>JARCIV010000002.1:5075000-10075000 GCA_029618585.1 Citrus australasica | reverse complement strand
TGCTGACAGATAATTGCTACAATATTGTAACCATTTAAATAGTTCTGTATGCTTATTATTATTTGATTGTAGGTGTCACCGTACAAGAAAATAAGGCGCGTAGCTTTCATCAATGCTATACCTAAAAGTGCTGCTGGCAAAATATTGAGGATGGAGTTGAGGAAGGTTGCTGTGCCATCTGGGTCTTCTTGTAGATTGTGATCTTTATAATGGGTGTATACTTTAGCTTGTTTCCAATGTGAATTTCAGTGTAACTTTTTATTTTATTTTTAAGAGGACATGCAAGGGGCAAATTTTGAAGTGTATTAAAAATTGCAGAATTTGGGTAATTTGTTTATTGTTGATGCCCAATTTATACTTCTATTGGGTTCTGGATGGGGTGACAGTGATTGATAATCTTGATCAGATGAGCCAATCATAGTCCCTATTCAATTATGTCACTAGAATGAATAGAAAGACCACATCTGAAGTATAATTTGGAAGTGAATTCAACAACCATGTGCTTCTATCAAGAAAAGAAAAAAAAAAAAAAGTAACCCCCACTAATTAGGGGTGGGTAAAATACCCGACCCAATCCGACCCGAAAAATTTCGGGTTCAGATTGGATCGGGTTGTGAATAGAACCCGATCGGGTGCAATTGTGTTAACTTGATCGGGTTGTGTTCGGATCGGTTGAAACTCGATCCGATCCGAAAACCTGATCGGGTTGACACAAAATTACAAAAAGAAAACAAAAAACAAAATACAAAATCAAAAATCATAACCGTTAAACCTTATCCTAATTCTTAAACACTCACTGTCACACACACACCTCTCAACACTCACGATCCACACACACAAACCCTTACAAACAAAAGCCTAACCACTGCATATGGCACAACTGCACAAGCACTCAAGCAGCAGTGAGCAGCCCACTGCCGGCCGGTGCGTCATCCACCCACAAGCTGTTGGGGAAAAATCAGATTTTTAAATTTTTATAAAACCTTTTTAAGATCCGCTCTCATATAATATATAGGAATTTGTAATCTAGAAATCGTACCTTGAAAATCCGAGTTGGCTTTTTCTGCTGAAGTGATTTAGGCTCCTAGATCACGATCCGCCACCACCACTCCTGTTAGATCACGAACTATCACCAATGATCTTCCAGGTTATGACTCAGGTTCGATCTGCACTTGACGTGTGGGCGCCTTTATCACTACCAAAGCAACTAGCACGAGAAAATTTTTTTCTCAACAATAGAGAGAAAAATCTTATTCTCCGATCTGTATAAAGTGGCTTCTACTTTTTTCTTTAGAGAAAATAAGCCTTTTATATCACCCTTTAGTGAAAACTCTAGGCTCTAAATAATCCACAAAATAAAACACACGTTATTTTCTTTTTCAATAGGGGACCCACCTTGTAAAATAACATAAGGCCCCTTACACAAAAGCTAATTAAATGGAGCCTCCCACTAAATGATATATTTAGGCTTTTGACCCAAATATCTAGTTATCTTACTTATTAGTGCAGTAGTGGTGCAGTCAATTAAATAAGCTAACATGGGAATCATTTGGGAACATACAATAGTGGCTACAATAATTAGGCCTGTAATTAAACTAGCCCAATTATTTAATTCCAAATCTACTCCACTAAAAGATTGGAACTGACTTCCATAATTGTATGCTCGAATAATAATTCGTCCCAAGCCACATTAATTTCTTTACTGCACAATCCTTTGTACCACATCGTTAATTAAATTGATATCTCAACTGTCCAATCAATTTAATAACATCTTATTCCTTGATCCTTACTGGTTTTCTCTAATGATCATTTTCAACATATTAAATATGTTGACACACTCTGGCCAGAGAATTCTATGATCAAGTGCCGAAAACCTATCAAGAGATGTGTTGTACAAATTCTCTATTGTTAATCCATAACTCCAATACTCATAATTGCTCCCACCAAGATACCGGGTAATCTTGACCACAAGGATGTGTCGTGCCCATTGGTAACTCAAATGGAATAACAATCAAAATCATGAAATCATAATTAACTCAAGATTAAGATTACAGTAAAATCAACGCCTATGAGATTTAATAAGTCTGACAGTTATTGCAAAGTTAATTAAATCTCATATATGATCCTGTTCAATGTAGTCGTACTACATCAATAAATTCATACATGATTAAGACAAATCATTCAATGAATTTATTACAGTTTATACCTAAATAAAGTGCCCAACTTTATTTATCAACTGCGAACTAAATTTATTTAATCATAAGATAACTTGTATTTATGTCTTCTGTGAATCCACATGGTGATCACATAAATACATATAATATGATTAAATGGACTTTAATACAAATATTAATGCAATTAAGATATTTGAATAAAATAGCTCATTTATTTTATTAATCAAAAAAATTGTTTATTACAATTAAATAAACACATATGCTTTTAAAGAGCATATTTTCCCAACAATCTCCCACTAGCTCTCAAAGCATATCTAGCATATTGCTCATGCTCTAGGGCTCTAAGTGCAGGTTATAAAGGTTTCCCACTAATGGCCATTGTAATAAGATCTGTCATTTAGCATCTAATGCCATTTGGGGTACTGTCATATAACCTTTTTATACTATTCCCTTATAAGATGATACTTCCAGTCAATATGTTTTGTTTCTTGTGGTTCCTTGGTTCCTTAGATTGAGCTACCGCACCACCATTTTCACAAAATAATTTAAGGGGTGCAGTTACAACAGGTACCACATCAAGATTTCGTAGGAACTTGTGGAGCCATATAGCTTCTTTTGCAGCTTCAGATGTAGCCACATATTTAGCTTTAGTTATTGAGTCTGTGATACAAGATTGTTTCACACTCATCCAACTAATAGCTCCACTTCCTAATGTAAACACATAGCCGGAAGTTGATTTTCTAAAATCCTTATCTGACAAAAAATCAGAATTAGTATAACCCACTAGTATAAGTTCATCACCAGAATATACAAGCATATAATTTTTAGTTCTTTTCAGATACTTTATACTATGTTTGACTGCAGTCCAGTATTGAGGTCCAGGATTAAATTGATATCTTCTAACCATCCATACCGCAAAACATATGTCTGGTCTAGTGCAAAGCATGGCATACATGAGACTTCCCACAGCTTCTGCATAGGGAACTCGTCTCATTCTCTCTATCTCTTCAGATGTTTTAGGTGATTGCTCCTTAGAGAATGTAATTCCATGTCCGAATAGTAATAAACCAGTCTTGCAATTTTCTATGCTAAATCTAGCCAATATCTTATCGATATAGACCGCTTGAGACAAGGCTAAAGTTTTATTCTTCCGGTCTCGTAGTAACTTGATACCAAGAATATAACTTGTCTCTCCTAGGTCTTTCATATCAAATTGTTTTGCTAACCAAATCTTTATTGTAGTCAATACTCCTATATCGTTTCCAATCAGGAGAATATTGTCTACACAAAGAACTAGGAAGGCTATAAATTTTCCCTGAATTTTCTTGTACGCACATGGTTCATCAATGTTCTGAATGAATCCAAGCGATTTAATCGCTTGATCAAATATGATGTTCCATGACCGGGATGCTTGCTTCAATCCATAAATGGATCTCTGCAACTTACATACCATGTGTTCTTGGCCTTTTTGTATAAATCCATTTGGTTGCTGCATGTAGATGTTTTCTTCAAGATGCCCATTAAGAAAGGCAGTCTTGACATCCATTTGCCAAATTTCATAATCTAGCACTGCAGCAATGGAGAGCTGAATCCTGATGGATTTAAGCATAGCAACCGGAGAAAAAGTTTCCTCCTACTAATCTTACTTTAAATGTTTCCACCCTTCTGTCTACTCCTCTTTTTCTCTTGTAGATCCACTTGCACCCTATAGGTTTTACCCCATTTGGTGCCTCTACAAGTTCCCAGACTTTATTGGAATACATAGATCCCATTTCTTGATTCATGGCCTTTTTCAAAATTCAACATCTCTATCTATTAGAGCTTCATTGTAACTAGTGGGATCTTGTACATGTTCATCTGAGATAGCCGTATAGGTTTCTCCCAAAAACATGTATCTCGCAGGTAACCTAGTTACCCTCCCACTACGACGAGGTTCTAAAAGTGATGGTTGTTCAAGGATAATCCTGTGCTGATCAGCTGGTTGTTGTTGTTCTTCCTGTTCTATAACAGGTGCTGAAAGCTGAGCAACAACCTGATCTCTTTTATTTCTCTAGTTTTACCTTACTCTTAGGTTATAAGTCATTATATAGTCTTCTTCAAAGAAAGTAAAGAATATTTCTATAAATACATTCCTATCTTGAGGACTATAATTCAGACTTTCCCTTATTCCTTTAAGATACCTAAAACATGCAAGCTTCTGAACACGAATCCATCTTCTCTATCTCTGATTCTAGTAGAAATACTAGTAAACTCTAAATACGAATGTGTCTCAAACCATGTTTGTGACTTTTTCATAATTTCTTGGAGTAGTAGACACCGAGATAGATGAAACTAAGTTCAACAAAACTTTGTAGTTTCAAATACTAGTATCTGGAATAAAAAAGGTAAATGATAATCCACTTAGTAGATATATTGTCTTATCCAAAAGAATCTTGTTTCTCCATTTAATTACACTATTGTATCATAGTGTTCATTGACAACCAAATAGTGCTAAAATTCTCCATAGAGATATTCTTTGTTTCGATCATATCGAAGTTCTTTTATGTTCCTGTCTAATTGCTTCTGTCTTATCCACGTACTCTTTTGAATTTCAAAAGCAATGGAATCATGACGCATTTAGACAAACATAAATTAAAATGAATATTCATCAACGAGATTGATAGAATACTCATAACCTCTTATAATATGTAAACTGATTAGTCCGTATACATTTGTATGCGCTAAATCATCAAATACAATGTTATGCTTTTAGCTCAAAAAGAGCATCCTTGTCATATTACTTTTCTAAATAAGATTTATAGAGTTACAATGATCAATCTTAATAGGCCAACAAGTCTATCATTAATCATTCACTTAAAATCTTATTATAGTTTATATGACTTAAGCATAAATATCAGAGGTGATTTTGGTTTGAAGAAACATTTCTTTACTTTGGATAAATGCATATACTCTTTATCATTATATCTTGCTTTGAATAGATCAATAGACTTATATGATATAAATTGTCTTTATAAATAACCAAAATAAGTAATAAACAGAGGATCCAAAAATAACAGTGTACTCCTGTTTATTAAAACAAGCCACCGAAATTAAATTCCTCTAATATTTGAAAAAATAAAGACAAATATCAAAACTAAAGTCTTGTAAAATTGATCTAGTCTTTCAATTGATATAAACTAGCATGTCCTCAACTGCTGTTTGAAGCTTTCTTCACTTAATCTCTTGGTTTCCTGAAAACCAAATAAATGAATTACAAATAAAATTAGTTATCTCAGAATTCATTATTGTATGAATCAATAGAAATCTGAACTAATTAGGAAGCTTAAAGATTTCCTATACCTGATTTTAATAATCTTAGGACAATATTTCTTCCAGTGACCCTTCTGTCCACATTTGTAACACTTGCCTTTTGGCTTACCAGTTCTTTTAGTGGACAGTTTGTCGATCCCAACTCTTGCTTGCTCATTCTTGTCTTTCGACTTAAGCCTTGAAGAGAATCATTTTTCAGGAAGTTTTCTGCTATGATAAAATTCTTCTATAGCATGTAATTCGTGCATTAATTCAATTAAGGTCATATCTTTATTGTTTAAGATATAGCTGACCTTAAACTCTTTGAATGTATCAGGTAAAGATTCAATCATAATGTTAATCTTTGATTTATCATTGATTTGAACACTATGAATCTCTACCTCATTCAAATAGTCCATCATTTTGAGGACATGATCACAAACTTTTGTGCCCTCTTCCATCTTAGTATCCGTAATACGTTTTAATGCTGCTTCTCTAGCAAAATGGGTATTTTGCCCAAACATCTGATGAAGACTAGCAATAATTTCAGTGGCTGTTTCCATGCTCTGATGTTTCTTATGCAGTTCCACAGAAATCAAAGCCAATATATAGCGCTTAGCCATTTTATTAGCTTCGCACCATTTCTCATAAGGCTCCCTCTAATTTCTATAATCGTATAACGATGGTTCAGGAGGGCAAGACTGGATCAACACATATTTACTTCCCTTAGCAGTGAGAATATTAAATAGATTGCATTTCCAATCTAAATAATTTTCGCCAGTGAGTTCATTTTTAACAAGGATAATTAATAATGGGTTGATGGAAGACATTTTCTGAAAAACAAAACAAAATAAACATGCATAAATACTTTGAAACAATATTCACAATAAATGACAAAAATGAAAAAAATCATAAATGCATTTTAATTTATTGTAACGATAATCTAGTACCGCTTTGACAAGCTATCCGTTTGGGAAGTCATGTCTACACTTACTAGACCCAATTATGCATTAGATTATTTACTTTCATGAAGAGACATGATAAATAATTATCGCTATCCTTTTGGGCCTTAATTTGTTAACAGAGCTTCGTTGGGAAGGTTAATAACAAATTTTAGTTGAGTGTATAACCATTGTTTCAATCTACGTATTTTTCATATCAAAAGTCACCGTTAGGGTGAACAATTGATTAAAAAAATATTTCAATTTTATCTTTGAAGAAGTTCATCAAATAAAATATCTAATATATATACCCTCCGTAGGGAGCATCACCGTATCATGAAGTCGAGGTATATATATAATTTTATTATTGAACTAACAATGGAGCCCGTGGGAAAAATTATCTTGAATTTTCCCTCTCCCACTCAATATTTTAAAATTGATTTTTCCTTTTTAAAACATACATATTGTTAATTGCATGCTTCCTATAAATATTATCTAGATGATATCCAATATTATTAAGCATAGGCAAATTTCAAACAATAAAATGAAATTCATAATTAATGAATGACATGTATCATTATGCATAGAGTGGCACTTCCTATTCTATATGACATGTTATCATCCAAAACATAACATATAGAAAAACAATTAAATAATCTTAATTCATGGCTTTCCTAATAATGAAAAAATACATTAACCCTAAGCCTAATCTTCATTGGGCTTCTTGTCAATGTCCATCTTCCATAAGCTTGTCTTTGTTAATGGACTAGGGAAAATTGAGCTTTTAAATTTATAATTGGTCTAATTTTAATTTTTGGAAGGAAATAAATAAATAATTAAAAAAAAATTTATTCAAATAAAACTTTTGGACCAAAAATAAATTTAATGTGTTCAATTTTATCTATGCATTTTAATCCATTAAGCTTAAATTTCAATTGGGCCTAAAACTAGGATTCTATAAGTCCAAAACTGTTTTTGGACTTAAATACAAAAAATAAAACGTATCTGCCCAAAGAAAACATTATGAAACCATAGGGTCCTCCATGATAAAAATCATGAAACCCTAAAATCATATTTTTCTTTCTTTCTTCTTCCCCAGCCGCCATCTCCACAATCGGTAGCTGCCGTTCCCGGTCAACCGCCGCTGTTCAGAGACGCCGGCCGGTCTCCGTCGCCGAACCAACCGCTGCCGCCTGGCCGGAAAACGTGCCAAACCTGCGCGCACAACTGGAAGGCCTTGCTCACGCTGCTGGCAACGTTGCAGCGCGCACTGCAACTGCTGGCCGCGCGCGTTGCAGCTGCTGCGTGTGCAGCGCTGTTGCACGCGAGCGTGCGCTAGCTGCTGCACGCACAGCATGCGTTGCTGGCTAGTGGCTTGCAGCGCGCGCTGCTGGCAGCATGTGCTGCTGGCCGCGTGCTGCTTGCTGCTGGTTGCCGCTGTCAAAATTTCCGGCCTCCGTCGCTTTGATCTTGAAAATCCGAGATTAATTTACAAATTTCCTAGACCAATTTTTGGCTTACAAAAATTCTATAACAGTAAAATAAATCAAGAGGGAAACATGATGATAAAAAATCACCCCTCTTGTTACAGATCCAAAAAAAATACAACGGAAAATCTAACTATAAATTAAGACAAACCAAAACATGCTTTATTCATAGATTAAACAATAAATATATATCTGAATAAATTGTGTCACTCTAATATATAAATTTCAAGAATGATTTCATACGAAATTCTTATATATTAATATGAGATGGCTCTGATACCAATTGTTGGGGAAAAATCATATTTTTAAATTTTTATAAAACCTTTTTAAGATCCGCTCTCATATAATATATAGAAATTTGTAATCTAGAAATCGTACCTTGAAAATCCGAGTTGGTTTTTTCCGCTAAAGTGATTTAGGCTCCTAGATCACGATCCGCCACCACCACTCCTGTTAGATCACGAACTATCACCAATGATCTTCCAGGTTATGACTCAGGTTCGATTTGCACTTGACGTGTGGGCGCCTTTATCACTACCAAAGCAACTAGCACGAGAAAATTTTTTTCTCAACAATAGAGAGAAAAATCTTATTCTCCGATCTGTATAAAGTGGCTTCTACTTTTTTGTTTAGAGAAAATAAGCCTTTTATATCACCCTTTAGTGAAAACTCTAGGCTCCAAATAATCTACAAAATAAAACACACGTTATTTTCTTTTTCAATAGGGGACCCACCTTGTAAAATAACATAAGGCCCCTTACACAAAAGCTAATTAAATGAAGCCTTCCACTAAATGATATATTTAGGCTTTTGACCCAAATAGCTAGTTATCTTACTTATTAGTCCAGTCGTGGTGCAGTCAATTAAATGAGCTAACCCGGGGATCATTTGGGAACATACAATTGTGGTTACAATAATTAGGCCTGTAATTAAACTAGCCCAATTATTTAATTCCAAATCTACTCCACTAAAAAATTGGAACTGACTTCCATAATTGTATGCTCGAATAATAATTCGTCCCAAGCCACATTGATTTCTTTACTGCACAATCCTTTGTACCACATCGTTAATTAAATTGATATCTCAACTGTCCAATCAATTTAATAACATCTTATTCCTTGATCCTTACTGGTTTTCTCTAATGATCATTTTCAACATACTAAATATGTTGACACACTCTGGCCAGAGAATTCTATGATCAAGTGCCGAAAACCTATCAAGAGATGTGTTGTACAAATTCTATATTGTTAATCCATAACTCCAATACTCATAATTGCTCCCACCAAGATACCGGGTAATCTTGACCACAAGGATGTGTCGTGCCCATTGGTAACTCAAATGGAATAACAATCACAATCATGAAATCATAATTAACTCAAGATTAAGATTACAGTAAAATCAACGCCTATGAGATTTAATAAGTCTGACAGTTATTACAAAGTTAATTAAATCTCATATGTGATCCTGTTCAATGTAGTCGTACTACATCAATAAATTCATACATGATTAAGATAAATCATTCAATGAATTTATTACAGTCTATACCTAAATAAAGTGCCCAACTTTATTTATCAACTGCGAACTAAATTTATTTAATCATAAGATAACTTGTATTTATGTCTTCTGTGAATTCACATGGTGATCACATAAATACATATAATATGATTAAATGGACTTTAATACAAATATTAATGCAATTAAGATATTTGAATAAAATACCTCATTTATTTTATTAATTAGAAAAATTGTTTATTATAATTAAATAAACACATATGCTTTTAAAGAGCATATTTTCCCAACACAAGCGATGCCCTCCCGCTTGCAACTTAGAACCCGCCACTGACAACCACACAGCCTGTCGCCTGCAACTTGGAACCCACCACCGACAGCCACACAGCCCATCGCCTGCAACTTGGAACCCACCATCGACAGCCACACAACTCGTCGCCTGCAACATCCTCCCTCAAACAAACAAAAAAAACACACACACATACACACAAAGTTAATGCCTTGACGAAGCAAGCTGCAGCCGACCACCACGAAGCAACCATCGAGCCTCCGCGAGGATCTTGATCTGATTCCGATCAACCGATCTACTACTACAAAGTACCAGATCTGTTGCGCAACCTCCAAGCCTCCATTCCTCCACCATCATCCGATCCAACTTAAGCTCCATTAACCCAACAAGCAGCGACCCAAATTTTGGCGGTCGAATCAAGTTTTGGAAGCTTTAAGTTTGAGCTTTGGAACTTGATGGTGATGATATTTGTGAAAGTGACCTGTGGAAGACTGGAAATGAAATGTTAATAAGCCTTTTCCTAATCCGACCCGTTTTGAACCTGAACCCGAACCGATCCGAATTCAACCCGAATTTATAACCCGATTCGATCTGATCTGAATATATTCGGATTGAATCGGGTTATAAATTCGGGTTGAATTCGGATGAAGTTTTATTCTACCCGACGAACCCGAAACCCGATCGGGTTGATCCGAACTCGACCCTAACCCGATTTTGCCCAGTCCTACCACCAACACAACCAAGAAGTTGTAAGTGATGTCATGGGGATACAAGTATATGATGTGTTAGTTACCTCCAAGTTGTTTGGCTTGAAAAAGTTCGGGACTTTGTACACTTTCCTTTTACCAGCTAATCTTGCGCGTCCACTAGTTTGTTCTGGTCTAATTGCCAGCAAATTCTGTATCTACAAACATGAAGCAAATAAGCAACATCAACCCCTTCACCATCTATGTGAAATGCAAGGTCAAAATTTGCAAGCATTCCTCGTGTTCATGAACACATGCTCCTTACTTACTTTCATGGTAATGTCAGGTCCATGATTCTTGCTCTTGGAAATATGAGGTAGCTAAAAATGAGCTTTCATAATTTGAATACTCCATGATTATATGGTGGTGCTTGTGTGGAATTCTTGAGTTTGCGAAAACCGATATGGAGATAAAGAAGATTGTAGAGGCAAACACACAGCATAAGATTTGTCTTTTTTCACTTTTGTCCGGTGATTGTAAGCTGGCCTGTTGTGAAAGATTCTAATTTGATTGTTGGTGTTGTACACGACCACCCGTCTTAATTCTTCTTATCATGACAATTCATTCTTATATATAATAGTTTTCTGGTCATGAATTTTAAAGTACGGGAAAATCCGGAAAAACTTTAAAACCGCACGGTTTTAAAGACTTACAGTTTTAAGCTTTTAAAACTATACGGTTTGAAAGATTTTCTGCACTTTTCCGCACTTTAAAATTCCAAACTGAATTCCAAACTGAAATATTTCTCTCTCTCTCTCTCTCTCTCTATATATATATATAT
The DNA here is from genome assembly GCA_029618585.1 of Citrus australasica. Taxonomy (NCBI): domain Eukaryota; kingdom Viridiplantae; phylum Streptophyta; class Magnoliopsida; order Sapindales; family Rutaceae; genus Citrus; species Citrus australasica. The sequence continues at coordinate 10,063,785 of JARCIV010000002.1, read as the reverse complement.
ATATATATATATATATATATATATATATATTCCAGTTTCCTGTTAAAGGTTAATTAGCCACATATTTTTTTTATTGATTTCTACATGATTTTTGCTGGTCTGGGCACCTTCAGCCACAAATGGTTACTAGTTTACCAGTGCTTATAATCATGATCATTTACAAATGGCATATAATATTTGTTGTAATTCACCGAGTATCAAGAGCTAATGTAAAAGAACAGTGCTTAGATAAATATCTGGAGAGCAAAAGAATAAATGCTACATATAGTCTAATGGGAGATAGTTTATGGATGGTAAAATTTCTTCTTCTTTAACTATTAAAGTTGCAGATAGTTGAGAGTATCTTTCTTTGTTACTCACCTTCTTCTCTTTTTGAAATTTATGGTTTCAATGTTTAATGTGATCAATGATGATGGAAGCAAAAGCAGAGATAGAGAAGTCATCGATTATTGTCAAAGGGTAAGAAATAGTCTCGTTTGCTTTGTTTCCCCTAATTATCCATTTGTGATTATTATGATATCAAAAGATCACCCAAAACTGTTGTTTCGCATCGTTCCCACATCTAACCGAGTGGCAGTATGTAGCCTTTTCATAGGATGGAAGCCTCTATGATAAGATACTAAAAATGCTTTTATTAACTATAGAAGAAATTTGTTACTAACCAGTTGCTAGTGATCGACTTGGTTGACTTTGACAACTAATCATTGCTTTAATCATTATCCCACCTTTCAAGTTGATTAGATCTCATTTAATAGGATCAGAATTCTCTAATGATCAGATCATGTCTTGAGCAAATAATTCAATTGTTGATTGATAGTTAATAAATAAAAAAACAAAAAAAGTTAAAATTTTAACCATATACTACCACTAAAAGACACATAGAAAAAGATATTTAAAAGTTCAATAGAACTCAGATTAGGAGAGGATTTTATTCTCATTCCAATAAGTTTGTTTCTCGCTGTATATTCTCCAAAAGTAAATGCAGCACAGAAAAATCATGTGTTAAAGAACTCAAAAGTAGAAACACGTGGGAGATTGATGCGAGGCATGGATAGGTCCCTTGCTACTGCTCTTTAACATACAGGGTTAAGTGCTGCCGTTAAAAAAATCCCCAGGTGCCACTCAATACTATGAGAAATGAAAATTGTTGGTGCTCTTGTATACTTGTGATACTGTGTACGGTGGGTGCCGTACAAAAACTAAGAAATTTATATAGATACAGCTTAATGGAATAATGTCATGTGAATATTATTATATTCATTCATCTTTCTCATCATGTAATTTGATGACTTCTCTCTCGATAATGTTGGTTGGTTGGTTTTCGGTTCGAAGACATTAGACGGATGGATTAGTTTACCAGTGCACCTTCAACCACCAACGATTACTAGTTTATCAATGCTTATGATCATGATCATTCACACATGAAAGAATTAATGTAAAAAGAACAACATATATTAAATATTTGCGTGCGTATTATTTACCATGCTTATTTAGTACATGCTACTGTTTATGATTAAACTAGGTTTAAATTGACATTGAAGGTTGTACAATCCCCTCGGATCTCTCATTTTTTTCCAGTCTTCATTAGCAAAGATTTGAACAGTTGGTTTTGATTCAGGATCTGTGAAAAAGACCACATCTGAAGCAAGCAAGCCCTTCCCAAGAACCAGGCTTAGGTAATAAACATTATCAAAACAAGGTTTCACCATCCAAGACAAGGGGTTCCTTGATAATTAAGGAAGCACATCTCAACTTCTTAAGTCAAGATGAGTCCACACAAAGGATGACTAAGAAGCCAATTCAGTAGGACAATTGAGGAAGTACCAGATCATTGACAGCTCAACTTAATTAGTGACACATGCTTATTGTGCTCTATATTCTATTTAGTTTTCTGTCTTCGTTAATCAAACAGTTAGTTATAGATTAAGTGGTAATAGATTGAATGAAAGCTTAATAACTTGCAAACGTTACAATATATAGTGTTAAATGTTCACATGATAGTTTGCAGATAAGTTACAAAATCAAGATAAGTTTACATGAGATATATACAAATATAAATCATTAGATAATAACTATATTATCAGTAATGAGATAAGATGAAACCAAAGAGGCATAGTCATGTACGTGTTCTGTTATGCCCCCACAAGAGAGGCATACCGTCATGAATGCCAATCTTGGAGTGAGCTTGGGTGAAGAGTGTGGGAGTAAGTGGCTTAGCCAAGGAGTCAGCCAACTGTTGTTCGGACGGAATGTGAGAAACAGTTAATAAGCCCTTGGCTATTTTGTCACGAACAAAGTAGAAATTAACTTCCACATCCTTCATCTTTAAGCGATACATAGGATTAGTAGACATAAAAGTTGCTCCAAGGTTATCACAAAGTAGCACATGCTTAGGAAAGTGAATTCCAAGCTCAGTTAAAAGGTTACACAGCCAACATAATTCAAACATAGTGGTAGCGATGGCTCGAAACTCTACTTTAATATATGATCGAGCAACAGATCGTTGTTTTTTTAGAGGACCAAGAGATTGGATTACCTCTAAAATAAATTGTATAGACACTAGTAGAATTATGATTATCAAGATTGCCTTCTCAATAGGAATCACTGTAAGCAACCAAGGCATTAGAGTTGGAAGGGCGTAGAAAGAGGCCATAAAAGATTGTTTGCTTAAGGTAACGAACAATCTGCTTAGCAGCCTACTAATGAGTATGAGATGGATGCTGCATGAACTGAGATAACTTGTTCACAGCAAAACAAATACACTGACGGTAGTTGGTAGCATCTATGGCAGCAGCATCATCTTCGACTTTCAAGCTAAGAAAGGCAGAGAGAGGGGTAGCTACTGGCTTGGCATCGAGCATGCCAAAATAATCAAAAATCGTTCGAATATAATGATGTTAAGATAGAAAGAAGCCTGGAGATGACTGAATTAATTCAATGCCCAAAAAATGATTTTGAAACCCAAGGTCCTTTGAGTGTAAACTTTGCCCCAAGCCTATGAATGAACTGATTAATAATATCTCGTTGATTTCCAGTGATAATGATATCATCCACATAAGTGACAAAAAAAATATGGACATGTCATTATGATGATAAATGAAAAGAGAAGCATCTGAGCGACTTTGGTGAAAGCCATTTTGAAGCAAAAACTGATGAAGTGCATTTAACCAGGTTCGACGAGCTTACTTTAGGTCAGAAAGAGATTTATGTAACCTGCAAACAAAGCGAGGGTAATTAGAATTAATAAAACCTAAGGGTTGCTTCATGTACACCTCCTTAGTTAGATGTCCATTTAAGAAGGCATTGTTGATGTCAAGTTGTCGTAGATGTCATCCAAATTGAAGTGTCAAACCAAGAATAACCTGAACAGTGGTTGGCTTGATTACAGGGCTAAATGTTTCATGAAAGTCAATGTCAGGTTGTTAATGAAACCCCTTTGCCATTAAACGGGCCTTGTATCAATCAATGAAGCCATTAGGATGTCGTTTTATGCAAAAAACCCACAACTGATGAGATTCTGAGATGGGAAAGGTAGCACAAGGTCCTAAGTTTCATTGGCTATAAGGGCATCATATTCAGATTGCATGGCAGAGGACCATTGGGGATCTGCTAGAGCTTCTTTAATGGTAGAGAGTTCATGGGATACTATGAGGTTGTGTTTGGAAGAAGCAATTATATGTGAGGTGGTAGAAGTCAGGAACAATTGTTTAGGCTTGTAGATGTTGTTTTTAGATCGTGTGACCATAGGATGAGTGTTTATGGGGTTTGGTTGGTATGTGGTATTTATATTAGAGGAGGTGGAAGTAAATTGACTAGGGCAATGTCGGAGCATGGCATGTTGGATGTGGTAATGTTTTGGCTTTCTTAGATTGTGGGATTTGAAGGAGTAGAAGTATGAGAAGTTGGTGAAGGAGTCGACCACTGAGAGGATTCATCTGCAAGATCAGAATGAATAGAATTATGACCAAGTGTTGAAGACGTTAGGGGTTGGGATGGATTTGGAATTTTGAAAATGGACGGGAACCATGACAAAGTATGAGATGATGGATTTGAGGACGTGGATGTAATGGTTTTATATGGGAACTGGGACTCTATAAATTTAACATCCTTAGAAATATAAATTTTTCCTGAGGTGGGTTCTAGACATTTATACGTACTCTGTTGGGCGCAATAATTAAGAAAAACACATGGGAGTGAACGAGGCTTAAGTTTCTTGTATATGGTCTGAGCCATAGAAAACAGAGGCAGCCAAAAACTCTTAATTTACCATAATTGGGATAGTCCTTAAATAATAATTGAAAAAGATTGTTCATAGATGTATTTTTAGAGGGCATTCTATTGATAAGATAAATTGTTGTTTGAAATGCAAATGTCCAAAATTATGGTGGCATAGAGGCTTGATATAGTAATGATAAACCTGTTTCAACAATATAGCGATGACTATGTTCTACTATGCCATTGTGTTGAGGTGTGTAGGGTGGAGTAAATAGATGGGTAATAATAATTTATTGAAAAATATTTAAGCTTAGTAAATTCACCTCCACCATCTATATAAAGTGAAATTATTTTAATTCTAAAAAATGTCTCAACAATATTCTTAAATTAACGTAATGGATAGAGCCATTACTTCTATAGAAAACACATCTGACTTGTAACGTAATGGATATAGCCATACATCTTTCGTAAAATGATCCACAAAAATTATATAATATTTGTAATTATCAAAAAAGGAAATAGGGAATAAATTAAGTTAATGGTCTTTTACTCTTAAGGAAAGGCGTTCCAAAGGGAAGTCTGTGACTTTTATTGAAAAAAAAATTGAAGAACAAGATTGAGAATTGAAAGTACTAGATGATGATAACTGAAAGTGACGCAAAATGAATTGTTGAATTTCAGTAGGAGGATGTCTTAAACGTTGATGCCAAGCACAATCATCAACTTAGACAGCGAAACAAGATGGTGGTGGTGACTTGAAATGAGAAAGAGTTGGCCACTCATAGATTCCATTATTATTCTAATAGAATTGCCCCCGTGCTCTTGTCCTTCACTTGGAAGTAATCACGAAAAAATTCAATAGATGTGTTATTAGAAGCACAAAACTTGGAAAAATAAATTAAGTTCTTGTGCATAGATGGTACATAAAACGTATCATGTAATGAAAATGTTCTATTAGAAGTAGGTAAAAAGGTTGAACCGGTATGAGAGATACTTAGACCTGTGCCATTTCCAATTAAAGACTGAATTGGTACCACTGTAAGGACTATATGTAGCTAAATTTTGAAGGTCGCTAGCGACACGGTGTGAGGCAGCACTGTCAACTAACCAATTTAGAGTCATCACAGGAGAAGTGGTGGTATGATTTACAATTAGACTTTTGCGGAATGAAGTAAATGAACTACAATCTCGAGCTATGTGACCTTGTTGATGGCAAAGCTGAAAAAATCCCTTGTATCCAGTTTGCTTCTTCTTATTTTAACCATTGTTGTGATTGCGATACTAGCCATCAGGATTAAAATGATTATTTCGGATTTGTTGTTATTGCAAGTTTTGTGATCCACGAAATTGACCATTGTTTTGCCTTGAGTTTGAAAAATTCTTGTTGAATTATTTCACTGTAGCGTTGGCTGTTATAGGAGAAGTTGAAGAAACATTTTCTTTTCGTTTTAGAACTGCTTCATAATCAACTAACTTTTCATATAGTTCATCAAATGAAATTGTTGTCTCATGTGTACAAACCCTTGTGATTATCTCTTTGAAGTCTTTACAAATACCATTGACAATGTGAACCATAATATCTTCATCAGTGATAGAAGTATCAATGAGAACAAGTTCATCCGCTACTGATCAGATTGTATTTAATTATTCAACTACTAGTTGGCCTTCTCAGCGAGGTTGAGTTAACTTTTCCCGTAGTGAGAAAACATGGCTTCTGCTATGATTGGAGTAAAGACATTCAAGCTTGTCCCAAGCTTGCTTCGATGTGGCTGAACTGGCAATGAGTGGAGCAACACGCTATGTGGTTGATGCCAAAATTGCATAAAAGATCAACTGATCTTGATGTTTCCAAAGCAAGTAGGCTAGGTTAATAGAACCTTGAGCACTACGTTAGAGGGTTGATTTTGTGAAGGGCAAGGATGTGAGCCATCTATAAACTTGGTTAAGTCATAACTAAAGGCTAAGGAGAGAAATTGAGCTCTCCATGTCAAGTAGTTATCTAGGTTGAGACGTATGGGTGGTGATTAACACTAAAAAGTGTACGTGTAATAAAGATAAAATTATTAGTTTTTCACTTAAAGTATTGATTAATGCGCGCATAACTTAAAAATTATATGAATGCTCTCCAAATAAATTTTTATGTTAAATTAATTCACAATATGTTAATTTTTATCTTATAAATATTTTTCAGGAATAAATTAGAATTAAAAGCAGGAACAAAGAAGGATTGCTGGAGGATTTGGAAGCATTATTGAGGAGATGTAAATATATAAAAATAAAAAATGAAAATGAATAAAAAAATAAAAAAGAACAAAAACTAAGCAATTTAGTTTCTCGTGATGGTCAAGTGGCCATCATAGCCAATTTTATTAAATTGAGGTGAATGGTGAATCTCAATGTTTTAAACTATTAAATTTATTATTTTCTCAAATAGTTTTTAAGTTTATTTTATTCTTTTCTAGTTATTTTTATGTCATGTTAATTTATAAATTTATTTGGATCTGTACGGTATTTTGACATAATAACGACACATTAATATAGTGTACCACATTCAGTAATTTATTCCATATTTATCCATACACATAGAGTTAAATGATATAATAATTAACTGGTAAAATATAAATGAGAGAGTATTAAAATTATAATTTGAATATTGAGAGTGGATTCCACAACCTTAGCATATTTTTAAATTGTTTTCAAATAATTTATTTTCCCACAATTAATTTTCTTTGTTTAACAAATTGACAATTAGATTTTAAAATTCTCTGTGGTTCAACCTCGAACTCACCGGGTTATATTATAACTAAACACTCTTATACTTGGGAGTAATACACTTTTGAGTCGTGTCAAATTTTTGACGTCATTGCCGGAGAATTTTCTAAATTTGGTATTAGTTTGTCTTTACTTTATCTTTATTTTATTTTATTATTATTTTTTTGTCGTTACTATCTTTCCGTGATTCTATTTTATTCTCTTTTTGCAAAACTTCAGTTAGCACCCCTCTTCTTTTCAAACTTTAACATTATCTATAAAATTTATGAGCAACTTCATCTTAACCCATAAACCTTTGCAAATCAATCCCCAAATCAAATTTATTTCTTTAAATTTCTACAATTTAATTTTTGCATTTATTTTAAATGGTTGGTTCTACGGCCTAATATTTTAATTTCATTTTGTTAATTTATTTAAATGGTCGGTTCTATCGCCTAACATTTTAATTTCAGTTTATTTATTTTTGTGCATTAGTTTATTTAATTTTATGTTTTATTATATGGCTGGTTTTAAAATACAACCTAAACTGTTTCTTTTAATTTCTTTGTTTATGGTTGGTTTCACCGCCTAATTTATTTATTTTTCAGTTTGCTTTTTTATTTCGTATTTTCGCTTATTTAATTTCCAGTTTATTTTTATTTTCTGCAATTTTCGTTTAGCATTTTATGCATTATTGGTTTAGCACACATCATTAGCATTGCATGTGTCGCTGGTCTCGTACAAATAGTGGCATATTAATTAGCAGATCACCTTCACCACCCTTAGATATGACTGACATAGGAGCTGAAAATTTTTCGGAGCACGAAAATGACCAAGCCTGGCAAAATCTTTATGAACAGCCTAAGACTCTTAGAGCCTTCATGCATCCTACTAGAATAGGGTCACCACCATGCATAATTTTCCCTCCTGATGCATCATATTTTAATTTCAAACCTGGTATCATTTAATTTTTTCCTACTTTTCATGGTTTTGAGTCTGAAAATCCATATTTTCATTTAAGGGCATTGTACTAATCAAAATTGTAGCATGAATATAATCAGGCCTAAGTTTTTTCTTTTCTCACTAAAAGATAAATCTAAAACTTGGCTACAAAATCTTAGGTCAGGATCCATCAGAACTTGGGATTAAATGCAAGCACAATTTTTGAAAAAATTCTTCCCACCCCACAAAAAAAATTCTTTCAAAAGACAAATCACCACATTCACTCAAAAACCCGGAGAAACCTTCTACCAATGTTAGGATAGGTTTAAAGAACTACTTAACATTTGTCCACACCACAGTTTTGAAACATGGAGATTAGTGTCTTATTTCTACGAGGGATTAACATCCCAAGGTGGACAAGTCGTTGAAATGATGTGTAATGGTGAATTTAAGGATAAATGTTCTGAAGATGCATTAGACTATCTTGACTATATAGCAGAGAATGCACAACACTGGGATACAGTTGGTTCTTATGAGTCATCAAGTAAACCCCAGTCACCTCCATCTGATGGAGGCATGCATAACCTTAGAGAAAACCATGATTTTCAAGCCAAATTTGCATCATTGGCTATAAAAGTCGAAGCATTAGAGTTGAAAAAGAATGAGAATGTAAAGTCTGTTCAAAATATTTCATGTTATGTTTGTGATTCTGCTGACCATTCTACGCATGGCTGTCCAACTTTGCTAGCTTTGAGAGAAAGTTTGCATGAACAAGTAAATGTCGTTGACAATTTCAAAAGGCCAAATCCAAATCCATACTCCCAAACTTCCAACTCTGGTTGGAGAAACTACCCAAATTTTAGTTGGAGAAATGACAATCATGCACAACCTTCACAACTACTTCGTCCACGTCAAAATTTTTAAAACTCCCAGAGTTACCCACTATATGTCTCACCATCAAGAAAAACTCTAGAAGACACATTACAATCATTTATTGAAAAACGAGAGTCAATCAATAACCAAACGATGCAAACTTTAACCAATTTAATAGAAACCTTCTTCAAACTTACATCTGCTCTGACCATGCATGAAAAAAGAAAGTTTCCTGCTCAACCTGAACCAAACCCCAAGAGTCAATAACATCCTTAAATGGGAAATTTAAGAAACCAAAATATGAGTCAAATCAAATCGGTTATAACCCTTTGTGGTGGTAAATTGGTCGAAAAACACATTGTGGACCCTCGTGAAACTAGTAAAGATTCAATTTTAGAAAATAGCGAAGAGTTTGTCGAACCTTTAACCCATGAAGAAATAATCAACTCTCCTCATGTACCCTCATTTCCTCAAGCACTAATCAAGCCAAAGAAATCAAACCACAGTCTAGAAATTTATGAAGTTTTTAAACAAGTGAAGGTCAACATTCCTATGCTAGACGCCATTAAACAAATACATTCTTATGCTAAATTTCTGAAAAATCTGTGCACGGTGAAAAGGAAACATAAAGTGCAAAAGAAAGCTTTTATGGCAGAACAGGTCAGTTCCATTCTCTCAACCAATAATGCTTTGAAATACAAGGATCCTGGTTGTCCAATTATTTCTTGCACTATTCGGAATCATAAAATTGGACATGCTTTACTTGATCTTGGTGCTAGTGTTAATTTGCTTCCTTACGCAGTGCACCAACAACTCAATCTCGACGAGTTAAAATCAACTTCTACAACTCTTTTACTTGTTGATAGATCGATTAAAGTTCCAAGAGGAATAATTGAAGATGTATTAGCCCGAGTTGACAAATTCATATACCCTATGGATTTTATTGTTTTGGAAACTGAACCAATTGCTAATGAATGCAAACAAATTCATGTTATATTAGGTCGACCATTTTTAACTACTGTTAATGCTTTGATTAATTGCAGGAATAGAGTAATGAATTTATCTTTTGGTAACATGACATTGGAACTCAATGTGTTCAACATGTGTAAACAACCTTACTACTAAGAAGATGATGATAATGACAATGAAGAGATTGATCTTATCGAGCCAATCATTAAGGAACACATTCAGGATGAGAATTTTACAAACTATGTAGAAATTTATTTTGCTGGTTCTTTTAAATCAAGTAAGGAATTAGATTGTGATACTGCTAACATATGCCCTACACTTGATTCTATTCAGGTACCTACAGGTGACAATGACCAATCCAACTTTAAAGATACGATACAACCCGAAGAACCAAATGGAGAGGAAGAACCAGAGCTCGAATTAAAGCCCTTATTAGAATAATTGAAATATGCATATCTTGGAGAGCAGCAAACACATCCGGTGGTAATTTCTTCCCACCTCACGCATGATCAAGAAGGTAAGTTGCTATCTATACTAAAAATGCATAAAACTACATTTGGTTGGACCTTAAAATACATAAAAGGAATTAATCTTTTAATTTGCATACACCAAATATACTTAGAGGAAAATGCCAAAATAATTTATCAACCACAAAGAAGACTAAACCCTCATATGAAAGAAATGGTAAAGAATGAGGTTCTTAAACTACTAGATGTATGAATTATTTATCTTATCTCTTATAGTAAATGAGTAAGTCCAACACAAATAGTACCAAAGAAATCTGGAATAACAATTGTAAAAAATGAAAAAGGTGAACCAATCCCCACATGAATTCCATCTAGTTGGCACATGTGCATTGATTACAGAAAATTAAATGATGCCACTAGAAAATATCATTTTCCCCTTCCATTTCTAAACCAAAATCTCGAAAGAGTAGCTGGACATCCCTACTACTACTTTCTTGATGGCTACTCTGGCTATTATCAAATCCCTATAGCCTTAGAAGACCAGGAAAAGACAATATTCACATGTCTATTTGGAACATTTGTATTTAGGAGAATGCCCTTTAGACTTTGGAATGCTCCTGCAATATTTCAAAGGTGCATACTAAGCATTTTTAGTGACATGGTTGAACATTGTCTATAGATTTTTATGGATGATTTAATTGTATTTAGTAATTTTTTCGATACATGTCTTGATAATCTAGAAAGAGTTTTGGAAAGGTACAAAGAAAAAAGACTAGCTTTAAATTAGGAAAAATGTCATTTCATGACCACTTTTGGAATTGTCTTAGGCCATATTGTGTCTTCAAAAGGAATTGAAGTTGACAAAGTCAAAGTTAAAGTCATTTCAAAATTACCCTCACCAAAGACAATTAGAGAAGTCTCTTCCCTTTTAAGACATGCATGATTGTCTAGGAGGTTTATAAAAGACTTCAGTGTCATATCTAGATCACTTTGTAACCTCCAAATAAAAGACACACATTTTGAATGGACTAAAGATTTTCAATAAGCTTTTGAAAAAATAAATGCTCTTTTGACATCAGCCCCAATAATGCAACCCCTTGATACTAGTGATTATGTCGTTGGCGCTGTTCTGGGTCAAAAAATGAAGGTAAGCCCTTTGTCATCTATTATGCAAGTAGAACGTTGAATAATACTCAAATGAATTACACTACAACTGAGAAAGAACTATTTGCTGTAATATTTGCATTAGATAAATTTCGTTCGTATTTAATTGGTTCATCCACTATTGTTTATTCTTCTTCTTCACTTTTGATTTGATTTTACAACTTTGATTTGTTTTGTTTTGATTCACTCTCCCGTATAAATGGCGGATAACGGTACTCTGTGACTTTTGAAGTCGGTATTCTCAATTTCCCACAATAAATGAAACATCAATGTCAAGCATGGAAGAAACACAACGAAAATTGCATCAACATTTTCCTTCTCTCACTCAAAATGCTCTTAAGAAGATTTACAAAGTACGTTGTGAACGACTGCATTTGTTAATGATCAATGGGATTCCTGCTGACATCGTTGGCTAATTGAAGCAAATGTCCAACTAGCAAGTGAGTTTTCTAATTCGTTCATTTCCTACATGCCTGATTTTGGTAAAAGTACATTTGCTAGGAAAGAAGAGCTAAGCGACTTGGCTCTGAATGTTCTCACTGTGTAAGACTTGCTTGCAAAAAGCCATGTTGTAAAACTTTAGGAATGGTTTCTATAAATCGTGAAGATAAAATCAAATTTGTTAAGGATGGCATAAGTAAAGAATCGTTGGATGATATCTTACTATCTCTTGAGACACATTCGAGCGGATATGTTCAACGTGAAATTCAAAATTTGTGGAAGTTGTTCCAAAAGGAAAGTGCACAATTTAGTCATGGGAATCTGACTCTAAAAGACCTTATTTGCCAATTTATAAGAAAACTGGATGTAAAGCCTATCTTCGACCCATAGAGGGTGTTCAAGCCGTTACTGGACGTAAAACAAGAGGAAGATATGAGCCACAATCACAACTACAAGTAAATATCCTTTTATTTTACTGTTCTTTTATCTTTTGCATTATTATTATTTTTATTGGCTTAATAACATTTCTTAATCATGCAATAAAAAATTATTTCATTCTATCATCGGCGATAAAACTCTTCATTTGTGCTCCTACTGCTAATGAGTTACTAGATCTTTTGCAAGTTTATAAACCAGAGCCAAATCCCATGACTTTGGTGTTGGATTGGGCAACTGATGACGATGGCAGTAACTCTCATAAAAAGTGTAAATTAGATTTAACTCTCCGTTTGTAAATATTTCCAGCAATGGCCAGGTGATATCTTCTAAACTCTACTCATTTCTTTAGACATTGAGAACAATGTCTCCTTCAGGTTGGGGGGAGGAAATAGTTGATAATTGTGGAATGTCTCAGTCCTGGTGATGTTTTTACTAATTTTTGTTATAAAGACTAACTTTGAATAAACATTTTGAGTCGAAAATGGAAAAATATAGAATGTAGTGTCTCTAGAAATGCATCTAACTTTTTGTTTTTTGTCTTTTTCTCTTAATCATCTCCCTTAAGTTTTTGCAATCAGTCCCAATTTTTTAGTATTTCTTTAACCTTAAAAAGAAAAGAGTTTTATTTTTCGGTGTGATCTTTTAACATTGGATAACATGATGATTTTTAAATTTTGGTATTTGTATTATCTTTGGCCTTGAGTTATGTTACACTATATTTTTCCCTTTGCATGTTAAAACATAAATTGAGAAATTTGATGAGTAAAATTGATTAAGCCATTTGGAGGAATGTACATGTCCAAGTGAGTTTTTGAGCCTATTATCCTTGGAGAGTAACCATGTTTGCCTATATAGCTTCACAATTTATTGTACAAGATCTCAATGTTTTCTTTAAAAAAAAGTAAGGAAAAAAGAGAAAGTTTGTGCATCCGCATCTAAAAGTCTATTGAACTAGTGGATATGAAAGATTATTTAAAGCCCTAAAAAATGACAGAATGCTATCTTTGATCCGTTTGAGCATTTCTAGCCAACCCTATTATAAAAACTTCATAGTTAACCCCTTTGAGCCTTTGAAAAAAAAAGTTTTTTCTTTGGTAACCTATCTTCTTTTTCTACTCCAATGTGAAGTATCACCTTATGTTTTATGTTTTTCATCATCCAATTATATTCAAAAATAGGGATGATTATGTATATTTAATAATGGTGCTATGAAAAAAAAAGAGATGATATGTATATATAAATAAATAAATAACAAAAAAAAGCAAAAAAAAATTCAAGCGAAAAAAAGCACCTTAATACCTCCAAAAAGTCTCATATTTTTCAAAACATATATTTTTGTTTTTCCTATTACCCTTTTTTGTTAGCCATGATCTTAGCCTACGTTACGTCCTAATAAACGTCCTTCTTGATTTTAGGGAACTATAGTCTGAAGTAAAGCTGGTAATATGGACTAAAAGATGTGGTGATGCATAAAAATAAAAATAAAATTTTGCTAGTAATTTCTTAGACTTGAGATCATTTTATTTCTAAGATGTGGGCATTATTTTTTTCATCTTGGTGAGAGCGTGTGATATTGTTTTATTATTCTCTCAAATTTACCATTTTTTAGAGTGACAATTTAATTTGGGGTATATCTTCTTTTGAGAGAATCACTCTTAATCGTGAGATTTTGGGGTTTGATGTATCATTCTTAAAAGTGACATGATTAATGTAATTTGATAATTGATCATTTTACAGGATTTTACTGAAATATTTTGTGCGGGTGTGATTTTCTTTAGACTGAAGATAATGTTTATACTTTTATTTTATTGTTGTCATTAATCTGATGAAAAAAGTAAACACAATTTTTTCCAAAAAACACAAAATATTTTCAATTTGGTTTTGAAATTTCTCTAAATTTTTATCGCTTAAATTGTTAGGGCCTAGCAATAAGCTGGTTGGGTGATGTGATTAACACTAAAAAGTGTACGTGTAATAAGGATAAAATTATTAATTTTTCACTTAAAGTGTTGATTAATGAGCGCATAACTTATAAATTCTATGAATGCTCCCCAAATAAATTTGTGTTAAATTAATTCGCAATATGTTAATTTTTATCTTATAAATATTTTTCAGGAATAAATTAGAATTGAAAGTGAGAATAAAGAATGACTGCTGAAGCAATTTGGAAGCATTATTGAGGAGATGTAAATAAATAAAATAAATAAATAAAAAGAACAAAAACCAAGCAATTTAGTTTCTCGATGGCCACTTGACCATCACACATTTCAAAAAGATGATAATATAAATAATAATAATAAAATAATAAAATAAATTAAGTTCAAGCATTTGTTGCCTATAAAAAGGAGGCAAATGAGCTGAAGAATAGGCCAGAAGCTAGGGAGTTGAGTTCTGAGAGAGAGTGATAACCAAGGGTGTAGCTGAAGAATTTCTTTCTTTTTTTGTTTCTTTTCTTTTCTTCTGTATCAATTTTCTTTGTAATATATTTCAAAAAGTTTATCAAATAAAAAAAGTGTTATGTTTTCTTTCAATATGAGTGGCTAATTTTATTAAGTTAAGGTGAAGGGTGGAGCTCAATGTTTCAAACTATTAAATTTATTATTTTCTCAAATGAGTTTTTAAATTTATTTTATTCTTTTCTAGTTATTTTTATGTCATGTTAATTTATAAATTTCTTTGGATCTGTGTGGTATTTTGACTTAATGACGACACATTAATACAGTGTGGCACATTAGGTACTTTATTCCATATTTATCCACACACATAGAGTTAAATAATATAATAATTAACTGGTAAAAGTGAGGCAAAATATAAATAAGAGAGTATTAAAATTATAATTTAAATATTGAGAGTGGATCTTATAACCTTACCATATTTTTAAATTGTTTTCAAATAATTTATTTTCCCATAATTAATTTTCTTTGTTTAACAAATTGACAACTAGATTTGAAAATTCTTTGTGGTTCGACCCCAGACTCACCAGGTTATATTATAATTAGACACTCTTATACTTGGGAGTACTACACTTTTAAGTCGTGTCAGATAGGGCTGCAACATTGATTGAAATGCAATCAGTAGGTTGCTTGAGTGTTTGGGTGATTGGAGAAGTTAAAGAGATAGCTAACAACTTTGTGGACATGGAAATGATTTGAGGATTGATTAAGTCTCTTGGGAGTTAGTGCTCTGATACCATAATAGATTGAATGAAAGCTTGATTCATTAACTTGCAAACGTTACAATATATAGTGTGAGATGTTCACATGATAGTTTGCAGATAAGTTACAAAATCAAGATAAGTTTACATGAGAAATATAAAAACATAAATCATTAGATAATAACTATATTATCAGTAATGAGATAAGATGAAACCAAAGAGGTATAGTCATGTACATGTTTTGTTAGTTAATACGTAGAACTGGTATAAATACGGATGCTATTACTTATTTTATTATTGAATGGAAAAGCAATATTTTTTTCTCCTTGCCAAACAAAATTGAGAATTTTTTTTATGGTATTAGAGGTTGTTCAATATGGCAAGCTCCAGCAATCCAATTATAAACTCAAACACTACTTTAATTGTTTCAATAAATTTTTCATTCAACACTTTTGTGAATTTAAATTGAGTCAATACTTGATATGGAGATATCAAGTACTAGGCTCTATAAGAGTTAATAGGCTTGAAGATTTCATTAATGGAACCAAATCTGAACTAGAGAAGTGCATTACTCGAGGAGCAGCTGATGGATCTACATAGCTAATTGAAAATTCAGAATTTATCAACTAGAAATCACAAGATCAAACACTTCTCGGTTGGCTTCTCTTTAATCTCGATAGCTCTTATGTTGTATGCAAAACACTTGAGAAGAACTTTGGAGTACAATCTGAGGCTAAAGTGCTTCAACTTAAGTATGATATAATTACTATAAAGAAAGAATCAATGACTATAGAAGATTACTGTATGAAGATGAAAGCATTAGCTGATAAGATTGCTTGTGCTGGACTATTGGTAGTCCTTTGAGGGATAGAGAATGTTGATGCACATTCTTAATGGAATCGGAGTAGGTTATCTAGATTTTGCCTCTTTTATTACTACTTGTACAATGGAGTTTGACGATGCATATGCTTACCGTCTATGTTTTAATATTTTTATTAAAAAAAAGTCTTTTAATGTGTGACATAAATTACAAACAAAGAATAATTATGAAAACAAATAATTAAAAAAAAATCCATCGTTTAAAAAGCAAGCCCAAATCATTTGGCCGACAACAGAACAAGACACCAAAACTCTTTTTAATGCTAATCTTGCACAAATAAGGGGAAACTATAGAAGAGGTAGTTATTATAACACCTTATGTCAAACACGTATGAAGAACTGTTGGGTTCATCTCATTTGGGGGCCCAAAAGCCTAGAATTCAAAAAGGCTTGCTTGATATTCAATTAATATTAAGTTTTGGACTTCGTTGAAAATTGCCATGAAATTTGGCTTTGAAAGCAAGCGGCAAACCCTAATTTGTGCTATTGCAAAAGACGAATGGAGAAGAAAAAGACGAGAAAGAGAGAAGACAGTGGTTGGTTATTACACTTAGGAGGCAAGATTTGCAATCTTTAATTGGACAATCGGAAGACGAAATTAACTTTATTTTTTTTAAATTTTGAGGGTAAATTCCTGGTATCGCCCTCTATAATGCTATTGGTCTTGATTTTTATTTTATCATCTCATTGTCATCTTATTATTTGACATACACACTTGTTAGAGAGACAATTTTTAGACTATTACTGTAAACCAAAATATTGAGATTCTGAATGTTGGTAGTTTCTAGTATTATCTAGAGAAGAATTTGTGTTGTAATCTCATTAATATAGTGAAAAATTATATCAAATTACACTCTTGTGATTTTCCCCACTTTGGGTTTTCTACATAAAATCTGTCTCTTGTGGTTGATTTCATTGCTTTAGATTTATGGGTTTATTTTTCTACCTATTTATTTGAAATGCACATAATATTTTAATCACATATAGAGGGACAAAGTTTTGTTTCTGCTTTATTTATAGTTGCTTATGGTAGTCACTTTCCCAACAAGAACGTAGTAAAGAGGTTACTTACAAATCGTAATTCTTACACCAAAAATCTCAAATTGAAATACCTCAAATTTTACTAATCAAATTGTCAAATCCACAACTTTAATACAAAATATATTCTCCCAAAGACATAAATATAACAAAAGTCTCAAAACTCCCCAAATACAAATTTAGAATTAGACAAACTTAAGGAAACAGAAGTTCATCCTTCTCTTATTTAACTAACAAAAGTAAATAAATCTCTACCTCAAAAGATAAGCACACTTCTCAAAACGATACTCAATATACAAAAAATAATTACGAGAGATAAGTCGTTAACTCAGTAAGTAAAATCATTCCCCAACATATTAAGCTTATCGAGAACCAAAAATATTGCAAACCTTCTTTTTATTAAAACATTTGTTATAAATCATAAAATAATATGTTACAACAAGATGACATAAATTCATAACAATTCAGAATATCAAAAACATATGTTTCATAAAATAATATGTTACAACAAGATGACATAAATTCATAACAATTCAGAATATCAAAAACATAATTAATCATGGGAGCAAATCGTATAGCATATATATAAAAATAGATATACAATACTAATTCAAGACATATATATCTTATAATACGATCAGAATCAAAATCGAAATAGTTACGGACAATGAGCCAAAATATTTAAATTCATTTTTATATGTAATGACTTACACATGGCACTTTGTATTGCATATGGCACTTCGCGACACCCAAGCCTTTGAGAGGTGGCCCCCATATAGTCTCAATAGGTGACCCTTGAACAACCATAAATAATCTTTATTGTATACGGGATCAAAACATTCTTATCAGACTTATAAAAGATCATAACAATGAATTAGGTTTGCAAAACAAATTCCATTATAATATTTTATAGACAATTTCATAAAAGATAATCATTTAGTAAAACAAATTACATAATCAAAAGCATTTACAGTATTCTATTAGAATCATAAAAATAAAATAATTTTCAAATTTGAAAAACATAAACTAATTTTGTTATAAAAATTAATTAATATTTAAAGAACTATAGAGAACACATGTATTTGTAATAGCATTAAAATAATTATACCCAGCACATTGGGAATGAAGTTACTTACCTTGACAAAAGCAATGATTTAAACACACGTCAAAGCTTCTAACAGCCTCAAACACCTTAAACAAATGTAAGATATAACTATTAACAACTTATTCCAAGAACCTGGTTTTCTAATTCATACTCGTACAAGTCTGGATATCTTAATTTTAACTCTTAACTTAATTATCAAAACGACACAATATTATACAGAACTGTTTTGAATATACATGGGTATCTCCTATAAAATTGTGCCAAGGATCTAATGCCAAAAACATTTTCAAAACCATTTGTTTCTTGACAAGTTAAAAATTATCTCACAGTACCTTAACGGAATAGTTTGGGTTCCGAGATTTTTATAAAGTTATATATTAATCAGAAAATTATGAAATTAAAACTGAAAAATGTTAGACAGTATCTTATCTTTGTTTAAAATTTTAACATTTTTCGAGTTTGTTTGACACCACAAATAATTTTGTAATGTTGGTCATTATGCTAAAATAGCAGTTTTCTAATGCAATAGTGCTAGCTTAAAAAATCCATATAAAATTGAAAATAAGGTCAAATCTTACACACACACACATATACATACATACATACATACATACATACATGCATACATATGTGTGTGTGTGTATAAAATCATTCTCAAGTGCGGATGCCTGCATTTTTTTTATACGGACATACTTTTGAACTGCACGGTTTAAAAGAGTCAGTTTTTGATGAACTATAAAATTATGGGATTTAAGAGAGTTAAAAATTAACTCTCTTAAACTCCACAATTTTAAGGTGTATCCGCATGAAAATAAAATGCATATGTATGTGTGCATGTGTGTGTAGTCCTTCTCTAGTGCGGACATCGGCATTTTATTTTCATGCGGATACACCTTAAAACTGTAGAGTTTAAGAGAATTAATTTACATACATGTGTGTGTGTGTGTGTGTGTGTGTAGTTTACAAAATGATAAGACTCTTCTTAAAAATTATTCATATAATATATGTTATTTCGAGAAGTTCATGCTGTCCAGAATTGTTCAGTGGGTTTATTGCATCAAGGATTAACTAACATGATTCAATAATAAATTAATACACTAAAACAACTTAAACACATCCTAAATCAAGCCAAAAAGCAAGTAATAATCTAAAATCATGCAAATAAAACCCTTAATAGAGCACAATGATAGGAAATCAAGTAGAGTGTAGGGATAGTAAAGCTTACTAACCGTTAAAACTCTCTCCTAAACAACATTTCAAATTCTAAGGCATGAGAAAGAGAAAAAAATGCCACTATGAATTTAGGGTTATGGAAGAGGGAACCATAGGAAACTCTATTAATTTTGGAAAGAATAAATATTTTCCAAAATTACCCCATGAATCCCAATTAAGTATAATAATCCTTATTAATAAGGAAATAAAGTTTTTGTACGTAAGACTTCTTCTCATCTGATAATTCTTTTGCTTCTTCCGAAAACAAAATTTCAGGTATTACAATTATGCAAGAGGTTTCCAAGGCAATTATCATGGTAATTTGGATGGAAAAGGATCTTGTGTTGGTGGAAGTTTTCCTCCAAAAAACTTTTTTGGTCTTAATGGTTTTAATGGAGGATGTTCTAATTTACGTGGTTATGGTAGAGGTTAAAATATACAACACTTGAAGGGAAAATGAGTGTTTAATGGCATGTCTCCCATTATGCCATCTAATTTTGGTGGAGCTCCAAACATTATTGGTGTTTCTGATGAAATTGTAATATGTCAGATTTGTTTTAAATCTAGACGTTGTGTTGATGTTTGCTAGTATAGATTCAATGAAGATTTTGTTCCATTACCACCTAGATATATGGCAAGGGAAAAGGTCTAAAGAGTGGTTATGTGGCTAATTTTGAAGCACTTCACTATTTGCCACCTTATATGCCTAGTTATAATGAATACATGAATGGAATATCTCCTGCATACATGCCTGGATTTAATTTTCAATATTCTCCAAGAGCTACCTATATAGCCAATTTTAAAGGACCTGTTGATGAAGGCTGATATTTGGACAGCAGAGCTATACATCACCTGACAAACAACATGGACCAACATGCAAATTAGAGAAGAATTCAAAGGTACTGATCAATTCATTATAAGCAATGGTCAAGGTATAATTATCACTCATTTTGGTAATGTATTTCTCAATTTTTCTGGTTCTAGTACTACTCACATTGTCATAAAGGATATACTTCTTGTGCCCTCTATTACTAAGAATCTTTTAAGCATGTCTAGACTAACCTCAGACGATAACATCTTTGTTGAATTTTGTGACAACGTTTGTTTTATGAAGGACAAAGTGAAGAGGCAAGTTCTTCTGTAGGGACTTGTCGAGAAAGAACTACACAAGCTAAAATTTAAATCCAATCCACATCCTTTTGTTTTTGCTTCTACTAAGTCATATTTATTAGTTATTGATCGGATCAAATCGAGTCAAATAATCGAGTTGAATTCTAATTAATTTGGATTGGGTGAAGCTACTGCACAAATCAAATATAACATAATATTTAATTTTAATTTTTAATTTACCTAATATATTCATTAAAAAGAAAAGAAAAAAATCAATTAATACTTATAATTTAAGCTTCCACAGACTTAATCAATCAAGCTCAAACATTTTCAATACAAGAATTTCCCTCATTTTATTATTAACATTTAACAATAAATATACTTAACAATTAACAAACAACAAACAATATTGAATATATTATTATATACCATCAAAACATCAACAACAACAAAAAATTCGGATTGTCGGTTCTCGAAGGAACTTGGTGATGGTGGAGACAGCAACAGTAGATCCAGTAACAGCAAATCCACTAACAGCAGATGGGGCCGTGGGTCGCGAAGCAGTAGATCCGATCGCTGGTTAGGTGGTTGTGTGTGTGGATTGCGCTTCGTCTATGTCTTATATGCGTTTGCTACTGGCTGCCGCTTTGCTTTTGGCTTTTGCAGTGTGTGTGTGTGTGTGTGTGTGTGTGTTTGTGAAGTCGTGAATGTGAGGGTGAGGGTCGTGAGGCTGTGATCTGTGAAGGCAATGAGAAACGATTTGTGGGTGTGCATATATTTATGTGTGTCTGTGTGCGTGTGTTATAACTTCATTTTGTTTTTTATTTGTTAATTGTTTTTTCAGCCAACCCGATTGGGTTTTTGGATTAGATCGGGTTTCATTCAATCCGATCATAATCCGATCGGGTTGGCTAAAAGTTATCCCATCGGGTTAACTGAATAATTCGATCCAATCCAAACCCGATATTTTTCGGATTAGATTGAGTCAGGTCGGATCGAATCGAATTGAATTTTTTGCCCACCCCTAGTTAGTCTTGTTAAATTCAAGATTTGGACATCTAAATTTCAATGTTTTAATGCACTTGCTGAAATTCTATAACTATTCTAAAGTCCTCTCCAATCTTTAAAGAATTATGCTTATAGTGTGTGTGAAACTTGTCAGTTGGGAAAGAATCACAGATTATATTTTTCAATTACATATACAAAAACCACATATATTTTTAAGTTAATCCACACAAATCTTTGGGGAACTTCCCCAGTGCTCTCTCAAAGTAGCTACAAGTATTACATTAGCTTTGTGAATGACTCTAAAAGATATACATGGATTAATCCCCTGAAAATCAAATCAGAAGCCTTACAAGTCTTTAGGTTGTTCATACTTCAGGTTGAAAATCAGTTTAGCACATCTCTCAAGATGATGTAATCTAATTAAGGGGAAGAATATAGAGTCTTTACAGACTTTTCTTAATCAAAATGAGATTTTTTTTAGACACTCTTATATTTACACACATCATCAGAACAAATCAGTTGAAAGAAAACATAGGCATATAGTTTAGCTTAGTTTAACTCTCTTCGCTCAAGCAAAACTTTCCCTTCAATATTGATGGGATCAATACTCTAATGCTTAAAAATCTAACACCATGTGAAAAATTATTCAAGCACAAAGCTGACTATAGTTTTCTTAAATGTTTTGGTTGTACTATTATCCATTCTTAAGATATTATAATAAGCACAACTTTGACTTTTATTCCAGCAAGTGCATATTCATTGGATATAATCCATCACACAAAAGTTGTAAATGTCTTCATCCTTCAGGTCAAGTGTATATTGTTAAACATGTTACATTTTATGAAACTTGTTTTCCTTCCTCTTTTACTGATAATAAAACTTCTACCTCACCTTGTTTTCCTAACTCTGTATAATCACTTACTTAATAATGAATTTTTAATTTATCCTTTTGCCATATATGCATAACAACTTTGAAGAGTCTTTCTCAGTAGGAATTAGCAATAGCATAACTCAACCTTCACCAAGTTCTGTCATACAATTAATGCTAAGCAAAATTAGTAGTTTGATGTTGATCTTTAACCAAATACACACTCACGGACACAAATATAGAACCTTTATATTTGCAGCTCAAAGTTCCCAAGCAGAACCTCAAAACAGAAGCTTACTACCTGACACACCAGTATATACACCTCAATTCTAGCATCAGAAACCTATACACCAATCCACACACAAAATTATCACTAGAACCAAGTCAAACATATTCAAAGCAAAAGTCTATTGTGTTGTATTGTCAAATAAGAAACTAGACACGCTTTAAGAAGCATTAGAAGATCAGAGGTGGTACTAGTTAGGCAATAAAAGATGAGTATGATGTATTAATGAAAAATAAAACTTGGACTTTAGTGCCCAATTCCTTTGAACATAAGGTTGGTGATAATAAATGGGTGTATAGAGTCACGTATTATATAGATGGTAGTGCATCAAAGTAAAAGGCTAGACTTGTTGCAAAAGGTTTTCAACAGGTTGCAAGAGTTGATTACTTTGAAACCTTCAATCCAGTAGTTAAACTAGCAACAATAACACTAATGTTGGGTTTAACTGTAATGAAAAACTGGAAAACAATGCAAGTGGACATTAACAATGCCTTCTTGAATGGTGACCTGGTTGAAGATATTTTCATGAAGCAATCTTAGGGATTGGTTGAAGATATTTTCATGAAGCAATCTTAATGATTTATCAATAAACATAAACCTAATCATATTTGCAAGTTGAGTAAGGCATTGTATGGCCTAAAACAACTCCTAAAGCATGGTTTGATAAACTTAAAGGAAGTTTGATTGAATGGGGATTTCAGAACTCAGGGGCAAATATACCACTGTTTTTAAAAGAAAACAAAAAGATATATGATCATGGTATTGATTTATATTGATGATTGCTTTTATTCTCGGATAAGTTACGCTTTTAATGGTCTAATTTATTTATTAGTCACACTATTCGTTCACATGGGTCCATTGAATTTGAGGATCCAAAGAACACTATCAAGTTTAAAGCTAATGGTCAAATATTAAAACTATATCTGAAATATCAACTATATGGGAAAGACATTGAAATAAAATTAAGTGACCCATCAAATCTTGATTAAGTCTTTTGTATATTTAGGATGCTTAACTTTTTGTCGTTTTATTTTACTATTACTTACCATTGGAATTGTTTAACATTCCCCACTGACATTCACTGGTTGATCAAAGCAAAATTACAATTGACATGTAAGTTACCTCATAAATTTGCTACTTGCATGCTTGGTCGTGGGAAAAGACAAGATTCAATTCATCATGGATGACTTAAATAAAGAGTTATTGGATGACATCTTTTTATCTCTTGAAACACATCCTAGTTATGACCATTACTCTAGAAAGAACATGCATGATATAGTCTTAGAAATCTAACTATATATGACCCCGCTTGCGAGTTTATAAGAAAACTAGATGGAAAGTCCCTATAAAGGGCATTTAAGCTGTTTAAAATCAGAGAAATATAAAAGTCACAATAACAACTACCAATAAATATCATTTTACTTTACTTTTTTTTATCGTCTACATTATTGCTTTCAATGATGTGATTTTATATCTAATCATTGTTTGTTTCTTTTTTATTGTTTGCTTTTGAATCTTAAACCACCAATTTCATTCGTCATTTGATAAACACTCCAACCTGTAATATATGTATCATTATGTTTGTCACCAAGTCTTTAAATACGAACTTATTTTTCAAATACTTTTAAATTATTTTAATAATCGTCCCTATAGCAGCAACTTTGAGTAGACAATCAATTAACATTTATATGCCTCATAACTTTCACTATAGAAAATACAAAAAGTTTGTTGAGGCAACTATGGATCTTGGCCAAGTTTTAACAGAGAGAAAAATACACATGTTATATGGAGATGTGATCGAGGGTTATCAAAGCATGTCTCAGAAGCTGCTTATACTAGACGAAGTGAAGTGCTAGGCCCCAAAAGCCTTCAAACCTGTAGGACTGAAGAGGAGTTAGTCATTTTAAGCATGCAAGAAAGAATATTCAAAATGCTAAATCATGCTAGTGCTTTCATTTTCTTGCTAGAATAGAGACACTAATTACATTTGCATCTTAGGCCCATTTGAACATTCATTAAGAGCCCATCGGTTTTTAAATGTTAATAACTTTTATAATAATTACATTTGTATCTTAGACCCATTGAACATTCATCAAAAACCTCTCGGTTTGTTAAAAGTTAATAACTTTTATAATGGCTTGATACCATTTCTTAACTATGCAATTAAGAATCATTTCATTTCAGTAACAGTGAAAAAACTCTTTATTTGTGCTCCTACTACTAATTAGTTACTTAATCTTTTATAAAATTACAGACCAGAACCAAATCTCAAGACCTTTGCACTGGATTGATTGACTAATGATGGTAGCAGCAACCCTAGTAAGAAACGTAAATTAGATTTAGATCTTAGTTCATAGATATTTTCTATTGCAGTATTCAAGTGATGTCTTCTAAACTCTACTTCTTTCTTTTAAGACATTGAGGACAATGTCTTGGTTTGTTTGGAGGGAGGAAAAAGTTGACAATTGTGGAATGTTTTTATAATTTTTTGTTGTAAAGACTAATTTTCAATAAATTAGAGTTGAAGATGGCCAGATATAAAGTTTACTGACTCAATAAGCATATCTTCTTATTATTGGAGTTAGTTATCCTTGAAAAAAAATTCTTTCTAGTGATTTTCTTGTTCTTTGCCATCTTCTTCTAATCTTCTACAGTCAGTTCAGATATGATCTCTCTAACTTCTTTTATTTTTTATATTTTCCTTATCTTTTCATGTTTTTGCATGCATATCTTCAAATTAAAACATTAAAGACAATGTTTAAAATAGGTTTGGGGGTCAGGTGTCTTAATAAAAAAAAATTAAGGTATTTTGTATGATATTTTGATATTAGATGACATGATGACTTTTAAATTTTGGTATTTAGATTATCTTTGCCTTTGAGTTATGTTATACTATTTTTGCCACTTTACATGTCGATATTGGTGATAAGTGTGAATTGAGAGATTTGAGAAATGAATTTGGTTAAGTTATTTGAAGGAATATACGTGTCATAATAAGTTTTAAGTGAGTTTTTAGCCTATTATTTTTCTTGAAGGGCAACCCTCTTTTTTACTATTTTTTGTAGCCTACCATTTTATTATTTTTTACATGATCTCTATATATTTTTAGGTCCAACAATGAAAAAAAAATTAAAGAATTTGTATGCTGCTACATTTGAAAGTCCATTGAACTAGTAGATATGAAATATTATTTAGAGCTCTAAAAATGACAGAAAGATAATTCTTGATCCTCATGAGTCTTTTCTAGCCATCCCCATTACAAAGTATCTTTAGTTATCATTTTTTAGCCTTTAAAAAAAAACTTTTTCTTTATTAACTTATCATCATATCCCACTCCATTTTGAAGTACTACCCTACATTTTATGTTTTCTATCACCTATTTATGTTTCATAATAACAAAAACAACAATAAATAAAATGGAAAAAATAAAATGAAAAAAATAAAATAAATATATAAATGAAAGAAAGTGGAAAGCACCTACAATTTCCAAAAAATCTCTATTTTTTCCAACATATATTTTTTTCCTATTATCCTTTATTTATTAACCATGTCCTTAACCTACGTTTAATATAATTGCATTAAAAAAATCAATTTGTGTTTTGAAATTTACTAGCTATTATTGTTTAATTTGATAGGGACTAGGAATAACTTAGTTGGATTGTGATTAATACTAAAAAGTGTATATTTAATAAAGGTTAAAATTTTTACTTTTTCACTTACAGTATTGATTAATGTGCTCATAACTTGCAAATTATCTTAAAGCTCTCCTAATGCAATTTTATTTTAAATTAACTTGTGTTATGTTAATTCTATCTAAATTTTATATTGTAAAAATATTTCAAAAATAAAAAAGAAATTAAAGCTGAAAATGGGAGACAAAGAAAACGGATTGCATGAAAAAGAAGAAGAAGAAGAAGTGGAGCTATTAGAATGAATTATTGGGGAAATATAATTAATAAAAAATATTTAAGTGATAGTCAAGTGGCAACCACCACTTTTGACTATCACTTCTCTCTTTCTTTATAATAATTAAAAATAATAATAATAAAATAAGAAAAGGCATACTCACTAGATGCCTATAGGGGGAGAAGAAAGAATTAGGAAAAAAGGAAAAGGGAATTCAATTTTCTCTCAATATTTTTTAGAAGTTTGCTAAATAAAATAAGTGTTTTTTTTTTGTCAATATGAGTGTCTCATTTTCTAAGGTAAGATGAAAAGTGAAACTCAAAAATTTGAGTTATGAAATTAATTATTCTCTCAAGTAAGTTTATGGTTTATTATTTTAATTATATATTTATAAGTTATATTTTTCACAATTATTTTCATTTAACTTGCAAATCTAGGTCTACTTTAGATCCATACATTATTTAAACGTAATTTTGACACACCCATGTAGTTGTGGCACATTATATGTTTTATCCCCATATTTATTCATTAGTGGTTAGTTAATAATTAAGTCATACAATAATTAAATTATTAAAGTAAATATAAAATAAAATTAAAAGAAAGTATTATTACCATAATTTGAATACTAAAAGTGGATCTCGTAACCTCAACAGTTTTTTAACAAATAATTTCTTTTTTATTTAATAATTGACTACTAGATTTTTAGATTCCATGTGATTCAACCTCGGACTCACCAAATTATATTATAACTAGATAAGATTATATTTAAGAGTAATTAACACTTTTGAGTTGTGTCAGTCAACAAGGAAGATCATTGACTAAGTGCATCTGCGACCCTGTTGAATTCACTAGAAGTATGCTTTACTACAAAAGTAAATTGTTGAAGAAACACTATCCACATGGCATGTCGATGAGCAAGCTTATCTTGATTCTCACAGTAGCATGATCAGTGTATTAAATAAAGTCTTTATGATTAGAATGACGCCAATGTGTTAATGCCTGAACCACTGCATAAAACTCTATATCATAAGTGTTGTAACATCCTATTGCTCCATTCAACTCCTCACTGAAATAAGCTCTAGGCTTACTCTGTTGGCTAAAAACAACTCTAATGCCTATATTGGATGCATCACATTGTACCTAAAAATGAGAGAAAAATCTAGTAGGGCAAGTACTAGAGTAGTAATTAGCTTTTCTTTGATAATTTCAAATGCCTTAGTAGTTGCTTCTATCCAAAAGAATTGTCTTTCTGTCATACAACCTATGATTGGTGCCATAATAGTACTGAAATAATGAATGAATTGCCTATAAAATGATGGTGACCCATGAAAGCTTCTAACGGTAAACACTTTAGAATAGCATCCATTTTCAATTAATCTCTTGGTGATTTCTATTACTGCCTGCATCTTTATTTAATTTTTAGTTATTTTATTTTATTATAATTTTTAATCTAAATCCGCATATTCAATTGTTCAAATAAATTAAGGTTAGAATAATTTCAATAGCTAATAAGGTATACAATCTATGTGGGAAGATACTCTACTCTTCATTATATTACTTGTATCGACTAGTACACTTGCTAATTTACTCATCAAGCGACTTGAAGTTATCTTTCCTCGAAAGCTAAAAGACATTAGATTTTACAATGATAAGATTATCAACAACCTAATTCTTGTCCAACGAAGACCACTAGGCAACACTTCATTATAATAAGTGTGTATCATATTACATCTCATCACTACTTAAGATACATTCTCCTTATTTGAAGCTTTTGTTGCTCAAATATGCAATCTAAATGATTTTGAAGCACAATGGGCCTTGAAATGTGTTGTTGTGGACTTCGCAACTATGGAATCATATATCTCTCTCAAGAAAATTTTGTACAATTCTAATCTTAAATTATACTTGCCATTAAATAATTTACCCCAAAACCATAATGTCTAATCAACTTACGCAATCGAGTATAAAGGTAAAACTAGAGCAATACTTACAACGGGGTCAACTGCTAGCTTGTTGGAATGTGGTCTTAGAGTAACATGTTGATTCCATCGTGGTTCATGGTTGTTTGAAAAGTAAGGCAAATCTTTTGTATCACGGATTATACCCTCATGATGAACACCATCTCCATCATTAATAAGACTACCAAAATGACCATTATCCCCAATATTAATAGGAGAATCAAAAATATTGTCATTTCCATCATCAATTAGACCATCAAAAAGACTGTCATCGCTATCATCAATAGAACTATAGTATAATTCCACAAAAGCACTATCTATTGGTGTATTATCGATGTCATCAATTAGGGGTGGGCAAATTCGGGTTCGGATCAACCCGATCGGGTTTCGGGTTGGTCGGGTTGGATAAAAATCGATCCGAACTCCATCCGAACTTATAACCCGATCCGATCCGATCCGAATTAAATTCGGATCGGATCGGGTCGGGTTAAAATATCGGGTGAATTTTGGATCGGATCGGATGCGGGTTAATTCGGGTTCGGGCTTGCTTTTAACTTCAAAAGCCGGATTTGCTTTTATTCTGTTCGGGCTTCAACTTCACACTTTCACAGCTTCACTTCAAGTTCCAAAATCCAAATTCCAACTTCCAAAAACAGAGGCTCAGCCGCTCAGAGACAGAGAGTGAAGAGTCTTCGAAGAGGCCTTTTCAGTTTTGAGGCTGGAGGCTGGAGCCGTGACCCGTGACCGTGAGGCAGCCGTGACCCGTGAATGCCAATGGTGGAGACTCGAGTGGATCGGAGATTCGGATGCAGCTTGCCGGCGCGTGGTTGCAGCAGATCTGTAGATCGGGTCACGATCTTCGCGAATCAGCTTCGGCTTCGGTTGGGGTCGTTCTCAGAAGTGGTTGCTGGCTGCGTGTGGTGGCCGATTGAAGCTTGATCCGTGAACTGTGCTGTGCGTGTGTGTTTGGCTGTTTGCTGCGTGCGTGTGTGTTTGGCTGTTTGCTGCGTGCGTGTGTGTTTGTTTGGGACTGTGGGTTACTGGGTCTGGGTAGTGGGTTGGCTGTGGCTGGTGCCTGCTTCTGCAGTTCTGCTTGTGCTAATGTGTATTTTGTATTCAATTTCTGTTTCTGTTTCTGTATTTCTGTTTCTGTAAAATTCTGTAAGTTGTGACTTTTGTTTCTGTATTGAGTGTATTCGCATCTGTTCTGTAACTTCTGTTACTTCTGTTCTGTATTCAATAATAAAAAAAAGGGTGAAATTGTCTCAACCCGATCGGGTTTTCGGATCGGGTCGGGTTTCACCCAATCCGATCATGATCCGATCGGGTTGAGACAATTTCACCCGATCGGGTTTTGTTGACCACCCGATCCGATCCGAATCCGAAAATTTTCGGATCGGGTCGGGTCGGTTAATTTGCCCACCCCTATCATCAATGGGAACATCATTGTATTAAAATATATAATAACATTGCTGCAATGACATCGCCATTGGTAACACCTCATCTTCAACATCAATTAGTGCAATGCCATTATCGTCATTAAAATCATTGTTGGTGGATTAGAGAGTAACATTGTTGCACTAACATCATTATTGATAACACTTATTATTGACTATCAAGAATGGAGTCACTTGCTCTGTACAAAGTTTGTGTTTCTAGCATAATAGACTCTTAGTTTAAAATTTTAGGAGATATGGTGACAAAAATAAGGATTCATCCATCATTCAGCAAATCGAAGCCCATATATAACACAATCCTCACTATTGTGAGTGGTAAGGTTATAATTTATGATTCTTTCTTTAATCAAATTAAGGGTATTTTAGAAAATAAAATTCAAAAGGGGTGTTATAAGAAATTTATTGAGGGCTTAAAAGCTCTACTCACTGATCTATCCCTAAACAAATGTATTTGGAGCAGTATTATTTCTCGGCTGGACTGCCAAGTCTGTCAATTTTTGTTGGACCCAGTGGAGGCCCAATTCCGATAGTTGGAAAATCTTTTAAATTAGAAAAAATATAAAGGAAAACAGGCACATTACTACAAGGCTAGCAGCAGACTCGATTTGTTGTGATGATCTGTGTGTATTAGCACCAGAGGGAAATGATGAACTCGTACATGTTCAAATTATAGCAAAACCATTTTATTAATTAATTAGCTCTTGTTTTTCGAGCTTGAATCCCACTGAAATGGATATCCTTTTTGCTCAGATCCAAGCGGACCTCCGCTCCAACGACGCTCTCCGCCAGTCCAGCGCTCTCCTTCAAGCTCTCCAACAATCCGCCGCCGGCCGTGACATTTCCGTTATCGCCAAAACCGCGGTCGAAGAAATCGTCGCCGCTCCTGCCTCCGCCGTCTGCAAAAAACTATCCTTCGACCTTATTCGCTGCTCTCGCTTGACTGCCGATCTCTGGGACTCCGTCTGCTCCGGCATCCGCTCCGATCTCCACTTCCCTGACCCCGACGTCACCGCCGCTGCGATCTCTATCCTTGCCGCCATCCCTTCCTACGCCCTCTCCAAACTCATCTCTGATGCCAACGCCGAGATCTCTGGTTGCTTCGACTCTCCATCTGACAACCTACGCCACTCCATCACTGAAACCCTAGGTTGTATTCTCGCACGTGATGATTTAGTCACGCTGTGTGAAAACAACGTGAACTTGTTAGACAAGGTGTCAATTTGGTGGACACGTATCGGCCAAAACATGCTCGACAGATCCGACAATGTTTCGAAGGTGGCTTTTGAATCCGTCGGAAGACTGTTTCAAGAATTCGAATCGAAACGAATGAGTAGATTAGCTGGGGACAAGCTTGTTGATAGTGAAAACTCACTTGCGATTCGATCCAATTGGGTCTCCGCGATGGTGAATTTCGTGTGGAAAAAACGAAGCGCGTTAATGGCACGCTCGTTGGTGTTACCGATAGAGAGTTTCAGGGCAACAGTGTTTCCTATTGTTTACTCAGTGAAAACTGTGGCTTCTGGGAGAGTGGATGTGATTAGAAGATTGTCAAAGGACTCCAATGGAGTTAATGGAACTCAAGTAGACTCGAATGCAGAGAAATTAGTTGGGGTTTCTGATGTGGTGACACATTTGGTTCCATTCTTGGCGTCGTCATTGGATCCAGCGGTGATTTTTGAAGTGGGTATTAACATGTTGTATTTGGCTGATGTGCCTGGAGGGAAGACTGAGTGGGCTTCGCAGTCAATTATTGCAATTTTGACGCTTTGGGACCGTCAGGAGTTCTCGTCAGCCAGAGAGAGTATTGTTAGGGCCGTTGTTACGAATTTACATCTATTAGATCTTCATTTGCAGGTTGATGTTCTCTTTTACTTCTTTCGTTTTTATATTTGATTGTTGTTGCAATTTATATTTCCATCTGAGGGAACTAATGAATAGGATATGATAGATTCAACAGTTATTCTTTGATGAAATGTGGCAACTTTGATTTGTTAAAGAATGTTCACCAGATGAGGTGAGTGTGTAGCTCGAATGTATTCATTTCAAAGTTATGTTGAGTTTAATTTTCTTTAGTGGGCTTCGAAGTGTGAAATGACAGCTCTTTAGTAACTTTATAGGAATGAGAAACAAAAGATGTTGTTGAGTGGTTAGAAGTGGATGATTGTGGTAGTAACAAAAGTCAATTATCTATATACTAAGGGATAGGTGTATGCATGATCTGATTGTGAATTTTGTGCTTGAAGGTTTCATTGTTTAGGAGGCTACTTCTTATGGTGAGAAACTTGAGAGCAGAATCTGACCGCATGCATGCATTAGCCTGTATTTGTCGGACAGCTCTTTGTGTGGACCTTTTTGCAAAGGAAAGTGTCCGAAGAGGTCAGAAGCCTCTTCCGGGAACTGATATTGCTTCTCTTTTTGAGGATCCAAGGATAAGAGATGACCTTAATAGCGTAACAAGTAAAAGCTTGTTTAGGGAAGAATTAGTGGCATCGCTGGTAGAAAGTTGCTTCCAGTTGTCTCTACCTTTGCCAGAACAAAAGAACTCAGGAATGGAGAGCAGAGTGATTGGAGCCTTGGCATATGGAACTGGTTATGGTGCACTAAACTGGACAGAACCGGCTTTGGAGGTTGTAGAAGTTTGTAGACCTTGTGTCAAATGGGATTGTGATGGTCGTACTTATGCAATTGATTGCTATTTGAAGTTGCTTGTGAGGCTATGTCATATATATGATACCAGAGGAGGTGTAAAAAGAGTAAAAGATGGCGCTTCGCAGGATCAAATCTTAAATGAGACTAGATTGCAAAATATGCAGCGTCAACTTGTCAAAGATCTGCATGAGGTATGTCTGCTCTTATTGAGTTACTCAGATGGCTATATGGTCATTATGCTGATTGCACACTAAATCATGATTTGTGATAATTAAATTTGGTGCTATGCTAACAAGCCATGGTATATCTGTTCATTTTCAGATTGACATGTTGGGACTTTTTGATTCGTTAATTTGGGAAAAGGCTGTTGTCAATTTTTTTTTTTTGGGGGGTTGAAATGGATTTTATAAATTTCTTTTGTTTATTTCTTCCTTTACCCAATTTTTCCTTTTGCAACTATGTTTTCGCTTTCTGCAAAATTAATATTGATATCTTCTGCTAATTTAAGCACTTTTTCCTTTCTTTGGTTGAAATGGATTTTATAATTTCTTTTGTGTATTCCTTCCTTTACCCACTTTTTCCTTTTGCAACTATGTTTTCACTTTTTGTAAAATTAATATCGATATTTTCTGCTAAGTTACCTTTTGATGATATACATTTGTGCATTTGACAGGTGAATACCCCAAGAATGTTGGCCCGCCTTATTTGGGCTATTGCAGAACACATAGATTTGGAAGGTTTGGATCCACTTCTTGCTGATGACCCTGAGGATCCTTTGAACATGATCATATCAAATATCCATAAAGTCCTCTTCAATGTAGATTCATCTGCGAATACATCTAATAGGCTTCAAGATGTTCAGGCAGTTCTTATATCTGCTCAGAGGTTGGGATCTCGTAACCCTCGGGCAGGGCAGTTGCTAACAAAAGAGCTAGAGGAGTTCAGAAACAGTACTTTGGTTGATTCTGTCAACAAACATCAGTGCCGTTTGATTTTGCAGAGGATTAAATATGCTTCTAGTCACCCGGAAAACAAGTGAGTAGAACATCAGATGTTATTGTATAATTGCTGACTTTTGCTGATAATGTTACTTGTTCTAGATATTGAAGCATGTGCTGATGGATTATCTTTTTTACCTCTCATCCCTGCCATTCTGGAATGTCTGCTGATTGTCATCTCAGTCCATAGCCTTAAATATGGTTACTAGCCCCTTTTTCATGTTTGTCTGAGTTGAGTTAAACTCTGAATTTATGACGGGCTGCATAATTAATATATATTAACACATAAAAGAGTGTTTCTAGCTCTGTTTTCCGCATGAATCTGGTAATGATGGAAGTAAAAGTATCAAATTAATTTAAGCATGGCATAATTTCTAATGTTTTTCCTTTGTCATACTTACTTTCCTGCATGAATTATGACTTTTGCTTATAAAAAGTTTTATTTTTATTATTTTTTTTGCACAGATTTTTCCTTGTTTAGTATGCTTTTGTTGGCAGATGTAGTTATTTCATTATGCTCTTTTAAACTTAGCTGTTGCAGTTTTGCAGTTATGCTGCATCTTTGATGTGCATTACTAAGTTACATTATGTTCCTTTTTCAGGTGGGCTTGTGTCAATGAAGCCAGAGGAGATTACCCATTTAGCCACCATAAACTCACTGTTCAGTTTTATGAAGCATCAGGTGCTCAAGATAGAAAACTGGAAGGCTTGGTTCACAAGGCAATTCTGGAGCTCTGGAGGCCGAACCCCAGTGAATTAACTCTTTTGCTGACAAAAGGAATTGAAGCTACGTCACTGAAGGCTTCTCCAACTTCATATACTTTGACTGGTAGTAGCGACCCGTGCTACGTTGAAGCATATCATTTGGCAGACTCAAGTGATGGAAAGATCACCCTGCATTTAAAGGTTAAGATTTATTAACTCGTATGTTTTATTCTTTATAAATATCTTCGCTTGTAGTTTCTCTTTACATACCAAAACAGGTCCCTTATTGAAGATTTTCATTAAAATTAATATAAACTGCAACTAGAAGCCACTTAACTTACACTATGGAACCATGAACTACTTTCAAGTAGATGTTATCTATTTTTAACTCTGGCTATGAACTAATATTGAATAGATGTTGTCCTTATTTCTCTTGGAGCATACTGTGGAAAATAATTGGACCAACTGTTTCTTATATCTTGATAAACCTCTTAGGATAAACATTTTTCATTCAGTTACCAGAGTAGATGTTTTTTTCATCTTTTATGGCTTGGCAATTATTGCAATGTCTGGTTCCAAGGCTTTCTATAGTTGCATGTTGCAACCATCAATTGCTATCTGTTATGATATAGACCTTGGTTAACGAAGAGGTTCAGAATTCAAGTCTCGTAGTCAATTAATTGAATTATATGTATAAGACACAAGTAGGATATGTGTTTGCATCCACGTGTTAGGTTTTCTAATTGATTTTGTGAATGCACACAAGGTAAGTGTTTTTGAGCTTAAATATTTTTGTTGGACCACTTCATATTAGCTTAATCTTCTAGATCTAGTGGGTCTTAATCCAATTAATATGATTGTCCCCATATTTTTTTCCCCTATAATATAGTCTTTTCCAGTATTAGGATATTCTCTGTCGTGGATGATGGCCTGATATCATGTTGATAATACTGTCATTTTGAATTGCCTATTGTTGCAGGTTTTAAATTTGACTGAGCTTGAATTAAATCGTGTGGATATTCGGGTTGGGTTATCTGGTGCTTTGTATTTTATGAATGGGTCTCCTCAAGCAGTTCGGCAGCTGCGAAATCTTGTTTCACAGGTTTTTTCTTCTCCGTAGATATGCGCTTGTTTTTCTTTTTCTTTTTCTGTGAAATCTCAGACTTCCACTATGAAATTTCATTTTCTATTTACTTCATGAAATGTTCACAGGATCCAGTAATCTGCAGTGTGACAGTGGGTGTTTCCCATTTTGAGAGGTGTGCCTTTTGGGTTCAAGTCTTATATTACCCATTCCATGGAAGTGGTGCTATAGGCGATTATGAAGGTGATTATGCTGAAGAGGATCCGCAAATTATGAGACAAAAGAGAAGCGCACGGCCGGAACTGGGAGAACCTGTGATTTTGAGGTGTCAGCCGTACAAGATTCCATTGACAGAACTCCTTTTGCCGCATAAAATATCACCGGTTGAATTTTTCAGACTATGGCCCAGTTTACCAGCTATAGTAGAGTACACGGGTACCTATATTTATGAGGGAAGTGGCTTCAAGGCTACTGCTGCACAGCAGTACGGGACGTCTCCCTTTTTCAGCGGGCTAAAATCCTTGTCCTCCAAGCCCTTCCATATAGTTTGTTCACACATTATCCAGGCAGTGGCTGGATTTCAGGTAGGATGCCTTGATGTTTATATTTTGAGTCTTTCCCTGTTGTTCTTTATGGTGTGAAAGCACTGCCATAGAAAGCCTGTGATAAATATCATTTTGGTGCCTAGGCTTTTTGGTTAAAACCTGTTATTTGGGAATCTGGAATCTCATTTGGGCTTAAGTTTTCTCTCTGTTGAATCTTCCAAAGCATCTGAAACAGCGAAGAGAGTTGTTAAATAATTGATATTTCTTGTTCCCTCTGAGTAAAGTTGCTTTAAGTGTTACTAATTTGGGGTTGCAGGCAAATGTCAAATAGTTTATGCTTTCATGAAATGTGTTTATTCCTCTGTATTATTATTATTATTAGTATTTTTCCCTAGCACCCATTCGAGTATCATCCAGAGCCTTTCAAAGATATCCTACTTAAATTACAGTATAATTTGCCAACTTGAAACAGCTCTGTTATGCTGCAAAAACTTGGTATGGTGGCTTTGTGGGCATGATGATTTTTGGAGCCAGTGAAGTAAGCAGAAATGTTGACCTCGGAGACGAGACGACAACTATGATGTGCAAATTTGTTGTTCGAGCTTCTGATTCATCAATCACTAAGGAGATCGGATCAGACCTACAAGGCTGGTTGGATGACCTTACTGATGGGGGTGTGGAGTACATGCCAGAGGACGAAGTGAAGGCTTCTGCTGCTGAGAGGCTTCGGATCTCGATGGAACGGATAGCATTACTGAAGGCAGCCCGACCAAAAAAGACACCAAAAACTGATGAGGAAGAAGAGAATGAGGAGGAAGAAGAAGAAGAGAATAAAAAGAAAAATAAGGAAGACGGTGAGGAAGATGGTAAAGCCAAGGGACCTTCGACTCTGTCAAAGTTAACAGCAGAGGAGGCTGAGCATCTAGCCCTTCAAGCAGCCGTTCTCCAGGAATGGCACATGCGATGTAAAGATAGAAGCGCTAAGGTTAATTAATTAAAATTTTCTTCTTTTCATGGAAAAAAATATATATTGTGTTTGCATATATTCCTTGTGTATTCTGCTTTTTATCGGCTAGTTGAAAATTTTATTAGAAGAGGGCTGTCTCTTGATTCCCAATTGTGCCCCCTCCATGTACATTTTGTACCGGCTCATTTGTCTGTTGGTCTTTTCGAGAGTCCTTTTAATCACGGTTGTCATTAGTGATTCTGTTGTTTGGCTTACTTCCACTTAGGAAATTTGATTCTCCTGTATACTTGATTCATTGTAAAAGAACTTTTGTTTTAGATATATGAAACTAGCAATTAGCATGGTTAAATATACTGTTTTTCTTTTTGCCCTTCTAGTTCTGAATCTGATCAATGGGTAAAAATGTGAAAGATAGCATATGGTTATAGAATTGGCAAAATTTGATATGATTCAATTACCCAATAGGAACACAACAATAGGTATGGGTTATTAAATTTAACACGATTATTAAATGGATTGGGTTCGGATTAACATGTTATTTTTTAGTGTTGGATTAAAATTATAGTTCTTGACTTATTTATCCGATCAATGATACAATTATATTATTTATTCTAATTAATTTGTAGATTCTTTTTATAAAAATTCAAATATTAAATATAATTATCTTTTTTTTTTCTTAGAACGATGAACATATGTACATTGTTTCATTTATAGAATTTTATATAGATTTAAAACTCCAATAGTATACATGTGTAAAATATGGAAAGACATTTTATAATTTCAATATATAATATTATTTACATATATATAAATAAAACTTTAATATTGTAAATGTGCAATATTTTAATAAATATGTGTATATATATATATATATATATATAGTGAATTACTGGGTAATCATTTATTTTCCGTATCAAATTTGAGTTTTAATATTTTAATACAATTATGAAATAAATAATATTTGAATTAATTAAAATTTGACACGACATGAAACTTACACATCGCAAACACAATCTGGTGATCCATTTTACCAGCGGTGCACGGTTATGCTTCACGATATCTTTGTAGACAGTGTTATCATTGATCCAAAGCTTTACAAGACTTTTGATGGCTGCAAGACAGTTCTGCTGGCTATAATAATAGAAGTGCAAATGCCGTTTACACGCCAACGACCATCCGAAATTGTCTGGGTAACGAATTTCTTATCGAGTGAAATTCACAGAGCTTCCTCCCAGGTTAGCCCTAGGTAATTTCAACTTTTAAAAGCTAACCAATAGGAGGTGTTCTGAATCCGTGGTGATTGCACCATTTTCTCCCTACCATTGCAATCATCAGTTAGACATGCATCATACCAAGACATTAGGCAACATGTCGGTGTATTCACATTACTAATATCATATATTTCTTCTCCCCAACGGAAAACACGATTTCATTCAGCAGCTCTAAGCCTCTAACTGCTGCAGTTGTCATTTGAACAAGAAACATCTCCGTCTTCTAATGAATGAGTCTTCTAATGAATGAGTCTCATCGAGACCAGTATTATGCACAAAAAAGGCAGCCAGTTTGATCTAACAGAGTATTGAGGAGCATAACACTAATATCATAGATCATAACTAGTTCATGGCTGAACAAGGTTTTCCATCACATATATTAACCTCACACTTGGGATCAAAATTGCAGAAATTTTGCATATCTTGAACCAAGTAGATGAGAAGGAGAAACAAAAGGCAGTGAAACCAACAAAATAGATCTAGGATCATCCTCGTCATCTTTTGCTCGGATCAGATTTCAGGACTTCCTGTCTCATATGTTGAACTTCTGAGGAACACTATCGAAATCATCAAAATCAAATCTCTGTCGCTCTCTGCCGGCCTGAATGTGCAAAAGTAGTTTGTTAGCTGATCATTGATTCCTAAATATACAGGGCCAAAATCTTTACAGAACGGAAATCATGTTCTCACCTTTCCAAGGTATAAAGGATCACATGATATAAGCTCATCCATTGCAGTTAGTTTCTTTGACAGTGACATTATCCTGAGAAAATAAAACAATAATATTATTACCACAGTAGCCACGTCATATTTTGTCCGCGAGTAAAAGTAAGGTAACTGGCAAGCAGTATGCTTGATTTCCACCCAAGACATTGACTTAATATTTCATAATACTTCTTGCAGGATCATCTATGAAAGATTAAAATAGCAGAAGTCAAAAAAAGACATCACTGATCAGATAAATATACGTTACTAATCAGAGTTTCTTTTGATGAAGCTAAATTTCTGTGAAATGACTGAATTTCAAAAGAATTCCTACTGAAATTCTCCTTGACATCCGTACCTCTGAATTGATGAGTCAATATGCTCAATCATCTCACATGTTTTATATTGTTCTGGATCCTCCAGGAATCTTACCATACCATCCTTCTGGTTAATTGTTGCAAAGATCTCACCGTCTTGTATCTGAAACTTGACAAAAATTTGTTAACAGCACAGCCATAAAGTATAAGAATTCAACCTCAGTGATACGACAAATGCACTTCAAAAGTTACCATTTGAAGCACATGCATTTCTGCCTCCTTAGAGCTATTTAGTTGCACCGTGTTAGCTATATCTTGCAGGGAAAGAGTTAAATATGTCTGGGTTAATCTCTGGATATTTCGCTTATACATGGATGACACAACCTGCTTCACCAGCCCAAGGTTGTTGTCCTGGAAAAAACCCAAAGGCTCTGATAACCAAGGAAGCCAAAGAGAGCAAGCATTAAAAAGAAAAAGAAAAAACAAAGAGTAATTAAAATAAAAGATAACTCACACTTTCAAATTTCTCCCTGTTTGTCTGAACATATGTCTCCAGCTCAGCAATTTTGCCAGTATTGTAGGTATTAACCAATTCCATGTAAGGCTATTCAAGCACAAAAGTAACAATTTAAAGAACCAGTGCATGCATAATAGCAGAAACATAAATTATATACATTCTTTCCACTAAGTTTGTAAACCAAAAGAATTGCATGTATAACATTTGCCGTCTACAGAACAAGGAATGTTTAATGAATTTACTGCAGGAGGTACATTCTTTCCACCAAGTTTGTAAACCAAAAGAATTGCACGTAAAACATTTGTCTTCTACAGAACAAGAGATGTTTAATTAGTGGTGGTAATGGGCACCGCCCGCAGCGGGTTTGCCATTACCAAACCCAAACCCGCACGAAATTTAAATTACCAAATCTACCCGCAACCCGCAGCGGATTTTAATTTTTTTAAAAAAAACCCACGCGCAGCGGGTTTTGACAATTACCAAACCCGCAATGGTACCCGACAAATTTTTTGCGGGTTTCCGTATTTAAAATCACAAATATTTAATATATAAATTTATAATAATAACCTCAAATTTCATATAACATACTCAATTTTATATTTAAACAATGTAAATGAAAAATTAAAATTTCGACATCAATCCAACACAAATTCTCAAATTTAAGTATAAATTACACAAATCTATTTTAAAAACACAAACTAATATCTAAAAATAATAATTACATTTCATATTATCATTTAAAACAAGCTCAAAAAGAAGATATTCATTTCATTCACCACCATAAGCACCCATCTAACACAATGCCTACAATAATAATTAATATTAATATTTTCAAATACTAATTCAAAGAAAAAATTATAATAATAAAATAATTCATGTATTAAGTTAAAGAAAAATAGCACGTATAAAATTATAATAGATATATAATAATCCATGAATTAAGTTGGGTGTTGGGCGCTGGCTCACTGTCACAAGCTCACGGCTGAAAAAGAAAAGAATGATTGAATGAAGACAAAGATAAGAGATGGTCAGATGGGTGTGCGGCTAAGTCAAAGGGAAATGCCTTTAGTTTTATTTAGGTCATAACTTTAGAATGGGAGATGGGCCATGTACACACATACACAACTTTGGGCCTTTGGCTATTTGGTAATTTGAATAATAACATTATTTTCTTTATACATTTTTAAATTAAAATTAAATTTAAAATATTTGGAAAAAATATTGCAGGTATCCACCGGATATAAGGTTAATATCAAACCCACCCACATCCATGTGCGGGTTTTAGTTTATAATACTAAACCCGCCCGGAACGGGTAAAATTACCTGCAGCAGGCGGGTTTTGGCGGGCAGGTTTGGGCGGATTTGTGGATTTGCGGGTACAATTGCCATCCCTATGTTTAATGAATTTACTACAGCAGGTTCAACTTCAATGTATTCAATTAAAAAATCACAAAGGACAATCTCATTTTAGAAACATTAAAGAAGAAACCTATTTGCCAGATACAAGATATCCCCACACATAAGTCAGGCTCACCTGACACCCCATATATAACAGACTTTTCTTGTCCCTTAATCACAAAAATTCCATTAAATACATGTCTTCAAAAATGGCAGAAAATCATGCCCCATTTCACTTATCGCCTGCCCAGATCATTAACGTAGTCTAAATGATTACTTCCTTGCCATTGTACAGACCAAAATTTCAAAGAACACTGCATAATTTCCAGCCCATAATGTCTTTGTCATAATGCTATGTCATGCATATATGGTTGATCTCATTTTGTAAGGAGAAAGCATGGAAAACAATAAATCCACCTTATTTTTCTCAAAGGACTGTCATGGCATGAAGAATCATGAAAGTTATCATCAAGACATCTAATAACAAAAAATAAAATATTTATATAGCTAAAAGTGTCATTCTACCAGTAACCAAGTTAGTAATTGTCAGGCAGACACATTGAAACTGAGAACTAAAAAATTGCAAGCATCCTACGCCATTCGAAAGATAGCAAAATCATCTCGTCGGATTAGGATTATTGTAATCCATGTTTTCATCATAAAATTAATCAATTGGTGCATCAAAATGATCTAAAAGATAAAACATGAAAACTAAAGAGTAGCAACATTCATAACAATGCTAACAGATATAGGCTTTACCTGACTAAAATTCTTTAGATTCCTCTGAGCTGCTGAAGAAGTGTACTTAGGGAGGGTGGAAGAGAACTGTCACAAAAATTACAAAAAATGTAGGTGGATGTATCTCAAAGGATGTGACTAGAAATAGAATGCAAGATGAACTTATCCAAGTTAACACTTGTCTAGACCTTTTCCAGAAAAATTAAAAATAACTGAGTGTAATTAATTTTAAAAGCTGCCTATTTACTAGTTCTACCTTTTGCAAGAATTTTAATATTTATCAAATCAGTATGTCCATTTCAATAAACACTGATCAGTTCTACAAATAAGGTTCCAAACTGCAAATTGTTTTTCCAAGTATTCTTTTTTAACAGCCTTCTCCAGTCAAATTCATAAAAATGTCAAGAAGAAAGGGAAAAGAAAAGAGCATAGCGTACCTGTCCATGGTGAATGAGGGAAACTAATATATATTTTTTGTAAGCTTCAACAGCTATAGCATTGATACTGGACATAGGAGCAGTCACGACCTGAAAGACAACTAAAGAAATTAGGATTTGTTCTATCACACCAACGATGTTTAGTGATGAGCAATTATGTGTGAACTGCATGTAGCAAAGTGACGCACATTGTGTAGAAGCTCCAAAGCTTTCCGAAAGCGCTTTTGCCCGATGAATATCATCCCACTGTCAAATGCAATGTGAAACACGGTCAGAAATCATACTCAAAAAGGATATAACAAGGGAAACATCCAAACCTCAAGGCATAAGTAACTCTTAAAATTTGATTAAATAATTCTTTTGAATTAAATAAATATCAAGACAATACAACATTCGACGTAATGAACTGGCTGCCTGATGTTTACTCAAAATAACTATCAATTACCACCGACTAAAACAAGTGATGTCTGTCTTACAACATCATATGTGAAAAGTCCATAATTTGCAGCCATTTAACTCACAATAAAATGTTTTCTATGGTAAGTTGGAATCAGACAACCATCTAGATAACTAAAAAGGACAAAGCACAAGGGAACCTAAAAATGCTCAATATCCTCAAGAGTTATCACAAAAGACAGAAAATTTTATTCTCAATTATTTATTCCATAAGTTAATTACTTTCACTAGTAGATGTTCCATGTAGCTTATACCAGCCAAGCCAATATTGCTTGATCTGCCCGAGGAGAATCTAAGTGAAAGCAGCAACTAGTTACAGATAATTAGCTTATCCATTGCACAAATTGATTGTGTAAAAAGATATCAGTACAAATGCAGTTATTCAGTATAAATTTCGATTAAATTAAACACTTCCATGCAGTAAAGTGCCTAAGGAAACATGAGGATTTGCAGTGCATGGGCATAAAAAATAAGAAATCTCAAATAAAACATAGAAGGCTACAAGGAAGATAAGGGAAGAAAAGTGTCCAATGAAACAAGAAAAATGCCACAGAAAATACATCTCTCATCATAATGTAAGTACTTAAGTACAAAAGTGTTCAAGGAAATAAAAATAAAAACCAAGTATCAAGAGCAACCTACCCATAATAACAATAGAGAAAAAAGTCCCTTGGCAGATTAATCTCATAAATGTCATCCTCTAAAACAGAAAGACCAGCTTTATAGCACTTAGCCAATAGACAAAGTTGAAGAAACTCTGGATGCAAAGTGGTCAAATGCTCAGTGGAGGACTGAATCTTGCGGATAGCGGTCAGCATTGGACCCACCCCTCTGATGGGTGCTTCAAGCAGC
Organism: Citrus australasica; assembly: GCA_029618585.1. Classification (NCBI taxonomy): domain Eukaryota; kingdom Viridiplantae; phylum Streptophyta; class Magnoliopsida; order Sapindales; family Rutaceae; genus Citrus; species Citrus australasica. The sequence continues at coordinate 10,019,905 of JARCIV010000002.1, read as the reverse complement.
AACACTTGATCCTTATACCTCTTACAAACATTGATGACTACAAACACACACAACAAAAGAATTATCTCAATAATGCCAATTGCCAACTAACAGTCAAAGATACAATAATGTGAAGCACAACTCGATTCAAATTAAAAGATCCATACACTTCTCTGGCACGTAACGAATCTGCTCCGCAGAACAAGAAGTAATGAATCGAGCAATGATTGGAACCAGTGTGTTTGCTCGCTCTTTCGTTATCGAACAGTACGTACATGGCTCTCTGTCCCCACAAAACACATACAATTAACTCCTTCCAATGCTCAAAAACCAGTCAGGAAATAATAATCTTTCACTAAATAACATTAATCTCAAAACTCTTTAAGAAAACAACATTCCTCTCCTCAAAATTTTTGATAAAAAGCCTGGTAAACACAAGTCAATATTCCTAAGAAATATACATTTTCTTTTCTCCTATAAACCCTAAAAATAAAATTTGAAAAAAAAAATGCTCATCTATTTGATTTCTCCGCAACCAAAAGACTTTATTTATCTAAACTAGCAATTAAACAAAACAAACATTTATCCGTAATACAATAGTTAAAAATCTTAAAATAATCTACGAGTACAATAACTAATAAACAAATGCTTTTTTTTTCTTTTTCTGAGAACCAACAATAACATAAAAGCAAACCCTTGAATTATAAAAGCCTAACACAATGCACAAGCATAATAATTAAAAGTTAATGTTAGAATTATTAGAAGTAATTACAAGAAATAAAGGTAACCGAGGGAGTGCTTGGAGGGGTCGAGCTGGTCGAGAAACGACAGCAAGCGAGTCGACTCAGAGCGGAGCAAATCTTCAGCTGCTTTCAAGTAATCCTTAAGGGCTGTGATATCTGATGCGTTGCTTGATAGCCCTTGGATTTGGGTCACCAGATTTTCTATTGATTGCATGATTTTCTGATCGAATCAGAAACCAAAAGAGCGAGACCGAGCGAGCTCTGCTGCAAAATGTCTCTGAATCAGATTTTGGACGTAGCTTTTGGTAGTGATAAAAGTTCGGCGTATTGGCTCGGCTGTAACTCGGTCTAATCCGAGGTGAGTTCACTCGTTTTTGGGCCACAACAAGCCCTTTTTAAAAAATACTTCGGGTAGAGCCTTTAACACCCCTCTAAAATTCTTACAACACCCCTTTCAATTTTTATTCCAAATGTTTTCGTGTTTAATTGGTAAAATATAAATCTGTAACATCTTACTACAAAACTTTACCCTGGAAAGAATATTTCTTTTAAGTCATAAAATTAAATTGTTTTATTATATATTATATAATTTTTTAGACTCAATTAGGTGTGCCACATCACATAAAATAATTGGCTAGCATTTAATAGTCCGATCAATAATCAAGTGATATGTGACTCGTCGCGCACAATAACGTGCAAAGCAATGCACATTTAATCATTCTTTCATAATTTTTATCTCTATAACTCTGGACTCTTATAATTTTTTAAAAAATATTTTTAAATTAAAAAACTAAAATATAAGTATAAATTATGCAATGGGATGGAGGTAAAGATTTTGTTAAAAGAATAGTTTGTTTGAGTGTTAGATTGAACTACCTTTTAAAATAGAAAAAATAATAATTTTTCTTCAATTATTTAAATAATTTCAATAAAAAAAGGGATTTTATGAGAAATTTAGAGGGGGTGTCAAGGACCTACTCCATAACTTAAAGTGGTAAGAGGCTTAAACTTGAAAATTACTAGTCTAATGGTGTGTTTGGGATTGAGGTTGGGTAGCTGTAGCTTAAAAGTTACAGCAGCTAGTGTTTACCAAACACTTTAGTGCTGTAACTTTTAAGCTATGTTGATATAATTTTTCACTTGTATAATGAAAAATCTATTATATCTTTAATAATTTCATCAAAATTATTATTTAAAATTTATATTTACTATATATTATTAACTTTTATTTAATATTTATATTATTTTTTTCACAGCATCTGTAGCTTAAAAGTTACAGTACCTCAATCTCAAACGCACCCTAACTCTAACAATGAAATCTCTATAAATCAATAATATAAGATCATATAAAACCTATTAATTAATTAATTAATGATTTAATGATTCATAGAATGTATATTCAATTTAATGAACATATATTTTAATCAACTAAAATTTATTGCATTTTATCAATTTAACCAATTAACAATGAACTAATCGATCATAAAAAATTATTAATAAAAAGTTGTTGATTTTTTATTATTAAATTATATAATTACACCCCTTCGATTTCTAAGGTACGCATTTATCTATAGTGAATTAGCATTAACTCCTTACATTCACATTTATTTAAATAAATCGGAAAAGAACAAACACATCTCCAATGTTTAGACAAAGGAATAAAAATTTCTTAATGTTTCGAAAAAGACATTTACACCCCCCATTTACTAACGGAAACAGTTACTTTTAACGGAAATAGCAATTTTAATTTATAATTACCATTATACCCTCTAGCACATTAAAAAAAATTGCTAATTGTCTAATTTGTCCATTTATTGTTAATAAAATTATAAATATACCCTCATTACCCAATTCCTCTATTTAAATTTTTATCAAATTCTCTCTTCAAGCCAAATAAATTTAGTGAATGAGAGTGTAAATGTCTTTTTTAAAATGTTAGGGGGTTTTGTCTGTTTATCTAAATATTAGGGGTGTATTGGTCATTTTTCCTAAATAAATAGAATGAAATTAAGGTAGTTACCATGATAAACTCCACCCTTATTTTCGGAGATAACGTCCATAGATACTGATCTTTTGGATTATGTGACTTAACTCGCTTTGTAAAAATGGTTCTTAGATCGCTTTGTTCATGGGGAGATTGTTCTTTAAAGAGTATAATTTGTGTAAAGTTCTGCAATCAATTATTATACATAAATTATAAGTAGAATACATCCTTAAAAATGTTAAAAATAGTTGGAGAGAGTTCATATACTTATAAGAGATTACATGTCAAAACCTTAAGGGCGCATTTGGTGGCCTGCATAAGGCCACATAAAAGTATTGTTTTATATTAAATTAATGCACACTCATGTTTAGCAACAAAACCAACACACACAATATTGCATTAAAAGAGTGAGCTAATGCAACAGTTGCCACATTAGCTAAACTTGACTCATAGTCGGGTTTAGGTTAATGCAGCAACTGCCGCTTAACTTTTACTTTTGCTTTTTGACTCTTACTTTTGTTTTATTATTATTATTGTTATAACTTTTAATTAATATAATATTGTGTAATATTTTTTATTTTTACATTATACTTTATCAATAAATTTATAATTTATTATAACTAATAATAAATATTTAAATTTGAATAAATTTGAATAATATTAATTTAAAATTAATAATAATAATAAATTATTAATATATTTAAATTGTATTAATATTTTATAAAATATTAATATATTTAAATATGAATAAATTTGAGTAATATTAATTTAAAATTAATAATAATATAAAATATTAATATATTTAAATTGTATTAATATTTTATAAATATTAACATAATAAAATAAAATATTTAATTTAAATTAATCACAAAAAATTATTATAGTACAGTGTAGTACCAAATATTATATAGTATTGTTATAATACAATACTAATGCAATACAGTATAATACAATATACTAGTATTAAAATAATGTAATATAATATAATATAATACAGTGTGTCAAACACACCCTAAAGAGATGTTTGGCACCCTCATTAAATGGGTTGCATTGCTCTCATGTTTGGTGCAGTAAATGGCTGCATTATAGTGCAATGCAACCCTATGTTTGGTTTAGTTAGGTTTAGCTAATACGACAGTGGACGCATTAACTTGCTTTTTTTAAACTTTATAATAATAATAATAATAATAATAATAATAAAATAAGTATTATTTTAATTTAGTATAATATTATAGATTTTTATTTTTTATTTTACATTATAATTATAAATATAATTTTGTAATTTATTATTCAGTAATATTATGTTATATTTTTTTTTTCACATTATAACTTATTAATAGATTTATAATTTAATATAACAAATAAGTACTTAAATAATATATAAAATATAATAGAATATTACATTATTTAATCATATTACAATAATTAATATATATAAATGAATTATTTTTAAATAATTTAGTAGAACTAAATAAATATTTAAAATAAATATTAAATTTGAATAATAGTATTTTAAAATTGATAATAATTTAAATTATATGTAATTTAAATTAATCATAAAAAATTAATATGGTATAGTGTAGCACCAAATATAGTATTATTAAAAATTAATATAGTACAATATAGCACCAAATATTATATAAAATTGTTATAATATAGTACAAATACAATACAATACACATGCATTAAAATAATATAATACAACATAATGTAATGCAGCCAAAGTACCCTAACTTAACAATAAATGACATAATCTTATATTAACTAATCTTATGACTTTCTTAAAAAAAAAAAGAAGAAGCTTTTATTATGTCTGAGGGTTTGATAGTGGTTGCTAAGGGTAAGCAATCATAAAACTTCAAAATTCACTAGATATAGAGTAGAACATGAATTTATTTAAATAGTCCAACCCTATATTTTTAATCTCACAACCAAACATAGGCTACTGCAAAGACTTGGGGCCGTAGGTGAAACAATTAGACAAACTATATCTCTAAATAAAAATATAATAAGTTAGGTGCTTTATAAAAATATTCCCCGAAACATTGAAAACAGAAGACTCTCTAGAACCAGACCGATCCCATTTAAACGAGAAGGAATTAAACATTTTCTTTAAAGAAGAAGGATGGCGGATTATCACTTTGTGTACAAAGATGTAGAAGGAGCATCAACACAATGGGACGATATACAAAGGAAGCTCGGAAATTTGCCGCCAAAGCCGCCCGCTTTCAAGCCCCCCGCCTTCGAACCGGCGGTGGATCCTGATTCGGTCCCCAAAGACAAGTCGTGGGTCGATGAGAAAACTGAAGAAGAGCTTGAAGAGTTAGAGGATGACCCCGATCTAGATGATGACCGCTTCCTCGAAGAATACAGGTTCTCGTTTGTTTTATTCTTTTGTTATTGGATTCCATTTTTCAGATTATTTTTTGATAGTGGGGTGTCTTTCTTTTTTCCCTTAATTTTTTTTTTCATGGGATTTGATTTGTTTAAATAATTTTACGTTGTTAATTGAACTTGATGCATTTTTTTTCTTGTAAGCTTCATTTGACATTGTGAAGAATAGAGTTGCCACTTGAGAATTAACAAAAAAAATTGTAGCTTTAGTGGTAGAAGAAGTTTCAATGCTATGAGAGTCTCAATGGTTTCATTTCAACTAAAATCTTTGCTGTTTCGAGTTCCAGTGATGCCTAGGCATTTATCTTGTTGGGATATATTGTTTGGGTTCAATTCAACTTTACGGGAATCTTGTTTTGTAGGTTAATTTTCTTGTGGAGGAGTTGTTAAGATTTGGCTAGTTTTATGAATTATTTCTCATGTTGATTGTGGTGTGTTTTAATAGGAAAAAGAGGTTGGCTGAGATGAGAGAAGCAACCAAGATATCTAGATTCGGATCAGTGATGCCAATTTCTGGATCAGATTTCGTGAGAGAGGTTTCACAAGCTCCCCCTGATGTTTGGGTGGTTGTGATTCTCTACAAGGATGGGTACTTCTATTAAAGTACTTTTGGTACATTGTTGATTTTCTTTAATTTATATTACTCTGATGTTTGTTTTCAAAATTTCTGATAGGTTTGCTGAGTGTGGGCTGCTTATGCAATGCTTGGAAGAGTTGGCAAGAAAATACCCTGCAACAAAATTTGTTAAAATAATATCAACAGATTGCATTCCTAATTACCCAGATCGTAACCTTCCCACAGTATTGGTTTACAACAATGGTGCAGTGAAAGCAAATTATGTAGGTTTGCGTAGCTTTGGCCGGAGATGCACGCCTGAAGGTATGTTATGCATGCCAGTTCTAGCCTTTGCTTTGTACCATTATTTTTATTTCAAATTTATCTGTGCTTCTCTCTATAACTATAATTTCAAATTACTTTGATGTTTTTCTTTCCAGTATTTCAGTTATTGATTTCTTCTGTAGAATACTTATCGTGAAAAGACTTAAAGATTGATGCGTGCCTTAATTGTTTCACAAAAGAATTTCTCCTTTTTCCTTTCTCTACTTCTATAAGATGCCCTGATTTCTTTTCTCTACCGCCTCATAAAGATTGGTTGCATGCTTCAGAATGAAAAAAACCAAATGTTTTTGACTTCTGTCTTTCATATGGCAAACTGAATCTGTACAACACCATTTCTATCTGACATAATTGAGATGACATAGAAATGACTTTTGAATTTTGGTATCATAAAAGAAAACAAGTTGAGATGACTGTTCTTGTTTGAAAGGATTTTTAAACTTCCTTGCCTATTCGTTTATAATTTAGTGGACCTAAGTTTCATTTTATGTCGTGCAATATTTCTGCTGCTACTAGCATTGCAGGTTAGTTAACCTTCAATAGATTATATAGTCCTGAATTGCATACCTGGAAAATCAGTTTTTGACCAATGTCCTTGTATTTGAAGTTGCAAGTTATATCCTACGAGGATATGTAGTCTGTTGAAGCTTGTAGCTTCTTTAGTGTCTAAGCCTAGTATTAGTGTAAGCAAACCATGGATTACATGCTGTGGCTTAAATCCCATTCCTTTTTTTTCCCCATTTTCTACTTCTTTTGCCTTTTATTTTTTCTTTTCCCAATGAAAATGTGCATGAACGTCATTTTTATGCCATCTGGCTCTTTAACGATCAACTGCAACTCTGTTTCTTATTAGTTTTTTTAAATTGAATCGGTTGCATATACTTCATTTAGCACATCTATTTTCTTCAAAATCCAGGTGTTGCATTAGTTCTCTGTCAGTCAGATCCTGTGCTAAATGATGGTCAGAGTGGAAGTGATCCATCTAGGAAAACTGTGCTTGAGGGAGTTCGAAAGAGGCTTATCGAGAAAGTTGTTGCAGAGCATGAAGATGATGACGATGGATCATCAAGTGACTAGAATGACGATGGTTTCTATTAGATTAACCGGTAGGGGATAAAAATGCCATGCTCCATTATCGAGCAATTGCTTTTCTTAGTGGCTTCTTGATTTTGTTGCTTGGAAAATTCTTTTGGTTTTTTTATGGTCTGTTAACTTACGATTTGGGAGATGTATCATGTGTGACTATATGTTTATTAACCCAATTTATATCTTCTATGAAATATTGGTGTACCTAAGGGCGGGCAAAAAAATCGTAGTCTTAAAAAAACTGAACTGAACCGACGGTTTTTTCTAATTCGGTTTGGTTTTTATTTTAAAAAAAAAACTGAAATATATTGTTTGTAAAAAAACCGAAATGTCGGTTCGGTATTCGGTTCATTTAGCTGAACCGAAAAACCGAACCGAAAAACTAAATTATTTTTTTATTTTATTCAAATCAAACATGTGTTAATAATTTTATTCAAATCAAACATGATTTTATTCAAATCAAACATGTGTTATTTCTCTTTATAACATTATGATTATGTTTATATAGATGGAGTATTGGATTTTAGTTATGTATTTTGAAATTTTAATATTTCATATTTTGGGAGTATCTTATTAATAGTTAGTAAGATATTAGTGATAAAATGTATTTTGAATACTTTGTATTTATTGTTAATATTTGTAATAAAATTAAGATAAATTAATTGTTGAAAAAAATTATTACATTCATGAGGTCCAATGAGCTAAAAATTTAAAAATTCAAAATAGGTCTAATAGGCCCAGAACTGAAAAAACCGAACCGAATCGATCCGAAAAGAACCGTTTGAGTTCGGTTCTTATTCGATTTTTTTTTTATAAAATAATCGATTTAAATCGGTTCTACTTAATTTTGAATCGAACCGAACCGTGTCCACCCCTAGTTGTACCATCTTTTGAAGTGTAGGGTAGGAATTGGAAGTGCATTCGATAATTTAATAAGCAACTTAATGATAAGATGGTAGGATATTTGGTGAGTTTGATTAATAATATTAACTCATAAATTAATTTATTTTCTCGACATAAGTGCAAAAGAAAATGATTTATCTAAATGCTACGTTCGCCCGCCCGTCTCATGCAATAGAACATTTTAATTTTTACTTGCCGAAAAAATGCCAAATCATAAACCAAAAAGTGGTTTTGATCTACATTAAAAACAACTGAGCTCAGATTGAGGGCGGAAAAAAGTCTTCCTCAAAAAACAGTGGCTTCATCTATTTAGACAATGAGAATTGAGAAGGCATAACGGGTGGGGTGGGAGAAATCCTCATCTCTTTCTCCAAATAGAATAGGAGAAAGGATTATTCAGACTTCAGTTCACGCTCCTAAAAGGTTATTTGAAAAATCATGCAATTGGAGAGCTTAAATTTCAAAACCAAAGAATATGCTAGACTGCCATTCCAACATGTACAGACAATGCCCGGATTGTTTGGGTTACATACAGAAAACGAGTATTCCCTATCAAAGCAAATAGAGCCCCAACAGATCTTCAGGCAGTCACTTCTGCTTCAACTTCTTTCTTTCTATTTTTCCTCATATCCTTGTTACTCTGCTGCATCTCAGCCTTTTTCTGTTCTCGAATCATGGCTCTTCTAACACGAGGTCGCAGTTCTCTAACACGTCGAGGAGGCATCACATATGGTTCAAGGGGCCGGTCACCAAAAGGGTGCTCACTTCCAGGAAATATCCTCAGTTTTCGATCTCTATCCTGCATCCATAACAAGAAATAATATAAAACCACATAGCTCACTTATGGATGAACTTACCAAAAGATATCTCACTACAATAATATTTTTCACCAAATGGATTTTTTCAAACTCAAAAGATATACAAAAAACTTAAAACCCACTCGCATGCTCACGGGCCATGGATGCGCAGAAGAAAGACTGATGATTTGACAGTCCCAGTTTATATCGGATATATGCAATCCTTGATGTAAAAACGAACACCACCACCAATTTTATGAAAATAGAGTTACTGCAGAAATAGTTCAACGCATAACAAGGACAATAAAAAAAATATAAGAATATGAGATACTGTTCTGCTAAACTTTGGTCTTTTCTTTTACAACATAAACAAACTTGATTAGGTGCTTTTAACACCATTAATAATAAACAATTTACTGGCAGCAATAATTTCACAGGAATGGATGTGGACAACTGGCACATGAAACCTTATAAAGGTAAAAAGATTTTAATCCCATGAGACTCTATGACTACTTCAATACCCATTAAGGAAGGAACATCAGAAAAGGAAGATGGAATTGACATCCAACAAATTTGAAACATGGCTACTCTAGAGAAACCAATGCCTCTCAATTAAATTCTAAATCATATGAGATTCAGTCTAGATTCATTTGAGAGCCGATTTGAGCAGTTATGCCACAATCTTTATTCAAAGAGGGATTTAAATTGTGTCAGTGTTGTCTACAGAGATATGACAGGAAGCTTGCAGGGATTTACTAATAACTTTCTTAAAGTTACCACATCAAAGCACCTCAGTAGTTTTTATAGAAGGTGAATTAACAGCATGTCATTTTTGTTCCAAAGCAGCAGTTCAAGTGCATTACCCAAAAGTCAACTCAAGAAGAAAAGACTGTAACGTATATCTCCCACTTCTTTAGATGCTGAACTCACAAGCACAGATTTGTATACCCTCATTTGACATAATAGACTTAAAAATTGAAAATCAAGAATAGAAACTACTTGAGCACAATTACTTGTGGGTACAAATTGCAGACTATTCTTATAAGAATATATACCCTGAAAACTTATATACTGTTATACTCACATCACGTAATTTATTTCTTGGAAGCATGCGTAAGACAGCTTTACGAATGGCTTCTGTAGGGTCCCTCTCCATCTGTTCTTTTAAGGTCCTTTCCTTGAGGTGGCCTATATACCTATATGAAACAGACATTTCATCATTAAGAGATAAAATAAATAAGTTCCGCAGAATAAAAAAAACTACATAAATGGAAATCATATATCACACCTTTCAATATAATAAACTTAAAAAATAGATTTTACATTTATATAAACATACACATACCTATACACACATGCATTCATACATACACTAAATGCATTTGCGACAACACTATAAAATGGGTGCACAAAAAACTTTTAAAATAATAATGTTTGGGCTCCCAACAGTTGACTCCCAATTTGGATCCCAACCGTCATGTGTCATTCACCTGTTGGATAGCAAAATTTCATAATTGGTAAAATTAATATTCTACCATCCAATGGATGAATGCCATATCGGTTAGGACTCAAGTGTTGGGATCCGTAGCATTGTTCTTTTAAAAATCGTCTAAAGGAATCAGTTTCAACAAAAACAACAGACTTATCGCATTAATTACTGTGTAAATCTGATAAAACTACATTTGGAAAGATACTTGAAGGACAGAACTGATGTGGAATGCAGAAAATCATTTCAAGTTTACATGGTCAACATTCCAATTATAACTGTGGTCATCAGAATTAACAACTATAATCAGTAAAGCTTACCCGGTATGCCAGTAGTAAACCTTATTTTTAAGTTTCCTCCCAGTAACACATATATCTTTTGCATTAAGCACAATGCACATATCACCATCATCACGATTAGGAGCGTACGTAGGCTTATCCTTGCCTTGAACGACAGTAGCTACCTGAGATGCTAATCTCCCAAGGACCTATAGGCAAATGAGGATACTATAACCTTTCATGGACTTCACTAAAATACAACACGGCGCAATTCGAATTCCACAACATTGAGGATACATCAATAAGCATAGATAACAAAACCAGTGGCTTCAGGCAATAAATTAATATTTTTTTTTTAAAAAAAGCAATGTTATGTTCAAACCTGGCCTTTAGCATCAAAAACTCTCCATCGTAGACCTTCTAGATTGATTCGCCTCAGCCCAGCAAGCGCTTTCTGCATAATTAAAAAATAGTAGCTTCTAAAATTGGTTTAAAGATTTATGTAATATCAAGTCAGTCACATAACAACAATCACACAATAAAATTTGAAAGCATTTAAACTAGATCGTATGCTCCCCCCCCCCCCCCCTCCACAAAAAAATGGAAAAAGAAAGAAATCCCATCCAGTATGTATGAATAAATAGATAAATAAGCAGGTAAAAAAAAATCTGGTTTAAACTACATTTTTACAAAAATGCAACGGTTGTTTATTTAACAAACACTTGGTATGCAATACGTCGTCGCTAGCATTTTAAGCCCATACCATGAGAACTAATAATTGTCAAGGGAATAAGAAAATAAATAAAAATTAAAAGAAAAAATTTCAAGGAAAAATACCTTCATGTTGCCACTGAAAGCTGTGGCCGCTTGGTTTGCCATTTTTCTATTGCTCTGTTATAACTTCTTTTAAACAAAAATCAGTAACGCAAATAAAATTCAGAGCTATATTCAAATTACAACCCAAAATCAAAAGTAAAGGACATTCAAATAATAATAATAACAAAAGTTAGCAATGGACCTGCGTAAACCCCTAAGAGTAGGGTTTTTTTTTCCCCTTCTGGTAAAGAAAGACCACCAAAGCTGAATGCTTAATTGTTAACTGTTTCTTTCTTTTTTAATTTAGTTGGGCTTGGACCTCTTTCAGATATTTTTCAGGTAGTTACATGGTCTAAAATTAGGGCCAAGCCCAAACTTTAAACGACATCGTCTGCTTTTGCCTGTTTCCCTTTTTTTTAAAAAAAATGAGACCACAACTAATATATTTACAAAATTCAGTACAACTTAGAATTTAACTATTTCTTTAAATTGTTCACAAATAGGTCTTGGAATTAATATTAAAAAATCTTTTAGAAATTTAGAAGAATAGTAGCTTCATCCACAAATTAATGGAGAAAAGTCGCTCTTATATAAATATGGGATGGATCTATAGCCTCTTAAAAATACCCTTATTTTTACATCAATTAGTAACCTTTAGATTCGTGATTAACCAATGGTCGAGATTTAATGTACTAACACTAATAATTTTTTCAACTCCTATGGACCACATCGTAGACGCATTCCTATCTCATGCCTCAAACTTTAAATTCTCTTTCCATGTCACTTCTTCTCACTTATTTTCTTAAGTCTTTATTGTTCAATCTTTTACTTTCAACTTACAAAGAAAAAATTAACCGCATTAATTTCTTCCTGGGTTACCACTTTTGCTACTTTTTGTTCCACCTTTCAAATCTTGGACCAAGGTTTATAAAGGAGGTCGATATTAAGTTCCTTAAATTATTATCATAACCATTGTTATCATCGTCAAATTCGAACTCTTTCTCTTTATCATCATATTCTTCATTGTCATTTTTGTTATTGTGGTGAAAGAATGAACTGGAAGGACCAGAGTTTAATTTAGTGGGTCTAACAAGACCTCAATATTTGGATTGAAAGTGTTGAGCCTTTGTTGTTAGATTTATATTCTAACTATGGCTCACATGATAAATTGAGGCATTTATAGAAGGATAAAAGTCACATTAATTATCTACTCCCTCATTTTAAGGATAGTGGTGGAGCTTAATTATTTCTTTCAATAAAGAGAGTGTTAAAAGTGATTAAGTTCATATTCTACATCTTTGATGGAAGGAAGTGGAGAGTTCATTTATTAATCTCCTTTTAATTAGATGGAATTCAAGAAGTTTTAAGTCACTAAGTCTTGCTATATGAACGGGTCCCTTGCCTAGCCAAATCATGCCTATAGAGTTAAAAAAAAAATAGTTTTCCATCATAAGTTTAGCTAGTAATGAAATAGACTGAAGACACCTTTGTGATATATGCTCATGAAGCTTCAAATACTCGAACAAAGCCATCTCCAATTCATATTTTTCAGTATATATCTTAATTTTGTCTAGAAAACATATCAATATGCATATGTCTTGTGTTTTGAGAATCAATGCTCTTGTTCTGTTACTTTTTCATACATACATACATATATATGCACGTAAATGCCAGAAAACTTTTATTAATCACAAAATCATGAAAATAGAAAATGATAATGTCTTTACAAGTATTGATTGTATGAAATAGATCATGGTCCTGTTACAGTGACATGATTTAAATTCTGCATGTTTTTATGTTTGTAATCATATTAGTAGGGTTAGACAAGCCTGGCCTAAGCCCATATTATTGTTAACAAGCCCAAACTGTTTATAAGATGGTCTGGACTTTCCATTAATTATGAAATAAATTTGTAATAAAGTAAAAAAATTAAATTAAAGATAATGATCTAATACATAATGAAATAATAGTCAAATAAATAAAAAAATTACTCTAATATGTCGAGTTTTTTAAAATTTGATTTTTTATTCATGAATTTAAAAGCTCTTTTTTTCTATACCTTTAAAAAGCACATCTATGCCTGCTTTAAATTTTTCGGCCCATATCCAGGCCCAACCCATACAGGCCAGGATAGGTCGGTCTTTTTTGTCAACCCTACGTATTAAGACATGATTTATTAATATTACAGTGGATTATTGTTGTTAATTGTTTTAACTTTCTTACATGAGTTGCTATAAGTAGTTAAAAGGTACATGTTGTGGAACTTCTAATTTATTGTTTTGTGCCATAAAACTTTGTCTGGTGTCATTGAGATCTCATTATATGTATTTTTGAAAATAGCCACAACATTTCATGATGTACTGATATTTAAACACTTTTTATCATATAAGAATTTGAATTTAATATGTAAGGCAACAAATTTATAGCATTCGATTTAGTGAAATAATTAGTTGGCCTTACAGGCATATAATCATTTTAACAGATATATGGAATAAAATAGTAAATTATGTTTAATTAAAATATATATATAAAATCCTTAGGCCCACAGGTATGGAAACTTTCTATAATTTACTAGTCTTATTAATAAAATTCTAAGTCAATTCAATACATTTTATAACCTCTACCCAATTAGAATTTTCTAATAAAGTAACATTGGTTGATTTATAATTCTAGTTTTGATTTCATATCATTAAAGAATATTTCCTTGTTATTGCATTTATTTCTAATACATATGTTAATGATCCATCTAATGTTCCAGTAACTAATGGAATCTGTTGGACCAAAAATAAAATAAGCCTAATAAGGCTCAAATAAATTTAATCTCAATAAGACCCGTCTAATAAATTTCCTCCCAATTAAGCCCACGAAGTGGTGGACAAATCACCTAGAATGATCATCATAAGTAACAAGGTTTTAAAGCCCCAAAAGGAGCTAAGGTTCTAGATTCCTATCCTAAGACAAATCACCTAGGATAAATCAACTAGGTGGCAAGGATTTAAAGTCCAAAATGTGCTGAGGTTCTAGGCTCCTATCCTATGACAAATCTCCTAAGTTTGAAGGCTCTTATGATCCCAAAGTCCTCGTAAAAATAACCTAAGGATAAAATGTTTCTTCCTTTAATCCGTAGACGAGTTTGTATATCCATGTGTCAATCAACATGGGCACTAGAGGACAAGTGTTGCCAAATGTCACAAGAACAATGACATTTGTCATCAAAATAACTAGGACCCAAGTCAAATCAGTTTGGCCGATAAATATATCTTTCATTCTCACTAAAATGTAAGAAAAAAGAAACTAAAAAGGAGAAAAAACTAACTTTCTCCCTCTAATATTTTTCTCTCTAAATTTATGTTTTCAAAAGTCCGGTGACTGCTTGATCGTTAGAGGGTTTATGCCGGCAAAGCCGGCCCTCTGATCTTTTTTTTGTGTTTGCAGAGTATCACTAAACAAGGATATTCTGATTGTCTAAGGAAGTGAACTCAGAAGAGCGTATATAAAGGTCCATTAAGATCAGCCCAAATGATAAACTCACCATTATCAAATCTAACAAAGAGGAACCTAAATCCTCAGGGGGTTGTCCTCAGTCGAAATTTCCACACCATAAGTTGGGACAAATTTTGCACCAACAGAATTAATTACTTTAACTGGAAAGAAAAGATTATTTTTTCTTTGGGTTGTATGGATCTTAATTTGGTTGGAGTCATAAAATCTTTCATATTTGGGCAATCAGGAATAAAATTCCTTATAC
The DNA here is from genome assembly GCA_029618585.1 of Citrus australasica. NCBI lineage: Eukaryota > Viridiplantae > Streptophyta > Magnoliopsida > Sapindales > Rutaceae > Citrus > Citrus australasica. Next base: position 10,004,793 of record JARCIV010000002.1, on the reverse strand, counting down.
TCTTGCATACGTGAGCCTTTATAAACATTAAACTCAAGCGATTTGACCACTCCCACCATTCAAATTCAATTTTCTCCTTCGGATGCTTGTTCCAAGAGCACAAGTCGATTATCCACATGAAATGCCTTTTTTCTGACAAAATCATTGGCCAATACCTTAATGAAAAAAAATTTCAGGCAAAATTTTGATCCCTTTAAAAATATGCACGAGCATATAATTGAAATAAGAGATATTGCAGTCTAACTCAAGGATCTAAGGTTGAGATCTCTGACTCTTTCCTTGTTTACTTGGTTTTAAATTCTCTGCATTAATCAACTTTTAACCATAGGTGTTCAAGAGGAAGAGAAAATGAAACAAGTTAGAAAGTCCTCATTTAGTAACTTTTTCCAAAGGAAACACCAAGATAGTTATTGAATCATCTCAATATAAAAAGAAAAAAGAAGAAGCCGGCAATTCAACAAGGTTACAAATTGCTTGTTTCTTTCGCAAGAAAAAAGGTATATGAAGAAGAACTGTTAAAAATATAAATGTAGTTGGAAAAGAAAAGTAATAACACATCCTTAATGTGTAATGAATCTTTTTTCATTAATGCTCCTAACAATACATGGTGGATTGACTCTGGATCTTCAATCTATGTTGTTAGTACAATGCAGGGCTTTTTCAACCTAAGGAATCTGAAGGGAAATGAAACAAGCATCTATTATGGAAACTGAATGCATTTAGAAGTTCAAGATGTAGGGACTTTTAAACTTATTTTAAAAATTGGTTATGGTTTGGATCTTAAAGAAACTTTTTACATTCCATTGTTTTCTAAAAACTTGGCTTTTGTTGCAAGACTTGTTTATAATAATTATGATGTTTTGCTTGAAAATGATACTTTTAGTACCTTTATTAATAAAAATTTTGTTGATGGTGGTTTAATAAATGGTTTAAATAAAATTGATTTAGATCCCCCTTTTGAATATAATTATTTGGCCTTAGCTTGCATGGTGATTACGGCATAATGTGGAGTATTATAAATAGGAATTCCTCCTTATTATGGCATAAGAGATTTAGACATATCTCTATAAATAGAATAAAAAGGTTAGTAAGTAATGGGAGTTTTAAAAACTCTTGATTTTTTTGACTTTGAAACTTGGGTGGATTGCATTAAAAGAAAACAAAATAATAAGAATATGAAAGGTGCTAAAAGGATCTCTATGATTTTTGAACCATACACAATGATATAGGTGGATCATTTTTCATTTCTTGTCAAAATGGTCAGAGATAATTTATCATATTTATTGATGATCATACAAGATTTATGTATCTTTACCTTTTATTCGATAAATCTTAGGCATTAAATGTTTCCTAAATTTACATGGTGGAGGTAAAGAAATAAAAAGAAAATAAAATAAAGATTATAAGATCTAACAAGGATATGAATAATATGAATCGTACATAGAAAAGGGACAATGATCAAGCACACTGCAACAAAATGATGTTGCTGAAAGATGAAACCGAACTTTTATGGACATCATAAGAAGCAAGATTAATAATTCTAGTCTTCTAATATCCTTATGGAGTAAAGCATTAAAAGTACTTCCAAAAACACCATTTGAATTATGGAATTGATGAAAACCTAGTTTAAATCATTTAAACATATGGGAATGTCTTGTGAACTGAGAATTTATAATCCTCACATTAAGAAATTAGATCCTAGGACAATAGTGGTTTTTTTGTTGGTGATGCATTAAACTCTAAAGGATTTTGATTTTATTACTCTTCTCATTCTATTAAAATTGTTGAGGCAAAAAAATGCAACGTTTCCTGAAGATTTGGAGCTAGTGGGGGTTCATTTTCTAAAATAATATTATTTAAAGAAGAACAAAATTCAATGGAGTTGCTTATAAATGATAATAATATTACTAAAGTCCAACTAAATGAAGAACAAACAACCATGAGGAACTAGCTCTTATAAAACCTATTATTGAAAATTCTCAAATTAATAATGAGGTTATAGGTTTACAGAAATCTTCAAGAATAAGATAATCATCAATTTCCAGTGATTATATCGTATATCTCTAAGAAACAGATGTTGATATTGGATCTAAAAATGATCCAACTTCATTTTCTCAAATCATGAATTAAGATAATTCTATATTATGATATAATGCCATGAATGAAGAGATGAAATCTATGGCTAAAAATCAAGTTTGGTATCTAGTTATGTTAGCAAAAGGAGTTGTAGCTATTGGCTGCAAATGGGTATTTAAAACATTTTCTCCAGTTCTAAAAAAATTGTTTTAGAATCATCATGGCTTCAGTAGCTCATTTTGATTTAAAGCTACATCAAATAGATTTTAAAACAACATTCTTAAATAGCCTCAAGGTTTTTCTTCTGACAAAAAATAATTTAATTTGCAAGCTTAAATAGCCTGAAGATTAGAAAGCTTATATATGGACTAAAATAGGCTTCTCGTCAATGGTATATAAAGCTTCACAATATAGTGACCTCATTTAGTTTTATTAAAAATGTTGATGATCAATGTTAGTGGGAGCAAGTATATTTTCTTATCTTATATATAGATGATATTTTACTTCTAAGTAGTGATTTGGTTACTTCATATGACAAAAGTATTTTTCTCTTAAAACCTTTGAAATGAAGGATTTAGGTGAAGCTTCCTTTGTCATTGGCATAAAAATTCAAAAAGATAGATCTAGAAAAAACACTAGGACTATCTCAAAAAGTCCATATTGAAAAAGTGTTAGAGAGATTGAAAATGAAGGATTACTCTACTACAACTGCTCCTATTATCGAAGGACAATATATTCAATCAAGATCAATGTCCACAAAATGCTTTGAAAAAAGAGTATATGAAAAATACCATATGCATCTACTGAGGCAGCCTATTATATACATAGGTTTGTACGAGACCTAATATTAAATTTGCAGTAGACATATTAAGCAGATACCAAAGTAATTCTATAATGGAACATTGGAAAGCTAAAAAGGAAATTGTATTTATAAGGAACCAAGGACTATAAATTGACTTATAGTGGTGTTGACAATTTGGAAGTTGTTGGGATTCAGAATCAGATTTTACTGGATGTTTAGACACAAGAAAGTCTACTTTAGGATACATTTTCCTTCTTATTGGAGGGGATGTGTCTTAGAAAAGTGTTAAGCAAACAATAATTGCATCATCCACTATGAAACTAGAATTCATCACATGCTATGGAGCATCTTCGTAGGCATTATGGTTAAATAATTTTATCAGTGGGCTTAAATTGTCAATTATATAGAAAAGCCATTGATGATATATTGTGACAACTCCGGTGCAGTTTTCTTCTCTAAGAATAATAAGAGTGAAAGCCAAAGTAAGCACATCGACATTAAATTTCTAATTGTTAGAGATCACATTAAGAAAAACAAGATAGCTATTGAATATATAATCACAAAATTCATGCTAGCAGATTCTATGATTAAAGGTTTGTCGCATAAGTTGTACAAGAATCCAGTCAACAATATGGGCCTTATTGGCTCAAAGTGAATTTGTTTTATTTGATCTCTTGGCTTTTGCATAAATTTTATAATTACATCAATAAATAAGTTTGTTATTTTGTGCACATAAAAATGTATTTAAAATTCCATTGTTATTTTTAAAATTTACCTTGAATCATTTATGTAAGTTCATTCATGCAAGTTATAAAGTTATTTTTCCCTAAAGTATCATCCATGTAATATATGGAAGCATTTTTTTTTCTTAAACATAACCGCCATGATTCATATATTGACATTCTCTTAGGAATTCCACAATCAATAATTTTTTTGGGTAATCTAAGAGTTAGTGGGCATTTCAAGATATAAGTTTTAGTTAATTCATTTAATGTGAGCTAAGTGAGAGAATGTTAGATTATTCTAATCATGGCTCACATGATAAATTGAAGCATTTAAAGAATGTAAAACTAATAATAATTATCCACTCCCTCATTTCAACGGATAGTGATGAAATTTGGTAATTTCTTTTAGTAATGGACGTGTTAAAAAGTAATTAAGTACATAGCCTACTTCTTTGATGGAAGGAAGTGGAGAGTTCCATTTATTAATCTCCTTTTAATTAGAGAAAGAAGTCAAGAAGATTTAAGTTACTCAGAAGGGGTCCCCGACTTGGCCAAATCATGCTTATAGAGAAAAAAAAATTAGTTTTCCTTCACAAGTTTGGCCAGCAATAGGACAAGTCAGAAGACACCTTTGTGGTGTCTACTTAAAAAGCTTTAAATACTTGAATAATCATGGTTGGAGGTATGTTTTCTGTTTATTTAAATTTATCATTTGTACCCCTAATTTGTACACAATGGAACAATGAATATGAAAATGTGGGTGACAACAAATAGAGCTGGCAAAACGGGTCATCGGGTTGTGTTCGTGTTGTGTCAGTTTTGTGTTGTGTCAAATTTAGGTCGATCCAAACCCGACCCATTTAATAATCGTATCAAAATATTGAGACCCAAACCCGACACGGAAAAATAATCGGGTTACCTAATAACCCGCTTAATATTTATATATTAAACAAAAGTTATATCAAATATTTACACTTTGTCATACATATGTATGCACATACATACATACATCCATACATACATACATAATTTATCAATATTATAAAATATGCATATCTACTAAAATATTACACACACTATTGAGGTTTTAATTATATATAAGTAAATAATATTATATATCAGTATTATAAAATATACATGTCTACTAATATTTTATACATTTACACTATTAAAGCTCTAAATGTATTTAAAATTTTATAAATAAAATATTGTATCTATATTCATCCTTTTAAAGAATAAAAAAAAATCATCCTAATATTTAAGTTTTGATGATAAGAATCTGTAAATTATTTTAAAATAGAAAATATAATCGGGTCATTGATCGGATAAATAGGTCAAGAATTTTAACCCTAGCCCGACACGGAAAAAAATCGTGTTGATCCGAATCCGACCCATTTAATAATCGTGTTAAATTTGACGATCCATACTCATTTATTGGTGTCGTGTTCGTATTGGGTAATCGGATCGTGTCAAATTTTGTCAGCTCTAACAACAAAGAAGGGTTAATTATTTGTAAATAAGAGTGAGAGGAAGTTCAACTTATAAGCTTCCATAATTCTAAGGTGAAAATAGGATCCACTTTTGGTTTCTTGCATTGGACCTTATGCCAGCCTGACACAACCTTGAGAATGTCTGTTCAAGTCCTAATTTAAAGTAGGGATGGCGAAATTAGAGTCAGGGTTCGGGTTCGACCTTCTCCATTCCGGATCCCGATGCTAATTTATCATACCGAATCCACATCGAAACCCGCTTTTTTTGACCCTGGGTCCGATTTGGGTTCAACCCGAGAAATTTTGGGTTTTCGATTCCCAGTTTCATACCCCGAATATTCTCTGTCGCCGGTGCCCCTAATAGCCGTCACATGGGCTTCAACTAGGCTTGGCAATTTAGCCCGACTCTATTTTTGGCCCAATTGACCCGACCCTAATTTTTAGGGCTTTGGCCCGAATTTTTAGGGCTTAGGGTTGGGTTAGGGCCAAGATTTTAAGGCCCGAACAAATTTAGGGTCAGGGTCGGGCTTAATGCCGACCCGACCCGACCCTATTTAAAAAAAAAATAACACAAGTTAACACACGCACACAACACATCCTCACAACATTACACATTGCGTGTTTTTAATTTAATTGTATTGTATTTTTATTTGTATAAGACATGAGTTTTTTTTTTTATGTTGAGTTGTTGAATTGAATTGTGTATGACTAAAATGGTTGTGAAATTACATTGTGTGTTTTTAATTTAATTGCATTGTGTTTTTATTTATATAAGACATGAGTTTTTTATTTTTTATTTTTTATGTTGGGTTGTTAAATTGAATTGTATATGGATAAAATGGTTGTGGAATTACATTGTGTATTTTTAATTTAATTGCATTGTGTGTTTTTAATTTAATTGCATTGAAAATATTTGATATATATTTGTGTATCATGGTTTTAAAAAAATAAATTATTTATTAGTTAAACGGTAGATGCTTCATTTCCTTATTCAAATTCTTATATATGCAATGAAGAAATTGATTTTTCAACATTAAATTGTGGGTGGAAAATAATTTCGGTAGGGTCGGGCCTAACCCGACCCGATGTTGGCCCGATTCGGGTCGGGCCCGACCCGACCCGAACTATAAATAGGTAGGGCTTTTTTAGGGTCGGGCTTTAATTCTTTGTTGATCGGGTCGGGCTCGGGCTTGGCCATCCCTAGCTTCAACGCCACCAAGCCGTGATATGTAATGTGAGCAGAAACCCATAGCCGCCATTCTCACATCACTCAACAACCCCTTGTTGCAAATCTCTTAGGCTGCTGCCACAACGGCGTCACAAATTTGGCAGCCACCACCAAGCAGCCAACTTTGATCATCCCGCCACAGCCCTTTCCTCAAACGACAACACACGACCCCTCTCATGCCGTCATATGCATCCCCTTTGTGCATCACTCTTTAAGTGGTTCACATCCCCACACACACTGTTGGGGAAAAATCAGGTTTTTAAAATTTTATAAAACCTTTTTAAGGACCGCTCTCATATAATATATAAGAATACGTAATCTAGAAATAGTACCTTGAAAATCTGAGTTGGCTTTTTCCGCTGAAGTGATTTAGGCTCCTAGATCACGATCCGCCACCACCACTCCTGTTAGATCACGATTCGTCACCACCACGCTTGTTGGATCACGAACTGTCACCAATGATCTTCCAGGTTATGACTCAGGTTCGATCTGCACTTGACGTGTGGGCGCCTTTATCACTACCAAAGCAACTAGCATAAGAAAATTTTTCTCTCAACAATGGAGAGAAAAAACTTATTCTCTGATTTGTATAAAGTGGCTTCCCCTTTTTCTTTAGAGAAAATAAGCCTTATATATCTCCCTTTAGTGAAAACCCTAGGCTCCAAATAATGCTCTATTTAAAACTCACTTTTCTTTTTCTTTTAATAAGGGACCCACCATGTAAAATAACATAAGGCCCCTTACACATAAGCTAATTAAATGGAGCCTCTCACTAAATGATATAATTAGGCTTTTGACCCAAATAGCTAGTTATCTTGCTTATTAGTCCAGTAGTGGTGCAGTCAATTAAATGAGCTAACCCGGGGATCATTTGGGAACATACAATAGTGGCTACAATAATTAGGCTTATAATTAAACTAGCCCAATTATTTAATTCCAAATCTACTCCACTAAAAGATTGGAACTGACTTCCATAATTGTATGCTCGAATAATAATTCGTCCCAAGCCACATTGATTTCTTTACTGCACAATCCTTTGTACCACATCGTTAATTAAATTGATATCTCAACTGTCCAATCAATTTAATAACATCTTATTCCTTGATCCTTATTGGTTTTCTCTAATGATCATTTTCAACATACTAAATATGTTGACACACTCTGGCCAGAGAATTCTATGATCAAGTACCGAAAACCTATCAAGAGATGTGTTGTACAAATTCTATATTGTTAATCTATAACTCTAATACTCATAATTGCTCCCACCAAGATACCGGGTAATCTTGACCACAAAGATGTGCCGTGCCCATTGGTAACTCAAATGGAATAACAATCACAATCATGAAATCATAATTAACTCAAGATTAAGATTACAATAAAATCAACGCCTATGAGATTTAATAAGTCTGACAGTTATTACAAAGTTAATTAAATTTCATATGTGATCCAGTTCAATGTAGTCGTACTACATCAATAAATTCATACATGATTAAGACAAATCATTCAATGAATTTATTACAGTCTATACCTAAATAAAGTGCCCAACTTTATTTATCAACTGCGAACTAAATTTATTTAATCATAAGATAACTTGTATTTATGTCTTCTGTGAATCCACATGGTGATCACAAAAATACATATAATATGATTAAATGAACTTTAATACAAATATAAATGCAATTAAGATATTTGAATAAAATACCTCATTAATTTTATTAATCAGAAAAAATGTTTATTACAATTAAATAAACACATATGCTTTTAAAGAGCATAATTTCCCAACAATCTCCCACTAGCTCTCAAAGCATATCTAGCATATTGCTCATGCTCTAGGGCTCTAAGTGTAGGTTATAAAGGTTTCCCACTTATGGCCATTGTAATAAGATCTGCCATTTAGCATCTAATGTCATTTGGGGTACTGTCATATAACCTTTCTACACTATTCCCTTATGAGATGATACTTCATGTCAATATGTTTTGTTTCTTGTGGTTCATTGGTTCCTTAGATTGAGCTACCACACCACCATTATCACAAAATAGTTTCAGGGGTGCAGTTACAACAGGTACCACCTCAAGATTTCGTAGGAACTTGCGGAGCCATATAGCTTCTTTTGCAGCTTCAGATTTAGCCACATATTTAGATTTAATTTTTCTTGGCAAAATTAATATTGCATTATAAGCCTCAGCAAGTTGAATAACAGTAAAACAAAAATGAAAAGACAAGATCCCTGATTTGATTAGAGGAGGCGGCTGCTTTGATGATCGTGGATAAGGAAGCGGCTGGGGTGAGCTCGCGAGGCTTAGATTTTTAGGGTTGTTTTTTTTTATCCTTAACTTTTTGCTTTTATATTTATAATCAATAATTAAAATTTATTAATTTAAAAAATTAAAAAAATACTATAATCGGGGTTCGAGTTCCAAAGTCCGGGTTCGATGAACCCAAAACTGGACCCGAAAACATGTGGGTTAAGAAAAACGTCCGGATATTTTAAATATTCGATACGGGTTGAACCCGAACCGGATCATCGGAGTTTATATGAGTTTATTTGCCATTCCAAGTGCCGTGGATATAAATAATTCTCTTACCAATATGAGTACAGTAAAGACCGATTGTAAAATTAATGAATGAACAAATACATTACACAAACCGCCCACATGAACAATAAGTTTCATGATAAATATTATGACAAAAACTTCATTGAGTGTCTTCCTTCAACCTTCACTCCGGCTCTTCTTTGATATCACAGCACCTCTTTTATTCCTGTTTTTAATTTTTTTTTTAAAATTTATATAAGGCAGACTGATTTGATTTTATGATATATTATTTATTATTCTGTGGACGTTGTGGTCCACAGCATATGTATTAAACTTTTTTATGCAAATATCAAAAGACTAGACCCATAATTATTGGTGGTTGGGGCACAGAGCATTTCTTTCTTGGATTTAGTGCCCGTAAATGTTGATTGCAAATGGATCATTTTTTATCAGCTTCCTCTTTCTTCTGCTGCTGCTCCTCCTCCTCCAAGGACCTGTCACAAATAAACCCAAATGTTGTCATCAATCTTTTAAGAAGTTCCCATCCCTCATAGGGTTCCACAAAAAGGTAACGTGATTGAGACTAGAGAGGAGATATCTATCTTGAAAGTTCTAACTACACCACACTTAATGCTTTTCCGCAAAAACAAATTAAACAAGTTAATTAATCATACAACGCTTTCACCAACTAAGAAAAATTGAACTGATTCAAGCAGCTGCTTATTAATTTAATTTACCTGGGAGCCATTGCCCAACGGGAGAGCTGATAGAGTTGCACCGACTCATTTGATGCATGGCATGCGAGAAGGTGAAGGTTTCTCGGCTGCACCATCCATGCGAACCTCATACACAACGCAGAATATACACACATCACTGCAACAATTAATAACACTCAATTTAATACAACACAAGAAAGGTAATCACATATTTGCATTAGCAAGTAGCTCTTTGTCAAGATTCAAAACCTCCGGTCATGCTTCCAGAAATCAGTTCTGGGGGTTTCTTTGTGTCCAAAAATGCCTGCCACAACACAAATTAGTGAATCATTAAGATTACCATGAAGTAGATGATTACAGCAAGAATTAATTGAAGCTTATTCAGTATGAAACGGAATGCATACGGCAAAGGGAAGGCCCCAATTGAAAGCAGGACCCCAAAAGTGAGTTGTTTTAGGACCCATCGGACTGTTCCAAAATGTCTTCAGGATTTCCATTGACAAACTAATTTAGAGCTCTCTCTCTCTCTCTCTCTCTCTCTATATATATATATATATATATATGCGCTGCAATTTCCAGAACTGCCAAAAAGATTCAACTGTAAACGATAATAATAGAGAAAAAAATGAAGTAAATTAGAGGATGATGACGACGCTTCAAGAAGAAAAATTAAATAATAATAATATAAGATGAAGTTGTATGGAACCTGAGGCTTAAATTGATTTTAGAGAATCTGCAAGATACGATATGTCTGAAGCAGCTAATAGATACGGGAGATGCAGCTGAATGAGTTTATTGAACTTGTAATTATTTGTCGAAAGTTCAAAGCTGAGTCCCCACTTATATAGATAAACTTTTATATGTTTCGATAAGCACCAAGATAATGACATATGATTTGTGAGTAAATTAACAGAGTGCTACTAAACAATCTCTATCCCATGAAAATATTAAAATATAAATATTTTAATTATATTTAGCAAACCTCAAAATTATGCTATAATTGTATCGGATTTAAACTGCTGTCGAACATAAATCCATGATTGTGTTATTATAATATTTATAGCTGTGATGGTAATGTCTTGACTCTTGGCTTGTACTTCTAGAATATTCATCATCTCTTGCTTGTAACTACTACCTTTTTTATTTGTTTGCTGTGAAAATATCATGTAATGCTCTCATATTCATAAATCATGGCCTTTTCTTCTTTCTTTTAATTATTTTTTGTTTTTTCAAGGATATTTAATTGTTGTCTGCATCAGTCACTAATCTCCAGTCTTTTTTTTTCATTATATATATATATATATATATATATAGTCCCACTCTAATGAACAAAGTGAGGATGCACATTAAAATACTAAAAAAATATAGATTTTATCTATTAAATACTATGATTTTTAATTTGATATTGTATTGAAATATTTATTTTTTTATTTGTTAGTAATATTCTCATTTTATTAAAATGAGGATGTCCTCACTAGAGAATTATTATTATTATTATTATTATTACACACACATTTGTATATATTTCAACTTTTGACTGTGTGTGTGTGTTTCACTTTTGGCTTTGTATTAGAGCTTCTCTTTCATTATTATTTGTTGTAACAAGAAATATGGAAGGTGAAGAAGTAAAAATAGTTTTGATTAAGTATGATTACAGTAAAGCACAGTTACAGGAGAGCTCAGTAGCTGGAAGTTTGAATAAGTCAAATAAGCAGGCTACAAGATAGTACAACAGGAGAATAGCTCTGTAGTTGGAAGTTTGAATAAGCCAAATAATTACGGCTACAAGATACCATGGCAGCATGAGAGCTCGGTAGTTAAAAGCTCGAATAAGTCAAATAGGCACGCTACAGGAGAGCACAACGGCGGAAACAACTTAATAGTTGAAAGTTTGAATAAGTCAAATAAGCAAGTCACAAGAGAGCACGAGGAGAGCTCGGTAGTTAAAAGCTCGAATAAGTCAAATAGGCACGCTACAGGAGAGCACAACGGCGGAAACAACTTAATAGTTGAAAGTTTGAATAAGTCAAATAAGCAAGTCACAAGAGAGCACGAGGAGAGCTCAGTAACTAGAAGTTTAAATAAGTCAAATAAATACAGTTACTGTTATACTTGAGCTTAATTTTGAATACAAAACCGTTCGATCATATTTACAATTTTTTTTTATGGTTCATTTTTCGTCGCCAGAACCCACAATTTCCAAATTGTTGCCTCAATTCATCTTCCCATTAGAAACAAGCCAGTTAACGTAAAATTCTTCATTACCCAGAATTTGGGTTCGAAAAGACCATGTTGACTAATCAAAACAAATGGTAGCTTGCATTTGATTATCAAACATATTTACAACAATAAACCCCCAGTCATGTTGCCAGAAATCACTTCTTGTCTCTTTGGGTCCAGAAATGCCTGTCAGACACAAATGCCTCATTATATCTCTAATCAAACCCAATAGAATAGAACAAGAATTAGCAACAGCAAAAGCTAAGTTTAAATGCATACTGCAGTGGGAAGGCGGACATCTCTTCATCTACAAAGAACTCTTGTTTTTAAATCACAAAAAATTAATTGTATTGGCATCTCTAGCCAAAAAGTCCTCAAAACCTTCATTTACAAGCAAATTTGCAACGTCCAGAACTGCATACAGTATCTATACAATGGATAGAAAAACTTCAACCCAGAAAAACTCAGAATGCTTTAAGAGCGATCCTCTAACTATAAAGTTGAACGAGCAACGAAGCATGATCTCATTTAGAGTACATTACACCCATCATTCTTTAGAACTTTTGACAAAAAAGGCCAAACCAACTAATCCATTGCATTTGAATAGAGCCTACCTTTCCTGAAATAGATTTTGACCAGGCCACTAATAAATTTAATGGCTGAAGAGTCTATTCTTCGAACAATAGTTTCTTGCTGACTGTTGCATACATTTGTTTCTTGTGGTAAAATCATTTAATATCAGCAAACAGACGTCCTTATTGATTACTTTAAAAAAGAAACTAAAAATGATGCTACCACAAATCAAGACCCTCTTTCTGGTGTTAGGCTTATCCTAATTAATCAGGAAAAATTTGTTAAGAACAACAATGAATATGATTAACATTCTACAGCTTCTCTATGAAAAGTTACTAACATCTCACGACACATATTTCCTTCCAAGCAAACCTACTGATAAATTGGCCCAATTTGCTGCTAACCAAATACAAGAATTCCATGTATAAAGAAACTAAATCTACATCCTATTCAACTCAACTAACACTGACAAGGATGACATCTTCTGGAATCCTATTTCTGAACAAAAAATTATTGTTTGGCTTTGCGGTTTCACTGATTAAAGAGCTCCACAGCTTTGGTCCCACCAAGGAGCTTTCACGACAAGTATGTCACCATAGGCATCATCTTGCTTCACATTCACTATCCCTTTTGTTTGCAACACCTGCAGAGTTGTTATATAGACACCATTAAGATTCTTAATCACATTTGTGTTGAAAAGTTAAGATAGATTGCAGAGAGATAAATCAGTTGACTGGAGATGAAGAAAGCAAAGACTATACCCAGAAACAATAATTTGAACTATTTCCTTGGGTTGACTTTTTCCTTTCATTTCCGTGTAGGGGGGGGGGGGGATGGAAAAGACGGAAACAAGTTATAAATATATAATCCCACAAATATGATAAGAACTTAACTGCCATGAATAGGGAAAGAAATGGAATCACACCAGCACTTAGATGGCGAACAATTAACACTATATAACCAGATAAATGGCAGAAATGACCACCAACAAGAGAGAGATTTGCATCAAGAGTAACGTGAAACGTGGCAGAATATGGATCTTTTCCCAGGAAAGTAACTCAAATCAATAGGATATGAGGCCAACCAAAAAAGTGAATTTCTGTAACATAGAAAATACTACCCAGCAAGTTGGACATAAGAATGATTCTAAAACGCAAATGGAACATACCAATATTTCATAAAAGATCCTTGCAGTTTCTTTCACAGTTCTTCCTTCCAAAAGCGGCAACAATTTTATTGCTTCATCCTCTCTTCTTTCCTTGTGACATAAGAACCTTCTATGCAAGTACTTTGCCACCATTCTGTACACATACAAGTTGAATAAATTGAATAGATATTTTGCAATGAAGCATTAGGTGATATAAGAACCTTCTACCTTACCTGGTTCTTGCAGAAAATCCATCTGCAATCAAAATAAACTTCAGATAAGAATGCTGCATTAGGCAGAATATACCATCCAAAACGATCTCCAGGCATCATATATAAGGTCACATTTAAGAAACCAATTAAAAGTAATCCTTACATGATTCCTGCCTATCTACTTCACCAAAATTTGAATCCTGAAACAGAACAAAAAGAATAACAAAACTAATTGTCAGTTTTCACGTAACAAGGAGAAAGAAAAGAATGACCTGAAATCATGTCAATGAGCACAAGTAATATACAGCCAGCTGGGTGCATATACAATTTGTGTGACAGCATATACTGTTTTCAAGACAGAAGCAACTTTTCATTATCTTTACCTCATTCATGAAAATGAGATCAAAATCTTCATCCTTGCTTGAAGCTAGATCTTTCTTAGGAGTCGCATATGAATCAGCAAGTGTTTCTACAGCAATTGAGTGAGCATTTTCAGGAGTCTCAAATGATCTTGATGGCACTGAGAGGAAAATGGGAGATTCTATGGTCATAGCAATCAGCTCTGAAGATTTAACAGTGAGTGTGTCCGGAGCAATAGCCATTGTCACTGAAGATCTACCAGTGGGTGTAGCAGGAGCAACAGCCATTTTCTCTGAAGATCTACCAGTGGGTGTGTCAGGAGCAAAAGCCCTTTTCTCTGGAGATCTACAAGTGGGTGTTTCAGGGGCAACAACCATTTTCTCTGAAGATCCACCAGTGGGTGTTTCTGGGGCAACAACCATTTTCTCTGAAGATCCACCAGTGGGCGTTTCTGGGGCAACAACCATTTTCTCAGATGATCTACCAGTGGGTGTACCAGGAGCAACTGCCATTTTCTCCAAAGATATACCAGTTCGAGTATTAGGAGCAATGCCCATGTTCTGTGATGATCTACCAATAGGTGTCCCTGAAGTAATAGCCATTTTCTCCAATGATTTATGAACAGTAAGTAATTCTGGTTCCAGAAGTTCCACGGATTTAGCAGTTTCCGGAATCTTTAATCTCTCTTGGCACAAGAAGGCTCTAAGCTCCAATGAAATACCTGCAGAAAGTAAGGTTAAAGAGAGAAAAATAAAAAGAAGCACTAGTAAACAATTGAAAAATAGCATTACACTTACAAGGAAGCAAAGGCAACAAGAAACCCTGTGAAAGATTGGATATTCGAGAGGCTTTCCAAGCAGCAAGAACAGTACGGGGAACTTTTCTTCGTTTGGACACCAAATCACTTGCATCTTGTATGCATTGTCTCATTACACTACAAAAATTGAGCAGAAAAAATCATCCAGTATAAGCTCACAAAGATAACGTCATCCTCTATTAATGGGTTAACTACAAAGTTACCATGACTTACTCATTAGGAAACACTGTCACATCATCAAAGCAACATTTTCTTTTCCTTGAAATCCGAGCACACTCTTTGGTGGCTGGGGTCTGGACAACCATGAACTCAGGTGTAGTGGCCCCTGCATAAAAAGATAATTACGTAGGAGAAACTAATAAAAAGAACCACTAAAGAATTCAAGTTGTGACATTCAATATCAGCAAACTTCAAAACACTACACGAACAAGACGTGCAAAACTGATTAGAAAAAGAAACGATACCATAACAATTCTCCAACTCAGAATGTCGACAGCTTAAACAAGTGCTTCAGAAAAGGTATGCAACTGAGTGTTTCAACAAAATTAAAAGAACCGAAGTCCTCTTTTACCTGGTGCATCTAAGAACTTGAATTGAGGAGTTGCATCAACTGTAACAGACAATGGATCCTCTCTTTTCATAACCTGACATTCATTATTTCGTAATGATATTTCCATGACCTTCATCTGCTCTGTATTAGAATGATGCTCTTCCCCAGACAGTTCAACCTGTTTTGGAAGCTCCTCTTTGGACCCATAACACATTTCAACACCAGAGCATACTTGAGGGACTTCATGCTCACAAAGCTTCTCTGTGCTTGCTTGTAGCATAGTTATATTTTTATTAATGTCTTTGCTTGTAGCTTGGCATGTTTCTTTTTCCAACTGTGCTATATCAGGAACCATTGTCTGCTCTCCATCAGAGTGATGGTCCTTCCCACATAATTTAATAGGGTCCAGAGATTCTTCTTCAACCCCATGAAAACTGTTATCCTGAAGCTTCTCCAAACCCTTCTCTGATTGTGCTGTTTCTGCAGCCTTCATGTCTTCATTGGTCTGATGTTTTTCACCAACAGGTTCAATGGGTTCAGTCACTCCTCCATCATTATTGCTTTGAAGATTCTCCATGTTTGCATTTAAGTTGCTATATGTTGCGCTCACAGCCATTCCAATCTCCATTAAGTGAGATGAGAAAATGCTGCAACAAGAATGTAACAGAAGAGTAACCATTTAAATTTTAACTGGACTTGATAGCTAACAAATAACAAAAAGCATTTTACGAGTCCTAATAATAACAAATCGAAATTAGTGCATACTCATCGGCTGGAGAATAATCACCAGAAAAGCTATCATCCCAAGCAGCATATTCCTTGCAACAATACTAAGAAATTAGGAAAAAAAAAATGTAATTAGTATACATCTCAGATGAATCTAGCAACAGTTTCAAGACTACATTTATCCGTTTTCATACTTTATTCAACATTATGTAAATAGTAAAACGATAAAATAACTGATCATTTCATTAACATTTAAGAACATTTGTATATAGGCATTAATTGTTTATAGTTACAGTAACATTAGGAGGCATTAAGCCAAAATTTTGAAAATAAATAAGCCAATAGGTACAAGAATTTTATGTCATTCAATTATGTCTGTTAAATTAAAACAATGCCTCTGATGCTAGAAGTTATTTCCTGAAATTCTCCTCCTAATCAAATTTCGAACCAAAACTACAAAACGCCGCAGCAAATATGCTTTTTGTTTTCATTTTACATTAAGTATGTAACAATATCTCTGCTGTGTATTTCATTATTTACTCAGATTCAGGACTTCAAAATCTTTGTAAGCAAACAAGAGAATGATACCGGAGGGGTTTAAAAACACATTTTATCATCTTAAGATTTCATATTGGGAAAAAATCTCATACAAATTTAGAGATGGATGTGTATGTGTGAATGTCAAAGAAACAAAAGCAAGTTAAAACTGATGGGAAGATGTACACAAGGAGAGTCGTAGAAGTGGAAGGAACCTTCATCTTTAAAGCACAGATACATATAATATACCTTTGATAGAGAATAATGACCTTTTCCCGCAGCAGCTGAAGCCCCATCTGTTCATTAATGACAAATTTCATAATACAAGACAATTAAAATGACATAAAAGAGTGTTTTAAAATAAAACCAATACCTTTAAGTGTGATTTGTTCCAGAGGCACGGCATTCTCACTGAAAAAGTGAACAAAAAAAAAAACATATTAGGAACGAGTAAAGAGAAATAAGTGTTTACCCCTTGATTTGTAGAGTACATTAACTTACCCACTAATATCCTCAAGAATCTCCAGATCAAAAGCATCAAGTTCAAAGCTTTCTGGCAGCGTAATTGAGCAATATGGCGCACACAGATTTCCCAAATTTTTCATACTTTTCTCACTAACCAGAAAGTTGTTAATCTTAACCACCGCATCATTGCAGTCATCAAACAGATATTCAACTTTTTTCGAGTATATCCTGACCAAACCAAGAAGAAGGTAGGCCAGAACTCGGTATGTTATGACATCCAATTCTTCTTCCAAAATCTCATCTGCAAAAGATATCAAAATTAGGATGATACAAAAGCATGTGGAAGTAGAAATTTGTAGTGTCAGAAAAAGAAGATAATAATCACAACTTGCAAAAACAAATAACAAGCTACATTGAAAATGTTAAACTAGAATGTAAAAATGTTGATGTGAGACCCTCGCTGTGATTAGTAAATCCTACATAAGTGAACAAACATCAAATTCTAGAATGCTGCGAGCTGTGACAGGGGAAACCCCCACTTAACTATTACAAATGTGGAAAATTTTTACAGAAATTTGTGCCCATTCAATACCCTAACTACCAAATTCTACAACCAACCAACACACATTCCCCAGGTTACTAAGAAATTTGATGAACTGTTAAAGTTGAAAATACTGAACAAGTAAAAAATGCAGAATTAAGGTTGTAACACGAATGTACTAGAAAGGAAAGGACAAAGAATTTTCAAGAACTGAGCAAAATAAACAGAGATACAAAACTCAACTTTTAACAAAACCAAGATGAATTCAAGCTAATTCAGCCATTTCAAAGAACACCCACATGGCAAAAAACAATTGTTTATTCGATTTAGCATATAATAACGCTTAAAAACGCAAAAATCTAAAAACAAAATACAAATTGAGCCTCCAAATAACATACATAAACACAAAATTCTACCTTCAAATAAAAAGACACATAACACAATGGAAAGACAGAACTCATGTTTGGTCACAGAGGAACAATGTAAAAATAAAAAAAACAAAAAAAGAAAAATGAAAGAGGCTACATTTCAAAGGAAGCCATGAGAAAGAAAACCAAAGATGTCAACTTTGGAGTCATTTTCTCTCATTATTTCCCAAAACAAACAAATACGAAAGCGAGAAAGATTACAGTGTTGAAAAAGCAAATACTAACCAACAGAAGAGGGAATGTTGGTCTCAAAAACTTGAGCTTTTTTAAGCCTTTTGAAGCAGTAAGCAGCAACCCATATGGCGCCCAAAGGGCCTTTTCTTGAGAGAAGAGACCTTGAGTAGAACATTTTATTTTCGTTTTTTTTTTCTGTTCTTTTTTTTTTTCACCTACCTACCTATCTGATTCTCGAATATTTGATTTCAAAATATAGAAAAAGATTTGTTTGTGTCGAATGAATGAAGCAAAAACTTCGTCCTGAAGAAGAAGAAAGAAACGGTCGAGTGTTGTTGCACTCCACAAGTCTCATTCTGTAAATAAGAACTTTTGTACGCTGGCTGAAAATTATGGAAAAATAAATATAAAAATTTGTCTTATTAAAAAAAGAGAAAATAAAAATCTACCATTTATTTGACCTTAAGTCCATAACATTTTATATTATATTTATTTCGTGTTTTAACTTCTCGTTTTGTAGGTACATAATGATGATGTGACAATTTTAAAGGATTAAATAATGAAAGTTGATTTTTAAAAGAAGAGAGGAAATTAAAATAAATTAGTAATCAATGAGCGATTGGGGCTTAGCAAATTATGACACGTGTTAGATTAGGTGGCACAGTCAGCGGACTGTAATATTGAAATTTTCATCTCTATCTAAATGCCACGTGCCGCAAAACTAAGCCGTCGACAGAGATTACTACAAAAAGTGCTCTTTTAAGATTTTTTTAGTAACCGGGCTTTTTATTTATTTATTTATTTTTAATAAAATAGATTTGGTAATGACGTGTTGTTGGATTAGATTGAACCTTATTTATTTGGGGATGTACAGTAAAATAATGAATTTAAAAATAAATGTGATATATCATGTGTGGATCGAATTTGCTCTCAATCGGACCAATGACTCGAGCAAAATCACCCAACACCCAAAAACAAAGCTTACAGCAGTCAAATGTGGTATCATTAATATTCTACGACGTACTTATTTGTTAAATACTTTAAGTTGGAAATTTTTATTAATTTTATACTTTTTCTTAAATTTATTTATTTACTTTTTATAATTTATATTCGATCTTTAAATATTTAAATTTAAATCAAAAATCAATTTTGGTGACGTTATTTGAATAAAAAACTTGAATTAAAAGTAAATATTATATTATAAAAATATCTCTATTAAATGAATTTATTTCTTAAATTATAAAATTAAATTCTTTTTTGTTTTGATTTGTAAGGACATAAATGCTAAATAATTATATTTAAAATATTTTTTATTTATAAAAATAAATAAGATATCACTTATATTCATATATTAAAAAAAGTAATTTAGACATTTGTTTTTAAACCCATTCAATTTTAAAAAAAAATCAAATACATTTAAATTTTAGATAAAAAAAATGCTACCTCAATTTTTTTAGTGCAAAATTTTCCATTAATTATTTGTTAAAGGATACGAATATTTCCTACCATTTTTGTAAATCAACATCATAAATGATCTACAAAACCTAATCTCAAATTCTTTTGATGCAAAATTATACACTAATTATAAAATACATTGTGATTTTTCAATTATTGTTTCTAAAAATGTTTACTTCAAATGTTTCTTACTAAAATTATAAAATAAATAATAATTTTATTATTTTTTACATTTTTTATTTTTAAAAATTGAACTCCAATGATCAACTAAACGAAGAGTGCGTTTGGTATCGTTTTTTACTGAGCATTTTTTGTTTTGCAAAGATGATAAAATAAAAAATGTGTTTGGCCAGGGCATTTCGTAATTATAATGGGAAATTATGGAGAATGAAATATTTTCATTCTTTAACTTTTCTTAACAAATGAAGAAAACACAATATTTGCATTCTCTTAATTTTGTTTTCTATTTTACATGCATTAATTATACGGTGACCACACTTGGTGACTTTTGTGGTTTTTTGCCATTAAAAATTTGTGGGCCCAAAGAAATATTAAATACAAATATGAAATTTTGGTTTAAAAATAATAAATATACAGTAAATTTTATTATGTTTATGTAATAATTTTTGTTTAATTTTTTTAAAAAAATAATAAATTTTTTTTGAAATAATTATGGATATTCTATAAATTATTCTATAATATTTTATTGAATAGGACTTTGTAATAACATAAAAACTTATACTTTTATATTAATATTTATTACTACATTATTTTACTTGTTTATTAATTTTTTTCAAAAATATCTAAAATAATAAAAAAATAAATTAAAAATTTATACATATCATAAAGCTATTTAAAAATAATTTTCATAAAATTATAGCAAATACAATTTTATTATTTATATTTTCTAAATAAACTATTAAACACATTTTATAAAATTATAGCAAATACAATTTTATTATTTATATTTTCTAAATAAACTATTAAACACATTTTATCTTTTTCATTTTTTAATGTTAATTTTAAAATAAATTACCAAACACGTTTTTTATTTTCACTAAAAATTAATTCTTCTTATTTTTTAAAAGAAAATTCAAAAATACCATTTAAAAAACCCTAAATTTCTTGAAAACCACCCCGCCATAACAAAAAATAAATAATAATTATATCAATTTAGACTCACATCTTCACCATAAAGTTAGTAAATTATAACAAAGTTAATGAAAAAAGATAAAATAATAAATAGCCCACTTTCTCATGGAAATGAATCCAACCAATCCAGTTTCGATTGCAATAAGGTTAGCAGCAAACGGAGGATTTTATAATAACAAACAATAAACCCTAAACCCTCAAAAACAGAAAACCACTAAAACCCTAAATGGAATAGTTGGAAGTCTATCTATTATTTCATTTCTTCAAAACACAATTAAACAAGAAATAAATAACGAAAAATCATGGCAATGCATCTAAGACGAGCAATCTCTAATCGAAACGCAACACTGCTTCTTAGAAATGGAAGCTCTGCTCTTCAATTACAGCGAAGCTGGTTCCATACTCCCTGCTCCCGCAGTAATGGGTTCTTTAGGACCCGGTACAGTGATCCAAGTCTTTCAGCTTTCGGCTTCATGCAAGATTATCGTCGAGGATTCGCCAAAGGCAAAAGATCAAGTACTTCTCTAATCTCTCTGCTTTTGGTTTTTTTTTTTTTAGTATTATCTATGGAGTTGTTATTAGTAAATTGGAGATTTGATGAATGAGATGTTATGTATTACGGTGTTGAGTGGGTGATTTCAGTTTTTGGGTTTTTGGATATTTGGCTTGCTTGTTTGTTTATTGATTCAGCTGGATCAAAATGATGGTATAGTAATGAGATGTAATGGCAGATTGTATAACTATGCCTCGAATTATCTTGCAATAGTCTTATTAGGATTCTCACCGTGCAAAATGAACAGTCTTTTTATGATGTATCTAATCTATACCAATTGTAATTGTAAGGAAAGATTGTTGTTTTGGTTATTCTGTGAATGCTATGGCATGGAAGAGTGATTTGACTCCGGTTGGAATAAAATAGAGGTCGTAAACATGTGAAACAAAATATCTCCCGGATAATTGGAATGCAGAGGATTTATTTAGCTTATCCAAACCATTTAGGTCTGAGGGATAGTTAAGTTCACATTATTCATTTCTTTAGTTATTGATCATGAAACAAATTTTTGTACATTTGTGAGAATTGCATGTTGAATTACCTCTTTAAACACGGTCATTATGTTTGCGCACATTCTTATTCCTTTTGATACAAATCTGTAGAGGATGATTCTGGTGCTGGAAGTACAGTTGAAATTGTGGATATTGGTCCCACTGTTAAGGAAACTTCTGTCTCACAGATGGAAGCAGCAATAGTTGCATTGTCACGCGAACTGACCAAATTAAGAACAGGAAGGGCGTCACCAGGTATATTACCATGGATCATCTTTATCTTAATTTTTTTTGTTGTAGATGTTTGGTGGTCTGATAATTTGACATATATTTTTCTGCAATGTTTTTTTTACAGGAATGCTTGACCACATTATTGTTGAAACTGGTGGAGTGAAGATGCCCTTGAATCATTTAGCTGTTGTTTCAGTGCTAGATTCTAAGACCTTATCAATTAATCCCTATGATCCAAATGTAATTATCTATGTGCTCAAGTCTCATGCTACATAATTGTTAACAGTTTCCTATCTTGGAGATCTTCCTTTTTAAATGAATCACTTTCCATGTTAATTTGAATTACAGTTGTATTATATGTTGAAGCTGGAAAAATTATGCATTTTTCTTCATTTTTTCATGTATGCTTGGAATAATATTAGTGGTAGATTTTAAACAATCCAAACCCAGTTTGATCAAGACCATAATGAACTAACTGTTTCTTGCAGACCCTGAAAGAGTTAGAGAGTGCCATTGTTTCATCTCCGCTAGGGTTAAATCCTAGAGTGGATGGGCAACGTTTGATTGCAGCTATTCCAGCGTAAACACTTGCTCCATTTAAATTTTTTTCTCATTTATATTTGTGACACAGAAGTCCATCACCTAATAATGGGTGACAAACCCATTATTGGAGTGGAAAATATATTTGAAGAGTTTTATGATGATAAGGCAGTATTTGGGATCAAAGTTTCCTCTGCTTTGCATGTCAATGGACTTTCTGATCGCTTCATTGATTTACTATTGTTTGCTGTTTGCATTGACCAGATTGACCAAAGAGCATATCCAGGCAATGTGTAAGGTAGTAGCCAAGACGAGTGAAGATGTCAAACAAAGTATTAGAAGGTCTCGGCAGAAGGTATTATCAGTAACTGACTATTTTCTTTATCTGACATGGGATTCATGTTTGTAATTTCTTGCTCTTCCAGTCTCTAGATCTTAGTTTATGTTGTCTGATAATACTATATTTTAATTATTGGTCGAAAGTTTAATCATGTAAGAATGTGTGCTTTTCCTTCTATGATTGGACTTATTTTGTGAAATTCATAGATAATTATGTAATCTGCTAACCCATGGGAGTCTAGCAGCGGTGTCACAACTCATTAAATAACCGTTAATCTTTTTCATTGGAAATTATATTTATCCATCATTAATATTAAGTCTACAAAAAGGAATTCCACTGATACTTTGTTGTTGTGGATTTTTTGTATTGCTGTAATGTTTTAATTGTTCCATGCATCAAAGTTGATATATTCTTGGTTTTACAGGCGTTGGATATGATGAAGAAAGCA
Source organism: Citrus australasica (assembly GCA_029618585.1). NCBI lineage: Eukaryota > Viridiplantae > Streptophyta > Magnoliopsida > Sapindales > Rutaceae > Citrus > Citrus australasica. Next base: position 9,981,261 of record JARCIV010000002.1, on the reverse strand, counting down.
GGTTTAAGTTTGCCCAAGGATCAAATGAAGAGATTGGAGAAAGAGGTGTGTTCAGCTGATCCTAGCTAAAAGAACTGTTGCATTTATTTGATTGTTTTCAATTTCTACTTCCTTTTACAGATAGATGAGTTGACTAAAAAATATGTGAAGTCAGCGGACGATATCTGCAAGGCAAAAGAGAAGGAAATTAATGAAGGCTGAGTCTGCTGATACAATACGGATATTATTGAATCGCGTTGGAATTATGGACAACTGAATTACTATCAAAAGCCCTTCACTTTATCATATTCTGAATTCTTTTGTATATTTTCATAGTTCATGAGAGGGTGAGGTGCATGCTGCATTTATATGAACAATTAAGTATGCTTCCGTTAGAATCCACTATTGTTACATTTACCATTTGATTCTTGATATATGATGTCAGTTGGCCAACAATTCTTGTGGAATCGAAGATCTCTGTTAGAATCTACTATTGTTACATTTACCATTTGATTCTTGATATATGATGTCAGTTGGCCAACAATTCTTGTGGAATCGAAGATCTCTGCGGCTTATTTGAGGCTCAATTTACATGTGAAGTATGTGTATGTTAATGAAATCTTTTCTTTTTTGCTTAATAGCCAGTGCATGGAACAAAGTTTGCGGCTTTCACTCGCAATATTTGTAGCGGATTATTTTTCGTCTGATTTCTCTTTTCAGCACATCCATTAACTTGACGTTAGTTTTCAATGACCTTAACTTTTGAAGCTTCTATGAAGCAGAGATGGTCAGACTAAGAAGTGGACGAAAATGCCATTTTTTTTTTCTTTTTTATGAGAAAGCATTTACAACTACTAGGAGCAAAACTTTTTTAACATAAATCTAGCAATCCAAAGTACTTCGAGACGAAGTACTACAAGCTGCTGTTTCTATACATACTATTAAGGCAAGAGTCTTGCAACTCATAGTCCTTGGTTTCTCTGTTAACCATGCATGGCCGCCTTCGTTACCAGCATTATACCCCTCACCCAGAGCTCAGCCATTTCCAACCCACCTTGGCATACAAAATGAACCTCATTGTTCTTGGTGGTCACTATATGGAACACCCCAGGTTCGTTAACATCACCTTTGCTTCGCCTATTCTTTTGAAAGGCTGGACTTGGCCCCAACTTTGCCTCTCGGCATATCACATTTCTACGTCTTGAATTTCCCCACCGCAGCACACCTTCAGACCCCAACATTCTGATATCTTTCCTGTGTGGAGTGCCTTTACCTCCTTTGGTATGTTTTAGTACATGAGCACCGCCTAATACCAGCATGCGAGCAACTTCATCCAAAATCACGCGTTCAGCGTCATTTTTCATGCTGGAATTTTTTCTTGCAAGCGAGAGTGCAGTTTCACCTCTAGCATTCTTAATATCGCAAACAGCTCCATTTGAGATCAAGAGTTCACACATGGGCCCATGGCCTTCCCTTGCCGCCAACATCAATGGAGTATAACCATCACCATCTGGGACATTAACACCATAACCCCTACTTGTCAGCAACCTAACTGCATCCAAGTCACCACGACGTGCAGCACAATGTAAAGCATAGAAACCTCCAGCATTGCGGTTTCCCTTTTCAAGTGCAAATTCAAGCATTACTTTCTCAAATAGGTCACAATTCTGGTTCAACTCAGATAGCATAATTGCAGTTTTGCCAGATTTATTAAGCAGCTTAACGTCAGCCCCTGCATAAACCAGCTCACGGAATACTTCGACATGACCCTTTGAGGCAGCAACCATGACAGCTGAGAAACCATTGTCATCCTGATAATCAAGATTAAGTTCTTCCCTCCCAATAAGAGCTTTTAAGGCGGCAATATCACCGGCTTGAGCTATAAACATCAAAGGAGAGAAAACTGCTACATTGCTAGATTTTGGAATATTTCCAGACCTGATTGTGTCTAGTACTGCTCGTTGAAAACCAACAGACCACCAGTTTGAACCAGCAATAGAACTTGCAGACTGACCAGAAACACTAACTAACCCGAAATCAGCACCAGCCTTGGCCAAAACTTTGACGCACTCTTCTTGCTTATATTTTGCACTGATCATCAGAGCTGTTTCACCAGATTCCGTCTTTGTATTTAGATCACAACCAGAATCAATTAGGGATTGAAGAATTGTAGAAAAGCCAAGACGGGCAGCCAGATGTATTGGATGGAACTCGGTTTTTTGGGTTTTAATAGGGCATTGAGCATCAGCACCACAGCTCAAGAGGACAGCGACTGCTCCTGTACAGCCACAAAGAATGGCATGGTGAAGGAGGGTTCTTCCGTAGTGAGGACTATTATAGGAGAGGTGCTGCAGAAGCATGCGTAAGATGGAACCAGTAATTTCAAAATACTCTACTGCACACCAGGTGATGGCATATGGCTCAGCTAATCCAGCACCTACTCGAAACTCTTCACCTGTAGTTGTGTCCCATGACCATGCTCCAAGTCTTACTTTCATATCTGTTTTTGCACCAGCCTGCATAATCATTTTGAGACCAAAAAAGGGTTGAGTTGTATTAAATAAATAAAAAAAAAAGTATAGGAGAAAAACACTGATAAGTGAAAAAAAAAGAGGCAAGAAATGTGTAATTTTCCCATCCATATTTATTTTGTAGAATAGATTATCTTCTAATGTAGGGCCGAGGATATAGAGAATTTCTGTTGAGATTCCCATGCATCCACCAAAAATAGTACACTAGAATTGCCATAGTAAGATACAAAATTCAGCTGTGTCACTGTTATTACACTTTTTCATTTCAAAGAGGGGACCTACACCATCAGATGGCTCCAACCACCAAAAACAGAAGTCCTCACCAACCAGAATGATAAAAGATAAATGAGGAAGATTACAAAAGGTCACCTGTAGCAGTAATTGGACAACAGAGACCTGCCTACTAACCACAGCAGCAACAAGTGCACTACAGTTAATGTTTGTGTGAAGAGAAGGCTTCAACGACTGCAGCAGCAACCGATCAGTGGCATTTATATCAACTCCACACTGCCATAAAGAACCAACTATGTGATTGGCAAATCAATCATGTCATACATAATATGCTATAACGATATAAGAGATTAACTCCCTGAAAAACACTATGAAACATGCAACATTAAGGCAGTTATAGCTCTAATTTTTGAATGCCTCTAAATAAGCAAGATGACTTACCTTCATGAGAGTATCCACCACATCCACAAATCCCCTACAACATGCTGTGACAAGAGCATGCACAGCAACATGTGGCCTTATCAAATCAGAGCCCATAAGCAGCTCAGCAAGCCTAGCTTGACCATGACAGCTTGCCTCCAGCAAAGCCTCCTCACATGCAGGCTGAGAAGCCCCGGCTTTAAGTAAGATCTCCAGAATCTCAAGATGGCCCTCCCTCACTGCTATTGTCGTTGCAAAGCCCCTGAAGAGTTTCTGGTTCACATCAGCTCCAGTGCTCTGTGATTTGACATTATCTCAAATCTTTTTAGTACATTACAAAGACAATCAAAGACTTCAGAATGTGACACTGTGCTCTTTTCATAAAATTTCTCCCCTTATTCCAAATTTCAATGAGAGTTATCGATAAGGAACAAAAATACTACAATAGTAACGACTATCTAGGATTCTTAATTCAGAACCGAAAATCATGACCACACACTGACAAAATTACGGGACAACAACAGTGCAAATATGCAGCAGACAAAGAAGCATGGAATTTCCACCAAAGAGTGAATGAATGCTCATTTTTAGAAAGCTGAAAGGGGGATGCATCTATGAGTACAATAATGTACTTTTGAGGTCTGGCCAGTGGTCAAAGTCAGACAACTCAACATGGGCCTTGCGTTATTTGATTCCATTAAATAAATAAATATTAAGCTTTAATTATATGGGCTCCAGATATACTTCCTGACTATTCTCTTAACAAATATCACTATCTCTCTGTGGAAATTTTCTTCTGTTAAACATGTATTCGTATCAAGCAGATAATAACTTGTGCAAATTTTCAAGCAGGAACAGCAGAATGGTTTCTCAGAGATTATGAGTCAGATTCCTATGATCCAATCCAGCCTTTCGAAACAGAATTAAAACAATACTAAAGCAAATACTTTCATTAATGAATGTAAACCAGATAATGAAAAAGGAGACCAATACAGGAAAAAGCAATAAAGCAAAGAAGACAATGTATCTTTAAAGATACGAAAGGGGTATCTGAACTTTATTTTGAAGATAATTCCCGCATAACATGAAACCTTGGACTCTTCAAAGTTGGAAGCCGAGGATTGGAAATTGTTAAAGGCATCATGATGTCAGCAAATGTAACTATTAAAGCAGAGAAAACTAGATTCAGCTCAGTAGTCCAAGAAAAAATTACAAAAATACCTTTGTTTCAAATTTTTAAATCACTAAAATCATAGTTCACAACAAAACCATAAAGTAGAGAACTCGCGAAACTATCCAAATTTCGCAAATCAACACTTAACAGACATTTTTTTTTATTTTTAACTTTCAACTTAAAAGTCTAACAAGGTGGTTAGATAGAGTTTTGAATATTGAGTTCAATAGTAGTAATCCGGTCAACAGTCTCTCGATACTTATTTTAGGAGAGAAAAAAAAAAGGATAAATCAGCAAAATACTTAAAAAATTAAAACAAACGACAAAACGACGACGTTAGCGAAACAGTTCAAATCTCAAATTATTTTATTTCCAGTGATCTGAAGCTTGTAAACCTCAAATATTCCATTTCTTTTGGTGTTAACCATAAAACCTTAAAAAATGAGTAAAAATCAACAATGCTCATTACAAAACAAAAAAAAAATTCAAATGTTACGAAAAAAAACAGGAAAAAAAAAACGACGAAGACGGTTCAAGTAGCAAAACGACAACGCAAATAAAACAGTAGATCACATTCAAATTTATTGAGTTCATTATGCAATGATCAATACCAGTAATTTCTTCACAAGAGTGACATTTCCACTGTGGGCAGCTAGGAACAGAGCCGTGACGTCACTCTTGAACTCCTCGAACTCGACGCGGACTTCGCTCGGCATTCCCTCGCGAAGCACGACCTCAGTCTTCCTCGTCTTCAAAGAAACCGCGCCGACGAAGTTCACGTCCACGTACGGATCGGCAATGCACTCCGTCGCCGATTTAAGATCGCCGGCGAGCGTCGCTTCGAGGAGTCTCTGCGATACCTCCGCCTCGTAGTCGACGGGCACCACCTGCCTAACGGAAAACACAGTCATTTTGTCGAAGGAGACACGCGTTGAGCGTGTAAATGAAGTGTACGAAACTGTTGGTGCTGCCTCGGATGAGTGTGTTTTGAGTTTGATTTAAGAAGAACGAGAGACGCGGAGCTCGAGAGAGAAGTCGAAACTTGAAAATAAGAGAGCGCCAGCCACGGTTATTTATTGTGGTGGTATTTTAACTCGAGTTTTTTTAAACCACGGTTAAAAGTAGACAAGTTGGATGGATGGTTGTTAGTACATTACGGTGTTATTTAAAAATGTGGGACCCGTTGGGTCTGTTGAATTTCAAACTCAAAATGGTGGGTAGATGTATCATCTATATGGATGAGCCCTGATGATGCTTTGGCTTGGGGGAGATTATGTTCAAAATAATCAGGACGCTGGATCAAATGTAAAAACTTAATCGCGGCCGTTGAAATTGAAAGAGAGACGTACCCTCAAAACTCAAGTTCATTACGACTCCTCTGTTACTACACTTCAGTCTCCGCCGTTAAACTGTTCTGTTTATCCTTTTTTTTCCCCCTATTTGTTATAATGCCACGTTAAAGAGACAAAATAATTTTAAAATATGCAAAAAAAATCGAGAATCTCAAATTTGTTAAGCTTTATGACATATTTACAAGGATTGCATGTGTGGGGTCCATATATTGTTGGGTGGTATCTTGTAGGATATGAATTACCTATTTACAATATTATAAACCTAAATTTCACAATATTCGGAATTCTTGGATCAAAGTTGATTTTGTAAAAGGAATATAATATCATTCATAGGGTAAAATTATGGTACTACAGTGGTACCATAACACAGTTGAATTTAACAAAGAAATTCAGTCTACAGTAGTCTCCATAGTTGAATCTAATGGCTGGATCTAACTGTGGTATAGTACTATTGTAGTACCATAACTGGACCCTCATTCACAATAATTAATTTTTTTTCTACTCTACATTTCTTCCTTATTTTCTTCATAACCTTATTCAAACTAAAGAATAAAAAACTGAATCCTATAAATGAAGTTTATCAACAAATTATGGGCAGCGCTTAACTTACATTTGTTGTAAGCAACATTATGAGAAAATGAATCGTTGGATTCCTCAATTTGCAAATCCAACGGCTGTGATGAAAGTTAACGCAAAATTAGGTTCAGGTGTTGGCTGGAAATTCATTTTTAAAAACAAAAGAATGGCAACCTGCTAAAACGGTTGTCGAAAAAACCAAGCTAAGGGGTTAGTCGGTAATGATAATTTTAAAGGGAAATGATGAGTGACGAGCGGTCGCCTGGATATTCCAGAAAATTCAAGACAGAAAGTACAGTAATTAAGTTTTGAAAGAGGGAAAACAATAGAAGCAGCAAACGAGATAACCAAATTCCTATTTCATTTTTTCGATCACAAATTGGGGAAACCAAAAAAATTGCAGCACCATAAATCGAACGTAGAGGTGCTGGAATGTCACAGAAAATGCTAAAAATTAAAGTATCATCTTGTCAAGTTGTCTTCACCATATATTTTCCCTCACATCATTCCTTGTTATGGGTGGGTCGTTATTATTGGGACACGGTGATTTGGAAAAATCTCAGAATTGATCCTAATAAAATCATGACAGCAAAATGAGCATGGGTTACGGCTGTAAGCGAAGCTTAGTGAAGGGCACATATCAAGGGTTAGGAATGAAAGGATGAAAGTAGGAAATTGGTTAGTTTATTTTAGTGGAAAGGTAAAATGTTAAGCAGATGGAAAGAAATGACAGAGCAAATTGAACCGGCTATAATGAGAAATGCCTGTGATTGACTTTACCGTTGATCCATTTTGCAACTGGTTTCCAACCAGTTTCAACAAATTTTTATTACAACCTCAAATTGACACGTGTTGCGCTTACATCAGTTAATTGGTCATGTCAGTTATGTTTCTTACATAAATTGTAACGCAAACTTACCCCAAATTATGAGGCCATGAGATTTACCCTTTTTTATTTGGGAAATTTACAATATTAGCCAAAAAATTTAGGTCTTTTTCTCAATTAACCCTTCAAATTTTTTTCTTTCAACATTAGCCATATCCTCAATTTGTGGACGAAATTACCCTCCCCATTCTCACGTTTCCCTCACCTAAATTTCTCCCTCTCTCACCAAATTCTCATCACTGGAAGTTGTATAGATCATTGGCGGCGGCGTAGATCGGCAGCGGAGGAACTTGGTGACGGCGGAAAGCAGTTAAATCACCTTGAAAACTTCGGAGATAACTAAAATCAAAGGAAAAAATTGAAAACCCAAGGTGAGTATTATTGTCGTTATTGTTATTGTTTGGCTTTTGTTGTTGTTGTTGTTGTTGGTGTTGTTGGTAGTCTTTAACGGCGGTGGTGGGTGAGATCCATGGAAAAGGGAAGAGAAGGGAAAGAGATTTCGCGCGACAGGGACGTCCTGTCGCGCGCGCCTGTCGCAAATTACCTTGCGACAGGCGCGCGCCCGTCGCACGAAACCCGTGCGACAGGCACGCCTGTCGCAGCAGATTTCGTGCGACCGGCACGCCCGTCGCAAGAAAAGTTTTTTTTTTTTAAGTTTAATTTTTTTTAATATAATGTAATAATTTTATAAATATTACAGATACATGGCGAAATCTGAATCACCAGATATTGAAGTTGGCAAGATGTATATTCCTTATGCCGATCACTTTCCTGGTCGAATTACGAACATGTGTAAGTTATCTTCGGTCGTGAAAGTGATCCAAGAAAAATTAACAAAGCGGCAGTTGAATATGTTCAAAAAAGATATATTTGGGCATTTCTTGGAATGTCGAAGTTTTCCATTTAGTGGGGTAATATTGCACAATCTTTTACTGAGGCAAGTGGCCCCTGAAGAAGATAGCCCTGAGGATCAGTTATGGTTCGAAATTGGTGGGCATTTGATTCGCTTCTCAGTTGTCGAATGGTGCTTGGTTACTGGACTTTCATTTGCGAGTTCGAGCGAACAAATGAATGATAAACAGGGGCAGCAGAGGCTACGGAATAAGTATTTTGGCGGTTTGAATCGTAAGATGTATGTGAAGGAATTCGATGCAGACTTTTCCTCGTTGAAATTCAAGGAAATGGATGATATTGACGCATTAAAAATTGCGCTGTTTTATTTTGCGGACAGAGTACTCAATGCAAAAAAAAATAACGCTCAAATCAACTGGTTTTGGCTGGACGACGTTGATGATATAGAATTCTTCCGAACTCGTCCATGGGGTCTATTGTCGTGGAAAATAATTTACGACAGTCTTGACTTTGCATTGTCCAACAGAAATGAGAAATTTAAGAGGACTCGGAAGCAAAATCCAGATCATAACATCGAAAAATACAATCTTTACGGCTTTACGGCTGCGGTTCAGGTGCGTTTTTTAAATTAACAAGTTTTATAGTATTAAAAATTTGATAGTTGTTTTATTTGAATTAAAATAAAAGTTGTTGCAGGCATGGATTTATGAAGCAATCGGAGGTATGCCATCAATGTGGGTTGTGAAAACGAAAAACAACATTCCCCGCATTTTGCAATGGAAGCCCATGATGTCTTCTGCCATCAACTTTGCGGATGTTTATGCGTTCTTTAACGACGAATCTCGTCTTGTAAGTAATATGTATTAATAATTTTTTTAACTTTACTAAATTTAAGTTTTGTATATTTACTCACTATTTTTAATTGAATTTATGGCAGGAGGACCTTTCACAAACTCTTGAGCCAACTTCAAAGGAGAGTAGCAAAACATATTGGCTCTCTTTGAAGGGTTACAAACCAAGCATTCCAGACTGGGTTCATACGGTTGGTATATTTTAAGTACAATAAATTTTGTAATCTTTATTGTTTACATTTAATTCATTAATTTTAAATGATACTTTATAAAGTACCAACCCTCAATCAATGCGATGCCGTCGGATACAAGGCAATCAGACGAGTATGACGATCATGACGACATACCAAACCTAATACCAGAGCAGCGTCATGACACTTCTGAGGATGAGGTTGAGGTGCTTGCTGATGACCACCAGGAGCAAACAGACAACTCTGATGACGCACGTGAGGTATTTATTGTAAATAATATACGATATTTTTCATTTATAATTCATTATTGTTTTATTGTTATTCTAAAGTTTTTATTTCTTTTGTAACAGTCAAGGACAAAGCAGTTTAATGATTACGTCCGACGACGGTTGGATAAGCTTGATCGTAACGTGGAGAAGCTTGATCGTAATGTTAATGAAATAAAGTCAGAGTTAAAAGATTTTACAGAAACCGTTGTTGGCTTTATAGACACATTTTCTAAACGTCGAAATAATGAATCTCCCACTGGACGTTCGTATGCGGTGAGCAATTTTAAATTTATTAATTATGTTGGTTTAACTTTTTTTTAATAGTTGTTTAATTTTTTCTTCTTTGCGAATGGACAGGCCCCGGATGATTGTGGAGTGTATACTGACGTGGGCAATCAAAATTTGTCTACGCCCACGTCATTGTATAGTTTCTACGGGGATGTTAGTGGGGAGAGCGTGCAGGTGTTCACTGAGTTGCCTCCACGCGTTAGTAAGTTCGGCCGCGCGTACATACCGTCGTATGTTTATAACAGTCCGTTCGTGATTCCTCCAGCCAGGAGAGGACAGAACGTGCGTCCTTTACCTCGACCCCAAATCATGGAGCATGCGATTGACATGAGTACGAATGTGGATGTAAATCCACTGCGGGGATTTGAGGACGCGAGTATGTTTGCTGAGTTTGATCGATGGTTCGCTGGTGATATCACAATGGATTGGCGACAGCGGCACCCGCGGTCATTCTTTGAAATCATTTTGGGTACAGCCTCGCTGGGATGGCTGGGCGATGAGGTATTGATACTATCGAATATTTTAGAGTGTTTTCAACTTGTGTATAAAATTTTTCTTTTACAGCGTAATGTTTGTTTTTTTCTACAGCACATTCATGAGTATCTCCGTTTGATTAGCGCGAAGCAACGACAGTTTCCAAATGCCTTAGTTCAACGTGTCACACATACTGACACATGGTTTTGGGTAACGTGCCGACAAAACTTATAAATGCTATTTAATTTTTTTTTAATTATTACATATAAGTTTTGTTAATTTATGCATTTCTTGGTTGTCTATGTACTAGGTGTTCTTGAAGCAGCTATGGAACAACGGGAATTGTGCGGTCGATTCATTAGAATTCGACGACCGCGTGAATAGTTATCTGTGTGGGCGACAGCACACACTGTCCAAATCAATGACGGATGTTGATATGGTATGTATTTTATTATATTTCAATATTTCAGTTGACGATTTTGCCTGGTTTCTGTTTCAACTTCGTATATAACGAACATGTTTTTCAAAATTTATATGCAGTTACTCATCCCTGTTAACCTGGACAACGAGCATTGGGTCCTAGCACGAGTTGACTTTCGGAAAAATCGAGTATGGATTTACGACTCATTGCTCACAATTCGCGACGACAAAAGGTACAGGTTGACATTCAAGCCACTTGAGGTCATATTCCCGCGATGGTTGGAACATGTTGGCTTTTACAACATTCGACCTGACTTGTGGAGTGCAGACCCCTGGAAAGTTATAGCAGTTAAGAGCGCGCCTCAACAAGAGCCCGGAACTGGCGATTGCGGTGTTTTTGTATTGATTGTTACGATGTATTTAATATTCGGGCTTAGATTAGAGTTTGACGCTAGGCATGTCCAGTACTTTAGAAAGAAGATTGCGGCTGACATATTTAATGACGATATTGTATTATAAACGGTTGTACTAATTTAAATGTTCAAACTTGAATTTTTACTTTAATTTGCGCACTTATGTTTATTTCATTTTAATGCTCACATTTTAATAATTAAAATAAAATAAAGTTGTATGACATATAAGTGTACAATACACAAAAATAAATAACAATTATAACCAACGAAACACTAAAAATAATACACAGAAAATACATCTAGCTTGAAGTCGATGCAATGGGATTCTTACATCGCTTACGATTATGGCCTAGTTCATGACACCGCCCGCATCGTACAGTCCGCCGGTTAACGTCCTCGCCAGCCGAGGGTATTCTGAGCTCTTTACGACGGCCAGGTTGTGGTGACTCAACTGGTGGGTATACTTGCATCTCCTGAATTTCATCTGGAACTTCCCAATCAGCCATATCACCAACTGGCTCCACTGGTTGTGCATAAGCCATCGCCAACGATTCTGTAGTGTAAAAGTCCGAGCAAAGGCTAATAAAATCCACCCGGTGTGTTAGACACGCCGCAATTGCATGAGCACATACAAGCTGATCAAGCTGAAACACTCTGCAGGTGCAAGTTCTCTTTTGCAAGTCAACCAAACCTTCCTTAAGCCCACCGCCTACAACTTGAAATCGATGCGGTGACACCGGTTGAACTCTCATTCTTTCAGCTATAGTTCTTCTCTCAGTGACTATTTCATCCGCCCATGTCGTTAGCCGAGTAGTCATTGATTCAGCCACAATTTTCCGATCATAAAACCATTGCTGTAATGTTTTCCTAAAGTGATCAACAAGATGAGTTACAGGAAATTTTCGAGGTTCCCTCATGAAAGCATTCACACTCTCCGCGATGTTTGTGGTAAGTATGTTGTACCTCCTACCTTCAAACTGAGATCTTGCCCAATTACACGTACCGACATTATTTTCTAAGTAATCAGCCGCACCTGAGTGGATCATCCACAGCCCTTCAAGTTGTCTCTTAAATTCCTCGTGGCCATATGCTTTTGCTGCATTAATAAAGGTAGGCTCAAATTGATCCCAAAGAGCTTTGGACATTCTAAACTGTGACTTAATGTTACCTTTCACGTGGTAAAAACAAACACCATGAGTTGCATTGTGAAATACTTTTAGAACGGCTCTCCTGATGGCAGTGCATCGATCAGAGATGATTACCAACTCAGGTCTATCGCCAATCACTCCGTGTAACTTCATCATAAACCATTCCCAAGCATCATTGTTTTCAGAATCCATGATCCCAATAGCTAACGGATACAATTGATTGTTACCATCAAGACATGTTGCCACGAACATGCTTCCACGGTATAGTCCCTTTAGATGAGTACCATCTACAGCAATGACAGGCCGAATGAACTGCATAAAACCCTTGATGGAAGATCCGAGTACCACAAAATAGTACAAGAAATTACCATATTCATCCTGCTTGAGGTGAGTGACTGTACCATCATTCGCTGTAGTTAGTACGTGAGAGTATTTCGGGAGCAAGTTATATGACTCTGCAGGGTTGCCTCGAACTATTTCAAGACCAACTTCTCTCGCCCGATATGCCTGCTGATATGTTAACTGAACACCGTATTGCTGTTGCATATCTGCTCTTATGTCATTCGGAGTATAAATCCTCTTGTCTTGAATATATTTATCTGCGATAATATGACCGACAACCCGGCTCCTTACTTGATGACGTCCATCAACCAATACCTCATTATGACAAGTGTGTACATTGTCAATTCTCTTCACCACCCAAGGAACATTTTGCTCATTCGAACATCTAGTTGCTCGAATACGCCATTTACATGATTCTGAAGAACAGTGAGCCTCAAAACGTGTCGTAGTAGACCGTGCAATCTTGAATTCATACTTATCTCTAAAGGCCACCTTGCGTAGTTGTAATATAAACTCACTCTTCTCAGCAAATAGCATACCCACACTGATATCATCTGAGTCACAACTGCTAACAAAGCTTGGAGCAACCGTGTCCGAAGGCAAAGTTGGAGCAAGACTTGTAAGAGGATCAATTCTCCTTCTCGACCGAACCATAGAAGGAATAGGTCTATTGCCTCTGTTATTCACAGGAGCATTATCTTCATACTCATCCTCATGCTGATCCGACGGAACATTCGAAGGACCGGCTCCTCCATCATCACCATCATAATTGAAATGAGTGCCCCTCGTATTATTAGAAGGTTCTGCACAAACATTATCCCCCGCTGTCTCATCATGAAAATCATCATTGTCCCGAAAATCATTGTTGTGATACGGAGAATACCGTTGCTCCAACGACGTCATTATTGGGAATACCGTTGCTCCAACATCCTGTAACGTAACGCCGTTATCCTCAATGTTGTCATAATTGTCGTGGATTGGAGAGTAATATTGCTGTAGCGATACTGTCCTTGGCAACACATCCTCATCATTATCAGGGCCAGACATATTTGCTCTAAACGAAGTTTCTGTATCGACATTCGGCTCAATACCTTCACTCGAAACTCGAGGTGATGTGGTCACGAATATAGGAATGCATCCAAAATTGGCTACGTCGGATGCCATATGCAACACAACTCTCACCATTTCATCATCAAATATATCCATAGGCAGTGCACATATACGATATAATGTGTTACTAGACCTCAAAGTTGTCTTCATTGTAATACTATATTCATTAGGGTTTATTTGTAACACGTCGTATACTCTTGCCAATAACTGATCAAACAGACAATTTTTTCCAACCAAAAAAGCTCGATTTTTACCATTCACATACTCCATACGGCCATCATCTAATGTCTCCCACCAACCATCATAACACAATTCAAGTACAACTGAATCCATTATACCTGAAATTATAAAAAAAAATTACTTAGATCCGAAATTAAAAAAAAAATTATCTGAAATTATAAAAAAAAGCTTGGGCGACAGGTGGTGCCTGTCGCACTAACTGTTATTGCCCGTCCCAGAATTTAGATTGACCGAGAAAACTGAGAAAATAACTCATACCAGTAATTGATGTCGATTAATGTTGGATCTACCAGTAATTGATGTCGATTAATGTTGGATCTGGATAAATTATGACTGACTTTTACTATTATTTGTTGCCGTGAATCACGAGTACAAAGGTAAGCTGATGCGTTTTGTTTGTTTCACGAAGAAAAGTTGGTTTTGTTCCGTGAAAAAGGGTAATTTGGGAAGAAAGACTTGGATTTGGCTAATGTTGATAGAAAAAAGTTGCTATGGTTAATTGAGAAAAAGGCCTAAATTTTTTGGTTAATATTGTAAATTTCCCTTTTTATTTTGACAGAATTTTTACGTGTTTGATTTTCTATATGGGGCGGAGCGACCGGTCGGGCTAGTGCTGCACGTAAAGAAGTAAAAGCTTGTGTCATGCGAATCAGTCAAACCCGGAATAAAAAGAAAATTGAAAAGGAGAATTGGGTTGGGGAGGGGGGGAAGAGGGAGAGGAGGGGAAGAATGAGAAAGTGAGAGTGGAAGGGAAGGCAGGCGCATAGGGTCTGAAATACTACGGTTCGTCTTTATCTCCTGTGACTATCAAAAATGTTGACAAGGTCAAAGATCTCTTCGCTTATAAGTCTCCTACTCTTCACCTTTTTCAGGCAAACCGTAAAAAAGTTATCAAGGTACAGTATTTACACTTCATGCTCTCTACTCTGTAGTCAAAACTATCACTTACTCGAGAAGCTACCCTGCCTTAGACGATCTTCTTTTGACTTTTGACCAATATAATTTCACTTTCTGTCCGGCATATATAGCAGTTCTTATTCTTCTAACCCGCTGTATAAAGATTCATGGATGCCAAAATAAATAAATAATTTAATCAAACTAATAATAAATTAATATTTTTATATTCGATTTATTTATGAACCATGTTAAATTAATTCTAAATGAATCAATAATCTTAAACTAGTATTCCATTCGTTTATTTAATAAATTAAATCGAATTCACTCGTTTATTAAATAAGACAATTTTTTCAGGCTCATTCTCCTTTAATTTGACTCAAACCAAATTGAATAAACAAAATCCCAACCGAAATTGCTGCCCACTGTATAAAACCATGCTGTTTCATCCTATCTGTACCTGCTCTGAGTCTGTCGAGCAAAACCAAATTGCAGTGTTTAAGTTATCCACAGCAGTGGAATACTTTACAAACGTAAAATTTCCTTTTTTGGTCTATTTTTAAACTTAAATCAATCAAACCTGAAGATTATCCAGATCACGGTACAGCTTGGATCATGTACCAGACGTCCATTCCCCTAGAGGGATGAATGGGGAATAATATGGATGGAATCCTAGGAGATTTCGTTTGGCTCCTATCATAGTGAAACGACAATGTTTCAGATGACCATTAGTTTATGTCACATCATATTCCACGTGGCGGGATGTCATTGAGTTCGCTAACTCAGTTGCTAACGCTGTCAAAACAGCCAAAATAACCAACAAATTTTATGTTAAAATTTTTGTCAACTCAAGACAGCAGCACAGTCACAGCATGGCTTTCATATATTTTTATCGATCTTTTAAGAATTATTTATAAATAATTGCCCCCTTATTAAAAATATACAGAGACCAAAGGAAGTCTCGGGAGTTGAACCTTGATTCTATTCTATATCCCTCAATTCCATGCAACTCAACATAATTTATAAAATTAATATTTGGCTTTTTTTTTTTGAGGGAGGGGAGAAAGGGATTAAATATATTTAGCTTCAAGATAAAAAGATCATTCTTTACATTTCGCGAATCCAATTACTGTATCTTAGAGTTCAATGACAGCTAGTAAATGACACGACAATTAAATTTAGACTAATGTTAAGTTACATATATGTAACTTATATTTCTCTCACATGAATAATGAATGGTGTGAGCCCACTCATTATTTATGTGAGATGATTGTAAATTACGTATATATAATTTAGGAGATTCTTAAATTGAACGAAGCTAGCAGCCATTAACCACCCAGAAAGTTAAAATTAATCCCCTTTAACTACTACATTATAAATAAATTATTGAAATTATAAAAAAAAAAAATAAAGAATGAAAAGAGAAGGCAATAATAGATATTAGGGGATCAAACTAGTGTTGGGGAGAAATGTGAAGAATTTGTCGCGTTGTGGGCATGTAGCCGCATAGGGAGTGGCCTAACACGCTGGGCCTGTCGACGGGATACGCTACAAGGACAAACCAAGGCGTGTGGCCCTGCACGTGAGCCTGAGGGTATTGTCTGTCCATTCATTGATGATTATTATTAGTATTCATTAATTAATTATTATTATTTCAATATTATAACAATTATATGCATGCATTCTTAGAATTGTGTGCAGGCGGTAGCACGTACTCATCGTGCGAGGCATCCTTTAACAACCCTTGAAACAAACCTTTGACTTTTGAGTAAATATCAACCGTGGTTTCGACGAAGGTACGGACGGACACATAGGTATAAAACTATTAACTGTTGCATGGCACGGCGTTTGGTGAAAGAAAACCTTTATTTTCATATTAATTTTTTTTTAAAAATTATGTTCGAGTGGGGGACAAATTTTGATATGAAGTTAATTTTATAAAAAATTATTACAGTTAGATTCCCTTCTTGAAACTTTGAATCATAACGCAATCATTATCTTTTGAATTGCGTACATCAAAAATCATTTGGCGACAACTTGATGCATATGATTAATTTGATGAAAGCCGATTAATCCTTTACTACTCTTGCTCTAAAAATGTTACCTAATTTTTAAAACTCTTTTTGCAATCTTAATCATAGTCCACAAATTAAACTCTTTTTCTTCCAAATTTTGGACCCCCATCGATTGAACGAATCAATGCGGACTTGGTAATGGTGGTCCATGGTTGCGACAGTGGAGAATCTTGTTAACATCCACCTTCTTCTCTTTATTTAACAACCTCAAGTTCTTTTCAAAATTAAACAACCAATAAATGTGACTTTACGGAATTTTCAAATTATTTCTTTTTTTTTTCATCCTAAATGGCCTCACCATTGATGTTTGATTTTTTTAATTCAAATTTAGATCGTACCAAAGAAGACACTTGGAATTTATATTCCTTTGGCGCGAAGGTTACTAAAACTTTCTATCCAACAAATTATCTGTGTGTTATCATTACTCAATAAACAGAAGGGGCCATCTTTTACTTTATGTCTATATTTAAGGGTTCCTTGGTTTAGTTCAAATTCTCCAATAAATTAAACTCTAATCAATAACAATAACCTAACGAACCCAAATAAAAAAAATTGAAGTTTCATGGTCCATACAAGTTTGGATATTCAAACCGCACTGCATTATTGGACCATTTGTTCACTTGATAAAGTGGCAAAGACATCTTTTCCCCCAAGATTCACAACTAACCTCCATTCGATTGTAAAGTTGCTTGTGCCTCAAAGTTCCCAAAATTAAGCAAATATGATTCGGTTGCGTTTAATCTCTAAAAGAAAGAGCATCCTTTTTCCTTTTTCCTTTTCCTTATTTAATTTCCATTTTAAGATGGTAACCAATCTCCATTACAAGAAAGAGACAGAATGGAAAGCAAATTGCTTAAATACTAATGCTCCAAAAAAAATGCAGCTAAAAGCACGTAAATTAGTACGGAATGAAATTGACTTGGCACAAAAATTAGAAAAATTGTGTACTGTTTTCGAACAAGTTTCACTGTTGCCTTTAAGTCCCTAATTGCATAACACCAGTGGGTGATAAGTAACAACTACTTCCGATAACCACAAGTCTAAAATTGTTGAAAAGAGTGCACTTAATCAATAAATCGGTAGGTGGCACAACGACCGGAGAAATTCTAAAATACATCTTATGTATTACACAATCAATTGATGTATACATGATATTTATAATTAAATTTTATTTATAATATAATTACTACTTGCATGATGAGTTTTTAAAATAAATACATATATATCATAGCATTATTATTTATTGTATGACTGACATGTTATCTCTGATTTATTCTTAAATTTTTCCAGCGACCGGCAGTCTCACTTGACCGGATAATTAACTTGTGTCCACTACTCATCCCATAATTTCTTGCAATTGGATCAGTCACTAGTATACTTGGCAGCCGAAATCCAGCCAACCCAAGAAAAATATCAATGATGAGGACTACAAACGAAAAAGCAAATTGAGCTGCACACAGAACTGCATATGCAAAACGGATGCCGGTAATAAACAGGGATAAGCTTGGTTCACACGTGAGCATCTTTAAGGACGAAGAAAACTATTTATTTGGGAAGGAATTCCAGTCAAGTGATGCATTAATGTGGTCTAAAAATTGTGGACGTATGACACGTGCATAAAATCTGGTGGCAGTTTTTATACGACCGACTAACCCAAGGTGAACCTAGGACGAACCAATCGTGTTTAGAGAGTTTCAAAAGATAAACCCATTAATAACATTATGAACCGAATATCTAATTAATCATATTATATTGACTTTTTTTTATCCAACAGAACTATGTTATACATGTTTGCCATATTTTAAAATTTGTTTGTTTATTTTTAAAACAAAATTGATGACAGTTTGAGTCGATTGTACTACAAGTATTCAAGAAAACATACTAAAGTATGTTGAATTAGTAAATTTTTTTTTAAAAAAATATTAAAATTATGTCACAATTACTAAATTAATAAATGAAAGGGTTAGTGTTTGAGCTTCTCGACACAATAAATTCATTGGGTCCATGTGGTTCTGAGTTCGATATGCCAACCCGAAATGTCGACCTTGTACATACATAGGCTTTTCGGCAGTTAGACTGAACAAAAAGCACATAAAGCACATCTTGCACAAGAAAAAGGCATACTAAAGTATGTTGGACTGGTAATTTTATCGTTTAAAAAAAAAGGTATTATCAAAATTATGTTACAAGAAAAAGGCATAAAGATTATTTCACCACTGACCTCCGCTGCATGCCGTTTCAGCAAAGTCATCTTCTATTTAATTATTATTTGTAAGCATTTAATGCATGGGAACAAGATCGTGATCGTTGATGTTGACCGGAAGCTAGCTCTGCCTCCTCTACAATTAATATAAGAGAAAAAGAAAAATACTAAAAGCGTTAATATCCTCTTTTATGTTCAGAAAAAATATGATTATGCCTGCGTTAGTTTACCGTTATTCACATCGTGACTTGGTAAACAGAAATATGGAAAATCTACTTGTAAAGAAGCTCCTGAGTCCTGAACGCACATAAAGAAAAAGAGACCAAACGCAGCCATGTAACAGTTAATGCAACACTACTATAGAATAGCAATGGTGTTAATGCTTTGGCAATGCCACAAATATCAATACTCGGATCTTCTTTTGATGTCCCAAATACTCACACCACTATATATATATATATATATATATATATATATATAATTTAGTCAGAAGTTTTTGCTATTTACACTCTCCTGAGGCAGTATTTGCTCATAACACGTAGAATATCTGGGAGTCCAGATGACCTAAACTATTATCTAACAGTTCAAACTGAGATATAGACAGAACAGAACGTACGCTCCATTCAGCACAATTTGCTTCACCGTCTTTCGGATTCTGAATAGCCTTTGGATTTCTTCTTCGGATACACTCATTGTTTTTTCTTCCTTTTCACTAACAATAACAAATTTTTAACAGCAAAATCTAATCTTTAAAACATTGCCATTCCCTTCTCCAAATTTACAAAATTAAATAAATAATAATAAACTAATTACGTTCATTATCTAAAATCTACTGAAGGAGAGTGCCACGAGATAGGAACCCTAAAGACAATAACTTCATTATGTGCTTATTCATAAAAAAAAAAAAAAAAAGGATGTCCAGCCTTGTGTTTGTCTCTTTCTGTTTCTCTCATTATACTTGTGTTTGACAAATTATATTGTATTACAATATTTATATTATTTAATCCATGTACATTATATTAGCACAATATTATATTGATATTGTTGAACGTTTGTTGTTATACTATATTGTATTAATTTTTAATTATACTATATGTGATGTTTTACTGTATTATATTATATTGTATTAATTTTTTAATAATTAATTTAAATTATATGTTTTCATTAGTACTTAGAGAAATATTAAATATAGAAACCTTAAATTTTAATTTTTTTTCATCAATTATTTTAATATGGATGGAAAAAATCATAAATTTTCATAAAATTTACGTAAAAACAACAAATTCTAAAAATTTTGGCAATATAACAAAATTTTTTCAATATTTTTTAAATGTACACATAACAAAATAAAAATACAAGAAAATGATTCAATCAAATAACTAGAAAATATCACAACATTTGCATGTATTTTTAACAAAGAGGTGAATGTCCAAGAATACAAAAAAAAAAAAAATGTCATGGCTGATATACCAAAAACAGGCTTGATAAAGCTACAATGTGCGACATTACATAATGGGTTGGCTTAGGCATTAAAAACCCATCTTTATAAATCAAAATGAATCCTAGGTCAATCAAGGGGGAAAGCTTGCTACAAGACTCTGAATCAATAGTGCAACACCTTCCTCCTTTGCCTCACTTCCCGCATCCCAAATTAAAGAACAACACAATTTTAAACAACAAAAGAAAAATCTTCAATATCCTTTTCATGCTTCACGGATCAAATTTATGAAACATCCACAAAATATCAATATATCTTGAAGGTCATAGTAACAAAACACAGCTAGAAATTTGTAACTTTATTATGAGTCAGCTCTTAAATGCAAACAAATAGGAAACTGGCTGCGTATACGAAACACTAGTATTTGTTACATGCAACAGACCATATAATAATCAAACTCAACAGCATGCAGCACCAGCAGCTGTTGGTAAATATAGTAAATTTAGCATCCAGCATTATAATGTTTCTATTCTTCTAATGTTTCGCTATTCCGCAGCAGCAGCCACGATATAAGTAGTATAATTAATTTAACATATAGCATTATAACTCAAGCATGTGCCAGCACTCGCAAGAAAATTTGTTCAAACAATAACCTTCACTCTCTTCCTCTTATTCTTCTTCTTCTTCATCACGATCTCCCTCGAAATCGACACCATACCTGCCATTCAAGAAATTTCGTGCTCTACGAATGGATAATGATTGGGTATATGGCAGCTTCTAATTCTGAAACACATGAAACTTGATGATGTTTGGTATTTATCCACACATCAATATTCTCACGTTTTCATAGCTAAATATAGTACTGAAATGCATGCATCTCAATGAAACACCAAATTGCGGGCCTACTGAAAGTGATATTTAATGCCATGAACTCTAGGAGGTAGCAGCTTCGATATGCGCGCGTTTACGTAACTAATCAACAATTCTGGAAATAAAATTATTTTCCCCTAATTTTATGTTCATAATATGATAATAACATCAACAGGATGTAACCACTAATTAATTAGTAATTTATCTTTAATTACAACAATAACCTGATCGGCCAAATATTGATAAGTAGTCTTTAATTAAGTCAATAACCTAATCAATCTTTACTCTTTAGCGAAAGAAACTAAAAAGTTTTTAACTTAAATTTGGTAATCATGATAGATGAATGAGCAAAAGGTAAATTAGATATCACGATATTAATTAGACCACTAATTATTTTTATTACTAGTAATTAAAGTATCAAAATATATGGATAATGAACTGAAAAAGCTATGTCACCATGGTAGGTTGATCTTTGAATTGCAGTAGCTACAAAATATCCATTTCAATAACAAGCCAAATCAATATTTTAAAAAAAAAAAATCTGTGTTTTCAAATTGTAGTGCACACCCGCATAAACCCGACCCTCACTCGGGCTTAATCTATTTGCCACATTAAATTTTTTACTTATGCAATGTGTTACAAATCCAAACACGAGATTGTAATATTTTAATATAATATAAGGTTCTAATACATCGTTATGGTGTGCCAAACATGCGCTTAATTCTTTTTTTTTTTTTTTAAATAACGAATGCCATAATTTGACTTTAGTCAACTCTATTAGTCTATTGCTTGGATGGATTGATAACGCAATCAGAACTTGGGCACACCCCCATGTTTTGAGTTAAACATTTTACTTAGATAGCTCGACTCAACTAATTTGATGTAAAACTATCATTTTTTTTTTTAACTAACATTTATTTGGTCAAGAGTCTACCGATTAATTTAGCACCAAATATATAATTTATACCAAAATGTTGGAAGAAGCTAACCCTATTGTGAGTGGACTCTTAAATCTTCATCCATTACCTCCAGGCTGGGAGATATCCTACCAACCACTTAGTTGATCGGAAAACTACTACCTCGCTTGAGTGATAGGGTACCTCCTTGCCTCATACCTAAAATTCGAATTTTTTTTATGTATTTTAAAATTTGATTTTCTTCTAAATATTTGGAGTTGATTTCATATAATATGAATCCAAATATCTGAATTATTAAATTTCATCGGTTAATTTCTATGGCAAAGAGGATTACAATTAAATAAAATACATGAAATTTTTCCTTGGTTTTGATCCATTTTTCAAAAGTATTTTTGGTTCAGAAAAGTTTATTGGGCTCACCTTTTATTTTACTATCCATTATGATTTTTTTTTGATACACTGATATATATTACAATAAGAGCTCTACTGATATTTACAATTAAAAATCAATCGAGACTCTCCTAAATAATCCTATTACAGCACAGCCCGAAGGTTAACCCTCACTTAAAGTTGGAGGGAAATCTACCTTCACTGTTAATATTGGAGCGAGATCAATTAAAACCTAATATAAGGAGACAAATAAACTCTTATTATAAAGGGAAGTCGAGTCCCAACGCTGTGCTAACACTAAGACTCGAATCCATGTGCCCAATGATGGGCTTCGAGCCCATTGGCACCCATTATCATAATTTTACTAGCTGAAAACATGTAATTAAAAAAAAATTAATGAAAGTGGACTCGGGAGTCGGGAGATAAAAAGAAGGGTTCAAATATCACTATCCTTCTAGATATGCCCTAACTGGACCACAAATGGGCCTTTGTTGTAGGCCCAAAACGAAAAAACTATAAATGGCAAAATCAGTTGCTCAGTAATACCATTATCTCCATCTGTGTGCTGCACCTGCTCACAATCACAGTTTTTGACTAGTAGCAGCACCCTCTGACTTCTCATTTCTCAGGGCTCCGATTTTGACGACACAATGGCGTCAGCTCCCGGAGAAGATAGCCAGCGTCTCACCTCATACTCATACTCTCTAAATCAAAATGAAAATATCATAGCTAATTTGAAAATTGAATTATATTGTTATTATTATTCATTGAGATGACAAATAAATGGCGTGTGGATTTTTCAGGCTCTGCCAAACGAGTGGCTGTTGTTGGTGCTGGTGTTAGGTATGCTAAAAAAATTTATTTATTAATTTTATTTTAACGCATTATTAATCTTTTTTTTCTTTGTTTAAGTCAATTAATTCAGGTTAGACATGCGCTGCTTAACTGCTTATACTTAAAAAGTTCAGTCAGTTTAGTTTTTAGA
The DNA here is from genome assembly GCA_029618585.1 of Citrus australasica. Lineage (NCBI taxonomy): Eukaryota > Viridiplantae > Streptophyta > Magnoliopsida > Sapindales > Rutaceae > Citrus > Citrus australasica. The sequence continues at coordinate 9,957,742 of JARCIV010000002.1, read as the reverse complement.
CTGGATAACGGCTACATACGTCACCCATTTTACAAGTTCTTTTTTTTTTTCCCTAAAGTGATAATCAGATAACAAGAAGTGCATATTTAATCAGATAACAAGAAGTGTATATTGTTTGTTTAATTGGTATATGAGGTTTAATATCAGTGACCTGTCCTATATTTTGTTTGCTAATCAGGTGGAACATGGGAGGTTTATGACAAATTTTAGGATATATTTGTGATAATTTTTTTCTGATTTTATAAACGAATTTATCAATTTAATTTTCATTTCTGACAAATTGTAAAATCAGCTTAGTCTGAATGATATTTGACCAAAATGTAGAAGTGGGGAAAAAAAAAATTAACTTTTTATAGGAGCATGGAATCTGTACCATCTATATGCTACAAATGAACCCACTTCCATTGTTGGAGATTTGAGTTAGACATAGACATCTTTTGGATCACAACATTGCAAAACATGAAACTCTAGTCAACGGAAGGGACCCACATTATTTATACATTTGATACTTCCTCATTGAGTGATTGAGTAAGATGAATTCAAAGTGGTTACAATTTTCAAACTTGTGGAAGCAAGGACAATGTTCATATGGAGTTAGGAAGTAATTTAACTAAAATGCCTTCAAGTAAGGGTTACCTGTTTCAGATTTCTGATTGTATGTATGTACATCCATTTGCATCCAATATTTGAGATTGACAATGTAACATGATGTTGCAGTGGGCTTGCAGCAGCTTACAAGTTAAAATCAAATGGTGTAAATGTCATGGTATTTGAAGCTGATGAAAGAGCTGGAGGGAAGTTGAGGAGTATCTCAAAAGATGGTCTAATTTGGGATGAGGGAGCAAACACAATGGTAGATTTAGTTTAACATACCAAAATGTTCATCAGAGTCTGTCTGTTGGTAGCGTAGTGACAAGTATAAATTATTACTTTTTGCGAATGACTGTAACACTGTTCTTGTTTGCTGACTGGGAGGATGCTTATGTATACTGATGTTCATGCCAGTTTTATGAATTGTTTTAATTTTTTTTTTAATTGTGTGCAGACTGAGAGCGAGATGGAAGTCAAAGGTTTGCTCGATGATCTTGGAATTCGAGAAAAACAACAATTTGTAAGAGTTCCTGCATCATTTCAAATTTACGAGTGAATCTACAGTATTTATCTTTTCTTGGTAGTAAAGAGGGACTTCATCTTGAAACTCTCTCTGTGCTAACTTCTATAAAATCAGTTAGACTTCTTCGCTTTTCAATTGTGGAATGTATTTTTTCTGGCCCATGGTTGAAATTTTGGACTTTATGGTTGATGATAAACGAAGTATCTCTCTGCTAACTTAGCTTTTGTGTCCATCTTTACAGCCAATTTCACAGTACAAACGGTATGTTGTGAGAAATGGGGTGCCATTTCTGGTATGTCCTGATTGCTTCATTTGTGCTGCAGTTTAATTTTACATATTGTAACATTGAGGCATGGGGAAAGCAATTTCTCATTAGATCTTTGTTTTCTTTATGTATGTAGCTGTTTTATGACCATAATCTTTGCTTAATTTTAATGCCAGATCCCGACCAATCCCATTGCTCTTTTAACGAGTAACTTTCTTTCTGCTCAATCAAAGGTTTGTCTATCACGATGTATTTGAGGCTCATTCAATAATATAGAAATTCTCCAATGGAGTGCATTGCTATGATTGCAGTTTCAGATCATTCTTGAGCCCTTTTTGTGGAAGAAAAGTGACTCGGCGAAAGTGTCTGCTGAGGATGCAAAAGAAAGGTCATAAACTTTTCTGATCATTCAAAATTAGTGTTTGACTCTTGTTTCTTTTCTTTTTATGTTTTTAAAGAGTAAGCTTCTTAATATTCAGGTTTCCCCCTTTTTTTAATCTGCAGTGTGGGTGGGTTCTTCCAGCGTCATTTTGGGAGAGAGGTATTGTGCTAATGATTTGCATGCTTGAAAAATCTATGTTATTTTGATTTTTATAGAATTGTCACAGCAATCAATTGTAGTTTTATATCACTGCTTATTATTCTTTTTGAATTTTAGGTTGTTGATTTCCTCATTGACCCTTTTGTTGCGGGCACGAGTGCTGGAGATCCTGAATCTCTTGTTGTGAGTAACATATCTGATCCTTTGCTACCTGGAAAGTCTCATGCACACTGGAAGTGTGCTATTCTTCCTCCATTTCTTTTCCCCCCTGTTTACACAGAATGACATTGACATATTAAAACTCCATATAAAGTTACAAACTATCCTATACAAATGTATACGAGGTAGAAGCAGTGTAAGAGTGAAAATAAACGATTCAATGAAATAAATGACTAGATGTTGTTATAGGTTATATAATAGTGGCCATCAATTTGTATGCTAGAGTTTGTTTGGAAAGTTTGAGCATTGTATTGTCCAATTGCTATACCAGCAAAGACGATTGAGCTAAACTTTTTCATTAGTATACATCTTTCTTAGTGTGACCTAATTAAAATTGTGACTCCCAGTGTATTTGTGATGTATCAACTTTTTGTTTTAATGAGCTGCCCCTATGAGCTAGGACATATTTTATCAGTGATGTCTAAGGGCATATTTTATCAGTGATGACAGGGAGTTCCTAGCACTGATTGATTTCATTTCTTCAGTAGTTTTGTTGATTACCTTGCCATACTTTAAAACAGATGCGCCATTCATTCCCGGAGCTGTGGAATCTAGAGAAAAGGTATACTTCATGCAACTTTCCTGCCACTCCCGAACATTTGTTTGCAGTGAATGCATTTATTGGGTGTACTTTATGAATCATACATTGGAGAGAGGTGATCTGCAAAATAGATATGTATTACTGAATTAATAATATTCATGAATTGCAGCCTCAATGATTCATGTGACCTTGATTATCATCTCTTGAACTTGCTGCAATTATATCTGTTCGTGGATATGAATCCATGATCCATGTTTATCAAAGTTGCAGATTGGTACCAAACGTTTTGTATATGGATGGTCTCATTTCTTATTAATGCTTTATGTGAAAATTTTGACATGTCATAATTTTAAAGGATTATGAGGGCTAGAGAATTTGTCATTATTCTCAGAGATGCTTAAATATATGTTAATAGCAGTCTGCCAAACAGTTAAATATGTACAATTTTACAGTGTATTTTATGAACTAATGTCCTTTTGGACATTAATAAAGGTAGCTGAATGAAAATCTTTTCAGGTATGGTTCAGTCATAGCTGGAGCAATTAAATCGAAGTTTTCTGCCAGAAAGGAAAAAAGCACAGAAGCAAAGGGTTCTTCAGAAAAGAAACGCCGTCAGCGGGGTTCATTTTCTTTTTTGGGTGGAATGCAGGTTTTTCTCTGTAAATTCTCTTCCAGAAAGGAGACAATCTAGTTTCCATATCGTATGCGGCAGATTGCGTGCTTTTCTTATACAAGTGCTTGTGGGGTATTCATGAACTCAGTTCTGTAATTGCTGATGATTCAACATCCTTTAATTGATAGTTGATCATTCTTGATCTTGCATAGTTTCCACTTTCCTGGATTAAACATGCGCTATAAATTGCCTCATCTCCTCCAACATTATACCCTTCCACACTTTTGGTCATGAAGGAAAGTATCCTATCTATAACCTGTCAGTTAAATACTGGGTGGGAAAATTTTCCTTTCCTCCTACTTGCTGTAACTCATATTTTAATGAATTATGGATGTCTTATCTAGAGTATCTTATTACTGATATGTGGGCTTTTGATGTGGAAACCACTGATTGTATGTCCTCTGGTTTTTATTTTGGGCTCTGCTGTCTGTTGCTACCTTGTGCTTCTAAGGTAATTGGAAGGGTTATTGCCCTGTGCTTCTTGAGGTACTTGAAAGGCTTGGAGAGTTATGAAATTTGAAACATCTATTTTGGTAGTTCAGCCAATGGTTTTAAGTGAAATGTAGGCTTGAATTATGAAAAGCGTATCCCAGAGAATAAAGATTACTTATTTTACCAAGATTCACAATCAAGGGCACTTGTAAATTCTTTATTTAATGTGTTTTTGACAGAAATAGTGGTTTCTTAAATCTTCTTTTTGCTAGCCTGCACCTGTTCATTTTTTAATTCAAATTTACGTAGACATCTATGTTGATCACATCTATTCACTTGATGGCTATCATTTCACATTTGTCAGCTCTAATCAAAATTCTCTTTCTCCCTCTACATTCTAGAAAACATATCTTGAATCAGATGTGTTTATTAATCTCATTGATCTTTATTAATCTCTTAATATTATTTTTTTCAATTTCTTGTTTTTCGTTCACTCTTGCAGACCCTCACTGATGCATTGTGCAAAGCATTTGGCAAGGATGAGCTTAGTCTGAAATCAAAGGTTCTGTCATTATCTTATAGTCATGATGGGAGATCAGCATTAGAGAATTGGTCACTCTGTAGTTCTAACCAAGAGAATCAATCACAAAGCTTATCTTTTGACGCTGTAATCATGACGGTTAGTATTTCTTTTATCTAAGAACAATTATTTGGATACTTATTCCTGCTTTATGAAACTTAATTTCATACTTGTATAATGGTGTCAATTTGCATCTGCTCAGTAAGAGAATCACTACATGCACACACCTAATGGGAATGAGTTATATGCTCCCTGAAATGCTTGCTGCTGAAAGCATATAAGCTAGCTACTTGCTACAGCTGAATTGACTAATGAGAAACAAAACATGATCAATATAACAAAATGTGATAAAATATACTAGTTCACCTGCTGGGATTATTAGTTCACATACTGAAAGTAAGAAATGTTTGTCAACAACTGAGATCTGTACCTTAGAGCACTGTTAACGCTTCTTCCATTTTGATGCCTCCTAAAATATGGGCAATAGATAAATTTGACAACTAATTGTGGTTTTAAATACTTTCTTGTGTGCTATTTGTTGCTCTTGTACTTAAAACATTGTATGGCATATTGCTCTCTCTCCCTCTTTTTCTCTTTCTCACATACATGCACGCGCGGGCGTGCGTGTGCCTACCCACTTGTTCTACACTTTATTTGCTTTTGTAAAAGAACATTATTATTAATTAATTGGGAATTTCTTCTGATAGGCTCCACTCTGCAATGTTAAAGAAATGAAGATTACGAAGGGAGGAAATCTGTTTCCATTGGACTTTCTTCCTGAGGTATTTTTCTCATAGTTTATTTTAACATCTGTGCAATTGCTTATCTATATTTTTGAAGTTTTCAGAATTTTTTTTCCTTAATTTAGTTAAGAAAATATTTGTATCATGATTTCACAATAGCTACATGCATGATATCCATGAAAGCTATTTTGAGAAACATGTAAAACAAAACCAGTGATAGTTTCCTTGGCCTTTTTATCTTTTTCAAATTTCATTTGGTCGTGGCTCAAAATCTTTAAACTAAAATGCATTTTGTTAGTGGATCTTGATCTGGGATTTATACTTTTCTGAGCTTTTGATGAATGTGGACATGGTCATTAAATGAAGCCATTTGGTTTTTCAACTTACAAAAATTCAGTCGTGGGAATCAAAGAAGGTTTCTGTGCAGATGTTGATTGATGTGAGCTAATGCCTTCACTGATGAAGAAATAGCTAGTATGAAAAAAAAAAATTACTGTGAAATTTATATTATTCCTCTTTGTTAAAATTTTGAGCAACCATAATGTATTTCCATTCATTATACAGGTGATTTACATGCCGCTATCAATCATCATCACCACCTTTAAGAAAGAGAATGTCAGGAGGCCTCTTGAAGGATTTGGAGTTCTTGTACCTTCTAAGGAACAGAAAAATGGTTTAAAAACTCTTGGTAATGCATTGTTTTTGGCTGTGTTCAATTATATTACTCATCCTTTTCCTAATGATCTTATAACTCGCTGTACAGGAACACTATTTTCCTCTATGATGTTTCCAGATCGAGCGCCTAAAGATCTGTATCTCTATACAACCTTTGTTGGAGGAAGTCGCAACAAGGAATTGGCAATAGCTTCAACGTACAAGGAACTTCAATCCTTATAATTTTTTTCTTACAACTGCATATTTGTCCTTCATATTTCTGTGACTGATGTATATTCTCTGCTAATTTATACATTGTTCTTATCATTTTTGTCCAGACACTTTGTGGTTATTTAATTTTTTTTCTTGAACAAATTATTGTTTTAGGGATGAATTGAAGCAGATTGTTACTTCTGACCTGAGGCAGTTGCTGGGAGTGGAAGGAGAGCCCACGTTTGTGAAGTATGTGAAGAATACACACACACACACACACACACACACACACACACATATATAGAGTATCCTTCTTTTCTGATGATAGATTGGAGATCAACCAATGAAGAGAAATAGATTACTGTTAATATAGGCATCTGTATGTTCTCTTATGGCTCGAAGTATATTTTGTGGCAGTCATTTCTTCTGGAGTAAGGCGTTTCCCTTGTATGGGCGTGACTATGACTCCGTTTTAGAAGCAATTGAAAAGATGGAGAAAAATCTTCCTGGATTCTTTTATGCAGGTAATAACTTATCAACTGAAAGATGTAAATTCTTAATGAGATCTTTTCATAATCCGCTTTATTACAATTCAATGGTTCTGATTCAGAGACGAAATCTGAAAGTTGATTAGTGTTTTGAATTTAAAAGTTGAATAATTTGTCAACCTTGTAGGTTTTGGCTAAAGGTTTCTACTTTCGTCAAAAAGGTTATGAGAATTGAGATAATTCTGCAGTGAGCTTTGTCATGTTCCTAATGAAATATGATGTCATCAGCAATACACTATAATTTGTTTCTTCACATTAGTTTTTCCTTAAAAACTGCTTTGCAGCTATATGCATTTGTCAGTTTATGCAAATATGAGAGTGGCTTCTCAGCCTTCTCTCCATGGCAATATTAGATGCTGAGCTAATCCATTATCAGTTTCATCATTTCTTATTTCTTATGTTTATGAATGGACTTGTTAGGTAACCACAGAGGTGGATTGTCTGTGGGAAAATCAATAGCCTCCGGGTGCAAGGCAGCTGAGCTTGTAATTTCCTATCTGGAAAAATCTTCAGATGACAAGATGCTCAAAGAAGGATCATCAAAGTAGGAAGTACAGACATAGGGACTGTGGTATAAAGCCTTAAATTTTCTTGCTTTGCTGCCTGCACTAATTCTGTAGGATTTAAGACTGGATTTTTTTTTTTTTTTTTGGGAAGATACAAGAATGGATTTTAGCTCTGTGCAAACTGTTCTCTCATTTGAAGGGTTAGTGAGGCAGAGTGTTCATTGTTCAAAACACCTGTATAATAAAATGCAAGTTCCTTTTTGGGTTTCCTTCAAATTACTCAAAAATTTTGACACTAAAGCTATATTCTGGACCTCTGCAATAAAGTTTCATGATTTTTTTTTTTTTTTGAGAAAAAAATAACTGCTTATACTGATTGGGAATGAAGTCCGAGCAGCAAGCCTTATTAGCTGACAGCAACCTTTCCAACTTGATTGAAATCGTTTTAACTTTTAAGCATTTAATGAAATTTCTGCCTCATTTTCTGATTAATTTTTGGTGAGTTTATGCTTGTGCTTCCCATTCCATTATACAATTTTGGAAGCTTCAACTGTGTGTTGAGAAGCTAACCAGTTTATCTTTTAGTTGTTTGCATATTAATTAAATTTTTTGAATTTAAAAGCTCACAAAGTGCTTTTGGCAATAATTATTAATTACCAGCCTTTTTTTTTTCTTTGCCGTTGAGTATGGGCATGGTACTGAATGCGGGCATGGTACTGAATGCGTATAAGCAGCAACAAGCAGGTCCTGGTGCTCATTATATGCTTGTGAGCATGATGGTAAAAGGCAACAAGTAGCAGCAACTATCAGATTCTATAGGCTGCAGCTAAGAGCAAAACTTAAAATTGTAAAAGCCAAACAAATAGTCAAAGATTAACTGACATACTTCACAAAAGAGTACTCATACCACACCTAGAAAACTACTGTATCAAGCAAGGTTTCTAACGTTTGAGCTATACTTGAAGACATCAAGTTTGAGAAATGTTCTTCAAGGTGCTTCTTAGCATCTTGCCTTCCGATATTAGCAATCACAAGCTTCTCCGGTGGTAAGCTCGTCTTCTTCTTGAACTGCCTTGTTATCTTTGATTTGGCCAAATTTTAACATCTCCTGTGCATCCCAAAGCAAAAGCAAGATTGCTCTGGTTGATTTCTGACCACACATGGAATGCACTTTACCCAACTAAAAATTCAAATAGAGCAATCAAACACCAGCAAAACTTAAAATCACTTATACTAAACGATTACGAAACCAAATAAAGCTCAAATATTGCAAATAATGATATTGCTCTAGTTGACTGACCATTTATAGCAATTCTGTTCATAATCATTTGTTGTTGAAGGAGGTTCATACTCCCATAGTGGTGGCTTTGATCATCTGCTCTGTATAAATGCCTTTGAAGGAGGTTCTGCGGGGTGGTGGAAAAAAATCTGTCGAGTCTCGATTGAAATTATCAGCTCACTGAAACTTGATGAGCCTATTGAAGATCCCAGTCCTACGGATCGATCGGGGCAGAGAAATGAGGCAAAGATGGGCAAGCTGCAAGATCTTCTCAAGTATATGTTAAAAAATGTTGCTTCTGATGAAAAGGGAAACAGCAAATGTGGCTGCTACCGGTGCATTGTCTGTGGTGAATGATGTTACTTCATTGGCCAACTCAAAGCCTTCAAACAGAATGACACCTCAGCGAATGGCAAAGCTTCTGGTCAAAAGAAAAACAATTGTGGCTGCCAGGACTATTTCAAAGCCAAAAACCAGAGTGACCCTGCAGAGGAAGTTTGATGTTTACAGCGTGACCTGGTTTACGTGCAAGAATGTCCTTTTGAATTACCCGGCATGGGACTATGGCGATGACATAGAGCCATGGTCGAAGGCAGTACAGACAGTTCTTGACGACAAGCCGTTCGTGAAGAAATGGGAATTCCATTGCATTCCACGTATTTACAAAATACTTGCAAGTCAAGAAAGCTGCAGGGGTTGGCATTGAACGATACTTGCTGTAATATGGAAAATTTTGTGGCTGTGAGAAAATGTAATATATCGTGTTTGGTTAACAAGAAAGTTAACTAGAAAATAAAGAAGAACAGATGAAAGAAATATGGAGTTTATTAGATTTTCCAACTCGAAACTAAATGATGTTCTGAGCCCAGTTTATATACAATGATCAATGCACACACTTGAATCTGTTACAACAAAATTCACACGCTTAACAAACTAATTAACTGTAAGCTGAGTCAGCCAACTAACTGTAGCACGTCAGCAGCAATATTATCTTGTGCTTGCAACTCCACACTTTAACCATGCTCTGTAACATCCCCTCTCAAGCTAAACTGTCCAGGATGAACATTTAGCTTGCTTCGAAGATAATGAAACTGATCAAAAGTTAAAGGCTTAGTCAATATGTCTGCAGTTTGATCTTCACTAGGAATGAACTGCACAACAATCTTCTTTGCTGCTACTTTTTCCCTGATGAAATGAATATCTAACTCCACATGCTTAGTTTTAGCATGATATACTGGATTATAAGCTAATGCTATGACATCTTGATTATCACACCACATTATAGGGGCTGCTGCAAGTTTAACTTTAATCTCATCAAGCAGAGCTTGGATCCATATAACTTCAGAGGTGGCCTGAGCTAAAGCTCTATATTCAGCTTCAATGCTGGACCTTGATACAACTTGCTGCTTCTTAGAACACCAAGAAACTAAGTTTGAGCCAATGTAAATTGCATATCCAGCAACAGATTTCCTATCATCCTTATCACATGCCCAATCTGAATCACTGAAACCATTCATTTGAAAAGTGCCAAACTGATAAAAATGCAGACCAAAATGAATTGAGCCCTTCAAATATCTTAGAAGTCTCTTACAAGCTTCCCAATGTTCTGCATTTGGTGAGGACAAATATTGACTAAGCTTATTAACAGAGAAGGCAATCTCAGGCCTGGTGAGTGTCACATATTGCAAAGCTCCAATGATGCTTCTATACTGAGATGCATTTGGAATAGTTGCACCTGATCCTTTTCTGAGCTGATGACCAGTGGACATAGGAGTAGGAACAGGGCTGCAATCTGCCATACTATGCTTAGTTAAGAGATCAGCTATATACTTTACCTGAGAAAGATAGAGTCCATGTGTTGTTTTGGTGACTTCAATATCGAGAAAATAATTCAACTCTCCTAAATCCTTCAAGGCAAAAGTTTTCTGCATACTAAGAATTACTTGCTGCACCAGCTGAGAGTTAGAACCAGTTACAATAATGTCATCCACATATACTAGAACAAGCAGAACATGATCATTTTCCCACTTGTAAAAGAGTGAACTATCAGACTTAGAATTGAGAAACTTCCACTGAGAGACCATAGCAGATTTGAACCTGTCAAACCATGTTCTGGGAGCCTGCTTCAAACCATAGATGGCTTTCTTGAGTTTACAAACATGAGTAGGTTTGGTGGAATCAATAAACCTTGCTGGCTGTGTCATATAAACATCCTCAACCAAGATGCCATTTAAGAAGGCATTATTGACATCAACTTGTCTTAGAATCCACTTATTCATAACAGCTAAGCTTAGAACTATTCTCATTGTTGATGCTTTCACAACTGGACTAAAAGTTTCAGTGTAGTCTTCTCCAAGTGTCTGATGGAATCATTTTGCTACAAGCCATGCTTTGTATCTAGAAATGGATCCATCTGAGTTGTGTTTAATCCTGAAAACCCACTTACTACCTATCACTTTGACATGAGTAGAAGGTAACACTAAGTCCCAAGTATCATTGCTTTTAAGAGCTTGAAACTCTTCTTGCATTGCCTTGAACCACTTTGGATCATAAATGGCTTGGGGTATAGATGTAGGTTCTGAAGGTTTAGCTAAAAGATCAACAAGATATGATTTAGGCTTAAAAATTCCAGCCTTGGACCTGGTTATCATATGATGTCCTACTGGAGGTGCAGCAGGTATGACATGAGGTGGTGAGTGAATATGACTTGGTAAAGATGTATGAGAAAAAGAATCAGTGGAAGAAGATGAAACTGGAGAAGGAGTATATACCTCTCTAGGAGCTGGAGAAGAAGTCTCTGAGGAATCATTTGCTGAGGAGGATTGCAGAGGAGATTGTATTGGAAAATGACTGAAGGAAGGTGAACCAGAAGAAACTGAATTTGAGGAGACACAAGACTGAGTTACAGAAGAAAAATCTGAGCCAGAGTCATATGGAAATGAATTTTCATAAAAAATAACATGATTTGAGATATATACTCGACCAGAAGAGTGAAGGCATTGATACCCTTTATGATGACTGCTGTAGCCAATAAAAACACATATTCCTGATCTAAACTCCAGTTTGTGCTTATTGTATGGCCTAAGATAAGGATAACATGCACACCCAAAGGTCCTAAGAAAATGATAATCTGGTTTTTGAGCAAAGAGTTTTTGATAAGGAGAAATGTTATTCAAGGTTGGAGTAGGTAACCTGTTGATGAGAAAAACAGCCGTGTGAAAGGCATTCCACCAGAATTGGAGTGGCAGATTTGCTTGAGCTAACAAGGTAAGGCCAATGTCTACAATATGCCTATGCTTTCTCTCTATTCTACCATTTTGATGGTGAATGTAAGGGTAAGGGTGCCTAAATTGGATACCAGCTTGAGTAAGATAAGTAGAGAAGCTTCTGAATTCCCCTCCCCAATCTGTTTGCACAGTTTTAATATGGCTATTCAAGAATTTTTCAATGAAAACTCTGAAGGTTTTGAACACTTGTAATGCATCAGACTTAGCAGCTAAAGGAAAAATCCATGTAAATCTACTGAAGTCATCTAAGATTGACAGATAATAGGAATAACCTTGAGTGGAAGTGACATGTGAGGGACCCTAGAGATCAGCATATAAAAGCTGAAGAGGTGCAGATGTTTTTGTGGCAACAAAATCAAAATGCAGCAAATGACTTTTGCCAAATTGACAGGCAGAACAAAAATTCAAGACATTGGTTTTATTGAAAACACCAGCATTACAATCCTTCAATACAGTTTTGAGAGTATGAAAAGCAGGATGGCCTAGCCTTTTGTGAAGCAGATTAACATCTATTACACTTGCACTAGCTAGAAAGGCTTTCTTACAAGACATATGATGGACTGCAGCAGAATGGTTCTGTGAACTAGAAGAATTACAAGACTTAGAGGGAAAATACGCAAACATAGACTCAAACTTATTGAAAGAAGATTGGCATAACAAAGCTGTGCTAGCTGGAGAGGATTGAGATGCACTTTGGACTTGATACAATCCTCCTTTTGCAATCCCTCTAAGCAAAATGATCCCTGAGCTCCTGGCCTTAACAAAACAAACATTGGCAAGAAATTCAACAGTAACATTGTTATCAGCTAAGAGTTTTGACACACTAAGTAAATTTTTTGTTATTTGAGGAATATGAAGGACATGATTTAATAATAAAGGCTCATGTGTGGTGGTGTTTAGCAATACTGATCCAATGAGATTAATATGCAGAGAAGAGCCATTTCCAACAAGTAGCTTTTCATTTCCAGTATAAGCTTTTGGTGCAAGGAGTTTACCTGAATCATTAGTGATGTGATTGGTAGCACCACTATCAATGTACCAGGTAGGGTCTTCAACAATCTCTGGAGCAGACACTAATGGAGCTGAAGAATAACAGCCAGAGTTATAATCTCCATTTGAGCAAAAAACAGGAGCAGAAGAGCTGACACCAGAGGAGCTTTCAGGATGAGCCACATAGAATGCAGTAGGATCTGAATACATCATGTAACCTTGATAACCAGAACCTCTTGACACATTAGAATTTCCAAGATTATGTGAACCAAACATATTTCCAGAATGAGGATGAAAGCCTCTGCCATAAGCTCCATTAAAAGATCTACCACCAGCATTTCCAAAACCTCTTCCAAAATTCCTTTGACCAGGTCTAAAAGAACCATTAAATGCTCCTCTAGCTTGATTCCTTGAGGGCACAAAAGCAGAATTGTACCTGTTTCGGCACTTATTTGCTCCATGACCAAGTAAAAAGCATATTTGACAGATGATTGTGGGATGAAAATCACTTGTCTAACCTATACTATTACCACCAAAACCAGGATTATAAGCACCTCCATAAGCTCCATTGTTATATTTTTGGTTGCCACCAGCATTTTTTCCAGAATTATATTACTTCTGAGCTATATTAGCAGTCAGATAATGTGCAACATCACTTGCAATTTTACCCTTTTTCTGCTCAACTCTATTTTCATGACTTAACAACAAGGAATAAAATTCATCCAGACATAAGCTATCACATCTTGCTAACACACTAGTAACCAGTGATTCATAATCTGAAGAGTCCAATCCAGTTAACACATACTGAGTAAAATCATTCAATTCGATAGGTTTTCCAGCCAAGGCTAAGCTATCAGATAACCTTTTCATTTTAGCAAAGTAATATATCATAGACATAGATCTTTTTTTAAGTGTTTGAATCTGCATTTTAAGTGGCATAATTCTAGCCTGAGATTGAGAGATAAACATACTTGTGAGTGCATCTAGAAGCTCTTTAGCTGTAGAGCAATGGATCACTGTTGCTAGTAAGTTTTGTTGGATAGATGACATCATCCAACTCAGAATCAGTTGATCAGTCTTAATCCAAGTTGTATACTCTGGATTGACCTCACGTTCCTCTGTTCTAGTTGATCCTCTAGTGACAGTAGTTGCTGACGAGAGGAATTGTTCTGGACAACTTCGATCACCATTAACGAAGCTTTCTAAACCATTTCCTTTAATCGACGTTAAGATCTGAGTACGCCAAACAATGAAATTATTCTGATCTAGTTTGACTGGAGTTGCAAAGCTATAGGATCCTGAAAACTGATTTGAGCTCATCATGTTTGCTCTTATACCATGTGAGAAAATGTAATATATCGTGTTTGGTTAACAAGAAAGTTAACTAGAAAATAAAGAAGAACAGATGAAAGAAATCTGGAGTTTATTAGATTTTCCAACTCGAAACTAAATGATGTTCTGAGCTCAGTTTATATACAATGATCAATGCACACACTTGAATCTGTTACAACAAAATACACACGCTTAACAAACTAATTAACTGTAAGCTGAGTCAGCCAACTAACTGCAGCACGTCAGCAGCAATATTATCTTGTGCCTGCAACTCCACACTTTAACCATGCTCTATAACAGAGGCAACAAATTTTTCTAGGCATATCAAGAAACATTGATGATTCTAGAGAGTTCAACTGAGCAGTAGAATCAATTGATCGAATTTCGATAACGGGAAAAGGGATTGATGAGTCAAACTTGAAATTGAGCTATGAAGGTGCCCGTGGGAGTGACGATGAGCGGATTTGTATGAAATGCAGTTGTGCAGCTGGGGATGATTAGTGATGATAGTGAAAGTATCCGGAAATGTCTTGATTGTGAACTGTAACTGTGGCAGCACACACGCTGTAATGGCTTTGAGGATTCTAGCCAATTATTTTATTGTGTAATGTTTTACGACTCTTCGTCTGAGAATAAACTTGTTGATATACAAATAAGTTGTATTGTTTAATATTAGATATAGCGAAGTCTACTCAAGCAAGGATCTTCAACTTGCTCTATTATGGATTCTAAATTAAAAAAAAAAAGTTATTGAGACTGAGACCAGTCTTAATCAAATATTGTTGTGAGTATTGCACCTGTTGTAACAAGGAATATGGAAGATCAAAAATTGGAAGTCTTAGTCGGGTCCAATAAAATTTCAATCATGGTTATTAAAATTAGAAGCTCCACAAGCGTGAGTTTGAGAAGGAAATAAGTGTTGGAGATCAGTATTAATATAAGAGAAAACTATAATTAAATGATAAAAATTATCAAAACGAGGAGTTATCAAGGATTTGGGCTATCTAAATTGTATAATAAATAGAGAGTTCTTGATATATAGGAGGGATATGAGTAAATAGCTAAACAAAAAACTTCATTGTAATCATCACACAATAATTAAATTGTTCTTTCTATATCTATGAACATAGATTAATTGTTTAACCGCGTAAATTCTTTGAGTCTCATTTATTATATTGTCCCATCTATTTATTTCTCTAATTGACCTGAAACCTTTATCAACAGATTGACGCCATTCGCGGTGATAGTATAGCTAGTCATTATTAAAATCAAATACTACAAAATCATGAGTCAATTAAGCCAACGCAGTCTTGAAGCCATAGGATATCATGTGGTCCAAGCCCTTCAAAAAAGGCGATGTATTCGGTCCTGTAATGTATTTAAGTGTTTGGAGCTTCTGTTTTTTTCGTGAAAGAATGATAAACAGAAGAATGCGAGTGAAGAGGAAAATCCAAAATTTTCCAAACAGGTTCTCAAGCAAGACAAGCTCCAAGTAATACACTTTATTAACATCACTAACTTTTTTCTTGACTATCTTATCCCTTACTTTAACAACGGAAGTGATCCCTTATTGGAAAATTATTACACACACACACAAGTACAGAGTCTTTCGTCAGTGTGAGCATCTGCATGAATTTTCATGTGGATTTGGGCTTCGAAGTCGCTTCACATACTTTTACAATAGTGTGAAATAATCTTTTAACAATTTAGAACATTGTAAAGGCATTTGATATTTAAGGGGTTAGAATTTACCTTCATGTGTATTTTTGATTTGTGGAGAACTTGTAATACTTGTTGATCTTGAATCCAGTGAGGTGGGTACCTAAAAAGGTACTCCAATACCCAAGTCAGTGTTTGATTAAAATTTAAGGGATGGAAAAAAATGAATAAGAATAAGTTTTTCTTTCTTTAAGAGAGAACAATATTCTTGGAGGGCAAGAATTCGTTGTCTTATTAAGATGGTCCCTATTTTTTTATGATAAGTAACATAGATTTAAGGTTTTGCCTTAGACTCTCTTCCTATTGACATGTGTCACCTATTATTATTGTGTACGTTGATGTGAATTTAATCGTAAGGAAATAAATATACTTACTATGTACCTACGTCATTTATTATGTGCCTATGTGCTTCCTTACTCTTATTCTTATGACTTTGGGCATACTTTCCTTAGACCATAGAATATGGGATTGGAATAAGCTTTCCCTTTCTTTTAATTTTCATAAGCTCCTCAGAATTTTACCTCGGGTCTTATTCTAAAATGAGTTGGATGTTATCCCCTAAAATAGTTTCCTTTCTTATGGACTTGCAGTGTAGTTTGGTACTTTGGAAGTATGACACCTACAGACATCAATGGCAAACTTTAAGTTTGTATTTTAAAAAATGTAAGCACCCATACCTTAGAATGGCTATATAAACAAAACATTCTCATTTTAATAAAATAAAAATGCCATTAAAATACCAAAAACATATATATTTTAATACATTAGGTGACAAGTTTTAGCAAAATATTATTTGAATTAAAAATTTTTATATAAAATTTTAACACAAATTTTGAACCATTAATCTTGTACAATTTAATGATAGATGAATTCTTATAATTAAATACTATATATAAAGTATTTAATTTAGGGATGAGAAATCGTGAATTTTTTCAAACTTAAGCCCAAGCTCATATCATTAACAGTAGTCCTAGGCCCTCTATAAGCCCCTTCAAACTTAGATAGGCTAGGCTTGGGCTGGGCTTGGGCTTCAACAAATTTTCTAAATAATTTTTTAATAAAGTCAAAAGTAATAAAAATAAATAAATTAAATAGGATTATCCAATACACAATACGTTGATAATCCACACAAATACTAACAACACAATTTTATGATAAACCACAAATGGTAATATTGAAAATAAGCTAATCTAATATTTGCAGGTCATTTTCTTTTTCATCATTCTATTATTCTCGAGTAAAAGTTGTTTAATATTGTTTAATTTTGGGGTTTATTAAATTTGTTTTCGCCTTCGTGATTTGCATTTTGTTTTCCATTTATATTATTTTATTTAATTTTAAATTTGGCATGGTCATAGTTACAACGGATTTAAGTTATTTAAACACTTACCAGGGCCTCACAATACGGGCCGAGTCTAAATCCTGCGGGTTTTTAATTAAATACCTTTTAATAATTTCAAAATTATTTAAGCACCCCCTCTCTTTTTGGTTTTCATGGATACCCTAATAAATGTGAATAAAGTTAAAAATACCCTTAATGAATACATCAAATTCACTCAATGAATTGTCTTCATATTTATTTTCTCATTTCTTTCACCCAACTCTATTTGTGCTGCCGATTCTTTCAAAATCTCTTAGAATCTCTCAAAATCTCTTATCAATTTCTTACACAAATACAATTATATATTCATTTCTTTAACACCCACTCTTTCTTTAAAGGTGCATTACTTATTAAACAACCCAATAAGGTATGTTAATGTTGTTGGGTTTTAAATTTTTTAATTTTTATGAAAATTTAGAAATTTTCTTCATATTACAATGTTTTATTTTCACCATTTTTTTATATGTAGAAATATATGCAATGTAAGTTGTTTAATTATTTTTTTCAGTAATATAACTTATTTATGGCGAAAGTGTTTCGCATCGTGCATTCTTTTGATACCATGTACGTCATATAGTTAGTCATGTAGGTCGTGTAAGTAATATAATCGTGTAAGTCGTGTAAGTCATGTAAGAAATATAGTCGTGTAAGTCGTGTAAGTATTATAATCGTGTAGGTCGTATACTTACTTGTATATAAAATTTGATATTGTTGTTTTTATTGTATCATCAGATATGGTTTTGGTATATGTGCCTATTCTCTTTAATGGTGAATGAATTGAACAAAATGACGAGTATAAGTTCAAAGGTTCTAAGGCTAAAGTGATAATGATACCACAATCAACAACATATGCCGAATTGGTGGAGAAAATAGCTGAAGTTATTGATATAGATACTTCGGAATTCGAAATCACAATGAAGTTCAAACTTAAGACATCTGATCCTATTCCACCAGTTACAATTCAAACCAATGATGATGTGAAATTTTTCTTCGAGGAAGTAGCTAGTGGAATGGAGTTTAGAAACTCGCTCTGCATTACTTTTGAACGTAGATCAAATCGTGTGTTCATAAATTACAGCAAAAAAATAAATTTGCATATTCGACAGTTTGAGAAATGATAGAGATTAATTATTATAAATAAACAAAGTTATCAATTTACAATGTCAATAGTTGGATAGGATACACTAATGAATATCGCAATTAAATATATTACAACCATTTAATTTAATTTTTTTTTTATCTTCAAACTGCTTTCTTCCTCTGCCGAAGCATACATGCATACATGAGGAATGTCTGCATATAATAAATCCATGAAATCAATTAGAAACAACTCTTAATCAAAGGCTGGTTGAAAATACAGTCGCAAGTGTGGCAATACTTGGGTTATCATCAAATGTTGTCGGAATCCGTATAGCAGCAAATATTAATAACTTTACACAATTTGTACATAGTTAAAAATAATAACATACTTAGTTAAAAATAATAACAAAATGAACCTTCACATTATTCTTATTGGTTCTAACGATGACAAATTAGTAATTTTCACTTTCGGTTTGTTACGTTTCATTTATTCTTGAATACTTTTCGTTGACATTTTCTGCATAGCAACAAATATAAATTCTTAGAAAAAATTAAGTCTTTAAACAACTAAGTTATTGTAATGAATTAACAACAGTGAAAAAAATCGTGTAATTTTAAGGTCGTGTAATACATGAAGGTCATGTAAATGCAATACATGAAGATCGTGTAAGTGCAATACATGAAGGTCGTGTAATACACAACCTTGAATCCTACATAACTTTACAAGACCAAATCGTGTGTTACATGACAAAATTATAATCGGCACAATCCATCAATTTTTTATAATTTGCATGCAGCAAAACAACTAGAAATTTGTTTTTAAACATGTAATGAGAGACTCGCAATTAGTTAATCTATTTTTTCTATATAAACCCTAAATTTTTGTTTTTTTCCCTGAATATCAACAAAAAAACTATTTATAGAGAATTACTTACCTCAGCTAGTTAAATTATGACCTTTTTGCAGTAAAGAATTTGCTCTCGCCGGCGATTATGTAGCAACGAACTAGGCTTCTCTTTCTCAGTTGTGGCAGCTTCCCCTTCTCAAGCTTAGTTTGCTCGTGTTGAAGTTCGATTTATCATGTATGGAGAATAAATATTTGTTTCGGTAGAGTTGATGCCGGTGAGGGAATTGTAGTGTTTGTTTGTTTGAGTTTGATAATGAAGGGAATTGCAGCAGATGAGTGTTTGTTTGCTTTGGTAGAGAACGTAGATGTGCTGTCCGTTGAGTTGAAATGTTTTAAAATGAGGATAATTTAATAATTTTTAAAAAATATCAATAAAAATTTTGACAAAAATAAATTTTAAGATATTGAGATAATTTTTAAAGTATGGAGGTGTACCGGGCGCAATTGACACAAATCCTGCAGGCGTGGCTCTTTTACTAACCCTAATTTAATTACACCAATTCATCTACCAAACACATTTAATTAAATCAGTTTTTGCTTTTGCCCGGCAAAAAACACGAACAAGAAAGCACTGGCAGAGCTTGTGCCGTGAGAGCAGCAAATAACGTTTAACTGGGACTCAACTCGTCTTCTCAAGGGTCAAACAAGCTGGTGAGTCTCAGTTGCCCAAAACAATAATTTATTTTTTTTGTTTTTCAGAAGCAAATGTTTCGATTGATATGCAAAACCCTTGTAGATAAACGGAGAAGCGTAGATTTAAGTATCAATTATGTGCGTTATATCCAGACACAGTCCTCTCGGAGCTCTATCTCAAAACCCATAAACGAACAATCTTTCGCAGTCTCTTTCCTCACAAATTCATGTGGGTTGTCTTTAGAAAAAGCTATTTCCGTCGCTAAGGTGATTAACATTCACAACACAGTGAAACCAAACTCAGTTCTTCAATTATTAACTTCTCGTGGGTTCGACAAATCCCAAATTGCAACTTTAATCTCCAAGAACCCTACTTTACTTCTTGCTGATCCTGAGAAGAGCCTTAGGCCTAAGATTGACTACTTTGAATCAGTGGGTATTTCAGGTGCTGACTTGCCTAAGTTTCTTTGTTCAAATAAGCAGCTGTTGGTGGTTAGTTTGAAGAGCAATATTATACCCATATTTGAGTTCCTTAAAGGGCTTGTTCAGACCAATGTGAACCTTGTCCATGCTGTGAAGCAATCCAGCCGTATTATTAACTGCAATATTGAGAAGCGGTTGGCACCGAATGTAAACACTTTAAGGGCACATGGTGTGCCTGAACATCTTATTGCCAAACTAATTATGATCCATCCGTCATCTCTTATTAAGAGACATGATTTGTTTAAAACTATTGTGGATGTGATAAAGAAAATTGGTATTGAACCAACGAATTTTATGTTCATTCTGGCTGTTAGGTCGATGTCAGTGTTGAGCAAAGCAACCTGGGAAAAGAAAAAGGATGTGCTGATGAGCTTTAGTTGGTCTGAAGATGAGTTTTATTTGGCGTTTAAACGACAACCAATGCTCATGCTTGGCTCGACTAAGAAGATTAGGGAGTTGATGGATTTCTTTGTGAATGAGATAGGATTGAAGCCTTTGGATATTGTTAGATGCCCTAATTTGTTGTTGATTAGCTTGAAGAAGAGAGTCTTGCCAAGGTGGTCTGTTCTCCAAGTTTTAATGTCAAAAAATTTGTTAAAGAAGGACATAGATTTTATTCAGGCTCTAGTTGTGACAAAACCAGTCTTTGAGAGAAGGTTTGTCACATCTTATATGGATGACTCTGAGGTGATGATGGCATACCGGGATGGGCTGAGAGTTCAGGCTGTAGTTGCAGATTGTAAGAACTATTCAGATGAAGGGGACCCTGAACTTTCCAGAACATGAGGAACTACATGGAGATGAGAATATGACATTTAGGCACTTGTTGGCATAACAACCAGCTTATGTGCTTGTATTTCCATTTCGACAACTCCCTGCATTAGATTGATTTCAGTCTAATAAGGAATGTGTGGCTGTTGTACGGACAGACTTTACTGCTGACATGACTTGGGCAGATCCTTTGGAGGTCTGTTATTTGAGAGGCTGACTTGAACCTTTCTAGTCATTTTGACTTAAAAGAAGTACTATAACGTTGTCAAGATATTTATTTTCTGATTAATTTTGAGTTAATTGAAATAATGATAACCCAGCTTGTGTCTCTCAGTCAACAATAATTTTGTGTTAAACATTAACTGTATGTTAAGAAGCTTACATGTGTTTCAATTATTTGTTCATCAGTTTAACTTTTCCAACAGTATTGATAATTTTTTCTGTGTTGGATAATTTTGTTTTCAGAGCAGCTTTATTGTCGATTGCAGAAAGACTTTGGTTGAGTTTTGTATGCAAATTTAGTATCTTACCCTTCTCTTCTTGTTTCTCAAATTCTTTACATATTCACCTATCTTTAACCCAGGTCTGCATCCTTCTTATATCTCTATGTTGCTTTTCTGTGAATAATATTGTAAACAAGGTTTAATGAAAAAG
Source organism: Citrus australasica (assembly GCA_029618585.1). Classification (NCBI taxonomy): domain Eukaryota; kingdom Viridiplantae; phylum Streptophyta; class Magnoliopsida; order Sapindales; family Rutaceae; genus Citrus; species Citrus australasica. The sequence goes on along the minus strand of JARCIV010000002.1, from coordinate 9,936,197 downwards.
ATGTGCAGGAGATATTTAATATCTAGTTGTCATTAATCTTGGCTCTAAACATGTGTTTTGGTTCTCAAAGTTGACACGGTATCAACACAGTTGACTACCCAACAGCTACCATTACCACCACCACTATCAACACAGTTTGAAATGTGATTTTGGTTCACAAACTGAATCAGACATTTGCAGTTGACATAACTTGGACAGATCATTTGAAGGTTTGTGTTTTGTGAAGTTGATGGTAACTTTAAAGCTTTATAACAATTCCAAGAAATTCTGACTCTTTCTCATTAGTTTTGCTTGCGTTGATAAATTGATAACTGCACTTACACTTCTCAGTCATATTTTGAAATTTATCAGTGTTATGCGTCAATTTATTGTACATTAATTTGTTCTTTCTACAGAATTCATAAATTTTTCTGTCCTGCAGAATGGTGTCTCCAGAGTTGTTTTGCAGTCACTTGATCTGCATTGTTTCGGACCTTTCGATTGCATTCATTTTGTGAATAGGTTTTGATATTTTAATCACAATGCTGTTGGTTTTACAGAATACATTGTTATAAATTCTTTTAGTTAAAATATGTCTTTGGTCCACGAAGTTGACCCAGATTTCAATTAGTGCTTGAAAAGTTTGAGTTATGCGGTGAAAACTACTTGCAGCTTTGTGTATGGTGTTGTACGAGAATGGCTTCTGTATAGTGCATTATTAGTTTCAGAATTCAATGCATTATGTTTCATTGGTTTTGTTTTGTGAATGATACGACTTTGCATGTGCCACGACGTTCACAACGTGCCATCAAGAGGAACCCGAAATATCATGCATGAAGTTACGTTTGCATGCAAGGGCAATATCATGCACGAAGTCGCGCATGAAGTCACGAACGCATGCAAGCATGCAAGGCCACTTAGCCAAGTTTGTTCCATTATGGCCAAGCAATTAGGAATAAATTAATAACCATGTGCAGGAACGTTCATGGTATATGTTGTTTTTTTTTTTTTTCACTTTATGATAGTGATATGGACCTTTAATTTCAGCTATGGTTGCTGAAGTTGGGTAGTGGAATGATTTGTATTTATGCTCTTTGGAATCTTTAAAAGAAAATATATCCAGTATTTTCAATTCAATTTGCAGTGTGGTTTGTTCTCACCCTAAGAGAATATTTGCTAGCCTTGGCTATTGTTAACGATTCTTCGAGTGGGACTTATCAATGAACTTGTTAGGCAACCCTAGAGGTGCAGTCGCTTGTCTGTCGGCAAGCCAGATGATCTTGTAACTACTTTCTGGAGAAAATCTTATCAGCGACAAGATGCTGATGGTAGGATCAGTAACATCATAGATTGGTTACAGAAAGTATAAGCTTTTCTCCCCTTTCCTCAATCCTAAGCTAGATTGCAATGCTTTTGTTACTAAGAGCGTAACATTTTGAACTCATTATACCCCATATCAGAGATGCAAGTTTCTTTTCTGAACTTTCTTGCAAACTTGGAAAACTGATTACTCTTTAAGGTTGGCTCAAGTTGACGTGAGAGATTTTATTTTGACTAGTTTTATTAAGAAAAGCTGACTATTCTAAACCCAGAATGAACTTGGATTAATGGAGTATCATATGTTGAAGCAGGCATGCTTGCGATTTTTCTTCATATAAAAAGAAACCACAATTGCTGTTTGTTTGAGCTTCTATGTGTGTACTAGTTCCCCATCCAATTCTGGACTATATACTGTTCATGTTATCGCCACAGTACAATCATATCATTCTCAATATTTGATGTAATTATCAGATTACATTTTTTTTTTTAGGTTCAATTCCTTGTTTTTTTTTCCCCCTGCATTTACATTTTTCAATCATCCAAACATTAGATTTAATTCTAACATAACAAAAAATACTATCCTACGAAGCAAAGTTCATTTACCTGAGTCACCATCACAACAATTAAGCAAGCCAATTCAGTCCATTGAAACAAAAAAAGGGACACTTTTATTTTCTAAAGTTCTGTGATAGTTTTGTCTTTTCAAACAGAATATTAAAAAGACACCAAAAACACCTCTAAGATTTAATTAACAAGCTACAGATACTGCGATAATTTTTTAAAATAAGAGGGTTTCTTATTTGTGGCTGACTATTTTACTAAATTATGAGAGTATTTTTACAAGTCAACAATGGTATTGAAGAATTAAAAAAAAATTATTAAAAAGAAATGAGAACGACACTGCCCTCTTCATTTTAAGGGAATTCTTAAGATACAATTAATGTAATTTACACCCACACACACGTAAACAGTGAGTAGTATGAGACTTACACTCACACACTATTTATATGCATAGGTGCGACCGTGCGAATGTAAGTGTTTGCCTCATTTTAATTCAAATTCCGATTGTAAAAAAAAAAAAAAAATTAAAAATTAATTTGAACCTGCCCTCTTCCTCTGCGGGGAAAAATATAAAATAAAAGGGGCAAAACATCGAAGTTATTGGAACTTCAAAACGTTATCGGGCTCAACTCAGCTTCTGAAATCTGGTGAGTGTCTGTTTCTCAAAACAGTTTTTTTTTTTTTTTTTTCTGTTTTCAGAAGCGATGTTTAGTTTGATATGCAAAACCCTTATAGAAAAACCAGGAAGCGTAGATTTAAAAATCAGTTATGCCCGAAATCTGAAGACAATAATACCATCTGTTAACTCCATCTCAAAACCCAGTGACGAGCGTTCACCAACAGTCTCTTTTCTTACACACTCATGTGGGTTGTCTTTAGAAAAAGCAATTTCAGTTTCCAAGCTGGTTAAGATTCAAGACACAGAGAAACCAAATTCGTTGATTCAACTGTTAACATCTCGTGGATTTACCAAACCCCAAATCGCTACTCTAATCTCCAGATACCCTCGTATATTCTCGCATGATCCAGAGAAGGTCCTCAAACCCAAGATTGAGTACTTAGAATCACTGGGTATTTCAGGTCCTGACTTGGCTAAGATTCTATGTCCGTATCCTGAGTTGTTGTCCCGTAGTTTGGAGAACCACATTATACCCACATTTGATTTCCTTAAAGGGGTTTTCAAAGCCAATGGGAACCTTGTGTATGCTTTGAAGCAATCAATCCGTGTTGTTAATTCCGATATTCAGAAGCGGGTGGTGCCAAATATGAACACTCTAAGGGCACATGGCGTGCCTGAACCTCATATTGCTAGACTAATTATGTTGCAACCGCCATCGATTGTTTTGCGTGCTGATTTGTTTAAGAATGTGGTTGATGTGATCAAGGAAATGGGCTTTGAACCCTCTAGTATGTCTTTCATTCTGGCTGTTAGGTCCATGGCAATGTCGAGCAAAGCAACCTGGCAAAGCAAAAAAGAGATTCTGATTAGTTTTGGGTGGTCTGAAGAAGAATTCCATATGACATTTAAAAGACAACCAATGTTAATGATGGCCTCAGCAAAGAAGATTAGGAAATTGATGGATTTCTTTGTGAATAAGATAGGATTGGAGCCTTCAGATATCGCAAGGTACCCTAATTTGTTGATTGGTAGCTTGGAGAAGAAAGTCTTGCCAAGGTGGTCTGTCCTCCAAGTGTTAATGTCAAAAAATTTGTTAAAGAAGGATGTAAATGTACCTTTGGCTCTATTTGTGACGAAAGAAGTCTTCGAGAGAAGGTTTGTCACTTCTTATATGCATGAACCTGAAGTGATGACGGCATACCAGGGTGGGATGGGAGTACAGGCTGTGGGTCGTGGAGTGGGTGCTGAACTTTCCCAAACATAAGCAACTACTTTGGGATAATAACATGATAGTTAGGCATTGGTTGACATAGCAACTTGTATCTGTACTCATATTGGTATTTTGACAACTCAGATTGATTTCAATCTTGGAAGAGATGTCTGGCCTTTGTACTGACTTAGATATTTACAATTGACTCGCCTTTGGCAGAGCTTTTGAAGTATTTGTTTTGGGAAGATGACATTGATCTTTCCAGTTGTTCTAACTTGAAAGCTTTACAACATTGTCGTGAAATTTCTATTTACTTTTGAGTGAGTTGATAAATTGATTACACAGCTTATGATTCTCAGTCAACAATTAATAGACTTTTTTTTCAGCATTGACAGAATGTTACGAACCTTACCAGTGTTTTGTGTCAATCATTTTGTTATTTCTACAGTAGTATTGCTATTATTATTATTATTATAAATCGTGCTTTTACAGTTAGTTGCTTGAGTTTATAAATTGATAACTCAGCTTGTGCTTCTCAGTGAACATATTTTTGGAAAGGACTATGTATAGTATAAACATTACCAGTGTTATCTTCTTGCAATTGTTTGTTCATTAATTTGTTCGTTCTTCCAGCAGCATCAGCAATTTTGTTTTATGATGTAATTTCCGCCGTTGTTTTGCAGTCACTTGCAGATAATTTATCTTTAGCCCAGGACTCTATTCTTGCATACCTTATGTTTCTATGCTAATAGAAATTTTCTCTTTTCAAACAAGTTTGACGTGCAGGAAATATTTCAAAATCTAGTTGTTTAATGGAGAAAAGTGGAAAAGAAGAAACAGGAAGTGCTCACACCTTCACTAATAATATGGTTGTTGACTTGATACTATCATTTTGTGAATGGTTTTTGACATTTTAATGACAATGCCATTTGTTTTGAAGAATAAATTGTTATTAATTCTTTTGGTTGAAGTATGCTTTTGGTCAAGAAACTTGACCCGATGTCAATTAGTGCTTGAAATTTAAGTTATGTGGTAAAAACTAGTCACAGCTCTGTGTGTTTTTGTATGAGAATGGCTTCTGCCTTCCACATAATTTGATGCAGAACTGATTGCATTATCAGTTTCGTAATTTCTGTTTTGTTCTCTGATTTATGGACTTTGTTAGGTTACCCAGGACATGGCTCTGTCATTCACCATGACGAATAATCTTGTAATTATGTGTCCAGAAAAATTCTTAGAGTTAACAACAGACCGAAGTAAGGATAAACATTCTACAAATAGGAAGTTGTATTTCCAGATTTTTGGTACGATAAGTTTTATTTTCTTGTTTGATTCCTGTTTTAGCTCTATTGGATATAAAACTGGTTTTAGTTGCAGAATTTATTATGTTTCTGCTTTTCTGAATGATTAGTTAGATTGCAGTGGTTTGCTGTCAAAAGCGCCAGATTTGAAACCATTGTATCCCATATAAGATGCAAGTTTCTTTGTTGGGTTTCCTTCAAATTGTTGAAAAGTTTTGGCACTGAAACTTATATCACTAATCTGAACTTTCTTACAAACTTGGAATTGATTACTCAAGGTTGGCTCAAGTTGATATGGAGTTTTTACTTTTGACTGGTACTAGTTTCATAGTCTAATTAGTTTCACTGACTGATTTTATTGTGAAAAGCGGACTGTTCTTCAACTTGGAATGAACTTATTAGTTGAAAACTTTAGAAATCTTGCAAAATGTACACTATAGGTGAGAAACACTGGGAAAAGTTGCATATACTTTCTTCTCCTTGTATTAAAATAGTAGAATTATTCATAGAAGCCAATGAGTATCTATGCAAACAGTGCACGCTTCTAATCATTTTGAAGTTTTTAAAGGAACTGCAGTGATTCCATTTTGTTATCCTGACTTGCTTGAGACCCTTTGAATTGTTGGATTGTTTTGACCCAAGGAAAGAAGAAGGAGATGAACGAAAAGCAGGGTCAAACGAGAAAATGGCAAATCAAGTGAATTATGTAGTTCATTTCTTTCTTAAGTTGTAATGGCTCATTGCTTTGTGAATCCAATTGCTTTTAGAATTGTTTGTTAGTCACTTAGTTGTTATTTTTGGTACCCAAAACAAAAGGGACGAGTTGAGTGTAATACAAAATGGGGTGTATTGGAAGTTGAAAGATAGTAAGGCTAATACAAATGATTATTAATATTTTTTTTCTGTTTCACTGTTGTGATTGACAGAATCTAGATGAGCAAATTGTCCTTTTCCCTCCTTACTCCTAATTATTTGCCGAATCATTTCCGCGGTGCTTCACAATTTCCTTTCTAGATATCTAATGCAACTGATGCGATTTTGTCCGGTTTATGGCTGTGATGAATGAATGATTTATGCAAGTGGGTACCACTAATCATTTGTGAAGCAAAACCATCAATGAATCAATGATGCCAAAAAGTTCCTAAACCCCATAATCACAAGCTGTGGATATGTGTGAATTATTGATAATTTAGAAGTAAGCATATGTCATATTCAAATAGACATTTTAAAAAGTCTTCAATTAGTCATTGATTCTGTTTTCACCTTTGATAAAGTTACCTCCTTCCAATGATGAACAAATCATAAACACAATCATGTAGTAAGAATCAATGTGTCTGTGTGACCAATTCTTCACTCGTTGAAACTTTAAAAAAAAAAATTCACTATAAAATAAAACCTCATATTCGATGTAGCGACAAAGAGAATTACATCTTATCAAAATGGGGGTTCCAGAGCTGCTCTCATCTTTTTCTTTTTGCATGGAGGATTTGCATTGGTTTTATGAATTTGGATTGACCAAGTAAAGATTCCAAAACCCAAATTAAAAAAGAAATGAAAATAGGAAAAATTAAAAAAAAAAATCCAACAAACATGCCTCTTTGTCTTCGCTTTGTAACATAACACAGAGAAATGTACAATGGTGCTATTATTTTAGGCCAAGACTTTTACAGCTCCACTTGCCCTTGAAGGCGCGTGCTCATAATCCATCACCAATTTCTAAAGTAATCAGTCTAATTACGATTAGTAGTCGAGGTTTCGTAGGAAGTTGTGTTTCACGACATATTGGTGCAAGTGGTGATTTCATGGGATTCCTACGGCCCTAAACAAAAAAAGGTTCGCAAACAACGTGGTCCGGCCTTGCATTCCGGAACAGGCTGTCAAAACGGGGTAATGGGTCCCGTTATTTGGGCTTTCAGCTTTTAGCAGTAATCCATTTTCCAATGAGCTAATGAGCTTTTTTTATTGGACTTGACCGTTATGGATTTTGTCATTTAAATGACAAAAGTACCCCCTTGAAATATCATTTGGCCACAATTTCTAGATCTGAAAGAGAAAAAACGTGCATGTACTGTTTTTTTCTTTTAATACTGGTTATGCACCAAATTAAAAAATTATCTGAGATTGAAGAAAATTAAAAATAATTAAGATTTTGTTCGAATTTGTCTACATGTCAAGATTAGTTCAAAATTTTTGAATTCAAATCCGAAAATGTCCACCCAACAAAATATTATTACTCATATTTATGTTTTGCACTATCTCTCATCAAAATGAAATCTTCAAAACATGCATTTATTTGAAGGATAAAAATTCGGTATTGAACTGAGTTTTTGTTGAGTACTGAATCGATGGTTGTTAGAAAAGATAAATAAAAAAAATTAAAACATTTTTAACCATTAATTCAATGCTCGGCAAAAATTTAGCTCAACACTGAATTCTAATCCTTAGCTGAAAACTAATAAAATAAATTTAAAAAATTTATTATTCTTAAATTTTCTAATCCTATACTTGATTTTCCACTTTCAATTTCAATAAAATTTTCACCTATATACATTGTTATTTCTTATTTAATTTTAATTTATTTTTATTAAATTTTTATAATAATATTCCTATCCATCCTAAACTATTTACATTAGTTTGTATGATTTTATAATATTTGCCTATTGGTAAAGCTAGTAGTTACACCAAAAAAAAAAAAAAAGTGCATGGCTATTTTGGTCATAACATACCAAAACCCATTCAAAGTTCGAAGATAGAGAGGGAAAGGGAGAACCCATGTTATGTGATGGCATAACTGCAATTAGAAGCAGAATCCTTGGACAATTTCAGCTTTGTCACACTCACACGCACGAATACAAACAGAAACAAAAGCAAAAACGCAGCAGCGACAACAATCTTCCATTCTTTTCTTCCCTCTCTCTCTCTCCCTGCCTCCTTCCCTGCTGTAGTTGCTACACAATTGACAATTCAAAATCCAGCACCCCACTTGTCTTTGTCCTGCTCCTGCCCATTAATGCCACTGCACTTAATATCCCTTGTCGGCTTCTTCTTCTTCTTCTTCTTCTTCTTCTCTTGTACGGTCTCTCTCTTCCATCCCCATTATTAATAATGTGGCCCATCTTTTTGTTAATGTCGAAGGCACGTTAAGTTCATAACAATAATATCACCCTTACCCCAAAACTTCATAACAAGTTAAACAACACAAATGCTAATGCTAGCTCGGTCTCCCAGACCTTGTTAGGAAGTTGTGTCTAGGCTTTCCTTGGATCATGAGCTTTGCTTGCATTGTTGTTTCTTGTTACCGTTTTGTTGGTTTTTACTTCGTGTGAGATATTCGCTCGCCATTGAGCATTTGTTTTGTGAAACGTGTGTCCTGCTGATTCTTGCACTCATCGGGAACATTTGCTTGGAGTTCAGCTTTTATTCACTTCTGTATGGACCATTCTTTAATTTGTTTAACGAATGAACAGTTAAAGACTGAAACTTTTCATTGGTATTATTTTGCATTAGCATCCAAAATTCAAAGGCAGGATTTTGAGGTTTTACTCTATTGAATCTTCTTCTTGGGCTTCTCCAAATCTATTAATCCAACTATTTTTTTTTTTGAGGTAAATTCAGTTGTGGAGTTAATATTTTTTACCATTCTAGATAAATATCTTTTCTGGGTCTGTTTCTGCTCCTCTTCAAATTCACTGTCCAAGCTTAATTTCTAGGGTTTCTATAAGATTTTGTTCAATGGGATATCTCTACAAGTTTTTGCTGGTGTTTTGTTCTTGGGTTTTGTTTCTCCCTGGTACCCATGAGTTGCAAACCTCTCAAACTCAAGCACTGCTTCAGTTAAGAAAGCATTTAGAGTTCCCTTCACCACTAGATATTTGGGGAAATTATGAAGGAGACCTTTGTAATCTTACTTCAACCGCACATGTGAGCATTACTTGTCAGGACAATTCTGTCACCGGGCTTAAAATTATGGGAGATAAGCCTGTTAAGGAGAATACTGCGTACAATGGACATCCCATTCCCAACCAAACTCTGTCCGAAAGTTTCTCTATTGATTCTTTTGTTACTACATTGACAAGGTTAACGACTTTAAGGGTTCTTAGCTTAGTTTCGCTGGGGATATGGGGGCCCCTTCCGGATAAAATTCATCGGCTATCTTCACTTGAACTTTTGGATATGAGCTCAAATTTTCTGTTTGGTGCTATTCCATCTGGGATATCGAGGTTGGTTAGGCTTCAAACTTTGACGATGGATGCGAACTTTTTTGATGAAAATGTTCCTGATTGGTGGGATTCGTTATCAAACCTCACAGTACTAAGCTTGAAGAGTAATCAACTAAAGGGTCAGTTTCCTTCCTCAATTTGCAGAATTGCTACACTAACTGATATTGCGATGTCTAACAATGAGCTTTCTGGTAAATTACCTGATATGAGTGCCTTAACCAGCCTGCATGTATTGGATTTAAGAGAGAATAAGCTGGACTCTGGACTTCCTCTTATGCCAAAAGGGTTGGTTACGGTTCTCCTTAGCAGGAACCTGTTCTCGGGTGCGATTCCCCAGCAATTTGGTGAATTGGCGCAGCTTCAACATCTCGATTTATCATTCAATGATCTGAGTGGAATACCCCCCTCTGTTTTGTTCTCTTTGCCAAACATCAGTTATTTGCATTTAGCATCTAACATGCTGAGTGGGACACTTCCGAAAGATCTTAGTTGTGGCAGCAAACTTGGTTTTGTTGATATTTCTAATAACAAGTTAATAGGTGAGTTTCCTCCTTGCTTAGACAGTATTTCAGATAATAGGGTTGTTAAATTTGGTGGCAATTGCTTGTCCTATGACACCCCAAGTCAACACAAAGAGGCTTTTTGTAAAGAAACCAATGGAAGTAAATCACCCAGAGGAAGAGAAATAGGACTGATAGCTGCTATTGCATTTGGGGCAGTTCTTGTACTAGTGCTGTCGGCATTTGGGGTTATCATTTACTGTAAAAGATGCTGCACAAAAGGGAGACAAGAACAAAGTACGAGACCAAAGATTGTTCAGGGTAATGCTCCCCCTGGGGTTTCCTCTGAGGTCCTTGCAAATGCCAGTAAGTTGTACATTGGCCTGATTATTTTGTTATTGTTTTAATTGTCTCAACTCCATAGATCCGACAGCATCAATTTCATACGAGCTATTAATAGAAGCTATGCATGAGTGTGTAAACAGTGGTTGTATTGCCTTTTACTCTGTTTAGGGTTAATTTCTCAAGTAGTGAAGCTTGGGACCCAAGGTTCTCCAGCATACAGGACGTTTTGCTTGGAAGAGTTGAAGGAAGCCACAAATAACTTTGATTCGTTGTCATTTATTGGTGAAGGCTCTAGGGGAAAGGTACTTTCTAGTAGCTATTATAAAGTTTGAGAGTTAGATGATATAATCGTACTTTTCTCGATCTCAACTTGGGAGATTAGATTGATTAACCATTCGTTCGAAAAGGTAATTCTTTATATTAAACCTAGTTTTCGATCATGAGATTGCAATTATGAGAAATATATGATATGCTTGCAAGAGAGCATCATTTATGTCTACAACACTTTATCACATGGTTCCTTCATCGCCTTTTCAAAGAAACTACAGAGGTTGAGTACACATGTTCTCCCACCTTTCTGATACCAATATACACAGCAATTCTTCTGTCAACTCATTGTGTATGATAATTGCCTCATACCTTTTAATTCATCTTTTCCTTGTTTGCAGCTTTACAAGGGAAGATTGGAAAATGGGACCTATGTTGCCATCCGATCTCTGACATTTCTGAAGAAATATTCAATTCAAAACCTTAAAGTTCGGCTGGATTTTCTTTCAAAGCTTCAACATCCACACTTAGTAAGCCTTTTGGGTCACTGCATTGAGAGTGGCGGTCAAGATGATTCCAATACCAACAAGGTCTTCCTTGTATATGAATATATCCCTAATGGGAGCTATCGCGCACACCTGTCAGGTCAGTGTAGCACTATGAGGATTGATGAGTATATAGATGTAAAGCCATAGAGACAGCCATAGATTTAAGTGTTCTTTCGGATGCCTAAGACGTGTCTTCTACATGGTTCCTAGAATTCATATATATGAAGACCATAATGAGAGGATGCACTAGTTGACAACTAGAAATATAATGCTTTAATTTAGTTGTATTAATTGATGTCATTGGAAAGATGGAACGGACAGCTTTCAAGTTTCTGATAAGATAGCTTTATATATTTAAAAAATGTGCAATGATAAAAAATTAGAAAACGAAAACCACAGAACTGAATATATAAAATGGATGCTTTAATTTTCTTTTCTATCCTGGGGTTAGGGACTCGTAGTAGCAGGCTTACTGAATAGGCTTTTCAGGTATTTGCCTGTGCATGATAAATTGATGATGGAGTCTATGACCTTAACTAACTGTAACTTTCTATATCAAGGGTTGTCAACCTCTGACATGGTAACATTTTGCAGAAAATTGTCCTGAGAATGTTCTTAAGTGGTCGGATAGATTGGCGATTCTCATCGGTGTTGCCAAGGCTGTACATTTTCTGCATTCCGGTGTAATTTCTGGTTCTTTTAGCAATCGATTAACAACAAATAATATACTGCTTGATGAGCATCGGATTGCAAAGCTGAGTGACTATGGGATATCTATCATTATGGACGAAAATGAAAAGCTGGAGGTAATACTTCCTAGTCCTGCATATCAACCATTGGCCTAGCAATGATGTCATAGTTTCTTATTTTTATTCTGACATTGTATTAACTTTTGTCATCTGTAGGCAAAAGGAGAAGGTCCAAAAGCAAGGTATGGATTCTTATTTATTTGTAGAACCTTAGCAGAGAATGTGGTAATAGTTGTTGACATGTGGTTAACTGTATTGTATTGTTATGGCAGCCAAAGGACCAAACTAGAGGATGATGTTTACAACTTTGGGTTTATACTACTTGAATCACTTGTTGGGCCTGTTGTAACTGGAAAAGGAGAGGCTTTTCTGCTAAATGAAATGGTATGCTAAAGCTTCCCTTGAGTTATTTTGTGTTATCATGGAATATTAAAGCAAAGCCTTACACTCTATTTATTGTTTCTTTGGATAATGTATATGACTAATGTCTTATTTTGCTTGAGATGATTCATTTCTGAGAATTGATTCACAATTCACAGGCATCCTTTGGCAGCCAGGATGGTCGAAGACGAATTGTAGATCCAGTTGTGTTAACCACTTGCTCCCAAGAGTCATTATCGATCGTGGTATCTATCACAAACAAATGCATATGTCCTGAGCCATCATCCCGTCCCTCATTTGAGGATGTCCTTTGGAACTTACAGTATGCTGCTCAAGTCCAGGCCACAGCTGATGCCGATCAGAAATCAGATTCTACATCATAGTGGTATATTTGGGATTGAGGTGATGTGGCCTGAGCTTGTGTAGCATCGTGTTAGTTTCAAATATAGGCCTATATTTTGTCAGCATTTCCCCATTTTATGTATAGTTGTAAATGCCACCTTTGATTTGGTTGACCGTGTACATGGTTCGTATTTGTTATGGATGCATCAACACTCAGTATTGCCTACAGTGCATCTGAAATTGAATGTCCTAGTTCCATAATACGTGACACTCGCAGTTGGTTCCATTGAAGGATACAATCATGAAAGAAAGGTTGATGTGGGGTAACTAGGATGCAGTTGCATTAACAAGCTCTTTCAAGTTCTTGATCTGTATCATGAGATGAAACCCACCAAGAGCAGGGACCAGAGTGGTTCTTGTTACTCTTTGAAGTAAAGTTGCCTGCTTGATTTATGTTTCTGGTGGCGTTGTGTTGGTTATGAAATCTTTATTCTTTTATTCGTTAATGGCTGTTGTTCAGAACTGTCAGGTAGCTTCCCATATTCTGAAGCTTTAAAACCAAGGCAATGGATTGCAGTCAAATGAAATCATACCCGAAAAATACATCAACACAAATCTATTAAATCATTTCTAAAAATATTAGGAAATCTTTCCTCGGATTATAATTTTTAATTCGCCAGCAAGGATCAGTGATCAGATTTGATTTGGTCATATGGACAAAGACATTTCAACCTTCCCTCTCTGTCAACCATTTCCAGTCTTTTCTTTCTTTATCGGTTTTGTTTGTATTTGCTTTGAGTTTAATTAACATCTTATTTGTTTTTAAGTAGTTTAATAATCATGCCTCATATCATGATTTTGATGGATAATCTACCTTAAGCAGTTAGATCTGGATTCCTATTTAACTTTTTTTTTCCTTAAAAATATTCTCAAATGATTTTTTAAATTAATTTTCCGCTTGCTTTAGTGACTTAAAAATAGTAAATATTGGGTTAATTTGGACCATTTACGGCCCATGTGGAGAAAAGCCCAAAACAGAGAGTCCCCGCTGATGGTATTGTGAGCCGTGTGCTCCATTTTCGCGGGCATCGTGTTTAACAACACAATGTCGGTGAATAACGCCAACCACAGAACCTGAAAACGACGCGCGAACACCTCGACAGGGTAACCTCCACGCGCATTAAAATCGTCACCTCTCATTTATAAATTATAAAATATCAAAGGGTGCTTTCGTTACCGTTTTCCCACAATCATTTTATGTTTTTACAAGAATAGAAAAATGCAAAACGTGTTTGACTGGGCTGTGTTTCTGAATTTTTGGCTATATTTAATCAAATAAACATTAAATAAATCACTTTTATTTCTACTTTCTTTAAATAAAAGTGAAGAACACCCATGTGGGGTTCTTCAATTTCTAAATTGTCATGATATTTTTTTTGACTTTTAATATAATATATATAGGTGAATTTTATGCGAGCCTCACTTACTATACTTATTATATAGATATGTCATAAACAATAATAATATGTTTATTACAATTAGTATTAAAAAGAATATCAAATATGTTTTGTCAACTTAAAAAATTAAACAAGATAATCAATTAAACTATATGATTTTAAACTTATTACATATCTATCCAACATGTACATTCCTATCTTCAATTCTTAATGAAATTAGAGACACTCATCACACTTTCACGTCTTTCACCGGCCTTAATTATTTAGATTTGAACTTTGACAATGTTGTATTAAAGACAATTCATGAATAATGGGCATTTACTGGCGATGGTAAAGGGAAGCAATAGCTCCCTATTCCCAAATGAGACGATATTTGATGTCATTATGTGTTCTTTTTATTACTAATTGTAGTGAACATGCTATTATGGTAATATAAAAAAATTACCGAAAATTCAAAATAAATATTATTTCACAATATTATATTATAAGACATGACTTTTATCGAATGAATCACCATACTATTTTTTTAATTTTCAAATACTAATTTCAACACAAGTTACAAAATATATTTTCATATTCATTCAAATAAATCATTCTTATTACATAAAATAAATTTAAAAAACACCATTTCGAAAACAAATCAGTAGGAATCGGCAATTTTAGACAATGTACATTCTAATGAAATCATGAATGGAGCGTGATGGACAACACTCTTAAGTAGAGCGTGTGTTATTACATTTCCTTTTTCTCAGCGGAACCACTTCGGGCAAGGCATCACTGTCAGCAAACTCCAAACAAGCACCGACGGCAGCGAAGAGCAAACCGAGGCTATAAAAACGGTGCCGTTTCTGTCTTCTGACATGAGTCACCACGCTCGTTTAATTATTTTGTCAATGAGAGAGTCCCTCGTGTCGTCATCTTTACTTTTTTTTTTTTTCAATTTTTTCTTATTGTAATAGACATCCTCGGTTCTGATTCTCTCAGTCACTCACAGTCTCTCTCTCTCTCTCTCTCTGCTCTGAACCTCAAAACAAAACTCAGATATTTCATTCTTTATTACTTCCAAAACGGCACAGTTTATTCTCTTACATTTCTCCAATTTTTGCAGCTTCCATTACAGTTTACACAGGTGCATGTGATGTCTTAACAGTTTATGTTTTGTCATTTGTGTACTTTCGTCTGCTAATTTTTTTGCTGCATTGCAATAATCTGTTATGTCTTTTGCTACTTTGAGCTCAAAAAAATGGACGGCTCTGATTATATCAACTTTTATCTTCTGTGGATCTGGTTTTAAGTTGATGGTGAGCAGTAAAGAAAATAATAACTTTGAGCAAAATTTTTAAGTAAATGAGAAATCATTTCGATTTTATTTTAATTGGATTCGCTAGCTTTTTTTTTTTTTTTTTTTTTTTTTTTTGTCCTTAAAGCTCAGTTTTTGCTGGTTCAGTGTTTGCTGTTTAGTTCAAGTTGTATTGCATTAAATGAGCTTAATGTACTTTGATTTCACTTCTTGCTTGCTTTATTTTCACTTTGTTCATATTTCTATCTTTCATTCAGGTTCATCTGGAATTTCTGCATTTTTTTTCCCGCATAATGCATATCTTAAATTCTGCTGTTAATCTTCTGAATTACATGGTTCTTCCTTTTGTGTGTGGATTTTAGGAATTTGAGCTCTTACAATTGAAGTAGTGTAAAGAATTTCTGGCGGCGTGTAAGAGGTGGAATAGCTGTGTGTTTGTCCAACAATGGTTCTAGGTCTAAGTGCAAAGAACAGGAAAGAAGCCTCAATTCATGTTGATTATCGAATCCACATTCAGGATATTAAGCCATGGCCACCATCACAATCGCTGAGATCCCTACGGTCTGTGATGATTCAGTGGCAAAATGGTGATCGGAATTCTGGGTCTACTAAAACGGTTGGCCCCTCACTGGGGTCAGTTATTGGTGAGGGAAAAATTGAGTTCAACGAGTCTTTTAGGCTTCGTGTTACTCTGCTAAGGGATATGAATGTTAAAAACAAGGATGCTGATACATTCCTGAAGAACTGTTTGGAGTTCAACTTGTATGAGCCTCGAAGGGATAAGACCCAGTTGTTGGCCACTGCTACCATAGACTTAGCAGATTATGGCATTGTTAAAGAGACCTTAAGTGTTAATGCTCCTATGAACAGCAAGAGGAGCTTTAGGAACACAGCTCAACCGGTGCTGTTCATTAAAATCCAGCCCGCTGAAAAGTCTGTGAGTCGTATGAGCTCCTCCTTGAGGGAAGGCTTTTCAAGAGAGGCCTCATTGGATAAGAATGGTGGTGAATCTGTTTCAGCACTGATGAATGAAGAGTACACTGAGGAAGCTGAGAGTGCTTCTTTCACTGATGATGATGTCTCCTCACGTTCTTCTCCAACTGTTTCTTCAACGGTTGAGATGAATAATGGTTTTCCTCAAAATGAAGAGGTCCTTAATACCTTCCTTCTTCTTTTCTATTATTGTTAACATTAGTTCCTCCTTTTGATCATGTTAGAACTGAACTAATTTGATTTATATTAACCTGTTTATACCACTTCTGCTCCTGTTCTGTGCAAATTTTTTCTCCCTGCAGTAACTAATATTAGCTATTATTTTAGGTGCGATACACATTTTCAAAGTTGTTTTCCTTGGTGGCACCCGTAATATGAACGTATTTCTGTACTTTGACCTTGTTATGGCCTTATGTTCAGACAAATATTATCCTGGATTTACAAATTAATTTCACTGTACTGGAAGCTTAATGATTTGCTCTAAATTGCAGATTAGATCAGTCACATTGTCAGATAGTGCAGAAGGTTTTAAAAAGGAGCAGGCCCTAGCATCAAAATCGCACCCAGATAAATCAAATATAAAGGCACAGATATCACCACACGAACATCTGAAAGGGGGTTCATCTCGTTCGTCATCAATAGATTTATCTTCTGAACTTGAGGGCCATGTAAATTGTCATGCTCCTGTGTCCAACTCTACGAATTCTAGTCCATTTATCTCAAAAAAAGGGATAGCCCATGCTGTTCAATCTTCCTCATCATTCATCACTAATGAAAATGGTAAAGAAAAGGACAGCCCTTGTCTGAGGGGCAATGATCATGAAAATTTGGCCGAAGTTCAAAGAAAGCTTCCTACTAGAAAACCTGCTATTAGTGTTAATGCTGAACAAAACTGTGAGGTAGTTGCATCTAATAATTTTTCAGCAAAATTAGCATCTTTGAATGACAAACACCCTCTAATTCAGGAGATCGGCTCTTCAAACTCTAGTGATTCTCAAGTCAATGGGGAGAATGATGCAAATGGAAAAACTTGGAGAATGGGAAAAGTTTCCATGGAGGAGGGTGCATACTTGGATGATTATTGCAATGATTTTGTGAAGTATAGAATGGAACAAGAAGACAACAGGCTGGAAAGAGAGATCTTGGAGAAGGGAAGGCATTCTGCTGGAGATGAACCATTAAATTTTTGTTCACGAAATGCTACCAGAAATCAAGTCTCACTGGGAAGTGATTCACCTTCCCCAATCAGGGAAGATCCGGTAAATTTTGGAATGAAGAGAAATCTATTAAAAAGTGACAGATTAAAGAATGTTAGGTCTGTTAGGTCATCATCAGACATAGCTAGGAGCAATGGTAATCAGAAAGAAGTGAAGGAAAATGGTGTATTGGGAGATGCACCGAATCGCGCAGGAAGCTTCGGGAGCCCAGAAAGAAAAGATTATAAGGTTTACCCAAGGGATACTAGAAGTGCCATTGCAGAGAGCAAAATCCAACAGTTGGAACACAAAACAAAGATGCTTGAGACAGAGTTGAGAGAAGCTGCTGCTATCGAGGCTTCTCTTTACTCAGTAGTAGCTGAGCATGGAAGTTCTATGAGTAAGGTCCATGCCCCAGCTCGCCGTCTTTCTAGGCTGTATCTTCATGCTTGCAAAGAAGATTCCCAATCAAGGAGAGCTAGTGCAGCAAGAAGTGCTGTGTCAGGATTAGTTTTGGTTGCAAAAGCTTGCGGAAATGATGTTCCCAGGTGGGTAAAATCACATTATGAATTTCTTTGCTTGCTTTAGAGACTAGAGTGATGCTCCTTGGACTTGATTGCATGTGAAGTTGAAAATTTCCTCAAATATTTTCATTCCTCTTTGTGGTCACCTTAAAAACATTCTTTCAGGTCTGTAAGTTTACTAAATGAGACATTGATTATACAAGCTCTAAGATAAGTCCACTGATGGCTGCTTTATACTCCACATAAATGCAACATCTGACAAAGATCCAACTTATTGTGTTAGGTTTTTGGGTTAAGCTCCTTTTATCCGTGCTACTGCTTCTGCTGTATGTGTTCATTTACTGTTTGAGAAAAATTCTAGAACTTTGTTAAGAGCTCGTTCAATAGTCTTGGCACTCTGATTACAGGTTAACATTTTGGTTGTCTAATTCTATTGTGTTGAGAGCAATTATAAGTCAAGCTACTGGGAGACTAGAGCAACCATTTGCTGCTGGAAAATCTCTAGAAAGGACCAGCAGTCAAAGGGGAAATAACAATATAACATCTCCACTAAAATGGAAGGAATCTGCTTCCAGAAAAAAGGATAATAGAAATGTTATGGGCGGTAGTTTTGATGACTGGGAGGACCCACATACATTGCCATCTGCACTGGAAAAGGTTGAAGCTTGGATCTTCTCCCGAATCATTGAATCAATCTGGTGGCAGGTTGTATCTTAATTCTTTTACCACATTTTTTGAATTTAAATGTAAGACAACAAATAGCACCTCTACAAGTGGTTTTATAGTTCTCAGCTGATTCTGGTTCCTGCTTTTATCCAGACTCTGACACCACACATGCAGTCTGCTGCTGAAAGAGTGATGGATAGAGACATTGGTTCTTGCTCAAGGAAAAACTTAGAAAGGACTTCTAGTTCAGGTGATCAAGAGCAAATAAACTTTTCATTAGACCATTGGAAGAAGGCTTTCAAGGACGCCTGTGAAAGACTTTGTCCTGTTCGAGCTGGGGGGCATGAATGTGGCTGCCTGTCGTTGTTGGCTAGATTGGTAAATTTATAATCTGTTTAATTCTTACCATTTATTTCCTTTCAATGATGAGAGGTGAATGATACATTAGATTGCATAACTTGTCATTGGTGTTCTTTTAGTGGTCATGGTGTTTTTTGTTTTGACATACCAACAATTTACCATTACAATTATCTTTGAATTCGATAAAAGTCAATTTTGAAGCTTTCGAAGATTCTGACGCTCTCTTAGTAAGAAGTGACTCTTATTCTATTGACATTTCCGTTTTAGTTCTTTCTGAAGTTTTGTAATTGTTATCTATAGGTGCTAAAATGGTATGGAAAGTTTTTTAGCAATAAAAGTGGTTACATATTACCAACTGAAAATATAAAACTAGGTTGACTGATCTGATAATCCTAATGATTGAGTTTACCGCGAGTAAGAATGGCAAAATTACCTGCAAACTGGTAGAAAGCTGCCCCTTGTGAGTACTTTTGTGGGGTGCGCAGGTTTGGTATTTCAAATTTACACCTACTGCTGGTTGCGGGTGGGTTTGGTATTGAGAAAAAATCATGCGGATATCAGCCTACCCGCATTTTTTTTAATTATTTATGTTTTGAATTTTAATAATAGAAATTACATTAAAAAAATTTAATCATAAATATATGTGATCTAAAGTTATTAGTCATGGCTTAGTCTTCCTAATTTCTAAACCTAACCTAACTCATTGTAGTCGTATGCCCTGCTCTTTCCATATGAATGTGTGTGTGTGTGTGAGGATATATATATATAATAAGTAGAAATTTTATAATTTCTAAGTTTAATATTACTAATATTCTATATTAGTTTGATTAATTTTGCTTGTTTTGCTTTAATGATTTGAACTTAATGATTGCTTACTAAAGTTGGGTTTTTATTTGTTTAATTAATTGTTAACGGTAGTTGTCCAAAATATACTTGTTAATATTGATTAAAAAAGATGGAGCATTGATCTTATTGATGATGATTTGCCTCCAACAAAAACATTTTGTGTTAGATTGATATATTTATATATTTATTTTAATATTGAAACTTTAATGTCTTATTTACATTAATAAAATCTAGAATTGAGTATTTTATGCGGATTTTTAAGATGCTGTTATGAATTTATGGATTGAATCATATAATTCAAAGTTTTATGTACTATTTAAAGTATTTTGTTTAATATTTGTGAGATTAAATGTGAGAACCCACAAAAAACCTGTTGTAGGTTGCGGGTGGGTTTGGTGGTTATTAAAACCCGCAGAGAGTGGGTTTTTCTAAAGAAAATACAAACCTGCAGCGGGTTATGACTGGTTTGGTAAATTTTATGTAGGTGCCGGTTTGGTAATGACAAACCTGCAGTGGATGCCTGGATGGTATCCATTCCCCTCCCTAATCGAGAGCCTATATGGTACATATTCTTACGATTAAAAAAAAACTATGTTATTTTTTCTTCATTGAGAAAAATTCACTTGTGTGCCACTTTAAACAAGATCCCAAATTGCTCAACCATAGATTAGGCATTTTGCATAAATTAATGTAGCTTACTTTAGTTCAAACTGATTAGCATCTTTTAACAATATTTCCAATGTTCAGACTGTTGATTAACCACTAAGTGATCTGGTTATATTTTCAACTAAGGATTTTCTGTTTTCTAAAATTTTTTACATGCAATCTTTCTGTACTTATTAAAATAACGGAGGAATGCAAAGACTAATGCAACTATCGTTTGATCATCCTATTTCTAGACCCCCAAGGGGACAGCCCCGTAGGCTCAGGGCTTGGGATCTGAAGCTTGGTTGTATCGAGGTCTCAGTTTTGATTCTTCTAGTGAGCTTAAAAATTTCTCCCTTTGCTGTCTCATGGGTCCTGGCAAACTTTTGTTTAAATTGATTCTTACCTTTCCACAATTTCTGGTGTTGACGAGCTGCTAAGTTTATCATATCATGTTTTTGAGCTGAGGATTTTTAGTTTTGAAAAATTTAACATTAGAATTCTCTTCTATGCTGTAACTAGATAATGGAGCAATGTGTGGCTAGATTAGATGTTGCTATGTTCAATGCCATTCTTCGTGAATCTGCTGATGAGATCCCAACTGATCCTGTTTCTGATCCCATTAGCGATTCCAAGGTGCTCCCTATTCCAGCTGGTAAATCAAGTTTTGGGGCTGGTGCACAGCTGAAAAATGCGGTAAGTGACACAAATTTTCGTTTTTGGCCTAAATTTAATGCCAGATCGACAAACATCATGGTGCACAGGTCGGGCTTCTCTGACTTTTTTGTCAAGATATCATTTCCATGCGACCTGTCTTTGTTATTTCTCTGCAATGTTGTTTGACGCCTATATTGTCCAATAATGCAATTATGATTTTTCTTGGGGTTGTAGGAGAGAGGGTAGGGTTTAAGATTATCTATGTACATTTAAACTAATACAAAATTTAGGAACATTAATCATAATTTCTTTCCTTTGGTACTGTGGATCTCAGATTGGCAACTGGTCTAGATGGCTGAGTGACCTTTTTGGTATGGATGATGATGACTCGCTTGACAATGAAAATGAACATGATGCTGATGATGAGAGGCAAGATTCATCATTCAAGTCTTTCCATCTTCTCAATGCATTGAGTGATCTCATGATGCTTCCAAAGGACCTGCTGTTAAGTAGAAGCATCAGAAAAGAGGTTAGCACCCGGTTTCTTTTAGCCTTAATTGTGTATCTTCAGTACTTTGCTATCCTTGTTCACATAGCTGTATTTCATCTTTTTGAAGGTATGCCCCACCTTTGGTGCGCCATTGATAAAGAGGGTTCTTGACAATTTTGTCCCGGATGAGTTTTGTCCTGACCCAGTCCCACGTGTTGTTCTTGAAGCCCTTGACTCTGAGGTCAGTCCATTCTAAATGAATCTTACAACATTTTGCTTTTCCAATTGCTCATCTCATCTGTAATATGCTGGAGGTTGATTATTCCCTGTGACATGATGAAATATTTGGAGAGATAAATGTCGTGATGGTTTACTTTGGCAATGAATTTTGGTAGACCAGACCAAAATTCTGACTTTGGAGTGCATCTCAGTTGCATTTGTTACCTCAAAGAATCCGCTTGATAAATCTGTGTTAGCCTTCCTGAAGGTTGGAACTAATCTTCTGGCTTTTACTTGATTCAGGATCTTGAAGCTGGTGAGGAATCTATCACAAACTTCCCATGCATTGCAGCTCCACCACTCTATACACCACCTTCAGCTGATTCTGCTGCCAGTTCCATTGGAGATTTTGGAAGTAATTCTCAGCTAAGAAGTGGATCCTCGGTGCTTAGAAAATCCTACACAAGTGATGATGAGCTGGATGAACTGAATTCTCCTTTGGCTTCAATCTTTATTAGCAGTTCTCGGTCTTCCCCTGTTCCTACAAGACCCAGCCGGATTTCCAAGGGAAATAACAATCAAAGTGCCGTCAGATATGAACTCCTTCGAGACATTTGGATGACCAGCGAATATATATAATATAGATTCTCTAGTATATATGAATAATTCATATTGTATGTAAATCTGTAGTCCAATTTTGGTTTTGTGGATTTTTCTGTTTTCTGTACAAAGAAGTTTGCATTACCTTAGCATTCTAATAATGACTTAAAGCTCTATACCCCATAAGTGGAGAACCCGTACGAATGGTATGATAATTTTGGTTTTGATGGTCACTGAAGGGATCCTGAGGCAGAATGTATGGTAATTACAGTTTTTCAAATTTCAATCCAGAAAGTTCAAAAGGAAACTTTATATTTCGTGGTGAGCCTCCGAGAATGTGTAAACTTCCCACGGAAAATTAAAGCCTCGAAATGCATATGGATACGGGTACTTTTCATATTTTGAAGTGCGGTACACTTCCTATAGAAATTTCGCCCGCAAGGCCACAAGTATTCTTGCATTCAGTTGCCAAAGTTAAAAGCTAAAGAGCAGCTCGATGATTTAGTGACATTCAAAGCAAGACCAATTGCTTAATTGAGTATATAAGAATTGTAGATGGATTCATATATGGGAAAGGTAGAGAGTAGTGGAACCAAAAATGAAGGGAAAATGCAATCTTGGTATAATAGTATTCACATAGGCCAGCAGTTTTCTCCACTTTTCGCCTCTGAAACAAAATTACAATACAAACTGAGCATCCTTCAACTGCAAAATGACAAAACTTCAAATCAACCAATTCAAAATTTTAATTCGCTCTGTAACTCACGTTGTACATATTTACTATCATGCCGGAATACGAATAGAGCAGTCTCTGAATCAGATGGAAACTATTTCATGCTGTCAACTTCTGAGAAGAACTAACAGCATTCATATGCTGGAGATGTAATGCAGATAACAATCCTTGCCAGGTTTCTCCAGGTGCAGCTGCCACTTGAAAGTTAAGAAGTTTCCTTTGTTTACTGTAATAATCTTCCAATGACTTACCCTGAAATGGTTAAATATATCTGATTAATAAAAATTTCGAATTAGAAGTCATACTGGTTTTATTCAGCATCATAAATGAGCACTTCGTTAATAAGATCATATACTAAGATAAAATGGCCATCACCAAACTCATAGACAATCCACAGCCTCACGTGTATGAAAATAATAATTTTATAAGGTTTTACCGTATACACAAAAGTAGATTCTTCTAAGCTTTGATTCAAAAATTAAAAGAAACAAATAAATAAAAGAGGGTAGCATCACGCACCTGCTCTGCATAGATACGGAACTTCTCCTTCCAGGCACTGGCTGCATCAGCAGCAGAAAATCTGGCACCGCCCAAGCTAAGAAATTCTTTATGAGGAGAAAAGGCTTCACTTTCTAGATTCCTTTTAACCAATTGGTCCTCAGTGCTCTTAAAATTGATAACTAGATCAACATCCACAATTTGATCAAGAATTTCCTGCAAAGCCATCCAGTATTGCAAGGACACATAAGACACAACGAACCATCTACTGGCTTATTAATAATGACAGAACCAATAATCACACAGCACCCATAAAGAAACAAGAAAAGAAATGCTAAAGCCATGGTATAACGGAACTCCAGACTTACGGCTTGAATCCTTGTCCGAGGAATTCCATCCAGAATGAACCCACTTTCTCCCCTGTAGTATCCTTCTTCCAGCCTCTTTGACAACAATGCAAAAATTACATCTTCTGGCACAAGCTTTCCTTCATTTACAGCATTTGCGATCTAAAGTGGCAAACAACCGCAAAAAAGAGAAAAACAAGGAACAAAAAATAAAATATCTCATCTCGATAATAGGAAAAAAAAATATATATATATATATATAATCATGATAATTGGAAAAATAAAATATTTCGCACTCTAATTAGTGGAAAAAAAGGCATGTCGTACTAACAAGACATACTAGGGGAAACAAAAATTACTAGAGACAAACAAGCAATCATAACAACTTCCATTAGGTAGAAAAAGGAAAACGAAAATCATGGAATATGCTTTAGTTTTGCATTGAACTAACACCATTGATAAAACTTCAATGTCACTCATTGAACTGACCCTATTGATATAATTTCATTGAACTGACAACAGGGTCACCAAACCGTCTGTCTGTCTACAAAGAAACGAATTTCGATTATCATTGACCAAGGAAATTCAGCGTAAATAAATCATATAAAAATAAAATAAAATGATCAGCAACAATTGAATGTAACTAACATTCACTTCAACTCATTTCTAATTTTTCTTTTACAGGAAGCTTACTCCCCAACCTTCATCTCTTCCCATCATTTTACATGTTTAGGAGAATATAATTATAAATAAAATTTCCCTAAAATAATTAATAACAAATTGACGTAAATAAAACATAAAGCGAAGGCTCTTTACTTTGTTTTGGAGGTAATAATACAGAAAAAAATAAACCTGTTTATAGAGAGCAGATCGAGGGCTAAGCTCTTGTCTAACAAGACTTCCCATTGAGATATGAGGAACTTCTAGAAGTTTCGACAGATTCTCGGCGTACACGTGTTTCTTCACACCCGGGTCGCCAATTAACACCCACTGCACTCCTCTCCTCGGCGGCAACCCAGCCGAGTCGTGCCGCAGCATCGGCTCGCTGGCCTGTCCGTGGAGATCGCACTCCTCGTCGTAGTCGTACTGCAGCTGAGCCGCAGCCGCCGATCCGTAGGCCCGGCTTCCGGCTAGCTGGCGCAGCTGCAGGGCGGCGGCTGCTCTCAGTCGGCTCAGTCCGGCCATGGCGTGTCGGCGCTCGAAAGATACTTTTGCTTTTGGAAAAGTTGAGAAGCTGGCGAGCTATGGAATGCAAGAGGCCAGAGGGCTTTAGTGGGTTTACAAATAAGAGGTTTTAGAGAAAGGGACACACACAACGGCAGTAACAAGAGTAGGGCTAGGGCTTTCGAATTACGATATTGCCATTGTTTAATTCCTGCGTGCCACGTGGTTGGTGATTATGAGAGAGGCACGTTGAACCCCACGAGAGAGGGAGAGTTGACGACTAAAAGCCCGACGCGTGGAACTTGTTGGCAGCCTCTAGATTTCTACGTGCCTGACGCTCTGCCACGTGTGGGATTCGAGGGTGGGCTTTATCAAGAGCAAAGAGGTTGGGCTCTCGAATTTATTTTAATGCATGACCGATTTTACTAATGACACCCCTAAAAAGTCTAATAACACGCTTTTATGTGTTTACAAATTCAGCCTGCCGAACTTTTTAAAGGTAAATCTAGGGGTGAGCAAAAAAACTGTGCATCAGAAAAACCAAACTGAATCGATCCGAATAGTTCCGTTTGGATGGATTTTAATTTTAAAAAAATTGAAATATATGGTTTGTAAAAACAATCGAAATGCAAGTCTGGTATTCGGTTCATTCAGCTGAACCGAAAAACCGAACCAAAAAATCATATTATTGTTGGAATTTTATTTAAATAGACACGTGTGAAATTTTAATTGATTGCGTAAGATAACTAAGATAGGCATCCACATACACGATTACGGATATATATATATATATATATATATATATATTTAAAAATTATTGTTGGTGTTTGTTTCCAAATTTTCTTTTTATTTTGTGTTGTAAGTTTTAATTGTTGTTGTTTTTATTTATCTTTACAACATTATGTTTATGTAGATGGAGTATTAAAGTTTGATTATATATTTTGAAATTTTAATATTTCATATTTTGTAAGTACCTTATTAGTAGTTAGTAAGATATTAGTGATAAAATGTGTTTTGAATACTTTGTATTTATTGTTAATATTTGTAATGAAATTAGGATAAATTAATTGTTGAAAAAATTATTACATTTATGAGGCCTAATGGGCTAAAAATTTAGAAATTCAAAATAGGCCCAATAGGCCTAAAACCAAAAAAAACCGAACCGCACAGAACCGATTCGAAAAGATCCATTTATGTTCGGTTTTTATTGAGTTTGGTTCTTATTTGGTTCTTTTTATAAAATAACCGATTTAAATCGGTTCTATTTAATTTTGATCCAAACCGAACCGTGCCCACCCCTAGGCAAATCCAAGGAGGGCGTAATTTGAAATTTTACTTCAATAAAAGTGCACTTATAGGTATCTTAATAAGAAGATATCGGTACCCCTAGTGGAGACTGTTGGGGAAAATTTTGTTTTTTAAAATTTTTATAAAACTTTTTAGGACCGATCTCATACAATATATAGGAATACGTAATCTAGAAATCGTATCTTGAAAATTCAATTTGACTTTTTCCGCTGAATGATTTAGACTCACAGATCACGATCCGTCACCACCACGTCTGTTAGATCACGAACTGTCACCAATGATTTTCTAGGTTATGACTTAGGTTTGATTTGCACTTGACATGTGGGCGCCTTTATCATTACCAAAGCAACTAGCACGAGAAAATTTTTCTCTCAAAATTAGAGAGAAAAATATTTTTCTTTGATCGGTATAAAGTGGCCGCTCTCTTCTTTTGGGAAAAAATAAACCCTTTTATATCTCTATCTAATGGAAACCCTAGGTTCCTTTTTTATATTATTTAATTCTATTAAATCAATTTTGATTTAAAATAAAAATAATAAATCAAAAGTAATGTTACTTCTTTCTTGTCATAGGGGCCCATCTTATAAAATAACATAAGGTTCCTTAGACACAAATACATTACATGGAACCTCCCATTAAATAATATATTTAGGCTTTTAACCTAAATAGTTAGTTATCTTACTTATTAATCCAGTAGTGGTGCAGTCAATTAAATGAGCTAACCCGAGGATCATTTGAGAACATACAATAGTGGCTATAATAATTAGGCCTGTAATCCATAACTCCAATACTCATAATTGCTCCCACCAAGATACCAGGTAATCTTGACCACAAGTATGTATCGTGCCCATTGGTAACTCAAATGGAATAACAATTACAATCATGAAATCATAATTAACTCAAGATTAAGATTACAGTAAAATCAATGCCTGTGAGATTTAATAAGTCTGACAGTTATTACAAAGTTAATTAAATCTCGTATGTGATCCTGTTCAATGTAGTCGTACTACATCAATAAATTCATACATGATTAAGACAAATCATTCAATGAATTTATTACAGTCTATATCTAAATAAAGTGTCTAACTTTATTTATCAACTGCGAACCAAATTTATTTAATCATAAGATAACTTGTATTTATGCCATTTGTGAATCCACATGGTGATCACGTAAATACATATAATATGATTAAATGGAATTTAATCAAAATATTAATGCAATTAAGATATTTAAATAAAATACCTCATTTATTTTATTAATCAAAAAAATTATTTATTACAATTAAATAAACACATATGCTTTTAAAGAGCACATTTTTCCAACAGAGACTTCAGCCGTCACTGTCACTGAACCTTCATTTAATTTATATTTTAGTGTGGTTGGTTTAGCGGATGTGGATGTTCATCATGGTATGTTTAGTTCAGCAGCTGCAATATAAAATCAAGAAGGGTTGGTTATGTTAGCATGTGTTGATATTACAGTTTACTTTGATGTTGTTGATGTTGCAGAGACGGAAGCTTATACTTGATTAAGTTTACATTGCCACAAAATTATCTTTCCCCCACTTTGTATCAGATTCTCAATTTTAGTTTTTTTTTAATAGTCTCCATTGTTTTCGGTAAATAATAAAAAATATAAATTTTAAAAATTTTATGCAACAAGTCCTTATTAAAAAATAATAATTTTAGAATTCTAAAAAATTTATTTGGCATTTTCTTCAGCAGTTTCTATTGTTTTCTATAACATTAAAAACTATAAATTTCAATAATTTTGCATAATAAACCCCAATTAAAATATGATAATTTTAAAATTCTAAAAGAATATTTTCTCTCAATCATTATGTTCTGCTTTAATATTATTTTATTTATTATCAAACATATAATTCTTCTAAAATATCAACAAAAAAAATTGGATAGTCTTCTAACCACATAAATAAATTAATTCTTAAACAAAAATCTCATCAAAATAATGATTGCATTCTCTTAAAACAAATCTATTGTGTTTTTTTTTTTAACTACAAAATAAGAAAAGAAGTATATCTTGCTTTCTATGACAACTTGACAAGATCTAAATGATTAGGACATGTTGAATGCGGTTAAAGATGGTGAAATAAACTTATTTTACTAAAATTTAATCTCAATATAGCGTTTGTTATGAATAAGTGAACCAAGAATAATACATGTTGTACCTACTAAATTATCATATGATAATAATGTTTTTTGCCCTGAAGGGACCCTTGGAATGAGTTTTTTAGACTGTATCTTATGCTAACAACCTGAGATAAAATGACTATGTTGGAAACCCCAAAAATTAGTTAATCTTAATTTTTTTTAGAAAGATGATTCTCCCTAATCTATTAATTTAAGTTATTATTGATTCTTTATATTTTAAATATAAGTAATAGAATAAATGTTATACAATTTATTTTTTCACATTAGATAAATAATTGAGATAACATTTTCTCAAATATTATCTCAGCTCCATATATGTGATAAGGAATAAGTAATTTTACATAATTTTAAATTTAAATATATAAATTTATTATTTTGATAATACTATTTATAAACTCTATAATGAAATTTAAATTAATATCCAAGTATTTATTTAATATTTATTTTTCATTTTAATATTGTCAAAATTTACATAAAACCTTGTCTATCCTATGTTAAACTAAACACAAACAACATTATTGTAATCTAATTTAATTTAATCACCAAATATGAGATAGTATTAAATATAATTATATCTCCTATTTCATCCCATCCTATTATATCTTATCTTGCACACAAAGCAGCCCTTAGTGTACTTTTGTCAACATATAGAAGAACTGCCATTTCACTAATCTAGTTAATCTTTTCAAAAACTGATATTGGTAATATTTGCAGTTTACTTTCTATATTCTAAATATGATCAAGAAATTCATTGGCGAGTTACTGCAAAATCCAATCTACAAATATAGTGCTTGGCTTATTTGAGTGATGTAACTAAGAGCGAAAAGAAACTTTCTACACGAGCTTTTAGATTTTTTATAAGAATTCTAAAGGGATTTTCTATTAAAAAAAATGTCTATAGATTTTAATTTCCTCTACACGCCCACCAAATATTATTCTTTTTTTTTTTTTTAATGTGGTTAGATCCATAAAATTTCCCTCCATCTTCTTGTTCTTCATTAACTAATCTTTCTAGTATAAGAAAAAAAATAAGGATCATAACATTCATGGAAGTTCAACATTTGTTTTAAAATTCATCTCTCTAGAAGGGAAAAAAAATTACCAAAAAAAAAAAGGTTTTGATTTACAGATTCATCAATCCTGCTAGAATATTTGCATTTTTCATGTGAATAATACACAAATTAATCACGTAAATGTAGAAACGCAGACGCCATAAATGATAAAAATGATTATCGATCAAATGCATAACCAGAGATAAAAGGTAAATTTATTCAAATAAACTATTATATATTCTGCTGAAATTATTAGCTGGCACCATACTACCTTAATTCTATGGAGGATTAAGGTTTTAATTTTTTTTTTGTGATTTAGAAAAAAATCTTAAATAAAAAGTATGAGAGAGATGAGAGTTATAAGGTTATTTGATGTGGAGCAAGTATGTAGAAATAAAAGTTAAGTTTGATTTATCTGATTAAAATAATTATTTATTATTATAAGTAATACTATCTTAAGTGGTAAAACATTTAAATGGGTTTTTTATTTTTAAAAAATTATACTGAAAAATGGAATTTTTTTGTAATTGATATTTTAGATAAAATGGGTGTGGAAAGTATTTTAGCAAGTTAAAATAATCCATCCATATTTTTAATATCTAAATATATTCATCTCACCAAATTACCCTTGAGTCCTTGACCCATATAAAGATTATAAAATATTTTAATGGACCTATGTGTCAAAATCTTGAAACCTAACATTTTCTTTTTTTTTTTATGAAATAAGAGGGGTTGCAACATTAGTAACCAAGTAATTGCATCCTCGCGGTTCGAATAATTTTACAAATTTTTAGTTTAATCTAATGGTTGGATCATAAATAGATTAAAAAAAATCACAAATAGATAAAGGGTGGGGCTATTTGAACCCACCAATTTACTCAATAAACCTATTTACTAAATAAACCCATCTCTAAATTTTAAAATTTTAAATTTTACTCAGTAAACCCACTAAAATACCTAATATGCCCTTTCTAAACCCAGTTTTTATAATAATAGTGATTTTACTCATTAAACCCATAATATTCATTTATAAACCAATTAGATTGGAAATTGATTATTAATTGGAAATTTAATAATCAATTTTGAGTGAATGACCCTCGTTTACGGACAAATGAATCAAAACATTCTAAATGAGAAAATAGTTGTCATCATGAAATTATTTTTTTGAGTTATATTATATTGGTGAGAAAAATCTTGTATGATGGTATGAAAATATAATATGAGGAATTTGAGAAAAAATATTTTTTTCAGAATTTGGGAAAAAACAATAATTGATTATTAATTGAAAATTTAATCATCAATATTAATTAAACAATTTTGAGTGAGGGGTCATTCTCAAACGAATCATAACAATTAAACAATTAATCCTCCATAAAATCAATATCCATCAAATCACTAACAATTAATTTTATTACTCTGAATCAACTCACATGTGCCTATTTAACAATATATATGGCTTGCGAGAAGAATCCCACCTTTTGATTGATTAGGGTTAAATGAAAATTTGATTAGGGTTCTATAAAACTATGTTGAATATAAAGATGGGTTCAAAGAGTAAAAATTCTGTTTTTTTTTAATTATATTCTAGTGTCCATAACTGTAATTTAATTTAGGGGTATTTTAATGATAAAAAATTATTTTTAAAGTGGGTTTATTGAGTAAATTAGTGGGTTCAAATAGCCCCACTCATAAATAAAAAAACAAAAAATGGGTTACAAATTATGGTTACAAGCTAGCTGGAGCCCTGTTTCAGTAATGAGAAATATCATCTGATCTGGGATCCCCCTATATTATATTCATGTAAATTACAACCCTCTCACATAAATAGTAAGTGATGTGGGGCCCACTCACTATTAATGTGAGAGGGTTGTAAGTTACGAATGTAACTTAACATTAGCCGATGATATGAGATTTTTTTAGATTATAATATTTTTTTGGAAACGGATTGGAGCTGTTGGATTGAATCCAATGACCTTTACTTTATTTTTGTTGAACTTTTTGCTCCCATCATGTACAGCAAAACCGTGAAATTTAGAATCACATCCAAAGGTCACAAAAGCATCTCAAATGAAAGAAAGCCCATCGGCCATTACCAACATTAGCACGCTTTAATTTTATAACAATTAATGAAAACTAATATTTAGTTCCTACTTTTAAGAATCGATTTAAAAAAAATAGTCCACCCATTTTATGCTGACAAAGACCAAAAAGGTTATTACATATTATGCAATTTTTTAATTATTAAAGCATATTTTACTTTATATTTTCCCTTGTCTTAGAATCTCATAATTGCACGTTTGGTATGATTAATTTAATGACCAAAAATATTTATTTAATTTCAAAAGTATTTTTTTTAAATTTTTATGTTGTTTGGTTTCATTTCCAACATTTTGAGTAAATGATTAAATAAATTATTTTACCTCTATTAGCAAAAGTTTTAATTATGGGCTCTTTTATGGGTTTTTGGAAGTAATGGTTAGAATTTTTTTTTAAAAATATTGAATTATCTAAAACATAATTCATTTATTTCACCGCCGTATTTATTCCTTTTAATGATATAAATTTAAAAATTTTTGTCTATTAAAATAATTTTATAATTTTTTATAAAAACTTTCGTCAACAAATAAACAATTAAATTTTGTTGTAAAAATTTTATTAATAAAAAGTACTACTTAAATCAATTCTAATTGAAAAATATGGCAAACTGAGCCTGTAAATCCTTAATCTAATAGTAGACTTGTTCTCTGGACAAAGTAGATTACAAGTTAAAATCCATTTAAGGACTCAATATAATCCTTTTTTCCACAAATATGGATGGTGGTGGTAGATAATTAAATATTCCTCGATGGGGTTAAAATTTTCGACCGAGTCTCGATAGACTTCCGACTTCCGATGGCAAAACCAATCAATGTCTCAATGTGTCTAAGTATTTGAATTCCCAAATTCCTGAAAGGGAAAAAGAAGAATAAAAGAAGAAGAATGGCATTTTCAATATCTTTTTATTAGCCTAAGCAAAGTATAAATTCTCCTGGTATTTTTAACAATGCTTTTCACTTTTCTTCTTTAGGTCACAAGAAATTCTAAAATAAATTAGAGGTATTATATCAGTCATACAATAAGTAGATCATATTATGATATGTATATTTATTTTAAAAAATTATCATGCAAGTGGCGATTATATTAAATATAATTACACATATTAGTCGATTATATTATCTCCACTGTATTCTAAAATTTCTGTTAGCTCACATTATATGATTGGCTCCAAATTAAAAGGGATTAAGGATGATTTCACATTATACATGTGAACTTTACCCACTTTAGTAAACTTGTTCGATACAAAATCCCACATATTCTTCATATGCGCTTTGTCTTTAATACCTTTAATCAGCGAAAGGCATTGCACACCTGCAACAATAAATAAATCCTTTCTCCTGCTTCTTCTTTTGTATCCTTTAACATGCATATAAAGATCATTTGTTGCTTCAATACTTCATGCATGGTCAAGGTTCATTTCATTTTCTTGCTAACGCCCTTAAACTTGTTTACTATATATATATATATATATATATTTTAAAAAGTACATTCTGCAGGGCTCAAGAATAGAGTGGGAACTCATGAAGATTTGATTCATAAATCAGAACAGGAATCAAATTTGTAAGTTGTAAGTATGTGCAATTTAAATCAGCAACTGTTTCATTAGCATTTTTTGTATACTGAAGTATGAATGTTCAGCTTTTCAAGTTCTCACTCTGATTCTTGTTGAACCCAAGCAGAAGTAGAAGAACACTGCTATGGCAGAAAGGGATCAGATCGTGGTTGATGTAAAACTATTGGGATCCTCCTTTGAAGATATGATGGCAGAACCACTCGCCATGGCACTTAATGCTAGCATCTTCAAGACCCCGAAAATTCTCTTGAGGCATAATGAAAGCGCATACATCCCTCATGCATTTTCATTTGGCCCTTTCCACTGTAAAAATGAACAACTCAAACTTACACAAAGAATCAAATGGAAGTACATGCAAGGCATCCTCCGAAGATCACCGGATCCACATCTCAAATGGAGGGAGCTCGTCGATGCCATCGCTTCTCTCAAAGATCCTGCTCGACAGTGCTACGCAGGTTCTATTGATTTGGATGATCGAGAATTTATAGAAGTTTTAGTGCTTGATGGTTGCTTTATTATTGAGCTATTCCGCAAAGACTGTGATATTTTACCAAAAGAGCCTGATGATCCTATATTTGCCATGTCTTGTTTTCTAGAATATTTAAACCATGATCTCATTTTGCTTGAAAACCAAATTCCTTGGCTGGTTCTTGAGCGGTTGTTCAGCTTGACAATGGCTCCTGATTCTGAACGAAAGTCTTTGATTATGGTTACTCTCGAATACTTCGCTAACATCTTCTCATCTAAAAAACCTGAAACAAAGCCAGAGCAATTCGAAATCCCTAACATCAAGCATATTCTTGACCTACTGCGTCATTCATTGGTTTTGCCTTTGGAAAAAAGATGCAGTAATCGAAAAAGGGGATGGGATATTTGCCCTTCTGCCATGACGTTGCAGGAGTCCGGAATCAAGTTACAGAGAGTAAAATCAGCTAGTATCCTCGATATAAAATTCAGAAGTAATGGTGTTCTTGAAATCCCACCTTTGCTTATCCAGGAAACAACAGAAACTCTTTTCAGGAACCTCATCAGCTTTGAGCAATGTTGTCCGAATTATGAACCAATAGTCACTTCTTATGCCAAGCTCATGGATAGTCTCATTGACACCAATAAAGATGTAAAGTTACTCTTCGAGCATCACCTTATCGATAACTGGCTGAATATCGGGGATGTAACTCAGTTTTTCAAAAAGCTGTACTACGATGCTCGTGTCAAAAATTTTTATTATCTTCCTGTTTGCCAGGAAGTGAACCAGCACTGCAGGCATTGGAGATCTCGTTTGAGATATGCATACACGCACAGGTATTGCGGCTCCCCTTGGGCCATTGTTTCTCAAGTTGTTGGTACTATCCTTTTGATTCTGGCTATCCTTCAGACTTTGTTTTCCAGTCCTCCTTTTAAATGATCAAATTGTTGAATTCTGTGCAAACCAAAGTTAATTTGGTTGAATCTTGTATAAGCCAAGAATCTGCTTTTGCTTAGATTGTGATACAAGTTGGGCAAGTCCAGGTATGAAATAAATGTATTTTATAGTTCATATTGGAGTGAGATACTCTTGTTTGTTTGTGCAGTAAGGGATGGTGGTTTCATTTTGCTATACCCATTTTCTTTTTTTCTTTTTTCTTTTTTCCTATCAAAAAGATACTATTAACCTTGTAAATACCAAATCTAGTTTCTTTTCTTTCTCTGTGAATTCAATGTGGCATGGAAAAACCAGATTGCTCAAGTTGTTGGTGAATGTGAAGCATAAATTAACTTTGATTAAATATACAAGTAACCTTACTTCTCTACGTATTTAAAAGAAAATTGAACCTTTATAACTAACATATCTTGCTTGCAAAAGAGGTTAAGAGAAAAGACGTGAGATGTGATCTTGGGATACCGGATGGTTTACTATAACAAAAAAGAAAAGACCTGAGAAGTAAGACCCGCAAGATTCCCATAGCCTGGTATTGTCTTGTGACTTGAGTAATATGCATCTACTTGTCAATTTTCAGACAATGGTGAAGCCATTGAAGTTGTGAGTTATAAGAGAGTTATCTTTTGTCCAAAAAGATTGATGCGGTTGGTGGACCAGTAAGCTTGTCACATAATCTCTTGCTAGCCAATGACTGGCAAATGCTGGCTATAGAAGAAATGGATATTGTCATGGGAATCTTCTTTTTCTTCTTCTTTCTTTTCTTTTTCACTTTACCCTAAGGAATTGGATAACATAGTCACGACTGGTAGGCCTGTCACTCAATGCTAGCATCTTCAGAGCCCCAAAAATTCTCTGTAGGCAGAATGAAAAAGCATACACGCATGCTCATGCATCTCCATGTCCTGTTTGCTAGGGTTCTTAAACCATGAACTCATTTTGCTTGAAAACCAAGTTCCTTGCTTGTGCTTGATCGTTTTGTTTAGCTTGACAATGGTTCCCCAAGGCAAGTTACCAACATATTCTCAGCCGATAAACCTTCTATAATATAAATCCTGAACAATTCAGGAACCAAGACATCAAGCATACTCTTGAGTCTTGTCTTGAGTCTTGACCAGTAAAGGCTCTCAATACTCGTACCTTTCGGACGAGACGAATCCGATGGAATGCGTTTGGGTTGGCAATAGGGTGGGTACGGCTCAGTCCGGTTCGGTTCAGTTCGGATCGAAATTAAGCAGAATTGATTTAAATCGGTTATTTTATAAAAAAAATCAAATTAAGTACCGAACTCAATAAAAACCAAACATAAACGGATTTTTTTGGATTGGTTCGGTTCGGTTCAGTTTTTTCGGTTTTGGGCCTATTGAGCTTATTTTAAATTTCTAAATTTTTAGCCCATTAGGCCTCATGAATGTAATAATTTTTTCAACAATTAATTTATCATAATTTCATTATAAATATTAACAATAAATACAAAGTATTCAAAACACATTTTATCACTAATATCTTACTAACTACTAATAAGGTACTTACAAAATATGAAATATTAAGATTTCAAAATATATAATCAAACTCCAATACTCTATCTACATAAATATAATGTTGTAAAGATAAATAAAAATAACAACAATTAAAACTTACAACACAAAATAAAAAGAAAATTTAGAAACAAACACCAACAATAATTTTTAAATATATATATATACCCGTAATCGTGTGTGTGCATGTCTATTTTAATTATCTTACGCACCAATTAAAATTTAATACGTATCTATTTAAATAAAATTTTAAGAATAACCCAATTTTTCAGTTTAGCTGAATAAACCGAATACTGAATCTGTATTTCAATTTTTTTTATGAACCATATATTTCGGTTTTTTAAAAAATTAAAATCTATTTGAACGGTTCGGATCGATTTTCTCTAATGCACAATTTTTTTGCCCACCCCCCTAATTGGCGGCAGCCTTTATATCATCTTGGACAGAACATTTAGGAATGGCATCCTTGAGATCCCGCAATAAAACAATAAATGCGCCCACCGTGGGGCTCGAACCCACGACCACAAGGTTAAGAGCCTTGCGCTCTACCAACTGAGCTAGACGGGCCGGTTAAGCAAGATTGTCCATCATAAAATATGTTTTTCATATGTTTCCCGTACAATTCCGCAAACTACATAATTGCGTTCTGATTTGCATAATTATTTTTTTAATTGTTATGTGTTTTTTTTAATATACATAACCTCACAAAAAGGATGCCGAGCAATATAACTCGAAATCTATTCCCACAATTATTTTGAGAAAAATCTATTCTTTAAAAAAAAAAAAAACTTCCGGTGGTGATTTGAACTCATGCGAGAAATATATACATCCTATATAAGAGAAATTGCCCCTTTAAAACTTGAACTCATGATGTGCGTGTGAATTCTCAACATCGGGCTAGGGGTCCAATGGCATTATGGTTTATTTTGTAAGTTGATTAATTATGAAGAGTTAGAGCATCCCAAAAAACTCTTTAAATAAGATTTTACTTCTTATTTGAAGAGTTATATTAATATTAAATATTCTAAAAGACACATTAATTCAGATTTTTCAAATAAGATTTGTTTCTCACTCTTTAATATTGCCGAGTGAGTTTCTCCATCTTCTATTAATATTTTATTATTATTTATTGAAAAAATAAGACTGCAATAATTATTATTTATGTTTCTTTTAAAAAATATAATAACAATTCAATTTGATTGTGAGAAAGATTTGATTAAAATAATATTAATTTATTCTTATTTGGTGAGTCTTTTGGAGGGGATTATATTTTTTTATACACTTATTTACCACATCAGTAAGCAAATTAAAATTTAAAGAGTAAAATTTAAAGACCCTTTAGGAGATGCTCTTAGGAGTATGCTCTATCTTACATATTGTGGAGTTAAGTAATAATTAAAGTAATAAAGCATCTACTTTTAAATAAGATTTCTTAGAGCATCTCCAAAAGATTCTTTAAATAAAATTATATTTCTTATTTGATGAGTCATATTAATATTAAACACTCCAAAAGATATGTTAATTTAAAATTTTCAAATAAGATTTGTTTCTCACTCTTTAATATTATTGAGTGAGTTTCTCCCTCTTCTATTAATATTTTAATATTATTTATTGAAAAGATAAGACTGCAATAATTAGTATTTATGTTTCCTTTAAAAAATATAACAACAATTCAATTTAATAGTGAAAATATTTGACTAAAATAATGTTAATTTATTATTATTTGATGAGTCTTTTGAAGGGATTGTATTTTTTCATCCACTTATTTCCTACATCAGGAAGCAAATTAATATTTGAAGAGTAAAATCTAAAAAGTCTTTTGAAGATGCTCTTAGCCCTCTCTTTTGGTCTATTTAATCTTTGGGAAAAAGAATTCTTGTCATATCAACGAAAATATAAATTTAATTTATCAATGAAAATATAAATTTAATTTATATGTACAGCTTTTACAAAAGGTTATTGTTGTTATCATTCAATTGAAAGATAATCTGAAAAAAAAAAAAAAGTAGAATCGCAAGTGTTTTTACAAATTTTTAATTTACTTTTTCCCTCTAATATCCATGCACGAATCTTCTTCCCTTTTCATATTTCTGGGACACCTCAATTTCCTTGCACCTCCTTTAAGAATGAAATTCAGTCAGCGAAGAATGGCTGTGAAAAGAAATTATAAAGCTCTCCCTATTAATTCCCACCTCTTCCCTCAAGTCCTTGTTCTTTTTATTTTTTTTTATTTTTTATTTTTTTTGGGTAGTCGGTGGCTATGGAAGTTTTGACGGTTGTGGAAAATCTTCTAGGATATTAAGTCGGTATTGCTGTCCCATCCAAAAGGTCTTTATAAAATAAAGAAAGCTAGCTCGCAATAATTTCAATTAATTCCCACTTTAATATGATATGATTCCTTTCACAAATTACCATCACTGCATCATTAATTTCCCAATGCATGACGATATGGCATGACCAGTTAAATTTTCTTTTATTTTTTAAAAAAAAGTCAACGGTCTTTCTTCTTCACTGTACAAATTGCGGGACACCCCAAATCACAAGCTAACCGGTCAACTCACGCCACGCGTGGGTTTTCTCAATCGGAAACTTCTACTTTTCCTCCTCAGACTTCCTGTCACCGACTGGTCTCCGTATATAAAGATAAGCTCCTTGCCAAATCCTTAGGTTTTCAATTTCTTCGCTAGCTCTTGCATTTGATATCTGAATCTGTATCTATATCTATATCTACACACACGCACACTAGCTGCTCATCACCAACCAAGCTGCCTTATATTTCTTATCGGCAAATGAAGGTGAAGTACCAACAATATGAGCGTGTATTCAATCACTTTGACAGCAATGGAGATAGAAGAATATCTCCCTCGGAGCTAAAACAGCGTGTTGAAGCAATAGGGGGGGAGCTCTCATTGGCTGAGGCGGAGGCAGCGGTCGAGTTCTTGGACGCAGATGGAGATGGGCTGCTAGGGTTTGATGACTTTGTTAGGTTAGTTGAAGGCGGTGGTGAGGAAGAGAAAATGAATGACTTGAAAGAAGCTTTTAGGATGTATGAGATGGATGGTTGTGGGTGTATTACGCCTAAGAGTTTAAAGAGGATGCTTAGTAGGCTAGGGCAGTCCAAAAGTGATGATGAATGTAAGTCGATGATTGCTTATTTTGATCTCAATGGTGATGGAGTCCTAAATTTTGATGAGTTTAGGATCATGATGTCGTGACTTCATAGATCGTTTTGTACATTTGTATATTGATTATTATATTTTTTATGAATTTGGAATAACATGATGGTGTGAATGGTTGTGATCCCATTGATGTAAGGAAAATTTTAGAATTTGTTCGTTTCAGTTTTTTTTTTTTCTTTTAAATTAGAGTTAAACTAAGTGTGTTCTTAGGATTCTTTAATCATAGTGCGACTGTAATTAATTTTTTTTTTGTTTTGGTTTCAGTTAATTTAGGGAGCTAGGTTAATTATATTATAAATAGTGATGACTTATTATTGTTTAGGTAATTATTGAAAAAGTATAACTTTTCCCATTATCCCCTTGATAGGAATGTTACGTTGAAATTTTAATTATCTCAAAAATGTAGGTCATCTTAAATAATAGCATCATCTTATCTTCATTTTTTCTAGAATTATTGGGCTCCTTTATCATTCCTTGTGCTATCTTGCTTCTAGTTTTCTTAATATCATGTTAATAGTCTTCTTTCTTTTTTATATGTAAGTGGATTAGACGTTTTTTTAATATTGGAGAAAGTTAGAATCTGGACAATATTATATAAGATTTAATATAAAATTAGTTCCAATAATTATCTAATAGTCTTTTTTCTTTTGATATGTGAGTGGATTAGACGTTTATTTAATATTAAATAAAGTTAGAATTTGGGCAATACTATATAAGATTTGATATAAAATTAGTTCCAATAATTATGTGATTGTAAATATATCAATATTAATCTCATATAATATGAGTTGTAATTTAAGTAATAATCTATTTGAAGTAAAATATCCATCTATTTAGAATAGTCATAGAAAGCCAACTCATCATGAAAGGAAGAGGGATCGTGTGCTTTAGTTAGAGAAACGTGTGATCTAGCATAATTAAAAAAAAAACACGAAACTTGACTATAAAATTATTGGACCGCTGAAGTTTGAAACTCGCTTATAGGATTGGAGTGGGGGTTTAGTTACTAACATGTTTTCTTTTTAATCAGTCATTCTTCTATTTGTCAGATAGCACAAATAAGTCATCTCTGAAAGGCTCTTCAAATAAAATAAATTTTATTATTTTAATCAAACGTTTTTCTATACTAAAATAATATGATACTATATTAAAGACTTCAAAATGAAATTCTTCAAATGAATGAGTGTTTTTCTCTCTCCTCAATTTTAAAACCCTTTTTGTTATTATACCTTTTTAAATAAGTAACAAAAAATTATTTAAAGAGTGTGCTGATAATGCTTTAATATTACGCTTCTCAACTAATATCTCAAATGCCATATAACCTTCATTTATTAAATAGATAAATAATTTTATAAAATTATTAGATTCACCATCTACTATATAAATAATGCATAAAATGTGGGCTAACATATTAATTACTCCTTATGCCAAGCGTGATGCGATTTGTAAAAGCGCGGTCCGACAGTATTGGATTGACTCCAATTTACTCCATAAAAAATTAAAATATTTTGTCAAAGTTTGTTAACGAGGCAAGTTCTGCCTTTTTGTGACTTTGACAAATTAATTGTCAAAATTAAAGGAGGTGGGCTGCTGCTGCTTTAATATTATATACAGCCATGCTGATGCACTAGTGATTCAATCTAACTATGGTCTATAGGCGGTGCTGGCCATCAATTATCGGCCCACAAGGATTCATGGGCTAGCACGGCATAATCCACTAATTTGGTAGGCCGTGCCATGCCTATTTTTTTTTTTAGTTGAGCTCAGTATGACCCACGGCATGAGTCTTGTGCCGTGCTGTGGGCTGTGCCAAAAGAAAATTGACAAAAAAAAAATTCATCAATTTTTTTAAGTGTGCTTAAAAACGCCCACGCGTCTGACGTATTTTACAAGCTCACATATCTGGCGTGCTTTTTTAAGCATACCAATAATAAATATGAAAAATATTTCATTCACAAATGAAACATATCTCTATTAAATATTAACTAAGTTATGATTTAATATTAATATGAAAAATATTTCATATAAAAAATATTTTATTATTAATGTTGTAAAATCTTTTATTTTTTATTTATCATTTATAAATTTATGATATTTATAATTTTATTTATTAAAATCATGATATTTAGTTATTTACTTATTCATTTAATAAATTATAAACATAAATAATTAAATATCATAAATAATATTATTCATTTAATAAATATCATAAATAAAATTATGATATTTATAATTTTGTTTATTAAAATCATGTTATTTACTTATTCATTTAAAAAATTATAAATATAAAAAAATTAGAATATTTATTTAAACTAAGATTTAATGATTTAAATTAATTTTTAAAAGTCTATGCTAAAAAATATATTAAAATAATTAATTTCAAGATATTTTTCTTTAATTTCATAACATTTTATTAAAAAAAATTACTTATATATATTTTGGCTCGTGTGCTATTGATGGCCCACGGGCCGCGTGCGTAGCCCACCAATGAACCATGCTTATTACGTGTTTTTTCGTGTGCCGTATTTTGGTCCATCTCTAATCGTGCCGTGCTTTTAAGGCTCGCGTGTCCAAAATTCTAGGCCCGGCACGGCCCACATGTGTGTCGTGCTGTGCCTCGTGCCCCACCAAAACGTGCTCGTGCCCGTGCTCGTGCCCGTGCCCGTGCCGTGCCACGTGCTGCCTGGCCCATTGGCCATCTCTAATTCAATCCACTCAATTCACAACAAATAATTCAATCAAATACTTAATATTAAACTCAAATGAATAAAATTATCAAAGTATTTTTAATATCTAGGAGTTTAATTTGCGGGGTTATAGTTTATAGGATTAAAAAATTGAACATAAATTATGAGATGTTGTATTTTCAAGATAAATATTTAACTTTTTTTTGAGGGCTTTTCACACCATAATAAATCTCATCTCATGTATAACAATTGGAGATTAATTATTACAAGTACAATTTAAGGGGTCTAACTATATTGCAACAATGGTACGGTACCACGGTTGTTTTCAACCATTGAATTTAGCTAATACAATTATACAATTATAGATTAAATGACTGGTTGTAATATAGTTTTGCCCTATAAATTATGTGTAAATTGTATTATATCGATTTTTTTTTTAATTAAACCTGCTTCGATGTATCAAAAACTCAGTTTGAAATCAATTCTTAAACAGGAAATACTTGCACTCACGACACGCGGAAAGTCCTAAATCTTCAACCTCAATAATGAGGCGAGAATATATTTCTGATCAATAAATTGTTATTTTATTCTACTTTTTAATTTACTGGTGCAGTCAGATTACCGGAGCAGAAATGTGATAAAGAAATTCTAAAACCTGGTATCATTACATGTAACATATTATTTCAGAAAACATAAAGAGTAGAATACAAAGTCGAATCCTGCACTTCATCATGT
The DNA here is from genome assembly GCA_029618585.1 of Citrus australasica. NCBI lineage: Eukaryota > Viridiplantae > Streptophyta > Magnoliopsida > Sapindales > Rutaceae > Citrus > Citrus australasica. Next base: position 9,893,402 of record JARCIV010000002.1, on the reverse strand, counting down.
CCAATAATACTTTGCTAATTACATATGTACAGCATCCCACCACCCTTATCAAAAAAGCACTTCTAAAAAAACACAATTATTTAAAAGTAGAACTAGAACTACATTTACTGCTTTACTGATTTGCTGTTGATTGATTACTTTGTTGCAGATGCTTTTACTAGAGGTTTTGAAGAGCTCTCACAAATTGAAATATGTTCCCCTTGTGGCAATTCTTCCACTAGTCTTGACAACTTCTCAACAATTTCTCCAGCACTTGGTCTCATTTCGGGATCTTCCTCAACACAAGCTCTTGCAAGATTGGCTACCGTGACAGCAGCATCAAATGAGTAATTCTCACCCAATGCACTATCCATCCATTCTCTAAGCTCATCTGACGTCTCTGCTTGCAATATGGACTTGATTTTCTCTGAAAGCCAGACACTGCCTTCATCTTTCTTCCTTGGCCTGTTTATTGGCGTTTGCCCTGATAACACCTCAAGCAAGACAATCCCATATGCAAAAATGTCAATGCTTGGAGCAATCACCCGCTCATGAATGTACTCAGGAGCCAAGTATCCCATGCTCCAAGAAGCAGGATTTGTTGAATAAAATTGTGGGCTCTCGTTGTCATCATTAACACACCTTGCCATTCCAAAATTGCCAACTCTGGCATTAAATTCTTCATCTAAGAAAATGTTCCTGCTCTTTATGTTCCTGTGAACATAACCGGGGTTCATGACATGGTGCATGTATTGCAGCGCCATGGCTACATCAAGACAGATTCTTAACCTCTGGCTCCATGTCAAGAAACAATAGCAAGAGGCAATGAATTGGTTCTTCATTGCTAATCCGCCATGAAGCCAATCCTTTAATGATCCGTTTTTTCCATACTCAAAGACTAGAAATGAGTGAGGGGCATCTGTTAAACAAGTCCCCAGAAGCCTGACTATGTTGGGGTGATGATGAGTTGCGTGTTGCACAAGCTGCATCTCAAGTTTCGTGATTACTTCATGCTCTGTGCGCTTTATTGCCAAGTTTTTCCCATTGAGCCGGCCATGGTAGACAGCTCCCTCAATAAGATTACTAGAATTGAAGTTTTCAGTTGCCCTTCTCAGATCCTCAATAGAATAGGATTCTAATAGCAGCTTATGCTGCTCTGCAGTGTCAATGATTTGGCCTTCAATGGTGCTCTGAGATCCTTCAAATGACACCTTCTTGTCACTTGTTGTTCTTACGCTTGCACTAAGCTGTTGCAGCTCCACATCTCTATGATCCTTATGGCTAATCATTGGACTCTGCTGCTTCTTCTTCTTCAATAGGATCACAATAACAACTGCAGCAATAGCAATGCAGCCTCCAACAACAGTTCCACTGAGAGCAATATAAGCTCCCACTTTCAACATCTTGGACTTTTTCTTGGGTGGACTAATATCCGGGATGCTGTAATTTGTTTCAGGAACATGCAAATTGGGGTCATGGGGTTTTGCAAGAGGAGCAAGAACGGGCTCACCATTAAGAGGAATCAAAATAGAAGTAAAAGCTAGTAAATCCTCAGGCTTAAAACCCTCCAAAGATTTGTTATTAGCAGCAATTATCGCTTCTGGGGTTGTGTTAAACTTAGCAGCCAAGCCAGATACAGTATCACCCTCGCCTACCGGATAAGAAACAAGGATTCTTGTCTCCGGCAGATTCTCGGATGAAGATGGACAGGCACATCTTAAGGGAACTTGTAACCGAGCCTTATCATCAAGATCCCAAGGAGACACACTTGGGTTCCTTTCTTTAATAGCTCCACAAGTTGTCAAGCCCTCAAGTGATTGAGCTATGCTATAAAAGCTCTCGCCTTTGATTGTAGTTTTGGTTAAATCAGCTTGAAAGAAGCCACCATTGTTATTGCATTTACAATCAATAGGGATCAACAGAGGCTGATCTTTGGGAAGGAACTCTGTGTCAGCAGAGAATCCATTGGCTCGAGCAATCACAAAGCGGTTTAATCCCAAGTAAAAGCTGAGATTGAAAAGAGATGAGTAGTAAGAATTTGTCCGGAGAATTGCAAATGTGCCACACTGATACTGTGAGCCACTGCATCGATAACCTGAAACATCTGCAGATGAATTTGTATCGCAGTTAGGCAAGTTGTTGTTCTGTCCAAGTGAATAAGACACAAGTGAACAAATGAATAAGAACAAAGCAGCAGAAGCAGCTCGACAGTAGAGCTGATGAGTGATGAGAGTTGTTGCCATTGTCACTCAATTCAACGAAGCAGGTGGGTTATTAAAAACAAAAGAGATTTTATAAGTTAAGAGTGAATATTTTGGATCCGTACACAAAAAAAAAGGGGTTAAATAAGAGTATTTCGCAAAGCTGTAGAGGGACAGAATTCTTGGGGATGCAAAGGGATTGTTTTTTTCTTCTTTTCTTTTTCACTGACTCCAGCTGTTTGGGGTTAAGCACTTATAACTAACATTGGGCTTCATACCATTCGCTAAAAGCCGGGGGGTGTGGCTGTTTGTTTCAAAAATCTAAAAAAGAAAAAAGAAAATCAATGGCCGGTGAATCCATAATAACCACCATCAGTATCCTGAGTTTAACTACTTTCATAATTATCTTTCTTGGGTTTTAAAACTGCTTTTTTATAAGCCAAATTATGCAGATAAATCCATCCATGCATGTCTTAATAAGATAAGACAATGCTCTGGTTTCTGCCTTATCTAGATAAAAGGAAAATGTGAAGTATTTTAAGATTTGTCACATAGTTCATGGATACATATATATGAACTAATTAACTTAAATTGTACATGCATCAAAGTACAAATGCTGATTATATGCATGTGCATACATTCTTGTAATTCGTGGCACAACTGCATGTCAATTGATGCATCGAACAAGTTAAAGAAAAATCTTAGGTAGAGGTAGAAAAATCTTAAACCTAATCCATTAAAACTTTGACGAACACCAATTATAATAGAAGAGAGGGAGAAAAAGGTAATAGACATGATAAGAATTTGTCGACAAAATTATGATATCCGTCTGTATATCAAGTGTAATTCGGGCTCTCTCAGACAAAATGTATAAGAAGATTTGCTTTCGCTTGTTAACTGAATTGATGATCCTCCTGGCTTTTCTTCACGTATATCACGTCACTGATGACCAAAGTTCTTTCATTTAAAGAAGAATTTTAAAACAGGTCACGTGAATTACGGTTGCTTGCAACATGGGCATTTAAAAAAAAAAAATTGTGAGAGAGGTAGCCTTTCTATGCATGGACCTCGAAGGATGAAAATTAAACTCTAAATTGCATATACGAATGATAATGGTGTAGAAAACTCGTGCATGCATTTCTGGAGATTGAAAATGAAATGGAGACAAGTTTTGTAAAGCAGCGAGGATAGGAATGATGTGGATTTTGAAAGACGTTATTAGAGGTTGATGAATATTGATGATCGATATTGAGGAGACGAGCATGCATGGTAAAGCTGAGGCAGTAAAGTGAGACTAGCGATTGATAGGTCAATTTGGCCATGAAATTCCTAAGTTGACAAGCAAGCACCAACGTTCCAAAAGTAAAATGTACCCACTATGGTAAATCATCACACCATATCATAGGCCACTAGGTATCTCTATCATTCAATAGCATTTTCTCTCTTCCAATGATAACCCGAAAGAACAAAAAGGCATAGATTTTTTCTTTATATATGTATGTATGTGTGTGTAAAGAAAGAGAGAGATTTTCATGTACAACTATCTTCATTTTGTTCAAGCTGACACATTATTAAATTATATAGTTTAATAAAGTTAATATTCAATGGCGCTCGCAACTGAGAAGACCTAATTCGGTGTTTTAAAATATTGTAAATAAATATCTACATTAAAAAATGATTATATATAGAGAGAGAAGGAAAGAGAGGGAGAGTAAAAGTTCGTTTAGTCCCTGTATTATGAGGTTAGTGCTTATTTAATCCCAGTATTTTTAAAAATATCTTAACACCTCCCTACCGTTAAACTATTGACATCCATGCTATTACTTTTTATTCCTTTTGTCTTACTTTTATAATATTATCCTCTTAAATAATATTTTTTTGTGGGACAATAATAAAAGAAAAAAATTAAAAATAATTCCATAAAATAAAATAAAATAATATATATTAATTTTTGTGAAAGCTCACGTATGTCCAAACAAATTAATATTGTAAAAAAATTAAACTATCAATTTTCTTGGATATTAATAAAAAATTAATATATTAACTCCTTTGCAAAGTGTTCCACAAAAATTATAATTATATTTTTTATTTCTATTTTAGTTTGGGGTAAAATTGGTAATTTAATTTTTTTCTTTTTATTAAAGTTTAAAAAAAGAAACATTATTGTAAGAGGGTAATATTATAAAAACAAGTTAAAAGAAACAAAAAATAATGGCATAATGTCAATAATTTAACAGTAAGGATGTTTAGAAGTATTTTAAAAATATATATGAACTAAATAGGTACTAATCTCATAATATAGAGACTAAACGAGTTTTCACCTATATATATTACATTACAAATTTATTAGGACTGATTTTCATTAGCGCAATAATAATGAGCTAAGAAGCTTGAAAATTAACTTTAAAAGAGAAAACAAAATATATTCATAACAAATTATGGAGAAATTTATTTGTCATATGTACAGTTGGAGGATATCAACCCCTTCTCACAAAATTGGAGAAGAAAGTTGAGGATCATCCAACAAAAACGTATTTGAGTTAGTAGAATTTGCATATGGAGAAATTAAATTTTATTAAAATATAAACTTTAATTATAAGAAGAGTGTTTAATGTGGCTTGTGTCTAATCCTCAAGTAATTAGTGCTGAATGCATGAAGTTTAAGCACGCGAGTGTCTTCAGAATAGGGAGATTTTGAGTGACACACAGGAACATTCCACGACTGCAAGCACAAAGAAGGAGAAAAAGTACTTTTCTTAAAAACAAAGGGAAATAAGTGCTTTTATGATCCAAGTACCAACACCAATAGAACTAAGAAAAAGGACCCTATTGAGAGAGAGCTGAGACTTGAGAATTAACTGCACGTGAGAACACGTGATGACCACTCAACAAGCATCCGGGACATGAAAGGACTTTTTATCTTTGATCGAAGATTACAAATTATATAATAGTGTGCACTCGTGTGCTACTACAACTGAAGCCATCTCGTGAGTTTAAAAGCCACTTGGACTTGGATCCATTAGTAGGGATGTCAATTGTATCCACAAACCCATAAATCCGCCCAAACCCACCCGCCAAAACCCGCCCGCTGTGGGTAATTTTATCCGTTGTGGTTGGGTTTAGTATTATAAACTAAAACCCGCACATGGATGCGGGTGGGTTTGGTATTAACCTTATATCCAGTGGATACCCGCATGGATATCCACCAAACCCATAATATTTTTTCTAAATATTTTTAATTTAATTTTAATCTAAAAATGTATAAAAAAAATAATGTCATTATTCAAATTACCAAATAGCCAAAGGTTCAAAGTTGTGTATGTGTGTATGTGACCCATCTCCCATTCTAAAGTCATAACCTAAAGAAAACTAAATGCATTTCCCTTCGAATTAGTATTTGAAAATATTAATCTTAATTATTATTATAGGCATTGTGTTGGATGGGTGCTTATGGTGGTGAATGAAATGAATATCTTCTCTCGGAGCTTGTTTTAAATGATAATATGAAATGTAATTATTATTTTTAGATACTAGTTTGTGTTTTTTAAATGGAATTGTGTAATTTATACTTAAATTTGAGAATTTGTGTTGGATTGAAGTTGAAATTTTAATTTTTATTTACATTGTTTAAATATAAAATTGAGTATGTTATATGGAATTTGAGGTTATTATTATAAATTTATATATTAAACATTTTTTATTTTAAATACGGAAACCCGCAAAAAATCCGCCGGGTACCATTGCGGGTTTGGTAATTGTTAAAACCCGCTGCGGGTGGGTTTCTTTAAAAAAATTAAAACCCGCTGCAGGTTACGGGTGGGTTTGGTAATTTAAATTTTGTGCGGGTTTGGATTTAGTAATGGCAAACCCGCTGCGGGCGGTGCCCATTGCCATCCCTATCCATTAGAACTCAGAAACAAAGCAACCCCTACAACTTGCCTATAAAGGAATGATTAAGTAATGTGTTAAATAGCATTAGCTTCTAAGTTGAGTGATTCGAAAGATATATGGATGGATATATCATGATATCTTTTAATTAAGTTTTACTAAGCATTTTACACTGCACTTTATTAAAACACGGATTTAATCCACCAAGCAAACAACTCGAGATAATATTTTTTACAAAAAAATTTCCCAGGTGCGAGATATTTGCCCGCATTATGACTTTTGACTAGATTCTATAGAGTTGTGCATTTGGCTAATTGCACCTAAGTTCTCAGCTCAGTGTCATGGCATAAGTATGTCAAATTTGAGCGGCCCGTGACATCAGGGATGCATTTCTTAAGCATATTGTGTCCAAAATTTATTAACAATCTTTTTAATTGCAAATGTAAGTATGCATGCACTATCTTCCAAAAGAATATATATGCATATGAAAGTATCTTATACATACAGTTTACTGATTAGTAACAAATTTTCTTGTTTCTTATTAGAAAAAAGAGAAGAAAAAGGAAAATTTTGACAAGTGATGAGTTACACGAATTGCAAACATACATCGAACGGAGTATAGCCATGGTGTTATCTTACCCGCAAAAACATCAACTGTTTTTCTGGGCATCTTCAACACTCTTTCTCATGAGTGATATAACATGGGCTGGCTCAGGAGCCCCGAACACTGAACTTCCAGCAACAATGCAGTTCGCACCTGCAGAGGCTGCCTCAGCAATGGTTGAAGGTCCTAAACCACCATCGACCTGAAAACCAAACAGGAAAAAATATATTCATGTGCATGTTCCACTCTCGAGTATTCCAAAAAAAACATACGATCATTCTAAACCTCACAAACTTAAACTTGTATTTGCAGGTTTTGGGGTGAGTGGGAGAGAAAAAGACCACTTCTTCGTTTACTTTTTCATTTCTTAACCTTAGTACAGACTTCTCCCAATCCTATACCAGCTATTCCATCCCAAAGAGCCCCTAGATGCAAAGTGAAGATCAAAACCACAGAAAATGGGGATTTTGGCACAGACAAGTAGTTTTGAAAGGTGTAGGATCAACATTAATTTCTTGTAATTCTCTTACTTACGGGATTACTTCTAGCAATGGTTAAGAAATGATCAAGATTAATATGAAAATAGACATGATTAAATCAACAGAAGTATTAACATTTACATCAAATTCAATGAATTGATCTACACTGGAGCTTCTTACAAGAAAAGTTACAGAATGAAATAAGAGATGGACTTACCTCTATATCAAGAGATGGATACCTATTTCTCAATGTACGCACCTGAATCATCCACCAGAATAAAGAGATTACGAAAGGTTACCACAAGTAAGAAGACAAAATAATCGTCATATCAGTAATAACGAGCATAATAACAAAGAGAAAGAAGGGAAGATGAAAGTAATGGCACCTTATCCATCATTTCTGGCATGAACTTTTGACCACCAAATCCAGGTTCTACAGTCATTACAAGAACCATTTCCACAGGATTTGCACCTTCAACCTATAAATTTTTTGAAATTATAACAAGGTCAAAACTTTTAATGTCTGGATTCTTTTAAAAAACAATTCTACCAGTTTACTGAATGATAAGCCACAACAAATTAAACTTAATTGAGTTTCATATTGCTAATTCAGATTATTCTCCTTGAGTATTCTTTTTCAAAAACTCAAAATCGAAGGAGGAAAGAATTTATACCAGGGGATAAACTTCTTCAACGGATGTACCAGGCTTCAATGCCACACCAGGCCTCATGCCCTTAGACTTAATTCTTTGGACAAGTTCTTGCCAGTTATCTGCAAAATGAACCAGGATACCTCTTCATAAGATGATAAGAAGGAGATGACAAGAGTTTGAGAATAATATCGAAGAGAAAAAGAATAGAAATGAAAAGGGAAAAGAAGACAACATCATAGCCCACCTTTGGATATCTCCACATGAAAGGTAAAACCCGAAGCACCTGCTTTACCCAGAAGTTCAACATAATCAAGAGGATTTGTTACCATTAGGTGACAATCAAGATATGCCCTGTGACAGATTAACAATGATTGTTTATCTAATAACCATTCTAAACATGCCACTCCCACAAGAACTAAAAATTTTGAAATGATAGGCAAAAGATGTTACTTTGTATGCTTTCTCAAACTTTCAATCACTGGAGCACCAATAGTTAGATTTGGAACAAAGTGCCTACAACACAAAGAAGGCAAGCGTTTAAAAACTAAAAAATAAGAATAACGTTTAAAAAATAAAAAATAAGAACAGCCCAAAAAAAAAAAAAAAACAATGTGCAATACTTGATCAGTACTGATCCAACTATCACAAGCAGCAAAGCGAAGGTCATGTGAATATTGAAGGACATAAACCATCCAGATTAAAACGCAAAACACATAGAATTTAACAGTTTCTTACTCTCAGAATCACAATATGATTTAGCGTGACTAACCGAACAGAGAAGCTGGTCTTAGTTGCTCTACCTTTCAAGTATCAATATCCTCATTGACAACCACGATTCTTTCTTTTGTTTATAAATAAACATTCAAACAAAGTATCGATTATTTAGTAAACCCAACTCCTAGAATTTACTAGCAAATAACTATGGCCTAAGAATGACAACAGAACTAGTAGGTACACAATGTCATGTAAAATATTCAGTGTAGTTAAATTTTACATGACATTATTTTCAATTCCCACTTGCTTATAGCATCAGCAGCATCCCACATACAAATTACAAGAATCACTTTCAAGGCTTCAATGTAAAACTGTCCTCGTCCTGTTTAATAACATCGCAGAAACTTCATTTCCTTGTTTTACACCAAATAAAACTATCAAAATCCAAAATATTGTTGCATTTTTATTATTTGATGATAGTAGACCTTAATTTTCTAAAATTTTTAGAGAAGGGTAAATAAACAGTCCATGAACGGAACTCTTAAACAGAATTACAGAATAGAATCTGTCGAAGTGTAAAAGGAACAACAATTACGAATCGAATGGTTACGATATTAATTCAATGGAGAGAATGCGCATCAAACCTACCCATCCTGCACACAGACAATAAGAAAAACACGTTAATTAGAAGAACATTTCACAATAGCAATGTATGATGTAGTCAACGCAAGTCAAACAGTACATTAGATAAAGAAAAATAAAAATAATGATCTTGCTGTTGTTCATTTCATTACTCGTATCTGTCATCAATCTGGAATTTGAATTTATATATAAAAAGGATTTGCCAAACAGGGCGTAAATAAAACTAAAAATACAATAAGCTAACCAAATTATTACGTCATAATAGCGATTAATTCTTACAGCGTAGAGTTAAGGCAGCATACCATGATGTCCATGTGAAGCCAATCGGCCCCGCAGTTGAGCATGCGCTCGGCCTCGGACGCTAAGTTGGCGAAGTCCGACGACAACATTGACGGTGCTATTTTTGCCGTTACGCCCATTTTTTTTTTTGGTTGGATTTACGACACGACGCGATCCGATTCAGATGCGCACGGGTTTGGACTCTTTTTGCCGGAGAAGAGAAATCGGAGAGACAAGAAGATTCTTTTTTTTTTTTTTTTGTTGCAAGCAAAATATTATTTTTTTGAGATTTTCGTTTTTTGTTTTTCTAATTACTACCAAGACCCGCTCTCACCTAACTCTGTTCAGTGCCTCACAAAACTTCCGCGGTTCTGACAACGGAAAGTGAAAAATTGACGGAGGATTACGCGGCAGAGTAGACAGCGCCTAATCCTATTTTCACGATTTATTTATTTATTTATTTTTATAAAGAAAGTAAATTTTGTTAGTGTTGGGGTTTGGTAATCTTCTTATTTTTTATTACACTCACGGTAAGAATTTAAATTTCTACGCTTTCGTATAATACAGTTTAAAGTGCCAGACTAATAATGTTGTGTTTTTTAAAATAATTAATAGAGTGATGATACAGTATTAAATTTTTATACAATTTATTTTGTATAAATTGATGTAGCATTAATCCATTAATTGAATAAAAATATAAAATAATAGAAATAAATCATATGGACCAAGATATATTTAATTTAACCAATGAATTAACGTCATATCAGTTTGTACAAAATAAGTTTGTATAAAAATTTATACATATATCATTACTCTAATTATTATTATTCATTCTGTAAAAATAATCAACTATTAAAGTGGTGTCAAGGTTTGAAGAAATAAGAGAAGAGAAGAGAATAAGAAAATAAATAAGGAGAGAGTAAAATTAAATTTGATTGTTTAGTTTAACATAAAATTTTAAAAGTAAAGAATATTACAAAAAAAAACTCTTAGACTAGTTTATCATTTATCTTACATACTAATCTTTCAACGTCTGTTATAAATATAATTAAAAAAATTAAACTATGAATAATTTAATTTAAAAATTAAACAACTAATAGATAAAATGAGTTGAACATTGTACTTACGATTAATGAATATAATTTAAAATCAATTTAAGTAACACTGCATAACTAATTAAATAATATAAATTATTTTCTGAATAAATTATTATTTAATCAAGATAATCAATTTAGCATCGCTGGAAAAACTGTCAAAGAGCCGCCACACCGTCGCAGTTGGATCATTGTCGGAATAGAGCTTTTCGTCCCTAAAATTACATCAAAATGTTCAAAATCTAACGATCTAGTAATTGAGAAATAAAATTGGCAGTGGTTCGGCGGCGATGACTATTGCTGTTGTTCAATATTAATATTTTCAAATTAATTAAATAATAGATATGTGTCATTTCTATTAAACTATTTAATATGATATTTTAACTTATTTAAAGGATAATATTAAAACTTTTGTTTTAAAATTGGTTAGGAATTTAAACTCCTTACCCATTGGAGCAGACTTAATATTCCTCAGTTTTGTAGATTTAAATTACTTTAGAAATTGATTTCCAATTAGGGATGGCAAAAATCTCCACGGGGACGGGTACCCTCGGGGATTTTCCCTATTCGGGGAGGGTACGGGGATAATTTTATACCCAATTTTTTATTCGGGGAGGGGACGGGGATAATTTTTTACCCAATTTTTTTTTCGGGGAGGGGACGGGGATGAGGTGGAATCCCCATCCCCTACCCATTTCCCCATTTCAATTTTTATTTTTATTTTTAAAATTACTAATAAATAACAAAATTATAAATATTGTTAAAAATAATAAATATCAAAATAGTTGTATGTTGGGAAAGTAGTCACTCTTTGCCGGGAATTAGTAGAAGAGTAGTAATTAAATTTTTCACCAACTGTTTATTGCTTTTATTATACTAGTAGTAGTTCTTCTACTAGATCTACAGGGGATTCTTATAATAAAGCAATCAAATGGATGACATGTTTTGATGATTATATAAATAATGAAGATTGTGCAGCTGTTGCAAATGAATTATATTCATATTTGGATGAGAAAGTTATACCCCAGATGGAGGATTTTAATATTTTGAGTTGGTGGAAGACAAAATGCTAATAGGTATCCTACATTAGCTCGGATTGCTAGAGATATTTTGGTAATTCCAATTACAACAGTTGCTTTTGAATAAGCTTTTAGCATTAGTGGTAGAGTTGTGAGCCCATACCGTAACAAACTTCATCCAAGCACATTGGAGGCCTTAATGTGCTGTCAAAGTTGGATACGAGCTTACAATAGCAGTATGAGTTTTATTTTACATTGTAATTATATTATACAGTTATTAATATTTGCACTTATTGTAGGATTATGAAGATTGAGTCATTGACAGAGATAATTATTTTAATAATTTATATTTTGAATGCGACTTTGTAATGGATCAATATTAATGTAAGATATATTTTGAGCTTTATTTTTATCTGAATTTTTTTATTTTAATATGATTAATTTAAAATCGAAAATAAAAAAAAGGTATTAGACTATTAGTTATTCGGGGACCGGGGACCCTCGGGGATCCCCTGTTATTATTCGGGGAGGGGATGGGGATTCTCTCAAGCAATTCTGACGGGGACGGGGAGGGGACGGGGACATATACAAAATATCGGGAATGAGTATGGAAAAATTGGTCCCCTCCCCTCCCCTCCCCATTACCATCCCTATTTCCAATCAACTTGGACCAACGAACAAAAGAATTCATAAAAGAATCAGAATTCATCTCCTTTCCACCCTCCTCTCCTGCTGATCAAACGTCATCCAAGAGAATAACAATCTCTTTAAATTTAATGATTTTATTTCTTAATTAAATAAAGATAATTTTATAATTTTATAATATGTGTAAGGATATATATGAAATTATTTTAAATATAAAACTAATTCTCAAATGTACAGGGTTATTTGAACACACTAAATTTCTCCCCACACTCATTTTTAAAAAACTAAGGACCTATTTAATATTGTTTCTGAATTAGTATTTTCTAAAAACAAAATTAAGAATAAAAATGTTATTTTACAGTTGCTCCATTTTAAATTTAAGTATGGGTTTAGTATCATGTTTTGTATCCTGTATTATTAAAAATAATAATATATGTTCGGCATTCATAATTAACAAGAATAAAAACAATAAGTATGTGTTCGGTGGTACTATTTTTAGAAACATTTTTTAATAAACATTTAAGCCATACTTATAACTAAAAACCAATGATTAAACTAATAGATTTTTTAGAATCCAAAAAAAATAAATTTTAATTAATATAAGACACGAAATATTCCAAGTTTAATTAAATATAGAACATGAAATATTTCATTCATTCAGTGTTTCATAGCTAACTGGGCATCACTGCAGTGACCGAACAGAACAAAAGTACATATAAAAGTAATTAAAAAAAATCAGTTTTGATCACTGCCCATACTTGCTCTTCATCTCCTCATTGAATAATTTGGCTTTTTAACTTCATCAATCTTGGCTGCACTTGTCATGGACTCCTGTTGCACTTGAGCAGCAGGAGTAGTCGCTCCACCACCAGCAGAAGCAGCAACATCGATCCTCAGCAAAGCAGTAGTAATCAATTTGCCACCAGCTGAAACAGAGTAGAGATACAGCAGCACCACCACCACCACCACTAGCAGTTGGGACGGAGCTGACACACAGCAGCAACAGTCGATTTTGCTTAAAGAACTATGATGGAGAGAGAGAGAGAGAGGCTGTGACGGGGAATAGTAGTTGAAGAAGAATAGTATCCCACAAGGGGAAATGGCTGTAAATTTAGATCTGGAATAAAGAGAGTGAATTGTGGTTGAATTAAGTTTGTTTTAAAAGCTATTTTATAATTAGTTTTTTTTTTTAATTCATCCACAGAACATGTATTACATCTGTATCCTCCAAACGAAAATGAAAACAAGCCTTTAAAAATATCGAACTGTCTTAATTAACTATTAAAAATTTAAAAATATCAGGATTACCCTCTAATAATCTCCTTCTTTTTTTAACCTTACAATTATGTAATCTCTCTTTTCTCTTATATTTTGCAAGCTACATACTCAATTTCACTTTTTTTTTTAATTTATTTTTTTTAGTACATCATGATCTTTATTTCGAGCTTTCTGTACATAAGAAATTGTTTCTTGATTTTTATTAGCTTTTATGTTTAGTAAAAAATGATTTTTATATTTATTAACTGTTTATTTGTTTCTCTTGTTTAGCGATATCTGTATGTGGAATATTATAATTCTAACCACACTTCAAATTTACCCTCCAAAAAAAAAAACGACGCTTAAAATTTACCCTAAATTTGCCACTTGGCCAACTGTCTAAGGTGGCTGTTGGACTTGGACTTTTAGATGGAGGCTCGGGATCTTTGACCGTTTGGCGATTGAATTTGTAATGAGTCACGAGACTGATAATCACGGGCCATCGTGATGGCATTTGTCAACGGCAGATTGATGGTACATGGGCCAATGGATCATGGAGGCAGAGATCCGCACTAGCAAAATGCTGATTTGGCAGTTGCATTATTTCGTCAAACAACTAATATTTTAGCACAATTTCACTCAACCTTCAAAAAATAAAATAAAAAATGAAACAGCTGAAACATTATCTCATCTCGAAAACTTTGGTAGCCTAGAGCATACGAGAGAAAGTGAGGCCACCTGGGCGGCGCATCTTGCATGAAAAATTAAAAAAAAGGAAATTAATTCTCTCTCTATTCAGAAACTTGATTGATTGATTGATTGATTTGAATTAATTAATTAATCATGTCGCACGCAATGCCAAATATCCAAATGCGTACAGTATAAGATATTGATAAATATTCGAGAAAACGACATATAATTAATTGCAAGCGGTGGGTGCGTGAAACGTCAAGCTACAACAAATTGTTTTTGTTCTTTAATTCATGAGAATTGTTGATGATGCCATTTATTGAATTAACTTTTTGTTTCTTTGGCAAATTGGCATTAAGAAAAAGTAGGTGTCGGTTCAAAAAAATCTTCCATATTTTTCTTTGGATTTTCATGGGAAATTTGGCCCCACCCCAACAAACGTGCTACATTCACTCACCATGAAATTCTTCTCTCGCATCATTTGCTAGATTTCCAACTTTATCTCAATTGAATATATAAACAATAATATTTTAACATATAATTTATCTCAATTCGCTAACGTGAAAGTAATCGAAAATTGGACCTATAATTTAGTGGAGTAAAGTTTTGAGATCGAGTCTCAATAACATTTCCCTTTTGCATAAGAGTATATTTTATTCAAACTTAGATGCGAACTTCACTACACATAAATATTAACATCTAAGCTTCATTGTAATACTAGAAATTAAAATTAGTAATTTATAATTAGTGGTGGAAATCTAAGTCGTATTTGTTTATTCGATTCGATGCGAATTAAATGGATTTAGATAGGTGAATTCAATTCGATCCAGTAATTAAACTAATCGAATATGAGTTTCAGCACATTGATTCATTTAGAATTTATTTAATAAATGTGTCATAAACGAATCAAATACAATCCATTCCTTTAAATTTTGTTTAATTAAATTACTTATTTATCCATAAATATGTATGAAAAAAATTTAAACTTTGAAGGTTAATATAGTAATCACAAATGATATTAAGTTTGTATTCTATAGGGTGTTAAATTTGTGATCTTTTTATACTTTATTTTACTTAATTTTTGTTTACTAATTATATTAATTTTGTAAACTAATTCATACTCAATCGATTCACTATGGATTCATTATAGAATAAACGAATAATAAATGAATCCATATTTGATTGGATTCGTTTATTAATTTTAGTAAACGAATTAAACGAACCAAACCAAGTATCCGTTTAATAAATAAATAGGGACACATACACATAGTCGTGGAAAGGTGTAGATGTCCGCACGAAAAATTCATGTGCACAGAACTAAGGATAAAAAGGAAAAAAATATGAGTTCCAATACATTAAAAAATGAAAAATAGTGCATTAGAATCTATATTTTTCTTATCTTCTAGTTCCTTCCATATTTTAATTTCATAGAGATGTCTGCATGTGAGCACCACTATATATATATATATATATATATATATATTATGCACACAGTTACACACACATTATATATGGAATATGATCCTCCCTTGATCTAAGCTCTACTGAATTTTTAAAAATATTTTATCATATATCTTTTAGTGGTAGTGTATAGGTAAAATTTAATTTTTTTTATTTTTTATTTATTAACCATCAATCAACAATTAAATTATTTAATTAGGATATGATTAAATCAAGAGAGAATTTTAATTATATATATATATATATATATATATATATATATATATATATATATATATATATATATATATATCAACTGTGCGGGGTTCGCACACCTTACATTACCGGACTTCGCAAACTAATTCAACCCTCTATACGTATGTGTACGTGTTAAACTTTAAACTCACTCTTTCTTACTGCAACTGAACTGTTAAGAGATTCCACTACTTTTGGTCGGGTTCTATGCACGAAAATAATTTTCAAGAAAAAATAAATAAATTATAAACACTTTCACGATCCAAGTAATGACAAAAAAATGGTCAATTTTTCAAAAGCGGAAAGCCATGGTTTCTGGAAAGGACCATGAAATGAATCATGATTACATTTATGATTAAGTTTTTCGTGGTGGTCATGTTTTTGTGAAGGACAACGTTTTAAGAAATATGAAAAATGATCAAATAGGCTGATAAAAATATCAAAGTACTTTTTCCTTGACCTCTACATAAATTCATTTCCCTATCTTCTTACAATTTTCATTATTCACACGGATAAGATAAAATTTCCATAAATAAAATCCCCATTTTCTTTTTGATGATTTCTTGTCGTAGCAATTTCATTATCTTTACCCTTTCGACTCAAGGAAACGATCACCAAACAACTCTTAAAGGAACAATAATCCCAAAAAAGCAAACACAAATATGCGAATGGAAAAAGAAATTGCGAAAGAGATATATACCAAACCCTTGAATAGAGAAACTGAAAGCTCCTCTCCCGACTTTACACTAAACGAAATTCCCATAAATAGAATAATTTAGTTAATCAACAAACAATAAGATCACTTCAAAACCCTCCGATGTCGTTTTCACTGCGACATTCAAAACTTATGCTTACACTTATTTATTGCATGGCATAAATTGTATGACTACTTTCGTCGTAAATATTAAAGCTTTACACTATTTAATTTAATAACGACACAAATTATGTTCGTTTAGATGTCGGTAATTGCCATCGTTTTCAAGCTTACTCTTAACTTAAATTATCGACCACATTTAGAGTTTTGTCTTTAACGAGATTCGTAGGCCATAAATTGAAGAGTGAGTGTGACTTTTAATGTCTTTGTTAATTTCACCTATCCGATGTGTCCTTAAGCTTGCCTCGTCTTGTTTTTTTTTTCTTTTTTTTTTAATATCCTTTTGTCATATCTTGAAACTTAAAAGAGACGGAAAAAAAAAATATATTTGAAAGACACTATCAAGAATTAATTCCTAGACCTATTTTTAATTTCTTCATTGAGACGTCTAACAAATTGAATTGTTCTATTAAGGATTATTACAATGTTTATAAAATTAAATGCATGATTCTTTATTCTTTATTATTACTTTTTTTTTGGGATATCACATATATTCTTGTTTAAAGTCATCAGGCAAACTCAAGCTTATGTGGCCATAAAAAAAATTAACATCTATGAGAATTATATTCTTGCTAGTTGGCAAAAGTCACCATATGCAAATTTTAAGGCCCTCACTTTATGTTTCTTTTGCTTCATTTTTTTTTTTTTTTGGTGTTATGTCAATTTCAAACCACAACGCTGAGAATTATCCTCCCAATTTGAAAGTTGATGAGGAATGAGATTCAAAGTGAAAGGATGAGTTCAAAGTAATATTTGGTCTTGTCTCCGAAAAATTTAATGGGATTATCCATTTATTATGTTTCAATTCTCAAACCTCCACGCGGCTTCAAATCAAGAGAAAAAAGAAAACGCCACGTTATTTACACATGGGTAATTTTAATACCTCATGCTTTGAATAAGATTGGGTCAAGCTTGTGTGGCTAGAATAATGCTTGGTGAAATTGATTCTCCATTGATTAATTCTGATCATGCTACGATAAGCCCTTTATTTAAATACAATAAATGGGCATTGATGCGACCGATTTGTTTGTATTTATTATTTCTAAGAAATAAAAAATATATATAAACATATTTAATTAGCTTCATACAAAGAGGTAACTACATGATGATCCACGCCGTTCCCAAAACTCCAAAGGCCGTTCGTGAGCTATAAAATCTAAAAAATTGGGAATTCCCATAAAATTGTAAAATTAAATTCATCACTTTGATATTTTTGGGGCAAATGAAAGGAGGAAGATTAAAGATTTTGAAAAAGAATCTTGCATCATTGCCTAAACTGAAAGCATGATTAGTGAGGTGATCATCAGATTATTGATTAACTTGGAGACTTTAAAGTTTAAACCTTCTGACTTAAATATTTGACTTATTTTCCTGAAATATGTTGTAAAAAACTAAATTATGTGGTTGAATCTAATCCAACAGTTGATCAAGCTTTTGTACATTGCAAACAAAAATATCATTGTGGGGGTATTAACTATTGACTATCTAATTAAATTTGTCCGTCACAACAACCCATGTGATCCCTAACCTTCGCTATCTAATCATGTCTTAATTTATAGGTGGCAATATGGGTTAAGATTCATTTATTTAATTTGATTCGGTACAAATTAAATAAGTTTGGATTTGAAAAAATTAATTCGTTTACTAAATGGGTGAATTCTAATCGATTCATTAATTAAACGAATCGAATCCGGATTTAAAGATATTGATTCGTTTATTCATTTATGATTCGTTTAATAAACGAGTCATAAACGAATCAAATACAAGTCGATTCGTTTAAAATTCATCTATTATTCATTTAATTAAATTACTTTTTGTCCTTAAATTTATTTGAATTTTTTTTAAATTTGAAGGTTAATATTGTAATTTGAATGACTGTATATTTAATCCTAAAATATAGTTTGGGTTATTTGTATTTTGTTCTAAGATATTAAATTTGTGGCTTTTTTATATTTTATTTTGCTTAATTTTGTTAATTAATTATTTTTTTTAAACGAATTGTAAACAAATCATGATTCGATTTGATTCGTTATG
The DNA here is from genome assembly GCA_029618585.1 of Citrus australasica. Lineage (NCBI taxonomy): Eukaryota > Viridiplantae > Streptophyta > Magnoliopsida > Sapindales > Rutaceae > Citrus > Citrus australasica. Next base: position 9,874,655 of record JARCIV010000002.1, on the reverse strand, counting down.
GATTCGTAATAAGATAAACGAATAATAAACGAATCCGAATTCGATTTAATTCGTTTATTAATTCTACTAAACGAATTAAATGAATCGAACCGAATATTCATTTAGTAAACAATTCGAATTTGAATCTGGAGATTTTAATTCGTTTAATAAATGAATCGAATCCGAATCAGTAGAATTTTGACCTAATTTATTTGCGATTCAATTTGAATTCGATTTGTTTATTATTCGTTTTGCCACCCCTCCCATATATAAGTAAAATTAGAAGCTAATTACCTAATTATGTAGACAAAATTCGTTTCCCCGAAATTAACCCTCAAAAAAAATAATTTATTGGCCTAATCTTTTTCCTAGCAAGATTCATTGTTTTGGCGATTATAATAATAGAATATTATAATTACTTTTGGGAATTAATTATGTGTTTTATTTATTTATTTTTTATTACTGATATATTATAATTAGAGTTTATTACATTTAATTTTATCAATATTAGAGGGATATACCCATTCCGCTAAATCAGAAAAATTTTAGAGGACATTAAAAATATTCCATTCAATTAATATATGTATATGTGTGTGTATTTGTTTAAAAAATTACAATTTAATTAATAATTATATTTAATTAAACTCTATATATCGTATATGTATTAATTAAATATAATAGTTTTAATATACGTTAGAGTTTCTTCGGGCTCAAACTGCTTTTAAAGCTTTTTGCTTGCCATTTAAGTCTTAAAAATCAATTTAAACTTATCATAATTATCTTCAGAGAACATAAATAAAGAAACAGTGAAGTTACAATGTCTTTTTAGATAAAAAGAAATTTTATACAATTGCAGTACTTTTAAAAGCCATCAACTTCGCTTTCAAGGCCCTCACTCTGTGTTCCAAATTTTTTTTTTTGTCTCCCCATATTTTTTAATTTGCACTCTCCTTTAACACAACGCCAAAAACGACTCCATACTGATACTGGGTCTTGTTTTGTATAATTCACTTTCGCTCTCTCTCTCTCTCTTCTGGTGTCTCTACAGAAGAAGATTTTCTGATGCTAAGAGCGTCGCTGGCTTCTTAGTTTTATTTTACCTTTTGTCAATTTAAATAAAGAGAATTTAGAGACATGGGTTCGTGCGTATCATCAGCACACAAGAGAACAGCAGACTCAGCCGCTGCCATGAAAATGGACTTATCATCACCATTTGGGTCCAATAGTGAGAAGCTTGCGATTCCACCTTCCCCCGTGAAACAAGCGGCGACAGTCAACGCGTTTAGAGACCTTGGTATTATTTCAAAGTTTCAATCTCTTGTTTTTTTTTCCTCTCTTTTCTCTTTTGTTATATTGATTGGGAGTCGAAGCAATCAAATGATCATCTTGTTTTTGTTTTTAATGTTTGTTTGGTGATGTTTTGATGATGATCTGAACTGGGTTGTGGAAGTTTTTATCTTATGTCAATGGATGAGTGTGGTAGATAGCAACTGATTAATCTCTTTATTTTTTAATTTATTTTTCGGTTTTAAGAAGAAAAATAAATGATGATGTCAATTATTGTTGTTATGGTTTTTTTCAAATATTTTTTTTTAATTTTTTTTTATTTGCATGGTACTGATGTGCATATGAAATAATTATGCCCTTTCGGTGGTTTTGTTTTGTTTATCTTTTTGTTGTATTGTAGTGATTGATGGAGTTTTAATTTATTATTATTACTTTTTTTTATTTATGTGTTGTTTTTGTTTACTTGTCATTTTTTTTTTTGGTTATCTTAATTACTTTTGTTTATACAATCTTTTCTTTTTCCTCTTCTTGCTCTTAAAATTAGTAATTACTTTTCATCCATAAAAGTTGTTATGAACTAAATGATCTTGTACATCCTCCACTAGTATAGTGAGTATCAGTGACTATGTACAACACGGCTTTCTATTTGAGCTTAATTATGTAATCATCTTTTTGTCCTCTGTGTTGGAGGTTTCATCATTTTGTTGCTTTAGTTTTCTTTGGGTATTTTACTTTTGCCAATAGAGTATGATTTGGTTTTGTCAGTTGGCATTAGGTGCCCTGTCCTTTTTTTTTTAATCACTTCTTGAGGAAAGAATTGATGACAGGTTGTTATGCCTGCTGATCAGGTAGCTTATAATTGAGATTGAAGGGATATTATTATTTGCTTAATAGCATACTTGAATATATAATCAGATGTCCCTTTTTGTAATTCTACTTTATTTTTGGATTGCTAGTAGCATAAAGAACTCTATTTAAGGTAGTTCTGCTTTTCGGCTAAGAACTATTATTCCAGGCTTTTGAGAGCAGAAAAGGTTTTACTCGTCCATGATAACTTCATGGAAGGTTTAGACAACGTTCATATAAACTCTTGTTGTGATCATAGCTAGAAGATAGCCTTTTGACAGTTATCAGGAAGCCATACTAAATGTAGTGAAGAGAAAAGACAGATTTTAGATTGTACTTGTTGATTTTCACAATTTGGACGGATGATATGAGGAGTGAGCACTGAGCAGAGCAGATAGGAAGCTTTTTCTTGCATGGCTGTTTCTAAATTATTCAAATCCAGGTGCCCTGTGCCTGCAGAACTTTGATGTGTAACATGCTGTAGCTTATCTTCTGGCTTCTGCCAGCATTTAATGTGGATAGCAGTGTTGTGAGTGTTGTCTTAGCCTTTTGGAAATATTCCTCCCCATGGGGACTTAGTTATTGTTCCATTGGTGACAATAACTCATGTTGGAGGTGGTAGTTATTATCCTTGAGGAAGGCTGAGAGATGGGTGGACCACACTGTGAGGTATTGAATGTGACAGCTAAATGAGATGATAGATTTTCGTGAGTAACTTGTGGAGGATTTTGGACCTTGACAGAAACACCTAAGATAGATGAAGATACTAGTTATATTGGAGTCTCTAAAACTCCTTGGATGATTCTTTGGAATAGCCCCACCAAAATTGAATCTTATTTGTGCCCCCAATGGGGTACAGCCCAGTTGGTTGAGGGCTTGGGATCTGGTGCTTGGTTGCATTGAGGTCTCAGATCTGATCCTTTCGGTGAGCTTAAAATTCTACCCTTTCTTGTCTCATCAGTCATGGGGTTGGGGCACCCTACTGACCGCACAGGAGTTTGGGTTATCAAAAAAAAAAAAAAAAAAAAAGATTGAATCTAGGATGCGTATGGAGATTGACCAATTAGTGAGTCCGATAATGAGGACTAAGATATTGCAATCTAAAATTGTTATGGCTTTGCTGATTCTCAAACTGGCTACTTATAAACTGTTTTCCGATTGACACTTAACTCTTTCTACCTAGGACCCTATTGGATGACAAGGTTGGTTGCTTCTGGGTTTTAGGAGTAGTTTATGTTCTGACCAGAATTTTGACACAATGCATAAGAAATGAATGAAGAATCTGAGAGAAAAATCTTCTTGATACATCTGATAGCTGTATTTTGTTTTGCGAATGTACTAATGTATGTCTAGAGCCATTCTTATCAAATACAATTTACAATTAATTTATTGACTCAGCTCTTTTCTTCCTGTCTGTGGTAGCCCCTTTTTTAGCTTAAATTTGAAACACATGTTGATTTCTATGCAGGTAGTAAAGAGGAAACCTTTTTCGATTCTCAACCATGGCTAGATTCTGACTGCGAAGATGATTTTTATAGTGTCATTGGAGGTAAGAATGTCTGAGCTGTTTTGTCTTGTAAGCTTACTGTAGTTTCTGTTTTCATTTTTTCTTTTTTTCCCCTTTCTAGAGTTATTCTGTGAAAATATGTACGCTCATAGCCCGCTGTTTCATTTTCAGAAGTCAGAATAATGGACTGAATAAACTGAAGAAGCCAGTGTTCCTGTCTTCTGATAATGAGAGTCTTTTTACAGTAGTAACTTTGCTGTGTTGAAGAAACTTAATGCTGAGCGTCTATTATTCATTTTGACATGTTGATATTCCTTTTTCCTTTTCTCATTATTTTGACTATTTATGCAGATTTTACCCCATCTCGTGGCAATACTCCAGTCCATCACAACTTTGCAGGGGCTCCTCAAGTCAACAGCACTTCTCTTCCAGACAAAACTCCCGGTTCCATTTCTGAACCATCCCCAACAGGAAAGAAACCGAAACTAGCTGAACTGTTCCGGCAAATGTCTAAAGAAGGTTCAGAAGACCAACATGTTGATGAACAAAACACCCAAGGTAGCCAAAACACGGCCAATGGGAAGACAGAACTTAGGACAACTATACTTGATGTACTTCCGTCAGCAAATGGTACCCCATATGTTTCTGGAGCTAACTCTGTGTGTAGTAATGAAAGGACTCCTAATGGAGATTCTATGATGGAGGACAAGCCAATGAGATCGTCACAATGTTGCCTTACAAGCTTTGTATCATGTCGTAATTCTACTGACAGGAAGAAGAAGATGAGTCCTGCCATAGCTGTAAATGGTTAACCTTACATTTTGGCACACAAGGACTATGTAGATGGAAGAGAAGTGAGCTCAGATGACGAATTCTAATTTACTCATCGTCACAGTTATGTAAAGTTTATATTACACTTTTAGCCCTCATGGGATTTTCAGGGTAAAGGATATGTAAAATGCAGCCAATGATATGTTGGATATCAAAGGACTTCATGAGGATGTAATAGGTAAGTACTATAATAAGAGTTTTACAAGCAGAATCAGTAAATGACCCAGTAATGAATACAGATGTGTTAAAGAAGCCGGGGCTATGTATATACATATTGTTCATATGTTTTTGCTACTTTTAAATTTCAGTTTGCTATAAAATTTTTTAGCCTGCATGTCCACCATATTTATTGAATTTTACTAAGTTTCATAAAGTGCATGATTCACACCCTGGTTTATTGCTTTCTCATTTTGCTGTCAATTTAGTGTCGTAACATTGTCAGTATACACGACTACTTTGTGCCACTGGATTGTCTCTCCTACATATGGTTGTACTTATAGCTGTGGCCAGTCAACTAGGTTCAGTGAAACTTGTTAGCTGTAAAAATACTAATAGGCTTTTGCCAGGTTAGGTGGGACTCTTCTCCAATGGTATTCCGAAACAACGTGAATTTCAGGATATGCTGCTGGGGAGGTGCAGTATTATAGTCTGGATAAGTATATTGCTGTTGCTGTGTGGATTTATAATTCGTTTGGAATTTTTTTCTTCGCTAATTTATGCTGCAAAGAATGAATAGTTGAATAGTTAGTTATCTTGAGCGGCAAAGAGCCGGCCAGCTTCTTTACATATCTGGTTGCAATACAATTTACATAAAAGGACTGTTAGCTCCCCAAGGTTTAGAAAAAAGATATAAAACTCTCTAATATTTTAGAAAAGAGATATAATCCCTAAATCCTGTTATTTTTAGAGCAGTAGCAGCCGCAATTTTAATTAAGAAGATGATTTTGAAAATTCTATGTCATTTCTTGTAAATGCAAGTGTTTTTTTTAAAGATATACAGTATTACCCTTTTCTTAATTAAAATAAACTAGTAAGTAACAGAATTTCCCGATGTACAAGAGTTTTATGTCCTCTTACCACATACGTTAAGGGCTAACAGTTCTTTTCACTGCAATTTATACAAAAGCCTATAAGCCATGCCCTGATTTTACTTTTGCCCACTTTGTTTTAGCCCAATAAATGAACAAAAATATTGTGGACACCGGCCCTCCTGAAAAGCCAACAAGGACCAAAGTGCATCAATTGCAATTTACAAACCATGCTCACATCACATGAGAGTCACGAATTTAAGATGTTAATTAGTAGCTTTTTCCGGACAGTGGGTGATGGAGGCATAAAGATAGAGATCAGAGAGTGAAAAACTGAGCACTTTTGAAAAGTTAACATTTACTCCACTGCATCTGATTATGGGACACCAATGTGAAAACTGAAAAGGCGTAGGCGCCTTGCAAAGTCAAAAGACACTGATAATGAAATTGATGGGTGGGTGGGCATCTTTTGGCACATGCCTTGTTCCGATTATTTCTTTATCTCTCTACTCCTTTATCCATCACACACTCCGTTAACAGTGCCCGTAGCTTCTGATGCTCTTCCCACATATTTCAAGACCATTTGAAACTGGCAGCACTGACTCGGAGTACTGCCAAAGGTTCTAAAGCAGCATATGGTGTCACTGACGCTGTGTGTATGAATTTTCCTTTGGCACAAATTATAGTAATGAGTGTTGACTTGGGGCTTGACCTTGTGTGAAGTAAATCTGGAAATGGGCAAATACATAAGTTGACCTGTTGCGTATGTTGTTCATAGTAACTCCAGACATTCCAAGATTTCTATACAAGCTATGGTACAAGTATTATGTTCAATGAATGACACGATTTTACTTATTAGAATGAAGAGTAACACGAAATTACTTGCAATTCCACATGAAACGAATTCATCATCAGTTATTGAAACACAAACTGAATCTAAAATTTGTTGTGGCCGTTTATTGGATTGGACCCAATGAATCTTTACTTATTATTCTTATACACGTAAAGGCAAATGCCCCATTTCCCCTGTAACCTCCAATATCCATCCAGACTCCAGAGGCTCAGCCAAATTAAGTTTTGTCTGTCTCTGTCAACTGCAATCTGTTTAGCTTTCAGAATCGAAATCTTCATTTCACATTTTGCTTTCAGCTTTGTATCAATCATGATTCATGGATTTGGATTGGATATGCACGTACGTAGCTGTTATGCATATACGTATGTACACAAATATCTGGTTTGTTGGCGATAAGAAGCAAAAGTAAAGCCTGGGCCCCGCGACCCCATTCCAAAAATGCTTTAGCAATCAGTTGTGCAAGCCAACAAAGATAATCTAAACAAAAATTGCTTTCCCACTCTATTTACCTCCTCAGCATCACATATATAAAGGACAAGTTTCAGTGTCACATCTTCACAGCCAAGCTGCAAAGTAATAAGCAAAACGAGACAAGATATGGCTCTCCGTGGCCAGTTCTTGATCTTCTGTGTGTTGGTCCTTTTGGTGTTCGAGTCCCGTTCAGCATATGGGTCGAGTCGGGGTTGGTTGGGTCGAGCCGGGGATGCTACGGCTGCACAGGAGATTGGTATATGCGCTTCCTCTGTGATCATACATGGCTACAAGTGCCAGGAAATTGATGTAAGAGCACACAGATCTTAAATGTACAGTTTTATAATATAATTGATAGACTGAATTTTTGTATATGAAAATGATTTTAATTAACGTGGGGCATGTTTGTTTTCAGGTGACAACCAAAGATGGGTACATACTTAACTTGCAGAGGATACCGGAAGGCCGTGCTGCTGGTGGAGGCCAGATTAAGCGACCACCGGTGTTAATACAACATGGGGTCTTAGTGGTAAGTTAATTGACTTAATATCTTAGTCACGCGTTAATAAATGTGTCTCTTGTCGGCTGCCTCAGACGGCACAAGGTGACACTGGGCTGGTGCCTGCTTCTGTGATCACTCTGTACTGAGTGTGAAACCTGATTCTGGGTTTAACAACATGACGAATACAGAGTCCAAGTACCCTGTCTAACAGTCCAAGCGAGATTATGGTGATTTGAAATTGCAATGATTCTGGTCAAAATAATGACATTAAATAATTAACATGTGCCATCAACGCATGTTGCCGAAAGTGTCATTATTAATAATAATTTCTTTGTCCTAAAGTGAACTTTGCAAGTCGAATTCTCTCACTCATGCGCATCATGCAGTTGAAATCAGCTAAAGGCTCCAATAACAAAGGTGTTTTTCAATAGAAGGTAGCTTGATTTACGCCATCAAATTTCAAATTTAGTCTCTAATGCCTCAACATGTAATCAAGGTTCGTTAGGAAAGAAAAAGATAATAAGTTGCTTTTTATATGGCCAGCCTGGTTAGTGCATCTTTTAAAGTCAAGTCTACTAATGTTTGACCAAAGCGTCCAAGTTTGAGCACACCCTTTTGGAATTGAATCACCACCTGTGCTTGCCCCATGCTTGCTATCCTCTAAAAATTACTCGTGGGTCAAGAAGTAGAGAGAAAATTTTCGGCCACTTGGTAAAGTGAAGGGATAATGTAAACGGCTTACTGAAAGTAAGGCAAAGCTTCTTTTTCGAAAAAGTAAGAAGACGATCTATGTTAACAATCAGTTTTGTCATTCACCAAGTGAAGAAGCAAAGCAAGGGTACTTTGAGCCAGGCCAATAGTAATAGATAGACATGAGCTAAGGATTTTTGTTCGGCATATTTTGATTCCGAGGCAAAAGTCTTGTGATTCTTTGTCCCTGTTACTTCGTTGTATTCTTTCAGTATTACTGGCTAAATCTTCTGATGGCGCTAAAAAACATGCACCCTTTGAGGCTCCAATTAAAAAAAAAAAGGGCCCGGGAATCAAGATCTCAATGTTAGCTTTGCTGCGAGGCCAGATCACATTCACATGCGCTGCATGGACGTCTCCTTTTTATTTGTCGGTTTACTTACGTGGGCAAAGGCCACCGCTTCAGAGTGTTAAGGCAGCAGACCGATATTTTCATTTTGGCTGCTAATTTCGTCTGCGTTTGCGCTAAGAGTTTTGATTTGTTTGATTGAGAGGTTGATTTTGTTTGTTGGTGTGCAGGATGGACTGACATGGCTGCTTAATCCACCTGAACAAAATCTACCGTTGATTTTAGCCGATCATGGGTTTGATGTATGGATTGCTAACACTAGAGGGACCAGATTTAGCCGACGTCACACCTCCCTCGACCCCAGTCAAATGGTTTTCTTTCTTCTTTAAATTTTATTATTTATTTATTTATTTTTACCACATGAACATTAAATTTGCACGCTATTAATCAAAATCAGTGACCGGCAGGAATTTTGGAATTGGTCATGGGATGAACTTGTGGCATATGATCTACCAGCTGTTTTTGACCATGTTTACGAACAAACTGGGCAGAAGATTCATTATGTGGGCCATTCATTGGTGAGTGTAATTTTTTTTCACTCTTTTTAATATTCAAATAATGTTCACCATATTTACTTTTTTTAAAAAAAAAAACTGCTTTAATATTTTAGAAATATCTTCTCTATTCATATTTGAAAAGAAAAAAAAAATCACTTTCATTAAAATATTTTTTATAATTAAAAAAAGAATTAAGCCCCACAATACTTTATAAGGAGCTGAAAGTGCCACCCAACCAAATGCTGAGTGGTTTGTTGAGTGCAAATTAAATTCAATAAATTAATAATTAGCATAAATTTCTTTTAATTAATTGATCAAGCTGATAAATGGGCAATATGTAAACTTATTAATTATCAGGGAACTCTTATAGCATTGGCATCATTCTCGGAAGGATTACAAGTGGACAAGCTCAAATCAGCTGCCTTGTTGAGCCCCATTGCTTACTTGAGCTACATGAGAACTGCTCTTGGCGTTATTGCTGCCAAATCTTTTGTTGGGGAGGTAACTGAGTTTAATGAATTTCATTATAGATTATTATTAATTCCAACAAAGCACGTTAGTATAACAACATTTCCTAATTAATTAAGTTTTGGCTTTTTTTCTGACAGATTACTACACTGTTAGGTTTGGCTGAGTTCAATCCAAAAGGGTAAGAATTAATTACCAAGAACTAAATGAATAATTAATTTTCTTTAATAATTTGTTCCCCTGATAATAGGAAACCCGTAGCTGACTTTCTCAAGAGCCTTTGCACTAATCCTGTGGTTAACTGCTACGATTTATTAACATCACTTACTGGTAATATTTTTTTAGCTCAATAAAGATATTTGTGTTACTATTCTGCAATGCATTTTGAGAGGGATTTTAGATTTGTTAACTGGGAAAATGCTTTACAGTCATATTGAATTTTCGGGCTAATTAATGAACTTTTCGCCAGGGAGAAATTGCTGTCTCAATTCTTCCACAGTCGATCTCTTCTTGAGAAATGAACCTCAATCAACATCAACCAAAAACATGGTGCACTTGGCTCAAAGTAAGTCCTAATAATTGGTAAAAATCAAGCATCTTACGGGTAGCTCCACACGTGTCTCCATTTTTTTTTTTTGGCCCTTAAAAATGTTGGTGAGAATGCAATAGCGTAACAAAATATTTGGGAGGTACTAAATATTAATAACCCTTAATTCTGGATTCAGCTGTTCGAGATGGAGTAATTGCAAAGTTCAACTATGGGAGACCTGACTATAATCTAATGCATTACGGGGAATTTAGACCACCCATATACAATATCTCCAACATTCCCCATGACCTGCCTCTCTTCGTCAGCTATGGAGGCAACGATGCACTGGCTGATGTTAGAGATGTCGAGAATTTACTCGACAGTTTCAAGTTTCACGACGGGGACAAGCTTGGTGTTCAATTCATCAAAAGCTATGGACATGCAGATTTCATCATGGGCATCAATGCCAAGGATATTGTGTATAACCAAGTTGTAGCTTTCTTTAAACGTCAAAACTAATCAATAATTACAATTAATGTCCTTAAAAGAGCTAGGCCCGATGAATTTTCCTTTTACCCTTTAATTAATTAATTAATTACTTGATAGGTAATTAATCATTATCCACTAGAAAATTGAACTTTTATGATTTGATATGAATCATTTGATCACCAAAATCTTTTAAATGATTCAGTAATTTATTCGCTACAAGAAATTACATACTCTGATCTTGAAACCCTACTGGCTTCATTCATTTTGCTAGGATGGTATAAGAAATCAAAAAAGGAACATTGATGAGACAATGCATGCCTTGTAAAGCTGATAATTAACCATATGTACATAATGATCACAACAGCTCACCCAATACTTGCTTTACTTGCGCAAGCTGTTCTCCAAATCTGGAGAAAGTCTAAATCTGATCTGTGTAATGTCTAAATCATTAAGTTTCCAAGTTAGCCCTCAACTGAAAATGATTGCTGTGATGGCTTTGTTTGAACGCCAAGCTTCAATGACCTTTTAACCAAATAGATTTTGCTTTGCGGGCAAACCTTATATTGAACATAGTTTTCCACAAAAATGCCCCTATCATAAGGAAGAATCAGTCAAGTAGTGTAGTATAAAATAATTGTTGTTCCGGGGCAAAATGGTAACTGCAGGATTCATGTTCTGGATTGTAGTAAAATCATAAGAGAAGGAAGAATATAAATTTAATGAAAAATGACAGATAGGGCCTTTCGTTTTATATATTTATAAGTACAAAATACAAATAGATAGAGAAGTTGCAACAAGTCAAAAGTGAAATATTGATCAAGGGAAATTAAGGCAATGGAGAGAATGAATATCAAAAGAGCTTTCTTAGTGTTGATCATTAGTGCATTGACAGCTAAAGAGGCCTCAGCAGCACAACATACTGTAGGTGGTAGCCAAGGCTGGATTGAATCAGCTGACCTCAATTCATGGGCTTCTGGCCAAACATTCAAGGTTGGCGACCAAATAGGTACGTTTGCTTTATCCCTCTTGTCTCATGCAATTAAGTTCAAATGAAAAGAGATTCCTGATCCTTAATTAAATGACTGTCACAAACAAGTTAACACATATTGTGTGCAGTTTTCAAGTACACACCAGGGCTCCACAGCGTGGTAGAGCTCCCAAGTGAGAGTGCCTACAAGAGCTGCGACCTGGGAACAGCAAAAGACTCAATGAACAGTGGAAACGACGTCGTAAAACTGGACAAGCCTGGGACACGTTACTTTGCTTGCGGTACATCAGGACACTGTGAGCAAGGCATGAAGGTCAAGATCACTACCTTTTCCGGCACCGCGCCTTCGACTCCAGCATCATCATCATCACCGGCTTCAACTTCCGGGGCTTCATCTTCGGCTTTCAATTCCTTCGCTTCCTCTGTTCCACTTGTTGTTGCATTATTGGCCAGCAGTTTGGCTTATATGGTTTGAGTATGTTAAATTTGAGTTTATTGGTTCTAGTACAGGGGTATTATTTTGTTTGGTTATTTGAGGGGATAAATTATAGTCATGATTGAATTTACATCTAATATTCTTTCTTCTTGATTGAAAGAAGAGTGAAATAAAATTGGCTTGGTTAATTAATTTTGTAAGCACTTTCCCTTTTGACATCTTTACTTCTTAATCGTGAGACTCAAATCAATTAATTTCATGCAAGAATATTAAATTTATTTATTTTGAAAATTGATGTAAGCGAATATATGCGGTGGCTTTTTTTTTTTCTTAAAAAAAATTGAATAGAGTTGAATTAGTTTAAATTCTAAATAAAACTGAATATCGGAATTTAAATGACATTTTTTTTATCTAAATAGTTAAAAATAAGTATTAGGTTATTATTTTAATTTAAAATATATGAAAACCAGTACATTTACATTTGTGCCCTTACAAATTATAAATATTATAAATAGTAAACGTATTAAAGAACATAAATGAGATAATATTTTATCATAATATAAATTATGTTCAATTGAATATAACCCTTTAATATGTATTAGTTTTATTATAGTTTTTATATGAAAAATATTCATAAAAAAATTATAAAGATAATTAGTGCTAATTTAAAGAATATTAAAAATAAAAGTAATAATATTCTACCATTGTATTATCATAAGTTATAGAGATGGGTAATAATACTAATAAGTAGATTTGATTTAGGTAAGGATGAAAATGAATAAATTAGATAGGAATATTTTGGAGAACATATTTTAATGATATTGTTTAGACTTTTTAGATTAAACAAAAAAGCTAAATAAATTGGTTTAATAATTTATTGATTTAATGACTGAAAATTTTAATTAAGTGAAAAAAGACAATTTGAATTAATAACTTAATTGATAAAATTAACTCAATTAAATCATTAAGTCAAAAAAAAGAAAAAAAAAGTTCCTAAGTTTCTAATCAAATTAAACAGCTACATAATATGTCGTACTGTTATACTTTAATTAATTACTTCTGTTCACAAAAATGAAATCCAATCAGGATCAAATGAGAGATTATACATGAGACATGAGAGACTAATTCTTTTTATACAATTTCTATTTCCAATCTATAACTTTAGAAAAGCACATAGCATCAGCATCAACAAGATAACAGTGTCAAATATAAAACTAACTAAATATTTAAAAAAAAAGTTGTTAATTAATTTCTTTTACAATTGATAGTATTTCAAACACAGAGAACTTCAAAATCCGGATAATTTTAAACGTTAGCTAGCTAAAATCTGAAACAAATCAGGAGTAAGTTGATCCTCTAATTGGTTTTTGCACCCCACCAACAATGGTGAAATAAGTTTGCAAGAACGTAAACAACAGCAGGAAAGTAGCAGCAATTTGAGAAACAATAGCCCAGGGCGTACCAAAATAATTATGCATATAAAAATACCTCGTTTTGTTCCACCAGCTTCTGCAATACTCATTCACTTGCTTGCAAAGATCATCATAATAAAACTTCTTCACATGTGTATCATTATACAGCTTGTTAAAATACAACGTCGCATCGTCAGGATCCAACCAATTGTTCAGAATCCCCTTCTCCGTGAGCAGATCAACGTCCTTCGTGGTGTAGATCAAATTATCCATGAACTTCGCGTAAGACGTGATAAACGGGTCGCAATTCGGGTAACATTGCTCGAAGCTGATGAGGTTTCGGAAGATTGTCTCCGTGGTCTCGTGTATTGCCAATGGTGGGATGTCAAGAGTCCCATTGTAGAATTTTATGTCCAGGATTGTGCTGTAGTCTCTTTTTCTACTGAACTCGATTCCGGCCTCGTTGATCTTGGCAGCACAGCTGAAGGGTTCCCATCCGGCGTTTTTCTCAGTGTATTTTTCGGATCGTATTGGTAGAATTAAAGAATATCGTAAGAGGTCGAGAATGTGTTTGATTTTATGGCTCCTGTACTGATCCGAATTTATTTGTATTGTATCCGACGAAAATAACCCTTGAAAGAACTGAAGCACAAGTCGAATTAGATCCATGTTTCCGGGAACTTCTTGGTTCAATGTCAACACAAACAAACGCTCAAGAACAAACCAAGGGATTTGATTCTCCAGCAAGACCAAATCATGATTCAAAAGCTCCATTAAACAAGCCATTGAGAAAATGGGATCGTCAGGTTCTTTGCTCACCTCGTTGGAATGCTTACGGACCGATTCAATAATGAAGCATCCGTCAACCACCAAGATCCTTACGAATTCCTCTTTGTCAAATCGGATTGGTTCAGCGTAGCACTCGCGGGCCAGCCCCTCCACGGAGGTTATTTCTTCCAGCAGCTCCGTCAGCTTTTCTTTCGGGTTCGGCGAGCGGCGGAGGAGGCCTTGCAAGTACCTGAGTTTGATTTTCTCGTTCAATTTGAGATGATCTTCGCCGTGGTGAAATGGGCCGACGGAAAATCCGTTGGGGGCGAATGCTTTTTGGTTGTGACACGAGAGGATTACTGGGTTTCTGAAAATGCAACAATTGGAAGATATTGATATGTTATCATCAGCCATCATGTGTTCTAGTGATGAGACCAATGATTTGATTGAAATGGCGAAATGATGATCATCATCCGATGCAGTATTCTTGTTAACAATCTCCGTTGGATTCTCTTGATTATCCATAATCTTTATTCTAAATGTAATGACGCATTTGATATTTTGTGAAACAAAATTCCGATGAGGGCTTCGTCGAAAGAGTGCAAGTAATTCAAGTGATTAATTAGATAGGAGTTAATTTTTTAGTGGAAGCAATGCATGCAAGTCTACAAATCCTTCGTCGGGGAATTAAAATCCTGAAAATTGAATAGCAAAATTAGAAAGGAAAATTTTTAGCTTGCGAGTGATGTTGGGTAGAAATGACTAAAGCAATAGCAACAATTTCTCTGTACTTCTTTCGACCGAGTGAGACGGGGGAGACGACTTTGAGTTGTGGTCCTTGTGTGGACGTTGAAATATTTTGAACCCCACATTTATTGTTATTGTGTCTATTTTGAGTAAAAAAAAATTATTTAATTGCTTTTAATATTTGTTTTATTATGTCATTGATCTTTTAATATTTCTGTACTATATATAAAAGTAAATAAATAACGAATAAACAGTAGTTAAACTCAATAATCTTATGCTTATTTATTCTAACTCTATAGTATAGCTTATTTATATTATGCAGTGACAATTGATCAATATTTGGCTTGATGGAGCTAATAATAATAAAAATTGTGAATTATTTTGGAGGGCCCAAAAAAATTAAACTTACAAATAAATGAGCTAAATTTCAATTTAACATTTACTTATATGTTCAATCCCATATATTCTGTCCTTGCGCACACATGCATGGCAATGTTATGATAATATGCTACGTATCAAATTGTCCTTTCTCATTTTAATTAAAAAGAAAGTAGGATTGGGGAAAAACAATTCAACTTTTAGTCTTTTTTGTGATTCAATTCAAGTGATTAATTAAAAAATAATAAAAAACTACTAGATCAAGCCCATAGGGCAGTTAAATTGTTCTTTATTACATCTTTTTCACTAATATGAGTGGTGATTTAAATTCTTAAGAAGATCTATTGGAATTAGATGATGGATGAGTAATAACTAATAAAAGCCCTTTTAAGTTAAGAATGTGCGACTTCAACATTTAGAACGTATAAAAATTAAAACAGTAATGTGAAGAGTGAAGAAAATATTTATATATAAAGAAGAAACTATATAACCATAATTTTTGTACGACATTATTTATTTGAGAATTTAATTTTGCATATAAATAGTAGAATTTTGAAAAAGATTCCAAAAAAAAATTACATAGACAAAGTATTAGATATTCACTTGATTTTTTACATTTTACTGTTAATTGTTGTTGTCTTTATTTAACTAATTGACATTGTATGAAGTAACCAACAACTCATTTGGTTTTTTGAAAGAAATTAACATCTCATTTAAAATAAATACATTTTATGTTGATTCAAGCTCTATTATCGTATACCAATGGGTTTTTGGCCCAGAGTCTTTGCACTTACAATGTTAAGAGTAAAGTTTCGAGCCTTTAGAAAAGCATTATATGGTTAGTTTCAGTCCTCCTACAATTATCAAATAATTGAGTGTAAGCAGTCTCTCACGAAATATCTCTTATGAAATGTGAGTAAAGTGGATATCTTTCGAATGTCTCTTATGAAATGTAAGTGAAGTGGATATCCCTCTTACGAAATGTGAGTGAAGTAGATATCTCTCGAATATTAGAAAGAGTTTAAAGAATCTGGACAACGCTTCAGAGGAGTACATGCCACGGTGATGTAGAGACAGTCTCTCTCTTACGAAATGTGAGTGAAGTGGATATCTCTCGAATATTAGAGAGAGTTTAAAGAATCTGGACAACGCTTCAGAGGAGTACATGCCACGGTGATGTAGAGACAATCTCTCTCTCACAAAATGTGAGTGAAGCGGACATCCCTTAAATATTAAAGAAGGTTTAAAGAATTTGGACAACGCTTCAAATGAATACATGCCACGGTAATGTGAAAATAATCCTAGTCCTATATAACAATATTTAAAAAAAGCTCTATTATCTCATAATCACTTAGCTTTGTCTCAGCGCTAAAAACTTGCCGCCCGTAATATTGAGTCTTGAGAGGCCATATTCTACCGTTGAGTCCCTCTGTTGATTTTAGTTGACTCGTGAATGTAAAATTCATTCGATCCAATAACTAAAATTGTTAGATGAGTGTGAACTAGAGATGATACGTTAACGTAGGGTGTGGGTTTGCCAATTCCACATTAAGACCTGTAAAAAGAATCAAATTACCAAACCCGCAGTCAGCCTACTATTTTTTTTTTTTCCTCCAAAAACTGGCTTTGGCAAAAAGTTCGGCAGGCCCAGCCATGTATTTGACGGCCTAGATCTAGGCCTAATTTTTATAGGCCCATCATCAGCTGGGCTTAAGCAATAAAGACCGTGCTTGGGCCTAACCCGCTTTTTATTTTTTATTTATTTTAAAATCTAAAATATATAAAAAAATCAAAATTTACACACGCGCCGACCCACATTTCACTCCCCCGAGCCACGAAAAAGGATTTGTGTTGATTTCTTGATTTGCTTAGCTGTGTGGATAAATTTTGCTAACTGTTAATTTAGTTACTAGTTAGTGAATCATTTAAGTGTTTCTGTTCTTTTAGAATAATTTTTTTTGAGAGGTCTTTTAGAATAATTTAGTTAGATAATTTTTGCTGATTATTAATTTTTTTAATTTTATGTTAAATTAGTTGATTTAGTAATGATTATTATTTTATGTAGGATTATTATATCAAACCTTTCTGATTACCTTCGATCCTTGAGGAGGAAGAAGCATAAAATGTTCACGAGGTGGGAGGGAAAAAAATAAAAAAATAAACAACTTATATTCACATTATTATTATTTTCCTATTAGGTGGAGTTCCTGTAGAGGAAATTTTTATCCGAGAGGAATTGAAAGACGAGGAAGAAGATGGCCAAATATTGGATTAGTCTCTTTTGTGGTTGTGGAATTATAAACTTGTAATTTGTTATGAACTTAAGATGTAAGCATTTTGTTGCGGACCGTCCAAGTTTTCAAGCTATAGAGGCTAACTTTTATAACTTTTACATAGATTCTTTAGATCATTCTAGGCATTGCTAAGCAATGCTTGAAAACTCTCTAAACCTATAATATTCTAGAGATAAGCAAGTCTACTTAAAAATATGGTATGGTACTTGGCATTTGAAGCAAGCTAGCAACAATTAAGAGTAACCCAAGTACTTATAAGCAAGCTCTCAAGACTCTTTTACACAAACACACACTCTTTACTCTTTGGCTTATTTGTTCACTCTTCTCTCTAGCTCTTCCACAAGAAACGTTACTTAACTAACCAAGAAACTCAATAGGCTTATTTAGTAATTTTCGAATAATAGTTGTTTAAGTACCGCATGAGTTTACTGCACAAAATACTCATCCCATGATAATTTGCTAGGGATGTGAATCTTTGTTAGTTTGATTTTCTTTTTAGGGGTAGAGTTATGTTGAACACTTAAAAATTACATGCTAGATGTTGTAAGTTTTTGCAATTTAATTTTTTTAGGGGAGGCAATGTCATTTTTTAAAATCAAATGTTAAATTATATAAAAAAAACAAAAAAAAAAACATTTCAGAAGCCCAAACCCATCCAAGGCTTGCACGTTAGGCTCGTCCGAAATTGGACTGGCCTATAAAGGGTTGGGTTTGTTCCATGCAATATGGGCTTGGGACTGTCCAGTTGCCACTCTAAGTTCCAGCAATTTCTAAACCTGCACTGGTACCTAATGAATTTTCATGAGTTTCTGCACTTATAAATATAAATTACATAATTCAAACTATATATTTAAAAAATTACCCCAAAAAATGTCCATGACATTCTTAATTCTAGTTTTTAGCAATGTAAGTGAGTACATAAAAGCCTCAACATTAAAATAATGTTAAACTTTAATTTATCTTTTTTTAGAGTGAAAATTTTCAATTTATCCCTCAAAAGTATGAAAACATTAATTTATATCTATTTACTGATAAGAAGATATATATAAAAAAAAAATTCATCAATGTGGTCCTATTTGCCCTTATCTTTTAAATGAAAATGAGGAGTAAATTGAAGTTTTCTCACTTAGATAAATTAAAAATTATCATTTTATCTTAGAAATGAATTGAAATTTGTCATTAAAACAGGTACATAAATTGTATCAATTTAATACAAATTCTTCAATTCAAGTACATTAAAACCATCACGAATACTTTATTTTTAAAAGCCAAAGAATAAAGTATCACAATCCACAAACTAGCATCTAAAAATAGTATTCGTGATCTATCTCGATGAACACCAAGTTCCAAGCTCGAAGAATTAATATCTTTAGCTTATATTCTCATTACTTAGCATCCATCCAACATAATTCTTATGATTATCTTATATATTACTTTTACATTTAGTGTTCGATCTTACTCTTACCTTATATTTAAATAAATATTAAAACTTAAAATACTGAAAGATTTTTAAAAAATTAAGCAGGTTAGTGGATATCCGCACAAGTATCTTGTGATTTTTTTTTTTTTTACTAAACCCGCATACTACCCACTGTAACTTTTGATTTATACTACAAAAAATACCTATGAACCATAAAATCACCCATAGCGAATGGGTTTTTGTAGGCAAAATTATCATTCTAGTGTGAACACAAGAGGTTTTGATGAATGTTAATAATCACTTGAATCATTTGATCCATCATTTATTTATATAATCTTCTACACCAATTCATGTCAAGAATAAAGATGCCAAATCCTAATTTTACCATTAAATGGCTTATTAGATGTAAATTGTTTTTCTATTTCGGAAATGTCACATGGGCAGTATTTTATGGAGTCTTGTTGGAATTAGTTTTTTAAGTTTATTTAAAATTTTGGATAAAATTTAAGTGCTGAGCGGAGTTTTAATCAAATCTTGTTTGGTAATATAAATGAAAAAGATAAAAATAAAAAATAATTTTTTTAATTAATTAAACGTTCAACGAAAACTTAAGTTCAACATTGAAAAATTTGTTTAAACAATATTACGTCATCCAAGTCATCAGAAAAGTTGACGATGTTACGTGGCTAGCCATATATTAAACAGACTCATTAAGAGAAAAAAAAATTTCTTTTTGTCTTTTCTTACCAATAGAAAGACGACACGAATAACAAAACGAACACCATGGCGGCATACTCCGGTTCTCATCTCTATGACTGACGGCTGTACATTGCCCCTTAACGATCGAATATTGAGCAGTCATATAAATATTTAAATGAACAAATTTGAGAAAATTGACAGTAAGGGGAAAATAAGGCGAAATTATAAAACCCACCGGACTCGGAAAAAAAAGAAAAGAAAAGAATATTGTGAGAAAGAAGCCACTAAAATAACAACCCGTGCTGTCTCAGTCTTTGTACAATTCGAATCAACACTACTACGCGGCTTTCTATTACTTTTTTTTTTTTGTGTAATCCCTCTGCGAATTTGCATTTCTTATATATTAAGTGCAACTGACTGGGAGCCATGCCTGAGGCAACGACGTCGATTGACTACGTGATGGAGAAGGCCTCTGGGCCTCACTTCTCCGGCCTGCGCATCGACGGTCCCACTTCCTCTCCTCCAACTTCGTCCGCTACGGCTCCCTCCGTCGCCGACGTCAGCGCTCCCAAACAGCCTTTTGTTATCGGTAACTGACTCTCTTTCGCTCTTTCACTTTTTCTTTTTCCCCCTAATTTCAATTTCTGATGAGTAAATTTTAGCTTTTTTTTTTGTTCTTGACGAACCATTTCTTTTAGGTTTTAATTTGGCACGTGTTTTATTTTTATTTAAAGGAAACCAATTTCTGTGCGTTTTGTTGGTTCAAGCGATTTGGAAGTGCTTTTTGTTGATTCTTGAAGCAATTTTACTGATACTCAAGACTTTATTGGTTCATAATCTTGTGCATGTTTGATGATCTTCTTTTGAAAATTGTTTATGTTGTCTTCTAATATGAAATTACAAAAAAAAAAAAAAAATGTGCAGGAGTTTCTGGAGGTACAGCTTCAGGTAAGACCACTGTTTGTGACATGATCATCCAACAACTGCATGATCACCGTGTAGTGCTTGTCAATCAGGTTTGTTATTATTATTATTTTTTTGAAATTCATTTTACTATTTTCTTCGAATGTGTTTGTATTCTGATTTGATTGTTATTGTGCATGCTGTAGGATTCGTTCTATCGTGGTTTGACACCTGAAGAGTCTGAACGTGTTCACGAGTACAACTTTGACCATCCTGGTAATTAATAATTGTGACTGGATTCTTAATTTTATTTTTTTTCTCTTACTGTTTTTTAGTTTAATTGTTACTGTTTTATTAGTCTTTTTGCATTGCAAAAACATATTTACACTGTACTTGATTTTTTATTTTATATTGCTCTTCTTCTAGAAGCTTTTGACACCGAGCAGCTTCTAGATTGCATTAAAACCCTCAAATCTGGGCAACCATACCAAGTTCCAATCTATGATTTTAAGAAACATCGACGTTGTTCAGATAGTTTTCGACTGGTACGTACTTAATAAATGTTGAGACCGTGTGACTATCTGATGTTTTTACCTTGGGAGGCAGAAGATACTAAGCCCATATTCTTCATTTTTTGACAGGTCAATGCTTCAGATGTTATTATCTTGGAGGGAATTCTGGTATTTCATGACCAGCATGTCCGCAGCCTGATGAATATGAAGATTTTTGTTGACACAGGTTTGACCTCTTCCATCCTGTTGAATCTTTTTTGCTAGTGTCAGTTTTAAATGTATTAGCTGTTCTAGATTTCAATTGTTGAATGAGGATGCTTTGTGTCATCTAGTTTAATTTTAGTATCAAATATGTAATGAATAGTCTTTTGGGGATATTTTTCTTTGGCAACAAGGATGCTTCATGTCATCAAGTATAGTTTTAGTATCAAATATGTAATAGATAGTCCTTTGGGTATATTTATCTTTGGCAATAGTTAAGGAATAGAATTAAAGCGAATATAAATTTTATCTTTTTATAAAATCAAGGGATTTCTAGAGCTGATGGAAAATTTCTATGTTATTCTCTGAGTTCTAGTTGGCAATTAGTTAATCAATTTTCTGCAGCCTTGCCAATCTGTTTCTGGTTGCAAACTGTGTATTCAGCCATCAAATGGCCATGAATACTCATTTGTATGGTTACTCATTTCAGAGGCTGCTTCCCAAATTTGGTATGCTAATAGGATCTATAGGAATGTGCACTTCAGTTTTGTGTTAAAAGGAAAAAACTGTGTTTTTACACTTCATATTTCTCATAATTAGGTTCTTTTGATGCTATAGATTCATCATATTGGACAATTCTGAAGATAACATAATAGATGTCCTTTTATTTTGCCTAAAATCATTTATGTTAAGACAGGTTAATCGTTCTCAATTTGCATCATGTGTTTTTGTGTGTTTATTTGTTTTGGGATGGGTAGCTTTTGGATCGATAGAGAGTTGGCTTTTACAGTATAATAGAATAGCACATCAGAATGTTATTGTTTTGAATCTATCATGCTCTACTTGCTCGTGCAATTGCTCTGTCGTTTCAATATCTTATGTTGGCAGTTGATATTTATTGGTTGTAGATGCTGATGTGAGGCTTGCTCGTAGAATAAGACGTGACACAGTTGTGAGGGGTAGAGACGTAGATTCTGTTCTCGAACAGGTAAGGCTTTTTATTTGATATCTTCAATTAATGTACAACATAATTTTAGTTAATTTTTTAGTTAGAACCTATTGGTAATTCAATAGGCGAAATGCTTTTTTCTTTTTCCTTGCTTATCTGTGCTAAAGCGAAAGCCTATCTTTATGAGTGGATATATTTGTTAACGATGGTTTAAACATCTAAACAAGAGTTCTCATTGTGGATAATTATGGAATGCATATGTCAAAGCCACTATGTCTTATATGTCTTGTATGGTTCTAATTTCCACACAGACTTGCTGCTGTCAGAAATATGATCTGTAGGTCTCTTTAATTTTAATTTGTTAAACTTCTTTTTATTTTTTAATTGATAAAATGGATTGTTTGAATTATGCCAAATTTCAGTATGCCAAGTTTGTGAAACCTGCCTTTGATGATTTTGTTCTGCCGTCAAAAAAGTATGCTGATGTAATCATACCCCGGGGAGGTGATAACCATGTTGCCATTGATTTGATTGTGCAACATATCCACACAAAGCTTGGTCAGCATGACCTCTGCAAAATATATCCCAATGTGTATGTGATTCAGTCAACATTCCAGGTATATCTTCTTATGTGTTTGTATTATTGATTTTCCTTTCACTTTATTTTCTGGGTTTAATTCTGTAATGAAACAGAAATATAGATTAGATACATTTGCTTGTTAATGGTCAGCACAAAATTGTACTGTATGCCAAGCCAGTGCCCATGAAAGGGCATCTGCACTGACTTAAGATAATAATTGTGATCTCAATGTTTCCTATTTGCCTTGTCGTATGATATGGAGTTCATTTACCGCTTACTCTTTTTAACTCTATAAGGTTCTTAGTTTTCTTAGTTTATTCTGATGTGGGAGAACCGTGTTTCAGATAAGAGGTATGCATACACTGATTCGAGACCGGGGAATATCGAAGCATGATTTTGTGTTTTATTCAGATCGACTAATTCGGCTGGTAATTTATGTCTCCATTGCTTAGCTGATATTCATTAGTATATGTGTGCACATGTGCTTGTTTCTGATGAGTTTTGGGTTCAGACATGCTGAAAAATGTTATTGTTTCCTTGATTTTGATTTTTCAGGTTGTGGAACATGGCCTTGGCCATTTGCCATTCACTGAGAAGCAAGTAGTGACCCCAACAGGTGTGCTAGGAATAATGAATAGCGAGGCTTTAGTTCATTTCTGCTATTCAATGCATTAGCTATGTGAAAATGGGTGTGCCTCTACTATTGGCTTATCGGTGTGTTGATTTTTTAGGATTTAGAATCTCTCTCTCTCTTGTTTATTGCTAGTCTTGGGCATGCAGTATTTGTTCTGATTAATCTGGTATATTTGCTTGTTGTCAGTTCAAATTATCTATTGTCTTGTTTCCTCTTTACATTATTTGGCCTTAAAATTAATAACTCTGAAAAATTTCTGTTATTTTACATCAGGGTCGATGTATACTGGGGTCGATTTTTGCAAGAAGCTATGTGGGGTCTCCATTGTTCGAAGGTGAGTTCTCAGCCTCTCACTGAGGATTTGTTTTCTTGGTCAGTTGGAGGGCATGTGCACTTGAATTTAGCGAGCTGGTGCCATTATCAATCTTACGACTCTGATGAATCTTAAGGTCTAATCTTCAGCATGTGATTCTGGACGCTTGGCATAGAGCTTTATAGAGGAATTTTCCACTGCAAATTTTATTTTAGTTGCTTTCTTTGTTTTTCTTTGATAGATAATAACATGTTTCTACTTTGATGTTAAGTGGTGAAAGCATGGAAAATGCATTGCGTGCATGTTGCAAAGGAATAAAAATTGGAAAAATTCTGATTCACCGTGATGGGGACAATGGCAAACAGGTAAATAATATAATTTCGTTGTAGAAGAGATTTTCTAGAAAGAGAGTGTTTCCCTCTTTAATCCTACAAGTTGAATTAATTTTAATAATGCATTATTGGTTTCAATGTAATCAGCTTATCTATGAGAAGCTGCCAAATGATATTTCAGAAAGACATGTCCTGCTTCTAGATCCTGTTCTTGCCACAGGTAACCTTGAAGTACTTTCACACTTTCTTTTTTCTTGGCATCTGCCAATAATTTGTTATGCTGTAGTCATCACTTTCTCCCCCTCTAGATGTAAGAGGCTCATTTTTAAAACAGAAGGTATTCAAGAAAGAGCACAATGGAATGTCATGAACTAACTTATCCGTTGAAATAATTTGAGGCGGCTGTTTGATGACTGGAGGGGCTGATCCCTTCTATAATGAACAAAGCTGTCATTTTCACATGTATTTGCATAAAAAAAAGACCAAATCGTTAGTTTATCATTTTCACATTTATTTGCAGAAAAAAACACCAATTCGTTAGTTTAAGTTGTGCTTTCTGGAAGTTACCTTGAAACTGTATCTTCACTTAAATACTAATAGTAAAGTAAGGTGATTGCAAACAAGCTATTGATTTACTGATCAATGAATCACCTATCTTTCTGAACCTGAGATAAAGCGCAATACGATGCTCACATACATTTCCTAACTTTTAGTGGCACCCTCTGTGATTGCTTGCTGGATCATTATATGATGGACATTATATACCTAGGCTGATAATTGAAACCATTGTTGATTGTTTTCCTTTTAGGGAACTCTGCCAACCAAGCTATTCAACTACTCATAGAGAAAAGAGTTCCAGAATCCCACATTATATTCTTGAATCTCATCTCTGTAAGTGGTTCTTGTTACTGGTTATGGTACATCCTTCATGTAATGTACTAATCTTATGATTTAACTTCAGGCTCCAGAGGGAATCCATTGTGTTTGCAAACGTTTTCCATCACTGAAAATTGTCACTTCAGAGATTGATGTTGCTTTGAATGAAGAATTCCGTGTGATACCTGGTCTGGGTGAGTTTGGCGACCGTTACTTTGGCACTGATGATTGATATGCTGAAGGTCAAGTAGTGGAGATTGTTAGCTCTTATCAAATGGGTTGATTTCCCTAGAAATAACATAAATCAATATTTTGAAAGCTGAGGGAGGCATGTTTCCTGAAAGACGAAAAATAAACATACCATAGCAACTCTTCAATAGTTGCTATGGTATGTTGTCTCCTTCAAGTTTCAATTGGACCTTTCATGTTCCATTAGCTGCCTTGCTTGTGAGTTGCCTGATGGCAAATATTCAACAAAATGAAAAAGCCATGAAAATAATGGAAATGAGAATGCTAATAGACACGACATTGGATATTAGTATTAGATGTAGTCTACTACCGCTTATGGTTCAATATATCCGCATGGATGTAGCGAAGACAATTTGTATCAGTCCAGCGACAGTACATTGTAGCTGAGTAGCTCAAGTAAAGTCTCAATGTTAATGGTGGAAAAATTTATATTAAATGTGTTTATTTTATCCTTCCGTTGTGTACGTTAAGGAATTAAGATGATTTGTGTTTATGACTCAACTTGAAATAGCTGCTTTATTGCGTTACAAGGAATGTGTCTTTGACATATAAGCAACACTGCTTTATTGCATTACACGGAATATTTCTTTGGCAGATAAGCAACACTGCTTTATTGCAGTAAAAGGAATGTTTCTTTGACATATAAGCAACATTGAGAACTAAATAAAGTGTAGCAAGACAGAGCTTCTATCTTGTCTATTCTCTCTGGATGACGAGCAAGATTAGCCTATCTTTGACTTTGTCAAAAAATCTAAAATAGGCAAGCCTCCAAGACTTTTTCATCGCTAAAGTTCCGCAAACTCCCCAAAACCCCACTATAAATCCCACTATAAATCCCACTGCTATGCTGCTGTAAAACAACAACTTGTCGAAGTCATCTCCATCTTCGTCATCTCCTTCAGTGAAATCAGATGTTCCCAAGTCTTTGTTGCACTTGTTGGATAGAGGAGATCCACAAAGTGCAGGGTTGCCCGCATAAATGGATGGATCGTTGAGGCTTTGGAATTGATTGTTTGATGGGATTTCACCAGAAAGATTGTTGTATGACAGGTTCAAGTGAGCCAGAAAAGTTGAAGAAATCAAGCTAGGCGGAATTGCTCCAGAAAGTTTATTTTTGGAGAGGTCTAGAGTTTCCAATCGTTCTAAGCTCCCGATACTGTCTGGTATTTTCCCTGTCAAATGGTTCGTGGACAAGTTCAAAATGACGAGTCCTGAAAGATTTGTCAGATCGGGTATCTCCCCAGATAAGCTGTTGTAACCAAGGTCAATGCTGTTCACTAGATAAAGAGTTGACTCATACAAGTATTCTGTTCCTTTGGTTGTCACCAAAACATTCCCCTCATATCTTTCAGAGTCCATATCCAATGCCATACCAGTCAAGTTCCCAATACACGAGGGAATTGATTTGGACAAATTATTGTGTACAAGGTCCAAAATGTGAAGAGAGGAAAGACTGCATAGCTGTGAGGAAATGTCTCCGAAAAACAAGTTTGATCGCAGACGTAAAATCCATAGAGATGTGCTTTTCCCTAGCCATGTTGGAATGTTACCTGAAAGCTTATTGTATCCAAGATCAAGAGTACGAATGGTTGTGCAATTCTGCAAGGTTGAAGGGATCTTCCCAGACAGGCGGTTGTTGCTCAGCATTAAGAACCTAAGATACCGTAGAGAACCCATGGAACTTGGTATTTCACCGGATAAGCTGTTGTTTGAAACGTCCACGGCATACAAGAAGGGCAAACCATTCCAAAATTCTGGAATATGTCCCGTCAAATTGTTGTTGGAGATTGAAAGGGTGGTAAGAGAACTTAGTCTTCCAATGGACAAAGGAATGGTACCATTAAGGAGGTTGTGGGAGATATCCATATCTGTCAGCATGGGCATCCTATCACCAATATCTGAAGGAATTGGTCCTGAAAAAGAATTGTTGCTCAAATAAAGGGCGCTCACATTGGAAGACCACAGCGGAAAAGGACCGGAAAATAGGTTCCAGTTTAAATAAACTATAGACTGGGGAAGAAACTTCAATGAGTTTGGAACTCTTCCACTTATCTGATTATAACCAAGATCAAGTTCATACAATGATAAATCCAACTGCCAAAACCACTCTGGTATGGTGTCTGAAATTTGAGCATTTCTGAGTATGAAAGTATGCAGCTCATTCTGGTTTCTGAGCCAGGGAGGGAATTTGGGGCCCAATTGACATGATCTCAGCCTCATGTATGGGAGTTTAAAAGGAGGAACCCATTCGGGACTCACATTAAACACCAAGGTAAGCCGTGCTGCTAATGAGAACTTGGCAATATGCAGTTCCTTTAAGTTCTTGAGCTTCAAAAAATGAGCTTCTGTCACCACCCCAATCCATGGATTCCCGGAAATATCTAAGACAACAAGATGAGATAATTTTCCCAAACTTTCTGGAATTGTGCCATCCATTTGGTTATTGTGGAGATAAAGTTCTCTCAAGGATGACAAGTTCCCAATGGACTCCGGGATTGAACCCCGGAACAAGTTTCCCCACAGTTGAAGAATCTTGAGGTTTTCCAATTGTCCGAGAGAATTGGGAAGAAATCCACCCAGGTTATTTTGCCCCAAATCCAGTGACTCTAAGCTACTATTGGTACATTTAGACAAACGATCTACGAATTCAGTTATCTCACCATCCAAGTCATTACCAGAAAGATCAAGATCCCGCAAGTTGCAGAGACTTCCCAAATCTTTCGGTATCTGACCCCCAATAAGTGAGTTCTCAGACAAATCAAGCTCGCGGAGGCTAGTCATATTGGCAAATGCATCTGGAATATTGCCTTGGAGATTGTTTTCACGGAGATCAAGATGTGCAAGCTTGCTAATGTTGAACAACCATTGGGGTATTGATGAATTGAAATCATTGCTGGAGAGATCAAGAACTAAGAGGGAAGAAAAGTTGACCACTGGAAGGGGAGGGAATTCGAATAACCCGCAAGCTGGTAGGTGCAACTCAGAAAGAGAAGGAAGCATATTAGTGGCTTGAATCCAACTGCTTCCAGCCTTGCTGAGATCCACACCTTCCAAATTAAGGTATTGTAACGAGGAAAGCCTGCTGAGCCACTCCACGTCATCACTTTCTAGCGACGAATAGTAAAATGTGTTCAGATCAAGAATCTGCAAGCTCGAAAGATTCCCAAAACTCGGAGGAATATTTCCAGCAAAGGATGCACCAGAGACATTGAGATACCTCAGCTTCTCTAGTGAACCGAGAAAATTTGGAATTCTACTTCCTCGGAAATTGTTTAAGCTCAAGTCTAAGTAATTTAAGTGCTTCAACTCAAGCAGAGATGGACTAATCTCACCTTCTAGTTGATAAGTTGTTCCATTGTCCGTAAAACTGTCAGGAATCTCCGGACTGCGTAGTTTGAGCTGAACAACTTTTCCTGTGCTATTGTCACAGATTACACCTTCCCATTTGCAGCAGTCTTCTCCAGTCCACGAAGAGAGTCGACCTGAGGGATCTGTTACGTTCGCTTTGATCTTTAGAAGCGCTTCTTTCTCATTCTGCACGCATCGAGCAATACTCTGGCAAGAGCTGAGCCTGACGGAGTTGAAAAACAAGAATCCTGAGAGAAGAGCGAGAAAGACGGGCTGAATGTATTGGTTGTTTGCCATGTTTGTTGCCATGTATTGTTTTTTTGTTGAAACAGCGTTTGTATTTATTTGTCCACGGCAGCTCGACTTTCATGACTGTTTTGAAAATGGCTGACTTTCATGATAAATATGGGTTGGATCTATTCTGATTTAAATTTAGATCTATAATAAAAATTAAGATCGATATTTGCTCCAAATCACTGAATATCCAGATTTAAAAAAAAATGAATATCTGTATTTGCTCAAAATAAAAAATAAAATAAAATATAAATTTACTTCATATCCATCATGAATTCTAAAACTTAACAATAAAAGAGCAATAATTTTTTAAAATGAAAATTAATGACTAAAATGTAATGATAACAATTAAATTATATAATTTGTTTCAAAAATATAATAAATATTGTAGTTTATACTTTTACACCAAAACACGCAAATAACAAAGATAATAAAATATCCTTAAAAAATTATTGAATGAATAAGATCAATCTAATATTTTAATGTTGGCGAGGAACATTATGAAACAACGCAAACAAAGAACTTCAAGACATTATAGCTATCCTTGGGTTGGACGAACTCTCCAAAGAGAATCGTTTAACTGTAGCAAGGGTGTGAAAAATTGAGCGTTTCTTATCCCAACCCTTTTTTGTAGCCGAAGTATTTACCCGTTCCCTAGGGAAATATGTTGGTCTAGCCGAAATCCTGCAAAAAAGAATAGAAGACATGCTTACCGCAGTCCAGCCATACGAAAAGAAGAGAAGAGCCAAGATTGTACATCAACTTAGTGAATGGTTGAATCGTTATCTGAGATTTATGAGGGAGAAGCGGTAGGCCTACTATCTCCTTCATCATTTTGATATCAACTGCACACCCACCATCATTCCAATAAGATAGAGATAATGACATATAAATTAAATATGATTTATATTCAATACTTTATTTTTTTTATTATGACCCTATGTAACTAAATAAATGAATAACTATATTCCTTAAAAATTATTTGGCCAATATAATAAAATAAATTGCCATGCATTATTACTTAGCTTGCAATTTGAATATTGCATGTGCATGCTTTAGGGTTAGTTGACTTTAATTATTTTTGTCTTATTTTATTTAAATTTACAAAACTAACCTTTAAGTTTTAAAATTTTAAATACATAGTAAATGCCATTAATAAGTCTAATATGCTATGCATGAAATTTATTATCATTTATAATTACACAATTCTTAAGAAGTTTTTAAAATAAAAATAAAATTAAAAGATAGGTGGATATGGATATGAATTTAGATATTAAAATAAATTCAGACCGACTCCAAATCTGTCTTAGATCCACACATCGATATTCAAATTCGATCCAAATCCATTCTAAACCGACCAAAATCTAATCTGATTGGGTTTAGATCACGTGGATCTTGGGTCAAATCTGATTCATTGTCATCCCTAACTCTATAAAGAGTGATGATACAGCCACAAACTCTTGTACAAATTCATCTTGTACAAACTAATGTGGTATTAATTCATTGGTTGAATGAAAATATAAAATAATAGAAATAAATCATGTGGGCCAAGAGATATTTAATTCAACCAATTTTATCATGTCACACTAGTTTGTACAAAATTAGTTTGTATAAGAGTTTGTGGCTATACAAACATTTATATTAGAAAAGAAGCTTAAATTCTCGTTTAGTCCCTATATCTTAATTTAAGGGTCTGCTTATTCTCTATATTTCAAAAAATATCTCAAAACATCCTTACTGTTAAGTATGTTACACTCCTACCCTCACTTTTCTTTCCTTTTATAAAAACACGCTTACAAAATTCTTGCCTTCTCAAGAATATTAATGAAAAGAATAAATGTTAATTTATCAAATTAACAATAAAACTAACATAAAACTTTTCATGTTATTATTATACTTTTAAGATTAATTTGTTAAATTAATTTTTTATACAATAACTATTAATAAAATTGTTGCAAGAATATTATATATTGTTTTAAGTTAGTTGATATTAATTTTTACTATAAATAAATTATTAGCAAGACTATTGTATGGATACAAAAAATATTAATTCTTTCATACTGATATTTATTGGCTAATTTATTAATAAATAATTTTTGTTTAATTTTCTAATTAAATTTTATAGATAAATTAGTTAATGTCAATAATATTATTACAAGGCTTTTATTATATAAGTAAAAGCAAGTGTAAGAATGTAATATATTTAGTTACAAGAGTATTAGAAGTATTTTTTAAAATCTAGAGACTAAATAAGTATTTAAGTTAAAATATAAAGATTCAACGAGTATTTACCTAACTTAAAAGTATTGCAATTGTAACATTAGCCTTTTGAGGCAAATTGGAGTCCTACGATTCTATGAATGATGACAGTCTGCACTTTAGACTATCGCAATTTAAAAGTTCTACTTGCCAAAAAGTTTAGTCAATAAATTGTTTGGGTTAATTGGAAATCCTGGACTAGGGATGTCAATAGATTGGATCTGACCTAAGATCCATGTGATCTAAAATCCAATTCGATTATATTTGGGTCGATTTAAAATGTATTTTGATTGTATTTAGATATCGATCTGTGGATCTAAGATGGATCTAGAGTATGTTTGGATCTATTTTAATATTTAGATTCATATCCACATTCACCTATCTTTTAATTTTATTTTAAAAATTTCTTAACAATTGTGTAATCATAAATGATAATAAATTTCATTCATATTATATTAGACTTATTAGTGGTATTTACCATGTATTTAAAATTTTAAAACTTAAATGTTAGTTTTGTAAATTTAAATGATAATAAGAAAACAATAATTAAGGTCAACCAGCCCTAAAACATGCACATGCAATATTCCAATTGCAAGTCAAGTAATAATGCATTGCAATTTATTTTATTATATTGGCCAAATAATTTTTAAGAAATACAGTTATTCATATATTTAGTTAAATATGGTTATAATAAAAAAATAAAACATTGAATATAAATCATATTTAATTTATATGTCATTATCTATCTTGTTGGAATGATGGTGGGTTAGAATGATGAAAGAGATAGTAAAATATATTAGATTGATCTTATTCCTTTAATCACTTTTGAAGGATATTTTATTATGTTTGTTATTTGCGTGTTTTTGTGTATAACTATAAACTACAACATTTGTTATATTTTTTAGACAAATTATGTAACTTAATTGTTATCAATACATTTTAGTCTTTAATTTTCATTTTAAAAAGTTATTGCTCTTTTATTGTTAAGTTTTATAATTCATGATGGATATAGAGAATATTTGGTTTTTTTTTTTAGATTTGGGGCATATATAAATATTTATTTATTATTTGGATATGGATAAAGAGTGACTCCATCAAAACAAAAGCTTAATTTTACCACTTACCAAGAGTACGTAACACTTTCCTATTAAAGGAGGCCATGAGAAAAAAAATTTACGCAAGTCACCATATTTTCATAGTGGGATTTTCAAATTTAAATTTGACAAGCATTAGACAGTAATGGTTTTTTTTTTTTTTTTTTTGGGATAAGATGAGAAAATAATGGTTGGACTCCCCACTTGCAATTCAAATTGAATTGGACGGTCCCATTCCTCTCTCGGCACTTGTCAAAGTTAACTCGATCAGTTTAACGCAAGTTTTCCTCAACATATTTGTTTGTATAGTCAAATGTACATTGCCCAATTACGAGAGAGAGAGAGAAAGGATTTCTCTTTATGTGACAACAGATGTCTAAGTGTTTTTGCTACTAGTTTGATAATTCAAGGATTCAGAAGTGCCAATAAGTAGTATAACTATATCAAGAAAAATTATTGTATAGCTGGAATTGTATTTGTGAGCGACACTCATTTATTATCTTTCACTTAGAATTGATCTTTTTTCAACTTTGACACGATTAAAAAATATTGATTACTTTTAAATATATAAGTATTTATTTATAATGTAACCTGTGTCAAACCACAAAAAATCTAAAAATTTATTAGTTAGTTATTAAATAAAAATTAATTGTTGAAAGTGAAATTAATAAGGAACAGTCTAAAAAAGTGATAAGGTTATGAGATCCACTCTCAGTTTTCAAATTATGATTATAATACTCTATCATATTTATATTTTGTATTTTTTACTAATTAATTATTATACCATTTAATGCTTAACTAACTATTTGTATAGATAAATATGAGATTGTGTACATAATGTGCCAGAGCTATTTTGAAGTGTCAAAATACCATATAGATTCAAAGGAGATTTATATCCACAAATTAACATGACACAAAAGTAAATGGTAAAAAGTAATATAAATCATCAACATGTAATAAATAAAATAAACTTAAAACATATTTGAGAGGGTAATTTATTCCATGATCTAAATTTTTGAGGTTCACCTTTCACCTTATCTTAGAAAATTAACCTCTCATATTTAAAGCAAAAATAATCATTTATTTTAATAAATTTGTAAAGTACAATACAAGAAAATTGAAAATAAAAGGGAAAGATAAGAGATTTTTTCCCCTAAAATTATAATTAGTGTGCATTAATATAATATATTCTAAGTATGCTGCTGTAATCATACCCCGAGGCTTGGTCAGGATGACCTCTGTAAAATATATCCCAATGTGCATGTGATTCAGTCAGAGGATTCCAGGTATATCTTCTTATGTGTTTGTATTATTGATTTTCTTTTTACTTTACTTTCCGGATTTAATTCTGTAATGAAACAGAAATATGGATTAGTACCTTTGCTTGTTAATGCTTAGCAGAGAATATTTTCTGTACTGCTTACTCTTTTTAGCTATCTAAGGTTCTTATTTTTTGTTGAAGGGGTGAAGCTCAAATCTGGATTTGGGAATGTATATGACGTGTCAGGTGCTTGAGGAAGAGAGTAACGACGTGTCCGTCGTTGTAATTCAGAGGAGCTGTATGACAGAGCTACTATGTCGGCTGGTTGAATTAGTAACACACGTGGTTCATCACGTGTTTCACTAATCCAAACGCCAGCCACATCTGCGTTTTAAGTAGCAGGTTATACGAGCATTTGACAAGTGTCCTTGAGCAGTTCAAGAAGCTGTTAATTCAGTTAATTCACGCGGGATGCAGCTGGGGTTGCTTAGCTGGGAAACCCAGAAGCGTGAGCTGATTGCTTGGGGGTATTTCTAGATGATTCTGATTGAGATATAAAAGTCCCTATGATCTGTTACCGGGGGAATTTGTTCGGTTACACTTACTCTTCATCTTTGTAACTTGTAATCTCTGAAATCAGTGAAGGCTTGCTTCTCTTTTCACAGTGGATGTAGGCAAGAAAATGGCCGAACCACTATAAATCTTGGTGCAGTGTGTGTGATCTGTTTTCTGTCTTTTCTTCTTTTGCTTTCGGTTTGTGATTGATTCCAGTTATCAAGCCAAATTTCTTCTCAAATTCAGTCTATTGTCAAACCTAGTTAAAGATCAAGTCTCTTAGAGTGGATCTTGGGGGTTCCAAATTGATCTTGGTAGTTAATTTGGTTCCAACATTTTTCTTAGTTTATTCTCATGTGGGAGAACCGTGTTTCAGATAAGAGGTATGCATACACTGATTTGAGACCGGGGAATATTGAAGCATGATTTTGTATTTTATTAAGATCGACTTAATTACTCGGCTGGTAAATTCTGTCTCCATTGCTTAGCTGAAATTCATTACTATATGCGCGCGCATGTGCTTGTTTGTGTTGAGATCAGGGTTCAGACATGCTGAAAAATGTTATTGTTTCCTTCATTTTTACTTTTAGGTTTTGGATCATGGCCTTGGCCATTTGCCATTCACTGAGAAGCAAGTAGCCACTCCAAAAGGCGTGGTAGGAATAATCAATAGAAGGGCTTTAGCTCATTTCTGCCATTCAGTGCATTAACTTTGTGAAAATGCGTGTGCCTCTACTATTGGCTTTGCCAATGTGTTGATCTTCTAGAATTTAGAACTCTCGCTCTCTCCCTCCTGTTTATTGCTACTTCTGACCATGCAGTATTTGTGTTGATTAACCTGGTATATTTGCTTGTTATCAGTTCAAATGATCTATTGTCTTGTTTCATCTTACATTAGTTTGGCCTAAAATTAATAACTCCGAAAAATTTCCGTTATTTTACATCAGTGTCGATGTGTACTGGGGTTGCTTTTTGCAAGAAGCTATGTAGGGTTTCTATTGTTCGAAGGTGAGGTCGCAGCCTCTCACTGAGGTTTTGTTTCTCGGTTAGTTGGATGGCATTTATACTTGAATTTAGAGTGGTGGTGCCAATTTCAATCTTATGACTCTGACGAATCTTAAAGTCTGATCTTCAGCATCTGATTCTGGAAGCTTGGCATAGAGCTTTATAGAGGAATTTGCTACTGCGCATTATAGTTTAGTGGGTTGCCTTTTTTTTTTTTTTTTTTGATATACGGTAAAATGTTTCTATTGTGATGTTAAGTGGCAAAAGCATGGAAAATACATTGCGTGCATGTTGCAAAGGAATAAAAATTGGAAAAATTCTGATTCACCGTGATGGGTACAATGGCAAACGGGTAACAATATAATTCATTGTAGAAAAGATTTTCTAGAAAGAGAGTTTTCCCTCTTTGTTCCTATATGAATAAACTGAATTAATTTTAATAATGCATTATTGGTTTCAATGTAATCAGCTTATCTATGAGAAGCTGCCCAATGATATTTCAGAAAGACAAGTCCTGCTTCTAGATCCTGTTCTTGCCACAGGTAATCTTGATGTTCTTTCACACTTTCTATTTTCTTGGTATCTGCCAATAATTTGCTATGCTGTAGTCATCTCTCTTTCCACCTCTTCTGATAAAGAGGCTCATTTTTGAAACAGAAGGAATTCAAGAAAGCGAGAAATGGAATGTCATAAACTAATTTATTTGTTGAAAAATATTTGAGACTGCTGTTTGATAACTGGAGGGGCTGATCCCTTCTATATTGAATAAAGCCGTCATTTTCACGTTTGTTTTCCGAAACATCATCAAATGGTTAGTTAAAATTGTGATTTTTAGAAGTTACTTTGAAACTGTATCTTCTCTTAAATACTAATAATAAAGGAAGGTGATTGCACACAAGCTATTGATTTACTGATAAATGAGTCACCTATCTTTCTGAACCAGAGATAAAGGGCAATACGATGCTCGCGTGCATTTCTTAACTTTTAGTAGCATCCTCTGTGCCTGCCGGCTGGATCATTGTATGATGGACATTATTTACCTGGGTTGATAATCAAAACCATTCATGATTGCTTTCCTTATAGGGAACTCTGCCAACCGAGCTATTCAACTACTCATAGAGAAAGGATTTCCAGAATCCCAATTTACATTCCTGAATCTCATCTCTGTAAGTGGTTCTCATAATTGGTTATGGTACGTCCTTCATGTAATGTACTAATCTTATGATTTAACTTCAGGCTCCAGAGGGAATCCAATGTGTATGCAGACGTTTTCCTTCCCTGAAAATTGTCGCTTCAGAGATTGATGTTGCTTAGAAATAAGAATTCCTTGTGATACCCGGTATGGGAGAGTTTGGCGACTGTTACTTTGGCACTGATGATTGATATGGTGAAGATCAAGTAGTGGAGATTGTTACCTATTGTCAAATGGGTGATTTCCCCAGAAATAACAAAAATCAATGTTTTGAAATCCGAGGGAAGCACGTTTCCTGAAAGACCAAAAATAAACAAAGAAGAAAAAAGTCTGAGAGGAGACCACCCCTTGCAGTATATAAATCAACGATTGTTCTCATTTTTCTTTTCACTAGTTTTTGTTTGCACAGTTGCAATATTCTCCAATAATGTGCTACGATATGTTGTCTTTTTCAAGTTTCAATTGGGCTTTCATGTTCCATGAACTTCTTTCCTCACGTGTTGCCTTGATGGCAAATATTCAAAAAAATGAAGCCATGAATCCTCGAAATGCCATGAAAATAATGGAAATGAGAATGCTAATAGACACGACATTAGATATTAGTACTAGCTGTAGTCTACTACCTCTTGTGATTCAATTGTATTCATATGGATGTCCAGAACCCAATTGTATCGATTGAGCCGCAGTGTATTGTAGCTCAAATGAAGTCTCAGTGGCAGAAAAAAAAAAAATATTACGAGTTTGTTTTATCCTCCTGTTGTGTTCGTTCAGAAGTTATGATGATTAGTATCTATGCCCCCCCAACCTAAAATAGCTGCTTTATTGCATTACAAGGAATGTTTCTTTTATATACAGGCAACATTGAGAACTAAATATAAATGTAGCAAGACAGAGCATCGATTAGGTCTATTCTCTGTGGAAGACGAGCAACATTAGCCTGTTTTTTATTTTGTCAACGAATCCAAAATAGGAAAGCCGCCAAGACTTTTTCATCGCTAAAGTTCCGCAAACTTCCCAAAACCCCACTATAAATCCCACTGCTAGGCTGCTATAAAACAACAACTTGTCGAAGTCATCTCCATCTTCATCATCTCCTTCGGTGAAATCAGATGTTTCCTTGTCTTTATTGCACTTGTTGGGTAGTGGAGATCCACAAAGTGCAGGGTTGCCCTCATAAATGGATGGATCGTTGAGGCTCTGGAATTGATTGTTTGATGGGATTTCACCAGAAAGATTGTTGTATGACAGGTTCAAGTGAGCCAGAAAAGTTGAAAAAGTCAAGCTAGGCGGAATTGCTCCAGAAAGTTGATTTTTGGAGAGGTCTAGAGTTTCCAATCGTCCTAAGCTCCCGACGCTGTCTGGTATTTTCCCTGTCAAGTGGTTCATTGACAAGTTCAAAATGACAAGTCTTGAAAGATTTGTCAGATCGGGTATCTCCCCAGATAAGCTGTTGCAACCAAGGTCAATGCTGTTCACTAGATAAAGAGTTGACTGGTACCAGTATTCTGTTCCTTTGGTTGTCACCAAAACATTCCCCTCATATCTTTCAGAGTCCATATCCGATGCCATACCAGTCAAGTTCCCGATACACGAGGGAATTGATTTGGACAAATTATTGTGTGCAAGGTCCAACATGTGAAGAGAGGAAAGACTGCATAGCTGTGAGGGAATGCCTCCGTAAAACAAGTTTGATCGCAGACGTAAAATCCATAGAGATGTGCTTTTCCCTAGCCATGCTGGAATGTTACCTGAAAGCTTATTTTCTCCAAGATCAAGAGTACGAATGGTTGTGCAATTCTGCAAGGTTGACGGGATTTCCCCCGACAGACGATTGTTGCTCAGCATTAAGAACCTAAGATATCGTAGAAAACCCAGGGAACTTGGTATCTCGCCAGATAAGCTGTTGTTTGACATGTCCACGGCATACAAAAATGGCAAACCATTCCAAAATTCCGGAATATGTCCCGTCAAATTGTTGTTGGAGATTGAAAGGGTTGTAAGAGAACTTACTCTTCCAATCGATAAAGGAATGGTACCATTAAGGAGGTTTTGGGATATATCCATATCGGTCAACAAGGGCAATCTTTCACCAATATCTGAAGGAATTGGTCCTGAAAAAGAATTGTTGCTCAAATAAAGGGCGCTCACATTAGAAGACCACAGCGGAAAAGGACCGGAAAATAGGTTCCAGTTTAAATAAACTGTAGACTGGGGTAGAAACTTCAAGGAGTTTGGAACTCTGCCACTTATCTGATTATAACCAAGATCAAGTTCATACAGTGATGAATCCAACTGCCAAAACCACTCTGGTATGGTGTCTGAAATTTGAGCATTTCTGAGTATGAAAGTATGCAGCTCATTCTGGTTTCTCAGCCAGGCAGGGAATTTGGGGCCCAATTGACATGATCTCAGCCTCATGTATCGGAGTTTAAAAGGAGGCACCCATTCGGGACTCACATTAAACACCAAGGTAAGCCGTGCTGCTAAGGAAGACTTGGCAATATGCAGTTCCTTCAAGTTCTTGAGCTTCGAAAAATGAGCTTCTGTCACCACCCCAGTCCATGGATTCCCGGAAATGTCTAAGACAACAAGATGAGATACTTTTCCCAAACTTTCTGGAATTGTGCCATCCATTTGGTTATTGTGGAGATAAAGTTCTCTCAAGGATGACAAGTTCCCAATGGACTCCGGGATTGAACCCCTGAACAAGTTTCCCCATAGTTGAAGAATCTTGAGGTTTTCCAATTGTCCGAGAGAATCGGGAAGAAATCCACCCAGGTTATTTTGCCCCAAATCCAGTTACTCTAAGCTACTATTGGTACATTTAGACAAACGATCTACGAATTCAGTTATCTCACCATCCAAGTCATTACCAGAAAGATCAAGATCCCGCAAGTTGCAGAGACTTCCCAAATCTGTCGGTATCTGACCCCCAATAAGTGAGTTCTCAGACAAATCAAGCTCGCGGAGGCTAGTCATATTGGCAAATGCATCTGGAATATTGCCTTGGAGATTGTTTGCGCGGATATCAAGATGTGCAAGCTTGCTAATGTTGAACAACCATTGGGGTATTGATGAATTGAAATCATTGCTGGAGAGATCAAGAACTAAGAGAGAAGAAAAGTTGACCATTGAAAGGGGAGGGAATTCGAATAACCCACAAGCTGGCAGGTGCAACTCAGAAAGAGAAGGAAGCATATTAGATGCTTGAACCCAACTGCTTCCAGTCTTGCTGAGATCTACACCTTCCAAATTAAGGCATTGCAAAGAGGAAAGCCTACTGAGCCACTCCAAGTCATCACTTTCCAGCGATGAATAGTAAAATGTGTTGAGATCAAGAATCTGCAAGCTGGACAGATTCCCAAAGCTCGGAGGAACATTTCCATCAAAAGATGCACCAGAGAGATTGAGATACCTCAGCCTCTCTAGTGAACCGATAAAGTTTGGGATTGTACTTCCTCGGAAATTGTTTAAGCTCAAGTCTAGGTAATTTAAGTGCTTCAACTCAAGCAAAGATGGATTGATCTTACCTTTTAGTTGATAAGTCGCTCTATTGTCCTGAAAACTGTCGGGAATCTGCGGGCTGCGTAGTTTGAGCTGAGCAACATTTTCGGTGCTATTGTCGCAGATTACACCTTCCCATTTGCAGCAGTCTTCTCCAGTCCACGAAGAGAGTCGACCTGACGGATCTGTTAGGTTTGCCTTGATCTTGAGAAGCGCTTCTTTCTCGTTCTGCACGCAACGAGCAATCCTCTGGCAAGAGCTGAGCCTGACGGAGTTGAAAAACAAGAATCCTGAGAGAAGAACGAGAAAGACGGGCTGAATGTATTGGTTGTTTCCCATGTTTGTTCTGCAAAAGCGCTTCTGATGGTCAAATGATCATCCTTTGTGCAAACTTGTAACATGCTTCATAGCTTGTTTAGCATCATCTTATTTCAACACTTCTTTCTTGATGACTGGAAACAGTGTTTGTATTAACTTGTCCGTCTTGGCTGCTTGACTTCGGTGACTCTTTCGCGGATTTCTAATTAACCCAACAATCTGTCAACTAATATTTTTGGCAAGTAGAACTTTTAGATTGCGAAAGTCAAAGTGCAGAATGTCATCATTTTCACTTTGGGATGGAGTGGGGTTGGATGGGTGTGGGCAGACCTGCCCCATTCTCCACCCCATTAAAAATATTGTTTTCATTCCACACTTCATCTTATAATAAATTTAGTGAGGTGAGGATGCTGAATCCTTATTTTAGAAATGATTTTCCTAATCCCACCCCATTCTTCATTACTTATTTTATCGTAATTGTGAATAAATAATTTTAGTAAATTAAAAATTAGAAACTTAAATAAAATCATTACCATATTATAAAATATTTAAATTATTTAAAAAAAATCTCAAAAAGTTGAAAACAACATTTTGAAATGATATCAAAACTATAAAAATATTTGAAGAGAGTAGCACCTTAAGAGATAAAAAAAAACAATAGTTTAGATTTGGATGAAAATTATAATCTTTTAGTTATAACTTGTTTATATTAGGTAAAAATAAAAAGAAAATTTATTAACCATACTGATAAAACAAAATTATTGAACAAAAACAAAAAAAATCATATATAATGGGGATTAGGCTGGGTGGGATAAGAAGTACAAAACTAAATCTCTTCCCATTAAGTATTTGAGGATTATTTTTCCCCATTCTCCACCCCATTCTCAAAAGTTATTAAAATCTACTCCAATTAGGATGGGGCTCCAAACTCGTGGAGGATTTTACCATCCATATTAGGACTCCAATTTGCCTAAAAAAAGCTTAATGTTACAATTTCAATATTTTTAAGCTAAGTAAATGTTTGTTTAATTCTTATATTTTGGCTTAAATACATGCTTAGTCTTTATATTTTACAAAAAACTTTGAACAGCCTTGTAATTAAATATATTACATTCTTATCATTATTTTTCTTTACTTGTATAATAATAGTGTTGCAACGATATTTTTCACATTAATTAATTTATCTATAAAAACTTAATTAGAAAATTAACCAAATCAACCAATAAATATTAGTATGAAAGAACTAATATTTTTTACACATGTGCAACAATCTTACTAATAATTTATTTATTAATAAAAGTTAATATCAACTAACTTGAAGTAATGTTTAATATTTTTGGAACAATTTTATTAATGGTTATTGCATAAAAAATTAATTTAACAAATTAATCTTA
The DNA here is from genome assembly GCA_029618585.1 of Citrus australasica. NCBI lineage: Eukaryota > Viridiplantae > Streptophyta > Magnoliopsida > Sapindales > Rutaceae > Citrus > Citrus australasica. The sequence continues at coordinate 9,833,354 of JARCIV010000002.1, read as the reverse complement.
ATAGTAAAATAGTAACATGAAAATTTTATGTTACTTTATTGTTAATTTGATAAAGTAATATTTTTTCTTTTCATTAATACCCTCGAGAAGGCAAGACTATTTGTAAATACAATATTGTAAAAGGAAAGAAAAAATAAGGGTAAGAGTGTAACAACTTTACAGCAAGAGTTTCTCAAGACATTTTTTAAAATAAAGAATCTAAACAGATACTTAAATCTAGATAGAGAGACTAAACAAGAATTTATCATTCTTTCTAATATGAATATGTGTATTTTATAAAATTTAGACGCGCATTTACAACTTTACAATGTTGTAAATGAATTTTTTCGTGTACTTACAATGTTGCAAAACACTTTTCAATACTGGTTTTATCTGGTAACCAACTTAAATTTATTATTTAATCGTTATGACCTCCGTCAAAACAAAATTTTGATTTTACCACTTACTAAGAGTACTCAATACTTTTCTATTTAAGGGGGTCATGAGAAAAAAAAGAAAAGAAGATAAGTCACCATATTTTCACAATGAGATTTTCAAATTTAAGTTTGACACGCATGAGAAAATAATGGTTAGACTCCCCAAGCGCAATTTAAATTGAATTGGATGGTCCCATACCTCTCTTGCAGTTGTCAAAATTAATTTGAACAGTTTAATGTAATTTTTTCTAAACATATTTGTAGGTATTGTCAAATGTACATTGCCCAATTACGTGAAAAGAGAGAAAGTATTTCTCTCCGTGTGATAACAGATGTCAAAGTGTTTTTGCTAGGGTTGGCAATAAACTTCGGATCCGGCCCGGATCCGGAAAAAGCTGGATCCACATGTTAAAAAATGTAGATTCAGATCTTAAAAATCAAGATTTGTGAGGATCCGGATGTAAGTGCATCCGAAAAACTGGATATCCGGATCCGCATTATTTTATAATATAATTGTTTATTTAATTAAATTTTAATTGAAAATATAAATTAAATTATTTATTTAAATGTATAAGCATAATTAACTCTATAATCTTCATTAACTATGAAAAATATGTTAAAATAATAATAATAATAATAATAATAATAATAATAATAATAATAATAATTAGAGAATATTGTAATAAATCGGTTTAACTTAGATTTATTTTTTATTTTTTTATGTTTGATTTATATTGTGAAATTATTGTTTGTGAATTTATGGTGGTGTTGTATGTTATTTATGCTGAATTGATGTTAAATTGTTTATTGTTAAATTATAATTGAATTTTATTTAATATTATTATGTAAAATTTTAAATTTTAAATTATATTTAAATTTCTTATTTTGTAGATCCGGAGATCCGGAGTATCTACCCGCAATCAGTGCGGATATTATCCGCATCCGGATCTGTATATTTTTTTACGGATCCAGATGTCAAAAGTTTAATCCGGATCTGGATCCAGATGTAGGTGCATCTAGATCCGGATCCGAATTTTGCCATCCATGATTTTTTCTATGAGTTTGATAATTCAAGGATTCAAAAGCACCAATAAATAGTATAATAAGAAAAATTATTGTGTGGCTTGAATTATATTTGTGAGGGACACTCATTTATGATCTTTGACTTGAATTGGTCTTTCTTTAACTTTGACAATACTCAAACGTGTTTATTACCCTTAGTATAAAAGTGTTTAATTATAAAATAACCTTATGAGTCACGGGTCAAACAACAGAAAATTAAAAATTTATTAGTCAATTATTAAATAAAAATTAATTGTTGAAAACAAAATGAATAAGGAATAACCTAAAAAGTATTAAGATTATGGGATCCACTCTTGATTTTCAAATTATGTTCAATTATTAAATAAAAATATTAAGATTATGGGATCCACTCTTGATTTTCAAATTATGTTCATAATACTCTCTCATATTTATATTTTAAGTTTCTTTTGCTAGTTTATGTCATTTAATTATTAGCTAATTATTTATATGAATAATTATGGGATAAGGTACATTATGTGCAAGAGTTATATTGGAGTATCGACGTCATGTCAAAATACCATATAGATTTAAAGGTGATATAGATCTACAAATTAACATGACATAAAAGTAACCAGTAAAAAGGAATACAAATTATAAACATGTAATAAATAAAATAAACTTAAAACATATTTGAGAGGGCAATTAATTTCATAATCTGAATCCTTGAGCTTTAACTTTTATCTTTACTTAGAAAATTAACCATTCACATTTAAAAGTAAACACTTATTTTATTTAGTAACCTTGTGAAGTACAATATGAGAAAATTGACAACAAAAGGAAAGATAAGAGAATTTTTTTCCCTTAAAATTCACGTTAAATTTACACCTAAAAAGCTCATCCCTAAAATTCACCACATAATTCTCTCATTTATTTCTTTCTCCAACATCTAGCACACCTAATTTGTAAGAGCTCTTGCAGGCAAATTTGAGTGATCAAGTGTGGGTATTTATATGATATTTTTGGTGAGTTTGCAATCACAACCTTTAGTTGAGTTTTTGTAGCACAATCTAAAGGTCTAAAATTGCAACCATTATGAATCGTTGGATTGAACATAATCAATGACTACAATTGAAGTTAAAGCAGAACCCTTCTTTTGCTCATTTGTCAAGGTAGTTGGGCTCATTTCAAGGTTGCTGATCTACCTAGTTTAATGTGTTAAATATATTACAAGAAGGTACGTGTAAGCTTAGACACATGGCACAATCTTAACTGTTCAGAAATAATGCTTGATCAAAGGGTTAGCGATTCTTCCAAAAGCTTTTCAGTCTCGGGAATTCAAATTTCACGTTCAATTTAGCATCATGATTTAAGTATTTCCTACAAAACACAAAAATCATATTTAAAACAAATAAAAATAAAAATCTCATAAAATATGTTAGGGATTTGTAAATGTGATGAAATTGTTAGCGTTCTCAACATATAAGTATAAAATGATGATTTTAACATTTATTAAATATAATTTCTAGTGTTAATCACACCCCCTTATTAGCTTCTTGTTAGTCCCTAGCATTTAAAGCACTAACTATAATAAGTAAAATTAGTGTTTAAGCTAATAAATGTTCTTTCCATCTTTAAACAATTCAATAAGAAAACTCCCTAAAAAAACATAAATTGGATACAATAACCTTCCTGTATGCTCAATTATAAATAAATATAAAATGTTGAGTACTGAAGAATGCATATTTATACATGGAAAATTGTCATTTTATGTTCCAAGTCTTACTAACATTTTCACTTTTACGTGTTTAAAATTTAAGTATTATTAAAATTTAAGTATTTTATGTATTTTAGGGATATTTTAGTCATTTCAAAACTAACGAAAAGTCGGACAGTGAAACAAATGGCATTTTTTAAATTGGAATGGTAGAAAACCTTAGGAGGAGTATAAAATGGTATTTGGTACTGTTCACTTATATGGTATTGTTCACGTATATGACACTATTCACAAGTACGATTCTATTCACATATACAATATGATAACGTGACATTGATCGCTGATGTGGCATTAACCAATGAGGTGGCAGCATCCTATTGGATTGATGATATGGCGTTGACTGATGATGTGGTGTTGACTGATGATGTGGTGTTGACTGATGATGTGGTGTTGACTAATGATGTGAGATTTCTAACGCTATGAGTGTCAATGTGCAAGTGTACGCAATAAGTAATATAATAATGAGTATTCAAGATCGTCTCTACAGGGATTGATGTTATCAGATTTGCTATAGCAATCTTAACAGTGCAAATTTTGTTCTAAATTAAAATAAAATAATTTATGAAACTAATATACTAATTAAAATAAAAACGCAATAAATAAAAGGAAACAAATTAATTATCACGTCAAACTCAATGATAAAACCAATGAGAATATAGAGTAGTTGAGTGAATAAACTCTCTTAATGATTTTGACTATTTTTCTAATGTTTGGCTTAGTTTTGATAGTATTTGCTACAACACTGGACATAATCCTTTTGTATCCTCAGCTGTCGCATGTTGGATATCTTATATCTATATGCAACTTAACAGTAACAAGTTGTTATTCTAACATTAGGTATAACATTACACGCTTAAGTCTTAATTATCCTACAAGGTGAATCCCTATATCTAGCTCATCACTAATCTTAGATCAAGCATGACTGTTTTGGACTCAAGTAAAACTCAATCCAGGAAATTCAGTCTAAGATCAAGTGTTGCTCTGATATGTTCCACTAAGATAGGTCTTTTTGTGGCTCTTTCTTAGATAGTATCATTGAATGAGTGATCAGCCGAAATAATGAATAGAAATAAATACTATAAAAATAAAATGCTATAATAAACTTGCAGAAACACATATATTCAGTCAATAAATCATCAAGATTGTTTATCACTCAACCACAAATAAATTTAGTTCATGGCTTGCAAAAGAAAAATAAAGAACAAAGTTTCAGCCATCAAACACATCCTCATGACTAAAAAGTAAACAAGAAAATAAGAAAACAAGAAAAGAATAAGAAGGACTGAGTTCCCGATTGATTTCTGCAAATTCTCCTCTTGTACAACCTTTAATCTCTCTCCTGAATCATGTTTTTCTTTTGTTTCTTTGTGGTTTTTCTCTTTGGGTGATGACTTTCCCTTTTTCTTATGATGTGTGCTCCTTTTGTGGTTGAAAATTAGGGTAAACGGAAGTCTAGGACACGTATCTTCCAAATTAAGAAACTACAGATTGCAATATTTTGAGTATCTCGTGCGGAATTTTGTCTGTCGTTGTTTCAAGATTGCTACAACAATAGTTGCTACAACATATACACTGTTCTAGATTTGTTTTAATTCTTTTGTAACCATGTTCTTTCCTTATTTTTGCAAGCCTATTGCATTAGCATTCCTTCCTTAAAATTTGAGCTTCCGATCACCTATAATCATGCATATGATTTAAACACACAAATTATTCTAAATCAAACAAAATTTATTAAGAATAAACTAAGATGAATGCTTATGCAAACTATAACAAAAATGCAATGAAAACACATAATTTACTCTCTTAAGTATTATTGATTTAAATCTAAAAGTGACATGATAACTCTCATTTCATAGATTTATCAATGCTATTGGACCAAAATTCTAATGTGGCATTGACTGATGAAGTGGTAGCATCTTACTGGACCGAAATGTTGATGTAGTGTTGATTGATGATGTGTTCCAACCAATCAAAACTTGCCACGTGGTGTAATCCTGAGTATTCGAATTGTTTTCATAAGATGCCCAATATTTACCTATTGTATTTATAAATAGAGGCTTATTCCCCTAATTTGACACCCCTTAATTCATTTTGAGCTTTATTTTCTATAATTCTCTCTCCATTTTATATTTTCTACGTATTTTAATAAAATTATTATTTTATCCCTAATTCATTTATGAATGGCTAGTTTAGTTTTAAGTTTGAGTTGAAGGTTCCCAACATGATCTATGAGCTTAATTAAATAAGTTTATTTGCTTTTTCTCTTTGATTTATGTAGTTATTTTGACTCATTGATGACAGATAGTGTATCCTCTCTAGATTTTGCACAGATTTTGCCACGTTGTTGTTGACAAAAAGATTATTATCGTCTGACACAACGTGTTCTTGACACTACACTTAGTAGAAGATCATTACACTGAGTTATTGATACCATATTTATTAGAATGAGGATTATAGGGAGTAGAAATATCCCCCTTATGAATTAATTGGACCTAGAAAGGAAGTATTAAGCTCATGGTGAATGTTGAGTGTGAATATAGAGACTTAGCATTTCATTTGCATTGTTTTCATCTTTAATTCATTCTCGCCTATTTATTTTAAATCATAAGATAAAAAAAAAATTCACTTCCATCCAACTTACATTTACACCTAGAAAATTAATCCTATGTATAATTAAATCTATCTCCTCGTGGGATCAACACTCATCACCACAAAATCTATTCTACAATAAATTCGTGTTCTTGTAAGTATAATAAATTTGCAAACACAAAACTTATGGTGTTTCGTCAAAAGAGCATAATATATTTGTTCCAAGGTTCGTTATGGTTTCTATGATTAGGCAGTGAATTATTTACAAATAACTTAACAAACAATAAATCTTCAACCCATGTAGAGAGCTTTAGGCTAGTGACTTCGAGATAGTTAGCCTTAGGGCACTAGGTGTGGAAAGACCCTTGCGGACTTGGTTACTCAGATTTCAGATAAAGTAAAATTGAACACATTTAATTTTATAGGAGAAACTCCCTTCTTCTTAGCATTTAGAGCAGAAGTTATCACTCCTGATGAAATAGAAACACTAACTTATCGAGTACAATACTTTGATCCCGTCATCAATAGTGAGCTATGATGTCAAAACATAGACTTCTTAGAAGAAGAAAGAGATTAGGCTATGATTAAGTTAACTTTCTATTAGGGCAAAGTAGCTTGTTACTGTAATGCTCAAGTCAAAATCCAAAAGTTCAGAATTGGACCTTACATAATCAAAGAAGTACTTGGGCCAAGAACTTATATTTTTTCTACTTTAGGTAGAAAGATCTTATGATATGCTTATAATTCTCAGCATATCAGGATTTACCACCAATAAATTATCTTTTACTCATGATCATATAAGTCTGATCTTCCTCTGATGCTTAGATAAGTTTTGTAAAAAGACAAAACATGGATGAATAAAAGACTACTTCTTTTAGTCATGCAAGTTTTTCATTTTGATTTTCTATAAAATATTCCTAACAATAAATTGATGATGATGAAAAAAAGTCCTTGGATGAATTTTGATTTGAAACTTTCATGAACTGAGCAGTGAGAATTTGAAATTTTTAGTCAAGTTCAGAAAATAAAGGAACATATTATTCTAAGGACAAAACCTTAAAGAAACAAACAAAATAAAATTTGAAGTGTCATCTCCTAAGAGGTTGACTACCACAAAAGTTAGAACATAAATGGTTAAAAACTCTTAACCTAAAAATTCCTCATCATCTTGGTAAATTCCTAGTATATTAAACATCGTCAAGCTACTACTTAATTGGTAAACACACGGGGTACCTCTCGAAAAGATCCTCGACCTGGTATAATTGTAAATATATCCTTGGTTAGGTGAATGCCCCTAGTACCATCACATCGCCCCAATCAATGCATGTCTTAGAGGCATCATCCTCAGTCGGCTTACTACTATTAAATTTCTCACCAAGCTCTTTCAAGTACTTGTCAACCACTTCTATATCAACATTAGACTATAGCAAGCAAAGAATATACCATAAGTTCATTTCAGGCTTTTTAGCTTTCTTCAGATATTCCTTATAACTCAAGTCAAGCATGCTTTCAATTTTCTTTTTAACTGTAGACATTTCATTTCAGGCTTTTTGGCTTTCTTCATTTTAGTATTTGCTTTATCTAAAGTCATTTTTTCTTTAGCCTTAGCATTATTAAATGAACATTGAATCTCCGAGTTGTACTCTATAACCTTAGGAAGTTAGAGACTTAGTTCTTGCTTTGTTGTTTCAACTACTTTAGCCCTATCCTTAGATATGGACAAAGAGACCAAATTATGCATAAGATAAGATTAATTTAGTAAGAGAAAAACTTAAAAAGGAAAGTAATAAGGAAAGTAAAGAACTTTACCTCAGAAAAAAGGCTTGAGGCAAGCTGGAGAGATTTGACGGGATCAAGACTTCCAATGTCCTTTATCAAGTTGAAAAGTGGAGAGATACAGAGGACTGATTAACCAAGGGAATCTATTATGCAAGATTATAAACTCTCTTTTCAAGGCCATCATTGAAAGTTCTTTCTCGAAAATGGGATGCTTGGAATAATACTACGCTCAACTAGGGTTTCTTTAGAGCAAGTAGTTGAGATGTTATCCTTAACCAAGCTAAGACTTAAAGCTTTTGCTATGTTTTTTTCCTCCTCCACTGAAAGGACAGAGCAAGTCCACTGATCTACAAAACCAAAGAAGAAAAATTAGTTCCTGAGTTATAGAAAGAACTCATAACAAGAACTAATGAGAAAGTGATATTCTAGTTTATTGAAAAAATCAAGTCTGAATCCTAGCTTTAGGATGTTCTGTGCTTTCTGAACTCCTAATTGCCTCTAATAAAAAAATAGTAAGGTTTTCAAGTCTTGTTTTGGTGATTGGCTGCACCATGAAGAAGAATCTTGTCTCAGACAAACACCAAAAACCTTCAGTCTTAAGACATCTCTATAGATAAAAGGACTCTTAAATTCAACTAGGGTAAGATCCTCAAATCCTAAGCGATGCTAAGAGACTGCATTTCAATGATATATACTGCGCTTTAAGAGCAAGATGAGCTAGAGCAAGTCCTAAGGCATGTGATATCCCCTGAACATAGGGGCGAAATGAAAGTCGTACTCCAGAATTTAACATACATCTACTAATCCTAACAAAGCCCTTACGTGTATTAGTAATGCTTCTCCTAAATGAAGCATGACAAAGTGTGATTGACCTAAGAATACTATACTTGGTTAGTAAAACTCGAGGGATATTTCACTTAATCCACATTTAATCCTCTTGATTTTCCATGAATAAATATCTTTAACTAGCTCATCGTCATCCTTAGAACTTCCTAATGTAATAGCCTCCCTTCCTCCTATTATTTCATATGTATATACACTAGTATCCTCATCTATCTCCTCTTTTAACTCACAATTACCTACATCACTCATAGTAGCATGAATAGTTGTCAAAGAAATAACGTCCATGATCATATTCTTATCCTTGATCATTTTAATAGTAGATCTTGTTGAACTAAACAAACCCACAAAGTCAAAATGACTTATGATTACTCTCCTAAATAATAATAATAATAATAATAATAATAATAATAAAGATAATAACAATAATAAAAAATAAAATCACCAAAACTCATTGAAAATTTGTAGGAAAATCACTAGAAAGTTTTTGTAATCAAAGTCACCGAAAAATTGTTAAAAGTTCGTAAAAAGCCATTGAAATATCATCACAGCCATTATGAACGTTGCCATCGAGCACCGTCAATCACTACCCTTTCTATTTTGAAACTTGATAGTTTTTCTCTCTAACCTATGCTTTTTTCTCTTGAAAATTCTTGAATGAGAAAGAATAATGGAAAATGAGGCATTACAATTAAGGCAAGGAATGATGGAAATGAATTATCCTTGGATGGAAAGAAATCTTCCTAGGATGAAAAACTATCATGTAAGGATGGAAACAATTCATCCTAGGATAAAAAATCATTGGAGGAAATCCTCCTAAGATAGCTTAAATTTCTAAAATTCAATCATCCTAGGATAAAAATCCTTGGAGAAAAATTCTCTGAGGATCAAATTCAAGGAAAAAATTCTTTGTAGAAAAATCCTTCTAAGCATGCAATTTGAGGAAAAAATTCATGGAGAAAAATCTTCTTAGGATGGAATTTTAAGATAAAAGCACTTGGAGAAAAGTCCTTATGGGATGGAATTTAAGGATAAAAATCCATGGAGAAAAATCCTCCTAAGGACATAATTCAAGGGAAAAAATCATTGTAGAAATAACCTCCTAGGGATGGAATTCAAGGATAAAAATCCTTGGAGAAAAATCCTTATAGGATGGAATTTAAGGAAAAAAAATTCTTGCAGAAAAATCCTCCTAAGGGTGAAATTCAAGAATAAAATCCTACTAAGGATGGGATTCAGGGAAAAAAAATCCTTAGAGAAAAATTGTTCTCAGGATGGAATTCAAAAAGCAAAAAAAAAAAAAAAAACCTTGGATAAAAGTCCTCCTAGGATAGAATTCAAGAATAAAAGCCTTGGAGAAAAATCCTTCTACATAAAAGATAAGGATAAAAGTTCTTGGAGAAAAATCTTAGAATAAATGAAAAGAAAGTCCAAATTTTTTACTTTAAAAATTTTAGACTTAAAGAGGGCAACTATTTGATTAAAAATAAAATAATACTAGTCAGAGCCCAAATAAGTTTGGTTCTTGTAAAGCCCACTATGAGATTAACAAACTACTTAAGATAAACCTTCTAAAAGACAAAGCTCCAAGGCCAAGTAATTCCAGGATTCTTTGGATCCTATCCCAAAAAAATTATCTAGGATAACCTTTTTAGCAGGTAAAACTCTAAGGCTCAAAAGGTTTCAAGATTCCTACGATCTCATCTTACGAAAATCTATGTAGGATTAACCTCATAGTTTTCAAGGGCAAGCCACCTAATATAAATCTCCTAAGTTCAAAGGTTTCAAGACTCCTAGGATCTTAAGACAAACCACCTTGGTTCCATGGTTCTTATGATCCTAAGATCTTAGGAAAAATATTTTAAGACTAAATGCTTCCTCTTTTGATTCGTAAACAGACATGCATATCTATGTGTCAATTAACATGGGCACAAGAAGACAAGTGTCGTTAGATGTCACAAAAATAATGAAATTTGTCATCAAAGTAACTAGGACTTAAGTCAAATCAATTTAACATATAAATATACCATATATTCTCATTAAAAGTAAGAAAAATTTAATTCAAGAGGGAAAATGCTGACTTTCTCTCTTTACATTTTTTCTCTTTAAATTTATATTTCTAAAACTCTGATGATTGACTTGACCATCAGAGGACTTACACCGTCAAAGTTAGTCTTCTAATTATTTTCTTATGTTTGTAGAGAATAATCACACAAAGACATCCTCATATCCTAAGGAAGTAGACTCCTGAAGGAATATTCAAAGGCCCATCAAGCTTAACCCAAAAGAGAAATTCATTATCTTTGGATCCATCAAAGAGGAAGCCTAGTCTTAAGGGGATCATTCTTGATTGAATTACCACCTAGCAAATTGGGACAAAAATTGCACCAACATATACCCCACAGGCAAACATTATTAATTCAATTTAGCTTTTTATTTATTATGATGACTATTGGTTTGTATGAAACATAGAATAGTTTTCACCTTTCTAATAGGTAATATTTTCTTGGCAAATATTTTAATACCCATAATAATTACTAATTAGTATAAAATCTTGGGTGAATGCTCGATTATTCACAATAGTTTGACATAGGTGTCTCTCTAGTATTTATATATTTTTTAAAGAAATACTTCAAAAAAACCCTTACAGTTAAATATGTTGCATTTTTACTCTTATTTTTTAATCAGTTTTTGCAATAATATTCTTGTAACAATATTCTTGATATTGATTAATTTATCTTTAAAAAAAGTTAATTTTATCAAATTAAGCAATGAATAACAATATAAAAGAACTAGTATTTTCTACTTGTGCAACGATCTTGCTAATAATGATTTATGAATTAATTAATATTAGCTAGCTTAAAGTAATTTTTATTATGCTTGCAAAATCTTACTAATAATTATGTTATAAAAAATTAAGTTACTAAATTAATCTTAAAAACAAAATAATAATATAAAAATTTGGGCAAATTTTTATGTTACTTTTAAGGGTAGTATGATTAATTTATCAATTTTTTTCTTTTCATAAAATCCCCAAGAATATTATTGAATGGGTATTATTGTAAAAGGAAAGAGAAAGTAAATGTAGGAGTGTAACAAGTTTAACAGTAGGGGTGTTTTGAGTTTTTTTTGGGTTAAATATAGGGAGTAAACGGACATTTATGTTAGAATATAAGGATTAAACAAGCATTTACCCCTTTTAAGGTTTAACATTATATTTGATTTTACAAGAAAAATATTGGCTTGTTGTTTATTTCACACTGAGAGAGGGAGAGAGGTCCAAACTAGGAAACATTTGATTTCCAAAAGTTTTTGTCGCATGTTTATTATGAAAAAGAGTAATGTTAGATAGTTATCTTTTTTTTTTTGGGCCAACGTATCTGAATTTTTCTGAAATCTAAATAAGTTTGAATATAAATATCTGAATTATATATTAGTTCTTCTTTCTCTAATATTTGAATATAAATAGCATCTTGTTTATTTTTATAAATAAAGAATATCTTAAATATGATTATTTTACATTTATGTCATTGTAAATCAAAATAAAAAAATAGAATAGGATTTATAGTTTAATATATAAGTATACTTAATTAAGATATTTTTGGAATATAATATTTACTTATGAGTCATGCTTTTTTCTATTCAAATAAAAATTAAAAGAATTAACTTTTTTAATGTAATTGTCAGAAAATCATATATAAGTTACAAAATATAGCCCTATACTCCTTGTGATATCATTAATTAAGGAATGATGCTACATTCCGTGGATGAGTAGATGAATCAAATAAATAATTTCATTAATTGTGAAATTTTTACCAATGGATGACTCATCTCATTACTTGAAATGAAATTTTTAAGAATAACAATTAAAAATAATGAATTATTAATTGAGTGAAAATAAAATTATTAAATATTTATAAATACAAATTAAGCTAAACAAGTATCTTTACTTTGTCAAAAACAATCTATATATCATTCATATTATAAGTTCATATCTATTAAAATAATAAAAATAAAAAATAATTTGGGATATGATAGAGCAGAAATAGAATCCTCTTCTAAAGAGAATAAATAATAAAACTTAAATAATAATAATTCCCAAAATATTATTTATATAACAATAATGTTATTTATTTCCTTCTTGGCTATAACTTGTGTCGCCTATTTAGCATTAAAGCTTCGTTGCTCAGGCTTGAGTGATAAATCTCTTCTGAAAATTGAAAATTAGTGTTTATATATATATATATATACCAGTAGAAAAAGGATCGAAGACGTTCATGTGCTTTGAAGAAAAGATTATTGCTGACGAAATGATAAAGGGTAGATCTAGGTGAACTACCGAAGTTTTGTCGGCTTTTCAAATTTTAACAATTTTTAAATCTTTAAATTATCAAGCAAGCCTAGCAACAAGGGCATGCAAAAATTAAACATACATTAAGGTTGGTTGCTAAACATACACAGTACCAGAACTGGATTCCAGAACTGGTGCTCTGATTGAGGAGGGAGAAAAGAAGAAATACAACTGAGGATTGAGATCTGGTCTCGTTGCCTCAGAGGAACGTACAAGTTTTATGGCAGATCTGATACAAATCAGTCTGCAATCATGCTTTAAAAGGAAAAATGCAAAAATTTAAATTGCTTTAAATTAAATTGCGGAAATTAAAGATACATAATTGAAATTACAGAAATTGAAATGCTTTAATTTAATGCTTTAAATAAATACAAAAGAAAGATCCTTACATGTTATCTCTGGATCTTGGTTCTTTAAAAGAGAGAAAGAAAGAAAGATAGAAAGGAAAATTAGAAAGACAAAATTAATTCAAGGATTGGATCCTTGATGCCTTTCACCAGATTTCCGTTTCTAGAGAGAAGGAGGAGAGAAAATGGAAGAGAGAGAGAGAGAGGTTGGAAAAATCTGAGGAGTCTCAAGTCTTCATTCAGATTATATACATGAAATTTAAATGTTCACTGTAGCGGGTCTTTAAGTGCACAGTAACTCGTGGAAATGTGCACTGTTGCTTCAACTGTTTACTGTAGCGGGTCTTTAAGTGCACAGTAACTCGTGGAAATGTGCACTGTTGCTTTATATGACTTTGTAGAATACAGAGAAAATACTAGCGGGTGAAGAGACATGTGCGCTCTCACTTGTGTCCAAAGGACCACCCGTATACAATCTATTTTAATACAGAAAAATACAAGGAAAATATAGATCTCTTTTTTTTTTTTTTAAGTAAAATTACATAATGAAATATAGATCATTTACAATGCTTTACAGGGGGAAAAATACTAAAACAATCGTCTTCATTTTCATCCCCAAGTGAAATGAAGGGCTCTTCATCTTCATCTTCGGTATCAGAGGATGCTGCAACAGAGGACTCAGATCGAGTAGTCAGGAGTTGCTTCATGATATCGAAGTATTCTTCTTCAGACTTTGCACTGGCGAGAAGGGCTTGAGCCTTAGAACGCTGTGCGAGGAAGGTGCTATGGGCTTTAGTATCTTCAATACTGGGCTTGAGGTGACCATTTAATTTAAGCCAACTGTGGACTATGGCTTCGGTCAATTTTGACTTTTCATCGAACTTAGACCACCATTTAATTCTGAAACATCTTTGGAGAATTAATTGGGTGTCTTGAGTAAGATATTGGAAATTCCACATCCAAACCCAAGGGAGGAAGAATTTTGAACAAAAACAAAGGAAATGAGGGAACCTTTTCTCAGATTCAGAAGGAACATAATGGGCTTTAAAGAGGTTAAAACAGTTTGTGGCATTAGGGGTTAAGATATCTGTGTTTGGTCCAAAATAGGTCCACTATTGTTGGAACCAGTTTGGAAGGCTTTGTATGGTTATCTTTGTATTGAAGAAAAATAACCATGAATGGGAATGCTTTGGATTTTGAAGAAAAAATGTGTTGAACCACGCCTGTTGGTAGTCCCAATAGGAATAGGACAAACAGTGTGGGATTTTAAAAAGGAAATTGGCGGGGAATTTCTTTTGTGCATGGAGTGGTTCACCCCACTGGTTTGGGCTAATAATATTTTGGATAGTGGCCGTGGAATATGCCGGCTCAGAATGGGACTCAGTGTGGAAGAAATGTTTGAATTTTACTGAGCCAGTGGCTTCAAGGATGCTTTGGTAATAAGATTGGGGCTTTGTAAGATCTCATGGTTTGAAAAACCATCCTTTTGGGAAAAAATTTGAAATTGCTTGAAATGGATCAGAATTATAAAATCCATCCTCCATAGTTAAAACATTTTGAGAATGGGGTTTATTAAACCAATCCGATTTTTGAGAAAGCTTTGATTGTGAAACCACAACCTGGGAAGAAGTATTTTCAGTAGAAATAATTCTTGAGATTGAGAAAGACCTTGAGAGTAAGAAAGCTTTGGAATTTCTAGATTTTTCTAAATCAAGATTTTCTTTTGGAGAAATTTGGCTTTGAGAAAAACTTTGTATGGCTTTCAAAAACTCAGGGGATTGAGAAATGGATTTCATCCATTGATTTACCTGATCTTGGGAGGCCAGGGCTTTGACTTTGGCTTCATCTTCTTTAACTATATCTATCCAGGACTTTATGGGCATTGCTGAGGAAAGCAATTTTTCTTTAGGAGGAGAGGCTTTAGAGGGTGTCTGGGACACAGGATCTTTGATGATCCCTTTCCCTTTGTTCTTTTTGGGCGGCATTATCTGTTTTGAAGAAATTCTCGGGTTAGAAAATCTGGAACAGAGTTTTTGTCACCTTTGATAAATTCAATATCAAAATAAAAAAAACTTAAAATTGCTTGCCATCGTGCAAAAATCTGTTTTGAGGCAATGTTTTGAACATCTTTTTCTAAAACATGTTTTGCAGCTTTGCAATCAATTCGAAGTAAGAATTTTTGATTTAGCAAATCACTTTGAAACTTTGATATGCATAAAACAATAGATAAAATTTCTTTTTTAATAGTAGAGTAATTTTTCTGACAATCATTCCAATGTGCAGATGCATACTGTACTATTTGCTCTTTGCCATGATCTACTTGTTTGAGAATACCACCATAACCTAAGTCTGATGCATCAGTTTCAACAATTTTAGGTAATGTTGGGTTAGCCAAATACAAGCATGGGATTTCTTTTACCATACTCTTTATCTGTTTTACAATTTGGGTATGATGCTCTGACCATGCAACAAGGTTCTTTTTTAACCTATCATGCAGTGGTTTTGCTATCCTATTAATGTTAGGACAGAAGTCGAGAACATAGTTTAAACTTCCCAAAAATCTTTGTAATTGAGTTTTATCCAAAATCTTGTCAGGGAATTTATCAGTGAAAGATAGAGATCTTTCAATGGGAGTGATTGTTCCATTTGTAATGTAGTGACCGAGGAATCTGATTTTAGTTTGAAATAAAGAAATCTTTGAAGATGAAATAGCTAAACCAGCCTTTCTGGTTGCCAAATAAAAAGTCTTTAAATGTTTGAAATGTTGATCTATTGATTGAGAAAAAATCAATACATCATCAATGTAAACAATGCAAAATTCAGAATATGGATTGTAAATGTCATTCATGATTCTTTGAAATTCTGAAGGTGCATTCTTTAACCAAATGGCATAACAAATTTTGAATTTGCCGATCTTTAGGGTGGATTTGAATTTGCCAAAAACCAGATTTCATGTCAAATTTTGAAAATATGAAAGCAGAATGAAGTTTTTGTAGCAAATCCTTTTTATTTGGAATTGGGTAACGAATCCACTTTAAAGCTTTATTCAAAGGTTTATAATTAATGACAAGTCTTGGTGTGCCTCTTTCAATTTCGGAATTTTTATTAACATAAAAAGCAGCACAAGACCAAGGTGATCTTGATTTAACAATTAAAACCTTTAGATTCTAAATCTTTGATTTCGGCTTTACAATGTTGCTCAAGTTCCATATTCATTTGAATAGGACGGGCTTTAGTGGGTATTTGTCTTTCATCAAAAGAACTTTCATAAGGCAAATCTACCAAATGTTGTTTTCGATTCCAAAAAGCAGTTGGTAAATCAGCACAAATTTCTTTTTTAATAAGGTTATTAAAATTAGAAAATTTTCTCCTTATAAAATCGTCTTGCAATTGGGTTTCAATTCTTTGTAAATTTAAATCCGTTTTTAAATGGCATAAATCTTTTTGTTTTGATTTTAACAAAACATTTATTTGATTTTGATAAACAGAACATGCTTTAATGATATTCAAATTCCTTGTTTTTGGTTTTTCAACAAACGGGAAAACAAGTTTTTGACCTCTGGCTTTGAAAGATATACCGTCATAATCAACAGTATAAGGGGTAATTAAGTTTATAAAAGGAGTTCCCAAAATAACAATATGACGAATGTCATTTGTTAAAAGGAAAGAAGTTTTAAAATCAAAACCATTATTATGAACAAAGGCTTCAGCTTTAGAGGTAATTTTCAATTTTGAATTATTGGTAGCATAAAGCTTTTCTTTTGTCTTTTCATGAAATTCTTTTGGAACTATAGCTTCTTGGATGCAATTTAGATCGGCACCAGTATCAAACAGGGCAATGGTGTCAATCATGAAGTCTTTAGAGAAAATCAAAGTAATCCCAATTAAATATTTTCTCATGGTAACTTGATTTAAAACAAAAAGAAAATCTTCAGGTACAGATTCAATATTTTCAAGATTATGATTTTCTTCATTATCATTGTTGGAATGAGAATCATTATCAGAATGATCTTGAAGTTGTTTTTGTAAAAGAATCTGAATGGTTTCAAAATCAGTTTTTTGTTTTTCTTTCAAATCCTTTATTTCAGCTTTAATATCTTTAATATCTTTTTGAAGATCCTGAATAGAAGGAATATAAGATTTTGAATGCTTTTTGTTTTCAAGAATTTGAGTAAGATCATAAGCATGCTTTTTGACAATAGGAACTTTAAAAGGCTCGGGTTTTTGGTCAAGGGTCTTTAGGAGTTTATCCAAATATTCTCTCTGAAGAGTAGGGTCAGAAATGTGTTTGACCAACTCAAGAAATTTTTCTTGGTCCCTAGTTAAAATATTGATTTTCTTTGAATAGGACTCTGACTCAGAATCATTAGAAGAAGAGGAGGTATCGGAGTCAACTAACTCGTCAACCTGGAGAGGCTCACTATTTCCAGACATGGAAGACTCAGAATCAGTAGAAGACTCAATGAGAAGGGAGGAGATTTTTGAAAGGACTTCTTCATCGAGATTAAGTTCGTGAAGTTTTCTATTCATCCTGCAAAATTTTACAGTATGGCCTTTCTTTCCACATTTATAACATGTGGCTTCTTTGTAATTAAAAAGAGTTTTGGATTTAGGCTTGAAATCTTTCTTTTTAGAGAATTTGGGCTTTTTATAAGGCCTCGAAGGTTTTTTATAAAAATTTTCTCTAAAATTAGAAATGGGCTTTCTATGGCTTTTGAATTTGTGATGTTTTTTGTAAGGCCTCGAAGAGCACTTACCATTACAATTTTTGGAGGGAGATTTGAAAGGGTCATAATTGAATTGCTTACAAAAATCGCCTAGCTCATGCTTAGATTGCCTAAGCTCCCGTTTTAGACGTTTTTGTAATTTCAAATCTTGGCAGATTTTCAGACCTTCTTTATTGACGAAGCTGACTAACTCACCATAAGTAAATTCGTCATAAGGAATACGATTGTCATATAGAGCTTTGATAGAATTTCTTACCTTTTCTCCTAAGAGAGTAGGTAGACCAGCAAGGAATTTTTCTTTCCAAGTAGTATGATGTGCATCATCTCTTAGAAAGAGTCGAGTAAAGAAAGTAGTTTTGTAATCTTGGAATTCACTAAGTTTCCTACATCTCAAATTATGTAGTAACTCAGCATTTTTATCTCTTAGGTGTGAAGGATCACCTATGAAATGGAGAGAAATTGTTAAGATTAGGGTTGCAACTGCATCTTGAATGGGGTTATTGTGTTAATCCATAATGGGGAATTGTTCCTCATCTGTTTGAATAGCATTCAAGATATCTAATTGTTGCTGTTTAGTGAGGAGATGGTCCCACCAGCCTTTAAGTTGGCCTGTGAAACCGGCTATAAGGATTTCGGCAATGGCTTTATCGGAAGTTCCTGATTGGGTTTTATAGGCATTGGCTGCCATAGTCATTTGTTGTAATAGACCAAGTATGTTATACTCAGACATTCCATCTATGTTCCATTCATAGACAGAAGATGCATTAAACCTGGATTGGTTTAGTTCACTGGGCCTATTATCAACAACAAGGTCAGGAGGAGAATGAGAAGTAGCAGGAAGTGCTAGTTCCCAATGAACTCTGTTAACTTTCGGAGTAGGTTCTTTGAATGCTTCTATATCTGAGGTAGCTATAGAAGACTGATCATAGTCTTGGTCAAGGACCCCTACAGTATGAGATTGGAGACTACCAGGTGTTTTGGATTGAGGTGTATCCGGAGCAATTTGAATTTTAGAAGTAGAAGCAGAAGAAGAAGCTTCTATTCTTTCTAGTTGTTCTCTAATGGCTTTAGCAAAATCTGAATTTGAGTCTTGAACAAGTTTTTGACTATGTTTCGAGACCTGGAATGGTCTGAAAATATGTTCCTTAAGCTTTTTCAAGGACTCGGTTTTGGAGGGAATCGGTTTTGAAATAGAAGTAACAGTTGTGGAAGACTGTTGGATTTGACTTTCTATCCTAGTCAACTACTTTCCTAAGGTATTTAGATTAGTATTACAGAAATTGTTCTGTTGGATAATACTATCTAAATCTTTATTAGGGTCATCAGATTTATGAACTTTGAAAGGAGAAGCTTTGATTGGAATAGGAGGTTCACCATGCTCTATGGTTATACTCCTGAGAGGAGGATGTTCAGACTCAATAGTGTTGCTACTATCAGAAAGATTCCATTCAGGAATTTTCTTTCTAGTAGTAATTGGGTTTGACTCTTTGAAAGGATAAGAAATATTATTGTCGGAATCATACATTTCAAACCAATTAAAAAATATAATATGGACTTTATGCAAATTGACAAAATCATAATAAACTTCTTGGATTGCTTTTCTTTGGTTCAAAAAGTGTTTAAAAAACCAAAGTCTTTTTTCTTTATTGTTTTCTGAATAAAAATCATTATGAAGAAGAGTTTTATCAAGTTCAAAATTCTTTTCAATAACATTTATAACGTTTTCTGTGACAGCAGAAAAAGTAGGAGAAGTTGGAGGAGAAGGTTCCTTCTCTTCCTGTCTTTGGATTCTTTGGCGGTTAGTGTATATGGGATGAGGGACACTAGTACCATAATTGACAGAATGAATGGAAGAACTAGGAATATCCGAAGTGGAAAACCTAGGTTGGTCTTTAGAGATATTTATCTCTGTAGGGATTTTTGAAAACTGTTTTTCAAAAGAATGCATACTGGAAGAACAAGAATCTCTGTCAGAGAATCTAGAAGAATTTAGATCTCTTAAAAGATAGTTTGACTTTACCATCGGAGAATTGAGTCACATTTTTCAACTCTGTATTAGGCTCAAGATGTTTTGGAATCACTGGTTCAGTGGCTCCATCCAAAATCCATTCGTCTGGAAGGTGAATATCTTTCCACTGGATAGGCTTTGGGACAACCATGTTGGCTTTAGACAAATCAGTCTGCAAGAGAAGAGTCTCATCTCTTTTTGACTGGAATTTATGTTGTGTATTAAACGCAGAATTCATTGCTTTATATGAGATCTTGTAAATCAATGCAACTGGAATTGAACCCTCAATCATATGGTAATTGTGGGTTTTGATTTGCAAAATCATGCTTTTGAGGATATTTTTGTCTTTAAGGGAAATTGTTATATTTGGATAACAATTGAAAGGGATTGGTCCTTTGCACAAGCTGGATTCTATGCTACTAAGTAAAGAATCGTCAAAGGACATGAACCTGCCATCTCGGAGGACAGCAAGGATAGAAGTATCCAAACCTTCCTTTGTCAATGGCTTTATGCCGACTTGGATAAGACCAATATGAACATAATTAAATTTCTTCTCTTTTAAATTCTTTAAAGTTTTTTCTGAAAACAAATGAATTGTTTCAAAAGGTTTTGAAAGTGTGATATCTCTTTCTTCAGTTTTTATAATATAATCACTTTTTAAAAAATCAAGCTTTTTGGTTTTGTAAATCATTTCTTTAGAAACTTTAGGTAATTCCCAGTTATCAATTGCTTTATCAAAATCAGAAATAACAAATTCCTCGGAGCTCACAACATTATTTGAATCACTAGTCTTCCCGGAAGAAGAGCTAGAGAAGGAAGATGCTCTACAGAGTAGAGAATCCATGATGCATAAAAATTTTCAAATTTTAAAACCTATATGAATGGCTACAGGTATGGAATTATTGCCCTAAGCGGATGTACAGACTCCTAAGACGGGACTTATGACCAGTAAAAAATTCACCACACACAGAGGAAAATAATTTTTGAAAACTTTTTCACACACAGACTCTTTACAACTATATTACATCTACCCCCACTTGGCTCTGATACCAGTAGGAAAAGGATTGTGGGTTTATTCAGTCAAAGAGATCTTGAAGGAGTGAGAAGAGGGTGTGGTTTTGAAAGAGAGGATGAGGGAATTGGAGATAGAGAGGAAAGAGAAAGAGAGGGAGTTTGTGGTGCATGTGCCGTTGATAACTCTATGAAATGAGAGTTATCATGGCACTTTTAGACTTAAATCAATATTACTTAGAGAGTAAATGATGTGTTTCTATTGCATTTTTATTACATTTTACATAAATATTTATTTTCGTTTAGTCTTAATGGGTTTTGCTTAATTTAAAGTAATCGTACTTAAATTATGTGCATAATTGTAGGTTTCCGAAAGCTTATAATTCATGGAAGGAATGTTGATGCAATAGGCTTGCAAAAATGAGGAAGAACTTAGCTACAAAAAAATTGAAACAAATCTGGAACAGTGCAGTTGCTGTAGTCGTTACTGTAGCAACCATTGCTGTAGCCGTTGCTGTAGCAATCCTGGAACAACGACAGAGAAAATTCCGTGCGGGATACTTGCAGAATTGCGATCTGCAGTTTCCTAGTCTGACTTATGCGCGCTCTAGGCTTCCGTTTACCCTAATTTTCAACTATAAAAAAAGCACACATCATAAGGATTAAGGAGAGCCGTTACCCAATGAGAAAAACACAAAGAAACAAAAGAAAAACAAGATTCAAGAGAGAGATTAAGGGCTACACAAGAGGAGAATTTGCAGAAATCAATTGGGAGCTCAAACATTCTTATTCTTCTCTTGCTTTCTCGTTTTCTATTTATTTATGGGGATGTATTTCATGGCTGAAACTTTGTTCTTTATTTTTCTTTTACAAACCATGAACTAAATTTATTTGTAGTTGAGTGATAAACAATCTTGATGGTTTATTGACTAGAAATATGTGTTGCTACATGTTTTTTGTAGCAGTTTATTTTGATAGTATTTATTTTATTCGTTATTTCGGTTGATCACTCATTTAATGATACTAGCTAATGAAGAGCCGCAAAAGGGCCTATCTTAGTGGAACATATAAGAACAATACTTGATCTTAAATTGAGTTTCCTAGATTGAGTTTTACTTGAGTCTCAAAAGGGTCATGCTTGATTTAAGATTAGTGATGAACTAGACATAAGGATTCACCTTGTAGGGTAAATAGAACCTAAGCGTGTAATGCTATATCTTAGGTTGGCATAACAACTTATCACTGTTAGGTTGCATATAAATATAAGATATCCAACATGCGACGGTTGAGGATACATAAGGATTCTGCCCAGTGCTGTAGCAAATACTGCAGCAACCGAGCCAACCATTAGAAACTAGTCAAAACCATTAAGAGAGTTTATTCACTCAACTACTCTATATTTTCATTGTTTTTATCCTTAAGTTGGACGTGATAATCTACTTTGTTGTATTTTATTTATTTTGTTTTTATTTTAATTAGTAAATTAGTTTCATCAATTGTTTATCTTAATTTAGACACAAAATCTGCACTGTTAAGATTAGTGATGAACTAGACATAAGGATTCACCTTGTAGGGTAAATAGAACCTAAGCGTGTAATGTTATATCTTATGTTGGCATAACAACTTATCACTGTTAGGTTGCATATAAATATAAGATATCCAACATGCGACGGTTGAGGATACATAAGGATTCTGCCCAGTGCTGTAGCAAATACTGCAGCAACCGAGCCAACCATTAGAAACTAGTCAAAACCATTAAGAGAGTTTATTCACTCAACTACTCTATATTTTCATTGTTTTTATCCTTAAGTTGGACGTGATAATCTACTTTGTTGTATTTTATTTATTTTGTTTTTATTTTAATTAGTAAATTAGTTTCATCAATTGTTTATCTTAATTTAGACACAAAATCTGCACTGTTAAGATTGCTGTAGCAAGTTTAATAACATCAATCCCTATGGAGACGATCTTGAATACTCATCACTTTATTACTTGTTGTGTACACTTGTACATTGACACCAATAACATTAGTATTTATACACTAATAAATTTTTACCGCCGTTGCCAGGGATTGATTGTTTATTGTGATTTGTGAAATTAGTTTTTAACGGTGCTAATTTTTTATTTTATTTTAATTTGTTTATTTTGTTGACATAGGTGATCTAGCAACCCTTGCATGTGCAAATATAAATCTGTTGACTTCCAGTTTGATCCAGAAATTGAAAGAACTGCAAGGAGATTGAGAAGAGAGCATCGTGAATTACAAGCTGCTATAGCAATCGATGATTTGTAAGACTTGAGAAACTTGAACCGTAGAGAGGGAATACAACCAGTCAATATACATGAAGGTCTGAATGGACAATGTGTTCAAAGGCAACTAGGGAACAACAACATTATTCACATGGCGAACGATAGAGATAGAGCCATTCGAGACTACGCAGTGTTGACTCCTTAAGCCATACATCTGAGAATAGTTAGACCCGATGTTCAAGCTGACAATTTTGAGATCAAACCCGTAATGTTTCAGATGCTTCAAACAGTAGGGAAATTTAATGGACTGCCATCAGAAGATCCTCATCTACATTTTAAGCTATTTTTGGAAGTAAGTGATGCTTTCAAGATTGCTGGAGCATCGCAAGAAGCATTGAGACTCAGACTTTTCCCGTTTTCTTTGAGAGATCGAGCAAGAGCATGGTTGAATTCTCTACCACCAGATTCTATCACTACATGGAATGATTTGGCTGACAAATTTTTGATAACATACTTCCCGCCAACCAAGAATGCAAAGTTGAGGAACGAGATCACATCTTTCCATCAACTTGAAGATGAGAGCTTATGTGATGCATGTGAGAGATTTAAGGAGTTATTCAGGAGATGTCTTCATTATGGTATTCCTTACTGCATACAGTTGGAAACTTTCTATAATGGTCTCAACCAAAGCACTAGATTGATGGTGGACGCTTCAGCAAATGGGGCATTGCTATCTAAGTCTTACAATGAGGCTTATGAAATTTTGGAGAGAATAGCCAACAATAACTATCAGTGGCCATCAACCAGACAAGCTGCAGCAAGAGGAACAACATGAGTTCATAACGTAGATGCCTTGACAGCATTGTCAGCCCAAGTAACTTCATTAACAAAGATGGTAAAGGCCATGACTACTGCTCCAGCAACTGTTAACCAAATATATGATATTGAGAGACAATTTTTCTTTTGCTAGTTGCTTATAGTGGTGATAAAGGCACCCACATGTTAAGGGCAGATCAAACCTGAGTCATAATCTGAAAGATCAGTGGTGACGGATCGTGATCTAACAGGAGTGGTAATGACAGATCGTAATCTGGGAGCCTAAATCACTTTAGCGGAAAAAACAAAAATTGTTCATCTTTTCAGATTTTCAAGGTACGATTTCTAGATTACATGTTCTTATATATTGTATGAGATCGGTCCTAAAAGTTTTTACAAAAAATTTAAAAAACTAATTTTTCCCCAACATATACAGCATTAGATGCTATGCTTAAGGCATCATGGAGCCTTAGATAGGCAAAATGTTCCCCCAAAACAAGTTTAGTAATGGAAGTAATATCAACAGAGATGGGGCCTTTCTACTAGCCTTGCTGGAGTGTCCCCATAAACTGTTTGACATACCTATAGCATAGTCATCTGGTATATAATTTCTAGAAATCTGGAGATTTTCTTTTCAAATGATTATGTGATTGGACATACATCTTTTGTCTCACCTGTGTAATTCATATGTTGGATGTCTTTAATGGATGGATACTGCTCAGCATAGTCTTACAGCTAGTAGTAGTTTAATTAAAATTTGTTCTTCTGGCATGGGTTAATGTGTTAGCTGGTTACAAGGGTGCTACTTTAACCTTTGTTTGTTTCTTATAGAGAAGGGAGCAAAAAACGATTACATTATAAGTTAGGTGTTGCTTCCACTTTTCGTTTTCTTACAAATTTAATTTTCTATCTTCCTTCTTTTTCCAGGCATAATAGCCCTCCAATATCTTGTCACTTCACAGATTTATGATGAGGACTGGATCATATTTCATTGCTTTGGGGAAAATGGACAAGGCCATCTCATGTTTGACCTATAATCTCAAGATGGTTGAGCAGATTGAGGTTCAAGTTAGTGACAATGGTCTTAAGCTTGTGAGGTTTCAGCTAAAGAATGGACATGTCTTGCAGAACGTGATTATTATGTGGGGGATAGATGTTAAGAATCTCCGGCATGATATCTCAAAAGGCAAAAAAATTCCTAGATCATCTTCAACTATTGAAAGATGAAGATTGAAAGGTGAAGAAGTATTTAGATCATCTTCACTACTGTACTAACAATCCTGGACCTTGACAGGTTATTATTATTATTTTTTATCAGCTATAAATCTGATCTGGAAAATTGGTACACTAAAAAAAGAAAGGCAGTCGGCTGTTGTTGGATTCATGTTATTTTAAGTTGTTTGATATTATATGTTTGCATATCGGCGGTAAAAAGTTTCTTGATCAGTGAGGATTGGTGTCATTTAGGGATTTTGAAGAGTTATCTGCATCGTGCAACCAGGAATTTCAATGAAATGCAGTTGGAGAAGTCATGGAATTTGTTGATGAATGATAGTATGCAGGGACGTAGCCAGAAATTTAATTGACCTGGGGCACATTAAAAATGTAGTATAATTTTAAGAATTTATATCACAACACAAAAAATCGCAATATAATATAAATTGAGAATAAATTTTGAAAATTTAGACAACAGTAAATAGAGTCACAAGTGTAATATAAATTAACTTATTACAATTGTTCTAATCAAGAATTCCTCGACGGGATTTCATGTGTTGAAAATGCTGTAAAATAGTTTCATTATCAATACAATCAAATACATCTTTTTCAATGTACACAACTAGATTATCATTCAACCATTCATCTCCCATTCGACTTCGTAGTCGATTCTTCACATAATTCATTGCTGAAAAAACTCTTTCAACAGTGGCAGTGGCAACTGGTAGAAGTAATGATAATGTAAGTAATAAATAGACCAATGAAAACACCTTGTGCTTGTTAGTCTCAACCATTTTCTGTGCAAGATCACCAATCCCATTTAATTCTGAAAACTCAACACTAGACTGCATATCCATTATGTAAACATCAAGTTGAGTATCTAGTACCATGAGATCAACTTGAGAAAAATCTTTTGGATAAAGTTGAGCAAGACGCAGTAACTTTTCTTTATTGAAAGCTGCAAATGAATCTTTTGGACTTAAACAAGCCAAGCAAAGAAGTAATTCAGTGTTTACCTCATTAAAACGACTGTTTAACTCTTGAAGTTGCATATCCAAAATAGCACAAAATAGGTCAATGCGATAATGATGCATATTTGTAATCTCTTGTGCTCTACGCCTTGATCTTCCAGGTGTTAAAAACATATTTTCCATGACAGGAACACTAATAAAATGTTTCTCACAAAATGAAGAAACTTGAATAAGCAAAGAATTCCATCCATGTTCTCTCATCCTCTGTAGACCCAGTTTGCAAATGCTAACTAATTTCATGGAATTCACAATATCTTGATCTTTCCTTTGCAATGCTTGTGACAATTCATTTGCAAAACCAAAAATATTTTTCATCAAGTATAAAGTAAACACAAAATCAAATGTTTGCATGAACTTCAAGGTTGAATTTGCTTCAAATCTTTGCTCAGAATTGGATGCATCATTTGCAATAATCTCAAGCACATCAATTATGGATGAGAACATGGTAATAATGCTTATTAATGTACCGTAATGTGAGCTCCACCGTGTATCGCCAGAACGCTTTAAAGTAATCTCTTGATTCATGCCTTGTCCGCTTTTAAGCTCGCCCATTTTAAGTGCTTCAATAACTGCAACAACATGCTTCTCTTTAAGGATATCATATCGTTTAGACGAGGCTGCAACAATGTTAATAGCTTTGGCAACTAAACTGAACAGATCATTAACTTCTTGGTGCTTTTTTGCCACAGAAACAAGGGCCAACTGTAATTGATGGGCAAAACAATGAATGTAATAAGCTGATTCATTTTCTTTTAGAATGAGTGTTTTCAAACCATTAAGTCCCCCTTGCATGTTACTAGCACCATCATATCCTTGCCCACGCAACCTAGACATGCTTAATCCATGTCTAGCAAATACTATGTCGAGTGATGCTTTGAGAGAGACAGCTTTAGTATCAATAACATGTTCAATACCAATAAAACGCTCAACCACATGTCCTCTTTTATCCACATAACGCAACACAACTGCCATTTGCTCTTTTGTGGATATGTCACGAGATTCATCAATCATAACAGAAAATAAAGAGTCACCAATTTCTTTAATGATAGCTCTAGAAGTTTCAGCTGAACAAACACTTACAATTTGTTTTTGAATATCAGGGGATGTCATTTGGAGATTTCCTGGAGCATTGTTGAAAATAACACCTTTAATTTCCTCATTGTGATCAGCAAGAAATTGTAAAAGCTCAAGAAAGTTTCCTCTATTATCTGAGCTTTGAGATTCATTATTACCACGAAATGCAAGGCCTTGTCTCAAAAGAAACCGAATGCAGTCAATTACAGCAGTTAAACAAAGTCGGTACTCCCTTTTAATTTTTTTAGAATGGTTAAAGAAAAATGTATCAACATGTGCCTTTTGATCCATCAATGATTCACAACGACGCCTAGCTATATTATAAGCACTATTTACGCCACCAACATGCTGTCTCAACATTTCTTTTTTCTTCCAATTTCTAAACCCTTCACCAGTAAAGCATGGACCAGCCCCTTGACTACCACTTTCTTCTCTGAAAACATAACAATAAAGACAAAAAGCTGCATCCTTTACTATACTATATTCTAACCAATCAGGATAATTATCAAACCAACTCCGGACAAATCGTCGTGATTTTTCTCCTAACAACCTAGTAGGAAAATCATGGCTTTGAGTTTGAAAATGACCCATTTGCAAATAAGCTCTCCGAACTTCATCTTGAATATTAGGATCTAAATTTGAAATTATTGTTCGTAAACCAGGATCTCTTGGAAGATCATGCAAATTAAGACCAACTTTTTCTTTTGAATTGCCACTCATTTTTCCTAATGAGGTTGTTGAATTCTTTCTTAAATATTTATCCATGGCTGTTCAAAGAAATATATTCATCGAATAAGTATGGTATTTATCATTCAAAGAAAAATTTGTTCATAAAAAAATATACATGAAAATTACAGTTACAGAACTAGACAAAAGATTATGGGTCTTCATTAAAATTTCATTATATAGTGTATTAATCTTAATAAATTAATTTGTTCTTAAATCTTTTAATAATGGCAAAAATATTCATATATGACAACACAAAAATCAAACATGAATATATAATAAAATTAGCAATTTTAAAATGTAAAAAACAATGAAATAATAAAAACTTGGTATTAATAAACTTACAATTTTAAAACATCAAGCGACGCAAATGAAGATATATGACAACACAAAAATCAAACATGAATATATAATAAAATTAGCAATTTTAAAATGTAAAAAACAATGAAATACTAAAAACTTGGTATTAATAAACTTACAATTTTAAAACATCAAGCGACGCAAATGAAGAAAGTGAGAAGAAATTCACGATGACAATTGATGAGCACTGCAACCTAGCTCCACGCCTCCACCCACCACAGACGAAAGAAAGAGACGAGACAAAGAAACCCACCACAGACGAAATAAAGAGATGAGACGAAGAAACCCACCAGACAAAAGAAAGAAAGAGTAAAGTCACTTACTTTAATTAATTGTTTAATAAATTTTATTTGATAAAAGATGTTTTTTTTTGTCTTTGTTAATTTTTATAAAATTATAATAACTGATCAAATTATTTAGATTTATACATTTAAGTTAGGGGCAATATGAAATTTTTTAAAATTATATGTGGCACTTTCAAATTTTTACAATTGACCTGGGGCATTTTTATAAATAATGCATAAATTTTTTTTTTTTAAGATAATCATCAAAAAAAATTTTAAAACCGAGGTGGGGCATGTGCCCCACCTGATCCTATGCTGGCTACGTCCCTGATAGTATGTCAATATCTGCTCCGGCAAAATATCCAGTTTCTAATGTGTTTGCAGGCCTTTCGAATCCTGTTAACCTTGTTTTTTCTTTTTGTAAAATGCTAACTAGATTGCTCCTCCTTACCCAAGCCGTTTAGTTAAGAGAAGCTAGAACTATTTGTGGCTACGTATTCGATTAATTGCATGTTCTGCATAACTCTCGGTGATTCGTTAAACAGTCTAAAGATTGTTGCTGTTTCCTATCATCCGTATGCTTGTGTAAATGCAGTGGATTAATTAATAATTATAATGCTGATAGTTTTTACAGCAAATGTTAAAGAGAGTCCAATCAGGCTGGGTTACCGAACATTAAATTGACCCGAAATTAGCAAATGAAATTTCTCATGCAAAATTAGCAGCCTAGTGAAGGGACACTAACTGAAATGTATCCAGCAAATAAAGGAGCCTCAAAATACACGAACAACTTAAAAGCTTGAGCACAGCAGATTCAGGACTGCAGCAAGAGGGTCAATGCTTGGCAAAACTGCGAGATGCTAGAACTCATGAGCAAGAGAATGAAGGCTTGGCAAAACTGCGAAATGCTGGTAACTCCTGAGCAAGGAACGAAGGCTTGGCAAAACTGCAAAATACTGCGACTCATGAGCAGGGATAACAAATATCGATCCGGATACAGATATTTTGCATTTATGTGCAAATCCATAATTATACATGATAGATTCGGCCATATCCATATTCAGTTTTTGATGTTGGGTATAAATATGGATTTTATCCATATAAATATAGATATTTGTGAATACCTAATTTTTACTGAGTTAAAAAAATAAAAAAAATGAAATAAAAAAATATATAAAATAGTTAAACCAATATCAGATTCTAATATCAAATTAGATAATAAATATTACAAATAAAAATGTCAGAACTATGAATTACAAAAAAAAATATTAATCCGAAAAGTATAAATTAACTTCAAACTAAATACAAAAGTTTCATCTTTTAATAAGCCTTTTTTATGACTTGTTAAGGCTTCAATCTCCAACTTGACCATTATTAGAAATCTGCAAAATAAAATGAAAACTTTAAACAAGCAAATAATTTGTATCATCCATGAGCATGATTATAAATAATTGAGCATTCTAATGAGCACCAAGCACAAACTAAAATAAAATAATGATAAATAAATAAATAAACACTACTCGGAATAGGACCGTGCCTCTTCATCATCATTATCAGTCACTTTTCCATTTATTTATTCTCCATTCCACATCTTGTCTTTAAAAATTCTACACTTTTTTTAAACCACAGATGAAATAGAAAGAAAACAAATGTGAAATGAGTTTTATACCTCTCCATTCAATGCATTAACTTTGTGAAAATGTGTGCGCCTCCACTATTGGCTTGCCAATGTGTTGATTTTCAAGAATTTAGAACTCTCACTCTCTCCCTCCTGTTTATTGCTACTTCTGACCATGCAGTATTTATGTTGATTATCCTGGTATATTTGCTTGTT
Source organism: Citrus australasica (assembly GCA_029618585.1). Lineage (NCBI taxonomy): Eukaryota > Viridiplantae > Streptophyta > Magnoliopsida > Sapindales > Rutaceae > Citrus > Citrus australasica. Next base: position 9,802,899 of record JARCIV010000002.1, on the reverse strand, counting down.
ATCCGTTCAAATTATCTATTGTCTTGTCTCATCTTACATTAGTTCGTGATGGGTACAATGGCAAATGGCTAACAATATAATTCATTGTAGAAAAGATTTTCTAGAAAGAGAGTTTTCCCTCTTTGTTCCTATATGAATAAACTGAATTAATTTTAATAATGCATTATTGGTTTCAATGTAATCAGCTTATCTATGAGAAGCTGCCCAATGATATTTCAGAAAGACAAGTCCTGCTTCTAGATCCTGTTCTTGCCACAGGTAATCTTGATGTTCTTTCACACTTTTTATTTTCTTGGTATCTACCAATAATTTGCTATGCTGTAGTCATCTCTCTTTCCACCTCTTCTGATAAAGAGGCTCATTTTTGAAACAGAAGGAATTCAAGAAAGCGAGCAATGAAATGTCATAAAATAATTTATTTGTTGAAAAATATTTGAGACTACTGTTTGATAACTGGAGGGGCTGATCCCTTCTATATTGAATAAAGCCGTCATTTTCACGTTTATTTTATTAAACATCTGTTGATGCAAGATTCTGGTTGCTCGTTCTACGACCAGGATCTCTGCTCGATCAACTATACCGCGACCAGGATTTCTCCTCGAACAATTTCATTTCTCAGTTTCCCTGCGTTCACAGAAACAGGTCAGAGTGCGTTGGTTGTTTTCCCGGGGTAAACCCTCCGACGCTCCCTGGGGATTTGTACCACCTCCACTGCTTCAAATTTCCCCATCATCTGCCAAACTATCTTCAGGTACTGCTCCATCTTTTCCTCTCTCGGTTGGAATCTTTCACTGACATGATTCGCAACCAGCTGGGAATCGGTTTGATCTTCACTTTGTCTGCTCTTACGGCCTTAGCCAATTCCAACCCCGCTATCAAGGCTTCATACTCTGCCTGATTGTTTGTGGCTGCAAATTCTAACTTCATAGCATAAGAAATTTCCTCCCCCTCTGGTTCTTCCAAGACAATTCCAGCTCCTGACCCCTGCTCCCCCGATGAACCATCTACTGACATCTGCCATACTTGGGCTTCACTGCTATCTGTGGCAGTATCCAGCTGATCCGGACATGTTTCAGGCTCTGCAAACTCTGCTACAAAATCAGCCATCGCTTGCGCCTTAATCGCTGCTCGGGGTTTGTAATAAATGTCAAACTCGCTCAGTTCTCTAGCCCACTTCACGAGCCGACCAGAGGAATCTGGCCTATGTAGAGTTTGACGCAACGGCTGGTTTGTTACCACCGAGACATGGAAGGCTTGAAAGTACGGTCTCAGCTTACGAGCAGCGACCACAAGAGCAAGCGCCCACTTCTCCAATGGTGGATATCGGGTCTCCGCGTCGAGCAGGGCCTTGCTGGTGTAGTATATCGGATACTGAACCACATCTTCCTCTCTTACAAGAACAGAACTTGCGGCACGGTCTGATACCGCCAAGTACAACGACAACTTGTCCCCATCTCTTGGTGTGGATAGCAAGGGGGCTTGCTGCAAGTATAACTTCAGGTTCTGGAAAGCCTCTTTGCACTCTGGGGTCCATTCTGTTTTCTTTTCCTTCCTTATCACTTGAAAAAATGGCTGACACTTATCTGTAGCCTTGGATATGAATCGACTCAAGGCCGCCAGCCTCCCCGTAAGGCTCTGCATCTCCTTGAGGTTACGAGGAGACTTCATCTGAACGATCGCTTGGATTTTCTCGGGATTCGCCTCGATCCCCCTGTGACTGACCATAAACCCGAGGAATTTCCCTGACTCGACCCCGAAAGCACATTTTTCCAGGTTGAACTTCATCTTGTACTTCCTCAAAAGTGAGAATGTCTCTTCGAGGTGATTGACATATTCTTCTGGGATTTTGGACTTGGTTATCATGTCGTCCACGTATTCCTCCATTGTTCTCCCAATTAGCGGCTTGAATATTTTGTTCACCAGCCTCTGGTATGTGGCCCCCGCATTCTTCAGACCAAACGACATTACCCTGTAACAGAACAAACCCTGGCTAGTAATGAATGTCGTGTTCTCCTCATCCTGCTCGAACATGGGGATTTGGTTGTATCCCGAGAAAGCGTCCATGAAGCTGAGCAGGCTATGTCCAGCTGTTGAGTCTACAAGCTGGTCAATCTTCGGCAAAGGAAAGCTGTCTTTTGGGCATGTCTTGTTCAGGTCCGTGAAATCCACACACATCCTCCATTTGCCGTTAGCCTTTTTTACTAACACCACATTAGCTATCCACTCGGGGTAGTTGACTTCCCGGATAAAACCCGCTTTCAGGAGCTTTTCCACCTCGCCATTTATAGCTTCATACCTCTCTTGGTTGAAGCATCTCCTTTTCTGCCTTATTGCCTGAGCCCCTTTCTTTATTGCCAATTTATGACATGCAACCTCAGAATCAATCCCTGACATGTCTCATGTGTCCAAGCAAACACATCTGCATGAGCCCGTAAGCACTGCACCAGCTCCTGCTTCTGCTCCCCCCTAAGCCTTGATCCAATTCTGATCGTTTTCCCCGGCTTCTCTGCTCCCAGACTTACTGTCTCCAACTCCTCGACAGGTTCTTGTCTGCCCTTCTTGCTCTCCACTCGGCTATCAAGGGACGTTGTCTGCATGGCTTCCCTTGCTGCTGAGGAGTAATAGCTTCGTGCGATTCTCTGGTCTCCTCGCACCACTCCCACAAGCCCATTTACCTGGTACTTGAGGGCCAGGTAATGGTTGGACAACACTGCTTTGCTCATCCTCAGAAACGGCCGGCCTAAGATCATCTGGTAAGGACCTTCCTCATCCACCACCACGAAATCTAGCATCATCGTCCTTTTTGTCGGGGAGCTCCCAATCGTGATAGGCAGCTCGACCACGCCCAGAGGGACCAGCTTTCCTCCTCCAAACCCCTTCAAGGAGGTGTTAGTGTACTCCAGCTTCAGATCTGTTAGTCCCATCTCCTCCAGAGTTTACTTAAATAACACATCCACTGAGCTCCCTGTGTCAACCAACATCCTGTCAAACTTCTTGCCTGCAACAGTGGCCTTGATGACTAGGGCATCCTCGTGGGGGTACAAAATCCCTTCTTCATCCTCATCGGTCCACATAATCAGCACTTGTCTGACCCTTGCCCGTTTAGCCGCCAGGGTGTTGAAGAATACCTCCTTGCTAGTCATAGCATATCTAGCATAGTTCTTCCTCATCCACCACCACGAAATCTAGCATCATCGTCTTTTCTGTCGGGGAGCTCCCAATCGTGATAGACAGCTCGACCACGCCCAGAGGGACCAGCTTTCCTCTTCCAAACCCCTTCAAGGAGGTGTTAGTGTACTCCAGCTTCAGATCTGTTAGTCCCATCTCCTCCAGAGTTTACTTAAATAACACATCCACTGAGCTCCCTGTGTCAACCAACATCCTGTCAAACTTCTTGCCTGCAACAGTGGCCTTGATGACTAGGGCATCCTCGTGGGGGTACATAATCCCTTCTTCATCCTCATCGGTCCACATAATCAGCACTTGTCTGACCCTTGCCCGTTTAGCCGCCGGGGTGTTGAAGAATACCTCCTTGCTAGTCATAGCATATCTAGCATAGTTCTTCCTCGCTCTGTTGGAATCTTCGGCCGGTGTTGGGCCCCCAGCTATCACCCTTACATAAGGCTGCTCGCGCCTCAAACTTCTATCACTCTGTTTCCCTTCACCTGTCGAGGCCACCATCGGGAAAGCCCCATCTACAAACTCATCCAGGTAGCGATTTCTCACCAAATCCTCGACCTGGGTCTTAAGATCTCTGCATTCTGAAGTGGTATGGCCATGAGTCTCGTGGAATTTACAGTAGCGTCCCCTATCTCTTCTGCTGGCTAGCTTTGTTATTGGGGCAGGGGGGTACAATAACCCGCGGTCTCTTATGGTCTCGTACACCCCGTCCAGGGGCATCTTCAAAGAAGTGTATCGCCCATAATCCTGGTTCTGGTCGATCATGTGTACTGCCATTTCTCTATTTGCGCTGTTCTGGGCTGGAGGTGGTGGCAATGCTTCTGGTCTGCTCCCCCTACTACCGTGGGAGTGTGGATGATGACCACCATATGTCGGGTCATGCCTTCTCCAAGGCTCCCTAGCTGGTGAGCGAGGGGGTTGCGCCCTGCCGCGCTGGTACTGTGATGGCCTCTGATGCGGCTGGTAAGTGGCTACCCGACCCCCTACATTACTACCTGAGGCCTGGTGGTCCCTCCTCCTGATCGGCCCACTTCCTAGTAATGCTTTCTTCTCTTTTCTCCCCAGCCCTTCTGGCTGGTTTGTCTTAATTCGTGTGGCCTTTTCCTCATCGATCTCTATATCCCGCTTTGCCTGCTCGTATGCGGCCGCATATGTCTGAATAACCGGGCTTCTCAAGTTGTACCACAACCTTCCTATCTTCACCACTTCTTTCAGTCCTCTTAATGCCTGAGGGTGGCTGAAGGCTCCCAAATCGAGGACAGCCCGATGATATCTCTTGATGAATTCCCGCAGGGTTTCATGCTCCCCCTGCTTCATGCTCTTTAGCTCCATCATGTCATCTTCTGGTGCCATTGCCCCCCAAAACTGCTCTGCGAATTCCTAGCACATCTGCTCGAAAGTTCTAATGCTCCCACGAGGAAGCTTCCTGTACCACTCGCGTGCACGCCCCTCTAAGGATAGGAGGAACACCCTGCACCTTTGGGCCTGGGATAACCCTTGCACCCCGGTTATGTCGTTGAAGCACTCTATGTGCACCAACGGGTTAGTTCGCCCCGAGTATCTAAGGTCTGGGAGGCGAAAGTCTCTTGGAATGACTGCCCTCATGATCTCTGCCGCGAGCGGTGATTCCCCATCCAACATTATTCTCCAACCAGGAGCTCTGCTCCTTCCCTGCATGTCGTCAATCACCTGCGCTAATCTGCACACTTCTTCCTCCAACTGCACGGCACGACCAGGGTCTCGTGCTGCAACTTGATCCCGTTCTTGCTCGACATCATGTAAATGTTGCCGGAGCTCTGTTTCCTCTGCGTTCGCCACCCCCGCTTCCTCATCAAAATTCAGTCTCGCTGGGGATTGTTCCTCCCCTCTATAAATATCTCCCCGCAGAGAGAAGTTACCTCCCTCACTACCAAATCTCCTGGTAGTTTCACTCCTCCTCGTACCATCACCACCTGATGCCACTCCACCACCTCTCACCCTTTCCTCCTAGATCTCCCTTCGCTCACTACGCAGCTCATGAAGGATGGTTGTTAGGGTCTCCATCTGCTTTTCCATCCATTCCATCCGGTCGAACATGGCTTTTTTCCCGTGCTTCACTGGCTATCTCCCTCAGCGTCACGAAATCATTAAGCCTTGTATCACCCCCTTGTGCACTACTCCCACCGGTCTCCATTGTTTCTCCACTTGCTTTACTCCTCTTCTTGCTGTTAACGGAAGCTTTTCGTTCAATTCCCCACAGACGGCGCCAAAATGTTGATGCAAGATTTTGGTTGCTCGTTCTACGACCAGGATCTCTGCTCGATCAACTATATTGCGACCAGGATTTCTCCTCGAACAATTCCTTTTCTCAGTTTCCCTGCATTCATAGAAACAGGTCAGAGTGCACCGGTGGTTTTCCCGGCGTAAACCCTCCGACGCTCAAGTCAGCTATGAACGTTTTGGGGAAGGTTGGCCGAAAATCTAATGGCCTTTTACTTAAATCTCAGTTTTTCTTAGAGCTTTTCTTTCTATCTGTTAAAATGACAAAAAATCTAACCCTTTTACCTTCGTTGGCTACCTTTTTATAGGCCTCTCGAGGATTCAAACCGCCCCTCCATTCGCGCCCATTACTCCCCCACTATTGTAGTTGTGGGCGGTTGCGTGGCTTTCGTACCTTGAGTCTCGGGTTGGTGAACACATCTCGCCAACTGCCGTTGACCGGGTCTCCTCGACGCAAGCTTTAGCAGGAAATGGCATATTGCCTTTACCAGCAGATTGGCCTCGCGGATAGTGTGCTTGAGCAGGGGCAGAGTGTTCCTGCTCCTACTCCCCAGCCGCCAGGTTCTGCTTTCCTCTGCTGGTCTTTGCCGAGGCATATCCTGGTGCCAAGCTCCTGCTCGTCGTGGCTGGTCTCGTCGAAGTATACCCCCAAACAACATCATCAATTGGTTAGTTAAAATTGTGCTTTTTAGAAGTTACCTCGAACCTGTATCTTCTCTTAAATACTAATAATAAAGGAAGGTGATTGCACACAAGCTATTGATTTACTGATAAATGAGTCACCTATCTTTCTGAACCAGAGATAAAGGGCAATACGATGCTCGCGTGCATTTCTTAACTTTTAGTAGCATCCTCTGTGCCTGCCAGCTGGATCATTGTATGATGGACATTATTTACCTGGGTTGATAATCAAAACCATTCATGATTGCTTTCCTTATAGGGAACTCTACCAACCGAGCTATTCAACTACTCATAGAGAAAGGATTTCCAGAATCCCAATTTACATTCCTGAATCTCATCTCTGTAAGTGGTTCTCATAATTGGTTATGGTACGTCATTCATGTAATGTACTAATCTTATGATTTAACTTCAGGCTCCAGAGGGAATCCAATGTGTATGCAAACGTTTTCCATCCCTGAAATTTGTCGCTTCAGAGATTGATGTTTCTTAGAAATAAAAATTCCTTGTGATACCCGGTATGGGAGAGTTTGGCGACTGCTACTTTGGTACTGATGATTGATATGGTAGAGATCAAGTAGTGGAGATTGTTACATATTGTCAAATGGGTGATTTCCCCAGAAATAACAAAAATCAATGTTTTGAAATCCGAGGGAAGCACGTTTCCTGAAAGACCAAAAATAAACAAAGAAGAAAAAAGTCTGAGAGGAGACCATCCCTTGCAGTATATAAATCAACGATTGTTCTCATTTTTCTTTTCACTAGTTTTTGTTTGCACAGATGCAATATTCTCCAATAATGTGCTACGATATGTTGTCTTTTTCAAGTTTCAATTGGAGCTTTCATGTTCCATGAACTTCTTTCCTCATAAAGAGTTGGCTGGTACCAATATTCTGTTCCTTTGGTTGTCACCAAAACATTCCCCTCATATCTTTCAGAGTCCATATCCGATGCCACACCAGTCAAGTTCCCGATACACGAGGGAATTGATCTGGACAAATTATTGTGTGCAAGGTCCAACATGTGAAGAGAGGAAAGACTGCATAGCTGTGAGGGAATGCCTCCGTAAAACAAGTTTGATCGCAGACGTAAAATCCATAGAGATGTGCTTTTCCCTAGCCATGCTGGAATGTTACCTGAAAGCTTATTTTCTCCAAGATCAAGAGTACGAATGGTTGTGCAATTCTGCAAGGTTGAAGGGATTTCCCCCGACAGACGATTGTTGCTCAGCATTAAGAACCTAAGATACCGTAGAGAACCTAGGAAACTTGGTATCTCGCCAGATAAGCTGTTGTTTGACATGTCCACAGCATACAAAAATGGCAAACCATTCCAAAATTCCGGAATATGTCCCGTCAAATTGTTGTTGGAGATTGAAAGAGTTGTAAGAGAACTTACTCTTCCAATCGATAAAGGAATGGTACCATTAAGGAGGTTTTGGGATATATCCATCTCGGCCAACAAGGGCATTCTTTCACCAATATCTGAAGGAATTAGTCCTGAAAAAGAATTGTTGCTCAAATAAAGGGCGCTCACGTTAGAAGACCACAGCGGAAAAGGACCGAAAAATAGGTTCTAGTTTAAATAAACTGTAGACTGGGGTAGAAACTTCAAGGAGTTTGGAACTCTGCCATTTATCTGATTATAACCAAGATCAAGTTCATACAGTGATAAATTCAACTGCCAAAACCACTCTGGTATGGTGTCTGAAATTGAGCATTTCTGAGTATGAAAGTATGCAGTTCATTCTGGTTTCTCAGCCAGGCAGGGAATTTGGGGCCCAATTGACATGATCTCAGCCTCATGTATCGGAGTTTAAAAGGAGGAACCCATTCGGGACTCACATTAAACACCAACGTAAGTTGTGCTGCTAAGGAAGACTTGGCAATATGCAGTTCCTTCAAGTTCTTGAGCTTCGAAAAATGAGCTTCTGTCACCACCCCAATCCATGGATTCCCGGAAATATCTAAGACAACAAGATGAGATAATTTTCCCAAATTTTCTGGAATTATGCCATCCATTTGGTTATTGTGGAGATAAAGTTCTCTCAAGGATGACAAGTTCCCAATGGACTCCGGGATTGAACCCCGGAACAAGTTTCCCCACAGTTGAAGAATATTGAGGTTTTCCAATTGTCCGAGAGAATTGGGAAGAAATCCACCCAGGTTATTTTGCCCCAAATCCAGTGACTCTAAGCTACTGTTGGTACATTTAGACAAACGATCTACGAATTCAGTTATCTCACTATCCAAGTCATTACTAGAAACATCAAGATCCCGCAAGCTGCAGAGACTTCCCAAAGCTTTCGGTATCTGACCCCCAATAACTGAGTTCTCAGACAAATCAAGCTCGCGGAGGCTAGTCATATTGGCAAATGCATCTGGAATATTGCCTTGGAGATTGTCTGCGCTGAGATCAACATGTGCAAGCTTGCTAATGTTGAACAACCATTGGGGTATTGATGAATTGAAATCATTGCTGGAGAGATCAAGAACTAAGAGAGAATAAAAGTTGATCACTGAAAGGGGAGGGAATTCGAATAACCCACAAGCTGGCAGGTGCAACTCAGAAAGAGAAGGAAGCATATTAGATGCTTGAACCCAACTGCTTCCAGTCTTGCTGAGATCTACACTTTCCAAATTAAGTATTGCAAAGAGGAAAGCCTACTGAGCCACTCCAAGTCATCACTTTCCAACGATGAATACTAAAATGTGTTGAGATCAAGAATCTGCAAGCTGGACAGATTCCCAAAGCTCGGAGGAACATTTCCATCAAAAGATGCACCAGCGAGATTGAGATACCTCAGCCTCTCTAGTGAACCGATAAAGTTTGGGATTGTTGATGAACATAATTTATATACATACTTTACCCATAATTATATAATTACTAGTTATTTTTATTTGTTATTTTTAATTAATTGAATTGTTTTATTGAATAGAAAATTAATTGGAGATTGGAAATAAAAAGTGCAAAAAGAATAACAATTTGGGGGAATATTAGTTGAAGTTGTGATAGAGTTAAGAGCCAAAAACAATTTGCATTGAAAAAGAATTTCAATTCCCCAATTGAGTTGCACGTGCATGGCATTGCAAAAGTGGAAAGCAATTTAAATGGGGCCCACACTTTATTTTCAAAAGTGGAAATAATGGTTGGCGTTATTATGGAAGCTTTGTTTCATAATTGGAAAAGGATTTTAATTAGTAGACAAAGAGGATTCGGTGGGTAAGCATTATAAAAGAGAGTTTTGGCTTTTGAATGAGCCAACTGCAAGAGGAGGGAAGCGCAAGACAAAGAGAAGAAAAGCTACAGCAATTCGGTTTTCATGGCTGGTTTTATTTATTTTGTTGCTCTCAATTCAAGTATGTCTAACTAATTTTCTTATACTGAGGTTAAGGATGAAACCCTATTCAATGAAATAATTATCTTTTTATTTAATTAATTCCCTATATATGTTCTTTGATGATTATGGTTTTTATTTCACATGATTAATTGGATGTTAATAAAATCTTTTCATCAATTTTGTCATGCATTATTGATTGTTAGGATTAATATTCGATTAAATCTAAGCTTAGATTTATAAAGTTTATACATGATTATCTTTGATTGTATGTCTTTCATTAAATTGTTTACATGGAGTGCTTAGGAAACTTTGACTCTTTATTATTCAATATGTTTACATGGGATGCTTAGATGTCATATTATTAAGCAGAAAAGAACCTACATTAGATTTAATTACTTGGGTTTAATTGTTATATCCATGAGATGATATGATTGATTTCGAGTTGTCACTCTAAAATTGGAGATTAATGAATATTTAGTTAATTATTAGTTGAATAGTGGTGGATTCTGAAGCCTTGGTAATTCTTATCTTATTGAATTCTCCTTTATTTTAATTGCTTCCTTAGTTTGATTAGTTTGATTTCTCTTAAAACTCAATTTGGTCAACTAGGTTAGGATTAATATTAATTTTGGATTTAAATTAGACCTTTCAATTTATAACAATCCCCGTGGGATCAACCTCGTTACCACTATTCTATCTCTAGATTCGTGCGCTTGCGAGTACATTAAAATTTTCACAACAAGTTTTTGGCGCCGTTGCCGGGGGATTTTTCTAGAAAGTCAGTTTAATCTAGGTTGATTTGATTCTTCCACTAGTTATAATTTAGGTTGTCTTTTATTTTTTTTTTATAAAAAAACAAAAAAAAACTTTTATTTGTCTTTAAATTCATTGTTTGATTGTTTGATTTCTTTTATTTTTAAATTTCGTTTATTCTCATTATTGTTGGTTTATTTTATTTTATTTTTCTTTCTTTCCTTGTCTAGTTAGTTTATGAGTATTTGGGAACGTGATTCAACAAATCGTTTGGTTAAAAGAGAGTCGAAAATTGATAGTAATCAAGCTAGTTCTTTAGAAGTGATGGATGACCTAAATAGACTATTGCCAATACTTCCACCATTGCAAGCAGAGAAAACTCTTAGAGAATACTTTTCACCACTTGCAGCCAACCAACCATCTTGTATTGTGTTGCCACAAACTACAGCAACACACTTTGAACTAAAGCCCTCTGTCATTCAACTTTTGCCATCCTTCCATGGGTTAGAGAGAGATGATCCATATTTGCACATTAAGGAATTTCTTGACATATGCTCTACATTCCGTTTTCAAAATTTTAATGATGAGTCAATTAAGCTTCGTATGTTCCCTTTCTCATTAAAAGACAAAGCAAAAGCGTGGTTGAATTCAATTCCTGTTGGGTTTATTAGTACATGGGATGAATTGAGTAATAAGTTTCTCACCAAGTTTTTCCCTATGTCTAAAACAAATGCCCTTAGGAGAGAGAGGGTGAGCAATTTTACGAGTGTTGGGAAAGATTCAATGATTTACTCCTCAAGTGTCCCCACCATGGTTTTGAAAAATGGAGACTTATACAATGCTTTTATAATGGTTTAACCATGTCAAATCGTCATATGGTAGAGTCTATGAATGGTGGGAGATTTTTGAACTTACATGAAGGGGCCGCATGAGATTTCTTTAATTCACTTTCTGAAAATTCTCAACAGTGGGATTTTTCAAATCAAAGAGAAAAATCATCTCAAGTTTCTAGAAAGGGGTTATATGAAGTTAAGGATGATTTAGATATGAAATCCACTCTAGCTACACTTTCTAGGAAAGTAGATGCCTTAGCTCTGAACGAATCCATGAATCATCATCCTAATGTAGCTAATGAGGTTTGTGCTCTTTGTTCTAACATGTCTCATACAGCACAGAATTGTCCATCATTACCAGCCTATCAAGGGGCTTATTCTGAGCATGTACATGCCTTACAATCATATGAAAAAACCTCCAATAGTCCATATTCATCCACATATAATCCTAATTGGAAGAATCACCCTAATTTTGTTAGCTTATATAGCTATAGATATTGATTTTGATGATAACAAACCACATGTATTGATTAAACAAAGATTTATGAATTGTGTTTTATAGTAAGAAAATGAGACTAGAAAATCAAAAGTGTTTTGGACTAAAATAAATGTGTTTTAAAACCTTTGATATTGTTTTTCAATTTCGGATTTGGACCTATTTGAAACTATTTACATGTTTTGGGTCATACTATAATTTATGAATATTTTGGACTAAAGTGAAAGATTTTGAGAACTTTGAAAATATGTGTATTATGTTGAAAAGGACCTTTGTACGAAACAATAAAATCTTTGGGGTCATATCATAATTTCATAAATTTTTTGGAAAGATAACTATTCTTAAGTAATTCTGAAATGGGATCTATTTGAAAAGTTTCATAACGTTTTGGGTCATATTATAGTTTTATAAAGTTTTGAGATCAAACTGTAATTTCAGAAAATAATTCACTGTAGCAAGTACTGTAGCCGTTACTGTAGCAAACGGCTAACCGATAACGTCCAGAAAGTATGTTTTGTCCAGTTTTGTTAAAATGATGATTCTGGAACAAAACGGTGAACTGTTTACTGAAAACGGTTAACCGTTTATTTTAACCTTGAACTGTTTATTGAGAATCGTTAAGCCAAATTTGTTTTGCAAGTTACTGGAAACTAACGGTGAACCGTTTACTGAAAACGGTTAACCGTTTATTTGAAATTTGGCCCAATGGTAACTTTTGACCAGCGAAACGGTTAACCGTTTATAAGTTAACCTTTAACCGTTTTCGGGCTGACAAGTGCATAACGACTAGTTTTTGAGCTCAAACTATATAAACTCAAAGCCAATTCATTTTTGGCGATCCAAGCAGGCAAGAACAAGTGCACACAACATATATTGAGCTTCATTTTCGTAAATCATCATTTGTTGAATCATCATTGTTCTTCAATTTGTATATCCACTCTTAAAGAGAGATTCATTGTTGTATTTATCATTTCTCATCAAATTGTGAGTGTACAAGTGAGGGAAACACTTGGGGTGAAGAGATTGGGGATATAATCTCTTATTGTAAAGGTTCATTGACACCTTGGAAGTCAATTGTAAAATCTTGAAGCCTTGGGAGGCTTGGATAGTGAAATCCTCAAGCGGGTGAGCTTAGAGGCGTGGACGTAGGCGGGGATAGCCGAACCACGTAAAAATCTTTGTGTTCGTTTTTCTCTTCCCTTACTCTTTTAATATTGTGCTTGATTGAATTTATTGTTTTTATTTGATTAAGACAATAGATTAAATTGTTGTGCAAATTGTGGTTTACTTTGCTTAATTTTTAAAATCCCAATTCACCCCCCCTCTTGGGTTGCCTAGTTAGAATTTCAAAATTTTTTTGGAAATAAAATCAACCTTTGTCAAACCAATGAGGACAACAATTTAACATGCCCAATCAACAATTTGTCCCTCCTAACCATGTATATCCTCCTGCCCAACAACCTATGTCTCAATTTGTTGCACCCCAACAAAGAAAGCCTTCTTTAGAGGATACACTTCAAAGTTTCATTCAGTCAACCCAACAAGCTTTTCAGTCAAACACTCAAGCTATTCTAAAGCTTGAACATCAATTGGGTCAATTAGCAACTACTGTAGCGGAGAGAAAAAAAGGAAAATTTCCAAGTCAACCAATTCCTAATCCCAAAGGAGCGCACAGAGTTGGATCAAGTACAAGTCATCAGCATGAACAAGCAAAATCTGTTATGACCTTGAGAAGAGGAAAATTATTTGACAACAAGGTGGAGGTTCAAACAAGAAAAACATCTGAGCATACTTCTTTAGATCCAGTTCCATCACAAGACTCATCACCAAATGATCCTGAAGAGAGTGGCCTGCCATCTTATATACCCAAGGCTCCTTTTCCTCAAAGGTTAACAAAGGTAAAGAAAGGGACTTCAACAGGTGAGATTATGGAAATCTTCAAACAGGTAAGTATAAACATCCCTTTACTCGATGCTATTAAGCAAGTTCCTTCCTATGCCAAGTTTTTGAAAGATTTATGCACTAAAAAGAGAAATTTACATGTCACTAAAAGGCGTTTTTAACTGAACAAACTAGCAATTTACTTCAATGTAAAATGCCACCAAAATTTAAAGATCCTGGTTCTCCTACTATCTCATGTGTTATAGGGAACCAATGTTTTGATAAATCATTATTGGATTTGGGTGCTAGTGTTAATCTCTTGCCTTATTCTGTTTACATGCAGTTTGGACTAGGTGAGTTAAAATCAACTCCTATTATTTTGCAACTTGCTGATAGATCAATGAAAATACCTCGTGGTATTATAGAGGATGTGTTGATACAAATTGATAAATTTTATTATCCTGTTGATTTTATCGTTATTGATACTGAGCATGTACATGATCCTAAGAAACACACTCCAGTTATTCTAGGTCGTCCTTTCTTAGCTACAACTGATGCTTTTATTAATTGCAGGAATGGAAATATGCAGCTATCTTTTGGTAATATGACCATGGAATTGAATATTTTTAATGTTACCAAGCAGCCACAAGAAGAAGATGAATTTGTTGAAGCAAATATGATAGAGGAATTAGTAGAAGATTTATTCAATTCTAACCATACTGATGATCCATTAGAGGCATGTCTAACTCATTCTGATTTATCTTTTAATAATGACAGTGCAATTGCAGAAGTCATCGCTTTACTTGATGCACCTTTAATTATGGACACAACTAAATGGAAGCCAAAGTCAGAGCTACTGCCTCATTCTGAGAAGAAAATTTGCCCATCTGCGGAGGCACCACCAAAATTGGAACTCAAAGCACTGCCCGACACTCTGGAATATGCATTCTTGGGAGAATCTGACACTCTACCTGTTATTATTTCTTCTTCCCTCGATCTTGAGCAAAAAGGTAAGTTGTTAGGTATTCTAAAAGAGCATAAAAAGGCAATAGGATGGACTATCGCTGATATTAAAGGTATTAATCCAGTAGATTGCATGCATCGTATTAATCTTGAAGAAAATGCTAAACCTATTAGGGAGATGCAACGTAGGCTAAATCTTAACATGAAAGAAGTGGTAAGAGCTGAAGTAATTAAATTATTAGATGCAGGAATTATTTATCCTATTTCAGATAGCTCTTGGGTTAGCCCTGTGCAAGTTGTTCCTAAGAAATCTGGTGTTACAGTAGTTACTAATGCTAATAATGAATTAATTCCCACTAGAGTAACTACAGGTTGGCGTGTTTGCATTGATTATAGAAAATTGAATTCATTCACAAGAAAAGATCAATTTCCTTTTCCATTTATTGATCAAATGCTTGATAGACTTGCAGGTCATGATTTTTATTGTTTTCTAGATGGATATTCATGTTATAATCAGATCCTTATAGCTCCAGAGGACCAGGAGAAAACTACTTTTACTTGTCCCTTTGGAACTTTTGCATATAGAAGAATGCCATTTGGTTTACGCAATGCACCTGCTACCTTTCAAAGATGCATGCTTAGTATTTTTTCTGATATGGTTGAAAGATTTCTTGAAGTGTTCGTGGATGATTTTTCTGTTTATGGAGATTCTTTTGATGAATGTTTGCAGCATCTAACATTAGTTTTGCAGAGATGTAAAGAAAAGAACTTGGTTCTAAATTGGGAAAAGTGTCACTTCATGGTAAAATAAGGTATTGTCCTTGGTCATATAATTTCCAGCAAAGGTATAGAAGTCGACAAAGGTAAGGTGGATTTAATTTCTAATCTTCCACATCCCAAAACTGTAAAAGAAGTAAGATCTTTCCTTGGACATGCTAGCTTTTATAGAAGATTCATTAAAGATTTTAGTAAAATTTCTAGACCCTTATACAATTTACTTGTTAAGGATGCACATTTTATCTTTGATGAATCCTGTCTTGATGCTTTTGCAAAGCTTACGAAATTGTTGACTTCGTCACCTATCATTCAGCCACCTAATTGGGATTTGCCTTTTGAAATTATATGTGATGCATCTGATTATGCTGTAGGAGCAGTTTTAGGACAAAGATTAGATCGTGTGCCTTATGTGATTTATTATGCTAGTATGACACTCAATGATGCACAGTTGAATTATTCAACTATAGAAAAAGAAATGCTAGCCGTGGTGTTTGCACTTGATAAATTCAGATCTTATCTTATAGGTTGCAAAGTGATTATTTTTATTGATCATGCTGCTTTAAAATATTTGCTAACTAAAAAAGATGCTAAGGCAAGATTGATTCGTTGGGTGTTGCTTTTACAGGAATTTGACATTGAATTTAGAGATAAAAAAGGTTCTGAAAATGTGTTGGCGGATCATTTATCTTGCCTTGATTTTAAATTTATTCCAAAATCTTTACCTTTGAATGAGTCTTTCCCAGATGAGCAACTTATGAGTGTAAATATTGTACCATGGTTTGCTGATATAGTTAATTACCTTGCTACAGGTCAAATCCCAGAGCACTGGACTAAGCAAGATAGAACAAAGTTCTTATCTAAAGTGAAGGACTTCTTTTGGGATGATCCCTATTTATTTAAATATTGTGCTGATCAGATTATTAGGCGATGTGTTCCCAATAATGAAATTCAAAGTGTTATCTCATTTTGCCATGAACAAGCTTGTGGAGGCCACTTTAGTGCTAAAAAGACAGCAACAAAAATTTTACAGTGTGGTTTTTATTGGCCTACTCTTTTTCATGACGCTTATGTTTTCTGTTCTTTGTGTGATAGGTGCCAACGTATGGGTAGCATTTCAAAGAGGAACATGATGCCACTCAATCCTATTCTTGTGGTTGAAATCTTCGATGTATGGGGTATTGATTTCATGGGACCTTTCCCTCCATCTTTTAGTTATCAGTATATATTGGTTGCAGTGGACTATGTGTCGAAGTGGGTTGAAGCTATTCCAGGCAAAACCAATGATCATAGGGTTGTAGTGAAATTCTTGAAGAGTAATATTTTGTCTCATTTTGGTTTTCCTAGAACAATCATTAGTGATGGTGGCACCCATTTTTGCAATAAACCTTTCAAAACTCTTTTGGACAAATATTCCATTACACATAAGGTTACCACCCCATACCATCCTCAATCCAGTGGCCAAGTAGAGATTTCTAATAGAGAAAACAGTTAGGCCAGATAGAAAGGATTGGTCTTTGAGACTTGATGATGCACTGTGGGCATATAGGACTGCTTTTAAAACACCAATTGAGATGTCACCTTATCGACTTGTGTATGGAAAAGCATGTCATCTGCCAGTAGAGTTGGAGCATCGTGCATATTGGGCTATCAAGAAATTCAATTTTGACATGCAGCAGGCTGGTTCCAAGAGAAGATTACAACTAGCAGAACTTGAAGAGATCAGGAATGATGCATATGATAATGCCAAGATTTACAAGCAACGTATGAAAGTCTTTCATGATAAGCACATTTTGAGAAAATCCTTTACACCAGGTCAGAAAGTACTTTTGTATAATTCTCGATTGCATCTCTTTCCAGGTAAGTTACGTTCTCGATGGTCTGGTCCTTTTATATTATGCATTGTCTTCCCTTATGGAGCAATTGAAATTGAAAATCCTAAAAATGGTGATTTATTTAAGGTCAATGGTCAAAGATTAAAATCATTTTTAGAGTTAAGAACACTAGAAGTTGAGGAGATACTTTTAAATGATCCTGTTTATTAGGATTAATTAAGTCCATCTTTGCACTCTTATTTTATTTTAATAGTAGGTTTTCTTTTCTTTGTTTGTTTTTCTTTTCTAATGTTTTCTTTTCATTTGGCATTTTCTTTTAAGCTTTCCCAGCCCAGCCCAGCCAGATGTGTTCTCTCCAACTTTCTTTTTTCTTATTTATGTTATTATTATTATTATTATTATTTCTCTTTCAATTATTTGCATGCATATCTTTTGTTTGTGAAACATTGAGGACAATGTTTCGAATAAGTTTGGGGGTGGGAATAGTGTGTGCTTTGTTTGTTAAAAAAAAATCAAAAAAATTCAAAAATTAAAAAAAAAATTGTGTTTTTTTTGTTTTTATGTGAAAAGCCAATGATAAGAATTTGATTGACAATGAATATGATTTTTAGAAAGGGTTGAATATTGTCTTAGTTTATACTTGATTCTTGTGTTAGTTCCTCTTGATTGAGATTCTTTAAACCATGAGCACTAATATCAATTCTTTCATAATTTTGACTTGAAATTTGATATTGACGCAACATGAGTTGAGAATTTTAGATAGAGTAAATGACTGTTTGTCTTGATTCTTATCTCCACAATACAAAATAGTATACACGGGCACCAAAGTCAGAAATAGCTACCTATAACCCTTAAGAGTAAAGCTATCCTTGAGTAATTTGGGCCTATGTACCACAAGTATGTAGAGGATAATCTACCATGAGAAGAAGGCTACTTTAAGGGGTAGAGTGAATGACTATGGTTTAAAAAAAAGAAGAAAAAAAGAAAAAAAATCAAGTGCATGTGCTAAAAAAAATCAAAAGAAAATGCACATAAAAGCCTGTGAAAAAAAAAATTGGAGATCAAGATGATAAGATTAGTTTGACCTACTATATTCTTTGTTTAAGGCGAAGGCTTTTGATATTGAGGATTTTGGGAATGGATTTGATTGAATTGATCTCACACACACACTACAAGAATCGAAAGAGAGATGAGATTGATTATTGAATTAAAGTTAGAACTTTGCCAATATTTGAAATTTTCTTTGAGCTATATAATTTTTGCAATCTCTGAGGCTATTTTTCATGTTTTATTTAAAGTTATTTGTCCTTTTAATTTAATTTAATTTTTTTTAAAATGATGTTTGTGGGTATCATCACTGAAGCCCTCACGAGACTATAACTCGTCCACTAGGGCCGCCTAGGGGTTTAAAGGCTTATTGCATACGCTAAATGCAATCGCGATCACCTGGGAAAGTGGTTTAGTTAGGATTTACTTTTTGTTTCGTTACTTTTGTTTTTGTTTTTAGTTTTAGTTTTGCTCGAGGACTAGCAAAATCTAAGTTTGGGGGTATTTGATGAGCATAATTTATATACATACTTTACCCATAATTATATAATTACTAGTTATTTTTATTTGTTATTTTTAATTAATTGAATTGTTTTATTGAATAGAAAATTAATTGGAGATTGGAAATAAAAAGTGCAAAAAGAATAACAATTTGGGGGAATATTAGTTGAAGTTGTGATAGAGTTAAGAGCCAAAAACAATTTGCATTGAAAAAGAATTTCAATTCCCCAATTGAGTTTGCACGTGCATGGCATTGCAAAAGTGGAAAGCAATTTAAATGGGGCCCACACTTTACTTTCAAAAGTGGAATTAATGGTTGGCGTTATTATGGAAGCTTTGTTTCATAATTGGAAAAAGATTTTAATTTGTAGACAAAGAGGATTCGGTGGGTAAGCATTATAAAAGAGAGTTTTGGCTTTTGAATGAGCCAGCAGCAAGAGGAGGGAAGCGAAGACAAAGAGAAGAAAAGCTACAGCAATTCGGTTTTCATGGCTGGTTTTATTTATTTTGTTGCTCTCAATTTAAGTATGTCTAACTAATTTTCTTATACTGAGGTTAAGGATGAAACCCTATTCAATGAAATAATTATCTTTTTATTTAATTAATTCCCTATATATGTTCTTTGATGATTATGGTTTTTATTTCACATGCTTAATTGGATGTTAATAAAATCTTTTCATCAATTCTGTCATGCATTATTGATTGTTAGGATTAATATTCGATTAAATCTAAGCTTGGATTTATAAAGTTTATACATGATTATCTTTGATTGTATGTCTTTCATTAAATTGTTTACATGGAGTGCTTAGGAAACTTTGACTCTTTATTATTCAATATGTTTACATGGGATGCTTAGATGTCATATTATTAAGCAGAAAAGAACCTACATTAGATTTAATTACTTGGGTTTAATTGTTATATCCATGAGATGACATGATTGATTTCGAGTTGTCACTCTAAAATTGGGGATTAATGAATATTTAGTTAATTATTAGTTGAATAGTGGTGGATTCTGAAGCCTTGGTAATTCTTATCTTATTGAATTCTCCTTTATTTTAATTGCTTCCTTAGTTTGATTAGTTTGATTTCTCTTAAAACTCAATTTGGTCAACTAGGTTAGGATTAATATTAATTTTGTATTTAAATTAGACCTTTCAATTTATAACAATCCCTGTGGGATCGACCTCGTTACCACTATTCTATCTCTAGATTCGTGCGCTTGCGAGTACATTAAAATTTTCACAATAATTGTACTTCCTCGGAAATTGTTTAAGCTCAAGTCTAGGTAATTTAAGTGCTTCAACTCAAGCAAAGATGGATTGATCTTACCTTTTAGTTGATAAGTCGCTCTATTGTCTTGAAAACTGTCGGGAATCTGCGGGCTGCGTAGTTTGAGCTGAGCAACATTTCCGGTGCTATTGTCACAGATTGCACCTTCCCATTTGCAGCAGTCTTCTCCAGTCCGCGAAGAGAGTCGACCTGACGGATCTGTTAGGTTTGCCTTGATCTTGAGAAGCGCTTCTTTCTCGTTCTGCACGCAGCGAGCAATCCTCTGGCAAGAGCTGAGCCTGACGGAGTTGAAAAACAAGAATCCTGAGAGAAGAACGAGAAAGATGGGCTGAATGTATTGGTTGTTTCCCATGTTTGTTCTGCAAAAGCGCTTCTGATGGTCAAATGATCATCCTTTGTGCAAACTTGTAACATGCTTCATAGCTTGTTTAGCATCATCTTATTTCAACACTTCTTTCTTGATGACTGGAAACAGTGTTTGTATTAACTTGTCCGTCTTGGCTGCTTGACTTCGATGACTCTTTCGAGGATTTCCAATTAACCCAACAATCTGTTGACTAATAATTTTGGCAAGTAGAACTTTTAGATTGCGATCATCACTTTGAATGCTTCTAACAGATTTTGATATTATCCAAAATATTGGAGAATTGGTCATAAGGCAATACGCAATATAGGAAACGTGACCGCTGAATTAGAATAAATTAAATATAATCACAAGGATAAGACTTGCGTTTTGCGCTTCGAAAAAGTCTGAAGTTGGGAATGTCATGTTTCATAGGACTCCAAGTTGGCCTCAAAAGACTTCATGTTACAATTGGCAATTGCAATTGATTGCAATTTGATACTTTTTAAGCTTTAGCATTAGATTTGATCTTACAAGAAAAATATTGGCCCGTGGATTATTTCACACCGAGGAAGGGAAGGGAAGGAAAGAGAGAAAGTTGCAGTAGGAAACGTTTGATTTTTATAAACTTATTATAGCGGGGTTATTATGAAAAGAGGGATCAAGAGTAGTATTAGATAGCTTTGATTTTTTATTTGAAATCTGAATGAATTTGAATTTTTTTTTTAAATTTAAATGAGTTTGAATATAAATATTTAAATGATATGTATTTTTTAATATTTAAATATAAGAGGCATCGTGTTTGTTTTTATAAATAAAAAATAAGGTTTATCTAAAAATTTGTTTTAATTTTAATTATTCTTTTATACAAATTTTTTTAATGATGTATAAATAGTAATTTTTAGTCTATTATTAATATTCCACTAAACTAACAACATATAATTAGGACATTAGAGTATTAAAAATTATTAAATTTTATATAAAACATGTTAGATTACAAAACATAAAACTAAATTTCTAAACAATTAGTTACAATAATATATTTCCAAACAATTAGAGTAATTTGGTTATTTTATATTATAAGGGTAAAATAGTCAAATTAAACTTATTTTAAATCAACCTCAAATGGTTGAAGATTGTTAAAGTCTAAGTTAGAAAAGAAAAAAAATATTATAAGAATGATTTAATTAATTAATTGTTCAAACTTATTATTAATTTGTAATTTTATAAAATGATGTAAATTTATTGTAATTATTTTGTGGAGGTGGGGTAGGTTTATAAAATTAGTGGGGTGGAAACATGTGGACCTTAAGAAATATCATTAATATTTTAAAGTTTTATAATATGAATAATATGTTTGTTTATAGATTTTATAGTTTAAGAAGTAAGCATATTTAATAGAGATATTTTGAAATATAATATTTTTTTCTCAATGAGACTTTTCTCATTCAAATAAAATGTACAAAAGTTTGTTTTTTTCTAATGCAACTGTCTAAATATTTTTAAAAGATCTAAAATTCATAAAATTTCATACTTCAAACATTTAACAAAAAGTTCTTATGATATCATTAATTAAAGATTAATGTTACATTATGTGGGTAAGGAGATGAAACAAATAAATAATTTCATTAATTTTAAAACTTTTACCGATGACTAACATTACTTGCAATTTTTAAGAATAACAATGGAAAAGTAATGAATTATTAATTGAGGAAAAATAACTTTATTTAATATTTATAAATATAAATTAACTAAAAAAATCTTTCCCTTATTAAAAACAATCTATAAACAAATATATTATACATATTCAAACTTTACATCTATTAAAATAATAAAATAAAAAGATGATTTGGGATTACGATAGAATAGAATCCTCTTCTCAAGAGAATAGATAATAAAACTTAAATGATAATAATTCCCAAAATATTATTATATAGCAATAATATTCTTGATTTCCTTCTTCGCCGTCGCTCTTGTTGTCGCCTATTTAGCATTAAAACTTCGTTGCTCAGGCTTGAGTGATAAATCTCTTCTCAAAATTAAAATTAGGGTTTTGTTTTTTTGGGTTTATTCAGTGAAACTCGCGAATCCAGAGTCAGGAACAGAGCCATGGCGCGTAACGAAGAGAAAGCTCAGTCGATGCTGAATCGGTACATCGCGCTACAGGCAGAAGAGAAAAAGAAACCCAAAGAACGGCGTCCGTATTTAGCCTCGGAGTGCCGCGATCTCAGCGAGGCCGACAAGTGGCGGCAGCAAATCATGCGAGAAATCGGCCGCAAAGTGGCCGAGATCCAGAACGAAGGCCTCGGCGAGCACCGGCTCCGCGACCTCAACGACGAGATTAACAAACTAATCCGCGAGAAGGGGCACTGGGAGAGACGGATTTTCGAACTCGGCGGCCCCAATTACACCAAACACTTTGCTAAAATGACGGACTTGGAAGGGAACATCGTCGACGTCCCAAACCCTAGCGGGCGTGGGCCGGGGTACCGTTATTTTGGCGCCGCGAAGAAGCTGCCGGGTGTGAGGGAGTTGTTCGAGAAGCCGCCGGAGTTGCGAAAGCGGAGGACTAGGTATGATATTTATAAGAGGATTGATGCGAGTTATTATGGGTACAGGGATGATGAAGATGGGGTTTTGGAGAGAGTTGAGGGGCCCGCGGAGAGGGAAATTCGTGCGAAGGCGGTGCAGGAGTGGAGGAGGTTGGATGAGATAAAGAAGGAGGCGATGAAGACGGTGAAGAGCGGGGAAGAGGCGAGCGTGATGGGGCAGGTGAAGGAGATCTTGAAGGAGGGGGAAGAGGATGTGGTTTTGGAGGAGAGGATGAGGGAAATGGAGATAGAGAGGAAAGAGAAGGAGAGGGAGTTTGTGGTGCACGTGCCGTTGCCTGATGATAAGGAGATTGAGAAGATGGTTATTGAGAGGAAGAAGATGGAGTTGTTGAAGAAGTACGCGACTGAAGAGTTTGTTGAAGAGCAGAATGAGGCCAAAGCTATGCTTAATATACAGCGTTAGATGGTGAGTTTGATGGTGTTAAGAGTTATGTTTTAGGTGACTGTTTTACTTTTTGTGGAATACTTTCAGTATAGAGAAAGTTATTGTTGGTTTCCATTTTCTGTAGTTGACTCACTTATTGTGCTCTGGCTTTGTTTGAGGTTAAATGCTTTTGTTAGGTTCTTACATATAAGTTCAATTTTTGCATCTGCAGATTCTTTCTTTACTGCATTTTTAGGATACAGGGCAGAATACAGCCTTAGATAGGCAACATGTGCCAAGAAAAAAAAAACATTGTTATTCTTCTAGGACATGTGAGCCTCCAATGCTCACTGGCAGATTTTCGGTCAAATAGTTCAGTGACAGGTTCAAGATGCCTTGTCTTGAAAGATTTGTTAGATCTGGCACTTCCCCAGATAGGTCATTGCCAGAAAGTAGTAACATGCAGGTATTTTGTTCCGTTGGTTGCTACCGACATTTGCCATTCATGTCATACCTTTCAAGATTAGATGCCATACCAGTCCAATTCCTACATGAGGAAATTGATCCCACAAAGGTTTATTATAAGTAGAGAGGAGGGACTATGACTCTGGGAAATGTTCCCTTAAAACAAATTTGATAATAGAAGTAATAGCAACAGAGATGGGGCCTTTTTACTCCCCTTGTTGGAGTGTCACCATGAACTGTTTGACATATCTGTAACATAGGCATCTGGTATACTATTTCAAGAAATCTGGAAATTTTCTTTTCAAATGATTATGCAAGTGGACATACAAATTCATATGTTGAATGTCTTCAATGGATGGATACTGCTCACCATAGTCTTACAGCTAGCAGGGGTTTAAATAAAAATTTGTTCTTTCGGCATGGTTTAATCTGTTAGCTGGTTACAGTGGTGCTACTTTAACCTCTGTTTCTTATAGGAAAGGTAGCAAAAAGCAATTACATTGTAAGTTAGGTGTTGCTTCCACTTTTTGTTTTGCTTGCAAATTTAATTTTCTATCTTCCTTCTTTTTCCAGGCATAATAGTCTGCAATATCTTGTCACTTCACAGATTTATGATGAGGACTGGATCATATTTCATTGCTTTGGGAAAAATTGACAAGGCTATTTCATGTTTGACCTATAATCTCAAGATGGTTGAGTTGATTGAGGTTCAAGGTAGCGAGAATGGTCTTAAGCTTGTGAGATTTCAGCTAAAGAATGCAGAGCGTTATTATTATCTTGGGATAGTTGTTAAGAATCTCCTATGATAACTCGCAAGTCAAAGAATTTTCCTATATCATCTTCAACTGCTGAAAGGTGAAGAAGTATCCTTGATCATCTCCACAATTGTACTAACAATCCTGGAACTTAGACGGCATTACTTTTTATCAGTTATAAACCTGATTTGGAAAATAGGCACACTAAAAATAGAAAGCAGTTGCATGGCTGTTTTTGGATTCATGTTATTTAAAGTTGTTTGATGTTTTGTTTCTGTACATCGGCAGTGAAAAGTTTTTTGATTAGCGGGGGTTGGTGTTATTGAGGGATTTTGAAGAGTTATCTACATCTTTCAACCAGGAATTTCAATGTAATGCAGTTGGGAAAGTCACGCTATTTGTTGATGAATGATAGTATGTCAACATCTAATCCCGCAACATATCCATTTTGTAATGTGTTTACAGGCCTTCTAGAATCATATAGGAATGGCAATGGTACCCACAAATCTGTCTAAATCCGCCCACCAAAACTTGTCCGCTGTGGATAATTTTGTGGGTTGCGGGCGGGTTTGGTATTATAAATTGAAGCTTGCATTAGGTTGTGGGGGATTTGGTATTAGTCAAATATATGAGTATCCACTTACCTACAATTTTTTTAATTATTTTTAATTTATTTTAATTGAAAAATATTTGAATCTTAAAATATATAAAGTAATAATATAAAGTGTAAACGTGTGCAAAAGTTGCAATGTGCCTAATAGCCTAAGCCTTAACCAAAGTCATAACCTAAACTTAAGGAAACCAAACTAAAGGGAGTGGTGATGGATTAGTAACTAAAAAATATTATTCTTTAGAAAATATTAATCATAATTATTATTGTAGGAATTGTGTTGGATGGGTGCTAATGTTGGTAAATGAAATGAAGATTTTCCCTTGAAGTTTATGAAGTTTATGTTGAATGATAAAATAAAATGATAATTGTTATTTTTTTATACTAGTTTGTGGCTTCCTTTATGGATCTATGAATTTTATACTTAAATTTTTTAATTTGATTTAGATTGATGTTGAAATTTTAATTTTTCATTTACATTGGTTAAATTTAGAATTAATTGTGTTATGTGAAATTTTAAGTTATTATTATAAATTTACATATTAAACATTTATAATTTTAAACGTGGAAATTCACATAAAATACATTGAGTGCTATTAGGGATGGCAATGGATTGGATTTGATCTAAGATTCACGTGATTCAAATCCAATCGGATCGGATTTGGATATCGATGTGCGGATCTAAGACAGATCTGGAGCATATCTGAATCTATCTTAATATCTAAATCCATATCCATATCCACTCATATTTAATTTTATTTTATTTTAAAAATTTCTTAACAATTGTGGAATTATAATGATAATAAATTTTATTCATAGTATATTAGTAGTATTTACCATGCATTTAAACTTTTAAAACTTAAAGGTTAGTTTTGTAAATTTAAAGGTCAGCCAACCCCAAAGCATGTACATACAATATTCAAATTGCAAGCCAAATAATATAACCTGGCAATTTATTATATTATATTGGCCAAATAATTTTAAAGGAATATAACTATTCATATATTTAGTCAAATATGGTCATAATAAAAATAATAAAGGACTGAATATAAATCATATTTAATTTATATGTCATTATCTAATGTTGTAGGAATGAGAGTAGGTGTATCGTGGATATTAGAATGATGAAGGAGACAATAGAATATTAGATTGATCTTACTCCTACAATTACTTCTGAATGATATTTTATTATTTTTTTTTTCGGATTTGGAGCAGATATATATATTTATTTCTTTTTTGGATCTGGATATAAAGCGAAAAATATGTATTCATGACGGATCTGGAGCAGATACGGATCTTGATTTTTATTATGGATTTGGATCTGGAGCAGAGTAGATCCAACCCATATATGCCTCATTGCTATCCTTAAATACTATTACGGGTTTAATAATTGTCAAAATTGACAACGAGTGGGTTTTCTTCAAAAAGTTAAAATTTGTAGTAGGCTGCGGGTGGATGTAAATGTAGTGGATTAATTAATAATTGGATTGTTGATAGTTTTTACAACAAATATTAAAAGATGGTCCAATCAGGCTGGGTTATCAAACATGATTGACCCGAAATTAGCAAATAAAACTTCTCATGCAAAATTAGTGACACAAAACTTAATTTCTCATGCAAAATTAGTGACACGAAACTTAAAAGCTTCAACACAGCAGATTGAAATTTGAATATGGTTATAAAAAGTAATTGAAATTTGAATATCCAAAGCAAATATTGGTTGCGGATGCAATTTGTATTTTGTATTATTATTGTATATTTACAGTCATGCAAAATGGTTTTATTTTTTATTTTTTAGGAAAGTTAGATTTTTTTAGTAAGTTAAATCTAAAAGTGATATGCTTTTTTTTAAAAAAATAAATAAATAAAAGAAAGATTAATTGGTTGGGTTGATTTATATTAAATTTGAATATATAGATCCATAGACCAAAGCATTTACATTGAATTTTTCATTTTACAATTTAATCCAATTCAATCAAAAGGTTAGTCCGACCAAAATTTGATTAGATTGGATCAATTAGTTTAGTAGGATTGTATTGCATTTTGAACACCACTTGATTAGTATTAAAAATTATTTAATTATCAAGCGATAATATGTTATTTTATGCTTATGTTATAATTTATATTTGTGTTTACGTAATTTATTAGGAATTAATGATTATGTTTTAAATATATTTAATTTTGTGTATTTTTATGTGTTTATCAGGAAAAATATTAATTTCACGTAATTCGAGGCTCCAAATAGATAAACGGAGGTCAAATTTGGATTCCGGAGGTCCGGAAACCTTAAGATCAGTCAATATCGGCTTAAAATTGGGCTTGTATAAAAAAAATTGACTTTTCCTGTTGACCAAGCACTGATTGAATGATGAAATGAACTTACAATAGATATGAGTGCATTGGATAACTGGCAATTTTGACTAAATCTCAACCGTTCATGATTCAATGGCCATGATTGTGCCACGTGGCAATGGTTGGTGAAGCAAGTTGTAGGATCCGAATCTTTGTATTTGGGTCGACCCGATCCACCCATTAACCCGCCAAATCTCAACCGTTCTTTGGGCAAATCGGACGAGTCAAACGATGCCACGTGTGATGTTGACTTTTGAAGTTTGACTATCCATTGAATCTTAATCTGAAGGTTGTGATGAGCACATGCATGAAGCTTATGATGGACCGCAAAGCACTGGATTATGAATTTATTTTTCTATAAATAGAGCCTCATTTTATATTTTTAATCATCTCTCTACAACTCTCTTCTTCTCAAATTCTCTCCATCTCCTTGTAATCTTGATTTTCAGGTGTGTTTTTAATATTTTGTATAATTATTTTTATAAATAAAATTAGTTTTATTTCCAATTTTAGTTGCTTTTATTACTTTTAATTATAAGTAATTCAATTTTACTACTTCTTTTTATTTCAATTATACTTAACTAAATAATATTAGTTAGGGGAAGGTGAAACTCTTAAGAAATAAATATGATTTAAGCAAATTCTATTTTTAATTTTATAAATTAAATTATTTTCTATTTAATTTTATACATATTTTAAATTTTGAAATTTTGATTTATTGTAGACAAACAAATGAATTTGGCACAATAAGTTCTTAATATCTTAATATAAGGTATGGTAAAATGGTATTTTGACTTATTGTAGACAAATTAAATTTTGGCACAATAAATACTTAATCCATCATAAAATTAAAGGGAAAATAATAATAATTTATATAATTAATCTTTTGGGCAATAAATCTAAAAAAAAGGCAAAAAGAATTTATTAAGTTTTATTTATTACTAAGAGTGGATCCGCAACCCTAATTAGTTTAATTTCATAGTTTCATTTAAATTAAGTTGTTTATATTTAAGTTTTAATTTCAATTTTTAGTTAAAATAAAGTAAACAAATTAAATCTTTTATCTGTGGATCGACCTCGGATTCACCGAGTTATAATACAACAAGACACTATTACACTTGGGAGTTAAAAAATTACTTTTAAGTTGTGTCAAGTTTTTGGCACCGTTGCCGGGGAAAAGTTTTTATTTTGCTTTATTTTTCGGTTTTTGATTTTTCTCTTTGTGTAAATTTTTGTTTGCCCCCTTTTCTTTTTCTTAAATTCTCTTTTGTCCCTATATCTTTCATAATTCTCGTTTCACCCCAACAATTCTCGTTTCTAACCCAATCGTCTGGTAATTACATTCTGACCCCAACATCTTTAAGTCGTTTCACTTTCATCCCAAATTGCTCAATTCTAAATTTCTAAAAATTACGGTGTGGCCATAAAATTAAAAATACTTTGCAATAGAATCCCTAGTTGAAATTCCTCAAAATAATTAAGACTTAGACTTACATCTTGGACATACTTTGGACATATTTGGACTTATTCTAGACTTAATTTGGACCAAACTAACTTTAACTACTAACTCTAATTACTAACTCTTAACTTACTAACTGCTAACTTCTAACTTCTAACTTTTTTTTTTCAGTTATTTAATTTTCTGCATTTATTTAATTTCGTATTTATTTATTTTCGCTTTATTGGTGGGTTCAACCACCAAACTAACTACTAAGTCTAATTTTTATTTTCAGTTATTTAATTTTCAGTATTTATTTAATTTTTTTTGCTTTATTTTTTTTAATTGGTGGGTTCAACCACCATTTTTTTTCTTATTTTTCATTTATTTATTTATTTTTACTTTATTGGTGGGTTCAACCACCATTTTTTTCTCTTTTTCTTTTTCTTTTTCTTTTTCTTTCTTTCGCCTTTATTTTATACTTAATTTTATTGTTAGTTAGTGGGTTCAACCACTAAAATTGTTATTTAAATTTAAATTTTATTTTATTTTGTACACTTATATTATTTGCATATTTAATTTTTTATTTTTTTATTAATTTGTGTGAATATTATCTTTATAACATAACCATTGCATGAGACGTTGGTCTCGATGTTTAAGTGGCAGGTTAATTCGTAGATCTCAATCTCCACCACCAATCATGGATGAAAATCAAGGCGAAAACGTTTTGGGCGAACTTAATCCTCAAATTGATCAGGGAGACAACCATTCTCAACATGGGCATGATCAAAATCAACCAAGAACTCTGAGAGATTACATGAATCTAACTAGAACCGGAGCACCGTCGTGTATAGTATTCCCTCCAAAAGCATCTCGATTCAACTTTAAACTAGGTATTATTCAACTTTTACCAACATTTCATGGTTTAGAATCTGAGAATCCATACTTGCATCTAAGAGATTTTGAGGAAGTTTGTAATACATACACAGACCAAAATTGTAGCATGAACATAGTTAGATTAAAGCTTTTTCCTTTTTTATTAAAAGATAAAGCTAAAACTTGGCTACAAAACCTTAGATCTGGATCAGTAAGAACTTGGAATAACATGCAAGAACAGTTTTTGAAAAAATTCTTTCCACCTTATAGAACAAATTCTTTTAAAAGGCAAATCACTTCTTTCACTCAAAAAAATGGAGAAACATTATACCAATGTTGGGATAGGTTTAAAGAGTTGCTTAACATATGCCCACATCATGGTTTTGAAACTTAGCGATTGGTCACTTACTTCTACGAGGGTTTAATACCCCAAAGTAGACAGGTTGTTGAAATGATGTGTAATGGTGAATTTAGGGATAAAAATCTTGAGGATGCACTAGATTTCCTTGACCAATTAGCTGAAAAT
The DNA here is from genome assembly GCA_029618585.1 of Citrus australasica. Classification (NCBI taxonomy): domain Eukaryota; kingdom Viridiplantae; phylum Streptophyta; class Magnoliopsida; order Sapindales; family Rutaceae; genus Citrus; species Citrus australasica. Next base: position 9,772,728 of record JARCIV010000002.1, on the reverse strand, counting down.
GCACAACATTGGGATACTGTTGGAACTTTTGAATTGACAAATAAGCAACAACCATCTCCATCTAGTGGAGGAATCCATAACCTTAGGGAAGATCATGATTTACAAACAAAATTTGCATCCCTAGTTAGGAAAGTTGAAGCTTTGGAGCATAAAAAGAGTGATCAAGTAAAATCTGTTCAAGAAATTGCATGTAACATATGTAGTTCGAATGATCATTTCACTCAAGAGTGTCTCACTTTGCCTGCACTTAAAGAATGTCTAAATGATCAAGCTAATGTCATTAACACTTTCAATAAACCAAACCCGTATTCATAGACTTATAATCCTAGTTGGAGAAATCATCCGAATTTCAGTTGGAGGAATAATAATAATGCACAATCTTCACAAGCACCACCTCCACAAAATTTTCAAAATCCTCAGCCTTATGCACCATATGTTCCACCACCCTAAAAAAATATAGAAGACACAATGCATTCATTCATTAGAAAGCAAGATGTTATTAACAATCAAAATGCACAAACTTTTTCTGATTTGAAAGATACTCTTGCTAAAATTGCTTCTGCACTCACCATTCAAGAAAAAGGAAAAATTTTAGCCCAACCACAACCAAATCCTAAAATTCAACAAAATCCACCCACATATCATGTCAAGTCAGTTATAACTCTTCGTAGTGGTAATGTTGTTGATAGACCTATACCTGAACCTTATGAAAATGATGAAAATTCAAAGGGTAAGGAAGGACTAAATGAACTTACACCAAGTGAAGAAATAACTAGTGTTCCACCTGAACCACCATTTCCGCATGCATTGAGTAAACCAAGGAAATCAAACCACTCTTCTGAAATTTATGAAATCTTTAAGCAAGTGAAAGTTAACATTCCTCTATTAGATGCAATCAAGTAGGTACCTTCATATGCCAAATTTTTAAAGGACTTGTGCACTGTTAAGCGGAAATTGAAGGTAAGAAAGAGTGCTTTCATGGCCGAACAGGTAAGTACAATTCTGTCTACTAATAATAATTTGAAATATAAAGATCCTGGTTATCCTACCATTTCTTGTATTATTGGTAATCGCAGAATTGAGCATGCTTTACTAGATCTTAATGCTAGTGTTAATTTGCTTCCATATTCAGTTTATCTTCAACTTAATCTTGGTGAGTTAAAATCAACTTCAACTACACTTTTGCTTGCCGATAGATCAGTTAAAGTACCAAAAGGAATACTGGAAGATGTTTTAGTACAAGTGGATAAATTCATCTATCCTGTGGATTTTATTGTCTTGGAAACTGAACCTGTTGTGAATAATTACAAACCAATTCCTATAATTTTAGGTTGACCATTTTTAGCAACTGCTAATGCTTTGATTAATTGTAGGAATGGTTTAATGAATTTATCCTTTGGGAATATGACTTTGGAATTGAATGTTTTCAACATGTGCAGACAACTTAATAAAGAAAATGAGAATAAAGATGATACTGATGAACAAAAGAAATTGTTTGAATCTTGTATCGAGGAAAATATTCAAAAAGGGGATTTTTCTGAACTTTCTAATGTTTGTTTAGTTAATTCAATTGAGTGAAATAAGCAATTTGAACTTGATATTTCTAATATAAATTCGTTACTTGATTCTGTGCAGACTTCACAAAATTATGATGACGAGCCAAAATTTGAGGAGCTTGGAAGTATTGAAAAGACAAAACAACAAGAAACACTTAAAATGGAATTGAAACCTTTGCCTGAAGGATTGAAATATGCTTTTCTTGGAGAAAAACAAACTTATCCTGTTGTGATTTCTTCTACTTTAACAAGCGACCAAGAAGGTAAGTTACTAACTGTTCTTAAAAAGTATAAAAATGCAATTGGATGAACTTTAAATGATATTAAAGGTATTAATCCCTTAATCTGCACACATAGAATTAATTTGGAAGAAATTGCTAAAACATATCAACAACCTCAAAGAAGATTAAACCCACACATGAAAGAGGTAGTCAAAACAGAAGTCCTTAAATTGCTTGATGTGAGAATTATCTACCCTATTTCTGATAGTAAGTAGGTAAGTCCTACACAAGTAGTGCCTAAAAAATCTGGAATCACTGTTGTTAAAAATGAAAAAGGTGAATTAATTCCAACACGAATTACATCTAGTTGGCGCATGTGCATTGATTATAGAAAATTAAATGAAGCCACTAGAAAAGATCATTTTCCATTACCATTCCTTGACCAAATCTTAGAAAGAGTAGCATGACATCCCTAATACTGTTTTTTAGATGGATATTCGGGCTATTATCAAATTCTTATAGCACTTGAGGACCAAGAAAAGACCACATTCACATGTCCTTTTGGAACATTTGCATTTAAAAGAATGTCATTCGGGCTTTGTAATGCTCCTGCAACATTTCAAAGATGTATGTTAAGCATTTTTTGTGATATGGTTGAACATTATTTAGATGTCTTTATGGATGATTTGACTGTATTTGGGAATTCTTTTGATGATTGCCTTGATAATTTGGAGAAAGTTTTAAAAAGATGTGTTGAAAAAGAACTCGTGTTGAATTGGGGAAAATGTCACTACATGGTTACTTCTGAAATTGTTTTGGGTCATGTTGTTTCTATTAAAGGAATTAAAGTTGACAAAGCAAAAATCGAAGTCATATCTAAATTGCCACAACCAAAAACAGTTAGAGATGTGCGATACTTTTTAGGACATGCAGGATTTTATAGGAGGTTTATAAAAAACTTTAGTGTCATATCTAAACCACTTTGTAACCTCTTATTAAAGGATGCACCGTTTGAATAGAATGATGATTGGCAAAAATCGTTTGAAAAAATAATTTATCTTTTAACATCTGCACCTATTATGCAATCTCCTGATTGGTCTTTGCCATTTGAATTAATGTGTGATGCAAGTGATTTTGCTGTTGGTGCTGTTTTAGGACAAAGAAGGGATGGTAAGCCTTTTGTGATTTATTATGCGAGTAAGACTTTGGATAGTGCTCAAATGAATTATTCTACAACTGAAAAAGAATTACTTGCTGTGGTATTTGCATTAAACAAATTCTGTTCATATTTGCTTGGCTCTAAATCTGTTGTGTTTACTGACCACGCTGCTGTGAGATATTTGATGAGTAAACAGGATGCCAAACCGAGACTAATTCGTTGGATTTTGTTACTACAAGAATTTGACCTTACCATCAAAGATAAAAAGGGTGCTAAAAATGTTGTTGCTGATTATCTATCAAGACTCACATCCGAATTCTGCAATGATATAACACCCATAAATGATTCTTTCCCTGATGAATTTTTATTTTCTGTTACTTCAATGACATGGTATGCTAATATTGTTTAATTTTCTTGTTACAGGTAAAATGCCTTTGCAATAGAATGCTCAAGAAAAGAAGAAATTTTTTGTTGAAGTAAAGAAATTTTATTGGGATGACCCTTATTTGTTCAAATATTGCCCAGATCAAATTTTTCGGCGATGTATTTCTGATAATGAGGTAAGTAATGTCATTAATTTTTGTCATTATGAAGTATGTGGTTGTCACTTTTTTTCAAGAAAAACTACTGTTAAAATTTTACAGTGTGGATTTATTGGCCTACCATGTTCAAGGACACATATGAATTCTGCAAAAGTTGTGAAAAATGTCAAAAATTGAGATCAATTACAAAAAGAAACATGATGCCCTTAAATCCCATACTTGAAATTAAAATATTTGACTATTGGGGAATTGATTTCATGGATCCATTTCTATCATCTTTTGGATTTGTGTATATATTAGTTGCAATTGATTATGTTTCAAAATGGATTGAAGCAATTTCTTGTCGAAATAATGGTAGTAAAATTGTGGTTAAATTTTTAAGAGAAAACATTTTAAGTCGATTTGGAATCCCTCGAGCCATTATCAGTGATGGAGGTAAGCATTTTTGTAATAAGTCATTTGAGTCTTTAATGAAGAAATATGGAATTACACATAAAATTGCTACCCCTTATCATCCTCAAACAAATGGTCAAGTTGAATTAGCAAATTGGGAGATAAAACAAATTTTGAAAAAAACAGTTAACTCGAATCGAAAAGATTGGTCTCTTAGACTTAATGATACACTTTGGGCTTACCGTACTGCATTTAAAACGTCATTAGGAATGTCACCCTATTGGTTAGTTTATGGTAAACCTTGTCATTTACCTGTTGAACTTGAACATAAATCACTTTGGGCTATTAAAGCTTTTAATTCAAATTTGGATGATGCTCGTAATATGCGAAAATTGCAATTGAAGAACTTGAGGAATTAAGGAATGATGCATGTGAAAATTCAAGAATTATTAAGGCAAGAACAAAAGCATTTCATGATAAAAGAATTTTTCGAAAAACATTTGAGATTGGTAAAAAAGTGTTGCTTTATAATTCTCGTCTTCATTTATTTTCAGGGAAGTTAAAGTCAAAATAGAGTGGCCCGTTTGTTGTAAAAAATGTATATTCATATGGGGCCATAGAAAATGAGAATCCAAATAATAGTGTCACATTTAAAGTTAATAGTCAAAGATTAAAACCATATCTGGAACATCACCCACGTGATGAGGACACCGAAATTAATTTGAGTGACCCACCAGTTCTTGATTAAGTCTTTAATGATTTATTTATTTATTTTGTTTTACTATTATTTTATCGTTTCATTGTTTGATTTTTTTATGCACTGTACATATTTTTTTAACATTATTTTTCTTATGTAAGCATGTTTGTTTGACAATTGTACATTTTCTCATCAATTTTCATTTTACATCATGAGCACCTCAATGAGAAAATTCATGTTCGTACATCTTAAAAGATTTCTGCGTGTGAAATTTCACTTAAGAGGCCTGATACAAAGCTGTAAATCACATCCACTTTGGGATCTGCAACCACCAAAATTCGTGTCCTATGTTGAGGATCTAGAGGGACAACTCAGAACGGTAGAGAGTGGCATATATGAATTTCAATTGGAGCTTGAGGTTAACTCAATGAGAGGACGAATGTAAGTTCATTTTCCCTTTATATTGTGTGCTTCTTTTTGTTCGCTTTCACGCTTGATTTCATTTTGCAGATTTGATTTTGGTGTGTTTTGATTTATTTTCCCATATAAATGGCGGATAACAGTACTCCGTGACTTCTTAAGTCGGTATCTTCAGTTTCCCACAATAACTGAAACCCCAAAATCAAACATGGAAGAAATATAACATAAACTCCATAAGCATTTTCCCTCTCTCCCTCAGAATGCCCTCACGAAAATTTACAAAGCTCGTTGTGAACGACTGCTTTTGTTAATGATCAATGGCATTCCTTCTTACATTCGTTGGTTAATTGAAGCAAAGGTCCGATTAGCAGGTGAGTTTTCTGATCCATTTGTTTCTTACATGCCTGGTTTTGGTAAAAGTACGTTTGTTAAGAATATGAGAGCTAAACGACTTGGCTCAAAATGTCATAACTGTGTAAGACTTGGTTGCAAACGACCAGATTGTAAATCTTTAGGAATGGTTTTTGATACTCGTGAAGATAAAATTAAATTCATTAAAGATGACATGAGTAAAGAGTCATTGGATGATATCTTACGATCTCTTGAGACGCATCGAAGCGGATTTGTGCAACGTGAGATTTATAATTTGTGAATACTATTCCAAAAACAAAGTGCACAATTTAGTCTTGGGAATCTGACTAAAAATGACCTTGTTTGCCAGTTTATAAGAAAACTGGATGGGAAGCCTATCCTCGACCCATAGGGGGCGTTCAAGCCGTTGCTGGACGTAAAACTAGAGGAAGATGTGAGCCACAATCACAACTACCAGTAAATATCATTTCACTTCACTGTTATTTTACTTTACTGTTATTTTATCATTTACATTATTGCATTTAGCGGTGTGATTTTGTTTTTAATAAATATTTGTTTTATTTTACTGTTTGCTTTTTCTAATCATTATTTTCTTTTTACTGTTTGTTTTTGAATTATTGAGCCACGAGCTTTACTTGTCATTTGACAAATATGCCAACCCATTTACAGTTGTTTCTCATTATTTATGTCACCAAGATCTTTAAATATGAGCTCTTTTTTCAAACACTCACTTGTTTTTGAAAACTTAGTCCAATGGCAGCATCTTCGAGTAAATAATTCAAAAACATTTGTGTGCTTTCTGGGTTTCACTATGGAAAGTACAAAGAGTTCGTTCAGGCAGCTGTAGATCTTGGTCGTGTCATAGCAGAGAGGAAACTGCATCTTGTATATGGAGGAGGTGAACGAGGGTTATCAAGACTTGTCTCAGAAGCTGTTTTTACTAGAGGAAACCAAGTACTAGACATTATCCCAAAAGCCATTGAACCGCTAGTGTGCATGTCTGGCCCACCAATTGGAGAAGAATTAGTGGTATCAAGTATGCAAGAGGGAATATCTGAAATGATGAATCATGCTGATACTTTTATTTTCTTGCCAGGAGATCTTGTAACTTTTGAGGCATTAATTACATTTGTATCTTGGGCCCACTTGAACATTCATCAAAAACTCATCGGTTTGTTAAATGTTAATAATTTTTATGATGGCTTGCTAACTTTTATTAACCATGCAATAAAGAATCATTTTGTTCCACATTCTGTAAAAAAACTCTTTATCTCTGCTTTTACTGCTAATGAGTTACTTGATCTTTTACAAGCTTATATACCAGAGCCAGATCCAAAGACTTTTGCACTGAATTGGTCGACTGATGATGGTAGCGGAAGCAGTAGCAAGAATAAGAAGTGCGATTTAGATTTAACTCTCCGTCTGTAAATATTTTCTGTTGCAATGTTCATGTGTTGTCTTCTAAACTCTTTATCTTTCCTTTTAAAACATTGAGGACAATATCTTTTTTAGGTTGGGGGGAGGGAATAGTTAATAATTGTGGAATGTCTTAGTCCTGGTGATGTGTTTACAAAAAAAAAAAAATTTTTTTTTTTGTAAAAACTAACTCAGGACAAATTTGAGTCGAAGATGGCAGGATATAGAGAATGTAGTACCTCTAGAAACGCATATTCTTAATCTTAAGGGTGTTGCTAAAAAAAAAATTGACTTTTTCTTCATCTTTGTTATCCGCTTTTAAGCTTCTGCATAAAGTTCAGGTGAGATCTCCTCTTCTTCTTATTTATTATTCTCTTTTTTATTATTATTATTATTTTTTTTTTTTTGCATATTTGTAAAATTATAAAATGTTAAGATAATGTTTAGATTAGGTTGTGGGGTGGGGATAATTGACGTATGTTTTTAAATATGTGTGTTGTTTTTCTCTTTTCTCTTTTCTTTTCTTTGTTAAAAAAAATAAAAAAAAAAATTTTTTGTGTAGGATGGCCATGTAAAGAGTCATGACTTTTGAGACGCATCCTAATAGTCTTGTTGTATTATATTTTGATTTTGAGATTCATAGTAAATTGTTTTTGTTCCCTTTTCTTTGAATTACTCGAATTTGTGAACTCCCCACTTAGTTATTAAGTTATTTAATTGTTTACTCATTTAACAGGAATTATTGAATCATTCTTCACGCACACATTATGACACATACTAGTGGGTTGTAAGTTAAAATTTTACAGCATTTAGTTCTTTTGATTTATTAGGAATTGTATCTAAGGTAGTAGAAAGTGAATATTGCAAAAAAAAAACATAAAAAAAGAAAGAAAAAAATGTTTTTAATTTTGTTATATCTAGAAACCCGAGTAATTAAGTCCGTAGATGTGTTTCAACACTTAGTGCCCTAAGGTCAACTGGTCTGGGAGTCACTGGCCTAAAGCTCGCTACATGGGTAATAAATATATTGTTTGTTTATTAGAAACCCGAGTAATTAAGTCCGTATGGGTGCTTCAACACTTAGTGCCCTAAGGCCAGCTGATCTGGGAGTCACTGACCTAAAGCTCGCTACACGGGTTAGAAATGTAATATTTTTAAAAAAAATGTGTGAATAATCTATTGGCTAAAGATATAATTTCTAATGAATTTTGGAAAGAAAATGTTGTTTTTCTTTTAATGAAGCCCCATAAGTATTGTGTTAATTACTTGAGCACAAAAGAAGGTTTGATGATATTCTAGGTAATGAGTGAACATCAATGTGGTAAAGAAATTTGGGAGAATTTATTTATTTGGTAATTTAGAGGATAGATGAACAACTATTAACTTGCATGTGAATTTTATAAAGGGAAATTTGTAACCTACCCCCAAATAAATTGACAGTTTGCACAGTGTTCCCAACAAATTTGACTTGTTGCACTGCGCACCCAAAAAAATTGACATTTTGCACCACACCCCCAATTCCGTTATTTTCTCAGTTAAGTTTAACGGTGGAGGGGTAAAATTGAAAGTTTATTCCTTAAATTAATTTTAATGAGAATTCTCTTTATTGCAATTAAAATAAAAATCTTTAAAAAATTAAAGAAAAAATAATAGTGGTGACAATGTACATGTAACAAGAAATTTTTTTATTACAATTAAAATAAAAATCTTTAAAAAATTAAAGGAAAATAATAGTGGTGACAAATGTACATGTAACAAGAATTTTTTATATTAAATTGAAATAAAAATCTTTAAAAAATTAAAGAAAAAATAATAGTGGTGACAATGTACGTGTAACAAGATATTTTTTTATTGCAATTGAAATAAAAATCTTTAAAAAAATTAAAGAAAAATAATAGTGGTGACAAATGTACATGTAACAAGAATTTTTTTTATTAAAATTGACAAAAAAATCTTAAAAAAATTAAAGGAAAAATAATAGTGGTGACAATGAACATGTAAGAAGAATTGTTTTTTTATTGCAATTGAAAAAAACCTTAAAAAAATTAAATGAGCTAAAAATTTTGTTTTTTTGCATAGAGGGGCATTTTTGTCATTCAATCAAAAGTTAGATGGAGCCGTTAGAAATAACTGAAAAATTAACGGAATTGGGGGCGTGGTGCAAAATGTTAATTTTTTTGGATGCGTGGTGCAACAAGTCAAATTTGTTGGGGACGCGGTGCAAAATGTCAATTTATTTGGAGGTAGGTTACAAATTTCCCTTTTATAAATCTTAATTTAATATAACGCTTTAATTGCTAGAGGGCCAGCAATAAGCTGGTTAGGGGGTGTGATTAGTATTAAAAATTGTTTAATTGTCAAGCGATAATATGTTATTTTATGCTTATGTTATAATTTATATTTGTGTTTATGTAATATATTAGGAATTAATAATTATGTTTTAAATATATTTAATTTTGTGTATTTTTATGTGTTTATTAGGAAAAATATTAATTTCACGTAATTCAAGGCTCCAAACAGATAAACGGAGGTCAAATTTGGATTCCGGAGGTTCGAAAACCTTAAGATCAGTCAAGATCAGCTTAAAATTGGGCTTGTGTAAAAAAAAGTTGACATTTTCTTTTGACCAAGCACTGATTGGATGATGAAATGAGCTTACAATAGAAATGAGTGCATTGGATAACTGGCAATTTTGACTAAATCTCAACCGTTCATGATTCAATGACCATGATTGTGCCACGTGACAATGGTTGGTGAAGCAAGTTGTAGGATCCGAATCTTTGTATTCAGGTCGACCCGATCCACCCATTAACCTGCCAAATCTCAACCGTTCTTTGGGCAAATCAGACAAGTCAAACGATGCCACGTGTGATGTTGACTTTTGAAGTTTGACCATCCATTGGATCTTAATCTGAAGGTTGTGAGGAGCACATGCATGAAGCTTATGATGGACCACAAAGCACTGGATTATGAATTTATTTTTCTATAAATAGAGCCTCATTTTATGTTTTTAATCATCTCTCTACAACTCTCTTCTTCTCAAATTCTCTCCATCTCCTTGTAATCTTGATTTCCAGTTGTGTTTTTAATATTTTGTATAATTATTTTTATAAATAAAATTAGTTTTATTTCCAATTTTAGTTGCTTTTATTACTTTTAATTATAAGTAATTCAGTTTTACTACTTCTTTTTATTTCAATTATGCTTAACTAAATAATATTAGTTAGGGGAAGGTGAAACTCTTAAGAAATAAATATGATTTAAGCAAATTCTATTTTTAATTTTATAAATTAAATTATTTTCTATTTAATTTTATACATATTTTATATTTTGAAATTTTGATTTATTGTAGACAAACAAATGAATTTGGCACAATAAATTCTTAATATCTTAATATAAGGTATGGTAAAATGGTATTTTGACTTATTGTAGACAAATTAAATTTTGGCACAATAAATACTTAATCCATCATAAAATTAAAGGGAAAATAATAATAATTTATATAATTAATCTTTTGGACAATAAATCTAAAAAAAGGCAAAAAGAATTTATTAAATTTTATTTACTACTAAGAGTGGACCCGTAACCCTAATTAGTTTAATTTCATAGTTTCATTTAAATTAAGTTGTTTATATTTAAGTTTTAATTTTAATTTTTAGTTAAAATAAAGTAAACAAATTAAATCTTTTCTCTGTGGATCGACCTCAGGCTCACCGAGTTATAATACAACAAGACACTCTTATACTTGAGAGTTAAAAAATTACTTTTAAATTGTGTCACTACTGCTCATGGTTATGGACTATGATAAATTTGTTAATAACTGAACCAACTATTTTCTTAATTTGGGATTTAGTCCTATACTATAACGTTCTTGATTAGTCTTTAACCTCATTATGATAATAAAGTTTTGATTAATGGTTATCAGTGGATTCCGATCCATGGCCGATTAACAAATTCTTGACACCAAAATTAATGGTTATCAGTGGGATTCCGATCCATGGCCAATTAACAAATTCTTGACCCCAAAATTAGTGATTTTGACGATTTTTGATAGGCGTGGATTAAAAATGGCCCACTTGAGCTAAGGTCTAAAAACACTCATGTTCTAATGACATGGAGGTTGACAAATCACATTAATCCAGAGATAATAGAAACGGGGGATTGTCATCTTCCCCCTTACAGTAATTAACATATATCATTTACTCCCTTACTATTTTTATAATGGCCAAAAACCCCGGTGACAACATAAGTTTACAATATTATCCTTATTTTTAATTACTCTTTTATTTATATTTATTTTAAATTAAATAAATTACATGAATAGAAACTAAATAAAAAAATTAAGTATTAAAAATACGAAATATATATTTTGATATGAGCAAAAAAAATAATAAATTTTTTTCTTGTAATTATTTATTTTGTGAACATTTTCTTATAATAAGCATTTTGTAATATTTTAAAATTAAATGTAAAAAGTATAGATAAAATATTTTATTATTTATCTTATAATTAATTTTTATTTTTCATTCAAATTTTCTTATAATAAGTTTTATATCATTTTATAATAACTTTCTTATATATTTATTATAAGAAAATTTTCACAAAATAAATAAGTGCAAGAAAAAAATTTTATTATTAATTTTTTTCTCATATCAAAACATATATTTCTTGTTTTTAATGCTTAATTTTTATTTAATTTCTATTCATGTGATTTATTTAATTTATAATAAATGAAAATAAAAGAGTAGTTGAAAATAAGGGTAATATTGTAAACTTATGTTGTCAGGGGGTTTTTGTCCATTATAAAAACACACATGAGGGGAAATGATATATGTTGATTACTGTAGGGGAGAAATTGGCAATCTCCCTAATAAAAAATCAAACCAAGTTTGGAAGACAACGATGAAAAGGAATAATCAAGTGAGAGATAGGACCGCAAATCCCGTGTAATCTTAAAAATTAATTATTAAATAATTTACAATCCTTACATCAATGTTCTTCGAATAAAGGAGATTATACTTTTGTTTGCATTAATATAGTATTCTAAGAAGGATAATTTACACTGCTGGCCTTGTTGTTTATTAAAATAATCATATAGACCAGTATTTTATAAAAATCATCATTTGAGTCCTCATTAATTTTGTGTTTTGTTGATAAGGTTAATGTCATTTGGGTGACACATGTTTCAATAAATATAGTTAAAAATAAGTAGACGTGTGAAAATTATTAACTTTTGCCATTAATCGTAATGACGCAAGGGCAAAATAGGAACAATTGATTTATATAATAAAAAAAAAGGGTTAATGTCACTTGGGCGACACATGTATCAACCTTCATCTCACAGGTAACAATTGTTTTAAAAATGCTTCTACTGGAGATAAATTGTTAACTTCTGTTGTTAACTGTAACAACACAAAAATATTGTAATTAATAGAGAACATGAGGGAAAATATTGATAGAGCTTTGTTGAAGAATGTATTGGATATCTTTGTTGCTACTAGACTCGGCAAACTGTTTGGTTGTTATGAACAATATTTTGAAAGAACAAATGTTTAGTAAGCCATCATGTTGGATTCTTGAAGATTTGAGTCTAATATTTACAAAATTAGTGGTAATGAGATAAAAAAAAATGATTTATATCATGCTTCACGATGCATGAGAGAGTTGCTTCTTCTTTATGTTCAAAAATTAGTTTGATTCAATGAGGGTTTTTTTTGTTAAATATTAGTTTGATTTAACCCCAAAAAAGCCCAGATTTAGATGCAATTTAGATTTTTACTAAAAAAATCAGTGGTTAGAGGAGAAATGTCATTTTCAATTAACTATTCACTTTCGTTAGAGTTAATGGCAGGAGCTAACAATTTGTCATATATAAGAGTATTTTCAAAATAATTATCACTTGCCTGATAAATGTTGAAACATTTGTCACCCACGTGACATTAGCCCTATTATTTAACAAAGTCACAGGGGTAGAAATGTCGTTTCACCAAAAGACAACCAATTTGTTAAAGTTAATAGAAAAGTTAATAATTTATCACATGTCTTTCTATTTTTAAAAGTTGTATTACCTTATTGATATATGTTGAAATATGTGTCACTCAGATAACATTAGCCTTAACACTTTAACTGTTAATTCTTCTAAAATTTTAAAATTTTCAAAAGCATTTAAGGCACGAATAATTCCAGATGCATTACTTAATTATGAAATAAGAAGCCTCCATCTAAGAAAGGGTTGTGATGCTTGCAACGTTTAGGTTTGTGAAGGGAATGTGTATAAAGAAATATGATTCTTTAGTCTTTATTGATACGAGCTTCTTTTGACTCTTGAACGAAGTATGAGTATAGGATTGATGGCTGTTTTTATAAGAATGAAATCATACACTATTACATATAAATGCATTTATATATACATCCTCTTCAAAAGCTCTAAAGAGGATTCAGGAACAAATTTCAATCATGTAAACTACTAAAATAGTGATGCTCTGGTCGTTTATTTCTCATCCTCAATTTTGGTATTTTTCATTGTAAAACTGACTTGAAGCATAATCTTTTGAATGTTGATTAGATTGGGTGTAGGTCGTTGTAGGAAAATATACATTTTCTGGGGAGTAAGTGGGTCTGTCTTTATTGAAGTATGTTTGTTAGCACTCTAATAGCTCAAGATACAGAGCTATCAAAGCACTCTCAAAGATTGAGACCAAGAATTACAAAATTGCATATATCAACCAAATCGACTTTCATACTTGTTAATTCTGAGCAAGGAACTCTGACCAAAATTAATGGAATCAAAGAAATAAGAAAATGATCAAACACAGCAATCAACACACACAGAGAAAAGTCGAGACTCAGTTTACGTGGTTCAGTTGTGTTGTGAGCACAACCTACATCAACGGTAGAAGCCACCAAAAGGAGTATTATTGCTGATTCAAGCCAAGATTACAGAGCGTTTTTCAGATATGACTACAAGAACAAAGATTACACTTTTCTCTCTCACAGATCTATCCAGAAAGCTCTCAATTTCACACTCACAAACCATCAGCTTTTTACCAGCTGATATAAGCTCCAGTTTGCACAGATTAACGCCACGTGTATAACGACCTCGTGACAATTTGATTCCCTTCTCACATGCATTCTCACGTGCTTCACTTAAACTAGCTTAAAACGATCTCAATTGATGCCGTTTTGAACTTTAAGTATTGCACATGTCTGGCTCGTGACTTCTTGAAGCATTTATATTCAATCTGAAACGCTGCCGTCTTATCCCTTCAAGTTTTGAATTCAGCAGATTAATCCACAATGTTGTTATTCAATAGACTTTATATATTTATGTTTTTGTTTGGTTTCATTTTTTTCTAGTTTAAATGATATTTGGATCAGGGGTAAAATTGACATTTATAATTCATTAAATTATGTCATGGTTAATGATTGATGACTTATCTATAAAAAAAGAGATAAGAAACCAAAATTAAGAGGACTTAAATGATGATTTTTGCAGACTACAAGTACCGTAGTATAAATTACGATTCCATGAACCGGTCAAAGTGGCATTCGTTGAAGTCAAGTTTCATGAAAATCACCATTTGCTCACAAATTAGTGCATTTCTAACTTACTCCAAGTATGTCTCAATACATTGCCATAGAGAAAACTTGTAGTGCCGAAAGTCAACCTTAACAAGCATTGCTTATTAAAGTCATGGAATTGTGAGGTTAACTACGAGACTGCTGGCCGACTTGAGCCTTAGAATTTTATATGTATTGCAATTTCTTCGGTAGTGAAATAACGTAGCATTCTGTTGCATTCTGCTGACATGGGTGGTAACAAAAGTGCAACCTCGGCGCTTCTCCTTCTTTTGCTATTATCAGGAATTTTGCATCCAGAAACCATTCAGCTTGGTTCAGGCTGCCAAGAGGCTGAGAGGAAAGCACTTCTCCAGTTCACACAAAGCCTTAGAGACCCTTCAGGTCAGCTCTCATCTTGGGTGGGTGAAGATTGTTGTAGCTGGAGCGGAGTCAGCTGCAATAACAGAACTGCGAGTGTCATCAAGCTCAATCTTAACAATCCATTTCGAGACAGTTTTGGCTCTTTTGAGGATGACGCAGGTCACGAATTGGGTGGTGAGATTAGTCATTCTCTGCTTCAGTTGAAAGACTTGGAATACTTGGACTTGAGCATGAATAATTTCACAGGTTTCCAAGTTCCTGAATTCATTGGATCACTAAAGGAGCTGAGATATCTCAATTTATCTGGCTCATTTTTTAGTGGGAAAATTCCTCAGAGTCTTGGAAACCTCTCAAACTTGCTTTAGCTTGATCTCAATAATTTTATTGATCAATCAAATCAAATAGACCTTGAATGGCTTTCAGGTCTTTCTTTCTTAGTATACTTTAACTTGGGAGGCGCAGATCTTAGCAAGGCTGGAGCATATTGGCTTGAAGTTTTTAAGAAGCTGCATTCTTTTGTTGAGTTGCACTTGCCCAATTGTAATCTTCCCAGTCTTCCTCTCAGTTTTCCATCTCTTAATTTCGCATCCCTTCAAGTGCTTGATCTCTCCAACAATGATTTCAACTCCACAATACCTCACTGGTTGTTCAACATCACCAGCCTTTTATGTCTTGATCTCAGCTCCAACGACCTTTATGGTGATATCTGTGAGGTTGCTGGTGAATCAAACTCATCAGAACCAAACGATGACGTTTTGGCAAATTGAAGGAAGCTTATAAGTGATGCACGTGACCGATGCGTGAGGAGCTTATCTCAGTTCGTTAAAGTTGTTATACCACGTGTAAGCAATCTGTTTCACCTGGGAATAACTGGATAGTTGCTCTGTTAGCTATAAGAGCAGGCTGACGAAACGAATTAGTTTAAGCTTGTGAATTCAGTAAAGAGATTTCAGTGAAGGGTTGAGAGTTCTCTGAAATCTGGTAAACCAAACACTGTAAAGAAAGTTCCTCCATTGTTGAGTAATGAATGCTCTGTAGAAAGCTTTTCCCGTGGATGTAAGTTGTACCAGTTGGTGCAACTGAACTACGTAATTGATTCTCGTGTTGTCTGTGATTGGTTTGTTTCTTGATTCTTTATTCTTTCTAGTTCTTGGGTATATTGTGTTCAATTACCTGGGTTCTTTCTTCATCTGTGCATCTTGTGTAGTTCTTTATCAAAGGTCCTGGGAAGTGTTTTTATTTGTCTTGCACAGTATATAGCAGATCAAAACACTACAATTGGTATCAGAGCTTGGTATCTTTGATCAAGACCAAGAATGAGCACACCGAGGATAGATCTAGAAAAGTTCAATGGCAAGAATGACTTCAACATGTGGACAATCAAAATGGAAGCCTTGCTGATCACTCAAGGATTGGGAGATACAATCGAACCTATTTCCAAGAAAGAGGGAAAAGAAGTCTCATCTTCCAAGACTCCAGAAGAAGCAGCCGAAGTGGATAAGAAGGCCAGAAGCATAATAATCCTCAGTCTTGGAGATGCTGTTATCAGAGGTGGCTAAAGAAAAGACAGTTGCTGGCTTATGGGCTAAACTAGATGGAATCTACATGACCAAGTCACTAGCAAATCGTCTCTACATAAAAAGGAGAGAATGTTTACTCTGAAAATGGTAGAAGGGTCATCACTGGATCATCATATAGATGAATTTAATAAAGTTTGTGATACTTTAGAATCTATTGATGAGGGCCTGAATGATGAAGGGAAAGCACTTCTTTTAATAAGCTCCTTACCAAAATCATATGAGCATTTTGTGGATGCCTTGATGTATGGGAGGCAATCTTTGACTCTTGATGAAGTTAAGGCTGCCCTTAACACTAGAGAGCTACAAGGAAAACAAAATGTTGTGGAGAGTAGTGTTGGTGAAGGTCTGACAACAAGGGGTAGATTTGATAAACATAATGAAAAGAAAAAGAAAGAAGGCAAGCAGAAGAAGAAGCAAAAGGGCTGGAAATGCTTCCAGTGTCACAAAGAGGGGCATCTTAAAAGGGATTGCCCTGAAAAGAAGGTTAATCCAAAAGACTCAATGAATCGAAGTGGAGATGCAGCCATAGTTGAAGAGGAGGGATATGAGTCAGCAGGTGTGTGTGTAGCAATTGATTGCAGCCAAAAAGGTAAATGGATCTTGGACTCTGGATGCACTTTTCATATGACCCCTTTTAAGGATTACTTTACTGAATACCATAAAATTGATGGTGGTAGGGTAATGATAAGGAATAATGCCATGTGTAGAGTCATTGGTATTGGTACTGTTAAACTTAGATTACATGATGGAACTCTATTGATGATTAAGAAAGTAAGACATATGCCTGATCTTAAAAGGAACCTTATCTCCTTGGGGATGTTTGATCAAATGGGGTATAGCATTAGGCTTGAATCTTGTGATCTAAGGGTATTAAATGACTCTAAAATAATCTTGAAAGGCAATAGGAAAAATGGAGTGTATGTCCTAGATAGAGAAATCATAGCTGGTGAACCTGGCTTCTCTGAAAATGTCAAAACAGATCACACCAGGCTATGGCACCTTAGGCTGGGTCATATCAGTGAAAAAGGTTTAAAGGAGTTAGAAAAACAAGGTGTATTAAGAAAAGAAAAAATTGGCAGCCTAGAGTTTTGTGAAGACTGTGTGTTTGGCAAATCTTCAAGGGCAAGCTTTAAAAGATCAAACCAGAAGTCTGAAAATGTCCTAGAGTATATACACTCAGATCTCTAGGGACCAGCTCAGGAGTTGTCTCTAGGAGGAAATAGATACTTTGTATCTTTCATTGATGATTTTTCTAGAAAGGTTTGGACTTATGCTCTAAAGCAAAAGGATTAGGTGTTTGAAAAATTTAAGGAATGGAAGAGCCTGGTTGAAAATCAAATAGGTAGGAAAGTTAAGAAGCTGAGGACAGATAATGGGTTGGAATTTTGCAACCAACAGTTTAGGAGTTATTGTGCAAATGAGGGCATAATGAGGCTCAAGACAGTGAAGTTTACTCCCCAACAAAATGGGTTAGTTGAAAGGATGAACAAAACACTTATGGAGAAAGTAAGATGCATGTTGATACAGTCCAAGCTTCCAAAATCTTTATGGGCAGAGGTACTGATGACAACTAGTTATTTGGTAAATCTTAGTCCCTCCTCAGCACTGGACTTTAAGACACCTTTTGAAATATGGCATGATAAACCAGCAAGCTATGAAGGCCTGAGAGCATTTGGATGTTCAGCCTATGCTCATATCAAACAGGGAAAGCTTGCACCAAGGGCATTGAAAGGAGTTTTTGTAGGTTACTCAGATAGAGTGAAATGTTACAAGATCTGGTGCACTGATCTAAGACCCCCAAAGTGTATAATCAGCAGGGATGTAATCTTCAATGAAGATGAGCTGATAAGAAAAACTCAACCAGCTGAAGAAACTAACTCAGGTTCAAAACCCTCTGAGATGTTGGAATTTGAGGTGGAGCAACCTGATCAGAGGAACATTGAAGAAGCAACAGACTTTGAAGATGTTGAAAATGACTCAGGGGAAGTACAAGCACCTCATCAACATGTGGAGACAGAATTAAATCCTCAGATAGGAGACTATCAACTCACCAGAGATAGAAAAAGAAGGCAAATCAAACCACAAAAAAGGTTTGGTTATAAAGATCTAACTGCCCTTGCTTTAGCTGCAGCACATAATATACCTGATGAAGAACCAAAGACCTCAAGGAAGCAGTTCAGAGCTCAAACAAAAGGGAATGGTTGGCAGCAATAAATGATGAAATTGCTTCTCTGTATAAAAATAAAACATGGGAATTGGTAGTGAAGCCAGCAAACAGAAGAGTGGTTGGATGCAAATGGATCTACAAAGTCAAGGACGGTTTAACTCAGGCAGGTTTAAAGCTAGACTTGTAGCAAAGGGGTATACTCAAAGAGAATGGGTTGATTTTAAGGAGGTGTTCTCTCCAGTAGTTAGACATGCCTCAATAAGGGTGATATTAGCCTTAACAGCAGTTGAAGACATGGAGCTTGATCAACTTGATGTCAAGATTGCATTTCTGCATGGAATACTACAAGAAGAGATATTCATGAGTCAACCGGAGGGGTATGAAGACCCTAAGAAGAAGAATTGTGTTTTCTTGTTAAAGAAATCACTCTATGGGCTCAAGCAATCCCCTAGGCAATGGTACCTCAGGTTTGATGAATTCATGGTGTCAAATGGATTTATGAGGTGTAACTATGATTGCTGTGTTTATTTTAAAAGGATAAATGTCAGTGTATATGTGTATCTACTGTTATATGTAGATGACATGCTACTGGCAAGTAAGGATAGAGAGGTAATTGAATAATTAAAATTGCTGCTCAGCACAGAATTTGAAATGAAGGATCTCGGGCAGGCTAAGAAGATTCTAGGAGTAGAAATCAGAAGAAACAAGAAAAGTGGGCTGCTATTTCTGTCACAAGAAAGTTACTTGAAGAAGGTCCTGGCCATCTATGGAATGCTAGATTCAAAACCTGTCCAGACACCTCTTGCTTCTCATTTCAGACTCAACAACTCTCAGTGTCCATCTACTGATGAAGAAAAGCAAGAGATGATGTCAGTCCCCTATGCAAATGCAGTAGGGTGTCTGATGTATGCCATGGTCTTAACAAGACTTGACATAGCACATGCTGTCAGTGTTATAAGCAGGTATATGGCCTCACCTGGAAGGGAACATTGGAAGGCTGTAAAGTGGGTAATGAGGTATCTAAGTGGGACCTTGAAGAAATGTCTGGTGTATGGGAGAAACAGGGAAAATGGAGACAGCTTGTGGGGTTATGTTGACTCAGATTTTGCTGGAGATTTAGACAGAAGAAGGTCCGGTGTATGGGAGAAACAGGGAAAATAGAGACAGCTTGTGGGGTTATGTTGACTCAGATTTTGCTAGAGATTTAGACAGAAGAAGGTCTCTGACTAGATATGTGTTTATGCTGAAGGGATGTGTTGTTAACTGGAAGTCTGCATTACAGCATGTGGTGGCACTCTCTATTACAGAAGCTGAATATACAGCTGCTACAGAAGCTGAATATACAGCTGCTACAGAAGCTGTTAAAGAAGCTTTGTGGCTTAGAGGGTTAATATCTGAGCTGGGGGAAATGCAGAGTACAATCTCAATATTCTGTGATAGTTCCAGTGCTATTCATCTCTGCAAAAATCCAGCACACCATGAGAAAACAAAACATATAGACATCAAGCTGCATTTCACAAGGCATGAAGTCTCAAGGGGAGATATCAAAATGGTTAAAATCCATACTGATGTAAACCCTGCAGATATACTTACAAAGACTGTTCCTGTAGCTAAGTTTGAGTTAAGCTTAGACTTAGTGAGACTAGGTATTGTCTAAACGATACTTAGTGTTGGAGAAGGAGTATGCAGAGGAGTATTGATTCAAGGTGGAGAATTATGAGGTTGCTGGTGAATCAAACTCATCAGAACCAAACGATGACGTTTTGGCAAATTGAAGGAAACTTATAAGTGATGCACGTGACCGATGCGTGAGGAGTTTATCTCAGTTCGTTAAAGTTGTTATACCATGTGTAAGCAATCTGTTTCACCTGGGAATAGCTGGATAGTTGCTCTGTTAGCTATAAGAGCAGGCTGACGAAACAAATTAGTTTAAGCTTGTGAATTCATTAAAGAGATTTCAGTGAAGGGTTGAGAGTTCTCTGAAATCTGGTAAACCAAACACTGTAAAGAAAGTTCCTCCATTGTTGAATGATGAAAGCTCTGCAGAAAGCTTTTCCCGTGGATGTAAGTTGTACCAGTTGGTGCAACTGAACCACGTAATTGATTCTCGTGTTGTCTGTGATTGGCTTGTTTCTTGATTCTTTATTCTTTCTAGTTCTTGGGTACATTGTGTTCACTTGTCTGGGTTCTTTCTTCATCTGTGCATCTTGTATAGTTCTTTATCAAAGATCCTGGGAAGTGTTTTTATTTGTCTTGCACAGTATATAGCAGATCAAAACACTACAATATCCCAGATGGATTTGCCAGCTTGAATTATCTTCAAGAGCTTGATTTGTCCGGAAATTCATTCCTTGGAGGCCAGTTATCCAGAAATTTAGGTAAGTTATGCATTTTGCGGACAATGATTCTTTCTAGAAACAACATCAGTGGTGAGGTGAGTGATTTCCTTGATGGTTTATCTGAATGTACAAATAACATCTTACTAGAGAAACTAGAGTTGTGATTCAATCAATTTACCGGTATTCTTCCCATTTCTTTAGGTTCTTTTAAGAATTTAAGACACCTTGTGCTTTGGAAAAACTCATTTCTGGGTTCAATTCCACCATCAATTGGAAACTTGACCCTTTTGAAGGAATTGTACCTGGCATCTAATCAAATGAATGGCCAGAAAATTTCGGACAGCTATCAGCACTTGAAGTGTTGGATCTCTCCGAGAACAAATGGGAAGGTGTCATAACTGAATCGCGTTTTAGGAACCTTTCAAGCCTAAAAGAACTGTCTTTAACTATAGAGTCACCCCAGTCATTTACTAAAGATTCGATAAATGTTACCTTGCTTTTCAACATCAGTTCTGATTGGTTTCCTCCATTTAAACTAGGTTTCATCAAACTTAGATCATGCCAACTTGGTCCAAAATTTCCAACCTAGCTTAGAAATCAAACTGAACTAAGACTTTGGTTCTTAACAAAGCTAGGATTTCAGACAACATACCTGACTGGTTTTGGCAGTTGAGTTTGACCCTTGATGAACAAGATGTTGCTTATAATGAATTAAGAGGAAGGGTTCCAAATTCCTTAGGATTTAACTTTCCAGCCACAGTTGATTTGCGTTCTAACAACTTTGAGGGTCGTCTCCCGTTGTGGTCATTTAATGTGACAAAGTTGTATTTAAGGGATAATTCCTTTTCCGGCCCAATTCCTGATGACATTGGCCAAAACCTTCCTTTGCTGACAGATTTAGATATCTCCTGCAACTTTTAAATAGCAGCATTCCAAGTCCATAGGCAATCTAAAGCAATTTATAACATTGGTCATTTCCAACAATAACTTGTCTGGTGAAATTCCTCTGCTTTTTAGCAACAATTCTTTCCTTTATATTTTGGATATGTCAAATAACAGCCTTTCCGGTAGCATACCAGAGTCAATTGGTTCTCTTCGTACACTCAGATTCCTAGTGCTCCGTAACAATTATCTTTTTGGCGAACTCCCTCTTTCACTGAAAAATTGCACTTTCATGGAGAGTCTTGATCTTGGTGACAATAATCTCTCTGGCAACATTCCGGCTTGGATAGGAGCAAGCATGCCAGGATTGTCAATTTTACGTCTGTGATCCAACCTCTTCAATGGAACCGTTCCTTCTGAATTGTGTAAGCCTTCTAGACTTCACATACTGGACCTGTCACACAATGACTTGTCAGGATTCATTCCTCCTCGTGTAGGGAATTTGAGTGGCATGAAAGTTGAACCTCCAAAATCTGTTCGACACGAGGGAAGGTTGCGAGTGGTGACTAAGGGAAGTGAGCGCAAATATTTCACTACTCTATACCTTGTTAATCTTCTGGATTTTTCGAGCACCAATCTATCAGCAGAAATACCAGCAGAGCTTACAAGCCTTGTTCACTTGGGAACCTTGAACTTGTCGCACAATTATTTGGTGGGAAAGATACCTGAAGAGATTGGAAACTTTGAATGGTTAGAAACTCTAGACCTATAAAAAAACAAGCTTTCTGGCTCTATTCCTCCAAGCATGGCTTCACTTATATTCATGAATCACTTGAACCTGTCATACAACAACTTGTCCGGCGAAATACCAAATACGAACCAGTTTCAGACCCTCAATGATCCATCGATTTATGAGGGTAATCTAGCACTTTGCGGAGATCCATTACCAAAAAAGTGCCCTGAAAATGGTGGAAGGTCGCCGGTTCCCAGAGGAGATGATGAAGATGAGGATGAGCATGACAAGTTATGGCTTTTTGTTAGTGTCGCACTTGGTTTCATTGCGGGGTTTTGGGGATTTTTTGGTTCTTCGATCATTAAAAAGTCTTGGAGAGACGCTTATTTTCAGTTTGTTGATAAAACGGTGTATCTATTTCTCACATTCGTCTCATTAAATGTTGCTCGTCTGCTGAGAAAATATCGGTAAAGTGCTGAACTGGGCAAACGTGCGATCCAAACAAGTTTTGAGAATGAATAACTGCTTCTTCAGAGCAATGTCTAGAATTGTATTTGCTTATATTATTTTCAAGTTTAATTACTGTGAAACAAAAAATCTTTTGTGATAAAGTAATGCAGTTAAGTTTATGGCATCCAAGTTCGTAAATATAAAAAGCCTTTTGTTTGTAATTTGATCGATCCTATACGCGTATATTTCATTTGATATCTCAGAAACTTATTAACTTTTTTGATCATTTTAGTAGAGTGTGTGTGGGAGTATTTTGGCATGTTTTATGTTTCTGTTTTAAATGTCTTAGATGATGGAAGATCAAAATATTAGAAACAACAAAATTATTATTATTATTCAATTGATTCATTATACAATCTACTAGCTTATTTAAAAATTTCAAAATACCAAAACCTTTACTATAATTATAGATAAGTTGCCATAATATAGCACCACCTTGTTGTGCTGTAGACGTGTCATTTGTTGTGATTCAATGCTACTTATGCGCAAAATGCAGAATCAATACACACTAAATATTCACAAAAAAATAAAGGACACGAGATTTAATGTGGTTCGACAATAAAGTCTACATCCACAAAGGCAAGAAAGAATAATTGTTTACTAACAATTAATAGAGTACAAATTTGAGTAATGAAACCTTATTTCTCAAATATCCAAATACACTTAGTACTCTTATATACTCTTGAAGGAAACAATTTTCCCAAGACACACATCTCCACAAATTAGGTAGAACCCAACTTAGTATCCAAGGAAATGCTCTCCCAAACTTTCTAAGAGCTCATTTGCAGATGCTCCATTTCTCTAGATTCTCTCACAAAAAACTCTCTCTACACTCTCTCAGATAGCTCTTCACCTAAACTCTCACACTTTTACATTTTTAGGATGATTTGAATGAAAGAACTGCCTTCTATTTATAGGCAAAATAGTTGCACTATTGCACTAAATCCTTTAATGGTTTTCAACAATTTCGGCCACTGTTTCTTGAAAACAGAAAATCTCCAGATGGCATAAAAAAATGTCAAAGTTTGGCGACCAAAACTTTAAATTTTTTGGCAATTGTGTGTGATTCCATTTTTGACTCTTCAATAATTTTTTTACCTCGGTGAAGATTTATCCAAATCAGAGTTGACTACCAATGAGCTATCTTCCCCAAAGTAATAATTCATTAAGGATAAAAAATGGTTGTTTGCTTCGACTACCTATGTACCTAACTATTAAGATTAAGCCAACCCTAGTTCACAGTTCTTGAAGGAAATGCCTTCACAAATTGTTCCATACTTGTATATGAGTGTTGCGTAAATTAGTAAGTGTACTAGTCGGTACAAGCAATATAATGAAGAGTAGAGTATCGTCCCACAAAGATTGCATATCCTAATAGTTACCGAAATTATTCTAACCCTAATAGATTAAAATAAAAATAAATTAAATTATCTAAAAATTAAATAAAGATGCAGGCAGTAATAGAAAATACCAAAAGATTAAAACACTAGGACATCCGATTTTACCATAACCAATCCAATTTAATCATCCATCTATGCTATTAAAATTTACTACCCATGTTGATAGTGAATTTCCCTAATTCATTCAATATCCTCTCTCGAGTAATATTAAATATACCTTCACACATTAACCTACTATATCTCTATATGAATTTAAATATGCAAAGATTCATTAAACTCTATGAAAATTCTTAGAAAAACTGCACGAATCACGTTGGCACATCTCTGTCTTTCGTTCAATTCATGGCATCCATTACACAGAGCAAAAATACATAAATCTCCTCTCGGTCTCATTATGTATCCTTAAATCATTCAAATATTGGCCAGATATTTAAAAGCATTAAGCACAATAATGAACACTCAACCATGGAATAATAAATTAAAAATAACATAAATTTATGGAATTAAATCTTCATAGTTAGGCTACATCGTAGCCCTAGTAAATAAATTAGTTCATGGGAATATAAAGAGAATCCATTAATTTAATTGAAAACATTCAAGTAAGATAATAGAGAAGAGAGAAAGAAAAACTCAAGAAGCTATCTCTCTCCAATCTCTGCAATTGACTTCTCCAAATTATTGCTCGCGGATTTACAACGGCTTCTCTTGTTCTTTTCTTGCTCTTGGTTTTCTCTCTAATTTTCAGTTGTTGTGCGGCTGCCTTCTTGTCTCTTTTCTTTTATATTGTTGCACCTTGAATCCTCACATGGAAAGGAAAAAGAACAAAAGCCCAACTGCCACTTTTAAGCCCATGCACGTGAATAGCCTTCTCAAACAATGCCAAAACATTTGCTTCCTTTAATATATTCTAAGCTTGCCATTTAAATTGTCAAATGGGCTCCACGTAACTAGCTTGAAATTAAAAGCCAATTGACCTTTTCTTCTCTTCCTTTATTCTTCACGTGATTGCCTGCATGATGCTTAAATTCAATTTTCCTTGATTTGGCTTTTTATTGCTTTCCCTTCTACTTCCACATTATTTACATTATACTCCAATTTGTTTATTTTTGCGATGAGGTTGATCACTTCTCATCACAACCATACTGGATTCCATGTCATGAAGCTGCAAACAATTCTGTGAAGGAATAAAAATGATAGATTGCCCTGATTTTAAGTATCCACTTGTTTGAACTTGCTACATACACCATAAGTGTAATACTCAATGAATAGTCAGTGTCTAATGCTATGTTTGCTATTAATTTTTCCCATTTTTTTCTGAGTCTTTGGATAATCTTTCCTCCATCGGCCCTTCCATGATAAAAGACACACTTATCTCAGGCTATTCTACTTCTCGATTCAGTTTGAGAACTCTTTCCATCATGCTTTATCCTTTTTTTGTTATTGTTCGTCCGTCAGTCATCAAAGTTTCAGATAATGCTCATTCGAAATATTTATCATTATTTTGAATCTCTAATTTATTCAATGTTGTGCTAAGATCTTTGAGGATGATCACGTTTTTCCCTTATATGAAGGTAGTCACAAAAAGACTATATTCTTTTAGAAGTGAGTGTAATAGAATCATAGCATTGACTTCATCCTTAATATTTTTGTCAAGATTCTTCAAATAATCTTGATACATGCGCATCCATTGATACCTCAGGCTTCATTCAAAAGCCATATTTGGCTCATTTCGTGAATGCATTTTTTCAGCGTCTCACAAGTTTTTTTGGTCTAAAGTATGCCACAAAGCAATCACGCACTCATCATCTTGAACCATGTATTTCACTTCTTCGAACAAGCAACACTTAATCTGATAAAAAATCTCCTTGTTCAAATGATCCCGAAACATCTTTATCATACTTGTGTCTTTTATCTTTCACAACAACCTCAAGACTAGTTTAAATTAGGAAATCCAAAACCTCGCGCTCTATATGCCGAAGTTGTTCCCATTAACTTTGTCAAAATCGATCTTCTGGGTTCTTACAACTAGTACTACATGACGAGGTAACTAGTCTCCCCTTCAAAATTCTCCTTCGATTGAACACTTGTACGAAAAACTTCCATAATAGTTGGGTGGACTATTCATTCGTCTTTTTCTACCATTTTAACAACCATTCACACTGGAGAAAAACAATCTATTTTGTGTCTGTTCGCGTGAAAAATGCACCTAGACTCGCAATGCACCTAGACTCCTCAGGCCCTATGCCGTTTTGATAGAACTTTTCTAGACATTCACAAATCACTTTTACTGTACATATCACCACTACAACACATACCATTATTCATTTCAAGTACAACAGCTAGCTCCACCGTATTTATGAATAGTACTATATATGTGAATAATATCATATACATGAATAATATTGTTAATGTGAATAATACTATATATGTCAAGTACAAACCATCTGCTCCATCGTATTCATGAACAGTACGTATATGTGAGCAGTGACATATACTCCAAGTACAAACCATTTGCTCCATTGTATTTATTAAAAATACACATGCATGAACAATGACTTATACCCCAAGTACGAACCATCATCTCTGATACCACTTATTTTGCTGCGGAAGCGTCATTTGCTGTGGTCCAATACCACTTGTGTGAAAAATGCAGAATTAATATGCATTAAATATTCACATAAAAATAAAGGACATGAGATTTAATGTGGTTCGACAATGAAGCCTACATTTACAAAGGTAAGAGAGAAAAATTGTTTTAACAACAATTAATAGAGTATGAATTTAAGTAATAGCGTACAAATTTGAGTAATGAAACCTTACTTCCCAAATATCCAAATACAACCAGTACTGTTATAAAATTTTGAAAGAAACAATTTTCCCAAGACACACATTCTTTCACATCTCTATAAATAGTGCAGAACCTAACTTAGTACCCAAGAAAGCACTCTCTCAAACTTTCTGAGAGCTCACTTGCAGATACTCCCTTTCTCTAGATTCTCACAGAGAGAACTCTCTCTGTCCTCTCTTAGAGAGCTGTTCACCCAAGTTTTCACACTTCTACATTTTGGGCTACTCTAAATGAAATAGGTGTCTTGTACTTATAGGCAAAATGGTTGCACTATTGCACCAAATCCTCTAATGGTTTTCAACAATTTCAGCCACCGTTTCTTGGAAAAAGAAAATCTCTAGATGCCATCCAAGAACATCAAATTTTGGCCACCAAAAACTTTAAATTTGTCGGCAATTGCATGTGATTCTTTTTTTGACTCAACACAAGTGTTGAAGAGTATTTCAAAATTATGAACAGAAGTAAGCAAAGATGCTACGAGCTTAGATTTGAATAAAAGTTGGCATGTGACTACAATAAAAATCACGTGATTGTAAATACTAAGGAAATGAATCATAAAATTGAGTTGGAAATCATAGTAATTAGCAGTGTGTGATTACAAATAAAATCACCTGTGAAAAGTGATGAAGAACAAAATTCAGTTATGGATCTAATGGTGGAAAATGAATTATAAAATTTGAATATAGGAGATTTTGATCCAAGAATCTAAATCCCCTGCCAACTTTGCTCCCTCAGCTTATAACTAAGGGCGAAGAGGTTGAGAAAAGGATCCTTTGGCCAATTTGTCATCAGACTAATAGAGATCATGAATACTCTATCATAATATATTTGAAATTATTAAAATGCAAAATTGACTAGAGCTTGCAGACTAATAGAGATCCTAACATACTTTATCAGAATATGCTTTTAGTTACTAAAACATAAACTGACTAGAGCTTCGGAGTATCTTTTGCCGAGACAAGCTTGGGGTTCACTGGTGAAGAAAGAACTAAAACAATAAAGGTTACAAGTATATTTCAACTTTTATTAATTAAATCTGTTAATATATTAATCTAGATTATTGAAAGGCTTTTTACACCTTCAATTGGCACCGTATGTGGGAAATTGGACAAAAAGCCAAAATCAAACCATGAGCAAGTTATTTAATCAATTTGTTTCATTGATTGATATTTAGCTTTTAATAAAAAAGTTCACCTATTGACTGATATCAGTGGATCATTATTATAAAGTCATTTTTAACATCTTAACTCATCACATATAACTTTCGCTTATTATACAGTTGAAATTATCACTTAAAAATGTATTAGTGTGATTAATTGGTGAATCTTGCTAAAATGACAATTGAATAAATCAATTCTCATTTCGGATGGCTTAATATATAAGCCCTATGTTCTATGCTTGTGAGAAGGCAAAAGAAGCTAAACAATCGACAAACACTCATTTAAAAGGTTTTCAGAACCAACTTATGAATAGTAAAACTCAAGAATCATATACAACAAAACAAAAGTTAAACCGAAGAAATTTACACCAAAATAGTAATGCTCGGATAATCACAATGGTTAAACATATTCTAGATAACAAAACTTACAAACCATACCCACAAGACGCATGAATGAAATATGTATAGGCAAAAGTACTATGGAATGCATAATCTTCGAAAAAATACTCAACGATGAAATTTTATAATTTCTTATTCAAGAACTCCTTCGGATAATGGTGGGATCCTGAAAAGCCAAACCTCACAGACTACTATGGAGGATAATCCAAACAATTTAATGCTTGGCCAGAATGATATGAAAGGTCAATTTGAATTAACCGCGCCAAATCAGATAGAATTACTTAACCAGATCCTAAAGCAAGTTGAATAAATTCAAAAAAGGAGCCAGACATTAAATGTACGGTTATAAATGTAGAAGCTTAAAAAAAACCCAGAGAATCACCCTATTATGAAAGAGGGCCCAAGCTCTAGGGCAACACAACCAACAAATGTTGAGATTGGATCTTAGGGGGGAAAAAGAAAAAAATGTGAGAGAAGCGGCTCCAAGAATGTTTATAGTGTGGAATTGAGGGAAAAAAACTAGAGGAGTTCTGAAAGAATCTAAGGACATCTATGAAAAAAGATGCAGTTCTAAGATCAAGATGAAATAAAGAAAGAATTAGCAAAATACAGGAAGTTTTTCGAAAAGACAGAGAAAAAAGAGTTAAGTATAAAGGGTTATTATCAGAAACCTCCCCTGAGGTTTAGCGTATTATCAATCAGAGAGATTGTATTCACGTATTATCAGCCACCTCCCCTGACGTTAGTATACCGTTTAGTATAATTTAAATTAATGAGGATAAAATGGTAATAGAACTCATTAATAATAAAAAATTCTAACAAACTTTAAATTATGACATTGGATTCTGACATTGGGTTTAAAATATGAGAATGAGTTGTAGGGAAAGTTTGTGTCCCAGCAGAGCAAGTTGTAGCCGCCTGAGCGGATGCACCGACAAACAAGGAAACGTTGCCGTTTTCCACTTCCAACCATAAACAACTTTCCTCTTCAGGCAACTACCAGCTACGTGACAGCCGAAGATCGAGAAGAGAAATTGTTTCTCATTCAGTATGAGATTTTGTTTTGCTTGGCCCTTTAAAATTTTTGTTCTAATAATTTTATAGAATTTGATCGTAATTAATTCAACACATCTTCTCCCCTTTCTCTGAGTTAAGTTAGTGTCTCTTTCTGCTATTGTGTGATTGTGAATGCGCCTTGGTTCTGAGTGCTAGCTTCTCAAAATAAACCAAATACAAAGATCAAGTTAGAATTTTGTTTTCTGTTATTTGGTTTTACAATGAAGCGAGCGAAGCTGGAGTCGGTGTTGCCACTGAGTCGACTCAGACTGATTCAATTCTTGATGGGTATCTTGTTTCTTTACCTTCTCTTCATGAGCTTTGAAATCCCTTTTGTATTTAAATCCGACACCGGGTCTGTTGGGTTCTTCGCCGACACTTTGCCCAAGAATGTGCTGCTCGAAAACGAAGCCGAAGAGCTGTACACAGCGAGTCGACCTTCAAAGGACACGCCAGCCTCCACCTATCGGAAGAAGCTTTGCCCGGCGGAGATTGAGGAGAATGAGATGTTCGGCTCGACGGCCCGGATTGTGCCACCTTGGTAGCAGAGGAGGCGCTGGGTTGGTTGAGCTGCCACGACGGCGCAGACGGTAGCGAAGCCGTATGAGACGGCGAGTGTCGAACCGGAGCCCAAGGCATGAGCGGGGGATGGGAGGCAGAGGGAAATGAGGATAACGGTGATGGCGACAGAGAAGGAGGTGGTGGTGGACGGCAGTTTCGTCATCTAAAAAAATGGAGAGTGGTGGCTTGCTTGGTAATTTGATGCTTCATTTGTGGACTCAAAACAAAAAAGAGAGGATTTCTGAAATTGAAAAAAAAAAAAGAGAGAGAGATAACGAGATGAAAAGAGAGAGAGAGAGAGAGAGAGTTGCAGGTTTCAGACTGACTGAAATCGAAGTGCTGTGAAGGCTGCGTTTGTTAGCGGTTGTTTCTGTGAAATTTAAAATATTAAACATATTCCGGAAAATATTAAATAATTCTTTAATTTGTGTACAGAAAGATATTTTATCCACGATCGGGGTATTTTCGTCATTTTATCAGTCAATACACGGTCAAACAAACAGGTTATTAATGTCAAGGGAGGTGGCTGATAATATGCGAATACAATCTCTCTAGTTGATAATACGCTAAACCTCAGAGGAGGTTTCTGATAATAGCCCTAAGTATAAAATTCCTTTACGTTCGCCATACCCTTATTATTATTATTATTATTATATGGAGAGCGTATGTTTATGGAAATACATAAGGACGAAAACATTTCGCCCAGGCTCCCAAAATGTCTCAAAAATGAAATCGGCTATTTCAGGGATAGGCCCAAAACCAACAAAATTACGAGTTCGGATTCAGGGATTTGTCTGATCCTCGGAACCCGAACCCAAACCCAAACCCAAATTTTTTTAATTAATTAATGTTTTTCAACAATTGCAACATTTGACCCACCAGAAACAGTCATCGGCCGATCTTTTGCAAAATGGATTTGGCAATTACGATGTGTTTCAAAACAACTGCAGGGACTTTGCAGTATATTGCACAACATGTCTTTTTGATTGTGGATAAGGTAGGGATTAGATTAAGTGGTCAAGCTTCTTTGGCAATTGTGTAGCACACGCACATGCAAGTGAATTAAAATGGCTTATTAAGTTGAAAGTAGCCAACTACTTTACATGCATGCTTCATTTGATTGTAGTTGTTTGCTTCACTTGTTTCACCTATTAGTTTCTCCAGCATGCTTGGAATTAGTTTGTATATAAAGTTGAAAATTGAGAGCTGCTTGACAATTGGAGATCATTTGCAAACTGAAAGCAAATTAAGAAACCAAATACAAAACAAAATGAGGAAAAGAAGAGAATAGAAAAAAAAAAGAAGAAAAAGAAAGAAATACAACAAAATAAAATTGAAAGCGAAAGTGGACAAGTTATAGGAAACATAATTGGGCAGCTTGTTTAATATCCAGTGAATTAGTGGGTAGTAGATTTATAAAATTTGAGCAATTATATTATATTTTTGATGATTCGTATAAGTTCTTATATTAGTTCTAATAGTTAATTTTTTAATTTTGTATTTTAGGAGAAATCCAAGAATTCAGGGACTCACGAGAGCCCTAACAAACCCCGAACTGAAATAAGATCATTGAGAGGATGATTATTATTATTATGTATTCCATGAAACATTTATATTTGATAATATGATTTAGTATCATGTTATGATTATATGTATGCACATTAAATGATTGATTGAGTCATGAGATGTAATTGCAAGTCGCCATATATTTACCTTTCCCCATAGGCTCTGCACATACATATTGAGAGTTAGATTGGTTTGTCAGTGTGATGTAGCTAAATTTTCCACAATGTATTAAGATGTTTTTGTCCTGTTCTACTCGTGCGATGACAATCCCAATGAGTATTGAGAGTTATTTCCCTTGCGTATTATTTGTCGTAGTTTTGTCATATATATATGTATGATTTCATGTTTGCTTATGTAATGTATTCAATGTGGAGTCGCATCATAAAATTACGTTTGCACACACACACAAAGCTGCAAGCTCACTATTTTCCTATTTACTCCATTTCTCCTAGGATTCCACCGAATTTCATGCAGTTCAGTTTCTAATCAGTGGAGGTTGGGCATGAGACATATTGCTACATAGCTTGCATTTTGAGGACATTTATGTTTGTATGTATATATTTGAAGTGTGTGTATGTATAGTGATATGTAATCTATGCAAGTTTTAAATATATTTTTGGATGAAGCATAAATTTTATTATATGATTATTGTATGTATAGGTCCGAAGCCATTTTTATATATTTATTAATTAAGTTTATGTCATGAGTTTTAGATATAAGATCCCATGATTCCTCTCAGATCCAACATATAGGCGGAGGTGGGTCATGTCAAATTGGTGCCTCGTTGGCTGCCATTCTTTCTTGTTCACTAAATTAGTTGTTGATGCCTAGTATGGCTTCAGTTATTGCTGGAATGTATTGTGTTTTAAGTGGATTTTGGGTTGCAAGGAAATGGGATAAAACCTCACCAAAACAATGAATTTATCTTTTAGGGATCAGGGTATCTCACTTGATTGTGGTGTAAGGGCCGTTTTGGGCTTCAAAGGAGATGAAAAAGAGTGGAAGAGGCCTGATAATGATGAGAAGTCAGATGGAACGTGGGAGCCTTGAAAGGGTGCTTTTAGACCAGCAAAACAAGGAAATGAGGTTAGAGGTGGAGCTAGCGGGGTCCGGTGACCACATTTTGACACTCAAGTCAGCTACTTAAATTTTTTAGGTGATGAGAGCTTGCAAGCACTTTGAAAATGGTGGCTGGAGGTTGAAGAAGACCTTTACTTTTTTGTGTGCGTATTTGTGCGAGTACTAGAAAAGATGAATGTGAGAGAGTATGTGAGAGATAGATCATTTTTTACCTTTATATAGTACAACCTGAGTACCTTGCCACGTGGCATATTTTTAGTGGCAATTCTTTGGTCCTTTCTAAAATTCTCACATCCTTTGATCATCATGACAGTTTTTTTGAGCCGTTAGGAGCATGCTTGGAGGGCAAGGAGGCGGTTTTTGGTGGATTTTGTTGTTTTGTGCACGAGGCGTACATTGCAGGTGGTCTAGGGCGCCTTTGCATAATTTGTTTAGGCTGTGGCAAGCATGATAGTTAGGAACCAATATCCCTTATGTGTCACTTTTTGGCTTTTTGCAGGTAAGTCAGGCAGTTGTTTCCTCTTTTTCAATAAAATATTCTTTATTTGATTTCCTCAAATCAAATATTCCTTTTGTGTGGTAGCAATAGCACGTGTGGTGGGTGCTTTTAGATTTTCTATTCAACACCTCAATCCTATTATGGCGTACCTCATGTACCAGATTAATTAGCAAGTATATCCGGTATAGGTTGGGTACCCTCCGAGGATAACTTAGCCACATAACCTTTGCATTGACACTTGGTGCTTCATTTTCAATATTCTATTTATTCCCAAACATATTGTATGAGCAAATATGCTACAGATATTGGTGTTGGATCTTATGTTATCAAGGTGGCAGTAGAGGACTTGGCTGTGAACCTGGGCTGGCTCAGTCATCGCGAGGAAATAAGTGAAGAAAGCGAGACTTCTAACAAACTTATAGCCAGGTAACAATATTATCCCCGGTGCGCATGCAAATCTGGGTACATATGCTATTGGCGATTAGCATAATAAGCATTTAGTGCCATTGATAAAACTTATGGTGTTTGTGTTTCTTCTCCCATCCTCTTTTCTCAAGGTTGTCCTGCAACTGCTTTTTGGGTGTTAAAAATATGTATCAAATGTTGAAAAACTTGGTATAATGGTGGTTTAAATCAAATATCGGGTGCTCTACCATTTTATCTTTTTTAAACTTCACTTTTGGACTTTTATCAGCTGGTGATATCGGACCATTAGTTGGCAACACACGTAAACTGAAGAAGCTTTGAAGCATAAAACTTGCTTGAATTGAAGAAGTGTGAGAAGTGCGCACAAGCTGAAACTTGATATTGGTATAAGGCTGAGAAAGGCACGCAAGTAATTTGCCGGAGCTTGTATTAGCTAAAGTTGTTCTTTACTCCTACAATAGATTGATTTATTCTATCAAAAATCCCAAGTCATCATTATAGGTTTTGCTTAATTTCCTAATGGCATATGTTGTTGTATATTGCAAGTGACCTTAAAATTATCATGTTTTAAAGATTTTAACTATAGTATATACACAAAATTATTATGCTTTTTAAGAATAAAATGCATAAAAAATTGGAGATCAAGCCCATTTTAATCCCGCTCCATTTGTAAACTATTGGGGATACCCTTGAACTATCTCTAAATATGAATTTTTGATATGGGGTGGATTCGAGGATTGTTTTTAATTTGGGGAGGGGTTCCTCACCCCCAGTTCGCCCCATTACCATCCCTAGAATTATAAGATGTTCATTTTTTTTCTTTTTTGTTTTGTAAATTCATTATTTTTTAATTAAATTATGAAATTTTCATTATATAGAGTCAAAATCAAACAAGTTGAGAATGTGATGATAACTGAATGCACCTGTTGCTCTAATGGTAAGAATGTAATTTGCATTTAAAAGTGAAAAATATTTATCTATAAAATAAATAAATGATATTGATTAAAAAAATTATTTAGTTATTATTTCCTTGTGCTAGAGTGTGGATATGAGTCTTAATATAACTAAATGCAAGTTGCTTGATTGGGAGGGCTCGAAGGATGCAGTAGCTGAAAGACGTTGGTCTTCAAGTGATCACAAAAGCACTTGTTAATCTTATTACTATTGGACCAAAGCGCATGAAAATTTCGTTAAATGTAGCAAAAAAAATGAGAAGTATTATGGTAGATTACACCTTATATGACATATATTGAAGCTGTTGGTAGTGTAGTCGCATGGCCTACTGATTGGGTTGTTATAGACCCTACAAATGGATTTGGATTTAGAATTGAACTATTTGCGGCATTGTTATTATGCTACAAAAGACATGATAGCATTTTTTTTTTAAGTTCTTCATAGTGTGCAATCATAGCAAATATTTCAATGCAAATGAAACACATATGCAACTTTCACTATATACAACAGAATTATAATTTGTAGCATTCTGTAACTGCTGTTGAAAAGAAATACTTTTAGTAACATGAGCTGACCTAGCACTTTATAAAGTGCTATGGTTTACTTTTAATAGCATCACGTGCTACTAAATCACATTTTTGTTGTAGCTTAAATAATTACATGTAACAAAGCTCAGGTAGATAAGAGATAATGAATACTTATATGTGTGGTCAAACAACATTACACAAATTAAATTTGCATGCAAATGGCTTAATCTTGGTGAAAGTATGGTGGCTCGATCATAGTGATAGAAAAGAATAAATATATGAAAAATAATAGTTAGTTTTTAATTTTTTTTTTCATAAGGGTTAGTTTTTAATTTTTTTTCCATAAGGGTAGTTTGAGATATATTGATGGAGTTGATTGAAAAATCAGGGCTAATAAAATAAATTGAGAAATCAAATGTCACTACTAAAAAATATTACATTATTTTTATAAAAACAAATTTGTTAGAAAGTGACCTAAAGTTAGGGATGTATTAGTGTATTATAATGTAAATAGAATTATTTATCGACTAAATTCAATTCACCAGGAATATAGCATACTGTTTGTTCATATTTTTTTGATTGGAGTATGATGGCCAGCTAGCTAATACCATAAATATCGTATGTTTATATACAACAATATTAAAACGACGTTGCTTTAAAAATGCATCCATTTGCATTTTTGTTTCCGCAGCTCCGAAAAATAAAGAATACGAGTATTCTCAATAAAAGACTCAATTTTTTTCGTATTCCTTAAAGAATAGGGTTATTTTCGCCCTGCACCCAAATGTTTCGACATTTTTCGCCCCGCACCCAACTGTTTCAACAATATCACTCCACACCCAATTCCGTTAATTTGACCGTTATGTTTAACGGAACTATTTAAAATTTAAGTAAATGACCGAAATACCCCTTATCTCATTTTATTCTTTTCATTTTATTCTTCTCTCATAAGGGGTATTTCGGTCATTTACTTAAATTTCAAATAATTCCGTTAAACATAACGGTCAAATTAACGGAATTGGGTGTGGAGTGATATTGTTGAAACAATTGGGTGCGGGGCGAAAAATGTCGAAACATTTGGGTACTAGTTAAAAATAACCCTAAAGAATATAAGACTAATTCCACAGTTTTTAACAATAAAAAATGTTGCTTTATGATCGCCTATCGTATAAAACACGTAAAGTCAGTTGATTAGAAAGTGACTTGTCATGATGCATCACAATTAAGCATTGAATATACAAGACAAGCTGGCATTGTATGTCTTTGTAATTTATAAAGTCAACAGCTTAAATATACATTTTTTTTTCTTTGTATAGGAAGCAATACCCTCCATCAATAATATTAAGCTTTACGGGACCACAATGTGAAAACTATAAAATTAAAATAGGTAATAATAAAAAAATAAGATATTTACACTCTAAAAAATATTTTAAACATTTTATTATTTAAAATACTCTTTTAATAAATTTTAAAAAAATTTAACTCAGAACACTCCTAAAAATGTCAAAACAGTTCTCAGTTACTTCTTAAATCCACTAGGAAAGAAAAGAAAATCATATCAAGAACTCATTAAAAGTACATAATTTTTTTTACATCATTTACAATATATATATTTTTACATCATTTACAATATATTTTTTTTTATCTCAATATCTAGGACAATTAGTCGGAGATTACACAGTTCGTCGTTTCCCTCCGATTCTTCATCAAATGGAAACAACTTGCAGCTATTTGATTTCATTCATTAAGGATTTTATGATATTACTCAGGAGTCGTTGAAAGTTGTAAACAATTCGAGATGAAATACATATAACTTAAGATACAAAGATAGTTTAATGCAATAAGAAAATTGATCAAAATTAAGTTTTATGTTTTATTTAACTGAATTTTAAATGAATGAGTGTTAAATATTATATTTTTTTAATTATACAAATCGTCCTTAACAGTACATTTAGCTATGGATATTTTAATAATAAATAATTTTTTTAAAATTAGAGTGTTTAAAGTAAATTTTATAGTACAAATAGCACAATACTGTTAGGAAATTGATGGATGAAGCAGACAAATGACTAAAGTGAAATTGAATAATATTAAGACAACAAAATTACACAGAGATACTAGAATTTACATGGTTTGACTTTTAGCTTATGTTCACGGACGAAAATAAAAGAAAAATATTTTACTATTGATGTTGAGTATACAAGTATTGTAGTATTTTGTCTCGCTATCCAAAACTCCAATACACTCAACACTCTCACTCATTAAACTCTCATGAGTATAATTTAATCTCTTAAAATTCTCTGCTCTCTAAATATAAAAAATGCTTCTAAAAAAAGGATGGATTGCTTTTCTTATGCACTCCAATTTATAGGAAAAATAATGGCCCAAAAATTTGAGCATTATAGCACCACTAGCCAAGCACTGGATTTGGTGCTTGAAATGTCAAAGTCAAGCACCAAACTTTGGTGCTGACTTTAACATTCTCCCACTTGGAGATTTGATTAAAAATCAATCGATCTCTACACAATCCTTTTTGCTTCGCCATCATCATATTGTTTATGTCTTTGTAAGGCTACAAAAAGATCTACTATAAGCAAACTTGTCAGTATTGATTGACTTGATCAAAACATCTGTTAGGTTTTCCTTAGTGTAGATTTTCTGCAAATCTACTCTTCCATTTTCTACTACTTCTTAAACAAAGTGGTATTGTACCTCTATGTGCTCTATCATGAAATGAAAAACCAAATTCCTTATACTCTGACTATCACAAAACACAGGAATTTTCTCTTATTTGTGCCCGAGCTCCTTCAATGACCTTTGTATCTAAATAGTTTCCTTGCAAACTAGTATAATTGTCATGTATTCTGCTTCCGTCTTAGATAAAATCACAACAGTCAGCAATTTTGAAACTTAGCTTACAACTGCTCCCAATAGTGTAAACACATAACCAGTAGTGAACTTCTTTTTATCAAGGTCTCCTACAAGATCTGAATCCACCCAGTCTTGATAATAAACTCTAATCCTCCATAACATAATGCAACATTTGAGATTTCTCTAATGTATCTCAGAATCCTCTTCACAGTTTTCCAATGTTATCCACGATGATTTGCCATATATCTATTGATTGCTCTTACTGCTTGTGCAATATCTAGTTTAGTACATATTATAGCAAACATTAAACTTCCCACTACTGATGCATACGATACTTAAGACATCTCTTTCCCCTCTACTTTATTGTTAGGACACATACTTGAAGATAACTTGAAATTAACGGGAAGCGAGATAAAAATTGGCTTACAATCTTATATGTTAAAGCACCACAAGATTTTCGTTACATAATTTTTTTTTCCTAAAAAAGCCAAATCCTACTGTTATTTCTATCTCGGTGAATTGAAATCCTTAAAATCTTGTTTGCTGGTCCTAAATTGGCTTACAATCTTATATGATAAAGCACCGTAAGATTTTCATTAAGTAATTTTTTTTTCTGAAAAAGCCAAATCTTACTGTTATTTCTATCTCGTTGAATTGACATCCTTAAAATCTTGTTTGCTGATCCTTAGTCCTTCTTTTTAAATTCCGTAGCCAACTATGCCTTCAACTCTTGGATTCGATCTTTGTTGAGGCTTGCTATAAACATGTCATCTGCATACAACAACAAAATAGTGAAATCGTTATCCTCAAACGTTTTGTAATATGCACAATGGTCTGAGCTGAGTTTGTTGTATTCAAGGTCCATGATGAAGGAATCAAATTCCTTATACCAGCACCTCGGTGCCTGTTTGAGACTGTATAGAGATTTGTTCAACCTGCAAATCAAGTTCTCTTTACCTATTTCTGTAAAACCTTTTGATTGGAGTATATAAACTTCTTTTAAAAGTTGCATATGAAAAAACATATTTTTCACATCTAACTACTCCAAATGTAGGTCAAATTTAGCATACACCTCTTAGATTACTTTGACTATCATGAGTCGACCACCGGAGAACATATCTCATTGAAGTCAATATTTTCTTTCTGAGCATATCTTTTCACCACCAATCTTGCATGATACATCTCCACTTAGTCATTACCATCACATTTAATTTTGTAGACCCTCTTATTACTAATGGATTTTCTTCCACGTGGTAGTGATATAATTTTCCATTTCTTATTCTTATATAGAGTTTGATAAAAAGTTGATAGTTCTCTATCCATTGTTAGAATACAATATGTAACATTGGTCTCTATAATATACTTCGAGTGCCACACTAGCGGTTATCTCTCATAAGTTGACCGATAAATTTCTAGAGCCTCAGACTCGACTAGTTCTTGTTCCTCATGCTCTGGTGCTACATTAGAATAATCTGAATCTTCCTTTTCTGAATTATTTTCTACATATACCAATATAGTCTCTGACTTTTCCTTTACAGTGTTATCATTCTTATCTCCCATTTGCAGTTGATCTTCTACAAAGATAAAATCTTTGCTGATGACAATCTTGTGGGCAGTGAGATTCCACAGACGATACCCCTTCACTTCATCAGCATACCCAATGAAGATATAACTCTTGGATTTTGGATCCAACTTTGTTCATTCTTGGGCATTGTACATCACATACATAGAACACTCAAATGCATGTCGACGAGAGTAATTAGCTGGCTTTCATGTCCACATCTTCATTGGCGGAGTGCCACACTAGCAGTTATCGCTCATGAGTTGACTGATGAATTTCTAGAGCCTCAGACTCGGCTAGTTCTTATTCTTCATACTCTGGTGCTACATCAGAAGAATCTGAATCTTCATTTTCTGGATTATTTTCTACATATACCAATATAGTCTCTGACTTTTCCTTTACAATGTTATTTTTCTTGTCTCCCCTTTGCAGTTGATCTTATGACAATCTTGTGGGTAGCGGGATCCCACAGACGATACCCCTTCACTTCATTGGCATACCCAAGGAAGGTATACCTCTTGGATTTTGGATCCAACTTTGTTCATTCCAGGGCATTGTACATCACATACACAAGACACTCAAATGCATATAGGTAAGAGTAATCAGTTGGCTTTCATGTCTACATCTCCATTGGCGTCTTCAACTTAATTGTTGTGGATGGCGACCGATTAACCACATAATATGTTATTTTGGCCGTTTCTACCCAAAAAGAGTTGGGTAGACCATTAGTCTTCAACATAACTCTTATTTTTTCTATAAAGGTCATGTTCATCCGTTATGCCACTCCATTTTATTGGAGAGTGTATGCCACGATGAATTGTCTTTGATTACCTTCTTGCTTACGGAAAGAAAGAAATTCACTATCTGTATATTCTCTAACATTATTTGTCCTCAAACACATGATTCTTATTTTGGGTTCAAGTTCTACCCAAATTTTGTATTACTTGAATATTGAAAAAACATCTAAGTTTTTCTTGATTGAATATACATAACATCTCTTGGAAAAATCATCAATGAAAATAACCAAGTACTTTGCACCCTCTAGGGATATAACTAGCAATTCGTAAACATCAGAATGAATCAAGTTTAGAATGCATTTACTTCTAGCGTTAGATCTACTGAATTTTAATTTATGCTGCTTACTTATAACACAATACTTATAAAATGGTAAGTTTATAGGTGGAGCATCAATTAGAGGACATTCCAGTGATTTAAACTTGATCGGGATTACCTGTAAGTGGAATGTTATTATTAATGTTTTCAAATTAATATAACTATATTAGAAAAATTATTATGCTTTATTTCCCTAGTTACAAATTTATTATTGAAGTTATAATCATAATAACTTTAAATATTTGAAATTAATCATGCAATTTTATTAAACTTAAACTGACACTATATAATATATGAACAGGTAAAAATATTTGAAATGGACAGAACTTGGATAACTTGTAATAGGTTGTCCCTAAAGTATAGTACTGGAGTTACTGATTTCTTAAAATTTGCCATTTTAAATGCTAAAAACCGAATGTCAATTAGATGTCCTTGCAGCTTTTTTTGTAATATGGAGCTTCATACTACTCAACAGGTGAAGGATCATTTATTTGAAAAAGGTTTTCTTACAAAATATAGAGTTTGGATTTGCCATGGTGAGACTGACCCTATTTCTACATCTACAAAATGTCAAGACCATCAACATAATCAGAGATTCAGATGTCATGATTACAATGGCATAATTGACATGGTCAAAGATGCTTATTATAATTGTGATAAAGATCCTAGTTCTTTTAAGGATATACTTGAAGATGCTGAAAAGCTTTTGTATCCGAGTGAAAAACATTCAAAGTTATCTAGATTAATGAGACTTTATAATGTGAAAGGAAATTATGGGTGGTCTGATAAAGGGTTTTCTGCTTTGTTAGAAGTCATTGCTGATATTTTGCCAAATAATAATAATCTACCTAAGTCAATGTATGAGGCCAAGAAAACAATGAAAGTGTTAGGATTAGAGTATGAAAAAAATGCATGCATGTCCGAATGATTGCATTTTGTATAAGAATGAATTTGCTGATCTTACTGACTGCCCAAATTGCAAAGCATCTAGCTGGCAAAGAAAAAAGGATGGCTAAAAAAAAAATTAGGAAAGGGGTTCCTAAAAAGGTATTATGGTACTTTCCTCTTATTCCTAGGTTCAAAAGATGGTTTTAGTCACCACAAACAACTCAAAACTTAACATGGCATGCTAATAAGAGAATTAGAGAAGGCAAGCTTCGCCACACAGCAGACTCTCCAACCTGGTAAATAATTGACAACAAGTGGCCAAAATTTGCACAAGAACCCAAAAATCTCTATTTAGCTCTCTCAACTGATGGGGTTAACCCACATAGTACACTTAGCACTACTTATATGTTCGTAATGCTACAGAGTTGGCAAGAGAAAGAAGGATGTATCAAGAGAGTTTTCAATTTATGAATGCTCAATTGGAACACATGAATGCAAGGTTGAATGCTTACAACAATACGGAAGTTGGTAGTTCTAATTATTCTAAGCCTACCACTAGTGCTCAATTTGAGATTGATCAACAATCTCGTGAAACTCTTAGAAAAAGAAAGGTTAGTAGAGGGAATGTTATATGTCATTATTTTATTTTTATTTGTCTATGCATGTATTACTACTAATGATGTGCATGTATATTTTAATTGTTTCATATGCAAAGAGCCTATTGAATTCAAGGAACACTCATGTCAAAATTTCCCAACCAACTTCTCAACAAATTCAAAAGAAGCTAGACTTTGAAGTTACTTCAAAGCCTACGCCAAGAAAATCTCTCAAATTAAATCGAGATGTGCAATTCCTCTATAATGGGAGAGTACAAAAAAAAGAGCCACTGGTCATCAAACCAACAACAAAAAGCTTTAAGTAGGATGCAAAGAATACACAGGTAACTGAACAGTTAAAAAAGAATGATACGAGTGAATATATGAATATGTTTACTATGTTTATTGAGAATTCCTTACCTCGATCGATAATGATTGGGTATGATATAGCAACGCTTGGTGAAATTTGGAAAGTACACCCGGATAAAATGATTTGTGATGAAATCATCGAGTTTAAGGAGGTCTCAAACTGCACTATTAACTTATGGATCAAGTAAGATAAGCGTGGATTATGTTTTATTAAACTTGAAGTTATTATTTTTCTTTATTAAAATTTACTTTATATATGTTTATTTTCTCTTAGATACTTGTATGAAGAGATGAAAAATAATGGAAGTGACAAGCCAGTTCAGTTTGGGCTTTTTGAGAGGTTACATCCAACAACAATCAACTTCAAAGAAAGGTCTCAATACATTTCGAAACTTTTGAGCTTAGCAGAGTTGGGACAGGTTGTTGTATTCCCATATAACCCTGGGTATAATCTTTTCCATTTGCTAATCATACCTTTATTTAGTAAATTAATTGTGTAAAATTTTTTACTTATAATCCATGTTTTCAAACAATTTTTATTTTGTGTAGCTTCCATTGGGTGTTATTCCCAATTGATATGGTGAGATGTACAATCTATTATCTTGATCCCTCGCAAAATAATTCTAATGAAGAGATTATGCAGATTGTGAATTAGTTAAGTTTTTTATTTGTATTTTTTATCATATTCTTTAAATTTTCTTTTTTAAGTTAATTATTTGCTAACATTCGTTATGTCTTCCTTGTAGCGGGATTAAATACATCAATCTTTGAAGGCTAGTACAAAGACTAATGTTCAATGGGTCACCGTCAAGGTAATAATGGGTATATGGAATTTTGTTGGCATTTTGTTAGAGAGATTAGGTGAATAGCTATAGTTTACAATTTAATTTTTCATGAATACCTTGTTATTTTGAAATTAAAGTTTAAAGGAATTGATGAGTACACCATGGAAGAGCTCTCGCGACTTCGTGATCAATGGCTCACATATATTGCCAAGTTAATTACAGCCTACAATTATGAGGTAATATATGAATAATTTATGTTTATTTTTTTCCAAATATCCAAGACTTACTTTTTATGGTGTACTAATTGATTTTATATACTTGTAGATAGGAAACACTTGAAGCCATGTATGGATATTCAATGACATTCTTGTGCATATTCGTGTTGGTTAATGTTTGTTGAAATTTAATTTAGTACTTTGTTGTTGTTTAGAACTTGTGGAAAACTTAATTTCGTACTTTTTTTTCAAACAATGGTGTAGTTGAACCAT
This sequence comes from Citrus australasica, assembly GCA_029618585.1. Taxonomy (NCBI): domain Eukaryota; kingdom Viridiplantae; phylum Streptophyta; class Magnoliopsida; order Sapindales; family Rutaceae; genus Citrus; species Citrus australasica. Next base: position 9,728,654 of record JARCIV010000002.1, on the reverse strand, counting down.
GTTAATTTAAGTGATGTATTTGAGATTTTTATTATGTGAATTATGTTGCGAGATTTGATATATTTAATATATTTTGAGTTTTTATTTAATTGTAAAATAAATACGAAAAATATAATTAAAATAAAAATATAATATTAATCAAAAGCAACATAACATCACTAAATATTTAAAATTATATAAATAACTAATATGTAAATAGTATCATTAAATATTAACACTATTGTGTCATTATTTTAGTGATACTATAGTAACGCAAATTACTGACACACTAATAGTATCATCAAATACTAATACTATAGTATCATTATTTTGGTGATACTATAGTGACATGAATTACTGATACAAAAATCACTAACACTAATTTTTAGTGTCAGTGTGTTCTGACTTGAGCATTACTGACACAATTAATAAATGTCAGTAAAAGTAATTACTGGCACTAAATTGATGTCAGTAAAACCTATTTTTCTAGTAGTGAATGAGAGTTTGTAAGGTAATTTTGGTCATTACAAATGTTATAAAGTCCAATATTAATGCTGCTGCAGCCAGCGAATGAACACGCCCAAGCTCACTACTGTTAGGACAATACCAGTGACACAGTCAACTAAAGTGAAATTGAGAGAAATGAAGATAAAATGGACACAAGTATTTTACACGAGAAACCCTTCAAATAATTTGGCATAAAAAATCATGGGAAAATGTAGAAAGATTTTACTATTTAAACGACAATTACAATAATTTCTATCTAAAAAAAGACGTGATAATTACATGAACTTTTTCTTATATATATTAAGAGAAAATAACTCTCTTAGACAAAATTAACATGCCTAGCTCAAGCTTACTATGTAATACAACATATTTAAGATCTTTATAATAAATATAAATATATTATTTTAATAATATAATAATTTAGATTTTTAAAATTATTCCAAATATTTTAATATTATTAGCCTACCAAGTAAAATAAATTATTTATATTATATTTGTATGTATGAAAAAATTTAAAAGTTTACTTTATTAGTTACTATTTAAAAAGTAACTTATTGAAAATTTAAGGGTCTGTATAGCATTTCCCTAAAATTTGAGGTTTAGTTGTCCTTTCCCTTAATCTATACTAGGAAATAGAACAGCGCTTCGCGCGGCTTTGAAAACAAATATATTACTATCTTTTTTTTTTACTTTGCACTTGATGAAATTAATAAAAAAAATATGAATTGATTTTTATTTAAAAGATGAGGCAGCCTTATAAAACTAACGTTATTTATGAAAATTAATTAGTTTTTTGTTAACTTTAAAAATATATATTAATTTGTATAGTGTAACTATATAGACCTTAAACCTTTTGTAGTTGTTGATAAGTTCCAAATTATATTCAAGTTGCTAATCTGTTATAACTTTTATATCTCTTTTTTTTTCCAACCAGCACTAACGATCTCAGTGTCACCTACACTACATAAACTTCCGACAACATTTGAAATATTATGGAAAATAACATAAACATGTTAAAACATAAGGATCAATATTTTCTAATAAACACTTAAAGATTAACAAATATTAAAATTTAAAAAATACATGAGAGAATTGTGTTATCATTCACACGTACATCAATCAAATTCGGAGATATGAATTAGAATCCATTGATCGGAATCTTAACAGTTCATTCTTCTAATCTCTTAAGCGAAGTTATAACCAAGAAAATAATCTTATACTGATTTGAAAATGGTCTGTACTCGCCTGTAGTTGAAATAACTTTCAAATTCTTAACATTGTATAAAGAACTCTCACTCAACATGTGCCTAAACCTTGTCACTAAATTTTTCCTGATTGTTGCATGCATTAGATTTTCCTACGAAAAAAAAAATGCTACATTAAGTGTAAATCAATTGGGGAAAAAATTAGAGAAAACAATGGGAGAATGGATTTTTTATACAACTTTTTTATCAATAAAAATCATGTTTACACTAATCAATTCGCCATTTTTTGTGGCATTAACAGACTCTCACATCCTACAAAGTCTAACCCTTATCATCCAACTATCTTCATCATTGTTCAACTCATGAAGAAAAGAGTACTGCATGAAGCACACCATACTAAAAATTCAATAAGTTAAAAAATAAAAGCACAAGAATATTTTTAAAGAGGATGTTGGTTAAATAATAAAAAAAACCCAAACATAACAAATCTTAAATATTTAATATTTATAGAGTTTGAAGAAACTAAAAGATACTAAACAAAATGTTGCATAATTAAATATGAGATTATGACATTAAAATTAGGCCTTAGTGGCATTGATGAGGGAAGATGAATGAACATTCCTTCCTATATTAATTGATGTATTTTAAGCCACTAAAGTTTAGTTGTTGGCTTAATAAAATAAATGAATGTTTCAAGACTTATAATTAATTATTTTCAATGGTTACATATTGTTAAATTTAAATAGAAAGAGGAAGAGACATGTAATATTTTGTAATCTAATAATTATTTTCTATTTTTAATATTTTGTAGGGAAATTATCATTTGTATACCCTTAGTTTACTCCATTATCAAAAATACTACAACACTTTGAGGGTGTATCAATCGTCCACCCTAAGTTGACAAAATGTATCAGCCGACCACCAAACCGTTAGTTGCCGTTTAAGTATGATGACGTTAAAAGGGTAATTTAGTCTTTTCATATGATACAAGTGATAATTTAAGGGTATACAAGTGATAAAAAGAGAATTTAAGGATATATAAGTGATAATTTTTAAGGGTAAAATCGTCAATTCACTGTAATTCCGTTAACTTTCAAACGGCAACTAACAGTTTGGTGGTCGACTGATACATTCTGTCAACTAAGGGTGGACGATTGATACACCCTCAAAGTGTTGTAGCATTTTTGATAACAGAGCAAATATAGGGTATACGAATGATAATTTCCCTATTTTGTAATATAATTATTTTTTAATCTCAACCAATATATTAGATAAAAAGATGACAAATAATGATGCCACAAATCTTAAATACTTAATGTTTATAGAGTTTGAAGAAGCCAAAAGGCACTAAACAAAATGTTGCATAATTAAAAATGAGATCATGACATTAAAATTAGGCCCCAGTGAAATTGCTGAGGGAAGATGAAGGAACCTTCCTTCCTATATTAATTAATTGATGTATTTTAAGTCACTAAAGTTTAATTGTTGGCATAATAACATAAATGAATGTTTTAAGACTTATAATTAATTATTATTAATGGTTACATATTATTGAATTTAAATAGAAAGAGGAAGAGACATGTAATCTTTTGTAATATAATAATTATTTTCTATTTTTAATATTTTGTAATGTAATTATTTTTTAATCTTAACCAATATATTAGATAATAGAGAATATAAGAAGATGAGAAATATTGATGTCACATCACCTCTTGTAATCTTAACTTTATATATATACTAGGAAATAGAACCGTGCTTCGCGTGGTTTTGAAAAAAAAATTTAGTATTATTTTTTTTCTTACTTTGCACTTGATGAAACTATTAAAAAATATGAATTGATTTTTTTTTAAGATGAGGCAGTCTTATAAAACTAATGTTATTTATGAAAGTTAATTATTTTTTTGTTAATTTTAAAAATATATATTAATGTGTATAGTGTAAGTGTACAGACCTTATACCTTTTGTAGTTGTTGATAAGTTCTAAATTATATTCAATTTATTGATCTGTTCGAACTTTTATATCTTTTTTTTTCCCAACCAGCTTCAACAATCTCAAAATCATCCATACTACATATACTTCCGACAACATCTATGGAAAAAATAACATAAACATATTAAAACATAAGGATAAATAATTTCTAATATACACTTAAAATTAGCAAACATTAATAATTAAAAAAATACCTAAGAGAATTGTATTATCATTCACACGTATATCAATTGAATTCGGAGATATGAATTGGAATCCATTGATCAGAAACTTAACAGTTCCTTCTTCTAACATCTTAAGCGAAGTTATAACCAAGAAAATAATCTTATACTGATTTGAAAGTAGTCTGTACTCACCTATAATTGAAACAACTTTCAAATTCTTGACATTGTACAAAGCACCCTCACTTAACATGTGCCTAAATCTTGTCACTAAATTTTTCCTGTTTGTTGCATGCATTAGATTTTCCTACGAAAAAAAGAACATGCTACATTAAGTGTAAAACAATTGGAAAAAAAATTAGAGAAAACAATGGGAGAATGAATTTTTTATACAACATTTTCATCAATAAAAATCATATCCACACTAATCAATTTTCGATTCTTCTTAGTATTAACAGATTTTCACATCCTACAAAATCTAACCCTTATCATCCAACTATCTTTATCATTATTCAACTCATGAAGAAAAGAGTACTTCATGAAGCACACAATACTAAAAATTCAAAAAAGTCAAAAAAAGAGTACTTCATGAAGCACACAATACTAAAAATTCAAAAAAGTCAAAAAAAGAGTACTTCATGAAGCACACAATACTAAAAATTCAAATAAGTCAAAAAATAAAAACACAATAATATTTCTAAAGAGGATGTTGGTTAAATAATTAAAAAAACTCAAACATAACAAATCTTAAATACTTTATGTTTATAGAGTTTGAAGAAGCCAAAAGACACTAAACAAAAGGTTACATAATTAAATATGAGATTATAACATTAAAATTAGACCCTAGTGGCATTGGTGAGGGAAGATTAAGGAACCTTCCTTCCTATATTAATTAATTGATGTATTTTAAGCCACTAAAGTTTAATTGTTGGCTTAATAAAATAAATGAATGTTTCAAGACTTATAATTAATTATTATTAATGGTTACATATTGTTGAACTTAAATAGAAAGAGGAAGAGACATGTAATCTTTTGTAATCTAATAATTATTTTCTATTTTTAATATTTTGTAATGTAATTATTTTTTAATCTTAACCAATATCTTAGATAAGAGAGAATATAAAAAGATGAGAAATAATGATGTTACAAATATTAAATACTTAATGTTTATGGAGTTGGAAAAAGCCAAAAGGCACTAGACAAAAGGTTGCGTAATTAAATATAGGATTATGACATTAAAATTATGCCCTAGTGGCATTGTTGAGGGAATATGAAGGAACCTTCCTTCCTATATTAATTAATTGATGTATTTGAAGACATTAAAGTTTAATTGTTGGCATTATAAAATAAATTAATGTTTCAAGACTTATAATTCATTATCATTAATGTTTACATATTGTTGAATTTAAATAGAAAGAGGAAGAGACATGTAATCTTTTGTAATCTAATAATTATTTTCTATTTTTAATATTTTATAATGTAATTATTTTTTAATCTCAACCAATATATTAGATAATAGAAAATATAAGAAGATGAGAAATGATGATGATAATCCCAGCTTTATATATATATATAGAGATATAGATTATTTATTTCCAAGCAATTGGTCTTACTTTTTTATATCATATCCATCAACATCAATTTGATTATATTAAACTCAACAATCTAAATTTGTGGATATTGTTGAAATTTGACAAATCATCTGCATATAATGGTTTTCAGTATCTTTGACAAAGTCAACTCCTCAGTCTTTTGCAAATTACCATTTTCAATATCTTTTACTAAGTCATGTCATTGAGAAGTCAATTACTAGGCTGGCAGCCCCACTTGAGTTGGGATTTTATATGTATAGCATGAGTTGCATATCTTTATCTGCAAAAATAGCAGTAATTCTCTTGCGTGTTACCGACATTGGTAATAACGATAGTGCTTCATTTGCACTTCTTTGTCTTACGCTGTTGTCAGGTATTTTGCAGCTTGAAACCATTAAACTTTGTTTCTCCCAAACTGCCCTTGGTCCAGGCTGCAAAGGTGTGAAGGAAGCACTTCTTCAGTTCAAACAAAACCTTACAGACCTTTCACGTCGGCTATTGTCTTGGGTTGGAGAAGATTATTGCAGCTGGAGAGTAGTAAGCTGCAACAACAGGGCGGGAAGTGCCATCATGATCAATCTCAACAATACATTTTGAACTTGGGTGGGCAGCCAAATAAAATTACTGAAAAACTATTGAACCACCCTCTTAAGGGCTTTTGATCTTAGACACATATACATACATACATGCATACATACATACATACATACATGTATATAAGGAAAATAATTATTAAAAAAATATAAGAAAAATATCTTACTATTAATTTTTTTATTCACACCAAAACTTATATTTATTTTTAATATTTTAATTTTCTATTTTAATTTCAGTTGATCTGATTTGTTCAATTTATAATAGATATCAATAATAGTGTATTTGAAAATAAAGACAATATTATAAAATTATGATGCAAAAAAGATAATTATTGGATAGTACGAAAACAATATAAATAAGTAATATATACTGATTAAGTATAGGGAAACTGACAATATCTCTAAGTTTAATTAGACGGATGCCTACAAACTCAAATCCCAGGAAACATCAATTACGTACAAAACTTGGATTATAAAATACCTTAATTGCTCTACTTTCAGCGACAACCAAATAAACAGCCCAACCTCGCTACTGCATTATGTCCGGCACAAAGAGAGCCTCTAATTGCAGAACTAATAGATTCAGCAGACACAGGACTGCAGTAAGAGAAAGAACAAAAGTAATCATAAGGATGATTTATCTTTTATCACGTCTGATTGTTAGAGTTATGGTATATTGTATTCATGCTTCTGCTGATGTGGCAGCTGAGTAAGCATGACTGATATTGTTAGTTTGCAAATTAGTTATAGAGCTGGGAAAATAGTTGTAACAGCTCACTGATTACACGTGTGTGAGCAAATGTAAACGTGTTTCAGATCTGAGTATATAAAGCTCAGTCTCTGTATTCATAATTAGAAAAATAAGATTTGATCTATTTTTCCTTTTATTGGTCTTTGAATTTTCTTTCATTTTCTCTGTAACCAAACAAGCTTAATAGCTTGGTTAAACTTCAATTTGGTATCAGAGCCTGAGATCTAGTCTAGTCTCATGGCATTATCAAGCTTAAACACAAGCAACACCTCTTCAGCAACAACCTTTACTTTCACAACTCCAATAAAACTTGATCGATCAAATTACTTAATTTGGAAATCACAAATCCTATCTTCTGTTCGAGCAAATGACTTAGAGAGCTTGCTTGATGGATCCAGAATCTGTCCAGATCGATTTCTATCAAGCACTCAAGGAAGTTCAGATGTCATGATTAATGCTTCTGCAAGTTCAACTGCTGTTCCACAAGAGAATCCTGAATTCACTTTATGGAGAAAGCAAGATCAGATGCTGCTGAGCTGGCTGCTATCTGCCATTAGCATCGAAATCCTCAGTCTTGTGGTAAACTCTAAAACATCTCATGAACTGTGGTCTAGTTTAGAGCAACAATTTGGATTTGAGACTGCTGCTAAGAAAGTTCATCTCAAAATGCTGTTGAATAATCTGAAAAAAGGAGCTATGACTATAACAGAGTATTTTAGTAAGTTGAAGTCAGTTACAGATGAGCTTGCTATTGCCGGAAGTGCTGTTAGTTCTTTAGATTTTATAACTCATCTCATCTCTGGATTAGGTCAGCCTTATTATCCAGTAGTAGTTTATATTGAGGCAAATGTTCTGAAAATGAGTGTTAATGAGGCCTATTCAATGTTGTTGACACATGAGGCACGTTTAGAAGGCAATCAGTCTAATGCTTTTAAGGAAGTGAAACAAAACTATGCTGCTAATCTAGCTCAGGCTGGAAATAATCAAAAGAAGGTTAATAATCAAGGGGGATGGAATAATAATAATCAAGGAGGCTGGAATGGAAACAATGGAAACAAACCTGGATTTCATAATTGGAATGGAAATTTTCCAAATAGAGGGGGTTTCAACCCAGGAAGGGGTCAAAATTCAGGAAGAGGACAATGGAATAATAATTGGAATAACTGGAATGGAAATCAGGGTAGAGGTAACTTTGCTGGTGCTGCTGGAAATTTTTCTGGGAGATTTTCTGGTGGCTATAATGGTTTTGGAAGAGGAGGAGGCAGAGGAAATGTTGTCTGTCAGATTTGCTTCAAGCATAATCACACTGCAGCTGATTGCAAAGACAGATTTAATAGGAATTTTATTCCAAATTTCTCTGTGCAAGGAAATTTTCCAGATCAGAATCAGGCTTCCAGAGCTGCTTTTATGGCTACATCAGAAGGAGTTGCTGACCAAGGATGGTATCTAGATAGTGGAGCCATACATCATCTTACAAACAATATGGAGAATCTAGCTGAAGGTAAGCCTTATTCTGGATCTCAGTTGCTGTTAGTTGGAAATGGTCAAGGTCTTAGAATCACTTCCATAGGAAGCCTATGTCTCTTTACATCTTTTGGCAGTCAATTAAATCTTTCCAACGTTCTGTGTGTACCTAAAATTACCAAGAATCTTATTAGCTTATCTAAGCTTCTCTCTGACAATCATATAATCATTGAATTTGTTTCTAATCTGTGTTTCATTAAGGACAAGATGCAAGGAACTTTGCTGGCTCAGGGGATTGCTGAGGATGGTCTCTTTAAGCTACTGACTCAGGATACATCTATGTCTGATTCTAAAGTCTTGGGTTTCAAACCTAGCTCCATGTTATCTGTTTTTCCAAATAATGAGATTGTACACTCTTTAAAAGAGTTGAATGATCAAACAACTGTTTGTGAAAATTCTGTTAGTTCCAGTAATAAGAATGCTGTCAGTCTTTTAGCTTCCAGTAGTGAGTCTGTGCAATTGTTACACAATCTGTTTGGTCATCCAACCAAACATGTTTTGCAAACAATCATGAAGAGTCTTCCAATACATTCAATCAATTCTAAATCTCTCAACTTTTGTGATGCTTGTCAATATGGAAAATTACATCAATTCCATTTTCCAGTCACTGATATCAAATCAAAAATTCCTCTCCAACTCTTATATGCTGACTTATGGGGTCCAGCTTCTGTGTTGTCTATGGATGGATACAAATATTACATTTCTTTTGTTGATGATTTCACCAGATACTGCTGGATATTTCCCCTCACACTCAAATCCGAAGCACTTGATACCTTCAAATACTTCAAGTCTTTTGTTGAAAAACAATTTTCTTTGTCTATTCAAACACTACAAACAGATATGGGGGGTGAGTTTATAGCTTTTAGATCATTTCTTCAACAAGAGGGTATTCAATTTAGATATAGTTGTCCTCATACTCACCATCAAAATGGTGTAGTTGAAAGGAAGCATAGGCATATAGTTGAAACTGGACTAACACTCTTAGCCCAAGCTCATTTACCTCTCTCTTTTTGGTGGGAAGCTTTTCATACAGCCACTTACTTAGTTAATAGAATGCCAACCCCTGTTCTAAACAACTTATCTCCCTTTCAGAAGCTGCATAATCAGCTTCCAGATTACAAATTTCCCAAAGTGTTTGGCTGTTCCTGTTTTCCTTTTCTTCGCCCTTATCATCAACACAAGTTAGATTTTCATAGTCAAAAGTGTGTCTTTATTGGTTACAGCCCCATTCATAAGGGTTATAAATGTCTTGATAAAACTGGGAAGGTCTTTGTTGCCAGGCATGTTACTTTTAATGAACTGGAATTTCCATATTCTGAACTATTCTTGAACAACAAGTCTAAGCTCTTATCTCATTCTGCCATTCCTACTCCTTCTTCTATTCATTTCTTTCTTCCTCAAACACCTGTTCTGAGTCACAGTAGTACTGAAGAGCCATCAGCTGCAGTCTCCCGTTCTGCTTTGTCTCCTGCATCAGAGTCTCACTCCTTGTCAAATGCTGTTCATTCACAATCTCTGGCTCAACCCTCCAGCCATTCCAATTATGTTCCACCAGTCCTTTCTACTCATTCTATGGTTACCAGATCTAAAGCTGGTATCTACAAACCAAAAACCTATCTAGCTGTTTCTCAAGACCTTGAACCCTCCAGTGTTAAAGCAGCATTGACAGATCCCAGGTGGTACTCAGCTATGAAAGAAGAATTTGATGCTCTTCAGAGAAATCACACCTGGACACTAGTTCCTCCTGAATCAGCTGAGAAGGTTGTTGGAAATAAGTGGGTTTACAGAGTCAAGTACAATGCTGATGGTAGTATCTCTCGGTATAAAGCTAGGTTGGTTGCCAAGGGCTATCATCAGACTTATGGGGTTGATTTCTTTGAGACTTTTAGTCCTGTCATCAAGCCTTGTACTGTTAGAATTATTTTGAGCTTAGCAGTTATGCACCACTGGCCTATTAAGCAGCTGGATGTCAACAATGCCTTTCTCAATGGCATACTTACTGAAGATGTGTACATGCATCAGCCACAAGGGTTTGTTGATTCCACCTATCCTTCTTATGTGTGTAAGCTTAACAAGGCATTATATGGGCTTAAACAGGCTCCAAGAGCCTGGTATGATCGCCTCAAGGTTTCACTGGTTAAATGGGGATTTCAGGTCTCTAAGTCTGACACTTCTCTGTTCATTCAGCATGCAGGGAAGGATATATTGCTTATTCTCATCTATGTGGATGACATTTTAGTCACAGGCTCAAATTCAAAGCTCATTGCCCATGTCATTCAGCAGCTACATGCTGAGTTTGCCTTGAAGGAGCTGGGGGATTTCCATTACTTTCTTGGTATTGAAGTTACTCCATCTGCTCAAGGTATTCATTTGTCTCAAACTAAGTACATTGGTGATATTTTAAAGAGGGCAAATATGCTGGACAGTAAAGGCTGTGCTACACCTATGAGTACTTCTGAGAAGCTGCATAAGGATAAAGGTGCTGCTTTTGAGTATCCATCTTTATACAGAAGCATTGTGGGATCTCTTCAATATGTTCTGCTCACTCGACCAGATTCGGCTTTCACAGTCAATAAGCTTAGCCAGTTTTTATCGGCTCCCACCATTCTTCATTGGCAAGCTTGCAAGAGGGTATTAAGGTATCTTCAAAGTACAGCTGATTATGGTCTTCAGTTTTTCAGTTCTGGTTCTTTCACTTTGACTGCTTACTCTGATGCTGATTGGGGGTCTGATCCTAATGATCGTCGATCTGTTGGAGGCTATTGTGTATTTCTGGGTTCTAATCTCATCTCTTGGTCCTCTAAGAAGCAGCCCATTGTGTCCAGGTCCTCAGCTGAATCAGAGTATCGGGCTCTGGCTATGGCTACTTCTGAGGTTCTCTGGATCACCTATTTGTTTCAAGAACTTCATATCTCCTTTGATCAGATTCCTCTTCTGCATTGTGATAACAAGAGTGCTGAAGCTCTGGCTAGTAATCCTAAGTATCATGCTCGTACTAAACATATTGAGCTTGATCTTCATTTTCTCAGAGAGCATATTGCTCAGCAGCAGCTTTCAGTCACTTATGTTCCCAGTTCAGAACAGTTAGCAGATGTTCTCACTAAGCCTCTTTGTGTTGATCAGTTTGCTTATTTGCGTAGCAAGCTTAATGTCCTTTCACGACATCAAGCTTGAGGGGGGATGTTAGAGTTATGGTATATTGTATTCATGCTTCTGCTGATGTGGCAGCTGAGTAAGCATGACTGATATTGTTAGTTTGCAAATTAGTTATAGAGCTGGGAAAATAGTTGTAACAGCTCACTGATTACACGTGTGTGAGCAAATGTAAACGTGTTTCAGATCTGAGTATATAAAGCTCAGTCTCTGTATTCATAATTAGAAAAATAAGATTTGATCTATTTTTCCTTTTATTGGTCTTTGAATTTTCTTTCATTTTCTCTGTAACCAAACAAGCTTAATAGCTTGGTTAAACTTCAATTTGGTATCAGAGCCTGAGATCTAGTCTAGTCTCATGGCATTATCAAGCTTAAACACAAGCAACACCTCTTCAGCTAATTCATTGCACTGCAGGTGAAGACTTTGAATGCTTAAAATTAGAACATTTACAATTTCTCATGACATAGAGGCTCACATCATCAGAAAAATTAAAAATCATGGAAAGTTGGGAGGACAATGAATCAAAAATCAATTATAGATTAGGACCGTCACTCCCTTATTAGATTAATGTTTTTAAATAACGAGACAAAAAATTGTACGTATGGTGGCTGGCTGCAACCCATCAAATATTTCTCTGCATTGTGCAACCCATATCCGTAGAAGCCAGGTATTAGTAAGATAAAAGACAAAATTTGAGTCTTCTGATGATGGAAATATCCACAATTTTTTTTTCCATCATGTAAATTCTTGGTGGAGGACTGATCTGAGGACAAATACAATGCAGAAAATAATGCATTCTCTCTCTTGCAGAAAATTCTTTGACTCAACAATTATTTCCAATTTTTACTTCCAAGGATTTGGTCTTACTTCTTTATTATATCTATCAGCATCAATTTATGTGGACATTTCGGAGAGCCCATATTCATTTGCATTTTATCATTTTCAGTATCTTTCATAAAGTCAAATCCACTTTCATTGGCAAATATTACCATTTGAGAAGACAATTAGAAGGCTGGCAGCCCAGTTGAGTCATAGGACTATATATATAGTAGCATAAGTTGCATATCTCTATCTCCAAAAATAGCATTCTGTTGCATACTACTGACATGGGTAATGAAAATAGTGCTTCCTTTGCACTGCTTTCTCTTGTGCTGTTGTCAGGAATTTTGCTCCCACCAACCATTCAACTTAGTTTCTCTCAACCTGCCCTTGGTTCAGGCTGCAGAGAAGTTGAGAGGGAAGCACTACTCCAGTTCAAACAAAACCTTACAGACCCTTCAGGTCGGCTCTCGTCTTGGGTTGGAGAAGATTGTTGTAGCTGGAGAGGAGTAGGATGCAACAACAGAACTGGAAGCATCATCATGCTTAATCTCAACAACCCATTTCGAGACAGTTTTGACTCATACGAAGATGATGCAGTTCATGAATTGAGGGGAAAGATTAGTCCTTCTCTGCTTCAATTGAAAGATTTGGAATACTTAGACTTGAGCCTGAATAATTTTAAAGGTGTCCAACTTCCAGAATTCATTGGATCACTAAAGGAGCTGAGATATCTCAATTTATCTGGCTCATTTTTCAGTGGGACTATTCCTCAAAGTCTTGGAAACCTCTCAAATTTGCTTTACCTTGATCTCAATAACTTTCTTGATCAATCAAATCAAATAGGCCTTGGATGGCTTTCTGGTCTTTCTTCCTTGAAATACCTTAACTTGGGAGGGGTAGATCTTAGCAACACTGCAGCATATTGGCTTGAAATTTTTAGTAAGCTGCTTTCTATTGTTGAGTTGCACTTGCCCAATTGTAATCTTCCCAGTCTTCCACTCAATCCATCTCTTAATTTCACATCCCTTCAAGTGCTTGATCTCTCCAACAATGGTTTCAACTCCACAATACCTCACTGGTTGTTCACCATCACTAACCTTTTAAGTCTTGATCTCAGCTCCAACGATCTTCAAGGCGACATCCCAGATGGATTTGCCAGCTTGAATTCTCTCCAACTGCTTGATTTGTCTGGAAATTCATTCCTTGAAGGCCAGCTATCCAGAAATTTGGGAACTCTATGCAATTTGCAAACATTGAAGCTTTCCTTAAACCAATTCAATGGTGAGGTGAGTGATTTTATTGATGGTTTATCTGAATGTATTAATAGCAGCTCATTAACGAGACTAGAGTTAGGATACAATCAACTAACTGGTAATCTTCCCATTTCTTTAGGATATCTTAAGAATTTACGATACCTTGAACTTTGGTACAACTCTTTTCTAGGTTCAATTCCACCATCAATTGGAAACTTGACCTTTCTGGAGGAATTGTACCTCACAAGTAATCAAATGAATGGGAAATTCCCAGAAAGTTTTGGGCAGCTCTCAGCAATCAGAGTGTTAGAGCTTTCTGATAACCAATGGGAAGGGTTCATAACTGAGGCTCATCTTAGGAACCTCACAAGCCTGGAAGAACTATCTTTAATTAAAACGTCAAACAGTTCTTTGTCTTTCAACATTAGTTTTGATTGGATTCCCCCTTTTAAACTCCGATACCTTGTCATTAGATACTACCAATTGGGTCCAAAATTTCCAACATGGCTTCGAAATCAAACTGAACTAACAACTTTGGTCCTTAACAGTGCCAGTATTTCTGACACCCTACCGAGTTGGTTCTGGCAATTAAACCTGACCCTAGATGAGCTAGATGTTGGTGGTAATACCTTGGTCTTTCGGTTTCCAGGCTCTGTTGATTTGAGTTCAAACAGATTCGAGGGTCCTCTCCCTCTCTGGTCATCCAATCTGACAAAGCTGTACTTGAGGGACAATTTGTTTTCTGGGCCAATTCCTAACGACTTAGGCCAAAAAACGCCATTCCTAACAGACTTAGATATCTCTTTTAACTCTCTAAATGGTAGCATTCCCCAGTCCGTAGGCAATCTAAAGCAATTACTAACATTGGTCATTTCTAACAATAATTTGTCCGGTGGGATTCCTCAATTTTTAAATAACATATCTTCCCTGTATATTCTAGATATGACAAACAATAATTTTTCCGGTGAAATTCCGGAATCAATAGGTTCTCTTCTTACGATCAGGTTCTTAGTACTTTCTAACAATCATCTTTCTGGAGAAATTCCTCCTTCACTGAAAAATTGCTCGCTGATGGATAGTCTTGATCTTGGTGAGAATCAACTCTCTGGCAACATTCCAGCTTGGATAGGAGAAAGCATGCCATCATTGTCAATTTTACGTCTGCGATCCAACCACTTCAATGGAACCATTCCTTCTGAATTGTGCAAGCTTTCTGCTCTTCACATATTGGACCTGTCGCATAATAACCTCTCGGGACCCATTCCTCACTGTGTAGGAGACTTCAGTGCTATGCAAGTTAAACCACCAGATACAGAAATATACCAGGGAAGTTTGCAAGTGGCTATAAAAGGAACTCAATATGTATATCAACAAACACTTTACCTGGTAAACCTCATGGATCTTTCAAGGAACAATCTATCAGGAGAGATGCCGGTAGAGCTTACAAGCCTTCTTCATTTGGGAACCTTGAACTTGTCGGGGAATCAATTGGTAGGAAAAATACCAACACAGATAGGAAATTTGGAATGGTTGGAATCTTTGGATCTATCCAGACACAAGCTTTCTGGTTCTATTCCTCCAAGCATGGTTTCAATTAGATTCTTGAGTTTCTTGAACCTATCATTCAACAACTTGTCCGGAGAAATACCAACTGCCAACCAATTTCAAACCCTCATTAATCCATCAATTTATGAGGGTAATCTAGCACTTTGTGGTGTTCCATTACCAAAAAGGTGCTCTGAAATTGATGGAACGCCGCAGATTCCTGGTGCAGATGAAGATAAGGAAGATGAAAACGGGCATGACAAGCTATGGCTCTTTGTTAGCGTGGGACTCGGTTTCATCATGGGATTTTGGGGAGTTTGTGGCACTTTGATCATCAAGAAGTCTTGGAGATACGCTTATTTTCAGTTTTTTGACAAAATAAAGGATCAGCTTCTCACATTTTTGGCATTAAGTGTTGTTCGTCTGAAGAGGAAAATGTCGGAGAAGAATGGAGCTGGGGAAACCTGATCTGAAGTTACCAAATATGTGCAAAGATGAGTAATTGCTTCTTCTCAGCAATGTTTAGAACTTCAAGGCTTAGAAGTATTAGTAAATTTGTTGTAATACTGCAAGTGTTTTGTGATAAAGATAAACTTTTCGTAATGCTTCAATCCTTCTGTGAAAAAAATAAACTTATAATACTGTGTAAGTTTCTAACTACAAGAATATTAATTTTGTTATCTGATGATCTTCAATATGTATACTTTCATTTGATATCAACCTTTCTTTTATTCTCAATCATATAATAAATATGATGTAGGAAGCATAATGTCACCAAAGCTTCTTTTAAAAAGATTTCAAATAAGCATTATGTTTCCAATAAAGAGGTAAAGGCATATTCCTAATTTGAGTTTTATATCTAATGATATGGTTAAAATTGTGCAAGAAGCTCAAGTTGAAGAGACACCAACTGTTCGTGAAGATAATATAATTGAAATGATTTTGCCAATTCGAGTTAAAGGCTCAAGAATTATTCTTGAAGATAATTTCCCCAAGGTAATTGATATGTTTATGCCTATATACATTGAACAAAAGAAAGTTGTTCTTGATGAAAAAGAACCTGAAAATGTTGAAATTTAATGGTGTTAAGTCAATTATTTATAGAGTTGACATATGATGGCAAGTCTAGTTAAATTGAAATTTTATTTATTACATATCTTGTAATATGTAATAGAGATTAATTTATTAATTCCCTAATTTAGTGAGATTCTAATTTATTAAGAATATTTGTTTCCTAATTTAATTAGATTTCTGATTTAGAAAGTCTATTAATGATGGGATTTCATAATTGGCACATGAAATCTATTTAGAGCAAGTCTAGTTAAATTGAAATTTTATTTATTACATATCTTGTAATAAGGATTAATTTATTAATTCCCTAATTTAGTGAGATTCTAATTTATTAGGGATATTTGTTTCCTAATTTAGTTAGATGTCTGATTTAGAAAGTCTATTAATGATGTGATTCTATAATTGGTGCATGAAATCTATTTAGAGTAAGAAGTTGGTTCAAACGGGAAGTTCATTAAATGCTCTAAATATTTCTTAGGAGACAAGTAAGGCAAGAAGATCAGATTTATTCCTATGCAGATTCATGAGAATTATAAGAGGAAATAAACTCTTATTTGGAAAGAATCCAAGTCTTTTAAGACTTGCTATTTTCGTGAAACCCTAATGCTTAGATAAAGAGAGGTATTTCACAATTGAAGGCACGCGAAACAAAGAGTACAAAGTAGAGAAGCAAAATCCGGCCTCCTCCTTAGAGAATCTAGATTTGGCGCATAATGTTGTGTTGATTTATTTATTTATCTTCTTTTCATCTCTATGGAGAGTGTATGTGGATCTTGAATCACTAGACATTGAAGAATTGAAGAATTGTTATTGATCACTTTGCGACGTGCCTTGAGGATCGTGGATCAAGAGGTGTAGCAATTATTCAAGAGAAACATATTCAGTCTAAGGTTGAGTAAATTATCTGGTAATAAACTGTAAGTGAGAGTCTTAAGTTTGGTAAATTCATAGGTTGTAACATGTCAACTTGATGAATTGTTTTTCATCTAGGTATGGCCTCGTGGATGTAGGATTGATTAATCCAAACCATTTAAAAATCTATGAGTCATTTATTTTCTGCAATTTATTGTGTTTTTGAAAAATCAATATTTTTTTATGCAGATGAACAGTAACAATGACCAGTATTTCCAAAAATTAATGAAGTTGTTAATTTTTTGTTTTTAATTGCCTACATCTATTTGCGATAGATTTAAATTCCTTTCAATTGGTATCAGAGCCGGACACTAAATGTTTATTTGGTGAGATTCTTGGAACCTATATCTATTTTGTAGATATGAGTTTGCAAAAAGAGAGAGGCTCTTTGGCTCGTCCACCTATACTAGATGAGACAAATTATGCTTATTGGAAGTAAAGGATGGAAATTTATCTGACAACTATTGATAAAAGAGTTTGGCAATGCGTACTCACAGGTAGGGATGGCAAAATTCGGGTCCGGGTCCGGGTTTAGCCTTCCCGGTTCCAGACCTGGACACTATTTTCTTCTTCCCGGACCCGGATTAAAACCCGATTTTTTTCATCCGAGTTCGAGACGGGTTCAACCCGGAAAAATCCGGGTTTTGAACCCGGATCAATGAATCAGTTTCTAAAATTCTAAAAATAAAATCTGAATACATTTCCAATCAATAACACATCCGTATTGTAAATCATCCACAAACAAATATAAATCCATAAATTTCAATATTTCAATTAATAAAACAACCACAAATATTTCTCCATTTTCTATGAAACCTGCAAGCAGCGGGCTTGATGTCTTGAAAGCGGCGACTTTCTTGTCCTGCATGATGTCACAAAGCAAAAATAATTAGCACGTTAATCCAAGGTAAAGCCCCTATTTGGTTGCGAAGGAAGTGAAGGAAGATCCATTGATTAGTTAAAGATTAATCAAGCCATTTGGTCTCCTGCGGCCAAATCGAAGATGTAAACGAATGGAGTTTAAGAGAGACAGAGAGCGGGGCAAACCGAATGAAGGAGCGGCGTTGAGGTCGAATTGCGAGCGATCTGACAGAAGAGAGAAGACGCAAGGCGTCGGCGACGGTGGCGAACCCGAGCTTGCGACGGCAGCAGCCTGGACCGATGATGATAAATAGGCACTTTTCCTGCAGCAAGCAGCAGCTGCGATACGAGAAAGAGGAATAGATAAAATTAGGTTTCTTTTTGTTGTTGTTTGTATTTATATTAATTAATAAATATAATTAAAAAATAATATTAAAATAAGATATTCGGGTCCGGGTTCCGGATATACGGGTTAACTCAAACCCGGAACTGGACCCGGATATATCCGGGTCACTAAAATTCATTTCGGATACCGGATTTTTTACAATCCGGTATGAGTTCAACCCGGTCCGAATTGTCCGGGTTCGTCCGGGTCCAGGTTAAACTGCCATCCTTACTCACAGGATATACTCCACCTATCAAAATTAATGAAGATGGTGTAGAATCTCCTAAGCCAATCAGAGAATGGATTAATAATGAACTTGATGCATCTGGATATAATGCAAAAGGACTTAATGTCATTGTTAATGGAGTTGATGTGTTTCAACACTAACTAATTTCTACATGCAAGACATCTAAAGCTATTTGGGATATACTCCGAAGCACTTTTAAAGGCAACAATACGGTTGAAACAGAGGCTCCCGTCACCAAATCAAGTGAAGATGATGATCCATATTTGTACGTGGATAATTCACTTACACTCATTGCAAAGAATTTCAAGAAGATGATGAAAAAGAAAAACTTTAACAAACCAAAGAAGACTTCTACATCAATGGTTGTTATTGCTCAAAAAGGTTCTTCAAACTCTAATTCAAAATTGTTTGATTTTAATAAACTTGAGGGTATTCTATGTAGATAATATGGAGGCATAGGGAACATACAAACACAACCTTGTTGTCCATAATGTTTGCAGTAAACAGGAATCCAACATCAGAGATGCATCCACATCTAAAACTTCGCACTTAGCTTCTTGTAAAGAAGACATTGATTCTCGTCTTGACACAATTATGCAACATGTTAACAAGAATAATGATTCAGATAGCGACATCAGTGACATTGATATAACTTACAAGAATTTTTTTTTTCATGAAAGTGAGGTAATTCATTACAGTATTTACTTACTGACAAAGATGACAATTACTTGCAGTGACCACAGAATTATAGAACACCAAAAAGTCACTCAAAATGATGAATTCTGAAACTCAAAAGTTAGATCATATCTTGTCAATTAACAAGTCCAGCTCATATCATCACAGTCTTAGATATCAAAATGGTAAAGACTTAAATTCTCAAGGTGTGTTTGTTAAAGTTTCTCAAGTTACAACTTCTCCACCAATAGTTAAAGTTTCATTTCTTCAAAAAGGTAAAGTTATTGCACATTCTTCACCAGTTCATCAAGGTAAGAACAACATGTTTATTCCCACTTGTCATTTTTGTCATGTGAAAGGGCATATAAGATCTAATTACTTCAAATTCATTAAATATATAAAAAAATGCTATGTTCTTTAATTATTCTTATGGAAAACCTAGGATGTCGCCGAGACAAGTGAAAATAAACCTAGAACTACTTGGATGAGGAAGACTGATTATAAAGCTTATGTTTCCTTTATTTCTTTGAGAACTTGCACTACTGACTTTTGGTACTTTGATAGTGGTTGTTCTAGACACATGACAAGTGATAGAAGTGCCCTAATCAATTATCAAAAAGTTGATCGAGAAAATGTAACTTTTATTGATGGCGTTAAAGGTCGAGTGCTTGAAAAGAGAACTTTGAATGTGGAAGGCTTTCCAAGACTTGACAATGTTCTGCATGTGGAGGATCTCAAAGCAAATCTACTCAGCATTAGTCAAATTTGTGATCAAAACTTGTTTGTCAACTTTGACAGGAATAAATGTCACATTCTCAATGTTGATGGAAATTACATTTTGGAAGGACATCAATCATCTGATCATTGTTACAAATTGACTAGCTCAATTATTTGTCATAAGACTCTTGATGACAAAGAATTATGGCATCAAAAGTTGGGTCACTTGAACTACAGATTACTGACTAGTATTGCGAAAACTAGGGGTTAGCAAATCGGGTTTCGGTTCGGGTTATTCGGGTTTCGGTTTGGGTTTCAACCTATTCGGGTTGGAGAATTGAACCCAATCGGGTTGAAAACGCCAACCCGAACAAAACCGAACCGAATTTAATTCGGTCTGGTTCAGTTTGGGTTGGCAATTCGGATTAGATTGGGTTGATAATTCAGGTTAAAATTTCGGTTCGGGTTAGTTTGGGTTAGAATAATTCGGGTTAGTTCATGTTAGAATGGGTTGGAACAATTAAATCTAAAAATTCTAACAGCAACTTAAAATCCAAAAATCCCAATTCCAAACATCCTTAACAATAAATATCAACTACAAATAATCCTTAATAATATTTCAACAATTTAAAAATCTCCATTCCAAACATTCCAAACATCCTTAAGGAACAATTTAATCCAAAATTATAACCACTTAAAATCCAAAAATCTCAATTCCAAACATCCTTAATAATAAATATCAACTACAAATCATCCTTAATAACATTTCAACAATTTAAAACTCTCAATTCCAAATATTCCAAACATCCTTAAGGAACAATTTAATCTAAAAATTCTAACAACAACCACTTAAAATCCAAAAATCTCAATTCCAAACATCCTTAACAACAAATATCAACTACAAATCATCCTTAATAACATTTCAACAAGTCTTTTTAAAGTTAAAAAAATATAAAACATGTAGTCAAGTACAATAAAGCTACAAAAATTACAAATCTAAAAATTAAAATGGCAAATGGCAACCATGATTAAACATCTCCACATGACAAACAAGGCTAATAATCGATCTCCAACACCATCAATACTCAACACAATATCTCTAAATTTGCAATAATTAATCACCACCATAGGGATTTTTTTAATGTATATATATTTTTAATTTTTAAAAGCTTAATCTTAAAAAAAAAGCTTCAACCCGAACCGAATTTTAACCGGAGCGGGTTGAAGCTTTGAATCTGTTCGGGTTTCACCAGTTAACCCGAACCGAATCGAACCCGAAATAAATTTCAGTTCGGGTCGGTTCGGGTTAACCCGATCCGAACGCCCACCCCTAGTGAAAACAAATGCTGTAAAAGGAGTTCCAATGCTTAAAAACAAACAACCTGGAATATGTGGTTCATGTCAACCTAGAAAACAACAAAGGGTGTCGCATAAAGCCATTCAGGATAGAGCAACATCAAAGGTGCTATAACTACTTTATATGGACCTTATGAGACTAATGCAAGTTGAAAGTTTAGATGGAAAAAGGTACGCATTTGTGTGTTTAGATGATTTCTCTAGGTATATATGGGTTGACTTTATTAAAGAAAAATCAGATACATTTGATGTGTTCAGAAAACTATGTGAGAAGGTTAAAAATGAATAAAATTGCAATATTGTCAGAATTAAAAGTGATCATCGAAGAGAATTTGAAAACTTCAGTTTTGAAGAATATTGTAATTTACATGGAATTTCACATGAGTTTTCCTCACCTATTACTCCATTACAGATTGGTGTTGTAAAAAGGAAAAATAGGACCTTGCAGGAAATGGCACGAGTGATGTTAAACTCAAAGAAACTTTCAAAGAGATTATGAGTTGAAGCACTTAATACTGCTTGCTACACCATTAATAGTGTTTATCTTCATCTAGGTACTAAGAAAACTCCTTATATGGAAAGGTTAAAAAACCTAATCTATGTTACTTTCATATTTTTTGGAGTATGTGCTTTATATTGAATGATCGCGAACATCTTGGTAAATTTAATTCAAAAAGTGATGAAGGTGTTTTTCTTAGTTATTCCACTAATAGCAAAACATTCTGTGTTTATAATATGAGAACTCAAAATATTATTGAATCTGCAAATGTGGTTACTGGTGATTATCAAGATTTTGTAGATTACTCAATTAAGGAAGAGATAACCAGTCTTTTAGAAACACCAAATATTGTTACAGCTACTCCTGAAATTCGAGTTATTAAGAAAGGTTAATCTAGTGAACCTTGTTTGAAAAAAAAAAACATGTTGAAGAAGACGCCTCCAAGGAAACACCAGAGAATGTGAAAGAGAAAGTTTCAAAACTTCAGGCAACTATAGACCTACAAGACCCAATTAAAAAGGAATCATCATCAAGAGTTAAGAAAAATCACCCATATGATCTTATTCTAGGTAATCTTGATGAACAAATGGTCACAATGAAAAGGTATGCAAATATAGTAAGATTTACTTGCTTTGTATCTTGTACTGAACCTAAAAATGTTAAGAAAGCTTTAGTTGATAAATTTTGGGTCAAAACTATACAAGAAGAATTAGAAAAATTTGAACAATTTGCACAAGGCTACACGCAAATTGAAGGTGTTGACTTTGATGAAACATTTGCACCTGTTGCTAGACTCGAATCTATTCGTTTGCTTTTTGCAGTTGCTTGTTTAATACACTTTAAATTATTTCAAATAGATGTTAAGAGTGCCTTTTTAAATGGCATCTTAAATGAAAAAGCTTATGTTGAACAACCTAAAGGTTTTGAAAACCCCTATTTCCCAAACCATGTTTTTAATTAAAAAAATGCTTTGTATGGTTTAAAGCAGGCTCCTCAAGCTTGGTATGAAAGGTTGACTAATTTTTTGCTTGAAAATGGCTATAAGTAAGAGGGAGTAGATAAAACACTACTTATTAAGCAACTTAATCCAGAGATTTTAGTTGTTCAAATCTATGTTGATATAGTGTTTGGTTCTATTTCTTCTGATCATGTACAAGAATTTATGAGTCAAATGAAAAAGGAATTTGAGATGAGCATGGTGGGAGAATTGACTTAATTTTTGGGTTTGCAAGTTAAACAAATGGAGAATGGAATTTTTGTTAATCAAAGTAAGCATGTTAAGATTTTAGTTAAGAAGTTTGGCTTAGATTCTGCAAAACACATAAGAACCCCTATGAGTAATAATCCAAGTTGACTATTGATGATACGAGTTCTAGTATTGATCCTAGTCTATACAGAAGCATGATTGGTAGCTTACTTTATTTGACTGCAAGTAGACCTGACATGTGTTTCAGTGTTGGCGTATGTGCTATGTACTAAGAAAATGTAAAGGAATCACATTTAGCTGCTGTCAAACGAATCATTCGTTTTGTCAGTGGAATAGTTAATGATGGTATTTGGTACACTAATGACAATAATTCTAGTCTTGCAGGATATCATGATGCAGATTGGGCTGACAATGCTGATGATAGAAAAAGCACCATTGGCGGATGTTTTTATCTTGGAAATAACTTAGTGTCGTGGCATAGTAAGAAACATAATTTAATTTCTCTTTCCACGACTGAGGCTGAATATATTGCAGCTGGAAATTGTTCCACCCAATTGCTCTGGATGAAACAAATGCTTGCAGATTATGGTATGATTCAGTATACTTTGACTGTGTTTTGTGATAACACGAGTGCTATCAATATTTCTAGAAAATTCTGTTCAACACTTTAGGACTAAGCATATTGATATTCGTCATCACTTCATTAGAGATTTAGTTGAGAGCAAGACCATGTCCTTAGAATACATTATACAGAAAAACAACTTGCAGATATTTTGACAAAAGCTTTAGACTCCAAACGATTTGAATATTTAAGGAAATCTTTAGGGGTGTGGTCCGTGTAAGTCAAAACTTTTTTGCATTTAGATTTAAATCATGCATTTGTGCATTAGATATATGACATGCATTTATGAGTTTTTGTTTAAATCATTGTTTTTGTGTTTTGTTTAAAAAAATTGATTAATAATTGACAAGTAGTTTTTCATGTTGTTAAATATTTGAAGGCCTTGAATAAGTTTTGATTAGAGTTATTTAACATTTCTTCAAAAGCATATGAATGACAATTTAGTCTTTACTTTGACTCAAGGTTTTGATATTGGTATGGTCTTTGTTGAGAATATTTAACTTAAGTTATAACTGTTTGCCTTGATTCTTATCTTATCATAAGACCTCTAATACATACAGACACTATTGTTGCAGACCGCCCAATTCGCTAGCCCAATTTGCTCACCAAGAGCCCAACACAAGGCCAAGAGTGCTAGCTTGGCCCAATTCCAGAAAGTTCTAGGCAACTCTAGCACATTGAGCTTGTAAATACTCTAGAATTCTCTATGCATTTCCAGCATATGTAAATTCTAGATAGCTGGTAGATTTCTCTAGAATCTCTAGAGCTTGGCAAGCCTCCCCTATAAATATGGGATGGCATTAGGCATTTGCACACAACAACAAGCATTGTAAGCAACTCAAGCATTGTAATATCTCTTTTGTGCAATACAATTTCTCTTATTCGGCTCCATTGCTCTATTCTCTAGTTCGAGAATCTCAAGGCTTACTTAGCAACATTCGGCAAAACTGTCTAAGTGCCGCACGGGTTAGCTGCACAAAACACTCATCCCGTGACAAGTGGTATCAGAGCTAAGGTTTGCACGCACGCAAGTTAGCTCACGAAGCAACGGCCAACCCTTCGAACGTAGCACAAGAGGGTGTTGTTGGTGTAGATGTTCCACCGAAACCAAGCCGCGGCAGAGAGGGAGAACGTGCCAAAGGCAAGACTCGCGGCAAGTCCAAGGCCCCATCCGTGGATGCGTTGGAGCCTCGTGTGACTACTCTTGAAATTGCGTTATCCGCCGCTCAAGACAGCCTCGAGGGATTAGAGGAACGAGTGGACGGTCTCGAGGGAGAGTACGCCGAGTTCACGGTGGCAACAAATGCGCTCATCCAAGAGCAAGCGAATACTCTTCGAGGTGAGTTTCGTTCTTTTCATGATGAGTTGCTCAAACTTCGTAGCTTTGTTCAGGATGAACTACGAGTTGTCCGTGCGGAAGTGGATGAAGTCCGCTCGGATTGGGCATGGCACAAGCGCACACTCTCCACCAATCCAGCTTCCGCAAGCACGAGTGGTGCGCGCCGCATTGACGTGCCAAAGCCCGACACTTACGATGGCACAGCCACAGTCGTGGATAACTTTCTATTTGGGCTAGATCAATACTTCGACGCCATTGGTGTCTGAGATGATGCATCAAAAATAGGCACTTCACCCACCTATCTTAGAGGTGTTGCACAACTATGGTGGCATCGCAAGCATGGTGAGATGGGCAAGGGCATTTGCACCATCGACACTTGGGCCGACTTCAAGCAAGAACTCCGAAAGCAGTTCGCCCCAAGCAATGCGAAGAAGGAAGTGCGAGCGCGCTTACATCGTCTCAAGCAATCGGGTAGCATTCAGGACTACATCAATGAGTTCACTACCCTTATGTTGGAGATAAACGACATGTCCGATAAGGATTCGCTCTTCTACTTCCAAGATGGCCTCAAGGATTGGGCCAGGACCGAGCTTGATAGGCGTGGTGTTCAAACACTTGACGACGTCATCGCCGTTGCGGAATCGCTCACTGAATACTCTACCCAATCCAAAGACAAGAAGTCTATCCAAGGCAAAGGTGGGGGAGAGAGTCGCAAGGACAAGGGGGCAGAAAAAGCTGCCTAGCAACAAGAGTGGACAAGGAAAATCGGAGGGCAAGAAGGAGGCACCAAGCCGTGAAGCCCATGCTTCATATGCAACGGTCCTCATTAGGTACGCAATTGTCAGGAGAAGAAGTCGATCAACGCTCTTGCTGCCCAACTAAAGAGCAACCCCACAATG
This sequence comes from Citrus australasica, assembly GCA_029618585.1. NCBI lineage: Eukaryota > Viridiplantae > Streptophyta > Magnoliopsida > Sapindales > Rutaceae > Citrus > Citrus australasica. The sequence goes on along the minus strand of JARCIV010000002.1, from coordinate 9,702,786 downwards.
TCCTCGGATGAACCCCAACTCAGCATGGGTTCTCTTCAACGCCTCGGTGCACTCAATCGCCAACAGCCCACACTCGTCAAGAAATGGCTCATGTACGTCAGCGTAAAGATAAACGGTTAGTCTGTTCGCGCGCTGCTAGACACGGGAGCAACGCATAATTTTGTGTCCGTAGACGAGGCCAAGCGCTTAGGCCTCAAGGCCACCAAGGAAAGAGGCACAATGAAGGCAATAAACTCACCCGCCAAGCCAATTGAGGGAATTGCACAAGGCGTGCACTTAACACTTGGTACGTGGAGCGGAAAGCTTGATTTCTCCAGCGTCCCCATGGATGACTTCAAGATGGTCCTCAGCATGGAATTCTTCGACCAAGTCCATGCCTTCCCGCTGCCCGCTACGAACTCCCTAAGCATCCTCGACGGGAGTAAGGCATGCATGGTTCCCAAGGAACGAGGCAAGTCCGAGGAGAAGATACTCTCCACCATGCAATTCAAAAGGGCTTTCAAGAAGGACCTAAGCTTCTTGGTCTCAATTCGGGAACTAAACGAAGAAGGAAATAGCGGAACCTCGCCAAGCCAAGTCCCTCCGTGAATTCAAGCCGTCCTCATTGAGTACAAGGACATGATGCGTCCAGAACTTCCGAAGAAGCTCCCGCCTCGACGAGAGGTAGATCATGTAATCGAACTGGAACAAGACGCGAAGCCACCAGCCTTGGCGTTCTACCGCATGGAGCCACCCGAACTTAAGGAGTTGCAGAGACAACTAAGACTTGCTGGACGCAGGCTACATTCGTCCATCAAAGACCCCATTCGGCGCACCGGTCCTCTTCCAAAAGAAAAAGGATGGGTCACTAAGGATGTGCATCGACTATAGGGCGCTCAATAAGATCACCATCAAGAACAAGTATCTGATTTCTTTGATCGCGGACTTATTCGACCAGCTTGGCAAAGCGCGGTACTTCACCAAACTTGACTTGCGCTCCGGGTACTACCAAGTGCGTATCGCCAAGGGAGACGAACCTAAGACAGCGTGCACAAAAAGGTACGGGTCTTTCGAATTCCTTGTGATGCCTTTTGGCCTTACTAATGTACCCGTCACATTTTGCACACTCATGCACCACACTCGAGAAGCATGCCCAACATTTGCGACAAGTCCTCCAAGTACTTCGAGGCAACGAGCTCTTCCTCAAATTGGAGAAGTGCTCGTTTGCCTAACAAGAGGTGGAGTTCCTTGACCACAAGATTACGGGCGGGAAGCTCATGATGGATAATGCCAAAGTAAAGGCCATCCTCGAATGGGAGCCTCCCTCGAAAGTGCCCGAGCTTCGCTCATTCCTTGGGTTGGTGAACTACTACAACCGCTTCATCAAGAGTTACTTAGTCAAGGCGTCACCCTTAACGGATTTGCTCAAGAAAAACAGAACCTGGTATTGATTCGAAGAGTGCCAACGCGCAGGCAAGGAGTTGAAAAGAGCAATTTCGGAGGAACCCGTCCTTGCCCTTTCGAACCACACAAAGCCCTTCGAAGTTCAAACGGATGCCTCAGATTTCGCCATAGGTGGAGTCCTTATGCAAGAAGGCCAACCCATAGCATTCGAGAGTCGAAAGCTAAACGATACGGAACGCCGCTACAAGGTGCAAGAAAATGAGATGACCGCAATCATACATTACTTGCTGGTGTGGCGACACTACTTGCTCGGCTCTCACTTCACGATTACGGCGGACAACGTGACGACAAGCTACTTTCAAACGCAAAAGAAGTTAAGTCCGAAGCAAGCATGGTGGCAAGACTTTCTAGCGGAATTCTACTACCGACTCGAGTACAGACCAGGGAAAGCCAATGTCGTTGCGGATGCTCTAAGCCGTAAGGCCGAATTGGCGACACTTAGCATAAGCCAACCAAAGTCCGACCTTGTTTCACGCATCAAGGAAGGCCTCCAACAAGATCCGCTAGCAAAGGATTGCTGGAGAAGGTGCTCGAGGGAAAGACAAGGCATTTTTGGCAAGAGGAAGGCATCCTCCTCACCAAAGGAGATCGGTCGTTCGTGCCAAGGTGGGGAAATTTACGGAAGGAAGTAATCAAGGAGTGCCATGACTCCAAGTGGGCTGGCCACTCAGGAATCGAGCGCAACACCACACTAGTTCAAGCCTCGTACTTTTGGCCACACATGAGGGACGACATCGAGGCATATGTACGAACTTGTCTTGTGTGCCAACAAGACAAGGTGGATCATCAACTCCCAGCGGGATTGTTGGAGCCGCAACCACTAGCAACAAGGCCATGGGAAAGTGTCTCCATGGACTTCATCATATCGCTGCCCAAGTCCGAAGGGTGCGGCAGCATCATGGTCGTTGTCGACCGATACAGCAAGTACGCCACATGCATTGCCGCACCAGTCGATTGCAAAGCAGACGAGGCAGCCCGCCTATTCATCAAGCACATTGTGAAGCTTTGGGGAGTTCCAAGGAGCATTGTGAGCGACCGAGACCTTCGGTACTTGAGGCATTATGTGAGCGCTCATCAGCGGAATTAGACGAAACTACTCGACATCGCCCAATTGTCTTATAACTTGCAGCGAAGTGAGGCTACAGGCAAGAGTCCGTTCGAGATCATCATGAGATTCCAGCCCATGACCCCCAACGCCATAGCCTCGACTTACGGAGGGAAAAGCCTCGCGGCACACAAGCTCGCCCGCGAATGGCATGAGGAAGCGGACATCACGTGACCCTACCTCGACAAAGCCGCGAGGAAAATGAAGAAATGGGCGGATACAAGGAGACGACATGTTGAGTACAATAAAGGTGATCAATTCATGATCAAGCTCCTACCCCAACAATTCAAGACGTTGCGTAAAGTCCACAAGGGGTTAGTGAGGCGCTACGAGGGACCCTTCCGAGTTGTTCGATGTGTGGGCAACGTCTCGTATCAACTCCAACTTCCGCCAAGACTCAAGATCCATCCAGTCTTCCATGTGAGCCTTTTCAAGCCATATCGCGAAGACATGGGAGACCCAAGTCGCGGAGAATTGAGGCGCACGCCAACCGCCGTTGTCACCGCATTCGACAAAGATGTGGGCTACATCATTGCGGACTGTATGGTTTCGAGGAGGGGCGTGCCAGCACATAGCGAGTACTTGGTGAAGTGGAAAAACCTCCCTGAAAGTGAAGCCACTTGGGAACATGAAGAGGATTTGTGGCAATTCGCTGAACACATCCAGAATTTCAAGCATGAGAGCGCGACGAGGACGCCGCGAGTTTAGGTGGGGGAGGATGTTGCGGACCGCCCAATTCGCTAGCCCAATTTGCTCACCAAAAGCCCAACACAAGGCCAAGAGTGCTAGCTTGGCCCAATTCCAGAAAGTTCTAGGCAACTCTAGCACATTGAGCTTGTAAATACTCTAAAATTTTCTATACATTTCCAGCACATGTAAATTCTAAATAGTTGGTAGATTTCTCTAGAATCTCTAGAGCTTGGCAAGCTTCCCCTATAAATATGGGATGGCATTAGGCATTTGTACGCAACAACAAGCATTGTAAGTAACTCAAGCATTGTAATCTCTCTTTTGTGCAATACAATTTCTCTTATTCGGCTCCATTGCTCTCTTCTCTAGTTCGAGAATCTCAAGGCTTACTTAGCAACATTCAGCAAAGTTGTCTAAGTGTCGCACGGGTTAGCTGCACAAAACACTCATCCCGTGACACTATGGTCAGAAATAGTTACCTATAACTCTTAAGAGTGAAGCTATCTTTGAGTAATCTGAGTCTGCGTATCATAAATATGACAGAGGAAAAACTATCAGAGAAGAAGGCTACCTTAAGGAGTAGAGTGAAATCTTCCGACCGTAGATTTTTAAAAAAAACTTTGTTATAAAAAAAATGTCACAATTGAAATGATAAAAAAGCAGAGATCAAGATGATAAAGTTAGTTTGACGTAGAGATCAAGATGATAAGGTTAGTTTGACCAACTTTATGTTTTGTATTTAAGACTTTGATTGTGAAAATTGATGAATTTTTGCGAAAAACGTTTAGATTGAGTTGTTGGCACACACAATCTTAAATTTCTCTAATCTTTACTTATTTGAGGAAATTAGAGTATTGATTTCATGAATTAATACTTGTGAAAAATTCCCAGACATTTTGTTTTCAATTTCATTATTAATACATTTTTTAAAAAACAATATTCATGATGCATGTGCATTCTCATGTTCTTATATGATGATATGTTTTTAGATTTTAAGAGTTGATATTTTTCAGCAAAACTCAAATTTTTATTGCTTTTGATTTTCTGCTTAATGTTGTCTTTCTATTTATTGATCAATAAAATTAGCATTTTATTTTAATTATTGCCTTGGTTTATTTACATGAACTAACATGCTAATTGCCAATTATTTTGATTAGTTCCTTATTGTTGTCTATGCTTGATTCATATTCATATCTTAGCGCCAAGATTCATGGAAGGCTTATGTTGGATTGTTTTTGCCATAACAATGCCAAAGGGGGACATTGTTAAGTCCATTATTTCTAAAGTTGGCATCTTATGGCAAGTCTAATTAAATTGGAATTTTATTTATTGCATATCTTGTAATATAGATTAATTTATTAATTTTCTAATTTAGTGAGATTCCAATTTATCAGGGATATTTGTTTTCTAATTTAGTTAGATGTCTAATTTAGAAAGTCTATTAGTGATGGGATTCTATAATTGGCGCATGAAATTTATTTAGAGCAAGAAGTTGATTCAAACAGGAAGTTCATTAAATGCTCTAGATATTTCTTGGAAGACAAGAAAGGCAAGATCATCTTTATTCCTATTCAGATTCATGGGAATTATAAGAGGAAAAAAACTCCTATTTGGAATAAATCCAAGTCTTTTGAGATTTGCTATTTTTGTGAAACCACAATGCCTATATAAAGAGAGATATTCCACAATTGAAGGCACGCACAACACAGAGCATAAAGCAGAAAAGAAAAATTCGACCTCCTCCTTAGAGAATCTAGATTTGGCGCATAATGTTGTGTTGATTTATTTATTTATCTTCTTTTCATCTCTATGGAGAGTCTATGTAGATCTTGAATCACTAGATATTGAAGAATTGAATAATTGCTATTGATCACTTTGCGAAGTGCCTTGAGGATCGTGGATCAAGAGGGGTAGCAATATTCAAGAGAAGCAGATTCAGTCTAAGGTTAAGTAAACTATAAGTGAGAGTCTTAAGTTTGGTAAATCCATAGGTTGTAACATCTTAACTTGGTAAATTGCTTTTCATTTGTGCGCGGCCTCATGGATGTAGGATTGATTAATCTGAACTACGTAAAAATCTCCATGTCATTTATTTTCTGCAATTTATTGTGTTTTTGGAAAATTAATATTTTTTATGCGGATGAACAGTAATCGTAAATAGTAACCATGAACAATATTTCTGAAAATTAATTAAGTTGTTAATTTTTTATTTTTAATTACCTATATCGATTTGCGATAGATCTAAATTCGTTTCAAATGGAGAGCAAAGTGAGCAAAATTTGGAAAGACACAAAAGTCAATTGACATGTTTGTTTGGAGAAATCTTTAAATTATCGAAGTGTCACTAACAAATTCAAGAAGAAAATGAAGTATGGCTACTTTTGAGTTTCAAAAAAAATTGATGTAAAGTGCTACACACTCGCACTGCATGATCAATTGTTGTTTCACTGTAAATTTCATCCTGCAGACAACTTTTGTTTTTAGTAAACTTGAGGAAGAATTTTTTCTTTTTTTTTTTGAAGAAGAGATTGTTTTATGCTATTGATTATATTTTACATACTAAATAAACTGCCCAAATGACAGCATAACAATCTTTCCCTGGCTTCCCAAGAGCCACAACAAGCATTTGATTCAGTCAACATAAGTGATTCATGTGCTTGGCACATATAGGGACTTAAATGAACAAGTTGAAAACTTGCTTTATACCAAATTAAATAAAACTGAATAGGGATGGCAATAGGCACCGCCCGCTGTGGGTTTGCCATTAGTAAACCCGCACCTGCAAAAAATTACCAAATCCGCCAGCAACTCACAGCGGATTTTTTGTGGGTTTTCTCATTTAAAATCACAAATATAAAAAAATACTTTTAATAATACATAAAAACTTAAATTAAATAATTCAAACTGTGAATAAATAATAATAACCTAAAAAATCTACAAAAAAATATTCTATTCTAGATTTTATCAATGTAAATAAGAAATTAAAATTTCAACATTAAAAAATACAAAAAATATATTAATCTAACACAAAATATTTCTATTGTAGGCAAATCAACATCACTAATATCAATGCTTGCTTCATCTTTTAATCAATTTACGAGTATTATCAATAATATTAACAAGTAGATTTTCTACAATTATCTTTAAAGAAAAACAAACAAAATCAATTAAATTAAAATAAAATATTAATAATAAAAATTATAAAATTTATACTTAGTAAAAGTTTATTGTATATATGTTGCAGTGAGATAAGTTAGGATTAGGAATTTAAACTTTAACTTAAATATATTCATGATTAAAATTTTTAATGTAATTTTTGTAATTAAAATAAAAAATATAAATAATTAAAATAAAGAATACAGGGTGGTGGATACCCGCGCTAGTACCCAGCGGATTTTTTTCTCAATACCAAACTCACCCACAACCCACAGTGAATTTAAATTTGAAATACCAAACCCGCTTGCAACCAACAAAATTACTCGTAGCAGGCTGGTTTTTGTGGATGGGTTTGGGCAGGTTTGTAGGTTGGTGGTTATTTTGCCATACCTAAAACTGAAACGCTAAATCCCAAAATGCAACCGTTTTTGCTATGGTTGTTAATTCACAAATAACAGTTATGTATAGTGTAGTGAGCAAACTAATTTAATTCCGTTGGATCCATTCAATCCAATTGCATAATTTTAGAGGTCGTTGAAGTTGTCAAATTTTACTCCTAATATGTCATTTGAAAAATTATAATTCATGATATTATTTATTATGGTTCGATCATTATTGGTGCCGGTAAAATTACCTTGTATACTATATATGGGCCTTATTTAGTATTAAGGTGTTATAACTTTTAATTTACAAATATTATGAGAAAAAACTATAAGTATGAAATAAAAATTAATAATATGTAATAATTATAATTTTTGAATAATAATTTTGACAAAATTATTAAAGATATAGTAAATTTTTCATAACACAATCGTAAAATCAAATTAATTTTGCTTCCAAGTTACAACAGCGGATATTTACCAAATACTTTAGTACTCAATCTCAATTCCAAATAAGACTTTGATTTTTTTAACAAGTTACAGTGAGATCTGAAGTCCAACAACAACAAAAAAAATGTGAGAATTGAATTTTCATATATAAAATATTTCAGTTGCAGCTAGTTTTAGATAATGGTGGCAAAACAAATAAACGAATCAAATTTGAATTGAATTGTTAATGAATTTGGTCAAAATTATACTGATTCGAATTCGATTCGTTTATTAAACGAATATTCAGTTTGATTCATTTAATTCGTTTAGTAGAATTAATAAACGAATCAAACCGAATCTGGATTCGTTTATTATGCGTTTATTATGCGTTTATCCTATAATGAATCCATAACAATTTTGGATTCATTTATTATTCGTTTACAAAATATAATTAATAAATAAAAATCAAGCAAAGTAAATTCTAAAAATTCCAGACATTTAACATCCTACAAAATACAAATAATCTGAACCATATTCTAAAATTAAAATATACAGTTATCCAAACACTTAATTATAAATTCATAAGTGATTTCTTTAATTCTCTTCATCTTGTCTTTGTCACCCTAAAAACAAGAATCCTACACATAAAAAGTAAATAAAATTAGTTAACAAGATAAATTAAAAATAAAATTTAAATAATTGAAAAAAATTACTTAGTTCTGTCTAGAAAATTAAAATGCAGCAATGGACGTCAAATGCTCATGAACAATCATATGCCACAAAATACAATCTCAGTTCTTTGACATCAAATATGTTTGTCCTGAATCTTGACAAATGTGTATCAATTTTTATGTATCTTAATTAATACACAGATTTCGCAAAACTAAAATGAAACACAATATCTATTTTTATATATGAATATAGAAATTAGAGATTGGAATTTTGCAAATGTAAAGAGTTTCGACGAGGGATTATGGAGCAATTTGAGATATATAACAAAGCAATTAATTATCAAATAGGGAAAATTGAAAACACCCTAATTATTTTAAAACCAATTGTAAAATGCTTCAAAGCACCGGTCGTGCATGCGGATGCCACAAATAATGGGTCAAATCATGTGCAGAAGTAGAACATGCATGCTTGAGAATGTTAGATAACTGCATATTTCAAATGCAAGAGATATAAAAAGGCACATCATTCGATAAACAAAAATAAACGCAAGCTATCCTAGACTAAACATAGCAAAAGATTGAAAGCCTTCTGTATCTAGTCACTCTCTCTGATTAATACAAATGAGACTACAAATTGAATAAGAAATATCAAAATAGAGCAAAAATAAAAATGCAATAAGCTCTACATCCTAATCTGGAACTGATCATTAATTTTTAGAATTTGTAATCACCAACAAAAATAAATAAATAAATAAAGCCATAGTTCAAAAATTAAAAAAAAAAAAAAAAAGGATAGGAGCTTACCGTGAGTTAATTGAGGGCAGAACTTTATTGACTCCACAAAGGCTGATGTTTACTTCCAATATTCTTCTTGGAAAATTTTAGCATGTAGCTACTCGCATTCATATTTTCCAAGCATGAAAATTCTCTGGAGTGAGGGACACGCAAATTGTTCATTCAATAAAATCACAGCGTCTTCATTAAATGCTCCCAAACTTGCCCCACAGAAGATGTGGACGTGGCGAAATTCCACGTCTACATGCTCTGCGCATTTGTCATATCGGTGCCTTTCATTAACTCACGGAATTGAGGTCAATAACAAAAAAAAAATTTACGTCAATAACCATAAAAATTTTAATTTTTTTCATCTTAATCCTCCAAATAAATTTCTATCAACATTAGCCATAAAAGAATCGTTCAGATCAAACTACCCCTCTCTTTCATCTTCCTTTCCTCTTCCTCTTGCCTTCTTCTCTTCAGTTCTCTCCTAAATTTCAGCATCCACTGTTTTCTTCTTCTTCTCTCTCTTGTAATCCTCATAATCGTTTGGTCTAGCGGGGTCGTGCTCCTCGATTACGGTCGAAGTGACGCCGACCAATGCCAGTTGCGGCAGCGCTACCACGTCATCGGGGGAAGGTGCGATTGTCGGTGAGGAATGGGGTCTAGTCGGGAGAGAATTTTGGGTGGTTTTGGGTTTGGATTGGGGCTTGAGGATGGTTTGTGGTGGCGCGAAAATTGACCAGACAGTGGTGGTCGTGTTGGTGGGTTTATCCTCATCGGAGGGTGGAGGTAGGTCTCCGTATAGCCCGCCTAGCATTTCACAATGTGGCTTTTGATGGAAAATCCCAGGGAATTTGAATTTCGAAATTGGATTTTGGAGAATTAAAAGGCTGATTTTGTTTTGTTGTTTGGGTTGTCGGATGAGATTCGAGTTGAGGTAGAAGAAGATACTACCTACGAATAAGAAGAGACGAACAAAGAAGAAGGGACTGGCGAAAACAAACAAATACTAAGGTAGAAGAAGGCAACATGTCGCACGAAGCTTGGTGCGACAGGCTGCCTGTCGCACCAAGGCTTGAGCCTGTCGCACCAAACTTTTTTTGGTTTGGAAAGAAGGGTAATTTTGAGAGAAAAACTTGTATTTGGCTAATATTGATAAAAAAAAATTGAGAGAGTTAATTATAAAAATAACAAAAATTTTATGATTATTTTCATAAATTTTCCATAACAAAACAGTCAGTCTTAGGATTTTATATGTATACATAGTAATCTGAGTTGCATATCTTTTCAGTAAAACAAAAGCAATCCTGTTGCACATTGCAGACATGTGTGACAAAAATTGTGCTTCATTGGCACTTCTGTCTATTTTACTGTTATCAGGAGTTTTGCACCTGCAAACCGTAAAAGCACTTGGTTCAGGTTGCAAAGAAGTTGAGAGAAAAGCACTTCTTCAGTTCAGACAAAACCTTGCAGACCCTTCAGGCCGGCTCTCGTCTTGGGTTGGAGAAGATTGCTGTAGATGGAGAGGAGTAAGCTGCAACAACAGAACTGCAAGTGTCATCAAGCTCAAACTCAACAACCCATTTCGAGACAGTTTTGACGCATATGAAGATGATGCAGGACACGAATTGGGTGGTCCGATAAGTCCATCTCTGCTTCAGTTGAAAGATTTGAAATACTTAGACTTAAGCATGAATAATTTTAAAGGGTTCAAAGTTCCAGAATTCATTGGATCACTAAAGGAACTGAGATACCTCAATCTGTCAGGCTCATTTTTCAGTGGGACTATTCCTCAAAGTCTTGGAAACCTCTCGAATTTGCTTTATCTTGATCTCAATAATTTTCTTGATCAATCCAATCAAATAGGCCTTGGATGGATTTCTGGTCTTCCTTCCTTGAAATATCTTAACTTGGGAGGGGCAGATCTTAGCAAGGCTGCAGCATATTGGCTTGAAAGTATTAGTATGCTTCGTTCTCTTGTTGAGTTGCACTTGCCCAATTGTAATCTTCCCATTCTACCTATCCATTTCCCATCTCTAAACTTCACATCCCTTCAAGTTCTTGACCTCTCCAACAATGGTTTCAACTCCACGATACCTCACTGGTTGTTCAACATCACTAGACTTTCAAGCCTGGATCTCAACACCAACGATCTGCAAGGTGACATACCAGATGGATTTGCCAGCTCGAATTCTCTCCAACAGCTAGATTTGTCTGGAAATTCATTCCTCGGAGGCCGGCTTTCCAGAAATTTGGGAAAGCTATGCAAGTTGCGGACTTTGAAGCTTTCTAGAAACAATTTCAGTGGAGAGGTGAGTGATTTCATTGATGGTTTATCTGAATGCACCAATAGCAGCTTATTAGAGAAACTAGAGTTAGGATTCAATCAACTCACGGGTGATCTGCCCAGTTCCTTAGGATATCTTAAAAACTTAAGATATCTTGAACTTTGGTATAACTCCTTTGTTGGTTCAATTCCACCATCAATAGGAAACTTGACCTTTCTGAAGGAACTGTACCTCTCATCTAATCAAATGAATGGGAAATTCCCAGAAAGTTTTGGGCAGCTCTCAGCAATTGAAGTGTTAGATCTCTCTGAGAACCAATGGGAGGGTAACATTACTGAAACTCATTTTAGGAACCTCTCAAACCTAAAAGAACTTTCATTAAACAAACAATCGAAAAACATTTCCTTGATTTTCAACATCAGTTCTCATTGGATTCCTCCTTTTAAACTCACATTCATCAATATTAGATCGTGCCAACTAGGTCCAAAATTTCCAACATGGCTTAGAAATCAAACTGAACTGACAACTTTGGTTCTTAACAATGTTAGGATTTCAGACACCATACCCGATTGGTTTTGGCAATTAGACTTGACTCTAGATGAACTAGATGTAGCTTATAATGAATTAAGTGGAAGAATTCCTAATTCCTTAGGCTTTCGCTTTCCGGGCACAGTTGATTTGAGTTCAAATAGCTTCGAGGGTCCACTCCCACTCTGGTCATTCAACGTGACGAAGCTGTACTTGAGGGATAATTCCTTTTCTGGGCCAATTCCTCGTGACTTTGGTCAAAAAATTCCCTTCCTGACAGATTTAGACATCTCTTTTAACTCTCTAAATGGTAGCGTTTCCAAGTCCATAGGCAATCTACAACAATTACTAACATTGGTCATTTCTAACAATAATTTGTCCGGTGAGATTCCTCGGTTGTGGAGCAACATTTCTTCCCTGTATATTCTAGACATGTCAAATAATAGTCTTTCGGGTGAAATTCCAGAATCAATAGGTTCTCTTCTTTCAGTCAGGTTCTTAATACTCTGTAGCAATCATATTTCTGGCGAAGTCCCTCCTTCACTGAAAAATTGCTCAATGATGGATAGTCTTGATCTTGGAGACAATCAACTATCGGGCAACATTCCAGCTTGGATAGGAGAAAGCATGCCATCATTGTCAATTTTGCGCCTCCGATCCAACTACTTCAATGGAACCATTCCTCCTGAATTGTGCAAGCTTCCTGCTCTTCACATATTGGACCTCTCACACAATAACCTGTCAGGAATCATTCCTCCCTGTGTAGGAAACTTCAGTGGTATGAAAGTTGAACCTCCAGATTCTGTTAAATACGAGGGACGTTTGCAAGTGGTGTTAAAAGGAAGTGAATACGTATTTTATACCACTCTTTACCTTGTAAATCTTATGGATCTGTCAAGCAACAATCTATCAGGAGAGATGCCGGTGGACCTCACAAGACTTATTCATTTGGGAACCTTGAACTTGTCACGGAATCATTTGGTGGGAAAAATACCAACACAGATTGGAAAATTGGAATGGCTGGAATCGTTAGACCTATCCAAAAACAAGCTTTCTGGTTCTATTCCTCCAAGCATGGTTTCACTTACGTTCATGAATCACTTGAACCTGTCATACAACAACTTGTCCGGGGAAATACCAAAAGCGAACCAGTTTCAAAGCCTCAATGATCCATCAATTTATGAGGGTAATCTAGCACTTTGTGGCGATCCATTACCAAAAAGGTGCTCTGAAATCGATGGAATGCCGGGGGATCCTGGTGGAGATGAAAATGAGGAAGACGAAAATGAGCATGACAAGCTATGGCTCTTTGTTAGCATGGCACTTGGTTTCGTTGTGGGGTTTTGGGGAGTTTGTGGCACTTTGATCATCAGGAAGTCTTGGAGATACACTCACTTTCGGTTTGTTGATAAAATAAAAGATCAATTTCTCACATTTTTGGCATTAAATGTTGTTCGTCTGAAGAGAGAAATGTTGGAGAAGAATGGAGGTGGGGAAACCTGATCTGAAGTTACCAAACACGTGCGAAGATGAGTAACTGCTTCATCGTAGCAATATTTGCAATTGTAATAGCATACTGTTTATTTATAAGCTTGTTGTAATGTTGTTTTGCGTTTAAAATAAGTAAAGCACGTTAGATTGCTGGTTTATGAGTTCAAGAAGCAAGCAAATATATTTATAAAGATAGATCAATTTCTTTTTGTAAGAGCCATTAAAGTGGATTAACTCGTTTATTTAATGGCCTAATTTAAACACTTTACATCTTCAGACAATTATGCGTGCACATTTGTAATCTGATCTCTAATGTGAATACCTTCGTTTGATGTCTAATAAAATTGTATCCATTCAATTCCTAAAATAAGTACGCAAAAAGTTTAGAATTCAAATTCCGCTCATATTGGATAAGAAAATAAAATTTTTAATTCATTTTTTTAAAAAAATTTATAAAAGCTTTCAAATTACTATTTTGATTATGTTAATGGTGTAGTTTTGCAATCGCAACGCATATTTTAATATTGTAAGTTCACGTTTAATTTACACAAATTGAAATAGAGAAAAATATTACACAATTGTAAAATTAAAAGGAAAACGGAGGATAAAAGAGTAAAATTACCGAGAGGTCCATCCGCCGACGCGCTCACGCGCTTCTTCCATATCGCGAAATCCAGTCCGGCTTTCCTCGACCGACCAGGAATAGAACAAATCTATTAATACTCCCAAACACTCGTCTTAAAATGTCATTTCTTAGTCTTAAGTCTTTGCTTTCACTCCACTTAACTCTCGGAACCACGAAAGAAAATCAGCGTAATGGCAACGGCATTCCTTCACTCTCAGGACTGCATTCGCAATTTCCGATCCTCTCCTCGCTTCAACAAACCTCCCCCTGGCCCTAACCCTACCCCTAAACCTGTCCCTAACCTCTTCAGCAATCGCCCCCGACGAAAGCGGCGCTCTGGCGACGATCAGTCTCGGTCCTTGACGGTGATCAAATTACCCTCACAAAATAACCTCGTGATCGGCCGGGTCAAAATCCTCAAACACGGCGAGGCGGTGCTGCCGCCTAGCTTGATCAAGAAGGAGGACGCTTCCGAGAAGCAAATCGCAGTTTGTAGCAGTAATGTTGAGTCTGATAATGTGGATTTTTTTGCTGGTACGGCGTTCTCCTCCTCGCCGCCTCCCAGTGCGGTTCCTCTTCCGCGGTTTTTGGCTATTAACGAAAGCCATGCGTCGACTTGTGGTTTGGTGTGACTTGTGAGCGCGGGCTTTGCTTCAAGTCTTCAAAATTCAAGATCAAACGGATTAGGATTTCGCAAGCGAAAACGATGTCGTTTTAGTTAGATTTTTTCTTCTTTTTTTTTTCAATTCCCTTCCTTTTCTCTCTGTGTAGTGGGTGTATATAACACGGTATATGTACTCGTAGGCTGATGTTTGTTGCGGGAAAAGTTTTGATTCTGAGTTTCTGTAGTGGCGTTCACGTTGATGTATTTTGATCTAAACGACTCCGTTGTAGTACCTGGGTTTAGTTACCACTGATTATTATTTGTTACCTTTTGTGAAAGAAAAATTTAAAAAGATAATTTCAGAAAGTATATTGGGTTGTTTCTTTAAAAAAAAAAAATGTTTTAATAAAAAATATACTGATTAATTAATAGAATAAAACTATGGAGAGTCAATGTAAAAACTAATAATTTAAATGAATTTGAAATTAAGTGGGATCGGGCTCATTCGAAATTCAACAGACCCGGTGAGCCTACCTCCTGATATTTTAGTTATCGCACTTTATCCATTCCCGCCACAGGGAAGCAACTGCTGAGCTTGACTGTACTTACTAATCACAATTCACAAATGCCTCCGTGCCTCCTCTCCGCTCGTCCTCCCTCTCCAGTCATAACCTGCCGCGTGTCACTCGGAGCAGTGCGCAACCCTCCACCCCCAGCTCCTCCTTCTTCTTTCCCTCTAGACCCTCCTGCGGCCAACCTCCCATCTCTAACTTGCGCCCTACAGTGCCCTCACTTCCAATCGTACGCACCCCCTTCATATTAAAAATCATAATACCTTATTTCATTAATAAAAAGCTTAATTTATCTATTCCAATTGTTTTGAATATTTCAGCTGCTCTGGTTGTACGCACGAGTTCAATCTCCACCGTCCGATCATCGTCGACGAGGCTACTGATTTTTTCAAGAGTATTGGTCTTTTAGATTTCACTTTCGATAGCTGTAGACTGGTATGCACGAATGTATCTTTCATTTCTCAATTCATTTCATTTTCGATTTTTTTTTTGTTGAAAATTTAGGGTTTTTGAATTTTGGTAACGAGCTTTGCTAGTTAACAGTACGGATGGAGGTGTCGAGCCAAATTGGCTGTCCGCGGCACGTCGACAAGCCCTCTAATTGGACTGTATCAGGAGGGGACTCATAATGTAGTGGATATTCCTCACTGTAAAGGTTTGTTATAATTATATATTTGTTGATTAACTTTGGGACTGTAACTCTTAAATTTTTGTATGTTGTATTTAATGGTGAATATTTTGACTAATTGTCTATGATTACTGATTTTGCAGCCCATCATCCTCGTATTAATGCTGCTGTTGAGCTGTTGAGACAAGGTTTTTTTTTCTTTTCTGTTTTATTTTTTAAATTTTATTATGTTTTCTAGCTTTTGAATATCAAGAAACCTACCATTTGGTTTGCTTTAGCTTGCTATTTGCATTTTTAAGTAAAAATTTAGCTTCTTTTTTTTCCTTTTTCCCCTTCTAGAAAACTTCAATTAGATATTTTTGGAAAACAGGCTTTTTTTTTTTAATTCTTTGCTCACAGTTAGACCATGGCCTATGCTACATTTATATGTTTTTATGAGATCTTTCATGCAAATTTGTTGGTAGTCATTGTTTATGTTGTTCTGTGTGTTATTTGTAGGAATTAAAGAGTTAAATGTTGAGCCATATGATGAGGATGAGAGGACAGGTGATTTGCGATATGTTCAGGTGACTAGTCCGATTAACATCTACTGAATACCTATTGAAAATGTATTATTAATTGCAACCTTCTAAAAGTTGATAAAATTATGTGTGCGCAGATGGCTGTGACCACTTACAACACATCCCTTCCCGCCTCAGAAAGATACAGAAATGGTTGTTACAAGTTAGCTAAGTGCATTGTTCTAATACAATGTTCAATTTTGGACATTTTAAATAATAGTTGAACCATTTTTATTGAAGTTATATAGCATGTTTCCTTTTCTAGGAGAAGTACAGATTACTTTAGTTTGGAATTCAAGAAATGAAAAGTCCTCCAGTTCAGACAAATTAGAGTCTTTAGCCAAGGTGACCACCACGTTGATTATTTTGGCTGCAATTCTTTTGCATTTTTCCTTTTTGAGATATCAAGTCTTCAATATAATTTGCAGTTTTTTTGGAGAAATGGGGGTTCAAGGAGCCGTGAGCATTACATTCACTCTGTATGGGCAAACTTTCAGACATCAACTAATAATGTGAGTTAAATTTTGATTTTTAATTTAATAGAAGAACTAGTTTGGATGGGTGTCCCCTGTATTTGTTGGTTTAGTGTACAATTAATTTTGCTTTTATTGATAGCAGAAAACTAATGTCAATGATGGTGGAACAAAAACAATAATAGTTGCTTCAATTATTAAGAATATGCTTCTTACTTTTGATGGTTTTAATCAATGTAAGATGCTTTGCAATTTCATTTGACTCTTCAAATAGGCCTTCTGAGAGGAAGGTCACATATGTAGAGTTGGGACTCTGGAGATATTCTTATTCTCCTTCTTGACATTTTTAGGTGGGGGAGGGGAAGTGAGCATTGTACATAGTTGCTGATTTGCAAATGATATGAATGTTTGAAATTTTAGAAAAGTTTTATCGATGATGCAGGTAATATTTGGCAATAGGTGGAGACATCTTTTAGGAGAAACTGAATTTTGGGAAAATGTTGGAGGAATTGATATATCTTTGGCTCCATCCAGTTTTGGCCAAGCAAACACGCGGGTATGCGTATTTCTACTCCAGTCATTTTTTCCTTGGTTAATTTGCTTGTAGGTTAAATTGTTACAATAAAGGATTTATGAAGATAGTGCTTAAAGTGGCATTACAGTATCTCAACATATGCTTCTTAGTTAATACAATAATTAGTTGGCATACAATTTCTGGATGAGATATGTCATTATCTGAAGTGATAGATGTTGTATAGGGTTTTAAAATTTTAATTTGACACTCCCTTTGGCATTATTGTATCTCATGAGGCTTCTTAACATGTTGATTACAGGGCTTGAAAAGTAGCTAAACAAACAAACCTAACTATTTCTACCTTCAAAATTTTGTTCTTGATTATACTCTGTCAAATGCCTCTTTTTCAGGCTTTTGATATCTTGCTCCGGAAATTACAAAAGTATGTCCCTTATGGAGCATCTGTCACTGATTTGTATGCAGGAGCTGGTGTGATTGGATTATCATTAGCTGCTGCTAGAAAATGCAGGCAAGAAATGAATGATTTTAAATGCTGTGTCTGAACCCCCACTCTTATTCCAAATAAAAATCATATTGATCGCAATTTAATTTTGTCATTTTTCAGGTCTGTTAAATGTGTTGAGATAAACAAAGAATCACAGCTATCGTTTGAGAAGACAGTGAGCCGCTTACCTGAATCTGTGGATGGCAACATCAGCTGGCACAACGCAGACAATTCAATAGTTAGTGTTTAATTCTCCAAATTAAATTTATTGTCATACGCATCTTAGGATTCACCTTAGAACTTCATACTTTGAATATCTGTGTTTTATTTCCACAAGATCATAAGGTAATTATTCTTGTTTAAATTGGTTAATTTGCAAATTTTTTGAATTTTATATGAAACACAAGAAAAACAGTCAAACTGGTTGAGGTCCCAAGATTTCCCCTCAACTATGTTGTGGGTGCAGGGCTAATTTTTTTTTTCTTTTCCCTCAAACTTATTTTTTAGGAACCTCTGTCTTGGCTTGTGGGATCAGATGTGCTTGTCGTTGATCCTCCTAGAAAGGGATTGGACTCATCTCTTGTTCATGCATTACAGAGTATAGGATCAGCAGAGCGTAAAGCTAAATCATTATCAGAAAGGTAGGACATTTTTATGTTTCTTAGGCATCAACTCTTATAAGGCTCATTCAATTCACTTTATTTTTAATAAATTCCCTTGCCTTTGGAATGTTCATTTGAAGGAGAGGGGGGGGGGGGGGGGGTGGGGGGAAGACGAAAAAGGTCTGGGATCTATTGCTGGACCTGACTGCTCTGTTCAGTCACTTTGAGAAATTAAGTAATTAATTCTTTGCAAATTGTTAAATCTGTTTTATGTTGACTTCAGTTCATCCTCCATGGTAAAAGAGGAAAAGAGACCATGGATTTTACGAGCAAAGGAGGCTTCAGTTCAAATTGGAAGCAGAACAAATTCTGAGAATCAATCACTTCCACAAACCCTCATTTACATAAGCTGCGGATGGGAAAGCTTCAAAGAGGTACTTCCACAGTCAAACTGTCAAAGACCTAGGTTTATATTCTGCTGGTTATCCTGAAACCATTTAGTGGAATATTTTTTTTATTGTAATTATGGAAAAATTGTTTTAACAGGACTGCAAATCATTATTGTCTAGCAAGGCATGGCAGTTGGAAAAAGCCCATGGTTTTAATTTCTTCCCCGGCACACAAAGGTATTGCTATTTTATTGAGTGACCTGTCCGATTTTCTTTAGAAAATTAAAGTACGATGTGATTATTGGAGCTATGTTGTCATGTTGTATACATTCCAAGTGATTTTGCATATTGTTTGCAGCATCGAAGTGTTGGCTGTGTTCAAGAGGGGTCAAGGTCTCAAGAAAAAGAACTTGGCTAAAAAGAAGAAGAAAAATAGCAATGGAAGAAGAAGAGAGATAAGCTAATCTACATGTAAGAAGAATTGGGACCATGAAGATGTTTAAATGGAAAAAATTTGTACGCCATCACTAATTTTTATGTTGTAAAATAATAATGTGATCATCTTCTTCATCTTTCTCCTCAAAAAACTTAAAATTTGTGCACTCGATACAAATGTGTATGCAAAGAACACATGTTACCCATCTCTTTAGAATTTTATGAAAGAATGCTAAACTGGATATAAAAATTCAACAACAAACTTGAAGAGATGCTTTTCTCCTGAAAAACTGCTGCTCCCGCTATGTTTAGGTATGTTCTTCAGTGTTTTTGTCCACTCTTAGATCTTTCGAGATGTGGAAAAGCCGTCAAAATATTGAAAGCCCTCAAGTCTTGTCTGGTCAGGATCCCAACCACTGGAGATACCTGCAAATGAAGTACATAATAGGCAACTGATATTTACATCTTTGAGAACGTTTATGATAATGAATAGCCAGTACAAATTACACTAAAATGATCAATAGAGACGGTTAATAAACTTACCCCTGCTGCTTCATACTTCGGTACAACAAGCAAATGGCGGAGTCCAACTTGCCTGAAAAGTACCATAGCTTTTGCCACTGACATGCTCTCAATGACTGTGTAAGGTGTTGTATTGGTAAGAGGATGCAAGTCGATGTACATCTCCATTTCCTCGCTTGTTACCGCCACCTCTTCAATTTTACCCTCCCTCTCTGCGAGCTCAACCCAGGAAAATTTCTCTCTCACTTCCCATTCCTCTGTCCTCCTTTTTTCTTGCAGAAACCACTTTTTCTTCAGTGCTAGAACCAGGTGTGCTCTTAGGATTATTCCATGCAATTCTGTGGCAACATTAGCCAGTCCTGATGGCGGCACCACACCCTCATCTAAAACAGGGAAACCATTGTGTGTTGTGTTTCTCAGTACGTCAACAATTCGTGACACCTTTTCAATTCCAGACACAGTAATTACTGGTGGCTTAGCATCAACTAGCTCGCCAACAGTTAGAGTTCTCATCCATGGCTCAGGATGTGCATCCAAGAAAGGTAGGCCTTTTAGTTCCAGTATGATTTCATATATGCTTGGATTGAAGCTGTCTCCAACCGTTTTGGCTATTAGAAGAACAATCATTGTAATGGGAAGTAACAGGAGATTGTTGGTTAGTTCAAGGAATATGACACAAAGTGAAACGGTCATCCGCATTGAGCCACCCATGAGGGATGCAGCACCAAGAACAGCATAAAGCCCCTGGTCAATATTGGTGTATGATCCCATGGCCAAACCAAGAAGGCGGCCATATGCTGAGCCCATGAGTATAATCGGGAGGAAGAGTCCAGAAGGCACAGCAATGCCGAAAGTAATGAGTCCTAAGATGCAATACAGTATGAAGAAAATCAGGATGGAAGATGGTTGAAATTCAGTGGGAGTGTTGGAGGAGAAGATGTTTCGAACAGCATCATCGTTGGTGGTAAGGAGAAGAGTTGCTAGATCATTGTAGTGGCCATTTGGGCAATTGAACTGCTTGAAGTTCCCTGATCGTCCATTGGTTGGGCAGGTCTCTGGAAATGAGGGGTCACAAGCTTTGCAGTCAGCAAGGAAAGGAAGACAATATTGGCACACTGAGGTGAAGACTGAGACACTAAGAGCGAGAAGTAGCTTATGCATCTTTCCCTTACTGCAATGAAACAAAATGCAAATATAAGTTGAACTATGATTTTCAGTTTTCTTAACTGTGAAACGAGTATTGGATGTGAAACCTAGCATCAAACAGAGATTTTGGAATATGAATGCAGCGTAATTGAGAAACAATGCAGGTCATTTGAGTTGCTTACTGGTTAATGAGATTGTAGAGTCTGAGAACTTTATGCAGAATGTGATTGTAGAGGCCTCCCAAAATTCCACCAATTATGCCAATTAAAGTTACAGGAATGATATCCATTACATGATATCTAACTGGAACATTGCTCACATCAAACATGATAAGCCCTCCTGTACCAAAAAGCCCACATTTCCCAGAATTGCATATTTCAATAAAAGCTCTAAGCACCACCACCACAACTGCTGTGCTGAAGAAAGTTCTCCAGAGAAGTGCACTTCTCCACCATGTTGCTACCTCTTCTAAAGAAAACAGGACACCACCGACTGGCGCTCTGAAAGCTGCACATACGCCTGAGGAAGAGCCACATGTGATGAGATCACGGCGATCACGGTCATTGTTGAAGTAGCGAAGCCACTGCCATTTTATACGGTGATTATCAGGCCCTCCTTGCCCAAGTAATGAAGCAATGCAACTGCCGATATGCACCAGAGGCCCTTCTTTTCCCAAATCTAGCCCTGCGGCCACAGCTCCAATGCTTCCAATAATCTACAATCATAATAAACTGAAGAAATCAGGCCTACTTAACTAATTCAAAACAGAGCAAGAGGGGTGAAAAAAAGAAGTAATAATTATTCAGATATTCCAGGTCTCATTGCTCCCATTTCCTAGCTTCATCCTACTAAGTTTTTTTTTTTTTCTGGGGGGAAATATATGAACCGCCACATAAAACGACTTTGAAAACCTATACAACCTTCAAGTAGTAATGGATTTTTCAATGGATGTTCATGGATTTCTACAATCTTTTGTTAATAGCAAGTTATGAGCCAAAGAAGAACAGATGATTGCTAGATATTACGAAACTCAAGAAATGGATAAATTTCTCAAGAAAACTGGAACGTGGACCCATTTCCTTGTCTAAATTTAGTGGCAATGAGCAGGCAAGTTTGTGTTTGAAATGTCATTTTCAGAACAGAAATCAACCCACTGTGGAAATTCTTCTTCCGATTCAATCCACCAATATAAGCAAGATTCTACTCTAACTAAAGCCACAAGAATCCTTATTGAAACCGATGTAAAGCTTAGTTAAAAATTTTCATTTCATACACAAAGCTCTCTATTTGTAAATTTAACTATAAGTTGATCTACCTTGACAATCAATGTTGTGGCTCCAAACATGTTGGGAGTATCAACACCATTGAGATAAGCTTTGATTTCTGGTATTCCAGGACCAGCTGCCGTGGGTGCAAAACATACACAAAGAACAGCAGCAACCAGGGTCAGAAGAAAATTAACCCCAGTGAAATACAGGAATCCTTGTAAGTACCTGTCATCATCACAAACAGTTTCCAATTCCTAACTTTGACTATTGTTCAAGAAAATTGAATGTTGTCAATTGTAATGCCTACCTGTCCTTCTCTATGAAGCTTACAACAGCAAGAAGCTTGAATCCAGCAATGTTCTCAACTGCAAGATTGATGAGGGTGGCAATCAAGCCAGTTAAGAGACCAACAAGACAGGCCAGTGACCATTTCAAGAAAATATATTGCAACACTTGTACTTTGGATCTGCTTCTCCAATCATGCTTGAATAGATCATTTTCATTGATCCTGCAAAAGGGAAAATCACCTGATCAATTCTCAGTGAATATTCTAAGAAGAGATTACAACAAGGAAAAAAAAAATTTTTTAGTTTTATTTACTCATAATCTAAGCTCTCTATATGGGAAACTTTGGCTCCAACAAGGGCTAATGGACTAGAAGATAATGTTCTGCTTCTCTTCAGAAGTGGCTGTTGCAATGAATTGCTTTCAGGGTCTCTTTCTTCTTCATCAGCTTCCATGTGGGCTTGTGTTGCTCTTGCCACTGGATTAGAATTTCCCTCCATTGAAGCAAACCAACACAAGTTTCAAATCTCAGAGGCTTTTGGGGTTGGTGAATTATGATCCTGTTGTTGGCGCTGGATTAGAATGGACTGAATTAACTCCTTTCTATTCCCACCATTCAATATTTGTCTTACTGAAAATGTATGGTCAAACCTTGTTACGAATAATGCACTGGATTTGCCTTTTATGTGAATAACAAGTGTTAATTTGTAGCCAATTTGCCAAATTACCCATTTGCCACCCTGGCAGTGTAACCAGAAGGCAACTTGAGGTACTCGAAAATTCTTATCAATTTTCTTAGAAAAAAATTTTCAATGCTAGGAAAAGGTCAAATAGGGGTAGGCAAAAAAATCGTGGTGTAAAAAAAACCGAACCGAACCGAACCGAACCGGCGATTTTTTCTCATTTGGTTCGGTTTTTTTAAGAAAAAACCGAATAAATCGTTTGTAAAAAAAACCGAAATATCGGTTCGGTATTCGGTTCATTTAACTAAACCGAAAAACCGAACCGAATAACTAAATTTTTTTTATTTAATTTAAATTAAACATATGTTAATTTTTAACTGATGTGTAAGATAAGTAACATGAACTTGCATGCACACAATCAGAGTATATATATATATGTAAGTGTTACTGTTACAATTTTGTAAATTTTATTTCCCCAAAATAAACCCTAAAGCTATCAAAATCGAAACCAAAATACCAAATCCAAATCACCCAACCACTGCACACCCACCCACTGCAATCACGGCCGACGTTGCAGTTTTAATATTTCATAATTTGGGAGTATTTTATTAATAGTTAGTAAGATATTAGTGATAAAATGTGTTTTGAATACTTTGTATTTATTGTTAATATTTGTAATAAAATTAGGATAAATTAATTATTGAAAAAAATTATTACATTCATGAGGCCCAATGGGTTAAAAATTTAAAAATTTAAAAATTCAAAACAAACTCATTTTATAAAAAGAACTGAAAAACCGAACCGAACCGATAAGAACCGTTTGAATTCGATTCTTTTTTAATTCGATTCTTATTCGGTTCTTTTTATAAAATAACCGAATTAAAATAATTTTATAAAATTTCGAACCGAACCGAACTGTACCCACCCCTAAGGGCAAATGTGTTCCTGCTGAATCGGGTGCATTTAGTTAATTAATGCGATAATCATGCTTGGACTGTCGCAAATAATTATGGCTAAAGCATTCTGCAAGTAATGTATCAACAACAAAATTATGCGGCTGATTATAATATTTTAACCAGAAAATGCTCTTGAATTTGCAACGTGGCTATTCTTTCAAATATCTGCAACTAGATTTGATTTGAACCGCCCTGCACCTAATATTCAGACCCTGATAAGCTTGAGGCTGGTTCTTAATAATGATTTGCGGATGAGACCAACTACTTTTCACGTTACTTTGGAACTTTGAGTAATGGCCGAGCGTTATTTAAAATAATGATAATAATTTTGGTTTCAATGCATAGCAGCCACCAAGATCACTGCCAAGATCTTATGATCTAATCTATTTCTTGTTAATTATATTCCCACTAGTTGTTCAAAAAAAAATTATTATTCCAAGCTAGTGGAAATAATTCTTAATAACAATTTCATGCAACATGTCTGCTGTTATTATGCGTCCCAATTATATAATATAATTCTCCCATTGGATTCTTGTTGTTTCTTAGCAACAAATTATGAATGTAGCACAAAATTGAAAAATTGTTTCACTTGGCCTCATATTATTAACATTACACGTCTTTCGTGGCATCAACGTTGAGTCACTTTCATTCAAAGGAAAAAAAAATTTGAAAAACGTTGAGTGACAGCTAAGCACAGCCTTGTTTGCACTTGTGCCAGCAAGACACTTGTGAAAAATCGGAGCGGGGATCATTCAGAGATCGAACGGTGGAGACTAAACTGGCTCTTCGTGTTAGTGAAGGGTCATCTTTTCCATCTATTTTATCATTGGTCAAATAATTCATTGTATGATTGATTGTCGGGTATTTATTCGGATTTTAATGGCCATATCGACGTGGGCGTACTCAATCAGGGGGGTGGGTCCACGTGGCAAACATCAGTGAACGTGATCCAGGGATATCCAGCTAGGATGTTTCAATCCCAATCCATAATAATGCCTGCATTATTTTCTCCTTTTTTTAATTAAAAAAAAGTATTTTCTCATTTCTAATTCTATTGAATTAGGATTAAATTAGATATAACTCAATAAGTCCTTTTTAAACAAAATTAAATTAGATAATCCTTTTTTTATATAAGTAGAAGGATGGGGAAATTTTAAATTGATTTTTAATTATATGATTCAAGTTTAAGTAGCTGATTAAATAAAATTACTCGAAACCCACATATCAAGCAGCCTAAAAAACAAAGAATAGTTTAATTATTAGTTAAAACTATTTAGATTATTAGCCTGGTGTAATATTCGGTACTCGATCATCATCAAAATCATTACTCTGTATGTTGATTGAATTCACACAAGAGTTATCCGGAAGATCTATTATTTTATTTTTAATTTAATTTTTGTTGTCTTTGGGAAAGTTGATGCTTAGCGTGAAACATGAGGTATCTAGATTGGTTACGTGTTTCATTAATTTATGAGAAGTTCAAATGTGAATAAATGTGCCACCAAAACAATTTCGAGACGCCGCTCTTTGCCCTCCAAAAAAGTAGTGGATATGTGTGAACATATAACGATCAATTTATAATATTATTATTAATAGCCTACATATAAAAATAATAGATTCCAATATCATTTATCACGTTAATATTTGGTCGTCAACTTTTTTAGTTTGTCATTTATTATATGTCCCATATCTTATTTTTATAAAACTTAATCCCACAATTTTTGGGATCTAAAACTAAAAAGTAGTTCACCTCAATGGTCCCGCTCGCATCCAACGAAAGCATCATTGAACTGATTTTTATTACGTGTCCAATTAGACTTTAATTTGGCGGTACGTCACTTTCTCACGCATGTGAATATTTCACGTCTCTTCGTTGTCATCGCCGAAAATCTTTTCTTCCAATTCTTTAGAAAACAAAATTTTTATGTGTTTTTTGGGCTCAAATACTTGGTCTGTGTTCACAACAAATAATTAGAATACACACACACACACACCTAAGAAAAGATGATCAAAACTTGTCTAATCTTTGATGAACTTTAACCATTTTTCTTTCACCCTACTATTTTAAAACACATCAAAACCCTGTAGTCAAAAGGTAATTCACTTAAAACGTCCGCATTTCCTATCAGAAGTTTAATCCGTTGGTGTCAAAATCTTCTTTTGTGAAAGATCAAATTTCTCTTCAGGAAGGGAGTCTGTAGGAGAGAAAAAGTTTGTGTACGACCAGCCACTGAATTTTTGTAATTTTCCCAATACTATGGGGGAACCCCAAGTGGGCGGTCTTGCTCTGAGAGACCGAGACCCCAGGCTCCACCAAATTGCATAGCCTAAATGACTAGTCATTACCACTTCAACTGTATCACGTCGTTGAACTGATTTTGACAAATTTCTCTCATAAAACGGAAGGGGAGTGTTGGTGGTTTTGTAGGCTCTAGTTGTTTTGACTTTCTTTTGGTTAATATTAAGTTGAAATAGATAATTTTGTATGATTGAAATAGTTAATTTATATCATTTTAGTTGTTTTGATTCTTTTTTTTTTTAATATTAAGTTGAAACTAAGGCCCAACTCTAATAGTAAGGAGTGGTCTTCCTAAGACTCCATTCTAGATTTGAACTTCAATAGGTACATGAGTTAATTAATTAATTAGTTTATTTATTTGAGTATTACATTGTATAATACAACGCAGATCTACTAATAGACGTATGAAAAATCAATTAAGTTAGTTTTAATATTACATAGTTGAAATTTAGCCTAAAAATCTATTTCTAAAGGAGAAAAATCAACTATCACAACACATGCGGAGAAACTTAAACTCTCGACTTCAACATTAGACCAAGAAATTGTCCACCACTAAGTGAAGGGTGATTGACAATTAAGATTTACTTGGTCGAATTATTTATCATTTTATTGTAGTATATCTAAAACTCAAATTATCTAAAACCAAATGTGATGCTACTAAAATTAAAATACCAAATCATATGTAGTCTTTAATAAACTTTTTTTTAAACTGTTATTTCATCAATTCTTTTTATATAATAAAACCTGATAAATTAATAATTTTAATTAAATAATAGTTTTTGTCGGTTTCGACTTAGGACCAAAGTGGTAAAATAATAACTCGACAAATTTATAAGATAATAAATTTTTTTAAATAATTCATATTTTCCTAGAAGACCCAAGTACTATATAAATTAATAATCACCTAAATTGAAACTAAATCCATATAAAATATCTATAAGTTTTTTTTCTAAAATATGTTCTTAGTGTTACTTATTTCTTATTGAAATTGACTTTGTGTTATGCAAAAAGAAACTTCAGTTGATATTATCGTTTAGAAATAAGAAATAATTTAACGAAATAAGAAGTAATTTAAAGTCAATATCCCTTTGAGTGCTTTTTTGCACAAGATAGGTTTCTATAGTAGAACTATCATTTTTTACTTGAAAAATTAAAAATTCTGCAAATCTTTTATTACGATCAATGTAAAACAGCCGACTATTATTCAAATAAACTATAATAAATACAAAACTAAGGTAAAAATTTACATTATAAATGTAACCATATTTTTTAAAATAAACAATACCTTCATAAATTAATGATTATTAATTTATTGGTTAATTAATATTAGTAAATAATAAATTATCCTTATGATTCTAAATTTATTACTTTATCCATATTTTATTGTACGGGTCCGCGTAGGTTACATTTAATGTAACTTACGGTCAGCCTGTAAAAATTCGCCAAGCCCCCTATATTTTATGTTATTTATAATTATTTGTAAGTATTATAAAATTTTTTGTATTGTAACATTTCGTTTAACCGCTTACACTTAATTTTATTTTATTAAAACCCAAGAGTAGAATTCCCCCCTATAATTTTAAATTTTTAAAATAACCTCCATTTAATTAAAAAACATAATTATTATCAAATGAATTATAATTATAACTATTATTCTATTATAATCATAAATATAATTATATTTTTTAAATATATTATTATTGTTATTATTAATAACAAGAATAAAAAGTATTATAATTAATTAATCTATTAACAATAATTAATAATAATTTTTTGTTAAATTATTAATAATAATAATTAACAATAATAATTAATTTTGAATAATAAAAAAAAATAATAATTAAAATATAAAATAATAATTATGATAAAAATTAATGAATGATTTTATAGCAATTGGTTATAATTTAACTCATTTTGATTTTGATTCGAAGGCAAAGTAAACAATAAATGGTAATAAAGCTCATTTTAATTAAGATTCCTGTAGTTCAAATAAATAAATTATTCAATTAGATCACTCTATATTATTTACAATTTATTCATAAGTATTATGAATTTTGTAGTGCATTCACCAAACATGAATCAAATTTAGCCGAAAACATAATGAATTACAATCAGAATAGTTAGAATCAAAATGACTTTAATTATTGTTATTATCATTCAAAAATTAATGATTAATAATAATTGTCGTTAATTATTATTATTAACAATTTAACGAAAAAATTATTATTAATTATTGTTAATAGATTAATTAATTATAATACTTTTTTATTCTTGTTAATAATAATAATAATTTATTTAAAATATATAATTATATTTATAATTATAATAAAATAATAGTTATTAATTAAATGGAAGTTATTTTGAAACTTTAAAATTATAGGGGGTGAATTCGTACTTTAGGATCTCAATAAAATAAAATTGAGTATAAGGGGCTAAACAAAATTTTATAATCCAAAATATTTTATAATACTTATGAATAAATTATAAATAATATATAGTACAGGAGGCCGGATGAAACTTTACAGGCTGACCGTAAGTTAGATTAACTGTAACTTAGGTGAACCCTTTATTGTACATATAGATTTATTTTGATAACGTGATAGAATCACTTTAATCACATGTCTTTTCAACTACTCAATTGACGTTGCGGAAATAAAGTTAGGTCAAACGCTGGATTTCATTAATGTTGGCTTGGAAAACACTCCAATTATTTTCTTTAATATTGTTGCTATTAATTGCAATCACGATGACAAGTCATAGAATATTTGAAAGGATTTTTTTTTTTTTTAAAAGGAAGCTTTCATTACTCAGAAAGAGAAACTACATGCTCAACCTCTGGAGGGAAGTTTCCCTTCCAAACAAAAGAATCAGATTTACCTAATGCTATTTTTGCTAACTTATGAGCACAGGTATTGCAAGACCTGGGAACAAACTTTGCCACAAAAAAACTAAAATGACTCATTAAATCTTGAATATCGGAAATGATCCAATAGACTTCTGTCCTGTTGTTCCCCTTGTTGTTGATCAAGTCTGCTGTTGCTTTAGAATCAGTTTCTAGGATTACAGCCTGCATGCCATCGTCCTTTGCAAGATGGGTGCCCCATTCAGCAGCTTCTGCTTCTGCAAACAGAACATCATCCTTAAAATTGACAAGTTTAACAGCTGCAGCTAAGCACTTCCCCGAGGGGTCTCTGACTACAGCCCCTAATCCAGCACGTTTTCTCTGAGCATCGATGGCTGCATCAACATTGATTTTTACCCATCCTGGGGGAGGGGGAGCCCATTTGATTTGTTCCTGCCTGAGCGAATGTTTTCCCACCAGCATCTCGGGGAATTGGGCTCTGTTATAAACCTCCTTTACTGCTTCAGCCTTTGCCACTGAAATCCCTGGGTCTAGCTTGAGCCCTTAAAAAACAAACTTATTTCGAGCATACCAGATAATCCATAACAAGACCAAGAATAATTCAAACTCTTCATTACTTAAAATCCTCTGAATTTTTTCCAGCTCTCCAAATAGGTCTGAGTTATCTATTCTCTGGAATGCACTTGCCACCCGGGAACGTTGCCAGACCTTTTTTGCTGCTTTGCATGTCACAAGTACGTGCAGAATATTTTCCACTCTGTTTCCACATTGCTTGCAGTGGGCCTCTTGAACAATTCCACGCTTGCAAAGGTTCTCAGTCGTCGGCAGTAAGTTCTTTGTTGCCTTCCAGACAAAGATCTTTACTTTCTCAGGGAGAGAGAGCTTCCAAATAATGCTCCATTTGCTGCCGTTACTACTTGAGCATCCTGGCGGATCCGGGTACTTTATATTGAGGGCCACTTGATAACCACTTTTAACCGAATACTCGCCTTTTTTATCGTAATGCCAAATAACCTGATCGGTCCTTTTCTTTCTTGGCAGCGGGATACTTAAAATTGCTTCTGCATCTTCCTGTAAGAATAAGCTCTGAATCAAAACTGACTTCCACTTGTTGTCACTGTCAATCAGCACTGCAACTGTGCCTTCGGGAGGCATATTTGGTGTGAAGATAGGCTTGAAAGTAGATGGTCTTGGAATCCAATTGCTTCTAATGACTGAAATATTTTTTCCGCTGCCAATTCTCCACCTATACCCTTTTAGGATCACTTGCCTTCCCCACATTATACTCCTCCAAATATACGATGGGTTTGACCCCATTGGGGTGTTCAAAAAGTCTGTTCCCCTGAAGTATCTGGCCTTGAGAACTCTAGCTGCCAGCGAGCTTTGGTTTTGAATCAGCCTCCATCCTTGCTTTGCTAATAATGCTTGGTTAAAGCTTGTAATATCTCGAAATCCCATTCCTCCTCTACATTTAGCTTGGCTCATCTTCTCCCACTTCATCCAGGGGATGCCCTTCTTTTCTTTGTTATTGCTCCACCAAAATCTAGCAATGGTCTGTTGGATTCCATTACACAGGTCCGTTGGAAGCTTAAACACGCTCATCGCATATGCTGGGACTGCTTGCGCCACCGCTTTGATTAAAGTCTCTTTTCCCCTGCTTGAGAAGCTTTTTTGCTGCCATCCGGAAACCTTACTCTGCACTTTGAGCTTGACCTCATTGAAAAAGTCTCTCTTTTTTTTGCCGATCATAGATGGCAGCCCCAGGTATTTCTCATGTTGCGAGACTACGTTGAGTTGGAATACTCTCTTGATAGCTGCTATCACGTTGTCTGGTACATTGCGGCTGAAAAACATGCTAGACTTTTCAAAATTGAAAGTCTGTCCTGAGGCTGCTGAATAGTTATAAAAAATGCCCTTTAAATGCTGACAATCCTTGATTGAGGCTCTGGAAAATATCAAACTGTCATCGGCGAACAGCAAGTGAGAAATGGATATGTGATGGCCAAATTTCAGCCCCCGAATGTGCTTATCTCTATCTGCCTGCATCAGCATATTGGAAAAAGCTTCTCCTGTGTTAAGGATATGAAGGCAAGTGGTGATTACGCCATCCTTTACTGCTGTCCAGTGCTTTTGATAAAAGGCAGCAGGCAGGCCATCAGGCCCTGGGGCTTTGGTTGGGCACATTTGGGTCAAAGCCTCTGTAATCTCCTCCTCTGTGAACGGCTGACAAAGATACTCGTTCATCTCTGCTGTCACTTTAGGTATCATTCCTCTTAGAGCAGTTTCAATTTGGGCTTGGGTGGGTTTGGAGGAACTGAACAGCTCTGTGAAGTACCGGCAGAATGTTTTTTCAACTTCTTCATGCTCCTCAGTCCAATCGCCTCGCTCGTTTTCTATGCCCCAGATTTTATTCTTCCTCTTCCTGGAAGACGCTTTGAGATGAAAAAATTTTGTGTTTTTATCCCCCTCTCGAAGCCAATCTGCTCGAGACCGCTGCTTCAAAAAAATTTCTTCATCTACCAGGAGTTGATGAATCTGCGTCTCTATGCTCTTCAATTCCTCCCCACACACATGCTGTCGGCCATTATCCTGAATCTCTTTGATGCTGTTCAACAACTTCTCCTTGCTGTCTTTAAAAGTTTTCCGACTCCAACATCTCAGCTCAGCAAGCGTATCTCTACTGACTTTCTTAAAATTTTGGACAGGATTACTCCCCACCCAAGCTGCTTTTTGTGCCCATTCTTGCTGCACTATGTCTTTACACTCTTTGTAAGGACTCCACATATCCTCGTAGTAGAATCTCGGCATTGTTCGCTTTCTGTACTTTGCTCCCTTGCGTCTGCCTATCACTTCCAGCATTACCGGGTTGTGATCTGAGCACCATGTGATCAAGTTCTTTGCTGCATGATCTTGAAAAATTAGAGCCCAATCATCATTACACAGGAAACGGTCTAACCTTTCTTCGATAAAGTGCTGGCCAAATCTTTTGTTTGACCACGTGAAAGGATGGCCTATACAACCCAAATCCTTCAACTTACAGTCCCTAACCACCTCTCGAAATTCATTTATCCAATTGGCATCTCTATCATTTCCTCCATTTTTTTCCGACAAGTGCAGAATCTCATTGAAATCGCCAAAGCAAAGCCACGGGGAGGAGGACAAACCTGCCAGTCGACGAAGCAAAGTCCATGTATGTTTTTTTTGGCTCACTTCTGGATGCCCGTACACCCCTGTACATCTCACATGTTGCCCATTTTCCACCTCTATTTCAGCGTCAATGTGGTGATGGCTAAAAGACGCAATGTCCACCTTTATGTCTTGACTCCATAACATGGCTAATCCTCCACTCTTACCATTACTGCTAACAGCAAAACAACTTTCTAACTTCAGCTTTTTCCCCACATTATTCATTTGCATAACCGACAGTTTGGTTTCACATAAGAAGATCAGTTGCGGCTTATACAAATGGAGGAATTGTTGTAAAGCTTTGAACGTCCGGTCATTCCCCATCCCCCGGACGTTCCAGCTTAAGACTATCATGGCTGTTGGCGGGGCTGATCCTCAGCCGCCGCCGATATAACTGTAATTTCATCAATTCCAGTTGGTTCCCCTCCTCTGGATTCATCTCTGCTAGCTCTATTCCCGTGAGCAAGTGAATGGCACGAAATGGTGTGATCTGCTACAGCTGCAGAATAGCTTTGGAAGCGTGGCTTTTTTTTATTTGGGCTTACTCTTTTTAGCTCACCACCTGTCCTCTTCCATGTTTTTTGTCTCTCTTGCACGTGCCCTTTGATGTGTGCCCCTCTAGCTTGTGTTTTCCATTTTCTTCGTTTGGGCCTTTGGTGAATTATGCTTGGCCCGTTGTCTATTACTCCATTTGGGCTTAGGTTCCTTTCATCTGAAGTTTGGCTTAAAATTGCAGCTTGGTGTGACTCTGAATTAGGCGCCAATTTTCCTTTGTTTCCCTCCACCTCCTCTATGCCAACTTGCTCTGATTGACTCCCATCAGCCTTGTGCTTGTCAATTCTATGGTCAGCTGCTATGTTCCCGGATTGTCGCTGACCATTTCCCTGATACTGTCTCGGTTCTAGTGCCATCAGCATTAATTGTTCGCCAGTCTTGATCATTTGCCTTTCACTCTCACCCGAATTTGATTGGTGTGGCTCCGACCCATTTTTATCTTGGTCCATACCCGTCTGTACTTCCTTGTTACTTTCGTGCTGCTTTGGGTGTGTGTCACCATTGGTGGTCTGATCAGATCTTCTGTTCCACCTCTCTCGCCCTCGGTTTAGTTTAGTTTTCTCAGCTTTGGACAGCGCTCTCATATACATCCCATAAGGCAACTTATGCTTTGGTTGCCCTTTGTATGTACTGCACTCTTTGAACTGGTGTCCTATGAGTCCACAACAGAAACAGAAATATGGGAGCCTTTCATACAACACTGGGATCTCCACTTCGTCATCCTCTTCAAGCTCCAAGAAAACCATTTTCTGTAAAGGTTTTGTTATGTCAACAGAAATTCTGACTCTTGCGTATTGGCCAATGCATTCACCTTCGTCATCCGTTTCCACTTCCAAGACCTCTCCAATTAATTCTCCTATTCTATGGATGCTTTCTGACTCCATACACCCGATGGGGACATTGTGAAATTGAACCCAGAAGCTTGCATGGGTGAATTTCTGTTTCCTTATATTCCCAATTCCCCTGGGTTCCTCCAATATAATCAGGGCCCTGTCGAAATGCCAAGGCCCTCCAGCCATCACTTTCCGCTTGTCACCCTCCGAGCCAAACTTGAACAAGAAGATATTATTTCCCAAGTTTTCAATCTTCACCTCCTTGTTCGTCCTCCAAGCTTGCTGCAGGGCTGTTCTAATTCCTTCCGTGTGTATACTCCTTGCTAGTAAAATCTTTCCTACTAGCGAATGGGCCACTATGTGTCCTCCTTTTTCTTTCATTTCGCTTTTGATTGAGAGCTTACGCTCACTGCCTTCTTGGATAGATATAGCTTTGCATTTTCTAATTAACTCCTCTGTGTCCATGAATGATAGGCACAAAAGGTACGATCTTTCCACCTGCCTTGAGAAAAAACCTCCCGGCTACGATCTTCCTTACTCCCTCTATGATAAAACTCTCCACTCTAATTACTTAGTGATAAGACTACCAGGC
The DNA here is from genome assembly GCA_029618585.1 of Citrus australasica. Classification (NCBI taxonomy): domain Eukaryota; kingdom Viridiplantae; phylum Streptophyta; class Magnoliopsida; order Sapindales; family Rutaceae; genus Citrus; species Citrus australasica. The sequence continues at coordinate 9,668,730 of JARCIV010000002.1, read as the reverse complement.
ACTCAGTAACGTGAGTGAGAATGTGAAGCCATTATAGCTCCCAGCACTACTCCATTCTGTTGTTCTCTTTCAGAGAGAGAGAGAAACCGAGAAGGAGACTACAAATATTTTGTGTGTTGATAAAATTCATCAGTTTAGTTTGCATATTTGATATTTTTTGTTTCGTTAATATTTGAAAGGATTTGGTTGATCAATTTAAACCTAAAATAAACCAGTGGTTAGGAAATTCAAACGCCACTTATTTCCACAGGGACACATGGTATGTTCTGATATCCGTGGAAGTATGACTCCCATGCCACCATACTGCAGAAAATATAATTGGTATTAGGATGTGATTATTTACATTTTAAAAAGAAAAATGCTAAAGAGAGAGAATAACGAGAAAAAGACGAGAGAAAGTGTATTGAAAAGAAAGAGAGAGAAAGCGAACTGGGTAGAGAGAGAAAGTAAAATTCTCTCATTTTCTCTCGTTTTTCTCTCTCTTTAGCATTGCTCTTTTAAAAATTACTCAAAACAAACACTCACTTGTAAAATTTAAAATTCAAACTTTTGCTATGCACATTATATTAAATCTCGAAAATAACCTTTAATTTTTTTTTCCTTTTCAACATCTATTTTTCTTATTTTCTTTCATTTGTTTTTCTCTTACTTTTGTTTTCTCAAATAAAACTCAGAAGATACTTCTAACATCTAAGAAAGAGGATCTCTTGAACTTTGCGAACTCATCAGAACTCTTTCAAAAAAAATTAAAAATGTTTTAAGAATTAATTCGTGACTTTCAGGTTTGTGAATAGACGAGTGTTCTAATTAAAAGTTTTATTTTTCTTTAAAATTTTAAGTATTTAATCATTCACCTATATTTAGTATTTTTTTTAATTTGAATCCATTATCCTTTTCAATTAATTTTCAGTATTGCCTAATCTTTGAGCCAACAGTTGTATAAATGCTTTTTTTTAAACATAATTTGTGAGATATTGTAACTACAAATATAAATTAAGCCTATTTGCTGGAAGCATTGTATTGTTGATCTGTGCACTGAGGGCGAGATATATAATGTTGTTTTGGAGTTTTCAGAGTAATGATGAATTTGTGAATAATGATTTATGGTTTATGATAAACAGGTGCAAATTTATTTTTATTTTTTAAATTGTAGTTTTAATGTCCTTATTAATAATTTCATAAAATGATTTTTTGTAATAAAAAATAAAGAGTGTTCAAACTCTTTTTAATTTTACAAATAGTTTATGAAGCGCAAAATGGATGTCTATCCACTACTCTATATATGTCATACATGTAAATCACACACTTCATAGATATGCCACCTTGCATAATTTTTGGCATGAATTAGTGGGCCGAGTGTTAGTGTGAATAAGGCCTATTAGTTTGTTTACTTACGCTTGATTTTGCGAATTAAGGACCATATGTCCTTTGGAGCAATTTATATGAGAGATAGGGTCACTTGAAGTTATTAATTGTTCCAAGTGTTCAAAGCGAATGGAATCAACTTCAATTGTAAGATTTCAAGTTAGTGCATCATTGGCAGCAGAAAATGTTGTCTAGTGGGGGGAAGGAAATTCTTATCAAAACGGCAGCCCAAGCAATTCCAGCGTATGCAATGAGTGTTTTCAAGCTCCCAAGAGGCCTTTGTGATGATATTCAACGAGCTATAGTGAAGTTCTGGCGGGGCTCGAAAAGGGATAAGCGTGGAATCCATTGGCAGAAATAGGAGAAACTCAGCCAGGCAAAGATTAGAGGGGGGCTGGGATTTCGAGAGTTTACTTGTTTCAATCAAGCAATGGTAGCTAAGCAAGCATGGAGGCTATTGCAGTACCCAAACTCCCTAGTCTCAAGAGTCCTTCAAGCAAGATATTACAGGAAATCTAGCTTTTTATGTGCAGAAGCAAGAGCCAATGCCTCGTACATTTGGAGAAGCATCCTTTGGGGGAGGCAAGTGCTTAAGAAGGGCCTGAGATGACGGATAAGTAATGGAAAGAAGATAGCAATTTTCTCGGATAATTGGCTGCCAAGACCGGAGTCCTTCAGACCTATTTTCCCTCCATCATTGCATGTAAACTCAATTGTTGCAGATTTAATTCAGGCTAACAACCAATGGGATGAAATCAAACTGCGGCAGCATTTCATGGATGTAGACACAGCAGAGATCCTCAAGATTCCCCTCCCAGCTGAGCAAGCGGAAGATGAAGTGCTTTGGCATTACGACAAAAGAGGGAACTACTCGGTTAAGAGTGGGTACCAGCTAGCATTGAGAATGAAATTTCCAGACTCCACCAGCTGCTCAGAGGCTTCCCACCAGTACTGGAGTGCACTTTGGTCCTTGGAGCTGCCTGAGAAGCTTAAAATCTTCATGTGGAGGGCCTCAAATAATCTGCTGCCATCGGCAGAAAATCTGTGGAAAAGGAAGGCAGTGGAGGAGACAACTTGTAAGCGATGCAAAATAAACGTAGAGACCATCAGCCATGCCCTATTGGATTGCAAGGCTGCGAGAAAGATTTGGCTCCAGTCCCCTTATACAGTCCTTAGCTTAGAAGCTAATTCTCAGGACATCTTCAGCACTCTGCAAAGAATGGCTAAGGAGCTGAGGAAAACATATTTGAATTAATGGTTGTTCTGTGTTGGTATGCTTGGTATGCTAGGAACAAATGTATTTTCAATGGCAGGGAGATTAATTCTATTATCTCAGTTGCTAAAGCGGAATCTATGTTGACAGTATTTCAGAGAGTTAGGAAGCCCGAGCAAGCTCATATCTCTCTCCACAGAGAAGAGAAGCAGCAGGAGTGGATCCCCCCCTCCCCTGAGAATGTTTTCAAAGTTAACGTGGATGCTGCTATTAATTTAAAGGATCTGAGGGAAGGAGTGGGAGCTGTGATTAGAGACTCTAATGGTAAGATAATTGCGGCTGGGATTAATCAGAATCTCCTAAAGAGATCATTAACCTTGGCTGAAGCAGAGGCTGTGCTTTGGGGCCTTCAGCTGGCAAAAAGTACGGATGTAGCCTCTTTGATTATTGAGTCAGATTGCTTAGAGGTAGTCCAGCTAGTGAACAACACCAAGGGCAGCAAATCAGAAATTTTTTGGACAATTCTGGCAATCCAAAACCAGATAAAGAACTTCCAGAAAGTTGTTGTCAAGCACATTCCAAGACATTGTAATGCTTATGCCCATTACCTAGCTAAGATAGCTTTAGGGAAAAACTCTCCCTGTATGTGGCTAGGAAATATTCCAGCTGAATTATATGATATACTCAAGGTGTTGTGATTAATGAAAGGCTTACTTTCTTTTCAAACAAAAAAAAAAATTAGTGCATCATTACAACTTTACGCTTTATAGAATCGCTTCAAAATTGAAGCTATATGATGAGAATGTCGCCTATGAAGATATGCTAGAAAGAATATTCCCAACATTCCATATTTCAAATATAGTTCTATAGCAACAATATCGAGCTCATGAATACAAGAAGCATTTTTGAACTAATTTCATGTCTTTGTACATAATTGTCATCAATCAAATATTTTAAAGTCTTGATATGTATTATCAGTTAAAAAGATTAGTAAATAGTTAATGAAAAATCATTAAGCGCATCTACTTGGTAAAAGCCATTTCTTGAAGCAAATGTGGCTCTGAAGCAAATACTATTTCACATAGTTGCATTGATGATCAAAGACATGGTCATGATTATGGTTATGGCCATAGTTGCGGCCGTGGATGTGATTGTAATTGTGGTCATGGTCACAATTATTATCGATCCCATAGTGGTTATAAAAAATATCATCAAAACTAAAAGTTATTAAGGGAAAATCTACCCAAGACAAAATTCAACAAAGCTACCTATATAATAGATGCACCCAGAAATCTGTTGATCTATATCAAGTATCTATAAAGAAAGGAAGAATATCAAGATAAATTGTGTATTTATGTTATTCACCCACCTAATAGTATATTTCATTATTTTATGGACTTGATTGATTTATCTTGCAACAGTCACATGTTTGTAGGGATGGCAAAACATCGGGTCGGGCTCGGGCTTGACCAAGCCCGACCCGACCCGATCAACTCAACACTAAAGCCCGATCCGAAAAAAGCCCGATATATTTATAGTTCGGGCCGGGATTCGGGCCAACTTAGCCCGACCCTACCAAAATCAGCAACTTGCATTTTCAACTGGACTTATTATCTGCAGACCAAAAAGATATGAAACTGGTTATCATACTGGTGATCGTAGGAATAATTGCCATTGCAATTTGTACATTTTTCGCGTGGAGATGGTTTGCTAAACGCAAGGGTAAACACCCATGATTCTTACTTAGTTGTTGAGCTTGCTGATTTGAAAATGCCAATTTATATATTCGTCTCATGCTATGTGATTTTAAATCAGCAATGAAGGAAAATTCCAAGGTGCAACGACTTGATTTGGGAGAAGCATATGCAAATTTTTCTACTGAAAAAGTGAACCCAGCTAGACTACAGGATTTACTAGTGTTCAACTTTGAGGAGCTGGCTAATGCAACTAACAACTTCCAGTTAGTGAATAAACATGAATTGATATGCAGCCACAATTCAATTCTCAACTCCACAACCAATTCCACAATTATTTCAATCATTTCCAAAATCATTTCACACACAAATTAATTTCAAAATCCAACATGAAAAATACATAATACAATTAAATTAAAAACATACAATGTAATTTTTCAATAATTCTAACCATATCAATTCCATAACCCAACATAAAAGAAAAAATCTTATACAATAATACAAATAAAAACTCATAATTCAATTCCACAACCAAATTTTTTTTAAAAAAAAAGAACTACTCTAACACTTGCGGGCCACTTTCATCTTCATCCACAAATTCCTCTCCATTAAAAATTTCACTTTCGAGAATTTTACCTATAAAAAAAAAGAAAATGAGAAAATAATTCAAGTTTATAAAATTATTACTAAACCAATTATTTTGTACATTATTTATATTCATACCTTTGGAGTTTGCCAATAGCCAATGTTGAGTGCACATAAGCGCTTCCAATGTCATAGGATGAAGTCTACTCCGATGTGGAGTCAAGACTCTACCTCCAATGCTCAATGCCGATTCAGAGGCAACAGTTGTCACGGGAATGGCTAAGATATCCTTGGCCATTTGAGCCAAAATAGGGTATTTGCCTTGGTTCACTTTCTACCAATTTAGAATATCAAAGTCCGAAGTGGATTTGATTAAAGGCTCTTCTAAATACCTCTCAAGGTCGGACTTAGATACAATGATCTCACTATTTTGGCTTGCAAATGTCTCAAACTTCTTTATATCAAAAAATTTACGGCCAGTTCCTAAATTAAAATTGAAACGAACATCGGCCGAAGAAGATTCACCAACAACCGCATCACTCACATTCCCACTCTTATTTTCATAAAACTTAACTAAATCATTACTTAAATTGCGCACCCTTTGAATCTCATTTGCAGCACCCTCACCATAAAGTTGTGGAAAATAATAATTAACCAATTGCATCTTAAACCTCGGATCAAGAATAACTGCCATCACCAAAATCCCATGAATTTGGGCCTAATATTTATCAAATTTCATAATCATTTGACCAGCCATTTCTCTAACCACAGGCACACTAGAAAGATCCCATTCATCTAAATTAATCCTCATTTCACATATCATTGGAAAAAAAAAGATTAGATGTGGGATATTGTGTACCTGAAAATAACTCTGTCATAGAGTAAAACGGCAACAAATATTCCAACATCTTTTCAGCCATCTTCCATTCCTCATCTGTTGGCAAAGAGGTGTAGTGTTTGTCACGCTGCTGTAGTCTAGAAAATACTATTTTATATTTCACAGCAACATCAAGCATAACATATGTAGAATTCCATCTAGTTACACAATCAAGTGTCAACTTTTTCTCACACTTAACTTGTAATCGCCGCGCAGCCATTTCAAAAGTTTCTACCCTCTTTGGTGTGCCTGTCCAATAAGACACACTATCCCTAATCTTTTTAATCCACTCCTCAATCACTTTCATCCCATCCTTCACAATTAGGTTTAAAATATGAGCCACACACCTCATATGAAAAAATTTCCCACCCATTAACATAGAATCAGCTGGAATCAATCCCATCAACCTATCAACCATAGCATCATTAGTGGAACAATTATCTAAAGTTACAACCGATATCCTTCTATTCACATTCCAATCCAACATACATTTAAACAATGCTTCAAAAAGAAATTCAGCGGTATGTGGAGCCGGCAAATATATAAACCTATTTATTACCAAAAAATTAAATTTTTGAATTAATTAAATTGAATTATAAATAAATAAACATAATATCGATTTTGCAAATATATGAATCTATTCATCACAAAAAATTTAAATTTTAGAATTAATTAAATTGAATTAAAATAAATATCAAGTAACAAGAAAAGTACCTTAAAAGACTTGTCCACAAAATGTCCCGTAACAACCATGTACCCCTTCTTTTGATTACTCGCAGTCCACATGTCTGTAGTAATTGCCACCCTACTATCATTATTCTCCAACAAGGCCATTGCTTTTGCCTTTTCAGCTTGATACAATTTAAAAATCTCACTCTTTAAAGTGTTTCTACTCAAATTCTTTACCAAAGGGTTGGCATAAGACATCAAATCCCTAAATGCCTCATATTCTACAAAATTAAGTGGTAGCTCATGCTTTACAACCAAGGTTGCTATCTTTTGCCGAGCAACAATTGGATCAAATTCTCTCGTCTCAATACAACTTGTTCCATCATCTTTCCTTGTTACACAAAGAGTTTTTTGTAAGCTATCAAGAACTGAGGGAACACCCTTTGCCTTACATGATTTTTTCAAATGTCTATCCAAATGTGAGGTTCCATTATGACCAGAAGCTACTAACTTAGCTTGACAGTGATTACATTCCGCCTTCAATTCACCATTAATAGTTACCTTGGTGAAGTGTCCCCAAACATAAGAAGGTTCTCGCATACCTCGCTTTTTTTTATTACTACTTTGTTCTACCCCATCATCATCACGGGATCCTTCAACTTCTTAGATCCCTTCAAGAGGAATGTCATCATTTGTACTCTCTTTCCCAACATGAGAATTCTCAAGTGAATTTGACATAATGACCTAAATTAAATGTGTAACAAGTTGCAATTAAATGTCTAGATAAATAAATTAAATTGCAGCAACAAGCCCCAAGTAAAAGAAAAGAAAATCAAACATGAGAGTACATTTGGGTTTAAAAACTATGGACTCTGCAGTTAAATCAAGTTAAATTTGACTTGTTATTATTTACTATTACAAACATATACTGATTGCCAGAGACTATTTCACATTTGGACAACATGTACAGGAAACAATTAAAATTCATCCAACCGCTATAGCCCACGCTTGCATTCGAATTTTTCAGAATGTTTCAAATTTATTTATTTTTTAAATAAAAAAGTTCAGTGCTTCCTCTGCTTCCCAAAAATGCCAAAACAACAGCAACAACTAACCCATTTTAGTTTCTCTCATATCTTCAAATCTTTCCCTTTTTTTTTTTAACAAAAGGCATTAGGATTTTCTCCTAATCCTAGCGATTCAAGATCTAAACTCGTAAACAATCAAACAGTTACAAAATCAATAGTCAAAGCAACACAGCTATGAATACCGGGAACCGATGAAACAAATCAAAAACAAACGCGATAACCGCACAGATCAAAGCGAAAATAAAATCTTAAACAGAAGTTGAAAAAAAAAGAAAAAGAATCATACTGAAGCCGTTATCAACGAGGTAGTTAAAAGTGTGGCCGTCGCAATTGTAAGTGAACTTGTTGTTACTAGAAGGAAGTTTCTGGAGACACTGAGCAGCTATGCTGGTGAAGTTTCCGGTGAACTCCGTGTACGACGGCTGATTCGGCGGCGGGCTGGGTGGCTGGCTTAGTGGCTTAGGGTTTTTGAATTTTGAGAGTTTGAGAGTTGTGCGTGTGCGTGCAGGCTGTGATTTTGTTTTCTTCCCCTTTTCGTTAGCCTAACGCTCGTGTGTGATGTGTGTTGTATTTTTTTTTTTTTGTAAATAGGGTCGGGTCGGGCCGGGTTGGCTTTAAGCCCAACCCTGACCCTAAGTTTGTTCGGGCCTTAAAATTGTGGCCCGAACCCGACCCGAAATTTAAAAATTCGGGCCAAAGCCCTAATAATTAGGGTCGGGTTAATCGGGCTAAAATTCGGGTCGGGCTAAATTGCCAAGCCTACATGTTTGTTTATTATCTACATGTAAGTTAAAGATTGCTTGCCCAGGTTATCATGTTTATGTGCACAATTTCTAGATTATCTAAACAACATTGCTCATTTAGATAATGCTAGTGAGTTCACTTCTAAAGCTTTTGATGACTATCGTATATTCGTTTATGATTAATGTAGAGCACCTAATAATACACATGCATACTCAAAATGGACTATTATGTATGGAAATGTTATTTTCTTCATCAAACGCCTTCAAGTAATTGTAAAACCATTGATATTATGTAAAGAATTATCTACTTCTGTATGGAAATGTTATTTTGCATGCACAATGGTGATCTACATGAGACCTACTACCTCTCACTAGTATTTCTTATTGCAATTAGTACTAGGGCATCAACTTGTTATATCCCATTTATGCACATTTAGTGTGCTATACAAGTGCCTGCTACACCTCCTTAGTACAGTAAAATAGGACTCCAGTGATGTTTGGGGATTTATATGGGCTTTAACTCACCATCTGTTATTAAAAAAATCTTGAGCTTATTATAGGTGATTTTTTCCTGCATGTTTTACAGATTGTCATGTTAATGAGACAAAATTTCCTCTATTAGGAGAAAAAGATTGCCATATAATGATTGGCAGGAGCCTAGAGGTGGCCAATGGGCCGAATGACATGAGACACAACATGGGCATGGCACATGTCCGTACAGCACGACACGACACGACACGAGCATGTTTTGATAGAGCACGCAATATGGCATGACACGCACGTGGGCTGGACCAGGCCAAGCTTAGATTTCAGGCACGTGGGCTTTAAAAGCACGGCACGCGAAAAAGCACGCAATAAGCACGTTTCATTTTTTAATGAAAGTAAACTTAAAATTTTATGATTTTATAAATAACTTGAAATTGAATCTTTTAATATATTTTATTAGCTCAAGTTTTTTTAATTTATTTAATTCTTAGTTTCAAAAAAAATAAAATTGATTTATGTATATAATTTATTAAATAAATAATTGATATCATAATTTTATAAATGTGTATTAATATTATTATAAGCTATGATATATGATTCTACATAATTCCAAGTTAACAATTGAGTTAACCCTAAAAAAACTTATTGTTGTTGTTGTTGTTAAGTACTAAAAAAGAATTCTAATATAGAGTCAAACTTAGTAACTAAAATTACATTCTCTTATTATTATTAATTTATTATTGTTGAATATGAACTTGAGTTTTGAATTCTTTATTCTATTAAATTTGAATAAAGACACATGGATCCAAAAAAGTACAAAGGCCTAAAAAAATAAAACAACTTGTCATGCGCTCTTAAAAAAATAAAAAATAAAAAATAAAAAAAAGCTTACTAGCTTTTTTTCTTAGGCTTTTTCTTAGGCACGACATGTGTGGGCACAACACGAGTGGGCATGGCACGTGTGGTGGGCCGGGCCTAAGCAAAAAAATTAAGCACGACACGGCACGGTACGAAACTCATAGCAGGCACGACACGACATGAGCACAAGCATGTGTGAGCTTCCTTTGATGGGCCTGGGCTGGCACGGTACAGCCCGTTAGCAACCTCTACATGAGCCTTAATAGCAAGTAAAAGAATTATATCATCTAAATTTCTGCACCACTCGAAATGTAAATGAAGTCTAAAGGATAAATTAGAATGGAAATGCAAACTAATTGAGTTTGCCTAAGAAATTAAAAGAAAATAAAGGAAAAAGACATTATCCCTAAATGGCTAAACTAGTAAGTAGTAAACCTAAACCCTAATCTTCACTTCACACACTCCCAACAAAGGCACCAAGTTGTCGCCTTCACTTGTGCACCGTTGCTGCCTCCATTTTATCCAACCAACCACTACTATTGAATCAAAACCAGCAATTATCTACAACCATTATATTCACAAAAAAGTCAGAATCTGGATTTATTATTTTAACAGTCTATGTCAATGATATGAATTTGATTGGAATTCCCAAAGTCCTTCAAAAGATTGTAAGGTATTTAAAAAGTGAGTTTGAAATGAAAGTTTAGAAAAAACTATATATTGACTTGAGTTACAAACAAAGCACAGATCTAATGATATCTGTTAAGTTCATTATTTATAGAGTTGTCATTTTATGGCAAGTCTAGTTAAATTGGAAGTTTATTTATTGCATAGATTGTAATAGGGATTAATTTATTAATTCCTTAATTTAGTGAGATTCCAATTTATTAGGAATATTTGTTTCCTAATTTAATTAAATGTCTATTTTAGCAAGTCAATTAATGGTGGAATTCTATAATTAGTGCATGAGATCTATTTAGAGAAAGAAATTGGTTCAAACAAGAAGTCATTAAATGCTCTAGATATTTCTTAAGAGACAAGTAAGGCAAGAAGATCAGATTTAATCCTATTCAGATTCATGGGAATTATAAGAGGAAATAAACTTTTATTTAGAAAGAATCCAAGTATTTTAAGACTTGCTATTTTAGTAAAACCCTAGTGCCTATATAAAGAGAGGTATTTCACAATTGAAGTTTGATGGCACAATACAGAGCATAAAGTAGAGAAGCAAAATTTGGTCTCCTCCCTAAAGAATCCGGATTTGGCACATAATGTTGTGTTGATTTGTTTTTTTATATTCTTTTCATCTCTGTGGAGAGTTTATGTGAATCTTGAATCACCAGACATTGAAGAATTGCTATTGATCACTTTGCGAAGTGCCTTGGTGATCGTGGATCAAAAGGGATAGCAATTATTCAAGAGCAGCAGATTCATTCTAAAGTTGAGTAAACTGTATGGTGATAAACTGTAAATGAGAGTCTTAAGTTTGATAAATCTATAGGTTGTAACGTCTCAACTTAGTAAATTGTTTTTCATCTGGACGTGGCCTCGTGGATGTAGGATTGATTAATCTGAACCACGTAAAAATCTATGTGTCATTTATTTTCTACATTTTATTGCATTTTTGAAAAATTAATATTTTTTATGCTGATGAACAGTAACCGTGAACAGTAACAGTGAATGGTATTCCAAAAAAATTAATTAAGTAATTAATTTTTAGTTTTTAATTGCCTACATTTATTTTTGATAGATCTAAATTCATTTTAATATCTTTATCCATCAATCAAACTATACTGAAAAAATATGAAAATGTTTCAATATAGAAAGAGTTTTCCCATTGACTATCACAATAGTAGTCCGATCTCTTGATCCTAAAAATGATCCATTTCATCCCAAAGAGGATAATGAATAGGTACTTGGTCTTGAAGTATCATATTTGGATGCCATTAGCACTTTAATATATTTAGCACAATATATCAGACTAAATATAGCCTTTTCAATAAACCTATTAGTATGGTTTTAATTCTGAATCAGGTAGATGACATTGGAATAATGTTAAAGATATTTTTCATTATCTTCATGGAATTATTGATTTAGGTTTATTTTATTCAATGGGCTAACAAAAAAAATCCAAATCTTGTAAAATTTAGGTCTTATTGGTTATGCTGATGCAAGTTATTCATCTGATCCTCATAAAACTCATCCATAGACGGGGTATGTTTTTATTTATAATGGTATAATAATTTCTTGGAAACCTACGAAACAGGCTTGTGGCTACATCCTGTAATCACTTTGAGATTCTTACTTTACATCAAGCAAGTAAAAAACGTGTATAGTTATGGTTTGTCATCCATCATATCTAGAGTGCCTAAAAATTACTTTTAAGTGCAGACATCATAATAGTGATATTTAGAGATGATGTTCCTTTTATATCTCAACTCAGAAGATGACATATTAAAGGAGACAAAACAAAATATATCTCACCTAACTTCTTTTACACTCTTGAGTTGCAACAAAATAAGAATATTGATATCAAGCAAATATGCTTCACAAATAATTTTTCTATTATGTTAACTAAAGCTCTTCCCACATCAACGTCTCAAGAGATAGTATATGGTATTGGCATGCACCATTTAAATAAGCTTGATCATCAAGGTGAGTGTTATCTTACAAGACAAAGCTCCTAAAGCTAAATCTGGACAGATGTTCATTGTACTCTTATTTCCTTTGACCAAGTTTTCTAATGAATTTTTACTTAGATTATCATTTTATTTGGCACGTGAATTGAAGTTCCCCTAATTTTATGACTAGTATTATGTATAAAAAATTAATAATGCAAGTGGTTTGAATCTAGCCAAGTGATTTTTATATAGTTTTTATTGGCTGGTCATCTATGTTCAGATCCTAGAAAAGATAGAGGGTTTAATAATAATAACAATGTAAATTGACATGACATTATGCAAATAGAAGTGTGTAAACAAAGTTAATGCATATTAGTAAGAGTGTCTTAAATTTAATTTTATCATTTTCTTGTAAGAATACATTGATATGAATAACAAACAATGTATCCCTCAACTCGAATGTCAAAGTGGGTTAGACTAAATGAATATCATGCAACATACAAACTCATGAGTTGTAATCCATGAAAACTCAATTATTTCGCATGAGACAACTATTTGGTTTTAAGTGACAACATAAAGGTTGTTGTATGTAACATTTACATAACCTTGTTAAAATAAAACTCAAAATTTTGTCTCATTTCAAGAGATCTCCACAATTTTGTTTAATATATATCCACAATACGATTAAAAGTATTCTAAAAATGAAATTTTATTTAAATATAACTCAGTTGAATCACCATATTATGACTTGCCTTCTTGACATTTACAAGTGTATAAAATTAAAGAAAGAGAAATGAAAAATGATGTTAGAGCAAACAGTGGAAAAAAGACTGAAACTCTTCTGTTGTTTGACAAAAGTAATCAAAATTCTCTTGGTATTTTAAAACACATCTTGATACGAACCCCATAGGTGAAATTTTGAGTCCTACAGTCAATTTGAAGTTTAAATTACCTAAGAAAGTTCTAAACAGACACTTAAGCTAAACAAAATATTGAACTAATGTTTAAAGAGAAACACGAACAAGAGAAAAATAATATGTCATCTAATATATTTTAACTAAACATGAACCAGAGGTGTGTAAAAATGATATTAACACCACCTCAAGATATAAATGAGAATGTGAGTAATAATTTAGATTTGGAATGCCGTAAGAATACAATTACTAATAAGTTCACTAATTTTCAAAAAAAACAAAGAAAGGATTATCTTTCAACTTAAAAAAACAACAACATAATTTTAGCTGGAAATGTTTCAAGCCATACAACAAGAGCATCATATTCTAAGGCTATTTTTTTTATAATAACTTAGCAGTAGCATTGCAAGCCCTTGGAAAATGCTGAATTTTTTATCCATTTAAGCTCTTTAAACTAGCTCAAATTGCTTCTATCATCGAAAAGATTTATGACTTGCTCCCCTTCTTATTGCAAGAGAGATAAACTACTTCTTTTAAGTCTAATTCAATGATCAAACGCAAATATCCAACATTTTTAGCTACTTGAATGCCTAAATTTACTACCTCAGCTTCCATACAATCCACACTCCCCTGATAAAGGACTTTCTAAATTGTTGCTGCTATAACCTTGGCCTTTGAATCTCTGAAAACCACTCCCAACCCTACTGTCTGATTTGAACATCTAATAATAACATCAATATTCACTTTATACCACTCATTAGGAGGAGGTAGCCATCCTTGTTGGTTGTTGTTTTGATGCTTGAAATTGTTTGCTCTGTTGGAACTTTAAATCTTCTATATGATTCTACAACTACTGTAGCTCTTGCCACTAATAATTGGGAATATTCCTTCTTATCTTCAAAGATAAGAAAATTCCTTGAGTACTAAAAAGACCAACACATTGCAATTATCAGCTCTACATATTTCTTGTTTCTGCTTGTTGCCAATTCTTAAAGAGCTCTTAACATATGTTGCTAGGCCATCAACTTGATATTTCCATAAAAACCAGTCAATTTCCAAATCTTTTTTAGCATACTTGAATCTCATTAAGGCATGAAAAATATCCTCACTCTTCCTCTGACATTTGTAGCATAGTGGATCCTATGCGACTTTCCTCTTCAAAAGATTGCAAACTGTAGGTAGCAAATTTGTATCTACCCTCCACATAAAAATTGATTGGCATTAAAAAGTGTACATTTAATAAGAATGAAATTATTAGTTTTTCACTTATTATGTAGATTAATGTGCTCGTTATTCTTAAATTATCTTAATACTTCCCAAATGTATTTTTTTGTTAAAGTAATTTGCAATATATTAATTTTTATCTTGTAAATATTTTTCAGGAATAAAAATGAAATTGGAACTAAAATTGGAAACAAAGAAGAATTACTGGAGCCATTTGGAAGTATTATTGAGGAGATACAATTAAAATAAAAATAAAAAAATAAAAATCATGATGGCCTCCTGACCATCACACATTTCAATTAACATATATAATATAATAAGAAAATAAAAGAAAAGAAGATGCATCCTTTGCCTATAAAAAGGCAAGGGGACGCAAGTGAACAGGGGGATAAGCTGAGAGCCAAGAGCTGTAGACGAGTCGAGGAGAGAAAATAGAGTGAAACTAAGAGATTTCTTTCTTTCTTTCTTTCTTTTCTTGTTTTCTGGTGTAATCAATTTTCTTGTAATATATTTCAAAAGTTTGTCAAATAAAAAGAGTGTTTTGTTTTCTTTCAATATGAGTGGCTAATTTTACTAAGCGGGGGTGAAGGGTGAGTTTTAAGTTTATTTTATTCTTTTTTGGTTATTTTTATGTCATGTTAATTTATAAATTTTTTCGGATTTATATGGTATTTTCACATAATATCGACACATTAATATAGTGTCGCACATTAGGTACTTGATTCCATGCTTATTCATCACATATATAGTTAGTCAAGAATTAAATGATATCATAATTAACTGAAAAAAGTGAGGCAAAATATAAAAAAAATAAAATATTAAAATTATAATTTGAATACTTGTAGTGGATCACGTAACCTTAGCATATTTTTAAATTGATTTCTAGTGATTTCTTTTCTTGCAATTAAATTTTTGTTTAAAAAATTGAAAATTAGATTTTAAATTTCTTGTGCTTCGACCTTGGAACCACCGGGTTATATTATAACTAGACACTCTTATACTTGAGATTAATAAAACTTTTGAGTCGTGTCAAAAACCTTGATTTTTTCTGGTATCTCCTTAGACCAAATCGCCTATCAACAGGTTTTTGATTTGTCTGAGCTACTGGTATTCTCTAAAAATTTCAACTTTAATGCTACCTAATATCCACTTTTTACAGAGTAGTTACCATATCTGTCAAAGTGTTATATTAATTGATTCTATTGTAAAAATATCAGGAAAGGAATTCTAAGAATCCTTGCTGCAGTATCTTCCATATAGTGCTAAGTAATCATGTCTTCCTTCCACTGTTGATTACTAATCAAACCAGCAGCAATAGAATATGGGGGTAAAATTTGAGGGGAGAAATGTTTTAAGGTTTCAGGCTTTGGAATCCAGTTGCTTTTATAAATATACACATGTTCTCCATTTCTAATCTTCTATCTTTATCCTTTATGAAGAACTTGCCTACCCCATAAAATACTTGTCCACACTAAAGAAAGATTTGAGCCTAATTTTTCTTCTATAAAGTTTGAGTGTTTGAAATACCTGTCTTTTAAAATTTATGCCATCAAATTCTCTGGATTTTGCATGATTCTTCGTCCTTACTAGGCAATTAAGGTTTGATTAAAGCTAAAAAAGTCTCTAAAGCCCAAGCCTCATCTTGTTTTAGCATGACACAATCTCTTCACTCAATTCTATCATAGGCTGTGCTAATATCTAATTTGAGAGCTACCAATCCATTCATTTTTCCTTACTTTATCTAATTTTGTTAAGACACTTATAGCCTATAATTACATTATCAGTGATTAATCTATTTGGGATAAAGGCACTGTGAGTTGGAGAGATAATGTCATTTAAAATTTGCTTCAGCCTATTAGCTAAAATTTTTACCACAATCCTATAGATAACATTACAAATGCTAATTGATCTAAAATCAATCACCTTTCTAGGATTATGCACTTTTGAAATCAAAGCAATATATGTATGATTTAAGGGTGCTATACTACATTCTTCATTGAGAGAATGAAAGTAGGTAATGATCACTCATTCCTTGACTAAGCTCTAATGCTTTTGAGAAAATGTTGCTGGAAGATCATCCAGACTTAGAGCTTTGGTGGGGCACATCTATGCAAGAGCATCTAAAACTTCCTCTTCAATGAACTACTGATCTAAAAAGTTGTTCATCCCCTCTATTATTCATTTTGGAATGTTTGTTAGAGCTTCATCTATGTGAGTTGGAGATGGGTTAGTTGTAGTAAAGATGTTTGTAAAGGATTCACATCTTCTGCTTCTTTTTTTTCAGATTATGTTTTCATCTTCAAGCCCCAATATCCCAATTTTTCTCTTCTTTGTTAAGGCTTCTGAATGGAAAAAGTTGGCATTCTTATCCCATTCCCTTAGCCAATCAGACTTTGATCTTTGCTTCTAATAAATCTATTTATCTATCAAAATGTTCTTAGTCTTTTTTTTTTTGTTCTTCTTATCTCGTCTCCACTCTCATAATGACTGTAATCGTGTCTGATTACCTTCAGCTTCTCCTTTTAGCTCTACTTCAATTTCTTCTATCTGCCTTTGAACTCCTTATTACTCCATTGCTTAAGCTCAACTAAAGACTCCTTTGATTTTTTGAAACAATTTAATAGGATTTTCTCTACTCCATCTACTAGAATCCTTTCACTCATGTTTATCAATCTCGCATCTCTCATATAGATTCCACATATCTTCATAATGAGCTCTATGAAAAATTCTCTTTCTATACCTCAACCCCTTTCCTTTTTTTAAAAACTTTTATCAAAATTAGATGATGATCACAGTTCTATGTAACTAAATTCAATACTACTTTCTCCTGAAAACAATTGCCCAAACTTTTGCCGCACAAGAATCAATCTAGCCTTTCTTGTGTTAAGTGAGGTCCAAACCTCCTACTTGGCCTAGTGAACGAATACTCTGTGAACCTCATATCCACCAATTCACACTTCTTGTGATCTTCTCTAAATTCAGCCACCATATCTACGAGCTTCTCATTTCCTTCTATTTTCTCATTTAGGTTTAAAACCTTGTTAAAATCTCCAAAACAGAGCCATAGTAGCGAGGATAAATCTACTAACCTTTTTAATAGAGTCCATGCATGCATCTTCTAATTCGATGTTGGGTTCCCATAATTGCCAATACACATCCAATAACTCACATTCTCATTATGAACCACAACATCTTGTGATAACTGATGTGTAGTTTAATTTCTATTGTGATTCTAGAGTTCTATAAAATTGCCAAATCACCTCTCATTTCTTCTCTACTAACTGTGAAACAGCTTTGAAAATGTAATTTCTTACTTTTTTTTATTTGTTTAATTGTTATTTTTGTCTAAAATTTGAGGTCTATGCTCATGGGGAACTTTTTGGGCTTCTTGGAATGTTGGGTCTTTCCTCAATCCCTAAACATTCTAGCTTACAATCCCCATGGCTATTAGCAAGGCTGGTTTCTAGTCACCGTCGATACTTCATTGACAATAATTGGTACTTCCCCCATTACTTTATTCTCTTTATCCTTCAGCTGAGGTTAAAGTCGTTGGAGAAGCACAAGTTTTTTAGGACTATTTTCTTTTATTCTTTTTTAATTTGGGCTTTCCCAACTTAAAATGCTGGTTGGCCTTTTCATTTTTATTTTCCCATATTTCATTGTCTCGTTTCCTTTAGAATTTCGGACCTTAGATTTCCACTTTCTCTTTTTGGGCCTATATTTATCTACATTGAGTCCATTATCTCTATCTTCTATTTCTAACTCGATCTAGTTAAGAGGAAAAAAAATTTTTGTTAAGTGCTTTTGTTTTCCTACTTCTAAATTGTTTAATTCATTTCCCGCTTCTCTATCCTCAAAGTTCATTTGTTGCTTTGGCTCTTTCTTTTGAACCCCTTTTTCCCTTTCTTCTCTATTCCCCAATTTCTTTCATACCACATCTATCACTTCTCCGTGAATTGTGATATTGCCAATTTGCTTTTCTTTTCCTAAATAGCTATTCTCTAGCTCTCTAGGAATTACAGCTTCTCTCATTAAATGATCCCCAACCACTCTTGGACCCTTACTTTTCCCGGGTAAAGAATTGTTCATACCTGAATCCACCTAAGTTTGGTTTAAACCCTCATCCTCCTCCTGTTCAACTGGATTTCATTGTTTGTCCCTTACTGTGATTGGAAGCAAATCATCACTTGCTTGAGTTGGACTTTTTGTGCTGGCTTGAATGAAATCTACATCCCAGTTATCTTTCCCTCTGCTTTGTTTTAATCATTCAGTCGTTGTAGTTGCTTTGAGCCATGGACCATAGGCTAGTTCATTTTTTGACTCTTCCACTCCCTATATTAGTGACCAATACGCCCACAGTAAAAGCAGAAATCATGAAGCATTTTATGATAAACAAGCATTGGAATATATCTTATGCTTTGTTACCTTCTTCATCCTCTAGCACTATAATTTTCTTTAGAGGCTTTGTGATATCCACCGAAATCCTCATCCTCAGAAATTTGCCTAAACATTCCCCGGATGAATATGTTTCAACTTACTCTACATTTCCAATCGCTTCTCTCAACTATGTAGTTGTCTCTTTCTCCATGCTCATGATAAGAACATTGTGTATTTGTACCCAAAAGGATACATGACTGAAATCTTGCATCTTAATATCTATAATCCCAAGTGGTTCAATAAGAACTATGATCGCTCTGTCGAAATGCCATGGTCCACCCACTAGAATCCTCATTATGTCTTCATTTGAACCAAACTTAAATATAAACACATTATCTCTATGACTTTCAATTCTGACTTCTCGCCCTGTTCTCTACACTTGTTGCATTGCTGCCCTTAGTCTTTCTATTTTGACTTCTCTTGAAAATAAAATTTTCCCTACTAGACAGCCAGTCAATTTTTTTTCTTTTTGTCATTCTACTCTTAAAAACTACTTCTCATTCTTATTCTTCACTTAGTCGGATAAATCTACACCGCTTAATTAACTCCTCTGTGTCCATTTAAAATTTTCTTTTAAACTAGTAGAACCTCAATAAATACGGCAAATTTGATTGGTTACTAACCACCGTAAGAACATTTCACTAAAGAACTCCCCTAATCGATTGGAAGAGAACTAAAGACTAATAAATTTGTGAACATTAATACTTCGACATCAATACAACTCACTAAGAAGTGACTAAAATGGAGCTATGACAGTTATATTCACCCTCTTATCCTTTTGGTTCTCAGAGAAAACCCAAAGAGAGAGAGAGAGAGACTTTCCTCATTATCTTTCAATTCAAATAACAATAATCATCTTCATTAGTTTTAAGTTATACAAACATGATAGCTCATAACTTAAATCCTAAAGACCACTTGAATTCTTAGAACAATCCTGCAAGCGTAGGTATACTCAAAATATTCTTCGAATAACTTGACCAGTGGCCAATATTAAAACTAGAGTTAAATGAAACATTAGTAAATTTAAAACACAACAAAAGAAACCGTAAATAAAGTTGAAATTCCTAAACTCGAAATTATTTCCTATGACTTGCAAAATGAACAGGTTGCAATGATTGACCTTAACTTCTTCTAAAAAACTTTAAATCCAACTCTGTGAAATACATCGAAAAGCTGACTTAACTATCTTTTCAATGGTATATACCTTGCACATTAATTCTGACTCAAATAATGTCAGCTTAATTCTAAAATTTCCCTTTTTTGTTGACTCTACATTAACTTGAGCTGCATTTGGCATGACCTAAAACTTTAGTGATATCTCCTTGATGAACATCACATCCAAACACCTTTAATTATCATTTTTTTACTAATCTTATAATTTAATCTTTAGTAGTTGTTTGACTTTGGGAATATAAATACTTTTAGTTATTTAATTAAGTAAATAGTTTTTTAATCATAATTAATTAAACGTAAATGAGAAATTATGGGAACAGTAAAGGATTGCCACAATATTTCAATTAATTTTGAACTTTTTGGAATTAATTGAAAAATTAAATGGAAAATTAATACACACACGTATATACATATTGTCACGCCCTTACTGTTGTGGGATGGAATGCTCACGCACTCCACCTTAGTTTACGAGTTGTTTTGGGCTTTCATTAGGTGTTTTAGCGTGCTTAGGATGATTTTGTACATATTTAGGAGTAGATAGTTTCCTAATAGATTAGGAGTAGACTTTTCTAAAGAGAATCATGCACAGGTTATGTTTTCCCTTTCAAACATGAATTCTCCTCATTAGATTTATGATACCTTATAGAAGTAATTATTACTTATGACCTAATATAAAGACCTCTTTGCAGGCAATAATGGAAAATGCTCTAAACTGCAATTAATTTTAAGAAAATTTTAGAATGCCGTGATTAAAAATAAGGCATTAATGCCTTGATAAACACAAATTTTGTAAATTACACAAAAGACTAGTAAATCAAAGGTAAAACAGGTAAATTAATACAAGAGTGGTAAATTAGTGTTTTAAAATTGCAAACAAATAAACACTTGTAAAAGTAAAATAAAACTTATAAATCAACATTAAACTTTTATTTTAAAAAATTACTTATTTATTTAATTCATTTAAGCAAAGAAAAAATCATTCATCAATTGAAAACAAAAAAAATATTGTATTGAAAACAGTTAGAATAAGTTTTATAAAATATTCATGGTAGGACATTTACAAAAAAAAAATCATTTTCTGTCATAGTCGTTTACTATACAAGTTAATTAATCAAAATTATTTTTTCTTGATGTGGATCAAGGCAAAATAAAATAAAAAGACATTCTTATATTACTAGACGTATATGAAATATCAATAAAATTGGATATAATTTTTAGATTTATATATACTTCATATAGTTTCAAAGTTTGCTTTTCTACTTATAGGAATTTGGGCCTATTGTCAAAGAGGTTGTGAGGGACGCAAAATCATTTGTCTTACAAATGATTTTGAAAAATATGAAAAGAAAAGTTTTTTGAAAATCTAATTTTGAGAATAAGTTTTATCCTTAATAAAACTTCACATATATAATCTCATGTATTATATAAATCCAAAATTATCATTATTCAATTTAAAAATAAAAACAATAAATATATAAAGTAATCATCATTGTAATTAGTGTTTTACTTTACATTTGTAAGCTTTTATTTCTTTCAATAACTCTTATAATATTTACTTGTTTTACATTTCATTTACAAGTCTTCTATTTTATTGACATAATTTATATATTATTTTACGCTTAATGTAGATTTACAAGTTTTATATTACATCTGTAAGTTTATATTTGATTTACTAATAAAACATTTCATTCATTTGTTTTACTTTTTATTTACAAGTCTTATTTTTTATTTACTTAATTTATGTTTTATTCTACCCTTAAAATTGATTTATAAATTTTATGTTAAATTTACATGTCTTATGTTTTATTTACATAATTTATATTTAATTACAGTATTAATACAATGATCCTTAATTTTATTCTCTGTTCTTTGTGCTTTCTTCTCTCTTCTTTGTTCTATATTTTTAAGTTAGGATTTTTGGGTTTTAGGCTGACTGAAGCACTAAGTTTGATCAGATTTGATGCTTAAAGTCGCGCGGTACATTAAGGCTGTGACAATATAATATTGTTTTGGAGAATAATAAGTTTGACGATATTTAAAATTATTAGATGACGGAAGGGTGTGCGCGCGTTTATATGTGTATATAATTTCAACTTATTAGTCTCTTAAAAAAATAGTGCCTATATATATATATATATATATATATATATATATATATATAACTGTAATAATTTTGCATTTAATTTTTCAATTAACTATTATAAAAAAAATTAATTAATTAAATAATTAAAGGTATATTCATATTCTCAATATCAAACAACTATCAAGGATTAAATCCTAAGAGCAACAAAGAAAATTGGCGCTGAAGGGAGAATGTATTTTAAAATATTAAAGAGGTTTCAATTAGTTGTCAAACAACAACGAAATTCGCTCTTTTTACCGCAAAGAATTAGATCATATATTCAATTTTAATTTAAGTAATGTGATGTAAGATGTTTCTAAGTATTTTTTAACATTGTTGTTGTTATTATAGATTTATACCATGTACGCCATAGAAAACGTTAAGAGATTTGGTCATTCATTTTGTTGGTCTTGATTATTTAAAATGAGTATAACCCCTTGAAGGATTTCTCCATGATGCTATATGAACTTTTACAATATTGATAATGGAGTCATTATGGACCCTAGGATTTAAATGTTTTAATTTTCACCATTGATTTAATTTAGTGGATAAATAACTAATTATTTAATAATTAATAGATAATATTCATGTTCGTGGATATAATTTTATTTTTTATAATTTCATAAACATTTTTAAATCACCAACAAAATTAAAAATTAAATATGCAATTACATAAATTAGTTTAGATGTGTAAATAACAAATATAAATTATTCAATCTTCAACAAAACTTGTTAATTCAGACCCGTCATTTCATTTGTAATTGAGACAATATAATTTTGAATTTTTAGCTTTATTCATTGTATTTTTTTTAAAAAAAATTACTCATTGCTAAAGATTGATTGGAATTAATCGTTGCAATATTTACTAATCTAGTAAATTTTTGTTGAAATGGAGATAATAATAAAAAGATAAACTAAGATTAAGTTGTGTTAATATTACAATTCATATATTTTAAAAGAAAATATAGAAGTATTAATAGACTATAGTTGTTTCTTTTTATTATTTAATCTTTAAAAACATGTTTAACACATTTGATAATTAGTAAATTTAAATTTTTAATAATTGAAATTTAAATATTATCCTAACTCTTATTTTTATGAATTGTTGATTGAATCTAACAGTGAATATTTATACCACTATTAATGTTATAATTTTTATAATAGTATCATAGAGTGACCCTTGACAGTAAAAGAGAAAGGCACATAGATATAAATATATCTAAAAGAATATATTAAAAAATTTAAAAGACCTTAAATCTGATAAGAATAATATTTCTTTGAACCCAAAATAAGAGTTATGTGATAATAAACGAGAAAAACTTAAAAGGTAACAAGACATCAAAATTTGTTCTAATAGGACAGCCCCTATAGATTAAAAAAAACTTCGATTAAAAAAGAGAGAGCTACTTAAATGCGATCAACAACAAAGCCATCCGTACAATTTCTTGAAAAATCTTGTTTCTTTAAATTGAAACCCTTAGCAAACCATTAAATAATGGGAAAATGGTGGCTATGGCCTACTGGCCCTGAACCTAAATCTATTGAATCTAGACTAAAATTTGTTCCAAATACAGAGCCGATTTTCTCGATAATAATAAAAAAATGAGAAAAGGAAGACTCCTACCTAGAAGGAGAGAACTCAGTTGCTTCACTGCTTACCTATCACTACCAAATGATTCAAACTTTTTACAAATGGATAGACATGCAATTAAAGTATTATTATCTGGGTCTGAATTTAATAAGTTACTACCAGTACTGATGATGGCAATTACAGCCGATAAGGTGAAAAAATCTGCTGGTGGGTCAGGCTGAAAAGGAAATTTTTTATTTTGGAGGCTACTACGTTGCAGTTTCTGTAACATACAGCACCAATGCATGCACCACAGATGTCCTGCTTATGGAAAAAAAAGAAGCAAATGCTTTTGTCTTGTAGCTGGTCAAGCACAATCTGTAAGTTACAGAATCTGTAACTTAGCCTGCTCCTTTTTATGATAGACTGACTGGCCAATAATAATAGTTGACATTACGGGTCAATTTTATGATTTCAATTTGTTAATTTATATTTTTATTAGTTCAATTTATGCAGAGAATCAAACTCGTCTGGTATGTCATATTCATCATCCATTTCACTGTAAACTTTTTATTCATCCAATATTTTTTTTGATGAATGTCACCGCACTTGCCATAAGTTATTTCCAGCTCTAGTTCTCAATTAAAAAAGTCTCAAATCTTTAGAAGGATACGATTCTGACGACAGCATTAATTAAGTGCCCTTTTAATTCTAACTGCTCTTGGTATTTTCTACATCTACAATGATTTTAAGCAACCTTAGATTATAATGATCAATTATTTTCTATATCAGCTTTAACCAATTTAAGATTATTATCTAGGGTTGCTCATTTTATTGTCATGCAGAATCCTGCAATGCACCATCATCAAACCTGGTGACAGTTGGACTGAAACTAAAATCTCGAACATGGCGGCTTTAAGAAAAATAAAGTCTCCATATTGTATCATCGTACTGTTGATCATGCTCATCATATTCTTGCTTTCATACAACTCTTGTAACCCAACAACAGAGACTGTCGACACAGGGGCACTCAAGTCTCAACCTCCAGTAAGATTTTTTTTTTTAAATCTTCATAATTGATTCATATTACTCTTTCTCTTGGATTTGTCGACTATTTGCTTTTAATAAATATGTTTTATAGTTGATTCACATGTATCATGATCTCATAGGGCCCCAGAGATAAAAGGAAAAAGAAGTTTCACATTTGATTTTTCACATTTGATTCACGTGTATCACAGTATGGCCCCAGAGGGAAAAGAAAAAGGAAATTAATGATTGTTAGTAGCATCAGGAATTTTAGAAGGTTTATTCCCTCCAAGGTCTTACAATTTTTTTTTAATAATTATTGATTATGTTTCTTTCTAGATTAGAGCTTTAAAGTATGAAATGATTAGCCAAGCCCTAAAGGCTTAACTGAGTTTCAAGCAATTTTTTATTGCTGGCCACCCTAGTTCGTTTGCCACCCGAATTTAAATTTTAAATGTATGAGTTAAAAAAACATCTGGGCTTTGTCCACACCCATCTTGAAAAAAATGAAATAATTGATTAATTGTTGGCCCAAACTCTTACACAATGTTATCTAGGCACTGATGGTATAATAAACATCTGAAGCAAACATGGTATCATGAATACCCAAAGGGAAGGGAAGAGAGTTAATTTGCACTAAATTCTTTTGGAGCTTCATGAATTATATGGAGAACTAGTACGTAAAAAAGGGTCCAATTTTCTCTTTTCATTTGTTGTGTGCACATGTGCAGGCTGATAAAATTGTAGCTGACTCCAGAATCAATAATTCGTTGCTGCAATTGTTAAGAAGGACAACAATGCAAGACAGGACAGTGATAATAACCATGGTTGGCCAAGAATGGGCAAGTCCTGGCTCTGTTCTTGATCTGTTCCTGGAGAGTTTTCGTATCGGCGAGGAGACTAAACACTTGTTAAATCATCTGTTGATTGTTGCCTTGGACAGCAAGGCATTTCAGTACTGCAAGACTGTGCATCCACATTGCTTCTACCTTTCCAACTCCTCAACAAGATATACTAAGAAAAAGCAATTGTCCCTACCTCAACTCAGGAATAAGTTCTGGCAAGAAGTGATTGAATTGGCCTACAGTGTTGTGTTTACTGTAAGATCATTTTTTTCCCACTACTAGTATTCCATCCTGTAATGTGTACGTTCATGTATATCATAATGTTGAATTTTTCTGCAGGAAGTAGATGTGATGTGGCTTAGAAATCCAATTTTGCAAGTGGATTGCTTAAAGGAAATGACAATTGCATGTGATGTATACTCTGATGATTTACAAAACATAAGCTACGTTAAGGATGGAGGATTCTTCTACCTAAAATCGAATGCAATAACTTCAGAGTATTTCAAGTATCAGGACATGACCAGGATTTTGTTTCCGGATTCTCAAAACCGAACTCTCTGTGAGGAAACTGTAGTAAATGAGGAGCTCTTTGAAACTCTTTCTTTGAGGATTAACTATATGGAGCAGGATCGCTATGGTGGGTTTTGTCAGCAAAATATAAATATGGACACAGTATGTACCGTGCGTGCAAACTGCTGTGATGATACTGAGAGTAAGCTGCATGACCTCAAGCTGCTGCTTGAAGATTGGAGAAGCTTCACAAAGAAAAACAGTTTGAGAGGATCATCACCACCCTATACATGGAGAGCTCATAGCATATGCAAGGGCTGAAGACGGAGCCAACCGACATACCGTAGTGTTCAAGTCATATAAAGTTGATGAAATCAAACGATAGTGTTGTATTATGTCGTTTCATATGAAAACAAGATTAGTGGGAGTGTGGGACTTAGGGAGTATAGTGATAAACTCCTAAGTTTAAAAAAGTTAGAGACTTTGCTACCACAAGTGAGAAAACAGAATAAGGATGTTTGGAAGCTGAGAAAATTTCAGAATTGAAAGCTTTTAGCTTACACAATTTTATTCATCAAAATTAACTAATGAATCTGTACAAAGGCTGTTTATATATACAGTTGATAATCAGCTCGATTAGTTAACTAATTACAAAACTAATTCTAGCTAGCTATAACAACTTCAACTAACTATCACGTGAACAAGCAACTACATAACCACCAGGTGCCAGCTGGCATGCCATGTCATCAACTCTTAACTGTAAGCTGAAGCTGCTGCTATCCTCTGCTTTATCATCTCTGTTACTGATGTGTGCTTCCTTAACATCCCCTCTCAAGCTCAAAGGTCTGCTGATGACATTGAGCTTGGACCTAAAGAAACTGAATTTAGATAAAGATAAGGGCTTAGTAAGAGCATCAACCACTTGTTCTTCAGTGGGAATGTATCTAACCTCCAATTCTTTTCCAAGCACTTTGTCTCTAACATAATGAACATCCAACTCTATATGCTTAGACTTTGAGTGAAACACAAGATTGCGAGCTAGTTCCCCTGCACTTTGGTTATCACACCAAAGAACTGGAGTAGGTAGTTTAGCAATATTGAGTTCTGAAAATAAAGACTTCAACCAAGATATCTCTGAACATGCTGCTGACAAGGCTCGGTATTCACTTTATGTGCTTGACTTTGCTACAATTGCTTGCTTTTGGAAGACCATGAGATCAAGTGATTGCCTAAGTATATACAATAGGCTCCAATTGATTTTCTGTCATCAAGATCACAAGCCCAGTCAGCATCAGAATAGCCTGTTAATCCAATTTCCAAAGATGCTTCCTTTCTAAGACAGAGGCCATAGGTGATTATTGATTGAAGATATCGAAGAATTCTTTTGCAGGCTAACCAGTGCTGAACAGTAGGAGAACTGAGGTATTGACTGAGTTTATGAACTGAATAAGCTATGTCAGGTCTGGTAAGTATGAGATACTGTAATCCTCCAACTATGCTTCTGTATAGTGTTGGATTTTCGAATTCCTGACCCAAAGGACCCCTGAAATTTCTTTCTAGCTTCAAACCAGTACTAAAAGGAGTGTCAGACCCTTTGCAATTCTCCATAGATGCTTTACTCAACAAGTCTTTAATATACTTTGTTTGAGACAGATGCATTCCTTCATCAAAGTAGTTGACTTCAACACCTAGGAAGTAATCAACCAACCCCAGATCTTTCAAGGCAAAGGCCTGACTGAGTTTAACAATAAAATCCTCTAGTAGAATAGAATCTGGTCCAGTGACTAGGATATCATCCACATAGACCAGTACTATGATTAAACCATTTGTATCATGTCTAATGAATAGAGATGTATCGGCTTTTGAGTTGAGAAACTACCAAATAGTAAAGCAACTCTTCAATTTTTCATACCAGGCTCGTGGAGCTTGCTTCAGACCATAGAGAGCTTTATTGAGTTTACAGATGTACCCTTCCTTAGCTACAAAGCCTTCTGGTTGTGTCATATATACATCCTCAGAAAGATCTCCATTGAGGAATGCATTATTGACATCAAT
Source organism: Citrus australasica (assembly GCA_029618585.1). Classification (NCBI taxonomy): domain Eukaryota; kingdom Viridiplantae; phylum Streptophyta; class Magnoliopsida; order Sapindales; family Rutaceae; genus Citrus; species Citrus australasica. The sequence goes on along the minus strand of JARCIV010000002.1, from coordinate 9,640,655 downwards.
CTGTCTGACTTTCCACCCTTTCATAACTGTCAAGCTGAGTATAACTCTCACTGTTGAAGACTTCACCACTGGACTGAAGGTTTCTGAATAATCCACCCCTGCTGTTTGGTGAAATCCCTTTGCAACCAATCTGGCTTTATGTTTGCTGACAGTTCCATCTATGTTATACTTAGTTTTGAATACGCACTTACAACCAACTAGCTTGTAAGTTGAAGACATTGGCATAAGAGTCCAAGTGTTGTTCTTAATAAGAGCATCATACTCAGTTTGCATTGCATCCTTCCATTTAGGATTTGATAATGCCTCAGGAACAGTGGATGGTTCTAAGCTGTTGTGAGTTGTGAGGAACGACTTTGGTTTGAAAATTCCAGCTCTAGCTCTGGTTATCATGTGATGGGTAGAAGTGGAAGGTTTAGGCTGAGATTTATGTGCTGTACAGGGTATTTGTGATGCTGGTGAAGATGACTAGGATGCAGGTGAAGATGTGAAGGGCTGATTTGTAGGTGACTGACATTGGGATGTATTTGATGACAAGGAATGATTGACAGGGAATTGATCTGTTGCAGTAGCTTCAAGACTGTCTGGATTGCTATTAGGAACTGACAGAGTAAATCTTTGAAAGAGATTATATTGAAAATCAGAGGAAGTGTGTTTAGAAGAAGAAGAAAAATTTGGATCTGAAGTGTAAGGAAAAGTATATTCATCAAACAATACATGACTGGCAATATAAACCTTGCCTGATGAATGTAAACACTTATAACCCTTATGTAAGGGGCTGTATCCTAAGAAAACACACTTTGAAGTATGGAAATGAAACTTATGGTTATTGTATTCTCTGAGAAAAGGAAAACAAGAACATCCAAATGTTCTTAGAAAATTATAATATGGTTTGTGATGGAAGATTGATTCATATGGAGTTTTCATTGATAGAATAGGTGTTGGTAATCTGTTAATGAGATAAGCTGCTGTATGAAAGGAATCCCACCAGAATTTGATAGGTAATTTAGCTTGTGCAAGAAGAGTAAGGCCTGATTCAGTAATGTGTCTGTGTTTCCTTTTTACCAAGCCATTTTGGTTATGTGTATAAGGACAAGAGTGTCTAAATTATATTCCCTCTTCTTGAAGATATTTGGTAAAAGGTCTGAATTCCCCTCCCCAGTCAGATTGGAGACATTTAATGGGCTGTTCTAACTGTTTTTCAACTTGAGCTTTGAAAATTTTGAACACATGAAGAGTTTCATCTTTGGTTTTCAAGGGAAAAATCCAAGTGAATCTGGTAAAATCATCAACAAAGCTCACATAATATTTATAGCCTTGTATGGAAACCACTGGAGCTGGTCCCCATAAATTAGTATGTAAAATGGCTAAAGGTTGCTTTGTTTTTGTTTCAGTAGCTGGAAAGTGTAACCTATGCATTTTCCCCAGTTTACAAGCATCACATGAATCAAAATCTTTATTTCCACTGATAGGTTTTGAACAAGATTGTATTACATGATTTAAGATCTTAGAGTTAGGATGACCTAGCCTCTGATGTAATACAGAAGTGCTTAAAAAACACTTAGAGTTCATACAAGATTCTGCTGCTACATTATGCAAGCAGTGACTTAGTTTATTTGAATGACTAAGATTAACAGCTGAGAGCATTGAAAGAGGAACAACTGACTGAAAATGAGACTCAATATTGGCAACATGACCTTGAAAAGAAGACTGAGCAGAGGTCTTATTTGAGGACACTAATAGCAATCTGTACAAGCCTTTTTCAGCCTTGCCCTGCAGTAGGATCAAATTCTTCACCTTGTCCTTCACAAAGCAAGATTTATCAGTAAACTCAACTATGATACTGTTGTCTTTGGTTAGCTGAGAAATGCTTATGAGATTCTTGGTTATTTGTGGAACTAAAAGTATATTGTTTAGTTTAATCACAGTGGAATCAGTGCAGTTGTGCATTCTCATAACAGCTTTTCCAATATGTGTAATGTTCAAGCCAGTACCATTACCAATAATGAGTTTAGATGTACCTGCAAATGATTCTGAAATCTGCATATTGTTCATGTCATTTGTGAGATGATGAGTGGCACCACTGTCAAGGTACCAATTTGCATCAGATGGTCCTTCCATGTTTGCCAAATATGCTGATTTCAAATTCCTATTTGGAGGTGGTCTATAAGCTCCAAAGGCAATAAATTCTTCCAGCTTCCAGCATACATTAGCTGTGTGCCCTATTTTGAGACAAACTTGACAGGTAGGCTTAGATGGATTCCACTGAGATTTAGGATTTCCAGAAACTTTGCCATTATTGACAACATTATTGTTGTTCCAGTTTCCTCCTCCTCCTCCTCCATAATTTCCTCTGTAACCATTATTTCCAGCACTTTCAACAGCAAAACCAGATGATCCATAATTTCCTCTGTAACCACTATTTCCAGAATTTCCAGCAGCACTACTATAGCCTGCATTATATCCAAAATTACCAGAACCTTTTCCTCCTGAGAAGTTTCCTCTCTTAGGCCCTCTATTTTGTGCAAAGTTAGCTTCTAAGTTGTGTTTAACATCCATATTAGCAAGCATATGAGTTTGTTGATCAATCCTAGCCTCTTGAGTTAACAGCATGGCATAAGCCTCATTAACATTCATTTTTCCAGTTCCTACTTGTCCAGTAATGTAAGTAGCAACAAAGTTATAATCTGGACCTAGACCAGATAGTACATGTAAAATCATATCATCATTGCTTAGTGCACTTCCTACTGCAGCCATGTTATCAGCAATCGATTTCATCTTAATGAAGTAATCAGTCATTTTAAGATCATCCTTTCTAGTAGAATTCATTAGATATCTCAAATGTAATAACCTAGACTTTGATTGAGATCCAAATTGAGTTTCAACAGCTTTCCATACCTCCAATGAAGTCTCAAGGTTAAACACCAGACTGATGATTCCTTCACTCATGGATGAGAGAAGCCAACCGAGAAGTATCTAATCTTGTGCTCTCCAGGTTGCAAACTCTGGATTCTCTACAGATCTAAGATTATCATCATATCTCTGAGCAATATGAGAAAGAGGTGGAGTAATTAGCTCATCAATGAATTTCTCAAGCCTATTTCCTCGAATTGAAGCAAGAACCTGAGATCTCCAGATAAAGTAGTTTGATTGATCAAGCTTAACAGGAGTATTGAAAGTAAAATTGACAGTTGTTGAATTTGCAGCAGTGTTATGAACTTGATTTAAGGAAGAGGCAAGATTCACAGATGCCATTGTAGCTCTGATACCAAGTGAGAAAACAGAATAAGGATGTTTGGAAGCTGAGAAAAATTCAGAATTGAAAGCTTTTAGCTTACACAATTTTATTCATCAAAATTAACTAATGAATCTGTACAAAGGCTGCTTATATATACAGTTGATAATCAGCTCGATTAGTTAACTAATTACAAAACTAATTCTAGCTAGCTATAACAACTTCAACTAACTATCACGTGAACAAGCAACTACATAACCACCAGGTGCCAGCTGGCATGCCATGTCATCAACTCTTAACTGTAAGCTGAAGCTGCTACTATCCTCTACTTTATCATCTCTGCTACTGATGTGTGCTTCCTTAACACCACATAGAGACCATCAAAATCATATAGGAAGAATAAATAAGTAAATCAGAAACATAGCTACCACAAAGATAAATAGAAAATCAGCAATTGGGTGAGCTAGAATTACAAAGAAAATGAAAAAGCAAATACAAGATGCATCAAGAAATTAAAACCACATCTTTCTTCTAATTCTTTGCTTCCCAAGGAATTTTGATTATTTTTAAGATGCATCTTGCCTTGGTGTTCGGCAAATCTGACTTCCTTTAAAGTATTACGTACATCTCTTGCAATCGACTTACGTGGAAATATCTCTTCATCCGCCCTCATGCAGCAGCATCTGACATCCATCGATCGCTGCACTCGGACTTTCAAATTCCAATTCCATTTGAGCCATTTTCAATCTTTCAAAACTCAAATATACGAGGAGGCAGAGTTACACTTTTTGGCCTTAACAGATAATGTAACTGAGCTGATCAGTTACTGATTAGTTCGTTAATCAAGTTGGTTGGCAACGTTGACATGTCAGCTGAGTCAGCAAGATTAGTTTTTTTGTTGAGTGTTTGTTAGAGCAACTTGTTTAGCAAAACCAATTGTATAGCTCATGCTTAAAGCGTGTGGATCATTTAAGATCTATATACAAAAATAAGTGTAATTAGCAAATGCTACACAAGTTTCAAATCCGGTTTACTCTCAAATCAATTCATCTTTCTCTCTGTATTTTCCTTTCATTTCTTTTATTTTCTCAGCTTCCAAACAAGCACTTTAACATGGTATCAGAGCATCGATCTATAAGCTTACGAAACACCTTCTATTTCATCTTTCACATTCATAGCACCGATCAAACTTGATTGATCGAACTACACGATCTGGAAATCCGAAATCCTTTCTTCAGCACGTGGTGATGAACTTGACGGTGTTCTTGATGGCTCAAAGATTAGTCCGGGTCCGTTTTTTCCTAGTTGATCTGGAAAGTTCAACAGCTAAATCTGAATCTCAAGGGAATTTAGTATTCACGGCTTGGAAGAGACAGGATTGTAGTGAAATGATCTGCTTTATTGCCTCACAAGATCAATCACTGCCCAGGATCTTTGAACAAGATTAAACCAAGTTGCTGTTGGGGAAAAATTAGGATTTTAAATTTTTATAAAACCTTTTTAATGACCGTTCTCATATAATATATAAGAACACGTAATCTAGAAATCGTACCTTGAAAATCCGAGTTGGCTTTTTCCGCTGAAATGATTTAGGCTCCTGGATCACGATCTGCCACCACCACTCCTGTTAGATCACGATCCGTCACCACCACGCTAGTTAGATCACGATCCGTCACCACCACGCTAGTTAGATCACGAACTATCCCCAATGATCTTCCAGGTTATGACTCAGGTTCAATCTGCACTTGACGTGTGGGCGCCTTTATCACTACCAAAGCAAATAGCATGAGAAAAATTTTCTCTCAACAATGGAGAGAAAAAACTTATTCTCAGATCTGTATAAAGTGGCCTCTCTTTTTCTGTTGAGAAAATAAGCCTTTTATATCTCCCTTTAGTGAAACCCTAGGCTCCAAATTAAACTCACGTTATTTACTTTTCCAATAGGGGACCCACCTTGTAAAATAACATAAGGCCCCTTATACAAAAGCTAATTAAATGGAGCCTCCCACTAAATGATATATTTAGGCTTTTGACCCAAATTGCTAGTTATCTTGCTTATTAGTCCAGTAGTGGTGCAGTCAATTAAATGAGCTAACCCGGGGATCATTTGGGAACATACAATAGTGGCTACAATAATTAGGCCTGTAATTAAACTAGCCCAATTATTTAATTCCAAATCTACTCCACTAAAAGATTGGAACTGACTTCCATAATTGTATGCTCGAATAATAATTCATCCCAAGCCACATTGATTTCTTTACTGCGCAATCCTTTGTACCACATCGTTAATTAAATTGATATCTCAACTGTCCAATCAATTTAATAACATCTTATTCCTTGATCCTTACTGGTTTTCTCTAATGATCATTTTCAACATATTAAATATGTTGACACACTCTGGCCAGAGAATTCTATGATCAAGTGCCGAAAACCTATCAAGAGATGTGTTGTACAAATTCTATATTGTTAATCTATAACTTCAATACTCATAATTGCTCCCACCAAGATACCGGGTAATCTTGACCACAAGGATGTGTCGTGCCCATTGGTAACTCAAATGGAATAACAATCACAATCATGAAATCATAATTAACTCAAGATTAAGATTACAGTAAAATCAACGCCTATGAGATTTAATAAGTCTGACAGTTATTACAAAGTTAATTAAATCTCATATGTGATCCAGTTCAATGTAGTCGTACTACATCAATAAATTCATACATGATTAAGACAAATCATTCAATGAATTTATTACAGTTTATACCTAAATAAAGTGCCCAACTTTATTTATCAACTGCGAACTTAAATTTATTTAATCATAAGATAACTTGTATTTATGTCTTCTGTGAATCCACATGGTGATCACATAAATACATATAATATGATTAAATGGACTTTAATACAAATATAAATGCAATTAAGATATTTGATTAAAATACCTCATTAATTTTATTAATCAGAAAAAATGTTTATTACAATTAAATAAACACATATGCTTTTAAAGAGCATAATTTCCCAACAATCTCCCACTAGCTCTCAAAGCATATCTAGCATATTGCTCATGCTCTAGGGCTCTAAGTGCAGGTTATAAAGGTTTCCCACTTATGGCCATTGTAATAAGATCTACCATTTAGCATCTAATGCCATTTGGGGTACTGTCATATAACCTTTCTACACTATTCCCTTATGAGATGATACTTCTTGTCAATATGTTTTGTTTCTTGTGGTTCCTTGGTTCCTTAGATTGAGCTACCGCACCACCATTATCACAAAATAATTTCAGGGGTACAGTTACAACAGGTACCACCTCAAGATTTCGTAGGAACTTGCGGAGCCATATAGCTTCTTTTGCAGCTTCAGATGTAGCCACATATTCAGCTTTAGTTATTGAGTCTGTGATACAAGATTGTTTCACACTCATCCAACTAATAGCTCCACTTCCTAGTGTAAACACATAGCCGGAAGTTGATTTTCTAAAATCCTTATCTGACAAAAAATCAGAATTAGTATAACCCACTAGTATAAGTTCATCACCAGAATACACAAGCATATAATTTTTAGTTCTTTTCAGATACTTTATAATATGCTTGACTGCAGTCCAGTATTGAGGTCCAGGATTAAATTGAGTTCTTCTAATCATCCCTACCGCAAAACATTTGTCTGGTCCTAGTGCAAAGCATGGCATACATGAGACTTCCCACAGCTTCTGCATAGGGAACTCGTCTCATTCTCTCTATCTCTTAAGATGTTTTAGGTGATTGATCCTTAGAGAATGTAATTCCATGTCTGAATGGTAATAAACCAGTCTTGGAATTTTCCATGCTAAATCTAGCCAATATATTATCGATATAGACTGCTTGAGACAAGGCTGAAGTTTTATTCTTCCGGTCTCGTAGTAACTTGATACCAAGAATATAACTTGTCTCTCACAGGTCTTTCATATCAAATTGTTTTGCTAACCAAATCTTTATTGTAGTCAATACTCCTATATCGTTTCCAATCAGGAGAATATTGTCTACACAAAGAACTAGGAAGGCTATAAATTTTCCCTGAATTTTCTTGTACACACATGGTTCATCAATGTTCTGAATGAATCCAAGCGATTTAATCGCTTGATCAAATCTGATGTTCCATGACTGGGATGCTTGCTTCAATCCATAAATGGATCTCTGCAACTTGCATACCATGTGTTCTTGGCCTTTTTGTATAAATCCATCTGGTTGCTGCATGTAGATGTTTTCTTCAAGATGCCCGTTAAGAAAGGCAGTCTTGACATCCATGTGCCAAATTTCATAATCTAGCATTGCAGCAATGGAGAGCAGAATCCTGATGGATTTAAGCATAGCAACCGGAGAAAAAGTTTTCTCATAATCGATTCATTCTTTCTGAGTAAACCCTTCGGCTACTAATCTTGCTTTAAATGTTTCCACCCTTCCGTCTACTCCTCTCTTTCTCTTGTAGATCCACTTGCACTCTATAGGTTTTACCCTATTTGGTGCCTCTACAAGTTCCCAGACTTTATTGGAATACATAGATCCCATTTCTTGATTCATGGCCTTTTTCAAAATTCAACATCTCTATCTATTAGAGCTTCGTTGTAACTAGTGGGATCTTGTACATGTTTATCTGAGATAGCCGTATAGGTTTCTCCCAAAAGCATGTATCTCGCAGGTAACCTAGTTACCCTCCCACTACGACGAGGTTCTAAAAGTGATGGTTGTTCAAGGATAATCCTGTATTGATCAGCTGGTTGTTGATGTTCTTCCTGTTCTATAACAGGTGCTGAAAGCTGAGCAACAACCTGATCTCTTTTAGTTCTCTAGTTTTACCTTACTCTTAGGTTATAAGTCATTATATAGTCTTCCTCAAAGAAAGTAAAGAATATTTCTATAAATACATTCCTATCTTGAGGACTATAATTCAGACTTTCCCTTATTCCGTTAAGATACCTAAAACATGCAAGCTTTTGAACATGAATCCATTTTCTCTATCTCTGATTCTAGTAGAAATACTAGTAAACTCCAAATACGAATGTGTCTCAAACCATGTTTGTGACTTTTTCATAATTTCTCGGAGTAGTAGTCACCGAGATAGATGAAACTAAGTTCAATAAACTTTGTAGTTTCAAATACTAGTATCTGGAATAAAAAAGGTAAATGATAAACCACTTAGTATATATCTTGTCTTATCCAAAAGAATCTTGTTTCTTCATTTAATTACACTATTGTATCATAGTGTTCATTGACAACCAAATAGTGCTAGAATTCTCCATAGAGATATTTTTTGTTTCGATCATATCGAAGTTCTTTTATGTTCCTTGTCTAATTGCTTCTGTCTTATCCACGTACTCTTTTGAATTTCAAAAGCAATGGAATCATGACGCATTTAGACAAACATAAATTAAAATGAATATTCATCAACAAGATTGATAGAATACTCATAACCTCTTATAATATGTAAACTGATTAGTCCGTATACATTTGTATGCGCTAAATCATCAAATACAATGTTATGCTTTTAGCTCAAAAAGAGCATCCTTGTCATATTACTTTTCTAAATAAGATTTATAGAGTTACAATGATCAATCTTTATAGGCCAACAAGTCTATCATTAATCATTCTCTTAAAATCTTATTATAGTTTATATGACTTAAGCATAAATATCAGAGGTGATTTTGGTTTGAAGAAACATTTCTTTTCTTAGATAAATGCATATACTCTTTATCATTATATCTTGCTATGAATAGATCAATGGACTTATATGATATTAATTGTCTTTATAAATATCCAAAACAAATAATAAACAGAGGATCCAAAAATAACAGTGTACTCCTGTTTCTTAAAACAAGCCACCGAAATTAAATTCCTCTAATGTTTGGAAAAATAAAGACAAATATCAAAACTTTAAGTCTTGTAAAATTGATCTAGCCTTTCAATTGATATAAACTAGCATGTCCTCAACTGCTGTTTGAAGCTTTCTTCACTTAATCTCTTGGTTTCCTGAAAACCAAATAAATGAATTACAAATAAGATTAGTTATCTCAGAATTCATCATTGAATGAATCAATAGAAATCTGAACTAATTAGGAAGCTTAAAGATTTCTTATACCTGATTTTAATAATCTTAGGACAATCTTTCTTCCAGTGACCCTTCTGTCTACATTTGTAACACTTGCCTTTTGGCTTGCCACTTCTTTTAGTGGACAGTTTGTCAATCCCCACTCTTGCTTGCTCATTCTTGTCTTTCGACTTAAGCCTTGAAGATAATCCTTTTTCAGGAAGTTTTCTGCTATGATAAAATTCTTCTATAGCATGTAGTTCGTGCATTAATTCAATTAAGGTCATATCTTTATTGTTTAAGATATAGCTGACCTTAAACTCTTTGAATGTATCAGGTAAAGATTCAATCACCATGTTAATCTTTGATTTATCATTAATTTGGACACCATGAATCTCTACCTCATTCAAATAGTCCATCATATTGAGGACATGATCACGAACTTTTGTGCCCTCTTCCATTTTAGCATCCATAATACGTTTTAATGCTGCTTCTCTGGCAAAATGGGTATTTTGCCCAAACATCTGATGAAGACTAGCCATTATTTCAGTGGCTGTTTCCATGCTCCGATGTTTCTTATGCAGTTCCACAGAAATCGAAGCCAATATATAGCGCTTAGCCATTTTGTTAGCTTCGCACCATTTCTCATAAGGCTCCCTCTGATTTCTATAATCGTATAACGATGGTTCAGGAGGGCAAGGCTGGGTCAACACATATTTGCTTCCCTTAGCAGTGAGAATATTAAATAGATTGCGTTTCCAATCTAAATAATTTTCACCAGTGAGTTCATTTTTAACAAGGATAATTAATAATGGGTTGATGGAAGACATTTTCTGAAAAACAAAACAAAATAAACATGCATAAATATTTGAAACAAAATTCACAATAAATGACAAAAATGCAAAAAATCATAAATGCATTTTAATTTATTGTAACGATAATCTAGTACCGCTTTGACAAGCTATCCGTTGGGGAAGTCATGTCTACACTTACTAGACCCAATTATGCATTAGATTATTTACTTTCATGTAGAGACATGATAAATAATTATCGTTATCCTTTTGAGCCTTAATTTGTTAACAGAGCTTCGTTGGGAAGGTTAATAACAAATTTTAGTTGAGTGTATAACCATTGTTTCAATCTACGTATTTTTCATATCAATAGTCACCGTGGGGCGAACAATTGATTGAAAAATATTTCAATTTTATCTTTAAAGAAGTTCATCAAATAAAATATCTAATATATATACCCTCCGTAGGGAGCATCACCGTATCATGAAGTCGAGGTATATATATAATTTTATTATTGAACTAACAATGGAGCCCGTGGGAAAAATTATCTTGAATTTTCCCTCTCCCACTCAATATTTTAAAATTGATTTTTCCTCTTTAAAACATACATATTGTTAATTGCATGCTTCCTATAATATTATCTAGATGATATCCAATATTATTAAGCATATGCAAATTACAAACAATATAATGAAATTCATTATTTAATGAATGACATGTATCATTATGCATAGAGTGGCACTACCTATTCTATATGACATGTTATCATGGCATGTTATCATCCAAAACATAACATATAGAAAAACAATTAAATAATCTTAATTCATGGCTTTCCTATTAATGAAAAATACATTAACCCTAAGCCTAATCTTCATTGGGCTTCTTGTCAATGTCCATTTCCACAAGCTTGTCTTTGTTAATGGACTAGGGGAAATTGAGCTTTTAAAATTTATAATTGGTCCAATTTTTATTTTTGAAAAGAAATAAAATAAATAATAATTTTTTTTATTAAAATAAAACTTTTGGACCAAAAATAAATTTAATGTATTTAATTTTATCTATGCATTTTTAATCCATTAAACCCAATTGAAATTGGGCCTAAAACTAGGATTCATTAAGCCCAAATCATTTTTGGACTTAAATACAAAAAATTAAAACGTATATACCCAAAGAAAAACTTATGAAACCATAGGGCCCTTCATGATAAAAACCATGAAACCCTAAAATCATATTTTTCTTTCCCCAGCCGCCATCTCCAAAAAAAAACTCCGCCACTGTTCATGATTTTCCGACGCCAGCCGACCGTCACCACATCACCGGAAACAGACCAAACCGGCGCACGCTTCTGCTGCACATGCAGCGCGCGCCACTGGCCATGCTGGCCGCGCGCGTTGCAGCTGCGCGAGCTGCGTGCGCCAGCGCGCGCTGCAGCTGCTGTGCTGCGTGCGCCAGTGCGCGCTGCAGCTTGCTGTGCGCGCAGCGTGCGCTGCTGGCCTGCAGCGCGCGCTGCTGCCGCGCACTGCTGGTTCGTTGCCGCAGTTTCCAAAATTTTCCGGCCTCCATGTTCCGATCTTGATTTTTGAATTCGTTTTCCAGTGATGAATTACAAATTTCCTATGCCAATTTTGGCTTACAAAATTTCTATTACTGAAAAATAAATCAAGAGGGAATTATGGTGATAATAAACCACCCCTCTTGTTACAGATCCAAACGGAAAATACAACAGAAAATCTAACCATGAATTAAGACAAACCATAACATGCTTTATTCATATATTAAACAAATAATATATATCTGAATAAAATGTGCCACTCTAGTACATAAATTTCAAGATTAATTTCATACGAAATTCTTATATATTAATATGAGATGGCTCTGATACCAATTGTTGGGGAAAAATTAGGATTTTAAATTTTTATAAAACCTTTTTAATGACCGTTCTCATATAATATATAAGAACACGTAATCTAGAAATCGTACCTTGAAAATCCGAGTTGGCTTTTTCCGCTGAAATGATTTAGGCTCCTGGATCACGATCTGCCACCACCACTCCTGTTAGATCACGATCCGTCACCACCACGCTAGTTAGATCACGATCCGTCACCACCACGCTAGTTAGATCACGAACTATCCCCAATGATCTTCCAGGTTATGACTCAGGTTCAATCTGCACTTGACGTGTGGGCGCCTTTATCACTACCAAAGCAAATAGCATGAGAAAAATTTTCTCTCAACAATGGAGAGAAAAAACTTATTCTCAGATCTGTATAAAGTGGCCTCTCTTTTTCTGTTGAGAAAATAAGCCTTTTATATCTCCCTTTAGTGAAACCCTAGGCTCCAAATTAAACTCACGTTATTTACTTTTCCAATAGGGGACCCACCTTGTAAAATAACATAAGGCCCCTTATACAAAAGCTAATTAAATGGAGCCTCCCACTAAATGATATATTTAGGCTTTTGACCCAAATTGCTAGTTATCTTGCTTATTAGTCCAGTAGTGGTGCAGTCAATTAAATGAGCTAACCCGGGGATCATTTGGGAACATACAATAGTGGCTACAATAATTAGGCCTGTAATTAAACTAGCCCAATTATTTAATTCCAAATCTACTCCACTAAAAGATTGGAACTGACTTCCATAATTGTATGCTCGAATAATAATTCATCCCAAGCCACATTGATTTCTTTACTGCGCAATCCTTTGTACCACATCGTTAATTAAATTGATATCTCAACTGTCCAATCAATTTAATAACATCTTATTCCTTGATCCTTACTGGTTTTCTCTAATGATCATTTTCAACATATTAAATATGTTGACACACTCTGGCCAGAGAATTCTATGATCAAGTGCCGAAAACCTATCAAGAGATGTGTTGTACAAATTCTATATTGTTAATCTATAACTTCAATACTCATAATTGCTCCCACCAAGATACCGGGTAATCTTGACCACAAGGATGTGTCGTGCCCATTGGTAACTCAAATGGAATAACAATCACAATCATGAAATCATAATTAACTCAAGATTAAGATTACAGTAAAATCAACGCCTATGAGATTTAATAAGTCTGACAGTTATTACAAAGTTAATTAAATCTCATATGTGATCCAGTTCAATGTAGTCGTACTACATCAATAAATTCATACATGATTAAGACAAATCATTCAATGAATTTATTACAGTTTATACCTAAATAAAGTGCCCAACTTTATTTATCAACTGCGAACTTAAATTTATTTAATCATAAGATAACTTGTATTTATGTCTTCTGTGAATCCACATGGTGATCACATAAATACATATAATATGATTAAATGGACTTTAATACAAATATAAATGCAATTAAGATATTTGATTAAAATACCTCATTAATTTTATTAATCAGAAAAAATGTTTATTACAATTAAATAAACACATATGCTTTTAAAGAGCATAATTTCCCAACAGTTGCACACTTAACAAGGTTGAAAACCAGAAAACTCAAACTTGAACTCCAGAAACAACAATCAAAAATCAAGTTCAAACTAAAAGAAAACGATTCAGGATCAAATAAGAAAGAATAGAGAGAGATTTACGTGGTTCAGTTGTCCAAAAATGGCACAACCTACATCCACGGGAGAAGCCTTTTGATTGGCTTTTATTGATTAACAATGGAGATCGTTTTCACAGAGCAATACAAGAGATTACAATGAATTGCTTAGAACCAACCCTCTCTTCTTCCTCACTCTGACTTACTTTCTAATTCATTCCCAAAGTGCCCCGTTACTCAGCTTCATAACTGCATCAGTAACAGGAACCATAAACCCAGAAGGCACAGCTAGCTGACACGTGGATAACGGAATTAACAACCTTAAGTTAAGGCTGCTCACATGACTCTCACATGTATCACTTAAGTGATGCTCAAAACGGCATGTCAAAGTTGCCGTTTTGAGGTTAACTGATTATAAGTGAAACATGTGTTTCTCTACGTGACTCCAGCATATAACATCCACATACAAAACATTGCCATTCCAGCCTTCAGAGTTTGATTCACCAACATCCTTCACAAGGATTAACTGCTGCTAAGCTACGTCCTCAGTGAGCCTTGTGGTAAATCCTAAAACTCTTTTGATTTTCTTACTTGTTTGATCTTTAAGGGTACGTTTGGGATTAAAGTGCTGTATTTTTTAAACTGCAATTGTTGTGGAAAAAAAATTGTAATTATGAAACAAAAATTAATAATATATAGTAAATATAAATTTTAAATAATAATTTTGACAAAATTATTAAAGATATAATAAATTCTTCATTATACAAGTGAAAAATCATATCAACATAGTTTTCAAGTTACATCAGTTAGTGTTTACCAAACACTTTACCGCTGTACCTTTTAAGATACAGTTGTTCAACCTCAATTCCAAACACACTCTAAATTTAGGCTAGCCTCACTATCCTGTTATTGTGTATATTGAGGCTAATCTGGCTAAAATGGCTGTTAATGCTAGATTGGAAAATAATCAATTGAGTGCTAATAAAGAAGCTAAGTTGAAACCCTAGAACTTTGAGTGTCATGCCACCCCGGTCTTACTGTTCCTTAGCCCCTGAATGCAACTCAATCTTTGTTTATTCTCTTTTCTACATAAAATTGCTAGATTAATAAACATGACAACAATCAATTCAACTTGACATTAGCCAATGTGTAATTAAAAAAAAACAATAAATAAAACCAAGAATTCAAATTTTGTAATTTTGTTGGTGATTTAAAAAATATTTATCAATTAACTAAAAATAAAGTAATATCCATTAACCTTGAATTTTTTTTTTGTGGGATACAATACAATTGATATATTTACAACAAGAATTCAATTCAATACCACCCATAATTTCATCCCTTATGCTCACAAATGCGTTCCAGACTTAATGTTCACAAATTTCTTAGAAACTTAAAAGAATAGTAGCTCTACCCACTAATTGGTGGGAGAAAAATCAACTCCACCCACAAATTAATGGAAGAAAAGACAACTCTCACCCAAATCTATATAGGAACATGTATTTAGAAGGAAAAATGAGGCACTGGGACTCAAACCCATACTACTTGGGTAGCCCCCACTGGGCATTAACCTTGAATATTATTCATTGATTATATAATATTAAGTTAAATTAATTTTGATGATTAAAAAATTTAAATTCAAAAGTCCACGACAATCACATTATTAATATTGTAAAAATTTATACAGTATTATAAAAAATCTTTATTCTCATTATTATTATTATTATTATCTTAATTATTTCAATCCCCATTATGCATTTCCTATATGAGAAAGTCTCATCTAAAAAATCTTTATTATCCAACTCCCTTTGTCGGTTGTAAACCTAAAACTTTTATAATTGATATTCTTTAAGATAGTGTAATGCAAGGAGTTAATTTGATTAAATTCAACATTAACTACTCTTGAAGGCATGTAAAAAATTTTCAATACTAGCACTTTATTAGCTCCTTAACATTATTTTGCTATAAGCTAAAATTTTGAACGCTAAGGTACTAAAAAATTTACATCAGTGTCGTTAAATGGACAATTAAGAGAGAGCAACTCGGAGAAGAAATTTATGTCCAAAAAAATTAAAGAGGAAGTGGCATGCAATTTATGGATTGACCTCGATTCAACGTCACCAAATTAATAATACTGAAATATTGGCGTTGAAAGACTTGGACCGCCGCTTGGATGGCTTCATTTGTCAAGATTGTTGAAATGTGTTGGTCAAGATTGTTCAATTTTGTATCTACCATTTGTGTAATATCTATTAATCTCCAAGAAGGGAAAAAAAGATTTGATTTGCTTTCTTGAAAACGGTGCCGGTGGAGATGCCATATTCTGTGATGAAATATATCGTATTATTATTATTAATTATTACTCATTATTATTATTTAATCAAGGAAAGATGTTAAACTAACTACTAGTTAGTAATAATAGTGTCATATATCTCGTTAAACACTTCTCAATATTGGATTCTTAAAAAAAAATAAAAAGCCATTTACCTTATAATATTCAGGAGGTGCCTGGATAGAACAAGCTCAAACTCAAGATCTCATGAGAAATGAGAGCAAATCATGAGTTTAACCATTCAACCAAACCATCGTGACTGTCCACGAATGGTTAGGGATTATGTTCTAGTCGACTGAATTAAAAATACATAATTAATTATGTACCATAAAATCTCTCTACAATGACATTTTAATTACGAATAATTTTTGTATAGTCATAAAAAATTATAATCTCAATTTGACCTAATTATAAATAAGAATAAATTTCATATTGTAATAAGTCAGTTGTTTTAGATCCAATGTTAAGAAACTAGCCTCCATATAAGATAGAATAATTTTTTTTTCTAAATTTACTTAGGACAATGATTTATTCTTTAAAATTGCCAACAAATTATTGTATAATATTTACTGAATCTACAATGAGAGAAAAATATTAAAGAAAATGCAAAAGTTTAAATTTTTAAGATGACTTTGTATATTCACAATCACACGAGATTTATGTAGTGCATAATTTACCTGTATATCACTTAAATTAAAAATAATTAAGTGAAACAAATAATTTTTTAAATCACATGTCTATTAAATTATAACCTCCTCAGTAATAAAAATAATTAGTCCCAATATTATGACTGTAGAGAGATTTTACTGTATTGCAGTCATATTATAGTATATGATGAATACCAATTAGCCAAAAAAAAAAAAAGAGGAGGAAAATTAATGCATATGCGGAGGGACCAAGGGCGATTTGCGCACCCCGTAGCTAATGAATTAAAAATTAAAATTGAAACCAAGATCTGGCTCCTGTCTTGAGGAGTGGTTTTTTAAAGGCTCGAGCCCTAAATTTGAAATTCAATCAATGCGTCAATTAATAATTAAATAAAAAGTTGGTTCATCAATTCTTTTGATATAAATGGCGTAGAGCCCTCCTGCCCCTCCTCTTGTTGGGTGTGTATTTGATTAAGCAAAGATAATGTTTGGAGAGATCTGCTGTATTCCAACGTAAACATTTCATCAATATTGATCCTTACAGTCATGCAAACCTGGCGGTGGATGAGGGTGATGATGATGAGCATTATTCAGACCGTTTTCAGTGGTTTTGGGTTGAGTGCGACAGCAGCAGAGTCATACAACTAGATCTTGGTGCTTGGAGGACTTGGGGATCCGGCGAGTGGTATCTAAATGCTTCTTTATTTACTACCTCTCAACAACTTGAGTCCCTTCATTTAAGCTTCAACAAGATAGCTGGTTTTGTTCAGAATGAAGGTCATTAAAAAAGTTTTGATTTACTTTCTTCCTCCCCCGGAATTTCTAACATTCACAGTGAAATTACATGAGTCTACATGCATATGCATGATCTGTTTTGTGATACACACACACACAATATGAAATTATTTGATTTTTTGGCAGGTCTAGAGAGGCTATTAAAGTTGAGCAACTTGAAGTTTCTTTATTTAGATGGTAACAGCATCTTACCATCTCTAGGTGGCCTTTCATCACTTAGAAATTTATCATTGGCTGATGATAGATTGGAAGGAAATTTTGATTTTAAAGGTAATTAAGCTTCATCTCTTCTCCCCATCATTGTAGATCTTTCATTGACCAGCTGGAACATTAGACTTTCATTTGCTTCAATAAGATTCATTGCCTATGAATTAATTTTTTTTAAGTAATAATAAAATATTAGTTTTAAGAGATTAAGACATACAGTTTTCAATATTTAATATCACACACAATTTCATCCTGTACTTTTATGTGTCTTACTTAAAAAATTAATATAGGAATAGGGATGGTATTATGGTAATGGATACCTGGGTGTAGATTTGTTAATTATACCACATTAGTCCCCATAAAAAGAATAAATTATCAAACTCGGACCATGCTCGTTGTGGGTTTCGATTTTTTTTTTTAAAAAAAACCTACTGATTGCATGTTTGAAT
This sequence comes from Citrus australasica, assembly GCA_029618585.1. Taxonomy (NCBI): domain Eukaryota; kingdom Viridiplantae; phylum Streptophyta; class Magnoliopsida; order Sapindales; family Rutaceae; genus Citrus; species Citrus australasica. Next base: position 9,622,613 of record JARCIV010000002.1, on the reverse strand, counting down.
AATTACCAAGCCCGTATTGGTACATAACAGATTTTTTACGGTTTTGAAATTTAAAAATATAATTACAAAATTCAAAATTTAAATTAATATATTACCTAAAAAAATTTAACAATTTACAGGTGGGTAACATTGGATTTATAGGTTTATGAGTAAAATTACCACCACTGTATAGGAAAGTACTCTAATTGCAAATCGCATATATGGGCACCTCACTAGATTTTTCTTATTAAAAAAAATTAAGTTATCTAAATGTGAACTTCTAAAATAAATATAACTCAATTCAAACTATTTGCAGATTTGGTTTCTTTGATTAATTTAGAGCTGGCTAGACATGAGCTATAATGAGATTGACAACTTTGTGGCCCAAAAGTACTCAAAATATGAATTCTATTTTAGACCACTAAATGTAACTCTAATCTCTATAATTTGAGTTAATTATCTAAATAATCATTATATTAAAAAAAATACTCAAAACACTAATGGTGTTGTCATTGTTGCTGTTGTATTTGACTTTTCAAAGTAAAATAGTAATTTTTTTTTTGTAAAACTTAGAATTCAAATTTCTTATGTGCAAGGAGGTGAAAAAATAGTAATTAAATAAATATTAATGAAAACAAATATATGACATGAACTTAATTTTTGAGTAATTCTTAAAAAACAAAAATAAATTAGATAATTAACTTAAACTGTAAAAACTAAATGACACTTTACCATTTTGAAGTCATTCAGTCCATTCATTAATAAAGAGCTAATAATTCTTCTTCTTTTTTTAACGTTGAACTCCGAAATTTTTAACTTATTAAATTTGTGCAATCTATGCAAATTCGATGACAACGAGAGACAATGACTTTTAGTACATAGACGGGCCTTTTTTTTATGTGCAATGACTTTTGCTTCAATAAATAAGATTGAGGATTTTGAATAAAGTAGGGTAATTATCTATCGACCACCTATTTTTTCATTTTTTTTAAAGTACACATATCTTATTTTTTTAGCTAATTTCCACCAAAAGTTATATTTTCTTACATTTTTTCACTTCCATTTGCATGTTGTTATAACCTCACTGACGTCATAAGGGTAAAATTATCATTTCACATGCATAAAACCAATGTCATTTAAATGCGGTAGAAAGAGAAAAAAAAAAGGCAAAAACATTCCAGAGCACGCAATCAACAAAAGCAACCATTGTTTATTCCATGCTCAAGATCATCAACCTTTCTTTCACCCTTCAACAAATACCCAAACAATTAAAGAAGTCGTGGCTGGTCAATTGCGACAAGGGTGGATCTAAGAAAACTTTGAGGTAGGCTGTCAATCTTCGAGGCTCAAGCTACTAGTGGCGCAGTCGTTGATTGAGATCACGTTGTTAGTGGCAAAGAAAGTGAAGGAGATTTGTGAGAGTTTGGGGTATATAATGGAGAAATGAAAGGGAGGTATTGTGGGATTGGCGAAGGTGTGAAAAAGATGGTGTTGCTTGTTGAAGTTTTAATGGATTAGGGATGGCAATGGGGTGGGATGATGATGGGGAGGCCTACCCCATTCTCCGCCCCATTAAAAAATTTGCCCCTTATTAGTGTTAAAAATTGTATGGATATTAAGGAGTAAAAATGTTATTTTGTGCTTTTGTGCTTATAATATAATTTACATTTGTAATTATGTAACATATTATGAATTTCTAAATATTTGATTTTGTGTATTTTTGTGTGTTTATTAGGTAAAAATAATAACTTCACGCAATTGAAGGCTCCAAACAAATGTACGGGTGTCAAATTTGGATTCCGGAAGTCCGAGAAATTAGGTCATTGTTGAGGAGAAACCGCCACTTTTGTTATAAATTTATAAGTTTTTACCGCGGTAAATATGGTAATTGTGAAATTATAAGTTTTTATCATATTAGGTATGATAATTGTTAGTGGATGTGTTGGATGTGCTTGAGTGGATTAAGCTAGGTTTATATTTTGTTAGTGGGACAAATGTAAGGTTAAGATGTAATTAGTTTTATTTATTTGTGTGGTGTGGATTAATCTTTTATTAGTATAAATAGAGGGGGGGGGACACACCTCTTTACACATTTTATTCTCTTCTTTCCCCTCAAATTATTCTTCTCATCTCTCTTTATAATATATTTTCAATAAATAAAATTAGTTTTATATCAATTTTCAAATACCATTTTTTATGTATTTTTCAATTTTAATAATTTCTTTTATTTCAATTATGTTTAGCTAAATACAAATAGTTAAGGGAAGGTGAAACTCTTAGTAAAAAATATGATTTAATCAAATTCTATTTTTAATTATATAAATTAAATCATTTTCTATTTAATTTTATCCATATTTTATATTTTAAAATTTTGATTTATTGTAGACAAACATGGGAGTGCACAATGAATTCTTTATATCTTAGTATAAAGTATGGTAAAAATGGTATTTTGACTTATTGTAGATAAGTTAAGTTTTGGCACGTTAAGTACTTAATCCATAATAAAATTCATGGGAAAATAATTGTCATTTATACAATTAATCTTTTGGGCAATAAAATAAAAATAAAAAGAAAAAGAATTTATTAAATTGTATTTATTACTAGGAGTGGATCAATAACCCTAACTAATTCAATTTCATAGTTTTTCTCAAATTAAATTACATATATTTAAATTTTATTTTCATTTTTTAGATAAATTTAAATAAACGAATTAAATCATTTCTCTATGGATCGACATCGGACTCACCGAGATATAGTATAACTGGGCACTCTTATACTTAAGAGTAAATTAAAATTTTTAAGCCATGTCAGCCCCTATTCCCTACTCCATCCCCCAATAAATTCAGTGGGGTGGGGATGGGGAATCCCAAGTAGGGAATAATTTCTTCATCCCCATCTCATTCTCGATTTACTTATTTAATAGTATATATGAATAAATAATTTCAGTAAATTAAAAAGTAGAGACTTAAATAAAATCATTACCATATTATAAGTTATTTAAATTATTTTTAAAAAAATCTCCAAAAGATTGAAACAATATCTTCAAATAATATCAAAGCCAAAAAATGATTGAAGAGAGTAGCACCTTGAGAAAGAAAAGAAAACATAACAATATCTTAGAGTTGAACAAGAATTATAATGTAAAGTTTTCTTTTAGTTATAACTTATTTATAGTAAGTAAAAATAAAAGAAAATTTATTAACCAACATTATAATGGATAAAACAAAAATTATTGAACAACAATTAAAAAAAATTCATATATAATGGGAATTGGGATGGGGGTGGAGTGGAGAGTGCAAAATCAAATCTCGTCCCATTAAAAATTTGGGAATTATTTTTCCTTCATTTCCAACGCCACTCTCCAAAAATTATTCAAAATTCATCTCATTTAGGGTAGGGCCTATGAGACTCCAAACCTGTTGAGAATTTTGTCATCATTAAAATGGATATTGCTCCTAAAATGTTTATGGTGGAAGTGAAAATGGTGGATAGCAGTGGTTATTATGGCATGTTATCGGAGTTTAAGGAGAGTGATTGAGAGGAGTTACAAATGGGGCTTGGGGATATTTTTATTTCTTGGTATAACAGTGATGTGCTGTCATGTGAAGAAAATGGTAAATTAGATTTTGATGCAGAAATCTGGTCGTGTTCGATAAGACGACCAGGTTGCCACGTCAACACTTAAATTTATTTTGATGGGGAACGATGTTACTCGCAATCACTTCAACGAGCAAATTCTGATGACCACATACTCTACCACAATACTTACACCTACAACCATAAAGAATAGTTAGGGGGCGCCGGATGTTTTTCCAATGAAAATCCTCTGATACTTAAGTCAATCCTCGAGTTTTCTAGAAACAATTATGCCACTACTCTATGTGGCTTAAAAATTTGTATTTGGAGTAAAGGTCTTAAAATGCACAAAAAGAAATGATTTATGAGAAAAGTTCTAGATTCAAAGAGGCAGAGTTCCCCCTTGGTTTTTTAATGTCTTACTTCCATTTGAATTTTTAGGGGCTTTATAGGCAACCAAACGTGCAACATCAACCTTGATTCGTGGGTCTTAGTGGGTTGGTTGATGAGCATATAATATATACATATTTTACCCTTAATTATATAATTGCTAGTTATTTTTATTTGTTATTTTTAATTAATTGAATTATTTATTTGAATAGGGAATTAATTAAAAATTATGGATAAAAAGGTATGAAGAAACTCAATTTAGGAAGTAAGAGAAATTAAATTGAGAATCAATTGAAGGATAAGGAAAAGAATTAATTTATTAAGATTTAATTCAAAAAGAGAAGAGATGCATCACGTGAGAAGCAATTGCCATTATTGTCAGCATGTGCATGGCATTAAAAAAGGAATCCTAATGCAATTATAAGTGGTGGGCACGTGTGAGAGCAAAACAAATTAAAGGCCTTAGAATTGAAAAGGTGGCGCCCATTTTGAAGACTGTATAAGCAAGCTTTTCGCTTTTGGACGAAGGAGGAGGAGGGTAGCCGCCAAAGGAAGCAAGAGCCGCCAGATGCAAAAGAAAATGAGAAGAAGAATAGCAGCAACATCAACAATTTAATTTTCCAAGGATGGTTTTATTTGTTTTGTTGCTCCCAATTCAAGTATGTCTAGCTAATTTTTTTATACTGAGGTTAATGTTGAAACCTTATTCAATGAAATAATTATATTTTATTTAATTAATTCCATATTTATGTTCTTTAATGTTTATGGTTCTTGTTTCACATGATTAGTTGGATGTTATTAAATCTTTTCATCAATTCTGTCATGCATTATTGATTGTTAGGATTAATATTTGACTAAATCTATGCTTGGGTTTATAAAGTCTATATATGATTATCTTTGATTATGTGTCTTTCATTAAATTGTTTACACAGAGTGCTTATGAAAACTTTGACTTTTTGTTATTCAATATGTTTACATGGGATGCTTAGATATCATACTATTAAGCAGAAAAAGAACCTACACAAGATTAATTTTATTTGGGCTTAATTGTTATATCTATGAGATGACATAGATTGATTTCAAGTCATCACTCTAAATTTGGGGATTAATTAATAATTAGATAATTAATAGTTGAATAGTAGTGGATTCTGAAACCTTGGTAACTTTTATCTTATTGAATTCTCCTTTAATTTAATTGTTTTCTTATCTTAATTAGTTTTATTTCCCTTAAAATCTCAACTTGCTAAACTAGGTTAGGATTAATATTAATTTTAGATTTAAAGTAGACTTTTCCATTTATAACAATCAATGTGGGTTCGACCTTGTTACCACTATTCTATTTTTAGATTCCTGCGCTTGCCAGTATATTAAAATTTTGCACAACAAGTTTTTGACTCTATTGCTGGGATTGTGCCAAAAAGTCAGTTTAATCTAGCTTAATTTGATTCTTCCACCAGTTATAATTTAGGTTGTCTTTTATTTAAAAAAAAACTATTTGTCTTTAAATTTATTATTTGGTTGTTTGATTTCTTTTACTTTTATTATTTTTGTTTTATTTTTCTTTCTTTGTTTAGTTAGTTTATGAGTGTTTGCGAACATGATTCAAAAAATCGTTTGGTCAAAAAAGGAGTTGAAAATTGATAACAGTGAAGCTAGTTCTTCTCAAGTGATGGATGGCCCAAATAGAATATTGCCAGTACTACAACCAGTGCAAGAAGAGAAAACCCTTAGAGAATATTTTTCACCACTTGCAGCCAACCGACCATCTTGTATTGTGTTGCCACAAACTACAGCAACACACTTTGAACTTAAGCCCTCTGTCATTCAGCTTTTACTATCTTTCTATGAGCTAGAGAGAAAGGACTCATATTTGCACATTAAGGAATTTCTTGATATATGCTCTACATTCTGTTTTTAAAATTTTAATGATGAGTCAATTAGGCTTTGTATGTTCTTTTTCTCATTGTAAGACAAAGCAAAAGCTTGGTTGAATTCACTTTCTGGTGGGTGTATTACTACGTGGGACGAATTGAGTATTAAGTTCCTCACCAAATTTTTCCCTATGTCTAAAACAAATGCCCTTAGGAGAGAGATAAGTGATTTTTATCAAAGAGAAGGTGAGCAGTTTTATGAGTGAAGGGAAAGATTCAATGATTTACTCCTTAAGTGTCCCCACTATGGTTTTGAGAAATGGAGACTAATACAATGCTTTTATAATGGTTTAACAATGTCAAATCGTCATATGGTAGAGTTTATGAATGGTGGGAGATTTGTAAACTTACATGAATGGGCTGCATGGGATTTCTTTAATTCACTTCCCGAGAACTCTTAACAGTGGAATTTTTTAAATCAAAGAGAGAAATTATCTCAAGTTTCTAGAAAGGGTCTATATGAAGTTAAAGATGATTTTGATGTGAAAGCTACTATACCTACACTTTCTAAGAAAGCAGATGCCTTAGCTCTTAGGAAAGCAGATGCCTTAGCTCTGAATCAATCCATGAATCATCACCCTAGCGTAGCTAATAAGGTTCGAGCTCTTTGTTCCAACCCATCTCATACAGCACAAAATTGACCATCATTACCAGCCTATTAAGAGACTTATTTTGAGCAGGTACATGTCTTACAATCATATGAAAAATCCTCCAATAGTCCATATTCATCCACATAATTCTAATTGGAGAAACCGCCCTAGTCTTTCTTGAAACAAAATCAACATTTGTCAAACCAAGGAGGACAACAATTTAGCATGCACAATCAACAATTTATCCCTCCTAACCAAGTATATCCTCCTGGCCAACAACCTATATCTCAATTTATTGCACCTCAATAAAGAAAACCTTCTCTAGAAGATACATTTCAAAGTTTCATTCAGTTAACCCAACAAGCTTTTCAGTCAAACACTTAAGCTATTCTAAAGCTTGAACATCAATTGGGTCAATTAGCAACCACTGTAGCTGAAAGAGAAAAAAGAAAATTCTCAAGTCAACCAGTTCTTAATCGTAAAGGAATGCATGAAGTTAGATCAAGTTCAAGACATCAGCATGAAAAAGCAAAATCTATTATGATCTTGAGAAGAGGAAAATTATTTGACAATAAGGTGGAGGTTCTAACAAGAAAGATAAATGAACTTACTTCTTCAAATCCAGTTCCATTACAAGACTCATCGCCTAATAATTCAAAAGAACGTGACCCACCAGCTTACATTCCTAAGGCTCATTTTCCTCAAAGGTTAGCAAAGGTAAAAAAATAGATTTCAACAAGTGAAATTATGCAAATTTTCAAGCAGGTAAGTATAAACATCCATTTACTCGATGCTATTAAGCAAATTCCTTCCTATGCCAAGTTTTTGAAAGATTTATGCACTAAAAAGAGAAATTTACATGTCACCAAAAGGGCATTTTTAACTAAACAAACTACCAATTTACTTCAATGTAAAATGCCACCAAAATTTAAGAATCCTAGTTCTCTTACTATCTCATGTGTTATAGGGAACCAATTGTTTGATAAAGCATTATTGGATTTAAGAGCTAGTGTTAATATCTAACTTTATTCTTTTTACATGCAACTTGGACTAGGGAAATTAAAGCCAACTTCTATTATTTTGCAACTTACTGATAGGTCAATGAAAATACCTCATGGTAGTATAGAGGATGTGTTGATACAAATTGACAAATTTTACTATCCTGTTGATTTTATTGTTATTGATACTCAACATGTACAAGATCCTAAGAAACACACCCCAACTATTCTAGGTCGTCATTTCTTAGCTACAGGTGATGCTCATATTAGTTGCAGGACTGGAAACATGCAATTGTCTTTTGGCAACATGACCATGGAATTAAATATTTTTAATGTTCCCAAGCAGGCACAAGATGATGATGAAGTTGTTGAAGTAGATATGATAGAAGTATCAATTGATGACTCATTTATTTCTAACCACTGTGAAAATCCATTAACACCATGTACAACTGACTCTGATTTTTCTGTTGATGTTGATAGTGGTATTGAAAAAGTTAATGCTTTACTTTATTCGACTCTTATCATAGATCTAATTAAGTGGAAAGAAAATATTGAGCCACTTCCTCCTAAAGAGAAAATTAAACCATTCAAGTTGAGATATTTCCTAAAGAAGTGCAACATAGGTCACATTCTGACATGAAAAAGGTGTTAAGATCTAAAGTGCTTAAATTGTTAGATTTTTATACTACTTCAGATAACTCTCAGGTAAGCTTAGAGCATAAGAGATCAAAGCAGTGCGATATTGAGGAGTTTCATTATCATCATCCTTTTATCGATAAAATGCTACAATGCTTAGTCAATTATGTTTTCTGGTATTTTCTGTATAATTGCTTTAATTTTCACCAAATTCTTATTGATCTTGGTTGATTTGTTGTTTGCATTAATTAGTTAGTTTAGTAGGATTTTATTTATTTTTCTTTTTCATTATTATTTATATTTCTTCTAACGTTTTCTTTTTAGTTGTCTTTTTTTAAGCTTTCCCAGCCCATTCTGGTGTGATCTCTCCAATTTTTTCTTTTATTATTTATGTTTTTATTTTTTTCATCTTTTTGCATGCATATCTTTTTATTATGAAACATTGAGGACAATGTTACGAATAAGTTTGGGGGTGGGAATAGTGTGTTTGTTTGTTATTAAAAAAACCCTAAAAAATTAAAAAATTTTCAAAAAAAATTCTTTTGTTGTTTTTATGTGAAAAACCAATGATAAGAACTTGATTGACAATCAATATGGTTCTTAGAAACGATTGAATATTGTCTTAGTTTATACTTGATTCTTATGTTATTTCCTCTTTATTGATATTTTTTACACACCATGAGCACTAATATTAATTCTTTCGTCATTTTGATTTGACATATGAGATTGACGCAACCTGAGTTGATAATTTTAGATAGAGTAAATGATTGTTTGTCTTAATTCTTATCTCTACAATAAACAAAAAAAAAAAGTATACACAGGCGTCAAAGCCAGAAATAACTACCTATAACCCTTAAAAGTGAAGTTATCCTTGAGTAATTTAGGCCTATGTACTTTCAGTATGTAGAGGATAATCTACCATGAGAAGAAGGCTACCTTAAGGGGTAGAGTGAAAGCTCCTGACTATGGTTTAAAAAAAGAAGAAGAAAAAGAAAAAAATCAAGTGCATGTGCTAAAATGAAAAAAATCAAAGGAAAATACACATAAAAGCCTGTGGAAAAAAAATTGGAGACCAAGATTATAAGATTAGTTTGACTTACTCTTTTCTTTGTTCGAGGCAAAGGCTGTTGATATTGAAGATTTTGGGAATGGATTTTGATTGAATTGATTTCACACACACACTACAAGAATCAAAAGAGAGATGGGATTGACTATTGAATTAAAGTTAAAACTTTGCCAATATTTGAAATTTTCTTTGAGCTATATATTTTTTACAATCTATGAGGCTATTTTTATGTCTTGTTTAAAGTTTGTTGTTCTTTTTATTTTAGTTTTTTTAAAATGATGTTTGTGGGTGTCATCGTTGAAGCCCTCACGAGACTATAACTCATCCACTAGGGCTGTCTAAGGGTTTAAAAGCTAGTTGCATACGCCAAATACAATCACGATTACCTGCGAAAGTGGTTTAGTTAGGATTTACTTTTTGTTTTGTTACTTTTATTTTTGTTTTTAGTTTTAGTTTTGCTCGAAAACTAGCAAAATCTAAGTTTGGGGGTATTTGATGAGTATATAATATATACATATTTTACCATTAATTATATAATTGCTAGTTATTTTTATTTGTTATTTTTAATTAATTTAATTAATTATTTGAATAGGGAATTAATTGGAGATTATGGATAAAAAGACATGAAGAAACTCAATTTAGGAAGCAATGGAGATTAAATTGAGAATCAATTTAAGGATAACAAATTAAAAGAATTAATTTATTGAGATTTAATTCAAGAAGAGAAGAGATGCATCATGTGAAAAGTAATTGCCATTATTGTTAGCATGTGCATGGCATTAAAAAAATGAATCCTAATGCAATTCTAAGTGGTGGGCACGTGTGAGAGCAAAACAAATTAAAGGCTTTAGAATTGAAAAGGTGGGGCCCATTTTGAAGACTATATAAGCAAGCTTTTCACTTTTGGACAAAGGAGGAGGAAGGTAGCCTCCAGAGGAAGCAAGAGCAGCCAAACGCAAAAGAAAAGGAGGAGAAGAATAGCAGAAACAACAACAATTTAATTCTACATGACTGGTTTTATTTGCTTTGTTGCTCCCAATTCAAGTATGTCTAACTAATTTTCTTATACTGAGATTAAGGATGAAACACTATTCAATGAAATAATTATCTTTTTATTTAATTAATTCCCCATATATGTTCTTTAATGTTTATGGTTCTTGTTTCACATGATTAGTTGGATGTTATTAAATCTTTTCATCAATTCTGTCATGCATTATTGATTGTTAGGATCAATATTTGACTAAATCTATGCTTGGGTTTATAAAGTCTATATATGATTATCTTTGATCATGTGTCTTTCATTAAATTGTTTATACGGAGTGCTCATGAAAACTTTGACTTTTTGTTATTCAATATGTTTACATGGGATGCTTAGATATCATACTATTAAGCAGAAAAAGAACCTACACAAGATTAATTTTATTTGGGCTTAATTGTTATATCCATGAGATGACATAGATAGATTTCGAGTTGTCACTCTAAAATTGGGGATTAATTAATAATTAAGTAATTACTAGTTGAATAGTGGTGGATTCTGAAACCTTGGTAATTTTTATCTTATTGAATTATTCTTTAATTTAATTGTTTTCTTAGCTTAATTAGTTTATTTCCCTTAAAATCTCAATTTGCTCAAATAGGTTAGCATTAATATTAATTTTAGATTTAAATTAGACTTTTCAATTTATAACAATCTTTGTGGGTTCGACCTCGTTACCACTATTATATTTTTAGATTTGTGTGAAATACAAGTATGCAACCCAAGAGGGGGGTGAATTGGGATTCTAAAAATTATTCCATTTGTAAAGAAAAACTTAAAGCAAATATAATCCAAATTCAAAGCAAGAACAATTAAGTTGATCACAATATAAAAAGATAAGGGAAGAGAGATTCAAACACAGAGATTTTTACGTGGTTCAACCAACCTCGCCTACGTCCACGCCTCCAAGCTTTCTAGGCTTGAGGATTTCACTAAGCAAGCCTCCAAAGCTTCAAATGCTTACACTTGACTTCCAAGGTGTCAATAACCTTTACAACAAGAGATTATCCCAATCTCTTTAACCCAAGTATATCCCAACACTTACAATCACTCAAAACAAAAGATTTCAAATTTGTTTTGCCTCTCACAATATATAAGATTACATAATGATGCCTAATATGTGAATAGATGAAGCAAGAATGTGTTCAAAGCTCTATGAAGATTGTATTCTCGAATATAAGCTCAATAGTCGTGTTGTGATCAATCTTCTTTGAATTTGAATGAGCTTATTTACATTTGGAGCTTATTTACATTTGGTGCTCAAAAACTAGCCGTTACAAACTGTCGGCCCGAAAACGATTCGCCGTTAACTATTAACAGTTAACCGTTTAGGCTGGTCAAAAGTTACCGTTGGGCCAAATTTCAAATAAACGGTTTGCCGTTTTATGATTACCCTTTCGTCGTTAAATTTCAGAGACCTGCAAGATGAACATCAGTTATCCGTTTACATTAACAGTTAAGGATTTGCTTGAAGTGACTTCTCTGGATATTATCGATTAACCGTTTGTAATAAACAGTTCCCCGTTTGTAATAAACAGTTCGCCGTTTGTTTTCAGTAACCTGCAAAACAATTTAGCATTATCCAGTTTTGTTAAACAGTGCCATAGGAGTACAACCTTCAATTCTGGATGTTATCTGTTAGAGCTTAGGCAATATGTTGCTCTTTGGTATTAATTAGTTAACCGTTTAAAAGAAAACAGTTTACCGTTTATTTCCATAATCACATTTTAAATCAGATTTTGCAGAGAGACTTTTTCTAATTTGAAAGTCCATCTTTTATGAATATGAATGGAATGATTATTAAGGCTTTCGTTTATTAAGGAATAGCTCCAACATTTTTATCAAAAACCATTTAAAGTTTGTTATCATCAAATTCAATATTATTAACAAATTCATGTTAACAATCTCCCCTTTTTTTATGATGACAAACTTCATTCAATATATAGCTGCCCCTTAATATGTGCTCCCCCTAAATGAATGGCCAAATTAAGAAATGTCCAATAAAATGATTTTTGCTTAAGAAAATATTTTTAAATTCATTTAAATACATTCTAAATCTCCCCATAATTATCTCCTCCTTCATCATCAAAAAGAAAAGAGAGAAAGGAAAAAAACGCAAATCCATAAAAGAAGTTACCCGGTTTTGGCAAGCGAAAATTGTGGCAGAGTTTCCCCTTAAAAATGAGCAAACCACTAATACAAAATATATTAACAACAACTCCATCTTTCAACAAACCAGCAACGCCATGAACAAACAAACCAACACTTCAATATCCAATAAACCAACAATTTCATCAACCAATTACCAAGTCATCCAACATCAAGAACATCACAAAAATATGTCATCAAAATCCAGAAAGAGCATATAGAGGTAACAGTGTGTATAAAAATATAAATGGCAACACACAAACAACCAAAATATGAAATGTACGTGCGAAAATAGAACTCAGAAACTATGGAGGTGGAGAAGATGTGCTCCCCGGATCATAGCCGAAATAGCGGAGAAGAGTGCGCTGTCCAGCGATAAGCTCAAGCTGCTGATCAATGCTCTGCTGCTGGAAGGTTTGAAAGTCAGAACGTAGCTGCTGCTGGTCACAGGGAACAATGTCCAACCGATCAAGAATCAGTTGTTGGCGCGCTGAAATCCGGTGAACATCAGCAATTAACTGCTGCACAACGTCTGAAGCAGGGGGCGAAACTGGAGCTGGAGGCGGCATAGAGGCAGATGGCTGCTTAGGAACAGCAGATGGCTCAGGAGCAGGAGGCGGCTCGGAAGAGGAGGGAATGTCAGCATCCATCGCACGCTCCTCAGAATCAGAGTCAGCTGGAGGCCGAGGGACAAAACGGCGACGCGGAGGATGAGGATGAGCTCCTAATCTAAAGTCAGGAAGCTTATCGGGAGGATAGATATCGTTTATCCACTCTCCATTCTTCCTAGAAAAACCGATACTAGTTATGGCCTCGGGACCAATCCGTCTAGTCTCCATATGACCGGTATCAAGAAGAGGCACCTCAAAGTGTCGCAGTATCTTAGTAATGATACTTCCATAAGGAAGCAAGCGGTGGTTAACCGCAGAAGTACTCAACATGTGTCGCACAATAACATACCCGAGGTTAATGGGATGGCCTGAAAGTAGGCTATCTAGTAGGCCAACGTCCAACCTCGTAACCTCATCTGAGTGACCCTTCCTATGTGTCACTATGTGTTGTAAAATAGTGTGAAGAATGCGAACTTGGAGAGGTAAAAGTTGAGACCGAAAATGAAGCAAACAAATCTCATCAGACAAGTCTCGACGACGACATATATTACGGACTCCATTAGTATGACAAAAACTGTCAAAGAAAAGGGCTTTCCTAGAAGTGTAAATATCATGTCCCTCACTAGAGATACCAAGAAAGTCAGCTAGGTCCGCATCATCAAACTCTATAGGCACACCGCCGACTTGAGTAACTATCCTATTTAGGCGAGTTGCGGAGATTTCCATGTTCGAATAAAAGACTCGCACTAAATTGGGATAAACTCAGTCATCAAAGTCAATAGCAGACTCCAAGGCTGAAGCATATCCCGAATGCTTCTACCATATACAACAAAGTTACTGAAATCATCAATTTCAACATAGAAGGAGTCAAGTACCTTTCGACCATCGAAGCAATCCTCGAACCGCTTGGCCAAGGAAGGTGTGGGGAAATGAATTCTTGCAAATTCAGAGACTTCCCGTGGTGGTATAGGATTCCTTGGAGGCACAGATTTTCGCCTAAGATTTCTCCAAGGGGGTGTAACCATGGAGAAGCACAACGGAGTGTGAAAATTGCGGGAGAGATGTGATGAGAAGAAAATGAATTGATGATTTGCTTAGAAATGAGTAGAGGATGTGATTTTGATGCTCAATTTGGTTGAAAAAGGGGAAGAATCGAATTAAAAATGAAGAAACTCGACCGCAGCAGTTAGGGTTTAGATTTGGGATTTTTCAATTTTGGGCTTGATTTGAAGTTTTGAATCGGTGAAAGTGTTCTAAAGGTGATAAGAAATGATGTTGTAGGTTTGATTTGGCAAGAAAAGCAAGAAAAATGAGGGTTTGAGGGCAGAGGAACCTTCGGCTGCGCAACAATGGTCGAAACGGTGAAAGAGTAACTGGAGAATGAGAAGAAAAAACCTTTGAACAGTTATATAATCACGAAAATAGTTAACCGTTTATTTAAACGGTTAAGGGGTAACTTCCAAAGGCTAAAGAATAGGCAACGGAGAAAGCTTAAGCTTTTAACGGCTAAGGAGTAATTGTTAGAGGACTCTCTGTTTTTAAACGGTTTACCGATTACATCAAACGGTAAAAGAGTAAAAAGACATACACATAATCTCGTTTCTGGAATAAAACGGTTCACGTTTATTGAAAATGGTTATCCGTTTATTTTATCTAAAATTTCGCACATTTGATTTAATTTTTGGCCAGCAAATAATACATTCCAAGATCATTTAACTGATCTAAAAATGTTTTATGAGTCATTTTAATGCATGATTCATGAACATGTATTCAAGCAATTAATTCATATAATCAATCAAGAATTAACAAAGCAAATACACCATTTGACTATCAAGCTCAAGCATTTCATAAATATTAAATCACAAATAAGTCACTCAATTCACTACACTCAATAACATAAATAGAGACGTTAATGCAAAAATTTCATCATCCCAAGTTCATGCCGAATTTTTGAAAATTGTTCTTCGCAAACTGGTTTAGTAAAAATATCGGCAAGTTGTTTTTCTGTAGAAATAAACTCTAATGCAATATCTTCCTTTTGAACATGATCTCTCAAGAAATGATGTCTAATTTCTATATGCTTGGTTCTAGAGTGTTGAATGGGATTCTTTGAAAGATTTATAGCACTAGTATTATCACACTTAATAGGAATTTGTTCAAGATTAATGCCACAATCTCTATATGTTTGTTTCATCCAAAGTGCTTGTGCACAACAACTTCCGGCAGCTATATACTCAGCCTCGGTAGTTGAAAGTGCAACAAAATTTTTTTTCTTGCTAAACCATGAAACAAGTGAGTGTCCTAGATTATAGCAAGTTCCACTAGTGCTTTTCCTATCCACTTTATAACCGGCAAAACCCGCATCCGAATAACATGTTAAATCTATATGAGTTCCCCTAGGATACCAAAGGCCAATATCTATGGTTTCACTCAAGTAACGGAAAATTCTTTTAACAGCAAGAAAATGGGATTCCTTGAGACATGATTGAAATCTTGCACACAAACATACACTAAACATGATATCGGGTCTACTTGCAGTCAAATAAAGTAGAGATCCGATCATACCTCGATACATTTTGATATCCACTTCTTTGCCTTTTTCATCTTTGTCTAGCTTGGTTGTTGTGCTCATTGGTGTATTTTTGGTCTTTGAGTCATTAATGCCGGATCGTTTGAGTAGATCTTTTATGTACTTGGCTTGATTTATGAAAATTCCTTCCTCGTTTTGTTTGATTTGAAGTCCAAGGAAGTACTTCAACTCTCCCATCATACTCATCTCAAATTCTTTACTCATACACGATGAAAATTCTTTACACAACAACTCATTAGTAGAACCAAAAATAATATCATCAACATAAATTTGAACAATAAGTATATCTTGGTTCTTATGCTTAACAAATAGAGTAGTATCCGTTCTACCCATTGAAAAATCATTTTCTAACAAGAAATTCTTAAGTTTATCATACCATGCTCTAAGTGCTTGTTTTAATCCATACAAGGCTTTAAGTAACTTATAAACATGATTTGGAAATTTTTCATTTTCAAAACTAGGGGTTTCTTTTACAAACACTTCTTCCATAATATACCCATTTAAGAAAGCACTTTTCACATCCATTTGAAATAAGATGAAATCTTTATGACATGTAAATGCCAACAACATTCTAATTGATTCTAGCCTAGCAATGGGTGCAAAAGTTTCATCAAAATCAATTCCTTCTTCTTGGCTATAACCTTGAGCCACTAATCTAGCTTTATTTCTTAAAACCACACCGGATTCATCCATCTTATTTCTAAATATCCATTTAGTACCAATGACGGATTAATGTTCCGGTTTAGGAACTAATTCCCACATATTGTTTCTTTCAAATTGATTTAACTCCTCTTGCATTGCCATAATCCAAGATTCATCATTTTCCGCATCCACAAAGGATTTGGGTTCAATTTGAGAAATGAATGCATTATGCTCACAAGTATTTCTAAGAGATGATATAGTTGTAACACCTCGTGAGAGATCTCCTAAAATTACATCTTTAGGGTGAGAAGAGACATACCTCCACTCCTTGGAGAGTGATTGAGATGCACCTTCATTTTGCTCTACATTCATTTCTTCATGTTGCTCATCTTGATTCCCATGAGACGCATCCTTTTGGTTATCGTTTGATGATTCTTTTTGTAAGTCTTCATCTACATCATTATCAACAACAACTTTCTCCGTAGAGGAAGGGTTAGACTCATCAAAGGTAACATGCATAGATTCTTCTACAACTAATGTATTTTTGTTATAAACTCTATAAGCTTTACTTGAGTTTGAATATCCAAGAAAAATACCAACATTAGATTTTGGATCAAATTTGCCACGATTGTCTTTTGTGTTCAAAATAAAACATTTGCATCCAAACACTTTGAAATAACCAATGTTGAGTTTTCTATGTTTCCAAAGCTCATATGGAGTTTTGTTAAGGTTAGGTCTAATCAACACACGATTTAAAACATAACAAGTGGTGTTGACGACCTCGGCCCAAAAATACTTAGGCAAAGAATTTTCATTCAACATAGTCCTAGCCATTTCTTGAATGGATCTATTCTTTCTCTCAACAACTCCATTTTGTTGTGGAGTTCTAGGTGATGAAAATTGATGCTCAATGCCAAAGTCATTACAAAAAATCTCAAATGCATGATTTTCAAACTCTCCTCTTTGATCACTCCTAATACATGCAATACCATACCCTTTTTCATTTTGTATTTTCTTACAAAGCACTTTAAAGGTATCAAGAGCATCATCCTTATTGGCTAAGAATAATACCCAAGTATATCTAGAATAATCATCCACTATCACAAATGCATAATATTTGCCATTTAAACTAGCATATCTAGAGGGCCCAAATAAATCTATGTGAAGAAGTTGAAGTGGTTTTGAGGTAGAAATATGAGTCTTACTTTTTAAAGATGTTTTGATTTGTTTTCGAAATTGACAAGCTTCGTAAATCTTATCTTTTTTAAAACCAATTTTTGGAAGACCTTTAACTAAATCATTTTTCAAAATTTTTGAAATCAAATCCATACTTGCATGTCCTAACCTTCTATGTCATAACCAACTATCATCATGCAATACCGAAAAACATTTATCAAAAGTATATGCACATTCTATGTCAATGATATAAACATTACTACATCTATTCCCAACAAATAAGATCTTGCCATCACATGAATTCTCAATAGCACAACTAAATTTATCAAAGATAACTTTATAACCTTTGTCACATAATTGACTAATAATAATTAAGTTGTGTTTCAAGTTCTCAACCAAACATACATTCTCAATTAGAGTTGAGGAAATTTTACCAACATTTTCAATTCCAAGAATTTTTCCTTTTGAGTTGTCTCTAAAAGATACGTCTTCACCATTTTCAATTTTGGTGAAGCTTGAGAACCATGCATAATTTCCGATCATGTGCCTTGAACAACCACTGTCCAAGTACCATTTATTTTTCTTCTTCTTTAAGCCCTACAAAGAAAATCTCAAGTTTTAGGTACCCAAAACTTTTTTGGTGCTTAAGAGTTAGTAACGGTTCCTTTTAGAACCCAAATACATTTGACACCATAATATGCATTCCTTTTCACGGGACATCTATATTTCATGTGACCATTTTGATTACAATAATGGCAAACAATCTTATGATCACTTGTGGAGGTATCTTTAGCAAAATAATTCTTATAATATTTTTGCTTCAAGTTAGGCTTATACCCAAGTCCTCCTTTATCAAAAACACATTTTTGTGAGTTAAGCATATTATCCAACATCTTTTGCCCATTTGTAAATTTCAAAACAATCTCATTCAACTCATTGCTCTTTTTCTTGAGCATTTCGTTTTCATTTTTCAACTCATCTATGTGTGATTCTAAATGCTCATATGAGATGCTAGGTTTCTCATTTGATAATGCAATTTCATCATGCAATGTTTTGTTCCCTACTTCTAGGCATGTAATTCTTGCATTTAGAGATTCATTTTTATTTTTAAGCTTAGTCATTTCCTTTTTAAGACATACATTCTTTTTACCAATCTTCATCAACTCATTATGCAAATCTTTAAAAGCATCATACAATTCATCATAGGTGGGATCACTTACCTCATTGAGATCATCATCCCCTCATATTGCCATAAGTACTAGGTTTGATACTTCGTGCGATCCTTCTTCATCACTTGAATCTTCCTCGCTATCATCCCAAGTTGCAACCATTTCTTTCTTTTTGAGTTTGTTGATAAGTGGGTACTCCAATCTTATATGGCCAGGCTTCTTGCGTTCATAGCATGTGATTGCCTCATTCTTCTCCCTATGGTTCTTGAAGTTTCTGAAATTTCTTCGCTCTCCGATTTTCTTGAAGAATTTTCTGAACCTCCTTGCTAGCATGGCTAGCTCTTCATCATCCGGTTCACTCTCCCCATCACTCTCATATTTTGAAGCTTTGAGAGCAATGTTTTTCTTCTTCTCCTCATGCCTTTTTTTTCTGCTGCCAAATCTTCTTCATATGAAATGGGAGAACCAATTAAATCATCAAGAGGTAAAGTATTTAAATCTTTGGCCTCTTCAATAACGGTTCTTTTTAGTCTCCATTCTTTCAGAAGTAACCTAATGAGTTTCTTAACTTTTTCACTATTTGAGAAGGTCTTTCCTAGGGCTCCTAGAGTATTTACTATATCCGTAAATCTCGTATACATAGAGTACACACTCTCATTTTGTTTCATTTTGAACAACTCATATTGTCGAGTGTACCTACTAATTTTCGACTCTTTCACTTGATTTGTGCCTTCATAAACTACTTCAAGTTTGTGCCAAATTTCATTAGCACGTTCACAACTAGATACTCGATGAAATTCTTTCTTATCAATAGCACAAAATAAAGCATTCATAGCTTTAGAATTTAGAGAAGCTTTTCTCTTTTCTAATTCATTCCATTCCCTTGAAGGTTTTGGAATATCTTCCCCGAATTCATTTTTAGTTAAGAGAAAAAACGGACCATCACAAACAACTTCCCAAATTTCATAATCTAAAGCTTGTAAATAGATTTTCATTCTAGTTTTCCAATATGCATAGTCATTACCGTCAAAGAACGGTGGTCTAGTTGTGGATTGCTCTTCTCTAAAGGTTGAGTCATTTAAGGTTGTCATGGATCTTTTACTCTAGACGATTAAGTCCTAATAAGATAACAATGCTCTGATACCAAATGAAATACAAGTACGCAACCCAAGAGGAGGGTGAATTGGGATTCTAAAAATTATTCAATTTATAAAGAAAAACTTAAAGCAAATATAATCCAAATTCAAAGCAAGAACAATTAAGTTGATCACAATATAAAAGGATAAAGGAATAGAGATTCAAACACATAGATTTTTACGTGGTTCGGCCAACCTCGCCTACGTCCACCCCTCCAAGCTTTCCGGGCTTGAGGATTCCACTAAGCAAGCCTCCAAGGCTTCAAATGCTTACACTTGACTTCCAAGGTGTCAATAACCTTTACAACAAGAGATTATCATAATCTCTTTAACCCAAGTGTATCCCAACACTTACAATCACTCAAAACAAAAGATTTCACATTTATTTTGCCTCTCAAAATATATAAGATTACACAATGATGCCTAATATGTGAATAGATGAAGCAAGAATGTGTTCAAAGCTCTATGAAGATTGTATTCTCGAATATAAGCTCAATAGTCATGTTGTGATCAATCTTCCTTGAATTTGAATGAGCTTATTTATATTTGGAGCTGAAAAACTAGCCGTTACAAACTGTCGGCCCGAAAATAGCTCGCCGTTAACTATTAACGGTTAACCGTTTAGGCTGGTCAAAAGTGACCGTTGGGCCAAATTTCAAACAAACGGTTTGTCGTTTTATGATTACCCTTTCGCCGTTAAATTCCAGAGACCTACAAGATGAACATCAGTTATCCGTTTACATTAACGGTTAAGGATTTGCATGAAGTGACTACTCTGGATATTATCGGTTAACCGTTTGTAATAAACGGTTCGCCGTTTGTTTCCAGTAACCTGTAAAATAATTTAGCATTATCCAGTTTTGTTAAACAGTGCCAGATGAGTACAACCTTCAATTCTGGATATTATCGGTTAACCGTTTCAATATACGGTTCACCGTTAAATTTCAGTAGCCTTTCCATCTTTTCTGTTTTCCGTTTTTCATAAACGGTTAGAGCTTAGGCAATATGTTGCTCTCTAGTATTAATTGGTTAACCGTTTAAAAGAAAACAGTTCACCGTTTAAAAGAAAACAATTCATCGTTTATTTCCAGAATCACATTTTAAACCAGATTTTGCAGAGAGACTTTTTCTAATTTGAAAGTCCATCTTTTATAAATATGAATGGAATGATTATTAAGGCTTTCGTTTATTAAGGAATAGCTCCAACATTTTTATCAAAAACCATTTAAAGCTTGTTATCATCAAAATCAATATTATTAACAAATTCATGTTAACATTGTGCACTTGCAAGTATATTAAAATTTTGCACATTGGTTGAATGCGTGGATTGGATAATGGGTGAACGTGCTAGTTAAAGACGGTTGGGAGTTTATATAGTACATGTCTGGGTGTGGGCATCGTGCACGATTTTCCCAAGATAGCTGTCTGCTCAGCCTTTGGCCAAGCCTTAGTGTGGGCCTGCCCTTACATCTCCCTGTGACCTCTTGGCAGTCCCCATGCACATGAGCAGCTGAATAATACGAATCTACTCAAACTTTGCTTTAATCACAAGGAGATTACAGTCTCGACCAGATGTGTGCAAACATAGGCGGTGGCATTTTAACCACCCAAACAGTCATGTAATGTGAATAAAATGGTAAATTAATATTGGTTATTTTGTTTCATTTACTGCAATTTTGATTATTTTGTTTAATTTATTATTTAATATCTAAATTGCAAAGAAAATTGAACTAATTTATTTTTTTGTCATTTAGTTAGGGTGAAATAGTAATTTCACATCAAGGAGGCAAAATGGTCATTTTATTAATATCTTGTTAACTTCTCTCGCGGAGTTTAGACAGCAGCGGAAAAATGATACATTTTGTAACTTCAAGTGGAGATTAGCCAAAAAAAAAAAGATATGTGTATTTTTTAAAAAATCCAAAAAAAATAGGGGTGATAAATAATTGCCTAATAAATTAATGTCTTTTCATTAATTAACAGTGACAAAGCCATTTGAATTGTGTTTCTCACATATTTATTTGCAAGTTTGAGTAAGTTGCATCTTACCTTCTCTAACTGCTTTTTCTTCATTAAGAACATTGAAACTTTATAAAAGTGGATTCAAAGGAACTTTTCATGTTCAAGGTAAGCCAGCATCTCATTTTATTAAGAGCAATATTATATGTTATGTATAAATAGTTACAATATATAGTTTATATCCCAAGTGATTTGTAATCAATTAATGTTTAATATGTGTTAAAGTGGTTTTGACTTTACTTTCCATGATAAATATGATAGCATTTTAGTGGGGTCAGATCAATTCAAATTCCATTAGGTCATCTTGAAACACTTCGTTTCATTGATATTTATCAAATTCATTATAATAAACTTGGGTTAATTGATACTTATTAGTAAAAAATGTAAATGTAAATCTTCATTGCTCTATAGGTACTTAATACTTATTACTAGAAAATGTATATCCAAATTATCGTTCCCCTATGGGCCACTGGCCGTTATGAGTCTACTTCATATGCTTATATATATGTACATAGATAGACACATCACTTGTTAAATGATCACATGCCATATGCTATATATCATTTGGGATACAAAGTGTAACCCAAGTAGTGTATGTAGCATCACAAGTTCGAGAGCCTTTTTTTTAACACAATAATATATACAAAATATTTAAGATGACAGTGGTGAAAGAGAGAATAAAAATCATACTAATTGTGTGCTAAGGTAAAATCTTTTATGTTAAAAATAAGAGGTTTGAGATTTGAACCCTATCTATGAAGATAAGAAAGAGGTTAGATTGCCAATAGGTTAAATAATTAAATTAAAAAAACGGAGAACAAAAACATATTATTTATTTGCTAGAAAAATAGGAGGAAAGAGAATTAAAAATAATTAATAATATATCATGAGGCCCATTAATTTTTAGTTTTGCTGTTAATAAAAGAAATATCATCATTTAGTTGATTCATTAATTTTGTTCGTGTTCAATTTCAAAGGTTGAGATTTTGTGTTTATTACTTTGTAATAAATAAATAAAAGGAAATTATCCACCGTCCACTCGTTTTTTTCTAAAGTTTTCAAAAATACACAATTTGTTTTTGCTGAAATCCACCTAAAATTACATTTCTTTTTACTTTTTCACTTCCGTTTGGAAACCATTAAGAAAACTAACGGATTATTGTGTAAATGATTTTTTTACCCTCAAATGTAAAAGATAAATTATCCATTGACCACCTATTTTTTCGTATTTTTTCAAAAATACACAATTCTTAATTTTTTTTTTTTGTTGAACTCCACTTGAAGTTATATTGTTTTGCACCTTTCTACCACTGTGTCATTGTGAAATGACAATTTTACCCTTATGATGTCAGCAAAGTTCTAACGGTGTTATAACGAGAGTGGAAAGTGAAAAGAAATGTAACTTCAGGTGGATTCCAGCAAAAAAAAAATTTGTGTATTTTTGAAAAACAATGAAAAAACGGGTGGATGGTAGATAATTTCCCATAAATAAAGGTTCCCAAAGCTACCAATATATTTATGAACGGAATTTAGTATTTTGTTTAGTCGGTTTGACAGAATGAAAAGGGGAAATAATAATAATTTGTATTTAACTCTATATTAAAATTACCAGATTCTCAATTTTCAAAAGTATATATAAAAATGTTGATGATTATAGAAATCATTGACATTCGATTTTAACGATTCTTTTCTTTAACGGTCTCAAGGAATTTGATATTAGCTTCATTTGACCAATTTTGATTTACTCTATCAATTAATATTAATGTCAACAGTTTAGACTTAAAATAAAATTCTCATGTTTAATTTGTTTTTAGTTAAATTATTAATTAATTAGTTAATTAGCTCTGTTTTTGTTAATATCATACACAATACAATTTATAAATATGCCATAAAAATACACAATCAAAGCCTAACAAAGTCCAAACAAATATAAAATAAATCTAACATAGAAAAACAAGACTTTAAAAAAAATCTCATAATTACTCGAAACTCAACTTAAAGAGAAGAGGTGTAGGCTTACTTAAACAAGAAGATGCTGACAATTAACTCTATTTTTAAGTCTTGGCATGTATGCAGATTTGGATTCCTTGAACAACTTACAAGAGTTGGATATGAACAACAATGACTGGTGGTTCCTAAAGGTAATAATAATTTAACATTGATCGAAAACAAATTAACAAAATTTCAATGAATTAGTATATAGCCTGCAATTTGACTTTTTTGGGAATTCCATCCAAAATCAAACAGATTACAAAGGTTTGAGGAAGTTGAATTGGCATGATCTAACAGGAGTTGGAATTAAAGATGAAAGCAAGGTGTTAAAGTTAATGGGGATCGCTTCCGTCCCTCAAGACACTTTACCTTGCGTCTAATAATTTTACAGAAAAAGTGATTTCTCAAGGTAAGTAAATTACAAATGTGGTAAAAATTATAATTGATTTCTCGGTAACTTCTATATACAGCTAAAGTTCTTGCTCATTGTCAATAGAATTGAACAATTTCATCAACTTGGAAGAATTGAGATTGGACGATTCCACTCCCCATACAAGCTTTCTATTGAGAATGTTAAATAAAACGGCATTGAATGGAAGTTGTCAAAAATACGATCCGCAACGACGGCAATGACACGGTTGGTGAAGATCTTTCTGTAATACGCGTATCTGTTTTTTGAGAAATTGTAACCTCTGCATCTACAAATATACTCAAGACGTTTTACTTAAGAAATGAGAAACTTGTTTCTTTATGGTATCAGAGCAAGGTTCACTGCTCTGTTTGTAACAAAAAACAGACAGAACCAAATTCTTCCCACAACCATAAATTTTCCCAAAAAGTGATATTCAACAACAAAGAATACCATCAATTTTCTCAGCTTCCAATAAGCAAACTGTAAAAATTTCGCATTCAAACACGGCCACACACGCCTCCAATCACTTCTCGGAATCACGACCAACCACCATGCGCCTCTACCACTATCAACTCATCCTCACGCGCTTTAAAGGTTAAAGAAGACGCAAAACGACATGTCCTTTTCTTCTCAAGAAGTGCAGCAGCCTAGAAAATGAATTGTCATTTTTGTTCCGTCAAAAACGACATGTCGTTTTTTTAAGCAGAAACAAAACGACTTGCCATTTTTGCCCTAAAACTTTCATTTCCTCGTTTAAAGCTATACAACGTTTTTCTTTCTAAACCTATTTTTTGCTCAAAAAAAAGGAGAAAACTCCAACTGAATATACTCTTGTTGTCATCCAATCTATTTAATCTGATGGAGTATTTAATGCCAGAATTATCCTTACTGAGACAAACTACGATGTTTGGTCTCAAATAATGAAGATGCATCTTGCAGAAAGAGAAAAACTCGCATATATTCATAGCAGCACAAAGCCATCTGACGAATTTTCAAAGGAATATGAGAAATGGTATAGTGAGAACCAAAAAGTAAAAAGATGGTCACTCATATCCATGTCTCCTGAGATCATAAAACAATATTTACGAATTCCTACGACCTGCAAAATTCAGAATGCATTATCAAAAGTCTTCTATGATGGAAGCAATGAATTACAAGTTTTCACTTTAAACCAGAAGGTGTTCTACCAAGCAAAATGGATGACCACTCTCTAAATTCTACGGAGAATTGATCAAAATATTTCGAGATCTTGATCACGAGATAAAGTGGTCATGAAGGATTTAGAAGATGTTGTAATATACATAAAGTCTTTGAAAGATTGAGTGTGCACAGTTTTCTTGCTGGGCTAGATGAAGAATTTGACCAGATTCGTGGAGAAATTCTACGAAAAGGTATTATCCCAGACTTAGAAGAATATTATTCTCTGATCCGAAGAGCAAATGTACGACAAAACAAACTAAACAAGAAAGTGGACGACTCAGAAACGTCTGCTATGATAGCACGACATCAACATCAAATAAAGCTTGTTGACAAGTCATCACTCTATTGTACTCATTGTAGGAAGAAGGGCATACGAGAGAACAATGTTTAAAAATCGTTAAATATCCTAACTAGTGGGATATTCGAAAGAAGAACACTAAGCAGGGATCAAAAACTGCAGTAGTTGAATCCTCCACTATAGATCTTAGAAAAGAATCTTCAGCGCATATTACAACCTCTGTCAATCTAAGTAAGGCCCTTAAAACTCTTAGACTTGTTATTAATAGTACATGGATAATTGATTCTGTTGCAACTGATCATATGACTTTTGATTCTCGCCAAGTTTCTAAATTCAAATCATCTTTACAAAAACATGTTTCAACTGCAAATGGAACCATAACCTCAGTTATTGGGGAATGATCTTTACAACTCACAGATAGATCAAATTAAAACTTTGTGTTAATTGTTCCATCTTTAGATTATAATCCTTTATCTATGTCTCAAATAACCACTTATTTATCATGTGTTGTAATTTTTTGTCTGATCATTGCGTGTTTAAGGACATCAACAAACACTGAAAAGCTAAGCCCCGCCGCATTAGTAGCAGACATGTCCATGAAAAAAAAAATTAGAAATCTGGTTATGGCATAGACGTTTAGGGCATGTGTCATTTGGTTACTTAAAAAAATTGTTTCCTAGTTTGTTTCTGAAATTTGATGTTTGTAACTTTAAATGTGATGTTTGTGAACTTTCAAAAAGCCATCAAACTACTTTTCTATTGTCCTTAAATAAGAATCCAGTTGCTTTCATGGTAGCACATTCTGATGTATGGGGACCATCTAAAGTTTCTACGTTTAAAAGAGCTCGTTGGTTTATTAAATTTATTGATGATTGTAGCAGAATGACATGGATTTTTTGGATAAAATCAAAAACAAAGTAAACTTTTTATTTCAAAGATTTTATAATATGGTGATGACTCAATTTCAGACACAAATTCGAGTTCTATATACTGATAATGGAGGCGAGTATATGAGCACAACAATTCAACAGTTGTTGAAATCACAAGAAACTGTTCACCAAACCACTTGTGTTGGGACACCCCAACAAAATGGTGTTGCTCAACGGAAAATGAACATTTACTAGAAGTTGTTCGAGCATCACTAATCTAGGGCCGCATGCCACTATCTTATTGGGGAGAAACACTGGCATCCGCAGCATACTTGATCAATCGAACACCTTCAAGCTCTCTTAGATTCCAAACTTCTTTCCAGTTTCTAAATGAAGCAATTATGTCACTAAATGTGCCGAATTTATCCCCACATGTGTTTGGCAGTGTTGCCTTCGTTCATTTTCCACGACAAGATAAATTATCTCCTCAATCATTATGTTGTGTGTTTGTATGGTATGCCTTATATCAAAAGGGGTATCGATGTTATCATCCTCCATCAAGAAAAATATACATCACAATGGACATCGTCTTTCATGAAGATATCATGCACTACCCATCGAAGCCTAAATTTTGAGGGGAGTATAATGAAAAGGAAATTCATATTCTTACATATCTTCCATCTGAAGAAGATCAATCCTCCATTGAAGTAGTAAACCTTTAAAATACTAGAAAAGAAAATGGTGATGATTCCCAGGCTGAGACAAGTAAAGACACGTTTAGGGAGAAAAATAACTCAAACACAACCACAATCGAGAACGAGTCCCATGAAGAACCACATTTAGAAATACCTAATCAATCATCTACAGAAGATGTTCCTACCACAAATCTTAATCTAAGCAGAAGAATACTTCCCCAACGTCAAAATAGAGGTATCCCTAAACCCACATATGAGTCTGACCTCTCTAGTAGAGTCAAATACCCTATGAGTCATTTTGTGTCTAACCATCGGTTGTCAGAATCAAATCAGTCATTTGTGAATCAATTGTCTACTGTATCTATTCATAACAGTGTGCAAAAAGTCCTAAAAGATCCAAAGTAGAAAGCGGCTATGAATGACAACATGAGATCTCTTTAGAAAAATCAAACATGAGAACAAGTTAATCTTCCACCAGGAAAGAAACCAATGGGTTGTCGATGGATCTACACTATAAAGTACAAGGCAGATGGCTCCATTGAACGATACAAAGCAAGGCTCGTAGCTAAAGGTTACACCCAAACCCACGGGATAGATTATACCGATACGTTTGTACCGGCAGCAAAAATTAATATTATTCGTATCTTATTATCATTAGCTGCATACTTGGCTTGGCCAGTGCAACAGTTCGATGTAAAGAATGATTTCCTCCATGGAGACCTGTCTAAAGAAATTTATATGGATTTGCCACCAAGATGCGGTGGACCAGAACAACTCAATCAGAAAGCATTCAAATTGAAGAAATCATTATATAGGTTGAAGCAATCCTCATGAGCATGGTTCGAGAAATTTACAAAGGTTATGAGTTTTTTTTGCTATAGCCAAAGCAATTCAAGTCATACCTTATTCATTAAAAAACGACAAGGTAAAATCACTGCTCTTATCATCTATGTGGATGATATGGTAGTTACAGGCAACGACGAGGAAGAAATAGAGGCTCTTCAGAAGTATTTTTCGAGAGAGTTTGAGATAAAAGATTTTAGAGCCTTAAAATACTTTCTTGAAATTGAGGTTTCTCGATCTAAGGAATGAATATTCTTGTCTGAGAGGAAATATGTCTTAGATCTATTGAACGAAACGGGAATGAAAGCTTGTCAGCCTATTGACACCCCAATAGAAGAAGGGCTGAAGTTCTGTATTACTTCATACCAAGTTCTAGTAGATAAAGGAAGATATCAAAGGCTGATTTGGAGATTGATGTATTTGTCCCACAAAAAGCCATATCTTGCTTATGCATTGAGTGTTGTACGTCAACTTACGCAAAATCCTGAAGAACATTAAAGCAGTAATGCAGATCCTGAGGTACCTGAAGTCAAATCTAGGAAAAAGAATATTACAAAAGCATTAAAGTTTATGGAGTTAAGTTTCAACATTGCTTGAAACTAATTCAAATCCTTTGAATGTGTTGAGTTCGGAAATGTTTGAACTACAATTGACTTGATTCCAAATTTTGGGTACGTAGGCAGTCACAGAGATGCAACCACTTTGGGGATGATGGTTAATTGATAGTCGGCTCATATTTAGACAAATCTTCGCCGAGGTGGAGAATTATTGAAAAGTCAAATTCAGTGATTTTTTATTCAAATTGGTTGAAAAAAAAAAAAGGCAAGCTACATGCATAATTGATTATTTTGAGGAAGTTGGCACCGCATGCATGTGTTTGTCAATTTTGAAGAATTTAGTTGCAGATTTAATTGACAATTTGACCAAGGATTTGGTGCAACAGTTCAACCATTTTGGCTATAAATAGAGATGCATTTTTCATTTGGAAATCATTCTAAAAATTTTAGCTTACTAATTCAAGTAAAGAATTGTTAAGAGAGTGAGCAATTGGAGAGTTGTAATTGAGAGGTTTTTCCTTTCAAGTGTGTGAGAGTACGGAATGTATTTAGGTTCTGGGAAGTGAGGTTTCTTTATTCAAATATTGTACTCTAATAATTGTTAGTAATACAATTATTTTTTTCTTACTCCCGTGGACGTAAGCATAATTGCCGAACAACATAATTCTTGTGTCCTTTATTTTTATATGATTATTTGATGCGCTTGATTCCGTATTCCGCGCACAATAAAAGGAGACCCTACGAGTTGAAGAAAAAGTTGTTTATGATGATATCCCACAACACGAATAAACAACTGAAGATATAGAAAATGAAAAGGAGTCTATAGCAATAATGAGACCAAAAATAGTGATAGAGAAACCTGGATGGCTTACTAAAGATATGGTGGTAGCCTATGCACTTCCAGTTATTAATGATGACATCCCCAACACTTTCGGTGAAGTATTACGCAGTAGTGAAAGTGATCAGTGGAATTTAGCAATGGAGGAATAAATGAAACCTCTCCATCAAAACCAGACTTGGGAACTTGTAGAGTTACCAAAGGAGAAAATGACTATTGGCAATAAATAAGTCTACACCAAGAAGTAAGGATCTTCAAATCAATCAACTCTCCCATATAAGACAAGATTCGTTACAAAAGGTTTTGCTCAGAATGAAGGTATTGATTACAATGAAGTTTTCTCTCCAGTCATAAAACATACTTTCATTCGTTTCATACTTGCCGTAATAGCTGAATATGAGTTAGAGTTAGCTCAATTGGATGTTAAGACGACGTTCTTACATGGAGATTTGGAGGGGAAAATCTCTATGACTCAGCCTTTTTGTTTCAAAGTTGTTGGAAAAGAGAATCATATGTGCAGATTGATTAAATCTTTGTATGGACTGAAACAATCACCAAGGCAATGGTACAAGAGATTTGATCAATTCATACAAGGCAGAAATTCACTAGAAGTGAACACGATCGCTACATTTACTTCAAAAGATTACAAGATGGAGCTTTCATTTATTTGTTACTCTATGTCGACGATATGCTTATAGCTTCAAAGAATAGAGCTGAGATTGAGAGACTAAAGAAGCAGTTGGCTTCTAAGTTCGAGATGAAAGATTTGGGTGATGCACAGAGAATACTTGGGATGGAAATTCATAGAGACAAGAGGAATGAGAGCATGTGGTTGACTCAAAACTCTTATTTGAAGAATGTACTAGAAAAGTTTAGTATGAATGACAAAACCAAATCAGTTTCTACTCCTCTAGCTCATCATTTCAAATTAAACTCTTCTTCATGTCCTTCTTCTCAAGAGGAGCGTGACTAAATGGCTCGTGTTCCATATGCTAGTGTTGTGGGTAATCTTATGTATGATATGATGTGTATAAGGCCCGATATATCTCAAGCCGTGAGTATGGTTAATCGATATATACATAATCCAGGTAAAAATCATTGGTTGCGGTGAAATGGATTGTGGTCAATGATGCGTTGGGTATTGTAATTTTGATTTCGCCGGAGATCTTGACAAGTGAAGATCAACAACAGGCTACGTATTTACATTAAGCGAAGGTCCGATTAGTTGGAAATCGATTCTACAGTCCACAATTGCTCTTTCCACTATGGAAGCAGAGTACATGGTAGCAACTAAGGCTGTAAAGGAAACTATTTAGTTGAAAGGCTTATTAGGAGATTTAGGAGTAATTTAGGAGAACATTGCAATCTTCTGTAATAATCAAAGTACAATATTTCTTGCGAAGAATCAAAACATATCACACTCGGACGAAACACATAGATGTGAAATATTATTATGTGAGAGAGATTATCGAGGGTGGTGATGTGTTATTAAAGAAGATCAATACTAAAGAAAATCCATCAGATATGTTAACAAAGGTGGTTTCTGAAGTTAAGTTTCAACATTGCTTGAAACTATTTCAAATCCTTCGAATGTATTGAGTTCGAAAATTTTTGAACTATGGTTGGTTTAATCCCAGATTTTGGGTACGTAGGCAGTCATAGAGATGTAGCCACTTTGATGATGATGGTTTATTGGTAGTTGGCTCATATTTGAACAAATTTTCACCAATGTGGATATTTGTGAAAGTCAAACCAAACTTTTTGACAAAGAAAAGCTTTATGATGAAGGCTTGACAAATTTTGGCCAAAACATGTTGAACAATTGGAACCAAAGCTTAAAAAATTGACATATGCATGTGGCTAAGCTTGCAAAGTTTGAAAGGTTGGCATCGCATGCATGCATTCATTTGTCAATTTTGAAGAATTTAGTTGCAGATTTAATTGATAATTTGACCAAGGGTTTAGTGCAACAGTGCAGTCATTTTGCTATAAATAGAGATGCATTCTTCACTTGTAAATCATCCCAAAAATTGTTGAGAAAGTGAGCAATTATAGAGTGTGTATTTGAGAGTTTTTTCCTTTCAAGTATGTGTAAGAGTATTTGGTGCATTTGAGTTTTGGGAAGTGAGACTTCTTTACTCAAATTTTGTACTCTAATAATTGTTAGTGATACAATTATTTTCTCTTACTCATGTGGACGTATCCCGTGGACGTAGGCATGATTGCCGAACCACGTAAATTTTGTATCTTTTATTTTTCTTATAATTATTTGGTGCGCTTAATTTCTCATTCCGCTCACAACATTTTTACAAAGCATTGCAGCTTTAACTTCGGTAAAACACTTAATGATGGGCCATTGTAAATTGAATGGGGTTCTACGCGGTCAAGGTAACTAAACAACATGCTTTGGGGTGCCTTATGTTAATTATTGCTGTTTTAGTTTGATTATAATTCTCTGCAGAGTCATGTAACATTGCCTGAAATACTTGCCCGAATTAATTTTCCTTCTTGGTAACTGAAGTTGATTTTTTCTTTCTTTACAAAAATTAATCTTAAGTTGTTCAAGTATCTTTAAATGATTTCCACGCAAATTTGTTTTACTGATCAGTCGGATTTAAATTTTTGGCAGGTGGAGTTAAAAAAACTAATTATAGTAGTAATTAGCAAAAAAAAGGTTAATTTGATTGATTAAAAAATATTTTGATGGTGGAAAAAACCAAATATATGCAGAAACATAGTCACATTCTTTGACGCTAAAATTCCAATTAATTTCTATCTCATTGTCTGGTTATGGAGATGGTGGCACATTTCCCAAATTCCTCTTCCACCAACATGACTTGGAGTATGTTGACCTCTCACACAACTTGAGTGGGGAATTTCAAAAGTGGTTGTTAGAAAATAACACAAATTTACATGCACTTTATCTATCCAATAATTTTCTTTCAGGACCTTTTCGGATGCCAATTCATCCTCTCGTACAATTTAACATTTTCATATATCTCTAACAATTTCTTCCAAGGCCAGATTCCAATAGATTTTGGAGCATAAGGGAATTAAACTTCTTTGGAACTTCCTTCAATAGTAGCATTCCCTCCTTATTTGGCTATTTGCACGAATTGCGAAATCTGGACTTATCTAGTAATTAATTGATTGGTGAAATCCCTGAACACTTGGTGATAGGTTGCCTTAACTTGGAATTACTTGTGTTATCAAATAACAGTCTACAAGGTCATATGTTCTCTCGATATTTTAACTTGCAAACTTGTCAAGATTAAAATTAGATGATAATCTCTTCAGCGGAGAGATCCCAGAAAACTTGTTTAATTGCTCTTTTTTAATAGGATTGTATCTACGTGATAATAATATCTCTGATAAGATCCCAAGATGGCTGGGTAATCTCTCATTTTTAGAACATATAACCATGCCCAACAATCATCTCGAAGGTCCAATCGTAGTGGAGTTTTGTCAGCCTGATTCTCTTCAAATTTTGGACATCTTAGAGAACAATTTATCTAGGAGTTTACCATCTTGTTTCAGTCCTCTCTCTATTAGACAAGTCCACATGTCTAGAAATATGTTACAAGGACAACTAGAAGAAGGTATATTTTATAATAGCTTGTTTAAGGTGACATTAAATCTTAGCCATAATCGTTAAAAAGGCAGGATTCCTGATTGGGTTGGTACGCTTTCTCAATTAAGCTATCTTATCCTTGCTAATAACCATTTTGAAGGTGAAGTGCCAGTTCAGCTGTGCCAGTTAAACCAATTGCAACTGATTGATCTTTCTCGTAACAAATGGTCAAATTCCTCCTTGCTTAGATAATACTACACTCCACAAAGGTTATTATGATTCTTTAGCTCCAACTTCTAGTTTATGGGATCTAGCTAATTCATATAGTCCTCCTCCTCTAAATTCGAATATTAACTACAATGGGCCTCCATTGGAAAGGATGGAAACTATAGTTTTCACCACGAAGGAAAGATCTTACTCTTATCAGGAGAAACCTCTCAATAGTATGTTTGGCGTTGATCTCTCTTACAATAAATTCACAGGGGAGATTCCTCTTCAAATTGGATACCTCTTCAGGATTCGTGCCCTGAATCTGTCCCACGACAACTTGATAGGATCAATCCCACCAACATTTTCAAACCTCAAGCAAATTGAAAGCTTGGATCTTTACAACAACAAATTCAATGGAAAAATCCCTCAGCTCGTGGAACTAATTGCACTGGCTGTTTTCACAGTGTGGTATACAATAACTTATCAGATAAGATCCCAGAGTGGACTGCACAATTTACAACGCTTAACGAGAGTAGCTACAAGGGAAATCTTATTCTTTGTGGACTGCCATTGCCCAGGAGTTGCAATGAAAACAGATCACTATCATCAAAGCCGGAAGATGATGATAATTGTTTCGTTGACGTGGGCAGTTTCAACATCACTTTTACAGTATCTTATTTAATTGTGCTACTATGAATATTTGGAGTTCTATACATTAATCGTTACCGGCGTAGAAGATGGTTTTATCATGATGAGATTTGCCCATTTGGGTGATCTCCTGCTACTATTTTTTTAAAGACCATCTTATCCCAACAAGATTCTGCCATGGAAATAATTAGTGCATTGCAAATGTGCCTTTATTAATTCAATATGTGTTACAGCTGAATAAAATTATGTGGTGCAAATCAGCCAAAAACTTTAAGTTATATACATCTGCCGACATAATTCGTCCTTATTGCATAGGGCACTAGCTTGCTACCCAAGTAAAAACTAAAATATCTTGTACATTTCTCCTCCCTCTGAGATTTAACTTTAGCTCCTTTTGGACACTCATTGTGGATGGTTTGCTTAACCATGCTTAAGATTTTTGTTGTTGTCATGATTCTGATCAATGTTGCCACCGTAATCAAGGTTCATTTTAATGAGCTGTTAGTGAAACAGCAATCGATTTATAGTTTCTAATTGAATAACCAGTGATCAATTAATTATTTATATATGTGTGTGTGTGTGTAAGTTTGGATACAAACTCTATATCCCAACTTTGTAAACATATTATTACTCATTGAGATACATAGTTTGTATCAAAATTGACGTCACGTCAAATATTGTCTCTGTTTTTTCCTTCATTAACATAAAATGAACCATATACATAAATTGGATTGTAAATTTTATAACTTCCATAAATACTTATTATATTGTTTTATCTTCTAATTATGAATGTCACGTTATGTGCCATATATTCTTTCCAAATCTCTGGTTCTTAATTCAGGAGACTTATTAAAACTTTTAAAGCTAACTGTTCCCAAGTGCAGAAACGACAGCATTAATAGTTAACTTCCCTTTTAATTCTCACTTAATTATTTTCTACAACTAAAACGGATTTTAAGCATCCCTTAATATTAATGTTCAATTGGTTTCTTTATAAGTTTTAACCCATTTAAGACTTGTTTAGGGATGGCCCATTTCATTGTCGAAACACTGTAATACACCAAACCAGTTGATATTTGGACTAGAATCTCTAAGATGGTGTTGAGAAAAATAAAGTCTCCATATTGTATCATAACTTTTTTTATCATGCTCATCATATTCTTGCTTTCAAACAACTCTTGTAACCCAACAACAGGGACTGTCAAAACAAGGCCACTCTGGCTTCAACCCTCAGTAAGGTTTTTATTTTTAATTTTCTTTTTTTTTATCTTAATAACTGATTTGGAGCTATGATATCCAGAGAAAAAAGGGGGATAAAACAGGCCCGTTTCGTGTCTGATTTTATCATCTTTATGTGTGATATCATTTTTAATTGATTTAATAAGTTTCTTTTTGGGATTTTGTCAAATGGG
Organism: Citrus australasica; assembly: GCA_029618585.1. Taxonomy (NCBI): domain Eukaryota; kingdom Viridiplantae; phylum Streptophyta; class Magnoliopsida; order Sapindales; family Rutaceae; genus Citrus; species Citrus australasica. The sequence goes on along the minus strand of JARCIV010000002.1, from coordinate 9,587,375 downwards.
TATTTTTATATTTGTTTCACGTGCATAATGTAGCATCAGGAATTTTAGAAGGGTAATTCCTTCAATGTCTTCGAATGTTCTACTCTTTTTAAGTTAACAATTATGTTGTTTCTACGTCCTCAGGGATTTTTTTACAGATGAGTTGAAGAATCTGTTAGCAAGAACAACAATGGAAGATATGAAAGTGATAGTGACCATGGTTGGCCAAGAATGGGCAAGTCCTGGATCCATTCTTGATCTCTTCCTGGAGAGTTTTCGCAACGGCATGGGAACTAAACCCTTGTTGAATCACCTGTTGATTGTTGCCTTGGACAACAAGGCATTTGAGTACTGCAAGTCTGTGCATCCCCATTGCTTCTACCTCTCTAACTCTTCAATAAGACATGCTAGGAATAAGCAATTGTCTCTACCTCTTCTGAAGAACAATTTCTGGATAGAAGTGACTGAACTGGGCTATAGTTTTGTTTACACTGTAAGGTTCTTCACAGATTTTATAATTGCATTCCTTTAACGCGTGCTCTAAGGACACTTGTAATGCGTGTTCATGTAATATATCATTATAATGAAATTTTGGTGCAGGATGCAGATGTGATGTGGCTTCGAAATCCAATTCCACAGGTTGACGGTTTAAAGCCAATAACAGTTGCATGTGATGTACACCCTGGTGATTTACAAAGCATAAACAACATTATGGATGGAGGATTCTTTTATGTGAGATCGAATAGAGTAACATCAAAGTATTTCAAGTATCGGGAGCTGAGAAGGATTCTGTATACTAATTCTCAAGACCGATCTCTCTGTGAGGAAACTGTTGTAAATAGGGAGCTCTTTAAAATGCTTGAATTGAGGTTCACATATATGGAGCGCAATCTCTATGGTGGGTTTTGTCAGCAAAATATAAATACGAGCACAATACATACCTTGCGAGCTAACTGCTGTGATGATACTGAAAGTAAGGTGCATGACCTCAAGCTACTGCTTGAAGATTGGAAAAACTTCACAAAGAAAATCAGCATGGAAGGCTGGTCATCACCCTTTACATGGAGAGCTGCTAGCAAATGCAAGGGCTGAAGAAAACTTGATAATGTGCCAATCCAAGTGAGATACTGATTACTAAAACAATACAATTTTATTCTGCATGTGTTCTTCTCTACATTCTCAAGATATTTGAAAATCAAGATGTCTCTACGAAATTAGAAAATCATAGCTTGATATAAGGAAAAACAAAATCACAAGGCATTGAGTCAATCAAACAAAATGGAATTCACTTAATGCAACTTACAAGCAGCAAAGCCTCTCTCAAAGTCAAATTCACAGTCAAATGCAAAAGGTGATCCTAAGAATGAAAGACATGTTGAAATTCGGTCAATAAGGAATGTCTCCTTCTGGCAACTCCCAGTTATCTTCGTCATCATCGTCCTTCTTGGTTGGAGTAGCTTCTTGCCTGTTCTGGACCGGACCTCTAAATTGAGAACGCCTGATCATAAAAATGAGCAAATAAGTAATCTCTATCAAGAAAATCTGTCAGATAGACATCCAAAAATAAATTCCTTATGGATACAAAAAGCTAGACATCTACTAAACAGAGAAAATATATCAACATGACTTGAGTACCCAAACAATACAGATTTATAGTCACGTAGAAGCCACCATATCACCACTAAAGAAGCAAATGTTGAACAGCATAATATATCAACACCACAGTAAATATAGCCACTTTTAACCATCCCAAGATATATAAACGAGAGATGCACAAATTAAATAACCCCACATAATGACATAAACAAACAAACATAACAATTCAGGGGGTAGTTTGCGCTGTATTCTGTAATAGTATACATGCCTGTAAAATACATCTGTGTATATCAATGCAATATTGTATAATTCAGTCTCCAAGAAAAATGATATAAAAAATTTTAGTGCTCCAAATTTTTTGATGAACCAATGCTAAGTGATGAACTGGTACTGTCAAAGTCCCTCTACGTTAGATACATTCAATTAGTAGGGGAACCGGGAGCTCGCAAAAGACACTAGATACTCGGTCCACACTGCTAAGCATCACTAATCAAATTGCAGTAGCCATCTCTTGATATCTATTAAAACAGCAAATTAGCTTTTCCAATAAGCTAGAATATCAATTATTAGTTCAGACATAACAAAAGGTAGTGCAACATGCATCAAGAAAAACCCATATTTTTGTTTTTCCTCAATAAATTTCTCAGAACCCAAACATGAAAAATGGAAAATTGCCCACTTGTTTAAGCCTAACGTACAACAAGCTGTCTCAATTTCAATAAATTTCTGAAATTTATTAAGTATTTCATTCAAAAACTACCAAAAATCTTATCTTTTTCTCTTCATAATCACAAAAAACAAATAAATAAAAAGGAAACCTTCTGCGATTGCGCTTAGCAGCCTCACGAGTCTTTCTCTTCTTCTCATCTTGCTTGGTCTCAAAGAACCTCCTTCTTTTACACTCTTGAATGACACCAGCTCTCATGACTTCTCTTCTAAACCTATTCAAGAGCCTCTCTTCAGGTTCGTTCTCATCAACAACCACTTGCACATTGTATGCAGATTTAAAGAAAAGGGTATTTGCGTAAGCAAGAGAAGGGCATATAACTGAGGCCAATTCAGTTGAAGAAGAAGAAGAAGAAGAAGATGCGTCGTGACTCTCTTGAGGTTGTGCAGGAGCCACCTTTGAGAACAAAGCATTCTTGGGTTTCTGCTGAGAAGAAACAGAGAGGTGGTTGGGTTGTGCTAGTGGTGTTAAATTTTTTGGAAGTGCGTTTGAAGGTAAGATGAAGGAGAAGAAATTTGAGAGTGAGGTAGCCATTGATGATGATTACTGCTACTGGTGATGCTCTGCTTGTGGATTTGTGGATTTTGTTCGGCGTTTTTATTCGTTTTGGTCCTATCCTTTTGTTTGTGCTTTGGGTTAATGGGTTGACTTTGGGCCTTTTCTTTCCTGCAAAGTGAAGATTTGGGCTTGGGGCTAATAACAACACAACAAATGGAGATTTATTTCATCATATGGTGAGTCGGAGTAACTGCTCATTTGTGAATGATATTGAAGCTGTAAATTAATTAAACTGAAATATTCCATCTGACATGGAGCACCGGATGACATCTAATAAATCCATATCTCTATTAATGGTGTTGTTTTAGTAAATTAAAGTTTGGAAAAAAAAGTATAAAATATATACTTAGATAGTCTTTAATTCAGAAATGATAACACATTAACACATATCCTATTTAGTTCAATTTCGCCTTTTAACTATAGTGGTCAAACTATAATTCTATCTGTACGTAGTTGTTAAAAAACAGTTAAGTATGACTAATTCTAAAACTTAGATTCTAGAGAATCTATGTGCATATTTGAATAAATCTTAAGATTGTAGGTGGTTTTTTAAGCAAATATCCACGGACCACTTAATATTTTACACTTTATAAAAAATTCACCAATTTTTTTTCTTTTTTGGTAGCTATCTACCTGAAGTTTACAAAATGTATCACTATTTTTACTTTTTTTTTAACACGATTAGATGATTTAACATAATATTAATAAAATAATTATTTTGTCCCTGAATATAAAAGGACTATTAATTAGTTGTTACTTTAGGAGCTTTTGGAATGAATTGTTATTCTGGATTTATAGAAACAAACTGTAAATTCTAATTTCTCCATAATTGGTTTTATGTCGTTATTTTTTATCGATAGAAACAAATTATAATATTCAAAGTTTCTGATAACTGGTTTTATGGTTATTTTGAATGTATTTTGGATAATTACGACTGTTTACATTGGTGATTTATTGTTGATATTGTCAAAAATATGTTATTCAATATGGATTATATGAGTAGGGATTCTTGATTTATATTGTAAATCAATTACGAATTAGATAGGCTACTTATTTCAGTGACTTTATATCTTTAAATTAGCATGTTTGTTAATTAATTTTGTAGACGATATTGGTCCAACAGCTACAAAATGAAATATGTTTTTTTTGTCATTTAACTATGATTAACTAGTATTTTTTATGTTCAAGAGTAAAATAGTTATTTTGTAAATGTATTGTTAAATCCTATAACTGTTAATGAAAAAGTGGAAAAATGATAATTTTGTAAACTTAAAGTGAAAGACTGTACAAAAATAAAAGAAAAGGTTTTTTTTTATATAAAATGGGAATTTATTTTATGTACGAAATATATAATTTCTTGCACTTTGTTTTATTTATTTACTATTAGGATTTTTTTTTTTTAATCTTGCACTGATTGACATGGTTTTCGTGCCCATGAAATTATGAAAAGATAGCTTTACCAAAAATAATAATCAGACGCAGAAGCTTCAAGCAATTACAATCCTAAGACATTTCCAAAAATATATGCATATTGTTAATCATATTCTTAAGATTATATTGAAACGGTTGACAGTTGAAAGTGGAAGTTTTAGGGTTTGATGTGGACATCAATATTATCCCACTAAACCGCGCTGGATGTTTTGTTGCATGCACCGCCTCTGCTTTCTCATTGGGCTATCACTTCATAAACATATTGCTTTTCTTCAATCTCTCTTCATCACCACTTATTTTTTCTAATCTCAATTACTTTGAACACAAAAATAAAAGAACCAAATGACGGCCTAGTTTTGTTGATGGAATTGGTTTGTTAAAGTCTTTTTATGCGGAACTTGTAATAAAAAATTTCTCTCTAACCAATGCAGGTAGATATGGACATATTTTTCTAACTATCAAAGAGAAAATTTTTATTTGTGCATTAACATATGCTCTAAAGAAAGATAATGCATGTGGTCACATTACAAGGGACATTGAGTGTATTTCTATGGCTCATTGCAAAAAGATGCAAATCTCTACAACTTCAAAAGCTCCCAAAAAGCATTACACTTGTGTTTCTTATTAATTTACCAAGAATTTTAAGCATCCCGTGATTCACATCGCATATTGGGCATCCCAAAAAGTGGCTAAAGTTTTGGTAAATGAGTCCTTTTAAGAAAGCGTAATGAAATGCCTTTGCCCCTCCTCCATCAACATACGTAGTGCTCACAATCGTTACCGACTCAAAAAGAAGAATTAGTGGGTTAATTTTATATTGAGGTTTCAGGTTAAATACCATCATTCTTTTTCCAAAAGTCAGTGGGCTAAAGCCGATTAGGCTGCCTAATATTATATTAATTAATTACTAGAGCCTTATATCAATTAAACGATAGGGGTCTTGGCTACCTACGTCAACGGCATAACATCACCCATACCATCGATTAGTAGGATTAGGCTACGGTGCAATTGTAGTACCGTGCCACAGTTACATCCAGCTGTTAGATGCATTTAGATTGATGGGATCTACTGGCATCCAATGGCTGGATGCAACATATTTCTCCCAATTAATAAAATAAAATTATTGAGAAATTATAAAGCTTGACAAAATGTTAATAAAAATACACCTAAACGATGTCGTTTTGAGTGTATTTTTATCAATTTTATGTTAAGCTTTTGTTCAAATATCAATGTTCATTGTCAAAAAATATTGTTGCGTTAATCAAATAGATCAAAAAGAGAAAGGAGACAAGTGATACATGGTGGTACTGAATGATTATTTTACGAAATGAGATTAGTCGTATCTCAGACCTTTTGAGTAATGACACCTGTCTAATATAAATGCTAAACCCACGCAATTAAAATAGTGGGGCTTTTAATTATAATATATAAAAAAACATATAATTAAATATTAAAGGCAAATCCACCACACTAATCAAGTGGAGAGCCAACACATGCATAAACTTTAAATAAGTAGGAAAATAAAAAATATTGAAGCCTAGGAAGAAGAAACGAACACTTGGAGAGGATAGCCCTTATCCAATGGGCTTCCACTTTCTAGGGTTTGGGCGTGGCATCTTCTCTGCCATTGGTCTTTGATTAAATTAATCTAACGTAACTGGTAATTAATTAACTTTTAATTATATTATTGATTAGTACAGCATGAAAATGGAACAGATGTATTGGCCTTCTGAATTTTGTTAATTTTATATTATAATGTTCTTCTTGGGTTAGTAATTGGATACTTTATTTTTCTTGCTCGTTGATCTAAGACCAACTGCCCACTTGTTGTGCCACCTTTCATTCACAAGCATCCAAAAGATTAAAACTTCCATTAGAATAATCAGAGAAAGAATGAGAGAAAGTGTAGATCATGGACAGCACATCAGATTATGGATTTTAGAGGCCAGATTAACTTTTTATGTTTGGTTATTTTGTTTGTGTAATTAATTAACAATATAGCTTCTAGGCTCGTGCATCATTTTGGTACAGAGGTTAAACGTCCTTGTAAATTTTGAATTCGATTTTGTGAAAATTACTATGGCATTAACTGAAGTTGGTTGGTATAGTTGGATACCTCCTTTATTTCATTGAATCACAATTGGGAATTGAATCCAAAATTGCATCTTTCCTTGTGTCAGTGTGGCGTAGTTGCAAGCTTCTAAAACTCACTGCTCAGTCACATGGGTGATTCAATTCCCTAATGAATTATTTCAATAATTTTTTCTTCTTTCTTTATATTACATGATTATAAGTTAAAAATTCTTCTTTAATTTGAATGTGAGCGAATTCGAACTTTGTGAAACTTTTTAAATTATGACAAGAGTTTTTAGAAATTGAATGAAGTAGTATTTACAATTAGATTTTCAAGCACATAGCCAACCTTTATCAACCAAATTAAACCTTGCTAATTTTATTTTCTTTTTCAATCGTATAGTTTCTTATCCATTTGAGATACTGAGTACATATGTGATTTAGGCCTAAAGCAGTTAATTAGCACTAACATAAGAATCATTAAAAAAAATGAAATAAAATCAAAATTTTCTCATAAGATGAATTTCTGCTACACGAGAATATGATTAATATTTATTACATAAGAATATCTAAATAGTAATAATACATTTTACAAAATACTCTTGTGACGCAGCACAATATCCTTAAAAATTTACCAGTGTTCACACTTACTATAACATGACCTTATATTTTCAAAATTACCATAAATTTACATAAAAACAACACACCATAAGTTTCCCTTAAAAGAATTGTTTAATACACACTATAATATTATCCCTCAAAGGTGGTTTTGCCAATTATCTGTATTTTACAAAAACTCCAAAACTGACACTAATGCAAAAAAGGAATTAATTAATTAAAGGAAACCAAATATAACTTTCTTTCATGGCGTTTGCAAAACACTCTTAGCATTACTGGGCGTGGAGGAAATAGAAAACCACCAGCTCTCTCAGCGTCTCTATTGAGCAAAATGGAAACAGAAGTACATGAACATGTTTTATGTCTTTATAGTTTTTGATAGTAAGAACTTTGTCCAACACAAGTAATGACAATTTTTTTTTTTGTTTTTTTGCTTGTTATGTGTTCATTTCATGTCGCTTTCTTTCCAATTCAAGGGCAAATAATTTATTTTGTTCATCAGAAGACCAATGTAGAAAGTGGAATCCAATTTCATTTTAAATTTTCATGTAAATTTCATTTAGCTTTCTTATAGCTACCTATTTATAAGTTTGGTAGAGAACATTTTCTTTTAATTTTATATATTTTCATAAATTCATTGGAATCTCTTAAATTAATTATGTGATAGCAGTATTATGAATAACAGAGTGAACTTAAAATAATCTCAAATTAATTCTCCTAGTAAATGAGAAAATAAATGATTTATCATCCTATCTATATCTATCTATATATCTATATCTATATCTATCTATATCTATATATATATATAAAGTTGGGACTTAAGGAGGTGATGTGGCATCACCATTTCTCATCTTTGTATATTTTCTATTATCTAATAAATAGAGAAATTTTCTTTTAGATTTGGCTTTTCATCTTCTCATATTAATTTGATTGTTATTACACAATAGCAATTATGTAAATATTTTAATTTTAATGAGGCATATTATTTGTAATGAACATCCAAGGGGGAGTGTTATGAATTTATTAAAATAAATGTAGATGTTCATAACATATATCTCTTAGTCTCTCCACTATCTCTCATTAGCAACCTTTAGCTTCCCTACAACTCCCACTATCTCACAAGGAATTATGATCCATAATTTTTCATTAATTTCATGGAGTGATTATGTAACTATAAAAGGAGAGCTCATATTTTTGTTTTGTACACACACAATTGGAATGAATAAAATCACTCTATAATATAGTCTCTCATTTTATTCTTTATCTTGCGTTACTTCACTATTTGTATTGCTGGCTAATAGTTTTTTTTTTTTTTTTATAAGACTGTCTCATTTTTAAAAAAATCAATTCATATTTTTTATCAATTTCATCAAGTGTAAAGTAAAAAAAAAAGGATAATACTAAATTTTTTTTTTAAAACCGCGTGAAACGCGGTTCTATTTTCTAGTATATATATAAAGCTTGGACTTGAGGAGGTGATATGGCATCACGATTTCTCATCTTTGTATATTCTCTATTATCTAATAAATAGAGAAATTTTCTTTTAGATTTGACTTTTCATCTTCTCATAATTAATTTGATTGTTATTATACAATAACAATTACGTAAAGGTTTTGATGAGGCATATTCTTTGTAATGAATATCCAAGGGGGAGTGTTATGAATTTATTAAAATAAATATAGATGTTCATAACATATATCTCTTAGTCTCCCCACTATCTCTCATTAGCAACATTTAACTTCCTTATAACTCCCACTATCTCACAAGGAATTATGATCCATAATTTTTCATTAATTTCATGGAGTGATTATGTAACTATAAAAGGAGAGCTCATCTTTTTATTTTGTACACACAAAATTAGAATGAATAAAATCACTTTGTAATATATTCTCTCATTTTATTCTTTATCTTGCGTTGCTTCTTTATTTGTATTGCTAGCTAATAGTTTTTTTTTATTTTTTATAAGGTTGCCTCATCTTAAAAAAAATCAATTCATATTTTTTATCAGTTTCATCAAGTATAAAGTAAGAAAAAAAGATAATACTAAATTCTTTTTTCAAAGCGGCATGAAGCGCGGTTCTATTTTCTAGTTATTATATAATTCTAACTACGCATTAGAGACTATGTAGATTTTGTTTTTCTTTTCTTCTCTTTTTTTTTAATTAACCTTCTTCATTGTCATTGCTTACATGCCAAGAAAATTAAAAATTAAATTTCATCTCAAAACCAGCCAAAGGATTTGGTAAATTATAATGTAGACTGAGCTGGATCCCCGCATCCTTCCTTTACCCCGAATATGACAAATGAAGAAAAAAAACGTTTCAAAGATGATATTTTTAGTACAAATTTCTTCTTTCTAGAGTCATAGATAACATCTTACTAAAATATAAGTAACCAAATTCATTGTTTATTAAAAAAAAATGTTGGTTTTGGTGATGATAACAGTAAGAATAAGAATAAATAACAATAATAATATATTAAAATTGAAACTTTGTCACACCCGTATTCCAAATAAAGCATAAATCTCCGGCTAATGGGGTGCCTTGATATTGAACGCTCTTTCATTCTCCAATGGTCCCTCACTCTCACTTTCACTCTCTGGCTTCTATTCATATATAGTCTGAATAAAAACTGCACATTTTCATTTTCCTTTCTTTCTTTCTGCTTGTTCTTGATCTTCTTTCTCTCTTCCTTTGCGCCAAAATTTAGGGCAAGCTAAGCTAGCTTCTTTCTCTCTTTGTCACGGAATAAACAAAAGCAAGTATTGAGTTGAAGACCATAACCGTCCCTTCTTTTACTTTTGTTTGACTTGACTTCTCCTGCTGGTACATTCATGACTCGTTCTCTCTGTCCTCTTTAGTCTTTTTTCTCATTTTATGCACTTAGCTCTGTACATGCATGTCTCTGTATGGATATATAAGTGTTGTATTGCTTTCCTAGTGTTCATTTCTTGGTGCTCTCTGTTCTCTTTTGCCTGGGTTTCTGTTACTGTGCATGTAGGTAGTTTATGTGTATCAATTAACTTTTCACATATATTTTGATCAGCGTCCCTATGTTGTTAACTGTTCATGATAATATTATGAAACCTTTTATCTTCTGTATCAATATCCTCCAATGGGTTCTTTTTTTCTCTGTGAGAACAAGTCTATCATCTATGTCTTTATCACTTGATTGTTAATTTGACCCATGGCTCTTTTTTTTTTTTTTAATAATATCAAATCTCATTTGAGCTATTTTATAAAAGTGATTTTACTTCTTTAAAAAGATTGTTTTTGATACATGACAATAAAATGAGTTTGGATGATAATAAATTTTGCTTAGTTTATGTCCTTATTTGTTAATCTCTAATTCTTGAATCTTGATCAATCCAAGGCATGGAGTTGATCAGTTGGTCTGAATTTCCCATTTTGTTTCTATATATATCAGTAAAAGATTTCTTTGGGTCTCGATGTGAAAAATTGTTCAGAAGTATACTTTTGTCATCAGATGATCTCTTTTGCTCCATCTCTCTGTGTGGTCTGTCGTTCTTTTTTTTTGGGGGGGGGGGGGGGGGTGGGTTTGGTTTTGCAAGGTTGTGTTTGGTCTCAATTTTTCATCTGGGGCATTTATTCAATTTTTTCCTGCAGCTATTGACATTTTGATCAATCTGTAACAATTTTTTCCTGGGTTATAGACTTATAGCTCCTCTATTTATCTGATTACTTGTCATTTTGTCCATTTTTTTTCTTTTCAAGAATTGTTACTTGATGGCACAAATTACTCTAACCATTCAATTAGTACATACTGGACTGGCTATTGATTGCTGACTGTTGATTATTTTTCATTTGTCAAAATGACAGACTTTTTGGGGCTCAGAAGGTTTCTGATCAATGTCAAGGAAGAAAGAAACCGAGGGACAAGAAGAAAGAGAGGACCTGCGCATAACTGATGATGATCTCTATGAGCAATGGGTGCTAGTTGGGAATTGTGGTGTTAACCTTATTGTGAGTTCCAATCGTTTGCCACCGAGAAAGAAGAGGTTTGCTGAGGCTGGTCAGAGAGCAAACCCGAACTGGGCTGATGGATTTTCTTCCACTGAAGGTAGGCGTGGTGGTTCAGCTTCTCCAGATGTAGAACCTCAGGATGCAGATTATTCCTTTGTTCCCTCACTCAGTGATGAGTTAGAGGTTCTGATTGTGGCCCGGGTTCCTAGAGCAGAATACTGGAAGTTTTATTTGTTAAATAAGCGATTCTTATCTCTTTTGAAGAGCGGTGAGCTCTTCAAGATTAGAAGGGAAATTGGGTTTAGGGAACCATCTGTGTTTATGTTGGCAAGTGGGGATAGTAGTTGGTGGGCATTTGATAGGCATTTTCAGACTCGTAGGAAGCTTCCAGAGTTACCCTCAGACCCTTGTTTTAAATTAGGAGATAAGGAGTCTCTTTGTGCGGGGACTCATCTAATTGTCTCTGGTAATGAGATAGAGGGTGGTGTAATTTGGAGGTATGAATTAGAAACAAACAACTGGTTTAAAGGCCCTTCCATGAGAAGGCCTAGATGTTTGTTCGCGTCTGCCACCTGTGGCACCTTTGCATTTGTAGCTGGTGGGCATGGGATGGATGGCAGTGGTGTCTTGAATTCTGCTGAGAGGTACAATCCGGAGACTAAATCGTGGGATTCCCTTCCAGGGATGCGGCAAAGGAGGAAGCTTTGCTCCGGCTGTTACATGGACAATAAGTTTTATGTGATTGGGGGACGAAATGAGAAGGATAAACCTCTCACTTGTGGAGAGGCCTATGACGAGTATGCAGGAACTTGGTACCATATCCCAGACATGTTGAAAGATTTCCCAGCTGAGACTGGAAAGTCGCCTCCTCTTATTGCTGTAGTGAACAATGAGCTCTACTCGCTGGAAACTTCTTCCAATGAGTTAAGGGTGTACTTAAAGAACAGCAACTCATGGAAGAATTTAGGATTGGTCCCAGTAAGAGCTGATTTTAATAGAGGATGGGGCATAGCGTTCAAATCACTAGGCAACGAACTGCTAGTGATAGGTGCATCCTCTACATCTTCTCATGAAAGTATGGCCATATACACTTGCTGTCCCAGTTCTGATGCAGGGGAATTGCAATGGAGACTTCTTGAGTGTGGCAAGAGACCACTTAGTCACTTTATTCATAACTGTTCTGTTATGGTAGCTTGAATCAATTGTGTTCCCTAAGAAGTAACCTTATAGAGAGTTTCTAAATAAACACTCGGTTTCTGAAAGATTGCTAGCTAGGGAGTTGTTGTGCGAAATTTCTATTACCTTGTTGTGTACTTCATGAAGTGTCCCTCCAAACTTGCTGATGATAATTGGGTAATTCAAGGAACTTGTTTATCTTCTTCTCCGTTTCCTGCTTCCCCAGTTAGTTTTTTAATTATCCGGGAAGAATTTTGGATATGCAACATGTAGTACCAGCAGCCACATTTAATATGCTTATTGCTTAGATGATTTGAGCAGAAGATGTGATGGTGTTGTAGAGAATTTAGCAGATCTCTCTTTAGTATCATGCAATTAAACAAAAACAATGCCCTTTTTTACCTTACTTTTTGAATTGGTTTTGAAGATTGTGTTTACAATTCAAACTCAGATCACACTCTTTCTATTCAAGAGCACCGTTATGAGCAGGAATGCAGGATGCTTGAGATTCTACATGAAACAATTAGCGTCCTCTCCTGCTCTCCACGATTACCAAGATTACAATTTTGCAAAAATCAAGAAAAGGATTGTATAATCACTATGATTTGTGAACAATCAAGTTGTAATGTCTATATAAAGGCTTATTTGTCATACTTTCAACTCGCGGTAAAATATAAAGTTTTCTAACGAGCTTGTTTACTCGACAACATTGAACTTTTTTTTAAAAAAGAACTATACTGTGTGTTTGATTTTCAAGAAAAATTTGGCGAAAAGGATTTTTCAACCTAAAAAAAATATAAATATATATGATATAAAATGAATAATGAGAGTTAAAAGATTATTTTGTTCATGGGATTAAAAATATGCTATCTTCAAAATGTTTTTAATAAATAAACTAAAAGAAGTAAAATTTTAAATTTTATTATTGTAGGTTCTAATTAGTTCAACTAATAAACCGGGAAAAAAAAAATTGTTTGAGATTGAAATCCTACCTCACTAACCCCCATGAGATCGGTCGCGATTTGTTTAACATTTAATAAAATATTATTAGAAAGAAACATTAAATAATATTTATGACTTTCAGTAAAAGATGTTATTGTGGTTTAAAAAAAAGGATAAAAAACATGGGCTGGGATGGAACCCGAACCGGTAAATATGGACCGGGTTATCGAATTGGATTGAGTGTCTTAAAAATGATTCACATTTCTTACACAGAGAGAGAATATCAAGGCAAGCAGACAAAAGTATGCAAAAGTCTTCCTCTCTCAGTTGCTGCTGTTGCTGCTGGGGCTTAAGTTAAGCGGAAGACGCAGAGCGAAGCGAACAAACTTTGGCTGCTACCCCTTTCGTAAGAAATTAATTATCATATTATTATTTACATTTATGCTCAGCTCCTTGCAGAAAAGAAGCATTTTTCTTTAAGTTCATTAATTGTGCAAATTAGGGTATTATTAAACCCACTCTAATCTACTTCTATAGCTAAATTTTTTTCTTCTCTGGGGTTTCCATTTCTCACCCTTCTGGTTTATTACTCGAAATTAGGTAGCCACTGCTGGAATTTAGGTTTTAAAGTTTCAAGTTGTTAGGGTTTTGATTTGCCTGCTGCTGTTGGGTGTTGGAGATTTTGTGGAAAATATCACTTGGGTTTGTGTTTTAGAGCCTTTGCGTGGATAAAGTGCAGAATTTTAGGTTTTTTTTTTTTGGGCGATATAATTAGTTAGATAGAAATGTCTGCGAACAACAATAACCCTGCCAAGAGTCTTGGGCAAACTTCGTCACCCTTTGCTAATGCTGGAATGGGTAGTCCATCTATGCCCATGAACCCTGGTTTTCCGCAATCACAAGCTCAGGCGCAAATGGGTGCTGGGTTTCCGAGCCAGTTTCAGTTATCTCAAGCTCAGGCTCTAGCCCAGGCACATCAGTCAAAAATGCATGCTCAGGTGGCGCAAGCCCAAGCAGCTCATGCCCAGCTCCAAGCTCATTTACAAGCTCAAGGGCTTTCCATTAACCAATTCCAGAATGCTGGTATTGGGAACTTAGGTTCATCTTCACCTTCTAATTTGACTCCTGGTAATGCAAGTCTGAAAAGGATGCCTCAGAAGGCCCCTGTTCGTCCACCTGTGGTTCCAATGTCAAACATGGTTTCGCCATTAAAAGCAATGGAACTTACGTCTGCTGCACGAAGGAAGAAGCAAAAACTTCCAGAGAAACAGTTACAAGAAAGAGTGGCTGCAATTTTGCCCGAATCTGCCTTGTATACCCAGCTCCTTGAGTTTGAGGCTCGTGTTGATGCTGCCTTGACTAGAAAGAAAGTTGATATCCAGGAGGCACTTAAGAATCCCCCTTGTTTGCAGAAAACCCTTCGGATTTATGTTTTCAATACATTTGCTAATCAGATTAAAACTATTCCAAAGAAGCCGAATGCCGAGCCACCTACCTGGACGCTTAAGATAATTGGGAGGATCTTGGAAGATGGTTTAGATCCAGACCAGCCTGGAATGGTACAGAAGTCTAATCCCTTGTACCCGAAGTTCTCATCTTTCTTCAAGAGAGTTACCATTTCCCTAGACCAGAGACTCTACCCTGATAATCATATCATTGTATGGGAGAATTCCCGATCCCCAGCACCTCATGAGGGTTTTGAAGTAAAGAGAAAAGGAGATAAAGAGTTTACCGTAAACATAAGGTTGGAAATGAATTATGTGCCTGAGAAATTTAAGCTGTCTCCTCCCTTGATGGAGGTTCTTGGTATTGAGGTTGATACACGGCCGAGAATTATAGCGGCAATTTGGCATTATGTGAAGGCTAGAAAATTGCAGCACCCAAATGATCCTTCCATCTTTACTTGTGATCCACCTCTTCAAAAAGTATTTGGGGAAGAAAAGATGAAATTCACTATGGTTTCACAGAAGATATCACAACATTTATCTCCTCCACAACCCATACATTTGGAGCACAAGATCAAGCTTTCAGGTAATAGTCCAGTTGGAACAGCATGCTATGATGTGTTGGTTGATGTGCCATTCCCAATACAGAGGGAATTGTCTACTCTATTGGCCAATGCTGAGAAGAACAAAGAGATTGATCAGTGTGATGAAGCAATATGCTCTGCTATAAGGAAGATCCATGAACACCGAAGAAGGAGAGCGTTCTTTCTGGGGTTCAGTCAATCTCCTGTGGAATTTATTAACACATTGATTGAGTCTCAAAGCAAGGATTTGAAGCTTGTGGCTGGAGAAGGTAGTCGAAGTGCTGAGAAAGAGCGCCGATCAGATTTCTTCAACCAACCATGGTAAGTCATTTACTATCTATTACTATTGAGTTTCTCTTCTTTGTTTTAATACTTTGCCCTACCATTTTAGTCACACTTATTTATTCACACAATATCTTTAGTCTGTTGTTGACTCGATGACGACTAGTTATGGTATTCACCATTTAATTTTTCAGCCGCGGCCTGTGCCTACTTTGATATATTGGCATTGTTAAATGTAGTGAATAGTTCAATGGAAGTATTTGTGATCACACATGCAGAAACCTAATTACTTTGTCTTTGGCATCACAAGGCTTGTTTCATAATTAATGTATATGCCCTGCGACGTTTGATGATTTGGTTCCTAACATTTTGTTTTATATTTCCAACTGGTCAAATAATAAAGATATGTCAGCACCTTTCACTATCTGAAATTAAGATTTTATATACCCTCGGTGGATATTGTTCCAAGTTAAGAAAGAAAAGAATCGTTAAGCAGGTCTTAAAACATTTGGTTTGGTTTTGGTGATCCTAACAAATAATAAAGATATGTCAGCACCTTTCACTATCTGAAATTAAGATTTTATATACCCTCGGTGGATATTGTTCCAAGTTAAGAAAGAAAAGAATCGTTAAGCAGGTCTTAAAACATTTGGTTTGGTTTTGGTGATCCTAACAGGGTTGAAGATGCTGTGATTCGTTATTTGAACCGTAAGCCAGCTGCAGGAAGTGATGCTCCTGGAAGCACATAGTTGAGCGTTTTCTAGATCCGTTGGTGGACCATTGTGTGATTGCTTTTAGTCAGTGTCTATAGATCATCTTAGTTTTGTCTTATGTAAGTAGTGCAGCTGTATCTGATTACTGTTGTAGTTGACCGCAGAAGGAATGCTATGTGCTTGTAGAACCAGAAAAATTTGCTCTGTAGCTTTGTTTAGGTGTAGTTGTCATTGTTTTACTCATCATATTCAACGAACAAGCTTGTTACAGTAGTTGTGTTTTACTCAGTTCTTAATTTACAGAAGGAAGATACTTAAAATGCTATGGACTCCGTAGGGGGATCATATCATGATCCATTGTGTTTATGCAGCAACAGTATGCTTGCTAAATATTGATGTTAACTTGGGGGTTTATTTTTCAGGTTTTTGTTTACCTTTTTTTGGCGCTTTTATCTTTTTATTCACTGCAGAAGATCACCTGTTAAATGATTGTGCTTAGGTTGGTGGGAACTAACAGAAAGCTTACCCACAATTTAGTATCATGATTGATGATTACGAAGAGAATCAGCTAAAATAGATTTTAATAATATTGCTGATGGTATACATGTATTCCAAGATTAATTTTGAAGTTACGATGAAAGGATTAGCGTAAGAGGTATGTGTAACAGAAATCCAAGTGACACAGCAAAAGTAGAAATCGTATGCTACGAGGATAATATGTGGTATTCTATTGATTAAATTTTACAAATGAGATTCATATATGTATAAATCTGAGATATAAAGTTTGTATTGCTTAATAATTCACTATATTACTGCCTAACGTAGTATGGTTAACACCTATTATTCGAACTCAAAAAACACATTCTTTGCAATAGATGTTAAGTCATTTTGTACAAGCCGGGTTTATTCTTTATATTATGCTAGAGAAAAATAAAAATAACCCAATGACCTATTTATAATTGAAGATATGATGGTCGATGGGTCCATGATCCATCTACCGTGGCCCCCTGGGCACAATACCCCTTTATTCGACGGTTTGCTGGGAAGCCGTTAGATTATAATGAGTAAAATCTAATGACTGGGGTTTCAATATTGAATACTGAGTTAAAGTTGGGCTATCATTCCAACTCGTAATTGGTCTTGGGGTGCGTAGCGACGGTGTGTCAGCTACGATTTATGAAGTGAATTGTGGTGAGTTTAATTTCTGTCTGGTAGCATCAAACGAAACGGAGGGAGAGGATCATTACAATAAAATATGAAGTTAGTGGAAGCTGAAATTGAAATTTATGAGTTGAATAATGAATTTATCTTAGTAAACCTGCTGGGAAGTGAGATTGAGTACAAAGAATGGCAAAATTGTGGAGTAGAGGGTATTAATTTTCAAATCGATTTAGAGATTATTTACCAGCAATTCAATTAGACCCATTTAATGCATAGGATTGATGAGAAAGTAGTAGTTGTTTTGCTCTATAATTTCATTGTGTTGGTGGTGTTTGGTGTCCATTTCTTTATCTTCATGCTGACCATGCACTCAACTAGGACTCAACTTCAACTTCTTAAAAGCACCTAGCGTCTTAAATATCAATTGTCAATTTTAAATTTATGCCATAATTTTTTGCACTTGTATAATGATCAAGGGATTAATTAATTTTTTTGTTTTGTATCTTGGTAAGCACATGTAATGATAATCGAATGTATGATCGAAAGTTCTACAGTAGTTTCAGTGTTACTAAGTTTTACAATAAACCTGTGTGGAAAATTAAGGACATATAATAGAAAGAAGTGAATTGGAAGCATTGAGATGCTGATGGGGGGTAATGGTACATGCTTACGGTTTACTGTTTGTTGTAGATTTGATTTATTGATTTTATTGGATTTTTTTTTTTGGGTTTATTTTGGGGCTGCCAATGTAATGGACATGTATCTGTTTTGTGCATTAGTAACGTATTTATATGGTGTTGTAAAGTGTAGTTTCATGGTAATAAATAAAGATTATGGGTATTTGGTCGTTCACATATTAAGCAACCACACACTTTCTGAAATAAGCCATAATAACAACACATGCATGGGTTTTCTAGCTATTGTCAATTTCATAGCTCTTGCTCATTATCCTGCTTCCACACAAATCTTTGTTTGCTACATATTTTTCTAGATTTCCACTTGTTATTCAAATCCTAACCACGTATCAGTCAAATTCTATTCAAATTCAATCTGATACATTTTCAGATTCGACGCAAATTTCACACACTCTAATCCATCATTGTTCTGCTTATATTCCCCCTTCTCTCCACTCCACAATTTGTTCTCTCTCTCTTTTTTTATTATTATTATAAATCACTATCTACGCAATTATACTTCATTTCCATTCCATTCTTTTCTCTTTTACTTATTTGTTTCAATATTACGTATTGTGTTATTATTTTTTTCCTCGTTTTCCCATTATTTCCATGCACTACAAACAATGCCATTTACACAAGCTTTCTTCCTTCTATACTATTCCATCATTAATAATCTTCTCCCCATTTGCCCATTTGTAGAACTAATGCCGCAAATGGTCCACCAACTGCGGCTTTCAATTTTTCAGATGCTTCCTTCCAATTCACCAATCCATCCACTTCATCCCTTCACATACTGGATTATTTTTCGCTCCAATTATTGAGGACTTGCCGGATTTTGCGGCTCCAAGTGCGTTCTTAACACCTCTAATCAACTACATTTACTTCCTATCCTCTTGGTCTTGCTTCATTTTTCCTTTAATTAACATCAATCGATGTGATTCCATTTTTCCATGCTACAATAACCACACTCATATGCCTCTTCGATCAAAATACTTGTTTATAATGTATATAAAATTGTCTCTCACTAACTACTTGCTTCTACATCTAATTGCTCCAGCTAACTACTTCATTGTTATCTGCACCAACTTTTTGTTGTTTGATTAAACAAAATTGTGGCACCGTTAACAATTCATGTCTATTGACCTGCACTCCAGATTTCCTTCAACTACCACCTAGTGATTTCCCACTTCCACCATCTCTCTCTTTTTCATCCAATGGTGTCTTCACTACCATTACCAGACAAATAAAGGGGGTACAGTGCCCAAGGGGCAAGGTAGATGTATCTCTATTTTAATAGGTTCAAGGTAATATTATGGGTTCAGCTATGGTTCCACAGTTGTATGGTACCACAGCTGGATCCAGCATTTGAATCCAATTCTGATAACAACTGTAGGATAGATATAATGGTTGAATTCAGTTGTGGTACCGTAGCTTTGCCTGTAATATTATTTGATAGGTCTTCATAAAATTTATAAAAATTTTTAATTTTAAATATTATAAATCTCATTATTAGGACCCATTAAGACTTTGCCAAATGTTCAATTGGCTCGAAGGTTTTTCTTTTATTTCCCGTACGATAAATTGATTCAGTGGCCATCTCGTAATTTATCTAAAAATAGGGTCATATGCCTGTATCCCAAATTCCCACGCACCTGACCCAGGCCAAAATTCAAAACGCAGTCCCCAGCCCAAACAATCCACTAACCCCAAAAACCAAAAAGCGGATGGCGGGAAAGGAAAATAAAAAACCAGCGTTCTCTTCTCCTCTGTTGAAACCGCGAGAAAGAGAAATGGAAGAAGAAGAACAGTGTGGAGAGGTTCCGAAAACGACGTCGTGTTGGAGAAAGCAAGTCGACGACAACCTCAAGCGGCTTCACTCGCTGAAATTCGGCGCCGATTACTTCCTTGATAAGCGCGACTTCTCCTCGGTTCGGCTCCTCAGCCTCCGTCTCCTCGGCTTCCTCGACTCCCACACTCAGTCCGAAACGGACGAGATCCTTACTCACCCTATCCGCCGCGAAGCCGTCGCCAAACTGGACGAGGCTCGGCGCGCTCTTGTTCCGGACTCCGATCGGTACAAATACGTTTATTATTTTGTAGTTCTGTAAAGATTGTTTTGGTCATTAGATCTTGATTGATATAAGGCTGCGCATCTATTTGTGTATCTTCGCTTCAATTATATTAATTTTAGTACTATAATTTAAGATATTGAGCTCTAATGTTCTGAATTTTACTTGGAGTTGCATGATTGAAATTGGAGCTGAAGCTGGAATTTTTTTTTCTAGAATTTAAAACCTGAAAAGTCTTTTTATTATTTGAATTTTGGCAATTAAGTGTGATTTTCTTTTCTGGTATGTTTGTTGTTAGAATCTCATTAATGACGAATTAACAAAATGAGGTTTAGTCACTTTTACCTATTTAACGATGAACAATAGATGGCTTGGCATTCCATGGAGTTTACGTCCATTGTCTCTGTACATGAATACAGATGTTGACTGTGAAGAATACCTGGAGTTAATAGAGTTCTGGTTAAGCATTTGAACTTTGAATTTATTTTATTTAGTTAATTTTGATTTGGGTCTATTGAGTATTGACTAGGACTATGCATTTATGTCAAATTTCTCTTTTCACTTGCTGAGATATACACTCTGATTTTCAATTTTGATAATATGTTCAATGCACTCTCAGACGAGCATTTGAACAGGCAGGCAGAGCTCCTGGCTGTGCTTTTAGCTTGAAAGGAGGAATAGACATTGAGAAGATTAAGCAATCAAAATATTTTCGAGCAAATCTACAGCAGTATAACGAACGGGCTACAAGTGAATTGGTATAGAACACAAATTTTTCTCTTTGATTGTTTTGTTCCCACTTAATGACAGTTTAAGAGGCCGTACTCATTGAATTTTCTTTTTTCTAATGGGATTCTCTTTTGATATTATGATAAGTTGTTTAAGAACCTTCCTTTTATATTGTGGTCTTTAGTATTTCTCTCCCACAAGCATTAGAAGAATATCAGTTGTCCACTGGTGAGGTTAACTAGTTGAGATCTCAAATTGTCTCAGGGAGGCAGATTAGACAGGCAGGGCAAGTTGTTTAGCAATCAATCAAAAGTTATGACACAAGAAAAGTTGGCATCCTTGTACGGGAACGACATCATGAAGACAAATACTGGCTCATTCAGGAGTATGTTGAACTCCAAAAGCAATGGCTCTGAAGATTGCGTGATTGTAGAAAAGTCTTCCTTGTTTTCCAACCTTCCGAAGGGTCATAATGTCTCCAAATTTGTTAAAGTTGAAGAGGAAGAAAGAGGTTATAAAAATAGTTCGGGAATGAAACGTGCACATGTTGAAATTAGTAGCCCTACAAACTGGATTTCCAAGTCACCATCAGCCACTGAAAATGTCAACAACGATGTTTCTAACAATGGATTTGTTACTGCAAAAGCAAAATTGGTACTTATTTTACATCGGAACCCATTTTCTCAGTTTTTGATTGCGACATTATTTGGCCTTGAGGTTTTTTTTTTTTTTTCCTCCCCTTCTCTCAATGTTCATTTTTTACCTAATGGCTTATTTTTATGTCCACATGAAGTTAGACACCCTTTTTTGTTACATTGGACAGGATTAATATTTTCATTGTAGAATGAAGATATGAACTTAAGTAGAAGCATCTCAGTAAATCATGTATATCTAATATACATAGTCCTTTGAAGATGGAAAGAGAGAGACTGAGAGAGACAGAGACAGAGAGAGACAGAGAGACAGAGAGAGTAGAATGAATAATAAGATCACAGCTTGAAAAAGATTGTAATTTATTTGAAATATTTTGTGGAAGCTAAATCAGTTTCTCTCCAGCTTATGTTTTTTTTTTCCACGAGAATCATTGTTAATAGGCAAGGGATGTTAGGCAACGACGAGGGCTGGTGGGATCGTCGGGTGCTTCGGTTTCCCATCAGAGTGATAACAATCCTAACATAAGGGGTTATGGTGCAAAATCGTATGGCATTTCACGTCGTGGAGTTCGTGGTAGTTTTGTTCCTCCTATTAGAAATAATGGGAGCAATGTTGGAAACATGAGTTCAAGGTGTGGAGGAAAGAATGATGATGCTCTAGAGGACTCTACTAAGGCATGGTGAGTTATGTAAATTCATATTATTAAATATAGACAGCATACCTTAAAGTACGTCTTTGTTTGAACGTGACAAGCTGACAGCCATCAGTATCGTTTCAAGTTTGGAAAACCTACTAAGGATCTTTGACCATTAGAGTATGTTTCATCTATATAGGGTGTATTTGATTGGCTTTTGTAGAAAGTACTTTTGAATAAAATCACTTTTTGTGAAAATAACTAGAGGAATTTTTTTAAAAATTAAAGTCATATTGCTTTTTGGAAATAAGTAGTTCCAGTTTTTTAATGTACTAACAGTCTCAAGTATACCCAGAGGTTTTGACAAATCAGAGGCTTATCTTTTGTATTTTGATGATATTTTCACTGCACACATAATGCTTGCTGGGAACCAGTTTGCTTCATTTGCCTTCAAACGAATCAAATAATGTGCTTTTAAAGAAACTATAAACTTCTGTTCCTGACTTACATATGGTTTTTTAGGGGAATATTTTCTTCATATTTGAAAGAGGCATGCAATTTTTACTGTCTGTCCTGTTCATTCAGAATTTCAGTTTATGTTTTGACAATAATGTTTATGTCTATCTCTCATACACATGCGCACAATTACGAACATGTGCAAGTCCTAATTCCTTTTTCGTCCTTCAATTATAGTCTGGAGATGCTATGTGGTCCAGATGGAGAGCTTCCTGAAAAATTAAGGAATTTGGAACCTCGTTTGATTGAGCATGTTAGTAATGAGATTATGGATCGTGATCCCAATGTCCGATGGGATGACATTGGTACTATGTGATTCCTTACATATTTCAGTTTTTCTCATGTCAATCTGTTTATCTATGAAGTTTTTGTTATTTACTATCACTACTTGATAATGCTGTAGCTGGTTTGGAGCATGCTAAAAAATGTGTAATGGAGATGGTTATATGGCCTTTACTGCGTCCTGACATATTTAAAGGCTGTCGTTCCCCAGGAAAAGGTCTTCTCCTCTTTGGTCCCCCAGTAAGTACTAAATCCTCTGGCATATGGAAGATACAAACACCACTTAGTTATGATATACCTATTTCCTATTATGTTTTAGGGAACAGGAAAAACAATGATTGGGAAAGCCATAGCTGGAGAAGCAAAAGCAACTTTCTTCTCTATATCTGCAAGTTCACTGACAAGCAAGTGGGCAAGTATTTTTTCTTTGGTCTTATTTTGTGTGATTGTTCATAGAGTTAATTTCTGATTTCTCAGAAAAATTTTGAATGATTATTAATTTTCTATATTGTTACTTGGGATACATACTATGTCACTCATAATTGAATTGCAATGATCGATAAAGCTTCCCAAATTGTCTCCTGATCTTTAACAGCTTACTACTGGATCATTTTAAAACTTTCTCCCAGATTGTATCATATGTTAAAATGAATTTCAATTGAATTGATAACTGTAGATTGGCGAGGGCGAAAAGCTAGTGAGGGCCCTTTTTGGAGTTGCCAGTTGCCGTCAACCAGCTGTAATTTTTGTTGATGAAATAGATTCGCTTCTTTCTCAGGTAGGTTAACTTAACGGCTCTTAAAGACAAAGCTGTAGTGTTGGTTCAGGTTGCCTTATTGTTGCTATATCAGTCCCTTGTACAGGAAGACTGGTTTCTGCAAGGCAGGTTAATGATTTAGATAGGTTTCTTTCTGCTTGGATTCTACTTGGTCCATAGGAAAATGAGGACTATACTCGTTTTTTTGTAGATGCTGCCTTACATGTATGTTCATCGTATTAATGCCAGTCTTGCTGGTGAATAAACTGTTCTGCTTAAAACGATTTTATTTTCAGCGCAAGTCAGATGGTGAACATGAGTCAAGTAGAAGACTGAAAACACAGTTCCTGATTGAAATGGAAGGCTTTGACAGTGGCAGTGAGCAAATTCTCCTTGTAGGTAAATTTTGAATCCCTAAAATCAATTATTTAGTTTATGTATATTGTTTCCAGTCTAGGAGAAAGGTTTTGACTGCCACTGCCAGTGGTTTGTTTCCAAGAAGCAAGCATAATCCTGCATATTTTAGCTATAATTAAGGTTCTTTATGCTGACTGTGCATTCCTCTTTTGCAATGGCTACTTGAAAACTGTTTGGCAGAATTTTCTAATTACATGTTTTTCTGGTTCCTGAGAAAGAAAAGACAAAAGATTAGTACATACATTGCTTTAGCTTCAGAAGTCTTAATTGTATCTCCGCTCTGCAGAATACTAAGTGGGCCTTGACAGGTTAAGAGTTATCTGCATTAAAATAAATAAAAGAAAATCTAAAGCTGAATATGAATAGTATTGAGCGGCTATATCATGAATAGTATTAAGCGGCTATATCATAGCATCAATCAGGGTTTTGGGTCTGGTAAAAACTCTTGTAGTGAGATTCTCTCTGCTTCTCCTTAGATTTAACTTCCAGATATCCATGATACCAAATATCCAAACGTGTTGCACTAACATTTCAGAGGTATATTTTGTGAACTCTGTGAACTCTGAGTTTCTCCTTATTTTCGTTCATATTCCCACTCTTTGCCTGGCAATATCTGTTAGGAAATGATCATGGTTCTCCCTTGCATGTTGAACTCAATATTTAATGTGCTTTCTGCAAGTGAGTAGACAATCTGAGTAATGGTTCACACTTGCATGGTTAATATGTACATTGCTATAATCTTGTGCACAATGAAAAGAAAAATGTATAAGAAAGTAAAGTAATTAATTACCTTAAAAAGTTTTAAGCAATATATATGGGCTATAAAAGCCTATGCTTGTACTGAATTTTGGTGCAGTTATTAAATAAAAGAATAAAAAAATAAAAACAGACTATGTTTCAATTTACTTTTGTTCCACCTCAATCTCCTTTAAATGTCTTTACTCTTGATTTTCAGTAGCTCAGTTTACTTAGCAGTTCCATTCGTTTGTTAAAATTATTCAGGAGCAACAAATAGACCTCAAGAACTTGATGAAGCGGCACGTAGGAGGCTGACCAAGAGGCTTTATATTCCCCTTCCTTCGTCAGGTGCAAGATATATTACTCATTTATTTCAATAACTACTTTTATTGCAATTGATGTGTCATTAACATGCTGGTACCGGAGATAAAGAAGCGAGAGCCTGGATCATACGTAATCTTTTAGAGAAGGATGGATTATTCAAGCTTTCTGATGAAGATATTAGTACCATATGCAAATTAACTGAAGGTGTTTGCTTTGTATCATTCAGAACTATATTTATTAGCCGTGTGGTACTTTACGTTGACATTTGAGTTTTTGTTTCAAATTTTCCTGACTTGGCATGTTTGTTTCTAGGGTATTCAGGATCGGATATGAAAAACTTAGTGAAGGAAGCATCAATGGGTCCACTGAGAGAGGCCCTGAGACAGGGAATAGAAATTACAAGGCTGCAAAAGGAGGATATGCAACCGGTAACTCTTCAGGTAATTATATTCAGAAATCAATTAAATTAAATGTGCACGGGGATGCGTAGTTTTATCGGGTCGATTGACGGAGGCCATCTCGTTATCTTTTACACAGGACTTTGAGAATGCATTGCCACAGGTGCGGGCTTCTGTTTCTCTGAATGAACTTGGTATATATGAAGAATGGAATAAGCAATTTGGAAGCTTATCTCTTTAGAGATTGCTTCCCAGTAAATATATATATATATATAAAAGCTGTAATTGTCATTTTCCACCGGTGTTCATAAATGTACGTCGGCTTCTAATATTCTAAAATGTGTCACTAATCTCCAGAGTATAAAATAGCGGTTCTCATTTTCCTTTTCATTTTTAAGTGGCTGGTTCAATTTGAGTCACGGGTGAAGCAATAACGGCTTGAAACATAACTTTTTTTTATCTTCCATCAATCTCTATACATTATATAGTAGAAAAGAATTAAATAAAAGTCTAATGGGGAGTGGCTGAGTAATTTTAGTCAACTAGCCATCTCTATTCCAATTTTGAGAGAACTAAGAATAAAAAATTGATTTATATTTTATCCATCCTTCCACCATTTAAAAAATAGGGGATTGTCACTTTCCCCCCTACAGTAATCAACATATATTATTTATCTTCTTACTGTTTTTATAATGGCCAAAAATCCTCCTGACAGCATAAGTTTACAATATTACCTTTATTTTCAACTACTCTTTTATTAACATTTATTATAAATTAAATAAATTACATGAATAGAAACTAAATAAAAAAATTAAGTATTAAAAATAAGAAATATATGTTTTGATGTGAGTAAAAAAATTAATAACAAATTTTTTTCTTGTAATTATTTATTTTGTGAATATTTTCTTATAATAAATATTTTGTAATATTTTAAAATTAAATGTAAAAAGTATAGGCAAAATATTTTATTATTTATCTTATAATAAATTTTTATTTGTCATTCAAGTTTTCTTATAATAATTTTTTTATCATTTTATAATAATTTTCTTATATTTTTATTATAAGAAAATTTTCACAAAATAAATAAGTACAAGAAAAAAAATTTATTATTAATTTTTTTGCTCATATCAAAATATATTTTCTTATTTTTAATGCTTAATTTTTTATTTAATTTCTATTCATGAGATTTATTTAATTTATAATAAATATAAATAAAAGATTAGTTAAAAATAAGGGTAATATTGTAAACTTATGCTAGCAGGGAGGTTTTTGGCCATTATAAAAACAGTAAAGGGGAAAGTGGTATATGTTAATTACTGTAGAGGGGAAAGTGGCAATCTCCCTAAAAAAATATATTAACAAAGTCAAATAAAAGCTCTAAATAAATATGATATTTACTATGGAGTCATTTTATAATAACATGACGAGTCAACACGTTTCATAGTGTATTTTTTAATTTTTTTAATTTGTTGAGGGCTCATTATAAAATTGCGCATATACGGTACGACGTATAATTACGGCCAGCCTCCGACCTTTTCTCCTTAAACAAATATAATGCAAGTTCAAATTATCATTCCAAGCACGCGTAATAAAATAAAATAAAAGCCCGGAGGAAAGGCTGTGTGCTATGACTAATCTCCATCTTTTTCTACTTAAACAAATACAATTTCAAATAATCATTCCAAGTAAGCATGTGCTTCGAATTCAAATTTCAATAATTATTTCCTAATTACAATAATTTATTTACATAGATTAATTAGACTAAAGAATTATATAAGTTTAATATAAAGCATAAGATGATCATATTGTTCCCCCAATAAAATAAAGTAGATAGCTATGTATTTTAATTTGTTTGTTCTATGTTTACTCACAATCATTAACTAATTCGTCTCGGTCCGTATTGATTAACTGCTATCATAATAAAAGACATCTAATCTAATATGCTGACCTGATTTAAAAATTAGACCTCAAGTCTAGATGCCCCCAGATGATGCTCATTATCTTAGAGAATGCTGGCATTCACGATCAATCAATCTAGTCTCTTGTGATCAGCGATTGTGATTAAGGTGTCCAGAGGTATCATTGTATGATTGTTTGCATTTGACAATTCTCCTAACTATAATACTAGAGAGGCAACAGCATGTTACATTGCCCATCAAATTTAAAACTAAAACCATTGACTTTCAATTAAATTTTATTGGAAGCCTTATCTTAATTGCTCTCTCCTTCGAACAAATACTTTTAATCCGCCGGCCATGTGGGCTGTAAGGCGTGGAACGAACACCGGTTGACCGGACCTGACCGGCCTGATTTGGTACCGCCTGAGTACTGAAGCCACCACATATTTCATCTGAATGAAAGCCATCTCCTTTCCGAGGCAAACACGCGGACCTGCCTGAAAAACTGGGAACTTGTACGGGCAAACCTTGTCAGGTTCTCCTTGGGAAAGCCATCTTTGTGGCTTGAATTCAAACCAATCATTGCCCCATAATGCCTCCATTCTCCCCATTCCATATGGGAAATATGTCACCCTGTCTCCGGCCTGAACCGCTGTCCCATCCGGCAACAAATCGTCGGCGGCTGCATGCTTTGAGTCCCAGGCCACGGGAGGGTATAGTCGCATTGACTCGCAAATGCAAGCCTTCAACAATCTCAACTCCTTCAATGATTCATAGTCTATATCTTCACTCACGAGCCCTGTCTCCTTAACCAGTTCTTGTTCAATATCCTGGTGACATGAAATCAACCAGAATAGCCACACCATTGCTGCCGAAGTTGTGTCTCTTCCTGCCATGATGAGACTTATCGCCATGTCTCTTATTACCTCCTCCTCCTGGCCAGACGCTATCAACCGAGACAATAGATCCTGGCTGTCATTTTCTCCCTGGAGTACTGTCATCTTCTTGTTATGGCTTATCTCTTCAACGTATTCGCGGATTAGTTCGACGGCATCTTTGAGTTGCCTTTCTGACCCAATTCCAAGCCACTTCTTAATCTTCCAAACTATAAACAAAGGCGCAGCTCCCCGCCTGGCGGATATCTCTGACGCCATATCAAAAGCTTTGGCAAGAGGTGGCACGGGCGAAGAAGGATCCAAGCAACAGCGATCTATCCCCATCGAAACTTTGCAAATCATATTGAAAGCAAGCCTTGTTAGCAACTCCTGCAAGTCAACTTCTTCGGATGACTTTGCTAATGAGTCCATCAAGGGCAACAACCGGTTGTCAACTTCATCCTTGAGTGTATTCATCACAAACTCTCTCAACGAGTTGGTGCTGAACTCGTGGCTGGCCATCTTTCGCTGAGAGCGCCAAAGCTCTCCGTCCACATTGAATATCCCGTAGCCAAGAAAGTCACCCAGAATTTCGGTGAAAGGCTTGCCCTTGGGGAAGTTGTTAAAGTTGGTCTTGAGTATGTACTCAACGTTTTCTGGGTTTGCCGTCACTATGGTTCTCCTTGCACCAAACCTGCTGACAACAATCGTGTTGGTGGCCGATTTTGCAAGGAGTTCAGTGTACCAATCCAGCAAACGGTGCCGGTTTCTGTAGAAAGATATCAAGCATCCGATTATAGGAAAAGTAGGCGGGCCTGACAACTTAGAAACTCTCTTGAATTCACTTAAAATTACGTAGAAAATGTAAAGAATCATCCATAGGAAAACAAGAAACCACTGCTGCAGAGACATGATCAATAAGTTCATCTGTGGGCATGCAGTTTAGTCAACTGATCAAATGAATGGGGTGAGGAAGGATGATGAGTATTCAAAACTTCATAAACAATACGGCAAGACTTTTATATCGATTAGCTGAGTTTTGTTTTAGCACTGAATTAATGATGAAGATTTAT
This sequence comes from Citrus australasica, assembly GCA_029618585.1. Taxonomy (NCBI): domain Eukaryota; kingdom Viridiplantae; phylum Streptophyta; class Magnoliopsida; order Sapindales; family Rutaceae; genus Citrus; species Citrus australasica. The sequence continues at coordinate 9,558,066 of JARCIV010000002.1, read as the reverse complement.
TTTAAGTTTTTATTTTTTTTATTTCTCTTATTTAACAATTATTAATTCAGTACTTAGTATAAAAATTTAGCTCAGAATCCTTATCAGTTTTATATATAGTATAATGCTCTACCTCATTAATTGACATGTGTCATTTATTATTATAAAGGGAGATGTTCTATCTTCATTTATTTATTTTATTTTATTAATAACAGAGACACCGCAATAACGAAATGGTTGAGTTGAATTATGCAGAAAGATGCTGGACGCTGTCTCTCTATCTTTTATTTGCTTGGTCACCTGGTTTGTATACCTCGTCAATATGCACATGCCCATGAACTTAGAAAATTAATTTTTTTTCTCTTTATCATTTTTTCCCTTTGTAATTTTCTTATGTACAGAATCTATAGTACAGAATTAGTTAAAAAGGGGTAGTTAAGTGGCATCCTGAAAGTCTGACTTACTTCTCTTAGTTCAAGTCACTAACTAAAGTAGGATTATTTTCAGGGACCTCCCCTGAGGTTTAGTGTAATTACAGTCGGATAGAAAGTATGCATGTAATGACAGGCACCTCCCCTGCCGTTAGTATCCAGTTAGTTTGACTATTAGTGGACCGTTAAAATTACAAAAGTACCCTTCCCCTCAAAATAATAAGTTATTTTTTAGACTGGTTCACCGTTTTCATTGAAATTTTCTATTGAAATTTTCTCTTGCTTCTTCTCGCTTTTTCTTGACCTCCAAACAAAAATATTTTTTAATCATTCATCAGTAAACAATAAGATAACAAGATGCAGCAAAGCAAGCAAATTTTTTTTTTTTTTAAGTTGAACTGTATTACATGGATGTTGATAGACAAAGTAAACCATCCAACCAAAGCAAGTGAATTCAAAAGAAGAGCATAAATGGATGTAATAAGAGGACCCTTGAATAATGCTGCCTTATTCTTGATGACGGGTTTGATCAACATCCCATTTTCTTCTTCGTAAATGGCTGAGGCAGTATTGACAGTGATAATAGTTTTGATTGCCAAGAACATGAAATTTTGCACGAGGCATTTTCGGGAGATAAAGTTGCCAATCCAGACTCTGAAACCCAGAAGATCCGTAGATGATGCCGAAGCCCTCATGAGGAAAAAGCAAGCAAAACTTTAAAACTGCGTCAAATACAAAATGATCCACACAGCCCCATCTATAAGCATATTCAAATCCCAAATGGTCTTCAATCAACTGAAACCAATCTGTTTCTTTCCTCCAACTTTCCCATCACCCAAACACACTCCTACGAATTTAAACCTAACATCCTAGTACAGATCAATCTCAGTTACAATTACACAAGCACCAGCTTGCTTCAAAGTAGCAGCACAACCATTGCCAACATCACCATAACAGCAAACAACAACAACCTTTCCGGCAATCATAACATCAGTAGCTCTCATCAAACCATTTGGGAGCGAGTGGCGACATCCATACAAGTCATCAAACTGTTTCCCCCATTGCATTATCAAACATTAGTATTTAATTTCTTCCAATGTTTCAAACATTTAATGAATTGATGGTATAAAATAAAATAAAATAAATTTGAGATCTGAAGCAAATCAAAGTAAATTACCTTGCTATTGGTGACAGAGTCATTGACATTGATGGCAGGGAACAAGAGGGTTCCATTTTCTTGCATATGGTACAACCAATCTGAAACTCGGCGTTGTCGATGGAGGCCGGGTCGGGTAGCTTCCGGGTCTTCTCATACATCTCCTCAGCTTTGACTCTCTCGTGGATAAATAACGTGGCGTACCAACGTCGTCAATGATGAGATCTGGGCTGCCGTCAGGACCCCAGTCTAGAGCTTTCTTCGTTCACCACCAGTACTCTACCAATACTCCTAGCGGGTCTCGCCCTTCCAAGCGAAGACGAAGGCGGAGTTACGTGCGATGGCGGCGGCCACGTGTCTTGGGTTGAGAAGCTATTGTAGGACTACCAGCGGACTTCGGCGTCGAGAGCGGTGAGGGTCCCGATGATGTTGGCTCATTTGAAGGGCTGTGAAAGGGCCGAATCAACAAAATCATCTCATTTTGATTTGTTTTTAATTTTAAATATATTTTTCCACATTTACCCTTACATACTGATGCCATACGTATTTAAATACTAACGGCAGGGGAGGTGTCTGTCATTACGTGCATACTTTCTATCCGACTGTAATTACACTAAACCTCAGGGGAGGTCCCTGAAAATAACCCAACTAAAGTAACATAAAAGCGGTTTTTTGCTGCTCCACTATCTTACTGGCCAGTCTTTTGCTATTGATATCAAGTCAGAAGAATTTCCAAATTGATTTGACATATGCATGCAACAGTAGAGTTGCTGTCCATTGTTAATGCTTTCATTTTGATACTACTACTGCTAATATCGCAGCGTGGGAAGCTATTGCAGCAAGCTGTATACTGCTAAAGAACTCTCAGAATCAAAAGCAATTGATCTAGCACTGCTCTGGTTGGTTGCATGCAATTGTGGTGTCGCTGCTTTAAGGCTATAAATATTGTGAAATGGAAGCTCTGGCTATCAAGTCAAAGTGGACGAGTGTTTAGTAAACATGAACTCCGAACAAATAATTTTGATAAATTAACAAAGATAATATAGATAAAATCAACTTCAAATTAAAGTTTCATATAAGGGAAAGAAAAAAAAAAGAAGCATGAAAATAGATTCCCACGTTATACGTTGTTATTTAGTTCATTAAATAATCTTGTGGGACATTAAATAAAAAAATAATGGGATATTATTATTTTACCACTAAAGTTATTTTGACATATTATGTTAATACCATGCTTTGCTGAAAAGTATATTTTACCACTAAACGTTTGAGTTATTATCAATTTACCACATTCCGTTAGAAAAACGTTAATGTTTAACAGAAAATGAGTTAAAAGTCGATTTTACCCTCAAGAGAATAAAAGATAATTTTATTATTTGAAAATAAAGAAACAATGAACAAAAATAAGATTTAGAAAACAACTAAAAATTGTAATTAATAAAAAATAATGAATAATATTCAGAATTACGATAAACGGCAAAGAACAATTAATAAAAATTTATGTTTCAAAATTAATATTATAACCTATGAAATTCAAGTATTAATCACAACTAAAAATAATAACAATTTATAATAACAATAACACCCACTGGTTGTCTTGGATTTCAAGTTCAAATATTCAGTGGTTGAAATCCTAACCACTCTCAAATACTAATTCAACAAAATATCAGTAAATTTTTAATTTTTTTTAACGAAAGGGTGGTAAATTGATAACGGCGCAAACGTTTGATGGTAAAATATATTTTTCGGTAAACCAAATGATATGTCAAAATAACTTAAGTGATAAAATGATAACATTCCAAAAATAATAACAATCTAAGCCATTGCAAGTCTTTAACGACCCCAGAAAGCAAAGTAGAAACCTAGATCAGGGACTAGCTTTTTCCTTCAACTTTGCATCGTATTTTTATTGAACAAAATAATGACATGTGATGAAATTGAATTTACAATGGGCAGCATCCATATTTAATTATCCATCATACTGAAAAATCCACAGATCTTTAAAAGAAGACAATTTGAGACATGAATGACTGAGCAACCAATCTAAAGGCTAGAGTTAAATAAATATTTCTAAGGATAATTATTAATTCTACTAACCAAGACAAAATGTAGTGGAAAGGTTATAGATAAGAATAAAATGTAGCGGCTGGGAAGATGGAGCGTTCTAGAAATAAATATATAATTGTTACTTCGATTAAAATCTTATAATATTTTTTGACACGTGTCATTGATAAAAAAAAAAATTCTCCACATAATTACTCAAACTATAAAATAAGAAGACACCTGTAACATTAAGATTTATTTAAATGGCTAAACCTCTAATTTCAAATATGAATAATAGATTTATCCAGAATTCTTTTGTCGTAAATTTTAACTATGAACAGTGATAAGTGAGGGTGATAGAAACAACACCTCCTACAATTATTTTTATCATTAATTGATTAACTTTTTTATATATATAAAATATAAGATATAAAATAAAAAACGACAGTAGAGAATCCTATTAGTTTCATTATGGCTCAATATCATCATATTTTCTTAACTTGTTTAAAAAGAGACAGTGATCTTAATATTATATGATACACAAATCTCGATGAATATACTCCAATCTCCTTTTAAATAGATGAAAATTTTTAGCAAGATTTGGGGATCGGTCTGTCCATTAAGAAAAAGGCTAAAAAAAGAAGGAAATTTTGGAGGTTTTAGAAATATTTGCGTGGAAAAATCTCCTTCTATTTTCGGTGGCCGACAGCATATGGGCTACCCATCTTTAGAAACGTGACTAAATTCACATGAGTTTCATTTTCTTCCAATTTAATGACACTCCACCAATAAAGTAGTATCAAAATAATGATTCAGCTTTGAAATAATTGAAAACACAGTGGTAGACTGGTGGTTTTTTAATATAGCAAGTTCCCCGCCAAGCCAAAATGTGACATACCATTTATATTTTATACCCTGCAAATAAATTTATATTTTATATGTGACACACTAGTTAAAAAAAAAAATAGATGTGATATTTTTTTAAAAAAATAGATGTGATATTTTTTAACACATCATTTAATTCGTACATATCCATGCCAGCCAAAAAAATAATTAAAAAAATAAATGCCATGGGGACGACATTCCCAATTAAGGCCACCAAAATGGAAAATAATAAAGGCCATTATGTTTAATAACTCTTTAGGTTTCAAAAAGGGCAAGATCTAAAGGTTCCAATAATTTGCCAATTAGTGCAAACCCAAGTGTTGTTTAATACGTCATTAGTCATTACATAAGGACACAGTAGCGTGCAATTGTGAATGTCGTTGCAGATGCAGCCAAGCACAGTAGCTTGAAAGTACATAAAGAAGATGATGACACAACCTCCTATTTCGTATGAACTTGTGGAAACTTACAGCCACAAGTTGAAGAGAAAAGGACAATAGGGCATGATTAAATTAAAGTGAAAAGGGGATTAAGCGTAATCTGTATATTATATACCTTGTTCACACCAGTTCACACGTAGAATGTCTGTCAATTAGTGATTAAGTGTTCTTTAAACCAAGTTGTTTTCGGTTGATTGATTGATACCCACTTGTTCTGTGTTGGCAATCTCCGACATTAGCAACGCGAACCCAAGAAAATAACATAATAAAAATAGCACCCGAGCAGGTTTCTTTTGCTGATTCTGCAGACCCATTTTTTTGGTTTCCATAACCAGCTATAATAAATAGTATATAGTACTTTGATTCCATTGTAGACTTGTACTACATTTTTTTGTTGGTCTACATGAAAAGCATAATATATTTATGTTTCAAATTTAAACATATTATGGACGTATGCCCATGTGCTCAAATGTCCATTTACACAATATCAGTGTGATTCAAATTAGTCAATGAAATGATTGATGCGATTCCTCCACCGCATAACAGAATTACCACTGACACCTTGCCAAAAGGCAATAACTTTTGTTTTGCCAATAGCCTGCGTTTCCTCTTGGCACACCTCTCCTCTCACCTAAAGAAAATGCTTGGTATAGGAAATCACAAAAAAAAGATAAGAGAAACAATGAAGAAAAAAATAGGGAGAGAATAAGTGGAGAGAGAGAGTAAAATTCTTTCGTTCTTCTCTGATAGTTCTCTCTTTCTAGCACTACTCTTTTTTTAATGAACAAACAAATCCCCAAATTTTGATAAAAAAATACTTGATGTAGGAAATCGCGAGAGAAACAATGAAAAAAAGAACAGAAAAAGAGTAAGTGAATAGAGAGAGAACAAAATTCTCTCGTGATTCTCTCTTTCTAGCACTACTCCTCACCTAATATCCAATAAAGTTATACTTTGATAGACAATTTTAAGGCCACTGTACAATTTTGCATTCGAAGCCACAGCAAAGTTATCTCACTCTTGGTCTTGGAAGGTGTCAATTTTTTTTTTCATTAGTCACATCATTGGCCCAAAACGGCAACAGCGCAATAATTCAAAACATGGCCCCGCGAAAATGCAGCACCAAAAGAAAACGGCCTCATCAAAGAAGTTTCAACAACCCAGTGAACATCATCATCAAGCTTAAACACATTATTTTTGTGGACAGCACAACGCGAAGAGCCAACTACTTATTACAGTATGTCAAGAAACTATTCAACTTCTTTATTTTTGTTTCTATTATGTTTAAGTTTACATATTTGAGTGTCCAACTCGAACCTGAACCCGGTGCCATGAGGTGTTAAGTACGCCTCTCAAGTTCCAGATGGTTTCCACGCTTTCAGGTTGGACATTTGCAGCTGTGTCAACCTGCTTATACATTAAACTAAATTTGTTAAATGTAAATTCTTGAACAAGTGAAGCAATTTTTTAAGAGAGCATCTTTCAGTGTAACTATGAGCCAAACAACAAAAACATCTCACAGAACAAGGGGGAATCTATCCACAAGCTGAACCCTAGGACAGAAATTTCTATCAGATGACCAGCTGCATTATTCAATTCCTTGGATTTTATCTGGAGTTACAACTTGCATTTTGGTTCATCAGGGGCTCAAAGTTCACCTAGTGGGTGACAAATGACTAACCAGTTGACATAGGACACAATTTTGGTTGATTTCATTAATGGATGCAACACAGAGGCAAATCTGCTACTTACTAATCTATCCCTTCTGAGTTCTGATACTGGCAACTTGGGTGTATGCTTCTTTTAAAATAACATTATATCTGATCACCAAATACGAATCAACATATCTGGAGCTATGGACGCTACAATTGTGGGTAATTATCAATAAATAACATTATCAATAAATAGACGACGTACCGCTTTGGCAACTATTTGAGTGCTATGTGGAATATCGATAATGACTTCAAAAAATACCCATGCCCATTTATCGCTGCTCATGTGATCTGCAATATATGGAATACCAGTCTTCTGGTATCTGGAGGCTTCTACCCAGTTTTTGCCACCATCAACAGATATATCTACTCTCTCAATTCCACGGCCACCTCCTGATACTGCATATCCACTAACTTTTGCCTGCAAGTTGTACAATAGTTGAGGATCTGCTGTGTCAATGTGAAGAAAGATGCAGTGATCCTCTTAAGGGAGTGAGGGGATGGGAGGCAGATAGAGAGGGGTGGGGGAAAGATGGATCTTCTCCAAAAGATGGATCTTCTCCAGCTCTAGGTTCAAAGGGAAGCATCCATATTGTCATCACCGGAAGTGAAGCATTTGGATAATTTGAAAAAAATGCAAGTAACCCTTATATATAATATTGCAAACGTGCTTTGCCAGACCACTGATGTACCTTAAACTAATGAAAAATTAAGGAAAAAGAATCTAAATTCTGCACAAAATATGAAAATTGATTTCAGAAGACAGACACACTGTCACCAAAAAGATGGTTTTGCACATCCAATCCTTATATGCGTAAAGAGAAAAACAGAGTTTGTAAATGTCAAAAAAGAAAAAAAAAAAAAAAGACTAACCTTTCCAGGCTTCATCACATTCACGTCCTCTAGTGAGCAAATTACGCACTGTCAACCAACAAGTTTCAGTATTGTGCTTTTTTGCAATAAAAAGTGGATTATATTGAATGTTTCTCATTGAAAAATTAACCAAATGCAGTAACAGGTCAAGCAATCTTCATTTTTACCAACTCCTAAAGCAGCAGGATTTAAATGATTGCAAGTTCAACAAAAAGCCTATATTGACAATCTAATTTCAGAATGTTGTCATATTTGCCCTTGGGCATCAGCTTGAGTAGCTAAGAGATGGATTGGTTATTGGCTAGTCCAAATCTTATTAACTAAAAGAATAAAACAGGTTTTAAAGCTATTGATTCATGTGTCTATGTATGAACACCCAACACTCTGCCAAATGGAAGCACCATCAAGTAAATACCTGGACAGGGAAATCCATTAGTGGTCTCCTGGACTTCCAATTAATGTTATCCCAATTCACAGATGGTGGAAACATTTTGTAGTCCTTTTGCATAAAGAAGCCCTGTAAGGTAGTAATGGGGACTCATAGATATGCATATAAAAATGTGTAAACAGACTATTAATTAAGAACAAAGAGAACTTTTTCGAACCTGGCATTCCTCTGCAAGGATGTTGATGGTATCCAACCATTTGACGGAACGAGCACCTATAACACCCGGTACAACTACCCGAAGTGGATAACCATGATCTCTATTAAGAGGCTTTGGCATTATAATCGAAAGAAAAAGCTTACTGTTAGAACAAAACTGTAAAATGTTATGTTTCTCAAAGATGCTTTTACCCTAAAAAAACAAAAATAATATACTCAGATTAGCTAATGCATTAACAAGAGAGATTATTTGAGCGAAATGTGTTTATCATCCAAGCAATCACATGCATTGGATGCCATTTAAGTCTGCATGGAAATGCATTAGCTTCATTGACCTGTAAGCATTTGAATTCAATGTCAACAAAGAGGTTAACTCAACAGGATTCAAGCAAGAGGTGGCCCAAAACACAAGAAACAAAGCAACAACAGGATACTGAGCCTGCAGGAGCAGGGATGCACATTGTGGGAAACATGAGTTTCTGTCAGTAGAAGAATATGAAGAAATGTGACTAAATAAGTATTTTCTACCAACAGAAATACTAGCACCAGCTCCCAATCCATTTTTATTTTCAAAATGTGGGTACTTGGGGTATTTAGGGTTAAAATATTTAACCTACACAAGCACAAAATTGCTCGAAGGCAAGTATACCAACCTCTCCATTCATCTCATACGCAAGTAAAACATCAGCTTCTGGGTTTGTAGCTTGACTAAGTGGAATTGATGCTTTGTATGGACCCCCATTCTCCTCCTACAAAATAGAACAATTTCTCAAATAAAATCCATTTCCCACCCACATGCACAAAATTTTCAGAATGACATTCAAAGGCCAACATGTACCTTACACTTGTCAATGCTTACAAATTCCACATGTTTTCCACCTGACCTAGTGACACTTGTCAAGTTTGGTATCCCAACCAGTTCAAGAACATCAGCCAATTTGGCACCACTCCAGACAGCTGAAAGGAAATGATATAAAAATGATAAATTAGTTCTAACTGCACAGAAAAGCAAAAACAAGTTGATATATTCTTTGGGATTATTCAACTACAGACGACACATGCAAATTTAAAAGATAATTCTAATAGAGATATAATTCCAACCATGCTGCTTTTCTCGGTTAATATGAATGCAATTGATCTCTCTCTACTTTGTTATTCTTTTGTTTACATGGAACAGCTATTGCGTAGAGTATGGGTGACAAGAACAAATATGTGATCCCTCAAGTACAGAAATCACCAAACCTCTAACAGAAATCACCAAACCTCTATGTTTGCAGACTTTAGTTGAAAAATGTTTGGAGTTATCGAGGATAAATGACCCTAGCGTCTTGATAAATTGAGGCTGTTTTCTATCAACATTTTTCTAATGCCTGAAGATGAATCTTCCCTCAATTCTCTAGACCCATCTTTGAAGATTTGGAGAGTAACGAGCCCATCAGTTCGAGGTTTTGTTGGGATGGCTTCTCATAGTATGATTAACACAAATGATTTTATTCGAAGGATAGACCTGATAGTTGTCTTCATCACCGTGCTGCATTTCCAAGATGTAAGGCCAGGGGAAAGCATGATCATCTTTTCCTCCTGAGCAACAGTTGCCTTTAACATGTAGCAAATTCTATCTCAAGTTGCTTGTGAGGGTCGGCCTAGTTCATTCTCTTCTATCTCCTCATCCATTGAGAAGCATATCTGACGTACTCAAGAAAAAAGACGGCTACGCTGCTATGAAAGAGTGAATTATGGACATTTTATGTGTAATAAGCTGGGAAAAGAGCCAGATATTTTTTAAGACAAGGTAGAAACAAGGCAGTTTCCTTGGGCTGGAGTTTGTTTCTGAGCATTCCATAAGGCTATCACTAGTTCACTACGAAGGAATAATTATCAGTGTGTGTAAATAATTATCAGCCTGTCCAAGGGGCTTTTGCGTTCATACTCCTTATATACCGTATACACAAATAGAAAGGAAAAGTTAGAGTTATGATAAATCCAGTATTAAAGAATCAAACCATTTCCTATAGCAGAAACATCCCAGCCAACTCCCTTCACCGTTCTGACATTGCTCATCGCTGTCCTTCGGTTACCCGCACACTGTCCATGCATAACACATACAAGCCGAATCAATACTTCAGTTATATCTTATTACAAGCAGAGCAGTCACATAGAATGTCATACCTGCAAAGTGGCAGTGATGTTGTATTTTGGGAGCATCCTGTTATTTGACGGTAAAGTCAACTTCGTTGTTAAAGCAACAACGTAAATTTTTCAAAAGAGCATCAAAAAAAGTTTCAACTCGCTGAGAAAACCAACAAACATTCTGGAACAAGCATTTGGCTTACCGAATATCCCTCATAAACAGGTCTTTGGAATTTTCAATTAAACCACATATTGAGACATAATAGCTGCAAAGCAAACAAGTAACAAAATCAATAAAACAATTAATAAATAAAAAATTCAAGGCCTAGATTGGTAGGAGACAGTGAAGGGGGAAGGAAAATAAAATGATATAGAGAGACTATTTCCCCTGAATTGCTGGAAAGAAAAAATAAGGGGAAAAATGGGAGACAGACATACAATCTCTCTGAACTCAAAAATTTGTTCAATACATAAATACACATAAGAGGGGTGGAAATAATAAACATTTCTAATACCTTCATACTTACTTTTCTTTTCTTCTTTTTTTTTTCTGTTTTATATTTCGTCAACCTAAATATTACAATGTGGACAAGCATAAACACTGAAAATCTAAGAACACAATGGTTAAATTAACATATAGCACTTTCTCTTCTCTTGAACTCTTCCCTCTTTAAGAAATACAAAGAAGTGTAAAGTAACAGTCATCTACACTTTTTTTTTTCTTCTTTTTCTTACTTCCCATTTTGTCAAACAAGACTGAAAGTGATTAAACCATGTTTAGAAGAAAACCAGGAGAGAAAAAAAATTACCTTTCAATATCATCAACTATCGGAATTGGGCCATGGTTTCTCTTGTAGAAAAAATCAACAGGCGTCACGTAAGATGAAATCAAGGCCGACCGCGGCGGCTCCGCATTGAATGGTTCCTGCACCAACCAGTAGTAGCACACTCAAAAAATAAAAAATAAAAACATGCGTTCTCAAGTTATTTTATTTCTAGCTTCCTACTGTCAAACTCTCAAAAGCATAAGAATTACAACTTAGTTCAATTTCCATAGAGACCAAAACTTTTCTAACATGACAGATTAAATAACATTAACCAAAATACGAGACAAAATGAAAATAATAATAATGTAAAAATAAAAAAAAGTTGCCTTGGAATTAATTTGAAGGATAGGATGACGAGGCGGCTCTTGAGAGTAACTTGATGGTGCTGTTAGTCCCGGCATAGTCGAAGCTTCTTCTTCTCTCCTTCACTGGAGTCGAAAGCTTTCTTAAGTTTGCGTTTTTTGTGAATCGTGATTGCGACTTCTTATTAGCGGCGATCAATGGTTATGGGGAATAAGGAAAGATGCCAATGCTGACGTGGAAGGCCGTGGTGAGCCCACTTTCGTTGGTAGCGCGACCGAATCTCCTCGATGCCGACGGCTGGCGATGCTCGCAAAGGTGATCTGTTACTGCGGATTTGTGACGCGTCGTTTTGGGGATGTTTTTATTTTTCAGTTTCACGGAATATTAATGTTAATTAGTTAAATCGTAAAATGTATCCAAGGCTGGAATGGTTGGAAGAGTGTATAGAATCCACTGAATACGTGGACCACCTTTTTCTCTTCTTTTTTTTCGGTTCTGTGGGTGCATTTCGGTTATGCAAATAAAATTACAATTTAAATCACATCCAAACAAAAATAAGAAAGAAAAATTTATAGTTTTGTTAGTATTGAAAAAAAGAAAATTAGAGCACTAGATTATTAATTAATTCTATAATACTATTTGGCTAATTCATTAAGGTTCCAAAATGGGTAATTTTGCACATATTCGAATCTTTTCTACAGATAAAAATAAAGATAATATCATTAAGTTATTTAATTAATTCTTTAAACAAGAATGCTCATAATGAGAAAAAAATACATTAGTTGATGATCATTGAGCCGGTGTAATTTGAAAAATAGAGGTGCGAATTAATTTAAGAGTGAGGCTATTTGTACTCTAAAAGCTATGCTAAACACTTTAATTTTAGTAAAAACATGTATTAAGGATATACTTATTATATAAATAACTATTAAGGACAATTTATTATAAATTAATATTATATAATTACTTTGGACACCCATATAGCACACTCATTATTCAATTTATAATACTCATAACTTAAACTTTAGAACTTCTATTTTCAACATCTTAATTAATATTTAGATAAACAATGAGGAAATCAATTTTGAGAACAAATTTTGACTACAGAGTATGTATGATTCTTTTTAATTTTAACAAATAAAATAAAACAAAAATACAAATTTTTTTTTTAAAAATTTTTGGCTTTGGCCCTTCTTCTTCATCTCTTTGTATTAGTTTATTCTCCTTCTTTTTCTTTTTGGTAGCATTTATGGAATATTTTTATTGTTTTGTTCCCATTGCAAGTTATTTTAGGAGCAAAATTCAATATTAAACAAAAATTTGATAACTAAGATTATGTTAAATAATTTGTTTACATCTTGACTAAATTATATTGTTGTAAGTATATGTTAAATCAATATATCTCTTTAAATTAGTGTGCAGGATAGTTTTATTGGTTTTTTAAATATATAAAATTAAGTAATTTAAATAGTTTAAGCAAGAATAATTTTGAAAGTATAGTAAGCGTACAAAGAAAAGGCCAATTTTTTATAATTAGTGTATGAGCATGTGGAATAATAAAGTGTTATTATTTGAGCTTTCACCCAAAAAAGAAAATTTATATTCACCCACAGGAACAACCATTATTTGAGCTTCCTCTTCTGTTAGATTTATGGTGAATCCATTAATGGCGTGTTTACTAATCAGTAATTGAAATAAGCTAGAATCGGAATAGAGTGGAATCGGAATGGGCTGAAATCAGAATAAGGAATGAAAATCAGAATAAATTATTTACTTTAACTGCGGGAATTAGAATCAGAATCAGAATGAACTATATTGCCATTGATATGTTTACTTTATCTTAGAATCGGAATGGATTGTTGCAAGTTACTAAATTGACTTTAATTGATTATTGTCAATACTACTACTACTACTACTACTACAACAACAACAACTACTACTACTACTACTACTACTACTAGTATTGACAATAATCAATTAAAGTGAAATTATTAATGAAATTAAATTACTTCTACAATTAGTAGTTTAATTTAATTTGTCCAACAAAAGTTTAATTTCATTAATAATGCCGCTTGTTTAAAAAATCATCATAAAATTTTTCTCCTTTGCAGGTAATGACAAAAATCAACTAAACTTATTTTCATCATAAAAAGTCTTCTTCTTCTTCATCATGTTTAACAAATAGCAGCCATAATAGTAAAGTTGATAGATGAAGATTTAAGAGAGAGAAAAAAGAATAAGATTGAATTAATTAAGTGAAAGAGGGAGAGAGAAAGAGAGAAATTTAATATTTTATCTCTTACCTTTGCAAATTTTAGAGAGATAATGAAAAGAGCGAAATATGTAATGTTTGTTTTAGGCAATCCCTAAGTTACGTTTAACGTAACATACAACTGAGAAAATCTTGCTCGCTCAAATTGTTAAAATCTAATCCAACGGCTGATGTTTAATTTGTCCAAAAGTTGTAACAGAGGAGAGCTAGCTGAATTGGTTTGTTTAGAATGGTGGGCAATCGGAACAAATGGTTTGAAGAGTATTTGTAGGGGGTAAAAATTAAAAATTAAAGAGGGAATGCTCTAGGATTGAGACCTTTAGGGATTGTGAATGGAAAATAAAATCTTAAATTGAACTCTATTCATAAACAAAATTTGCAAACGTAATAGAACACTTTAACAAAGTTGCTGCCTATTCGTTTGCAAGTGGTTGTCGTCAGTGTTTCTTCTTCCTGCGGCTTGGGTGGGTCGAACATCAGCTGAAAGATTGCTTGTTGTTCCTCCGCTTCGTGGTTTGGCTTTCCATTAAGCAAACATTGTAAGCCTATCATCAAACATATCACATATGGATTTGATATATTCCTTGATCGATCTTTTACAGTTGCTAATATTTCTTTATTCAAATGATTGTGTGTTCCTTTCCTTTTGTTTACTTTTCTGTTTTTTATTTTTATTTTTAAATTCTCATTACATTATTATATATTCTCTTTGGTGTCACTCTTAGTAAAAAGCAAAGATCATTCAATACATATCCCTACCATTGCCTGTTTTGACCGCCGAATTTACTAATTGTTCTATCTAACTTGTTTCTTTTTTATATAGTTGCCTATTCAAGCTATGTTCCTTGTCGTTGATTGATTTTGATAATACTGATTTTAAAGTTGAATTAAGTATTTATGAATTTTGGTATTGGGTTTTAGCTCTTATATGTTGTTTATTAAATAATATTTACAATAATAGGAAAAACAAGTCTTTAATAATAGCGAAAGAGATTTTTGTGTTGCAATGCCTTTCCTCCACTTGTTATGAGCTTGTTTATGAGAGTGATTCAGTGAGATTGTTCATTTCAGGTTATTCTTAATTGACAAGTATTGTTTTTAATATGTATCTTCATTATTTATTACTTGTTTTTGTTTGAAATGTAGCTTGAAGAAGTAGAAAAAGATTTTGTTTGAAGCGAAGATATCAGATGCTGCATGCATAAGTAAGTTTTCCATTCCTGTATGAATTTGATATGGCAGAAATAGTATTTAATTTACTAGGTACCAAAATTTTATATATGAAATAATGTATATTCTGTGTCTTGTAACTTAATGCTGAGAAGTTCTGTGGAAGCTGGATCTAGAAATATTCTCACTGTATCATATGTAGTTAAAATGAACACGACCTGAAGCTTGTACCGAGGATAAAAGGGAAAAGTTAAGGGGATGAGCAATTTAAATTTGTGTTTGTCATCTAACAAGAGCAAAATTGTGGTATAATAAAGTGGTAGGTAGGATTCAATGAGGGATATATGCTTATAGAACTTGTAGGTAGAATTCAACAAGGGATATATGCTTATGAAACCTAAGTCTGTCATGATGACTACAAGGAAAGGCATAGTTCCTTAAATGGTTATGATTTAATAAATGAAAGTGATAAGTAAAGTAAGCAGATAGAAATTACATGTGCTTATTAGTAATTAGGGCCATTTAGGTGTATGATGATATGGGAACATGTGCTGAGTTGTTTTTCAGAATACAATAGAAAACAATCAAACAATTAGTTCACTATGAGTAGATAAAATTGATATGAGATAAAACTGATAACCATGGAAGTTATAACACTTTAACTGGAGATATAAGACAAGACATAATTTTGTTAGTACATAGCAGCGAATAGATAGTTCAAATTTTACAGTAGTGGAAAGAGAAAGAATCCCAAATATTATAGGCAAAAGTAGAATAAGATGATAACAGAGGAACATGTTTTAGTTGTTACATGCAATTGGCTTCTGTAGATTCTGGTGAAAATTCCAGAATTGGAGATGTATTGTGGTTAGAGATCTTGTATGGATCCTATCTGTTGTAATTCTTTTCCCTTGTATGTACATCATTCCTGAATTGGATAGAACTTCAATTGGTAAGTTCATTGTTTGGGGAGTTATAAAGATGAAGTAGAAATGGTTGGAACTTTTGTGTTTTATGTTGTTTATTGACTTGGTGAGACTAATATCTTGAAAATCTCTTAGGTATACTATAAAATTATGTTGAATAGAAGGTGTGAGAGTTTCTTTTAACATGTTTACCCAGCCTTAATTTATTAGCTTGGTTTATCAATTAGTGTGGTGCAGTATGCAATCTATGCACACATGCTAAAGCTATATGAAAGTTGTAGGTTTTTTTAGTAATGATGTTATACTGTTGTCTTTACAATTATCTTGATTTTAATAAATATACCAAAATGAACGTATTTTCATCCTCACAACAAAGTCTCCCTGATTGCACAACTATTCATAACACTCATATATGGATTTTAGCTTATATTATGTATGAGATGATGCTTTTTACTAAGATTGGCTTAGTTTGCAATTTTTTTAATCTTAAATATTTTTAGCATAACATTAAAGAGTTGTCTAAGTTAAACTATGAAGTTTAAAGAATATGACTACTGTAGAAACCTACTCAGGGTTAGGGGTTTATATCTTGTTGAAAGTTTAGCTAAACGTAGTTTAATTGTCTTTATTGATAACACTGGAGCAGCGTATTAACCTTCACATGACTTGTTTGGAGATAAAAATCTCATTTAATGATGTTCATTTAATTTTTATTATAGGCTATCATTAAGAGAGAACCAAGCCAGTATCAAGGGTTTGTTTGATTCAGAAAAATGTGCACAATGTTGATTTGAGAAACCAAAAGCAAATACCATCTATATCTTCTTCTGTATTAGTTAAAAGTGTGCATGCGCGTGTGTTTGTTGGGTTACGTGGTTTAAGTTGAATGTTGTATATATTGTACGTGCCCATATGCACAGCGTGTGTGGATTACAAAGAACTGTAAGGTAATTTGTATATTCTAAAACTATTGTTAACTAATTATCTGGTGTATATTGATTTTGAGATTATTATTATGCGTTTGATTGTGAGTAAAAATAAAGACAAGGGAAGGAAATGCTACTAGTAACAGTATGTTATTCATGTTTTTGCTCTGTAGGTACGTTAGCTGAAATTCTAGCTAAGCAACCCAGGAGGGAGAATGGTGAATTGGGTACGTAAACAAAATATATAACAAAAATTACAAAACAATTTGAAGCAATGCTTCAAGATATTTAATGACTGTAGATTTAAACTTTCCCTAAGTATGATCTACAATATATGTAAACTCCTCGTGAGTATCTCATAAAATACCAAAAGCACTTCAACATTACAAAATACATGTTGTTTGTCTTCTCTCCCTTCATTATCAAAATTATGTATGTTAAAATTAAAAACAACTCCGCAATTATTAATCATTAAACCAACGTATATAAATCAAATGACCAAAGCATCCAGAAATGTTGTTTAATCAAAGCATCCAAACATTAATAAGAATATAGAAATCAAGGTTAGAACATAAGTATCAAATGCATATGATAATGTAGGTGCATAAAAAGACATGAACCAAAATAAAAACAAGAGAAGAATGATACTAGTTAGGAGGCTGAGATGATGAGGATGATGGTGGTGGAAACCCAAGGATAGTAAAAGGGCACTGCTAGTCGTTAAGGATCTACTGTTGTTGGTCAAAGAGGCGTTGTTGTTGATCAAAGAGGTGCTACTGCTAAAAAAGGAAATGAATTTAAAATCCCTCAAACTGTGACTGAAGTTGGTTTTGCTGCTTAGATATAAATCCCAATTCACCCCCCCTCTTGGGTTGCCTAGTTAGTATTTCAGAGCACACTTCACTCAACAGCCAATACATAGGGTCCTTAAAAACTGCTGAAGTGGAATGGGAAAGATCCTTTAAAGTAGAATAGAAACGATCCTCTAAAGGGGGATGTCGAGGATATGATCATTGTGGACTGCTAAGATTGGGAAGCTGGTCTGGTGAAAGGACATCATTAAAGATACAATGATCTAAAGGAGCAAGCTTTGTAACCTTATTCTTAAGTCGTTGGTTTTTAACCCATGTATCATCCACCCATACAAACCCCAAATTAGCTATAACGTCGTCTTTTAACTCTTTGGTATCGTCAAAAGTTGGAGCAGTTATAGGAACTAAAAAATGTTTAAGGATTTGGGTAATTATCCTACCAAAAGAAAAAGATTTATTTGTTATACTTGGAGTACTAAGCATATGTTGAAGAATGATATACCCAATATTTACCACCATTCCCTCTAGAATACTATCTAAAAAGGCAACATCTAAGTGTGTAACTTCATCGCCATGTCCTAAACGAGGGCTAATTACATGTTGAAGGAGACTATGAAAAACCTAAAGTTGAAGGGGTAAGGCTTGTGATTTTAAAGTAGACTTAAAGAATTATGAGGATAAATCAGATCGCCTACATATATTCATAACAACATTGACAACAGAATAGCAAGGATAATCAATTCTCTGCCTAGATGTATAGATATCCAACTCTTTATTCCTAGTCTTACGGATCATATTCAGATCCTCTACATCAAACTCAATAGAAATTCTACAAACATTTGTAACAACTCTAATAGCAGTGTGTGTAGAAATCAGCATGTTCGAGTAAAATACTCGTACCAAGTTCTAATAAACCGGCTCTCTAATAACTAAGGCATTGGTCCAACCCATATTACCAAGTAACTCCCTAAGAGTTTTGCTACAAATTTACGATTTTTCTAACTTATCAAGGTTAACAAAGTAGACAGTGAGAATCGACCTTAATATAAATCGGTCATAGAAGCGCTTATATAGAGGCGAAGTTGGAAAGTGGGTGGAAATGAATTCCGGAATGTCTCTATCAAGTTCTTTGCGCTTCTTAGCCGTATACTTTCATTTAGACTTCTCACCAGCTATATTAAAACATCAAGAAATTCCAAAAACACAAATTCAGGTTTATAAAATTAATGGATGACTTTGAACGGATTATTTTGATCCTAAAGATAATTTAAGACAATGTATGAGTTCAATTTGGTCAAGAACAGGCTAAAAAGGGCTTAAATATGAGAGTGTGTAAAACGAGTGAGTTAGGTTTAGAAATTTGGGATTTTTGTGAAAAAAAAGGATAAAATGATGATTTGAATATGAATAATGGAGCTTTAAAGGATAAGAAACAATGTTGCAGTTTCAATTTTACAAAATTGTTAGAAATGAATTATTGTAGAGAGCGAGGATGAAGAAACAGGTTTGAGAGAAGAGAGGGAGCGAAGAGAAGTGAGGAAGATGATGAACTGTTTATTTTAAATGGTTAACCGTATAACGGCTAGCCACTTGATTTGAGCTGGCTAACCATTATGTTTCTTCCCATGAAGCGGTCAGCTCCTTAAAGAAAGTGATTAACCGTGTTGTTAGTAGAAACATAGCGGTTAGCTGCTTGATTTGAGCCGGCTAACCGTTATATTTTTGCCCAAGAAGCAACTAGCCCCTTGAAGAAAGCAATTAACCGCTTCGTGGGCAAAAACATAGAGGCTAGCCACTTTATTTGAGCTGGCTGGCCATTAGGTTCGGTTTTGCTATAGGCTATGAGGCTAATGGATTCCCCTGTGTTTTGCTCCATTTTGCGTTCATGCCAAAATTTGATCAATTCCGAAACAATTTTGTGGTTCCGAAATGTTTCAAAAGCCATTTTTTATACATGAACATTTCAAAAATTGTGTGAATTTCATTTAATATCATATGCATAATTAAATAGATATCATGTAATCGTCCAAGATAAGAAATCAAACAAGTCTAATAGTGTCAATATCATGAAAAGAAATGTTAATGTGAAATGTTTTTCATCCCAACTTCATGTGGAAATTTTGAAAATTATTCTTTACAAAGAGGCTTATTACTTCAATGGGCCAAGATTTGAATTGTGGCTATACACTCTTATTGGTCTTAAAATGACATAATCAGTCATGTTATTGTGTTCTTACAGTGGCTTCAAGATTCTGTTAAGTTCAAATGTGAATTATTACTACTGTGATTATAGATGTTGATTGCCTTACATAATGGATTTTGTTCACCACCAATGGCCTAACCCTAAATTAGAAAATTGCAATTGTCGATGTTGCTTTCCTCACCCAGTCGATTTAACAACTACATTATATAATTTATCGTTGTGATTATAATAGCTGGAAATATGAATTTTTGTCATAAAATCTAGTCATCTGCATGGTGTTGCTACATTGTTACACATGCACTCTATATAGACAGTTATCAACTTCATATTTTTTAACAACCAGAACAAATGAGGAATTAATCCATTAATGCAACCAATTGAACCAACACAAATATTCTTCCCACTTATATTGATGCTAAAATATTGTTATATGGTTACACTATGATCATCATCATTAATACATAAAAAAGTTCCATCACTAGAATCACAAAAAGTTTCCCCAGTGTTGACGATTGTGTATGTATTGCAAAAGATAATATTAGTTGTAATAACCCAAAAAATACAGTTCTGAACGCTTCCTCTTCCATGTCTGCTTCATAACATCACTGCTTAGTTTATCATATCTCAATACTTACTTTATAATTATTATTGCATAATTACAGATGTGTTATCAATTAATATCAAAAGTATGAAAGACAAAGACAAAGAATAAAATTGAATATACAATTGTGTAGAGTAAGTTAGAAACAACTTACTGCTATAGGCCTCTGAGCTATAGTCAAGGTTTGTACTTTCAAACAAGCTTGTGGGAGCTGAAGTTTTTGCTTCATCAAGCATATCCTTTACACATGGAACAAGAATTGAATTGCAAACTTGTACTAGTAATATTTAACATGATAAGACACATTTAAATAATCTGCATGGATGAATTCAATAAAGTGACATTACTACATTAACTTCTTTTACCATCAAAATATTAAACTCTCTCTTTTCTACCTTATGTATTGATTTATTTAGCTGGGTAGTATCGCCATTTTGCGGTGGCAATATTGATTGAAACTTCAAACTTGGCCAACATTTCTCATCTAGAACCATTTGCATCATCAATGCATATGTTGACTGTTAGATATGAAGCTCAAAATCTGAACTTAAGATTGTATACGACAAGTCAACTTAAACCTTGCATTGGGTATGACATGTCAGCCGCAGGAGTTCAGGGAGCTGTATGACATTCTTACTCTGTTGATAAAATAAATAAGTGACTCACGTGATGAAACACGTGCATCACTTACTCAAAACAACAGAGGTGAATACCCCTTTGTACTTAGGAGCTTAAGAAGATGAAACATGTGGCTACCAAAGGTTCAAAAGGCCGTTAAAGGTTGTTATCACGCGGGTAAAAGACTGGGTTTGTTATGAACAAACCCAGGTGACGTTAGCAGCTGACTGATGATGGGTCCTTCTAGATCCTTTCATCACTATATATATAGCCCTATGATGAGATCTTGTGTAGCGTGATTTTGTACTATCTTCTCAAGAACTTTGTATCTTTAATAAGCTCTGATAGTGGAACTCTTCTTCTCCTTTACAGTGGATGTAGGCTCACCTTGTGGCCGAACCACTATAAATCACTGGTGTCAAGTGTGTGTACTTTCTTTTCTGTTTTCTTTGAGTTGCTTGAGTGAATTACCATTTTATTCATTAGCCAATAAAACTAAGTAGATTTTGAAATCTTGAGCAAATAAATGTGGATCTTAGGAGAACTAAATTGGTGACAAATTGGTTAAGTTCTAACATTGACATATATCTATATTTTGTTAGCAATAGATTAACAAAGTCCTTGACTTCTCTCCCTACATTCAAAATGCATCTCGATGCGTGAGCCTATGGAATTCCGCTAGTCTGCCACATACCACGCTCGTAAAATTGCTTCTTAATATCAATGCTGACCTGCCTATTTCCATTCTTTAAGAGACACAAGACCTACCCCTCAGTTGTTTCCACAACTTTATCTCTTACAACCTTGATTGCCTTCTTAACCTTTTTACTAACAACAGATGGAAGCTTACCTTTCTAGGACAACTATACTGAGTATCTCTACTCGAACAAATGTCTTATCTTCCTAACGATCGCTCACATTCTTTTGGTGATGCTTTGAGTAAAGTAATTATGCATTCACAATTGAAACTTCTTTCCCATTTCATTTGTAACATGCGTACATTTTTCCCAAGCAAGCATGAAATGCAAAGCCCACATTTCTTATTTTGATCGCATTAGTCATTCATGGCACCTCTCATCTATTACTTTTATTTGATCTAAATGTCTACAAAATTCTACTGCGCTAGTGCTGTGACAAGCCCCCTAAAACAGATAGCATAATAGGTTGCTTAAGAATTCTGCCTTCATCTATTCATAAACAGTCTGAGCACAAATTCTGATCTCTGCCTTACACATTAAGGCTTTAAAGCCTCCTTAACGCTATTCTCACCATGTGACATAAAACAAAAACCTTCCCCATTATCCACCCTCAACAGTTCACATAGTTTGAGTAAGAAATGATACCAAGTGGAGTTTGATTCCTCTTCAATCTTGTAAACGGCTACAGGCCATATTCTATTGCTGGCAACAATTCCTATGACAATTAACCTAACCCCACTAAATTCACTCATTACACGTCATACATAAAGTGTAATAAAATGCCTGCAACGAAATTTAAAACCCTAAACAATTTCATATTAACAAATGATGAATCTATTGAACCAATGCTAATTTGTAACACTGCACTATTCAGTTTCAAGATAGACTTTGTGCGACCTATCCATGTCCTCAATTGTAGCAACCAACCGGCCAAGACATGTATATAAATCAACATAGTTAGTCCTTAGAATTTCACGATCCATTTTTTGCACTTCCTACAACTTAGTCTTCGGACAATCAACCTCAAATAATTGTCGAATTTTATCACCCATGGTGATTAGACTAACCTCAAGATCTCCATTCCATTCGTGCAAGAAAGTGTACACTATCCACCTTGAACTTTCTATTTTGTTTCGTCTCTTTGGGAAGTAGTTACGGATAAGATTAATGCTCGTCACTTCAAACACAGGACCTCGACTAATCTTTCTTCCCTCTATATGCCAGTTGTACTTAATTTATGAGCATTCAACGGAAATGTATTGCTCATTATTGGTCTTGCAGCAGATGTTGAAACCATCCCTCAAGGCTAGAGCGTTAACTGCGTGGCGAAACACCAATCCATTATGAAACTTTTTCCCCAAATGCAATATCATTTTGTTATCATCACCTGATGAGAATGTTAAGCTATTGCGGCAATTTATTATGCCAAATAGTCCCAACTGTTTGGACAATAGTTAGTATGTTTTGTTTATAGGTACATTATTAATTAAAGTCTACATAAATACCATTGTTTATGCAATAATTTAGGAATCATCATCACGTTATATTACATCTTCAATAATGAGTAAAGGCCCATTTTTTTTTCTTTTTTCCCCATGAAAATGACCTTATTTGTCAATGTTTTCATCACAGAAGCTATTACGAATTGGGCAAATTACATGCCAAATGAAGGCATTTCATCTTATGCACATGTAAATGTGAAAATGTGGGGGAACATGCACATACAAAACCCCATCTGCAACATCAAAACCCACAACCGATGAAAGAACAATTAATCCTTATTCAGACAATATAGGACGAGAAGCTGCATATGATTAGTTGGAGTATTGTTTTGCTATAGGAAGTGAAGTTTCCACCAAAGATGATGCGAAGAGTTTTCACTTCAGTTATGCCTAGTTGAAAGGTTTTGGAGTAAGGAAAGATGTGAAATGCATTGATATAAATGAGTAAGTGAAGTGTATGAGATGGGTCTACAGCCGGGAAGGGTTCATGCCTCGTAAGTATACGCAGAACACGAATAGGAAAAATGCTGTAAGGCCTATTATTAGAACTAGATGTAGGGCAGAACTACGGGTTCTATTTTATCTAAATAAAGGAGTCTAGGTCTCAACAATTTTTACTGTAGATAACAATCATAACTTGACCCCACCGTATCATGTTCACTACATTCGGGCGCTCAAGAAAGTTTCTATGGTGGATGTGGCTTCTGCTTTAGTAATGCATCGTGTGGGCATTGGGCCTTTTCAGATACACAAGTATATGGTCCAATGTTCTTGTGGATATAGCGACGTCGACTACATGAGAAAGGATGTTAAAAATGTAGTTGTAGGTTAAAGGCGAAAACAACTAAAGGATTCTGATTCTGAGTCATGCATAGCATATCTTAATGAGAGAAAAGACTTTGACCCTTATTTCTATCTTGAGTACACAATTGACGAGCAATATAAATTAGGTGATATTTTTTTGTGTGATGAAAGTTGTAGGGTAGATTATGCAATAATTGGGGATGTTTTTGCATTTGATGCAACTTACTGCACAAATGCTTACTACAAAGCTTTAGTTGTTATTGTAGGCATTAACTACCACTATAGATCAACAATCTTTGGGTTCATTTTGCTGACTGTAGAAACTAAACAGACCTATAGATGGTTGTTGGCGACATTTTTGGATGCTATGGAGAGCAAACATCTAAAAGCAGTCTTAACTGATGGGAAAAAAAGAAATGTGCAAAGTAATTTCAAAGACACTTCCACAATCAATCCATAGACTGTGTTATTGGCACCTTGAGAGGGATGCACAAACAAATGTGGACAAAACAGAATTCACAGTTAACTTTAAGGATTGCATGTTGTACACGAATGAGCATGAAGATTTTCAAAGCAAATGAGATGCGATGGTGCATAAACATAAAGTTTAAAGTAACGAATGGGTAAAGAAAATGTATCTTGATAGGTATTTATGGGCAAAACCTTATTTCAAAGAACAATTTTTTGGGGGAATGAGGAGATAAGATGTGAGGGATTTAATACTTTCTTAAACCAAAATGTTAGTAGAAAAATGCGATTAATAGAATTTGTGGGTCAAATTGACAGGTTAATGAACAAATAGCAAGAGTTGGGGGGATATGATGGTTTTGACAGTTCATATGGCCACCTATATTGTGCACCCACTTAAGACAATATGAGTAGCAAGCTGAGAAAATTTACACAAAGTTCATTTTTTAAAACGTCTGCATAGAACTGAATAAGGGGGGATTGGTTTTATTAAAGGATATGTAAATGACATAAGCACTTGGACTTACAGCATCAAAGAGTTCCGAAAGGTAAACAAAGAGTAGAATGTTTTATTCTATCACCAATTTAAGCTTGCTACATGCCAGTGCCAACTTCTTGAGAAGCTGGGCATACCTTGTTCTCATTCATTAGCTGATTAAAAGGCTGAAGATGTTCAATCAATTCTAGAATGTATGAAACTAATGTAGTGGCTGAAAACTGCAAAGATAAACAATCTTTCGTAGAATGATGGCCAATTAGAGAAAGTGCACACGAGCAAAATGGTGCAGACATGGTTAATTAATGTAACATGCAGGAGCTTGTAGTATTTTGATGGGCAGAGCCTCGAAGCCTATAAAAAACGATGAAAGGAATCCACAGCCTCATATTGCAGCTACAATTTATGTCTTTGCCTACAAACAGAACAAGTGTACCATATTTTCAGGAAAATCTCAACCTCATCTAAGACTTTATGCTTGTACTAACAAAAAGGGCATCGAGGCTCCCTAAAAAGGCCCAAAAAAAAAAAGAAAATACAGCCGATGTAACAACCTTGGCTATACGATTAGAACTTGCACTAAGAATCCATCACTAATTCCAACTAACATATACGGCTAGAATGATTGCAGCGACCACATGTAGAACAACAACTTGGAAGAATCATATTATAATACCTCCACTTAGACCAACAAATATATCGATGCAAGCACAAAACATACCCCGACTCAAACATGAGAATCATGGCTTAATAATAGTCAATTCATTGGCATCACTGCACCAACCAAGCTAAATCTTTTTAGGAATGGTTCAACATACTAGGTCTATACAAAAATGGCTTGCTAACCACTTATTTCACTCAAAAGGTAATATTTTTCCTTAACTATGAGTTTATAGTTTTTGAGATTATTTATGTTGCTGATACATGGGAGTAGTTTGTTGGGTTAGCATGTTTAGCGACTTCAGTTTATGACAATTGTGTTTCCACTATGCTATATCGAAATGGAAAGTCTACGTTCTGATTTAGGGATTCATTAACTTAGGAGTTCTATTTCAACATATCAATTATTATGCCTTGTGTTTGGTTGCATGACAAGTTAACTAATAGATATTCTATTGGTGAGAAATTTTGAGGAGTGATAGGTCAATGTTTTTGTGTTCCAGTTTTGGAAACTATGGATTCAGCTGGATTTACGATTGAGTTTCCTGACTTCCACTCATTATTCATTACTTGAAATTTTTTCCAGAGATTACTCCCATGCCACATTTGATGTTTAACAAGAACAATGTAACAATGTTAAAATGAGCTGAAATTTTGGGATATTATACAGCAATATAAGTCTTAAATTAAGATGTGGAAATTTTGACATGATTGAACTTGTGATTGATTGTGTGCGAATTTCCAAAGTTAGCCAGCACTGAGGCTAGATTTTTGATAGATTTCAAAAACTAACTCTTTATCTTAAAAAGCACATGTCAAAAAAATATGAAAATGAACTCAAATTTTAAATTGTTTGCCCTGAATACGAGAAATCTTTTTCTTAAATGTTTGATTGAACTTCTATCACTATTTCATTTACTATTGTGTATGCACCAAGCCCTACAGTTGATGTTGTGGTTTCATTGACAGTCTTAGTGGATGTGATAACCTCTTATGTTATCAAAATGACAAAATAACTTTATATGTCATACATTTTACTCGTCTATTAGTATTTTCAAAAATTTCTTAGCAATGAATATTTGCAAACTTTGCATTGAAAATGAAATTGTGCTTTCGTGTCGAAATTTTAGGTTTTACAGACGTCAATGTCTTCGAGTAACTGATAGATGGATGCCTTGCGTTTTGCTAAAAAAAGTTTTACTTTTCTTGATCCATACGCTGTTATTGAGAGGTCAAGCATGTATTAAATTTGATTTGATTGCCAGTACTACCTTGTAATATCTTGAACAAATGATAATGTTGCAGATTTTGATTTACTAATATTAATGCTGCTGGTTGCAAATCGTATTTGTGGACTTAAACAGTCAATTAATTTCCTAAGAAGAAATATTTGTAGAAAAAGTGTATAATACTACTTCCTACAAGTGCTCCCAACCATGACTGCTCTCCTTACCAATGCACGGAGTTAATTGTACCTTATAGTTTCTCAAAATGGAGTTAATTGTACTTCATAGATTCTCAAAACGGAGTTAGTTGTACCTTATAGATTTTCAACTGTGCATGTACCAAATAAATACAATAACCCACAGTTAGCATTACTAATTTCAAAGAGAGAAACACTAAATAACCTAATAATAATGTGAATTAAATATTTATCCTGAATATGAGATGTTCAGCTCTAAACAAATTGTTGCATGGTTCATGAATTGCATGCACAAAAATTTGGTTTTCCAACGTATAAGGAAAAAGAATAATGTTGCAGCCACAACATCACGTAAAATAAATATGGAATTCAAACTTGTGGCATTTCATAAAAGGAAGTTGGAGAATTAGCATACCATGAATCCAGTTAATGTCTTCTCTGTTGGGCAAAGATAAATGACTTTGTCGAACAAATGCATGGGTTTGAAAGTGCAGTATCATTTTGCTTTCCATGCTCACTGCATAGTGGTGCTAAGTTTTAGCAAGCTTGCTTTATAAACCTCATTAAAACCAAAACTTGAACAGACTAATTAAACCCCAAAAATTTAATCATTTCTCAATAATCTACACATGTCACATTCTTAGCTTTTTGTCTTATTACCAAAACTTTTTAATTTTTGTCTTTTCATGTAGTGAAAATATCTGAAAACCTTTCACAATTTTCCAGGTGTGAGAGCAAAGCCACTTAAACGTTTTGCCCATAAGCCAATCGCGAGAATAGTAGTATAATTATTAATCTTCAATTCTTCACGTATGTATGTGCAATTTGCAAAGTCTTTTATCCTTTGCTTGAGGTGCTGCAATATACAAATAAGCACATATAAATCAGATTGGAAAATAGAAATTGAATGTGAAGTTCAAGGTTGAGAGTATTTTAAAGAATTACCTTCACTCCTCATGTAGTGCAACAAATATTTTCTTCAGGCTTTTAATTTCTGCAGTTAACACCATTTTGAGAGCATAGAAGTTGGCAATAAGAAATAGACAAAAATAAAGTGTTGTGAATGCATCAATAAGCAAATTTAATTAAAAAAAATCCCCTCAATTTGCTCTTAGTTTATAATCTTGTCATAAAAACGTCAAAAACAACCATTCTGACAAGACACTTTCCCTGGAACTATGATGAACCAATGATATATTGAAACTAAAAAAATAAAACGAAGAAATAATGAAAACATGGAGTGAGGGATAAGCAAATGAATACAGAGGAAGCTCACATAATAACCTCAAAGTCCCTATTCTATGTCTTTTTTAATGTAACAAAAAAGATGTAAGAGAACCATAATGAAGACAGTAATTAAAATTCCAGAAAGCACATCTAATACGATAATATTAACTCTGGTGTTAAACCTTGGCTTCAGAAATATGACATTTAGTCGCTAGGTAGAAATTGAAGAAAACTCTGCTGTAATTCCAGCCGTAACCACCTATACAACCATCCCTCTAATTTATTCATAAATTAGGACCGTGCATTGTCCAGATCTTGACCATTAAAGGAAAAATTGTATTCATACTGCATATAGCAGTCCATTATAATTTAGAAAATATCAGTCATATCAATTCAAAAGGAGTAGCTCATTCTCCACTAGGCTATGAAAGCCAAGCCTAATTCATAGACACCTTTAACATAAAAAATGACACAAGCAGGTATACTTGTTGGCTAATCAATCATGCTATAATTTTCACATAAAAGAACACAAAATGATAGAGAATAAGTTATTCTAAAAAGCTCACCTTCATAATGATTATTGAAAACAAAAGTGAATCTAAGAAAACTTATATGTTACATATCATGTGCCAAATCAATCATGATATAATGTTTGTGCATGTTATTCTGTAGTGCCATTACATGAACTCCAAATTGTTTCAATCAAGTCCATAAACGAAAACGCTAGTATGTTGACAAAGTAATTTAAAACTTAAACGATATATGAGGTTTTAAAGGAAAACTGGAAAAGTATTCTTGAAGCTCAGAATAAGAAGCAATTGTGGATGAAGGAAATTTTTTAACAACATAGTTAGTAAAATAGATTGCAAAGATCAAAACAGGTGAGACAATAAAAATTGCTTTGACAACATACATATAAAGACAATCTTCTTAATGATAACTGCCTACAATATATCAACTAATATATGTAATATATACCCCTCCAAATTTCCAAAAAGTAAATATGCATTTCCCATAAATTTATCTTTCTTCTTGTTGTGATTCATGACTTCATGGTTGTTCTACAATAGATAAGTAATCAATTTTATAGATTCACATACCATCTTTCTTAGTCAACCGCTCATTGGCCCAAATGGTTCACCATACCACAATTAATAGACACACAAACCAAGCTATTATAGGGAATAAGATAAAAAAAATAGATGTTGAAACACCGCACGCCAAAAACTTGTTACACATTGCTATCTTTATGTACTTTTCTTATCCAAACAGAGGTTTATGTATTTACAATTTGGATCTTTAAAAAATTCAAGCAACATACCATACCGATAATTAGAAAGATACAATCTAACTAAATGAAATCCAAATTGCATTTGAGAATGTTAAATCAAATAATTAAAGGTTTTCAACTGACATTCTTATAATAACCAAATTAGTAGCAAATTAGTTTAAACTTTCTTTATAATTTATACTCGTATAGTATATAACTCAACATATAACCATATTGACAAAACAGACATATAATAAAAGAAAATTTTCATTGTAAAACAAACATATATAAGCATATTGAAAAAACTATAAAACTCTACATTACATATTAACAAGAAACATACATATAATAGCAAGAAAATTTTCATTGTAAAGCAAGAGCACATACTATGTGATATATCTATTATCTAAGTATGAAAATAAGCAAAATAAAGAACCATGGAAATTATACTTGATTGAGCTTTAATCATCTCTCAACTCATCATCTAAGGCGCCGCGATGATGTTCACTAATCCTCATCGACACTTGCTTTTCCCATTTGACAATCTTCTCTGCCTTTCGACTAACCTTTTCTTGTTCCTTCATTGCCTTCTGCAGTATCTTTTCCTACTCTTTAACAAAAAAAATACTCAAATCCGACAAGAACTCATCGTTCTTTATATCCCAATCAAGGCCATCACCAAGAATTTGACTTTCCCTGCTCTTTTTCTTCGAAGCATTCTTCGGAGAACACCAAATAAAGCCCTTTCTCTATGGCGGAGATGGCAGAGAAGAAGGTGAATCCATCCATGAACTTGGAGAACTCAACGACGAAAATAATGACTTGGATTTCAACTTCAGCTTTGATTTCGAGGAAACAGCAATGGCAGGAACAGAAGCAAAAACAAACCCATATCTGGAATTTTCTTTATAATTAATTTCTCGATCTAGGTTCTATTTGGACTCCAAGAAAATGGTCGAAAGAAGAGAAGAATCACAACTACAAACTGATTTTGCAGTCTCCAAGCAGGGGGGTTTCTCATCTGGGTTTTGTTTGGAATCGAATAAAAACTCTGACTTTGAAGTTGGATTTGAATCATTGAAATCCCCGTGGTTAGAATTTGGTGGTGGAGGACGGTAGTGAATTTTGAGGACGATTGTGTTGGAAGAGATAGAACTCTTTTTTAGTGTGTTCTTAATTTTGATAGTTAAAACGATGTTGTTGAGCTTGTCATGACTGGCTATAGAAGGGAGTCTTTTCGTTGATTTTTTTTCTTTTTCTTTTTTTTGTGTGACTGGTTTCAATCGCTTAAACAAGATTCATTTTATTGCTATTATGTTCACTTGACATATGCTTATTGGACAGATAGTCATATCACTGGCTGTAAGTTACGTTAAACTTAACTTAGAGAGGTATTTTGCTCTAAATTTAATATTTTTAAAATTTTTATTAACACACGTGTAAATATTATTAGTTGATCTTCCACTTCAGATTCTCTAATTTAGCACACCAAAATAACACGGGAAATTTACAATATTAGCCAAAAAATTTAGGCCTTTTTCTCAATTAACCCTTCAAATTTTTTTCTATCAACATTAGCCATATCCTCAATTTGTGGACGAAATTACCCTCCCCATTCTCACGTTCCCTCACCTAAATTTCTCCCTCTCTCACCAAATTCTCATCACCGGAAGTTGTATAGATCATTGGCGGCGGCGTAGATCGGCAGCGGAGGAACTTGGCGACGGCGGAAAGAAGTTAAATCACCTTGAAAACTTCGGAGATAACTAAAATCAAAGGAAAAAATTGAAAACCCAAGGTGAGTTATTATTGTCGTTATTGTTATTGTTTGGCTTTTTGTTGTTGTTGGTGGTGTTGTTGGTAGTCTTTAATGGCGGTGGTGGGTGAGATCCATGGGAAAGGGAAGAGAAGGGAAAGGGATGTCGCGCGACAGGGAGGTCCTGTCGCGCGCGCCTGTCGCAAGGATATGTGCGACAGGCGCGCGCCTGTCGCAAGGTTATGTGCGACAGGCGCGCGCCTGTCGCAAGGTTATGTACTACAGGCGCGCGCCTGTCGCACATAACCCGTGCGACGGGCGCGCGCCTGTTGCACGAAACCCGTGCGACGGGCGTGCCCGTCGCACCAGATTTCGTGCGACCGGCACACCTGTCGCACGAAAAGTTTTTTTTTTAAGTTAAATTTTTTTTAATATAATGTAATAATTTTATAAATATTACAGATACATGGCGAAATCTGAATCACCGGATATTGAAGTTGGCAAGATGTATATTCCTTATGCCGATCACTTTTCTGGTCGAATTACGAACATGTGTAAGTTATCTTCGGTCGTGAAAGTGATCCAAGAAAAATTAACAAAGCGGCAGTTGAATATGTTCAAAAAAGATATATTTGGGCATTTCTTGGAATGTCGAAGTTCTCCATTTAGTGGGGTAATATTGCACAATCTTTTACTGAGGCAAGTGGCCCCTGAAGAAGATAGCCCTGAGGATCAGTTATGGTTCGAAATTGGTGGGCATTTGATTCGCTTCTCAGTTGTCGAATGGTGCTTGGTTACTGGACTTTCATTTGCGAGTTCGAGCGAACAAATGAATGATAAAAGGGGGCAGCAGAGGCTACGAAATAAGTATTTTGGCGGTTTGCATCGTAAGATGTCTGTGAAGGAATTCGATGCAGAATTTTTCTCGTTGAAATTCGAGGAAATGGATGATATGGACGCATTAAAAATTGCGCTGTTTTATTTTGCGGACAGAGTACTCAATGCAAAAAAAAATAACGCTCAAATCAATTGGTTTTGGCTTGACGACGTTGATGATATAGAATTCTTCCAAACTCGTCCATGGGGTCTATTGTCGTGGAAAATAATTTACGACAGTCTTGACTTTGCATTGTCCAACAGAAATGAGAAATTTAAGACGACTCGGTTGCAAAATCCAGATCATAACATCGAAAAATACAATCTTTACGGCTTTACGGCTGCGGTTCAGGTGCGTTTTTTAAATTAATAAGTTTTATAGTATTAAAAATTTGATAGTTGTTTTATTTGAATTAAAATAAAAGTTGTTGCAGGCATGGATTTATGAAGCAATCGGAGGTATGCCTTCAACGTGGGTTGTCAAAACGAAAAACAAAATTCCCCGCATTTTGCAATGGAAGCCCATGGTGTCTTCTGCCATCAACTTTGCGGAGGTTTATGCGTTCTTTAACGACGAATCTCGTCTTGTAAGTAATATGTATTAATAATTTTTTTAACTTTACTAAATTTTAGTTTTGTATATTTACTCACTATTTTTAATTGAATTTATGGCAGGAGGACCTTTCACAAACTCTTGAGCCAACTTCAAAGGAGAGTAGCAAAACATATTGGCTCTCTTTGAAGGGTTACAAGCCAAGCATTCCAGACTGGGTTCATACGGTTGGTATATTTTAAGTACAATAAAATTTTTAATCGATATTGTTTACATTTCATTCAATAATTTTAAATGATACTTTATAGGGAAATTATCATTCATATACCCTATATTTGCTATGTTATCAAAAATACTACAACACTTTGAGGGTGTATCAATCGTCCACCCTTAGTTGACAAAATGTATCAGCTGACCACCAAACCGTTAGTTGCCGTTTCAAAGTTAACGGAGTTACAGTGAATTGACGATTTTACCCTTGAAAATTATCACTTGTATACCCTTAAATTCTTTTTTTATCACTTGTATACCCTTATATTATCACTTGTATCACATGAAAAGACCAAATTACCCTTCTGACGTCATCATACTTAAACGACAATTAACGGTTTGGTGGTCAGCTGATACATTTTGTCAACTTAGGGTGGACGATTGATACACCCTCAAAGTGTTATAGTATTTTTGATAATGGAGTAAACCAAGGGTATACAAATGATAATTTCCCTACTTTATAAAGCACCAACCCTCAATCAATGCGATGCCGTCGGATACAAGGCAATCAGACGAGTATGACGATCATGACGACATACCAAACCTAATACCAGAGCAGCGTCATGACACTTCTGAGGATGAGGTTGAGGTGCCTGCTGATGACCACCAAGAGCAAACAGACAACTCTGATGACGCACGTGAGGTATTTATTGTAAATAATATACGATATTTTTCCTTTATAATTCATTATTGTTTTATTGTTATTCTAAAGTTTTTATTTCTTTGAAAACAGTCAAGGACAAAGCAGTTTAATGATTACGTCCGACGATGGTTGGATAAGCTTGATCGTAACGTGGAGAAGCTTGATCGTAATGTTAATGAAATAAAGTCAGAGTTAAAAGATTTTACAGAAACCGTTGTTGGCTTTATCGACACATTTTCTAAACGTCGAAATAATGATTCTCCCACTGCACGCTCGTATGCGGTGAGCAATTTTAAATTTATTAATTATGTTGGTTTAACTTTTTTTTAATAGTTGTTTAATTTTTTCTTCTTTGCGAATGGACAGGCCCCGGATGATTGTGGAGTGTATACTGACGTGGGCAATCAAAATTTGTCTACGCCCACGTCATTGTATAGTTTCTACGGGGATGTTAGTGGGGAGAGCGTGCAAGTGTTCACTGAGTTGCCTCCACGCGTTAGTAAGTTCGGCCGCGCGTACATACCGTCGTATGTTTATAACAGTCCGTTCGTGATTCCTCCAGCCAGGAGAGGACAAAACGTGCGGCCGATACCTCGACCCCAAATCATGGAGCATGCGATTGACATGAGTACGAATGTGGATGTAAATCCACTACGGGGATTTGAGGACGCGAGTATGTTTGCTGAGTTTGATCGATGGTTCGCTGGTGATATCACAATGGATTGGCGACAGCGGCACCCGCGGTCATTCTTTGAAATCATTTTGGGTACAGCCTCGCTGGGATGGCTAGGCGATGAGGTATTTATACTATCGAATATTTTAGAGTGTTTTCGACTTGTGTATAAAATTTAAACATTACAGCGTAATGTTTGTGTTTCTATACAGCACATTCATGAGTATCTCCGCTTGATTAGCGCGAAGCAACGACAGTTTCCAAATGCCTTAGTTCAACGTGTCACACATACTGACACATGGTTTTGGGTAACGTGCCGACAAAACTTATAAATGATATTTAATTTTTTTTAATTATTACATTTAAGTTTTGTTAATTTATGCATTTCTTGGTTGTCTATTTACTAGGTGTTCTTGAAGCAGCAATGGAACAACGGGAATTGTGCGGTCGATTCATTAGAATTCGACGACCGCGTGAATAGTTATCTGTGTGGGCGACAGCACACACTGTCCAAATCAATGACGGATGTTGATATGGTATGTATTTTATTATATTTCAATATTTCAGTTGATGTTTTTGCCTGGTTTCTGTTTCAACTTCGTATATAACGAACATGTTTTTCAAATTTTATATGCAGTTACTCATCCCTATTAACTTGGACAACGAGCATTGGGTCCTAGCACGAGTTGACTTTCGGAAAAATCGAGTATGGATTTACGACTCATTGCTCACATTTCGCGACGACAAAAGGTATAGGTTGACATTCAAGCCACTTGAGGTCATATTCCCGCGATGGTTGGAATATGTTGCCTTTTACAACATTCGACCTGACTTGCGGAGTGCAGACCCCTGGAAAGTTATAGCAGTTAAGAGCGCGCCTCAACAAGAGCCCGGAACTGGCGATTGCGGTGTTTTTGTATTGATGGTTATGATGTATTTAATATTCGGGCTTAGATTAGAGTTTGACGCTAGGCATGTCCAGTACTGTAGAAAGAAGATTGCGGCTGACATATTTAATGACGATATTGTATTATAAACGGTTGTAGTAATTTAAATATTCAAACTTGAATTTTTACTAAAATTTGCGCACTTAAGTTTATATCATTTTAATAATTAAAATAAAATAAAGTTGTATGACATATAACTGTACAATACACAAAAATAAATAACAATTATAACCAACGAAACACTAAAAATAATAAAAGTTTAAATCGACAAATAACACAGAAAATACATCTAGCCTGACGTCGACACAATGGGATTCTTACATCGCTTACGATTATGGCCTAGTTCATGACACCGCCCGCATCGTACAGTCCGCCGGTTAACGTCCTCGCCAGCCGAGGGTATTCTGAGCTCTTTACGACGGCCAGGTTGTGGTGCCTCAACTGGTGGGTATATTTGCATCTCTTGAATTTCATCTGGAACTTCCCAATCAGCCATATCACCAACTGGCTCCACTGGTTGTGCATAAGCCATCGCCAACGATTCTGTAGTGTAAAAGTCCGAGCAAAGGCTAATAAAATCCACCCGATGTGTTAGACACGCTGCAATTGCATGTGCACATACAAGCTGATCAAGCTGAAACACTCTGTAGGTGCAAGTTCTGTTTTGTAAGTCAACCAAACCTTCCTTAAGCCCACCGCCTACAACTTGAAATCGATGCGGTGACACCGGTTGAACTCTCATTCTTTCAGCTATAGTTCTTCTCTCAGTGACTATTTCATCCGCCCATGTCGTTAGCCGAGTAGTCATTGATTCAGCCACAATTTTCCTATCATAAAACCATTGCTGTAATATTTTCCTAAAGTGATCAACAAGATGAGTTACAGGAAATTTTCGCGGTTCCCTCATGAAAGAATTAACACTCTCCGCGATATTTGTGGTAAGTATGCTGTAACTCCTACCTTCAAACTGAGACCTTGCCCAATTACAAGTACCGACATTATTTTCTAGGTAATCAGCCGCACCAGAGTGGATCATCCACAACCCTTCAAGTTGTCTCTTAAAATCCTCGTGGCCATATGCTTTTGCTGCATTAATAAAGGTAGGCTCAAATTGATCCCAAAGAGCTTTGGACATTCTAAACTGTGACTTAATGTTACCTTTCACGTGGTAAAAACAAACACCATGAGTTGCATTGTGAAATACTTTAAGAACGGCTCTCCTGATGGCGGTGCATCGATAAGAGATGAATACCAACTCAGGTCGATCGCCAATCACTCCGTGTAACTTCATCATAAACCATTCCCAAGCATCATTGTTTTCAGAATCCATGATCCCAATGGCTAACTGATACAATTGATTGTTACCATCAAGACATGTTGCCACGAACATGCTTCCACGGTATAGTCCCTTTAGATGAGTACCATCTACAGCAATGACAGGCCGAATGAACTGCATAAAACCCTTGATGGAAGATCCGAGTGCCACAAAATAGTACAAGAAATTACCATCTCCATCATGCTTGAGGTGAGTGACTGTACCGTCATTCGCTGTAGTTAGTACGTGAGAGTATTTCGGGAGCAAGTTGTACGACTCTGCAGGGTTGCCTCAAACTATTTCAACACCAACTTCTCTCGCCCGATATGCCTGCTGATATGTTAACTGAACACCGTATTGCTGTTGCATATCTGCTCTTATGTCATTCGGAGTATAAATCCTCTTGTCTTGAATATATTTATCTGCGATAATATGACCGACAACCCGGCTCCTTACTTGATGACGTTCATCAACCAATACCTCATTATGACAAGTGTGAACATTGTCAATTCTCTTCACCACCCAAGGAACATTTTGCTCGTTCGAACATCTAGTTGCTCGAATACGCCATTTACATGATTCTGAAGAACAGTGAGCCTCAAAACGTGTCGTAGTAGACCGTGCAATCTTGAATTCATACTTATCTCTAAAGGCCACCTTGCGTAGTTGTAATATAAACTCACGCTTCTCAGCAAATAGCATACCCACACTGATATCATCTGAGTCACAACTGCTAACAAAACTTGGAGCAACCGTGTCCGAAGGCAAAGTTGGAGCAAGACTTGTAAGAGGATCAATTCTCCTTCTCGACCGAACCATCGAAGGAATAGGTCTATTGTCTCTGTTATTCACAGGAGCATTATTTTCATACTCATCCTCGTGCTGATCCGATGGAACATTCGAAGGACCGGCTCCTCCATCATCACCATCATTATTGAAATGAGTGCCCCTCGTATTATTAGAAGGTTCTGCACAAACATTATCCCCTACTGCCTCATCATGAAAATCATCATTGTCCCGAAAATCATTCTTGTGATACGGAGAATACCGTTGCTCCAACGACGTCGTTATTGGGAATACCGTTGCTCCAACATCCTGTAACGTAACGCCGTTATCCTCAATGTTGTCATAATTGTCGTGGATTGGAGAGTAATATTGTTGCAGCGATACTGTCCTTGGCAACCCTTCTTCATCATTATCGGGGCCAGACATATTTGCTCTAAACGAAGTTTCTGTATCGACATGTGGCTCAATACCTTCACTCGGAACTCGATGTGATATGGTCACGAATATAGGAATGCATCCAAAATTGACTACGTCGGATGCCATATGCAACACAACCCTCACCATTTCATCATCAAATATATCCATAGGCAGTGCACATATACGATATAATGTGTTACTAGACCTCAAAGTTGTCTTCATTGTAATACTATATTCATTAGGATTTATTTGTAACACCTCGTATACTCTTGCCAATAACTGATCAAACAGACAATTTTTCCCAACCAAAAAAGCTCGATTTTTACCATTCACATACTCCATACGGCCATCATCTAATGTCTCCCACCAACCATCGTAACACAATTCAAGTACAACTGAATCCATTATACCTGAAATTATAAAAAAAAATTATTTAACTCCGAATCAAATTAATACAGATTTAATAAATATTGTGCGACAGGCTGCCCGTTGCCCCAAGGCTTGGTGCGACGGGCAGCCTGTCGCCCAAGCCTTGGTGCGACAGGTGCCTGTCGCACCAACTGTTCTTGCTCTACAGGCAGCCCGTCCCAGAATTTAGATTCGCCAAGAAAGCTGAGAAAATAACTCATACCAGTAATTGATGTCGATTAATGTTGGATCTGGATAAATTATGACTTGACTTTTACTATTATTTGTTGCCGTCGTTGATGATTCACGAGTACAAAGTTAAGCTGCTGCGTTTTGTTTGTTTCACTATGCGGAAAAAAAAAGTTGGTTTTGTTCCGTGAAGAAGGGTAATTTAGGAAGAAAGGCTTGGATTTGGCTAATCTTGATAGAAAAAAGTTGCTATGATTAATTGTGAAAAAGGCCTAATTTTTTTGGCTAGTATTGTTTTTGTGTGTGTGTTCCTGTTGTTGATGTCATTTTTCATGCCGCTGAGTTTCACTTTGTGTTTCCCACGAAAATGCAAAATGAGACTTGCAAGTCTAGCTCATTACTATCGTAGCCATGTCTCTTCGCCAACCACCACTACCTATGCCACCGCTTTCTCTTCTCGCCGACAAATGCAAGTCAATGCACCAGCTCAAACAAATACACGCTCAAATGATAATCTCTTCTCGCATTCAGGACCACTTCGCCGCCAGTCGGTTACTCGCCTTTTGCGCTCTATCTTCCTCCGGTGATCTCTCATACGCCACAAGACTCTTCAACAACATTCAAAGCCCAAATCATTTCATGTGGAACACTCTCATTAGAGCTCGAGCTAGTAGCCAAAACCCAGACAAAGCAATATTCCTTTACATGAACATAAGAAGGACTGGTTTTGTACCGAATCAACATACTTTTACATTTGTTCTCGAGGCTTGTTCGAACGTCCGCTCTTTGAATTGCTGTAAACAGATTCATACCCACGTATCAAAATCTGGGTTGGATTTAGATTTGCATGTTGTTAATTGCTTAGTAAGGAGTTACTCTATCTCGAGTTATCT
This sequence comes from Citrus australasica, assembly GCA_029618585.1. Classification (NCBI taxonomy): domain Eukaryota; kingdom Viridiplantae; phylum Streptophyta; class Magnoliopsida; order Sapindales; family Rutaceae; genus Citrus; species Citrus australasica. The sequence goes on along the minus strand of JARCIV010000002.1, from coordinate 9,518,881 downwards.
AAATAATGCACGTCAGGTATTTGATGAAATTAGGAACAAGACTTTGAATGTATGAACTACAATGATTTCTGGGTACGCGCAAAGTTTTCGTGCTAATGAAGCGTTGATGATGTTTGATCAAATGCTTATAGAAGGGTTTGAGCCCAATAGTGTGACTTTGGCTTCTGTTTTGTCTGCATGTGCGCAGTCTGGTTGTTTGGAATTAGGTGAAAAAGTACATGTTTTCATTAAAAAGAGAGGGTTTGAAATGGGAGCGATTTTTGGCACTGCATTGGTGCATATGTACACAAAGAATGGAACACTTGGAAAGGCCAAAGCATTGTTTTATTCCATGCCTGAGAGAAACATTGCCACGTGGAATGCAATGATTTCTGGGCTGGCTAGTCACGGACATGCCGAGGAAGCACTTGATCTTTCTATCTGCCTGTTGCCACGGTGGCTTCATTGATGTCGGTCACCAGATTTTTGGTTCAATAAAGAGAGTATACGGCATTGAGCCCAAGATTGAACATTACGGGTGTATGGTTGATCTACTAGGTCGAGGTGGGAAGGCACTAGAGGCTGAGGAATTGATAAAACGTATGGTGTGGAAACCTGATGTTGTGATGTGGGGAGCTTTGTTGGCAGCTTGCAAAAATCATGGGAATGTAGAGGTTGCTGAAAGAGTAGTGAAATAGATTATTGCTTTGGAACCCAACAATCATGGCATTTATGTCGTTTTGTCTAATATGTATGCAGAGGCTGAGAGGTGGGAAGATGTTACAAGGCTAAGGAGTGTGATGAAACAAGGGAAGTTGAAGAAAACACCTGGGTAGAGTCTTGTGGATGGTGATAAATGATCCCTAAAATTTTTGGGAACATATGCATCAGACAGCACTATTAGGCCACTGATTTTTGTTGCCCAGGATCATTATCTGCTAGTTACAAGGGATGATCATCACTGATCGGATCTCTCCGATGGGGTGTTCCGTTGATCGGGTTATGGGACCTGATTAGGGCCTCTTTGTTGGGCTGATCAGTGAACGGTCAGGGCAACAAGGATGTTGGCTTGGAAGCACTGTGATTTTTTTTTTTTTTTTGTTATTCATCAAAAGATGAGGAGCCAAAAGATTGTTCCCAATTAGCAACAGATAAAGCTCTCACTTCTAGCTTTGCCCATGTATTAATTAATACCAATCTTGGACAGTTTTAACTTACCAGACCCCGGGGCCGGAGCCATCCTATGCCATACAAAGTGGGAGGGCCTAAAGTCCGCAGCAAATTACAACAATGCGTCCTTTTAAAAATAATAATAATGAAATTATTATAAATATTCAATAATTAAGGGCCACATTGCAAGTTGCAACGCGTACGAAAAGTTCCCATGTGCTGTCTGAAACCCAGAATATAACTACATATGGAAGACTGTAATTCAAAGTCAACTCCTTGAGCACATGTTGCATAGTCTGTTCCAAATAAGAAGATTCGACATATGTAACACATAGGCATTTCTCTTCTTCTCTAAGCATGAAAATGCAGCTTGAAATACTTCTTGTCCAGGTTCTCTTTGCAGGATTAGCATCTGCAGCAGGTAAAAGCAGTAATACACTTCAAGTTCACATGAAGACAACCCATTCTTTATTTTTTAAATTCTTTTCCTTTTCGTTTATCCACAGATATTCTGCAGAACCCAGATTTTGAATCTCCACCAACAAACTTAACAACAAATCGCAGCACCCCATTTGTGCTATTGAACGGAAACAATACGATTCCAGGATGGACTTTTGAAGGGACCGTTCGATATGTTACAGCTAGTCAAACCATAAGACTTCCAGATAATGGACATGCCATACAACTGGCTCAAGATGGCAGAATCAATCAGACTTTCGCTGCCAATGGCGATGACCTGATTTATATACTTACATTGACCCTTGCCCCAGGCGGTCAGAATTGTTCAGCTAATGCAAATCTTGTGGTGTCAGCACCGGACAGCCACGGAGTCTACTCTTTGAAGCAGCATTATGGGAAGGAAACTTGGGAGAGCTATGGTCATTACCTGGGTAGATGGGGTCAGGATGAGCCCATTAACCTTGTGATCCAAAGCCAATCAACAGAATCGGACGACAATTCTACATGTTGGCCAGTGATTGACATGCTGCTCGTCAAAACCAGCAAAACACTTGTTCAAGGCAATGGTAAAGGGCATTTCTATATCTACTAAACATACAGCCATAGGCCACGCTTCATTATTTATTATTATTCAAAATCATAAATCTTGATTATATATTGGATGGGTTCTGACTGCCAAGATTATCTCCAAAAACCTACCGAGGAAAGCGAATTAGTGCTTTCACTTATTCCAGTTGATAACACAGCTTCCATTGTTTTGATATGGTATACCATTTAACGCCTTATTGTTTGAGTCCCTTGAAATGGCTGTCTTATTTAGAAACAAGTCGCCAAATTTTTTGAACACTTACAGTCTTGAGGCATTCAATTGTATATTTTGCGTATATATACAGTAATGGCATTCAATTGTATATTTGGTTTATATATGCAGTCATACTGAAGTTATGTTTTCTAATTTTGGCGTGGACACACATAACTTATTGCATATATACAGTAATGGCGTTCAATTGTATATTTGGTTTATATATGCAGTCGTACTGAAGTTATGTTTCCTAATTTTGGCGTGGACACACAGATAACTTATTGCTGAATGGAGGATTTGAATTTGGACCAGATTTCCTAAGTAATTCTACTGAGGGAGTTCTACTAGAGTCAGCACCAAGTCCTATTCAATCTGCGTTACAACAGTGGTCCGTGATAGGAACAGTCAAATATATCGACTCTAAGCATTTTTATGTCCCGAAAGGCAATGCTGCAATAGAGATTGTCTCAGTTTCAGCTGGCATACAGACAGCTACTACAATGCTCACCGAGGGTTCTGCATACAATTTGGATTTTACACTTGGAGATGCCAAGGATGCATGTGAGGGAATGTTCGTAGTAAGGGTTCAAGCAGGATCATTAGTTCAAAACTTTACAGTGCAAAGTTTAGGGACAGGATCTGCCATCAAACATTCAGTTACATTCAAGGCAGGTTCAGGTTCAACACCAATAAGTTTTATAAGCTACAACATAAACCAAACAAAAGATGGTGTGTTTTGTGGTCCTCTGATTGATGATGTGGTTCTGCGTGCCTCTCATGGATTTAAATTACAATTAAGGCTAGAAATTCTGATTTATGCTTTAGTTCTGGTAGCAATTCTGCAATAAGAGTGATACTATTAAACATTTGTAATTTACAAGTTTAGCAGCCATTTGTTTTAGCATCATTCATTAAATCCTACTATTGTTCAGATTTCTACTACTTTTCAGTAGATATATCTACAGCTTTTTCATTATTTTGAAAAAATCACAACAAACAGTGTGGCTGTTAACACTGTTTTTATTAAGCAACATGCTCAGTGATGTGCTGAATTTGCGGATAATATGCTTTATTGCAATCATTTTTTGCCATATGATGGAAACCTGGTTAGCCTCTAAAATTCTCCCAGATGATTACTATGTTAGAACATTTTGCTCTTTTGCAGCAAAGAATCTAGGTAACAGTTAAGAACCAAAAATTTGACAGTATGTTATGATATTTGCCCTTCCATAATCACATTGTTGAAATAGCACTTATTCAGCTGCCAATTATTTTTTTGTATTTGACATTAAAAAACAAAATGATAATGTGTGCAGCTAGCTGAAATAACACTCAACATACAGTAAAACTTCATAAGTATTACAATAATACTTAACATTTTTATCCCATCAAAGCCTAGAAGTTTACAATTAAAATGCACAATATTTTTTATGGTGTAAACAGAAATTGAAGAACAATCTGCTTCTATGGAACATCAAGTATGATAATGACTTTTCATACATATGCATTTGCTATACTTGCAAGCCAGTATAAGATTTCCTAATTGTAAATTTACAGTATCTAAGTGAAGATGTTTAGCTAATACTTTCTAAATCTCCAATGAAATCTGCTCTCTCCCATAGGTAGCAATGTGAGGAACCATATCATGCAAGCGAAAGAGAAAGCCTGAATAAGCATCTGAAGAAAATCAAAGTAAAAAAGCAATATAGATCGTGTGCATATATAGATGTTGTGTCAGGATCTGTCATTTCATGGGCTGGCCAATAGAAGAGCTATAAATTAGTTATGATTTATGAGCAACCTATCCTACCAATTTATGCCAGCAGAATATGCATAGAAGTATTAATTAGATAAAAATGGTTGAATTTTGAAGCATAGATATTTGGATTATAGCTCCTAGGTGTAATTTAATTGCATCATCTAGTTGTGCCACATAGACAACTTAAAAGGTTTTATTTAATGACTTCATAACCAACATATTTTGAATAGGACAACACAATTTGTGGATGTAAATGCTTTTGGAAATCAAGTTAAAACAAACTATTGATTGTTAACTAATAATATAATTTTTTTTTCTTAACTAATAATATAATTCAAAGCTAAGTATTTTATATCTTTTCATCTAACAGAATGCTGATGTTTTTGGAATCAAAAGGCAAATAAGAAGGGGCAACTAACCGTGTAACTCAAAGCCTACTATACTATCTCCAGGGCAATGCTAAAAAGTGTGTACAGTGTTCATCTTCATCGCACGTTTCAGGAGAGATGCGTAGTCCTGACTTCTTGACCATGCATCAATTTCTCGGGCACGTAAAACCGGCAGTGGATGTGAGAGTTGCCTTGTTTGAGCATTTCTGAACAACAAAAAGTTAGACAACCAAGAAAAAACAGATTAACACAACTTATTGGAGGTCCACTCATGTTGTTGCACACCTTATGTACCACCCTACTGGACTTGAAGAAGCTTTTTCATAAGAGCGAGCTTGCTCCAAAAATGCATCCACATTCAATTGATCAGCCAAAGATGGACAGCCCCCAGCTAATTTCATTAAAACAGATATGACCACCTCTTGTAGGAATATAAAATAGAATCAGATACAAAAATAACTGAAAGGCACAAGAGATTATATATTTTTTGGATTTAAGATGTCTGTTTTATATACCTTAGGGTCTTGGGAAACAAGAAGGGCTGCACGATCGCACGTTAGTTCTGCTGCTCGCAACCAACGAAATAACTGTTCTTCTAAAGACTGAGCTATCATTCCTCCAATTCCTGAGCAAAACATAGGTATTCATACCACTAATAATGCATGTTGATCATTGGATCTACAATCCAACCATAATTACGTAACAATGAACTTTAACTGAAGTGCAGAATAAGGATCCACATGCATGCACACCAGTAATTAAAAGCCCCGTGTCTAATTATTACTAACTGTCACAAAGGTTTGGAATTTTTAATTTTAGTTTGCAACTGGTGGTGATAAAACTCCTGAAGGTAGAAACTACTCTTGTCTCTTCACTAAATAACTACCCTTACCAAATGGGGAAAATGCCATGAAAACAACAAATTATTTGTACATATAATGTCATCACAAATGAAGCCATACAGATATTGTATGAACAATGCTCCATTTTTAATGTTTCAACCAAATGGCATATTATAACTTTTATAATATCTATTAAAACAAGGGAAAAGAGTTCTTCTCAGTTAATTGCAAACCGCTTAACCCTAGAATGTAAGATTTTTGCTGAAGCCCAATTAAATGTTTGAGTTACCCTTGTCACAATATGTTGAACACGATTTTTATGGAACAACAAGAAGATGACAGATGAAGCCATGTAATGTCAACCAAACAAAGAAACTGAAAAATAAAAACCTACCAGGTATAGTATAGGCCCCAAGGGTAAGAATATTTGCAAATGTGAGCCACACACCATGGTCACATTTCAGATGGCCCAGCTCATGAGCCAGAACAGCCTATTTTTGAAAATCAAAAAGCGGAAAGTCAGTTGCATTTCTTCATTTGAAAGATGGAATAATTTCAAAGTAATAAGAAGTATAAAAATGTTAGTCTGCCTTTCTGTAATCATGTACATATTATATGTTCACTTTTGGTAAAAAAAGATTTTAAACAGAAATTAAGTCAGTTAACAGATATTTCTTGGAGTCAAATGTCCAAAGCAGATTTATTATGAGACCAGTCAGAAAATATAGCAAGGAATATCTAAGGTGCAGAAAAGGATTGATTAAAACCAGAAAGTTAAAGTTACGAAATTATATGTATAATTGTAACAAGAAACAAGAAAAAACCTGCAACTCCTTTCTTGTCAGTAGCTCCACAAGGCTTGTATGAACAACAACAAATGGCTTTTTACCACTTATAGCCAACGTATATGCATTTGGAACAGGACTTTGACGGACATACAGATCAGGTGCCTCAAGGTTCAGAATTTCAGCAGCCTCAGTCATTAACTGATGAAGTTCAGGAAGCTAATACAAATAATAACAATTAAAATCAGTTGTATGGGCTAATTCATGTGAATTTTCTGGCTCATTTGACTAATATGATCTGAAAAATTAACTAAAGGACGACTAAAATTTTATTAATAAATCAGAGTAAATCAATACTATCACAATAAAAATCAACTAAAGGACAATTAAAAGTTTAGTAAGAATATCAGAGTAAATCAATACTATCACAATAAAAAATTAAACAATGAATGTACAAACATGTACAAAAAGAAATTGTATGCAATCTGCTAGGACAACTCAAAACATGTGAAGTAACCATGTTTGACATGACATGACAAATAAATACGTGGTTACAGGATGCTAAGCCATGGCTTCTGAATTCTAGTTGATATAAATGCAGCATGCATGTTCCCAGAAGAGATTAGCTACTTTAGTCTATCAAATCTGTTGTGAGCCACTCTCTAAAGACCTAAAAGTAACAATAAAAGTTGTCTAAAGACCTAGGAAATTGTGAATTTTCTTGTGGATATTCATGCAAGAACTGCTTCAGTTCCACCATAGTCCTTGCTACATAGGAAAAGGCCCAAGTATAATTGCTGTATATTTTTCCATGAGTGAAAGTAAGAATTCATAATAAGACACCATTTGACATAAGAGTTTGATATTAGAAATACTTGATTGGATAACATAAGTTCAGAACCTTACAAATAAGATTGTCTTTTCTATAGTCACATCTCAAAATAACCTACTATAAAGGGAAAAATAATAGAAACCCAGTTCAAGATCTGAAACTTCACCGAAAGTTCATGTAGGTAACTAATAAAGATAAATATATCAACCAATATATCCATCTGACTCTAGGATGTTGCTCATTGAGTGTAAACCTGATTTTTCGAAACAAGAACTGAAGTTCCTATATTCTCTAGAAGCATGATTTGCTCTGTCACAGTTCCTGCAATAACAAATTCAAAGAAACTGCTTAATATTGAAATGTCACCAGAATGACAGTCATCGTCCAGCCATTATTCCTCTAAAGCAAGGAGGTGTAGTAAAAGGCATTTTTAACAAGGATAAATGAGTTGAACTGCTCTACATGACAAATTATTCTAACATTCCAAAAACTAATGTCTTCGTATGTCTATGTGTCCATATAAGAACCCAATAACATTAAATTCAAGTAAAAGGGCAAATAAAGTGCATCAAATTTACATAGAACTGACAAGAAGAGCAGTATCATAGTCATGTTACATTGCTAGTTTTGAAACTTCAACTTCTGACTAGGGAATGGAGAGCACTATCATAGATAAATAATTGTAAACCATGAGACAATGATGCCATTACATTGCGACAACATAATAGTAAAACATGGCATTGATTAAATAGTTAAAAGATATTACCAAGTAGAGCCCGTCCCAAATCGTTTAATCCAGGAATTGCCCTCAATAGTAGCGTGTTCTGGCCAAAGAAAAAGAAAATAAAAGAAATCACAAATGAAGAAAATAAAAAATAAACTCTTTAATTCCTAGCGCCATTATGCTTTTGATTTTCAAGAAAGGAAAATACCATCCAAAAACACACAACATGATGGTAGTAATTAAAAGATTTTTCTCAAGAAATAAATACAACCCATCACCAAATGTAGTTCAAAGAAGAGGAATTTTAATAAAATTAAACCTGCTTGTCAAGTGGGTGCCGAAAATCATCAGCATCAAGATCACGAAACACAACAGAAGCAGCAGCTCTACAAACAGGAACCAATCTTATTCTTCGACTCTGCTTCATTGAACCGAACTTGAAATTCCCACTAAACGAGGTATGGTTTAGTTTATCAGATGAGACCCCATAGCTGAAACTGAGATTCATGGGCTTTTGAGTCGAGAAAAGAGAGGACGATAGAGTTACGGTGGCCATTGAAGAATTGATAAAAAGACACAGGAAGTGAGATTAGGGATTTGATGATCAATCCAAGAAGAGTTTTAATTTGTTGGTGTTTGTTTAATTTTGCTAAATAATGCTAATGATTTTTATTTTGTTTGGATATTTTTGTGCGTATGTAGCTTTGTGTCCACAGCCAGACCTATGGCGACTGCTTGGCGCCATTTCGTTTTCCGTTGGTTGACTTTCGGCGCACAAATGAAAGCCGTTAGTCATTAGCCGTGCGCACGCGATGATTTTTTTTCTAAACGAACCCATTAAATTTCCCTAGACACCTATTCAAAAAAATAAATATATAATAATTAAAATTAAAAATCTCAAAACACTCATTTTCTCTCTCTACTTTACTATATTTTTTACTCTGTATTATTACATCTTCAGATCTCAGTTTCATTCATTTTTCCATTTATTCTTTTCTTTCTTAATAAATCAAACTCTATTTTTTCTTCCTATTACCATCCTTTTCCTTATTTATCTTAAATTAATTATTTTAAGGATAAATATGAAATATGAAGAAACTTTTATAATCTTCATGACTAGTAAAAATTGATTGCTATTTTTTTATTATGATAGTTTTAAAAATAGTTTGTAATAACCACTGTGAAATTGATTTTGAGAAATTAAAAACCAAACATAAAAGTTTATTTTAAATTGAAAAAAAAGTTTGAATTGCTTATTGGGAAATTGAGAATTGGAAAAGAAAAAGAAATAGGGTTAATTAAGTAATTTTATTAAAAAAATTAAAATAAAAAACTTAAAGTAAATAAAGGGTTTAGAAAGGAGACTTGTGCATGCAAATAGCCTCAACCCTTTTTTTTTTATAATGTCAACTACTTACAAGTCTTTTGGACCAAGATACTCCTAAAACTTTAAAATAAACAACACCAAACCTCTATGCAATAGCCAAATCTAATCTTCACGCTCTAAAGAAGCACTCTCCATTTTACCCCTTCATATTCATCAAATAATAATTTTTATTTGAACATGACAATAAAATTATCAACCGATTTAAAAAGCTATAAAAAAAGTTAAGATTATAGTTCAATTTTTATTTTTTTGAGTGAGTTTAATATAAAGGGAAGCTTTTGTTCATTGGAATACAATGCAAGTGTGTTTGTTAAGAGAGGTCATATTATAGCCAAAGGAGGAAAGTCAGCAGCAGTCAACATGGAAGCACAACTGCTCAGTGCCCAGCAATGATAGCTCAGTAGTGCCAGCTCAGCACATTCTATTATGCATTCTCATCACGGCTTTAATAAGACTTAGTTAATAACACGATTTGTTTTAGGTAAAACTAATACTATAAATAGTGATTGTATTAGATATTTGTTAGTTGAATAATATTTTCTAGATCTGAAAAAAGAAATTATATCATTCTCTTTGTTTCGAAACAAAAGCTTATAAATAATTTTAAACTTTTCTTTCATGGTATCAGAGCTAGGCATGGCCAACTCAAGTAATCAAAATACACAAAATGCGAGTCAACCTTCACAAATCTTTTTTTCTTTTATTACTCGAATGAACCTTGATCGATCGAATTATATGATTTGGAAATCTCAAGCTCTTTCTTCCATAGAGATAATCGGCTTGAGTGATACATCAATACAGATACATCAGCACCATAATGATTTATTTCTCGTCGTGAAGCTAATAGATCTACTCAACAAACTGACAACCCTGCATATTTGAATTGGCGAGCTCAAGATCAAGAGCTTCTTAGCTTATTACCCTCTTCTCTTAGTGAAGGTATTATTAGCCTTGTTCTTAATTTAGATTCTTCATTTGTTGTTTGGAAAACAATTGAAAAGAAGTTTGGAGTTCAATCACATGCTAAAGTCCTTTAACAAAAATATGAGGTGAATTTATTTAGGAAAGATTTACTAAGTCTAGAGGATTATTGCTTAAAAATGAAAGTTACGGTTGATAGATTAGCCTATCGTTGGCAGTCCATTATCAGAGAAAGATTTGATGTCACGTATCTTAAATGGTTGAGGGCCTCATTATCTTGATGTTGCTACCTTAATTACTAGTACTACTATGGGCTTCGATGATGCATGCACATTATTGTTAATACATGAATCTAAATTAGAACAAACTCAAAAGGATCAAAATGTTAATAGTGTGTTTAATGCCAATTATGCTCATATAAGAGGAAATGCCAAAAGAAAATGGTATAGAGGTAGATACTAGGACCATTTTTATCGTATTTTTGGTGGCCAAGGCAATGTTGATAACAGGGGAATGTTTCACAATATTTACCTCAGAGGCTTCCCTTTTAATCATGGTCTATTTGGTAATAGTTTTAATAGAGGACAACATATTGTCACGGGATGAGTGTTTGAGCGGTCCGCTACAACATGCCAACAAAATCTATACTATGTGTTCCTTTTCTAATATGTCAATTGGTGCAGCTATGTTTCCATGAAGCTTCTGATGAATCACTGGCTATTACAATGTTAGATTTGGTTTTAACTTAAATCATACAGCTGATGCTTTCTAAAATTGATATCATGAGAACTTTGTACCTGCACCATCAAGACATTTTAAAAAAGGTAAAAGTGTGAGATCAGCTTATATGGCCAGCTATGATCTTGGTTTTAAATTTAGGGGTTCTTCTCCTGACTACGTTATAGCCAACTATAAAAATAGTCCTTAATTCTGTCCTAGTTGTTATGCTTACACACTAAGACCTTATGCTTATATGCCTCGATATACCTACAAACTATACTCAACATACATGCTTGAAGTTAAAGTTGTTTTTGTTGCAAATTTTGAAAGAGATGCTGATAATAGATAGTATCTTGATAGTAGTACTTACCATCTTACTAATGGTATTGCTAATATATACATTCGTGAGAAGAGTTTAAAAGTTGAAGATCAGCTACAAGAAATGGACAATGTTTGTCTATTACTCGTATTGGAGATGCATGTCAATATTGTAAAGGTTCACTACAATATCGAAATTGTTAAAGTATGAGCTTTAAACTGATTTCCAGAAGATCAACCGTCATGTCAGTTTGTGGTCATGTTGGTATACGACATGTCAGCTAAAAAGGATACAAGCCTGTATGACAAACTTTGGTCGTCAGCCAAAGCTTTAAGTGAAGCACGTAAAGAATGTCGTTTTGGGGCTTGCTGTTAGTGAGAATTCAACACGTGTCCTGGAAGCCGTTAAAGTCAGTTACAATAGGCGGGAGAATTCTGGGTTTGTTAGCCAACAAACCCAGATTACAGCTGGTTGACAGGGGGTCTTTGTGAGACCCTTTAAGCTAGTATAAATAGTCTTTGAGACTGAGAAATCAGAGAGTGTATTGCTTGTAACTTCGTCTCTAAGCTTGTAACTTGTTCTTGGTTAATGATAAAAGGTTGTTGCTCTGTTCTTCAGTGGATGTAGGCTCTCTCAGCCGAACCACTTATATTTGTTATTCTTTACATATTGTTCCTGGTGATTTGTTTGAGTGAATTGATTAAACCATTCATTAGATCTTGATTAGAGAGTTCAGCTAGATCCTGGAGATTCTTGATTGGATATTAAGTCTGGTCTAGGTTCAACAAATTGGTATCAGAGCCTTATCTCTGATCTTTGATCCAAGAAATGGGAACCTCCAAATTTGAGGTAGAAAAATTCACTGGAGAAAACGACTTCCATCTATGGCGGCTCAAGATGAGAGCTCTATTGGTCCATCAAGGGCTGGAGGAGACTTTGGGTGATCCAAGATCTGAAAAGAAACCCAGCAAGCTTTCTGATGATGAAATGCGAGATGCTTTGGATAAAGCTCATAGCACACTAATCTTGAGTCTGGGAAATGGAGTTCTCAAGGAAGTGGGAGATCAAACTACTGCTGCAGGCCTTTGGAAAAAACTTGAAGACCTATATACCAAGAAGTCTCTAACCAAAAGACATTATACCAAAAAGAGGTTGTATACCTTGCAAATGGAGGAAGGAAGTTCTCTGGCAACTCACATTGATAGCTTTAACAGGATCATCCTGGATCTTGAAGATATAAATGTGAGTCTTAAGGATGAAAACAAGACAATAATCTTGTTATCATCTCTCCCACCATCCTATGAACACTTTGTAGATACACTGCTCTATGGAAGGCAGTCAATATCGATGGCTCATGTAAAGGATTCTCTCAGCTCTAAAGAAGTCACAAAAAGGTCAGAAATAAAAGTTGGGGAAGGTCTGATGACAAGAGGAAGACCTGAAAAGAAAGAATACAACAAAGGGAAGAAAAGAGACAAGTCAAAGTCTAAGAATAAAAATCTGAAATGCTTTCACTGTCACAAGGAAGGGCATTTCAAGAGGGACTGCCCAGATAGAAAGAACAAGGGAAATGAAGGGCATGGAAAGAATGATGATGATGTTGTTGCATCAGAAGATGAAGGCTATGACTTAGCTGGTGTCCTTTTGGCTTCTGAAACTCAGACAAACAGTAAGTGGATTCTTGATTCTGGATGTTCATATCACATGTGCCCTGATCAAAATCTTTTTACTACTTATAATGCTTTTAATAGAGGTGAGGTTCTGATGGGGAATAACACAATGTGTAAGGTTGTTGGGTTAGGAACCATTAGATTTAAGATGTTTGATGGGATGATTAGGGAGCTAAGAGAGGTAAGGCATATTCCCGATCTAAAGAGGAATTTAATATCTCTAGGCACTCTAGATCAGGTTGGATGCTCCATTAAAGTTGAATATGGAGTAATGAAGGTTGTTAGAGGGTCTATAGTGATAATGAAAGGGAATAAGCAAAATGGCTTATATGTGCTTCAAGGCACTGCTGTAACTGGAGATGTCAGTATTTCAGCAAGTCTGGGTTTGGATAAAACTCTCTTATGGCATCTAAGGTTAGGACATATAAGTGAGAATGGGCTAAAAATTCTAGAAAAACAGGGAGTCTTAGGGGATGATAAGTTTGGGTCTCCAGTGGTATGTGTCCTAGACAAATCCTCAAGAACTAGTTTCAAAACTGCAGTGCATAACACAAGAGGGACCCTAGATTACATCCATTCAGATCTGTGGGGGCCATCACAGACTGTCTCTCTAGGTGGAGCAAAATACTTTCTCTCCTTAATAGATGATTACTCGAGAATAGTATGGGTTTATGTCTTGAAAGGCAAGGATGAAGTCTTTGATAGGTTTAAACAATGGAAAATATTGGTAGAAACTCAGAGTGGTAGGAAGATTAAGAGACTGAGGACTGATAATGGGCTTGAATTCTGCAACCAACAATTTGATAATTTCTGCAAACTCAATGGCATAGCAAGACACAAAACAGTGAGTTACACTCCACAGCAGAATAGGCTAGATGAAAGAATGAACAGGACTTTGATGGATAAAGTTAGATGCTTACTAATCCACTCAAAGCTTCCTCAAACACTGTGGGCTGAAACCCTGATGACAGCATGTTATCTAGTGAATAGAAGCCCATTCAGTGCCTTAAACTTCAAGACACCTATAGAGATGTGGTCAGGAAGGGCAGCAAATTATTCAAATCTAAAGATTTTTTGTTGTCTAGCATATGCACATGTCAAACAAGGGAAGCTGGAGCCAAGAGCACTGAAATGTGTATTCTTGGGGTATCCTGAAGGTGTCAAAGGCTATAAGCTCTGGTGCACTGAAATCAGGCCACCAAAGTGTATAGTTAGCCGAGATGTAGTCTTCAATGAGTTAGAGATGCTGATGAAGAGACATCAAAAAGATCGTGCTAAACCAGAAGGAGGACTGGACTCACAGGGACAACATTTGAAGGTGGAGTTGAAGGGTAAACCAGTTCTGGACTACCATGATGAAGCTGAAGACATGGAGAGAGAAAAAGCTAAAGATATCAGTAAAACTTTTGGAACTCATACAGATATTCAAGATTATCAACTGGCAAGAGACAGACAAAGGGGAGTTATCAAAACACCTAAGAAGTTTGCATATGCAGATTTGATAGCATATGCTCTAACAGCAACCCATGAATTAGACAATGATGAGCCCAAAACCTACAGAGAAGCTGTTTTAGGAAAGAATGCAGATAAATGGATAAGAGCTATGAAGGATGAAATGGAGTCATTACACAAGAATAACACCTGGGAGCTTGTAAAATGACCTAAAAACAAAAGAATAATAGGCTGTAAATGGGTTTACAAGGTCAAGCAGGGTATACCAGGGGTTGAATCCATGAGATATAAGGCTAGGCTGGTTGCCAAAGGCTACACACAGAAGGAGGGGATAGATTTCACAGAAGTCTACTCACCTATAGTTAGGCATACCTCAATAAGAATGATCCTAGCTCTGGTTGCAGTTCATAGCATGCATCTTGAACAGATGGATGTTAAGACTGCATTTTTACATGGTGAGCTTGAAGAACAAATAATAATGTCTCAACCTGAAGGCTTTGAAGACCAATCAAAAGGTAATTGGGTATGCCTTCTGAAGAAATCACTTTATGGCCTTAAGCAGTCCCCAAGACAGTGGTATCTTAGGTTTGACAACTTTATGATGAAACTTTGTTTTCAAAGGTGTAATCTAGACTGATGTGTTTATTACAAAGAGATATCAGGGGACATGGTTTATCTGGTTCTGTATGTGGATGACATGCTCATTGCCAGCAAAAGCATGGAACATATCAACTTTCTGAAACAACAACTCAAAGGTGAATTTGAGATGAAGGATATGGGACCAGCTAAGAAGATACTTGGAATGCAGCTAATCAGAGATTGGAAATCTGGCATTTTGTTTCTTACACAGGAAGAATATATCAGGAGAGTACTTGATAAGTTTGACATGACTACTGCCAAACCAGTGCAAACACCATTACCAGCCCACTTCAGATTATCAGAGCAGCAGTGCCCAATAGCTGATGCTGACAAGTCTGAAATGATGAAAATACCTTATGCAAGTACTGTAGGCTGCTTAATGTATGCCATGGTACTCACCAGATCTGATATAGCACATGCAGTCAGTGTGGTCAGTAGGTATATGTCCAACCCTGGGAAAGAACATTGGAAGGCTGTAAGGTGGATACTCAGGTATCTAAGGGGAACTTCTAGGCATGGTCTGATATATGGGGGACATAGAAGAAATGACAGTTTAATTGTGGGATATGTGGATGATGATTATGCAGGGGACTTGGATAGAAGGAGGTCTTTAACTGGGTATCTGTTCAAATTCAACAACTGCACAATAAACTAGAAATCACAGCTACAGAGTGTAGTGGCTTTGTCCACAACTGAAGCAGAGTACACAGCTGCTGCTGAAGCCATAAAAGAGGCAATATGGCTGAAAGGTATGTTGAAGGAGCTTAGAGTCAATCAGAGGTCTGTGGTGGTACATTGTGATAGTAAAAGTGCTATATGTCTAAGCAAGAATCAAACTCACCATGAAAGAACCAAACACATTGACATTAAGGTACACTTCATCACGCTGGAAGTGTCAAAAGCAACCGTGATGCTTCAGAAAATCCATACAGATGACAATGTTGCAGATATGTTGACTAAAGCTATTCCAGGAGCTAAATTCAAATTCTGTTTGGATTTGGCTGGCATCTGTGATAATTAAAATACAGATGGTGGGAGAGAAGAGTAGCAGGTCATGGGAGTTTCAAGCTCAAGGTAGAGAATGTTAAAGTATCAGCTTTAAACTGATTTCCAAAAGATCAATCGTCATGTCAGTTTGTGGTCATGTTGGTATACGACATGTCAGCTGAAAAGGATACAAGCCTGTATGACAAACTTTGGTCGTTGTTGTGCAAATTTTATTGAACTCGCAAGCGCACGAATCCATTGTAGTATAGACTAATGGTGACGAGTGTCGATCCCACGAGGAGGTGGATTTTAATTATATATAAAATTAATTTAGTGAATGGGTGATTGGATTTAAGTTGGAAAATGATTTAGACTATGCTAAAACTTAAATTAAAATAACAAGAATAAATTCTGGAATTGGAATTAAAAGGGCAAGAATAAATTGAAGTGAATTCTATTGAAATGACGTACTTGGGTATCTGGATCCGTATCAACATGCATCATGGGCTAAATATTCCTTATTAATACCAATTAAATCATGAGAGGGGAATCCACACCTCATGAACCACGCTCTAATAAATATGGTGCTAAGGGCTTATCGTGCCAAATAATAATAATCTTATATTAGGGAGCCGGTGAAACCAGGGCGGTACTAAACAAGATTATTATTATTTGTCGACGAGAAGTCAAAACATCCACAAAAACTAGAGGGGAAGAGAAAATAAATTTACCAAATCAAGCCCATGACACATGTTGAGACTTCACCTTCAACCCAAGCTTGAAAGAAAATTAGCCACTCATAGTTGAACTAGGGGCAAAATAGAAATTTATTAAAATACGTAGAAAATACAAGATAGAGAGAGAATTACAGAAAATGGATCCCAAAAATGGATTCAGAGGTGCCAAATTAGGGGGGAGGCCCCCCTTTTATAGTTACATCGAGTAAATCATGGCCATCGGATTAAAAACAGTTTGGACGCTCAGGATTTCGCCACGTCATCAGCCACTATTTGCACAGTACAGTCAACAGCCACTATTTGCACAGTACAGTCAACAGCCACTATCAGCAACCAGTACAGTCAACAGCCACTATTTGCACAGTAACGCCAACAGTGTCATTTTTCCTTTTATACTCCTCCTAAGGTTTTCGACCGTCCTGAGTTCAAAAATGATGTCCGTTTTGCCATTTGATCTCTCGTTTATTGTGAAATGACTATGATGCCCCTAAAATACATAAAATACTCAATTAGAATAAAATACACATAATTAAAGTACAATAAACTTAAACACATAAAAGTAAGGGTTGTTAGTAATACTTGATATGTAAAATAATGATTTTCTCCTTTATAAATATGCACTTTCTAACACACAACACCCCCCCCAACCAGCTTATTGCTAGTCCCTAGCAAATAAAGCGAAAACAAAATTCAAAAATGATTTTTTTTTTTAACACTCTTGCTTATTCAATCAGATTAATGATAACAATCAAATAAGAGTATAAGCATTATCTCAAGTCTAAAGAAACATCACACCCACATCAACCATCCACATGAATTAGCCCAGTAGACTTTGTGGTAGTTACCTTCGAGAATGACATGTCAAACCCCAAAATCTCACTGGAAGTAGTGACACTCTCATAAAGAAATTAAACCCAAAAAATAGTCACTCCAATGAATGGTAATTGAGAGAAAATAATAAAGAAATGATCTCACATGCTCTCACCAAAAAGAAATATGCCCTTAGCTTAAAAATAATACGATCTCCAGTCAAATAAAAATGCTAGTCAACCCATTTTATTTATTTTTTTTTTATGCATCACCACATCTTTTTAGCTCATATAACTAGCTTCTACTTCAGATTATAGTTCCCTAAAATCAAGGACTTTTATTAGGACGTAACGTAGGCTAGGGACATGGTTAATAAAGAAGGGAAATAGGAAAAACAAAGTGTATGTTTGAGAAAAATGTAGAGGAAATTTTTTTTTTTTTTTTTTTTTTTTGGAATTTGCAAGGTGGATTTCACCTATTATTGTTGTTTTTTTTTTAACAACATTTTGTTTAAGCAACAATTTCTTTCTTCTTTTTTTTTTTTTGAACTAGGCATAATTTCACTATACAAAATATTTATTTACATTTTTCTCAAACATAAATAGGTGATGGATCTTGTAAAATATTGGGTAATACTCCAAATCGGAGTGGGTTAAGATGATAAGTTGACAAAGAAAAGTTTTTTTTTTTTTAAAGGCTCAAAAGGGTTAACTATGGATATTCATAAAAGGGATGGCTAGAAAGGCTCAAACGGATCAAAGACGACCTTTCCATCATCTTTTAGGACTCTAAATAATCTTCCATATCTACTAATTAATTGGGCTTCCAAATGTAGTAACACACACATTTTTTTTTTTTTAGGGTTAACTCAAAAGAAATCTAGAGATCGTGTACAATAATAAACTGCTAAGTTGTATAAAGAATGGGCAAAAGGGGTACTCTCCAAGAAAAATGATAGGCTCAAAAACTCACTTGGTATTTATTATGACATGTCCATTCCTTCAAGCAACTCATATTTGTCTCCGACATCAACATGTAGAGTAGCAAACATAGTGTAACATCACTTCATACTAAAGATCATACAAATACTAAAATTTGAAATAATCATGTCATCTAATCTTAAAACAAATCACAAATTTTTTTTTTTTTTTAAACAACAGTCTACCCCCCAACCTATTCTAAACGTGAAAGGAAAATATGCATGCAGAAATGTAAAAATGATGCAGAAAAACTAATTAGAAAATGATAGAAAACATTTTTTTTTTAACTTAAGAAGATGCGTTTCTAGAGGCACTACACTCTATATTCAGCCATCTTTGACTCAAAAATTTTTGTTTGAAAATGTATATTTATAAAGGAGAAATTAAAAAGGAAAAAGAAAAATAAACATCAAAACATAATAAAGAAAAAGATTTTTTTTTTTTTTATCAATGAAGATGCGTTTCTAGAGTCACTACACTCCATATTCAGCCATCTTCAACACAAAAAGTTAGCAACAGTTAGTTTCTACAACAAAAAATTAGTAAAAACTTAACCAATATTCCACAATTGTCGACTATTCCCTCCCCCCAACCAGAACGAAACATTGTCCTCAATGTTTTAAAGGACAGAAGTAGAGTTTAGAAGACATCACCTGGGTGGTGCAACACAGAAGAAAATATTTACAGGCGGAGAGTTAAATCTAATTTATACTTCTTACTGCGGCTACTGTTACCGTCATCATTTGAACGCTCTAACAGAAAGCTCCAGGGGTCTGGCTCCGGTTTATAAGCTTGTAACATATCAAGTAGCTCATTAGCAGTGTGAGCACAAATAAAAAGTTTTTTCGCACTGAAAGGAATAAAGTAGCTTTTTATTGCATGGTTAAGAAATGCGATAAAGCCATCATAAAAATTATTGACATTTAACAAACCGATGGCTTTCTGGTGAAGGTGCAGATGGGCCCAAGATGCTAGTGTGATAAGTGCCTCTAGTGTTGCAAGATCTCCTGGAAGGAAAATAAAAGCATCAGCATGATTAAGCATTTCAGTTATTCGTTCTTGCATACCGGAGACGACTAACTCTTCTCCAGTCGTTGAGTCAGACACACTGCCCAAAGGTTTTAGGACTCTAGGGATAATGCCTAACACTTGGCTTCCTCTGATAAAAGCAGCTTCTGAGACCAATTTTGATAACCCTCGGTTACCTCCTCCATACACCAAGTGTAATTTTCTCTCTGCTATGCTTCGACCAAGATCTATGGCTGCATCAACGAACTCTTTATGTTTGCCATAGGTAAATCCAGAAAGCACACAAATGTTCTTGAGTTGTCTATTAGGAGTAGCTGCCATTGGAATATTTCTCAAAAATAATTTGTGAGTGCTTAACAAAAAGTCTTATTTAAGAATCTTGGTGACAATGGATTACAACTGTGTATGAGGTGGCAGGTCAATGTCAAATAATGCGTAAAGCACATGGCTCGATAGTCAAAAAGTAAACAGTAAAAAGGAAAAAAAAACAAACAGTAATAAAATTATTAAAGACAATAATGCAAATGATAAAACAACAGTGAAATGAAATACAATCACAGTAAAGGAAAAGGATATGTACAGGTAGTTGTGACTGTGGCTCACATCTTCCTCTGGTTTTACGTCCAAAAACGGCTTGAACGCCCTCTATGGGTCGAGGATAGGCTTCCCATCTAGTTTTCTTATAAACTGGCAAACAGGGTCGTTTAAAGTCAGATTCCCGAGACTATATCGTGCATGCTCTTTCTGGAATAATGGCCATAACTGGAGAATCGCTCCTTGCACATATCCACTGGGATGCGTTTCAAGAAACAGAAGGATATCATCCAATGACTCCTTATTCAAGCCATCCCTAATGAATTGAATCTTATCTTCCCTGTTATCAGACACCATTCCTAAAGAACATCGGTTTTTATTGCAACTCATTCTGGCACACTTATGACAAGCAACAGAAATTCTTCGAGCTCGTCGTTTTCTTGCATAATTTCATTTTCCACAACCAGGCATGTATGCAATAAATTTTTGAGGTAACTCACCCGCCAATCGTACTTTCGCCTCGATTAACCAACAGATGTCAGCAGGTATGTTATTCCTCATGAGCAATCGCATGCGTTCGGACCGAGCTTTATATATCGTAAGGAGGGCATTCTGAGGGAGTGAAGGGAATCGCTTGTGAAGTTTTACTAGAATCTCGGATCTGTCCATACCTTCGCCTCAGAATATCAGTTATTATGGGAAACTGAAGTAACCGACTTAATTGTCACGGAGTACCGTTATCCGCCACTTCACCGGGGTAACTAAAGCACACAAACAGAAAAACAAATTAAAACACACAAAGAAAATCAAAATCGTCCTCTTATTGAATTTACCTCAAGCTCCAACTGGATGTCGAAAACATTTTTCTCAATATCTCTGAGTTGGCGTTCTAAACCTTCAACATAGGCTACTAACTCTGGTGGTTGTAGAGCCCAAATGCGATTTGTTTTACAAAAATGAATCTGTCTTTTGAGATGATTTTTGACACGTTGAAGTGGTTTAAGAATGTTCAGGAGGAACGGTCTAAGTAAGAGACTCATGATTAACAATGATAAGAGAAAATTTAATGATAAAACAAACACACTTATGCAAAAATAAATTTCAATTAGCAAAAGAATAATAAAAAGAGAAAAAGAAGGAAAAATCAAACCACCGAAAAGAAAAAATCAATTCAAATCTGGTGGGTCACTCAAATTTATTTCGGTGTCTTCTCCATGTGGTTGGTATTCTAGATATGGCTTTAATCTTTGACCATTAACTTTAAACGTGACACCGTTCTTTGGGTCCTTAATTTCAATTGCCCCATGTGGAAAAACAGTATGAACAATAAATGGACCAGACCATCGAGAGCGTAACTTACCTGGAAATAGGTGCAAGCGAGAGTTGAATAAAAGTACTTTCTGACCTGGAGTGAAAGATTTTCTCATAATATGCTTGTCATGGAAGACTTTCATTCGTTGCTTGTAAATCTTGGCATTTTCGTATGCGTCATTGCGAATTTCTTCAAGTTCTGCCAGTTGTAATCTTCTTTCTGAGCTGGCTTGCTGCATGTCAAAGTTAAATTTCTTGATGGCCCAATATGCACGATGCTCGAGTTCCACGGGTAGGTGGCAAGCTTTTCCATACACTAGCCTGTAGGGTGACATCCCAATCGGAGTCTTGAAAGCCGTTCTATATGCCCATAATGCATCATCAAGTCTTAATGACCAATCTTTTCTGTCCGGCCTCACCGTCTTTTCTAATATGTGCTTTATTTCTCGATTGGAGATCTCCACTTGGCCACTGGTTTGCGGATGATATGGGGTCGCCACTTTATGAGTGATTGAATATTTCGTCAAAAGAGCTTTGAATGCTTTATTACAAAAGTGGGCACCACCATTACTGATTATTGCTCGAGGGAATCCAAAGCGCGAAACAATGTTGCTTTTCAAAAACCCTATCACCACCTTGTGATCATTGGTTCTGCATGGAATTGCTTCTACCCATTTCGATACGTAGTCAACAGCAACCAGTATGAATTGATGGCCAAAAGAAGTGGGAAAGGGTCCCATGAAGTCGATACCCCATACGTCAAAAATCTCAACCACTAAAATTGGATTTAGTGGCATCATGTTCCTCCGTGTAATGCTCCCCATTCGTTGACACCTATCACATGAAGAACATAATGTGTAAGCGTCTCGAAATATAGTTGGCCAATAGAAACCACATTGTAAAACTTTTGTAGCTGTTTTCTTAGCACTGAAATGGCCTCCACAAGCTTGTTCATAGCAGAATGAAAGGATATTGTGAATTTCACTTTCTGGGACACATCGTCTGATAATTTGATCTGCACAATACTTGAACAAATACGGGTCATCCCAAAAGAAATTCTTTATTTCTGCAAAGAATTTAGCCTTGTCTTATTTGGTCCAATGCTCTGGAAGTTTACCTGTAACAAGATAATTAACTATATCAGCATACCAAGGTAATACTTCCATACTCATTAATTGTTCATCTGGAAATGACTCATTTAATGTTAAAGGCTCTGTAGTTGTGTCAAAATGAAGACGAGAGAGATGGTCTGCCACAACATTTTCTGTGCCTTTCTTATCTTTGAATTCCAAGTCAAATTCCTGCAAAAGCAATACCCAACGAATTAGTCTAGCTTTTGCATCTTTCTTTGTGAAAAGATATTTAAGAGCAGCATGATCTGTGAAAACAATTATTTTACAACCAATGAGATAAAATCGAAATTTTTCCAACGCAAACACTACTGCTAGCATTTCTTTTTCAGTAGTTGAATAGTTCAACTGTGCATCATTTAATGTCATACTAGCATAGTAAATAACATGGGGAATCCGATCAACTATTTGTCCTAATACCGCTCCTACTGCATAATCAGATGCATCACACATTAGTTCGAATGGTAAACTCCAATTTGGGGGCTGAATGATGGGTGATGATGTCAACAATTGCTTTAATTTTTCAAAAGCCACAAGACATGAATCATTAAAGATAAAAGGTGCATCCTTAGCAAGTAAATTGCATAAGGGTCTAGAAACTTTGCTAAAATCTTTAATGAAACGTCTATAAAAACCCGCATGCCCAAGGAAAGATCTTACTTCTCTGACTGTTTTGGGTGGAGGAAGATTGGAAATGAGATCCACCTTGGCTTTGTCAACCTCAATACCTTTGCTCGAAATGATGTGACCGAGAACAATACCTTGTTTTACCATAAAATGACACTTCTCCCAATTTAAGACCAAGTTCTTCTCGATACATCTCTGCAGAACTAGTGTTAGATGATGTAAACATTGATCAAATGAGTCACCGAAGACAGAAAAATCATCCATAAAGACCTCAAGGAATCGTTCGACCATATCAGAAAAAATGCTCAACATGCATCGTTGAAATGTAGCAGGTGCATTACATAATCCAAATGGCATCCTCATATATGCAAAAGTGCCAAAAGGGCAAGTGAAAGTGGTTTTCTCTTGATCTTTTGGTGCAATGGGAATCTGATTATATCCTGAGTAGCCATCTAGAAAGCAATAAAATTCATGGCCTGCTAATCTATCAAGCATTTGATCGATAAATGGTAAAGGAAAATGATCTTTACGTGTGACAGAATTCAACTTCCTATAATCAATGCATACACGCCATCATGTAGTTACCCTAGTTGGTATCAATTCATTATCAGCATTGGTAACTACAGTAACTCCTGACTTTTTGGGGACAACTTGTACAGGACTAACCCATGAACTATCAGAAATTGGGTAAATGATACTTGCATCTAATAGCTTAAGGACTTCAGTTCTAACCACTTCTTTCATATTAGGATTTAACCGACGTTGCATTTCCCTAGTAGATTTAGCATTTTCATCAAGGTGAATGTAATGCATGCAGTCTACTGGGTTTATACCTTTTATATCCGCTATGGTCCATCCTAATGCTCCTTTGTGCTCTTTTAAAACATCCAACAACTTACCTTTTTGTTCTTCGTTGAGGGATGATGAGATGATTACCGGTAAAGTACTTTCTTCCCCCAAGAATGCATATTCCAGAGTGTTGGGCAATGGTTTGAGCTCAAGTTTTGGTGGTGATTCTGATGATGGGATGAGTTTCTTCTCTGATGGTGCTAGTTGTTCAACTCTTGGCTTCCATTTATTAATGTCCATAGATGGTGCTGAGTCAAGTAGGGCGTTGACCTCATCGACCGATCTGTCAATATCAAAATCCAAACCAAAGTGAGTTAAACATGTTTGCAAAGGATCATCACTAAGGTTTGAAACGAAAGTGTCATCAACTAATGCTTCAATTAAATCCACATCAACAATTCCATCATCTGTATTGTAAGGTTGTTTGGCAATGTTGAAGATGTTCAACTCCATAGTCATGTTGCCGAAAGACAACTGCATATTTCCAATCCTGCATTGAATGTGAGCATCCGCAGTTGCCAAGAAAGGTCGGCCTAGAATAATGGAGATGTGCTTCCTTGAATCCTGTATTGGTTGAGTGTCAATTACAATGAAATCAACAGGAAAATAGAATTTATCTACCTGGATAAGCACGTCCTCCACAATACCACGAGGTATTTTCGTGGACCGATCTGCAAGTTGTAACACCACTGGAGTTGGGTGTAATTCTCCCAGTCCAAGTTTCACAAAAACTGAATAAGGCAATAAATTTACACTAGCTCCTAAATCCAACAAAGTATTCTCAATCGTGTGGTTCCCTATGCTACATGAGATAGTGGGGGAGCCTGGGTCTTTGCATTTTAAAGGAATTTTATGTTGGAGTATAGAACTAACGTTTTCTGTTAAAAATGCCTTCTTTTGAACATGCATGTTTCTCTTTTTAGTACACAGGTCTTTAAGAAACTTGGCATAAGATGGAACTTGTTTAATAGCATCAAGTAAAGGGATGTTGACACTTACCTATTTGAAGATTTAGAGAATCTCACCTGTGGATTTTCCCTTCTTTCCTTTAGCTAACCTCTGAGGAAATGGAGCTTTGGGAACATACTCTCGTGGGTTGGTTTCTTCTTTCTCCTCCGGTGATGAGTCCTCAACACTCACAGGTACAATTTGATTTTCTTTTGGCATCTCCACTTTATTGTCGACTTCTTTTCCTTTTCGCAAGGTCATGACGGCTTTGACCTCTCCATGCTGCTGTGGTGAACTGGTACTTGCTTCATGCACTCCTTTAGGGTTAGGCACTGGTTGACTTGGAAATTTACCTTTCTCAACATTCATTGCCAAGGTCTGCACTGAAGAAGCAAGTTGTCCCACCATCTTTTCTAGGCTTGAAACTGATTGAGCTTGTGAGTTGAAGCCCGCTCTCAACTCATTTCGTAGTTCATCAATGGTGCGGTTCTGTTGCTCAATCGTGGAGTGAGTAACATTCCTGAGATTCTAGAATGAATCCTCCCATGGTCTGGGTTGAGAGTAGTTCTAGTTCTGGTTGAATGGTCTAAATGGGGGCTGAGAGGCTTGAGGATTTTGAGGAACTGGTTGCATTGGTGGAGCTGGAGCTGCTGGTCCATTCTGTTGGAATCCTTGAGACCATGAAAAATTGGGGTGGTCTCTCCATCCAGGGTTATATGTGTTGGAGTATGGGTTGTGATTTGATGGTTTTCTCATTACTCCTATGGCATTGGCTTGATCTGGATATGAGTCAAGGTCATGTGGCTCTGTTGATTTAGCAGTCGATAACGATGCTATTTGTCGAGAGAGACCTTCAATTATCTCCTTGACTTCTTTGATTTCTGAACTTGACTCGCCAATGTGAACTTCATTTACTCCCTTAATCCTTCTAGTATTCCTGAGTGACCGACTCCGTTGTTGGGAATTATCTGCTTGTCGCTGGAAGAATTCCCAAATCTCTGATGCACTTTTTGACATTAGCTCTCCTCCACTTGTTGCCATTAGCCATTCTTGCACATTCGGTAATAATCCCTCCAGAAAGTATTGGCATTGATGTCATTTCTCATACCCATGATGTGGACACTTCAAGAGTAGCCCATTGAATCGCTCCCACGTTTCGAAAAACTGCTCGTCATCTCTCTGGGTAAACTCCGAGATTTCCCTGCGAATAGCATTGGTTTTATGCACTGGGAAATATTTATTCAAAAATTTTGTAACCATTTGTTCCCATGATGAAATGCTATTAGCAGGCAATGTATTAAGCCATGAACGAGCTCTATCCTTCAAAGAAAATGGGAATAGTCTAAGTTTTACATCATCATCTGAAAAATTCTCATATTTAAATGTTTGACAAATTGCGTGAAAATCATTCAAATGATTGTATGGGTCCTCATTTTCTAGGCCATAGAATGTGGGGAGACAATTTAGCACGCTAGGTTTTAATTCAAAACTCCTAGCAGCTACATTTGGGTATCTGATACATGATGTGCTCAAATTGGCTAAAGGACTAAAGTAATCCTTAAATGGCCTCTCCTGTGATGCTTGTAAATCCATGTTATTTTTAATGTGCTTGTGTATGCGAAGTGTTTTCTCTAGTTCAAGGTCTATAGGTTCAAGATTGGGTAATAATGACCTACGACCATGCATGCAAAATAAATAAAATAAAAATAAAGATGGGAACAAAACAAATAAAAATAAAGAAGAGGGAGAAATTACAATACTAACCTTATGGCGCTTTTACAACCTTACTATAAAAATACACAAAAATAAAGTACGTGAAAATAAATTAACTAAAAATAAATTAATAAGATAAATAAAAATTACAAAGAAGAAATAAAAAAAATAACTTGAAAATTAAATTACAAAATTTAAAGAAGAGAAAAAGAAATACTAACCTCTAAATGTGGATTCACCTTTTTTTCTTTTTTTTTATAAATAAAATACAAAAAAAATAATTAAATGGAAATATTCACAAAAATTAATTCTAAGAATTAAAATTACTTACCTCCCCGGCAACGGCGCCAAAAACTTGTTGTGCAAATTTTATTGAACTCGCAAGCGCACGAATCTGTTGTAGTATAGACTAATAGTGACGAGTGTCGATCCCACGAGGAGGTGGATTTTAATTATATATAAAATTAATTTAGTGAATGGGTGATTGGATTTAAGTTGGAAAATGATTTAGACTATGCTAAAACTTAAATTAAAATAACAAGAATAAATTCTGGAATTGAAATTAAAAGGGCAAGAATAAATTGAAGTGAATTCTATTGAAATGACGTACTTGGGTATCTGGATCCGTATCAACATGCATCATGGGCTAAATATTCCTTATTAATACCAATTAAATCATGAGAGGGGAATCCACACCTCATGAACCACGCTCTAATAAATATGGTGCTAAGGGCTTATCGTGCCAAATAATAATAATCTTATATTAGGGAGCCGGTGAAACCAGGGCGGTACTAAACAAGATTATTATTATTTGTCGACGAGAAGTCAAAACATCCACAAAAACTAGAGGGGAAGAGAAAATAAATTTACCAAATCAAGCCCATGACACATGTTGAGACTTCACCTTCAACCCAAGCTTGAAAGAAAATTAGCCACTCATAGTTGAACTAGGGGCAAAATAGAAATTTATTAAAATACGTAGAAAATACAAGATAGAGAGAGAATTACAGAAAATGGATCCCAAAAATAGATTCAGAGGTGCCAAATTAGGGGGGAGGCCCCCCTTTTATAGTTACATCGAGTAAATCATGGCCATCGGATTAAAAACAGTTTGGACGCTCAGGATTTCGCCACGTCATCAGCCACTATTTGCACAGTACAGTCAACAGCCACTATTTGCACAGTACAGTCAACAGCCACTATTTGCACAGTAACGCCAACAGTACCCGTACATGTGAATAGTATCGTACATGTGAACAGTGTCATTTTTCCTTTTATACTCCTCCTAAGGTTTTCGACCGTCCTGAGTTCAAAAATGATGTCCGTTTTGCCATTTGATCTCCCGTTTATTGTGAAATGACTATGATGCCCCTAAAATACATAAAATACTCAATTAGAATAAAATACACATAATTAAAGTACAATAAACTTAAACACATAAAAGTAAGGGTTGTTAGTAATACTTGATATGTAAAATAACGATTTTCTCCTTTATAAATATGCACTTTCTAACACACAACAGTCGTCAACCAAAGCTTTAAGTGAAGCACGTAAATGTCACGTGCTTCCACTTACTCTGAACGGCATGAAAGAATGTCGTTTTGGGGCTTGCTGTTAGTGAGAATTCAACACGTGTCCTAGAAGCCGTTAAAGTCAGTTACAATAGGCGGGAGAATTATGGGTTTATTAGCCAACAAACCCAGATTACAGCTGGTTGACAGGGGGTCTTTGTGAGACCCTTTAAGCTAGTATAAATAGTCTTTGAGACTGAGAAATCAGAGAGTGTATTGCTTGTAACTTCGTCTCTAAGCTTGTAACTTGTTCTTGGTTAATGATAAAAGGTTGTTGCTCTGTTCTTCAGTGGATGTAGGCTCTCTCAGCCGAACCACTTATATTTGTTGTTCTTTACATATTGTTTCTGGTGATTTGTTTGAGTGAATTGATTAAACCATTCATTAGATCTTGATTAGAGAGTTCAACTAGATCCTGGAGATTCTTGATTGGATATTAGGTCTGGTCTAGGTTCAACAGAAATCACACACATATTACACTGAAAGATATCTTGCTTATTCCTTTTATTACACATAACTTTTTAATATTTCAAAACGCACAACTCATGTAAAACTTATTATTAAATTTCTTTGTAATATTTGTTTTCCGAAGGACAAACTGAGGGGGCATGTTCTTCTACAATGTCTTCCTAATAAGGGACTTTATAGACTATTACATCATTCTAATTCATCATCTACTGCAATTCCTTAATCCTGTCTTTCTTAAGTTCAATCTAGTACACCTTTGTCCATGTCGTCATTTGTCAATTTTCATTTTGATGTTAAGTCTCTTTATTATTCTATTTTGAATTTTGTTAAAACTATTGTCGATAAAAGTGGTCAGTCCTTTAAACATTGCTTTCATACCACTACAACTCCTTATTATCAAATTTTTAATGAAATAACTCTTCTATATATAAGATTTGGTTATTAAAGCAATCAAATATTGATGCATTTGTTGAAAACTTGCACTATCATCTCAAAAGGATCTCAAGTCAAACTCATTTTAACAGACATTTTAAGTAAAAATTTCTTAAAGGCGTTTTACAAACCTTAATGTTAAGAAGATTTCCATTTTCATGTCTGATACATGTCCTAATGCTTAACTATCATCAATATTAATTCAATAAACAACTTAAACAATGTTTAATGAACAAAACTAATGGAAACAAAATAACATCGCGAAATGAAGCTAAGCAAGATCTTAAATTAAGAGGAGAAAAACCATGATTTGAAGTTGCACAAAACTCTTAAAGAAAGTAAAACGATCATCAAATAAAGGAAGTTGCCATAGAAAGAGGTCATATTTGATTTGATTTATGTGATCTCGAAATGACGCTGAACAAAAATGTCAAAGAAAGTTCAACTGTCATCGAAGAAAGAAAGTTGTCAAATGTGTAAATCACACAAAATCAATGTCGAAAGTGAAGGTAGCTGCAGTCGGATTTGAAGGTCTTACTTAAGTGGGTTTGGACGAAGTGGGCAATCACTTTGTGCCAACTTGATGTTTTCACACTACAAGAAAAAAGACTTACTAGGAAGTGAATGACAGTGGTCCTTACTATTATTTTAGCTAGCATCAAGAAAAGATGACTAAATAATATCTTTCTAAGGTTTGTAATAGATATTACCAATCACACTTGTAACATTTTTTGGAGTAAAGTAGAACAAATTTGAATGTGACTTTTTTTTTTTAATTTCATGCTTCTTTTTTTTGAAATTTTGGTGGGAAATTTTAAATATGTGAAAATGAAACTTATAATTAACAAAAATATTTTTTACAATGAATTGGAAAATCACATATTTTAGTAAGAAAATTAACTGCTAATTTTAGTGTGAAATCTAATTAGAACCTTTATTTATAATGAATGACTTTTTTATCACAAAATTATAATCAGTATAATTTAAAAAAGCCTATAATTTATTTTAATATTTAAAATTTCAAAAATCCACAAATTAATTAGATTCTTCAAATGAATATTGACATTATAAAATCATTAACAAAGAAGACAAAATGAATAACAATAAATAATTATTGATAATTGTCAACAGAAATTAGGATTTCTAACAAAAAGAGTGAAGTCTTCAACAATGGCAGTCAATGAGGAGTTCTAGTGGAGCTCAAATGGTGGTGAGTGAGAATGATAGATCCACGGTGTCGAAAATAGTGGCAAGAATGGCAATCAATGAGAATGGTGTCAAACGACAAGTGATTGTCATGGTTTTTGAAGTTTTCTCTCTAATTGTTTTAAGTCTTTGGTGTTTTTAGTGTTCAAATGAATTTCAACTTTTGGACAAATTTTAAGTTCTCTCCTTACTCAAAGCTTTTTTATATTCATTTATTTTATTTTTACAAAGTTAGTCCTTACTTAAAGTTATAAACTTTATATCAATAAAGAGACATCATCATTTCAATTGCAAAAGAGACAACAACATTCCCTTTTAATATTAATTTTTTGTAGTAAAATATTTTTTTAAAAATACAACCAAACTCGCACAATTAAAGTCAAAATCCAATATCAGCCGCAAATAGGGGAGGGCAAAATCGGGTTCGGGTCAACTCGATCGGGTTTCGGGTTGTATAGTTCGGGTCGGTTCGGGTCGGGTCATTAATTCGGGTTGTGTTCGGATTAGATCGGGTTGGATTTAAAACGGGTAGGATTGAGTTCGGGTCAATTCGGGTCAGTTCGGGTTGGTTGAAATCGGGTCAATTCGGGTCAGTTTGGATCGGTTCAGATCGATTGAAATCGGGTCAATTCGGGTCGGGTCAATTCGGGTCTATTGTTGTGTGTGTGTGCAGTGTTTGAGAACCCGATCGGGTATTCGGATCGAGTCGGGTAAAATGCCCACCCCTAGTCGCAAATTCTTAATGACCAAAAAATTTATCGTGAGTCTATCGTAGGCTCGCGATTATTTCACAACTTCAAGATATAGATAAAATCAATTGAGAGTGTATCATTGCAAATCTCTAGATCAAAAGTTGTCGCACAGAAGACTGCCATTGTAAGTCTTTTCTCTTGTAGTGTAAGGTTTATTTGTATTAAATTATAGGTGTATTTTGGTATAAAAGACTAGTTGATATTGTAAGAAAAATTAAAGTACAATCTTTTTTAAAAGTGGTCAAATCCTTAAAATTTTAAAATAAATAAATAAATAAAGGATATTGATTTGATGAGAAATGCTAGTTCCCTAGACCTTAAATCTTAATTTAAAAAAAAAAGACATAAATGTTGGAAATTATAAAATTATTGAAATGTGACGTGTTTTATCTATAACAAAGTAAGATACAAAGCAAGTTTCTTATGCAGTAATAAACAAGGAATTATGTAACATTATCTTCTTTTATAATTATTGAATCGTACAACAATGGTGTGTTTATTTCTTGAATTAGAAAATGAGAATAATACATATTCCTCATTAATAGTGTTTACTTATTAAAAATATAAAGAAATATGAATAGATTTTGGGCGGAGCCCATAAATTTGGGAATGAGAAATGTGAATTCCATTTAAATGAAAATAAGAAATGAATTAACCAACAAATGCGTAGAACAAACGCCTAGATCAGTTGGCATAGAGTTGTTGTTGTGAAAAAATTTAATATATTCGCAAGTGCACGAATCTAGAAATAGAATAGTGATAACATGGTCGAACCCACAAAGATTGTTATAAATTGAAAAGTCTAATTTAAATCTAAAATTAGCATTAATCATAACCTAGTTGAACAAATTGAGTTTCGAATAAAATTAAATCAATTAAACTAAGAAAACAATTAAAACAAAGGATAATTCAATAAGACAAAAATTACCGAGGTTTCAAAATCAACCACTAATCAACTAGTAATTATCTAATTATTAATTAATCCCTAATTTTAGAGTGACAACTCAAAATCAATATATGTCATCTCATAAATATAACAATTAAACCCAATTAAAATTAATCTTTTTTCTACTTAATAGTATGATATCTAAGTATCCCATGTAAATATATTGAATAAAAAAGAGTCAAAGTTTTCATAAGCACTTTGTGTAAATACTTTAATGAAAGACACGAAATCAAAGATAATCATATATAGATTTCATAGATCCAAGCATAGATTTAATCGAATATTAATCCTAACAATCAATAATGCATGACAGAATTGGTGAAAAGATTTAATAACATTCAACTAATCATGTGGAAAAAGAAGCATAAACATTAAAGAACATATATAGGGAATTAATTAAATAAAAATATAATTATTTCATTGAATAGAGTTTCATCTTTAACCTCATTATAAGAAAATTAGCTAGACATATTTAAATTGGGAGTAACAAAATAAATAAAAGAAATTATTGAAGTGTTGCTGCCGGTTTTCTTCTCTGCCGAATGCCTAATGTTGCTCTCTTTTTTTTCCTCAGGTGGCTTCCCTAATTCCAAAGCCAAAATTCCTTTTTATAATGCTTAGCCACCGAATCCTCTTTGAATACTAATTGAAATCCTTTTCCAATTTTAAAATATATATTCCAAATTAATGCCACCATAAGCCATAAATTTGTTTCCTCTTTTAATTGCTCAATAGGGGCCCCTTTAAATTGCTTTCCATATATTGTAATCCCATGCACGTGCACTCCAATTAAGCGAAAGCCACCTACGTTGCGGTTAATTTCTTCTTCACGTGCTGGATCAATTAATTTACTAGCTTTGGTTTCCTCAGTTTCACTTCCACATGCATGTATGTCTAATTGCTTTCAAAATCAATTAATCTTTAATGCTCTCAAATTTTGGGGTGGGTAAAAAAATCCTGGTGTAAAAAAAACCGAACCGAACCGGCGGTTTTTTCTTATTCGGTTCGTTTTTTTTTTTAAGAAAAAACCGAATAAACCGTTTGTAAAAAAAACCGAAATATCGGTTCGGTATTCGGTTCATTTAGCTGAACAGAAAAACCGAACCGAATAACCGAATTTTTTTTATTTAATTTAAATTAAACATATGTTAATTTTTAACTGATGTGTAAGGTAAGTTGTGTAATTTTTTTTTTTAATTTTGTGTTATAAGTTGTAATTGTTGTTATTTTTATTTCTCTTTATAACATTATGATTATGTTTATATAGATGGATTATTGGAGTTTAGTTATGTATTTTGAAATTTTAATATTTCATATTTTGGGAGTATTTTATTAATAGTTAATAAGATATTAGTGATAAAATGTGTTTTGAATACTTTGTATTTATTGTTAATATTTGTAATAAAATTAGGATAAATTAATTGTTGAAAAAAATTATTACATTCATGAGGGCCAATGGGCTAAAAATTTAAAAATTCAAAACAAGCTCATTTTATAAAAAGAACCGAAAAACCGAACCGAACCGAAAAGAACCGTTTGAATTCGGTTCTTTTTTAATTCGGTTCTTATTCGGTTCTTTTTATAAAATAACCGAATTAAAACGGTTCTACAAAATTTCGAACCGAACCGTGCCCACCCCTACTCAAATTGAACTTTCTCATACCCTTTTTATCCATATTTTCCAATTAATTCCCTATTCAACAAAATAATTTACTTACTTAAAAATAACAAATAAAAATAATTAGCAATTATGTAATTAAGGGAAAATATGTATCTATTATATGCTCATCAATTGTTCTGTCTTAACCAAAATTCTCGGTCAAGCCTTGGGAATGCAGTTACGTTAAATATTTGTTGGGAGAATTTTGTCGTCCTAGTGGTCCTACCCGGCTTGAATTTGGTTTAGTCAAGGCCCAATGTGATCTTCGGATACCATATGGTTTAATGTACAAAAAAAAATGAATTGACATTTTACTAGTGAACAAATACATAATTGTAACTAAGGGTATTTTAATAATTTGTAATAATTCATTCCAATTAGAAAACAAAATATATATCAATAGAAATGCAACTCATTTTGATTTCGATCCGTGCAGCTCAAGTTAACAATGATTCTGATTTTCATTCTTTATTGCAATTTTAACCCATTTTGATTTCTGCCCATTTTAATTTCAGTAAAGTAAACGCACCACAAATGTAACATCATTTATATTACATGTTATTAATTTCAACTAGATACATGTAATATGACTACTATACAACTACACCTTTCTAGGGTTTACCATACTCCTTCCTATATATTAATAAAAATTAATAAAATCTTATCATTTGACGATTTCCGTATTGTGGGCATAGGGTGTCCCGGTATGTTATCTGTCACAATTATATTTATGTTTGATACAAATACTTGATTCATCCTTGGAAAATAAAAATAATAATTTTGAGTCACAAATTCTTATATAAACTTACTGTATAAAAAATTAAATATCACAACTATATTTATTAGATAAAAATACTTCACGACACACATAATTTGTTTTAACAAATGCATTTATATAAGAGTAATGATAGAGTTACAACTATTTTATATGAATAAGTATGTATAAATTAATATAATATGAGGAGATCATTGTTATAAAATTACTATAGGCTCACATAATTTAAAAATAATAATAATTATTATTTTTAATGAATTTTTCTATCACACATCGATTTACATAATTAATTTGTATAAAATTATTTCTAGCTCCATTATAAGCATTGTTTATACGATATCAATTTGTAAAAAATGAGTTTGTGCAAATCCTTATTCATAAAATTATAAAAATAACGCAGCAGAGAAACAGTTCGGCAGAGCAGAGGTATAAAAACGGTACGTTGTCTAATCGAGGCACAAATTCCACCTCTCATCTCTTCTTCTGAAGTTGGGCAAAATCTCAAGAGAGTTCTAGATTTCTAAAATTTGGGTCTTTGCCTTTAGCCATTAACGAATGTAAGTAATTCGCTAATATTCTTCAATTCCTACTGTCTGAAAAATAAAAACTTTCAGCTTTTCCAGGGATTTTTTTTTTTTTACGATCGTGAAAACGAAAATTAACGGATTTACAACTAACAAGTGTTGTTTCTTTTGTATTTGATGTCGTTTTATGTTGTGGGTAAAAGGAGAAATTCGGTGAATCGGCCCCCAACGCCTGATGCAGTAGAAGACCAAGAAAAAGAACCTACTCTTCAAGAAATTATCAACATCAAGGTTTTTTTTTTAAACTTTTTTCTATTTAATATGATGTTACTTAGCAGTAATTATTGGTATTACAATGGATATTTTGATTATTTTTAAGTGGAATTTCTTTTTTAAATGGGTATCATTTGTTTTTATTGATAGATGATTGAGAGTGGAGAAAAGGAGAAGTTAATGGAGCTTTTGCGGGAAAGGCTTGTTGAGTGCGGATGGAAAGATGAAATGAAAGCACTTTGCAGGTTTTAGCTACTTCATTTAGCTATTAATTATTTATTCTTTACATGACTTTTGTTTGTATCAAGTCTAATGATTGCCCTGGTTTCTTGTTTGTTGGCAACTCTTAGGCTGGTTTATGGGGTGTTTTAATACGAAAATGTAAATGGAAAATTTGATAGTTTTAAATGAGTAGTGTCCAAGATAAGGTGTGGTTGATTGGTGGGAAGTGGTAATGGTAGTTAGTGTAGCCAATGAGAGTGGATGATTTGAATAAGATGTGTTAGAAGCCTATGCAATTCTAATACATCTTAGGAGGAGAAAAAATTTTGGGACCCCAAATCAAATTCAACCAAAAACGCACTGTATAATACATATTTGGTTCAGGCATGGATTAGGATTAAGATGCAAGTGAGGGAGCCACATGGGGATGAGGACTGCTAGGATGCAGCGAAGGATGATGTGTAATGAATGATAGTGAATTTCCACTAATGCAGTGTCTTCGATTGCTCATTGCAAAAAGTTTAAATCCAATGTTGTGAAAACATATGCTCTATGTGGTAGCTCTCGAATCATGCTTAGGATTTAGGAAGGTGTTAATTGTGGTTGATCATTTGCCTTTTCTTAAGACAGTTTAGAACTACCAGTTTTGTTGACTATAATACTTCCCACAAACATGGACATTTTTCTCCTTATTGTGTCCAACAGATATGACTTGCTGAAAAGAAACAGCCAATAGCATTTTCTTGTCCTATAAGTTTATTAGATGAAGCTTTGCATGATTCTGATTCTAGTGTGTTTTGTTTCAACATTTGAAAATCTCTTTTGACTCATTAGGGCATATATAAAGAAGAAAGGTACAAATAATGTCACTGTGGATGATCTTGTACATGTAATCACCCCAAAGGGCAGAGGTAAGGATTTCTTTCTTTTCCAAATTTCTTTTTAAAAAAAATAAAAATTTATGATCATCTGCTTGGAAATTTTCTCTACTACTTACAGTGTTTAGCACATCCATATGTTGCTTAAGGCTAGTTATCAATTTAGGGTTTTAATAACCAATAATAAATGAAGAGGAATGTGGTTTCCCCAAGTTAATTTGGTAAATCCTTACTAGCATCGATATGCTTTATTTGGTTTAGCCTTTTTTGTGATGAACTATCACGCTTTAAGAAAAATCAATGCAATCTTTTAATTTTGTAATTTAATTATACAGGTATATTTTCCCTTCATTTTTTCCCCCCTCTTTTTGGGTGTAAAGAATTGGTATATCAGATGTTAATCTTGTCACTTTTTACCATGCAGCTTCAATTCCTGATTCCATAAAGACTGAGCTGTTGCTGAGAATTCGTGCTTTTCTTGCATCGGCTGCACTTTAAATGCACCAGAATGGTTTGACTTGTGTGAAGTCATGAAGCTATTGTCCAGTGGTTTTGGGAAAAATTCTGTGTAGCTTTCATATTTAGATACTTATAATTTCTGTGTGGTGGAGGCTGCTATGATTCGCTTAGGAATAGCAGAATGCCGCAAAATTGAGGAAATACAATATTACGCAATGAAGCAAGAGAAGGTTTTATCATACAATGATGTTAGCATAGGGTCTGAAAATCAATTTGATGTTTTCACACTTTGTAACAAATGTTTTGATGTTTTCATACTTAGTGTTCGAATGTCTGGCTGTCGATTGTTGATTTTGTAGTACTAAGTTGCCAGGTTTGAAATGAACCCGTGGGATTTAGTCTTCTGAATAATTTAAGTTCGATAATTGAACAAGTGTTCTGGTTCATGCAAAATTTTCTTTCATTTAATTTTTATATTCAAAGTTCAAAGTTTGCAGGAAAAGACGACCAATTTGTTATGGGCAAGAGGTCTGTACACCCGTCCAATGCTTTTGAGTCGAGAACTAAAGACAGAGTTAGTAATAATCTTTGGAGTCAATACTAAAGCTCCATCCAGGTGTAGCATTTGCTCAACTATTCACGTCTAAAGAAAGGCAATGTTTTCATTTGGATGTATGGGTTTTGAGCAGCCCTGTGCCGATGATGTGTTAAAAAAAACAAGGGCACCACTACAGAACGTAGAGTGTAACTTGGGCGTAGCTTCCCACACACAGCAATGAAGAGCACGCTTAACAATCAAGCGTTCAACTCGCCTAGTCTTCCAAACATGCGGTATTTATCCATGTCTATTTAAGGAAACCATGGTAGTCGATTCCAAGTTTGTAACGTATATGGCTAGAAAGCAGAACACTCAAGTTTCCAGAGAGTTAAACAAGGTCTCAATCCTTTCAAATTATCCAAACATCATAAAACACAAGACAATCATCAGAAACTCAGATTACATACACAGGACAGAGATATTAAAGCCTTCATGTTTAAAGGCGCGCACATTCTTTCTCTTTCACATCTTGCAAGTCTGTCTTTAAGACTGCATTACTATCAAATGTAATACATACTGCAAATGCTCAAGAAGTAGCTTCATGAGACGAAAATATTTTATTTAGTTGACTCACACAACATTTCCTACTTTTCACAGGAAGATTCATACAACCAGACTTTTACCATAGCTTGCGCTCTTGAGGAAAATCGGTGAAAAGCAGGCAGCTCACATCCACCACATCCTACCACATTTGCCAATTCTGCTAAAATATTATGCTTATGCAGCAGAGCCC
Source organism: Citrus australasica (assembly GCA_029618585.1). Lineage (NCBI taxonomy): Eukaryota > Viridiplantae > Streptophyta > Magnoliopsida > Sapindales > Rutaceae > Citrus > Citrus australasica. The sequence continues at coordinate 9,480,880 of JARCIV010000002.1, read as the reverse complement.
GCTTGTTCACAAAGATCCATTAGATCAAGAGTCTGCATTACCACCATAAAATTCACAAATATTGGTTAAAATGCCAGTACATATAGAAACCTGCAGGAAATAAAAAGGTGAGAGCAATAACTGGAAAGGAAATGCATGGTTATGATACCTCAGGAACAGAGAGCTCAAGACGAAATTTAGGACCATCGTAGTGATGCAAGACAGGCCTAAAAGCATCTTCTTCCAATGCCTTGCACAGTTTTCTTACCTGGATCCTTACCTGTTTATGATTTCAGAAAGCAGTGAGTAAAAAAGATTTGTGCTAAGTAAAAAACTGTGAAATGCATTGAATAAAACAAAGTCCAAATGTCATCAATGCAGATTTTACCTGAGCAGGAAACCTTGATTCCCCTTTACACTTTTTGTCCTCCCAGGCTGTTGGGTCAATGTTGGAGCCTCCAAAACCAGTTGCCTGTATTAAATCAATTTGTGAAGCTCAAGTGTTTCACAAAAATTAAATGTGTACAAGGTAGGGGCAAAGTAGAAACCACTGGTCAAAAACATCAGCATAAGAAAAGAATCATAGTTCCATTTAATCCCTGATGTAATCAAGGTTTTCTGAATTAATGGCTGTTAATATATTAAAAAGGCTTAAAGTTAAGAACAAACCTCAAATATTCCATGCAGTTGGTGAGTAGTATAGTTGTAGAGAAAAAGAGGTAAGCCTGGTGTTATAGCTCGGACGGAATCCCTATATCTTGGAGGTAAACCTATCAAAATAATACAACAATCAGCACATAAGAATCATATTAATACTGTCAACAAAGTAAGCTAAATTCTTAGACAAAACACATGTAAACTGGTCATAAAAAAGCTATATTGCTAAAGATATCAACGCAATGACTATGGCATTCACAACTTGATGTCACAATAAAATCAATAAATAATTTGCCCATCACGAATGAGTCATATGACCTTAATTATGAATTTACATCTGAGAAATACTGCAAAATTGATAAATGTCTTTATAGGGGTACATTCCTCAAGTTATGACAAAAAGAAAATGAGAAAACAACAATTACCAAAAAGCTGGCGTTTTAAATCTTCCTGCATTGTGTCGTTGTTGCAGACAAAGATGTACCCTCCTAGCACCTCATTTCTCGGAAGTGTCTCTGTTGCAGGCAAAGTCTTGAACCTTTTGTCAAGTGCACTGTTTGCGTTGCTATCATTGTTGTTGTTGTTGTTGTTATTGTTGTTGTTTTCAGCCTCCTTAACACTGAGATTATTACCCCCATACTTATTAACCATCAGGTTTCCCATATTGTGCCCACTGTTTTTCTGGTACACTGCATTCATATTGTAAATACCATTCCTCAAGGAGCTTTTTGTAACATTTTCAACAACTTTGTTGTCCAGATTCATCATGTTGAAGTTGAAGTTAAAGCTCTCAAAATTATTATCTTCATGATACATGATTTTATCCCTCGGCCTTATTTCTGTCATACCCTTTGAAAGATCAAGATTGTTCATGCGTTCGCCCTTAAACCTTGTCTGCTCAGCCAACCTTGAGGCAGCCCGTAGCCATGATTGATCTTCAGAGGTTCTTGATTGCCCTCGAAGTTCATCACCTAATTGCCAAAAGCTATGCATGTTGTCCATCTTGCAAATCCTAATATGGTAACACGGAACAAATCTTATTTAATTTTTTTCCTTTAGAAAAGTTAAAGAGCATTGATAAAGAAGCAAAGTGATCATAATTAGTAGACAAATAAATAGATCCATGCAAAAAATTATAGCACAGAGTAAGCATGGAAGGAAACATAGCATGTCAACCCCAACAACCCAATCACAACCACAAACCCCCAAAAAAAAATTCCTATCATTAAGCATAACATAATATGTAAATTGGACTTATGCGGGCGTACGACCGACCAAATGTTCTACAAATGGGGTAAACCATCTCAAGAAAATGGAGGAAGAAAACAAGAGAAGCAATTCTACAAAATAACAAAATAGCGGTAATGAACAACTCAGTACTTAAACTCAGTATTTGACATAAAAAACAATTCTTAACCTTGAACATTTCTCCACACCGCAAAATAAGGAGAGAGGGAAAGAAAATACTAGATGTATTCACAATTATAGTTGAAAGCAATTTCCAACAATTTCAAGAGTAAAAGAAACCCAAAATCTCAGAAATTTGATAAAGCAAATATCAAATACCCGTAAACAAAACAGAAACTTTCAGAAACAAATTTATAGTGGGAAGGCGTGTAGAAAAAGTAATACCAGACAAATACTTCAACAAGAGATTTCAGCTTGTTATTAACAGAGCCAAACAGACCCAAATTAGTTTATTCAATTTCCTACAAAACAAAGCAACTTAAATACGAAAGATCATCATTTAAATCCAAATGCAAATCAACTAAATCGGGAAAAAAAAACACAATTCAGGGCAATACGCTTCACATGTCGAGATAAATACACAACACGACAACAAATTCTAAAAAAACAAAAACTGAAACTCATGGTCAACCCCTTTTGACTCCAAATCAACATTTCAGCAAATTTAGCTCTACCATGAACTAATAAACTCAAAAAAAAAATACCACAGGATGCTAAAATCAACACCCAACAAGCACATTTAAGCTACAAAACCGAACAAATTGAAAAAATAAAATCAAGAAAATCTAGCAAAGATTTAGTAAAGAAAAAAAAAACCCAGTACCAAGTAAACAGTTGGAAGCTTCGATTTTTGGGCTTAAATGCCAAAATTGAGGACAGATTTGAGATGGGAATTGAAGTCAAAATGGAAAAGGAACCCTAGATTTGGGGATCCATAAAAGAACAGTAAGAGTACCTTTTTTCTTTGCCAGCCAATACTGTCAAGTCTGTGATGATACCTCCCTGCTATTCGCACGAGACGGATAGAGTGAGTGTGTGTGTGTTTGTGAGAGGTGGGCTAAGGATTTTTATTGTACTTATATTTCTATATGACGAAAATACCCCTCGTGGTTATGTGTTTTTCGGTTTTTGACCACTAATTTTCTTTCTCTTTTTTTTTTCTTTTTTTTTTTTGGCGATAACCGTTAAGGCCCACTATTTTTTTGGTTTCTTTGAATTTTGAATTTTGAATTTTTGTTTCTGGGTTTTTATTTTTTGTGGCGACAGAACAGTTTTCAAGTTCAAAAATCGAAATGTGTGTTGTGGTGTGTGCCTTTAATTTACAAATCCACCTTCAAGTTTCAAACGGGAATGGCAGAAATTTTCACTAACGAGGGTCCTTAGGTCATCTCTAACGTGACACTAAAATTAATATCAAATTGTTTTTTATATTATTTTTATTATAAAATATTTCTTTAATGTAACACCAAAATCAATACTAAAATGTTATTATGAATAATATTGCATTAAATATAGTGTAATACTATTCATTTAGTGTTAGGAAAAAAAATCTCAAATATTCTTATTATTTTTTTATTTACATATATGTCCTATTTTATATAATATTTTAAGTTATTATTAGTATTTTTGTTATTATTATTATTTCTTTTTTAATTTTTGAATATTATACTAATATTTTAATAAAAAAAATATTTAACACAAAAATTAATAATAAAATTAAAATGCCAATAACATTAATTACTAGATTACATATTACAAAATTAAATTAACACAAATTAAAAAAGCTGCTACTACTAGCATAAATTAGAACAATTATTTAATAATCTGGGAGATCATTAATTTTCATAATGTACTAATTTAGTTCATTAAATGCAAATTTAATAATTTTCTATATTTTTTGTTAATCGATATAAAATTATGTATTACTTAATTATCTATATTAATAGTAATATTTATTGTGTTAATTGAATTAATTCTTGAAAATTAAAAGAATAAAAAGAAGAATATTCTTTTTGGTGTAAATGGGTTGGAGATGAGATGGGTTGTGTGAAAAATGTATATTTTTTGTGTTGGTGTTACACCAAAATGGTGTTAAGTATTGGAGATGCCCTTATTAGGAATTTTTTGTATTTGGAGAGGGTACAATTTACTAGAGAAATTTTATTTCTAATTTTTTATTTGAGAGAAAGAAACATGGGTAATTTAACATTTTATTTGGAAAAAGATGGGATTTGTTGAAATCGTCATTTCATCCTCCCCATTTCTCTTTTGTATTTTTATTTTTATTTTATTTTTAAAAAAATTGTAGCAAATATATTTAAAATTTAAATTTTGAATATAAATAAAAAAATATCATATTATTTATAAAAAAATAATATAGATAAGAACTGGAATTAAAACTTAAATATAAATGTGATATGCCATAATTATTTTATTCATAAACAAGAGATAATTCAATTTGTGTGATGGATTAATGTTAACGCAAGGGGAAAAAGACATTTACACTCTTAAAGATTAGGAAAATGGTCACCAATACCCCTAATTTTTGAAAAATAGATATTGAGACCCTCTTTTGACTATAATATCCTTTTTTCTCTATTATTCTAAAAAACATTGACTCCAATGTTTTATAATAAATAGAAATATAATAATAAAATAAATGTAACAATATATACATTTTAAAATAATTTCAATATTTAAAAATATTTTAATATTTTACAATCTATTAGATATATTTCATTGTATTAAAGTAAATTTTATCATAAACAGAAACAAAATATTAAAATAAATGTATTAAAATTTAAATTATTTTAAATATTATGTAAAATAATAATTTTAACTTTATTGGTATCTGAGATTCTTTTTAATCGTAAAATGTATTCAACGCAAATATCTATTTAAAGTCTTTACAATAAATACAAACATATTATTAAAATATAATAATTTACATATTTAAATTTATATAAATGTTAAAGCATTTTAAAATTATTAGTCTACTACATAGATTATATTATTTATATAATATTTGTATTTATTAAAATTTTAAAGCTAATCTTTTAGTTAATATATTTAAAAGGTATTATGATCAAAAATAAGTTTTGGTGTCTATTTTTTAGAACTTGCGAATCTATATGACTATTTTATGAAATCTTGAAAGTGTAAATGTTCTTTTCTCTAATGCAAGAGATATTATCACCATGAGTGATGTTCCCCGGATTGGAACAACGTCCGGGAGGGAGGCTGGCCTTTGGATTCAAATCCAAAGGCCACCGGCACCTGTGGCTGCACATGGTGGAGCCCATCATGTGCAGCCAACCCAAAAAAAGTTAAAAGAAGAAATTTGGGGCCGTTGGACTTGAATCCAACGGCCACAAATTTCTTCCCGGATGATGTACCAATCCGGGACTCCCGGATTGGAACAGCATCCTTATCACCATTGTGGATATGTTTAAATTTGAAGCTTTACTTTTACTTAATTTTATAGATTATCTTGCAATGTTGATAAAATTGATTTAGGTTGATGGAAATGATTTTAATTACTTTAGTTTATTTTGCTATTTTTGCATTGGTAATACAATTTTATACTTCCATTTTAATATAATTAAAATAGATCAAGTTTAGAAAATAAAGTATAAATTAGAAAAAATATTCACCGTCCACTCATTTTTTTAAATTTTTTCAAAAATACACAATTTTTTTTTTTGCTGAAATCCACCTAAAGTTATATTTTATTTCACTTTTCCACTTCTGTTTGGAATCCGTTAAAAAAACTAACAGAAACTTTAAAAAAATGATCATTTTACCCCAAAACGAAAATTACAATTTCACCCTAAAAATTATCAAAAATAATCATATTAAATCTAATTATTTTCTTCATCGGTCAATAAAGAAATTAATTCCACAACCATCAAATACAAGGGTTTTTTTAAATATGTTTGTAATTAAAATGATAAATTATAACAGTTGTATTAAAAATAGTCCAATCTCGCAAACCATCAATTGAATTTAAGATGAATAGAGTTTTATTATTCATTGAATTATAATCTCTAGTAGTTAAGATTTTTTTGTACTTCATTAACGAACCAATAATGATATTCATCATTAAATCTTATTATTTTAAACATTTTTAGGGTGAAATTATAATTTTCGTTTTGGGGGTAAAATGGTCATTTTTTAAAGTTTCCGTTAATTTTCTTAACGGACTCCAAACGCAAGTGGAAAAGTGAAATAAAATGTAAGTTTAGGTGGATTCCAGCAAAAAAAAAAGAATTGTGTGTTTTTAAAAAAGTAAAAAAAATGGGTGAACGGTAGATATTTTCCCTATAAATTATTTAGGAATTGAGTGCCCTCAAGGGACCCTCTTTTACTATTTTGTGACCTCATCAATCATCTTAAACAACTATGGTGAGAATAAGAAGAGTACGATAATATAAATAGAGTATTAAGGACGAGTATGAGAATGTTGATCCTCTCCCCTCTCTATTTCCATCCCTAATTTTAAATTCCAATAATAGGATTCATTACACTTGTTATTAAGTTTCAAATTTTTAGGTTAGGCTTCAATTTTAGTATGCCAAGATAGGTATTGAGTTAAGCCCGTGTATAATAGACTATAATATTGATATTTGTATTATGAAAATGCATGTTTTGGATCATATTATGAAACTTTATTTGAATTACACAAATTTGAAATAAATTTTTGAAAACTACATAATTAATAGAAACTCTGTTTGAATTACGTTAATTTGAAATATACACTAAACATGTATGGTATCATTATTGGATAATAAATTTATAATGACCCTTATATCATTTTTGGTGAAATGGTGCATATAAATTGATAATCTTAACCAACATTTTTAGATTAGATTTAAACATAATTCATAAATTAAGATTCATTATAATTGGAGAGAGTTTTTGGCGCTTCTGAAGTTTTATTGGGGAGACTATCTGTGTATGACTATTATTATGTTTAGTTGAAGTATATACATAACAATGAGTAAGTGAAAAAGAAACGATGCATGATAACTGATAATTAATGTTGGTCTCAAATTATTTATTGTATTATCAATATAAAATTATAAACTTGAACTGCACTATTCAAAAAATATCTTGAATATTTATGAATTAGACAATTAGGAAGAAATAATGTTTATACAAACAAAGGAAACATAGTTGTCATTGTTGGAAACATTCTAGGGCAATAGTGTAACTCGCATTTATTTATATATTAAATAAAACAAAATTCACGCACTCCTAGTGAATTTAGCTGGCAAATCATTTTCTTATGAGCTATTGAGTCTATATCCGCTGTTTCATGAGGGCACCAGCCAATAATTTTAGTCATCCAAAATTGGTCTTTTTAATAAATAAATATCACAGGCTCCTTGTTATGTCTCGTGAGCAGCCGACCGCCAACTTTTTATAACATGTGATGATTTGAACGTTTGTTTATTATTTATTTTACTTTAATAAAATAAATATAAATTAAAAGATAAAAAAAAACATGTATTTTAACAAATTTTAAGATAAAATAAATTAGATCGGGTTTGTCTCTTATTTTAATAAAATAAGGAATTATCCTATTGTAATATTATAAATAACATAATTGGGAATTTTTAAAAAATTACATTCATTACTATTTAGGATAAATAGAATTTAATGCTATGTTTACCAAATGATAATTGGAATGGATTGAAATCGAAATAAGGGATGAGAATGAGAATAATTATTTTACTATAATTATAGCAATCGAAATAATCAAGATTTTTAAGTTCCAAGTTCCATGGAGATGTTTCTTATGCTGAGTCAGAAGCTATGGAATGGGGCATGCAGGTGGCGAGAGAAGCTCAAGTGAAAGCTGTAATTGTGGAATCAGATTCTCAAGGTGTGGTCAGCTTAGTAAACAACAGGCAGGGGAGCAGATCCGAGATCTTTTGGGTAGTTTCAAAAATTCAGAAGTTAAGGAAAAGCTTCGAGCGTGTTAGTATCAAGTATACGCCTAGATCTTGTAATGTCATTGCCCACTCTTTAGCTAAGTTAGCTTTAGAGAAATGCGAAACTATTGTGTGGAAGGGTTCATACCCTTCACAAGTGATGTATCTTTTCATCCCCGTTGAATTAATTGAAATCTCTTTTCAAAAAAAAAAAAAAACTATAGCAATCGAAATAAGAATAAACTATTTTACTTTGTCTTCAAATTAGAATATATTATTACATGTTACTAAAATGTCCTTAATTTATCATCATCGTCATGTTGAACAATAATAATCAAAATAACAATAATGATAAAATTAAAAATAAACATAATAACAACAAAAAAACTGGTGTGCCGATGAGTGGTTGCATCAATCGACGTGTGTGAGATTGATTGTAAGTGCTAGCATGCTACTGCTTCAGTGCTAGGTTAATGAAAAGTATTGCTGCTACAGTGCAAGATTGACAACTAGCGACTTATCAGCTATTGAGCAATTGGCGACGTTAGGTGTTTTAGTGCTGGTTCAACGATTTTGGGGTTAGGGTTGGCAAAATAATAGATGTAATAGATAAGTCAAATAAACATAAATATTTAAAATAATATATATTTTATGATATCTTTTTAATAAAATTCAAGTTCCAAGTCAGGTTCCGGATTTATGAAGTAATGCCCAAGATTGACCCCGCTTTATACGGGGGTAATTGCTCGAGGTAGCGGACCGAGCATGTATTTTTGTCAGCCTCACAAATATTGATATAAAAAAATATATTAATTTAATATTTTGTATTTTTTCTTTTTTTATATATAAATATAATTTATATTTATTTATAAATTAAAAAGTTTGGGCATTTTTTTCTAAGCCTAATAGATGTAGGTTTTGAATTTTTCCGTCAATATCCAACCCATCCTATGCGGGTTGGGCTTGAGTCGGGTCGGATTTTTTTGGCAACCCCACATTGGGGTGTTGCCCCCTATGACTGCTAGTTCAGTAGGGGATTTGATGATTTTTCTTTTATTTGTTTATTATAAATTTTGTGATTTAATTTGGACAAATTAAAATTTTAGAAATTTGGGGATGCGCATTTTCATTAGTCTTAGAAAATGGGAACTTGAATCCTAACCCCTATACACAATCATACTCCCACTATTTCTACTAATTTGATTCTTATTTTTATCCGTATTTTAATTAGTAAACTCATCAATTATTTTAATTCCTTAATTTCTATTTCCATTTTCATTTATTAAACACATCATCAATTTAAATGGGCAATCTACAATTAGATTCACTAGATCAAAAAAGTGACAAGTTACAAAATTTAAAGAAATCATAAGGAAAGGAATATTGTTATAATGTTATAAACAAAATAAATTTGGTCCAAGTAGGCTACATTAGTTGTAAGTTGTAACCATACAAATAAAAAAAATGTATATAAACATTTAACGTCATATAAAATCGAGAAGAAATAGTAAAATTGATTCTTTTTCTTTTGTTGTACAATTTTATTGCGAAGTATCTTGTCAACATATGTAGCTAACGAATTTTTTTTTTTTTGGTGAGAATGGACAACTTGTGAGAAGGGACCAAATCAGTATATTCAAACATCAATTGGAAACTCAAAAACTGTCAGTTAATGGGTGAGTATTTAAATTATTGTAATCCATTAAAATAGCTGAAACTCAATGGATGGATTCAATTAAATTATTGTAATCCATTAAAATTCCTCCTTTCATGGATGGATTCAATCAAATAAATCACATGAAACTCAATTGTATTAACGATTTCAGCCTGACTCGTTTCGCAGCACCTATCCCAAACCCATCAAATTAATATCAATAATAAAATTATGCTGAGACTTTATTGACACTATAGAAATAAAAGAGTGGGACTATTGGCACCCTTTTATTAATTTTATAAAACTCTTAGTATGTTATAATGACATTTGAGGATAAATTCAAATAGAATTAACTTCACTTATATGAAATTCATATTTACTTTTTTAAATTCCTGTTGTAACTTTTTTTTCCCTTATTTATTCATATTGATTATTATATTTTCTGAAAAGTTAGTGTTTTTGAATTTTTCAAAGAGTGTGAATGATTTAAAATGAAAGGGGTGTTTATTTTGAAAAAAAAAGTATTTTTGAAATTAAGTGAATTATAATTGAAAGAAGGTTTTAAGAGGATTTTAGAGCGGTGCCAATAGTTCAGCAGTAAGTCATTGTATATCATTGAAAATATCACCTTATGAGACAACTCTCAGGTTTACAAGATACCAATCTACAGATTGCATAATCATATGAGTGGTGCTAGGTAGCGAGAGGAACGAGAGAATGACGAGAGAAACAACATTCTCTCATGTCGTTTCACTTCTCGTTCCTCTCGCTAAAGAATGAATAAAAAATAATAAAGACTTCGTGCAGAGGGAAATCTTAACATTTTGTCTCCGGCCCTCACTCTTCCTCTCTCCCTCACTTTCCTCTCTCCCTCACCTCACCAGCTTCTCTCCCTCACCAGCTTCTCTCTCCCTCACACTTCCAGAAGCTCCGTCACGGATTCCGGCGTGCCTCACGCTTCCAGATCCCTCACGGCTAAAGTTCTCGGCTAAAGTTCTTGATTACCTATGCTTCGTACAAAAAGGGAAGGCTTTGCTGACTAGCTGTTCATCCTCCCCTGAGGTATCTCATTTGTTTTTTGATATTAATCGCAGAAATAAAAATTAAAAAACATCTTTGGTTAGCCTGTTTTTGAGAAGTCGTGTCTGTAATATTATTCATCTGTTTTTTTTTTTTGGAAGTTGAAGGATTGGCTAACTGCATCTTGTTCTGGATTCAAGCTTCATGTGCGAAGATATACATGTTCTGAATACCATATTTTCCTATTGCTTATAATAATTATTTTGTCAATAAAGAAATCCAAAAGTTCTGAGATTAATAGCATGAGATCTCATCGCCACCTTCAATATCTATTTATATCCAAAAGTTCTGAGATTAAATCCAAAAGTTTTGCTTTAGATCTCTATTCTCTAGTTGCAGGCTTATAATAATTATTTTGTCAATAAAGAAATCCAAAAGTTTATTAACCATCATGTTCTGCATCTTGTTTTGGATTCAAGCTTCATGTGCGAAGATATACATGTTCTGAATACCATATTTTTCTATTGCTTATAATAATTATTTTGTCAATAAAGAAATCTTTGATTAGCATGTTTTTGAATAGGCTAATTGATAGCAATGGAAATTAATCCCCAAAAGTTAGCAATCTGAGAGAGTGAATAAAGAAAAGAATTTGAGGGCATGATGGTTTATTGAACTTTTGTTTGAAATTTCTGGTTCCTGTCAATTGGGATATAATGGTTTGTTTGTTCTTGTCATATGAAGTGGAAAAATGTAATTGTTTGGTAAAAGAATATGTGCAATCAGATATTTTTGGATATGACGGCAATTTATAATGGATTAATTGCATGCTTGGTGTAATTTTTGCTCTGTTTTTAACAATCAATTAATTGCATGGTTGCTGTAATTTTTGCTTTGCTCTGTTTTTAACTTCCAGGATTGTATGCCTGTTGTTTTTTTTTTTGGCAGTTTAAGTAGTTTATGAATGACGATGTCATCTAGTACAAATGAAACTCGGAATTCATTGCAAATATGTAACGAATGCGGTGAACAAATGGAGTTGTTCACGTCACGTACTACAAAGAATCTAAATCGCAAATTTTAGAAATGTAGAGGATGTCAGAAATTTGAATGGGCAGAAGACCGTAAATGCAGTGAAGAGAAAATTGATTTGTTAGTGGAGGAAGTTAAAAAGCTGGCATTGGAGATTGAATGCTTGTCTTTAAAGTTTCAATTATGTGAAGCGCAGAGGGGATTGTTTACACCATGTTATGATTTGATTAGAATATTTGTAATTATTTTACTATGTTTTATATTTAAGAATTTTTTTTAAGTTCTTTTAATTTATACTATGAACTGAATTTACTATTGTAATTATAATTCATATCTAAAAAAAATGCAACAATTGCTAACGGACCCAATAATAAAACACATATATTGGAAAATGAAAATAAATGGAAATGCCAACAAACAAAAACAACACAATAACTGAACATTTGAAATGATTTTTTAATTTGTCACTTTTTCTAACTTAAATTCCAATTCTGACAGTTCAAAGATAAATTTACAAATAAGAACTTGATGCATCTCGGTTTAGACAGTTAAAAAATAAACAAAGACAAACACAAGAAATCGCCAACCAACACAATAACACAAGAAACCGTCAACCAAACAGAAACTGAAAAATACAGCAAAAACCCACAAGGTCAAACATAAATTTGTCGTCTCAAGCCAAATCTAACTGAAATAATAATGAAAATAATCGAAACAAATTTAAATCAATCATCAATTGCGGCGATTGTTGTCTTCATTACATTGTTGATGTAACAATTGTTGAAAATTCCCACTTACAGATCCTTCATACGTCATCGAATGAGAAAAATAATGTGACTGCAAAGCATACGGTGGGACTGGTTGCTGTAATATACAATAAATTAAAATATCATTATACATTGTAAAAATTTGACAACGTAAAATATAAGTATGCAAAATCGGAGGTTCCAACGAGACCCATCAAAATTTCTAAAACAAATAGTATTGAAATAAATTCTGCATACCATAACATAACCTGCAACAAAATTCACAACATAAACACCAAAGTTGAAATAAAACAAAATTCATAACATAACCCGCAACAAAATTTACATTATTTAAATTACAGAAGCTTAAATTACAATGAGATCCAGCAACAACACAAAAAAAAAACAAACTTAAAGTTAAGCTGAAAGTTAAACTTACAATGAGAGCCGAGAGAAGGGAAGAGGGAGGAGGTTGTGAAAAGAAGCCTGAAAATGTAGCTGCCGTGAGAACTGATGAAAATAGAGGAAAATGAAAGTGAAAGAGAGAGGAAAGTTTCACGTGGGGGAAAGTGAAAAAATCAAGGAGAGAGGAAAGTGAAATGTGGGGAGAAGTGAAAAAAGTGAGAAAAAGTGAAAGAGAGCTTTCCTCTCTCCTTGATTTTTTCTTCCCCCACGTGAAAGAGAGCCATTTGTTTATTTATGTAATCATTTCTTTTATTTTTTTTTATGTTTATTGAGTGAGAGGAAACGAGAGGAGGAAACGGCAAGAGAGAGTGCCGTTTCTCTCGTCCTTCTCTCGTCCCTCTTGCTATCCCTCTTGCTAGTTAGCATTTCTCTAATCATATATGTAAAGAATGATTTAGATCCCATAGTGGCAAACACAGGTTGGTAGATAGATAGTAAAATAAATTAAGTACGCCAATATATTAGTGGCATGTTTAAAATTATACACAAATTAGAGACCTTTGCAGATTAAGAAAACAATAAGAGAAGCAAGTGTTATCCATAATGGACGAATGGCGGCTTGGTGCGGCGGAGGATGTTGGGACTGGTGTGGTGATGGAGAAAGGAGGCTATGACTGTGTTTAATTTTGAGTGGAAATATGTGAAATTGAAATTAAAAAATTTGAGTTTTGGATAGATTTTTGAAGGAGGCTATGTGCGGGTTCTGCAAATAATAGCTTCGGCAAGGTAAAGCATGCATAATATTCTTTTATATACTAATATTTATGATTAGAATTCTAATAATATTTATAATAAAAATTAAAATATATGAGACTAACTTAAATTAATTTTCTTATGGCACGACCCACACAGATATACCTACTTTCTCTAATATTGAAATATATATTAACTTTACCTAAATTTTTGTAAGAGGTGTCTATCATTTCATTATTATATACTTGGGAGGAGAAATTTAAGAATTAGAACATAATTCCACATGTATTTCAAAAGAAGGGAAAGAATAATGTTAAATTACAAAACGGCAAAGTAAAACGATATTTGGGTAATCCTTAAGAATCTACAAGCAGAGTATCCCACTAAACTTATGATGAGCAGGAAACTCACGACAATGAAGATTCATACCACCATTCTTCTTCTTATAGTTCGACCATTAAATACGTAGCTGCCATGATGGCTTAAAATGAGAACTTTGAAAACAAACAAGAACAGAAGTTGAATCAGCCTTCATCCAAATCGAATGCCACTTCATGGGATTAAGCAACGTCAATGGTTGTAATAATGGCATATACAGCATAAAAAATGATGTTTGATGGCCTAGAGACATGGCGAAGCCGCCTTGAAATGTACCGTTAAAGGCCCGAAAAATAGCTCCACCTGCCGAAACCCCCGGACTACCCTTAGCCAAACCATCAGTCTTAACTGAAACTCTGAAAGAACAAAAACATGATACTTTTTGGTTTAGCGGTGGGCATTAGACGTCTTTTTATCTCAATTTTTAAGTTAATAGTTGGAGTATTTTCATGTACATTATTGAGGTTGATTTTTTTTTTTTTAAATATATTTGAAAGTAGATCCGATCATTCTAAATCTAATTATATGAATTGCACCAACATAAATTTCTTTTGGAAGGTTGCCAAAATTCTGATGATAAATATCGTAATGTAAATAAAATATATATGCTACAATAAATCCGTGATGCTCACTATATTGAATAATGTGATGATATATTATTGTAAATTTTTAAATATAAGTAATTAAGGTTCAAAATCTGCGCCTACTACTATTTTTGACAAAATGTACACGTTAAATAAGAAAAATTAGAAAATTGTCACATTTTATAAATCATCATTATAGTATCATCTTAAAAAGAAAATAATTAAATTGCTTACATTTAAAAATCTAGTATTCATTCTTAAGAAGTAAAGCTAGTTTTGAAATTTCAATTATGGATCCGAAATTTGAGTCAATTTGACCATTAAACTCAAAGTCCCAAACCGCCCCAAGCTTCGCCTTCACTAAAGTCGCACCACTTTTGCACCGAGTTAGGGTTTCAGCGAACTTTCAACACACACGCGGAGACTCTAGTCTCGTTCATCTGTCAGTACAAAGCAATAAAGAGAGGGCGCGCGCGCGAGAGAGAGAGAGAGAGACACGCCATGGACATGCAAAGCGACTTCGATAGATTGCTCTTCTTTGAACACGCTCGCAAAACCGCCGAAGCTGCCTACGCCAAGGACCCTCTCGATGCCGATGTTCGTTCATATTCTTTTCTTTGATCCGTCCCTTTGTTTTTTGCCTTCTATTTTAGTTTCATTATCTGGGTTTGTTTGGTTTAAATTGTTTTTTTAAATTGTTTTTGTGGCTTGTTGGCGCAGAATTTAACGAGATGGGGCGGTGCTCTTCTGGAGTTGTCCCAGTTTCAAACTGTTCCAGATTCAAAGAAGATGATCTTAGGTGCTTATACAAGTTTATATTTAATATTTTTTAGGTCATCCGTTTTTGTTTGAATAACTGGCAACTATTTGATTAATGGGCTACTGGTTGTTGGAATGCTAAATTTGTTAATATGGAATTGTAATTTAATGATGTGCCAGATGCAATTTCAAAGCTGGAGGAGGCATTGATGGTTAGCCCCAATAGACACGACACATTGTGGTGTTTGGGAAATGCTCATACTTCTCATGCTTTTTTGACTCCTGACCAGGATGAGGCCAAGGAGTATTTCAATAAGGCAACTCTGTACTTTCAGCAAGCAGTTGATGAGGTATTGTTTTTTCTATTTGCAGTGACACATAAATATTAGACAGTATGATACGCGTGAAATAATAGGTTTGGCTTTTTTTTTGGTAGGAACCCTCGAATGAGCTTTATCAGAAGTCTTTAGAGGTGGCTGCAAAGGTACTTCTTTATCATTTCTTTTGTCAATTAATGTTTGCCCCAAGATGCTTATGTTTCACGTGGTTGATCTTTTAGTTTCTCTCGTATGTTTTGTTCATAAATTTGGTCTGACTTCAATTTTCAAATATAATACAGAATTCAATTATGATTTTGGGTTCTACATTTAGTGAGGAAATATGGATTCTGGTCCCATATTCTGATAATAATGCTGCTTGGGCAAGAGCAGGAGTGATTGTAGATATTGATTGGATGTTAGGTTGGATAAATTTGTCTTCTAGGAAAATCCTAAGGAGGTCTTTTCAAATTGCAGTATGCTATGTGGAATTGGATGGGTGGTTGCCATTGAAATATACAGCATCTTTCCCTTATGAGTTTTGGGTGAGTAAGGTGAGAAATAGGTACTAGAGTTGTCTGAAATGCTGATAGGAGATTGCAAATGAATTGGTTCTTGAATTCTGCTAGACATTGCTTTGCGGTACATAACTATAGCTGCATTTCCCATTGTTTTGATTTGTCTGAATAAAACATGTAATTTGTTGTCTTTTGTCAAGTTCTTGCTGTAAATGAGTAACCTATAATGTTTGTTCCGTTGGAAGAATTGAAGTGACAGTGTCACAATCATGTGGAATTATTGGATAGAAGTGTCTGGATGCACTCAGGTGGTCCAAGGACTTGATCATCTTAAGGTGGCTGTTTCACCTTTATGAGTTGTTTGAGTTTCAATTACGTTTGCTGGTTGAGAACTAATTGACTTAAGCTTGTATTAAATTAGAGTGTTTCAATATTCTTTGCAAAAGAAATGGCCATTTGCCATGTCTATTTATCACATCTACAATGTGCTTGTTCATTGTCATAGAAATGTCGGCAGAAAACTCTTTATGCTATTGGCTCCGCAAAGATTCGTTCTGTATACCATATCTATGTACTTATTAATTTTGAGTTTTCTCAGCTAGATTGATACCTTATTGTCGTCTGTTTGTGTCCAAAGGCTCCGGAATTGCACATGGAAATCCACAAGCATGGTTTAGGTCAACAAACAATGGGGGCATCTACTGGACCTTCTCCTACTTCTTCGGGTACAAAGGTGATAACCTAAAGGTTTTTATTTTTTTTTTGCAGCTAATATGCTTGTGCTGTGGTTTTTTCCCTGCTATTAATGATGTGTGTTGCAATGCGTCCTTCTATCACAATTCTTTCTATTTTATCTATTCAGCAATATATTTGTAAATTAATAGAAATTTTCTTAATAACAACTTTTGCTCAGGCGTTTTGGAGGACAAAGAGGTCAGATGTGTTTTGTCTTGTATCTCTGTTGACATGCATGTGTCTTCTGTGTTGCATATGCAACGTTATTCAATAATTAATGGGTTGTAGGAATACCATGGTTTAAAATATGGGATGTTGTATGATCGTAATTGCTCGGATTGGTGCCTTGACAATACTATTTCCTGCCCTTTTACATTTCACCACGCCTAGTGCACATGCTGATGTGTGTATAGCCGTGCATTGTGCGTGTACATGTGGGTGGGGAGAGATTGCATGTTTGGCCTAAAATTTATACCCTAGTGAGGGACATGCAAATTGTAATTACTTTTACTGTTTTTGTTTATTAAGGTCTGCATTGACAGTTTTGTATCGGTTAGTGTATTCCGTACGTGTGGTTGTCATCAAAGATGAAGATTATTGCTTCTGCAGTTGCTTGATCATTTAATGAATTCTTTGTCCTTTAGTAAGCTGATTACTTCTTTTTTCTTGCCCTCAGACTTCAAAGAAGAAGAAAAGCAGTGATCTCAAATACGACATATTTGGATGGGTTATCCTGGCTGTCGGCATTGTTGCCTGGGTTGGATTTGCAAAATCCCATATGCCGCCCCCTTCCCCAACCCCTCCGAGATAAGTGGGAGGAACATGCGATAAGTGGGAGGAACATGGTTTTGTTCGTGCCTCAGGCACTTTGAGATTTCAGTATCCACACAGTCCCATTGAACCGTCTGATTCTAGGAGAATTGAGAATTTTCCGTGCTGTATGCCTGTACCGATCCTTTTAGTTATTTTCCCTGTGTAAACCGTTATGAATAAGTGTTACTATATCTATATCTATCTCTTATATGGAAATCATTGAAATGTTCTTAGTTATTTCGGAAAAGCTGTATTTGTTTTAAGCATCGACTGCATTTTTTTATTCGGCATCCATCCACTCACTGACTCACTGACTCACTGACTCACTGACTCACGTCGTCAAAGATATTTTGAGTGTTAAAATCTTAAAGGTTATTGTTTACCTCTGTAATCATTATTATTTCATTTGAATGCAATTATTTATTTTTGAAGAATAATAAAATAGAAAAATGCATTTGATGGATTTCCTTCTAGAAAATTGTGTTTTTTTTTAAATCGATTTAAAATATTAAAAATGAATGATGGCTTTTCTTGTTATTAAAAAACTGAACTTGCTATGCGACGTCGTTTAGGCATTGACAAGTCACAAGTGACACTGGCGTGGCGAGTCCAGCGACTAGGAAGAGAGAACACGAAGGTTCACGTTGATCTCTGGGTGAGGGTGACGTGGCACTAAAAACAAAAAACTGAAAAACTGAAAAGCAAAGGGAGCTCGCTCTTTCTCGCAGTCTCTTTTTCGTGAGACTCTGAGCTGAAGAAAATGGCAGGAACCAAGTTGTGCGGTGGCGATACAGCATTCCTGCTACGCTCGCACTCTCACTCGCACTCTCTTGAAGCAGCAACACGCCGAGCCGCGCCGTTACCAGGCCGAGTCTCCTCCGTCTCTCCCAAGCCCAAACCCTCTCGTTACCGAATCTTAGCCATGACTGTTAAAAGAAGCCCTAAGCGCCTTAAATACTCCGCTCCACGCTTCACCAAGGTCGTCTTCTCTCTCTTCTCTCTCGCTCTTCTCTTTTTAGTTTCTTTTATTAATTGATTATCATTATTAGTCTAAAAATTAGCTTGCGGACTGCAATGTGCGTCATTGCTTGCATGAGTGAATAAACGTGTAAAACTAAAACCCTAGTGTGTTGTTGTTGTACTGTCTACTGAGAAATAGTAGAGACTGCCTTATTACATGCACCTGTATGGTACAATCCTTGTAAAACTTTTTGTTACTAAACCCTTTGATTTTTGGAGTTTTATTGTGTGGGTAATGATTACAGCCAGAACACTGGGCGGAATTAATGAAATTATTTCTGGTTCCATAATTAATAGGTTCTGTATAGGAGTTCAGTATGACTTTTTATTGACTTGAGCGTTGAATGATGCTTTTTCTTTCATAATAATATTAGGAAGGCGGATTGATGTATGTTGAAGCTGACCCATCGGGAGCTGACAGTTGGAAATTGGAGCCAGTTGTTGAACTTTTGAAAGAAGGAGCTGTGGGGGTCGTTCCTACTGACACTCTGTATGCCACTGCCATTTGCCTCAGCCGCTCTGTTAGTTACTTTAAAGCTGTGTTTGATATCATTGTACTTTGTATCTTTATCAGGGTAGTCACTGGTGAAGGTTGGGAAGCTATATTTGTAAATTTATATTTCTGTATGCTGCGATTGTGGGTTATTTTGACTTTTGAGCAACTTACATGCATCATGATGAGCTTGTAGGCTAGTTGTTGATTTATAAAGAGGATCGCGCACTGTCAGAAAGACTGAAAATTGACTTTTTCGAATCCTGAAATTATTTAAACTTCTGTTATAAATTCATCACCATTGTGGTTCCTACCAGAAATTACATTATCCGCTGCTTAGTGGGTGTATTAGAGGAAAGGAGATAAAAGAAAGTAGTTCTTCAATTTTACATCCCTATGTTGTTTGGCTTGATCGGAGGTTTTTTGTGTTCTTTGGTTCAAAATAATGAATTGCCATCCCTCACGACTTCAATATGTTGTGAATTAAGATATTAAATCAGTCCTTCTCTGTGCAATAACATTACTGGATTGAAATATTCAATTGTGATCCTTTTTTATTTTTTTCCCCGAACTCTGAAAGGATGTCAATTGTTCCTATGTTCTCAGGTATGCAATAGTTTGCGATTTGAAGAGCCATTCAGCGATTGAACGTCTTCGTAGGTAATTGATGTTGTTTTTCTTGTACAAACTTCATTTCTATCTTGCTTGGTGAACCTCTCTCTTATTTTTTCCAATTGCAGGATAAAAAATGTAGAACCTTCTAAGGTAAGGAAGATTGCTTCTCGTCTGTTACCTTATTAGTTTAATCTCTACTCCTTTTATGAATGTTAAGATATTTTTTCAATTTTCATTATCTGGAGGTTGATGCAGAAAGCATAGTGTGAGAAATTTGTTTGATTGGGATGAAGTTTTGGGTTAATTTTGTTAGCTTGGATTTTCCTGTGTCTCAGGTTTCAAGAGTTTCTTTTTTCAAAGTTTTGTATAGCTTTTGGTGTTCTACACTGTAGAGAAGGTTTTAGTTTGTGGACCTCTGGTTCACTTTCGTAATATTTATTCCCTTCTAAGATTCTATTAAAGTTTCTCTGTTTCCTATAAAAAAAAGGCAAATTTGTTTGCCCTAATCCCCTTTATATTCAATTTTTTAACTATCCTTTGCAATTTTGATGTCGTCTCCTAATTTTTGCAGCCTTTAAGTATCTTATGCCGGTCTCTACGTGATATAGACACCTATACAACTGGTTTCCCTCGTGGTGATGGCCAAGGACATGCAAATATCTTTCGAGCTGTTAAGCATTGCTTACCTGGGCCTGTAAGAATATCTCCTTTACCCATTGTTATGGCTAGCGACAAACTCTAAGGTCTCCATCAATGTCATTGTTGAGCTTGTATAACAGCTATGCATTATTGTATGTGGAGAATATAAGGGAGGCTGAAGCAGGAGCCACCATACAATGCCTTTTCACATGCATTGCTTCTAATGTTTGTGATATTTTCATCATAACATTATGTTGATGGATTGAGACTTCATAGTGGATATTTAAAGGGGGAAAAAGGTACAAAAAAAATGAATTTCTATTATCAATTGATCATCTTAAGAATTTTTGGCCAAGGACAGTTTTGTTTCCCGGCTAACTCTGTTCAGAGTTTCTTATCTTCACATCTTTTGTCAAATTTATGATCCTATTGTAATTGAAAGTCGTTTGTACTGTGCTTTTGTGGGTACCTTGGTCTCCTTCTGTTTAGATGGAATTTATCCTGACAAAGTGTCTATGGAACAGTATACCTTTATTTTAACTGCCAGCAAAGAAGTGCCTAAAAAGTGTGTAAGATATGGGACTACGACAGCCAAATATTCTTTGAGAAAACATGTGGGTGTCCGTATCCCTAATGATGCCATATGCCAAGCAATACTACAAAAGATGGATGCTCCATTAATCTCCACAAGGTTGGTTTGGTTTATAAATACTAACTTTTGCTATAAGAAAAGAAACAGTTACAGGAAAACAGGTTTACCTTATATTTTTCTCCCTCCCTTCTTCTCATTCTTTTAGTTACTGATGCAAACAACTCTGATGAGACAAGTCCTTTACCATAAGTGACAACTTTACTGGTTAAACACACTGTAGATGCTGCTTTTGTGTCTTCGCTATAAGTATGATCCTAAACTGAACTTTTGATTTTTGTACCAGTGTGAAGTGGCTAAAGGATGATGAATGGATGGTAGATCCAGTTGTGATAGCTGATACATATGGACCAGAGGTATGGTTTTGATTAATGAGAAGAAATTCTTATTTCTCAAATAAAAAATTTACCAGATTTCTATTCAAGAATATTTACTATAGCGAACTCAAGACCAGCTTATGTACAATGCCGGGAGTCTATCTGTCTTGTTCTTGCTTTTAATAGTGTATTTTTCTCCTTTTAGGGCCTTGATTTTGTTGTTGATGGTGGTGTAAGAGTGGCTGAACCTTCCACTGTAGTTGACATGACTGGGACTTCTCCAAAAATCATACGGCAAGGAAAGGTATTCATTGTTTCATTTGATCTATGTGGGTCAACTTCTGTGAATTATTGGAAAACAATACTGACTAAGGAATATGTTGATACTTATGTTTTCTCTGTGAATTGGGGAATTCAGGGACCTAAACTATACTGGATGGAAGAGGAAGATGCTAATTCAACTGCAATCGAAGATCTAATCCCTTCGGCTACCTAAAAATATCATGCATCTTGACATTATCCTGTACATAATAATAGTTCATCTGCTTTCAAGGTTGAATTACTACTATTCTTACATTGGCATTCCGGTCTTGGGTTGGAGAACTACCAGGACCCTGCATACTGAATACAAATATGCATGTTTTGTAAATGTCTGGTCAAGAAATGCTACCCTGGAGAAAGTTTTGGTAAATGCTAAAGTACCTAGGCCAGTTAGAACTTACAGTAAATATTGTGCATACCTGCTCATGTACTCTGGCGCTTAGATAAAATGGCCTGGAAGCTAATTCAATTTGACCGTGAAGCTTTTGTTAAGTTGATGAATATCCTTGGTGGTTATTAACTAACTAGTTTTATTTTCTGCCAATGAGCTTGCAAGTACCAACGCCATGTCCAGATGGAGATCCGTTTTACAAATTAGAAGACAGAAACGCGCAGGAAAGAGACTGAGGTAGCGTTTATTTTTTGGACTGGAGTGGGAATCCTAGGATTGGGAGTGTGGAGTGGGAGTATGTTGTTTACTTACACTGGAATGGAAGCATGGAATGAAAATTAGAATTTAATTTATGTGTTTACTTTGTCTTGAATTGAGAGTAAACAGTTTTAAATTATAATTTTATCTTTATTTAAAGAATTATGATTTTTAATTACAAATCTAAGAAAAAATATATTTAATGAATAAATATTTATGTTATTATATTTGTAAATTTACTATAATTATTAATATTCTTAATTATGAACATCACAATTTTTTTATTAATTTTAATTTTAATATAAAATGAAACATTATTTTATTTAATATAATTATATTAAATTTATTATTATATAAAATAATAATATAATATTATTTAGTACAAAATTAATATTTTTTTAGAATAAACTATTTATTATCATTAATTATTAATATTGAATAAATATAGTACTATTATTTTTAAAATAAATATAATAATATTATATTGATTAATTCTCTATTAATATAATAATATTATTTTTAAATAATTTTAACTTAGAATCAATGCAAATTATTATTTAGTTAAATATAATAATATTATTCAAATAAATATAATATTATTTATTTTATTAATTATAAAATATTAAATTGAATTAAATTAAAAAAAAGGGTAGAAAAGACTCCCACTCCCCACTCCAAAAATTGGTGGGGTCTACGGAGTGGGATTCTCAATTTCTCCCCAATTTAGTGAAGTAAACACTGGAGTGGGAGGAATCCGCACTCCTCACTCTCACTTCAAAAAGTAAACACAGCATGAATCTTGAGAGGACTGCTTGTTTCACCCATAATCAAATTGATTTCATGGTTGTCACTTGTTATTGATTCAGGGCAAATGGTAATGTAAAAGAGAAGAATTTTAGAATACATTAGAGATAATATTATTAATTAATGCACGTATAATATGTATAATTACATTTATTATAATTAAAATTTACGTGATAGTTTTGGAAAATTGATATACACATGTTATAGTATATTTATTTATTGTATTGTTTATATGTATCTTTGATGTATTATAAAATTTAGGGGGATTGCCACTTTCCCCTTACAATAATTAACATATAACATTTACCCCTTTGCTGTTTTTATAATGGCCAAAAATCTCTCTGACAGCATAAATTTACAATATTACTCTTATTTTTAATTACTTTTTTATTTACATTTATTATAAATTAAATAAATTACATGAATAGAAACTAAATAAAAAAATTAAGTATTAAAAACAAGAAATATATGTTTTGATATGAGCAAAAAAATTAATAATAAATTTTTTTCTTGTAATTATTTATTTTGTGAGCATTTTCTTATAATAAACATTTTGTAATATTTTAAAATTAAATGTAAAAAGTATAGGAAAATATTTTATTATTTATCTTATAATAAATTTTTATTTGTTATTCAAATATTCTTATAATAATGTTTTTATCATTTTATAATAACTTTCTTATATATTTATTATAAGAAAATTAACTTTCTTATATATTTATTATAAGAAAATTTTTACAAAATAAATAAGTGCAGGAAAAAATTTTATTATTAATTTTTTTCTCATATCAAAACATATATTTTTTATTTTTACTGTTTAATTTTTTATTTAGTTTCTATTCATGTCATTTATGTAATTTATAATAAATATAAATAAAAGAATAGTTGAAAATAAATATAATATTATAGATTTATGCTATCATGGGAGGTTTTTGACCATTATAAAAATAATAAAAAATAATAATATATGTTAATTAGCAATTGGCAATCTCCTTAAAATTTATCCAAAGTTGATGGTTCTTATTACCAAAAGGGCATAGGAGGCCCATTTCTCTCCTCTCCTCAATCCTCATCAAATTGAGTGTCCCCTGGAGTACGTGGGAAGCAATAAATTTTCCTAACCGCAAGAATTATGTTGCCGGGGATTTAGCAATTAAAGTCATAAATAACAAATTAGGAAGTTAATCAGTAAGGGCCGCATATTGCTGAATAATCTTGGCAAAGGCATATCAACTTGCATTTTATACACTGAATTACTTGCTGTCATCGCTACATTCGGAGCAAAAAAATTAACACATTTTGGTGTCTGATGCTTTGTTCATGGCATTGACAGCGAGTCTCGAGTCTTTAATGCCAAAACCCTAAATCTAAAATAATCTCTGGGGATTCATCTTGTTCGGAAAATTTCGCAAGAAGTTGAGCAATAATGCAGCGACAGCAAGACTTCACAATAAATAAATAATTAAAGACAAGAAAACATCACAATAAATAATAAGGATCTAGAGCTGGCCAGTGGTGGTTAATGAGGGACGTGAACTACTTTAAATAAGCAGTTATGACACTGACAATTATAAACAACAAAAGCCGTGGCGGTAGTTGGTATTAGCTCTTTTTTGTAGTTGCTGGACTTAAAAGCCATGGAGAAGAGCAATACTAGATACAAACCCTTTCAAGCTTCACTTCTCGTGGTTCCCAGCAAAGCAGTTAAAAAGTTCATCTTCTTGGTTTCTGCTTAAATGTGAAGTACTTTCAAGTTCCTGCAATGGGGTGGTTCAAGTTTCTTAAACTAAGTGGTTGCCTTGCAATGATGGTGATGGTTGGAGCATTAAACTCGGCTGATTCAACAGTTTTAATTCATTTTGATCGAGCTCCCCCGGCACGGTCAAGGTTCTCTACTGCTGTTTTTCAGTTCTCAGTTAAAAGGCCAGATGGTTCTGATGCTTGTCAAAACAATGAGTGTTCTGTTCATTATCAGGTATCAGTTCTCTTCATCGTTCACCTTTTCCCTTTTCTTGTCATCCTCAATTGTGGAATATTTAGGTTAAAGTGTTTTATTTTATTTTTTTAAAAAGGTAAGGGGGTGAGATGAACCTAAATAATTTTTATTTTTTCCTCACCTGGAACTCTGGTGGTGAACAGCTACAAACTTTATGCTATTACCAATCCGACCACGCCTTTGGGACAGTGTTTTATTTATTAATCCAGAGCTAAAATTTTTTTGAGACAATTGCCATCAAGTTCTTTATTGTCCTTTAAAAATTCCTTGGTCAGCAAATGTCAACGTAATGATCGGCTGCTGTGAGATATATTCACTTTGTTTAGGTCTACTGCTTTGACTTCAGATATGTAACTAAATTGTGCAGCTTGATGACCAAATTTTGAGGCCTTGTCCTACTGATGTTGTCGTACTGAAAAACTTAACAGTAAATGGTCAGCATGATTTTCTTCTCAATGTGACAACCAGCAGTGGAGAGAGAAACTCATCATCTTATTCATGGTTCATTGGTAAGTATACCTGTCCTCTGCATTTTTTTTTCCATTGGGTGACCAGTTTACTATCTCTGGGACTGGGTTCATATAACAACTTCAATGTGTCTGTTAATGCAGCAGGTGATTAATCTCAGGGCATGGAAAGAGAACTATATGTAGACTTAGAATTTTGATTCTAAAATTTTATGTTTTAAGTTCTTACTTCTTGTTGGTGTTCATATTTTTCTACAAGATACTCTTCCACCGACTGCAGCAATTTTAAGCAAACAGAATTACACAAATGCGGAGAAAATAACAATTGACATTAAATTCAGTGAAGCTTGCACTGGAAAAGGTGGTTTCACATGTGTGAACTCGTCAAACTGTAATGTGAGTAGTTCTTGTGCTCATAACTTGTATCTCACAATAAATCATGCAAGTTGCCAGCAGAATGCTCTGTATCTACGAAAGAGTTCTTATGTGCAGCATGAAGATTACATGAATTCTGATGTTTATTTTTAATATAACTATTTTCCTTCGTAGGTCATCATAGATGGTCCAGCACATGTACAGGAATCTTCACTTCGAATCACTGAACCAAATATCAGATATAGCCTTGATATAATTCTTTCCTCGGGAAGTATATATGGGCGTGTGGTAATTGGAATGGCAGATAAGTTTTGTACAGATATAGCAGGGAATGCTTTTACAAGGACAAATGGTTCCATCATAGTCATTCGCTTTGGTAAGGCATTGGACACCATTTTAACCTATTGAGAATACATAATCAGTTTATTAAATCTAGGATGTTCATAATCAAAATTTGATCCGCTCAAATCGTTTGATTCGTAAAAATTTAATTTGTAAAAATCAAATATTTGAATTGGTAAATTAAATTGGATTGAGAATTTGAAAATTCTCAATCGATAAATCGAAACACGGATTTACTTTTGTAAATTTATAAAAATCCTCAAATCAACCAAAAAAATAAAAATTATTTATTTAATTAAAAAAATAAAACTTGTAGATGTTTAACTTTTGTAGAGATTTGAATTTATAATTTTAGTTAATTTTCATGTATTGATTTAAATAAATGAGATTTGTCTTATTCGATGTGTTATATTTTGAAACAATGTATTATTCTACCTTTATTTAAACAATTAATTAATTTTAATCTTATTTAATTTTGAATTTAATCGATAGTAAAATTATTTCATATTAAATTTGTTTTATTTAATAGTTTATGGATTAGATAGAATTAAAAAATTTTAATCTTTAAACCAAACTGTAAAATAGTGAATTGAACATGGAATGGTTCAAATTCTAATCCCATCCATAGATTAAATTTGGATTGAATTTTAACAATTCAAGAATTGGATTAAATTGAATTAAAAATTTATAATATATAAAATAGTGAATCAGATATGAATTTATGAACAATCCTTAAAATCCAAACCACAACACCCCTAATTACCCCTAATTAAATCATATTTCATTTGGTTCATTCTATTACTCTTGCCTGAATCTTTGACATAGATAGAAGACCCGTGCTCGTTGATTTATGGGTGTCCATTCCAGCATACGAGTTGGAATTCAATGGTGTCTCTAGAACTGTCCTTGCCTCTAATAAGTTGGAGGACGTGAAAATTTTCTTGGACTTCAGCATTCCCATCATGAATTCAACAGAACAGATCCTAGATATTTTTCGCTTGAATTCTGGTAACTTGATAGCTGTTCACGGTAGGAGGCGGGTGAATCGCCGGTTTGTATTTAAAGTAAGCACTAATTATTATTATTTTCTTTTATATATATATATAGTAGTTTTCTAGTTTGGGATCTTAAAGTGCAGAAAAAGTCCGGAAAAAATTTAAAACCGTAAAATTTTGAAGGCTTAAAATTTAAAGTGGTTAAAACGCAGAGTTTATGCGTTTTTTCAGACTTTACCGCATTTTCAAATTCTAGATTGGAACATTTCTATATTTATATAGACACACGTAATTTATATTATGGATGCCACTTTCTTTGAGTCAAATGAATAATGTAATACAAATTCTTTGCGTTTTGTAGCTCAAAGATATACGACAAACTGAAATTATCACACTTGCATTACAAGCGAGCTTTCTTTTAGGCATAACAGGAACCCCCGTCTCACCTGTTCCCTCGCTTATATTCCTCTATGGTATGCTAGTCAGTACTTTTCCCTCTTCAGAACAGTTCCTGTAATTCCTTTTTTGTCGCTTACCATGGAGCTAAATGACGGATTTTCCTCTAAGATTCCACTAAGCCTGGAGTAGGGCTGAGTACCAGCTCACCGAGCATTACAAAAGATCCGAACATCAAAGTGATAGTTGAGTTCTCTAAGCCAGTTTTTGGCTTTGAGTCTTCCATGGTAGACGTGGGCGGTGGGAGTCTTAAAAGGCAGGTGCATAAAATGATTACTAAACTATTGATCTCATGTATTTACAATGAATCATGTCGTAGCTACTTATGTTGTTAAGTTAGGAGTACATAGAACGTTAATGGAAAATATGTGACATTTTACCTTTTGCTCCATGCAGTTTTAAGGAACTTTCAAGGGCTCTATACTCTTTGACTGTTCAGGCATTAACTCAGCATGTAGTTAGAATTTCTATTCCTGAGAATAAAGTCCATGACATATCAGGAAACCTAAATTTGGCTTCTAACAGACTTGAAGTGAAGCATTGTAAGAATAACTCTCCTGATATTTCTATGCTGCTTGTTAATTTGCATTTAATCAGAGATATGTAGATCTTTTGGATTGAAAATTCTTTGGAGTTTTGCTTAATGCAGCAAGCCAAGTCTTTGGAGAAAAATTTTCTTTCAAACACCACGTTTTCTTTCTATAGATATTTGGTATCTATGCTTTCAATACTATTATCTACTTAAGACTTGAAGTTACTCAGATTCAACCCCCGCAATATCAACTGCACTACACTCGTTTGTGACTGCGGGTATGTTAGCAACATCACTGGCCGCTGCTATTCTATCAATTTCCTATACAAACCTTGGAGTACTAGGCACTCTCAATTCCGGGAGTACTGATTTCGTTGCCTCTAATCCATCAATGAACCTGCAGGTTATAATGACAAAATTTTCATGCAATTAACTTTTAAAAATTTAGATTCTTGATCACACATTATGTATTCTCTTTGCAATCATTTTACTTTGGTTAAAAATCTCGAGCATTTTCATCACAGGGAATGGTTGGACATCTACAAGTTTTTGTTCTCTCAGACTGGTTCTTAGCTAACCAACCTATTGAATATTCTGAGACAACTAAAGGTCTTAGGTGGCTCATACCTCGTCAAAAACTTCCCTGGAGAAATGATAGTGCTTCAGTTTGGCCTAACCATGTTTATTTGGCAAAAGAGAGTCTCACAGAGCAGTTCAGATATCTGCCAATTGGATCCTCTCATGAAGGATCTTATCATCAGATTGGCTTAAATTTAACCAGCTCATCTTGCATTCGGTGTGAGCTACCTTTTCCAACTGTGACTAACCAGAAGTTTAGCTGGCCTGATGGACGGTACAACGTAAGCATTAAAAATGCGCCTTATGGACAATTTCTCAATTCCAGCGAATATTTCACTTATTTCCTGGTTAGTATTACTAAATTCTATAAATTTTGTACTTTAAAGACAGCATTGCACTAACGAGTACATTGATTTTGTATGTTAATTATTGTACAAATGGTCCTGCAGAGAGGAGAGCCAATATCTGCTAGCAATGTGGTCAAAAAATTGGATAACTATACCGGGTAACTTTACAATCAGCTGCTAATATAATCAGCATTTGGATAATTTCAAATTTTGCGTGCACTACAAGTAAGAGTTATTTATCAGTGGTGGTTTGAAATTCTCATTAAAGTTGTTCCCTTGACAGATGGCGAGACTTGGAGATGAACTTGTTCTGGCTTGGTGTGGGAGGGGGCAGCTTACTTATAGTCCATTTTCTAACACTACTCTTCCTAAGGTGGAGGATGGGGACTTCAGTGAAGGGGATGCTTTCATTTCCAAGGTTTGAGCTCCTTTTTGTAATTCTTATGCTTCCTAGCATCTCTCAGTCTTCAGCGTTTGTAATCAGAGGTAAGAAAATCAGAACAATGATTTCATTTCGATTAAACACCCTCTTGGATTCTATGAACTGAAGGCTACATCAATTTTTCAGGTGGCACCACAGAGGGAATAATCACTGGGGCTTTATTGTTGGCCATCCCTGCAGCACTTATTTTGTCAGTGCTTCTATTTGTCATAATTGCAATCTTTTTAGGCAGTTTTGTGCAATATAAAGAAATCACCCATGTGGCTACGAGTGAAAAGTGGCATGTAAAACTATGGTTTTTCTTCATGGGAAGGCCTGCTACTGGAAAATGGTTTTACAGGGAAGGGCTGCCTTCAATTTTCTTCCCAATCTTTGGGATTCTGTTTGAGAATCGAAAGGGGCCTCCATTCTTAGTTATTGCTGAAGATAATGATCCTAACACCATAACCAAGTGGACTGAAAGTGGGAGAAGTGGGATTGGAAGAATGAGAGCTGTCAGCTCAGATGACAGCAATGAAGAAGTCAGAATTCGCACATCCGTTAAGCTATTGGGGTGTGCTAGGTCCTCCTATATTATTCTTGACCTTTTGAGAAGAGTCAGTATAGGGATAATATCTGGGGCATACACATCAAATAAGTTAAGCCAAAGCCTTCTTGCTTTGGCCATCACGCTTATACAGTTCATAAGTTTATTTACTCTCAAACCATACATCCAAAGAGGAGTCCACACAGTGGAAAGCGTTTCTCTTCTATGTGAGGTGGGCATCTTTGCTCTATGCATCAGATTGAATGGCTCAAATCCAACTGAAGCAAAAACTCTGGGTTTTTTAATGCTGGCTCTCCTGTTCCTCATGTTTGTTGCTCAGATAATTAATGAGTGGTATGCTATGATAAAAGGCATTTTAGGACTCTCTCAGCCCCAGAAAAATTCTTTCAGACTCGGATTGAAGTTTGTTGCTAAAGGCCTTGTGTTGCCTTTCCTACCAAGGAGGCACTGGTCAAGAGTCATGCCTGGTTCGTCGCGACCGCTAACAGGCCTAGCTCCAGTCCTTCCTCAAAGCCCGGAAACTGAATGTGGAAGAAGAGGTCCAGGAGGATCTAATGCTGACCCTTTTAGTGCCATGACAGCAACAGTAGTCCCTGTGTCGAGTCCTGGTTCCCCAGGCCTTAATGTTGCTCAAGCAGCTCGTTCAACACCTACAGACCTAACCCTAGCCCAGCAGAGAGCCAGAGAAGGGAAGCAGGCAAAGGGACTGAAGTTGGAGCCAAGGAGTGACCTGAAGAAGCTAAGAAAGTTGGCAAGAGCTAGTTTTTCTGGGGATTCAAAGGGTGAGGGAACTAGTACCAGTTACGCATTTAGGCAGCAATCTGTTTCTGCTGAAACCTCTGTGGAAAATTCTCAAGCCTCCACTTCCAAATTCAAACAATGATGTTAAACACAATGAGGCTAACCAAAAGGGACGGGACGCTAAGGTTCAACCATTTTTTTTTGTTTTTTAGTTTGTGTATTTAAATGACCTGTAAGATAGATCGTCTGTATAAATTTTTCGCTAACAGAAAATAGGAAATGCAGATTCCTTATAGTTGGATAAAGTAACTGAAATTTTGAAATTTATGAATGTTCAGAGTTCCCAGAATGCTGCCTTGTTATTCCAGCACATGTTTCCCTAGTAGGAAACAGGTAAACTAGCTCTATATCTAACAGATACTGAAATAAAATTGAACTCAGACTACAGTATCCTCTATAAATGTTGCAAATATAAAGTAATCATTAGCCTAAAAACAGATATGAGAACTTGCCTGAAGCTGATCTTTTTTATTAATAGCATTGGTTGAATCAAACTCAAATAGGCTAATGAATTAAAAGTACAACTTAGAAACAGAAGCATTGATGTTAGCATACAATCGCCAAATCATCCATCCAAAGTTTAATACGGGGAAAACAAAGTTGAAGAAATGCTGCAGAGAAGTGAACCAAAAGTTTCCGATGGCCACCCAAATTCATCTTCCATAATCAGCTTGACTCTGATAATCATCCCCATTAAGTTCTGAGAAAGAGTCTCCAATTATCTTTTCGTCTAATGGAGACACCGTGAGCAAACTGTCGAGGCCGTGCACAACAAGCCAATTGCTGCTATACATATCTGGAAAGACAACTGGGACACCATTAAGCAAAATCACATCACCAGAGTAAGCCACAGTAATCTTAAATCCTTCTGAAGAAGTTGGCAACGTTGTCCCTCCATGGAGCCTAATCAGATCCTGCCAACGAAGCAACCTGAGAACCACATGTTGCTTAAAAATCGAAACACAATCAGTAATGTTCTTCACATATGGCTCCATTGCTGCATCAACTGGTGCAAAGATAGTCAATCTTGTCTGATTTGTAAACCTCGCTAATTGCATATCAAGAAAGGTGGCCATTAAGGTATAGCCTCTTGAATTTAAAAAATCTGATGCCTCACCAAAAACATCAACATCAAAGCCAATCGGTTCAATTGGAGAAGGAACAGGACTCGGTGCAGGAGCTGAGTGAGGAGGGGGGCTAATCATGACCCCAAATGAAGAATTAAAGAACTCATCTATACCATACACAACCAGTTCTTCTTGATCAAACATGGGTGACTCTTGAATCAAAACCCCATTAATGGACAAATGGGCATTGTTAAAATCTGAAGCAGTAACGATCAGTGAGTGATTGGACAACAATGTCGGTAATCTTGAGCCAAAAGCAAGAGTCTTGAGGCTATCTTGGGAGAGTCTTGAAGGTGATATGTGATATTGAAGCTGAGAAAGAGAAAGCTGGCCTGATTGAGAAAAGGCAAAATCTGATGGGGAGAAAATGGTGAGTGTTATTGATTCAAGATTGAGTGTCTTGAAAGTGATTTGAAGGGTCAGTGCCATCGATAAGTAGCCTGAGTTTGAGAGTGTTTCCACAGCATTTGATAGGGTTCCAGGAGAGACTGCAAGAGCAATGGAGATGAGAGAGAAGATGATGAGAGAGAAGAAGAGGGTAGTAGCCATTGAAGAGTCGGTCCTTGGGTTACGATTTGTTGAGGGTTTGAAGAAGAACTTTCAAGGGCGGGAAAGGAAGAAGAAGCTGATGCCTTATTGGTTAAAGGTAGTTATTTGATACTTTGATAGGTTTAGTGCCAGCTGCCAAGATTTATCAAAAGATCTTCATGATGTCTAATTCCATCCAATGAGATGCGAGTGGTGGGAATGGGATCCCGTATGCGTGCTTCAATTGGACCAATATTTTTAAAGAAATAATTTTAGGAAAAAAAAAAAGATATTTAACCAAAAGGGCTACAAAGGTTTTAATGTGTTTTATTCCTTTTTTTTTTAATTTATGGTAAACCCACATGATTTTAACGTGTTCTTTAATTATTTTCCAATTAACGATAACCTCGCAACGTTTTAATCTTGATTCTTTTGGCTAAAAAGTGAATCAAGTTCTAAGACTTAATATAATATAAAATTTTTTGAAAGAAAATAATGTAATACCGTCCACTGTTAATTAACAAATATTAAATATATTTGAAACTGAAATAAATATTAAATAAAATTTTTTATATCATTTCACGTCTAAAATTTTATGCGTAATACGAAAATACATCTCAAAATTTATTTTAAAATAGTCATCTTTGGGGTGGCAATCGTTATATGTGCATGCCACTTAGTCAACTAAATTAGACTATTAGGTGCATTTGATTTGATATCTTTCATGGATAAAAGAATATAGTACTACTGCTACGAGTTATTCTCTTGTACTTATTTGGCTGACAAACGAGGGTTTATTTGTTAAATTTTTGAAATTTGAAATTTTATAATTTTAGATCTTTTTGAAATTTGTTTGTTTGTTTTTTATAATTTATGATTGATTTTTAAATATTTACATCTAATTACAAATAAAAACTCATTTAATAAAAATTCAAAAACATATTTTAAAATTTTAATATTTATAAATTATTTTATTTAATTGAGTTAACAACATAATTTTAATCTAACTAATCCTATGGCCCCTCTTCTCCTTTACAAAATTGAGATTATCATATAGGCCGAGGATAAGTTAATCTGAATACTCTTAATGGCACCAAACATGTGATTAGGATGAAAATAATCCAATCCCCTTTTTAATCCTCTAACCAAACGCACCATAATAGTAATAATATAAGGTTAGTGTATATATATATCACATTATGCAATATTAGGTTCAACTATGATTTTACAGTTTAGGTAAGGGTTGGCATTCGATTCGAGGTGAACAAATCGAACCCTGAATCTATTTTGATTTTCGGTTCCGTTTGATTTGATCCCAAAAACTGATTGGTTTGAAAATAGAAAATAAAACTCAACCAAACAAATTCGATTGATTTACATTAAAAAGAAAGAAGACAAACCCTAAATGACTAAGATTCATTTGATGTGCAAGATAGGAGAAGATAGGATGGGATGAGATATGATTAGATTAGATATAATATTATGTTATGTTTGATGTAGCTTAAGATTGGACTATTGCATTTGGCATGCCATCATATTGTATAGTCACTAATATGTTTTATATATTAATTTAATCAAAATTATCTTAAATTAATTGTTTTATCACAATCTAAAAAATAAAATTGGTCTCCATAAACGAGAAAGAAGACCTACACCCCCCAATGTTTGAGAAAATGGTCATATACACCTCCCAAATTTTCAATAAAGGACATCAAGATCACTTTTGGCCATAATACATTTTGGCTAGTATTTCAGAGCACCAGAGAGCAGAATGTTGGAGTGCTAGCCCGAACTGGGAGGTTCTCTATAAAATAACAGAAATTATTCGTCCTGGAACTTACAAGATAAAAGATATGAGTGGAGTCATCTTAAGTGATTTGACTGGGTTTGCTCCCCAGTTCGAGTCGCAGGAAAGTCGCTTTTGTTGGGAGAACATGTGCCCCCCTGTTCTAGCGATGACTTCTAGTTTGGGTTGTGGTATGGGCTTAAAGGTGCCTTCCACAGTTGAGGCCCTCCCCAGGATATCTCGTGGTTAAGACAAAAAAAAAAATATATGAGTGGAGTTGTGCTCCCGCATCCTTGGAATGCAAAGCATATAAGGATCTACTATAAGTAGAAAATTTGTTAATCTTTCAACAGTCATAATAAGGGCCTCTTTGAGTCATCAGAAAGTTTAATTGTTACCGAAGGATTGTTCGCAGTCAAAATTTAACTATTTAATAATAAAAGCATTTTTTCTCAATTACTTCAGTATGTATATATTTTTAAGTTTCTTGTTCTAACAAGAAAGAAGCAGGGAAAGCTAAAAGCAAATTCTAAACAAAGTGCAAGAAAGGTTAAGCAAATTCTTGGTGCAGGAAAAGTTAAAGCAAATTTCTTGGTACATGAAAAGTTAAGCAAATTCGTAGTGCAGGAAAAGTAAAGCAAAATTCGTAGTGCAGGGAAAGTAAAGCAAATTCTTGATGCAGGAAAAGTTAAAGCAAATTTCCTGGTGCAGGAAAAGTTAAAACAAAAGTAAAAACAAATTTCCTAGTGTAGGAAAAGTTAAGCAAATTCTAAGTAAATTACAAGAAAAGTTAAAGCAAATTTCTGGTGCAGGGAAAGTAAAGTAAATTCTAAGCAAATTCTTGGTGCAGGAAAAGTTAAGTGGGAAAAGTTAAGCAAATTTCTGGTGTAGGGAAAGTTAAGCAAATTCAAGAAAACATTAAAGAAATTCGAGTGACAACAAAGGTAAAAGAAAGGAAAGCCAAAATTAAAATGTCTAAAAGCAGACAGCTTCTTAAGTCCATAACAAGAAGAGTGGGAAATAAAGGCATGATATAATCCCACTAGCCTGGTACAAAAAGGGGGGGCACCATGCTGAAATTCTAACTAGCCAACCTAAGAGGGGAGTGAATTGAGATTTTATAAATTATTCGACTAAAAACAAATTATCATGCAAATTTAAAACAATAATAATTAAATCGATCACAAATAAAAAGGATAAGGGAAGAGAGAATCAAACACGGAGATTTTTACGTGGTTCGACCAACCTCGCCTACGTCCACGCCTCCAAGCTTTTCCGGACTTGAGGATTTCACTAAGCAAGCTTCCAAGGCTTCAATTACTTACACTTGACTTCCAAGGTGTCAATAACCTTTACAACAAGAGATTATCCCCAATCTATTAACCCAAGTGTATGCCAACACTTACAATCCCTCAAAAGAAAAGATTACAAACTATTTTTCTCTCACACTATATTTAAGATTACAAATCAAAGCTTAAAGTGTGAATAGATAAAGTGAAACTATGTTTTTAGCTCTTATGAAGATTGTAAACTCGAGTATAAGCTCAATGGTTGCGTTGTAATCAGTCTTCTTTGAGTTTGAATGAGCTTATTTATAATTAGAGCTGAAAAACTAGCCGTTACTGGCTGTCTGCCCGAAAACGGTTCACCGTTAGTCGTTAACGGTTAACCGTTTGTGCTGGTCAAAGTTACCGTTGTGCCATATTTCAAATAAACGGTTTGCCGTTTATGGTTACCCTTTCGCTGTTAACATCCAGAGACCTGCAAAATGAATACCCGTTATCCGTTTCAAGTAAACGGCTAAGGCTTTGTATGAAGTGACTCTCTAGATGTTATCGGTTAACTGTTTGTAATAAACGGTTCACCGTTAGTTTCCAGTAACCTGCAAAAAGAACAACGGTTATCCGTTTTAAGTAAACGGCTAAGGACTTGTGTGAAGTGACTCTCTGGATGTTATCGGTTAACCGTTTGTAATAAACGGTTCACCGTTAGTTTCCAGTAAGCTTTCCATTTTCCGTTTTTCACTAACGGTTAGAGCTTAGGCAAACTTTTGCTCTCTGGTCTTAATCGGTTAACCGTTTAAAAATAACCGGTTCACCGTTTATTTCCAGAAACACATTTTAAACCAGATTTTGCAAAGAATCGTTTTCCAATTAAAAATCCATCTTTTATAAGTATGAATGGAGTAGTTTTTATGACTTTCATTTGTTAAGAAATAACTCCAATATTTTTATCAAAAATCATTTAAAGTTTGTTATCATCAAAATCAATATTATTAACATATTCATGTTAACACATGCTAGGATTAGTTATCCTCTTCATTACCTTTTAGAAAGCTATAGTCAAGGTAGGGATAATGACTTTCCATCATTGCTTTCACCTTGGTAGCACCTTTAAAAAATTCATCATTAATAATATTGGCAAATTCAGCGGAAGTCTTGTATTCTTTCACAACTGAAGCTTTTGCAGTTGACATTTGAAGATTGAGTTGATTAAGGGAGTTAGACAAATCTTGAATCTCATATTGGAACTGAGCCCTTAGATTGTCATAATCGGTTTTCAGGTTTTCATAGTTTTCCTTTTGCTGCGCCATATGAGCTTTTTCTTCAGTCAAGTTTTCCTTTAGCTCAGCAATTCGCTTTTCAGGAGCTCACCCAGATTCAATCAAAGTATTTCTTTCTAACATCAAATTTTTAATTCTTTTTCTGGATACTTGGATGGCACAGTAAATCTGCAGTGAAATTAATAGAAATTTTAATAGATAGACAGCTTGTTGAAACACCAAGAGTAAGGAAACACAGGGTACTTGACAGATGTTATTTAGCATGACGTTGACTGGGTCACAACTTTCAATATGCCTCACGTTGTTGGAAGAAATGTACTGAGACCAAAGTTAGTTGAAAGAATTGAGATATGTTTTAGCAGAGTCCTCCTAAGCAAAGTTGTGCAAGTCCTCCATCATAAGCAAAGTCCCTTGGCTGGAATCTGATGGGAGAGGAGCAGAAGCCGATATGTTGGAAGTGAAAGAAGAGTTAACAGATGGTGGATATATAGCCAAGTTAACAGCTAGTAGAGGCAATATCTC
Organism: Citrus australasica; assembly: GCA_029618585.1. Classification (NCBI taxonomy): domain Eukaryota; kingdom Viridiplantae; phylum Streptophyta; class Magnoliopsida; order Sapindales; family Rutaceae; genus Citrus; species Citrus australasica. The sequence continues at coordinate 9,443,434 of JARCIV010000002.1, read as the reverse complement.
TTGTTGAGGATGATTAGGAATAACAACTTGGGAAGAGGACCCTCCAACATGAAAGGTAGGCTTATCTCTTAGTTTTCTACTAATCTTAGCAAGAGGAAGCTTTTCAATCTTCTTTTTACGAGCTCCATCATTCTTGGAAGACATGGCTAAAAACAAAAGCATACAAGTTACTATGTGATCAAAAATATGAAAAAAGAGAAAAAAAAAACTCACCTTTAGAAGAATCTATAAGGTGTATAGGGGAGATAAAACTGAATATTAATTAGAAAAACCAGGTTGGGAGAGATATGTCTAAGATCTAAATTTTGGTGGAATATTAAGGATACTCAGTAACAACCCTTTCTCATTATCAGAGGTTATAGTGGAAGGGGGAGGTGTATTCCAAGTTGCTAAAAAAAAGAGAAAATGGAAAAACAACAATAAATACTCACAAAAAAATGAATAAACAAAACTTGAGAAGAGATTAAAAAAAAAGTTGATTATTGAATGAGAGAGAGAAGACCAATTTCTATAAGTAAGAGTTAGACTAGTGGGTGGGTAGAAGAAGAGGCAACAACCAATGTATAAATAGGTGAGGAAATAACTCTTTTTTAGCTTGAAGCCTTGAACAATAAAGCTCCAAAAGAGCTAGGGGCAGCTGATGTCAAAGAAAAAAGTGAAGTATGAAAAAGAGTTAATTAAAGTGGAAGCATGGAGCATTAAAGCATGAAAAAAGAGTTAATTAAAGTGGAAGAATGAAACATGGAGCATGGAGCATGGAGCATGGGAGCATGGAGCATGGGAGCATGGGAGGAGGACAATCATGTATTCAGAAAATCCCCTCAATTCATGAAGTAAGAACCTACTATCTTTTTCCCTTTTTTCTCACTCTCTTTTTATGTTGTTTTGATTCTTATGATTATTATTGTATGTGCTCTTACTCACCCATGTAGTGTTTATATAGTACAAGAAGTGTAGTTTAATTAAAATCAATTTCCTAGAGTTATTTGATAAGCCACATCTTAAGATAAAATACTAATTTTATCTTCTAAGAATTCTAGACAAACTCTAAGTTTATCTTATCACTTACGTATAGATTAATTCATCTCATCATAGGTGATAAATCTAACATCTCCCACTCACACGTGATGGGATGATTGAGTAACTAGAGCAATAAGAGTATGGTTTTTTGGTATAAAACCACAACCACAGTATCATACGGGTAAATGCAACGTGTGACCCATGAACAACATAATTTGGAGCTTGTAGAGCAAAAAATCTCAATTGCACTTTTTTGTAAAAGATTCAAATAACTTGTTCATTATATTTCCTAGATTTCATTATCCTTTACATCAGTACAAACATATTTAATCACTCAACAAAAATTATGTTTGACGTTGTGTACTCTATTTATTCACAACTGCATCCATCCCTAGGCAGATCATATAACTGGTCGACTGGTGGATGCATAAGTCAGATGTAAGAACATGCTAAAATAGCTATCATCAATCTTTTCCTTTAAGATATAGTTGATGGTAACTAAGGAAACTGTTGAGGTCCTTTTTATACCTTGAAGGAACTTACACAATGAGGAATCAGGGATTCATTCACTCATTTTCCGTTTGGTCACAAAAGCACGCATGGTAAGAATCACGCGTTATATTAAATTCTCTTTGTGTAAGAGCATATGTTTGGCTATCCATTGTGCAGATCTTAAATCAGTTGCTTATTTGAGCACCCAATTTGAGTCTCAATAAGCTTGCCTTCATAAGGCACCAAATGAACTCATATATAACTTAATCAGGTTCTTCATCTTGACCCAGTCAAGGCGACATTTTCAAGATATAAGCTCCATGAGAATGTATCCAATACTTTCTCTTAATCTTGTGTTTCATCCCAACTTACTTTCATTAACAACTGAGGTGACCGCTTGTGTAAGAAAGCCGGTCATAACCTGAGGACATATATTTTAATAATCATATATGTGTAATCATGCCAATTAGTATCTTATGAGAATAAATCAAAATAATTTTATCGCATAAAGAATTTATTAAGTACAAGTTTCCTCATAGTCTATTCCTTCTTCTTAGGTATATCTTTTCGCTACCAAGCGTGCCTTGAATCTTTCAATTGTGTAATCCGCCTTTCGTTTAACACGTAAAAGTCATTTGTTTCCAATGGCCTTACCATTGAGCGGTAGATCAACCAAGTCCCAGATGTGGTTTGATCTCACTGACTCCATTTTTTCATCCATTGTTTTAATCCACAATTTCTTATCTGATGATGTGATAGCCCCACTATAAGTTCTTAGCTCATCACCATCATATGAAGCAATCATAAACGCCTCCCCTTCAATCTTAAAATGACGACGTGGGATGAGTGTACGATTACTTCTTCGAATTGAGTTATCATGTGGAGTAAACTCATTTTATGGTTGACTCCCATTAGAATCAAAATTTCTAAACATATCTAGGTTTCTCTCAATTTGTAAATCAGAAGTGTCATTAATCTCTGAATCATTCAACTCATATAGATGAACGCCATTGTCGACCTCTTGAAATGCTAAGGAATTCATTTTCCAAAAATGTGACATCTCGTGATTTTATCTCAATTATAATTCCATCATCATGTCCACCTATGAACATATACCCTTCGGAGTATTCTAGGTATCTTATAAAGATACATTTCTTTCCCCTTGGACCTAATTTCTCATATTTATGAGATTGATTATGAACATACGCTGCAGATCCCCAGGGACACAAATGAGTGAGATCGAGTTTTCTATGTGTCCATATCTCATATGGAGTGGAACTTACTGACTTACTTTGAACTCGGTTAAGTACATAAGTGGCAATCAACAATGCATCCCCCAGTAAGAAATTGAAAGATTTGCTTGCGCCATCATAGAGCTAATTATCTCGAGTTATGCTCTATTCCTTCTTTCTGAAACACCATTTTGTTATGAAGTCCTTAGAATAGTTAATTATCTCTCAATACCTTTATCATTGCATAGTTTCTTGAACTGCTCTAAAAGGTATTCGCGTCCATAGTTCATTCTTAAGACTTTGATCATTTTGTCTAATTGATTCTCTACTAAATTCAAATATGATATAAAACAATCTAATGCTTTAGATTTATGAAAATCGGACATAACTTATACAAAATAAACAAAAAATTTAGAAAAGACTTAAAATTAATAAAATTTAAGGGCCTGTTCGGTTGGGTTTTATAACTAGTGTTTTCATTTTCATATCCTTAATCCCAATTATAAAATAAACTATGAAATGCATAAAGCAAAAGCCATGTGACAGTAATAAATGCGAAAACAACTTTAACACGTTTTGGCTATTTCTATTTCTACGCAACAAATTATAGAATAAATTAATTATAAAACTGATTCTGCACATTTTCCAACACATAATTGGAAAATGTGTTCTTTTATCATCTTCGTCAATATTTTCTCTCTCATCGACCAGCACAAATTTTTCTTTCTGTACCTAATTTTTGGGATCATCCAACATTTTCTCATTCCCTTATTTTTTCAGTTCTTAAACAAAAAAGTATTTGAAATCACTGTCTGCAGATCTGTACCTGCTCCTGAAACAAGCATGAGGGAAGGGTCAAGAAAGCGGTCTTTCCTTGAGGAAGCGACACCGTATGAGCTTTCGAAGGAGCAAGGCTGCAAGTTCTTCTGGTGACTAATCTCCCATCGCTAGCCAAAACCCCAACCGGTGGCCAAAACAAGAAACCCGGGAGTGGAAATAAAAGGAAGAAATATTTTAATTCAATTAGGTTTCATCCAAATGTAGTAGAGAATGAAAGATTATATAAATATATATTAATTTTAGCATATTTTATTCTCGTAAACGGCTCCCAAGTGAGCAAGTTGGATCTTGATCTCCGGTCCTGTATAGTCTTTAGTTTCTTTTTTTCTTTTTCTTTTTTCCCAACTTAAAAGCATGTGGGTAAGAGTTGTGGGGTTCTTTTTTCTGTTAATGATTGGGTTTAAAGAAGCATGTGGGTAAGAAGGTTTAAAATCATCATGCCTTCGCCCATATAGTGTTTGCTGCACTTGTTCTTTAAATAACGGAAAATACATGAATTCAAAGCAAATGAAATTTTAATGTACAATTTTATTTCCTTGTTACGGAGAAGACATAACAAGAAAGTGTTTACCTTAAAATTTTATTGCTAACTTGTAAATCATATTTATTTAAAAATTTAATCGTAGCTATGGAGATTAACCAAATCAGTTTTATATTATTTTTTATTATTTCACCTTTTTAATTACAATTATGACTTAAATGTTTATTAAGAATTTTTTTTTAAAATAATATCACCGATCACATATTCAATTTTTTTTTTTAAATTTCAATTGGCTATCAAACATATATTATTATTTTTATATTATAAATATAGAATATAAAAACCAAACCAAATACATATTCAATTTCAAAATACAATAATTTTAAAAACATTTTTATATTATAAAAATTTCAATTGCAAAAGAATGTATTTTTTACCTTACATTTTAATTATAAGTATGACAATAATTGATTAAAAATTATTTTTAAAAATAATAATACCGAATATATATTTAATATTTTTATAATTGTGCCTACATAATATATATTATTGTTTTTTAATTTTAAAATATAAAATATAACAAAAATAATATCAAATATATACTTAAATTTAAAACATAATAATTACAAAACATCATTTCTCTTCTCATTTTTATTTTCAAAAATAATATCGAGTAGGTTCTAAGTTTTCTTACATAAAGAATTTCTTATTTTCTTTTCTGCTATCGTATATAAGTCTTCTTTATATATATATATATATATTGACATTAAAAATATATCTTTCATTGAGAACCCGTCATTATTTTTGGCCTCAAATAATAAATTAATTTATAGGCTTCTATTTTCTCTTAAAAAAGAGAAAAAGAAAAATAAAAAGAAAAAAGAGAGGTGAATATTGAATATTATTATGCTTCCAAAACAAAAAGCATTGCATTGATAGGAATCTGTGCAATGTCATCTTCATCAATGCCTACTCCCCACTTACAAACCTCTGGAATGCTTTCTAAAGAACAGTTACTTCATCTCTTCAACCGCTTTTCCTTCCTCGCCTCTCAGCCTGGTACGTTTTCCCTTCCGTTTTCCTTTTATTTATTTTTTTATTGCCATTTCTTTTCTTGACAGAATAATCTTTCCCTTTTCGTTTTTGTTAGATGTAAAGAAAAGGGTTGCTGACGCTGTGGAAGACAAAAAGGAAAATTCTTTCTCTTTCACTATTCCATTCTTTGTTCATTGTTTTATGTTGTTTATATTCATTCTATTTTGAAATGTGTTACATTGTGAAATGTCATTCTGTCTTCATGTTGGTATCTGGGTTCTGGTTAATTCATATGCGTTACTTGACTGGTAGAAAATTCGATAATGTTTCATTTCTTTGTTGATGAGTGCTTATGTAATGGGTTTTCGAGGAATTGATTCAATTGATATGCAGTAGACTCTTTATTGTAGTCCATTTTCATGTAGCTTATTTTAATATATGTGGTACTCACCGCCATTTCGTAGTTCCTTTCTCTAGCTTTAGACCTGAAGGAACAGGGAAAAGACTGAGTCTCTGAACTTAAAGACGCAAGAAAATAGGACCTTTATCTCAATTTTTCTTAATGCAAGTATCAGGTGTCTTAGTGAGATTTCTATCATTAAGAAACAGAAGTGATATAATCTAAAAATTGTTCGTCTTCTGCTTTCTCCTTGATGTGTATTTATCCAAATGGAAGGCATAGTGTTATTCCACTTTGCTGATGTTGGAATGGTAGTTTTGTTTGGACATTAGAAGTGCTTGCTTTCATTGCATAAAAAATGAACACGTGTGTTTGTGTGTAAAGATCTCGATTTTAGCTGTCATTGAATATATTAGACCTCATACCACATAGCCCCTTCAATTTGACTTATGGATGTAAAAGTAAGAACTATGTTTTTGGTGGCTTGTAAGATTTCTGTTGATGTAATCTGCTTGTTGATTTAACTGCTTAAACTTAATAAAGTGGTGTTTCTGCATTAGGAGTCTGTAAATAGTCCATCTACTTGTTGCATTTTTTTTTTTCCTGAAAATGAAGTTAGATTGTATGCAGGAAGCCATTGCTGTTACTACTGAAATCCAGGAAGAGATATTTCAGGAAATGGGTGTTGGTAAGTTTGTCATAGGTGACACTGTAGATTTCTACTTGTGTTGAATTCTGTTTAAATTTGATTGTTGCTTCAGAAGTAATCAACTTTGTGCGTGATTGACTGTATCATTTACTGTTCAATACTAGAATATCATTGTGTACATGCAAGAGTATGCACTCTCAACCTTAGTCTAGGTGGCACTATTTTTTCAGGATTGGTTTGATTGTAATATTAGTTGTGAAAATTTTTATCTACTAGTACATCTTCGTTAGAGCCTTGTGGATCAAATGCAATATGTACTACTTCTCCCTGCCTGAGTGAGTGACATAATTTATCATGCATCTATGTACACTTTGTTACATATATTCCTGCTTCATCCTTTATTTTGATCATACTCGAACTGGAATTAGGATTGCAGAAGACATTTCATCACTGATTTGGCTTGCAGTATGGTTTGAAAACGTTAATAAGGTTATGCATTTATGGATAAGGCTGTATGTGCCCCGCTTTCATATTAGATATAATAATTGTCCCCAAAACTGCATAAGACAGCCATAAACCCCATACAATGATACTTACAGGTAATAGAATGCCAGTTTAAAATCATGAGGATTCTGGTTCAAAGCTGTAATATTGGACTGCTAGCACCGGTTTTATTCTTTACAAATGATAATTTTTCACCTGGAAATCAAATAGATTGTAATAGTTTGAAAGATTCTACATGTAGATGACACTGTAGTAAGATGCATACATGGTGTAACAGTATTCAAAGTATGCCATTTTTTCTGTTGCAGATCCAAGTTTTGGTCTCGCTTGCCTGGGGAAGGTGAATATGATTTATGAGAACGATCAGGATTTGATGATACAATTCTATAAATTTGTGGCAACGTAAGCTCTCTGTATCTCTCACTTTTATCTGTACTATTTTGACTTTTAGAAACTATCATCATTCTTCTTTGATCTGTTAAGGGGAAAAGTATCCCGTTTCCACTATGTGAACTTATTCTTTTAGTGCATAGAAATGAGACCTTTCACTCATTCCCTTCATGACATGAAGGACATTGTCCAGTTTGTCTGCTTTTGGTTGAATATTGTCTTTTAAGCTCTGCGATTTGTGTGAACTTTGGAATTGTCATCTTTCAAATGCTGAAGCATCTATTTTCTATTCCAACATTTTAAAATTTGGTATAAGAATTAGAAATAGACCACTTGTTTGTCCTATGAAAGACGATGGTCTTGTTGACAGTTAAAATGGTTTGCATATGCAAACGGAACATGGACATATCCTTGGCTCGTTTGGTGGACTTTGCTATAGCTCTTTGACATCATCAGTAAAAAATTTGTGTAGTTCGCTTGGCCTCCTATTTTGATGAAGACAAATTGTCTTGGTCACAGAATTCCTTTCTTGCAAGCATTACGCATTTTTGAGATGAGCCGTTGCTTATTTTAGCATCTGTTTTACTTAGTTATAGAGATGCATTTATCCATATTTTTAGCCTCTTGATCTCTTAGCTTCTGTTGATAGATGAACTTTGCATATGATTACTGGCAGGTTCAAATTTTTTAAAGGAGCTATATCTATCAAATTTTTCTAAATTTTCTCTTTAACAAAGGATCTATATCTTATTTTTTTCTTTCAATAATATTAGTCACTCTATCTTGTGCTAGGGAAGAGATGGTCTGTGATGAAGCTGAGCATGGACCAGATGAATTTGCTGAAAGAATGCATAGTCAACAAAAACTGCAAGAACAGGTACTCTTGAGACCAAAATTTTGGAAAACGCAGTTAGTTGTAATGTAGTATTGCTGAATCTAAAGATAACTTCTTTTGCAGCAACTGGAGATGCTAAATTACATGCGTAGATTTCACCTGGATGACCAGTCTGCAATTCTCGAGAAGGTACATGCCACTTTATTTATCTATGTTTGACTTACCTGGAACTGGATAGAAAGAAATTCAGACCAGCATTCAAATAGATGATTGATTTATCTTGAAAATAACTCAAGATCTCTATGTTGTGTTGGACTTTGAAATTCAAATGATTATGTGATCTATATAAATGTTGCTGGAAATGACAATTTCTTCCCTTTCTGAGGTGACTCTTCTGTTTTTACAGTTGCACCACCAGATGGAAGATGCCAACTTTGAAAGTGCAGCATCAGTTTTGTCTTCAGAGCAAACTCAGGAGATCGTTCGAAGGAGGGTGTCACCTGTATTTAGGTCAAGGTAGTTGGGGACTGGTTCTCCCTGCAATCTGGTTTCATTTTTGGCCGATTTGTATTTAGTATGTTCCACATGTGTAGCGGTGTTACATCAGTGTGGTTAAAGTGTTGCTCAAGTTACACTTCGGAATTGCACAATTATGTTTCAATTATATCTAACCAAGTAAATCAATGCATCTTCATCATTTTCATCTTGATTTTCCTACATAGATATAAGAACAATCTGATAGTGAATAGAGCAATGAACTGAGACAATTTATATGCATAATAACTTGACAAGTTCCACCACATGATCTCAATTCATTCCATAGATCCATGTTAATAAGCTTGTCTCGATTTTGACACTAACAATGTCCCTGCAATTTTTCATGCTATTACTTTCTATTTTACATTTCTTTCAATAATTGGAACAAAATTGTAGATGGGATTTGTGAGTATCATTGGGTTTGATGTCATTGACAACCAGTGGGTTTGATGTCATTGACAACCAGAATGAAAGGACAAAAATTTAATCAAGCCTAAAAATTTTCAAACCGTGGAGATGGCCGAGTTGGTCTAAGGCGCCAGATTAAGGTTCTGGTCCGAAAGGGCGTGGGTTCAAATCCCACTCTCCACATTGTTTTTTTTTTTTATTTATAATTTTTGCTTTAACAGAAAACCGAAATGCCTCTTTGCCCCTTCCCCGGGATCGCGTAAGCTCCAGGCGGTATTCGAAAATGCCAAAGCTTCCCCACGACCTTAACGAAATATTTCCTGCACAGAAACTCCTCTGCATATGCCTTCTCCACTTTCCTGTCCACGTCATGCAAGAACACGTGCGTCACACCCCTGCTCTTCCTCGCACGTGCCATCACCGCCGCCGTAAAAATCGTCGCCATCCTACCCGGCGCCTCCGCGTAATACCCACGTGGCCCGTCTATAAATATCACATCCCACTCTCTGTTGTACACGTCATCAGGCAACTCGTTCAGCACCAGCTTGCACCTGGTGTTACCTTTCAGGTGCACGTGAGGGGGCAAGCAATATTTCTCGTACCTGTAAGAGCTCATGAGGTGGTCGGCCTCGTAGAGGTGCGTCCGGTACGTCACCGTGTGGACGCGCAGCGCGGGGGCACGTGCGAGGATCGTGTGGACCAGCTTCGAATCTTCTTCGAGGAAGATTGTGGTGCCGCGTGGATTGAGTGAGGCCCACATGAGGGAGTCGTGGCCCAAGCCGAAGACGAGGAGGTTGCACGGCGCGAGGCCGAGGAGCGCGTCGAAAGGGACGCGTATCTCCGGGAGGGTCAACTGGGGGATGTCTCGTGAGGTGGCGTAGTGAATGATTGCGAGGAGTTGTGTTTGCATCGCCGCTGGGATTGAATCAACCGCGTAAATGCGTGGAATCGAAGCCTTCATGGTCCGGCTCAAGCCGGTTATGAGGAATGCGGCTGTCACTGCGAAGGTTAGAAGCGCGCCGAGGATTAGCGGACGCTCCACAACAAATCGCCGATTAGGAGGCTTCATGTTTTTATTTTATATTTTTTGTATTCAATTAATTCTACGTCTGTTTTCGAGTATGAAAATGTTGTTTCTTTGTGTCTTTTTTTTTTTCCTTTTTTTTTCTTTCTTGTGACAAAATTTGGAAATAAGAGATTGGGAGGATGAATAGAAATGCGAAGGGTTTCTTTTGGTTGTGAATTGAAGAGAAGTTTATTTTTGGGCTATTTTTGTGTGTGTGAGAGAAGAGTTTGAGGTTGAAAAATAGAGAGAGAATTAGTAGTTAAAAGGAAAGAAAATAGAAAGTTGACAAAAAGAAAGAGATAATATAAAGACTAAATTCATTGTTACAAAGATCGATTAATTGCATTTTTTTTGGAAAGGAGCAATTTAATTTACTCTACAAACCCCAACACTTTCATCCATCTATAATTGAATTAAATCATGTACATGTTTTTATCCAAAAAAAAAATCATATACATGTTACAATTAGAACTAAATATAGAAATTAATTGTGACTTCTTAAATGTAGATAGTCTTGTCCTCTATTTCTAATAACTAAAAAAAAATTCACAATAAAATTAATATTCACAATATCAATCACCTAACATTTCAAAGTTTTTAAACATAAAAGCAGCAATATATGCTAAATGGAATCAAACAATACACGAGCATGATATATACACTCAACCACAATACACAAGTCAGTCAAATTATACAGATCTTGACATCTTTATAAAAAAAAACAATAAATAGTAATAACAATTTCTTTTTTAAGAATTCATTTCTTGATTCATAAAACTGCAACAGAAAAGCATAGTATTTTTTTTATTTATCAGCCAAGATTTCTACATCCAAACAAAATATATTTCAAGTGTGGGATAAAATATATAAAACAATATTTATAAAAACTTTTAAAAAAAATACATTTTAAAAGTGTGCGTAGACACTTTATAAAATATCAAAATAAAAAATAATTTTATTTATAATAAAATTTATCATCTATTGGATGAGTACTAAATAACAATTGAGATAAAAATTATTATTTGAACAGTTGGAAAAAATTATAATAAGTATTAATAGACTTTCAAAATTTTATTTAAAGTTTACTCTAAATAATGTTATATGTAACATTATATAACATTATATTATTAATATGTCGTTTATTAAGTAGTTAATAATTTTTTTTTCAAAAAATTCTAACATAGATTTAGTTACATTAATCCACCAGCTAATAAATGAAATTTTGGAATGACGTAATTCTACTTCCACAGGACTTGACCAGCTTACAGAATCTGTAAGCTACAGACTGCAGCATCAGCCGTTGGATGTGGTTGGATGTGGAGTGAGAAACTAAACAATAGAAAATCGGATGGTGGGATGACGGGAGATGTTTGTTACAGAATCTGTACCATAGATAGGTCCGCTTCCACATAGGCAGGGCCAAACCATTCCAAATGACTGGACTTGATTGTTGACGTGGGGAGTGGTGAAACTGGAACGAACGACCTTTAAGATAAGGGCCTCACTCGTTTATCCATCTTTTTCGAAATATTTTCATTTCCACCATTAAACCGAGAGAAGAAAAATGGCAACAGCTTCAATGAGTGCGAGCCTAATCGGCTCGTTTAAGGGTCTCTCTTTATCTTCAAGCTCTTCCTCCTCCTTCCTCAAAGGCGATTTCACCGTGTGTCCCAAATCCGTCATCGTTTCCCTCCCACCAACGTCGCCGTTACCCTTAACTATCGAATCTGCCCACAAGAAGGGAGCCGGTAGCACAAAGAACGGCCGTGATTCGCGGGGACAGCGGCTCGGCGTCAAGATTTTCGGTGACCAGGTCGCCAAGCCCGGCGCAATTATCGTCCGCCAGCGTGGCACCAAGGTTTTCACCCTAATTTCCTTTTCTTATATTAATTTTTTTTTTTAAAAAAAAGAATTTGTGCGTTTTAGTAACGATGTGATTTTAACCTGAAGTGAAATTTTTAGTTCCATCCAGGGAAAAATGTGGGGCTTGGCAAGGACCATACAATATTCTCTTTGATTGATGGACTAGTCAAATTTGAGAAGTTTGGGCCTGACAGGAAGCAGGTGAAATATTTTGCAATAACAAACTGTTTGTGAAAATGCTCAAGTGAATGCCATCTTGAATTGTATTGGTAGTAGAATTGAACATGGATTTGTGTGATTTTTAGATAAGTGTTTACCCAAGAGAAGTGCAGCCTGAGAATCCCAACAGTTACAGAGCAAGGAAGCGAGAGTACTTCAGGTTGCAGCGGGAGAAAAAGAAGGCTAGAAAGGAAGCTTATTTGGCTCAACCTCAGCTGGTGCTTGCTTCTGCTCTCGATGATGCTGCTGATGGCCTTCCCAATTGCTAAGTCTGAAGTGCTGCCCATTATTTTTCGACTTGTTAGTTCTTTTATCTTATTGAATTTTTTTTTTCCCATTATCGTCACACAATGGAAATAGGATTTCTTTAATTAATGGCTTCTCTGATTCAAAAGTCACCGGTGATTTTGAAATTTTGAATAAACATTGCGCCCAACTTTTCAGTTCCATGACCGCTACCGGCAAGTATCGTAGAATTGGAATTTGGCGGTTTGCATTCTAAATTAACAAAGTTGACCGCGGTGATGTATTTCCTTCTGATTTTCGAACACAGCGCTCCTCTCTGACGCCTTGAATTGATCCCCTTATTATTTAACTGAGTTCATCGTTAGTTGGAACAAAAATTGCAGGCTTTTAAGTGGAGCATTTGCAAGTGCTGAAGTAAAGGGGTCTAAAGTAAACAAAATGATTTAACGTAGCAAGTTCCAATCTGTAAGAACAAATTAATTTTCGACAAAAGTAAAATATTTCCGGAATAAGTCAACTTAAAAGCAAATATAAAGTCTAATTCAAAAATATTCAAGACATATTTGAGATACTGTCTAATAAAATCCTAAACGGGTTAACTCATTCCTTCGTTGAAGGGTGTGTATCAATCTGCTGATAACTTCCGTCATCAAAGCCCGCAACTCTGCAGCCTGCAATTTCAAAAGGAATTCATTAGTCTTTAATGCATGTATGACAACAGTTAGTATTGCATTCCAAATGCACATTAATCCATAGTCAATAACCAGCAAAATTTGAATTTGATTATGGTCCTCATCCTCTTAATGACTTTTCTTCAGTAGTGTGTCTATGAAGAAAAAAACTATAGATATAATTTCTCAAAGTGCACATAAGCTTCAAAATTCTAGTCAATTAACATCCCATGGTAAGCATCGTCACAAGGAACACATCAATTGCAAAAGCAGTCACTCAGAAAATTCAACATCAATGCACAACTATTGCTAAATTTTGTAGGCAAGTTAAGCGCATACAAGAGCATAAAAGAAAATTTTAAAATATACACCATATATGCTAAAATTCAGCAACAGGGACAAATAAATTTGAAAGAAAGAACCCATGCATCTTCGTGAGACATCAAACCTGCCTGTTGTATATAGTTTGCCCACATTTTATTGGTTGTCGTTCAACATGTTTTGACATTGAATGTACCACATTTACACATTTCTTTATTTCCATTTGCAAATAAGTGGATGCTCGCTATAGGACTACACATAAGTTGCTTGCATTTTCAATCAAAGAACAGAACAACATCCTCCTAGTTTCAACAGTGTCCCAGATGAGAAAAACAAGAACCCTCTGTTTCATTGCAACACCAGCTCAAAAAACCAGAATAGTAATGCAACGTCTTTGATGTACCAGAATAATCTATACATCTTGAGCCATTTAAACATCCAATCAAAGATGTCACAAATGTGACTGATTTTGTCATCCAAGACTGTATCCTAAAAAAAAAAAAAAAATCCACAAACCGAAAATTCACAAATCATGTAGAAAAAATTGGAGTTCGTAGTCAATGGCTCCTATTAATAAGATTTGAATACATACATAAGATTAGTGAATTACACATTGATGATAAAGATTAAACACCTTAAAAACTAATTCAATATGCATTTCATGTCCAAATTAAACCTAAAGCTTAACTCGCTATCAAATTGTAAACATACACACAAGGCAAGAGAATATTTCAATCATAAATTAAAACAATGGACTTGTACCTTATCCAGATCCAACAATAATATTGTTGATAGGGATGAAGATCAACTTGACGAAGAAACCTACGAATCCCATGACAACGAATCCGATTGCCGTACGGAATGCAACCTTCGTGAATTCTGCGAAATTTCAAAATAAATCGCAAGTCAATATACCGGCAGATTAAATCAGAAAAAAAATAAAACAATAAATTCGAAATTATTATGACATGTACCTTTGCGATCGGGCTTGTGACACCTCTTGACGAGACGCAGGCTGTCTTTTGCGAAATCTCTGAGCGGATCGAAGACGTTGTCTATGGCGTCCATTTTCGTTTTCTCGTTCAATGAAGCGAATTTGTAGATCTATGAATTTAGCGCAACCGAGCTGTTGTTAAATAAGCTGCCAAAGATGATGTCAACTATCTTTCCCTATTATTTGACCAAAATACCCTTATTCAGAACGATGTCGTTTCGTTAACTGTTTGAATGCTTTCCCTAATTCTTTAATTTTGTTTTTTGTGGATGAAATTCAAAGACAACCAATTTGAAACCTTCCTTGTTCGGCATCATGTGAAATCAGATTTATGATATGATTTCAAAACTTTGAAATGATTGAGCATTATATCCCAGATCATGTGGCGTATCAGTAATATTTATTTAGATAATAAAAAAATTCAAGGAATATCTTTTAAAATTACCTACATCGCTCCTCAAAAGGAAGAATTAACATCAAGCGAAAAATAAGATTTCTTTCAAAGAATAACATAGAAACAAATTAATAAAATGATCATCACTACATTAACATTTTTAATTCATAGGTAATAATATATGATCAATAAAATAAGAAAAGTGGGCTTCGAAACAAGTAAGTTGTAGCTAGTCGGAAGTGATTCAACTCCAAGCGCCGATGGGAAATTTCAAAGGGATGCACCATCTTTCGGCAACTCATAATCTGTTCAAAGCTCATTGCAGTCTGCACAAGACATGAGAATTGATACTGCAGGGAAATACTGACGCATGTATAGTGGTCCAGATTCAATCAGCGTATGCATGCTGGCTATCCTTTTGTTTGCATTGAGGTGGTGTCTGGTTTTCTTTCATGATGAACAGCTCGAGGGACAAAGGTCAAGCCACGAGTGTGGCGACGACCAAAGCTGACAGACGAAGGAGTGGAGTCCGAAGTGCTTAATTTAGAGACAGCAGAAACAAGATCATCGATGGTTTCATCTTCTACTTCCATCGAACTTGAAGCTTCCTTCCTTTGTAAAGCTTGTTTACGTTGGTTCTTCTGTCTCTGTTTCTTGGATGGGTGGGCCTTTTTGAAGAACTCAAATGAAGTAGGGAACTTGTGCTTGTCCACCAGATGCTGTTGCCGACTTTTGTAGTTCTTGAACTTCAACCCACAGCCTTCAACCAAGCATTCATACTGTTACACACAAACATGCAGCAATCTGTTGTATCTCAAATAAAATCAAGAAGACAAAACTCAAGCAGGCAGATACCAACAGACTTGAACCACAAAATGTGTATTATGCATAGATCTAGCCAATTAAGATCATTGATTCGGGTTCTAAGAATCAGCAATCACGTTATTAACAGAAAGGCCATCTATTCTAGCAAAAGCTATCAGTAAAATAGATGGTCATATCTGTGGAATTTCTCAAGTAACGCACAAACAAGTTCAAGTCAGAAATGCCAAATGATGTAGGATAAAAAGGAAATGTGACTTGTTATAGAAACTTGAAACTGCACAAAGTACCATTTCTTAGCCACCGAAAAGATTCTGCCATGTTTTAAATCCACAATAAAAAATAACCATACGCGATTTAGTCATTGCTTCACGACACAAACTCAAGTGGACAAAACAAATTACCATGGGATAGCCACGTGCAACCTTTGCCTGAAAGAAAGAATCATGAGCTTCGGATACATGTATGCTCAGCAAACGCGATGTTGGATAAACTCTGCAACACACAGAACAGGATGCAGTATGCCGGGCATTGTAATGATCTTCAAACTCCTCTAAAGATCTCAATCGTGCATTACAACCAACAATAGGACAGCAGACTCGCCTGTTCAAGCATCAATTAAGGACAATTTGAATAAACTCGTAAAGAGACACATTTATAAACCTTGATTCTTAATCAAACATCCAATTTCTGGATAATAATGAATAATAAGATCCATAACCTAACACAAGAAACACACACACAATAAAAGAAAAAAAAAAGTTAAACTATTACAAGTAAGTAATAGTACCTGCCATCCTCGGTTACCATATTCTCAAGTTGGTACTTTTCATCTTCACTGAAATCCAAAGCAACCTGTAAAATGAAAAAAAATAATATATATCAAATGATTATTACTTAGAAAACAAAAGATTAGAAAAAATACCTCGAATAAAAAAAGAAAGTGGGGAAAGAGGACCTGTTTAGCGAGAAGTTCGCGTTCAATGTTGCCGGAAGCAAAGAAGGGAGAATCGGGGCGAAAACGACGACGAACCGAAGCCCAGCGCGGGAACTCTGATTCGAAGTTTGCGTCTAGAACCATCGCCATGAATTGTCGATATTGATTTTGAGTTTTCCGCTTTCGGTTCGTTTTCGTTTCGTTGTTTCTGGTGAATTCAATTTTGAAATTGTCTAGCGGTTGTGGAGAAGGGAGTGGAAGCGAGGAAAGGAATAGTGTTGTTTCGGGGAGCAGTTCGGATTTGAATCTAAAATGAAGGTTGGGTTTTGCTATTGTGCCCTTTACTGGCCCAAGAATACTAAGATTTATGGCCCAAAGTTTGGGCCCCAAACCATGTCATGGGTTGTTTTGTGTCTTTCAAGTAAGTTTCTGGTTTGTCTTTGGTATTTATTT
Source organism: Citrus australasica (assembly GCA_029618585.1). Lineage (NCBI taxonomy): Eukaryota > Viridiplantae > Streptophyta > Magnoliopsida > Sapindales > Rutaceae > Citrus > Citrus australasica. The sequence continues at coordinate 9,426,625 of JARCIV010000002.1, read as the reverse complement.
TTTGTTTATAATGTTATATTTTTCTTTTGATTTTATCGATAAAAATTAAAATCACTATCGGCAGCCACTACCGGTGATAGTCAACAGCAAGTAATTTATTATTTTCATTTAAGTAACGTTTGATACCATTAAAATTCTTGTTATTGGCTGCATGGGATAGGATAAATATTCCCACAAAGAGAGAAGGCTTAGGGGTGGATGCCGGGGGGATAATAACCGACCCGATTAAAAAAATTTGAGTTCGAGACTTCAACTCGATTGCATTGAATTATGACCAGCTCAAGCCAAACTTATTCCAATCCGAAATACCATGCACACACAAAACATCTGTGACACAAATTTTCGATCAGATTTGAATTATATCCAAGTTGGAATGGATCGAATTACAAGTTTAGATTATTTTTCCCAACTCAATTAATCCAAAAACCACCCGATCGGGTTAATTTGAACCTAAATTTACCCACCCTAAATGGGTGTGAGCTAGCATTGATAAAATTTTCTAAATTTTGATCAATATTTGAGATCCTAGTCCATTTGGGTCATGATTTAAGATAAAATTTTGTCCCAACTTACTACACAGATTGAAATTTAGAATGTTTGAAAGTCTCAATCGAGATCTCAAATGACTCAAAATTTAAGTTTTTAGAAAAGTATGATAATTCAATTTAATGAATTATATCTCTAATATGTTGATCATATGTGTATGACAACTCGTTTCAATAAATTATGTATATGTGTGTCGTCACAAGCGTATGACATGTTAGTTATAAGCATATGAAATATTGTTTGTGATAAAATCTGTAACGCACGGCAGAAAACTCACGTTATCTCAGACAATTTGAAATCCCGATCGAAAAGGAATTTAAACATATTTTTGTCCAAATTCAAGTTTAATTTACTATTTGCAACAAAACCAAGATCGGCAAATTTTGACTAGTCCCATCCTATTACCAACCCTAGTGCGAGCCAGTGGAGTAAAGAATGGTCAAGGTCAAATTTATGGCTGAGTTTGGCATGTTCAACAAGCATTGATGGCTTTTGCTTTGCAGTCTGGCCCAGGTTTGCGCAGCCTACCAAACACGCCCCGAGGATGCGCAAAGCATGTGGCATTAAAGATTGAATTTGGTTGGCAATGTTTTTAATCTTAGACGTGGCGAGGTAGGGTTTGTTCGGGCAAATTCAATCGCCTAGAATACAGTATGCAGTTATCACTAAAGTTTATATTAATGTACCTTCCCTATAAGAAACATTCCTTATTCAAAGATTATGTTATGTCATTAAATATCCAAATTTAAAAGTGAATGACCCAACTTCTGTTTGGAGTGAAACGAAGGTTAATTTTTTTAATGGGTAGTTCAAAATTATAACTTCTAAAGAATTTTGAAGATCGTATCATATGGTTGTCCCATATGATGATGTTTCAATATATTTAACTTTTTCCAATATATTGAAAATTCAACTTTACTTCTTAATTATTTAAACATAATCCATATTAACATCAAAGGGTACCATTTAAAATCTGTAAATTACAGCTTAACAACTACAATCAAAAGGTTGAAAATTTAGCTAGTGGTGCGATGATTTGGCCTTTTACAACAAGGAAAAAAGAAGGGTCAAAGGTAAATATTTCTAAATCAAAGTTGTCAATGGGTGCAGCACTTCTCATTTTGGGCCCCATATTATCCTCTGTATAGCATATGTTCGTATGGTGGTGTGATGTTCTAGATGAATCCACGCTATGGGGTCGGACCAGATCAGCTAAGAGCTAGATTAGATATTACAGATGCGACGGCTATTGAAAGAGTATAAATTTAATTTGTGAGTGGCATCAGATTGGGGGTGCATGTTTATTGAAAGAAAGAAATTAAAAGAAAAATAGAAAAGGTGTGCATGGGTCTATTTTGTAAAATCTCCACTATTCTTCCATTCTCTTAGAGATTTGGTTAATTATTTTTAATTTTTTTTGAGAAGTAATTATTTTTAATTAGTTTCATTTGATTGATCATTTAAATTCGGATCTTTGAAAGATAAAGAGGTTAATAAATAGAAGATTTTTATGTTCGAATTATCCTCTCACAAAATGACAATCTTTAAAATACATTTTAAATTACTGTAAAGTTTAACTTCTATTTTATTAAGAAGATGAAAAAAAAATCAACTGACCTAATTTTTTTTTCTTTATCTTGTGCACAAAAATAGAGATAAGTTGAAGGTATTTTTAATGATTATCAGTTTCATGAAAGGGTAATTTAAAATTTATCCTAAATAAAATAAAATAAAAGCAAGATGCAAGTATATATATATATGTATCTATCTGGGTATGCACATATATCTGGCCACCTAATGCTAATCTTACTTCACTCTTCTAACTAATCGTTACAAACAAGTGTTAAAAAAATGAAGATAGATAGATATCGAACGTCTATAAAATTTTCAACACCTAAAAGAAAACAGTTTTTTTGAACATAATTGTGATTGGTTCGAGTTGTTGGCCAAGGTGATTGGCTCTGTGTCAAACAAGAAAATCAAACAAAATTGCATCACGTTTCATACGTGTAGCGAAGATGAAAGCTTCGTTCTAACGGCAGTGAATACAATTATAATAATCAAGATTAACAAAGTCTAATTAGGGGGATATTGACACATTTCTAATTAATTTTTACAAGAATTGACAATATTGGCTCAGTCTGTCAAAGAACACAAGTGGGTTTTGCTTATTTATCTTTGCACGCCTATTGCATTTTTTGGCCATAAAAAGGGTAAAATTAGCAATGGTTGCTAAGCAAATAACGTTGATTTTCCTTGCACTTGCTAATGCAAATCAAGAAATGGTCTTTAAATTTGACTTGCAAGATTCAATCAGATAAACTTGTCAGGTTATTAATTATGGCTACTTGCATTGCCCATAGAATAGAGAAAATTAATTTATCACCTCCTCCCAACTTGTTTTCACAGTAACATAAACAGAAACATATATGTATGTATATAGCATAATCACAAGTTAATTATTACCAAGCTGAGATATATAATCAATAGCGTGTGGCTACATCTTAGTGGATGGTCGGTTTTGAAAGACAATGAGTACTAATATACAACAAGAAGATAAATTGTGAAAGCTGTGACTGGTCATTCTCTAGTGGGGTGTGTTCAATTGTTTTTTGTAAAAGAGCTATTAACTGTTTAATGGACAGAAAAGTGTGGACGTGTGCATTAGGGAAGTGTTCATGATTCAATGGGTTGAAGTTAATCCCAAAAGTATTGCGTTCATATAGACCAAGCAAAGAAGGCAGCCTGTACAGCATATTATAAATATTATCTTTGTCAAGCTTGTCACGTTTCTATTTTTTTCCACGTTCATTTATTTTCTTCTCTATATATGTAAGACTCATTAGTAGCCTAACCAAAGATTCACAAAGAAGAAACTAATGAAGTTGCATGCCAATAGCTAGAGATGGAAATGGGAGTAATGAGAGAGATGATGGTGTTTTTGTTTACAATTCTTTTGATTATGCAGAGAGGCGATGGGCAATTGGTAGAAAATTTCTACTCGTCAACTTGTCCTAATGTTGAATCCATTGTGAACAGAGTGGTGTCAACAAAGTTTAGCCAAACGTTCGTCACCATTCCGGCAACTCTCCGGCTCTTTTTCCACGACTGCTTCATCGAGGTAACTCATTATAACTAGCGTTTATCAAATATTAGATGATCATAAGGTTATGTTTTCTGGTTTATAGCAGAAGCAATGTTGTTGTTGTTGGTTTTTTTTTTTTTTAGCAATTAATTTTTAGTAGACGGGTCATTATTGGAGGCTATCACACGTTATAGCTTAGACAAGAACAATTACCAAACCATTTTGACTTGAGAACATAATAGCGAATGGCTTAACATGGAGTTAACAGATTCAAGTACCACAAGCTTGGTCTGTATCATTTGACAACTCATAGTACAATATAAAGTGGTGGCATGGAAAGAAGAATAGAAAGATGCACACACGTGTTTGACTAGGGTGGCATCCCTTATGGCTTAGGCTACTGTGATAATTAGCGTGGATTACAATAAGTGGCGACTGAGTTGTTTCTTTGACAGGGATGCGATGCCTCGATCCTGATTCAATCGCCAAATGGGGACGCGGAGAAGGATGCCCCAGACAACCTTTCCCTTGCAGGAGACGGATTTGACACTGTTGTTCAGGCTAAGCAAGCTGTGGAAGCACAGTGCCCCGGCGTAGTCTCTTGCGCAGACATCTTAGCTATTGCTGCAAGGGATGTTGTAGTTCTGGTAATAAGCATCATTATTAACTAGCAACCACTCTGTTTCCCACTTTGTGAAGTTAAATTTAGTCCGATCAATATGCAGGCTGGAGGTGCTTCATTCAGCGTGGAATTGGGAAGACGCGATGGCCTTGTATCCAGAGCCTCAAGTGTGAAGGGAAATTTGCCAGAACCAACATTCAATCTTGATGAACTCAACCAAATGTTTGCCAAACACGGCCTCAGCCAAATTGACATGATTGCACTCTCTGGAGCTCACACTGTAGGCTTCTCTCATTGCGACCGCTTTGCAAAACGCATCTACTCATTCTCTTCATCATCTCCTGTCGATCCTTCATTGGATTCATCTTATGCCCAGCAATTAACGCAATCCTGTCCGCGAAATGTTGACCCCCAAATTGCCATCAACATGGATCCTGCAACCCCACGAACATTTGACAATATGTACTACCAGAATCTAGTGGCGGGGAAGGGCTTGTTTACTTCGGATCAAGTGCTATTCACTGATGCATCATCTCAGCCTACTGTGAATGACTTTGCTAGAAACCCTCTTGACTTTAATGCAGCATTTGCCACAGCTATGAGAAAGCTTGGCAGAGTTGGGGTTAAAACCGGTAACAAAGGAGAAATACGAAGAGACTGCACAGCATTTAATTAGTTAATCTGCATAAGTTAAAAGGTGTGAATAAATAATAAGCCTTCCGCTGTGGAATAATTTTCTTGAAAGGAGAATAATTCATTTCTTTTACTAGTTCAAGGTCTTTGTAATCTTTGTGATTGTGTCCACGCACATTTATTTTGGCTAAACAAATGTAATATTCCAATCTTCCTTGAAAGATATTACGCTTTTCTGTCAGACATTAATTACTTGAATGAAAAAAATTTCTGTAATGGCACTTTTTTTGTGATTCTTTCTCAATGTGTGGTGGCTTCAACGTCCCACCATTGAAAAGAAAATTTCTTATGGCTTTCTGTTGCCAATCTGTATTGGATTTAGCTGTTTCGGAAACCATGTTTGCTAATTTTTAGTAAGCAATCTTTTGAAACGATACAACAATTGGATTCCAAAATTTGTTTTCTCGTCATTTTCATCATTAAAATGAATAACAACAGACCAATCAACTCTAGATAAATTTATGGGAAATTATCTACCGTTTACTCGTTTTTTTTAATTTTTTTAAAAATATACAATTCTTTTTTTTTACTGAAATTTACTTGAAATTACATTTCTTTTCAATCGTCCACTTTCGTTTGGAGACCGTTAAGAAAACTAACGGAATATTGTGTAAATAATTTTTTTACCCTCAAATGTAAAAGATAAATTATCTAATGACCACTTTTTTTCATATTTTTTTAAAAATACACAATTCTTAATTTTTTTTTGTGAACTCCACTTGAAATTATATTGTTTTGCACTTGTCCACCACTGTCGTTGTGAAATAACAATTTTACCCATATGATGTCAGCAAAGTTCTAACAATGGTATAACGAGAGTAGACCAATAAAAAAAATGTTAACTTTAGGTGGAACGCTGCCAAAAAAAAAAAAAAAAGATTTGTATATTTTTAAAAAAGGGTGAAAAAAAAATGGTCCGTAGATAATTTTCCTAAATTTATCTATTCAATTTATACACCAACACATTGAAATTTGGAAGTAAGCCCTTCAAATTTTCAAATATGCAAGTGAAGCCAGTAACCAAGGAAGAATAAGCAGAGATCGCACAGCCTTTAATTGATTAATTTGCACAGGTGAAATGGTCTGAATAAGAAGCATTTGGTTATGAAATAATTTCCTTCAAAGGAGGATAACTGATTTGTTTTTTCACATATTCAAGCTTTCTCTTATCTTTGCGGTTATGTCAAAGCAAGTCTCATTTGTTTAGGGAAAAAAATGTAACATTCCAATCTTCATTAAACTGGATAAGTGTTTTTGTCAGCTATAAAATAATTGAATGGACAGAATTTCTGTAATTGCATTGTTTCGTGATTCTTGCCCATTGCTATTAGCGTTGAAATCTTGGTCAATTTGTGAATACTGCCTACTATTAAGTGTGAAAGTGCACAGTGGATTCTATGTCTCCCCATTGAAACCGTGTTTGCTAATTTATACCAACTTATTTCGTGAAATGATAGATTTACTTGGTTCCATCCTAGGTAATTTCTAATTTGTTTCTTGTGTCATTTCCATCCAGCTCTTTCCCATTTATTAGGCACAATCAGGTTCTATAGTATCTACAAAGACAAACACACCTCAGATAAAGGAAAAAATGAAGGTCTTGAGAGGTTTAAGTCTGTTAATTGTTCTGAATCTGATAATTGTTGGCATGGGAGATGGGCAGATACTAGAAAATTTCTACACTGCCGCTTGTCCCCACCATAGTAAAGCAGGTTGTCAGCCAAAAACACTTCTATAATCCCTGCAACCATTTCGAATATTTTTCCACGGCAGCTTCGTTAACGTGTGTGTGTGTATGTATATATATATATATGAATATGATGGCAAAATGCTTTTCCATGGCTAGTTTCTTGAAGTAGATTGATTAGTATTTCCAATGATTTTGCATGTAATTTGATGTGTCCTAGTGTAACAGATTGTTTTTTTATCAGAGTTAATTCAGTATGTCCTAAATTTCGCTAAGCTTTCAGATTAAGCCAATGTCAGGGGAACCCATTTCCAGGGTCTTCAAATGATTTGTTTCTCCAGAATTGCTCTAATGGTTCACCTTGCTCTAATTGCAGGGTTGCTACACCTCAATAATGATTAATAAAAAAGAAGCAGAGGGGGTTGCTCAGGCGAATCTCTCGCTTCCACCATTTTGTTTTGACATTATAGTCAAAAGAAATCAAGCAGTGGAAGCGGCATGCCCTGGCATAGTCGCATGTGCAGACAAATTGGCTATTGCTGCCAGAGATGCTGTAGTTCTGGTAAGATTTTCAGAAACCAAAATGCACTTCAGTTTTCAAGCAAGAACTAATATCTCTTGTTGTGTATGATTTCAGGCTAATGGACCTTCATTCAATGTAGAATTGGGATGTCGTGATGGCCTGAACTCCGATAGGTCTCATGTTCCTGAGAATATCCCGGATCCTCCCTTTGATCTCACCAAACTTAACCCCAATTTTGCCAGAAAAAGCCTTACACAATTCAACATAATTGCCTCTCAGGAGCACAGACTATGGGCATATCTAATTGCACCCACTTTACCAATCGCCTCTACCCTAATGTAGATCCTTCTTTAAAAAGCGTATTAAATAATACTCTCCGAACACTTAGCTCATCTACTGTGAAACAAGTCAACCACAACAAATGTTGTATTTCATTTGTGAATGATCGTGATCTTCAGCATTGGTAAAAGAATCCAGTACAGCAGTAAATTAACTAGTACCCACTTACTGGTTAAAAGTGACTGAAAGTCCGAGAACAGCACAAATCATGTATTATCAAGACTCAAATCATAAAATTAACATAAGACGGTAAGAAAGAAAATATTGCGTCATTTGAAGAATTGAATTCTGTTGAAAATGGGGAAAAATAAAGAGTTTCCAGGTTGTGAAATGCAAAACCAGCAACCGCGAAAATGGTCAAACTTTTCACCACCAAAAATCCCTGAATTTTCAGAAGTTTATCAGAATATGCAAAATCAAACAATTTTTCATCTGTTCAGCTGATTGAAATATCATTGATTGAACAACATGACAAAGAAATAAAAATTATAAAAACTAACAACAATCATATCACTACAATCGACTTTGAAAGGAATAGAAATTTAAATTTGTTTCTGTGGCCTTTTCATTTTCATTTTGCTAGCAAGCGGGTGAATTTTGATGCCTAATTTGTTTGTTTGGATATCTGTTGCCATTCAATTTAGGATTTAGCTGTTTCAGAAACCATGCTTGCTAATTTTATAGTAATTCATTTGGTGAAGTGGTAGAATTACTTGTTTCTTGTCATCCAAGGTAATTACTAATTTGTTTCTTCTAGAAAATGTTATTGAACCACAGCTGGAAGCAATCCAAATATTTTCCTAAGTTCACATTAGGCATGTTAATAATCTTAGCTTGATGATGCAGCACTGCTCGAGATCTTTACTAATTACAAGGCACAATCAGGCTCTATAGTCTCTACACAAGACACGATAATTGAAAAAAAAGGTCTTGGGGGGTTTGATCTTGTTAATGGTTCTGAACCTGATGAGTGTACTTGTCCATCTCCCCTGCGAACAATCATCAGATTCAGAACCCTTTTTTTTTTCAATCATCAGCTATGGTAGAAGACTAGAACCCAGAAGAAGAATCCAGTACAGTTCTAAACTATCAACCCAGCAAAAATCATGTATTGGTTATCAGACCTTAAATCATAACAAATGTGTGGCTAATTAATCTTCAACAGAAAATAATAAACAAATATAACACAATGAATTGTCCTGATAAGAACCAAGAAAGGTGGGGAGTGTACAACAGCAATCAGATTAGAATCCTTCAAAACTACGTGGCAGCTTCCAATCACAGGACAAAAGGAAACAGAACAAAATTTCTAATCTTATACAGTATGCTTGACCCTGCCATCTTCCTCTCCAATGTAAGCAGCTGTGGCAAACTCAAGAATTCCACACACCCTCATTCAGAGTACGCAAGTACCACAATAAAATCATTGGAATACTCTAATTGCTAAAGCTCACTTTTTAGTTACACCAAATTTGAAGAGCGGGATTTTCCATAAAGGTGGGAATAGACATTCGTTGTCCGATGAACAAGAATCATGCTTAGGATGACTGCAACAATGCAAAGTCCTGACATTATCATGGAAGTAAGAAAGTAGCATATGGAACCTTCACATTTCAGGGGCTCATCAACGCGAGGCATGCTTGCAAAAATTGACCCTGCATTTAGCAGATGGTGATGGGGCTGATGTTGCTTCTCTGCCTCATGATCATAGATATAGCTGGCAATTAGACCAGAGAAAACAAGTGAACCTGCAGGATTAGCCAGTGTAAGAAAGTTGTACAATGCCCCGAACTTTTTTAAGCCAAACAACTCGGAAGCTGCTGCTGGAACAATTGCCCAGTGAGCTCCATAGCCAAGCCCAATCAGCAGAGTGCCAACATACAGGGCCCCAGGCCAACCCATCCCCAAGAAGATATGACCAATTGCCATCACGAATTGCGCAACAGCCATTGCCACCGGTCTTGGATAAGCGTAGTCCCTATACAGATATATCATTAGGATGAGTAGAAAGACTAAATCTGAAGCATTATTTATAACTAAATTTAGTAAACATGTAGTAAGATTACCTGACAATAATCTCAGAGAAGTAACCCCCACCAACACGACCAAGGAAGTTCCAAATGCTGATCATGGATACAAAGATGTGAGTGTTATCATATCCTAAAGACTGGCTCATCTGACCCAGATTATCAATGACCGTCAGGCCAGATCCAGACCCCAATAGAAGTGAGAAAAAAATAAGCCAAAAGTCTGCCTTGATTAAAGCTTGCGTCAAGGTGAAGTCCTCCCCTCTATGTGGTCCCCTCCTCCTCTTGACCCTGACTGCTCCTTCTGCTGCTGCGTGGAATAGTCTTGCTTGTAACTGAGCAATTCTTTTTCGCCTTTCTGATGCCGGAAGCAAGTCTACATCCTTAGGTTTCTCATCTTCCACCTCACTGAGGATTACCTCATGAGTCTCCTGATTGGATTTTCCAGGTTCCATGTTTTCTGGTTTTGATAGAAGGGCCTCTTCTGCTGGATCTGTTCGCTCTAGAAAGAAACTTAATATTATGGGAATCACAATGGGAATAAAAAGAAGAATAAACAAAATCACTGTGAAAATTATTATCACAGTGTGGTTCAAATCAACTAGATCTTCAACAAGCATGACTCCCATTAGATAAGCTGCCAACAGAAGACACACACTATAAATAAAGGTGAAACTTGAGCTGTCTGAAGGCCGGACTTGTCTGTGACCTCCAACAGGTCTGATGATGAACATTAGAGCAATAACAACCATTGCTGGTCCAACAGCAACCATGAATATCAGATTTGCATGATCAGGGGCATGGATCATAGTATATACTTGAGTCAAGATAGCACCGCCTAACCCAGCAAAGCCCTTCAGTATTCCCACCACAGGACCCCTGCTTTTAGGAAAGTTTTGCACACAAGAAACCAAAGCAGCTGTATTGAAGTAGGTTTCACCATTGTTTCCCACGAAAATAAGAATGCACATCTGCATACTGATGTGGGTCAGCAATTTGATCAAGGGAAGATGATAAATAAGTTCAAAAATGTTTCCTTATTCTATTGGACTTAATTGATGGAGTAGAATAATTTATTCAAGGAATAACTTTATAGTTCAACTGGAACAGTAGAAAATGATTCTAGCAACAAAATTGTATCGAGTAACTTAAGAAAATACTCCCAACTCAAGACTATATGCAACTTGTAAAAGCGTACGAGAACATAAAAATTCACCTCATCAAAATAAATCAAAGGTTTACTTTCTCAGGATTATGTGATTATTGACTGATGTCTGATATAAACTAGAAAATGCATAACACTTGGAATATAAGTTAATATGATAATGACATTAATTTCATTGACCTATATTTATAATATACAAAATCGATGCCCAAAGTAACAACTAAATTTACTAAAACGTCTACATAAAGTTTCTTAAAAACATCACATTTACCGAAAAGTACCATGATATCACAAGTTTGGTAGATGCCTTCCACTGGAGGAATGACGCATGAAGACTAGACACTTCATTTCTTTTTTTTTTTTGGGAAGCTTTCAATTAAATCTTAAATAAATCTACTAGATGCAAATAAGATGCACAATGTTCTCTCCTAAATCCGGAGGCCTTTTGATTGGTCGACAATTTTATCTTGTCAACCAGAACTTGTAAGTGGTAAATGATAAGGACCACATTAATTTGATTCTCCCAATTCAATCATAATCACACCAAAAGTTCCAGAAAAAAACACAGTAAGAAAGATGGAATTAACCACCCGAATTGTAAGATCTCCGACCAGAGTTACACATTTAAGCACTGAAAAGAAAGGAAGTCAGAATCCCCACCAAACTAAAAAGTACAATCAATTTTGTCCGCAGAAGGGGAAAAGCAAAATTGGCTTTGACCCTAATAGTACTAAAAAGGAAAGAGCATCATTTGAAGAAATTGAATAAAGTTTATAAAGTAAAAATGTTTTGCCTTAGCCCTTCCAGATCCTAGAAACACAAAATCAACCAAAATCCTTAAATTTTAAGAAATTTACAGAAGGAAGCATACGAATCAAACAATTTGCAATCAATTATAGAAAATCTAAAGATGGAAAAGCAAATTAAAATCCTTGCTTTAACATCACGAGTCATGACCAAAGAACATAAATCAATCAAACAATACAAGATTACTAAATTTTCAGATCAAACAAAACCAAGATCATCATCTGATAACTAAAATCAAATGATGAACAAAAACCAAAAGAAAAGAAAAAGGAATATTTGAGATTGATACTCACAGCCCACAAAGGCAAAACAGGAGCTCTACCAGTGACAATCAACCAAACCCAACCATAACCAATAAAATTCTGCAAAGCACCAACAAGAAGAGCACCCCACAAAGGCAAGACCTCACACAAGCTACCAGCCAAAAAGCCAACACTGTCACCAAGATCCTTAGCCACGCCAAGCCTCGCTATCTGCTTCTGATTATAGTTCAAAGAACTCTTGATCACAGGGGATATGCTCCCAAACAAGTACCCTATCCCAGCACAGGATTGAATCCACATTGCTGCCACAAACACCAGCCATCTGTTGTTGAAAAACGATACAAATCTCTCTTGAAACTTACCCATCGTTCATTCAACTCACTCACTCACTCAATGCTCAATATCGCAAAATTAAAAATGTTGAAGCTTTGTGCTTCTTTTCAATGGAAACTGATTTGGGTATGCGTAGAAATTTACAGGATAGGTAGAATCTTTTCCAACTCCTTATATAGTTGTGCTCAGTTTAAGCCCCTGAGTTTTGATGGGTTTTTATTTACAAAACAACGAAAGAAAACATAATTGATGATGATGATGTGTTCTGTCTGCAAAATAGGCTCGTGGTGTTTTGGGCATTTACAAAGGTGGCACTACACTTGTTTATTTTGTGGATTAAAATAATATTGGGAAATGATGGCTATCGCTGTCTTCTTCTTCTGTACCGTAGGAGGAGAAAGAGATTTGGCATCCAACTCAGACGCCATGGTAATTACTAATTATTATTATTATTTTAAAATATAATTACTAATTATTTTGAAGCAGACAGTGGCGTTTCGAAATTGTGTTTTTTTAATTTTGGTAAATTAGTTGGGAATACAAAACAGAAATAAAGATATTAAAGACTTTTTTTATTTACTTCCCTTTGTTGGAAATATAGTTGGCATAGCCATTAACATAACATTTACAGCTTACACCAGCAAACATAACAAAATTCACCTAATTTTATAGAAGGAAAAAAATTTAATGACTGCACTATATTTTGGTTTTATTTAGTATTATTACAAAATAATAAAATAAAAATTATAAAATACTGTAGAAAAAAAGTATAATTATGAAATAAATATTAATAATATTTATTTTTAAATATTAATAAATTTTTTATTATGTATAAAATAAAATTAATTTAATTTTTAAATTAAAACAATTAATGTGTATTAAACACTTTATAATATAATTTTTAAATTATAATTATCAAACATCAATTCTTAATATAATTTATTAAGATTGATGTTGATGTTTAATGCGTAATTGATTATTTGTATCAGTAGGCGTCGCATCATTTATGGTCAAAATCATTGAAGCTCTAGAATTTTAGCTTATAAGCATGTGAAAATTTTCAAAACTTTCAAGTTTTCTCAATAAAAACAAAAAAAGAAAAAGAAAGAACTTCTTTTTCATTTCTTATAACAAACACAATAATTTTGCGAATGGGATATTATTATTATCTATCTTTTTCTTCTTTGATTATTTTCGTGGGAATCATTTTTCAACGTTGTCTTTATCAAGTATCTTTATTATATTGACACATGCATTGCATGGACAAAAGGACCATAGCGAAGAAGAAAAGATAAAACCATTAGGGAAAATGATACCTAAACCACCACAATTCATTTAAACATACACAAAGATCAATCAAGATTTGAAAAATAGTTATAAAGATCTCTTTTATGACTATTATATGATTCAATAATAGTCATAAAATATTAACCTTAAATAAATTCATCAACAACAACAATGACAATAATATTAATTAATTAATAATGATCTTAATAAATTTGTTTATCGAACTAAAAAATATTTAAAATAATTTTCCTAATGTAAATTACTTTATACCTTATATTTATTTTAATATTACAATTGTATTTATAAAAAAAAAAAAATTGTTGGGTTAAGAGCTAGATATTAACAAAATTTGAATGACATATAGATATGTGTTATATATGACAGATTAATATTATTCAATGTTTTAAATGTTCAAAATAGTTTGAAAATGTATATTATTTTATTTATTTAATATTAAATTTGTATTTAGGGAAAACTTTTTGGTTAATATAATCAAAAGATGTAATTTTTAAAATAGATATATGTGACCATTTTCAAAGGTTTTGGAGTTTGTATGTACATTTAACCAAATCATGTGAGTATATGTATCCTTTTCGCAAATTGTTAATCTTAAAGCTACGAAGTGGCATTATTTTATTATTTCTATTAGTAAGAAAAGTATACTTTAGCAAATTATGCAGCCTAACTTTTATATTCTTTTCAAGCTACGCATGTGAAGATTTTTCATGATTCACTTGTGAGTCGTTGAACCTAACTAATTTGACCATTTAGCTACAAATTCAACAATCATTTTTTTTTTAAACCACCCGGTTTTTAGCTATCGCATTAGGTTTCGACTAATTCGGATTCGGGGTGTAGTCACAATTAAGACTTCTTATCCCTCTCAAATGGTGTGTTTAGTGGGGGATCGAATCTGAGAGCTCTTCCCACTTACCCAGTTGCATCGCCAACTGAACCACAACCGTTTGGTAACAATCACGTTTATTATTCTTATAAAAAGTGCACTATACTTTTTTTTCCTTTTTGAAATCCTATTAATATTCAAAAGATTACTTGAATTGTAGTTACAAAATACAAATATACAGAAATTGCGCGTATTCTTTTATTTATTAATTTATTTTGGGAAAATAACATTATTTTTTCTTTCGGAATAAGAAATATATTAAAAATAAAAAGATTACTTCAAAATTTTAAAGGAAAAAATTAAAATTTATTTTGTAATTGCATGTAGTTAAGAATTTATGGTAATTTCCCTGTTTTTTTTTTTAAAAAAGGGTTATAACCCACGTGTAACACCATATTCTTTTGAATCATGTTACAGTGCAACTGTGGTACCGTGCCATAATTGCATCCAACTGTTGGATGCACTTGAATTGATGGGGTCTACTAATATCCAACGGTTAGATACAACTGTATTAGGATACCACAATTGCACTACAAATTTTCCCTATTCTTTTAAGTAATATTCTAAAATATTTCCCCTATTTTTCTAGATGACTTGACGTAAAAATGTTTCTTGCATAACAAAACGAGACAAATAATACATTGATTGTAGTCGTACATACCCCTCGGATATATATTGAAAAAAAAAAGGAGGCTATGAGAGTACAATATTAGTCTAAAAACATAGAATGTGAATTTAACTAACTCCTTTGTTGTTTTGTGAGAATAATTGGTTTAAAGAAGAAGACGAAGAAGAAAAAAAACAAAAAAGAAACGGAGGAAAAACTTGAAATGAACATGAACTCCTCGCTCTTTCACTCGTCACATGCCAGCAGCACTAATGTACAGTGCGGCTGGCTCTCAGTCGGTTGAACTTATTATATAAACTACTATTTTTGTCTGCATATACTGACAATTTTCTAATTTTGGGTTGAAAAAACAAACGAATACTAGTCTGGGATAACTTCACCAGCAGGTTATTAAATTATTTTTTGTAAAAAAGTGGTTTCAACTTTGAATCATCCATATCCAATATCAGGGGAGGATTTTTTTTTTCCAATATTTTTGAGTTTGAATGTTCAAATTATGCTACAACAGAGCCGATAAGTTTCGATAAATTTTTAATATAAATGAAAAATTTATCGATTTATGTAATATTTTCAACAAAAAAAAAGAAAGTCAAACCCAACAGAAAGACTGTTTCTACTCTCTAACAATTATGAATTGAGGCACATGTGAAAAATTAGGAACAAATTTAAGTTTTAGTCGTCAACTAAAGCCGGCGCCTTGACAACTAAATATTATTATAAACAAGTAAAAACGTTCCTAGGTAAGGCAATGATTAAAAAGTAACCCAAGAATCGGACAATCAATAAGAAAAGGTCCCATGAATGATAAATTCTGCAATTTCCCACTTTCTTTTCTATTTATAAAACCACATAAATATTCAAAGATATTTTATTATACCTATTTACTGTTTACCAACCGAGTTGTTCCTCCTATAGTATAAGGGTGAGTATATTCTGACACACAAACTAGTTTAATATAAAATAAAATAAAAAGCTGGAGCTATGTCAGAATGTTTTATCGGTTCAAATAAATAATAATAATAATAATTATTATTATTGTTGGTTGAGCTGGGGCTAACATAGCATCATGCTGTTTGATCTTATCATTAAAAGAAGGAGAATAAAATAGATTTGCACGATGAGGCAGCTAAGGGCCACATTTGTACACTTTCCGAAAAAATAAATTAAAAAATAGAAAAAGAGGGCCACAGTTATGTTTTATCAAATATCACGTGGGCCAATTCAAGTGGTTACCCGACCCTACCCAGCTGGCATGGTTTCCCTTATAAGTCCATTTTATTTGTCTGCTGGAAACTGAAAAAAAAAAAAAATTCCACCGGCAACAAATGCCCTTTCTGGCGACAAACGGTTGCGTGCCCCCAAGTCACATTTGATCAAGCATGTGAAACATGCAACTTGAAATTAAGAGCATTGCATATTATAGGTTAAAATATTTCATTATTATCCTCTTCTTTTTCTTATATGTTAATCTTTCCCTCTTAATCGAGCAAAATGTATACTTTCATATATTACTTCGATTGTTAAAATATTAGTGTGTTGTGCACGGAATACAGAATCAAGCGCATTAAATAATTATATAAAAACAAATGACACAAGAATTACGTGATTTGGTAATTAAACATATATCCACAGAGGTAAAAAATAATAATTATTTATTTAACAATTAATAGAGTATAATTTTTTAGTAACGAATTTTACTTCTCAGAAATCCAAATATACACAGTACTCTCACACTCTGCAGGAAAGATAAATTCCTCGGACACACTTCTCTCAAAAGTTTATAAACTTATAAGCTTAACAATTTTGGGATGATTTCAAATGAATGAAATTCTTAGTTATTTATACGAGAAATGAATTACTATACAAAAAAAATAAAATAATTAAAAATATAATTTTTAATTATTATTATTTTTCAAATTCATCCCCATTATCAATTCTTTTTTTTTTTCGGCTACAAAATCAATTTTGATTTTGCTTCTCTACAATTGTTGGTGCAACCAACAATTAATTTGTTAACTTCAACATAGTGAACATATAATTTTCCTTAATTTCTTTATCCAATGGTAAATTCACTTTGTCTATCTTCCCATCTTCCCAACATGTTTGAGTAAATTTTCAAGTTAGTTTTTGATGAACTTTTTTAATGTACATGTAGATATCATAATTGGCACGCTAACGAGCGAATAGCACATGGCATTCGGTCTCGAGTTGCTCAAAGTTGATTAAATAGAGATGTAATATCACGTTTTCAAATAGTTACGAACACAAGAATTAGTATTCCATTAATTTAATCCTTTTTTTAAACGACTTCTTCAGTGTGTGTATATATCTAGACTCTTAATAGAATTTTGGAGGGGAGTTTTTTGGTATATATCAGCTACGCAATCTTTATATTCCTAGTTTTGATCAAGTGGCATGTCGTCGCCCTTGCCCAGCTCATAAAGAAAAAGATGTGATGAGAGGAATATATGTTTTTCTTAGTGTAGTGGATTGAGTAAAGACAATAGCTAATGTTGCCCAACAAGTCTGCATTACCAATAATCTAGTGGGTGATACGCTATGTGACAAGGCAATCAAATGAATATTAATCTTATTTCATAGAATAAAATAATATACGAAAGTGTCATTTTGAAAGCAACAAGGAGCAAAATCTAATTCTAATCTTCTATTTGGGCTGATTTGTTGGATTAAATGCATGGCCAAACGTTAGATTTTGGCATATCTAAATCCACACCAAAGCTTATCCACTTGGTCCAAAATTGAATATTTAATTGATTGGGGTCGGAAGTCGGATCTTGGAAGGTAATAGCTTATACAACATGCGGAGAGCACGTATCGAAATCCTTTTTGTTAATATTATTTTTCACACCCAAAATGCTTTCCTTTATAAGTTTATTTATTTATTATAAAGATAAAGCTTCTACTTAGAATGACAATCTTCAATTTACTCCTCAAAAATATAAAAAAACTTTACTTTATTTCTATTTAATATTACAAAGACTTTTGAAAAGTTTATCAACGCATCCCCATTGTTCCTCATTTTCTGAATGAAGATGAGGAGTAAATTTGAAGTTTTTATATTTTTAGAGACAAATTAAAAAATTATCATTTTCTTTAAGACGTGAATTGAAGTTTATCTCAAACGTTTTCCCACATGGGCTGTGAATAATTTGGGTAGATCCAACAACATTTGCAGAATAAGGAGGCCCATATATGTTGGGCTTTCACCGGCGCATGTCTGGTCCACGAGATGGCACTATTGGGATTGAGCCTCTTTCTTCAAAGTTAAGGGAGAAAGATGCAAAATGAAACCCTCCAGCACTGTTTTGACTTTGTATTCCATATTTTGACGAATGTGCTTCCATATAGCTCTAAACATTTAATCAGATTAGCTTTTAAGCAATTTTTTATTTTTATTTTTTTCTAATTATCTGGCCACTCGAGATCAAATCGTCAAAAAAGTGGAAACTAAAAAATCATTCGAGTTTACCTATCCCACGCCAACTCTACAATTTGAATAACAAAATATAAAAACTAAAATAATGTGTCTAACGTATATATTTTTAAGACAAAATTACATGTTTGGGTTTTTATTTATTTTTTATATTTTGTATATAAGAGTCTATTATCATTTTTTTTATTTGGTGCCTGATTTAGTGTTTCTAATTAAATAACTACAATGTCAAAATATAGTGGTTATGTAGTTGAGGGTGACTTAACTTTGAAACAATTTAAAAGTAATTTTTAACTTCTAAGTATAAGAGTGTTTTATTGTATTATATCTCGGTTAGTCCGAGATCGATTCACAAAGAAAAGATTTAATTTGTTTATTTTATTTTATCTAAAAATTGAAAATAAAACTTAAATATAAACAACTTAATTTAAATAAAACTATGAAATTGAATTAGTTAGGGTTATGGATCCACTTTTAGTAGTAAATAAAATTTAATAAATTCTTTTTGCCATTTTTTTAGATTTATTGCTTAAAAGATTAATTATATAAATTATTATTATTTTTCCTTTAATTTTAGGATGGATTAAGTATTTATTGTGCTAAAATTTAATTTGTCTACAATAAGTCAAAATACCATTTTACCATACTTTATATTAAGATATTAAGAATTTATTGTTTCAAACTCTCTTGTTTTTCTACAAAGAATCAAATTTTAAAATATAAAATATGTATAAAATTAATTAAAAAATAATTTAATTTATAAAATTAAAAATATAATTTGATTAATTCATATTTATTTCCTACGAGTTTCACCTTCCCATAACTATGAATATTTAGCTAAACATTTTTGAAATAAAGGAAATTATTAAAATTGAAAAACACATAATTAAAAAAATTGAAATTTGAAAATTGAAATAAAACTAATTCTATTTATTGAAAATTTATTACAAAGAGAGATAAGAAGAAGAATTTGGGGGGGAAGAAGAGAAGAGAATGTGTGGAGAGATGTGTTCACCCCCCTTTCTGTTTATACTAATACATGGTAAATCCACACCATACAAATAAATAAATCTAATTACATCTTAGCCTTACATTTGTCCCACTAAAAAACATAAACCTAACTTAATTCACTTAAACATATTCAACACACTCCACTTAAACTCACTTCAACCAATTATTTGTCATGGAAACTACAATTCCAGACCCACTTCATCGGTTATGACCTGATGGGTTATGTTGATGGCACCAAGCCATGCCTTGCAGCCACTACACAAACCTCTGACCTTCCAACTCTAAATCCAGACATTCTGTGGATTCGACAAGATTAGTTGATCTTAAATGCTATCATTGGTTCCCTCTCTCCTACTATCATCCCATTTGTTGCCAATGCCAAAACTTCACAAAAAGCTTGGACCACCCTTACCAACACATACGCAAAGCCATCCCGAGGCAGAATCAAACAAGTCAAAAACCAAATAAAGCATATAACAAAAGGACATGATAGTATGATATCGTCATTGAATTTCTCCAAAAAATGAAGGTGAGCGCAGATGAGCTTGCACTTCTTGGAGTGCCGTTTGGATGAAGACAATCTCACTGACAAGATCCTAGAGGTACTCGGAGATGATTACAAAGAATTGGTGCAAGCTATACAGGCCAGGAATACCTCAATCACCTTTGAGGAATTGCATGAAAAATTACTTAACTATGAAGTCTCTCTCAACATCCCAAAACCAGAAACAATGTTTCCCATCATTGCACATGTTTCAACTCGCACAAATTCGACCTCCTATTGGCGGCCAAATAGCACTCAAACCAACCACTATTCAGCTCAAACTTGCAACAATAGTACACCCCAACACAACAACCACAATGATCGACCACAACAACCCTGCCTTAGTTATTGCCAACTTTGTCGTATACAAGGACACAATGCCAAGAAATGTCTGTCGTATAAACTACAACCAATACAGTCAAATAATGGTTGCTCGACACCACCATGACAACCTAAGGTAAATTATACTGCGACCTCATCAAACAACCAAAATTGGTTGTTAGACAGTGGGGCATCTCATCACATGACTGCAAATCTTGAAAATCTGTCCTTGCACTTGCACACACCATACAGTGGAAGTGATGATATGTTGATTGGCGATGGGACTGAGTTACCTATAACTCACACTGGTTCAACTACTCTCAACTCATCTCATAAATCTTTTCATTTAAAGAATGTCCTTTGTGTCTCTTCTATGAAAAGAAATTTAATTTCCATTTATCAATTTTGCAATTCAAATAATACTTCCATTGAATTCTTACTTGATGGTTTTCTCGTGAAGGATCTCAGTAGAGGGACAACACTACTGAGGGGCCAAACTAAAGGTGGCGTGTACGAGTGGCCCAACCCCAATCCCATCCTTGCCTTTTCAAGTGTCAAAACCACCTTTTCCAATTGGCATTTTCGATTAGACCATCCATCCAATTTTGTTTTTAAGTATATTATGTCAGCTAATAACTTGAGTTTCTCATTTTCTCCATTATATGATCATTGTAATGCTTGTCTTTCAAATAAAAGCCATAAGTTATCTTTTGCAAAATCTACAATACTTCAACTCATCCTGTACATGTTATCTATTTAGATGTTTGGACCTCACCTGTCTATTCTATTGATGGATACAAATACTATGTTATATTTGTCGACTATTTTACTAAATACACATGGTGTTATCCTTTAAAACAGAAATTTGATGTGAAAGAAATCTTTAAAAGATTCAAAATTATTGTGGAAAAGCACTTTGACAACTCCATTAAAACCTTTTACTCCGACAATGGAGATGAATTCATTGCCCTAAGAGATTTTCTTTCCATCAATGGCATAACTCATCTCACAACTCCACCTCACACACCATAGCACAATGGATTATCTGAATGTAAACATTTACATATCGTAGAAACTAGCTTAACACTTTTATCACATGCATAAATTCCTTTACAATATTGGTCTTATGCTTTTACAACTGTTGTGTATTTGATCAACAAGATGCCTACACCCACTTTACAAAATCACTCACCCTATGAAAAGCTTTTTAACTCCAATCCAAATTATTTAAAACTCAAGATCTTTGGATGTCTATGCTATCACTGGCTCAAACTATACACATCACACAAATTAGAGTCCAACTTTAAGCATTGCATTTTTCTAGGGTATTCAACCTCTCAAAGTGCTTATATATGTCTAGATCCACAAACCTCACACATATATGTTTCTAGACACGTCAAATTTGTTGAGTTAGTTTATCTTTTTTAACACTTACAAGTTACAGAGTCACGACCCAACTTAAACACCATAGACACCTAAATCCCTCTTATTCACATATCGTCCCCTACAACCCCAGTGCTACTTGAAATTTCACCTGCAGTTGAAGACTCTCAGCAAAATCCTTGTGTCACTTCAACCTTAATAACCACTTACTCCACCACACATCATAATCCCACAACACACAACATGTCATACTATGGTGACAAGAGCTAAAAACACCAGTCATAAACCTATTTAGAAAATGAATCTTCTTACCCAATTATCTAGCTCAAAAAATATTGAACCATCCGCTGTCCAACAAGCACTAAAAGATCCTGAGTAGAGACATGCCATGTCTGATGAGTTTGATGCCTTGGCTAAGAACGAAACATGGGAACTTGTACCCCTACCATCCAGTTACAATATAGTTGGCTGTAAATGTATTTTAGAATAAAAAGAAAATCTGACGGTTCCATTGAAGGGTACAAAGCCCGTTTGGTAGCAAAATGATTTCATTAATGACCAGACATTGATTTTCATGACACCTTTAGCCCATTGCGAAACCAACCACGGTTCGAATCATCTTCAGTATTGCTATTAGTAATGGTTGGAAAATGAGACAACTTGATATTAATAATGCCTTTCTCTAGAGGTGTGTGTATAAGGATGTGTATATGAAACAACTACAAGGCTTCATCGACAAAGAAAAGCTAGAATATGTATGTAAACTCAGAAATACAATCTATGGCCTCAAACAAGCTCTACAAGCGTGGTATCAAGAATTGCAAACCTTTCTTCTTTTCTTTAGGTTTAAAATTTCTCTAGTCGATACATCTTTATTTGGTTATATTGATGGTCATCATGTAATATATTTAATTGTTTATGTTAATGATCTCATTATTACTGAAGATAAGCTTGACATGATTACTGAGTTTATTATAATTCTTGCCAAGAAGTTCTCTTTAAAGGACCTGGGACATCTATCTTACTTCTTGGACATAGAAGCAATATGCAATGACAAAGGGTTTGTATTATCACAACGACAATATATATTAGATCTATTAGCAATGACAAAGATGTTGGAGGCCAAGTCTGTGCCAGCACCGCTCTCCTCGAATACGCAGTTAACACTTGGTTTTGGCTAGTCTCTGTTGGATCCGACTAAGTATCGGGCAATTGTAGGAAGCTTATAATATCTTCTTCTCAGCCGCCCAGACATAGCTTATGTTGTTAATCGGCTATCCCAATTTATTCATCAACCAACTTCTGAGTATTGGTCATGTGTAAAGAATTTGGACGGTAAATCTATGAGCAATGCTAAATCAATAAAATCGGACAAAGTAATAACAAAATTTTTTTATCTAAAAAATTCACAAAACAACAAATGTTTTTATCATAAATTTGACATACTTTTATTTTGTTCATCATTTTTCTATGTCTATAACAGCTGTTAACACACTAATAAATTTAATTATTACCAGCTTTTAGGGGTGGGCAAAAAAAGTTGATTAACCAAAAACCGAACCGAACCGTTCGGTTCGGGTTTTTTACGATTTTTTTACACCCAAAAAACTGAATAAGTAATGTAATGAAAATGGTAAAACCAGTTAGTTCGGTTTTCGGTTTAAAAAAAAAACTGAAAAACCGAACCGATTATCAAATAAACCGAACAACAACCGGAATCCCTAAAGTGAGCAAAGTCTAAACACTCTAAAATAAATCGAGACCACTTCTAGGTTCTGAGTTCTGATCATCAACCTAAATCGTGACCACTTCTGAGTTTTGATCTTTAACCGAAACCAAAATCGTGACCTTCAGCCGCTGAAATCTCGGCCCTGTTGCCCGTCGCTGCTGCTCGTCGTCGAGTCTCCGCCGTGGCTACCACGTGCTGCAGCCGCTGTCATCTATTGTTGCTGCTACTGTCACTAAAAACTCTTAGCATAACAAGGTTTTATGAATTTAAAAAGCTATAGCCAAAATATTTTGTTATCATTGTTATCATTGTCAGCAGAATAAAGTTTTATGCATTCTTAGCAATTCTTCTCCATTTCTTAATCCTTTTATCAATATGCTTTGTTAATGCACAATACTATTGAATAAACTTTGTATTCCTTTTATCAGTTTGTTCGAGATTAAAATTGGAGATAATAAAATGTTGTTTTGATTTTACTTGAGATGTTGTATTTAGCTTGAAACATTGACTTCATGAAACTGATTGTGACACTTGATTTTCTGGTCGAATTTATGATTATAATTGGTGAGGATGATTTGAATTTAATTGCATGCCATCAGCCAGGCCAGTGTTGGAAAACGAATGTGAATAATTTGAAATCATTCGCAGTATGGTTTTGACTAAATTGCTAAAGTTAATTCATGAATCATGTAGAGTATATGAAAGTTAATTCATGAATCATGTAGAATAAATTGCTAAAATTACTACTCTCTTAGTAAATTATGAATAGATATATCTCATTAATATTAATAGGGTAGACATAATAATATAAATGATAAAAAATTTGAGTTGTGCTGCAATGTCACACTATTTTTTATTTTGTAATCCCCAAGATTTTTTATTTGTTGCTGCTATGGTGTTGATTTTTTTATGTAGAATGGAAAATTATGATGAGGAGGAAGTATAAGAGGTGGAGGTTGGTGATGGGAAAAAAAGAAAAATACCTTTGAGATCAAATGTTTGGGCTCATTTTACCAAACTACCTTGTGGAAACAAAGGAAAATATCATTATTGCCGTAAAACCTTTGCAGCTAATAGAGAAAATACCACTAATTTGAAGAATCATTTGGATAGATGTAGGTTATATCAAGATGTGAAGGTTGAAGGGGATATGGAGCAACAAGTACTTTTCCGTCAAAAGGGAAAAGATAAAGATGATGGAGTTGTTAAAGTTAATAGCGGGTTTAGTCAAGAGGCTTATAGAATGACATTTGTGAAGATGATTGTCAAGGATGAATTACCTTTTAGTTTTGTGGAGGCTGAAGGGTTTTTAGAGTTTATGCAAACTTGTTGGCCAAGATTTGATGTGCCATCGCGAAGAACAATTACAAAGGATATTCTTGAATTGTATCAGCATGAAAAATGGTTGTTAAAAAGTGTCTTGGTGCAAGCAAGCAGAGGGTGTGTATTACCACAGATATGTGGACATCAATTCAAATGTCTAACTACATGGTCATTACTACTCATTTTATTGATGTGGAGTGGGTGTTGCACAAAAAGATTCTTAGTTTCACACCTATAGCTAATCATAAAGGAGATGATATTGGGAAGCTAATTAAGACATATTTGATTGATTGAGGGATTAAGAGGTTGCTTACAATTACAGTGGATAATGTAAGTGCCAATAAAGTTGTAATAACTTATGTGAAGAAGAAGTTAGCAAATTGGAGTGTGAATTCAATGGTTTTAAATGGTTTATATATGCATGTGAGGTGTTCGGCACACATAATAAATTTGATTGTGCAAGATGGGTTGGCGGAGGCGAATCATTCAATAACTAGTATTCGCAATGCAGTAAAGTATGTTAAACCCTCTCCAGCAAGATTGTAAAAGTTTAAAACATGTGTTGATACGGAGAAAATCTCATATGGAGGTCTTATGGTGTTGGATGTGTCTACTAGATGGAATTCAACATATTTGATGTTGCACAAAGCAGTTGTGTTTGAAAAAGTATTTGATAGGATGAAGGAAGATGATGAACATTATGTTAATTGGTTTTTCGAGGATGAAGGTGAAAAGAAGAGTGAGGGGCCACTGAGCTATGACGATTGAGGAAATGCAAGGAGGTTAGTAAACTTTTTATCGGTTTTTTATTATGTGACCTTGAAATTTAGTAGCTCTCTTGATGTCACTTCCAATGATTACTTAAATGAAATGGAAAAAGTTTTAATTCATTTGAAATCACTTGCTGCTTCTAGTGATGATTTGTTGAGAAAAATGGCCAAAAAAATGGAACAAAAGTTTGCTAAATATTGGGGTGATTCTTTTGATCAGGTTAACATGTTATTATTTGTAGCAAATGTGCTTGATCTTAGATGTAAATTGGAGTTTGTTACATTTTGTTTTAGTAACATGTATGAATCTAGGAAGGTTGAAGAATTGAAATCTAACATTAAGGAGTTGTTGATGAAGCTATATAACAGCTATATTGGTAGGAGTGATGTGAGGAATAATGGTGGTGTTTGTTTTGGTGATATCCATAATGGTGGGGGTGGTGGTGGTGGTGCTTGTAGTAGTATAATGTCAACTGATCTTTTTTCATCTTTCAAAATGATGAAGCAAAGTTCAAATGATGATATTAGTTTGAAAAATGATGTTGAAAAGTACTTGACAGATGCTAATGAGAGTACTAGTAATGCCCATTTTGATATTTTGACTTGGTGAAAGTTGAATAGGCATAGGTATTCGATTTTATCTCAGATTGCCAAGGATGTTTTGGCAATTCCAGTGCCTACTGTAGCCTCAGAATCGGCATTTACCACAGGAGGGCGTGTTCTTGATCATTTTAGAAGTTGTTTAACTCATAAAATTGTTGAGTCATTGATTTGCACTCAAAATTGGCTTCACTCAACTCTATATGAAGAACGGATAATACAACCTACTCATGAGGAAACTAAATTCTATGAAGTTATTGAAGTAGATAATATGTTACTACTAAATTTTGATATGTTGTTTTGGTTATTTCACTCTTAACTAATCATTCTAATATTTTTGCTTAATTTGTTAATGTAGAATTTGGTAGGCCAATAGTAGCTCAACAAGAACAAGCAACTGAAGAGTAATTGGGATTTGGGAGTCGATTGATGTTTATTGCTTTTGTAGTTTTGTTAGAGTTTAAAAGATTTTTTGCTTATTTATTTTTATTTGAACTTGTTATTTAAATATGTTATGTGTTCTTGAACATACTTTGAGACATATTTTAAATTTTTATTTGTTAACTTTTTATGTTTGTGGTAGATTTATTAATTTAAGGTTTTAAATTTAAAAAAGTTCAAAATAGGCCCATAATCGAAACAATCGAACCGAATCGAATCGAATTATTTTAATTAATCGAGTATTTAATTATTTCGGTAATTTAATTAATCACGATTATGATTTTAAAATAATCGTAATCGAACGATTATAAAAAATTTAGTAAAAAATCAAACCGTACCGAACCACACCCACCCTTACCGGCGTTGACTTGTAATAATAGAGTCATTTCGGTGAGGCCAGCCCACACGAACACAATAATCCAAAACCAGCGCAACATCATAATAACCACAAGTCCACAACCGTCGTGAAAAAGCAACTTTTCGAACGATTATATTATTACTTTAATTTAGGGATATCAACGTAAGCCAATCGGTCTTCTTTTACAGTACTTTTTTCTCTGAAAAAAGTGCAAAGAATGGAAGCATACGGAAGCCTTTATGGCTTCTCTTAATCACCTATTAACTGGGTGCTTCTGTTTTCTTTTCCTTCTTCTTTCCTTTTGTTTTTTTTCTTTCTTTTTTAGTTTGATTGCATTGTACTTTAGTATCACAACTATCTTGATAGAGCTTGTAAAGTAATCATCGCAGAACGGTTGGTGGGGTTTTACTGTTGGGAGGGAAAGACTAGTGAGGAATGGATATAGAAGAATTAGTGAGAAAGTGTCAAGCTATTGTATTGAAGGAGGAAAAGGAGGACACAATAACTGTCATGGGCAAGATGCGGGAAGCAGGAGAGGAAATTGCAGCAAATTGCCTAGTGGGGAAGATATTACTAACGAGAGGAGTAAATAGGGAAGGATTGAGAGCCGTAATGCAACAAGCTTGGAGAACAGTAAAGGAGGTCAAGATAGAAAGCATGGGGGAGAATACTTTTTTGTTCAAATTTGCATCGGTAGGAGAAAAGAAAAGAGTCCTCATGGGGGGGCCATGGCACTTTGATAGAGCCTTATTAGTGTTATCCGAGCTTATTGGCATAAGGGACATAAAAGAGCAGTCTTTCACGCATATATCCTTCTGGGTAAAAATCCACAATATACCTATAATGTGTATGGTGCGAGAGATTATTCAAAAGCTAGGAGAGAAAATCGAAGAGGTGGAATAAATTGAAACAGATGCAACAGGGGAGTGCATAGGCCAATTTGCTCGAATAAGAATCTCCATTAACATTACACAACCTTTAAAAAAGTGGTATTCTTGTAAGAGGCTGGAGCCAAAATACCAATGCTTGTCTTGTATGAGAAGCTTTCAGAATTTTGTTTTTACTGTGCAAAGATAGGCCATCAATATAGAGAATGTTTGAAGTACAAAGGTCAGCCAAAGGAGAATCTGCCATATGGGGGATGGATGAGGGCAATAACACCAACAGAGAGGATGAAACTAGCTCGAACCAGAGGAAGAGGCACTAGAGAACACCCTCAATCGAAGACAAGTGAAGCAGATGCTACTACAAGTCAAACTCAACACAACCCAACAGAACTAAACGGGCCAAACCAAAGCAACACGAGTAAAGAGATGGAGGATGGAATGCAACCAATGGTCACAAATCAGGAGTCACAAGATGGGAATGCAGCTTTAATTCTGAGTGCAGCAGAGTCGGATAATCAGCAATCAGAAAATGAAAATACAAGCAGAGAAATCAAGAAGTAGCACGCTAAGGTGGCTGACAATGACAGCCAGTCAAAAAGCAAAGTCATAGGCGCGGTAAAGAAAAATTAGAGGGAAATAGAAGTGAGGGGAACAAACACAAAAAGGGGGAATGATGAGGAAGAGGTTGAGAATGGGCCGAGCAATGCAAAAGAGAAGCCCAAAATCAGAAAATGGAAATTACAAGCTAGAAGCTCAAGGATAGAAAGAGGGAAAGACAAGAGGCCTATCAATTCCAAAAGGCCTAGTAGCGAGATCGCTTGGCCGAGCCCTGAAAACAAAAAGAAAAGAATGCTTAGCCCATCAAAAGCACCACTCATTTTAAAGCAGCTTAACTCTTCTCAAGCAAAACTTCAGCTGAAGTCTATAGACACAGCAAGATAAAACCGTGGATGCAACAATAATGATGGAAGACGTATTGGCAGGAGCTGGCAGCCAGCCCCACCAGCAGCAATAAGTGTCTTAAGTTGGAACGTCCGAGGTCTGGGGAAGCCTCGAGCGTGCCTAGCCATCAAAAAAATTCTCCACCTGCATCGGCCTCAAATTTTGTTCTGTTGCGAAACAAAGATGACAGCCCAACAAGTTTATTCGATATGCAATAAATTTAATTTTAAGAGTCGCTTTACGGTAGATAGAACAAGTATGTGAGGTGGTTTAGTTTTATTTTGGAGTTCGGGAGTGAATGTTAGTATAAAGTCTTTCAGTTCTCATCATATAGATGCGGTGGTGCAGAACCCAGGTGGTAAAATGTGGAGATGTACCGGAATTTACGACCATCTAGAAGCTGGTCAGAAACAGCACACGTGGTGTTTATTGAAAAGGTTAGCATGCTTATTTCCTTATCCTTGGTGTTGCTTTAGTGACTTCAATGCAATTCTTTATTTACATGAGAAATCGGGGGGCAATGATAGAAATCTCAATGCAGTAGCGGATTTTAGAAAAACCATTCAGGCTTGTAATTTGGTAGACATGGGTTATAAGGGTTACCAATTCACATGGTCGAATAAGAGGTTCGGGTCAGGCTATGTAGAAGAAATGTTGGATAGATTTCTTTGTAGTAAAGATTGGAGCAAAAGTTTCCAGAACCTACTGGCATCACATTTGGTGAATTGGGTCTCAGATCACTGCCCAATCATGCTCGATATTAAAGAGAAAAGCAAGGAGATAAATTACAAGAGCAGATCTTTTTCGAGGGACCATTACGAAGACATGTGGAGCTCATATGAGAAATGTCAAAATATAGTGCGGGAAGAATGAGAAACTTATGGGGACAGAAGGTGGGAGAATCTGGTGAACAATTTTCAGAGGGCGGCAAAAAATTCTCTATCCCAGCTTAAGATATGGAGTAAGGTAGAGTTTGATGGCAGAAAAAAGAAGCTAGAGGACTTGATTGAGAATCTGCAGAATGCAAAGCAGAATAGGGATCAGTATGTAGATGGTGGAGAAATCAGGAAGCTTGAAAAGCAAATCAACAACATGCTGAGTGATGAAGAAGTGTACTGGCGTCAAAGATCGAGAGCAGACTGGCTTAGGGAAGGAGACAAAAACACAAAGTTTTTTCACTCCAAAGCTTCGGCTAGGAGAAGAAAAAACAAAATATGGGGTATAGAGGACACCCATGGGAATTGGACAGATGATAAAGAAAAAGTTGAAAAGGAATTTTGCAATTACTTCCAGCAGCTCTTTACTTCCTCCACGCCAAGCCACAGTCAGACTCAAGAAGCCCTTAAAGGAATGCCCTCAAAGATAACTCTGGAAATGCACACTCACCTGGAGGAACCCTTCACACCAGAAGAAATTGTAAATGCTCTATCTCAAATGTGCCCTACAAACCCGGACCGGATGGCTTACCTGCAGCATTTTTCCAAAAACATTGGCAGGCTGTGGGCAGAGGAGTAGTCACAACATGCTTATACATTCTCAACGAGCAAGGTGATTTAGCTTCGCTCAACCATACTTATATTGCTCTTGTACCTAAGACTGAGAAACCAAAGAAAGTTACTGATTTTAGGCCTATTAGTCTATTCAATGTGGTATATAGAATCATAGCTAAGGCAATAGTGAAACATGCTGAAACTAATTCTTCCCCAAATCATATCCCCAACTCAGAGCGCATTCATTCCCAATAGACTCATTACAGATAATATGATTATTGGTTATGAATGCCTCCACAAGATTAGGCATAGCAAAGGAAGAAGAAATGGGTTAGTGGCTCTAAAATTGGATATTAGTAAGGCGTATGACAGAGTCGAGTGGAGCTTCCTAGATCAAATCATGGAAAAATTTGGTTTCTCGAATAAATGGAGGAGTTTGATTATGAGTTGCATAACCACTGCTCAATTTTCAATCATTATTAACGGGACCCCCAAAGGCTTAATTCTTCCGGAAAGGGGCCTAAGGTAAGGCTGACCCCTTTCTCCGTATCTTTTCATCATGTGTGCAAAGGCCTTTTCGAATTTACTGATTTAGGCTGAGAGGAAGCAGCATATTAGAGGGCTGAGATTTGCGAAGGAAGTTACGATATCCCATATACTTTTCGCTGATGACAACTTAGTCTTTACTAGAGCCTCAGAAGCAGAGTGTAAGAACTTAAATGGGATTTTCGATTGCTATGTGAAGGCATCAGGGCATATTTTTAATTATGAAAAGTCCTCAATGTTTCTCAGTAGCAAGATTACAAGTGGTCAGGCTGCAACAATCAAAAGCATTTTCCAGCTCAAAGTAGTGTCGAAATATGAAAAATATCTAGGTCTTCCATCTATGATAGGTAGAAGGAAATCGAGGTTCTTTAATGAGGTGAAATTGAAGGTAATAAGCAAGATTTCAAGCTGGCGTCATAAGATGTTCTCCAGCGGAGGGAAAGAAATCCTGATTAAAGCAGTAGCACAGGCAGTACCGGCGTACGCTATGAGTGTTTTCAGGCTTCCAAAGGGGCTATGTGATGATATTAAAAAAGCCATTGCGAAGTTTTGGTGGGGATCAAGGGAAGATAAATTCGGAATTCACTGGTCAAGATGGGACAAAATGAGCCAAGCAAAAAGTAGAAGAGGGTTGGGATTCAGAGATCTCACTAGTTTCAATCATGCTTTGGTGGCTAAACAGACATGGAGATTGCTTCAGCTTCCCAATTCGTTGCTGGCTAGAGTATTGCAAGAAAAATACTATAAGCATTCTTCATTCTTGAATGCCACAACGGGATCTAATCTATCTTTTATTTGGAAAAGTATTCTATGGGGAAGGCAAGGGATTGACAAAGGCGCAAGATGGAGGATAAAAAATGGAAGGAAAATCAGAATTTACACAGATAATTGGCTGCCTAGACCAGACACTTTCAAACCAATCTCTTCACAAAAATTACCAGATGAAACTATGGTGGCTGAACTGATTGATGAAGAAAATCAATGGATCGTAAGCAAGCTGGAGCAAAACTTTCTGCCCCAAAATATCGAAGCAATTCTGCAGATTCTGCTCCCTAGAAAAAAAGAAGAAGATAAAGTGATGTGGCATTATGACAAAAGAGGAGAGTATTCAGTGAAGAGTGGATATCAGATAGCTTTCAAGCTCAAGTTTCAAGATATGCCAAGTAGTTCAGGAAGCTGCTCCAGGTAATGGAATGTGTTGTGGTCTTTGGAGATGCCTGAGAAGATTAAGATTTTCATGTGGAGGGCAATAAAAAACATTTTACCAACGACGAAAAATCTATGGAAAAGGAAGTGTTTACCAGAGCCTACCTGTCCAAGATGCCAGAAGAATGTGGAAACTATAAGTCATGCCCTGTTGGAATGTAAAGCAGCAAGGAAGACCTGGAACTTAGCTCCATTTACTTTCGAGCCAGAATGTTCCAGGTCAAGACATTTTCAGCTATGTCCAGAATCTGTGCAGCAACTTCGGGAGAAAAGAAGCTGAGCTTGTGATTATGTATTGCTGGGCTATCTGGTATGCTAGGAATAAGTTGATTTTTGAAAGAAAGAAGATAGAGCCAATAATGTCAGCAGTAAAGGCAGAATCAGTGTTAGAAGCTTACCAAAGAGTGAGAAAAACAGGGACACTTCATATTAGCAATATCATAGAGGAAAGCTAGCAGAGATGGTCACCCCCCCAAAAAAAAATGTGATCAAGCTTAATGTAGATGCAGCAACAAACAACAAGGATCAGAAGGTTGGTTTGGGAGCAGTCTTGCGTGACTCAAATGGCAGAGTAGTAGCAGCAGGCATCAAACAAGCCTCTCTCAGGAAGGATGTCAGTTTTGCAGAAGTTGAAGCTATCCAATGGGGTCTCCATATTGCAAAAGAGGCAGCAGCAACAAGCTTGATTGTAGAGACTGATTACAAAGATGTGGCTGAGCTAGTCAACAACACAAAGGGCAGCAGGTCTGAGATTTTCTAGATAATTTTAGAAATCCAAACCCAGAAACGAGAGTTCCAAAGGATCCATTTTAATTTTGTACCAAGGCTTTGTAACGCACATGCCCACTCCTTAACTAAACATGCTCTAAGGAAAGATACAACTACTGCCTGATTTGATATACTACCAATAAAAATACAAAATATATTTAACAACGTTGTTTAATCACTAATGAAAAATTTACTTTCTCTTCAAAAAAAAAAAAAAGTGTGGCTAGCAAAGTCTCCGGCAAAATTATGGAATCGAATCTGCTTTAGAATCTGTAATAGCGTGTGATCGGAGAAATATCCTTGAATTTTTTAACACAATGCAGAAGTCATAAGCAATCAGATTCTTATAAAGTGATTTTAAGCACTAAAAACGAGAGGGCCCACTCGATGTTAGTTACTTGATCAACATGCCACCACCAATTTGAAAAAATTCACCATTTACAATTATTCTATGGGTCCCATTTGTTGAAATAATAACTTTATCATTTATTGAGACAAAAGTCTCAAAATAGAAAAGTTAAGCATTCCTTCTCCCTTTATATATTTTATGTCTTAAGAGTTAAGATGATGATTATAAAAAGAAAAAATCAATAAATCTTAATGCTTTAGATAAAAGCCATTTAGAAGGTATAAATATAATACCTTTGTTTTTATCTAAATAAAGTACTAAGATTTATTGATTTTTTTATGATCATCATCCTAAGACATTTTACACTTGTATATAGACTAGACAAGGGGTAGAAGTGCTAAATTTTCTTACGTGAGAATTTTGTCTCAACAAATGGTGAAGTTATTATTATTTATAACATTCCCCGTTAGATCCACCATTTAGTTACAAACGACTATTAAGATAAGAAGTGGTATTAAACGTACCACTTATGTCGTAAATAATGGCTTTACCATTTGTTGATGATCCGACATAAGAAAGTTTAGCACTTCCTCCCCTTTGTTTACCCTATAAATATGTGTATTATATTTTAAAATGTTAATCATTAAAAAATCAATAAATCTTTAAGGTTTTACCTTAAAAGCCATTTACAAGGTATAAATACAATACATTTATTTTCTTTTACTTATAATATTATTCCATTAATAATTATTATGTCTTCTTTTTATGTTTTTTTCCAAAGAGAAAAAATGCATGCGCAAACAACAGAAAATAAAATGTATTTTTTCACTCTACAACAACAAATCGCATATGCAAAGTATTAGAATTGTTTGTTAGTCATTATTACCCTGTTTGGCGAAGAAATTTCTCCTCAAATATAGGAGTGCGATAGTTGCACTGTGGCAGCACAGCTGCGCCAAACAGACTCATATTTGATTTTGTAATGATTCATATTGATTCAAAAAATTTATAAATTAATTAAACAACCCCCCAGTAACAATGCCCTTTAACAAAACACATTAAAATCATCACTAACTAAATGGGTCCAGCTACCTTACAACAGTTGCAAGGTGTCACCAATTTTTTTTTATCTTTTATGATGTTAAATTTCATTTAATCCCTTACTTTCTTTTTATTTACAATTTGTTTATAATATTATGTGCTTTGACTGGTGATTTTTTAAAATGTGATTTTATTTTATTTAATATTATTTACTTTTTTTAATTTACATTTGTTTATAAGTTTATGTGCTTTGGCTATTGACCTTCTAAAATGTAATTTTACTTCATTTAATATAATTTAACTTTCTAAAAAATAAATATAATAATAAGCCTATGACTAGATAATATTAAATAATATTTTTAATAAAATTACAATATTAAAATTTTATTATTTTAAATAAAATAAATAAAATTAAAAAATAATTTTTTGGACTCACTATTGTTTATTCTATTTATTTAATATTATTTAATTTTGAAAAAATAAATATCTAAATAATACTGTATAAAATAAAATAAAAAATATTAACAATAATATTAATTTTTTGAGACTCATTAATGATTATTTGATTTTATTTAACATTATTTAGTTTTATGAATGAACACATATAATAAGAAGCCTATGACTATATAATGTTAAATAAAATTAAATAAATAATATTAATTAAAAATGTTATTTATTTTTTAAGACTCACTTCTGATTATTTTATATTATTCAAATTTTAAAGAATAAATATAATAATAAGCCTATAACTAAATAATATTAAATAAAATGAGAACAAATAATATTTATTTTTAATAAAATAAATGATATTAAAAATTAATTCTTTTAAATTAAATATATAATATTAAAATAAATTTTATTTTTTAAACTTACTACTAATTAAATAACATAAATTTGAAACAATTCGGACTTATGTGTTAAAAATTTTAATTCTTTAATTTTTTTTAATTTTGATAAATATTAAGAAGTATAATGTTAATATTTAAATAGATAAATTTGTACCATTAAAATTAAATTTTTAATTCAACAATAAAAAATTAAAATCACAAAAATTGAGATCACAATAAAATAAAATAAAATAAAAATGATACCTTACAACAGTTGCAAGATAGCTGAATCTCACTAAATGTTGTACTAGATTTTTGTTACTTTCAATGAAGTTTCCTCAGGACCGCATGGGATGATGTAAGAAAGAAAATGTGAATCACAATATTGCTTGATTCTCTAACGTTCACTTTCCTAGTCATCAATCTTTGTCTCGTCTTCCCAAAGCAAAAGCGAAATACATCTCTCCTTTATAATGCTCTCTTTCCCCTTTCATCTCCACTTCCAAACACTCGAGATTTAACAGAGAAATAATTTTGCCATTTGAGAGAGTGATAATAGCTAATAAGCTACCTACATAGCATTGGCATTAGAAAGATGTCAGATTGGGGCCCTGTTTTCGTGGGTGTTGTGCTGTTCATATTGCTAAGCCCAGGCTTGCTCATTCAGGTGCCGGGCCGGAACAGGTTTTTTGAGTTTGGCAACTTTCAGACCAGTGGTGCTTCTATTCTGGTTCATTCTATCTTGTATTTTGCTCTCATGTGTATCTTCTTGTTGGCTATTGGTGTCCACATGTACTTGGGCTAGCTAGCTAATATGTATATAATTTGCCCATAAAAGAATTAATTACTAGTGAAATTGGTATTGGTATGTGAGATTACTTCATTGTTCGTTTTCATCTTCTCTGTATCTTTAATTTTTTGGATAAGATTTGTGATTATGAATCAAATGCTCATTGGGTAGTAAATGACAATTGTACACTTTCCATCAATTAATTTTTTTACCTGTTCTGTGGACTATGATTTTGTAGCTTGCTTAATTATTATTGGTTTGTAAATCTGGATCCAAGTTACTCTGACACCCTTTTATTTGACGCTGCAAATTTGATGTTCATTTCTGGCCTTACTTTTGGGTTGGTGCGTCAGTTTTAACTGACTGGGAAGCTTGTTGCAGTATAAAAAGGATAGAATCATAGAATTTTATGTCGTCTTAGCAAGTGCAATCAAAGAGTTGATTTCTCTAACAGTTGTAATACTAGCACGTTGATCAGAATCTCTGTAATTCCTGCAAATAAGTACGGTAAATGTATGGCGGATATTGCAATTATATAACCATTTATAGTGTTCATTAGCTTAAGAGAGTTTTCGTATGTCTTGTACAACCTTTCCACCAGGTCACTTGTTGAAAACATCTCAAGTTTTTGAAGTTTTATATTGCTGACTCTACTAATTTGCTACTGCAACTTATGATCTATTATGTACATTGTTGTAAAATTTTGAGAGGTTAGTGGCAGCGTGGCAGCGCAGCAGCTCCAAACTCACCCTAAAGAGTGAAACAGTGAAGTGGAAGCTTTAAAAGAGATTTGAGAAACAGTTCTACCAAACAATTTTGAGAGTCTTAACGACTGCACAGCTGTCTTGTTTGAGAGTCTAACTACTGTGCAGCTGTCCCAAACGCACCCAACGGAGTGAAACGGAGAAATGGAAGCTTCAAAAAGAGATTGAGAGGCGTTGTACCAAATAACAATATATTATGGATATGACCTTTGTTAGTATGATTAAATTAACGAATGTTTGAACAAGAAGAGAAGGGTGCTTGTTGTTCCTCTTAGGTATTGTCTGTAGGACTCAGATGTATGGTTAATAAAATTAATACACTCTTCACTCTTCGGGATGATAACTGAACATCAAGTTGATGGATTGATAGCAAATTAATATATTTTCACGTGTCGAAAACAATCAGAATCAAGCTAGAGCGACCAAAAATCATCATATAAGAAGATTACCATGGAACTGTATGGCAAATTACACAACCCTTTCATAGACAAAAACTTCATTTCATTTCATTTGAACTCACATCGAGCTAGCTAGTGATAGCAGTGAAATGGAAGATACAACAAAACTTAATTTTTTTTTTTATTTCATTTAGATTATGAGATACCATTTATTTGCTTCCTAGATAAAGAGATGAACATGTAGGACAACAAGCAACAAAATAAGAAACAAACCATAGAGAACAGTATGCACAAATATGGCAGCAATACTAGTCTTCATGTTCAAAAAATCAACCGCTCGATTCTTTGCAGGCATCTGCACCACCAACCCTGGTGACAGAAACGCGAAGAGCGCCGCAGCTATAAGCGGTGCAGCCCAATCATTCATCGTAAGCTTGAAAAATTGTCCCAGAAACTTCCCAGTTGTTCAGCTCTTCAAATGAAGAATAATGGAATCAGGGGATATATAATAAGTACAACAGAGGGGCTAACTCATTGGCAAGTGCTCTAGTCCACAAGGTAAAAATAGGAATCCCAGAAAGCCATAAAATGAGCCATCAATTGTCAACTTTATTTTTATTTTAATAATCTTGTTGTTCTGTTGGGATAAGGCCGGGCATCATTTTCTATCGTTCATCTGTGTAGCATAATTTTATAAATGACCACTTTGTTATCAGAATATCAAAAGCAGTACCATTTAGCAGCTATTGGTTGGTGGCTTAATGCTTCAATTGATTACTACTGGATTAATATATTACTACGGTGTTTATTGGAGTAATTAAGAACTATTGGTCAAACAAAAAGCTCTAGAAAAGAGAGCACGGGTCCATTCTTTCTTATTCTCTCTATCTTTATTTTTTATTTCTTTATGATAAAGAAAAAAATAAAGCAAAAAGAGTGATCTTGTTTTATATATATATATATATATATATATATATATATATATATATATATATATATATATATATATATGGGGAAAACCATTTTCCCCCCTACATAAATCAATATATACCATTTATCTCTCTGTTGTTTTTATAATGGCCAAAAATCCCCTGACAACATAAGTTTATAATATTACCCTTATTTTTAACTACTCTTTTATTTATATTTATTATAAATTAAATAAATTACATGAATAGAAACTAAATAAAAAAATTAAGTATTAAAAATAAGAAATATATGTTTTGATATGAGAAAAAAATTAATAATAAAATTTTTTCTTGTAATTATTTATTTTGTGAACATTTTCTTATAATAAATATTTTGTAATATTTTAAAATTAAATGTAAAAAGATAGGCAAAATATTTTATTATTTATCTTATAATAAATTTTTATTTGTCATTCAAGTTTTTTTATAATAATTTTTTTATCATTTTATAATAATTTTCTTATATATTTATTATAAGAAAATTTCATAAATTAAATAAGTATAAGAAAAAAAAATTATTATTAATTTTTTTGCTCATATAAAAAAATATATTTCTTGTTTTTAATGCTTAATTTTTTATTTAGTTTCTATTCATGTGATTTATTTAATTTATAATAAATATAAATAAAAGAGTAGTTAAAAATAAGGGTAATATTGTAAACTTATGCTGTCAGGGAAGTTTTTGGCCATTATAAAAACAGCAGGGAGGTAAATGGTATATATTGATTTCTGTAGGGGGGAAAGTGGCTTTTGCCCTATATATATATATATATATGCGTAACCAAAAATTTCATGATGATAATAACTAGAATATTGATGAAATTCTTCTTTTCCCTACTCAAGTTTGATCCTCACATTAGTGTAGTTAATGAGGGAGATATGATCTAAATCTAGAATACTCACAATCACAAGGTATATACTGTCTCTCACTATATTCTTATCATGTATAAAATTCAAGTCATTAAAGATGATAAAATTCTCCATAAAAAAGTGTTTTATTTGAATCTATTTTTCATGTCCTCGGAAATCAATCGAGCCGGGATCAAACCTTCTACGTTCCTCACCTTTTTGGTAAGCGTTCAAGAATGATAAATCTTAGCTTATCGCCATCCTTAGTTACAGAAATGACTAGAATTCGCTACAAGCCTCTTCTGATTTGACCGAAATGAGACTTTCCACTTTTCTTGACTCATCTTTCAATCAAGCTAAGCATGGCATGGGATAATAATTCTCAGTTCCACATGTCATCAACCTTAGTGAATACACACGTGACAAGTTGTGTTGTGTGATGGGTAAAGTAGTAACTGCATCTGAAAATACGTCCCATCTCATCACAAATACCGAATCTCGGTGGTGACACCGGCACACATCAATCGACACTTGCTAGTTGCTAGTGTTCACACGTACCAAAACCAGACAGTCCCCGCCCCGCAAGTGACCCAAAATGTCTTTCTTGTGCTTGCCAGATTTTATTATTCCCACAACGGCAATTATCACTCTCACTCTTAAAAAGGTAAAGCGCAAGGCTACCATTTTCCTCTGCTCATTTGATCACTCACTTTGATAACTGTTTTAAAATAAAAAACTTTTCAAGAAAGAATGGCCGACTGGGGACCGGTGGTAATTGGGGTGGTGCTGTTTGTGTTGCTGCAACCGGGGCTTCTGTTTCAGCTACCGGGACACAGCCGGCTGTTGGAGTTTGGTAGCATGAAGACCAACGGCAAGGCTATTTCTGTTCACACTCTTATCTTCTTCGTTCTCTATGCCATCCTCATTTTGGCCGTCCACGTTCACATCTACACTGGGTGATCCGGTTACTCACTGGGTATGAGTCTTTTTCTTGTCGTAAGTTGTAACTGTTCCGATTTGGGTCAACTTTTAAGCGAGAGATTGAACATATGGGATATTTGTTTCCGTTTCTTAATTGTTTGCGTAAAAGCCTGTAAATTTTGGCACTGCTCTTTTAAGCTTTAGTTGGAAAGGGAGTTCAAGATTAATTGACTTTAGCATCTTTAATCTTTTTTTTTTTTTTGATAGAAAAGAACAACTTTCATTAAATCAATTGGTGATTACAGACATAATTTGAGGGGGAAAGTGGTCCCGCCAAATACAAGTCTCACCACTACCTACTGCTATTTTGGCTAGAGCGTGAGCAATTACATTGCTATCTCTTGGAATATGTTGTATTTTGAACAAATTTCCTCCACTTAGTATTTCGCTTTGGATTTCATCTATGATCCAACAAATTTCGGTATTGCTGCTTTTCTTATGTAACACAAGATCAACCACATCTTTACTATCTGTTTCAATGGTTAAAGGGTTCAAACCCGTATCAATGGCCACTTGAATACCCCATTTTACTGCTGCATCTTCCACCAGTGCCCCATCTCCATTAAAATTAGTCTGCTTAATTGATGCTGCCATAATATTTTCGTCTCCATCTGTAATCATCACTCGCAGCCCTCCTTGGTGCGCATCTCTGTTAATAGCCGCATCTACATTCGCCTTAAAATGTCTTTGGGGCAGATTTTGCACGCTTGAAATTTCCTCTGAGGATGCTTTTACTGCTGTTTTCATTTTTGACATTTTGACTCTCTCATATGCTTCCACTGTAGCTTCAGCTTTTGCAACCAAAAAATTGGAGTCTTGAACTTTGCTCTCGAAAACAAATTGATTTCTTTCATGCCATGCTGTCCAACATAATGCAATTATCAGTTTCAGCTCCTCTTTGCTTCTCCTTCATCATGTCTGGTAAATCTTGATTACCAATAGACTGCACATTGTCTTTAAAATTGGTCAGCTTCCACATCTGTTTAGCTACTTTGCAGTCCATTACAGCATGCTTAACATTGTCAGACTTCATTTTACATCTTGGGCAAAACAGATCTTGCAAGACTTTCCTCTTCCATAAATTTTCTGCTGTTGGAAGCAAATTCATAATGGCTTTGCACATAAAAATTTTAATTTTTTCTGATAGCTCCAGACACCAAATCACATTCCATTGGCTGTTGTTTGCTCTGGAGCAGCTTGGATTATCGGGGTGTTTAATCTTCTGAGCTAATTGGAATCCGCTTTTTACTGAATACTGCCATTTTTTGTCATAATGCCATATAATTTGGTCTGTTTTTGGGCTGCTTGGAAGGGGTATACGTAGAATTTGCTCTGCATCTTCTGGCTTGAAATGCTAGTGAATCAAATGGTCTTTCCACTGCTGACTATCATCAATGAGGTCTGCCACCGTGCTCTCCATATCTGGATTTGCAACTCTGATAGGTTTGTTACTAGGAATCCAGTTGCTTTTGAATACTTTAATTTTATCTCCCAAGCCAATTCTCCATCTCATCCCCTTATCAATAATTTGCCTGCCCCAGATTATACTCCTCTGGATAAAAGATGGGTTAGACTCCACTTTT
This sequence comes from Citrus australasica, assembly GCA_029618585.1. Taxonomy (NCBI): domain Eukaryota; kingdom Viridiplantae; phylum Streptophyta; class Magnoliopsida; order Sapindales; family Rutaceae; genus Citrus; species Citrus australasica. Next base: position 9,385,393 of record JARCIV010000002.1, on the reverse strand, counting down.
GCTTCCAAAAATTCTGTGGTTTTGAAGTATCTTTATTTCAGTATCCTTGCCATTAAAGATTCTGGTTCTTGGATTATTTTCTAGCTTTGTTTTGCAATCAAAGCTTGATTGAACCTAGCAAATCCCAGAATCCCAAACCTCTTCTTCCTTTCGCCTGATAGAGTCTTTCCCACTTTGCCCAGCGCATACTCTTCTGCTCCTTTTTTTGAACCCCACCAAAACCGTGCTATGGCTCTCTGAATATCGTCACATATGGTTGTGGGAATTCTAAACACACTCATCGCATAAGCTGGTGTTGCCTGTGCCACTGCCTTGATCAAAATCTCCTTGTCCCCACTAGAAAATATCTTACTTTGCCAGCTGGATATCTTACTAAAAATTCGCAGCTTAATGTCCTTGAAAAAACTTTTTATCTCCCAATCATTGAAGGCAAGCTTAGATATTTTTCATGCTTTGATACAATATTAAGCTGAAAAATATCTTTAATTTTGTTTATCTACTCAGCCAAGGTCCTTCCACTAAAGAACATAGATGATTTTCTATAGTTGAAAATTTGTGCCGATGCACTTGCGTAGCATTCAAAAATTTTCTTCAAGTTCTTGCAATCTTTCACTGCTGCTTTACAAAAGATTAGAATATCATCAGTAAAGAGGAGATGGTTGATAGAGATCTCTTTGTTGAATCTTAGTCCCTTTATAAGCTATTTCTTTTTTGCTTGAATCAACAAGTTTGAGAAGGTTTCTGCACAGAGGATAAACAAATATTGGGATAATGGACAGCCTTGTCCCAGGCCTCTTCGTGGCTGAATCAAGCCCTTGGGTGCCCCGTTTATTAGCACAAAGAAGGATGTTGTAGAGATACAATTCATAATTAACTCAATCCAGGACTTCAAAAAACCTAATTGGTACATTGTTTGCTCTAAGAAACTTCACTCCACCCTATCATAGGCCTTATTATGTCTAATTTTAAATCAACCAGCTCATTTTTCTTACCCTTACTCAATCTAATCTTGTGAAGACATTCATATCCAATAATGATATTGTCCATAATTAATCTATTTGGTATGAATGCACTTTGATTTGGGATTATTACAGCATGCAGAATTTGTTTTAATCTATTAGTTATAATTCTATAAATTACATTGCACAAGCTAATAAGTCTACAATTTGTAACATCTCTTGGTTTCTAAACTTTTGAAATAATGGCAATATATGTTTGATTGAGAGGAGCTATGTTACCTTTTTCATTCAAGATGTGTAAACATGTTGTTAGCACACATTCTCCCACTGAGTTCCAGTGCTTTTGAAAGAAAACTGCCGGAAAGCCATCTGGTTCAGGAGCTTTTGTTGGGCGCATTTGGAAAAGTGCTTCTATGATTTCATCCTCTGTAAAAGGTCTCACTAGCTCCTCATTCATCTCTTTTGTGATTCTTCTCGGTATCTTCTTAAGGGCTTCCTCCCTTTTCTGTCTTGAGGGGTTTGTTGTGGTGTATAGATTTGTGAAATGTTCACAAAATCTCCTCTCTATCACCTCTGCTTCTTCCTGACCAGCTTTTGTTTTCATCCAAAACTCCCCAAATCTCGTTTTTCTTCTTTGGTGCTGAGGATTTGGCATGAAAGAACTTGGTGTTTTTGTCTCCTTCAAGTAACCAGTCGGCTCTTGACCTTTGTTTCTAGTAAACTTCTTCGTCGATCAGTACATTATCAATATGTTTTTCCAACATTTTGATTTTTTTCCCCATCCACATAGTGATCATAGTTTTGCTTTATGCTTTTCAGTTCTTTCCACAGCTTTTTTAATTTCTTTTCTCTTCCCCCGAATTATTCTGAGCTCCACAACAATAATTCAGCCATTGACTTCTTTGCAGTCTCTTTGAACAGGTTCACAACATTTGCTCCCTCCCAAATACAATTCTCCCGCCACTCTCTTCTAACTATCTCTTAACATTTCCATACGGACTCCACGTATCTTCATAATGTATTCTATGAAGATTCCTTTCACCGTAACCCAACTTTTTTTCGCCTTTCTATCACTTGCATTATAATCGGATAATGGTCAGAGCTCCAAAATTCAATGTGCTCTATCCAATCTTTCTTCAATTATCCACGACCCAAATCTCTTATTACTCCATGTGAACAGGTACCCTTTATAGCCAAGATCAACTAAGCCACTATCTTGAATTGCCTCCCTGAAATTAGTAATCAAGTCCACTCTTCTTTCATTCCCCCCAATTTTTTCATTTAAATGCAAAATTTCATTAAAATCCCCAATACACAGCCATGGTAAATGAGAACAGACCCGAAAGTCTTCTTATCAATTCCCAAGTGTGCTTTTTCTCTTCAGTCTTTGGGTGACCATAAACCCCTGTGCAGTGCCACAAGCTACCTTCCTTTGGACTACAACATCTATGTGATGCTTGCTATAAGATTTTACCTCCATTGTTACATTTTCTCCCCACATCATTGCCAAACCACCCCTTTTTCCACTACTATCTACTGCAAGACAATTTTGAAAATTTAAAGCTACAACTTTTCTGTTCATGAGCCGCCCTTCAATTTTGTTTCACACAAAAATAAAATCTCAGGCTTGTGCTCATGGAGGATCATTTTTAGCTCTATGAAGGCCTGGTCCTTCTTCAATCTCCAAACGTTCCAGTTGATAAGCTTCATGGTTGTCGGCGGGGCTGGCAATCAGCCTCTGCCGTTGGATTTTCTGTAATTGTTGTTGAGATTTCCATTTCATCATTGGATTTTCTGTAATTGTTGTGGAGATTTCCATTTCATCATTTCCTTGTGTGTCTCATCTTAGCTTGAACTTTGCTTGGGGGAGTTGAAACTGTATTGAGCAACTAACATTTTGTCTGGGCTACCAAGCTTGCTTCTTTTTTATTCTGGACTTGGCCCCATCTTAGTGAATTGTTTGACTTCACCTTTTCTCGCTTGGTGCTTCCATCTCCTATGCTTTGGTTTTGCTTGATTTTTTCCTGGCCCATTATCAACTTCTGTTTCAGTTTGGCCCATTTCACGGCCCAATGTACATAAGTTTCTGTCACCATTTTTTATTTGTTTTCCCGCCTTCTTCTTTTCTTCTTTCACGTGTTCCCTTTATTTCTTTCGGTTTCCCTCTAATACGTCTTTCCCTGTTTTTCCCGCCTCTAGTTTCTATTCCCCAAAACCTTTTTCCATTCTTGTTGTATACCCTAGCTTTAAGCTGCTGCTGTCTTCTCTCCTCGAGCACCTGCATCCCTCATTAAATGTTCTTCACCTACCTAGTTTTTAATTTCCGGGTTATGTGGAAGTTCCTGGACCGGTTTATTTTTGTTTCGGTTCAATCAATTTCTGACTTGATGCTTCTAGTTCATATTGCTGCCTCTGAACATGTTGCACTGATGTTGGGAATTTTTTAGCTTCATCTTGAGTTTTTGTTTCCTCTCCCTTGTTTGCTCTTGTATTCCATCTATCTTTTGCTCTATACTGTCTTGTTTTTTCTGCCCAAGATACTGCCTTCAGCCATGGTCCGTGGGCAAGATCGTTTTTGGGTTGCCCTTCATCCTTTCCACACTCTTTATATGAATGTACAATACACCCGCAACAATAACAGAAATCTGGGAGTCTTTCGTATTTCACTGCTACTGGGATCTTTTTTTCCATCTTCCGATTCAATAAACAAAATTTTCTTCAAAGGTTGAGTGATTTTCACTGATACTCTCAATCTAATCACTTTGTCCCATACAATCTCCTGCTCTATCAGTGTCTACCTCTTCCACCTTCCCCACAAGTCTTCCAATTTCCTTGCAGATTTCTTCATCCATGCACATAAAGGCACGTTCTTAATCTGTACCCGAAATGTTGCATGTGTGAAGAGTTGTGATGATATTTCTCCAATGCCCTCCGGTTCCTTGAGCACAATCAGAGCTTGATTAAAATGTCAAGGGCCTCCTGCCATGATTCTTTTTTTATCAGCTTCATTTGCGAACTTGAAAATAAAGATGTTATCTCCAGGTTTTTCAATCTTCACCTCTTTTTTTGTTTGCCACACCTGGTTCACGGCCATTCTGAGTCCCTCCCTGTTGATTCTTTTTGTGTGCAAAACTTTGCCTATCAAGCATCCCGCCACCCTTTGTATTCCCTTTTCCTTTATCTTCCCCGTAAATGAAAACTTGTTTTCTTCTGCCTCTTCCAAGGATATTGATCTGCATCTTCGAATTAATTCCTCTATCTCCATAATTGATTTTATTCCTCTGCCTCCCAAAGTTTATTGAATGTAGATGCCTTGCTTTAACTGCTTTCGGACAAAATAAAGACCTTTTACTTACTTGCGACGACCTTAAAAGTAGGGGTGGGCGTTTTCCGGTTCGGTTCGGTTCGGAGCCCGAACCGAACCGAACCGGAATCAATTGGTTCTCAAAAATTCAAACCGAACACGAACCGAACCAAACCGAACCGAAATATTTCGGTTCGGTTCGGTTCGGTGCGGTTCGGTTCGGTTTGGTTTGGTTCGGTTCGCACATATACCTGTATTTTACAGTTTTAATACAAAATTTTTAATCATTTTAAAAATAATGTTGCTAGTTAACAAACTTATTTTAAATTTAAAAATAAGAGATAGGATGACATAAAGTATCTCATATTTTTTTTTAATTGAAAATTTGAAATTGAATTATTGATGAATTCTTTTATTTGGTATTATTGAATTCTTGATGAATTGTTTTATTTGGTATTGAATTCTTGACACATTACACAAGTAAATTTCATTATGTAATGCTCGTGCATGCATTGCCTTTTAGATAAAGATGCTATATTCAAATATAATCAAAATATAAAATGGTTTTTCAAAGTTGTAGTTTGAATTAAGCTGCAATTAGTCGAATGCCGACAGTATGTAATTTACAAATCATGAAAACGACAATGACGAATGACGATTAATTGATAGGGGATGCAATATCTTGTAAATTCAAATATAAAAAATATTAAGTTTATTATTTAACCTTTGCAAGTTTATGAATTCAATTCTTGTTTCGCAAGCACACTTAGTTTCTCATAGAATATTGTAAATTATTCTTAAAAAATAGTGCAAGCAATAATAAAGACTGTGCGTGCTGGATTTGATTCCATTTGCTTGTTGACTAAATGAATTTTTCATATAAACTTCAAAAAAACTTCGCTTAAACAACAATTAACTTGAGATCATGCATGCATTCAACACTCAACAGATACTTACACAACAACAAGAGACCTATTTCAAGGTTTGCGTAGCAAGAGACCTACTTTTACATTTGTATAACACTCAATAATAATTAATAACAGATTAAGAATGGGATAGACTTCATGGGCGAACTGGAACTCCAATGGCTGGGCGTGGCGCTGACCAGACTTGGGCAAATCATCCTGAAAAGAAAAAGGGTAAAAAAAGAAAAAAAAATATAAGAGCTAATGAAGAAAATTTTGCAAACGAAGACCATAGTTACAAGAAGAGTATTCCAATAGTTATTAAATTTAACTTAAATGGAGAAAGTTTACAATTTCCAGCGGTGGTTGGCTGTTGACAGTGTAATAATAATATAAAATATTATAACACATAATACAATCCATTTTCATACCGAACATGATGCTGCATTAAATACACTACACATTAGTAACACATTACAATCCATTTATAGTGCTATTTAAACCCTTTTGTTTATCTAAACAAGCACCATGGCATCATTAAATACACTACACATTAGTAACAAGTACAGCCGGTATATATCTTCTCTCTGTGCATTACGAGATTTTGAAGTACCATAAAATAAAGAAAACGAAGCCGAAGATGCAAAAAATCACATGCACGCTTAATTATTGTTTACAGTTTACATGCATGATTGTCACGTAATACGGATAATATTACGTATTACGTGACAAAAAACACATCAATAATCCCAAGACCAAAAACACATCCTCAATTTGGGCTTTTAGTTCTCATAAAACAAAGGAAAAAGCTATCACACAGAGACACAACACTGTCTCCTTTTTTTCCTCTTTTCTCCCGCACCACCCCTCCCCCTTTCTCTTAGGTTAAATCAGAACAGAATTATGCATTTTTAACAGGCTGAATCAGGATGTTACTACTACTAGCAAGTGAGCCAAAACACTCAATAATTAAATTTAAACTAAATAAACAAAATTTAAACTAATTAAATTTAATAATTAATAAATATACATATATATATCAATTTAATTAATAAATATACATATATATCAATTTAATTACCTAAAATGGTTTATGTTCAACTGTAATTTTCATGTTGACCTACAAAGTTGGTCGGCGGTTGTTGATTTGCGAAGTTCTACATACAAAAATTGGACAAATTGAACAAGGTTAGTAATACTAAAAAAATAAACTTAGATTAAAATTAAACAAATTATATAATGTTGATAATACTTAAAAAGTAAAATATACCTTCCGCAAGTTGATCCATAAACTCATTATCTTCAACTAATTTATTTAGGTCCGCCGTTGTATCCACGAAAAGAGAAGTCTGCAACCAATTCTGTAACAATACCAATGCTTCCACCATGTCTGGAGTCAAAGAGCTTCTATATTGATCTAGTATATGACCTCCAGTACTAAAGGCAGACTCAGAGGCAACAATAGACACCGGAATAGCAAGAACATCCCTTGTTATACTTGACAAGATTGGATAATTAGCACTATTCACCCTCCACCATAATAAAATATCAAATTTAGTGCCCAAATTACTTTTTGCAATTTTTTCAGTCTTCTCCATCAAGTAAATATCCAACTCATTTGATAACTCCGGGCTACCTTCACTAACCGCAACCGCTTTACTAAATTCGGAGAAAGGATCCTCAATCATAACATCATCATCATCACCCAAATCCCAAAAATTCAAACCACTTCCACTTCCACTTCCACTTCCACTAGCTAAATTTTGGCTCCCGCTTGTGCTTCCGCTTGCACTTCCACTTGCACTCCCACTTCCACTCGGTTTGTATTGTGCATTATAAGACTCATAAAGCTTAATCAACAAATTCTTGACCATTTCCTTCATCTCAACACATTTGGCACTATCCTTGCCATATAATTTCTCAAAGCAATGTGTTGCGAATTTCATTTTTCCCCTTGGATCAAGTACAGAAGCAACAATCAACAACTTATTTATCTTGAAACAACCATCCCAATACTTATTAAATTTTTCCTTCATTTTAATTGCCATGAAACCCAAAAGACTATCGTTACTAGCAGACAATGATCCCAAAGATTGTTCAATTTGACATATCAAATTGTAACAAATATTTGATGTCACCTAAAAAAAAATAATGTTAATAAAGTTAAAATAAACTTCATCATATTTTTACATATCATAAATTAAAAACAATATAGCTTATAAAATTAAAAACAATATAGCATCATATTATTATATATCAAATCATATTATTATATATAGCATTAAAAACAATATAGCTTATAAAATTAAAATTAAACAATATAGCATCATATTATTATATATCAAAATTTAAAAAAAAATTATAAAGATTTGATGTTACCTTCAAAGATGAAGAAAACTGCAAAGTCGCATCATGAAACGTCTTTAAAAACTTGACTATGCGTTGAGTATTTTCCCAATCACTGTACAATGGTGGCCCCTCCCTTTTCTTCTTCCCACCCTCTTGTTCATTGAAATAAGCATCATAAAGCTTATCTTCAAGTGCCATTCGATCAAATGCCGACTTAAATTTTAATGCCGTATTCAACATGGAATATGTAGAATTCCACCTAGTGGGACAATCCAAAATCACACTTCCTCGGCAAGTAATCTTCTCTTGTTGCACACGAATTTGAAATGCTTGCATTTCTTCACTCTATCAATCAAGTACCTAAGAGCACCCTCATTTGGACTTGCATTGTCAACAGTTACAGTAAACACTCGCTCGATACCCCAGTCAATTAAGCATTTTTCAAGCTGCTTACCAATGGTCTCCGATGAATGATCATTAACAGTGTTAAAACTGATAATCTTCCTATGTAAGTTCCAATCTCTATCAATAAAGTGAGCGGTGATGACCATGTAGCTAGCTGTTGTAATGGAAGTCCAAATATCCGTGGTCAAAGATACTCTTTGCTTATTCCCCGCCAATAAACTCTTCAACTTAGCATTTTCAGTCACCATTATCACTACTGCAGGTACCAATCACCAAAGCTTCCATTCTTCATCTGCCGTTGTGCTCACTATCTGCTGCTGCCATTCGTCACAATATGCTATTGCGATTTGTCGCGATCTGCCGCCGTGGCCGCGCTCATCCTACCACCGTTTGTCGTCGCGATCCGCTACCTTCGGTGAAGAGGAGCACAATGTTTGTTTTGGGAATTATAATTTTATATTTTAAATTATTAATTTCTTATATTGTTTGGCCACTAATTGTATATTAAAATTATATAGATTGGTGTTTGTATTATTTCATTGTTTGCTTATTTGTTATTAATGTTATTATTGTTTATTATTGTTTTTATTATTATTATTATTATTGTAGTAGTAGTAGTAGTTGTTGTTGTTATTTAATTTCATTATTATCGTTAATTATTACTATTATTTATATATTTATAATGTTATTATTAAATTTATTATTATTATCATTAATACCAAAGGACAACTATTATTATTATTATTATTAACAACTAAGGACGTTTTAGTAACTTAAAACAACTTAACATATTCTGATTCCGATTCTTAGATAAAGTAAACACATTAATGGGTTCTAACTCATTCCGATTCCGATTCCTACGGTTCAAGTAAACAACTTATTCTAATTCTCATTCCACCTCATTCCGATTCCAACCCATTCCGATTCCAACCCATTCCGATTCCAGCTCATTCCAATTACTAACAAGTAAACGCACCATTTGTGTTTGATTAAGAAATTTTTAAATTTAAATTTTTAGAAATTTAATGGATTTATTTTTGCTGGATCAAAATTTTGTAAAAATTTATAGTAATTTATTCTTAATATAAATATTAATTATTTTGTAAAAATGAAAAATTTAGAAAATGAGGCTAGAGTCAAAGATGTGCAATCGAAAACATATGAGCCGACTCTTGGGATGTTATTTGATAGTCACGAGAAAATGTGGCAAGCTTTGTGGTAAACAATAAGGGTTTCTTATGAAGAAGCGAACTTGTAAGAAAGAGAGAGATGGAATTGTAAGATATGCGACATTTGCATGTGGCCGTAATGGCAAGTCAGAAAGTAAATCTATTGATGTGCTGAAACCAAAACCTATTGTGAAAACTGGTTATGATGCTAGAATTGGAGGTTGTGTAAATGAAGATGGAAAATGAGTTCTTCGAGCTTTAAACCTTTAGCACAATCATAGATTGAGTTCGGACAAAGCTAGGTATTTTTCTTGTAACCGTAACATTAAAGCAAGTGCAAAAAAATGTATTGAGATGAATGATTATGCAGGAGTTAACATTGCCCAGAAGTTTAATTCTATTGTTGTTAAAGCTGGTAGATATGAAAATATCTCATTTCTAGAAAAAGATTGTAGAAATTCTATTGACAAAGCTAGGCGATTATAGCTTGGAGAATGAGATGTTATGACAATTTTGAAGCACTTCCAGAAAAAGCAAGTAGAATGCAATGAGTTTTTTTTTTTTTTTAGTGTTGATTTGGATGAGCAGGATTGATTAAAGAATGTATTATGGTAAGATTCGAGGAGTAGGGCAGCTTACAAATATTTTGGAGACGTCATCACATTTGACACCACATATCTTACTAACAAGTATGACATGTCATTCGCTCTTTTTGTTAGAGTTAATCAACATGGCCAGTCTATTTTGTTAAGATGCAGATTGATTTTATACAAGAATATTGAGACATTTATGTGGTTATTTGAGACATGGCTATGATGCTTGTCTGGCTCTCCTCCCATTGGTATCATTAAAAACCAAGACAAAGCAATGTAAAAGGCAATTGATAATGTTTTTCCTATGACTAGATATCAATGGTATTTGTGGCATATAATGAAGAAGGTGCCTGAAAAGTTAGGGGCTTTTAAAGAACGTGAAAGTATTATTTCTTCATTGCTTTCTGCTGTTTATGATTACTGAGCCCTGCTGTGATGAGGAAGCTTGGCATGACATGATAACGATATATGATTTATGGGATAATGATTGGTTGAACAGTTTATATGAGGATAAGCATCGTCAGATTTCATGTTATTTAAAAGACCGCTTTTGGGCAGGAATGTCAATAACTTAGCAAAGTGAAAGTATGCATGCATTTTTTGATGGATTTGTTAACTCAAAAATAAATTTGAAGCAGTTTGTGAAGCAATATAAAAATACGTTGAGAAGGAAAGTTGAATTAGAATGGCAAATGTTTTGAAAAAAATTAATATACTTGCAAGCACACGAATCTAGAAATAAAATAGTGGTAAAATAGAACCCACAGAGATTGTTATAAATTAAAAAGTTTAATTTAAATCTAAAATTAATATTAATTCTAACCTAGTTGAGCAAATTGATTTTTTAGGAGAAATAAAACTAATTAAACTAAGAAAATAATTAAAATAAAAGAGAATGATCAGACAAAAATTACCAAGGTTTCAGAATCCACCACTATTCAACTATTAATTATCTAATTGTTAATTAATCCCTAATTTTAGAGTGATAACTCGAAATCAATTTATGTCATCTCATGGATATAACAATTAAGCCAATTAAAATTAATCTTGTGTAAGTTCTTTTTCTTCTTAATAATATGATATCTAAGCATCCCATGTAAACATATCGAATAATAAAGAGTCAAAGTTTCCTAAGCACTCTATGTAAACAATTTAATAAAAAACACATAATCAAAGATAATCATGTATAAATTTTATAGGTCCAAGCATAGATTTAATCGAATATTAATCGTAACTAGGCTTGGCAATTTAGCCCGACCCGAATTTTAGCCCGATTAACCCGACCCTAATTATTAGGGCTTTGGCCCAAATTTTTAAATTTCGGGTCGGGTTCGGGCCACAATTTTAAGGCCCGAACAAACTTAGGGTCAGGTTTGGGCTTAAACCCAACCCGGCCCGACCCGACCCTATTTACAAAAAAAAAAAAAATACATCACACATCACACACGAGCGTTAGGCTAACGAAAAGGGGAAGAAAACAAAATCACAGCCTGCACGCACAACAGCTCTCAAACTCTCAAAATTCAAAAACCCTAAATCATAGCCGCCGAATCAGCCGTTGTACACGGAGTTCACCGGAAACTTCACCGGCATAGCTGCTCAGTGTCTCCAGAAACTTCCTTCTAGTAACAACAAGTTCACTTACAATTGCGACGACCACACTTTTAACTACCTCGTTGATAACGGCTTCAATATGATTCTTTTTCTTTTTTTTTTCAACTTCTGTTTAAGATTTTATTTTCGCTTTGATCTGTGCGGTTATCGCGTTTGTTTTTGATTTGTTTCATCAGTTCCCGGTATTCATAGCTGTGTTGCTTTGACTATTGATTTTGTAACTGTTTGATTGTTTACGAGTTTAGATCTTGAATCGCTAGGATTAGGAGAAAATCTTAATGCCTTTTGTTAAAAAAAAAAGGGAAAGATTTGAAGATATGAGAGAAACTAAAATGGGTTAGTTGTTGCTGTTGTTTTGGCATTTTTGGGAAGCAGAGGAAGCACTGAACTTTTTTATTTAAAAAATAAATAAATTTGAAACATTCTGAAAAATTCGAATGCAAGCGTGGGCTATAGCGGTTGGATGAATTTTAATTGTTTCCTGTACATGTTGTCCAAATGTGAAATAGTCTCTGGCAATCAGTATATGTTTGTAATAGTAAATAATAACAAGTCAAATTTAACTTGATTTAACTGCAGAGTCCATAGTTTTTAAACCCAAATGTACTCTCATGTTTGATTTTCTTTTCTTTTACTTGGGGCTTGTTGCTGTAATTTAATTTATTTACCTAGACATTTAATTGCAACTTGTTACACATTTAATTTAGGTCATTATGTCAAATTCACTTGAGAATTCTCATGTTGGCAAAGAGAGTACAAATGATGACATTCCTCTTGAAGGGATCCAAGAAGTTGAAGGATCCCGTGATGATGATGGGGTAGAACAAAGTAGTAATAAAAAAAAGTGAGGTATGCGAGAACCTTCTTATGTTTGGGGACACTTCACCAAGGTAACTATTAATGGTGAATTGAAGGCGAAATGTAATCACTGTCAAGCTAAGTTAGTAGCTTCTGGTCATAATGGAACCTCACATTTGGATAGACATTTGAAAAAATCATGTAAGGCAAAGGGTGTTCCCTCAGTTCTTGATAGCTTACAAAAAACTCTTAGTGTGACAAGGAAAGATGATGGAACAAGTTGTATTGAGACGAGAGAATTTGATCCAATTGTTGCTCAGCAAAAGATAGCAACCTTGGTTGTAAAGCATGAGCTACCACTTAATTTTGTAGAATATGAGGCATTTAGGGATTTGATGTCTTATGCCAACCCTTTGGTAAAGAATTTGAGTAGAAACACTTTAAAGAGTGAGATTTTTAAATTGTATCAAGCTGAAAAGGCAAAAGCAATGGCCTTGTTGGAGAATAATGATAGTAGGGTGGCAATTACTACAGACATGTGGACTGCGAGTAATCAAAAGAAGGGGTACATGGTTGTTACGGGACATTTTGTGGACAAGTCTTGGTAGTTACAAAGTCGAATTTTAAGGTACTTTTCTTGTTACTTGATATTTATTTTAATTCAATTTAATTAATTCTAAAATTTAAATTTTTGGTGATGAATAGATTCATATATTTGCAAAATCGATATTATGTTTATTTATTTCTAATTCAATTTAATTAATTCAAAATTTTTAATTTTTTGGTAATAAATAAGTTTATATATTTGCCGACTCCACATACCGCTGAATTTCTTTCTGAAGCATTTTTTAAATGTATGTTGGATTGGAATGTGGATAGAAGGATATCGGTTGTAACTTTAGATAATTATTCCGCCAATGATGCTATGGTTGATAGGTTGATGGGATTGATTCCAGCTGATTCTATGTTAATGGGTGGGAAATTTTTTCATATGAGGTGTGTGGCTCATATTTTAAACCTAATTGTGAAGGATGAGATGAAAGTGATTGAGGAGTGGATTAAAAAGATTAGGGATAGTGTGGCTTATTGGACGGGCACACCAAAGAGGGTAGAAACTTTTGAAATGGTTGCGCGGCAATTACAAGTTAAGTGTGAGAAAAAGTTGACACTTGATTGTGTAACTAGATGGAATTCTACATATGTTATGCTTGATGTTGCTGTGAAATATAAAATAGTATTTTCTAGACTGCAGCAGCGCGACAAACACTACACCTCTTTGCCAACAGATGAGGAATGTGAGATGGCTGAAAAGATGTTGAAATATTTGCTGCCGTTTTACTCTATGACAGAGTTATTTTCAGGTACACAATATCCCACATCTAATCTTTTTTTTTTTCCAATGATATGTGAAATGAGGATTAATTTAGATGAATGGGATCTTTCTAGTGTGCCTGTGATTAGAGAAATGGCTGGTCAAATGATTATGAAATTTGATAAATATTGGGCCCAAATTCATGGGATTTTGGTGATGGCAGTTATTCTTGATCCGAGGTTTAAGATGCAATTGGTTAATTATTATTTTCCACAACTTTATGATGAGGGTGCTGCAAATGAGATTCAAAGGGTGCGCAATTTAAGTAATGATTTAGTTAAGTTTTATGAAAATAAGAGTGGGAATGTGAGTGATGCGGTTGTTGGTGAATCTTCTTCGGCCGATGTTCGTTTTAATTTTAATTTAGGAACTAGCCGTAAATTTTTTGATATAAAGAAGTTTGAGGCATTTGCAAGCCAAAATAGTGAGACCATTGTATCTAAGTCCGACCTTGAGAGGTATTTAGAAGAGCCTTTAATCAAATCCACTTCGGACTTTGATATTCTAAATTGGTGGAAAGTGAACCAAGGCAAATACCCTATTTTGGCTCAAATGGCCAATGATATCTTAGCCATTCCCGTGACAACTGTTGCCTCTGAATCGACATTTAGCACTGGAGGTAGAGTCTTAACTCCACATCGGAGTAGACTTCATCCTATGACATTGGAAGCGCTTATGTGCACTCAACATTGGCTATGGGCAAACTCCAAAGGTATGAATATAAATAATGTACAAAATAATTGGTTTAGTAATGATTTTATAAACTTGAATTATTTTCTCATTTTCTTTTTTTTTATAGGTAAAATTCTTGAAAGTGAAATTTTTAATGGAGAGGAATTTGTGGATGAAGATGAAAGTGGCCCGCAAGTGTTAGAGTAGTTCTTTTTTAAAAAAAAAAAATTTGGTTGTGGAATTGAATTATGAGTTTTTATTTGTATTATTGTATAAGATTTTTTTTTATGTTGGGTTATGGAATTGATATGGTTAGAATTGTTGAAAAATTACATTGTGTGTTTTTAATTTAATTGTATTATGTATTTTTAATGTTGGATTTTGAAATTAATTTGTGTGTGAAATGATTTTGGAAATGATTGAAATAATTGTGGAATTGGTTGTGGAGTTGAGAATTGAATTGTGGCTGCATATCAATTCATGTTTATTCGCTAACTGGAAGTTGTTAGTTGCATTAGCCAGCTCCTCAAAGTTGAACACTAGTAAATCCTGTAGTCTAGCTGGGTTCACTTTTTCAGTAGAAAAATTTGCATATGCTTCTCCCAAATCAAGTCGTTGCACCTTGGAATTTTCCTTCATTGCTGATTTAAAATCACATAGCATGAGACGAATATATAAATTGGAAATGAGCAAATCAGCAAGCTCAACAACTAAGTAAGAATCATGGGCATTGAAAATGCAAGTTGAAAATGCAAGTTGTTGAATATGCAAGCCCGACCCGGCTCGAACTATGAATATATCGGGCTTTTTTCGGGTCGGGCTTTAGTGCTGAGTTGATTGGGTCGGGTCGAGCTTGGCCAAGCCCGAGCCCGACCCGATGTTTTGCCATCCCTAATCGTAACAATCAATAATGCATGACAGAATTGATGAAAAGATTTAACAACATCCAACTAATCATGTGAAACAAAAACCATAATAATCAAAGAATGCATGTAGGGAATTAATTAAATAAAAAGATAATTATTTCATTTAATAGGGTTTCATCATTAATCTTGGTATAAATAATTAGCTAGACATACTTGAATAGGGAGGAACAAAGCAAATAAAACCAGTTATGGGGAATTAAATTGTTGCTGTTGCCTCTATTCTTCTTCCTATCTTGCGTATTCTTTTTCTTCCTCTTTGGCGGTTCCTCTCCTCTCTAATTCTTTTTATATTGTAACGCCACCACAAAATCCTCAAATCAAAAGGATTTAAAACAAGCCAAGCATAACCAACTTTAAGCTCATGCACGCGAAGCCCACCTGAAATCAATGGTCAATGTTTTTCCAACTATTTAGGTGAGATGCACACTTAGAAAGCCAATTATTCTCCTTTATACATCATTTTTCCTTTTTTCTTTTATTCTTCAGAAGCGGCAATTATTTCCATAAACTCTAATTTGTTTCCTTTTTAAGCTCCCTTTCATCAATTGCTTCCACAAATTAATTTGATCTTCAATGTTATCCAATTGATATTCCTTATGCACTTTTCATCCATAATATCCAATTAATTCCCTAATTAATAAAATAATTCAATTAATTAAAAGAAACAAATAAAAATAGCTAGCAAATATATAATTAAGGGTAAAATATGTATATAAATTACGCTCATCAGCAAGCAGATACCAAGTGTTTCAGCAAAAAAGACTCTATGTGTAACAAGATATGAGATGAAGAAGCAAGTTGAAGAGGTGTAGACTATTTTTAAGTTTAAAGAATTCCAACAAGAATTAACTATACTGATGTATTATTATATAGTTAATTTTGTGGGATCAGTATATGAAATCAGTGAATCATATGGGTAAAGTAAAAAAAGAAGCTTTGAGGTGGTTTTTGAAAAAACTGCCTGTGAATTTGGCTGTATCTGTTCAAAGTCTCAGTTTATGAGGATTCTTTGTAGACATGCCATTGCATTGTTGATACATAATAGTGTTGAATTACTTCTAGACATGTACATTTTGTCAAGGTGGAGGAAAGATGTGATGAGATCCTACAGCAAAGTGAAAGTTAGTTATGGTGTGCAGCATTTGTACATTCAGTAGGAGATATATGACCATATGTGTAATGCTTTTAGTAAAGTTGTAGACATAGCTGCTGATGATAAAAGCAATTACAAATTTGTATTGGATTGGATTAATAAGGCACTGAAAGACCTGCCCAAGCAAATTTGGTGTGCAAATGTTGAAACAACTATTTCACCAACAACTGCTACAGGTGAAGTAAGCTGCAGTAGCAATAATGTTGGACATGTAATCAATGATCCCCACACATCGTAAAGGTCGTCCTCCTTGTTTGAGGAAGCGATTTGTAATTCAGAAGAAATTGACCCAAAAGAAATAAGTTGTAGAAAAAAAGGTCTATTGATTTTTTATGTTGAATTTTTATGTTAAATTGTCTATGATAATTTTATAGGATTTAGAAGAAGATGCACCATTATCCTATGAAGTGTCTAATGAATTCTCTACACAGTAAAGCAACGTGGGCGTGGTAAGTTTATGAATTTTCATGTTAAAATTTTCTTTTATTTTGATTATACATAACTAAGTATGTTGTTAAGCATATATAGACATCACAGGAAGGAAGTGTTGTAATCTCAACCAATATGGGGCTTTAAGCTACTATAATGTAAGAATTAAATTCGTGAAGAAATTTTAATTTGTAATGTCGATTTTATGTATATATTTTTTTATTTGCCTAGGTACCTACATACCTAACCCAAGGTGGTGTGCACAATATTTATCAGTCGTTTCCTTATAAATGGCACTCAGTAATTAGTCATCTTAAAATCACAATTTGTTAGTGTATACTTATGTTTTTAAATTTCTAAAATCTCATATGATGTTTTAATTTTTATGTATTATAGCAATCAGTCTCGCTGTATGCTTTGCAACCACATTATCCTTCTCATTCGATGATGTACGAAGGATCTGAAAGTGAGAGTTTCCAACATTTGCTACATCAATAACATAATGAAGGCAACTGTTGTGAAATTAACCTTTTGATTGCTAGATTAATCACACCCCAAGACACAACTCTGACTCAAAGACTCAAGAATCAAACCTAAGCTAACCAAGAACAACGATCAGATCAAAGAACACAGACAAAGAACCAAGAATCACACAAAGACTTAAGTGGTTCAGCACCTTTGAGGGTGCCTACATTCACTGGAGAAAACCAACACAGAGAGCAACTTTATTAAGCTTCAAGGTTACAGAGAAAATAACGCACACTACAGAGACCACTCACAAAGCTTCTCTCTTACTACAAATGCCTTATCTCTCTCTCCCTAAACCAATGAGACTATACCAGAACCAGCTTGAATATATATGCCAGTTTGCCAGGTGTAACAGATTTAGAACTTTCCCTCCAAATCCAACAACTTTAACCTCCTATCACGAGCCACTCACGCGTCACTTAACAGCCTTCCTTAAATGACTGTCAGCAATGCCGTTTAAGTTTAAACCAGGCGTGCATTAGTCACGTGAGTTTTAATGAACTTGGACGACAAAGTCAAATTGTCAGCTCTGGAATCTCGTTTAACCGAAATGACATGTCACTCGTATCCACAACTTAAAACCGACAAGTTGTACTAACGAGTTTGAGTTCATTTCAACAGCAACAATGGATGTGATTGATGTTTGACTTATATTTTGTTCGGATTATTTTCCATTTTTCTATAATTTTGCTTAAATTTGGCTTTAAAGGACTAATTGCAGTGATGAAAATGTAATTGCACAATTGTTGTTTTTTTTTCTATAACTTTTGTTGGTCTGGTAGCTTTTTTCATAATTTTCAATGATACTTTTTGAAAATTTTCCATGACATAAATTAGTACAATGACAACAATAAAAAAGCTTATAACGACAACTTGAATATATTATATTTGGAGGGACAATACAATTATATATGTCTACAAGTTTTTTCGAGTAAATAGTATAAATTAAAACAACTTAAAAATAAAAACTTCAATATAAAGCATAGTATAATAATCACAAACATTTTAATGAAATCGTATCCTTAAACATGTTTCCTTCAAAGTTGCATATGCTTAAGTTCTTTATGCAACAATTGAAATTTAACAAACAAACGCTCAATTTCGAATGTCAACTTCCTAATTTTCTCTACTAAGAAGTCAATTTTCTCATCGCTAGATTTACGATCTTCTGCCTATTGAAAGTTTTTACATACTCCACATTTCTGAAATTTGTGATATGGATTCTTTGTAGTACGTGATGTTAACAGCTCCATTTGGCCACCACATTCATTATATATTTGTAGTGAATTTCGACTTTCATTTGTGCTAAATGACATTGTCAATATTACACTACTTTAACTGTAAAAAAAAAAAAGACTTCAAACAATGCAGTCATAAAATGCATAGGAAAAACAAAAGTTTGCTTGTAATATGTTTTCAACATGTGGAATACATAAACTACATATTGATTACCAAATTCAAAACTACATATTCCAAGCCAAAAATCTAGCAATTTCCACGGCAGTTAATGCACAATTGCAATTAATATTCCAAGCCAAATAATTACCATTAAAATTTTCAAAATTAATTCATATACCCAACATGAAATTTTCACCAAATAATGCAGAAAGTTTCTAAATTTATCACCAAATAATTACCACCAAAAATTCACCTTTATCACCAAATAATCACTACTTAGCATTTTCCTACTTGAAACGGCAAATACAATGATTTACAAAATTAATTTCCATAACAAGTTATAAATAATGCACAATTAATATTCCAAGGAAAAAAATTATCTTTATCACCAGATAATTACCACTAAAATTTTCAAAATTAATCCATATATGCAACCGCAATTTTCACCAAATAATAAACAGGCAGAAATTTTCTAAATTTATCACCAAATATTACCACAAAAAATTCATCTTTGTCACCAAATAATCATCACTTAGCATTTTCCTACTTGACACAACAGTACAATAATTTACAAGATTAATTTCTATAACAAATTATAAATAATGTACAATCAATATTCCAAGCCAAAAATTCATCTTCATCACCAAATAATTACCACTAAAAATTTCAAAATTAATTGATATACCCAACCGGCAATTTTCACCAAATAATAAGCGGGGCAGAAATTTTCTAAATTTATCACCAAATAATTACCATAAAAAATTCATCTTTGCCACCAAATAATCACCACTTAGCATTTTCCTACTTGAAAGGGCATTACAGTGATTACAAAATTAATTTCCATAACAAATTATAAATTATACACAATTAATATTCCAAGCCAAAAATTCATCTTCATCACCAAATAATTACCACTAAAATTTTCAAAATTAATCCACATACCCAACCAACAATTTTCACCAAATAATAAACGGGCAAAAATTTTCTAAATTTATCACCAAATAATTACCACTAAAAATTCATCTTTATCACCAAATAATCACCATTTAGCATTTTCCTACTTGAAACAACAGTACAACAATTTACAAAATTAAATTTCGTAACAAATTATAAACAATACACAATTAATGTTTCAAGCCAAAAATTCATCTTTATCACCAAATAATTACCAACAAAATTTTCAAAATCAATCCATAAACGGGCGGAAATTTTCATCAAATAATAAACGGTAGAAGAGAAGCTGGATCTACAGCAGCGAGTTTGGAAAGGGAGAGAGGGAGTGGGAGAGAGAGGCGTGGGTTTGGAGAGGGAGAGACATGCGTCATTTTTTTTCTTTTTTTGTTTGCTTTTCTATCATAGACTTTTTTTTATATAATAAATGTGGAGAACACAAAGAGAGAGAGACAGAGAGAGAGAGGCGAAACAGCAACACCTTATCTCAATATTCTTTACATTTAGCACTATCGTTGATCAAATGAAATATTTAGGACAATTATGTAAATTATCACCCCAAGTACTGAACCCAGATACACACACATATACGTACTAGCACACATGCATACACAGTCTTTAAGGGTATTTGAAAAGACCAAAGAAAACATACCATGATTTTACAAAAGCAGTTACAGTCCCTAGCCATAATGGACTACCTTGGTCACATTCTTAATGGTCGTTGTCACTTGGTAAAGTTATATTTTGAAAATATTATATTTAAAATATGCACACAACTATAAATAACATGTATGAATGTATATAAAATGCAGGCACAAACCAAATAGAAAGGCAATTGTTGATACATTTGGCTAATACAGGAAAGTTCGCCAGATTTGAAGGGGGGAGGGTAACAAAAACCACATGTACCAAATATTTATAAGTCCTATTGGTTATATTAACATGTGATACATAAATGAAATATAGTAAGTGAGGAGATGACTAAGGGTGTGTTTGGAAGTGAAGTGCTGCATCTTTTAAGCTGTAGTTGCTGTAGAGTAAAAGGTACAATTGTGGAGTAGAAGTTGGGAAAAAAAATTGCTAAGCTGCCAAAGCCTAGCTACAAGTGTTACCAAACACCTTAATAGTTAGGTTTTGACAGTTCAACTACCTCACCACACTCCCAAACGGGTTATTATAGTATTGTTTTAACTTGCCAACTTAAAATGAGTACAACTCTAACTCACTGTTGCTTGAGTTGTCTAACTTGGCACTCCAAAAAGTGTTTACTCAACAAAACGACACTTTTTATGTACTCATACTGAGCTACAGTTAGATCAAAATGAAAAGTTTTACCTTATGGCTGGAGGAATTAAGATTAATAATTTACTGCCCCTGTACAATTTACAAATTTAAAATTCCAAACTAACAGAAAGATCCTCTTAAAAAAGCCTAAAACTCCAACAAGATCAAAGGAGAAGGAAAAAGCTATTTACCCCGAATGTTAACTTTGAATTTGAGCCCTGAATGTAAAACGCTATGTTTGGTTTCATTTGCTTTTAAGAAGCACATGTTTCAGTTTACTTTTTCCATTTAATTGCCTCTAGCTGTGCAGCACGTGTTTCATTTGCTTTCGTTTGCTTTTTCCATCCTTCCATATTGTTTGCGTTTTGTGATGCGGAGTAGAGACTTCATGGCAGCGCTGAAAAACCCTAAGTACAAAACTTCACTTCCAACCTACAAAATTGGAATTGGTTTGTGCCAATTGTTCTCCCAAATTTGCAGAGATGCTGCGAGAGAGTACATTAAAAATGTCACAAAATTGGGTGAAACTCTGTTTGAATTATTATCACTGGCTCTTGGGCTGAAGGCTGAACATTTACTAGAGATTGGATGCCCTAAAGAATACATCATTCTCTGCCAATACTATCCACCTTACCCTAAGCCAGATTTGACATTGGGAGCTACCGGGCATTCAGACCCTTCATTTCTTACCATTCTTCTGCAAGACCAATTGATTTGTTATCTAACAAAGTAAAAGAAAGAGAGAGAAGGAAACGTGTGCGTGTGTGTAACAGAGAAAAGAAAGAAAAGGCATGTGTGTGTAACCGAGAAAAGCAAGAAAAGGGAAAAGGTTAAACGCACCGTTTTCAGTTTAATCAAAACGGTGCGTTTTACATTCGGGGCACAAATTTAGGGTTAACATTCGGGATAAATAGCAGAATTCGAGGAGAAAGTCTCAAGTAAGCTCGAGGAAACACCTTATTTTTTGTGATGTACGAATTCGACGCAAAACAAATTAGACAGAGCATTCAAGACCACGCATGTTAATGGTATTACCAACGAAGCAATCTGCTGAAAGATAGTGAGAACTGAGAAGTGCCAAGTATCAATACAAAACACACATTGTCAAACTGAGGTGATTTGCTGCAATAAAAACTTGAGAGCACAGTAGAAGATTTCAAATTAAAACAAAGACTATTTCATTATGCAAAGTTAGGTCATAGCATTAAACCCCGACTATATATAGTGCAGTTCATAGTATTAAACCCTGACTGCAGTGTAGTTAAACCCGAGATAAAGGTATCTTCACTAAAGTTCAAAATCGTAGACCCAAATTAGATTGTTTACTGTCACCGAAAAAGTGAGAGACACACACACAGAGAGAGAGAGAGAGAGAGAGAGAGAGAGAGAGAGGGCATAGATGTGTAACATACGACCATACAGGGGCAGAAATTCAAAAGGACTACAGAAATCAAAAGTTTTTGATTTGTTTTATTAATTTTGTAAACATCTATTTATCTTATAAACATAAATTTTGTTCAAAATTGTCATAAACATTAAAAAAAATTCAAATATTTACCAACAAATTGAAAAGTACTTTGTTTGGCCTCCCATAATTTCATTTCCTGGTTTCACCCGAGAAGCTGAATATGTTTATGCATTTCTGCAAAATAAAGAATGACGCTACTATGCCAGCAGGTCAATATAATCATACATCTTGGCATTATTATGTTTCAATGATGGAGTTGAGCAGACATCAGCATGCACCATTTCCTTAACAAGCTCCTTCATCGTGCTCAACTCAGCTGTCAATTTAGTTACAAAAGGTTCAACATCATGCATTTGCTGCTGCGAAAATGTAATGGTATTGTGTGATGAATTCTGGGTGGAGATAAACCTAGTGCATATACTCAGTATTGCCTTATAAAGATGAGGACCCTTAAGATTGGCCTTAGTATTGGACACATTCTTTATCATATTTAGATTTCCTATGGACTTGCTTTGCATTGCTAGCAATTTCAGCTCTCCTTATCTCATTGTCCCCATATGCTCTGCCGACCTTATTCCCATTTTGATTTCCAAATGTCAGCTTCCCTCGAGATTCTGAAGATATTATCATCCAGTTTAGATGAGCTAGAGAGTAAGAAGAAAATAAAATCATTAAAACTAAAAGGACTTTTGACTTCATGACATTTGAATAGACCAAATACAAGTAACTTGACAGACCCAAAAAGTCAAAAGCCACTTAGGTTATCCCTTTGCATCGTAGAATGATCTCAATTGGAATAATCTAAATGAAAATGAATTTATTTCAGAAACAATAGAAATATAAAACAATTATGGTAATCATTTTAACACATGGAAATAATTTATATTTTATGACTTCAATTCAACCCTATAATGTCTAGTTTGGCCACAAGAACCATCTGTAACTCAATCCTAAAAAAATGGACTCTAAATATGTCCTTAGTCCAAAAACGTTGAAGAACAAGAAACTCTAATCATTTGATACGCTCTTAATCATGAGTTGTGTGTTACCAAATTAACAGTGCCATTTGTTCTCTCAAATTTCTGATCCAGCTCTCCAGTCTAAATATTATATTCTTGTGCTCTTACCTAAATGTCTGTCATCATTCAACTCAATGGAATTCATAGCCTTAGACAACCTTTCCAAGGAAGTTAGAGAAATGGCCTGAAAATGAAAGCAATACATTGGAAACAATTTCCACATAACATAAATCTAACCATATCTCCATCAGAGACGTGTACAAATCTTTCCGGTTGACAAGAGCCGCTCAGGAGGACTCTGTGGTTCACAAAAATGACAATCCTCAGCTCTGCTGATGCAGTGGGTGCATTAGCGGCATCAGATGGATGCATTGCTGCAGAGCAATTCCTCAGAGAATTTGTACAAGCAAACAAAAAAGGTTGCTTCTCTTCTGCCTGTTGAAAAGTCAAAAGAGTTTGGTTGAGAAATGAGCCACATGCATTGCTTTTGTTTTTCAAAGTCGACACCAAATTGCAAGCTGTATTTGGCATTTGACAATCATGCACCAAATGAAGAAAAATGGAAAAGTTAGCAAAATTTGTCAAATTGACATATATGAAGATTGACAAATTGCAGAGAGATTAGGTGGAATAGTGCAAGCTTGAAGCCTATAAATTGAAGCCATTTCTTTATTCTAAATCATCCCAAAATTTGTTAAAGCTTATAAGTTTCTAAGCTTTTGAGAGTGAGCAATTAGAGTGTGTGTGAGAGTACTGGGTGTATTTGGGTTCTGGGAAAGTGAGATTTCTTTACTCAAATTTGTACTCAAATAATTGTTAATAATACAATTATTTTTCTCTTGATCCCGTGGACGTAGGCATATTGCCGAACCACGTAAATTTTGTCCTTTATTTTTCTGTGATTATTCGGTGCGCTTGATTCCGTATTCCGCGCACAACAAGTGGTATCAGAGCCGACTGTTCATACTTGGAGGATACGGTACTGTTCACGTATACTGTACTGTTCACGTATACGGTATTGTTCACGTATATGGTACTGTTCACGAATACGGTAGAGACGACCATTTGTACTTGGGAGACAGTCTATTGTAAGTAGTGTGTATTTTTGCATGTCTAGGAAAGTTCTGTCAACAAAGGCGATAAGAGTCTAAGGATTCTGGTTTTTAATTGGGACCGAGTTCCCGTCCAGTCTCCTGGGAACTTTCCTGGTGCATTTATTCACGCGAAATTAACATCATAGAGACTGTTTTTCAAGTGGAAATAGTTCGTTGTGAAAATGGTAGAAGGTGAAACTTCCAGAATTGGGGAGAGATCTACCGAGACTATTTCAAGAGATACTTCAAGTGGGAGGCGAGATTTGTCAAATCGCTATTCAGCACCTATTATAGGAGGCCAGAAGATCGATGTTGAAAAGTTTGATGGGAAAATCAACTTCGGCATGTGGAGGCGCGAAGTAATGGATGCCCTTATTCAAATCGATCTCGATGTTGTTCTGAAAAATAAAAAACACTTGTATAATGAAGAAATTTGGGATCGTATGAACGAGAAAGCTTGTGGTCAGATCAGATCTTGTTTGACCAAGGAGGTGAAATACTTGGTGAAAGATGAGGAGTGTGCGGTGATTTTGTGGCGTACATTGGAAGAGAAGTACCTAATGAAAAGTCCTGAAAATCGCCTTCATGCAATGAGCCAAGTATATGGTTTTCGAATGAAGCATGGGGTGTCAATGCACGATCATGTCTCAAGATTTGAAAAGTTACTTGCTGATTTGAAGAATCTTGATGAAGATATTAAGGATGAAGTCAAGGCTATGATTCTGTTACACTCACTACCAGAGGAATATAGCCATTTTGTGACTACTTTGATATATGGGAAGAGTGTGATCGTCTTCAAAGATGTTTGCACAGCATTGACAAGCTTGGAGATTCGGAATAATGATAAAAATTCTGAACGAGCATCGTCTGAAGCTTTGGTGAGTAGAGATTGGGCGATGGAGAAACAAAAGAAGCGTGGTGGAAAGAATTCTCGATCCAAATCGAGAAGCAGAAATATAGCTCGAGACGAGTGTGCCTTTTGTCATGAAAAGGGCCATTGGAGGAAAGATTGTCCAAAGGCTCAAAAGAGAGATGGGAAGAAACCAGCAACAGCAAACATGGCACGGAAAGATGAAGACTCTGATTATTCACTAAGTATTACTCCTGCAGCATACGTGGCTAGTTCGAGCGAGTGGATACTTGATACTAGAGCAACCTATCATTTGTGTCCTATTAAGGAATGGTTTACGG
Organism: Citrus australasica; assembly: GCA_029618585.1. Taxonomy (NCBI): domain Eukaryota; kingdom Viridiplantae; phylum Streptophyta; class Magnoliopsida; order Sapindales; family Rutaceae; genus Citrus; species Citrus australasica. Next base: position 9,359,812 of record JARCIV010000002.1, on the reverse strand, counting down.
ATTTTCGTAATCTGGAATCCGGTGCAGTTGTGATGAGGAATGATCAACCTAGTCGCACAGTGGGGATATGAACAATTCGGCTCAAAATGTTTGATGGAATGGTCAGAGAACTCAAAGAGGTTAGATTTGTTCCAACTTTAAAGAAAAATCTAATTTCTGTGGGTGCTTTGGAAGCTAAAGGCTACAAGGTTACTATTGAAGATGGTATAATGAAGTTTACACATGGAGCTATGGTGATTCTGCAAGGGGTTCGGCGTCATAATCTGTACTATTTGAAGGGAGGTACAACTGATGAAGCAAATGTTGTTGAGGCGCACAGTGACACCACCAAGCTATGGCATGTACGACTGGGACATGCTGGAGAGAAGTTTTTGCAAACTCTGATGAGGCATGAACTCTTAAAAGGTACCAAAACCTGTAAATTAAATTTCTGTGAGCATTGTGTAGTAGGCAAGAAAACAAGGGTCAAGTTTGGTACAGCTAATCACGATACTCGTGAGATCCTTGAATATGTTCATAGTGATGTATGGGGACCAACCAAGACTGCATCAATTGGTGGAAGCCATTATTTTGTTACATTTGTTGATGATTTCTCTAGACGTGTGTGGGTGTATACCATGCGAGCAAAGGATGAGGTTCTAGAGATTTTTGTGAAATGGAAGAAATTGGTGGAGACTCAAATTGGCAGAAAGATCAAAGTATTACGATCTGATAATGGGGGTAAATATACTTCTGATCCATTCTTGCAAGTATGCCAGAACGAGGGTATTAAAAGACATTTCACAGTGAGACATACTCCGCAACAGAACGGTGTGGCTGAGCGTATGAATCGTACTTTATTGGAGAAGGTACGGTGTATGTTATCTAATGTTGGTTTAGATAAAAAGTTTTGGGCTGAAGCTGTGAGCTACACAAGTCACTTGGTAAACCGGTTGCCTTCTGCTGTAACTGAAGGTAAAACTCCTATGGAAATGTGGTCTGAAAATCATGCACAAGACTATGATTCCCTTCGTGTATTAGGGTGTCCAGCTTATTATCATGTCAAAGATGGTAAACTGGATCCTCGTGCTAAGAAAGCTATCTTTATGGGATTCAAAGGTGGAGTAAAGGGCTTCAAGCTTTGGGATCTCGAAGATAAAAAATTTGTGTGTAGTAGAGATGTCACATTTGATGAAGCTTCAATGATGAAAACTTCAAGTTCTCAGCAAGTGGAGAACAAGACCAAAGAGGTATTGCAGCGGGTGGAGTTTGATGCAACTCCATATGTACCAGTTAGTTCTACATCGAAGAAGAGTTCAACTATGGAGGTGACACCTAGAGTTGAAGAAGAGGTTGTTTCTTCTGATGTCCCACAAAATGAAGAAACAATTGATGATGTAGATAATGATGATTTTATAGCAACAAGGAGGCCAAGAAGAGAAATAAAGAAACCCGGATGGCTTACTAAAGATATAGTGGTAGCCTATGCACTTCCAGTTATTGATGATGACATCCCCAACACTTTCAGTGAAGCATTACGCAGCAGTGAAAGTAATCAGTGGAAGTTAGCCATGGAGGAAGAGATGAAATCTCTTCATCAAAACCAGAATTGGGAACTTGTAAAGTTACCAAAGGGGAAAAGAGCTATTGGCAATAAATGGGTCTACACCAAAAAGCAAGGATCTCCGAATCAAACAACTCCTCGATACAAGGCAAGGCTCGTGGCAAAAGGTTTTGCTCAAAAGGAAGGTATTGACTACAATGAAGTTTTCTCTCCAGTTGTAAAACATACTTCCATTTGTATCCTACTTGCCTTAGTTGCAGAATATGAGTTAGAGTTGGCTCAATTGGATGTTAAGACGGCGTTCTTACATGGAGATTTGGAGGAGGAAATCTATATAATTCAGCCTTGTGGTTTCAGAGTTGCTGAAAAGGAGAATCATGTGTGTAGGTTGATTAAATTTTTGTACGGACTGAAGCAGTCACCAAGGCAGTGGTACAAAAGATTTGATCAATTTATACAAGGACAGAAATTCACCAGAAGTGAACACGATCATTGTGTTTACTTTAGAAAACTACCAGATGGAGCTTTCATCTATTTGTTACTCTATGTCGATGATATGCTTATAGCTTCGAAGAATAGAGATGAGATCGAAAGATTAAAGAAGCAGCTGGCTTCTGAGTTCGAGATGAAAGACTTGGGTGATGCACAGAGAATACTTGGGATGGAGATTCGTAGAGACAAGAAAAATGGGAGCGTATGGTTGACTCAAAAGTCTTATTTGAAGAAAGTGCTAGAAAGATTCGGTATGGATGACAAAACTAAACCGGTATGTACACCTCTAGCTCCTCATTTCAAATTAAGCTCTTCTTCATGTCCTAGATCTCAAGAGGAGCACGATTACATGGTTCGTGTTCCATATGCTAGTGCTGTGGGTAGTCTTATGTATGTTATGGTATGCACAAGGCCCGATATATCTCAAGCAGTGAGCATGGTTAGTAGATACATGCACAATCCGGGTAAAACTCAATGGCTTGCGGTAAAGTGGATTCTCCGATATTTATATGGGACCGTTAATGTTGGGTTATTATTCAAGAAGGATTGTGGCCAACACTGTGTTGGGTATTGTGATTCTGATTTCGCTGGAGACCTTGACAAGCGAAGATCAACAACGGGCTATGTATTCACATTGGGTGGAGGTCCGGTTAGCTGGAGGTCGATTCTACAATCGGCAATTGCTCTGTCCACTACGGAAGCAGAGTATATGGCAGCAACTGAAGCTGTAAAGGAAGCTATCTGGTTGAAAGGCTTGTTAGGTGACTTGGGAGTAATCCAGGAGAACATTGCAGTCTTTTGTGATAACCAAAGTGCGATATTCCTTGCGAAGAATCAAACATATCACACTCGGACGAAGCACATAGATGTGAAATATCATTATGTGAGGGAGATTATTAAGAGCGGTGTTGTTTTGTTGAGAAAGATCGATACCAAAGATAATCCATCAGATATTTTGACGAAGATAGTTTCTGGAGTTAAGTTTCAACATTGCTTGAAACTAATTCAAATCCTTCGATTGTGTTAAGTTATGTCCTTCGGGAATTTTGAACTACGGTTGGCTTGATCCCAAATTTTGGGTACGTAGGCAGTCATAGAGATGCAGCCAATTTGGGGATGATGATCCGTTAGTAGTCGGCTTAGATTTGGACAAATCTTCGCCGAGGTGGAGAATTGTTGAAAAGTCAAAAGAGTTTGGTTGAGAAATGAGCCACATGCATTGCTTTTGTTTTTCAAAGTCGGCACCAAATTGCAAGTTGTATTTGGCATTTGACAATCATGCACCAAATGAAGAAAAATGGAAAAGTTAGCAAAATTTGTCAAATTGACAGATATGAAGATTGACAAATTGCAGAGAGATTAGGTGGAATAGTGCAAGCTTGAAGCCTATAAATTGAAGCAATTTCTTTATTCTAAATCATCCCAAAATTTGTTAAAGCTTATAAGTTTCTAAGCTTTTGAGAGTGAGCAATTGGAGAGTGTGTGTGAGAGTACTGGGTGTATTTGGGTTCTGGGAAAGTGAGATTTCTTTACTCAAATTTATACTCAAATAATTGTTAATAATACAATTATTTTTCTCTTGCTCCCGTGGACGTAGGCATATTGCCGAACCACGTAAATTTTGTGTCCTTTATTTTTCTGTGATTATTCGGTGCGCTTGATTCCGCATTCCGCGCACAACACTGCCAAAGGTGAATCATCAGCTAAAGAAACCAAACAAGTATTGGGCTCTAAGCATATATCTAAACCCCAAGATAGGCTGCAGTCAATGACAAGCCACTTGCTTTGGTATCAGAAGCCAAATCATCTTTTTTGCCATCTTCAAACATATATGCACCATCTTCATTAAGGATTTTCATGCACTGAAGTCTATTATCAATGACCATATCAAACACTTGAAACCTGAATATCACTACTACTTGGCCATGACAGACTATAGATAGATGAAAGACTTTGGGAGTTAAAATATATCAGTTTCATGATCCTTGGACATTGACATTGTTTCCAGATAGACATCACCAAGAAGCGGACGTATGTACAATTCATTCTGAAAATTTGCTACTGGTAAATCTGGATACTCATAATCTAGTATTTCTAGACGACCTACGTTCACAATCTCCCAACCAGAGACACCAACATCAGAAGCTGACTCAGGATTAGCATGCTTTGTATATTCACAAGATGCTTCGTTAACAATACAAGTCTGTTCTTTGTCAAAAAACTTTGATGCATCAGTCTCCATAAGACATTCAGTGGTTGTCACACGTGATTCATCCAATACTACTCCACAAGAATCCATTTGCTTATTACAGTGAACGAGGAATCAGTAGCAGCATAAATATTGGTTTGGTAATTCAAGTAATCAAGCTCATTAACCTCGAGATTGATGTCAGTACGTTAGAGCAAATAGCCACTAGGTTGCAAGAAGTTTTGATCAACTAGATCCTGATTAGCCTTAACTATCACTTGGCATTCTGAGATGAAGTAGATATGTGGCTTCTAATGCCTTTTCTCTTTCTCTCCTTGTTCTTTGAAATTTTAGATTTCTATCGAATGAGAGGCTGCTGAAGATCCAATTCGTCTTCCTTGGCCTCCAGTTAGTGTGGTCTTGCTTTGAAGGGAATAAATAATTAAAAGTTGGTATGATCAAATCAACAAATCCTGCGCATTTCCTTTTCCTCGCTTTGTAGCTCTCCTTAATTTCTTTCAGGGTAATATTTATTACCAAAACCAAAATCATCCAAGTTACTACTTTTTCCGGCTTTGCCACCACTACAACTAAACTGTTTAGTATCAAAATTGACTCTTCTTCTGTCTGCCAAAGGCAGGCATGGACTTTCGAACTTGACCCTATTCAGGTCGAACTGCAAACTTTCAAGCTCAGTTTTTGGACTGATTGTTGGGACTGAATCATGATATCTAGCTCCTCCAGCTTCATATATTTATTTCACCCTTTTAAATCTGTGCGCTGGCCTCCCACAATTTACATTCAAGAGTTTTATAATCGAATTACCATTAATAAAGTGAAAATAACAGTGACTCATCAACTCCATTGGATTGAAATGAGACTATTGTCCTGATCACTGCATAAACAATACCTAAACGTTTGCCCTGCAAAGTGCAGAAACACGTAAAGAAACCAATCACAATACAAAAGCTATATGTAGTAATCCAGAGCAGCATTGGACAAAACAGTGACTCATGATTTTCTAGATGTAAACAAAAAATTCTGGCAATTCCCAATGGATGCATCAATCATGCAGCTCTCTTTAATGTGTGAAGTTCTTAAATGAATGGACATTTCTGATACAGCCAATAAATCTGTGGAAAGCGTGAGGTGTGCCCCAATAGAAGAGAAAACAAATAATGAAATTAGAATAAATTACGTTACAGTACGAAAACTCACAATATTAAACAATAGCCGTAGCTCTATAAATTTACCAATTGACATATGTAATCACCGCTATCCACAAATAATATAAATAAATACAAATAATAATAAAAATAGTAAGGCAAACCCTAACATACATTTAATGTATGTTACAACCACTCACATGAACAGTGAATGGAGAAAAAATGTATGTTAGAATGATCTTAATAATAATAATAATAAAAAAAAGAAAAAGAACTTACTTTCACTCTTTATGCAAACTATTTCAAATTCAATAGATTTTATTATTTAATTTTTTTTCTTTTTTCCAATCCCCATCGTTTTTTTTAAAATATCCCATCATATTTTTCCTTGAATCAAATGATTTAAAAAGTTGTTTTATCACAGTTTTTCGTATTTTAATTATATATATATATTGTGAGATTGAAAACTAAAATGACATTCAATTTCTCCCAAAAAGACATTTTTTAAAAAAAAATGGTTAGAAGTGAGAGTTATGTCTACTTACAGAATTAGAATGTCAAAATAGAAAGTTAAAAAATCATCTAAAGGACTTTTAATATTCTTTAAATTAAATTAAAAAAATTTAAGATTTGTGAGGCACATACTGTTGCCTTTTTATGCTAACTCTTTTTATATATAACATTGTTGAATTTGACCTTCGAATACAATAACAATTAGATATTTTATATTAGTTTTTTTTATATTTTATTATGAGATTGGAGAAATTTGAGCTTTGAACAAAAATAACTATTAAATATAAATAGTCTATCTTGAATATGAATAAACTTAAATGTTTTACGTCAAACTTTGACACTTGCTCTCTTTCATATACATTTCATTTCATACATTCTCAAATCTCACCTCAAATTATGCATAATTTTTTTTATATATATCTGTAACCAAATATTTCATGATGGTAATAACCAGAATATTTGGGCGGGATACTTAAATTCTTATTCAGAAAGTTTTGTTTTCCATACTCAAATTTGATCTTCACATTAATGTATTTTTTGAGGAAGCTAGTATCTAAATCTAGAATACTTACAATCAGCATGTATACACTTTCTCTCACTAAATTCTTATCATGTATACAATTCAAGTGGGATGATAAAATTCTCCATAAAAGCGTGTTTCATTCGCTCAGGCAGGTATCAAGCTTTCTACATTCCTTAACCTACTAGTAGGCTTAAAGGATAATATATCTTCGCTTATTGCCATCCCTACATTTAGAGATGACGAGAAATTCTCTAAGAGCCTATTCTAATTTGACCGAAATGAGACTTTCCATTTTCTCATCTTTCGATCGAGTTCAGCCTGGGATAGTAATTCTCAGTTCCACGTGTCGTCAACCTTGGTACATATCGCAGGATGTGTGTATACAACAAAAAGAGTATTCTGGACCGAATGGTGATTAAAAGTTAGGTTGCGCGATGGGCAAAGTAGTAATTTGAGTCTGAAAATATGTCCCACGTTATCAAAAATAAAGAAGCTGGGCGGTGGCACGATTCAATCGATAGTTGATACTGTTCACATGCACCAGAAGCGGACAACCCACGCCCCGGCCCCGCGAGTGACTCAAAATGTCTTTCTTGTGCTGACCAAATTTTATTATTCCCACGGCAACAACCGTCGCTCTCGCTCTTAAAAGGTAAAGGCAAAGCTACAATTTTTTTATCTGCTCATTTGATCACTCACTTTGTTTAACTGCTTTAAAATCAAAAGCTTTTCAAGAAAGAATGGCTGACTGGGGGCCAGTGGTAATTGGGGTGTTGCTGTTTGTGTTGCTGCAACCGGGGCTTCTATTTCAGCTACCTGGACACAACCGGCAGCTGGAGTTTGGTAGCATGAAGACCAACGGCAAGGCTATTGCTGTTCACTCTCTTATCTTCTTCATTCTCTATGCCATCCTCATCTTGGCCGTCCACGTTCACATCTACACCGGCTGATCCGGTTGCTTACTGGGTATGAGTCTTTCTATTCAGTGTTCTGTGGTTGTAAGTCGTAAGCTGTAACTGTTCTGTTTTGGATCAAATTTTAAGCACAGATCTGAACATATGGGATATTTTTGTTTTTGGTTCTTAGTTATTTTAAAAGCCGGTAAATTTTGGCACTGCTCTTTTAAGCTTTGAAGCTTCAATTTTTATCTTGGTTTTTCACAGTCACTTTATATTATTGAAGCATATGTCCATATTACTGAAATGTATTTATTCTGAAATAGGCTCCTTTAGTGTTCTACATTCACTTGCTGAAGTCTTTGATCTTGGAATTGTTTTAATTTTTCTGGGTTGCGCCGGCACTGGAGCCTTTACCACCCTTGATGTATGCAAATTCAAATTCAAGTATATTGGTTCTGCTATTCGTATTTTCTGTTACTGTCGTCAAATGGCTTACTGGGTTTTGATTCTGATTTTAAATGACACAAATTAATTCAAAGTAAAATAAATGATCCATACTCTTCTGGTTTAGCTTAAGCCTGAGAAACTGCTAGATTGATGCCTGCTTTTGGCCAGGGCAAGAATGCTGCCTCGCAGTGCCTGCGTTCAGTAGTATATTTGAGCTTTCCTATAATTATACAAAGAATAATGACATTATTAAAAAAAAAAAAACAACTATGGGAAGTGATTTTTTAAATCCATTCCCTTTTGGTGCACTGCAACCTTGCTTGGGATTAAAGTTGTGCAAGGTAGCTTTTAGTTTAATTTTTATTCTTCACCAAATGAATGGGATTATTATTTATTCTAATGCCCTCTCTTTGCTGTGGGGAATAGGCAAGCAAAAATAAAGTTCTTAATGTTATGCAACATGAAGGTTTTGGAGGGATAAATACCCTTTAAGCAATATTCTAATTAAATCCTAGGTCAAGGCATCAAGCATCAATCTGAAAATGGCACTACCGATTAGAGAACTCACTTATATAAAAATTATAGAAATCTTACTCAGGTCAAACTGCGTATGGAGCTGATCACATGCATTTTTAGAGAGAGTTCATAATAAATTTCTTTTCATGTTTAACAAATACACCAGGAAACTCATTCATACAACAGTTATCAAGGATTCTTAGAATGAAAATGAAAAGAAAAATAAAATATAAAACAGAGAGAGGAAATTAGAAGCCCCATTTTGTCTGAAAAAGAAAACATATGGGAAATGAGAAGGAAAAAGTTAAAAAAAAAAAAAAAAAAAAGAGTAACCCAAGTTTGGGATGTTGCATCAATTAACATGTATGTGAATACCAATTGCTACAATCAAGATAGTGACTATGCAGAAGTAGATGATTGCATGAACCAGTATAGCAATTCCACTGGTGCACATGTTGCCAAACTCCACCACCCTGGTTCTTGCCGGTAGCTGGAAAAGAAGCCCTGGTGACAAGAGAATGAACAAGCCCACAGCAACGACGACTGGTCCCCAATCTGCACTCATCTCTTTCTCTTTTCCTCTCTTTCTCCCTCTCTTTCAAAATAGACGTATGAAGAATAGGCAATTTCTCTTCAACTTAGTGCTGGAGAAGAAACGAATGAACATTCCTTTTATGTAGAAGGCTAAATAAACTATATTTTCTTGGTGGTTAAGGCGACGGGGATGCAAAACTTAGCGAGGAAGAAGATGGTAGGTTTAAAGGGAGGAAAGGTATGTAAACACGGGTGGGTTTTTAGCTTTATGTGAGATGGAAAGAAAACGCATTCTTTAATAAATTCCCAATAATTGTTCACTTCAAGGCTTCTTTTTTCATGTGCTTTTTAGATATTAATCAAGGTGGGAGTCTTTAGTAAAGATACCATTAGAGACAAAATACAAAAAAGCAAGTCCTTTTGTAGAGGGGTTAGTGCTAGGCTGCTGGCTGTTTCGGTAATGCTTTCCCCTTTTTGTTTACCTTCTTTAAGGAACAACTAATCTTATGCATTCGTAGGGAAGATATACAAAATAGAAAGAAAGACTATAAATTACTTAAACAACTTCACCTTATGACGCCAAATGGAAAAAGTGAAAAACTGAACAAAGTGATCAATATTTTGACTAAACCTGAAAGTAAGCTTGATGCGAGAGATTTGACTGAAGAAGATGAATGTGTACAAAGAAGAATACAAAATTTTACAATATATTTCATATGAACCCATTTCTCATGAAGTGCTCAGAGGCTCCCTGCCACGCTATTGGAGCTTTCAGGTAAGTTTTCTTCAAACTTTCCAGATAAAACAACACAATCTCTTTTCAATATGAGTCCTGATCCATGTCAATAATCCAATATACTGATCTTCAACTTATCCAAGTATCTAAACAGAGCTTCAGCTTTAAATTTAAGAAGTCAGCCTGCATTCTGCAAGCCAAAAACTATTTATTGAAGAAGGGACAAAATTTAGGAAACCACGCAAAGAACTGGATATGTCGTCAAGTAAGCAATTATGCTGAAACCCCTCAAAGTCCTATCTATTTGAGCCAACTTGGAACATGTCACAGCATGTGTAGGAGACTAATTTCCTACATCAGATAGTGGGCCTAGCTCAGAAAATGCATCAGCACGCCTAAATGTGTATTGGGTTCATCTCTTGGGCCAAATTTTAGCTTAGATGAGCTTCGGTCCAAATTTAATCAACAAAAGCAAATAGACCAATCAGGTCTCTATCACAAAACTTATAATTGTATCAAAAGCTATAACAGCCGTCCACAGAGAGAACTAGAGATGACAAAAGATATTTCCACAATATGCCACAGGGAATGGGACTATCGAAGTAACGTAGAATCCAATGACATCGTCCGGTCATGGACTTTTTCTTCGTCCTATAGTTCTCTCTCTGTCCCGGCTCTCCTCTGTCTTTGTCAAGCCAACTCTTATCTTTCCAATAATAGCATTGGCTCACATAGTTCTCACATCTGGCAACTTCTCTTGTAACTTTTGCTACCGCTCTCATCTACTCTTCACACTCTCACCCACTTGATCGGAACATGGCGGATTGGGGGCCGGTAATAATAGCCACAGTGCTGTTTGTGCTGTTGACGCCAGGGTTGTTGTTCCAGCTGCCTGCCAATGGCAGAGTTGTGGAGTTTGCGAACATGCAAACCAGTGGTGCTTCCATCTTTGTCCACTCCATCATCTTCTTTGGCCTCCTCATCATTTTCCTTATTGCAATCGGTGTTCATATCTACACAGGATAGTACAACAACCCATCTACCAAAATTATCATCCCTCCGCTTCCCCAGTTTCTTGTGTTTTGATCTCTGATGATCAGAATCTTCAGTTTTTGCCACTTGATTTTACGAGTTTAGGCTATCGGGTCAGAACAAAACTAGATAATTTAAGTTATACCAATCTGCAAATGTAGTCGTGTCTCCATTTTTCTTTATTGTTATTGGAATTATATATATGCTGTGTTTGTAATTTTGTCTTGAACTTATGGCGCGTTCAGAGGTGATGAAAATCTTAGTGTTTATTGCTTGCAGTAGTTATATTTAGTACATGAACTACCTGATGATTGAATTATATCAGATGATATTTCAGCGTTGCATAATAAAAGAGTGGTTCAAAAGATCATTTTGTTATCAGAATTTTTTTTTTTCCAGTACATAGGGGCTCTTGAAAAGAGCTAAATAGGGATTAGGCAGGGATAAATAACCTCATACATATCATGTGTAAGCAAAGAAACAGCACCAATCGGAGGGTAAGGGAGAAAATGAAGACCTAACGGTAGAGAAAAGGCATAATTTGCACGAAAATCTGCTGCAAAATTTGATTCGCGATAAACATGAATAAGGGCGATATGCCAGTCACGCCGCAAAAAGTCCTTAATAAAGCGATCTACGGGTGTGTACTCATTTGTATAGTCCGGATGATTATCAGTCAGCAGTTGAGTTACACATAAACTATCCACTTCCACATTTAACCATCGAATACCTTTTTCCCAAGCAATAGATAAGCCTTGAAGCAGTCCCCAGAATTCAGCAACCATAACAGAGCAAGAACCAATATTCATACAGAAACCAGCCAACCAATTTCCATTATGATCACGGATAAGACCACCTGCACTTGATGCCCCAGTACTCTTAGCTGCACCATCGGTATTAAGTTTGCACCAAGGCCATATAGGAGGGCTCCATGCGATCCATTGCTCAGACCTTTCAATTCCCGTACACACGAGTGAATTATGAATTCTATGGATTTCCATTGCTCTCATGCTGACATCATTCACCATATGCTCACTGTCCACAGAAATGTGATTAAAATTAAAGAGATTTCGCCCCTGCCAAAGTTTCCATATTGCAACGCCAAAGAAACATCTCCAGCAAACATTCTGCTTAAAAGTCCAACCACTCTTTTAAGTTTGCACACATCCACTCGCGAAGGTTTAGAGAGTAAAAAGCTGGTTTATTCTGTTCAGGGACGATTCTATTCCAAAACCTCCTGGCCACCATACAGTCCCGTAATACAGGCAACGTATTTTCCAAACTAGCTCCACACCGAGCACATCCACTTCCTGTTACAATATGCCGCCTTTGTAGCTCACCATTAGTTTTTAATCTATCATGGAGCACAAGCCAGAGAAACATACGAATACATTGTGGGCCTTGCCATTGCCACGCCAAGCTCCAAGTTTGATCTTCTTTGTTAAAACCGTGGTGAGAGGTGGCATGATAAGCTGACTTACCTGTAAAAATACCCCTCCTGGACTCAGCCCAACAAACTTTGTCCTCACCCCCATTGAGAAGCGGGGGTTGAAAGGAAGCTTTTCGCAGAATAATATAGTGAGGTAGCAGGTGCTCAAAACTAGCCCACTTCCAGTTCCCCAACTCATCTGCAACATCTGCAATCACCTTACACAAGATATCTTCAGGAATCTGACCATTTGCATGAAAAATCAGAGGCCTGTCTTTTGTTACCCAACAGTCCCACCAAAACCTGACTTTCTTACCATCCCCTGTACTTAATTAAGTATAGGGTACTTGATTAAGTGATACAAAAATTAATTAAGTATTGTTATCAGAATCTTTTAAGAGTACTTAATTAAGTGATACACAAATTAAATCCTGTTCCATAGTACAAGTGATCACCTTTGTTTTTAGTACCAAAGACCAAAGATCAATTGCAGCTACTTCGTCTAGGAAATTCTAGGTTTCTGTAATTGATTAAAGCAGAGTTTTTTAGCATCGATCGGATCTGTAGATTGGCATTTCCAAAGCAATGATGGAGCTATAAAAGAAAAAATGGAAGAAATTTTTTCTTTTGCCTACTCAACACAAATATAACACAGAATAAGTTACACGCAAACAGCTACGGGGAAGAGGAAATATTCTTGCAGCTGAACAGGCTGGAAAATACATGTTGAAGTGCATAACAGAAATAGAATAGCAGAAACCCTGATCAATCGATCAATCAGTCTGAGGGGAACGAGAGAAACATTCATCGATATTGCGCATCTGAAACTATGCATCCATGATCTAGCTAACCTCTAAATGTTTCCATCTTTCCAACTTTATATACTTCAACCATTTATGAATGAGCCTTTCTTAGCTTCACAAAAATTACACACTGCAAAAAACAAAAGGAAAAAAAAATGAAGGTAATATCGAATGAAAAGTCAAAGTCTGTAACTCATCCAATCAAGGAACATATATTTTCAAAAGAAAATCACGGGAATTGGTGTGGTCTTAGAGGGCTAAGTATATGCAGGTGGTTTCACAAGCACTGCTAAAGAGCCAGCAACGCAATCTGGTGATGTCTGAATGCGTTCAAGTATATGCACTTGCTTCAGGCATTCTACAATTTAAAACCCTAAAAAGGAACAATAATGACATATGGAAGAAATTTTCCATTGTATTGCGCTTATAAATAAATAGGCAAAGTAAATCTCAAATCACAAAACAACAAAGTGCACAAAGTCTTAAACCTTGATTAATTCACAAATACAATTAACCCAGCAATAAAGAACTCATGAAGTGGACTAACCAAATAAACAATACATATGAAAAAAAAAATTCCATTATGTAAAAGAAGAACTTTAAATCCAGATGGTCTCAAAGGACAATCCAGAACGAATACTAATTCAAGTTGATTCAAACAAAGAGCAAGCAAAAATCAACAATCTTATCACTGGATCAGCCAGTCGTATCAACAACAAATCAGAACATAAAGAGAGAGGCTTTACTTATTACTACTTACAAGGAACTTCCCCGGAGCAAAAGAAGGACTGAGCCAAATCTGATAACTTGGAAAAAAACCCAGCAAGATAAAACAAGAAAACAAAGGCAACAATCCAGGGCATCAAAATGAAACCAATGACAAACGTGATGGAACCAAATAGCATCAAAGCAAGAGAGACACCAAGAAACAGAGAAGCAAAGGCAGCTGGAGAGACTTGTGTCAGGCCCAGGGAAGACCGCTGTCTCGAAGAAGAAGAGAGTCCAGAAAGTAAAAGTGAGTTCGGGAATGGCTTGAGGAGGTGAATGATCATGTAGCAGAGCTCGTAGTATATGCTTGAGCTTGACAGCCGTTGCTCTTCTTCTTGTTCTTTTCTCATGGTTTTGGTTTTGGACAATGAACTGAGAAGCGGATGTTAAAGGAGATCAATAGTTGGTGATGTTCCCCATGAGGATAAGTTTTTGGGACGAAGAGTTCAACGGAGAAGGTGATCAATGACGCAGATACGCATGTTGGAATACGTGCAGTTATAATATTGGGGAATTTTAAGCACAATCCAAAATTTGGGCCATCATCATTAGCATTAAGCAGATTTTTAGTAGGTATGAATTAGACTTTTTTTTTTAAATTAATCCTGCAAAATTAGGAATGATAACAGAAAAAATAAGTATAGTCTTTATTTATTTATGTACATTTTTGGTATGTATGAATTAGGCTTTTTTATATATAAATATGAATAAATTTAGATGTATATTTTAAAGAATAAAATTACATGCAGAAAATTTTGTACAAATTAATATGATATAATTATTTGAATGAAAGTATAAAATCATAAAAATAAATCATATGGTTCCGAAAGTTATGAGTTGTTTCAAAACTATTTCACCTTTCATAAGATAGTTTGTACTGAAATCAAAATAGTTGTTCAGCGGAACTACCACCGACCAACCACCTTTGTTGGATTAAGGGTGTGGCAGCATTGGTAATATCAGTAGAATCAACAACAATGGAAATAGCTTAAGTAAATCTAGAGCTAACAAAATTCGGATCCGAATTAAATTTTTGACATTGGATCTGCATCCGGATCCACAAAAAAGATGCAGATTCGGATGCAGGTAATATTTGTATGGATTGCAGGCGGATATTCTAGATATTCAGATCCGTATGATAATAAATTTAAATATAATTTTAAATTTAATAAGTTACATAATAATATTAAATAAAATTCAATTATCATTTAACATCAATTCAACATAAATAACATATAACAACACCATAAATTCACAAACAATAATTTCATAACATAAATCAAACATAAAAAAAAAATCTAAGGTAAACCGATTTATAATAATAATAATAATATTATTATTATTATTATTCTAATTATTATTATTATAATAATATTATTATTATTATGAGTTTTTAACAAATTTTTCATAGTTAATGAAGATTATAGAGTTAATTATGCTTATACAATATACATTTAAATAAATAATTTAATTTATACATTTTTCAATTGAAGTTTAATTAAATAAATAATTTAATTATAAAATAATGTAGATCTGGATATCCAATTTTTCTGATGTACTTGCATCTGAATTTGGATTCGGATCCGTACGGATCTTGATTTTTAAAATTCAGATCCGCATTTTTTAACAAAATTCGAATACGGGCCGAATCCAGAGTTTATTGCCAACCCTAATTGTAAATCCCTTTCTCATTATGAACAAGTGATGTTTTCATTCAATCTATCGTGTTATCATTTACATTTGAATGGCATTTTTGTACTTTATTTTATTTTTATGCATGAATATATAAGCATTAAATTTTTTGTTTTTCTATATTAAAATATCTAAAAAATAGTATTGTTTCATTAATGCCATTTGAAATATTTTAATCATTATAAGTTCTACAATCTAAATAGTTTCATAAATTCTAAATATTTTTCTTGACATATTCATAAGGTATGCATTTATATTTTAAAAAGCTTCAAAAAGATTAACTAAAATATATATATTTGAGAATTTAAACTTAAAAGACATTTTAAGACTTCAAATTTAAGATACAAGTTAGAAATTTCTTTTCGTTTTTATGAAGGTTAAAAAAAATCTTGATGAAATAAGTTATATTTTTTAAAATAACAAACAACTTACAAATATAAATGTTGCGATAAATTATTTTTACTCTGTGGAAAAATAACCCTTGTTTCGAGTGGGAAATTATTTAGTTTCCATGCATAAATGTCAAAAGATCGGTTCAAGGTATCAATGGGTCGAAGCCCGATGAGTAGGGTTGGCAAACAGCGGGCCTGGGCCGGGCTTTTTCAAGCCCATGTCCAGGCCCTCTGTCTGTTAAGGGTACGGGATCGGGCTGGGCCCATTGCGGGCCTGAGCCGGGCTCGGGCTTTATTTATTTATTTTAATTTTTTTAAATTATTATAAATTTGAAATAAATTAATGATTAACAAGTTATTACAATCATAGATAAATTAAAGGAAATGAATATTTCAAATTAAAATAATAAATAAAGCAAATAAAAACTCATAATTTTAATTTTCTTTAATATTGGATTTTCTAATTCAAACGCTCTCTTAATTAATTGACATAAAAGAGATAATTTAGTATCATAATTTTAGTTTTTTTGAATCATAATTGATTTATAAGTTAAGAATTTAAGTTTTCTTTTTTATTTTTAAATTACTTTTCAATTTTAACTATATTATTCTAATTTATAAAATTATTTTTTTAAAAAGTCGTGGGCTTGGGCTTTGTCCAGGCTTTTTTCTTAGGCCTTTGTCCAGACCCTCATGGGAGAGGGCCTGGGCCGGCCCGGGCTTTTTTGTCACTCCTACCGATGAGGCCCAAAATCAAGGAAGGCGTTACAGACATATCAGTTGTCCAACTCAATCGAAGCCTATGTGGGGGTGAGCAGTTAGGGATGTTAATGGGGAGGGGAGGGGAGGGGACCAATCTCCCTGTATTTATTCCCGATATTTTGCGTATGTCTTCGTCCCTTCCCCGTCCTCGTCAAAATTATTTAAGAAAATCTTCATCCCTTCCTCGAATAATAACAAGGGATCCCTGAGGGTCTCCGATCCCCGAATAATTAATACATTTTTATTTTTAATTTTGAGTTAATCATATTAAAATAAAAAATTCAAATAAAAGTATAGTTCGAAATATATCTTACATTAATATCCATTACAAATGTCACATACATTAAATTAGTAAGTAACGCAGCATGCAAGGGATATAAACTATTATGAACAAATTAATAGCCTAATACAAAATTGTTACAAATAAAATCAAATTTAGATTCAAAATTAACTTTTCAATGGTGGCGTGGGCACTTTATAAATGTGGACTATTCTCTTTACAGTACAATAGTTAAGTTAAAGCAAATCAAGAGCAAATATTAGATTAGATTAGATATTAAAATTATGATTTCCTGTGGGCAATTATAACATCTAAAAATAAATAAAAAATAGATTTAAGATAAATAAAAATAGATTTAAGTTTAAAATATTTAATAAATATTAAAATTAAAACAAAAGTTTTGGGCTAATAGAATTTGTCTGGTCTTTTTAATGTCCTAAATAAAAATTTAGAACTTTAATTAGTTAATTAGGCCTAAAAATTTAATAATATAAATATTTTGATATTTTTATTTTTACTAATACTTATAATTTTATTATTTATTTACTAGTAATTTTAAAAAATAAAAATTAACTTAAAAATTAAAATGGGAAAATGGGTAGGGGATGGGGATTCCACATCATCCCCGTCCCCTCCCCGAATAAGAAATTGGGTAAAAAAATTTTCCCGTTCCTTCCCCGAATAAGAAATTGGGTATGAAATTATCCTCATACCCTCCCTGAATGGGAAAAATCCCGGAGGATACCCGTCCCCGTGGGAGGAATTTTTGCCATCCCTATGAGCAGTATGATAATAAAATTAAAATGTTAATGAAAATTATATAAATTTAACTATGTCTTTATTGGGGTAACTATGTAAATTCAATAAAATATTAAAAAAAATCAATACAAAAATTTAAGGGTAAATAAAAGTCTACCGAAGTCAACTGATGATACACCACAATAATTCCACACCTGCTAACAGCCCTCAAAAGTCGAAAGTCTTCATGATTCTCTTTTTTCTAAAAATACCCCATTAAAAGAATTAAAAATGATATTAATTCTAACGATTATTCCAAAACGAGACCATTCGTGTACATGCTTTTTTTTTCCCCATGCCAAGGGCTATAAAATTTACAAATACAGCGTACGTTGGGTATCACAAATTAAATATTACTAAGAAATTGTTTATACCATATAACTCGATGGGAACCATTTTGAGTACTTTTAACTACTTTATCAGATTCTTTATGTATCTTCTCTAAATTTGATTTTTTTTTCTTTAGTTCCTTTAATGGATGAACTTGCACGCACTAAGAGATCTATCCTTAAGCTAAATAATTATTTCGGGCAAGCCATGTGTGAAGATAGTAACCAAAAGGGATAAAGAAAAATAAGGGTGGTTTAATGGATTTTTTTTTTGTCTTCTTGATAAAAATGGGAGATAAATTGATGATTTGAGATAATAAATTTATGAGGGAATAATGAATTTAACCCTATTTAAAAAAAATAACTAAATACTTATTTTGGGACTAGCCATGTGAAAAACTAAAATTGATAAATTCTTTATTATCCTCTCGTAAATTAAGTTCGGATCACCTCACTTATTTCTGGAAACCTCAAGTTACCTTATTTTTGTTCAAAAGATAAGGAAAAAGTGGGGGTGGGTTGACTTTTTTTTTAATCTTCTTAATAAAAATGAAGGGTAAATGGAGGTTTTCAAAAGTAAGGGATGATTTGAAAATACTAAATTTACAAAGAATAATCCTAAATCACTAACCAAAAGCACACATCGCTGTTGATGAAAAGGGAACCCAGCTGCCATTGATATTATCTTGAAGAAATTCCAGTTCAAGGATGGGAATATTCTATTATCCGAATATATGTATGGTTACTTTACATATATATGTTTTGGCTTTGCAAATAAATTTATGATTAAGCACTAAACTGCTTTTTCCCATAACTTTACTAGAGGATTTATTCAAAGAGAAGAACATTAATTTACATAATATACATACATACATTATTAAAAGGAAATTAAGTATTAATTCATTGAAGAGGAAACACATGAAAATTATTGAACCTAATGAAAACGTATTGTTAATCTCAATAGTTACATGCAATTGATATTAATTAATTGTTTGCATTAACTCACTGTACAAAAAGATTGGGGGTGCGTTTTTGGGGAAAAAAATGGTGTTCCGGTTGTGAAATAACAGCTAAAAAAATGTCAATTATATAATTAGTGGTGAAGAAGGACAACAGTTCTAGACATATATATTTGAGTTACTTATAATATGGTTAAATTTTCTATTCAATGTTACATGTTTAAACACTTTAACTAAACAAGAATTAATTGATCAAGTTCTCTGTTGATATTTTATTCGGAAGCATTACAATCTCTGGATGTTTGGCTAACCAATGTATGTGGTTATATATGGAAAAATTAATATGATTATAATTACTATCAGTAGCTTTGGTGTCATAATATTAATCTCTAAGTGTTAGCTTTTTTTTTTTTTTTGATGTCCCATAATCATAGGTCTTGATTATATCCAATTAATAACAATATCTCTATAGCACAGTAAAATTTGGGATTCATGATTCATGCATTCTATTTGATATAAACCATTCTCATTTTATATATGTGGCAATTAATAAGAATGATATCTAACTATTGTTTTGAAATAGGTAGGTAACGATCAAATCAAATTGCCAATAATTGAGAGTGATCACTTCAATTAATTTACTTGAACGATCGACAACTTACATGCATAGGCTTATTAAACTTAGAGATACATCAAAATATGTAGAAACAAATGTAAATAAAAAACCATTCCGCAACCTCCTTATAAATCCTAGCTAGCCAGCTACCTATCTTTCTAGATCATGATGAGGAATTTAATAGTATTAAGAAACTAAATAAGCATAATCAGGCATATCCCCTGTTAATTCTAGCAAGACAGTGGATTTATTGTTGCTTCTACTGCGCGCTGTCTTGATGCTTCATAATTCGTTCTGAATTAAGACGTTCAAGCTTAAAACGTTCTTGAACAGAAGAGATGTAGCTTGCAGCTTTGATATCAACACTTTCATCACCAAACAACGTTTCAAAATGGCTCAGCTTTTGATGATGATCAGGATTAACATTGTTATTGTGAGGAGCAGATGGTACAATAAACGAAACGTTTTGCTTAGGCTGAGCAATCAGATAGTCCTGGTGGACCACAAAGCCCACGGTTGCCGCCGCCGGCGAAGGCTGGCTTGACTTGATGGCGTTGTTGCTGTATTTCACCGTCGAGGAGGCTGATGACTTTGCTCCGTGATACAGTGGCATCAATTTGCCCTTGATGAACCCTCTGCCCTTGCGACTCGTCTCCATATGCGCAATTTAATTTGCTAAAGAAATTTGATGTTGGTGTCGAGTTGTGAGTGAGCGTTTCAGTTCGATGAAGAGGGCCTATTTATAGAATTTCTTGGGGTGATTTTTCGTTTTAGAATTTAAAGAGTTTAAAGATAGGTATGAATCTTAAATAGCTTTGTGGTCCCTGCACATGCTAGATATCAGGAAGCATAATCACTTTAAAACTAGGAGTTATATTCCAATTAAGGATATTATCATTTTCCTACTAAAATTATTCTGATACATCATGTCAGTATCACGGTTTGGTAAAAACATCATTTTACCACCAAACGTTTAAACTGTTAGCATTTTCCCACTATTCCGTTAAATAAATAAAAATTATACTGACATCATAAAGGCATTTTGGACATCTCATGCAAAGCCAAAACGTTGTGTTTTGCAATTGTAAAAAAAACAAGCAATTTGGACATGGAAGCCCTATAAATCGAAATCAACCCCCCTCCCTCTCGTTTCTTGTTCCATCTCTGCCCTCTCTCGCTCACTGTCATTGACCCATATCTCTCTCACTCTCGTAGTAGTGTCGTCTTTTGGGGGTAATTTTGTAATTAAATCATCTTTTTGTTATTTTCCCTTTTTAAAGGGTAAAATCGTCTTTTACGCTCCAGTGGTAAAATTGACTTTTTATGCATTTTCCATTAAATATTAACTGAGTTTTAACGGAATTGTGGGAAAATACTAACAGTTTAAACGTTTGGTAGTAAAATGATGTTTTTACCAAACCATGGTACTAACATAATGTGTCAGAATAACTTTAGTGGGAAAATGATAATATCCCTTCCAATTATATATGTGTTAAACAGCTAGCTATAAAAGCTGTAACAACGACCAATCAGTTGAGTTTTGTAAATGGAAGCTAATGCGTGTACTTGTTAAGAAAATATTTTATGTAAGACCAAAGGCCGGCCATTATAGGTTTGTTGTAGAGTGTTGAAACCTAACAAAGCAAAATATAATTAAGGGAAATTATCAACTATATATCCTTAAATGACACCCGTATCAAATGTGTGTGAACACTTTTCAAGTGTATCACTTGTATACCCTAAGTTCACAAAACATTTCTGCCGTCCACCAATTTGTTAACTTCCGTTTGCAAGCGCTGACATCATAAGAGTATTTAGTCTTTTAAGATTGACGAAATTTTGATTAAAAAACGACATGTCATCCCATTTACATAGTAAAAAATGACATGTCATATGATATATATTGATAAAAATGACATGTCATCCCATTTATCAGATAATTGTTAATAATTGCTAAAAAAACTACTTTACAACCGAATCTACTCCTCCAAAATTTAACCTAAATTTTTGAAGATTTACTCCTCCAAGCTCCAACTGAAAATTTTTATGGTATATATGTTGTTAATAATTTTTTATGGTATAATATGGATATGTTTTATGAATAATTGTTAATAATATGTACCATTAATAATTTATTTTTTAATAAAAAATATATTGTTAATAAAAAAAAAATTGTGTTTTGAAAATTTACATTAATTTTTTTGGGTAAATTTATCTTTTTACCTTATTTTGAGTTTTAAGGGCAAAATAGTCAATTTGTCACAATTCTGTTAACTTTCTAACGAAAGTTAACGGATTAGTGGACGACAGAAGTATTTTGTCAACTTAAGGTATACGAGTGATACACTTAAAAAGTATTCACACACGTTTGATACGAGTGTCATTTAAGGATATATAACTGATAATTTCCCTATAATTAATCATGTTATTAAAATGATTCTCTTTTTTTTTTTTGACACACGGATACTTCTAGTAATTAAGACTTTAATTAATAAGAGCAGCTTTACTAGGGAATGTTAAACTAGTTAAGAATTTGAATGAATTCCATGAGCCATCTTATTCTTCCAGTAAAAATAAGACATAACCGGAACCGAATGGTTTCTTTCTTTAAAAATCTCATGATGTGATTGAGTTGAAAAACTTCAATAAAAAATCAACAAAATTTACTCTAAAGAAATTAAGAGTTAGCATGTGTGGATTAATTTATGTACAGGTTATCAGAAGGTCGACACTCATGACAAGTCTTGTTCAAACGGGCTAGCCAAATCATATCCTCAATCAACTGTGCTCCATTTTGGAGCAGGAATATTTTTGCCTCACTGTAGGGCACCATCAACTCTTTAGAATAAATAGAAGTGAGGGCTTCATAAATTTTCAGTTTAATAATCTGCAATATGGACTAGAAAAATAAGCACTTTCAGGACCACCAAACAGCACTTTCAGGACCACCAAACACTAGAATTGGCCTGAAATAACAGAGATATATAAACACATATAGGAGAGACAGACTGTAGAATCCTGCATGTTGTACTTTTAGTGGTTCATATCTGCTCTTAATTGCTTTATTGGTCATCGAAGATATTATGTAAGATTAATAAAATTCTTCTTCATAAAATCATCAAGGCAAATGTTATGTTACAATTAATGTAACATACACACTCAACAACAACCACATAAATTATGCGGGTCTATCATTTGTGTGGTTATTATTGAGTGTGTATGTTACATTAATTGTAACATAGGGGCTCCCTAACTTGTAAATTATCTTTAAATCATCAAGTAGATATTTTGTTCAGTCAATGAAATAATTAATATTTGGAATCTTCTTTTTTTTTTAAATTTTTTTTTAGGATAGAATCAATGCTTGGTATTTAGTCCAAGCAAGAAGCGCATATTCCAATTTAGCACCACTTCAATTTTTTGTTTTCCTCACTTTTTGCTCGTATCTTGCCTGGTGAAATTGAAGTCTCTGATCAAATTGTTGGACTAGATCAAGTGAAAAACTTATCGAAAGCTTTGAGGATAAGAACAGTGTCTTTTTCAACACCATTATCGAACTCTCGCATTTCTACAGGAATAAAATTACTACTATTCATGTTGCAAGTTTTCAAGTATATACAGCAAATTTAGCAAATAGATTAAAAGCACGCAAATATCTTATGTTAATCAATCGTACATGCAATAGTAGATCTATTAAAGGATTGGTATGGGTCACTGTAAAAAAAAAAAAAAGTTTAATACTTAATATTTTATATTAAAATAAATATATATTAATAAAATACCTATTTTATATGTTTGAAAAAATTCTTTGGCCCCTCCAACCAAGATTGGCTTGTTCCACCCCTATGTACACGCATTACTACTATATGCCTTACCACTTGTAAGCTTTTTTTTTTTTTTTAAAGATTATCCATACACATATAACATTATTAATTACAAAGGTAAATGATTGAGCGCATCAGAGATTGTGAAATTTAGTGCACTCATTTGATCATTCTTTTCAATTTTATGATTCAATATAGGCTTGGAGATAAGAAAAACGCCAACGGAGAGTTTCCATATAATTCAATTTAAACCTGTATTTTAGATACTATATACTTTAATTTTGTGTATGTTGGAGGCAGATGCGTACATATATAATATATAAGCATAATATTTGTTGTGCATTGGTGTTGCAAGTGGGCATGATTTGCTTTAATGGGACATGATAGACACCCAAAAAGTTGCATGATATTTAAAAGTCTTGCGGATAAGATATTCCACCTGATTGACACAAACTCGTTCACTGCACATTCTCAAGTGGAAGTGTACGTATGTTTAGATGCTAGCTCTGTTCACTTCTTAATTCAATCTTTTTTATATTAGGGTTTAATTAATTTTCATTGAATTAATACAAAACCTCACTGATTAGTGTTAGTGATCATTCTAAAATTATCATGTAATATCAAATTTCTTCTCGCTCTATAAATTTTATTATTGTTGGTTCATATTCAGCTGTTAAACACATTTTACGTTAATCATTTTCTTAATCTCTAGAGTGATATTGATTTATTTCAATAAAGTTAATTAACTGACTAATAATAGTACATACTAGCCAGTAACTTGTGTACACTACTGATCCATTTGGAATTTGTATATTTTGTTGACTGAGTACGGTCTATTATTACTTTCATTCTTCGATTTTGCTTCTCATGTGTAAAGCCATGCCAGATTATATTTTATAATGGTCCAAAAGTGCATTTCCTTTATATCCAAAATATCTTGAATTTGGGATTAAATAATGAATGTAGAATTTGGTTCCAAATTATGACGAGAGTTTATCTCCTTGAATAGGCTCGTTTTTCTTCACTCTCTAATGCTCAAGTAGCCATTGGTTGTAAAAGAATCGTTAAAAATAATAACAGAATATTAGTAAATAGTTCGGAGGAGAATTGTTGCCCCTCCAGATATCTCTGTTTTTCTCTCGAGAGAGAGTAAAGAAATGTGCTCCCCTTCATTTTTCTTAGCATCTCTATTTTAGGGTTATAGACACACTTCATTTATATATATATATATATATATCTTTTTTCATATCCTTTAATTTGAGTATTTAAAGATATAGGATACGTGGCAGAATAGGATTTGATTAGTAGCAAATGACACGTGTAATTTGCTTATTGGGATCCAAATTACGATATCTACACTCACAAATTAAGATAAATTTTGAAGAAAAAAAAAAAGACAAATGGTATTTGTTCTACGAGTAACTTAAATCTTTTTAGCTAATCAAGTCATGGCCGCTTGCTGCCGTCTGGTCTCTATCGTTTGGTTCCATCGACCCTACCTATATTGTTGCCGTGATAATCACCTTATTCTTTGCTTTTGAATTGATATTTTGTCAATCTTGTAAAAGAAGAGACTATAACCGCAAGTTATAACAGACTCGTAACCTGAGAATTGGATGAATTAATGTGGTTCGTAAATCCGTTGGTGGGTTTACTAAAATCAGGCATCTCAATTAACCTCTAAATATCAAAGTTTAAAAGACTTGCAGATCAATAATTTCTTGATGCTGGGTGCATCAGTAGACTGCGTTTCATTCCCATGCAAGAGTATACAAATGACCATCTTTTTAACGTTTCAATATTCAATTTTGCAGACTTGTTATGTAGAATTTTACCAATAGCATTTTTTCAGCACCCACTGTGTACGACAGTTGAGAGAATTCAAAGTTTCAAATTATATCGATGGATTATTTCTTGATGACAGGTAACAAATTTTGAGATTGCATTATCTCGTGTAAGGGTCCCTCTATGATGCTGTAATTTTTTTTACAACATCAATAATGTTTTAATTGTGTACTATTGGATTAAATCTAATGGTATATAGTATTTTTGCTAAAGAAAAAAAATAAAAACAATGGTAAACAGTTTGTTAACGGTTTAAGGGGTGGAGAAATTTTTGTAAAATCACATTGACCACCCTTAAAGTTTGAAGTAATTTCACTTAAATAGTATATTTTATTTAAAATTACTTTTCAACTCTCCTTTAAATTTGTATTATGATAATCTTTTCTAAATAAATCTTCCAAAATCTATTACCATTAAGTATAAAATAAATATGAAGTAAGTTATTTAACACAAATCAAATAAATAAATTGCAATTACAAAATTTATATATGATATAATACTAATAAATAACACAACTAAGTACATATATTTAAGTAAACGTCATAGTTACATTAATAAACTCATTGGTGAGATTGATTGTAACTTAAAAACTACTTAATCACTCATGTTTTAATAAAATTTAAAATCGCATATTAAAATGTTCATTATTTTATATAATACTTAGACTATTGTATAATTGATCATAAAATATATATTATTTTTGTTTATCTTATAATTAATATTCTTACATGATAGAAATTTTAAGTTTTACAAGCCTATATATTTTCATTTTATTTTCAAATATCACTTTGTTAATTTCATAAAAGTTAAATCTAATATATATTCCTAATGAGTTTTAGTTTATGAATCATGAAAGATTATTTTATTGACATCCTTTGATTGTAATTATAAAATTTTATGTTACTGAGAGCCATTACTTTTATTTCGGTAATTACTAGTGACAATAAATAAAATATTGCCTCCAATAATATTTACGTGAAAAAAGGGAAAAAAATCATGAAAGATTATTTTTATATTTTTATTTACATGGAAGAAAATTATTCAAGCCCTATAAAATTTAACTTTCACAAGCTTGTTTTCATTTTATTTTCAAATGTCACTTTGTTAATTTCATAAAAGTTTAATCTAACACATATTCCTAATTAACTTTACTTTATGAATCATGAAAGATTATTTTATTGTTATTCTTTGTTTGTAATTATAAAATTTTTATGTTACTAAGAGTCATTACTTTTATTATGATAAGTAATAGTAACAATAAATAAAATATTGCATTCAATAATATTTAATGACAAAATGAGAAAAAAAATTCATTGCATGTTTTTATATTTCCATTATAAAGACATGGTTTGAGATACTTGAACTTAAAATTTTGACACAATATTTGAGCCATTAATATCTTATAGTGTAATGGTTAATATTAAAAGTCAAAGCAACATTTCATATTGTCATATCAAAGCAGCATTTCATATTGGCATATCCTCCACCATTGAATTGCATGAAATTAATAGTTTAATTTTTTGTTAAAAAATTAAATCAAAATATTTCTCACTATATATTTATACAGCCATATATATTTTTTTTCATTGGTGAATAAAATATTTCTCATTTGTTGTGACTCATAGTATTACTAATAAAACATATATAAAATATTTTATTACAATGCCTTCTATTATCATTATTGTTTAGGTATTAATGGTTTGTAATTAAATTCACACAATACAAATTATTATAAGACTTTATGTAATAACTTTATATAAAGTATTATTGAAATACCATTACTTGTTAATTACATTTATTTTAATGCTATTAAATATATTTCTAATACTAAATGTAAAAGTAAAAAAAATGTAAAATTGTAAAGTAAGAGGATTAATATATAATAATTTTAATTCCAAAATTATTTGTATTTCTTTCATTTTTTAATGATTTAAAATATTTATTGATTGATTAGATAAAAAATAATTTAAAATATGAAGAAATATCACAACTTGCAGATTACTTGTTACATAATTACTTATCCATTAAAATTAAATTAAGGGTGAAGATTCTAATATTAAATCCAATGATCCCATTATTGATTCTGGGATTTTATCCACTATAATATAAATTTTCTTTTATCAATTAATTAAAAATAAAAAAATTTATATTTACTTGTAGCATGAAGTTTAATTGTTATGATTTAAATAGCTAATTTTTATTCAGTATATCAAATGAATACTAAACATGAAAACCCTAACATCTAAGAGTCCACAACAATCCTATTATCAATGCTGTAAAAACTCATATAATATTATAGAGAAATTCTAAACAAAAAGCTGAGAGAATAGGTATGTTAAACGAGTGTTAAAAATAATATATACT
Source organism: Citrus australasica (assembly GCA_029618585.1). NCBI lineage: Eukaryota > Viridiplantae > Streptophyta > Magnoliopsida > Sapindales > Rutaceae > Citrus > Citrus australasica. Next base: position 9,332,362 of record JARCIV010000002.1, on the reverse strand, counting down.
TTATAATCAATTATACAACGGTCCTTAAAATTATATAAAATAATGAATATTTTGATATAAGATATTAAATTTTATTAAAATATGTGTGATTAAGTCTTTTTTAGGTTACAAGCAATCTCACCAGTGAGTTTATTGATGTACCTATGATATTTACTTAAATATATATATTTAGTTGTATTATTTACTAGTGTTATATTATATATAATTAATTTTATAATTGCAACTTATTTATTTGATTTGTGTTAAATAACCTACTTCATATTATATTTTATACTTAATGGTAATAGATTTTGGAAGATTTATTTTAAAAAAATTATCACAATACAAATTTAAAGGAGAGTAGAAAAGTAATTTTAAATAAAATATGCTATTTAAGTGAAATTGCTTCAAACTCTAAAGTTGATCACATTTATTTTACAAAATTTCTCCACCCTGAACGGTTAACAATATATTTATTATTATTTTTTATTTTTTTCTTTAGTACAAATATTGTATACCATTAGATTTAATTCAATAGTGCACAATTAAAATATTATTGATGCTGTAAAAAAAATTACAACATCATAGAGAAATCCCTCGTGTAATTTGGTTCGCTCTGTTGCCAAGGCATATTTTTTTTTTCCCTTGGCCCTTGGGATTTAAGTTGTGCAGGGAAAAACTGTTTCGGGATTTGGCCTTTGCGGTTGAGATGGTTTGTAACCCAAAGGAAAAAGATTTGTTCTGTTGTGAATTATGAGATTTAGTTCTGTCCCACCATTTTGAGACAGGTTCCATCAGTTGCAAAAGAAACCACGGCTGGCGATATATATATATAATAGAGTTGTGTTTCCATCACACAAATCAATTCACATGGTGTAATGTTAAAGTTAATAACACCAATATTTACTAACAACTTTCATTATACAAAGCTGCTAGATCAAATTGATAAGTGTTTAATTTCATTACTTCTTTTTGCGGTTATTTCATATCTACATTAATATCTTGAATTTTTGATAGTCTTTTGTAGACGTTTTTGAGGTAAAGAAATAAAAGGAACACAAAGCTACAAATTGGTGCCAAGAATATTTAGATTGTGACTTCATGGATTTTTATTATTTCATGGATGAATTTTTGGGCTTTATTCACTTTATTGGGTTATATGATGTTATTATATATGTACTAAGGTTGATGATTCAATTTAACCCATAAAGATTGATTCTTGAAAGATTGGTTGGATTTTCTAATTGTGCTTACAATAGAAACATGAGTGACGATACAGTTACAAACTCTTGTACAAACTTATGTGGCATTAATTTATTGATTAAATGAAAATATAAAATAATGTAAATAAATCATGTGGCCCAAGTGATATTTAATTCAACCAATTTTATCATGCCACATCAGTTTGTACAAAATAAGTTTGTACAATAGTTTGTGGCTATATCATTACTCTAGAAACATATATAAGTGGCGGCATTTGACCCCCTTTTTATATCTCACCAACCCTCATTTTTTAGTTAACCTCATTAAAAATTTTAAACTAATCTTTATCTCTCAATATACCCCACTAAATTTTGAATTTACCCTTATCGTAATTTTTATCTTTTTTTCCAAGCATCCACTGTATAAAGCTTATAAAACTATTAAAAAAACTCTCATAATCACTATAATGAATAATCTATTTCTTTCTTTTTAAAGGTTTTATCCATTATTGCCATAACTATAAAAAAAGATGTAATAATTTTTCATCATCCTTTTATTGAATACTGTAAATTAATTTCTTCCATGATTACAAAAGTAGAGTATATAATATTTGAGAAGAGATAATAATGTAAAAAGTTAAATGAAATTAGGGTTCAAGAAATTAGATTAGCTAAATTAAATGTTAGTAGAAATTATTATGTTTGTGGACTTAAAAGTTAATTTTCCTTTTCAGTAATTTCATATAAGGATAAAACAAGTATTAGTATAAATATAATTAATAGGGGTTGATGAGATATTATGAGAGGGTTAAATATCATAACTTCACATATTTTAGAGCTATTTTGACACATGGGCCTATTTCCTTGGTCAAAATCGAGTTTTACTAGCCATATAAAGATTAGGACAGCAACTTTTGTATAAAGGCAACAAGTTAGAAGCCCTAGAGCGCAAAGAACATGTGAATAATCAATTCCAAAGGAGAGAATATTGCAAGGAAGAGAGGAGTGGGAGTATTGGAGAGAAGACCTGTCTGCCATAGTTATAATCCAATTAATAAGCTTTCCTTTTATCTTTTGTTAGTTTTGTTTAATGGATTTAATATTGAATAATTCAGACATATGTGAATAAATTTTTTATTAGTTAGGGTTGATTCAAAATCTTTGACATGAATTTTAATTAATAAAGTTTTAGAATAAGAATTTCTTCATCTTTCTTTAGAAAATTTTATATATTAATGAATAATTGAAGAATTGCTTGTTTAGGCGTCACTACTAGAAAAATGGGCTTTACTGATACTAAATTAGTGTCAGTAATTACTTTTCCTGACACTTGTTAATTGTATCAATAATGCTCCAGCTAGAACACACTGACACTGAAAATTAGTGTCAGTGATTTTTGTGTCAATAATTTTTGTCACAATAGTATCACTAAAATAATGACACGATGGTATCAGTGTTTGATGATATTATTTACATGTCAATGATTAATGGGACTACAGTATCAGGAGCACACTGATTTATTAATGTAAAATATTATTAATGTCATTTTAAAATATTTAGTATCAGTATTTATTGATGTTATGCTGCTTTTGTTAATAGAATATTTTTATTTTAATTATATTTTTTTTCTACAATCAAAAGAAACTCAAAATATATTAAATATACCAAATCTCACAACACAATTCACATAACAAACATTCCAAATACATCATTTAAATTAATGTAATTCAACTACACCACTGTTTGGAAAAGAAAAACATAAGTATCAAATTAAGCTTTCGACAAGTTCTAAACAGTAAAGTACTAAATTAAGTTTCAACAAACATTAACGGACAAAAAGAAGCACAAGAGTGTCAATAAATTTCCATATGTGGCTTTATTTTTTTCCCACCTACAAGGCTACAAGTACATAAAATCAATTAGTACACAACAAGTAATAACAACCTCGCAATTAATCCATATAATTGTTTTGTACATCTCATGGTTATTCACATAATCTCTGCAACAATACACAGTGTACCAATCATTAAATGTTCATCAGTTAATTAATATAGAGAGACATGGCTGGCTTTAGAGTCAGAGAGGCCTTAGGCAAAATTTTTTTTATGAGGCCTTTATTTATTTTTCAATTTCAATACTCAAAGATATATAAAAAGGATCAAAATTTATTTCATCTTTTATTCTTGAATTTCAACAATAATTTAAAAAAGATAAAAAATTTTAAAAATAGAACCTAAAAAATAGTCAAGAATATATATTTTTGTATTCCATTAAAACCGTTAAAAACAAACAAACAAATAAATAAAGACAATATTATTTTCAAATAGAATATTTAGAATGATAGAATATAAAAATTTGAAATGATAAATCGATGGTCAAAAATAAAAACGGACTTTATATTTTAAGAAACTAATTATTTTAAATGATCCAATGAATATAATAATTTTCTTTGTAGAGAAAAGAACAAGAAATTTTTTTCATTTACTAATTCTTGAGATTATAAGGTTTTTAATAAAAATTAAAAGAAATACTAAAAGTCAAGATTCTAACATTGAATAAGTAAAAAGGTAAATAATTTTTTAGAAATATTAATAATGCATGAACTAATGGTTAAATCATATTATTAATTATATTTCTTTAAAATTAAGGTTCCCAAATATAGATTTTTTTTATCAAAAATATTTCTTAATTGTCGAATAATTAAGAATAGATGGATATTTAATAAACTTTTTGATTTTTTAAAATACATATTCAAAATTTTTATTAATTAGAGAATTATTAAAGAAATAATAAAAATATGAGGATTTCTTAAAAATATGAGGCCTTAGGCGACTGCCTTGTTCACCTATACCTAAAGCCACCCCTGTAGAGAGAGACAAAATTTTTTAAAAAGACTCTAGCTACCACTTTTTTTATTGCTGTCATTAACCTCTCTTAAATCGTAAGTGAGTGATGAGCAATAAGACGGGCCTTAGTGGCTTTTTAATAAGTCGAGCTAATTCATAAGTGAAGTAACTAATAAAAATTAAGACTTAAAATAAACACAACATCAGAGCTGATATGGAGGTCATACCGGTCGACTATGTGAACACAACCCTGGAGCACATTGCTAAAGTTGATGTTAGATATCGCTTTGTCATCGACGTTGTAAACACAATGAAGTCCACCCCTTAAATTTTCTTCCTCTGATAGCACTTATAAGTTTGGAGGGATATATCAAGTGTTCAATTGTATAGTTACCATATGTCTAGAAGAACATGTCCTTTATTACCTTGCTATGCACACTCTATAAACAGTTAAGACTTCTTGTAGATTTGACTTCAATCACAACCCTCCCCCCCTGGGGGTGTTAATAAAAGATTGTATGCTACAGAAAAAGATTTACAAAAGGTGAACACGTCCACTAGCCCCAAAAGCACTCCGAGAATTTACAATTAAGATAACATCTCCAAAAAAAAAAATCTATGATGACCAGAATAAACAATGTGTTATGACTTCAAAAGGACTATTACAAACATTGATCCTTATAAGCTTATAACTTCCATCATGGTCTTATAAAGAACAATGTTTCTGATATGTATTGTGTGCCTTGGCCAGGTGATTCCTACTGCAAAGTCAGGGAAGTATTCCTATAGGCATTTTTTCAAGCCAGGTAAATAACATGGAAAGGTATCATGCATCTTTCTTGGTGTATTTCCCCAGGAACTCATATTTTGAATTACATTTCCAGGTTTAACTATCTTTTGTACTTTGGTAGAAAAAAACAACTTATTTATTTGGGCATTTATGCACATATTTCTATTTTCATCCAACTATATATAGTAAATAAAATCAATGCCATTACAAAGTGAAAAATGACTCAGAAACAGGAGGAAGCTAACATACCTACTATATACGTGTCCTCTTCTGAAAGATTTGATCTTCATATACGGCAGCGGACTGGATAGATTTCTCTACTCTATCCAATAAAACCTGAAATTATAATTTGAGCTTGTTCAGTATTTGTTACACTGGCATCTGTGATAGCCAAACAAAAAGGAGGATTCATGACATGAATTAAAGACTGGGAGCAAGCCTTTTTCAAACAGTACATAAGAATAAACAAACAGAGAGAATGATGCATAGATTTGATGTGCCAAGTAAAACAGAGATGTTGTGTTTATTTTTAATAATTTTCAAGGCATATCATTTAAACAAACAGGAAAATTGCATACCATGATGAACCCCTTTCAAAGTGTAAGCTGGTAAGCACAAACCACTTTCAAAGTGTAAGATAGTCAGCACAAACCACTGAGTGCCCAAATTGGCAGAAGAAACGGGTCTACAAGTTGACAAAACTAGCAACCTCAGTCAAAATTATGATACCAATGCACGCAGTTAGAGGTATGATCATAGCTATCAAAAATAGAGATATGCTCTTCCAGCCACTTAAACATGAGGTTTGATTTCTGAAGATAATCAATTATTACTATTAAACTAATCGCATAGTTAATTATTTCTTTGCTGCCCAAAAGGTTGTTTCCTTAATACTCCTAGCAGTATCCTGGCTGAAGATTTCATTTCTTCACAAATAATTTTATATGCAGTAAAGTTGGCTTATCCAACTTCTCATCTAGTGAGGAGAAAAAAAGAAGAAAAAAACAGTTTAATTTTACTGCTATCCATAGCACTCCACTTAACTTTATGAGAATCTCATTCTAGTTAATTGAATCATGAAGAAGAGTAATTATATTACAACGAATGGTAAAGGCATTGCCCTGCTTAGTTTCAAGTGTAATGTACAGATTCCAGAAAAATCTCTTTCCCTGAGCTATTTTCTCAACAACCAGACAACATCTCTGTTTTCTTTCATATGCAAAGAGATAAAATGGATCAATTTAAATGAAGAAAGAACAAAAAGTCTTAATATACCACCTAGATAAGCAATTTATTCAGGGCCAAAGGATTCGATGTATGGTATCTGACAATGGTTGTTTGCCTTGTATTGTCAACTCTCTTGCAATTTCTATTCCAGAAAAAAAAATCAGCTGCTCGTTTGTGATAAAAACAAAATTTAAAATAAAATCAATAGATCTAAAATCAACTGTGCCTTCAATGAACCTAAAGCCACAATGTTAATTGATCTTAAAAGTTTATTATAAAATCATATGTAGAAGCAGTAACATGACGTTTAGTAGAGCAATTTTAAAGAATTCTCTATACAAAAGGGGGCCTCCCCCCCTAATTTGATATCTCTGAATCCATTTTTGGATCCATTTTCTATAATTCCTTCTCTATCTTGTATTTTCTACGTATTTTAATAAATTTTCATTTTGCCCATAGTTCAATTATGAGTGGCTAGTTTTCTTTCAAGCTTGGGTTGAAGGTGAAGTCTCAACATGTGTCATGGGCTTTATTTGGTAAATTTACTTTCTCTTCCCCTCTAATTTTTGTGGATGTTTTGACTTCTCGTCGACAAATAATACTAATCTTGTCTAGTACCGCCTTGGTTTTACCGGCCCTGTAGTATAAGGTTATTATTATTTGGCACGATAAGCCCTTAGCACCATATTGATTAGAGCGTGGTTCATGAGGTGTGGATTCCCCCCTCATGATTTAATTGGCATTAGTAAGGATTATTTAGCCCATGATGCATGTTGATACGGATCCAGATACCCACGTCATCTCAATAGATTTCTCTTCAATTTATTCTCGCCATTTCAATTCCAATTTTAGAATTTATTCTCACCATTTCAATTCCAATTTTAGGATAATCCAAATCATTTTCACCACAAATCCAACCACACATTTACAAAATTAATTCTACACACAATTAAAATCCACCTCCTCGTGGGATCGACACTCGTCACCATTAGTCTATTCTACAATAGATTCGTGCGCTTGCGAGTTCAATAAAATTTGCACAACAAGTTTTTGGCGCCGTTGCCGGGGAGGTAAGTTATTTTAATTTGTAGAATTAATTTTTGTCAATAATTTCTTTTATTTGTTTTCTTGTATTTTTTTTATTAAAAAAAAGTGAATCTACATTTAAAGGTTAGTATTTCTTTTCTTTTTCTCTTCCTTCAAATTCTGTAATTTAATTTTTAATTTATTTTTCTTTGTAAATTTTTTTTTGGTTTATCTTATTAATTTATTTTTAGTTAATTTATTTCACGTATTTATTTTTGTGTATTTTTTTAGTAAGATTATAATATCGCAATAAGGTTAGTATCGTAATTTCTCCCTCTTCTTTATTTTTATTTGTTTTGTTCCCATATTTATTTTTATTTTATTTGTTTTGCATGCATGGTCGGAGGTCATTATTACCTAATCTTGAACCTTGAACTTGAAAAAACACTTCGCACACACAAACACGTTAAAAATAAATTTGGAATGGATTTACAAGCACCACAGGAGAGGCCCTTTAAGGACTATTTTAGTCCCTTAGTTAATTTGAGCACATCATGTATAAGATACCCAAATGTAGCTGCTAGGAGCTTTGAACTAAAACCTAGTGTGCTAAATTGTCTCCCCAAATTCTATGGCTTAGAAAATGAGGAACCATATAATCATTTAAATGATTTTCATGCTATTTGTCAAACATTTAAATATGAGAATTTTTCAGATGATGATGTAAAACTTAGACTATTTTCATTTTCTTTAAAGGATAGAGTTTGTTCATGGCTTAATACATTACCTGCTAATAGCATTGCATCATGGGAACAAATGGTTACAAAATTTTTGAATAAATATTTCCCAGTGCATAAAACCAACGCTATTCGCAGGGAAATTTCAGAGTTTACCCAGAGAGAAGACGAGCAGTTTTTCGAAACATGGGAGCGATTCAATGGGCTACTTTTGAAGTGTCCACATCATGTGTACGAGAAATGACACCAATGCCAATACTTTTTGGAGGGATTATTGTCGAATGTGCAAGAATGGCTAATGGCAACAAGTGGAGGAGAGCTAATGTCAAAAAGTGCATCAGAGATTTGGGAATTCTTCCAGCGACAAGCGGATAATTCCCAACAGCGGAGTCGATCACTCAAGAATACTAAAAGAATGAAGGGAGTAAATGAGGTTCACATTGGTGAGTCAAGTTCAGAAATCAAAGAAGTCAAGAAGATGGTTGAAGGTCTTGCTCGACAAATAGCATCATTATCGACTGCTAAATCAACAGAGCCACATGACCATGACTCATACTCAGATCAAGCCAATGCCATAGGTGTAATGAGAAAACCATCAAATTACAACCCATACTCCAACACATATAACCCTGGATAGAGAGACCACCCCAATTTTTCATGGTCTCAAGGATTCCAATAGAATGGACCAGCAGCTCCAGCTCCACCAATGCAACAAATTCTTCAAGTTCCTCAAGCCTCTCAGCCACCATTTAGACCATACAATCAAAACTAGAACTACTCTCAACCTAGACCATGGGAGGATGCATTACAGAATTTCAAGAATGTTACTCACTCCACGATTGAGCAACAGAACCGCACCATTGATGGACTACGAAATGAGTTGAGAGCAGGCTTCAACTTGCAAGCCCAATCAGTTTCAAGCCTGGAGAAGATGGTAGGACAACTTGCTTCTTCAATTCAGACCTTGGCAATGATTGTTGAGAAATGCAAGTTTTCAAGTCAATCAGTGCCTAATCCTAAAGGAGTACATGAAGCAAGTACCAGTTCACCACAGCAGCATGGAGAGGTCAAAGCAGTCATGACCTTGCGAAAAGGAAAGGAAGTCGACAACAAAGTGGAGATGCCGGTGACAAAAGAAAATCAAATTGTACCTGTGAGTGTTGAGGACTCATCACCGGAGGAGAGAGAAGAAACCAAACCACGAGAATACGTTCCGAAAGCTCCATTTCCTCAGAGGTTAGCGAAAGGAAAGAAGGGAAAATCCACAGGTGAGATTCTCAAAATCTTCAAACAGGTAAGTGTTAACATCCATTTACTTGATGCTATAAAACAAGTTCCATCTTATGCCAAGTTTCTTAAAAACCTTTGTACTAAAAAGAGAAACATTCATGTTCAAAAGAAGACATTTTTAACAGAAAACGTTAGTTCTATACTCCAACATAAAATTCCTCTAAAATGCAAAGACCTAGGCTCCCCCACTATCTCATATAGCATAGGGAACCACACAATTGAGAATACTTTGTTGGATTTAGGAGCTAGTGTAAATCTGTTGCCTTACTCGGTATTTTTGAAACTTGGACTTGGAAAATTACACTCAACTCTAGCGGTGTTACAGCTTGCAGATCGGTCCACGAAAATATCTCGTGGTATTATGGAGAACGTGCTTATCCAGGTAGACAATTTTTATTTTCCTGTTGATTTCATTGTAATTGACACTCAACCAATACCGGATTCAAGGAAGCACATCCCCATTATTCTAGGCCGACCTTTCTTGGCAACTGCGGATGCTCACATTCAATGCAGAACTAGAAATATGCAGTTGTCCTTCGGCAATATGACTATGGAGCTTAACATCTTCAACATTGCCAAACAACCTCACAATGCAGATGATGAAATTGTTGATGTGGATTTAATTGAAGCATTAGTTGATGACACTTTTCTTTCAAACCTTAGTGATGACCCTTTACAAACATGTTTAACTCACTTTGGTTTGGATTTTGATATTGACAAATCAGTCGATGATGTCAACGCCTTACTTGACTCAGCACCATCCATGGACACTAATGAATGGAATTCAAGAATTGAACAATTAGCACCATCAGAGAAGAAACTCATCCCATCATCAGAATCACCACCGAAACTTGAGCTAAAATCATTGCCCAACACTTTGGAATATGCATTTTTGGGAGAAGAAAGTACTCTACCTGTAATCATCTCATGATCCCTAAATGACGAACAAAAAGGTAAGTTGTTGGATGTTTTAAAAGAGCATAAAGGAGCATTATGATGGACCATAGCAGACATTAAAGACATAAATCTAGTAGACTGTATGCATTACATTCACCTTAATGAAAATGTTAAATCTACTAGGGAAATGCAACGTCGGTTAAATCCTAATATGAAAGAAGTTGTTAGAACAGAAATCCTTAAGCTATTAGACGCAGATATCAGTTACCCAATTTCTGATAGTTCATGGGTCAATCCTGTACAAGTTGTCCCCAAAAAGTCAGGTGTCACAGTAGTTACGAATGCTGATAATGAATTAATACCCATTAGAGTGACTACAGGATGGCGTGTATACATTGATTATAGAAAGTTGAATTCTGTCACACGTAAAGACCATTTTCCTTTACCATTTATTGATCAAATGCTTGATAGATTAGCAGGCCATGAATTTTATTGCTTTCTAGATGGCTACTCATGATATAATCAGATTCTCATAGCACCAAAAGATCAAGAGAATACCACTTTCACTTGCCCTTTTGGCACTTTTGCATATAGGAGGATGTCATTTGGATTATGTAATGCACCTGCTACATTTCAACAATGCATGTTAAGCATTTTTTCTGATATGGTTGAACGATTCCTTGAAGTCTTTATGGATGATTTTTCTGTCTTTGGTGACTCGCTTGATAAATGTTTACATCATCTAACACTAGTTCTGCAGAGATGTATCGAGAAAAACTTGGTCTTAAATTGGGAGAAGTGTCATTTTTTGGTAGAACAAGGTATTGTTCTCGGTCATATCATTTCGAGCAAAGGTACTGAGGTGGATCTCATTTCTAATCTTCCTCCACCCAAAATAGTCAGAGAAGTAAGATCTTTTCATAGGCATGCTGGTTTTTATAGACGTTTCATTAAAGATTTTAGCAAAGTTTTTAGACCCTTATGCAATCTACTTGCTAAGGATGTACCTTTTATCTTTAATGATTCATGTCTTGTGGCTTTTGAAAAATTAAAGCAATTGTTGACATCATCACCCATCATCCAGCCCCCAAATTGGAGCCTACCATTTGAGCTCATGTGTGATGCATCTGATTATGCAGTAGGAGCAGTATTAGGACAAAGAGTTGATCGAATTCCCCATGTTATTTATTATGCTAGTATGACATTGAATGATGCACAGTTGAACTATTCAACTACTGAAAAAGAAATGCTAGCAATAGTATTTGCATTGGAAAAATTTCGATCTTATCTCATTGGTTGTAAAATAATTGTGTTTACAGATCATGCTGCTCTTAAATATCTTCTCACGAAGAAAGATGCAAAAGCTAGACTAATTCGTTGGGGGTTACTTTTGCAGGAATTCGACTTGGAATTTAAAGATAAGAAAGGCACAGAGAATGTTGTGGCTGACCATCTCTCTCGTCTCCATTTTGACACAATTATGGAAACATTACCATTGAATAAGTCATTTCCAGATAAACAATTGATGAGTGTGGAAGTATTACCTTGGTATGCTGATATAGTTAATTATCTTGTTACAGGTCAACTTCCAGAGCATTGGACCAAGCAAGACAAGACCAAATTTTTTGCAAAATAAAGAATTTCTTTTGGGATGACCCTTATTTGTTCAAGTATTGTGCAGATCAAATTATTAGACGATGTGTCCCAGAAAATGAAATTCAGAATATCCTTTCATTCTGCCATGAACAATCTTGTGGAGGCCATTTTAGTGCTAAGAAAACAGCGACTAAAGTTTTACAATGTGGTTTCTATTGGCCAACTATATTTCGAGACGCTTACACTTTCTGTTCTTCATGTGATAGGTGTCAACGAATGGGGAGCATTACGCGAAGGAATATGATGCCACTAAATCCAATTTTAGTGGTTGAGATTTTTGACGTATGGGGTATCGACTTCATGGGACCCTTTCCCCCTTCTTTTGGTCATCAATACATATTGATTGCTGTTGACTACGTATCGAAATGGGTAGAAGCAATTCTATGCAGAACCAATTATCACAAGGTGGTGATAGGGTTTTTGAAAAGTAACATTGTTTCGCGCTTTAGATTCCCTCGAGCAATAATCAGTGATGGTGGTGCCCACTTTTGTAATAAAGCATTCAAGGCTCTTTTGACGAAGTATTTAATCACTCATAAAGTGGCGACCCTATATCATCCGCAAACCAGTGGCCAAGTTGAGATCTCCAATCGAGAAATAAAGCACATATTAGAAAAGACGGTGAGGCCGGACATAAAAGATTGGTCATTAAGACTTGATGATGCATTATGGGCATGTAGAACGGCTTTCAAGACTCCGATTGGGATGTCACCCTACAAGCTAGTGTATGGAAAAGCTTGCCACCTACCTGTGGAACTCGAGCATCGTGCATATTGGGCCATCAAGAAATTCAACTTTGACATGCAGCAAGCCAGCTCATAAAGAAGATTACAACTGGCAGAACTTGAAGAAATTCGCAATGACGCATACGAAAATGCCAAGATTTACAAGCAACGAATGAAAGTCTTCCATGACAAGCAAATTATGAGAAAATCTTTCACTCCAGGTCAGAAAGTGTTTTTATTCAATTCTCGCTTGCACCTATTCCTAGGTAAGTTACGCTCTCGTTGGTCTGGCTCATTTATTGTTCATACTGTTTTTCCACATGGGGCAATTAAAATTAAGGACCCAAAGGACGGTGTCACATTTAAAGTTAATGGTCAAATATTAAAGCCATATCTAGAGTACCAACCACATGGAGAAGACACCGAAATAAATTTGAGTGACCCACCAGATTTGAATTGATTTTTTTTCTTTTTATTATTCTTTTGCTAATTGAAATTATTTTTGCATAAGTGTGTTTGTTTTATCATTAAATTTTCTCTTATCATTGTTAATCATGAGTACCATATTTAGACCGTTCAAAAGGCAGATTCAATTTTATAAAACACATCATATTTGGGCTCTGCAACCACCAGAGTTAGTATCCTATGTTGAGGGTTTAGAAAGCCAACTCAGAGACATTGAGAGAAGTGTTTACGACATCTAGTTGGAGCTTGAGGTAAATTCAATAAGATGACGATTTTATTTTTCTTTGTGTGTTTTAATTTGTTTTTCTGTTTGTGTGCTTTAGTTTGTTACCCTGGTGAAGTAGCGGATAACGGTACTCTGTGACAATCAAGTCGGTTACTTCAGTTTTCCCATAATAACTGATATTCTGAGGCGAAGGTATGGACAGAAACAAGATTCTAGCGAAGCTTCACAAGCGATTCCCTTCACTCCCTCAGAATGCCCTCCTTATAATCTATAAAGTTCGGTCTGAACGCATGCGATTGCTCATGAGGAATAACATACCTGCTGACATCCGTTGGTTAATCGAGGCGAAAGTACGATTGGCAGGTGAGTTACCTCCAAAATTTATTGCATACATGCCTGGTTGTGGTAAAAGAAATTATGCAAGAAAACGGCGAGCTCGAAGAATTTCTGTTGCTTGTCATAAGTGTGCCAGAATGAGTTGCGATAAAAAACCATGTTCTTTAGGAATGGTGTCTGATAACAGGGAAGATAAGATTCAATTCATTAGGAATGGCTTGAATAAGGAGTCATTGGATGATATCCTTTTGTCTCTTGAAATGCATCCCAGTGGATATGTGCAAGGAGCGATTCTCCAGTTATGGTCATTATTCCAGAAAGAACATGCACGATATAGTCTCGGGAATCTGACTATAAACGACCTTGTTTGCCAGTTTATAAGAAAACTGGATGGGAAGCCTATCCTCGACTCATAGAGGGCGTTCAAGCCGTTTCTGGACGTAAAACCAGAGGAAGATATGAGCTACAGTCGCAACTACTTGTACATATCCTTTTTACTTCACTGTTATTTTATTTCACTGTTGTTTTATCATTTGCATTATTGTTTTTAATAATTTCATTTATTACTGTTTACTTTTTGCTTTTTACTGTTTCCTTTTTTACTTGCGTGCCATGTGTTTTATACGTTATTTGACACTGACATGTTACCTCATACACAACTGTGACCCACTGTCACCAAGACTCTTAAATGTGATTTTTTTTGTCAAGCACTCACAAATTGTTTTTGAGAAGTATTCCAATGACAGTTACTCCCAATAGATAATTCAAGAACATTTGTGTGCTTTCTGGATTTTCATATAGCAAACATAAAGAGTTCGTTGATGCAGCCATCGATCTTGGTCGAAGCATAGGAGAGAGAAAATTACACTTGGTGTATGGAGGAGGTAACCGAGGGTTATCCAAATTGATCTCAGAAGCTGCTTTTGTCAGAGGAAGCCAAGTGTTAGGCATCATCCCAAGAGTCCTAAAACCTTTGGGCAGTTTGTCTGACTCACCGACTGGAGAAGAGTTAGTCGTCTCAGGTATGCAAGAACGAATAACTGAAATGATTAATCATGCTAATGTTTTTATTTTCCTTCCAGGAGATCTTGCAACACTAGAGGCACTTATCACACTAGCATCTTGGGCCCATCTGCACATTCACCAGAAACCCATCGGTTTGTTAAATGTCAATAATTTTTATGATGGCTTTATCGCATTTCTTAACCATGCAATAAAAAACTATTTCTTTCCTTCCAATGCCAAAAAGCTTTTTATTTGTGCTTACACTGTTAATGAGCTACTTGATATGTTACAAGCTTATTGACCGGAGCCAGACCCCTGGACCTTTGTATTGGAGCGTCCAAATAATGATGGTAACAGTAGCCGCAGTAAGAAGTACAAATTAGATTTAACTCTCCGTCTGTAAATATTTTCTTCTGTGTTGTACCACCCAGGTGATTTCTTCAAAACTCCATTTCTTTCTTTTCAAACATTGAGGACAATGTTTCGTTCTGGTTGGGAGGAGGGAATAATCGACAATTGTGGAATATTGGTTAAGTTTTTACTAATTTTTTGTTGTAGAAACTAATTGTTGCTAACTTTTTGTTGAAGATGGCTGAATATGGAGTGTAGTGACTCTAGAAACGCATCTTCATCGTTTGAAAAAAAATAAAAAAAAATCAGACATTTTCTTTTTCTTTATTATGTTTTGATGTTCATTTTTCTTCTTTTTTTTTAATTTCTCCTTTATAAATATACATTTTAAAATTTTTTTTGAGTCGAAGATGGCTGAATATGGAGTGTAGTGCCTCTAGATACGCATCTTCTTAAGTTAAAAAAAAATCATTTTTGTTTTCTATCATTTTCTAATTAGTTTTTCTGCATTATTTTCACATTTCTGCATGCATATTTTCCTTTCATGTTTAGAATAGGTTGGGGGTAGAATGTTGTTTAAAAAACAAAATTGTGTGATTTGTTTTAACATTAGATGACATAATTAATTTCAAATTTTAGTATTTGTATTATCTTTGGTCTTAAGTGATGTTACATTATGTGTGCTACTCTACATGTTGATGTCGGAGGCAAATATGAGTTGCTTGAAGGAATGAACATGTTATAATAAGTACCAAGTGAGTTTTTGAGCCTATCATTTTTCTTGGAGAGTAACCCTTTTGCCCATTCTTTATACAGCTTAGCAGTTTATTATTGTATACACGATCTCTAGATCTCTTTTGAGTTAACCATTAAATTTTTTTTTTAAAAAAAAAAGAAAAAAAGAAGAAAAAAAATGTGTGTTGCTACATTTGGAGGCCCATCTAACTAGTAGATATGGAAGGTTATTTAGAGCCCTAAAAGACGATGGAAAGGTCATCTTTGATCTGTTTGAGCCTTTCAAGCATCCCTTTTATCAAATATCCATAGTTAACCCTTTTGAGCCTTAAAAAAAAAAGCTTTTCTTTGTCAAACTTATCATCTTGACCCACTCCGATTTAGAGTATTACCCAATATCTTACAAGTTCCATCACCTATTTATGTTTGAGAAAAATATAAATAAATATTTTGTATAGTGAAGTTATGCTAAAAAAAATTGTTGTTTAAAAAAAATAATAGGTGAAATCCGCCTTGCAACTTCCAAAAAAAAAAAAATTTCCTCTGCATTTTTCTCAAACATACACTTTGTTTTCTTTATTTCACTTCTTTGTTAACCATGTCCCTATCCTACGTTACGTTCTAAAAAAGTCTTTCTTGATTTTAGGGAACTATAGTATGAAGTAGAAGCTAGTTATATGGGCTAAAAAGATGTAGTGGTGCATAAAAAAAATTAAAAAAAATTAAAAAATAATAATAAATAAATTGGGCTGACTAGCATTTTTATTTGACTTGAGATCGTATTATTTCTAAGCTGAGGGCATATTTCTTTCATCTTGGTGAGAGCATGTGATATCATTTTTTTATTATTTTTTCTCAATTACCATTCATTGGAGTGACTATTTTTATTGGGTTTAATTTCTTTGTGAGAGTGTCACTACTTCCAGTGAGATTTTGGGGTTTGACATGTCATTCTTAAAAGTAGCTATGACAAAGTCTACTGGGCTGATTCATGTGGATGGTTGATGTGGGTGTGATGTTTCTTTAGACTGAAGATAATGCTTATACTTTTATTTGATTGTTATCATTAGTCTGATTAAATAAACACGAGTGTTTAAAAAAAATCATTTTGGATTTCAATTTTGTTTTCGCTTTATTTGCTAGGGACTAGCAATACGCTGATTGGGGGGTGTGTTGAGTGTTAGAAAATACATATTTATAAAAGAGAAAATCGTCATTTTACATTTTACGTCTTACTAACAACCCTTACTTTTATGTATTTAAGATTTTTGTAATTTAATTATGTGTGTTTTATTTTAATTAAATATTTTATGTATTTTAGGAGCATTATGGTCATTTCACAATAAACAAGAGATCAGACGGTAAAACGGACATCACTTTTGAACTCAGGACGGTCAAAACCCTTAGGAGGAGCATAAAAGGAAAAATGACACTGTTCACATGTATTGTACTATTTACGTGTACGGTACTGTCTACGTTACTGTTCACGACACTGTTCACATAGACGGATCGATGAAGTGACATGACTGATGATGTGGCATTGACTGATGAGGTGTCACGATCCTGTTGGACTAAAATTCTTATGTACCGTTGATGGTGACGTGGCAGCATATCAGTGGACAAAAAATCTCGCGTACGGTACATGCATCACACATGATTATTTTCAACCAAACCGCATCACTGTTCAACCCGGGTCAAACCGTGTTACTGTTCATCCACGTGGTCAAACCGCGTACTGTTGACTGATGACGTGGCGCAATCCTGAGCGTACAAACTGTTTTTAATCCGATGGCCATGATTTACTCCATGTATCTATAAAAAGGGGGCATCTCCCCCCTAATTTGATATCTCTTAATCCATTTTTGGGATCCATTTTCTGTAATTCCTTATCCATCTTGTATTTTCTACGTATTTTAATAAATTCTCATTTTGCCCCTAGTTCAATTATGAGTGGCTAGTTTTCTTTCAAGCTTGGGTTGAAGGTGAAGTCTCAACATGTGTCATGGGCTTTATTTAGTAAATTTACTTTCTCTTCCCCTCTAATTTTTATGGATGTTTTGACTTCTCGTCGACAAATAATATTAATCTTGTCTAGTACCGCCTTGGTTTCACCGGCCCTCTAGTATAAGGTTATTATTATTTGGCACGATAAGCCCTTAGCACCATATTGATTAGAGCGTGATTCATAAGGTGTTGATTCCCCCCTCATGATTTAATTGGCATTAATAAAGGATTATTTAGCCCATGATGCATGTTGATACGGATCCAGATACCCAAGTACGTCATCTCAACAGATTTCTCTTCAATTTATTCTCGTCATTTCAATTCCAATTTTAGAATTTATTCTCGTCATTTCAATTCCAATTTTAGGATAATCCAAATCATTTTCACCACAAATCCAACCACCCATTTACAAAATTAATTCTACACACAATTAAAATCCACCTCCTCGTGGGATCGACACTCATCACCATTAGTCTATTCTACAATAGATTCGTGCGCTTGCGAGTTCAATAAAATTTGCACAACATGTAGGTCTTGTGTTCTTTGGTTCAAATGTAAAAATTTTAAATTTTAAAAGTCTTTGGTTCGAGCCGGAAGATTTACAAATCATAGTAATTTTTTTTTAACCTCTGATACATCAGTGCCAGTGGTTTTTGATACTTAATTTATTGACACACCGATATCAGTAATTTGTGATACCTATTTGTTAAAAGCAGAAAATGATGTGTATGCATACAATTACTGATACTTTTTAAAAAATGTCAGAAACTAAGTGTCAGTAAAGGTCATTTTTGTAGTAGTGCGTGCAACTAGATAAATTTGTAGGTGATTTGTTTGCAAGTTTAGGGTTTTTGATCCGTAATTATAAAAAACTAAACCTAAGTGCCAAATTTTAATCAATATTATGTGATATTTTTGTTTAATTGCATGTGAAATGTAATTTAAGATAAATAAACAAAACTCATGTGTTTGTTTCTTGATTCAGCTTATATCTTTCTTAATTCTAATGCTTCCATTAAATTAAATATGGAGAGCTTTTTTTTGGATTGTTTCGTGGGAAAAGATTAAATAAAGTGCTTGTTTTACTTGATAGTTAAGTAAGAAAAAATCAAGATAATTGAGTATGTAATTATCTTAGGGTCGTTGTTTTTAAGAGAAAGTATGATTCTGATAATTGGTCTAAAATCTATTGTTTAACGGCGAAGAATGATTCTTTAACCATTTTCGCATATATATAAACTTCGTTAAAACTATTTTCTGCGATCTCTTTTTTTTGTTTAGTTTACATAGCAAATCAACTCTAAACCCCCTCTCCCAATTTTGTGCAGGTGTTTATTAGTGTATTCTTAGCAGATTTGGAAAGTTTGGGTTAATCTCATTGAGTTTAGATATAGTTTTTTGTTAAATCTTCGTTATTGATCAGCTTTTGTATTTTATGTGTTCATTGTTGATAATTTATTAATTGATAACAATCTTCTGCAGAATGACCCGTGCTTACTACTATACTCAGTAGAAATAAATAACTTAGGTTAATATTTTAATCGATACGCTTTTTAGTGACGTCACAATTCACAAATGCTAAAAATGGCAGACAATTGCTTGTAATTCATTCATTAAAATTCATTTTTAATCAAATGAAATGAGAAACATACGAATTGAGAAAACAAAGAAAGTTCTGCATATTGCAGGTCTTTTGAATTAATAATTTTCAGTGTTGAAAAGTTCTGCTTATTGCATGTCTTTTGAATTAATAATTTTCACAGTGTTGAGCTTTATCTTCAGCCTTGCGGCATCATGTCGTTTCATTGAATCAAGAATTATTAAGACTCTTCTCACAGGATATATATGTTTCATTTCCGTTTACCACATTGATGGACCGACCATTGATGTATATATTGCTGTCATGTTATGTTATTGGGGAGATTGTCAATTCACCCATTATTGAAATAAAAAAAATATATCACTTATTCTCTATAGTTTTTACAATATCTAAAAATCCCATGGCACTAAGTAAGTTATTTGTTTGATAATTTACTTTTAGAATATAAAATATATATAATATTTAAAAATGATAAAATCTTATTTTTAATTTTTTACTCACACTGAAACATATATTTTTTTATTTTTAGTATTTATTTATTTTTAATTTTCATTGATATGATTTATTTAATTTATAATAAATAGAAATAAAAATGTATTTAAAAATAGAGTAATATTATGAAATTATGCTACTAAAAAATTATTATCTATTGAAAAAAAAAAGTGTTATACATTGATTTCAGACGGATGGTAAATGGGAAATTGGCAATCACCCTGGGTTATCGTGGCGTTCAATATATAGTCTCGGATCATGTCATGATGATGCTCTGATGACATCAATAATACTGATAGCAACAATTATTATTTTAAAATAAACTACAACAGGTGTGTTAAAATAATTATTTATTGGATAGCATCAGCTGCAGCACAAGGACGTAAAACGATTATAACTTCCAATTATTACATACACGTACAGCATACAAGTTTTTTCGTTTCCTATATAAAGCAAAGATTTTGGACGTGGCAGCCATTCCATTTTCTGCTCATTACTATATGATCCTTTCTTCTTTTTTCTTGCTTATGAAATCTAATCGATGCTCTTAGTTTCTTTTCTAATTTGTTTTTCAATCTTTCGGTGTGTTTATTTAATTTTAACTATCAAATATCAATGCCATGGATGAATGAACCGGTGTTTGATGAATAAGCTTTTGTAACTTCATTTTCTAATTGATTTTTGTGGGTTTCAAGTGATATGAGGTGGTAGTAGGAGTAAAGTTTGATGTTGGCATAGCTCAATCCGATCAAAATTCTCAGTGCAGCTGAGTCCTTTATTCTGATTGAGCCGTGCCAATATCACATTCATTCTCTATATCATCAAGAAACTCAATTGATTATTGTCACATCTTTTTTTTTTTTAATTCAATCTTGATCCTTTTATTTTTAATTTTTAGTCTTTAGAGTCATTTGCTTTTTTACTCTTGATCATTTTCTCCCCAGATTATCTATATTGATGTGAATATGTATAACAATTTTAAAGCTGATCTTGAGCTTTGACTTTAATATTAATGTTTTCTTTCTTTTTTTTTGGTGAGTGATCACGTGCGTATACAATGGTTTATGAGTAAGATGTCTACTCAACTGAAATAAATTTATTCTCATATATAACATATGGTGATAATCAACTCTAGGGGAGACTCGAACTCTCTTATATAATAAAAATAACATATCAACTCTTATCATTAAAAGTTAGAATTTTAGATCTCTTTCACATTTGTTCGCTCAAGTTAAAATTTCACGTTTCCCATTTAATTCTTTTAGGTTTAATTTGATTTAAAATATATTTTTTAGGTTTCATTAGTATAATATTGGTCCTTTTAAGTATCGTGTTTTGAGCTTTCACGTTTCTATCTGAATCAATCACTTTCTATTTGTAGTATGATTTTCAATAAACATGACAAAATTAGCTGAAATATGAAGAGAAAAAAATAGTAAAGGAGTGCATGAACGCACTCACATTTAACTCTTTTTTTTCGTTTTTTTCCCCCCTGCTATATACTTTTGTCAACTCCGGTTTGCTGGAGATGAATGCGCTCCTTTTTGCTTTTCATTTTTCTTGAGAAATATCGGCTACCAAACAAAAGGATGATTTGACTAATTGCTTTGCGTTATTCAGTGAATGAAGAGTCGAGACCAAGAAAATTATTGAAGATTACTTAGAAGATCGGCAAATAGAGAATAATTTGCGTAACACTTTTACCAGAACCAATGGGTTAGTGGCATGTGTCATTTGCTACCAAAGCGAATTCGAACACCGGACCCATTCCAAAAACATGGATAAAAATGGAAAAAGATGCACGTGATTCGCCCTGTTGCGCATGTGCACCTGGGCACATGCGGAAAGTAATCATTAGCATGAGGTTTTTCTAAAGTAATTCGGAAAAAGGCAATAACTCAGAAAAATAGGGATTAAGAAAAAAAAAATAGATGAAGCGACAAATTCTTTAAGATAAAAAAAAACTATCTTCAAACTCGTGTTTATAAATAGGGTACTGTCACGTCGACGCTCCTATAACTTTTCATTCAAGCTCAAAGCTGAGAAGGGTGAACCTAATTTGTAGGGGTGGTAATAGGATTCGTTCATTCGATGTAATTCAATACAAATTAATTGAATTTGATCTTGAAAAAATGGATTCGTTTAATAAATAAATAAATTCAATTCGAGTCACTAATTAAATGAATTGAAATTGAATTTAAAAATATTGATTCGTTTATTCGTTTATGACTCATTTAATAAAAGGGTCATAAGAATTGAATATAAGTCGATTTGTTTAAAATTTGTTCAATTTAATTACTTTTTTCCTTATTTTTTTAATTTGAAGGTTATTTGTATTATTAAAGATTTGCTATTTGCTATTTAGATGATTGTATATTTAATCTTAAAATAAAGTTTGGGTTATTTATATTTTGTTGTAGGATATTAAATTTATGGCTTTTTTATATTTTATATTACTTAATTTTGTTTATTAATTATATTTTTTTTAAACGAATTGTAAAAGAATTCTGATTCAATTCGATTAGTTATGGATTCGTAATAAGATAAATGAATAATAAACGAATCCGGATTCGATTCGATTCATTTATTAATTCTATTAAATGAATTATTAAACAAATCAAACCGAATATTTATTTAATAAATGAATCAAATTTGAATCTTGATAATTTAATTTATTTAATAAACAAACCAAATCCAAATTACTAAAATTTTAACCGAATTCATTTATGATTCGAATCGAATTCTATTCATTTACTCATTTTGCCACCCCTAAATTAGTAATATGTGAAAATGAAAATCAATCCCTTCATATTCCCTGTCAATTCACAAAAAATCAAATTCGCATAATTTGGAAACATTAATGTAAAATGTCGTGTCACTAAGGGCGATTTGGGCAATCCAATCAAATAATTTCTCCTTTTGCTGTCAATCAAGTATCCATTAAACGTCTTCTCAAAAAAAAAAAAGTATCCATTAAACGTTTATCATGTATCATATTTGATGATGCAATGGCAGCATTAACAAATTACCCTATGTCATTATCGCTAAACAAAGTTAAACTAAATTGTTTTTCTAACCGCTAAATAAACAGTCGTTGGTTGCATCTTGTCTCTAACTAATTGGTACTACCGTCCTAAATTGTAAAGACGGTGATTTAGTTTGGTGAGTAGTTTCTTTAGTTAGGTCAACTTTAATTCAACTTTTTTATTAATTTTATTGGGAATTCTAAACACTAATCCGATGTGGTTATTAAACGTGTCATTTTATTGTCACACATCTAATATAATTTCAAAAATTTTTGTGCTATCCATTCCAATTCTAATAACTCTTGTTGGAATCAATTAGGATCAGTTGGTAAAATCTCTTAAGTGAAACAAGATTTTTGAGATTAGAACATTTCTCACATGGGGTGGAAAAAGAATTGGGTTAATTGCCATCAAATTGCACTTTTTTTAATTCTAATTTTTGGTTCCAAAATAAGTAAACACAAAAGAAAAAAATTAAAAATACGTATAACTTAAGGTGACAGCTTACGTGACACTAATGAATTATTAATTTGAAAATATCATAAGGCTCACATATTTAGGATCCATTTGGAATTGGGTAGCTTAAAACTGATTTTAAAAAACTAAAAGCTAATTTTGATTACTTTTATAATCCATTTTGATAAAATTATTCTATCATACAATAGATTTTGAAAAAGCAGAAAAAGAATAACTTTTCAAAATCTGACTTTGATAATCGCTTTTATACTTAGGCTTCGTTTAGTACAACTTTTCAAGTAGAGCTTATTTAAGTAGAACTTTTGTTAGTAGAGCTTTTACCAAAAAAAAAAAAGTTGTTTGGTTGTTAATAAGAGTTTTTATTAAAAATTTATGAAATTACTTTAATAGGCAAATTTTTTAAAGTTATGTTATGAAAAGAATAAAGTAAGATTATCAAATAAGTAGACGATATTTTATATATTTTAACATTTAAAAAGAGCTTTTCAACATTTACTCATAATAGCTCAAAATTTGAGTTTTTGCTAGTAGAGGCAAATATGTTATTTAAACTTCAAAAGCTCTATTAGAAAAACAAACAAATAACAACAAAATTACTATAAGAGCTAATGAGATTAAATAAGCACTTATGACCATTAAATAAACCATACCAAATAGGCATTTAATACAATTTCATATATATTCTTATGTATATTATAAAAGTCCAAAATTATCTTTATTAATTAAGAATTAAAATTATTAACTTTAAAAAATTATTTTTATTTCCAATTATGTTTGAGATAACAAAATAGAAAAAATAAAATTAATAATATAAAATATTTATTTTAGTTATCAATTATTGTATATACATAATAAAAAATATTTTGCATACATGTTTATAAATGTAAAAATAAATTCAATATAATGTCTAATTCAATCATTTACATTCTTATAGTAATTTAAGTGTTTAACTGTAAAATTTACCAAATATATCTAATTGTTTTTAAAACTCACAATACTTTTAAAAATAAAATTTACCAAACGTTTAATTAATTTCTTTCACAATTGATTATTTTTATAACACAACTAAAACAATTATTTACCCTTATTAATATTTTTTTCCTCAAATCTTTTCACATCACGTAAGTCGATGTTTTAGATTATAGAAGAAAGCATGTGAATGCAGTAGGCGTAAGATCTGTTATTTTTGACAAGCGAAAATAACTAAAAATTTTTAAAAAAAGAGTGGGCCCAAAATTTTAAGGCCCATGTGATCCAGAAGATAGCCCAATAATTTTGTTTGAATAGAAAAACTCCGAAGCAGCAAAACCCTCGCATCGCAACTGGCATCAGTTGTAATTTGAAGATTGAAGAAGCAAACGATAAAAAGAGATGGCTTTGACCAATTTCATTCTGACGGTGGCTGGCGTCAGCGCTGTGGTTCTTCTACTGAGAAGTGACGTCAAACAATCGGCCTCTATTTTCAGACGCAACGTTAAACATATTCGCAATTGGCTTGAAGAAGAATCCACCGCTGCCTCCAAGTAATTTCTTTTTCCCATTTTTTTAAATTTCAATTTACTTTATATAATATGATTTGTGGCTAATTCTTTAATATATATTTTTATTATTCTTAAATTTTATAGAATAGGGAAAATTAATCAGTAACAAACTGTTGTTACGAAAAGATGATAGTAATATTGCTTTTTAATTTTTATATAAACGAATTTAGGGTTCAACAATTGTCTGGTTAGCAGCTTAATGCCATTTCAGTTGAAATAATTCGAGGCTCTTCTCTAAGTTAGAAAGGGAATGATGTTCTGTTCAACATATGCCCTAAATGATTAATTTGACATCTTTGTCCCATTAGTTTAGTTATTTGGGTGCTGCAATTTGTTGTGGCAGAGGATTTGGTCCTTGATCGAGTGAAATTAATCGTTTTAGAGGAATCTAATTACGAACACCAAGTAGTTGAATTGCAGAATGCTTTAAATGTTATGAATGCTTTGTTGCGTCTAGCACTGCAGCATTTTCTGAGGTTATGAATATATGTGTAAACAGTAGGAAATGAATTTTTTTTTCCAAGAATTTATTGCTAGGGCCTCGGAAGTTAACCATTGCTTCAGGTTCTTATTGCATTGGTTTCTATTCTAATATTGACGTGTTCTCCAGAACGAGGGTATAAATTTCTCTAGTTTCCTCGTATTGTTAGGAGAGCATAGTGCAGTTAGCAATCCTGTTCTGAAGAAGGTTCAATGTTGAGTCCAACACATCTGTCTGATGGCTTCAATCCTCTGCCGGATGTTTATATAGAAGCATCCTTGATGTTGATTTGATGTCTTTTAGCAATCCTTTATCTTCTTTTTATTTTTTCCCTTTTTCAAGCTTTCCCGACAAATTTAGCTGCGAAATTATTTAGTACCGAATTCATGGAGTTCTCATGAATTGGTTTAGTCAGCTGTGATAATTTGAAGTTGCACTGATCGGCATGTTGAGTGGCAATCAGCTACCCTTTTAAGGCCCTAAACTGTAAATTTTTTTTTGGCTTAAGCTAGATGATTTGTGTTAGATTCCAGCCAAGTATGAAAGACTTCTGTCAAAACTGGGCCATGACAATACTGCTTCTCAAGTTCTTGTGATTACTTTAAATAATAGGAAAAATAACCTCTGAACTCAGGTTGTAATTCTGACTGTCTTTGTGGTGAAGAAAATCTAAATTTATCTTCTCCATGCCTTCCTAATTATGCATAATGGTTGCGGTAGTTTGCTTCTTTGCTTATCGTTTCGTGAATATCTTTATTTATTATTTTTTTCCGTAAATGCCGTTTAAGTTGTTTTTGTATGTGAGATTAATGTGACTTTGATGAATGTTGTTTCAGAGCTGCGGAGAACATAAAGCCCAAGGAGCTGGAGACAAAGATTCCTGAGGACACCCCAAAGGAGAAACACTAAAATGTTTTGGAAGGGGAACCTGAGTGTTGTTTTATAAGAAGAGTTTGTAGGTTGATCTTTAACTTTTTGTCAATTTTTTTTTCTTTTTCGGTGTACTTGGAATAAATCTTGATTATGCTTTCTGGGACCTATTCCGTTCCCTATTTATACCGATGTGTGTAAATTACCAAAAAGAACCTTTTATTTAAGTTATATTTTATTCTAGCTTTAGCATTAAATCTTTTTGAGACTTCTAAGTGAGGTTGTTCATTGCTGAAGCTCCATGTGCCCTGTTTGTCAATTTTGACATTCTTTTGGCTGAAATGTATTCAAACCAAGCCCCTTATGCAGAGGCTATTGCCTCTCTCCATGCAAACTCAAATCTGTGTTTTATTCAACCATTACCATCACGAACTCGTTTACAGGCTATAATCATCACCAGTCCGTGCATCGGCCTTGAAGGAAGAATGTTGAAACCAATGAGGCATGTGTTTCTTTGAATTTCTTTCACAAATCATGTCTTTAATTAGTAATTAGCTTGCGAAAATCATCCTTACCTCATCTTCATGTCATAGAATCGTCAGAACGAGCAACTTTTGTTATTTAAGTTGATTCTGACAAGTGATGGTAGCTTTGGGTCTTTGCTCAAAACACAAAAGTCTGTGGGCAGCGTCATTATCCACAAAAAGAACAACCATTTTCTGTTGTCAAAAATTTTGACTTCATTGCCCAATCATCCATGCACGGGCATAAGCGTAAAGGATAGAAAAACGAAAGGGATCCCGTGCTAACAAATTATAGGCCAAGATTTTGGTCATTGTATTTGTAATTTTGTATTGTTCAAGCAGAAGGAAAGTTATTGCTACTAAGGTCCCGGTGCAGCAACATAACAGCTGGCTTGCTGTGTAATCGCTAGCAACAGCAAAAACTGTTATACTAAGTTAAGGTAGAAGGTGAGTGTGGGAAATGAATTATTGAACAAAGCATTGGATTGACTGAATATATTTAAGGACAGCAACTGTCCTGTAGTTTGGTAAAATGGTCATAGAAACCCCCTTATTTTCAGAAATAATCACATAATTTTTTATGAGACACACAGATATTTGCTATTTTTAAAAGAAATGGTCGTGTGAACCCTCGAGGTTTGTCAAAAAGATGGGTCTGTGTGTCCCAAAAGAGGCCCAAGTGACCATTTCTGAAAACAAACAAAATATTCGTAACTATTTCACTAATCCAAAGTGTGTCGATGTCCTATTCCCTTGATTGAATTTGTACCACGAGGCTCACACTGATCCCTCAGGTTTTATTTTTTTGGCTGGAAGCGGCATATTGAAGAATGCCCGGCAAATGGAAACAGCCGGTGCTGTTGGATTTTTGGAAACACTTAACGCAACAAGTGTAAACGACTCAACAAAAAGTTCCCTGAACTCAGGGGCGGGACTATGTAACGGCCTGGGGGACTTCGAGTCGAGAGAAAACTTCATAATTTGCCTCTCAGGTTCCTTGCTTCCATATTATAGCCCATTCTGAACTAAAATCCTGATTCTACCTAGTTACGGATTTCTACTTGCCTCTTCTGTCCACCAAAAGTTCTGTTACAGGTGCATCATTTGATGCTCTTTCAGTAGAATTTCAAGGTGTGCCCCCCAAGTCCTTCCCCTATTGAATTTTTCAAAATGTTTCCCTTCAACCGTTTGTTTGTTCTCTGTTTTTCCACAACAACTATTTCTGAAGCACGTCTCATCTCTTAATCGACAAGAAAAGAAAAAAGAGACGACCGCGGGGTGGGGGCCCCCGTCAAATTTATGGCGGAATGTTTGACCCAATTAATCTTAATATATTGAGCTCATGTAGAACATAGAGATGGGAGTTGAAAAACAACTCAAATGAAAATCAGTTTGTTTTAATAAAATAATTTTTCCTTAATTTGAAACTTCTATTCATAGTAATTTGTAGGCCCTTCAAAATAATCTATAGGTCCTTCCAAATTAATAACAAGAAAAAAGAAAGGGAAATTTATAATATTAGCCAAAAAATTTAGGCCTTTTTCTCAGTTAACCATAGCAATTTTTTTCTATCAATATTAGCCAAATCCAAGTCTTTCTTCCCAAATTACCCTTTTTCACGGAACAAAACTAACTTTTCTCCGCATCGTGAAACAAACAAAATGCAGCAGCTTAGCTTTGTACTCGTGAATCATCAACGACGGCAACAAATAATAGTAAAAGTCAGTCATAATTTATCCAGATCCAACATTAATCGACATCACGTACTGGTATGAGTTATTTTCTCAACTTTCTTGGTGAATCTAAATTCTGGGACGGGCTGCCTGTAGCAACAAGAGTTGGTGCGACAGGTGCCTGTCGCACCAACTCTTGTTGCTACAGGCACCCCGTCGCCCCAAGCCTTGGGCGACAGGCTGCCCGTCGCCCCAAGCCTTGGTGCGACAGGCTGCCCGTCGCACGATATTTATTAAATCTGTATTAATTTGATCCGGATCTAAATAATTTTTTTTTTATAATTTCAGGTTTAATGGATTCAGTTGTACTTGAATTGTGTTACGATGGTTGGTGGGAGACATTAGATGATGGCCGTATGGAGTATGTGAATGGTAAAAATCGAGCTTTTTTGGTTGGGAAAAATTGTCTGTTTGATCAGTTATTGGCAAGAGTATACGAGGTGTTACAAATAAATCCTAATGAATATAATATTACAATGAAGACAACTTTGAGGTCTAGTAACACATTATATCGTATATGTGCACTGCCTATGGATATATTTGATGATGAAATGGTGAGGGTTGTGTTGCATATGGCATCCGACGTAGCCAATTTTGGATGCATTCCTATATTCGTGACCATATCACCTCGAGTTCTGAGTGAAGGTATTGAGCCGCATGTCGATACAGAAACTTCGTTTAGAGCAAATATGTCTGGCCCCGAGAATGATGAAGAGGTGTTGCCAAGGACAGTATCGCTGCAGCAATATTACTCTCCAATCCACGACAATTATGACAACATTGAGGATAACGGCGTTACGTTACAGGATGTTGGAGCAACGGTATTCCCAATAACGACGTCGTTGGAGCAACAATATTCTCCGTATCACAACAATGATTTTTGGGACAATGATGATTTTCATGATGAGGCAGCGGGGGATAATGTTTGTGCAGAACCTTTTAATAATACGAGGGGCACTCATTTCAATAATGATGGTGATGATGGAGGAGCCGGTCCTTCGAATGTTCCGTCGGATCAGCATGAGGATGAGTATGAAGATAATGCTCCTGTGAATAACAGAGACAATAGACCTATTCCTTCTATGGTTCGGTCGAGAAGGAGAATTGATCCTCTTACAAGTCTTGCTCCAACTTTGCCTTCGGACACGGTTGCTCCAAGTTTTGTTAGCAGTTGTGACTCAGATGATATCAGTGTGGGTATGCTATTTGCTGAGAAGAGTGAGTTTATATTACAACTACGCAAGGTGGCCTTTAGAGATAAGTATGATTTTAAGATTGCACGGTCTACTACGACACGTTTTGAGGCTCACTGTTCTTCAGAATCATGTAAATGGCGTATTCGAGCAACTAGATGTTCGAACGAGCAAAATGTTCCTTGGGTGGTGAAGAGAATTGACAATGTACACACTTGTCATAATGAGGTATTGGTTGATGGACGTCATCAAGTAAGGAGCCGGGTTGTCGGTCATATTATCGCAGATAAATATATTCAAGACAAGAGTAACTGCATATATTCGTAAATCCATACTCTATTTTTCCGAAAGTCAACTCGTGCCAGGACCCAATGCTCGTTGTCCAAGTTAACAGGGATGAGTAACTGCATATAAAATTTGAAAAACATGTTCGTTATATACGAAATTGAAACAGAAACTAAGCAAAAGCGTCAACTCGAATATTGAAATATAATAAAATACATACCATATCAACATCCGTCATTGATTTGGACAGTGTGTGTTGTCGCCCACACAGATAACTATTCACGCGGTCGTCGAATTCTAATGAATCGACCGCACAATTCCTGTTGTTCCATAGCTGCCTCAAGAATACCTAGTACATAGACAACCAAGAAATGCATAAATTAACAAAACTTAAATGTAATAAATAAAAAAAATTAAATAGCATTTATAAGTTTTGTCGGAACGTTACCCAAAAAAATGTGTCAGTATGTGTGACACGTTGAACTAAGGCATTTGGAAACTGTCGTTGCTTCGCGCTAATCAAGCGGAGATACTCGTGAATGTGCTGTAGAGAAACACAAACATTACGATGTAAAAAAAAAATTTATACACAAGTCGACAACACTCTAAAATCTTCGATAGTATAAATACCTCATCGCCTAGCCATCCCATGGAGGCTGTACCCAAAATAATTTCAAAGAATGACCGCGGGTGATGGACTCTCCAATCCATTGTGATATCACCAGCGAACCATCGATCAAACTCAGCAAACATACTAGCGTCCTCCAATCCCCGCAGTGGATTGACATCCACATTCGTACTCATGTCAATCGCATGCTCCATGATTTGGGGTCGAGGTAAAGGCCGCACGTTCTGTCCTCTCCTGGCAGGAGGAATCACGAACGGACTGTTATAAACATACGACGGTATGTACGCGCGGCCGAACTTACTAACGCGCGGAGGCAACTCAGTGAACACCTGCACGCTCTTCCCACTAACATCCCCGTAGAAACTATACAATGACGTGGGCGTAGACAAATTTTGACTGCCCACGTCAGTATACACTCCACAATCATCCGGGGCCTGTCCATTCGCAAAGAAGAAAATATTAAACAACTATAAAAAAAAAATTAAACGAACATAATTATTAAATTTAAAATTGCTCACCGCATACGAGCGTGCAGTGGGAGAATCATTATTTCGACGTTTAGAGAATGTGTCGATAAATCCAACAACGGTTTCTGTAAAATCTTTTAAATCTGACTTTATTTCATTCACGTTACGATCAAGCTTATCCAACCGTCGTCGGACGTAATCATTAAACTGCTTTGTCCTTGACTGTTACAAAAGAAATAAAAACTTTAGAATAACAGTAAAACAATAATGAATTATAAAGGAAAAATATCGTATATTATTTACAATAAATACCTCACGTGCGTCATCAGCGTTGTCTGTTTGCTCCTAGTGGTCATCAGCAGGCACCTCAACCTCATCCTCAGAAGTGTCATGGCGCTGCTCTGGTATTGGGTTTGGTATGTCGTCATGATCGTCATGCTCGTCTGATTGCCTTGTATCCGACGACATCGCGTTGATTGAGGGTTGGTGCTGTATAAAGTATCATTTAAAATTAATGAATGAAATGTCAAAAATATCGATTAAAAATTTAATTTGTACTTAAAATATACCAACCGTATGAACTCAGTCTGGAATGCTTGGCATGTAACCCTTCAAAGAGAGCCAATATTTTTGGCTACTCTCTTTTGAAGTTGGCTCAAGAGCTTGTAAAACGCCCCCTGCCATAAATTCAATTAAAAATAGTAAGTAAATATACATAACTTAAATTTAGTAAAGTTAAAAAAATAACTAATACATATTACTTACAAGACGAGATTCGTCGTTAAAGAACGCATAAACCTCCGCAAAGTTGATGTTCGAAGACGCCATGGGCTTCCATTGCAAAATGCGGGAAATTTTCTTTTTCGTTTTGACAACCCATGTTGATGGCATACCTCCGATTGCTTCGTAAATCCATGCCTACAACAACGTAAGTGAAAATTCAAATAAAACAACTATCAAATATTTAATACTATAAAACTTATTAATATAAAAAAAACGCACCTGAACCCCGTACGTAAAGCCGTAAAGATTGTATTTTTCGATGTTATGATCTGGATTTTGCAACCGAGTCCTCTTAAATTTCTCATCTTTGTCAGATAATGCATCGTCAAGACTGTCGAAAATTATTTTCCACGTCAAAAGACCCCATGCACGAGTTCGGAAGAATTCTATATCATCAACGTCGTCAAGCCAAAACCAGTTGATTTGAGCGTGATTTTTTTTTGCATTCAGTACTCTGTCCGCAAAATAAAACAGCGCAATTTTTAATGCGTCCATATCATCCATTTCCTCGAATTTCAACGAGGAAAATTCTGCATCGAATTCTTTCACACACATCTTACGATGCAAACCGCCAAAATACTTATTCCGTAGCCTCTGCTGCTCCATTTTATCATTCTTTTCTTTGCTCGGACTCGCAAATGAAAGTCCAGTAACCAAGCACCATTCGACAATTGAGAAGCGAATCAAATGCCCACCAATTTCGAACCATAACTGATCCTCAGGGCTATCTTCTTCAGGGGCCACTTGCCTCAGTAAAAGATTGTGCAATATTACCCCACTAAATGGAAAACTTAGACATTCCAAGAAATGCCCAAATATATCCTTTTTGAACATATTCAACTGCCGCTTTGTTAATTTTTCCTGGATCACTTTCACGACCGAAGATAACTTACACATGCTCGTAATTCGATCAGGAAAGTGATTGGCATAAGGAATATACATCTTGCCTACTTCAATATCCGGTGATTCTGATTTCGCCATGTATCTGTAATATTTATAAAATTATTACATTATATTAAAAAAAAATTTAACTCTTAAAAAAAACAGACTGATGCGACAGGCGTGCCTGTCGCACGCAGGCCGTGCGACAGGCGCGCGCGACAGGCCTTCCCTGTCGCGCGCCATCCCCTTCCCTTTCTCTTCTCTTTCTCTTCCCTTCCCTTTCCCACATGGATCTCACCCACCACCGCCATTAAACACTACCAACAACAACAACAACAACAACAACAACAACAAGAAGAAGCCAAACAGCAACAACAACGACAATAACAACTCACCTAGGGTTTTCAATTTTTTCCTTTGATTTTGGATATCTCCGAAGTTTTGAAGGTGATTTAGCTTCTTTCCGCCGTCACCAAGTTCCTCCGCTGCCGATCTACGCCGCCGCCGAAGATCTATACAACTTCCAGTGATGAGACTTTAGTGAGAGAGAGAGAAATTTAGGTGAGGGAAACGTGAGAATGGAGAGGGTATTTTCGTCCATAAATTAGGGATATGACTAATGTTGATAGAAAAAACTTAGAGGGGTTAATTGAGAAAAAGGCCTAAATTTTTTGGCTAATATTGTAAATTTCCCAAAAAGAAAAAGTGATTGAAAGAAAGATACAAGATATGGATACTTGGCTATAAATTTCTTCGAAACATGACCTACCCTACTCTTCATCTATACTCGTGCATATATAAAACAAACAACAGTACAAATAGAAAAAGGAGAGCGGAAAGGACAAGCAGCCAGCCACCTCCATACATCTTATAAATTATATGTTCTAGAATCGATGAAAAAATTGTTCTTGCAGAAGTAAAATGCAACTTGAATTCTTTCTTCAAATAAAATTTCATTTCGTGCATAAAAGACACCAAAACTTTTCAATTTTACGCTCATCATTTCTTGGTTATTATGAATCATGAAATTTAATATCAACTGGCCTACACGTCCGCTTTAATTTTCTCCTTTAAGAGAAGCGGTAACACAGCTGGAAGCCATTGGAGTTGGCAAATGAATTTTCGAGCAGCTTCGAAGTAAAAACTGTACATATTAACACTCATAATTTTTGGTAAGGCCTCCAGCTTCTCCCTGTGAGAATTAGCTACCTTACTGTGGACTTGTGATCTTTATGGGTGTGACTATGTTTGCACCCTAAAATCATTTGCACTTTAAAAATTATGAAAATTGATGGTACCTAAAAAATAATATAATTAATTATTACATGTGTGACAAGTATTACTGAATTTAATACAACTACTGCTTATATATATGTTGGTTTTCAAAACAAATAAGCACATGTCATAATATTATTTACTTGTTATATTACTGACATGGTATCTTTGATGTATTCTAAAATTTATCCAAAAAACAACTATAACCACTTATTTTAATAAAATAATATATTACAAACATGTCCATAATATTAATTACTATTAAGTATGGTAGATTATAAATTAGTATAACATAATTACGCTAAATACTCATCCATTGTTCAATGTGTAATCCTCTTAATCCCTAAAAAATTTATTTCCAACATCTTAAAATATATTTAATTGAACAAGGAGTAGATCAATATATTGACTACAGGATATATGTACCAAAAGTGAAAAAAAGATTAAAAGAATACGATAAAAATGGTCATATTTTTGCTTTTTGATTTTCAAAAGAAGAAATAAAAAGTAACAGTTTTGGTGCTATTTTTTTGAATTTATGTTATTTTTTTCAATCTTAATAATTAAAATTGATCGACTACCTTTTAGCATTGATGAGGAGGCAAGTAGACTGTTGATTTGCTTAGTTTTTCTGAAGCATATGTCTTCATGGCGAATAATTTGATTCAGGAAAGTAAGGCAATCGATGAAGTTGTTAACATCATATATAATAAATATGAAAAGTAAACCAATAAAGTGTTGGCTCCACTGGCAATGGAGTCCCCTTAAGTGGTTTGACTGAGTTTGCTCCCAAGTTCGAGTCACAGGGAAGTCGCCTTTGTTGGGAGAACCTGTGCCTCTCGGTTCGAGCGGGGACTTCTAGTCTGAGTTGTGGTACGGGCTTAAAGGTGCCTGGGTTTGCTCTCCAGTTCGAGTCACATGGAAGTCGCATTTGTTGGGAGAACCTGTACCTCTCGGTTCGAGCGGAGACTTTTAGTCTGGGTTGTGGTACGGACTTAAAGGTGCATCACACAGTTGGAGCCCTCCCCAAGATACATAGTAGTCAAAACCAAAAAAAAAAATGTGAAAAGTAAGTCAAAGGTTGCTAGCTGCCAGATTATTCAGCTTTGCATTTATTCAAGACTATGAGTGATGCCCAAAAAACTTTGTAAACCTCATTCACACGGGACCACCAGTATCATAATTTTCCAGCTTTCTCTTTTCTAGTCTACTAGAAAATTGCAACATAACCCATTATATTATTGTTAGCCTGTTAGGGTTGCAATTTATGAATCTTCGATGAAATTCACGACAGATGGCCGATGGCAGTGACATGCTGAGAGTTGAGATTTTTTATCTTTTTCCCCCTCCAAACCCAGTGAGAACAATAAAATGGAGGTCAAACTTGCCCACATAATAAAATAAAATTGAGAACGGAGTAGAAGGAGATTCCGGCGATCCTACTCTAATGCTTAAGTAATTCAAATTTAGTGTTATAATGCACTTGCCTCTCTCTCACTACAGTAGTTTGGTATTCATAACTTGGCGAATGTGGGGAGCCGTTGGCTCTTGGTCAACTTCCTAGATATGTGGGTATGAAGTGGAGGTACACGGTGGTTGTAACTTCATCTCCTTTATTTTAAGTGATTGCAAAGTAATTAATGTGCATTGCAATTAACTGGCGAAGTTGGCCTTGTTCGATTCCCTCTAGTACTGGTAGTCCGTATTTCCCGAGATAATTCATCTCCTTGAGCTGGTTTGTTTTATTCCACCTGAGCTGGTTGTTTGGAGAAATTAATTTCCTATCAGCATGCACGTATTCGTAATGAATAAACGTTCTTCATGATTTTTTTTTTCTTCTGGTACATGAAAGTAGGAATTTTCATTGTTCAAACTATGCAAAAAATACAAGCCTGAGATCTAAGCTTTAGCAATGAAGTAATTGCAAGTTGTGTTCAATTTATTACAGTATTTAACAAATGTATGAAAAGGAAAACAAGTCTAAAAAATCAATAATGACAGTGGTATCAATAAATTATAAGTTAGATTGATGATTTTCACATAAGCCCCATTTTTTTTTTTTCAGTCACATAGAATTTTTTGTATTAATTAATATGTTCGCGGTATTACTCATAAATTAACAAGGAAGATCCCCTCCCATAAATATTAATTAATTTTAACTGGTTGCTTAAATTTAGATTTAGATTCATCACATAGATATTCCAAAATTAAGTTTTTTCAATGTTCAAGAGTCAACACGTGACAATTAAGGCTACGTTTGGCATTATGGTTATGCAGTTGTAGTTTAAAACTACAACACTTAATTAATTTTATCGACACTTGTATGATAAAACACCTATAATATTTTTATTATTTTTGTAAAAATTATTATTTAAAAACCATATTTATCATGAACCATCAATTTCTTTTATAACTACAACTTCTTTTTCACCTCAATATCAAACATGCATCGTCGTAAATATAAAATGATGTGAAAAATTGAAGTAGAATAAAACCTCTATATATACATAATAATTTTTAAAAAAAAATTGTAGTGAGTCCGTTATATTAAAGCTCCCCTAACTTGCAAATCACAGAAATATATCATAAAATTTAAAGATGACTGAGATGATCACACTTTGAGCATTTAAAGCATTAATTAGGAACTAGGAGGTATTGAACCGAGTAGAAAATTTTAAAGAGCATTATGTACATGTCTCACAAAACTAAATCGACTATTGAATGTTTAAAATTTATCCATACATCTAAATTCTTTCGTTAGCACTTAGCAGTACCATTTCTACAACATGATGCTTACAATTAAGTCCTGAAGTCTCTGAAGATCCTTATATATATAAAATCAGATCATCACTAGGCATTCTTATATAGCTTGTTGGATGAGCAAACCTGCTACAGTGTTACGGCACACTGAAGAGTTTAGCCAAAAATACTCATATCCATTAATGAGATTATCTCACATTGTTCCAAAAGCTAAGTATAAAAACTTGAAGCTACACTCAACTCATAATTAGCTAACTTTTGAATATGAATTAGACTCATGGATTTTCGATGTTGTTATCAAGATCAACTTGTGCATAAATAGGTTTATGTTATCTTTTTACCTAATAATGATCAGGCAAAAAGACTAGTTAACTCGTGCATTCAGAAAATTTTTATTACTTAATAGACAAATTTACATTAATCTTCTAAACACACACCAAACCAAAAAATAAGATTCAATTTAATGTAAACATAAGTCTTTAAATTATGTAGGATCTTCTTCCAATATTAATTTTACAATGAGTGCACAACTTTATTTCCACGTCCATCTAAGAGTAAATCCTAAATGTCATGCATCTTTTGTGGAGGCATACAGATGTAATTTCACACTGACCATAAGGCTTCAAAATGGAGTGTAAATTTGCAACTGATTCAAGATATGCTCAAAGTTGTCAGTGGGCTTCTCAATTCGATGATTATGCATCCCGTCGTAAGTAGTCACTACGATGCCTTCATCCTTTGTTAGACGTTGAACTTGCTTCTTTACATTGCATCCTTCGTGTGTACAACGGTAGTAGCTTCTGCATACCAAATTTAATAATCGTATTATGAATTTCATTACTCTCACTAAAAACTATCATCAACTGATCATGACATAATTAAATGATCTGTATTGTATGTTTATAATTACAACAGCTGTATGTGCTTAATATAATTCTCGGCACCTCAATTTCTAGATGCATCAAAATGGAAATGGAGAGTGGAGGAATTTACTGGAAAGAGAGTCGTATGTTTCATTCTGAACCTACCTATCTGAACGTGGATATCAAATTAGATTAGGTTACATGGAAATAACTGTGAGATCTATATTGATAAATTCAGTTGATTCATTTTTTATTTTCGGATATCTAAATCAAATACCTGGGGCTTCTCTCTACGTAGATGTGCTTGTGTGTGTATTGATATTGCAGTGTCATAGAAACCCAAGATCTAATTAGCAGATTTTCTTATTTGGACATCTAAGAAAGTCGGTGTATTAATTTGATTACACCTTTTACTACAGTCTTTAGAGTACATTTTGAGAAAACCTAATATGCCCTAATTTGTTGTACAAAAAAGAAACAGAGAGTTGAAACTGTGATCTAGAACTCTTGCCTGTCTAAGTTCTTCTCTTCCAAAACGATTCGTACAGAAAGGAAATTCGGGGGAGAGTGAGAAACCCTAGAACTAAATTAGAACTAATTAAAATCTAATTCCTTTACTTATGTGGCAACCAAGCAAGGGCTCCTGCATATATCTTACATGGATCCGGAGCTAACCCTAATCTGAAAAGAACAATTGCACTAAGCTCTTATCCCCGCAACCAAGATAAATTGATTTCTTTATCAAATGAAATCTCACTTTTTGGAGAATCCTTAAAGCAGTAATAAGGCTAAGATGTACTTGAATATATTATACTATGCATGAAGGTAACAATATCAAAAACCAACTCAAAATCTATGAAATCAAGAAGTTGTAATTCATTTAACTAATTACGTACCTGGGGAATTTGTTGTCCTTAACAGCTTTCTGACCATATTTCCTCCATCGATAGCCGTCATCGAGTATATCAACTTGGCTTCTTGTTTGGAAAGCAAATCTTGGCTTCTTAATTTTCTTTTCTCCCTTCATTTTACTTGATTTCCCTTCACTTTCAGACCCATGAAAAGCTCCATTAATAGAATCGTTTTTAACTATATCTGTTTTTGGTCCAGAATTTTGTTTCAACCCTAAGAACCCACCTGATGATGAGCTTTGATCCCCATGACTAAAAACATGATCACTAGAATTTGCTATATAATCTGTTGTTGTCATCACCGGATAAACCGATTTCCCTGTAGATGAACAAGGGAAAAACATTTGGCAATTTTCCATGCAATCAATCAAGCCAGCACTTAATTAATTACCAAAAAGAAAAAAAAAGGAAAAGGAAGAAGAATTCAAGTTTCTAAGAATGTTGAAAATTAGCTAAAGGAGAGGCTGCAGGTTGGGAAGAAAGAAACCTCATTCAGCTATATATAGAAGAAAGTAAGTATTAAATTAAAGGTGTCGTAGACGGCAAGAACATTTTCCACGGGAAAGAAAATAGATTGATTGGAATTTTAATTAGGAAAAAAAATTAAAAGTGGAAAAATGGAGGCGGCTTTATCATTAGAAACAAGACCTCTAGTGTGTTAATTAAATTAACCGAGTTTATCAAATAGATACGACTGTAACATTTTTAGAAGTATTATAGAATCATTTGATGTGGGAGAAAGTTGTGGCACGAAATTCGCTTGGTTAATTTGCAAAAAGTTGGTGATGACCATCATAGAATTACTGTCAGCTTTGACTAACACCAGTTGTCTATATCGCACGTGTCTGCTGTTTGTGGAATTTGACTCATAAAATTTGAAAAATCTTGGGCACTCTGAATGTACTGTAGTGCTTCTGTTAAATTTTTATCACATGCTTGCCTTCCAATCAATCAATAGTACAATAAAAAGAATTCATACATGCACATATATCAACAGAGTCCGGGGCTAATCACATGGACGACTTCATTATATTTGCGAAGACCGACGGCCCATGTAATGTTTTCTATTTGATTATATTCTTCTTCTTATTGGGCAAATTGTTGGACCCATATGCCGAGCTCTTTCAAAGAAAGATCCTCACGTGGGCCATTGCTCCTCAGAATCACCCATGTAATCAAAACTCAATATATGACAATAATCTAGCAAAGATAGATGTGACTTTCTGTTGCGATATATTATTTGTTAAAATACATCCATCCATAGACTATTGATATGAAGAAGTGAAAATTTTGGATTACCGCTCTCGTGAATTAATTATTTTTAAATTGTCTCTCACTTTTAAAAATTTAAAGTTATCTTAATTTTTGTTCAAAAAATAAGGAAAAAAATGTGGGTGAATTGATGAATTTTTCTGTCTTCTTAACAAAATACAGATAAATTGAGATTTTTTAAAAGTAAAGGAGTGATTTGAAGTTATTCAATTGATGAGGGGTAATTCAAAATTATCCCTAGAATCATCAAGAAAATGTGCATTTCTCATGGCTTTTCATTATTTTTGGTATTTTATTTGTTAATATTTTCTGCAATTTTTAGTTGACTTTTGATTAAACAAATATGAATTTTGCGTTGATTTTTCAAAATCAGTTCTGTGAACATAGTAGCATAGATATTACATAAATTTTGTTTATAATAAATAATTAATTGATTATTCAGATATTATGTTATGGATACGTCTGCGAGTGCGTATTTCTCAGTTTCCTTCCAGGAAGTAGCATTGATCAATATTTCCCCTCATGATGCATGAACTTGGCCACTTTCTTTTTCTCTTAGTTGTTCTAAAAGCAAAAATGGAATGATCTCATTGATACTCACACATATGATGACTTTACTAAACACGGCCCCTGATTGTCAACAACGCTTCTTCACTTTCTTCTTTCATTGGCTGATGGCTAGCTAACAACAAAGTGGCAAAACTAGAGTACACCCGCTGTCAGTCACAACGATCCCTAATCAATTTTCATCGACTCTTCTATACCCGATCCCTAATCAATTTTCACACATATAAGTATGTGGTTTGAAATGAAAGTATAACCCATATTAAAGGGTTTGCAACCTTAAGTCAGATCAATATTTCTTATTATATATGTTGCATGATAATATCTCTATTAATATAAAGTGTGGACTTATAGTTTTACACCGCTATAAATTAAAATTTTATTGAAGTACATCTATGTATATAGGTATAAAATATTGAAAATATATGGTACTTGATAAAATATGGACAAAAATATGTACATTAAAATTTCTCTATAGTTACAATATTTGGACCAACTAATTTTATTACTATGAGAAAGTTATAATTTAATAGAGGTGTATTTGCAAAAATTATTATTTTGACTTATTATCCTTATTGTATTGATAATTAACTAATAGAGCATGTCAAATCCAATATATATATAAATATTGATAAAAGATATAGATATAGTATAAAAAAACTAGTGTGTAAAACTATATAGTGTTGGTAATATGCAAAGTAATCTTTGAAGTCTAAAGAATAACTCATGATCTCAAATAACTTTTAAAAACTATATATTATTCCATTTTAATCCTTTAATATAAAATTATAATTATTACTATATGAAGGCTATTTCGTCAAGGCGGGATTCAAAAAAATTATAATTTAATAAAATGTGGAGTTAATTATTATTTATAACTAGCCTAAATTTGAACCATAATTTTATATTTTTATATAGAGTATCATTATAGAGAGATTTGATTATATCATCTTATACAGAGATAATATATTAACATGTGTCAAGTAGGTCATTAGTAGACTCCACGACAACGTATTTACCCTTGAGATTTCAAACATTTTATTGATGTTTGACATGTTAAAATATTTTAGAAAATTACAAACAAATAGAGAAAATTTTACCGAAGAAAATATGCTACCAAATCGCGCAGTTGAATTTTCAATATACGAACCAAATCAATTCACCAGAATTTTAAAACAAATGAAAGTCAAATTGGTTTGGATGCATGGGGTTACATATTAAATAGTTCTAATCGACAAAAAGTATACAACATTGATATTAAATAGTTCTAATAGACAAAAAGTATACAACACTGATATTTGGCCTAAAATCTTGTCTATCAAAATTATTAAAATTATTATTTTTTTGGTTAAAATCAAACTAAAATTAGACGATGGCACATTGCCTACCAACTGTCTTGGGGCAATGGCTCATCGCTCAGATTGGAAGATACTCTATTGCTCAGCCATCGCCATACCCCAAAAAAAAAAAAAATTGGGCATATTCAATTTAATAAAATTTCGGACCAAATATAATTTTTCTAAAACAAAAAGAAAAAGCTTCGGATTGCTGTCATTTTGAAACCAAATTTGTAATTAAAAAAAGTATAAAAAAAAAACAATGGAATTCTAGGTCTAATTAATGAAATTTGACAGCATATATACAGTAAGTCGGTATTTTATGAAGTTTTTCATACCATCACATTGAAGGTGGTACCTCCAACATGAATCGGTTTGCGTATTTAGATTTAACATGGCGTTCAGAAACAAAAAACAAGAACCAAAAACAAAAAAAAACTGGAAACTTATGATAACAAATTTATTAGTAAACAACAAAGAACTCATATCTTTTTTTGGAATAATAATAAAATCTGCCAATGCGATTAGACGTTTATCCAAAATTCTTGACTCTTAGTCTTAGATCAGCTAGTCTCTTAGATTAGTTTTATAATGACAAAATTAATAATGAAAGTGACCACTAAGCCATCTAGTAATCTTATAAATTTATAACTTAGAATTTATAAGATCTCTAATGATTTTTATTAATTTATCTCACAAATCATATCTAGAATCATTGCTATTCACTAAGAGTAGAACTATAGAATTGAACTTTTTTTTTTCAAACATTGATCTACGACCTAGAAAAATTACATTTGACTACCGTAGCCAGCCACCCATTCCTTAAGAAAAATAAATTGCATAAATAATTTAGAGAGAGCTATCCAGAAGTGGATGAGTTTACCCGTAATGGTCACAGATACTTGAGCTGTCCTATCATAGACTGATATACACGCTGTTACATTATCTTATAGGGTCTCATGATAATTAATTTTAAAATTTTTACTTTCTAGTCTAAATGATGAATTTTTATTAGTGTTACTAAGTTGGATACAAAATTATAAATGTAATAATAATTTTTAAATATATTAAATAAATCAGACTGGTCTATTAATAAGATCCCATTTAGGCGCAATTTTTATTCTTCTTTAATTTGAAAAATAAAGACTTTATTGAAAAGTTTTAGTAAATTACATATGATGAAATTTACATCTACCTAAAATTTATTTTTTTTGTATGACTCAATTGTTATTTATCCAAATAATTAAAAACTCATTAAAAATTATTTTGAAATAAATTCTAAGTTAACTTAGCGGTTGCCTTCGTGGGATTCCTCCAGAGGACAAACGCAAAGTCTTGCTTGGAACTTTCAACGTACTTTGAAAAGTACGTACAGGACTAGCATGCCTATGAAAGAAAGAAATAATAATAAATAAATTTTTTGAGCAAGACAAATTCTAAAACATCCCATTTATTTGGTTAGCTGGGTAAATTTTCGGGACGATTCGCGAGAAATAATAGATAATTATTTTAGTTGGCAATGATTATCGGGCGCCCCGCCTTCTCAAACTTCGTTTTATGTTGCCAAAAATGTCATACTTATTACATGAGGAAAATACTAATAGACCCCAATTGTTTATGAAAAGGGACACAAAGTCGTTAACGTTTGAAAATAACACTTAAACCTAAAATTATTAATGGATTCTGTTTGGTTAAATAATTATAAGGTTAACTTAGCATATTCCCTTCTAAATTCAGTGAATTTACCTAAAATTCTTTGGCCAAAATAACAAACCTAAGACACTAAATCGATGAAACTAAAAACCCTATCAAAAAAGTTACAAACCCTTAATTCCCTAACCAGTGCTGCTGCTTGTACCTATCTACTATTTGTGATGTTGTTTGTGTCGCTTCTCTTGTCCAGCCCAGAGGTGGCTTTAGGTATAGGCGAACAAGACAGTCGCCTAAGGCCTCATATTTTTAAGAAAGCCTCATATTTTTATTATTTCTTTAATAATTCTCTAATAAATAAAATTTTTTAATATGTATTTTAAAAAATCAAAAAGTTTATTAAATATCTATCTATTCTTAATTATTCGACAATTAAGAAATATTTTTGATAAAAAAAATCTATATTTGGGAACCTTAATTTTAAAGAAATATAATTAATAATATGATTTAACCATTAGTTCATGCATTATTAATATTTCTAAAAAATTATTTATCTTTTTAATTATTCAATGTTAGAATCTTGACTTTTAGTATTTCTTTTAATTTTTATTAAAAACCTTATAATCTCAAGAATTAGTAAATGAAGAAATTTCTTGTTCTTTTCTCTGCAAAGAAAATTATTATATTCATTGGATCATTTAAAATAATTAGTTTCTTAAAATATAAAGTCCGTTTTTATTTTTGAACATCGATTTGTCATTTCAAATTTTTATATTCTATCATTCTAAATATTCTATTT
This sequence comes from Citrus australasica, assembly GCA_029618585.1. Lineage (NCBI taxonomy): Eukaryota > Viridiplantae > Streptophyta > Magnoliopsida > Sapindales > Rutaceae > Citrus > Citrus australasica. Next base: position 9,288,452 of record JARCIV010000002.1, on the reverse strand, counting down.
GAAAATAATATTGTCTTTATTTATTTATTTGTTTGTTTGTTTTTAACGGTTTTAATGGAATACAAAAATATATCTTCTTGACTATTTTTTAGGTTCTATTTTTAAAATTTTTTATCTTTTTTTAATTATTGTTGAAATTCAAGAATAAAAGATGAAATAAATTTTGATCCTTTTTATATACCTTTGAGTATTGAAATTGTAAAATAAATAAAGGCCTCATAAAAAAATTTTGCCTAAGGCCCCTCTGACTCTAAAGTCGACCCTGGTCCAGCCGTTGCTTATGCCTAGCCAATCATGGCGCTGCTCGTGCCTTGAAACCTTTGCTCGTGCCGCTGTTCGTGGCCTGAAGCCACTGTTGATTAACTTGTTTGATTTTAGAGAAGGCATACAACTCTGATTAACTTGCATTCTTACAATGCAGCCATCATGAATTGAGTTAAAAATGCTTCTAACAATCCTTGGTAATATTTTTTTTTAAGTTTCTAGTTCTTTTTAAATGCAAGAAGCTCAAATTAGAAGATAATTTTTGTGCAAAAAAGGGGATCATTAAGTGAGGATTGCCCCTAATATATACCTGGTTTTTCTTAGTCCTTGGTCTTTATTTTGTTAGTTATCATGTATGTTTGTTTTATTTCTCCCCTGCCAATAATCATTAAAGAAAAAAATGAATTTTCATTTTGTTATGTGATCATATGCTTTGGATTAGGAAGCTACCTCTAATCGTGAGGAGAAAATTGAACGTTTCCAGGCAACATGGAAGATTTATATAGGTGCTTGTGACTAATGAATATAAACTTGAGGTAATGGATGAGAACAACAAAACAGTTATCATTAACCTATTCTATCAAATCAGATATTTATAGCAAAATTTCAACCTTATTAATAAGGGTATATACGTAATTTTATTAACAATTTGTAGGCAGAATGGGTAAGTTAATACATTAACTTGTATGTTAGAGGGAGATAGCGATAATTATAAGTTGAAAATAATTTCTCTGTTAAAATTAACAGAATAATTAACTAATTTAGAGTTTAAATGTCTTTTTCAAAACGTTAGAGTTTTGTCCATTTATCTGAACATTTATAGTGTATCAATCATTTTCCCTTATCAAATTAGAGCAAGGAAAATTCTGACCGTACATTAAGTGTCTATTTCATATTTTTAACAAACAAAAGGGCTATTGCTTTAGTGGATATGCTCCACTGTGGAGCCAATAAATCTAAACCATATGATTAAAGGCATGAATTTGTGGTTAAGATTAGAAGTAATAGAAGGGAATTTGAATCGCATGATTGGACATAGCAAATGAACGGTCAAGAATAAATAGACAAGGGTTGTCATGTGACTATACAATTATTGAATCTAAATGTTTAGTACGTAGTTAAAAGATATTGGATACAATATTATACAATTTTTGTAGTTATGTATAACAACATGAAGATAACTTATTTCTAAGTAACAAACCATCATTAATAAAAAGCTAGCAACAATATAATTCACAAATTCATATTCACACAACATAAGTTCCTTTTCGTCCTTCTAAATCAAGCAGACAATGAGCTTCGACAGTAGCTACAAGTGATGGCATAAGCTCTAAAACCAAATGGCAGCTCGAAGAAATTTGAGGAATATCGAAATAGTTCCATTTATTGAGGCTAGTCAATGGAGTTATAATTTGAGATAAAGTGGAGCGAATATGACCCCTATTATAAATCATGAATTTTACCAGTATGACTTTAAAAGTGAACCTAAAATTAGATAATGCATAGCAGTCCAACGTGTTGTTACTATGGTAAGTCATTGATCATCATCAGCAAGCTCGGATGACAATGTGTTCATGTCGTCTGATGCTGTTAGTGAGACATGTTGATAACTCTATGAAATGAGAGTTATTACGGTAATTCTAAACTTAAATCAAAACCACTTCGAGAGTAAATGATGTGTTTTTATTACATTTTTGTTATATTTTACATAAACATTCATTTTAGTTTAGTCTTGATAAGTTTTGCTTGATTTAAAGTAATTTATGCTCAAAACATGTGTATAATTGTAGGTTTTCAGAAGTTTATAATCCATGAAGAGATCCTAAGGTAGTAGAATAGCAAAAAAGAGGAAGAATATGATCACAAAAGAAGTGAAACACAACCTGGAGCAGTGTAGTGTTATAGCCGTTGCTGGAGCAACAATTACTGAAGCAACCATTGCTGTAACAATCCTAGAACAACGATGGAGAAAACTTAGCACAAGATAGCTGCAGAATTGCGATCTGCAGTTTCCTAATTTGACTCATGTACGCTATAGGCTTTTATTTACCTTAGTTTTCAGTTATAAAAAGGGGCGCAGGTCACATAAAACGACGGCAAGAAATTAACATTGAAAAATTAAGAGGAGAAGAAGAAAAAAACAGAATTAAAGGGAACCGCGGCCGCATCATTGAAGAATCCAATAGAGTTATTTGGATTCACTATCTATCGTTCTTCACTTATTCTTTCTTCACTCTTTGATTGAATCAATGTATTTCGTGACCATTATGTTACTGTTTGTCTTTCTCTTTCAAAATATGAACTGAACTTGCTTGTAATTGAGTGACAAACAATCTAATGGGTTTTTAACTGTTCTTATGAGTTGCTATATAATTGCTATAACATTTTACTCTAGTAGCTATTATTATAACTGTTATTTCGGTTGACCACCCATTTAATGGTTCAAGTTAAGATAGAGTCGTAAAATGACATGTCTTAGTGGAAATTATTAGAGTAATACTTGATCTTAATTTGAGATTCTTGGATTAAGTTTATCTTGAATCTCATAAGGGTTATACTTGAAGTTAAGATTTGTGACAACTTAGACATAGGTACTCACCTTGTAGGGTGGTGAGAATAGATGCACATAATGCCATGTCGTAGGTAGAATAATAACTAGTCATTGCTAAGATACTTAAGGGTATGAGAATTCCAACACACGACAACTGAGGATGCAAAATCAGTCTGCTTAGTGCTATAAGAATTGATGTAGCAACTAGTATGAATTTGATGAAAAACAGTTAACCCATAAAGAGAGTATGATAATTCAACTACCTTATTCTCATTTGATTCTTCTACGCTATTTATTTAACTTATTTTATCACTGTATTATTTCGTTTTATTTTCTCACAATTATCTATTTCGGTAGAAATTAACGTTACATTTATTCATCTCGAAATAAAGGTAGATTGCACTACTGTGATTGCCGTAACATTTTTAGTAACATCAATCCTTGTGGAGACGATCTTGAATACTCATCACTTTATTACTTGTTGTGTACACTTACACATTGGCATCAATAGTATTTGATTGAAAATTTACGAACAAGTTTTTAGCGCTATTGTCGGGGATTGATTGTTTATTTTCTAAGTGTGAAGTAAATCTTGATATTGCCAACTTGATCTAATTTGATCTATTTATTGACAGATCAATACTTGCATTAGCAAAGAAAGATCTGTAGTATTCCAATTTGATCTTGAGATTGAAAGGATTGTAAGGAGACTGCGAAGAGAACAAAGGAATTCAAAATCTGTTTCAGACATGGATAATCTACAAGATGTGGGAAATTTGGACCCTCACGAGCTATTACAACCTGTCAACATTCAAGAGGCTTGGGAAAGATTACAGAATGAGATCATTTTCTTCCATTAACTTGAAGATGAGAGTTTGTATGAGGCTTGGGAAAGATTTAAAGAATTGCTTAGAAGGTCCTCATCATGGCATTCCTTATTGTATAGAGTTGGAGACCTTCTATAACATGTTGAATCCAAGTACGAGATTGATAGCTGATGCTTCAGCAAATGAAACTTTGTTATTCAAATATTACACTGAAGCTTATGAAATTTTGGAGAGAATTGCCAACAATAATTGTCAGTGGCCATCAACTAGACAACCAACAGTAAGAGGAGCAGCAGGGGTATATAATACATATGCAATTACAGCTTTATCAACACAAGTAACCTCATTGACTAACATGGTAAAAGCCACGACATCTGCTCCAGCAACAGTAAGGCAAGTTGCTAAACTGTCCTGCGTGTACTGTGGTGAAGAACATGAATTTGATAATTGTCCTGGAAGTCTAGCATCAGTAAACTATGTGAGTAATTACAACCGACAATCTCAAAACAACCCGTACTCAAATACTTACAACCCTGGATAAAAGCAACACCCAAATTTCTTGTGGAGTAATCAGAATCAAAATGCTCCAACACTGAGTGGACATAATAGAAATGCTCAACCACCTGGGTTTCATCAGTAGAATCAAAGGCAAAAACACACCAGTCATAATCCTCTCATTTCACTAGAAACACTGATTAAGGAATACATTGCAAAGAATGAAGCAATTGTGCAGAGTCATGCCGTATCTGTAACAAATCTAGAAAACCAAATTGGTCCACTTGCTACAGCAATGAGTAGCAGATCTCAGGGGAGCTTACCCAGCAACACATAAGATCCAAGAAGAGAGGGAAATGAACATTGCAAGGTCATCAACTTAAAATATGGAAAGAATGTTGATATTCCATGTGACTAAAAAGAGGTGTAACTTAATTCCTTACAAGAACCACCTCAAGAGGAGAGTATGTTACAACAACCCAGTCATTAAGATATTGATGTTAGCGGTCAAGCTACAGTAACTATGGAAGAGAATAAACTAATAAATGCTGAGAAAGGAGTTGCAACACCAGTGGTAACAACTTACAACAAACCAAATGAGCAGAGATTGGCACCTCTTGAGACTACTCAGTAATTTAGGCATCCATCTTATTTCCTATAAAGATTCCAGAAACAAAAAACAAGACAAACAATTTAGTAAATTCTTCGAAGTGCTGAAGCAATTACACATTAACATCCCTTTTGTGGAAGCATGAGAGCAAATGCTTAATTATGTGAAATTTCTAAAAGCTATCTTGGCAAGAAAGAGAAGATTGAGAGAATTTGAAACTGTTGGTTTAACACAAGAAAGCAGTCAATTGCTCCAAAGTAAGATTACTTAAAAATTGAAGGATCCATGAAGCTTCACAATACCATGTTCTATTGGAACTAGGTACAATAGCAGAGCACTCTGTGATTTAGAAGCCAGTATTAATCTGATGCCATTATCTGTATTTAAGCAGTTGGGAGTAGGAGAATGTAGGCCAACAACAGTCACTCTGCAATTAGTTGACAAATCCCATGCATATCTTAAAGGAAAAATTGAGGATGTACTGGTGAAGGTTGACAAATTCATATTTTCAGTGGACTTCATTGTTTTAGACTTTGAGGCTGATAAAGAGGTACCCATTATACTTAGAAGACCTTTTCTAGCAATCGGGAAGACTCTGATAGATGTGTAGAAATGAGAGCTAACAATGAGGGTGAATAATCAACTAGTCACATTCAATGTGTTAGAGGCTATAAAGAACCCTGATGAGGTAGAAGATTGCAATTTCCTGAGTATTGTGGATTTTGTTGTAGCAGATAGAATCAACAGATGCTGCAGTAATGAGATTATCAAAGTTGCCACCTTTGAGAGCTTTGAAGAAGAAGATGTTGCAGCAAACCAGATAGACTAAATGGAAGGAAAGCAAACTGATAGACATAACAGATTTGTTGAGCATCTGAATCTTTCAGATAGAGAAGTAAAAATAAATTTACCATCCTTTGAATCACCTCCTAGTCTTGAATTAAATTTATTACCCTCACATCTGAAATATGCTTATGTTGGTCAAAATAACACACTCTCTATAATCATTTCATCTATTTTGGATGTAGGTCAAGAACAGAGCCTGGTAGATGTGCTTGGAAAATACAGAAAAAAAATTGGATGGACTATGGCATACATTAAAGGGATCAGCCCATCTATATACATGCATAAAAGTTTGTTAGAAGACTGTTACAGTAATTCAGTGGAGCAAAAGAGAAGGCTAAACCCCACTATGAAGGAAGTTGTGAAGAAGGAAATCATCAAATGGTTGGATGTTGAAATCATATACCCGATATCAAACAGCTCATGGGTGAGCCCAATCCAATGTATTCCAAAGAAGGGGGGAATAACAGTAATAGCAAATGAGAAGAATGAACTTATTCCTACAAGGACAATGACTGGATGGACGGTATGTATAGATTACAATAAGCTCAACAAAGCCACAAGAAAGGATCACTTCTCACTTCTATTCATAGATCAGATGTTGGACAGACTTGTTGGAAAACAATACTATTGTTTCTTAGATGGGTATTCAAGCTACAACCAAATTGCTATAACTCCAGTGGATTAAGAAAAGACTACTTCTACTTGTTCGTATGGAATTTTTTCCTTTAGAAGGATGCCCTTTGGTTTGTGCAATGCTCCAACAACTTTTCAGAGCTGTATGATGTCTATTTTTTCTGATATGGTGGAGCAAATATTGAAAGTTTTCATGGATAATTTCTCAATTTTTGGAGAGACATACACTGATTGTTTACACAACCTGAAAGAAGTTCTTAAAAGATGTGAGATGACCAACTTAGTACTCAATTGGGAAAAATATCATTTCATGGTGCAAGAAGGCATAATGTTGGTCATAAGGTGTCCAAGAATGGTATTGAGATAGATAAAACAAAGATAGAAGTGATAGATAAACTGCCACTTCCTATTTCAATTAAGGGAGTTAGGAGTTTTTTGGGTCATGCTAAATTTTACAGAAGATTCATTAAAGACTTTTCCAAGGTAGCCAAACCATTATGCTCATTGTTGGAACATGATAAGCCTTTTCATTTTGATAAAGTCTGTCTTCAAGCCTTTGGAGAATTAAAGAAAGTTTTGATTACTGCACCAGTGGTTATATCACTAGATTGGACTCTACATTTTGAACTGATGTGTGATGCCAGTGACCATTCTATTATGGCAGTGTTAGGGCAGAGAAATGATAAGATTTTTCACTCTATATACTATGCCAGCAAAACTCTTACTCAAATTCAGATTAATTACACTACTACAGAGAAAGAGTTGCTAGCAGTAGTATTTGCTTTTAATAAATTCAGAGCTTGCTTGGTGGGTACTAAAGTGACAGTGTACACAGACCATGCAGCCATCAAGTACTTAATCTCAAATAATGATGCTAAGACGAGATTAATAAAATGGATCTTATTGCTTCAAGAGTTTGTTAAATGTTTTTCCTTTTATTTTATTTTATTTTTATCGTTATTTATTTTCACTTCCCTTATTTTGGATTGTTTAACTTTTATTTGTTGTCTTTTAAGATTGGTTTCCTCTTTAGTTTCGGATTAGTCTTATTTATTTTTGAAATTCTCAAGAAACATGTGTGTGACAAATAGATTATATACTAACAATTGGGACTGTATTGTTAATAGAGAGCAGTAGCAAGCCATGTGTCAGCAGCTATTGGAGAAGAATATGTAACCGTTGCTAGAGCAAACAATTGGGTGCTGCAGCAGCAAATATTACCGTTACAGTAACTTTAAAATGGAGCCTCTCACTTACCGTTGGAGAAAATATTTGACAGATGGAGGGATGGATTTAGATAGAAATTGAGGAAGAATATTCCCGAAATTAATGCACTAATTTCTCTTGCCTATTTGTATGGGATATGCTTAATGAATTTAAAATATAATCTTTCCTAATTTATCTATCTTTACCAAATTTATTGTCATAATTTCACCTATATAAGGGAGTTACTGTGCTTAATGACCTCTAACACTATTTTCTCTCTCCTTCGCAGTCACGACTTCAATACTTCTTAACTCATTCTTCTCATTTTACTCTCATGCATATTACCATCAAATTCTTACTGCTATAGCAATGCCATGGTACAAAAGAACAGACAGTCGACTAAAAGATCCTTCACGCTTCCAAAGTTACCATACGAAAGAAAAATATAAAGAGAACCGCACAAGATTTTAGAAGAGAAAGGGTTTCAGTTCCCACCTCAACCCACAGGAATTTTGCAATCCTTATATAATGCTGCAACAAAGTGTGGGTGGCTAGAGTTTTGCAACCACCCTCGAGACCCTGTGTTGCCAGTAGTAAAAGAATTTTACGCCAATTTGGTTAGCCCTGGTCAGCAAAAAAAATGAATGTTGCAGTGAAGAGGATTGAATACTCTTAAGTTTTCATTCTTATTAAAGCACAGTTTGAGTATGTATGATTTCTACTACCCCATATGTGAATAAAATTGTGCTACCTCTGAATTATATGCAATCTCTTGGTAATGCTTTAGCATATCTGGAATTCAATCAAAGTAGCACACGTACACTTTGGACAGAAGGAAGCTTAAGTCTAGAACTGATCTACGATGGCTATTTTGTATGATTGAGATTGTGATCTGAAGGTGGAAGAATCCTTACAAATTTGATGATAGAGCTAAGTTATTTGTTGCATGATTGTGTGCATGAAGTGTTAGTATGTTCTCATTACTTGAAGACAAGTAATAGTTTAAGTTTGGGGGTGTAATAACTCTATGAAATGAGAGTCATTACGGTAATTCTAAACTTAAATCAAGACCACTTCGAGAGTAAATGATGTGTTTTTATTACATTTTTGTTATGTTTTGCATAAACATTCATTTTAATTTAGTCTTGATAAGTTTTGCTTGATTTAAAGTAATTTGTGCTCAAAACATATGCATAATTGTAGGTTTTCAGAAGTTTATAATCCATGAAGGGATCCTGAGGTAGTAGGATAGCAAAAAGGAGGAAGAAAATGGCCACAAAAGAAGTGAAACACAACCTAGAACAGCACTGTGTTATAGTCGGTACTGGAGCAACCATTGCTGTAGCAATCATGGAACAACGATGGAGAAAACTTAGCATAAGATAACTGCAGAATTGCGATCTGCGGTTTCCTAATTTGACTCATGTACGCTCTAGGCTTTTGTTTACCCTAGTTTTCAATTATAAAAAGGGGCGCGCATCACATAAAACGATGACAAGGAATTAACATTGAAAAATCAAGAGGAAAAGAAGAAAAAATCATAATTCAAAGGAACCGAGGCCGCATCATTGAAGAATCCAGGAAGTTATTTGGATTCACTATCTATCGTTCTTTACTTATTCTTTCTTCACTCTTTGATTGAATCAATGTATTTTGTGACCATTATATTGTTGTTTGTCTTTCTCTTTCAAAGTATGAACTGAACTTGCTTGTAATTGAGTGACAAATAATCTAATGGGTTTTTTACTGTTCTTATGAGTTGCTATATAATTGCTATAGCATTTTACTCTAGTAGCTATTATTATAACTGTTATTTCAGTTGATCATCCATTTAATGGTTCAAGTTAAGATAGAGCTGCAAAATGGCATGTTTTAGTGGAAATTATTAGAGTAATACTTAATCTTAATTTGAGTTTTCCGAATTAAGTTTATCTTGAATCCTATAAGGGCTATAATTAAAGTTAAGATTTATGACAACTTAGACATAGGTACTCACCTTGTAGGGTGGAGAGAATAGATGCACATAATGTCATGTCGTAGGTATAATAGCAACTACTCATTGCTAAGATACTTAGGGGTATGAGAATTCCAACATGCGACAGCTGAGGATGCAAAATCAGCTTACCGAGTGCTATAGGAATTGTTATAGCAACTGGTATTAATTTGATAAAAAGCAGTCAACCCATAAAGAGAGTTTGATCATTCAACTACCTTATTCTCATTTGATTCTTCTACGCTATTTATTTAACTTATTTTATCACTGCGTTATTTCATTTTATTTTATCACAATTATCTATTTCGGTAGAAATCAACTTTACATTTATTCATCTCGAAATAAAGGTAGATTGCACTATTGTGATTGTTGTAGCATTTATAATAACATCAATTCCTGTGGAGGCGATCTTGAATACTCATTACTTTATTACTTGTTGTGTACACTTGCACATTGGCATCAATAATATTTGATTGAAAATTTACCAACACATGTGAATAGTCATGTGAATCACTTAAATCAATTTGAATTAAACGGCGTGGTTCAACTACCATTTTGATGGGTAAGACATATACACACGGGACATGCAGAGTTTTGTTGTTCAAATGGCTATTATAAGCTATTGAAAAGGGTGGGAAATTTCTAATTTTGTTACAAAACCCAAAAACAATTGTTGATTGCTGAGTGATCTTTTTAGATTTATATATAGAAGTATATAAAGCCTCAGAGCTTGTTATTTGATTCATTCAATTCCTCTATGGTTCATTGATAACATTTTATCTTGTATTTTCTCAAAATAGCGAAATCTTTTGTTTTTATAGCCGAACTACTCTAATCCTTCATGTTGATATTGTGATTCTCATTTCTTCTTTGTGTATACGTCTTGTTAATTTGTTTTGATCAAATTGCATACACATTAATAGGGTATTAGGTTTAGATTTAAAGGTTAAAGCATAAGATTGGATTTGAAGTGACTTAAAATCAACATCTTGTTGGTTCAACCCTAATAAAGTGGTATCAAAGCTTCTTTTTTAGCTTTTGAACTTCAAGATGCTAATTCTAGAGCTAGATGTGGACAAGTTTACAGGGGAAAATGATTTTCATCTCTAAAGGCTCAAGATAAGAGCATTTCTTGTGCATCAAGGAATGGAAGAGGCTTTTGGAGAATTATCTTCAACCAAAAAATGAAGAAAGGTCTCAGATGAAAAACTACCCTCTATTATTAATTGAGGCACATAGTGCCATTAACTTAAGCCTTGGTGATGGTGTTTTGAGAGAGGTTGGTGGTGAAAAAACAACGGTTAGGTTGTAGAAAAAAACTTGAAGATGCTAAAAAATCATGGCAAAAAAGCTGGCTACTAAGAAGAAGTTGTATACTCTGTAAATGGAGGAAGTGTCATCAATTTTATATCATATTTATGCATTAAACAAGATTATTCTAGATCCTAGAGACATAAATGTGAAAATTGATGATAAAGATAAGGCCATGATATTACTATGTTCTTTGCCCAGCTCTTATGAGCATCTACTTGACACATTAATGTATGATAGACAAACACTTACAATAGCATATGTAAAGCAGACTCGAGTTCGAAATAAAACAAATCACAAAGAAATATGTGAAAGAAACAGAGGGTTTATGGCATGTTCAGTGTCATTTCAAATATTTATAAATAGGTCCAAATTCAGAATTCAAAACAATACTTATTAAAAGCAATCTTTTTCATTTTAGTTTACATCTTGAAAAATAACTAATTTTATAAAATCATTTTCTTGTTTTAAAAGCATAATGTGTAATTTTTTGTTTATCTAAAACATGTGGTTTGTTATCATCAAAATCAACATTTTATAACCATATAGGCTAACAGTTGCTTCTTTTGTTTGGTTAATTGTTGGATTAACATATATTACACTTGTCACCATGCGTGCAATTCATGGCCAAATGCCTTATTTGCTGGTAAGTTTGGTATGTTGTGTTTGCTAACGAAGATAATGCACCAATTTTATTTACTTTTTTTTATTTTAGTAAGTAAAACGTTGATGCTTATGTATGCTTAGGACCATGGCCTTTACAGAGTACCAGTTCTTTAGGTTAATTAATTCTATAGTTTTATTGTTTGGTTTGCTTTAGTGATCTTGCATTAAATGTCTATAAAAAACATTGCAATATAGAATTAGAAAGTGTTTGGTTTGGATTATCACTTAAATGATCATTGTGGTATATTCCCGTTTTCTTGCTGACGATGATGATTCTGTATTGATTTCTAAACTATATCTTCCATTTCATGACTTGAATCAGGAGTATGAATTTCATAAAATCGCAATGACATGTGAGCATGATCCCAAACTCTGAGACCTTGAGAATGCAAAATGTAGGACATCATAACCGAAAGCATGTATTCGTGGCAATTTTTGTGCCAATTGCCATCTATTATTGCACAAGAAACATGTCCTCTTAGATAATTTTTTATGGATGATTTTTGTCATCACTTTTTTCACTAGTATATGTGTTTGTCTAGTGTTCTTTTTTCCCCCTATACCATGTTGTTTTGGATTGATCCCATTTTGTTAATTAGTTTTGTAAATAACTAATTTAGTTTTGTAAATACTAAATTTTTATTCTCATGTAATGTTTTATAATTATTTTGTTTAAATTATTTATGGTATGTTAGTGTATGTATTAGTTAAAAAATTATTTTCTAACTGTAACTATGGCTTAAATATTTAGTCAAAATTATTTTTGAAAATGATACTATCGAACACATATTCTATATTTTTATCATTTTCAATTGTATCTACCAAATGCATATTATTGTTTACAGTTTTTAAATACAGGATACAGAAAATGATACTAGGCGTATACGAAATTTTGAAATACAACAACTGTAAAATACCGTTTTCATTTTCATTTATGTTTTTAGAAAATACAAATTCAGAAACAATACGAAATAGGCCCTTAGTTTCAAGGGAGAGATTAAAGAAGAGAGATAGTTCAAAGGGTAAGTAAAAGGCATCCAAATCAAAGCCAAAGAACTTGAGATGTTTCCAATACCATAAAGAGCGACACTTCAAGAAAGATTACGTAAAAAGAATATACAAGAACAAAGATGGAAATGAGAGAAGTGGTGATACTGCTGTTACATCATAAGCTCAAAATTCTGATAGGTATGACTCATCTGGTGTTCTCATAGTTACAAATGGCAAATCCGAAGGTAATTGGGTATTTGACTCTGGCTATTCATTTTATGCATGCTTAAATTAATCCATTTTTATAAACTATTAGACCTATGATGGTGGGATATTCATAATGGGGAATAATGCCTGCTGTGGAGTTGTAGGTAAAGGTTGATTAGGCTTAAAACGTCAGATGGCAAGATTAGGGAATTAAATGATGTCAAACATGTACCTAAGCTAAACATAAATCTAATTTCTTTTGGGATGCTATATAAGATGAGATGCTTAGTTAATTTTGAATCTTGGACTTTGAAGGTGCCCAAAGGGTCAATAGTATTAATGAAAAGTGTAACAAGTAATGGGTTGTATATTCTTAAGGGAACAACTGTTACTAGTGAGGTTAGTGTGTCAAATCAGAGTTTAGACAAGGCAATGTTATGGCATTTAAGATTAGGCCATATGAGTAAACAAAGGCTTGAAAGAACTAAGTAAACAAGGGGTCTTAGGCGTGGAGAGAATAAATACATTGAGGTTTGTGGAAAGTGTGTCCTAGGCAAGTCTTTAAGCGTCAAGTTTAGAAATACAACGCAAAAAAGTAAGGGCACTTTAAAATATATCCACTCTCATTTGTGGGGGCTAGCACAGACAACATCCTTAGGTGAAGATAGGTACTTTATGTCTCTTATTAATGATTATTTTAGGATGGTTTAAGTATATGTATTGATGAATAAAGATGAAGTTTTTGAGAAATTCAAAACCGAAAAGACCTTAGTAGAAACCCAAAAAAAAAAAAAGATCAAAATGCTGAGAATTAACAATAGTTTAAAGTTCTATAATAAGAGGTTTGATGATTATTGTACTGAAAATAGAATTGCAAGACACAAGACAATCAATCATACTCTTCAGTGGAATGGACTAGCAGATAAAATGAATAGGACCTTGATTGACAAAGTGAGATGTATGCTGATCCATTTTAAATTACCTATGACACTATAAACAGAAGCTTTCTTTATTGCATGCTACATTGTAAACAAAATCCTTTATCTAGTATCAATTTCAAGACATCAATAATGCTATGTTTAGGGAAACCAGTAGATTATTCAAGCATAAAGATCTTTGGTTGTCTAGCCTATACATACATTAAATAAGGTAAATTAAAACCTATGGCTTTAGTGTATAGATACCCTGATAATGTAAGGGGCATAAGCTATAGTGTATAGAAAATTGTGGCCACCAAAAGCAATCAAAAGCATGGATGTTGTGTTTAATGAAAAAAAGATACTTTATAAACATTAAGCATCTAATAATAAGGCTATCTTGTAGAGTTATATGGTGGTAGTGCAAAAAGGACTTTTTTTTTTAGAACCTAACCATAATTTTGGCTCTAAAATGGAGATTTCTGAATAAAAAAGTGAGTCAGTTAATGATCAAGCTTTGAAAGGTTATCTTGCAAAGGAAAAGGGAAAGAGAGTAGTTAAACCACCGAAGAGGTATGCTTATACTGATTTAATAGCATATGCATTGACAACAACTCTTGAATTGTCAATTGAAGAACGAAAAATAGAGAGACTATTGAAAGCACTGACTAGAAAAGTGGAAGGCAACAATCAATGAGGAGATAAACTCATTGAATAAGAATTAAACATGGGAATTAATTCAGAAACCAGTAAACAAGAAAGTGTTAGGTGTAAATGGATTTATAGAATCAATGAAGGTATACCCGAATTTGAACCGTAAAGGTTTAGAGCTAACTTATTACCAAATCCATAAATTCTATAAAGCTATTCTCACCAGTGGTCAGACATTGTTCTTTGAAAATTTTTTTAGCACTTGTTTCCACAACAATTTACATCTTGAACGAATGGATATAAAAATAGCTTTTTTGCATGATGGGCTGGGTAAAATGATTTTGATGTCTCAACCATATGGCTCTATCGTTCTAGAAAAATTTGATTGGGTGTTTTATCTCAAGAAGTATTTATATGGTCTTTGGTACCTTCATGACTTAGCATAGTCTTCAAAAGTGCAATTTTGAATGTTGTGTATATTTTGAAGACTTAAAAAGTGGTAATGAGATCCATTTACTGCTCTATGTTGATGACGTGCTAATTGCACGCAAACATATGAGTCAAATAGATATACTACAACAACAGTTAAAAAGTAAATTTGAAATAAAGGATCTTGGTCCAGTTAAAATGATTTTGGGAATTGAATTGATTATAAATAAGAAGAAAGGCACACTCTTTCTTACACAACAAAAATATGTCCATAAGATACTTGAAAAGTTTGGAATAGCTAAAGCTGACTTGTTTAAACAATTTAGCAGCTCATTTTAGGTTATCTTATCAGAAATGTCCTAAAACTACTAAAAAAGAATAAAAAATGAGTTCAATGCCTTATTCAAGTGTTGTAAGGTGCCTGATGTATGTCGTGGTGTTAATCGGACCAAATATCTTCTACATAGTAAGTGTAGTGAGTCGACATATGTCTAATCTAGGGAGGGAAAATTGGACGGCTGTGATATGGATTCCAAGATATCGAACAAGCACTGTTGACCATGGTTTATTGCATGGTAAAACAGAAAGGATGAAGTATAAGTTATTAGCTTTGTAAATGTAGATTATGCAAGTGACTTGGGTAAAAGAAAGTCACTCACATGTTATATGTTCTTTCACACTAACTATACTATAAATTGGAAAATTACTTTGCAAAATGATGTTGCTCTGTCAACAATAGAACCTTAATAGATTGTAGCAGTATAAGCTATAAAATAAGCAATGTGGCTTAAAAAGATGGTGATAGAATTGGATATGAGCAAAAGCAAATAACTGTCTTTATGATAGTCAAAGTGCAAACCGCTTAAGCAAAAACCAAATCTATCATGAGAAAACAAAGTATATTTATATAAAGCATCATTTTATCAGGCTTTAGGTGTCAAAGGGAGTGGTAAGTTAGAAAAAAAATCCACACTGATGATAATGTTGCTGATATGCTTACTAAAACTATACTATGAGCCAAGTTTGAGCATTGCTTGAACTTAACTGGGATCTACAAAATCTGTAGATGTGAGTGAAGAGATGAAGATGAAGAGTAGTTGTTTTGAGTTCAACGTAGAGAATATTAAAAGTGAACATAAAGTCAAATAATGCAGAGTAGTTCGATGTGCCGTCACTACGGTAATAAAGGCATTGGCATGTTTTTATCATCATCAACAAGTTAGGATGACAATGTGTTCATGTCATTTAATGCTGTTAGTACGGCACATGACTAGCCATGTGAATCACTTAAATTAATTGAATTTAATAGCATGGTTTAGCAGTTGTTTTAATAGCTAAGGCATATGCACATAGGACACATGAAGCTTGGTTGTTTAAATAGCTGCTATAAGCTATTGAAAAGGTCAAGAAATTTCAGAAACAGTTCTTGGCTTCTGAAGGACCTTTTTATATTCATATCTAATTGTATATAAGAAACATATCAATAAGGTATTAGGTTTTAGATTTGATGGTTAAACCATAAGATTCGATCTTGGAGATGACTTGAAATCAACATCTTGCTGGTTCAAACCCAACAAATAAGAGTTGGGACGAAACAAAGTGTAAGCTAGTAATGAATAGTCATTTCCCAAACGCAAAGTCATCAATAAATTTTTCTATCTATATAGTCTGACGAGGTAAAACACCTTATACCCAAAATTAAATGGTCAAGCAAGGTGGGTAAATGAGACCCTAGTAAGTGTTGCTTGTTATCTGAAGTAAAATTTCCAGAAGTGTTCTATTGATTTTCAATGAAAATGTAAAACATGAAATATGTGCAATGGTAAAAGATATTATTTGTATGTAAAATTATTTGATGGATTTTTTCTAAACCAATTGGCCTATTAATAATGTTGGTGACTTAATTGTGTAGGTTGCATTGTAATGAGTAGTTATAGTTGGAAAATATTACACATAGTGTTAACATATATGTTTTCATAATGTTGATTTTGATGATAACAAACAAGATTAAGAATGATTAATCTTTTAAGCTCAAATTATTTTCCTTTTAAATAAATCATTATTTCCAAATTATAAAGGTTTCATATTTAATGGAAAAATGATGCTATGAAAATATGCATGTATCCAGGGAGAGTATGCATGTATGCAGGGAGAGTCTGTTTTAAATAAATTTTTTAACCTTGCATTGATTAAGGGTGAGCTTTTTATAACTAGTTTAAATCTTTGTAATGTATTTTGTCATCATCAAAAAGGGGGAGGTTGTTAGCTTATATAGCTATACATAGTGATTTTGATGATAACAAAACACATGTATTGATTAAACAAAGATTTATAAATTGTGTTTTTATAATAAGAAAATGAGGCTATAAAATCAAAGTGTTTTGGACTAAAATAAATATGTTTTAAAACCTTTGATATTGTTTTTGAATTTCGAATTTGGATCTATTTGAAACTATTTAAATGTTTTGGGCCATACTATAATTTATGAATATTTTGGACTAAAGTGAAAGGTTTTGAGAACTTTGAAAATATGGGTATTATGTTGAAAAGGACCTTTGTGCGAAACAATAAAATCTTTGGGGCCAAAGCATAATTTTAAAAAGTTTTTTATTAGCAAAGTAATTTTTAGAAATTCTGAAATTGGACCTATTTGTAAAGTTTTCTGACGTTTTGGGTCATAATACAGTTTTATAAAGTTTGGGGTCAAATTGTAATTTCAGAAAATAATTCACTGTAGCCTTCAGCAGTTACTGTAGCAACCGGCTAACCGGATGTGTAAATCCGGCAATCCGGTTTCGGGGCAGAATGTAACCAAAACGCAAGCGGCAATCCGGATTCGACAAACGGCAATCCGGTTTCTTGGCAGAATTCATGCGAATCGAAAGCGGAAATTCGGATCCTGACAAACGGCAATCCGGTTGTGGTGCAGCAAAGCCTCTGACCATAAACGGCAATCCGGATTCGACAAACGGCATGCCGGATGTTCAGAATTTCAAATTTGTGCTGTAACGGTAACATCAAGCGACTAACCGGATGTCCAAACCGGCAATCCGGTTACTACCAAAAGTGTGCATAACGGCTAGTTTTTGAGTTCAGACTATATAAACTCAAAACCAATTCATTTTTGGTGATCCAAGAAAGTATAAACAAGTGCACACAAAATATATTGAGCTTCATTTTCGTAACTCATCATTTATTAAATCATCTTTGTTCTTCAATTTGTATATCCACTCTTAAAGAGAGATTTATTGTTGTATTTATCATTTCTCATCAAATTGTGAGTGTACAAGTGTGGGAAACACTTGGGGTGAAGAGATTGGGGATATAATCTCTTGTTGTAAAGGTTCATTGACACCTTGGAAGTCAATTGTAAAATCTTGAAGCCTTGGGAGGCTTGGATAGTGAAATCCTCAAACGGGTGAGCTTGGAGGCGTGGACGTAGGCGGGGATAGCCGAACCACGTAAAAATCCTTGTGTTCGTTTTCTCTTCCCTTACTCTTTTAATATTGTGGTTGATTGAATTTATTATTTTGATTTGATTAAGGCAATAGATTGGATTGTTGTGTGGTTTGCGAATTGTATTGCATAATTTTTAAAAACCCAATTCACCCCCCTCTTGGGTTGCCTAGTTAGTATTTCATTTGGTATCAGAGCGAGGTGCTCTTGTGTAGACTTAACCGTTTAGAGTTAAAGATCAATAGCAACCCAAATTAGTTTAACTTTCATGGAAGGCCAATCTACCACTAGACCTCCATTCTTTGATGGTAATGACTATCCTTATTGGAAAACTAGGATGAGAGTATTTTTACAAGCCTTATACTATGAAATATGGGAAGTTGTTTGTGATGATTTACTCATTCCTAGAAAGAATGTTTTAAGTGAGTTGGATAAGAAAAAGATGTCTTTAAATTCCAAGGCTATGAATGCTTTATTTTGTGCTTTAGATAAAAAGGAATTTCATAGAGTTTCAAATTGTTCTAATGCTTATGAAATTTGGAGAAAACTTGAAATTGTGTATGAGGAGACTACAAACGAGGAGGAATTTCATGAAGTTTCGAATTTGGCACTTATGGCAATTGGAGATGAATCGGATAATGATCTCAATGAGGTAAGTGATCCAACCTATGATGAATTGTATGATGCTTTTAAAGAAATGCATGATGAGTTGATGAAAATTGGTAAAAAAGAATGCATGTTTTAAAAAGAAAATGGTAGAGCTCACAAATGAAAATGAAACTCTAAGTGCAAAGATTATATGCCTAGAATTAGAGAATAAAACATTGCATGATAGAGTTGCATTATCAAATGAGAAATCTAGCCCTTCTCATGAGCATCTAGAATCATATGTAGATGATTTGAAAAATGAAAAGGATGCTTTACAAAAATGCAATGATTCATTAAATGAAAAGATTAAAGGACTTAAGTTAGATAATAAAATGTTGCATGAAAGAATTGCATCATTTAAATGCAAACAAAGTACTTCATATGAGCATGAAAAATCACATGTTGATGAGTTGATGAAAGAAAATGAAGTGCTTAAGAAAAAGAGTAATGAGCTCAATGAAATTGTGTTAAAATTCACAAATGGTCAAAAGAACTTAGAAAAATTACTAAGCACTAAAAAATGTGTGTTTGATAAAGGAGGACTTGGGTATAAGCCTTACTTGAAACAAAAATATTATAAGAGTTATTTTGTTAAGGCTACCTCCACATGTGATCATAAAATTGCTTGTCATTATTGTAATCAAAATGGTCATATGAAGCTTGATTGTCCTATTAAAAAAAAAGTATATTATGGAGTCAAATGTATTTGGGTTCCAAAAGGAACTAAATCTAACGTTCAAGGACCCAAGAGTATTTGGGTACCAAAGCACACAACTTGAATTTCTTTTGTAGGTACCACAAATAAGGAATGGTGGAGAATTTGTTGATGAAGCTTGTGAGGATAATCATTTGAGCATAATCTAGGAGAAAAAGATGAGGCAAGATGATTTAATTGTTTGGTAACAATTCTTGCCATATTAGTTTTGTTGAGTGGATCATGATAAATGGATAGTAGGTTGAATTTGTGATAATATGCTTGTATGTTTACATGATTATCATTGTGTTTAACATTGAGTGTTTTATCATAATGTATGGTTATATCTTTATGATGATAGCTTGTCAACTCATCATGATGGATTTGATTGATGTTAATGTTTATGAAATGTTTAAGCATGATAGATAAGTGGTGTGTTTGATTTATTAACTTTCAAATGCATATATGTTTAATTATTGCTAAAAATATATGCATGATGAATGAATTGTATTTTTGAATTAATCATGTCTTAAATGTTTATAATTCGAACTATAAAGTGTTATTATATCTCATAATTGTGATGAATATGCATGATGAATATGTTATAAATTTGAGTTTTATGATTGGATGTTAATTATATTGATCCATGCATTAAAATGGTTTTAAAATTATTTGGAAAACAAAGGAGTCTTTGAAAATCCTAGTCTGCACAAGCTGCAATGAATTGGTCATAACTCCTTCTAGAGAACTCCAAATCCAGCTCTGTAAAATTTATTGGAAAGCTAACTTAATTATCTTTCCAACGGTATATATCTTGAACAATACTTCTGGCTCAATCAATACAGTTTTTATTCCGAATTTGACCTTTCTGCATTTTATTAAGTTTTGAATATGTTTCATGATTGTATGCTTGTTGGATGGATTATTTGTTTGATATGATTTCATATGTTTGGTCTTGTATACATATATGTCTCATGTACTAATTGACGTTTTTGAAAAGTTAAATGATTTTTAAAATTGATCAATTTTTAAGCCAAAACTAAAATGGTATGTATAATACAAGTCTAAGAGCTTACAAAATTTCAAAAATATTTTTCAAAGCTTAACCGGTATACCACTTCTAATCAACCGGAAAGCCGTCTTTCATTTTGGAGCTCTCTGGACTAAATCCGGATAACCGGACATTTAAAACCGGTAAGCCGAATTCATTTTGGTGCTCACTGGAGCACAACCGGTCAGCCGGATTTTAGCAACCGGTAAACCGAATTGGCTTTGATTGCTCTCTGATTGATTTTTGAATAACCGGATTGGCAATACCAGTAAGCCGTTTGAGAGTTTTTCATTTCTGGACAACAACCGGTCAGCCGGTTATGACATCCGGAAAGCCGGATTCGCATAACAAGCTTGCTGGAACAAAACTGGATTTCCGATTCAAGTTAATCCGGAAAACCGTTTTCGGTCTTCATCTTTCTGCTCACAACCGGCTAGCCGGTTAGTGAAATCCGGCAAGCCGGATTCGTGAGCTGTTGGCTTTGTTTTTGCTTCTTCCTCTTCCTTTGTTAATTTTCTGCACTTGTTCTTCCTCTCTCTCAAAACCGTGAGCCACCCTCTTCCATTTCCAATCAATTCCTCTTCATTTCTCAACCATTTTTATGCCAAGATCAATCTCTTAAACCATTACCCATGCATTTTATCTTCATTAAACTCTTCTCTATCATCATTTCTTCACTTGTTCTTCATCATTTCATCATCATCTCTCACGCATGAATAATGCTTCTCCATCTCTCTCTCTCTTTACAAACCACCATTTGTTTTTAATCAATATCATACATCGCCTTGAATCATCTCTAAAATCATTTTAATTGATTCAAACTTACTCTTTTTACTCAATATCTTGAAAATCCGAATTTGTGCATTTTGAGTATTTCAAATTACCACTTTCATAGTGTGCTCTCCTTATGGTTTTTACCATAGTTTTCTACTATATTATGCACTTACGTTTTCATATGCATTGTTGCTTCCATTGTGGATTGATATTAATTATTGTTTGATATTTGGATGTTTTATATTTGGATATTGTGGATCTAATGTGCTTATCTTGACTTTTTGATGATCAAGAGAGAGATATGAGATGTAAGGGAGAAATACATCTTCTTTGAGATTCTTAAGCATATGAATTTTTAATTTTGTCACATTAGATCTTTGATGAGTTTAGTTGTCTTGATTTCTAAAATGTAATTAGTGATTATAGAGCTTGAATTGTTGACATTATGCTCTTTTGACTTTTGCATTCCCTTGCTTAGCTTATTACTTGTTCTATTTTGGATAATATGCTTTTTGAACATTTTTATTGTCCAAAGGGGGAGACAAAGTAATAAATCTTTTTAATGATGAAAATTGGGGGAAATAACATGCATTTTGAGCATTCTTTTAAATGGTTGATATATGATTATGGAATCCTCGGATTTAATTGTTACAAGTGTTGGGGGAATTCATATTGATTTTGATGATTAATGATTATATGTGTGTTGCTTGATAAAACTTGTGAATTATTGAATATTGAAGTGTTGGTTTGCTAATGGTGTTGTTGGGTTGGTGATGGAGTTGTTGACCAGTTTTTTTTTTTGAAGTGTTTTTCTCTCATGTGTATAAATGATTTTTACTCTTTTTTTTTAAGGGGAAACTCTGCCAAAATTTTTGCTCGCCAAAAACCGAACTTGCATTTCTTTCTTTTCTCTTTCTCTTTTTGATGAAGGGGGAGATAATTTGAGAGTTTGCTAATTTGGGAGTTTTTGGGAGTTTTAAGAATGAATTTGAAAACACTTTTATAAATGGGAAGATGTTTTATAAATGGGAAGATTTTTGAAAATGCTTACTTGAGCAAAAATCTTTTTATTGACCATTTCTTAATTTGGCCATATATTTATGGGGAGCATGTAATATTTTTCATTTTGGTTAAATTTTTTAAATTGGCCATATATTTAGGGGGAGCATCTAATATGATTTTGGATAATATGCATTTTGAATTTCTGTGTTGTCCAAAAGGGGAGAATGTGTTGAAATTTCTACTCGGACAAACATGAGTAATGAATTTGCTATTCTTTTCCTTTTCCTTTGAGTTTTCTTTTTGATGATGAAGGGGGAGAAGAATACATGTTTTTAAATCATGTTTTTAAGTTTATAAAACTTTACTCCTCTTTTTCTTTCCCAATTAAGTTTTCTTTTTGATGTTTTTAAATCATGTTTTTAAGTTTATAAAACTTTACTCCTCTTTTTCTTTGCCAATTAAGTTTTCTTTTTGATGATGAGGGGGAGAAAAATCCATGTATTTAAATATGTTAATTTAGCTAATTGGAAAATTGTAAGAGCAGATTATATTTAAAGGGAGCAATTTATGGAATCATTCTTTAAATACATGAAATGTTTGTCATCATCAAAAAGGGGGAGATTATTAACATATATGTTTTCATAATGTTGATTTTGATGATAACAAACAAGATTAAGAATGATTAATCTTTTAAGCTCAAATTATTTTCCTTTTAAATAAATCATTATTTCCAAATTATAAAGGTTTCATATTTAATGGAAAAATGATGCTATGAAAATATGCATGTATCCAGGGAGAGTATGCATGTATGCAGGGGGAGTCTGTTTTAAATAAATTTTTTAACCTTGCATTGATTAAGGGTGAGCTTTTTATAACTAGTTTAAATCTTTGTAATGTATTTTGTCATCATCAAAAAGGGGGAGATTGTTAGCTTATATAGCTATACATATTGATTTTGATGATAACAAAACACATGTATTGATTAAACAAAGATTTATAAATTGTGTTTTTATAATAAGAAAATAAGGCTATAAAATCAAAGTGTTTTGGACTAAAATAAATATGTTTTAAAACCTTTGATATTGTTTTTGAATTTCGGATTTGGATCTATTTGAAACTATTTAAATGTTTTGGGTCATACTATAATTTATGAATATTTTGGACTAAAGTGAAAGGTTTTGAGAACTTTGAAAATATGGGTATTAAGTTGAAAAGGACCTTTGTGCGAAACAATACAATCTTTGGGGCCAAAGCATAATTACAAAAAGTTTTTTATTAGCAAAATAATTTTTAGAAATTCTGAAATTGGATCTATTTGTAAAGTTTTCGGACGTTTTGGGTCATAACATAGTTTTATAAAGTTTTGGGGTCAAATTGTAATTTCAGAAAATAATTCACTGTAGCAGTTACTGTAGCAACCGGCTAACCGGATGTGTAAATCCGGCAATCCGGTTTCGGGACGGAATGTAACCAAAACGCAAGCGGCAATCCGGATTCGACAAACGGCAATCCGGTTTCTAGGCAGAATTCATGCGAATCGAAAGCGGAAATCCGGATCCTGACAAACGGCAATCCGGTTGTGGTGCAGCAAAGCCTCTGACCATAAACGGCAATCCGGATTCGACAAACGGCATGCCGGATGTTCAGAATTTCAAATTTGTGTTGTAACGGTAACATCAAGCGGCTAACCGGATGTCCAAACCGGCAATCCGGTTACTACCAAAAGTGTGCATAACGGCTAGTTTTTGAGTTCAAACTATATAAACTCGAAACTAATTCATTTTTGGTGATCCAAGAAAGTATAAACAAGTGCACACAACATATATTGAGCTTCATTTTCGTAACTCATCATTTATTAGATCATCTTTGTTCTTCAATTTGTATATCCACTCTTAAAGAGAGATTTATTGTTGTATTTATCATTTCTCATCAAATTGTGAGTGTACAAGTGTGGGAAACACTTGGGGTGAAGAGATTGGGGATATAATCTCTTGTTGTAAAGGTTCATTGACACCTTGGAAGTCAATTGTAAAATCTTGAAGCCTTGGGAGGCTAGGATAGTGAAATCCTCAAGCGGGTGAGCTTGGAGGCGTGGACGTAAGCCGGGATAGTCGAACCACGTAAAAATCCTTGTGTTCGTTTTCTCTTCCCTTACTCTTTTAATATTGTGGTTGATTGAATTTATTGTTTTGATTTAATTAAGGCAATAGATTGGATTGTTGTGTGGTTTGCGAATTGTATTGCATAATTTTTAAAAACCCAATTCACCCCCCTCTTGGGTTGCCTAGTTAGTATTTCACATAGGTATTAGACAAAGATATATTTTTTCTTATTTTTCACTTCACAATACCCAAACAAATATTAGCATATACAAAGAGTCATTATAGGAAGTTATTATAGGCTATACACTAGTGGTGCATTTACTAATTAGTAATCGGAATAAACTAGAATAGGAATAAAAAATAGGAATTAAAATAAATTGTTTACTTAAACTGTAAGAATCGAAACTAGAAAGGGCTTCATTTTCATTGATGTATTTATTTTGTCCTTAGTTATTGTCCTTTAGTAACAATAATAATATAATTAATAATAAATTTAAGGAGAATTATCATTTGTATACCCTTAGTTTACTCCATTATCAAAAATACTACAACACTTTGAGGGTGTATCAAACGTCCACCCTAAATTGACAAAATGTATCAGCTGACCACCAAATCGTTAGTTTCCGTTTATGTATGATGACGTTAGAAGGGTAATTTGGTCTTTTCATATTATACAAGTGATAATTTAAGGATATACAAGTGATAAAAAGAGAATTTAAGGGTATACAAGTGATAATTTTCAAGGGTAAAATTGTCAATTCACTGTAACTCCGTTAACTTTCAAACGACAACTAACGGTTTGGTGGTCAGTTGATACATTTTGTCAACTTAGGGTGGACGATTGATACACCCTCAAAGTATTGTAGTATTTTTGATAACAGAGCAAATATAGAGTATATGAATGATAGTTTCCCTAAATTTAATAATAATAATATTAAATGTAGATAAATAAATAAATAAATAATAGTATTAAGATGTGATGGAGATGCTGATCGACTAGCGATGAGTTGTGATAGAGATCACTATCGACGTGATAGAACCAACTAACTACTCAACTAGCGCGAATTAAACTGGTTATGAGTTGTTGTTGTGTGGGGAGTGCTACATGACGGAGGGAGACAACGGCGACAACAAGCACGAGGCAGCTGATGATAAGCATGAGGGAGACAATGGCGACAACAAAATGAGGCAGTTGATGGCGAGCACAAGGGAGACAACAACGAATAAGTAGTCGGTTGGTTGCTTGCTTAGGGCTTTCATCTTTATTCTTTAATTTATATTTTTTTGTAAAGAGGTATTTTGGGGATATTGAAAATATAGTGGTGATAATTTTGTTACTTCAGGGAATAAGGTTCTAAATCCCAACCCCCTTACTGGAATCCGAACCCTATGAATCAATTCAAAATTTACGTGGGTGTTGAGTGTTAGAAAGTGCATATTTATAAAGGAGAAAATCGTTATTTTACATATCAAGTATTACTAACAACCCTTACTTTTATGTGTTTAAGTTCCTTGTTATTTAATTATGTGTGTTTTATTTTAATTAAGTATTTTATGTATTTTAGGGGCATTATAGTCATTTCACAATAAACGAGAGATCAAATGGCAAAACGGACATCATTTTTGAACTCAGGACGGTCGAAAACCTTAGGAGGAGCATAAAAGGAAAAATGGCACTGTTCACATATACGGACCGATGACGTGGCATTGACTGATGACGTGTCAAGATCCTGTTGGACTAAAATTCTCATGTACTGCTTATGGTGACGTGGCAGCATATTAGTGGATCAAAAAATGCACGTACGGTACATGCAACACATGGGATTATTACTGTGCAAACCGCGTTACTGTGCAAACCGCGTTACTGTTCAAACCGTGTGTAAACCGTGTTACTATGCAAACCGCATACTGTTCACGCGTACTGTTGACTTTACTGTTGACTGATGACGTGGCGCAATCCTGAGCGTCCAAACTATTTTTAATCCGATGGTCATGATTTACTCGATGTAACTATAAAAAGGGGGCCTCCCCCCCCCCTCTGAATCCATTTTTGGACTCCATTTTCTGTAATTCCCTCTCTATCTTGTATTTTCTATGTATTTTAATAAATTCTCATTTTGCCCCTAGTTCAACTATTAGTGGCTAATTTTCTTTCAAGCTTGGGTTGAAGGTGAAGTCTCAATATGTGTCATGGGCTTTATTCGGTAAATTTATTTTCTCTTCCCCTCTAGTTTTTTGTGGATGTTTTGACTTCTCGTTGACAGATAATAATAATCTTATCTAGTACCGCCCTGGTTTCACCGGCTCCCTAGTATAAGGTTATTATTATTTGGCACGATAAGCCCTTAGCACCATATTTATTAGAGCGTGGTTCATGAGGTGTGGATTCCCCCCTCATGATTTAATTGGTATTAATAAGGAATATTTAGCCCATGATGCATGTTGATACGGATCCAGATACCCAAGTACTTCATCTCAATAGATTTCTCTTCAATTTATTCTCGCCATTTAAATTCCAATTTTAGAATTTATTCTTGCCATTTCAATTCCAAGTTTAGGATATTTCAAATCATTTCCACCACAAATCCAACCACCCATTTACAAAATTAATTCTATATATAATTAAAATCCACCTCCTCGTGGGATCGACACTCGTCACCATTAATCTATACTACAACAGATTCGTGCGCTTGCGAGTTCAATAAAATTTGCACAACAAGTTTTTGGCGCCGTTGCCGGGGAGGTAAGTAATTTTAATTCATAGAATTAATTTTTGTGAATATTTCCATTTAATTGTTTTCTTGTATTTTTTTTAAAAAAAAGCAAAAAAAGGTGAATCTACATTTAAAGGTTAGTATTTCTTTTCTTTTTCTCTTCTTTAAAATTCTGTAATTTAATTTTCAATTTATTTTCTTTGTAATTTTTTTTTTGTTTATCTTATTAATTTATTTTTAGTTAATTTATTTCACGTATTTTTTGTGTGTATTTTTATAGTAAGGTTGTAATAGCGCCATAAGGTTAGTATCGTAATTTCTCCTTCATCTTTATTTTTATTTGTTTTGTTCCCATCATTATTTTTATTTTATTTATTTGTTTTGCATGCATGGTCGTAGGTCATTATTACCTAATCTTGAACCTATAGACCTTGAATTAGAGAAAACACTTCGCACACACAAAAACGTTCAAAATAAAATGGATTTACAAGCACCACAAGAGAGGCCATTTAAGGACTACTTCAGTCCTTTAGCCAATTTGAGCACATCATGCATACGATACCCAAATATAGCTCCTAGGAGTTTCGAACTAAAACCTAGTGTGCTAAATTGTCTCCCCACATTATATGGCTTAGAAAATGAGGACCCATATAATCATCTGAATGATTTTCATGCTATTTGCCAAACTTTTAAATATGAAAATTTTTCAGACGATGATGTTAAACTTAGACTATTCCCATTTTCTTTAAAAGATAGAGCTCGTTCATGACTTAATACATTGCCTGCTAATAGCATTTCATCGTGAGAACAAATGGTTACAAAATTTTTAAATAAATATTTCCCAGTGCATAAAACCAATGCTATTCGCAGGGAAATCTCAGAGTTTACCCAGAGAGATGACGAGCAGTTTTTCGAAACATGGGAGCGATTCAATGGGCTACTCTTGAAGTGTCCACATCATGGGTACGAGAAATGGCACCAATGCCAATACTTTTTGGAGGGATTATTGCCGAATGTGCAAGAATGGCTAATGGCAACAAGTGGAGGAGAGCTAATGTCAAAAAGCGCATCAGAGATTTGGGAATTCTTCCAGCGACAAGCGGATAATTCCCAACAACGGAGTCGATCACTCAGGAATACTAGAAGGGTTAAGAGAGTAAATGAGGTTCACATTGGCGAGTCAAGTTCAGAAATCAAAGAAGTCAAGGAGATAATTGAAGGTCTCTCTCGACAAATAGCATCGTTATCGACTGCTAAATCAACAGAGCCACATGACCTTAACTCATATCCAGATCAAGCCAATGCCATAGGAGTAATGAGAAAACCATCAAATTACAACCCATACTCCAACACATATAACCCTGGATGGAGAGACCACCCCAATTTTTCATGGTCTCAAGGATTCCAACAAAATGGACCAGCAGCTCCAGCTCCACCAATGCAACCAATTGCTCAAAATCCTCAAGCCTCTCAGCTCCACCAATGCAACCAATTTTTCAATCCTCAAGCCTCTCAACCCAGACCATGGGAGGATGCATTCCAGAATTTCAGGAATGTTACTCACTCCACGATTGAGCAACAGAACCGCACCATTGATGGACTACGAAATGAGTTGAGAGCGGGCTTCAACTCACAAGCCCAATCAGTTTCAAGCCTAGAGAAGATGGTGGGACAACTTGCTTCTTCAGTTCAAACCTTGGCAATGACTGTTGAGAAAGGTAAATTTCCAAGTCAACCAGTGACTAACCCTAAAGGAGTGAATGAAGCAAGTACCAGTTCACCACAACAGCATGGAGAGGTCAAAGCCGTCATGACTTTGCGAAAAGGAAAAGAAGTCGACAACAAAGTGGAGATGCCAGCGACAAAAGAAAATCAAATTGTACCTGTGAATGTTGAGGACTCATCACCGGAGGAGAAAGAAGAAACCAACCCACGAGAATATGTTCCCAAAGCTCCATTTCCTCAGAGGTTAGCTAAAGGAAAAAAGGGAAAATCCACAGGTTAGATTCTCGAAATCTTCAAACAGGTAAGTGTTAACATTTCATTGCTTGATGCTATTAAATAAGTTCCATCTTATGCCAAGTTTCTTAAAGACCTGTGTACTAAAAAGAGAAACATGCATGTTCAAAAGAAGGCATTTTTAACAGAAAACGTTAGTTCTATACTCTAACATAAAATTCCTTTAAAATGCAAAGACCCAAGCTCCCCCACTATCTCATGTAGCATAGGGAACCATACAATTGAGAATGCTTTGTTGGATTTAGGAGCTACTGTAAATCTGTTGCCTTATTCAGTTTTCGTGAAACTTGGACTTGGCGAATTACACCCAACTCCAGTGGTGTTACAACTTGCAGATCGGTCCACGAAAATACCTCGTGGTATTGTGGAGGACGTGCTTATCCAGGTAGACAAGTTTTATTTTCCTGTTGATTTCATTGTAATTAACACTCAACCAATACAGGATTCAAGGAAGCACATCCCTATTATTCTAGGCCGACCTTTCTTGGCAACTGCGGATGCTCATATTCAATGCAGAACTGGAAATATGCAGTTGTCCTTTGGCAACATGACCATGGAGTTGAACATCTTCAACATTGCCAAACAACCTCACAATGCAGATGATGGAATTGTTGATGTGGATTTAATTGAAGCATTAGTTGATGACACTTTTGTTTCAAACCTTAGTGATGATCCTTTGCAAACATGTTTAACTCACTTTGGTTTGGATTTTGATATTGACAGATCGGTAGATGAGGTCAACGCCTTACTTGACTCAGCACCATCCATGGACACTAATAAATGGAAGTCAAGAGCTGAACAGTTAGCACCATCAGAGAAGAAACTCATCACATCATCAGAATCACCACCAAAACTCGAGCTCAAACCATTGCCCAACACTTTGGAATATGCATTTTTGGGGGAAGAAAGTACTCTACCGGTAATCATCTCAGCATCCCTCAATGACAAACAAAAAGGTAAGTTGTTGGATGTTTTAAAAGAGCACAAAGGAGCATTAGGATGGACCATAGCAGACATAAAATGTATAAACCCAGTAGACTGCATGCATTATATTCACCTTGATGAAAATGCTAAATCTACTAGGGAAATGCAACGTCGGTTGAATCCTAATATGAAAGAAGTTGTTAGAACATAAGTCCTTAAGCTATTAGATGCATGTATCATTTACCCCATTTCTGATAGTTCATGGGTCAGCCCTGTGCAAGTTGTCCCTAAAAGGTCAGGAGTCATTGTAGTTACGAATGTCGATAATGAATTGATACCAACTAGAGTAACTACAGGATGGCGTGTATGCATTGATTATAGAAAGTTGAATTCTGTCACACGTAAAGACCATTTTCCTTTACCATTTATCGATCAAATGCTTGATAAATTAGCAGGCCATGAATTTTATTGCTTTCTAGATGGCTACTCAGGATATAATCAAATTCCCATAGCACCAAAAGATCGAGAGAAGACCACTTTCACTTGCCCTTTTGGCACTTTTGCATATAGGAGGATGCCATTTGGATTATGTAATGCACCTACTAAATTTCAACGATGCATGTTGAGCATTTTTTCTAATATGGTTGAACGATTCCTTGAAGTCTTTATGGATGACTTTTCTGTCTTTGGTGATTCATTTGATCAATGTTTACGTCATCTAACACTAGTTCTGCAGAGATATATCGAGAAGAACTTGGTCTTAAATTGGGAAAAGTGTCATTTTATGGTAAAACAAGGTATTGTTCTCGGTCACATCATTTCGAGCAAATGTATTGAGGTTGACAAAGCCAAGGTGGATCTCATTTCTAATCTTCCTCCACCCAAAACAGTCAGAGAAGTAAGATCTTTCCTTGGGCATGTTGGTTTTTATAGACGTTTCATTAAAGATTTTAGCAAAGTTTCTAGACCTTTATGCAATTTACTTGCTAAGGATGAACCTTTTATCTTTAATGATTCATGTCTTGTGGCTTTTGAAAAATTAAAGCAATTGTTAACATCATCACCCATCATTCAGCCCCCAAACTGGAGCTTACCATTTGAGCTCATGTGTGATGCATCTGATTATGCAGTAGGAGCGGTATTAGAACAAAGAGTTGATCGGATTCCCCATGTTATTTACTATGCTAGTATGACATTGAATGATGCACAGTTGAACTATTCAACTACTGAAAAAGAAATGCTAGCAGTAGTGTTTGCATTGGAAAAATTTCGATCTTATCTCATTGGTTGTAAAATAATTGTGTTCACAGATCATGCTGCTCTTAAATATCTTATCACGAAGAAAGATGCAAAAGCTAGACTAATTCGTTGGGTGTTACTTTTGCAGGAATTCGACTTGGAATTTAAAGATAAGAAAGGCACAGAAAATGTTGTGGCAGACCATCTCTCTCGTCTCCATTTTGACACAATTACAGAACAATTACCATTAAATGAGTCATTTCCAGATGAACAATTAATGAGTGTGGAAGTATTACCTTGGTATGCTGATATAGTTAATTATCTTATTACAGGTAAACTTCCAGAGCATTGGACCAAGCAAGACAAGGCCAAATTTTTTGCAGAAATAAAGAATTTCTTTTGGGATGACCCATATTTGTTCAAGTATTGTGCAGGCCAAATTGTCAGACGATGTGTCCCAGAAAGTGAAATTCACAATATCCTTTCATTCTGCCATGAACAAGCTTGTGGAGGCCATTTCAGTGCTAAGAAAACAGCTACAAAAGTTTTACAATGTGGTTTCTATTGGCCAACTATATTTCGAGATGCTTACACTTTCTGTTCTTCATGTGATAGGTGTCAACGAATGGGGAGCATTACACGAAAGAACATAATGCCACTAAATCCAATTTTAGTGGTTGAGATTTTTGACGTATGGGGTATCGACTTCATGGGACCCTTTCCCCCTTCTTTTGGCCATCAATACATATTGGTTGCTGTTGACTACGTATCAAAATGGGTAGAAGCAATTCCATGTAGAACCAATGATCACAAGGTGGTGATAGGGTTTTTGAAAAGCAATATTGTTTCGAGCTTTGGATTCCCTCGAGCGATAATTAGTGATGGTGGTGCCCACTTTTGTAATAAAGCATTCAAAGCTCTTTTGACAAAGTATTCAATCACTCACAAAGTGGCGACCCCATATCATCCGCAAACCAGTGGCCAAGTGGAGATCTCCAATCGAGAAATAAAGCACATATTAGAAAAGACGGTAAGGCCGGACAGAAAAGATTGGTCATTAAGACTTGATGGTGCATTATGGGCATATAGAACGGCTTTCAAGACCCCGATTGGGATGTCACCCTACAGGCTAGTGTATGAAAAAGCTTGCCACCTACCTGTGGAACTCGAGCATCGTGCATATTGGGCCATCAAGAAATTCAATTTTGACATGCAGCAAGCCAGCTCAGAAAGAAGATTGCAACTGGCAGAACTTGAAGAAATTCACAATGATGCATATGAAAATGCCAAGATTTACAAGCAACGAATGAAAGTCTTCCATGACAAGCATATTATGAGAAAATCTTTCACTCTAGGTCAGAAAGTACTTTTATTCAACTCTCACTTGCACCTATTCCCAGGTAAGTTACGCTCTCGTTGGTCTGGTCCATTTATTGTTCATACTGTTTTTCCACATGGGGCAATTGAAATTAAAGACCCAAAGAACGGTGTCACGTTTAAAGTTAATGGTCAAAGATTAAAGCCATATCTAGAGTACCAACCACATGGAGAAGACACCGAAATAAATTTGAGTGACCCACCCGATTTGAATTGATTTTTTTTTCTCTTTTCGGTGGTTTGATTTTTCTTTCTTTTTTTTCATTCTTTTGCTAATTGAAAATTATTTGTGCATAAGTGTGTTTGTTTTGCCATTAAGTTTTCTCTTATCATTGTTAATCATGAGTCTCGTACGAAGATCGTTCCTCCTGAACATTCTTAAACCACTTCAACGTATCAAAACTCATCTCAAAAGGCAGATTCAATCTTGTAAAACACATCGCATTTGGGCTCTACAACCACCAGAGTTAGTAGCCTACGTTGAGGATTTAGAAAGCCAACTCAGAAATATTGAGAGAGGTGTTTACGACATCCAGTTGGAGCTTGAGGTAAATTCAATAAGAGGACGATTTTAATTTTCTTTGTGTGTTTTAATTTGTTTTTCTATTTGTGTGCTTTAGTTTGTTACCCCGGTGAAGTGGCGGATAACAGTACTCCGTGACAATCAAGTCGGTTACTTCAGTTTTCCCATAATAACTGATATTCTGAGGCGAAGGTATGGAAAGAAACGAGATTCTAGCAAAGCTTCACAAGCAATTCCCTTCACTTCCTCAGAATGCTCTCTTTACGATCTATAAAACTCGGTCCGAACGCATGCGATTGCTCATGAGGAATAACATACCTGCTGACATCCGTTGGTTAATCGAGGCGAAAGTACGATTGGCAGGTGAGTTACCTCCAAAATTTATTGCATACATGCCTGGTTGTGGGAAAGGAAATTATGCAAGAAAACGACGAGCTCAAAGAATTTCTGTTGCTTGTCATAAGTGTGCCAGAATGAGTTGCAATAAAAACCCATGTTCTTTAGGAATGGTGTTTGATAACAGAGAAGATAAGATTCAATTCATTAGGGATGGCTTGAATAAGGAGTAATTGGATGATATCCTTCTGTCTCTTGAAACGCATCCCAATGGATATGTGCAAGGAGCGATTCTCCAGTTATGGCCATTATTCCAGAAAGAGCATGCACAATATAGTCTCGGGAATCTGACTATAAACGACCCTGTTTGTCAGTTTATAAGAAAACTGGATGGGAAGCCTATCCTCGACCCATAGAGGGCGTTCAAGCCGTTTCTGGACATAAAACCAGAGGAAGATGTGAGCCACAGTCGCAACTACCTGTAAATATCCTTTTACTTTATTGTTATTTTATTTCATTTCACTGTTGTTTTATCATTTGCATTATTGTCTTTAATAATTTTATTACTGTTTGTTTTTACTGTTTACTTTTTGACTATCGAGCCATGTGCTTTACGCGTTATTTGATACTGACATGCCACCTCATACACAGTTGTGATCTATTGTCACCAAGATTCTTAAATAGGACTTTTTGTTAAGCACTCACAAATTGTTTTTGAGAAATATTTCAATGGCAGCTACTCCCAATAGACAATTCAAGAACATTTGTGTGCTTTCTGGATTTACCTATGGCAAACATAAAGAGTTCGTTGATGCAGCCATAGATCTTGGTCGAAGCATAGCAGAGAGAAAATTACACTTGGTGTATGGAGGAGGTAACCGAGGGTTATCAAAATTGGTCTCAGAAGCTGCTTTTGTCAGAGGAAGCCAAGTCTTAGGCATCATCCCAAGAGTTCTAAAACCTTTGGGCAGTGTGTCTGACTCACAAACTGGAGAAGAGTTAGTCGTCTCAGGTATGCAAGAACGAATAACTGAAATGCTTAATCATGCTGATGCTTTTATTTTCCTTCCAAGAGATCTTGCAACACTAGAGGCACTTATCACACAAGCATCTTGGGCCCATCTGCACCTGCACCAGAAACCCATCGGTTTGTTAAATGTCAATAATTTTTATGATGGCTTTATCGCATTTCTTAACCATGCAATAAAAAACTACTTTATTCCTTCCAGTGCGAAAAAACTTTTTATTTGTGCTCACACTGCTAATGAGCTACTTGATATGTTACAAGCTTATAAACCGGAGCCAGACCCCTGGAGCTTTGTGTTGGAGCGTTCAAATGATGACGGTAACAGTAGCCGCAGTAAGAAGTACAAATTAGATTTAACTCTCCGCCTGTAAATATTTTCTTCTGTGTTGCACCACTCAGGTGATGTCTTCTAAACTCTACTTCTTTCCTTTAAAACATTGAGTACAATGTTTCGTTCTGGTTGGGGGGAGGGAATAGTCGACAATTGTGGAATATTGGTTAAGTTTTTACTAATTTTTTGTTGTAGAAACTAACTGTTGCTAACTTTTTGTGTTGACGATGGCTGAATATGGAGTGTAGTGACTCTAGAAACGCATCTTCATCGTTTGAAAAAAAAAATTCAGATATTTTCTTTTTCTTTATTATGTTTTGATGTTCATTTTTCTTTTTCTTTGTAATTTCTCCTTTATAAATATACATTTTCAAACAAAAATTTTTGAGTCAAAGATGGCTGAATATAGAGTGTAGTGCCTCTAGAAACGCATCTTCTTAAGTAAAAAATAAATAAATAATTTTCGTTTTCTATCATTTTCTAATTAGTTTTTCTGCATTATTTTTCACATTTCTACATGCATATTTTCCTTTCACGTTTAGAATAGGTTGGGGGGTAGGCTGTTGTTTAAAAAAAAAAAGTGTTTTGTTTTAACATTGGATGACATGATGAATTTCAAATTTTAGTATTTGTATTATCTTTAGTCTGAAGTGATGTTACACTATGTTTACTACTCTACATGTTGATGTCGGAGACAAATATGAGTTGCTTGAAGGAATGAACATGTCATAATAAATACCAAGTGAGTTTTTGAGCCTATCATTTTTCTTGGAGAGTAACCATTTTGCCCATTCTTTATACAGCTTAGCAGTTTATTAATGTATACACGATCTCTAGATTTCTTTTGAGTTAACCCTAAAAAAAAAAAAAAAAAATGTGTGTTGCTACATTTGGAGGCCCATCTAAATTAGTAGATATGGAAGATTATTTAGAGCCCTAAAAGATGATAGAAAGGTCATCTTTGATCCGTTTGAGCCTTTCTAGCCATCCCTTTTATCAAATATCCATAGTTAACCCTTTTGAGCCTTTAAAAAAAATAAATAAAAAATAAAAAAACATTTTCTTTGTCAACTTATCATCTTGACCCACTCCGATTTTGAGTATTACCCAATATCTTACAAGATCTATCACCTATTTATGTTTGAGAAAAATGTAAATAAATATTTTGTATAGTGAAGTTATGCCTAGTTCAAAAAAAAATTTGTTGTTTCAAAAAAAAAAAAATTGTTGCTTTAAAGAAAAAAACAATAATAGGTGAAATCCACCTTGCAACTTCCAAAAAAAAAAAATCATCTGCATTTTTCTCAAACATACACTTTGTTTTTCCTATTTCCCTTCTTTGTTAGCCATGTCCCTAGCCTACGTTACGTCCTAATAAAAGTCTTTCTTGATTTTAGGGAACTATAATCTGAAGTAGAAACTAGTTATATAGGCTAAAAGGATGTAGTGATGCATAAAAAATAAATAAATAAATAAATTGGGTTGACTAGCATTTTTATTTGACTGGAGATTGTATTATTTCTAAGCTGAGGGCATATTTCTTTCATTTTGGTGAGAGCATGTGATATCATTTCTTGATTATTTTCTCTCAATTACCATTCATTGGAGTGACTATTTTTATTGGGTTTAATTTCTTTGTGAGAGTGTCACTACTTCCAGTGAGATTTTGGGGTTTGATATATCATTCTTGAAGGTAGCTACGACAAAGTCTACTGGGCTAATTCATGTGGATGGTTGATGTGGGTGTGATGTTTCTTTAGACTTGAGATAATGCTTATACTTTCATTTGATTGTTATCATTAATCTGATTGAATAAACAAGAGTATTAAAAAAAATCATTTTTGAATTTTGTTTTCGCTTTATTTGCTAGGGACTAGCAATAAGCTGGTTGGGGGGTGTGTTGAGTGTTAGAAAATGCATATTTATAAAGGAG
This sequence comes from Citrus australasica, assembly GCA_029618585.1. NCBI lineage: Eukaryota > Viridiplantae > Streptophyta > Magnoliopsida > Sapindales > Rutaceae > Citrus > Citrus australasica. The sequence continues at coordinate 9,251,706 of JARCIV010000002.1, read as the reverse complement.
AAAATCGTTATTTTACATATCAAGTATTACTAACAACCCTTACTTTTATGTATTTAAGTTCCTTGTTATTTAATTATGTGTGTTTTATTTTAATTAAGTATTTTATGTATTTTAGGGGCATTATAGTCATTTCACAATAAACGAGAGATCAAATGGCAAAACGGACATCATTTTTGAACTCAGGACGGTCGAAAACCTTAGGAGGAGCATAAAAGGAAAAATGGCACTGTTCACATGTACGGACCGATGACGTGGCATTGACTGATGACGTGTCAAGATCCTGTTGGACTAAAATTCTCATGTACTATTTATGGTGACGTGGCAGCATATTAGTGGATCAAAAAATGCACGTACGGTACATGCAACACATGGGATTATTACTGTGCAAACCGCGTTACTGTTCAAACCGTGTGTAAACCGTGTTACTGTGCAAACCGCGTACTGTTGACTTTACTGTTGACTGATGACGTGGCGCAATCCTGAGCGTCCAAACTGTTTTTAATCCGATGGTCATAATTTACTCGATGTAACTATAAAAAGGGGGCCTCCCCCCCTAATTTGGGACCTCTGAATCCATTTTTGGACTCCATTTTCTGTAATTCCCTCTCTATCTTGTATTTTCTATGTATTTTAATAAATTCCCATTTTGCCCCTAGTTCAACTATGAGTGGCTAATTTTCTTTCAAGCTTGGGTTGAAGGTGAAGTCTCAACATGTGTCATGGGCTTTATTTGGTAAATTTATTTTCTCTTCCCCTCTAGTTTTTTGTGGATGTTTTGACTTCTCGTTGACAGATAATAATAATCTTATCTAGTACCGCCCTGGTTTCACCGGCTCCCTAGTATAAGGTTATTATTATTTGGCACGATAAGCCCTTAGCACCATATTTATTAGAGCGTGGTTCATGAGGTGTGGATTCCCCCCTCATGATTTAATTGGTATTAATAAGGAATATTTAGCCCATGATGCATGTTGATACGGATCCAGATACCCAAGTACTTCATCTCAATAGATTTCTCTTCAATTTATTCTCGCCATTTAAATTCCAATTTTAGAATTTATTCTTGCCATTTCAATTCCAAGTTTAGGATATTTCAAATCATTTCCACCACAAATCCAACCACCCATTTACAAAATTAATTCTATATATAATTAAAATCCACCTCCTCGTGGGATCGACACTCGTCACCATTAATCTATATTACAACATATTCGTGCGCTTGCGAGTTCAATAAAATTTGCACAACAGTGGGCCCCATGCAACTCATTCTAATTTTCAGCTTTAATTTAGTAAATAAACATATTATTCATTTCGATGTCTCTAATGCCTAACTTGTTGAGTAATTTGTATAATATTTTATTGGAATCAGACTTTATAAGTACATCAATTTGCCAGTTGATCTTCAAATTTAACAAATAGGAATTGAACTATCTTGTCCTTGATCTTTTCTCAATAAAATGTTAGTCCACCTCAACATGTTTTGTTCTATCATGCTAAACTAGATTTTGAGAAATGCCAATTGTTGCCTTATTGTCAAAAAATAAATTCAAAATAGAAATAAAGGTACATGTAGTCTCTATTAGTAACATGGTCACCCATATTTTCACCAAACTCGACTAGTCAACATCAACGAATAGGCGTCGAGCCTAAGGACTCAAATCCAATAACATATCCTGTTCTAAATAGGATAAAATAATACAAGTCCTAATCCTCGTCAAACTTGAATCCTATAAGATAAGAGATAAGTTTTCCTAACTTAATTATATGTCTGATTATCTCACTTATATAAATAGGTCATCACTCTAAGGTAGATGTATACAACATAGATGAGAAATAGGTAGGTGTAATATTCTCTAAGCCTTTCTCTTACTTTCTTTTCTTTCTCTAATTTTTTTTTGTTATCGTCTACTTTTGATCTCTGACTTAAGCATTGACGGGACTATGCTGGTAACATCCCCAGCGACCCCTGATTGTTTTGTAGGATTCCGATAATCAATCTCTTTACTCTCAACAATGGCACTACCAAGGATACCAAGCTCTCTCATATCTTTTTCCCCAAGTAAAATAACTCTTTCTTAACTTTATTATTGTGCCTAATATTGATATCAATATAACCTTTTCAACTAAAAAAGTTCATGTAGCTCTTTGGTCATTCCTCTGAACTCAGCTTTTGCTACTATTACCTTCTACTTCTTACTCCTTCAAGAGACTGAGTTACCTCCCACAAAGGTGAAATAATCATATGTGGATCTCATGTTAAGTGACACTTCCTTCTCAATTTTTGCATATTTATAACTATCAATATATTCTTAGAGAACATTAAACCTTTCCCAAAAACAAACTTTAGATAGTGAACAATTCAAAATTTTACATCCATGTGAACTGCCCTAGGATAATAAATGAAGGAAATTACTAAGCTTAAGCTATTAAGCTATTTGTAGCCTTGTATAGGACAAATAGGTTAGTTTCTTAACTAATCTTTATTGTCTTTTTTTACTAGTAGGTACTTGATAAGGACACTCTCTCAAAATGTGATCTTGAACAATTGGAGTCAGCAGGCTTAAGTCAAGCAATCTTATCTCTGAAAGTAAGTCTAAGATATAATATCTTTAGGATAAAAATATGCTTTGCTTTAACCAAGCCACTTACAATGCCCTAAAACTAATATTGTAAGCCTCAAAGATCTTTAATTTCGAACTCGAGTTCTAAATACCTTTGGAGTTAAGAAATCTACTCCCTGTCATCTCTGATGATCATCATATCATCCAGTGACAGTGCCAAAAATTATTTAATTCAACAAAGTAGTTAACAAATAATATACATCAAAATAAAAATTCATTAAAAGTATTTAATTCACTACACTTGTAATTGTCCTCAACGAGGTTTCATATATTGCAAACGTTGAAGAATAACCTCATTATTGAGACTACAAAATATATCTTTTTGTATGTATACAACAAGTCTATCATTCAACCATTGATCTCCCATCCAATTTTGCAGATGATTTTTCACAAAATTCATAGCTGGAAATGCTCTTTTTACTGTAACTGTGGCAACTAGTAAAATCAATATTAATGTCACCAATAAATAAACTAATAAAAATAATTGATCCTTCTTAGTCTCAACTACTATTCTTGGTAGCCCACCAATGCCTTTCAATCCTGAAAATCCGTTGTCAGAACCCGCATCCATAATATAAATATCAAGTTGAGTTTTAAGTGCCACAAGATCCACTGGAGAAAAATCATTTGGATAAAATTCAGCAAGGCGAAATAGTTTTTTTTTGTTTTTTTCAAAATGAGTCATTGGGGCACAAACATGCCACACAAAGAAGCAATTCAATATTCATCTCATTGAAAAGATTGCTTAATTCTTGAAGTTCCATGTCCAAAATTGCATAAAATAATTCAACACAAAAACGATGCAAATTTGTGATCTTTTGAGCCTTGTGTTGTAATCTCTCTTGAGTTCGAAACAATAACTTTCTTGAGAAATATTTCTCCATAACAAAATTGAAGACAATTTTCATGTCAAAATTTAAAAGAATGAAAAAATTACAAAATATTAATTTAATAAACCAACTGCTTGACTAAATTCTCAACCACTAAGTTACTAGTCCATCACGACATCACCCATGGCAGTGTTATTCTATTGTTTATAATCAGTAAAGCTAAAAGCAATGGCACTTTATCAACCCACGAAGCGCTGCCATAATAACTGAAAGCTAATAATATTATTCAATTCAAAAAGGCATAAACCAATTCAGGAATTAGAATATTAAATCATAAAGTGACAAAAATATTTAATTATCAAAATAATTTAATCAATTCAATATGAAAGCTACAGAGGTGCGACGGTAGTACCAGAAAAAATGGTGGTAACTTGAGGCTTTTGAAAATAAGGTGCCCATTTGAAAATAATCAATTTACGATAAGGTATTCTAAAATGAACCTGATTTGAGGTAATTTCTATTTAAAAATTTTGTGCTGCATTTTTTTTAATTTTACTTCTACAATTATGAACAAACGACTTTTTTATCTTATGTATAAAAATAGTAGGTGCCAATTAATTCCACTATAGAATTTTTTACTTTGTTTGTCTCATTCTTGAATCACGGTTTATGATAATTTATTAAATAACTTTTACTTTGATAATTAATCACAGAGCATTTCGTGTATTAAATCTTATTATTATTTAGAGTGGAGCTATTGTCACTATTGGCACCCTTACATTATTTTTACAAAACCCCACTTTAAATAAAATTACAATTAAGGACAATTGAAAATTAAACACATATAGATTTTTTTTCCAGGAAATTACTTAATTCATAATCAATCCTTTAAAAAATAATCTATATGTTACTTCCTATCTAACTAAAATAAATTGTACAAATTTAGAATGATCTATTGTTCTCTTTTAATTTCTTATTGTTTAAATACTTTTATACTTAAAATTGCTTTGAAATTATAATTTGAAATATGTATTATTTCAGCCAATGATTAACATTAAAAAACTTATCACCCATATAACTTTTTAATTTGTGTGTAGAGTAATAATAAAATTAAAAATAATTAAAAAATAGCACAATAATATTTTAAGTTTTAAAAATAAAATAAACCAAATAAAAATTAAGAACTTAAAAAAACGTATTTAAAAAAAATATATTTTCAAAAATAAAATGAATATAACTAAAAAAAAAATTTATCAGAAAATAGAGAGGTGCTAATAGTCCAACTCTATTATTTATTATCATCCGAAATTTTGATTCTTCTTCTTTCGACGCACAAACTTTCTTTTCCAAGTACCACGCTCGAATGTTGCATCGAACGGTTAGATTTGACTCCCCTTTGCCATGATTGGAATGGAATCTGGTGGGCGCTGTCACCAATGGTGGGCTTGACGGTTTTCAGTTCAAAGTTGTTTTGAAATTTCAACAATTATTCTCCAAAAAAAAAATGAAATTTCAACAATTAATGGCATCAAGATTCCACCAATTACAATTTATAATATAAACAAATTATGATTGAACTTTAAACAATTTAGCCACCTTTCCGCTAACCAACATAGAACTGGCAAAGGCTAAGGTTATTTTTTCCTAGAGAAATAAATTATAAATTGCTATTCTACTAACAACCCTTGTTGCATTAACAATAATGAAATAAAGTTATTGAGAATCACATGTAAGATCGCATCCGCGGCCTGGTTATAGACTGTGCCCCGTCTACGTATATGGTTGTACCAGTCATATAACGTGAACCATCACTGATTAAGTAGATGACCGTCGAAGCCAGATCATTTTTAACGTCCAGCCATCTGTGCAGTGGTGCCGCCTCCTTGACCAACTTCACTGCCCTCTCCTGGCCCACTGCAATTGGATATTCGTCTTGCAGATGCAAGCCACGGGCAATACCATTAACCCGGATCTTGTGTTTCCCAATCTCCATTGCGGCTGTCTGGAAATAGCATGGAACAAATTAGAACAGAGTAATACAAAAGATTAAATAGAAATGAGTCAGACTTTTTAATGTTTCTATGATGGAGAAGCAATTACATAGAGACAATAAAAGAGCTCTTAATGCTAAAGTCCAAATTCAATAGAAACATGGAGACACAGAGAACAGATTTTCTGACAGTACTACGAAAAGACGTGAGAGACCTATATTTCTAAGCACCTAAGGCCAAATTCAGAAAACGCAGAAAAGTCTACCCTTCAAAGCCAAACCAACCCCATGACATTGTACTTTCAAAAGGGCATGAAGCAGAGAAGTGAGATGACATTAACATTCTCCAACTTCAAACAAAGTTGAAAGTGAGTTGAAATTAACATTCGCTAACTAAAAGAGCTCATTTTCGCATTGAAAAAAGTTGCCAAATTTCCAGAACAATAATGATACTAAAATATCACATTTCCTTCATTATGACCATACACTGCTCAAATGTGCATTAACTTTTCAAGTTAAACAGCCCAAATATGATCATGTTAAAAATTTGAAATCACATGCTTCATATAAAACTTCTCAACTAAAAAGCTACTCCAAATGAGATGTTTAGTAATACCAAGCCAATCCTGACTCCAGGGTTTATCACAGGGTTCATGATGATAGCTATCCTTAATATAATGGGCTTCAGTTCATAGCAAAACGTTTTGGTAAGAACAATATATGCAAAAATGAATTGCGATCCTTTTGGAATGTACTTACCCTAACTAACTGATGGATACTTGCTGCACATGCACCATAGGCAGCAGCTCCAGGATAAAGTCCTCTCTCAGCTCCAATTATTGAGGTCAAGAATACAATGGAACCTCCCGCCTTAGACTCTTTCATTCTTCTGCCAACAGCCTTTAACAGGAACCATGGAGCTACAAAATTAATTTTCACTAACTTTTTGAACTCATCCTCGCCTACTTGTAGAGGGTCTTGCATTTTTCCTGTTTCACAAGATCAGAAGTCATAAGTTTGCCTACTCAAAAGCACATTGGATCAGCCTCAATATAATCAAATACGAAAAGATAAAAAGAAAAACCAAGTGGAAGTAAAAATTTAAGAAAAGCAACTCATATTGTTAGTCCAAGAGTCATCTCGAATTGTTAGTTACTTATTGATAATCTTAATTTCTTACCACATCATTTTGTTCTCTTCAATGCAAGCAAATCCTGAGTTCTCTAATTTCACCGTCTCAAATCAGGAAGTTAGAAGTTGTTCTACTTTTTTAAGCTGCATGCTGCATATTGCCAAATTCCTAATTCTATAAATTTCATCAACATAAATCAGGAAGGTTGAATCTTTTATGTTCCCATTTAATAATAATAGAATCAGCACAGATGAAAAATCACAATCAGACTCCTAGATAGCACATTTTTAGACATCAGACTCCAAATCTGAATTATACAAATCTTTCTTTTTCCTAACCCATCCCTTCCATTGATAAGTAACTTGCTTGGTGATCCATCTTTATAAAGTGTTCCAAAAACTCTCACTTTAGAGGTCCAAACACAAAAACCAATGCTTCCTCAAACCTGTTGAGTGGTCGGTTGAAAGCACCACCAAAATTTTAAAGCTCAATCTATTGTCTCTACATGTTGAGAAAGGTAAAGTTATTTGCATCAATGTGTTCGATAAAAGTCCCAAGCAAGTCTAAGTCATAGGAAGAACACGGCAAACATGCATCAAATGAAAATCGTATCACAACAGAAAATGGGAATTGCAGCTAATCATTTTGTATAGGAGAAGAAATAATTGAGTGGGGACTCGAACTTAGTGTCATGATCAAAGCTGAGGGCACAAGCCCACCGCTCAAATCCCAGCTAATCATTCTATATAATACAAATTTTTAACCCCAACCAATCATTTGAGTCTCATCATAGTCTCAAGACTTTCCACCAAATATTAAAATAACAATAAACGTTCCCTAAGGCACGGATGACATTAGCACGTTAGTCTAAATAACAGTAAATTCAGTATTAAAAAAATAAAAAGGTAAATTCAGTCAACAAAATCACAAAGAACACACATACCTTCATAAGTGTAACAATGCACAAAAGCGTCCAAATTCCCCAAAATCTGACATGCCTTATCGACTGCCTCATCAAAAGCTCCTTCTCTGTCCTCTTCCATGTCCAATCCTACCACTTCAACTGGCTGGCCACCCTTCAACGAACCCATCATCTTCTCAGCGACACTACTAAGACGCCTCTCATTTCCCACCAAAACCAATCTGGCCACAACCCAGAAACTTAATTTAAAAAAAATTAATCTTTTTAATCCCACCCACACAAATGAACAAAAACGGAAAAAAAAACCCAGAAACAGAATATGATTTTTCATTGATTCGTGAGTTTTAAATAGAACCTGCAACCCCGTTTGGCTAAATGGAAAGCAATGTTTTTGGAAATCTCATCGCCATCAGAAGTCAACAATACTCTCTTTGATTGATTCTCCATTCTCAGAAACAGGCTGCAAATGGGAAATCAAAATCCCATCAGATGCAATCGGGGAAAAAAAAATTGGAAACGGTTGAAAGAGAGTGAGAAATGAGAGATAACATGAACAAACCATAAAAGAAGCTGAACAAAATTCCGGCACTAGATTGAAGGACAAAAGTCGTACACTTTTGGAACTCACACAAGATTTGCATGTAATCTATTCTTCTATTAAATAGGAAAAACAAATCACACAAAGGCGTGAAACAACAGAACAGCAACTGTAAGCAGCTGCTGTTCCGTGTAACTCCATGTCTCTACCCACGTTTTGTGGGCCCACCACTTCAGCAAGAGACCAAGTTCTCTGCCGCCCGATTTTACTACACAATAGACAGGATCATGTTTGGTTCAACCAACCCAAGTAGGGATTTATATTTGGCGTTTACGTGTCGTGTTCGTATTGGTTGGAAAAAAGTTTTTTTATTTTAAGCTAGTCTAAGGTAAGCCGAGGACCAAAAGTTTGGTCACTGTATTGGGAAAGGTGAGTAAGATGCTGCGAAAACGACAAGTTAGGAGATTGTTGTAGTTTTGTCGTGAAATTTAGAGGGTGGAAACTTGGAAAGTGACTCGCAATTGCAAAATGCAGCGATGGCGTCGAAAAAGATGAATGAGTTTTGAACAGAAACTTCCCAAATGGTTTTGCTGGTTCACATTCTGTGGTTTGTGCTCCCACAATTAATTTGGTTGTTGCTGTTGTTGACGCTGGAATTAATTCAAGTCAAAAGTAGAACGCCTGGTCTTGAGTTCTTCGTATGAATTCTCTTCGTGGATCTGAATCACATTTTTACTCGTCAAATAGTGGATACACACAAATATTAGACTGGAAAAGAGAGGCTCATTCCATTGTTTAATCCATAGCTTGGCTGCTTGCACTCGACACAATTTCTTTTATTATTGTTAAGAAGTTTTTGTTAGTGATAATAATATTTTTTTCTTACATATAATTACATTACATATATAAATTATAATTAGGATAAAATTATAACCAACAAAAGGAAAAAAAACTGTTATCAATAATAACCAAAAACAAATATATATATATATATATATATATATATATATATATGTACACACAACACAGGAGTTGGCTAAGTTACAGATTCTGTAACTTACAGATCCAACTGTAGCCAACTCCTATTGCCTGCATTTGCACGGTTTTTCTCTCTCCTCAGGACAGGTGTGCTGCTTCCCATTGGGTGTGTACGTATCTGTAACGTAGATTGGTCCACACTATATACACACAGGAGGTGTATCATTGGCACACCCATTAATCTATGTTAGGTAAGGAGAGCCAATCCAATAAAGATATATATTTGAATGAAAAGCTGTTTTGTTGTTTTTCATTGTCGCTTATTGTAGGGACGAGGCCACATGTTGGCTAGAGTATAAAAATAAATATTTTAACCATAGTCAAACAATAATTAAAACAAATTGAAGATAAATTAGCCACAAAATAAAATACACCTTTTATTTATTAATTATTTAGATAAGCACAACAACATAGAAATTGAAAAAACTAAAATCGTAATCAGTTGCTATTTTATTTAAATTCCTAACAACTTCATATGGTGATATACAATATCAATTAAAAAGAAAAATTTAGCCCGCTCCAAAAAAAATCCCAACCTCGCCCCTGGCTTGTTGAGAGTGAAATGTTGATGTTGTTTTCTTATATGTGATTGAAATCAATTTCCAAAAAAAAAAAAAATTATATATAAAGTTACTTTAAGATGCAACGTTTCTATATTGCGTATCGTTTTCATAGATTAGGGATAAGTGAAATGAAAATAGTGAAAATATTGTTATTGCCTTTTTTATTTAGTGCTTTTGAGGATTTCATCATTCAATTCATGACAATGTCGAACCAACATACATTTTCAGGACATTAAAAAAATTGCATGATATTTGAATTAGGCTGCCCTTTTGTAATTAACCATATTATATACAGTCACAAGGTGGACATAATTATAAGTCATCTTATAATCAAATTAATTATTAGAGTTCATAATTGATGATAGATAGAATCGGCACTATTTACTTATATAATGAGTAATGATATAACTATCAAATCTCATAGGCATTACTTTTACTACAATATCAATAATTAATCATAAGTTAGTTATAATTTGTACAACACACATTTAATGGATATTTAGTACTTAATTATAGAATTCGATCTAACAACCAAAGTGTGCCAACATAGTGAGCGTGTTGAAATTAAAAGACTAAAAAATATTCATTATGGATGCATTTGGCACATTGTATATGAATAGCATTATGATACATTGCATTAAGGTGCATTAAACTGTAATGCAATATCATATTTGATGCTATATAGACAATAGTATACATAAAAATATTTTATATCATCAATTATATTATAATTAATTTTAAATTAATATTATTTAAATTTATTAACATTTAAAGTATTTATTACTAGTTATATTAAATTATTTAAAAATAGTCAATTTTATGTGTTAACTATTGTAATATAAATTATATAATAAAATAATGTAATATTTTATTATATTTTTATATATTATTTAATATTAAATTTTTAATTATTAATTATTAATTATTATAATATAACTAAATAATGTAACATTATATGATATTTTTATTTTTATATATCGTGTAAGTATTATTATTGGTTATATTAAATTGTTAAATAATAATCAATTTTTATATATTAGTTATTATAATATAATTGAATAATATAATTATTATAATAATCCAATACAGTCTAATGTTATGAGTGGTGACAAACACACACACTCTATATCATCAAAAAAATTCTACCACAAGACAAAATTTTCTTTGTCTCATACACTTGTTTGTGTTATTTTTTGTACTCATTTCAGTACAAACATCATTATTTGCGTTAAGAAGATTATTACAAAAAACTAATAATAATAAGGTTATTAAATTGATTTAACAGTTGAAGCATTTATTTTATTAACTATGTGGTATGAGATTGTTGAATTTAAACCAAAAATAAAAAAACCTTTCAGGGAAGTGGATTTTGGACGAAATAATTGTCTGTCTGTCAGTAAATTATCGCGATTGCATGTACTCTCATGATTCCAGAAAAATGATTTAACTGGATGTACGTACCACGACTAGACTGACAGACAAAACAATTAGAATGACGAGGCAAAAGGCCAAGAAAACATCCGGTGAGCTCATTTAATTGAATTCAATTCAAATTAAAACTAAAACGTTTGCCACGAAGTCCACGGTGACTTTTTTCACTTGAATTTTCTCTGCGCATGAACCACATTTTGGTCGTCAAACTGTCAAGCGTTGCCCCACATATAATTGAAAGAGAGAAGTCTCTCGTGTTCAAACTAAACTAATCTTCTAAGTTGATGGAAGGTTCATTTCATTTGAAGGTTTCCTGGAAATTTAGATTTTTATGTTAAAGCACTGTACTTAAAGATGTGACCCTTGATTATATGTTGTTTTGTTCATTTTGTATTTTAAGGATAATTGAGTACTATATTCAATTCATGTCAGTGTCTAGCCAAATATATTTTCTAAGTCAAATCTTGGAATGGCTTACAATCTATAACACGATTTGTCAAACTCCAAAGTCTCCGCTCAGTCAGCCTAGATTTGAAAAGTACTTAACATAGAAATTAATCCAATCTAAAATTGCCATGATTAATAAATTAGTTAAAATAAATTTAAACTAATTTATTAAATAATAAATTGTTCTATAAGATTTTAGGCTATGTTTGAATGCGGGATAAAAGGTGGATTAAACTAATTTAAGAGATAAAAAAAATTAATCCAACCTAAAATTGTGTTTGAGTGTCATGACTAATCAATTAGTTTAAATTTTAATCCAATCTTCATAAGATTATTAATCCTCATTTTCACATGGGTCTAGATAGGACTCTACTAATATCAAAATTTTATTCAATAATCTATTGTTAACTTGTTTCAAATTTAAGATTAAATGTCCAAATTTTAATTCAATAATTTATTTTAACTAGTATGTAATATTAAACATAAAAAATTATTCAGTTATTTTTTAACAAGAATATTGAATATTAAATTTAACAGTTTAAAAAAATGATATTTTATTTAAATAGTTATTTTACCTTTGTTAGATTAAATTTAACATAATCTTGTCCGAAACTCTACTAAACAAAAGACAAGATTCTATAATGTACTGTAGTCCAATCTATTCTAACTCAATCTAATTCTAAGAATTAATCTATTCCAATGTGGTGTTCCAAACAGAGCTTTAAGATTATTAGTTATTACAAATATTACTGTTAATGCATTTTCAAAAAATTGCTTTTGTAAGTAGATTAATTTACAAACTTGAAGCATAAGTGTGAATTATTTTCAAAATCATTAACCTCACTTTTTTTTCGAGTTATTTCTTAAACAATTACCTTCGATTTTCAATTGTTAGAAAATTATCACATAATTTATTAGAGATTTGCCTTTCCAATTTCATCCCTTTAGATCCCAATTTCATCCCTTTCTTAATTTCTTAATCTTTATTTCTCTTTTTTTTTCTCTTATGTACACAAATATGTGAAGGCAAAGAATTTAGCACACATTTTAAATTTATTGTTTCAATTTTATTATTTTCTTAAGCTAATTCACACGACTAAAGTGAATTTTCTTTAGTCCACCTTACAAACAATTGCTGGCTTCACTTAGGATTAGGATACTCTCTTGAATGAAGCTTTCATAAATTTCTAAAATTATTTGTCATGTGTATTTTTAGTAATAGCGCATAATTAGGTTTTTAACTATTTTTTATTTTTTTACTTTTTTTATATATTAATAAGTGTTAAATGGATGAGAGAATTATGAATTTGTATTAAAATTTTCAATTTATTGATCCTATATCAGATTTTCGGTTATAATTAATAAAACGATGGCTTTATTAAAATTAATTTTCAGTTGTAATTTCACGTTTACAAATATTTTATTGATATTATTATTATTATTAAAGCGGTGGCTTCAAGAAGGATGAAAAGCGAAACTTCCCACGAGCACGAGGGTTTGTTGGTACTTGGTTCACATTCGGAGCATGCGTGCTGTACGGTCAAAACAAAAACTTTCGCCATCAAAGTTCATGAATCAAAGTAGGTAGTGTATGACCACGTTCACAACTTGGCGAATTTGACTTATACATGTTCGTCATCAAAATAGTTGTTGAAGTCTCAACGATCAAAATACTCCCCGTATTCAAATTTCATTTGATTGAAGATTTCTTCGTAAATTCCTCTGGATTTTCTTCTTAGGTCATGTTTGGTTTGAAGAAAAGGGAGGAGAAGAAAATAGTGGAATGAAGAGGAAGGGAGAATAAAGGAATGGAGAAGAATAATTAAATTAAATTTTTTTATTTGATTTGATATAAAATTTGATAAGAAAATGAATTATAATTTTTTTCTTTAGACAAATTTATCATTTACCTTAAATATTAAACTATTTATATTAGTAATAATATATATAAAATAAAATGGCGGTCCGGTGGCCGGCGGCGAAAGTCCGGCGGAGATCCGGAGATCTTCCAATGAAGTCCGACGGTGGTCCGGCGACCTTCCAACGAAGTCCGACGGTGGTTCGGCGACCTTCCGGTGAAGTTCGGCGGTAGTCCGATGCTTTCCGGCGAAGATCTATTTATAATATTAAATAATAAAATAAAATTATAAATAATAATTATTAATAGCATTAAATAAGTTAAAAGAGATGAAAGATAATTTTGAAAACTTTAGTTTCTAATATAAGAGGAATTTAAATTCTTCACTACTTAGTGTGGAATTCAATTTCTACATTACGATGGATATTAAATTTTAATGGAAATTAAATTCTTATACATTTTGTCAAACCAAACAATGAAAATAAAAAGATAATTTACATTACTTTCTCTCCTCCATTCTCTCCTCCCAACCAAACTCCACCTTAATTTCCATTATTCTTGTGCCGAGAAATAGCATGGTAAGTCAATTTCACTGTACAGATACCCTTGGGAGATTCCCTCCAATAGACTTGATCATCTCCTCTCACTGCCATTGGCGGATGGATGGATGCAATTCTAAGGAGAACATGATGAGGGAGGAAGTGACTTAAACTTAACCAATTCCAATTCCCATTATCATCCACAAAATCGCCTACAGTTTTATGAATAATATCATCCGGAATTGAAATAGTAGCATAAGAATACAGAGGCTGAGATTTTGTAACCTAACAATCCCACCAAAACCGAACCTTATTTCCATCACCAAATTCCAACGGATCCCCATCCTGGTATCATTCCACACTTTCCCCATAGATTTTCACAAGTAAGATCCATACCTACTTGGTAAATCAGGAGGAAGTTTAGTATTATCCAAGCCATACTTGTTGAGCAGAACGAGACCAGAGCTTAGTTGGAGACGACACCAGGACCCATCCCAATTTCATCAACAAGACTCTATTCATAACATCAAGATTTTTGAAACCTAAACCACCAAAATTCCTAGGCTGACACAATTAATTAAGTATTGAAGAATGCATATTTATAAAGGGTAAAATTATCATTTTGTGCTCCAAATCTCACTAATATTTTTATTTTTATGTGTTCATATACTCTAACCTTTAATTGTACGTATTTTATCACAGTTTAAATATTTTTATGTATTTTAGAGGTATTTTAGCCATTTCATAATTAATGAGAAGTCGGACAGTAAAATGGATGACATTTTTTAGTTCAAACAGTTGAAAACCTTAGGAAGAGCATAAAGAGGTACGCGGCACTGTTCATTTATATATAACTATTCACATGTACGGTATGATGATGTGGCATTGACCAATGGCATGGTAGCATCCTATTGGACCAATGATGTGGCATTGATTGATTATGTGGTTTTGATTGATGATGTGGCAGGATTCTATTGGACCAAATGATGATGTGGCGTTGACTAATAATGTGGCAGTATATTATTGGACTGAAATATTGATGTGGCTTTGATTGATGATGTTTTCGTCTTATTGCCATAATTTACTCATTGTATCTATAAATAGGGGGCTCCCTCCTAATTTAACACCTTTGAATCTATTTTTTAGCTCATTTTTTTGTAATTCTTTCTCCATCTTATATTTTCTACGTATTTTAATAAAATTATCATTTTGTCCCTAGTTTAATAATGACTGGCTTAGTTTCAAGTTTGAGTTGAAGGTAAAGCCTCAAAATGATCCATGGGTTTAGTTTAGTAAGTTTTTTTTCTCTCTCTAATTTATATGGTTGTTTTGACTCATTGTCAACAAACAGTGGACCTTATTTAGATTTTGCACGGTATACTGGCTCCCTAGTGAAAGATTGTTATTGTCTAGCACAATGAACACTTTATACCATATTTATTTAAGAGAAAAATTTCTCTTTAGTATTTTGTCGGTCGTCTTAAGTCAGTGTCGACAAAGAGTGCATCTAAGCTATTTAGTAGATGGTCTTGCCACGTTGTCAACAGAAGAATTATTATCGTCTGGCACAACGTGTTTTTGACACCACACTTAGCGGAAGATCATTCCCTTTGGTACACTAAGCGCTTAAACTATATTTATTAGAGTGAGAATTATGAGGAGTGGAAATACCCCCTCATAAATTAATTTGAACTAAAAAGAAATATTAAGCTTATGGTGAAATGTTAAGTATGAATCTAAATACTCAAGCTTTTCATTTGCATTGGTTTATCTATGAATCATTCTCAACATTTTATTTTAAACTTAAGATGAAAAAATCACTTCCAACCAACTCACATACAAACTTAGAAAATTAACCTTACACATAATTAAATCTACCTTCTCGTGAGATCGACGCTCATCACCATAAATCTATTTTACAATAGATTCTTGTGCTTTCGAGTACAATAAAATTTGCACAATAAGTTTCTAGTATCATTGCCAGGGAGATAAGCCAGTTTAATTTGTGGAGTTAATTTTCTTTGTAAATATTGTGTAAATAACTTTTTGTGCAAGTTTTCAGTGTGCTTTCACAGTAAGTATGTAACAGTTTGATAAGGTCAGTAACGTAACCTTATCCCAACTAACTAAATTAATCTTTCGTTGAGAGTTGGTCTCACTCCAAATGAAGCGCTTGCAAGATTGATCAACTTTAGACTTAATTAACTGAGGGCAACTTGGTTGTTTGCATAACATAGATGGGGAATGCTTGGATAATAGATTGTCTAAGGGTAATTTATCCTACTAAAGATAAGTGGGTGGCATTCCAACCAGACAGCCGTTGATCCATTTTATCAATAATACTTTGGTATGTATTCTTGGATACCCTATAATGAAGGAGGGGCATTCTTGGATACCTTAGAATGAAAGAGGGGCATTCCAAGATATTTACCAAGATCCTTAGTGGTAGAAAATCCAAGCATAGTGCTAATATTGTTAGCAAGTGCAGTGTAGACATTCTTAGAGAAATAGAGTTGAGTTTTGGCTTTATTAACCTTCGCTCTTGAGCTGCAGCAAAAATCATCCAAAATTGACATGAGAATAATAACTTGGTCATACGAGGCCTCAACAAGCAAAAAGAGGTCATCCACAAATAACAGGTGAGTAAGGGTGATCCCACGGTGTGAAGGATAAGTTTCCACTATCACTTTTTCACAGCATGGTAGATACCATGGCTCAATCGCTCAATACACAATGCAAAGATATATGGAGAAATAGGATCCCCTTGCCTAATTCTCTTGGATGGCCAAAAATCCTCAGTAAGTTCCCTTTTCCTTAGCACATTTATCCTTGCAGCGGTAATGCATTCTATTATGATTTGAATAAAAGTATAAGGCAGCCCCAGGTCAAAAAGAGTCTCATGAATAAATCTCCAGTCTAATCTATCATGAGCTTCCTCCAAATCAACTATAATCATCATTTGATCCCGACAACCCGTTTTTCTTCTCATAGAATGAATAACTTTCTGGACAACCACAATGTTCTTAATAATATGACGTCCAGGAATGAAACTCGTTTGGTGAAAGCTGGAAAAGAAAAGATTGTAATCTATTAGCAATGATTTTCGCGACTGTCTTATAGACCACAATGCACAGGCTAATTGGGCAGTACATTCTGAAATTAAGATGATTGTCATTTTTAGGGATAAGTACAATCAGGATTCGATTAATTTCTTCAGGAATATATCTAGTGATGAAAATATCTTTAATCAACCGGAAAAAAGAAAGATTAATTGTTTTCCACTGGGACTAATAAAAAATAGTTGAAAAATGATCAATACCCAAGGCTTTCAAAGGCTTCATATTAAAAATCGTTCTTATAATCTTATTGTCATATATATAAGCAAAAAAGACAGACAAACTAGCCACATCAATAGATGGAAAACGGCCCTGAAAGTGATACAGTTGGTAAGTCCTTTACTCAGTTGTGTAGAGACTCAAAAACAAAATTGTACTGCATGTGCTTTAATAGCCTCAACATCATACAACCACTGACCAAAACCATCTGTAACAGCCTTAATCTTATTGTTTTCTTATGAAAGTATTAAGTGTTACGATCCCCATGCATAATCCATTCCTTTCAAGACTTATACTGCCTGAGCAACTTCTCCTTAGTTAAAACTTCCTCAAGTTCTGTCTTAAGCTTAATCTCCAGACAGATAAGGCTTTGAAAATGACGTTTTTCCAGAGCCTTTTGAATACCTTCAATCTGCGTTAGAAGACAATGATTCCTTTGGAAGATATTATCAAAAGAATGTTTATTCCAATGAGACACTTCACAAGTAAAGATTCTAGCCGCTTAAAGATAAGACAGGTGAGAGTTCTAATTAGACTCGATGAAATCAGCAAAGTTTTGCTTGGTAAGCCAAGCCGTAAAGAAACGAAACGGAAGATTACCCTAAACCTTCTTAGCAGCCCTATCAAAACGAACCAAGACAGGTCGATGATCAGATTCAACTTTTGAAAGATAAAAGACTAAGTAAACTTCTTTAGCCACTCCTTATTACAAATTGCCCGATCAAACCGTTTGAAAAGAGAAACTCGAGACTAAGTAAAACTTGGCCCTTTAAACTTTAAATCATATAATCTATTTGAGCGAAACCATTTATTAAAATGATCACAAACACCATTACTATTAGAAGAACCCCCACGTTTTTTTGAAGTATAAAGAATGGAGTTGAAGACACCTCGCACAATCCAAGGCTCATGAGTTGTACGAGAAATCTGTCCAAGGTAGTCCCAAAAACGTCTCCTAGTACAAGGAACCGAAATAGTAAAAACAACCATAACCCAGGATAGAAACTAATTATTCATGGAAATACAGAAATGAATAAACTGTTTATGATTTATAACAACTTCGACGTCAAAACAATTCTTCCACAGTAGCTAAATTCGAACAGATAATTTGGTAGCTTCAACTCGATAAAATTTGTCAAAGCCACTCTTTTTAATGAACTTATCAACTTTAAAACCATTAATTCTGGGTTTTAAGATCATAACCATAGATAGCTTATAACTTTTAGTAAGAGTAACAAAACTCTACGAAGCAGCACCCCGAATGTTCCAAAACATAATAGAAATAGACAGAGGAAATAAAATGAAAGATGGAAAGGGCCCCTGTATATATTCAACTCAGAGGCCTCATGCAACATCTCCCTGTCATTTTATCATGAAGAGAGATATCCTCATCAGATTCATCTCAACTGCTATTGATATAATCACTATCCTCAGCATCATCATCCATATGATCACTTATGCCCAGAGTGCAATGATCAGGTGGATCACCTTTAAGTTCAGATGATTGACTAGGGTAATTTAAAGTAAGTCCAAATTGGGGAGGAGGGGGGGGTCAAATGGGTTGGTTTTGGTGTCCAAAAGTGATGAAAAAGTATTAGCAACAAAAGAAACAATTGAGTGGTATAATAGGTTTAAACTTGTGGTGACTGTGGTTGAATCTATTTTAGTAGTAGAGTTTGCATGGTGGGTACGTAAATGAGATGGTACATGCATGGGTGTGGAATGTGAGGGTTCAACTATTTTGGTAGTACAGTTTGCATTATAGGTATGTGAACGGGAAGGGGAATGCATTGGTGCAAGACATGTGGGTTTAGCTGTTTTAATAGCATTGGTGGGTCTAGTATCATGTGTCACATGTGTCACATACCTTTTGGTCTAAGGTATGTGGATTTTTTTCCTTGGTTTAGACTTTTTAGGAGATTTGGATGGCAAATTATCATTTATTATGGAAATAAAGGGTTCTTTACTGGTCACATGATTTATTTTCTTTTCATTATCATGGACCAAAACATCAAATTTGGATTCCTTGCCAAAATTACTCCATTGACCTTGAGCATAATCATGCATAGTATGTCTCCTCCTATCAGCACGATACTTCCCTTTCTTGATCACCACCATTCATGAACCAAACTTAAGGTTGTTGTCAGAATTAATCCCTGAAACATTCCCTGTATTGCTACGATGGTGTTGTCATTAATGGGAGCATCCAACTCACCGGAGTTTCCGATCTCTTTTGCTCGATCAGGACACACTTCTCTAAAGTGGCCATATTTACCACAGTGGAAACAAATATTAAGAAGGCTCTCATATTTTAATTTCTATATTTTGCCGTCTAACAAGAATTGAGAGACAAAGGGTTTGCTGAGGGAAAACTTTAACCCGTAATGCGAGCAAATTTTCCCCTTATATCGGATTCCGCATTATAGTCAATACAAATCATTAATCCTATGATATAGCCAAGCATCCCAAGAATCTTTTTGTAGTAATGATGCAACGCCATGCCTAGTAGCCAGATCCAAGCAATAATCGATTGAATTTCCTCTTAAGAGCTATCAAAATGGAGGGTCAATGGTTGCACCACAAGATAATGTCCCAAGATTTTCCATGGCCCTTAAGTCAAAACAAATTCCGCATCTCCTTCTGTTTGAAAATGGTCCAGAAAATATTCATTCTCCAAATTAATTATAGTAAAACCTGACGTTGAGCTCTAAAGGCTTGTTAACCGATTGCTATAAGCTTTGTACCCAATCAATCGTCCCAATAATTTAACAACTACTGTGTGCTGCCAGGTTTTGACTAGTTGGGTATAGACCTTTTAGGAGAAAAAGATGGATGGAATATTGTTTGAGCTATAAAAAACAACATCCATAGGATCAAAATCTAGATCATCATCATGACCAGTCAAATCCTCTACAATGGCTCTCTGTGACCCCATCAGCTTTTCTCTGAAAATTTGTTGCTAAGGGTTATCACCATCAACACCCTGGGCCCTAAACTTGGCCTTCTTAGTCGAATGATCATCAGACAACGGAGAAAGAAGGATTTTGTCGATGTCCATTTCTTTTCCTTCTATCACTTTCTAATTAATAACATTTCTATCACTCACCATATAGGCATATTCATGAAGCGATCATATAGGAATTTTTTTATTTCTTGCAGTCAGCAAAGGTGCAAAATCATTGTTTATTCATGAAGTAAGCTTTCTAAATTCTGGATATAATTTTAAAGTTCGGAAAGTCTGGAAAAGCCATTAAATCATAGAGTTTAATAGCATTATCTAGATATACTATTAAACTGCATGGTTTAATAGCTTTCCCAGATTTTTCAACACTTAAAATCCTATACACACACATAAGAGGATCTTAGTAAAATACAATAAATAAATAAATTTAAATATACTAACAGATAA
Source organism: Citrus australasica (assembly GCA_029618585.1). Taxonomy (NCBI): domain Eukaryota; kingdom Viridiplantae; phylum Streptophyta; class Magnoliopsida; order Sapindales; family Rutaceae; genus Citrus; species Citrus australasica. The sequence continues at coordinate 9,231,053 of JARCIV010000002.1, read as the reverse complement.
AATACACAGTCTCTGATGCATTAAAATTTATGTTTATTTTTTTTTATTTTTTACTGATTTAATAAATAAAACATATATATATATATATATATATATATATATTTGTATTTTCCTTTTTTTTTTTGCTATTGCCTATTAGTGGGAAAAAAATCAAAATTTGAAAAATAATAATATGTAACATGAGTGGTACACTTGCAGAGGAAGTCATAGATGAAAGGGCCCTCTAATCAAATTACATCATTTGTTTTATTTTTTATTTTTTTTTATTTTTTTATTTGTACGGTTCGTTAGGAAATATACCTTATTTTTCAATAAGATTTTTCTAGGATATATATATAGTAGGACTTCTATTTAAAGAATAAGTAATTTTCCCTTTGGGACTTATTCAAGGAGGAATATAACTAGTATAAGAAAAATAATATTTTTCCTACAAGAAATAATCACTACATATAGGGAGGCTGGGTTCACTTATTGTTATACCATAGCAATCAGCTCTGTGCAAGTTGACAGTTTTTAGTGTGAGAGAAACAGTAAAGTGATTATAATAATTATTTACATAATAGATTTTTCTCTCGTCATCCATAGCGTCGTGGTTTTTCTCCAGTATAAGAGTTTTTCATGTAAATTATTATGCGATGTGATTGGTTTTGTTCTCTATCTATATTTTTTTTGTTTATTATTTATATGATACTTTTGTTTCCAAGATCTTTGGTAGGATTAAAATTCCCTAACAAAATGCTTGTATGGACTGATATCAAAATTTTTTTGAAACGATCACATAGATGAAGTAGTGTGCCTATCATGTGTACATGAGATTTTTCTTTTTTTTTGTATTTTACATACAATCAATTAATATAATCGATTTTTTTTTATGTTTTGACATTAAGACGGTAGTCGCCACTAGGGGTTGGGGATTAAAAAAAGAAATGATTGGTTTATATGAGAAAAATCAAAATAAAAAACCACAAAATAGAAGAGAATTTACGGTTTAAAACCAAATTGAATTGGGAATCGAACAGACTGATGTGTAATTAGTAAAAAAATCGACTGATTCAATTCGATTTGAAACTAAACTGAAACAAATCAAACCATATCCACCTAGTAGCCACACATACACACTTATTATTAAATATAAATTTACCATGAATGAATCATTTGATAGAATCTTAAGACTTTCTCTGAGAAGTCATGAGGGAGATTATTAACTACGAGGGTTTTTGGTTAGAAGATGCACCAAGAGATCATGGCTCATGTATTTCTTATTTCCTTGTAATAGTAGCTTGTATATATTTAAATCACACCCTTTTCAGGTATTATTAGGATTTGATTTAGATTTTACATTCGTTGACAGCACCATCACAACAAGGGATCATCATCAAATTAAAAGTTAAAGACGAAGTCTCAGTTTATATCTCTTAAAAGTTAAAACAAAATTCACCTTTTTACACATTAATAACGTATTAACGTGCCATAATCAATAATAATTAATAACATGAAATAGCTGGACTCTAATTGGGCTTGGAAAATACTGCGTGGTGAACGTGAATCCCGAACCATCATCGATAATGTGCTCATGATTCTTATGATTTCTTATCTAATCACACCCTATCTAAAATAGTAATTTAATTAACATTATCTTAATTTCTTTTTTTTTTTAATGTATATGTGCTAAAATTATATATTTGCATTATTTTATGCGTAGTTACATTATTATTACATACTTAATTTGTTTATCAGAGATGGAGAATGACACTTTGATCCCTCTTATAAATTATTTTCATAATTTAAGCCTTCATAAATTTTTAACCGTCAATTTCATCCTTAATAGTCATTGTTACCAAAAATCGCATTAAGCCCAAAGGCCCCAGCCGGAAATATAAGTTATTTATATACTTATAGCGTACCTAAGCCACTAAACTTGGGTATCTACTATGGATTGTGGTTTGAAAGGCACGTATATTTATATTTGAGATTTAACATGCATTAAACTCTTGGTCAAGCCCACTTGAGAGTACTTGACCCACAAGAAAATGCTTTGTATAATTGGTTGTTGGAGAACCCATGATCATAAAAAAAAAACTCATGAGAGGATTATTGACTTAAATCTTGCAACAAAATTGATACTCAAGCCCGCTAAGACTCTTGAAATCATAATTTCAACCTAGACTCAATTGATGCTTACAAATCAGGCAATTAGATAAATTAATAGGGTAACTCAATTGTAAAGTAGCTATAATTCTTTCTTTATAAGAAATCTAATCCGCTCTCCATTAAAATAGAATAAGATCACGACATTATCCCTCTTCTACGAGGATTCTGTTCATCTTATACGACTAGAGCTATACCATATATAAAGTTTATAAATATAGACTATATTCACAAACTCACACGAGAAGATTCAGCCTAGCAATCATAGCTTTAGTTATTCCATACAATCTTAAGCCATTAACACTAATCCTTTAATCTACAATATCCATTAATTAGAACAAAAACAAATACCTTAAGCCATAATTAACCCACAACATCATCCTTACTATTCATTCATTACCATGACACCTTCTCTAATTAAGAACAAGCCTGTATTCTTGATTAAAGCTATAAAAACGCTTAAATCGTATCTACTTTGTTCATAGCTACGGCCATATTAGGTAAGGCCAGCCACTAAAACTTTCAAAAAATATTGTCCAATATTAAAAACACATTCAAAGTCCTACTATCACATCTTCTCAATCACTAAAACCCTCAAACACTACTTTTAAATTTTCATTGGTTTACAACTGTATTTTACAATCATGTTAACCTTAGAATATCAATACAAGGTTCTACATTATTCTCTCTAGTTTGCTCCCATACCACCACTCTCAGCAATAACTTTTCTATTACAAAAAAGGCCAATCTCTATAAGTCAACAAACCAGAGGTCAAAGTTTCAATAGGGGCATATTTGGGCCACACCAACGTTTAGATACACTTTTGAACTTTACGCTTCAAACCGTACAATAGAATCAAGTGGATTATAGACCAAGCCTAAATTTCAATCTAGCCCAATACTATCCTATCGAGGGCAACCTTTTAGCCAGTTTAGAAGTGATACATGGCCTAGTAAAATCCCTGCCTAAGCAACAGTAAAACTATAATATAAAAAATCCACTATTGAGTGGTAAATATGAAGTTTTAACAAATAAATTAAATATTTTTTATTTGTAGAAATACCAAATAATCAATTTATATATGAAAAAGCCATATTTATCATTTAACAGTATATCTTTTTGTTAGTGCTTTAACATATCAAATATGAAACATGTGATAAAAAATTTACTAAAACCTAATTGATAGAAACAATTCTTAAGAGGGATCAAAGTATCATTTTTCCTTTATTTATAAGATTTAAATGAATCCTTTTTAGTTTTTTTTTTAAAATTTTGGTGAATAGTTTTGTAAGTCAAAATCAGTCAAATGTTAATTTAACTGTATTACTAAGTCTATGAACAGAAAGTTTACATTTTTGAATTTGCAAAGATCAAAATATTTTTACATCAATTTTAAAGTGTTATTTTCTCCTAAAAAATTACAATAATAAAATTAAGGTACGCAAATCTCATCCAAATCCTTAGCACCTTTTCTTATATCAAGAGGAGGTTCAATGAATTGCAGATGTAGGATGTGAGACACTTGCCAATGGCAACTGTAGCAGAAGATGGCATGGTGGATTTTCATATTCATGAACAGTTCTCCTTGAGGAAAATCAAGTGATAACAACAATTATAATACTAGTGTAGTTATAAACAGTTGTGGCTATAAGCATGTTTATATAAATTGAAAACCATTTAAGAAAATATTATGTGGCCCTTATGATGCTTTCATAAATAGCTGTCTAATAACTTTATGAAATGAGAGTTATCATGATACTTTTAAACTTAAATAGCGATTATTTAGAGAGCAAATGACATGTTTTCATTGCATTTTAGTTATATTTTGCATAAACATCTATTTTAGTTTATCTTTAATCAAATTTGTTTGATTTAGAATAATATGTGTGCTTAAATCTCATGTATAATTGTAAATGATCGGAAGCTCACATTTTAAGAAATGAATGTTATTGCAATGAGCTTGTAAAAATAAGGAAAGAACTTAGTTACAGAAGAATTGAAACAAATATGAAACAGTACAAATGTTGTAGTCGTTACTGTAGTAATCTTGGAGCATTGACAGAAAATTTTGCACAAGATACTTAGAAGATTGCGACTTGGAGTTTCCAAATTTGGAAGATGCGCGTCCTGGACTTGTGGTTGCCCTAATTTTCAACTATAAAAGGAGCACAATTGCAAAGGAAGAGGGGGGCGTGAAACCAAGAATAAAAACTGAAAAGAAATAAGAGTAAAATAAAAATTCAAGAGCAAGATTTAGAGCTGCATCAGAGAAAAAAATTATAGAGATCAATTGGGAAACTAGTCCTTCTTATTTTTTTTCTTTTTTCTCGTTTAGTCTTTAATCAAGGGGATGTATTTGATGGTTGAAACTCATTTATTTATTTTTCTTTCGCAAACCATGAACTAAATTTATTTGTGGTTGAGTGATAAACAATTTTAATGGTTCATTGACTGATTATATATGTTGCTACTTGTTTGCTACAACGTTTTGTTTTGTAATATTTATTTCTATTCATTATTTCGGTTGACCACTCATTTAATAATACTAGCTAAGAAAGAACATGTCTTAGTGGAACATATCAGAGTAATACTTGGTTTTAGATTGAGTTTCCTGAGTTGAGTTTTACTTGATTCCAAAAGGGTCATACTTTATTTAAAATTAGTGATGAACTACACATAGGGAGTCACCTTATAGGATAATTAGAACCTAAGCATGTACTGTTATATGTTATGTTGGCATAACAATTGGTCACTGATAGGTTGCAAATAGATGTAAGACATTCAACATGTGACAGCTGATGATACATAAGGATTATACCCAGTGTTGTAGTAATTAAATCTAAAATTAGAAGAAATAGTCAAATCCATTAAGAAAGTTTAATCACTCAACTACTTCATTCCCATTGGCTTTATCCTTGTGTGTGATGTGAGAATTTACTTTATTGCATTTTCTTTTTATTAATTAAGTTACCAGTTTAATTATTTGTTTTATTTTCAATTAAAGCAAAACTAAACTGTTGAGATTACTGTAGCAAATCTAATGACATCAATCCATGTGAAGACAATCTTGAATACTTATCATTATATTACATGTTGTATACACTTGCACATTGACACCAATAGCATTTGAATCCATTACAACGCTGTCAACTCAATTTATATAAGAGTATTTGTACAACTACTTATGACTTTATTATTAATATTAATTTGAAATTAGTAAATTTCTTTAAAAGGACAAAAAAAGGCTAATAATATATTGCCATATTGGCATAAATACAAAATTACTTCAAGTTTGAATACGAAACTTGGGATAACCTCAAATTGTTTATACAACTTCTTGTGAGCTTTGATTGTATTGATAGTGTGTTTACCAATTAATAATCGAAAAGGGTCGAATAAGAATGATAATAGACTTAAATGAGAACGAGAATAATTTATTTACTTAAGCTGTAGAAACCAAGATAAAAATAGGTTATATTTTTATTAATGTGTTTGCTTTATTTTGGAATCAGAATGATATATAACAAGTTATTAAAATACCCTTAGTTATTTAGTATCCTAAGTATTATTATTATTTATTATTAAAATAACAAGAATAATAATAAAAATACTTTGTATGTAATTTATAAATAAAAAAATTATAAAAATATACATTTTTTGGGGTAAAAATTTTAAGATGGTTAGTTTTAATATATGTGTTTGTATTTTGTTAATTAAACTAAGAATATTTTAGTAAATAAAATTCAAAAAGGGGTGTTATAAACATTTTAGAGGGCACTAAAAGCTCCACTCAATAGAAAAATCTCACTACGAGGATCCATAACATAGATCTTTTAAAGATCCAACATCACCCCCAAAATAAAGGCCCACTGCTGAATTCTCTGACAGCCCAAAATCCATTGCAAAAGGATCCGTAACATAGATCTTTCAAAAGAGAAGAGAAAAAAAGTGTGCTAATTGAATTTGACCCATTTATAAACTGTATTATAGTCAGAACCTCTTTAACATACTTTTAACTTTTATATTTATGTTTATTCATTTAGAAACTTTTTTTTAATTGAAATTCACATGTTTAACATATATTTTTAATATATTTCCTAAAATATTTGTAGCAGTAGATACTCAAATAATAAAATGATTCATAAAAAATTCTCATGTGACTCGAACACAACATAGTCATCATATCAATTATTATAACACAAAATTCTATTTTTCTTGTCAATTTTGTGGGGTTTTATAAACAATTGTCACAACTAATTCTTATTTCTAACTACGTTATCTCTTGTTGAAGACATCAATTTAAGTCTTATTGGACTTTTTTCTCTTTTTATAAAGATATAAATTGGGACATAACTATGTTGCTCCTGTGTCCCTTACTGGCATTTTTTTAAGAATAAAAGCTACTTTCACTCCATAGAAGAAAATAAATACATCAGTTGTGAAGGATACAAATTCATCCATATAACAATTTTGCATCTCTCTATAGCTAGTTTAGCTAAAAAGTGGGCAATAGAATTACAAGATCTATGAGCATACTTGATACTAACATGATCAAAGCCCTTTATTAAGCTTTGAATTTCTAAGATAACCCAGAAAATCTCGGATCTTCTATCTTACTTGTTGTTTACAAAATTAACCACTTCTTAAGAATCTGATTCAACAATTAATAATCTTAAGCATGCACACCCCACAATCTGCATACCTCATTCCATCACTTCTGCCTACACAAATGCTACATCTCCATACAACTTTGAAGTCTTAATTGCAACTGCTATTACATTTCCAGATTCATCTCAAATAATAGCTCCTAACCCTTAGATTTGCTTTTTTGAGTTCGTAGTCGCATATATATTTACCTTGAAATATCTTTTTTATGGGGTAAGAAGGGTTCCAGGTCTTTTAGATCAAACCCTGCTGATTCCAATAAATGCAAGTGGTGGTAGTTGAGTTCTTTTGTATGCATCAACCACAACTTCTGCCTTGGCTATTAGCACTTGAGGATTCTCCCTTCTTCGTTTAAATAAGAAATGGTTTCTTGCTTCCATGTCACCCAAAAAATGGCCACCAATAATTTGACATTAGCTTTGCTTCTCATCCTAGTCATTCCATGCAACAAACTCAAAATGCCTTATTTAGTAAATCCTTTGAGATCATCTGCAAGATGTGTGAGATTCCAATCTTCCTAGCATCCATACAACCCAGCAATGCTCCAAACCATTTTTAAACACTGACAAATAGGCTTTTGAACCACTTTTCTCTTCCAAAGGTTTTTGACTGATGGAAGGAGATTTCTTGCTGCCCTCCAAGCAAAAAGTCTGATCTTTTATGTCAATGCAAGTGTCCATATGATTTTCCATTGATTCTTTATAACTTTTAAGCTTTTTACAGGAAATTTTAGTATTAAAGCAACCCAATATCCACTCTTGATAGTATGTTGTCTCTTTTCATAATGCCGAAGTAGTTTATCTCTCATTGCCCTTCTAGGTAAAGGAATGTTGACTCTATTATCAGTATTCATTTTATCAAAATGGCTGTAAATCAGCCTCTCATCCATTTGCTCTCATCATTTATTAATTTAAAAACTAGAGCATCATCTGGCATAGTTGGTCTAGAAATAGGTTTGAAAGTTAATGGCCTGGAAATGTAATTTGCCTTATAAATCTAAACATCCTAGGCAATTCCAATCCTCCATCATAAGTTGTTATATATAACTTACCTTCCCTATAAAATGCTTCTCCAAATGAAAGCTGGATTAGAGCCAAGTTCCGCATTCAGAAAATCTTTATTCTTAAAACACTTTGCTTGCAAACCCTTGCCACCAATAAATTTGAAAATTGCAAAATACTTCACCAGCACTTTACTACTAAAACTTGGTTGAAGCTTGAAAAATCTTTGAATCTTATTCCTCCTTTACCCTTGGCTTGCCTCAGCGTTTCCTATCTCGACCAATGGACACTTCTTTTGTCACTCTTAGAACCCCACTAGAAACTAGCAATTGTTCTCTGAATGTCATTACAAATACCCATTGGGATTGTAAAAACACTCATGATATAAGCTGGAACAGCTTGTGCTGCTACTTTAATTGGAATTTCTTGGCCCCACATAAGAAAAACTTGTGCTGCTAGCTTGATATTTTGTTGTTGATCTTCAACTAGATTTCATTGAAGAAACTGCTTTTCTTTTTCCCAATCTTTTATATTCTTAAGTGGCAATATTCAAAATGGTCAAGCCTTAGCAATCAAGAATATTTTTTAGCTTATCATTGTTTCAAGGCATGAAAAATATTTGGGTATGTCATCTTGTTAGCTTATATAGCTATAGATATTGATTTTGATGATAACAAATTATATGTATTGATTAAACAAAGATTTACAAATTGTGTATTTATAATAAGAAAATGAGGCTATGAAATCAAAATGTTTTGGACTAAAATAAATGTGTTTTAAACCTTTGATATTGTTTATGAATTTTGGATTTGGGCCTATTTGAAACTATTTACATGTTTTGGGTCATACTATGATTTATGAATATTTTGGACTAAAGTGAAAGGTTTTGAGAACTTTGAAAATATGGGTATTATGTTGAAAAGGACCTTTGTGCGAAACAGTAAACTCTTTGGGGTCATATCATAATTTCAGAATGTTTTGGTATTAACAAAGTAATATTTAGAAATTCTAAAATTGGACCTATTTGTAAAGTTTCATAACGTTTCGGGTCATAATATAGTTTTATAAAGTTTTGGGGTCAAACTACAAATTTGGAAAATAATTTCACTGTAGCAATCACTGTAGCACTGTAGCAATCACTGTAGCAAACGGCTAACCGTTTATTTTGAAACGGCTAACCGATAACGTCTAGAAAGCTTGTTTTGTCCAGTTTTGTTAAAATGATGATTCTGGAGCAAAACGGTGAACCGTTTACTGAAAACGGTTAACCGTTTATTTTAACCTTGAACCGTTTAGTAAGAAAGGTTAAGCTAAATTTGTTTTGCAGGTTACTGGACACTAACGGTGAACCGTTTACTGAAAACGGTTAACCGTTTATTTGAAACTTGGCCCAACGGTAACTTTTGACCAGTGAAACGGTTAACCGTTTACAGTTAACCTTTAACCGTTTTCGGGCTGACAAGTGCATAACGGCTAGTTTTTGAGCTCAAACTATATAAACTCAAAGCCAATTCTTTTTTGGTGATCCAAGCAAGGAAAAACAAGATCACACAACATATATTGAGCTTCCATTTTGTAAATCATATTTTGTTGAATCATCATTGATCATAAATTTGTATATCCACTCTTAAAGAAAGATTGAGTGTTGTATTTTTCATTTCTCAAATTGTGAGATTATAAGTGTGGGAAACACTTGGGGTAAAGAGATTGAGGATATAATCTCTTGTTGTAAAGGTTCATTGACACCTTGAAGTCAATTGTAAAAGCTTGAAGCCTTGGAAAGGCTTGGATAGTGAAATCCTCAAGCGGGTGAGCTTGGAGGCGTGGACGTAGGCTGGGATAGTCGAACCACGTAAAAATCATTGTGTTCGTTTTTCTCTTCCCTTTCTCTTTTAATATTGTGCTTGATTGAATTTATTGTTTTTGATTTGATTAAGGCATTAGATTAAATTGTTGTGTGGATTTGCTAGGAAAAGTTTAAAATTCCAATTCACCCCTCTCTTGGGTTGCACACTTGTATTTCACGTCTATGTCTAGAGGTTACAACATAATAATCAAATATTTTTTCTAATTTTCACAGTCGGTGGTTGAGGCTCTTGTAAAGATAAGACTATCATTAGCAAATAGGAGATAGAAAATCTTTATGTCTTTTCCAAATGACAGCTTATAAATGAGCTTCTGTTGTTCTGCCTACAACAATAGAGAGGAAAAAGCCTCTGCACATATAGTGAACAAAATATAGAGATCGTGGACAACCCTATCTTAGCTCTCTTTGTGGTTGGATTAAACTGCTAACTATGCTATTTATAATAACAAAAAAAGAGATAGTACTTATACATCTCATAGTTATACTAACCCATTTTTGCGAAAAGCCTAAACTCTTTATGGTTTGATCAATGAAACTTCATTCCGATCTATCATAGGCTTCACTAATATCAAGCTTTAAAGCCACCAAGCCATTTCTTTTTCTTTACAGTGTCTTATCTTTTAAAGGTATCCATAGCCTATAATAATATTGTCCATTATAAATCTATTAGGAATGAAAGCATTTTGTGTTGGGAACATGACTTTGTACAAGATTTGTTTAAGCCTATTTGTTTTTATCTTAATAATACTCATATAAATAACATTACAAAGACTAATATGCTAAAATTCAGTGACTTCTCTAGGTTTCACAGCCTTTGGTATCAATGTAATGTATGCATGGCTAAGAGGAGCAATATTACCTTACTCATTGAGGATATGAAGACAAGTAGTGATAACCCTAGATTTACCATTTGCCAATGCTTCTGATAGAATACTGCTAGCAGTCTATCAGGTCCTGGTGCCTTTGTCAGGCACATCGAGTCAACTTCTTTGGTTGTGAAGGGCTTCTCCAATTGCTCATTCATGTCGCTAGAAACTCTCAATGTTATCCATGTTAATCTTGTTGCTATTTGATCTTGACTTGGCCTAAATGTAGTGAATAGTTTTGTAAAATAATTACAAAACTCATGCTTCACTTCTTCTGCATTCTCATTCCATCTTTTTATTTTATCTTTAATCCCTTACATTCTGTTCTTTTTCTTCCTAGATGATGCTTTATGGTGTAAGAACTTGGTATTTTTATCCTCCTCTTTAGGCCAATTTGCTCTCAAGTATTGTTTCCAGTAAATTTCTTCATCAATTAAAATATTGTGCATTTGTCTCTCCATTCTTTTGATTTTATCCTCATTTTCTTATTGCACTCTCTTTTACTTCTAGCTTTGTAACTGTTTCATCAACTTCTCTAGCTTCTTTTCTCTTTTGTCAAATTCTTCTTTACACCAAAAAAGTAAACTAGTCATTGATTCATTAGTCACCTTTTGAAACAAGTGTATAGGATTGTCACTGTTCTAGCTTTCGTGTCTACTCCATTCCTCCTTGATGAATCCTTACAATTGTCATATGGGCTTTATATATCTTTAAAATGGATTCGTGAATACTTATTCTTTTATAGTTCTAACTATTACCTCTATCTTGGACATCCCTCAACACAAGGCAATAGTCAGATGTCCGTTTGTCAAGGTTAGTAGCTACACAGTCAACGAATTTGTCACTCCAATCCTTATTACACACAAATCTGTCTAATCGTTCTAAAACAAAATCAAGTCCAAACCTTCCATTACTCTAAGTAAATGGCTATCCTTTATATCTTACATCTACTTAATCATAATCTTTTAAAGCCCCTATAAAGTCACTGATTAAACTTAAATGCCTATCATTTCCACAATTATTTTTTATAAGGATGTAGAATTTCATTAAAATCACTAAAACACAGTTAAAGTGTAGAAGATAAACTTGTTAAGTGCCTTAAAAGTGTTCATGTGGATAGCGGTACACCTCTATACACCGCATTTGCTTCCATTTGCCATCTTTATTTAAGCATTGATGTGGTTCTTACTGAAGGATTTTATTTGCACATAGGTAATTCCAAAACATTGCTAGTCCACCTCCTTTCTCACTATTATTCATAGCAAAACAACTTCTAAAATTTAACTTATTACGAACCACATTCATTTGCATAGACAACAACTTTGTCTCAATCAAAAATATAAATTGGGGTATGTGCATTTAGAGAATCTTTGGCAATGCAAGATAATTTAGGGATTCTTTAAACCTCGAATGTTTTAACTAAGGATTTTCATGGCTTCCAGTGGGGCTGGCCATCAGCCTCCGCTGACATTTTTACTGTGTTAGAATTTATGACTTCCATATCTTCTATTGCCAATGGTTCCCAGCTCAATTTGAATTTCGCCACTGGTTAGAATTGCTATCATTTTTTTTATTTAAGTGGACTAACAAATTTAGTTCTTTTTTGCTTTATAATTGGCCTTATTGACTCACTATTTAGCCTTTTTAAGGTCCCTAGCCTAATTTTATGTCCACCTTTTTAATGTTAGGATTTTGGGCCTGCAGCTTATACTTCCTTCGCTGGGACTAACTTCAGTAATTTTTGGCCTATTTTCTATCTCAGCTTCCTCTGTATGTTCATGATCTTGTTTTTTCATGCTAATTAGTTTATTTTTTGAGCCTACTATCTCCTTGTACACCTCATCTGAAGTTGCCTTCAAGTTTTTTGTTTCTTTTACATTTTTATTTCTCGCTTGAATTCTCAATTTCTAAGTTCTTTTTTATTTCTAGCTATCACACTTTGCTTTTTGCTGCTTATTTACTACTTTGTCATTGATTCCATCACTTCTTTTATTAAATGCTGCTTAACTATCCTCTCTATCTCATCAATTCTAGCTAACTCATTAGTTTGACCTATCTCTTTGTTGTTATGCTTTGACCCAATTACAGCATTCGGGTTTTCCTAGCTCTATTGATGATGTTGTGAGCAACAACGATCCTCTGAACTTGTAAATTTATTTTTTTATCTACCATCATTATTGTTTCATCTCTCTTAACTACGGTACTTCTTTAAGCGTCCTCCCACCATGATTGCTTTCATCCATATCCCATATAGTAGCTCCTCATTTGGTTGACCTTGGTACTTAGCACACTCTTTGTATTGATGGCCAATAATTTTATAGCAGAAACAAAAATTTGGCAAATGTTCATACACCATTGGCATTGGAATATCAGTCTTGCCTTCTTGTTTGAGAAATAATTTTTTTTTCTAATGGCTATGTTATATTGAGTGAGATTCTTATTCTTGTAAATTCCCCAATGCACTCTTCACTTTCATCAATTTCAACCTCCTCTACTATCACAATATTTCCACCTAGTTCTTGAAGAAAATCTTTTTCCATACATGCAATTAGTACATTACGAATTTGTACCTAGGAAGATGTGTGAGTAAAAGATTGTTTTGTGGCCTCCCAAATTCCTTTAGTTTTGTGAGGACAATTATTACTCTATCAAAGTGCCAAGGGCCTTCTGCTATCACTCTTCTTTTATCAACTTTTTCTGCAAACTTGAACGTGAAGATATTGTTGCCCAAGCTCTCGATCTTAACTTCTCAGAAAGTTCGCCATACTTGCTGTAATGCAATCGTAAGCCCCTCTTTATTGACCCCTCTTGTAATGAGGACTTTGCCGACCAAACATCCAACCAAGACTTTCTTGCTTTTTGTTTCCATTCACACTTCCAGCGTCACTTTATTTTTGTCTTCCTTTCTTATAGTTATCGCTTTGAATTTGCAGTTTAACTCCTCTATATCCATAGCAGTTAATGGCTTTTAAGAAGAGAGTATTATATTTACCTATATGTAGTAACCTTCTGTTTAAAACCCCTTACCAACTCTACTCTCCCCATCAATACTCTCATAAGAAACAACTACATTGACTACCACAAATAGTAAAACAAGTATGTAATCCAACCTACACTCAACCTGGGAGTGACTTTACTCTTTCTTTCTTCTTTTTAATCATTCTATGCTTTCCTACTCCAAGTTCATTTTCTTCTTCTTCGTCTTTTTTCTTTTGGTAAATTTTGTTTCTTCTCGTCTTTCATAATTAGATTTTCATAGATAATTTCAGTCTTTAAATTTTCAAAGATAATAAGAGGAGTCAACTTTTTTTAATATTTTGTCACTTGTACATATATAATAATACACAATTAAGATTTAATTAGTTTCATACTTTTATCTAATAACTATTAATTATAAATTTAAAAAAATTATAAAAAGGTCAACTTAGTCCTAAATACAAATAATTTCACGCCAATGTTTAAATGTAGAAGTAAATTTTCAGTGACGCAATAAGTGACTATTCGTTTGGTATTGAGGTTAAAATTTAATAAGCTGTTTATTTAATAATTTTTGACAAAAATAATGTTTGGTAAATTATGCAAAAGTAGTTTATTTCATAATTTTTTTCCATCTTGTCAGTAGTTTTTAAAAGAAGATATGGAGTTGCTTTTCATAAGCAGCTAATTCAATAATATACCACACCTTTTTAAAATTCCTATTATAACTTTAGTATTTTAATAAAAAGACAATTATAAAAAAATAATTATGTCTTACTTATCTATAAACCCCAATATATAAATCAGTATATATCATAATACTGCTATAATTTGAAAAAAAAATTATTACAAAAAATTTAATGTGAATGTAATACATATTACTTTTTATTTTATTTGGATTACGTATAATTATGAATTTTTAATCATATTTTATGTAACAGATTATGAAGTTCTCTAGATTTTTTTAATTGAGTTTTTTAATGTAATTTTACATATTTAAGAAAAAAAGATATTTCTAAATAATTTATTAAATATACTCTAAAAGTAAAAGACAATTTAAACTTATGTTTATTTTAGTTATTATATAATAAAATAACATATTCGTAATAAAATTTATCAAATACATGCACACTACTTTTAAATCTACAGCAATCAAACAACATAATTTATTAAATACCATACTATTTTTTTTAGTGAACAACTTATTTTATCAGCTTACTCAAATGTGTATATCCAGTCCCAACAGCAAAGTCACTTTGATGCTGACATGGCAAAGAGTTGACCCTCTCACGTGACTTGGGGAGGGGTCCTGAAGAACGCCCGCGGAGCCGGCAAATAAACAAATCCTTCAGTGTTTTTAGTAATGGCGAGCTCTACTTTGGTTCTTTCCTCTGCGCTTCACTGGACGAAATTTGAATCGTCGATCTTAATTTCACGCAATTCACGCTCCAGGTAACCAAATTAATACGACAATGACACTTACTTGTTTAATTGAGAGTCTGTTAATTTTAATTCAATTTCCATTCATTTACTTACAGAGTGAACCTTAGAAAAAAGCGCGCTGGCGGAATCTCCTGCGATCATTCCTGCCTTGAAGTGAGGTTTTTTTTTCTTGCTTCTTTAATATTGTTCAAAATATATTGTTGTTAGTTTAAATTTTTGTCAAGCTGCGTACATATACTTCTTAGCTGATTGGTTTCTACGAAATAACGAGCGAGGCACTCGATTTTTTATTTTTTTTTTGTATTGAACGTAATGAGCTTGATATTTTGGGAGTACTTGGCTGTTAAGTAAAAAGTATAATTTATCAGACTGAGACCTCCCAAAAGTGTAATTCTTTTGAAATAATTATTATAATAATTTGGTGATGATAATATGTGAAATCTTATTTTTATTTGCTTGTAATGGTTGTGATTTGTGACGTAATTGTGAATAATTATTATTTATTTGTTTCCCCCTGCATGTAGCCGGCGTTGCTAATTGGCTTTTGTTTCTAGCATTTTAGTGATAGGATAATTTTTAAACGGGGAACATATCTTTACAACCATTCATGATAATGGCATGTGAATTCTACAAAATGGAAATGTTTGGATTTCAGTGTTGCCAAGAGTATATATCAGTAGTTAATTGTTTGGAATTTGCTCGCTTTTTATGCTTCATGTATTAGTATTAACAGCTTCTTTGCTATAATTGAATATAAAGTTGATGGTTCTGGAAGTTACTAAGAAAATATAAAATGTTACTGTTAAGGTTAGGGATGTTTCCTATCGACCCCCAGGGACCCAGGTCGACATTTTAAATGGAGTTAGCTTCTCCCTTCCTGAGAAAAGGTACGTGTTTGTGGTCTGATTTCATGGTGTGAGCTTGTTATCGTCCAATTGGTCTTGCGTGGGGATCAACCGTAGGGTTCTGTACTCATGGACTAAAATGTTTGTGGTCAATGACTGCAGTTTTGGTTTAATATTTGGACGTAGTGGAAGTGGGAAAACCACTCTCTTACAGGTAATTCACTGGTGTGTACGCTATTGTTTCCCTCATGGAAGTTTTTAACTTGCATTTTGTACATCCCCCTTGTCTTTTATAATGTATGAGTGTTTACCTTCTCCTTCCATCTCAGCTTCTTGCAGGGTTGAGCAAACCAACATCTGGTTCCATTAACATACGAGGATATAACAATGATGGCGAACCAAATAACTCTCCTGAACCATTACCACCAGAAAAAGTGGGAATTGTCTTTCAGTTTCCAGAACGGTATCAGAAGTCAACTGGACATTTTCGCCTTCATTTTTTGTCATGATAAAGAATTTTAGGGATCTCAGATGTTGTGGACTTTTATTTTTTCTAATCTGTTATATAGCGAGTTTGATTTTGTTCCTAGTTGGAGTATACTCTGCAAAGCCAAAGTAAATTTATTTTCTGAATCTTCTTTCTATGGTTCATCTGTGTTTATGTTACTTTATTTCCATTATAATTCGGTTCTAGGTGACTCTTGCTTGTAATGTACTCCAGACTATCATTTCCCACTTTCAACTGTGTGCCTCTCTTACAGTTATTCATTTCATTATTGTGCCTAACATTTGTTCTGTTAAATTGCTAACAAGTTATGCTGTTGCAAACCAGGTATTTTGTGGCAGATAATGTACTTGATGAAGTTATATTTGGGTGGCCAAGGCAAAGTGGTAGCATTCAATTGAAGGAGTACCTTGCTTTGAATCTCCAAAGAGCTATTAACTGGGTATCTATGTGCCTTTCATTATTTACAAAAATTCTCTATGTATTTCGTATCTAATGTGCATATATTCATTTGCTAACCTCAGGTTGGATTGGATGGAACTTCTTTGGATAAAGATCCTCATTCTCTAAGCGGTGGCTATAAACGCAGGCTTGCATTAGCAATTCAATTGGTAAGAACTTATAGATCATTTTATAGTTAAATTCAAACGCGCTCAAAAATGCATGTAAACATTCAAGTGCTAAAATGCTTCAATAGTTTGAAATTTTCTTTAATTTTAATTTTATTTATTTATTTTTTTTGGCCATGGGTTAAAAAATTGCTACTAATGATTGTGCATAGCTGCAGAATATTTCAATTGCTAATTGCTGGTTAGATTTATCCTTCAGTTACAAGTCCCAGATTTATTGATATTGGACGAGCCTCTTGCTGGTCTTGGTATGATATCTCATCCGGTGCTGTTTTCCTGCATTACTGATTGTCTTCCGCTTAGGGACTCTTAACAAATCTAGACTTATCCAACAATTAATCTTGCATGATTCTTGTAACTCTTCGGCTCTCTCTTTGTTAATACTTGCAAAAAACCTTTCAACCCTTTTAATTGCATAAGTCCTCTTCTTTCAATTCTGGTTGGGTAGCTGAATTTTAAGAATTTTTGCAGAATTTGCACTGTAGTAATTCTTGTTTCATAAACTGATAATCCCTAGTGGATGCTTGGTAGCTACATGATAAAGCTAGTATACCGTTGTTTATTTATTTATCTTTTTAGAATGTTTTTATTTGCCAGATGCATAGTTGCTTACAGGATAATTTGTTCTTCTCTTTGAAAATCTCCTACTTAATATAAATCTTTTTACCGTTTTAACTCTTTAGGGAGATGTGAGCCTGAAATCAGGAAATATCTAGGAATTAATGCAGGGTAGTTGAATATATTGATGATTGTATGTGAGTTGAAATTTCTGTATATAAATCAGAACCTCATCTGGCATTACCTTTTCCTAAGTGCTATAGCCAATTTTCTGCCAGTTATTGATAATGCAATTTTGGAAATCAGATTGGAAAGCACGTGCAGATGTTGTGAAGCTTTTGAAGCATTTGAAGAAAGAATTAACTATACTTGTTGTTAGTCATGACCTCAAGTAAGTTTATCTTTTTCAATTTCCTCTTCTAAATTTTTGTTGTTAGAAAATTATTTTATTTTCTATCAATATGCTGTCCAAGTACAGTTTTGAGACCAGAGACACATCAGATTGTCCCATGGACATGTTAAATCCAATTTGACATATCCTGTGCGTGCGGTAAATCCAATTTGACATCTTAAAAATTTTTGGACTCTGAAACTCCATAAATATTAGACATTTGAACATATTTTAATGAGCACATATTTGTCTATGTTCTAGGAAAGAAAGAACAGGTGCATCCTTTTTTAATTTCTGTATGTGGACAGAAAAGATTTAGCCAGTATATGGTGAAAGAAGTGGTAGCTATGGACAGGTTTCATTCCTGATGTATAAGTTCATTTTTTCTTCTCCACTGTTTCTGGGAAAAGAAGAAATTATCTCTAATAAGCATTTGATAATCTCTGACCATGGCAGTTTTCAGCATGGCACAGACTAAGAAATTATGATGAGTAGTAAAAATTTTAAGTTGCAAAAAATGCGCTTCACAAATCAATTTTCCTTTTACCAAAGATTAAAGTTTTTGTAGATTACAAGTAGCTTCTATCTGGGTTTGGAGACAACACGAGAGGGGGAAGTACTGGGATCCCTCAATCTTTTTTCTTCCTTTAATATATCTCCCAATTCTAGTGCTCTTGCTACATACAAAAACATTCTTACAGTTTTTTAATGTAGTTACATCTCTTCTGCTGAAGAAATGCAGAAGTGATGTTGTCTAATTGTATATTTGAATGCCTAATTTCTTAAAAGTATAACTAAACCAATACTAATGTCATCAAAACCCATAATAGATACTCATGTCATCCAGTGCATAATAATCTGTTTCATTTAGGTATAAAGTGGAATATGTTTCCATGAACTTCCATTATAAGAAATTTAACCTTTCCCCTTTATTTTACTGTCATTGATGTGTTTGCTTCACCGGTATTTCGTTGATCATATGCATTTGTGTGTACTTCTTTCACATGGAGCTCTGGTTTTTTTCATCTCAGAGAGATGGCAGCTCTGGTTGATCATTCTTGGAGGATGGATATGGGTGGATTTCTGGTTGAACAGCGCATACCGGTGTAATTTGGGAGTCAGCTACTTCCTACCTTTCCAATACATTGTACTATGAGGTGGGGCCTTGATCCTTCTAGTTGTTTTGTCGACAATTGAAATTGTTTATAAAATTCCACAACACAGAATAGAAAAGAAATATAAATCCAACTTCATATATTGAGACCTTTTTAATGATTCTCCTATATAGTTACTCCAAAAAGGTTGGGATAAATGAATTTGTGGGTGGACAGTCAAAGGCTACCTTTTCATGTTATCAGGCAACATGATTGGGACCAACATCTGCAAATTTATGTGTTTGGCAGGGAGATTAATGTGTGTAAATTTCAATCTCCGAAAGCTGTAATTTGAAACCTAATATTGAACAATTCCAGATTTTGATTCTTCTATGCAGTTTATTTTGACTGAATGAACTGTGCATAACACAGGTGTCAAAATCAAGCATCTAGGAAGTATTTTGGTGTTTAAGAATTCAAGTGACACAATCAACCTCATCCTTTACTAATTGAGAACCTTACAGGTCACGAGTCTCAAACAACATCATGTAATTAAGAACCTTACAAGGCACTTAGTGCCACAGCCTTTTTAATACATGGTGGAAGATGGAATCCTCCTTATTTTTCTCTCTTTCTTCAGAGTTCATTACCGTTTTTCTCACAATCTACAAGAACATAGATAATATTACAAACCATCACATTGATGCATCTTATTACTCATAAAGAACCACTGCTGCTAAGCATTTCCCTCAGCTCCTCTGCTACAGCTCCAACACCAGGTCTACATTTCAATCAATAGAAAAGGGTCAGGCTACATATTTATAAAAATTAGTCTTTTGTAGAAGTATGGCCACAAGATATGGTTTATAATCCAGTGTCCTTGGCAAAAACATGTTAACAATTATGTTACTGCTTTTTAACAGTTCTTAACGGTCAATTTTCTATCAAGTTTGAATGCATATTGGTATTTTTCATATATTGTATGGGGCGGAGTCTTTTTAAAGCGAAGAAATATTAGTTGATATGGTTTAGTTAACTGATAGAAGGAAAAAATTAGTTGATATATCAGCATGTTGTTGCTGCTGATCACATTAAATAAACATATATGAGGCTTTCTTTATAGATTAGTGCTTTTAAATCTGTACATTGTGATGAGTACCAGACAAAAAGAAAAGTTTTGTGTTGTGTACAAACAGATGAGACATGATTTTTTTATGGTTGGAGATGAGATGGTGATGGGATTACCATATGGTTTATAGTAAAAGAGCTGAGCATCTGTGTTTTTCATTTGTTTTCATCTTTTGTTGAACTATAGTATTAAAGTTGGAATATGGAAGAAATAGATGATTGCTATTTTATAGGAAAAGTGTTTCTGCATGCTAATTAGTGCACATTCTACCCTAGTATTTGACCACTCTTTTCGTCTAGTTTTTCCATACAGTGCTTGAATCTAGTTTCCTATTATCTTCCAAACTTTCCTTTATATATCATTAGTTATTTATTCTACTTACAGTTCTGTTATTTTCTAGATTTCATACATTTTTATCAGTATACTTATGCTTTTGAATGGTTGAATTACTGAAAACATTTATCAGATATTTTTCATTTTATGCATCTTATCTGAAGAAAGATTAGCTGTATTGTCGTTTGGTGGCAGTGATAAGAAAAATAATCAAAACTAGATGTTGCAGTTGTTAGAAGTTGAGTAAAACTGTCATTCTATTCTCCTCTGGACAAGAAGTAGAACTGGCATGCTGGAATGCATGCTGAAAGCCTATTGGCATCATGGCATTTTTTCTTCCTAAGAATTTGTTTACGGTAAGGTCACAGATTCTTTCCTGCTTATTTTGCATGCATGGCCAAGTGAAGGACAAAAAAATTGCTTGCAATTTATAATATCTTATTTTTTTATGGGTAAAAAAAAAGCAACTAAACAATTTAAGAAAAAGATACTTACAGTCTGCGTCTGTTTTGATCCAGTGCTCCCTATTTCCACTTGAAGTACTGCCCCTAAGCCCATATTGGGACAACATTTTTTCGATCTTGTGATATTCTATCTGGTCCTTCGACTCACATCCCGGGGGATAACTTTTGTTGTCATTGTCCAGGCCTCCATCAGTGTGGATACCCTCATAAGGACTGCTCTTGATCTTATTGGTGCGGGATTTTAACTCCTTTTCAGCTATCGACTTTTCAGGGTGAATTTTCCTGTGGAACATTTGTATCACCTGCATGGCACTTATATATAGTTAGAACAGAAATAATATTATCCAGTATATATGCCTGAAGTTATCATCTTTATTTGACAGAGCTTCCCTCCCAAAAAATTTATTGTGTAACATGTAACATTCTTGTATGTTAGGGATTGATGATACTCCTGCAATCATGTTACAGGATTGATAAAATAAAAATGGGAAAAATATGTTATCCAGTATATACTCTGTAGTTAATTTTGAACTATGTAAAAATCTTGTTTGTTACAGGATTTATAATCCTGCAATAATGGTTACATAAGGTTGTGTTATTTTGTGCTAGAATCATCAGATGATAACCTGGCTATGAGATCCTTTTTGAAATGGATGGTTTGAAATATAAGATCTGAACATTTTAAGAACAGATGACTTTTACACCATGCAGTGTACTCTCAATGAATGGCCTTGATCAGGCCCTTACACTTGTAGAAAATGTGAAACCACCTCTGAATTACTCACTCCCAATATTTCTTTGTTAAAATGGAAAAAGGTTACAGACAATCTACACCCTTTGATTCTAGTAGTTTACTTCCATCTATCCAGGATGTCTTGGCTTTGTTGTTTGCAGAATTAATGCATTAAGTTTCTTAGACTACAACATCATGATCTACTGATTATTGATATGAGGTTTCTACCAAAAAACAATTAGTAAATAGTAGCTCTTGGAAAATCTAGTGCTAGAAGGCATACCTTATGCAGCTTCTTCTTGGTTGAAACAAATGCAGTATCACTGTCCGAAGGGGTTGGGCTTTTCAGAGATGCACGAAACTTTTTAAACATCTTCTTAATGATATTTTTGACAGATTTATGCTTTTGCTTGGCTGGCATCTCCACTTTACTATACTTTTCCATGGAACTTTTGTCCGTTGTCTCTCTTCTATGAAACAGCTCCATAAGTGATGCCTTTTCCTTCTTCACCTCTATAATTGTTTCTGGAAATTCAATTGAAGACCCAAATAGATATCCTTGGAGTGGACACACCATCATCTTTCCATAATCTTCAGAATTGGCTCCTTCCATTGGGTTGTCACAGAGTGTAACAATGCTAACATAACTATTTCTTCCCGATGTTTCAATATTTTCTTCTTCTTCTGCTTCAGCCTCAAGGAACTTCTCTAGTTGATCATTAATGAGCTTTAAGTCATATTCTGTGACCTCTGTTTTTTCGTCGATTATGTTTTCCCCAGATATAGCAAACGTTGGTGTTGCTGGTTCACTGGAAATGGGTTCCATACCAAGAGTTCCAATGGTAAGGAAGCCGTGGAATGGCTCGGAGATAACTGCAGATGTTTCTTCATTGAAGCTTTCTTTCGCTTCCTCGGCCTCAAGTTCAGAAGTGGAGTTTTCATACTCCCTTCTGGAATGCTTTGAGGATTTTGATCCATATCTTGATCCAAAGTTTGGCTTTGAATCATAGTCTTGGTAATCAAGGGTTGACTGAGCTGAAAGGCAAATGCAGTAGTTTCCTGAAATTGAACCCAAAAGGAATTAGGACATTATCAACAAATGTGAAGAAAGATCCTACCGGTTACTTTGAGAAAGATGAACTGGTTTTCCATTTTTATTTTTCTACCAGAAAGGGCAATATGGACCTATTCTAGTCGCTGCAACGCTTTCAGATTTGTAATCATGGTTGCTTGGAGACCGATTAATTGCATAACCCTGCAGTTATCGAGGACGCGTACAAAAAAGAAGGCCACAATACTTGTGCTGATTGCCTATTTAATACTATTCCTTGTGGAGAAAACTGGTGGTCCTATGCCCAAGAAGGGTGGTCTCCGCCAGTTTTCATGGAGATAATTTTGGGACAACCTGAACGTATGATATGATTCTGGCAGAAAATTATGCTGCTGAGGCACTTTTTTTTGGCGTTCTGAGAACGACCTGTTTTTTAATCCTCGAGTGCAGTTGCAGAAGTTTATCAGTTTCAAAATATAAGTAATTCCAGAGGAGTTTAACTTAATAATACAATCTTGAACTAAACTGATATGCTAGATTACACGTTGAGCAGGCTAAGTTATCTTAGTAAGTTGTTATGTGATTCTTTTGTAAGTGGTAGCATGCCATAGGGATTGCTAAGCTGGAATACAGTTTATGAAGTAGTTAGAATACCAAGGGTGAAATCCTTGAATGGCTCAACGCTATTTTGCCGTTTTCTCTGGTGCTTCCAGCCTAGTATCTGCTACAATTTCAGGCAAAGATGAAGTTAAAAGATTTGTAACATTTATGATGTTTTGAAAATTTGTAGAGTAGGTACTTACATTCATTTTGATCTCACTTTCGAGGGCTTGATGAAGGAACACATACGAAGACAGATATAGATATGTAAGGGGAGAGAGACCTTAAAAATGATTATTAGATTGCTCAAGATCGAAATAATGAGTACCTTTTATCATGAATTTAGGGATGGTAATTGTACCCGCAAACCCGCCCAAACCATCCGCTAAAACCCGCCCGCTGCGGGTAATTTTACCCGTTGCAGGTGGGTTTAGTATTATAAACTAAAATTCGCACATGGATGCGGGTGGGTTTGGTATTAACCTTATATTCAGTGGATACCCGCATGGATATCCACCAAACCCATAATATTTTTTCTAAATATTTTTAATTTAATTTTAATCTAAAAATGTATAAAGAAAATAATATCATTATTCAAATTACCAAATAGCCAAAGGTTCAAAGTTGTGTATGTGTGTATGTGACCCATCTCCCATTCTAAAGTCATAACCTAAAGAAAACTAAAGGTATTTCCATTCGAATTAGTATTTGAAAATATTAATCTTAATTATTATTATAGGCATTGTGTTGGATGGGTGCTTATAGTGGTGAATGAAATGAATATCTTCTCTCGGAGCTTGTTTTAAATGATAATATGAAATGTAATTATTATTTTTAGATACTAGTTTGTGTTTTTTAAATGGAATTGTGTAATTTATACTTAAATTTGAGAATTTGTGTTGGATTGATGTTGAAATTTTAATTTTTTATTTACATTGTTTAAATATAAAATTGAGTATGTTATATGGAATTTGAGGTTATTATTATAAATTTATCTATTAAACATTTTTTATTTTAAATATGGAAACCTGCAAAAAATACCATTGCGGGTTTGGTAATTGTTAAAATCCGTTGCGGGTGGGTTTTTTTTAAAAAATTAAAACTCGCTGCGGGTTGCGGGTGAGTTTGATAATTTAAATTTTATGCAGGTTTGGGTTAGGTAATGGCAAACCCGCTGCGGGCGGTGGCCATTGCCATCCCTAATCATGATTACTAAGGGACAGTCATTGCTAGAAGAGTCTTGAGATAGACTTGAGTTTGAGTGGCGAGACAAATAGAAAGATACAAGATTTTGGTTGGCTGTTCTTTGTCAAGATCAAATCATGTAAATTGGAGAGTGGTTTGGAGACCCACAACTGGTAATGCTACGGCTTCCTTGCGTGTATGGATATTTGGAGTAGGATTCAAAGATACAAGAACAGATGGCAATTAGCCACTTCTCAATTCATGAGAATATGAGTATTTCTTTTTTAAGTCAGTCAGTAATCTGAAATTATCATGTATCTGAATGATAATTATCAGCATAATGAAATCTGTTATTAAGTTTATGATCTGTGAAAATAACTTTACGTCTTATCATCCTTTATTTACAACTATCTTACGAGGAACCTGGTGTGAATGAAATGCCCACCATGTCTGGCAGGACAAAAATATTTTGGTTGAATGTTGTCAGGCACACAGATGAGTATTAAATAATGAGATTAAATAATGAGATATATTTTATTAGTCATGAGGGATCCCACAGGGACTGGATTCAATTCTATAAACTTATTTGTGGGTCATGGTTCAGGTAAGATATTTTTTACGTAAAAGATTCTGCTGTAACTCATTTGTCGCAATTTGTTGCCTCTTCCAAGTATCTGTTATCTGTACAAGTTAATGGGGGAGCCGTTGCAAGTGCTGGCCTTGGGAGCTGAGTTAAGCATCTATGATATTCTCTGTTGTTGTTCCTTTCTTGAATTAGTCATCTTTGTTTGTGTTCTTATCTTTGTGACCATACTTTAGAAACTCCATAACATAGTAAAGAATACGTAAATCTCAGGTGTTCTTAACTGACAGTTTTGGTGCAATTTTTTTGCTATTTTTTCTGGGTTGTGTTGTAGGTAGTTATGTTTGAGTGTCTTATTTAAATTAATAAATTAACGTCTTTATAGTTAATACAATTCTGAAATATCTTTAAGGTCATATTTCCTTACGTCCGTCTTTTCTGTCATGTTGCGGTAGGCAAGTTCATCAGAAGTACCTGAGAAGTTTTTGTTGTCCTAACTGTTTCCTGTTCTGAAAGAGCTGCAATGCAATCTTGTTCTTTTATCTCACAGTATTAAGCAGAAAATGCAGAGTCGAATGCACAAGTACTTGTGCATATTAATTTGAAATATTCTCGACATGCAGGTTCTGGAATAAAAGCAATTAATTTCTTTTTGGTTTTTTCCCCCCAATCATCTCAATAAACGTCACTATTTTTACTTCCAGAGATTGATTTTGCTTTGCATGTTGTGATGCTATGAAAGCCATTAGGCTATGATTTGTCCTGTTGCTCATCATGCAATTGTACACTTGTCGCAGGCATGACTAGGACCTCTTTCAGCAATAGAAGCTTGTCTTCTCAAAGTACCGACATTGCCATGTATAGAATTCTTCTAATGAGGAGCCCACTTAGATCTGGGTTGCTGGCCCTGATTTATAAACATGTCCCACGAGCATCAATGGAAGTTGCATTAAGCTAAGGAGGAAGCTGTTGTAAGCATAGGGACAAAATCCACCCAAGCATTTTCAACTTGAGAAACCTTTCTTCAAGTGAGTAGTTTTGATAAACATAAGTGTACTTTTGTGCTCCCTGTTTCAATATTCTAATGAGTTGTGCTTATCAATACTCATCATGCAACTGTAATCTCATCAACCTACCATTTATAATCTGGAATCTTGGTAACTGAATAAATTTCCTGAACTTTCATTTGCAATTAATAAATGCAATTAATGTCATATGATGTTGTTTAATGATGTACACGTGGATGATAACTCGTGACAAATCATCTACTCTGCTTTTTTGAGTCCTGGCAGATCGAGCATCAAGGTAGTTTTAACAGTTATATATTTGCAACATGTATGGTCACTGTTTGCAGGCAATAATTCTTTCTTCCACCTCTCAAATCTCGACCAACATCAGCATAATGTTCATGCATGCTGAGTATTATATTTAAGCAAAGCATAACTATGATACTCTAGGAGTTAGATATAGCTAGCATGTAGTTTATTTAGTGTCTTCTATTCTATGGGACTGTGTATATTCGATGAAAATTCCAGAGTTCAATTGCATCGTTGCTGCTCTCTGAAACAGCAACTTTCATTCATTTATTGACTGCGCTTCTGCTTTTTCACTTTACTGACAATCTACTTCCATTTTGATCTGATAGAACTTTTTACGTGAACAGATTTTGTTTGGAATTTTGTTTCGAGCATCTTCTTTAGTCCATGGTTGCAATTTTGATTAAGGCGATACACAATCTTTTCTTTTTTTTGCCAAATCCATCTACACTCACTCTCTTTAGAATGTAGATGGTGAGGTAGTTGTTATGGGGATCCTCATTTTTAGCTAGCCAACAAGCAGCTAGAAAACGCAGGACGTGAAATTACCCTCCTTTGAACTTTGACGGACTAGAGACAATAGAATCACTCACCCCTTGCTAAAATCTACATTAAGACAAACGCATGGCCTGCTAGATTTTGAGTCATTGAGTGGGGTCTCTTGCTAAAGATATACATTAAGACAAACGCATGGCCAGCTAAATTTTCGAGTCATTGAGTGTGGTCTTTTGTGACTCAATTGGATGGTTAGACCGTGAACACCTGAATTTCACGTGGAAACAGATAAATTTGACTGGGCTTTCCCATATGGTTTTTGACACGAACGCACGCATAAAAAAAACTCTGGACTTTGTACTGCAGCAGAACTAGTTATGTGAGGTCCATGCCGGCAATTATCGTTGTATGTTCGATACTATGTTTTTTTTTGTAATAATTTAGTGGACCCAAATCAGGATGTAATTGAAAATATTTTCAATAATCGCCAGGAAATGCAAAGAATTTTGGCTGGTTAATTCAATTGCATTTGTGATTCAAAATGGAAAGATTGAGATGCTCTAACCAGTCCCAATGGCCTTAAAGAATTTATATTTTCGTATGCGTGATGTTTTATTATTTTAAGTGGGCTATTTTCATAAACCTCCCCTGAGGTTTGATATAATTATACTTAGATGGCGAGTTTGATTATATTTTCACTTACCTCCCCTGCCATTAGTATACATACAGTTTGACTGTTAGTTAACGAGGGAAAAAAATATAAAAGACAAGGTGAAATTATTAAAAAATCAAATAATAATAAAAAATAGTTTAAAATCTATTAGACAATTGTATTAACCGACTAGACACAACATCCATTGTGTAAAATAGTAAATTTCTCTTTCTCTCATAATTTTCACTTCACTCCCATACTCTCATTTGGAACAAAAAGAAATACACAGCAAGAGCATACATAACCCATGAAGAAGAAAAATATGGATGGTCGGAGAAGGCGACCGACCGGTGACAATCAATGGCGGCCGGAATATGCCACTGTTATTGGAGTTTGTAAGAGGTTAATTACTTTATCAAAGTCTAAAATTTTTAAATACCTTTGATTTTCTTGTTTTTGGAGATTTTATAAGTGGTTGTTGGTTGTATTTGATTTGTCTTGTTCATGGGCTGGTGGTGGAAAAATTGATTAAAATGAGAATGAGTTCAGCCATATGTGCCCATGAGTTGAAAAAATTTAATTATTAGTTATTCATGTTTGTGATTTACACCATACATAGTGTAATAAGGCATATAAAGCCAATAATTTGTTATTGTTATGCAAATGGGTGTGTAAAATAGAAGTAATCTTAGTTGTAATTTTTATTTTTCCAGTCAAAGTTTGCTTAAGTTGATATGTTTATGAATTTGCAGTGTTTATGTGTTCCTGTCGCAGGAACTGTTAAACACAGTTCCTGCGTTTTTGGGCGACAAGAGTATCTCATGTGCGACAAGTCCTTGTCACGCTAATACAAACTGTGTTTTTAGGTGACATTGTTGTCGCACGTGTGACAAACTGTTGTCGCCTGTATTCAGTTTCTGTGTTTTTAGGCGACAAATTTGTCGCACGGGGGACAACTCTTGTCATACAAAAACATTGTTTTTGTATTTTGTGCGGTGATATGCTCTTGTCGCACATACATTCTGTGTTTTTGTGCGACAGTTTGATGTCTCTCGTGCGACAGTTTTGTGTCGCACGAAGGCAGTTTCTATTTTTTTAGGCGACATATAGCGTTTTTTTGGCGACAAGTGAAACATTTTTTTTGTGCGGTGACATGCTCTTGTCTCACATACAAACATTCTGTATTTTTGGGCGACAAGTGTTGTCTCCCGTGCGACAATTTTTGTCGCAAGAACTCAGTTTTTGTTTTTAAGTGACAGACATGTCACATGAAAAATATTAAAATGTATTACTATTATCATTATTTTTCTTTATTATTATAACTGTTGTTGTTGTTGTTGTTTAGTAATGTCATTATTATTATTCATAATTATTACTTTACTTTCACTTATTAACGTGTGCTTATTCACATATGATAGAGACGAAAGACCAGTTGAAATGGATTGGTTTGACTTAGCGGATGAGAATGAGTTTGCTCTCCCTAATTTGAATGATGGGGTTCACATTGAGCAAATGACGACAATAGAAGATTCTCTTGAGATGATGGCAGTAAATGATGATGGAGATGTCTTTGTAGATGAATGTACAGATTATAATATTGAAAATGATTTGCCTCACGCTGATAGCGAATGAGAGGTTAATGAAGTTGTTGGCGCTGTGCTTGATGATGGATTAGATGACTACCAATCTGGTGATGATAGTGGTTGTGATTCAGATGAAACCGATGATGAGGCTGCGAACAAAGCTTGTTGTCAATATGAGGGAAACTCATGTGGTTTTGAGTTTGCAGCCGATGGTGAAAATATTGTATTGAAACCCGGTCAATTATTCAAGGATGTAGATGAATTCAGGTAGGTTGTGAAGGTGTTTGCAATAAAGAATGCATTCAGATTAGAAAGAGTAAAAAACAAAAAGTCAAGAGTTACACTTAGGTGTGTTGCTACAGGATGTACTTGGAGGATACATGCTAGTCCTAACTGGAATAAAGGCCATTTTCAGATCAAGATATATTGTTCAGAGCATACTTGTGCAAGAAACAGTGAGAATTACGAAGCAACATCAACATGGATAGTTATTTCCTTTCTTCATCTGTTCAAGGCTAATACCTAACTGCCAATTGATGTCATTGCATCAGAATTGTTCAAAAAATATGGGATAACTTGCTGCAATCAAAGGCTATATTAGGTAAGAAACAAGGCATTAGAACTGTTGGGACAAAACCATAAAGCAAGCTACACCAAACTATTCAGGTATATGCATGTCATACTTTTTTCAAATCCTAGATCTACTATATCTTTGTGTTCTTTGATGCAAGCAAAAGGGGATTCTTTAGGGGTTGTAGGCAATTCATAGACATTGATGGTTGCTTTCTAAAAGGACCTTATAAGGGAGTGTTGTTGTCTGCAGTTAGTGTGGATGGCAATTATGGCATTTACCCATTGGCCGTATGTGTAGTAGAAAATGAAAACACAGAGTCTTAGGTGTATTTTATGGAGAAATTGTATGAACAAATAGGCTGCAATTATAGGGAAGGTTTGTATTTTATGAGTGACAGACAGAAGGGGATATTGAATGCATTAGATAAGGTCTTTCCTCATGCTTTGAAAAGATATTGTTGCAGACACATTTATGCTAACTTCAAGGAAAAATTTCCCAGTGTTTTGCTTAAGAAACCATTCTGGCAAACGTGTAGAAGTGAAAATGTTTCTGATTTCAGGGGACATATGGCTGAGTTAAATGAAATCAGTCCCATTGGACATGATTGATTGATGCAAATACCAGTGGTTTGTTGGGCGAAGCATTGTTTCCCTGCCCATGCTAAAAGTAACCATGTCACTAATAACATGTCCGAGTCTTTCAACAACTGGATAAAAAATTATAGAGGCGTGTCGATGCTCCGAATGCTTGAAGAAATTGGGAGGAAAATGATGACCCTCAATCACACGAGACAACAAGAAGTTCTCACTTGGCAGGATGAGTTGCCTCCAATTGTGAGGAGGAAAGTTACGAGAGAAAAAGAGGCGGCTAGATCATCGATTGTGATATTTAGTCACAACCAGACATTTGAGGTCATGGAAGATGTGTTCAAGAGGACTGTTGTAGATTTGTTAGGAAAACATTGTGATTGCAATGAGTGGGACATATCAGGGCTGCCTTGCAAACATGCAATTTGTTGCATTGATGCCATGAGGTTCAACGTGAATGACTATGTCCACCCGTTGTTGAAGCAAACATCATTTCAGAGCACTTATTCTCACTAATTATATCCAGTGCCTTATGAGAGTAAATGACCTCTACTTCTGCACAATAATCTTCAACCACCAATTATCAGTAGATCTGTTGGTAGGCCCAGACCAAGAGAAAGAAAGAATTGGGTGAAGCAAAGTCCTTCAAAAGGAGTTCCAGTGTGAAATGCTCGAGATGTGCTCAGTGGGGCCATAATAAGAGGGGTTGTAAGGCACTTATTGTAACACCTCAATCCGAAATCTAAGGGCAAATATGTCCACAACTCACATATGAATTTAAATAACTCTTTACAACCGATAAAATTTGAGCCTCAAATACAAAAGCCAACAGAATAACTTAAAAACTTAACCAAACCATCTACTATCCTCAATTCAAATCCATCTTCTCAACTCATCACGAATCAATCCTGACTTCTGGAAACTGAATCACAATAAACTATAATGAGTACAAAACCCAGTAAGCAAACTAGTTTTTCTTATACGGAAAATACATACATACTTATATATAATGCAATGGTTGATATGCCATAATCTTTTGGAAATACTATAAAATAAATTCATAAAAATCTCTTTCTGTCGCTTTCAAATTTTCTCATTTTCTTTCTATGAAATACGTATCCTGCAATGTAGCACTTTGTGTTGTACGTGGCACTTTGCGCCATGCGTGGCACTTTGTGGCGCTCTGGCCCTCAAGAGGTGGCCCCCGCATAGTCCCAAGAGGTGGCCCCCACACAACTTCAAGAGGTGGCCCCGAATGCAAAATCTCATAAAACAGAAATTTCGTTTGCTAAAATCCACTTTCTCATTCATAGAAAACTCAATGCATTTTCGTGCTCATGCCAATGAACCATCACACATACATATGCCCATGTACATAATCACGCTCAACACATGCCAACACATCACATAAACACATGGGCAGAGACATCTAAATCCATATCCGTATATATATCAAAATAAGCTTTTCACACAAGTCAAACATATAAATTGTTTAGTGTGATTCGTTTTGAAGTCTAGTTTACTTACCTCTTGGCATCCTCATGTAACAAATGCGTACTGATACCATCAACCTAAAATCATCAATAACGCCTCATAAGATATAATTAAATCTCAATCATAAACTCTAATGTCCTCAAATATCTCATTTTAAACAACTTCTAAGCTCAACCTCAAATGTCCTCAATAATCGGTCCTCAAAACATAACAGTCTATACTTCTCCGATTTTTAATAAATTATTCTCTTATTGGAAGAATCTCAAATTTTACAGACCATATGCTGACACATTGGAAGTTCATTGATAAAAATTTCATAACATAATTCCTTAAAAAACTATTGAAAATAATTCACGTTTCAGACATCATCAATACTGTCAAACAGTTTTCTGTTTTGAACACACTTGCTTTAAAAATACAAAACAATTTATTTCTTTATCATAAAATCATGAAAATTTCCAGAATCATACTAGACATATATAAAAATCATTGGTCCAAATTTTATAATTTTTGAAGAAGTCTAACTATGGTAAAAATAATTTCGTAATTCACGT
This sequence comes from Citrus australasica, assembly GCA_029618585.1. Lineage (NCBI taxonomy): Eukaryota > Viridiplantae > Streptophyta > Magnoliopsida > Sapindales > Rutaceae > Citrus > Citrus australasica. Next base: position 9,198,731 of record JARCIV010000002.1, on the reverse strand, counting down.
TATTCACTGAAATCATAAATTTCCAGGTTTCCAGACTTGAATTTGAAAAATCATAATTAATTGAAATCTTATCCGATTAACTTGAAACAAGTTTCAAAACATTCTAGACGATGTCTAGTTTAACATACCTAAAAATCAGAATCAAAATCAATTTGTACAAATTACTATGATTTTCGAAATAATTCACTGTCAGCATATTTATGTAAAATCTTTGATTTCTACTTCTATTACAATCATGCTTCTCTACAACAATTTAATAGAAACCAATAATTAAAACGTACCTCCAAAACTTCTCCCAACAATAACAACTTGATCTCATGTGTTGCCTATGGCGGAACCAAGTAGAAGAAGAAGAAGAAGACTTTCTTCTTCTTCTCTCTCTCTCTCTCTCTCTCTCTCTCTCTCTCTCTCTCTTTCAACCGATCCCTCTTTTCCTCTCTCTCTTATAATGAAAAAGACATCTTGTTCTATTTATACTAGGGTAAAAAGGATCACTAAAAATTAAAAAGACTTAAATACTCTTAGGAGATTTGGGATATTACACCTATGTAGTGTTTGAAGTTGAAGAAAGCGAAATTGAAGCAAAATTCAGAAAAGGTGAGTGATTACAATTTTGTTGTTTATTTTTATGCATTAGTATTTACCCTCCAACATATCAACCACTAATACTTATATATATATAGGGAAAAAGTTATTGATCTGATTCAAAGTATGCTGATGATGGCATTACTTAAAGTGCTGCATCTACTGAAAACATAGTGTCAACTCAGTCTAGTGTCATTGGACATGGTATTATCTTAATAATCTCATTTATATTTTGTTTAAAATGATGAAATGATATATACATGAAAATTAGATAATCTTCTAATTATGTATATTTACAATTAAAGGACAAGTAACTGAAGAATAACAAGTATGAAGTACAGTGCATTCAGTAGCATGTCGATAGCACAAATGTCACATTTTTTGTAAAGATAGCAGCACCCAAACTAATCCCATACAATACATTCTTTTGAGGGATTTGATGATACAACACATTTTCAGTACGAGCAAGGCAATTGAGGTGTCGTATCGTCTTTACTCAGTCATAGGCACAAGATTGAGTTTTTGTATATTTTGTATATTTTGTATCTATGTGATACTAACATAGTGACAATGCCATGTATAAAGTATAACTCAGCTATCATGGTACATTGTTAGTGTAGTTATTTTTTTTTTCTTTTTGTGTATATGGTCGACTGCTAGATGTATATGTTGATGAAATTCAGTCAAATTGTAATTGTGACCAATTGTAAGCTGTGGAAATGCACATGTGACTGTTATTTATGTGATGGTGTCATTCTTGTTAGTGTTATTTTCCAATTCAATTAACTAATATTAATGTTTTTGAGGTCTCGACACAAATTAAAATATTTGTTATTTGTGTTGCCGGTTGGGTGACAAACAACTTGATGGATTCGAATTTAGTTATTATTTCATTAGACAAGTAAAATATTGGTGGTTTGGTGGAGACTGGTATAGTCTATTGATGAGAGAAGTAAATTATGTTTTTGTAGTTTTTGATTTCACCTCCAGGCAAAGATTCTGTAATTTAGGGAGACAAGCACTTGTCGCACGGGAGACAACATCTTGTCTCCCTAAATTACAGAAAACTTGTTTCTATAATTTTGAGCCAAACATTCTGTAATTTGGGGAGACAACTTGTCGCACGGGAGACAACATCTTGTCTCCCCAAATTACAGAAAACTTGTTTCTGTAATTTCGAGCCAAGCATTCTGTAATTTGGGGAGACAAGATGTTGTCTCTCGTGCGACAAGTGTTTGTCTCCCTAAATTACAGAATGCTTGGCTCGAAAAGTTGGAGCAACAACTGCTCGTCTCCTGGGAGATAAATGTTGTCTCCCCAAATTACAAGATGTTTGCCTGGAAGTGAAATCAAAAACTACAAAAACATAATTTACTTCTCTTAGCAACAGACTATACCAGTCTCCACCAGAAAAGGATTCAATTTTGCTATGAAAACTAAACCACCAATATTTGACACAAGCTACTATCAACCTATAACACAACACAGATTCTCACCAACCAATATCTCAATGAAATTACAAAAAGAAGGCAACTCTTAATTCTCACCAAACAACAATTAACTCATTAACACAAGGTATCAAAACAGACATAATAACAATCTTAAATATATGAATGGAAGTTCAGTCGACACAAGATTCAATAATTTATTGTAGCTTGAACATTAAGTACATCGTAAACATTAATATAAACACCCCACAATCGCCGCTTCCGAGCTCTTGTTGAGGCACATCCTCAACGTTCACCAGTTTCCAGGGTTCCGCACTATGTAAGTTTGGTCGGATGTCGTAAAACCCAACATCTTTCAGCCATTGGGGAAAGATAACTTGAAGTGGCTTCAATAGCTGACCATATATTTTGTCCTCGCGAAACTCCTTCATTGAGTCATAGATAGAGATCTGCTTGCGCCGGAAGTCTACCCAGCCTACAACCCAATGGTTGTCTACCAAGGTAATTAGAATTAAAACTTGTAGATGGCCATAAGAGTTCTTATCCAATGTTAAGATATCATAAAATCTTGAAATTATTATTAACAGAACTATATTGAGCCGTATAGGAACACACACCATATCAACGTCCGCAAACAGTTTTGATTTCATGTCTTCCCGGCCATCAATGTAGGTGTTGAGCCTGGTATAATCTAATGAATATAGATCACAATCACCGTTATTCCACTGAGTCTTCAAAAAAACCAATTGAATTCATCGCAATCAAATATCCCAATGTTATATTTTAGTATAGGGTAGTAAATCGATGATTAGAACAGTAAGTGTCTTACCCAAAAAAAGGCATTCGTATGCGTGCAACATTGATACAAGGCATTTGGATATTGCTTCTACTTTTCACTTATCAACCGGTAGTATTCATGGATATACTACACGTGGCAAATACATATGTCGAATAACCAACTTAATGTAATCATAAATAAATTAAATAAAGATTAACAATAATTACCTCGTCACCTAACCACCTCATTGAGGCTTTCCCCAACAATGTTCTATAAAATTACATCGATTGACGGATCTCACGATCAACTGCAACGTTACCAGCAAGCCATTGCTCAAACTCATGAAATAGTGTCGGATCATCCAATCCTCTAAGTGGATTGATATCGACAATCATCCTTTCGTCGATCTCGTCATTCGTCGGCTTTACGGTGGGGAGACTCTTAATGCCCCTTACTCGCTTGTAAGTGTGTAAGTATGGACTTCTAAGGACATTTGACGTCCTATATGGACAGCCAAATTTGATAATGCTGGGATGTGCTTCCTTGGGGATTTGCACGTTGTCATCATTTAAGTCCCCATATAAGCTATACAATGACATCGGGGTGTGCTCATATTGATCTCCAACATCGTTAGGGGCCTATCAACAATAAAAAACTGTTATTGTCAAATATTGTAGTTACAATGTAGTCAACCAAAAGGAACAACTATTTAAATAGCTTACCGTGTAAGAGCTACTCATTGGGGTATCATTAATAAATATCGTAATAGATTTCGCAAATTGTCTCTGCTCTTGTCTAAACTCTCTCTGTTCTTTTCTAAATTGTCTGCTCCTTACACTCAGCCGCAACTTCCAACAACATCGTATTCATCATTTCTTTCATGTCAATAATCGAACGATCAATCCTCTCTATTCGATAGATGACATCATCATAGGAAAGCTTTGCTTTTGTCTGTGACCATAGAGAAAAAAAAACTTTATGTAGAATTTATTAAATCCTACATTTTCGTGAAACAAATAGTTAAAATGCCAAAAATAACATATAACCTCTACATCATGCGAGTCGTCGACTTTATATTTGTCGTGAACAGGTGGCTCAGCATCCGCTTTATATTCATCACCAACTGGTGTCTTATTTCTGTCCTCTTCGATAGGCGACACGCACATGTTGGGCTGATGCTGCAACCAAAATAACGAAAACAAATTATACAACTTGCAACAGTTCGAGATTGGTAACATAACGTTATAACTAAGTTCAATAATTTTATTACATTATACACCCAATGTGGGATTCGTTTCGTGTAAGCCTGCACGCTTTTCCACAATAACGCGTCCTTCTCGTGCATGGTTGGATTGATAGTTTATTTAACAACTCCTTATGCATAAAGAAATCGAAATTTCTTGTAAACCGAACTATCTATAATTTAATAACTCATCGCAACCAGTGTAAAAATATATGTAATACTTACAATACGAGTCTTGTCGTTGAAAAACTTATACACCTCAGTAAAACATATTCTTATGGATGAAACACCTTCCCACTTCAATATACGCGAACTCTTCTTTTTGGTTTTGATGGCCCACTTTTCGTTTAGAAACCCTTCACTTACTTCGAACAACCAAGCCTGTACCAAGTGAAAATATAAATTTCGGAACCAAAAAAACCCTAATGATTATAAAGTACAGAACAAAACAAGCATAACTTTTTGTCTTTTCAACGCACATGCACCCCAGGACAAAAACCATAAATGTTGTACTTCACTTCTTTAAGACTAAAATCCTGAAAAAACTCTTATTTTTTATTTACCGCAGTATCCAAACTGTCGTATATAGTTTGCCAAGAGGAATGACCCCATGGAAGACTTCTAAAGTACTCAAGATCATCGACTTTGTGTAGCAACTTTGAATTTGGTTTACGCTCATCTTTTTTGCCATTAAGCACTCTAACCGCAAAATAATACAGCGCAATCTTTAGCGCATCAACATCATCCATGTCATTAAAGTTAAATCCTCAAATCTTGCGTCAAATTCTTTAAGATTCGCTTCTAGATCACCATCAAAGTACAAATCACGTAACATGTGTTGTACCTCAACATTTTCTTTTTTGTGTATGTTGTATACACCATACTTAAGTCTGGTAACTAAACACCACTCACCGATCGATAATCGTGCTAATTGGCAACAAAATTCAAACCACATCTAATCTTCATCATGCTTATCATGTACTACTTGCCTAAGTAATGCGTTGTGCACAATTGCGCCACTGAAGACATAGGCATCCATATTTGCGAACTGGCCAAAAAAGTCTTTCTTGAATAATCTTAATTGTTGTCTCGTCAACTTCCTCTTGATGGCTTCCATGATATTTCCAAATTTAGAGGTATTTGTAATACGCCCAGGGAAATGTTCTGATGCCGGAATCTTCATCCTGCCTGGTTCCTTTCTTGGACTGGGTAGATTACGCTTAGACTGCGGCTTCTTGGCCATTATATCTGCAAATTCAATTTTTTATTCATTAATCAAAATCATAGCTCAAAATATTACAAATAAACACATAAACATCTTTCTACAATTTTGTATGACAAGCTTGTCGCACGAGAGATAAGAGCTTGTTGCACAAAATTACAGACCAATTTCATACGACAAATAAAAATACTACCATTAAAATCCATCACCTCATGTTCCTTTAGAAGAAACTTAAACCAAAAATTAAAAATAAATGGCCGCATGTCACGCGCGCAATGGGCACATAAAATGCAGCGCGCGTGACAGCGCAGCAAAGCGCGCGCTCAATGGCCGCTTGTCGCGCGCAACAAACACTCGTTGCACGCCTGTTACTGCGCGCGACAAGTGCTTGTCGCCCACGCACGTTTCAACGCTTGTCACGCAAGCGTTTCAGCGCCCGCCACGCACACGTTTCTGCGCCGTTGCGCGCTCGATGGGCCCTGTCACGCGCGCAATTTTGCAGAATTGGTAAATGTCGTTTTAAGCCCTTTCTCGCAGATTTGTCGTGCTACATGATGAGCTTACAAAATTTGTCTTCGCATTAATGTGCCATTCTACTTAATCTACTTAAAACGAGACAAACAAACCCTAATAGGCATTTTGTCGAACACCTCATGTGCCATTTTTTACCTACCAATTTAATTAAACTGTTTTTTATATTTACACAACAATCAATCCTAATACTCATCTATAATCATTTATACACTCATCTATCATTAATCAATCTTGCACTCATCTATCAATATCGTTTCATTTCATTTCGGTATAAATAAATATGGTTAAAAAAAAAGAAAAATGATTTATATAAAAGGAAGGAAGAGATAGGTTCAATTCAACTTTTTAGTCTAAATATTAAGTACTTACAGTAGTAATTAGTTGAGAGAGCAGATGGGCATGAAAAAATGTTTGTTCCTTTCTTGTAAAATTAAAAAAAACAAATATTAAAATCATATAAATTAATTTATTAATGGAGAATGGGGGGAAGCAAGTCTTGTGTACTGTGTGTAGAATATATAGACGGAGGCGAGTCATAGTACCAAGAGTTGTAATGATTTCTGGAAAATGCGGCCAAAATGGGGAGAGCAATCTGTTTTTGCTTTTTTGTGTCATAATATTTATTTATTTATATATAAAATACGAAAACAATATTTTATTACTTTATATTATACATTAAAAACAACAATATATGTGTGTATTTTACTTAACTGCTCTTGTCTCTGCATGTTTTTTAAAAGATAATGGAGTGAGGAAAAAGCCTTTCTAGAGAGAGAAATGTGATGGGGAAAGACGAGAGAGATTCATTCGTACTAGAGGCAGACTTTCTCACAAAACTTTAAAAAAAAAAAGCACATGAACATGAAAATAAACATGGTGATTTTTTTTATTTTTTTATGTTAAAATGAGAAACAAAAGGAGTTTGCAATATAAGAATAGGCAAGATTACCAGTAACTAAGGAGAAATATTGCGGCCAAAATGGCGGAGGTAGAGCCACGTGCTACCGGAGATCAACTTGCTATCAAAAGCTCGTCCACCCACCATTGATTGTTGTCGGAAAAGTCAAGACCTAGGTTGAATTTGGAGAGAAGAGGAGGTAAATGTATGGTACCCTATTTTTATTCATAAACACACTCATTGGTAAAAGCACCTGTATGAAGTTGTTGGTGCCAAATCTTGGGCTTGGTTTAAGTGGTTTGGATATTTTAGTAATTTTACAAGTCAACTAACGGTCAAACCGTATGTATACTAACGGTTGTCGGTTGGGGAGGTAAGTGAGAATACAATCAAACTCACCATTTAAGTGTAATTATATCAAACCTCAGGGGAGGTTTTTGAAAATAGCCCTATTTTAAGTTCTCGTTTTCTCAATCGAAATTGTCTAGATAAGTTGTCTTGGAGGCAGGCCCATTATTGAACCTAAATGTAAGCCCACTGGTAACCATCCCGGAAACCCAACTGACGAAGGTGCCCTTTTGAATCGGCATCTTTCACAGAAAAATATTTTCAATTTAACTGTCAAACCGAAATCTACGCAGGAGCATAAAGTATTAATTTCAAAAACTAGTCCCACTAAGATACGAAAAGAAATTTACCTTTATCAAAGGGTGAAAGTGAACTATATATAAATTCAAATTTATGCCCTCAACATGAATACAGAATACCAGTGAGCAAATGACAAATAATTGTCTACCTTAGATCGATTTTTAAAAAACATTGCAATTACACCCACCAAAATTCTAGAAATAAACGTTGGCATTTTATGGTTCTCAAAATATTCATTTGGATGAATTGATAGGACCATTTGCTTGAAAATTCTCTTGATTTGGTCAACTGCTCCGCATCGTGATGAGTAATATCACCTAGAATGCTAGTATTTTTTTATTATATTTTTTGCTCTGTTGAACATTAAAATATATATATATTATTGCAATTGATAATATTATTTTTTTTTACAATAATTGATAACATTATTGCACTTTCTTTTTTTCCTGAAGTAGATAACATTATTACTCAAGACAAAAAATATCAGAATTATTTATAATTTGAATTTAAAAAAAAAAAATTACTTCTACTTGGCTACGTCCCATTGCCACAAAGGCATAATCTAATAACTGTAAAAACGACGAAAACTGATAACCGCAATGCGCGCGGGTAACACGTGTCAAACTCTCACTCGACCAGCTAACTAAAAGGTCGGTATTTTACATCGAAGTGCTCAACGCAATCATCTAGAGAGCTTGCTCGCTGTCTCCTCCACACACCACACCCCAATGCAAAGGGGAGCAATAACGTATACTGCTTAATTGTACCTACTTTCACATATTTTATGCCGTGAAGAAATTGGTCTGCCGTCTGTCTGAAGCTGAAAGGATCAAATTATTTAGGGGTTAGGGAACCCGTTTGTTAAAAATAGAACAAATATGTCCTTATTTGCAAAAACGCAGATCCCATAGCATTCCTAGAAACATGTGTATCCGCCGGTAGTATACCCTCAAACAGTCGTAACATTTAGAAGGAGAAACCAAAACGGAATCTTCAAATCATGGGAACCGAAGTAGAAGTGTCAGAGCCGTTGATTGAGAAGATAGCGGCCGTTAATGACGAGGAGGAGGAAGCGGATCAGCCGATTCCGGAATGGAAGGATCAGTTAACGATCAGAGGGCTGGTGGCGAGCGCGATTATGGGGACGCTCTTCTGCATCATCACGCACAAGCTCAATCTGACGGTCGGAATTATTCCGTCGCTCAACGTTGCCGCGGGACTGTTAGGCTTCTTCCTCGTGAAGTCGTGGACGAGCTTCTTGTCGAAGCTAGGGTTTTCGATTAAGCCTTTTACGAGACAAGAGAACACCGTCATTCAAACTTGTGTGGTAGCTTGTTATGGCCTCGCTTTTAGCGGTAATGATTAGTCAATTAATATGTGTTTATTAATCAATTAATCATTTGCTTTTAGCGGCACCCGCGAGTTTCTCTATCTGTTTACTCGTTGACCTATTCGAGGAATTGATTCTGTGGCTTACAAGCCGCAACTGCTGTGAAACAAAAGCTCAACTTGTGAAATAAAAGGCGATAGTTTTTGGTAAATATTTTCAATTAATAATTTTAACAAAAATAGTAAAAATAATATGAGTTTTTCATCCAACAACTGAAGGGTAAAATCATTCTTAACTTCCAAGTTGCAGCCTCAAGTGTTAAATACATTAGGGCTATGGCTCAATGGACCCTATGTCTTTTTGTTTGCATTTTATATTTTTGGTTATTGAACTTCTTGAGTTTGATGTGATTATGCATACGCAACTTCCGTCAGGGGGATTCGGTTCATCTTTGCTTGCAATGGATGAAAGAACGTATCAACTAATCGGTGCTGATTACCCTGGTAACCGGGCAGAAGATGTCAAGAACCCAGGGTTGGGTTGGATGATTGGTTTTGTAGTAGTTGTCAGTTTCCTTGGACTTTTCAGTCTTGTTCCACTCCGTAAGGTAGTTTCCACTGTCACTTTCATTATCAACACCGTTAGTGTTGCTAGTAGTGCTTACCATGGGAAAATGCTTTTATAAATGCTAAACATAAGTTTGGATTGAAGTGGAAGTCCAGTTTGTCAGCTGTTTGTATTCTGGAAGTCATACACTCAGTCATGCATACTTTTTCAATCATTTAATTATAATTATTTCCTGCTATGTTTGACTTAATCTAGTTTATTCTATTCTTTTCTTTGTTTATACCCATGATATTAGACTTGTTGGGTGAAAAGGATTTTTACCCTGGAAAATGTTGTAACTGATTTTAACTATTATAAGAAATTGAAATTTGAGAAATTTTGGTATATTAGTACCGTTTAAACATGTTATTATAGTCTCAGCATGTTGATTCACCACCATGATTGGCCTTTTTATCCTCTTGGGTATTAACTTCTCATTCTTTTCATCGGTGTTGTATCAGGTTATGATCTTGGATTATAAACTTACATATCCCAGTGGAACTGCCACGGCAATGTTAATTAATAGCTTTCACACCAACACTGGAGCAGAGCTTGCCGGGTATTTGTTACTCACATGACGCTCTTCATTATTTTTTAGGTCGTGATATACTTCCAATTTATGTAAAACTATGGGGGATAGTTACTAAAATAGTTATGTCCGGCTACAAGGATCATTGAATGACTTTGTAGGGTCCAGTTAAGAAGAATTTTTAATGTGTGTCACAATCCTTGCTTACAGGAAGTCCATGATATTTATCAATTTTCAAAAAGGAGTGCCCGCTAATTATCGATGGCTTCTTACTTTCCCCTTAGTTGTGTTTGTTATAGTCTTCGGTATGTTGTATGTTTATTGGAAAGTTGAAGCCTTCTCTCACCACCCACCGAACCTTAAAATAAAGAGAAAAATAAAATGATTGCTTTCTTCCTAATTACTACTCTTTTGTTATTTCAGGAAGCAAGTCAGGTGCCTTGGAAAATATTTGAGCATAAGTTTTTTCTGGAGCTGCTTTAAGTGGTTCTTCAGTGGTGTTGGGAATTCATGTGGATTTGATAATTTTCCTAGCTTTGGTTTGACTCTATTTAAAAACACGTAAGGATCTATTTGGTTTACTTTCCTTACACCTCTCTCTCTTTATATTTCATTTGTGCTATTATTTCATATTCATATTATCTTTGTTTGTTTCTTCTTTGTCCTATTTTGCTCAATTTTTACTCCATTATGTGATACAGTAGCAATGTGATCTAGCCTAAATGTCTATTTGTTTTCATATGGAATAGCTGTACTCAGATATGGGTACCATATGAAGAAAAACTGTTCTTTAGTAAAATAAATAAGAAAGAGAGAGAGAGAGAGAGAGAGTACACCCATTACCTCAAGTGTTGTTTGTATTATCTTTCAAATATTCATTCTCTGGTGAATTAGTCAAAATTTGTGCATATCTTATCTATTTGGTGATGTCCTGGGATTTCTAAATATTGTTGCTTTTTTTTAAATACAGGTTTTATTTTGACTTCAGTCCAACTTATGTTGGATGCGGTCTTATTTGCCCTCACATTGTCAACTGTTCAGTTCTTCTTGGGGCCATCATATCATGGGGTTTTCTTTGGCCCTTCATCACCCAACATGCTGGTGACTGGTATCCAGCTGACCTTGGTAGCAATGATTTTAAAGGTCTTTATGGGTATAAGGTAAGGTGAATCAGACTTTTTCATTGCCTCTGAGTCAATTCTGTTACTGTTTATGTGTATTTTACTTTTTCCTAGGTTGCTTTTTCATTGTCTGTAAGCATTTACTCTGTTTTGGATCTCTCCATTTCTTGCACTTCTGCATTGGCAAAGCAGTCTCCTCTTGTTTGGCTGCTCTAAAGCTACTTTTTCTGCAATTGTTTTTTTTTTTTTTTTTTTGCAGGTATTCATAGCTATTTCCCTTATCCTTGGGGATGGTCTTTACAATCTGATAAAGATAATCGCTGTAACTGTTAAGGAAATGTGGAACAGAAGCACCAAAGATAGCAAACTTCCATTTGTCAATGACATTCAAGGTGAGGATACATGTTCCTTCGTTATCTGTGAAATTTGATGAATCTGTGAATTTTGTTAGATAGTTCTGCTCACCATTTGCACCCAGTGGTTCAGGTTCTGACAGCCAGTTATAATTTTTTTTTTCCCAAACAAAACTTCTGCCTGATTCAACCAATTTGATTGTTTAATTGTGTTAGATTTCTGTTGTTGATATTTGTTCAGAAGTTAATACAGATAATCATTATGCTTGCATATGCTTTGGCAGATACTGAGACTTCCAAATTGCTTCTGGAGCAGAAAAAAAGAGAGATTGTGTTTCTAAAAGACGGGATACCTACCTGGTTTGCTGCTTCTGGATATGTGGGTCTGGCAGCTATATCAACAGCAACAATTCCCACCATCTTTCCACCTCTCAAGTGGTACTTAGTTCTCTGCTCATACCTTATTGCCCCAGCTCTAGCCTTCTGCAACTCTTATGGCACGGGACTTACAGACTGGAACTTGGCTTCAACTTATGGAAAGATTGGCCTTTTCATCATTGCATCTCTGGTTGGCACCGATGGTGGGGTTATTGCTGGGTTAGCAGCTTGTGGGGTTATGATGTCCATTGTCTCCACTGCAGCTGATCTTATGCAGGATTTTAAGACAGGATACCTCACTCTATCATCAGCCAAGTCTATGTTTGTTAGCCAGTTGCTAGGAACAGCCATGGGTTGTGTCATAGCCCCACTCACATTCTGGATGTACTGGACCGCTTTTGACATTGGGTCACCTGATGGTCCGTACAAAGCACCATATGCTGTCATATTCAGAGAAATGGCCATTCTCGGCATCAAAGGATTTTCGGAGCTTCCCAAGCACTGCCTGGCCTTATGTTGTGGGTTTTTCGTGGCTGCTCTGGTTATAAACCTTCTAAGGGATGCAACCCCGACAAAAATCTCACAGTTCATTCCTGTTCCCATGGCAATGGCAGGCCCATTTTACATTGGAGCGTACTTCGCAATTGACATGTTTGTTGGGACGGTGATATTATTCATATGGGAGCTAGTCAATCGAAAGGATTCTGAGGATTATGCAGGGGCAGTTGCATCGGGTCTAATATGTGGGGATGGTATTTGGACAATACCATCTGCAATCCTCTCAATTTTCAGGGTCAATCCACCCGTTTGCATGTACTTTGGGCCTGCTGTCGGTAGCTGACCAGGGAAACTGTGAAACCCTTTAGGCCATGTTGTTGTACTTGTTCTATCAGTTTGTGTGAACTGGATTATTTATGTAAATATGTACGTTGTAGTGTATCTTGATGATGGAATTTCAGAACATCTATTCATTATCATACTCGCGCAAGGCCTGTCCATGACGACAAGAATGAAGAACAGTTGTCAAGCCACATCAAGAATAGATGAACGCCTGTCCATGACGACAAGAATGAATAACAGTTGTCAAGCCACACTAATAAGAAGAGATGAACTTGGTTCAGATGAGTAGGATCGATATCTGCATATTTCCATCATGGCTACACTATTAATTGATTGTTGCTGCAGATTGTGAATAAGCATTGAAGGTTTGTTTAAACGGACCCAAACAAAATTTTTTGTGTCCCAAGATCAAGCTTGTTCTTTTACACGTGCCTACTTGCCCGATGCCCTTCCTTTCTTGCTGTTGAAGCCCCTTGGCTTTGTTCCGGAAATGTAGGAAACGGTTCCAAAGCCAATTAAACATTATATGTCTAAAGTTGCAAATGAAAATTGAAAAGCATTAAAGCTAGGCATTAGAAGGCGTGTTTACTGCTTTGGTAAAGCTAACCTTTAAATATTGGATCAGCTGTTTTGCTTGATGCTTCATCATGAAGCATCTTATAGCACCAAGAAATGCTTTCATAGCATCTATTTTTTAGTGAATTAAATACTTTATCAGGGTTAATAAATAGATGTTATTGGAATAATTAAGTTTTATCAGATGTAATCTAAGATTTCAAAGTTCGTACTAATTTCATAATTCCCTATTAGAGAAATTTCATAATTCCCTATTAGAGAAATGTTTAAGTGTCGAGCAAATTTATATTTTGGAAAGAGTAATGATAGAGTCATAAACTCTTGTACAAATTTATTTTGTACAAACTAACGTGGTATTAATTCATTAGTTGAATTAAATATCACTTGGCATATATGATTTATTTTTATTATTTTATATTTTTATTCGACCAATGAATTAATACCACGTCAGTTTGTACAAGATAAATTTATACAAAAGTTTGTAGTTGTATCATCACTCTTTTAGAAAAGGTTTCATCCAATTAATTTAATCAATAATTTAGGCATCTCACACTATTAGTTGGGTGGTAAATTTACTTAACTTCACATAGGTAAAGAGGTTTGAATTTTCGCATAAATATTTAATAGTAGAACCAACCGGTTTTATTAAACTTATATATTTGAGTTGCGTCATAATAGAATTGATGTATGAGGAAGATTTTTAATTACTGAAATGGGATAAGCCGCCACCACCAACAATCAAATTTAAGAAAACATGTGGAGTTTTCATCATATGCTGAAGCAGAATTTGGAGCGTAAGGATTAGTGCAAAACAGAAAATTTGAACACTTGGTGGCGATGGTGGCGATGGAATGACAAAGAAAAGAGAAAGTAAATGAAGACTACAACATTTTTGTATTTTCAAATGATTGAGAAGTAAGTGGCTTCAAACGACCACGAATTTATAGATTCTCCAATCTCTATATACGATAAGGATAGTACAATTCTCATTACTCTCTCAAAGTTGCCGCTGTCATTCGCACCTTACAAATAAAGGCACATCCATGGCATAGATTATACGACCCATTTTTTTCTTGTGGGCCTCACACCACCGTTTCGAATCTATCCAATTGAAATTTTGATATATTGATCAATTTAAACCACTCAATTTGTTTGCTTATCTCCTCTTAACTATTGCGCCACATTTGCGGATTGACATTAGTTTTGTAGTAGAGTCTTTTTAAGTCTAATGTAAAGAAATCAATCATGATCATTTGAATATTATATATATAACTTATAATCTTAAGGGCATCTTTTTATTGTTTGTGAAGACTTTTTATCATCGAAAATTGTTTCAATACGTTCGATGCAAATATTTTCAACCCCATTTGATTATATTTTTTCTAAGATGGTCAATATTAAAACTCTTTCTGAATTTATGTATTCTTCTATATTGACAAATCAAAATAGAATTTAAAATCAAGAACGAAAGAAGAAAAGGGCAGCTCATAGTTGTAGCATTGGATTAGATGTGACATATAAGGATAATGGTGAGGTCTATATCTTATCAAAAGAAACCATTCGGTTAGAGATTCTGGCTTTATTGGAGCTAAACCATTAGTGGATTTGGCTCCCATATAATGTGGTGGAACTGGCCTTCTTCTTCTTCTTCTTTTCCTTTTTTCTTTTTTTCAAGATTGCAAGTCAATTCACGGAGATATATCATTACAATGTAGATAGAAAATGACATGATAGTTTTAGGGTGTACAAATAAGCTTTATGATTCATTGTTCACTCAATAACCTTTTCAAATTATTATGCATTGTTATCGTTGGTGATGCAAATTGGAGTGTAAAAATGACTAGGTTTTAAGTGGGTTTTGGAACTCAAATAATGTGTTGACAACTCTTGGAAGTGAGACAAATTATTCAAAAGATTTAATAGTGATGTGATCCAGCACTTAAAAAAGCACGTATATAGATGCTTAGGTAATGTTAAGAAGATAATGATTTGCTATCCCTGATAATTTTTAAATTATGTTAAGTAGGAGTTTTCAATTATAATTTAGGGAACTAGCTGTCTAGTAGTTGGATAAAAAAATCATTTTTTTTTCCTCATCATCGGTGAGTAAGAGTTTGAGTTTTTCTCATCTGCATAAGTAACGTTGATTTTCTTTTATATATTAAAAATAGATTCGACTAATTTTGGGTTTAGATATCCATACTACGCTATCATAGGATACGAAGTTGATGATTATATTACTACTGAATGAAAGAAATTATTTTGATAAATGACATTATTAAGACGTTCTAGGATTTTATTATTTTAGATTTTTTTATACTTTTTACTTTAATAAAAGAGTCAATAATGTTATTTGTTTAATTCTTTTGTTTTCAGAATAATTTCAATTTGGTTTCTCTATTTAGGTTAACTTGGAGAAATTAGTTTACCCTATTATTAAATAGGGCAATTTTGTCATTATTTTCATTAGCCATTTTTTATTAATAAAATTCTCTTTTATTTTGTTCTCTCATATATTCTTTATCTTTATCATTTACTTCACAATGTTGAGTGATGTTGTAAAAATCTTAGGTTGTTGAATTGTTTAGATTAGAATGATATCTAGTCCATTATGAAATCAAATTCGTTCAATAGAGTGATTCACTATCACCACATCGAATTCTCTCTCTCTCTCTCTCTCTCTCTCTCTCTATATATATATATATATATATATACACACACACACACATATATGTTTGTCGCTAAAGTTTTGATTTTGTTTTCTTTTTTAACATGCAGCTTGGCTAGTCCTGAATGCGTTTGGAATCCAAGGTTATTTGAATTCGAATAATAATAATAATAAGGAATAAATGTTGTTATTTTGTGCGTAGAATTTCCCATTCCATTTGAACTGATTTTATTTTAAATATCTCCATATAATGTATTGATTAAATTATATCATTGATCAATTTAATTGTATTGCATTAGATTTTCAATTATTTTGAGAAAGAAAGAAAGAAAGAAGGAGAGAAAGAAAGAAAAGCTCCAACGCTGAAGTTGTTGTGTTACCTAATGGCAAAAGGGATCCCCACTTGCCTTTTTGTCATTGTAATTAAGACATTAATTTCTCATAACCAGACTGTTGGCTAATCACCATCTAGGGACCCAAATATCATTATTAAAAAGAAAATGATAAATCAATAAAGTGTTGGCTCCACTGGCAATGGAGTCCCCTTAAGTGGCTTGACTGAGTTTGCTCCCCAGTTCGAGTCGCAGAGAAGTCACCTTTGTTGGGAGAACATGTGTCTCTCGGTTCGAGCGGGGACTTCTAGTCTGAGTTGTGGTGCGGATTTAAAGGTGCCTCCTACAGTTGGGTCCTTCCCAGGATACCTCCTGGTCAAAAAAAAAAATGATAAGTGAGCACTCAAAGCTACATACATGCAATCGAATATTGACGGGAATCACTGGAACTTGTTGCGTTGATTGAAGCTTACCTTGCCATTCAAAATGGGCTAAACGAAACTTTTGAAAAAGATGGGAGTTGGAGGCTAAAATGATTAAAAGGAAAGATAGATCCAAGCTTATCTCTTATGGGAAACAATAAGTCTTTAAATAAAATAAAACATACAAAGAAGCAAGATCGTTTTTCCATTCCTTTGAATTCATGTGATTTTGGGTATGATATTTCAACAGCTAGCTTTGATAGAGGGGTCCCCTTTGTCTCCATGATGGGAAGCAATATGTGACTAGCAATGCAATCACCAACACGCACATAGCAATTCCCACCATTATTATCACCACGCAACAAAAAGAAATTAATTGGTCTTCTACCCATCAAAGCAAAGCTATAATTATTATTTTTTTTTCAAAAAGAAAAAAAGAAGGGGGAAAAAATTGCCACAATATCATTCCCTTGTGTGATTCATGCCTAAACCCTAAAGTTGTTTGGCAATCAATAAAGTTGATAAAATGATAAAGGTAAAGGGAGACATTTACACAAATACATATAAGAGAATGAAATCTTACCGTGCTAAGATTCAAAAAACCAAAGGAGGATTTATTTGGGATTGAAACATGTGAATTGAAATCATTATACATTTAACATTCGTTATAAATTTAGAATTTATTTTTAAGATATATAATTTTTGTCAACCACTTTATTTATCCTACAATGGTAAGTACAAACAAACAAGAAATTAATGTTTTCATTTTTTTAATATTTATTTCTTTTTAAAGTAGAGTAATTAATAAAGTGTAAATCAATTTTTAACTCCCACTTTTTTCAAAATACAAATTCGAGTGTGAAACAAATAAAACTATTTTTAAAATCATTCAACCAAACTTAAGTAGACAATTTTTGTGTCCATTTTTTGTATTGATTGCATGAGTGTCTCGATCATGGGAGTGATTTTCGCCGGAATGTCTACTTAAAATTAGTTTCTTCTCGATCCAACCCTTTAGTCTTTGGATTCAATTAATTGTAGTTTAAATAGTAAAAAAGAAACGATAATAATCACAATGAACCTGCCAACTTTTGAATTTATTGAAAAATTAAAGTTGCTTTGTACCATTATGCCAACTTAATTCATCTTTATAGATTGGTTTCCAAATCATAAAAATAAATAGTTCTCGTGTACAAGAAGCTTGTTTTGTATCAACACGATAGAATTCTCAGATTTCAAATTCACAAATATTTACTCCAAGAAATCACTATTAATCTAATCTAATGGTAGGTCACTTGGGTTCAACTCTTAATGGGCAAATTTTCTAAATTCAAAAGTAGACCCGCATATCTTAAACTAATTTAAATTTTCAGGTTGTAATATAACCTACTTGATTAAAATGTCTATAGTACAACCAATAAGCGCGTAAATCAGTTGGTATGTTTTTTTTTTTTAACTTAATCAAAATTTTTAGTTCGAGATTTAGGAACGCAACTCCGTTAAATATTTATTGAGATAGTTTTACCGTCTTAATGGTTCTATCAGCTCGAATCTATATTAGTCATGATCCAATATAATTTTCGACTAACAAATAGTTTAATATATAAAAAAACCCATTACATGAAAATGTAAAAATGAAGTAGCAATTATGAAAAGCGAAAAACTTGGAAGTAAGAAAGGGAGTGAATCTTGTTGAATTAATATGGCTTAATTACTTGTTCCATTGGGATTTGAATTTCCGTGACCAAACGTTTACGAATTTGAAGCCCTTCAATTATGCATGGTGGAAGCACACGAAATAGAAAAAAACAAATATATATACTAATATACATACATGAATGCATATATATATATATATATAATACAATGGCATAAAGAGTACACATCACACACACTCATACACCTACCTTATCAATTATTATTCTATCTTGTTTGAGATAACTACATTTAATATATATTATCATGCGATAAACTGGAGAACGGGACATAAGAAATCGTTTTCAATGCATAATTTTAAAAATGTGTTACTGTGCATAAAATTGAGATCATTGTGAGGGAAGAAATTAAGAGCACTTGATGTCATTTTCCTGAGCTGTTTACTTTTATCCAATCAAAACGAAAGGGGCTTCATTTCTTTTGACAAGTGTACATTTCTGATCATTTCTTCAGCATTAGCACATTTTTTTTTTAAAAAAAAATTCCCCTTATTTTCTAGGAATGATTTCTGTGTTTATGTATATTTATGTTTCCCAGACTCTCTTTGAGGTTTTTATGTTGTTCGATGTAATAACGTCTGTAATCTACTATTAGGTTATCCGTAATTTATGCATCCGTAATCTACTATTAATCTATAAAATTAAATTGTTTTTTTCAGACGATTTGTTTGTCAAATAATTATGAGATGAAAATTACTTTTAGATCAATTATATATTTGTATTTGACTTTGATGTGACCTATAATTTATTATTGATCAATTTAAGCCTATTAATGAAATTTACTAACATCTTATATATTTTAAATCCTCAATTGGAAGAGTAGAATCCGATGATAAATAGTGTTATGCAAGTATTAAAAGGAGGTATTTTTGGTTTACCTCTAATTAATTATTTGAGATGCGTATATCATCTAACATCTATTAATCCAAGTATTTTCTATGAATGCAACATTTTTTTTTCCTGATGCTTGTAGGATTGAATAGTATGGCCGATTGTTTAACCTAACATATTGTCCATACTCCATAGAGACTTAGTAAATTTAGCAACATATATAAATGAATAGGGCAAAACCACGGCATGTCAAATTTTATCAACACATTGCACCAAGTTTCTCTTATAATTTAAGATATGTAATGAAAATAGTTGAGAATAAATTAAACCAATCACTTAAAATATATGATGAAAAACTTGGTGCGATGTATTAATAAAACCGAAGCGTTAGAGTATACAACTCACATGGATAATTCGGAAGAATTGATTATCAAGTTAAAAATGGGATGTTTTAAGTTTTATAAAGTGTCAGAACTAAGAAACTCTCGACTTCAATTCAAATCCTGAGGGGTCTACTTAGAAACTATGTGCAACTCTCTGTAAATGCAACGTAATTGAATCCCCTCCACTCTTCAACATGCAAATGCTATGTAACTGAGTGGACGTTCTTACTCGTCCGGTCCATTTCTCCGGCTGCTGAAACCTCCCATGATGAAATTTCATTTTTAATAATATCTGCTAAGAGTGGGTTTGAAGGAACCGCAATAGCCATTCTTAGTGTGCCAAGTGGCTAAACGTCAAGCATCCACGTGTACCATTGAGTCTCTTCCAAGATATTGCATCATAGATTGGTGCTGCTATAATAGCATGCAGCTGCTGATGATTTGTTATAATTGCATTCGACTAGCGAGATCAGAAAAGGTGATTCTTGTAAGAGACCACTACGGAGAAAGATCAAAGGGTACGATATGAATTTGACGTCAAAATTTAGTTTGGACTTTTATAAAGCTTTAAACTTGCAAGATTGAGATTGGTTTCATTTAAGAGGTGTTCTTCGCATGTACGGGAGAAGGTACTTTTATTCCTAACATTTAAAGAAATAGTTATGTAAACTCTAAGTTTTAATAAAGTATATTTAAGACTTCTATTTTGTTATAACATTATTATGTTTGACTCTATTAATTCAGAAGAATTTGAATATAATATTTTATAATAAATAAAAAATAATATTAAAATAAACGCAATAATATATATATTTTAAAATAATTTTAGTATTTAAAAATATTGTAATACTTTACAATCTTATATTTTATCAAACTAAATTTTATAATAAATAGAAACATAATATTAAAGTTTAAATTATTTTCAATAGTATATAAACTAATTTTAATATTATAATACACGAGATATATTTTATTAAATGTAAAAATCTATTTAACCCAAAGATTTATTTAACATTTTTATGACAATTACAAATATATTGTTATAATAAATATAATATTTTTCATTTTAAAAATTATTAGTTTAATAGACAAATTAAACTATTTAAATTATATTTGTGTCTATTAACAAATGTTATTAAGATCATTTTTTTTTGTTACTGTATACCAAGGGTATTGAGTCATGTGCCTTTCATATAAAACTCAGGGGTCTCTATATATGTATACATTCTCTCCGTTGGATCATTATAAAATGAATCTCTCAATAAAATCATGTAAAAGTGAATAAGTGTGACCAAAATTTAATGGATAATAAGAGTTCATACTATAAAACCTCAAGATTTTTGTCAATTTAATACACTCTTTATCCCATACTAGATCAATTAATGTCATTTATTTTGATGGATATTTAGTTAATGTGATCAATGATTTAAACAATCTATTTGAAAGATGAAATTGAAGTACTTGCAACTTTAAGAAAAATGTTGAGGAATCAAAACCAAAGAGTTTATATGATATTAAATTTATGTGTGCACCTGTTGGGATGAAAATTGGCAGTTAAAGTACTTAGCATATAAAATTACTAAGCGTATAAAAAATGCTAGTCAAAAGTCAAAACAAATCTACAGATAAAGGTAAAGTAAAATGGGAAGTACAATAAATGCCTGAACAGAGAAAGTGAGAGAAAGACACAGAAACAGAATTGTGTGTGTATAGTGTAATGAAAGCAAGTAAACACCAAAGTTAAAAAAAAAAAAAAAACACATATGGGTACAATTGGGAAATCAGCAATATTATTATAATGATGTGTGTTTGTGTCTCATTCCTTGCCAAAAACAGTGAAAAACTCATGAAAGTCTAGGACTTTTCAGCCCACCCTTCCTTCTTCAATCAGAGCAAATTAGTACCCACCTACCTTTATCTGAAATTTTTATTTTCTTATTTTTGCTCACTCCCAAAAACCTACCTGTTCATGGATCCCAAGGCCTCAAAGCAACCCTCACAACAAGAAGTAGCCAACTTCTTGAACATACCACAACAACAACAGCAGCAACAGCCACAGCAGCTACAACAAGTGAATATGGGCGAGAACAAGCCAGCGGAGATCAAAGATTTTCAGATTGTGATAGCTGATAAAGAGGAACAAACCAAGAAACAGTTGGCACCCAAAAGAAGCTCAAACAAAGATAGGCATACAAAAGTTGAAGGCAGAGGGAGGAGAATTAGGATGCCTGCTTTATGCGCCGCAAGAATCTTTCAGTTAACAAGGGAATTGGGTCACAAATCTGATGGTGAAACAATTCAATGGTTGCTGCAACAAGCCGAGCCATCTATAATTGCAGCCACTGGGACTGGGACAATACCAGCATCAGCTTTGGCAGCTGCTGGTGGTTCTGTTTCTCAACAAGGTGCCTCTTTGACTGCTGGTTTGCATCAAAAGATTGACGATTTAGGGTCCAGTAGGACCAGCTGGGGGGGTTTAGTTGGTGGCAATTTAGTAGGAAGGTCTCATCAAATGCCAGCAGCAGGGTTATGGCCCCAACCTGTAAGTGGATTTGGGTTTCAGTCATCATCATCTTCTGGTCCATCAACAGGGAATTTAGGGACCGAAAATTCTAATTATTTGCAAAAGATGGGGTTCCCTGGGTTTGACCTGCCAGGTACAGGAACTGCTACTACTAACATGGGTCCTATGAGTTTTACTTCTATTTTGGGTAGTGCTAGTAATCAGCAGTTACCTGGTTTGGAGCTTGGGTTGTCGCAAGATGGTCATATTGGGGTTTTGAATCCACAAACTTTGACTCAAATTTATCAGCAGATGGGTCATGCTAGGGTGCATCAGCAACAGCAGCAGCAGCAACATCCGCAACAGCAGCAGCAAGCAGCTCCTGTTAATAAGGATGATTCACAAGGGTCAGGGCAGTAGAGTGAAGGAGTAGCATTGTTTGAGAGCCTGAGGTGTTTTCTTTTTTTCATGGTTTAAACTATTGTATAATTGGGATAAAAAGGAAAAAAAAATGCTACTAGAGAGAGAAAATTCAGTAGGGACTGGATTTGGTTTGCCCCTTCTTCTGATCTTCTCCACTACATGATTGATCAGCCTAAGTCTCCTTATACAGGTGCTGCTTTGGATTTTCCTATTCTTTTTTTTAAGTTGTTTTTTGGTTGTATAAATTGTAGAGGTGTAAATTGTTATGATGTGGAATGTGCAGGTGGAACTATGCACGGCCTAATATAGTTTGGTTTGGGCTTAACATCTTGTATAATCAGAATTCGGAGGTGTGTTGATTATAGTGTAAGTCTTCTTTTGATTATTTTTCTTCTTCTGTAAGTACCAATGCAGTGGCAATCGGTTTGTTTGCTAATTTCAACATCGAATTTTACACTCACTCCTATCAAGTTTCTTCTGGGATCTAGAGGGAGTTATCAATTATGCAAGATAAAAGAATGTCTAATTGATGCATATTTTTCGCTATGTCTCTCTATAGAAGATGAGTTTCCTCGTCATCACTTGTGGAAGACACAGAAAACACTTTGGCTCTATTCCTTCAAGGTAGTCCTCTAGAAAATCATACCTCTTTGTTTTGTTTATCTTTGGATTTTTGAAAATAAATTACATTAAATCAGGAATGAATAGCCACCATTGACTTCATATTGAGGGAAGCACAAAAGTTTTATCATTTTTTTTTTCAGTTAAAAAGCAGTCCAGATTATGGAACCAAAGAAGTCCCATATTTTTTTGTCCGATTTCTTATTTATGTGCCTGTTAAAGCCAGGATGATAAAGAAGATTCCCCCTCAAAAAGAATTCTCACTCCCATAACAACACTATTGTAAAATTCTTTGTTTCTTGGATAATCATAATTTGGTTTTCTCTTTCTCTAGAAAAACTTGAAACTTTGATGAATGGTCTTGTTCTGAGCTTAGTAGCATTAGTCCCTTAACAACGCTATTATGGAAATTCATTATTTCTTGGATAATCATAATTTGGTTTTCTCTTTCTCTAGAAAAACTTAGAACTTTGATGAATGGCCTTGTTCTGAGCCTAGTAGCATTAACTGACAGCCAGTTCAACTGAGAAGAACTAGTAAATATGATTCAAGGTCTTCCAAGTGCATGCTTCTCATTTAGCACCACTTGCTTCCAGTCGACCATCTAATCTGCCAAAGTAAACTATCTCTGTGGCCTACCCAATGCCAGCGGAGTCTACTTTCACAGTAGGACGCATCTTGGAAATGCATAGTTTGCATTCTAAACTAGATAGTGATCTGGGCATTTAATAGGTCTCTTACTCTATGATGCCACGTCTCATATAATTTGACTTGGAGTTCTGAATTCTGATTCTTAGAAGCTTTGTTACTGACTTCGAATTCAATCGATACTGTCCCAACTAAAATTCCCTGGGTCATTGCCTAGGGGCCAGTGCTCCAAGTTATCATACGTGAACTGACGGTGCATCTTGTGTGTGACTCCATGGATGGGAAGTTATCAAGTGATCACCATTGTTTGGATGGTCTCTGCACAGTCCTAGTAGTGTCACAACATGTTGTTCAGATCTCATCAATTGAAATGGAAAATATGTTATATTTAATGTGCCCTTACGTATGAGGAATTCTGTATATGAATTGGGTGGCCTTGCCACTCCCACCTATAGAGTGTTTTTACTAGCTTTATTGGGAGTCAATCTTTAGTATAATGATTGATAGGTCCATTTGTCAAATCAAACACTTTCCTGGCTCATAGGTCATCCTCAGTTGACATAGTTAATGAATTGTTCACTAAGAGTTTTGAATTTGTCAATTATAAATGATAATCAAGTATCAGAGCATGAAGGAAAGGCTATAGGGAAATAAGACAATGACCGCATTTTCAACTCCATCTCAAAAGCAATAAAAAGCTTTTTGTGAAAAATTCCTGCCAAAGTGGTATTATTATGGTGCTTAATTGTTGAGTACTTAAGGTCTGCTTGGTTGTTTACAAATTGACATTTAAGGCAAGTGGTTGGCCAGGAAGTCTCTGTTAGCACAGTTCTTCTCAGTGTAGTCTCTTTCTGTTGTGTTTAATCTTCCTCTCTCATTGTCCCTCACTTGTAGTCGGCAACCTTTATAATTGGAGGTTATAAATGTAGACATGCTTAATTTCCCTGACACATCACCGTGGCTGTCTCCGTGTATTTAATTGAACCATTTGTTGGTATCACATTTTACTCATTTGGGGATGTTTGTTCTTCCAGTAGAATGTGGTCGGTTTGAACTACCATATCGTAAAAGCGAATTTTGACAGCTTCAATTCCATCAAGTTTATAATTTGCTATTTGCATTCTAAAGACGTTGTTTCTTGCATCACAAGTCGCACCAGACTTTGATGAATCCATCAACTGATTTAAACATAGTAGGGAGTTTAAATTGTTTGTGAATTATCTCTGTTATGACTTCATGCCTTTGATTTATGAAACCACAAAAAATAGTTGGTATTTATATTATCTCTTATTGTTGGTTTTGTAGCCATTTGTGTTTGTTCCCTAGCCAGTCTAGCTACTTCTACCAAGGTCATATGGAAGCATCTTATCATGCAATTACTGTAATTAACATTCTGCAGTTTTTTTTGTGTGTGTGTGTGTGTGTGTGTATTATAGATCAATCTGGATTTTGTCGATCTTGATTGTTTTCCTTACCGGGTTGTACGGGACGCCACATTTTGTTTTGAATGTTTGATCAATTGAATCTTAGAACGCTATATTGAAACAAATCATAGTACGTCTTAGCTCAGCAAAAGCAATTTCTTGAGGGCAGAGATTGCACTTTGCAGGTACATGAAAGATGAAAATTCTTGTGCTATAATCAACAGGGCAGTTAATTTCAGGAAAATCTAATTTCTGATGATTCAATTACCTTCATTGGAAATTTGGAATATAATTCACAGAATAAATAAGTGATAAATTGCATGCTTGATTTTCTTGTTTACTGATCTTTTGTGACACACAAGAAAACATGCAGTAAAATAAAAACATTCCTGGGAATCGTAGGAGGAGCCAGTTCTCTTGTTTGTAATCTGATCCCTTTGATGTATTTAATGAAAAGAATCACCCTGTGGAGTTATATTTCGTTGAGGAGGAAATATTTTAAAGGGCATCAAATGAATGAATGCAATCGTGCTGCAAGTTGTGAACAAACTGAGGTAGGTACCATAGACAGACGACAGTCAATGTCTGGTTCGTTCAAGCACATTATTATAATTGTTGTCGTAAAACATTAATAATCATAAAAGAAGACATGAAATCCGACATGTGGTAGTTATTCAAGAATCATGGTGCACGCCAAAAAAAAAATGTTTAAGTAATAATATCATGAAACATTTTATTGAACACGAATTAATGTACATGCATTTAATTCTCATGAACATGATATCACTCAATTTTATAAATAAATAAAAAAAAAACAAAAAAATGAGTTACTTGATTATAGCGTGGGGATGAAGTTCTATTTAGAGCATGTTTGAGATTGCTTTAGATAATAGAATAAGTGATTACAATCCAAAAGTGTTTGGTTAATATTGTAAGAATTAGATTATCTAGAAATCCTCGTTCTTAAAAATCTAGTAAACAACCATCAAGTGAAAGAGCCCCCAAAGGCGTGGTCGGGTTGGTTGCAGTGAAGCTGCAGCCTTTACCAAAAACCCAGGTTCGATTCTTGGGGTGGTAAGAAGGGTAAAAATTGTATTTGGGCTTGCCCACCCCCCCCCCCCCCCTTACCTTTAAAAAAAAAAAAAAACCATCAAGTGAAAGTGGCTAGAACCAGCTTTCAAAGATCTGATTATTTAAAATTAAAATGTCTAAAATATCCTCTTAAATTATTTAAATTCTGAAATTATCCCTCTCATTTATTTTTATCCAAAATCAATTATAAATCTCTTTCACTTTAACTAGAAACCCTAAAATTTCTCTCATCACGATCAATTGATGTTGAAGATCAATCGATGTTGAAAAACTAACTCTAGTGACCGTCTTGTCTCCAGCAAAATCGGAATTTCTCTCTTTGCGATTAATCGCCGCTAATAAACTAATTCTGATGACTATTTTCCTTCTAGCTAAATTGATTCGATGCTGATTAAACTAACATAAAGATAATTTTTAAATTCTTTACCAAACATGTATAGTAGATTATTTAAAAAATGATTGTCGAATAATCTTCATTTATCAAACGCTCTCTAAACTTTTGTAAAGATGATTTTTTGAGAATCAAGTTAGAAATTGATCCCTTGGGAAGCAAATGCAATCCTAAACATACCCTTCACTATAGCTTTTCTCCATTTATTTTTTACTGGAGCTAAATGATTCTGTTTGCAATGGCCAACCATAATAATACGGAAAAGAAAAAAAAAATTGTGGGTTTTGGTGTCTACTCAAGCTATGGTTTCCAGGTGCATAGATTCAACCGGTAAATTTCTTGGCTTTGGAAAAAAAAAAATTTGACATTTGAACCCCACATATATATAGGTGGGCAAAAATTTGCTTTCTATTATTGTATGCAATGTTTAAGAAAAAAATAATTATCATGTATTACTTTTTAAAACAAGGTTATAAAGAATTAGGGGGATAAAAAAGAGCTACACATTTCATTGAAAGTTATAAAAATTGATTTCTGATTGTGGAGACAATCCTAAAGCAATTTTTTTTTAAATTTTTGAAAAAAAAATTCATCATTAAAAAGTATTAAAAATTATTTTTTTAAAATTAATAATTTTAGGACATGATTGGGTCTACTTAATTCACAGTTTCAATACCATTAATTAACTATTGTTCATACTTTCCAAAAAAAAAATGAGTCATAAAATTGCGACATGTGATTTATTGCTATTATATGGTGGGTGAAATTGTTCGCTAAATCATTTTTTATTACTACAGAATACATCTAAGCCCATCTTCAAATATTAAATATTATTGAGAAGATTATTTAAAGTTATGTCTTAAATATCAATTATTTTTTAAACCATTTCTATATTCCATCACAACCCTATGTAGCTCTATAGTCTGGTATTTAAATCCACAAGCAAATTTGTGGCCTGTAAGTTTCGGAGTAAAAACTAAACAAAATTATAATTTGTTAAACAGATTCTGTTTATAAATTCAGGCCGAAGGGCCTTCTCATTTTAAATTATTGAAGCCCAAGTAGACGCCACTAGCCAACAAAAATTAGCCCAACCAACTTGAAATTTTTTTCCTATACTTACCAATCAAGGGAGGTGTGAGTAGAGGTGGCCAACGGCCGTGCCGTGCCGGCCCAGGCCCATCAAAGAAAGTCCACGCATGCTCGTGCTCAGGCCGTGCTATACTGTGTTGTGTTTAATTTTTTTTGCTTAGACTCAGCCCACAACACGTGTCGTGCCCACATGTGTCGTGTTGTGCGCCGTGCCTAAGAAAAAAAAGTCCACTAAACTTTTTTTCTTTTTTCTTTTTTTTAAGAGCGCATGCCAAATTATTGTCTTATTTTTTTTAAATCTATGTACTTTTTTAAATCCATGTGCCTTTATTCAAATTTAATAGAGTGAAAAATTCAAAACTCCAGTTCAGATTCAATAATAATAAGAGAATGTAATATTAATTACTAAGTTTGACTCTATATTAGAATTATTTTTTAGTACTTAACAACAACAACAACAATAATTTTTTTTAAGGGTTAACTTAATTGTTAACTTAGAATTACGTAGAGTCATCTATCATAGTTTATAATAATATTACTACACATTTATAAAATCATGATATCAATTATTTATTTAATAAATTATAAACATAAATCAAATTTTGTTTTGAAACTAAGAACTAAATAAATTTAAAAAAATTGAGCTAATAAAACATATTAAAAGATTTAATTTCAAGTTATTGATAAAATCATAAAATTTTAAGTTTACTTTCATTAAAAATGAAACGTGCTTATTGCGTACTTTTTCGCGTGCTGTGCTTTGACCCATCTCTAATCATGTCGTACTTTTAAGGCCCACGTGCCTAAAATCTAAGCCCAGCGCAGCCCACATGCGTGTCGTGTCGTGTTGCGTGCTCTACCGAAATGTGCTCGTGCCATGTCGTGCTCATTTCGTGCCTCGTGTCGTCTAACCCATTGGCCACCTCTGGGTGTGAGCCCACAAATTATGGTAGAAATATTCCCACTTGACAATCAAAATAGTTCTAACAAATGGGTCATATTTTAACAGTTTGATATCATTATATATATATATATAAGATAAGTTAATGAATTTAAAGTCGCTTTTTTTTTTTGTAAAAACATAAAAATTACTAAAGTGTTTAATGGGTTTAAGTAGGTGAAACGATTTTTGAATATCATCAAACCCGCATCTTACATACTATGAAATGTGTTTAAATACTTTTATCAAGCCTAAATCTGAGCTTCCGGATAAATCTAGTTATAATGGTTTTGACTTGTAAACCCTTTTAATCCATTTGTGATATAGGAAGAAAATCCATCCTTATTACCCAAAACCAATTAACCTTCTCCTATATTAAACCTTAACATTTTGAGAGAGATCAGGTGCAAAATAAGACATTTTGTTATAAATTTGAGGGAATAATATGTGAGCAATTATTGAAATGAGTATGTGAACAATATGAAATACAAGTGTGCAACCCAAGAGGGGGGTGAATTGAGATTCTAAAAATTATTTGATTCTAAAACAAATTATCAAGCAAATCTAAAATGAATTTAATGGAATAACAATTAAATCAATTACAATATAAAAAGATAAGGGAAGAGAGATTCAAACACGGAGGTTTTTACGTGGTTCGGCCAACCTTGCCTACGTCCACGCCTCCAAGGTTTCCGGGCTTGAGGATTTCACTAAGCAAGCCTCTAAGGCTTCAAATGCTTACACTTGACTTCCAAGGTGTCAATGGACCTTTACAACAAGAGATTATCCCCAATCTCTTAACCCAAGTGTATCCCAACACTTACAATCACTCAAAGTAAAAGATTAAAAATTGTTTTTCTCTCACACAATATTTAAGATTACAAATCAATGCCCAATGTGTAAATAGATGAAGCAAGAATGTGTTTTAAAACTCTATGAAGATTGTATTCTCGAATATGAGTTCAATGGTCGTGTTGTGATCAATCTTGTTTGAATTTGAATGAACTTATTTATAGTTGGATCTGAAAAACTAGCCATTATAGACTGTCTGCTCACAAACGGTTCGCCGTTAACCATTAACAGTTAACTGTTTAGGCTGGTCAAAGTTACCGTTGGGCCAATTTTCAAATAAATGGTTTGCCGTTTATGGTTACCTTTTCGCCGTTAATTCCCAGAGACCTGCAAGATGAACTTCAGTTATCCGTTTACATTAAACGGTTAAGGATTTGCATCAAATGACCTCTCTGAAAATTATCGGTTAGCCGTTTGTAATTAACGATTTACCGTTTGTTTCCAGTAACCTGCAAAACAAGTTAGCCTTATCCGTTTCAGTTAAGCTTTTGCCATTTGTTTCCAGGTACAATCTTTCATTCTGGATTTTATCGGTTAACTGTTTCAATAAACAGTTAAGGGTTTAATTCCAGTGGCGTTCCCAGCTTTTTGTATCTTCCGTTTTTCTTAACGGTTAAAGCTTAAGCAATTTTATACTCTCTGGTTTTAATCAGTTAACCGTTTCAATAAACGGTTCACCGTTTATTTCCAGAATCACAGTTTAAGCCAGATTTTGCAAAGAATCATTTTCCAATTTGAAATTTAACAGTGATCCATCTTTTATGAATATAATTGGAATGTTTATAAGGCTCTCATTTATTAAGAAATAGCTCCAACATTTTAATCAAAATCCATTTAAAGTTTGTTATCATCAAAATCAATATTATTAACATACTCATGTTAACACAATTGATACTTAATTCACATATAGATTGATACTTAATTCACATATAAAAGAGGACTAAAGTAATAAGAACAAAGATAGTCAAGCCAAAAGTTTTGTTGAGCTTTTGCTTGTGTTTGTATAAAAAGGAATGGGCAGAGAGAAAATGAAACTGAATACGAAGCAAAGACCAAAATGCAATGCCTTATCAATTGCATTATTTTCTCATGTATTTATAGTAACGAACAAGTGAATCAAGGGGTGTTAAAATATTCTACAAATGAATCCACTCACGAACTGGACTTTCCACTTACGTCAAAGGATTCATTAGTGGTGAATGCAATAATTCACAACATTCTCCCTTGGATTCACCATTTATTTACATTTAATGTAAAAGGTATTATTAGATGTGTTTAATAATGTCTCATTAAAACCTTGCCAGTAAAATTCAATGGGATAAAACCTAGTCAAAGGAAGAAGAGTACAATGCATATTTATTGAACATGGCTACAAAATTCTTCTCTTCAAAATATGCTCCCCTAATAATGTTGTACGTGCTTTTCAATGTGATTCTTCTCTTATAAGATTACACTCCTCTCAATGCTTTTCCTAATGAGTACTTTTTTTGTTGGCAACATGTATTAATTTAATAGTTTTTCGAAGTGACGCTAATGCCATATCATTTTCTCAAATGTAGATGTAAGTAGAGCTTTTATAAATATGTTAGCTAAATTATCCATGGAGCATATCTGTCTAATATCAGTCTTCTTGTTTTGTTGGAGCTTATGAGTGTAAAAGAATTCCAATGAAATATGTTTTGCTCTATCCCTTTTAATGTAGCCCTTCTAATTTGAGTTATACATGCAACATTATCTTCATATATCACTCTTAGGATATCTGAACTTGAAGATATTCTATAGGTATTTTGAATATGATGGATTATAGATCGCAAACATATGCATTCTCAACTAACTTTATAAAGTGTAAGAATTTCAGAGTGGTTGGAGGATGTTACAACAAGACTCTGTTTTGTAGGCTTCTAATAAATTACTATACCATTAAAAGAAAAAACGTATCCTGTTTGTGAACGAGCTTTATGGGGATAAAAAATTTCTCAGTATAATTTAACTAATAGATAAAGATACCATTAGGTCTATGCTCGGTTTGCAGCTTGAGACAATACTTAGTTTTCCTAAAATTTTCATTTCGAATTTATTTTTCAAACAATCACTAGTCTTTTGGAGCTCTTCAGGAGTTCCTATTAAATTCAAATTATCAATATAAATTGTGACAATAGCAATGTCATATTTTAATTGCTTTATAAAAATATATGGACAAATAGAATCATTAACACATCCTTCTTTTATCAAATACTCACTGAGATGATTATACCATATGCATCCAGATTGTTTTAATTCATATAAAGATCTTTGTACCTTTATTGAATACAAGCTACGGTGTGATGATTGATAAGATTCTGACATTTAAAATCTTTCAGGAATTTATATATATATGTCAGGTAACCCATATAGATAAGTTATCATCACAACCATGAGATGCATATTAAGATTTTCTGATACAATGAAACTAATTCAAAATCAAAATGTAATTGTACACATAATGAGAGAATATATCTCGTTGTAATCAATATCAAGTTTCAGTGAGAAGCTTTATGCAACAAATCATGTTTTACATCTTATGACTTCATCAATTTCATTACATTTTCATACAAATACCCATTTGTACCCAACAGGTTTGACACCCTCAGATATTAGGACTACACGTCAAAATACTTCATGTTTGGCTAAAGAAGTCAACTATGCCTGATTGCTTCTTTCCACTTAACCTAGTCATTAGGGGTATTCGCAGATCGGATTTTACGGATTGGACATCAATCCATATCCAATCCATGATTTTGCGGATTATAATTTTTCAATCCAATCCAATCCACGAATTGATAAAATTCAATCCAAATCCAATCCATACGTCTGCGGATCGGATGCAGATTTGACTTAATCCATATGCAATCCACCATTTTGCGCATTAGTTTTCGAATTAAAAATTTTTAGTTCTCTCCAACTAATGAAATAAAAAATCTAATATAAAAATAATTTTGCTACCAATTAAATTTAAAATTGAATAAAATTTATATAAATTAATTGTTTAAATAAAGCTAAAATAATACATTTAAAGTTTCAAAATATAACACATTGAGACTAATTATTCAAATAAAGCTACAATAATACGTTCAAAGTTTCAAAATATAACACACCAAACTTAATTGTTCAAATAAAGTTACAATAATACGTTAATATAATACCGAAATTAAATGTTCAAATAAAGCCACAATTAATTGAAATGGCGAAGTTTCGGAAACCAAACACAATCTGATCCTGCGCCTGTAGAAAAGTGTTGATTACAGAGCCATCCACGATGGGAACCAAGGGAAGCCGTACGGGTGGCGATCTTGAAGGTTGTGATAGTGAAATTGTTCAGTTGGAACCAGTGAATGTGAAGTGGCTCGATGGACTTGGGAAAGAAGATGGCTTGCTCTCGCCGGAATCGCGCGGCCGATGTCCTTTAAATCCGTGTTGAGAGTGTATCCAACAAGTATTGAGTGTTGCTAGTGTGTGTGATGGCGGGGAAGCTTAGGGTTTTTTGTTTGCAAATTGTTGGTGACTTGGCGTTATGTTAATTTGCTTTTGCTAGTGTGTGTGACTTTACTTTTATTTTGTTTTACAATTTTTACAAGTTATATTTGTATATTTGATTATTTAATTATTTTTTATTTTATATTATTATTGGGTAATGACTAAGATATGTTATATTGCTTAGTAACTATGCAATGTCACATGTATAATTGTTTTAATTAAATTTATAATATTTTTTATTGATATATATATATATATATTTATATATATTTATATATATATATATATATATATATATATATATATATATATATTGCGGATTCACGGATTTCTGCGGATTTACAGAAGTAAATCCATATCCAATCCATCGATTGCAGATTTTTGAATTTTCAATCCATAGCTAATCCACAGATCGGATTCAGCGGATCGAACGGATTGAGCGGATTGGATTGGATTCTGAACACCCCTACCAGTCATGCATCAATCTACATTCATCAATGGTTGATAGATTATGGTCATTTACAATGTCAGTAGCTATTGTAAATGCTGTAAATGCAAACACATCATTAATGATAATTTTTTTTTAATTTTCAGCCACTTCAAGGGTTTGTGCCATTTCTTGGCCTCTTTAAGGTGTCTTTCATTGTATTTGATCTTATTAAGGGCATTTTTCAAATTATTACCCTGAGTATAGTCAACAGAAATCACACTATTTTTATATTTAAGTGCCTTTTCAAGGTTTGTACTTATAAAGAATTTATGTATTGTTGCTTCCTTTCTCCACGTTAGATTCCTAATGATAGGCGTGCTATGAGATGGATCTCTCTTTGTGTGCTTTTTCTCTCTACGAGAAAACACCAAATGGGAGCTAGGATCGGATTTGTGGAATCCGGGAAGGTGCACAGTAGGTGGGCGTCATTATAGTTTTGTTTTTCCGTTTGTCTTTGATCTTTAAAACCTTTTTATTAATTTTTGTAAGACGATAGTCAAAAGGGGAGGCTGGTGAGATTTTGTACTCTCCTTCAAAGCAAGGGGGTTGGCTCTTAAAATGATGGAAATGGAAGAATTAATTAGAAAATGCAGTGCGATAACACTGGAGGAAAAAGAGGAGGACAAAGTCATATTTGGGGGTAGTATGAAGGCAAAAGGGGAAAAAATAGCAGCGGGTTGCCTAGTGGGGAAAATCCTTTCCACGAGAGGTATCAGCCATGAAGGAGTCAAAGCTGCTCTTTAACAAGCATGGCGTCCAATGGGTACGGTTAAGGTAGAAAGTTTGCGACACAAAATCTTCTTGTTCAAGTTCTATTTAGAAGAAGATAAAAGTAGAGTGCTAATGGGAGGGCCGTGGCACTTCGATCGAGCCCTCATTGTTTTGGAGGAACCCAAATGGATAGGAAATGTTGCAGACCAACCCTTCTCACATGTCTCTTTCTGGGTTCAACTGCATAATGTGCCTCTGATGTGTATGCAAATTAATACAGTACGAGAAATGGGCTCAAAGATTGGGAGAGTGGAAGATGTAGCCACTGATGAAACAGGGGATTGTTTTGGGGAATATATACGTGTCAGAATTTCAATAGACATCACAAAAAGACTGAAAAAGGTCCTTAGAATCCAACAAGAAAATGGAGAAGAGATAGTGGTGGGTGTGGTTTATGAGAAGCTGCCAGATTACTGTTTCTGTTGCGGCCATATCGGGCATCAGTTTAGAGAGTGCACACAGTACAAGGGCCAACCAAAAGAGAGTTTAGCTTATGGGGCATGGTTAAAGGCAGTCCCGTTAGCCGATCACATGAGGTTTTAGAAGAGCAAAGACAAGGATATGAGGGAGTATCGAAGATCAGAAAACTCAGATAACACAGAGACCCACCACCACCAATATCCAAACCCGACAGAAGAAAACGAGTCAAGGGCAGGGCAAGGCAAAGATGCAACAAACAATTCTTTAATGAGATTAAGACAAATGGAAGGGGAAACTGACAACTCATTAATGCCTCAAGGGACACAATCGAGATGAGATCAAATCAGCAGGGAAAATCAGCTTGTTGCAGATGTGCTGGGAGAAAAGCCTGAAAATAAGGGTCAAATGGCGGGAATTATGAGTGGAAACAAAAATGTGGAGGGAAATGAAGGGAACCAAAATTCTCAAAACTCTCAAACGGGCCAAGAAACACACCAATTAGCATCAACCCAAATGAGTTTAGTTGAAGAGGTAGTGGATAATGGGTCTTTTCCAAAGAAGCCCAAAGCTAAATGGAGAAGATGGAAAAACCAGGCACGAGGGGCTCAAGTGTCGAGAAACTCCAAAGCCGTTCTGGAAAAGGCTAAGAGGGCCAATTGTGGAAAGATTGCTGTTAGCCCAAAAAATAAAAAGTTGAAGCTCTCAAGCCCGAGCACAAACACAGTAAGCAGAGTTGGGGAGGGATCCCCCTCAGCAAAGCTCAAGCTGAGTTGGGAAGAAACAGCTATGGAAGTAGCAGAAACAGGAAGAAAGACGGGAATTAAGATATCGGCGGAGGCTGGAATCCAGCCCCGCCGACAGCAATGAAAATAATAAGCTGGAATGTCCGAGGTTTGGGGAATACTCGAACGTTTCTTGCATTAAGGGACATTCTCCAGGAGCACAGGCCGCAAATTCTTTTTGTCTGCGAAACAAGAATGAAGCCTGGGCAAATGACGGACAAGAGTAAAGTGTTGGGTTTCGATAACTGTTTTAATGTAGGTAGGAATGGTATGGGAGGCAGTCTAGCACTACTATGGAGCAGCGAGGTGAATGTAGCTATTGCCTCGTACAGTAATCACCACATAGACGCCATAGTTCAAGGAGCAGAGGGGATGAAATGGAGATGTACTGGAGTGTATGGGCACCCGGAGAACAGCCAAAAACGACATACATGGGCGCTTCTAAGGAGGTTGGCAGGTTTGTTCACTATTCCATGGCTTTGCTTCGGGGATTTCAATGAAATTTTGGATTTAAAAGAGAAGTTGGGGGTAGAGAAAGGAACTTGAATATGATAACAGAGTTCCGAGAGGCTGTAAATGATTGTAAGCTGATGGACTTAGGGTGCAGGGGATACCCTTTTACCTGGTCGAATAGGAGGTTTGGGCCGCAGTATATTGAAGAAAGGCTTGATAGCTTTTTAGGAAGTGAGGGCTGGAGGAGCAGTTCTTTTAATCTGATGGTTTCAAACTTAACCTCTTGGGGCTCCGATCACAGCCCTATCATGCTGGAAATGCAAGACCAGAAAAGGTTCCTGTGCTTTAGAAGAAAACGGAAGCCAAGGGTTCACTATGAAGATATATGGAGCCATTATGAAGAATGTAGGCATATTGTGGAGGAAAAATGGAGGCAATGGGGCAGCTGGTACGAGGGGGACCCTGTGCAATCTTTTAAGAAAGAAGCCACTTGCTCAATGGGAAAGCTGCTGGCTTGGAGCAAGAAGGAACTCAACAACAGAAAGGAAAAGCTGAAAAGGCTAAAGAAAAAGCTTGGTGATATGAAGCTCAATTATCAGCATTTTGAAGAAGCAAACGAATTCAAAAGCACTGAAGATCAGATTGAAAGGCTGCTGCTAGATGAAGAGGTTTACTGGAAGCAAAGATCTCGAGTCGATTGGCTCAAGGAAGGGGACAAAAACACGAAATATTTTCACTTCAAAGCTTCGTCGCGGAAAAAAAAGAACTGGATTGGGGGCATTTTAAACAAAGAGGAGTGTTGGACTGAAGACAAGGACGAGATTGAAAAGGAATTCCACGAATACTTTGCAGAGTTGTTTACATCTTCAAATCCAACTGAGGGACACAGTAAAGCAGCTCTGGAAAGCCTTAAGCCGCGGGTGAGTGCAGAGATGAATGATCAGCTAGATAGGCCTTTTACAGAAGAAGAAGTGACAGCGGCTCTTGCTCAGATGTGCCCAACAAAAGCTCCCGGACCTGATGGCTTGCCTGCAGCTTTTTTCCAGAAGCACTGGAAATCAGTGAAATCAAGTGTTATCTCCACCAGCCTCCACATCTTGAATGACAAAGGTATAATCTCCCCGCTAAATCACACTCATATTGTCTTGATTCCTAAGATTCAAAAGCCTGAGAGAGTGATGGATTTTAGGCCGATAAGCCTTTGCAATGTGATTTACAGAGTCATAGCTAAAACAATTGCAAATAGGCTAAAAGATATGCTTAACCATGTAATTTCCCCATCTCAAAGTGCTTTCATCCCCAATAGGATGATCACCGATAATATCATAGTGGGATACGAGTGCTTGCATAAGATTAGATATAACAAAGGGAAAAAACATGGGCTGGTAGCTCTTAAGTTAGACTTAAGCAAGGCCTATGATAGAGTGAAGTGGAGTTTTGTAAAGCATACCATGTTGAAGTTAGGTTTCTCTAGTAATTTGGTGGAGTTGATTTTGAATTGTATTAGCACAACCTCCTTTTCTGTTGTGATAAATGGAGTAGTTTCAGGAATGATTAAGCCTCAAAGAGGGCTAAGGCAGGGGTGTTCACTCTCCCCTTATCTGTTCATTATATGCGCAGAGGTGTTTTCAAGTTTGCTGGCTAAGGCGGAGCAGCAAAAGCTTATCCAGGGGCTTCATTTCGGAAAAGAGGTCTCAGTCTCCCACTTGTTATTTAAATGAGAGCAGCGGTAGAGGATTGCTCTCATTTAAAGGCTGTTTTTGAGTGTTACAGTAGAGCTTCGGGGCAGATTTTTAATTACCAAAAATCATCAATGTTCTTTAGTCAAAGCACAGAAGAGGATCGAGCTACTGCTATAAAGGACATCTTTCAGCTGCAGGTAGTTTCTCGCCATGAAAAATATCTAGGCTTGCCGTCCATGGTAGGAAGGAAGTCTAAAAGTTTTTTCAATGATGTAAAGCTTAGAGTGTTAAATAAAATCCAGGGATGGCAGCATAAGTTTTTCTCGAGTGGAGGCAAAGAGGTGCTCATTAAGGCTGTTGCACAAGCAGTCCCAACTTTCGCTATGAGTGTGTTCAAAATTTCGTTGGGGCTGTGTGAGGAGATCCAAAAGGAAGTGGCTAAGTTCTGGTGGGGAACAGATGGAAAAAAGAAGGGCATTCATTGGAGGAGTTGAGAGAAGCTGAGCAAAGCAAAGATAAGGGGAGGCATGGGGTTTCGAGACCTATCAAGTTTCAACCAAGCTCTTGTGGCTAAGCAAGGGTGGAGAATCATCCATAATCCAAACTCACAGGTTGCTAGAGTTATGAAAGCGAGATACTTCAAGCATGTGGACTTCACGGAGGCAGGGTTGGGGTCAAAGCCTTCGTTTATTTGGAGGAGCATCCTGTGGGGGAGGCAGGTGATTCAAAATGAAGCTAGATGGAGAATTGGGAATGGCCAAAAAGTAAAGGTGTATTCAAGTAATTGGCTGCCCAGACCTTCAACTTTCAGGCATGTCTCAGCTCCAGCAAGAATGGTAGACTCGACAGTGGCAGAGTTAATTGATGGTCAGCAAAGATAGAAGGAGAGGCTGATTCAAGAGTCCTTCGCAAGGGAGGATGTGGAAGCCATTTTGAAAATTCCCCTCCTTAAAAGACCAGAAGAGGACCAGCTAATTTGGCATTATGACAGAAGAGGGGAGTATTATGTGAAAAGTGGTTACCAGGTGGCGTGAGATTAAAACTTCCAGATCAACCTTGCTGCTCATCTCAGAATTCAGACCTTTGGGGTGCCATGTGGAAGTTGGTCATGCCCGAGAAGATAAAGATTTTCCTATGGCGAGCTATCAATAACATACTCCCTACATCGGAAAATCTTTAGAAGAGGAGAGTACTGCAGGAGCCAATATGCCAAATTTGCAGCAGCCAGGTGGAAATTATATCTCATGCTCTGCTGGGGTGTATAATGGCTAGAAAAATCTGGAGAAGCTCTCATTTTCCAGAGATGCTGGTAGAGAGTAACTTTCATGATATAAGTGGGATGTTCCAAGGGCTGACCAAAAAGCAGCACATCAGCAAGGTGGAGACTGTTGCAGTGCTCCTATGGGTAATCTGGACTGCCAGAAACAAGTGGTTGTTTGAGGGGAGAAAAGATAATCCAATAAGTCTGATGGCAAGGGCTGAGTCAATTGTGGAAGCTTTCAGAAACTCCAGAACACCTCTAAAAAATTTCCATGCAAGGAAAGAGGATGATAAGGCAAGCCAATGGTGCCCTCCCCTAAAAGACTGGCTGAAAGTTAATATGGATGCAGCAATGGATGAAAAAAGGTAGGTAGCTGGTCTGGGGGTAGTGGTTAGAGACTGAAAGAGCAACTATATAGCGGCTGCTATAAAAACAAGTAGATTTTTTGGAAATGTATCGATGGTAGAAGCAGCAGCCATGGACTGGGGAATGCAGGTTGCTGCTCGAGTTGGAGGAAAATCTGTTCTGATAGAATTGGATTCCCTTGAATTAGTTGAGCTTGTAAATAACAGAATTAGCAGCATGTCAGAAATTATTTGGGTGATCTTTGAAATTCTGGAAAAAAAGAATGATTTCCAAAATTTCAAAGCTCAGCACATTCCTAGATTATGTAATGGCATAGCTCACTCCTTAGCTAAGTTGGCTTTGCAAAAGAAGGAACCTGTAATGTGACTGGATGAATTTCCAGCAGATATCTTGTACTTGTTTCTCGTTAATTAATGGATAGGTTTACTTCCTTTCAAAAAAAAAAAAAAATTTATGTATTGTTAGGGTTTTTAGCTTTTTCATAAACCATTTGGTTTTCTAAAGCAATTTGTACATTTAGATTTTTAGCGTCATTTGCAGTAGAACCGTGTTTAATCATTTTCTTCTCCATAAAATATTATCTTTTGAGCCAATTGGTCTATCATACTTCTGGTGTGCCATAGACAATTCCTCAACTATATGTTTTATTAATCGTTCTTTAGGAATAATGAACCAACCAAGTACACTAGTAGTTGGTATATATGATTTGGTTACTTTTGTTGCATCTGTAAATGCATTTGGTAATTATTCTACAATTTGTTGCCAATGAACTATCATTTCCACTTCATTTTCACTTTGAAATGTGCATGGATTTAAATAAGATAGATGGGTCACTTTCCATTAAGGATCATGTCTAACCTCATAGACCTTTTTTTCTTTTTCCCAATGGGAGAAAATTTGTCTTATGAAAATGACAATCCGTAAATTACATGGTAATTATATCACATGTCAATGGTTTGAGATATATGATAATAGATGGTAAGTCAAGTCCCACATAAATTCTTAATCAATGTTGGGGTCTCATTTTAGTGGGTCGCAGGGGCGCAATTAACACTTGTACTATGCAACCAAAAATGTATAAATGAGATATATCTAATGAATATCCTAATATCAGTTGCAAAGGTGAATATTTATGTTGGGCAATAGGCCTCAAAGTGGATTAATGTTGTAGCATGTAAAATAATATGTCCATATATCAAAATAGGTAATTGACTTCGTAATAATAAAATTTTGGCAATTACCTGGAAACGTTTTATAAGAGATTTTGTTAATCCATTCTGAGTATGTACATGTGGTATTGAGTGTTCTACTTCAATCCTAACTGTCATGCAATAATCATCAAATGTTTTAGAAGTAAATTCACGAGCATTATCTAGACGTATGCTCTTGATTGGATAATACGAAAATTATACACTTAAGCTGATTATCTGCACAAGCAATCTTGCAAATGCAACATTACATATAGACAATAAACAAACCATCATGTAAATGCATCAATCAAATCATAAAATAAAAAATGGACCACTTGGTGGGTGAATAGCTCCACAGATATCTCTTTAAATCCTTTGTAAAAATGCTAGAGATGCAGAACTAATTTTATTAGGTGATGGTCTAATTACCAATTCTCCATGTGAACATGCAATGTAACTATTTTCATTTGAAAATAAAATTTTCAAATTTTTCAATGAGTGTCCATGAGAGCTCTCAGTAATTTTACGCATCATTATTAATCCAGGGTGACCAAGGCGGTCATGCTAAAGTATAAAAGATTTTACATCATATAACTTATCTTTTTATGATTGCGTAACTCTTCATACTTTTATCATTGTATAATATAAGTCAGATAAGAAAGTTGTAAGTTTTTCTAATATTTGTATCTTTCCAAACATGCTAGAAGTAATCTATAGATATTGTACATTATTCTCATTCATTGCCTCTATATGAAAATTATTACAACGAATGTCTTTAAAACCAAGTTAATTTCTTTTTGATTAAGTGAATTCTTTTTATTGATATGATTATTGCTTTTCCAGTATCTTTAATTAGATTTACTGGACCTAACATTGGTGTCACATTTGCTTTAATTAAATTTAAATTTGAAAAATACCTCTTATTTTGAAGAATCGTATTTGCAGTTGCACTATCAGGCAAGCTTATTTCTCCATCAAACATTTTATTGAAATCCATATCCTTAAACAAAAGTAAAAAGGAAATCCATATTAGATAACATGAAAAACAAAAATTACATGAACAAACATAAAACATAAGTTGAATTTTAAATATGATGAACATTTTCATCACCGATCAAGTAATCAATTTGTCCATCTGTATCTTCAAAGAAATCTGAAACATCAAAATATATAACATTCATTGAATTCGAGTCATCAACATAGTTTATTTTAACATTCTTTCCTTTTGGTTTAGGGATGCCTAAAACATACCCACACGATGTCTGAAAGTACGAAATTGTCTCAAAAAAGACCAAACGTTCCACATCTATCACAAGTGTTTTCTTGAATATTTTGTTGGGCAAAGTTCCCCTCCTCATTTTTCCTTTTTCTATGGTTCTTGTAACCACTATGAGGGCGAAAATAATAATTTTTGTTATGACCTTGTCCTCGATAATAGTCATGACCACGGCCACAACTATGAGTACGACCACGGTTATGCCCACAACCACCCTCATTTTTGTACTTGTCATCACAATTATGTGAGATAGCATTGACTTTAAATACTAATTTTGTACTAGTAAGATGAGCATGATAATTTTTTTGTTAATAATTCATTATTCTTTTCTGCCACAAGAAGGCATGCACTCAAGTGAGAATATTTTGTATACTGATAGGCCCTATATTGTTGTTGTAGAACCATGTTAAAAGCATGAAACGTTGTAATTTTTTTTTCCAACAGATCCCTATCATTAATATTTTCTCCACACAGTTTTCACTATAAAGTAATTCGATATAGTGCAGAATTATATTCATATATTGACTTAAAGTCTTGTAGTCTGAGGGCATTCCATTCACTACGAGCATTTA
The DNA here is from genome assembly GCA_029618585.1 of Citrus australasica. NCBI lineage: Eukaryota > Viridiplantae > Streptophyta > Magnoliopsida > Sapindales > Rutaceae > Citrus > Citrus australasica. The sequence continues at coordinate 9,156,529 of JARCIV010000002.1, read as the reverse complement.
GAAGAATTACAAACCTTAAATGACCATATCTTTCGTAAAAATTACTTCAAATGACATATGGATCCTTTATAGTAAGATATTCTGTTTTAAGTGCTTGGTGAAGAAGATGATGTAGAAATATTTTGACCAGATATATTCAAGGCATTAAAAATTTCAATTGTGTCACTAAGGCCCAACATTAAGATGAATTTCAGCATCCATGATTTAGGATAAATAATTTTGACCAGATATATTCAAGGCATTAAAATCCCGTTTTGTTAAAATCCTGTTTTGTCAAGTGAGACATTATCATAAACAAATAAGTAAAGATTAGTATAATGAATACAAAAAAAAATGTAAATAACTACCCTTACTTGTAAAGGTAACTTTAAATAAGTATGTAGAAAATGAAAATGTTCCTATACTAGAGCGAAGCCGTGCTAATAACGTGTTATAAATTTGAGGGAATAACATGTGAGCAATTATTGAAATGAATATGTAAAAAATTGGTGCTTAATTCACAGACAGAAAAGGACTGAAGTAATAAGAATAAAAATGGCCAAGCCAAGAGTTCTGCTTGTGTTTGTATAAAATGGAATGGCAGAGAGAAAATGAAATTGAATATGCAGTAAAAGCCAAAATGCAATGCCCTATCAATTGCATTATTTTCTCTTGTAATTATAGTGAAGAACAAGTGCACCAAGAGGAGTTAAAATATTCTACAAATGAATCCACTCACAAAGTGGAATATCCACTTATGTTACTGGATTCATTAATGATGAATACAATAGTTTGTAATAGGTTTTATCTTTATAAGATTTTGGTCCAGATTGTTATGGCTTATAAAAGAATTTAGTTCCACTTTGTAGGAGACATAACAAGTTGCACAAAAAAAGAGCTATACGTTCGATAAATTATACTATTGATTTTTCTTGAAGATTTTATATTCTCTAAATTTTCAAAAGTAAAGTGTATACATTTATTAGATCTGATTATTAAAGTTGTCTCATACTGTAATGGCAACAATAGACATAATATTAAATTATTTGCCCTTTTTTTTCTCTTTCATTGGGAAAGAATGTATTTATTAGGGATGGCAAAATCCGAATTCGAATTCGGATGTAATTGCATTAAGATCCAGAGACGCATTAATATTTTCATATTCGGATCTGCATCCGGATTGGCAAAAAAAAAAAAAAATGCGGATCCGGATGTGGGTAATATTCACACGGATTGCGAGCGGATATCCCAGATATCCGGATCTGCATAAATTAAAATGTAGCAATTTAAAATTTAATAACTCACAAAATAATATTAAATAAAATCAATTCAACAATTAACAATTCAATGCCAAGAGTAACATACAATACCATAAATTCACAAATAAAAGTCCCATAACATAAATTAAACATAAAAAAATAACATAAATTAAAGTCTAGCACAACCAAAAAACCACAAATAAAATTATAAAAACACCACAAATCCACATAAAATGATGTGGATTCTTATATATTTTATAATTTAATTTAACTTATATTTTTTTAATTAATCCTATTATATTTTTTTCATTTAACTTATATTTTTTTAATTTTTTAATAAATTATTTAATAAAAAATAATATAGATCCAAATATCTGGTTTTCTGGATGCATTTACATCCGGATTTGGATATGCACGGATCTTAACTTTTAACATTTGAATCTGCATTTTTTAATGTGTGGATCTGAATTTTTCTAAATATGAATCTTTGCGGATCTTAACCGGACCCAAATATTTTTGCCATCTCTAATATCTACCTTTTAAAAGTAATACTGATAATTAGTTTATAACAAGACAATGACCTTGCCACTCCCACCTAACAGTGGGTGCATATGTTGTAGTAGAACCTCTTATATAGTAAAAGAATTTGAGATTTGAGCTTCACATACAGAGGTGGTGCCAAAGTTTGCTTTCTATTATTATATTCAATGTTTAATACACACACCCACACACACACACACACACACACACACACACACACACATATATATATATATATATATATCTAATTACTTTCTAATACAAGGTTATAAAATTAGTAATTGTCCACAATTTTGATACTATCCTAAAAATTTTAAATTGTTTTAGGATTGTCTCCACTCTCAGAAATCAATTTTCAAAACATTTAATAAAAATAGAGCAAATAAGTCCAAAAATAATGACAGGTGTCTTGCTGCTCATCATACGGTGTCAAGTTGCTCGCTAAATCGCTTTCAGTTACTACAAAATACATCTAACTCATCTTCAAATATTAAGTATCATCAAGAATATTATTTAAAGTGATGTCTTATGTTTCAATTTCTGGAACCATTTCTATAATCCATCACAACCCCTTGTAGCTGTAAAATCTTGTATTTAATTACACAAGCAAATTTGTGGCTTGCAAGTTTCGGGTTAAAAACTGAACAAAACTATAATTTGTATAAACAGATTCTGTTTATAAATTCTAGCCGAAGGGCCTTTTCATTGTAAATTAGTAAAGCTCAAATAGACCACTACTAGAACAAAGCCCAAAATTAGCCCGGCCGAGTTGAAATTTTTCTCTGAACTTAACAATCAATGGAGGAGTGATTACACAAATTGTGGGAGAACTATTCCCACTCGATAATTAAATTAGGTCTAGCAATGGATTGTGTTTTAACTGTTTGTATCATTGTATATATGAGATTGTTAGTGAATTTCAAGTCATTTCTTTTCTTTGAAAACATAAAAATTACTCAAAGTGTTTATTGGGTTTAATGGGTAAAACGATTTTTGAAGATCATTGAACTCAAATGTCACACATTATAAAATGGGTTTTAATACTTGTATCAAGCCTAAATCCAAGCTTCTAGACTAATCTAGTTATTGAGCTAGTTTGATAATACTGTAACTTTAAAATAATAGTTAATATCAAACACAAACGATTATTTTTAAAACTCAGTACTTTTAAAACTAAATTTTATAAAAAACTTAATTAATTCTTTTCATAATTAATTACCATCGAACCTCTCTAAAAATGTTTGTGTTTAATATAAGGGAAAGTTAATTGATTCCCTTTGTGGGAGGTGGATTCTTCTAAAAGTAAGAGTAGACACAAACACATAAAAAGATGCACCCACATATTTAGTAAACTATTCAATTGATTTTTCTTAAAGATTTTATGTCGTTTCCTAATTTTCAAAAGTAAAGTATATGCATTTATTAAATTTTATTATTAAAGTTTTCTCACAGTATAATGGCAACAATAGATATAACATTAAATTATCCACACCTTTTTTTTTTTGGTTGAGAAAGAAATATGATATAGTTACCTTTTAAAAATAATAAAAATCAGTTTATAATATTAGCGTAATTAATTATCCTATTGGATTATTTTATAAAAGCTACTCTTGTTTGCTTATTAGACTTTTTTTTTGTTTGCTTATTAGACTTGCTATCAAATTAAATAGAAAAAATTATGAAATAAACATTTAAATACATATACCAAAAATAATTTTTTTTTGTCAAAAAATGTCATTGAGTCTAAGAGACATTTCCATTTTGTTGTACACCAAAAATATGTTTCAATTTAGGGAAACGTTATTGTCTGATGATATAATTAATTAATGAAGCCCAGTGTGAAACGTTAGACTACAAAATCCAACAGTTCAATTTAAAATTTGAATTAAAAAAATCAATGAAAATGAGGTAGCCGTCGTTTAACGTAGCATCCAATTAATTAATTGCCGACAGACAATTAATGGCACACCATGCACATTTGCGCCGTCTTGACTTTTTTAATTTTTATTTATTTGGCCTTTTTTTTTTAGTTATTCTTTTTGCTAATACTGTCGTTTGGAATTCATTCAATTTAATTATGCAACAACTTAATTTGTAGTCTAAATAGATCAAGGGTCAGTTTGGTACAATTATAATTTTTAAAATAATTATTGTCAGTTGTGTTATAAAAATAATTAGCTATGGTAAGAATTATTGAATTAGTTAAATATTTGGTAAAATTTATTTTTAAAAGTACTGTCAATTTTAAAAATATTCATATGTATTTAATAAATTTTACTGTTAAATTACTGTAAGAATGTAAAAAATTAAATTAGACATAATGTTAAATAAAATTTATTTACACATTTATAACAGTGTATATAAAATATTTTTTTATTATGTATATTTTTTATTATTTATATAAAATACTTTGATAATTAAAATAAATATTTTATTATTAATTTTATTTTTTATTTTACTATCTCAATAAAACTGGTAATAATATCATCTCTTTAAGGTTATTAATTTTATTTTCTAATTAATAAAGATATTTTAAATTTTTATAATATATACTAGGATATATAAAATTTTATTAAGTATAAAATTGATTCTTAAAATTAGATTTTGAAAAGTTATTTCTTCTATTTTTTTAAAATCTTAGGATGTGATGATTTTATTAAAAGTAATTTATAAAAAAATTATTAAATATTAAAATTAACCTTTAATTTTTTAAAATTACTTGTAATTCTTTAAAAAATAATCTTAAAGGGGCCCTATAAATTAAAAATTGTTTTTAATAACATTATCTTAATCATACGTACAACAAAGAAAGCGATCCAAATTAAAAAAGAAAAAAAAAGATTATCGTACTAATACTTTTGGTCGGTTAGCATTAATTAACAAAACATTAAATGGGATTATTTTCTCCCCACGAGGATTTGTGCTCATCCAATTGATGGAACTAAAAAGGGTTAACTTTAATTTATCTTCTATTTAAAATGATAATTTTTAATTTATTTTTTAAAAATATTAAAATATTAATTTATTCTTATTTATTGTTAAGGAGATTAAAAAAATTCATCAAACGTCTTTTATTTATCTTATTATTTGAAATAAAAATAAAAATAAATTAAAATTTTTATATTTTTAATAGATAAATTAAGACTATCATTGCATGAGAGAATAAAATGATTAAAGTTTAGCGTTATAGAAAATGAATTGGAGGGGCCGCATATATGATTAAACAATCTCAACACTAATCTGTTGGCTCTTCCACTCATCAAGCTTTTTGAACGTACAGCTGGTAGCCAGCACACTGATCAACTTGATTCATCAAGTTTCGGATTGGAATCTTTTATATTCTTGATTGCTTTGATATTCTTCCAAATTGGTTTTATTGGAAAGAAAATCAAATTATGCCGACCTAAATGCACCACGCGTGCAAATTGCTTTGACTTTTTTATTTTTCCTTTTCCTCCAAAAAAGAATAGAATCATATATTGACACAATATACAAATTACACACAAAGAGAATGAGAACAAACTAAACAAGGATGACCAAAAACAATTCTCGAACTCATTTGTCTGAATCGATGGTACAGTTTGAGAATTAGTTCAGGATCAATTCAGGATATTTTATTAATTGATCTTGATTTTTTTGTTCAAATCTTTAGAAAATGAATCAAAATCGAGATAAAAAGAATCAAAATTGTTTCGATTTCCCTATATTGGTGATAATCATTTAAAAAAATTTAAAAATAATTGAAATGATATTTTCTCACATCTATAAATAAATATTAAACAATTGTGTGTGTGTGCAATTATTTTCAGGTGTAGGTGCACTTATATTTTTTGTGCAGATACTTAATTAAATCATGTTATTTAATAGTTAATTACTGCACTAGAAAAGAATTATTAACAAAAACTTATGCATCCTTTTTAAAAAGTTTCTAGAAAATTTAACCGGAATTTTTTTTTTCAAAAAATCTCCTTCTTTCAAATTAGAATACCCTTTGAGAGCCTCAAGTAATTATGGAGTAAAGTTATAAGTATTCACTATTTAGCCTCCAATTGATATAATTTTTCAAGTATAACTTATTTAAGTACCATTTTTGTTAGTAGAGCTTTTATGTAAAAAATTTTAGTTGTTTGATTGTCAAAGAGAGTATTTATTAAAAAGTATAAACTTACTTTAATAGGTAAGTTTTTTAAAGTTTTGTTATGAAAATAATAAAATAAGATTGTTAAATAAGTAGAAGATTTTTTAGATATTTTTAATTTAAAAAAAAATTTAATCTCTATTCTCGAAAGATCAAATTTTGAATTTTTGTTAGTTGAGACAACATATCTTATTTAATCTTCAAAAACTCTAAAAATAAAAACAACGACAAAAAATAAATTTGAAAAGAATTTATGAGATTAAATAGAAATTTATGACTAATAGATAGGGCCTATCAAATAGGCATATAGGCTTATGGGGAAGAAATATGATAGAGTGATTGTTAGTAAGGTAGACTTAGTGAATTTTTCAGTCAATGCCCATTTAGTCACGCAATCCAATTTTATATGGTTTTCAATTTTTTAGGGTCTCAACCACCAGATTTGATGGGGGGTGATTCTATTTCTATCCGACCTAAACTCAAAAGAAGTAATGATATATATATAATATTATTATAGGATTTCGTCATCATCCCCCTCTTCTTCATTATTTTAAAAGAATCTTGATAATGAGCATAGATTTGGTCATCAAAAATTTAATAATACGGGATTCATCTATTAGATCATTAACGTAAAATTATTTATTATTTTATTTTATTATACAATAAAAAATGTCACATATAACGTAATAGTATTATGAAATTCATCAAAATTTATTTTAATTATCGGGTAATTTTGGGAGACTGATTTTCTTTTCTTTCTTTTTTTAACAAAATCATATTTCTCACTTTTTTTTAAAAAAAATAATTTATACCTAACTTAGTATCTAAATTCTACTTAACTCCTTAAGCCGATTGCATATAAGAGGTCTCCATGATCGAAAAAATCGATGAGATGATTTTAACCTAACCAGTAACCACTATTTTGTCGTTCTTTTTCTTTTCTTCATCAAAACCCTAGCTCGCCCTTTTCGTGGGGTAATAAAACTACCATTAAGAGAAGTAATTAAATTAATACTTTTGGAAGTCCCAATCATAATATGAAACGTGTGAGTTCATCCCAAGTCCTCGATACCAAAAATATTGATGAATAATAGAATCTATGAATGCTCCATTAATTTGACGTGGGCTTAACAAGTCACAAGGCCTACCACTTACCACTATCACTACCACTACCACTACCACATGAGCAATAGGGGACTACAAAGGTGCGTTTGATTCTTCAACTAATTCACAAAACCACAACAGTCAACATCGCCGTCGGTATCGAAAGTTCGTAGGCTATGCTTCTCAAGTCAAACAAATCTTTCCGCAATTTGACACCTAATGGGATAATCATGCACACCCGCCAAGCCAAGTGTGCGATCTTTTAAGAAGAGTCCATTGATATATTTTCTTTTTATACAATCTTCTACGATCAAAAACATTTTTAATATGTGGTTTTGGGATACACGTTAAAATAATCTTCAAACGAGGTATTACAGACTAATTTTTTTGATCTCACGATTTGTTTGTAATTATAGTTAAGCTAGAAAATTCGAGAAATATGGAGAGAAATGAATCATGGAGAATACGTATGAGAATAACTGCATATGACTTTTTTCACCATATGTGGATTACTTCAAATTTTCAATTATATCTTTCAAACTTTTTCATTGACGATAGCCTAAATTTCTAAAGTTTCACAAATTATACATTATATAAAAATTGAGGATAATCGAGAACGAAAATTAGGTGATTGGTAACGGAAAAAATTGAGAGGCATAAGAAGAATTTTGAGATTTATTAACATAAGAGTAGTTGTATTGTACACGTGTCTAGAATCTTTAGGACTGCGTACACCCCAAAAAAAGAAAAAACTCTAAACAAATTGCATATAATTCTTATCTTGCGCATTAAATCATTCACACTTGGCCTCCCTTGTAAAATTGGACCTCTGGCTAAATTATTCTCCTACATTAAAATTTTTTGGGACCCAAAATTTGATCCTTCCCTCTGGTTAGGCTAACAAGTGTATGATATCCATTAATTTTCTTTTCGAGAGTGGCGGCTCCTCTTTTGTTGGCTTTCATTAATTCTTCATCCCTCCAAGTATCCCAAGAGGCAAAAGCCTGCTGCCTTTATATTCCCACCAGATCACGCCAATATCAAACACTTTGCGGAGCGCGGATTCAGTCATTCAGATATTTTTCATGCAACCGACAACATTACACGTTACGAAGAACAAATGGGTGATCCGGTGATGTTCTTTTCTTGATGATTATGGACACTTTTGTCCGTTTAATTTGCTTCTTCACTTCGCCAAGCCAGCCATTATGACCCTTTTGTTTTGCTATAAATAATCAAGCACGTGTTATCATTATCATTACTATTACTATTTTTGAGGAAACTAAAACTTTGGCTCCTATTGGCTATTGCCACTTAGTAGTGTTTTACGGAAGATTTTATCAGGCTTACAAGCTTTGATGCCCTGTCTGTGTGCTGTCGTTTTCGAGCTTTGGTCATCTTTCAATAATTCCCATACTTCGCCTCTACTTGCCTTACATTTTCGAACCAATTCGCTATTGCATCACATCAAAGAATAGTTAATTGAATAAAAATACTATAATACTATATGGTATAATTATAAATTTATTCTAAATTTTATTTAGTCATTTACATTTGAGAATCCCTCAATTTCTCTCTCTCTCTCTCTCTCTCTCTGTTTAATATCTCTCTTTATGTCTCTGTTTAATATGACTTATTTAATAAACATAAGTACTTATTTAATTCTATAAACTCTTATCATAATTTATGTTGTTGTTTGATTTTTTTTTAGTAGAGTTCTTAGAGTTTAAATAAACTATTTTGCCTATGCTAGGAAAATCTTAAATTTTAGACTTTTGAGAGTATTGGTTAAAAAGTTTTTTTTAATGTTAAAATATCCAAAATATCCTCTACTAATTTGACAATCTTATTTTATTCTTTTCATAACATAACTTAAAAAAACTTATCTATTAAAGTAATTTCATAGATTTTTAATAAAAACTCTTATTGACAACCAAACGACTAATTTTTTTTAAGTAAAAGTTATATTTAAACAAGCTTTACTTGAAAAAATGTACTAAATGGAGCCAATTATAGAGGTTAAATCATAAAAAATCTATTTCATGTGTTAAATCTATTACTATATTATATATAGGGAAATTATCAGCCACATACCTTTAAATGACACAAGTATCAAATACACTACAATACTTTTTAAGTATGTCAGTCATATACCCTGATAAAACACTTCTGCCATCCACTAATCCGTTAACTGCCGTTTGCAAGCGTTGACATCATAAGGGTAATTTAGTCTTTTTTTTAAAAACGACATGTCATCCCATTTTAGTAAAAAATGACATGTCATATGATATATATTGATAAAAATGACATGTCATCTCATTTATCAGATAATTGTTAATAATTGCTAAAAAAAAGCTATTTTACAACTGAATCTACTACTCCTCCAAAATTTAACCTAAATTTTTGAAGATCTACTCCTCCAAACTCCAACTGGAATTTTTTATGGTATAATATGTATAATTGTAAATAATATGTTGTTAATAATTTTTTATGGTATAATATGGATATTTTTTAGGATAATTGTTAATAATATGTACCATTAATAATTCATATTTTTTAATAAAAATGTATTGTTAATAAAAAATAAAAAAATTATGTATTGCAAATTTACGTTAATTTTTTGGATAAATTTATCTTTTTACCTCATTTTGAGTTTCAAGGGCGAAATAGTCAATTTGCCACAATTCTGTTAACTTTCTAACAGAAGTTAACGGATTGGTAGACGGCAAAAGTGTTTTGTCAACTTAGGGTATACAAATGATACACTTAAAAAATGTTGTAATATGTTTGATACGGGTGCCATTAAAGGGTATATGGTTGATAATTTCCCTTATATATAAAAGATATTTACCTTTATAGCCCTTTTTATAGGCACTAATTCTTTTTTTCATTTAATCAACAATTCATCCCTCCTCACTCATATGAGCAGGGTCAAATTCTAAACACATATTAATACAAAAAAATTTTAACAACTCAATTAGATGTGCTCACAAACTCAACTTTGGTTTCAAGTTTGATTATGATTTGTTAAAGAAATCATTTCACAAATATAATTCTCAATGAAGCTCAATAGAGTGATTCTACTTTGAATTTTTAAAGAGGTAAGAAATATAAAAATTACTATTTTACTCACTCCCACATTTTTTTTCTTCATATAAATGTAAATCTCAACGAGCAGTATCATTTCACAATCTTGAACCACGATTTAAAAAAGAAAAAAAAAGAAATTTAGAGATGGACCTCAACTTCAATATTGTACTCTTCTCATCATTAATTTTTATTGTAAATAACTTTTAGGGTAATTATTTATTAAGTACCCAAATTTACCCGATGTTCAAGTATATATAATATTGGAATGTAAAAGTGTCAAGTCGATTTCTAAACTCCATAGACTACTTTGAGTGCACCCATTTTAATTGCACAATTAACCCTATCATTTTTTAATTTGTCAACAAATTCTCAGAATCTCTTATTGGAGTGTGCAGAATTTTCACTAGCTTGATTTCCTCAAAATAATGATTAACTAGAAATGATAAAGTGCTAATAGTACTTCTCTTTTTAAATAGGAAAGATAAAGTGCTTATGTTTCCTCTCTTTCACGATTAGTTCTATTTAAATATCTTACTCCTTTCTATTAAATCCCATTCTCTTTATTCTTCGTTTGTAGCCCCAACAATTTGGTTTTGAATAAAGAATAATAATTAAAGATGACAAGAAAATTTGAAGAAGAATCACGCAAAAGTTCTTTTTTAAAAAAAATCTTATTAATTAGGTTCTTACTCTTTTGAGAGTTTTTTTAAGTCCGGGGCACCTTACAATTTGATACAGAGGTTTAATTATTATTATTATTTTAATCCAACTTTAAAACTTTTCAATCGAGGTAAAGTTATAACTTTATAGAAGATTAATCTTACAAGAATCTTATAAGGGTGCCACTAGCTCTAGTACTCAATGATTAATTCGATGAATCACAGTGGTAAAATCTCCGATTTCCTCTTCCGTACATGTTATAGATGACCAAAGTTCAATTAACTACTCTTAAAAAATAATTGAATCCACCAATTATATATTGCCAAGCTTTTTGGTTAGCTAGGCAATAGGCATGCACTTGGATTTCACACATGCTTTTCAACTTTACCTAATGGCTGCGGCTACTAATCTATTAACATTTCTGCTGGCAGATCACCAGCCAACTAATTAATTGGTTGGGCCTAACTCAACATTAATTAATCACTATTCACTAACGGACTAAAGTTATTGAAACTATTTAAGGGAACGTGAAAGCATCGTTACCTTCTAATTAAATGCAAACGACAATAGTGATGACCAGCTGCTTTCAAATTGTTAGCTACATGACCAATTCAAAGCCATTGGCTGCACTACACTTTCAAAATAATTGATATGGGGTGTATATATTTCTATAGAGCTAGCCAATGTAAGCAAATAAAGTGACACTAATGAAAATGAAATTAGAGTTTTGTGTGTCACTCCACGTTTATGGACTCTGTATCACTCTTACGTTTTATCTTTGAATATTTTGGATAAGCTGTGGAAATTAAACTGCCTTAACAAGATGTATTGATATGATTAGAAGCTAATTAATCATTTGATTAAATAGTCTTTACATTGATTTGGATGTCGGTTGTTTATTATTATAATATTAAAACTCAAAGCAGCCGATTTTTGCAAAAAAATATCTCTTCCCGAATTTCGTGTTAGATATGATTTTAGAGATTGATGTTGAATTCTTTTCCCCTAATTTTTCACGCTCTTTTTTAATTACATTACTGTCTATCAAAATATCTTAAATCAGTTTTGTAATGACGGACTCAAAATATTAGGGACTAGAATACGTTGTATTTACTTCAACACAAGATGAATCGAATCCTCAAATCAATAAAGAGCAAGGAGTGGCTGCAACTCGACCAATGAATGTCTTGCCTAATTGTTCAAGATTTTGAATCAAGTGATTAGTAAATCTAATATTTAGAATTTTATATTCAAATTACCTCAATGATGAAATTCATGTACTATAGGTATTCGATTTTGTGAAACCATTGAATAATTGAAGTAATAAGCAAACCACGTTCACATAGGTCCGGATTTGAGTCATTGTGTATTTGTAGGATTGATTTTCTCAATATATATATTTTATTGATAATCTTTTTTTTTTTCAACTCATGTGAGTGGATTTGAGCCCCAAACCTCTTTTTACATATTTTACCTACTCAACTAATTCACAACAACATAATATTGATTAGTGTTGTTTTAAGACAAAATATTAAAAATGTGTCATCACTTAGGGGCTGTTTTTGTTTTTTTTTTACTTAATGACTTAATTAACTTAATTTTAATCAGTTAAGTCATTAAGTCTGTTTGTTTTATCAACTTAATCATAATTTTTAGCCATTAAATTATTAAATTATTAAGCTAATTTTTTTTACCTTTTGTTTAATCTAAAAAGTTTGAATGATATTATTAAAAGATATTCTCTAAAATATCCCTATCTCATTAATTAATTTTCATCCTTATCTGAATAAAATTTAATAATTAGTATTATTATCCATCTCTATATAATTTGCAGTAATATATAGTGTTAGACTATTATTATTTTTATCTTTTTATTTTCTTCAAATTAGCAGTATTTATCTTCATAATTTTTATGAATATTTTTCATATAAAAACATCATAAACTATAATATAATTTATTAACATATATAATATAGAATATTAAAGAGGTGTATTCAATTGAATATGATTTATGTTATGATAATATATTATCTTATTCATATTCTTTGAGATGTTTATCATTTGTTTAACATTTATAATTTGTAAGGGTATAAATGTAAAAATATTAGTTTTTAGATTTTTTAAGTTAAAAAAAATTTAATATTTATTTTTGTCGATTCAGACAAAAAAACAAACATATCATTCAAATTCAAACATTCAATTCTATTTAGAATTAAGACTAATTCAGATCTTTTTAGATTTCAGATAAAAAAAAAATGACACCTTAATCAATCTAGAAAATTCCACAAAAAAAAAGGATAACCACCATTTTCTAATGGTTTAATAATTTTTCAGATCCAAGCGCCATAAAAGTATTTGTTTTCTTTTAACTATGCAAGTCATTTCCCATTTTCCTTTCCGTCAAAGACAAATATTAATTCTTCTTTGTTTGAATATTAGAATTTTAATCATGGTAGGGCTAACAGAAAATTTTGACATAATCTTTAACCATTGATTTCAAACAATTAAATGATGGATAATAAAAGTTAAAGTAATATTTAATGATAATTGTTATTTATTATTCATTTACCATTAGATTTCTTAAAATTAGTAACTTAATATTTGTGTCGAAATTTTAAATTTAAAAAAAACGTTTGTTAGAATAGGCTAATAATCAATTAAATTACGTTTTAGGATGTTTTTAATCAAAATTAATAATATTTACTAAACTTTATTGGCTACAGTTCTTGTAATATTTTTTTACTGGCCAATTTTTAAGAAAAATATTTTTAAAACTAAGAGAAAATATATAAAATATTTTAAATTAAAATCACAATTAAGGAGAAGAGTGAGAGGTTAAATAAATATAATCACCGAAATATTGTGGGCAAAGAACCAGTTTCGCTTACGCTGGAATTGCCGCCAAAAATACCGGCAACCCAATAACCCCGACCATTCTGGAACCGCCACGTGCATTCTTACCCTTTCACGCGCCGACCAGCCCAACTCCACAGACCCAAAATCGTCAAAACATCCCACGCTTTAGATTAACCGTCCCCATCGTCCCAATGACAGCTCGCCACGTCCCGAAACGCAAAACTCAAAACTAAATCAACGTTTTGTTCCGATAATCGCGTTAAGAGTTGTGCAAAGTGTCCCCCTTAACGTTTCTTAAAACCCCAATTTTTTTTAATTTCTCTCTCTCTCTCTCTCTCTCTATATGCGGTAATTCCTTGAATATTGGAAAGCGCATCATTGTGAAATTGTACAGTAAATCCACGACCCGGAATAAAGTTTCTTCTTTTACTTTTTGGTTTTTCGTTTTCGTTTTTGGGTTCATTTTGATTCTGGGTTTGTATTTAAAAGTAGTGACTTGTCGAAAGTTTTCAGAATTTGGGTTTGTTTCATTCCATATTGAACAGCTAATTTGGAGAAAATGGATGATGAGTATGCTAAGCTGATCAGGAGAATGAATCCACCCAGGTTCAGATTTCTATCTTCTTGCTCTATGTTCTGAAGTTCATGATATTTGCAAAGTTTCATTTTTTCTTTTTATATTTGCAAATTTTGTTCAGAAAGCAGAGGAGATTATAAAAGGAAAAAAGAAGGAGAAGTTTTTCTTTGTACTTTCACTAACTTTTCTAAGCAAAGAAATGGAAACCCCTACTCGAAATTAAGCGAGCAAAATTTGAAGAAATTTCCAAAATTTTGCAATATGTGTGGGGTGCTTCTTTTTTTTTTTTTTTTTCCCCTTTCTCTGTCCTTCCCTTGCTTTATTGCTGTATTTGGTGATTTTATTAGTGGCCTTTTATTGCAGAGTGGTAATTGACAACAATACATGTGAGGATGCCACCGTTATACAGGTAATTTTGTGGTTTGATTTAGTCGTGGATTTAGCAAAATTAGGTTAAAAATATCATCTGTATCTATGATTTCCTTAAGATATGTTGATTGTAATAATTGGATTTGTTGTTCAGGTAGACAGTGTCAACAAGCATGGAATTCTCCTGCAAGTTATTCAAGTGCTTAACGATGTGAACCTTGTAATTAAAAAAGCCTACATATCATCTGATGGGGGATGGTTTATGGATGGTAAGGTTTATTCTTCTTCGGCCGCTTCAGTTGTCAGCAGTTGCACGTCTTTCTCTGTTCCTCATCTTATTCTCTTTTTGCATTACTTGATTTCAGTGTTTAATGTGATTGATTGTGATGGAAAAAAAATCAGAGATAAGGAAGTCATCGATTATATTCAACAGGTAAGAAATTGTCCTTGATCGCTATCTTTCTGTTTGATTATCCATTTGATTGCTGATAAAAATCAGAGAAAACAAAGAGAGAAATTTTGCCCCACTTTAGTCGTTTCCATTCTCAGGAAATGATCACCTGAAACCATCTCAGATGTATGAGTTTATTTTGCTTTATATGATAATACATTAATGCCTTAAGAGGAATTTGGTCATCCTTTTCTTTTGTCATTCATTGTTAATAATTGACTCACTAAAATGTTGACTAAGCTCATCGGGTGACTTATTTCTTTACAGAGGCTTGAAACTGATGCCAGCTTTGCACCCTCATTAAGAAGCTCTGTTGGGGTGATGCCTACTGAAGAGCATACCTCAATTGAATTAACCGGCACTGACAGACCTGGTTTATTTTCAGAAGTATGTGCAGTTCTTGCAGATCTTCACTGTAACGTGGTAAATGCTGAGATGTGGACACACAATGATAGAGCTGCTGCTGTAGTTCATGTCACAGACCATTCCACTGGGTGTGCAATCAAAGACCCAAAACGTCTCTCAACAATAAAGGAATTGCTATTTAATGTCCTCAGAGGATATGATGACTTCAGAAAAGCGAAGACATCACTTTCACCTCCTGGTATTATGAATAGGGAGAGAAGGTTGCATCAGATTATGTTTGATGATAGGGACTATGAAAGGGTTGAGAAAGCAGTCGGGAGAGTTGAGGATAAAAGTTCAAGACCCCAAGTTACTGTCTTAAATATTGAGAAAGATTACACTGTCATTACTATGAGATCAAAAGATAGGCCAAAACTGTTGTTTGACATTGTTTGCACTCTAACAGACATGCAGTATGTTGTGTTTCATGGAATGGTCAACACAGGAAGGACGGAAGCTTATCAGGTAAGATAGTGAAAACACTTTTATTAACCATAGAGGAAATTTTTTTATTATCTAGCAGTCATATCCTGGAGATTGCTAATGATCTCTGGTAGGTTGTCTTTGACGTTGGTTAGTGCTTTAAACGTATCCTGACTTTGTGTTCCTTCTTGGGGTGGAATCTCAACTTGGATACATTTCAGTTCTCTAAATTTGTGTGTAGGGTCAGTGACAATAATAATTTTCTCTTTTCTTAACAGATGCTCTTCTGTTTGTTTGTAGGAATTTTATATTCGACATGTTGATGGGCTCCCCATAAGCTCAGAAGCAGAGCGAGAGCGTGTTATACAGTGTCTTGAAGCAGCCATTGAGAGGCGAGCTTCTGAGGTATAGGAATATTTATGTGAAAATTTTATCATGAAGGGCATTCTCAAGAGTTGTATACTAAAGAATGTTGAATGGACATGCAGGGATTAGAGCTAGAATTGTGCACCGAAGACCGTGTTGGACTCCTTTCAGACATTACCAGGATATTCCGTGAAAACAGCTTGAGTATTAAAAGAGCTGAAATTTCGACAATTGGTAGAAAGGTCAAAGACACTTTCTATGTCACAGATGTGACGGGAAACCCTGTTGATCCCAAGATTATTGATTCCATACGCCGGCAAATTGGACATACCAAACTGCAGGTAAAACGCAACACAATTCTTGCACCAAAGCCTCCTAAAGAGACAACAACAGGATTTTTCCTGGGGAACTTCTTTAAGACTCGAACTTTCCAGACTTTCAAGTTGATTAGATCCTATTCGTAAGTTCTTGTATGTTCATAAAAGTAAATGCTGTACATAAAAATCAGAAGAACACTCAAAAACAGAAACACTTGGGGAGTTAGAGACTGTACATGACTATGACTTCTCCCTTGTTGCTGCCCTCTACTATACACATCTCCGTGCTGGTGCTCTCTAGTATACATATCGGTTTAGGTGCTGCTGTACAAAGAAATCACTTGGTATATATTTGTGTATACTGTGTACAGTGTATATATAGTTAGATGGGTTGTACAAAAACTTAGATGAGTTTGTATATAGATTCAGCTTATGGATCTGTGGTTAAACTTATTTTATCATTTATGGATCAGCATCATTTATATTCATTGGTTAAGCGTGCAGATAAATTGAAATTCGATATCTTCAATTTATATTGTGAAACCAGCCATTAAGGTTTACTAACTACTGAAAAATAGATTAGGCCAATAGTCCTGGTCTGGCCCAAATCTAGACTCTGCTACGAGTAGCAGTGAGGCTTACGTCAGTCAACTCAAACATTCTTTGGTTTGGTGTCGTGACAAATTTGACTTGTCTTTCTAAATTTTTTTGTTATTAATTAAGTCGTGGGGCTAAACCATAACATAACCCCTTCTTTTGTCTTTATCTATTTAATTGCATTGCAAATCCTGTTCTTTGTTATAAAATTAAAAAAAACAATCTTTAAATTTTGACAAACAAGTCTTATTTGTTTTAATTTTACCAATTAGTTTTTTATAATAAGTAGAGTGCTCAATCCCGTCCGTTTAGGATTAAAGTTGGAGAACTTAAGATTGGAGAACTGTAACTTATAAGGTACCGTACTAAAGTATTTAGTAAACACTAATTGTTGTAGTTTGGAAGTTATGTTTATATAATTTTTTACTTGTATGATGAAAAATTTATTATATATTTAATAATTTTGTTAGAATTATTATTTAAAATTCATATTTATTACATACTATTAACTTTTGTTTCGTAGTTATAACTTTTTTTTGCGACAACTGTACTTTAAAAGTTAAAGTACCCCAATCCCAAACATGACTTATGTCTTCAAACCCCTTTTAACTTTTTTTTTTCACTTATTATTTTTCACTCGAATGAGATTACTACTATATTGGTGGTAGTGTTGTTAGGGTGCACCAAATTTAAAACTTTATTACTAGTATAAATAATTAGTACAGAGCGAGTAAGGATCGATCCCACAGAGACTATGCTAGTTGTATTTATTATCAACTCTAAAACAGGGCTTAAAATAAAATAATAATAGAAATAATTAATATAAATTAATCTAACTAAAGAAAATGTCAATTATAAATAAAAGGGGGTTTTTTGAATTTTTAATTAGATTGCAAGAAATAAAGAAATTAAACTATGAAAACAAAAATTTAATAAAAACTCTAATTAATAAAGAAATAACAATGAGAAAAACTTTGGTTAAATGATTATTCGCCACCACCAAACATGCGCATAATATATCAATTCTATCATTAATTTATATTGAAACTATCAACTGTAGATAACAATAAGCTCTGTTAGTCTCAATCTTTCCTTAGTGTGTCGTTAGGCAAAACAAACTATTCACATAATCCCTAACCATTAAATAATTTAAAACAAGCTCTTTAAATTTAAGATAATGGAAGCATTAAACAGAGAAAGATATTAGGTTGATTTAGGCAATAAACATACAAGCTCAGATTATTTAACCTAGGTTATGTTCTCCAATCGAAATCACTGATTCCAACCTGCTACTAATGATTAAAATATCAAGACAATTACGGATCAAGAATTTTAATCTAGCAATAGAATTTATTCAAATCCTATCTAATTGGCCATTCAAACAAGACGAGAATAAAATCATAAACATTAATTATAGAAGAACATAAACAATCTCAATTAAATAAATTGAATGATAGAATTTAAATTAATTGCATAGCATGTTTAGAGTTTTAAATTCACCCTCAACCAAATAGAAAATCTAGCCTAATATAATTAAAATGAAAATAAAAGAATTAATAAAACCAGACATAAAGATTAATTCAAACGTCTGCCTCCTCTCTTTTTTTTCTTCTCCTTTGTGGCTGCAATTTCTTTTGTATGTGTGGCAACCGAATAAAAATATCCCCCCCTCTCGTGTTGCTTCTGCTTGACCCTTATATAATGCTTCAATTGTGGCTTTTTAAATCCTTGCATGGAAAGAATTAAATCCAAGCCAAAACCGCCACTTCCAGAACATGCTTGTCATTTATAGCCGTGCAAAATATTTGCTTCCTTTTTCGTCCTCATGCACAAGCTCTTGTGATGGGCCATACTTAAAGCCAAGGCTTTATTTCTCTTCCTCTCATGTGCTGGCTTGATTAAGATAGCGATCTCTTTTTTTTTTTTTTTTTCCCAATTTTGCTTTCATGTAATGGCTTAGCTTGTTAATTGGCTTGGCTTCCTTTTTCCATGCACATGCCGCCCACTTTGCCAATTTCCTTTTTCTTCAATTTGCTTTCCATAATTTAATCCAATGCACACAATCTTTTTAAATTGGTCAAGTAAATCCATGCACATTAAACAATTTTCTAAATGTGCATAAATTAATTAATTGACTTCCAAAAAAATCTTCAGTTATTTCCTTTCCTAATTCTGGGAAAATATGCTCTTTAAAAGCATATGTGTTTATTTAATTGTAATAAATATTTTTTCTGATTAATAAAATTAATGAGGTATTTTATTCAAATATCTTAATTGCATTAATATTTTGATCAAAGTCTATTTAATCATATTATATGTATTTATGTGATCACCATGTGGATTCACAGAAGACATAAATATAAGTTATCTTATGATTAAATAAATTTAGTTCGCAGTTGATAAATAAAGTTGGACACTTTATTTAGGTATGGACTGTAATGAATTCATTGAATGATTTGTCTTAATCATGTATGAATTTATTAATGTAGTACGACTACATTGAACAGGATCACATATGAGATTTAATTAACATTGAAATGACTGTCAGACTTATTAAATCTCATAGGCATTGATTTTACTGTAATCTTAATCTTGAGTTAATTATGATTTCATGATTGTAATCGTTATTCCATTTGAGTTGCCAATGGGCACGACACATTCTTGTGGTCAAGATTACCGGTATCTTGGTGGGAGTAATTATGAGTATTTGAGTTATGGATTAATAATATAGAATTTGTACAACACATCTCTTGATGGATTTTCAGCACTTGATCATAGAATTCTCTGGCCAGAGTGTGTCAACGTATTTAGTATGTTGAAAATGATCATTAGAGAAAACTAGTAAGTACCAAGGAACAAGATGTTATTAAATTGATTGGAAAGTTGAGATATCAATTTAATTAACGACGTGGTACAAAGGATTGTGCAGTAAAGAAATCAATGTGGCTTGGGACGAATTATTATTCGAGCATACAATTATGGAGGTCAATTACAATCTTTTAGTGGAGTAGATTTGGAATTAAATAATTAGGCTAGTTTAATTATAGGCCTAATTATTATAGCCACTATTGTATGTTCCCAAATGATTCCCGGGTTAGCTCATTTAATTGAATGCACCACTACTGGATTAATAAGCAAGATAACTAACTTTTTGGGTCAAAAGCCTAAATATATCATTTAGTGGAAGACTCCATTTAATTATTTTGTGTGTAAGGGGCCTTCTGTTATTTTACAAGGTGGGTCCCCTATAGAAAAAACAAGTAACGTGAGTTTTGTTTTTTATTATTTTGGAATCTAGGGTTTTCACTAAAGGGAGATATAAAAAGCTTATTTTCTCTAAAGAAAGAAGAGTGCAGTCACTTTATACAAATAAGAGAAAAAGATTTTTCTTTCTATTGTTGAGAGAAAAATTTTCTCGAGCTAGTTGCTTTGGTAGTGATAAAGGTGGCCACACGTCAAGTGCAGATCAAACCTGAGTCATAAGTTGGAAGATCATTGGTGCCAGTTCGTGTTCTAACAAGCATGGTGATGACGGATCGTGATCTAACAGGAGTGGTGGTGACGGATCGTGATCTGGGAGCCTAAATTATTTCAGCGGAAAAAGCTAAATCGGATTTTCAAGGTACGATTTTTAGATTATAAATTCTTATATATTATATGAGAGCGATCTTAAAAAGGTTTTATAAAAAATTCAAAAACCTGATTTTCCCCCAACAATTCCTTCAAGCAGATTTCTTCCTAAATGCTCCGATTTAATTCCTCTTTAATCCCAGAATATACCTAAAATAAAAAAACTAAGATAAAAATTAACACAATAAAAAACATAATTTACTAAATTAAAAATTAACTAAAATAATTAGAATATTTAAGACCAAAACAAGAAAAAGATGGAGAAATTAATAGCAAAATATATGAAAAGTATACACTTATCAATTGGGCAGGGGAAAAAAAAGGAAAGAGAACTTTAATTCTTATCATGTCTTCTTTATATTAGCACTTACATCAAAATTTATTTCGAAATATTTGCGGAGAAATATTTGAATTAACCATGACCTTTCACTTATACAAAATGTGTTAGATTTTTTTTAATTTGAAATAAATGAGATCATTCATTAACAACTTTCATAAAGAACGAAAACATGAGATAAATTTACTTGATTTGTGGATGTAAATTTAAAAGGTTTCCATGAATCTCAGCACATGTAAAATAATAGTAACATTAATTTAAGCTCATAAGATGTTCTATAAAATGTTGAAAATGATCGAATCTATAATATTGAGTGTTTGGAAGGCGAGAAAATAAAGGAAAAAAGAGAAGGAACCAGAGAGAAGAAGAAAGAAGATTATGGAATTATATATTTGAATCAATATTATTCAACATAGTACAATTACAATATTTATACTAGTTGTACCAGCTTTCACATTTTTTTACAAGCTCAATATATGTGTATAACAGATAATAACATTCTTTAATCAAGTGTGAGTCACCCCAAGAAAATAATTCAGCTCTCCTAAATCTTTCAAGGCAAAAGTATGATGCATATTATTGATCAGTTGTTAAACTGATCCAGTAATGATTATGTCATCTACATAAACCAAGACTAAGAGTACATGACCAATCTTCCATGTATAAAACAAAGAATTATTTGATTTGGAATTATGGAAACCCTATTGTGAAACTAGGGCGGCCTTCAGCCAATCAAACCATGCTCTTAGAGCTTGTTTCGAGCCACAGAGAGCCTTCTTGAGTTTACAAATATGATGGGGTTTTGATTGATCAAAAAAACCTTTAGGTTGTGCTATATATACATCTTCAACTAAGACACCATTGAGAAAAGTATTATTAACATCTACTTGATGAATAGCCTATTTATGCATGACTGCAACACTGAGAACAACTTTGACAGTAGAAGCCTTAACAACTGGATTAAATGTTTTTGTATAATCTATCCCATGAGTTTGATAGACTTATCAGACTTGTATTTAACTCTGAAAACCCATTTGTTGTTTACTATTTTAACTGGTTGTGTTGGCAAGACCAATTCTTAAGTATTATTGGCTTGAAGAGCTTGAAATTCTTCTTGCATTACCTTATACCATTTTGGATCAGTTAAAGCTTGGGAAACTGAAGTAGGTTCTGATGGTGTGGTAAGAAGTGTTGCAAAGTAGGATTTAGGCTTATAGATACCGGCCTTGGATATAGGGATCATATGATGACCTATTGAAGGAGGTGTAGGTAAGACATGAGGAGGTGAATGTATTTAGTTAGGGTTGATTGGTGAAGAAGAATCAGGGTTGGTTGGTGAGGAAAAAGGAATAATTACCTCATTGTGTGTCATAGAGGATTGGGAGGAAAGATAAGTTGCAAAGAAAGCTACTAAGAAAGCCTGTATCAATAGGGTTGGAACTGTATCAAGGGAGCTAAAAAGTTTGGCTAAGAAGATGACTCTGAAGATGATTTTAAAGAATTGCAAGATTGTACAACAGAGGAAGAATTTGTACTAATTACATGAGGAAATGAGTTTTCATCAAACACAATATAGTTAGACACATAGACTCTACCACAAGGGTGCAAGCAATTGTAACCTTTATAAAAAGAACTATAACCAATGAAGATATATTTTTCATTCCTGAAAGCAAGTTTATGTTTATTATATGGCCTAAGATTAGGTTAACAAGCACAAGTAAACACTCTCAAAATGGAATAATTAGGTTTTTGAAGAATCAGTTTTTGGTAAGGTGAAATTTTATTAAGTGTGGGAGCTGGAAGTCTGTTGATAAGAAAAAAAAATGTATGAAAAGCATTCCATTAGAAATTTAATAGTAGATTAGCTTGGGCCAACAAGGTAAGATCAACATCAACAATATAACGATGCTTCATTTTTTTTTCTACCATTGTGATGATGTATAAAAGGATAAAAATGTCTAAAATGAATCCTAGAAATTAACAAGTAAAGAAGTAAAGCTTCTGAATTCACCCCTCGATATGTTTGAATTGTTTTGATGTGTTTATGAAGATGTTTTTCAATGAAAGTTTTGAACTTAGTAAATACTTAGAGTGCATTTGACTTGGCAACTAATGGAAAGATCAAAGTAAAACACTAAAATAAAATAGAATAGAAAGATAATAAGAACATCCTTGTGTAGAATTAATATGAGAGGGATCCCAAAGATCAACATACACTAGTTGTAAAGGTTCTGTAGTTTTGGTTGCTACAGAATTGAAATGTAGCCTATGAGTCTTGCCTTGTTGACAAGCATTGCAAAATAACAGATTTTAATTTTTATTCAAACCAGTAAAGTCATTACAAGCCTTCATTATATTTTGAAGGGTTTAGGCTGTAGGGTGACCTAATATCTTTTGTAGGAGATTGATATCAAGAAATGCTGTAGTTATAGAAAGAACAAATGGTTGACATGACTTTTGTGAAGACTCTGATACTTAATAGCTATTGTAATAAGAACTAGGACAGTAAGTAAACAAAAACACAAATTTAGTTGAAGGAGATTGACAGAGCGAGGTTAAGTAAACTTCAGAGAATATATTAGGACTTTGAACTTGTTATAGGCTACCTTTTGCAACTCTTTAAGTAAGATGATCCCTATGCTCTTGGCCTTGGCAAAATAGAAATTTTCAAGAAACTCAATAGTAATATTATTATCAGTTATGAGCTTTGAAACACTAAGTAGATTTTTAGTGATGTGAAGAATATGTAAGACATGATTTAGAACTAATGATTCATATGAAATGGTGGCAAGTAATGCAGATATAAAATGTTGAATATTTAGAATAGTGCCATTTCTAACAAGTATTTTCTCATAATCAACATATATGGTAGACTTAAGAAGCTTACCAGAGTCATTAGTAAGGGTATTGGTTGCTCCACTATTAATGTACAAAGAAGGATCCTTAGTTATTTCTTGAAAATGAGCAACTGAAGAAGAAGCTTGAAGAGTATATGATTCTGTTGGAGAAGCATTGCTTGGACCAAAAAGGCTATGAGAACCAAAAGAATTACAACTAGCCATAGGATAAACACCAGTTGGAAACACATGATTGTAGGTAAAGAAGGTCGCAGGATCTAAATAAGCCATATTGCCTTAATAAAATGACCCTTTTGGCAAAGGAAAACCACCAGCAAATTATGGACCAAAACTTCTACCATAACCATTAAATGGTCTAATTCCATCATTGTGAACAAAAGAACAAAAAATAGCTCTCTTATATTAACCCTGACCAGGTCTAAAGCCCCTATAAGAGCCTCTTATAATATGATTCCTTTGTGGTGTGAAAGCATGATTGTATCTATATTTGCATTTATTAGCTCAATGTCCTAGTGCAAAGTAAATTTGACAGACGATATCGAATACACTACCATTAGCATTTTGTCCTTGGCCACTTCCAATATTAAAATTTCCATAACTAAAATTATTGCCATTATACCCAAAATTCCTTTGATAACCATTGGTATTCCTTCCAGATTTTGATTTTTTAAAGCCACATTTGCTAACATGTTATGCATAACATCACCAGTAACTTTGCCTTTCTTCTGTTCAACTCGATTCACATGACTCAACATTAAAGAGTAAAATTCATCAAGACTAATTTTATCTCCTCTGGCTAATACAGTAGTTACCGAGGATTTATAATCTGATGAATCTGATCTAGTTAATACATGTTGCACAAAATCATTTAATTCAATAGTTTTTCCAGCTAAGGTTAAATTGTTAGCAAGTCTTTTCATTTTAGCAAAGTAATCAGCCATTGATAGAGCACCTTTCCTAAGAGTTTAAAGTTGCAGTTTCAAAGTCATAATTGGAGCTTGAGATTGTGAAACAAACATACTCGTGATAGAATCCTAGAGCTCTTTAGATTTATTGCAGTGAATTACTGTGGAGAGCAAATGTTATTGAATTGAAGACATCATCCAGCTCAAAAGAAGTTGATCAATCTTGATCCAAGAAGTAAAGCTTGGATTTACCTCTTTTGGAGCAGATCCAGAAGATGAACTAACTCCAGTAGTAGCATGAGGAAGAAATTGATCCGAACACACATTATTGCCATTGATAAAGCTCTCCAAACCATTGCCTTTGAAGAAGTTAGAACTTGTGTGCGTCATACAATGAAATTATTTTGATAAAGTTTCATTGGTGTTACAAAGCTATAAAATCAAGCATTTGTGGCTTTGATACTATGGTTGAATATGTAATATTGAGTGTTTAGAAGGCAAGAAAATAAAGGAAAAAGGAAAAGAAAATAGAGAGAAGAAGAAAAAAGATTCTGGAATTGTATATTCGATTCAATACTATTCAACATAGTACAATTACAATATTTATACTAGTTGTACTAGCTTTCACATTTTGTTACAAGCTTAATATATGTGTATAGTAGAATCTAACAACTTAACAGGATATAACATATCAACAACATTCTTTAATCAAGTGTGAGTCACCCCACTGTAACCTTGCTTGCTCTGTAATAATATTTAATCACATACAATATCAGAAAAGGAGTTTCCATTACAATAAAACTATGTTTGTTCACCTTTAATACGAGTATTATTTGGAGGAATAATGGAACTTGTGGTGATACAGTGAACAATAATGTTAACCCCTTAACAATGTTCATGTCCTTCAGAAATGCATGTTGTTATTGTTATCATCATCTTTCATTCTTTGCCAAAGTCACCGTATCAGCTATTTGTCTAGAGAGTTTAATCATCGTTGGATACAGCTTGATGCAAACCCCACAATGCTTGTCCCCAGATTAAGAACAATCCGCTTATGGTTAAGCTTATGATTATCAATCAACTTTTAATATCCTCTCTGCAAAGAAGCTACACCATAGCGGAATTATAATCACTGTAATATATCTTATCCCGCATGAGTTGATCGTGGTTTATGCCTTCTTCTTCTCTTGTTTTTTCAGACTTATCACTCTCCATAAGAATGAACATGAGGAAATTAAATTAGCACAAGGAAAACTATTTAAGTAAAAGACTGCTACAAGATGAATCCTTAGAATGCTTTTTTTTTTTAGTTAGTTGCTAACAAGATAAATATAAAAAAAATAAAAGAAATTCAGGCCCACGTTTCAAAATGTTCACGTCCTTCAACTTTTCTTATTTTTTAGGTACTATCAAGGACTGCAATGTCAATAACCAAGTAAATATATCTCTACCATTAGAAAACTTTTTAAAACTCTTAGGTTAGGTCTAATGGTTGGATCATAAAAAGACAAATATATAGATACATTACTCGTTGAGCAAAGTTATATATTTGTTGATCATCCGTTTTACATATTTTATTTTTATTTTTAAATTTCACCAATTTAAATGTTATGAATTTATTAAAATAAATGTGGAAGTTCATAACATACATATCTTAGTCTCTCCACTAGTAACTCTTTGCTTCCTCATTATTTCCACTATCTCACAGGAGTTATGATCTATAATGTTTCTATTAATTTTATTTAGTATTTTTGTAATTATAAAAGGAGAATTCATCTCTTTGTTTTGTACACGCTTAAAATGAATAAAGTCATTATATAATATTTCGTTCTCTCATTTTTCTTACTTCTCCATAACTAAAAAAATGTTGTACTTCCGAAATCTTGTTATAACTGGATGCACTTATGATTACAGGATTTTAAATCTATCAGTCAACATAATTATGCATAATTCTAAATTGTTTCTCAATTAAAATTGTGTGGAGTAGAAGTTATTGAAGTAGATTTGTCGGAAAAGACATTCTCTGCTTTCGATGTTTCAAATTTACTCCTGCAGCAGCAATATTGAGAGCAGAGATTTAGAAAGTATTTAAAATTACTCTCATGTTTTTTAGTGACTAAAAAAATAATAAACTTTTGTTGAAAAATTATCAGTCTCATCTAACTAGAGTACTTCTTCCTAAAGCGAATGGTACTTTAGCCAATAATCAAGGCTAAGATGGTAAAAATAAGAAATATCGACCAACCCACTTGAAGTGGAATAACAGTAATGAGAAGCAAGAAAAAAAATCCACAAAAGAAATCTTTAAAGGATTATGAAAATGTTTGCTTCAGATGTGGTATGAAAGAACACTGGTCTCGTGTTTATTGTACATCAAACTATTTAGCTGATCTTTATCAAGCATCTAAAGATGCAAAAGAAAAAGAAATTGAGACAAATTTCATTGGTCATGAAAGTCCAATTAATATAACTCATTTGGATGTTTATGATTTTTTTAAAGATCCAAATGGTAAAATTGATCATTTAATTGGTGATGGACATGTGAAGACCGAATAAGAATGCTATAGTTTGAGGTGTGTTTTTAAAGTTTGGTGTGCTTAAAATTTAAAATAGTACTAGTGTGTTTAAAGCTTGGTGTGTTTAAATTTATGTTGCAAGAGTGTTAATTTTCTTTTTTCTTTGAGTATTTTGTGAGAGTTTAGTGTGTAAACAATTTTTGAAATGTTTTCTTTATACTATTTAAATATTCTTTATATTCAATTCATTTATTTTATATCCATATGTGAAAATAAAAATGAATTTGAACAATTACTTAGTGAATAATGAAGATGGATGTTTGGTGGATAGTGCAACAACGCACACAATTTTATGGAATAAAAAAATATTTCCTTAATTTAATATTAGGTAAGGCTAATGTGAATATGATAATTGGTTATGTCAATCTAATTGAAGGCTCCAGAAGAGCCAATACTATCTTACCAA
Source organism: Citrus australasica (assembly GCA_029618585.1). NCBI lineage: Eukaryota > Viridiplantae > Streptophyta > Magnoliopsida > Sapindales > Rutaceae > Citrus > Citrus australasica. Next base: position 9,128,686 of record JARCIV010000002.1, on the reverse strand, counting down.
ATGGTGCAAAATTACAAATAAATGATGCATCAACTAGATGGTCACATGTCTCTTCATTTTCTAATTGTGGTGTTGTATTTGTTAGATTTCTTGCTCAAATCATTAAATTAATAGCATAATTTCATAATTTTCCTATTAAGAAAATTATACTTGATAACACTGGTGAATTTACATCTAAATTTTTTAATGATTATTGCATATCTATTCGAGTTGATGTTGACTTACGTACAAAATGATTTATCTGAATCTTTGATTAAGCATTTACAATTTACTGCAAGACCATTAATCCTTAGATAAAATTAACCTTTTTCATGTTGGAGGCATGCAATACTTCATGCTACATCATTAATTCGCATTCGCCCAAGTTCTTATTCACCTTTCACAACTTGTTTTTGGTCAACAACCAAATATTTTTCATTTCAAAATTTTTAGACGTGTTATTTATGTCTCAATTGCTCCCCCACAGAAATAAATTTTTTTTGCAACAAAGACTTGGAATTTATGTTGGCTTTGAATCTTCATCACTAATAAGGTATCTTGAACCTTTAATTGGAAATTTTTTTACTGCATGATTCATGGATTGCCATTATGATGAGTAAGTTTTCTTGTCGTTATGGGGAGAAAAGACAAAAATAAATGAATGATGTGAAATTACATGGCATGCATCATCATTATCTCATCTTGATCCTTGTACAAATCAATGTGAACTTGAAGTTCAAAAGATCATTCATTTGTAAAATATTGCAAATCAAATTTCTATTCGTTTATTGATTCAAGAAAAATATTAAAATCATGTATTGCATCTAAAAATGCCCTAACATGTGTTAAGATCCCCAAAGGACAACATGATAAAACTAATGAAAGTAAAGCACTTATGAAATGTGGAAGATCAATTGGCTCAAAAGATAAAATTCCCTTAAGAGGAAAACATAAGAAAAGTTACAAAATGAAATTAGCAATCCAAAAGAGTCATTGCCTACTAACAATATAACAAAAATTGGCCTAGAAGAAGAAAGTTTGTCAATAACTGAAAAGAATTAGTTTTTCTTAAAGAAACACAAAATATTGGTATAAAAAAATCTTGGGATTGAAATGAAATTATCATTGACGATATTTTTTTCATTTCATATTGCCCTTAAATATCATGACTGATGATAAGGATATGTTAGAGTGCAATTTATGCACTAGTTTTGCATTGTTTACTTCCTTTAATATCGATGTTTTGCACTTAATAATAGTGATTCACTTATGTTTTATTTTTGTAGGTGCAATTCTATTGATTGGTGCTAAAATTGAGCTACAAGATGATGTATGAGGATGATTGTTTTCTTGGAGAAATTATGAGCGTCAGAAGAACTTTGTTGATAAGGCGTGGACGCGTGCTGTCAATTATGGACCTGCAGTTTTTAGTTTAACGTGTTTTGTATTTTTGGTATTACGAATTTAATATTTCAGATATTAATATTTTATTTTAAAAAGAACTCTAGAGGAAAAGAGAGAGGGAGTATTTAAGGGAGGAATCTATTGTGAAAAAAAGGACTTTTTAGAAAGGAAGGAAACCCTAGATCTAAATTTTTCTCTTCTCTCTATGAAGAACTAAATCTATTATTTTGATTGAAGGTTAATGAAGCTTTGATTCATCACTAATGTGAGATCTTTTTTATGCTTTAATTGTTTTATTGCTTTTTGGGTATTTGTTTATTCTCTGAATTATTTTCATGATTATGTTTGTTAATTAGATAACTGGCCACTATTTAATTATCAACTTAATCTATTGTCAATTAAAGGATTAATTGTATGAAGATTTTAATGTTTGTGATAAATAACATAACAGTGAGTTGTGTTATGAGAATAAATAATCTAATTTAAATGAACCATCGTATGCGTTTGTTGATTAGGATTTGGGTCTCTCTGGTTTTTCAGGCTGTCAATTGATTAAATCATATGATCGTATCTAGGGTTGTCTATTGATTAGGGAAATAACCAACGGTCGTACCTTGGTTATCGACTAGTTAAGGAGAGATTGGCTATTAGAGGATCTCAGTAGCTATAATCGGTCTATTCATAAGTAGTAATAATTTATATTTGAATCAATGATCAGTAGTCGAATCAAGCTGAGTTAATTCCTTCAACTAGAGCTTTCTCCAATTTGAATTACAATTTTAATTTGCGTTCTTGTTATTTTAATTTGATTTTTATTATTGTCAAAAATTCCCCCATTTTGCATTTTATATTTGAAAAGGATTTACATAATTACCGATCTCTGTGGACACGACCCTGCTCAATCACTATACAAAATTTTATTTAGAGTAGGAATTTATTTTTACTGGCTTCGACAACCATCAAATTTTGGGATCCATACCTAAAAACTATGGAAGAATGTCAACATAGAACTGATTGGTTAAAGTGGAGCTGTTCAAGCAAAGCTAAATTCACTTGCAAAACTTAAAGTATTTGGACCAATAGTCCTAACACCTAAAGACGTAAAAAAAAAGTGTTAGATATAAATGGGTATTTGTTAGAAAAGAAATGAGAAAAAATGAGATTGTGAGATATAAGGTGAGATTAGTAGCACAAAGTTTTTCTTAAAGGCCTTACATTGATTATGAGGAAACATATTCTCCTAATATGGATGCAATTACATTTCGATTTCAAATTAGTCTGGCAACCTCTGAAGGACTTGATATGCACTTGATAGATGTTGTGGCTGCTATCTATATAGTTATACCGATATGGATATTTATGAGAAAATCCCCGAAGGATTTAAAATGCCATAAGCAAACAAATGTAAACCTTGTAATTTATACTCTTTGAAATTACAATAATCCTTGTACAAATTACAACAATTCGGCATATGTGGTATAATCACCTAAACAATTATTTATTGAAAGAATGATATGTAAATAATCTAATTTATCCTTGTGTTTTTATTAAAAAAATTTGAAATTGGATTTGCAATAGTTGCAGTATATGTTGATGATTTAATGTTGAAATTTTTACAATTCCCATAAAGCAAACAAACTCTAATTTGCATAAACTTTAATACCTAAAATCATAGAATATCATGATTTTCACATCATCATAATTGAGAGAAAACATACCTTGATCTATAGCAAATTTTCTTAATCAAATCTCATTGCAAAGAATTAAAGATTAGCAAAATTGAGTTCTCTCTCTTAACCTCTTTAGAGTAACTCACTTTTTGAGGGAGAAACAATTAACGTGATATCCCTTTTTTATATTGGGTGGAGAGAGGACCAATTTTAATAAAATCATAATTCCCACTTTCCATCAAAGTGGGCAGTTAGTTTTTTCTCAATTAACTAATAGGATTTCAGTTCCTAACTTATTTTATTATTTAAGTTCTAAATTATTACTAATTTAATAATTTGGCACGTGGGCCACTATAAAATATTCAAACATTCTCCCCTTTGGCCCATGTGGCACATTTAAATTAATGGTTTAATAATAATAAACATTATGTGCATAATAAGAGATAAATCCTTACTCGCATTGGTCAAACATAAAATCATCATTAAACAAAAATTTATACGGATCATAGCGATTCCACATCATTATTTCGACATAATTCTTTCTATGTATCACAATATCAATTTTATACTTAACATGACTTGTAATGGGAATGAAAATAATAACGGTCCAACAATAATATCTCAGTCAAAGACAATACTTGTTAACAATCATATCATTATTCATGTATATACCATTAAATCAAATAGTACGTAAAAGAATCAGAAACAATATTTAAATGAGCTCAGAGTATCAAATACATAAAAAGCATAAATGTTTAAACATAATGTCAATAAAGACATCCATTAATACCTATCATTTCAACATGTTCGCTGAAAACCTTTGGGTTTAATCATTTTGTTAAAGGATCCGCAATCATAAAGTTAGTGCTAATGTGCTCAATTGACACTATTTGTTTCTGAACTTCTTCTTTAATAACAAGGTACTTCAATTATATGTGTTTAGCACCCTTCGAATACTTGTCGTTTTTAGAGAAGAAGATTGATGCGACATTATCACAATAAATCTTTAGCGACTTGGCAATACTATCGACAATTCTAAGCCCTGAAATAAAGTTCTACAGCCATAATTCATGAACAATGGCCTCAAAGCACGCCACAAACTCAAATTCTATAGTGCAAGTAGCAATGACGAACTGTTTTGCACTTTTCGATGAGATGGCTCCTCCAGCCATCATGAACAAATAGCCAAATATGGATTTTCTGGTATCCACACAGCCAGCATGATCTAAATCTGAATACCTTATTACTTCAAGATGATCAAATATCTTATAATTGAGCACGTGATCTATTGTTCCTTGCAAGTATCTCAATACTTTCTTTGCAGCTTTACAGTGATCCAATATAGGATTACTTTGATATCTGCACAGCATTTCGACAACAAAATTGATGTCTGGCATGGTACATGTCTAGGTATACATTAAGCTTCCAAAAATGGATGCATAAAGAATCATTTCCATGTGTTTATGCTCCAATTCATTTTTAGGGCATTGCATAAGGTTGAACTTATCTCCTTTAAGAATTGGAACAACACTTGGAGAGCATTTTTCATTCTGAATCTCGCTAAAACTTTATTCATATATGCTTACTAAGACAACCTTAACAATCTTTGTCTTCTATCATAGAATATCTCATTCCAACCACATAGGATGCCTCACTTATACCTTTCATTTCGAAGTTCTTAGAGAGAAACTCCTTGGTCTCATGAAGTAGACCAAAATCATTAGCAGCAAGTAAAATGTCATCAACATACAAAATCAGACAAATAATCTTACTTCCACTGATCTTGAGATATATAAATTGATTAACAATATTTTCCTTAAATCCAAATGAAGTGATAGTATCATTGAACTTAAGATATCATTGTCGGAAGGCTTGTTTAAGTTCGTATATTGATTTTTTTAATTTACACACGATGTGTTCCTTTTCTTTTGCTAAAAACATTTAGGTTGGGCCATATAAACATTTTCCTCTAAATTTCCATTTAGAAAGGCAGTTTTCACATCCATTTAGTGTAACTCTAAATTATAATGAGCCACCAATGCCATAATAATTCTAAAAGACTCATTCCTAGAGAATAGTGAAAATGTCTCTTTATAGTCAATGTTGTGCAAATTTTATTGAACTCGCAAGCGCACGAATCTATTATAGAATAGACTAATGGTAACGAGTGTCGATTCCACGAGGAGGGAGATTTTAATTGTGTGTAGAATTAATTTTGTAAATGGGTGGTTGAATTTGTGGTGAAAATGATTTGGATTATACTAAAATTGGAATTGAAATGACGAGAATAAATTGAGGAGAAATCTATTGAGATAACGTACTTGGGTAATAGGATCCGTATTAACATGTATCATGGGCTAAATAATCCTTATTAATGCCAATTAAATCATGAGGGGGAAATTCACACATCATGAACCCCGCGCTAATCAATATGGTGCTAAGGGCTTATCGTGTCAAATAATAATAACCTTGTACTAGAGGGCCGGTGAAACCAAGGCGGTACTAGACAAAATTAGTATTATTTGTCGACGAGAAGTCAAAACAACCACAAAAATTAGAGGAGAAGAGAAAGTAAATTTACCAAATAAAGCCCATGACACATGTTAAAACTTCACTTTCAACGCAAGCTTAAAAGAATATTAGCCACTCATAATTGAACTAGGGACAAAATGAGAATTTATTAAAATACGTAGAAAATACAAAATGGAGAAGGAATTACAGAAAATGGATCCCAACAATGGATTCAGAGCTATCAAAATTAGGAGGGGAGGCCCCCTTTTTATAGATACATGGAGTACATCATAACCATCGGATTAAAAACAGTTTGGACGCTCAGGATTGCGCCACGTCATCAGTCAACAGTACGCGGTTTGACCACGCGGATGAACAGTAACACGGTTTGACCCGGGTTGAACAGTGACATGGTTTGGTTGAAAATAATCTTGTATGATGCATGCACCGTACGCGAGATTTTTGGTCCACTGATATGCTGCCACGTCACCATCAACAGTACATAAGAATTTTAGTCCAACAGGATCGTGACACCTCATCAGTCATTGCCACATCATTGGTCAATGCCACATCAATGGTCAATGCCACATCATCGATCCGTCTATGTGAACAGTGTCGTGAACAGTAACGTAGACAGTACCGTACACGTGAATAGTACCGTACATGTGAACATTGTCATTTTTTCTATTATGCTCCTCCTAAGGTTTTCGACCGTCCTGAGTTCAAAAGTGATGTCCATTTTGTCGTCTGATCTCTCGTTTATTGTGAAATGATCATGATGCCCCTAAAATACATAAAATATTTAATTAAAATAAAACATACATAATTAAATTAAATTACAAGAAGCTTAAATACATAAAAGTAAGGGTTGTTAGTAAGACGTGAAATGTAAAATGACGATTTTCTCCTTTATAAATATACATTTTCTAACACTCAACACACCCCCCAACCAGCTTATTGCTAGTCCATAGCAAATAAAGAGAAAACAAAATTTATATCCAAAATGATTTTTTTTTAAACACTCTTATTTATTGAATCAGACTAATGATAACAATCAAATGAAAGTATAAGCATTATCTCAAGTCTAAAGAAACATCACACCCACACCAACCATCCACATGAATCAGCCCAGTAGACTTTGTCATAGCTACCTTTAAGAATGACATGTTAAACTCCAAAATCTCACTGGAAGTAGTGACACTCTCACAAAGAAATTAAACCCAATAAAAATAATAACTCCAATGAATGGTAATTGAGAGAAAATAATAAAAAAAATGATATCACATGCTCTCACCAAGATGAAAGAAATATGCCCTCAGCTTAGAAATAATACGATCTCAAGTCAAATAAAAATGCTAGTCAACCCAATTTATTTATCTTTTTTTCTCTTTTTTTTATTATGCATCACTACATCTTTTTAGCCCATATAACTAGCTTTTACTTCAGACTATAATTCCCTAAAATCAAAAAGGACTTTTATTAGGATGTAACGTAGGTTAGGGACATGGTTAACAAAGAAGGAAAATAAGGAAAACAAAGTGTATGTTTGAGAAAAATGTAGAGGAATTTGTTTTTTGGAAGTTGCAAGGTGGATTTCACCTATTATTGTTATATTTCTTTTTTTTGAAATATCTTTTTTTGCTTTTGCTTGGCACAACGTCACTGAACAAATAATTATTTACATTTTTTTCAAACATAAATAGGTGATGGAACTTATAAGACATCGGGTAATACTCCAAATCGGGGTGGGTCAAGGTAATAAGTTTAACAAATAAAAGGCTTTTTTTAAAAAAAAAAAGGCTCAAAATGGTTAACTATGGATATTCACAAAAAGGATGGCTAGAAAGGCTCAAATGGATCAAAAATGACCTTTCCATCGTCTTTTAAGGCTCTAAATGACCTTCCATATCTACTAGTTAAATGAGCCTCCAAATGTAGCAACATACATTTTTTTTTTTAATTTTACAATTTTTTTAAGGGTTAACTCAAAAGAAATCTAGAGATTGTGTATACAATAATAAACTGCTAAGCTGTATAAAGAATGGGCAAAAGGGTTACTCTCCAAGAAAAATGATAGGCTCAAAAACTCACTTGGTACTTATTATGACATGTTAATTCCTTCAAGCAACTAATATTTGTCTCTGACATCAACATGTAGAGTAGCAAACATAGTGTCACATCACTTAAGACCAAGAAAATACATATACTAAAATTTGAAATTAATCATGTCATCCAATATTAAAACAAATCACAATTTTTTTTAAACAACATTCTACCCCCCAACCTATTGTGAAAATGAAAAGAAAATATGCATGCACCATTATGAAAATGATGCAGAAAGATTTATTAGAAAAAGAAATATTTTTTTTACTAAGAAGATGCGTTTCTAAAGGCACTACACTCCATATTCAGCCATCTTCAACACAAAAAGTTATCAACAATTAGTTTCTACAACAAAAAATTAGTAAAAACTTAACCAAGATTCCACAATTGTCGACTATTCCCTCCCCCCAACCAGAACAAAACATTGTCCTCAATGTTTTAAAGGAAAGAAGTAGAGTTTAGAAGACATCACCTGGGTGGTGCAACATAGAAGAAAATATTTACAGGCGGAAAGTTAAATCTAATTTGTACTTCTTACTACGGCTACTGTTACCATCATTATTTGGACGTTCCAACACAAATGTTTAGGGGTCTGGCTCTGGTTGATAAGCTTGTAACAGATCAAGTAGCTCATTAGCAGTGTGAGCACAAATAAAAAGCTTTTTGGCATTGGAAGGAACGAAATAGTTTTTTATTGCATGGTTAAGAAATGCGATAAAGCCATCATAAAAATTATTGACATTTAACAAACCGATGGGTTTTTGGTGAATGTGCAGATGGACCCAATATGCTAGTGTGATAAGTGCCTCTAGTGTTGCAAGATCTCCTGGAAGGAAAATAAAAACATCAGCATGATTAAGCATTTCAGTTATTATTTCTTGCATACCTGAGACGACTAACTCTTCCCCAGTCGGTGAGTCAGACAAACTACCTAAAGGTTTTAGGACTCTTGGGATGATACCTAACACTTGGCTTCCTCTGACAAAAGCAGCTTCTGAAACCAATTTTGATAACCCTCGGTTACCTCCTCCATACACCAAGTGTAATTTTCTCTCTGCTATACTTTGACCAAGATCGATGACTGCATCAACGAACTCTTTATGTTTGCCATAGGTAAATCCAGAAAGCATACAAATGTTCTTGAATTGTCTATTGGGAGTAGCTGCAATTGGAATACTTCTAAAAAATAATTTGTGAGTGCTTGACAAAAAAAATCACATTTAAGAGTCTTGGTGATAGTGGGTCACAGTTGTGCATGAGGTAACATGTCAGTGTCAAATAGCGTGTAAGGCACATGGCTCGCGAATAAAAAAAGAAATAGTAAAAAGGAAAAAGCAAACAGTAATAAAATGAAATTATTAAAAACAATACTGCAAATGATAAAACAACAGTGAAGTAAAAGGGATATGTACAAGTAGTTGCCACTGTGGCTCACATCTTCCTCTGGTTTTACGTCCAGAAACGGCTTGAGCGCCTTCTATGAGTCGAGGATAGGCTTCCCATCCAGTTTTCTTATAAGCTGACAATCAGGGTCGTTTATAGTCAGATTCCCGAGACTATATCGTGCATGTTCTTTCTGGAATAATGATCATAACTGAAGAATCGCTCCTTACACATATCCACTGGGATGCGTTTCAAGAGACAAAAGGATATCATCCAATGACTCCTTATTCAAGCCATCTTTAATGAATTGAATCTTATTTTCCCTATTATCAGACATCATTCCTAAAGAACATGGTTTTTTATCACAACTCATTCTGGCACACTTATGACAAGCAACAGAAATTCTTTGAGCTCGTCTTTTTCTTGCATAATTTCCTTTACCACAACCAGGCATGTATGCAATAAATTTTGGAGGTAACTCACCTGCCAATCGTACTTTAGCCTCGATTAACCAACGGATGTCAGCAGATATGCTATTCATCATGAGCCATCGCATGCCTTCAGACCGGGCTTTATAGATTGTAAGGAGGGCATTCTGAGGAAGTGAAGGGAATCGCTTGTGAAGCTTCCCTAGAATCTCGTTTCTGTCCATACTTTCGCCTCAGAATATCAGTTATTATGGGAAATTGAAGTAACCAACTTGATTGTCACGGAGTACCGTTATCCGTCACTTCACCGGGGTAACAAACTAAAGCACAAAAACAGAAAAATAAATTAAAACACACAAAGAAAATTAAAATCGTTCTCTTATTGAATTTACCTCAAGCTCCAATTGGATGTCGTAAACACTTCTCTCAATGTCTCTGAATTGGCTTTCTAAACCCTCAACATAGGATGCTAACTCTGGTGGTTGCAGAGCCCAAATACGATGTGTTTTACAAAATTGAATCTGCCTTTTGAGATGAGTTTTAACACGTTGAAGTGGTTTAAGAATGTTTAGGAGGAATAGTCTAAGTATGGTACTCATGATTAACAATGATAAGAGAAAACTTAATAGTAAAACAAACACACTTATGCAAAAATAATTTCAATTAGTAAAAGAATAATAAAAACAAAGAAAAATCAAACCACCAAAAAGAAAAAAAATCAATTCAAATCTGGTGGGTCACTCAAATTTATTTCGGTGTCTTCTCTATGTGGTTGGTACTCTAGATATGACTTTAATCTTTGACCATTAACTATAAATGTGACACCATTCCTTGGGTCCTTAATTTCAATTGCCCCATGTGAAAAAACAGTATGAACAATAAAGGGACCAGATCATCAAGAGCGTAACTTACCAGGGAATAAGTGTAAGCGAGAATTGAACAACAGCATTTTCTGACCTGGAGTGAAAGATTTTCTCATAATTTGCTTGTCATGGAAGACTTTCATTCGTTGCTTGTAAATCTTGGCATATTCGTATGCATCATTGCGAATTTCTTCAAGTTCTGCCTGCTGTAATCTTCTTTCTAAGCTGGCATGCTGCATGTCAAAATTGAATTTCTTGATGGCCCAATATGCACGATGCTCAAGTTCCATAGGTAGGTGACAAGCTTTTCCATACACTAGCCTGTAGGGTGACATCCCAATCGGAGTCTTGAAAGCTGTTCTATATGCCCATAATGCATCATCAAGTCTTAATCACCAATCTTTTCTGTCTAGCCTCACCGTCTTTTCTGATATGTGCTTTATTTCTCGATTGGAGATCTCAACTTGGCCACTGGTTTGCAGATGATATGGGGTCGCCACTTTGTGAGTGATTGAATACTTTATCAAAAGAGCTTTGAATGATTTGTTACAAAAGTGGGCACTACCATAACTGATTATTGCTCAAGGGAATCCAAAGCGTGAGATAATGTTGCTTTTCAAAAATGCTATCACCACCTTGTGATCATTGGTTTTGCATGGAATTGCTTCTACCCATTTCGATACGTAGTCAACAGCAACCAATATGTATTGATGGCCAAAAGAAGGGGAAAAGGTCCCATGAAGTCGATACCCCATTTATAAAAAATCTCAACCATTAAAATTGGATTTAATGGCATTATGTTTCTTCGCGTAATACTCCCCATTCGTTGACACCTATCACATGAAAAACAGAAAGTGTAAGTGTCTCGAAATATAGTTGGCCAATAGAAACCACATTGTAAAACTTTAGTCGCTGTTTTCTTAGCACTGAAATGGCCTCCACAAGCTTGTTCATGGCAGAATGAAAGAATATTCTGAATTTCATTTTCTGGGACACATCGTCTAACAATTTGATCTGCACAATATTTGAACAAATACGGGTCATCCCAAAAGAAATTCTTTATTTCTGTAAATTCCTGTGCCTTTCTTATCTTTAAATTCTAAGTCAAATTCCTGCAAAAGTAACACCCAACGAATTTGTCTAGCTTTTGCATCTTTCTTTGTGAGAAGATATTTAAGAGTAACATGATCTGTGAATATAATTATTTTACAACTAATGAGATAAGATTGAAATTTTTTTAATGCAAATACTACTGCTAGCATTTCTTTTTCAGTAGTTGAATAGTTCAATTGTGCATCATTCAATGTCATACTAGCATAGTAAATAACATGGGGAATTCGATCAACTTTTTGTCCTAATATTGCTCCTACTGCATAATCAGATGCATCACACATGAGTTCAAATGGTAAACTCTAGTTTGGGGGCTGAATGATGGGTGATGATGTCAACAACTGTTTTAATTTTTTAAACGCCACAAGACATGAATTATTAAAGATAAAAGGTACATCCTTAGCAAGTAAATTGCATAAGGGTCTAGAAACTTTGCTAAAATCTTTAATGAAACGTCTATAGAAACCAGCATGTCCAAGGAAAGATCTTACTTCTCTGACTGTTTTGGGTGGAGGAAGATTAGAAATGAGATCCACCTTGGCTTTGTTAACATCAATACCTTTGCTCGAAAAGATGTGACCGAGAACAATATCTTGTTTTACCATAAAATGACACTTCTCCCAATTTAAGACCAAGTTCTTCTCGATACATCTCTACAGAACTAGTGTTAGATGATGTAAACATTGATCAAACGAGTCACCAAAGACAGAAAAATCATCCATAAAGACTTCAAGGAATTATTCAACCATATTAGAAAAAATACTTAACATGCATCGTTGAAATGTAGCAGGTGCATTACATAATCTAAATGACATCCTCCTATATGCAAAAGTGCCAAAAGGGTAAGTGAAAGTAGTCTTCTCTTGATCTTTTGGTGCTATGGGAATCTGATTATATCTTGAGTAGCCATCTAGAAAGCAATAAAATTCATGGCCTGCTAATCTATCAAGCATTTGATCAATAAATGGTAAAGGAAAATGGTCTTTACGTGTGACATAATTCAATTTTCTATAATCAATGCATACACGCCATCCTATAGTCACTCTAGTGGGTATCAATTCATTATCGGCATTCATAACTACTGACTTTTTGGGGACAACTTGCACAGGACTGACCCATGAACTATCAGAAATTGGGTAAATGATACATGTGTCTAATAGCTTAAGGACTTCAGTTCTAACAACTTATTTCATATTATGATTTAACCGACGTTGCATTTCCCTAGTAGATTTAGCATTTTCATCAAGGTGAATGTAATGCATGCAGTCTACTAGGTTTATACCTTTAATGTCTGCTATGGTCCATCCTAATGCTCCTTTGTGCTCTTTTAAAACATCTAACAACTTACCTTTTTGTTCGTGATTTAGGGATGATGAGATGATTATCGGTAGAGTACTTTCTTCTCCCAAAAATGCATATTCTAAAGTGTTGGGCAATGGTTTGAGCTCGAGTTTCGATGGTGATTCTGATGGTGGGATGAGTTTCTTCTCTAATGGTGCTAGTTGTTCAACTCTTAACTTCCATTTATTAGTGTCCATTGATGGTGCTGAGTCAAGTAGGGCGTTGACCTCATCGATCGATTTGTCAATATCAAAATCCAAACCAAAGTGAGTTAAACATGTTTGTAAAGGACCATCATTGAGGTTTGAAAGAAAAGTATTTTCCACTATTGTTTCTATTAAATCCACATCAATAATTCCATCATCTGCATTATGAGGTTGTTTGGCAATATTGAAGATGTTCATCTCCATAGTCATGTTGCCGAAGGACAACTGCATATTTTCAGTCCTGTATTGAATGTGAGCATCCGCAGTTGCCAAGAAAGGTCGGCCTAGAATAATGGGGATGTGCTTCCTTGAATCATGTATTAGTTGAGTGTCAATTACAATGAAATCAACAAGAAAATAAAACTTGTCTACCTGGATAAGAACGTCCTCCACAATACCTCGAGGTATTTTCGTGGACCGATCTACAAGTTGTAACACCACTGGAATTGGGTGTAATTCTCCCAGTCCAAGTTTCACAAATACAGAGTAAGGGAATAAATTTACACTAGCTCCTAAATCCAACAAAGCATTCTCAATTGTGTGGTTTCCTATACTACATGAGATAGTGGAGGAGCCTGTGTCTTTGCATTTTAGAGGAATTTTATGTTGGAGTATAGAACTAACGTTTTCTGTTAAAAATGCCTTATTTTGAACATGCATATTTCTCTTTTTAATACAAAGGTCTTTTAGGAAACTTGGCATAAAATTGAACTTATTTAATAATATCAAGTAAAGGGATGTTAACGTTTACTTGTTTGAAGATTTCAAGAATCTCACCTGTGGATTTTTCCTTCTTTCCTTTCTCTAACCTCTGAGGAAATGGAGCTTTCGGAACGTATTCTCGTGGTTTGGTTTCTTCTTTCTCCTCCGGTGATGAGTCCTCAACACTCACAGGTGCAATTTGATTTTCTTTTGTCACCGGCATCTCCACTTTATTGCTACTTATTTTCCTTTTCGCAAGGTCATGACTGCTTTGACCTCTTCATGTTACTGTGGTGAACTAGTACTTGCTTCATGTACTCCTTTAGGATTAGGCACTGGTTGACTTAGAAACTTGCCTTTCTCAACGGTCATTGCCAAGATCTGAACTGAAGAAGCAAGTTGTCCCACCATCTTCTCGAGGCTTGAAACTGATTGGGCTTGTGAGTTGAAGCTTGCTCGCAACTCATTTCGTAGTCCATCAATGGTGCGGTTCTGTTGCTCAATCGTGGAGTGAGTAACATTCCTGAAATTCTGGAATGCATCCTCCCATGGTCTAGGTTGAGAGTGGTTCTGGTTCTGGTTCTGATTGTATGGTCTGAATGGTGGCTGAGAGGCTTGAGGAATTGGAGGAATTGGTTGCATTGGTGGAGCTGGAGTTGCTGGTCCATTCTGTTGGAATCCTTGAGACCATGAAAAATTGGGGTGGTCTCTCCATCCAGGGTTATATGTGTTGGAGTATGGGTTGTAATTCGATGGTTTTCTCATTACACCTATGTCATTAGCTTGATCTGAGTATGAGTCATGGTCATGTGGCTCTGTTGATTTAGCAGTTGATAACGATGTTATTTGTCGAGCGAGACCTTCAACCATCTCCTTAACTTCTTTGATTCCTGAAGTTGACTCGCCAATGTGAACCTCATTTACTCTCTTAATTCTTCTAGTATTCCTGAGTGATCGACTCCGTTGTTGGGAATCATCCGCTTGTCGCTGAAAGACTTCCCAAATCTCTTATGCACTTTTTGACATTAGCTCTCCTCCACTTGTTGTCTTTAGCCATTCTTGCACATTCAGCAATAATCCCTCCAAAAAGTATTGGCATTAGCGTCATTTCTCGTACCCATGATGTGGACACTTCAAGAGTAGCCCATTGAATTGCTCCCATGTTTCAAAAAACTGCTCGTTCTCTCTCTGGGTAAACTCTGAGATTTTCCTGCGAATAGCATTGGTTTTATGCACTGGGAAATATTTATTCAAAAATTTTGTTCCCATGATATAATGCTATTAGCAGACAAAGTATTTAACCATGAACGAGCTTTATCCTTTAAAGAAAATGGGAATAATATAAGTTTAATATCATCGTCTGAAAAATTCTCATATTTAAATGTTTGACAAATAGCATGAAAATCAATGATTATATGGGTCCTCATTTTCTAAGCCATAGAATGTGAGGAGACAATTTAGCACACTAGGTTTTAGTTCAAAGCTCCTAGCAGCTACATTTGGGTATCTTATACATGATGTGCTCAAATTAGCTAAGGGACTAAAATAGTCCTTAAATGGTCTCTCCTGTGACGCTTGTAAATCCATTCCAAATTTATTTTTAACGTGCTTGTGTGTGCGAAGTGTTTTTTCTAGTTCAAGGTCTATAGGTTAAAGATTAAGTAATAATGACCTACGACCATGCATGCAAAACAAATAAAATAAAAATAAAGATGGAAACAAAATAAATAAAAATAAAGAAGAGGGAGAAATTACGATACTAACCTTATTGAACTATTACAACCTTACTATAAAAACACACTAAAAAAATACGTCAAAATAAATTAACTAAAAAAAAATTAATAAGATAAACAAAAAAATTACAAAGAAAAATAAATTAAAAATTAAATTAAAGAATTTTAAAGAAGAGAAAAAGAAAAGAAATACTAACCTTTAAATGTAGATTCACTTTTTTTTTCTTTTTTTTTAAAAATACAAGAAAACAATTAAATGGAACTATTCACAAAAATTAATTATATGAATTAAAATTACTTACCTCCCCGGCAATGGCGCTAAAAACTTGTTGTGCAAATTTTATTGAACTCGCAAGCGCACGAATCTATTGTAGAATAGACTAATGGTGACGAGTGTCGATTCCACGAGGAGATGAATTTTAATTGTGTGTAGAATTAATTTTGTAAATGGGTGGTTGGATTTATGGTGAAAATGATTTGGATTATCCTAAAATTGGAATTGAAATGGCGAGAATAAATTCTAAAATTAGAATTGAAATGACGATAATAAATTGAAGATAAATCTATTGAGATAACGTACTTGGATATCTGGATCCGTATCAACATGCATCATGGGCTAAATAATCCTTATTAATGTCAATTAAATCATGAGGGGAGAATCCACACCTCATGAACCACGCTCTAATCAATATGGTGCTAAGGGCTTATCGTGCCAAATAATAATAACCTTGTACTAGAGGGCCGGTGAAACCAATGAGGTACTAGACAAAATTAGTATTATTTGTCGACGAGAAGTCAAAACATCCACAAAAATTAGAGGGGAAGAGAAAGTAAATTTACCAAATAAAGCCCATGACACATGTTGAGACTTCACCTTTAACCCAAGCTTGAAAGAAAATTAGTCACTCATAATTGAACTAGGGGCAAAATGAAAATTTATTAAAATACGTAGAAAATACAAAATGGAGAAGGAATTACAGAAAATAGATCCCAAAAATGGATTCAGAGCTATCAAATTAGGGGGGAGGCCCCATTTTTTATAAATACATGGAGTAAATCATAGCCATCGGATTAAAAACAGTTTGGACGCTCAGGATTGCACCACGTCATCAGTCAACAGTACGCGGTTTGACCACGCTGATGAACAGTGATTAGTATTAAAAATTGTTTAATTATCAAGCGATAATATGTTATTTTATGCTTATGTTATAATTTATATTTGTATTGATGTAATATATTAGGAATTATTAATTATGTTTTAAATATATTTAATTTTGTGTATTTTTATGTGTTTATTAGGAAAAATATTAATTTCACATAATTCGAGGCTCCAAACAAATAAACAGAGGTCAAATTTGGATTCCGGAGGTCCGAAAACCTTAAAATCAGTCAAGATCGGCTTAAAATTGGGCTTGTGTAAAAAAAAGTTGACTTTTTCTGTTGACCGAGCACTAATTAGATGATGAAATGAGCTTACAATAGATATGAGTACATGGGATAGCTGACAATTTTGACTAAATCTCAACCGTTCATGATTCAATGGACATGATTGTGCCACGTGGCAATGGTTGATGAAGCAAGTTGTAGGATCCGAATCTTTGTATTCGGGTCGATCCGATCCACCCATTAACCCGCCAAATCTCAACCGTTCTTTGGGCAAATCGGACGAGTCAAACGATGCCACGTGTGATGTTGACTTTTGAAGTTTGACCAGCCATTGGATCTTAATCTAAAGGTTGTGAAGATCACATGCATGAAGCTTATGATGGACGGCAAAGCACTGGATTATTAATTTATTTTTTCTATAAATAAAGCCTCATTTTATGATTTTAATCATCTCTCTACAACTCTCTTCTTCTCAAATTCTCTCCATCTCCTTGTAATCTTGATTTCCATGTGTGTTTTTGATATTTTGTATAATTATTTTTATAAATAAAATTAGTTTTATTTCCAATTTTAGTTGTTTTTATTACTTTTAATTATAAGTAATTCAATTTTACTACTTTTTATTTTAATTATGCTTAACTAAATAATATTAGTTAGGGGAAGGTGAAACTCTTAAGAAATAAATATGATTTAATCAAATTCTATTTTTTAATTTTATAAATTAAATTATTTCTATTTAATTTTATACATGTTTTATATTTTGAAATTTTCTATCCACCATGTGTTATAAACGAATTTGGCATAATAAATTCTTAGATCTTAACATAAGGCATGGTGAAATGGTATTTTGACTTATTGTAGACAAATTAAATTTTGGCACAATAAATACTTAATCCATCATAAAATTAAAGGGAAAATAATAATAATTTGTATAATTAATCTTTTGGGTAATAAATCTAAAAAGAAATTGGCAAAAAGAATTTATTAAATTTTATTTACTTCTAAGAGTGGATCCATAACCCTAATTAGTTCATTTACATAGTTTCATTTAAATTAAGTTGTTTATATTCAAGTTTTAATTTCAATTTTTAGATAAAATAAAATAAAATAAACAAATTAAATCTTTTCTCTGTGGATCGACCTCGGACTCACCGAGTTATAATACAATAAGACACTCTTATACTTGGGAGTTAAATATTACTTTTAAGTTTTGTCAAACAGTAACACGGTTTGACTCCGGTTGAACAGTAACGCGGTTTGGTTGAAAATAATCCTGTGTGATGCATGTACCGTACGCGAGATTTTTGGTCCACTGATATGCTGCCACGTCACCATCAACAGTACATAAGAATTTTAGTCCAACAGGATCGTGACACCTCATCATTCAATGCCACATCATTGGTTAATGCCATGTCATCGATCCGTCTATGTGAACAGTGTCGTGAACAGTAACGTACAGTACCGTACACGTGAATAGTACCGTACATGTGAACAATGCCATTTTTCCTTTTATGCTCCTCCTAAGGTTTTCGACCGCCCTGAGTTCAAAAGTGATGTCTGTTTTGCCGTCTGATCTCTCGTTCATTATGAAATGACCATGATGCCCCTAAAATACATAAAATATTTAATTAAAATAAAACACACATAATTAAATTACAAGAAGCTTAAATACATAAAAGTAACGGTTGTTAGTAAGACGTGAAATGTAAAATGATGATTTTCTCTTTTATAAATATACATTTTCTAACACTCAACAGTCAACGCCGTCCTTTTGAGTAAAACTTTTGGCAACAAGTTTGGCCTTGTATCATTCCTCGTTGCCATTTGAATCATGCTTGGTCTAATAGACCTATTTATATCCGAATCGTTTACAACCTTCAGGTAATTCAACAAGGTCCCAAACATCATTGTGATTTATTGATTTCAACCCTTCTTTTATGACGTCTAACCATTTATTAAAATTAGCACTGTCCATGGCGTGAAAACAAATTTAGATCTTCATTAATTCTCAAGTCAAATACCGACTCTTGTAAATAAACTGCATAATCATTAGAAATAGCATATCTTCTTTGTCTTTGAGATATTTGTAATGCAATTTCTTGTGGTTCAATTGCCATAGGTTCATTATTGACAACTGTGTTATGGAATACTAGATTTATTATTTCTTTTTCTTGAAAGTCATTGGTATGTTCAACAACTGCATGAACAACAACTTTAAAAGAAGTAATAGGCAAGGGAATTTGCACTCTAATTTCTTGGATCTCTAACTTTTGTGGTTTCATACCCTCACTAATTTCGCCATTTTCAATGAACCTAGTATTTCCATATTCAACAATTCTTGTACTATAGATATGACAATAAAATCAGTACTCTTTAGACTTCTTTGGATAACCAATGAAATATCAACGGGTTGTTCTTGAATCCAATTTCCTTTCATGCAGATTATAAATCTTTACTTCTGCTTGACAACTTTAAATATGCAGGTGTCTTAAATTGGGTTTTCTTCATGTGTCTTAAATTGGATTTTATAGTTAGGACAATAAAATATGTACCATTTAGACTTCTTTGGATAACCAATGAAATATCCATTGGTTGTTCTTGAATCTAATTTCCTTTCATGTAAATTATAAATCTTTACTTCCGCCTAACAGCCCTAAACATGCAGGTGTCTTAAATTGGGTTTTCTTCATGTAGATTATTCTTCATGTGTCTTAAATTGAATTTTATGGTTAGGGCAATAAAATCTGTACCTTTTAGACTTCTTTTGATAACCAATGAAATATCCACTGGTTGTTCTTGAATTCAATTTCCTTTCATGCGATTATAAATCTTTACTTCCGCCAAACAGCCCTAAACATGCAGGTGTCTTAAACTGGGTTTTTTTTCCCGTTCACAGTTCAAAAGGAGTATTTGAAACTGCCTTGCTAGGAACCCTGTTTAACAAATAAGCCGTAGTCTTTAAGGCTTCCATCCACAACAATAAGGGTAAAGATGAGTAATTTAACATACTCTTAAATCTATCCATTAAGGTACAATTATGCCTTTCTACTACACAATTATATTCCGGTGTACCTGGCATTGTGTATTGAGTACATATGCCGTGTTTTTCAAGGAACTTAGCAAATAGACTAGGGCATTGTCCACTCTCAGTATATCTTCCATAATATTTACCACTTTTATCAGACTTGACAATTTTCACTTTTTTATTTAGTTGCCTTTTAACCTCATTAATAAATATGTCTAGAGCATCCATTGATTAAGATTTTTCATACAACAAATATATATAACCATAATGTGAAAAATCATTAATAAATGTGATGAAGTACTTTTCTCCCCTAAAATATGAAACATCATAAGGCCTATACATGTCATGTGTATAATCTCAAGAAGTTGTGTACTTCTTGTGACTCATTTTTTACTTGTGTATTTTGTTTGTTTTCCCTTAATACAATCCACACAAATATCAAGATAAGTAAAATCCAAATTTGGAAGGATTTATTTCTTTATTCATCTCTCTATTCTTGCTTTGGATATGTGACCCAAACACTTATGCCACAAGTAAGCTGAACTTTCATTTATTATACCACATTTAGTGCCAACATTATGATACAAGGTCAACAGAGACTTAGCAAAATATTATCAAGTTTTAATTTGTATAGACCATCAGAAAGAATTCCAGAACCAATAATATTATTGTGTTTAAACAAAATGAAACA
Organism: Citrus australasica; assembly: GCA_029618585.1. Taxonomy (NCBI): domain Eukaryota; kingdom Viridiplantae; phylum Streptophyta; class Magnoliopsida; order Sapindales; family Rutaceae; genus Citrus; species Citrus australasica. Next base: position 9,108,151 of record JARCIV010000002.1, on the reverse strand, counting down.
TCTATTCCAAATGTAAAAAAATATCTAACAAAATCAAGTTTGGACAAGAAAATTAAATTATAAGAAATATAAGGAACATAAAGAGTCTGAAAAAGCTCTAACTGATGTCCAGTAGCTAAAATTAAACGATAAGTTACATTGCCTTCAATTGGAGTTAAAACCCGGTTCCCCATGAAAATAAACTTCTCATTTGGGTTTATAGTTTGAATCGTAAGAAATCCTTGTATTGTGTTTAAAACATGAGTAGTGCAACCAGAATCAATCCACCATGTGTTATAAGGAAGTTCAGCTAAGTTTGATTCGAAACATATTAAGGAACTAGACTTACCTTTCTTTTCGAGCCAAGCTTTATGCTTTACGCAATCTTTAGAGAAATTTCCATGTTTCTTGCAAAAATGTCACTTCTCATTCTTGATGTCCTTCTTGTGGACTTATATGGGTTGCACTTTCAGCTTTGATGCTTCTTTCTTGCCCTTATGATAATTTTTTCTTTTAGGCTTCTTTTTAGCTCCTTTATGACCCATGAGGTTAACTGAGTGAATTCTAAAATACAAGTGTGCAACTCAAGAGGGGGGTGAATTGATATTTTAAAAAAAATCCTAACAATACCACACAATAATCCAATTTAACGCCTTAATAAATTCGAAAGCAATAAGTTCAATAAAAACACAATCACAAATAAGTAAAAGAGAAGAGAAACAAACACACGAATTTTTATGTGGTTCAGCAAACAAAAAGCACAATCTCATGTGCTTTTTGTTTATGCTTGACAGGGGATTGAAAATGAATTGGATTTGAGTTTATATAATTTGAGCCCAAAAACTAGCCGTTATGTGTTTTTTGATGATAACTGGCTTACCGCTTTCGGAAATTGGTTAACCGCTTTTTATGTTACATTACAATAAAAATTTGAATTTCAGAACATCCGGCATGCCGCTTACTATATCCGGATAGCCGTTTATGCTCCAGAAGCTTACTGCCCAAAATCTGGATTGCTGCTTACCATATCCGGTTAACCGCTTGCTACAGTAATTGCTACAGTGAAATAGTTTCTAAAATTATAGTTTGACCCCAAAACTTTATAAAACTGTATTATGACCCAAAATGTTATGAAAGCTTCCAAATAGGTTCAATTTCGAAATTTTTAAATAATGCTTTGTCAATCTCAAAACTTTATGAAATTATAATTTCACCCAAACTATGTGAAATTATAGAATGACCCAAAATATTTAAATATTTTCAAATAGGTCCAAAAGTGAAATTTTAAAATAATATCAAAAGTTTTAAAATACTTTCATTTTAGTCCAAAACACTTTAATTCCATAACATCATTTTCTTATTATAAAAGCAGAATTCTTAAATCTTTGTTTAATCAACATATGCGGTTAGGCTTGGCAATTTAGCCCGACCCTAATTTTAGCCCAATTGACCCGACCCTAATTATTAGGGCTTTGGCCCGAATTTTTGAATTTCGGGTCGAGTTCGGGCCACAATTTTAAGGCCCGAACAAATTTAGGGTCAGGGTTGGGCTTAAAGCCAACCCGACTCAACCCGACCCTATTTACAAAAAAAAATAAAAATCACAACATATATCACACACGCTGGCACGCTGCACTCACACACACATCACAAATAGCTGCATCACATTCACACAAGACGCACATGCACAACTCTCAAACTCTCAAAAACCCTAAGCCACTAAGCCAGCCACCCAGCCCGCCATCGAATCAGCCAGCAGCATCTTGACTTTCGATGCACGCCAGTCAATCAGTCGCGTCTTGCCGTCGCGTCTCGCTGCCACGTCTCACTGTCGCGTTTCTCTCCATCGTGACCCGCCATCATGACCATCCGCGACGCCGCTAGGTGAGTGAGTTGAATTCATGAATTGGCAATTTGTTATGTAATTATTTCCGACCAATTTGTTCTGTAATTACCCATAAAACCAGCAGGCGTGTGGGGCTCCTTATTGCCATATCTCAAGACTTAAATGGAAAAGTCACTAAATGATCCCAATTCCCAACTGCCCACCATTAATTTGACCTACTCGGTCCCTGGCTACAGTATTAATTCTGATCCAATTAACTTGTTGATCATCATTTGCTTGTATACTGCCGAGATTGTCTCTTCCAGCCTCGATCGGTTCTGTACTTCTGTTGAACTTTTTAAGTTGTAATTATAAATTGTAATTATAATCCAATTCACTGCTTTTTAAGTTGTAATTACATGAATTTTTGTCATTAGATGCATTCCTCTAGATTGAATTTTTATTTTATTTTTGTGGTGATGGAAAGAATTTGTTAACATTGTTAGATCAGTAACTATATATTAATTAACGATTGAAAAGAGTAGTCCAATGGATGCTATACCAGCTTAGGGATTGATTTCTTTGTACTCACGAATTTAATAATTTGTCCCGCTGTATGTTGTAAATTGATTTCTTTGTATTCACGGATTTTCTTTTCTTTTACTTGGGGCTTGTTGCTGCATTTTTACTTCAAACACACACACAATGGCCAATAAAACTTGGGGCTTGTTGCTGCATTTTTACTTCACGAATTTTCTTTTCTTTTACTTGGGGCTTGTTGCTGCAATTTAATTTATTTATCTAGACATTCAAACACACGCACACACACAATGGCCAATCAAACTTGTTATATTCATAATGATTATGTAGTTACCATAAATATTATATTTTAATTGCAACTTGTTACACATTTAATTTAGGTCATTATGTCAAATTCACTTGAGAATTCTCATGTTGGCGAAGAGAATACAAATGATGACATTCCTCTTAAAGGGGTCCAAGAAGTTGAAGGAGTTGAAGAGGCATCCCGTGATGATGATGGGGTAGAACAAGGTAGTAATAAAAAAAAGCAAGGTATGCGAGAACCTTTTTATGTTTGGGGACACTTCACCAAGGTAACTATTAATGGTGAATTGAAGGTGAAATGTAATCATTGTCAAGCTAAGTTGGTAGCATCTGGTCATAATGGAACCTCACATTTGGATAGACATTCGAAAAAATCATGTAAGGCAAATGGTGTTCCCTCAGTTCTTGATAGCTTACAAAAAAACTCTTAGTGTGACGAGGAAAGATGATGGAACAAGTTGTATTAAGACGAGAGAATTTGATCCAATTGTTGCTCGGCAAAAGATAGCAACCTTGGTTGTAAAGCATGAGCTACCACTTAATTTTGTGGAATATGAGGCATTTAGGGATTTGATGTCTTATGCCAACCCTTTGGTGAAGAATTTGAGTAGAAACACTTTAAAGAGTGAGATTTTTAAATTGTATCAAGCTGAAAAGGCAAAAGCAATGGCTTTGTTGGAGAATAATAATAGTAGGGTGACAATTACTACAGACATGTGGACTACGAGTAATCAAAAGAAGGGGTACATGGTTGTTACGGGACATTTTGTGGACAAGTCTTGGCGGTTACAAAGTCAAATTTTAAGGTACTTTTCTTGTTACTTAATATTTATTTTAATTCAATTTAATTAATTCTAAAATTTAAATTTTTGGTGATGAATAGATTCATATATTTGCAAAATCGATATTATGTTTATTTATTTCTAATTTAATTTAATTAATTCTAAAATTTAATTTTTTGGTAATGAATAGGTTTATATATTTGCCGGCTTTACATACCGCTGAATTTCTTTCTGACCATTTTTTAAATGTATGTTGGATTGGAATGTGGATAGAAGGATATCGGTTGTAACTTTAGATAATTGTTCCACCAATGATGCTATGGTTGATAGGTTGATGGGATTGATTCCATCTGATTCTATGTTAATGGGTGGGAATTTTTTTCATATGAGGTATGTGGCTTATATTTTAAACCTAATTGTGAAGGATGGGATGAAAGTGATTGAAGAGTGGATTAAAAAGATTAGGAATAGTGTGGCTTATTGGACGGGCACACCAAAGAGGGTAGAAACTTTTGAAATGGTTGCGCGGCAATTACAAGTTAAGTGTGAGAAAAAGTTGGTACTTGATTGTGTAACTAGATGGAATTCTACATATGTTATGCTTGATGTTGCTGTGAAATATAAAATAGTCTTTTCTAAACTGCAGTAGCGCGACAAAAACTACACCTCTTTGCCAACAGATGAGGAATGAGAGATGGCTGAAAAGATGTTGGAATATTTGCTGCCGTTTTACTCTATGACAGAGTTATTTTCAGGTACACAATATCCCACATCTAATCTTTTTTTTTTCCAATGATATGTGAAATGAGGATTAATTTGGATGAATGGGATCTTTCTAGTGTGCCTGTGATTAGAGAAATGGCTTGTCAAATGATTATGAAATTTGATAAATATTGGGCCCAAATTCATGGGATTTTGGTGATGGCAGTTATTCTTGATCCGAGGTTTAAAATGCAATTGATTAATTATTATTTTTCACAACTTTATGGTGAGGGTGCTGCAAATGAGATTTAAAGGGTGCGCAATTTAAGTAACGATTTGGTTAAGTTTTATGAAATTAAGAGTGGGAATGTGAGTGATGCGGTTGTTGGTGAATCTTCTTCGGCCGATGTTCGTTTTAATTTTAATTTAGGAACTGGCCGTAAATTTTTTGATATAAAGAAGTTTGAGGCATTTGCAAGCTAAAATAGTGAGACCATTGTATCGAAGTCCGGCCTTGAGAGGTATTTAGAATAGCCTTTAATCAAATCCACTTCGGACTTTGATATTCTAAATTGGTGGAAAGTGAACCAAGGCAAATACCCTATTTTGGCTCAAATGGCCAAGGATATCTTAGCCATTCCTGTGACAACTGTTGCCTCTGAATCGGCATTTAGCACTGGAGGTAGAGTCTTGACTCCACATCGGAGTAGAATTCATCCTATGACATTGGAAGCGCTTATGTGCACTCAACATTGGCTATGGGCAAACTCCAAAGGTATGAATATAAATAATGTACAAAATAATTGGTTTAGTAATAATTTTATAAACTTGAATTATTTTCTCATTTTCTTTTTTTTTATAGGTAAAATTCTCGAAAGTGAAATTTTTAATGGAGAGGAATTTGTGGATGAAGATGAAAGAGGCCCGCAAGTGTTGGAGTAGTTCTTTTTTTAAAAAAAAAAAACTTTGGTTGTGGAATTGAATTATGAGTTTTTATTTGTATTATTGTATAAGACTTTTTTTTATGTTGGGTTATGGAATTGATTTGGTTAGAATTGTTGAAAAATTACATTGTGTGTTTTTAATTTAATTGTATTATGTATTTTTCATGTTGGATTTTGAAATTAATTTGTGTGTGAAATGGTTTTGGAAATGATTGAAATAATTGTGGAATTGGTTGTGGAATTGAGAATTGAATTGTGGCTGCATATCAGCCTTATTGTTATTCATGATTAAGTTAGTCATGTGCTTCTCGTGTGACCTTCAAATTCATTCAATTGTGGAATTTCCATAAGCATCAAAACGACATAGCATTTTAGTGCTTTGGTGGTTAATTAATTGAGGCATGTGGACAGCACATGAGCAGCTTGGACATCACAGCACACGAGCAGCTTAAGCAATCTGAAAATGCAAGTTGCAGCTGCATTATTGGAAAATGATTTTGGTAGGGTCGGGCTTAGCCCGACTCGATGTTGGCCTGATTCGAGTCGAGCCCGATCCGACCCTAACTATAAATATGTAGGGCTTTTTTAAGGTTGGGCTTTAGTTCTTTATTGATCAGGTCAGGTCGGGTTTGGCCAAGCCCGAGTCCGACCCGATGTTTTGCCATCCCTACATGTGGTTTGTTATCATCAAAATCAATATCTATAGTCATATAGGCTAACAATCTCTCCCTTTTTTATGATGACAAAACACATTAAAACAATTTAATATGGTTATGAAAAACTCCCCCTTAATCAATGCAAGGTTAAAAAATTGATTTGAAAATTATTTAAAAGACTCCCCCTGCATACATGCATACTCCCCATGCATACATGCATATTTTTATAACACTTTTTATAACACATATTAGATTATTCTCCCCCTTCATCATCAAAACAAATAAAAGTTCCCCCTATCAATCATCAAAGTCGCAATACAAGCACATTAGTTCAAAAATATCCATAAGCATAAGGAAATCCATATAATCCAAAACAAATACATAATCCAAAAACATAATAACCATCCATATAGTCAAAAATAAAAGGACATAAAGCAGTAAATGATATGTAGGCGTGTCCAAATACAAGCATAAGAGACTACTGAGGTGGTGAGGATGGTGGTGATGGAGGAGGATACGGCTATGGAATTCCAAAGTGCTAAAAAATGATGCGTTGTCCACGAATGAGCTACTGCTGCTGCTGTTGAAACTCAATCTACCGCACAGAGAGTGTCCGCACTTCACCCATAAGCTGCTGAAGAGTAACCTCTTCAGAGGTAGGAGGTTGTGGAGGTGATGAAGCGAATACAGAGGCACCAGGAGCTGAAGCAATCACATGAGGATCTCGGCGTCTACGCTGCCCCCGAAATGAGAGTGAGAAAACGGGTAGCTGATCGGCTGGAACCACAACATTAAGTGGTCGATCATCATTTGGAGCAAGAAAGGTAAACTTGTTTTTAGTGAATTTGACCCAAGTGCCATTTTTTCACTCAAAGCCTAAGCCAAATATAGTGTCATCCCCAATACCCTTAGACTATCTACACGACGGTTCTTGAATTGGTACATCAAAATATTTAAGGATTCACGTAATGAAGTGACCATATGGAAGGGAGCGGGTAATCAAGGCAGGTATGGTCAACATGGTTCGGATGATGGTATAGCCCAAGTTAACCAGACGACGTCTAAGAATACAATCAATCAAAGCAACGTCCATGTGGGAAACCTCATCCAAATGTCCTGATCTAGGAAGAACAATGGACTGAATAAAACAGAGCAAAATGTGAGTTTGAAGACAAAGACACTGAGTTCGGAAATGAATGATACAATCTTCAATAGAAAGATCATTACACCGACAAATATTACGAACATCGTCAACATGAACATAACTATCAAGTTTAGGAGATTTTCTAGGTGAATAAATTTCTAGGCCAAAATCAGATGATCCTAAGATAGAGTTTAACAGGGAAACATCAAAATCAATCATAACTCCTTCAACATTGGTGATTACTTGAGTCTTGTTCTTCATGGAAACGTCCATATTCGAGTAAAACACTTTCACCAAGTCGGGATAAAGATTCTCCTCAATCATAAGTGTATCAATCCAACCAACATCTCTCAACAATTGAAATACGTTTCTATGGCTAATATTGAGAGTATTAATCCAGTCTGGTAAAACATAAAACGTATTGAGTATCTCACGAGTCATGAAGCTTTGTTGAAACCGTTTGACTAAATGTTTCTTGTTCTGAAAGTGTGAGGATTCAAAATTGGATTGATTGGAGGTGCCCCCTGCTTGCCGTGACCGGTTGGTTTGTTGAACCGGTTCTTTGCCTTTTCTTCAAACCGGCTGTGAGCTTGACATTGTGATTTTGATTGATTTGAAGAGAAAATGAACAAAGAGAATGAATGATGAGGATTGAAAGAGATTTTGAGAAGCAATTTGGTTCAAAAACGACTTGAAAGAAAGAATTTTAGAGAGAGAAAAATTCGTTTGAAACCCTAAGCCAAATTTCAGATCTATTGAATATGATGTTGAAAACGGATTTTAAAGAAGATTTCGGACACAAGAATGGATAGGGATTAGGTTTTATGGATTGATTTGCATAAAAAACGAGTGGAAAAAATGGATTTTAGAGAGAAAACGAGAGGAAGAAACGGTCTTTAGAGAAAGAGCACAACCAGTTTGCCGAAAAAGAGAGAGGAAGAATAACAGTGTTAAAGGCCTCGAATCCGGCTTGCCGGATTTCACTAACCGGCTAGCCGGTTAGTGTCCAGAATCATGAAAGCTGAAAACGGCTTACCGGTTGCGTGATCCGGTTTTCTGAATAGTTTCCAGAATGTGTCAAGAACTCAGTGTTATTGTTTCACGAATTCGGCTTTCCGGATTGAAGAACCGGTTAGCCGGTTGTGAGGTAGAACCATGCAAACCGTAACCGGTATTTCGGATTTGAAGAAACGGTTGGCCGGTTGAGAGGAAGCAATATACCGGTTTAGACTTGAAAAACTTTTTGCCTCTAATTGAATTTTGGCAAAGCTCTTATACTTGTATTATACACACCAATTTATTTTTGGCTTAAAAATTAATCAATTTTAAATCATTTTCAATAAGTCATTCAATACAAGAACCATAAATGCATACAAGAACAAAACATATTCACTAAGTCAACAAATCATAATTCAATATGCAACATTCATCATTCCAAGCTCATGTCTTATCTTTATAAAATGCTCCTCACTAAGAGGTTTTGTAAAGATATCCGCAAGTTGATTTTCAGTAGAAACAAATTTAATCACAACATCTCCTTTTTGAACATGATCTCTTAGAAAATGATGCATAATTTCTATATCCTTAGTCCTAGAATGTTGAATTTAATTCTTGGATAGATTAATAACACTAGTATTGTCACACAAGATAGGTATTTGATCAAGATTAATACCATAGTCTCTAAGGGTTTGTTTCATCCAAAGAATTTGTCCACAACAACTACCTGCGGCAATATATTCTGCTTCGGTGGTTGAAAGCGCAACCGAGTTTTGTTTCTTACTAAACCAAGAGACGAGTGAATGGCCTAGGAAGTGACATGTTCCACTAGTACTTTTTCTATCAACCTTATAACTGGCAAAATCAGCATCTGAATAACAAGTTAAGTCAATATGAGCTCCCCTAGGATACCAAAGGCCAAGATTGATGGTGCCAATCAAATATCGAAAAATTTATTTGATAGTAAGCATGTGTAACTCTTTAGGACAAGATTGAAATCTAGCACATAAGCATATACTAAACATAATATCAGGTCTACTAGTAGTCGAATAGAGTAAGGATCCAATCATACCTCGATAAGTCTTGATGTGAACTTCCATACCTTTCTTAACTTTATCCAGCTTGATGGTAGTACTCATTGGAGTGCTTTTTGCCGTTTCATTATCATAGCCAAATCTTTTGAGTAGATCTTTTACGTACTTGGCTTGGTTTATGAAAATTCATTCCTCGTTTTGTTTGATTTGGAGTCTAAGGAAGTACTTCAACTCTCCCATCATACTCAACTCAAATTCTTTGCTCATACAAGATGAAAATTCTTTACACAACAATTCATTAGTAGAACTAAAGATTATGTCATCAACATAGATTTGAATAATAAATATATCTTGGTTCTTATGCTTAACAAAGAGAGTTGTGCCCGCTTTTCCCATTGAAAAATCGTTATCTAATAGGAAGTTTTTAAGCCTATCATACCATGCTTTAGGTGCTTGTTTTAATCCATACAAAGCCTTAGATAAACTTATACACATGATCTGAAAAAATTTCATTTTCAAAACCAGGGGGTTGTTTGACATACACTTCTCTAATTCTAGGCATGTAATCTTTGCACTAAATGATTCATTTTCATTTTTAAGCTCTATCATTTTCTTTTTAAGACATATATTCTTTTTACCAATCTTCATCAATTTATCATGCAAATCCTTAAAGGCATTATGTAATTCATCATATGTAGGAAGAACACTTACCTCATCAAGTTCGTTACATGGTACTTTCTCAAAGGCCATGAGAACTAGATTAATCATCTCTTGTTACTTTTCATCATCGCTTGTTTCCTCATCACTATCATCCCACGTGGCCACCATAGCGTTCTTCTTGAGTTTGTTGAGGATAAGGCATTCCAGTCATATGTATCCGGGCTTCTTGTATTCATAGCAAGTGATCGACTCTTTCTTCTCATTTTTGTTTTTGTGACTTCTAAACTTTCTCGGCTCGTTATTCTTCTTGTAGAACTTTCTGAATCTTCTAGTCAACATAGCCAACTCATCATCATCCATCTCGCTTTCTTCATCACTCTCACGTTTTGAGGCTTTGGGAGCAATGTTTTTCTTCTTTTTCTCATGTCCTTTTCCTGCTGCCAAATCTTCTTCATATGAAATGAGAGAACCAATTATATCATCAATAGGTAATACATTTAAATCTTTGGCTTCCTCAATAGCAGTCATTTTTGGTCTCCATTCCTTAGGTAGCGACCTAATGATTTTCTTAACTTTCTCCCTATTAGAAAAAGTTTTTCCTAGAGCTCCTAAAGTAGGGGTGGGCACGGTTCGGTTCGGTTCGGTTCGAAATTTTGTAGAACCGTTTTAATTCGGTTATTTTATAAAAAGAACCGAATAAGAACCGAATTAAAAAAGAACCGAATTCAAACGGTTCTTTTCGGTTCGGTTCGGTTCGGTTCGGTTTTTCGGTTCTTTTTATAAAATGGGCTTGTTTTGAATTTTTAAATTTTTAGCACATTGAGCCTCATGAATGTAATAATTTTTTTCAACAATTAATTTATCCTAATTTTATTACAAATATTAACAATAAATACAAAGTATTCAACACACATTTTATCACTAATATCTTACTAACTATTAATAAAATAATCCCAAAATATGAAATATTAAAATTTCAAAATATATAACTAAACTCCAATAATCCATCCATATAAACATAATCATAATGTTATAAAGAGAAATAAAAATAACAACAATTACAACTTACAACACAAAATTAAAAAAAAAATTACAAACAAACGCCAACAACATTCTCCCATCTTTATCAATATCAACATCAACTTTATGCATTTTCCAACTCAATATTTGGATCTATTAAAAAAATTTAAACAATAAATAATTAAATAAACTCTGATTGTGTGCATGCAAGTTCATGTTTCTTATCTTATACATCAGTTAAAAATTAACATATGTTTAATTTAAATTAAATAAAAAAAATTCGGTTATTCGGTTCGGTTTTTCGGTTCAGCCTAATGAACCGAATACCGAACCGATATTTCGATTTTTTTTACAAACGGTTTATTCGGTTTTTTCTTAAAAAAAAACCGAACCGAATAAGAAAAAACCGCCGGTTCGGTTCGGTTTTTTTTACACCACGGTTTTTTTGCCCACCCCTATCCTAAAGTGTTCACTATGTTCGTAAATCTAGTGTACATGGAATATACACTCTCATTTTGTTCCATTTGAAACAATTCATATTGTCGAGTGTACCTACTAATTTTTTACTCTTTCACTTGATTTATGCCTTCATAGACAACTTCAAATTTGTGCCAAATTTCATTAGCACTTTCACAACTAGACACTATATGAAACTCTTTCTTATCAAGAGCACAAAATAAGGCATTCATAACTTTGGAATTTAAAGAGGCATTTCTCTTTTTCAATTCATTCCATTCCCGCGAAGGTTTTGGAATATCTTCCCCGACTTCATTTTTAGTCAGATGCATAAAAGGACCCTCATTAACGATTTCCCAAATTTCGTAATCTAAAGCTTGCAAGTAAATTCTCATCTTAGTTTTCCAATACGGATGATCTTTTCCATCAAAATATGATGGTCTAGTGGTGGATTGTTCTTCCCTAAATGTAGAATCATTATGAGTTGCCATTGATCTTTAGCTCTAGACGGTTAAGTCTAAACAATAGCACCTTGCTCTGATACCAAATGAAATACAAGTGTGCAACCCAAGAGAGGGGGTGAATTGATATTTTAAAAAAAATCCTAACAATACCACACAATAATCCAATCTAACGCCTTAATGAATTCGAAAGTAATAAGTTCAATAAAAATACAATCACAAATAAGTAAGAGAGAAGAGAAACAAACACACGAATTTTTACGTGGTTCGGCAATCCCCGCCTACGTCCACGCCTCTAAGCGATCTAAGCTTGAGGATTTCACTATCCAAGCCTTCACATGTTTACAACTGACTTCAAGTTATCAATGAACCTTTACAACAAAGAGATTATCTCCCAATCTCTTCACTCAAGTGTCTCACACACTCAAACACTCACAACTTTATGAGGAAATAAAAAATTACAACAAAACTCTCTCAAAGAGTAGATATTCAAAATGAAGAACAAGAGATGATTCAATGTTTTATGATTTGCGAATTGAGAGCTCAAGATATCTCGTGTGCTTTTTGTTTATGCTTGCTAGGGGGCTTGAAAATGAATTGGATTTGAGTTTATATAGTTTGAGCCTAAAAACTAGCCATTATGTGTTTTCTGATGATAACCGGGTTGCCGCTTTCGAAATCCGATTAGCCGCTTTTATGTTACCGTTACAATAAAAATTTGATTTCATAAAAATCCAGCATGTCGCTTACAATATCCGGATAATCGTTTATGCTCCAGAAACTTACTGCCCAAAATCTGGATTGCCGCTTATCATATCCGGTTAGCCACTTGCTTACAATATTTTTTAAAATTATAGTTTGACCCCAAAACTTTATAAAACTGTATTATGACCCAAAATGTTATGAAAAGTTTCAAATAGGTCCAATTTCAGAATTTCTAAATAATGTTTTGTCAATCCCAAAACTTTATAAAATTATGATTTCACCCAAACTATGTGAAATTATAGAATGACCTAAAATATTTAAATATTTTCAAATAGGTCCAAATCTGAAATTTTAAAACAATATCAAAGGTTTTAAAATACTTTCATTTTAGTCGAAACACTTTAATTCCATAACATCATTTTCTTATTATAAAAGCACAATTCATAAATCTTTGTTCAATCAACACATGTGGTTTGTTATCATCAAAATCAATATCTATAGCCGTATAGGCTAACAAATTCCTTGTGTAACGCCTGTTATTTGTTTCCTCTTTTACCCTTATTAAATTAGGTAGGATAGTTATCATTGAGTATTTGTGTGTGAGTAAAACTTATCAATTTTTTTTAAATAAGTTACGTAGGTTATTAGCTTTAAGTAAAAAAAAAAGAATTTTCTTAAAACTCATGTTTTCTTGCGTTCTATTTTTTTCAAGTATTTATTAATTACCAAAAATATTTAAGAGGAAGCCATCTTTTTAAGAGGAACCCATCTTTTATTTTCCACACCGTTACAAACCCTAGAAAAAATAAAAGAAAAGAAAGAAACATAAGTCTTTGGAGAAGGAAAACAAAGTTTTATAACTTCTTTGCTTGGTGTTTGCCTTAAAGTATTAAGTATTTCTTTGACTTATATGATTTATTTTTATTAATTGTCTGCCTTTAATTACTTGTAGTATGATTTGGGTAATATATGTGTGTTTGTAATGCTGTGATGATATGAATAGTCTGTATTCTTTGCTTCAAATTATTTTCTTTATTTAAAATCACATTAATACGTTTACAAATCATGATACTAGACATGCTAAACTTTCCATTGATAGGCCTTGTGTTGAAATCCTCCAAGTATGAAAATTGTTACGATTTTTCGAAGTTAGGTTACTGGTGCTGGAAAATTCTAATTTTCAGCGGTGGTTCTCACTTCTGGAAATGTTTCTGTAAGGCTACACATCTTTAAAAATTATGGCGATTTTTGTATCAATATATCTATGTCTCATATGATTGCATGTTTAATTTTGTAATTTTTATTCATTATGGTTAAATTATTAAAAATCATAACATGCGGCTGTTGCAGATTTGGAAACTGTTTTCCAGAATTGCAGAAGCTGAAACATGTAACAGTTTGGGCTAATTTATTGTTGGGAAAATATGCTCTTTAAAAGCATATATGTTTATTTAATTGTAATAAATAATTTTTTTTTATTAATAAAATAAATGAGGTATTTTATTCAAATATCTTAATTGCATTAATATTTTGATTAAAGTCCATTAATCATATTATATGTATTTATGTGATCACCATGTGGATTCACAGAAGACATAAATACAAGTTATTTTATGATTAAATAAATTTAGTTCGCAGTTGATAAATAAAGTTGGGCACTTTATTTAGGTATAGACTGTAATGAATTTATTGAATGATTTGTCTTAATTATGTATGAATTTATTAATGTAGTACGACTACATTGAACATGATCACATATGAGATTTAATTAACTTTGTAATAACTGTCAGACTTATTAAATCTCATAGGCATTGATTTTACTGTAATCTTAATCTTGAGTTAATTATGATTTCATGATTGTAATTGTTATTCTATTTGAGTTACCTATGGGCACGACACATACTTATAGTCAAGATCATCTGATATCTTAGTGAGAGCAATTATGAGTATTGGAGTTATAGATTAACAATATAGAATTTGTACAACACATCTCTTGATGGGTTTTCGGCACTTGATCATAGAATTCTCTGGCCAGAGTGTGTTAACATATTTAGTATGTTGAAAATGATCATTAGAGAAAACCAGTAAGTATCAAGGAACAAGATGTAATTAAATTGATTGGACAGTTGAGGTATCGATTTAATTAATGATGTGGTACAAAGAATTGTGCAGTAAAAAAATCAATGTGGCTTGGGACAAATTATTATTTGAACATACAATTATGGAGGTCGGTTCCAATCTTATAGTGGAGTAGAGTTGGAATTAAATGATTAGGCTTATTTAATTACAGGCTTAATTGTTGTAGCCACTATTGTATGTTCCCAAATGATCCCCAGGTTAGCTCTTTTAATTGATTACACCACTACTGGATTAATAAGCAAGATAACTAGTTATTTGGGCCAAAAGCCTAAATATATCATTTAGTGGGCGGCTCCATTTAATATGCTTGTATGTAAGGGACTTTATGTTATTTTACAATATTGGCCCCCTATAGAAAAAGCAAGTAACATGACTTTTGATTTTCATTATTTGGAGACTAGGGTTTTCACTAAAGGGATATATAAAAAGGTTTATTTTCTCTAAAGAAAGATATAGCAGCCACTTTATACAGATCAGAGAAAAAGATTTTTTCCTCTAATTTTGAGAGAAAAAAATTTCTCGTGCTAGTTGTTTTTGTGGTGATAAAAGCGCCCACACATCAAGTGCAGATCAAACCAGAGTCATAACCTGGAAGATCATTGGTGACAGTTCGTGATCTAACGAGTATGGTGGTGACGGATCGTGATCTAACAGGAGTGGTGGTGACGGATCGTGATCTAACAGGAGTGGTGGTGACGGATTGTGATCTGGGAGCCTAAATCACTTCAGCGAAAAAACCAAATCGGATTTTAAAGGTACGATTTCTAGATTACAAATTCTTAGATATTGTATGAGAGCGATCTTAAAAGGTTTTATAAAAAATTTAAAAAACTATTTTTTTTCTCCAACATTTATGTGCCATGTGAGGATTTTATAATGAAATTGCAATCTTTCCTCTGTCTTTAAAAATCGGAATTGCGAATTTTGGGCATGTAAAATAAAATATATGAATTTTTGAAATTCTATCTTCAAATATGGAATTTTCTTGACAGGTTAGATGTTCTCAGAAATAAAACACTTTTAAAATAGTTTCAGAAGTCCAAAAATTATGAGTTTTAATTATATGCTTTCTGAATGTGTTTTCTATAATTAGAAAAAAGAAACAGATTATTTCGAGTACTAGAAAATATTTTATGAATTTCCGAAGTGGTAAAGGTTTGTTTTGGTCGATGCTGGGTAGTTTTGTTACTTTGGTAAAAGGTCAATATTCTGACTTGATTTTCACTTGTGCTGATTTTTGTGAAATTTTTTATGCAATGTTATGCATGTTTACAATACCTCTGTAAATTTTCATGGTTTTCCGACATGTATATAGGTTATTAAAAATCAGCATGTGCAAGATACTCATGTTATGTTTAGAATATGTATAAGTATTGAGCTAGTATAAGTGCCGATGATTTAAGGATGATTGGGATTATGTTTAAGGTTGGAGAAAATATTGATAAGGATATTTTTATGATGATTATAGGCATGGGTGAGCTCGTTGGTTTGTTCTTTAGGTATTGAGTTGATTGTTGCGGATCGAGGTAAATATATTCATGCTTGATGTGCTTTATAATAAATGCAATTTATGTTATAATAATTATGTTTAAATGAAAATTTTTACAAAACTGATTTCTAAAATATTTAAATAAATTTTATAAAATAAAAACACTTTCAAATGAATCTGTAAAAATGTATTTTAAAATGAATTTTTCTTAAGAAACTAGTTTTCTTAAACAAAATATTTTCTTAAAGAATTTTCTAAAAGAATCAAATTATCAAAGAAAGGTTCTTAAATCTTTTAGAAGACTTTAAATGTTATTTAGGAAAGGATGTAAAGTAGATTAAAAAATATTTTGGCTCATAATCTGTAGTAATGTACATGATGCTAATGTTATGATGTTATGTAATATTATGATCAGCTTGCTGGTATAATGATGATCTTGTACACAATGATGTTATGAACAATGTGGGGTATAATACCCTGAACAAGGAACAATACGGGGTATAGTACCTTGAATGATGAATGATGATGATTACGAGGTATGAGCTATCAAATATTTATGTTTTAATATTTTTCATGCTTTTACATGAATCCATCACTTTTGCTAAATGAAGATGTTATTGTAAGACGATATAAAATGTTTAAAGGTATAATGATAAAGGTTTTCGAATACTGTACATGGATTTGCTTACCGAGTTGACGGCTCACCCCTAATCTTCAATATTTTGTACATTAATTAGAGATGTGGCTTGGGTACTTAGATGGAGATTTTTTTTTTTTTTTGTGGATCTTTGGAGTTGCTTTAAAGATTAAATTTGGCTAGAGTTTTTATTTTAGATTAGACTTTTCTTTAGAGACTTTATTTCAGATGTTTTGTGTAAGAATTTGGTTAAACTATGAATAATGATTGTCTATCTTGAGATTTATTAATAAGAATAAATGATGTGAGATTTCATTCTAATTTTACCCTTGCGCTTTCATGGGTAGATTTTTGGGGTGTTACATTCTATCATAACCCAATCCAAACCTGACAAGATATTGTCTGTTATGTTCATGGGGCGCCCATACACCCCAAAAACGTGTATTGCTAATTAAAGAGTGGATCACCCCTTATAAATCCTAGGGTGTTACATACACCCCCCTTAGGGACTCAGCGTCCTCATTGAAATTTGTCTCATCATCGCTCAAGAGGACACACTTTTAATCTGTTTTGATATCATTTTTCTAATTTCTAAATATATTTCATCTAATAATATTATTCAAATTCCTTACAATTCAATTTTGTTGTATCAAAGTTATCTTTAGGGGATGCTTGATTGAGTGATATTTAAGTAGTTTTATTCGACTAGTTGTTCAAATGAGTCCTCAAAGAAATAAGAACTAAAAAAATTAATTTAACCTTTTGCCACTCTCCCAAACTTATTATTATTATTATTATTATTATTATTATTATTATTATTATTATTATTATTATTATTGTACCAAAGTCAATTGTCCTATGGAGATAAAGGGCTTAGTGGTAAAAATCAAGAGAATGAGCGCGGGGGTGGGGGGAGGGATGGCAATAGGATGGGATGGAGGTGGGGAGACCTACCAATTTCTTATTTAATTAAAAATTTCATCTCCAATCCTTACAACTCATATTATATGAGATTATTTATTAATATACTTACAATTAGATAATTACTGGGACAAGAGTTTAGATTTTTATATTCTCAAATATTTGAGAAATATCTACTTCACTCTCATTTTGAGAGAGAGAGAAGACTGTTTTTACACAATTATCTTTATAATTGGGAAGGAAATTTTAGCGACTTGAACCGTTGCCCTCACAAATATAAGTGCAGCAACTCTTTGGTTGAGTGGCCACCCCATTTCTTATTTACTTATTTTATAATAGGTATGAATACATAATTTTTAAAAAAAATTAAAAAATAGTGTTTTAAATAAAATTATCACCATATTATAAAGTATTTAAATTATTAAAAAATTTCAAAAGTTTGAAATAATATCTTAAAATGATATCAAAACTGTAAAATGTTTGGGTAAATAAAAACTAAAAGGATAAAACTGTATAGTAATGTTTCAACCCCTTTATTATTTGCTTCATCTTCTCTTTATTATATTCATATATATCCTATGATTGACACTTTAATCCTACAATATCAAATAATAAAATTAATAATTATTACTTCACTACAAATATTTTTAAGAAAATGTTTTATCATACATTATTTATAAACACTTGTAATAAAGAATTATATTGTAAAGTTTTGTTTTAGTTATAGCCTATTTATATTTGATAAAAATAAAAAAAATTATCAGTCGACATCGTAATCGATAAAATAAAAATTATTAAATAAAAATTAAAAAAATTTACTTAGAGTGGAGATTGAAGTGGTAGTGGGATAAAGAGTACAAAATCAAATTCCATCCTATTTAAAAATTATTTTTTTCACTTTATTTTTCATTAATTATTCAAAATTCGCTCTTAGGGATAGGCATCAGGTCGGTTCTGTTTGGTTCAGTATTGGAAACAATTAAAAACTTTGGTTCTGTGCAAAAATTTAAAAAAAAACCGAAATAAATCTAAATAAATTAAGAATCAAACTGGAACCGATCGACTTGACTTGGTTCGGTTCGGTTGCGATTTGGTATTTCAATTTCGATTCATGTTCGGTTTCGGTTCAAAATATCGGTTTTTCATCACCTGTGCAAATTTAACTACTTTGTTTCCTTAGAAAACTATCAGTACAAATGCAAATATACAAATTACAATCTATAATTTCATCAATAATATTACCAAACCAAATCATTCACTACCATCACAATCAATTGAAAATAAAAAGAGAGTTGTGACACTCATTAGCTTTTAACTTCAAATAAATATTATAGATTTCTAAAAAGCATTTATGATAACGAAAATGATTATGCAAGTTAATTTGAAAAAAAGAAAAGAAAAGGAGTACAAGTTAGGGGTGGGCGTTTGGTTCGGGTTAACCCGAACCGAACCGAACCCGAAATTTATTTCGGGTTTGGATCGGTTTGGGTTAACTGATGAAACCCAAATGGGTTGAAAACTTCAACCCGTTCGGGTTGAAATTTTTTTTTTAATTCAATTTTTAAATTAAAAATATATATACATAATACAATTATATTAAACCAAAAAAATCCCTAAACAAATCTCACTCTCTCACAGAAACAACCAGCAGCAGGCAGCAGCCAGCATCCCTGCCGACAGCAGCAGCCAGCATCCCTGCCGACAGCAGCAGCCAGCATCCCTGCCGACAGCAGCAGCCAGCATCCCCGCCAACAGCAGCAGCCAGCAGCCCCGCCGGTCCAGATCCAACAGACAGCAGCCGTTCACCGCAGCCCACTCGCGTCCCACTCAGCCCGGCGTAGTCTCGATCTGCTGACGTTGTAGCTGATCCGACCTCCGAGATCTTTGTCTTGCCTTGCCGACGCTGTAAGCCTGCAAACTACTGGCTTCGGTTTGTTGTATGTGGATGTGGATCAGTGGATGTGGATCAGTGGATGTGCAACAGTGCAAGTTCTGGAAAATTGATTTTAGCCAAAAATAAACACGTTTTGGCCGTTTATTTTTATGAAACTAGAAAATATCTGATTTGTAATTGTACCTCCCAAACATGTAGTAAAAATAATGAATATGAAACTTTCCAAAAATTAATAATAATAATAATAATAATAATAATAATAATAATAAACATGAAACTACAGAGAAATTCATGCATTCTTTCACTTTCATTTTTTTTTTCTGAATATATATAACATTCTCTTTCTTTCATCTTTTTTTTTTCTTAAATTCATTCTCTCAGTTATTGCAGAATAAAAGCTCAATTTTAGAAAAAAAAAATTAAAAAAAGAAATTTTCATAAGGATATGGTTTCAACCCGAACTAACCCGAATTATTTTAACCCAAACTAACCCAAATTAACCCGAACCGAAAGTTTAACCCGAATTATCAACCCAATCTAATCCGAATTGCCAACCCAAACCGAACCGAACCGAATTAAATACGGTTCGGTTTGGTTCGAGTTGGCATTTTCAACCCGATTGGATTCAATTCTCCAATCCGAATGGGTTGAAAACCCAAACCGAAACCCGAACAACCCGAACCGAAATCCGATTTGTTTCTTCTTCAATCAAAACAAACCCAGCTCCCTGAGCTTCCGCTCTCACCACCACCATGCGCCTCGGCAGCGGTGGTTGCTAGATCTTGAAGCTAGAAGGAAGTGGCACTGGCAGCAGTGAAGGTAGCAATGGGTGCTAGATCGTGAAGCCAGAAGGAAGCAAAGAGCCATCAGCAGGCAACAGCAAACCCAAAAATGAAGCGACGACAAAACCAAAGCCAAAAGGAAGCGGCAGTAACAGCAAAGCCAAAAGGAAGCGGCAGCAAAGCAAAAAGGCAGCGGCAGTAGCAAAGGTTTTGTTATCAGCAGCCGGCAGCAATTTGGCAGATTTTGGGTAAAAATTAGTCATAATCGGCAGTAATGTGTTGTGTCTGTGTGTGTTTGTGTTTGTGTCTGTGTGTGTATTATTTCAAAATTACCATTGGATTTCAGTTTGATTCTAATTTTACAATTTTGTACTGCTGGATGTGTGTATTATTTCAAAATTTCAAAATTGCCATTGGATTTTGGTTCAATTCTAGTTCTGCAATTTGGAACCGGAAACCCAACGAACTATTCGGTTCGGTGGCGGATCAAAGCTATTCGATTTTTTTATGAATGAATATTGAAACTGTAAAAAATCGAACCGAACCGATTTTTGAGTTTAGGTTCGGTTCTGCCCACCACTTTATCACTCCACTTGGTCTCATAGGCCAAACCCGATTTTGCCATGGGGATTGTTTTTTATTTTCATTGTTTTTAAGAAAGTGAAATGCTGCGTTTAATTCGTGGTCTCCCATTTTCTCTCTGCAACGGCAACCGTGTTATTAAACTCCGATGACAATGAGACCAGCAACTGATTTGGCGACTCGGATCAGCCAAGCAATAATCTCCGCTTCGAATCGCACAAGGCCAGCACGGAAATGGACCTCATTACTGGAACAAACTCTCCACCAACTCGGTCTCCGTGACTCACTGAGTCCATCGCTTGTGGCCCGAGTCATCAACCCCTATCTCTTAACACACCACTCCCTCGCTCTTGGCTTCTTCAACTGGGCCTCCCAACAACCCAACTTCACTCACTCCCCGCTCTCTTATCACTCAATCCTCAAATCTCTTTCTCTTTCCCGCCAAATCAACGCAATTGACTCCGTTTTAAAGCAAGTCAAAGTTAATAAAATAACTCTAGATTCTTCAGTTTATCGGTTTATAATTCCTTCACTGATCCAAGGAAAGAATACCCAGAAAGCTTTTTCAGTTTTCAATGAAGTTAAGTTCAACTGTGAAGACATTGGGCCTGAGATATGCAACTCTCTGTTGGCTGTATTAGCTTCTGATGGATACATTGATAATGCTTTGAAGATGTTCGATGAAATGTCTCGTAGAGGTGTCGAGTTCAGTACCATTGGTTTTGGTGTGTTTATTTGGAAGTTCTGTGAAAATGCTAAACTGGGTCAAGTTTTAAGCATGTTGGACGAGGTTAGAAAGAGAGAGAATTCAATGATTAATGGGTCTGTAATTGCGGTTTTGATAATTCATGGGTTTTGCAAGGGTAAAAGAGTAGAAGAGGCTTTTAAGGTATTAGATGAGTTGAGGATAAGAGAGTGTAAGCCTGACTTCATTGCTTATAGAATTGTAGCTGAAGAGTTTAAACTAATGGGATCTGTGTTTGAAAGAGAAGTAGTCTTGAAGAAGAAAAGAAAGCTAGGGGTTGCTCCAAGAACTAATGACTATAGAGAGTTTATTTTAGGTTTGATTGTGGAGAGACGAATATGTGAAGCAAAAGAACTGGGCGAAGTGATTGTTAGTGGGAATTTTACCATTGATGATGATGTTTTAAATGCCTTGATAGGTTCGGTATCGAGCATTGATCCTAGGTCTGCTATTGTGTTTTTTAATTTTATGATTGAGAAAGGGAGAGTTCCGACATTATCGACATTGAGTAATTTGAGTAAGAATTTATGTAAGCGTAACAAGAGTGATGAATTGGTAGAGATTTATAAGGTTCTGTCTGCTAATGATTATTTCACTGATATGGAGAGTTACAATGTGATGGTTTCATTCTTGTGCACTTCAGGGAGACTAAGAGAAGCATATGGGGTTATTCAGGAGATGAAGAGGAAAGGATTAGATCCAGATGTTTCTTTTTATAATTCTCTCATGGAAGCATGCTGTAGAGAAGATTTGCTGCGTCCTGCTAAAAAGTTGTGGGATCAGATGTTTGCTAGTGGCTGTAGTGGAAATCTGAAGACGTACAATATACTTATTAGCAAGTTTTCAGAAGTTGGTGAAATTGAAGGCGCTCTGAGGCTCTTCCACAATATGTTGGAGAAAGGAGTGGCGCCTGATGCTACAACTTACACATCCCTTCTTGAAGGGCTTTGTCATGAAACAAATCTTCAAGCTGCTTTTGAAGTCTTTAACAAGTCTGTTAATCAGGATGTCATACTCGCACATAGCATTTTGAGCACATTCATGATTTCTCTCTGTAGAAGAGGTATCAATTCAACTTTCTCTTATGTTTTGTTTCCTTATGAGAAGCTATTTATATGCTTCAATTAAGCTTCATGCAGGTCATTTTCTCGTTGCTACTAAGTTGCTCCGTGGTCTCAGTTCTGATTTAGGACATTCAGACTCCCATGCTATCTTGCTGAAATCTTTAGCTGATGCCAGAGAGGTTGAAATGGCCATTGAACATATAAAATGGATTCAGGATAGCTCACCTACAATGTTACAAGAAATTTCTGCAGAATTATTTGCATCACTTTCGTCTTCTTCATACCCAGAGCCTATTCTTCTGCTGCTTCATGCATTGCAGGAAAAATGCCTAGATTCTGAAATTGGTGCTGGTAAGGGATGCAGCAGATCATAACCTGGGTAGTAGTCGGGTATCCTAGTGGCAGGATGAGTAATGCTCCCAAGTCAGTGACTATGTTTTATGTTTTAGTATCTGGCTCATTGGTGCAACTAAAAACAGTAACCAAAATGCAGATTTTTCTGCAGTTACGGTGTACAATATGTGGAAAGTAAGTCTATTAATTGTCTTCTCACTTCTAAGGGACTCCTTCCTACACAAGGCTATTAATTGTTGTCCTCCTTTACATGACTGTGACTTCCTACATTCTGTCTGTTGTTGCACCACCAATATTGTGGTATTGCCCATAAAATCTGCTGAAGCTAACACATCACCTATCATTCCCAACTCTCTGAACTCATTCCAAAATGCCAGCCCTGACCTGATTGGTGATAGATTGTCATGATTCTTTCCCACCATTGCAAGTTCATAATTGTTCTCCATGGATTTGATCGCAGCCACAGCCCCTACACAATCCACAGCCACCCTCTCTGTATATTACACGATAGTTTCCTTCTTTTAGATATGGTATTAAAAAGGACAACTGAGACTAGGCTGTGACTGCTTTGCTCAGAGAATCTGAAGATACTGACCAAGTGTTCAAATATAGAGGGGCGTTGGTCTGTGAAAAGTGAGTTTGCACGTCCGGCAAGCACAATGAAGTGGAGGATATAGATGGTAATAGGGCTTTGATGGGTGGGACTTAAAAAGTATTGAGGACATTGATGGCAATAGGAATATCCTCTTGGTCGTGTATGCAAAACTAGTAGCCGAGGTGATGAGTCAGGCTTGGAATGAATTACAGACCTTCTCGTGTAAACTACATGCCTCCTTGAAGGATCATGGAGATGTCCTATGATGGGTGTGATGGCACCGGTTACAAGCAGCAGCGTGAAAGCGCACATGAAAAGAGTCGTTATCTACTGCCTGCAATAATAATAGGAAACCAAGTTTTCAGACTTTTAGATAATTGTCGTTCTTCAATACCTGTAGCCGTCCGTCTATATTACATAATTACGGTAGCAAGAGATGGACAATTATTCAGAAATACAAAGATGAAAATATAATGAAAATAAGAGCTCCCGATTTCACACGTAAGCCCATGGCATGACTGCATAAACCTTCCACCAAGAATGCTGTAACTATTACTATTGTATTTTGTACATTCAGGATTGATGCAGTAGAATCGAAGCTGCTATCACAACGAAACTGCGGAAGAAACTTACCACGAAGAAGATAAACCAGAGTTTATGATTAGACGAGCTCATTGAGAGAGTCAGCTAATATTGGGAAGGAGAGCATGGATTCTACTTGCGCTAACCTTCTTGAAGACTTAAAAGAACAGCCGATGTTTCGCAACCATTGGTACCGCGAAGCATCTGCTATTTCGTCCATTTTCTGAATTATCCACGAATCAATTTGCAATCCAAAATGAAAGAAGTAAAGCATGAATCCTAGAGAAGCAGAAATATTTATCTTGGGGGTGGAAACGAGTTTGTACATTCAGGAATCTGTCCTAGGAGTGCTCACCCAACCTTGGGTTTACCAAAAACAAAAAATAAAAGTAAAAAAAAAATTAAACAATTATTTCTTTTATTAGTATATGCAACTCTACAAAAGAATTTTGAATTTTCTCTATCCCATCTACACAAGCTAGACCTCATTTACGTTTTACTGTATACATTGAGAATGGCAAGGCAGTGTAGAAAACAAAATCAGCTACCGCATCTCCAAACAAAAAAGAATGCAAAAACAACGAAAATCTAGATACTTGAACTATTCAACTGTACAGAATCCTTCTATACAAAGAATGCAGAAAATCACGAAGCAATATATGTACATCTTGTAGCTGGTCAATCTTCAAGGCGCTGAATTTCACCCATCATGATCCGGTTGCTAGAAACTTTAAATCCAAGGAGAGCGGGATCTATCTGCCTTCCTTTCTTTCCTTTCTTTTTGCCACCCCGCCCACTTGGTGCACCATCAGATGACTCAAAAGCAGCCCCATTTGATGGATCTGCTTCTGGATGAACTGGTTTCTTAAGCATGTCTATGAATGATGTCTCCGAGACTGCTGCATCACTGAAAGATGAGGTCCTCCTAAATCGCAGATCTTTCTTGCCAGTTTCAGAGACTCTGGCTCCTACTGGATTATTAACAGATTCCCGCTTTCCTTCTGAAAGTTACCACAGCCATAAATGAACTAATAGTCCATAACCAAAAAAATTAAAAGCAGAGTGACTGAAACACATTTTATACCATCAGATGCAAGGGAAGCTGAACTTTTCTGCTTGACAATTGGAGCAGCAGTTGGCTCATCCTGGGAAGATGAAACAACTCTTGTTACAGTTGGGCGTTTGTTCCAATCATTGTCAAGCCCTTTGGGTAACATGGTGGGTAGCCTGTCAACAAAAAATGACTTCTTTATCAACATGGCTAAGGGAGTAAACAGTTGCAAAACGTAGCACTAGCCACTAGCTACTGCAAAATCACTGAGCAAAACTATTCCAACAATAGTGAACAGCAGCTCTTTTTTTTTTTTTTAATGAAAAACGGTGATTAACTCAGTACAAATACATCCGCCGGGGGGGGGGGGGGGGGGGGGGAGAACCATACCTGTCATTAGAAACTTCTCCGACTGACTTATCTGATCCAATATCATAGCCTCCATTTCCACCTGCATAGTTTTCAGTGCTTTCAACATTCATTTAAACAAAAACAAGATCCACCAAGAAGAATAATTGACTAATTACCAGAAGTACTAAGCGAGCTGTGCCTACTATGGGCAGTACTAGGTTGCTCCCCACAATCCAGCGAATTTTCTGTTTCCTCCAAGTTATCCTTGATCTCTGAAACTGACCAGCTCATGCCTTTTGACCCATGTCTGTTCCCCTTCAGCCCTTGCAGTTCAGACTCCGCAGCTGATTTACTGATAGAGTTAGGATGTTCTACAATGCCTGACAAGAATGACTGTTCCATTGTTGCTCCAGAACTAGATCTTGGGATCAATCTTTCAGTGTTTCCTGCCTGCTTAAATTTTGCACCGTTATTGAAATTTTGAGGGCCTTCAATAAAGGAGCTAATCTCACTGACTTCTTGATCTGGTAGATGACTAAAAGGATGATTAAAAGAGTGTGTCTCAGAAACTGGCCAAACAGTTTCCTGAGTTTTAGAAGATGATATAAGATGTTGATAATCAACTTCTGATGACTGCATAGATTTATGACCCAAGTTTTGATGGAAATGGTCCATTGGAGCTCGCTTTGAATTCTCCTCATCACCTGTGGTGGGTGCCCATATACTTGAATTCACAGCATTCATATTAATATCTGACTCCTTTCTTTGCTGTTCAGCTTTAAGATTCAACTGTTGAATATGTTTCTCAGTCCAGTTACTTTCTAGCAGCCCACTATTCACTGGGGAGTGGTGCTCTATCATGCCTGGATAAGAAGCATAAAACTCATTAGAAACATGACGGGAGTGAGAAGAGACACCTGAAGACAAAGAACCAAGCTGGCCAGAGGAATGCATATACAGATGTTGATCTGGGAAATCTAAACCTTGGCCACAAGCATTCACATTATCTAAATTCATTGACCTATCCAAAGCTGTAGAGCTAGGTTCAAAAAAGCCTAGCTGATGCTGTTCTTGTATAGCAGGATTCCAATGATGAGGGTCAAATCGCTCCACAGATGAGGAAAGCCTCCGATGTTGCTGGTAAAAATCTGAAGAATTAAGGCCTGCAGACTGAACATGGTGATGATCAGCAGGATTCCTAAAAAATTGACCAGCCTCATCCACTGACCATGGCCCGTTGATGCGCCTTTCCCCCTCCAACCCCAACTGCTGCCTCAATGACAATACTTGCCGACCCTGCAAAGGGTCTTGCTGAAAATGAAGCTGCTGTTCTGAAGAAAGCATATTTCGATGCTTTGCCTGTGATATGAGGTCTAGTAAAGCAGCTGACTGTCCTCGGTGTGCATTCTGACCAATCTTTGCTTGGATAATCTGCTCCATTGATGGATCAAACTGCCCTTTTTGAAAGTTTTGTTGAAGTTCATGCAGAAGGTGCATCCTTAACTGAACCTGATCGAGCGGGTTGTCTCTCATAGTATCTGCCTTCAACCGTCCATAAACAGGATCAGATATCTGATGCTGCAATAACTGTTCCCAAAGAAACTGCTGTTGCTGTTCTTGCTGAAGCAATTTCATTTGGTTGAGACGCTGCTGCTGCTGCTGCTGCTGCTGTTGCTGCTGTTGCTGATGCTGCAATAACCGTTGCTGTTGCTGAAGCTCAAGATGCCTCTGTTGCTGAAGTTCAATATTTCGCAGTTGCTGAAGTTCTTCAAGATGCCTCTGTTGTTGGAGTTCTTCAAGATGCCGCTGTTGAAGTTCTTCAAGATGCCTCCGTTGTTGGAGTTCTTCAATTTGCCTCCGTTGTTGGAGTTCTTCAAGTCGCCTCTGTTGTTTGAGTTCTTCAAGTTGCCTTTGTTGTTGGAGTTCTTCGAGGTGCCGCTGTTGCTGAAGCTCAAGGTGCCGCTGTTGCTGAAGCTCAAGGTGCCGCTGTTGTTGAAGCTCAAGGTGTCGCTGCTGTGGAAATTGAAGTTCCAATAGTTGTTCCATTTCTAATCGTGGATGGCCTGAACGTTGCAGACTTAGGTTCTTGCTCTGAGAAAGAGCGTAAGCAGGAATTTCCTCTATTCCCAATCCAGTGGCATGTGAAGAATGATGAGACAAAAGATTGTGATGTTGTAGTTCATTTTGCAACTTTTGCGATATTATGTGCTCTCCCAGATTAAAACCATTCACTGTTTGCTCCCTACGCAACAAGTGGTGAGCATCTACAGAACCTTGATGAATGTTTTGTTTAGAATGTGTGTTTTTCCCATAATCATCAGACAAGGACTCCCCGAAAGAGGGTTGATCAGCCGTCATACGAAAACCACTCTGATTGACAAATGTGGCTTCTCTCTCAAGTAAAGAATCCATGATCTGATCCTGATCACCTATGCCTGAGGCCAAATTTGATGACTGAGTACGCCTCAAGTGAGAGCTATCTTTGAGCTCAGACATCAAAAGGCCAAAAGGATGCAATTTATCATCATCCTGATGTTTAGGCATGGTAGTTTCAGAAAATTCATTAGCAAGGGAATGATGGCTAGCAGGACTCGATATAGAACTGTGAATATCACTAGCAGATTTCCTAAATTGATTTCCACAGCTACTTGCAGGCCTCCCAGGGAAGACAATTTCTGTAGCATATAAACATAAGCACTTGAAGTGGCATAACAATCAGATACAATTATAAATATTAATAGAAAATTTAAGCCATGTAACAAACCTTCATCTTGAGCAACAGAATTTTGGAAGTTCTTATCGTCATCATAATGCAACTCGGACTTATTTTCATTATTAGGCACTCTTGAATAATAATTAATGCTCGAAGCTGCAGTTGAAACCCGCTGTTGATCATTTGCAACAGCAGACCCCTTAAAGTCAGAACCAGAAACACTAGGGGCGAGGCTGTCTTCCAAGGTACCTCCAACAGCATCAGATAGCTGTGATGTGGCAGTTAGATTAGTACCAGGGGCAGACGCAGCTTTAAATTTTAGATGTGGCATAATTTCACCAAGTTCTTGAAAGGGTGATCCAGCAGGGGCATCTGACAACCGAACAGGTAAATCGGTTCCAAAATAGCCTTGCTCAAACCACATAATGATATCAATTCCCATATATGGTCCCTGAATTTCTCCTTGAGGATCAAGATAAAACAAGCTTAAATCCTCTGGCTCTGGTGGTAAGACATCCACTGAATGAGCCTTGTCATCGCCTTGAAGATGAAGCTGATCACTACTTGAATTTTTCTGGAGGGATGTAAAATCAAATAGAGAACTTGAATCATCAGGAAGCTGGCCACCAACATCTAAAGTAACTGGCTCAATAAACCCTAACTTAGAGTGCTTTGACAGAATCAAATCTGCTCGTTGTTGGCTTTCAGAATATTTCAGATCATTCACACTATTACTCAGACCACAAGTCTCCCCTGCACTGCAGATATTTTGTCTGTTAAAAATTGAACTTATCAAGCCATCATGTACAACTGCATCAGTTGTTCCTGTCATAAACTTCTCTTTGCCTTCTATCAAAGCATCCCTTTCTGAAATGGAGAATAAGTTCAAATATACATGCACTCAATTAGTTATTTATCATCAATATACTCGAATTAAAATAACTGCCATAGCTTTAAAATGATACTTTCTTACCCTTGGAAACAGCTGCCAGTGAGTCAGATGTATCTAGTCCCTCAGCTCCATTATCTTGAGAAGAAATATGTACAGCAGCATTTTCAACAGTTTCAATAGTTTCGTCAGACAGCACCGTAGCAACCACTTGTCCTCCACTTGTGGCATCAAAACCTGGATAGAAAATAATCCTCCATCAGAGAAAAATAAAATATTTTATTCTACAACAGCCCATGAAAAGCAACTCTACTAACCTGTAATATCAGCACTAGATGGCACATTTTTGTCCCTAAATGAATTCTGCAACACACCACTGCTTCCGATTTTTCCTTTCCATATGTCCCAAAGAACAGCCTGCAGAAAACAAAAGATCCAATTTGAAGCAGCCATTACTACAATGATATATACTTACTGAAAGAAACTATATACCTCTTCCTCTGCATCAGGAGCAACAAAAGCCAATGGCTCAATGGCTGCTACTTGTGTTATCGGTGACACATGTTCCATCTCATCAGGTATGGCATCAAAACTCGGAACAGTCTTATGCTTGCGATAAATGTCAAGAAGCTTTCCTCTAGGGTAGCAATATGTACTGGCAGCAGAGGAGCTGCATAATTTATCTACAGGAACAGAACCAATAACAGATACAGAAGGGGATCTGCCTGCGATTCCATTATTACCAGACCTTCCACGCCCTGCTGCAAATCGCACATTTGAGCCTTCCATCCGTCCCCTCTCTGGCCCAAATCCTGGTGCAGAGCGATATGCAGCCGAACCACCAGCATGAGCTTCCATACGATGGCGTGGCCTCCACTTATCACGAGAGTCATTGTCACGCTCAGAGGCTGGGCGATTCCCACTGACAAAAGATTGTCTGTCAATCTGAATATCTTCCTTCTCAACATCTGTCCTTTTTTCATTTCGAGAATCCTTGTCTTTATCTTCAGGACCCCATCTTGAAGTCCACTTGCTATCTCTGCGGGAATCATGCCAACGATCTGTAGAAGACAGGGGTCTAGTTTCAGACATATCCTTAGGTAAGGCATCAGCACGACGATCTTCTTTTCTGCGATCTCTTCTACCAAGTAAGCCCGTTTCTCTCTCCTCTTCACGCCAACGGCGGTTGCTTTCAACATCAGGCACAATCTTCCTCCAGTCTTTCTTATCCTGAGATCCATCTAAACGCCAACTGTCTTTTAGATTAGGATCAGTGACGTTTCCATGAGGCAAAGAATTTGGTGCACGCATTTCCTGCCATTTTTTGGGTACAGATAGAGATAAAGGTGAGTAACAAACATGCTATTAAGAAAATTTCAGAGCAGTAGTGAAACTTCAATAGTGATGACCAACGATCCTGACCTGGACAATATATTTTTTTTCATAAACCAAAAAAAAATCTAGCTTACTCAGTTTTGGAATTATGACTTGAGCAAAAAGACCAAACCAATTTAAATAGAAGTTAAAAAAAAAATGCATTCACTTCTCTTGCACATGGAACTTTTTGCAGCAATATGCTAATAAACTTGGTCCAAAAACACGGTAAAGAGTATCTGTAAAGAAAGACATAAAATTTTCTGCCCCCAATCTCCATAACACAAAAGTTATCCAGAGGCTCTAAATGAGCATGGATCAATATACCACTGCAATTGGAAGGGACAAATATAAATGGAGGCCAGCAATTATAGAAGTGAAAAATTCTTCACCGCAGCATTTAAAAAGATATCTACAAACATGACATCAAGCATCTCATCTCATAAGATATTTCAAGCTGCAAGTCTGAAACAACCTTAACAGATATCATAACATATTCAGCAGTGATGGGAATGCCTAACAAAATAGACATTTTACAATTAGAGAAAATTCATAAAAGGCTGATATAGAGTCACTTAATAGCCGAATATACAAATTTACTGTCGAGAGATACTAAAAAAAACAAATTCAGGAGCATTATCATATTGGGTTAAGGAAGAAAAGATCTTTCTTTCAACAAACTTCAGTAGCAACCAATGCCTAATCAAGATAAGAGACAAAATCAACTGATTTTGGATCACAATACAGCAAATGGCAGAAATATCAATCAATCAAGATTACCTACAGGCAATCTTGGAAGCATAACATGCCAGTAGCAACATATAATGAAAATTTATTTTCTTCTGAAAATAAAAGCAAGCATCACTCCAGCAAGCAAGAAAATTGAAAAGTTTACAAACCCATTGACCATGATGTACCAGTGAATAACCTAGAAACATACCTGCCCACCTCTTACATATGTAATAAAAGGCTCTACCAGGTTAGACACAAATAATTAACTGTAATAGTATTATTATTCAAGATTTTCATACCCCTGATGCTCCTGTACTTGATGTCTTGGCATCAATTGGTTTAGCATAAAGCCACTGCGGAGACAAAGGAATGCTGCTGTCTGAAGTTGCCTGATCAGCAACTGCAACCAGAGTAAAATTGCAACCATACAAAACCAGTGTAAGAACCACACAAGCATACACAAACAGAATATAAGGCAGAATAAAGAAATTGAATACACAACGAAAGCATTCACGCGTGTCCTTGTCAAACCAAGTTACAACATTTACAGAACTCCAGCAAAAATAATTAGTCCACCTTTTGACTCATCAAGTAACCCCATAGCTGACTTCTCGTCACCACTGCCGCCCCAAGCTTCATCTAGCACGACACAAAATTAAAATTATTGGTACATATATTCACACACCAGACTGAATCATTCATTTAAAATCAAATAAAAAAATTATAAACTACTAAAATTCATGTTCATAGTTGCACTTAATAGCCATAGTAAAGAAATAAACAATATAAGGAATTCAAAAATTGACCTGCAGGCGATTAGAATTAGATGAGCGCCCGAAACAGAAAATAACAGATTTATGATAAGACAAAGCAGACTTAGAAGCCTAAATTCAAAGTAACCTTTGAGAAATACACACAGCTCACAATTGATAATAAGAAAACACATATATATTTTTATGAGGCGCAGATCGATCAGATATAGCTATGAAGGTTTATTTCCGTAACAATGAGATTAGATAAATACAAATTAAGATTGAAAAAATATAAAATAAAATAAATAAATAAAACCTTTGACAGAGCGGCGTTGATCGAACGTTTTGGTGGAGAGGAGATCGTCCGGCAGATCAAGCTTTCTGTCAGCCATCACAGGAATTCGCAGGAAAATTAAAAGCCTGAGAATTGGCGAGAGAGTAGAGAGAGAAAGAGACACAAAGAGATGGCTAGGGTTTGTTGAATTGCAGAGATTCAGAGAGAAACAGACAGTGTGTGTGTATTTTCTTTTTAAGAGATGTTAATACTGCTATTATTTATTTTTTTTTATTTTATAATACAAAAAAAATGAATTGCATTTTTTTTCAAATAATTTATTGGTGAGTTCTTTAATTTGCCAACGACCCAACGCTAACAATAGCACACCCAGTAGTGCTTTAACTGTGAAATTTGCTTTCTATTTTTTCAAATGTCCCAGGGTTACTTTATTCATATTAATCGTTTAAATACATAAAAGCTACTATTCATCACTACTGATTCAATTTATTATTTACCCTTTGCTTATCCTTGAAAAATTCATATTTGTGGGAATAAATTATGACGTTTGGCTGTGTGATTGGCAGCATGATATGATACCCACTAGTGATGTGATTGCAATTTACCAATTAGCAAATGTATATTGATTATTGAGTAATAAAATAATCACTCTTTTTTAGAGATTAAAGCAGTTAAAAGACAAAAAGGGGTCACCAAAAATGAATTAAAAAGCCCATTGTAGGGGAAATAAAAACAAGTGTAAGATATCACTGGAGATTTTCTTCTAGATGAATGATCAAGTAATAAGATGTCAGCGTCAGGCAACAATTCCTACTAATTTGTTTCATGTACACATGATTTTTATGCTGATGTTGAAAGAAGTACACAGAACAAGCAAGGTCCTCAAGAATCTTTTTTATTGTATCAGAATTAAAATCTTAAAGGTACCAGTTATTGTACCGACACAGTTCCAACAAGAAGATCCAGATGTAGCACAAAGATCATAAACATCAGCCATTACAGAACTTCCACTGACAGTATGATGTTAAAGGCCTTGCTCACCCATCGGAAGTTGAAAAAAGTGCATGTTCTAAACAAAATTAACTCACTGGAAAATTACACAGGTTCACAAGATAGGAATATACTAGGAGACTGAAGGCAGAGATATAAATGTTCAATGATGGTGAAAAACAACTTACACTAAACAAGCATTTGCATTGAATCAGGACTAAACCCACGACAAGAATGCATATTCATGTAAAAAAATATCCTGCTTCTCAATTAAATTTAATCACCCTATAATGAAAGAAAACCTCTCTAATCAGCCTGAACAACTTCAAAATAACCAAAAATCTCAGAGGGTAAAAAGTCCCAATGCTCATATCCTAAATAACAAAATTGCCGTAGATTAACAAAATTGCAAAAGATTGGCTCTTAAGACATTCTCTGGGCAGCTTCCTTAGCAAGGAGCTTTTCTTTAGCCTTGGTCTTGGCTTGTGATTTTGAACCCATAAATCCACCACCCCACTTTTTCCTATGCTCGTCGTATTTATCATTAAAATTGGCCTGAGACAACAAAAAGGATGTACAAAAAAATCAATCAACTATCGAAAGACTAATATTGTACACCTAATAAAAGATTTTAACTTTATATCACCTTGATAGCCTCTAAGATTCTGCTGAACTCCATCTTATCTTCATTCTTGACTGTGGTCAAGCACAAAACAGACACAGTTTTCTTGTGGACAATCTATCAGAATTCGCAATAATTTAGTTCTTGAATAATTTATGCTAAAACGAATTTTAAAGCTAACAAAAAAAATTACATAATTACCGCTCCCAAGCGAGCTTTCCCCTTCACAATGCAGTATGGGATCTCCATCTTCCTACACAAGGCTGGTAGCCAGACAACCAACTCTACTGGGTCCACGTCATGAGCAATAACCACCAATTGTGCCTTGTTCTGCAAGGAAGTTTTAATTGGACAATTGATAGGGAAAAGAAATCCAACATAAGAGTGAAATTGAAGTGCAATTGAGGAAAAACAATACCTGCTCAATAAGATAGGTCACATGGTTAAGCCCATATTTTACAACAATGGGTTTCTTACTCTCAACCGTTTTTCCTTCAGCCTCTGCCTGAGCCTTTTTCAGCAGTCTCTCCTTCTTTGCTGCTCTATCCTCAGGCCTGTACTTGAGAATCATCTTGAACAAGTTGGATGCTGCAGATAAGTTTCACAAATGAATTCATCAACCATTTTTTTCCATCATTTTTTTTACCATTAACAACATACAAATATTGTGCCAAAAGACAAAAAACTAAATCATATTAAAACAAGTGTTTAGTCACTTAATCACAGGACGACATACCACATGCTACAGAAGTGTTATATACATACCTCACACAACAGTAAAAGAACAATGAACAAAACCTTGTAACTAATAATAAAATGTACTGAATCTACAAATATAACTAAGAAAACAATTAAAATTAGTACCGAGGTTCTTGTCGAGGGTCTTGGTGAATTGGTTCAAAGCAGGTGGGACCTTGAGCCTGAGTTTAAGAATCCTCTTCGTCCTCTGAATGTTGACTTGTTTCGGCCATCTAACAAATCGGGTCAGGTCCTTCTTTGGTGGCAATGCACCTCCGATTCCAAACTGCTTCGGCCGCTTCTCGAACAGTGGATTTACTACCTTCTCCTTCAAAATAACAAAAGCACAAAAACGACACCGTCAGAACCAAACCAAAAAAAACTCACGAAGTAACCCTGAACATTAAGAAGAGAATGGACTAGTGGTAAAATTAAGCACCGTTTTCCTCTTCGATGCAGCGACTAGTGCTTTTACGCCTCGTTTTGGGGCCTGGAGGTTAACAAAGACAAGAGATGTAAAATAATATATTGTCACACCATCATCGTTTTAACAAAATAAAAAGATTATAACGGGCTTGTTGCTTAAAGAGAGAGATGTAACTCTTACTCACCATTTTGAGCAGCTGGGTTTGCGAACCAGTTCTAACGATGCTTCGCTCCTCTGGGTATCATCAAAAATTCAAAATGAAAGAAGAAAAAGAATAGAAACCCTAAAATTCGCTCATTAAATAGGCTTATAAAGGAGGGGTTATCCATGAAGTTCTATATTCTCCAGGAATTTATCACGGGTACGCTCTGAAGCTTGGATATTAATCCAGTTATACCCCCCATACTTCAAAATTATCATAATATGCCTTTTGAGATAAGGAATGTCTAAAATACCCTTAAATTGAAATTTGATTTCCGAATACAGAATTACAGTTGAGTATTTTTATAAATACACAATTATAATCAAATACATTTATAAATACATAACTAATATCGAGTATCTTTATCAATATACTACCATAGTTGAGTAAATTAATATATGCACGACTGTGGTCACCCTTTATAAACACACGACTATAGTAAAGTAATGGGAATTTACAAAAATAACCATAAAATTTTTACTATTTTCATAATTAATCCTCTAAACTTTTTTCTATCAAAATTAGCCAAACATACATTTTTCTCCCCAAATTACCCTTATTTTTGCTAACCAACATGTCGCACATACTAAGTGCGACAGGTGCCTGTCGCATCAAGCGCCAAGCCTTGCTGTGATATTACTGCTTCAGGCTTTTCATCAACGTGATCTCTCTTTAGGGTCTCGGCTGAAAGAATCGGGTTTGAGCTCAGCAAGAGGCTGAGGAGGCGAAGAAGCAGCTCTCAGCCATGTCAGCAAGGCTCGAGGAATCTCAGCAACAGCTACTGGAGATTACTACTTCTGAGGATACACGAGTTGAAGAGCTCAGACAGCTCTCACAGGATCGAGATAAAGCATGGCAATCTGAACTTGATGTTGTCCAGAAACAGCAGTCTATGGATTCTGTTGCCTTGGGTACTGCCATGAATGAAATTCAGAGGCTCAAATTTCAGCTGGAAAATGTGGCAGAGTCTGAAGCTGCCCAAACCAAGCATGCAGAGTCTGCATATGCTGAAATGCAGAACTTGAGAATAGAACTTACTGAAACTTTATCCCTTGTTGAAAAACTGAAAAACGAGCTTAGCTACTGCAAAGAATCTGAATCCCAGGCTCTTGAGGATGTTCGCAAATCTCAAATGCAGCTAGAAACTGCAAATGCTAATTTGGAAATGCTGCGATCAGATGGTATCAAGGTACGTAATTGATAGTGGACATACTGTAAATCTGTCCCGCTAAAAGCTTTTGCCATTAAAACTTCGTGAGACCAAAACTCTTGGTCAAGGGAAAAAGAGTACAAGACATATTTGTCCAGATTATTCACATAATTTGTTTTGCTTATTCTCTATCATGCAGCATCTCTTCTCTCTTCTCCTCCGACAACCGCCAAGACGCCAAGGACTACCTCAAAGCCGTCTACGACTTGCGGACCGCCATGCACTATTTCATCGCCCATCACTCCACTTCTGACAAGCTCGTCCTCGCCTAAACCCTAATGCAAACCGCCATGAAAAGACTCGAAAGGGAGTTTTATCAGATGCTGAAGATCATTGCCGACTGCATGATATCGGCCGGCTACGGGAAGGAGTGTTGGGGGATATATGAGAGAGAGGGGTATTTTGGTCTCAAAAGCTTTTTTATGGCTAATGTTGATAGAAGTTTGTTTGAGGGGTTAAGATGGAAAAAGCCAAAATTTTTATGGCTATTGATGTAAATTTCCCAAAGTAATGTTGAGTGTTAGAGATGCATATTTTTAAAGGATAAAATCATCATTTTACACTCTAAACCTCATAGCATTTCTACTTTTATGTATTTAAGTTCTTCGAACTTTGATTATATGTGTTTTGTAATAATTTTAGTACTTTATAAATTTTAGAGGTATTTTAGTCATTTCACAATTAACAAGAAGACGGATAGCAAAATGGATAGGGGCTAATATACTTTACTAACCACATGTGCAATAGTAATATTAATCCATTCCAGAGACATAGCGGCTAGCTGGATGGTTCATGCGGCTAACTGACTGTGCTCCGAAAATTATGACTTGAGGACAGAAAGTTTGCGGTTAATTGTCTGCAATTCACAAACATAGAGGCTAGTCAGCTAATGTACGTGGCTAACCGCATGTGCAATAGTAATATTAAGCCATTCCACAGAGATAACGGCTAGCCGGATGGTTCAGGCGGCTATTCCGGTTGATTCACAATTGCTCTTGTCTACGTGTTTGTGTTCCAAGTTGGGTACTCTATGTCATATGTTCTCTAGTTACTTTCTCATTATCACAACTGTTGCTCAACAATGTTACATGTAATATACCGCATGTCACAGGCACTATAGTTGGGGTTTTACTGTCTCAAGTGGCTAACATTAAGGCACAAATTTTGTAAGAAACGTTCCTAATAAAAGAATGTGTCTAATTAATTTAATTAGCATAAAATTATTTTAAATTAAATTTTAATTTTGAATCATTTTCACCAAAATTTAAGTTATTTTATGTGTTTATAAAAATGAGTTATAATTAGTTTAATTAATTGGAAATAATGAACAAATTACATAACAGAAAAAAAAAAGCAGAACGATTCGTCTTAATAAGAAAAAGTAATGGACAAATTATGTAACCAAAAACAAACCCAAAAAAAAAGGCAAAATAGCTTGTTTTGGATAGATTCCAAAATTTCTCTTCTCCAATTGAAACAAATTATCAAAAATTACTATATCATTTTTTTAACTTAAAAAATGTAAAAAACTAGTATGTTTACATTTGTACCCTTATAAATTGTAAATATTAAAGCATAAATAAAATTATATACTATCATAACTTAAATCATGTTCAATTGAATACAACCCTTTAATATTTTAAATTAGTATATATTAATCAATTTTATTATAGTTTATGATATTTTTACATGAAAAATATTCATAAAAACTACGAAGATAAATAATGCTAGTTTGAAGAAAATAAAAAGATAAAAATAATAGTCCAGAACTATATTGTCACAAGTTATAGAAATAGGTAATAATGTTAATTATTAAATTTTATTTAGGTAAAGATGAAATTGATTAATTAGATATAGATATTTTGGAGAATATTTTTTAATGATATTAACTAAAAAAAATTGGCTTAATAACTTAATAATGACTGGAAATTTTCATTAAGTTGAAAAATAAATAAACTTGATAATTTAATTGATTGAAATTAGTCAATTGAGTTACAAGGGAAAAAAAGCACTTTACAATATAAAATCCTAATTCCAATTAAAATTTTCCAAATGATTTTTTTTTCAATGGCTGACAACTTAATTGAAATCAATGGAGAAAAACAAATTGGATCACATGGAGCACAAGATTGTAGAGCAAGATTTAGATGCAACAGTTTTGAATTGGTATCATGAAACCTGTTGAAGAAAATCAACGTAGTGTTGATGGATATGCCGTGGAGGTGTGTGTGCGTGTATATATATATATACATATATATAGGGGGCGGATCAACAACCCCTTAAAATTACATCTATTTTTACACTGATTTATAACCACTAGATTTACTACACATCAACAATCAAGATTTTGAGAATTTAATAATATAAATACTCAATAACAACAGTAATTAATGTATTTTTCCCTCTTCATAAATTTTCATGTAAAACCTAATTTCTCTCCTAATTTTTCTCAGTGATTTTTTCTCTTTCCTAAATTTTCTTAATTTCTTTTTGTTTTTCTCTTCTCATGGCTAAGCATCCATTGAATGTAACATAAAAAATAAAAAATCAACATTTAGGAATGGCTTACTTATGAAATTATCAGGCCTCCCATTTTTAATACACTGAAATCCTTCATATGAAAAAAAAATTACAATTTGCGTACTACTACAAAGGGTGCTTCTCATTCCATACCCAATCACCATCAATCAAATCACACCCATTTTAATTCTCACTCAAAACTTCAACTATCCTCTTATCCACCATTAAAGTTCCATCAACTTTCAGTCACTTCAACCTCTTTGATTTCCCCATAACTCTGTACCCTTATTCCACTGCCTGGTAATCCAAGTAACAGAAACAAAAAAATCGTACAAATCATAAAAAAAAAAATCTAAGAATCCCCGTATACGGTCCTATTAGCCTTAACCGTTTAAATTTCTTGAAAAAAATCATTAATTTTGACGCTTCATTGTCATCCTGAGATGGGTTCTTAGACATTGGTAATAAAAATCAAATTTTGGATTTTTTTAATGATGCATTCAATGGGTAAAGGCTTACCCATGAGAAAACTTAGTAGATGAATTAGGTTTATAAGGAAACTGATGAGAAGAGAGAAAGTACATTAATTATTGCTGTTGTTAAGCATTTATTTTATTAAATTCTCAAAATCTTGACCGTTTATGTGTAGTAAATCTAGTGGTTATAAATTAGTGTAAAAATAGATGTAATTTTAAGGGGTTGCTAATCCGCCCCCATATATATAGTTGGCAAAATCTAGATTCGCCAAAAAAAAAAGTGGATTTAGATGGGGATAATATCCGCAACAAATATTTGGATCGGCAAAATTTAAAATTCAATAATTTAATATATAATTTAAAAGTTCAATAATGTACCTAATAATATCAAATAAAATACAGTCATAATTCAACAATTAATAATTCAACAATAACATACAATAATCTCATAAATCTACAAATAAATTTTAATTTTGAATTTTGAATTTCATTTTTAATTTAAAATAAACTTCAATAATTTACCTAATAATATGAAATAAAATTCAATCATAATCCAACAATTAGAAATTCAACATGATAAGATACAACAACATTATAGAATCTACAAATAAAATTTATTTTTTATTTTTTAAATAATTTTTACTATATATTTTTAATTTTAATTTAATAAAATTCATTCATTTACCTAATAATATCAAATAAAAATCAATCATAATCCAAAAATTAATAAAAAATGAATAATATACAACAACATCATAAATCCACAAATAAAATTTATTTTTTTAATTTTTCATTTGATTTTTAGAATATATTTTTAATTTAAAATACAATTTATCTTAATCTAGATTCGGTGCAAATCCCAAATTTTCGTATCTAGATCCGCATTTTTAATATGCAGATATAGATTTTTCCATATCTAGATCTTCTAGATCCTTACGGAATCGGGTCAGATCCGGATTTAATTGCCATTCTTAGGGGAGAATTGGTTCAATCTAGTAATATATGGTAATCTTGGAAAAATGATCAAATATATTCTAAAATGAATAAATGTGGATGCTGAAATTTGAACCATGCTCTCTATAATTACTATGTTATTGCCATCATGTTTTATTTCAAATATGGTTACATTTATTGTAATGTCTCTTTTAGAAGGACCTTGAGGTGTGCTTAAAAAAAAAATAAATGGACTCGAATGGGAATTGGGCCATATATACTCCGATTTCAAATAAATTAAAAAAAAACCTCTATATAAAAATTGTATATCACAAGTTCTAAAAAGTAATATCCCAAATCTTTCATAGTTCGTGTTGAGATGAAAACTATGACTAAGTTGATGGTCGCTTCACAAGAGTTGAGATGATGACGATGATGGTAACTATTAGCCTAAAAGGCTACATTAATATGATTTTGATGATAACAAACATGTGTCTTTAGTAAAAATAATAAATATTGTATTTCACATTTTCACTAGTTTTTTGAAGGATCATATTTATGCAAGTGAATCAAGTGAAATCAAGATTGAAGACTCTCAATGGACAACGGCGAAATCAAGAATAAAGTTTAGAGCTCAACGGATAAATTATTGCGACAAATTCTTGTAAAGCCGGTATGATTTAATTAATACTTGATTTAGCATTTGAGAAGCTCAATAAATTAATTTAATTAAATATTTTTCATAAACTAAAGTTTTATTTTTATAAGGAAAAGTATTTTATGGATTTAAGTAATTTGGACTTAAATGCTAAGTTTTGAAATCTTTGATTTTAATAAGTATTAAATTTCGGAGTTGGATGTTTTTACAAACATTTGAAATATTTTGGGTCATACTATAATTTATAAATATTTTGGATTAAAGTGAAAGATTTTGAGAACTTTGAAAAACGGGTATTCTATTGAAAAGGACCTTTTTGCGAAATAATAAAATATTTGGGGCCATATCATAATTTTAGAAAGTTTGGGAAAGACAACTATTCTTAAGAGTTAAGAGGTTCTGAAATTGGACCTATTTGTAAAGTTTTCTAACGTTTTGGGTCATAATATAATTATAGAAAGTTTTGGGCTAAAGTGTAATTTCAGAGAATAGTGTTACTGTAGTAAAATTCAAAAATAACGGTAATATCACTGTTCCTGAGCGGCTAGCCAGATAATCAAGCGGCTAACCGCTTGAGTGCTGGAATTTGCCTATAACGGCTAGTTTTTGGGCTTTCACTATAAAAACTCAACTCAAACTTCATTTTAAGAACTAATACAAGGAAAAATAAGATCATATAACATACATTGAGCTTCCATTTCGTAAATCATCATTTGTTGAATCATCATTGAGCTATAATTTGTTATTCACTCTTAAAGAGAGTTTTATTGTTGTGAATTTCATTTCTCATCAAATTGTGAGTGTACAAGTGTGGGAAACACTTGGGGTGAAGAGATTGGAGATATAATCTCTTGTTGTAAAGGTTTATTGACATCTTGGAAGTCAATTGTAAACAGTTGAAGCCTTGGGAGGCTTGGATAGTGAAATCCTCAAGCCAGATGTGCTTGGAGGCGTGGACGTAGGCGGGGATAGCCGAACCACGTAAAAATCCTTGTGTTCGTTTTTCTCTTCCCTTACTCTTTTAATATTGTGCTTGATTGAATTTATTGTTTTGATTTGATTAAGGCAATAGATTAAATTGTTGTGCGAATTGTATTGCCTAAATTTTAAAATCCCAATTCACCCCCCCTCTTGGGTTGCATAACTTGCATTTCATTTGGTATCAGAGCAAGGTGCTCTTGTGTAGACTTAATCATCTAGAGTTAAAGATCCATAGCAACCCAAATTAGCTCAACCATCATGGAAGGCCAATCTATCACTAGACCTCCATTTTTCGATGGAAATGATTTTCCTTATTGGAAAACTAGGATGAGAATTTATTTACAAGCTTTAGATTATGAAATATGGGAAATAGTTTGTGATGGTTCATTCATTCCTAGGAAGAATGTTTTAAGTGAGTTGGATAAGAAAAAATTGTCTTTAAATTCCAAGGCTATGAATGCTTTATTTTGTGCCTTAGATAAAAAAGAATTTCATAGAGTTTCAAATTGTTCTAATGCTTATGAAATTTGGAGAAAACTTGAAATGCATAGATGTCCAGTGAAAAGAAATGCATATTATGGAGCAAAATGTATTTGGGTTCCAAAAGGAACCATTGCTAACACTCAAGGACCCAAGAATATTTGGGTACCAAAGCACACAACTTGAATATTTTTTTGTAGGTACCACAAATAAGGAAGGGTGGAGAGTTCCTTGATGAAGCTTGTGAGGATGATCATGGTCTAGGCAAAAATAATGAGATAATATGATTTAATTGTTTGGTAACAATTATTGCCTTATTGATTATGAGTGATGGTCTTTTAAGCTTAGTAAGTATTTAATAATTCATTTGGTATCATGTTGAATGAATCATGAAAAATATATAGTAGCTTGAATTTGTGATAATATGTTTATATGTTTACATGATTGAATTATCATTGTGTTTAACATTGAGTGTTTTATCATGATGCATGGTTATATATATGATGATAGCTTATCAACTCATCATGATGAATTGTATTTTTGAATTAATCATGTCTTAAATGTTTATAATTCGAACTATAAAGTGTTATTATATCTCATAATTGTGATGAATATGCATGATGAATATGTTATAAATTTGAGTTTTATGATTGGATGTTAATTATATTGATCCATGGATTAAAATGGTTTTTGAAAGTGTTCGGATCACAAAATGGTCTTAAAATTGTTTGGAAAACAAAGGAGTCTTTGAAAATCCCTGGTCTGCACAAGCTGCAATGAATTGGTCATAACTCCTTCTAGAGAACTCCAAATCCAGCTCTGTAAAATTTATTGGAAAGCTAACTTAATTATCTTTCCAACGGTATATAGCTTGAACATTACGTCTGGCTCAATCAATACAGTTTTTATTCCGAATTTGACATTTCTGCATTTTTTAAATGCTTATATGCTTCATGATTGTATGCTTGTTGGAAGGATTATTTGTTTGAATTAATTATCTTTTGGATGTTTAAAATCATGAATCATGCATGAAGTTGACTCTTGAGATGTTTCAGGATCACAAAATGATCACAGAATTGATCGAAATTAGCCAGATATTAACTTGGGTGCAGGTGGACAGCAACCGGGCGGCTAGCCGCTTGGAAACTGTCCCAAACCCGAGAGCAAGCGGCTAGCCGCTTGGTCACGGGTTGGGCATACTGTTTTTGCTCCTTCTCCTTCTTTCGTTATTTTTCTGCACTTGTTCTTCCTCTCTCTCAAAACCGTGAGCCATCCTCTTCCATTTCCAATCAATTCCTCTTCATTTCTCAACCTTTTTTATGCCAAGATCAATCTCTTAAACCATTACC
Organism: Citrus australasica; assembly: GCA_029618585.1. NCBI lineage: Eukaryota > Viridiplantae > Streptophyta > Magnoliopsida > Sapindales > Rutaceae > Citrus > Citrus australasica. The sequence continues at coordinate 9,064,414 of JARCIV010000002.1, read as the reverse complement.
CATGCATTTCTTCTTCATTAAACTCTTCTCTATCATCATTTCTTCACTTGTTCTTCATCATTTCTATACCATCTCATTCACGCGTGAACAGTACCTCTCCATTTCTCTCTCAAATTTCTTCATCTTTCACTCATTTTCTTGTTAAAATCAATCATCCAAATCATTATTCATCCATTACTCCTTCAATTTTCGTTCTCAAAACTCCATTTCATCATTTCTCCACATAAAACCCAAAATAAAAAATTCTCACTCTACTCGTTTCTCTCTCTTCATTTTCAAGCTTCTTTTAGCCCATTTTTAATCCAATCTACATCATATATTAGCTTCATTCATCTCTAGGATCAATTTTCTTGGCTCAAACAAATCAATTTCACTCAATTTTTGTAAACCCGAAATTGCACATTTAAGCTCTTTTTAGTCCACTTTTGAGCCAATCAACACCACCCATTATCTTAAATCTTCTCTTGGATCAATATAATCGGTTTAAAATCATCAATTTCACTCATTATTTTACAAAACCGAATTTGTCCATTTTGGGTATATGCACCTACATTTTCATATGCATAATTGTTTTAATTATGGATTACGGATAATGGTTGTTTAATATTAAGATATGTTATATTTGGATGATGTTTTATGCTTAATTCTTATGTGTTGCTTGATGACTTGGTGGAGTTGTTGATTTGTTATACTTAAGCTTATATGGAAGTGTTTTTAATCATGTTATGTATTTGAGGATTTGTGCATTTTAAAGGGAGACTCTGCTAAAATTTTTCTTCGCACAAAATTGATAATATCTTTATCGAATTATTTTTTATGATCTTGTTTCGATTGTATTTTTTTATTTTTTTTAAAGGGGAGATAAATATGATATGTATTTGGATAATATCATTTTGGTTAAATTTTTTAATTGGCCATATATTTAGGGGAATCATACAATATAATTTTGGATAATATGCATTTTGAGCATTCTTTTGATGGCTTGATGGTTCATGATCATTTTATGGTTAATTGGACATTTGGTTATTATATGTTTCTCGATTAACCATTGACATATTATCGGTCTTAGCATAAATTTATAATAATTTTGATGATGAAGGGGGAGAGATCATGTATTTTGAATATGGAGATATATAATGTGTATTTTGATCTTGAAGTATTTATGCATGGTTTTCAAATATTAAGGGGAGCTTACAAATTGTTATAGATCATATATTTAGGGGGAGTTTGTTCTTAAATTTGATTTATAAGTTGATGTCATGTATGCCATGTATTAAGAGGGAGTTTAATGTCAAAATACATGAGATGTTTGTCATCATCAAAAAGGGAGAGATTGTTAGCCTAAAAAGCTACATTAATATGATTTTGATGATAACAAACATGTGTCTTTAGTAAAAATAATAAATATTGTATTTCACATTTTCACTAGTTTTTTGAAGGATCATATTTATGCAAGTGAATCAAGTGAAATCAAGATTGAAGACTCTCAACGGACAACGGCGAAATCAAGAATAAAGTTTAGAGCTCAACGGATAAATTATTGCGACAAATTCTTGTAAAGCCGGTATGATTTAATTAATACTTGATTTAGCATTTGAGAAGCTCAATAAATTAATTTAATTAAATACTTTTCATAAAGTAAAGTTTTATTTTTATAAGGAAAAGTATTTTATGGATTTAAGTAATTTGGACTTAAATGTTAAGTTTTGAAATCTTTGATTTTAATAAGTATTAAATTTCAGAGTTGGATGTTTTTACAAACATTTGAAATATTTTGGGTCATACTATAATTTATAAATATTTTGGATTAAAGTGAAAGATTTTGAGAACTTTGAAAAAAGGGTATTCTGTTGAAAAGGACCTTTTTGCGAAACAATAAAATTTTTGGGGTCATATCATAATTTTAGAAAGTTTGGGAAAGACAACTATTCTTAAGAGTTAAGAGGTTCTGAAATTGGACCTATTTGTAAAGTTTTCTAACGTTTTGGGTCATAATATAATTATAGAAAGTTTTGGGCCAAAGTATAATATCACTGTTCCTGAGCGGCTAGCCGGATAATCAATCAGCTAATCGCTTGAGTGCTGGAACTTGCCTATAACGGCTAGTTTTTGGGCTTTCACTATAAAAACTCAACTCAAACTTCATTTTAAGAACTAATACAAGGAAAAATAAGATCATATAACATATATTGAGCTTCCATTTCGTAAATCATCATTTGTTGAATCATCATTGAGCTATAATTTGTTATTCACTCTTAAAGAGAGTTTTATTATTGTGAATTTCATTTCTCATCAAATTGTGAGTGTACAAGTGTGGGAAATACTTGGAGTGAAGAGATTGGAGATATAATCTCTTGTTGTAAAGGTTTATTGACACCTTGGAAGTCAATTGTAAACATTTGAAGCCTTGGGAGGTTTGGATAGTGAAATCCTCAAGCCGGGTGTGCTTGGAGGCGTGGACGTAGGCGGGGATAGCCGAACCACGTAAAAATCCTTGTGTTCGTTTTTCTCTTCCCTTACTCTTTTAATATTGTGCTTGATTGAATTTATTGTTTTGATTTGATTAAGGCAATAGATTAAATTGGTGTGCGAATTGTATTGCCTAAATTTTAAAATCCCAATTCACCCCCCCTCTTGGGTTGCATAACTTGCATTTCAGTAACAACAATCTATCATCATTAGATTTGAAATTTTTACATAAAAGACTAGCGGTAGTTTTGGCCCCAAAAGGATGATAAATGAAATCATTTCTAAGGGATAAGACGATAGATTACCTACCTATATGTTAATTTTAGTCTTTTTATATGAATGTTATTAAAGAAATAACTAAAGAAATAACATAAGTATATAACGAATATTATTTCAATTGCAATGGTTATATTAAAATTAAAATAATATTAACATGACCTATGTACATCAATCTAATTAGTCAATGGTTGTAATTATGATTGAATTGAAATTGTAACTTAACTATAACTAGAATGACCACTGGAATCCAACTTGTAATTATAATTACAATGGTAATGACAATCGTAATTGTAGCTAAAATTAAAATTGAGCTTATAATTGTAATTGGAATTGCAACTGTAATTGAAATTGAAATATTGGTAATTGCAATTGGGTCCACACTTACCTTTTTTTCTCGTTGCTTATTTTTTAATTATCCAACCATTGACTTACATTTAATTTGCATCGAACAGTGCGAAACTTTTTTGTAATTTTTGAAAAAGTACCTAAAGGACAGAAAGTTAAGAGGCCAACCATTTCCCATCCACCGACTAACCACATGAATACACCTGCACTCCAGAAACATATCGGCTGGCCGGCTATTATAGTCGACTAACCGTCGCTACAAAAGAACATTACAACAAATCTAGAGAGATAGCGGCTCCCCGCGTTAAAAAAAAAAGCGGTTAATCAGTTGCAATCACCTGCAATCCAGAAACATAAAGGCTAGCCGGCTAGCATACTCGGCTAACCGCATGTGCAAATATTAATATTAATCCATTACAGAGACATAGCAGCTAGCCGGATGGTTCATGCAACTAATCGACTATGCCCCAAAAAAAATGTGATTTGAAGGCAGAAAATTTGCGGCTATTTGCGAATTTTCCAGCGGCGAACCGCCTGCTATCACCTGCAATACATAAACCTTATAGGCTAGTCGGCTAATGTACGGGGCTCACCACATGTGCAATAGTAATATTAAGCCATTCCACAAAGAAAGCGGCTAGCCGGATGGTTTAGCGGCTAATTCGGTTGAATTCACAACTGCTCTTGCCAATGTGTTTGTGTTCCACGTTGGATACCTTATGTCACAAGTTCTCCAGTTACTCTCACATTATCACAACTGTTGCTCAACAATGTTACATGTAATATACTGCATGTCACAGGCACTGTAGTTGGGCTTTTATTGTCTCAAGTGGTGAACATGAAGGCACAAATTTTGTAAGAAACGTTCCTAATAAAAGAATAAATCAAATTAATTTAATTATGATAAAATTATTTTATAAAAGAAATTAAATTTTAATTTTGAATTATTTTGACTAGAATTTAAGTTATTTTATGAGTTGATAAAAATGAGTTGTAATTGGTTTAATTAATAGGAAATAATAAACAAATTATGTAACAAAAAAAAGCAGAACGGTTCGTCTTAGAAAAAGTAATGAACAAATTATGTAACCAAAAAACAAAAAAGTAATGTACAAATAGTTGGTCTTGTCCATTTCGGTGGACCGAACTCAAGTAGATGCTTGATTTTGCTTAAACTTTTGCATGGAGTGCAGTGCTGCAATATGTTGTCTCATACATAAAACAAATTTCAAGAGAGTTAAGTGCATTTACGTACACACAATGTAAAATGTAGACACAATGTTGCAAGTAATAGAAACATGCGAACAAAGGTTGTGTGCTTAATACAGAACGTCCCGTAACTAAAACAACAATGTAGCCAATGCAACTGAATGCAACAACAAAATGTCAACCACAAACCAGCATCACATACTAATCACATAAGAGCTGAATTTCAAATGTCTCAGACCCTCTGTGTAATTGTAATAGTTTATGCCGCAGGATTTTCAATTTTCTCTTGGAAACAGAACCCTTACTCCAAATGTTGCACGTTTCTGAGACAGTACCATGCATGAGCAAGTATTGTATTAGTCCTATGCCCTCTTCTTCACCTTGAATTCCCTTAAGCTCAATTTTTTTCACCCGATGGAGTAAACAATTTGGGACACTTCCACTTTCAGTCCATCCAAGAACTCCCTCGGTGTATATGAGGAAACATTGCTGATCACAAAGACAAGAAATTTCAATATATGAAATCATGTGAAAAAACTTACAATATCAAGTACTTCAAATCTTGACCTTCTCTATCATTAAAGTTTCTAAGTTAGCCGAAGAAATGAGGATGATAGGAATAAATGGCTAACCAGCTTCTCAAAACTGCACTTCCAAATACCTCAACTCAGGAAATAAAGGAAATAAATTGCCGTATGCCCAGTCAAGTGCCTATCGAAATAAACAACAAGACAAACCATTACAAAACATTTCCCCCACAAACAATTAACAAAAGTAAATTCCTCATTTTTTAGTTAATGATAGATGGTAACCAAACACATAATAACAGTGCGGCGTTGGGATTGAAATGTGAATAAAATGCATAGGCAGTATAGAGTTTCTACAGTAGTCAAAACTAACTTACATATATCATGCCAGCAGATAAACTCAAAGACTTGCTGTTACTGACACCTTTGAGAAGGGCGAGAGCAGGGAATTGATTAACTTTTGCCCAATCCAAAAATAACTTTTTCGAAATCACAGTCTATACCAGATGTAGTTGTTCCACCATATAGGATACCAGCATGTCATCAACAATATGGAGAAATTGTAGATTTGGAGCCCTGAGCACAACTCTGTGATGACAAGGAAGAAAAGTAAAGTATTCCTCTTCTACCTCAATTGTCAATGCCAACCTCTTCAGGGTTGAGAAATCAATGATGACGTTCGTAGCAGAATCACCACTTCGAATATTTGAGCATGACGCGTATGATCTTCACACATGGGAAACACATTCCACCATCAGGAACCTTGATGTTAAAATCTGAATGAAGTTTGAGAACTTCCAGCTTGCTGCAGCTATAAATACTCTCAGGTAACTCCATGTGCGCTTCCTCCGCAATGCCAAGCTCTATCTTACGAACATTACACATCACTGCTGACAAAAGCCAAGATTTCAAGCTACCCAATGCACTGAGTCTTGAGGAACAGAGACAAAACTTCTACAATTTTCCCAGGTCTGTTCGCTGAAGCACGGTTTGTACAAATCTCTCGAACCTAACCATAGTAGCATCACTGAAAGCACCCTCTCTTATTTATAATCTCTCATCAAACCAAAGACTATAAATGTTGGGAAAATATGCTCTTTAAAAGCATATGTGTTTATTTAATTGTAATAAGTAATTTTTCTGATTAATAAAATATATGAGGTATTTTATTCAAATATCTTAATTGCATTTATATTTGTATTAAAGTCCATTTAATCATATTATATGTATTTATGTGATCACCATGTGGATTCACAGAAGACATAAATACAAGTTATCTTATGATTAAATAAATTTAGTTAGCAATTGATAAATAAAGTTGGGCACTTTATTTAGGTATAAACTGTAATAAATTCATTGAATGATTTGTCTTAATCATGTATGAATTTATTGATGTAGTACGACTACATTGAACAGGATCACATATGAGATTTAATTAACTTTGTAATAACTGTCAGACTTATTAAATCTCATAGGCGTTGATTTTACTGTAATCTTAATCTTGAGTTAATTATGATTTCATGATTGTAATTGTTATTCCATTTGAGTTACCAATGGGCACGACACATCCTTGTAGTCAAGATTACCCGGTATCTTGGTGGGAGCAATTATGAGTATTGGAATTATAGATTAACAATATAGAATTTGTACAACACATCTCTTGATAGGTTTTCGGCACTTGATCATAGAATTCTTTAGCCATAGTGTGTCAACATATTTAGTATGTTGAAAATGATCATTAGAAAAAATCAGTAAGGATCAAGGAATAAGATGTTATTAAATTGATTGGACAGTTGAGATATCAATTTAATTAACGATGTGGTACAAATGATTGTGCAGTAAAGAAATCAATGTGGCTTGGGATGAATTATTGTTCGAGCATACAATTATGGAAGTCAGTTCCAATCTTTTAGTGGAGTAGATTTGGAATTAAATAATTTGGCTAGTTTAATTATAGGCCTAATTATAAAATACTAACTAGGCAACCCAAGAGGGGGAGTGAATTGGGATTCTAAAAATTATTCAACTCTTAAAACAAAATATCATGCAAATCTAAAACGAATTTAAAGCAATAACAATTAAATCAATCACAATATAAAAAGATAAGAGAAGAGAGATTCAAACACGAAGATTTTTACGTGGTTCGGCCAACCTCGCCTACGTCCACGCCTCCAAGCTTTCCGGGCTTGAGGATTTCACTAAGCAAGCCTCCAAGGCTTCAATTGCTTACACTTGACTTCCAAGGTGTCAATGAACATTTACAACAAGAGATTATCCCCAATCTCTTAACCCAAGTGTATCACAACACTTACAATCACTCAAAATAAAGATTACCAATTGTTTTTCTCTCACACAATATTTAAGATTACAAATCAATGCCTAATGTGTGAATAGATGAAGCAAGGATATGTTTAAAGCTCTATGAAGATTGTATTCTCGAGTATAAGCTCAATGGTTGTGTTGTGATCAATCTTCTTTGAATTTGAATGAGCTTATTTATACTTGGAGCTGAAAAACTAGCCGTTACAAACTATCGGCCCGAAAACGGTTCACCATTAGCCGTTAACGGTTAACCATTTACGCTGGTCAAAAGTTACCGTTGGGCCAAATTTCAAATAAACGGTTTGACGTTTAAGGTTACCCTTTCGCCGTTAACTTCTAGAGACCTGCAAGATGAACACCAGTTATCCATTTAAAGTAAATGGTTAAGGATTTGCATGAAGTCTCTCTCTGGATATTATCGGTTAACCGTTTGTAATAAACGGTTCACCGTTTGTTTCCAATAACCTGCAAGATTAACATCAGTTATCCGCTTATGGTAAACGGTTAAGGATTTACATGAAGTGACTTTCTGAATATTATCGGTTAACCATTTGTAATAAATGGTTCGCCATTAGTTTCCAATAACCTCCAAAACAATTCAGCCTTATCTGATTTTGTTAAACGGTGCCAGAGGATAACCTTCAATTCTGGATGTTATCGATTAACCGTTTGGAATAAACGGTTCGCCGTTAAAGTCCAGTAGCCTTTCCATCTTTTGTGATTTCCGTTTTTCATAAACGGTTAGAGCTTAGGCAATATGTTGCTCTATGGTATTAATCGATTAACCATTTAAAATAAACCGGTTCATCGTTTATTTCCAGAATCACATTTTAAACTATATTTTGCAAAGAATCTTTTTCTAATTTAAAAGTCCATCTTTTATGTGTATGAATGGAATTATTATTAAGGCTTTCGTTTATTAAGAAATAGCTCAAATATTTTTATCAAAAACCATTTAAAGTTTGTTATCATCAAAATTAATATTATTAACATATTCATGTTAACAAATTATTCTAGCCACTATTGTATGTTCCCAAATGATCCACGGGTTAGTTCATTTAATTGACTGCACCACTACTGGACTAATAAGTAAGATAACTAGCTATTTGGGTCAAAAGCCTAAATATATCATTTAGTGGGAGGCTCCATTTAATTAGATTTTGTGTAAGGGGCCTTATGTTATTTTACAAGGTGGGTCCCCTATTGAAAAAGAAAATAACATGTGTTTTATTTTTAGGATTATTTGGAGCCTAGGGTTTTCACTAAAGGGTGATATAAAAGGTTTATTTCTCTAAAGAAAAAAGTAGGAGCCACTTTATACAGATCAGAGAAAAAGATTTTTTTCTCCATTGTTGAGAGAAAAATTTTCTCGTGCTAGTTGCTTTGGTAGTGATAAAGGGGCCCACACGTCAAGTGCAGATCGAACCTGAGTCATAACCTGGAAGATCATTGGTGACAGTTCGTGATCTAACAAGCGTGGTGGTGACGGATCGTGATCTAGGAGCCTAAATCACTTCAGCGGAAAAAGCCAACTCGGATTTTTAAGGTACGATTTCTAGATTACAAATTCCTATATATTGTATGAGAGCGGTCCTTAAAAGGTTTTATAAAAATTTAAAAACCTATTTTTCCCCAACAATAAAGTGAAGTCCGTAGAAGCCTCCATCTTGAAGATAAAATTGAACTTGCCACAACAATGTTGGTGGGTAGAAATGATAGAATGTGGCAGAGGACTGAATCAGGTAAACGACATGTTTAATTTGTGGTTATATATGTTCTAGCGAAATTACGAAAATTCCTTACTTTCGGTTTGGTTCAGATTTTTTTAATTTTTTATCCGAAAACCGAACGGAACCGAACCATTCGGTTCGGTGTTTATAAATTCGGATTTTTACTTAAAAAAACTGAATCGAAACCCAAAAAAACGAACCGAACCAAATTTTTTTCGGTTCCGGTTCGGTTTTGCCCACCCCTAATTACCATATATTACTAGATTGAACCAATTCTCCCATAGGGATGACAATTAAATCCGAATTCAGCCCGATTCTGCAAGGATTCGGAAGATCTAGATCAGGAAAAATCTAGATCTGCATATTAAAAATGCGGATCCGAATACGAAAAATTGGGATCCGCATAGATCCAGATCCGGATGTAATTGCATTCGGAAAACCGGATATCTGGATTCAGATAAATTTTATTTTAAATTAAAAATATATATTAAAAATTAAATGAAAAATTAAAAAAATAAATTTTATTTGTAGATTTATGATGTTGTATATTATTCATTTTGTTCTATTAATTTTTGGATTATGATTGATTTTTATTTGATATTATTAGGTAAATGAATGAATTTTATTAAATTAAAATTAAATTAAATATATATTTTAAAAATTGTTTAAAAATAAAAATTAAATTTTATTTGTAGATTCTATGATGTTGTTGTATCTCATTCATGTTGAATTTCTAATTGTTGGATTATGATTGAATTTTATTTCATATTATTAGGTAAATTATTGAATTTTATTTTAAATTAAAAATTAAATTAAATATATATTAAAAATGAAATAAAAATAAAAATTAAATTTTATTTGTAGATTTATGAGATTATTGTATGCTTTTCATGTTGAATTATTAATTATTGAATTATGATTGTATTTTATTTGATATTATTTGGTAAATTATTGAACTTTTAAATTATATATTAAATTATTGAATTTTAAATTTTGCAGATCCGATATTTGTTGCGGATATTACCCCTATCTGAATTTTAAATTATATATTATGTTGAGTGTTAGAAAATGCATATTTATAAAGGAGAAAACCATCATTTTACATTTCAAGTCTTACTAACAATCCTTACTTTTATGTGTTTTACCTTTTTGTAATTTAATTATGTGTGTTTTATTTTAATATAATATTTTATGTATTTTAGAGGCATTATAGTCATTTCACAATAAACGAGAGATCAGATGGCAAAACGGACATCATTTTTGAACTCAGGACGGTCGAAAACCTTAGGAGGAGCATAAAAGGAAAAATGGCATTGTTCACATATACGGCACTATTCACATGTACGGGTACTGTCTACGTTACTGTTCACGGCACTGTTCATATAGACGGATCGATGACATGGCATTGACCGATGACGTGGCATTGACTGATGACGTGTCAAGATCCTGTTGGATTAAAATTCTTATTTACTATTGATGGTGACGTGGCAGCATATTACTGGATCAAAAAACGCGCGTACGGTACATGCAACACATGGAATTATTTACTGTGCAAACCGCGTTACTGTTCAAACCGTGTGCAAACCGTGTCACTGTTCAAACCGTGGTCAAACCGTGTTACTGTTCACGCGTGTGTTGACTATATTGTTGACTGATGACGTGGCGCAATCCTGAGCGTCCAAACTGTTTTTAATCTGATGGCCATGATTTACTCGATGTATCTATAAAAAGGGGGCCTCCCCCCCTAATTTGGCACCTCTGAATCCATTTTTGGAATCCGTTTTCTGTAATTCTCTCTCTATCTTGTATTTTCTATGTATTTTAATAAATTCCTATTTTGCCCCTAGTTCAACTATGAGTGGCTAATTTTCTTTCAAGCTTGGGTTGAAGGTGAAGTCTCAACATGTGTCATGGGCTTGATTTGGTAAATTTATTTTCTCTTCCCCTCTAGTTTTTGTGGATGTTTTGACTTCTCCTTGACAAATAATACTAATCTTGTCTAGTACCGCCCTGGTTTCACCGGCTCCCTAGTATAAGATTATTATTATTTGGCACGATAAGCCCTTAGCACCATATTTATTAGAGCGTGGTTCATGAGGTGTGGATTCCCCCTTCATGATTTAATTGGTATTAATAAGGAATATTTAGCCCATGATGCATGTTGATACGGATCCAGATACCCAAGTACGTCATCTCAATAGTTTTCTCTTTAATTTATTCCTGCCATTTCAATTCCAATTTTAGAATTTATTCTTGCCATTTTAATTTAAGTTTTAGCATATTCCAAATTATTTCTACCACAAATCCAATCACCCATTTACAAAATTAATTCTATATATAATTAAAATCCACCTCCTCGTGGGATCGACACTCGTCACCATTAATCTATACTACAACAGATTCGTGCGCTTGCGAGTTCAATAAAATTTGCACAACATATTACACACACACACACCCCTCAACGGCATATCCAGCAACACCACTTTGATTTTCTTCAACAGGTTTCATGATACCAATTCAAAGCTCTTGCATCTTAATCTCGCTTTACAATCTTGTTCTCCACGTGGTCCAAATTGTTTTTCTCCATTGATTTCAATTCAGCTGCTATCCATTGAGAAAAAAAAAATCACTTGGAAAATTTTAATTGGAATTAGAATTTTATATTGTAAAGTGCTTTTTTTTTCCCTTGTAACTCAATTGACTAATTTCAATCAATTAAATTATTAAGTTTATTTATTTTTCAACTTAATGAAATTTTCCAGTCATTATTAAGTTATTAAACTAATTTTTTTTAGTTGATATCATTAAAAAATATTCTCCAAAATATTCATATCTAATTAATCAATTTTCATCTTTACCTAAATAAATTTTAATAATTAACATTATCACCTACTTCTATAACTTGTGACAATATAGTTTTGGACTATTATGAAATACTAACTAGGCAACCCAAGAGGGGGGGTGAATTAGGATTTTAAAATTTAAGCTAAGCAAACCACACAACAATTTAATCTATTGCCTTAATCAAATTGAAAACAATAAATTCAATCATGCACAATATTAAAAGAGTAAGGGAAGAGAAAACAAACACAAGGATTTTTACGTGGTTCGGCAATCCCCGCCTACGTCCACGCCTCCAAGCTCACCTGCTTGAGGATTTCACTATCCAAGCCCCCCAAGGCTTTAAATTTTTACAATTGACTTCTAAGGTGTCAATGAACCTTTACAATCAAGAGATTATCTCCCCAATCTCTTCACCCCAAGTGTTTCTCACACTTGTTCACTCACAATTTGATGAGAAATGAAAATTACAATAATGAAACTCTCTTTAAGAGTGGATATACAAATGATAGCTCAATGAAGATTTAATCTATGATGATTTTCGAATTTGAAGCTCGATATAAGTTGTGTCCACTTATTTATGCTTGCAAAGTTTACCAAAAATGAATTGGATTTGAGTTTATATAGTTTAAACTTAAAAACTAGCCGTTATGCACATTTTGGTGATAACCAGCTTACCGTTTATAGAATCTGGTTAGCCGTTTTTATGTTACCGTTACAGCAAAAATTTGAATTTCAGAATATCCGGCATGCCGCTTTTCATATCCGGTTAGCCTCTTTCAAAATCCGGATAACCGCTTTCATTCTAGAAGCTTCCTGCCCAAAATCTGGCTAGCCGCTTGTCACATCCGGTTAGCCGCTTGCTACAGTAACCGTTACAGTGCACTATTTTTTAAAGGTATAGTTTAACCCCAAAATTTTATAAAACTGTATTATGGCCCAAAACGTTATATTATTTTACAAATAGGTCTAATTTCAGAATCTCTAAATACTTGCTATTCTCAAAACTTTTTAAAATTATGATATGACCTAAAATGCTATGAAACTTTTCAAATAAATTCTTCTCCAAAATTTCAAGCAATACTTGTTGATTTCAAAGTTTTCAAAACTCTTTCAATTAAATCATAAACTTGAAAAATAACTAATTTCATAAAATCATTTTTCCATTAAATATAAAACATTTATAATGTGAAAATAATGATTTATTTAAAATGTATAAAAAATAATTTGAGCTTAAAAAATTAATCATTCTTAATATTGTTTGTTATCATCAAAATCAACATTATGGAAACATATATGTTAACATATTATTATTTTTATCTTTTTATTTTCTTCAAACTAGCATTATTTATCTTCGTAATTTTTATGAACATTTTTCATGTAAAAATATCATAAACTATAATAAAATTGATTAATATATGCTAATTTAGAATATTAAAGGGTTGTATTCAATTGAACATGATTTAAGTTATGATAGTATATAATTTTATTTATATTTTAACATACAATTTATAAGGGCACAAATGTAAACATAGTAGTTTTTTTACATTTTTTAAGTTAAAAAATGATTTAGTAATTTTTTATAATTGTTTTCAATTTTGATGAAGAGAAATTTTGGAATCTATCCAAAACAAGTTGCTTTACCTTTTTTTTGTTTTTTAGTTACATAATTTGTCCATTACTTTTTCTAATTAAGACGAATCATTCTGTTTTTTTTTTGTTACATAATTTGTTCATTATTTCCAATTAATTAAACCAATTACAACTCATTTTTATAAACACATAAAATACTTAAATTTTGGTCAAAATGATTCAAAATTAAAATTTAATTTCTTTCGTAAAATAATTTTATGCTAATTAAATTAATTAGATATATTCTTTTATTGGGAACGTTTCATACAAAACTTGTGCCTTAATGTTCGCCACTTGAGACAGTAAAAGCCCAACTACAGTACCTGTGACATGCGGTATATTACATGTAACATTGTTGAGCAGCAGTTGTGATAATAAGAGAGTAACCAAAGAACTTGTGACACAGGGTACCCAACTTGGAGCACAAACACACAGACAATAGCAGTTGTGAATTCAACCAGAATAGCTGCCTGAACCATTCGGCTAGCCGCTATCTCTGTGGAATGGCTTAATATTACTATTGCACATGCGGTTAGCTGCGTACATTAGCTGGCTAGCCTCTATGTTTGTGAATTGTAGGCGGTTAGCTGCAAACTTTCTGTCCTCAAGTCATAATTTTCGAGGCACAGTCAATTAGCCGCATGAACCATCCGGCTAACCGCTATGTGTCTGGAATGGATTAATATTACCATTGCACATGCGGTTAGCCGAGTATACTTACTAGCCAGCTAGCCTCTATGTTTTTGGATTGCAGGTGATTGCAACCGGTTAGCCGCATAGTTGTACGCGGCTAGCCGCTATCTCTCTGGATTTGTCGTATTGTTCTTATTGCACCAATAGTTAGTCGACTATAGTAGCCAGCTAGTCGATATGTTTCTGAAGTGTAAGTGAATTCATGCGATTAGCCGATGGATGGGAAGCGGGTAGCTGTTAACATTCTGTCCTTCAGTCACTTTTCTGAAAATTAAAAAACTGACCCAAGAATCTCAAAACCCAAAATAAAACATTTCTCTCAACCTCACTTGCATACTCACTGATTTTCCTCCCTTCTCCTTCAATTTCGCAAGAGCCAAACATAACAATTGTTTGAATATTTGTTAGTTTGAATATTTCTGTTCTGTTTTCTGTCAATTGTTGCAAGAATGAGATAAATGTTAAGAATTTGGAGAAGAATGTAAAAATATTGGAGATTTTTATTTTTCAAATAAAAAAGAAAAATCATGGCTGAATATATTACATACCAACTCTGCGGATTTCAAACCAGCTATGTTTTCACATTCGTCAACCGATTTCGCCCACACCGGGAAGATCTCGCGATCCTCGCTCTTTTTTGTTTCACTTATATTTTTTCGTGCCTCGTAATCTTCGCCTCCTTTACCCGTTCCAAAATCTAACAAAAATCAAATATGTTTTGTTTGGAGGTCAAGAAAAAGCGAGAGGAAGCGAGAGAAAATTTCTATGAAAATGGAGAACTAGTCTAAAAAAATAATTTTTTATTTTGGGCGAAAGGCGATTTTATAATTTTAGCAATATATTAACAATTAAACTAATTGGATACTAACGGTATGGGAGGTATTTATAATTATATGGATACATTCTCTCTAATTATTAATACACCAAACCTCAGGGGAGGTCCGTAAAAATTACCCCTTTGAAGTAGCATTTGGGCGTATCGTATTTCGTATATTTCGCGTAGCGTAACGAATACTTTGCTGCATTTAGAAGCTCCTCCAGTTGAAGGAAAGCGGTTAGATGAAGAAAGCAGCTACTAATCAGCAACACTCCCACTTACTCCTCCGCTTGGGCAACAGCATCACCGTGTAATGGACAACAGAAACGTCGTCGTTTGCGACAATGGCACTGGGGTATCTCTCTTTTATCATTTCATTCCGACCGCGTATGCTTTGTCATCTAAATCGATCAATCATCAGAAAATTTCGATAAAAATATTTATTTTTTAACACAAGCACGTGATTTAATTTCTAATTTGATTCTTCTTGGTTGCTATTTGTAGATCTGCTTAAATGTTAGAATCTGCTAATTTGACTTTATGAAGTTGCTTATTTAAATTGAATGTTAAATCTAAACTTCTCTACATGTTTACATTGATTTGTTAATTGCTGTTGTTTCATTAAGTTATGCAAAGGTATAATTTGATCACTTACTGCAGTATGTCAAGTGCGGATTCGCAGGGGAAAATTTTCCTAACTCTGTGTTCCCATGTGTTGTGGGAAGGCCAATGCTACGCTACGAAGAATCACTCATGGAACAAGAGCTCAAGGTCAGACACTATATAATTTTCTATCATGAAACTACATTAGTCTTTTGAAGATAGGCAAGCAAGTCCTTGCTTAAATTTAATAATGTGTATTTTTGTAACATGCAGTAGGTCATGCCACATTTGTTACAATGCTTATGCTTGCAGCTTAGAACTTTTTCAGAAAGGTCTTCTTTCTCATTCTTTGATTCAAATTCATTTAGGATACTATTGTTGGAGCTGCAGCTTTAGACTTGCGGCATCAACTGGATGTATCTTATCCTGTTAATAATGGTATAGTGCAAAACTGGGAGGATATGGGTCAAGTGTGGGATCATGCTTTTTTCAGTGAATTAAAAGTAAGTTTTATGCTGCTTCTGTTGATAATATATGGCTTAAATCTTTTTCTTTTTCCCTTCTTCTCTTCTGTAATATACTTTCTCTAGATAGTCCCTAACTCCTCTACATTATCTATCAACAGATTGACCCACCAGAATGTAAGATATTACTCACAGACCCACCTCTTAATCCAGCTAAAAATCGTGAAAAAATGGTGTGTAATCCAATTCTTTTTACTTAAATATTGTGATAAATAATACATTCAGTCACATCAAAATTAGATCTCATGAATTTGGCCGGACTTGGCACAACAGGTCGAGACAATGTTTGAGAAATACAACTTTGCTGGCGTCTTCATTCAAATCCAAGCTGTTTTAACTTTGTATGCTCAAGGTGCGTATGAAGATGCCTGAAGGTTTAAATTCCATTAACTGATTGAGGCACATTTATGAGCAGACACATGAACACGTGTGCACAAACATATATCTAAATAGTTTCTGCTACTGACACTTGTGAGGACCTTGGAACTATAGGCATGAAAACTGATATTACCTGGTGAAGACTTTCTAGATTTTTTTTCCCTTTTTTTGGGGAAAAAAAATCCCTATTTTTACAATTGTTCTATCTTTTTGTTCAATCTCATTGCTTGTTTGGTTCAGCATTATCTTGAATTGTCACAGGTTTGCTGACTGGACTAGTTATTGACTCTGGTGATGGTGTCACTCATGTGGTAAACTACTCAAGAAATCAATTTAACTTCATTTTCAGATTCTTGAAATGATTATTGCCCTTTTTTTTTTTAGTTCTTCATTTCCCTGATTGGACTGATAACTCCCATGTTTGTCGCTTGCATATGATATGATTACATTGTGTCATGGAGCACTTTGGACCGAATTCATTCTGTTTAATTTAGCATTTGAATTTTTATGAGGGAATTTTATAACTAGTCAGTTTCAATTATTTGCACTTATTTTCCCCTTTGCAAAAGTAATAAATATCCCAGTTATTTTAAATGATAAACTTGTCTCTTTTTCCTTCCTCTTGAAAAAAAAAAAGGAGCATTCCACTTCTGTTAAGTAAATTTTTTGGAATATTCTTCACACTGGAACCTGATATTTTTTCTTCTCCTGAAGGATTTGAGGAAGACTGTGTTGAAATAGATCAACAAATACCATAACCCTTATAACAGGACTTTTTCTAAATGGAGAATTCAAATTTGAATATTAGATGGCTTTTTATCCTGCTGTTTAAATCATGTATTCATCCACAGAATAGTGGGCATATCACTTAAGATACAGGAAATTGTCTTAATGGAACACAAATATGTCAACCTGAAATAAAAGTATAATCTGTCAATCTGATACAAAAGTAATAATGAGAGTTTTTATCAATATGAAAATGTAAAGTGTTCTATTGGTACTCTGCATGGTAATTCTGAACCATAATTATTTCAACATTTCTCCCCAGGTTCCTGTTGTTGATGGCTACTCATTCCCACATCTTACTAAGCGAATGAATGTAGCTGGTCGGCACATAACATCCTATCTTGTTGATTTACTTTCACGGAGAGGGTGAGGATCAATTCATTGTCAATAAGTTAGCAAGATGAACATGATTTAGAATACTTTTGTCTTTTAAATGTAAAATTTTGTTTCCTGTAGGTATTCAATGAATAGAACTGCAGACTTTGAGACTGTTCGGCAAATCAAAGAGAAGCTGTGCTACATAAGGTTGAGGATCAAGTACACTCTTGTGTGATCTTTGTAGAATTTATTGCATTATAATTAACATGAAACTATTTCCTGCAGTTATGACTATAAAAGGGAATATCAGTTGGGACTAGAGACCACCATCCTGGTTAAGAATTATACTGTAAGTTGATTTTCTTTGTATTTTATGAATCTTATGGTTTTTCCATATAAATGCTCAATTTGTAATACTCTGAGGTGGCTTTATTTTAGAATCTCAGTTTAGGGGTACGTATAGAAGCCTCATTCATTCTTTACTTGCATTTTTTTTTTCCTCAAAAAACCACTCATGTAATGTTATGTGATGGTCACTCTGAATGAACACGCGGAAAATAAGAAATCAATAGTGCTATTTTTGGCTTGAGTTTCTCTATTTCCTTAAATCCTGTGACTTCAGTAGTTTTTTTTCTGCTCTCTTTTAACATAGTATTAAGCTTATATATTTTTTTATCAGCTGCCAGATGGAAGAGTCATTAAAGTAGGAACTGAGAGATTTCAGGCCCCTGAAGCTCTATTCACACCAGTAAGCCTGTACTTCTTTTCTGTTGTATTCTATCCGTTAAAACTTACCCATGCTATACATTGCTCATGTTCAACTGAACATGCTATTATTAGCACGCTGCCAGATCATTTTGTATTATATTGGTAGTATTGGTAGTTTACTGAGATTGTTTACTGCACAGATGCAACATATATGATATGCTATTAGTTTATGTTAGTATAAAACCATTTGTCATTTTAGGGAGGTGATTGATGATTTAAAAGACCAGTATTTGTGGGGGCCCGGCTATAAAAGCATAAATTTGGAGGGCTGATTGTATAAAGAAATTATCTATTTCTTTCACCTTGAAAGTTTTGTGTGACTTGTGGGGCCATGTGGCTCTGCCACTTTATTCGTATGCTTTCTCATAAAATGGAGTAAATGAAGAAATTGATTGATGCATTTTTGCTGTTTATTTTTTGTAGAGTAATAGTAGCAAGTAAATTCTTATTTTTGAATTTTTATATACTACTATTAGTTTATGCTATTAGTTTATGTTCCATCTGTCATTTTAGGGAGGTGATTGATGATTTAAAAGAGCATTATTTGTGGGGGCCGGCTATAAAAGCATAATTTGGAGGGCTGATTGTATAAAGAAGTTCTCTATTTCTTTTACCTTGAAATTTTGGTGGTACTTGTGGGGCCATGTGGCTCTGCCACTTTATTCGTATGCTTTCTGATAAAATGGAAAACTGTTGCACTAGTGCTTTATGTAATAAACAAAGAAGTTGATTGATGCATTTTGTTGTTCATTATTTGCAGAGTAATAGTAACAGGTCAATTTTTTTTTTTTTTTGAACTTTTATATACTTGTATCAGAGAATTACATTTATCAGTGGAAGTTTCTGAATTTAAAATACTTCCTCTTTTCAGGAACTTATAGATGTTGAAGGTGATGGGATGGCTGATATGGTTTTCCGCTGCATTCAGGAAATGGATATTGACAATCGTATGATGGTATTATGATTGGATCCAAAATACATTACTTTCCTTGAACATTTTACTTTAATTTCTGCTTATAGGTCAATATATGTTGATAGGATAACTTATCCTCCGTATTTGAAAATAAAGCTAAGGATTTGCTAGAAGATCTTATCTTTATGTAATTTCTTTCTTTTTTAAACGATTAAATATGCAGATACTGGCAGTTGTTTTGCGTTCTTATTTACTTGAAATTTTGTTAGAATTTAGTTTATAATGCCTTTTTCCTAAAAGTTGGATGTATCGATCATGCGATAGGTGGTGGTTAGATGATTGAGATGGTTTGTCATTACAATTTTTATAGTCATGTATGAAGTAATTTTTCTGTTGTAGTTCCAATTTTTCCACTGGAGGCCACATTCTGCATTTCATTTTACATGCCATATTTAGTACCTTCAGTTTGTTTGTTTTCTTTGTGTTTTTTTGGTAAATTCAATTAGGTTATTTGTCGGGTACAGATATGATTGAAGGAAACAGGTGTGATTTTACTAATGTGATTGTTTAAATGGCTTGTATTGTGTTTTATGCTCTTATTAAAATGACCAGCATATGGATGTTCATTTTTGCAATAGTATAGGATTGATAAGCTAACCCATGTAGCTTTGTGGGAGGCCCGGATAAATGTGGTGTACCTTATTGTATTTCCTTCTTTTTCTGCTTTCAATGCGTGAGTGCATATGAACTGACTGCTTCATAATTCTCAGTTATTATTTGGTTTATCTTTGCAGCTATACCAGCATATAGTCTTAAGTGGAGGGAGCACCATGTATCCAGGACTACCTAGTCGGTATTATGTTGAACGTTTCTTTGCATCACATGACATTCCACCATGCTTTCTTAGAAATTTGGGTCTTCATGTATATTCACTGTTCTTATCTGTCTTTGTTCTATGATTTCAGAACCTAGCATCACATGGCAATGATATATCACTTTTCTTCTTAATTTTTGGCCTGGTTGTGCAAGCCGGTCTATTTATAGTTCTACGATTAAATGACATTTGTGTCAGCAAATAATATGCTAGAAAATAGTTTGACATCTCTCAAGGGCACATCATTTAACATTGGTGTGCTTTCCTATGGTAAGAATTTGATGGAGTGACTATTTTTTTTCCCCCCTTTTAGCTTGGAAAAGGAAATCCTTGATCGATATCTCGAAGTGGTTCTAAAGGGTAATAAAGATGGGTTAAAGGTAAGATCTGAATCCCTTGTGCAATAAGCTACAAAAAATTATGTTTAGGTGCCTGATGAAACCCTTAACCATTGTTTTAAAGGATATCATTGGTTAGGGTGCTGCAGTTAACATTTTCTTGCATCAAAGATTCATTACTACTGTGTTCAATTGTTAGAATCTCATACTCGGTTTTGAAATTAATAGCTTTTTAATTTTCTTAAGTTGATGGCCATTTGTTCAATCCTGGAGCAAAATGATCTTAAAAGATTTTCGTTCTGCTGCAGAAAATGAGGCAATGATTAGAAGCAGAATTTGTAAAAGGACTTGATCTTTAAACTCATTTTCTTTACCTTGTGACAGAAGTTGAGATTGCGAATTGAGGATCCACCAAGAAGGAAGCATATGGTGTATCTTGGAGGAGCGGTTCTTGCTGGGATTATGAAGGTACATCTCTCTATCTCTCTATCTCTCTGACACACACACACACACACACATTCACACACATGAAGGCGGACGAGTTAC
Organism: Citrus australasica; assembly: GCA_029618585.1. Taxonomy (NCBI): domain Eukaryota; kingdom Viridiplantae; phylum Streptophyta; class Magnoliopsida; order Sapindales; family Rutaceae; genus Citrus; species Citrus australasica. The sequence goes on along the minus strand of JARCIV010000002.1, from coordinate 9,043,502 downwards.
ACAGCTTTGTTGCAACCTAAAGTGTTTCTAGCATTCTCTTCCTACTATTTATAATCTAAGAAGTAGATATGATGGATGATCATGCAGGATGCACCTGAGTTTTGGATCAGTAGAGATGATTACTTGGAAGAAGGAATCGCTTGTCTAAGCAAGTGTGGTCCGTCTTGACTTTCTGACGTAGTTTGTCACGCTATTAACTGTTGTCATTATCACTGATAGTGTTATGAGCAAAAGCATGGTAGAGAAATCAATAGATCAGAAAGGTGTTTCAAGAGCTGTAACGAGTTGTGTTGAAACTCAAGATTGGTGCATCCCTTTCTGGCATCTGTAAGCCTATTGGAAAGATATCAGAAGATGATAGCATTAGCAATTGCTTCATTGGTGTAATCTTGTGGTCAGAAAACTGAAAATAAAGAACGGTTTTCATTTTGTATATTCCCAAAGCTTGTTGTAATATACATCAGCTGAGTTTAGAACTAGCCTCTCAGCTGGATTATGACTTTCTGCCCGATTGTTTTACTTCCTGCTGTTATTTTCTTCCAAATAAAGTAAATTTCAAGTCTAAGATTGGGTAATTAACGATGAATGTTCATCTTCATGCATGCATCTGATTTTTTCCAGTTTATTCGATTTTTTTTTTTTTTTTGTAAATTGCCGTGGGGTTGAATGTTTGGGGAATAATTTTTCAATTAGGGATTAATAAAGTTAGGGACAAACAATAAAACAAAAAAATATATGTTATATTGTAGAGTATTTTTTTCTGCAGTGTTAGAGATTTTTATTTGTTTGTCTTTTAACTTTTGCTTGACTATTTTAAAATTGGGAATTTCTAATTGGGTAATTTTTAATTGAGTCCTCATTATTTCTAGAAAAAAATTCAGAGACCAGAAGTTTACTAAATGAATCAATTAAATCCTTTCAAGTGCAAATTTATGTCATTCAAGCCCTTAACCCAATTCTTCCGTTAAAAAAATTAGTGAAAATGTTAAGTTAAACATAAAAGATAGGTATACCCCTATAATCATATTAGTGATTTAAAGTACAATTTTAACCTTGGACATTTTTTTTTTCAATCTAACATCCTATTTATCAATTTGAGTGAATTATACATGAAAATGTAATTTGCTATCCATATAATTTCATCACATCTATAAAAACATAATAATTGTTAAACTAAATAACATATGTATTGAATATAATATTAAAAAAAACCACAATAACATTCGGTCTAAAAATGAAATTAAAAGTAAGAAAGTCAATTAAATTCAAACTAACAAATACCTTAACAATATTAAGATAAATTGAAATTTAAACACAAAAAATAGTTAATTATCTTCTGAATTCTATAATGGAGAATTAAATGCCAACCCAAGGTGAAATTGTACTATACTACTCCTTGTTAACAGTGACGAGTTCTTCATTTTGAGGTTGAAGTATAGTCCATAGTTGTGTATATAGTCCCACTGGTTGAGTGACATTGATTGAAGCCTAACTAGCTTGTTCAGAACTATTGCCAATTGATTGTTCATTGACATCTACTTCTTGAGATTGTGGGTTAGTTCCATGTTGTCCAAAAGGGAATAAAAAAAAGACATCAATTTCATTTAATAAAAAAAAAGAATCAATCTATTCAATATAATTCCATGATCAAATCAAACATATATAGTATCAAGTTATTAATCCATTTGATAACATAACAAAACATATATAAGGAGATTCAATTACGAAATCATACATGTGCAGTTGATGAAGTGATATCGCTTGCCTGCACACAAAAAAAATCACCAAGTTTTAAGCAATTTAATGAAAAAGAACAAAAAAAATCCTTTAGAATTAAATTTTCAGAACTAGATTAAACATGTCCAATTGATTAAGCCTTATTTCTTCCTTACACACAACCAATATCACCAAGTTTTAAGCAATATCTAGTGCAAAAGAAAAAAAATCCTTTTGAATTAAAATTTTATAATTAAATTAAACCTGTTCATTTGATGAAGTCCTATTGCTTCCCTACACAACATCAAGATCAATATTTGTTAACTTCACCAAAAGAAATTTAAAAAACAAAAATTACTCTTATGTTATACCTCTATAGTTCTTGTGGTTTTTCGAAAATTAGGGCAGCCCCTTTTGTTGTGCCCAAGACATCTGCAAGCACTACATTCGATAGTAAACTTTTTACTAGTTAGTTTGGTCTCACCAGGTTCTTTTATTCTTTTCTTTTTCGGTCTACCAACTGGAGCCTTTATGTCAGGTGGTCCAACCTTTACAGGCACCACAACATCAGGGGAAGGTTCAGCTTCCACTTCAGGCCAAGCACACTCATCAAGAATAGGATTTATAGTCCCCATGTATGTCATCATAAAAGATTCCTTGGTCAGATAATGATGCACATAATTTTCAGGTTGCCCTCCTTTATAAAGAATAGCAGCTACTGCATGTTTGCAAGGCACTCCACTAACTTGCCACATCCCACATTCACACGTACCATCTGTAATATGTACCAAGAAGTTTCTATAGCCAGCTTGACAACATTCAAACAACTCCCCTCTACCTCCAAAGACCTTAATTCTTCTTGCCTCACTTGAGGATTGATTTAGTCTTTCTCTAGCATATGGGGTCAAATGGTCTTGCCGAGTTTCCCCTAGCTGATATTTTTTCAACATTCTCACGATTAGTTGTCTATGAATATGTTCAAGAATGGTTAGGACAGGCTTATCCCTAACCTCATCCACCCACTTGTTAAAAGATCCAGTCATGTTGTTTGTAACATGGTCAAATTTTATATGATGATCAAACCCGCTTCTAGACCACTGTGCATGTGGTATTTTTCTCAACCATTCACAACAATTTTGATCTTTAGCCCTAATTTGACTCATTGCCCTCTCAAAGTCATACTGATTTGCAGCCCTACAAGCTTTCCAGAATAACCCCATGACATTCAAACCAGGAAACTTACACTTTAAATTGGCAAAGATATGCCTAGCACAATATCTAGTACTAGCATTCGGGCAATATTTTTTCAATCCCCATAAAACACCTTTTTTGTCTATCACTAATAATAGTTACAGACCTATGATCATCAGCCCCAATGAATTCATACAACAAAGATAAAAAAAATAACCCCAGCTATCATAGTTCTCTGCCTCACATATGCAAAAAGCCAGTGGAAAAATTCCACTGTCAGCATCTAATGCAACAGCAGATAACAATACTCCCCTATATGGCCCCTTCAAGTGACACCCATCCAATCCTATAAAAAGTCTACACCCAGTTGTTAGGTACCCCACTTTAAGTGCAGGAAATGAGAAAAAAAAACCTTTGAAAAACTGGGCTATTTGACAATGGCCTATCAACCTTTACCTTAACACAAGCACCTCTATTCATTTTCATTAGAATATGAGCATATTTCAAAAGTTTTCCATAGCAAGCAATGTGGTCAACACCTAGGTTTTTTAATGCAATTTTTTTTTTGCCCTGTATAGTTTTTGTTTCACATTCAATCCCATGTTTATCTTTTAACTCACTCTTTATGACATTTACACCAACTCCTGGGTTAGTTTGAATAAGTTCAGCACAAACTTTAGCTATCCAAGGTGGCGTTGCATCTTTGTTAACTGATTTAATCTGGCAATCATGTTTCCTTTTAATATACCTAACTTTAAAAGTTATCCCATCAACCATCGATGAAGCATGAAGTTTCCAAGTGCATTTTGGATTGACACAACAACAAGTATACCTAATACCATCATTTTTAATCCAATTTAACTCAAAACCCTCTTGGATTGCATATTTCACCATAACCTCTCTTAATAATGCAACAGATTCAAAGGTATTTCCTACTTTTAGACTAATTGAACCATTTAGATTTGGTTTCCACTCATTATCAACAATTGATTCATACATCTGTGAGAGACCATTCTCTTCATCAGATGAGTGCCCTCCGATAAAGCCATCCTCACTAAGTTTTCCAAACTTATCACTACCCATACTAACACCTATATTGACAGGATTTTCAGATCTTATTACAACACTTTTATGATATGATTGACCACCTGACCCAATGTGCACATCAAACTCAATAACAGGACAACTATTAGTAAAAAACTCATCAAAAACCAAATACAATTCACTATCATTTGAAATTAGCTCCCTCTGCCTACTTGTAGTCCATGGCAACACAAAAGAAATTTCAATCAAATCCATTTCATTGTGTCCATACTTAACCATGACTTCTAGAATTTCATGAAACAACCACCATGACTTCTAGAATTTCATGAAACAACCTAATAATCTTATATTCCTCTGGGTCCCTATATCCTATCTCATACACCGCCCCATTAATTTTAACCAACAAAAAAAATGTAACATGACTACCTGCATCAATTTTAAACAAAAAGTATTGGATCAAAAAATGGCTAAACTAATACAATTTTATTTAGCAAAGAATAAAAAAACTCAACCTAAATGAAATATACATGTAATTGGTTAAAAAAAGTATAAAAGCAAATTCAATCTAATACATATAAAAATAAAAATTGAAAAAGAAAAAATAACCCAACAACTATAGAGAATTTAGTCTAATATATATAAAAATTACCACTCATGATAACACATAGAATTCAATTTTACATGAACAAAAAAGCAAATACAATGAATTCAATCTTATTAATATAACGATACCAATTGGTTGAAATGAAATGTTGTACATATACAACAACTCAAGAAAGCCCATAAAATAGGCAAAATAAGTTCAATAAATACATATATAAATATGGTGTATTTGGTCTAATTATTATATAAAGAGCAAATTAAAAAAAGTATATTAACAAAATACAACATTCAATAAAAAAAAATCCACCAATAATTAAACATAGTTTGTCATTTAGAAAAATAGACTTGAAAAACCTAATTTTTTACAAAGATCACTAAATATGGAAACAAATTTATTAGAAAATGCTTGCAAAAATCACTTAAAAATTAGAGTTACTAACCTTTAAACTCGGGTTCTCTCCAATACTTGAACTCAACCAATGCTAACAAAGTTTTGGTCAAAATCACAGTAGATTTATACAATATTTTTGACGCCATCCCACGTTCTCTCAATCTCTCCTCTCACACGAAGAATACAACAGTTTCTTCTGGAGGTTTTTTTTTTTTCTGCTTGAAAGAACTTTAACTTGGTTAGGTGAATTGACTATGCTTTAAACTATTGCCACCTGTCAAAAATAAAAGAATGAGGAAGGGTTCAATTGTTCTTTTATTAAAATGTCCTCAACGTTATTAATATTTCTAACTGAAGAGTTAAGTTAAGGACTTGAATGATATTAGTTTGTAGTTGAAAGGATTTAATTAATTCATTTAGTAAACTTTTGGTCTCTGAATTTTTTTTCTAGAAATAATGAGGCCTCAATTAAATATTACCCTTTCTAATTAGAAGCGGATTCATGGTTGAAGTGTAGCATTGCGATGACGGTAAATTGCAGACGAGGGAAGGATCCTAAGAAGCTGTGTTTGTGATGTAGGTGGTTCGGATTGCGACGCTTTTACTGGATCGTATATGGGTTTGTGGGTTTCAGATTTGGATGACAAAATGTCAGGCTTGGCAACAGCCAAAGCCGTCTTAGCATGCCTTTTGTCAGGCCGCGTCAAAAACCTGAATTTTGTATTCTTTTTTTTTACTATGTTTTATAAATTTATAGTTTATAAAGTTTAGTTTTTTTGTTGGATTAGGGCTTTAAAAGTTTGACTTAAATTTTTAAAATTCTAAATATATATTATGCGTAGATTAAGTACAAGTGAAAATTTTGTATTTTAATTTAAATATTATTTTTTTAAAATTTGAAAGTACTTTTAAACATTCGGATTGAGTTTAGAATTTTTGGGTGAAGTCCAAGCCCAACTCAAATATTTATAAAATATGCACCCAGGCTTAGGTCGGGCTCCATTCCTAATCTGGGAGTTTAATGGTTAGGTTGCAATTCAAGATTAATTTGAGCATTGATGTTGGTTTTTTTAAGAGGGGAAAACAACCCTCAAATATATTTTATTATAAACAGAACATTTGTGTGTGCAGAGGGTAAGAAAACAAGACTGTAAGCGAAAATTTTATCTTCATTCTGAATTAGTGATGAGAAAATTAAAAAAGAAAAAAGAAAAAGAAAAAGAAAAGAAACGGGTTTAATAAGAATTTCATAGGGCTGTTAGGAGCTCTAGTGTTTTTTTCTTTTTTAAGTCTATTCCAAATTCACGAGAGTAGTATCTAAAAATCTAGGCCCAATAAGAGTGAAATTAGGGATTTCAGAATATCAGGCCCGGCCCAGATGGTTCTAGATGAGCTTGGACTTCACTTAAAAGATCTGAGCCCGGCCCAAAAGCCTTATAAATACATAACAAAATTTTAAAAAAAATATTCTATTTTAATTTTAAATATTTATTTAATCCACTCATAACTTATATTTAAATTTAAAAAATACTTTAAGCCCAAATTTTAAAACTTAATTTAATAAAAAAAATTATAAATATAACAAGAGTGATGATACAGTCACAAATTCTTGTACAAATTTATTTTGTAAAAATTGATGTGGTATTAATTCATTGGTTGAATGAAAATATAAAATAATATAAATAAATCATGTGGGCCAAGAGATACTTAATTCAATCAATGAATTAACGTCACATCAATTTATACAAAAACTTGTAACTATATCATTACTCATATAACAATTTGTCTTTAAAAAAAAATTGTACAACATAAAATTTAGGTATTTTTTACCCTGGCCCAACAAAAGACATGCTTGGCGGGGCTCAATCTTTGCAAGCCCAGCTTGAGCCTGACATTTTACCATCCTTAATGTAAATTTACTACTAATGCTAAAGATGTAGTAACATTTTATTTATTTAAGAAGCTAAACTCAATTCCTCAAGTGAATTTTTTATTGGCGAGCTGAATTGTGCAGTTTAGGTTTATAATCGTCTATCACACAAGATATCTATAACAATGTATTTGTATGATTTAAATTTAAGAGAAATTATTTCCATACCATATATATTTTGTCATATATACATTTAACCACTATAAAATTTTTAACATGTACTTTACACTATCTTTGTTTTTAAACTTGTATCAATCAACCACTTTGACACTAAAAATAAACATTCTACTCCTAAATGAATTAAAATACTATTTTATTCTATAAAAGTTTGAAAAATAAAAAAATCTCAAAATCTAAAATGATAATTTTAAAATACAATTATGATTATAAAAATAATATCTTGTAATTATAATTTTATTTAATTTTTGTAATTAGATTAATTATAAGGAAATTTACAATAATTAACATGAAGATAAGAGCTCCCTATAATTAATATTAAGAAACTCCCCATACAAATTAAATGAAATTATGATTATAAAAAATTAATATGATCATTTTTAAATGATCATATAATTATAATTATAAAAAAAATTAACATATTGGATTTATGATTTATTTCTTTTATTAAACTCAGAGATATTCTTATAATTATAGTTTTTTTATTTTTTAAAATTGTGTAGAATAAATAAAATGGTCTTTTAATTCATTTAGGGATAAAATAATTATTTTTTAGTGTCAAAGTGGTTGATTAATACAAACTTAAAAATAAAAGTGGTGTAAAGTATGTGTCAAAATTTTATGGTAATTAGATGAACATATAACAAAAGAAAAGTGGTGGAGAGATAATTTCACTAAATTTAATTATATTATTTTGAAACCAAAAGCTATCAAATCCCGATATTAAAAAAAAAAAATGCAGAAGAAGCTAACATTGGGTTGTTCTTGTACGCAACTTTGAGCGCATAACTTTACAAACTAAAATATAAAACTTGTGGAGGATTGTAAATTTGTGAAGGTCTCAACTCTCAAAAATTAAAAAACCTTTCTAGTTGTATGCATTATGTTGATGCATCAATGGGGCTACCGAAAGCCTGTTTTGAAATTTCTTGGATCAAAAGAGAGAGTCAACCAAGCCAAAGATATTTTTTTAGTGCATTTGGCTTACGGAACTGGAACTCTATTTTTTTTTTCTCATTTTTTAATTTTTACTTTGATTTTTCAATTGTACACCAAATTCGTTGAGACGTTGCAATCAGGTATATGGACGCACACTGCTTTCGTTAGTCAATCATGGTTAGATGAACAACCAATCATAAACTTGAATAACCGACGTTTCTTCCTTTTTACAGGCACTGAAATCTGCAGCACCGGCCGCTGAATTGGTACGCACCATATTAAAGAATTTGCCCCTCGTGTTGAGGAAGAATAATAAACAATCCTCATAATATCAAATGACCTTTCTCTTGCCAATTTTTTTGTCTTTAAACTAATTAACTTGCAACTTTTGTCTTAGAGGAGAGACTTGCTCCATTTTATGGTTTAATTTCGGAGCTAATTTAACACTCGAGATTGCCAACTCTTCTACACAGTGGTGGAATCAAGATTTTGATAAAAACATTACATATAAATATGTTAATTTCAATTAAAACCCTTTTTCCCGAGAACCCCCCACCCCCCAAAAAAAATTGTTAAAAACTCCTCGTATCATTTTAGAAAGAGACATTCTTGTAGCTAGGTTTTGAATCAATCATATCACTCTAAGCTTAGTAATTTTTTAAGGCATAATTTTTTTTAGCTCACTATGACTTTCTCTTGCCCAATAGTTTTGATTACCAGGATAATAAGAGTAATCAGTAACAAGTAAGCAAATTGGGATGCCAACCTCACCAAACAAGGCTGCACAAACACAGACTCTCTCTTCCTGTTAGGTCCTATTAAGTGGCCTAATCCCACCCATATGACCAAAACTAAAACTAAAAAAAAGGGGCCACGTCCAAAAGTATATTAAGAAAGCAATTCTCTCTCTCTCTCTCTCTCCTTTTACAATTTAATTTCAACTACCAAAACTGGAGTGAATGTACTAATCCAATCAGGCACTAACATTTGTCCCTCTCATACAAATTTTATTTGCCTAAATAAGCAAAAGAAATATGAAGCAAGGGTCCACAAACTTTCCATATATATTTCTCCCATCCTTTGGCCAGTTATGTGACCATTAACAAATTTTCTGATAAATCTGAACATCAGGTTTGAATGCAAGCCTTGTGTGTTTGATTATCAATTCGGGAATTTCTCCCTTGAAGTTCTGAGCATTATCTTCAGTTACTTTCAAAACTCTCTTGTCTTTCTTCAGCTTGTTCACATGGTTTGTTACAATCATTTAATAAATCCTTGCATGCTCAACTTGCGCTTTATAATATAACATATTTGATATTGTTTTCTTGTACCTGTGCTTTCAGGTTTTGGAGCTTGAAGAGACGGTAGTGATGAAGAACACTAATGGCCATGCAATCGAGCTCAACGTGAAGCAAGGTGAGCCAACTTTGGTGAAGCCTGCAGAGGACACAGAGAAGGGTCTCTACTTCCTGTCAAACCTTGATCAAAACATTGCTGTGATCGTCCGAACAATTTATTGCTTCAAGTCAGATGAGAAAGGCAATGAAAAAGCTGGAGAAGTGATTAAGAATGCCCTTGAAAAGGTTCTTGTTCATTACTACCCTCTTGCCGGCAGGCTAACTATAAGCTCGGAAGGGAAGCTTATCATAAATTGTGCTGGGGAAGGGGCTGTTTTTGTTGAAGCTGAAGCAAACTGTGCACTTGAAAAGATTGGAGACATAACAAAGCCTGATCCTGAGACTCTTGGGAAGCTGGTTTATGACATTCCCGGTGCAAAGAACATACTAGAAATGCCTCCTCTTTCAGCTCAGGTTTTTATACTTAATTTAACACATTCCTCTTCATGTTATGTTAGTCATTTTTCTGCAATAGAAGAATGATTTTAGTTGAAACTTTTTCAGGTGACCAGGTTTAAATGTGGGGGATTTGTTCTTGGGCTTTGCATGAACCATTGTATGTTCGATGGCATTGGCGCTATGGAATTTGTGAACTCATGGGCTGATACAGCCAGAGGCTTGCCCCTGAAGATTCCTCCATTCCTAGACCGAAGCATACTCAAAGCGCGGAATCCTCCAAAGATTGAGGACCTACACCAAGAATTTGCTGAAATAGAAGACAAGACTGGCACTAGTGAACTCTACAAAGATGAAATGCTTTACAGGTCCTTCTGTTTTGACTCCGAAAAGCTAGAAAAGATCAAAATGATTGCCATGGAAGATGAAGTTCTTGACAAGTGCAGCACTTTTGAAGCACTCTCAGCATTTGTGTGGAAGGCTCGAACCAAGGCACTAAAGTTTCTGCCCGATCAACAAACAAAGCTCCTCTTTGCTGTTGATGGAAGGTCGAAATTCAATCCACCATTGCCGAAAGGCTACTTCGGCAATGGAATTGTGTTGACAAACTCCATATGCCAAGCTGGTGAGCTGACGGAAAAACCATTATCATTTGCTGTGGGGCAAGTTCAGGATGCCATTAAGATGGTCAATGACAGTTACATGAGATCTGCCATTGATTATTTTGAAGTAACAAGAGCTAGGCCTTCTCTGTCTTCAACTCTTTTGATAACAACTTGGTCAAGGCTATCTTTCCACACCACTGACTTTGGATGGGGAGAGCCTGTTCTATCGGGGCCGGTGGCGCTGCCCGAGAAGGAAGTGAGTCTGTTCCTATCTCATGGCAAAGAGAGGAAAAGCATCAATGTGCTTCTGGGGTTGCCTGCTTCTGCAATGAAGATCTTCCAGGAACTTATGGCTCTCTAGACATTCGAGATCATTTTTTATCATGCTGCATGCTACTTTCATTATGTTGCATTGTTGTGGTTCAATTTCATTTTCTGTGAATTATGTTTATTTATGTGCTGTGGGAAAAGAAAAGCACTATGCAAGGCCTAGTACCATCTAGAGGTTAACCAGTAAAAGATGGAAGTTTCATAAAAGGTCTTCATGGGAATTGAAGGTCCACCTGGACTCTGTATTATTGGCAAATATTTTCTGTTTCTTCCTTGTGATTTAAATTATGTTCTGCATTCTTTATTAATTTATTTATTGTGGATGGGTTATATTGTTGTTGTGTAACCATTTATGATCTAGAGATTATTTGCATCAGTTGTTAGTTTAACAACTTAAAATGTGAAAGCATCAGAAATGAAATTCACTAATCCTTCACATTAATGACTATGATTTGAGAGGGATACTCTTCCTGGAATTTCTTGCCCAACTGAAATTAAATTTCTGGTTATGTCCTTATCGGCATGACACTAAAGACATTGATATTTTTACAATCAAAAAGCGTTCTAATACATGCAATTGGGAACATATTTTGGGACTAATCATATATAATTGAGTAGAGGAAAGAAAAGACTAACATAACGGTGCTACAAGGTACAAGAAATCCATTTTAAATTTTATGAAGTGAAAATTAATAACATGCTTGATACATGAATTAGCTGAGACTGAAATTCTGCAAAATATGGATGGCATATTTGTGGGTTAATGAATTTATAAGATACCCTAATTAAATTTTTGAAAGCTTAAAAGCTAGTTAAAAATCATCCCCGAGGTCCGTGTAAAAACATCCTGAAAAGATTTTTGCACTTTGCAGAACCGTACAGAACTCCCTAAAAATCAGACAGGATATTGATGTATAGCTTCTGAAAATTAATTCAATTCTCAAAATGCTAAACATATTCATTTCATTTTCTTAATAAATTCTTCAAATACTACATAAATTTCTTACATTATTGTGACAGCAGTTTAATCTGAATAACAAAATGAATTTACGTTTGTCTCCGATGTGGCTAAGTTATGCAATGTTCTAACTTACATTAACCCAAGAGTCGCATCCAATATAACGAGATCCCTAAACCACAGCAAGCAAATATTTACTTCAACATTAGATGTACTGACAACAAAATGAAAAAGCTGAAAGTGTTCTTTCAGATTAATTAATTCCCACAGAGAGTGATATCTCTCTTTGATGGTCTAAAAGTCAATGCATTTAAGCTGTAGATACAGAGATTTGGTTTCCTGGATTTGATAGCTATCTGATTTGTTGTGGTTCTGTAAGCAGGAACATTACACGAAGTACTTGAACTCCACATCAAACTTGCCTGGCATGAAGATGCAATGGCCGCTTCTGCACATGCTATCCCCTCAACTGACGGTATCTCCAGCTTGTATATTCCATACCTGTTTGTTGTCCTGTTCACTGTGAATGATATTTGCTCTCTTATTCTTGGTGAAATTGCTCTAATTTTGCAGTCAACTTTGACTTCAGCACCTGGTTTAACAACAATGTAGCACATATTAAAACAATCAATTCAATTGAAACTTTTAATGGGTTGTTGAGATTTTTTTTTTTGGTTATTTACCTGGTAAGAAGTAGCTGTGCCTGGAGAAGCTGTTGTTGGAGCAAATGTCACAATACACAAAGCCCATTACAGTGATTTGAGCATTACTATTATTGGGTTTTGGACGGTGAACTTTCAAGGAGTGTGTGTTATTAATAAACAAAAATGAAATAACCAAGAAACTGAAAATGGGATTCATGGTACCAAGATTTTGTAGAGATAAAAAGAGATGAACTTCACATAGAGTGTTCAGTTCACTACAAATAGTTTGGCTTATAAACAAAGCAGTATCATGTACTACTAGTATTGTGGTTGTGTGGATAAAGAGTTGAAGTAGTAGTTGGTGGAGATCCATCTGGAGGCAACAAGTTGATGAGATTTATCTTTTTTCCACAATAAAACAAAGACATGTGAATGTACTTTGGCTTATGTGGAGTGATTCTTTCTTCAGTGTTTTTTTTCCCCTTAATCTCTCTTACTCTTTCAAATCTAGTAAAAAAGGGTTAGTTTAATAGTAAATAAAGTAATGCGCATTTTCAATTTTCTTTTGTTCCTAGAATATGTAATGTGCATGCCCATGCTTAGTAAAATTTGGTTTAAGGAATACTTCAGCTGCTGTCTGCCTTGAAACAATATCAGCGGAAGTGCAGAATGTACGTGTTGTTATTGTGGAATGAAATGTTTACTTTCCATTAAAAAAAAGTAAATAAAGTAAAAAAAAATATTTTAACCATTTATTTCATGAAAAGAGATTAGAAGAGAAAAAAATACTTAAGTGAATTTTTATCTTTCTTTTATTAGGTGAAATTGAAATTGCTCTTTATTTATTTATTTATTTATTTTGGGAGGTCAGATTCAGTGCGGGGCTTTTGATTTAATAAGCAGATAAAAACTTTTATCTCCACTAATTCTTGCACTGCGCAAGAACAGCGTGAATGAATTAAAAGGAGACGAGTAAGTTTATGTATGGTGAAGTTGATTGAGGCAGTGAATTTAATGCTTGTATTGTGTTGGTTGCATGGATTGATGAGGCATTCATGAAGAGGAAGATATGTCATGCAGAATTGAGAGGGCATGGGGATATGGTATTGATGTTACTCACAAGCACTTCATTGTTCATCTGTTATTATCAACTTATTGAATTGGCCATTTCCCTTGTGAAATGGATTTTAAGATTGTATTTGAAAACACTTTCCATAAGCACTCTAGTCAAAAGGAAAGACATGTTTCAGCTCAGAAATACCTAATGTGAACCTGAAATGAAATGAATTAAAAAATAAGAGCACAAGAAGACTGCAAATGAATGTATGAACCTCATTCATACTGAATCAAGCGGGCAATAAAGCTAGTTTTGGAGGTTGAGGATTGTGGGACAAACTATGGTAAGTCCCATTTTAATTGGACCACAGGCTCTATTTTTTCAAATAATTGGACCACCGCAAATTTTCTTCCTTTTTTAGCAAACCAGATCAATTCAAGCACAAAATCCATTTTCTCTGTTGGGCTTTTGAATATGCTTTTCTGCAAGGCCCATAGGTAATTATGGACTGCCCAACTACCCAAAGGCTGACACTTGAAATGGGCCTTCAATTCCGGTCTTTCCGTAAGGTTTGACTAACATTCACGGAAACTAAAGCCAAGCCGAGAGCCTGAGTTCAGTTCATTCCTATAATTTGAAACGAATGATTTAACGGTTTAGTGCAACGTTTGTTAATTGTTATGGTTTTTAATGGTTAAAAGTATTTATTTAATTTAAAAAATTCTTTTAAATTTTTTATACTATTTAATTATATTTTGAGTAAAGCTTTTGATAATTAAATAAGTTATTTTATCTTTATTATTAAAAACTTAAATTTTGAACTTTTATAAGTAGAGGTTAGAAATTTTTTTAAAATTTTAAAAAATCTTATTTCTTTTCTTTTATAACATTACTTTAAAAAATTTACCTATTAAAGTAATTATATATATATATATGTGTGTGTGTGTGTGTGTGTGTGTGTGTTTTATAAAGTCTCTCATTAACTAGCCAAATCAAAATATTTTTGGTTAAAACTCTAATTGTAAAGGCTATTTGAATAAATTATATTTGAAAAATTATATCAAATAGAGTCTTAATATATGTTTGAATTGGTTCTAAAATGTGCAAAGTAAAAAAAAGTTACGACAAAAATTTGAATATTCAGAAAAAATAAAAATAAAAAAGTTGATAATTGAATCAATTCTGTTTAAGATGTTTGTAAGTTTTGTTTTTGCACCCCGTACTAATTTTCTCCTAATGAAGCTTCTAAACATCTTTTTATTTTTTAATAAAAAATATTTTGGTTGTTTAATTATCAACTAAAACTTTTAGTAAAAAATTAATAATGACATTAAAGATAACTTTTATTAAACAAAGTGGAGTTGTTAATGAAAAAAAAAATTAAATATTTTTAGAAAATGTTCCAAATGAGCTTTAAGAAGGAAAACTTTTATTTTTTAGACTGTCTCGATCGTATAAAATACTCCATTTACTTTGAGAAATAAAGTCTCAGAGATTGCAAACCAATTAAGGAGACCTCCATCCATAAATGCCATAATAAAACCATATAAAACACGCTCCACATTCACAGATACTTCTTTTGAAATAAATTAACCAAAGCTAGAAGAATATTAGCCAATCCTATCCAAACAAAAATTCTATCCAAGCTATAAGGGCTATCACCAACAAGAAACCCAGCAATAGAAGATCATGAAGAGTTGCAGCCAATTTGTAGCCTCATTTAACATAATACACACCTTGTTCGTCAAAATCTCAAATAATAGTATCAGGAGTTGCATGAGAGGGCAACTTAATCGAATTTTTCCTTGTTTTCTCATGAGCACTCTCGTCATCTCTAGCAGGCTCCATTTCCCAACCATTACTTCAGTGAGCTCCCATGGCCCGCCACCTTACTTTTATCACTATTGCCAATAGCACGCTACCGGTCCCCATCATTTAATTTGGTATTCGCCCCTGGCTCTACTTTAGCAAGTTCATACCCAATAGGAGAAAGAACCAGTAAAGACCGATCGAAATGCCAAGGCCCCATTGCTAAATTTTACAACGATCTTGTTTAGAAGAGAATTAAAACAAAAATATATCCTACTCCAAGTGCTCCACCCTTGGGATGGCAAAAATTTCCGCGGAAACGGGTACTTTCAGCGATTTTTCCAATTCGGGGAGGGTATAAGGATAATTTTATACCTAATTTCTTATTCGGGGAGGAGACGGGGATGAGGTGGAATCCCCATCCCCTACCCATTTCCCCATTTTCCCATTTCAATTTTTAATTTAATTTTTATTTTTTAAAATTACTGGTAAATAAATTATAAAATTTGAATTATAAAATTATAAATATTGGTAAAAATAAAAAATATCAAAATATTTATATTATTAAATTTTTAGGCCTAATTAACTAATTAAAGTCCTATATTTTTATTTAGGACATTAAAAAGACCGGATAGATTTTATTAGCCAAAACTTTTGTTTTAATTTTAATATTCATTAAACATTTAAACTTAAATCTATTTTTTATCTTAAATCTAATTTTTATTTATTTTTAGATGTTATAATTACCCACAGCAAATCACAATTTTAATATCTAATCTAATATAATATTTGCTCTTGATTTGGTTCGACTTAACTGTTGTGCTGTAAAGGGAATAATCCACATTTATAAAGTGCCTACGCCACCATTGAAAAGTTTAATTTTGAGTCTAAATTTGATTTTATTTGTAACAATTTTGTATTAGGCTATTAATTTGTTCATGATAGTTTGTATCCCTTGCATGCTGTGTTACTTACTAATTTAATGTATGTGACTTTTGTAATGGATATTAATGTAAGATATATTTCTAACTTTACTTTTATTTGAATTTTTATTTTAATATGATTAACTCAAAATTGAAAACAAAAAAATATATTAGTTATTCGGGAATCGGAGACCATCGGGGATCCACTGTTATTATTCGGGGAGGGAATGGAGGTTCTCTTAAATAATTTTGACGAGGATGGGGAGGGGACGGGGACATACGCAAAATATCGGGGATGGGTACGGGGAGATTGGTCCCCTCCCTTCCCCTCCCCATTGCCATCCCTACTCCACCCAAACACCCTTAATGAATTTCAAATCACAGAATTACTATAGAGTAAACTGTCTTTATTCACTGGTCTCGATGACAATACCACACCTATTAAACTAATAATATCTGTCATTTGTTACTAACAAAGGATGTCCCCTGTAAATTAATATGGATTGGCACGAGAAATCCTTGGCCAAGGTGAATATATTTGAAAGAGTTCAAATTATATTTTTCATGCCAAGTTCATTTAGATTTATTTCAAGATAAAGCATAAGTACTTAATACACTAAACCACAAGTCATGTTTTTCTCTGGATATGGATGATGAAAAGATCAAGATATAAAGAAATAATGGAATAAGTTCTGTAGATCCAACAATTCTTACTATTTGGATGGTCATGAATTACTGTTAGGTGTCACTCATGACTTGTAGGAAACTTAAGATCATTATTGCTAAAGGGTATTAAAAATGTATCTTAAGGTCATTAGAAAGGTTCTAATTGATGACTAAAATGTTCAACATGTTTTTAATGAATAAAGAGTTATTATTAAAATAGTTCTATTAACTTATAACAAAAGAACCTTAAAGGTCACACACCTAATAAAAACAAAAAAAAAGTTACTAGAAAATAAAATTTAAATTTCCTAATCTTAGAAAAATCAGTATTTATGTTATAATTCTTTAAAGAATAAATATATATCTTAAATACAGTTTAAGATAAAAATTTTGATATTCCATAAATAGTTTAAGAAACAAAATAAATTTCATAAATCCCTAATCAATCATTAGGTTTAAGATCAAGCATGTAAAATAATCATGTTGGACATGTTTCGGTTTATAAATGATTATGGACTTTTAGACCAATTTTGGATGCAAAATTTTAGGCTTTTATTGGACTTAATATGGATTAGGAAAAAGCATAAAAATATCTCACAAACTAAGCTCACAATTAGCCATTTGATTTGATCAAATGAGCTTAATTTGTTAAAGACAAAATTAAGTAACTAGGCTATTTATTTGTTTAAAATTAATTTGATTAAATAAATGATTTAGACTGATAAGATCACATCCAATAAAAAAATGACTTAGTGCATAGGTCTAGCTAATTATAATATTTGATGACATTATTGAAAAGATAGTGATGACTTTACTTGGTGGAATGAATGATCATGAACTAGCATTCATGTTTCTTAATTATCTCCCTCATTTCAAAACAAAATTTGGTGATTGCAAATCCTATGAACTCCTATAAAATTTGTAAGTATGTGATAACTTTATGAAATGAGAGTTATAAATCAATATTACTTAAAGAGTAAATGATGTGTTTCTATTGCATTTTTGTTACATTTTGCATAAATATTCATTTTAGTCTAGTCTTAATGAGTTTTGGTTAATTTAAAGTCATTTGTGCTTAAATTGTGTGCATAATTGTAGGTTTCCAGAAGCTTATAATTCATGGAAGGAATGTTGATGCAATAGGCTTGCAAAAATGAGGAAGAACTTAGCTGCAAAAGAATTGAAACAAATATAGAACAGTGCAGTTGTTGTAGCCGTTGCTGTAGCAATCCTGGAACAACGACAGATAAAATTCCGTGCGGGATACTTGCAGAATTGCGATCTGTAGTTTCCTAATATGACTTATGTGCGCCCTAGGCTTCCGTTTACCCTAATTTTCAACTATAAAATAAGCACACATCATAAGGATTAGGGAGAGCCATCACCCAAGGAGAAAAATACAAAGAAACAAAAGAAAAATAAGATTCAAGCGAGAGATTAAGGGCTGCACAAGAGGAGAATTTGCAGAAATCAATTGGGAGCTCAATCATTCTTATTCTTCTCTTGCTTTCTCATTTTCTATTTATTTATGGGGATGTGTTTCATGGCTGAAACTTTTTTCTTTATTTTTCTTTTACAAACCATGAACTAAATTTATTTGTGGTTGAGTGATAAACAATCTTGATGGTTTATTTATTAGAAATATGTGTTGCTGCATGTTTGCTGTAGCAGTTTGTTTTGATAGTATTTATTTTATTCGTTATTTCGGTTGATCACCCATTTAATGATATTAGCTAATGTAGAGCCGCAAAAGGGCGTATTTTAGTGGAACATATCAGAAAAATACTTGATCTTAAATTGAGTTTCTCGGATTGAGTTTTACTTGAGTCCCAAAAGGGCCATGCTTGATTTAAGATTAGTGATGAACTAGACATAAGGATTCACCTTGTAGGATAAAAAGAACCTAAGCGTGTAATACTATATCTTATATTGGCATGGCAACTGATCACTGTTAGATTGCATATAGATATAAGATATCCAACATGCGACAGTTGAGGATACATAAGGATTCTGTCCAGTGCTGTAGCAAATATTGCAGCAACCGAGCCATCTATTAGAAAATAGTCAAGACCATTAAGAGAATTTATTCACTCAACTACTTTATATTTCCATTGATTTTATCCTTGAGATTGACGTGATAATTTATTTTGTTGCATTTTATTTATTGTGTTTTTATTTTAATTAGTACATTAGTTTCATTAATTGTTTATTTTATTTTAGCACAAAATCTGCACTATTAAGATTGTTGTAGCAAGTCTAATAACATCAATCTATGTGGAGACGATCTTGAATACTCATAACTTTATTACTTGTTGTGTACACTTGCACATTGACACCAATAGCATTAGTATTTATATACCAACAAGTTTTTGGCGCCTTTGTCGGGGATTGATTGTTCATTGTGATTTGTGAAATTAGTTTTAACGGTGCTCTAATTATTTTATTTTATTTTAATTTGTTTATTTTGTTGACATATGTGATCTAGCAACCCTTACATGCGCAAATATAAATTTGTTGACTTCCAGTTTGATCCAGAAATTGAAAGAACTGCAAGGAGATTGAGAAGAGAGCATCGGGAATTACAAGCTGCTGTAGCAATGGATGATTTGCAAGATTTGAGAAACTTGAACCGTAGAGAGGGGATACAACTAGTCAATGAACATGAAGGTCTGAATGGACAATGTATTCAAAGGCAACCAAGGAACAACAACATTATTCACATGGCGAATGATAGAGATAGAGCCATTCGAGACTACGCAGTGTTGACTCCTCAAGCCATACATCCGGGAATAGTTAGACCCGATGTTCAAGCTGACAATTTCAAACTCAAACCTGTGATGTTTCGAATGCTTCAAACAGAGGGACAATTTAATGGATTGTCATCAGAAGATCCTCATCTACATCTTAAGCTATTTTTGGAAATGAGTGATACTTTCAAGATTGCTGGAGCATCGCAGGAAGCATTGAGACTCAAACTTTTCCCGTTTTCTTTGAGAGATCGAGCAAGAGCATGGTTGAATTCTCTAGCACTAAATTCTATCACTACATGGAATGATTTGGCTGACAAATTTTTGATGAAATACTTCCCGCCAACCAAAAATGCAAAGTTGAGAAACGAGATCGCATCTTTCCATTAACTTGAAGATGAGAGCTTGTGTGACGCATGTGAGAGATTTAAGGAGCTACTCAAAAAATGTCCTAATGGTATTCCTTGCTGCATACAGTTGGAAACTTTTTATAATGGTCTCAACCAAAGCACTAGATTGATTGTGGACACTTCAACAAATGAGGCATTGTTATCTAAGTCTTATAATGAGGCTTATGAAATTTTAGAGAGGATAACCAACAATATCTATCAGTGGCCATCAACCAGACAAGCTGCAGCAAGAGGAACAACAGGAGTCCATAACATAAATGCCTTAACAGCATTATCAGCCCAAGTAGCTTCATTAACAAAAATGGTAAAGGCTATGACTACTGCTCCAGCAACTGTTAACCAAATTTTTGATGTGTTTTGAGTTTATTATGGAGAAGGTCATTTATTCGACAATTGTCCTGGGAATCCAACTTCAGTCAATTATGTGGGCAGCTTCAATAGACAGAACTAGGACAATCCATATTCAAACACTTACAACCCTTGATGGAAACAGCACCCGAACTTTTCATGAATTTTATCAGCAAAATCAAGAGCAAAGAAACATAAAAAATGATCAACTCGACTCTCTTGAAGGTTTGATTAAGGATTATATTGTGAAAAATGAAGCAGTTGTCCAAAGTCATACTGTATCTTTGAAAAACTTGGAAAATCAAATTGGACAGCTTGCCACAGCATTGAGCAACAAACCTCAAGGTAGTTTACCCAGTAATACAGAGGACCCAAGAAGAGAAGGGAAAGAGCATTGCAAAGTGATTAACTTGATATCTGAAAAGGATGTTTATAGTCTCGTTGGTGTACCAAAAAGAATAATTGAGTCCACCTAAGGCCAAAAAGACACTCAAGTAGAGACGAAGTCACAATCTTCCACTTTTCAGAATGCAAATCAATACAGTTCTGCTACAGCATCTGCAGAAAGTTATGATCCAACACTTGGTGGTGAGGAAGCTACACCACCAACAACAGCAGACTTGAGTAGAGCAAAAGAAAAGCAGTTTGCACAACCTGCTGCAGCACAGCAGTTTAGACACCCACCACCCTTCCCTCAAAGATTTCAGAAGCAACCACAAGACAAGCAATTCAGTAAAATCTTGGGAGTGCTGAAACAGTTGCATGTCAATCTCCCTTTTATGGAAGTTCTAGAGCAAATGCCAAACTATGCAAAATTTTTTAAGGATATTTTGACAAAGAAAATAAGGCTTGGAGAGTTTGAAACATTTGCTTTAACACAAGAGAGCAGCCAAATGCTTCAGAGTAAAATACCACAGAAGATGAAGGATCTAGGAAGCTTCATAATCTAATGCTCCATAGGCATTAAATACAGTGGCAAAGCACTTTGTAATTTGAGGGCTAGCATCAATCTCATGCCTTTATCAGTGTTTAAGCAATTGAGAGTTTGTGAATATAGACCAACAACGGTGACTCTACAACTTGCTGACAGATCTAATGCCTATCCAGAAGGAAAGATTGAAGATGTGTTGGTGAAGATAGATAAATTTATTTTTCCAGTGGATTTCATTGTGCTAAACTTTAAGGCAGACAAAGAAGTGCTAATCATTCTAGGGAGACCATTCTTAGCCACGGGAAATACTTTAATTGATGTTAAAAAATGAGAATTAACCATGAGGATGAATGACCAGCAAGTTACATTTAATGTGCTTGATGTCATGAAGAGTCCCAATGAGATTGAATATTGTAATTTTATCAGTGTTGTGGACTTTGTTATAGCAGAGAGATTATGCAGTTGCTGCAGTAAGGAAGAAATCAATGCTGTAACAATTGACGAACTTGATGATGAAGATCATGGAGCAACTAACATAGCATGGTCAGTGGAGAAGCAACCCTTCAAAATTGACGAGCAAATCCAGCAAAGGGAACTCACTCCAGACCAACAAGAATTCAAGGTTAATGGGCCAAGAGCGAAGCATTATATGGGAGATGATGTGAACATCCTAAGGAATGATCGGTTCTTGAAGGATCCAGGTTGAAGAAACAAGAAAGGTCAGGCTGAAAGACATAAAATCAAGCGCTAATTGGGAGGCAACCCAATAAGGGAAATTGTTTCAAGTTTTTATGGCATTGAATTTAGCTTTTAAATTATTTAATTTTTTTTGTTATTTTAAGTGTGCATTTAATTTTGTATCTTTATGTTACATTGCAGCAAGTAAAAAAAAATGTGGGCAAAAAGAGCAGGAAGGAATTGCTGCAGCATCACTTACAGCATGACATAACAGAAGATTCTCAAACAGCAGAGGCATTTCTTGCTTTTGCAGCAGCAAATGGATTGATCAGATTTTATGATAAGGACCATTTGAGAAGTATATCAAAGAAAAAGTGACCCTTTACAGCCTATGCTGTAGTAATGCTTCCAGCAACAGGGGAGTACCCTTACCCGCTAGTTTATTTTACTTCTTTCTGCAAAAATTTTCTTTCATTTAGTTTTGATTTTCTGATTCATTCTACATGTCCTTTTATTTAGTGTATGCATGTTTTGTTCATGTGGTTTTATTTTGTGTGCTTGTGAGGACACAACACCACTCAAGTTTGGGAGAATTGTGTTTCTGAGTGCTTGTGTTTATAACTGTGTTGTGTAAAGCTCTGTTATCTAATATTTGTCTATGGATTTGAAAACCTAATGAAGATAAATTGAGTGTTATTCAGTATTTATGAGAAAGCCAAGTAGAGATAATTATAGATGGAGGTTGAACTTCTGTCCCAACACTTAGAATTTGGTTGAGTTTTATGAGAATGCTGTAGCAGAGCCAGGAAAACAAAAAAAAAGAGTAGAAAATATCTCAAGTTTTGGGGAAAATTTTTGTTGGATTGTGCCTATATGAAATAAATTCTGCTCTAATGGTTTAAGTTGCTGAGTAACCAAGGTTGAGTATGCACCCCATATGCAAACTTGAGTCCAAAGGCAATACGAGCTACGAGCAGTGCTGCAGCAATTATAAAAAAAAAGAAAAAAAGAAGAAAAGCAAAAAAAATGGTGATAAAGAGGTCCGCTACCTAGGATACTGAGTAACCTAGTCAGTTAATGAGCCCCATGTTCACTTTGAGTCAAAGGCATCCAAAGGTATGACCTAGATATAACATCCTGAATGCGTTGTTGTAGCAACTCTGACATGTATTTTGAATGAGTAATTAGGTGTCGTCATTACAAGTGATAGGCATTCACATGAAAGCTCAATGTTGTATTGAATTGTTTAACTGAAAAAAAAATTATTATTGTTGTAGCACAATTTGAATATAATTGTGAGTTCTGCTTCCCTATATGTGAATATATTTGTGTTCTACCTCTGAATTGTATACAAAGTTTATGCAATACTGCAATACCTCCGGAATTTGATCAAAGTTGCACATACACACTTTGGACAAAATGAAGCCTAAGTTTAGAACTGAACTACTATGGCAATTTTGTATGATTAAGAGTGCGATTTGAGGGTTAAAGAATTCTTACAAATTTGATGACAGAGCTAAGTTATTTGTTGCATGATTGTGTGATTGAAGTATCAGTGTTATTGTTATTACTTGAGGACAAGTAATGGTTAAGTTTGGGGGTGTGATAACTCTATGAAATGAGAATTATCATGGCACTTTTGGACTTAAATCAATATTATTTAGAGAGTAAATGATGTGTTTCTATTGCATTTTTGTTACATTTTGCATAAATATTCATTTTATTATAGTCTTAATGAGTTTTGGTTAATTTAAAGTAATTTGTGCTTAAATTGTGTGCATAATTATAGGTTTCTAGAAGCTTATAATTCATGGAAGGAATGTTGATGCAATATGCTTGCAAAAATGAGGAAGAACTTAGCTACTAAAGAATTGAAACAAATCTGGAACAGTGCAGTTGTTGTAGCAATCCTAGAACAACGAAGAGAAAATTCTGTGCGGGATACTTGCAAAATTGTGATCTGCAGTTTTTTAATCTGACTTATGCGCGCCCTAGGCTTCCATTTACCCTAATTTTCAACTATAAAAGAAACACACATCATAAGGATTAGGGAGAGTC
This sequence comes from Citrus australasica, assembly GCA_029618585.1. NCBI lineage: Eukaryota > Viridiplantae > Streptophyta > Magnoliopsida > Sapindales > Rutaceae > Citrus > Citrus australasica. The sequence goes on along the minus strand of JARCIV010000002.1, from coordinate 9,019,554 downwards.
GTCACCCAAGGAGAAAAACACAAAGAAACAAAAGCAAAACAAGATTCAAGAGAGAGATTAAGGACTGCACAAGAGGAGAATTTGCAGAAATCAAGTAGGAGCTCAGTCATTCTTATTCTTCTCTTGCTTTCTCATTTTCTATTTATTTATAGGGATGTGTTTCATGGCTGAAACTTTGTTCTTTATTTTGCTTTTACAAACCATGAACTAAATTTATTTGTGGTTGAGTGATAAACAATCTTGATGGTTTATTGACTAGAAATATATGTTGCTGCATGTTTGCTGTAGCAGTTTGTTTTGATAGTATTTATTTTATTCATTATTTCGGTTGATCACCCATTTAATAATATTAGCTAGTGAAGAGCCGCAAAAGGGCATATCTTAGTGGAACATATCAGAATAATATTTGATCTTAAATTGAGTTTTTCGGATTGAGTTTTACTTGAGTCCTAAAAGGGCCATGCTTGAATTAAGATTAGTGATGAACTGAACATAAGGATTCACCTTGTAAGGTAAATAGAACATAAGCGTGTAATACTATATCTTATGTTGGCATGGCAACTGATCACCGTTAGGTTGCATATAGATATAAGATATCCAATATGCGACGGCTAAGGATACATAAGAATTCTGCTTAGTGCTGTAGCAAATACTACAGCAACCGAGCCAACCATTAGAAAATAGTCAGGACCATTAAGAGAGTTTTTTCACTCAACTACTTTATATTCCCATTGACTTTATCCTTGAGATTGACGTGATAATTTACTTTGTTGCATTTTATTTACTGTGTTTTTATTTTAATTAGTACATTAGTTTCATTAATTGTTTATTTTATTTTAGCACAAAATATGCACTGTTAAGATTGTTGTAGCAAGTCTAATAACATCAATCCATGTGGAGATGATCTTGAATACTCATCATTTTATTACTTGTTGTGTACACTTGTATATTGACACCAATAGCATTAGTATTTATACACCAACAGTATGGATCGATTAGAGACATCACAATTGGGGAGTTTTAAGGATCTCAAATCACACAAAAATAGAATTTGTTCATGCAGTGGTGTCTTTCTTGGACAATGTTCCAAAAATAGAATTCTTTTTATTTTTTTTCCATCAACGGTATTAGAGTCTATTTTTGTGTTGGATTCGTGTGAATGGTTGAGTTTATTTCATGAAAATGCATGAATTTATATGTTAATTATTTTTTCATGAAATATATCATCTGGCGGTTGTTAAAATTATGTTATGGAGTGCTAGAATCACTGTAAAATTCTGGAATTGAAAGACATAAAAATAGCCTAGGGTTTAGGTTGCATGAACCCTAACAAATTAAACATGAAACTTGAAACTTTATTTGATCATATCTTTTTATCTAGGAAATCTAGGATTGTGAGTAATATATCATTAGAAAGATCCTTTCTAGAGCTTTCTAATGATATGTGACTTGTTAAAAATAGACTTAAAACAAGAAATTTATGACCAAATCAAGAATTTGGTCGGATTAGGGTTACAAAAAATCAAAAACCCTAAGTTTGGAGAAGATGATGAATAGTGTCAGAATTGGTTTCTCAGCGATTCCAGCTTATTCTAACCTTCGATTGAAAATTAAGGCCACCATTGGATTCAAGACAAAAAATTGAGTTGAACACCAAAAAAGGCGACATATGGGTCCCACTCTTTAGCTGTGCGCATGGGGGAATGCACAATATTGTGGCGCACTGTTGCGAAACTGTAGCGTATATTATAGCGTACTGTAACGCGTGTGAATAACATGTGCCTACCTTTGCATGTGGGGATGTGAATCCAAATTAATGTTTTCCATGTATCTTGCTATTTGGGACTCTAATTTGGGCACTATTTAGGCCAAAGTTTAATTTTCTATTCATTTTTAACACAAAATCAGAATTTCTATTTTTTAAATAAATTTCGGATCAAATATATATAGTTTCATGGATGAGTATTATATGTTAATAAATATTTTGCTCTAGAGGAAGCTTGAAAATATGTTTTCATGGACATTGGCTCAAATTTGTTTATATCTTGCGTTTAGTCATTTGTTAATGATCATTAATATGAATTTTATATTACTTTTCCTAGATGCCTCCCTAGAGAAAATTATGGACTAAGGAAGACGTATTAGCAACATATAGAGCTTAGGTTGCATCTATTGATTTACTTCAGATTAATGATAATTTATCTAATGAAGAACTTATGAAGAAAATAGAGAGTTATAAGATAGACCTAGACCGTTCTATATGTATAAATATAGAAGATATATATGAGGTCTTTAACAGAATAAAATATAAAAAATTAGACACCAAGTATACAGATTGGGATTAATATCAACGGGTTCTCATAAATTCCTTACCTAATGATGATAATACGCTTGTCTTTAAAGCTCACGCATTAGAGCAAATTGGGAACAATACATATTATATGCTGAGGTGTGAAATTAAGCTGATGGAGGAGCGTCATCTTGCTTAAACAATATGGTGAACCTCAATATTTAGCATTAGGGGTGGGCAAAATACCCGACCCGAAATATTTCGGGTTCGGGTCGGATCGGGTTGTGATTCAAACCTGATCAAATGGGAACTTGTAAACGTGACCCGATCTGAATACCCGATCGGGTCACCAAAACAAAAAAAAAACTTAACACACTTACACACATTACACATGCACACACCAGGCACAGCCAGACAAGCACACATAGTCACAATTACAAACACACAAAAGAATAGACTCACGCACACACAACACAAAGTCACAGACTCACGCACACACAACACAACCCTCGGTGAATAAACTCACACACATAGCCACACAACCCTCAGTGAACCCTCTTCAATCCTCGTGAGAAACTAACACCCAATAGCCAGCCACGACCCTGCGATCTGCTATCGACTACCGTGATTTGTTGCTCCATCTACTGTTGTGATCTACTGCTCCATATGTTGTTGTGATTTGCTGCCGACTGTTGTGATCCACTGCTTCAATCCCGCGGCCTTCGACCCGACCCGAGTGTTTACTGTGATCTGCTGCTCCTTTCATCCTTTGTGACTTTTCTAAGTTGAAAGTTTCAATTCATGGTATATAAAATCACATTTGGATTTATTTAATTTATCTCTTGCAGGATTTAGTGACCGATTAATAGCATTTTTTATTAGATTGGATATGTCAAAAGAACCTGATAATGAAAGTGACCATTATCTTCGTTCAATCGGATCCCACACCAATTGCCAAACAACTATATACGATATAGTTATATTATTATATATGCTTAATTGGTTATTGATTATGTAATTGATTATTATTTAATTATTGTAATTATGTATTTTTAAGTGTTAGTAATAAAATAAAAAATTAAATGTTTGTAATAAAATAAAAAAATTGATGTATTTATGATTTTGTTATGAATAAATTTTATTAATTGTTAATAAATAACAAATTTTTCAATTATTAATAATTGAAATAATGTTAATTGATAATTTTAATAACAATTAATAATTAATTATTTTACGAATAAAAAATTAGGATATTAGGTAATAGGTAGATTAAATAATAAAATTAAGTATTATGTTAGTGTTACATATATTTTATAATCATAATGTGTTATATGATTATGTGCACTTCAAGTCTTCAACCTTAAAAAAATTAACTAATTCAATTAATATTTTATTCTATGTTAATCATCCGTTAAGTCATTAAGTATAAGTAATTTGGGCTTGAAATTAAAGGGTTTATAATAAGAATTAAGACATAGATAGGCAAATAATATCATATTATTATGGGGAATGGGTAATTGGATATTATAAATTAATTAATTAATCATGAATTTCTTACTTTTTGTTTATGGAGTATGAACAACTTGAATCAAAATTACTAATTTTTGTTTATGGATTATGTTAATAATATTTATGTGTTTTGATTTTTGAATTAATGATTATTAATTATTATTTTGTATATTTAGATGCTTGGACACTTAAGATTGTTGTTGGTTATGTCACTATGCAATTGCTTGCTTGGAGGAATGATAACGCACTTGTGTTGGTGGGACAATATATGCATGTGCGTTGTTGTGCACATATTTTGAATTTGATTATTGTTTCAGGGTTGGGTGAGTTGCATGCTAGTGTTGCTGTTACTCGGAATGCTGTGAAGTACGTGAGATCCTCCACCACGAGGCTGCAGACATTTAAACAATGTGCTGAGTAGGTGAATTGTCCAAATGGAATTATTATTTTAGGTTGTCCTACCAGGTGGAATTCCAATTATTTGATGTTGATGATTGCGCTGAAATTTCAAGCGGCATTTGATAGAATGGCAGAAGTGGATAAACCGTATAAGACATACTTTGTTGAGAAAGAGAATTATGTTAGAAGGGTGGGCCCGCCTGGACCGGATGACTGGGAGAGTGTTGAACGAATTGTGAAGTTTTTGAAGGTATTTTATGATGCCACATTGTTGTTTTCTGCCTCTTTGAGTGTGACTTCTAATATTTGTTATGATATTATTGGCTTAATTGAGAATTGATTGACTACACTACAAGAAAGTACAGATCCTTGGGTGTCCTCTATGGCTTATAAGTATTGGGAGTCCACAAGAAAGATAAACAAAATGTTGATTATTCCCTATATTCTTGATCCACGAGCGAAAATGGATTTTGTTAAACATATTTTTTAGATCACTTTTGGCAATGATAGTTTGATGGTTGAACAAATGACCAAAGCAGTGAAGGACTTGTTGAATGAGTTTTATGATGCATATAGTGCATTCTCCGCTAGTTCCACACCATTGATGTATAGTGAGGGTGGTCTTAGTGGTAGCTATGGAGGTACAAATTCTTCTCAACGTTTTACAACTAAGGCTAATTTGGTGGATGTTGCTGGTGGTGAAGGTGATGACGCTTTTTGAGTTGCTTGCCCTTTCCTTGGATATGCTAGGAAGGTTTCTGTTCAAAATTAGAGCAGAAGAGCAGTATCTGAAATGGAAAGGTACTTGAAGGACCTAGTTGAAGATCCCAGCAATCTTAAATTTAATGTTTTGCTTTGGTGGAAGGTGAATGGATCGAGGTATCCAATTCTGGAGAAAATTACAAGGGATATCCTCTTTGTTCCTATTTCCACAGTGGCATATGAGTCTGCCTTTAGCATCAGGCGTCGTATTATTGATGAGTATAGGAGTTCTTTAACCCCGATTATGGTTGAGGCATTGATATACACTGAAAATTGGTTGCATGCTAATCCTGTCTACAACCTCCAAGAAGATATTAAGGAGCAAATGTTTCATATGGAATTACAAGAAGTTAATGTTTTTAATTTTTTATCATACATCATATACATAATATATTTAAAATGTATTATAACTTTATATAGAATATCTACATGTAGTCAACTAGTCATGTACTTGAGTTACTATTTTTTTTTAATTTTATAGAGCTTATAAGATCACAAGCTTCGACAGTGGAAGTGGTGAGCGTCGACATTGGTGTTATGGATGTTTGAAAGGTAACTTTTAATATATATTATTATTCATAATTTGATATTATAGTACTATTAGTATTTGGTTGTAATTTAAACTATAATTATAGTTGTTATAGTTTTAAATTTTTAAGTCTAATTATAGTTTATAAAATTATAAATTTGTAATTGTTTTAGTTAGACAAGTTGAAGTTGATAGAATGGTATTATTTTTTAGTATTATTATTAACTTGATTTGGGGATGAATGTCATAAAATAAGCATGATTTGCTTAATTATATATATATATATATATATATATATATATATATATATATATATATATATATATATATATATAATCAAGTGTGTGTATTGAAAAATTTGCTAAACATATTATATTTATTTGTAATTATAAATTTATAATGATATAATAGAAATTAGAAAGATTGTAACACCCCTTTAGCTCAATTAAAGATATGAATTGGATTTATTTATTTGTGTTTGTATTTAATGTGTAACCTTATGAATTTGGTTTACTTGCTCAAATTTTTATATGAAGTGAGTTTGTTCATTTGCAACGTGGCTTAAAGAAAATATTTATTGTACATTTCTTCAATCTTTCTCTAGGCAATCGGCGCTTGAACTTGGAGTTCAAGAATTTGAATTTAGAACTTGTCAAACTGCTTGCATGGAGCCATAGAGGAACCAAGAAAGCTTATTTAGTTTTAATGTTTGAACTTTGAACTTTGTGATTTGTGTTTCTGAACAATTTAATTATGTTTAAATTTTGTGACTTTGTGAGTTTGTGTTTCAAACTTTCAAAGACTAATATTTAAAAATTGTGCTTTGGACTTTGTAAGTTTGTATTAATTTTAAATTTTATTAAGTTTGGACTTTGTTGGTTGAGCAAATAATAATCCTAATCCTACCCTCCACGCCAATAGGCAAATAATCATATTCTAGCATTTTAACTTTATTCATTTGATTTAATAGCATTTTCTTTCTTTCTTTTTTCAGTTGAAAATTAGTAAAAATGACTACAATTAAGAAAAATGTCTTAAAACTACCTTTAAAACTACAAAAATAGGATAAAAAAACTCAAAATTGCATTAACCGAATTTGACCCGACCCGATTTCAATCGACTCAAACTAACCCAATTTGACCCGAACTCAATCCGACCCGTTTTAAATCCAACCTGATCCAACATGTTTTAAATCCAACCCGAACTTAACCCGAATTATTGACTCAACTCGATCCGACCCAAATTATGTTCGGGTCAGATCGGGTTGGGTCAATAATTCGGGTTACGTTCGGATTGATTTTTGTCTAACCCGAACAACCTGAAACCCGATCAGGTTGACCTGAACCCAACCCGAATCCGATTTTGCCCACCCCTACTTAGCATTCACACGAGTCTTCGGAATGAGAGATAAGGTAATCGCCTTGGTAGAATGGAGAAATTATGGTATGAAAAAACCATAAATAGGATCATAAAAAAGGAACAATTATTTTTTTTTTTTTGGAGATGCACATGAGTATAAATTAGATGAAATAGTCTCGAGCAATAAGGAATATTTTAAAAATATATACAAGATTCTATATATTAGCTTGATCATATTAGGCTATTTCATTTGTTTGTTGACTGCTATTGTTTTAATATTGGTTTTATTTTATTAATTGAACAATATCTTGCTATATTTTTATTAATGAATTTCTACATTAGTTGTTGCTCAACTCAATATGCTCTTTTACGATATCTCATGAATCATTTTGTTGAGTGGGAGTCTTAAATTAAATTAAATTAGAACTGATAATTTTACACATTAAAATCAAATTAATGATGAATATAATAAAGGGAATTAGACGATGATTGGAAGCTTTGACGACTTTTTTATTCCATTTCTGATATTAATTTGTCATTTTTTGTTTCATGTTTGTGGCAAAATTAATTATTTATGTGTAGTTATTAATTATTCCTTTATTGAATGTATTTTGTATTGTCTTTGTGTTAAAAGAAAGTTGAGATGGCATCTGCATCTAAAAACATTGTGGTCGATCTGAACAAGGGTGAGAAGCCGAATGGTGACAATTATGATATTTCGCACCGTAAGATTTAGTACATCCTTAAAGAGCAAAAGACTTTAGAAGCTCTAAACAACACCTTAGTTGAGCCTGAGTATGGCAATATTGCTCAACATATGAGGGATCTTGAGGCCTACTAGGCTTGGAAAAGAAGAATAGTAATGCTCACATAACGATGTTGAGCAGCATACAAGATAACCTCATGTGTGAGTTTGAGAAGTATGAGATTGCTCAAGAGATGTGGCTCATTCTGAAAGATAAGTTCGGTGGCACTTCGACCATTAAGTTCAGAAGGCTTACGATTAAGTTTGATTCTTATTGAAAGTGTCAGAATCATACTATGAGACAACATCTAAAGGAGATGTCAAAAATGATTCACGAACTTAAGGCTGCTGGACATATTCTAACTGATGAATGAGAAATTCAATCAGTGATAAGATCTCTACCTGATTCCTGGGAATACATGAAGGTAAATATGACTCATAATAAAAATATCAAAATATTCAATGATATTGAATATCGCCTTGAGCTGTAAGCAAAGTGCCTTAAGGTAGTTAAGTTTTTTTATCATGTTTGTATGACCGAATCAAGCTCATGCAAGACTTCAGGCTTCAAGCATAAGAGAGGTCGTAAGTATAACTAGAAGGGTAAGAAATCTAATCCTGATAAAAAGAAGTCAGATGCTAAGAAGCACCCAACGGGTAAGTGTGTTAGCAAGAAAAAAGACAAATCCAATATGAAATGCTACAATTGTAGGAAGATAGGTCACTTTGCTAGTGAGTGCACTAAGCTAAAAAAGTAAGACTAACTCTACTTTATTGAAGTATGCTTTAGTTACGAGTTTTGTATTCCTAATTGATTCTTGTTTTATGTGGATTGTAGACACAAGAGCAACAGACCATATAACTTGTGATCAAGATGCATTTGTAAAGTATCGTTGAATTACTCAAAAGAGTAGATGGACATACGTGGCCTAACTCTAGAGTTGAAGCAAAAGAAATAGGCACCTGCAAATTGACTTTGCATGGTGGCCGTATTCTTTTATTACACGATATTCTATATGCACTGGAGATTCGACGAAACTTTGTTTTGGTTCCTGTTCTTTTTTAATTATGATATAATTTAAACTTTCATAGTGTTTGTTTGCAAATTTTCTTAAATTTACTCTTTATTAAAACTGAGCATTTGATTAATGGTTTTATTGTATTAGATACAATGCTTGATGGTTTAAGTTATGATAATAATTATTTTTCATATGTTACTTCTTCTAACAACAATGAGATAGATGTTGTCATGACCCAACCTAGACCTGGCAAGATATTATCCGCTTTGGGCCTTAATAAGACCCGTACGGTTTTGTTTCTGGGGCACTCGTACACCCCAAAACACGTTTTACCAATTAAGGTGTAGATCACCCCTTATAAACCCAGCATCTCTCCCGTGCTTTGCCGATGTGGGATTCACCTAGGGTGTCACAAATGCAATTACTTGACATGTTAGATTATTGTACATAGGGCAAGAAATAATGCATAGACTTGCACGAGAGGTCTTATTAGGCTTACTTATCAGGTTAAATTGCCTATATGTGAAAATTGTCTAACTGGAAAAACAACTAGAAAACCATTCGGCAAAGGAATTAAAGCTAAAAAACCATTTTAATTAATCCACTCCGACATCTGTGGACTAATTAATGTAAAGGCTAAACATGGAGCTTTATACTTTATTACATTTATTGATGATTATTCACATTTCGGTCATGTCTACTTGATCTCTCATAAATCAGAAGTATTAGATTACTTTAGATTATATTTGAACATGGTAAAAAATCAACTAGATAATAATGTTAAATTTCTAAGGATTGATAGAGGACATGAATCCCTTTCAGAACAGTTCAAGGAACTGTGTAATAAGAAAAGCATAGATAAATAACTGACTATTCTTGGAACTCCGTAACAAAAATAGAGTAGCGGAAAGAAGAAATAGAACCTTGTTAAAAATGGTTAGGTCAATGATAGTGTAATCAAATCTTCCAATATCTTATTAGAGAGATACTTTGTTAACTGCTGCCTATATACTTAACTGAGTTCCTTCAAAATCAATTACTTTCACTCCATATGAGTTATGGACAGATAGGAAACCAAACTTATCTCATCTATGACCTTGGGGGTCTGTGGCTTATATTTATAGCTCCACCAAACTTGGAAAATTGAGAGCTAGGAGTAAAAAGTGTATTTTTATTAGATACTGAAAACACTGCAAATGATATGTGTTCATTGGTGAACATACAAGTGGAACTGTGACTGAATTAGAATCATGAGAGGTTAATTTTCTGGAAAATAAATTTCCTAACATTAGAGAAGTTGATAAGGATTTTCAATTTTATGAATTAGAAGATCTAAATGAGGTTTTCACTTCTAATGTTGGTGTTGGCACTAATACGGATCATTCGGGATTTACTACTCTAAGTGGGAGTAAAACACCAGACACTTTAATTCCAATTTAAAAATCAACTTCAAGGAGTAATTTAAGATTAATTCCTCGTCGTCGTTTTGAGATTGAGGGAGAAGCTTTTATGATTGCTTTACATAATAGTGAAGAGCCAAATACTTTTAACGAGACCCTTACATCGTCTGCTAAGGATTTATGGATGAAAGTAATGGAGGAGGAGATGGAGTCAATGAAAGTCAATTAGGTCTAGGACTTAGTTGATCATCTGGCCAGCCGTAAAGCTATCGGAAACAAATGGGTTCTCCAAATAAAGCGTAAGGCGGATGGGACAATCGAATGATTTAAAACAAGATTAGTCGCTAAAGGCTATACCTAAAAAAAAGGGCGTAGACTATGAAGAGATATTTTTTCCTATAATAAGGTTTGCTTCTATACAATTGATCTTGGCATCATTGCACATTTAGACCTTAAGTTACACCAGATATATGTAAAAATTGCATTTCTCAATGGAGAAATAGATGAAGAAATTTATATGCAACAACCACAAGGTTTTTTTTGTTAAAGGCCAAGAGTGTAAGGTATGCAAGCTTAAAAGATCTATCTATGGGCTTAATCAATTCTCTAGACAATGAAACCTTACATCAAGCTATAGTTTCTTATGGCTCAGGATGGTTAAGGAAAGCAATTGTGTGTATATTAAGAGGTCTAAAGACGTTTTTGTGATATTATCTTTCTATATGGATGATATACTATTGATTGGGAATAGTAAAGAGTTTGTCAAAATGATTAAAGATTGACTATATTTAAATTTTGACATGAAAGATATAGGCGAAACAACTTATATCTTAGGAGTTAAAATTGTTCAAAGAAACTTCCAACTCTATCATAAGAGTCTTACATTAAGAAGATCTTTAAAAGGTTCAACATGACTGTTTATAAGCCAAAGGATATCCCAATAACTAAAGGACAATTTCTTAGTCTCGATATGTGCCCTAAAACTCCTCAAGCAAATGAAAGAATGGTTGGAGTTCCTTGCGCAAATGCTATTGAAAGTCTCATGTATGTCATAATGCGTACAAGTCTCAATATCAATTATGTTATAGGACTGGTGAGTAGATACCAGTCTAATCATGGTCAAAAGCATTGTAATGCTGTCAAAAGGATTTTGTCATATCTCAAAGGCACTATTTTTTATGCTATCAAGAAGGTGATTTGCAATTTATTGGATATTCAGATGCCGACTAGGGTGGCAATCTAAATGAGCACAAATCAATCTCGAACTATGCATTCTTACTAAACAGAAGAGCAATTGCATGAAGTAGAAAGAAGCAAACATGCATGGCTTTATCAACGATAGAAGTCGAGTATATTGCATGTTCTACAGCAGTGTAAGAAACTGTGTGGCTTAAGAGATTTATAGAAGACTTAGAGATTAATATAAGTAATACTAGTCTAATAACTATTTACTGTAACAGTATTGTTTAAACTTCATGGTAATTTGGATAATTATTTTATAGTGGGGTAATTTTATAAAAAAATGATGAATATAAGTAATTTATATAAATAATGGCTTAAGAGATTTATAGAAGACTTAGAGATGTAGTACTAGTCCAGTAACTGTTTACTGTAACAGTTAAGCTGCTATCTCTTTCTCTAAGGACATTAAATAACACAGTAAGTCATAACACATTGAGACTAAATACAATTTCATAAGAGATATTTTGGCAAAAAAGAAAGTAGTCATACAACATATATCTACGCATAGCATGATAGTTGATCCACTTACCAAAACTGTAACGAGGGATGTAACCTCTCTGCTCTTATGCTAAATCATTGGGTCTATGTAGATTGTAATTTTACATTGTTAAGATGTATTTTTTTGTTATGAACATCTTTGTTACATAAATTATTTTGAAATGCAATGATGTTTAAAGTTCTCTTATTTCAATTTATTTTATAAAAGGCCAAATTACACACATATGAGAGTATATCATCAGGTCATGACCAACTTTCTTACACGAGCAATCACCTCAGTTGCTCTGGGAGTAAGTGTTGGTAAATTTTTATAATCAAATGTTATTGATGTCAATGTGCAATTATACACAACAAGTAATAAAGTGATGAATATTCAAGATCGTCTCCACAGGGATTAATGTCACTAGAAATGTTACATCAATCACAATAGTGTAATATAACTTAAGTCTGAAGTTAACAAATACAAAGTAGGTTCTATCGAAGTTGATAATTGTGAAAGAATTAAATAAAACAATGCAATAATGAAATAAACTAAATTAAATGTGTCTAAGATTAAATTGAGAATATGGCAGTTGAATGATCAAAATCTCTTTATGGGCTGATTGTTTTTCATTAAGTTAACATCAGTTGTTACGGCAATTGCTACAGCACTGGGCAGAATTAATCTGCATCCTCAATTGTCGCGTATTGGAACTCTCACACCCTTAAGTATATTAGCAATGACCGGTTGCTATTCTATCTATGGCATGGCCTTATGACCTTTTAATCTCTCCGCCCTACAAGGTAAGTACCTATGTCTAGTATGTCACAAATCTTAACTTCAAGTATAGCCCTTATGGGATTCAAGATAAACTTAATCCAGGAAACTTAAATTAAGATCAAGTATTACTCTAATAATATTCGCTAAGACATGTCATTTTACAGTTCTATCTTAACTTGAACTATTAAATGGGTAGTCAACCAAAATAACAGTTATAATAATAGCTACTAGAGTAAAATGCTACAATAAGGACATAACAACTCATAAGAACATTCAAGAACCCATTAGATTGTTCGCCACTCAACTACAAGTAAATTTAGTTCATATTCTTAAGGAAAAAAACAAACATCAACATATTGTTCACGGGATTCATTAAATCAGACGAAGAAAGAAGAAAGATATAAGTTGAGCACGGTAACAAGTAAATCCAAATAATTCTGCGGGATTTTCAATGATGCTGAAGCTTTCCTCTTGAAATCTGATCTTCTACTTCTTTTTCTCTCTAAAATCTTTAATTATAATTTCTTGCCGCCTTTTTATGTGTTGCGCACCTCCTTTTATAACTTAAAACTAGGGTAAACAAAGGCCTCGGGCGAGCATGAGTTAAATTAGGAAATTGCAAATCACAATTTTGCAGCTGACCCGCGCTAAGTTTTCTCCCTCAGTGCTCCAGGATTGCTACAGCAATGGTTGCTTTGACAATGGCTAGAATATTGCATTGTTCTCGGTTGTGCTTAACTTCTTTTGTGGCAATATTCTTTCCTTCTCTTGGTGGTTTAATATCTCAGCATCCCTTTACGAATTATAAACTTCTGAAAACCTACAATTATGCACATGTTTTGAGCATAAATTACTTTAATTCAAGCAAAACTTATTAAGACTCACTAAAATGAATGTTTATGCAAAATATAACCAAAATATAATAAAAACACCTCATTTACTCTCTAAGTGATCATGTTTTAAGTCTAGAATTGTTGTAATAACTCTCATTTGATAGAGTTAATTATCAGTAAGCTAAGATGAGACGAGTATAATAATGAAACAATGTATTTGTTTAAGAGCCAAATAAAAAGAATTATTCTACAAATTGCTTTTCCTTTATTAGAATCAAAATGAGGTCTTAAATGATATTTCTCGTAGATCAACTATGATGTACCCTACCATTATAGAGACTTGATAAAGCTATATGTGAGATCTTATTTTGACACTAAATGAGAGCATTCGTTTTAAGAACTCAGGTCAGACATTGTAGAAAAGCGACTAGACTAAGATCTGTACAGTGAATTGAATTAATGAGACATATGCCCTAAATGGAAGATTCACTGCAATGCTTGTATCATACCACACTTGCTTAATGACCAAAATAGAAAATGAGAAAACTTTTCTTCTTCCTCATTGTGTAAGTTCCATATGACTTTCTATAAGTTAATCCTAGTATCCTTATGACTATCAACTATGTTTTTGAGATCTCAGAATGATGTTTGCTACTTTAGCATGTTATCTCTGACCTTGACATGATTCAATCTATGAAACATGACTAGGAAAGTGATTATTCTAGATTGATGAACATGAGTGTGATAGGAAGAGTTAATTTTTCATTTTTTGTGATTCACTAGTTGACCAATTGTATAATACACGTGGTATATTACAATTGTGAATACATAAAAAGATTGTACAATTTTGGTATACTGAAGAGATTTATTATGCTTGAATATTAAAATGAATTAAATTTGAGATACAATGAATATATATTGAAATTCTCTTGCATACGATTGCAATTGAGACATATCTTGCCTAGGTTAGCAATTGAGATGTGTATTTTGGCTCCTCCGATGAGTCTTTGGATATGTTCATGGTCACACGGTATATTTGCCTATATGATTAAAAATATGTGGTTTTTCATTATTTCTTTGTCCACTGCTTTGCTGCTTCGACGTCGTCCCATCATGTGCGAGTGGGAGATGTTAGATGGATGGGTTGCCCATGATGGGCCGACCCCACCCGAACTGTACTTGGTAACTGCTTTCACAGTTACCGAGGGCGGTTTGGAAGTTAAGAAGGAAGTTGATATAATATCAACTTCCCACTTTGGTTATAACTACTAGAAAATATAATAATGCAAAGAAAGTGTTTGCGGAGAGTGAATCTTTATCTTCTTATCTTCTTCATTAAGATCAAATAAGAATATTGAACAACTCATTAGAAAAAAAAAGTATTTATATTGTGATCAGAGAAGGATTTTCGTTTGTAATTTCCTTTTTACCATCAATATGATGCAACACTTAATTATTCTACTACTTAAGAAAAGGTATGGCTTTTTGAATTCCTTTTATTTTTTTCCATCAAATTTAAATGAGCACTAACGGTTCACCCAAAACATCCACACTACCAGCTACGTGCATCCCAGCGTGTTCATGGAGAGACCCAATATTCAAATTGGTCATTGACATGATTGATTATCCCTCAAATTCTTTTTTTTTAACATGTATACATTTCCTCATAACCTTACATATATAAAATTGCTCCTTCGATTATAATAAAACAACTCAAAAAATTTAAGATAATATCTAAAAGACCATCTTAAAACTATGACTAATTAGTGCTATCACTAAAAAAAAAAAAAGGATTCATGTATTAGACATAAAGACATATGTTAGGTAGGCTAGCATTTTGAATTAACAGCTAAACCAAAAGAAATTTTGCAAGTTATACGTTTATTTTATCATACTCGTCCCGTGTCCAATGAATTGCCTTTCCAGCAAAAGAAAACCACAATCTTATAAAAATATCAGCATTGAATCCAAATCTTAATCTCAAACCTGCTTCATTTTGTAATCTCTACAATTTAGTTGACAATGATGCCTTAATTTGCAGTGCTTAATCTTAACAAAATTTGAAATTGTAATTTACAAACTTTTTCCCCTTTAAGGATTTTCATT
This sequence comes from Citrus australasica, assembly GCA_029618585.1. NCBI lineage: Eukaryota > Viridiplantae > Streptophyta > Magnoliopsida > Sapindales > Rutaceae > Citrus > Citrus australasica. Next base: position 9,004,103 of record JARCIV010000002.1, on the reverse strand, counting down.
TGTCAGCCACCATTGAAGCATTTGAGGGCTCACGTTCTATTTCCTTCTCATTGGGTAGGAGTGGACATTTCTCTCGCAAATGTAGATAAAGTTGATATATATATATATATATATATATTCTCGTGAAAAAGATATATCCTAATTAATGTGGGAACAGAAATATGAGATGTGTCATAATTGAATTGAACTAGTTTCTAATCCCAGCAAATTCCTAACCGTAAACACCAGTATACCTTTGATCGTAGAAACATTTTGATATTCTAACGAAGAAACCATCCTTGAAGTTCATGATATGCAAGGCTGGCAAATAAGTTGAAAAAAGGCATTTTCTGTTTATACTAATGAAGCAATTGCGAATAAATAATCAAAGTTGAGAACAAACAGAAACTGTCAGGTTCATTACTCTTTCTGCCGGAGTCAGAGATTCATAACTTGGTCAAACAGTTTTTCCCTGGTAGTATTACAATGTATAATCATATCTTTGACCCCGCTACGATTTCGGCTACAAATAGTACAAGCAAATATCATAAAAATGTAGCATTGAACTCTGAAGGCCCCATGCTCGGTGCTTGCTCCCATCTGAAGGGAGCTTTCACTACTTCGTGGTGCCCATTAATCTTGTGTGAGAGAGAGAGCTGGATTTGGTAATAAAGCCAATAGTATTAATACGTTTTATCAATTGAAAACAAGCTATAAAACAAACTTAATTGGTCACAAAGTGTCGTTTTCATGTAAGATTTTTCTTCAATTAATGTGACCGCATTCAGAAAGTTGTTACAACCACTTGCAAAATTATTTAGCTCCAATTTAATATTTCTTGAATTGATCGTTCATTTGGTTGCCAAGAGAAAAGTTAATACAGACTTGGTCTTGAAGTTGCAAATACCGGATAAGATCTCCTGGGAATTTTGGGAACGCATGTTTTACAGCGACAAATAATTATACAAATGATTGATAACTACTGATCGATGAATCTCAACTTTTAGTTACTCTAGTGATAATTAATGATCCAGTATACCTACTGCATAATGATTAAGCAATTCCCAAAAAAAACAAATCATAGGGTAAGACATAAGCAATCTGGCCCTAGCTAGACTTGGTTTTTATGGCATACCATTTAACATATAAATTCTGACTCTCAATTTTATTTAAATGATAATAAATTTTGTCACTCGACTTTGTAAATATAACATGATTATAATATTTACATATGACAGTTGTACATGCAAACACACAAACAAGCGTAAAAAGTATAGTTTTATGACGTTCTTAAGGATAATCAACACGTACAAGAATACACAATTAATACCAATACGATGACAATGCTGAAAGCATGGAGTTTCCATGCAGGATCATTCAAGTACTGACAAACAGAAGAAGAGAAATTAAGCGAAATTAGATGGTTGTGAGTGGACTCATGTAGAAGATTAATTAAAGATTAAAGTAGTTTCATTTCGTCCTTGTGAAGAAATGTGAAATGTTTCCATGCAACGGGGCAAGATTAATTAATTTGATCGTGAGAAATGATTTGAACGAAGGCAGATGCATAGCACGTGTGCATGGCTTTATTTAATAATTAGTTAGTAACTAAACGATAATCAAAATGAATGCCGACTAATTAAGAGAGACAAGAGCTCCATTCCTTTGGCAAATCCAAGGAGTAGGGCGGCGCCACCGACGCCAAGTCCGACGATCTCGCCTATGTCTTCTTTCTTGTCTTCTTCTTATTCTTCTTCTTTTATCACTTTCTCGTCTCTTTCCTCTTAATTACCTCACTCTCTTCGGAGAAACAAAGTTTAAACATTTGAAGTGATATTAATCATTGTTGTATAATTTCATTGGGACTACCATTTTGATAGATGATGATAAAACTTAGATAAGAATATTAGCTATATGATAAGAAGGGATGATTTAATCACAAGAGAAATTATGAGAAGATCACTATTGTGTTTTGAATTTAACTCTTATATATATTATTGCCTTGGGGATGATTGAACCAATACAAAATTTATCATCATTTTATTGAAGGGAGAATAGCGAAAAGCCTATAGTTGGCAGTTGGGGACTATTTTCATTGCAGCATAGAGTCCCACATCGGTACGTGTTATAGGCAAGCCTGAGGGGACGGGCTGGACTATCAAGCTCCGAAGTCACATGCCGCCCCATATCTTTAAGGGAGGTTGTTGACACGTAAATACCCCCTATTTTTTGTTAAAAATAATGATAATAATTAGGCTTATGTTAAGATTTCATGCATGTACATTTCATGTGCTCTTGAAGTATTGCTTCTTATTCATTCATTATTTGTTACGTGTATATACATATCATTATGATTAATTGAAACATACTTGTGATAATAAGTGAGTGAGACTCAAAAAAAAAAAAAAAAAAACTCCAGGAACATTCAAGAATTTTTCCTCCAAGACACATCTTTGTGGTTAGCCGATTTACATTCTTCATTTTGTATTCTCACCAAAAGTAATTTAACTTAAAAGGAGCAATTCAGAATGAGCAAAAATGCCAAAGCAATTGACCACATAATAAGGTAAAAACCCAATGATAATAGCAATTAGTAACGGTAGTCTTCTTGTTAATGCAAAATCGTTTGTTTCTCTAATGTCAATCTGCATTGTTGAAGTCCTTTTCACAATTGACATTTTAGATGAGTCCCTTTTCTGTCCTTTCTCATTTAGAACAATTTCCTTCATAATTTCTCCAACTATTATTATTCTTTATTAACCAATCGTCGGTCTTGGATACGAAGGCAACGATAATCACTAATATTATAAACCAAGAAAAAGACCAAATATTCCAACTAAATTATTTTCAGCATGGGCCGGCTCTAGGAAAGTGGACCCCATTTAATAAACTGTCATTTAGTGCAATCACAGGCCTTCCAAAGTCGTGTAACAAAGAGTTAAAATTGGCAGCTAAAGATGACAAATTTACACCTCTAGAATACAACTTACATTGTAGAGGTGATAAATTGGAGGTGAATAAAATCACTAACCTCCAATCATATGCCTATTAGATTTCAAACTTGTCAATTCATCTCTTTCATTTTCTAAAGCCATTCTGGACAATGCGACACAGTCCTTTGCTAATGTACTCAAATAAAAAGAGAGAGATCGATGCACATTCTCTAGCTCTTTTAGTAAAAGCTAGCTAGCAAATATTGAAACACCCATATAATTTTTTATCAAAATCAACACTTCTTAATTTGTAAAACCATATATCTTGATTCGGGTTTGTGGGTTTTGAATATTTAGATTTTGAGCTTAGAATACCAAGGGGAAAAGATGATTAATTCAGTGTGTGGAAGTGCGGGTACTCTTAAAAGTGAGAACTCATCATCAAGCATTAAAATCCATCCAACTTCTCCAAATGAGTCATCAATTTCAGAGACAAAAAGAACTCCTCAATCTTCTGACTTGGAGCAGCCAAGTAGCCTAACACCACCAAGCCTCAACTTCCCACCACTCAAGTTTGAAATAGATGGCGACGTCGAAGTGCAATCACCGGATTGTTCAATATGGGAAACCTTCTTCTCCGATCACTTAGACGGTGACTTCATGATCTCATCTCCGGTGAGAAACTTGCCTTCTCCACGAACTTCAGCTTACAATAATAATTACAACTACAACTATGCACAATCAATGCAAGGACAGAGCCTTTCAGGATGTTCCCCTCCTCGCTTTTCGGCTCAGGTTGGAGCATTCAGCAGTAGCCTCAGAGCAAAAGGGCAGAGCCCGCTTCATAAAGTGTTTAACTCTCCAGGCAACCAGTATATGCAGCCGGAGAATCTTGCTTTGACGACGGCTATTGAAGATTTCTTGGAGGATTATCAAAAGGATGGATACGGGATGTTTTCGCCTATGAAGATATGTGGTGGCGGTGGTGGGGGTGGTAGTGGAAGCTCACCTCAGTTAATTGATATGCCTACGACGGTTCCAGCAACGCTTGAATGCTTAGCAATGCCAAATAATAATCCGTCGAGGTTTAGTGGATCAGTGAGTGAATCATCATCAGCGGCTGGAGCTTCTCAGCTGATTGATGACAATGATATTTATCAAATGGGATCAATAGCAGCTGCACCATTATCACAACAACTGCAACAAGAGCAACTGCAGGAGAGGCAACAAACACAACAGCAGCAGCTGCAAGCACAGCAACAACAGCAGCAGAATCTTAACCACAGCTTGATGGTCCCTCTCCCAATCAGTTCTGAGCAGGTTAAAAACTTTTCTGTCCTTGTCTATATATGTACGTTTTTTGTATACATGTCATAATTCTATTAGCTGTTTGTACATATTTTTGATGTGCAAAAGCATTTCTCAATATGTATAAGAAAATTATATATATATATATATATATATATATATATATATACATACATGTTCTATTAGCTGTTTGTACATATTTTTTCATGTGCAAAACTGTTTCTCAATATGTATAAGAAAATATATGCATATATATATATATATAGTAAAAGTCATGTTTAAGTGCAGCTATCTGCATTTTACAAAGTGCAAATAATGTAAAAATACAACTCATATTTACATTGATGTAAAAATATTTTTAGTACAGTACAGGCTCTTTACACAGTATAAAGGAATCAGCCCAAATTTTATAAAGTGTGAAAGTCCACACTTATGACTTAAGCATTTTCATGCGTGACAATTTGTTTTTAATTTTTATTTATTTTATTGCTAACTTTATTTGTTTCTCTAGGAGCAAGATAGCGGGCTTCAGTTGGTGCATCTCCTTCTTGCCTGTGCTGAAGCGGTGGCTAAAGAGGACTTCATGTTAGCAAGAAGATACTTGCATCACCTCAATCGAGTAGTCTCACCTCTCGGCGACTCCATGCAACGAGTTGCTTCCTGCTTCACTGAAGCCCTAAGTGCAAGACTTGCAGCAACCCTAACCACAAAACCAAGCACTTCTACTCCAACACCCTTCTCTCCTTTCCCACCAAACTCTTTAGAGGTCCTAAAGATTTACCAAATCGTTTACCAAGCTTGCCCGTACGTTAAGTTCGCTCATTTCACCGCCAATCAAGCAATATTTGAGGCCTTTGAAGCCGAAGAACGTGTCCATGTCATCGACCTAGACATCCTCCAGGGCTACCAATGGCCAGCCTTCATGCAGGCCCTAGCTGCTCGACCCGGAGGCTCTCCATTTCTCCGAATAACCGGAGTCGGGGCTACTATAGAATCCGCGAAGGAAACTGGACGTTGCTTAACAGAACTTGCCCATTCACTCCATGTACCGTTTGAGTTCCACCCAGTAGGTGAACAACTCGAAGACCTGAAGCCACACATGTTCAACAGACGTGTAGGCGAGGCTCTTGCCGTTAACGCCGTTAACCGCCTCCACCGTGTCCCCGGTAACTGCCTAGGAAATTTACTAGCAATGATCCGTGACCAAGCACCAAATATCGTAACCATAGTCGAACAAGAAGCAAGCCATAACGGACCATACTTCTTAGGCCGGTTCCTCGAGGCATTGCACTATTACTCTGCAATTTTCGACTCATTAGACGCAACGTTTCCTCCTGATTCAGCACAGAGAGCAAAAGTGGAGCAGTACATATTTGCACCGGAGATAAGAAACATAGTGGCATGTGAAGGGGGGGAGAGAACGGTGAGGCACGAGAGGCTTGAGAAATGGAGAAAGATAATGGAAGGGAAAGGATTCAGAGGGGTGCCATTGAGTGCAAATGCTGTGACTCAATCGAAGATTTTGCTTGGATTATATTCATGTGATGGCTATCGCTTGACTGAAGATAATGGTTGCTTGCTTTTGGGGTGGCAAGATAGAGCACTTCTTGCGGCTTCTGCATGGCGATGCTGATGATGATGATGAGCAATTCTCTATTTTTCACGCACGTGTACTTTTGCTTAATTTTTTATTTTCGGTGTATTAAACCATCTGGTATATGAAGACTACATTGTACTCCGACTAATTCATATTCAAGCCAGGTAGAACCATTAGGGCGTCAAAACTCTCCCAACAAGTATTTAACGTAACTGTATTCCCAAGTCTCGAACTGAGGACCTTGGTTAAGATAGAACAGCCCATGCTAACTGATCTATACGCTTGTTGGTTACTTTTGCTTAATTATTAATTAAGCTCGTGTTTATTAGAAATTTTTATGTTAATTTGTTATGTGTAGGTAATAATGCCATGCAAAAACCACGAGATGAATGCTAAAAATGGAAAACGGGAAAGCCGTAAAGGATAAATTGTTTGATTTTGCAGAAAGTGACCTTAGGATATATCATTAAGGTCAATTAATTAATTATATCGAATTTAGATTCTATCACACACTGACCTGATTCCCCTTCCCGTCCTTATGTCGTAACCACTGGCTTCAGGCTTCAAAAAAAAAAAAAAAAGAGTATCCAAAAGAAGGCTTCTAAAAAATAAAAAAGAAATTGGTGGCAAAGACAAGAAGTTTTACAATTGTTCATCAGATATTCTTTTTTTTTAATTTAAATAATTAATTTTTGATAATGACCGCTTGATCGATGATGAGAATCCATGTATGACTTAATGCCATAGACCTCTTTGATAAGATAAGCCCAGGTCATATATCATTGGATTGATAGGTAAAAATTAGTATAGGATTACGATCCCTATGGGGATTATTTATTTTAAATGGCATTTTTAGAAATTATTTTTGAAAATGAAGGTAGTATTTCCTACTAACGTTTAGGGCCATATCATATTTGATGGTGTCTAGCTTGAAACGGTTTTCAAAAATCAAATTCAAGGAGAAAATATTTAACAATCCAGATCTTTTCGTAGACATTTTCTCTTCTTACTTCTCCAAAGTTTTCAAAGATTTATTGACATGTGTCATTAATAAAATTTAATGATTAAAATTTTATTTTAATTAATTTTTACCTAAATAAACATCCAAACATACGTGTCACTCTTGTCAATTTTTTTTTCAATAAATTCTTTCCCCTCTCAAAGGAGCTGCCATGATTACTAAATTGGGAGATTGTCAATTTCCCCCCTACAGTAATCAAAATATACCATTTTCCTCCCTGTTGTTTTTATAATGGCCAAAAACTCCCCTAACAGTATAAATTTACAATATTACTCTTATTTTCAACTACTCTTTTATTTTCATTTATTATCAATTAAATAAATCACATGAATAGAAACTAAATAAAAAATTAAGCATTAAAAATAAGAAATATATGTTTTGATATGAGAAAAAAATTAATAATAAAATTTTTTTCTTGTACTTATTTATTTTGTGAAAATTTTCTTATAATAAATATATAAGAAAGTTATTATAAAATGATAAAAAAACTTAGTATAAGAAAATTTGAATGACAAATAAAAATTTATTATAAGATAAATAATAAAATATTTTACCTATACTTTTTACATTTAATTTTAAAATATTACAAAATGTTTATTATAAGAAAATGTTCACAAATTAAATAATTGCAAGAAAAAAAAATTTATTATTAATTTTTTTGCTCATATCAAAGCATATATTTCTTTTTTTTAATACTTAATTTTTTTATTTAGTTTCTATTCATGCAATTAATTTAATTTAAAATAAATGTAAATAAAAGAGTAATTAAAATAAGGATAATATTATAAATTTATGTTGTCAGGGGGGTTTTTGGTCATTATAAAAATAAGAAGGGGGTAAATGGTATATGTTAATTACTGTAGGGGGGAAAGTGGTAATCTCCCTTACTAAATTTGATCCCAGTCGCGGCTCTTCCCAATACGAGTTCACATTATAACTCATCAACAACCATCAAGATTTGCATCGACCAAATTGGAAGATGAAAATTCCCAAATTCGCATTTAAGTTTTCTCGGGTTTTTTTAATAAATTTTATTTAGAACAAAATAACAATAACAAAAGTCAAGTTGATATGATTTTTTATTTGGTTTTTTGAAGAAATACCTGAGTCAACAGGGAGAATTAAGGTCTACGATTCTTCTTTCCCTTAAAAAGAAAAAAAAATATTTGGCTGCTGTATTTTTATAACTGGGATTTGTTTTGAAAGGGAAAGAATTTACTTTAAAAAAAATTGACAAGAGCCACACATAAGTTTGGATGTCTATTTAGGTAAAACTTAATTAAAACAAAATCTTAAAAATTTAATTCAATTAAGGGCACATGTTAATGGATCTTTGAAAGATTAGGAGACTAGGGGACAAAATGCCTAAGAGAGGATCTAAATCAACTAACAGTTTTTTTAAAACAAATAAATAAATATTCTTATGTTGTGATTTTTTTTAATCTGAAATTTGAATGGGTTTGAATATATTATTAAAGTATAAAAAGGTCCGAATGAATATATCAGGATAATGTATTTGTTTTTAATTTTTTGGCATCTGAATGTAAATAATAAGTTGTTTATTTTTGTAAACTCAAAATATCTTAAACCTAATATTTTTAACACTTATGACCTTGAAACTGGTATATATACTTGAAGTTTAAATAGGTATATATTTACATTATTTTCTAATAAAATGGTTTCTATATGTTATAAATATTTGTAAGGTAAGTATTTGATATACAATTTATGAAGAATAATTTTGATAACATTATCTTTTACAATTTAACATAATATTTATACATAAAAAAGTTGTGATCTAATAATAATAAAAAATTAAAGTTCAAATTGAATATATGTTAAGTACTTAATAACAAGTAAATTTTGAGATTAAGGAAAATTTTAATATGACATCTAATGGTTAGGTGGGGAATAAGTACATTTAATAATGGTATTTGTGTTTTTCAAAAAAGAAATGGTATTTGTGAGAAAAAAAATTGATTTTCCATTCAGACATTTTATCGTTCAAATAAAAGTTCAGAAATTTGATTTTTTTTTCTTTCATTTGGATAAAAAAAAAACTCTTACAAAAAGACTTAGATACAAAAACAAACAATGTAAAATATCAAAACATCTTAAATTAAGCCAAATTAAAACTTCAAACATAAAAACAAACAACACCTTAAATTCATTACTAGCCACCTAGGTCACTGCAAGAAGGCGATTCGTGAAGACTCCCTCGCAATCATGGGAAGGATAAAACATATTCTCTCTTGTAAATAATTTTTAAGTGTAAGTAGCTCTCATCTTAATTAGATATAAATTTACAAACTATTTTAAGTAAACCACTTATTGTATATTTTAATAAGGGTTATTATTGTCTCAATACTTCAAAAATTGTAAAATATCAAATGACTACAAGAAATATTGTTTCCTATCATTGTACTACTCTAACTTTGCAAACCTTTCATTTTGCTACTTTTCCATTAGGATCATTAGTTAGCCAATTAATTGATTAATAAAATAAAAATTTTATCATTTATGGTAAAATACACAAAAACATGTATCAAATAATATACATAAAATTATTGTTATGCCCTTAAATTGTTAAATAATATTTTTAACCATGAATTTATGAATAGCCCTTAATTTGTTATAAGTATAAAAGTAACAAATTGATAAAAAAATACCCATAGATATTTTTGTTAAAAAGGACACACAGTCTATTCTTAAAACAACAAAAATACATAAAGCTTTATCTACAAAATCAATACTTCCATATTTAAGTGTTTTCTTTTTTAGAATAGATTGCAAATTTTTCGACAAAAAATATGTAGGGACATTTATGTCAATTAATTACTTTTATAGCTATAATAAATTCAAGGTTAGTCATAAAGTCATGGTTAAAAATGCTATTTAACAATTTAAGGACATAACAATAATTTTATGTCATTATTTGATACATTTATTTGAGTATTTTATTATAAAGGATAAAATTAGTATTTTACTAGTCAACTAACAATTCTAATCAAAAGAATAATACAATGAAAAATTTTATATAATAGTAAAATAACAAAGAACCATACTTCTTATAATCATTTCATATTTTACAATTCTTGTAGTGAAATGATAATAACCCCTTAATAAATTCTATATATTGTGATTGGCTAAGTTATATAATAATGAAACCTACATCAAGTTAATAGTCGTAATAATAGTTGTACCTCATGATAAATAAATTTAAAGCACTTTAAAAAATGGATACCGAACAATATTTATATTTTGAAAGTGACGAATTTAACTCAAATACTCTTTTACCTGAGAACCTTTATAACTTATTCAAACTAAGAGAAATACTCAAATACTCTTTTATCCGAGAACCTTTATAAGTTATTCTAATTAACAGAAATACAAAGCCCTCTAAAAACGGATGTACCGAAAGTTATAAAATTAAGCTCAAACTCAGAAATAACAAGACGTTATGGCCAAGTTATCGCATCAATAGTGTGCCTTCATCAAGGCACCAAAAACAAGTAACTTGCACTTTGTAAAACACGTGTAACTTCACAACCATACAACCCTCAACTTCAATCCAACAAACAATATTACCAGCGCCATGGATATTCCCAAAACCTTGTACAACTTCGAGAATGACAATGTCAAATAATAGCATCAGCAGAAACATACACGGATCCTTCAATATCAAACACGTATAAAATTGACAAAACAAAATAATAATAATAATAACTAATTGCAGCTACAAAGGCATCAAAAAGCCATTTTATAGAACACAAATACATCATTGCCATCATGCACAGAGTTACATAGGAATGCCCTCCAACAAACACGTACCTACCCAGCTAGGATGACACTGTTTCACAAATTATTTTTCTTTCCAGCTATCCATTTCCGTGGCCAACGAGATCCTAGCAGATCCCCATGGGATCTCAAAAGCTTGAACTTCTTATATCAACACCAACTCTATTACAATATGGAACATGAGCAAAAAATTTTCTTTTGTGGTTCATCCAGCTTCTTCTCTGTGAAGGTAAACAAACAAAAATTGTAACTTCCAGCAAAAACATAAGAAAAAGTAACAGTGAATTTGCTATATCTCATGTCACAAACTCATGATTGAAATATGAAATGGCTCTTGCAGTCTTGCTCTATGTTTGCACAAAGCACATGAAAGTTACCTGTTTTTGCTTTTGTTAATGGTGGCTGCACAACAACATGCATTGTGATGGTCCCTTTTGGAAGCTCACCAAATGGTACTTTACATTGGCCAACAGTCTTGTTGTTTTCCAAAATTTTTCCAGCACTAATCAGTTTGATGTCATTGGCCGTCTTGGGTACAATTTTTTTATCTAATAAAAATATAAAATTTAGAACAGTTATTACTAAATAAATATCAACCAACCAGAAATGAGGATAAGTAGAAGTCCATATGACTATAACTCCACATTCCATTATCTCACTCTTGCTTGACAGAGTAAGGTATTTCACAGCTAAAGTAGCAGAAAAATCAGAAATGTGATTGTATATGCCAAAGTAAAGGAGATATAATATACAGGAGAAACAGCAATGACCGATCATAAACAGCGGTGACTGATTGTATTTTTCTTTGGAAATAAAGCTATATATAAATACAATACAGAAAATATCAATAATTACCCAGATAACAGGTTTCTTGTAGATACTGTTAGGAGTACGCTCCTGAAACACTTGGCAGTGTCAAGTGTAAGATAACAGTAATTCAAAGAAAAATTCAATGCATACTTACATCATAATTACTAAACTGAGAACTTTCAATCAGCATTGTCGAGTAACACAATCCAAGATCTAATATTATCTTATATCTGTGTTTCGAAACCCACATGTTTTCCTGTGGACAATGATGCATGGCCAAACAGCACATAAGAAAGCTTGGGCCATGATCACCCCAACATATTCACAATAAATCCACAAATAGCGTTGTGACTATTTCTGGCCCCACAACCAACAAACACATAATTAACTAGGAATCCGGCCTACTCATAAATTCGTGATCGTTCTGGTTCAGATGCTATATGAGTCAAATCAACTGACCCATCTTGATGTGAACTAGAAAAACAATGAAGGAAATGTTAGCACAATCAAACAGAGTCCTATGATTGGAAAGGAGACATTTATTACAAGTACACTTTTCATTTAAATCCATTTCCTAAAGATCTAATAATTTTAAGAAACTTGGCAGGATTTCAAAGGAACCTTTGGTCTGTGAGGTGGTGGTTCATTCAAGAGATCTAGAATTTGAATCCCATTCACATCAAGGTTGTGGAGGGGCTTCATTTACATTTATGTGTTATCTTTCTCACTGAACACAAGTATCTATTACAACAAAAAAGATCAATTATCCCTATGCAGACAACCAAACTCTTCCCATTCATTATCTTCCTACCAACCTGGCTGATAATTAGGATGTCCAATGAATCATGATACTCTATATCTGTAAAGCATATGAGAATATTGTCAAAAAGAGATAGACACAGAGAGAGAGAGAGAGAGAGAGAAACAGCCAGTACTACTTAAAACTCTACGAAAACAGAAGCAAGGACTTCTCAGAATGAAGAATCTATTTCATCATAACAAACAATAAGATGACACGAAAATGAGGCATCCTTATTGCAATAAGACATCTGACAAGAAGCTTATTTTTCAGTTTTAACAAAACCTATAGCACTTCACATGATAATAAATCTTAGACTGATTGGACAATTTATTACTAGATTTTAATAAAGAAGAAATATCATTAGATTTTGACAAAGAAGAAGAAGAAGCTTAAAATTTATTTTCAATAAATTTCAAACAGATTCTGGTTGAAAAAAGGATGTTGTTACAAATGAGTAGCCAAAACAAAAGAAAAATATCCAGATACAATTGCATTCATGAGAAGCATGGATGTCTCAAACAGAAGATGGATAAAAGAAAACAGCCAGACCAAAAAAGATTGATCATTGAAATGCATTTTCCTTTTTAAGAATGCCACACTAGATAGAGCAAAATCGAGATAAAAAGTTATATTCTATCTAAATTAGAATTTTCAGGGTCTGTATCGCTTCCAATAGGATTGTATATTATACTTGCAAACAGGGCATATATTAAATTTGGCACAAGGTCTAGAGGAATTCATGAACATTAAATTAGAAATTGTCGTGTCCACGGTAATTACAAAAATGAAGGATAAACAACAAAAATACTTGGACACATGCACTGTTGGTAAAGCAAAAATATACTTCTACAAATGAAAAGACTGAAACATCATTTTGCATCTATATAAAAGACAATAGGGGACAAATACACTCATATTCTTAGACTACAAAATCTGAGGGTTATAAAATTATCCCATCAACTGTCACAGAAGAACTTCTTCTAACTCATATAATCAACATTGAGGCAGCACATACATACAAACAAAGAGTTGGTCACTAATTTTCCCTTTCTCCAGGCACTAGGAAAAATCGAAAGCCATGGATGCGCAAGAAAAATCATGCACATGTTCCTTTTAAGGCAAGTTGATTGATAGCATAACAAGAATTTCCAGATGTTTCATCATTGGACTTCGAGTTCCGGTAATCTGCTCTTTTGGGCCATATGTTTTGTCTAAGTCTAATAGAACGAGCTCAAGAAACAAAGCCACAAATCAGATTAAACAATCAAATCACTACCAAAGTTCTTGAGTTGTATCTTTCTTACAAAATATGCAGTCATAAATGCTGAAAGGAGGATATACATTAATCGATGACCATCATGCGAAATTTTCATCAAACAGAGTGAAAAAAAAAATCCATGAAACAGTTTCACAAACTATCAAGAAGTTGAAGTCCTAACCTTTTGGCCAATCGGAAAAGATTCTTTCTTTCAGCATGGCCACAGTTGAGGTTGGTGAGTACCGGAATGGACCAATATCCGATCCATCATACAATCGAAACTTCAGCTCCACCAGTTCGTCCTCCGGCATTTCACTTCTTTTCTTTTACTACCAATACAAAGGCCCTCAACAAGAAATGTGCCCACAAACCTTTCCATTCCAGGAAAAAAAAGTTTTAAAAAAAAGAGCACTGAATCCACAGCAAAAATATACCTAATCAATTTACAGATTTTGATGACAACACCAATTAAGAAAAAAACAGTGCCTTAAACCCTATACTCTAATGTACACAAATTAAAATGAAATAAATAGAAACCACAACCTCCAAATTAAGGGGGGGGGGAGCTATAATTAGAGCCAATTTAAGTCTTAGAATTCACTCTGAAGCACAGCAGTTTAACACTTCAATAAAATGACAAGTAAAGCCAATAAGCATCAAAATATAACGCAAATTAAACATATAAAACAATAAGAATACAGCAGCAAAACAAGACAAAGAAAAAAGAAAAAAAATACCTCAACAACGAAAGATTGAATGAGAAACTGAATCTCGAGCTTCTCGTGTGTCGAATCTGGAAGAAACCCTAGACTAGGCACCGATCTTGCCGCTTAATTTATTTATTTTTATTATTATTTTGAGTTAATTGTGTTTCGACTTTCGTGTGCGTGTATATTAGCAGAAGAAGTAGATTAAGTTTGCTTTGTTTGTTTTTGTATTTCTCCTTTTATAATTTTTGCTTCTCTGTTTTCTCTATTTTTTAAAATTCTTTTTGACGAGTCTATAGAGAGAGAGAGAGAGAGAGAGAGACGGATTTTAAGAGCGAATCTTGTCAGTAAAAATGCCCAGGCCGAAGCTTAGAATTGAGTTTTATCACTCTGTTATCAAGCACACTGCTTTAAAATTGCGTGAGCGAATAAATTGATTGTATTCCCACGTGGTAATTGATTATTGGTTAATTTGAAAATGGGAATAGTGGATGTCAGAAGAGTTAGGCATGTTTGACCAAAAATTGGAGCGAGGGAAAACTGAAGTGGTCGGTGACGCGGATTCGGAGTGGAGTTTAATTGCACCGCCTACGCGTGTAAAATGACATCTTAAAAGTCTTTTAGTTAAACGACACACGTTTAACCTCCTAATTATCACTGAGATTAATGTTGTCTTAATTATTGTCTTGAGGTAAAACTATAACCCCTTTTTAATTATTAAAGCGCAGCCACAAACATTTAAATTTTTATTCTAAATGTCATTAAAAATGATGTGGCGTTCAGTGCGCCATTCATTAAATAATTGATAATTTTTTATAAATTTTGAGTGAACTAATTATATTATCTCATCAATTAATAAATAAATATCATATAATTTGAAATTAAATGTGTACTACTTTTTATTATAAAATGGAGTCATTTGTATTTTTATTTAATGACTTAATTTCACTTGGTTAAGTTGTTAAGTTTTTTTTTAACTTAATAATTGGTGTGCCAATTTTCTTTTTAGCCATTCTTTTACTATAAAATGGCTAAATGACATCATTAAAATATATTCTCTAAAATATCATTATCTAATTAATAAAATGGCTAAATGACATCATTAAAATATATTCTCTAAAATATCATTATCTAATTAATTTTTTTCATCCTCACCTAAATGAAACTTACTAATTAACATAATTATTCATCTTTATAGCTTGTAATAATATAGAAATAGAATAATATTATTTTTATCTTTTTATTGTCTTCAAATTACCATAGTTTTATTCGCCATCTTTTATGAATATTTTTCATATAAAATATCATAAACTACTACAAATTAATTAACATGTTTTAATTCAGACTAGTAAAGAGTTACATTCACTTAAACATGATTTATGTAATGATAAAATATCATCTAAGTAATGTTCTTTGATATAGTTATTATTTATTTAATATTTAAATTTGTAAAAACACAAACGTAGAGGTGTTGGTTTCGGATTTTTTAAGTTGAAAAAATAATTTAATACATGTTTTAAGAGATTCGACAAGAAGACAAATATATTATTTAGATTCAAACAATCAACTATGTTTAGAATTGATTAATTAGGTTTACGTAAATTTCGTACAATGAAATAAACACCACTAATGTGTAACTAAGGGATTGCCTAAAAACAATGGTGACAAAATTATTTGATTATGCTTGTTTAGTAGTTAGAACGATTTTATCAACTAATCTCATTTCAACTTATTACTTTCTTTGTTGTAAAAGTGAGATTATATGTGAAAAAGTTTATATCATAGATTTAAGGACGAGTTTGGCAATGTTGTAGATTTTAACTTTTTAAGATACTCGTCATGAACTATATTGTAAAAATAATCAACTATGAAAATCAGTTAAACATTTTAAAAGTTGTCGTATGAATTTAAACATTTATAAACATGTATAAAAAAAAGTTTATTGTGTACCTATAATAATTGATAACTAAAATAAATATTTTATATTTTTATTTTTTTAACTCAATATAATCGAAAACAATAATAATCTTTTTTAAAGTTAATGATTTTATTTCCTAATTAATAAGATAATTTTGTGTCTTTATAATATATGAGGATATATATGAAATTGTATTAAGTATCAAAGTGATTCTTAAAATTAAATTTTGAAAAATTACTACTTCCATTCTTTTAAAAATTTGTTATAAGATGGCTGAATGTGGTGATTTTGCCAAAAGTGATTTACAAATTTTTTTATCAAACACCAAAATTCTTTTAGCTTTCAAAATCACATTTAAGTTTGCTAAAAACGACCCCAAATGAACCGTTAAGATTTTAAGTGAGATTTTATTCATTAATACTATCACATTGATGATAGATTAATTTGATAAATGATAAAAGATATCGGACGATATATTTTATAAAATAAAATTACTATTAAACAAAATTACTGTTAAGATTCGTCTCTGTCTTTCCATTCTTATATAGCCATCTTCAAGATAAGAACAAGTTCTTTCTGTTAAACTTCCCGTCAAGGGAGCTCTCCTGAAGGCAAAATTGTTTTCCTACTTTATTTTTGTTCCTTCTATTTTCCCAAAAATTATAAGTGTGGAGGTAGTTTTTTAGGTTTCTTCATTATTCGGATATATATATATATATATATATATATATATATATATATATATGTGTGTGTGTGTGTGTGTGTGTAAAGGTTAATTATTATGTGTCTTTATCGTTTTTTATTTAATATGATGGATTTTCACAAGTCTTTATTGGAAAATTTCATGTCATCTATGCATTTCTGTTTAAAATTCCATTCCATATCAATTGGAAAAGAGCATTGTAAAGAAAAATCCATTCCATATCATTAATGTACTTTTTTTTTCCTCCCCATATTTTAGAGAAATTGTGATGATTTGACCGAATGTAATGCTGCCATTGTAAATATACCCACACAGAAGCATTATGTGTGCACTGTCTGGCTCTCTCGCACCTTATTGTACTTGATAATGCACGTATTAAGATCCAAATTAGGGGCTGTGTATTCCACAGCACAATCCCCAATCCCAAATCATGACACGCGCATCGTTGCGCACCTGATCATTTCTCCAATCTAAATACTTACAATAAATATGTTAATGAATTAATGTCGCATTGATTTCTTGATTTAAAATATAATGACTATTGTTTAAGAAACTATAATATAATTTTAAAGTAAAAAAAAATAAAAATTTGACTTAAAAAATAATTTAATTTTCAATAAATTGGATTCACTTAATTTAATGGTAGATTGATGGAGAGTTAGAGACATAAATGATTTTTTTTTTTAACTTCTGCCGTTGAATTAAGTGGATCGAATGAATGAAAAATTAGGTCAATTTTTTAAGTCAAAATTTTTTAGTCAAGGTAGCCCACCCATAAAATGAAAATAGCAAAAAGGTGGATTAATGTGATAAATGACAAAAAGATTACTCATTAGTCATTATGATCAATGAAAGAACTCCCAAGTTGACATGGGTCGTCTTTGCATTAAAACGGGCCTAGTAGCCCATTGGTCCTTCTTGTTTTGGGTCCTATTTTTACAGAATCTTCCATTCCTTCTGATGGGTAAAATTTACTGATATATTTCTCCTCTAATCTTATATTTGTTAGTTTCCTTTATTTATTATTTTGGCTAATTAAATTATTTTATTAAATAGGTAATAAATTGAAGTTAGAGTATTGACTTTGTTGCTATTTCGTTTAAGGTTGAATTAGAATTAAATCTATCGCTCAATTTGTAAGGAAAGCACGTGAGAAGCAATAGCAAAATAAATGTATCTTGATAATTTAATTTGGAATCAAAGTGGAGAGCAAGTGCAAGGCCTTTAATTTCTTTAAAGACAACGGTTTTGTAATGGGGCAGCGGCCAACTTCTTCACTCTGTATACAAAGCCATAGGGGTGTTCATGGATCGAATTTTACGGATTAGACATCAATCCATATCCGATCCACAATTTTACGGATTATAATTTTTTAATCCAATTCAATCCACGGATTGATTAAACTCAATCTAAATCCAATCCATACATCTGCGGATCAGATGCGGATTTGACTCAATCCATATCAAATCCATACGTCTGCGGATTGGATGCGGATTTAACTTAATCCATATCCAATCTACCATTTTGCACATTAGTTTCCGAATTTAAAATTTTTAGTTCTCCCCAATCCATGAACTAATGAAATTAAAAAAAAAATCTAATATAAAAATAATTTTACTACCAATTAAATTTAAAATTGAATAAAATTTAAACAAATTAATTGTTTAAATAAAACTAAAATAATACGTTTAAAGTTTTAAAATATAATACACTAAGATTAATTGTTCAAATAAAGTTACAATAATACATTAATATAACACCGAAATTAATTGTTCAAATAAAGCCACAATTAATTGAAATGACGAAGTTTCTGAAACCAAACACAGTCTAATCCTTTACTAGGGCTATTGCACTTGTCGAAAAGTGGTGATTACGAAGCCGTCAACGATGGGAACCAGGAGAAGTACGGGTGGTGATCTTGAAGATTGTGATAGTGCAATTGTTTGACTGGAACCAGTGATTGTGAAGTGGCTCGATGGACTCAGGGAAGAAGATGACTTGCTCTCGCTGGAATCACACGGCCGACGTCCTTCAAATTAGTGTCGAGAGTATATCGAACCAGTATTGGGTGTTGCCAGTGCGTGTGACGGCGGGGAAGTTTAGGATTTTTTATTTGCAAATTGTTGGTGATTGGACGTGATGCGAATCCCACAATGAAACTTTCAAACCCACACTTAATTTGTAGTTTCAACTTCCCAGGAAAGTTCTAAATAGATTTAATACAAACAAAATCTTGACCCAATGTATAAGAAAACATGAACCAAAGGTATAAAGAATGATATTGACGCCACATTCAAGAAATGGATGAGAAGGTGAGTGATAAGTCTAAATTTGGAACGCCTCAATAATGCAAATTCTTGATAAGTTCACTAGTTTTCAAAAGAACCAAAGAAAGAATAATCTTTCAAATTCAAATAACATTAATCTCTAATTCCATTACATAGTAAGGTTACTGAGTTTAAATAGGCTAAAAGAAACCCAAGATCCTAAAAATACAAATGGATATATTGGAACAACCCTCCAAGTAAGTTTGTCAAAGGATGTTTCAAAAGTCTTCACCAACCCACCATAATTAATGTTATCTTTGACAAACTTAATGCTAGCCTACTATAATTAATACTATCATTGACAAATTTAATGTTAACCCACCATCATTTATGGTAGACTTTAGGCTTGACAATTTGGCCCGAGTGACTCGACCCTAATTTTTAGGGCTTTGAACCGAATTTTCGAGTCTCGCATTGGGTTAGGGTCAAAAGTTATAGGCCCTAACAAATTTTGAGTCAGGGTCGGGCTTTAACCTAACCCGGCCCGACCCGACCATATTTGACAAAAAAAAAAAAGCTAACACAAGTTTTACATACACACACACATCACAACATCACCCAACCCGAATTATGAGTTTTTATTTGTATAAGACTTTTTTTTTAATGTTGGGTTGTGGAACTAAATTGTGTGTTTTTATTTGTATAAGACATGAGTTTTTTATTTTTTATGTTGGGTTGTTGAATTGAATTGTGTATGGATAAAATGGTTGTGGAATTACATGTGTAGTTTTAATTTAATTGCATTGTGAGTTTTTCATGTTGGATTTTGGAATTGATTTGTGTGTGGGGTTGAAATGGTTGTGGAATTGAATTGTGTGTTTTTTTTAATTTAATCACATTGTGTGTTTTTAAAGTTGGATTATGGAATTGAATTTAAAAAATTATTCCTATTAATTGGTTGTTTTGTGCATTATTTTGTGATTAATTATATTGTATATTTGGCTTTTGTCTTGTTAATTATTTTAAATTAGAAAAATTATTTATTTTGTATTATTTTCATGGTATTATAACTAGAAAGAGAACAAAAATTAAAAAGTAACATGAATGAATTTGGGACGTGGTCATAAAATTACAAGATATTGACAAATTTGAGTTGCCTAAATTATTGAATTAAGGTGCATGTATAGAAGAAAAACATTAAAATAACATGAATATAAAACAAAACATTAAAAAATAGTTTAATATTAAAATAATATGAAAACTATTTCGGTAGGGTCGGGTTGGACCCGACCTGACGTTGACTCGATTCGGGCCGGGTCGGACCCGACCCTAGCTATAAAATGTTCGAGCTTTTTTAGGGTTGGGCTTCAAATTTTTTTGATCGGGTCAGGTTCGGGCTTAGTCAACCCCGAGCCCGACCCGACCTTTTGCCATTCCTAGTAGACTTACCTTACACATTGACAAACTTAAAACAAAATAAAGAAATGAAGTTGAAAAATAAAGGAGTCGTTGAAAATCCCAAGTCTGAACAAGCTGTAATGAATTGGTCATAACTCATTTTAGAGAACTCCAAATCTAACTCTGTAAAATGCATTGGAAAGCTAACTTAATTATCTTTCCAACGGTATATAGCTTGCACATTACTTATGGCTCAATCAATACCAGGTTTATTCCGAATTTGACCTTTTTGCATTTGATACAAATTGTGTATTTGGCTGCCAATAACTTTTTTTTTGAAACTGATTAATCATCATATGGTTACTGTATTACACAGAGATATATACAACAACTGCTATAACAGCAGGTCATTACACTGATATTACAATCAGATATATATATACATGGGACTTACATTATTACAATTCTATTCTATGAAGTACATGCCCATACAAATACCCCTCACAGAGGAGGGATGTCTCTACTCCACTCGCATTCCGTAAGGGAGAAAGAGATTATAAGTCTCCACACAATTAAATTTAATTGAGGGAGGTTGAGTCCGTGGGGACTCGAACCATTGCCCTCATAGTCATGCTTAACTTTGAGGGCAATGGTACACCACTGGGCTACAAGCCCAATTTATGATGTCTTGCATCTTGAATTGCATTTTCAATTCATATTTTATCAATTAATCCATTTAAAGCAGCTTGCATCTTTTTGGCTCTAGCCCTTGTAATTGGGGCTCCATGAATGTGCAAAGGATCACTTGAAACTTTAATAGTATTCCTTTGATAGTTCTCATCATGGCGTTATGTTACTTTGTTTTTGAGTGACTTTACAAATTGTTGGTAACTTGCCGTTATGTTACTTTGCTGTTGTTAGTGTGTGTGACTTTACTTTTATTTTGTTTTCAATTTTTACAAGTTATATTGTATATTTGATTATTTAATTATTTTTTATTTAATATTATTATTGGGTAATGGTTAAGATATGTTATAGTGCTTATATAACTATGTAATGTCACATTTATAATATTATTTAATTAAATTTATAATAATTTTCTAACTAAATATATATATATTTATTTATTTATTTATTTTGCAGATTCACGAATTTTTACGGATTTACAGAAGTAAATCCATATCCAATCCATCGACTGCGGATTTTTAAAATTTTAATCCATATCCAATCCAAAGATCCACGGATAAGATTTATTACTGATAAGATTTTTACGGATCAGACGGATTGAGCGGATCAGATTGGATTCTGAACACCCTTACAAAGCCAAGCCTTCAGCGAGACAGAAAGGAATTGAAGGCCGCTGAAGGCTTGGCTTTTTATCGGTTTTATTGTTTTCAATTTCTCCATGTCTTTTTCATTTTTCATACTAATGTTAAAGATAATTTCTTGTTTAATTAAATAAATTACATTTTATTCGGTTATCTTCTTATATATGTGTGTTTTAATGTGGATAATTCTTATTTTTATATGTTTGGTTGACTATTATTAAATATCTTCACCAATTTTGTCATGCAATATTGATTGTTGGGATTAATATTAAATCAAGTTTACACTTAAATCCATAAAGTTTATGCATAATTATCTTTAATTTTCTGTAGGGATGGCAATTTGCGGGCTTGGGCCAGGCTTTTCGAAGCTTAGGCCCAAGCCCACATCATTCAAACAAAGTCCAGCCCTTCAAAAAGCCGTCCAAATTTGGACGGGCCGGGTTCGGGCTTTTTAAATTAATTATAAAATATTTTCAAATTAAGAAAAAAATATTTAAATTAAAGATAATCATCTAATATATAATAAAATAATAGTCAAATACATAAAATATTAGTAATACAACTTAATAAAATAACAAATACTAATATAAAAAATTAAACTAATTTAATATTTTGAGTTTTTTCTTTTTTATTTAAATTAATTTTATTTGTTATCCATAAATTTAAAAAGCCTGGGCCAAGTCCGGGCTTTTTTTGCTAAACCCTTGTCCAGGCCCAACATATGTGGGCTTTGCAATTTTCCCAGGCCCACACATTACGGGCCTGAGTCGGCGCTTTTTTACCACTCCTAATTTTCTGTCTTTTATCAAATAATTTACATAAAGTGCTCAAGTAAACTCTTAACTTTTTATTATTCAATATTATTTACTTGAGATATTTAGATATCGCATTATGAAGTAGAAAAAGAGTATTCATAAGATTAATTTTAATTAGACTTGATTATTATATTTATGAGTAGACATTTTAAAATTAAAAATTGATTGATAATTAGATAATTGTTAAGTTGAACTTTAGTTGATTTTGAAACTTACTAGCGCCAGTCACTTGAATTGATTGGTAATTAGATAATTATTAAATTGAATTATGGTGGATACTGAAACTTGGTAACCTCAATCTCTTGGTTCTTATGTTAATTTACTAGCATCTTTAGTTTTAATTTTCTGAAACAAAATATTTTCTTTTCAACTAAGATTGATTATAATTAATTTAGATTATATTTCCTTTCTTAAAAGAAAAAGTTCCTACGACTTCAACCTCGTTATTCTTAATATATATTTTAATAGATTCCTATGTTTACTAGTACAATAAAATTTACAAAAGAGCTTCCAAAATCATTTTAGATTTTCTCTTTTTCCATCTTCCTGATTCCCGAAGAGGCTCATCTCATCCATCACTATTTTAATTTTAGATTCTGTAGACAGAATCCATATAATAGATGCCCATGTACCGACCTATTTGATTAAGATAACCTAATAGATAGGGTATTAATTCAATTTTACAATATCTTAAAGGAATGTATCAAAACGATGATTGCCCGACTCAAAAACAGATCATGTTCCATCAAACTTTTCAATTTTCAACTAAAATCCTTATTTTAAGCAAAACTTTACTTCTTTTTTTTTTAAAAAAAATATTAATTTCTTAATTGTTAAAGATGCAAATACTTTTTGGGCTATTAATAATATTATAACCATGAGAATGTTCCATTCCTCATCCCCATCTCATTTGTCTTTTGGAACCTCCAAATATGAGCTGCCTATGGACAGGGGTGGATCTATTTATTGGGCAGTGGGGGCAATTGACGCCAGTGGAAAAAAAAATTGTTTAAACTTCATGTTAATTTTCGGGATAATTACTTCATAGTGAGGTAATTTTATAAAAAATTAATAATGAATCAATTTTATAATTTGCCTTTTGCGGTGGGGGCAAATTAATATTTCCAACTCAAAATATTAACCAAACGATTTTCTTATCTGCCAAATCTCGTACACGGCTCACCACTGTGAATCTAGAAAACAGAGATCTTTGCTCTCCTTTCTCACTCTTAATCAACACAGCCCTCTTTTAATCCATCAAAATTCATCCTCTTTCTTTGTCTCATTTTATCAACTAGAAGGCACAATTACAAATTTAAAAATTATGAACACAATTATTTGCTATATTAAGGTAATTTATTCCTTCCCTAAGTTGATTATCAATGAATATCAAACTTGAATATTTATTTTTATTAATTTTTTTTTATTATAGTACTGTCCCTAATAGATTAATTTTATGGATCCATCCCTGCGTATGAAATAGGGTGCTGCCATTGATTTTTCTCTTTTTCCTTATTGTGAACCGCTTAGGTATTAGGTAATATGTTGGAAACATGAGTCAATATTGCTTTGTTGAATTTCTGAAAACCAGCCGAAGCAGCAATTTTGACATGCAAATAGAGCCCTATGAATAGTAGTTGTCAATATTGTTCACATTACTATTTACTAACACTATTTATGTCGCTATTGATGGGTGTTGTTCAGTCAATACTATTCACAACGATGACATCTACATTTGACTTATTCAACTTTAGTTTATAAGTAAATCAACGCGTGGTTAATTTTAAATAAAATATAAAAATGATTGCTCTCAGTTCCCTCAAATGTGGGAAATTAATATTTTGAAATAGTAATAAAATTCCAACAAATGAATTGGAGATAAAGACAAGCTAATCTTGAAAGAAAAAAAAAATTCTTAAACATATAATAGAATCCCCATGAAATATAGTAAGCTCAAATTGATTGCATCACATTTCAATATTTACAATTTATGAACGTAAGAGATACTAAAACCACCCAATAATCATGTTATAAATTACTTTTGAATATGGAGGAATTCAAGTCCACTTTATAGACTAGTGGAGATTGATTCAACGAATTATATAACCGTATTAATGTTTTTAAACGAAAAGGAAGAAGAAAGAAGGAAAAAGAGCGAATCAAGCAGATAAGGATTAAGGAAACTGTGGGGATATCAATCGAGGGTACAAGCATAAACCGTCGTCCACCGACCACAGCAATGAGGGAACATATGCCTGCCTTACGTGGGAAGAAAGAATCATTAGTCGAGCAACTCTAATCAAACGATTAAACCCGCTCTCTTTAGCCGTCAGGTCATGACATGACTTGACTATAATTGTATGATTATTGGAGTTATCTAAGGTGAAATAACTCAACATAACCAAACATACATACATATATACATAAATTAATAAACACACACATTTATATATATATATATATATATATATATATATATATATATATCGAAGTTATTGTAGATCGATGATAATAGGCGTAGCCGCAGTGCTGTTAAATGAGGTTTATGGTGGAGCCAGATGTCGTAGCCGCAGTGCTGTTAAATGAGGTTTATGGTGGAGCCAGATGTACGGACAGAGAAGTTCAATAAAAGTGGGGAAAAGACTGATGACCCCACTCTACATATGCACTCTTTTAACCCCTACACTTTCCTCGAAAACTAAATGATACGCCAACCCAACCACCCCCCCCCCCCCCAATAAGAAGAGGGAACAGGTACAGGTCCAGGTCCAATTCCATTCGGATGGCGAACGATGGATCAGACTGAAAAGATGGCCCATGCTGAAAAAAATGCACGGTTATCGGATTAAATTGATCAAAGAAATGTACGATAACATTATGGCGCTGCGCAGCACCTTATCCTCGGACCAGACCCAACCCAACCCAACAAAACCAAACCAAACCAAAGCAAACCAAACACAACACATCCACCGAAAGAACGTTCATCTTCTGCGTGGGGTTTGCACCCGGCAAGTTTTCCGGCACAAAACCAGAAACTTTTTTGTTTTCCGAATTTTCCTCCACTCACCCCACCCCAAGTTAGTAAAAAGAATAGAAGTACCGTGAAAAAAAAAAGATAAAATAAACCGGCTTTTGCTTTCTATCTATAAATAATATTACAGAGGAGGGAGCTTAGATTACATTACATCAGTGAAAGAAAATACAAAGCAAACAAAACATAAGTAAAGAGCCGGCCACAATTAAAAGACAGACAAGAAGAAGCAGAAGCTGGCTAACACAATACTAGTAGTCGTAACTCCTCTTTGCAACCCAAAATGGAGGAGACACAACACAACACAAACTCCTCTTCCTCTGCCATTTAGTTTCTCTTAATGTAATAACAATAAAGTGATTTTTTTTCTTTTTTGGGTGGGGGGCTATAAGAAGAGAAAATGGACTTCTGATCATGAAATTCAAAGCCAAAGGGCGCCGGCTTCTTTGAGGAGCGGGACGAGGGTGCCATTGATATGGGAAGCCATGACTCTGTCCATGGAGCCGACGAGCTTGCCGCCAATGAAGACGACGGGGACTGCGGGGGAGGTGCCGAGGAGGCGCATGAGAGCTTTCTCCATATCTTTTCCCTTGGGGTCCTCGTCCAGCTCGTACACCGTGGGGTTAACGCCCATCCCGCAGAAGAGGCGCTTCACGGCGTGGCACATGCAGCAACTGCTCATGCTGAAGATGACCACGGCGTTCTCCGAGGCCAGCCTCTCTATGTGCTCCAGTGGGTCCCCGCCGAGAGCGCCCCTCGACGACGGCATGTACGAACAGCCCCATGACTCCGTTTGGTATTGCATTGTGATTGTGTGTTAAATGTAATAACAAATTAAGAAAGCGGAAGCAAGTGAAATGCAAAAACTGTTCTTTCGGGAACTATTTGGCTAGTGAGTGTGTTGAGTGATGAGTTAACGGATTGGAAGATTTGCTTGGTATTTATAGATACGAGAATGAGCCAAAGATAATTTATTATTATTTTAGTTCTAGGGTTATACTTGTAACAAGTTTTTGCTCTTAAGAATATTTTTTTTAAAGATAGAACGAATTGATCATAGTCATACAGTCCCATGGACGATTCATCATATAAATATTTTTCCGACAAAAAAGTGGGGATGTATTCTGTTATTAATGGGGCTTTAAATTAAAGTTCAAATAATTATGGTATTATATACGCGCACTTTTTTTTATTTATGCATTAATAAATGCAAATGTAGGAGGCAAAATAATAGGTTCATTATTTTGTACCTCTTAAAACATTTAGGTGGGTGGAATTAATTACTAAAGATCCTTAAAATTTTAATAAGTTCGCAGAAAAAACAATAATAATAATGGAATTTGGGGAGACATAAAGCAAAGGCTTTTGACAGGGGAGAGTTGTTGGGTGATTACTTAATAGACGGCTGTTTTCGTCCTTGTTGCCGGGCCCTATGGGAAATCCTACTTAATTCTCTGAAAATAAATTTTTAAAAGCAATAAGAACGTGGCCATCACAATATTTTGCTTCTTTTGTTTTTGACGTGACATTCATGCCCATTTTAGCCCCCCTTTTTACCCTTTAAAATAAAAAGAAAAAAAGCACCTTTTAGACCTGGAGTTAGCTCTGATACTAGCTACCGCTTCACATACCGCCGTGTAATCAAGTGGTTTAAGACTTCCATACACAGTTAAACTCTCCGTTTCAAATATGGATGCTTAAATCTCTACGATTTCAGACATTAATATGGAGAATCAATCGCTATTAAGTATTTTTTTTTAAATCTATTCTAATAGAAATAAGGACGTCATAGTATGTTAGTGTTCTTATCTTCATAATGTTCATGAAATAATAGTTTCCAATTTGTGAGATTTGGGTATCTTTTTTTTTTTTTTTAATTTTAAGAAGTTGGGCAACAAGGCAATTGATGAATATTCTCATAATCTCTGATTCTCAAATGTGTGCCCAAATTTATCTTTAGATTTGGACGGTCTCTTTTCCATGGAATATATTACCATTTACAGTTACATGAGTTGCGTATGGCAGTTATTGGATTATTCAACATTATCCCTTAGGCATCATACAGTGAAGATAAAAGATAGCTTAATATAAACTTGAGAAGAATTTATTTCTATATACATCAAATCTGAAAATTCATAGCTTTTCATGGAAGCCACTTCTCATATCGTCCTTAATTGATACTGTTCTGGATTTAAATTACGCCCGTGTTTGGTTAAAATATTCAATGCCCTGGATACAATTTCAGATATATATCTTCATTTGAATAGTTACTTTTTTTTTTCTTTTTTACCATATATGGGAATTATAGCTACTAAGTGGGGCCTTTTGCAGTGCAGATTTGGCTTCTTTGGCTCAAGGCACGATTGCCTTGGCACTAATGACTGCAAGACGAAAATAAGCAATAAATTTTGAGCTTAAAGAAGGAGGCTGTATTGCTTTGAAGAGTAAAAGAAAATTTCTTCTTCAAGTATTCAGAGGGCTTTGCCTTTTCAGTTTAGTAGCGAAAGGAGCAGCAGCGGCTGCTGCATGTTTTGAATGAGACTGATGTTGGCCAAAGAAAAAGAAAACGATTTTCTTGTCGGGGCCCCTTTCAATAATTTTTTCGTTTTCGTCATGGTCTATCGCCCGAGCCCTGACTCAGTGATTTGACTTCGATTAACCCTATGATGTACACTTGTCATATTTTGGACCTGTAGGTTGTGTGATTAATTTTGTGAGGACTAGTCTTTGTACAATCCAACTCAGCAACCATACGTGTCTTTTGTTTAAGTCACTGAGTGAAGGGTAATTAAATGGGGGATAAAGTTTGACATCCCCCAAAATCATGCGATGCGATTGCCCATTTGTTTAATTAACTAATTTTAAATTATTGTAAAATTTTTGTTTGATTAGGTTCATTTTCAATAAAAATCATACATGTATTCTGATTGCTAAATGGAAAAAAAAGATATATTTTCAAGAGATCATAGCTCATATATCTTTTTCATGGAAGAAAATGGGATAACGTGGGAAGGTTTTATTTCAATTTTTAAGAGATAAATATCTGGGCAGAATCTAGACAAATTTGTAGTGCTAGTGCATAAAAAATATCTAGCCAAAGGTCTTAGTAGAATTTTTTTGTAACGCAATTTTTTTTTTTAATTTAGAGCATCTTGTAACGTAAAATTGAAAAAGTTTAGAATAGTGTTATCTTTTATATATTTTTACATGGAGATAATGAACAAAAGATTGGACTTGTCATGGCAAATGAAAGCAACAGCATAGACTTGCTAACATAAGCGTGATGGCATCTTCAACTTTTAAGGGCTGCATGTTTTTGAATGATGCCCTTTCTCGATCTCCTTTGCTTTACCCTTTTTTGTTGAAACAAGGCCCAGGATTGAGTTGCAGAGTTGGAGTAAGCTAGATGTGGAAAACGATCATTTGTTTGTAAGATTCTGCCTAAAACGAAGAGGCCAAAACAGAGCATCTATGAGATGCTGCCAGTTTCTTTAATGATTATCACGAGTTTGAATGCCCCAGATTGTCAATTCCTTATTTTTTTAAAAAAAAATTTTCCACCTAATCTAAATTTTCTTGTTAAGCAAGAATTCGTTTTTAAATGGTTACAGTCTATATGGATATATTATATAATTGGGCTTTATTATTATTTTAGTGGATGTAACCATAATAGAATTTAAACATTAGGCATATAAACATAAAACTTGGAAAGCAATTTTGAGATATTCAATATTATTCTTAAAATAAATAAAAAACCTCAGAGCATCAAAAATCTCGAGAAAAATTTTTATTTTTTGATGTGTTATCGATTTGCTGGGATTTGCCTGGATTTAGATAATCTATGGCCTATTGGTGGAATCCTGTGTATTTATAAGGTGTCTAGGGTGCTCCCAAGTAGAGGTGGCCAATGGGCCGGACGGCATGAGGTACGGCACGGGCACAACACATGTCTGTACAGCATGGCACAGCACGAGTATGTTTCGGTAGAGCACGCGGCACGGCATGACACGCACGTGGGTTGGGCTGAGCTTAGAATTTTAGGCACGTGGGCCTTAAAAGTACGACACGATTAGAGATGAGTCAAAGTATGACACTCGAAAAAACATGCAATAAGCACGTTTCATTTTTTAATAAAAGTAAACTTAAAATTTTATAATTTTATAAATAACTTGAAATTGAATCTTTTAATATCTTTTATTAGCTCAAGTTTTTAAAATTTATTTAATTCTTAGTTTCAAAAAAATATAATTGATTTATGTTTAAATTTATTGAATAAATAATTGATATCATGATTTTAATAAATAAAATTATAGATATCATGATTTTATAAATATGTATTAATATTATTATAAACTATGATAAATGACTCTACATAATTTCAAGTTAACAATTAAGTTAACCCTTAAAAAAATTATTATTATTATTGTTGTTAGGTACTAAAAAAGAATTCTAATACCATAGAGTCAAACTTGGTAACTAATATTATATTCTCTTATTATTATTAATTTATTATTATTGAATATGGACTTGAGTTTGAATTTTTGATTCTATTAAATTTGAATAAAGGCACATGGATTCAAAAAAGTACATAGACTTCAAAAAATAAGACAACTAATTGGCATGCGCTCTTAAAAAAATAAAAAAAAAAAAATTAGTGAGCTTTTTTTTTCTTATGCACGGTACGGTACGACCCACAGCACGACACGTGTGTCGGATCGGATCGGGCCTAAACAAAAAGCTCGTTGGCCATCTCTACCCCCAAGTTAAGGGTGGAAATATTTTTACCCGGCAATTTGTGTAAGCCCATCTTATTTTTATAGTTATTTATTAAAAAAAATGAACTTTACCCTTTACAATTTAAATAGAGAAAAAGTTTAACTAATTAGTGAATTGGATTTTTTTTCTTTTTTATTAAAGTGCTATTGCTATAATTTGACTATTTTACCCTTAATAATCATATTAATGAAGTACAACAGGTAAATCATCATGAAAAATATAAATTTTTGTACAAAAAATATGAAGTCAAATGATGAATCCTAAAAGACATGTTCGAAAGTACAAATAAAGCAATAATTTTTGTACAAAAAATTATACACTAAAAAGTTACTTTGGAACCCATTTTATTTGAATTTTATGTTTAGCCTCTTTATTTTTTACACAAGTTTTTGATTGTTTACTAAATTTTATGGTTTGTTCATTATAACCCCCGTTGTTGGCCCCCTTCAATTTTATAAATTTTGTATTAGAGCCTGGTCAAGTTTATATTTTATCTATCATAACCTCTGTCAGATAAAAGCTTGATTCTGCCACTGTCTACTAAAACTCATCTACATAAAAAAAAAACTTATCCATATAAACCTACTTTCACAACACTAAGCCAAAGCATGTTATTGCACTTAGATGGCATTTTTATTATTATGAATGTACAACGCATTCTAAATTACATGTTAAACATAATTATATTGCATTGAAAATGATCTGAGCACGTGGTAAAGTATGGACAATAGAAACTTTGATAGATTTATAATGGTGTTGGTGGTAAAGATCAAAAGGGAACCGAGGAACATGTCGCGGCGAAAAGCCGGTGACCATGTTGTGGTGTGCTCACGATAACCATCGCCTCATGCATTGCATGTCGGCCGCTCATTTTTCCATTACATGATAAAGAATTTTTCTCATCATATTAGTTGAGATTAAATAAAATAAATATTAAGGAAATATTATTTTAGTAACAACCTTGACAAAGTGGTGGACAATGGCACGTGCACTAACTCTTAAAAGGATGATTAGGCGACAAGAAATTTAACTATCTAAAAAATAAGACGTGTGCGCTTAATCTACATGTTAGTTTGGATAAAATTAAGAACTCGTGCTACTGTCCAATCGAAGCCACGGAACGGCAGTGGCAATTGCTGTAATTTTTTATTCCGACAAAGATTCTGATCACAACATGATGTAATGGGCAGTTGGGCGTCATATATATATATATATATTAAAGAAGAAAAGTTCATCTCTTGCTAAAATTGAACTTTCGAATTTGGTCTGTGACGTGTTAAAAGTTATTTTTCTGTAAGTTAATTGGGAAGCCTTGAAGTTCTTTGAAACTTTGGTAATATTTTACAATACATAAATATTAGGATCATTTATAAATTTATCACGTGAATTATTTATATAAAAGTGAGTTTGGATTAAAATAGCTCATGCATATATATGCAATGTGCTTCTCACATTTTTGTTGTAAATTTTAATTTTTTTTTCACCTACAAAACAAATTTATTTATTACACATCTTAGATATTGCATTGCGTAATCCATAAGTTTGAATATACAACCAAAAGTTTTGAAATTTTTAATGACATTTGGGACTGTATGGTAGCCATTAAGAAATCAATTCACCCCTCATCATATGTAACAAGTCACTTGCCATTGAAATGTTAGTCTAATGACGAACTTACTGCCTCAACTTTGAAAATGACATAAGTTCGAATCTATACCGAAACTCAAGGATCATAATTCTCTCATGATCTAATCTTTTTTTAAGTAAAAATACATATGGGGTGATTGGTAGTTAATAAATAAAGAAAATAAAGAAATTAAATTCTACCTATACACTATCACTTAAATACACATGACATAAGATTTTTAAAAATTCATGAGAGTTCACATCAGGAGAGGATTTTTATTCGAAACTCAAACATCTCCTCTCATAAATGTGGACAAAATCGTTTCTAATGTGGACAAAAAATTAAAAATTCTCTCAATTACTAGCAAGAGCAAATTTATCATCACCAGTAACTATATCCTTAAATTTTTTTTTTTTTTGGAAAAATGGTCGCATGATCCCATCGGCCCATCCCCACCCTATCTCAGGTTTGAGGAACAAAATTAGCTGCAAAAGCAGAGAAATTAATTAAAAATTAAGTCGGAATTCAGTAAGTTTTGGCAAATTAGGGAGAGGTGTCTCATATGTGTGGATTTTACTGTTGCTTGGTCTCCTCTCTTTGACCCATTTTATCCCGTTTGGCACGCAGCAAAGTCTGCTTTTTTTTTTTTCTTTTGTTTCCTTTATTTCTTTACACCAAAAGGCCAAAAGCAAAAGTCTGAAGCAAGCACAACTTTTTAAAATCGGAAGCCCTACCCCCCAACTCCACACACTCTCTCCTCTTTCATGAGCCGTTTAAAGCATATCCGACGTGACGGCTTTTCTCAGCTTTTGTTTCCACTTGCATACTTACACCTGCCGCATGCTGACGTCATCCGAACGTTGACTGCTCTTTTTTTCTTTTTTTTCAAAATTTAACCTTAGCTTTAGATGCGATTTGTCGTTTTCGAAAAACAAAAAACACAATAACGACAGCTAGCTCACTTCTCCTATCAGTTATTAATGATAAAACATATTTCTGCTATGCGTCTGCCTCAGCTGCTTCGGCTGCTGCATTATTAGGAGTAAAAGTTCGATTCTCGTGAAATCTTCTGGGGGGGAAGGGGCGGGGGGGCACGGGGGCTGTTATTTTTAGGAATTTGGAAGAAATTAATTTATTATGATTTAATTTTAGTTGCCATCAGTTCATCAAAGCCCCGGTTGGTGCATCGGTATTGGGATCTGACGGTGCTTTTGTCTCTCCTTGTGTCTCCAATAACATTATTTTTATTATTACTGTGTGTGTGCAGGTTTCTTTTTTGGTGCTTTGCATTGCATGCATTAATTAATGTTGTATTTTCAGTTAATGAAGTGAGAATTGTCTCACAAACAAACGATGTGCTGTCTCTGAACCTATGTCGGTCGGAAAAATCTATATAAATTTTTTTTTTTGAGATTACATTATGTATCTGAACAAAAATACCCAACCCCTAGGTCAATGACAAATCTAACTAATGTATCAATCTTTGAGGGGCAAAAAAAAAAAAAAAATTGAAAAGTAGTTTAACCTAAAGAATAGGGTAAAAATTTATTTAGTCTCTATATTTTAAGATTAGGATCCATTTAATCTTTATAATTTTAAAAATATCTCGAAACATCCCTGCCGTTAAAGTATTAATACCCTTACCGTTATTTTTTATTTCTTTTGACTTACTTTTACAATATTACCCTTTTATATTTTTTTGTTTGGACATTAATAAAAAATTAAATTATCAATTTAACCCTAAAAATTCTATTAATTTTTAATTGTCAAAATTTCTATGCAAACTAACAAGTGTGCAAAATTAATATAATTTTTTATTTTTAGGGTTAAATTGGTAATTTAATTATTATTGTTTTATTAATATCTAAAAAAATTAATATAAAAGGGTAATATTGTAAAAGTAAACCAAAAGAAATAAAAAGTAACGGTAGAGATATCAATACTTTAACGGCATAGATGTTTCGAGATATTTTTTAAAATATATGGACTAAATGGACACTAATCTTAAAATACAAGGACTAAATGGACTTTTACCCTAAAGAATATCATCCTAGACGATGCTTCATTAGAACAAGCATTCGATCTGTTTCATGATACACAAACATTACATATAATTTTAGAGTAACAATGTAAGATTACAGTTACAAATTTTTTTATAAATTATTTTAGAGAGTTATCGCATAATATGATTAGTGAAATAAAAAATATCATATCAATTTGTATAAAAATTCGTAATTATTCATAATCTTAACATGTGGTCATAAACAAAAGAATGTTGTAACCATTTGCACCCTCAATAAATCAAGAGCAACCAACAACCATATTTATGAAATAGTAATGTTAGTCTCCCCAAAAGTTTGTCCATAAAATACATTTCAAATGACATAGTTTTTACCATGTTCATGCAATGGACAATTGTTTGAGCCAGGAATTTCACAAGGCTACATATCATACGGATAGCTCTTTCCCGATTAAAATAAGATTGGGTTTGATTGAAAATTCAGGCTTAGTGTATGTGATCCACTTGAACTCTATTGTGCGGTCTGGAGAGTAAAATCCCAAAGCATATTCTGGCCTTGGTATAGCCTAAATAAACTCCTATTGTAACTTTGACTTTGCCTATTGTTTCATTGAGTAGTGGATTTGTATATAAACAATAACGACTCCTGTTGTGAATAGTAACGTGGGAGTGGAGTACACCACGGAATAATGGAGAACCAATAACTTAATGTTAATGTTCTAGAATTGTTATAGCTTAGAAAGTGTAAATTTGGAAAATGTGAGAAAATGAAATATGTTTGGAAAATAAATATGGAATGCGTTTGGAAATTGTTTTAGAAAATGTTTTTGGAAGAATTTTGAAATGTTTTCATAGAAATGTTTATGGGAGAATACTGAAAATGTTTTCTCAGACATTATTTTGGAAACATTTCCAAACTGGATCTAAATTTTTTTTTAAAAAAAAATTAGTTTTAAAAAATACCCTTTAACTTACTTTTAATTATCTCTTAGATTATTTAACCAAGAAGATGGATGCCTGAACGGATTGTGAGGCCTGCTATCTACAGACTTCATTTCTTCCTTTATATTCATTTGTATGCATGTTTGCATTAAAATTTCACATATGCTTTGCCATTTCTGTTGATAATTTCGTAAGCATTGTACTAGTTGTTGATCATGACTATTGACTTTTACCTTTACATTGATTTGTATGCATTAAATTTCATACATGCTTAACCACTTTTGTTAAAAGTTTAATAAGCATTATATTAATTGTTAACCATGTCTATTGACTTTCATCTTTGCACTAATTTGCATGCGTGCTTGCATCATATTTCATGCATGCTTAGACATTTTTATTAACAATTTTATAAGCATTGTATAAATTGTTAACTATGCCTATTGAGTTTCAACAGGATTTATTATTTTAGTCTAAGCTTATTATTATTATTATTATTTATATAGTAATTGGTTTTCCACTAACTCATTTTCTAGGGCGTTCCGTTATGGTTTAAGATCCTTCAAGCACGCTTAACAGCACTTTGATATATTCATATCTTTCAAACCACAATCAAAAGCGATTGTCCCAATATAGTGGCTTGGATCCACCATAAAATGAGTTGGATTGGGCCTTTGGACCTAGCGTTTTTAGCTAGTAACAGTAACACATCACGTGAAACTTTATTTATTTATTTATTGTGGAAGGACATGAAATTTATATATATATATATATGTATGTATCATCTACCATTTTTATTTTTCTAAACGTAATTATAGGTAAAACTTTTATGGGCTCAAAAGGGTGGAAGCCATTCTAAACTTTGAAAACTTTTAAATACCCTTGTTAAATCATACTTTTCAATTTTTTTTCTTGTTTTTTTTCTTACTCCTTATCAATGTCTCTATTAATGGTAAATCTTCTTTCAATATGCAATTATACATAATTTAACTCACATAAAATCCAAATAATTTCTCCTCCAAAAAACACTATCATTGGATTAAATCTATCCATTAATGAGTGAACGATAATTTTATTATACTTATATTGAAATAATAGCAATAAATTTAATACTGTTAGCAGCTCATCAGTTGAGTTGGTAAGGATCTCTTAGTCTCAACCTTAAAGTCGAGAGTTCCATAATTGAGTCTCCTCACCTCAATCTTAAGATTGAGGATTAGGGTATTCCCGTAGGTGTAGAATATATTTATTTATTAATTTCTTTGGTTTCAGATTTCTCTGCTAGACTTCAAGTTTGATACAATGATGCAGGCTCTATAGGTACTTTTGGCTATATCTGATCACTATTCATATTGCAATATCTAATATAATATTAAAAAAAAATTAAAAATAACAAATTTATCATTTAAACGTGTTCACAATACGAAAATATACTTAAGACAATTGTAAATGTGTTTTCTGAGGAGAGAAAAAAATTATTAAGTCCAAAGTACCATATATTATTTTTGTTAAAAATTTCTTAAAACGTATTATAGTTTTGAGCTCCACCCTCCTCCGCCAACTTTGGCTCCTTAACTTATTGAATTAAACTAATTATGTTTGCTGGTAATAAGATTACTTTGGAAGCTACTAATTATATAATATGCAACTTATCGTTCACTCAAAATTAATCTCTCATGACCATCTAATTATCTGATAACCAAGACCTGAGTTGTAAAAAAAATTAATTTTAAATTAATGTACGTTACATAGGATGAAAAAGTTTCTCTACGAACATTCCTCGAACATACATTTGGTTTCTTAATCAGTTTTTTAAATTCTTCAGAATTTTGATGCAACTACATATTTGACTTATAATAATGCATTTAAACACAATTAGGTAGAATCTGGGATTTTGGATTCCCTAAGCGGGCGTTGAGAGACAAGACTGGACATTCTCATGTCTTTTTCTACCAAGTGTTTTAGTCTAGTTTAGAATTCTGTTTCCTGAACCAATTCTTGTCCTCAAATACTAACTGGCTAGTATATCTAGATATATCATATATATATACCCCCTTCCTAAACCTAGTTAAAATCCCAAAACCTTGGGAACCCACTAGTCAATTTTGAGTCCTTTGTGAAAATTTTGTAAAATGGATGGCTTCAGGCTTTCCATGGTCAAAATGCATGCTTATATATATATATATATCATGGGTCTTGGTGCTGGTCCTGTTAGAATGAAGACTAGACATAAGATAAGACATTGTGCTGTCTGTGAGTCTGTCTGTACCCATTTCCACTTTTAACTTTAAAAAATTTCTTTTTTTTCTTCTCCGTTCTCTTATATCAACTTTCTAGCCAAAAGCCAAACACAACTACATGGGATGATAAGATCCTGCAACCACGTCATACTCACGTGATCGTTTCATCACCACCGACCTTTGTCTCTTTCCCAGCAGCACCATCCTACTTTAATCATCGGCAACCAAAACCAATAAACCTTGTCCTGTAAATTAGCTTTTTGATCCGCATGCACCATCATTTTTTTAAGGGATTTAGGTTGGGAACAGAATTCTTGATTTAATTTTCTCAATAAATACACCGAAGTGATTAATAGTTAGTTGTAGATGATAATATAAGAGTGCTTCACGATTTTTGTTTTTTTAACTTAAATCAAGAAAGAGTCGCCTTATTTTTACAAGATAATAAAAATCAATAGAAACACAAATAAAAATTAAAAAAAGAAGCGAATTACCACATTCTTGGGTATTATTTGGCATCAACTACATCTTTGTAAATCACTCTCTGGCCTCTCCCTCTTAATTTATGACTTATGACCACATAAATTTATTTATACAATAACATATTATGAATTCTGTAATTTTAGTGCCTGCTAATTAGATCAAATGAGTATTGCTACATTACTACTCCTCAGGGCCGGCTCAACTAAAATCGGGGCCTTAGGCGAGTTGTTAAAATTAGGCCTCCTACAAAAAATTGAAGAAAAAATATATATGAATGAATTATACGAAAACAAAACTATTTAAAATCAAATTTTTTAGCTTTCTGAGATGCAAATTTATTAATCAAATTTTTGTATTCTAATTTTGCTAATAGATCTTTTTCAATAGACAATATAGCTAATCCACTTAATCTTTTTTGTGACATGGTTGATCTAAAATAATTTTTTATCAGTTTTAATTTTGAAAAACTTCTTTATGCAAAAGCAATAGTTACCGGTATTGTTAATAATATTCTATAGGTAATAAATGTATTTGGAAAAGAATAAACTCTTTTTAAATAATTAAGCACCTCAATTGGGGAATTATTTTCACCTTGAAAATTTTCTTTTAAAACTTTTAGCTCAGAAAACAAATCTAAACCATCTACATCAGAAAACATACCATGTTTTAAAGTATTTTCAAGATTAACACAACAAGTTTTTAAAACATCATCACTTAAATATTTTAATTTTTTGAAATTAAACAAAAATCCAAACATAT
Organism: Citrus australasica; assembly: GCA_029618585.1. Taxonomy (NCBI): domain Eukaryota; kingdom Viridiplantae; phylum Streptophyta; class Magnoliopsida; order Sapindales; family Rutaceae; genus Citrus; species Citrus australasica. The sequence continues at coordinate 8,965,586 of JARCIV010000002.1, read as the reverse complement.
TCTCATATATTTGAAATTGTTCAAATCTACTCCTAATTGATGAAATAGCTTGATCCACTATGTATGTAAAATAATTAATTCTAAAAGAATCTTCAGGAGACACTTTGATCTTCAACAATTTTTTCATCAAAATTTCTTTTCCTACGGATCACTCTTTTCTCATTAAATTTAGGTTCATTTTCCATTGGACAAGCAATTTCTTTAGCTGAAATCATAGCAGACACCAATTCATTTTCTCTATAGTTTTCAAAAAAAGAAATAAGTCCTTTAAGTTGATCTATGGCAATATCAATATGCATATCTTCTTTTTGCAAGTTCTTACTCACCGAATTAACATAAAATAATATATCATACCAAATAACCATACCTAGCAAGAATTCAAAATTTTCTAATTCATATGTTGCTAGACACTTAGCTTTACTCTTTATTTTAGAATTTTCACTTATTTCTGCTAATTCAAGCAATGCATCTCTTATTTGTGGAGCTTGAAATCTGATTGCTTTTACACTTTCAATTCGACTTTCCCAACGTGTTTGTGACAATGATTTAATAGTCAAATTGGGTACATGTTCTTGCAAAATTTTCCATCGCTTTGTTGAAGAAGAAAATAATGAATAAATACGTTGTACAACTCCAAAAAAATGAACTAGCTCTAGAACAAGAATTAGCCATATCACAAAGCACTAAATTAAGACTATGACAACCACATGATGTATAAAATGCTCTAGGATTAATTTCTAGTAATCTTTTTTGTACACCTTAATTTTTTCCTTTCATATTGGAACCATTATCATATCATTGTCCTCTTACATCATCAATGTCAAGTTCAAGCGTTTTTATGGCATCTATGAGTTCATTAAAAAGACCTTTTCCACTAGAGGCATCAACCGTTAAAAATTCTAAAAAAAAATCTTCTATTTTCACTGGATCCATTGAAATATCTACACATCTCAATACAATAGACATTTGTTCTTGGTGGCTTGTATCTGGAGTACAATAAAGTATAACTGAGAAATATTTTGCTTCTTTAATCTTCTTAATTATTGAATTTTTTACTTCCACTCTAACATTTGTATCAATTCATTTTGTATGTTATGTCTAAGGTAATAATTATGAATTTCACCATTTTTAATACAATGTATATGTTCTTGCATTGTTGGATCAAATTCTGCAATCATTTCAATTAAACTTAGAAAGTTTCCACTAGTCTCTTGGTATATTTTCTCGTTCTTTGCACGAAATACTGAATTATTCTTTGTAAGATTCTTTACAACAACAACAATTCTTATTAGTACTTATTCCCAATGATCTCTTTCCTTATTGATTTTTTCTTGAATATCTTTGTCAATTGTTCTTTTCTTCAATAATTTTTCTTCTAATCCAATCCACATGTTCATATTACTAGGGATGGCAAAATCCGGGTCCGGGTCCGGGTTTAGCTTTTCTGGATCCGGACCCGGATATCATTTTCTTTTCCCGGACCCCGGTTTTAACCCGGATTTTTTCACCCGGGTCCGGGTTCAACCCGGAAAAATCCGGGTTTTGAACCCGGATTAATAAATCAATATTAATTTTTAAAATTCTAAAAATAAAAAATTAATACATTTAAAATAAAAAATAATCAATAAAATTAATTAAAAAATAATATTAAAATTAAATATCCGGGTCCGGATTCCGGAAATCCGGGTTAACCTAAACCCGGACCCGGATATATCCGGGTTGTTAAAATTTATTCCGGACCCGGATTTTTTTACATTCCGGGCCGGGTTCGGGTTCGTCCGGGTCCGGGTTATTTTGACATCCCTACATATTAGTGATATGTGCAGTGCTGGTTTCATGACTTTTAAGTTTAACACTAAGGTTTTTCCAATCATTAGTTCCTCATTACTTAGTTGACTTTTATTAGAGTTTGCATTGAATAATTTGCAACAAAAACAATAAAACTTTATCAAAATCTTTTGAATATACTAGCCATCTTCGATTATGTTTTTCTCCATTGGGTAATTTTTTAATGTAATATGTAGTAGAAAAATGCCTAGAAAATTCATCCTTTGGAAAAATTAAATTATTCTCTCTAATTGGACCTTTCTCTACAAGGAAATCTCTTAATTTTGTATCTATATTTTCCCATCTACTAGGATCACAAATATTATTTGGAAAATGGAACTCTCCTAGATCTTCAGTTTCATCTCTAATTTCACTTTCATTTTAATTATTATTATTATCTTCGGTGTCATTTTTATCATTAGACACTTCATCATCTACTAATTCAACTTGAGTTTATTCAATTACTAATTCTTCACTCAAATTCACATTTTTTTTATCACTCCTAACAAACTTATCAAGGACTCCTTTATGTGATTGAACTAACTTTTCTATTCTTCTCTTTTTTTGCAGTTTTTGATAACCCGATTCATATTTTCTGGTAGACATTATTTATTATTGAAATAGAATAATAATAAAGCATGCACACAATTATGCTAGATAAATTAAATCAAAACAAGTTAATACAAGAATATGTATAAGAAAAAAATAGCACAAATAAATAATAGAGATTCAAGAGAATAGAAAGATAAAACTTGGAACTTTGAACTTAAATCACAAATTAACTTTAATTTTGAGATTGTGGCAGTGTGGCTTTTAATGGTAGTTGGGAGCAATGATCAATGACTAGAGAAAAAAGTTGCAGTGGAGAAAAAATAATGTTTTTGTTTTTTTTTTCTTGTAGACACGTTTCTTTTGCTTTTGGAGTAATTCACTTTTTTTTAATGGGGAGTAATTCACTAAAGTATGAAAAATTAGGTGAATTCCAAATGCAATATATAACTATCAAATTTGAAAGTTATTTCTTGAAAATATAATAATATTTATTAACTAGATTCTAAGTGCACTCAACTACCTAATATGAACGTTTATTCTTTGAAAATGTAATAACATTTATTAACCTAAATCTAAATGCAATCAAAAGCTTCCAATTTGAAATTTTTTAAGTCTTATCCATTATTTTTAGCTGGAATCTTTTAATTAATATTTAATATGGTTTACCTTATTTAAAGCAAATTAATTATTATCAATTAAATTTAAAAAAATTAAAAATTAATATCCCAAATTTGAGGCCTTCATCATGGCGGGGGCCCTAGGCAACCGCCTAAGTTGCCTAGGGCACAAGCCGCGTCTGCTACTCCTACCAAGAACGTAGTTGAGGTTGTTGCTAATTTTCTAAAAGCTTCTTTGTAAACATGGTCTTTGTTGGCCTATTTAACCGTTAATGTGTTGAGAAGACATTTTTGAGTGTAAGTCAGGAGTTTGAAAGTATTTTTAACCAACAAGTTTTCATAATCAGTTTAATAAGCTTCGAAAAGCTAGTTTTTGCCAAGATAGCTTCTGTAGTTTTCAAAAAACTTTTTGGTAACTCACTGTATACAAGTGGGAAATTAGCAACATATATTATGATCGTTAACCCAAATGGGAAACTATATCAGTCTGCATTGTCGGTATAACAAGCCACTTACAAGTATCTTCCCTTCACCTTTTAAACCCCTTTTTCTCTTCTTTGGTATTAGAGCAAGAACTGAAGATATAATAGATGAACAAGGCCTTGATAAATTATTAGAATTAAAAATAATAAGAAAAGAATAGGATGAACTTGAGAAATTGAAAATTTCTCTTTTTTTTTTTTTTTCAAAGAGTGAATATTCACTTCCAACATATCTAATCCAAAAAATTAGATAAGAAACAGTAAAAATAGTTTTAGACAAACAAATATAGATTATAAAATTTTTAAATAATATAGCTATATCAGAATTAAATACTAATGGTTTACATATTATATGGGATACTCAATATAAAATTGAGAAAGTAAATTGCCCAAGAGAAGATCCATTATTAAATCATTCCCCTTAGAAAGATTCGCTTATAGATGACACCTTGTTTATAGCATAGCATCAGCCTATATAGATCTATCGAGATATGAACTCGTTGAAATAGATTGCAAACAAGAAAAAAATGCTTTTAACACCAGCCTTACTTTTAGATTATGGCCTATCAAGTCAAGTAGTATTTTCAGATCGTGATCGATCAAATCCATTTGAAAGAAAAATAGCCATAGTAATCCTAAACACTTTTGCCACAACAAATAATTCATTTGTGGAATTATTCATAGACAACAAACCACCAAAATGGGATGAGTCTAGGGTCATACCAGTCCAATATAAAATAGTAGTCAAAGTTCATAAATTTAGACCTTCACTTTTTGAAACATAATTCCTTTAGCCTTGTAAACAGTTTAGTATAGAAGAGTAGCTTAAACATTGGACTAGTAAAGTGATAGGCAGACAATTCTATTAGGTGTATTAAGAGTTTGAAGATTATATCTTAATCACTGAAGATGTAGTTCAAAAAATTTACTCTAAACATCCCCTTCTAGAAGTACCCTCCTTCACCAAAACCAAATACACAAGTTTGGTAGAGCACTATGCCAAAGAATTCAAAGTAGAAATGAGAGCTCAAAATGAACAATAGGAATTGGCTCTACATGAAGCAGAATGGTGGGATGATTTGGAAAGTAAAGAAGAAGACAACGTAGAAAACGACATGGATGATTAGCCAACATTAGCCAACTAGCAGTAGTCAAAAAGTCAAAGTAGTTTGCCTTTATCAAATTCATGTTTTACATGTGTCATTCATTTACTCACTACTCGATAAGGAAAAACTATGCAATCATCTTTTTCATTTTGTCATTGTATTATCTACAGTAAGTTAGCCTAAAAAACAATAGCCAATAACTATTTATCGACAGTGAGTCATCACAAAATAATAGTAGCCAAGTAAATCTTTTTACTATTTACTTTTAGTTAGTCCTTTAGCAAATTGTGTAAATTCAAAATCTTATCTCTTGTACATTGAGTCATTAATTGTAGCAATTATTGTATCGAGTCCTTAAGTGTATATATAGACCTCTCAAGCAACGAAGAATAGATAAAGAGAGATAGAAAGAATAGACACACTAGAAAAACAAGCAATCATTATATACACAATATTCAAGCAATAAAATTCTCTTATTCATACTTAGAAAGTTTAAACATCATTTGGATAGCGGTTAGCAAGTAAGTTATCTTATTTGTTTTTAGTTTTATTTATTTATCTTTTGGATTTAGAAGTCTCACCTGGTTAACGGAAATATAAATTATATTTAAAACATAAACAAAAGGCGGTTCTTGTTATTATTCAAGAGAAAAGAGTTTGGAGGAAAAGTTATTGAAAAATAAGCTTTTGTTTTTGACAAAAATAATAAAAACTTAGTAGAGATTTCTACTGATTTTCTGAAAGTTTTTTTTTAAACACGGTCTCCGTTAACCCGTTTAGCTGTTAATATGTTGAGAAGAAATTTTTAGGCATGAGTCAAGAGTTTGAAAGTGTTTTTAACCAGCATCTTTTCAGAATCGATTTAATAAACTCTAAAAAGCCAATTTTTGGCAATGCAGTTTCTGCAGTTTTCACAAAAGTTTTTGGAAATGCACTATATGTAAGCAGGAAACCAACAACATATATTCTGATAGTTAACCCAAATGGGAACTATATCAATCTGAACTACTGGTATAACAAGCCACGTACATACTATGGCGAGATGAAACCATTCTAAGGTAGAAGTCACTCGGCATTTGGTGCGCTCCTATAAGTTGATGATACAACATTTACCAGTTGGAACTAAGTGGCCTGTTTACTGGGGTCGTGTAGAACGCTTAGTTAAAAAATTCCCAACCCCAACTCCGGTCCAGGCCCAGCACAGCCCAACCAAAAATGTACAAAGCTGCTTCTGGGGCCTAAAGTAAAGTGGACGTTATGAGTTTTGCCCAAGAAAATATCTTAGGACTCTGCTTTTGGAATATCTAAAAAATAATTCTCTTTAGTAGCTCGTATGAATTGGTTTTTTACGAATGAAATTAGAACCCAATGTCATGAAAATAATTCACTTTCGAGGCCCACAACTGCATGACGCCACCAACTGGAGCCCGCAGGTTCCTTATGGGTCTCCTCGCAGGAAATGAGACCATAGCCTAGTTAATTACTTCAATTAAATAACAAATGATTGCATAATCAAGTGAAAAAAAAAATCCATTTTTTTCCTCTAAATTCAACAATGTAACACCACAGTCTAAAAACAATCATAAGTTACAAACATTCACTATGTGCAACTCTAAATCTGCTGTATAACTAACACAAACAGGAAAGTTTCTAGCTCTGGGTAACGACTGAGTTCTATAAGTTATCATGATTACGCCTTAAGTTACCCGGAAAAACCTTCGACTAAGGCAGGCCTGATGAGAATCCTATTGCCGAGAAATTGGCGGTGCAACAGGCATTGAGGATGGCTGACTATAGAAATTACCATCAGAACCCTGAAAGCTCTGGTAAGGATTTGTTGGGGGTGTCCCAAACGGAGACATGCCTGTCACCGGGGCCCCAACAGGTGGATAACCAGGCACAGTAGGGGGTTGTTGGGTCAGGTTGTAGCTAAATTGTGAGCTAGTCATTGGTCCAGCATTTTGGATATATGGGGGCATCTGATATGGTGGCATAGGTGGTAGTGGTGGCATTGGTGGCATTGGTGGAGGGGATGATGGTGGTGGAGGTGGTGGGTCGTTTGGAGTTAATTGTGAAGTTGTAGTTGTTATATTTTGCTGAAGAGAGTCAGGATGCGGGAAAGGAGGAGCTGGTGATTGTTCGGTACACGGAGGAGGTGCATAAGAATGGTCATTCTCAAGCTTAGGCCTCTTTTCCAGAGGGAAATCATTGGTGGCTTCTTTACTTGAATTACCAATGACGCCCTCAGATGCCAAAGAGGAGAGGACGTAAGAGAGCATCTGGGCTGATGACGTTGAAGCAGTCAGCTTTGCTGCCACTGCAGCAGCTGCAGATTTCCTGGGGTCTTCTTCATTGTGGCCAGACTTCTCTGGAAAAGACGTCTGTCGAGCATACATCACAGGAGCTGACTGCTCCCTATCCCCTGGTATAAATCCTGGAGGTGCCATTGAGGTATGAACTTCTTTTGAGTTCTGCTCGGCTAGCAACTGTGCATGGTTACCATTTACTAACTGCCGGCAAATGTTATCAGCCTGCTCTGACTGGGACTGTGCCACCTGGTAAGCAAAAAACAGTGATGATGATTTCCACGTGCTTAATATGGCACAATGAACAAATCCATACTCGGTCTACAAACTTTGGCGCACTCATAAAGGACTTTAAAGCCAGGAAAGACTTTAAGTGTGTTGAAAATGCAATGTTCAAACAGTCAGCATTCAAGGCAAGACACAACTCTTCTCACTCTCCCACCAGACCATAAATCTCAACCTTACACTGTAAAACTTCAAAACACTGTAAAACTTCAAAAACTCATTACTCGCACATGCTAATAACCAAAATGAGGTGATATAAAAAATTAAGGGAAAAAAAAAAGTGGGGCACAAATGCAGAAGATGCCATGAAACTAATCAAAGTTAGCCATATGTCTCTTTCTTGGGCTATATGTTTCAAGCAAGCACCCAGTTTAAAGCTTTTTCTTAGTATATTTAAAAAGGAAACCATTTATGACACATCAATAAAAGCATTTACATTTATAGATTTATTTGGAATAAATGCCATATTTCAATTAATTTCTTTACAGTGTAAGAGCATGTCTGCTTGAGCATGTGAATGTAAATATTTCCATGGAATTAGTTAGAATGGGTAACAATGACAAACCTGAAGCTCATTACGAATTTGAGCCAGCTTAGATTCCTGAAAGATAAAAAAATAAATGTCAGTTTTACACATTCAATCACAATTGCAAGATTTTTGCAACCACTGAATAGTGTGGCTGACAGACCTGCTCCTGGAGAGCCTCCCTCAAATTAGACACAAGACTTGCTCTCCATGATTCCACAGATGTTAATTGCTCAATGCAGCCCCTTAATGTAGCATGCTGCGCCTGCAGCTCCTCCACAAATGCAGATTCATGCATTTGTCCTGTGCAGAACAATGTTTTGTGAAGGAGAGACATAATCAGATATGATAATATGAACAATTTGAGAAATCAATTAATAAAACTACACTGACACATCCCAATCCTTGACTATCATGTCCAAACCCAGCGCACCAATACACTAATTAAAAGTTATAATCCTGAGGCTGATCAATGAAATCTTAAACAGTTGAAATCTTAGTTTAAGGAGGTCCACTCAAAATGGAGAGAGGGAAAGGTTTATTAGCTAATCAAATTTGCACTTCCCATCAAATTTATACTAAGGTGAATTCAAGACTATCCTTCCATGGGAAAAGATCAGAAGAAAGTAGTCTGAAGAAACTAACGTGAATTCAAGAAAGTGTAGAGTTACATTAGAAACACTAATTAGGACTATAATGCTAGTTCATGTAACATTATGAAAGCCTAACCTAAACAACAAAATACGTAAATGTGTGCAAGTGAAAGAGCATGCAGATAAATCACAATGTACTATATATTCAAGATTTATTATGAAGTGAAAAACATTTACACATACTGTGGTTGTCCAAAAGAAACCAAATGTAGGTACTACCTGAATGGACGTCACTACCAATTTCCTTCTCTACCTTCTTCATAGAGCTTATAGCATCCCTACATTTGTGCAAAATAACATCTTCATCCACCTGGCCCCCATAAACAACCTGATAACCTGAAACTATTTTGTCCACGGTATTTCCAATAGGCTGCTTCTGCTTGAAGGAAAGAAGATGAGAGATGGCATTAGTCCTCAAATTTTCAACAAGATTAAACATCATTCAGTCAGGAAAAGGGCAAAAATTGAATTACCAATTTCAATCCCAGATGCTTCCCATTTCTACTGTGATTGTCTGGGTGCCTCCCGACAATCTCTTCTTTCAGTATTTGCCCCCGAGAACCAAAAACTTTCCTTTCTTCCCATATACCAATCTACAGGTACACAGTGAAAATGTAACCTTCAGCAATCAGTATTGACTTTATACAAAAGTGAGTATACGAATAAGATATAACAAGTATGTAGCATCCTGAAAAGGTCAAACATGTAATAGAGGATTGCAATTTGCATAGCAGTTCTTTAAGCAAACTAGATAGAATAAGATTGAATGATAAACAGTTTACTCTTCAATTAATGTCGACTATACCTACCACGGGCCAGTTTAAACATCCTGATTCATTGTGACAACTCAATGAGACATCAGTGATTATATATTTTCACATTCATCAATGATTGATCCTGACACCTCAATGAGGAAGGATGGACTTGAGAAAATACAGCTAACGTTTGCTGTGCAACATTTGGTGTGACAGGATTGTAAAGTGAGCAATTACCTGGAATTATAATCTGAGGAATTTATTTCATGGAGATGAGGCTAATTTTATGTGCTCCTTATTGGCATTTCGTGTTATTTTGAATTTTATATTTGAGGATCCATTTTCATTCCCCATTTTCTTTATTCCCCTCTCTTGCAACACATTGAGGTACTTGGGAGTCTTATGGACAGGAACATAAAAGCCAGCAAAACACGTACAGCGTTCTTCTACGTACTGCATTATATGTTTTTTACTTTATCCGCCCAATGTAAAACATTATTAGAAGCCCCAAAAACAAGCCAAATAGTGCTGTCCAATAGAAAATTGAGAACATACGTAATGATGGAATAACTAACTATCATTCAAGGCATCCACTCTAACAATTGTCTTTTTGGCTCAAGAGTTTCCTTTACACACAAAGAATCCATATTTTAAAGCTTCAAGTTACATAGTTTCGGATATAATGTTAGATGAACATGTTATAAGATTCATCGTAGAATATACAGTCCAATTTGAAAAATTAAGTAGATATAGAAACAAGTATGCAATGTTAAGGTGAATATACCAGTCTTAGAGCAGCGTTTCTTCCAAACTCATCTCCATTTCGTATTACATCACGAAGAGCATCAGGAAGAACCTTCCAAAATTCACCAACAAACTCTGAACCTTTTCTCCTGCTGTTCTGCAAAATATCATTTGCAAGATATAGAAAAGCCAATCTCTGGTCACGTGGAGAGCAATGAAATTGTCTGTCCCATGTTTCAACAACTTGCTTGGCTTTATTCATATGGAAAATACACCAATGTGACAAAGCTAACTCACATTAAGGATAAAAACTATAGATTGACCGTAAAAAGTGCAAAAGGAATCTCAATTTATGAGGATGAATATTTGTGATGAAAGTAAAAATTAATGACAGTTAAAGCAAAATATTAGCGTTTTCTGCCCAAAGTATGAAAGTGAAAATGGCCCTAAAAGTTTCCTAAACATTAAAGACACTAACACCACCAAGATAAAATAGAAACTACTTGTAATTGAAATAAAAAGGATACTTTCTATGCTAGCCTGTGAATTGTTGAGCTTGGCTAGCTTTTCTACTAAAATCTGAGGATTAAATGTACTGCCCATGATTGTTAAGAGGCGACCCAGTTACCAAAGCATAAGGCGGAACTTCAAAAGTGCAGGATCCTGCAAAAGGAAGAAAAAGCAGAGGAAATATAAGTACAATTCCGATAAAAATCAAGTATCCTCAATTAATTCCGATAAAAATCTAGTATCCTCAATTAACGTGCATTTGAAATGCTATAACGCATATTTTAGCACTATTAGTGCTAGGGTTTTTAATGTTCCCGAATTTCAACCATTACCATGCCAACAACATTATGCTTGCATAAATATGGATTTCAGCTGAGAGATTATAAAACGCCAGATAAATGTTATAAGCTAGCATAAATTTTCTAGATATTGAAATGTAACAACGCATTCCATCATCAAACACTAGGGGAAACACCGCACTGAAAACTAAATTATTTGAGACTTCATAACTAAGGTCCACTAATGGGAAATAAATGGTGAATGAGTGGAATAATTGATGACTATGATTAAAAAGAAGGGTTGGACTACAGTCCTTTACTGGAAAAGGTTTCCTTTGATCAAACGACATGTCAGTAAAATTATTTAATAACAAAACACTATTTAATATAAAGTGCATTCTATAAGCAGTAATTCACAGGATTCTACGATTGCAACACGCTGCAGATGAGATACACAACATAAAAAGAAGTGTAATAATTAAACGATCAAACAATAATGAAAAGAACAAAAACAGTACATCAATGTTAGGGGACTCAAAGGTCAATCCCGAGACATTAATGCTTGAATTTCCTTTTTTTTCCCCCTGAAATTCCAACTTGATTCCTCTAATTACTCAAAGCTTCTGGAGTACATGTTCCTCTCTCTCTCTCTCTCTCTCAGCACGAGCGCGTGCGCACACACACATTCTACCCAGAACTGCCCAATGTTTCTGCACATATTTGATTATATTATAATTTCATATAATTAATTACGACTCTAACTAAACCAAAACATAAACCCTAAAACTAATTTGGTTATAGGCGTCAACAAACACAGCATTCTGAGAGCACAAGCGGTCACAGCAAAAGGCTACTCAAGAAACAGTATTCAACAAAGAAAACAGATAATTACCAATGCAAAACCTTCAAAAAATAAATATATATTTAAGAAAAAATTAACAAGATTGAGCCAGCAAGTAGACTGAGAGCAATTAAGTTAACATAAAAAATTGAAATTTGTTATTAAAGAGAAATTCTTGAAATTGAGATTAGTTGGAGAAACAACCTGAGGCGAAAAAATAATGCGGGTGAGGCACGGGGAGAATCAACGGCCGGTGAGAATAGTAGGTAGCTCAGATAGTGTGTCCATGGAGGAGAGGACTTGGAGGGAATTAGGGATTTTCCGGGAGGATTTTTAAGGGGAGAAATAACCTGAGGCGAAAAAATAATGCGGGTGAGGCACGGGGAGAATCAACGGCCGGTGAGAATAGTAGGTAGCTCAAATAGTGTGTCCATGGAGGAGAGGACTTGGAGGGAATTAGGGATTTTCCGGGAGGATTTTTAAGGGGATGGAAGAGTCTTGAGTTTAACTGTACGAACTGTAATTTTAAGAATCGGACTCTGCAACTGAAGTCTTTCCTCTGTTCTGTTTCTCTGTGAGAAGCGAGAGCGAGAGAGAGAGAGGTACACAGTTGTTTTTAAATGGGCACTTCTTTTTAATTTTTTTATTTTTCCCTGTCCGAGTTTGGGTTGCCTTCGGGTTCGAGTCTTGGGGACTACCGGGTACGGTGTGTCGTGACTTGGGAACGTGGGGAAATTTTTGTGGAGTTACGAAATTGCCCTTCTTGTAACGGATTTCGTCATGAGTGACATGTTCTGCTCAGGGCTCTGGCGCAGACAGACAGAATCTATGGGATGGCGTAAATGAAAATTACGTCTACAACACTTCTATTTTATCATATTTATATTTAATTATCATAAAATTTTAATATATTTTTTATACTATTTTTATTTTTAAATTTATATTAATTAATTACTTTGATATTAAAAAATAATTATGTTATTTTTTAATAAATTAAAAGACTATTTTATTTTATAAAATTTTAAAAAAATAATTTTTGCAATTTTAAAAAATAAAAATATTATAATTATAAGAATAGATACCGATGAATTTAATAAAACAAATAAATCTCAAAATCCATGATGTTAGTTTTTTATAATTGTAATTTCATTTAGAAATTATCATGTTAATTTTTTGTAAATACAATTTTATTTAATGTTTGCAATAAAATTAAGTATAGGGAAGTTTCTTAATTTTAATTATAGGGAAGTTCACAATAATTATAGAGAGCTTTTCTCTTCATGTTAATTTTTGTAAACTTCCCTATACTTAATTTAATTTAAAAATTAAATAACATTATAATTATAAAAAATATAATTATAAAAGTTAACATCTTAGATTTTTAAATTTATTTGTTTTATTAAATTTAGGAATATTCTTGTAATTGTAATTTTTTATTTTTTAAATTTTGTAGAGTAAAATGGTATTTTTATACATTTAGGATAAAATGATAATTTGTTAGTGTCAAAGTGATTGATTGATATAAGTTTAAAACAAATGTAGTGAAGAGAAAATTTCAAAATTTCGTGGTGATTAGATGTACATATGATCAAATAGAAGTGATTTAGAAATAGTTTCCCTAGCATAAAACTGTAAATGCACTCGATTCCAAACTCAGTTGTTTCTACCCTGGAAATATTTTTTATTTTTTAATTATTAGGTGTGAATTTATTTATTGGGCTCATTAATTTTAACGCATGACAAAATATTGTTAATATGTGGGCAGCGTGGTCTTAAAAGGAAGGTAAAATTAAATTGAATATCAAGCAAGTGATTAGCTGGATTTGGAGTTGATTTTTATGCCAAATTTATCAGCCTAATTATTGTTACATGATTTTCCCATCATGTCTAATATTAATCAGCCTGTTTTAAATAACTAATAAATTAATTTTAAACAACCAAGAAAAGAATTATATAAACGAACATCAATTAATTAGAGCGTCATAATTATGAGAGATGGCCATCTGCATTTTAGAAATGATTGCTTCTTTGTAAACGATTTAATTGCATAAATTTACCTCTTCTAAACTTTCTGTACACATAGAAAATGAATTAATTTTTGGCACTACTCTTTACTCATATATATATATATATATATAGAGGACGAAAATATAGAATTGAAATTGACTTACAATATTTATATGACATGGGTTGGAGCTCTCAACAGTGTTGAGGAGCACCAATTCGAGTAATCTTTCTACGAAAATATAGAATTGAGGCAGATGAAAAGAGAAATGAATATTAACTAATTAGTTGCAATTCATATTAACTAATCATTTTATCCAGAACAATGGATTATTTGGTCTTTTTAAATATTTTGTCAAAGTTTTATTATACTACTTTTATCAAAGTAGCATTGCTCATTTGCCAATAGCTCATAGCCTACTCGCCAAAAAAAAAAAAGAGTAGATAAAAAAACACTTAATGTTAACTAATCAGTTGCAATTCATGTTAACTAATCATTTTATACAGAACAACGGACGATTTAATCTTTCTATATATTTTGTCAAAATTTTATTGTACTACTTTTATCAAAGTAGCATTGCTCATTTGCCAGTGGCTCAAGCCTACTAAGGTTTTTACACGGGTAAAAAGTAATTAGGTAGGAATAGATTGTAAATATATCAATAAAGTTTTAATTGTAACATATGATTGGTATGAAAAAAAAAGCATTATTCGTAAATGGACACATGCCCTAGGATTTTTACAAGGGTTAAAAAAAAAAAAAAGTCACAAGAGTAGTTCAATCGGAAATATCACCTAATTAGGGAATTGGATGAATCGATTATGTAAAAGAACACAAGCAGGAAATTGCATGATTGTGACAAAAAGTAAACTGATTATCTATATAATAATCTAATTACATAATTTTTTTTATTTTATAGAATTAAGAATTGTGTTGAATTTGTAAAATTATTAATTTTTAAAAATTATCAAAAAAATTGTTCAGATACATAAAAGAATTTATTAATAACATTACCAAAAATTATGGATGCATAATTTTCAATATTATGTACAGTACAAAGAGTTGGATAATAAGCTCAACATATATTCACAATTAAAGCTGTTAGACTAAATTATGAATCGTTCAAAACACGAAAAATATAGGCCCAATAAAAATATTTTCCATAAAATAACATAGACCCATTCTCTATAAGAATAATCTAAGTATTTAGAATTCGAAGTAAATGTCTAAATGTAAGATACGACAAAACGCTAAAAGCGTGATTCATCAAATAATGACCTAGGTCTATTCTTTGTAAAGAATGACTTAAATATACTTTTTACAAAGAACAACATAGGTCTTATACTTACAAAGAATGACTTAGGTCCATTTTTTTTTACAAAGAATGACTTAAGTTTATTCCTTACAAAGAATGACTTAAGTCCATTCCTTACAAAGAATGACATAGAAATTTAGAAAATATTTCTAAGTAAAATGTCCAAAGGGTGAGTTTTCAATGAAGCGCAAAAGTCGTGCTTCTTTAAAGAATGACTTAGTCCATTCCTTACAAAGAATGACCTAAACACTTGGAAAATATTTCTGAGTAAAACGCCCAAAGAGCGAGTCTTTGACAAAATGTCAAGGACATGATTCATCAAAGAATGACATAGATCCACTTTTTACAAAAAACGACCTAGGTCTATTCTTTACAAATAATGATTTAAGCACTTAGGAAATATTTCTAAGTAAAACGTTTAAAGGGCAAGTCTTTGACAAAGCACTAAATGCATGATTCAACAAAGAAAGGCCTAGGTCCATTGTTTACAAAGAATCACTTAGATCCATTCTTTACAAAGAATGACCTAGGTCATTCCTCACAAACCTCACAAAGAATGACCTACACACTTAGAAAATATTTCTATGTAAGAGCAAACATGCTAATAAGCATTCTATGGAATATGTTTACGGGCATATATACATTGTACAGAATGTGCCTGTGGGCAACTATATATTCTACGGAATGCGCCTAGGACAAATACACCTTCTAAAAATATGGATTCTACGGAATGCGCCTATGGAGAAATACAAAATCTAAGAAATGTGCCTATGGGCAAATAGACCTTTTACGGAATGTGCCTGCGAGCAAATATGCATTCTACGAAATGTGCCTATGGATAAATATTTATTCTATGGACAAATACACAATCTAAAGAATGTGCCTATGACAATTATATATTTTACGGAATGCGCCTACGGGCAAATACATATTCTACGGATGCACCTATTAGGAAATAGACCTTCTATGAAATGAGTCTTCAGGCAAATGTACATCTTACAGAATGAGCCTACATTCTATGGAGTGGGCCTATGAGCAAATACACATTCTATGTAATATGCCGACATGCAAATAAATACATTCTATAGGCAGTGCTTTCGGGCCAACAAATATTCTACGGAATGAGCTGACATGTTAACAAACATTCTATGGAATGTGATTACGGAAATTGCAAAATCAATCCTTTTTGTACGGAACATGAGCGCCGAATTCAAGCTCAAGCCTATTAAAGGTCAAGGGCCCAAAAACATGATAAGCGTCTAAATAATACTTGTAATGAATAAGTATTGACACATATGAATATGTGTCTCCATACATGGGCTTTGACTGATGCTTGTTATAGGAAAAGTGTAATATAATCTCTCTAATTGACTCTGAGGTGCTTATATAACAGAAAAAAAACCCCATTTAAAGGTAAAAGAAAAAAAAGGCATAAAATGAGTATAAAAACACTGCCCATCTCACTTTAAATTTTTTTCTCTCTAAACGTTGAGTAAAAAAATTGATGTCAGGGGATTATTACAGGCATGGCCCCCTTTAACAAATGAGCAAAACAATTAATCATAAGAAGACATGTGATTTGAGACATTCGCCTTAAGGGGAAAATAAACCACAAAATTTAATTTAGAAAAATGTCCGAAATACAAATCAATCACTGTACATTAAGCAAAAATTTGCATCAACAAAAGCAAAAAGAAGAAACATAGAAAATAAACTCATATATACAAGCTTAGCATAAATTCACAATTAATTAAAGCCCAATACGAAAATCACATAAAAATAAACTCCAAAGAATAAACTGAGGAGGAATTGACCAATTCAACTAAAGAAATTTATTCAAATCTTTACATAAAAAATTGTCTATGAAATCACATGGTTGTTTAAGCAGAAATAATGTAAGATGTCAAATTTAAAATATAATGTTAAAAACCCAAGAAGTAACAGTTCGTAACATAGCAACATTGTTGACATATAAATTTTTATATCTATCTACATACAGTAGTGATGATATTTCTAATAAATTGTATTAAAATATAATTCCCTGCCTACTTTTAAATTTAAGGTTCCTCTATGATGTTATAATTTTTTTACAGCATCAATAATGTTTTAATTGTGTACCATTGGATTTAATCAACAATATACAATATTTGTATTAAAGAAAAAATAGTTTAAAAATAATGGTAAACAGTTTGTTAACCATTTAAGGGGTATAGAATTTTGTAAAATAATTGTGATCACCCTTAGGGTTTGAAGCAATTCCACTTAAATAACATATTTTATTTGAAATTACTTTTCAACCCTACTTTAAATTTGTAATGTGATAATCTTTTTTAAATAAATCTTCCAAAATCTATTACCATTAAGTATACAATATGATATCAAGTAGGTTATTTAACACAAATCAAATAAATAAGTTGCAATTGTAAAATTTATATATGATACAACACTAATAAATAACACTACTAAGTATATATACTTCAGTAAATGTCATAGTTACATCAATAAACTCATTGGTGAGATTCACTACAAGAAAACTGATAATAGATGATAGTCACTTTATGACAGAAATGATTTCATAATATAAATATGATAGATTTGTGATAGAACTGTGGTCTATCAAACGATTAATGATGTACTAGTGATATAATCTTTGTATATCAATAATTTATGATATGTGTATGATAGAATCTTACTCAGTCACATACATTATGATAGAAATCTTATGTTGACAGTGTTTAACTAAAATTAAAAGTATTATTTTAATTTTTTGAAAAAGTTAAACGCAACGTTTAACTTGTGAAATGATTTGTGAAAAAACAAATAAGAAACAAAACGATGCATTTAACCAAAATTTGAACAAAAAAAAAAAAAACCTAAGTCCTAACACTACACAATGAAGTCATCACCACTCTCACTCTTGCACGCAAAGGCCATTGAAACCCAAGGCGCAATCATAGTCACTCTCACTCCACAATTAGCTTTGAAACCCTAGCCACATTCACCGTTACACCCTCAATCAATCAGCCTACACACATCATAGTCATCTTCACTCTCACTCGGACAAAAAGCAGTCAAACCCTTAGCACATTATCATCACTGTCACTCTCACAATCAACGCTTAAAGCCTAGCCAAACTCATCATCACATTGTCAATCGATAACCTCACTACCACCACCCAAACCCTAGCTAGCTAATTGTTTGCTACATTTAAGTTTTCTGTACACAATCAGCCACTACTAGCTCTGAGCAAACAGTAACACCCAAATAACAGACGCATTAATTGAATTTGAACCAGCCACCATGACCATTTGGTGATGGTGTGACGTGACATGAACTGTCAACACCCTGACATCGTCACACACTAGAGGATTGCAACCCTAAACCTTCAATTCCAGGTTTTATTCTTCTTCACCTAATTGTGTTTAAGGCCCTAAGTGATTGAGTGTAATTTTGTATTTTGGAGAGTTTGCGAGCAAGTGACTGAGTGAATGACAAAAATGAGATGATGGGTTTAGTTAAGAAGTTGCATTAGATGATAGAGATAGAGAGAGTAAAGGTTTTTTTTTTTTCATTTTCAATGTAAAGTTAATGCAGTTGGAGATGGGCAGAGAAAGTTGAGACTGTATAAGGCTGCTGATGAGGTTGCTCTATATCTGCGTTTGTCATTTTGCTGGCGAGGAGGCAGGGGGCAAGGTGGTTGCCACCCATGCTTCCTTATGCATAAATGTGGAAACTTGCAAACCTAGAAAAGGAAAATACAAAATAATAGCAGTAATCTAGACTTGTTTTTTTCCTTTTAATTTGACAAGGTTGTTACTGTTATAGCTATGAGAGAGAGAGAGAAAAAGATTGAAATGGGTTGTTTGGTTTTGCTTTTGATGGTTATAATTACATTCCATTACCTCGCAAATCAACTTTTTCTTTTAATTCATTTTCTTGTTTGTAACATTATCTATTTTTTCTTGTTTCATATTGTATTTCAATGACGTAAAGTTACATATTAATAAATGTTATCTTGATTTGTATCTTATAAAGGTGTTCCTTAGGGAAATGTAATTTTTTTTTTACAAAAAAAAGATGTGGGGCAACTATGTTTTCCATTATGTTATATTAAAGTAATAATAGCATATGCATATGAGGCAATCAAATTTGTCACACATGTTCCCAAATACATTTATATAAATTATTTAAGTCAAAGCAATGTGTCATTATCAATTGTTAATATGCTTTTTTGGATTTTTTTGTTTCAGTCTTGGATATATTTGCTGTTGTTCCTTTCAAATTCACACTTTATTACTAAGTTGGAGGGCCCTTTAAACTTTTCACAGTGCACGCAATCAAAACCGAGGTATTTAAATTCTTTAATATGCATTTGCAGACAATAAACTGAGTAAATTAAATACATTTTGACATGCTTAATAAATTAACCGAACTTTCTTTATTGATTATTTTTGTCTATTGTTTTGGATATTTGAGTTTGGCTTGTATGAATGTTCCATTTATTTTTGTATTGTACTGTCGATTGCTTTTTTAATATGCAAATATTTGTTAATATGTGAGGCCAACATGTTTTGATCTTTTCTTACTTTTGGTTCTACATATGTGTAAGTCAATGTTATTTTGTTATTTTTTTTATGAAATAACTAATTTGAAAAGCCAATATTATTGTTTCATGTTTGCCTTCTTTTATGTGCCAGGATCAAAACTCGTTGAAACTAAACTGGATAAGTCTTGGATTAATTGTAGCAGAATGTCACCTGAGTATGAAAAAGGGGTCGTCGAATTTGTGAATTTTGCTATTTAAAATGTCGAAGATGCTAGCGTCATTAGATGTCTGTGTTATAAATGTAGGAATTTGGAATTTCGCACACCCACGATTGTAACTGAACATCTTTATTGACACAGTTTTGTAAAGTCTTATAAAATTTGAAAGTGGCATGGGGAAGGTGGTCGTGCCACACCATCTTCTAATGTATATATTCCATTTCACTCAATGGACTTCAATTATGATAATACAACGGATATGATCAATGATGCTTATAATGATTGTGAGGGAAATCTTAAGACATTTAGAAAACTATTGGAAGAGACTGAGAAACATGTGTATCCAGGATGTTCAAAATTCACTAAGTTATCTAGGATGTTCGAGAAAGTCATTATTTCAGGAGAAGGTGCAATTAGCTAATGGTCTATAGCAAGTTTCACCTGATAGCCCAAGAACAAGGGCTGCAAATCTGAACAGAAACAAAAGGAAAAAAAAAAGGTACAATGCAGCATGTGCCGAGAAACACTAGGCACACAGCGACAATGCACAAAAACAATCATCCAATGCTGCAACTCTTTGTCAGATTATGTGACATGTACTTGCCTCCATCTGGTTGGATCCCATATAGGATTAATGATGATGTATTTCAGCTAAAAGGTATTGTAGCCCATGTTGGGAAAATGAAATGTGATGCGATGATGACGATGGAAGTGATACGAGTTAATGTTATTGAAGTATATATTGCGTAAGAGATTTTTGTTTTTCTTTCCACTTTAATTAATTTATATAATGTTGCAATACTTGTCTAATGACAAGTTTTGGTATTTTGCATCCACTGTTTCAGGTTGCTATATGACTCGATTATCCCAAATAAAAAAGGAACAAGACCATTTGGATTCATATGTCTAGGTTGTGTCACCCCATTTTGGTCAAATACCAGACATTTCCTGTCCTAGCAGAGCAAAAGGTATGTGCAACCGCTTAAAAAAAGCCTGTAAAGGACAATTCTTGTTCATGCCATACAATCCCAGGTTTGGAAATTTCAAACTGTAATCAAGTGTTCTAATCATTAACGCAGCAAAAAATGGTTAGTATGAATCTAAAACTGTACATAAACATTTTTATTACTTATATATTATAATTGGTTAAAAACTATAGACAAAGTGGTAATAACAACGACCTACCTAGCTACCTAGGTTTCTTGAACTACGCTTAATCTTTTATTTGAACAACAAACAACTACAGGCAAAGTTGTTATCCTGACAACAACAACATTATTTGGAGATGAGATTGGTAATAATAGAGAAACTTGGTAGATCTATATCAATCTATTCATGGCTGTTGTTGATGAATTTGAATAATGAGGTTAATTTTAATGCAAAAATTTTAAATAACAATAAAGTTAATAACAAAAAACAGTAAAATACAAAAGCCATGGTGTTGAACGGAACAACACATGCCACTTAGTGAATTTAATCGGTTCTTGTAATTGTAAGAGAAGAAATGGAATTGAATTATTATTTTGATTGATTGATATATTATGTGAACAAGTGGTATGTATTGTGCGTTTGGCAGTACATTTGCATACTTTCTATTCAAACCAAAGTTTGCTCTTTATTTTCATACTTGGAGGAAAATAATTTTATTTTTATGGGTACCATTGTGGTTCCATATTTTATTTCAGCGTGGAATTAAGTTAAGTTGCATCTGAAACCTACAGTTTAAGTTTAATAGATAAATCTTTATAATGATATGTTGGCCATACTCATTGGTGTTGCACATACAAATTGAGTTTAAATTTGTAATGATTCTGTTGTATCTATTAAAACCTAATGGTTTTATTGTAGTAGTTAATTCTTTATAACAATAATGCTAGCTATATTCATTTGATGTTGCATATGCAAGTTGAAAGAAGCTGTTGGACTTGAGAGTTTAGCGGGGTATTTGTTGAAAATGGCAATTCATGTACTGGAAATTTACTAAAATTATGGTTTAAGTTCAGCACTACAGCCACTTGATGCCTTCTTAGCTTGTAAAATTGATACATTTGTTCTTAGTTGTTGGATTTTGTCTAGTGAATTGATATTGTTTAATATAACTGTTTTTGGATGGCATTATTAATATAAAGTGATTTTGGACTTAATAGAATGTATAATTTAATTTTTGGTTCATATGAATTTATGCTTGAATTTCATATATAGGAATGCATAAATTTAAATGAAATAATTCATGATTTCGTTCAATATAATTTTAGAATCTATGACAGAAAATATTAATCATGGAGTAAGTCATAAAAAAATAATTTGTGATAGAAAATATTAATCATAAAATAAGTCATAAAAAAATTAATGACAGAAAATATCAATTACAAATTCCGTCACAAAATTAGTATTTTACTCGCTAAATTTATCCCGACGATAATTCACGCGCGAAAATCAAATTTTCCGCCAAAATTTCAAAAAAAAAAAATCACATTTCCTTCCAAAAAATTAAATAATTTATTCATTTTTTTCCATGACTGACATATGACATTTAAACGCTATGATAAGTTAATGACATACTTTTTTTCTATCATAAAAGAGTGACATGTACATAGATGATAGATAATTTCACTGTCATCCACCTCCCTTTATGATAGTTTTTTCTCGTCATCTATTGCCAATTTTCTTTTAGTGATTGCTTGTAACCTAAAAAATACTTGATCACACATGTTTTAATAAAATTTACTATCGTATATTAAAATACTCATTATTTTATATAATATTAAGGACCATTGTACAATCGATCATGAAATATATATTATTCTTAACACTCATTGAACATATTCTTTGAAATTTTTGTTTATCTTACAATTAATATTCTTATGTGGTAGGAATTTTAAGTTTTACAAGCCTATATATTTTCATTTTATTTTCAAATATCACTTTGTTAATTTCATAAAAGTTAAATCTAATACATATTCTTAATGAGTTTTAGTTTATGAATCATGAAAGATTATTTTATTGATATCCTTTGATTGTAATTATAAAATTTTTATATTATTAAAAGTTATTACTTTTATTATGATAATTGATAGTGACAATAAATAAAATATTGCCTCCAATAATATTTACGTAGAAAAAAATGTGAAAGAAAATCTTTTATATTTTTATATTTTTATTTACATGACAAGAAATTATCCGAGTCTTATAAAATTTAACTTTCACAAGCTTGTTTTTATTTTATTTTGAAATGCCACTTTGTTAATTTTATAAAAGTTAAATGTAACACATATTCCTAATTAAGTTTAGTTTATGGATCATGAAAAATTATTTTTATTGTTATTCTTTGATGGTAATTATAAACTTTTTATATTACCAAGAGTCATTACTTTTATTATGATAATTAATAATGACAATAAATAAAATATTATATCAAATAATATTTAATGGAAAAAATGAGAAAAAAATTCATTGTATATATTTATATTTCCATTATAAAGACATGGTTTGAGATGCTTTAACTTCAAATTTTGACACAATTTTTGAGCCATTAATATCTCATAATCTAATGGTTGATATTGAAAGTCAAAGCAACATTTCATAATGTCATATCCTCCACCATTGAATTGCATGAAATTAATAGTTTAATTTTTTGTTAAAAATTTAAATCAAAACATTTCTCACTCTATAGTGATATAGACATATATATTTTTCAATAATAATCGGTGAATAAAATATTTCTCATTTGTTGTGACTCAAATAATATTATTGATAAAACATATATAAAATAGTTTATTGCAATGCCTTCTATTATCATTATTGTTTAAGTATTAATGGTTTGTAATTAAATTTATACAATACAAATTATTATAAGACTTTATAAAATATCTTTATATAAAGTATTATTGAAATAACATTACTTGTTAATTACATATATTTTAATGCTATTAAATATATTTCTAATACTAAATGCAAAACTAAAAAACAATGTAAAATGGTAAAGTAAGAGAATTAATACATAATAATTAATTCCAAATTATTTGCATTTCTTTCATTTTTTTGGTGATTTAAAATATTTATCCATTGATTAGATAAAAAATAATTTAAAGTATGAAGAAATATCACAATTATAGATTACTTGTTACATAATTACTTATCCATTGAGATTAAATTAATAGTGAAGATTCTAATATTAAATCCAATGATTCCCTTATTGAATGTAGGATTACTTGCAACTTGAAGATTACCTATTATGATTTAAATAGTTAATTTTTTATTCACTATATCAAATGAACGGTGGAGATGAAAAAACTAAAATCCAAGAGTTTACAACAATCTCATTATCAATGTTGTAAAAACTCGTACAATATTATAGAGTTTAAAGAATAGGTATGTTAAATGAATGTTAAAAATAATATATATTTCATGATCAATTAGATAATGGTCCTTAATATTATATAAAATAATGAGTATTTTAATATACAATATTAATTTTTTTAAAACATGTGTGATAAAGTATTTTTTAGGTTACAAGCAATCTCACCAATAAGTTTATTGATGTAACTATGGCATTTACTTAAGTATATATACTTAGTTGTGTTATTTATTAGTGTTATATCATATATAAATTTTACAATTGCAGCTAATTTATTTGATTTGTGCTAAATAACGTACTTGATATTATATTTTACACTTAATGGTAATTGATTTTGGAAGATCTATTTACAAAAGATTATCGCATTACAAATTTCAAGGGGGTTGAAAAGCAATTTTAAATAAAATATGCCATTTAAGTGAAATTTCTTCAAACTCTAAGGGTGGTCACAATTATTTTACAAAAATTCTCCACCCCTTAAACCGTTAACAAACTGTTTACCATTATTTTTAAATTATTTTTTAGTACAAATATGGTGTACCATTGATTAAATCTAATGGTACACAATTAAAATATTATTGATACTATAAAAAAATTACAGCATCATAGAGGAACCCTTAAAGTTATTGTCAATACAAAAAAAATTATGAGATAAACAATTTTTTTAAAAATTTACTAAACTATTTTTCTCAAAACTTATTAAATAAGATACTTAAAGCATTTTAACTTTAATTCCAAACGGGGCTTTAGTCTAATATATTTTATATTATTGCTCATAAAATACATCCTTTCAAGCATTAATGACATAATTTTGAACTCATTAGTTAGTCTTGACTAAATTAACAATTAACTACCATATGAATTTAAGCATCAAGCCATCAACTGCTATGTGATAATGTTATAAAATCACTATTAGTAAGTGATATAAGACAACCCATGTTATATACAAAAATACATTAGCTAAGTTTTCAAGAAAAACTAGAGAGATCATAATCAGTCCCACTTAAAACCTAGACTCCTTAGTTATTACATAACATTTGTAATAAAACCTTCTAAGGGTACTTGAGCACACTCATCACAAGCTTATAATAACATAATTGAAATATATAGCAATAATCTATTGTAAAATTACTACAATATATAATAACAAATAAACCATAAGACAAAAGAATAGAACACAAATTGAGGCCTTTGTAATATTACGTACAGTTTCTTTAAAACATATTTGTCACCTTTTCTACAGTGCTTAGGTTGTATTGGCATTTATCTCCCAAGATACAACATAATTAAATAGTTTCAATAGCATAAGCTTACTATTTGATGAACTTCAAACTAGTGTTTGCAAACTATCACACTGAAACCTAAAGCTAGAGAGTTTAGTTAGGAGAGAAGAACAATAAATCAATTGTATTTAGTGTATCTAGCAAATAAAATTGAACGCCAATTTGTAAGTATTGTGGAAGGCATTTTGGTCTAGAAAACTTAAGGACTAACACTTGTATTTAACATTCAAATTTATTATTTGAGATAAGATTTGTAACTTTAATTCACTTATAACAACCTTCTAAGCAGAATTTTTTTTTTGGGAAATATAGCCATATTCATCCCCTAATAGCTCTTTAGTTTTTTGTTGTTATGATCAATATCGATATTGATGACGTTACATATTTAATTTTAGTCAAGTTCTAGCACAATAAAAAGAAAATGGCAAGATGACCTTTAATGTATTCATTTTTTTCTAAAGCAATGGGTGCTTTTTAAGATTCAATTTTTCATTCACCTAAGTACTAATTGAGCTATTTTTGATTCGTTATAAAGAGCTCATGGAAGAAATTTCGAATTGTCCATACAAGCATACTTTGTCAACGTGTATCTGGCTCAAAATTGACCTTAAAATAGCAATTTTATGCTATTTTTCTAAGAATAATATAATACAAAAATTAATGCTATAAATCTCACGGTTGAATCTTATAAATTAAATCATTGTTAACAAAACAGAAATAAGTTGGTCCAGTGGAATCTTGGATTGAAAACTAATGGCTATATATATATATATATATATCCGAATTTATAGAGTAGAAAATCGATCGTGGTGAGCATAAGTAAAATATGCTAGTCATAATGGAAAATGGTCAACGGTCAATAGTTCCAAACAAATACACATAACAAACTCTATGGTAACCAAAAACTTGACGCTAATTTTTGTCCACTTCTCTCCTCTCTCACCATTTCTCCCAACGACCATTTCAATCCTCTAAAATATTAACACGAAATTTACACGGAAATTAACATTAAAAATGAAAAGAAAAAGAAGAAAAACCATGAATTAATTCAATCAAATAAACGATTAAATAAAACAAAGTAATTACACGGATAATTCTCCTCCCTAAACGCATCTAATTAATTTCTCCATCTCTCATTCCCTAGTTTCATCATAATTCACACCCTGATCTGTAACATTCTTCTTTATTCTTTCCTAAAAACAAAAATAATATTTACAACAATGGAGGAAGAAAAAAAGAACCTTGAAAAATCAAACAATGCTGACGCTTTCGAGGCGCCGGTGATGGAGAGTACTCCGAAGGCTGCTATACAGACACAAAAGGCTGAAGATACGAAAGAAAATGAGATCGAAGAAGATATTCAAGAGCAGATAGATCAAGAAAAGGTCGAAGAAACTCCTCCTATTGAGATTCATTACACCATTGAAACTGCTTCTGATGAAATTGACAAGTTCTTGTCAACTTTGACAAATAATGATGATCATCAAACTGCATCCCCGTTGGAGATCCCTGAGGTTGTTTGGAGATTCTTAGATCTTTTCGAAGAGAAGATTCCCAAGCATGACCTGGGGGCTGACGGGAAAGCAAAAACGAGCACTCCCGTCTTGGCGGAAGAAGATACATTATTGTTTTTAGATTCAGTGGATCGAGTCACAAGGCTGGCAAGAAAGATGAGTGAAATGAAGTTACCAGAAAATACTTCGGATCAAACATATGGTGTTTTGAACAACCGCATTGGCGGCGTTCAGCAGCGTGCCATGTCTTTCTTGGAGGATGAATTCAGATTTATTCTTGATCAAGATATATTTAATCTCGACCACAAGAAGGACACAACAAAAGAAAACAATCAAGAAACTGATCCGAAACCAGTTGCAGAATCTGACCAATCCGCTGAGGATCCAATCGTCAACACTCCCAGAGTCTCTCTGGAAGTCTCGTCTTGGTTGAATAAAATGGCAAAGGTAATGATATCCGGAGGCTATGAATTCGAATGCGCCGAGATTTATATAATCGCGAGAAGGAATGCCTTCGATGAGAGCTTGAACAATCTTGGTTTCGAAAAGATCAGCCTAGATGATGTGCAGAAGATGCACTGGGACACGTTGGAACGTGAGATCGCCTCCTGGACCACCACCTTCAGCCAATGCGCCAATGTGTACTTCGCCGGTGAACAGAAGCTTGCCGAGGTGGTGTTTGCTGATCAACCCATGATCGCATCGAGCCTTTTTAGCAATCTCATTCGTGGGGTAATGATTCAGTTATTGAATTTTGCAGAAGCTCTGGCGATGACAAAACGCTCGGCTGAAAAGTTGTTTAAGGTTCTTGATATGTATGAATGCTTACGTGACAACATTCCAGCTTTGAATGCTTTGGTTCCTAATCAATGTGCTAACGAGCTCCAGAACGAAATGATGGCTGCTAAGATTCGGCTTGGCGAGGCTGCAATTTTCATGTTTTGTGATCTTGAGAATTCGATCAAATTTGATATGGCTAAGACTACAGTGCCAGGTGGGGCTGTCCATCCTTTGACTCGTTACACGATGAATTATTTGAAATATGCTTGCGAGTATAAAAACACGTTGGAACAAGTTTTCAGAGAGCATTGGAAAATTGAAAGAACTGATTCATCATCATCAAGCAGGCAGGAAACTGAAGGTGAGGATCAGAGTTATGATAATAACAATAACGACAACAATAATGCGAGTCAGCCTTCGCCTTTCGCTCAGCAATTGGTGAGCGTGATGGACTTGTTGGATCAGAATTTAGATGCGAAATCGAAGATGTATAAGGATGTATCATTGAGTAGCATTTTCATGATGAACAATGGCCGATACATCTTGCAGAAGATCAAAGGGTCGGTGGAGATCCACGAAGCGATGGGGGACACATGGTGCCGCAAGAAGTCATCTGATCTTAGGAACTATCACAAGACTTATCAGAGAGAGACGTGGGGGAGGCTCTTGGGTTGTTTAGGGCTCGATGGGTTGATGGCGAATGGGAAAGTTGTGAAGCCGGTGTTGAAAGAGAAGTTCAAGAGCTTCAATTCGATGTTTGATGAAATACACAAGACTCAAAGCACATGGGTTGTAAGTGATGACCAGCTTCAATCGGAGCTTAGGGTTTCAATATCGTCGGTGGTGATTCCGGCTTACAGATCGTTCATGGGAAGATTCTCACAATATCTGGATCCCGGAAGGCAAACAGAAAAGTACATTAAATACCAACCTGAAGATATAGAGACTTACATTGATGAATTATTTGATGGGAAGCGGAAACCATAAAAATAATTCATTATCACAATGCAATACCCAATGCATGTGCATGTACACACGTTGAAGAAGACAAAAGTAGAAGTGTAAGGCCTTCGCATGAATTAATGAATTTGCTTTTAGAGGAGTCCCTAGCCCTCGGTGATCCTGCAAATTAATTAAAAGCTGCTTTTTGGTCATTGCATGTAGAAGTTGTTTTTAAATGGCTGAAGTAGTTCTATAGCTAGCTTCTGAGTAGACATTATTTGTTGGTAGCTTGCAATTTGCTGGACTCTTGATTGAAATTGACTCCGCAATGTAGCTTTAACCCCTCTCTCTGTGGTTAATTTTGTTTAATGTATTTGTGCTTGTTCTTGCAATTTATGGTATATTGTAGTGAGCAACATCATACTAATTGTAACCTCTTAATTTTGTTTAGCGTTTGGCTAACTCAATATACCATTTTGCTTAGCTCAAAATTATCGAACACCTTTCTGTTGAATATTTCACATCTAAAAAATAATGCTACTTTGATGGTATTTTTTTTGTATATCCGTCATAGTATATAATAGAAAATTAACTACTCGTACCTTGATTTTATCCGGCAACCATCAATCACCTTGTAATTTTGCCCATGGTAATTAATATCAGTTGAAAAGTTAAGTCCAACATTTTTAGTTTTTGATCTCTAATACTAAAGAAAATATTGTCTACTATCATAGAATAATTGTTTTTTTTTCAAAGATTGGCCTACCATAATTAAGTATGAAAAAATTAATAAAGAAAGTGAAGAAATTCAGCTACTATTGTATTTAAAGGTCAAAAGCATTTAATTATGTATACAATGCAAGGATAGCAACGGGTATTGCCCATTGTGGGTTACATGCATTCATAACAAATTTAAATTATCAAACTACCCATGATCCGCTGCGAGTTTTTATTTTTTTAAAACCCACCTGCAACCTGTATCAGGTAATTGTGGGTTCCTGCATTTAAAATTACAAATTTTAGAAAAATACTTTCAATAATACTTGAAAGTTTAAATTATATAATTCAAATTATAAAATTGTAACAATAGTCTAAAAGATCAGTATAAAATATTAAATTTAGAATTCATCAATGTATATGAGAAATTAAAGTTTTAACATTAAAATAAATACACAAAATATATCAATTTATAAAACGTTTCTATTGTAGGCAAATAATCATCAATAAGATCAATACCTTGTTCCATCTTTTTTAATTAATGTACAAGTATTGTCATTAATATATTAACAAGTAAATTTTGGACAATTACGGTTAACAATTAATTAAACAAATAAAAACTCAACTTTACCAAGCAATCATTAGATTTAAGTCATTAAAGCAAAACAAACAAAATTATTCAAACTAAAATAAAATATCAATAATATAAAACTTGAAAAGTACAAAATTTTTATTTATTAAAAGCTTAGTGTATCTATCTCTATGTATATATTTATATGGGACGATTAGTTCATGGGACGATTAGTTCATGAGTAATAACTTTATCTTATATATTTTTATGATTAAAAATAATAATTAAAAGTTACGGATCCATAGATACTCACCTAATTTTTCTCAATTTACCTCGCGACTCGCAATGGGTTTGAATTAGCCTGAGTGACTTCAAATTGACTTGAATAATAATGATAATAATAAACATTATTTTTACACTCTAAATTATTAAAACAACAAACCATCCACATTTATCATTAAGAAGTAAAAAAGTTTCTAGAAAAAATTCATTCAACGCTATCTCTTGCCCTAATATTTTGAACATAAAAAAGAATATGTTGATATTTTTAGTAGTTTGGGATAGGTTGCATGATGGAGTCAACTGAAATTTAGTTTAACAACAATAACAACAACAACAACCACAACAACAACAACAACAATAAGGAGGCTTCGGCTACCTTGGAACGCCTCCAAGGTGGATCCCAGCAATATGAGCCGTCCGATTACAGTCATATTAATTAACCGTCAAGATGAAGTACACTTAGAACACGTTGAATGTATTGGATTATGAGTTACCGATAGAGGGGGTGATAAAAACTAAATATCGTAGCGATACATCAATTGAATAAACAACCATACAGACATACGTACAAGAGATGTATATTCGATCCCATGTGATACTTCAGGTGGAGTAATCCCTTTTAAAGATAAAAAGGAAAAAAGCATTAAATTCAATTATGTCATAGTTTGCAACTCCCAGCATGGTGACATATTTGTTTTGAAAGTTAACAATGAGCATTTATGGAGCGCAGAGACCGTGGATAGTTTCAAAAGAATGTATACATTTGAGATTAAGAAATCGTGCAGAGTTTGAACAATAACCGATGTTGTTGATTCACAGTTAACAACCTGAGGTTCTATTCGTCGTGTATTGTAGGTATGATTAGGTTAATATGTAAGTGTCCCTTGTTGTTGTTGATTTTGCATTTATGGTTGTTGTTGTTGTTCTGGTGCGCCAAGTGTTAATAATTAATATTTGTCAAACGAGTGTCATGAATGATGTTGTTATAATTGTCAAGTTGAGGTTTTGAAGATTCATTGAGTATTTGAAACCTACATATGTCTAGGCATATCACCAACTTGTGACCACGAGGGGGTTTGATGTTCTGAGTTGTGAGCATTGATTAATTTTGAAATGACAATATGAAATTAAAGACGAATTATTTGATGAGTAAGTGGTTAAAGTGGAACTATGAGTACTCAATGCAAAAGTGCAAGATGATTCAAAATTGGTATATGGATAAACTGGCATAAGAAGGGTTTGTCCTTGATACCCCCCCCACACACATGTATTCAACACCTGGTTAACTATGACTACGAAACAAGCAATTAGAATCTTAAGTGACAACTAAGGAATGGGAAGGGTTGCAACGGAAAAAATTTCGTAGTTTATTTCAGTGTATACATAGCTGTATTGATTCAGATGGCGAAATAATTAGAGGAAAAAGTGAGAACCTATTATTTAAAATGTAATTTTTTTTCGTTTGTTTTCAAAGGGAGGCATAATTTTGACATTTTGATTTCGCAGGTGCTTAGGCAAACTATCAACATGTTAACACTTGGAAGGGTGGACTGTGCCTTTATTGATGAACGAAATAGAGGTTATGTTTAGCGTATGCAGGAATTATTCTGCAATAGAATAGAACAACTCCAAAGATAAGATAAGTGGTTTGCTAGATTTTGTTCTGTGGCACATGCTTAGTTGTCTCCTCACAAAAGATTCCATGGCCACATCCATTCTATCTTGAAGATGGAGGTATGTTTGGAGAGATATTCATATTTTAAGCTTGGATGATGGGCTAGGTGGTATGAAGATGATGTTTCAATAGTTAGATTGGCCGCTTTTGAGGACTTCGTTCACCAAGTGGTTATTCGAACTCAGCCAGCAAACATTGTCAAGTTGTTTCTTCGGTGTGCGAAACCTAATGTGTCTAGACTTGCCTTTTGGGTGTCCTCTGCAGTAAGTTGTAACGTTTAGGAGATGAAACTTGATCTTGGGAACCATGAATGCTTTCCTTTACCAGCTAGTGTGTACGGATGTCGGGCGCTCGAAATTCTTTGAATTCATTCAGATTGTGCACCTCAGTTCCTCCACATGGTCTGTGCTTTCCTAGTGTGAAGATTTTTTGGCTACTAGTGTGGCAATCTTCGAACGACCTTACTGAGAATTTGTTTTTCCAATGCTTTTCCTTTGAACAATTGTCATTAATTGTTTATCTCAGATTGGAAGATCCAATCCTTAAACCTCATCATTTCGTCGGCAACTCTAAAGAGGTTGGTGTTGGTGATAACCAAATAGAGTCGTGTAGCTGGACCTAATGAGCATAATGTCATGATCAGGGCTCCAAACCTGGAATTCATTGATATCATTGATAAGATGTTTGTGTCGTATGTTGTCGAAGAACTTTAATCCGTACAAAAATCAATTATAAAAGTGTCGCATATGCCATTGTCAGCCATTGATCCAACACGTAGAGTTGGTCAGGGGTGTGAGTCACACCAAATTTATACAACTGTCTGTTGGCGTGATTGAAGTAAGTTGTGTCAAATGTACTGTTTGGTTTAGATTGATGTTTGTTGTTCATTGTTTTGTCATCATGTTGTCTTGTTCCATGTATGCAATCTAGAATGGACGCCATTGTTGTCCATAGCCACGACTATAGTTTCCAGTAGTTGATGTTACTGCATTAATGCACATTTCCTTTTAGCCTCATTACTACTTATTAAACTCAGCTTGTTCGTCTCTTTTTCCTTATTTTAAACACTCGTGCGTGAGCTCTTGCGCTTGCCAATGCTGATTTATTTCCTTTATTGTTGGCCTTGACCTATTTCCATGTGACGATTGGTGAATGGAGATAGATTATACTTCCTATTATCCTCAACAAATCAGCAAATGTTTGGACCTTTGTATTACAAATGGTGAGAATTAATAGTTTTATGAGTGCAATTGTTTATCGTTTATAGTCACTGATGAGTCAATTTTTGTTATTAATGTAGGCCTGTTGGTGCAAGTTGTTCAACAAGGAAATCTGATAGATAGAATCAGCCATTGTTCCTCGCTATCTGACTAATTATGTGAGCATAATAATTGTCAAAGAACTTGGTGATGAGAACTCTTACATCCGGCTGTTAGAGTACTTGCAGAGCCATTGCAAAGTCTTGCAAATGATGACCATACATTGCAGAGCCATTGTTCATGGGGAAAGGCTACGAATTCCCAATCGGAAGCTACAGAGGGTGTGCTAGTGCTGAAATAAAACTCGACAAACATCTCGAGGGGTTTAAAGACTCATCGTTGTTTTGGTAAATGATGTAAGACTTTGATGGGAAACATTTTGACTGTTAGCATTGAAATATAAGTGTGCAACCCAAGAGGGGGGGTGAATTGAGTTTTTAAAATTATCCTAAGCAAACCACACAACAATCCAATCTAATGCCTTAATAAATTCGAAAACAATAAATTCAATGCAAGCACAATAATAAAAGAGTAAGGGAAGAGAAAAACGAACTCAAGGATTTTTATGTGGTTCGGCTATCCCTGCCTACGTCCACGCCTCCAAGCTCACCCTCTTGAGGATTTCACTATCCAAGCCTTTCCAAGGCTTCAACCAATTACAATTGACTTCAAGGTGTCAATGAACCTTTACAACAAGAGATTATATCCCCAATCTCTTAACCCAAGTGTTTCCCTCACTTGTACACTCACCATTTGATGAGAAATGATAAATACAACAATGAATCTCTCTTTAAGAGTGGATATACAAATTGAAGAACAAAGATGAGCTAATAAATGATGAGTTACGAAAATGAAGCTCAATATATGTTGTGTGCACTTGTTTATGCTTGCTTGGGTTACCAAAAATGAATTGGTTTTGAGTTTATATAGTTTGAACTTAAAAACTAGCCGTTATGCACATTTCTGGTCGGAACCGGATTGCCGGTTATGGGTATCCGGTTAGCCGGTTGATGTTACCGTTACAACACAAATTTGAATTTCTGAACATCCGGATTGCCGTTTATCACTTCCGGATTGCCGCTTTCGATTCGCATGAATTCTGCCCAGAAACCGGATTGCCGTTTGTCGAATCCAGATTGCCGCTTGCGTTTTGGTTACATTCTGCCCCGAAACCGGATTGCCGGATTTACACATCCGGATTGCCGGTTGCTACAGTAACTGCTACAGTGACGGCTACACTGAATTGTTTTCTGAAATTACAGTTTGACCCCAAAACTCTATAAAACTGTATTATGACCCAAAACGTCAGAAAACTTTGCAAATAGGTCCAATTTCAGAATTTTTAAGAATTACTTTGCTAATCCAAAAACTTTCTGAAATTATGATATGACCCCAAAGATTTTATTGTTTCACACAAAGGTCCTTTTCAACATAATACCCATATTTTCGAAGTTCTCAAAACCTTTCACTTTAGCCCAAAATATTCATAAATTATAGTATGGCCCAAAACATTTCAAATGTTTATAAAAACATCCAACTCCGAAATTTTATAATAATACTTATTAAAATCAAAGATTTCAAAACTTGTCATTTAAGTCCAAATTCGAAATTCAAAATCAAAGGCTTTAAAAACACATTCATTTTAGTCCAAAACACTTTGATTTTATAACCTCATTTTCTTATTATAAAAACACAATTTATAAATCTTTATTTAATCAATACATGTGTTTTGTTATCATCAAAATCAATATCTATAGCTATATAAGCTAACAAGCATATCATTTATAGTTGATGTGTGGAACATTCATTAATGGTACATGAATTTAATGATTTAGGTAAACTATTCCCCTTATTGGCTGAAGGTATTAAACATGATATGAAAATTTGCGGTTTTATTTGTTATTGTTCACGGGGGATGCATTCATGGTCTGTCACGAGATTTAGTTACCTTATTGGTGGCTTAACGTCCTTGGATGCTGATTCAATAAAGTCGTGGACGTTAGACCACGACTTTATTGATTGAGCCAAAAAAACAAAATTTCCAACTGAAAAAAATTTCAATTAAGCATAAAAATATCGTTTGTGAATATGAAGATAAAAGAATAAGAACCAATTAAAATATAAGACCACCAAGATTCTGTTAATGAGATTCGCTGGTATAACTTATTATAACATTGTAAGAATTTGTTTGAAAACGTTGAAAATTTGAAGGTAAAAGAACAAGAGCCAATTAAAATATAAGACCACCAAGATTCTGTTCATGAGATTTACTGGTGTAACTTATTATAACATTGTAAGAATTTGTTTGAAAACGTAGAAAATTTGTGCTATATTTAATATTTGTGGGTCTTTTAATAGTAGTGATGATTTTAAATTTCAATGTCTGACGTTCCCATATAAATTTTTCTAGCATAAATTAAATTTACTAGCAATTAGATACTACCATGACAATCAGTAGACACAAGGAAAATGAAGTTTTTCATGTAGTAAAGGGAATCAGCAAGTTACAAAAGTAAAAAAGTTAGGCAAAACAATGCCAATGAAACATGCGACATTAATGCAGTGATAATATCCCATTACTCAGAACTTTAACATATCCAATTACCAACTCAACACTTGTACACAAGAACAACAAACGCACCTAGTGTGAAGGACTCATGATTCGAATGTGAACACTAGGAGACCGTGTGTCAAAATTGAGTACTTTGTGGTAGAGTTTTTCTAATCTGTCGCCTCGAACACTTTTGGGGCACTAGAAGCTGAAACTGTCCAACACTTGACTATGCCACATGAAATATTTGTTATCTTTTCCATTAGTAAATGTATTCATCTTTATTTTGGTGATGCGTTGAGTGAAGCAAGGGGATACATTCTCTGTCTCTAGCCAGCCAAGTTCACAATCGTTGAACTCGAACCAATCTCCTTGATCTGTGAAAACAATAAAGCATATGGTTAATAAATCTAATCCAATACCAGATGACAAAAAATGATTGTTGCCTTCCTCACCTTTGTTAATATAAAGGTATGCAAGTGGGACAAAGCAATGAGGATAGTATGAAGACCTTTCCAGCCGCATCGTCCAACCGTAACATTAAAAAAAGTAAGGTTGTCAAACAAAACAAGTGAATGGCTTGCGTATGCCCACTCAACTGCCTGCAGTTGATATGGTTATTACACAAACAACAACAATTATATTATTGTTGGTGATTAGCACATGTTGTAAGAACTAACTATGATCAGTTGAGTAAGAAATATTTAAAAACACATTGTATTTGTTAATATCACAACATTGTCCATTGTTGACTATATATAAAGTTCAGCAGAAACAATAAAAGTGCTGCATATCAATAGCAACCAAATATTTGGTGAATAATATTTAGCATTCTGGTATATTATAAGAAAGCTTACCAAAACAACGCCAGCGGAGAGAATTAGACGAGGTGTTTTCGCGACACCTTCGACAAGGTTGTGAGCACGCTGTGGATCAATTGTAGCCAATTCCAGATATTGAACATCTAAATTTGCTTGCTATATGGATTGTATCTCATGTACCTCATATTCCATCAATACGTGATCAACAATACGGAGATGTTGGAGATTTGGTGCATGTTGTAGGTTTTTTAATACTATTGATGTCAATGTGTAAGTGTACACAACAAGTAATATAATAATAAGTATTCAAGATCGTCTCCATAGGGATTGTTGTTATGACAATTGCTACAACAATTTTATCAGCACAATTTTTATTCTAAATTAGAATTCAAACATATTATTAAACTGATGAGCTAATTAAAATAAAAATGCAATAAAGTAAACTATTACTGCAAATACAAGGATGTTACTAAGGGGAATAGAGTAGTTGAGTGATCAAACTCACTTAATGATTTTTTTTACTATTTATCTAGTTTTTAGATCGGTTGCTACAACATATGGTACAACATGTATCTTTAGTTGTCGTATGTTGGATGTTTTATTGTTATGCTAACATCATATATAACATTATGCATTCTAGATTCTAATTACCATACAAGATGAATCCATATATTTAGTTCACTACTAATTTTAGATTAAGTATGACCCTTTTCGAATCAAGTTAAACCCAACTCAGGAAACCCAATCTAAAACCAATTATTGTTCAGATATGTTCCACTAAGACAAGTTTTTTTAGGCTCTTTCTTAACTAGTATCACTAAATGGGTGGTCAACCAAAATAGTGAATTGAAATAAGTATTATCAAAACAACGTGCTATTGCAAACATATAGCAACATAGAATATTAGTCAATTAATGATCAAATTTGTTTATCACTCAACCATAAGTAAATTTAGTTTATAATTTACAGTAAAATAAAAAGCAAAATAGTTTTAGCATTAAAAAAATTCATCATAATGAGATAAGAACATGAGAACAAGAAATAAGAGTGAGATCCACTTGATGTTCTTCTAGAATCCTTTAGTAGCAGCCACCAATTCTCTCTCTTGATCTTGTTTATTCTTATTTTGTTTCTCTATTCTTTTTCTCTAATGACGGCCTCCCCTTTTTATTTTGCGTTTGTGCCCCTTTTATAATTTAGAATTAGGGCAACCGGAAGCCTAGGGCCCGCATCTTTCAGTTTAGGAAACTCTAGATCGCAATCTTCAAAATATCTCACGCGAAATCTTCTCTGACAATCCCCCAAGATTGCTACAGCAAAGATGCTACAACAATGGTTCTACAACAACAATACTATTCCAAACTTGTTTCAATTCGTCCGTAACTATATTCTTTCCTTATCTTTACAAGCCTATTGCAGCAGCATTCCTTTTTTAAAATTTAAGCTTCCGGTCACCTACAATTATGCATATGATCTAAGCACACAATTTATTCTAAATCCAACAAAGCTTATTAAAAGTAAACTAAAATGGATGTTCATGCAAAACATTACTAAAATGCAATAAAAACAGGTCATTTACTCTCTAAGTATGGTTGATTCAAGTCTAAAAATGTCATGATAACTCTAGAGTTATCAGTGCCCTAATGACAACACGATGGTGATATAATTTACCTCGCAACTGGGCAAAGAGAACAACAAACTTGAGCATGTTCAGAGTAGTGGACTGAATGATGAAGTTAGCTCGAGGATTGTGGGATAATATGAAAACCGTTATATCGAGTTCCGTCAGGGAAGGGCAACTGGAAAACAACTTCTCTATCACCTGGTTTTCAAGGTGGTACATGAATATGTGAAGAATCTTCAGATTGGGAAAACACACCATCCAGAGGATTTGATAAGGCAAAATGAGAGTGTAGTTAAAGAACTTCAAGCGTGGTTGAACTGTACACAATGATTGGTAAGTGTATGCATTCGTACTTGATAAGATCGATATCCATCTCTCGAACGTTATGCATTATTGCCTTAGATGCCACAAATCAAACCGAGCCATAGGTGTAGGGCTCACACACCGAAGAAAGAACATTTATATCGATACCAGGTCAATTCCAGCAATCACTGAATCTATGAACTCTTAGAATGCAGCTAGCCTAACTCTTGATGCAACAACAGTCCCTATGGCACCCCCATCATCGAAGCAGAGGTTACGATTTGAGGTCCATATAGGCCTCCATCTTCACGAAAGACTGAAGGTGGCCACTACATCTTTGATGGGTAGAAAATTAAGGATGTTGGAGAGTACAGAATCACGTAAAGCACTGATCCTGGCTTCACTTTCATTTTCAACCACGCTTGCACATTTGTTTTGTCTACATTAAACCACACCTATTATTGTCCTCATCCTCAACAACTCACCCTGCCTAGTGTGACCATGAATATATTAGAAATTCACAATAATAGTCTAAAAATTCAAACCATTGACACAAACATATATAAGAGAATTGTAAAATGTTGTTAGATTAACTTCCACAAAAACAGTCATAGTATACATTACTCAAGTTAATGACAACACGATTATAGTTCCTAATATGTTAAAAAAAATAGGTTATGCACAAGAGACATACATGGATATCTACTTAAACATCCTAAATTCTAGTGTACTAACCACACTTCATGTACATTAAATCAGGTGAAAAAAATTCTAGTGCCCCTCTTTATTCGACTCCTCCAACTAACATAGTGAAGCCTATAGAACTGTAGGCATGGTAGTTACCAGAGACATATCAATTGTGAACCTTATAGGATATCTATGAGGTACAATTTTCTCACTTAAATATAATAGAATTTATTTTAAGTTAACAAGCCCCCCTTAAGTAATAATAATAATAATAATAATGTAAAATATTTAATTCTAAGTGATGATGACATAAGCAATAATATAAGTAATGATGACATAAACAATGACATAAGTTATGATGTAAGAGAAGTATGTAGAGAAAGTTAAGAATTCTAAAATTTAGTAAGTTATTTATGAAGGTTAACCTCAACCATTGATCAAAATTTATGGTGGCAAAATCCTAGCCATCCATTAGCCCTAAGAAATCCTATAAATACCCCCTACCCTATTTCATTTTCAATCCAACCTTGAAATTTCATTCTCTTCTATTCTAAGTCATAATATTAAGAGTCAAGAAATCTTTAATTTAGAAAGGTTTAGAGAAGTCAAGGTCAAGAGGTAAGAAACACTTTAACTACAATGTAAAGACAAAATTTATTTTCATATTTAACTTCAGTTTTAACCATTCTTTTATGTTGTGATGGCTATTATGATGTGATTAGTTATAATCTATGATACTTAGTTACGTTATGGTCGGCTCTGCCACCTAAGTTATGATACGTAATTATGTTATGGTTGCCTCTGCCGCTTAATCTATAATACTTAGTTATGTTATGGTCGACTCTGTCACCCAATCTGTGATACTTATACATAAATATAATATGGTTGGCTATGCTGCCTCTATTAAAGAATCTTGTTCTTAAATAATGTTGTGTGTTGACTCTATTATGCATCTAAGAACTTCAAATGTTATGACATAATTTGCATTGGATATTATGCATATCATAGATTACAT
Organism: Citrus australasica; assembly: GCA_029618585.1. Lineage (NCBI taxonomy): Eukaryota > Viridiplantae > Streptophyta > Magnoliopsida > Sapindales > Rutaceae > Citrus > Citrus australasica. The sequence goes on along the minus strand of JARCIV010000002.1, from coordinate 8,925,639 downwards.
TATGAAGAAGATGTTTCAAAAAATGAATTTATGAAAAATAGGTGGTTGTACTACCAGGTGGCAAAGTTTCCAAGAAGGGCAAGCCCTCAAAGCTAAGTAAAAAGAAATATTTTGGGAACGACGATACGTAACGCCCAAAAGATCAACTAATGAGACCCAATGACATAATGTTTAAAGAGTAAAAGTGTCAGCCTTGTAGTGCAACATACTTAGGGCCCTAATAAAGTTGTTTTGTATTTTTCTAAGTTTCTTTTAAAAACTTAACATGATCATCCATATGCATAATATGGATGATCATATTAAGTTTAAAGAGTAAAAGTGACAGCCTTGCAGTGCAACATACATAGGGCTCTAATAAAGTTGTTTTGTATTTTTTCTAAGTTTCTTTTAAAAACTTAATATGATTATCCATATGCGTAATAAGTTATACATGCATCCAGGTGTTATCTTATTGGGGATTAGATCATAAAGTCATTACATTGCAGGTAACGATGAGTAGGGCAAGCTGGCGCCAAGTCCTAACCAAGACGAAGTGCATATGGGCATAACAGACCTTGGGATTCTATGATGGGCTCATCTTTGTTTCAATAAGAAATAAGTATCTTAGTTTTATGTAATAATGAAGTTTTTTATACTAAAAAGTTTATGTATGACTTTTACTTTTTGTAAGAAAGTTTTATTTATTGCGTAAATTTTTTTAAATCCGTATTTATAAAAGCAGAGTGTTTTAAACATCTTAAAAATAAATATTTTAGTGGAGAGTTACAAATTGGTATCAGAGCCAAATGTTTAAAGCGATGTTGTAGACCGTCCATATGCATAAATTAAAGGGAAGGACAAGGTTCGACTTTTTAGTAAAAAGTTTAAATTAGGTTAGTTAAAAATCTTACATTTGATTTGTTTGACACGTAGAAATTAGATTAAAAACTCGTTAAGATGTCAAGCGCTAGGGGTAACAGAAGCAGAAGGGTGGAAGGAACTGCAGGGGAGCAATATGCAATTGATCGACTTACAAATATTGTGGCACGAATTTTGGAAAGGAAAGTTAGAAGAGATGAACATGCTCAGGCAATGAACAATACAAGAAGCGAATTTGGAAGATTAAATTCACTCACATTCGAAGGAGGTGTAAACCCTATCGCAGCAGACCAATGGTTGCGGACTGTGGAAAAAATGATTGAAGTAGCGAAAGTGCCCGAAGAAGAAAAAGTCACTTATATCTCCTTTATGCTACAAAGAGCGGCAGAATATTAATGGGACTCTATCAAACAAATCCATAATGAAAGAATAATGCAATAGAGGGAATTTAAAGAACACTTCTATAATAAATACTTTTTAGAGACTGTTTGCTCAATCAATAGAAGAGAGTTTGTTTATTTACAACAAGAAAAGATGTCTATGCTATAGTACATTCAGAAATTTGACGAGCTCTCTTGATATGCCCCACATATGATTGCAACGGAAGATTTGAAAAAGGATCATTTTATGTAAGGATTGAGCAAAGATCTCGCAAAAGATTTAAAAGTGGCGGGAGTTCGTGATGCTTCCTTCAACGAACTCATCGATCGAGCTTTGGTAATTAAGCAAGCAGATGAAGAAAAGAAGGAAGAAAAATGAAACAATAAAGGAAGTATGGATCAGAGGAATTTTCAAGCTAACCATGAAGTACAACACTCAAATAATAATAGAAAGGGAATGCTAGCGGTCCAAGATCAAAGTAAAAGGAAACGCCCAAAAAATCATCAGAAGGAAGTCCCAAAGAAACAAATATGCAACCAGTGCGGTAGAACTCATCCTGGGCAATGTCAAGCAAATACCAGAACATGTTTCAAATGTGGAATATCTATCTAAAAAACTTCTGCATATGTGCTAATAAACTCAGGAGCTACACATTCATTTGCCTCACTAACATTCATTAGGAAAATGGAAAATGTCCCTGACATAATAAATAGGACTTTTAGTGTCATGGTACCATCGGGTGAAACATTAAACTCTGGAAAATTAATTAAGGCATGTGAGGTTAGCATTAGTGGTAATACACTATGTGTTGACTAATAATCCTCGAGATGCATGACTATCACGTAATTCTTGGCATGGATTGGCTATCGAAGCACTATGCCAAGATAGATTGCAAGAAAAATGAGGTAACTTTTCGACCACCACAAAAGGAATCATTTACATTTAAATGAGAATACAAAGAGAACATAATGTCTATCATCTCTGCCTTAAAAGTAGTTAGACTATTAAATGGAGGATGCGAGGGGTACTTGGCAAGTGTGATCATTGAAACAGAAGAGCAAAGACCAAAGTTGGAAGATATTCTAGTGGTGAACAAATTTCATGAGGTCTTTCTTGAAGAACTTCTAAGATTTTCACCGGATCGAGAAATTGAATTCAAAATCGATTTGTTACCAGGAACTGCTCCAATTTCAAAGGCGCCCTATAGGATGGGCTCATCAGAATTAAAGGAGTTAAAGAGTCAATTGCAGGAGTTACTAGACAAAGGTTACGTACGCCCAACTCGTTCACCATGAGGAGCACAATACTATTTGTAACAAAGAAGGATGGATCAATGCGAATGTGCATTGACTATCGAGAGTTAAATAAGGTAACTATTAAGAACAAATACCCACTTTCCCACATTGATGACTTGTTTGATCGGCTTCAAGGCGCATCAGTATTTTCAATTATTAATCTACGATCAGGATATCACTAGTTGAGAATTACGGAAGAAGATATTCCTAAAACATCATTCAGAACACGTTATGGACATTATGAGTTTGTTGTCATGCCATTTAGACTAACTAATGCCCCAACAACCTTCATGGACCTCATAAATAGAGTATTTAAATACTACCTAGACAAATTCATAGTGGTGTTCATTAACGACATTTTGATCTACTCACAAACAAAGGAAGAGCATGCTAAGCATCTACAGGTCACTCTTCAGACCTTAAAAGAGAAGCAATTTTATGCAAAACTCAAGAAATGTGAATTTTGGCTTGAGAAAGTTACATTCCTGGGACACTTCATATTTAAGGATGAAATTTCAGTTGACCCTTTGAAGGTGGAAGTTGTAAGCCAATGGTCCAGACCGACTAATGCCAAAGAAGTCAGAAGCTTCTTGGGTTTGGTTGGATACTACCGAAGATTTGTGGAATGATTCTTGAAGATCGTGATGCCATTAACCCAGTTGACAAAGAAAAATGCCAAGTTTGCATGGACGCCAGAATGCGAGAAACGTTTTTAAAACGACGACTTGTCACTGCTTCAATCCTAGCCATTCTTAACAGCTCTGAAGATTTTGTCATCTATAACAATGCCTCGAAAAATGGCATAGGATGCGTCCTCATGCAAAATGTAAAAGTCATCGCGTATACTTCCAAGCAATTGAAGGAATATGAGAAAAATTATCCAACACATGATTTGGAGTTGGCAGCGGTGGTACACATATTAAAAATATGGCGTCACTATTTAATGGGGACACATTGTATGATTTACACTGATCATAAGAGCCTCAAATATTTCTTTACACAGAAGGAGTTAAATATGCGATAGCGTCGTTGGCTAGAGCTTAAATGCAAGTTATGCAACCCAAGAGGGGGGTGAATTGAGATTTGAAAACTTATGCAATATAATTCGCACAACAATTCAATCTAATGCCTTAATGGAATTAAAAACAATAAATTCAATATAGCACAATAATAAAAGAGTAAGGGAAGAGAAAACAAACATAAGGATTTTTACGTGGTTCGGCAATCCCCGCCTACGTCCACGCCTCCAAGCCAACCAAGCTCGAGGATTTCACTATCCAAGCCACCTAAGGCTTTAAATTCATTACAATTGACTTTCAAGGTGTCAATAAGCCTTTACAACTAAGAGATTATCTCTCAATCTCTTTACACAAGTGTTTCTCACACTTTTGGACTCTCAAATTTGATATGAAAAATAAAGAATACAACATACAACTTTCTTTTAGAGTGAATCTACAAATTATAGTATAAAGATGATTCAATATAAGATGATTTGTGAAATGGAAGCTCAATGTATGTTCTATGCAATTGTTTGTGCTTGCAAAAGTCTCAAAATTGAAGTTTAAGTTGAGTTTCTATAGCTAAAGCTCAAAAACTAGATGTTATAGGCAAATTCCAGCGCTCAAGCGACTAGTCACTTGATTTATCTGGCTCGCCGCTCTAGAACAGCGATGTTACTGTTAAATTTGAATTTTGCTACAATATCACTGTTCATGAAATTACATTTGTGCCCAAAACTTGTTGTAATTATATTATGGTCCAAAACGTTATAAAACTTTATAAAAAGGTCCAATCTCGGAATTTCTAAATAATATTTGTCATTCCTAAAACTTTTTAAAATTATGCCATGGCCCAAAATAAAATAATATTTTTCAAAGAAGTCCTTTTCAAAATTAAGCATAATACCCCTAAATTTCAAAGTTCTCAAATAATTTAAATTTAGTCCAAAATTTGAAAATATGAGATTTACCTCAATCGGGTAGCTGCTAGCCCTCAGGCGGTTAGCCGCTCACTCTTTAGCCAATTTTAGATTTTAAATGTTTGGATTACGTTCGGGTCCTTAAACTTTCATAAATTATAATATGACCCAAAAAGTTTCAAATATTTATAAATAAGTCTAAATTCGAAATTCAAAACAATACTTAATAAAATTAAAGATTGCAAAACTTTTTCATTTTAGTCCAAATTACTCAAATCCACAAAATACTTTATCTTATAAATATAAAACATTTTGGTTTATGAAAAATAATGATTAAAATAAAATCCTGCTTTTCTCAAATGTTAAACCATGCATTAATTAAATCATACCGGCTTTACAAGAATTTTTCGCAATAATTAGTCTATTGAGCTCTAAACTTTATTTTTTATTGCGCTGTTGTCCGTTGAGTGTCTTGACCTTAATTTCACGTGATTCACTTCAACATAAATATTATCCTTCAAGAACTAGTAAAATGTCAAATACAATATTTTTCAATTTACTTAAGACACATGTTTGTTATAATTAAAGTTACAATAAGTGTAGCCTTTTAGGCTAACAAGAGCTTGTCAAAGACTATGTCTGTGAAATAAACTATCACACTGGAAAAGCAAATGTGGTAGCAGATGCACTAAGTAGAAAGTCAAGCCTGTCAACTTTAAGGATTCTACATAAGCCATTACAAAATGATATATGCAAGGCATAAATCAAGCTAATAATAGGAAAATTAGCCAACGTGACACTTTGTTCAACTTGATTAAAAAATATTAAGGAGGGGTAGGAAAGTGATTCCTACTTGAAGAACTTGAAGATAGAAGCCAACTCAAAGGAGACGTCGTTTAAGAAGTCAAAGAGAGGAATCCTCTTGTTCAAGGACATGATATGTGTACCAAATAATAAAGATATAAAGAAAGAAATTTTACTTAAGCTCACACAATCCCATATTCACTTCATCCTGGTACAACAAAGATGTACAAAGTTTAAAGAAGCGTTATTGGTGGCCTAGAATGAAAAAAGGATATAATTGTGTTTGTGGCAAAATTTCTCACTTGTCAACAAATTAAAGCAGAGCACCAAAGATCAACAGGACTTTTGAAATCCAATCAAGTTCCTTAATAGAAGTGGGAAGAAATCACAATGGATTTCGTCATTGGTCTTCCAAGGACTGCAAAAATGCATGATGCTATTTGGGTGATTGTCAATCAACTCACAAAGTCTGCTCACTTCTTGCTTATTCGAATCACGTACACTATGGACCAGCTTGCGGAAATATATGTAAAAGAGATAGTAAGACTCCATGGTATACCCATTTCAATTATTTATAACTGAGATGCAAGGTTTACTTCAACATTCTGGGAAAGGTTACATAGCGCTATGGGGACAAAATTAAAATTTAGTACAACATTTCACCCTTAAACAAACGATTGGTCAGAAAGAACAATTCAGACGCTTAAAGATATGTTGTGAGGATGCGTCATCGACTTTCAAGGATCATAGAGCAAGTATTTACCATTGGTTGAATTTACCTACAACAAAATTTACCACGCAACAATCAGTATGGCACCATACGAAGCTCTATATAGTAGAAAATGTAGATCACCTATTCATTGGGATGAGATAGGAAATCGAAGGCATCTTGGACCCAACTTAATTACTGCTTCATCTGAAGTGATCGGGAAAAATACGTCAAAGAATGCAGGCAGCTCAAAGTCGACAGAAAAGTTATGCGGATAAAAGATGCAGGCCATTGGAATTTCAAGTTGGTGACAAAGTATTTCTAAAAGTTGCCCCAGTAAAAGGATCGATGAGATTCGGGAACAAAGGAAAATTAAGTCCGAGGTTTATTGGGCCATTTGAAATACTCAATCATGTCGGGAATGTTTCCTACCGAATTGCCCTCCCACCATCGTTATCAAGAATACATAATGTCTTTCATGTCTCCATGTTAAAGAAATACGTCTTAGACTCTTCTCATGTGTTAGATTATAAACCTCTTCAACTAGAAGGAGACTTAACCTATGAAGAACGTCCAATTCAAATTCCTGATAGGAAGATAAATGAGTTAAGAAACAAGAAGATCCCTTTAATCAAAGTACTATGGCAAAATAGCTCAGTGGATGAGGCAACATGAGAACGTGAGGAAGAGATGAAGAATAAGTATCTTGAGTTATTCAGTAAGTAAATTTCAAGGACGATTTTTTTTTTATAGAGGGAGGAATTGTGAGGTACAAATTTCTCACTTAAATATAATAAAATTTATTTCAAGCTAATAAGCCCCCTTAAGTATTAAAAATAATAATAGTAATAATAATAATATAAAATATTTAATCTTAAGTAATGATGACATAAGCAATGACGTAAGTAATGATGACATAAGTAATGATATAAGTGATGATGTAAGAGAAGTATGTAGAGAAAGTTAAGAATTCTAAAATTTAGTAAGTTATTTATGAAGATTAATCTCAACCATTGATCAAGATTTATGGTGACAAAATCCTAGCCATCTATTAGCCCTAAGAAATCCTATAAATACCCCTACGCTCTTTCATTTTCAATCGAACCTAGAAATTTCATTCTCTTCTATTCTAAATCATAATATCAAGAGTAGAGAAATTCTTAATTTAGAAAGATCTAGAGAAGTCAAGGTCAAGAGGTAAGTAACACTTCAATTGCAATGTAAGGACAAAATTTCTTTTCATATTTATCTTCAGTTTTAACAATTCCTTTATGTTGTGATGGTTATTATGATGTGATTAGTTATAATCTATGATACTTAGTTGCATTATGGTCGGCTCTACCGCCTAAGCTATGATACTTAATTATGTTATGGTCGGCTCTACCGCCTAAGCTATGATACTTAGTTACATTATGATCGGCTCTACCGCCTAATCTATGATACTTAGTTATGTTATGGTCGGCTTTGCCGCCTAATCTGTGATGCTTATACTTAATTATGCTATGGTTGGCTATGCCGCATGTATTAAAGAATGTTGTTCTTAAATAATATTGTGTGTTAATTCTGTTATGCATCTGGGAACTTGAAATGTTATGACATAAGTTACATTAGAAACATGCATATCATGGATTACATTATGAAGAAGATGTTTCAAAAAATGAGTTTATGAAAAATAACTGGTTGTACTACCAGGTGGCAAAGTTTCCAATATATATTGATGAGCATATAATATATACATATTTTACCCTTAATTATTTTATTGCTAGTTATTTTTATTTGTTATTTTTAATTAATTGAATTATTTTATTGAATAGGAAATTAATTAGATATTATGAATAAAAAAAAAAGGCATAAAAGAGCTCAATTTCGAAAGTGTTATTTAATTGATTTTGAAAGTAATTGGACATATATGCATGTGGAAGTGAAGCCGAGGAAACCGAAGCTAGTAAATTAATTGATTCAGCACGTGAAGAAGAAATTAACCACAACGTAACTAGGTGGCTTTTGGTTAATTGGAATGCATATGCATGTCATTGTAATATATGGGAAGCAATTTAAAAGGACCCGCACTTGGCTTTCATAAGTGGAAAAAGGAATCCTACTGCAATTCTAAGTGATGATTGCGTGTGAGAGCAAAACAAATTAAAAGGCTTGTCCTTTGGCTTTAAAATTGACAAGGTCGGTGGCCCATTTTAGCTAACTATAAAAGCTAACTTTGGCTTTTGAAAGGGGAGCCGCCAGACTCACAAAGAGAGTATTCGACAGAGAGGAAAAAGGAAGAGCAGTAACAGTTCGGCTTCCCATGGCTGATTTTATTAATTCTGTTGCTCCCAATTCAAGTATGTCTAGCTAATTTTCTTATACTAAGGTTAAGGATGAAACTCTATTCAATGAAATAATTATCTTTTTATTTAATTAATTCCCTATATATGTTCTTTAATGTTTATGGTTCTTGTTTCACATGATTAGTTATATGTTATTAAATCTTTTCACCAATTCTATCATGAATTATTGATTGTTTGGATTAATATTCGATTAAATTTATGCTTGGATCTATGAAGTCTATATATAATTATTTTTGATTCTACGTCTTTCATTAAATTGTTTATATAGAGTGTGAAGAAAAACTTTGACTCTTTTTTATTCAATATGCTCACATGAGATGCTTAGATATCATACTATTAAGCAGAAAAAGAACCTATACAAGATTAATTTTATTTGGGCTTAATTGTTATATCCATGAAATGATATAGATTGATTTCGAGTTGTCACTCTAAAATTAGGGATTAATTAATAATTAGATAATTACTAATTGAATAGTGGTTGATTCTGAAACTTTGGTAACTTTTGTCTTATTAAATTTTCATTTGCTTTAATTGTTTTCTTAGTTTAATTAGCTTAATTTCTCTTAAAAACTCAATTTGCTCAACCAGGTTAGGATTAATATTAATTTTAGATTTAAACTAGACTTTTTGATTTATAAAAATCATTGTGGGTTCAACCTCTTTACCACTATTCTATTTCTAGATTCACGTGCTTGTGAATATATTAAAATTTTTTCACAACAGGAATCTTGTTGTTTTCCAATATATTCATTGCTTTAATTAACTCTTGTGCTTTGTCAGCTTCAAATTTCTAGGGAACAATTACTCGGTAGTTGAGACAATAACATTGTGACCCCATTTCTTTGGTCACTCTCTCATTCTCCATTGAACACGTATGCTTGGAATCTTTGTTAATACTTATTCATTGCCTCCTTTGTCTCTTTTATTTACTGTCTACCCTTCTATACTGGGTTGGACACAACATATTCTAGATTGCTTGGGGTCATGGAAATATGATGAGTTAGTGTCCTATGTCACTTTAATTTTAGTTAGTGTGCCATGTCACTTTAATTTTAGCCTCTTCCATATGCAAAAGGCACAATACAAAAAAAATGTCAAGATTAATTTTTAATAAGCGTGTGGGTTATCAATTCAGGAAAAAAATGTATATATTAATATTTATAGGCCTGATTATACATATTTTACATTATTTCCATTGGGGGGGGAGTTATATAGGTTTTAATACATATGACATTTTATTTATAACTTTAGAATACATTCTTGTATTTAAATATTTCATGAAATATTACTTTTCAATGGGGAATCAAGTTCCCTATGGTCCTTGAAAATATCAACACCAACGCTTTTACTAGGGCTGGCAACAAGGCAGTGAGAGTGATTAGACCTACTTCGTTCCACATCTATATCTACAAGCTAATTTCATATATGGCAAATGCTCTATATCCATAATAGTTCATTGTTTTCGATCCACGTCCAAATTAATTATGAAATCATAAATATTGTAATTGTTCCCAACTGTAATTTAGTTAAAATCCACCTTCGGTCTCCATCTGTCGGTAATTATGGCAATTTAACTAATAAAACAATAATAATTTGTACGCAGAGAATTGAAAAAGTTAATTTTTTTATAGCAACTTAAGTTCTTCAATTTGCCAAGAAAATTTAATAAATACACACTGTATTAATTCCACCTATGTTAAAAAAACATATGTCATGGTAGATGGCCACCGTTTAGTATCATCGTACTATTGGGTTGTGAGAAGATAATCGTTTACGATACTTAAGTCGACGGATTTTCCTGGTAGTTAATACACTTACCCCTTGAGCATTCAATTAGAGTTAATGACCAAAGGTAGAATGCACAATGAAAAATTATGCCACCTGTAGTAATTGTACCTTACTTATAATTACTTATTTTATATCGTCACTTACAATGGACATTCTAACCTTTGGGTTCAAGGATTGGTGACTACATGGTTAATGTAAGCAAAGACGAATATGTTGTTAATAATGTTCAGGTAAAGCTAGTATTAGTGCTAAGCTGATGAACTATGAAACGTTAATGGACTTTAAGCTTAGTGCATAACAATGTGGATGTAGATACTGTGATTGATGCATAACTTATCCTAACCTGACTTATATCCACACTTTAAAGATATCTGAATCCAAGCAGAGTCCTTTTAATTTTGACCTACCGCAATCCGGACAATAAGCTTTAACTTGGATCATATGGATGATGTGTTAGATCCGATCCATTACCACCCCTATGCCATTTACATACGCAACTAGTGTCGTGCAAAATTCAATTTACCACTGTACCCTTCACACCCATCCCCCAAGTGGAACAAGCACAAATGTTCTAGCCCCTTATTGTTTCACCCAATGAAGGAGACAACATATTGATTGTTTGTGGGCTTAGAGTTAGGTACAATTGTGTGCTATGCAACCACATTTAGTCTTTTGTATATTAAAAGATACCAAGAAAAAAAAAGTTTATGAAATTTCTATGGGTGCTGCACTTATGGGGGAATTGGATAAATGTAAGATTCAACCATTAAAAATTAGGCCATTGTGACTTATTTAAAAATCAAAATAGGATTAAATTTTAGGTGGAAAGCCCAACTCTTGTAATTTGTATTTACAACTGTTGGGGGTCGAATTTAAGGGTAAAAACATTTTTGGCCCTTGAGTATTGTTTATTGGGCCCATGATGATAATTTATTGAAGACGTTTGCACAATCACAATTCTTAGGTTTTCAGTGGGTTCTGAGTCCCCACCAATTAGGGGTGGGCAAAATACTCGATCCAATCTGATCCGACCCGAATCGATCCAAAAAATTTTGGGTTCGAATCGGATCAAGTTGCATTAAAAAAAAGAACAGCAACACACACGCCATACCGTCACACACAGTACATAAACAAATCAAATTACCCATACACCACACACAAACAGATCAATTACACAATTGACAATACACAATCACATATTACACAAAACGGCAAAACACACACAACACAAGTCACAACATTCACTGCCCTCACAGATTAGTCACAACCTCCTTTATACTCACAGCACGCCATCGATCAACAGCAGCGGCCACAACCTGCTCGACGCCCCCTCACGGTCACGGTTCACGCACACGGTACACGCACATCTCAAGAACAAGAAGTTAAGAAGTCTCTTCATGGATCGCACTCATGGTCACAGTCACCGCTGAACAGTTTTCTGCCGCACATCCGCAAGATTTACTTCTACCCAATCTGATGCCACCTGATCTATTACCACCTAACTCGTTGCTCCAACCCACTGTTGCAAGTGCAAACTGATTCCACTACCCGACCTGAGCTTCTCTCCCCCTTTGAGTTTTGTTGCTACTCGATTTGATGCCACTTGATCTATTGCCACCCAATCCGCTGCTCCAATCTGTTACTCCAACTCGCTGCTACAAGTGCAAATCAATTCCAGTACCCAACCCGAGTTTCCCTCCCCCCTTAAGTTTTGATCCGAAGCTTTGGCCTTTGAGAGTTTGAGACTGGGAATTGATGGTATATTAGCCCGATCTGTATAATCCGAACCCGATTCTAGCCGAAGTTAATCCAAGTTTTTTGACCTAATCCAATCCGATCCGAATATATTCAGATCGGATCGGATCGGGTCATAAATTCAGGTTGTATTCAGATTAATTTTTATCTAACCCGACTTACCCGAAACCCGATCGAGTTGATCCAAACCCGATCCGAATCCAATTTTGCCCACCCCTACCACCAGTCATTGAACAAATCCCCCTCTGGCTTCACCGAGATTGGTGTTGAATTTATTTATCTCGTAATGCAGATGAATAAAGGAGTGTTTTATGATAATAACTTTATATTTGAGAAGTTACAAGCTTTAGGCACGTGAATTTGTGATTTCTGTAACGCGGGAAACGCAGCCCAATATTGTTGTTCTGTTTGACTGTTATAGTCATGCATCGCTCACGTGATCTCATTAATCCCCAAATTATACTATTGAAATGCTACCGTTTGCCATCTAGTGTTTGTATTCTCAATCACACCCAACTCTATTGAATTAAATTTTAGTCACCTGAAACCAATAAAATTTTATCGTCACTAGGTGAAACGATGACATTTAATAAATAACTGATTTGCCTTGATAGTGTACCCAACTCTATTGATTTGAATTTCACCAGTATCTGTCCACATTAGTATCAGTAATACTATTGAATCCACTTCCACCATGCGATTTATGAACCGAAACCCAGTGAGAAGTAGAACAAAGCATTTCTATCACCTGTGAAAATTACATTCAAGGTCTAACGAAGTAGTGGGCAGGTCCCTAAGTTTTCTTAACGGTAGATTTCCCCATTTAAGACACATGGAACCGACCTTGTTAAAATAAGTTAATTAGCCCGTGGTAAAATGACATATCATCAACATTAAGTATAATGTAGTTTATTTACTCTTTCACCTGAGACAGTTGACGGATTGGTTTAACATTCAGCCAATGAACCATAAACGTTTGTTAGAAGAATGCCTGAAACAACTAACAAGTGTGTCTCTTAATTGAAATCACAGTGATTCAGTTTTCCATTTTTTTTCTTTAAGGCTAGACGAAAGGTCACACTTGCAACATCCGATAATGTGCGACATATAGTATTAGAGCACTATTGATTATGACCATATAGAGTTCGTTTGCTTATTGAATTTGTTTCGTTATTTTTTTCCCCCACCCCATAGTCAATGATTATGTCATACCATGTATGCTTTTAGTGGAATTGTAATAATACATGCGTTGGGGTTTCAAGAACTGAAATAAGATCAACTGTCAATGTGTTTATTGCTAGTTATGGTTAAGAAAATACTCCGACGCTTCTTTATTTTATCTTTTTAGGTCATTCAAATATTCGTTTCATTCTGAATAATTCAAAGTCTGTTCATGTTATCATTTATGTGTGCGAAGAAGGCCTTTCATGGTGAACTCATCGGAGGCGATGTTTATCCTATGCATCAATCATTTTGCAGAGGAAATGGATAGATCTTAATATAGGATAAGTGCTCTACTTGATTCTATTATGTCCTACATCCTTAGTTTTCCTCCCATAAAAGACAATGTGGCCACATCTATTCTATCTTCACGATAAAGGCATGTTTAGAGAGGTATTCATATTGTACGCTTTGATGATGGACTACGTGGTATGCACGATGATGTTTCCAGTGTTAGAGTGGTTACTTTTGCGGACTTCGTTCACTAAGTGGTTGTTCGAACTCATCCGACAAGTATTGTCAAGTTCTTTATCCGGTGTGTGAATATGGACGATAATGTTCGTGAAGTGGATATTGACCTAGGGAACCATGAAAGCTTTCTCTTATTGGCCAGTGTGTATGGATTTCAGACGCTTGAAATTCTTCTAATTCATTTAGATTGTGCACTCTCAGTTCCTCCACATGGTTAGCTACTATTGTGGCAGCCTTCTAACAACATCATTGAAAATTTATTTTCCCGATGCCCTTCCCTTGAATAGTTATCCTTAATAGTTTATCTTAGCTCGGAAGATCTATTCTCGAACCTTATCATTTCTTCGGCAACTCTGGAGAGGTTGGTGTTAGTGATAATGAATTGCAATCCATCTTTTGTTGTTAGTAATGAGCATAATGTCACGGTCAAAGCTCCAAACCTAGAATTTATCGACATCACTGATGAAATGCTTATGTTGTATGTGGTCCATGAACTACATTCCCTAAAAAAAGTAGTCATTGTGGTTCTGGAATGGGTCTGCCATTGATCTGAGACGTGCCGAACAACTTTTTTGGGTCTGACGCACACCACCTTTCTACAGTTGTCCACAAGCGTGACTATGGTTAGTTGTTTCAAATACTTAAAGTCTATACTTAAAGTCTGGTTTATAACACTTTCTACTGTTCTTTATTCTATTTCAAATAATCCCAAGAAAATTCCCTTAAATCTCTATTGTGAATGTGACCACTCTATTTTGATGAAACATGGTTTAACTTATGTGTCTTCATTATTGTCTCAGATGAAGAGTACAATCTTCCATACGCTTGATCATGGTCTCTCCCAACCATCTCCATGGCAATTGTCTCTACTCGCAAAAGTAAATTGCTTTCACAGTTCACTTCATACTTGTGGTTAATTTCCTTCTCCACCCAAAACATTGCACCACCAGGATCATTGTCTCATACGTGCATGTAATGATGCACCAACCATGAAGCTGATTTCTTAAACTTTGGTTCCTTCAGCATGTGCTGGTTGATTTCTACAATCAATTACTATCAATGCCAATGTACAAGTATACACAACAAGTAATAAAGTGATGAGTATTCAAGATCGTCTCCACAGAGATTGATGTTACTCCAAAATGCTAAAGCAATCACAATAGTACAAATCAACTAAAAACTGAAACAAACAATTGTCAAATAATTATATCGTAACTAATAATTGTGAGAGATGGAAATAAAATAATATTGTAATGAAATAAACTAATTTAACTGTGTCTAAGATTCAATTGAGAATATAGTAGTTGAATGATCAAACTCTCCTAATGGGGTGACTGTTGTTTACCAAATTAGCACCAGTTGTTACAATAAGTGATGCAGCAATGGGTAGAATGAATCTGCATCCGCAGCTATCGCATGTTGGAAATCTCATACCTTTAAATCTACTAACAATGACCAGTTGCTCATATATTTATGGTACGACATTATAACCTTTAATCTCTCCACCCTACAAGGTGAACACCTATGTCTAGAGTGTCACAAATCTTAACTTCAAGTATTGCCCTTATGGGATTTAAGATAACCTAATCTAGGAAACTCGACTTAAGAACGAGTAATACTCTAATAATATCCACTAAGACATGCCCTTTTGCTGCTCTATCTTAACTGAAACTATTAAATGGGTGGTCAACCGAAATAACAGTTGTATTAATAAAAACTACTAGAGTATAATGCTACAACATTACCATAACAACATAAAAGAATAGTCAAGAACCCATTGGATTATTTGTCATTTAACCACAAGTAAATTTAGTTCATAATCTGGATGAGAAAAATAAACATAAATATATTGATCTCGGAATACATCCAAACAATTTAAGGAAGAAGAGAAAATATAAGTTGAGCACGATGAAAGACAAATAATTCTGCACGGTTCTTTTCTTTGTTTCCGAATATCGATCCTCAATCTTGATCTCTTTCTTCTTGTCTTTGTAATTATTTTTTATGATAATTCCTTGCCGTCTTTCTATGTGGTGCACGCCTCCTTTTATATTGCAAATTAGGGTAAAAGAAACAAGGTCCATGCGCGTGCATGCTTTTAAATTAGGAAGCATGCAGATCGCGATTTTATAGCTAACCCACGCTTTAAGCTTTCTCCCACATTGCTCTCTGATTGCTGCAGCGCTGGTTGCCCTAGCATCCACAACAGCACTACCTTATTCCCGATTGTTCTTGTCTTCTTTTGTGGCCATCTTCTTTCCTCCTCTTGCTCATATAATGTCTCAGCATCCCCTTATGAATTTAAAACCTACAATTATGCACCTGTTTTTAGCACAAATTACTTAATTTAAACAAAACTTATTAAAATCCAACTAAAATAAATGTTTATGCAAAAGGTAATCAAAATGTAATAAAAACACATTATTTGTTCTCTAAATGACCTTTATTCAAGTCTAGAATTGATATAATAACTCTCATTTCCTAAAGTTATCACACCTCCAAACTTAAACTATTGCTTGTCCTCAAGTAATGACACATACTAACATTTCCCGCAAACAAACATGCACAAAACTTTAGCTCTTTTATCAACTTTGCAAGGATTCTTTCACCTTCAGATCACAATCTCAATCATAAAAAATGCCTATAGTAAATCAGTTCTAGATTTAAGCTTCTTTCTATCCATAGTGTATGTGTCCTTCCTTTGATTGAATTACAGATATGCTGTAATATTACCAAAAGACTACATAAATTTCTGCAGTAATATACTTCATTCATAAATGGGGTAGCATAAATTTCACAAACTCAAACTGTGATTGTTTCAACATTGTATAAACTGAGAAGTGCTCAACCTCCTCATTGTAACATTTATCTTTCATGTGAATGTCAATCACTTGTAATGATGACGCCCAATTACTCAAACCATGCCCATATCAGAGTTGTTGCAACAATATCTATGGTATAATCTTATCTAGAGGTATCTTTTACCCAAGGTTGAACATGGCTCATGAACAAACCTGGCTACTCAATGCCTTAGACAGAGGACTTCTTTTTCTCTCTATTATTATTATTATTATTATTATTATTATTATTATTATTATTATTATTTTTAACAACTGCTGTAGCATTGCTCGTAACTCTCGCTATCTTTGACACAATTTTACATATTGGGTACATACTCAGATCTGGTTACTCCGCAACTAAAGCGATTGGAGCAAAGTTTATTTCATAGATATCACAGTCAATCAACTTGCTTCACCCCCTAAACTTAAGATTTTTTCTATTCTTTTGGCTCTGCTCTAGCAATCTCATACAATTCAACCAAAGTCTAAGTGTTGGGACAAAATTTCACTTCTATATATAACTGTCTCTACTTGGCATTCTAATAAATATTGACTAACACTCAATTTATCTTTATTAGGCTTTTAAATCCATACAAAAATATTAGATAAAGAGCTTCACAAATATAAACACATACATAAACACATGCATTCGGAAACAACCCCCCTAAACTTGAGAGATGTTGTGTCCTCACAAGCATACAGAACAAAAGCACACAACTTGACAAGGATATGGCAGACCTGAGAAAATACCACATAAATTGACAAACAAAATACCACATATTTTTTTTAGAAGAACAAACTAAAAAGGAAAGTGTACTCCCCTGTGGTGGGGACGACAGCACATGATGGAATGCTATCAGCGCTTCTTGGATGCACTGTGCAGTTTATCCTTTGGTGAAGCTTTTAGAGAAGCAACTGGTAATGGCTTTGTCTTTTTCGCTACGGGGCTAGCGAGAGGAGTTGAGGTTGTTGTAGCAATACATGTTGATGTACTGCCTTTTCATTTGTTGGATTGTCTTGGACTGGTGCGAATAGGCTGGCTAGGAGTTTGCTGGGGATGCTGTGTAGTTAATGCATCAGCTGTCTGGCCCTCAGTTGTGATGGCCGCAATGACCGCAAGTAGTTTCTTAGCTTGCTCAGGTGTAGGCATAGCTCTAGTTACTCCAGCAGCCAGCTCAGCATCGACTTGCTCCATTTCATCTTCAGAGGTTGGAGGTGTTGTCATTTTTGCTTTGCTCTTGGCCTTTCTCTTGCTCGCGAGGACTAAAATAGACGGCTCCTCTTTAAGGTCTTCTTCTTCCTCTTATTGAATAATGTTCTTTTTCCTAGTTTTGGGCTGGGCTGGGATGGTTGGTTCCTTACGTTCCTTCTCTGAATTGTCCTCTGCTTCTGTGGGTGAGCTATTAGTCTCAGACTTGTCACCTTCTTCCTCAAGCTGGTCAGATGGTTCAGCATCTTCTGATTCTTCCTCTGCTTGTAGTTCGACTGCAGCATCTTCTGCTGGTTTCTTTGTAGCAATGGCTTCTGCACTAGCCTCGGCTGGAGCATCTGTAGTGTGGTTGTCAAAATTAAACTACTGGAGCAGTGCATCAGGGAAGTTCCGGTGAGTGCGTTTCATGTACAGAGCAAATTAGTGTAGTTGGTTGTCCAGGTGTTGTAGATAACTCCAAAATCGACCATTTTCCCTCTGTTGAGCTTCCACACATTGAGTTATACTGTTACTGAGTGCCTGGATAGTCTGTTCCAAGCCAATAGCTCGTTTTGCTCCTGTGACAACAGTTGGTTCAGTGGTTGTTCCAGCACTCTCACCAGCAACTCGCTCAATGGTCCTTGCCGTAAAGGCACCATCATTTTTTACATGTTCTTCTTTGGCTTCGAGACGAACACCTGAAACTACACAAATGTTGGTAACGAGTGAGGGAAATAGTAAGGCAGCAGTTCGGTGAGTCTTAGTTGCACAATCTCAAATTTCTTTAGCGATGATGCTACCCACATCTATGGGAAGCCCTCGAACAATGACATATAACAAGACCAACCTCTCTTGTGAAACTGTAGTGGTGTGAGTGGTGGGCATAAGCCTAGATTTCAAAAATTTCACCCACACCTTAACAATAGGTTTCAAATCTATCTTATTAACTACATGCCTTTCATTGTTAGCCCATGATGCCCCTTCGATTATAAGAGTTGTGAAAATGGTGTTCCACTTTTTCGGGGTTAATTTATCACGCAGCTTAGCATACTCACAAGTAATTTCAGCAGGTAAGTTATAAAAAGCATTGATAACACGGGAGTCTAATGGGACAAGTGTATTTTTTACCCAAATGTTGTACTGATCAGGACTTACCAAATTGGTGTAAAACGCTTTTACTACAGGCAGCACAGGGCCTCGAGAGTGGTTGCAAAACTCTAGCCATCCTCGCTTTGCTACAGCATTATAAATTGTTTGCACAATTCCCATGAGTTAGTCTGGAAATTGAAACCCTTTTTCTTCCAGAATCCGACGCGGCTCTATGAATTCTTCATATTTTTCTTCAGCGTGGTAACTCTGGAATCATGACGGATCTTTGAGGCGGCTTGCTGTTTTCTTGTATCTTGGCATTGTTGTAGCAGTAACAAATTGAGGCTACTGTTCCTGAGAGTAAAAAGAGAAGAAGGGGTTAAGAATTAGGAGAGTTAGATTTGCGAAGGAGATGGGGAATAATGGCATAGAGTACTTAAGCACAATGACTCCTTTTTATAGTGGACTTTTAATTGGAGATAAATACGGTAACTTGAAATAATTGAGGGAATTAAATATTTTGAATTAAATGTGCATATCCCAAAATCATCGGCCAGTGAATTTAAAGCTTTAATTTCGGAGATTTGTTTCTGCAATTTCTATCCATATCCATGCATCCATCTGTCACAATTTTATCTCAAACGGTAAGTGAAAGGCCCCAGCTTTTAATTTACTATAACAGTAAAATTAGCTACTGCAACATCCATTCGCTTATTCTAACAACGGATACATACTCCCCACGAAAGCTGCTGACTCGTGGTTCACCTCTGAATTCTGCCACCATGCACTCTCATGTGTCAATATGGAATTCAATTATTATTGACGCATTATGAAAAGAAATAAATATATCAAACTACAGTAAAAATAAAGTATGCAATAATAGAAAAGGATAAAAATAAATGGTTAATATGAAAAAAACACGATTCACTAAAATGTAAAAGAAGAAGAACTGTCCACAAAACCAAAGGATATCAAAATTGGTTTGAAGTAGCTGTCTCCTCAATGGGTTGCCTCCCATGAAGCGCTTGATTTAAGGTCCTTCAGCTTGACCTTCTTTCTTTGTTCAATAGCTGGGTTCTTTAAGGAGTAACACCTCCTTTGAACATTCTGTTGGTGGATGTATGTAATGCTTAACCCTGTGTCTATTAACCTTGGACTCGTGGCCTTTTTGTTCATCTAGAAGATCAACAGCTCCATGAGGGTAAGATTTTAACAGCATAAATGGGCCAAACCATCGTGACTTGAGCTTTCCTGGAAATAATCTTAGTCTTGTATTGTGGAGCAACGCTAATTGACCAGGGGTGAATTCCTTGTGTTGAATATGCTTGTCGTGCCAGTGTTTTGTTCTCTCTTTATAGATTCTTGCATTTTCATATAAAAATAATTGTAATTCATCAAGCTCACAAAGTTGAAGTTTCTTTTGCTCTGTGCAGCATGCATATCCCAATTTAACTTCTTCAGTGCCCAATGTGCTTTATGCTCAAGCTCTAGTGGCAAATGACAAGCTTTGCCATAAACAATTCGGTAAGGAGACATGCCAAGTGGAGTTTTGTATGTTGTTCTGTAGGCCCATAGAGAGTTATGCAAGTGTAAAGATCAATCCTTCCTCGTTGGGTTCACCACTTTTTCTAAGATCTTTTTAATTTCTCTGTTGGACACTTCAGTCTGACCATTGGATTGTGGATGATATGCTATTACTATCTTGTGCATGACTCCATATTTCATCATTGCTGCAGCAAAGATTTTGTTGCAAAAATTTGTGCCCTCATCACTAATAATTGCTCTAGGAGTGCCAGACCTGGAAAAAAAATTTTCTGAAGAAAAGTCACCACTGTTTTAGCATCATTGGTAGGTAATGTTGCAGCTTCTACCCACTTAGAGATATAATCCACAGCAACAAGGATATATAAGTTCCCAAAAGATGGGGAAAAGGTCCCATGAAATCTATTCCCCAAACATTAAAAACTTCGACTTCTAGTATGTTAGTCAATGGCATCTCATGTCTGCTAGTTATGTTCCCTGTCCTTTGACACTTGTCACAACATTTAACAAATTCGTAAGCATTTTTAAAAATAGTGGGCCAATAATAACCTGATTCCATAACTTTTGCAGCTGTTCTGTGACCACTAAAATATCCTTCATATGCTGCAGCATGACATGACTCCAGTATATGAGGTATTTCTTCTGCTGCAACACATCTTCTTATTACTTGATGTGAGCATAACTTATATAAATGTGGGTCATCCCACTGATAACTTCTAACATTATGAAGAAATTTCGTTTTCTCTTGAAACTTCAGCTCAGGTGGTAGCAACCCACTTACTAAGTAGTTAGCGAAGTCTACATACCATGGAGATTCTGACTGCTGCAGCATCTGTGCTTGCTATACCACTAACAGCTGTTCATCAGGAAAAGTTTCGGTGATGAGCTTCCTTGTCAATGTACTAGTGTCTGCTTGATTTTCATTTCCTTTTTTATCTTTAATTTCCAAATCAAATTCTTGAAGCAGTAAGATCCATCTGATTAATTTTGGTTTGGCATCCTTCTTTGAAATTAAATATTTGATGGCTGCATGGTCTGTGTAAACAGTTACTTTAGTACCCACCAGGTAAGCTCTGAATTTATCAAAAGTAAAAACTACTGCTAGCAACTCTTTCTCTGTAGCGGCGTAATTGATCTGAGTTGGAGTGAACGTTTTGCTTGCATAGTATATGGAATGAAAAACCTTATCCTTTTTTTGCCCTAATATTGCTCCCAAAAAATTATCTCTAGCATCACACATCAATTCAAATGGTAAAGTTCAATATGGAGATATAACTACTGGAGCAGTTAGGGGTGGGTATTTTACCCGACCCGATAAATTTTGGGTTCAGGTCGGATCGAGTCGGGATTAAAACCCGATCGGATTGAAATTTACAAACCCGATCGGGTTGTGATCGGTTCGGGTCAAACCCGACCCGATCCGAATACCCGATCGGGTTCCAAAAAAAAAAAAATTATGCCTCTGGATAATTTTTTTCTTCTGCCTCTGTACTCCTTAATCCTTATTGTTATTGAGTTCTTATTTCTTAACTTCTTATCTTCTATCCAACGCCAAGCAAATAGCAATTGATAATTCGAGTATTTGACAAATCATTAATCATCAAATCGTTTAAGAACAGAGGTACAGAACAATTTCTTTTTGGAGGAAAAGAAAAAAAAAACAAAAAAGGGAGAGACCGAGAGAGGATGAGAAAGAAATTAAGAAAGTAAGAAACAAAGCCAATCCTGCACATTTGCACAGTACACACACTGACACTGGAAACAAATTTGTCACGTTGCTGGCTTTGTCAATCCTGCACAGCACACACACATAGCCACTGAGCCAGAGCCACACACACACACAGTCATATACATACAGCACACACAAGTCACGAGCTGCACAGCACACACACCGACACTGTGACACACACGCTGCAAGTGCACACTGCACAGTACACACACACGCTGCAAGTGCACAACAAAGTGACACACACACACTGTACTCAACAGTCAATAATTCACTCGCAATTCGCAAAGACACAAACCTAACACACACACACGCTGTCAGCCACAACTTCACAAATCACAAACACAAACACAAACAATTGAACAAGGCAGCCGCAACCCGCACTCCCGCAGTCTGTAACCATCCACCACAAGACCCAATTTGTTGCTGCCAACTGCTGAAATCACAATCTGTTGCTGCCAAGTGAAGTCGCGACCAGCTGCTGCCAAGTGCCAAGTGAAACCCGTCCAGCCGTGAGCCGTGAGCCGTGAGCCGTCTGCATCTCCGGGATCTGCTGCTGCCTGCTGCCAACTCCCAAGTGAAGCCGCGATCTGATGCCAAGTGAAATTCCGTCCGTCCAGCCGTGAGCCGTGGCCACCGATCTGCTGCTTGAAGGCCGAATCCTCTCCACCCGAACCCGATTTTGAAGCTTCCGGTTTCCACCTTCCACTTTCAAGAGTTTCAACTTTTCAAGCTTCAAGTCAAGGCTCAAGCCTTCAAACTTTTTGACTCCGTTTGTTTCCTAAGTGGCTAAGTGTTTCGTTTTCATCATTCATGTTATATAACTATATATATTATATACACTATATAATTAATTAATTATCTATGCTAAATAGTTTATTATGTAATTCGGTAATTGTTTATTATTTAATTGTTGTAATTAACTAATTATGTATTTATAAATATTAGTAATAAAATCAAGGAAATTTTGTTAATTATTGAGCTCATCATAAATTATTTTTTTCATATATAAAAAGGAATTGTTGATTGGTGGGTTTTGTTAATTGATAATTGATAATTGTTAATAATAGTTAATAATTGAAATAATATTAATTGATAATTGTTAATAATAGTTAATAATTGAAATAATATTAATTGATAATTGTTAATAATAGTTAATAATTGAAATAATATTAATTGATAATTGTTAATAATAGTTAATAATTGAAATAATATTAATTGATAATTGTTAATAATAGTTAATAATTGAAATAATATTAATTGATAATTGTTAATAATAGTTAATAATTGAAATAATATTAATTGATAATTGTTAATAATAGTTAATAATTGATTTTTTATGAATAAATTAGCACATTAGGTAGATTAAATATTAAAATTAAGTATTATGTTGTATATATTTTATAATTATAATGTGTTTATGTTATGTAATTATGTGTACTTGTGCAGTAGCTTCAAGCTTTCAACCCTAAACAAATTAATAAATTCAATTAATATTTTATTATATGCTAATCATCCGTTAAGTTGTAAAGTACAAGTAACTTGGACTTGAAATTAAAGGATTTAATTTATAATAAGAAATAAGATATAGATAGATAAATAATTCATATTATTTATTATGGGGAATGGGTAATTGGATATTATAAATTAATTAATTAATCATGAATTTCTTACTTTTTGTTTATGGAGCATGAACAACTTGAATTGAAATTACTAATTTTTGTTTATGGATTATGTTAATAATATTTATGTGTTTTGATTTTTGAATTAATGATTATTATTTATTATTTTGAATATTCAGATGCTTGGACACTCAAGATCGAATTCGATGAGTAACGATGAAGACCAAAGTGTACAAATGGAAGGAACCTATAGAGGAAAGGAAAAAGCGAAGCGGAAAAGACCGCCAATGAAGAAAAGATCAGCAGTATGGAATCATTTCACTTTACTTGAAGATAATCCAAACAAATGTACGTGCAGCTATTGTGGTAAGCAATATCAATGTCATTCAAGGCTTGGTGGGATTACAAATATGACAAGGCATATAAAGACATGTGAATCATACAAGACATTTCGGGCACAACAAAGTGGAAGTCAACAAAATTTGACATCCGAGGGTGGCGAAGAAAATGCAAGTAATTTGGTTTTGGGTAAAGGATGGAGTCAAGACGCGTGTCGAAGGGCAGTAACTAAAATGATTATTATGGGTGAGTTGCCGCTCAGTTTTGTAGACAACAAAGGATTTAGGCATTTCTGCAGTGTAGCTATCCCTCAGTTTGTTATCCCATCTCGAAGAACAATTAGTAGAGATGTTATGGAGTTATTTTTGGAGGAAAAGGCAATGTTGAAGAGTTTGATTTGCAACAACAAGTAGCGGGTGTCTCTTACAACTGATTTATGGACTTCTATTCAAAACATGAGCTACATGGTGATTACAGCTCATTTTATTGATAGTGATTGGTGTTTGAATAGGAGGATTATTAGTTTCAGCACCATCGAAGATCATAGAGGGAAGTCGATTGGTAAAAAGATTGTGGCTTGCCTACAAGATTGGGGGATAAAGAGGTTGTTTGCAATAACTGTTGATAATGCCACTGCAAATGATATTCTTGTTGGTTATGTCACTATGCAGTTGCTTAGTTGGAGGAATGATGATGCACTTGTGTTGGCGGGACAATATATGCATGTGCGTTGTTGTGCACATATTTTGAATTTGATTGTTGTCTCAAGATTGGGAGAGTTGCATGCTAGTGTTACCGCTATTCGAAATGCAGTGAAGTACGTGAGATCGTCCAGCATGAGGCTGCGAATGTGCTAAGCAGGTGAATTGTCCAAAAGGAATTGTTGTTTTGGATTGTCTTACCAGGTGGAATTCCACTTATTTGATGTTGATGACTGCACTGAAATTTCAAGCGGCATTTGATAGAATGGCAGAAGTGGATAAACCTTATGAGGCATACTTTGCTGAGAAAGAAAATAATGTTAGAAGGGTGGGCCCACCTGGATCGGATGACTGGGAGAATGCCGAACGAATTGTGAAGTTTTTGAAGGTATTTTATGATGCCACATTATTGTTTTCTGCCTCTTTGAGTGTGACTTCTAATCTTTGTTATGATACTATTGGCTTAATTGAGAGTTCATTGACTACACTGCAAGAAAGTACTGATCCTTGGGTGTCCTCTATGGCTTATAGTATGAGGGAAAAATTTGACAAGTATTAGGAGTCCACAGGAAAGATAAATAAAATGTTGATTATTGCCTCTATTCTTGATCCACGAGCGAAAATGGATTTTGCTAAACATATTTTTGAGATCATTTTTGGCAATGATAGTTTGATGGTTGAACAAATGACCAAAGCAGTGAAGGACTTGTTGAATGAGTTTTATGATGCATATAGTGCATTCTCCGCTAGTTCCACACCATCGATGTATGGTGAGAGTGGTCTTAGTGGCAGCTATGGAGGTACAAGTTCTTCTCAACGTTTTACAACTGAGGCTAATTTGGTGGATGTTGCTGGTGGTGAATATGATGACGCTTTTCAAGTATCTCGCCCTTTCCTTATATATGCCAGGAAAGTTTCTGTTCAGAATGAGAGTAGAAGAGTAGTATCTGAGGTGGAAAGGTACTTGAAGGACCCAGTTGAAGATCCCAGCAATCTTAAACTTAATGTTTTGCTTTGGTGGAGAGTGAATGGATCGAGGTATCAAATTCTTGAGAAAATTGCAAGAGATGTCCTTGTTGTTCCCGTTTCCACAGTGGCATCTGAGTCTGCCTTTAGCACCGGGCGTCGTAGTATTGATGAGTATAGGAGTTCTTTAACTCCGGCTATGGTTGAGGCATTGATATGCACTGAAAATTGGCTGTAGTCTAAACTTTTTGCCAACCCCGTCTACAACCTCCAAGAAGATATCAAGGAGCAAATGTTTTATATGGAATTACAAGAAGGTAATGTTTTTAATTTTTTATCATACATTAAATACATAATATATTTAAATGCATTATAACTTTATATAGAACATCTACATATTAATTTTTTTTTGGATTTTATAGAACTTATAAGATCGCAAGCTTCGACAGTGGAAGCAGTGAGCGCCGACATTGGTATTATGGATGTTTGAAAGGTAACTTTTAATATATATTATTATTCATAATTTGATATTATAGTACTATTAGTATTTGGTTGTAATTTAAGCTCCTATAATTATAGTTGTTATAGTTTTAAATTTTAAGTCCAATTTGTAATTGTTTTAGTTAGACAAGTTGAAGTTCATAAAATGTTATTATTGTCTAGTATTTTTATTAACTTAATTTGGTGATGAATGCCATAAAATAAGCATGGTAAAATAGAAATATATAATCAAGTGTGTATTGAAAAATTTGGTAAACATATATATTTATTTGTAATTATAAATTTATAATGATAATATGATATAATAGAAATTAGAAAGATTGTAACACCCCTTAGTTTAATTAAATATATGAATTGGATTTATTATTTGTATTTGTGTTTGATGTGTAATCTTATGAATTTGGTTTATTTGCTCAATTTTTTATATGAATTGAGTTTGTTCATTTGGAACGTGACTTAAGGAAAATATTTATTGTACATTTTCTCAATCTTTCTCTAGGCAATCGGCACTTGAACATGGAGCCATGGAGGAACCAAGGTGGAGGAACCAAAAAAGCTTATTTAGTTTTAATGTTTTAACTTTGAATTTTGTGATTTATGTTTCTAAATAATTTAATTTTGTGACTTTGTGAGTTTGTGTTTCAAACTTTTAAAGACTAATATTTGGAAATTGTGCTTTGGACTTTGTAAGTTTGTATTAATTTTAACTTTGATTAAGTTTGGAATTTTGGATTTTGTTGATTGAGCAAATAATAGTCCTAATTCTACCCTCCAAGTCCAAGCCAATAGGCAAATAATCCTATTATAGCAATTTAACTTTATTCATTTGAATTAATAACATTTTCTTTTCTTTTTTTCAGTTGAAAATTACTAAAAATGACTACAATTAAGAAAAATGTCTTAAAACTTTCATAAAAACTACAATAATAGGAAAAAAAAGAGCTCAAAATTGTATTAACCGACTTTGACCCGAATTGACCCGATTTCAATCGATCCGAACTGACCCGAATTGACCCGAACTGACCTGCACTGACCCGAACTGACCCGAATTGACCCGAACTCAATCCTACCCGTTTTAAATCCAACCCGAACACAACCTGAATTTATGACCCGACCCGAACCTGATTTTGCCCACCCCTAGGAGCAGTGATCAGAGCTTTCTTTAATTCTCCAAATGCTTGAAGGCACTCTTTGTCAAAGTGAAATAGTTTGTCATGCTCCAGCAATGAACACAGAGGCTTAGCTACTTTGGAAAAATCCTTAATGAATCTTTTGTAGGATCCAGCATGACCCAAAAAACTCCAAATACCCTTTACTGAAGTTGGAGGTGGCAGTTTATCTATTACCTCTATCTTGGCTTTGTCTACCTCAATACCATCCTTGGATATCTTGTGACCCAACACTATTCCTTCTTGCCCCATGAAATGACACTTTTCCCAATTGAGTACTAAGTTGGTCATCTCACATCTTTGAAGAACTTCTTCCAAGTTGTGTAAACAATCATTGTATATGTCCCCAAAAACTGAGAAGTCATCATGAAAACTTCCAAAGTCTGCTCTACCATATCAGAAAATATAAACATCATGCATCTCTGAAAAGTTATTGGAGCATTGCATAGCCCAAATAGCATTCTTCTGAAGGCAAATGTTCCATAGGGACAAGTAAATGTTGTCTTCTCTTGATCCTCTGAAGCTATAGCAATTTGATTGTAGCCTGAATACCCATCTAAGAAGTAGTAGTACTGTTTTCCAGCAAGTCTGTCCAGTATCCGATCTATGAATGGAAGTGGAAAATGGTCTTTCCTTGTGGCTTTGTTGAGCTTCCTGTAATCCATACACACTCTCCATCCAGTCACTGTCCTTGTAGGAATTAGTTCATTTTTCTCATTAGCCATTAATGTTATCCCTCATTTCTTTGAAACATATTGAACTGGGCTTACCCATGAATTGCCTAATATTAATTATATGACTCCAGCATCTAATCATTTGATAATTTCTTTCTTCACCACTTTTTTCATAATAGGATTTAGCCTTCTCTGGTGCTCCACCGAATTGCTGGAACAATTCTCTAACAGGATTTTATGCATACATATAGATGGGCTTATCCCCTTTATATCTGTCATGGTCCATCCAATTGTTCTTCTGTATTTTCCCAGCAAATCTACTAGACTCTGATCTTGACCTGCATCCAAAGTAGAAAAAATGATTACATGGAGTGTGTTGTTTTGACCAAGATAAGCATACTTTAAATGTGAAGGTAACAGTTTTAATTCAAAACTAGGAGGTGATTCAATAAATGGTAAAGTTGTTTTTACTTCCATGTCTGAGAGATTCAGGTGTTCAATAAACCTGTTGCGCCTATCAAATTGTTGTTTGTCCATCCAATCTATTTGGATTGCTGCAACATCTTCCTCTTCAACATCCTCAAAGGTAGTGACTTTGTCAAGTGCATTACTGCAGCATCTGTCCATTCTGTCTGCTACAACAAGATCCACTATACTTAGGAAATTGCAATCTTCTACTTCATCAGGGTTCCTCATAGCCTCTAGTACATTAAATGTAACTTGCTGATCATTCACTCTAATAGTGAGCTCTCATTTCTGCACATCTATCAAAGTTTTTTCAGTTGTTAGAAAAGGTCTTCCAAGTATAATGGGTACCTCTTTGTCAGTTTCAAAGTCCAGCACAATAAATCCACTGGAAAGAGGAATTTGTCAACCTTCACCAATACATCCTCTATCTTTTCTTTAGGGTATGCATGAGATCTGTCAGCTAATTGCAGAGTGACTGTTGTTGGTCTGCACTCCCCTACTTCCAGTTGCTTAAATACAGATAATGGCATCAAATTAATATTAGCTCTCAAGTCACAAAGTGCTCTACGAGCATGCATAGTCCCTATAGAACAAGGTATTGTAAAACTCCCTGGATCTTTCAATTTTGTGGGAATTTTACTCTGGAGCATATGACTGCTTTCCTGTGTTAAAGCAATAGTTTCAAACTCTCCCAGCCTTCTTTTTCGTGCCAAGATATCTTTTGGAAATTTCACATAATTTGGCATTTGCTCCAAAGCTTCCACAAAAGGTATATTTATGTGCAATTGCTTCAGCACTTCCAGAAATTTATTGAACTGCTTGTCTTGTTTTTGCTTCTAAAACCTTTGTGGAAAAGGTGGTGGATGTCTAAACTGCTGGGTAGCTTCATGAGATATCAAACTTTGTTTGTTTGATTTGGTGCAAGTTGTAACTACTGGTGTTGTGACTTCTCTTTCAGCATGTTCTGGTTGAATTTCCTTTGCAGTTGTTGTAGCTTGGCCCATGTAACCAATGTCTTGAAGAGGAGTTTACTGTAACAGATTTCCCTTTTGAGTTGGTTTTTGTGCTGAATTGTATTTCATCCCATTTTTTGTCACCTTAACTGGGATATCAACATTCTTTCCAAATCTCAAACTAATTACTTTGCAGTGTTCTTTGCTCTCTCTCCTAGGGTCTTTTGTATTGCTAGGTAGGCTTCCTTGAGTTCTGCTGCTCATTGTTGTGGCCAGTTGTCCCATTTGGTTCTCAAGATTTCTCAAGGACACAGCTTGACTCTGCACAATTGCTTCATTCTTTGCAATATACTCCTTGATCAGTGTTTCCAATGAAGTGATTGGATCCTGACTAATATGCTTTTGCCCTTGACTTTGTTGATGAAAACCAAGTGGTTGTGTG
This sequence comes from Citrus australasica, assembly GCA_029618585.1. Taxonomy (NCBI): domain Eukaryota; kingdom Viridiplantae; phylum Streptophyta; class Magnoliopsida; order Sapindales; family Rutaceae; genus Citrus; species Citrus australasica. Next base: position 8,895,873 of record JARCIV010000002.1, on the reverse strand, counting down.
TTTTTACTCAGTCCATTCAATGCTGGAGCATTTCGATTCTGACTGCTCCATGAGAAATTTGGGTGTTGTTTTTAGCATGGGTTGTAAGTATTTGAATATGGGTTGTCCTAAGGTTGCTGATTGAAGTTACCCACATAGTTTACTGAAGCTGGATTTCTAGGACAATTATCAAAATCATGTTCTTCACCACAATAGACACAAGAAAGTTCAGTAACTTGCTTTACTATTGTTGGAGCAGCTGTCATGGCTATTATCATGTTAGTCAATAAGGATACTTGTGCTGATAAGGCTGTAATTGCATCAATGTTATGTACCCCTGCTGATCCTCTTGCTACTGGTTTCCTGGCTGAGGGCCACTGGTAATTATTATTGGTAATTCTTTCCAGAATTTCAGAAGTTTCAGTGTAAGATTTGGATAACAGAGCTCCATTTGCTGAAGCATCCACAATTAATCTTGTACTTGGATTCAACCCATTGTAGAAAGTTTCCAATTGAATGCAACAAGGAATACCATGATGAGGACACCTTCTGAGCAATTCCTTGAATCTTTCCCAAGCCTCGTACAAACTTTCATCTTCTAGTTGATGGAATGAAGTAATTTCATTCCGCAACTTTGCATTTTTTGTTGGTGGAAAATATTTCATTAGGAATTTATCAGCCAGTTCATTCCATGTAGTGATGGAATCATATGGTAACGAATTTAACCATGCTCTTGCTCGATCTCTTAAGGAATAAGGAAATAGTCTCAGCCTTAAGGCATCTTGTGTTGCTCCAGCATTCTTGAAATCATCACTTACTTCCAAGAACAATTTAAGATGGAGATGAGGATCTTCATTTGGCAATCCATTGAATTGCCCAACTGTTTGCAATATTTGAAACATTACTGGCTTTAACTCAAAATTTGCAGTGTCTACTTCAGATCTGATGATGTCATGATGTACAACTTGTGGAGTTAGCACAGCATAATCTCTTATATCTCTGTCTTGTCATCAGCCATGTAAATAATGTTGTTATTGCCTGGCTGTCTCCCGTTGGCTTGTTCATTCTGCTCTTCTTGAATGTTGACTGGTTGTAAGGGCCTGTGAGGATTCAAATTCCTTGCATCTTGTAAATTATTCATGCTTGAAGCAATTTCTGAATTCCTTTGTTCTCTTCACAATCTCCTGATAGTCCTTTCAATCTCAGGATCAAATTGGAATACTGCAAATCTATCTTTGCGCATGCATGTACCGATCTGCCAATAAATAGAATAAATCAAATCAAATTCGGCTCTATCAAGATTTACTTCACACTTCAAAAATAAACATTAAATCCCCGGCAACGGCGCCAAAAACTTGTTGGTTGATTTCTATAATCAATTACTATCAATGCCAATGTACAAGTATACACAACAAGTAATAAAGTGATGAGTATTCAAGATCGTCTCCACAGAGATTGATGTTACTCCAAAATGCTAAAGCAATCACAATAGTACAAATCAACTAAAAACTGAAACAAACAATTGTCAAATAATTATATCGTAACTAATAATTGTGAGAGATGGAAATAAAATAATATTGTAATGAAATAAACTAATTTAACTGTGTCTAAGATTCAATTGAGAATATAGTAGTTGAATGATCAAACTCTCCTAATGGGGTGACTGTTGTTTACCAAATTAGCACCAGTTGTTACAATAAGTGATGCAGCAATGGGTAGAATGAATCTGCATCCGCAGCTATCGCATGTTGGAAATCTCATACCTTTAAATCTACTAATAATGACCAGTTACTCATATATTTATAGTACGGCATTATAACCTTTAATCTCTCCACCCTACAAGGTGAACACCTATGTCTAGAGTATCACAAATCTTAACTTCAAGTATTACCTTTATGGGATTTAAGGTAACCTAATCTAGGAAACTCGACTTAAGAATGAGTAATACTATAATAATATCCGTTAAGACATGCCCTTTGTTGTTCTATCTTAACTAAAACTATTAAATGGGTGGTCAACCGAAATAACAGTTGTATTCATAAAAACTACTAGAGTATAATGCTACAGCATTACCATAACAACATAAAAGAATAGTCAAGAACCCATTGGATTATTTGTCATTCAACCACAAGTAAATTTAGTTCATAATCTAGATGAGAAAAATAAACATAAATATATTGATCTCGGAATACATCCAAACAATTCAAGGAAGAAGAGAAAATATAAGTTGAGCACGATGAAAGACAAATAATTCTGCATGGTTTTTTTCTTTGTTTCCGAATATCGATATTTAATCTTGATCTCTTTCTTCTTGCCTTTGTAATTATTTTTTATGATAATTCCTTGCCGCCTTTCTATGTGATGCACGCCTCCTTTTATATTGCAAATTAGGGTAAAAGACTCAAGGTCCATGCACGTGCATGCGTTTAAATTAGGAAGCATGCAGATTGCGATTTTATAGCTGACCCACGCTTTAAGCTTTCTCCCGTATTGCTCTCTGATTGCTGCAGCGCTGGTTGCCCTAGCATCCACAACAGCACTACCTTATTCCCAATTGTTCTTGTCTTCTTTTGTGGCCATCTTCTTTCCTCATCTTGCTCATCTAATGTCTCAGCATCCCCTTATGAATTTAAAGCCTACAATTATGCACCTATTTTTAGCACAAATTACTTAATTTAAACAAAACTTATTAAAACCGAACTAAAATGAATGTTTATGCAAAAGGTAATCAAAATGTAATAAAAACACCTTATTTGTTCTCTAAATGACCTTGATTCAAGTCTAGAATTGATGTAATAACTCTCATTTCCTAGAGTTATCAGCATGCAATCATGGTTTGGTCTATACATGGTGACAATGAAAATTTGACACCCAAGCATTCTTCTTCCTTCGATCTGCCAATCACATCTAAAGTCAGAGTACTCGTACGATACACGATCCCTGTCGTTGTCCATAATGCACAATTTTCAACCCCTTTGTTGCGTCATTGCCTTCACGTAATTCCTGAATCGATTCCCATTACAAAATATCTGGCCTTCGTGCATAACCATCATCTGCTTGTAACTGTTGTCAAACTTTACACCAACATTGTCTACAGCAGATAATATTACGTCTTATGGTGCTTTGTATGCTCTACTTTCATCACTTAAGCCATCATATCCCATGTCTCCACTTGTATCCAAATCATTTGGCAATTCACATTCTTCGTCATCTTCCCAGTGGGTTGAATTTTGCCTTCTCTTATCAAATTCAGATGCATCCCCTGTATAATTATCTTTCACCAAATTATCAAGTCTCGATCCATAAACCGGCAACTTTCTATTGGTGCTTCCGGGTATATTTTTCTGTCTTGTATGCATTAACTTTATCTTACTTTCCCTTTTGATTTGCATATTCATGTCTGCAATGCATCGATTCCCTTTCGAATTAGGGAAACTAGAACTACTAACTTCCTATTGGTTATGTGTGCCCTATAAGATCTCCCTCCATTGTAATTGGTTTGAAATACCTAATGCTTACGTTTCTTCTTTGATGTTCTGCCTTTATGACCTTGCATGCTGTAGACTTCCATTCGTGTTACGGTCGACGGCGGTTATTCTGTTGCAACTTGTGTGTGTTTAACATGGCTCTGGTTCGTCCTCGACATCCTCGAGCATCTATGAAACTTGACATCCTAGTGTTAACCATTATAATAAGATCATTAGTTCAATCTAACTGGTTTTCGCATGTTTTAACATAGATAACATCACATTAAATTGTCCATAATACTACATCGTTAATTATTACATGTCATTACCTTAGCTGTTATTATATTGCGACACATGTTATTTCCTTAATTACCTTTATGAAGAAACACATATTATGGCATGAACTTTCATTTTGGCTTCCAACTACTCTTCACTCGATTTCCCTTATGACTATATGAATGACCTTGCAATAAAAAATTAGTTATATTAGAAACCATTAACACAGTTCATTATGTTAAACTTTATGTATATCTTAGTTGTTTTGAGTGAGATATTGGATAAAAGAAATATTTCCAAATGTGTTAAAATTGGGGTGGATCGGTTTTGTACTGTGGAGTTATGAGCATATGGTTTCGATCCTCGGATGCACATTCAGATCGCCTCCGCGTGTTATGGCTTCCCTAATTTTGCCAACTTACTGCTTCTAACTCCAAGTTCGCATTATATACTCCATGAAAGCAGAGTGTACATAATGGTTTGCTAATAAGGTTAAACACAAACTCCAACAGTCGACCCAATTTATACTCCTCGTACGTGCCATGTTGAAGTAACATAATAAGTGAGTTTTGTGCATTTGTTCAAACGTAGGGGTGTTTGCATATCACATTTTACGAAATGAAAAGTAATTGATTTCAGATCCACGATATTGTAGATAATATTTAGACCCAATGTAATATAATGTATAGCTAGGTGAACTTGATTGCAAATCAATCCATCCGCCTGCGAATCTGATGTGGGTTAGTTGAGTCCATGTTTAGTCTATCATTTTGCTGATTAATATGTCGGTTGAAAGTATTTAATAATCTAACTATGTTCGAACTGCTCTAAGGTATATCAAGCCTTCATAACCACATAATCAAAGTTACAATGTGTGTTTTACTATTTAGGAAAATTATCATTCGTATACCCTTAATTTACTCCGTTATCAAAAACACTACAATACTTTGAGGGTGTATCAATCGTCCACTCTAAGTTGACAAAATGTATCTGTTGTCCACTGAACTGTTACTTGTCGTTTAAATATGATGACATCAGAGGGGTAATTTAGTATTTTCATATGATACAAGTGATAATTTAAAGGTATATAAGTGATAATAACACTTTGAGGGTGTATCAATCGTCCACCCTAAGTTGACAAAAATACTATAATACTTTGAGGGTGTATCAATCGTCCACCCTAAGTTGACAAAAATACTACAACACTTTAAAGGTATATCAATCGTCCACTTTAAGTTGAAAAATGTATCTGCTGTCCACCAAATCGTTACTTGTTGTTTGAATAAGATGACATCAGAGGGGTAATTTGGTATTTTCATATGATACAGGTGATAATTTTCATTTACTTTAATTTAAGTTTCAAGGGTAAAATCGTCAATTTGCTATAATTCCGTTAACTTTCAAACGACAGCTAACGGTTTGGTAGTCGGCAGATAGCTTTTGTCAATAAAGCCGACTTCATCAATGTCCTAGTTCTACTGTCACACAACCAATATTAGTTCCTTCGGCCATGTGCCATGCATTAAGATCGCATACATTGGTTGTGATACATCATTTCGTATGAATCGAACCTACTAATTTCAACAACTTCATAACCCAAACAAAAATTCCTTGAAGTCTGCAACACATTATTATTTGTCATGTTCATCTCAGATTTAACGAGTTCTAGTGCCAACTCTAATTCATATTGTGAAGACAAATCATGTTATAAGTGTGTTACCATAACTTGACATTTACCATCACAACCAACATGATGGACAATTATAGTGCACAACCTTGTAATCAAAGTCCATATAAGTGTCCTGATTCTCTATATAGCGTTTAATGTACAAACCACAGTCATAAACTTTTAGGTTCCTTGGTAACTGTTGTCTAATACTAAATACAAATTTCTCAAACTTATACTCTCCACCATAAACAACCTTTAATTCATCTTTCAGCAAAGCATCAAGTGCACAAAGTTGCACGTTCATGCAAACAACTCTATCAGATGCTAACAGAAAATTGTCTATTCCTAAGTTACAAAAATTACGTTATGATGATATCTATTTCAATCTAATGTTGTTACAACCTCCGGACCATAATGAAATATTATGCATACATAGATAACGACGATTGCACATACAATCGTTCTAAACTACAACTATCACACTGCATATTAATGACTATAACAGTAAGAAATTCCCTACAATACTGAACTAAGATATCATTATCCACATTTTCTAAATTAACCTTTTTATAAGTAAAAATAAAATTCCGCAACAACTTTATTGCCCACAAAACTGCCTGAGCAACACAACAAACGTAAATACCTTCACATGCCATACCTAGAATATGATTATATTTGATGAGTTATAAAGTAATAAGAACCTCATATCACAATATGAATGACATGTCCAAACAATGCACGTCATTGTTTATTAATAAGATGTATCACTTACTTAACCTTTTAATACATGCACATTCCCTATAACTATCACTCACCATGCAATTTGCATCCATTTGTAAGTCATTTTCATTCGACATGCTGGCAAATGGATTCCAAATCTCAACACAGCAACAACGAAGGTCAACAATAAGCACATACCAATAGGACTGCCCATGCTTTATGGGAATGAATATTTGAAAATTGAACAACCCCAATATTTAATCCAATATACCTAACTACACTTTCTACATAGTCTTCCAAACATTAATGCAATTACCTTAACATAGTGTGTTAGGTTGTCCATGTAATATTGTCAAAACTTGGAACCTCTGCCTACTTTACTCATGTCAGTGTTCTCTAATAACACCATCCACTGAGTTCACAATCAACCTAATGTGTTAGCCCAATTTGTTTTATTAAATCATCACAAACATGCTTATTGCACTTAACATAATAAAGACATCAATAACTCATACTGAAAAATACGTTGGAATAAACCAATTGCGATGCGTGTTCTCTATTTTTTGCCAATCCTTCATAGAGAGTGTTTTCGCAGCAATCGAAATTATCTAAATTTCCAAAAATCACCTTTAGGGTATTAAATAATTTAACTTAATTTAAGTTTGATAATTCATACACATTATAAACTACTACCCCCCCCCTCCGTGAATTAAGCATTTGGGATAAAAGAGATAGCATTTCGTTTTGATAAACCCTGTTTATCCTTGTCTGATCTATGGCCTCTCTACATATTGCAAGAACCAACACAATCGATATCGCTGATGGTACCAATAAGAAAAACCAAAAAAAAAATTGACATTACACAACTTGCAACATAAAACTATAGTCAATATTGAATTTTAATTGGCATTTATCTAGATCTTCACTCATTATATATGTAATCAACTTGAGGTCACCATCATATACAGGTCGTGGGACAACAAAAGGCCCTGGGCTAAGATGACCAATATGCGTGACATCTTCATGTTCTTCTTCACATGACATCTGTTCACATATACCATTACATAAGTGAACCACACTACACTACCTTGGACCACATATCATTCAAATGTAATAGCTCCCGCTCATATCCCATTCGGAATAATTAATGGCATTCGTTTTACATAAAATATCATCCGATTTCAATTCACAGTTTATAATATCTGAACCGTTTCCAATTGAAGCAACTCAAACTATTGTTCTATCTAAGTATCCCAAGTCATATCTTTATTTTTTATGTAGATGCTTACCACACGAACCATCATTCTATTGTTTCAAACTGCCCAATATCTCATATGTCATCCGAAATAGACATTTAAGATGATATGAATTACTATCAACTCTAAATGATATACGATCAACCCAAGCTGAAATGTTGTTAACCTTCTCATATATTAAGGGAACTTGTGACCGCATATCTTCTACACCCTCCTGTGAATAATCCACGAGCCCATCCTCTACACTATCCACAGGCCATTCATCTTACCAATACAGTGGATTATCCAAGGAACAATAACCAAAACCATCCCATGAGCCATCGCCTGAACATTCGCCTGTTACTTCGTTTATCACTTCCTCCATATCTTCAAGTATTGATACCTACACAAAAGTGGATAAATGTAATTCATACTATTGAAGTTAAAACTTATACCAATAACATAACATATAGTCAACATTTGACCAGTGTTACATTAAATGATTTTAGATGGGTTAACCAATAAATTTATAACCAACTATGCTCATCACAGTAACCTAGTACCAGAAGGCCCAGAACAAGAAATCATCAACAATACTAAAAATATTATATAAATATGGTCGCATACAACAAGACACAAACCAAGTGCGGTACCTTAGAGGTTGTCGCTCGACGGTAAAAATTCATGTTCGGTTCACTTTCAATTTAATCATGTAGTCTTGTCGCCAAAATAACGAAATACCTGACGCGACCCACTTAATAATCATGTAATCATGTCACCTTAAACCAAACACCTAACTGCCTTGCTTAATACCTACTACCACGACTTATATAAAACATCTGCACACCCATTTCCCACAAATTAAATAATGTTAATACGTAAATGATATCATCTATACATTTTTACCAAATTATTGAACATAAAAACCATTAAAGTTTTATGTCTAACTAAAAATTAACAAATATTCAACTCATTGTTAATGTTAATCCTACCAAATCAAAGGAAAAAAAATCTTTAACACATCCACGGTTTTAGACTTGATGACAGGAACTTTAAAATAAATTTGTATTAAATTATGCATGCATTTAACTAATACAAAATTTGTTTTGGTTACAATTTAATACTCGTGTCGCTCTCAGTCGCCAATGAATTAGTGAACGCAGTCAATCCGAATAGGAGGCAAAAAATAAATTGTCTCAAGCCAAATCCAACCCAATCATTAATCCTCTTAATTCTCACATCCCAACACCTTTATTCATTATTCTTGTCCTGTTTAGGTAGTGGGAAATTTTCCAATCTCCACCAATAACAACATAATATCCACGATATTACATGCATTAATACTCTTTAATTGATGCTAGTGAATAAAATATCTTAATACCTTCTCTTTCGGGTTGCTGCTATTCTTCTCGAACCACTTCATAAACCTTTTTATTTCATTTGAATTCCACACTGCAACCGAACAATTCATTAGGTCTCTTAGTATCTTTGAGTAGGCAACTATGTTGATATATAGTATCTAAAATTAAAAAAATAAAATTTTCATATGCCTAACTATAAATATTTGCATTGTACTAAAATTGGTGGTATTTACGGCTAGGATTTGATGGGCGGGTCTTTATGGTTCTGATGGTGGTGGAGATCGACATAAAATATTAAAAACAATAGCGGCAGTGGCTATTGTGAGGTGGCTGGAACAGGAGCTAGACTTTTGAGCCTAGGTAACATTTCTTCACTTTTTTATTTCCTTTTTATTATGTTTTAGTTTTGAATCAATAATTTTGATTTCATTAGTGTAGTTATATATTCATCTCTGTTTTCAATTTTGTGTTTCATTCTAAAAAAGAAAAAAAAAGATAAAAAATTAATGGAAATATGAGGTTGAAATTAAAGAAAACTATTGAAATTGGAGTTTTCACTGGATATTCTCTTCTTCTCACTGCACTCACAATTCCAGAGGATGGTCAGGTAAATAGTCCATCGTCATATGTGATGTTGTAGAATTGAATTTATTAATGCAGTGTTCCAGCAATATGTTATGGCTTTGGTTAAATTGTGTTAACATCTTATTATCATATCATGCACTTGACTACCAAGCTATTTATGACTGGAAACAAAACACTGCATATTACAGCAATTGATGTGAATTGTGAGACATATGAAATAAGATTACCTATCATTAAAAAGGCTGGAGTTGATCACAAGATAAACTTCATTAAGTCAGAGGCACTATCAGTTCTTGATCAGCTACTAAAAGATGTAAAGATTTAATACTCTAAAATATTTACATTTGTTCCTTCCATTACTCTTCTATTCAATTGAATTTTGTTTTTGAACGAATATCCTTTCTGGAATCTGCTGCAAAGTGAAAATGAAGTCAGTTTTGACTATGCTTTTGTGGATATCGACAAGGACAATTGCTGTAACTACATGAGAGGTTGATGAAGTTGTTCAAAGTGGGCGGTATAGTTGTCTATGACAGCACACTCTGGGAGGGGAACAGTTGCAATGCCTGAAGAGTAGGTTTCGAACCATTTTAGAGGCAGCAGCAGGCAAGCAATATTGGACCTTAACAGATCACTTGCGGATGATCCTCATGTCCAACTTTCTCATGTTGCTTTAAGTGAGTTAGTGAATATCCAGTATGTATACATATTGTATTGTGCTAGCTAAAGTTAATGGAAATATGAGGTTGCTGCTAAATAATTTGATTTTATATATAATTAGTTTATAGGCTTGCCGTTATCTCTATAAAATGTATTTATCCAGAAAATACGCATTGAGCCTTAGCAAATTTCTTTTTTTCTTCCTCTAAAGAAATACACATTTATATTTTATGTCTTCTTCTCTTTGACCATAGTACAAATTGTAATTAAATCACTACTTGAGCAGCTCACTGACCTTAGCATATTGATTTGTCCTCAACATGATGTTGTTTGTCGTGTAATTACTAGACTAAAAAGGAAAGGGATGAAGCATGATCATCACATGTGCAATCTAAAAGGCAAATAATGCCTGCAGCATCAATTGCAGTTACATCTTATACTATTCTTAGTAGTGGGAAAAGAGGTTCTTTTTCCTTGCAGTTTTAGGTTTACTTTTGTTTTAGCATCCCTTGTATTTACCTTTTACTTATTTTTTATCTCATTCAATATCTTAGCCCTTAAGGATGAGGATTTGGCCCTGCTGGATAGAAAATACATGCTGGAATTACTTTTGCCATTATTACTAAGCTGACAGGCCGTAATGCGGCTCTTTTACAGCAGCAGAAAGAGCAGCAGCTACTCTTTATTAATGTGGACGATTTCGCTCATACAAGTTTCATCTATGACTTTTACCTTGTTTGATGCTGGAATTAGAGTGCTATTGGAAGATGGTATTGGTGCTAGAAGTTTTGCTGGAGTCTTGCTAGAAGTCTTGCTGTTGAAATATTTTCATTAATTTTTGGAAGTTTTGTTGGGTAACTTGGCTCGGTGGCTGGTGTTGCTTGTTAGAAAATGTATATTTATAAAAGAGAAAATCGTTATTTTATACTTCAAGTTTTACTAACATTCCTACTTTTATGTATTTAAGCTTCTTATGATTTAATTATGTGAGTTTTATTTTAATTAAGTATTTTATGCATTTTAGGGGCATCATGGTCATTTCACAATGAACGAGAGCTCAGATGGCAAAACGGACATCACTTTTAAACTCAGGACAGTCGAAAACCTTAGAAATAGCATAAAAGGAAAAATGACAGTGTTCACATGTACGGTACTGTCCATGTTACTGTTCACGACACTGTTCACACATACGGAACGATGACGTGGCATTGACCGATGATGTGGCATTGACTGATGAGGTGTCACGATTCTATTGGACAAAATTCTTATACACTGTTGATCGGTGACGTGGTAGCATGTTAGTGGACCAAAAATCACGCGTACGGTACATGCATATACACAGGATTATTTTCAACCAAACCGCATCACTGTTCAAGTGGTTGACTGTTCAAACCGCGTGGTCAAACCGTGTCACTGTTCAAATCGCGTGGTCAAACCGCGTACTGTTGACTAATGACGTAGCGCGATCCTGAGCGTCCAATCTGTTTTTAATCTTATGGCTATGATTTACTCAATGTATCTATAAAAAAAGGGGTCTCCCCCCCTAATTTGGCATCCCATAATTCATTTTTGAGCTTCATTTTCTGTAATTCCTTCTCCATCTTGTATTTTCTATGTATTTTAATAAATTCATATTTTACCCTCAATTCAATTATGAGTAGATAATTTTCTTTCAAGCTTGGGTTGAAGGTGAAGTCTCAACATGTGCCATGGGCTTTATTTAGTAAATTTATTTTCTCTTTCCCTCTAATTTTTGTGGATATTTTGACTTTTCGTCGACAAATATAATAATAATCTTGTCTAGATACCGCCCTGGTTTCACCGGCTCCCTAATACAAGGTTATTATTATTTAGCACAATAAGCTCTTAGCACCATATTGATTAGAACGTGGTTTATGAGATGTGGAAACCCCCCTCATGAATTAATAAGGAATATTTAGCCCATGGTGTATATTGATACGGATCCAGATACCCAAGTACGTCATTTCAATAGATTTCTCTTCAATTTATTTTCGCCATTTCAATTCCAATTTTAGGATAATCTAAGTCACTTTCACCACAAATCCAACAACCCTCATACAAAATTAATTCTACATATAATTAAAATCCACATGCTCGTGGGATCGACACTCGTCACCATTAATATATTCTACAATATATTCGTGCACTTGCGAGTTCAATAAAATTTACACAACAAGTTTTTGATGCCGTTACTAGGGAGGTAAGTTATTTTAATTTGTAGAATTAATTTTTGTAAAAAAAATTCTTTTAGTTATTTTTCTTGTAATTTTTTTAGTTAAAAAAAAGGAAATTATCATTCATCTAACCTATACATGCTCTGTTATCAAAAATACTACAACACTTTGATGGTATATCAATCGTCCACCCTAAGTTGACAAAATGTATCTATCGTCCACCAAACTGTTACTTACCGTTTAAATAAGATAACTTCAGAGGGGTAATTTGGTCTTTTCATTTGATACAAGTGATAATTTAAGGGTATACAAGTGATAATAAAAGAATTTAAGGGTATACAAGTGATAATTTTCAAGGGTAAAATCATCAATTCACTATTATTTCGTTAACTTTCAAACGGCAGCTAACGGTTTGGTGGTCGGCAGATAGCTTTTGTCAATTTAGGGTGGACGATTGATACACCCTCAAAGTATTATAGTATTTTTTATAACAGAGCATCTATAGGGTATACGAATGATAATATCCCTAAAAAAAGAGTGAATTTACATTTTGAGCTAAGAATTTTTTTTTTCTCTCTTCTTTAAAATTCTATAATTTAATTTTCAAGTTATTTTTTTGTAATTTTTTTTGTTTATCTTATTAATTTATTTTTAGTTAATTTATTTCACGTATTTATTTTAGTGTGTTTTTATAGAAAGGTTGTAACAGTATGATAATGTTAGTATCGTAATTTCTCCTTATTCTTTATTTTTATTTGTTTTGTTCCCATTTTTTGTTTTCTTTCCATGCATGGTTGAAAGTCATTATTACCTAATCTTGAACATATAGACCTTGAACTTGAAAAAATATTTCGCACACACAAACACGTTGTAATTAAAGATGAAAGTGAAATGGATTTGCAACAACAACCACCACCACAGGAGAGGCCATTTAAGGACTATTTCAGTCCTTTAGCTAATTTGAGTACATCATGCATAAGATACTCAAATGTAGCTGCTATGAGTTTTGAACTAAAGCCTAGTGTGTTAAATTGTCTCCCACCATTCTATGGCCCAGAAAATGAGGACACATATAATCATTTGAATGATTTTTATGCTATTTGTCAAACATTTAAATATGAGAATTTTTCAGACAATGATGTTAAACTTAGACTATTCCCATTTTCTTTAAAGGATAGAGCTCGTTCATGACTCAATACATTGCCTGCTAATAACATTACATCATGGGAACAAATGGTAACAAAATTTTTGAATAAATATTTCCCACTGCATAAAACCAATGCTATTCACAGGGAAAACTTAGAGTTTACCCAAAGAGAAGACGAGCAATTTTTCGAAACATAGGAGCGATTCAATGGGCTACTCTTGAAGTGTCAACATCATGGGTACGAGAAATGGCACCAATGCCAGTACTTTTTGAAGGGATTATTGCCATATGTGCAAGAATAGCTAATGGCAACAAGTGGAGGAGAGCTAATGTCAAAAATTACATATGAGATTTGGGAATTCTTCTAGCGACAAGTGGATAATTCCTAACAACGGAATTGATCGCTCATGAATACTAAAAGAATTAAGGGAGTAAATGAGGTTCACATTGGCGAGTCAAGTTCAGAAATTAAAGAAGTCAAAGCGATAATTAAAGATCTTTCTCGACAAATAGCATCATTAACGACTGCTAAATCAACAGAACCACATGACCATGACTCATACTCAGATCAAGTCAATGCCATAGGTGTAATGAGAAAACCATCAAATTACAACTCATACTCCAACACATATAACCCTGGATGGAGAGACCACCCCAATTTTTCATGGTCTCAAGGATTCCAACAGAATGGACCAGCAACTCCAGCTCTACCAATTCAACTAATTCCTCAAATTCCTCAAGCCTCTCAGCCTTCATTTAGACCATACAATCAGAACCAGAACTACTCTCAACCCAGATCATGGGAGGATTCATTCCAGAATCTCAAGAATCTTATTCATTCCATGATTGAGCAACAGAACCGCACCATCGATGAACTACGAAATGAGATGAGAGCAGGCTTCAACTCACAAGCCCAATTAGTTTCAAGTCTCGATAAGATGGTGGGACAACTTGCTTCTTCAGTTCAGACCTTGGCAATGATTGTTGAAAAAAGCAAGTTTACAAGTCAACCAGTGTCTAATTTTAAAGGAGTGCATGAAGTAAGTACCAGTTCACCACAACAGCATGGAGAGGTCAAAGTAGTCATGACCTTGCGAAAAGGAAAAGAAGTCGACAACAAAGTGGAGATGCCGGTAACGAAAGAAAATCAAATTGTAAATTTGAATGTTGATGACTCACCATTGGAAGAGAAAGAAGAAACCAACCCACGAGAATATATTCCCAAAGCTCAATTTCCTCAGAGGTTAGCTAAAGGAAAGAAGGGAAAATCTATAAGTGAGATTTTTTAGATCTTCAAATAAGTAAGTGTTAACATCCCTTTACTTGATGCTATAAAACAAGTTTCATCTTATGTCAAGTTTCTTAAAGACATTTGTACTAAAAAGAGAAACATTCACGTTCAAAAGAAGGCATTTTTAACAGAAAACGTTAGTTCTATACTCCAACACAAAATTCCTCTAAAATGCAAAGACTCAGGCTCCCCCACTATCTCATGTAGTATAAGGAACCACACAATTGAGAATGCTTTGTTGTATTTAGGAGCTAGTGTAAATCTGTTACCTTATTCAGTATTTATGAAACTTGGACTTAGAGAATTACACTCAACTCCAGTGGTGTTACAGCTTGCAGATCGGTCCACGAAAATATCTCGTGGTATTGTGGAGGACGTGTTTATCCAGGTAGACAAGTTTTATTTTCCCGTTGATTTCATTGTAATTGACACTCAACCAATCTAGGATTCAAGGAAACACATCCCCATTATTCTCGGCCGACCTTTCTTGGCAACTGCCGATGCTCACATTTAATGCAGAACTGGAAATATGCAGTTGTCCTTTGGCAACATGACTACGGAGCTAAACATCTTCAACATTGCCAAACAACCTCACAATGCAAATGATGAAATTATTGACGTGGATTTAATAGAGGAAATAATTGATAATACTTTTCTTTCAAACCTTAGTGATGACCCTTTACAAACATGCTTAACTCACTTTGTTTTGGATTTTGATATTGACATATCAGTGGATGAGGTCAACGGCCTACTTGACTCAGCACCATCCATGGACACTAATAAATGGAAGTCAAGAGTTGAACAACTAGCACCATCAGAGAAGAAACTCATCCCATCATCAGAATCACCACTGAAACTCGAGTTCAAACCATTACCCAACACTTTGGAATATGCATTTTTTGGAGAAGAAGGTATTCTGCCGGTAATCATCTCATCATCCTTAAATGACGAACAAAAAGATAAGTTGTTACATGTTCTAAAAGAGCACAAAAGAGCATTATGATGGACCATAGCAGACATCAAAGGTATAAACCCAGTAGATTGCATGCATTACATTCACCTTGATGAAAATGGTGAACCTACTAGGGAAATGCAATGTTGGTTAAATCCTAACATGAAAGAAATTGTTAAAACTGAAGTCCTTAAGTTATTAGATGCAGGTATCATTTACCTCATTTCTGATAGTTCATGGGTCAGTCTTGTACATGTTGTCCCCAGTCATAAGTCACAGTAGTTACCAATGCTGATAATGAATTGATACCTACTAGAGTGACTACAGGATGGTGCGTATGCATTGATTATAGAAAGTTGAATTCTATCACACGTAAAGACCACTTTCCTTTACTATTTATCGATCAAATGCTTGATAGATTAGTATATTATAAATTTTATTACTTCTTAGATGGCTACTCAGGATATAACCAAATTCTCATAGCACCAAAAGATCAAGAGAAAACCACTTTCACTTGCCCTTTTGGCACTTTTGCATATAGGAGAATGACATTTGGATTATGTAATGCACCTGCTACATTTAACGATGCATGTTGAGCATTTTTTCTGATATGGTTGAACGATTCCTTGAAGTCTTTATGGATTAATTTTCTATCTTTGATGATTCGTTTGATCGATGTTTACATCATCTAACACTAGTTCTGTAAAGATGTATCGAGAAAAAACTTAATCTTAAATTGGGAGAAGTGTCATTTTATGGTAAAATAAGGTATTGTTCTCGGTCACATCATTTCGAGCAAAGGTATTGAGGTTGACAAAGCAAAGGTGGATCTCATTTCCAATCTTCCTCCACCTAAAACAATCAAAGAAGTAAGATCTTGCCTTGGGCATGCTAGTTTTTATAGACGTTTCATTAAAGGTTTTAGCAAAATTTCTAAACCCTTATGCAATCTACTTACTACGGATGTACCTTTTATCTTTAATGATTCATGTCTTGTGGCATTTGAAAAATTAAAGTAGTTATTGACATCATCACCCATCATTCAGCCCCCAAACTGGAGCTTACCATTTGAGCTCATGTGTGATGCATCTGATTATGCAGTATGAGCAGTATTAGGACGAAGAGTTGATCGAATTTCCCATGTTATTTACTATGTTAGTATGATATTGAATGATGCACAGTAGAACTATTCAACTACTGAAAAAGAAATGCTAGCAGTAGTGTTTGCATTAGAGAAATTTTGATCTTATCTCATTGGTTGTAAAATAATTGTGTTCACCGATCATGCTGCTTTTAAATATCTTTTCACAAAGAAATATGTAAAATTTAGACTAATTCGTTGGGTGTTGCTTTTGCAGGAATTTGACTTGGAATTTAAAGATAAGAAAGGCACAGAAAATGTTGTAGCAGACCATCTCTCTCGTCTCCATTTTGACACAATTATAGAATCGTTACCATTGAATGAGTCATTTCCAGATGAACAAATGAAGAGTATGGAAGTATTACTGTGGTATGCAGATATAGTTAATTATCTTGTTACAGGTCAACTTCCAGAGCATTGGATTAAGCAAGACAAGGCCAAATTTTTTGCGAAAATAAAGAATTTCTTTTGGGATGACCCTTATTTGTTCAAGTATTATGCAGATCAAATTGTTAGACGATGTGTCCCAGAAAGTTAAATTCATAATATTCTTTCATTCTGTCATGAACAAGCTTGTGGAGACCATTTCAGTGCTAAGAAAACAACTACTAAAGTTTTACAATGTGGTTTTTATTGGCCAATTATATTTCGAGACGCTTACACTTTCTGTTCTTCATGTGAGAGGTGTCAATGAATGGGGAGCATTACACGAAGGAATATGATGCCACTTAATCCAATTTTAGTGGTTGAGATTTTTTATGTATGGGGCATCGACTTCATGGGACCATTTCCCCCTTCTTTTGGCCATCAATACATATTGATTGTTGTTGACTATGTATTAAAATGGGCAGAAGCAATTCCATGTAGAATCAATGATCACAAAGTGGTGATAGGATTTTTGAAAATCAACATTGTTTCACGCTTTAAATTCCCTCGAGCGATAATCAGGGATAGTGGTGCCCACTTTTGTAACAAAGCATTCAAAACTCTTTTAATAAAGTATTCAATCATTCACAAAATGGCGACCCTATATCATCCACAGACCAGTGGCCAAGTTGAGATCTCCAATCGAGAAATAAAGCACATATTAGAAAAGACGGTGAGGCCAGACAGAAAAGATTGGTCATTAAGACTTGATGATGCATTATGGGCATATAGAACTACTTTCAAAATTCCGATTGGGATGTCACCCTACAGGCTAGTGTATGGAAAAGCTTGCCACCTACCTGTGGAACTCGAGCATCGTGCGTACTGGGCCATCAAAAAATTCAACTTTGACATGCAGCAAGCTAGCTCGGAAAGAAGATTACAACTGACAGAACTTGAAGAAATTCACAATGATGCATACGAAAATGCCAAAATTTACAAGCAGCGAATGAAAGTCTTTCATGACAAGCAAATTATGAGAAAATTTTTCACTCCAGGTCAGCAAGTACTTTTATTCAATTCTCACTTGCACCTATTCCTAGGTAAATTATGCTCTCGATGGTTTGGCCCCTTTATTGTCCACACTATTTTTTCACATGGGGTAATTGAAATTAAGGACCCAAAAAACGGTGTCACGTTTAAAGTTAACGGTCAAATATTAAAGCCATATTTAGAGTACCAACCACATGTAGAGGACATCGAAATAAATTTGAGTGACCCACTAGATTTGAATTAAGATTTTTTTCTTTTCGGTGATTTGATTTTTTGTTATTTCTTTTTACTATTCTTTTGCTAATTGAAATTATTTTTGCATAAGTGTGTTTGTTTAACTATTAAGTTTTCTTTTATCATTGTTAATCATGAGTGCCATAGAAAAATAGTTCCTCCTGGACATTCTTAGATCACTTCAACGTGTAAAATCTCATCTCAAAAGGCAGATTCAATTTTATAAAACACATCATATTTGGGCTCTACAACCACCAGAGTTAGTATCCCATGTTGAGGATTTAGAAAGCCAACTCAAAGACATTGAGAGAGGTGTCTACAACATCCAATTGGAGCTTGAGGTAAATTTAATAAGAGGACGATTGTAATTTTCTTTAGATATTTTAGTTTGTTTTTCTTTATTTGTGTGCTTTAGTTTGTTACCTCGGTGTATTGGCGGATAACGGCATTCCGTGAAAATCAAGTCGGTTACTTCAGCTTCCTATAAAAACTGATCTTTTGAGGCGAAGGTATGGACAGAAACGAGATTCTAGCAAAGCTTCACAATCGATTCCCTTCACTTCCTCAGAATGTCTTCCTTAAAATTTATAAAGCTCAGTCCAAAAGCATGCGATTGCTCATGAGGAATAATATAGCTACTGACATTCGCTAGTTAATTGAGGCCAAAGTGCGATTGGCAGGTGAGTTACCTCCAAATTTATTGCATATATGCCTGGTTGTGGTAAAGGAAATATGCAAGAAAACGAAGAACTCGAAGAATTTCTGTTGCTTGTCATAAGTGTGCCAAAATGAGTTGCTATAAAAAAAACTATGTTCTTTACGAATGGTGTCTGATAACATGGAAGATAAGATTCAATTCATTAGGGATGGCTTGAATAAGGAGTCATTGGATGATATCATTTTGTCTCTTGAAACGCATCCCAATGGATATGTACAAGGATCGATTCTCCAGTTATGACCATTATTCAAGAAAGAGCATGCACGATATAGTCTCGAGAATCTGACTATAAACAACTTTATTTGCCAGTTTATAAGAAAACTAGATGGGAAGCCTATCATCGACCCATAGAGGGCGTTTAAGCCGTTTCTGGACGTAAAACTAGAGGAAGATGTGAGCCACACGCAACTACCTGTAAATATCATTTTACTTCATTGTTATTTTATTTCACTGTTGTTTTATCATTTGTGTTATTGTCTTTAATAATTTTTTTTCCTTTTTACTGTTTACTTTTTGACTCTTGAGCCATGTGCTTTCCGCGTTAATTGACATTGACATGCTACCTCATACACAGTTGTGACCCATTGTCACCAAAATTCTTAAATATGACTTTTTGTTAAGCACTCACAAATTATTTTTGAGAAGTATCCCAATGGCAGCTACTCCCAACAAACAATTCAAGAACATTTGTGTGCTTTCTGAATTTAACTATGGTAAACATAAAGAGTTCGTTGAGGTAGCCATAAATCATGGTCGAAGTATAGCAGAGAGAAAATTCACTTGGTGTATGGAGGAGGTAACCGAGGGTTATCAAAATTGGTCTCAGAAGCTGTTTTTGTTAAAGGAAGCCAAGTGTTAGGCATCATTCTAAAGGCCCTAAAAATTTTGGGAAGTTTGTCTAACTCACCGACTGGAGAAGAGTTAGTCGTCTCAAGTATGTAAGAAAGAATAACTGAAATGCTTAATCATGTTGATGCTTTTATTTTCCTACCATGAGATCTTTCAACTCTAGAGGCACTTATCACATTACCATCTTGGGCCCATCTGCACATTCACCAGAAACCCATCGGTTTGTTAAATGTTAATAACTTTTATGAAAGCTTCATCGCATTTCTTAACCATGCAATAAAAAATTATTTCATTCCTTCCACAGCGAAAAAATATTTTATTTGTGCTCACACTGCTAATGAGCTACTTGATCTGTTACAAACTTATAAACTGGAGCCAGACCCATGGACCTTTGTGTTGGAGCGTCCAAATAATGATGGTAACAGTAGCCGCAGTAAGAAGCATAAATTAGATTTAACTCTCCGCTTGTAAATATTTTCTTTTGTGTTGCACCACCCAGGTGATGTCTTCTAAACTCTACTTCTTTCCTTTAAAAAATTGAGAGCAATGTTTCATTCTGGTTGGGGGGAGGGAATAGTTGATAATTGTGAAATCTTGATTACGTTTTTACTAATTTTTTATTATAGAAACTAACCGTGGCTAATTTTTTGTGTTGAAGATGGCTGAATATGGAGTGTAGTGACTCTAGAAACGCATCTTCTTGGTTTGAAAAAAAAACAAAAAAAATCTTTTCTTTCTAATTTCACTTTTATAAATATGCATTTTAAAATTTTTGAGTCGAAGATGGCTGAATATAGAGTGTAGTGCCTCTAGAAACGCATCTTCTTAATTAAAAAAAATTATTTTTCTATCATTTTAAGTGTAACTTTTCTAATTAGTTTTTCTGCATCATTTTCACCTTTCTGCATGCATATTTTCTTTTCATGTTTAGAATAGGTTGGAGGGTAGACTGTCGTTAAAAAAAAAATTGTGTATTTTTTTTTATATTGGATGACATGATGACTTTCAATTTTTAGTATTTATATTATCTTTGGTCTTAACTGATGTTACACTATGTTTGCTACTCTACATGTTGATGTCGGAGACAAATATGAGTTGCTTAAAGGAATGCACATGTCATAATAAGTACCAAGTGGGTTTTTTTTTTTTTTGAGCCTGTCATTTTTCTTGGAGAGTATCCTATTTTGCCCATTCTTCATACAGCTTAACAGTTTATTATTTTATATACGATCTCTAGATTTTTTTTGAGTCAACCCTCTAAAAAGAAAAAAATTAAGATAAAAAAAGAAAAAAAATGTGTGTTTCTACATCTTAAGGTCCATCTAATTAGTAGATATGTAAGATTATTTAGAGCCCTAAAAGACGATGGAAAAACCATCTTTGACCCGTTTGAGCCTTTCAAGCCATCCATTTTGTGAAAAATTCATAGTTAACCATTTTGAGCTTTTAAAAAAAAAACTTTTCTTTGTCAAACTTATTATCTTGACCCACTCCAATTTGGAGTATTACCCGATATCTTACAAGTTCCATCACCTATTTATATTTGAGAAAAATGTAAATAATTATTTTGTTCAGTGAAGTTGTGCCAAACAAAAAAAACAAAAGAAAATTGTTGTTTAAAAAAATAATAATAATAGGTGAAATCCACCTTGTAATTTCCAAAAAAATTCTACTTTTTCTCAAACATATATATTTTTTTTCTATTTTCCTTCATTTGTTAGCCATATCCTTAGCCTACGTTACATTCTAATAAAAGTCATTCCTGATTTTAGGGAGCTATAGTCTGAAATAGAAGCTAGATATATGGACTAAAACAATGTAGTGATGCATAAAAAATAATAATAATAATAAAAAGTAAAAAAAATGAATACATTGGGTTGACTAGCCTTTTGACTTTAGATCGTGTTATTTTTAAGTTATGGGTAAATTTCTTTTATCTTGGTGAAAGCGTGTGATATTATTTATGTATTATTTTCTCTCAAATTTAGCATACATTGGAGTGACTATTTTTGTTGGGTTTAATTTCCTTGTGAGAGTGTCACTACTTCCAGTGAGATTTTGGGGTTTGACATGTCATTCTTGAAAGTAACTGTAACAAAGTATACTAGGTTGATTCATGTGGATGGTTGATGTGGGTGTGATGTTTCTTTAGACTGGAGATAATGCTTATACTTTTATTTGATTGTTATCATTAGTCTGATTGAATAAACAAGAGTGTTTAAAAAAAATTGGGTTTGAATTTTGTTTTCGCTTTATTTGCTAGGGACTAGTAATAAGCTAGTTGGGGGGTGTGTTGAGTGTTAGAAAATGTATATTTATAAAGGAGAAAATTGTTATTTTATACTTCAAGTTTTACTAACATTTCTACATTTATGTATTTAAACTTCTTGTGATTTAATTATGCGTATTTTATTTTAATTACGTATTTTATGCATTTTAGGGGCGTCATGGTCATTTCACAATGAACGAGAGCTCAGACGGCAAAACGAACATCACTTTTGAACTTAGGACAATCGAAAATCTTAGGAGGAGCATAAAAGAAAAAATGACACTGTTCACATGTACGGTACTGTCTATATTACTGTTTACGACACTGTTCACACATATGGAATGATGACGTGATATTGACCGATGATGTGGCATTGACTGATGAGGTGTCACGATTCTATTGGACAAAATTCTTATACACTGTTGATCAGTGACGTGACAGCATGGTAGTGGACCAAAAATCGCGCGTACGGTATATGCATATACACAAGATTATTTTCAACTAAACCGCGTCACTGTTCAAGCCAGTTGACTGTTCAAACCACATGGTCAAACCGCGTACTGTTGACTGATGACGTGGGCAATCTTAAGCGTCCAAACAATTTTTAATTTGATGGTCATGATTTACTTAATGTATCTATAAAAAGGGGGTCTCCCCCCTAATTTGACATTCCTAAATTCAATTTTTAGCTTCATTTTCTATAATTCCTTCTCCATCTTCTATTTTTTATGTATTTTAATAAATTATTATTTTACCCCTAATTCAATTATGAGTAGCTAATTTTCTTTCAAGCTTGGGTTGAAGGTGAAGTCTCAACATGTGTCATGGGCTTTATTTGGTAAATTTATTTTCTCTTCCCCTCTAATTTTTGTGGATGTTTTGACTTTTCATCAACAAATAATAATAATCTTGTTTAGATACCGTCTTGGTTTCACCGGTTCTCTAGTATAATATTATTATTATTTGGCACAATAAGCCCTTAGTACCATATTGATTAGAGTGTGGTTCATATGGTATGAAAATCCCCCTCATGATTTAATTGACATTAATAAGGAATATTTAGCCCATGGTGCATGTTGATGCGGATCCAGATACCCAAGTACGTCATTTCAATAGATTTCTCTTAAATTTATTCTCGTCATTTCAATTCCAATTTTAGGATAATCTAAATCACTTTCACCACAAATCCAACAACCCTCATACAAAATTAATTCTACATATAATTAAAATCCACCTCCTCGTGAGATCGACACTCGTCACTATTAATCTATTATATAATAGATTTGTGTACTTGCGAGTTTAATAAAATTTGCACAACAGCTGGAATTTGAATTGCTTTTCTTGGAGTTTAATTGAGATTTAAGTATTGTTTTATATTTTGGATTTTTTTTCTTTTTTATTTGGGATGTTTTATTATGTATTGGCGGTGATGACATTGAATACTAGATGTATTTGTTTTCAAAATTAACTTGTTGGATTGAATGGAGGTTAATTAATATTAATTGCTTCTATTTTTTTGACGATATTCATTTTTATTAATTAATTAATTAAATTTGTAATCAAGAATTCACAAATAAATTATAATCATCATATAATTTTTTAAAAAAAAATTAACTTTATGACGGGAAATACCCATCATAGCATTTGTCATAAAAAAATTTCTACCAAAATTTAATCATAAATTTACAAATGACAATTTAATTTCCCGCCAAAAATTAAAAAAAATGGCAGTAAAATTCCAGCCAATAATAAATTTAATTTCCCATTAATAATAAATTCAAATTCAAATTTAATTATTTTTTCACATAAAAATATTATGTGACAGATATATGACGGTAAAATACTATCAGGAATTTATGACGGAAAATATTCTGTCATAAATTAATGACAGTGACATAAATGACGGATGAACTGTCTGTCATGCACTCCCTTTTATGACAGTTATTTCCTGTCACCTATTACTTGTTTTTTTGTAGTGTAGTTAGATCCACAAAAAGTCCTCTATCCTTAATACCTATTATATATGAAAAACTCTATGCATTAATCTCCAACTGCATTCCATTGACAAATAAGGCAGACTTCGAAACATCTACCTTATCAACCACCCACAAAGTTTATTTTGTAACCTTCCACAGTTCATATCCATTAGCTTACTAAAACTCGATTCCCTTACAATCACTATTTGTTCGTCGCTCATTTGTGCCACCATTGCAGCAAAATGATCAGGAGCATACCTAAATATGAAATTGCCCTTCTCTCCAACATTTTTTCCACATTTCTTGCCCCAATTACAATACTTCTGCTTTTGTTTCAGAGGAAGGTTCTTGAATGCAATCCTTAATTCCTTCCGCATCTGCAAAATACTTATATTTGTTTACAGCTAATATAAGTTGTGTCAAAAAAAACCAAACATGCACTATAAAAATACTTATGCCTTAAAGTTATAAACTATATGAAATGACAAATGTCCTCTATGACAAATCATTTTTTCGCTCAACAATGCACCTCCTTAGTAATGCTCGCTAGGGGTGGGCAAAATACTCGATCCGATCCGACCCAACCCGAAAAATTTCGGGTTCGGATCGGATCGGATCGGGTTGCGAATATAACCCGATAGGATAAAAAATTGTAAACCCGATCAAGTTGTGATCGGATCGGGTTATATCCGACCCGATCCGAAAACCCGATCGAGTTGCTTAAAAAAAACTAACTAAACCTAAACCTAAACGCACGCACACCACACACAAATCACACATTTACACTCACATAGTCACAATAGAACAGATTCACAAGTTGTAATAGTTGAACAGATTCACAACATGTGATTTATTGAAGAAATCACAAACACAGAACACACAAACAAAAGTACAAAACTCACAAGACACACACACACACACACACAGCAGTTCCGCGATCTGCTGACTCCCAACGGCCACCGCCAACGGAGGCCACACACGCTCCACCTCCAGTGCTGCGATCTATTCCTGTCTCTCCGAACTTCGACCAGTCCCCACTGTTGCGCGTCCAGCCGTCCGCGATCTGCCGTTGTACATCCGCCCATCTGCCGCCGCCAACTGCCACCGATCTACTGCTGAAAACTCGTCCGCGATCTGCTGCTCCAAGGCCAAGCCTCTAACTCGAGTACCCGACCCAAGTTTTAGCCCTTTGTGACTTTTGATTTTGAAGCTTTCACCCAACCCGATTAGAACTTAAATAACCCGAACTCAATCCGATTCGTTAACCCTAACCCGATTCTACCCGAGTTCAACCCGATTTTTTGACCCGATCCGATCCGACCTGAGTATATATCGGATCGGATCGGATCGGATCGGGTTGTATTTGGATTAATATTTGTCCAACCCGAACAACCTGAAACCCAATCGGGTTAACCCAAATCCGACCCGAATCCGATTTTGCCCACCCCTAATACTCGCCCTTAGATACCTTGCTTTAATGTCTCGAACAGCCTCTCCACTAATAAATAATGAAAAAGAATTTAACAAATCACACACAATTATACTTCTGTTTACAGTTTTCTCGTATTATCACACAAACAGCATGCCAACTAAAATCAAAGGATTTTATAACTAATTGTTCTTTATTTTCCTGACTTCTTCTACCGTGTCACAGGTCACATGCTTACAGGTCCTTTATAACATTAAATTGACAAATACATTGCACACAAAAATTAGCATCATTTCCGGAATACATTTTCCTATTGCCAATAGTATATTGCAAATCCATTATCAACAGAAGCTATATTAATGTAATATTTATTTCATTAAACTGACTTCCCCACGCGTTCAAACTTACAAGTAAGAAACAAAGCCGTATATGTTTTTCCTTTCCAATTATGAATCTAACCCTAATTGCCCGATTTCCTTGCCATTCTCTTTACCACATGACTTGCGTTTACGGATCCAGGAACCCATGCGTTGAATTATACACGCTGCTTATTGTTGATCTTTATATGAATCTGGATTCGTGCTTGATTGTTATCTCTGCTTTACAACACGCGTCCACTAATTAATTACTCACAACCCACTCGAAGTCGAAAATGGATCGATTATGGAAAAATGATATTCATAGATCTCAACCCTTGTACTGATACTGAAGTTTAATCTATTTTCACCGTATTCGATCGTAATTACCCTCTCAACGGGTGATCTCTAATCCTGTACGTTTCATGTGCTTTCAGTACATGTAATCCTGATGGTCAGATCTATTTGATAATAATAACTGACGGTCAGACGTATTATATACTTTGGAGGTGGAGGTAATCCAACGTAGCTGGACCTAATAAAAAAATCCACCGACAAGGCCAAGTTTAGTAAAAGCGAGTGTAAAGTGGCTACAACTGCTGCTGCTGCTGCTCTGCTCACGCACTTGATAAGCCAGCAGTATTTTTCGGTTAAAAACAGAGGACAGGCGGCAGCTGACAATAAAAAAAGATGAAACACGGTGGATCGAGACGGAGACGACTGTCTGTACAAACAATGGTCGTCGTTTTCGTAATATGTAGTGCTGGCGTAGGCTTGCTGATGACGATGACCATGCTTATCCTCAGACCCCTTGATACTCCTCCTAATACAAGCGCTGATGTTTTCCTTCCAGTTGAAAACGACGTCGATTCTTCTCAATTGCTCGAAGAGACAGAGACGGAGACGGAGTCCGAGTCCGAGTCAGAGACAAAGACTAGCACGGTATCGAATCCGAAACGGTGCGCTACGGTGGAAGAAATGGGCGAGGATTTCAAGGGCAGTGTTCGGGAAGAAAGCCTTAAAGTTAGGAAACTGATCCAGCGTCACTTTGATTTAAATGGTACTATTGCTACGCTTCTAGCTACTATCAATTTAAAATGTTTGCACCATAGAAATTTAGTTGAGTTTTACTTGCTCAGAAGTCAATTTAAACGTATTATTGAGCTCTTTCATAATTTCTGACGGGTTCATTTCTTGATGGGAATATGAACTTGCTTTGTTACTGATGAACTATTATGATGAAAACATTTTAATTTCTGTAGACATACATGCTATTATTTTGGTGCCTCGAAACTGGAAGCTTACCTGTTGGAATCCTGTTACAGGGGCTTCGAGAGTTCGCAATCTTCCTCCAGAGCAGTTCTGCAAACACGGGTTTGTGTTGGGGAAGGCTTCGGAGGCAGGTTTTGGGAATGAAATGTACAAGATCTTAACTGGTGCAGCGCTGAGTGTAATGTTGAATCGGTCCCTGATTATTGGGCAAACCAGGCATATTGGTCCTTTCTCAAGCCTTTCTATTATCTATTAAATCACTGCAATTTCAATATTTACTTCTACCAATAGCATAAGTTACAGTTGCAGCTTATCTGCATGTTAGTAATTCTATAGTATTGCATGTTGGTGGTGAAATCAGAGGCACCAGAATACTTCTCAACTGCCTCTTTATATCACTTTACTATGATTGAATGTTTTGTCTGTAGGCGAAAAAATTATGTCCAGGGTTTTTTACGATATTACATATAGTACATCAATTTCTCGTCCTGATTTGTGGTTGCAGAGTAGGGAACTTTAGACATATTATAATGCTTTTTCTTATCTCCTGATTATTTCTTTTCTTTTATCTACTTCAGGGGAAAATATCCTTTTGGGGAGTATATTTCATATTCCAATGTTTCCTTTACCTTGGAAGAAGTCAAGCATCTTTGGAGACGCAATGGTTGTTTAAAGAAGTATGAAAGGCATCTTGTTATGAGGATTGATGATTTTGAGAAGCCACCCCAAACAAATGTCCTCTGTAGCAACTGGAGGAAATGGGAGCAACCTATCATATGGTAATGTGGGAACAATTTTGATGCCAGTGTGTTCGTCTATGGTATCATTGATTCACGTTTAATTGTGGGATGCAGGTTTCAAGGTACAACAGATGCTGTGGCAGCTCAATTTTTCTTGAAGAATGTACACCCTGAAATGAGGAATGCAGCTAATGATTTATTTGGACATCCTGAGTCTCTCCATACTCGGCCTAACGTATTTGGTGAGCTCATGAGAGTGCTCATTTCTCCTTCAGAAGATGTTGAAGAAGCTGTCAAATGGGTTCTTGGTAATGGGGTGGATCCTGATATTTCATTGCATATGCGGATGCTCACAAATAGGTATTGCTTATTCTGATTTCTTGTTACAAAGGAAACAATCATGCTTAATAAGTCTATGATTGAGGTTTGTTATTTAAGGAATTTAATATTATTTTGTTTCTTCTCGTAATCAATCACTTGCACTACAGTGATGTATATCATCCAGGGTAAAAGTTAAAAGAATTAAATACCTAATAGATGTGCCTTTTCTAGAAGAATTGTGGCGAACGTTTGCTTGTTATGCCCATGTAGGGCTAATTTAAGAGTGCACTTAAAAATCCTAACTTGTTATATCTGTTCTCCTGTGGGATTTAACTGATTAGATCTCTTTATACACACACACACACACACACACACACACTGCTTCCACTATGTTATTGGGGAAAAGCTGGATTTTTAAATTTCTTTTATGGATCTTCTGAAGAAAGTTCTCTCTTATGTTTTATACGGAATACTTCATACATTGAGAAAGGTCATACTAAGATGGCTATGACTTGTCCTGTAATGATGAAACTTTATCTGATTAATGATTCAAGTTCTTGTTTATGATGTTTCAGGTCTGTCCGAGCTGTACAGGCAGCAGTGAAGTGCATTAGAAAAGTGGTGAACAGCTTGAACCTGACATCTAGACCTAAGACAGTTATAGTGTCTGATACCCCCTCTTTTGCAAAAACCATTACACCAAATATAAGTGAATTTGCTGAGGTAATAAACTGAGTATACCGTATCATGTTGTTTGTAAATGGAAAAGTTATCACCTTCACAGCTCCAAACATTTTCTCCACTTGATTCTAATTCAGTTTTATCATTTATGATTCCAGGTTCTTTACTTTGATTATAAAGCTTTCAGAGGAAACATCTCTCATGATGTTAACAGATTGCCTAGCTTAGAATTCAGGGCAAAGGATTGGGGCCCTGCACCCAGATGGGTTGCATTTGTAGACTTCTTTCTTGCATCACGTGCAAAACATGCTGTTGTTTCTGGGGCTTTCAGGCGTGTTGGGACTACTTATGCTCAGCTGATTGCTGCACTTGCTGCAGCCAACAGTCTTGGTACTTATATGCTCTTCATTCCTTGATTTCCCCTCTCTTATTATTTGATCTATAATTGCGAACAATTCCATTTCCGAAGTGATACTGAAGGTATCTAAACACTTGTTTTCTTTCAGGAGATAATTCTACGGACTTAAGTTTCTCATTCTTAAGCAGCTTTCAAAGTAATTTGTTAACAGGCGGATTAGGGCATCAGGTTGGCTGGGGGCATGTCTGGAACCGATTTGCAGGGCCATTGAGTTGCCATCACCAGTCTCATCAATGTGCATTCACACTGCTTCTGCCTCCAGCTTGGTGGGATGGTCTTTGGCAATCCCCAATTCCCCGAGATATCAATAGGCTGGCAGCATTCGGCGTCCATCTATCAGGTTTTGGCACAGTAGATGAGAACCGGCTTCAGTCTTTCTGTAGTTCTAAGAAAAATAGTGTCAAGACATCCTTGATCATATAAACTGTCGTTCACTTTTCTTAGTGAATTTTTGTCTGAGAATTGTGGCCATAATTATGAGAACTGTTGAGAAGCATACAAAACAAAGTGTGCTTTTGGGTGTGATACCCTATTAATCCAATATTCGTTGCGTCAATTTGGTGGGTTAGGAAAAAAGAAAAAGAAAAAAAAGATACATTTATATTGACCTGGATATGGTAAGCGGTAACAACTATTTGTTGCCTGAATTCTCATCGTGATTCAATGAAATCATCTCTATTTAAAGTAAGAGCACACTTTAGGCAAGTAAATGGTTTCATACGAGATGTTTACGTTAACTTAATTGGATAAGCATCAGATATTAGTTATCAAATCCACAAATAAAAACAGATTAAGCTCTCAACA
The DNA here is from genome assembly GCA_029618585.1 of Citrus australasica. NCBI lineage: Eukaryota > Viridiplantae > Streptophyta > Magnoliopsida > Sapindales > Rutaceae > Citrus > Citrus australasica. Next base: position 8,865,709 of record JARCIV010000002.1, on the reverse strand, counting down.
AATAGAATGTCGACAGGTCATCAAGCACATGTCACTACCCATCAATCATAATTCATAAATTCATAATAAGTAATATAAATAAAATCCTCCCAAAAAAAATCACCAAACCCCAATAGTAGTAAGCAAAGAAAATATCTGATAAGCAGATTACATTGTCAATAAAACACTACTATTATAATGGGTTATATAATTTTACATCTTTTTTTAAGAGAGATATAATTATATAATCTTACTTTAAAACGATGTTGTATATGAACGAATGACGCAATAGTATGACGTTAATAAATGAGAAGTGAGAACGAGAGACATCAGAAGAATCTGTGGGAAAACGTGTAACGGGTTCCGTACTGGAATGACAATTATTTTCGTTTGATTGGAAGCGCGTGTCTTTTCACATTCGTCAACAAAGAACAAAGAAGACGAAGAGGAAAAATAAATTACACCTCTTGCAACCGTTTTAAAAACCTCCCATAAATCTACGTACGTACAAAACCAGAATCAATTTTCTTTTCTTTTTTGTTTCTTTGATGACCTTTGAGCTTAATAACCATAGAACTAAAAGTTTCGGCATCATGGATTTCAGTGCATCTTAGCAAGAAAGCAATATTGGCTTTTGCTTTTGGGAGAAAAGGTATTTGATTTCTTTGTTAGAGGAAGAAAATGAGTCCAAATTGCCCCTGTTTTGGCTGGAGGAAGAAGAAAACCAAACCCAAGATCAATGAAGATAAAGATTCTCCAGGTCAGTCTTCGTTAATTTCTTTTCTTACTCTCGTTTTATTTTATTCTTTTGTTCATGTTTCTGTTTCTTGAGCACATTGTGATATGAAATGGCCTCAACTGTTTCTTCTAATTATAATTTCTTTTCTGGGTTTGAGGAGTTTTGATTGGTCAATATTAAACCAATTAAAGATGACATCATACTGCGAATAGAAAAATCAAAATTTGCCCTTGAACAAATGATGCTCATTACGTAACAAATCCAAGTGCAAAAGAGAAAATTATGTATTTTGAGATTCAATCCCCTTCAACCATTAACGTAAAGATTGGTCAACAGGTTTATAAGAGAACTGTCCAGTTGATATAATTATGTATTCCGAGATTCAGTTTCCTTCAACGATTAACATAAAGATTAGTTAACAGGGTTATAAAAGAATTGTCCAGTTGATTAATCCTTGAAAAGCCTCGCCATCTTTGATAGCTGACCTTAGCAATAGTTCATTAAAGTCATGATTTTTCTTTCTTTCTTTCTTTTTTATTATTATTATTATTATTTTAATAATCTGATGCACTGTACTGAATTTCAGTCTGGAAACCTCTGAACTTTATCTGCTGTTACAAATTGGAATCTCATGGTTCATGCCTGAAAATTTAATTAAGGCTGCGTTTTGTTTAATGAATCAGGTCCTTCAAGAATCGTTACAGTTGAGAGACAGGAAACACCAGCTCGAAGAAACACCCTCGATGACACCCTCAGTGCTCATGAAAATAAAAATAAGGAAAATACATTCACCTATAGACAGCTTGTAGCTGCGACGGATAATTTCAAGGACACAAACTTTCTTGGTCAGGGTGGATTTGGAGCCGTTTACAAAGGGAAACTAGCAGAAACTGGGCAGGTAAGTTTTCACGTGATTACAAATTTCTTTTCCTCTTTATTTTAGCAATAGGATGTTTAGACCTCTAATCTATGTTTGCTGATCACAAGTGTTTTGGTTCTTGCAGGTTGTAGCTGTTAAACAACTTGACGATACGGGCTTCCAAGGTGAGAAAGAATTTCTTGTGGAGGTTCTTATGCTTTCTCTAATGCGTCACCCGAATCTTGTCCATTTAATTGGTTACTGTGCTGAGGGAACCCAGCGTCTTCTTGTCTACGAATACATGCCCCTGGGATCATTGGAAGATCACCTCCTAGGTAATATTTTCAATGTGCCTAGTTCTTATTTTATCTATGATACCTAGATGTTCAAAATCAAACCATATCTGCTATTGGAAGAAGTGAAATATTTAGACAAAGGAGTTGATGATACTGATAATGACATGACTGGTTTTGATTTTTGATAAAGTCAAACTGTAACTTCTGATTGTCTAAGACAACTAAGTTGACATAATATATATCACATTAACAAATTACATTAACATTGAATGTGCCATCCTGATAATTCCATTACATGGACTACACTGAGCCTGTCCCATCCATTTAATATCTTTAGCTACAAAGTTTTAATTGATCTTTGTGCAGGTCTTACACCTGAAATGAAGCCTCTGGATTGGAATACGAGGATGAAGATAGCAGCTGGTGCAGCAAGGGGATTGGAATATCTGCATAATAAAGCAGATCCTCCTGTTATATATAGGGACTTAAAAGCAGGAAACATATTACTGGGCAAAGGGTTCCATCCAAAACTCTCTGATTTTGGACTCGCAAAATTCGGTCCAACTGGTGACAAATCGCATGTTTCGACGAGAGTTATGGGCACCCATGGTTATTGTGCCCCTGAATATGCCACAACTGGAAAGTTGACAGCAAAATCTGACATCTTCAGTTTTGGTGTAGTCTTGCTGGAGCTAATTACGGGACGTCCAGCGATGGATGATAGTCAGGGTCACGAAAGAATGCTTGTTGATTGGGTAACACTCTTCTTTTGTATGCACTAGATCTTCATGTTGAAGGTTCCTAATTCTGTCAATCAAACTTCTATAACAAAAGATCAATAGTAGTGTCAGTTCTGCAGTTTTACTGTGGGAATGGTTTTAGCTTCTATGCATAACTGAATGAAAACTGCTCTGTTTACTGAAATTGCCAAAGTCTATTTTTCAATTAATAAATATTCTGATTGTAGCCAAATTGATTCATTTTTAGGTACGTCCCAGGATCAAAGACAGAAAGAATATTCCACAGTTCGCAGATCCACTGTTGAATGGTCAGTTCCCAGAGTCAATGTTTAGGAGGGCTTTAAATGTGTCGTGCATGTGCGTCCAGGAAAATCCTAGTGTCCGTCCTTCCATCAGTGATGTGGTTCTTGCTCTTGAATACTTGGTGGCTCATCCATATGACCCAAATGAAGTCCATAAGGTTCATAAAAAAAGGACTGAGGGGCGTAGCTCTCCAAATGAAAAACTGAGGATATTAGACAAGGCTGTAGATAGGGAACGAGCTGTTGCAGAGGCCAAAATGTGGGGAGAAACTTTGAGGGATCAAAGGATGCAGAGTGAACAGAAAAATGATGATAAGCAAAAGACTGATAATGATGAGCAAAAGACGTAAGTGTACGATAATACATGCTCTTTAATTCTTCCATTGTGCTGAATTTTGTAGAGTAAAAGAAAATTTCCATCGAAGAAAATTCAGAAAACTTAATTCTCTACTAAGTGCCTGAGAATTCTTGCAATCCATTTCTTTACTTCGAACAGAATAAGATTTTAAGACTATCTGTTTGAATAACTATTTTTGCAGATTGGAGTAGTATTGAAGACATTTCTCTGACACTGATACTGAAACATCGTGAGAGTTAATGAGTTTAGCACGGTGAAGAAAGTCATAATGTCATTGCTGAAGCGGTTAAGTGTGAAGCAGGTGCTGCAACAAGAAGATGGACTATATTTTCTTCACCAGATAAAATGGAAGCACTGACTTGGTTTTTGATTAATTACTTTAGTTGTTGTTGGCCTCCCTTCTCTTGTACATTATCCCAGTATTACTTTTGAGAACTTTAGGGAAAAAGTGTAAAAAATTTGCTAAAGGCTTTTGCTGTTGACAATATGTAGCTGTGTCCGTCGGATGCAGACATTTATTTTCTTAGAATGAATCTGTGAATGATACAGGAAAATAAAGAGAGGAAATTAAGTTCAAATTTTCTTGGTCTTGTTGATTTTTTCATTGGCTTAGATATTGCAGCGATAATTTGTACTGTAAATGCTCTAATCCAATTGAGTATGGCAAATACCAGTAACAAGGAATTGTTAATGCCTTCGGATCCCCTCAGGTTCACAGTCAGCTGTAACTTGTTGCATTACAGCCTTTGAAGCTTGTCAATTTAGAAAAAGCATATAATTCATACTAGGGTCAATCACATGGTACATGCTACCTGAGAAAATTCTCTAGCAGAATAATGATGCCACCTCGTTGTTAAGAAGCTATGGTTTGATTGTTTTAAGATTTGGAACTGGCTTGATTGTTGCTGTATATGAACCTGGGCTTGGATATGTGAAAGTTGCCATAAGTTTTGTGCTTTCCTAATCAATGAAATTAGCAATTTAGTTGCCACGAAAATGGTAGCAAGGTCGTAAATTCATTCACCTTTGTAACAGCATAAAGCCCGAGTACATTCATTCACCTCTGTAACAACATAAAGATCAAATACATTAAATAAATAACTGATTGGACGATTAACATCAATCCGTTGTAGTCCAACGGTTAGGATACCTGGCTTTCACCCAGGAGATCCGGGTTCGATTCCCGGCAACGGAAATGCTTTTTAAAAAACTTTTAACGTCTTAATTTTTTAAGAAACCGTCACCATAAAGGTCCCACCGGGAGTCGAACCCAGGTCGCTGGATTCAAAGTCCAGAGTGCTAACCACTACACCATGGAACCTTCGTTGTTTGCTTGTTTCATGACATTTTAGTTTATTGTATTAAGTGACGAATTGTCTCTTTCATGGTTTCTCAACAAAATTATGGAAACAAAAACAACAAATTTGACGATAATAAGCATCAAATTTCATCGGGCACCGATGTTTGGAAGCTGTAAAACAGATACATCTTGGGCGATGTACTTCGATGATTCGATCTCATATATTTATCATTTCTTTAATTGATGACTTATTTATTATCATATTTGATAAATTGTTTATGTGCATCTCGAGACACTGCACATGAATATATTTTCGGTAAGGGATAAAAACTATATTATAGAGTAATTAACGTAAAATCTTCTGATCCCATAATCTACAAGAAATTATGTATTCACTATTTCTTTAATATTTGTTGCATGCTATTATACAACCATCATAGAAGTTGAAATACCAACAACAAGATTAACTAAGTGATTATTGGGAACAATCATATATGTAACTAAATATGTGATTTCATACAAATATTAAAGGATATATATATATATATACATGCGCGCACACAAAATTCAAGGAGGAAAAAAAATCCTAGTAGGGTCAATTGCATATAGAATATGATTATACGACCTTGCTACCATTAGCATGGCACGTGGCATGGCATGTGTCCATATAGCATGGCACGGCACAAATACGTTTTGATAGAGCATGCCGCACGGCACGGTACGGTACGCACGCGGGCTACGCCGGGTTTAGAATTTTAAGCACGCAAACCTTAAAAGCACTGCACGATTAGAGATGGGGTAAAACACGACACGTGAAAAAACCTGCAAAAAGCACGTTTTATTTTTTAATGAAAGTAAACTAAAAATTTTATAATTTTACAAATAACTTGAAATTAAATCTTTAAATATATTTTATTAGTACAAGCTTTTTTAATTCTTAGTTTAAAAAAATATTATAATTGATTTATTTTTATAATTTATTAAAAATAATTGATATCATGATTTTAATAAATAAAATTATTAATATCATGATTTTATAAATATATATTAATATCATTACGAACTATGATCTATGATTGTATGTAAGTCTAAGTTAACAATTAAGTTAACCCTTAAGAAAAATGTATTATTATTGTTGTTGTTAAGTATTAAAAAAAATTTAATACCATAGGGTCAAACTTATTAATTAATATTACTTTCTTTTACTATTATTAGTTTATTATTATTGAATATGGACTTAAGTTTTGAATTTTCGATTCTATTAAATTTGAATAAAGGCACATGGACTCAAAAAAGTACACATGCTTGAAAAAAATACGTCGACAATTTGGCATGCCCTCTTAAAAAGAATCAAAAAAGAGAAAAGCTTAGCGGACTTTTTTTCTTAGGTACAACATGACACATGTGCCATGCCGGGCCTAAGAAAAAAAAATTAAGCAAAGTATGGCACGGCACGACTCGAAGCACATAGTGGGCGTGGTACGACATAAGTATGAGCACACTTGAACATTCCTTTGATGGGATAGGCTAGCACAGCACGGTTCACTGGCCATCTCTAAATAAGACATGTTATTATTTTATTGACAGAGTTGTAAGGTTATGTTTGGCGCATGAAATTGGACTTGACTAATTATTTGGATTGGATTGAATTAAATTGGATTGGATTAAGCTAGATTATGTTTGATATCAAATTAGACAATGTTAAATCATATTTAAATACAAAAAAATATTTATGAATATTTATAGTAATAATTAAAATTAATTTAAAGGTAATTAATAAGAGAATTAAATATGTCGTAAATTAGTTATTGGGTAGTCATAATTATAATAAACAAATATAAATTAATAAAACTACTTAATTATTTAATTAATTTTTATCATATATTTTATATATATTTTTATTTTATCAAAAATTTAGCAAATAATTTATATATAAAATCAATTATTTACTTGTATTAGTAAATTCCATGCTTATTTTTAATATTATTTGGTGATTATTAAATTTAATACAATCACTTATTGTACAAATTAGTGAATAGTTAATTTTATTGGAGTAAAAGTACCAATTTAATTAGACTATAAAAGCAAAATAAAAAATAAATTTAAGTAAATCATGAATAAAATAATTAATTAAGTAATTAAATTTTAGGTTACAAATAAAAAATAGTGTTATTTATGAAAGAAATATGAATAAATTTTCTCTCTTATTCTAATCCCCATCTAAACCCACTTATGAATTGGGATTGTTAATCTCATAATTAAGGATTAAATTTAAATTTAGTCCTCCTAATCCAATCCAGGCAAAGTAGCCAAACATGGGATAAAATATTTAATCCCAAAGTTAATCTAATCTCATACTTAATTCTAACTCCCAAACATACACTAAGTTTGTAATACAGTTCTATCAATGAGAAATTGACACTTATCATGTCGTGCAATATGACATGTACGACAGGGTGCATCTGATCAAAATTATATGATATAATATATTATAGGCAAAGCTTACGTTACATATAATGTAACAAACAAACAACCAATGAATATAGACCATTAATTTTGATATTCCTTAAATCCATAAAAATAATTTTAACATAAAACAAAGTACAGGTAAAATAGATATTTACAAAAAAAATTATTTCTAATCATATGTTTACTTATTTTTTTCAAATAAGTCCTCGTTAATTTTTTATATTTAAATGATTTTTTCATCCATCTTTTCTACATTTATTTTTAAAACTTTATAAAGTTTTTACAATATTTTTATAAAGATTTAAATGATTATTATATTTATAAAGATCCACAAATTTTGAATATATTTTTGCACTTACATTTATAATTTATTGTCTCTCTTGAGACATAAACTAAATTTTTTTTCTAACACACACACACACACACACATTCAATATATTTTCCTTCTTAAATATATATCATCAATGCCATCACACAGATTTTGTAATCTAAATTTAGTATCATGAATTATAAGAGATATTATATGTAATAAATATCTTATAAATCTAATGAATTATTAAAACAGATGGTACAATAAATAAATTACCAAAGCCTCTAATAAAAAGATTTCAATTTTTTGATCTTATCAATGATTCAAACACGTGGAGAGATAATCAATTAAATTGAATGTCACTATATTTATTAAATAAATTAGAAAATCTAAATTTATCTATAAATGATATAGAAATGGTAAACAAAATATTAGAAATTAATAAGTTCAATGAAGGAATATAAAATAAATTAAAAAGTTAAGAGATCAAGTGATCAACTAAGTAAAGAATTTAATAAAGTTAAACAATTCATAAAAGACTTCAACATTAAAAATCATGATATATTAAACCAAGAGATTATTAATATAATGAATAAAAACTCAATAGATATAAAATTACACAATTTAAAGATTCAATTAAATAAAATAGAAAAAAATTGTTGAGCAAATTGATACTAACGTTGTATAAATGAAGAACTTTAAAAAAAATTAAAACATTGCAGCTTGAGTGTAAACAACCTGAGGTATAATATAGAACATTAAAATTTATTGGCCTTTTTAATAATTATTAGCTTTTCTAATGGTTTAAAAATTTATAACTGTAACATACTGCTAATGTAACATAAGCTTTGCCTATATTATAATGTCAAATAATTTTGTACCAGCTACTGTAATTATGACATAAACAAGTTGGGATTGGGTTAAGCTAGGGCTTACGCTGACGGAGTTTGGCGTTCAAAAAAGGTACAACGCTGGGGCCCCACGTCCCCTTTTCTTTTTTTGGGCGCGGGAGCGGGGGGGGGAGGATTTCAATGTAAGAAAACCATAGTATGATTTTGAGTGCGTGCTTTACCTATCATGGCTGTCAATCCAATGTGTAGAGTGTAGACTGTAGAGTATGTAGTCATCATGAATGTTGCTTCAATTATTATTATTTCTTGGAGTTTTTATACCATTGGGGAGATAAAGCGCACTTTACATCTTTTTCTTCCTCCTTTTTTTTTTCTCCCTTCGTAACTTGAAACTCGCTTATTTTGATTCAATGTATGGACTGATTAAATGCACCTTACCGAAAATGCCAAGTGTATGCCAAGTGTATGTCTCACACCTCACGTGTATCGCCAAATGATCAGTTTTTATTAATTTTTAAAATATTTAAGGGTATTCAAACTTTAGATAACTATATTTTAAAATATTATTATCGGATATTCAGATACGTATGACTTGTAAAAGGGAAATTTATTAGAATAAAATGATGTGGAGAAAACACATTTTTGGGCCGTGGTACCCACGTCAGTATGCTAATATGGTGTATCCAACTAATAAGAATGTTGGGAATTACCTTTAAAAAAATTTTGTCAAGAAAAAAACTTATATTCCATTAATTTTCAATAAGTTGGAGGTTAGTTCTACCTTTGTCGAGTTAAAACTCTCATATTTAATATCAAAGTTTAGTTGGTCCTATTTCAGAACTCACAAAGTACTTAAATAATAAGTTTTGACGTTGTGTGACCGTCCAAACAAAATTTTTTGAATGGTGAGAGACATAAATACTTTTTTCTTTTTTTTTGGATATTTATATCTATTATATCCCTGATCTCCTACCATACGGAGCAAGCATTTGCACCCATCTTACTTGAATTTGCTTCCAAACAATAAAAACTGATAGTATGTGATACATACATTATTTAAATAATAATTTTAATGAAGATAATAAAAAATTTATAGTTTCTCTTTTTTAACCATATAAAGTATGAGATAAAAATCAATTTTATTTTCAAATTATAATGATAAATGTTTCTTAAATACTTTAATGCAATTGCCGAATCATTATATGAGACTATTACTCAAATCATGATATTTATAATCAGATAATTATTATAACTAATTTATCGTCAAATTATGATATTCGAGGGTCATCAACTCCACTTACATTTTCGATATGATATTTGAGTGTCATTCACTCCACTCATTTTTGAAAAAGAAAAGACTGTATTTACTCAAATTGAGAAAGAAAATTAAACCCACACAATTCATTGTGGAGGCTCAAACCCATGATCTCACGATTGTGAGATATGAGTTCTAACCACTAAATTAGCCAAGTGGCTTATTATTTCTCCACTTAAATCAAGATGAATATGACCTTTGTGGGTATTAGGAAAATTAAATGACTCCATCTCTATTACTGTTGGCGAATTGCTTTCTTTTGGTCTTAAAATATAGTAAAGATTATTAATTATTATATTGTTCACCCTAGGATCATATATAAAGTAAAATCATAAAAATATAGCACGAATGAGATGTAAATACAATGTTGTTCAATATATTTATAATCTTCCATACTTCATTTTATAAGATATATTTAATTAGAAAAAATGATTAGACTTAAATAATTTATCCTCAAAATAGTCCATTTGAATTAATTCTTACAAATGAAAGTTAGAGATCATGAGTTCAATTTAGGATTTGGGAGGAATGGGTTGCAATGTAATTAAAAGAAAAAAAAATAGCTTATACATCCACACATTAAAAATAAATCCACTTTTGAACTCATATAAAATTACGAATTAATTGACACAAAGTGAGAAAAAGGAGTTCGAATATGAGAGTTTGTTCTAATTTAAACTAGTAGGAAAATGTCCAATAATAATATATTAAAAACAAATCTTTAACAAAATTTATTTATTCTTTTCTAAAAATAGACTTGACAATTGACATACGGATGTATCTCTACATCATATACAAACAAAAAAGCGGGGAAAAAATTAATTGATTAATGGCAGCAAAATGAAGCATAGAGGGGCAGCATTGTAATTAAAAGTGAAATAGAAGGGGAAATGAAGAACAGGACAAGTGACAAGCAAACCCATGAGGAAAAACTGAGAAGAGAATTAGGGGAGAGAGCAGCCCCAAAGAGAGACTGAGAAGAGCGAGCCGTCGCATTCTCTTTTTTTTTTTTGGTCATCTCTCTCCATCTTGTTAATTAAAAGTTTATAAAAAAAGGAAAAGCAGTCCACCCACCACAACCGGTCTTCTCAGTGACCGACCAACCACATCCGGCCACGTCGCCCCAACACCTCTGTAAAGCTACCCGAAACAGACAACGCACAGTCACCACAACACAGAGAGAGAGAGAGAGAGTGACAAGACAACAAACGAAAAAACGCAATCAGAAGTCAGAATCTCTCTGTTAATTAACCAAACTCCCTCCCTCACCCTTAACTCTCTTTCTAATCTACTTCTTATGTCTAGTCGTCATTTTCATTCGACTCGCCGAGTCCTGACTCGCCCCTGACTCAGTCCCCATCTTCAGTTCATAAGATCAATATTTTATTTTTATTTTTATTTTTTGTATTATTTTTTTCCAAAAAAAGCGGAGCTAAGATGTATGTAGTGCCGCCACCTCAGCGATCGGATCCGAGATCTGAGGGCCGGTCCGGTGATTTACGGGTTTATCAGACTTGGAAAGGAAGCAATGTAAGTGTTTTGTTTCCCCTTTTTTAATTTTTTTTTGTTCTACGTAATTAATGTTTCTAAGTTTGGTTAAGTAGGTTATTTTTCCATTTTTTGTTTATTGGATTTTATTTTTGTTTTTGGGCATTATGAGTTGTAATTATCTAATTTTATCTGTCTAGGTTTTATTGTTATTTTTAGTCTTTTACGTATGTGTAAGTGAGTTTTGCGGGGAATTAAAGATAATGAAGAAGAATTTGAGCTGAACTCTGTCTCTGTCAGCTTAAAAATGGAAACTTTGATGTGCCCCTCCGTTACTTGAGTGTGACGCTTTTTAGAGGAGCTTCAGTAGAGCTGCATATTATTGTGTTTGTGTACATGATTATAAATAAATTTATCTAAAAATTGAAAATTTAAGAAATATGTGTATGACAGCTAAGATTGAGGGATTATTAGAATCACAAAAACACTAGTCGGTCTAAATTTGAGTTTTTTTTTCTTTTTTCTTTTTTCTTTTTTCCCCCTTATTCTAATTAAATTCATGTTGTGGTTTGGTGTGTTTCTTTAATTTTCTTTGCTGACAGAGACAGAGTTCATGATTATAAATAAATTTATCTAAAAATTGAAAATTTAAGAAATATGTGTATGACAGCTAAGATTGAGGGATTATTAGAATCACAAAAACACTAGTCGGTCTAAATTTGAGTTTTTTTTTCTTTTTTCTTTTTTCTTTTTTCCCCCTTATTCTAATTAAATTCATGTTGTGGTTTGGTGTGTTTCTTTAATTTTCTTTGCATCTGAACATTGAATTAAATCTCTTAGGCAAGCAATTCTCCTTGAATCCTCTTTATGATTCTTGAAAGTGCAGTATGTGAGACTGTGAGAGTTCAATGGTAGAGTTCTCTTTAGACAATCGTCCACTAATAATATATTTGAAGTTGTTGAATTAAAGATGCTTAACTGTGGTTGTTTCAGTTGATTGAATGTCAAAGGCCAATAAATTACATGATTAATTGATGGAGCAACTCCATTCAAAGAACCAAAGTGCAGTGTTAAGCCTTCAGTCGTGCCTAGACTTTAATTTGGCATAGATATTCCCATCTTTTGTGTATGGGGGATTTGAGTGTTTGTGCATGTTCCTTCAAATGCATTAATCAGTTCTATTTGTTGCCGCAGATATTTTTTCTTCAAGGGAGGCTTATATTTGGACCAGATGTAAGATCGCTGGGGTTAACTATATTTCTCATTGTTGCTCCCATCTCAGTTTTCTGCGTCTTTGTTGCTCGAAAATTGATGGATGATTATCCTCATCATTTGGGAATATCAATAATGGTTGTTGCGGTGACTTTCACTGTTTATGTAAGTTTCTCTTTTCACAGTTTTCTGCTTGATTGGGATGCAAGTATTTTGTTGGTTAGGATTCTTATTTCTGTGTCTCGAGTACAAGGGTTTCTTATTTCAAAGTTTTGTATAGCTTTTGTTGTTCTACACTGCTGGAAAGATTTTAGTTTATGGACCTCTGGTTCACTTTTGTACTATTTATTCCCTCCTAATACTCTATAAAAGTTTCTGTGTTTCCTTTCAAAAGAAAAAACAAAAAATTGTAAGTTTCTCTTTCTGTCAAGCACGTCATGAAGTTATTTCTATCTTGCATGTTTCCATCGTCTTTTAAGAATTTTTGTGGCAGAAGAGAAGGATTTGGCTCTTTGTTATTCATGAAATAGTTTCCAATTTTGACCTAAACATACACCACGCAAGTTGGCAGTGACCTAGGTTGAGTGTGCTTGCAGATTTTGATGGTCTTTCAAAATAGCTGTTGTCTTTAATCATAGTGGAGAGGAAGGAGCATGTTTTATTACTGACGAGTATGGACAGTAATAGACATATAGGAAGAAGTGGGCACAATTGTATGAATGGTTGGAATATATTATGCAATGTTAGGACATTTTTGTTGTCTGCCGGTACATTGCATTTGTTACTGAAGTGAGTAGTTTCAAATAAAAATGAACCTGCTGTGGCTGTTGTTTTAAGATGATAGTATAGTAAGCTGGTTTTCAATGTCGTCACCTTTCTAGGACTGCACTTAGTAATCAACATTTGCAATCCCACCATATATAGGTCAATCTATCCCATCATAAGCATTGACTTCATGATGCGTGCATGCTTTTTGAGATGTGGATACTGGTTACATGTCTATGCATTGGTTGTGATATTCTTCTCCATAGGATTTACCCTATTTGCCCGGACCAACAACTAAGAGTCCTACATTGTTAGATCAGAAGATCTGTAACGCTTTCTACCGCATGGCTTTAATTTATGAGGTGAAGTCAGTAAAAATTTCTGTATGTTGAGCCCAAAATTCATGAACATTTTTTATTTCTCAGGATTTGCTCCTGCTCCTGCTAACCTCAGGAAGAGATCCTGGTATAATTCCACGTAATGCACACCCTCCTGAGCCAGAAGGCTTTGACGGCAATGCAGATGTTGGTGCTGGCCAAACTCCACAGTTACGGTTGCCTCGCATAAAAGAAGTAGAGGTCAATGGAATCACAGTGAAGATTAAATATTGCGATACTTGCATGCTTTATAGACCTCCTCGCTGCTCCCACTGTTCCATCTGCAATAACTGTGTGGAACGTTTTGATCACCACTGCCCCTGGGTTGGGCAATGTATTGGACTGGTAAGTGATCGTTTGTTTTAGAATTATGCCAATGATATCTGAAGGATTTACTTATATTATTCATTTTGTTCCCTGCCTTTTTTGGTAGAATGTGCACATATAGTGGCATGTTTTTTTGAATTCATTTGTATCTATCCCCAATGGGATAGCTTGGCTGGTAAGACTTTGTGGACCAAAATGTTGAAAGATTAATTCCCCCTTGCATCGGCTGGAAAAGAGGTCGGATGAGGTGAGGATTTAGTTTGAATTGTTTGTTTGGCAGGAGAAGGGGGTTGGGGTCTGGTGCGGGTATAAGAAAAAAGATATCATTTCTGAAGGACATAAGTATTATATTTGGTGGGGGAGAGAGTTGGATTTGGAAGGGTGATTTGGGTTATGTCCTTTAAGAATTCCTTATTGGAAAATGAGACTACACTGGGTTGGAAATTCTGAGCTTGAGCATGTTTCTTAATTGGCTGTTAAAAGCAATAAAATTCAGGGTGAAAAGAACTTGTCCACTCTTGATATAGTTGAAATCCTGATGAGTTTTATCTCAATTGACTGCTAATTTATTGCCTTGTAAACTTGATTTAACATCGTCATGCTTAGTTCAAGAAAGTAATTCCGTTATGCTAGCATCACAATTTTGTCAGTTGATACTACAGTTTGGTTTTCCAGATATCATCTCCACAAAATTCCTGTGACATCTGTATGGATACTGTATCTGAAAACTTGCTTTTTGTATGCAGCGTAATTATCGATTCTTCTTCATGTTTGTATTCTCGACGACCCTTCTTTGTATATACGTTTTTGCATTTTGCTGGGTCTACATCAGAAGGATCATGGATGCTGAGTACACAACAATTTGGAAAGCAATGATTAAAACCCCTGCATCAATTGTTCTAATAATTTACACCTTTATAGCAATGTGGTTTGTTGGTGGCCTTACAGCCTTCCATTTATATCTCATCAGTACAAATCAGGTAAAATATTTCAGCCTTTTTGGCTGTTCAAATCCTTGTCATCTGGCATTGTGTAAATTCTTGTTTTATTAATATAAAGACTTTCTGTTTATTGTTGTGTTTTTGCAGACTACATATGAGAATTTTAGATACCGATATGATCGGCGAGCCAACCCCTATAACAAAGGGGTAGTGGACAACTTTAAGGAGATATTTTGCTCCAGCATTCCTCCATCAAAGAACAATTTCAGAGCAATGGTACCAAGGGAACCTGGATTACCAACCCGATCAGTAGGTGGGGGTTTTATGAGTCCAAATATGGGGAAAGCTGGGGATGACATAGAAATGGGTAGGAAAACGGTGTGGGGAGATGTTGGTCCTGGAGGTGATCTCACAGAAGGACAACTGCCAAACAATGATCGGATAAATGTTAAAGATGGTGAATTAGCTGAGTTGTCCCCGGATATTAGGACTACAGTAGAGGAAGGGGATCGTGTTGGAATCCATCCCAGGCGATCTAGTTGGGGAAGAAAAAGTGGAAGCTGGGACATGTCACCTGAACTTACTGCTTTGGCTGCTAGAATTGAATCAAATCGTGCAGGTGGGAGTGGTACTAGCAGCAGCAACTTGACAACTGAGAATAGACAAACATAGCGGAAGCTGTGACAAATTACTGATGTATATCCCTGAGATTTCATACCTAGTCATTCAACTTCCACTATTTCTTGTGCAATATGGGGAGTTTTGTTTTGAAAAGGGTGTATGAAAGTGCTGGTTTGGGAATTGTGATTTCAAAAAGGAATGGTTTGTTGTGTTGTATGAGTGAGCTTCTTTTGGTTCTGATTTTGTATTTGTGGAATTAGTTAGTGTCTAATTGTATTGTATTTGTGGATTCAGTTAGTGCTTTAGATCCCAGTGTGTGGCTCTAGGGTCACCATAGTTGAATGGTGACCTCTCCCTACTCTGGGCCTCCACTCTATCAGGGCTTGTCTACCCCTTAACAGCATTATGTTACAATCAAGTTTTATTACCGGTCACAAGTGTTTCACGACATATTCTTAAATTATGGTACTCCTCTCAGGTCAAGGCATAAGAAATAAGTTTTGTAAATGTAATGAAAATTTGGTAGCAGTTGAAGTATAGAGCTGTTACATTAAAATAGCCACTAGTGCGTGTCAATAATGAAATTGAAGTTCCAATTGAACAGAATTTGGTTGACTTTTGTAGCAATCAATTACGTCTGACATTACTTGGCTTTCAGCTGAAGACCGGACCAGAGACAAAAACAAGTTGGAAGCTGCAATCCAAGTTCTGCCCAATCCAGAAGCAGAAAGGCATCTGAACCAAATTGTAAATTGCAACTTCAAGAAGCAAGTTAATTTGGTATCCAAGCATTGGCTAGTTGTTAATTGCAAATTTTATTTTCCCCTTGAAAAGCAAACTCTTGAAAAGCAAACTTTGTGTGGTTATTTTCTGGGGGTGGTGGTCATCGGTCAATGAGGCTGGTGCCCATCTACTACGCAAGTCGCTCTCAAGTCTCAGTGAACAATATTAACCCCCGCATAAAAATATAACTACAATACAGAGAAATTGGACCAGAGAGACCAGAGAGGACCACTCTAGACTAGCTTAACTGCCAATTTTAAATGCCTACTAGGACCAACAATTTTGCAAATTTCGGAAAACAGATTTGTATTGAAACATCATTGTGATTTTGCAACATGCAATGCAAATGCAGTAATATATAAAGGTGCAAACACCAGACAAGAGTTATATGATATAATAATATGGAAGTCAAAGGTATGGAGGCATCTGTCCAGTCAACAACATCGAAGGCCTGTGCCAGTAAGAAGCACGGTCACGGTTGTGTGTGTTATTTTGTGTTAAAAATAAAAAGAATCCACAGAAACTTCAGAAGGCAGTCCTTGTTAATTGTTCTACCCGGAAAACACAGGGAGTTTTCTGTAATTTTAAAACTACCCGCAATAAATAGTAACTGAAATGTCACAATTACCCCCAACACGAAGGCAACTTAATTAATTCTTCTTGGCTCTTCATTGCTAGAAGACTGTGCTCTATTTGGAAACTTATTAACCTTCACAAAGTCCTATTTTAAATTTTAATACATAACTAATTTTTTATTTCTATTATTATTTTTTTTTAAAAAACAAGGAAAGGGTAATTGATGTCCTTATTAGCCGTTCAGCTCAACAAATGTCGCTTCACTGTCTTCATTTTGTTCTCTCATAAGACATAACCATGATTTTGTCTTGAGAGACAATTTTCATGCCAATGTAGGATTGAGATATCAGGTGAAGTAGGTGAGTTTCAGTTGTCTTAAACATTATCTTACATTTCAGTAGTTGAGCTCATTTTCACTTATATAATCTCCTTGACAATCTCTCTGTGATTGCTTCTTTTGTTTGTCAGATATGTATAAGAACCAACTTCAGGAACTAGCACAAAGAAGCTGTTTCAATCTCCCTTCTTATACTTGTATCAGAGAAGGACCTGATCATGCTCCAAGATTCAAAGCTTCTGTGAATTTCAATGGTGAGATCTTTGAAAGTCCTAGTTATTGTACTACATTAAGACAGGCTGAGCATGCAGCTGCTGAAGTTGCTCTTAATGTTCTGTCCACGAGAGGCCCTTCAAGGTCCCTAACTGCAAGAGTTCTTGTACGTTTTGTCTTTTAATTTGCTTCATTTTCTTGATTGGTTTAATCAATAGAAGAAAAAAAAAAAAGAGTCTTGCCATGTAATCTTATTATAATTTATGTTTTTATTTGTTGGGTATGTAAATGAAGGATGAGACGGGAATTTACAAGAATCTTCTTCAAGAAACTGCTCATAGGGCAGGGCTGAACCTCCCTGTATATACCACTGTAAGATCAGGTCCTGGTCATGTTCCAATTTTCACTTGTACTGTGGAGCTTGCTGGAATGAATTTTACTGGTGAACCAGCTAAGACGAAGAAGCAAGCTGAGAAAAATGCTGCTATCGCAGCTTGGTCTGCTTTGAAGAGAAGTATGTTTCCATTTCCAATTTATATAGACTTGTTCTCATTCTTGGTATTTTTTGGTTTGCTCAATATAAATATGTAGCCACATTTTGTGCAGTGCCAAACTTGGATTCATTGACAAATAAAGAAACGGACAAGCCTGAAGAACAGGATCAGGCAATTGTGGCAAGGGTTCTTTCAAATTTTAGAGCCAAAGATGATAACAGAAATAACAATGCTAGAAGAAGGGATCAAAGCCAAGCAAGAAGGAGAGTGGTTTGCAGGAGTCATAGAGACAATTGCTCTGCAGCTTCTTCAACTTCTGGGAACTCTTCACAGTATCAACAACATTGGAGGCTGCTTGATATGCTGATGGATTCTGCTTTAGCTGTTCCAACACAGAAACAAAGCAGCTATGTATCTCTTGTTCCTCCACCTCCACCCAGATCAACTTCAAAGATCTTACCACCAATTACATCATTATGCCCAGCAAATATAACTATTCCAGTAAAAGTTGGGGCCAGCTCACAAGCGAAAATGCAAGAGGCATTAGCAAAACTTGATGAGCATCATCATCAAGGGGATCATGAGGAAGATTGGCTTTTTGGTAAGCAAGATGCCATCATCAAGAAACCCTTTGAAAAGGAGGATTCAAGTAGTATTATTGTTCATGGAACAAAAAGTTCAATACACAAGCCATTTCCTCAGCTCGATACCAGTATGCTTAAGACTAGTTTGTTTGATAGCACAAGCCAGGTTGGTAGTAGTAGGTTCTTAGGATCTTTAAATCCAAATCCAATCACACCAACTCCCATTAGAGCAAAATCCATGTACACTGGAGGATTCAACCCACAAAGGATTGCCCCAGCAGTTCAAATTAGGTCAGTGATCCCAGTTTGTGCAGCACCACCATCACCACCAATAACAACCCCATCGTCCTCATCATCATCATCAAATCCACCATCAACGAAAGAAGCGGCAGAGGTCTCAGCAGCCAGCGGCTCAAAGTTACTCAACAACCCATCATCAACTCAACAACTGAATCCTGAGTTCAACAAGAAGCTACAGTTATGAAGTAAAAGGCAAAAAAGGACAATGATCATTAGATAATCTAATATCATCATCATCATCATCAAATTCTCCTTAATTGGCATTTCTAGCTAGTTTTATCACTTCAGTAACTGTGTCCACTAAAATATGTTTTGCCCGATATATGATGGACATGCGGTGAAAATGTGAAATGAAAATTTTGTAAAAGGGTGACAAATTTTTTTTTTTTCCCCCTTCTAATTTTATATAAAATTAAATCCTCTACGTTTTCATTTAATTTACTGCACAGACTGAGGGAGTGAGAGAGAGCATTAAATGTGATATAGGGAGGTGGGTTGCAGAGATAAGAAAGCAATGAAAGAGAGGGCAGGAAAAAAAAAGACAATTGCAGCGATAAACGCAAGCAATTAAGTAACCCTCTCGCTACTCAGCAATCTATTTAATGGCATTGTCGTCCCCCATTAATGCTCTCTTTGCAATTTCTTCCTCATCATTTATTGTTAGCCCCTCTCTCTCTTCCCCCCCCTCCCTTCAACCAATTGTTTATTTATCTTTTCATTTTCATCCAACTTGTTTTTTCCATTCATCAGTTTTGACCGCGGCCTTTCTGTGAACTTCTTTTGCACTGCGTCTGCGTACGGTCATTTTTTTTCGCTTTAGGAAAATTTTTGTTGTGATTTGAATATAAAGAAGCCGTTATGCTCAGGGTATTTTAGGTAGATCGTAATTTTGTTATGTTAGTGCTGCTGAGTGGCTGACATGTGACATCTGTGGAAGGTTTGGCCCACTAGGACACCTTGGACTTTTGACAAACCCTTTGGTGTGGGTGGGGTAATATTTGCAATTAGACAATCTATCATTTTGAAACTGATTCTTTTTTTTTTTTTTATTTGGCAGTGGTTAGAATTAAAGTTTTAAACAGGTTTATTGAAAATTAAAAGAATAATGAAGGTAATAAAGTGTTGGCTCCACTAGCAATGAAGTCCCTTAAGTGGCTTGATTGAGTTTGCTGTTCGAGTCGCAGAAAAGTCGTCATTGTTAGGAGAACCTGTGCTTTTCGATTCGAGTGAAGACTTTTAGTCTGGGTTGTGGTACTGCCTTAAAGATGCCTCCCACAATTAGAGCCCTCCCCAAAATACCTCGTGGTAAAAAAAAAAAAGAATAATGAAGGTATATTAATTGAAATGAGGTCAGTTGGTAAAACTGTAAATAATCTCTCGAGTGAAAATAAAAGATTTAGGATAACAACCTTCGACTATGAACAATGGCCCAAGGATATTAATTGGGCTTACAATTTGAGCCCAATAAGATCCACGCGTTCTAGCAGATAAACCATTTCGGGCTCTCTAAAATAATACCTGGTCCAAAATAATATTTTCTAAACTCATCAAATCCACCGACCAGAATCACAGGTTATCGCAACTCCTTGTAAGTTTTGGTATGCGAAGAAGCTGAGCCAAAGCTGTAATTTAATTAATTCCAAATTTAGTAAATTTTATTTATATGCATAAATTCTGATGAAGCTGTCCACGTTATATCTGGAGATGCCCTCACCCAAGTGTATGAATGACTTCCCCTTTCAAGGGCCCTATTTTCATTCCTTTCTCTTTATAAGGCTTCAATTCTAATTAGCTGAATCCATGTACAAGTTGTAAAATTTGGAATTTTTAGTTGTTTTTTTTTCTTTCTATAACCTTAACGTATTATTACACCACTGAACTTTTAGTGCGATAATGAATTGTCTTCATGTGAAGACTCAATTTTACCTTCTCAATTAGTGTAAGCGCATGTGCCAAAGATGTCTCATGTTATTGTTTAAAAGAAGACAATAAATTGGGGGAACATGAAAGAAACAACTTTGGATATATACTAACTTTATGCGGAATCCTATTAGGTGCCCTGTGGCCTTCGCTTTAAATAATGACAGTTTAATTTAAGTTAAATTATTAATTAATGTTAATGACCTTCTCTAGTTGTCTTGATCATCAGTTAGAGATTCTTTAGTTTTGAACGCAGTACTCTCAGCATAATCTTAGGGATAGGGAAAATCTCCACGGGGACGGGGGATTCTTAGGGATTTTCCCCATTCGGGGAGGGTATGAGGATGATTTAATACTCAATTTTTTATTCGGAGAAGGGACGGAGATAATTTTTTTACCCAATTTCTTATTCAGGTAAGGGACGAGGATGAGGTGGAATCCCCATCCCCTACCCATTTCCCCATTTCATTGTATTAATTTTTAATTTTTATTTTAGTTTTTAGAATTATTAATAAATGAATAATGAAATTTAAATTATAAAATATTAAATATTAGTATAAATAATAAAATACCAACATATTTATACAAATATGTTATAAAATTTTCGAGCATACTTAACAAGCTGTAGTCCTAAATTACTATTCGACCATACCTTATTCTAAAGACATTGACCCAAAACAATTTTAGATTATGAGTCATATTACTTATACTATTTTTATTGTTTTAGATTTGAAACATGATGCTATATTTCAATTTGTCACATTCCTTAAGGAAGAACAGAAGGAGCATGAGGTGTAAAAGTAAATGTTTTTATTAAAAATATTAATTTCAGTATATATACCCATTTCATTTATTTCATTATTGATATAAAAGTAATTTCTTTTTATTATAAGATTATGAAGATTGACGAAGATAATAATTCAGTTGATTTGTATTTTGTAGTGTGATTTCTGTAATGGATTAATGTTAGTATAAGATATATTATCAAACTTTATTTTGTTTAAATTTTTATTTTAATATGATTAAATTAAGTTCATAAATTAAAAATGTATCAATTATTTGGGGATCGGGGGCCCCTCGTGAATCCCTCTTATTATTCGGGGAGGGGACGGGGATCCTCTCAAGTAATTCTGATGGGGACGGGGATGGGATGAAGATATATGGAGAATATCGGGAATGAGTGCGGGGATGTCGTTCCCCTCCCCTCCCCTCCTCATTGCCATCCCTACATAATCCTATCACTATGCTTATTTTTATTTTCTTTTATTTTTTGTGAGATGCTCAAAGCAAACTTTAAGAATTTGATAAGATATGCAATTATAGATGCTTTGATTATAAGTCGAAGGTGTTCTCACTGCTATAAGAGTGAACCGATGTGTCTCTAAATGATTGCTTATTTTGGTTGACTTCGTTTTGTGAAAAATGGTCAAGGTTCGATTTGAAAAAAGTACGATCAATTTGGGGTGAGATGGGAATGAAATACCAAATGTATAAAGAATAGTGCATTTTAATGAATTTGTGCAATGAATTGAATTTTATGTAAGAATTTTCATTATGTGATAGTGAAATAAAATATCATATATTTTCATTAAAATGGCTGTATTATATCTGTGAATTAATTTCAGAGGTCGAAGAGAAACTATTTTAAATCATATCATAGTCTTGAATTGAAGACCTACATAAAAATAAAAATACATGTGATATTAATTATCGCTTATGTACTATTAAAGCTTGTTAAAAATACACTATACTGAAATTAAAACAAATATCCTTACCAATCATTGAGTATTGGACAATTTCTTTTATCATCTTATCGCCAACTTTTCCGTATCCATGACAACTCCTTCCATTCACTTTGCCTTTGTTTTTCTCTTTTCCTCCTTTTCCACACCCCCTTGCACTAATTGCAAGTGGCCTATTAAAGAGACGTTTCTGAGTTACAGTCTTCTTGTTAGAAAATTCTTCACTAGTCACCATTGCCTCAACTTTTTGGAGCATAATTTCAAAACCATCTTCCACAATCTTAGTTGCCTCTGCATTTTCAACAACCTTGTTAATTACATCAGAAGCAAACTGAAACAATTCTGTCCATCTGATTAGAATGATCGGTGATTAACACTAAAAAGTATATATTTAATCAAAGTTAAAATTATCATATTTGTATTTATAGTATTGATTAATGCACTCATAACTTATAAATTATCTTAATACCTTTTTAATATAATTTTATTTTAAATTAAATTATAGTATGTTAATTTTATCTTAATTTCATATTGTAGATAAATTTTAAGAATAAAGAAGAAATCGAAGTCGAAAACAAAAGACAAAAGACAAAAAAGATAGATTGTATTAATATAAAAATAAAAATAACAAAATAAAATAAAAAGTGTAGTCATGTATTATTGTAATGTCATATTTAAGTGGCAGCCTCCACTTTGTCACTTAACTATCACTCTTTCCCTTATTTTTTTATATTTAAATAAATAAATAATAAATAATAATAAAATAAGAGAAGATAAGATTGTTGGCTGGCTACATAAGGTTGAGATGTAGAAGCATCCGGGGGTGCCAGAGGCACAGAGAGCAGAATTAGAGAGGAGACCTAGAGGGGAAAAGGGAAGGCAGAAGCTTAGAACAATTTCTTCTTTTTTTGTATTTCATTTTTTTAGAAGTTTATAATTTTAATTCACAAATAAATTTAGTTTTATTTTCAATTTCAGCTATTTTAATTATAATTATGTGTAATTTAATTTTAACAATTATTTTTATTTCAATTATGTTAGCTAAATAATAATAGTTAGGATAAGGTGAAAGTCTTAGTAGAAAAATATGATTTAATTAAATTTTATTTTTAATTATATAAATTAAATTATTTTCTATTTTATTTTATCCATATTTTATATTTTTAAATTTCGATTTATTGTAGACAAATAAGGGAATTTGGCACAATAAATTTTTAATATCTTATCTAAAATATGGTAAAATGGTATTTTGAATTATTTTAGACAAATTGAATTTTGGCATACCAAGTACTTATGTAATTATTGAGAAAATAATGATAATTTATACAATTAATAGTTTGGGCAATAAAAAAATTAAAAAGAAAAGAACTTATTAAATTATATCTACTACTAAAGGTGGATCCATAGTCCTAACTAATTTATTTTCATAATTTCACTTAAATCAAATAGCACAAATTTAAATTATATATTCTTTTAGTTTTTAGAAAAATTAAAGGAATTTAATAATTTAAATTTTTTCTTTGTAGATCGATCTCAGACTCACCGAATTCTATTATAACAAAATACTCTTATACTTAGAAGTAATCAATACTTTTAAGTCGTGTCAAGATTTTTGGTGTTGTTACTAGAGAAAGGTACTTATTATGTTATTTTATTTTCTTATTTATTATTTTTTCTTTATTTCTCCCTTAGTCATTCCTTTGTTTTGATCTCATAATTTTATTTTATTTTATTTGTAAAATTTCAGTTAGATTTTAGTACTACTTATAAAACTTGTGAAAAATTCCATTTTGACCCAAAAATTCTTACAAATTAGTCTCTGAACTGATTAGGAACTTAGATATTTGGATTATGACCTATTCTTTAGACTTTTATTTAAACTTTTGGACTTAAGAACTAAATGAATCTTGACTTTTAGACTTTGTGGACATAATGAACATTGACTTGGACTTTAAAAATTATGACAATGGTCTGATAATTTGAATTAATCACTTAGTTGGCCAATAATTTTTAAATTTTGAAAAACAAGAGAGCGCCTCCTGAGGCAAATATTCCTTTTTCTTTCTTTCTTCTCTTAATTTCTATAATTTAATCTTTGCATTTTTTATTTTTCTCTGCAATTTTTCTTGTTTTGGCATTTATTTTTTTGTTAGTTTATATAGCTGGTTTAATCCCTAAATTGTTATTTAATTTGTGTTAATCTATTATTATTCTATTAATATGGGTAGTTTAATTACTTTGTTTATATGGCTAGTTTAACTGCCTATTTAGTTGTTTTAATTTCGTTAATTAATTTTCAGTTTGTTTTTATTTTTTATTTCGCATTTTTTTATTCTTGTACATTTATATTACTCGTTTATTTAATTTTCAGCTTATATTTTATTTTATGTAGTTTTCATTTATTTTATTTTCATATATTGCTCATTTGTTTGTTCATTTAATTTCACACACACGCATTATTGACATTGCATGAGATGTTGGTCTCAAACTTCAAGTGGTGGGTTAATTCGTAAATCTCAATCACTACCATCAATCGTAGGAAAGATCCAAGAATAAAACCTTTTGGACCAATTTAGTCCTCAAATTGATCAAATAAACAATCATTCTCAATATAATGCACATGATTAGAATCAACCAAGAATTTTGAGAAACTATATGAATCTAACCAAAACTAGAGCACCCTCATGTACAATATTTCCTCTGTAAGCATCTCGATTCAACTTCAAATCACGTATTGTTCAACTTTTACTAACATTTCATGGTTTAAAATTTGAGAATCTACATTTCCATTTAAAAGATTTTAAAAAAGTTTTTAATACATACACATACCAAAATTGTAGTATGAACATAATTTGATTAAAGCTTTTTCCCTTTTCATTAAAAGATGAAAGCTAAAATTGACTACAAAACCTTAGATCTGGATCAATAAGAACTTGGAATAACATGCAAGAATAATTTTTGAAAAACTTTTTACACCCCACAGAATAAATTCTTTCAAAAGACAAATCAGCACTTTCACTCAAAAGGCAGAAGGGACTCTTCACCAGTGTTGGAATAGGTATGAGGAATTACTTAATATTTCCCCACACCATGATTTTGAAACATGGAGGTTAGTATCATATTACAAAGGTCTAATATCCCAAAGTAGACAGATTGTCGAAATGATGTGTAATAGTGAGTTTAGAAACAAAAGTCATGACGCTGCATTAGATTATCTTGACCAATTAGCTGAAAATGCACAACACTGAATATATTGTTAGTTCTTATGAGTCATCGAGTAAACTTCAGCCATCTCCATTTGGTGGAGGTATGTACAATCTTAGGGAAGACCATGACTTTCGAGCCAAATTTGCATCTTTAGATAGAAAAGTCGAAGCATTAGAGTTGAAATAGAAAAGTCGAAGCATTAGAGTTGAAAAAAAGTGATAATGCTAAATCTATTCAAGATATTTCATGTCATGTTTGTAGCTCCACTAACCATTTTGCGCAAGACTGTCCGACCTTGCCAGCTATAAAATAAACTTTACATGAACAAGTAAATTCTATTGACAATTTCAAAAAGCCAAATTTTAATCCATACTCACTAATCTACAACTTTGGTTGGAGAAACCACTTAAATTTTAGTTGAAAAAAATAACAATTATGCACAATTTTCACAACCACCTTTTCCATGTCAGAATTTTCAAAATTTTCAAAGTTACCTACCTTATGTCCCACCACTAAGAATTTGTTTGAAGATACATTGCATTTATTCATTAAAAAAACAAGTCTATCAATAACCAAACCATGCAAACCTTGAATAATTTAACATATTTTGATTAGATTTGAAATCCCTCGAGCCATTATTAGTGAAGGAGGTGAGCATTTTTTTAATAAGTCATTTGAGTTTATAATAAGTCATCCTCAAATAAGTGATCTAGTTGAATTACCAAATAGGGATATCAAGCTACAAAGATTGGTCTCTTTGACCGACTGATGCACTTTAAGCCTATCGTACTGCATTTAAAATGTCTTTAGGAATGTCATTCTATCGGCTATTTTATGGTAAACCTTGTCACTTATTGGTTGAACTTGACCATAAATTATTGACTATTAAAGTTTTTAATTTAAATTTTGATGATGCTGGTAATGTGTGTAAACATGAACTTGAGGAATTGAGGAACGATGCATATGAAAATTCAAGAATTACTAAGGTAAGAACCAAAGCTTTTAATGATAAAAGAATTTTTTAGAAAACATTTGAGATTGATAAAAAAACATGTTGCTTTATAATTCTCATCTTCATCGTCTAGAGAAGTTAAAGTCAAAGTGGAGTGGCACAATTGTTGTAAAAAATGTATATCCATATGGGGTTGTAGAAATTAAGAATAAAAAAAAAGTGTTACATTTAAAGTTAATGGTCAAAGATTAAAACTATATTTAGAATACTAACTACGTGAAGAAGACGCCAAATAAATTTGAGTTACCAGCAAATCTTAATTAAATCTTTTTCATTTTTAATGGGTAATTTTTATTTTACCATTTTCGAATTGTTTTATTGTTTCTTTCTATGTCTTGGATGATATGTGTTATGATGTTTCTCACTTAAGTGTGTTTGCTTGACAATTGTGTTTCATTTCATCATTTTTAATATATGTCATGTGTACCTTAATAAGAAATATCCTCTTCAAACGACTTAGAGAATTTCTACGTGTGAAATTTCATTTAAGAGACCTGATACAATTTTGTAAAACACACCCTCTTTGGATTTACGACCATCATCATTAATATCCATGTTGAAGATCTAAAAAGACAACTCAAGGAAATAAAAGGTGGTATTCCAATTGAAACTTGAGGTTAACTCAATAAAGGATGAAAGTGAGTTAAGTATTTTATTATATTCATTTTTTTACATTGTGTGTCTTTATTTATTATTTTATTCGCATTCATATTTGACTTGGTTTTGCAGAATTAATTTGTTTCCCACAATAATTGAAACCCCAAAATCAAACATGAAAGAAATACACATAAATTCCATAAAATGTTTTTTTCTTTCCCTCAAAATGCCGTTAAGAAGATTTGCAAAGTTCATTGTCAATGATTGCTATTGAGTGCTGGAGAATGTATATTTATAAAGGGTAAAATCATCATTTTCTACTTCAACTCTCACTAATATATATATTTTTATGTATTTAAGCCCCTTGTACTTTAATCATGTGTATTTTTTATAATTCAAGTATTTTATGTATTTCAGGGGTATTTTGATTATTTTACAATTAACAAGAAGTCATATAATAAAATGGATGGTATTTTTGAGCTCGAAACAACTGAAAACCTTAAGAGGAGCATAAAATGGTATGCAGTATTGTTCACACATGTAGTACTATTCATGTATATGGTACTATTCACATGTACAGTAATATTCACATATATGGTATGATGACGTGGCATTGATAGATGACGTGGCATTGACCGATGACATGGCGACATCTTATTGGCCTAATAATGTGACATTGACTAATTATGTGGCGTTAACCGATGATGTGACAAGATCCTATTAGACCAAAATGTTGATGTGGCGTTGACTGATAATATGATAACATATTATTGGACCGAAATGTTGATGTGGTGTTGACCGACGATGTGTTCCAACTCATCAAATCTTGCCACACAGCGCAATCCTGAGCGTCTGAATTGTTTTCATCCGACGGTCAAGATTTACTCATTGTATCTACAAACAGGGGGCTCTCCCCTAATTTGACAGCTCCGAATTTATTTTTGAGCTTTATTTTCTATAATTCTCTCTCGCCCTTATATTATCTATATATTTTAATAGAATTCCTATTTTACCCATAGTTAAGAAATAAGTAGCTAATTTAATTTCAAGTTTAGGTTAAAGGTGAAGCTTTAACATTGTTCATTACTTAATTTGGTAAATTTATTTACTTTATCTCTTTGATTTAAGTGGTTGTTTTGACTCATCATCGACAAATATTATATCTCAACTAGATTTTGCACGGTATATCGACTTCCTAATGAAAGATCATTACTGTTTGGCACGATGAGCATTTAGCACTATATTCATTAGAGAGAAAAATCCCTTCTAGTATTTTGTAAGTCATCTTAGTGACGATAGAGAGTGCATCTAAACTATTTAGTGGATGGTATTGCCACGTTGTCGATAGAAGGATTATTATCATTTGGGATTGCTTGTTCTTGACACCACATTTAGCGGTAGATCATTACTCTTTGTCGTAATGAGTGCTTGAGACCATATATACTAGGGTGAGAATTTATGAGGAGTAGAAGTACCCCTTATAAATTAATTAGAATTAAAAAGGAATATTAAGCTCATGTTGAAGTGTTAAGTGTGGATCTAGAGACCCAAGCACCTCATTTGTAAAGTTTCATCTTTAATTTAGTGCAACCATTTTATTTTAAATCTTAAGATAGAGAAATCACTTCCAGCCAATACATCTATGAACTTGAAAAATTAACCTTACATATAATTAATTCTACCTCCTCATGAAATTGACACTCATCACCATAAATCTATTGTAGAATAGATTTATGTACTTGCAAGTATAATAAAATTTGCACAATAAGATTTTGGTGCCATTGCCGGGGAGGTAAGTTATTTTAATTTGTAAAGTTAATTTTCTTTGTAAAAATTGTGTAAATAACTTTGTGTGTAGGTTTTAAATGTATTTTCATAATAAGTGTGTAACAACGTGATAAGGTCAGTATTGTAGCTTTTCATTTCTCTTTATTTTTATTAGTTTTGTTTATAATTTTTACATGTTCTTTGCATGCATGGTCGAAGGTTATAGTCACCTAATCCATAATCCATAGACCTTGAATTAGAAAAGACACTTTGTACATGAAGACAAATTGCATGAAAAGTTAAAATTGAAGATAAAACTGAAATAGATTTGGAACAACCACAAGCACCACAAAAGAGGCCATTAAAGGACTACTTCAATCGATTAGGTAATTTGAGCACATCATACTTAAGATACCCAAATATAGCTGTTAAAAGTTTCGAGTTAAAAGCTAGTGCGCTAAATTATCTACCATCATTCTATGGTCTAGAAAATGAAGATCCATACAATTATTTGAATGATTTTCATGTTATTTGCCAAACTTTTGGATATGAAAATTCTTTAGATGAAGATGTTAAGTTCATATTGTTACATTTTCTCTAAAGGATAGAGCTCGTTCAGAGTTCAATATATTGTCTACTAATAGTATCACATTATGGGAACAAATGACAACTAAGTTTTTAAATAAATATTTCTCAGTGTATAAAACTAATGCTGTTGGTAGGGAAATCTTGGAGTTTATTCAGAGAAAAAATGAGTAGTTTTTCGAAGCATAGAAGTGATTGAGTGGGCTACTCTTAAAGTGTCCACATCATGGGTATGAGAAATGACAACTATGCTAATATTTCTTGGAATGATTATTGCCACATGTGCAAGAATGACTAATGGCGATAAGTAGATAATTCCTAATAGCAAAGCCGATCATTTAGGAATATGAGAAAAATCAAAGGAGTAAATGAAGTTCAAGTTGGCGAGTCAAGATTGAAACTCAAGGAAGTCAAAGAAATAGTTGACGGACTTTTTCGCCAAATAACATGCCTACAATCAATTTGACCAAGATTCATACCTAGATTAAGCCAATGCCATAAATGTGATGGGAAGGCAGTTAGACTACAACCCTTATCCTAATACTTATAATCTTGGATGGAGAAATCATCATAACTTTTTATAGTCTCAAATATTCTAATAGAATAGAACAGCAGCTCCAACTCTACTAATACAACCAGCTCTTCAAATCTCTCAACTACGATTCAAACAGTAAAATCAAAACTAGAATTACTTACAAGTCAGACCTTGGGAAGAGGCAATCCAAAGTCTTAAAACTTTTACTGATACTGCAATAGAACAACATAATTTCATAATTGATGAGTTGCATAATGAGATGAGAGTTGGCTTTAATTCTCAAGCCCAATCGATTTCAAACCTCGAAAAAAGGGTAGGTTAACTTGCTTCTTCAGTTCAAACATTAGCAATGACTGTTGAGAAAGGCAAATTCTCGAGTCAACCAGTACCCAATCTTAAAGGAGTGCATGAAATGAGTACAAGTTCACACCAACAGCATAAGGAGGTCAAAACCATCATTAGATTCTGAGGACTTATCACCAAAGAAGAAAGAAGATAGCAGCCCCCGATGATGCATTCTAAAAGATAATTTCTGTCAGAGGTTAGTTAAAGCGAAGAAGAGAAATACTAGAGGTAAGATTATGGAAATTTTTAAATAAGTACGTATTAACATCCATTTGCTCGACACTATTAAACAAGTGCCCTTTTTTGCCAAGTTTTTTAAAGACCTTTACATTAAAGTGAGAAATATTCATATTCAAAAGAAGACATTTTTAACAGAAAACATTAGTTCCATATTCCAACATAAAGTTCCTCCAAAATATAAAGACCCAGGTTGCCTTACCATCTCATATAGTATATAAAACCTCATATTTGAGAATGCTTTTATTGGATTTATGAGCTGGTGTAAATATTTTGCATTGTTTAGTTTTTTTGAAACTTAGAGTGGGAATATTACACCCAACTCCAGTTATGTTCAACTTGCAGATTGGTCTATGAAAATACCTCGCAATATAGCAGAGGACATGCTTATACAAGTAGATAAGTTTCATTTTCCCATTGATTTTATTACGATTGACACTCAACCAGTATAAGATTTAAAGAAGCACATCCTTATTATTTTAGGTTGACCTTTCTTAGCAACTGCCAATGCCCACATTCAATTAAAGATTGAAAATATGCAGTTGTCCTTTGGTAATATGACTATGAAATTGAATATCTTTAACATTGCCAAACAATCTCACGATGTACATGAAAGAATTGTTGATATGAATTTAATTAAAGAATTAGTTAAAGTTAATGATAACCCTTTACAAACATGTTAGCTTACTTTGGTTTAGATTTTGATATTGACAAAATAATTGACGAAGTCAATGCCTTGCTCGATTGATTATCATGTATGGATATTGAAAAATGGAAAGTTAAGAATAGAGCAACTGACACCATTAGAGAAGAAACTGAGCTTATCATCAGAATCACCACCCAAGGCCAAGCTCAAACCATTACTCGACACTTTGGTGACGAATGGAAAAAATTGGCACCAACCGGTGGAACTCAAGTATCGTGCATAGTAGGCTATTAAAAAATTCAACTTCAACATGCAACAACTAGTTTTGAAAGAAGATTACAGCTCAAAAAACTTGAGGAAATTCTCAATGATGTATATAATTACAAGCAGCGGATGAAATTTTTTCATGACTTATTCCTAGTTATGATTTCTCGGGTAATATAAGCCACGCCGTTTTTAGAAAAGTAGAATGAGAGACTTTTAATATTTACATGGTTCTACTAATTCTTTGTTTTATAAATTTTGATCCCTTATAACTCTTATGAATTCTTCTATGACTTATATCCAATGGGTTAATCCTACTTGAATTCGTACAAGGTAAATAGTTTAGCTTAACAATCTCAGTTGTTGGGACCTTTTAAGGTTTCCTTAGCATTCACATAACCCAATATATGAGTATCCCTTTTTAGGCTTTCTAACCTATGAAAATTTTATGCAATCTGCCTTTAAAACAAGCGTCTCATGAAAAAATACATTCGTAAGATATTTACACATAGTGCAAGCTTCTACATGCCTAGAAATACAGGTAGCTCATAGGAAATATCATTCTTAAGGATATATAGGTTTTAGGGAATATACTATAGTAACTCGTACAAAATGTTTATTCCCAATCACACTTTTATCTTTGGCCCACAAATACTGCTCGTAGCTTACGAGGCATCTTTAATAGTAAAATCTCTATTAAGGCATCTTCTTTATACATTAGACAAGGCTTATTTTATGAAAAATGTTTATTAAAAGGCATCATCAGTATGTATTGTACATATATGTGGCATATGTCGTGAGAAAGTTCTTGTAACAAAGGTATATCTAGATTTACAGAGAATGTAGGAATCATATCAATGACCCCTTGCCCTTTGATTGTACTCAGAGTTACACACACAATATCAAATTCTATAATAAGTAAAAGCCACCTACCTAGCTTTCTAGTAAGCATAGGCTTGAATAATAAACATGACATCGAGTATGCTTTTATCATAAAGTGTAATTGCTGAGAGAAAAAATAGTGCCTCAACATTTAGGAAGCATAAACAAGAGCTATGTAGACATGTTTAGCCATTCCTTTGTGTACCATAGATTTTTCCTCTCACGTAATAAATTTAGTGTTCCTGCTTCTTTTCATCTTTTTGTGTTAACAATGCTCCTATACAATATTAGTTGTTGCTAGATATATTTATGATGATCCTTTAAATCTTCTGGAATGTCAAGTATGTGAAGTAAACTGCGTTTTCTTCTTGAGAAGAGTTGTGTAACTGAAAATCATAGTTATGAAACCTAACATAAATCAGCGAATATAAGAAAACTTTCTGATCAAACTTTTTAGTTCTTTTTTATTTCTTGGTGGTGGCACAAAATTGATATTCTGGACTTTAGCTGGATCAACATGAATCCCATGTTGATGTACTAAAAATCTAAGAAATTTGCCAGCTAACACACCAAAGGCACACTTTTTGGGATTCATCATCAAATTATACTTAAGGATTGATCAAATACCTTCTTTAGAGTTAATTAATGTGTATTCTTGGTAGGAAATTTGATCACAAGATGATCAATATAGTCTTTTACCTCCTTGCCCATCATGTAATAGAATACTACTGTCATGGCCCTCAAATATGTGGCTCTTGCATTTTTAAAACCAAAAGGCATAATGATGTAGTAAAAATTATCCACAAGTGTATGAAAAGTAGTCTTCAGGGTATTTGTTCAAGGAGGGCATCCAGTAGCATTCGAAAGACTAGGTAGCTTAAAAAATGATAAAAATAAAAGATTAAACAAGATAAAGGATAACGGGCCACATTTTCATGTCCCACCACCCGACGAGCCTGAATTAAAGGTTTGAGGGTTGCTTTTAATTACTTTATATCTAAAACGGATAGTAAATAGATAAAGAAATTATGTTCACATCTTTTAGTGCTATTTTGATATGATTGTATGCACTGAATCCATCTATAAATGAAAGCAACTAGTGATCGGATGTTGAGTTAATTAGTATTTCCATGTTGGGCCGAGGAAATTCATCATTTGGGTAAGTGATAACTCTAGGAAATGAGAGTTATTACATCAATTCTAAACTTAAATCAAGACCACTTAGAGAACAAATACGGTATTTTTATTACATTTTGGTTATATTTTACATAAACATTCATTTTAGTCGAGTTTTAATAAGTTTTGCTTGAATCAAAATAATTTGTGCTAAAAACAGGTGCACAATTGTAGGTTTTCAGAAAGTTTTAATTTATGAAGGGATGGTGAGGCATTAGATGAGCAAGAGGAGGAAAGAAGATGGACGCAAAAGAAGTAAAGCATAATCGGGAATAGTGCAGTGTTGTAGCTGATGTTAGAGCAACCAATACTGGAGCAATCTGGGAGTAATGCGGGAGAAAACTTAGGCGCGGGTCAGCTGCAGAATCGCAATCTGCATGTTTCCTAATTTAACTCATGCAAGCCCAAAAACTTTTATTTTACCCTAGTTTGCAGTATAAAAGGGAGGCGCGAACCATATAGAAAGGCGGCAAGGGAATTATTATTAGAATCATCAGAGAGGAAAAGAGAAGAAGATAAGAATTGAAGAGTGTTGTTTAAACAACATTGAGGAATCTTGCAGAATTATTTGGATTTGCCTTTCACCGTGCTCAACTTATATTTATCTTTTTCCTTTGATTGTTCTGATGTATCCCGCGAACAACATATTTATGTTTGTTTTTCTTATTCAGAATATGAACTAAATTTGCGTGTAGTTGAGTGACAATCAATCCAATGAGTTCTTGATTGTTCTTGTGTGTTGTTATGTCATTGTTGTAGCATTTTACTCTAGTAGCTATTATTAATATAACTGTTATTTCAGTTGACCACCCATTTAATAGTTCTAATTAAAATAGAGCAGTAAAAAGGCATGTCTTAACGGATATTATTAGAGTATTACTTGAACTTAATTTAAGTTTTCCTGAATTAAGTTATCTTGAATCCCATAAGGGATATACTTGAAGTTAAGATTTGTGACACACTAGACATATGTGCTTACCTTGTAGGGTGGTGAGACCCTAAGTAGATTAGCAACTGGTCATTATTAATAGATTTAAGGGTATGAGAGTTCTAATAAGCGATAGCTGAGGATGCAGATTAATTCTGTCTAGTGTTGCAGCACTTGGTGTAACAATTGATGTTAACATAATGAAAAGTAGCCAGCCCATAAGGAGAGTTTGATCATTCAACTACCATAGTCTTAATTGAATCTTAGACACATTTAATTTGGTTTAATTTATTACGGTACTGTTTTACTTTATTCTCTCATAATCATCAATTACAATAGAACCCACTCTACATTTGTTAATTTCAGATTAAATTTAGTTGCACTATTGTGATTGCTATAACATTTCAAGTGACATCAATCCCTGTGGGAACGATCTTGAATATTCATCACTTTATTACTTGTTGTGTTCACTTGCACATTGACATCAATAGCATTTGATTATAAAAATAACCAACAACATTTGATTATAAAAATAACCAACAGTAAGCTTTATTTAAATTTCAAAATTCTACATAAATTCTGATACATTTATTTTTTTCTTCACTAGTATGATGTTTACCAGCCATTTAAGATGCTTGATTGACTTAATGAACCCAGCTACAATTTATTTCTCTACATCTTCTTTGATCTTCTTCTTCATGTCTGGATATATTGAGTGTGTGATAGACCATAAATATGTATACCTCTGGCATGTCTTAATAACTCCATGTAAACATATTACGATATTATTTTAATAGCTCAAACAACCCCTTCTTCTCATTTTTAGTTAAATTAAGGCTGATTGAGACATATTTTTGTACATTTCCCTTATTGTTGAAATTTATTTCTTTAAACTCTTCATCAATCGCTGTAGAACCGTCTTGCATGCATTTGGGGTGCAAGTGAAACTTTCTCTTCAATTGCTTTTGATCGAAACTCCCTTTCTATTTCATTGTAAGTATTTGCACATAAAAATGACATGCTATTAATGTTGGGACCTTTCCTTAGAAAAGGACTAGGCCCATATACTGTAATAAATGGTACACTACTCTTTCATTAAGTAAAATTTACTTCTCACAAACTGGAATACCCTTGAATATTTGTCTTATGCTACTGGAATGAGCATCTTCCAAGAAATCCAATTTGTGCTTTGTTTTGGCAAGCTCCATTGGTTTGGTTTCCAATTTCTTTCATTGTATTTCAAAACTTTTAGCCTTTGCGGCTTAGCAATAATAATTCCTTTCTCTTCAATAAATAGTTCATAGAATCGAACCTTTGCCCTAGGATTTTCTTCATAATAGAATAAAATAAGATTAGTAGCAATGCAAATTAGTTTTATCCTAATCATTCCTTTCACACACTAATGATATATAGAGTGTATTATCATATGTTTATTCAACCAATGCCTTCTAAACAGAATGTCATAAAAAGTTGTAGCATCCATGACATGAAATATTGTTGGAGCTCGAAGAGGACCAGCCTTCAAATCTAGTTGAATGTATCTTTGTATAGATTTAGATAGATTATAAATCCAAAGATTGTAACTTGTGGGTCATGAATGTTTTCAATGGGTATTTTGGCTGCTTTGAACATTGCTTTAGGATTTATTACCTCAATATTCTCATCACAAAAAATTACTGCATTGGTATATTCGAAATAAGCCTAATTGACTTCTACTTTAGTTGTATAGCACTTCGATCCATATTGAGCAAAAGCTCCTATTAGTGCTTTGGTTCCTGCTAAACGTGCCCATGAATTGTATCATAACTAGTCAAATAAAGACTTGAACTTGAGGTTAAGCAAGAAAGCACAAACCAAAGGTCATTATCAGGCAGGATTGTATGATCTTTTAGTGCTTGTCATTCCTCACTAATATCTTTCATCATGACATTTATTGGTGAACTATTATCATTTGTAATATAATTAACAGCAACCGTCATAGCTATTCTATCATCGTGGTGAGGTAGTGGGTTAACATCTACATCTTACTCACTTTTTTGAAATTGTAACGATCTATCCGCAACCTTTTCTTTGATCATTCTAATGATATGGTGGCAATGCATTGTGAGATAACTAAGGCTTGATGTGGCGACAAAGCTTTGGGTTTTTTTCTGTTCTACTTCACTCAATAGCCTTGTTGGTTTGAACAACTAGAGTAGTCCATCCATGATCTAGTGATCCACAACAGTATCAAATTCTTCTTATGTGCATGGCAACTTAGAAGATGTTGGGGCTTCCTTTCTTGGCATTCTTTGTTTACATTGCATGAAATGTTTTTCTACTATAGCACCTTAACGAGCCTCTAATCTTTTTCATAAAAGTAGGCATTGCTTTCATGGATAAAGTAATGTTACTGGTCTTTTTTAGTAGCTAATTGAAGTTTGAGATGTTCACTATATTACGAATGTAAACACAGACTATTTCTTTCTTAGCTTTGGACTCAGCAATCCAAATTCACATTTCTTAAAGGTTTGAGATAGTCTGCTAAACCTTTTTTAAGTCCCTTAGACATTTGTATTCAAATCCTCCATAGTTGTTTGGTCTTTAGTCTAACAATACTTCTAGCAAAACTTAGAAGCTTTTTCATTCCAAAAGTGGATTGAACAAACTTCTAAATTAGTATAGCATGTATAAGCACAATCAATAAGAGATTTGCACAATTCCCTTAATTAAAGCTCCGGATCAATAACATTTTGGCCAAGTGCATCAAAGTAACAGTTGATGTGTTCTCTAAGGTTTGCCTTTTTACTGTGGACAGAAGTAGACTTCAAGATAAAGCCTATAAATGATCTCTTCTGGATACAGTGGCAATAAATAATATTCAATATTCTCTATATTTTGATTTTAGCATCGCAGAAAAGTCATTAACTCTGTTAAGTAACAAGTGCATTTTCATTTTGCCATGGTTGACAGACTACTTGAGTCTAAAATTGAGGAACTCTGTTGAATTCTAAAGAGGCATTCATAATTGGTCAAGTGAACTGCTCTCTTTAAAGGATAGACACTTGTCTATAATGAGGAATAGGCACAAATTCTCTTAGCTAGTCTTGTTGTGATTAATCAGACTTCATCTTATTGGATGACTTGAGCTTGATCTTGTGGACTAATTTGTGGATGCCCTTATTGCATGGCTATTTGTTACTAAGCAAACATTTCTGCTATTATTTTTCAGATATAATTCTTCATTTGGTCTACAAGTTCTTTGAGAGTTTCATGTTCGCTAATGCTTCAACTATGAAAGTTAAGACTCTTTCTTGTACTAAAAACCATCATCAAATTCCCAATAAAGTCACCAAATGTTCAGGGTGGGAATTTCAACAGGCCAAATGTCACAACGAGAGGCAGGCTCTTTCTAGATTAAAATAAATTTGAGCTTGATTAGAAATTTGAGCTTAGTGATATGTGATCTGCCTAATTCTATTGTGTGGTCTAGAGAGTAAGGTCCAAGTACTTAAGGTGAGAATTTCACCAGGCCACATGTCATAGGAAAAAGTTGTTTCTCTATTGAAATAAATTTGAGCTTGATTGAAGTTTGAGCTTAATAGTTTATGATCTACTCGATTCTATTGTTTGGTCTAAGAGTAAGGTCCAATAGCGTATTCAAGTATTATTATTGCCTAAAACATCTTACTGTAACTTTGACTATAGCTATTGTTTTATTAAATAGAGGATTTGAACTTAAATAATAATAGCACCTGCTATGAATAGTGATGTTACAGTGGAGTACACTAGTTAACAATAGAGAATCACCACTGGCTCAATATTAATTTTCTAAAATTATTACAACCTAGCAATTGTAATTAGGACAAATGTGAGAAAACGAAACATTTTTTAAAAAATGAATATAGAAGTTTGTTTGGAAATTGGTTTTGAAAATTAGAAAATGCTCTTAACTTTATTTCAAACTCTCTCGGATTTCTTAACTAAAATGATGGACGCCTTAAATGAATGGCAAAGCTTACTATTTATCGGATTCATGTCTTCATTTTCATTAATTCTAATGCATGCTTTGCATTGATATTAATTCATGCTTAACACTAATTGTAATGCATGCTTAACATTAATTCTTTTTTTTATAATGCTTAATATTAATTCTAATGCATGTTTTTCATTAAATGTCAGTGCATGATTTAGGATTTAGTATTTTAAACTAAGTTATCATCATCATCATCATCATTATCATTATTATTATTTTAGAATCATTGGTTCTCCACTAACTCATTTCACTAGGCATTCCCTTATAGGCTAAGATCCCCCAAGAAGGCTTAGTCAAGGGTTTAATGTGAATTGAGCTTCACCTTGGTGTATTCGTATCTTCTAAGCCATAACTCAAAGTAGTTGCCCCAGTGGCTTTGGTACACCATGAAATACATACTTTATAGATTGGACTAGATCATTGGGCATAGCATCGATTTTTAGGTATTAGCAATCATTAATTATTCTACTAACTCGAGCACTTTTGGTCTCATCACTTAAGATTGTAAAAGCAAAGAGGATCGTTTGACCATGACTATTAACCCTTGTCAATGATGGAAAAACCATTGAACACTTCTTGGTGTTGTAAGTAGTGTCAAACAAAACAACATCGGCATAAACATGATAAGGATCAGCCTAGAAAAAATGAGTAATACGACCTTCATTATCTGTCTTTCTGGTCAAAGTATATGCATAGTTCTCTTCTTGTTCTGATCGAAAATGCTCATGTAACATATCTGCATTATGTCCTTTCACCTTATTTCTTGAAGATCCTTTGAAAAATTTTCAATGTTCTCTATGCGCCCCTCCCCCACCCCCTAGCCCACGGCAACTCAAGATGCTAATTTTGATATTGAATCCAGTTGCTCTTCCATAAGTATTGTAAAACTCACGGACTTCATCTAATGATACAAATGCTTGTCTATTTTTGGCATGTTATCATTCACTACTTCATGCATGAAGAAATTGTTTACAAAATTTGAATATAAACTAAATGGCTCCTCACCGGCATTTCCACATTGATCCCCTATTTTAGAACAATGCCATTAGTTATAATTAAAATTATTCAAAACAAATAAATTACGAAAAACTACAAAATAGAGAATTTCCCATGTGTGCATGAATTAAATATACACTACTAGAAAAAAAGCTCAACAATAACAGTTTTTGACTATCATGTATGCTATTAAATGATGATTGCCCAACCATCATTGAAACTTGTGCCAAGAAATTATCGATGATGGTTTTTTCATGTCATGAATTTTATGATGTATTATTCGTCATAAAAACGTTATTGACATATGACTACTGTCTGTCATTATTTTTTATGACTAAATAGTTATCATAAAAAAATAAATATTTTATTAAAATAATAAAAAAATTAATGAAAAATTATATAAAATTAAAAATTAATTTGGCGGGAAAGCTTTTAATTAATTTTGTGGGAATGCTTTTAATAAATAATTTGGCAGGAAATAACATTTTTTTTAATTTTTTGCACCAAATTTATAATTTTTTTTTTTTAATTTTTTGGCACCAATTTGATATTTTTGCGCCAATTTTTATTATTATTATTATCAAATAATATAATATAAATATAATTAAATTGCTAAAAATATAATTGCGAACCTGGAAAATTGCATTTCACATGCTTCAGTCATTCCTTACAACACTTTAAAGTGCATGCATTACATTAACAAGAATACTTCCAACTTTCCTCACCTCTTTCATAATGCATGCCCTTCCATCCATTGTCTTAATTTGCCGTATAGGTTCCCCACTAATCAATTTCAATAAACAAAACATAACTCATTATGATGTTGCGCTATAGGCAAATACTCTCTTCGGTTATCATGTACTATATATGGACTATATATAATGGAATAACGTTATATTCCAATACTTACAAATAGCTTACAAATCCATAGTTGCAATGACCATCTTTGTTTCTTTCAACGTTGTCATCATCTGAACATTCATTGCAGCTTCGAGAATCCCACTCTTTTCGCTTGCAACTACACCCCCATTCCATTCCTACAATGTATTTGCACCATAATCTATCACAAATTCTGCTTTTGGTTATCAAACAATTGTATATTGCAATCACCTATCGGCTAAATTACTTAAATTTTATGAATCGATAAAAAAATGAGACAAATAACTAGCAACTCCTACATCAACTACATTTAACAAAGTATATTGGAAAAATCTAATTTACCCGCTACACAACCAACCATCAGTATTCAATTCACCAACTAAAATCAGCTACCTGAACACTTATACATGGAATCCAATCATAATTTCCGTAAAACATGTTCATTATTTATTGTTGACATCATTTTCAATGCCATTGTTCAACATGCAGAAAAGTAAATAGTTTCCCAACAATGAAATCAGATTCCGACTCTTTTCACCCATAAACTGTTATTACTAAGTTCATGCTCACTGCATCAAGCAGTATTTTCTACAAAAAATCTCTATTGTGAAGGTTTTATTTCATCATTTGAGAAATTACTAACATATCGGAATTCAAGACATAATATATTCTCATTTTCTACTTCGTCCTCCCAATTTCTATTTTACATTCAACCTTAACATCCAATGCCCATTTACACTTCTTCATGCCTACCCAGTCAAATATGATGTACTAATTATGCACATGGATGCAAATTTAAAGTGAAATTTCATTTTCCATCATCCACATACCTCAACGTCGCAATAACCCACTCGCTAGGCACTGATTGGTACCAAATTGCAAGTATATGATATACACCGACTTTTGGAGAGTATATCTCTGCTCACTATACTCCACCATGACTCAAATGGTTGTATTCGATCATCGGATGCCAACACAATCGACTCAAACTGATGACATATATTCATCTAACGACGTAACCTAATCAATAAATAGCTTCCCAATCTTTTTTGTCAACACTGACCTTATAATCGAAAACCTTGTTTTTCTATAACAAAACCCAGCTTAAGAAGTTTTCTGTTAATAGCTTTCGAATAACAGTTTGAAGACAATAATGCCGATGACCGTCACCTGTAAACTTCATCCGTGGGAACAATCGCAGATGCTGCATACACGTACAGACATTTTTTTTTCTCCAATTTACAAGAGCTACGCCTTCAGCTGGTAACCCATTTTGCAAATGTTAAATCTCGGCCGTTGGATACCTTTCTTCACAATCTAACAGCTCCATCGCTATAAGACAAATGATTGGGGTACCAAACCCATGACGCAAGATAGCTGGATCCTTTGATAGAAAATAGGAGGTGTTAGCTTTTCTTTCTGAAAATTTAGATGAAATTTTTTTTTTTTAAAAAGTCATTTTTTCTTTGTGGTTTGAGAATATTGCATATGGATGGTGGGTTTTTGTTCCTCTGTATTCTTGATATGTTATAATAATATCTATATAAATTTTGAGCAATTTTATGTATCTCCCAAAATCATTTACAATCTATCTCTAAAAAGAAATGTAAAAACTAGTGAGAAACTGATGGAACGGAAGAAATAGAAAATAGGGTTAGTTAGATAAGTTCATCAGAAAAATTTAGTAATAATAAGATATTAATTAAAAAATATAAAAAATTAATAAGTTCAAATAATTTTATTGTAGTATGTAATTAAAAAAAGAAGTCTCTCCTGCCGGCTGCGCTCTGCCTTCCACTCCTGTCTCCACAACGTGGATCCTCATCTAATTTCCCCTTTTAATAATACATCTCTGACCGCTTCCTCACTCGCTGCCCATGGCCTATATTATAATTTATGGTATTTTTTTTTTTTACGAAAAATTATATAGACAGCACCCACCATTGTAGAGTTTTA
The DNA here is from genome assembly GCA_029618585.1 of Citrus australasica. Classification (NCBI taxonomy): domain Eukaryota; kingdom Viridiplantae; phylum Streptophyta; class Magnoliopsida; order Sapindales; family Rutaceae; genus Citrus; species Citrus australasica. Next base: position 8,823,484 of record JARCIV010000002.1, on the reverse strand, counting down.
TACATATATATAATGACGAACCAAAAATTTCATGCTGGAGGGATTAGTTCTAACAAAAGTAAAATCCCGTAAGTTGACAAAAATAGCAAAAAATGATAACATTCTTAATAATAATGTGAGATCTTAGTATTTGAGCCTGATAAATTATTATGTGTTTATCTTCAAAATCATTTTAGTGGGTAATTGATTCTTAATATTATCATTTTTTCAAGAAGAATTTTTTTTTTGGTCAACTTTTGCAGGAACACATTAGCAAATCTAACTTATTATTATTATCACATTAGCAAATCTAACTTATTATTATTATTATTATTATAAATTAACTTACGAGAAGTCAAATCTGGAAAAAGAAAACAAAATTTTTACTTTATCATTATGTTCCACTCCACGCAAGAAGGTTTCGAACTCACAAACATTTTGGGAAAAACCTGTAAAAAGTAAAATAATAAACCTGATCAATGATATTTGGTCGCATTTGTAGCTCCAGATTAAGATATTGTATTTTTTAGTCTGGATATTTTTAAATAGATAAAAAGAGTGGGCTTTTTAAACATCTTCTTTCATTATTTGAGTACTTTTTAAAAAAAATTACTTAAGTAATTATTTCTTGTTTTTCTCTTCTTAATTTTTTAAATTCTCATTAATTCATTTACATATATTCTTTTAGTTCTAAATGATTAGTATTACTATCTGAGAGAAACAAAACCCACCATTTAAAAATGAATATCAACAAATTTTTATCAGTAATAAAAGTTAATGAATATTAAAAATTAATTTTTTCTAATCATAAAAGTTAATAAATATCAAGAAAAAAGTTTCTTATATATAGAAAGTATGAAATATAGAGTATGAAGAGCCAAAGAAATGAATAAAAAACGAGTGAAAATTGAGTGTTTAGTTTTTAGAATATGAGAGTAGAGAGAGAATATCCAGTTATAAGATAGAGGGGGAAAGTGACTAGTGAAGGTATGGGGAAAAAATTAGTAGGTTTAAATACTAATATCCATTAAAAAAAGGAATAAAATTAATATAATTAATAATTTGATGTAGTTTACACATTTATTTTTGGGGAATGGCAAATGTAGATAATGACAATACTAATTGTGGAACCTTGTTGTTTGAAGTAATGTGTTTACAATTCTGTATGTAAAAACAAATAGTAGTAATAAGTACAATGTAGAAAAATAATGTGTACTTCAAGATATATTACAAATGACTTTCTTTAAGATATTATTTGCTCCCAACTAATTGAGTGATGCACATAGATTAAGCAAATACGCCTAAATGATACAATGAACCACTTATTTGTTTACTCACGTTGTGTGTCAATGAAAGTAAACTTAAATATTCTTGAATGTTGCAAGCCTGTCAAAAATCAATACATTGTTCTTGCAGAAAATAATAAATTAGATATTTGATACATAAAAAATAAATATTATATGATGAAATTCATTTTAAGAAAGAGAAGTGAGAAAAAAGTGGTGTAAGATTATTATTTTCATATATAAATGGTTTAGTTATAGTTATATTTATAAATATATTTGTGCCATTTTCATTTGGTTGTCATCATTCATTATACCCATTTATTTATAATCATTAATTTAAGATTTAATTTTAATCAATGATCCAAATCCAACCATCACTATTTTAAATGAAATGTCACTATAAAAAAGATGCATTTTCAAATAAAATGCCACCATTAAAGAATGAATTCTTTAAGTTAAAACATACACAATTAGACGTGTCTTTATAGAGGGAGGCTTAACCTAAAGTATTTGTACCTGACAGCCACCATTACACAAAAATATGAAAAGTGGGCTCAAATGGGGTCTACGGCTATTTTGTGAGGTGAGGTACAGATACTGTACCTTAGCATTCTCCGTCTTTATTTTTTTTTTTTTTGAGAAGGCATTCTCCGTCTTTATAAGAATACATCTTTTACTTTGAAATTGTGCCATCATAGGTGGGTCCAAAGAATCTCTCCTTCTTTTTGGGTTTATACGACACAGCTTAGGCAACTCATCTATGTGGCCACACGTCATGCACAGTCATTACCAACCAATCTCTCTTATCCACATCGCCTGCCAGCACTTTCATTACAGACATATGACTCAGACACATCATTTTTTAAAGATTATCTTTCACTCCAATCAGTTGTGTACAGCTGTCATCCATTCACTTTGAACAAAATCATCGTCACTTGCGCGTTAAGCAGCTCTCGCTATCAACTCCCACTCTTTTTACTTCCACCCATAAAAAACGCGGCCAGATTCTAACACGCATATTCCGTGAATATTCGCTTCTGGTTCGAGAAACATGCTATTCATGGAAACGCTATCCCACATGTCCGTGTGCGCGTGTAGGCAACCCCACAATCGCGCGACCGAATTTGCTTGAAAAGTATCTGATTTGAGCGTGTTGTCTGGTTCCAACATCTTAGCGCTTCCAAATTGTCAAAAAATTATGATGGCGCGCGCCGATGCTTCTTTAAAGCTTCGTTCCTTTTTTTAACGATAATAGCATCTGCGTCAAACATCCGTTAGTTTTTGTTCTTATTTTTTTGCTTAGCTAAACCATAATCAAAATTCTCGAACCAATAAAGCTAACTTTACTTGTTACGAAGAGTTAAAAAGAAAGGTTAAACGGAATAAATACAAAAATTATATTGGCTTGGTATCCGAAGAGAGAGAGAGATTAAACCGAGAATATGCGACAGCATATAACATCAAAAAGGAATATTCTAATAGCAGATCCCGTCCCGTTTGCATTCGGTCACCAAAATCCATAATAAATACCCACCACCTCCCGAACACCACCTCCACAACAATCGTCAAAATTCCCGCTAAGTATTATACTCCTCTTTAAAAAAAAAACCAAAAAAGTTACGATGGCTCTTAAAGCTGTTCATGTCTCCGACGTGCCGTCTCTCGACCAAGTCCCCGAGAGTCCTTCTCTCACTCGCTTCTCCACGAGCTTCTCATCTTGTCTGGAGATGAACAAATCGGCGTCGTTTAGGATACCGAAGTTTCTGGTGGTGGGACATAGAGGGCACGGAATGAACGTGCTGCAATCGTCTGATAAGAGAATGCAAGCTATCAAGGAGAATTCAATCGCCTCGTTCAATTCTTCCGCTAAATATCCCCTTGATTTCATCGAATTTGACGTTCAGGTGAGGCCTTTTATCGTTTAGTTTATTCTTGTTTTCCGACTGCGAAACGATTTCCGCTTTTTTTGGATCTGGAATCTATTTTGGTTTCATGATAAAACAACGTAGATTTTAGAGTATTGCAACTTGAGACCGCGATGTTTCTGTCCGTCATTGTATACTCGCCGCATACGACAAATTTTGTCCTTTTTCAAATCCGGCTCCACGTCTGATCTGATTTTCTTTTTACTTTTCAATTTTTCACTTCTACAGTTTCGGGTTTTATTCCTTGAATTGAAAATCAAAAAGTTACAGGAAAGTAAAAAGAAACAGCACTGATTTTTGTAGGTGACAAAAGATGGCTGGCCAGTTATTTTCCATGATGATGTCATCCTTTCCGAAGATAACGTAAGTTACTCCATTACTCTCAATTTTTTTTAAATTTTTTTATTTTATTAAATCCTGTGAGCTTGTGAACAGTTTACCAATCTACTCTGGATTACTGGGTTTCTATTTTCAGGGTACAATTTTTGAAAAGAGGATTACAGAGCTCTCTTTATCAGAATTCCTCAGCTACGGGCCCCAAAGAGAACAGGGCGGCAAAATTGGAAAATCATTGTTAAGAAAAACGAAAGATGGCAAAATCCTGCACTGGAACGTCGAAATTGACGATTCACTCTGCACATTCCAAGAGGCATTTCAACAGGTGGATCCGATTGTGGGGTTCAACGTCGAGTTGAAATTCGATGACCACATTGTTTACGAGCAAGATTATCTCATCAGGGTCATTCAAGCCATCTTAAAAATCGTCTTTGAGTTTGCTGAGAACAGACCCATTATCTTCTCAACGTTTCAGCCGGACGCCGCCTTGCTTATCAGGAAATTGCAGAGCACGTACCCTGTGTTCTTTTTAACAAATGGGGGGACCGAAATCTTCTATGATGTGAGGAGAAATTCGTTGGAGGAGGCTGTAAAAGTTTGTTTGGAAGGTGGGTTGCAAGGGATTGTTTCAGAAGTTAAAGGAGTTTTCAGAAACCCTGGAGCTGTGACCAAAATTAAGGAATCCAAGCTTTCTCTTCTCACTTATGGGAGATTGAACAATGTGGCTGAGGCTGTGTACATGCAACATTTGATGGGTATTGATGGGGTGATTGTCGATTTGGTTCAAGAGATTACTGAGGCCGTTTATGATATGATGATTAAGCCTGCAAAGGTTGTGGAGAAAGAGGATAATAAGAGTTTAAACGGAGAGGGTGAGGATGGGGAGGTTAAAACAAAGCCACAATTCTCACAGAGGGAGCTGAGCTTTCTCTTGAAGCTAATCCCCGAATTAATACAGCATTAATTAATTCATTAATTGCTACAGCGTCGCTTTCTTTTTATAGTCTGGCTTTTGCAAACAATTTTGCAACTATTAGTTTATTACCCCCTTTGTGGCCAGTATGGGAGTTTCTTTATCGGTCGTGACCTCCCATTTACATAGTTGTACATAAATCTAGTGTGTTCTTAAGTATCGATTTACGAAGAAAAATCAATAATTAATTGCCTCGAATCCTAATCAAATGAAGTAGGTTCAATTTTGGCAGTTTCGAATTTGGATAGTTTATTAAACGAATTCTAGTTTCAGGATTTTTTTATTGAATGAATCATAAATAAATAACCTTTTTTCGTTTAATTAATAAATAATTTGATTAAATTTAGATTCGTCTAAATTTATTAATCTATGATTATAATATTATAAATCAAATAATAATTAATAAACAATAAAAATCAAGCTAAATTATAAAGATAATAAGAATTAAAATTCTCAAAATAAATGTGTTGAACTAAAGTGACTTATATGCATAATTTCATGTTTTTATTGTATTATCTAATAAATGAATCTTAAAATTGGTGAGCCTCATAAACTAATAGAATTTGATTTATTTATTTATTAAAACAATTTTTTTAACCCAAATTCACTTAATTTTAATCAAATAAACAAATCTTAACCTAAAATTCCATTATACCATAGATAGGATTTTAATAAATGAGGATCTAATCACTTTCGGTAAAGTGATTTATATTGGCTTGTAGCCTGACGGTGATCTGCCGTGCTCAATAATATCACTTCAACCTCTTACCGGGATTTTCTTCTCCTCCTCCCCCCCCCCCCCCCAAAAAAAGGATAGATTTCTTTTCAAATGTTGTTAACGGGGAGTTGAATGTAGATATTAGTCCTAAACTCAAAATTTATACATTAAATTTTGTTATGATTATCTTTTATTTAAATAAAGAAACTTCATACTAAATGAAAGATGAGTGCTACAAAAGGAGGAGAACAAATCGACATCTTTAATCAAATAGTCTTGTTCAACATGTGACTGAGTGGTAAGCAAACTGACTTACGACGTCTACTGAAAATAATCAGGTAGGGATCATGGATAGAAATATAATTACTCAAACTTTGAATATGTTAGGGATAATAATTTTGCCTATAAATCCGCGAAAACCCGCTTATTACAAGTTTATGGGTAATTGACAGTTTTTGTAATATAAACTAAAATTTGCTACAGCAAGCGAGTAAATTTCATAAAGGTAAAAAAAATTAGTATCCGCTAATTTACATTTTTTTAAAAATATAATCTTGTGATTCCCAAATTTTTCTTAATTTTTGTTAAAAAAAGGGGCACCCATGACATTTTCAAATCAATATACATAATTATTTTATAATTGTGTCTAGATAATATTAATTTTAATCAAAATTGTAGAAATCATGTTGGATGGGTGTGATTAGTTGTGGTTAATGAGAAAAAGATTTTAATTCTTGGAGCTAGGAGCTTGATGTTGAATAAGACATATCATGGGTGCTACTCTCAGATGCTAGTTTGTGGTTCTTCGTTTTTTTGCCTTTTTTTTTAAAATAAAATTACTTGTGATGGACTTGTTTATTTCATACTTAAATTAAAAATTTTGTGTATTTCGTACTTCAATTAAAGAATTTGAATTAAATTGATGCACTCTATATATTTACTTTAATGCTGAAACTTTTTTGTTCTTACTTACATTGTTAAAATTAAGAATTAAGTATGTCGTGTATATTTTTAGGCTAATTTAATGAATTTATAATTTGAATGATGTAATTTATATTTAAAGGTTTGGAACAAGGAAGAAATCCCTTGGGTACTAGTGGGCATGGTGTGGGTACGGTATTTAGTTTTTTGGTTGGTATGGGTACGGTATTGGGCCTATTGGCATCCTCGCACCGTACTCTACCTATGTCCTACGTGTTAGCTTTAGTAGAGCTAACTGTAGATACTATTATGAAGAGCCAGTCGGCCTTTCATCTAGTGGACGACTGTCCCATGCAGAACTCTTATTTCCTTTTTCGATTAGAAATTGGGTAGAAATGTCTTTCCCACTTGTTTGTGGATGGAGCAAATTTCTCTACTACTATTATTAAGAGCTACTCGGCCTTTTGTTTAGTGGAGGGCTATCCCATGCAGAACTCTCATTTTCTTTTCTAATTACAAATTGGATAGTAATGTCTCCCCGCTAATTTGTGGATAGACCAAATATCTCTTTTACTTAAAATTGACAAATCAAGGGTTTGCATCAGACTTTTTTAAACTCAGGACCATGCCTATTAGATAAGAAGTGTAAGGGTTAGGCTTGGATCGGGCCTACTATAGGCTTAACCTTTTACTTTTTTAAAAAAAATTGTTAAAATTGTGAAATGCATTAATAATAATCAAGTTGTTATAATCAATAATGAATTAAAGAAAATAAATATTTTAAAATAAAATAATAAATAAATAAAATAAAGTAAATAAAAGTTTAGATATTTAATTTTTTAGTACTGGATTCTCTAATTCAAGCACTCTCTTAACTAATTAACACTTAAAAGAGAGTTTAGTATTATAAGTTTAAGTTTTTTTAATTCATATTAATATATAAATTAATAATTTAAGTTTACTTTTTTATTTTTCCATTATTTTTCAAATTTAAATTTATTATTCTAATTTATAAATTTATTTTTTTTTAAAAATAGAGGGTTTAGACCAGGCACTGGCTTTCTTGTCCTAAACCCTTGTCCAGACCCTCATGTGTAAAACGCAAGGGAATGGGTTGGGCCAGCCCAGACTTTTTTGTCATCCCTACTTCTACTATTAGTAAAGTAAAAATTTAAGTTGCGCCATAATAAAATTGATCTAAATGATTCTAGTCTGATATAAATATTAGTAGACATTTGATTGTGTGTGTGTGTATATACATATAATTTTTTAGAAACGGCCAAATTTGAGATTAATGATGTATATGCATTACAATAAATAAATACATGTTACAACTTACAGGGGTTACGAGTATTACTTTGCATATTTATATCTTAAGTTAAGATTTAAGTTTTGTATTATAATTTTCAAACGTTGGATTACACTTGGGCGATCGTGTAATTTTTGCAATGCACTTTGAATTTATTTTATTTTTTAGTTACATTTACAAATTTGTACTTTTAATTCGATATATGTAACAATTTAATAAGTGTGATAAACAATTTGAAAACAGTTAGAATAAGCACAAATAATATTGGGGATGGGGTTCGGGCAAGGTAGGGATGCTAAAATTACATGCCAACCTATAAACTCGTCCAAACTCACTCGTAAAAACTCATCAATTCATTTAAATTTGCTTGTAAAAATTCACCCGCTATGGATAAGTTTACGAATTGTGGGTGGGTTTAGTATTTCAAACTGAAATATGGTGTGGGTTACAGGTAGATTCGGTATTGAGAAAAAATTTGATGGATACCTACACAGGTATCCGCCAACTCCCAATTTTTTATTTAATTATTTATAATTTTAATTTTAATCATAAAAATTACATTAAAAAAAATTTAATCATAAATTTATGTAAGTTAAAGTTCTTGATTCCTAAACTTAATATGTCTCACTGCATATATATAAGCGGATCAACAACACCTAAATAGTACCTTTAATTAATATCAATTGGATTTGAGTTAAATCAATGTATGAGATTTATTAAAATTAAACATTTAAGAATTTTTAATATTTTCTCTCTTCATGTAGACCAACACACAAATATTTCTCCCTCTACATTTTCTCTTTATGCTTTCTCTCTCCCTCTTTCTTCTCTCATTTCTTGACTTTTCATTTGCTTTTTTTTTAATCCTTTGCCAAAAAAATACTTTTTTAATCTCACAACTCTTTGTGAAAATGGGGAATCTGAAGAGTTTATGAGGAAGTTAAATTTGCAAACTTATGAAAGTAATTGTGATTGTAAAAAAATTGAGTTTGTTGGAATACTTTTGCAGACATATTTAAAATTTTTTATTCATTTAGAGTAGTTTGTTACCTTATAACATCTATAAGGTACAGTTCTCTCATAAACTTAACCATTGATCCCATTTAAGTTCACAGTTAAATACTATTTATGTAAGATGGCTGCACCTTACAGATGCTGTAAGGTAGTGCTCTCCTTATTTAGATATTGAAAAGCTGTCGACTCATTTCATTCTTCCAAGATGGAGACAATAGGCAAATAAATTTAGAAAGATTGATTTAAAAGATTTTTTTGAAAAATGATAACAAAGAAGAATTAGAGGCTCTGAGACTTTAGCCATATGTGTCACCAAGCTAAAAAATTAGCATGTGTTTGGTGCATCTTCAAACGGGAGGTTGCTGTGTTACAGAATCTGTAACATACACACCCAATGAGAGGAGCACACATGTCATGAGGGGAGAGAAAAGCCTGCAAGTGGGTGTGTATGGGAGCTGGCTAAAGCTGGTTCTGTAAGTTACAGAATCCGTAACTTAGCCAGTTCCCTTCAAATGAGGCGTACTTGATTTACATGGATAGTACAAAAAGCTAGCCAAAAAGCTTTTAGATATTTCAGCCCAGCCAACCATTGTTTGCCAACAAATAGATGATCTTTACTTTAGCATCAATTCCTCCCAGCCATTACATTACTTTTAGATCCAAATATTTCACAAACCAAGTGTCAGAAGAAAAATATTAACAACGCCAGACTCAAAAGTAGTATTGAATTGGCTCTTGGCAAGAAGAAGAGGAAGTGCAATTCATACGGTAAACTTGAACCTGACAAGAAGAGAGAAAATATAAGTGGGAAAAAAATTGAGGCAGGGTCCATATGAAGTGAGAAATTATTAAAATTTTTGAATATTTAATTTAAGTAAATTTCATCTATTGATTCAACTCAAATTCAAGAGATATTAATGAGTGCAAAATTAAGAATATTTTGGGGAGCTGATGATCCGTCTCCCATATATATAATAATTCTCTAGTGAGAATATTCTTAATTCATTAAAATAAAAATGCCATAAATAGTAAAAATAATACAGTTATTAATGTATTGAAATTTATGATTTTTTATATTTTAATAACATCCTTACTTTAAAAAAGTTAGGATATCCTCACTAGAGAATGATTATAAACACACACACACGCAAACAATAAGTTTTTAATAACCAAAAATTTTATGATTTTCAAGTTTAATGTTATTGTAATTTATTTTAATTGATTGATTTTGTTTGTTTTACTTTAATAATTTGAACCTAATGATTACTTACTAAACTTGGGTTTTTGTTTGTTTAATTAATTGTTAACAATAATTATACAAATTTTACTTGTTAATATTGTTGATAATACTTATATATTAATTAAAAGATGGAGCAAGACATTGATAACGGTGATAATGATTTGCCTACACTAGAAATATTTTGTTTTATTTACAATGATAAGATCTAGAATTGAGTATTGTACGTTGATTTTTTAGGCTATTATTTTAAATTTATAGTTTGAATTATATAATTTAATTTTTATGTATTATTAAACGTATTTTTTAATATTTATGATTTTAAATGACAAAATCCACAAAAAATCAGTTGCAGGTTGTGGGTTGGTTTACTAATTATTAAAACCCGCAACGTGCAATTTTTCTTGAAATAAAAACTCATTGTAAGTTGCGGACGGGTTTAGTAATTTAATTTTTTGTGGGTTGCCATCCCTAGGTCAACTCTTGTAGAAGATAGATGGATAAACATCTTTTATTAGCATATATAAATTTTGATGTTTTTCAAGGTTGAGGATAGATTCAAAGTTGACATTTCATTTATTAATTAGTTCAACATAATTATAATGTGTTATTACATCATTGGTGTGTTTACTTCTCGGAAATTCAAATGGGCAATAATCGAAATTGACTGAATTAAAATAAAGAATGAGAATCAAAATAAGTAGTTTACTTGAGTTGTAGGAATTGGAATTCGAATGAGTTGTATTTCTATTGATATGTTTACTTTATCTTGTAATCAAAATGAGTTGTTTTAAGTTTTTAAAATGGCCTTAATTACAAACTTACAATTATGTATGTATAAATACTTTTAAATGAGATATATACATATTTCCTATAAAATACTACATTATTATTACTATCATCATCATCATCAATATTATTAATGTAATTATTATTACTATTATTAGAATTATAATAAATAATACTATTACTGCAGGTATAAGTATAACAATTATTAATATTCATATTATTAGTATTATTTAATATTTAAATGGGACAAAAAATAAATTTTTATTTCTCTTTAAGGGTAAAAATGTCAATTCATTCTTTATTTCCATTTCTACCTACCAGCATAAGAATGAGATTCTCATTCCTTATTTTCAAATTTGTGGGTTTTACCCAAAATCCATTCTCATTTCTTTACATATCTAATAAGTAAACACTGTCAATAATTCTCATTCCTCAATTTAAGAAGTAAATACATCATAAAAAGACACTTGAACCTTTAATATTTAGGGAAAGAGACAACAAAAAAAACTTTTTGAAAAAGAAATGCATAGCCTTTTGTAAATTCCATTGGTTTGGATGAAATATTTATTTTTGATAATTTAAATGACTAGTTTATCTTTCCTACTATTAGTAACCCCGAAAAAAAAAAATTAAACCCATACTTTTCCCCGAAATCAAGTGTAGAGCGTAAAACTCCATCAATACTCAACTGGGCCAAATCTGATAAGCAACACTCTGTTACGCTCGTTCGATTATTGACGAAAATTTCTTTTGAACCCACAAGTAAGTATGATACAGAATCTGAGCCCATTTATTGACGAAAATTTCAATAAATCCATATAGAAAATATCTCACCAAAACCAAGCTTTAACGTATGAATAGAATAAAGCTCCTCTTGGGAGATAATCAATTTAGCCATGGGGGGTAATGTTTGCCATTTTCTTAACTTGCAATAGTCTTGTTCATTTTTTCCACAGGTCTGATCTTCTAACAGGAAGTCTCTGCCCGCAACATGGGCGTGGGAAGTGAAAGAATTTTCTGGGCAGATACAACTTCTATTTATTTTGTTTCTGCATTAATAGTGGACACATATCGACGACTTTATAACGTTGAAATCAATAAGAGTATTTTAATATTTTATCTTCGAATTATGAATCTGATACTTTTCTTTCATGAGTTGTAAAGGCTGGTTTTTTTTTTTTTTGCCCTTTTTGGCATGAGAATATCGAATTTATTGCCCTTTTTTTTGCCCTTTATCGAATTTCTTTCATGAGTTACAAAGATTTTCGAGAATCAAATTGCGTAAGAGTCGTCAAAAAGGTGTCAAAATCGAACTGAGAGAGTGAACAAATATCCTCGTACAAACCTTTAACGTATAATATACAGAGAGTTGTCACACTAAATAAACAGTTATGAGATAAGATATGTCAACTATAAAACAAGCTATGTTATAAGAGTATCTCTAAAAGACTTTTCAAAAAAATCTCTTCAAATAAGATTTTATTACTTATTTGAAGAGTTATATCAACATTTAAGACTTCAATAGATACTCTAATTAAGATTTTTTAAATAAGAAATTATTGTCTCTCTTCAATTTTGTAGAGTTGCTTTCTCCCTCTTTAATTTATATTTTATTATTTTTTATTGAAGAGAGAAATATATTTTAATTACCATTTATTTTTCCTTTGAAAAGATATTAATTTGATTAAAAATATTAACTTATTTCAAATTGAAGAGTTATTTTTTCACTCTCCTTTTTACCATATAAGTAAGCAAATATATATTTGAAATATAAAATTAATAGTGTCTTTTAGAGATGCTCTGACTTATCTTATACACAAAATTTATTAAATGAGCCCAAATAATAATTTTCGTATTGGAGAAAAAAAAAAGCCCTCCTAGAGCTAAAAAGGAAAAAGGAAAAATACCCTTCACCATTTGTAATGGCCACCCATTAAGCGTCTGTGAATCTTATCAAAGAACTGATTCTCTCAAAAAATAAAAAGTGAAAGTTACGGCATCGATTCAATGAAGTGTAATGATACCGATATCAATAGTAGGAAATTGATAGTGTAATGATTCCAATACGAAAACGTAAAACAAATCGATTTTGTTGTAATTTTCTTTTAATTTTGACAACTTATTCCGTGTAATTCTTTTTTTATATTTTTAAAATCCTTAATTAATGACTGAGTCGGACACGTTAAGCTTTAAAAGCATCAGAATTTATGGCATAAAAACAATCAGAAACTGAGTTGTCCTCCTCTTTATTTATGCGAAGCTTAGCTAGAACATAATTAATTTACAAAACAACTAGGGCGCGTTAACCAAATAAATAATTGTTAGATAGATATTAGAGAACAATTATTGAGGAGGCGACAGCTATAAAGCAAGTTTGCTAATATTTATGAAATGGTCAGATTTTTATGTAATAAGCATAAAGTGATAATGCAAAATTAAATAGAAATATCCAATCATGGCCATCCATTATAACGAATCCCAACGACCTTAAGCTTATAAAGAAAATGAAAAAATAAAAAATAAAAAATGGCCTATCTTAATCTTATAGTTTAGTCGCATTCAATTCATAGAAATTAAAAAAGATAAATGTGTTCGTTCCTTCAAACACGCATCTAGAGAAAGAAGATGTGTTGTGTTCAAAATTTTCAAACTTCGATATTAATTAAGACATGGATTTAATGTGTGTACGGTGTTTTTAATTATGTCCATTCATATCGATCGTTGTCACAGCTGACTAATGCCAATTGAGTTGGAAATTGGGAATTGTCAAATGTCATTGTGTGTATAGTTCACCGAGGTTTGCTTGACGTTTTTAATGGGAATTTGAAATTGGCTTCTTGGAATTGGGGTACATATGTTAGCTTCTGAATGAGAGACAGAAAGTGAATTAGTTGAAGTGAAGATTTAAAATTTTGCTTTTGTGCTTGAACTTCTAGGTAGATTGCACTACCCACTGGCTAGGTCAACATTTCCCTTATCAACATTTTAGCGGTGCTCATCTTTTCTTAACGTATTTTTCTTAATAATTTCACAAAATGATAGTAGCGTTTTTTAATAATGGTAAAACGAAAAAACAAATCGAATCGTAAACGAATTGAGTCAAAAATCTATTAATTTGGATTCGATTCGTTTATTAAACGAATTAAAATCTCAGGATTCGAATTCGATTTATTTATTAAACGAATTGAAATCTCATGATTCATATTTGATTCGTTTATTAAACGAATATTCGGTTTGATTCGTTTAATAGTATTAATAAACGAATCCATAACGAATCAAGTCGAATCAGGATTCGTTTATAATTTGTTTAGAAAAATATAATTAATAGACAAAATTAAGCAAAATAAAATATAAAAAAGCCACAAATTTAATATCCTACAACAAAATACAAATAATCAAAACCATATTCTATGATTAAATACACAGTCATCTAAATTACAATATTAACCTTCAACTTTTAAAAAATTTTCAAATAAATTTAAGGACAAAAAAATAATTTAATTAAATGAGTAATAAACGAATTTTAAACGAATCGACTTGTACTCGATTCGTTTATGACATGTTTATTAAATGAATCCTAAACGAATAAACGAATCAATACGAATTCTAAATGAATAAACGAATCAATATCTTCAAATCTGGAATCGATTCGTTTAATTAGCGAATCAAATCGAATTCATTCATTTATTAAACGAATCAATTTTTTCAAACCCAAACTCATTTAATTCGCATCAAATCGAATCGAATAAACGAATCTTGACTCATATTACCACCCATAGTGTTTTTTTTTGCTGTATTTTTTTTATGAGGGAAAATTAATGAAAATTTCATTTTAAATGGCCAAAATACATCATGTTATTGGACCCAAAATACAATACTTATGATATTGTCTAAGACTCCAATCACAATTAGGGCAACACCTAACAACATAGATATTAATTTCATTAAGTAGGAATTTTTTATATGAAGGAAAAAAAATAAAATGACTTCATATACTAAAATCTAATGAAACACATTAAAAATTTTACGGGTCTAACCTAATCTACTCACTTCAACTATTGTATGTTAAGACTAACTTTCAAATAGAAAAAGAAAATCAATAAAGTGCATGTTAATACAACATAACATTGTTACTAGATCTTAATATTGATGAGTATAATTTATATACATATTTTACCCATAATTATATAATTACTAATTATTTTTATTTGTTATTTTTAATTAATTAAATTATTTTATTGAATAGGGGATTAATTGGAGATTATGGATAAAAAAGGATATAAGGGAGCTTAATTTTGGAAAGCAATTTAAAGAGGCCCACACTTGGCTTTTACAATTGAAAAAAGGAATCCTAGTGCAAGGTTGATTGGTGACCACGTGAGTGAAGCAAATAAAAGGCCAAATCCTTTTGGCTTTAGGATTGACAAGGTGGGGTCCATTTCAAAGGCTATATAAGAAAGCTAAGCTCTTGGCTTTTAGGGGGGGGGGGGAGCTAGCCGCCAGAGAGGGGAAGAGAGCTGCAGACGCAAGGCTTCAGCACAGAAGAAGAATAGTGAGAGCAACAATATTTCGGCTTCCTATGGCTGAATTTATTTATTTTGTTGCGCCCAATTCAAGTATATCTAGCTAATTTCCTTATACTGAGGTTAATGATGAAACCATATTCAATGAAATAATTATCTTTTTATTTATTTATTTAATTCCCTATATATGTTCTTTAATAATTATGGTTTTTATTTCACATGATTAATTGGATGTTATTAAAATCTTTTCATCAATTCTGTCATGCATTATTGATTGTTAGGATTAATATTCTATTAAATCTATGCTTGGATCTATAAAGTTTATACATGATTATCTTTGATTTTATGTCTTTCATTAAATTGTTTACATAGAGTGCTTAGGAAAACTTTGACTCTTTGTTATTCAATATGTTTACATGAGATTCTTAGATGTCATATTAAAAAGAGAAAAAGAACCTACATTAGATTTAATTACTTGAGCTTAATTGTTATATCCATGAGATGACATAGATTGATTTCGAGTTGTCACTCTAAAATTGGGGATTAATTAATAATTAGATAATTACTAATTAAATAGTGGTGGATTCCGAAACCTTGGTAATTTTTATCTTATTGAATTTTCTTTTGTTTTAATTGTTTTCTTAGTTTAATTAATTTAATTTCTCTTGAAACTCAATTTAGTCAACTAGGTTAGAATTAATTTAATTTTAGATTTAAATTAGACTTTTCAATTTATAACAATCCATGTGGGATCGACCTCGTTACCACTACTCTATATCTAGATTCGTGCGTTTGCGAGTATATTAAAATTTTCACAACAAGTTTTTGGCGCCGTTGCCGGGGATTGTGCTAGAAAGACAGTTTAATCTAGGTTGATTTGATTCTTCCACTAGTTATAATTTAGGTTGTCTTTTATTTTTTATTTTTAAAAAAAACAAACAACAAAAAAAAAAAACTTTTATTTGTCTTTAAATTCATTGTTTGATTGTTTGATTTTTTTTTTATTTTTAAATTTCGTCTATTCTCATTATTGTTGGTTTATTTTATTTTATTTTTCTTTCTTTTCTTATCTAGTTAGTTTATGAGTGTTTGGGAACGTGAATCAACAAATCGTTTGGTTAAAAGAGAGTCGAAAATGGATAGTAGTCAAGCTAGTTCTTTAGAAGTGATGGATAACCCAAATAGACTATTGCCAATACTTCCACCAGTGCAAGCAGAGAAAACCCTTAGAGAATACTTTTCACCACTTGCAGCCAATCAACCATCTTGTATTGTGTTGCCACCAACTACAGCAACACACTTTGAACTCAAGCCCTCTGTCATTCAACTTTTACCATCTTTCCATGGGTTAGAGAGAGAGGATCCATATTTGCACATTAAGGAATTTCTTGACATATGCTCTACATTTCGTTTTCAAAATTTTAATGATGAGTCAATTAGGCTTCGTATGATCCCTTTCTCATTAAAAGACAAAGCGAAAGCTTGGTTGAATTCACTTCCTGCTGGATCTATTAGTACATGGGATGAATTGAGTAATAAGTTTCTCACCAAGTTTTTCCCTATGTCTAAAACAAATGCCCTTAGGAGAGAGATAAGTGATTTTTATCAAAGAGAGGGTGAGCAGTTTTACGAGTGTTGGGAAAGATTCAATGATTTACTCCTCAAGTGTCCCCACCATGGTTTTGAAAAATGGAGACTTATACAATGCTTTTATAACGGTTTAACCATGTCAAATCGTCATATGGTAGAGTCTATGAATGGTGGGAGATTTTTGAACTTACATGAAGGGGCCGCATGGGATTTTTTTAATTCACTTTCTGAAAATTCTCAACAGTGGGATTTTTCAAATCAAAGGGAAAAACTATCTCAAGTTTCTAGAAAGGGTCTATACGAAGTTAAGGATGATTTAGATATGAAATCCACTCTAGCTACACTTTCTAGGAAAGTAGACGCCTTAGCTCTGAACCAATCCATGAATCATCATCCTAATGTAGCTAATGAGGTTTGTGCTCTTTGTTCTAACATGTCTCATACAGCCCAGAATTGTCCATCATTACCAGCCTATCAAGAGGCTTATTCTGAGCAGGTACATGCCTTACAATCATATGAAAAAAACTCCAATAGTCCATATTCATCCACATATAATCCTAATTGGAGGAATCACCCTAATTTTTCTTGGAAATAAAATCAACCTTTGTCAAACCAAGGAGGACAACAATTTAACATGCCCAATCAACAATTTGTCCCTCCTAACCAAGTATATCCTCCTGCCCAACAACCTATGTCTCAATTTGTTGCACCCCAACAAAGAAAGCTTTCTTTAGAGGATACACTTCAAAATTTCATTCAGTCAACCCAACAAGCCTTTCAGTCAAACACTCAAGCTATTCTAAAGCTTGAACATCAATTGGGTCAATTAGCAACTACTGTAGCAGAGAGAGAAAAAGGAAAATTTCCAAGTCAACCAATTCCTAATCCCAAAGGAGTGCATGAAGTTGGATCAAGTTTAAGTCATCAACATGAACAAGCAAAATCTGTTATGACCTTGAGAGGAGAAAAATTATTTGACAACAAGGTGGAGGTTCAAACAAGAAAGACATCTGAGCATACTTCTTCAGATCCAGTTCCATCACAAGACTCATCACCAAATGATCCTGAAGAGAGTGGCCCGCCAGCTTACATTCCCAAGGCTCCTTTTCCTCAAAGGTTAACAAAGGTAAAGAAAGGGACTTCAACATGTGAGATTATGGAAATCTTCAAACAGGTAAGTATAAACATCCCTTTACTCGATGCTATTAAGCAAGTTCTTTCCTATGCCAAGTTTTTGAAAGATTTATGCACTAAAAAGAGAAATTTACATGTCACTAAAAAGGCGTTTTTAACTGAACAAACTAGCAATTTACTTCAATGTAAAATGCCACCAAAATTTAAGGATCCTGGTTCTCTTACTATCTCATGTGTTATAGGGAACCAATGTTTTGATAAAGCATTATTAGATTTGGGTGCTAGTGTTAATCTCTTGCCTTATTCTGTTTACATGCAGCTTGGACTAGGAGAGTTAAAATCAACTCCTATTATTTTGCAACTTGCTGATAGATCAATGAAAATACCTCGTGGTATTATAGAGGATGTGTTGATACAAATTGATAAATTTTATTATCCTGTTGATTTTATCGTTATTAATACTCAGCATGTACATGATCCTAAGAAACACACTCCAGTTATTCTAGGTCGTCATTTCTTAGCTACAGCTGATGCTCTTATTAATTGCAGAAATGGAAATATGCAACTATCTTTTGGTAATATGACCATGGAATTGAATATGTTTAATGTTACTAAGCAACCACAAGAAGAAGATGAATTTGTTGAAGCAAATATGATAGAGGAATTAGTAGAAGATTCATTCATTTCTAATCATACTGATGATCCATTAGAGGCATGTTTAACTCATTCTGATTTATCTTTTAATAATGACAGTGCAATTGCAGAAGTTATCGCTTTACTTGATGCACCTCTAATTATGGACACAACTAAATGGAAGCCAAAGTCAGAGCTACTGCCTCATTCTGAGAAGAAAATTGGACCATCCGCGGAGGCACCACCAAAATTGGAACTCAAAGCACTGCCCGACACTCTGGAATATGCATTCTTGGGAGAATCTGACACTCTACCTGTTATTATTTATTCTTCCCTCGATCTTGAGCAAAAAGGTAAGTTGTTAGGGATTCTAAAAGAGCATAAGGAGGCAATAAGATGGACTATCGCTGATATTAAAGGTATTAATCCAGTAGATTGCATGCATCGTATTCATCTTGAAGAAAATGCTAAACCCACTAGGGAGATGCAACGTAGGCTAAATCCTAACATGAAAGAAGTGGTAAGAGCTGAAGTAATCAAATTATTAGATGCAGGAATTATTTATCCTATTTCAGATAGCTCTTGGGTTAGCCCTGTGCAAGTTGTTCCTAAGAAAATATGGTGTTACAGTAGTTACTAATGCTAATAATGAATTAATTCCCACTAGAGTAACTACATGTTGGCGTGTTTGCATTGATTATAGAAAATTGAATTCATTCACAAGAAAAGATCATTTCCCTCTCCCATTTATTGATCAAATTCTTGATAGACTTGCAGGTCATGATTTTTATTGTTTTATAGATGGATATTCAGGTTATAATCAGATCCCTATAACTCCAGAGGACCAGGAGAAAACTACTTTTACTTGTCCCTTTGGAACTTTTGCATATAGAAGAATGCCATTTGGTTTATGTAATGCACCTGCTACCTTTCAAAGATGCATGCTTAGTATTTTTTCTGATATGGTTGAGAGATTTCTTGAAGTGTTCATGGATGATTTTTCTGTTTATGGAGATTTTTTTGATGAATGTTTACAGCATCTAACATTAGTTTTGCAGAGATGTAAAGAAAAGAACCTGGTTCTAAATTGGGAAAAGTGTCACTTCATGGTAAAACAAGGTATTGTCCTTGGTCATATAATTTCCAGCAAAGGTATAGAAGTCGACAAAGCTAAGGTGAATTTAATTTCTAATCTTCCACATCCCAAAACTGTAAAAGAAGTAAGATCTTTCCTTGGATATGCTGGCTTTTATAGAAGATTCATTAAAGATTTTAGTAAAATTTCTAGACCCTTATGCAATTTACTTGTTAAGGATGCACCTTTTATCTTTGATGAATCCTGTCTTGATGCTTTTGCAAAGCTTAAGAAATTGTTGACTTCGTCACCTATCACTCAGCCACCTAATTGGGATTTGCCTTTTGAAATTATGTATGATGCATCTGATTATGCTGTAGGAGCAGTTTTAGGACAAAGATTAGATCGTGTGCCTTACGTGATTTATTATGCTAGTATGACACTCAATGATGCACAGTTGAACTATTCAATTACAGAAAAAGAAATGCTAGCCGTGGTGTTTGCACTTGATAAATTCAGATCTTACCTTATAGGTTGCAAAGTGATTATTTTTACTGATCATGCTGCTTTAAAATATTTGCTAACTAAAAAAGATGCTAAGGCAAGATTGATTCGTTGGGTGTTGCTTTTACAGGAATATGACATTGAATTTAGAGATAAAAAAGGTTCTGAAAATGTTGTGGCGGATCATTTATCTCGCCTTGATCTTAAATTTATTCCAAAATCTTCACATTTGAATGAGTCTTTCCCAGATGAGCAACTTATAAGTGTAAATATTGTACCATGGTTTGCTGATATAGTTAATTACCTTGCTACAGGTCAAATCCCAGAGCACTGGACTAAGCAAGATAGAACAAAGTTCTTATCTAAAGTGAAGGACTTCTTTTGGGATGATCCCTATTTATTTAAATATTGTGCTGATTAGATTATTAGGCGATGTGTTCCGAATAATGAAATTCAAAGTGTTATCTCATTTTGCCATGAACAAGCTTGTGGAGGCCACTTTAGTGCTAAAAAGACAGCAACAAAAATTTTACAGTGTGGTTTTTATTGGCCTACTCTTTTTCATGACACTTATGTTTTCTGTTCTTTGTGTGATAGGTGCCAACGTATGGGTAGTATTTCAAAGAGGAACATGATGCCACTCAATCCTATTCTTGTGGTTGAGATCTTCGATGTATGGGGTATTGATTTCATGGGACCTTTTCCTCTATCTTTTGGTTATCAATATATATTGGTTGCAGTGGACTATGTGTCGAAGTGGGTTGAAGCTATTTCATGCAAAACCAATGATCATAGAGTTGTAGTGAAATTCTTGAAGAGTAATATTTTGTCTCGTTTTGGTTTTCCTAGAACAATCATTAGTGATGGTGGCACCCATTTTTGCAATAAACCTTTCAAAATTCTTTTGGACAAATATTCCATTACACATAAGGTTGCCACCCCACACCATCCTCAAACCAGTGGTCAAGTAGAGATTTCTAATAGAGAGATCAAGCAGATTCTAGAGAAAACAGTTAGGCCAGATAGAAAGGATTGGTCTTTGAGACTTGATGATGCATTGTGGGCATATAGGACTGCTTTTAAAACACCAATTGGGATGTCACCTTATTGACTTGTGTATGGAAAAGCATGTCATCTGCCAGTAGAGTTGGAGCATCGTGCATATTGGGCTATCAAGAAATTCAATTTTAACATGCAGCAGGCTGGTTCCAAGAGAAGATTACAACTAGCAGAACTTGAAGAGATTAGGAATGATGCATATGAGAATGCCAAGATTTATAAACAGCGAATGAAAGTCTTTCATGACAAACACATTTTGAGAAAATCCTTTACACCAGGTCAGAAAGTACTTTTGTATAATTCTCGATTGCATCTCTTTCCAGGTAAGTTACGTTCTCGATGGTCTGGTCCTTTTATAGTTCATACTGTCTTCCCTTATGGAGCAATTAAGATTGAAAATCCTAAAAATGGTGATTTATTTAAGGTCAATGGTCAAAGATTAAAACCATTTTTAGAGTTAAAAACACCAGAAGTTGAGGAGATATTTTTAGATGATCCTGTTTATCAGGATTAATTAAGTCCATTTTTGCACTCTTATTTTATTTTAATAGTAGGTTTTCTTTTCTTTGTTTGTTTTTCTTTTCTCATGTTTTCTTTTCATTTGGCATTTTCTTTTAAGCTTTCCCAGCCCATCCATGTGTGTTCTCTCCAACTTTCTTTTTCTTATTTATGTTATAATTATTATTATTATTATTATTATTTCTCTTTCAATTATTTGCATGCATATCTTTTGTTTGTGAAATATTGAGGACAATGTTCCGAATAAGTTTGGGGGTGGGAATAGTGTGTGCTTTGTTTGTTAAAAAAAAAAAAAATTCAAAAAAAAAAAATTGTGTTTTTTTGTTTTTATGTGAAAAGCCAATGATAAGAATTTGATTGACAATTAATATGATTTTTAGAAATGGTTGAATATTGTCTTAGTTTATACTTGATTCTTGTGTTAGTTCCTCTTGATTGAGATTCTTTAAACCATGAGCACTAATATCAATTCTTTCATAATTTTGACTTGAAATTTGATATTGACGCAACCTTAGTTGAGAATTTTAGATAGAGTAAATGACTGTTTGTCTTGATTCTTATCTCCACAATACAAAATAGTATACACGGGCGCCAAAGTCAGAAAATAGCTACCTATAACCCTTAATAGTGAAGCTATCCTTGAGTAATTTGGGTCTATGTACCACAAGTATGTAGAGGATAATCTACCATGAGAAGAAGACTACCTTAAGGGATAGAGTGAAAGCTCCTGACTATGGTTAAAAAAAAAAGGGGAAAAGAGGAGAAAAAGAAAAAAAAATCAAGTGCATGTGCTAAAAAAAATCAAAAGAAAATGCACATAAAAGCCCGTGAGAGGAAAAAATTAGAGATCAAGATGATAAGATTAGTTTGACCTACTCTGTTCTTTGTTTGAGGCGAAGGCTGTTGATATTGAGGATTTTGAGAATGGATTTGATTGAATTGATTTCACACACACACTACAAGAATCGAAAGAGAGATGGGATTGACTATTGAATTAAAGTTAGAACTTTGCCAATATTTGAAATTTTCCTTGAGCTATATAATTTTTGCAATCTTTGAGGCTATTTTTCATGATTTATTTAAACTTTTTTGTTCTTTTAATTTAATTTAATTTTTTTTAAATGATGTTTGTGGGTATCATCACTGAAGCCCTCACGAGACTATAACTCATCCACTAGGGCTGCCTAGGGGTTTAAAGGCTTGTTGCATACGCTAAATGCAATCGCGATCACCTGCGAAAGTGGTTTAGTTAGGATTTACTTTTTGTTTCGTTACTTTTGTTTTTTATTTTAGTTTTAGTTTTGCTCGAGGACTAGCAAAATCTAAGTTTGGAGGTATTTGATGAGTATAATTTATATACATATTTTACCCATAATTATATAATTACTAATTATTTTTATTTGTTATTTTTAATTAATTAAATTATTTTATTGAATATGGAATTAATTGAAGATTATGGATAAAAAAGGATATAAGGGAGCTTAATTTTGGAAAGCAATTTAAAGGGGCCCACACTTGGCTTTTACAATTGAAAAAAGGAATCCTAGTGCAAGGTTGATTGGTGACCACGTGAGTGAAGCAAATAAAAGGCCAAATCCTTTTGGCTTTAGGATTGATAAGGTGGGGTCCATTTCAAAGGCTATATAAGAAAGCTAAGCTCTTGGCTTTTGGGGGGGGGGGGGGGGAGCTAGCCGCCAGAGAGGGGAAGAGAGCTGCAGACGCAAGGCTTCAGCACAGAAGAAGAATAGTGAGAGCAACAATATTTCGGCTTCCTATGGCTGAATTTATTTATTTTGTTGCGCCCAATTCAAGTATGTCTAGCTAATTTTCTTATACTGAGGTTAAGGATGAAACCCTATTCAATGAAATAATTATCTTTTTATTTATTTATTTAATTCCCTATATATGTTCTTTAATAATTATGGTTTTTATTTCACATGATTAATTGGATGTTATTAAAATCTTTTCATCAATTCTGTCATGCATTATTGATTGTTAGGATTAATATTCTATTAAATCTATGCTTGGATCTATAAAGTTTATACATGATTATCTTTGATTTTATGTCTTTCATTAAATTGTTTACATAGAGTGCTTAGGAAAACTTTGACTCTTTGTTATTCAATATGTTTACATGAGATTCTTAGATGTCATATTAGAAAGAGAAAAAGAACCTACATTAGATTTAATTACTTGAGCTTAATTGTTATATCCATGAGATGACATAGATTGATTTCGAGTTGTCACTCTAAAATTGGGGATTAATTAATAATTAGATAATTACTAATTGAATAGTGGTGGATTCCGAAACCTTGGTAATTTTTATCTTATTGAATTTTCTTTTGTTTTAATTGTTTTCTTAGTTTAATTAATTTAATTTCTCTTGAAACTCAATTTAGTCAACTAGGTTAGAATTAATATTAATTTTAGATTTATATTAGACTTTTCAATTTATAACAATCCCTGTGGGATCGACCTCGTTACCACTACTCTATCTCTAGATTCGTGCGCTTGCGAGTATATTAAAATTTTCACAACAAATATACAACACAAAGGATGTGAGTTCCATACTACTTTTACCAAACTCCGCTCTTTGTTCCCCAAGATGCATTTAGAAATGATTTCATAGAGCTAATCAGAAGCTTATTTTATTTCTCTCTCTCTCTCTCTTTTCCGCCCCTATAGAACTGTATTTTTTCTTTTCGTTTCTTACATTTCATTTCTTTTAGTTTTTCCAAATCATAAAATAAGAATGCTTGTATGTCGGGTATTCTAGGAGGTATGCTTTGCTAGGGTTTTTCTATTCTTATAGAAGTAATGCAAAGCCATGTGCTTCTTAACTTTTCATCAATAATGATTCATATTTTCGTAGCTTTGCTCTTAAATCATTTTTCATTTTATTTTACAAATTAATTTAATTTGTAAGATCTTTTGAAGTGCTATAAATAGTTACGAGTTTCAAATTGTACCCACATACGAGAAGCAAGCATTTTGATTTTCAGTGTTGCAATACTTTAAAAAAAAAAGACAATATTGATGAAAGAGATTCAAATTTTTTTAGTGGTTATATATGTTAAGGTAAATTGGTTAATTTTTTTTAAAATCTATTTTTGAGCAGATTCTTTTGATTAATTTTTTAATTTTTTGAGTCCTTTTTCATGGTGCGCTCATTGTGGCGGATAATAGCAAGCTCTGTAAAATGCTAATTAATAGTTAGTAAAATTAAAATATAACATCGAAAAGATGAGAAGAATAGAATGATTTAGCGTACAATTTAATCGATTGATTCGAGATCTCTCAAAAGTCTTAGTACTAATTATGAAACGTGAGACACGTGCGGCGAAGTGTACCCGAGCGCGTGCTTCTTGACCGAAAGCAAAGCAGACGGAAGTTTCATGGTCTTTCTAATTTCCTACACGTTTGTGAAACGACCCGTCAAACAAAAGCAAAATTCTGAAGTGGAAAATGCTTGGTGTAAAGTCAAGCACCAACGCTCAGTCGTAGCAGAAAATTTTTAACTTTGGCATTTAATTAATTAATTTCCTCACGACAGCTCTCTCTCTCTCTCTATATATATACAAACCCTTATGCATCCTATCTCACTAGCTAGCTTCCCAACACACCACCACACAACACAAGTCTATTCTTTCTTTGTTTCTCCCTCTCTCTCTCGTTCTCTCTTATCTTCAAGCATGGATTGTTAACATTTTCTTTGCTTTGATTTGGCCTATCATCAGTTCACTTTGAGAGAGGGATTTATACATATATAAATATGGAGAAACAAAACAACTATGTTGTGAGTGGTGGGTTAAAGCTGCCTATTGGGTATAGGTTTCGCCCCACAGATGAAGAGCTTGTGGTTCATTACTTGAAGCGTAAGGTGTTTGGCTTGCCATTGCCTGCTTCCATTATTCCTGAGCTTGATGTGTTTCAGTCTCATCCTCTGGGTTTGCCAGGTTAATTAGCTAGCTACTAGTGTTAATTTAATATCATTTCTTTAATATATGCTTTAGCTAGCTGCACTTGATCGATGATGATCGGATTATTCTAAATTGTTACGTTTTATGTGGGTTAATTTATTTAGGTGATATGAAGGAGAAGAAGAGGTATTTTTTTAGCAATATTAGAAATGAGAGTGCTATTGCTAATGACGGCAAATGCAAAATAGCTGCTGGTTCTGGTTACTGGAAACCTGTTGGCAAAAATAGGCAAATTTTGGCTTCTGGGACTAAGCAAGTAGTTGGAATAAGAAAGACTTTGATTTTCTGCGAAGGCAAGCGCGGCCATGAGACCAAAACTCAATGGGTGATGCATCAATATCACCTTGTGGCCATTGCAACAAATACCAACTTAACCCAGCCGGTAAGACCTTTTTTTTTTGGAAAAATCTATAGTGATTAAATCTGGTCTTTACCCACGCAAGCGAGGTTTTGAACCCCATATTTCTTACATCTACTCGAGAGATTTTGACAACTGAACTGGCTGGCAAACACAAATTAACGTTTCTTTTAGTTCAATAAAGTTTAATTTGTTTTGTAAATTCATGTTTGGCAGGTATTTAAGATGGTGATCATAGGAGATTGGGTTGTGTATCGCATATTTCAAAGGAAGAAAAAACCTAAAAAGCGTGGAGTTGTTTCTTCTAATAATCTCAATATCACTAAGAACAGCCACAAAAATCAGTTGCAGGTTATTGATTTTAGTGTTATCGAAGCTGATCAGACTGATTTATTAGGTCCTCCTCCTCAGCCTGCTTCATCTTGTTCAAGCGAAATCACGGCCGATGAATTATCTCCTAGCGTGTTAGATCAGGAAGAGACTAGTGCTTAACTGCTTATTGGATTAGAAAGTACTGAATTACAGCAATTGATCATAGACTTACTGTATCAGTTGTTTTGTTCTTGTGTGACAAATTAATGGGGAAGGGGGGAAAAAAGAGAAGAAAGGGCAGATTAATTACTGTTTCAAAAGTTATGAAATTTTGTTTTGCAAGCAAATTCAAACACTTTAGTTAATTATTATGCTTTCAAAATTTACTAAGTTAAAAAACAATTATAGTGACATGGAAAGTGGGAACACTTGTTCATTAAGAAGAAAGAAAGAAGTGGTCCTTATTATAGCTCACAGGCTCAGTATCTAAAGCCTTTACCACCAAAAAGGCCAATAAATTTTTCGACGGAAAAGTAAATCCAATGAAGATATGCAAACAAAGAAATTCATATCAAAGAAAGGCATCCAATGAAAAGAGCAAAGAGGGTTCTGTATTATCTAATCATTATCCTGTACTATTTAAAAAGAAGATACCCTTATGTGCTGGTGCACTATAGCACACGAACATGACCGCAAAAAAGGACCAAGGGCTCATCAAAGGGCATATCTGCACATGGGGTTTCGATTCTTGTCCTTATTTCAATATAAGAAATCAATACCCACCTAAAATATGCTTCCATTAACGAATCTTTATGACTTTTTTTTATCATTAATTTATTTTTACTTATTGAATCAATTTAAAAAGCAAAGAGATTCTCTTCTCTCTTGGTTTGTTCTGTTTAAAATATGTTTTGTCCTAAAGAGTGGTGTTGGTTGTGTAACTAAAATGTTATTCTAGGCTTGGTTAACGCAACCTCTCATGGGGGTTACGAGAATTATATTCTTTTTGTCAACCAATGAAGCCAAAGTTGTGAGACATTCATGTTTACTTTATGAATTCCATTCTTCTCCCACTTCAAATGCATCCATCGATCTCCGAATTAATAATCTTATCCAACCTTTTTATGCTAATTCAATGACGAGTTAAGATGAGACATGTAAACTGTAAGATAGACACTTTAAAATAGGTATTATAGAATAATTTGTTCGATTAATAAAATCTCTTGCGTAGAAAATTAAATTAAGGTATGGAGTTTAAACTTCACTCACAGAGTTAAAAAAAAATAATTAATTAATTGTTATTAAGTTAAATAAATAAATAAATAAAAGAATTTGAAAAATTGATGATATAAAGACAATTATATTACACCCAAAACCTAAGCTGAATAATAGAATTGTATTTAGTAACAAGTCAGAAGAAGAGAGGAAAGTGAAGCCCTTTCAACTAAATCAATTAAGCATCATAAAAAGACGAAAATGAGTTTCATAGAGTCTAGAGAGAGGAGTACAATTATTGTATCGATAATAGATCAGTCATAGATAAGAGAAAAGAAATTTGCATTATCGATAATAGATCATCAAGCTTCTATGTGGGATCCACTGTAAGTTGAATCAATACATCTCGCATGTGTAACACTGCCGCCTGTAGTGTGCAAAAAGAGGATTTATTAAGTCTGTGTTATGTGAAAACAAAATGTGTTTATTTCTTAGTTAAAGGGGGATAACAAAACACTTTCAGTAACTTAGAATAGATATGCTAAAGTATTTGTCTAAAAGATAAGCAACCTTTTATGCAATTACCCTTTTTGGAATTAAAAATATAGATTGAGAAAAGGTTGATTCATGGACAAGTTAACAACCTTCAAAATTAGGAACATAACAGTAAAGTTAGCAATAGTTATTCGCTTGCCGCACTGAGCCATATAATTTTCAAATTTTCACACTAATGCTTTAGATAAATATTACTAAAGCAGTCGATTTGCTTTGTCATGTCATGCTAAAATTTACATTTTCAATAGAATATTATTCGCACTACCGAATTAAGTTGAAATTTTGTTTCAATACTGTTATTGAACTTTTACCTATCAGTTTAATTTTATTTTAAGTGAATGCAACATTAATTCAATGTCAAAAGATAAGGTAAATTCAAATTTTCAGACACATAAATTCTATTTAATTTTTATTTTTTAACTCACTTTCAAACTCTCTTATCTCTCATTTTATCAATGAGCTCTCATTTCAGTTCTTATTTTATCTAAATAATTTGTTAGAACTTATCTTTTCGTGTTTCATCTTATCCATTAAATTAAATTTTTGGATAACTACTCTTTGCTAACAAATTCTTTTAAGGGGAAATAACGTGAAAATTAAAGATGTAGTTGCTTTCAATTTACTCATGTGGTGGGTACAAAACCGCCGACCACAAATGGTTTCTTGTACGAGTGGCTTTGGAATCATAATCGTGTTATACTGTTAAGGCTATATTGACACTTTGGCTATGATAGTCCCTTATATAAGACAAAAGGAAAAGATGAAGATATTGGGTTTCCATTTGCAGAGCGTAAATTTCTGACTTTGTAGGTTCATCTAAGAGTGTGAACAGGGCTAGATAGTCAACGTGGTAGGCCACAAAATAAATATAATTCTTTGACTTGATAGAAATGTCTTTCTTTAGGAGTTCTTTTAGTGTCACAGATCACATTCTTGAGAGCATATAAAAGGAAGAGGGGTCCATTTTATCTTTTAAAGGGGTTTCCTAAATGTACTCCTAGTACTATCTTGTTAGGAAATCAGCCCGATTCAATTTCAATTACTTGATTGTGGAGGTCACGGCATCATTTTAATTGGCAATAAATCTTGGTGTTGGGTGATAATTAGAGATGCAAAATGAATGGCCAATCTCCATTTGAAAATAATCTGAAAGAATTTCAAACATCTGATAGAACAATTACATGCAATTTAAGAAAGTGAGTTGAAAAATGCCAAATTTAAAAAAAAAGGCCAAATTAACTAAAAAGAATGTTATTTGGCATCCTTAATTGCAAAATTATCTCATTTTATGTTGAAAATTTAGGTTTGGACTTTGGAAAGGACACTCAAAGAACTTGAACAAAGGCGGTTTTAAAAAAATTTAAAAAAAATACAAATTTGGACAATTCTAAAAATAAATAGAGTTAATTGAAAATTGGAGACTGATGAGATGAGTTGACATGATCAAATATCACTATCTTTTTTTTGTATTTTGCAAAATCTTTTTTCTCATTTATAGTAAAACCTTTTTACAAAGATACTGTGTAATCTCTATATAGTCAAATAAAAAGATAAATGTTCATTTAGTCCTTATAGTGATACAGTATCACTATAGAGAGGTTACACAGTAAAACTTCTCTATAGTAATACTATATAACCTCTCTATATAGTCAAACAAAAAGATAAATATTCATTTAATTCTTATATTTTGAGCTAAGTACTTGTTTAGTTTTTATATTTAAAAAAATATCTCATGACACCCCTACTACTATTAAATATATGAAACTCATGCCCTTTTCTCTTTACTTTTAAAAGTATACCCTTACAACAACATTCTTGGGGGACATTAATTAATTTATCTATAAAAAAAAATAAAAAATTAACCCCAAAAGTAAAATAAATGTAAATTTTTTGTTATTATTTTACTTTTAGGATTAATTAGTAAGCTAATTTTTTAATAAATAATTATTAACAAGATTATTGTAAATTTATCAAACATTATTTTAAAATTGTAGTAAGGGTATTATAGTGTGTTTACTGATCAGTAATCAGAATGGGCCGGAATCGAAATAGGAAATGAGAATAAAAATAAGTTATTTACTTGAGCTATAGGAATCCAAATTGGAATGAGATTCAGTTCCATTGATTTATTTACTTTGTCTTGGAATCGGAAGGAACTATTGTAATTTTATTAAAATGCCCTTTGTTTATTATTTTACTTTGATAGTGGTGGTAGTGGTCGTGGTTGTAGTAGTAATAACAACAACAACAACAACAATAATGACACCAGAATGAAACGGATCTAAGAGGATGCGTAAAACTTGAAAACTTAAAGAAAATAATTAAAGCGAAGAGTGGTACGTGGCGTTGTTCTACCCTCGTGACAAGGTCCTTGATAAATCAAGATATTTAAACCTCCTTTGGACCAGTAGCCCGCACACAATGGTTTCCAGCCGATATACCAAAATTTTAAAACGATTTTATAAATAAAATTTTCTCAAATCAATACAAGGCTCATAGATAATACCAGATCTGGATCCCAGAAATGGTATTCTGATTGAATGGAGGGAAAAGAGAAGATACAACTGAAGTCAGAGATTTGGTCTCTTTGCTTCAGAGGAAAGTAGCAGTTTATATAAAATTAAATGACAAAAATTTAAACATGCTTTGTAATTGAAATTGCTTTATTCAAATAGAAGAAACAAACTTACATATTGCTTTGCTTTAATCCAGTTGCTTTACAATCAGATTTGTTTCGTTACAAGAGAAGAAGAAAGGAAAAATCAGAAGATAGGAACAATTTCCTTGATATCTTCAGTTCATATTTTTCCTTAGAGAGAGAGAGAGAGGGAGTTTTTGAGATTTAAATGATCGAAAGAGAAGTGATAAGTCTGAGTTAAATGATCGAAAGAGAAGTGATAAGTCCGAGTCTTCATCCACTTTCTTTTATACACAATTTTTAAAATTTAAAAGTAAATGTTACAGTTGATCTTCACGTGCAATGATGGGAGATGGGGTCTGCCAACAGGGAAAAACAATGCTTGCTTTCGATGAACGTGGGAGACATCAATTATAACATTATCTTGTCTTGATTCTTTAAACGTGGGGAACACCATTATGAAAGGCATCTGCAGTCAAAATGTCTGGGCTTGGGCCAAAATAGTTCCACCATTGTTGGAACCAATTTGGAAGGCTTTGTACAGTTATTTTTGGGTTAAAGAAAAATAACCAAGAATGGGTTCTTTTAGGGTTTTGGATAAAAAATGTATTAAACCAAGCTTGCTGGTAATCCCAGTATGAGAAAGATAAGCAGTGGTTTAAACGATTTTGAAAATTGGCGGGAAAAGTCTTTGTTTTGTGGAGTTGGTCACCCCACTGTTTTGGGCTCAAAACTTTAAGAATGGTTGCCGTAGAATAGGCTGGCTCAGAATGAGCTTCACTATGATAGAAATGCTTGAATTTCACAGACTCAGTATATTCAAGAATACTATGATAGAAAGACTGGGGTTTTGTTAAATCCCAAGGTTTAAAAAACCAGCCTTTCGGGAAAATCTTTGAAATAGCTTGAAAAGGATCAGAGTGATAAAACCCATCTTCAATAGATAAAACATTTTGGTGAGAGGTTTTATTAATCCAATCCGAGGATTTTTGTGAAAGCTTTGATTGTGAAACAACTATTTGTGAAGAAAAGCTTTCACAGGAAATAATTTCTTTAGAAGAAGAAGGTTTTGTAATTTCTTTAAAAGTAAATTTTTCTTTCTCAGGAACTTGAGAAAGAGCTTTTTCTTGAGAAATGTTTTGTAAAGCCAGTATAAGTTCAGGGGACTTTGAAATGGAATTCATCCATTCTTTTACCTGTTCTTGAGAGGCAATGGCTTTAGAACGTGCTTCTTGGTCTTCAATCATATCAATCCATGACTTAATGGGCATGGCAGAGGAAAGCAATTTGTCTTTAGAAGGGGTTGTTTGGGATTCTTTAGAGGTTATTTATGGTGTAGAATCTTTAAGGATGGCTTTACCTTTGTCTTTCTTTCTGGGCGGCATTATCTGTTTTGAAGAAATTCCCTGGTTAGAAAATCAGGGACAGAATTTGTATCTCCCTTAATGAATTCAATGTCAAAATCATAAACACTTAGAATAGCTTGCCATCGTGCAAAAATCTGCTTGGATGCAATGTTTTGAACATCTTTTTCTAAAACATGTTTTGCAGCTTTGCAGTCAATCCTAAGTAAGAATTTCTGATTTAATAAATCACTTTGAAATTTTGATATGCACAAAACTATAGATAAAATTTCTTTTTTGATAGTAGAATAATTCTTTTGACATTCATTCCAATGTGCAGAAGCATATTGTACTATCTGTTCTTTATCATTATTCACTTGTTTTAATATCCCACCGTAACCTAAATCAGAGGCATCAGTTTCAACAATTTTAGGTAATGCAGGATTAGCAAGAAATAAACAAGGGATATCCTTTACAGTGGCTTTTATTAATTTAACAACTTTAGTGTGCTCATCAGTCCAAGCAACAAGATGTTTCTTTAGTATGTCATGCAATGGTTTTGAAATCCTGTTGATGTTAGGACAAAAATCTAAAACATAATTTAAACTTCCTAAAAATCTTTGTAATTGGGTTTTATCCAAGATTTTATCAGGAAATTTTTCTGTGAATGCAAGAGATTGCTCAATTGGTGTTATAGTTCCTTTGGAAATATAATGACCAAGGAATCTGACTTTTGTTTGAAACAAAGAGACTTTAGAACTAGAAACGGCTAAACCAGCCTTTCTAGTGGCAAGGTAGAAAGTCTTTAGATGTTTGAAATGTTGGTCAATCGTTTGGGAAAAGATAAACACATCATCTATATAAACTATGCAAAATTCGGAGAAATGATTATAAATATCATTCATAATTCTTTGAAATTCTGAAGGTGCATTCTTTAGACCAAATGGCATAACAATCCATTCATACTGACCAAAAGGAACCGGAAATGCAGTTTTGTAACGGTCTTTTGGATGGATTTGAATCTGCCAAAATCCAGACTTCATATCAAATTTTGAAAAGATGAATGCAGAATGAAGTTTCTGGAGCAAATATTTTTTGTTAGGTATTGGATACCTAATCCATTTTAATGCTTTATTGAGAGGTTTGTAATTTATAACCAATCTAGGCGTTCCTCTTTCTATTTCAGAATTTTTGTTGACATAGAAAGCAGCACAAGACCAAGGAGAGCTGGATTTGACAATGAGACCTTTAGATTCTAAATCTTTAATTTCACTTCGGCAATGTTGTTCCAATTCCATGTTCATCGAATCTTTAATTTCATTTTGGCAATGTTGTTCCAATTCCATGTTCATCTGGATTGAACGTGCTTTAGTGGGTATTTGTTTTTCATCAAAAGAATTTTCATAAGGCAAATCAACCAAATGTTGTTTTCTGTTCCAAAAAGCAGATGGTAGATCAGCACATATTTCTTTTTCGATAAAGGCTTTAAAATCAGAGATTTTTCTTTGTATGAAGTTATTTTGAAGTTGATTTTCAATTCTGTGCAAGTTCAAATCTTTCTTTAGGTCAATTAAATCATTATGCTTGGATTTGAGAAGTGCATTTATTTGGTTCTGGTAAACAGAACAGGCTTTAACAATATTCAAGTTTCTTGTTTTAGGCTTTTCAATAAAAGGGAAAACAAGTTTCTTGGATTTTGTTTTAAAAGATATACTATCGTAATTGACAGTATAAGGAGTAATAAGATTAATAAAGGGGGTTCCTAAAATGACAGTATGATGTATGTCATTTGTAAGAATAAAAGAAGTTTTAAATTCAAAACCATTATTGTGAATAGAAGCATCAACTTTTGATTTTACATTTAGTTTTGAATTATTGGCGGCAGAAAGTCTTTCCTTTGTTTTTTCATGGAATTTTCTGGGGACAATATCTTCTCTAATACAATTTAAATCAGCACCGGTGTCAAAAAGAGCAACAGTGTCGATCTCAAAATCTTTAGAAATGATCAAGGTAATTTTGATTAAATATTTTCTTGTGGTGATTTGTTTTAAAATAAACAAAAAATCATTTGGAACAGATTCAATGTTTTCAAGGTTTTGTTCATCACCATCAGAATCATTATCAGAATTATCTTGGAGTTGCTTTTGTAAAAGAACCTGAATGGTTTCAGAATCATTCTTTTGTTTTTCTTTTAATTCTTTTATCTAAAGTTTGATTTCTTTAATCTCTTTTTGGAGATCTTGAACATTGGGCATTGTTTTCTTTGTTTTCTTTTACCCAAGATTTCAGTTAAATCATAGGCATTCTTTTTAATGGTAAGAGCTTTAGAGGTTTCTGCTTTATCTCCTAATTCTAAGGTTTTTAGAAGTTTATCGAGATATTCTTTTTGAATAGTAGGGTCAGAAATATGTTTTACTAGTTCAAGAAAGGTTTCTTGGTCTTTAGTCAAAACATTGATTTTCTTTAAATAGGATTTTGTGTCAGAATCACTATTACTTGAAGAAGCAGATGTGTCTGAGTCAACTAACTCATCAATCTGTAAAGGTTCACTGTCTCCTGTCATAGAGGACTCAGAGTCGGAGGACTCTATGAGCAGAGGAGCAATTTTAGAGAATATTTCTTCATTAAGGTCTAAAGCATGGAGCTTTCTGCTCATTCTACAAAATTTTGTAGTGTGACCTTTCTTTCCACATTTGAAACATGTGGCTTCTTTATAATTAAAAGGGGCTTTTGGTTTTGTCGTGACATTTTGCTTGGAAAAATGAGGTTTCCTATAAGGTTTGGAGGGTTTTTTATAGGAAGATTCTTTATTTTCATGGAAGGGTTTCCTATGGAATATAGATTTGTAATGTTTTTTTGTAAGGTTTCGAAGAACATTTTCCATCACAATCTTTAGAAGTGGGAGTTTTAAAAGGATCATAATTAAACTGTTTACAGAAACTTCCTAATTCTTGTTTGGATTTTCTGAGTTCCCATTTTAGACGTTTCTGTAATTTCAAGTCTTGACAAATCTTTAATCCTTCTTTATTAATAAAACTGACTAATTCCCCATAAGTGAGCTCATCATAGGGAATACGATTATCATAGAGGGCTTTAATGGAATTCCTAACCTTTTCTCCTAATAGAGTAGGTAAACCTGCAAGGAATTTCTCCTTCCAAGTTATATGATTTGCATCATCCCTAAGGAAAATTATGGTGAAAAATGTGGTCTTATAGCTTTGGAATTCACTAAGTTTCCTACATCTCAAATTATGTAGTAACTCAGCATTCTTATCTCTAAGGTGTGAAGGATTACCTATGAAATGAAGAGATATAGTCAGGATTAGGGTAGCAACCGCATCCTAAATCGGACTATTGAATTCATCACAGATGGGGGCTCCATTTTCATCTGTTTGAATTGAGTTTAAAATGTCTAATTGCTGTTGTTTGGTGAGAATATGATCCCACCATCCTTTAAGCTGACCGGTAAAGCCAGCAATAAGGATTTCAGCAATTGCTCTATCAGAGGTTCCTTGTTGGGTTTTATAGGCAATAGCTGCCATGGTCATCTGTTGTAATAATCCGAGGATATTATACTCAGACATACCATCAATATTCCACTCATAGACAGAGGATGCATTAAAACGTGATTGGTTTAATGCACTAGACCTGTTGTCTATGGCAAGATCTGGTGGGGTCTTGACCGTAGGAAGGGCTAATTCCCAATGAATTTTGTTGGCTTTAGGAACATGTTCTTCTTGGAAGGCTTCTATGTCAGAAGAGGCTATGGAAACTTGATCCTGTTCTAGAACACCAATCTTGCTAGATTGGACACTATCAGGAGCAATTTGGATTTTACTAGAAGAAGAAGAAGAAGCTTCTATTCTATCTAGTTGTTCTCTAATGGCTTTAGCAAAATCTGATTTTGACTTCTGGATAAGTTGCTGACTAGTTTACGAAACCTAAAAAGGTTTGAAAATAGGTTCTTTAAGCTTCTTTCCAGAGTCAACCTTTGAGGTGCTGGGGGAAACCGCTATGGATGACTTTTGGAATTGGTTTTCTATTCATGTCAACTGTTTTCCTATAGTATTTAGATTAGCACTACAGAAATTATTCTGTTGGATAATGCTATCCAAATTTGTTTCTGGATCTTTATGGGTTTTATAAGGTGAGGCTTTGATTTCTATAGGAGGTATACCATGGTCAATGGTTAAGCTCCTAAGTGGAGGATGTTCAGATTCTATTATTCTATCACTACCAGAAAGTTTCCATTCAGTAATTTTCTTTCTAATAGTGACGGGATTTGTTTCTTTAAAAGGGTAAGCAATATTACTATCTGAAGCATACATCTCAAACCAATCAAAAAATAGTATATGAACTTTATGAAGATTCACAAATTCATAGTAAAATTGTTGGATTTCTTTTCTTTGGTCTAAGAAATGTTTGAAAAACCAGAGTCTTTTTCCTTTATTAGTGTCTGAATAGAAATCATTGTGAAGTAGTGTTTTATCTAATTCGAATTTCTTTTCAATGACGCTGATAACATTTTCTGTGACTGCAGAAAACGTAGGAGAAGTTGGAGGAGAAGGTTCCTTCTCTTCCTGTCTTTGTCCATGTTGGCTACTAGTGTAAATTGGGTGAGGAACACTAGTGGTATAGTCAACATAACGAATAGAGGAACTAGATATATCTGAAGTGGAAAACCTAGGTTGATTTATTATGGAGGGAATCTTTGAAAATTTCCTTTCTAGTGAAGGAATGCTTGAACAAGAATCTTTATCAGAGAATCTAGATGAAATAGATCTCCTAAAAGATAATTTGACACGACCATCAGAATACTGAGTCACATTTTGTAACTCTGTATTTGGCTCAAGTTGTTTTGGAATTATTGGTTCAGTGGCTCCTTCAAGGATCCATTCTTCAGGAAGGTTAACATCCTTCTATTGGATTGGTTTCGGAATAACTGTATTGGCTTTAGACAAATCAGTCTGCAAGAGAAGAGTTTCATATCTTTTTGACTGGAATTTATGTTGCGTGCTAAACGCAGAATTCATGGCTTTATAAGATATTTTGAAAATTAGGGCTACAGGGACAGATCCCTCAATCATGTGATAATTATGGGTTTTGATTTGTAAGATCATGCTTTTCAAAATATTTTTATCTTTTAAAGAGACTGTTATGTTTGGATAACAGTTGAACAAAATAGGACATTTACACATACTTGATTCTATACTGCTCAACAAAGAATCGTCAAAAGAGATGAATCGCCCATCTCTGAGGACGGCAAGTATGGAAGTATTAAGGCCTTCCTTAGTCAATGGTTTTATGCCAACTTGTATTAAACCGATATGAACATAATTAAAATTCTTTTCTTTTAGCTACTTTAGAGATTGTTCTGAAAACAAGTGAATTGTTTCAAAAGGCTTTGAAAGGGTTATATCACGTTCTTCAGTTTTAATGACATAATCATTCTTTAAAAAATCAAGCTTTTTTGTTTTATAAATCATTTCTTTAGAAATCTTTGGAAGTTCCCAACAGTCAATGGCTTTATTAAAATCTTCAATTACAAATTCTTCAGAGTTCACAACATTCTTTGAATCACTAGTTCTTCCAGAAGAAGAGCTAGAAAAAGATGATGCTCTACAGAGTAGAGAATCCATGGGTAGGGACCTATAATCTAGTTTTAGTCTTACATGAATGGCTACAATCCAAGGCTAAGAGTTGGTTTTATTGCCCTTCAACCAAATCGGGACTTATGACCAAATGCTACCAAGGCACCAAAAGTAACACTCACCACACCAATAAAATAAACCAAACTACAAGTCTTTATACCATAAAAATTCTGATCTATAAAACACTATCCTCCCCTTGGCTCTGATACCAGAATGAAACGGATCTAAGAGACTTTAGAACTAGAAACGGCTAAACCAGCATTTCTAGTGGCAAGGTAGAAAGTCTTTAGATGTTTGAAATATTATTATTTCATTTAATAAATATTATTATTATTATTATTTATTACAATATTATTATTATATTTAAAAGTAAATTTTTAAATATAAATTTTTAGAGCTTTTTCTTTATACAAATTCTGTCCCTGATTTTCTAACCAGGGAATTTCTTCAAAACAGATAATGCTGCCCAGAAAGAAAGACAAATGTAAAGTCATCCTTAAAGATTCTACACCAGAAATAACCTCTAAAGAATCCCTAACAACCCCTTCTAAAGATAAATTGCTTTCCTCTGCCATGCCCATTAAGTCATGGATTGATATGATTGAAGACCAAGAAGCACGTTCTAAAGCCATTGCCTCTCAAGAATAGGTAAAAGAATGGATGAATTCCATTTCAAAGTCTCCTGAACTTATACTGGCTTTACAAAACATTTCTCAAGAAAAAGCTCTTTCTCAAGTTCCTGAGAAAGAAAAATTTACTTTTAAAGAATATAATTTTATTTAATCCATTTAATAAATAATAATAACAATATTATTTATTACAATATTATTATTATTTATTAATTTCATTATTTTTAATTTTTTATTTAAATCAAGGACAACATGGGTATTAGGAAGTTTAGTTAAAGGTAAAAAATCATTCCAAGGAATGGAGTTATGATTCCCAACCCCCCTTGAGAATCATAACTATGGTAATCATTCCCAAACTTGTGGGCCTCACATTATTCCCATTTATAATTCCAAGTTTTCATTTTACAAGTAAACAATTGATTTATTCATTTAGATTCTCATTGCTATCTAGTAAACACAACACTATTGTACAAGGAAATGAACTATAAGTGCATGAGTGTCAAATATGTTAACATATATGTTTTATAATGTTGATTTTGATAATAACAAACAAGATTAAGAATGATTAATCTTTTATGCTCAAATTATTTTTTATATATTTTAAATAAATCATTATTTTCACATTATAAAGGTTTTATATTTAATGAAAAATTAATTTTATGAAATTAGTTGTTTTACAAGTTTATGATTTAATTGAAAAAGTTTTGAAAACTTTGAAATCAACAAGTATTGCTCGAAACTTTGGAGAAGGACTTATTAGAAAAGTTTCATAACATTTTGGGCCATATCATAATTTCAAAAAGTTTTAGGAATAGCAAGCATTATTTAGTATTCTAAAATTGGACCTATTTACAAAATAATATAACGTTTTGGGCCATAATACAGTTTGATAAAGTTTTAGGAAAAAACTGTAATTTTAAAAAATAGTGCATTGTACCGGTTACTATAGCAAGCAGCTAACCGGATATGATAAATGGCAATCCGAATTTGGGGTAGTAAGCTTATGGGGCATAAACGGCTCTGGATTTCGCAAGCGGTTATCCGGATTTCGAAAGCAGCTAACTGGATATGAAAAACGACATGCGGGATATTCTGAAATTCAAATTTTTGCCTTAATGGTAACATAAAAGCAGCTAACCGAATTTCATAAACGGTAAGCCGATTATCACCAAAATGTGCATAACGACAAGTTTTTTAGCTCAAACTATATAAACTCAAATCCAATTCATTTTCAAGCACTCTTGCAAGCAAAATAAAAAAGAACACAATGTTCATTGAGCTCTCATTTCGTAAATCATAAAACCTTGAATCATCTTTTGTTCTTCAATTTGAATATCTACTCTTTAAGAGAGTTTTTATTGTAATTTTCAATTCCTCATCTTAATTGTGAGTGTTTAAGTGTGTGAGACACTTGAGTGAAGAGATTGGAAGATAATCTCTTTGTTGTAAAGGTTCATTGACACGTTGAAGTCAATTGTAAACTTTTGAAGCCTTGGAAGGTTTGGATAGTGAAATCCTCAAGCTTGGATTGCTTGGAGGCGTGGACGTAGGCGGGGATTACCGAACCACGTAAAAATTTGTGTGTTTGTTTCTCTTCTCTCTTACTCATTTGTTATTATACTTTTATCAAACTTATTGCTTTCGCATTTATTAAGGCGTTAGATTTGATTGTTGTGTGGTTTTGTTAGGATAATTTTAAAATAACAATTCACCCCCCTCTTAGGTTGCACACTTATATTTCATTTGGTATTAGAGCAAGGTGTTCTTGTTTAGACTTAACCGTCTAGAGTTAAAGATCAATGGCAACCCAATATGACTCAACATTTAGGGAAGGACAATCCACAATTAGACCACCGTTCTTTGATGAAAATGACTACCCGTATTGGAAAACTAGGATGAGAATTTATTTACAAGCACTAGATTATGAAATTTGGGAAGTTGTTTGTGATGGTCCATTTATGTCTTTGACTAAAAATGAAGTCGGAGAAGATATTCCAAAACCTTCGCGGCAATGGAACGAATTGGAAAAGAGAAAAGATACTCGAACTTCCAAAGCTATGAATGCCTTATTTTGCGCACTATCTAGTTGTGAGAGTGCTAATGAAATTTGGCATAAACTTGAAGTTGTTTATGAAGGCACGAATCAAGTGAAAAAGTCTAAAATTAGTAGGTACACTCTGACAATATGAATTGTTCCAAATGGAACAAAATGGGAGTGTGTATTCTATGTATACTAGATTTACGGACATAGTGAACACTTTATGAGCCCTAGGAAAGACTGTTTCAAATAGCAAGAAAATTAAGAAAATTATTAGGTCGCTACCTAAGGAATGAAGATAAAAAAGGACTGCCATTGAGGAAGCCAAAGATTTAAATATCTTACCTATTGATGATTTAATTGGTTCTCTTATTTCTTATGAGGAAGACTTGGCAGCCGAAAGAGGCAATGAGGAGAAGAAGAAAAGCATTGCTCTCAAAGCCTCGAAACACGAGAGTGATGAGGAAAGTGAGCTGGATGAGGAGGAGATGAATATGCTGGCTAGGAAGTTCATAAAATTTTTTAAGAAATTCGGTGAGCGAAGAAAATTTAGAGACCTCAAGAATCGAAAGGAGAAGAGGAAGTAATCAAATGTTATGAGTGCAAGAAACCTGGCCATATAAGATCGGAATGCCCTCTTCTCAACAAGCTCAAGAAGAAAGCAATAGTAGCCACATGAGATGATAGCGATGAGGAAACAAGTGATGATGAAGAGCATCAAGAAATGACAAATCTAGCTCTCGTGGCAATTGGAGATGAATCGGATGATGAACTTGATGAGGTAAATGATCTTCCTACTTATGATGAATTACATGATGCTTTTAAAGAATTGCATGATGAGTGGATGAAAATTAGTAAAAAAAAATGCATGTCTTAAAAAGAAAATGGTAGAGCTAAAAAATAAAAATGAATCTCTATGTGCAAAGATTACATGCCTAGAATTAGAGAATAAAACATTGTATGATAGAGTTATATTATCAAATGAGAAACCTAGCACTTCACATGAGCATCTAGAATATCACATAGATGACTTGAAAAAGGAAAATGAAATACTTAAGAAGAAGAGCAATGAGTTAAATGAGATTGTTTTAAAATTTACAAATAGATAAAAGATGTTGGATAACTTGATTAATTCACAAAAATGTGTGTTTGATAAATGAGGACTTGGTTA
This sequence comes from Citrus australasica, assembly GCA_029618585.1. Classification (NCBI taxonomy): domain Eukaryota; kingdom Viridiplantae; phylum Streptophyta; class Magnoliopsida; order Sapindales; family Rutaceae; genus Citrus; species Citrus australasica. Next base: position 8,782,070 of record JARCIV010000002.1, on the reverse strand, counting down.
TAAGCCAAATTTGAAACAAAAGTATTATAAGAACTACTTTGTGAAGAGTACATCTATTAACAATCAAGTTGTATGGCATTATTGTAATCAAAATGGTCACATGAAACTTGGTTGTCCTATTAAAAGATGGTAGTGTCGTTAAGGTGCACCAAATTTAAAACTTTACCACTAATATAAATAATTAGTACAGAGCGAGTAAGGATCGATCCCATAGAGACTATGCTAGTTATATTTATTATTAACTCTAAAGCAAGATTTGAAATAAAATAATAATATTAATAATAAGAGTAATAATAATATAAATTAATCTAACTAAAGAAAATGCCAATTATAAATAAAAATGGGGTTTATGAATTTTTAACTAAATAGTAAGAAGTAAAGAAATTAAAACTGCGAACAAGAATTTAATAAAAACTCTAATTAAAGGAGAAAGAAATAATAATGATGAAAACTTTGATTAAAGGATCATTCGCCACCACCAAACATGCACATAATATATCAATTCTATTATCAATTTATATTGAAACTATCAACCGTAGACAATAATAAGCTCTGTTAGTCTCAATATTTCCTTAGTGTGTTGTTAGGCAAAACAAGCTCTTCACCTAATCTCTAACCATTAAATAATTTAAAATAAGCTCTTTAAATTTAAAATAATGGAAGCATTAAACAAAGAAAGATATTAGGTTGATCTAGACAATAAACACACAAGCTCGGATTATTTAACCTAGGTTATGTTCTTCAATTGAAATCACTAATTCTAACTTGCTACTAATGATTAAAATATCAAGACAATTACGGATCAAGAATTTTAATCTAACAATAAAATTTATTCAAGTCCTATCGAATTGGCCACTCAAATAAAATAAGAATAAACCATGAACATTAATTATAGAAGAACATAAACAATCTCAATTAAATAAATTGAATGATAGAATTTAAATTTAATTGCATAGCATGTTTAGGGTTTTGAATTCACCTCCAACCAAATAAAAATCTAGCCTAACATAATTGAATTGGGAATAAGAGAATTGACAAAACCAGTCATGGAGATTAATTCAAGCGGCTGCCTTTGCTTCAATTTTAATTCCTTCCGGCGTCTCCCTTATTTTTTTCCTTCTTGCGGCTGCAATCTCAAATTCTCTTGCTGCCGATTCTCCTCCAGTGTTGCTTCCACTTGATCCTATTTATAATGCTTAAATTGTGGCTTTTTTAAATCCTTACCTGGAAAGAATTAAATTCAAAGCCCAAGACCGCCACTTTCATGCTTCAATTAATAAGCCAATAATGATTTCCTAAAGCCAAAAGGCTTTATTCTCTTTCCTTTCACGTGGCCACTTTTGGTTTGCAGTCTTTGTTTTCCAATTTTGCTTTCATGTGATGGCTTGGCTTCCTTTTTGACTTCCATTTTCTAATTTTAGCTCCATGTGAAACATTAATTTTGCTTGGCCCATACAAGCTTTAATTAAATTTATTTTCTAATTCCTTTCAATTCTTGATCTCTTGTGCACTTTTATCTCTCAATCTTTAATTAAATTTCTTTTCTGAATGCTCCGATTTAATTTCTCTTTAATTCCAGAATATACCTAAAATAACAAAATAAATAAAACTAAGATAAAAATTAACACAATAAAATATAATTTACTAAATTAAAAATTAACTAAAATAACTAGAATATTTAAGACCAAAACGAGAAAAAGATAGAGAAATTAATAGTAAAATATATGGAAAATATGCACTTATCAAAAGAGAAGTATATTATGGAGTAAAATGTGTTTGGGTTCCAAAAGGAACCATTGCTAACACTCAAGGAATCAAGAGTATTTGAGTACCAAAGGGCACAACGTGAATGTTTTCTTTGTAGGTATCACAATCAAGGAATGATGGAGAGTTCCTTGATGAAAGCTTGTGAGGATAATCACTTGAGTATGATCTAGGAGAAAAAGATGAGGCAAGATGATTTAATTGTTTTGGTAAGAATTCTTACCATATTAATTTTGTTGAATGAATCATGATAAATGAATTTGCAAAAGTATGCTTGTATGTTTACATGATGGAATTATCATTGTGTATAACATTGAGTGATTTATCATGATGCCTTTGTTTGATTTTGATGATTGTATGATCTTTGATTTCATCTTCTTAATTGTCTATCATCATTGTCTATCTCTTATATATGTGTGAATTCATATGTCATTAATTGTGTTATATCATCATTCATTTATAAAATTGACATCATTGTTTGATACGATTTCATTTGTTTGGTCTTGCATGCATTTATGTCTCATGTATTAATTGGCTTATTGAAAAGTTTTGAATCACAAAATGTTTTTAAATTGATCAAGTTTTAAGATAAATTGGTGTGTACAATACAAGTTTTTGGGTTAACCAAAATTAAATAAGAGGCAAAATGATCTCTAAGGCACAACCGACATACCACATGTAACCAACCGGCAAGCCATTTACTTATGGTTGCTCTCGGGTCGACTTTCGGATAACCGGATTGGAAAACCGGTAAGCCGTTTGAGAAAATTTTATTTCTAGGCAAAAATCGGTCAACCGGTTATGAAATCCGGAAAGCCGGATTTGCAAAGTTCCTTTTCTACCTCAAAATCGGAAAGTCGATTCTTTTATCTGGTAAACCGAATTCGTTTCTTTCCTCACTGGACACTAACCGGCTAACCAGTTAGTGAAATCAGGCAAGCCGGATTCGGGCATTCATCATTCGTCAACCGATTTTCTCTCTCTCTTTAAAATCCACCATTTCTTTTTAATCAACATCATACATCGCATCTCTAAAATCATTTTAATTGATTCAAACTTACCTATTTTACTCAATATCTTGAAAATCCGAATTTGTGCATTTTGATTATTTCAAATTACTACTTCCATAGTGTGCTCTCCTTATAGTTTTTACCATAGTTCTCTATTTATATTATGCACCTATATTTTCATATGCATTGTTGCTTTCATTGTGGATTGAAGATGATTATTGTTTGATATTTAGATGTTTTATATTTGGATAATGTGGAACTAATGTGCTCATCTTGAGTTTTTGATGATTGATAGGGGGAGCTTTTTACTATATTTGATGATGAAGAGGGAAATATGATATGTAAGGGAGAAATACATATACTTTGAAATTCTTAAGCATATGAATGTTTTTTTAAGTTTTATTAAAATGTCACAATAGATCTTTGATGAGTTTAGTTGTCTTGATTTCTAAAATGTGATTAGTAATTATAGAGTTTGGATTGTTGACATTATGCTCTTATGACTTTTGCCTTCCCTTGCTTAGCTTATTACTTATTCTATTTTGGATAATATGCATTTTGAACTTTTTTATTGTCCAGAGGGGGAGACAAAGTAATAAATCATTTTGATGGTGTCAAAAGGGGGATAATAACATGCACTTTGAATATTCTTTTGATGATTAATATGTACTTATGGTGATGATTTTGAGTATGATGGTGATTTGATTACATGGTTTTTTATATGATGATTTTATGTTTTGAGTTGTTGATTTTATAATTAATGGAATAATAGTTCATGATCATATTATGGTTGATGGATTATATGATGATGATAATTTGGGAGTAATATTACTAAACCTGTATTTGAGGTTATGCTTGTTGTTAAGGGGAGATTCTATCGTAATTTCTACTCGAACAACATGGGTAACAAATTTGCTACTCTTATTCTTTTCCTTTAAGTTTTCTTTTTGATGATGAAGGGGGAGAACAATACATGTTTTAAATTTATAAAAATTTACTACTCTTTTTCTTTACCAATTAAGTTTTCTTTTTGATGATGAAGGAGGAGAAAAATGCATGCATTTAAATTTGTTAATTTAGCTAATTAGCAAATTGTAAGAGAAGATTATATTTAGGGTGAGCAATTTACGGAATCATTCTTTAAATACATGAAATGTTTGTCATCATCAAAAAGGGAGAGATTGTTAACATATATGTTTCCATAATGTTGATTTTGATGATAACAAATAAGATTAAGAATGATTAATCTTTTAAACTCAAATTATTTTTTATATATTTTAAATAAATCATTATTTTACATTATAAAGGTTTTATATTTAATGGGAAAATGATTTTATGAAATTAATTGTTTTTCAAGTTTATGATTTAATTGAAAAAGTTTTGAAAACTTTGAAATCAACAAGTATTGCTCGAAATTTTGGAGAAGGACTTATTGAAAAGGTTTCATAACATTTTGGGCCATATCATAATTTTAAACATTTTTGTGAATAGCAAGCATTATTTGGAGATTCTAAATTTGGACCTATTTACAAAATAATATAACATTGTGGGCCATAATATAATTTGATAAAGTTTTGGGGAAAAATTATAATTTTAGTAAATAGTGCATTGTACAAGTTACTGTAGCAAGCGGCTAACCGGATATGGTAAACGGCAATCCGGATTTGGGGCAGTAAGCTACTGGAGCATAAACGGCTATCCAGATTTCGAAAGCGGCTAACCGGATATGAAAAGCGGCATGCCAAATATTCTGAAATTCAAATTTTTGCCTTAACGGTAACATAAAAGCGGCTAACCGAATTCCATAAACGGTAAGCCAGTTATCACCAAAATGTGCATAACGGCTAGTTTTTGAGCTAAAACTATATAAACTCAAATCCAATTCATTTTCAAGCACTCTTGCAAGCAAAATCAAAAAGCACACAACGTTCATTGAGCTCTCATTTCGCAAATCATAAGACCTTGAATCATCTTTTGCTCTTCAATTTGTATATCTACTCTTTAAGAGAGTTTTTCTTGTAATCTTCAATTCCTCATCTTAATTGTGAGTGTTTAAGTGTGTGAGACACTTGAGTGAAGAGATTGGGAGATAATCTCTTTGTTGTAAAGGTTCATTGACACGTTGAAGTCAATTGTAAACCTTTGAAGCCTTAGAAGGCTTGGATAATGAAATCCTCAAGCTTGGATTGCCGAACCACGTAACAATTCGTGTGTTTGTTTCTCTTCTCTCTTACTCATTTGTTATTGTGCTTTTGTCGAACTTATTGCTTTCGAATTTATTAAGGCGTTAGATTTGATTGTTGTGTGGTTTTGTTCGGATAATTTTTAAAATGCCAATTCACCCTCCCTCTTGGGTTGCCACTTGTATTTCAAAATATGCCACAACAAGGGTGTCTTGAGACATTTTTTAAAATATAGAGACTAAGTAAATACTTGACCTAAAATATAAAAATTAAATGATTATTTACCCCAAAAAAAGTTATAGTCCTAATTTGGACTAGCTATAAATAAGAATAAAACTCAGAAAGTTATAAATTTCTAGATCACATTTTAAGAAACATGCCACTATATAATCATAACTATCTATCTATTGTAAAACATATATACTATGTTGCATTACAAGTTTAAGATGGAATAAAATATTTTTCAAAAGTTGCTTGGGATAATGATTTATTCTTTAGAGTTGCTACCAAATCACTTTATAATATTTATAGAATTTACATTGAGAGAAAAACATCAAAGAGAATACAAATCTTTAGACTTTTAAGATGATTTTATATAGTTACAATCGTATAAAATTAATATGGTGTATATTTTACCTCTATATCACTTAGATTGAGAATAACTAAGTCAAACTAATAATTTTTGTATTCATATCTCTATTAAGTTATAACACCCTTATAACAATGAAAGTAGTTGGTTCGAATATTATGAATATAGAGAGATTTTATTATATTTAGAGTTAGATGAGAGATTTGAGTTTTTTATCTTTTATTTTTGGGATAAAAAACTAATCCTTTTATTCTTTGTAATAGAAAACAAACATATTACATTAGCAATTCATTCAACCATATGACAAATATTAAGCTTTTCAAAGGGTGAGCAAAAACATTACAATGTCTTGGTACATGGTGGACTTTTATCAATTGCAAATCTTTTTTCCTTCTTTGAATCTCTGATATGGTCCACCAAATTTCTGTTCTATTACTGGTTTTGATATTGGCTAAATTAGCCACTTTATTGTAATCTATTTCAATGATCAAATTTGAAAGACTTGCCTCTTTTGCCACTCCATCCCCTATTTGCTAATGTCAACTTCTACCATAGAGACATCCCTTTGAAATATGTTTTTGATTGCTAGAGATATCACTTGCTCTAGTGAGTTCCTTATGATAGGCGCGAATAGTTAGAAATCTCAAACCATTAGCATTACCAATAGTCAGTTACTATAAAATTATACAAACTGATGCCAATAGCTTAGGATGGGCAGGAATATTAATCCAAAAGCCCAATAAAGATAGTTCGAAAGATAAAGGTAAATAGGTGGGAGTAGCAAGAATTAGTAGTGAACAACTACATTTAGACACTTTATTAGAAGAAAGACTACGAAATATAACGTTTTTAGTAGATTACACATCTCCTTTACCTCTTGAAATAGAAAGAAAAATAAATATTAAACATTACGCTTTTACAAATTTGCCTATATTTAACTTTAGAAAGTATAATTTACAATATTATAATATTAACAAGCAAATGAAATTATTAAACAAGTATGAGAATCTAGCACTCAAAATTAGAAATAAATTATAAGATTTAGAAAATTAGTTTATGAATTTTCAAAGATTAGAATATTTAGATTTAGAAATTAACCATCATAGAAAACAAAAATTAAATTTGATAGAAAGAATAAAAATTAGTTGTAATATAGAATACTTAGAAAATCAATTTAAACATATTCCACATACTAGCAATAGTCAACAAAATTTCATAGTAGACTTATTAATCAATTTAGGATAACACTTAGAAGTCAATATTGAAAAGATAAAAGAGCTAGTACTAGGAGTAGGAAAAGTTTTTGAAACTAGTAATATTAATACATTAAGAATAATTTTAGATTATATTAAAGAATTATTTGCGAATTTTAATAGTCAAATTAAAAGATTCCCTAGCAAGAAAGAGATAATAGAATTAATTCAATTATTAGACATAAAAACACCTAATCCAATAGAATTAGAAATTAAAAATCTTGTAGAAAGTTTAAAGGTAGAAATTGAAAATATTAAATTTACACAACGAGATCTACAAATACAATTAGATGCAATTAAAATAATAGTTGGTGAATAATTTCAAATAAGTTATTAATAGAATCTTTAGTAGAACTAAAGCGTAAAATCCCACATCTAAATCCAATAGGTTATAGTTATAAAGATTTTAGTATAAAAAGTAACACTATCCACCAAGTACAAGCCAATACTATTATTAAATTCTTAGTCAAAATCAATAATACTTTATATGCAAGGTGTATGTGAAGTTAACACTTTGTAATAAAAAAACAAAAGCAATAAAAAGTTTTTAATTCATATCTTTAGACAGCAACTAGCAAGCTTCTATTAAGTAGTTTAACTTCTTTATTTTTATTTAGCTTTCGGGTTCAGAAGTCTGGCCTAATTAATGAAAGTATAAATTATATTTAAAACATTAACAAAAGGTGGTCCATGTTATCATTTAAGAGAAAAGAGTTTGGAGGAAAAGTTTTTGAAAATTAAGATTTTTGTTTTTTTTTTGACAAAAATAATAAGAATTTAGTAAAAAATTATACTGATTTTCATAAAGCTTTTTTTAAACAAGGTCTCCCTTAACCCATTTAGCCATTAATGTGTTGAAAAAGTGTTTTTGGGCGTTAGTCATTAGTCAGGAATTAGAAGTGTTTTAACCAACATGTTTTCAGAAGTAATTAAATATAAATTTTGAAAGACCAGCTTTTGCCAAAACAACTTCTGCAGTTTTCACAAAATTTTTTGGGAATTTTCTGATCTAGTCCCCATTCGGCCATCAAAATATACGTCACTGGTTTCCCACCTATAGACTTGCAGCCTGCTGATCTTTATAGCATCAACATTGACTTTTAAGCTGTTGATAAGTGGTGGACTCCATTGCTGCAACTTTCTAGCATTTTTGCTTCTTGTGCACTTTTATTCTTTCACTTGTGCTTTTTGACAAATATCATGCTGCTTTAGCCTTAGCGGCTAAAAACATATAGGGTTTGGTTTCTTCCCCTCAAAGATGAGTTTTTTCGTTGCATGACACTTAACCCACCATATAGTTTTTTTTTTTTTAACTTCTGAAGTAACACAATATAGCTGTTACAAACTCAAGCTAATTCTCGGCCACCGTTCCCATTAATCTGTGCGTAACACTCAATGTATCTTCTCTAATAATTTCCTGAGTTTTAGCCTCCAAGTGAGTGCATTTTCAGATTTTCCAAGCCATTTTGCATTCCTTAAGGGCATGGAAAAGATCCTCATTTCCAGTTTTGCAAATTTGGCATACTGATTGCCGCAAAATTTTCCTTCTTTATAGGTTTTCTGCAGTTATTAATAAATTCTCGGCAGCACTCTGCACAAAAATTTTAATTTTCTCAGACAAGTCTAGTGTTCATACATTGTGCCAGCCATGAGCTCCACTTGCTAAACTTGGTGGGGGCTCAGAAAACTTGAGTTCGAGAGCTATAACTAATAGCCACTCTTCATTGTGTACTGCCCCTTTTGATCTTAGTGCCATATCAACTCATCTTCTTGAGGAGTGCTCGAAAGTGGGATTCTTTTTACGGTTTTTGCATCCTCCCTTGCAAAATTCTAGTCAATCAAATTTTCATTGCATTGATGATTTGAATCAACGAGTTCTAAAATTCTGACATTTACAGACAAGGATGACACAAAAAGTGGCCTAAAGGTTGCTGACCTAGAAATCCAATTGCTTGACTAGATCTGAATTTTGTCTTTACTTTCTACTCTCCACCTTGTTTCCTTTTATAGAACGAACCTGCCCCACAAAATACTCCCGCAGAAGAAGGATGGATTAGAGCCCGTTTTAGCTTCCAGAAAATCAGTTTGCCTAAAGTATCTAGCTTTCAATACTTTGGACACTAATGAGTCTGGATATTGAATTAGTCTCCACCCTTGCTTTGCAACTAAGGCTTGATTGAAGCTTAAAAGGTCTCTAAAACTTAACCCCACCTCTAATCTTGACATAACTCACCTTTCCCATTTTGCCAAATGGATCCTCTTCTTAACCTCCTTTGATCCCTACCAAAACCTTGCAATTGCTCTCTATATGTCGTTACATAATCCTAGAGAGATTTTAAATACACTCATGGAATAAGCTGCTTGAGCTAATCTCTAAACTTTCAATCGTTGTCACGAAGATTGGCAGGTTTGTCCTTCTTTGTGTTGTATCATTACAAAGCTACCAAAAAAAATGATTTAAGCCCTCGTGCATGTAGAGTGAGCATTTAAGCCCTCGTGTGAGCAGGGTGAGCAAAGACAATCGAGCGCTGCTATGAGAGAGCTACTGAAGGGCAAAAGTTCAAATCTTAGAGTGTTAATTATTCGGAGATCAATTTGGCTAATTTTAGGCCTAGACATGACTTCACCATGACAAATGATCCGAGCATGGTATTGATAGATTTTTTTTTTTTTGTCTCGTATATAAGTAGATTGTAATAAAATCCTAAAACAATGAATTCACCTGTTATTGAATATGTTTCTAGTGAAAACTATTAAATTATGATTTGTAGGTAGGATAAAAGAAAATTGTTATTTGCACATAAATTTGTACAAGTAAAATAGAATAAGACATTTGTACATAAACATAAAATCAATAAAATAAATGATTTTTTTTTGGGTGAAATGTTCATTGTTTCAATGGTCATATGCAATTTTGTGTGTCATGTCATGTGCAGACTATCTTTTAAATTATACTAACATACTTAAAGTATTGTTTATTTTTTTTATTTTAATTTAAATAAAAATGATTGAAATTTTGTGTTGAAATAAAGATAAAAAATTGTCTGTTCTATAACCCAAGATTAAACATCACACACCGATTAATGGATCAAGACTGGATTACAAGTCAATTAAAGTTAATCAAGTCGAAAAACAACAAAGATGAAGAATAAAAACAGAACAAATAAGTTTAGAGATGTTCAGTCATGGTAGCCTACAACCGCTTGAGAAACGGAGCTATGACTTCTTTCATTGATGCAAATTAAGTTACAAGCTCATAGAGAAAACTTTAAGGAATCGACTGAATCAAAACATAACCTAAGAGACTTTATATACAAGTCCAAACGTGTCCAAAAAGTTGGCTCAGAAGCCAGCTTGCATACTGGGTTTGTTGAGAAATTATAGAATACATCTGTTGTATTACAATCAATTAATGCATACATGACATGTGTAATTGAGTTTAATACAACCACCACTTACATGATAGTTTATAAAACAAATGTACACATGTCATGACATTATTTGCTGTGTTGTATGGTGTAGAATTTCTCTGGGTTTGCTTCAAAAATAAAAAAAACATAGAATTTTCTCAGTTCTTTTAACCGTCTATGGCAGCATCTCCCACGTGCATGTCATGTGAAGTCGATACGTGATCGAAACGGCATTCAAGATCGTCGTTTCTGAGCTCAAAATGGAAAATAATTACCAATTAATTAGAGGATAAAAATAACATAATATATTTATATACGTGGAGAAGAAACAAAATAAATGTATGGTTCTCAACGACTTTTAACTGAAACCTTTCTGATCCCGTAAGCCTCGTTTTATCCATCATTTTGTTGCTAAACAAATTCAACTGAAACTGGAGGAAGATAACAACTTTTCTCCTAAAAGAATTTAAAATAAATAATCTAGAATTTTTTTCTTAATTTATTTTCATGTCTCATCACCTCTTCCATGGGTTGTGGCATTTCCAAGATCGACCCGGAAGAGGCGACTGGTCGACTTAAACTTTCCCACCACTACAAACGTAACATTATTAATAATAAAAATGTTGTCGTAGACGAGGCTGATCATGATTTAGTGAGTTCTGACAATCATCACAACGGCCCCCGCAAGAGCGTGTCTTGTAATTTCCCCGTAATTGCAGCTGTCAACTACAGAGGCGTCGGCGACGGCGTCGTTGAGGAAACGGATAATGTTAAAAGAGATGATTACAATGAAGATGGACATGCCAGAAATTCTTCATTTTACCATGGGGAAGATATCGCTGCATGCCCTGCTTCCCCTAGTTTTAGGGAATATTGTATTGTTGACAGTGGCTCCAGCTACGGTGAGAATCTCGCTCATACAAGTAGGAAGGAAAATTATTTATTTTTTTGAAAAGGGAAGGAAAATTATTTAAGATACGTTACATGCAATATTTTTAAAAATAAACAATCTCTGTGAATTGAGGAGTACTCTTTTTTTTTTTTTCTTTCTTAGATGAAAATGATGCAAAAGATGAGAACGGCTCAGAGGGAGAGAGAGTTCATGTATCAACACTAGAGAAATCTTTGAATTCTGATGGAAAGGTACGTGCATCATACTTATTCTTACAAATTTGTTAATATATGTTACCTTTGTGTTATATATAAAAAACAAAATTAGAAAGTAAAAGTTTTTCGTTACATTATACATTTTTCTGCTGTTATTTTTTTCTACGAGGTACAAAACTTCGCAATTTTAAAAAAATTTCCCCTTTGATATTTTTTTTTTTGGTTCTTTAGAAAGCAATTTAAAAAAGAATCTGTTATAAATTTTCTTTCAGTTTCTTAATTTTTCCCCCCATTTTTTCCCCTAAAATAGCCAAAAAAAATAAAGCTTCAATTCACCCCATGCATGAGATATTTAGGTTTCATAATGATAGTGTTCGAACTTTAAAAAAAAAATATCAAGTGTTCGAACTAATTTTGATTAAATATGCTTTATGAATTTTCACACGTATATAACTTCTTCATTTATTACTTCATTAGATCCTCAAACTCTTTCGTTATTAATGTTCTTGGTGATAATGTTTAAGTCACATTTATAATCCAATCTTGTGAATAATAAATAAATAATCTTTGAAATTTGTATTTCTTGCTCTTAAAATTAAAAAAATTATTTACCATAAATTCTTGTGTTTGTGATTTTAAGGCGCATGAATCCAGATCTCCCCAAAGGCATACGAAGAGCACAAGAAAGGGGTTTAGGAATGCAATACACAAACCAGTCGGATGGATCAGCCGAAGCAGAAAATAGTAAATATTTATGCTTCAACAAGACAGAATTAAATCTCCTAAAATAAATCAGTTAAAAATTAGCACTGACAGAGTGATCAAGACGAACCTTTTTGTAAATGTTCCTCCTTCTCCTCTCTCATGTAAATATTCAGTTGTTATTTTCTTGATTAAAATTTGTGGTATCAGACAAAAAGAGGATTAACATGTCCTCAGTAATTTATTTTTCAGTTTGTGCTTAACTGCTCATTATTCATATACTTGCCGGTGGAAATTAAGGTAAACTTTAATTTACTCCTTATTTGAAATGACAATACTTAATTTACTTATTAAAAACATGAAAAAACTTCAATTTATGTTCTTTTTGTTCAAATGATAAAATATTCGTTTAGTCCCTTTATCTTAACTGAAGTTCTTGACCAACAAAGTGTTGGCTCCACTGGCAATGGAGTCCCCTTAAGTGGCTTGATTGGGTTTGCTCCCCAGTTCGAGTCGCAGGGAAGTCGCCTTTGTTGGGAGAACCTGTGCCTCTCGGTTCGAGCGGGGACTTCTAGTCTGGGTTGTGGTACGGGCTTAAAGGTGCCTCCCACAGTTGGGGCCCTCCCCAGGATACCTCGTGGTCAAAACCAAAAAAAAAAAACTGAAGTTCTTGTTTAATCCTTATATTTTAAAAAATACCTAAAAACATCACTGCAGTTAAATATATTACATTCTTACTCTTACTTTTTTTTCTTTTATAATAATAACCTTCCAACAATATTCTTGACATTAATTAATTTATCTATAAAAAAAAGTTAATTAGAAATTTAATCAATAAATATCAATGTGAAAAAAACTAGTATTTTTTATGCTTGTGCAATAATTTTACTAATAATTATTTATGAATAAATTAATATCAGCCAACTTAAAGTAATGTTTAATATTCTTACAAAAATCTTACCAATAATTATTTTATAAAAAATTAATTTACCTAATTAATCTTAAAAATAAAATAAAAATAAAAAATTTTATGGAAAAGTTTATGTTATATTTGAGGTTAATTTGATAAATTATCATTTATTCTTTTTATTAGTATCACCAAAAATATTGTTATTAGGGTATTATTGTAAAAGAAAAGAAAAAAGATACGAGTGTAGTATATTTAATAATAGAGGTATCTTGAGATGTTTTTTAAAATGTAGGGACACTTAACTCAAAATATAAAGATTAAACAAGCATTTATCATTTTTCAAAGATGATGGGAAAGGGGGTGCATTGATGAACTTTTTTGTTGTTTTCTTGACAATAAATGGATGTTTTCACACTTTTGCAATGTAAACAAAAGATTGTCATTCTAATTCGGGGTAAAAAAAAGTTTACCATGTCATTAATAAAATAAAATAATTTTATTTTTAAAAGTTACATTTGTATACATATATGTACCCCTCTAATAACCATTAAAGAAACTAGACCAAGAAAGTAGAAACAAAATCCCCAATGAAATCATTGTTGGGGAAAAATTAGGTTTTTAAATTTTTTATAAAACTTTTTGAAGATCGCTCTCATATAATATATAAGAATTTGTAATCTAGAAATCGTACCTTGAAAATCCGATTTGGCCTTTTCTGTTGAAGTGATTTAGGCTCCTAGATCACGATCCGCCACCACCACTCCTTTTGGATCACGATCCGTCACCACCACACTTGTTAGATCACGAACTGTCACCAATGATCTTCCAGGTTATGACTCAGGTTCGATCTGCATTTGACGTGTGGGCGCCTTTATCACTACCAAAGCAACTAGCACGAAAAAATTTTTCTCTCAACAATAGAGAGAAAAATCTTTTTCTTTGATCTGTATAAAATGGTTGCTCTCTTTTTCTTTAGAGAAAATAAGCCTTTTATATCTCCATTTAGTGAAAACTCTAGGCTCCAAATGATCAAAAAAACAAAACTTACGTTACTTGCTTTTTCTATAGGGGACCCACCTTGTAAAATAACATAAGGCCCCTTACACACAAGCTAATTAAATGGAGCCTCCCACTAAATGATATATTTAGGCTTTTGACCCAAATAGCTAGTTATCTTACTTATTAGTCCAGTAGTAGTGCAGTCAATTAAATGAGCTAACCCGGGGATCATTTGGGAACATACAATAGTGGCTATAACAATTAGGTCTATAATTAAACTAGCCTAATTATTTAATTCCAAATCTACTCCACTAAAAAATTGGAATTGACCTCCATAATTGTATGCTCGAATAATAATTCGCGCCAAGCCACATTGATTTCTTTACTGCACAATCTTTTGTACCACATCATTAATTAAATTGATATCTCAACTGTCCAATTAATTTAATAACATCTTATTCCTTGATACTTACTGGTTTTCTCTAATGATCATTTTCAACATACTAAATATGTTGACACACTTTGGCCAGAGAATTCTATGATCAAGTGCCGAAAACCCATCAAGAGATGTGTTGTACAAATTCTATATTGTTAATCTATAACTCCAATACTCATAAATGCTCCCACCAAGATACCGGGTAATCTAAACTATAAGTATGTGTCATGCCCATTGGTAACTCAAATGGAATAACAATTACAATCATGAAATCATAATTAACTCAAGATTAAGATTACAGTAAAACCAATGCCTATGAGATTTAATAAGTCTGACAGTTATTACAAAGTTAATTAAATCTCATATGTGATCCTGTTCAATGTAGTCGTACTACATCAATAAATTCATACATGATTAAGACAAATTATTCAATGAATTTATTACAGTCTATACCTAAATAAAGTGCACAACTTTATTTATCAACTGTGAACTAAATTTATTTAATCATAAGATAACTTGTATTTATGTCTTCTGTGAATCCACATGGTGATCACATAAATACATATAATATGATTAAATGGACTTTAATAAAAATATTAATGCAATTAAGATATTTACATAAAATACCTCATTATTTTTATTAATAAAAAAATATTTATTACAATTAAATAAACACATATGCTTTTAAAGAGCATATTTTCCCAACAATCATCACACACTCTAATTCATTATCCAACAGATTATCATTTCTGGTGAATATAGTAAATATAAAAACTTTAAGTTAATCTTTCTTCAATTTTTTTTCTATTTTCTTTAACATAGGAGTAATACAATGATAATCTTCTCACATAATCTCACTTATTGAGCTGCTGTGCTTGTACTGTTGAAGAGCTACCATCCACGTTTAAGAAGATTATTTTTATTTTTAAGCTAAACATCTATTTTGGGCTCTGGAAAAGAAAAATATTTATGCGTTAACCCTACCGATTTGAAGGAATTTGCTATGATATAGGTGGGGTTATTTGATTACAATATCTAATTGGTAATTATTGAATAAGAAAATAAAAAATAATAAGTTCTTAATTTTACATTATTATATAAACACATGTACAAGTTAGAGAATTCTAAAATGCTTCTAAAATTTCGAGAAACCTAACCATGGATCAAGAGAGCTCATATTACAAGTCATAATAGGAAAATTTTTCGTTACAAAAATACAAAAAACTTCTTCATGCTAACATTTACATATCTTTGTCAATACGTCAATACTCAATTAACATACATTAAAAGTTTACAAGTATGACATTTAAGACCGATAATTTTACTTTAAGTAACACTAGTAGACCAAGTAATGTACTAATATTTTCATTTTAAGTATCAATATAACTTTCATCCATTGGATTATCAAATTTATAACTAATAAGTTATTTGTTACTTCATTTCATCATCTAATCAATTGATATTTCATCATCTAATTGATCGATTGTCACCTCACTTGAGCTGGTAAAAGTTGAGATATTAAACGAGAAATGTAGCGATAATCTTTTTCTTTTTCAAGCTATAAATTTAAACTGTTACCAAAACTTAAAGACTTTTAAAAAAATTGGTGTATTTTAACTTCTGTAATAGGGTTTGATACATGCATGGCTTTTCCTGAAGACTTTTCTTCCATAATCAGCAGGACCCCCCTCCAGTCACTCAATGCGTCTTGAATCTAAAGTCTGAACAGATTTAAATTCCCATTTAAAAAAGGCGGCTTTTGAAAATGTCACTTTCTTCTGCTAACGCCTAATGGTCCTTCATATCCCTTGAGCTTCAAGAAACACTTCTTTTTGACCATTCAAAATTGAAAGTCTTTATTCAAATTAAACAGCCACTTGTATCGGGTACCTACACATTATTATTTCTCTTTAACTTACTTTTTCTGTCTCCATCAATTTTGTAATTATATTTCTCTTCCTAGACACTATCATCTATTATCTATATTATTGTTATCTTAAATAGAGCAGTGTCTATGTTCAGTGTTATTTTTTTTTTAAAGAAAAAACATATATCTTTGATTAAGATTTTAGGCAATCGGTTAAAGTCATACAGCGTCTGTGAAAATACTCTTGTCAAGAGCTATTATTTGTTAAACACATTTTTTTAATTTTAAATGAAATAGCGTGAATTGTTGTTCAACTCTCACTAGCTAGCAAGGTTTGATTGATTAATAAAAAAGTAAATTACTTCAAGTCGTATTTTGCATGCGACAGAAACGAATTAATTAATAATTAGAGCCTAGCTTAAGGGATAAACTAAGTACATGTCAATCATTAATTAGGTTCGTGTAACCCATATAAAATCTCACCAACTTGTGACTGCAACCGTGATTGTGCCAGCGACTCATGCTTCAAGAAGTGAGCTTAATTATTGGATTCAGAAACTGACTGCTAAGACTTTCACCTAACTCTTACATATATCCTTTCATTTATCTGTTATTAATTTTGATTAGTTAAGGTCCAAGGGCATACGTTTATTCCTTAATTAATTTCTTTAGGCTAACTAAAAGTGGTTATCGATTTTGCACTATGGGATTGATTAGTCCACTGCTCACAATTAGATATATTATAAGATTTGTTATAATTAAAAATCATTGTGGTCTAATATTAACTGGTCATTTCTAGAATTTCAAACAATTAAGTTTGACTTTAGAGTACGATTCAATCAAATGCAATCTGATTCATTGGATATTTTTGTTTTTGTAGGAAAAGAAAATTAACAAATCTAAATTAAACTTCTGTTACTTGAAAGTGTGGGAAAATGATGTATTATCTAGAATATGGAAACTTGAAACTTGTACTATGTACATATTATAATTTTTTAATAAATGAGTAATTATCAATCAAACAAATCAGGTCGATTCTTTCATATTTGATGTCAATTAATTTAATGAGTTAAATAATCTAATGCGCGAGCCCTAATTTTAATTAAATGATGACTAAGATAAATAATTATCTAATGAAGAAGCCTTTATTTTAATTAAAGTGATAACTAAGAAGAAAAATACAAAATTTGTTGTAGTCATTTTTTCTTTTCTAATTCGGTCGGTATTTTGTTGAAGCTACATTGTACAAATATTGATAGATGTATCAATAGCCTTCCGCGCGTGATTTGAAGACTAGCTCAATGGTTTTTAGACCTGGAAATTTTTTTCCAAATTCTTATTATTTGCCAGACATGGAAATTCATTCCAAAGAAAAAGAAAAATATATGCTCTCATACACATTTTCGAACCATGAGTGTTCAAGGGATTTTCCGACCTTCACTGGTTTCTTTTGTTTTGTTTTTTTTCCCTCTCCTTTTGTTGGGGCTTTCAAAATTTAAAGTAAGATAAAAGTATTTTGGTTAAGAGATTGAAAAGAGAAAAAAAAAATTAAAATCCACGTTCTTTTTTTCCTAGATTGTTTAAATACTTTCAACATAATATTAAAGTACGAGATAGAGATGGTAATGGATATCACCCACTACGAGTTTATTATTATTAAACCCGCTTTGCAACCTACCATGGGCTTTTATTTTTTAAAAAAGAACTTGCTTGTTGCAAGTTTTAATAATTATCAAACCCACCCGTACCCCACAACAAGTTTTTTTTGTAAGTTCTCATATTTAAAATTATAAATATTAAAAAAAATACTTTCAATAATACATAAAAATTCAAATTATATAATTCAAACTATAAATTTATAACAATAACCTAAAAAATTCACATAAAGTACTTAGATTTAGATTTTATCAATGTAAATGAGATATTAAAGTTTCAACATTAAAATAAATACAAAAATATATAAATTTGATAGAAAATGTTTCTTTTTGTAGGAAAATCATCATAACTCAGATCAATGTATTGCTCCGTCTTTTAATCAATATACAAGTACTGTCGATAATATTAACAAGTAAATTTTGGACAAGTCCCATTAATGATTAATTAAATAGATAAAAATTCAATTTTAGTAAGCAATCATTAGGTTCAAGTCATTAAACCAAGACAAATAAAATTTATCAAATTATAATAGAATATCAATAATAATAAACTTGAAAATTTTAAAATTTTATTTATTAAAAGCTTACTGTATTATGTTTAAAAATTAGGAAGATTAGGACATGAGTAATAATTTCAGCTTATATATATTTATGATTATATTTATTTAGTGTAATTTTTATGATTAAAATAAAAAACTTAAATTATTATTTTTTTAAAAAAAGATGCTAGTCGACAAATATAGTTGCAGGCATGTACCAGATTTTTTCTTAACGCCAAACTCACTTGCAACTAGCAGTAGAATTAAATTTAAAGTGTCAAATCTGCCCGTAACTCGTAAAATTACAAGTAGTAGGTGGATTTTTGCAGATAGATTTAGGCAGATTTGTGGCTTCGTAGATAGTCATGACAAATAAAGAGTTCATTTTTTGGGACTCCACTTATATGGATGGAGAAGATAATTGAGTTGCTATCAGACCAATAATAGAAATTTTACAAACAAACAAGGAGCTATCGTTTTTTTCCTCCTCCAGAAAATAAAACCATATAAAAGACTATTATTTGGAAAGAAATAACTAATAAGGATAAAATCGAACTAGGGACAGAATAGAATGATAAAGCCGGGAAAAAAAAAAAAAGAGATTGCATACCCGCAATGATGATGTCCACAAGGCTTTAAAGTAAATCGAACCGTGAAGGGATGTAAAAACATGTAAAAATGTAGTACTAATTGTGACGTTAAGTTAAAGAGATTATTTGGAAAAGATAACATTTTAAGTAAACTTTTGTGAAAAGAATGACAATTAATTAAATTGAAGATATTTAACTACAATTAATCAGTTAAATAAGAAAAGAATGTTTATATTTAAGTAAAAATTTAGCAAAAATAAAAATATATTTAAGAAATATAGATATAAATTTTACAGGATTTTCTCATAAAATAACATTCCCATATGATTGTTGTCTATCTCAAAGGAAATAGTGGACTTAACATGAATCTTAAATTTTTGCCCCACCAAAAGATGATTAATTAATTAATTCTTGAGCAATGCTAAAGAGAGAGAAAAACGAGAGAAAGACAGGAGAAAATGAGAGAATTTTACTTTCTCTCTCTATCTAGCCATTTTTCTCTCTCTTTCTTTTCAATACACTTTCTCTCGTTATTCTCTCTCTTTAGTATTTTTCTTAATTCTTATCCTCACAAAAAAAAAAAAGTTAGATTGGTCAGTCAAAGATAAAATCACAATTTTGATTATAACGTGGATAGTCGGAGGATAAAATTCAAGCACGATATATATAAGCGGAGGATCAAACTTTGTGTTTTACCCGTAATCAATTGGAACAAAGTGGAGGGGCAGAAAGGGTATTTCAATAGCGAGGGAGATCTGACCCACCACCAACGGTCAAAGTATGAGATGGTTTCCGTTTCTATAACTGCTTCTTTCCTTGTCATCAATCTTTGACTTTGACGACTTCCCTTGTACAATTACAACTGTAACCACCATTCCATAACTATCTCACGCCTACACGTCCCCTTCTTTATCTTGCCACGTCATACCACTTTTTCAAAAATTCTACAGAAATATCTGTTTAATTGAATGTTTTTACTTTTCTGGTGCCCCCTAAAATTCAAGAAATACAGTAGTCAAATAGTCAAAGTTACATCCCTATTAAGTAAATTACTCCATTATTAAATAATTTGATCGTAAAAGTTTCAAATTTTAGAATTTATGTTTTTCTTTGTTTTTTATTTTTTTTGTCCATTCTAATTCCCTGTGCGTTATTTTTTTTTTCAGCACATTCGTCGTTTCAATTAGTATTATTATTATTATTTCTCTTTCTTTGATCTGTTTAAAGTCGTTTTTCCACCCAAACAAACAAAGGACAAGTGAACTCTTTCTTTTATTCAAAGTTGGAGCATTCAGAATTCAGAAATCAAAAAGGAAATTTAAAAAATAGGCAGAGAATTTTGCTGCATCGTTCGGCACACACACAGTGTTAGGGTTTTGCGAGAAATGAAGTCTTCGCTCTCCAAATTGCGAAGATTTGCACTTCACAAAAGCGATACGAAGGACAAAATCGACTTTCTTCCTTCTTCCTCTCAGGTTGATGACCTCGACCAGGCTGCTCAGGTATAATTTTCTGTTAACGCAAAAAATTCATTTATTTTACAATTTTATTTATTTAAAATTTTTATTATAGTATCTTACAATGGTATCTTTTAATTTTTTTGGAATATTGTATAAACAATATAATTAAGAATTTGTATTGTGATTTGTAGGATATGCAAGTTATGCGAAATTGCTATGATAGCTTACTCTCTGCAGCTGCTGCCACGGCCAACAGTGCATATGGTAAATATTTTCTGCTAAACTTTTGGGTTATTTAGTGTTTGATTGCTTTTACCTGTTTATATATATATATATATATATATATATATATATATATATATATATTTTGAATTATCAGATTGTGTGTAAAATTTTATGTAATCTGTTTTCGGCAATAGTTATTCTAAATTGTAGACTTTGCCAAATGTGGAAGCTTTTTTTCAAATTTTTCTTGATAAAAAGTAACACAGTGAGTTTGTATTCATATGTGCCGGAATCCAAGATAGATGTGATACTATTTAAGGCCATTCCCTGATGATTTCATATTTACGCTGTTTAAATTCTGTTTGTTAGGGAAGTTATTGGTTTTTGCTAAAAGTTATGTCTGCGTAAGCTTATGGAGTTTGTTCAATTTTATAATGTTGTGACATCTAAGTTCTCAATTGACATGATTTGTGATTTCAGAATTCTCAGAGTCATTGCATGAAATGGGTTCTTGTCTGATGGAGAAAACTTCATTGCACGATGATGAAGAAAGTCGTAAGTAAATCAAATATATATACATATATATACATACACACACACACACACATATATATTTTTCTTGAAGTATGTCGATGTAACAATCATTTGTGTCAAATTTTGGTGTAGTTATTTTCTGTAAGATGTAGAATGGGGTATTATGCTGGCCGGCTTAATTTATAAGAAGTGTAAATCTTTTATAAACATGAGAAGCTTAGCCATTGTATCGCTAATTGAGTTTGTGATTTTCATTTCACTTCGAGCCCAATTTAATTTGGAAATTGTTAGCCTATTCTTGATTTTTGATTAGCTTCATAATGCTTTTCATTTTGTAAAATAAAGGTAAAGACTGGTAGCATAAAATGTACTACACCTTTAGATTTGTAATCCACTGGTAAATGTTGTACTGTCTTTCCAAAAAACAATGGCAGAATCTAGTCTAATGCCCTGGTGCCCTTCTACCTTTATTGAGTAAAATGCCATTTTGATCAAAACAATATGTTTAGCGTGATTATAACTGGATGATTGTTAGTTAAATTCAGATATAATGTAGGTCCCTATTTTTATCGGTTTGAAATTTCAAATGTTTTAAATAAATACAACTTTTGAGGTATTATAGATTACATATGTTTCGCTCTCTCTCCTGTGATTTTATTTGCAGGTAAAGTTTTGTTAATGTTGGGTGAAGTGCAATATGAACTTCAAAAGCTTGTCGATAACTATGTGAGTGCTCATCGTCATGTTGTAGATTGTAGCATAGCTTTTCATATTCTTTTGCAAAAATGTGTCCATCCTGATATTGCACTTTTGTTATTTATACTTCAGCGCTCAAATATTTTCCTGACAATCACTAACCCATCGGAATCTCTTCTCAATGAACTTCGGACAGTTGAGGTTTGTTCTCGTCAATTCTATATGTTTAGCTTATATCTCAGATCTTTCTACATTATTCCCATATGCGGGTACTGGTCATATTGTTACTCTTGAGGTGTTTTAGACTAGTTCACACATGCATAACGGCTTGGTAAAATATGCAGAGATTGGAGCTGCATTGTTTGCTTCTTAGACTGACTTTGGAGCCATGTTTTTGTTTTCATCATCTTGGTGAAATATTGTGCTCCTTTTCATTTTTTGGGCTGATAGTTGTTTAAGAAACTGTATTAGTGTCCCCAGATTTTCTTTTGTTTATTGGAGTTGGAAAGGAATTTGCAATTCCTGCTCTGTTAGTTGTTTGAGTTACCGTCTTCTTTAGCAGTCATTTATCTATTTATGATTTTGCATGCATACATAAGGGACTAACGTACTCTGGACTGAGGAAATATTATTGCTAGAATATTGGTGCTGCTCCACTTGTGTAATGATCTTGTCCTGATCCTTAAAGCTTTTTGCACAAAGTCATTATTTAACTAAATTTTGTAGCTCCTTCAAGCCTTGATGAGCGTCAATGATAGTTCGATGGCATGAATCAGCCAAATTTTGCATGAATATTAGATGGAGGATTTATTTCTTAGTTAAGCAGAATGGATGTCAGGTGGTCACTGAACATCCTGCTCACTTACCTCTTGTTTGGCAACCTATTTGTTGCCTAGACTACGAAGGTTTCCATCATTTTGCACTACCCATTCACATTGACTGCGTAGTTATATTGTTATCGAAGTTGTTCAGCTCAGTGACATCTTTTGTGTTTGCTGTTTCAGGATATGAAGCGACAATGCGATGAAAAAAGGTCTGCCCTTGTATCTCTAAGACTTATTTCTGTTTGTCTGAAATGGTTTTCTTCTGAATCTGATATGTGATCTTCAGAAATGTATGCGAATACGTGATGGCGCAACAAAGAGAAAAGGGAAAGTCAAAAAGTGGGAAAGGTGAAAGTGTTTCATTGCAACAGCAATTGCAAGCTGCCAATGATGAATATGAAGAAGAGGCAAGGCTGTGTGTTTTTCGGTTGAAATCTCTCAAACAAGGGCAGTACCGAAGTCTTCTAACTCAGGCTGCTCGCCACCATGCAGCTCAGGTTATTTCATTTGTTTCTGGGAAAGTCAATTGCCTAGACTTCTCACTCTGTATAAGTCAAATCATAATATGCTTCCTTGGTTTCTTTGCTTTCTGCACTCTGTGCAGTTGAATTTCTTTAGGAAAGGATTTAAATCACTTGAGGCAGTTGACACTCATGTTAGATTGGTTGCTGAAAGGCAACATATAGATTACCAATTCTCTGGACTTGAAGATAATGACGGGGAAGATGGTGAGGATAGCTATTATGCCAATGAGGCAGGGGAATTGAGTTTTGACTACAGAGATAATAAGCAGGGTCTTGATGTTGTTTCTACGTCAAGGAAATCAATGGAGGTGAGGACCTATTGTCACTGAGATTTTTGTTTCATTCATATGGAAAATGGTTGTGATGTGCTTTTTTATCTTGTCTTATGACAACTCTCAATCATATTGTCGGATGACAACTCTGCTTGTGATTTATGTTGTTTTGGGTTGTTCGTATTGAAAAAAAAAAACGAAAAGAATAAAAAGAAGTGTTTTGGATTGTGAATGCTTAATTTTTCAGTTTTTACCAAGCTGTTTTTCACAAAATTTCTTAGTATCAGGATTTTTTTCCCCAACCTGGGGACATTTTGAAGGATCTATTCTCAGCCATGGGCCATGCTTTAGTGAATGAGCATAATCATGATTCCATGCCATAGCCCAGTTGCTAGAATGGATATACTGTAAGGCAACTGGTCATATCTTTTAATAGTAGGGTTTGGATTGTCTACCTTTATTAGAAAGTAGAATATGGTTTTCATATTATTGGTCACAGAAAATTTGTGTATTAGAGCTAATTTATTCCGGTATTATGGTCAACGATAGTTCTGGTGTTGTCCAATTGTGTTCACATTGGCTGCATGCAAAGTGTGTACTTTATGTTTGCTGTGAAGATAGACCAATAACTAATTGATGAATTATTATTTTTCATGGTTATCATAACTGAAAAAGTTTGTAGGCTTGACTTGTTACCGTCTTTGTTTATTAAATAATGAAATTGTGATCTCTTGTAATCATAGTAAAGTAAGTTTACTCTTCAGTTTACATGAGAGATACATGCATAGAAAATTGAATCTGAGGATCGATGATTTATGTACTTAAAATTCATTGGATTCAATGGAATTATGGGTTAATGCTGAATTTATCCTCCAATATGCCTGTCAGATTGGGAGTGTGTGAAAACCAACATTGGGGGATGAGGTCATTTGCTTTCTGTTCCTCCAATTATGGGTGCGTCTGAATCTAAGGTGATTTTGGGTAGGAGCTAAACCACCGATTATATCTGATGCTTGACTCAACCCATATTTAAGTGGTTTTAAGATCACAAAATTTTTCATTCCACAGCTCTCATTCGTTAGCTGTAATATATTCTATCTACTTTTGTTTACTCTTCATTGTTGAAAATAAATGCAAATATTTTATTTTTAAAAATAATGATCAGAATTTTATCTACTTTATGCTACGAATTTGGACCAGTAAGGCTAATCTGAACCCGCTGTAAAAGAAAAACTGATGATCCATTTGTCTGATTGGATCCTCCAACTCAAATCCCTTCAATAGAGCATTTATCTTTGGCTGTTCAATCATGTAACCTGTGATGGTCTTAATTGGTGTAGTTGATGATCATATTGCAAGTAGTGTACTCTGTTTTTTCGATTGTTAGATTTTATATATGTATGGATGATATAGTTGTTTATTCTGCAGGTAGATGATGTTGATGTTTCATTTCCCCAGGCTTCAACAGTGGAAAATGCAGAGGTTTGGATCCTATAACCATTGCAGTATAGATTTGACTCTGATGATGTAGTTGTATAGTTTAGATTGAAGCTTTCTCATGCCTTACTCTTTAACTGTTTGCTGCATCTTTAGAATAATGGGCATTTGACTGATTTTGATGTTTGGTTGTGCCAATTGAAGTCATTGTTTTAAACTTTTAAGATTAATTTTATGCATATTTGAACTGTAGGTAAACTTGGACAAAAACCCTGGAGAGTACCAGGCATCACATAGGGAACGGAGAGGAAGTAGCTTTTCTGCCCCGATATTTCCAGAAAGGAAGATTGATCCAGCTGAAAGAATAAGACAAGTGCAGCAATCATCTGCTCGGCAGCCAAGCACATATGTGCTGCCCACGCCTATTGATGCAAAGGTCCCAATCTCTTCTTCCGTCGTTCCCCGTACAAGACCATCTAATCCCAGTGGACGAACCTACAATTTGTCACATTCTTCTCCATTGGAGCAGAAGAAAGAAGATAGAGATTATGGTGATGCTCACTTGTCTGAGCATTCTGTCTCAAAATCACAGTCACTTCTCAAAGAGAGTGACAGTAATAATGCCTCCGCGAGACCCCCTCCTCTGAGAGACGGTCTTGCACTTCCACAGCTTGATACTCTTAATAGTTCTGATACCAAGAAAATCAAAACACAAGCCTCCTCTGGTCCGTTAACTAGTAAATCTTCTTCATTGAAGCCTGCTTTATCTTCCAGTGGCCCCATTACCTATACTGAACTTCCCCAAATAGTATCTGGATTACTTTCTCATGCACCGGTTCCTCAGACGAAAACATCTCCAAGAGTATCCCCTACTGCTTCACCTCCCCTTGTTTCCTCGCCTAGAATAAGCGAGCTTCATGAGCTTCCTCGGCCGCCAAATGCTTTTGCTACCAAGCCTGCAAAATCTTCTGGTTTGGTTGGTCACTCGGCTCCGTTGATGTTTAGAAATCAAGAGCATACTTCAACAAATAAGAATCCTTCGATGGCATCTAATACGGCATCCCCTCTTCCGATTCCCCCATTGATTGTTTCTCGGAGTTTCTCCATACCCTCAAGTAGCCAGAAAGCAATGGCATTACATGTATCTAAGTTCTTGGAGTCTCCAAAAGTTGTGGAAAAGTCTGAAGGTGTTTCTTCTCCACCGCTGACACCAATTTCCCTTGCCAATGTTAAGCCAGTATCAATTGTTTCTGAAGTGAGCTCTCAGTCTGCGCAAAATCAGAGGTGATTGAGACACCACATTCATTATTTGAAGCATTAATTTGCTTGTGCATATATTTGATAGCTTATGGATATTGGAAGGGTTTTGTTATCTTGTATACTTCCATCCTGATTCTTTATATGCTTAAATTGGTGATTTAGAAAAGAAAAAGATACCTAAGAAATTGTTATCAAATATCCTGCTTCCCCCAAATTCTTACTGTTATAGTCGTGCGTGTTGCACATGAGAAATTCATATGATTGCCAGAAGTAGACTTGCTCGAATCCAAAAGCCATTTGTTAGGCGGGGGTGACTAAAAACAGACACGGGGGTTATTCATTTTTTTTTTAAAAAATAAAATTTATAAATTGTTGAAACCTGTTTTTCTTGGTCATAAAAAACCACAAACTATTCATTGATTAACAAGAGATTTTCATGATTTTATATATGCCTATATGAGAGACAAATTTCATTGCCTTTAAATCTTATTGAATTGTCAATAGACATGAAATTTTTAGATGCTGGGGGAAAATTCGTATGACAGATGACTCCAATCTATAAAAATAGTTTGATTCGTCTGAAACTCTTATATTCAAAGTGTCAGGGTTAAGAAGGTAATCAGATCATATGGCCGTAATGCCGTATAGTTAGCGCCATGAATTTGAGAAAGGAAAAATTGTAAGATACTGGAGAAAAACAAACTTTTTGTCTGAATGGCCTACTTGCAGCAATTTTAATCTTATGACAGATTGATGCTCGTTTCCTTTCCCTTTGCATTGAACTGGGAATAATGATAGATGGATCGTTATTTGCACACATAGTAAATAGACAAAATGTCAACATTTGCACTCACAAGAAACAAACAAAACATAAAATAGGGTGTCTAGACCTGTAAAAAATTGTATATTGCCAATAAAGTGGAGAATTTTTTCAGAAAAAAAGTTTTCTTACCTCTCTCGTTATCCTTTTCTCCTCAGATACCTTTCGAATTTTGATTATGTGTCATGTTTGTAGGGCTTTTGGATCATGCCCCTATTTTTATGTATTTTGAGATACTGTAGATAACTTCCTTAGTTCATGTTTTAAATTTACTATATCTTCTAAACAACGTTTTTGCATTTTATGTTGATTGGCTGACTAATTCTTAGTTCTTAAATTTACTATACTGTAGATAACGCCCTAAAGATCCTTATATCTCTCTTCTAGTGGAGCTAACCTTTGAGATAGAGTGAGTATCAAATTATCCTATCAACAATCATGTGACAACAAGAAATTATCAGTTAACAATTATTTTGATTATAACAATTTTATTTTGTATTGGCCACGTAGTTAATTCCTAAGAAAGAGTGAACAATTGGGAGTTATTCAACAGGCAGGGTATTTTGTCCACTGAATGTTTTCCCGTCCAGCAAATGAACCATTATATATTTAGCCAATTCTGTTGTTACAATTGTTATCGAAGCAGAGGCTTGCCGGCATATCACACCTGAGTAGAGTTTTATTATTTATCTTGAGACTCATCGGAACATCTCTAATCCAATTTATCAATTATCCATTGAATAACCGATAGGCAGCACATGGTTGGTGGAATACACATCACAAACAGTGTTAATAGATGAGGTTTTCAAACAAGGTGGAAGTGCCTAAAAACAATGATCATAGGATCTCCTCGGGGAAAAGTCTTACTGATGAGTCATCCTTCTTCTCTGGGAGTGCCTTTTTTCTTTTTCTTGCCATTTCCAGTCTTTGGTACCTCAGCTCACACCACATCTCTCAAGCATTCTCAAGAACCATATTGCACCGACGATCAAAAGCTCTCGACCAAGAAGCATCTTGTTATTCTGACAGTTAATAAGCACCTAGGTGTTGTTTTCAACACTCAAAAGTGGTCCTGGGTTGAATCCCTCTTCCTCATTTTTGACATTATCTTCTTCCATCGTATAATTAACACAGAGATTCAAAAGCATATCATAAGCAGATTACAATGAAATTATGTCATTATCTATTTAATTAGAGATAGAGCACAGTTAAGAGTATAATCATAGAAATAAAAATCTCCTCCTATCACATTGCACAAATAGAGGACAGTAAAGACTATGTTCGGTTGGGGGTAGACGAGTCGGGAGAGGAGAGGATTTTCACTTCCGCCTAGATTTCGTTCATTCGGCCGGCAAAATTTCATCAGAGATTCAAATTCTGTTTTACCTCCAATTTCCATTATTTGATGAATTCACTTTCCTCTATAACGAGTGAGGAAATCTGATTTCCACCCCATCAAAAAGTTTGTTTTCTTTATTTTACCCATAGTTAAATATTAATTTCTAATTTTACGCTTTTAATAAATTTAAATGAAAAAACCCTAATTTTCATTTTCTTCTTCGATTTTTCAACTTAATAAAATCTCTCAAAATCGTTGTTGATCCATTTTTGAACTTCCGGTAGCTTTCATCGGCGAAGGCTGAAGCTCATGATGAGGGGACGGAGAAGAAGACTTTGCGAGTTCAAAAGAACGTTTATAGAGGAATAAGGCTAGGCCATGGGGAAAATGGGCAGCTGAGACTAGAGACCGTTAAAAGGGCATTTGCATTTGGCTTGGCATTTTCAACATAGCCCAAGAAGCCGCAAGAGCTTATGCTGAAGCTGCCAAGCATATCCGCAGCAACAAGGCCTAGCTCAACTTTGCTCAGTCACCACGGCCAATAACTCCACCTCTATCTAAGAAATGCAGCATGTTATCTGTTTGGGATTATAAGCTCTTTTAAAGCATATTAATTTATTTTATGATTAATAAAATATTAAAGATATTTTTAATTGCATAAATATTTTGAATAAAGTCCGTTTAATCATATAATATATATTTATGTGATCATCATATGAATTCACAGAAGATATAAATACAAATTATCTTATGATTTAATAAATTAAGTTCACAGTTGATAAATAGAGTTGGATGCTCTATTTATATTTAGACTGTAGTAAATTCATTGAATAATTTGTCTTAATCATATATGAATTTACTGATGTAGTTTGACTACATTGAGCTGGATTACATATGAGATTTAATTAACCTTGAAATGACTGTCAGACTTATTAAATTTCATAGGCATTGATTTTATTGTAATCTTAATCTTGAGTTAATTATGATTTCATGATTGTAGTTATTATTCCATTTAAGTTACCAATGGGCACGACACATACTTGTAGTCAAGATTATCCGGTATTTTGGTGGGAGCAATTATGAATATTAAAGTTATAGATTAATAATGTAGAATTTGTATAACACATCTCTTGATGGGTTTTTGGCACTTGATCATAAAATTCTCTGGCCAGAGTGTGTCAATATATTTAGTATGTTGAAAATCATCATTAGAGAAAACTAGTAAGAACTAAGGAACAAGATGTAATTAAATTGATTGGACAGTTGAGATATCGATTTAATTAATGATGTGGTACAAAAGATTGTGCAGTAAAGAAATCAATGTAGCTTAGGACGAATTATTATTCGAGCATACAATTATGAAGGTCAGTTCCAATCTTTTAGTGGAATAGATTTGAAATTAAATAATTAGGCTAGTTTAATTACAAGCCTAATTATTATAGCCACTATTGTATGTTCCCAAATGATCCCTGAGTTAGCTCATTTAATTGACTGCGACGCTAGTGGATTAATAAGCAAGATAACTAGCTATTTGGATTAAAAGCCTAAATATATTATTTAGTGGGAGGCTCCATTAATATGCTTGAGTGTAAGTGACCTTGTGATATTTTATAAGATAGGCCCCTGTAACACAAGAACAAGTAACATGACTTTTGTTTTAATTTTTTTTAATTTAAATCAAATGGGATTTAATAGAATAAATAAATAAATAAATACGCAGCCTAGGGTTTTCATTAAAGAGAGATATAAAAATACTTATTTTCTCTAAAGAAAAAGAGCAGCCACTTTATACAGATCAGGAAAAAAGATTTTTCTCTCATTTAATTGACAGCGCCGTTACTGAATTAATAAGCAAGATAACTAACTATTTGGGTTAAAAGCCTAAATATATTATTTAGTGGGAGGCTCCATTAATATGCTTGAGTGTAAGGGACCTTGTGATATATTACAAGATAGGCCCCTATAACACAAGAACAAGTACCGTGACTTTTGTTTTAATTATTTTTTAATTTAAATCAAACGGGATTTAATAGAATTAATAAATAAATAAATATGGAGCCTAGGGTTTTCACTAAAGAGAGATATAAAAAGCTTATTTTCTCTATAAAAAAAAGAGCAGCCACTTTATACAGATCAGAGAAAAAGATTTTTCTCTCATTTAATTGACTGCGCCGCTAATGGATTAATAAACAAAATAACTAGCTATTTGAGTTAAAAGCCTAAATATATTATTTAGTGGGAGGCTCCATTAATATGCTTGAGTGTAAGGGGCCTTGTAATATTTTACAAGGTAGGCCCCTATAACACAAGAACAAGTAACGTGACTTTTGTTTTAATTATTTTTTAATTTAAATCAAATGGGATTTAATAGAATTAATTAATAAATAAATATGGATACTAGGGTTTTCACTAAAGGGAGATATAAAATGGCTTATTTTCTCTAAAGAAAAAGAAAAAGAGCAGACACTTTATACAAATCAGAGAAAAATATTTTTCTCTCTAAATTTTGAGAGAAAAAATTTCTTGTACTAGTTGCTTTAGTGGTGATAAAGGTGCCCATACGTTAAGTGCAAATCAAACTTGAGTCATAACCTGAAAGATCATTGGTGACAGTTCATGATCTAATAAGCGTGGTGGTGACGGATCGTGATCTAACAGGAGTGGTGGTGACGAATCGTGATCTGGGAGCCTAAATCACTTCAGCGGAAAAAGCCAAATCGAATTTTCAAGGTACGATTTCTAAATTAAAAATTCTTATATATTGTATGAGAGCGATCTTAAAATTTTTTATAAAAATTTAAAAAAAACTGATTTTTCTCTAACAATTGGTATCAGAGTCATCTCATATTAATATATAAGAATATTGTATGAAATTAATCTTGAAATTTATGTATTAGAATGGTACAATTTATTCAGATAAATATTATTTGTTTAATATATTAATAAAGCATGTTTTAGTTTGTCTTAATTAATGGTTAGATTCTCTGCTGTATTTTTCTTTTGGATCTATAACAAGAGGGGTGGTTTATTATCACCATGTTTCCCTCTTGATTTATTTTACTGTTATAAAAATTTTGTAAGCCAAAATTGGCGTAGGAAATTTGTAAATCGCTGGAAATAATCGCACAACGACGGATTGAAGGAAGACTGGAAATTTCAACGACACCGACCAGCGCATTTGCTGCAGCAGCAGCGCGCGCGGCCAGCAGCACGCGCTGCACATGCTACAGCTGGAAGTAACGCTGCCAGCAGCAAACACGCGTGCGAGGCCAGCAGTAAGCGCGTTGAGGCTGGAAGCTTGCGGACGTTTGTGGCTGGCGGGGGGCGTCGTTTGGTGGCTTCCCGGCGTGGCGGTGATGGTCAAATCAACGTCAGAGATGCATAAATAGTGGCTGCCCTTTATGGTGATGGCGGTTGGGGAGAGAAAAAGATGGATTTAGGGTTTCAATAGTTTTTATCATTAAGGTCCCTATAGTTTCATAGTTTTTCTCTTTAGGCTGATAAGTTTTAATTTTTTACATTTAAGTTCAAAAACAGTTTTGGGCTTAATGAATCATAGTTTTAGGCCTAATTTCAATTGGATTTAATGGATTAAAATGCATAGATAAAATTAAACACATTAAATTTATTTTTGGTCTAAAAGTTTTATTTTAATAAAATTTTTAATTATTTATTTATTTCCTTTCAAAATTAAAATTGGACTAATAATATATTTAAAAAGCCCAAGTTCTCTTAGTCCATTAACAAAGACAAGTATATGGAAGATGGACATTGACAAGAAGCCTAATGAAGATTAGGCTTAGGGTTAATATATTTTTTATTTATTTTAGGAAAACCATGATTTAAGATTGTTTAATTATTTTTCTATATGTTATGTTTTGAATGATAACATGCCATGATAAGATGTTATATAGAATAGGTAGTGCCACTCTATGCATAATGATACATGTCATTCATTAATAATGAATCTCATTATATTGTTTGAAATTTATATATGCTTAATAATATTTGATATCATCTAAATAATATTTGATATCATCTAGATAATATTATAGGAAGCATGTAATTAACAATATGAATGTTTTAAAAAGAAAAAACCAATTTTAAAATATTGAGTGGGAGAGGAAAAATTTAAGATAATTTTTTCCACGGGCCTCATTGTTAGTTCAATAATAAAATTATATATATATACCACGACTTCATGATACGGTGATGCTCCCTACAAAGGGTATATATATTATATATTTTATTTGATGAACTTCTTCAAAGATAAAATTGAAATATTTTTCAATTAATTGTTCACCCCAACGGCGACTATTGATATGAAAAATACGTAGATTGAAATAATGGTTATACACTCAACTAAAATTTATTATTAACCTTCCCAACGAATCTTTGTTAACAAATTTAGGCCCAAAGGGATAAAGATAATTATTTATCATGTCTCTACATGAAAGTAAATAATCCAATGGATAATTGGGTCTAGTAAGTGTAGACATGACTTCCCCAACGGATAGCTTGTCAAAGCGGTACTAGATTATCGTTACAATAAATTAAAATGCATTTATGTTTTTTTGCATTTTTGTCATTTATTGTGAATTTTGTTTCAAAGTATTTATGCATGTCTATTTAGTTTTTTCAGAAAATGTCTTTCATCAACCCATTATTAATTATCTTTGTTAAAAATGAATTCACTGGCGAAAATTATTTAGATTAGAAACGCAATCTATTTAATATTCTCACTGTTAAATGCTGCAAATATGTGTTGACCCAGCCATGCCCTCCAGAACCAATGTTATACGATTATAGAAATTAGAGGGAGTCTTATGAGAAATGGTGCGAAGCTAACAAAATGGCTAAGTGCTCTATATTGCCTTTGATTTCTGTGGAACTGCATAAGAAACATCAGAGTATAGAAACAGCCACTGAAATAATGGCTAGTCTTCATCAGATGTTTGGACAAAATACTCATTTTGCCAGAGAAGCAACATTAAAACGTATTACGAATACTAAGATGGACGAGGGCACAAAAGTTCGTGATCATGTTCTCAAAATGATGGACTATTTGAATGAAATAGAGATTCATGGTATTCAAATCAATGATAAAATAAAGATTAACATGGTGATTGAATCTTTACCTGATACATTCAAAGAGTTTAAGATCAGCTATATCTTAAACAATAAAGATATGACTTTAATTGAATTAATGCACGAACTACATGCTATAGAAAAATTTTATCATAGGAGAAAACTTTCTGAAAAATGATTCTCTTCAAGGCTTAAGTCCAAAGACAATAATGAGCAAGAAAGAGTTGGGATCGACAAACTGTCCACTAAAAGAAGTGGCAAGCCAAAAGGTAAGTGTTTCAAATGTGGACAGAAGGGTCACTGGAAGAAAAATTGTCCTAAGATTATTAAAATCAGGTGTAGGAAATCTTTAAGCTTCTAATTAGTTCATATTTCTATTGATTCATGCAATAGTATATTCTGAGATAACTAATCTTATTTGTAATTCATTTATTTGGTTTTCAGGAAACCAAGAGATTAAGTGAAGAACGCTTCGAACAACAGTTGGGGACATGCTAGCTTATATCAATTGAAAGACTAGATCAATTTTACAAGACTTTAGTTTTGATATTTTTCTTTATTTTTCCAAATATAAGAGGAATTTAATTTCGGTGGCTTGTTTTAATAAACAGGAGTACACTGTTATTTTTTTATCCTCTATTTATTACTTATTTTGGTTATTTATAAAGATAATTTATATCATATAAGTCCATTAATCTATTCAAAGCAAGATATAATGATAAAGAGTAGATGCATTTATCTAAGAAAATAAATGTTTCTTCTAACCAAAATCGCCTATAATATTTATGCTTAAGTCATATAAACTATAATTATAATAAGATTTTAAGAAAATGATTAATGATAGTCTTGTTATCCTATTAAGATTGATCATTGTAATAAGTTTACATGTTATAAGAGGTTATGAGTATTCTATCAATCTTGTTGATGAATATTCATTTTATTTATGTTTGTCTAAATGCGTCATGATTCCATTGCTTTTGAAATTCAAAAGAGTACGTGGATAAGACAAAAGCAATTAAACAAGAACATAAAAGAACTTCGATATGATCGAAACAACAAATATCTCTATAGAGAATTCAAGCTCTATATTGGTTGTCAAATGAGATAAACTCCCTCATATAATAAACACTATGATACAATAGTATATTAAATGAAGAAACAAGATTCTTTTGGATAAGACAAGATATATACTAAGTGGTTTATCATTTACCTTTTTGATTTCAGATACTAGTATTTAAAACTGTAAAGTTTATTGAACTTAGTTTCATCTATCTTGGTGTCTACTACTCTAAGAAATTATGAAAAAGTCACAAACATGGTTTGAGACACATTCGTATTTGGAGTTTACTAGTATTTCTACTAGAATCAGAGGTAGAGAAGATGGATTCGTGCTCAGAAGCTTGCATGTTTTAGGTATCTTAAAGGAATTAGGGAAAGTCTGAATTATAGTCCTCAAGATAGGAATGTAGTTATAGACAGATTCTTTACTTTCTTTGAGGAAGACTATATAATGACTTATAACCTAAGAGTAAAGTAAAACTAGAGAAATAAAAGAGATCAGGTTGATGTTCAGCTTTCAACACCTGTTATAGAACATGAGGAACAACAACAACTAGCTGATCAACACAGGATTATCCCTGAACAACCATCACTTTTAGAACCTCGTCGTAGTGGGAGGGTAACTATGTTACCTGCGAGATATATGTCATTGAGAGAAACCTTTACGACGATCTCAGTTGAACATGTACAATATCCCACTAGCTACAACGAAGCTCTAATAAACAGAGATATTGAATTTTGTAAAAATGTCATAAATCAAAAAATAGAATCTATGTATTCCAATAAAGATTGGGAACTTGTAGAGGCACTAAATGGGGTAGAACCTATAAGGTGCAAGTGAATCTACAAGAGAAAAAGAGGAGTAGATGGAAGGATGGAAACATTTAAAGAAAGATTAATAGCCAAAGGGTTTACTCAGAAAGAGGGAATCGATTATGAGGAAACCTTTTCTGTGGTTGCTATACTTAAATCCATCAGGATTCAGCTCTCCATTGCTGCAGTGCTAGATTATGAAATTTGGCAAATGGATGTCAAGATAGCCTTCCTTAACGGGCATCTTGAAAAAGACATCTACATGCAGCAACCAGATGGATTCGTACAAAAAGGCCAAGAACACATGGTATGTAAGTTGCAGAAATCCATTTATGGATTAAAACAAGCATCCCGGTCATGGAACATCAAATTTAATCAAGAGATTAAATCTCTTGGATTCATTCAGAACATTGATGAACCATGCGTGTACAAGAAGATTTAGGGAAAATTTATAGCCTTCCTAGTTCTTTGTGTAGACAATATTCTCCTGATTGGAAATGATATAGGAGTATTGACTATAATAAAGATTTGGTTAGCAAAACAATTTGATATGAAAGACCTGAGAGAGGCAAGTTATATTCTTGGTATCAAATTACTACGAGATCAGAAGAATAAAACTTTAGCCTTGTCTCAAGCGGTTTATATCGAAAAGATATTAGCTAGATTTAGTATGGAAAATTCCAAGACTGGTTTATTACCATTCAGACATGGAATTGTATTCTCTAAGAATTAATCACCTAAAATATCTGAAGAGATCGAGAAAATGAGACGAGTTCCCTATGTAGAAGTTGTGAAAAGTCTCATGTATGCCATGCTTTGCACTAGGCCAGATGTCTGTTTTGCGGTAGGGATGGTTAGTAGATATCAATCTAATCCTGGACCTCAATACTGGACTGCAGTCATGCATATTATAAAGTATCTGAAAAGAATTAAAAATTATATGCTTGTGTATTCTGGTGATGAACTTATTCCAGTGGGTTATACTAATTCTGATTTTTCATCAAATAAGGATTTTAGAAAATCAACTTCCGGCTATGTATTTACATTAGGAAGTGGAGCTATTAGTTGGATGAGTGTTAAACATTCTTGTATCACAGACTCCATAACTGAAGCTGAATATGTAGCAACATCTGGAGTTGCAAAAGAAGCATACAATTATGGAGGTCAGTTCCAATCTTTTAGTGGAGTAAATTTGGAATTAAATAATTGGACTAGTTTAATTACAAGTCTAATTATTGTAGCCACTATTGTATGTTCTCAAATGGTCCCCAGGTTAGCTCATTTAATTGACTGCGCCGCTACTAGATTAATACGCAAGATAACTAGCTATTTGAGTTAAAAGGCTAAATATATTATTTATTGAGAGACTCCATTAATATGCTTGAGTGTAAGGGGCCTTGTGATATTTTACAAGGTAGGCCCCTATAACACAAAAACAAGTAACGTGACTTTTGTTTTAATTATTTTAATAAATAAATAAATAAATATGGAGCCTAGGGTTTTCACTAAAGAGAGATATAAAAAGGTTTATTTTCTCTAAAGAAAAAGAGCAGCCATTTTATACAAATCAGAGAAAAAGATTTTTCTCTCTAAATTTTAAGAGCAAAATTTTCTTGTACTAGTTGCTTTAGTGGTGATAAAGGCGCCCACACGTCAAGTGCAATCAAACCTGAGTCATAACCTGGAAGATCATTGGTGACAGTTCGTGATCTAACAAGTGTGGTGGTGACGGATCGTGATCTGGGAGCCTAAATTACTTCAGTGGAAAAAGTCAAATCGAATTTTCAAGGTAAGATTTCTTGATTATAAATTCTTATATATTGTATGAGAGCGATCTTAAAAGTTTTTATAAAAATTTAAAAAAAACTAATTTTTCTCCAACACTATCCTCTTATTTGACTTAGCCGACTTGAATATTATTATTATTATTATTAGTATTATTGTTGTAGTTGTTGTTTTCTTCATTGGGTTATGCATTTGAGTTTATTAACAAATGGTAGGGTTTAGGGGTGGGCATTTTACCCGACCCGACCCGATAAATTTTGGGTTCGGGTCGGATCGGGTCGGGATTGAAACCCGATCGGTTTGAAATTTACAAACCCGATCGGGTTGTGATCGGTTCTGGTCAAACCCGACCCGATCCGAATACCCGATCAGGTTCTCAAACACTGCACACACACACAACAATAGACTCGAATTGACCCGATTTCAACCGACCCGAACTGACCCGCACTGACCCGAACAGACCCGAATTGACCTGAACTGACCCAAACTGACCCGAACTCAATCCTACCCATTTTAAATCCAACCCGATCCAACTCGAACACAACCCGAATTAATGACCCGACCCGAACCGACCCGAACTATCGGGTCATTAATTCGGGTTGTGTTCGGGTTGATTCTTGTCTAACCCGAACAACCCGAAACCCGATCGGCTTGACCCGAACCCGATTTTGCCCACCCCTAGTAGGGTTGATTTTGACCTACTCCTTCAAAACGTAACAATCTTTTTGCAAAATTGAGACTCCATAACCATTCTAATTCTCATAAACTCTTTTTTTTTCATAATCAAAACCCAATTTCAAGCCCAAAAATCGAAAATCCCAAATGGAAACCCTAGCTTTTGCTGAACATTCTTCACCCACTTTTGGCCTAAATGTTTTCCATCTTTGGTCAAATTGGGGTCGTAGAAACCTTCCTTACTCTCTAACTTCATTATAATCAGTGCCATTTCCTCTTGCTGGATCTTCATCACAGTCCCCTTATTAGTTTATGTCTTTATGTTTGTCGTACATACATTACTCCACACATTTTATATTTTGGATGATATCATTATGTCATATGTACTGTTTTAGTTTTTATGATGATATTTGGATTGTATGGTAATTTCTAATCTAACTTAATGATTTTGATGACTGATGGTCATATGCATGTTGATTATTGGGTTGAACATTGTTTTGAGTTGTTTTCGTTGAGTTGGTTTGCAAATATATGGAAATGTTTTTAACTACTTTTGTATTTGAGGATATGCTCATTTTTAAAGGGAAATTCTACCGAAATTTTTTGTCGCACAAAACAGGTAATATATGAACTTATTTCTTTAGTCTTTTCCATTTTTTTTCTTTTTGATGATGAAGAGGGATATATATATATATATTGGTTAGAAATTGATTGGGCACATACTTAGGGGGACCACATATTTAGGGAGAGTAAACCTAGATATTCTTTTTTAATTATCTTGTAAGGGTTGTCATCATCAAAATGGAGGAGAATGTTAATATGTATGTGTCTATAATGATGATTTTGATGATAATAAACAAGATTAAGAATGATTAAATTTTTAATAGCTCAAATTATTTTTTATACTTTTTAAATAAATGAAATTGATTGTTTTTCAAGTTCATGGTCTAATTGAAAAAGTTTTGGAACTCTGAAAATAGACTTATTTGTAAAGTTTTATGACAATTTGGGTTATAGTATAATTACATAAAGTTTTGTAGTAAAATTATAATTTTGTAAAATAGCTTCACTGTAGCAAACGGCTAACCGTTTGTTGAAAACGACAAACCAATAATTTCCAAAAAAGTATGTTCTACAAGGGTTGTTAAAATGATGATTCTGGAAAATAATAGTGAACTGTTTACGGAAAATGGTGAACCGATAATTTCCAGAAAAGAATTGGATTCTAATCGTGAACCATTTAGCAAGAACGGATAGCCAAAATTTGTTTTAAAGGTCTCTAGAAATAAACGGTCAATTGATAACTTCAAATGGTGAACCGACTATTTAAAATTTCAGCACAACGGTCATTTGGACTGGTCAAAACAGTAAATCGATAGCAGTTAACGACGATCCGATTTCTCTCAGAAAGTCAACAATAGCTAGTTTTCAACTTCAACTATAAAATAGCTCAGTCAAATTCAAACAAAGTTAGATCTAAGAGTTATCATTGAGCTTGTTACTTAGCATATAACCATTATTGAGTTTTAAACTTGTTTTTGCTTCTTTGATTCACACATTGAGCATTCATTTGTAATTAAACACATTGTGTGAGAGAAAATTCATTTGTAATCTTTATCCTTGAGAGGTTGTAAGTGTTGGGATACATTTGGGTTCAGAGATTGGGGATAATCTTTTGTTGTAAAGGTCTATTGACACATTAGAAGTCAATTATAAAAGTTGTTGAATCCTTAGAGGATTACTTAATGAAATCCTCAAGTCCGGTGGGCTTGGAGGCGTAGAAGTAGGCACGGCTGGCCGAGTTACGTAAAAATTGAGTGTTTGCTCTCTCACCCTAATTCTTTATTTTTCATTACGTATTAATTTATTTATTTCGAATTTGGTTGCTTAGTTTATATTGAATTAAGTTTTAGTTGCTTAAATTTTTAGAATACCAATTCACGCCCTTCTTAGGTTGCCTATTCAGTATTTCATTTTGAGTTGTTTGATAGTGGAAAGGACGGTGGAATAGCGGTGGTGAGTGGTGACAATGGTAACGACCTGGTGGCTAGGGATTTTGAAAAAAAAAATTGATTTTTTTCAAGTTAAACGGCAAAAGCTCTTCCTTTGTTTTTCTTTTCTTTCTTTTTTTTAGATTTTTTTAATTAATGCTTTAATTTAAGAGCTTGGGTTGTAATTGTGATAGCAGATTATATTTTTGTTACATTTCTAAAGGAATTTTTAGTTCTTGAAATGGGTTTTTGATTTCTTATTGGGACTTGCAGGAAAATTTGTAAACATTGAATCCTTTGTTAGTACAAATTAAAGAGGTTGATAAAATGTTATCTAGAGATTTGAATTGAAATTGGAATTACAAGAATTAAATAAATAATTTTATTGTTTGGGCTGTTATAAGAAATCAAGCATTAAAGAAAAAAATTATGCTTTAAAATTTTTTGATTAAAATATTAAAAATAAAAACTGATAACATTTTAAATTTTAAATTTTAAAAAATTGTAATTCAATTGTTCAATTTCTTCTTTCTTAATTTTTTTTCTTTCATTCTTCATCTCCAACTCTTCTTCTTCATCATTTTTTTAATTGTTTGTCTTCTTTTGTTCTTTTCATCTTCTTTTCTTGTTGCTTCTTTCTTATTCTTTTCTTGCTTCCGCATCTTACTTCTTTTGTACTGTGACTCTCAGCAGCAACCATTCAAAATTTCAAATGATTTTATATATAGTAAAAATTAAACAAAAAATAATCAATTTTTAAAATAATAAGCTATTTGGGTGTAATGTGAAATTTATTAAAGTATTTAGGTGTATTCTTTAATTTATTAAAACATTTGGGTATGAATGAAAGAAAAAATGGAGGTTTGACTTTTACTATTTAGTTGACCCTAACAGAAAACATACAAATATAATTTTATCCTTTTGATCGTTAAAATTAACAGAGAGAAAACATATTTTGGGGGTAGATAGAAGTTTTCATACTTTTAGAGGATAAATTGATGTATGTTAATTTAATAAGGGGGTACGATGAAATTTACCCTTTAAATTATTATATTAGCCTACCAATTTCAAAAATTTTTAGATAAGTGTAAAGATAAAAAATAATTTAATCAAATGAATAATAAGTTAATCGAATCGAATTCACGCATTTATTAAATGAATTAATTTTTTTCAAACTCAAACCCATTTAATTCATATCGAATTAAATCAATAAACGAATCTTGACCTAGATTGCCACCTCTATTTATCAATTTTAATCTTTTCCCCAGTTACTTTTATATTTTAAATTCGAATAGCAACAGTGTCCCGATTGCTATCAAACCAGCTTCAGATTTTTTTTTAAAACTATCAGTTAAGAAATTAATCAATAGTATTATATTCTCGAAATAAAATTAATAATGGATCCCTGATAATATCCTTAGATTATATCGAAGATTTTAGTTAAGATTTATGATCAGTTTAATTTTCGTTGTAAATGACTATAGTC
Organism: Citrus australasica; assembly: GCA_029618585.1. Lineage (NCBI taxonomy): Eukaryota > Viridiplantae > Streptophyta > Magnoliopsida > Sapindales > Rutaceae > Citrus > Citrus australasica. The sequence continues at coordinate 8,740,768 of JARCIV010000002.1, read as the reverse complement.
TTATTAATTATTGGCATGCACATTACATTTGAGAGCAAAGTATTGGCCACATTCTATTTAGGCAATAAAATGCTGCATCATTTACAAAAAATCGAAATCATTACTTTATAAATTCGAAAATAATTTCAATTCAACCCTTGCTTATATGGATGCAAAACCAGTTTCCAACCATGACTTGCATCGTTGCACATGTTTCATATATTACGGGCTCACTTTCATGATATAATTTTGAACATAAAAGTTACAAAATTATATCTAACCTTTGTTCTGACCAGCCCATTCCGTGTTTGCCAGGTTGCTTCATGTGGCTGCAGCCTGCATGTTTCAATCTTTAGCTGTAAGAGTTTATTAGTGGTAGCTTGGGAAAAAGAGAAAACTCACCAACTCAAAAAAGTGGGTTCATTACATTTTAGGCAACATAAATATGACCTTTTTCAAGAGGTTTGCTGACACCTTATTTTTTCCCGCTTAGGAGTCTAATCAAGTTCAGATGGAGGTAGCCCACATATATGGTAACAAATAATAAAAGGGTAAAATGGGGTCGGAGGTGGCAGTCTCCGGTGTGCCCACTTTGATGCATAAATTAGTAAATATATTAGTCGACACAAGTAATATAATAAAGAGTAAAATATCGTCTCACAAAGATTGTATATCCTATTAGCTACCGAAATTATTCTAACCCTAATTTATTTGAACAATCAAATAAATGAATTTAGATTAATAATTAAATAAAACAAAATAGCTAAAAATTAAATAAATATGCAGGCAGTAATAGAAATCACCAAGAGATTAAGACAATATGACATCCAATTTCACCATAACTAATCCAATTTAATCCTCCATCTATGCTATTAAAGTTTATTACCCATGTTGACAGTGAATTTTCCTAATCTATTTAATATTCTCTTTCGAATAATATCAAAAATATCTTAAAATATCAACCCACTATATCTCTATGTGAATTTAAATATGCAAAGATTCATTAAGTTCTATGGAAATTCTTAGAAAAACTGCATGAATCACATTGGCACATCTATGTCTTTCGTTCAATTCATGACATCCATTACACAGAGCAAAAATGCATAAATCTTCTCTCGATCTCATTATATATCTTCAAATCATTAAAATATTGGTTAGATATTTAAAAGCATTAAGCACAATAATGAACACTCAACCATGAAATAATAAACTAAAAATAACACAGATTTATGGAATTAAACTTTCATAATTAGGTTATATCGTAGCCCTAGTAAAATAAATTAGTTTATGGGAATATTAAGAAAATCCATAAATATTGTATGGAACATTCAAGTAAGATAATAGAGAAAAGGGAATGAAAAACTCAAGAATTAATTTCAGCGTCTTCTTCCTCCTCTAAATTACTCTTGCTGCTCTTGGTTTTTTTCTTCTAATTAGTGCGGCTGCTACTTCCTTTCTTTTTTTTTTTATATTGTTGCGCCACCTCAAAATCCTTAAATCAAAAGGATTTAAAACAAGCCAAGCGTAACCGACTTTAAGCCAGTGGCGGACCTGTGCCTGGGCTAGATTGCGTTGTAGCCTGGTCTAGCCCAAAAAAAAAAAATTAAAAAGTTATTTGAAAATTATAGAATTGCCATTAAATACATAAAATAATATTTACTTTTACTTATTTCTCTTTACCTTTCCTTGTTTCTCCCCTTTGCATCCACCTTTCCATGTTTCTCCCCTTTGCATCCATCGAGCAGCAACAACAAAATCCCTCACTCCCAGGGCTGTGGTGGTCCCTTATTTCACTTCTTTTCGGCTCAAGCACTTTCCATTCCATTTTTAATAACTAAAAATCACATCCTATTTTAATATATAACAGTTCCCTCCCTCGTTTACAAGTATGGATTAATTTATTACAACTCTCTCTCTCTCTCTCTCTCTCTCTCTCTCTCTCTCTCTCTCTCTCTCTCTCTCTCTCTCTCGTTTACAAGCATGGGTGAAGTCAAAACATCTTTTCTATGATTCTCTTTCTTGCAATAATTAGGTATAAAGTATAAACAGTTAAACGAATATCAACAATTGAGATTTGGGTAATAACTTTTTGGTGATTGTTGATTTGTTAGTTACCATATAATTCTAATTGATGATTGGCATCTCTATATTAGAATGAATAGATAATAAATTGTCTAATAAATAAATAAATTTTTTTATTGAACTTCCTCATTTGATTAAATTAACTCAAATCTCACTGTTTATCTATTATTTTTTTTCTTATTATTCTAATATTTTACAATTTTTTTTTCAAAAATTTGATAGGCATGGGTATTTGTATTAACCATATATTGACTTGTATGAGCTTTTAATGTTGATTTTTTTATTTTGCGACTTTAAATATATTTAAAATTAATAGAATGTATAGCTTATAACACTTTTTATGATTTCTTGATTCATACACAATTACATGTTGTTATAGGTTATAATGTCAAACAACAAATTCAAACCGAGGAAAACTCTACTTTCATTCTTTACTAAAGTAAATGATGGTCAATCATCAAATGGGACAAGTTCTATGTGCAACATTGATGCCTCAAGTTCTCCACCCAAGTCTCAAAGAGTCGGATTTGAGAAAGTTGATACTCCATCTACTATTGACACGCCTTATTTAGAAAGTGATCCCGAATTGCATTTTTCAATACGTGCTTTTCCCATTGACAAGCGTGAAGATGTGCGGATGGCTCATATAAATATGAGACCATTTCAACCCAAACTACAAAAGTATCCATCGATTAAATATGGTATGCAAAACTGCCGATTTCAATTTTCTTAGTTCTCGAAATTTCCTTGGCTTGAGTATTCTATATCAAAAGACAAAGCATTTTGTTTTCCATGCTATATTTTTCATGATAAGCCATCTAAGAATGAAGCATTTATTGTTGATGGGGTTCAAAATTGGAAGTATGTTGGTTGTGAAAAAACATGTCATTTTGCTTAACATGAAGGAGGTCATGGTTCTTCTCACAATGATGTCATGTTAAAATGGAGCAATTTAAAGGATCCATCCAAACATATTGATAAGAGAATGAATGCACAGTCTTCGCAACAAATTTTGGAGAATAGACTGCGACTTAAAACTCAATAGTAGCTACTAAGTGGTTAGCAAAACAAGAATGTGCTTTTAGAAGTCATGATGAGTCTGTTAATTCTCTTAATCATGAAAATTTTATTAAATTAATTAAGTTGTTAGCAATAATGAATGAGGAGATTAATAAAGTTGTGTTAGAAAATGCTCCTAAAAATGCCCAATACATAGCACCTAAGATTCAAAAGAAGTTATTGAATATTATTGCTAATAAAGTACGGCACAAGATTCGAGAGGAAGTGGGTGATGCTAAATTTTGTATCATAGTTGATGAGGCACGAGATGAATCTCACAAAAACAAATGGCTATTATTTTGAGATATATTGATTGTGATGGTTTAATTCGAGAACATATCTTTGAAATTGTGAATGTCGATGAAACAAAGGCATTGACTTTAAAGAATGAGATATGTAATGTGCTTGCTCAGTACAATCTTTTAGTTGAAAATTTAAGAGGTCAAGGGTATGATGGTGCTAGTAATATGGCGGGTGAATGGAATGGAATACAATCTTTTATTTCTCAATGATTGTTCGTATGCTTATTATGTACATTATTTTGCTCATCGACTACAACTCGTATTAGTTACAGTATCTAAAGAAGTGCATGAGATATGGCTTTTTTTTCGAAGTTGACTTCTATTATTAACTTTGCTAGTGCTTCTTTCAAGCGTTATTATGATTTAAAATCTGCTAGAGAAAAATAAATTATAGATTTGATAGTTTTAGAAGAGCTTGAGATTGGTACAGGGGCTAATCAAATTAGAACTTTACAAAGGGCTGGAGATACACGTTGGAGCTCACATTTTACTTCAGTTAGTAGGTTTATTGAGATGTTTGGTGCAACTCTTGAAGTTTTAGGAAAGATGATTAATGATGGATCTAGTCGAGATATGCGTAGAGAAGCTAAAGGTGCATATAGGGAGATGAAATCTTTTGAGTTTGTGTTTATTTTGCTTTTATTAAATAAAGTTCTTGGAATTTCTGATATTCTTTGTCATGCATTACAGACAAAATCACTGGACATCTTGAATGCTTTGAACTATGTCTCAAGTACAAAAAGACTTTTGCAAGAGCTTCGAGACAGTGGATGGGATGATTTTATTAGAAGTGTAGTATCTTTTTGTGAAAAATATGATATTACTATGCTTAATATGAGTGATTGTTATATGGAAGGTACATGGCATTCTTGTCAGCAAAAAGATTATGTTATAGTTGAACATCATTATCACTTTGATAAATTTAATGCTGTAATATAATTTCAATTGATGGAGTTAAATATTAGATTCTCTGAGCAAACTGTTGAACCCCTCACTTTGAGCTCGGCATTAGATCTAGTTGATGGGTTCAAATCATTTGATAGAGACAATATTTGTTCTCTTGCTGAGAAATTTTATCCTCATGGTTTCACTCCAAATGAGGTGCCTGCTTTGAGAAGAGAATTAGAACATTATCAAATTGATGTGCTTTCTCATCCACGGTTTCAAAATATGTCTTCCCTTTTTGAGCTATGTCGATGATTTGTTGAAACAATGAAGTCACAACACTATTTTTTGATTGATAGATTAATTCGTCTAGTCTTGGCTCTTCCTGTTTCCACTTTCCACGGCCACAACAGAGCGTGCATTTTCAGCCATGAAACTTATCAAGACATCACTTCGTAGTAAGATGGAAAATGAGTTTTTTTTTTCAGATTGTATGGTTATCTATGTTGAAAGAGAAATTACTGACACTGTTGATTCAGATTCTGTAATTAATGATTTTTATAATTTGAAACCCCGAAAAGTACAACTTCGGTAGAAAATTTGTATTAGGATTGTATTTTTTATACTACTTTTTAAAAATTATTTTTATTTGCAATATGAATTTTGTGCATAAAGCTCTTAATGTCTCTTGTTATTAGGTGTATTATGTCATCTATATATATATGAAATTTCATGCTCACTTGGTACAAATTTTTTATTTTTTTAATTTTGCCCAAGGTATTGCAGAGTTCTGAGTCTGTCCCTGCTTTAAGCCCTTGCATATAGAGCCTACTTGAATCAATGGTCTATGCTTTTCCAATTATTCACGTGAGTTGTACACTTAAAAGGCCAATTATTCTCCTTTAAGCATCCTTTTTCCTCTTTTCTTTTATTCTTCACGTGGTTTCCAGGATTAAGCCTTGGCTTCTTCAATTTTCTTCCATTTTAATTCAATCACTATCCTTAAATTTCCAATTAATTCCTTCTTTAAGCTCTCCTTACTTGAATATTCTGATTTAATTCCTCTTTAATTCCAGATTATACCTAAATAACAAAATATAAAAATTAAAATAAAATTAACATAATAAAATATAATATAATATAAAATTAAGTTAGGAAAATATAAAAATAATATATAAATTATTAGCACATCACACTCTGATGCTTAAGTCAGTAGAGTGTGTTTGGAATTGAAATCCGAGTCTTTTTGTTTGCTTGAATGATTATACCTCTCTCATCGCAATTATTTTACCTTAAAAATACTTCAATAGAGAAGAAAATGGGGCATGATTCTCGGAGCAGAGGGTGATTCCCCTATGTTTGATGGTTTTGTGGGCTTAGTAGCTTTGTAGCCAACTTCTTTATTTATTTTTTTAGATTTCCATGATTCTTTCTTGGTGATAAGCACCATCCCAACATTTTAGCCTTGTTGGTTTGGCGGCTTTCACCTAGTCACTGTTTAAATCAAGGTTTCATATTTCCTATCTACAAGGTTTCTAAACTCCCACTTGATAGATTTCGTCCTCATCTTTGAAGGATCTGATTTTCCTCTCTGGAGATTCTTTTCCCTTTGAGGTGGTATCAGTCATCAATTACCTCATCACCACAGGCCCCCTAGTTCATTATAAGAGTTTTTTAAATTCAAAAATCTCTTATTGTGAACTAAGAAGTTTAAAAGTCTTAATTTAAATTTTAAAATTCAAAATTGTTCATTACCCTCAGGATATATATCATTCCTAAACATAATTTATTTGTTCTTTTTCTTCCATGGCGTTTGGAATCCTCATTTTCTTTTGTTTGTTTAAGGTATGTTCTCTCTTCTCTCTTCTTTTTCTCGTTCTACTTTTTTTTCTTACTTTCCAAGGATCCTCTTAAAGTGAAGCATGGTGAACCAAGTAAGGGCGAAGGTTCACTTAGACGCATTACCAAGAGCGTTACACGTTGCTCCTCCTCTATCTCTCCTCCCTCCACAACTTTTATTCATATTCTCGATGATGAAGAACAAGATGTCCCTATAGAGGGGTTCTCGGCTAGTCAATGGGAATCCAAAGCCACACTTTAAACCTTAGAGTAATTGAGGAGAGATTATCATATTCATGCTTCTATCAAACTTAAGATCCCAAGCCCTAATGAAAATATGGCAACAACTCATGAGGGTTGTGTAGCCTTGTATCCTTCTTTGTTTAAAGCCACAGTCCCTATTAGTACCTTGCAAGCTAAGGAGAATACTTATTTGCCATCTGATCTTAGATCTCTTGAGCACATTTCAGCCCTCATGTTTGATGACTTGGCCAATTAGACCATCTAATATATTGAGCTTGATCACGACCTTGGCAACATTTCTTCATTGAAACAGGCATTTCCCTACCAAGAGTGTCTTCGCTCCAAGCAAACTGACCCAGAGGTCTTATTCTCCATTTTCATAAGTAATGCCCATAAGGTTGACTTCATAATTCCCTCTTAAATTTATCAATTATTCTTTTACTACTAAATATTAATGGGATTTTTCGTTGGACTTTTATAGGCCACTATGAACATGATTCAAGCATACAACTTGTATCGCGATTCAAAAATCGAATGGTGTAGGGCTAGGGCCGAAAAGAATGAGGTGGCAAACAAGGTGATCTAGTTGAGGGCCGAGCTTGCATCCTTCAAGTCTGGCCACGACTCTCTCAACTTGGAGCACGATTTCAATAATGGGGTGATAAAGAACAAAGATGAAGAAATAGCTCGTCTTAGACGATAGCTTCATGAGGGCTATCAGACCCACGTTGAGGCTTATCTCTAATTAGCCAAGTTCAAAAAAGTCAAAGATGTAGAATTCTTTACTAGGGTAGATGACTGCAAGAGAATGGTGAAGAATCATTACCTTAAGTGGGATCTAATATTCGTGGATGATTATTGCTTTGAAACTCCTTAGGTATATGACTTTGTTTTGTCTCCTAAGGATAAGATGTTTGGTGGGGATGATGACAAGCTATCAGGTTAGCCAGGTGAACCACCTCGTGCTCAGTCTCAGCCCACTCTACCTATGCATACTGCTACCGTTGTTGGCGAGGGGACCAATGATGAGAGAGATGAGTCTTCATTAAACATTCCTCCCCTGGCTGCTGTTGAGTGTTAGAAAGTGCATATTTATAAAGGAGAAAATCATTATTTTATATATCAAGTATTACTAACAACCCTTACTTTTATGTGTTTAAGTTTATTATACTTTAATTATGTGTATTTTATTCTAATTGAGTATTTTATGTATTTTAGGGGCATCATAGTCATTTCACAATAAACGAGAGATCAAATGGCAAAACGGACATCATTTTTGAACTCAGGACGGTCGAAAACCTTAGGAGGAGTATAAAAGGAAAAATGACACTGTTCACATGTACGATACTATTCACATGTACGGGTACTGTTGGTGTTACTGTGCAAATAGTGGCTGTTGACTGTACTGTGTAAATAGTGGCTGTTGACTGTACTGTACAAATAGTGGCTGTTGACTGTACTGTGCAAATAGTGGCTGATGACGTGGCGAAATCCTGAGCGTCCAAACTGTTTTTAATCCGATGGCCATGATTTACTCGATGTAACTATAAAAATGGGGCCTCCCCCCCCTAATTAGGCACCTTTGAATCCATTTTTGGGATTCATTTTCAGTAATTCTCTCTCTATCTTGTATTTTCTATGTATTTTAATAAATTCCCATTTTGCCCCTAGTTCAACTATGAGTGGCTAATTTTCTTTCAAGCTTGGGTTGAAGGTGAAGTCTCAACATGTGTCATGGGCTTGATTTGGTAAATTTACTTTCTCTTCCCCTCTAGTTTTTGTGGATGTTTTGACTTCTCGTCGACAAATAATACTAATCTTGTCTAGTACTGCCCTGGTTTCACCGGCTCCCTAGTATAAGGTTATTATTATTTGGCACGATAAGCCCTTAGCACCATATTTATTAGAGCGTGGTTCATGAGGTGTGGATTCCCCTCTCATGATTTAATTGATATTAATATGGATATTTAGCCCATGATGCATGTTGATACGGATCCAGATACCCAAGTATGTCATTTCATTAGAATTCTCTTCAATTTATTCTCGCCATTTAAATTCCAGTTTTAGAATTTATTCTTGTCATTTTAATTTAAGTTTTAGCATATTCCTAATCATTTCCACCACAAATCCAATCACCCATTTACAAAATTAATTCTATATATAATTAAAATCCACCTCCTCGTGGGATCGACACTCGTCACCATTAATCTATACTACAACAGATTCGTGCGCTTGCGAGTTCAATAAAATTTGCACAACAAGTTTTTGGCGCCGTTGCCGGAGAGGTAAGTAATTTTAATTCTTAGAATTAATTTTTGTGAATATTTCTATTTAATTATTTTCTTGTATTTTTTTTATTATTAAAAAAAAAAGAAAAAGAAAAAAAAAAGTGAATCTACATTTAGAGGTTAATATTTCTTTTCTTTTTCTCTTCTTTAAATTTTGTAATTTAATTTTCAAGTTATTTTTTTATTTCTTCTTTGTAATTTTTATTTATCTTATTATTTTATTTTTAATTAATTTATTTCACGTATTTTTTGTGTGTATATTGTTATAGTAAGGTTGTAATAGCGCAATAAGGTTAGTATCATAATTTCTCCTTCTTCTTTATTTTTATTTGTTTTGTTCCTATCTTTTATTTTATTTTATTTGTTTTGTTCCCATTTATTTTTATATTTCTTGCATGCATGGTCGTAGGTCATTATTACCTAATCTTGAACCTATAGACCTTGAATTAGAGAAAACACTTCGCACACACAAAAACGTTAAAAACAAAATGGATTTACAAGAACCACAGGAGAGGCCATTTAAGGACTACTTCAGTCCTTTAGCCAATTTGAGCACATCATGCATACGATACCCAAATGTAGCTGCTAGGAGCTTTGAACTAAAACCTAGTGTGCTAAATTGTCTCCCCACATTCTATGGCTTAGAAAATGAGAACCCATATAATCATCTGAATGATTTTCATGCAATTTGTCAAACATTTAAATATGAGAATTTTTCAGACGATGATGTTAAACTCAGACTATTCCCATTTTCTTTAAAGGATAGAGCTCGTTCATGGCTTAATACATTGCCTGCTAATAGCATTTCATCATGGGAACAAATGGTTACAAAATTTTTAAATAAATATTTCCCAGTGCATAAAACCAATGCTATTCGCAGGGAAATCTCGGAGTTTACCCAGAGAGATGACGAGCAGTTTTTCGAAACATGGGAGCGATTCAATGGGCTACTCTTGAAGTGTCCACATCATGGGTACGAGAAATGGCATCAATGCCAATACTTTTTGGAGGGATTGTTGCCAAATATGCAAGAATGGCTAATGGCAACAAGTGGAGGGAGAGCTAATGTCAAAAAGTGCATCAGAGATTTGGGAATTCTTCCAGCGACAAGCGGATAATTCTCAACAACGGAGTCGATCACTCAGGAATACTAGAAGAGTTAAGGGAGTAAATGAGGTTCACATTGGCGAATCCAGTTCAGAAATTAAAGAAGTCAAAGAAATAATTGAAGGTCTCTCTCGACAAATAGCATCGTTATCGACTGCTAAATCAACAGAGCCACATGACCATGACTCATTCTCAGATCAAGCCAATGCCATAGGTGTAATGAGAAAACCATCGAATTACAACCCATACTCCAACACATATAATCCTGGATGGAGAGACCACCCCAATTTTTCATGGTCTCAAGGATTCCAACAGAATGGACCAGCAGCTCCAGCTCCACCAATCCAACCAGTTCCTCAAAATCCTCAAGCCTCTCAGCCACCATTCAGACCATTCAACCAGAACCAGAATTACTCTCAACCCAGACCATGGGAGGATGCATTCCAGAATTTCAGGAATGTTACTCACTCCACAATTGAGCAACAGAACCGCACCATTGATGGACTACGAAATGAGTTGAGAGCGGGCTTCAACTCACAAGCCCAATCAGTTTCAAGCTTGGAAAAGATGGTGGGACAACTTGCTTCTTCAGTTCAAACCTTGGCAATGACCGTTGAGAAAGGTAAATTTCCAAGTCAACCAGTGCCTAACCCTAAAGGAGTACATGAAGCAAGTACCAGTTCACCACAGCAGTATGGAGAGGTCAAAGCCGTCATGACCTTACGGAAAGGAAAAGAGATCGACAACAAAGTGGAGATGCCGGTGATGAAAGAAAATCAAATTGTACCTGTGAATGTTGAGGAATCATCACCGGAGGAGAAAGAAGAAACCAACCCACGAGAGTATGTTCCCAAAGCTCCATTTCCTCAGAGGTTAGCTAAAGGAAAGAAGGAAAAATCCACAGGTGAGATTCTCGAAATCTTCAAACAGGTAAGTGTTAACATCCCATTGCTTGATGCTATAAAGCAAGTTCCATCTTATGCCAAGTTTCTTAAAGATCTGTGTACTAAAAAGAGAAATATGCATGTTCAAAAGAAGGCATTTTTAACAGAAAACGTTAGTTCTATACTCCAACATAAAATTCCTTTAAAATGCAAAGATCCAGGCTCCCCCACTATCTCATGTAGTATAGGGAACCACACAATTGAAAATGCCTTGTTGGATTTAGGAGCTAGTGTAAATTTGTTGTCTTACTCTGTTTTTGTGAAACTTGGATTGGGAGAATTACACCCAACTCCAGTGGTGTTACAGCTTGCAGATCGGTCCAAGAAAATACCTCGTGGTATTGTGGAGGACGTACTTATCTAGGTAGACAAGTTTTATTTTCCTGTTGATTTCATTGTAATTGACACTCAACCCATACAGGATTCAAGGAAGCACATCCCCATTATCCTAGGCCGACCTTTCTTGGCAACTGCGGATGCTCACATTCAATGCAGAACTGGAAATATGCAGTTGTCCTTTGGCAACATGACTATGGAGTTGAACATCTTCAACATTGCCAAACAACCTCACAATGCAGATGATGGAATTGTTGATGTGGATTTAATTGAAGCATTAGTTGATGACACTTTTGTTTCAAACCTTAGTGATGATCCTTTGCAAACATGTTTAACTCACTTTGGTTTGGATTTTGATATTGACAGATCGGTCGATGAGGTCAATGCCCTACTTGACTCAGCACCTATGGACACTAATAAATGGAAGTCAAGAGTGGAACAACTAGCACCATCAGAGAAGAAACTCATCACATCATCAGAATCACCACCGAAACCCGAGCTCAAACCATTGCCCAACACTTTGGAATATGCATTCTTGGGGGAAGAAAGTACTCTGCCGGTAATCATCTCATCATCCCTCAATGACGAACAAAAAGGTAAGTTGTTGGATGTTTTAAAAGAGCACAAAGGAGCATTAGGATGGACCATAGCAGACATAAAAGGTATAAACCCAGTAGACTGCATGCATTACATTCACCTTGATGAAAATGCTAAATCGACTAGGGAAATGCAACGTCGGTTAAATCCTAATATGAAAGAAGTGGTTAGAACTGAAGTCCTTAAGCTATTAGATGCAGGTATCATTTACCCAATTTCTGATAGTTCATGGGTTAGTCCTGTCCAAGTTGTCCCCAAAAAGTCAGGAGTCACTGTAGTTACCAATGCTGATAATGAATTGATACCCACTAGAGTAACTACAGGATGGCGTGTATGCATTGATTATAGGAAGTTAAATTCTGTCACACGTAAAGACCATTTTCCTTTACCATTCATCGATCAAATGCTTGATAGATTAGCAGGCCATGAATTTTATTGCTTTCTAGATGGCTACTCAGGATATAATCAGATTCCCATAGCACCAAAAGATCAAGAGAAAACCACTTTCACTTGCCCTTTTGGCACTTTTGCATATAGGAGGATGCCATTTGGATTATGTAATGCACCTGCTACATTTCAACGATGCATGTTAAGCATTTTTTCTGATATGGTCGAACGATTTCTTGAGGTCTTTATGGATGATTTTTCTGTCTTTGGAGACTCATTTGATCAATGTTTACGCCATCTAACACTAGTTCTGCAGAGATGTATCGAAAAGAACTTAGTCTTAAATTGGGAGAAGTGTCATTTTATGGTAAAACAATGTATTGTTCTCGATCACATCATTTCGAGCAAAGGTATTGAGGTTGACAAAGCCAAGGTGGATCTCATTTCCAATCTTCCTCCACCCAAAACAGTCAGAGAAGTAAGATCTTTCCTTGGGCATGCGGGTTTTTATAGACGTTTCATTAAAGATTTTAGCAAAGTTTCTAGACCCTTATGCAATTTACTTGCTAAAGATGCACCTTTTATCTTTAATGATTCATGTCTTGTGGCTTTTGAAAAATTAAAGCAATTGTTGACATCATCACCCATCATTCAGCCCCCAAATTGGAGCTTACCATTTGAGCTCATGTGTGATGCATCTGATTATGCAGTAGGAGCGGTATTAGGACAAAGAGTTGATCGGATTCCTCATGTTATTTACTATGCTAGTATGACATTGAATGATGCACAGTTGAACTATTCAACTACTGAAAAAGAAATGCTAGCAGTAGTGTTTGCATTGGAAAAATTTCGATCTTATCTCATTGGTTGTAAAATAATTGTGTTCACAGATCATGCTGCTCTTAAATATCTTCTCACGAAGAAAGATGCAAAAGCTAGACTAATTCGTTGGGTGTTACTTTTGCAGGAATTCGACTTGGAATTTAAAGATAAGAAAGGCACAGAAAATGTTGTGGCAGATCATCTATCTCGTCTCCATTTTGACACAATTACAGAACAATTACCAATAAATGAGTCATTTCCAGATGAAAAATTAATGAGTGTGGAAGTATTACCTTGGTATGCTGATATAGTTAATTATCTTGTTACAGGTAAACTTCCAGAGTATTGGATCAAGCAAGACAAGGCTAAATTCTTTGCAGAAATAAAGAATTTCTTTTGGGATGACCCGTATTTGTTCAAGTATTGTGCAGATCAAATTATCAGACGATGTGTCCCAGAAAGTGAAATTCACAATATCCTTTCATTCTGCCATGAACAAGCTTGTGGAGGCCATTTCAGTGCTAAGAAAACAGCTACAAAAGTTTTACAATGTGGTTTCTATTGGCCAACTATATTTCGAGACGCTTACACTTTTTGTTCTTCATGTGATAGGTGTCAACGAATGGGGAGCATTACACGAAAGAACATGATGCCACTAAATCCAATTTTAGTGGTTGAGATTTTTGACGTATGGGGTATCGACTTCATGCGACCCTTTCCCACTTCTTTTGGCCATCAATTCATACTGGTTGCTGTTGACTACGTATCGAAATGGGTAGAAGCAATTCCATGCAGAACCAATGATCACAAGGTGGTGATAGGGTTTTTGAAAAGCAACATTGTTTCGCGCTTTGGATTCCCTCGAGCGATAATCAGTGATGGTGGTGCCCACTTTTGTAACAAAGCATTCAAAGCTCTTTTGACGAAATATGCAATCACTCATAAAGTAGCGACCCCATATCATCCGCAAACCAGTGGCCAAGTGGAGATCTCCAATCGAGAAATCAAGCACATATTAGAAAAGACGGTGAGGCCGGACATAAAAGATTGGTCATTAAGACTTGATGATGCATTATGGGCATATAGAACGGCTTTCAAGACTCCGATTGGGATGTCACCCTACAGGCTAGTGTATGGAAAAGCTTGCCACCTACCTGTGGAACTCGAGCATCGTGCATATTGGGCCATCAAGAAATTCAATTTTGACATGCAGCAAGCCAGCTCAGAAAGAAGATTACAACTGGCAGAACTTGAAGAAATTCGCAATGACGCATACGAAAATGCCAAGATTTACAAGCAACGAATGAAAGTCTTCCATGACAAGCATATTATGAGAAAATCTTTCACTCCAGGTCAGAAAGTACTTTTATTCAACTCTCGCTTGCACCTATTCCCAGGTAAGTTACGCTCTCAATGGTCTGGTCCATTTATTGTTCATACTGTTTTTTCACATGGGGCAATTGAAATTAAGGACCCAAAGAACGGTGTCACGTTCAAAGTTAATGGTCAAAGATTAAAGCCATATCTAGAGTACCAACCACATGGAGAAGACACCGAAATAAATTTGAGTGACCCACCAGATTTGAATTGATTTTTTTTCTTTTCGGTGGGTTTGATTTTTTTTCTTTTTATTATTCTTTTGCTAATTGAAATTTATTTTTGCATAAGTGTGTTTGTTTTATCATTAAGTTTTCTCTTATCATTGTTACTCATGAGTCTCTTACTTAGACCGTTCCTCCTGAACATTCTTAAACCACTTCAACGTGTCAAAAATCATCTCAAAAGGCAGATTCAATTTTGTAAAACAAATCGCATTTGGGCTCTACAACCACCAGAGTTAGTAGCCTATGTTGAAGGTTTAGAACGCCAACTCAGAGATATTGAGAAAAGTGTTTTCGACATCCAGTTGGAGCTTGAGGTAAATTCAATAAGAGGACGATTTTGATTTTCTTTGTGTGTTTTAATTTGTTTTTCTGTTTGTGTGCTTTAGTTTGTTACCCCGGTGAAGTGGCGGATAACGATACTCCGTGACAATTAAGTCGGTTACTTCAGTTTCCCATAATAACTGATATTCTGAGGCGAAGGTATGGACAGATCCGAGATTCTAGCAAAACTTCACAAGCGATTCCCTTTACTCCCTCAGAATGCCCTCCTTACGATCTATAAAGCTCGGTCCGAACGCATGCGATTGCTCATGAGGAATAACATACCTGCTGACATCCGTTGGTTAATTGAGGCGAAAGTACGATTGGCAGGTGAGTTACCTCCAAAATTTATTGCATACATGCCTGGTTGTGGAAAAGGAAATTATGCAAGAAAACGACGAGCTCGAAGAATTTCTGTTGCTTGTCATAAGTGTGCCAGAATGAGTTGCAATAAAAACCGATGTTCTTTAGGAATGGTGTCTGATAACAGAGAAGATAAGATTCAATTCATTAGGGATGGCTTGAATAAGGAGTCATTGGATGATATCCTTCTGTCTCTTGAAACGCATCCCAGTGGATATGTGCAAGGAGCGATTCTCCAGTTATGGTCATTATTTCAGAAAGAGCATGAACGATATAGTCTCGGGAATCTGACTTTAAACGACCCTGTTTGCCAGTTTATAAGAAAACTGGATGGGAAGCCTATCCTCGACCCATAGAGGGCGTTCAAGCCGTTTCTGGACGTAAAACCATAGGAAGATGTGAGCCACAGTCGCAACTACCTGTAAATATCCTTTTACTTTACTGCTATTTTATTTCATTTCACTGTTGTTTTATCATTTGCATTATTGTCTTTAATAATTTTATTACTGTTTTTTTTTCCTTTTTACTGTTTGCTTTTTGACTATCGAGCCATGTGCTTTACGCGTTATTTGACACTGACATGCCACCTCATACACAGTTGTAATCCATTGTCACCAAGATTCTTAAATAAGACTTTTTGATAAGCACTCACCAATTATTTTTGAGAAATATTCCAATGGCAACTACTTCCGATAGGCAATTCAAGAACATTTGTGTGCTTTCTGGATTTACCTATGGCAAACATAAAGAGTTCGTTGATGCAGCCATAGATCTTGGTCGAAACATAGCAGAGCGAAAATTACACTTGGTGTATGGAGGAGGTAACCGAAGGTTATCAAAATTGGTCTCAGAAGCTGCTTTTATCAGAGGAAGCCAAGTGTTAGGCATCATCCCTAGAGTCTTAAAACCTTTGGGCAGTGTGTCTGATTCAACGACTGGAGAAGAGTTAGTCGTCTCAGGTATGCAAGAACGAATAACTGAAATGCTTAATCATGCTGATGCTTTTATTTTCCTTCCAGGAGATCTTGCAACACTAGAGGCACTTATCACACTAGCATCTTGGGCCCAACTGCACATTCACCAGAAACCCATCGGTTTGTTAAATGTCAATAATTTTTATGATGGCTTTATCGCATTTCTTAACCATGCAATAAAAAGCTACTTTATTCCTTCCAGTGCGAAAAAACTTTTTATTTGTGCTCACACTGCTAATAAGCTACTTGACATGTTACAAGCTTATAAACCGGAGCCAGACCCCTGGAGCTTTGTGTTGGAGCGTTCACATGATGATGGTAACAATAGCCGCAGTAAGAAGTACAAATTAGATTTAACCCTCCGCCTGTAAATATTTTCTTCTATGTTGCACCAACCAGGTGATGTCTTCTAAACTCTACTTCTTTCCTTTAAAAAATTGAGGACAATGTTTCGTTCTGGTTGGGGGGAGGGAATAGTCGACAATTGTGGAATATTTGTTAAGTTTTTACTAATTTTTTGTTGTAGAAACTAACTGTTGCTAACTTTTTGTGTTGAAGATGGCTGAATATGGAGTGTAGTGACTCTAGAAACGCATCTTCATTGTTAAAAAAAAAAATAAAAAAAAAATAAAAACAAAAAAAAATAAAAAAAATAAAAAAATCTTTTTCTTTATTATGTTTTGATGTTTATTTTTCTTCTTCCTTTTTAATTTCTCCTTTATAAATATACATTTTCAAACAAAAATTTTTGAGTCAAAGATGGCTGAATATAGAGTGTAGTGTCTCTAGAAACGCATCTTCTTAAGTTAAAAAAAAAAATCGTTTTCTATCATTTTCTAATTAGTTTTTCTGCATCATTTTTACATTTCTGCATGCATATTTTCCTTTCACGTTTAGAATAGGTTGGGGGGTAGACTGTTGTTTAAAAAAAAAAAAAAATTTGTGATTTGTTTTAAGATTGGATGACATGATGATTTCAAATTTTAGTATTTGTATTATCTTTAGTATGAAGTGATGTTACACTATGTTTGCTACTCTACATGTTGATGTCGGAGACAAATATGAGTTGCTTGAAGGAATGAACATGTCATAATAAATACCAAGTGAGTTTTTGAGCCTATCATTTTTCTTGGAGAGTAACTCTTTTGCCCATTCTTTATATAGCTTAGCAGTTTATTATTGTACACGATCTCTAGATTTCTTTTGAGTTAACCCTTAAAAAAAAATTGATTGAAAAAAAAGAAAAAAAAGAAAAAGAAAAAAATGTGTGTTGCTACATTTGGAAGCCCATTTAATTAGTAGATATGGAAGATTATTTAGAGTCCTAAAAGATGATGGAAAGGCCATCTTTGATCCGTTTGAGCCTTTCTAGCCATCCATTTTATAAATACCCATAGTTAGCCCTTTTGAGCCTTAAAAAAAAAAAAAAAAAAAAAAAAAATATTCTTTGTCAACTTATCATCTTGACCCACTCCGATTTTGGAGTATTACCCAATGTCTTACAAGATCCATCACCTATTTATGTTTGGGAAAAATGTAAATAAATATTTTGTATAGTGAAGTTATGTCTAGTTAAAAAAAAAAAAAGAAAGAAACAAAAATTGTTGCTTCAAAAAAAAAATTGTTGTTAAAAAAAAAAAACAATAATAGGTGAAATCCACCTTGCAACTTTCAAAAAAAAAAAAAAAAAACTTCTATGCATTTTTCTCAAACATACATTTTGTCTTCCTTATTTCCCTTCTTTGTTAGCCATGTCCCTAGCCTACGTTACGTCCTAATAAAAGTCCTTTTTGATTTTAGGGAACTATAATCTGAAGTAGAAGCTAGTTATATGGGCCAAAAAGATGTAATGATGCATAAAAAAATAATAATAATAAAATAAATAAATAAATTGGGTTGACTAGTATTTTTATTTGACTTGAGATCATATTATTTCTAAGCTAAGGGCATATTTCTTTTTGGTGAGAGCATGTGAGATCATTTCTTTATTATTTTCTCTCAATTACCATTCATTGGAGTGACTATTTTTGGGTTCAATTTCTTTGTGAGAGTGTCACTACTTCCAGTGAGATTTTGGGGTTTGACATGTCATTCTTGAAGGTAGCTACGACAAAGTCTACTGGGCTAATTCATGTGGATGGTTGATGTGGGTGTGATGTTTCTTTAGACCTGAGATAATGCTTATACTTTCATTTGATCGTTATCATTAATCTAATTGAATAAACAAGAGTGTTTAAAAAAAAAAATCATTTTTGAATTTTTGTTTTCGCTTTATTTGCTAGGGACTAGCAATAAGCTGGTTGGGGGGTGTGTTGAGTGTTAGAAAGTGCATATTTATAAAGGAGAAAATCATTATTTTATATATCAAGTATTACTAACAACCCTTACTTTTATGTGTTTAAGTTTATTATACTTTAATTATGTGTATTTTATTCTAATTGAGTATTTTATGTATTTTAGGGGCATCATAGTCATTTCACAATAAACGAGAGATCAAATGGCAAAACGGACATCATTTTTGAACTCAGGACGGTCGAAAACCTTAGGAGGAGTATAAAAGGAAAAATGACACTGTTCACATGTACGATACTATTCACATGTACGGGTACTGTTGGTGTTACTGTGCAAATAGTGGCTGTTGACTGTACTGTGCAAATAGTGGCTGTTGACTGTACTGTGCAAATAGTGGCTGTTGACTGTACTGTGCACATAGTGGCTGTTGACTGTACTGTGCAAATAGTGGCTGTTGACTGTACTGTGCAAATAGTGGCTGATGACGTGGCGAAATCCTGAGCGTCCAAACTGTTTTTAATCCGATGGCCATGATTTACTCGATGTAACTATAAAAAGAGGGCCTCCCCCCCCTAATTAGGCACCTCTGAATCCATTTTTGGGATTCATTTTCTGTAATTCTCTCTCTATCTTGTATTTTCTATGTATTTTAATAAATTCTCATTTTGCCCCTAGTTCAACTATGAGTGGCTAATTTTCTTTCAAGCTTGGGTTGAAGGTGAAGTCTCAACATGTGTCATGGGCTTGATTTGGTAAATTTACTTTCTCTTCCCCTCTAGTTTTTGTGGATGTTTTGACTTCTCGTCGACAAATAATACTAATCTTGTCTAGTACTGCCCTGGTTTCACCGGCTCCCTAGTATAAGGTTATTATTATTTGGCACGATAAGCCCTTATCACCATATTTATTAGAGCGTGGTTCATGAGGTGTGGATTCCCCTCTCATGATTTAATTGGTATTAATATGGAATATTTAGCCCATGATGCATGTTGATACGGATCCAGATACCCAAGTATGTCATTTCATTAGAATTCTCTTCAATTTATTCTCGCCATTTAAATTCCAGTTTTAGAATTTATTCTTGTCATTTTAATTTAAGTTTTAGCATATTCCTAATCATTTCCACCACAAATCCAATCACCCATTTACAAAATTAATTCTATATATAATTAAAATCCACCTCCTCGTGGGATCGACACTCGTCACCATTAATCTATACTACAACAGATTCGTGCGCTTGCGAGTTCAATAAAATTTGCACAACAACTGCTATTTATCCAAGCAATATTCCAAAGATTAGATGAAGCCAACTTTCTTTCTTCTGCTAGTATTAGAGACTATAATAATTATATTTCAATCTTTTGTATTTTAGTGGGTTGCTCTGTTAACAATCGTCCCTTTTAACATGTAGTTTTATTTGGGATGCTTTCAAATTTTTTATCTTTGAATTTATGGATGCTTTTGCTTTCATATTGCGCTTCAATATTTGACATGAATCACTTTTTAAATGTTCAAGAGTATTGCTCCTTGTTCGAGTGGTGATGATTTGTGTTTGCTTGCTCCCTCAAATTGGAATTATTTGTGCTTGCTTATTATCTCACTCAAATGGAAGTAATATACTACTATATTCATGTTGTCCAAACGACAATAATTTGTGGCTACCTGCCTTTCTGTTTAGGATGTTACAAGTCATGATTGCACAAATCATATGCTTTTGTGCTCCTTGGAGCACTTTTTGGGGTGCAGCGTAAACTTGTGCCTTAGAGGGCAAAAAACTTCAAACTTCAGAGGACCATATTAGTTCTCACCTCGTAATGCCATTCATTTTGTACATTATCCAAGCTTTGATACGGGTTATATGACTCTACCTTGAATAGGATAGCATTTTTCAAGCCTTGATTAGGGCTATACGATTCTGCCTTGATTAAAGTAGTTTTTTGTTTAGCCTCGTAAGTTTCTCTAATTTTTACCTCAGAAAGCTATACTTTTTGTAACTCAAGAGTTGTATTACCCTTGCCTCGTAAGGCATTTTAAACCTTGCCTCGTAGGGCTGTATTTTCCATGCCTCAAAGGCTATATTATCCTTGCCGCGTAAGGCATTTTGAATTTTGCCTCGTAGGACTGAATTATCCTTGCCTTGTAAGGCTATAGTTTTTGTGCCTCAAGAGTTGTATTATCATTCCCTCATAAGGCGTTTTGATCTTGCTTGTTCTGGGATCCCATACGATGTCTTATGACAAAGTTATAGCATAAAGTGGGGAAATGTATGAATTCACGCGAGAATGCATGAACATTTATTTTATAAGGTTTGAACTAGTCCGATTAGCATAGCCAGAACCAATATGGGGTCCTGAGCTGTAAATAACAAATGACTGACAATAACTTAGAAGACATTTCCCCTAGCTTGAACTAAACCACCTTGTATAGGTTACACCAGTGTGGGGACCAAAGCCACAAGCAAAATGCAAACAATTACCAACTTATTACATCTCACATTTCAAACATGACAACTTCTTAGCTAATCATTTTCGAAAGCTGATCATTAAAATGCTAACAAGAAAAAGAGAAACATGTCTGTGAGTTCATGCATAGTAACGCCTAAGATGCTCCGCGTTCTAGGTTGAGTTAGTCGTTTTTCATTTATTTCCGCCAGAATATATGTCCCTAGGGTTACTTCCTTAATGATTCTATACAAGCTTTCCTAATTGAGGCCTAATGCTTCCTCTATTCATACTGTTGCTAGCTTCCTTAGTACTAATTACCGAGGTTGAAAACCTCGTACTTTAACTCATGTGTTGTAGTGCTACCGACTCTTTTCTGATACTCTGCTAAGCTTTCTGTTGTGTTTCCCCTTCTTTTTTTCAATTAGATCTTTATCCAACTCCAAGAGTTCATACTTTTCCTCCTATCAGCGATCCTTTGCGTATTAAGTCCTACCTCAACTAGGGGTACCGCATCAAAACTAAATGCCAAAAATAAATGAGTTTCCCATATTGATGTTCGAATTGATGTCCGATGAGCCCATAGCATAGTTGATAACTCTTTTGCCAAGAACCCTACAGATTTCCAACCTGGTTTTCAGGAGGATGTTGATGATCTTGTTGATCGCTTCTATTTGCTCGTTGGCCTAAAAGTGAGCAGGAGATGAGAAGGCATTCACAATTCCCAAGTTGGAGCCAAATTCTATAAACCTTGCATTATTAAACTGCCTGCCATTGTTAGACACAATAGTGTGACGGATGTCAAATCTACATATTATTGCTTTATGCACAAAGTGCGTCATTTTCTCCTCTATAATTTTCGTAAATGGTTCTACTTCAACCTATCTTTTGAAATAGTTAACTGCGACAATGACGTACCTCACTTGACCTTTTGCCATTAGAAGTGGACCAATTAGGTTTATTCCCCATTATGAGAATGGCCATGGGCTGCTCATTGGGGTTAGCATTTGAGGTGTTTGTCTAGGTACAACAGTGTTTTTCTAACATCTGTCACACTTCATGGAGAAACCAATAAAGCCTTTTTCTAAGGTTGGCCAATAGTACCATTGTCTAATAATTCTCCATGCTAAGGACCTTCCAACTGCGTGGCTACCACATATCCCTTCGTGTATCTCCCTTAAACATATTCCGCTTCTTCTGGTAGTATACACCTCAGGTAAGGCATTGAGAAGCCTCTCTTATAAAATATTTCTCCGTTCATCAAGTATCTAGCTGCTCAAAGTCTCTATTTTCCAGCCTTAAATTTATCTCTGGCAACTTTTTCTCCTTCAAGTAAGCTATGATTAAATCCATCTAGTTGTCGTGAAAGGCTACTGATAGCACAGAAAATCCCTCATTTATGTTAGGTGACCTTACCACCTCAATCCTAGTTGCCATGACGAATTCAACTGGTGAAGACAATGCTAACTTTGCTAACACATCAGCAAGCTAGTTTTTCCTCCTCGAGATCTGGGTCAATTGCCACTCTCTGAATATTTCCAATAAAGTTCTTATCTTATTTAGGTAAGTTTTCATATTTTCTTCTTTGGCTTGAAATTGGTTAAGAACTTGATTGGTGACTAATTTTGAATCGCTCTAAATGGAGATTCGTTTTACATCCATTGCAATGGCCAAATTTAGACCACCTATTAAAGCTTTATATTCCGCCTGGTTATTTGAAGCTTTGATTCGAACTTTATAGAATAAGGTAACTGCCAGGTATAACTCCAAATTTAGACTACCTGTTAAAGCTTTATATTCCGCCTAGTTATTCGAAGCTTTAATTTGAACTTTATAGAATAAGGTAACTGCTTTGATTCGAACTGTATAGAATAAGGTAACTGCCAGGTATAACTTTCATATTTTCTTCTTTGGCTTGAAATTGGTTAAGAACTTGATTGACGACTAATTTTGAATCGTTATAAATGGAGATTCGTTTTACATCCATTGCAATGGCTAAATTTAGACCACCTATTAAAGCTTTATATTCCGCTTGATTATTCGAAGCTTTGATTCGAACTTTATAGAATAAGGTAACTGCCAGGTATAACTCCAACTCATCGTTCTCCAACGATTTCACTAAGATTGGAGTATGTGTGAGGTATTTTTTTAATGCCTTAAAGACAATCTCTCATTTATTGCTCTAGGTGAAGTCATTAGTACCCCTAAGAGTTTTAAATAGAAGAGTGCATTTGTTTGTCAACCAAAAAATGAAATGACTCAAAGCAACTAATCTTTCCACCAAACTTTGTACTTCTTTCTTGTTAAAGGGGGATTTCATTTCCAAAATTACGTACACCTTGGCAAGGTTGGCATCAATCCCTCCATTATAGACCAAGTAACCAAAAAACTTGTCTGAGGTCACCCCAAATATGTATTTGTTTGGGTTCAGTTTCATCTGGTATTCTCGGAGGATCATAAATGTCTCTTTAAGATGGTGTACATGATTAGCTCATATATGATTTTTGACAAGTATATCGTCTACGTAGACTTTCATTGTTTTCCCAACGTGATCTTTAAACATGGTGTTTATAAGGCATTGGTAGGTGGCTCCTATGTTTTTTAGTCCAAAAGGTATCATGCAGTAATAATACAACCCTTAATTATGAAAAACTATTTTCTCCTAGTTTGTGGGGACATTTGTATTTGATTATAACTTAAAAAGGCATCCATAAATGTTAGCACTAGTTAAGTCAACTAACTCATTTATGTTGGGAAACAAAAAGCTATTTTAGTACAAGCTTGATCAAGATCGGTGAAATCTACACATATCCACCACCGTCTGTTTGTTTTCCTGAGCAAACCAAGTTAGAAATCCAATTTGGGTAAAGTACTTCCCTGATGAACCCTACCTTTAATAACTTCTCCACTTCCGCTTGAATCGCCTCGTTGCATTCTTGGTTGAATGTTCTCCTCTTTTATTTAACTGGTAGACATTCTGGATTGACATTCAAGGAGTGCATTATGTGATCTGGGGATATTCCTGACATGTCTTCATGAGTCCATGCAAATACATTCTTATCGTTTTTTAAAAAAGCAATTAGAGCTTGTTGTATTATTCTGTCCATGCTTCCTCCGATTTTCACCACCTTGGAGTTGTCATTTGCATCAACAGTCACTAGTTTTATTGCCTCCTCTGGTTTTATATTTGTTGCTTTTGTGGAACTTTTCTTTCGAGGCAAAGAACTCGATTCGTATGCTTCTTTGTCAAGGTCGATTAATCCCCTACCTTGAGGTTGATATTTTTCATAGCTAAGGAGTAATTTTCTAGGGCAGTTCGCTATTCTCCCCTAACAGTGCCCACTCTACTTCTGACTGAGAACTTTATAGCTAGAGTATATGTTGATGTGACTACTCTAATAAGGTTTAAGAAAGGTCTTTCTACAATCATATTATAAATAAAAAGGCAACAACCAAGAAATCAACCATAGACGTTACTTGATCTAGTGTCTTCTCTATTGTAACTGGTAGTTGTATAGCCCCTTCAGCTATGACGATTTCACCCTCGAAACTCATTAAAAGTGTTTTAATTGACCTCAGCTTGTCCTTATCAATGTTCATCCTTCCAAATATCTCCATGTAAAGTATGTCAACGGAGCTCTTATTGTCCACCAGAATTCGGTGTACTTGGTAATTTGCCACCATCATAGTGGTTACTAGTGCATCATTATGGGGTAACTTTACCCATGTTGCTTCTACTTCAGTGAAAGTGATCTCATATGGCACAACTTGAATGTTTGGCTGGAAGTAATAACTATGCATTACTTTTCTAGCTCGGCGTTTGATTACCCTTTATGAGATACCTTTTGTCGACAACCCGCCATATATGGTTTTGATCTAGATTGGATCTTTCCTTTTTTTTTATTAATGTCTTTGCGTTTTCCAAGCTTCTTCTCGATGTTAGTGTCTTTTATGAACTCCTTCAATTTCCCTTACTTAATCAATTCCTTAATTCGCTTTTTGAGTGCCTAGTATTCTGAGATGTTGTACCCATGATCTTTGTGGAAGTAACAATACCTTGATCTATCTCTTTTCTTAGATGGGGTGATTAGCAAGCTTGGCTGCTTGAGATAAGGTTCGTTATTTATATGCATCAAGATATATTCTCTAGTGGTGTTCAATAGGGTAAAGTGGCTGAACTATAAATGAATTGCTAGTCGAGTTCTGCCTCACAAGGTGCGACATTCACACGGCTTGTTAGTAAAAAAACTATGCTCTCTACATGTTCTTCTAAGGTCTGGCAATCTTCTAGACAGTGACGGTTCAAATCTGCACCTGGCAAAATAGTGTTCTTCCGCATATGAATATCTTTATGCCTTACGCAGTAGGTCAATGTAGGTACGAGGTGGTTTTTTTTTAAGTGACAAAAGGAATTTTTCTGGCTTGAGACCCGCCATTATCACCGTTAATGCCACTTCATCACTGTAGCCTTCTACTTGTACCGCATCTGCATTGAAATGTACGACATAATTCTTAAGACTTTCATCAGCACGCTGTGTGATTGACAGTAAGTGGGTTGATGGCTTTTTCTGTTACTTTGCTCTAATGAATTATGCCACAAATTGTTTTGAAAACTATGAAAACGAACTGATACTCTTTAGCTTGAGTTGTTCGAACTACTGCGTAGCTGATTCCGTTAAGGTGAGTGAAAATACTTTGCACATAATTGCTCCTTACAGCTCCATCCACGACCTATATGATTTCAAATGGTAGGTAGGGTCCCCTTGACCACTATATACACTTATTTGTGGTAACCTAAACCTTGGGAGCAATGTGTATCCATGATTTCATTCGTAAATGATGGCTCCATAACATTCATTATTTACCAATCTTCAGCTCCCTTATAAACATTGTTTCTTATTCCTCAAATTTGGGCTCTTATTTCCCCTAGTTCAGTTTTCCAATCCGATTCTTCTATCTTGACCTCGGTTTCATTAGTGTGCTCTTCTTGTTTCGCAGAATTAAACCCGATAATTCATGCCTCTGTGTGCCCTTCTTCTGGCTTTGTTTGACTTACAACTGGTTTGTCTAACTTCGTTACCTCATCTCATTTAGAATCACATTCGTGGTGGTTACTTTGGTGCACCTGAATTGGAGTCGAAATTAGTCTCTTAATTTTGTCTTCTATTCTTTGCATCCACTGCTCCATTCTTTGTCCCATTTCATTAAACTAAATTTCCCACTCTTAGTCAATTAAACCAGAGCACAGCCTCCGAGTTGGGACTTGGCTCGAGCTTTGCGAGTCTAGTGGTAATGAGTTCACTTCGTTCAAATTATTGATTTTTGGTTAACCTTCTTCTTACTACCGCTACATGCTTGGCAGAGGCCATTCTTCAAGCCCCAACTATTGCTGCTTGATTTTTTCCCGCCTAGGGTCAAAACAAGTCCAAAAAATAGAGGTAACCTGGACACACAGTAACAAACAAGATAAAGGTGAAATGGGACCGAAGGTGGTGGTCTCCAGCGTGCCCACTTCGATGCTTAAGTCAGTAAAGTATCTTTGTATTTGAAATCTGAGTGTTTTAGTTTGCTTAAGTGATCATGCCTCTTTTATGGTGATTTTTTAACCTTAAAAATACTTCAATGGAGAAGAAAAATAAGCATGATTCTCGAAGTGGGGGTGATTCCCCTATTTTTGGGAGAGTTGTGGGCGTAGTGGCTTTGTAGCCAACTTCTTTAGTCATTTTTGCAGTATTTTCTGTGATTTTATCTTAGTGATAAGCGTCATGCCAACATTTTAGTCTTGTTGGTTTGGCGGCTTTGACCCATTCACGATTTAAATCAAGGTTCCCATATTTCCCATTTTGAGGGCTCCAAAATTCTCACCTAACAGATTTCGTCCTTGTCTTTGAGAGATCCAATTTTCCTTTCTAGAGATCCTTTCCCTTTGAGGTGGTATCAGTCATCA
This sequence comes from Citrus australasica, assembly GCA_029618585.1. Lineage (NCBI taxonomy): Eukaryota > Viridiplantae > Streptophyta > Magnoliopsida > Sapindales > Rutaceae > Citrus > Citrus australasica. The sequence goes on along the minus strand of JARCIV010000002.1, from coordinate 8,713,956 downwards.
ATTATCTCATCAGCAAGGTTATTTGTTAAAAACTACATGAATGGGAAATAAAAAAGAGAAATAATAATAATAATAATAATAATAATAATAATAATAATAATAATAATAATAATAATAATAATAATAATAATTGATGGTGGTAAATTTGAATAGGCTAATCAAGGAATGATATGTGCATAAGGAAGTGTTTTGATTATAAGCCCTTGATAAGAATAAAATGGAAGTTTAAAGGTTAGGGTAATTATGAGAAAAATGGGGTGAGTAGTATGACCCAACCTAATATCTAAAAAACTTCAAAAGATGTCTCTTACATGGTGCCCAAGATTTACCACATGTCACATGGAAACTACAACAACAATGAGAGGATCTCCACATACATTTAGGGCACATCAGCATGGGAAGATATCTTCGTTAGACCAGCTCAGCTCCACTAAAAGAACCCTAGAAACTACCATTATAAAAGAATGTATGGGAAGGACAATTCCCTAATAAGCTTATGTGTAACTGTAAAATAGCCTAAAAGAATAGTCACATGAGGAAATGCCATCAGTCAAACTCGAGTTCAGAAGGGTAAAGATATTTGAATTTCATAATGAAACTACTAAAAAGCTCATGTTGAGGAGGAGGACAACCAACCACAGTTCGCCACATACTTAAAACTACCAAAGACGCCTTTAGGGGCACTCCACTATATAAAATCAAGTCTATCTCAACACAAGGGGACCTCCCTTCTACTCTTTCAACTCTTCCTTTTGCATATTTTAAGTTTTAAAAAATATATATCATTCTCTCTACTATTCATTGACTTGATTTTTAGAGTGCCATCGCCGGCACTATTCGGACTTCGGTGACTCCTCTAACGACCGTCTTTCTCTTCTACATGCTCTAAATAGTCCTTCCCCTAAAACTATTCTTAAGAAAACCAAAAAGATCATTCTCAATAGCCAGTCTTTTAATGTTATGGGTAAGATAATGGCTTGATCAGAAACAACAATAATAATGTTCAAATTGATAATTTAACATCCATCTATCTAAATTTTATAGTAAGAATATATTTATCATTTTTGCATATATTTATCATTAAATTATGCAAAAATGATTTTGTTATAGAAGTAAAAAAAAAATCTCAAAATTGAGTGCTTCAATTGCATCTACAACAATTTCGATGATAAACTATCCGATAGTCAGATGGTAAGAAGAGACTTCAACTTTCAGAGTTCTCTCATCTTTTGTTGGAGGATGGACAATTAAGTATAAATTGGTCTTTAAAAAAAAAAGCATATGTAGTCTATTTTTTATCTAAAAAATTTATTTTTCTCATCTAAAGAAGGTGTTTATCTATAAAAAATTTTAGTTGATTCATTTTGTACAAATGTGTCATGGTAAGATTAGTTGAATAAAAATTTAACTATAAAATTATAAAAATAAATTATATGCGTAATGTAATTTTTCTCATTCCACCAATGATGTTATCCTACATCAGTTTTTATAAAATTATTTGTATCTATATCATTAACCAGTTTTGATTTGGTATTCCTAAATATATAATAGATTATATATTTAGAAAAGGAAAAAGGGGACGGCTTCATCTTCATTTCACATCGATTTTTTGGACCAAGTACTGGGCCCAACTTGCTAAAAACCCCAAAATAACAAACTTTACCGAGAAAAAATGTGAAAGTATATACTACAAGAAAAAAGTACAAAGCGATAGCCATAAGCTAAAAGCCATGGAGATAATAGCAGGAACAACTGCTACAACTATGGCTACCCAATCCATTACTCCAAAAGGCCTCAAATTTGACCCGCCTTTCTCTTTGTTTCACTCTCAATCTTATGCACCAATTCGAACTTCGCTTCGATATCCCATTATTTCTCGGAAACCTCGCATCACCACTCGCTCTATCGCTGACGACACTACTTCCAGTGAGTTCACTTTTTTTTTTATTGTCTGCTTTTTCATTCTTTTTTTTGGTGCCCATGTCGTGTTTGATGAAATTTTATACAGAAGAAATTGGGATTTATAAGTCGTGAAAATATAAGAGAAAGGTAGAGAATGTATGGTATGTTGTAGCAATCTTATGTCATTTGAAGTTGATTGCGATCTTTAATTCAATTGTTGGCTAATTTTTTAAAGTGTTAACTGTCTATTTATTTATTAGTGATTCGATTTTCTTTTTAACTTTTTTCTTGTAAGATACTGTGACAAAGGTTGCAGCAGAGGATCCATCTTTCGCGGTAAAGGTGAGATGCCAACGTTTGATTTTCTATAACAAACTGACAGTGTGACAGAGGCTCAACTTTCTTTTATTTTATTTTTTTTTCTTTTCTTATTGGGGGTTTGAATTATTTATTTTAACTGCTCAGTTTTGATTCAGAAGAAAGCAGCTGGTATATCAACCGAATTGAAAGGAACTTCCATATTTCTTGTGGGTAAGCAATTGTTTGTGCTCGGCATTGCACTTGGCGCTCAAACCTCTTGTTGATCTTGATGTTTATACATATACCATTGCTGTGGTTGATTTGATGAATAGGGATGAACAATGCAATAAAAACCCACTTGGGGAAGTTTCTTGCAGATGCATTACGATATTATTACTTTGACAGGTATCAATGAGTTTTAATCCTAATGTATTGAGAATATTTCATAGCCATGTGAATTATGATCGCTTAACTTGACCATTTTTGTACATTGTGTATTTAGTGATAGTTTGGTATTTGAAGCCGCTGGCGGTGAATCTGCTGCTAAAGCTTTCAGGGAGAGTGATGAGAAGGGCTATCAGCAGGCTGAGGTGATTGTTTTAGACTTGCTTTATTGCTGTGCTGCTTTTTGCGTGCAAGCTCAGTTATTTGTAGATTGAGATTGGTAGAGCAGTTGAATGTGAAACCTTTACTTTTCAACTTTGATTAGTAATTTAGACAATAAGGTGGCTTATATTTTTGGTGATCTGTTACTGCAGACTGAAGTATTGAAGCAGTTATCATCCATGGGTCGACTAGTAGTTTGTGCGGGAAATGGTGCAGTTCAGAGTTCAGCTAATCTGTATGAGATTTCAGTAATTGCCGAATTAGCTGCCAGAAATTTCCTTTGCTTATATCAACTATTACAAACAATGTGTATGCACTATTTTATCTGACTTGCTTTTAAACATAAACAGGGCACTTTTAAGACATGGAATAACGTTATGGATCAATGTTCCTCCAGGCATGGTAGCAAGAATGGACCACAGCGGATTTCCTGAATCAGAGGTATCAAAGTCTTGATCTTACATGAAGGTCTCATTTTTCCCCAAAACCTGTAATTCTTTACTATTTGTCTTTCACTTAAAACACTTGCCAAGGTCTTCGAAACATTTCTCTTGATTTTAGTCATGTTGAGCCTTGCGGTTATTGAGTGCTATTTCTAACTTTACTGCAATCAGGTGCTGCCTCAGCTATTTGCTTTATATAAAGAAATGAGAGATGGATATGCCACAGCTGATGCAGCCGTTTCTCTCCAAAGTATATCTCCGTAAAATTTTCTTCTTTATTAGGTAACAAAATTTATTATCTTATTGGTAATGGCAGCTTTTCTTCTTCTTAACAGAGGTAGCTAGTCAATTGGGTTATGATGACTTGGATGCTGTAACCACAGAAGACATGACTTTGGAGGTGAAATGGCTTTACAATGCAAGCATTTATGACCCAACATCTAGATTATTGGGTTACTAACATAAGATTATTCCATTCTTTTGCTAATACTTTTAGGTTCTAAAGGAGATAGAGAAACTTACAAGAAAAAAGAAGATGATGGAAGAAGCAGCCAGACCTTTTTAGCTTACAAGTATGCTTTGATCCCTTGTAACAACTTCCTTACATAAAGAAAAATTTTGTGCAAATCCCATATTCGTGAGCCTTGTGCCTGTCATGGGTTTAGATATCATTATGATTGATATGTACAAAAGCTAACCCTCTACCCATCTCCACTTGTTGAAAATGAAAAATTCTGCCATTCCTTTTGTTTCGCTTGGAATTGGGCTTACTAAATAATCATTTTAACACATTTTTTATCAGTGTAAACCTTGATCTCAACTGCATTAAGCAATAGGCATCTTAAATATAAGATGGCGATGGGGATGGTTCCGTTCGAGATTAGCCAATTCCGATCCAATTGGCACATTTTAGTGTAGCGAATCCTGTCTCGAATTCAGACCGACAAAATACCGTTCCCAATCCTTGTGCGGGTTTTATTTATTTATTTATTGATGTCATTTGTATAATTTAATTAAAATAGAAAAAAAAAGGAAAAAGAAAAAAGAAAAGAGCCGTGAACTGAATGTGCAAATAGTGTCCCGAATGATTGCTGGTGAACTCGAAGACTCTGGCGGTGGTCTCACTGGTCTGAATTCCAAGCCTGCCTCTTTCGTACTTGTGGGCGTTTATGGTCACAGATGCTTTATTAAATTTAAATTAAAATTAATTAGAATTGTAAACACATGGACAGGATTCTACGATCTCTATATGACCCACGTGGGACTTTAATATTTCACAAATCATTTAGGAAATTTGTAAAAGAAAAATGTATACGGCAACTTGATGAGAGATTGTATTTGCATGATTAAGAAGTCTAGAAATTTTTTAACAAAGCGAGGCCAATTAATCTATTACAGATCATTGTGATGTGAAGACAATTTTGCTTCCACGGTAATACACTTGTCTCCAGAATTCTCTTATCCCTTTCTCTGGAACTGCACACGGCGAGTTTGCATGTGCCTGGATTTGCTTGCTTACTTTACTTGCCTGTTCCGGTCATGTGACCTCCCTACCTATCACGTGTCTTATCTTATCTACTTGTAATTTTTTTTTGAGTAATTACTTGTAATTAATATAAAATTGAAGATCAACGAAATTTGCCCTCAAATTCAGCCAGTATTTGTATGCTTGCAGTACCTAACTTTAACTGCTTCTAGAGGAGTTATCACAAACATGGCATGTGGTATTGAATTAGGTGTGCATTGGAAGGGGTGGAGTTGAGATTTTATAAGCACTGTTGTAACAACAAGATCGGCTCTTTATTTAATTTTTTCATTTTAAAATTTTATTGAAATTTGTAATTGAACGTGAGGAGAAGAAAGTACCAACAGGAAGTGGATAATGATTCCCCATTGAGCATGATGTCTCTGCAGGCGCCCTACTGCCGTGCGTTGGCCTCGTATCCTGGACCTCCAATGACGCCGCATTATCTTGTTGACACGTGTCCTGATGAGTCACTCCGTCCTTGCCACTTGTTGCCTTCTAGAACTACTGCTCTCGTACGGCGTGATTGTGACTTTTACCGAAAGCATTTCTGTTGCTTAATAATACATTGAACGGTACCGACAAGTTGTCAAATAAAAACTTTATATTTACATTTTTTACATTCGTTTGAAATTTACTACAAATTAATAGTATTTAATATGATGACAAACCGAAAGCAATCACATTATGTTTGATTTGGTTTGTTGGAAGGGTCAAAACGTTTTATTAGACGCCCTTCAATTGTGTTTTCGGGCACGGCTTGTTTGCTGGGTATTTTGGTCATGAATCATTGTAGGTTTGTGTTTATTGCGTAACTTAAATTGCTAAAAGGTATTTAATTTCACATAGTATTATTACTCCAATAAATTAGAAAACCTAAATCGAATATCGGTTTGATTTATTGTCATATTGTAATTGGAACCAAATTTCCAATGAATAAAATAAAAATTATTATGATTTCTTTTAAGGAAATTGTTTATGAAGGGTTAATAACAAATCGAACCTTGATTTTTTCAAGTAAGGGCATAATCTGTCTATTTGTGTCAAATAAGTCATTTTAACAAATTATTTCAAAATTTTTTACTACAATATTATAGAATTTTCCCAAAAAAATCATAAAAATACTTATATAGGATCAGTTTACCTTCTCAACTTGTTTAAGTGGTAGGATCTGCCATTGATATTCTATCAAATAATAGATTTGTGGATTCCAAAATAAGACTTGTTATTTTTTTAATATTAAGTTTGGGAGACCGTAAGGTGGAATATATTGTCTTATAATAAGATCTATTACTCTACTAAATGATAAAATATTAGTGTTCGGTACCATTACAACAGACTAAGGTCTTATTAAAATTGAAGTGTTATACCTTTTAAATTATAGTTGCAATAGAGAAAAAACTGTAACTGTAAAATAAAAGTTAATAGTATATAGTTATACAATTTTTAAATTAAAAATTTGACAAAATTATTAAATATATAATAGATTTTTTATCATATAAGTATAAAATCGCATTAACATAACGCTGAAAGAATGACAATTAATGTCTACCAAATACTTTAACTCTGTAGTTTTTAAATTATAACTATTCAATCTTAATTTCAACCGACTATTAAGTGGTAGGACAATCCTACTAAAACTTTTTTTTTGGTGAGTCATGCAAGTTACATGAAAGAAATAACTTAAAAGCTAGGGACATATTTAATGTATATGCAAAACTATGTACTTGTTATAAATTGTACAAAAATGTAGGGGAATTTGATGTTAGTATCCATTATCTACTTATACCAAAATGCATAATATTTGTTTAAGTTCTTAATTTCTTACAATACTTTCTATATTTATGTTCTTTTTAAAGCACCTCAATGCAAGAATGGTAATCAAACTCCATAGTCCATTCTATTCGGATTCAGACCCCTTGCATCCTGAAAAATTTTGCCAGTTGTGTAGCTTGTATTAATATAAACACTCATTATATATTAATGCCACCCGGAAAGAAAAATATGAAATGATTATATCCACGAAAAGAATTTTGATAATCTTGTCATGACATTTGCGACATGAAAAATCCTACTCATGTAATTTACTTACTCTTTTCCTAACAAAAAAGAAAATAATTTACTGTTAAATAAGCAACAATCATGGATTTTACCAGAAACTTAATTTAGTATCTAATGTCTCACCCAAAAACAAAAAAGTTACAACATGCAAATAAAGAAAGTAATACACTAGTAACCAAATATTAGGTATAAAAAAGAGCATAGCATTACAGGCCTAACAAAACCTGCACACCTTCACCCACCTCTTCCTCTTTACCATTATCATCCCATTTTTATTTTTTTTTCCTCTATTGAAAATTCCGAAAAATAATTTATTTTCTGCTTATTTAGAGAGATTTTGATTTTTGTGTGATCTGGGGAATTTTGAATTTCCATGGGTAGATCATTAGAATGACTTATCTACTACTACCACGACCACCATCACTTGATTATTGCATCCCAGCAAGCTTTCATTTGTGAGTGTTTTCTTTTCTTTTTCTTTTTTTGAATTTTCCAATCAAAACTGTATTCTTTTTAATAATTTGTTTAGTTTATGCTTTGTGTTAAAAGCAGAAGAAAGAACGAAATAAAAAATTTAAAACCATATGCTGTTTGCTTGTATGAGATGATCATTAAAAAGTTGTGCTGTATGTGTGATGTACAAGCGAACACTTCCTCATATTCTCCGTCTTCTTTATAATTGGTGCGCTGATGATCTTTTAAATGTATCTGTTAAAAAAATCCTGGGTTTTCTTTGATTTATTTAATTTTTAAAAAAAATTATGGGTTATATTTTTTTTTGAGATAATCTGCTTTAATATATGTAAGTTGAATGATAGATTTTGAGCGGTTCCCTTAGTTTCCATCGCTAGTTGATTTTTTTTTTTTAATTTTTTGTCTTATATAGTAACTGGCTGCTTTTCATAATAATTGTATTGATTAATGTTGTTTAATATTCTTTAATTCAGTTTTATAAATGTGTTAAATTTTTAGTGCAATCAATTTCCTGAATTGGACAACTAATTATGTGCTATTGTTTTCCTTCATTTTTTTTTAAATCAGGTGCATGCTTTGATACTGTGGGCAACAATGAATTCTATGAATCTCATTGCTTGCTGGTATGGAGGTCAAAAGATTTGTGCCATTCGTCATCCCTGGATGGTTAATAGGAGATTGGGTTTAAGCATACAATCTTGTGAAGAAGTTGTATTTGAAATGTGGATGCCTTTTGTGGATACATAGTACTGGGTTTGATCGTTAAGTAGGGTCTCACATTTCACAGAATTGCTTATATTAACAATTGTTCTAGTATTTACAGGACAGGTTGGATTTTTCATTTCTTTACTAGTGCTGTTAAGATTGGGAAGCTCATGGTAGATGTGTTCTTTAGGCAGGAAAAATAGATAGACAGGAGAAGATAAGCTGAAAATAGTAAGTTAGATGAAAGTAGAAAATTAAAATATACATCAAAGAAGGGGAAAAAAAAGAGAAGGTAAATAACTTAAAAGAGTTTAGGGATGGGTTTGCCGCAAGTTTCCTCTGGCAATAGTGCTGAGGAAGTTGCAGCAACATCATCGGCCTCATTTTTGCAAAGTCCCCAACGACTTTCTGGTGTGAGCACCTGTGATTTGGATGGAATGCATGGAGGAAGTGTGAGCCAAACAGCTGTAGAAACGCAATGCTCTCCTATTGGAGAATTCCAGAGGAAAGCCTCTCTGGAAAGTTCCGAGTTTTCTGATGGATCATTTAAATCTGGAGGGTCAAATGATGTTACTTCCAGTGTACATGGTTTTAAGATTACATCTGCGGATAAAGTTGGTCTGTTTATTCCTAAAAGTGGATGGAATACTCCAAATCCTATTTCTAGGATAGTTGGTTTTGAATCTCGTGGAACAAGTTCTCTAAGTAAGGAACTTCAGGGTGTTTCTGCTGATGATGCTCATTCATCTTCGGTTGATGGTGTCACAGTTAATGGAACTGAGGGCGGTGGGTCATTGGTCAGAAAGCGGTTGTTATCACCTCTAAAGACTATGCTTTTTCCAGACCAGTTTAATGGTGATCCTCTGGACATTGGCTTCAGTAATTCTCAAATGAATCCCCCTGCCAGGATTAATAGTTCTAGTGTCTCAACGTCACAAGATTATAAGAAAGTAAATGTTGGAAGCAAAATCCAATTCACAACATCATCCTGGTCCGAATCCAGTTGTTTCGAACAGAAGATTGTCCCGTATGATAACAGTGGAACTTCATCCATTATTTTGACCGATGGCCCTTTGCTGGAAAACAATGACACAGACATGCACAATAATTTTTTGTTTATGCCTGGACTTGATCAGTTCAATGAATCAAGTAAGGTAATATCACGTTGTGGACTGACACCCATATCTCCTCAAAAGGCTATCTCACCTTGTCTTTCCTTGTCACCTCTTGGTCCAAAATTTTCTGAGAGAATAGAAACTGTGCCAGGATGCAGGAAGGTTAAGAAAGAGATAGGAGATTGTTATTCCACCTTAAAGAATTTGGAAGAATCTATCAATGATTCTGACTCTGGCATTATCTTTTCAACTGAAGAAGCTGAGTTTATGGTTGGAAGAAGATCATTTGAAGATGTTCACAAAGAGTTTCGTCCATCTTCTCTAGAAAGCACAGCTGGCTTAAGTTGGCGTTTGCATCAAGAATCACCACCCACATCCCAATGCTTTAGGTTTGTAAGAAGTTTAAGTGGACTTTCGGTTAGAAGGTCCTTGGTTGGTTCATTTGAGGAGTCCCTATTGTCTGGACGCTTGATTTCTGGAAAGTCCAGTCAGGTTAGTACTTTTGTTTTGTTATAGGACATGAGAGAGTTGGTAATTATTCTTCACTAATATCTGCTGCAATTCTACTGCTTGCTTTTGGCATCTATGTGTGCAGAGAATTGATGGTTTCCTTGCTGTACTTAGTATTACTGGGGGGAACTTCTCACCACAATCACAGAAGCTGCCATTTTCTGTTACTAGTGTGGATGGGGATTGCTATTTACTCTATTATGCATCCATAGATCTTGCAAGAAATTCATCAAACAAGTGCAGAGCCCAAAAATTGCAAAGAGGTCTTGGGAATGATGATTCACAAACTGTTAAAAGTTGCTTCCGTATTCCTATGAAAGGACGAATACAACTGGTATGCAAATCTCTTTACCAAGTAATTTCTAGTTCTTAGTGCCTAAGACAAAATGTGTAGAGTGTAATTTACTTACAAAACTGGATAGTGTTTCTTTTATTTCCAATATCAAATAAGATAGATTCCATTAGTGGCAATTATAATCTCTAGCTTATAGATTTTGCTTAATTTATACCATTTAGGCTTCGGAATGATAATGATCTTTGTTTGTTGGTTGTTCACATCCACTATATGGGACCTTGATGAGCCCAAGTTCAAGTTGACAAGATTTTCCCTGCATTAAAATAATTTGCTTTGGGAGTTCTGGTTAAGTTATTTGTCCATATGTTTTTTTTATATTGATTGTGTGGACTGATTTAGGGTGTGTTTGGTATTGAGGTTGGGCAACTGTAGCTTAAAAGTTATAGCACTAAAGTGTTTGGTAAGCACTAAAGTGTTTGGTAAACACTAGCTGCTATAGCTTGGAAGCTATGTTGATATAATTTTTCACTTGTTTGATGGAAAATCTATTATATCTTTAATAATTTTGTTAAAATTACTATTTAAATTTTATATTTACTACATATTATTAATTTTGTTTTATAGTTACAGTTTTTTTTCCACAGTATCCCAAACAGGACCTTAATTTATATATCAAACTAGCATACCGTGTATGTACCTGAGAAGGATCTCTAGTTGTTGCTATGTTATATCATCTACTGAGAAGTCATTCATATGGGAACAATTCTAATCCTATAGTTTTCTCTCATACATTCATGCTTGGAAAGTAACATGCCTGATCTCTTGGAAGGGATTTCTATTTATAGATGTTGGTTTTAAGGTTTATGGAATCTACATGCTTATAGGTATTTAATAGTTTCTTTTAAAGAATATAACATATTTATTTACTTTTAAAATGATTTGCTTTGTGTAGGTTCTCAGCAACCCAGAAAAAACACCTGTTCACACATACCTGTGCAACTACGATTTGAGTGACATGCCAGCTGGTACTAAAGTAAGATTCAATAGAACCTGCTTTTTGTCTTCATTAAATTATCCTTTGGTCTCTGATTGAACAAGTGCTCTGGCTCTATTGAAAAGGAAATTTTCGTTTTAGCAAGCTGTTGATGTGAAATAAGCAATTAGTAGAGGGCACTAACCTTGTCTTAGATTGCAATGTCGGTGACACTTCTTCGGCTTCTGGATGTCATTCGAAAGTTGATGAATTAAATTGTTTATCATAGTTGAATTGGAATATTACATAAAGTTGATTTCTCCTGGAAGCAAACACTTTTTTAATGTCAGAGGTTTGGTCATTTCAGGAAGCTTAAATTTATTGAATTTGTTCCTATTATGTCTGTTGTGATAGTATTCATTTTGATTGTGAACATTCAAGAATGTTATCATGGTAATCACTCAGAAAATAGTCACATCTTAAAGCATATCTCCCTCACTGATTTTTGTTTTTGTTTCATGCTTATTATTTCTTTTTTGGTGCTACTATTTCTCTCTTTAGTGTCTTTTCATTGTATGCAAGTTATCTATGTTCATATCGTGTGGACAGTGGACTTTTAATCTCATTGTATCTAATTGTATGTGTGTTTTTCTTTCTTTCATTTTTTTTCACTGCCGTTCAAATCAAATTAGACATTCTTGCGACAGAAGGTTACTCTAGCCTCTTCTGGCCCGACATCTACAGAGTTGAAACAAGGACAGATAAGTTTGGGAACTAAAGTCAGAGAAAAGGTAACTGCAGTCCAACAGCAAAGCCACCCTGTTAAGTTTAGCAGATTCTTAAATTCAGATGGAGTTGACATGGCACATGCTAGGCATTCTATTGACCAGAATACTGAAGTTAAAGAAATTGAATGTTCTGATCTAGTGGATTTAGTAGATAGAAGGAAGTCATCCACCCAATCCCAGGATATGGCAAGTATTCGTTCCTGTATGCTTGAGAATGGGTACAATAATGGTGATTGGCTGTGGCCAAAGACTGATCATAAGGATACCAACTGCATGGATACATGTCATGAAACTTGCAAGAGGCTAGCTAATAGTTGTTCTAAAGTTAACGAGAATAATTCTGGAGCTGGTGCTCTGCGTTATGCTCTTCATCTTCGTTTTTTATGCCCCTCTCCCAAGAAAAAGTCGCATTTGGTTCAGAGATGTAAATCTGATCCGTTCTCTGTGCCACAAAATGCAAGTCTAGACAAGGAAGGTGAGCGAAGGTTCTATCTATACAATGACTTGAGGGTTGTGTTTCCCCAACGCCATTCAGATGCTGATGAGGGCACGGTATGTGATCTTGATTTCATCTGTTTTTTGGCTCTAGTATTCACTCTTCTTAAGTTCTCTTATGCTCATTCTGCACATTTGTATGGTGTTTAAGCTGATGGGTTGTTTGGTCATATGAAATCTTAGATAGAGTATACTTAATTTTGTCTCTGGATTCTGATAGAAAATGAGAGTACCGAAGTAATTATTTGTTGGCTGAATGATCTGGTAATGCCTCGTATTTGCACTCCTTAACCCTCAAGAAAAAATATTCTTTATAGATTCTAGATTTCTAGTGAGCCTTACCCAGTTGATGCTGCCTGCATATGCATAAGTTGATCAGTCTTTATAAGACTCTTTATCATGATAATGTAGACCAAAGAATTTTTTTATTTGGTGTCCTAGTACTTTAGGGCTAATAGAGGTTTTCTCGTCTGATGGCAGTTGAATGTAGAATATCATTTCCCAGAAGATCCAAGATACTTCGACATGGGCAACTGAAATGCCTAGATTTACTTTCGCCAAATTATCGTTTTCTTGTATTGATTCTGTACATAAGAAACACTACATGCTGTTTTTCCAGCCATCTCATTTCGTAATGGCGCTAACCCCGATCAACCTGTACAGATTTCTATTTTCTAATAATTTGATGGGTTAATATATACATTTCACTTTGGTCTAGTAATGTTCATTTCTTTGATCTCCAGAAAGCGTCATCATTGACACCTGCATTTGCTTGTTGACTGCTATCACGTAGGCTTAAACCATTCCAGCTGCCGGTTAGTTAAATTCGGCACTTAACAGAACACTGAATGCGAAAGCTGATGTAGTCCGATTCTGTTTGATAGGCTGGCTTATGGTATTAAAAAATAAGCAAGGGAATTTCTTGTGTGAACAGTGAACGTTCAATTTTCTACTTTTTGTGATTCAGTTTCATCTACTACGCAAAATTACCATAAGAAATAAAATGAAATCCTAGCTGGTCTCTGATGAGCCTTCGATGTTCGATCCAGTACATTAGTGCTCAGAATAAATTCCTAAAGAAAAAGTAAGTGGAAAATTAAAATGGATTTCAGACGGTATCTTGGAATTGGGGTGCTATTACCAAGAATGTGGAGGAGATTTGATGCTTTTGCAGCGCTATTAAACATTCCAGATGTTTCATCTAAAAAAATTATTTTAAATAATGTGATATTTATTATTTGGTTAATTATTTTAAATAATATGGTATTTATTAATTGATTAATGTGGTATTTAGTAATTGATTGGTAAGATGATGTAATTAATTTATTTTAATTTTATTAAAAATTATCAATCATTTAATGAATAATACATAATTTGTGATAAATTTGAGATTAAAAAAATGAGATGTTTATCGTTAATCTTTGAAGATAGTGTTACTCATCTTAAATTTTTTATCTTAAAAAATTATTTTAAATTATGTGACATTAATTGATTAGTAAGTGGCAGTAGTTGATTTTTTTTAGACTCTGTTAGTATTTTTTTAAAAATCATCCATTACATCCGTGATGTAATATTAATATTTTTTACTATTTAGAACTCCAATATTTTTAATCGTCTATTATATATCCCTAATCTAATATTAATGTTCAAAATTTACTGCCGAAGGACGTGTGACATTTTTAACATGTAGAAAACTTTCTATCTTTTGACAAACACACCATATTATAGACCGTCAATAAAATTTATAATAATAAAGAAAAAAGCTCAAAAACACTAACAGTGAACTCGTCATCCCCACGTATGTAATATTAAGTGCAGTTGCAAGGGCTATGGCTTGTTTCCAAAGGATGAAAAGTAGAAACCAGACATCGACGTCAAAAAGAGTGAGCAGCAAAAATCTCGTTGATACAAGGGTTTAAACTTTTAGCCATAAGAAAATAAAGAAAAAGCTACCAGTTGTACTCGAGTGCATGAACTTTCAGAAGTACGTAAATTTTTCCCTATATAAATGACATTAATCTTGTCTATGGTAGTAGATCTCTGGAACATTGCTGCATGAAAATATAGATTTTTAAGTCTTATCTAACAACTTATTGACATCAATCACTACAACCTTATTATCGTTTTAACACAACAACACAACATGTACAATAGTTGCTGTAAGCTGGCAACAAAGTTATCTCATAGTCGTACGCATGGAAGGAGGATGTGTTCAGCAATGAGTAACTGCAAATGCGTGCAAAAACATATGACTATATAAGTCAGTTTAGAATTAAATAAAATTCTAGAACTTTCTTGGATTTGAACGAAAATAATATTGAAATTACACATCAAAGTAGAACCACCTACCTTCCAAATGAACCTGTAAAAAGAAAGCATTGCTGCTTGACTGGAGACATCAACATTCCGAGCTCGTTGCAACAAAAGAAATGCAAGTGTGCTGTGGCCAATAATCTGAGAGAAAAAAACAATTTAATTCTTAATTAGTAAGTGATTGTGATCACATACATACATAAAAGGCTAAATTTCTTATGAAATAATACAATGCATAGTTGTGGGCTTTGTTAAAGTCTGAAAAAACTATTAAGCCATATGATTTAATAGTGTAATGGCATTATACTATTAGACCATATAATCTAATAGTTTTCTCAAATTTTAATAAAATATAGAATTCCGTAACAAATCAACCCCCCCCCCCCCCACACACACCATTCTTACAGTGATAAGCTTGCTTTCCAGGAAGGGTGACGAAGCTCCTGCTATTACAAGAGCTCCATAGACAACGAATAACATACAAACACCTAGCCAAAGTACCTGTTAAGAAGAATAACAGTTAGAAAGGAAAATCTAGGACAAAAATTGAAGTTAAAAAATGATGGTTATAGAATTTGTTCGAATTAATTTACACACTCTCTCTTTTCCTAGAGCGATACTGAGCGTTTGAATGCCATGTTCTTTATCACCATCCACATCAGGCATATCCTATTTAAAGTCCAAAGAAAATTCATTAGTATCCATCCATAATCCATTATATATATGCTCTGCTCATTTTTTAGGTTTCTCAGTTTATTTACCTTAAGAAGTACAAGCAAAACGCAAAACCAGCACTTGACAGCCACTACAAACATCAATGTTCTTGAAAACTTTATAGGTCTTCCAAGCACGTACTTCTGTATGCATGCAGGGTATATTTCAAACCCACTTCAGTGGAAAATACAAAAGAAAATAAAAAGTTAATTAAATGAGTGACCAAATGATGACACGGAGCTAGGCACAGTTTGTACGTGCCTGGATGTGCATGAAGTAACCAAGAGGCACTGCAAGTCCCTTCTCAAGCACCCCATACATTGTTGTTAGAAATGGATTTCTCTTCCATCTAAGAAAGGGAAGCTACAAGATTGATAAATAACCAATTAGATCATGAATATATTGTGATCAAATGACCAATTTTGTGAATTAATTCAGTTTAACATATTAATACTTAAAAAAAAGAGAACATGTGAGTTGAAAATTTAAACTTGAAACTTATTCCAACATAAAATAATTTTGAAAAACTTGTGCAACGTACAAATTAAATTTTTAAAGTTGATAAATATAGTAGTGAATCTCACTCAGGGCCACACTTACATCGACGGAATATGCACTTGAAAGTAGAAACCACATAATGATGGTAGAAATAAGGGGTGGAGATCGAAGCATAATTCCTATAGCCAGACTCTGAAAATTGAAATCAATGAATTAAAAATTACATAAATTTAGATGGAATATAGCTTCACTTACTAAATGTAAATTCGATAATAGCGACATTAGAGAGTTATTTTTCCTAATAATTAACAAATTAATCAATACTAAAAATTAAACAGAAATTCTTAAGCAGTATTTGTTAGCATTTGCTTACCATCAATAAACATGTGCAAGTAATTGTGATCCCAGCTCCAATGGACAAATCACCGGAAGCAAGGGGGAGATCAGGCTTGTTAATCTTTATTAACAATGAATTAAACAATGTTAAACTAATTTACCAGCAAAATTAAGTAAGCAATATAACTAAGAATTAAATTATATTAATGAAATTATTACCTAATTTAGTAATGCACAGATTGTATATATTTATGATTGGAACTAATTATTCATAAAATTAGTTCTCCGATGAAATTTATACCTTGTCTATTTCAACATCATACAACTGGTTTACTCCCCCCTCATAAATGATCATCAGTAATCCGGGCACTATGGCCTGAAATATAATGAAGAATTATTTAAATAATAACCAAACAGTACATTACAAGCAATTTTTATTATTATATCATTAATTAATTTATAATTTACCTTCAATAATCCAATAAAAAATGTCGGAGTCAAATCAGCAAACTGTTGCGGTGCAAGAAGAGATACCGAGGTCATATCAATCGTCTGCATAAATCATAATCCATAAAAAGCATAAAAATCATATTTACGTTAACTATAATAGAAATTTATTTCATTTTATATATATGTGTGTGTATTCTTTCTTCAGTGTGAATATTTATATATTTAAAATATAAATTCATTATATACATCATATGATGTATTAATGTTTTTATTATTTTTTGTTTCATTTACTAATTTATGATATGGCTTGTACAATGAATTCATATATAAAAAAAATAGATATTGGCGCCTGAGAATATTTATATACCTGTTTTTTTAATTATATATAAATTAATTAACAAGTAGCAACTCACAACGCCAAGAAGAAACAAGGGACGAGTGAATTGAAAAATTCCGTTGATATTCTTGAGGAAAGCATCGCGAAAGCCGATGGAATTATTATTATCTTCGTCGAATCTTGATGCAGCTTCATCTTCTAACGTGACAGGAGCACGGTGCCTGTTGAATGGTTTACACTGTTTGTCGTTTGTAATACCCTCGCCGTTTCTATTCCTGCAATTGGTCAAGTGAAATAATGAACTTCGGCATCTGATGGAGTACTTCGTGCTCTCGCTACCTCTGTTCACAGCGCCCTCATGTATCCGTGTTATTGGCGATACATGCTTTTTCACGCAACCTAAAATGACCATAAGAATACATATAAAATTTAGGAAAATGCTTGGTGCAGAGAATGACAAGAGAAAGACGAGAGAAATAACGAAGAAAGGGGTATAGAGAGGGAGAGTAAAATTCTCTCGTCTTTTTCTCATACTTCTCTCTCTCTAGCAATACTCTAAAATTTATTAGATAAAAAAAAATATAAAACATGTAGTCTTGCAACTTTAATAAAGTAAGAAATCCCTTGAAATATAGGAAAAACACACACTGTATTATACTACATAATAAAATATATTATACTAAAGGATGTGTTTTTCTTTCTTTTTTTTAGTTTATCCCTTAATAATTTAAATAAATCCCTTATTAGATCATGATAATATATATATATATATACTTATAGATCAAAATTAAAGAGATTGCTAGTTTCCCTCTGGTGAAATCAATATATATTACTTTCTTCCTTATTGTTTTAATAATACCCAATAACCCCTTCTGGCACAAAAAAAATTTAAAGGAATTTGCTAGATGTTTGATCTTCGGCTATAAAATATAAATTTATAAGAAAAAAATGTTTAAAAGCAACAAAAAGTATAAAAAAAATGTTATCATTCATTTTTTATTTATTTACACAAAACCCATGTTTCTTCCTTTTAAAATTTAATTTTTTTATTTTCAATTTATATGATTTATTTAATTGATAATAAATATAAAAAAATGTATTTTAAAAACAAGGTTAATGCTAGAAAATTATGGTGTCGGGGCTTATTGGGTATTATGAAAATAATAAGGGAGTAAATGATGTATATTGATTTCATTAGGGAGAAAATTAACAATCTCTCTTGATATTAATAGCTCAAGATTTATGCCAAAATTCTTCACTTAAATAAAACTTAATATATAAAACATATTAATGATTTATAATGAAAGCAATTGTACAAATTGAGTTGATAGCTTACGTGGCATGAGCTCAAAATTATTAAATTTATTATTTACCATCCAAATGATGAAATTTTATTGATGACACATTAATTGGGATACAAACTACGTATCCCATCAAAATAAGTATAACATTACTGACCTAGAGATATTTAGTTTCTTAAAATAAAAAAAATGTAAAACTATTTGTGCTAGTATTATTAGTTATGTGATAAAGTAATTAATTATAAGTTTACAATATATAAAAACTTGCAATACTCATATTTATCCTCAAGAATTTTTCAGAATGGCAACAAAATCAACTTTAAAATGATGTAGAGTTATCATTAATTAAAAGAATAATAATTGAGTGTGTTAATATTTACTATTACTTCTATCACTGTTTTGAAAATTTAGGGCTCCATTTGATATAAATTTTTAAATAAACCTTATTTGAATAGAGTTTTTATTAGTAAAGCTTTTACATGTAGAGTTTTTACTAAAACAAATTTAGTTGTTTGATTGTCAATGAAAGTTTTTATTAAAAATTATAAAATTATTTTAATAGATAAATTTTTTAAAGTTATGTTATGAAAAAATAAAATAAGATTATTAAATAAATTAAAGATAGTTTAGATATTTTAACATTTAAAAAAATGTTTAACCTCTACTTTAAAAAACTCAAAAATTAAAGCATTTACTGGTAGAGGTGAAGAGACACCGATTATAAATACCATTTTTCATAAACTTATTAGAAGGAAGATTCGTGGGGAAACGAGAGACATACCAGAGAGTTGTAAAGGATGATACTTAGGAGAGAAGCATAAACATGAATGCAGCATAATCATAATTTTTTTTTCTCTCTCTAATTGATCTGCAAAAGTGAGTGGTTGGTTGGCTATTTGGCTTGGTGCTAAATTTATAAACGAACTTGAAGACTTGGCAAACTCTACTTGATATATACTTGACTTTTGAAAACTATTCAGTCGCTTTCTTGTTTTATTATAATTTTTCCAGCGGATTGTCGTCACTTGTCTCAGCCATTCTGTTTCACTATTTCCTTGCGTGGTCGCTGCCCTTTGTGTAATGGCACCACATTTAGTTGATTTTTTTTTGAAGTTACAATTTTATCCTTAAATTTGATGATTGAATAATTATTCAGAAAAAAATCCCTTCTCATCCTTAGGGTTTCATGCAATAACTAATTTCTTTCCTTCTTTTTAAACAATAGCCTAAAACAATATTCTCGTTAACTCATCGTTAGTAAATGTCATTTGTTAATAATTCATTGAGGGCAAAAAAAGATTTTTTATTAAAGAGAAAATTAAAAAAAAATAAAAACAGTTGACATATAACTGAAACTAACTTTTATCTAATCCCGCTAAACAAGAAATACTATTTCAAGCAATTATTTTGCACTTCTCTCTATTTTCGCGACATGAAAGCCCTATAAACCCTATATCTAAGTACAACAAATAATTATAATTTTCATGTTCATACAAGTATACTCTCTAATTGCATTGTGAGTTGACATGGGGAGACAGTGGTAAGGACTACGAGAGATAATAATGGTCAAGGAAAAGTGGTGGTAAAATTTAAAATAAAAATTAATTGAAGATTAAGAAGATGTTCAGCACATGCAAGAAAATAAAAGTTGGCTGTATTTTTTAGTTTTTTCCCAATGATTTAAATATATTGTGTTAATTACAGTTTGTTGCTTAAGATGATTATTCCAATGGCAGACCTACACGTGGGCTAGACCGGGCTAGTCTAGAAAAATCAGTTATACCCCTTACTTTTTTATCAATTTAGTAAAATAATAGAATTTTTATTTTATTTTCATATATGTCCATAATTCAGCTACCCTTATGTTTCCATCAATTTAGTATAAAAATAGAGTTTTTATTTTATATTCAAATATGTCTCTAACTCAATTACCCTTATGTTTTCATCAATTTTATATAACAATAGAGTTTTTATTTTATTTACAAATATGACCCTAATTCCATTATATTATTTTCAATTGAATTATATATTTTATTGAATAGATTGAAAACACTAGAGAGCTAAAATTTTATTACTGCTTTATTTGTTTAAATTCTAATTAAAAAATATGTCAATGTAATATAACATCGTCACTAGTATTAAAATTGAACAGAAACAGTATATAGTAACAATTATCAATTTTTTCATAAACTTTTAATGTCAATTTTTAAATTTTATTTATTAGTTATATTAACTAAGAGGACTATTTAGAAAGTAAAATTTGAGTATTTTAAAGAGTTTTTGATAGAAGAATTATCAACATCTAGTTCTTTACAGAGAGCTAGAGAGTCTGACAAAAAAAAAAACAATTACACCTAAATACCTTTTTGCTGAATTGAGTTTAGTTTATTATTAAAACTTTTGATTAATAATACTTTTACAATTTGAAAGGATGAATAAATTTTAATTGTTTAATTTATTAAGTCTCGTAATTTAATACTTCACTTCAAATATAAAAGTTTTACTTGCAATTTTTAATTGATTGTAATTACATGTATTGATCTATTTTAATTTGAAATTCTTAATTGATTTTTTAATCCTTATATAATTACATGTTATTATAGGTTACAACGTCAAATTCTATAATTGAAAAATAATGTTTCACATTTGAGTTGTCTTTTGTTTTCTACTCTTTTTTATAATTATTTTATTTATAGCACTTATTTAGAGAGATAAAGTTTTTGGTATTCCTCCTTATTTAATGTACATCTTTCTACTTATAAATTTTCATATTCGCTTCAAAATATAAATTTTAATGTTTTGTAGTGTTATTTAATTGTGTAAAAAATTTATTTTAACATAGTTTGTATCACTTTAATAAAAAAAAATCATATTTTGCCCTCAATGAATTATTAGTTAACAACATTAAACTGACGGTGAGTTGGCGTAAGGATGTTTTGAGCTATTATTTAAAAAGTATGGATGGAATATGCTATTAATGAAATTCCTAAGGATGAAAAGAATTTTTTCCATAACTATTCTTAAGCTAGATAAAGTTATCTAATTCTTGATACATAAAATATCATAATCTTTTAATATAAAATATTATAAATTTCCAAAAAAAATAGATTAATCTTTTTACAAAATTATAAAAAATTGTGGGAAATTACTATAATGTTTAAAATATTATCCTTTATTCTACATTATTTAAAAAGATTTATTCTACATTATTTAAAAAGAAATTCTGTTATATAAGATTATTATTATTATGAACAATAAGATAATAATAATTTTATTTTAAAAATATTTTGTACTTACAGTTTGATAGATAAATAATCAAAATCAGAAGAGGCTTTTTTATTCATATTCTAAATAGATAAGTATTAATAGAATAAAAATAGAATACTGCATATGTTAACAACACAGAGGTATATTTGGCGTTAAATAGGATTTATTTATCAAATAATAGAAATCAAGATTTTAGTGGGTTGTATTTACAGATGGGTGTATCATTATTTGCTTGCGAAGAAAAAAGTAGATGACATTTTCATTTCATGGGCAATTTACGATTAGCTCCCTATTGTTTAGTTAGAAAAACAAATAATTATAAATTTATTAAACTAATCATTTAAACCCCCTTTTTTAGTAATTGTCCAAACCTGAAATGACCGAAAGAATATAAACTTATCGAAAAATTAAATTTGAATAATTTCTGTATTAAATTATTAAATTTGAATAATTTCTGTATTAAAATTATGTAATGGCAAGAAATAGAATTATGTCATATATAAATATGCAGATATAGTGAAGTTTTTCCTATTGGCTTTATAACAAAAATTGTGAATCCCTCACATTTCGACTAGAAATTGTTGTTATAGGAGCATATTAAATGGCTCATGTGTGTGTACCACTCACTGTTGGACAGATAAACACTGGTAATTTGCAAGTAGGGCCACAAACAAAGAAATGAATTTGGTAGCCGACTCTGTGAAACAATTGCAGCATCTAGAAGCTGTGCTTCTAGATGGTTTGAATTCAAAAGCCTGGGGGCACACGGCTTTGAATTCAAAGAAGAAAAAGAAGAAAGTTAGCAGCAGCAAGTTTGAAGAAGAACACGGTTTTGAAAAGAAAAAAAAACGTGAATAGTGCCAAGCTTTGAGCTATAAATAGAGGGGTTTATTCCCTCATTTATTCATTCCATTTCAAGAGGAATCAATTCCATTTTTTGTAGAGAAAACGAGAGAGAGAGTTTTGTGAGCTTAAACTTATAAGCTCTTGTTCTAGTGATTTAGAGAGTTTGGGTGTATTGGGGTTTTGGGAAGTGAGCTAAAATACTACAATACTTGTAACTCCTTTTCACTAGTAAAATATTTCCTTCTGTCTTCGCCCGTGGACGTAGGCTAAAAGCCGAACCACGTAATTTCTGGTGTCCTCTTTTATGCTTGTTCTTTATTTTCTTACAAGTTTACTTTAGCTGCGTGTCTGCTTTCACCACCAATTTCCTAACAGTGGTATCAGAGCTATTGGTTGTATTTTTAGAGTCGGGTACTGTTCACGTAAGGGGTACTGACGTATACGACACTGTTCACGTATACGTTACTATTCACTTATACGGTACTATTCACGTGAAACAGTGGGAGTGGTACTGTTCGCGTATATGGTACTATTCACGTATACGGTACTATTCACGTATACGGCACTGTTCACAGATACGGTACTATTCACAAGAAACGGTGGGAGCGATCCAAGAATTTGGCGGTGCAAAGCAGGGGATAGTGGTGTGAGTAAAGCAACTGTGTGGTTTTTTGTACATGTCTAGGAAAGTTCTGTTACAAAGGCGATAAGAGCTTAAGGAGTCTGGGTTTTAAGTGGGACCATTGTGACCCCTCCAGTCTTTCCTGGGAACTTTCCTGGTGTACATTCTCATACATACTCACAACTATTCAAGGTGGTACACTAGCTTGTGTGCAGTATTTATCAATAAAATGGCGGCAAAGTATGAAATTGAGAAATTTAACGGAAATAATTTTTCGTTGTGGAAAATGAAGATGAAAGCTGTATTGAGGAAAAATAATTGCTTAGCAGCAATTGGAGAAAGGCCCATGGAGATAACTGATGACAAGTGGAACGAGGTAGATGGCAACGCCATTTCTGATCTACACTTGGCACTTGCAGATGGAGTATTATCTAGTGTGGTAGAGAAAAACACAGCGAAGGAAATATGGGATACTCTTACAAAATTGTACGAGGCCAAGTCACTACACAACAAAATCTTCTTGAAGAGAAAACTCTATACTCTTCGAATGGCAGAATCTACAATGGTGACTGACCACATCAACACCTTGAAGACTCTATTTTCACAACTCACAACGTTGGGTCATAATATAGAGAAAAATGAACGTGCAGAGCTTCTACTTCAAAGTCTACCAGATTCGTATGATCAACTCATCATCAACCTGACGAACAACAATCCAGTGGATAGTCTAGTTTTCGATGATGTTGCAGCCTCTGTATTAAATGAGGAGAGCAGACGGAAAAATAAAGAAAACAGACAAGCAAGTTCGCAGCAAGTGGAGGCGCTATCGGTGACGAGAGGGAGATCAACGGAACGTGACCCCAGTGGGAGTCAAAATTATGGTAGATCAAAATCCAAAAGTAAGAAGAATGTGAAATGCTACAACTGTGGCAAGAAAGAGCACGTCAAGAAAGAGTGTTGGAGTAATCAGAAGAGAAAAGAGGGCAAAGAACCTGAGTCATCAAATGCTCAGGGTTGTGTAGCAAGTACCTCGGATGATGGTGAAATTCTTTACAGCGAGGCAACAACTGTTTCAGAAGGCAGAAAACGACTATCTGATGTCTGGCTTATAGACTCAGGAGCTACCTGGCACATGACCTCTCGGAGAGAATGGTTCCACACATATGAACCTATCTCAGGAGGATCTGTATATATGGGTAATGATCATTCCTTGGAGATCGCTGGTATTGGTACTATCAAAATAAAAATGTTTGATGGTACAATTCGCACAATTGGAGAGGTACGACATATTAACGGCCTGAAGAAGAATCTATTGTCTTTGGGACAAATGGATAGTCATGGGTACAAAACTCATGTGGAGAATGGAATTATGAAGATCGTTAAAGGCGCGCTTGTATTGATGAAAGCAGAAAAGATCGGTGCTAATCTATTCATGCTTAAAGGAGAAACACTATTGGAGGGTAATGCGTGTGTCGCGTCAAATAGAGAAGAGTCAACGATGATGTGGCATCTCAAACTTGGCCACATGTCAGAACAAGGTTTGAAGATTCTCTCTGAGCGAAAATTACTTCCGGGGCTCAAATCGGTAAGTTTACCATTTTGCGAGCATTGTGTTATAAGTAAGCAGCATAGATTAAAATTCAGTAGATCTATTGCTATAAGTAAATGCATTCTAGACTTGATTCATTATGATGTTTGGGAATCACCGGATATATCTATGGGAGGTGCAAAGTACATGGTGACTTTCATTGATGATTATTCCAGAAGATGTTGGGTGTATCCAATTAAGAAAAAGTCAGATGTATTTCCAGTATTTAAAGAATACAAAGCGCGGGTGGAACTTGAATCTGGTAAAAAGATCAAGTGCTTGAGGACGGATAATGGTGGAGAGTATACAGACGGCGAGTTTCTTGCTTTCTGTAAGCAAGAAGGTATTCAGAGGCAGTTCACGGTGGCATACACTCCTCAACAAAATGGAGTGGCAGAGCGGATGAACAGAACTCTTACAGAATGGATAAGAGCTATGTTAAGGACTGCTGGTCTACCCAATTCATTCTGGGCAGAAGCATCCAAAACTGCCTGTTATATAGTAAATCGGTCGCCATCTACAGCTATTGGGTTGAAGACGGCGATGGAGATGTGGACTGGAAAGCCAGCTGATTATTCCTACCTACATGCATTTGGATGTCCTGTGTACGTGATGTACAACGCCCAAGAAAGAACAAAGCTGGATCCAAAATCTAGAAGATGTATCTTCTTGGGATATGCTGATGGAGTAAAGGGGTATCGTCTGTGGGACCCCACTGCCCACAAGATCGTCATCAACAGAGATGTTATCTTTATAGAAGATCAACTGCAAAGGAGAGATGAAGA
The DNA here is from genome assembly GCA_029618585.1 of Citrus australasica. NCBI lineage: Eukaryota > Viridiplantae > Streptophyta > Magnoliopsida > Sapindales > Rutaceae > Citrus > Citrus australasica. The sequence continues at coordinate 8,688,707 of JARCIV010000002.1, read as the reverse complement.
TGATAGTAGTGTAAAAGAAAAGTCAGAGACTGTACCGATATATGTGGAAAATAATCCAGAAGATTCAGATTCTTCTGAAGCAGCACCATAGCACGAGGAACAAGAACCAGTCGAGTCCGAGGCTCTAGAAGTTCGTCGGTCAACTCGTGAGAGATGCCAACGTGGCACTCGGAGTATGTCACAGAGATCAACGTTGCATACTGTCTTCTAACAGAGGATGGAGAGCCTTCAACTTTCCATGAAGCTTTAAAAAGCACAGATGTTGTTTTGTGGATGACAGCAATTCAGGAAGAAATTGAAGCTCTACACAAGAACAAGACATGGGACCTTGTATCACTACCACGTGGAAGAAAAGCCATTGGAAACAAATGGGTCTACAAGATCAAACGTGATGGCAATGACCAAGTGGAGCGGTATCGTGCGAGATTGGTGGTGAAAGGATATGCTCAGAAAGAAGGTATTGACTTCAACGAGATATTTTCTCCGATGGTTCGACTCACAACAGTCAGAGTAGTCTTGGCAATGTGTGCTACATTTGACTTACATCTTGAGCAGTTAGATGTGAAAACTGCATTTCTTCATGGAGAACTTGAAGAAGCAATATATATGCTCCAACTAGAAGAAGGTTTTGCAGAAACAGGAAAGGAGAACTTGGTTTGCAGGTTGAACAAATCTCTATACGGTCTCAAACAGGCTCCGAGGTGTTGGTATAAGAGATTTGATTCCTTCATTATGAGCTTTGGATACAACAGACTCAGTTCAGACCATTGTGCATATTACAAGAGGTTTGAAGATAATGATTTCATTATTTTGTTGTTGTATGTGGATGACATGTTGGTAGCAGGCCCCAACAAAGATCGAATCCAAGAATTGAAGGCACAGTTGGCTAGGGAGTTTGAAATGAAGGACTTGGGACCAGCAAACAAGATTCTAGGGATGCAAATTCATTGAGACAGAAATAACAGGAAGATTTGACTTTCTCAGAAGAATTACTTGAAGAAAATCTTGCTGACGCTTCAACATGCAAGATTGTAAGTCAATTTCTACCCCACTTCCTGTTAATTTCAAATTATCCTCAAGTATGTGTCCTAGCAATGAAGTAGAGAGGAATGAGATGTCTCGAGTACCGTATGCATCAACAGTGGGAAGTTTGATGTTCGCTATGATATGTACAAGACCGGACATTGCACAAGCAGTGGGAGTAGTTAGTCGATACATGGCGAATCCTGGTGGAGAGCATTGGATAGCTGTGAAGAGGATTCTGAGATACATCAGAGGAACCTCAGATGTTGCATTATGTTATGGAGGATCAGAGTTTACTGTCAGGGGCTATGTGGATTCAGATTTTGCAGGAGACCTTGATAAAAGGAAATCTACTACTGGTTATGTGTTTACACTTGCGGGAGCAGCTGTAAGCTGGGTTTCGAAACTACAGACCGTTGTGGCTTTATCTACAACAGAAGCAGAATACATGGCAGCTACACAAGCTTGCAAGGAAGCTATTTGGATACAAAGGTTATTGGAGGAGCTCGGGCACAAACAACAGAAAATTCATGTATTTTGTGACAGTCAGAGTGCCTTGCATATTGCAAGGAATCCAGCCTTTCATTCCAGGACAAAGCACATAGGAGTTCAGTATCACTTCGTTCGAGAAGTAGTGGAAGATGGAAGTGTGGATTTACAGAAAATCCATACTAAGGAGAACCTAGCAGATGTTTTGACCAAGCCGATAAATGCTGACAAGTTTATCTGGAGTAAGTCCTCTTGTGGCCTAGCAGAAACGTAGGCAACATGATTATGGCGAAGCAGAAAGGATGGTGTGGAGATTGATTGATTGATTTTCAATCTAATCTCCAAGTGGGAGAATGTGAAACAATTGCAGCATCTAGAAGCTGTGCTTCTAGATGGTTTGAATTCAAAAGCCTGGGGGCACACGGCTTTGAATTCAAAGAAGAAAAAGAAGAAAGTTGGCAGCAGCAAGTTTGAAGAAGAACACGGTTTTGAAAAGAAAAAAAAACGTGAATAGTGCCAAGCTTTGAGCTATAAATAGAGGGGTTCATTCCCTCATTTATTCATTCCATTTCAAGAGGAATCAATTCCATTTTTTGTAGAGAAAACGAGAGAGAGAGTTTTGTGAGCTTAAACTTATAAGCTCTTGTTCTAGTGATTTAGAGAGTTTGGGTGTATTGGGGTTTTGGAAAGTGAGCTAAAATACTACAATACTTGTAACTCCTTTTCACTAGTAAAATATTTCCTTCTGTCTTCGCCCGTGGACGTAGGCTAAAAGCCGAACCACGTAATTTCTGGTGTCCTCTTTTATACTTGTTCTTTATTTTCTTACAAGTTTACTTTAGCTGCGTGTCTGCTTTCACCACCAATTTCCTAACAGACTCAATATAATTATGCATAAAGGGCTTAGTGAAAAATGTACAGTGAGCTCTTTGGAATTGTGAAGTGGCTTGGTGAAATTTCACCAGTATATATGATCTCAATAGAGAAAATTAAACTTGATATTTCCACTGAAAAAACAAAATAAATATTTGCTTTCGCACTTAAGTACCGTTTGTATTTCTATCTGATATCTAATTAAGTCTTAATTGGTTGGAGTCTTTTCTTTTTAATATCATATTATATGTGGCATCTTGTTTTCTTCTTAAAAAAAATTAAACTTAGTTATTTGATTTTTATTTCTTTAAGATCAAAATGAATGAAGGGATTATGTTTATATTTGAGGACATAAACATATTTAATAGAGACATTTTTTAGATATAGTTTTTATTTTCCATTCAAATAAAAATAACAAAAGTTCACTTTTTCAATTCAAATATAAATGTCTAAAAATTATAAATAAGTTAAAAAGTAAACAAATAAATTTAAAAAAATTAAAATTAATAAAACTTCAAACTTTGATGTTTAACAAACAAGGGCTTTAGAGAGAAATTTGTTGGGTTAATAAAATTAGGAATTTAGGATAGTGTAGAATGTGGCCATACGTTTAGTCCAATCGAGCTTGAGTGATGTAGTTTGAAATAATTGGGAGATTATTTTGTGGCGATGAATTCACTCTTGGAGTCTGAAAGATCAGTCGGTGGTGACAGATTAATTCACTCCCCAAAATCATGGCATGATTTCCGAATTATAATAATATTATATGAGAACTGTTATATATATGACTTTTTCTCACTGCAAAATTTTTTTAAAGAATCAACAATTCAACCTAATATGTAAGAAAATTTGCATATATAATATTTATCATAGGGATTCTTGGGGATAATATGGCTATTTATTTTATTGAACAAATAAAACTCTAATAAAGAACAAAATATAGATGACAATCAAGAATAAAATAATTAGTTCAACCACTTCTTATTTTGTCTTCATTTTTTTTCATTTTTTTAAGAAATCTCGGTGGAGGGAGGAAATTTTGTTTAAATAAAAAAGAACGAAACTTGTGGGCTTCCAGTATTGCACTGACAAAACTTCATTCAACATGCAACGGCGTTTTTATTTTAGTGAAAGCGAAGATTAATGATATTTATTCATTTGTTTAATAATTATGTCTTTTACGAACAATTAATATAAGTCAATTTGCCGTCCAAAGTCATATATATCTATATATATATATAAAGTTGGGACTTGAGGAGGTGATGTGGCATCACCATTTCTCATCTTTGTATACTCTCTATTATCTAATAAATAGAGAAATTTTCTTTTAAATTTGACTTTTCATCTTCTCATAATTAATTTGATTGTTATTACACAATAACAATTATGTAAATATTTTAATGAGGCATATTCTTTGCCATGAATATCCAAGGGTGTTATGAATTTATTAAAATAAATGTAGATGTTCATAACATATATCTTTTAGTCTTCCTACTATCTCCCATTAGCAACCTTTAGTTTCCCTATAACTCCCACTATCTCACAAGGAATTATGATCCATAATTTTTCATTAATTTCATGGAGTGATTATGTAACTATAAAAGGAGAGCTCATCTTTTTGTTTTGTACACACACAATTGGAATGAATCAAATTACTCTATAATCTATTCTCTCATTTTATTCTTTATTTTGCGTTGCTTCTTTATTTGTATTGTTGGTTAATAATTTTTTTTATATTTTTATAAGGCTGCCTCATCTTAAAAAACAATCAATTCATATTTTTTGTCAGTTTCATCAAGTGTAAAGTAAGAAAAAATGATAATACTAAATTCTTTTTTCAAAGCCGCGTGAAACGCGGTTCTATTTTCTAGTATATATATAAAGTTGGGACTTGAGGAGATGATGTGGCATCACAATTTTTCATCTTTGTATATTTTCTATTATATAATAAATAGAGAAATTTTCTTTTAGATTTGATTTTTCATCTTCTCATAATTAGTTTGATTGTTATTACACAATAACAATTATGTACAGATTTTAATAAGACATATTCTTTATAATTAATATCCAAGGGGAAGTGTTATGAATTTATTAAAATAAAAGTAGATGTTCATAATATATATCTCTTAGTCTCCCCACTATCTCCCATTAGCAACCTTTAGCTTCCCTATAACTCCCACTATCTCACAAGTAATTATGATCCATAATTTTTCATTAATTTCATGGAGTGATTATGTAGCTATAAAAGGAGAGCTCATCTTTTTGTTTTGTACACACACAATTGGAATGAATAAAATCACTCTATAATATATTCTCTCATTTATTCTTTATCTTGCGTTGCTTTTTTATTTATATTGTTGACTAATAGCTTTTTATTTTTTTTATAAGGCTGTCTTATCTTTAAAATTTTTTTTTATCAGTTTCATCAAGTGTAAAATAAAAAAAAGAATAATATTAAATTATTTTTTTAAAACCAAATGCGGTTCTATTTTCTAGTTTATTTATATTTTAAAATACCGTCGTCCTTATATTTAGGAAATAAAATTAAGTGCACGAAACAGAAATGATTGATTAATGTATCAGTAATTAATGAAAAATTGCTATTTTATTGTTAACTAGTGTTATTTACTCGTAGTTTATTTTGACATCGACACGGTTGGGCTCTAGTCAAGCCTGTGAAAAGAAAGAGACAAACAGTAATTCCAGTATTGATCTCCCGCAAATTCAAAAATGGCAACCCACAAAATATATTATGTTGTCATTTTGGCCAATAATTGTTAATATTTTGACATTTCAGTCTAAATTATTATATATAGACTTTGACTTTCAAAAAGCTACCTCTATAATCTCCTAAAAATTTCCAATTCTAGCTCCAAAATTTACCGCTATTATTTTGTGTTCGGTTGGACCTTGGTGAATGGTGATTGATGAGGAGAGAGGAAAGGATTTTGATTCTCTGTCCCCTTCCATTGTTCAGCTGCCAATAGAATGGTGGAATTCAATTTCAATTGAGATTTAAATTTCATCAAATTTAGGAATATGGATCCTTCACCATAGAGTTAAGAGGTCAAATTCTATTAATTAGTTTATTTTAATTAAATAACTGTTATTTATAACTTGTTTTGTCAAATAATATTATTGATATTTTTTATGTTAATAATTTTAAAAATAAAAAATTAGAAATATCAGAGGGTGCCAACATAAATTGAATAAATAATAACAGTTATTGATATTTTATTTTGTGTTAAACAGTGATTTATTTAAAAACAAAACAAAATAAATTTATTTAGTTAAATCTTGAAAAGTTTAAAATTAGACATTAAAAGCCTCGAAAACAAAAATATTTAATTTCTTTTCTCTCTTGAAATTTAAAAAAAAAAATCAGACAACATAAATTGAATTCTCGTCATTTTCTCTTCTTTCTTCTCTTTTCTTCCCATCTTTTCTCCACTCATTTCTGCGAACTGAATACCACCTTAACTTCCGTTTGTTTGATTCTTACCATATTTATATTTTGTGTGTGCGTGTGTATTCTCTCTTTTCATACAATTGACGAAGAGATACATATCGTAATAATTCAACAAAGAATTTATAACCGACGAGTAATTTCTAAGCAGTAACCAGCATTCTATTGCTGTATTTTAAATTAAGTGATGATACAACTACAAACTCTTATACAAATTTATCTTTTACAAACTGATATGTTATTAATTCATTGGTTGAATTAAAATATAAAATAATAAAAATAAATTATGTAGACCAAGAGATATTTAATTCAACCAATAAATTAATGCCACATCACTTTGTATAAAATAAATTTTGTGCAAGAATTTGTGACTATATGATTACTCTTCCAAATTTATCTCAAATTGTATATCTTTTTGTAATGTTCCATCTTTAATTGACATTTACATGTTTGTGCCAATCAATCCATTGGAAGCTAGAGTGGCTATTTGTGTATGTACTTGTCCCGAGACGAAAGGATGACTGAAACCGATTTCTTATTACCTTTATTTATTAATGTATCAATCAAAATCACTCAGTCAATTTCGTTTAGATAGTTAGCGTATCATTTTGCGTCATAATTTTTTGGTTAAATCAATACTTACCTATAGTCGCCCAAGTATAATACTCGTGTCCCTTTTTTAATTAATTTGTTTAATGTTTCGATACGAAACATTATATATATATATAGCTAACTTTTGAAGACCAATCCCTTCAAGACAAAATTATATAAATTTCTCTCTCTTCCCCCCCCCCCCCCCCCCTCTTTTTTCTTTTTTCCTCTTTCGTCAAAAGAGTCGGACAAAGCTGTAGGACATACTCAAATACTCAATCATAATCGGGTCCCTCAATAATTTACTCAACCGTGAGCATAATACAAAAGCAAAATTAATAAAGTTGAAAGGGCTATATCACAAAATAATAAAAGAAAATTATCATTTGTATACTTTTAATTTATTCTATTATTAAAAATATTATAATATTTTAAGAATGTATCAATCGTTCACCCTAAGTTGACAAAATATATCAGCTGACCACTAAACCGTTAGTTACCGTTTAAGTATGATGATGTCAGAAGAGTAATTTGGTCTTTTTATATGATACAAGTGATAATTTAAGGGTATATAAGTAATAAAAAGAGAATTTAAAGGTATACACGTGATAATTTTTAAGGGTAAAATCGCCAATTCACTGTAATTCCGTTAACTTTCAAACGGCAACTAACTGTTTGGTGGTCAGCTGATACATTTTGTCAACTAAGGGTGTGCGATTGATACACCCTCAAAGTACTATAGTATTTTTAATAACAGAGCAAATATAGGATATACGAATGATAATTTTTCAATAATAAATATATGTATTAGGCTAAACAATAAAATATAAGACTAGTATTGTATGATTATTGTTAGAATTGTAAAATATCAACATAAAAAGTATTGTTGTTTATTATTTTATTAATGACGGTGCTAACAAATAGTTAAAAATACAGGAAAATGAAGATATCGACAGTTACAGACACAGGAATTTAATCTAAAGGAAGCATAGTACAAATTCAATTACAAATTTTTTGAAGACGACGACAAAAGCAAAGAATAACTGTGGCATGTCAGTAGCAGTGACGTCGAAGTCTATTAGGGATTAGGGTCTAGGCTGGTTTTGCGTGGAAACTCGGTAAGTTTTTTCATCCTAATCAAACTATAATTATAGAGGAAATCTTCCTTCTTAGTGCTAAAAGGTAGCGATTAGGAAATGGGAGACATTAAATCTATATGAATGCAAATAATGACAAACATAGAGGAATTAGAGATAAGAACATTCATTTAAATAATATAAATGAAAATTTATTGATTATATGATGAAAATTATTAAAACAATAAGAATATTTTTTTAAAATATTATGCATTTAAGACCTAATGATATATAAAATTAATGCTTAATAGACCCACCAGTCCAATAAATCATGAATATTAGGCTAAATTTTAAAAAAAATCCAAAAGAATTCAACGTGGTTTAATTATGTCATACAACTTTTTAAAAAAATTGAAAACTTAGAGCCCGTTTGAGATTGTTTTTGGGAGATTTAAAAGTGATTTTGAAAATCTAAAGTTAATTTTGGTGTTTGGTAAAAAAAATCAAAATCATTTTTGTCAAAATCAACTCTCTTGCAACTGATTTTGAAAAGAAGGAAATGAGTAACTTTTAAATTCTGATTTTGAGAATCAATTTTATACTTTAATAAAATTTCATAAATATTCTTAAAATTATTACCTAAACTCAAAATTATCCTTATTTAAATTGGAAACGACATCAATATTTCAATAATTTTTATTATAATTCATTCATTCTTTTGTTTACTCTATTTCTTCTTTATATTTTACATTACATCAAAAGATCTCTACGACAATATGATATAAATTTTATTTTTAGTTAAAGTTATTATAATACACAATTAAAAATATTTTATGTACATGTTTTTATATATGTAAGTAAATTTTATCCTACATTATGTACATTTTATTAGTTATTCGTTTTCTCACAGTAGTTTAACAGTAAATTTTACCAAACACCAATAATTACTTTCAAAACTCATAGTACTTTTTAAAACAAGATTTACCAAACACTTAGTTGATTCTCTTTATAACTGATTATTTCTATAGTACAGTTAACAACAATTATTTTAAAAAATACAACATTCCCAAACTGACCCTTAGAAGAGTTACAAATTAAAATTAGTTTAGTTTTAAGATAATATGAAAGCAGTCTTTCGGGGGCCTTCATTGAGTTCGCCCTATGAATATCAATATTTCTTCTAATCATTTTATAATTTACAATTATTATACAAATCAAACCAAAATAACCCTAAAATCTATGTGATCCCTAATTTTTTTTTTTTCAGCTTGAGGCGTCAAAATTGTTCCCCTCTCTATTGTTGTAACAAGAAGTGACTGCGGGTTACAAACGAATCCAAAGAGAATGTGAAGTTATTGTAGCAAAATTGAAATGCAAATATCAAAATTAACTTAGCACTAGTTTATTTATTGTTATTATTATTTTGGTAAGAGTAATGCTAGAGATATATGTACAAACTCTCTTTGGAACAGTTAATATATCATTCAACAAATTGGTTAGACACCTAAATGAAAATGTCAAAGTTATTACAGCGAATGAAAATATACCAAGTGGAACCCATATAATGGTGGTAAAAGTACAAAATCATTATTTGAATGATATCAATTTGTACACAATAATTTTTACCTAGAATTTATATTCCCATTACTGTCACTGAGACAATAAAACTTAGAATGCATAAACAATACAAAGTCATGACTTTGCTGATAAGTAACTTGGGGGATTTTCTTGTGCCAATTAGATGTGAACGTACCACGTTAAAAGATACAGTATTGATGTACTTACCACAGTTAGTACTACAATTAGTACACACTATCATTAGGACAAAAAACTTCATTATAAGACAAGAAAATTTACTATAAGATGGATTTTTTTTTACTTTTATAGATTTTCTAATAATTGGTATTTATTTTATATCTAAATTGAAAAATGTTTTTCTATTTAATTGGTAGCTTAGTTATAGTTCAATGTAATTAACAATAGTAATTTATTACCCCTAAGAGCTTAATCGATTGGTTTTTAACCAGATTTAATTGGCTCGTCAGTACTAAAATTATATCTTTTAAGATGAAAAAGAAAAAAATGGTAATTTATTATTGTTTAATTTCCTACCTCTTTAGTTGTTATCCTTCCCTATGTAAACTATCATAATCCCACCAATAGTGTAATAGTAGAGGTTTATTTTTTTGGAGAAATTTTATAATACTTCTGATGTATTACTACTATAATCCCACCAATAGAATAACACTAGAGATTTCCTCTTTTGTAAAAATTTTATAATACTTGTAATGTAACATTAATAAAAATTTTATAATACATTTAATGTAACTTTAGTTTTTATACTAAAATTTCTCCTTTATTTAGAGCTATTCTTAGTGATAAGTATTGCTTAAAAAAAAAATATTTTTTGACGGAACTTGAAGGCTATGTTAACTGTTATCATATCTCAATTATCAAGATTACATAATTTTCATAACATCAAAAAAAAAAAAAAAACAATTGCATGTGGAGCTTTGAGATTTGGGTGAATAAAGGACAAGTGGCTTACTAAAACAATTTGGCCAAGAGCCTCAAATATGCTTGAGCTTGCTAGCCTCGTCAACACTCCAATAAATTTATGGCATGCATATGTTGACAGTTTGAGGAAAGACAAAGATATTTTTGTTATTTTATTATTTGAAATAGAGAATCCAAACATTGGTTACATCACGATCAAAGCAGTTGATTCAAAGGGTTGATTTTTAAATCATCTTCATCAGCCTCTAGTAGTCTAGTGGCTGTCGGATATTTACTTTTGGCCCCAGTTTCACACAGTTTGAGAGAAAAATTAATAAGCCGAAAATGATTAATCCATTATTTATTAACAAGAAGTCAGAAAAATGTAGACGAATACCACACCAACCGCGACTTGCTTGCAAGTAAGTTTCTGTACCTGTGCCGTGCAGGTCGGAATCATATAGCTAGCTATTAAACTATATATGAGTTCAAAATTAATCTTTTTTTAACTCCATGCATATCTTATCCTATCTAACCGTCTTAATTAATTATTTGTCTGGTTAGCTACGTGGTGGTCCTTATTAGGGAGGGACTAACCCAATCCAACCTAGAGACTCGATCTAATTCAATTTAATTTAATTTATTTTTATGAGTGGATTATAATAGGTTAATTGAGTTAATTTTTTTAAACTCAATTAATAATTAAGTTGGATTGGGCTCGATGAATTCATTGTAATTAACTCTTTTTATAAAATTTTAAACCCTAAATAGCTAACCTAATTTTTAATTTTTTAGTTTTTTAATAGAAAAAATTCATTCTTGTATGTATTGCTCTACACTCTAATTTTAGAACTAAAATCACTCTCTCATTTAGGTAATCTTATTATCTTCTAAGTTTAATTTTAAAATTAAGTTGGTTTTAATTTTTCTTTTTTAAATACTTAACAATACATAATTATATATCACATTTATTTTGTAATTGGACATGATGCTAGCTAATTATGTAGAAGGTCTTAATTTAGAATTCAAAAAAGAGATGTGGGAAGTCGAAAATAAAGTTTAGAAGCTCATTGTTGAAATTTTCTTAATTTTAAGATGATTTTGTAGCTTTTTTTAATCAAACACTAGACAGTGAATGAAATTTTCATATTATAATAAATTTATATCTCATTTTAATAAGTTTCATTTTAAGTTTTCATATATTTTTTCTTTTTTAATTTTTAATTTTGATTTAGCCCTCAACTCAATCAATCCAATGTAACTCAATTTAACCAGATGATTTAAGAGTTGAATTAAATTATGTTAAAATATTTATTTTATTGGATTAGGTTTATCTTATCTCAATCAATTAAATAATGGGTTGGGTTGAATTTTTATGAACCCTATTCAACCCATCCCATACCCCCCAATCTCAACCAAGTGCTCCTCGTTCAAGTTTGCATGCAGCTGTGTGAGTTTTCCTAGGCGTCACTTTGACTAACAGATCAAATTAAGTGATAAAAGAGTAGAATTGTAAATAAAAATATGTAATCTTTAATCAAAACATCGATTCTATTATTCTAACTTCTTAGTTTGTATTAGTTACATGTATAATAGGGGCTTTTCTGAGTTACATATTTTTTTTTATAACTTATAATTAAAATTTTCGGTGCAAAAATAAGTAATAAAATAATAAGGTCTTGCCAGCCAGTAGATAAATTTTAGCTATTGTAAGAGCCCCAATAGTATATAATGATAAGCACAAGCTGTTGCGTACGTATTTTATTTTGACAACGTTAATCTTATTCTTAATTAAATCATCAATTAGCCTTGCGTGCATGCTCATCTTCATGCAATGTTGAGGACAGTTGATTTTCCACCAATATTTGAATATCTGGCATTTCATCAAACACCTAATTGGTCAATTTATCAAACATATTACGGCATCCATCCCTTAAAGACTCCACGCAATTTGATTGAATATTGCTTTTTAAAGTCTTTCCGCAAAATTAATTTCCTATCATACTACATAAAAAGCGCCATCTATTTCATGTCCAAACATGCTTTAAGGGAATTCTTAAATTCAATTTCCTTTTATAGAATATATCCATCTTAATTATCAAACGTTTGTTTGTTCATGTAAAATCATTGCAATCGTCCTTTTCACCCGCAAACTCTCGCCACGCAAATTTAAAAGAATATTCATTTTGTATAATTATATATAATAATATATATAATCATTCTCAAATACGAACATTCTTATTTTTTAAAGAAAAATTATCACTACACCACCTCTTTTTTGCATTATGTTCATCCAACCACCAAAAAATTTTAATATGTTCTCAGCACCATATATTTTTTTTAAAATTTGTATCAACTAACCACTTTTTAACTAACACCGTTAAATAATTTAAATGAAATGATAATTTTACCCCTAAATAAATTAAAAGACCATTTTATTTTATAAAAACTTTGAAAAATAAGAAAATTATAATTATAAAAATACCCCTAAGTTTAATGAAAAATAAATCCCAAAATTAGAATGTTTATTTTTAATAAATATCTAAATAAAAATTATAATTATAAAAATAATTACAAAATTTTGGGGTTTAATAAAAATCCCCTAAATTATTAAAATTTTGGGATTTATTTTTTAATAAATAAATTCAGTTATTTTAATAAAATTTTGTAAAATTTTAATAATTATTTTTATTAAAATTTGAGAATATGTATGCAGAATGAACTATCATAATTGACTGGAAATAGTGAGTCTCTCCATATGTACGTTATATGGATAATTGGGAATTACCCAAAGAAGGAAGATCCTTTAGTTTTTATTTAAAGGATCTAACGTACATTTCAAAAGGTTTTGACTCTGTACGTGGCTTGTATGGCGAGCAAAAGCTCAGGGGATTTAGTGATGGATTCCATCCATTTATTTACCTGATCCTGGGAGGCCAGGGCTTTAACTTTGGCTTCATCTTCCTTTTCTTACTGGTATCAGAGCCAAGTGGAAGTAGGTGTAATATAGTTGTAAAGAGTCTGTGTGTTAAAAAGTTTTCAAAAATTAATTTCTGTGTGTGTGGTGAATTTTTACTGGTCATAAGTCCCGTCTTAGGAGTCTGTGCATCCGCTAAGGGCAATAAATCCATACCTGTAGCCATTCATATAGGTTTTAAAATTTGAAAATTTTTGAGCATCATGGATTCTCTACTCTGTAGAGCATCTTCCTTCTCTAGCTCTTCCTCCGGGAAGACTAGTGATTCAAAGAATGTCGTGAGTTCTGAGGAATTTATTATTTCTGATTTTGATAAAGCAATTGATAATTGGGAATTACCCAAAGTTTCTAAAGAAATGATTTACAAAACAAAAAAGCTTGACTTTTTAAAGAGTGATTATATTATAAAAATCGAAGAAAGAGATATAACTCTTTCAAAACCTTTTGAAACAATCCATTTGTTTTCAGAAAAGACTTTAAAAAATTTAAAAGAGAAAAAGTTTAATTATGTTCATATCGGTCTCATCCAAGTAGGAATAAAGCCCTTGACCAAAGAAGGTCTTGATACTTCCATCCTTGCTGTCCTCCGTGATGGCAGGTTTACTTCTTTTGATGATTCTTTACTCAGTAGTATAGAATCCAGTCTCTGCAAAGGTCCAATTCATTTCAACTGTTACCCAAACATAACAGTCTCTCTAAAAGACAAAAATATCCTCAAAAGCATGATTTTACAAATCAAAACCCACAATTACCATATGATTGAGGGTTCAATTCCAGTTGCATTGATTAACAAGATTTCATACAAAGCAATGAATTCCGCGTTCAATACGCAACACAAATTCCAGTAAAAAAGAGATGAGACTCTTCTCTTGCAGACTGATTTGTCTAAATCCAATATGGTTGTCCCAAAGCCAATCCAATGGAAAGACATTCACCTTCCAGACGAATGGATTCTGGATGGAGCCACTGAACCAGTGATTCCAAAACATCTTGAGCCCAATACAGAGTTACAAAATGTGACTCAGTATTCCGATGATAAAGTCAAATTGTCTTTTAAGAGATCTAATTCATATAGATTCTCTGATAAAGATTCTTGTTCTAGCATGCATTCCCTAGAAAAACAATTTTTAAAAATCCCCACAGAGATAAATATTCCTAAAGATCAACCAAGGTTTTCCACTTCGGATATTCCTAGTTCTTCTATCCATTCTGTCAATTATGCTACACGTGTCCCTCACCCAATCTACACTAGTAGCCAAAGAGCCCAAAGACAGGAAGAGAAAGAACCTTCTCCTCCGACTTCTCCTACTTTTTCTGCTGTAACAGAAAATGTCATTAATGTCCTCGAAAAGAATTTTGAACCTGACAAAACTCTTCTTCATAATGATTTTTATTCTAATAATAATAAAGGAAAAAGACTTTGGTTTTTTAAACATTTTTTAAACCAAAGAAAAGAAATCCAAGAAGTTTATTATGATTTTGTCAATTTGCATAAAGTTCATATTTTATTTTTTGATTGGTTTGAAATATATGCTTCAGACAATAACATTTTCTATCCCTTCAAAGAGTCAAACCCTATTACTACTAGAAAGAAAATTCCTGAATGAAACATTTCTGATAGTAGTAATACCATTGAAGCCGAACACCCTCCTCTCAGGAGTATAACCATAGAACATGGTGAACCTCCTATTCCTATAAAAGCCTCTCCTTACAAAGTTCATAAACCTAATGACCTTGATAAAAATTTAGATAATATTATTCAACAGAATAATTTCTGTAATACTAATCTAAATACTATAGGAAGACAGCTTACTCGTATAGAAAGTCAAATCCAACAGTCTTCTACAACTATTACTTCTTTTTCAAAACCAATTCCCGCTAAAACCAATTCCTTGAAAAAGCTTAAAGAACCTATTTTCAGACCATTTCAGGTCTCGAAACATAGTCAAAAGCTTGTTCAAGATTCAAAGTCAGATTTTGCTAAAGCCATTAGAGAACAATTAGATAGAATAGAAGCTTCCTCTTCTGCTTCTACTTCTAAAATTCAAATTGCTCCTGACACACCCCAATCCAAAACACCTGGAACTAATCAGTCTCGTACTATTGGTGTCCTTGACCAAGATTACGACCAGTCTTCTATAGCTACTTCAGATATAGAAGCATTCAAAGAACCTATTCCAAAGACCAATAAAATTCGTTGGGAATTAGCACTTCCTGCTACCTCTCATTCTCCTCCTGATCTAGCTGTTGATAATAGGCCTAGTGCACTAAACCAATCTCGGTTTAATGCATCTTCTGTCTATGAATGGAACATAGATGGAATGTCTGAGTATAATATACTTGGTCTATTACAACAAATGACTATGGCAGCCAATGCCTATAAAACCCAATCCGGAACCTCTGATAAAGCCATAGCCGAAATTCTTATTGCTGGATTCACAGGTCAACTTAAAGGTTGGTGGGATCATCTTCTTACCAAACAACAACAATTAGACATTTTGGATGCTATTCAAACAGATGAGGATCGTATCCCCATACTGGATGAATATAATAACACCATCCAAGATGCAGTTGCAACTTTAATTTTGACCATTTCTCTTCATTTCATAGGTGATCCTTCTCACCTAAGAGATAAAAATGCTGAGTTACTACATAATTTGAGATGTAGGAAACTTAGTGATTTCCAAAGCTACAAAACCACTTTCTTTACTCGACTCTTTCTAAGAGATGATGCAAATCATACTACTTGGAAAGAAAAATTCCTTGCTGGTTTACCTACTCTCTTAGGAGAAAAGGTAAGAAATTCCATTAAAGCTCTTTATGATAATCGCATTCCGTATGATGAACTTACCTATGGTGAGTTAGTCAGTTTCGTCAATAAAGAAGGATTAAAGATCTGTCAAGATTTGAAATTACAAAAGCGCCTAAAATGGGAGCTTAGAAAGTCTAAGCAAGAGCTAGGCAGTTTTTGTAAGCAATTCAATTATGATCCTTTTAAATCTCCCTCCAAAGACTGTAATGGTAAGTGCTCTTCGAGACCTTACAAAAAACATTACAAGTCCAAAAGCCATAAAAAGCCCATTTCTAATTTTAGAGAAAATTTTTATAAGAAACCTTCGAGGGCTTATAAAAAGCCCAAATTCTCTAAAAAGAAATATTTCAAGCCCAAATCCAAAACTCCTTTCAATTACAAAGAAGCCATATGTCATAAATGTCGAATGAAAGGCCATACTGCAAAATACTGCAGGATGAGTAGAAAACTTCATGAGCTTGATCTCGATGAAGAAGTCCTTTCTAAAATATCCTCTCTTCTTATCGAATCTTCTGATTCTGAGTCTTCCATGACTGGAAATAGTGAGTCTCTCCAAGTTGACGAGTTAGTTGACTCCGATACTTCCTCTTCTTCTCATAGTGATTCTGATTCAGAATCCTATCTAAAGAAAATCAATGTTTTGACAAAAGACCAAGAAACATTTCTTGAGTTAGTCAAACACATTTTTGACCCCACACTCCAAAGGGAATATCTGGACAAACTCCTGAAAACCCTTGACCATAAACTCGAACCTTCTAAAGTTCCTATTGTCAAAAAGCATGCATATGATCTTACTCAAATTCTTGAAAAGAAAAAACATTCAAAATCTTCTGTTCCTTCTATTCAAGATCTTCAAAAAGAGATTAAAGATATTAAAATTGAAATAAAGGATTTGAAAGAAAAACATAAAAATGATTCTGAAACTATCCAAGCTCTTTTACAAAAACAACTCCATGACAATTTTGATAAAGAATCCCACTCCAGTGGTGATGATGATGACAATCCAAACCTTGAAAACATTGAGTCTGTACCCAATGATTTCCTTTTTGTTTTAAAACAAATTACTATGAGAAAATGTTTGATTAAAGTTACTTTAATTTTTTCTAAAGACTTTCAAATTGATACAATTGCATTATTTGACACGGGTGCTGATTTAAATTGTATTAAAGGTGATATTGTTCCCAGAGAGTTTCATGAAAAAACAAAAGAAAGACTTTCTGCCGCCAATAATTCAAAACTGAAAATTACTTCTAAAACTGAAGCTTTTATTCACAATAACGGTTTTGATTTTAAAACTTCTTTCCTTTTAACAAATGATATCCATCATACTGTTATTTTAGGAACTCCTTTCATAAATCTAATTACCCCGTATACTGTCAATTATGATAGTATATCTTTTAAAGCCAAAAATAAAAAAACTTGTTTTCCCTTCCATTGAAAAACCAAAAACAAGGAATTTGAATATTGTTAAAGCTTGTTCTGTTTATCAAAACCAATTAAATGTCCTATTAAAATAAAAACAAAGTGATTTAATTTGTTTAAAAAAGGATTTAAGTTTACAAAGAATTGAGATCCAGTTACAAAGCAATTTTATAAAAAGAAAAATTTCTGATTTCAAAGAACTTATCGAAAAGGAAATTTGCGCTGATTTACCAACTGCTTTTTGGAATCGAAAACAACATTTGGTAGATTTGCCTTATGAAAATTCTTTTGATGAAAGACAAATACCCACTAAAGCCTGTCCAATCCAAATGAATATGGAATTGGAACAACATTGTAAAAATGAAATAAAAGATTTGGAGTCCAAAGGACTCATTGTCAAGTCAAGATCTCCATGGTCTTGTGCTGCTTTTTATGTCAACAAAAATTCTGAAATTGAAATAGGTACCCCTAGATTGGTTATAAATTACAAACCTTTAAATAAAGCATTAAAATGGATCCGGTACCCGATACCAAATAAAAAAGATTTGCTCCAAAAAATTCATTCTGCATACATATTCTCAAAGTTTGATATGAAATCTGGTTTTTGGCAAATTCAAATTCATCCTAATGACCGTTATAAAACTGCTTTTACTGTTCCATTTGGACAGTATGAATGGACTGTTATGCCATTCGGGTTAAAGAATGCACCCTCAGAGTTTCAAAGAATCATGAATGATATTACAACCCATTTTCTGAATTTTGCATTATTTATATAGATGATGTATTGATTTTTTCTCAATCAATAGATCAACATTTTAAACATTTAAAGACTTTTTATTTGGCAACCAGAAAGGCTGGTTTGGCCATTTCTTCTTCAAAGATATCTTTATTTCAAACTAAAATCAGATTCCTCGGTCATTACATTTCTAAGGGAACTATCACTCCTATTGAAAGATCTCTATCTTTCACTGATAAGTTTCCTGACAAAATTTTGGATAAAACCCAACTACAAAGATTTTTGGGAAGTTTAAATTATGTTCTTGATTTCTGTCCTAACATCAATAGGATAGCAAAACCTTTGCATGATAGGTTGAAAAAGAACCCTGTTGCATGGTCAGAACATCATACCCAAATAGTAAAGCAAATAAAGAGTATGGTAAAAGAAATTCCATGTTTATATTTGGCTAATCCAACATTGCCTAAAATTATTGAAATAGATGCATCAGATTTAGGTTATGGTGGTATCCTAAAGCAGGTAGAACATGATAAATAACAAATTGTACAATATGCTTCTGCACATTGGAATGATTGTCAAAAGAATTATTCTACTATTAAAAAAGAAATTTTATCCATTGTCTTATGCATTTCAAAATTTCAAAGCGATTTATTAAATAAAAAATTCTTGCTTCGAATTGATTGCAAAGCTGCAAAACATGTTTTAGAAAAGGATGTTCAAAATATTGCATCAAAACAGATTTTTGCACGATGGCAAGCAATCTTAAGCGTTTTTTATTTTGATATTGAATTTATTAAAGGTGACAAAAATTCTGTTCCCGATTTTCGAACCAGGGAATTTCTTCAAAACAGATAATGCAGCCCAAAAAGAACAAAGGGAAAAGGATCCTCAAAGACCCTGTCTCCCAGACACCCTCTAAAGCCTCTCATCCTTCATCCCCTAAAGAAAAATTATTATCTTCAGCAATGCCAATCAGATCTTGGATTGACATAATTGAGGAAGATGAAGCCAAAGTTAAAGCCCTGGCCTCCCAGGATCAGGTAAATAAATGGATTGAATCCATCACTAAATCCCCTGAGCTTTTGCTCGCCATACAAAGTTTTTCTCAAAGCCAGATTTCTCCGAAAGAAAATTTTGATTTTTCTAAAATTGAAAAACCTATTTCCAAAGAAATTCCAAAACTTTCTTTATCTGGAAATTTATCTAAAGAAATTATTTCGACTGGAAGTTCTTCTTCCCAGGTTGTGGTTTCACAATCAAAGCTTTCTCAAAAATCGGATTGGCATCATAAACCCCATTCTCAAAATGTTTTAACTATGGAGGATGGATTTTATAATTCTGATCCATTTCAAGCAATTTCAAAGTTTTTCCCACAAGGATGGTTTTTTAAACCTTGGGATCTTACAAAGCCCCAATCTTACTATCAAAGCATCCTTGAAGCCACTGGGTCAGTAAAATTTAAACATTTCTACCACAGTGAGTCTCATTCTGAGCCGGCCTATTCCACGGCCACTATTTTAAATATTATTAGCCCAAACCAGTGGGGTGATTTACTCCATAAGACAAAAGCCTTCCCCGCCAATTTTCTTTTCAAAATCCCACACTGTCTATCCTATTCTTATTGGGATTACCAACAGGCGTGGTTTAACACTTTCTTCCTTCAAAACCCAAAGCATTCCCATTCATGGTTATTTTTCTTCAACACAAAAATAACCACTCAAAGCCTTCCAAATTGGTTCCAACAATGGTGGACCTTCTTTGGGCCTAGCCCATATATTTTAACCCCTTTTGCCACCAATTGTTTTAACCTCTTTAAAGCCCATTACATTCCTTCTGAGTCCGAGAAAAGATTTCCTCCTTTCCTCTGTTTTTGTACAAAATTCTTCCTTCCCTGGGTCTGGATGTGGAGTTTCCAATACCACACGCAGGATACCCAATTGATTCTTCAAAGATGTTTTAAAATTAAATGGTGGTCTAAATTTGATGAAAAATCAAAATTGACCGAAGCCTTAATCCAAAATTGGCTTAAGTCAAAAGACCTCATAAAGCCCAGCAGTGAAGACATTAAAGCCCAAAGTACTTTCCTTGCACAACGCTCCAAAGCCCAAGCCCTTTTAGCTAGTGCAAAGACAGAGTCCGAGTATTTTGATGTCATGAAGCAACTCCTCTCCACACGATCTGAGCCGTCTGTTCAAGAATCCTCTGATGACGACGACGAAGACAAAGAGCCCTTTATTTCCCTTGGGGATGAAAATGAAGATGATTGTTTTGGAATTTTCCCCCCTGTAAAGCATTGTAAATAGTATGTATTTACTTTAAAAAAAAAAAGAGTATTTCTAATTTCCCTGTATTTCAAGTTTGTATTCGGGTGGTCCTTTGGACACAAGTGAGAGCGCACATGTCTCTTCACCCGTTAGTATTTCCTCTGTATTCTACAAAGTCTTCCGTATAAAGCAACAGTACAGCTTTCCACGTGTTACTGTGCACTTAAAGACCCGCTACAGTGAACAGTTCACATTTCCACGAGTTACTGTGCACTTAAAAACCCGCTATAGTGAATAGTAAAAATTTATGTATATAATCTGAAGGAAGACTTGAGACTCCTCAGATTTTCCGAACCCCTCTCTCTCTTCTTTCAATTTCTCTCTCTCCTTTCAAGATCTCTCCTCCTTCTCTCTAAAACGGAAGGAAATCTAGTGAAAGGAAAATTTTCTTCTCTCTCTCTCTTTCTTTCTTTCTTCTTCCTCTAAAGAACTAAGATCCTAAAACAACATGTAAGGATCTTTTGTATTTATTTAAAGCATTTAATTAAAGCATTTAAATTTCTGTAATTTAATTTATGTACTTTAAATTTCCGCAATTTACATTTATGCAATTTTAAATTTTCGCAATTTATTTTAAAGCAATTTACTTTTCTACACTTTAAATTTCCGTATTTTCTTTTAAAGCATGTTTGCAGACTGATCTATATCAGATCTGCCATATAAATTGTACGTTCCTCTGAGGCAACTAGACCAGATCTCAATCCTCAGTTGTATTCTTTCTTCTTTCCCCCCTCATTCAGAGCACCAGTTCTGGGAACCAGATCTGGTACTGTGTATGTTTAGCAACCATCCTTAATGTATGTTTAATTTCTGCATAACCCTGTTGCTAGGCTTGCTTAATAATTTTAAAAGGTATATAGGCGGGAAACTCTCGACGTAAATTCCAGAGGCGAACCCGAATGGGCGTTAGTCTGGTCTGCACTGAGAGATCACAAGCCACGTACCTATAAAACTGTTAAAATTTGAAAAGCCGAAAAAACTCCGGTAGTTCTCCAGACTACCCTTTATCATTTCGTCAGCAATAATCACTTCTTCAAAGCACACGTACACCTTAGATCCTCCATAGGGATTAATTATAAAATCCATCCTCCATAGTTAAAACATTTTGAGAATGGGGTTTATGATGCCAATCCGATTTTTGGCTCTGTACCAGTAAGCTTAAGCTGGTAGTAGAGGCGCTACTTTATACTTATAAGGACCGGTCAACTAGGTAACGTCTTCACGTTGAGATTAAGCCGCAGACCCCACATTGATGTGGAGTAGGATGAGTCACCACCGTGGTGGTGCGGGCCCCAGCACACGTAGTCTGGGATATATATTAAGCCCATTCCTCCCCCCTCGCGGTTCGAACCCTGGATGGCTCTGATACCATCTAAGGCGCTTACCATTCTACTAAAAGCTTAAGCTGGTAGTAGAGACGCTACTTTATACTTATAAGGATCGGTCAACCAGGTAACGTCTTCACGTTGAGATTAAGCCGCGGACCCCACATTGATGTGGAGTAGGATGAGTCACCACCGTGGTGGTACGGGCCCCAGCACACGTAGTCTGGGATATATATTAAGCCCATTCCTCGCCCCTCGCGGTTCGAACCCTGGATGGCTCTGATACCATCTAAGGCGCTTACCATTCTACTAAATGCTTAAGCTGGAAGTAGAGGCGCTACTTTATACTTATAAGGACCGGTCAACCAGGTAACGTCTTCACGTTGAGATTAAGCCGCAGACCCCACATTGATGTGGAGTAGGATGAGTCACCACCGTGGTGGTGCGGGCCCCAACACACGTAGTTTGGGATATATATTAAGCCCATTCCTCCCCCCTCACGGTTCGAACCCTGGATGGCTCTGATACCATCTAAGGCGCTTACCATTCTACTAAAAATTTAAACTGGTAGTAGAGGCGCTACTTTATACTTATAAGGACCGGTCAACCAGGTAACGTCTTCACGTTGAGATTAAGCCGCGGACCCCACATTGATGTGGAGTAGGATGAGTCACCACCGTGGTGGTGCGGGCCCCAGCACACGTAGTCTGGGATATATATTAAGCCCATTCCTCCCCCCTCGCGGTTCGAACCCTGGATGGCTCTGATACCATCTAAGGCGCTTACCATTCTACTAAAAGCTTAAGCTGGTAGTAGAGGCGCTACTTTATACTTATAAGGACCGGTCAACCAGGTAACGTCTTCACGTTGAGATTAAGCCGCGGACCCCACATTGATGTGGAGTAGGATGAGTCACCACCGTGGTGGTACGGGCCCCAGCACACGTAGTCTGGGATATATATTAAGCCCATTCCTCGCCCCTCGCGGTTCGAACCCTGGATGGCTCTGATACCATCTTAGGCGCTTACCATTCTACTAAATGCTTAAGCTGGAAGTAGAGGCGCTACTTTATACTTATAAGGACCGGTCAACCAGGTAACGTCTTCACGTTGAGATTAAGCCGCAGACCCCACATTGATGTGGAGTAGGATGAGTCACCACCGTGGTGGTGCGGGCCCCAACACACGTAGTTTGGGATATATATTAAGCCCATTCCTCCCCCCTCACGGTTCGAACCCTGGATGGCTTTGATACCATCTAAGGCGCTTACCATTCTACTAAAAATTTAAACTGGTAGTAGAGGCGCTACTTTATACTTATAAGGACCGGTCAACCAGGTAACGTCTTCACGTTGAGATGAAGCCCTGGACCCCATATTGATGTGGAGTAGGATGAGTCACCACCGTGGTGGTGCGGGCCCCAGCACACGTAGTTTGGGATATATATTAAGCCCATTCCTCCCCCCTCGCGGTTCGAACCCTGGATGGCTCTGATACCATCTAAGGCGCTTACCATTCTACTAAAAACTTAAACTGGTAGTAGAGGCGCTACTTTATACTTATAAGGACCGGTCAACCAGGTAACGTCTTCACGTTGAGATTAAGCCGCGGACCCCACATTGATGTGGTGTAGGATGAGTCACCACCGTGGTGGTGCGGGCCCCAGCACACGTAGTCTGGGATATATATTAAGCCCATTCCTCGCCCCTCGCGGTTCGAACCCCGGATGGCTCTGATACCATCTAAGGCGCTTACTATTCTACTAAAAGCTTAAGCTGGTAGTAGAGGCGCTACTTTATACTTATAAGGACCGGTCAACCAGGTAACGTCTTCACGTTGAGATTAAGCCGCGGACCCCACATTGATGTGGAGTAGAATGAGTCACCACCGTGGTGGTGCGGGCCCCAGCACACGTAGTCTGGGATATATATTAAGCCCATTCCTCCCCTTCTCGCGGTTCGAACCTTGGATGGCTCTGATACCATCTAAGGCGCTTACCATTCTACTAAAAGCTTAAGCTGGTAGTAGAGGCGCTACTTTATGCTTATAAGGACCGGTCAACCAGGTAACGTCTTCACGTTGAGATTAAGCCGCGGACCCCACATTGATGTGGAGTAGGATGAGTCACCACCGTGGTGGTGCGGACCCCAGCACACGTAGTCTGGGATATATATTAAGCTCATTCCTCCCCCCTCGCGGTTCGAACCCTGGATGGCTCTGACACCATCTAAGGCGCTTACCATTCTACTAAAAGCTTAAGCTGGTAGTAGAGGCGCTACTTTATACTTATAAGGACCGGTCAACCAGGTAACGTCTTCACGTTGAGATTAAACTGCGGACCCCACATTGATGTGGAGTAGGATGAGTCACCACCGTGGTGGTGCGGGCCCCAGCACACGTAGTCTGGGATATATATTAAGCCCATTCCTCCTAAAAAATAATTATTAAAATTTTACAATTTTTTAATAAAAATAATTATTAAAATTTTACAAAATCTAAATTAAATAAAAATCAGTTGAGCACCTTTGTTTGAGATTTATTTTTTTATTAAATTTAGGGGTATTTTTATAATTATAATTTTCTTATTTTTCAAAGTTTTTGTAAAATAAAATGGCCTTTTAATTTATTTAGGGGTAAAATTATCATTTCATTTAAATTATTTAATGGTGTTTGTTAAAAAGTGGTTAGTTCATACAAATTTAAAAAAAAAGCTGGTGCAGAGAGCATGTTAGAATTTTTTTGGTGGTTGGTGTACATAAGGAAAAAAAGTGGTGGTGCAGTGATAATTTTTCTTTTTTAAATGTGGATATGTGTCAAGCCGTGCAGTTTAATAGTGTTATTTTTTAATGCACTATAAAGCCGTGTGGTTTAATAGTATCAAAATTTGAATCTATTAAATCCTATGTTTTAAAATCGTATTCACATGAAAAAAAAACGAGGGCGCCTGCACTGGAAAGCTATCCTTAATAACGAATTACTTTAATGATATTTTAGGAACAAAAATATTTCTTAAATTTTGAATGTTCAAAATAATTATTTAAATGCAAATGGTCTCACTTATATTCAAAAACTTTTTTTCTTTCTAAAACAAAAATATGTTAGGGAGAGAATGAAAATAATCATATCAATTAGATAGTTTACTTAAGAAGTTTAAGAAAATAAGTGAAAGAAAGAGAGAGAGCGGGATAGAGTAATTATAACTAATAATTACTAATAAAGATGATATTTTTCCCCTGTTGTCATTTTTGTGGCCCATGTCTTTTTTTTAATGAAAATAATTATTCATTAAGGTTTTAATTATAATTATATAAGATAACAATCTCCTTAAAGCTTTAATCAGACAAACAATTATCACAAGATAACAAAGCCATGAGTTCAGCACGAGCTTCTTTCAACCAAAGACAACAGTTTGGCTTCAACAATGCCAATTTAGACAACTTGTGAGCCACTGAATTACAAGCTTTAGGTACATACTTAAACACTAAATTAGCAACATCCTTAGCCAGGTCTTGAAACTCGTCAACTAACCATCCTATCTCACTTCTGCTTGCAAACTTGCTAGTAATCAGCCTAATCACATTTTTTTAATCCAATTCAATAATCAATGGATAAAACCCCATTAATTTGGCCATCTTTAAACTTTATAAATAGCGAGTGCTTCAACATCATTTAGAAAATGATATCTCCAACTTGCTGCAGCCATGAATCCTCCTTGGGAGTTATATAATTGCTTCTAAACCAAGCAATCCTCCGTCATAATTTACAGCCACACCTATATTCATTTTATTCCAATAAACATCAGGGAGAGACCAATATTAAATGGAAGAGTCTCCTCTCAAGACCAACTTATTTGGGGAATGCTTTTAGAGTGATATATAAGAATGCAACAGATCCACTGCTTTGTTATAGGTTAGTAGCGGACAACAATTCCCTTTTCTAAATATCCAATTATTCCTTAACTCCAAATACTCTAGGTTGTCACCATAAACAAGCCAAAATCATTTATATTACCCTTTTCCATTATAGTCCAGGCTGGCTCCTTGAAGCTTAAGTGAGGAATTTCCCATAAAGCACCAAAAGAGGAGAACTTCACCAGAGCATGCATAGTAGTGTCATAATCAAGTTTACCTCTAGGGCACCAAGAGTCAGTTAAGATTTTTCTCTTATAGAGATTTACGTTAATTGGCAACAAGTTGTTGATGGCCCTCTAAAAAATATTTTAATTTTGTTTGGTACGCAGTAAAACTATAAGAACTTAAATCCACCTTGAGCACCATTAGAACAAGAAGGATTCTCAGGAAGTTTCATCATTAAAGATACTTGATAACCACTCTTCACTGAATAAATTCCTCTTTTATCATCATGCCAGACTAATTTGTCTTGTCTCGAAGCATGAGGAAGAGGAATTTCTAGATTTAACTTGACATCAACTAAGAGAAACTTTTGTCAGATTAGTTGTTCATTCCAACGGCCCCTTCTATCAATAAGTTCAGCAACCATATTGTAATCAAGCAAAACCTTTGGTGATGTTAGCTTGAATATATGAGGCTTGGCAGCCATCTATCTGAGTAGACAACGATTGATTTACCATCACCTACTCTCAATCTAGACAATTCTCTATACCTTCTTTCCTCAAAGTAAACTCCTCCATACATACGAAGGGTTCAATCGCAACTTACTTTTCATGAACTCCCCTTTCGGTAAATATCTATTAATTATTCTGGGCAATGAGCAACGTCCGGCATTGCTTTCCACGAAGTGCTTGATTAAAAGTTCCGAGATCATGAAAGCTTAGACCCACCATCTTCTTTTGGCACACACATCTTTTTCCAATCCATCCAGTGAATACTCCTTGCCGTCACATTGGATCCCCCACTAAAATTTTGCAATGATTTTTTAAATATTGTAATAAAGGATTAAATGAAGCTAAAAAAGACTCATGGCATAGGTTAGAATCGCCTAGGCAACAACTTTAATCAAAACCTTTTTATCGTCACTAGAAAACAACATTGATTTCCAGCGATTAACCTTGTTGCAAAACTTTTCCTTCAGCTCACTGAAATTTTGATATTTAGATCTGCCAAGCATTGAAGGCAAACTGAAATATTTCTTAAGATGAGATACAACCTCCAGCTGGAAGGCCTCCTTCAATTTTGCAAAGACATCAGCCTGTACATTTAGACTGACAAGTATTGAAGATTTTCTTTAAATTAAACACCTGGCCAGAAGCGAGAACTTCTCAAATATTCTCTTAAGGTGTCGGCACTCATCCACTGAGGCTTTCTAAAAAACGAGGCTGTTATCTGCAAACAAAAGTCAGAAATGGAAGGACCATGTCGCCCAAAATCAACACCATGAATTACGTTCGCACTAATAGTATTTTGTAATAAACATGAAAAAGCTTTGGCACATAAAATAAATAGAGAGTGGGCAGTCTTGTCTTAATCCTCTTTTAGGGATTATATTAACTGATGGAACTCCATTAATTAACACGGAGAAGGAATAAGCTATAATACAACGCAAAATAAAATCAAATTTTAGCATCACCTTTGCTAGAAAATCCCATTCCAGGCGATCATAAAAGCTTATTAATATCTAACTTCAGAGCCATCATACTATTTTTCTCCTTTTTCTTAATCTAATTTTATGTAAACCTTCATAACCACAATTATATTGTCTATAATAGGTCTACCTGATGCAAAAACGCTTTGATTTCCAGCTTTATCTTTTTAACCATTGTTTTTGTAATAATTTTATAGATAATATTACAGAGACTAATAGGCCTGCATTCGGATACCCTTTTTTGGCTTTTTCATTTTAAGGAACAGAGCAATTTAAGTTTTATTCAAATAAGAGATGTCTCCCCATTATTCACAATATGAAAACAAACATTTGTTACTAATTCGCCGATAATATGCCAATATTTTTGAAAAAAATCCAGCATTTAGTCCATCAGGTCCAAGAGCTTTGTAGGGATGCATCTGAAAAAGGGCTAGACGAATTTCCTCCACCATAAAGGCTTTGTCTATCATTTGATTCATATCCTCTGTTACTTTAGGCTCCAAATCAATAATAACATCATCAATCGAATCATGAGAAGGATTTGAGGAGGTAAATATATTAGTAAAGTAGTTGCACACCTCTGCTGTAATTTTTACAAGCCTTTCTCTCCATCTGTTGTTTGAATCCAACAGCCCATCAATCCTATTTCTCTTCGTCTAACTGAAGCTCTGTTACGGCAGTTTCCCTTTAAGATTGATTTGCCTTGATTCTAGCTAGTTGTTTCCTTATTTAGTTGTTTCATTTATTAGCTTATTTTCTTATTTTCTCTGTATAAGAAGAACTCGATTGGGGGGTTAATTTTTTTTATCAGAAAAAAAAACTTAATAAAACTTCAAGAGTTTTTTTTTTTTTTGCTCTACCTCTTTGATCATCAGATTTGGTATCAGAGCTCGATTTTGGCACCAATATGGCTGACGGAACGAGAGCACAAGAGCAAAAGCGTGTGGATGAGTCTCTGAAGTAGTTGCAGAAGACCTTAGAAAAACACAGCCTTCTTTTATTGGATTTGTCTAAGATGATGGCTGCTATAAGCCTGAAACTTGATCAATCCACAACAACAAAGACAGGGGATTCCAACAACGGGGGAAAGTACTTCAACCAATAGGGGTTCGAATAATAATCATACTGGTAAGAATTCCGTTCAAACTTGATTTTCCAAATTGAATTTTCCCAAATTCGAGGGTGAAAATCCTAGTGGGTGTATTTACAAGTGTGACCGTTTTTTCAACATCAATGGAATTGTTGAAGAAGAGAAAGTAGAGATGGTCGATCCATTTAGAGGGCATGCCCTCGAATAGTTTTAGGGGTTTGTAGCTGGCCATGCAATTTTATCAACTGGGAGAGTTTTTCTACAAATTTCGTTGCTCGTTTTGGTCCTAGTGCTTATGATAGTCCAGTTGGGCAATTAACCAAGCTGAAGCAAATTACTGTAGTAAAAGCCTATCAAGAACAATTTGAGACATTGATGGCTAGAACAAAAGGGCTGCCAGAGGATTTCTTTGTTCAATGTTTCATTAGTGGCTTGAAGGATGCCATTAAGAACCAAGTCACCTTGTTTCAACCGAACACTCTGACCCAAGCCATTGATTTAGCCTTGCTACAAGAAGGAGCTATGGAAGCAATTCTTAAGGAGGCCAAAGGGGTTAACAAAGGTGGGGTGAGTACAATGAATTCTTTTATGCCAAAAAAGTCAGACAATAGCCGATTACCACCTGTGAAATGGATTTCTGCAGTAGAGATGCCAGAGAGGAGAGAAAAAAAGCTTTGTTATTATTGTGATGAGAAGTATAAGCCTGGTCATGTTTGCAAACGAAAACATATTTATCTATTACAAGGCGAAGATAGCAAGGGTGAAGAGCCAAATGAAGTTGACAAAGTGGAAGGAAAAGAGGAATCTCAAGTTTCCCTTCTTGTCGTATGTGGGTCTAACACTCACCAAACTATAAGAATTTGCAGCATAAAAAAGAAAGCTATCACCATACTCATTGATTCTGGAAGTACTCACAACTTCCTTGACCCTACGGTTGCAAAAAGAACAAGCTACGAACTTCAACGTGTTAGTCCAATGACTGTATTAGTGGCAGATGGAACCCAAATAATTAGTGATGCTATTTGCCGGCAATTGAAGTTGAATATTCAAGGAGAGGAATTCCGAGCTGATTTTGAAATGCTAGTTATGCAACCTAAGAGGGGGGTGAATTGGGTTTTTAAAACATAAGCTAAACAAATCGTACAACAATTTAATCTAATGCTTTAATAAAATCAAAAACAATAAATTTAACAATACTAAAATAAAAAACAATAAATTTAACAATACTAAAAAATAAAAGAGTAAGGGAAGAGAGAGCAAACACAAAGATTTTTACGCGGTTTGACAATTCCCACCTACATCCACGCCTCCAAGCAAACCAATCGTGAAGATTTCACTATCCAAGCCTCCCAAGGCTTCAAATGTTTACAATTGACTTCCAAGATATCAATGGACCTTTAAAAGAAGAGATTATCCCCCAATATCTTAACCTAATTGTTTCTCAAAATCAAACTCTCACAAATTCAATAAAAGAAATGAATATTACAACAAACAACTCTATTTTAGAGTGAATATATAAATGATAGCTCAATAAAGATTTAAGAGTGAATATATAAATGATAGCTCAATAAAGATTTAATCTATGATAATTTATGATTTGAAAGCTCAAAATATGTTATATGATCTTGTTTATGGTTGCAAAAGTCTTAAAATTGAAGTTGGAGTTGAGTTTTTATAACTAAAACCCAAAAACTAGCCATTATAGACAAATTTTAGCAAGCAAGCGGCTAGCCACTTAATTTCGCCGGCTCCCCGCTTCAGAACAGTAAAGTTACCACTACATTTGAATTTTGTTACGGCAATACTGTTCATAAAATTATAATTTTGCCCAAAACTTTTTGTAATTATAATATGACCCAAAACGTTATAAAACTTTACAAACATGTCCAATTTAAAATTTTCTAAACAATACTTATCATTTCCAAAACTTTTTAAAATTATGATATGACCCAAAACATATTAATATTTTTTAAACAAGTCCTTTTCAAACTTTAACAAAATACTTATAAATTTCAAAGTTCTCAAAATCTTTTCAATTTAGTCCAAAATTTGAAAATATGAAATTTTCCTTAGGCGGCTATCCGCTAGCCCTCAGGCGGTTAGCCGCTAACTCTCTGTCTATTTTTAATATTTACACTTTAGTCCTAAACTTGTAGAAATTATAGTATGACCTAAAAGCTTTTAAATGTTTACAAATAAGTCTAACTCCAGAATTCAAAACAATACTTATTAAAATCAAAGATCGTAAAACCTTTTCATTTTATTCCACATCTTGAAAAATAATTAATTGCTTAAAATACTTTTATTGTAGTTGTTAAACTTTTGGTTTATGAAAAATGATGATTTATTAAACAAAATCTTGAACTTCTCAAATACTAAATCATTCATATATTAAATCATATCGGCTTTATAAGAATTGTCACAATAATGAGTCTGTTGAGCTCTAAACTTTATTCTTGATTGTGCCGTTGTCTGTTGAGTGTCTTGAACTTGATTTCACGTGATTCACTTCATCATAAATATTATTCTTCAAGAATTCGTGAAATGTGAAATACAATATTTTTCAAATTACTTAAAACATATGTTTGTTATCATCAAAATTACATTATGTATAGCCCTTTAGGCTAATAGATTTAATTCTCTTATCATTGGGAGGATGTGATATGGTTCTCATAATACAATGGCTTGTTGAATTGGGACCTGTATTATGGGACCTCAAGGAGTTGATAATGGAATTTTCTGTTGGGGATCGAAATTTTGTACTGAAAAGTGATACACCAGGCCCTACTAAATCAGTTTCACCAAAGCACATCCAGAGGGAACTTCAACATTTGTCTCAAGCATCAGCAACTCACATTTTTTCTATCCAAGTAGAGGATGAGGAAGCAGAAAAAGTAAACAGAGAATCACAGGATCTGGAGCAAGTGTTGCATCATTATAGGAAGGTTTTTGATGAGCCGAAGAGGTTACCTCCTCAAAGGGAACATGACCATAAAATCCCCCTTGAACCTGGATTTACACCACCCAATATACATCCATATAGGTATCCTTACGTGCAGAAAAGTGAGATTGAAAAACTAGTACAGGAGATGCTCGAAAATGGCACAATTCAGCACAGTGTGAGTCATTTCTCTTCACTTGTGTTGTTGGTCAAGAGGAAAGACAGAACATGGAGAATGTGCATTGACTATAAGGCCCTCAACTAAATCACCATAAAAGATAAATTTCCTATTCCTATCATTGATGAGTTGTTGGATGAATTATATGGAGCTACATATTTTTCTAAGCTTGATCTCCGGGCCGGCTACCATCAAATCAGAGTGTATTCTTCTAATATTCATAAGACTGCTTTTAGGACCCATGAGGAGCACTATGAATTTGTAGTCATGCCTTTTGGGATAACTAATTCTCCATTGACTTTTCAAAGCTTGATGAATGAGATTTTTAAATCCTTTCTGAGGAAATTTATCTTAGTATTTTTTTATGATATCTTAATTTACAGTAGTGATTGGAAGGAACATTTGGAGCACTTGGAATTGTTGTTTAGTATATTGGCTCAGAACCAATTATTTGTTAAAAAAATAAAAATGTGATTTCGGTAAAAAGAAGGTTAAGTATTTGGGGCTTGTAATTTCAGAGGAAGGAGTTGCCACTGATCTTGCAAAAATTCAAAACATGTTGCAATGGCCTAAACCTAATTCCCTTAGGTCTTTAAGGGGTTTTTTGGGGGCTCCCAAGTTACTACCGGTAGTTCATTAAAGATTATGGAAACATTAGTCAACCACTCACTGTCTTGTTGAAGAAAGATAATTTTCAGTGGACTCAAGCTGTAGAAGACGCCTTTGACTAGCTCAAATGCATCATGTATGCGGCACCCGTATTGGCAATGCCAGATGTTGAGTGTTAGAAAATGTATATTTATAAAGGAGAAAATCGTCATTTTACACTTCAAATTTTACTAACACCCTTACTTTTATGTATTTAAGTTTCTTGTCATTTAATTATGTGTATTGTATTATAATTAAGTATTTTATGTATTTTAGGGGCATCATAGTCATTTTACAATGAACGAGAGATCATACGATAAAACGGATATCACTTTTGAACTCAGGACAGTCGAAAACCTTAGGAGGAGTATAAAAGGAAAAATAGCACTGTTCACATGTACGGTACTGTCTACGTTACTGTTCACGACACTGTTCGCATAGACGGAACAATGACGTGGCATTGACCGATGATGTGGCATTGACCGATGAGGTGTCACGATCCTGTTGGACTAAAATTCGTATGTATTGTTGATCGATGACGTAGCAACATATAAGTGGACCAAAAATCTCGCGTACGGTACATGCATTACACAAGATTATTTTTAACCAAACCGTGTCACTGTTCAAGTCGGGTCAAACCATATTACTGTTCAAACCGCGTGGTCAAATTACGTACTGTTGACTGATGATGTGGCACAATCATGAGCGTCCAAACTATTTTTAATCCGATGGCCATGATTTACTCAATGTA
Source organism: Citrus australasica (assembly GCA_029618585.1). Lineage (NCBI taxonomy): Eukaryota > Viridiplantae > Streptophyta > Magnoliopsida > Sapindales > Rutaceae > Citrus > Citrus australasica. The sequence goes on along the minus strand of JARCIV010000002.1, from coordinate 8,655,928 downwards.
TCTATAAAAAAAGGGCATCCTATTTTGATATCTCTGAATCCATTTTTGGACTCAATTTTCTGTAATTCCTTCTCCATCTTGTACTTTCTATGTATTTTAATAAAATCCCATTTTGCCTTTAGTTCAATTATGAGTAGCTAATTTTCTTTCAAGCTTGGGTTGAAGGTGAAGTTTCAACATGTGTCATGGGCTTTATTTGGTAAATTTACTTTCTCTTCCCCTCTAATTTTTGTGGATGATTTGACTTTTCGTCGACAAATAATAAAATATTGTCTAGATACCGCCTTGGTTTCACTGACTCTCCAGTACAAAGTTATTATTATTTGACACGATAAGCCCTTAACACCATATTTATTAGAGTGTGGTTCATGAGGTGTGGATTGCCCCCTCATGATTTAATTGGCATTAATAAGAAATATTTAGCCCATGGTACATGTTGATGCGGATCCAGATACTCAAGTACGTCATTTTAATATATTTCTATTCAATTTATTCTCACCATTTAAATTCTAATTTTAGGATAATCTAAGTCACTTTCACCACAAATCCAACCACCCTCATACAAAATTAATTCTACATATAATTAAAATCAACCTCCTCGTGGGATCGACACTCGTCACCATTAATCTATTCTACAACAGATTCGTGCACTTGCAAGTTCAATAAAATTTGCATAACAAGTTTTTGGCACCATTGCCGGGTAGGTAAGAATTTCTTTTCTTTTTCTCTTATTTAAAATTCTGTAATTTAATTTTCAATTTATTTTTCTTTGTAATTTTTTATTAATTTATTTTTAGTTAATTTATTTCATGTATTTTTTTAGTGTGTTTTTATAGAAATGTTTTAACAGCGTGATAAGGTTAGTACCGTAATTTCTCCTTCTTGTTTATTTTTATTAATTTTCTTCTCATATTTTATATTCATTGCATGCTGTTAGCTTATATGGCTATAGATATTGATTTTGATGATAACAAATTATATGTATTGATTAAACAAAGATTTACAAATTGTGTTTTTATAATAAGAAAATGAGGCTATGAAATCAAAATGTTTTGGACTAAAATAAATGTGTTTTAAAACCTTTGATATTGTTTTGAATTTCGGATTTGGACTTATTTGAAACTATTTAAATGTTTGGAGCCATACTATAATTTATGAATATTTTGGACTAAAGTGAAAGGTTTTGAGAACTTTGAAAATATGGGTATTATGTTGATAAGGACCTTTGTGCGAAACAATAAAATCTTTGGGGTCATATCATAATTTCAGAAAGGTTTGGGATTGACAAAGTATTATTTAGAAATTCTGAAATTGGACCTATTTGCAAAGTTTCATAACGTTTTGGGTCATAATACAATTTGATAAAGTTTTGGGGTCAAACAGCAAATCGATAACGTCCAGAAAGCATGTTTTGTCCAGTTTTGTTAAAATGATGATTCTGGAACAAAACGGTGAACCGTTTACTGAAAACGGTTAACCGTTTATTTTAACCTTGAACCGTTTATTGAGAATGGTTAAGCCAAATTTGTTTTGCAGGTTTCTGGAAACTAACGGTGAACCGTTTACTAAAAACGGTTAACCGTTTATTTGAAATTTGGCCCAACGGTAACTTTTGACCAGCGAAACGGTTAACCGTTTATAAGTTAACCTTTAACCGTTTTCGGGCTGACAAGTGCATAACGGCTAGTTTTTTAGCTCAAACTATATAAACTCAAAGCCAATTCATTTTTGGCGATCCAAGCAAGCATAAACAAGATCACACAACATATATTGAGCTTCCATTTCGTAAATCATATTTTGTTGAATCATCATTGATCTTCAATTTGTATATCCACTCTTAAAGAGAGATTGAGTGTTGTATTTTACATTTCTCAAATTGTGAGATTACAAGTGTGGGAAACACTTGGGGTAAAGAGATTGGGGATATAATCTCTTGTTGTAAAGGTTCATTGACACCTTGAAGTCAATTGTAAAAGCTTGAAGCCTTAGAAAGGCTTGGATAGTGAAATCCTCAAGCGGGTGAGCTTGGAGGCGTGGACGTAGGCGGGGATAGCCGAACCACGTAAAAATCATTGTGTTCGTTTTTCTCTTCCCTTACTCTTTTAATATTGTGCATGATTGAATTTATTGTTTCTAATTTGATTAAGGCATTAGATTGATTTGTTGTGTGGATTTGCTAGGATAATTTTTAAAATTCCAATTCACCCCCCCCCCTCTTGGGTTGCCTAGTTAGTATTTCACATGCATGGTTGAAGGTCATTATTACCTAATCTTGAACTTATAGACCTTGAATTAGAAAAACCATTGCGCACACACAAGCACATTAAATATAAAAGTGAAATGGATTTGCAACCATAGGAGAGGCCATTTAAGGATTACTTCAATTCTTTAGCTAATTTGAGCACATCATGCATAAGATACTCAAATGTACCTGCTAGGAGTTTTGAACTAAAATCTAGTGTGCTAAATTGTCTCCCAACATTCTATGACCTAGAAAATGAAGACTCATATAACCATTTGAATGATTTTCATGCTATTTGTCAAACATCTAAATATGAGAATTTTTCAGATGATGATGTTAAACTCAGATTATTCCCATTTTCTTTAAAGGATAGAGCTCGTTCATGGCTCAATACATTGCCTGCTAATAGTATTACATTATGGGAACAAATGATAACAAAATTTTTGAATAAATATTTCCCGGAGCATAAAATCAATGTTATTCGCAAGGAAATTTCAGAGTTTAAACAGAGAGAAGACGAGCAGTTTTTCGAAACATGGGAGCGATTCAATGGGCTACTCTTGAAGTGTCCACATAATGGGTACGAAAAATAGCACCAATGCCAATACTTTTTGGAGGAATTATTGCCGAATGTGCAAGAATGGCTAATGACAACAAGTGGAGGAGAGCTAATGTCAAAAAGTGCATCAGAGATTGGGAATTCTTCTAGCGACAAGCGGATAATTCCCAACAACGGAGTCGATCATTCAGGAATACTAAGAGAATTAAAGGAGTGAATGAAGTTCACATTGGCGAGTCAAATATCTTTGAATCCATTTTTGGACTCCATTTTCTGTAATTCCTTCTCCATCTTGTACTTTATACGTATTTTAATAAATTTCTATTTTGCCCTTAATTCAATTATGAGTAGCTAATTTTCTTTCAAGCTTGGATTGAAGGTGAAGTTTCAACATGTGTTATGAGCTTTATTTGGTAAATTTATTTTCTCTTCCCCTTTAATTGTTGTGGATGATTTGACTTTTCGTCAATAAATAATAATAATCTTGTCTAGATACCGTCTTGCTTTCACCGGCTCTCTAGTACAAAGTTATTATTATTTGGCACGATAAGCCCTTAGCACCATATTGATTAGAGTGTGGTTCATGAGGTGTGGATTTCCCCCTCATGATTTAATTGACATTAATAAGAAATATTTAGCCCATGGTACATGTTGATGCGGATCCAGATGCCCAAGTACGTCATTTCAATAGATTTCTATTCAATTTATTCTCGCCATTTAAATTTCAATTTTAGGATAATCTAGTCACTTTCACCACAAATCCAACCACCCTCATACAAAATTAATTCTACATATGATTAAAATCATCCTCCTCGTGGGATCGACGCTCGTCACCATTAATCTATTCTACAATAGATTCGTGCACTTGCGAGTTCAATAAAATTTGCACAACACCAAACTTTCAGAAATATTTTTTGATTGAGTGCGATGCGTCCAGAAATGGGATAAGAGCAGTATTGCTACAAGAGGGTAGACCCATAGTTTACTTGAGCAAGGCTTTAGCACCGAAGAATTTGGGTCTTTTGGCATATGAAGAAGAGATGTTGGATGCTGTCATGGCAGTACAAAAATGAAGGCCATATATGGTAGGGAAGCACTTTTAGACAATCACTAATCATATCAGCTTAAATTTCCTTTTAGATCAACGAGTTTCAACTCCGATGCATATAAATGGCTCACTAAATTAGTTGGTTATGACTATGAGATCATCTATCGAAGTGGCAAAGAGAATACAACTGCAGATACTTTATTAAGGGTGTATGAAGAAGGGGAAGAACTAACTATTATGGCCTTGTCATTTCCAATAGCAAATTAGTTGGGCGTGCTACAAGATGAATGGAAGAAAGATGAGAATATACAAAAACTCATCCATGAGATTTAACTAGATCATAATTTACACTCTAAATTTACTTGGATAGATAATCAACTGAGGTACAAAGGAAGGTTACGGCTAGGAGATCAATCTGAAATAAAGAAGACGATATTGCAAGAAGCTCATGGTGGAGTAGAGGGTGGACATTCGAGGGTAAAGAAAACATTAGAAAGAGTACGAAGAGCTTTTTATTAGAAGAAAATGAGAAGAGATGTGTGTAAATTTGTAGTTGAGTGTGACACATGCCAGATAAATAAGGCTGAAACTATAGCTTCTTTAGGACTTTTACAGCTGTTGTCAATACCATAACTGATTTGGTCTGACATTTCCATGGATTTTATAGAAGGCCTTCCAAAATCTCAATGCAAGGAGGTTATCATGATGGTGGTTAATAGCTGAGCAAATATGCTCACTTCTTGGCATTAGCACACCCTTACATAGTAAAAGATGTAGCTCAAGTGTTCTTAAATAACATTTATAAGCGTCATGGCTTACCAAAGACCATAATAAGCGATCGAGATTGAATCTTCACGAGTCAATTCTGGAAACATCTTTTCACTCTAATACGAACTCAATTACTTATGAGCACATCTTATCATCTACAGACAGATAGTCAGACCGAAATAATTAATAAGTGTTTGGAGCAATACTTGAGGTGCATGACTAGAGACAAGCCAAATGAGTGGAGTAAATGGTTGCCGTTTGTTGAGTGGTGGTACAATATGTCATTTCATTTCTCTTCTAAGATGACCCCATTTGAGGTTTTCTATGGCAGGGAGCCTCCTACTTATACTACTTACATTCTTAGCGAGACTTTCGTAGCATCTGTGGACGAAGCTTTAAGAGACAGAGACTCAATGATTCACTTTCTCAAGGAGAACTTGCATCAAGCTCAAAGCAAAATGAAAAAAATGGCAGATAAGCATCAGACAGAGAGGAAATTTGAGGTAAATGATTGGGTTTATCTTCGAATGCTGCCTTTTAAACAAGCTTCTCTAGCTCTTCAAACAGATATGAAGTTGGTTCATAGGTTCTATGGACCTTACAAGGTGCTTCAAAAGATTAGGCATATGGCGTACAAGCTAGAATTTCCTTCACATTCCAAAATCCTTTTAGTCTTTCATGTTTCTTACTTGAAGAAAAAATTGGTAGCTGCTAATGTTTAGCAGACAGAACTGCCTACAATCTAAGAAAATGGGAGGATGCAGTTGGAGTCGCTAGTATTGTTGGAGAGATGTACGGTTAAGAGAAACAATAAGCCTGTAGTTCAATGGTTGATTCATTAGACTAATTCTTTTCCTAAGGATGCTACATGGGAAGATGCTTACATTATTCAACAAAAATTTCCAGAATTTAAGCCTTGAGGACAAGGCTTCCTGAATAGAGGGGGAAATGTTACGACATTTTCCCTTTAAGATTGATTTGCCTTGATTATAGCTAGTTGTTTCCTTATTTAGTTGTTTCCTTTATTATCTTATTATCTTGTTTTCTCTGTATAAGAAGAACTCGATTATGGGGTTAATTTTTTACTAAAAAAATTAATAAAACTTCAAGATTTTTTTTTGCTCTACCTCTTTGATCATAGAAAGCCCTTGCATAAAAACATCTCGTATTACGATCCCCTTCCTTAACCCAGACAACCCTTGATGGCTACCTCCACCTAACCTCTTCATCCTGCAAAATATTATTAATTTTTGTCTCTACTTTCTGAGTATTTATTAAATTGTATTAATTCTGCAATGCCACCAACATCCTGCTCTTCTTACTAAATTTTTCCTTGCTCCAAGCATTCAACACTTCCTTCAAATTTTCCACTTTATATAGAAACATAGAAATAGGATTGTTGCCATTCAAAGCACTAGCATCATGCCATGAAATCTCAATCAGTCTTTCACAATCATCATATGAGGACCAATAATCCTCAAAATTAAATGTCGACCCCACCTATTGTTACTGTCTCTAATGTTCTTCTTTTTGTAAAATTCAATCCAGATTGGCAAATGATCAGAGCCCCTAGCTGCCATATGAGCAACCAAGATATTGGAAAATATGTTTCGCCACTGCTCAGAACATAAAAATCTGTGTAGCCTTTCTTTAACCAGACCTTCCTTAAACCTTCGATTTGTGCAAGTAAAAGGCACACCTCTGTAGCCCAAATCACAAAGACCACATTCCTTGAATGTGTCTTTAAACTCTAAAAATTGCACTTAAATTCTGTGCGCTACCCCCTTCTTTCTCTTGCAGTCTCTTACAGACTGAGAATCTCATTAAAGTCACCCTCATATAACCATGGTAGATGACTAAGTTAAGATAATATTTTCCATAAATTCCAAGAGTGTATTTTTTTTAATGCTATCAGGGTGACCATAAAACCATGTGAAAAGCCAAGGCTTCCCATCTTCCATCATTACTTCACAATCCATGTGGTGGATACTGTACGAGGCAATAAAATATCAACATCATTCATTCACGTTAAGAGAAGTCCACCACTTAAACCATTTTGATCCACTGCAAAACAATTGTCAAAACCCAGCTTTCTTTTAACACTTTGCATTTGGATAGTCAACATCTTTGTTTCATATTGAAATATAATACACGATTTGACCTGTTGGAGAAAAAATTTAAGATTTCTGAACGTTCAGTTCAGTTGTTCCCAAGTCCCGAATGTTCCAACAAATGAGATTCATGGTTGTCGACAGGCTGGAACTGAACCTCCACCGATTTATGAACATCATAAAAGTCGTCTTGATCCACAGCTCCACTAAAAATTTATTACTGAACAAAGATATCTCTAGCAAAACCTAAACATTCAATAGAAATCGTTTTTAAAAATTGAGCTTTCCCAAATCTCTCTACTTCTTTGAGGACGGTTAGTCAACCTCCATCATGTCTGTATCCCTCTTAGCACAATTATGAGTTGGCCTTGTTCCCTGTGACTTGCTTTTTGAGCCATTTGCAGGGCTCACCATTTTTCACAGGCTTAATTAGATGTCTTGAGCTTATGATGGGCTTTTTGTACTTCATATCTCCAGATTCCCATTATCATCATGAATTCAGCTTTTCTCATAAGTTATGGTATAGTCCATAGCCTAAATAGGAAGCCCAATACTACCGGTCACACTTTTATTCTCAACTCTTAAATTTGCTTCTCGAGAATTATTTTTCTTGGAAATTGCTTCATCACTGAATTTGTTAAAGGAAAGTGATGTTTGCCCTGGGTCAAACCTTGAAACGGCAGCATAGGTCGTCATTTCGGCTCTTTTTTTTTTATTCGTTTTGAAACGACACCGTTTCTGCTTCTATTTTTTTCTTTGCTCTGATTTCTTCTTTCTCTTCGTTCAACCCAACTGCAGACCCTTTGCTTCTTTCTTTTTGTTCTCTTAATGATACCGTTTCTGCTTTTATTTTTTTCTGTGTTCTGATTTGCTGTGAACGAAGTCATTTTGGTTAAGATACATCAGCTTCTTCTTCCTTTTCGTTTAACCCAGCTACAAAACCCTTGCTTCTTCTTTTCGTTCTCTGAACCAGCAGCAAACCCCTTAATCACGCGAAAGAAAAAGCTTGAACGGGGACTAGTTTTCAACATTGTCCCTGGAAGATTGATTTTCGGCATTGTCCCTGACAAATTGATTGTTGAACAACATGTTCCTTACAGGTATTTTGCAATCTTCCGGGGTTGTTTTGTGGAAAGGGCAGCTGGGTTCTGTGAAAGCTTTCGATTGATGAAGGAAATGACTTTTGCTTTGCCATTTACTCTAAGCCCTAAATGACGTCATTTCATAGCGAATAAAAAAAAAAAACGAAACAACATCGTTTGACGTGATTTTAGGGTTTGACTCGAGGCAAACATCAGCGATGTTTATTAAATGCTTCACTTCTTTTTTTTTTAGAATAAAGCTTAGCTTTCATTAAATCAACTTCGAAAAAGGTACAAAAGATGTGTAGGACATTCGTTGAACCACATTAGTGGTTCTACACTTTCTAAAGCTACTTTGGCAATCGAATGGGCCATGTTATTATGAAGCCGAGAAGTCTGTTGCAGTGTGGGGGGTTATGTAGTTCCTTTAGCTTTTCCTGGATGTCCAAAATGGTCCAACAAATCTTTGTATGACAGCTTTTTCTTCCTAAGGCTAGATCCACAGCTTCTTAATAATCACATTCAATTATCAAAGGCACACAATTGGCTGTTTCTGCAGTTTCTATTCCCAGCTTAATTGCTTCTGTTTCTGCAGCAGTTACATCTCCAAAGTATCTGACTTGCTTCTGAGCTGCATGCTGCTACAAAGTTTCCTTCCGAGTTTCTGATTACTACTCCTAAGCCTGCCACTTGCTCTTCTAACTTTGTTGCTGCATCCACATTAACCTTGAACCACCCCATTGGAGGAGGTTTCCAGCTCTGGTTTTCTCTGCAATTCTGTCTTGTAGAGGAGGGCAGTGATGGGGATTTAATTTTCCTATATGATTCCATTATTGCTTCTGCTTTAGCCAGTGATACTTGAGAGTCTTCATTATTTCCCTAAAAGACAAAAAGATTCCTTGAGTGCCAAGTAGCCCAACATAAAGCTGTGAAGAGCTCTATTTCTGCTTTGCTTTTCTTTTCTGCTATAGTTTGAAACACACTCAACAGATCTTTGTTAGCAAAAGCTTGGGTATCTTCTGCAAATGCTGTGATCCTCTAAGTTTTCTGTGATGCTTTACAATTTAAGAGGGCAAGAGAAACATTTTCACCTTGTTTGCCACACCTTTGACACCACGGTTGTCGCACAATTTTCCTTTTCCACAAGTTTTCTACTGTTGGAAGTAGATTTTGTGCTGCCCTCCACATGAATATTTTAACTTTCTCCTGTAAATCCAATTTCTAGATTCCATGCCACTCGGATGAACTTATTTTTTATAAGCCTGGACAGTCAGGGAATTTTAGTCTCAGAGCAACTTGGTAGCCACTCTTTACTGAGTAGTTTCCATGTTTTTCATAAGCTCATATAGATTGGTCTGGTCTTGGAGTTCTTGGCAACATCATCTTCAAGTTGCAGTGTACATCCTTAGGCATGAAGTGTTGTTTGATTAGTGCTTCATTCCAATTGTGCTCTGCATTAATTAAGAGGAAAATTGTAACCTCCAGTGGCAGGGTTGGAGCTGACACTATTTTGAAAGTTGAAGGTCTAGGAATCCAGTTACAATTATAAATCTTGACTTGCTCTCCACTCCCTATTCTCCATCTTAGACCCTGATACAACATCTGTCTACCCCAAAGAATACTCCTCCAAATAAAAGATGGTCTATGCCCCAATTTTGCATTTAAAAAATCTGTCTTCTTAAAGTACAGAGCCTTTAAGACTTTTTCCATCAGGGAGTCTGGAAATTGGATCAACCTTCATCCTTGCTTAGTTACTAAAGCTTGATTAAAGCTTGATAAATCTCTAAACCCCATGCCCCCTTTTCTTTTGGAAGTACTCATTTTTCCCACCTGGCCCAATGTATGCTTCTATGATCTTCCTTTAAGTTCCACCAGAACCGAGCTATTGCTCTTTGTATATCTGCACATAAACTCAATGGAATTCTGAAAACACTCATGGCATAAACAGGGATTGCTTGGACGATTGCTTTGATTAAAACTTTTTTTCCTCCACTGGAGAAAAGCTTGCTTTCCCAATTTGATATCTTACTAAGAATTCTGAGTTTTATATCATTGAAAAAACTCACTTTCTTTCTTCCCACCATTGATGGCAATCCTAAATATTTCTCATCCCTAGATGCAACACTGAGTTGGAATATGTTCTTTATATCCTCAATCTACTCTGCTCGAGTGTTTCCACTAAAGAACATTGAGGATTTTTCATAATTAAAAATTTGGCCCGAGGTAGCTACATATTTGTAAAAAATGAGCTTTCGATTTCTGCATTATTCAGTTGTGGCCCTTGTAAAGATAAGACTGTCATCTGCGAAGAGCAAGTGAGTGATTGCCAAGTTGTTGTCGAATTTCAGTCCCTGAATCAGCTTCTAAGTTTCTGCTTGTTATAGCAAGTTTGAAAAGCTTTTTGCACAAAGAATAAAGAGATATGGGGACAAGGGGCAGCCCTGCCTCAATCATTTGTGAATGAATCATTCCTTTTTCTACTCCATTTATCAATTGAGAGTGATGTAGTTGTAATACATCTCATAGTTAATTCAATTCATTTTGGTGAAAATCCTAGCCTCTTTAGAGTAATTTCCAAGAAACACCATTCAATTCTATCATATGCCTTACTTATGTCAAGTTTTAAGGCTACTAGCCCATTTTTCCTTCCCCCTACTAAGTCTTATCTTGTGCAAACATTCATATCCTATGACAACATTATCCGTTATGAGTTTGTTTGGTATGAAGGTACTTTGTGTTGGTGAGATGATGTCATGCAGCATATATTTAAGCTTATTAGCTATGGTTTTGCGATTATTCTATATATTACATTACATAAGCTAATAGCCCTAAACTCTGTTACATTTCTAGGCTTCTCCACCTTTGGTATCAGTGCAATGTAAGTATGATTGAGAGAGGCTATGCTACCTCCTTAATTGAGAATATGGAGACAAGTTGCCAGCACTCCTTTGCTCACTGATTTCCAATGTTTTTGAAAAAAGACTGTTGGAAATCCATCTGGTCTAGGAGCTTTGGTTGGGCACATTTGGGATAGAGCTGCTGATATCTCATTGGCAGTAAAAGGTTTGTCCAGTTCCTCATTCATCTCCTCTGTCACCTTTCTAGGCATATTTTGCAATACAGATTCCAGTTGGGCTTGTGAGGGGTTTGTTATAGTGAATAAACTTGCATAGTAGTTGCAGAACATTATTTTTACATCTTCTTCTTCTTCTTTTGTCCAGTTCCCATCTTCATCAACTATTCCCCAAATTATGTTCTTCCTCTTTCTCGACGAAGCTTTAGTATGGAAAAACTTTGTATTTTTATCTCCTCGTAGCCAATCTACTCTTGATCTCTGCTTACAGTAGATTTCTTCATTCAGCAGAAAAACATCAATATTCTTTTCTAAGCTCTTGATTCTTTCCTTGTCTTTATAGTGTTGGTTCTGTTGCTTTGCCCATTTCAGCTCATTAATCATCTTCTGTAACTTCTGACTTCTGTCCCCTAACTCTTATTTGTTCCACCACTATAGTTGAGTTATTGTTGCCTTTGTTGCTCTTTTAAAGTTTTCAACTGCATCTTCATTGTACTATCTTCTTTGCTCTACCCACTTTTGTTGCACAATCTCTCTGCATTTATCATAGGAGCTCCAAAAATCCTCATAATGTACTTGATGAAAAATTCTTCTATTATATCTCAGGCCCCTTGCTTTTTCCATCACTTCCATCAAAATGGGGTTGTGGTCCGATGTCTATGTCTCTAATGTTTCAGCTACCGATTCTAAGAACATGTTTTTCCGTTCTTGATTACACAAAAAAAGGTCTAATCTCTCCTCAATTAAATGTGGCCCGTATCTTTTATTTGACCACGTTAAGGGACGCCTTTTACAACTTAAATCCACCAGGCTACAATTTCTAATAGTGTCCCTGAACATCTGCATCATGCTAACTTCTCTATTGTTCCCTCTTATTTTTTCATGAGGCCACAATATTTCATTGAAATCTCTGAAGCACAGCTAAGGCAAAGAGGATAGATTGGCTAACCTTTTTAAGAGTGTCCATGTGCGGTGCTTCTGGCACGTATCTAGGTGTCCATAGATCCCTGTACATCTCTAGTACTTCTATTTTCAAAACAAACTATTGCATCAATATGGTGCTTGCTACAATACTTGACCTTCACAATTAATTCTGACTTCTACATAATTGCTATACATCATTTTTTCCTTGTTCTACTGACTTCGAAACAATTTTCAAAATTGAGCTTCTGACACTTCTCTTGCATTTGCCTAGATGTTAGCTTGGTTTCACAAAAGAAAACTAGCTTAGGCTTATGCATGCAGAGCATTCCTTGAGCTTCTCGGAACGTTGGTTGCTTCCCAGTCCCCGAACGTTCCAGCTGATTACATTCATGGCTGTCGACTGGGCTGATGTCCAGCCTTCGCCGATATTAACTTAACTTTCTCCACCATAAGCTCCCCGGTTTCTTCCTCTTGGCTCTCTACTTCCATGTTCAACTTTTGTTTTGCTCCTAGTGAAATGTAGGCAAAGTTCTCCCTTAGGCTATCAATCTTCGTTCTTTTTGCTTCTGGGCTAGTCAATCTTTTTTCATCCAATTCACTTGCTCGTCTTTTGGCTATAATGGGCCTGTTTTGTGTTTCAGCCTTTTTGCCCCCACTTTTTCTTCATTTATTGCTAGCTTACAATGCTTCTTTACCTAAAGTCACCATATTGTCTCCTTAGCTACCAACATTGGATAAAGAGCAATGATCTGGAACATTCCCATACCCTATTTCATCTTCTACCTATACAAACGATTGACGTTGAAATCTCTTTGCTCTGTCTTTATGATTTTAGCCAGAAACTCTGACTACCTTTTCATCAACTGACTTCGTTTGATGCCCAATCTCCACTCGATTTGAAGCTTTCAACAAATCTAAATCTACATGGACTTTTTAAGTTGTTAGATTCTTTATCTTCCAAACATTCACAATGAACATGTCCTATTTTACCACAATTATAACAAAAATTGGGAAGCCTTTCATACCTCAAAAGTAAAATAATGACCTCATTTTCCTCATTCGGCGATTGGAGTTTTACACACTTTCTTAATGGCTTAGTAACATCAATAATTACTTTCAATTGAAGAAAATGCCATGTATAGCCACCATATGGCCTCACCTGCACCTTTTCGATCTCCCCAGTTTGTTTTTCTAGGAACAAAGCTATCGCCTTGTTCATACATAAAATTAAGACATTATGAATTTGTATACAGAAGGACGCATGAGTAAAATCTAGTTTTGCAAGATCTCCAACCCCTTTCGGCATTGTTAGTACAATAATAGCATTCTTAAAACTCCAAGGACACCTTTAAATACACTTTTCTTATCTCCATTAGAGTTGAACTTGAACAAGAATAAGTTGTCACCTATACATTTAATCATAACACTATTTACCGTTTTCCACACATTAAGTATCACATCCCTAACACAGCCCCTTGCGTTAACCTTCTTATTCGTTAAAATTTTACCCACCAGACAGTTCCGCATTTGCCTTTTCCCCAACATCACAATTGATTTGTCAAGTGAAACCACTTCTCCATCATCTTCTAAGATTGACAGTGGCTTCACAACCTTGCTATTTCCTCTGTATCCATAATCAACCAAGCAGAGGTATACAACCCCAACGACTACATAACAAATGGAAAAAGAAGAAACAGCCAATAGTACTACTGACAGTCAAGTACTGAAGCAGTTCTCTAGTACCATTTTCCAGAGAGCATTTGATGTTATTCTTCGTTGGCATCTTAGTTCTAATCAAAGTTGGCCCACGGCTTGCTAAAAAAAATGGTTGTCCATAAAAATTACAACAGGAAGTTGCCATTTATGTGGCCATAGTATGCCCTTTTTGTGCTCATTATTTTTTTTAAATAGGTTACAATTCTCATTGTATATTTACAATCAAAATTCAATAATTAGAGAAGTCTGCTACCATCTTTCAGTAAAAACTCAAACTTGCGCATTCAAATTTAAATCCCACTTGTGTGCTCATTATTAATTATATAGCATTGAGCAATCATTGCTAAAAGTCAATAACAGTAGATAGTTCTAATGCTAGCCATTTATTACCTATAAATTGGAGGGCGACTAAAAAATAAGATTAGGATCCTCTTTTAATATGAGTTCTTTGAGTTTTTAAAATCTTGTGCTCATGTATTTTAACAATAATATATAATTATATTAACGTATAGAATTCGTATTCATATAGCATTCGGTTTTGTGAATAGAAGTCATATAGAATTCGGTTTCATATTTAAGGCAATTAGATTTGTATATATATTATGAAACCGAATTCCTTTTCTACTTAGGATTCTATTCTTTAATACGAATTCCTTTTCTACTTAGGATTCTATTCTTTAAGGCTGTACATCTATATATATGTAGCAACGTTCATACAAGAAATAACAAGAGAGTTTTATTCATAAACTCCATTCTTTATTTTACATGGTATCAGAGCATTACTCACTTATAAAATCATTCTCTTCGTTCTTTTGCCTCTGTTTGAATACTCATGGCAGATGGTCAATTATCAAGACAAGCCGCCATCCTTAATAAACAAGTGGATGATGTCTTCCTTGTCCACCCATCAGATAGTCCAACTGCTGTATTGGTTTCTCCTTTACTCACTGGTGATAACTATGGTACATGGGTAAGGGCAATGACTATGGCTTTACGAGCGAAAAACAAGCTCGGTTTTGTTGATGGAACTATATCAAAACCAGATGAAGATGAAGATGATGGTGGTAGATGGCAACGTTGTAATGATCTTGTTGGATCTTGGGTGTTGAACTCCATATCAAGTGAACTTGCGGGAAGTGTGTTGTATGCACAGTCTGCTAGAGAAGTATGGGAGGATTTGCAAGAGCGTTTTCAGCAGACCAATGCGCCGAAAATCTATGAACTCAAACAGGCCATCTCTAATTTACGACAAGGAGATGCATCTGTTTCACTTTATTATACTCGCATAAAGGTGCTTTGGGATGAGTTGAATTCTCTACAACAAGTAGGACCATGTACTTGTGCGAATGCAAAAACTGTCAGTCAATTGCAGCAACTAGATCGAGCTATGGAGTTTCTTCAAGGCTTACATGACAGATATGCAGCAACGAGGAGTCAGATTTTGTTGATGGATCCTTTTCCTAGTGCAAATAAAATTTATTCCCTTGTAAGGCAAGAAGAAAAACAACAAGATCTTCACGCTATAGTGGGATCTCCAGAAGCTGCAGCATTGACAACACAAAGCCGGAATTCATTTGGAAATAGGAATTGGAATAACAATTCTGCAGTAGATAACAAAGGAGGAAACGTGAATTGGAATAACAATTCTGCAGTAGATAACAAAGGAGGAAACATGAATGCAAATGGTGGCAGACCATCGTGTGAACACTGTGGAAAATTAGGTCACACAAAACAAAAATGTTTTGAGTTAAATGGATACCCACCAAATTGGAGAAGACGTGGACAAGGTAATAAAAATGAGATTAAAGCTGCCATGGCAACAAATAACAATCAAGACGTCCAAGCACCAATATTTACTCAAGAGCAATATCAAAAACTCCTAGCTATGTTGTCCTCTTCAGGTAGTCTACATACTGCGAATCTTGCAGGTATAGCACTTAATTCCGCTTTATCACACACTTGGATCATAGATACAGGCGCTACGAATCATATGTGTAGTTCGCTTGAATTTTTTCACTCCTATGAACCATGTCATGTTCCTCTTCACGTTCAATTACCAGATGGCACCATAGCACAAGTTACTCACATAGGGAAAGTCTCCTTTTCACCAGATTTTTTATTAGACAAAGTATTTTACATTCCGAGTTTTAAGTTTAATTTACTATCTGTTAGTCAGTTAACCAAATCAAATAAATATAAAGTAATTTTTTCTTCCAATTTTTGTGAGTTTCAGGACCTATACACGAAGAAGCAGATTGGCAAGGGTAGACTTCGTGAAGGCCTTTTCTACATCCAACTTCCAGCTGCATTTTCTTTCACCTCCCAAATCACCTCTACACATGAGATGGATCTTTGGCATTGGAGACTTGGCCACCCTTCTCTTGGACGTTTAGAGCATTTTTCAAAAACTTGTCCTATGGTTAGTTTTAATAAAGCATATGTTTGTGATATTTGTCCTAAAGCAAAACAAACTAGAAAGCCATTTTCCATTAGTAGCATCAAAAGTAAAATACCTTTTGAATTAATCCATTGTGATGTTTGGGGTCCTTTTTCAACTTCAAGTTTTTCAGGGGCTCATTATTTTTTAACCATTGTTGATGATTATACTCGATGCACTTGGTTATATTTAATGAAAACCAAATCCGAAACCCGATTGCATTTATGTTCTTTTCATGCTTTGATAAAAAATCAATTTAATGCTAACATTAAAATTGTGCGTTCTGACAATGGGACTGAATTTCTTGTTAAAGAATTACAGAAATTTTTTTTAGACCAAGGGATTATTCATCAAAGAAGTTGTGTTCGAACACCGCAACAGAATGGTGTGGTTGAGCGTAAACATCGTCATCTTCTCGAAGTTGCGCGAAGTCTACGTTTTCAAGCCAATTTGCCAATCAAATTCTGGGGAGAGTGTGTTCTTACTGCAGCATATTTAATCAATAAATTGCCTAGTGATGTTCTTAATGGAAAAACCCCACATGAAATGCTTTTTGGAATAGCACCAGATTTATCACGCCTAAAAGTTTTTGGTTGCTTGTGTTTTGCCAAAAATTTACAAGTTAAACATAAATTTGATCAACGGGCGAATATGGGAATTTTTATTGGTTATCCTTTTAGTCAAAAAGGATACCGGATTTATGATATTGAATCTAAGACAATCTATGTGTCTCGTGATGTTTTCTTTTATGAACATATTTTTCCTTTTCAGGATGTTAAATCACCGATTTTTTCTACACATGTCACTAATGAGTTTTTATTTGATGAAAATTTTTTTGAGTCTAATACTTTTTTATCACCTTCTCCAAATAAAAACATAAGTTCATCACATGGTCTTCATAAACATGACCCACCGTTGCAAGACACAGACCCATCCGTGACCAATTCTTCTTCTCCTGACACCACTCATGAACACATCATAACTGAAACACCTTCTACCCAACAGCCTGGTTCACCAGCAGATACAACCGTAAATTCACCAGCAGCCACTCCCCCACGACCCCAACGTGATAGACGCCCACCAGCTTACCTTCAAGATTATTGTACCTTGGCTTCTCACAATTCTACCCATGCTGATCGTGTTTCTTCGTCTCAAGGTAAGAAATATCCTCTTCACAATTTTATTTCCTACCATCGTTTTTCTCCAGCACATAAGTCTTTTTTGTCTGCTATTACCTCTACAACCGAACCAATGTTTTTTCATGAGGCAGTCAAGCTACCTGAGTGGCGCAAAGCCATGGAGGATGAGATAACAGCTCTTGAGAAAAATAATACCTGGACTCTGACACGTTTGCCGAATGGTAAAAAGGCCATTGGCAGCAAATGGGTTTACAAAATTAAATATCAGTCCGATGGCACCATTGAGCGTTACAAAGCTCGTTTAGTTGCTAAGGGATATACTCAAACAGAAGGCATTGATTATCATGATACCTTTTCACCGGTTGCTAAGCTTGTCACTATAAGAGCTTTACTTTCTCTTGCGGCTGTTAAGGGCTGGATTTTAGATCAATTAGATGTAAGCAATGCATTTTTACAAGGAGATTTAGAAGAAGAAGTTTATATGCAAGTACCACAAGGTTTTTCTAAGCAGGGGGAGCATCTAGTCTGCAAACTCAACAAATCTATCTACGGATTAAAACAAGCATCCAGAAATTGGTTTTCCAAGTTTTCTGCTACCATTTAACAAGCTGGTTTTCGCCAATCTAAGGCTGACTATTCATTATTTGTGAAAACTAATGCCAAATCTTCAACCTTTGTGTTAGTTTACGTTGATGATATTATTGTTGCAGGGAATGATACTGCCGAGATTAGCAGAATTAAAGATTTTCTTGCACAGAAATTTTACATCAAGGCACTAGGGAAGTTGAAGTATTTTTTGGGGATAGAAGTGGCACGGTCATCACGTGGCATTTTCTTGAGTCAGCGAAAATATGCCCTGGACATTTTAAAGGATGCTGGTTTACTTGCTGGACGAGTTTCTCCTTTTCCAATGGAACAACAGCTTCGGCTTTCATCTACAGATGGCGACCTTTTACCAAACCCCTCAAGTTATCGACGTCTTGTAGGTCGGTTGATATATCTCACAGTTACCAGGCCTGATATTGTCTTTGCAGTACATGTTTTAAGTCGATTTATGCATGAACCACGAACTACTCATATGGATGCTGCCATTCGAGTGCTTCGGTATTTAAAAGGCTCACCAGGCAAAGGTATCTTATTATCTTCAACAAGTGACTTGCATATCCAGGGTTACTGTGATGCAGATTGGGGTAGTTGTCCTACTACACGTCGGTCTGTTACTGGTTATTGTACTTTCCTTGGTGACAGCCCTATATCTTGGAAAACAAAGAAGCAAAATGTGGTCTCTCGCTCTACAGCAGAAGCTGAGTATCGCTCCTTGGCTGATCTTTCATGTGAATTACAGTGGCTCAAAGCACTTTTTGCTGATTTGGGGCACCTTCAACATGACCCTATGACTGTTTATTGTGATAATCAATCAGCCTTATATATCGCCGCAAATCCTGTCTATCATGAGCGAACAAAGCACATTGAATTAGATTGTCATTTCGTACGAGAGCGTGTGCAATCCAACTTGTTATTACCACGGCATATTCCTACTTCCATGCAAGTAGCTGATGTGTTTACAAAACCTCTCGGATATGCTCTTTTCCATCACCATATACGCAAGTTGGGCGTCGTTGATCTCCACGCTCCAACTTGAGGGGGAGTATTAACGTATAGAATTCGTATTCATATAGCATTCGGTTTTGTGAATAGAAGTCATATAGAATTCGGTTTCATATTTAAGGCAATTAGATTTGTATATATATTATGAAACCGAATTCCTTTTCTACTTAGGATTCTATTCTTTAATACGAATTCCTTTTCTACTTAGGATTCTATTCTTTAAGGCTGTACATCTATATATATGTAGCAACGTTCATACAAGAAATAACAAGAGAGTTTTATTCATAAACTCCATTCTTTATTTTACAAATTAAGATTTAACTTCTCATATATTTTTATTTATTAACCACCAATCAATCAAGTGAATTTAACCTAAAATAAATTAAAGATCATGAGAGAGTCCTAGTCCTAAAAATGATGTAAAAATTAGTGTAATTTTATCCTTCCCTTAAATGTTTTCTCATTATTGCTAAATTTCCCTTGGAAGGATTTTTACCATTTTGGTTTTGGATTGTAATTAATAATTTAAAACATAGAACAAACAAGGGCCTGAAGGAAACGAACATGATTTTAACAAATAAATGACAATCTATCTATGTCAAAACGGAAGAGCTTTGAACTTTCAGTCAAGATATTATTGACATCAGTCACAAACAACCTTATTATCTTTTAAATATAACACAATTGACAGCACAACAACTACAGTAGCAAGCAACAAAGTAACAGAAAGTTGGACCATTGATATCTCATAATCCTACAAATGGAATAATGAGGTATTCAACAAGGTGTAACTGCAAATGCAAAAACATAAAGTCAGTCTATAACTTAATAAAACTTGCTTGGAGTTGACTAAATATTTTCATATCAAAACGTGGAATCACTTACCTTCCAAATGAACATGTAAAAAGAAAGTGTTGACGCTTTACTAGAGAGATCAACAGTTTGAGCCTGATGCCACAGAAGAGTTGCTAGCATGCTGTGGCTAATTATCTACAAGAGAGGAAAAAAAAATGTTAATATGTGATTGTAATCACATTCGGGCATAAATATATTTCTAAAATACATTAAAAGCAATATTGTTAATCTATACATGTATGACATGTGTGATTGAATTTAATATAAGCCTCACAGTATGATGGTTTTTAAAAAATTAATACACACATATTAGAACATCATTTCTTATTGTATGGTTAACATAATAACTCTGATATATTTTTAAATTTCTCATATACAAGAACATAAATACAATATCTTACTGTGACAAGTTTGCTCAGCAGGTAAGGTGAAGAAGTCAATCCGACTATAACAGCGGCTCCATAAGCAATGAACAGCACATAAACACAAAGCCAAAGTACCTTTTTAAAATGAATAACAATACATTGATTTGTAAGAAATTAAGGAAAATCTTAAAAAACTAAAGTAAAAAAATTAAATGATGGGCGTAAAATTAAATTTGTACTTTAATTACTCACACTTTCTTTCCCTAAAATGACACTAAGCGTTCGAATGCCAAATTCTCTATCCCCATCCTCATCAGGTATATCCTATTAAATATCCGAAGCAAGTAAATTAGTAACTATTAATTCGCTCTATACATGCTTTTTTGACATTTTACTTTTTCACGTTTTTTAATTACCTTGAGAACTGAAATCACAAAGCAGAAACAACACGTAATAGCGACTGCAAACATCAATGTTCTCGTAATTGCTATTGGTCTTCCAAGTACGTATTTCTGTACAAATATTATTAGATCATAGATTATATCAAACCACTTCAACAGAAAAATGCAAAAGGAAATAAGAATTTTAAAATAGGTGACCAAATTATGACATAAAGGATTAAATTCTAGGTCATCAAAAAATTTCCTCGACAAATGACAAGATGAAGACTAATCTGTATCTATGTACCTGAATGTGTATGAAGTAAGCAAATTGGAGTAGAAGTCCCCTCTCTAGCACGGTGTACAATGTAGTTAGAAATGAACTTCTCTTCCACCTAAGAAAGGGAAGCTACAGGACCGAGAATAGGCAATTACCAATGAGCTGAATTTTGACCAAATAAATAATTTTGTGATGTAAGTTCAACTTAAAAATAAGAGCAACCATATTTCCATGGGAGAATGAGGATTACCCCTTATTGCTAAAAGAAACCAAGCGAAATCTCCGTCAAAGTAAGTTCAAACATCTTACAGTTATAACAGTGTTATCTTTATATATCATTTTACTATTCTATCTCTAGTCTTGATGTTAAGCATAAAATTTAAATATTTTGATAATATAAATGAAGTGAAATGACTTATATACCCTTAATGATTAAATTAATTTAATAATGATTTGTAAATTATGAAGAAAAATTAGCTGATAAAAATGTTTTTTTGATCCAAAATTTTAAAGTATAGGAAAGTCCATAAAGAACTTTAAAATTGTGGGGTTTAAGATGCTTAAAAGTTAAAGCGCATAAATCACATGGTTTATGCGTTTTCATAGACTTTCCTGTATTTTAAAATCTCCGACCAGAGAACTACTATATATAAATTTTGGTACAAATTTAGGGTTTCATAATAGTGTCCAAGCCTTTCACATCAATCATTTCACAACATCATAAAAGCCTATGTATTTATTTATGTATGTATGTATGTATGTATGTATGTAAGCGCACATATTTATATTATGGTATTTGTGTTTAGAGGAGAAACTTTATTATGTAGGATAAAGCTTAATTTGTTGGATTTTATGCAAAAGGTAAAAAAAATATGAATGCATATACCCACCAAGGTATATTTTTGGATTATTCATCTTTTTGTAATATTCAAACATATATATTGCACTTCCGCTCCAATGGTCACATATGGCCAATGTTACTGTAATTCAAATGGATAATTTATACAACTAATATGGGTATTTATGGTTTTTTTTTTCTAATTGTAATTTTTCTCCATAATTTACAATTTATTATTAAATCAATTCGATCATTAAGGGTATATAAGTCCTACTTATTTATATTCTCAAAATATTTAAATTTTATGATTAACATCAAATATTAGGAGTAAAATAATAAAATGATATATAAAGTTAACACCATTATCTCGACAGGATTTGGACTTATTTTAAAACATGAGGAAGATTTCACTTTGTTTCTCTAAACATCATGAGTACTAATTCTCATTCTCTCGTATTTACTGTACATAGAATAGTGCAAAATATCGTTACGATTTTTTTTAGAAGCTTTTTTAGGATTGATGTTTGCATCATACTGTGCACATTTTGTACGCTTTCCTATGAAAACATCATTTTGTGAAAAATAGCACGAGTTGAAACATTAAAACTAACAAAATATTTTAAAAATGTGGCAATGAATTTCACGCGGAGACGGCACTTACATCCACAGAATAAGCACTTGCAAGGAGAAACCATATGATGAGGGCCAAAAGAAACGGTGGAGATCGAAGCATAATTCCCATGGCCAGACTCTGAAAATTGAGACCAATGAATTATAAAAAACAAAACTTTAGATGTCAATAAATACAAATTTGTGAGAGCCATTTTTCCTATATATTAATGAACATAAATTAAACACAAATTTGAAAGGTGTTGTTAGCATTTGCTTACCATCAATAAGGATGAGGAAGCAATTGCCATTCCAGTTCGCATGGACAGGTCACCAGAAGTAAGGGGGAGATTAGGCTTGTTGACCTTTGAAATATGATAAACCCATTCATTAATTAGCAAAAGAACTATGAACAACGAAATAATTAAGCATAATTATATGCGCTGTGGACTCAACAAATTTACTTTGTGACTGCCATTATGTGTATACAATCTGATTTGATAATTATTCCATCACATATAATGTTTCGGGACTGGCCTAATATTTTAGGTGGTAAATGAATATAATTATGACAATTGTTTTGTCGTTTAGTGAATTTTAAGAATTTTTTAATAAAAAAAATGTTAAAGAGGAAAATTCATAAATTAACTAAAAGACAAAAAAAATTTGTCACAGCTTTATTCATTTATCTTTTTTCGCCCGTCATGTATACAAGCCCATATATCACCCCTTTTTCTACTCAACGGGAGGAAAGTGCTTTTGGTGCTTTTTCGTCCATCACAGAGTCCACATTTCGGCTACTAAAAAAATTATCTTTCATATCACTTATTGGGAGACTAGGCTACGGATTTCTAGGTGTCTAATCTAAAGATAAATATTTTAATTAAGTGGAGTGACTCATCTTATATTTAAGTCTTTGTATCCCTAATTCTCCAACCAGTGTGAGACAATCAAATCACTCAACATATAACAACAAAATTAACTTTTTTTTAGCATAAAAAGTAACTGTCGCCTCTGTTGAAATACCTTGTCTATTGCAACATCATACAGCTGGTTTATAGCAACCTCATAAACGGTCATCAGCAATCCGGGCACCATGGCCTGATATACATATAAAGAAGAATTAATGTCAATCAAATAAATAACACTACAAGCAGTTATTTTTGTCTGTCACTTAAAGTTTACCTTCAAAATTCCGATGAAATATGTGGGAGTCAAATCATCAAGATTTTGTAGGGGAAGAAGAGAAACCGATGTTATAGCAATTACCTAATAAGCATAAATGAAAAAAACAAAGCCATATTAATGTCATTACATACATTTCCATATATATATATAAACTAAATTTAACAGCACGTCCACATTAAGAAAAAAATGAGGGCACCCACATTTAAAAAATAATTGATGCATGGTTGCCAGCTAGTTATTCTCAAGTATGGGTACCAATACTTTTAAAATTTTACAACATTGTAAAGAGTTTTTACAATGTTGTAGTTTGTGGAAAATCAATTATAATATTGCAAAATACTAAATCCGTACTTTGAAAAATGCAGCCAGTTGCACTCAAGAAGCTTTGATTATTTGGCCAAGATAATGGACTTTGTTAAAACACAATAAAGATATTAAAGCATATAGTATAATAGTTTTTTCGAACTTTAATAAAGTATAAAATTATATATATATAGAGAGAGAGACCAAGGATAAGGTAAAAGATAATAATGTATATATGTAAAAGATAATAATGTATATATAGAAGTTATCTACTCTAGGATTTTAACAAAATCTAGTATCATGAACTAGATCAGTACTTTGTATATGTGTGTGGATTAGACTATTAAGTAATGAACAAGGAACTCACAGTGGTCATAAGTACGTAGGGACGAATAAAACGGTAGATTGCATCTAAATTCTTGAAGAAAACTTCCTGAGAGGTCGTCCTTTGATTAGCATCCTCGGATTTTGATGCATAACAAACTTGTAAGGTGACCGGACGGTTGAACATTAATTTACAGCTTTTATTGCTTATATCCTCACTCTTTCTAATTTTACTGGTTAAATAAAATGGACTTTGGGAGCATTTCACAGATTTTCTCCTGCCTTCAACTAGTGGCGATTCAAGCGTTTTATTGCAACCTGAAATGACCGAAATATATAACTTTATCAGATAAAATACAGTAAATAAAATTATTGCTTCGTATAACCGTATGCAAATGTGAAGTTTTTTCTATTTGCCATTTTCACAGTTGATTCTGATCAACTCTCCCTCTCCTTCCCGCTACAAGCTATCATTCTCGTAACATAAACTTTCGAGTAAATGACCATTGCAAAAATAAGAACTTGGTTAATAGGAGACCGTAATGTAATGATGTTAGAGATCTTAACATTTTGATTATAAGTTATATAGCAAATAATGTAATAATCGTTTATCAAATAGTATAGTAATAATTTTATTAATTATAAAATTCATTGTTCATTAAATGAGGGAACAAATGAAGGTGAAATATAAATTAGTACCCTAAAATTGGAATCCTATAATTATTGCATAATGTTAGAACCGGTGCCTTCAGAGCGCCATCCTGCCCCACCTTTAGCATCCAAGCCCAGTTATAGTAGCAAACATATGACTTCAGGAAAATTCAGATGCGTTTTACAAAACTGAAAAACTGGTCCATTATTGTTATGATAGTAGTGCCCAATAAGATAATATTTAAAAAAGCAAAAGATTGCAATGCCAACGAAACCGCGTCATCCGTTAAAAAATTCAATAAATTAATGCGATGTATACATTTGCATGTTAGCAAGCATATCAAAACAATACAAGGATAATTTTATCATTTACTGGTGCGGACGTGCGGTGCCGATTCGACCAGCAATTGAGGTCAAACAATTTTAAAAAATTCAATTATATAATTTATTCAATATTGATGCAGCTAGATCCACCTTTTTTTTGTCTTATTATAAAGTCATTTTCAAAAAAATAGTGGAAAATTATTTGGGGTAGTTTGTATGCTTTATTTTTCATTTTCCAAAACATAAAATAGTAAAACGGATTTGGTTGTAGTGATTATTTGCATTTTCAATTGCAAAATAAGTTGAACTTGCTTTCCAAAAATTATAAAGGAATTGAAAACGGTAATTTTACATTTCCATATATCTTATCTAAGTTGGATCGATCCCACCAAAAAAATAAAATAAAAATATTCACTTTTATTTGTAAAATCAATAAAAAAATATATTTATAATTAGTCAAAATATATATAGTCTGACACAAATAAAAATAATAATCACTCTACTATGCATGAATAAATTCGTATGATAGTTATTTTTTTAACTTCTATTAATATAACAATATTACTTTCAAACAAAACTTTTTTAATTTTGATTAATATAACACTATTATTTTTAGAAAATTACCAAACACATTTATATATTTTCTTTTCCACATTTTAATTTTAAGACAACTAACCAAAAGCATTTTTAAGTTCAATAAAAATCAATCATTCTTTCTTTAGAAAAAAAAATTCAAAAACAATATTTAAAAATCAATACTAAATGCGCCCTAAACTTTTTAGATTTAAGCAACATATATAATTTTTAAATTATGTTTTATAAAGCATGCAAACAAACGCGCTATCAACTATTTTTTTTGTTTTTGAAATTGAAAACGAAAAGGCAAAGAATGAAAAAGGTTAGCAAACGCACTAATCTTCAAGTCGACTCTCATTCATCCAGATTAACAGCAGCATCTTATAGATGACAATATATGATATGTTATCTATTTATATGCCCAATTATACGTTTCCAAAGACTCTTAACAGCGGTTGCCAAAAATCAAAATAAAGTAGAAATTTATTTATCAAGACTCTACCGGGGAATAAAAAATAAAATAGCAATATTACTGCCAAATAAATGTCTAATTAAACTGCAGTAGAATCAAAAGACTGTTAAAAATGAATTAAAAAAATAAAATAAAATTTAAGAAAAAAATTTTAATAGTAATTTTATTATTCTTGAATACAATAAAGTAATTTTACATATGTTTATAATATGCATGTGTTGGGTAAAATGATCGGAAAGTTAGAACGAATTAGACTTACCAGACCGTTGCAAATTAGGATGATACTTTGGAGAGAAGCCTGAATGTAAATGCATGAGAGGACTCATGGTTTGCTTTCTGATCTCTCCACACTCTGCTATCAGATATGTTTACATATGTTTATAATATGCATGGTTTGTCCATTTTGAAAAACAAGAAAGTTGACTTGAAGGTCATAATCCCAAGCTTATTAAAACAATTTCCTTGCATGACTAAATTTCCTTGCCTGACTCGATACGACATCACTTAGTTATAATTAATTTTTTTTGCTAGGTGGAAAAAATCTCACATTAGTTGAGATTGAAACTTGGATATATATATATATATATATATATATATATATAATCATTCTCAGGTACGAACACTCGCATTATTTTTAATGCGGACATATTTTTAAACCGTGCGGTTTAAAAGAGTCAGTTATTAAATGAACTATAAAACCATGCGGTTTAAAATAGTTCAAAATTAACTCTCTTAAATCTGGCCATTTTAAAATGTGTCCACATGAAAAAGAAATGCAGGTGTCCGCACTAGAGAATAACTATATATATATATATATAACACATTGCACTTGTTGTAAACGTACAATACTATTTGTCTTCATTCGGAGATACCGTTGGATTAAAGTGATTGAATCTAACGGTTGGAGTTAGAAAGTGGATAAACGAAGGAGCAGTTGCTAAAACAAACTGTGCAAAACCCACAAACATATTGCGATTGACTCTACTTTGGGAGGTCATGATCGGAAAGTTTTACACACTGAAGAAATTGTGGGCATCTAAATATTTTCCACTCATCAGAAATCCCGAACATTGAAATCTTTTCCATACCCCACAAATTGTGATCGTGAAATTTCAGTTTCGATGTGTGCAGATTAAGTGAGGAACGGCATCAATTAAAGCAAACAGAAATTCCAATCGTGAAGGCGAAGATGTGGATAACCGGAAACGATATTGGCGGTGCTGGAAGATAATGAAATAGTCACATCTCATTATGTCAAAATAGAGTGAATATGGTGTCCGTTTGATCTGTTGTTGTGACCTTGGAGTCGATGCAGCAGATAATGCCAAAAAAACAAAAAAAAAATGTTTGAAGGAGAAAGACGGTGGTAATTAGCTTGGGAGGGCCGGTTATGTTTATTTGCTAAAATCAGGGAAGGTGAGAATAGTAGGGAGGAGTGATTGTTTAATTTCATTCCAATAAGTGCTATATTAAAAGAGCGAGTGAGAGGGAATTAATTTGTTGGAGAAGAAAGTGAACAAAGATATGCCATTTACCTCTGAACAAACTGTGCAGGTAGATATTTATTTGTTTTTGTAAAGGGTAAATGTGGCGATATTGGTAATGGATGAGTTCTTACTTCTGGGGCATGTTCTCGTGTGGTTGGATTTGTGTATTCTCTAATCCTGACCAATTATGTACGGACGAAAATTGGGGTTATGAATTCTTAACTTGGTTTTGTTAATGGCCTGCACTTGGCTTAATTCGTAAACTTGCATCTTTTCCCCCTAAGAATTTAAAAAAAAAACAAAATCATCTATTAGTCTTGCGTGCATGCTCATCTTCATGCGAAGTTGAGGAAAGTTGATTTTCCACCAATATTTGAATATCTGGCATTTCATCAAACACCTACTTGGTCAATTTATCAAACATATTACGGCATCCATGCCTTAAAGACTCGACGCAATTTGATTGAATATTGCTTTTTAAAGTCTTTCCGCAAAATTAATTTCCTATCATACGACATAAAAAGCGCCATCTATTTCATGTCCAAATATGCTTTAAGGGAATTCTTAAATTCAATTTCCTTTTATAGAATATATCCATCTTAATTATCAAACGTTTGTTTGTTCATGTAAAATCATTGCAATCGTCCTTTTCACCTGCAAACTCTCTCCCCAAGCAAATTTAAAAGAATATCCATTTTCTCTAATTATATATAATGATATATATAATCATTCTCAAATGCGAGCATTCTCATTTTTTAAATACGGATCTGTGTCAAGCCATGCAGTTTAATAGTGTTATTTTTTAATGCACTATAAAGCCGTGTGATTTAATAGTATTAAAATTTGAATCTATTAAATCCCATGTTTTAAAAATGTATTTGCATGGAGAAAAAAAATGAGGGCGCCCACACTAGAAAGCTATCATTAATAACAAATTACTTTAATGATATTTTAGGAATAAAAAAATTTCTTAAATTCTGAATGTTCAAAATAATTATTTAAATGGAAATGGTCTCACTTATATTCAAAAACTTTTTTCTTTCTAAAACAAAAATATGTTAGGGAGAGAATGAAAATAATCATATCAATTAGGTAGTTTACTTACCTAAGAAGTTTAAGAAAATAAGTGAGAGAGAGAGAGAGAGAGAGAGAGAGAGAGAGAGTAATTATAACTAATAATTACTAATGAAGATGACATTTTCTCCCTGCTGTCATTTTTGTGGCCCATGTCTTTTTCTTTTTAATGAAAATAATTATTCATTAAGATTTTAGTTATGTTACATGATCATATAATATAGATTCTTCCACAACTGTGGGATTTTCATCTGACGGCTGTGGAAGAATTATGTATCAAGATACATGATTATGTAAAATAACAATTTTCTTAAGGCTTTAATCAGACAAACAATTATCACAAGATAACAAAGCCATGAGTTCAGCAGAAGCTTCTTTCAACCAAAGACAACAGTTTGGCTTTAATAATGCCAATTTAGACAACTTGTGAGCCACTGAATTACAAGCTTTAGGTACATACTTAAACACAATAATAGCAACATCCTTAGCCATATCTTGAAACTCGTCAACTAACCATCCTATCTCACTTCTGCTTGCAAACTTGCTAGTAATCGGCCTAATCACATTTTTTTTTAATCCAATTCAATAATCAAAGGATAAAGCCCCATTAATTTGGCCATCTTTAAACTTTATAAATACCGAGTGCTTCAACATCATTTGGAAAATGATATCTCCAACTTGCTGCAGCCATGAATCTTCCTTGGGAGTTCCATATAATTGCTTCTAAACCAAGCAATCCTCCATCATAATTTACAGCCACACCTATTTTCAGGTTATACCAACGAACATAAGGGAGAGTCTCCTCTCAAGAGCAACTTATCTGGGGAATGCTTTTAGAGAGATCTATGAGAATGCAACAGATCCACTGCTCGGTTATAGGTCAGTACTGGACAACAATCCCTTTTCTAAATATCCAATTATTCCTTAACTCCAAATACTCTAGGTTGTCACCATAAACAAGCCAAAATCATCTATATTACCCTTTTCCATTATAGACCAAGCCGGCTCCTTGAAGCTAAAGTGAGGAATTTCCCATAAAGAACCAAAAGAAGAGAGCTTCTATACCATTTTAGCATAACCATGCTTCACCAGAGCATGCATAGTAGTGTCATAATCAAGTTTACTTCTAGGGCACCAAGAGTCAGTTAAGATTTTTCTCTTATAGAGATTTCCGTAAGTTAGCAACAAGTTGTTGATGGCCCTATAAAAAATATTTTAATTTTGTTTGGTATGCAATAATACTATAAGAACTTAAATCCACCTTGAGCACCATTAGAGTAAGAAGGATTCTCAGGAAGTTTCATTATTAAAAGATACTTGATAACCACCCTTCACTGAATAAATTTCTCTTTTATCATAATGCCAGGCTAATTTGCCTTGTCTCGAAGCACGAGGAAGATGAATTTTTAGAATTAACTTGACATCAACTAAGAGAAACTTTTGTCAGATTACTTGTTCATTCCAACAGCCCCTTCTATCAATAAGTTCAGCAACCATATTGTAATCAAGCAAAACCTTTGTTGATATTAGCTTGAATATATGAGGCTTGGTAGCCATCTATCTGAGCAGACAACGATTGATTTACCATCACCTACTCTCAATCTAGAACAATTCTCTATACCTTCTTTCCTCAAAGTAAACTCCTTCATACATACGAAGGTTTCAACCGCAACTTACTTTTTATGAACTCCCCTTTTAGTAAATATCTATTAATTATTTTGGGCAATGAAGCAACCTCCAGCATTGCTTCCCATGAAGTGCTTGATTAAAAGCTCTAAGATCATGAAAGCTTAAACCCACCATCTTCTTTCGGCACACATATCTTTTTCCAATCCATCAAGTGAATATTCCTCGCCGTCATATTGGATCCCCACTAAAATTTTGTAATGATTTTTTAAATATTATTGCTAAGTATAAAAAGCACCAGCTCGGCCATGCCCTCATTTCCCACCCCGAGGCGAATCACCTCAGCTGAATGGCACGAGAAGAGCCCTAGTGAAAGGCCTTATACAAGCACGTGCCTACTAGAGATGAGCACCGACCAGAGGACTGTACCGACCAGGTAACCATCGCACAAAGAAAGGGCACACGATCTCACAAAATCGCGACAGTTTCACTATACCACAAACTATTGAGAGAGACATGGCATTCCACATTTACCCACAATCCAATGGTGAGAGACCTATAAGGGGTGGCCATTACCCGATGAAGGGGGAGCATAAAGAGTATACGAAAACGTGGGACAGCGGCTATAAGAAGAGGGAAAACCAATGAAGAAGGGAAAAAAAAACTGATAGAGGGAAAACTCTGCCAAATTTAAACCAGATTACTTTCTATACAAACTGTGAGCAAATTGTAAGCAATTATCGAGTCTAAATTGCACCGTTTTTCCGTAAATACCTTGTGCTAACTTAGGCATCGAAGGGTTTACGTCGGTAAAACCACCGACGTCTTTGATCCAATTTTGTGAACGCAGGCTTAGTAGGAGAAGGAAGGGCGATTCCAACTCCAGTGACATAAGCGATTGTTGAAGAAAGAAGAAATTGACATCTTCTCTACCGACCACATAAGTGTTGGTGTAAAAATTTGATTGGGTAAAGGGCGAGCAGATTTCAGCATCAACATTTTGGCACTGTCCGTGGGGAGCTGGATAAAAAGCTACCACCAAATTAGTAAGCATCGGAGAAGCAACGAACAATCGGTTATGGATATATCAAGGAAGGATGCCCTAGGGGGCGACAATGAAACTGGTGAAACAATCACTCTCCGAGAGATAGCAAATGAAGCTAGAGAGATGGTGATGCAAGATCGAATGGAACGGATGGAGAAGCAAATGGAGACTCTCACGGCCATCTTGCATGAGTTGGGGGATGAGCGGAGAAGGGATTGTGAAACCCCCGTGGGGAGAGATGAAATTGTGGCAAAACCCAGTCTCCGGAGGCACAGAGTCGAGGAAATCCCCCCACCGATAGGCCAACCCTGTGGGGTGCATCCCCATAGAAGTACTGGTTGGATTCCAAGAGAGCTCGTGGATGAAAGGAGAGATCAATCTCACTCCAGACGAGTACTGGAAATTGATGGCCGAGGAGCCAATGTTGATGAAGGAGAGCTCAGACAGCGGTTGCAGAATGCCGAGCAGGAGCGAAATCAGATAGTTGCGCTCGATCCTGACCGTGCTATAGAATTGGAGGGCGAGGTGCGCAGATTGGCGCAGGTGATGGATGAGATTCAGGGCAAGAGAAAGCCCCCGAGTTGGAGAATAATACTAGATGAAGAATCTCCGTTATCAACTAAGATCATGGGTATTGCAATCCCAAGAGATTTCCACTTTCCCGACCTCAAATACTCCGGGCGAAGTGACCCACTGGTGCATATTAAACGTTTCAACGACATGACGGGTGTGCAGGGGCTAACACCAGCTCAGAGATGCATGGTGTTCCCATTGACACTAGAGGGTCGAGCTCGGGAATGGTACCTCAAGCTGCCACGAGGAAGTGTAAAAGGATACGAGCAGATGTGCCAAGAGCTGGCTGAGCAGTTTCGAGGAACGATAGCCCCATAGGACGATGGAACTGATAAGGATGAAGCAGGAGGAACACGAATCCCTTTGGGATTTTGTAAAACGATACCACTAGGCTGTGCTTGATCTGGGAGCTTTCAATCACCCACAGGCGTTGAAGGGATTGAAAAAGGGCGTGAGAATAGGCCGACTGTGGTACAACTTGAGAAGTCCTATAGTGCAGAATTATTCGACGGGTTATGAGCAGGCGAGGAGAGATATAGAAATTGAAGAGGAAAAATCGGCGAGGATAAAGAGTGAGCAGCTAGAGGAGCTAAGACGAAAGGAGAGGAAAATCCCGAGTGGGAGCGGATTGGGAAAACGAGCTGGGGAATCCTTAGTAATGGGTGGAATATCAGCTCGGTCTCACCCTTATACCATGGCTCAGAGACCGCAACAGTTCCAATATAGCCGAGCTCAGCCTCCACGCCCTCCATTCCCAGAGCGGCAATGAGAATTCTGGCAGTTGGCTGCTCATCTTTATCACAACGCTCCCAGGGCACTACATACAGCCAACTCTAGAGCTGGGTGACCAAGTCAGCTACCTACAATACCAGCTCGGGACGATATCCAGGATAGCCGAGCAGTCCATCTGATTGACCAGAGCTTGGCGTATAGACAATAAACCGCATTAAAAGTATCTATGGAGGAGTTGTACGAGAAGATTGAGGGACGAGGCCTGCTGTACCCTCCTGCCCCTATAACAAAACCCGCTCACCGACATGATAAGAGCAGATTCTGCAAATTCCACGACACTCATGGTCACACTATCATCCAATGTTGTGACCTAAAGATTCAGGTGGAGGATCTGATGAGGAACCGGTACCTGGATGAATATGTAGATGGAGTATCCCCCGTCATTGAATCACAGTATACGTGGGATGAGGGAGTTGAGAGGAGCCTGGAACGTGAACAGCCAACTATCCGTGTGATAGCAGGAGGGCCAACATTGGCTAGGGATTCGAATAGGGTACGAAAGAACTATGGGAGATATGCCATGACCAGCAAAGAGGTGCTTTTCAATTTGCTAGTAGCCAAGAAAGCGAAAGTGAGGCAAGTTCCTATTATGTGGACAGATGACGACGAAGAGGGTATTTTATATCCTTATGAGGATGCACTGGTGATCAAGGCAATGGTGGCTGGTGCAGAATTACGGCGAATACTGGTGGACACGGGCAGCTTAGTTAACATACTGTTTAAGTTGGCCCTAGATGATATGGGAATTTCATACTTAAAACTGGAGCAGACGAATACATTCTTGAAGGGATTTGGAGGAGGACGGTTAACCCCTATGAGGATCATCGAGCTCCTGATTATTGTAGGGTCAAAGCCGTTTGAAAGAACAGTGATGTTGGACTTTGTCGTGGTAGAAGAAAAAAGCCCTTACCAGATGATACTAAGACGACCTTTCATGAGGATAAGCCAATGCTATACATCCACGTATTACCTGGCATTGAAGTATAGAGTAAACAGAGTTGTTGGCATAGTAAAAGGTGACTAGAGGATGGCGAGGAGCTGTTATGCTAAAGCGGCCAAGGAGACACTATAGGTTACCACCTTGGATAGCCGAAGAGATTCTAAAAAGGGTCGCTAGGAGCTAGTGGAGAAATTGGAGGAGGTTTTGGTGAGCAAGAATAACCTGAGCGGAGTGGTAAGGATAGGGTCAGGATTGGGCGAGACAATAAAAGGCGAGCTAATAAAATGCCTACAGTCTCATGCGGATATATTTGCCTGGTCGCATGAAGACATGCCTGGAATTGATCGTGGGGTCGCTTGCCACAAGTTCGCAATCAGGAAAGGGGCAAGGCCGGTGAGGCAGAAAATGAGGTGCTTTAACTAAGAAAGGTACGAGGTCATAAATGTCGAGGTGGAGAAACTATTGAGAACATGATTCATAAGGGAGGCCAAATATCCGGAGTGGATTTCCAATGTAGTGCTAGTAAAGAAGGCCAACGGGAAATGGAGAATGTGTGTGGATTTCACAGACCTTAACAAGGCATGCCCAAAGGATAGCTTTCCCCTATCTAAAATAGATCAATTGGTGAACTCAACGGCATGTCACAGTCGGCTCAGTTTCATGGATGCCTTTTCGGGATACAACTAGATACCCATGGACGAGCAGGATGAGGAGAGCATCACCTTTATAACTGACATGGGTTTGTTTTGCTATAGGGTAATGCCCTTTGGCCTGAAAAATGCAGGAGCTACCTACCAAAGGTTGGTGAACAAGGTCTTCAAGCCATTGATCAGTCACACTATGGAGGTATACGTGGACGATATGATCACGAAGTTTAAAGAACCGAGGGATTATGTGAAGCATTTGGAAGAGACCTTTGAATTGCTGAGGAAGTGTGAAATAAGCTGAACCCAGAGAAATCCGCATTTGGGGTTTTTGGGATTCCTGGTGAGCTACTGAGGGATCGAGGCCAACCCAGAAAAAATACGGTCAGTAACAGAAATGAAGTCCCCCCAAATAGTTAAGGAGGTGCAAAGCCTTATAGGAAAATTGGCAACATTGAATCGGTTCATCTTGCGGGCCACAGATAAATGCCACCCTTTCTTCTAAACCATAAAGAAAGGGAGAAAGATGGAGTGGACGTCAGAATGTGAGGAGGCGTTCGAGCAGTTGAAGGAATATCTAGCCCACGCCCCGTTACTATCAACTCCGAGAGAAGGTGACCAGTTGTATTTGTACTTAGCAATCTCCAAATGGGCTACCATCTCGGTATTAGTCAGAGAAGAGGAAGGAAAGTAACACCCCGTGTACTACACTAGCAAGGCCCTGGTAGATGCAGAAACCAGATATCCACTGATGGAGAAATGGGCATTAGCCTTAATAACGGCAGCGCGAAAGCTCAAACCATATTTTCAGGCCCACCCGATAGTTATGATGACCGACCAGCCACTTCGGCAAATGCTCCAAAAACCGGATACATCTGGTCGGTTAGTAAATTGGTCCGTAGAGCTAAGCGAATTTGATCTATCCTACAGACCCCGAGGAGCAATCAAAGCCCAAGCCCTAGCCGACTTTATGGCTGACCGTATCGAACTAGGGGAGGAAGTTCAGGAGGAACAACCAGTTGAACATGAGAAATAAGAGGGGGTGTGGCTGGTAATGGTTGATGAGTCACGTAGTGAATAAGGATCCGGAGCAGGATTTGTAATACGAAGCCTAGAAGGGGTCAAGGTATCCTATGCAGTGAAATTCGAGTTCCAGCTCACGAATAACTAAGCTGAATATGAAGCCTTCATTACTGGGCTCGGGCTTGCACATGCACAATGAGTAAAAAGGGTAGAAATCCGAGCAGATTCCCAGTTAGTCTGCAATCAGCTCAGTGATCAATTCCAAGCAAGAGAAGAGAAGAGAAGAGAAGATGGGGCTTTATTTGAAGAAGGAAAAGCAGATGGTTGAGCTCTTCCGAGAGGTGGGAATAAAGCAGATATCCCGGAATGAGAATTACCGAGCAGATATGTTGGCCAGAATGGCCGCAATTGCAGATCCAAAATTACCCACGTCAATTCCACTAGAAGTGAGAACCTCGCCAAGCATAGGGGAGGAAGCAGAAGTAATGCGGGTGAACACCGAAATATCTTGGATGGACCCCATTCTCTCACACATCCACGAGGGCATCTTACCAGAAGACAGGAAGCAAGCAAGGAAGTTGAAATATCGGGCATCAAGGTATACACTACTTGATGGGGTACTCTACCACCGAGAATTCACCTTGCCCCTTTTGAGATGTTTGGATGACGATGAAGTAGATTATGTGTTGAGGGAGATTCATGAAAGAATATGCGGCAACCACTCGAGGGCGAGAACTTTGGCTTTCAAGGCGCTTCGGCAAGGGTACTTTTGGCCAACCATGCACCAGGATGCGAAAAGGATGGCAAAGAACTATAAAGTCTGCCAAAGCTTCTCGGAGGTTCCTACTCAGCCCCCAGAAAAGCTAACCACTATGTCATCCCTATAGCCTTTTGCTCAGTGGGGAATTGACCTGATTGGCTCATTACCTAAGGGCCGAGCAGCCGCAACGCATGCAATTGTGGCTATAGATTACTTCACCAAATGGGTAGATGTGGGAGTCCTCAGTTAAATCACAGAGAAAAAGACTACGGATTTTATTTGGAAGAATATCATCTGCAGATATATGATCCCCTATGCCATCATTACAGATAATGAGAGGCGGTTTGACAACAACTACTTCAGAGAGTTCTGCCAAAACTTGGGGGTGGACCTGAAGTTTTGTACCCCAGCATACCCCCAGGCAAACGGGCAGGTGGAAGCAACCAATAAGGTAATAAAGAAACTCCTGAAAACCAAGCTGGGAGAGAAGAAGGGAGCTTGGGTCGATGAGCTACCAGGAGTGTTATGGGCTTACCGGACAACCCACAAAACCGCCACAGAGGAAATCTCGTTTGCTTTAGCTTTCGGTCATGAGGCAGTAATCCCAGCAGAAATCAGAGTGGGGACACATCGGACAGAGTACTTCAACGAGGAGCAAAACGACGAGCAAATCTGCATGAGCCTGGACCTGCTGGAGGAAAAAAGAGAAGGGGCCTCACAGAAAGTAGCCCAATGTCAGCAAAAAATCATGCATTATTACAACAAGAACGTACGCGTGAGGCAGTTCTAAGCAGGAGATTGGGTACTTAGGAAGGTGAACCAAAACATCAGAGATCCTAACCATGGCGCTCTCAGCCCGAAATGGGAGGGCCTGTACAGGGTAATACGAGCGACTGGACCAGGAGCTTACAAGATGGCTTACCCAGATGGACGAGACGTAAAGAGGTCGTGGAATGCTGAACACTTGAAGAAGTATTTCCAGTAAGCAAAGTGCTTTACCAAGTCTTCATTTCGATAAGTTATTTCTGTTAAGTGCATGATGACTTGTGGCATATGCATATATTTCGCATTTTTGTAATCTATGCAAGTTTCAATAAAGACGAATTTAGCATAGATCCATTCGCTAGACAAAGTTTACTAAGGCAAGCAAGTGCCTATTCCTGCTCGGTTGCCTAAAGGACCAGCAAACAAATCTACGAATTTTACTATGGCAAGCAAGTGCCTATTCCTGGTCGGTCGCCTAAAGGACCAGCAGGCAAATCTATGAATTTTACTAAGGCAAGCATGTGCCTATTCCTGCTTGATCGCCTCAAGGACCAGCAGGCAAATCTACGAATTTTACTAAGGCAAGCAAGTGTCTAATCCTACGCAGTTAACTAAAAGACCAACAAGCAAATCTATAAATTTACTTAAGGTAAACAAGTGCTCGTTCCTGCTCGGTCGATTAAAGGACTAGCAGGCAAAGTCAACTAAATATATTAAGGTAATTTGCAGAAACGATCCATAAGCAAAACCATAACAAAAAAAAAACAATCAGAAGGCATCAAAATTTTATAAACATCCAAACGTTTGTAAACAAATGAAAGTGTAGAATTTACATAAAAAATAAAGTCTAAGGATTATGAGGTTCAGCAGCCTCAATAGGAGAAGGATCAACAATCTCATAAAGAGGAGGACCAGCAACTTCTGGGGGAGCAGGCACTGACCCCTGACCTGCTTTAAGAGCATGATCCCCTGCTTTCCTCTCCTGCATCCCACCCGAAGGAACTTCCACTTGATCCTGCTCTCCCTGCTCCTTATCCCCCTAATCGGCCTCGGCCATGTATTTCTGCACTCCAGCCTCCAGCTTGCCCATGTCAAGTTCGGGATATTCTTCCTTCAGCACAAACATTATGCATTTGTAACAAAAGGCGAGCCCAGAATTATACTCTGCATCCAGCCGATCATCCACCTCAGGAGATTTGCCTTTCAGCTCAGCTACCTGCTCATCCAAGGACTTGATCTGCTCCTCGAGGGCCGTCCTCAAAGTGTCTCATTCACTTTGAGCAACCTGAAGATCAGATTTCAGGTCACCCAACTCACCCTCAAGCTTGGAGGAGTTGGACTCAGCAACAGCCACTTTCTCCTCCAGGTCCATGATCTGCTCGTGCAGCTCAATCAGCTTCTCCTTCAAGCGATCAGTAGAATCAGCCTTTTTCTTCAAGTCTTGATTGTTAGCTTGAAGCCTCCTCTCATGGCGCGTGGACCTATTCTTATAGTAAGAAGCCAGAGTAGCCAGCTTGAAGGAGACCTTTTGAACTGAACTAGCTAGCTTGCTGATGCTCATACTCTCAATATCCTTGACTATATTAGATCCCACCGATTTGCCGTAATCCCTCTGGTATGGGGTCAGATAGTCACCCTGGTCCCGAGGTAGAAGATGAGAGGACCGATATCCAGATGGAATGCTGACCTCTGGACTCTTGTCACTAACCTTCTCGCCACCATTCTTCTGAGGTGGAAGAGGGGGCAGAGCAGGAGCATGAGCCTTGGAGGTACCAACATTGGGTTTCTTCAAAGGAGGAGGGGGGTTGCTGGAGCTGTCTAGAACCCGAACACGTTTCCTTATTATAGCACTGAGGATCTTGTTGTCTATCCCAATAGCTACGTCCACTAAGCGCGACCCGACGAGATTTGTTGATGACAGGAAATCTTGATAGGTAGACGTGTTCACCAGAGCAGTTTTTACTTAGAGCAACGGTCTATCGTCAAGATTGTTGATCAGGGGCCACAACTCTGAAAGGACAAACAAGGTTAAAGAACCCAATAAGTAATGATCAGAGAAGTAAAGTATGCAGAAAAATGAACGATCTGGGATGACAAAACGCATTGGAAGGTGAATATCACCACCAAGCAAGTGGATTGCTGGACACCAATTTCATTCAACAAAAAAGAATTTGTTCTTCCAATTTTTACATGAGGAAGGAAAGCCAGTGATAGGCTTCCTTTTTGCGGAGCTTAACATGAAGTAGTACCAGCCTACTTTCCTTGGGCTACTCTTCAGCTGGTACAAATGCTTTACTTCAGTAAGGGAGGGCTCCTCCAGCCCACATCTCTCCCATAGCCCATACATGGCTGAGAGAACCCTCCACCCATTTGGGTGGAGCTGGCCTAGAGCCAGATGCATGCCACCTAATATCCTGGCAAAGTAAGGTTGAAGGGGTAACCGAGCCCCTAACTTGAAACTCTTCAAGTGCATCGTCACATACCCCCTCAGAGGCCGACTGGGACGTCACCTTTCCTAGGGATCACAATGAGAACCTCCTCAGGGATATTGTAGAGGTTTCTAAGCTTAAGTAGATCGGTATGGGTGGTAGAACAAGTAATATAGTCAATGGGATATGTATCTGCTTCCATCTTATGACCAAGGTTTCTCTTCTTAAAGGGTCTGCTCGGCTCAGTACTACTCTCCTCACCATCATCTACTTCCTCAGGAACCCCAGCCCCCTCAGAACTATGGTTTTTACCAGAGCCTGAAGCTGGTCTACCACAGTTTCCCATAGGTTCTAAGTCAGGGGAGGGCAAAGTGGTCAGGGGACAAGGGTACTCAAAGGTATCCATACCATGGGAGAGGCCTACACTACTGGAGGGATGTAGAAAATCAGTGGGTATTGACAAGTTGAGGTATGAATCCTCTATTTCTTCGTCACTCTCATCTACAATTAACTTCTCTCTCCGATTTGACATAGCGAAATCTCAAAAGAAAATCACAGCAAAACCAAGTATACGGGTACAAAAAGGGAAAACACAAAACCCAATCAACAACAAGCAGAGAAGAAGTTAAAGGTAATACCTGGAATAATCTAGCACTGGTAGCACTACTGTGACGGAGAAGGAACCCAGCAAACAAAGGTTTCCGACGCAAAAACTGTGATTAAAATCCAAAGAGGAATTTGGCTTACGACGGAGTGGCAGATAGCAAAACGCAATAACAGCTTTAATTTAGGGATTTGAAACGAAAGGGGAAAATGGGAGCCTTTAAGCACACGGGTGCCAGCTCACACGCCGTATATTGAGGACAGATAAGCCATCGTTTCAAATTTTAAATACGAAAGGGTAAGAGACGACACGTCATTAACCGTTGTTAAAGGCCTGACGAGATATTAGCCCAGCTATGTATATTGGACACGTTCGCAAAGGCCCATACTCATACCAACATCTCCTTAGGCAAAGGACGAAACTTCAGATCCATCACGATAACACGAAGACCAGATAGGTAGTTCCCGAGGTCGATAAGATTCGATTATCAATTTCTACTCTCAACTCATTTCACTTGCAAGACCAGAAACTGGGGGACTGGTGTTAAGTTATAAAAAGCACCAGCTCGGCCATGCCCTCATTTCCCACCCTGAGGCGAATCACTTCAGCTGAATGGCACGAGAAGAGCCCTGGTGAAATGCCTTATACAAGTACGTGCCTACTAGAGATGAGCACGACTAAAGACATATACCGACCAGGTAACCATCGCTTAAAGAAAGGACACACGATCTCACGAAATCGCGACAATTTCGCTATGCCACGAACCATTAAGAGAGACATGGCATTCTATGTTTACCCACAATCCAGTAGTGGGAGACCCGTAAGAGGCGGCCATTACCCGATAAAGGGGGAGCATAAAGAGTATACAAAAATGTGGGGCATCGACTATAAAAAGAGGTAAAACCAATGAAGAAAGAACAGAAAAACAGAAAGAGGAAAAACTCTGCCAAATTTAAACCATATTACTTTCTATACAAACTGCGAGCAAATTAGAAGCAATTACCGAGTCTAAATTGCACCGTTTCCCCGTAAACACCTTGTGCTAACTTAGGCATCGGAGGGTTTACGCCGGTAAAACCACTGGCGTCTTTGATCCACTTTTGTGAACGCAGGCTTAGTAGGAAAAGGAAGGGCGATTCCAACTCCAGTGACTTAAGCGATCGTTAAACCAAGAAGAAATTGACATCTTCTCTATCGACCATATAAGCGTTGGTATAAAGATCTGGTTGGGCAAAGGGCGAGTAGATTTCAGCATCAACAATTATCATAAAGGATTAAATGAAGCTCAAAAAGACACATGGCACAGGTTAGAATCGCCTAGGCTACAACTTTAATTAAAACCTTTTTATCGTCACTAGAAAACAACATTGATTTCCATCGATTAACCTTGTTGCAAAACTTTTTCCTTCAGCTCACTAAAATTTTAATATTTAGATCTGCCAAGCATTGAAGGCAAACTTAAATATTTCTCATGATGAAATACAACCTCCAGCTGGAAGGCCTCCTTCAATTTTCCAAAGACATCAGCCTGTACATTTAGACTGAGAAGTATTGAAGATTTTCTTTAAAAACACCTGGCCAGAAGTGAGTGCTTCTCAAATATTCTCTTAAGCTGTCGGCACTCATCCACTGAGGTTTTCTAAAAAACGAGGCTGTTATCTGCAAACGAAATGTGAGAAATGAAAGGACGATGTCTCTCAAAATCAACACCATGAATTACGTTCGCACTAATAGTATTTTGTAATAAACATGAAAAAGCTTTGGCAAATAAAATAAATAGATAAAAAGAGAGGGTGCAGCCTTGTCTTAATCCTCTTTTAGGGATTATATTGCTCGAAGGAACCCCATTAATTAACACGGAGAAGGAAGAAGCTATAATACAACGCAAAATAAGATCAAATTTTATCATCACCTTTGCTAGGAAATCCCATTCTAAGTGATCATAAAGCTTTTTAATATCTTAGAAAATCCCATTCTAAGCAATCATAAAGCTTTTTAATATCTAACTTCAGAGCCATCATACCATTTTTCCCTTTTTTCTTAATCTAATTTTATGTAAACCTTCATAACCACAACTATATTGTCCATAATAGGTCTACCTGATGCAAAAGCGCTTTGATTTCCAGCTTTAGCTTTTTAACCATTGTTTTTGTAATAATTTTATAGATAATATTGCAGAGACTAATAGGCCTGCATTCGGATACCCTTTTTTGGCTTTTTGATTTTAGGGAACAGAGCAATTTAAGTTTTATTCAAATAAGAGATGTCTCCCCGTCATTCACAATATGAAAACAAACATTTGTTACTATTTCACTGATGATATGCCAATATTTTTTGAAAAACAATCTAGCATTTAGTCCATCAGGTCCAGGAGCTTTGTAGGGATGCATCTGAAAAAAGGCTAGACAAATTTCCTCCTCCATAAAGGCTTTGTCTATCATTTAATTCATATCCTCTGTTACTTTAGGCTCCAAATCAGTAATAACATAATCAATCGAATCATGAGAAGGACTTGAGGAGGTGAATATATTAGTAAAGTCGTTGCACATCTCAGCTGTAATTTTTACAAGCCCTTCTCTCCATCTGTTATTTGTATCCAGCAACCCATCAATCCTATATCTCTTCGTCTAACTGAAGCCCTTGCATGAAAACATCTGGTATTACAATCCCCTTCATTAACCCAGACAACCCTTGATGGTTGCCTCCACCTATCCTCTTCCTCCAGCAAAATGTTATTAATTTTTGTTTCTACTTTCTTGATAGCCTCACTGTCTATTAAATTCAATGAAGTATTTATTAATTTTGTGTATTAATTCTGCAATGCCACCAACACCCTGCTCTTCTTAC
This sequence comes from Citrus australasica, assembly GCA_029618585.1. Lineage (NCBI taxonomy): Eukaryota > Viridiplantae > Streptophyta > Magnoliopsida > Sapindales > Rutaceae > Citrus > Citrus australasica. Next base: position 8,613,447 of record JARCIV010000002.1, on the reverse strand, counting down.
CAAAATTTTCCCTGCTCCAAGCATTCAATGCTTCCTTCAAATTTTCCACTTTATATATGAATATAGAAATATGATTGTTGCCATTCAAAAGCACTAGCATCATGCCATGAAATCTCAATCAGTCTTTTGCAATCATCATACGAGGACCAATAATCCTCAAAATAAAATCTACTGCCCTGCCTATTCTTACTGTCTCTAATGATCTTCCTCTGTTTGTAAAATTCAAATATTAAATCCAGATTGGCAGATAATCAGAGCCCCTAGCTGCCATATGAGCAACCAAAATATTGAAAAATATGTTTCGCCACTGCTCAGAACACAAAAATCTGTCTAGCCTCCCTTTAACCAGACCTTCCTTAAACCTTCGATTTGTGCAAGTAAAAGGCACACCCCTGTGGCCCAAATCACAAAGACCACATTCCATGACTTGGTCTTTAAACTCTAAAAATTGCACTTAAATTCTGTGCGCTACCCCTTCTTTCTCTTACAGTCTCTTGCAGACTGATAATCTCATTAAAGTCACCCTCATATAACCATGGTAGATGACTAAGTTAAGATAATCTTTTCCATAAATTCCAAGAGTGCGCTTTTTAAGCGCTGTCAGGGTGACTATAAAACCATGTGAAACGCCAAGGCTCACCATCTTCCATCATTACTTCAATATCTATGTGGTGGATACTGTGAGAAACAATAAAAAGATCAACATCATCCATGCACGTTAAGGGAAGTCCACCACTTAAACCATTTTGATCCACTGCAAAACAATTGTCAAAACCCGGCTTTCTTTAAACACTTTGCATTTGGATAGTCAACATCTTTGTTTCACATAGAAATATAAGACACGGTCTGACCTGTTGGAGAGCAAATTTAAAATTTCCAAACTTTCAATTCAGTTGTTCCCCAAGTCCCGAATGTTCCAACAAATGAGATTCATGGTTGTCGGCAAGCTGAAACTCAGCCTCCACCGATATATGAACATCATACAACTCCTCCTGATTCACAGCTCCGTTAAAAATTTATTACTGAACAGAGATAACTCTAGTCAGACCTGAATATTCAGTAGAAATCATTTTTAAAAGTTGAGCTTTCCTAAATCTCTCTACTTCTTTGAGGACGGTGGGTCAACCTCCATCACGCCTCTATCGCTCTTAGGACAATCATGAGTTGGCCTTGTTCCCTGTGACTTGCTTTTTGAGCCATTTGCAGGGCTTACCATTTTTCACAGGCTTGATTGGATGTCTTGAGCTTATGATGGGCTTTTTGTACTTCATTTCTCCAAATTCCCATTATCATCATGAATTAAGCTTTTCTCATAAGTTATGGTATAGGCCATAGCTTAAATAGGAAGCCTAATACTACCAATCACACTCTTATTCTCAACTCTCAAATTTGCTTCCTGAGAATTATCTTTCTCGGGAATTGCTTCATCACCGAATTTATTAAATGCTTTACTTGCAATGCTTCTTTACCTAAAGTCACCGACTCACCATATTGTCTCCTTAGCTACCAACACTGGATAAAGAGCCATGATCTGGAACATTCCCATACCCTGTTTCATCTTCTCCCTATACAAACGGTTGGGGTTGAAATCTCTCTGCCCTGTCTTTATGATTTTATCCAGAAACTCTTACTACATTTTCATAAACTGACTTCACTTGATGCCCAATTTCCGCTCGATTTGATGCTTTCAACAAATCTAAATCTACATGGACTTTTTAAGCTGTTAGATTCTTTATCTTCCAAACATTCACGATGAACATGTCCTATTTTACCACAATTATAACAAAAATCGGGAAGCCTTTCATACCTTAAAAATAAAATAATGACCTCATTTTCCTCATTCGGTGATTGGAGTTTTACACACTTCCTTAATGGCTTAGTAACATCAATAATTACTCTCAATTGAAGAAAATGCCCTATATTGCCACCATATGACCTCACCTGCACCTTTTCGATCTCCCTAATTTGTTTTTCTAAGGACAAAGCTATCTCCTTGTTCTATACATAAAATTAGGACATTATGAATTTGTATACAGAAGGACGCATGAGTAAGATCTAGTTTTGGAAGATCTCTAACCCCTTTCGACTCTGTTAGTACAATAATAGCATATGGTCCTTGAATTGCATCAAATGGATGTTAAAATGACTTTTCTCAATGGAGAGTTAGAGGAGGAAATTTATATGGAACAACTAGAGGGTTATATAACCAATAACCAAGAGCGCAAAGTTTGCAAGCTCAAAAGGTCAATATATGGGCTAAAACAATCCTCTAGACAATGGTATCTTAGGTTTCATGAATCTGCGATGACTTATGGATTCTCGATTACCGAAGAATATCATTGTGTACACGTTAAAAGGTCATAAGGTAACTTTTTCATTTTATTGTTATATGTGGATGATATCGTTGGCTAGAAATAATATAGAGTTTGTTCAAACTATCAAGGAATGGTTATTTTTAAACTTTGAAATGAAAGATATGAGTGAAACATCTTATGTCCTGAGAGTTAAAATCTATAGGGATCGTTCTAGAAAACTTCTAGCTCTGTCCGAAAGTCTTATATTAAAAGAATTCTTGAAAATTTTAAAATAGATAAGCGTAAACCTATGGATACTCCCATCTCTAACGGACAAACTCTTAGCCTTGAAATGTATCCAAAGACTTCAAATGAACGAAATGAAATGGCACGAGCTCCATACTCTATTGTTGTTCGAAGTCTCATGTATGCTATAATGTGTACAAGGCTAGATATTTGTTATGTTGTGGGGTTGGTAAGCAGATACCAATCAAATCTAAGGTGCAAACATTGAAATACCACAGCAAGTCTAAACACATAGACACAAAATACAATTTTGTGAGAGATATTGTGGCGAAAAAGGAAGTGTTGATGCAACACATGTTTATGAAATTCTAGTTATGCAACCCAAGAGGGGGGATGAATTGGGATTCTAAAAATTATTCAATTCTAAAAAAAAATATCATGCAAATCTAAAACGAATTTAAAGCAATAACAATTAAATTAATCACAATATAAAAAGATATAGGAAGAGAGATTCAACCACGAAGATTTTTACGTGGTTTGGCCAACCTCGCCTATGTCCACGCCTCCAAGTTTTCCGGGCTTAAGGATTTCACTAAGCAAGCCTCCAAGGTTTCAAGTGCTTACACTTGACTTCTAATGTGTCAATGAACCTTTACAAGAAGAGATTATCCCCAATTTCTTAACCCAAGTGTATCCCAACACTTACAATCACTCAAAGTAAAAGATTACAAATTATTTTTCTCTCACACAATATTTAAGATTACAAATCAATGCCCAATGTGTGAATAGATGAAGCAAGAATGTGTTTAAAGCTCTATAAAGATTGTATTCTCAAATATAAGCTCAATGGTCATGTTGTGATCAACCTTGTTTAAATTTGAATGAGCTTATTTATAGTTGGAGCTAAAACACTAGCCGTTACAGATTGTCTGCCCGAAAACGGCTCGCCGTTAACCATTAACGGTTAACCGTTTAGATTGGTCAAAGTTACCGTTGGGCCAAATTTCTAATAAACAGTTTGTCGTTTAGGCTTACCCTTTCGCCGTTAAATTTCAGAGACCTGCAAGATAAACTTCAGCTATCTGTTTACAGTAAACGGTTAAAGATTTGTACAAAATGACCTTTCTGGAATTTATCGGTTAGCCGTTTGTAATTAACAGTTCGCTGTTTGTTTCCAGTAACCTGCAAAACAAATTAGCCTTATCTGTTTCTATTAAACTTTTGCCGTTTGTTTCCAGTAATAAGATGAGTACAATTTTCCATTTTGAATTTTATTGGTTAGCCGTTTTAATAAACGGTTCACGGTTTAATTCTAGTAGCCTTCCCAGCATTTTGTGTTTTCTGTTTTTTTAACCGGTTAGTGCTTAAGCAATTTGTTACTCTCTGGTTTTAATCGGTTAACCGTTTAAAGAGAAAACAGTTCACCGTTTATTTCCAGAACATTTTTAGTTAGATATTGCAGAGAATCATTTTCCAATTTTGAAATATAACACTTATCCAACCTTTTTTTAATATAATTAGAATGATTATAAGGCTTTCGTTTATTAATGAATAGCTCCAACATTGTAATAAAAAACATTTAAAGTTTGTTATCATCAAAATCAATATTATGAACATATACATGTTAACATTCTCCCCCTTTTTGATGATGACAAACTTCATTCAATATTTTGCTTCCCCTTAATATATGCTCCCCCTAAATGCATGGTCAATTAAATAAAATGTCCAATAAACAGATTTTTACTCAATGAAGCATTAATAAAAAAAAATTATTTTAGAAGAGAATTGTTATTCTTATTAAACGTTATTTCCCCCTTTATCAATTTATAAACTAATTATACATGATCATCATTAATCTCTCCCCCTTTATCATCAAAAAGAAAAGAGAGAAAAGGAATACATAAAGGATAGAATGGAGGAAGAAATTACCTAGTTTAGGCCAGCAAAAGTTTTGGCAGAGTTTCCTTTAAAATGGAACAAATCCTCTAATACAAAATTAGATTAAAACACTTCCAAATATATAACAAGTATCCATGTATCAACAACTTCATTATTCAACAAATAATAATCCAATATATAAGCATCCAACATATAATCATCCAACATCAAGAACAGGATAAAAACAATCCATCATCAAAGTCATAGATAAGTAGGAAAGTATACTAAGACAATATATAAAGAGCAACACACAAAGAAACATAAGATGAAATTTATATCCTAATATGAGAGTCAGAAACTAAGAAGGTGGTGAAGATGTGCTCCCCAGATCATAACCAAAATAACGAAGAACAGTATGTTGTCCAGCTATGAGCTCAAGCTGCTAATCGATGCTCTGCTGCTGGAAGGTCTGAAACTCAGAACAGAGCTGCTGCTGGTCGCGGGAGATAGTGTCCAACCTAGCGATAATCAGCTGCTGCCTCTCCGAAATCCTGCGAACATCATCCGCCAACTGCTACAAAGCGTCCGAAACAGGGGGCTGAACTGAAGCAAGAGGCTGCTTGGGAGCTGGAGGTGGCTCAGAAGCGGAAGGTTGCTCAAGAACAGCAGATGGTTCGGGAGCGGTAGGCTGCTCGGGAGCCAAAGGCAGCTCAGAAGTTGAGGGAATGTCAGTGTCCATCTCACGCTCTTTAGTGTCAGAGTCAGTTGGAGGCTAGGGGACAGAACGACGGCGTGGAGAAGGGGGATGAGCTCCTAGTCTAAAATTCGAAAGCTGATCGGAAGAATAAACATCGTTGAGCATCCGATCATCCTCTGGAGTAATCAAGGTATCTCGGTTTTTGGAGGTAGAAGTCTTGATCCATTTGCCATTCTGTCTAGAAAATCCAATACTAAACATGTCCTCCGGACCAATTCATTTGGTCTCTGCATAACCTGCATCTAAAAAAGGCACCTCAAAGTGTCGCAGTATCTTAGTAATGATATTGTCATACAGAAGCAAGCGGTGGTTACCCGCGGGAGGACTCAACATTTGCCGCACAATAACATAGCCGAGGTTAATGGATCGTCCTGTGATAAGGCTATCTAATAAGCCAACATCTAACCTCATGACCTTTCCTAGGTGTCACGATATGCTGTCAAATGGTGTAGAGGATGCGAACTTGGAGAGGTAATAATTGAGATTGACAAGGTAAATTGCAAATGTCATTAGTCAAGTCCGTACGGCGACAAATATTTCGGACACCAAGATGATGAGCAAAACTATTAAATGAGAAGGCTTTCCTGGATGTATATATTCTATGGCTATCATTAGAAATTCCTAGAATATTGTTCAAAAGCTCAACATCAAATTCAATAAGGACACCCCCAGCCTCAGTAACAATCTTATCTAAGCGAGTTGTGGAGATTTCCATGTTTGAATAGAAAACTCGCACTAAATTTGGATAAACACGGTCATCAAAATCAATGGCAGACTCCCAAGGTTGAAGCATATCCCTAACACTTCTATCACGCACAATTAAGGTTCTAAAATCTTCTATGTCAACATAATAAGAATCAAGTACCTTTTTGCCATTGAAGGTATGGGGAAATGAATTCTTTCGAATTTAGAGACTGCCCGTGGTGGTATGGGATTCCTTTGAGGCGTATCTTTCCTCCTTCGAGTTCTTCGAGAACACTCAGCCATGGTGAGAAATAAGAAAATTTGAAAAAATTGAGGGAGATGTGAGTTGAAGATTATAAACCGATTATTTGGTTTAGAATGGGTTGAGGATATAATTTTGAAACGCAATGTGGTCGAAAAGGGACAAGAACCAGGTAAAAAATAACGAAACTCGACCGAGAGTACTTAGGGTTTTGATTTGGGATTCTTCAATTTCAGGCTTGATTTGAAGATTTGAATCAGTGAAATTGATCTAATGATGATGAAAAATGATTTTATATGTGTGATTTGACAAGAAAATCAAGAGAAATGAAGGTTTGAGGATAGAGAAAGCTTCGACTGCGTAACAATGGTGGAAACAGCAAACGGGTAAGTGAGAAGGAAGAAGAAACCCTTGGAATAGTTTTATACTATACGAAAATGGCTAACCGTTTATTTAAATGGTGAGGGAGTAACTTCCAGAGAGAAATTAATAGGAAACGGTGAAAGGTTAGTCCTTTAACGGTTAAGGAGTATATTCCAGTGAGCTCTTTATTTTTAAACGGTTTACCGATTTCATCAAACGGTAAAAGGGTAATTGGCAAAATAATATCCTAGTTTCTGGAATAATATCGTTTATTGAGACACGGTACACCGTTTATTGAGAAACGGTACACCGTTTATTGAGAAACGATTATCCGTTTATTGTATTTTGATTTCGCTCATTTATTTTCAATATTTGGCCAACAATTAATATGTTCCAAGATCATTCAGTTGATATGAAACATGTTAAAGGCCAGTTTTAATGCATGATTCATGAGCTCACATGTACTCAAAACAATCAATTCATATAAACATTCAAAAATTTAAATACAAGCACATCATTCATATATCATGCTTAAGCATTTCATAAATGTCACTAAATCATCAAATCATCATTCAATCAATGTCAATAGATTCAATAACATGAGTAGTGATGTTAATGCAAAAATTTCATCATCCCAAGTTCATGCCAAATTTTTGAAAATTGATCTTTGCCAAGAGGTTTTGTAAAAATATCGGCAAGTGGTTTTTCCGTAGAAATAAATTTTAATGCAATATCACCCTTTTGAACATGATCTCTGAAGAAATGATTTCTAATCTCTATATGATTGGTTCTAGAGTGTTGAATGAGATTCTTTGAGAGATTTATAGCACTAGCATTATCACACTTAATAGGAATTTATTCAAGGTTAATGTCACAGTCTCTAAGTGTTTGTTTCATCCAAAGAGCTTGTGCACAACAACTTCCTGCAGCTATATATTCAACCTCTGTAGTAAAGTGCAACAAAATTTTGTTTCTTGCTAAACCATGAAACAAGTGAGTGACCTAGAATATGACAAGTTCCACTAGTGCGTTTTCTATCAACTTTATAACTGACAAAATCTATATGAGTTCCTCTAGGATACCAAAGGCTGAGATCTATAGTTCCACTTAAATAGCGAAATATTTGTTTTACAGCAAGTAAATGGGATTCCTGAGGACATGATTGAAATCTTACACACAAACATACACTAAACATGATATCGGGTTTACTTACAGTTAAATAAAGTAAAGATCCGATCATACCTCGATACATTTTGATATCCACTTTTTTGCCTTTTTCATCTTTGTCAAGCTTGGTGGTTGTGCTCATTGGAGCATTTTTGGTCTTTGAGTCATCAATGCCGAATCTTTTGAATAGATCTTTTACATACTTGGCTTGATTTATGAAAAGTCCTTCCTCATTTTGTTTTATTTGCAGCCCAAGGAAGTACTTCAACTCTCTCATCATACTCATTTCAAATTCATTGCTCATGCAAGATGAAAATTCTTTACACAACAATTCATTTGTAGAACTAAAAATAATATCATTAACATAAATTTGAACAACAAGTATGTTTTTGTTCTTATGCTTGACAAAGAGAGTAATATCCGCTTTACCCATTGAAAAATCATTATCTAACGAGAAATTCTTAAGCCTATCATATCATGCTCTAGGTGCTTGTTTTAATCCATACAAAGCTTTAAATAACTTATAAACATGATTTGAAAATTTTTCATTTTCAAAACCAGGGGGTTGTTTTACATACACTTCTTCCATAATATAACCATTTAAGAAAGCACTTTTCACATTCATTTGAAATAAAATGAAATCTTTATGACATGCAAATGCCATTCTACTCTAGCTACGGGTGCAAATGTTTCATCAAAATCAATTCCTTCTTCTTGGTTGTAACCTTGAGCCACTAATCTAGATTTATTCCTTTCAACCAAACCGGATTCATCCATTTTATTTTTAAATACCCATTTAGTACCTATGATGGATTGATGTTCCGGTTTAGGAACTAATTCCCACACATTGTTTCTCTCAAATTGATTTAACTCCTCTTGCATTGCCATAATCCAAGATTCATCATTTTTCACATCCACAAGGATTTGGGTTCAATTTGAGAAATAAATGCATTATGCTTACAAGTATTCCTAAGTGATGATCTAGTTGTAACACCTTGTGAGAGATCTCCTAAAATTATATCCTTAGGATGAGAAGAAATATACCTTCACTCCTTGGGGAGTGTTTGAGAAGTACCTTCATGTTGCTCCATATTTGTTTGCTCTTCTTGTCCATCCTCTTGATTTCTTTGTGGTGCATTCTCTTGTTTATCCTTTGATGATTCTTCTTGTAACTCTCCATCTGCATCATCATAAATAATTCTTTTCTCCGCAGAGAAGTGGTTAGACTCATCAAATGTAACATGCATAGATTCTTCCACGACTAGAGTTCTTTTGTTATAAACTCTATAAGGTTTGCTTAAGTTTGAATATCCAAGAAAAATACCAACATTGGATTTTGGATCAAATTTACCAAGATTATCTTTTGTGTTCAAAATAAAACATTTGCATCCAAAGACTTTGAAATAACCAATGTTGGGTTTTCTATCTTTCCAAAGCTCATATGGAGTTTTATTAAAATTAGATCTAATCAACACACGATTTAAAACATAACAAGCGGTGTGAACGGCCTCGGTCCAAAAATACTTAGGTAATGAATTTTCATTCAACATAGTCCTAGCCATTTCTTGAATTGACCTATTTTTTCTCTCAACAACTCCATTTTGTTGTGGAGTTCTATGTGATGAAAATTGATGCTCAATGCCAAAATCATTACAAAAATTCTCAAATGCATGATTTTCAAATCTCCACCATGATCACTTTTAATACAAGTAATAGAATACCCTCTTTCATTGTGAATCTTTTTACAGAAAATTCTAAATGCCTCAAAGATATCATCTTTATTAGCTAAGAACAAGTTGAAGTGAAAATATGATTTTTGTTTTTAAAAGATGTTTTGATTTGTTTTCTAAATTGACAAGCTTCACAAATTCTATTCTTTTGAAAACCGATTTTTGGAAAACATTTGACTAAATCATTTTTCAAAATTTTTGAAATCAAATCCATACTTGCATGTCCTAGTCTTCTATGCCATAACCAACTATCATCATGCAATGCCAAAAAACATTTATCAAGAGTAGACACACATTCTATGTCAATGATATAAACATTACCACATCTATTTCCAACAAATAAGATCTTGCCATCACATGAATTCTCAATGACACAACTAAATTGATCAAAAACAACTTTATAACCTTTGTCACATAATTGACTAATACTAATCAAGTTGTGTTTCAAGTTCTCAACCAAACATACATTCTTAATTAGAGTTGAGGAAACTTTACCAACATTTCTAATTTCGAGAATTTTTCCTTTTGAGTTGCCTCCAAAAGATACGTCTCCACCATTTTCAATTTTGGTGAAGCTTGAGAACCATGCATAGTTTCCGGTCCTGTGCCTTGAATAACCACTGTCCAAGTACCATTTATTTCTCTTCTTCTTCATGCCCTTTAGAGAAAATCTCAAGTTTTAGGTACCCAAAACTTTTTGGATCCATGAGAGTTAGCAATAGTTCCTTTTGGAACCCAAATGCATTTTATACCATAATATGCATTTCTTTTTACTGGACACCTATTTTTCATATGACCATCTTGATTACATAAATGACATACAACTTGATTGCTACTATATGTACTCTTCACAAATTAGTTCTTATAATATTTGTGTTTCAAGTTTGGCTTATAACTAATACTTCTTTTATCAAACACACATTTTTGTAAGTTGAGCATCTTATCCAACATTTTTTGCCCATTTGTAAATTTCAAAACAATCTCATTTAACTCATTGTTATTTTTCTTAAGCGTTTCATTTTCATTTTCATTTTTCAATTCATCTATGTGTGATTCTAAATGCTCATATGAGGTACTAGATTTCTAATTTGATAATGTAATTCTATCATACAATCTTTTGTTCTCTACTTCTGGGCAAGTAATTTTTGTATTTAGAGATTCATTTTCATTTTTAAGCTTTACCAGTTCCTTTTTAAGACATACATTCTTTTTACTAATCTTCATCAACTCATTATACAATTCTTTAAAAGCATCAAACAATTCATCATAGGTAGGATCACTTACCTCATTGAGATCATCATCATCTCCTATTGACATAAGTGCTAGGTTTGATACTTCTTGTGACTCTTCTTCATCATTTGAATCTTCATCGCTATCATCCCAAGTTACAACCACGGCTTTCTTCTTGAGTTTGTTGATAAGTGGGCACTCCAAACTTATATGGCCAGGCTTCTAGCATTCATAGCATGTGATTACCTTTTTCTTCTCCCTTTGGTTCTTGAAGTTTCTGAATTTTCTTCGCTCACCGGTTTTCTTAAAAAATTTCCTGAATCTCCTTGCTAGCATGGCCAACTCGTCATCATCTGGTTCACTCTCCCCATCACTCTCATATTTTGAAGCTTTGAGAGCAATGCTTTTCTTCTTCTCCTCGTGTCCTTTCTCTACTGCCAAATATTTTTTATACGAAATGAGATAATCAATTTAATCATCAAGGGGTAGAGTATTTAAATTTTTGGCCTCTTCAATATCAGTTCTATTAGGTCTCCATTCTTTTAGGAGTGACCTAATGATTTTCTTTACTTTCTCACTATTTGAGAAAGTTTTTCCTAGAGCTCCTAGAGTGTTCATTATGTTCGTATATATAGTATATATAGAGTACACACTCTCATTTTATTCCATTTGGAATAATTCATATTGTCGAGTGTACCTACTAATTTTAGACTCTTTCACTTGATTTGTGCCTTCATAGACAACTTTAAGTTTGTGCCAAATTTCATTGGCACTCTCACAACTAGATACTCTATGAAATTCTTTCTCATCAAGTGCACAAAACAAGGCATTCATATCTTTGAAATTTAGAGAAGTTTTTCTCTTTTCCAATTTATTCCATTCCCGTGAAGGTTTTGGGATATCTTCCTCGACTTCATTTTTAGTTAAGGGCATAAACGGACCATCACATATAACTTCGCAAATTTCATAATCTAGTGCTTGTAAATAAATTCTAATCCTAGTTTTCCAATATGGGTAATCATTTCCGTCAAAGAACGGTGGTCTAGTTGTGGATTGTCCCTCCTTAAAGGTTGAGTCATTTTAGGTTGCCATGGATCTTTTACTCTAGACGGTTAAGTCCTAACAAGATAACCAAACTCTGATAACAAATGAAATTCTAGTTATGCAACCCAAGAAGGGGGTGAATTGGGATTCTAAAATTTATTCAATTCTAAAATAAAATATCATGCCAATCTAAAATGAATTTAAAGCAATAACAATTAAATTAATCACAATATAAAAAGAGAAGGGAAGAGAGATTCAAACACGAAGATTTTTACATGGTTCGGCCAACCTCGCCTACGTCCACGCCTCCAAGCTTTCCGGGCTTGAGGATTTCACTAAGCAAGCCTCCAAGGCTTTAAATGCTTACACTTAACTTCCAAGGTGTCAATGAACCTTTACAACAAGAGATTATCCCCAGTCTCTTAACCCAAGTGTATCCCAACACTTACAATCACTCAAAGTAAAAGATTACAAATTATTTTTCTCTCACACAATATTTAAGATTACAAATCAATGTCCAATGTGTGAATAGATGAAGCAAGAATGTGTTTAAAGCTCTATAAAAATTGTATTCTCGAATATAAGCTCAATGGTTATGTTGTGATCAACCTTGTTTGAATTTGAATGAGCTTATTTATAGTTGGAGCTAAAAAACTAGTCGTTACAGACTGTCTGCCTGAAAATGGTTCACCGTTAACCATTAACGGTTAACCGTTTAAAGTGGTCAAAGTTACCGTTGGGCCAAATTTCAAATGAACGGTTTTCCGTTTAGGCTTACCCTTTCGCCGTTTACTTCTAGAGACCTGTAAGATAAACTTCAGCTATCTGTTTACACTAAACAGTTAAAGATTTGTACGAAATTACCTTTCTAGAATTTATTGGTTAGCTGTTTGTAATTAACGGTTCACCGTTTGTTTCCAGTAACCTACAAAACAAATTAGCCTTATCTCTTTCTATTAAACTTTTGTCATTTGTTTCCAGTAATAAGATGAGTATAATCTTTCATTCTGGATTTTATCAGTTAGCCATTTCAATAAACGGTTCACGGTTTAATTTCAGTAGACTTCCCAACATTTTGTATTTTCCGTTTTTCTTAACCTGTTAGAGCTTAAGTAATTTGTTACTCTCTAGTTTTAATCGGTTAACTGTTTAAAGGGAAAACGATTCACCGTTTATTTGCAGAACCATTTTTAGTCAGATATTGTAGAGAATCATTTTCCAATTTTGAAATATAACACTTATCCAACCTTTTTAAATATAACTTGAATGATTATAATGCTTTCGTTTATTAATGAATAGCTCCAATATTTTAATAAAAAAATTTAAAGTTTGCTATCATTAAAATCAATATTATGAATATATACATGTTAACAGTCTACACGCTTCATGGTTGCAAATTCATTCACTAAAGCCATGACACAAGATGTTTTTATCACATATACGCGATCATTAGGATTGCGTAGATTATAAAACTTGTACTTAATAAATTCTTTATGTAATAAAATTATTTTGATTTATTTTCATAAGATGCTAATTGGCATGATTAAACATATATGATTATTAAAAGATATGTCCTCAAGTTAAGATCGACTTTCTTACACAAATGATCACCTCAGTTGTTAATGAAAGCAGGCTGGGATGAGACACAAGATTAAGAGAAAGTATTAAATACATTCTCATTGAGCTTATATCTTGAAAATTTTGCCTTGATTAAGTCAAGATGAAGAACCTAATTAGGCTAGATATGAGTTTATTTGGTGCCTTATGAAGGCGAGCTTATTGAGACTCAAATTGGGAGTTTGAATAAGTGACTGATTTAAGATTTGTACAGTCGATAGCCAGACATATGCTCTTACACAAAGAGAATTCACTGTAACACGTGATTTATACGATGCGTGCTTTTATGACCAAAAGGAAAATGAGTGAATAAATCCTTGATTCCTCATTGTGTAAATTCCTTCGAGGTTTAAGAAAGACCTCAACGATTTTCTTAGTTACCATTGATTATATCTTAAAGGGAAAAATTAGTGATAGCTACTTTAACATGTTCTTTCTATAACTATGATGTTATTCGTTCTATGAAACATGTCTAAGAAAGCTGCCAGCCTAGAACTAAAAGATATGAGCAGAGTCAGAAGATTTATTTTCCTAACATCTGACTTATGCATTCATCGGTCGATCAGTTGTATAATTTACCTAGGGATGAATATAATTGTGAATGCATAGAGTGCACAACGCCAAACATAATTTTTGTTGAGAGATTAAATATATGTGTACCAATGTAAAGGATAATGAAATCTAGGAAATATAATGAACAAGTTATTTGAATCTCTTGCAAAAAGTGCAATTGAAATTTTTTTCTCTGCAAGCTCCAATTTATGTTGTTCATGGGTCACACATTGCATTTGCTTGTATGATACTGCGGTTGTGGCTTTGTGCCCAAAAACGCTACTCTCGTTACTTTAGTTACTCAGTCATCCCATCACGTGCGAATGAGAGATGTTAGATTAAGCACCTATGATGGGATGAATCAATCTAACGTTAGTGATAAGATAAACTTAGAGTTTGTCTAGGATTCTTATAAGTTAAAATTAGTATTTTATCTTGATCCTAATCACATAAGATGTAGCTTATCAAATAATTCTAGGAAGTTGATTTAAATCAAACTACACTTATTGTACTATATAAACATCACATGGGTGAGTGATAGCAGGTACAATAATAATCATAAGAATCAGAGTAACATCAAAACAGCGAGAGAAAAAGGAAAAAGGCACTGGGTTCTTACTTCGTGAATTGAGGGGATTTTCCAAATATGTGATTATCCTCTAATCATTAGTGACATAAACTTGTGACGATCCACTCGTGAAGGAGCTCCGTCCGTGAAGGATCCTAGCAATCAATTCATGTTCGTGCTCGTGCTAGTTCCTGACAATCCACTTTTGGAGATTGAAGGGAGCTTATTCTTTACTTTTTGTAGATTCGTGATATTTCATTTCTGCATCAACCAACAAGGTATGGATTTGGTTGAACAAAATAAATTGCATGATTTATTTAGAAAATCATCACTCATATGTTATGGTATAGTCCATAGCCTAATTAAGAAGCCCAATACTACTAGTCACACTCTTATTCTCAAACCTTAAATTTGTTTCCAAGAATTATCTTTCTCAGGAATTGCTTCATCGCCAAATTTATTAAATGCTTCACTTGCAATGCTTATATCATGATTTCCTAAAGTCACCAAATTGTCTCCTTTGCTACCAACACTAGGATTTTGAATTGAATAAAATGTGGGATTATGAACTAGGTCAGTGCTCTGTATATGACTGTGGATTAGGCCATTAAGTAATTAACAAGGAACTCACAGTGCCCATAAGTCCGTAGGGACGAATAAATCGGTAGAGTGCATCTAAATTCTTGAAGAAAACTTCCTGAGAGGTGTCCTTTGATTAGCATCCTCGGATTTTGACGCATAACAAACTTGTAAGGTGACAGGACGGTTGAACATTAATTTACAGCTTTTATTGCTTGTATCTTCACTCTTTATAATTTTACTGGTTAAACAAAATGGACTTTGGGAGCATTTCACAGATTCTCCTGCCCTCAACTGGTGGCGACTCAAGCGTTTTATTGCAACCTGAAATGACCGAAATATATAACTTTATCAGATAAAATACAGTAAATAAAATTGTTGCTTCGTATAACCGTATGTAAATGTGAAGTTTTTTCTATTTGCCATTTTCACAGTTGATTCTGATCAACTCTCCCTCTCATTCCCGCTACAAACTATCATTCTGGTAACATAAACATCCGAGTAAATGACCATTGGAAAACAAAAACTTGGTTTATAGGAGACCGTAATGTAATGGTGTGATCTTAACTTTTTTATTATAATTTATATAGCAACTAATGTAATACTTATTTATCAAATAGTATAATAATAATTTTACTAATTATAAAATTCATCGTTCATTAAACAGGGAACACACGAAGGTGAAATATAAATTAGTACCCTAAAATTGGAATCCTATAATTATTGCATGATGTTAGCACCGGTGCCTTGAGAGCGCCAGGCCGGGCACCTTTACCTTTAGTGTCCAAGCCCAGTTATAGTAGCAAATATATGAATGACTATAGGAAAATTCAGATGCATTTCACAAATCTGAAAAACAGGTCCATTATTGTTATCATAGTAGTGCCCAATAAGATAATATTCAAAAAAGCAAAAAAAAAAAATAGTAATGCCAACGAGACCGCGTCATCCGTTCAAAAATTCAATAAATTAATGCCATTTACACGATAGCAAACCTATCAAAACAATACAAGGATAATTTTATCATTTATTGGTGCAGTGCCGAAGTCGACGATCAATTGAAGTCAAACAATTTTAGCTAGCCATAAATAGTAATCAGAAAGGTTTCAATTCAAAGTTTTAGTTAGCCTAAAGATGGGGCCCCGTTGAAATAAGAAGTATAAATTGGATTAGTTAAAATTAGATTATTTGAATATAAATTATATAATATATTCAATATTGATGCTGCTATATCCACTTTTTTTGTCTTATTATAAAGTCATTTTCAAAAAATAGTGGAAAATTATTTGGGGTGGTTGGTATTCTTTATTTTTCATTTTGCAAAACATAAAACAGTAAAAAGGATTTGGTTGTAGTAATTATTTGCATTTTCAATTGCAAAACAAGTTGATCTTGCTTTCCAAAAATTATAAAGGAATTCAAAACGGCAATTTTGCATGTCCGATATATCTTATCTAAGTTGGATTGATCCCACAACAAAAAGAAAGAATAAAATTAATCATTTATATTTATAAAATCAAAAAAGAATATATATTTTTTTGTTTTTAAAATTATGTTTTATAAAGCATGCAAAGCAACGTGCTATCAACTATTTTTTGTTTTTGAAATTGAAAACGAAAAGGCAAAGAATGAAAAAGGTTAGCAAACGCACTAATCTTCAAGTCGACTCTTATTCATCCAGATTAAACAGCAGCATCTTATAGATGACAATATATGATATGTTATCTATTTATATGCCCAATTATACGTTTCCAAAGACTCTTAACAGCGGTTGCCAAAAAATCAAAATAAAGTAGAAATTTATTTATCAAGACTCTACAAGGGAATAAAAAATAAAATAGCAATATTACTGCCAAATAAATGACTAATTAAACTGCAGTAGAATCAAAACACTGTTACACGATAAATAAATAAAAAATTCTAATAGTAATTTTATTATTCTTGAATACAATAAAGTAATTTTACATATGGTTATAATATGCATGTGTTCGGTAAAATGATCAGAAATTTAGAACGAATTAGACTTACCAGATTAGGATGATACTTTGGAGAGAAGCCTAAATGTAAATGCATGAGACGACTCGTGGTTTGCTTTCTGATCTCTCCGCACTCTGCTATCAGATTTGATAAAAATTTACATCAAATAGTCCACAAACTGATTACATATTAAAAGCTGTGGTTTAGCCTAAATGTATTATTAAGTGAAAGAGATGTTGAAGACTTTGGAATACTATGCTAATTATTAAAATAGTCAGTCATGATAGCATTGTGTTATAAAGTAACAACTGGCTAATCATTAATTAAGAATATATATTAAAATATTGTCCATTCATAATCCCAAACTTATTAAAAAAATTTCCTTGCATGACTCGATACGACGTCATCTTAGTTAGTATCATAAAAAATTTTAGTTTGATGTCATCTTAGTTTGTATTAACCATCTAGAGTCGATAACGGTGGAGGCAAGTGATGTGTTCATAATTTATCTATTATTTTAATGTTTCCATACTTTAATTTTATGTTAAATTATATCTTATTATATTAATTTTTATCTTAATTTTTATATTTTGTTATTTTAGGTACAATATGGGATTAAAGAGGAATAAAATCGGAACATTTAGGAGAAAATCACCTTGAAGGAATTAAAAAGGGAAAGAAATAAAGAGAATTAATTGGAACAAGTCACAAAGGATTTAATTTAATTAATTATTGAGCATGCATGCAAGTGGGGTAGCATTTGAAGAATTAGTTTTCAAAACAAATATGGCAAGCACGTGGATGGGCTTTGGTTTCAATTCTAATTGGCTTAGGAATGACATAGGCGGCTAGGCTTTTGCTTTAATCCTTTTCATTTAAGGATTTGGAGTTGGAGCAACATTATAAAAAGGGGGCAGCCGTGAGGTTTTGGAGGGAAGAGAATTAAAGAGACAAGAGGGCAGCCACAAGAACCACAAACCGAAAGGAAGCAGCAGCCGCAAGTTTTGAGCACTAAACCGAGAGTAGGAGGAATAATTTGGAGCAAGAGGAAGATGCAACAAAATAACTCCAAAAACTTGTTGTCCACATGAAAAGTGATTGAATCTAACGGTTGGAGTTAGACAATGGATAAACGAAGGAGCCAGTTGCTAAAACAAACTGTACAAAACAATAGATTAAATAAAGGTTCACAAACTTATTGCGATTGACTCTACTTTGGGAGGTCATTATCGAAAATTTTTCCACACTGAAGAAATTGTGGGCATCTAAATATTTTCCACTCATCAGAAATCTGGAACATTGAAATCTTGTCCGTCCCCCACAAATTGTGATCGTGAAATTTCAGTTTCGATGTGTGCAGATTAAGTGAGGAACGGCATCAATTAAAGCAAACAGAAATTCCAATCGTGAAGGCGAAGATGTGGATAATTGGAAACAGTATTGGCAATGAAATATGCACATCTCATTGTGTCAAAATAGAGTGAATATGGTGTCCGTTTGATCTGTTGTTGTGACCTTGGAGTCGATGCAGCAGATAATGCCAAAAAATATTAATAATGTTTGAAGGAGAAAGACGGTGGTAATTAGCTTGGGAGGGCCAGTTATGTTTATTTGTTAAAATCAGGGAAGGTGAGAATATTAAGGAGGAGTGATTGTTTAATTTCATTCCAATAAGTGCTATATGAAAAGAGCGAGAGAGAGGGAATTAATTTGTTGGAGAAGAAAGTGAACAAAGATATGCCATTTACCTCTGAACAAACTGTGCAGGTAGATATTTATTTGTTTTTGTAAAGCTTAAACGTGACGATATTGGTAATAGATGAGTTCTTACTTCCGGGGCATGTTCTCATGTGGTTGGATTTTTGTATTCTATACTGCTGACCAATTACGTACGGACGAAATTGGGGTTATGAATTCTTAACTTGGTTTTGTTAATGGCCTGCACTTGGTTGATGAAAATGACTTCTTTGCTTAATTCGTAAACTTGCATCTTTTCCCCCTAAGAATTTCAAAAAAAAAAAAAATCATCTATTAGTCTTGCGTGCATGCTCATCTTCATGCGATGTTGAGGAAAGTTGATTTTCCACCAATTAATATTTGAATATCTGGCATTTCATCAAACACCTACTTGGTCAATTTATTAAACATATTACGGCATCCATGCCTTAAAGACTCGACGCAATTTGATTGAATATTGCTTTTTAAAGTCTTTCCGCAAAATTAATTTCCTATCATACGACATAAAAAGCGCCATCTATTTCATGTCCAAATATGCTTTAAGGGAATTCTTAAATTCAATTTCCTTTTATAGAATATATCCATCTTAATTATCAAACGTTTGTTTGTTCATGTAAAATCATTGCAATCATCCTTTTCACCTGCAAACTCTCTCGCCAAGCAAATTTAAAAGACTATCCATTTTCTCTAATTATATATAATGATATTTATAAGGGTAATTTTTAAAAACCTCCCCTGAGGTTTGAGGCTGTTGCAAGTAGATGGTGAAAATCATTTTATTTGTAAAAGACCCCCTACCGTCAGTTAAAATTTTCATTGACTAACTGTTGACTTTGAAAAGACAATATTACCTCTAATAATAGTTTACGTCAGTTAAAATTTCCTTAAAATCTTAAAAAAAATAAAATTACAAACTTAAAAAAAATTATTTTTTATATCAAATAATTAAGATTTGTAATTTTATTACAAACTTTAAAAAATTACATTTTTATATCAAATAATTAAGATTTGTAATTTTATTACAAATTTAAAAAAATTTATTTTAAGATTTGTAATTTTATTTTTTTAAGATTTTAAGGAAATATGAATAACTTGATCATGGTGAAAATAATTATTTTAATTACTTATAAAATTGTAAATATTTGGAATTGTAAATATTGAGGGTAATGTTGTCTTTTCAAAGTCAACAGTTAGTCAATGGAAATTTAACTGACGGTAGGGGGTCTTTTACAAATAAAATGATTTTCACCATCTACTTGCAACAGCCTCAAACCTCAGGGGATGTTTTTAAAAATTACCCATATTTATAATCATTCGCAAATGCGAGCATTCTCTTTTTTTAAATACGGATATCTGTCAAGCCATACAGTTTAATAGTGTTATTTTTTAATGCACTATAAAGCCGTGTGATTTAATAGCATTAAAATCTGAATCTATTAAATCTTATGTTTTAAAAACGTATTTGCATGGAGAAAAAAAAAATGAGGGTGCCCGCACTAGAAAGCTATCATTAATAACAAATTACTTTAATAATATTTTAGGAATAAAAAAATTTCTTAAATTCTGAATGTTCAAAATAATTATTTAAATGGAAATGGTCTCACTTATATTCAAAAACTTTTTTCTTTCTAAAACAAAAATCATCTATATTACCCTTTTCCATTATAGACCAAGCCGGGTCCTTGAAGCTTAAGTGAGGAATTTCCCATAAAGAACCAAAAGAGGAGAGCGTCTATACCATTTTAGCATAACCATGCTTCACCAGAGCATGCATAGTAGTATCATAATCAAGTTTACCTCTAGGGCACCAACAGTCAGTTAAGATTTTTCTCTTACAGAGATTTCCGTTAATTGGCAATAAGTTGTTGATGGCCCTCTAAAAAATATTTTAATTTTGTTTGGTACTCAGTAAAACTATAAGCACTTAAATCCACCTTGAGCACCATTAGAGCAAGAAGGATTCTCAGGATGTTTCATCATTAAAGATACTTGATAACCACTCTTCACTGAATAAATTCCACTTTTATAATCATCCCAGACTAATTTGTCCTGTCTCGAAGCATGAGGAAGAGGAATTTCTAGAATTAACTTGACATGAACTAAGAGAAACTTTTGTCAGATTTGTTGTTCGTTCCAACAGCCCCTTCTATCAATAAGTTCAGCAACCATATTGTAATCAAGTAAAACCTTTGGTGATATTAGCTTGAATATATGAGGCGTGGCAGCCATCTATATGAGTAGACAACGATTGATTTACCATCACCTACTCTCAATCTAGACAATTCTCTATACCTTCTTTCCTCAAAGTAAACTCCTCCATACATACGAAGGGTTCAATCGCAACTTACTTTTCATGAACTCCCCTTTCGGTAAATATCTATTAATTATTCTGGGCAATGAAGCAACCTCCGGCATAGCTTTCCACGAAGTGCTTGATTAAAATCTCCGAGATCATGAAAGCTTAGACCCACCATCTTCTTTCGGCACACACATCTTTTTCCAATCCATCCAGTGAATACTCCTTGCCGTCACATTGGATCCCCACTAAAATTTTGCAATGATTTTTTAAATATTTTTTAAATTTTGCAATGATTTTTTAAATGAAGCTCAAAAAGACTCATGGCATAGGTTAGAATCGCCTAGACAACAGCTTTAATCAAAACCTTTTTATCGTCACTAGAAAACAACATTGATTTCTAGCGATTAACCTTGTTGCAAAACTTTTCCTTCAGCGCACTGAAATTTTGATATTTAGATCTGCCAAGCATTGAAGGCAAACTTAAATATTTCTCATGATGAGATACAACCTCCAGCTGGAAGGCCTCCTTCAATTTTCCAAAGACATCAGCCTGTACATTTAGACTGAGAAGTATTGAAGATTTTCTTTAAATTAAACACCTGGCCAGAAGCGAGTGCTTCTCAAATATCCTCTTAAGCTGTCGGCACTCATCCACTGAGGCTTTCTAAAAAACTAGGCTGTTATCTGCAAACAAAAGGTGAGAAATGGAAGGACCATGTCTCCCAAAATCAACACCATGAATTACGTTCGCACTAATCGTATTCTGTAATAAACATGAAAAAGCTTTGGCACATAAAATAAATAGATAAAGGAAGAGGGGGGCAGCCTTGTCTTAATCCTCTTTTAGGGATTATATTGCCTGAAGGAACTCCATTAATTAACACGGAGAAGGAAGAAGCTATAATACAACGCAAAATAAGATCAAATTTTATCATCACCTTTGCTAGAAAATCCCATTCTAAGCAATCATAGAGCTTTTTAATATCTAACTTCAGAGCCATCATACCATTTTTCCCCTTTTTCTTAATCTAATTTTATGTAAACCTTCATAACCACAATCATATTGTCTATAATAGGTCTACCTGATGCAAAAGCGCTTTGATTTCCAGTTTTGCTTTTTAACCACTGTTTTTGTAATAATTCTATAAATAATATTACAGAGACTAATAGGCCTGCATTCGGATACCCTTTTTTGGCTTTTTAATTTTAGGGAACAGAGCAATTTAATTTTTATTCAAACAAAGGGATGTCTCCTAATCATTCACAATATGAAAACAAACATTCGTTACTAATTCACCGATGATATGCCAGTATTTTTGAAAAAAATCCAGCATTTAGTCCATCAGGTCCAAGAGCTTTGTAGGGATGCATCTGAAAAAGGGCTAGACGAATTTCCTCCCCCATAAAGGCTTTGTCTATCATTTGATTCATATCCTCTGTTACTTTAGGCTCCAAATCACTAAGAATATCATCAATCGAATCATGAGAAGGATTTGAGGAGGTAAATTTATTAGTAAAGTAGTTGCACACCTCTGCTGTAATTTTTACAAGCCCTTCTCTCAATCTGTTGTTTGAATCGAACAGCCCATCAATCCTATTACTCTTCGTCTAACTGAAGCCCTTGCATGAAAACATCTGGTATTACGATCCCCTTCTTTAACCCAGACAGCCCTTGATGGCTGCCTCCACCTATCCTCTTCCTCCTCCAAAATATTATTAATTTTTGTTTCTACTTTCTTGATAGCCTCACTGTCTATTAAATTCAATGGAGCGTTTATTAAATTTTGTGTTAATTCTGCAATGCCACCAACATCCTGCTCTTCTTACCAAATTTTTCCCTGCTCCAAGCATTCAAAGCTTCCTTCAAATTTTCCACTTTATATAGAAATATGAAAATAGGATTGTTGCCATTCAAAGCACATCATGCCATGAAATCTCAATCAGTCTTTTGCAATCATCATACGAGGACCAATAATCCTCAAAATAAAATCTACTGCCCCACCTATTCTTACTGTCTCTAATGATCTTCCTCTGTAAAATTCAATCCAGATTGGTAAATAATCAGAGCCCCTAGCTGCCATATGAGCAACCAAAATATTGGAAAATATGTTTCGCCACTGCTCAGAACACAAAAATCTGTCTAGCCTCCCTTTAATCAGACCTTTCTTAAACCTTCGATTTGTGCAAGTAAAAGGCACACCCCTGTGGCCCAAATCACAAAGACCACATCCCATGACCGTCTTTAAACTCTTAAAATTGCGCTTAAATTCTGGGCGCTACCCCCTTCTTTCTCTTGCAGTCTCTTGCAGACTGAGAATCTCATTAAAGTCACCCTCGTATAACCATGGTAGATGACTAAGTTAAGATAATCTTTTCCATAAATTCCAAGAGTGCGCTTTTTGATCTTTTCCATAAATTCCAAGAGACTCAAACTTGTGCATTCAAATTCATATCCCACTTGTGTGCTCATTATTAATTATATAGCATTGAGCAATCATTGCTAAATGTCAGTATCATTAGCTACTTCTAATGCTAGCCATTTATTACCTATAAATTGAAGGGCGAATAAAACATGAGATTAGAATCCTCTCTTAATCCGAGTTCTTCGAGTTTTTAAAATCTTGTGCTCATGTATTTTAGTAATAATATATAATTAAGATTTAACTTCTCATATATTTCTATTTATTAACCACCAATTAGTCACGTGAATTTAGCCCAAAATAAATTACAGATCAAGAAAGAGTCTTAGTCCTAAAAATAATGTAAAAATTAGTGTAATTTTATCCCTCCCTTAAATGTTTTTCGCATTATTGCTGAATTTCCCTTCGAAGGATTTTTACCATTTTGGTTTTGGATTGTAATTAATCATTTAAAACATAGAACAAAAAAGGGCCTGAAGGAAACATGATTTTAAAAAATAAATGACAATCTATCTATGTCAAAACGGAAGAGCTTTGAACTTTCAGTCAAGATATTATTGACATTAGTCACAAACAACCTTATTATCTTTTAAATATAACACAATTGACAGCACAACAACTACAGAAGCAAGCAACGAAGTAACAGAAAGTTGGGCCATTGATATCTCATAATCGTACAAATGGAATAATGAGGTATTCAACATAGTGTAACTGCAAATGCAAAAACATAAAGTCAGTCTACAACTTAATAAAACTTCCTTGGAATTGACTAAATATTTTCACATGAAAACGTGGAATCACTTACCTTCCAAATGAACATGTAAAAAGAAACTGTTGACGCTTTACTAGAGAGATAAACAGTTCGAGCCTGATGCCACAGAAGAGTAGCTAGCATGCTGTGGCTAATTATCTACGGGAGAGGAAAAAAAATGTTAATATGTGATTGTAATCACATTCGGGCACAAATAAACTTCTAAAATACATTAAAGGTCAATGCATGTATAACATGTATAATTGAATTTAATATAATCACCACATACATTGTGGTTTTTAAAAAATTAATACACACATATTAGAACATTGGAAAATTCTATGATGCCGTAATTTCGATGCCATAATTATTATGAACCGTTAGATTAAATCAACGATTCACAAAATTTATGAAATAATAAATTTTTTAATTAAATTAAATCTAACCGGTTATAAGCCGGTTAAGTACTTTTTAAAGATAAAATTTGACCGGTGTAAGTTTAAAGGAAAAAAAAAAGGATTTACCTTTTAAAGAAATAAAAAATTAGAAAGGGAAACTTCCATTCATATTTTTCATTAAACCCTAATTAACGAATTCCTAAAGAAACCTCTCATACGTCTACAGATTGCAGCCATTCTTGAGTTGATTTTCTGTCTTGATTTTCTATCTTGTTCAAATTGCTGAGTCTCTGTTGTTGCTGCCTCTATCTTGGTTTGGCCGTCATCACCTATGCAAGGTAAATTTAATCCTCTGTCTCGTTCGAATTGCTAAGCATTTTAGTTTTCTTTCATGGTCATAATTTGTTCACGGCATTGAATCTAAGAATTAAGAAGTCGCTGCAAGTGTTTGGGTTTGCATAGTTTTATTTCATAGTCATAATTTCCGCATTTGTTCACGGAATTAAGAAGTTCCAGTGCACTCCTGCCTTTGCCTCTTGAGAAAATTAGAAGCTTTGCCGATAGCAGTAGCAGTGGCATTAGCAGAAGCTTTCCATATTCAATGCTCTGTTCAGATGCCTCTCCAGTTGCTCATCTAAGCTTTTCAGATCAATCTGATCTGCTCTCACGAACCCATCACTGCTTTCTTTCATTCTTTCTTTCAAGGGTGCTTCTGTTCAAATCACTCCCTCCTCCTCTTTCTTCTTCTTCTTCCTGTTGATGATGATTATTATTATTATTATTATTATTGTTTTTTTTTCTTTTTTTTTCTTCGATTTTGATTGGCCATCAATTTTTTTTTGGGTGAACGATATAGAGTGCTATATGAGTTATGCTAACTGTTGTGACCTTAATTTTGTATTATTGTTTGCATTGATTTTGGTTGATAAACAAATGTGTGATAGATCATGGATGGATGTATGGATGAGGATAATAAATAAATGAAATATACATCAGACACAAGCATTTAATAGTTCAGTTTCTTGTATCATATGATCACATATCTGCCATACCTCCCAATTTCATATGTTTGGAAGAAGAAGACATAAATACAATACATGCAAAGGTCAAACATTTAAGCATTCTCTCTCTCTCTCTCTCTCTGTATGTGTATGTGGCATTTGATGTTGATTTGTGGAATTGTGTGTATTATTGTATTTTAGTATTTCAATTACCTTCATGTCCTTTTTTAAAAAGATTTTTGCCGCTAAAGGAATTTAAATTGAAAATCCTAATCTTGATTTCGATGGTAAAACTTATTTGTTTTATTTTTTCTTGTCTTTATGCATGTAATGTTTACAAAGCCAGCTAATCTTTTCATGATCACTAGGATTCCACAGGTTACACAGGCTCATGGAGGGAGCTTTTTGATGTGGTGATTGCGCAAGCTAATAAGCCAGACTTTTACACATCTAACCATCCTTTCCCGTCTGCTTCTTCAACTTGTTTAACTACTTTTCTTACTACTGCATCGTTAGAACATTCTTTATTGTTTTATACCATTTTCTTCTTTGATGTTTGATGAAAGTCAAAATATGTAAAATTTGCAGTAAGATTGTCGTGACACTAATCTATGTGCTTTCTAATTTCTTAAAAAAAAAAAGGTTAAACTGTTATAGTAAATATTCATGCTGAGGTTCACTGTGCAGTTATTTCATGAAGGAATACTGTATGTAGGAAGTAAAACTCCAATGATTGCCATTTTAAAAACCTTATTAGAATTTTGATATCTAACAACTTGTGGGCTTTGATATTCTGTTTCTGCTGAATAGCATGAATGAATTGCCTTTCCAAATTAGTCATCTGTTTTGAAATTGTGAAAAAATTCTATCAGTCTTGTTCAGTTTACCGAACTAAAACTTCTTAGTCTTCCTTGCTTTTTCTGTGTTTCATGGTTTATTAATTAGCAACATCCAAAAGTAACATCTTTTTTCTTGATCTGTTTTCTGGAACTTTGATATAGCTGCTATGACACAGAGAAGGACACTTTAGTTGCTGTGACACAGGCCTGAATTTTGTTTTTTGGTTATTTAGCAAGATTGAGCAGTGTTTGGACTTAATATCTAACTATCTATGCCATGCAGCGTATGCTGGACAAGTCTCATCAAAATATTGACTGCCTTTTATACGCTTTCTTATTAGTGGATCATAATTCTGAAACTGGAAGTGGGTTTTTGTCTCAAATATAATTGAAGTGATAGAGAATTATGTGAAGTTGCAGAAGAATTTTGGGTTTGAAATGCTTTTGTTTCTAGACAAATTTTCTGTTGTATTTTGGATGATTTGCTGCTGTTTTTGGTTAAATTTTTCTGGTGTTTTGGGCTTCATTTGCTGCTGGTTCTGGGTTAAATATTTTGTTGTTTCTGGGTAAATATACTGTTGTTTTTTAGTTAAATTTTTCTGGTGTTTTGGGCTTCATTTTGTGTTGTTTTTAGGTTAAAATTTTTGCTGCTTCTGGGTAAATTGGCTGCTGTTTTCAGTTTATTTTTCTGTTGTTTTTAGAGAAATTTAATGTTTTTTTGGGTTATATTTTCTGCTATTTCCAGGTAAATTTTTCTGGTGTTTTAGGCTTCATTTGCTGCTGGTTCTGAGTTAAATATTTTGTTGTTTCTGGGTAAAAATATTATTGTTGTTTAGTTAAATTTTCTGCTGTTTTTGGATAAATTTTCTGCTGTATTTGGGATGATTTGCTGTTGTTTTTGGTTAAATTTTTTTGGTGTTTTGGGCTTCATTTGGTGTTGTTTTTAAGTTAAATTTTCTGTTGTTTCTGGGTTAATTGGTTGTTGTTTTTTAGTTTATTTTTCTGCTATATTTGAGATGATTTGCTGCCGTTTTTGGTTAAATTTTTCTGGTATTTTGGGCTTCATTTGCTGCTGTATTTGGGTTAAATTTTCTACCGTTTTTAGATAAATTTTCTGTAATTTTTAGTTTAAATTTTATGTTATTTTTGGATAAATTTATTACTGTTTTTGAGTTAAATTTTCTTTTTTTTTACAGGATCCAAAACTTGTGATATTTTCCATTTCTTTTTGTGCCTAATATCTTCATGTACAGATTCTTGTAAACTCGAAAATGGCTGAAAATGTTGATGAGGGTATCGAGAATGATTTCAAGGACAATGATAATGTGAGCCAGGAAAATGAAATTTTAAGAAAAAATCAGCCTTTCATTGAGTATTTGTAAGTCTTCTTATATTTAATATTATGTGTTTGATTGTTGGTAAATTTATGAGTATTTAGTAAAGCCAAGCACAATAATGTTAACGTGCACTGATTATATGTATTTTTTTTCAAAATATTTAATTGATTGCAGCAAGCAAGAAGCAAAAATATTATGGGAACAAGGAAAAAAAGTGGTGAGTGTAGGTGCAATAATTAATTTCCATTAAATTTGGGACATGTTTCAAGCAATAACTTATTGTCATATTTTTTTAATATTTTAGGATAGAATTAAATTAGGAAAATGTTTCAAAAATTTGAGTGAAGAAGAGAAGGCTAAATTTAGAATGGTTGGTAGTGATATAGCACGGAATGAAGACAAAGAAGATGATTTTGTGAAGGGAACTCAGAAAGCCATGGAAACTAGATGTGCTCCAAAGCGTTTTGCAAAACTAGTGGCAAAATTGTCAGAAAATAAAAAAAAAATTGTTGTGACGTTGGGATTTGAAAGTCTTCTACACATAAAATGTGGTCAACTGAAACGAGATTTATGTTCATGGTTGGTTCAAAATTTTGATCCATTTACTTCATGTATTTTTTTGCATGGTAAGAGTATCAATATGTCGCCTCGAGATTTTGAGTACATTATGGGAATAAAAGATGGTGGAGTCGACATTGATGTGGGTCTTGGTATTGATGACATAGATAAATTGAGAAATGAATATTGTGATGACAGTGGATATATTAAGCTGAAAACTTTAGAGTCAAAATTGGTGAATCAAAGGGAGGTGAATGATGACTTTAAAAGAAGCTTTGTTTTGTTTGCTATAGCTACAATTATTTTTCCTAAATCGGGGTTGAATTTAGCCCTGTATTACTTGGTTTTTTTGAAAGACACCAGTGCCATAAATAAAAAAAATTGGGCAACATGGGCTTTTGAAGGGCTAGTTGAGGGCATACAAAAGTTCAAGGCATGACAATATAAAGTTGTTAATGGTTGTGTACTATTTTTGGAGGTAATAATTTTTTTTAAAAATTGATTTCATCAATTTTATTGTGTTATTTTGTTTTTGCTTTGTTTTGATCATTTTGTTAATATTGCAGCTTTTTTACATGGATTCTATATCATTTGCACGAAAATTTATTGATAAATCTTTGAGTCCAATAACAACATGGACAAATCGAGATGTAACTAACTTATTGAGTTTTGTTAAGAAAAATGGTGGTTATGGGAGCTCAAAGGTATGACATCTACTTTTTATTAATTAAATATTAATGTACCATATTGAAATGACATGTATTTAATAGTATGTGTTATTTACATAATTGTCAACATCAACAATCCATCCTCAACAAAGCACGGCCCAAGAAACATTTGATGGAACGAGTCGGAAGAATGAAGAATGCATACATAATTGTCAACATCAGAAGGAATTATCACTTGTTCGAAAAGATATTGGCCGTATGACATTGGAGCTTGATGGTTTAAAATATAAAAATATTTTAATTAATTGTTATAAATTTTAATTAGCTAATATTAAATAAATAAATAATAATAATAAAAGATTAATAAATTATAATGAATTATAATTAATAAATTATAATTCATTATAATTAATAAATTATAATGAATTATAATTATAATAATGAAATAATTTCATACTGATAATAATAACAATAAAATTATAAATATAATAATATTTTTATGAAATAATAATGTAATAAAATATTAATAATAACTTATTATTATAATAATAATTATAAAGTTTGATTACAATAATATTTTCATAAATAATACTCATAAAACAAAATCATTATAATGATGATGATGATGATGATGATGATTATTATTATTATTATTATTATTATTATTATTACCACCAATTGACAATAATCAACAAAGGGCATTTAAGAAATTATGATAATTCATTCCGATTTCAAGACAAATTAAACACATCAATGGAAATGAATCTCATTCCGACTTCAATTTCTACAGCTCAAATAAATAACTTATTCTTATTCATATTCTTGATTCTGATTGTAGCTCGTTACAATTACTGATTGGTAAATGCACCATGAGCAGATTATGGTGATTTAATTAGGTCTGTTTTTTTCTAATCTAATTAATAATTAGTTTGGGTTGGATAAATTATAATTAACCAGTCTAACCCAACCAAATCTATAATAATAATAATAATAATAATAATAATAATAATAATAATAATAATAATAATAATAATAATAAGAAGAAGAAGAAGAAGAAGAAGAAGAAGAAGAAGAAGAAGAAGAAAAAGAAGAAGGAAAATGATAATGTGTTAATTCTTAATTGCAAAATTATAAAGACTTAAATGGTTTATCTAATTTTTTATTCTTTTTAATCTTTTAATACAAGAGGCTATTTCATTCTTGCATTTGCTGCTCTAGACTACAATTCCAAAACCAAAATCACACTCTCTTATAAGTAAATTCATTATTTTATAAGATTAATATAAAAGTAAGTTGGTTTTAATTTTTTTAGTGAATACTTAACGGCACATAATTATATATCACTTTCATTTTATTTTTGTATATGATGCTAGCTAATTATCTAAAAAGTCTTAATTTGGAATTGGAAAAGGAGATGCAGGAGAAATAAAGTCTATATGCTTTTTGTGGAAATTTTCTTAATTTAAAGATAGTTAATTTATTAACTTTCTTTACGTACACTAGATAGTAAATCAAAATTTCATGTTATAAAAGATTTATATTTGATTTTAATAAGTTTCATATCATTTTCATTGTTCAATTTAAAATTTTGATTTGACCTTCAACCTAATCAACTTAACCAGACAATATAAGGTTTGGGTAGAATTGGGTTAAACAAGTTTATTTAGTTAAGTTGGATGAATTTTATCTCAGCTCATTAAAAAATAGATTAGGTTAGAATTTCACTAACTCTATTAAACCCAACTCATGCCCTCCCTTATATCATTCTATCTAAATCATAAAATGGCAATAATCCAACTCTTTAACCATTTTCACGTTGGATTTAAGTTTAGACGAATTTCCTCCTCCATAAAGGCTTTGTCTATCATTTGATTCATATCCTCTGTTACTTTAGGCTCCAAATCACTAAGAATATCATCAATCGAATCATGAGAAGGATTTGAGGAGGTAAATTTATTAGTAAAGTAGTTGCACACCTCTGCTGTAATTTTTACAAGCCCTTCTCTCAATCTGTTGTTTGAATCGAACAGCCCATCAATCCTATTACTCTTCGTCTAACTGAAGCCCTTGCATGAAAACATCTGGTATTACGATCCCCTTCTTTAACCCAGACAGCCCTTGATGGCTGCCTCCACCTATCCTCTTCCTCCTCCAAAATATTATTAATTTTTGTTTCTACTTTCTTGATAGCCTCACTGTCTATTAAATTCAATGGAGCATTTATTAAATTTTGTATTAATTCTGCAATGCCACCAACATCCTGCTCTTCTTACCAAATTTTTCCCTGCTCCAAGCATTCAAAGCTTCCTTCAAATTTTCCACTTTATATAGAAATATAGAAATAGGATTGTCGCCATTCAAAGCACATCATGCCATGAAATCTCAATCAGTCTTTGGCAATCATCATACGAGGACCAATAATCCTCAAAATAAAATCTACTGCCCCACCTATTCTTACTGTCTCTAATGATCTTCCTCTGTAAAATTCAATCCAGATTGGCAAATAATCAGAGCCCCTAGCTGCCATATGAGCAACCAAAATATTGGAAAATATGTTTCGCCACTGCTCAGAACACAAAAATCTGTCTAGCCTCCCTTTAATCAGACCTTTCTTAAACCTTCGATTTGTGCAAGTAAAAGGCACACCCCTGTGGCCCAAATCACAAAGACCACATTCCATGACCGTCTTTAAACTCTTAAAATTGCACTTAAATTCTGGGCGCTACCCCATTCTTTCTCTTGCAGTCTCTTGCAGACTGAGAATCTCATTAAAGTCACCCTCATATAACCATGGTAGATGACTAAATTAAGATAATCTTTTCCATAAATTCCAAGAGTGCGCTTTTTGATCTTTTCCATAAATTCCAAGAGACTCAAACTTGTGCATTCAAATTCAAATCCCACTTGTGTGCTCATTATTAATTATATAGCATTGAGCAATAATTGCTAAATGTCAGTATCATTAGCTACTTCTAATGCTAGCCATTTATTACCTATATATATATATATATATATAATCATTCTCAGGTACGAACACTCGCATTGTTTTTAATGCGGACATATTTTTAAACCGTGCGGTTTAAAAGAGTTAGTTATTAAATGAACTATAAAACCATGCGGTTTAAAAGAGTTCAAAATTAACTCTCTTAAATCCAGCCATTTTAAAATGTGTCCACATGAAAAATAAATGCAGGTGTCTGCACTAGAGAATAACTATATATATATATATATAATACATTGCACTTGTTGTAAACGTGCAATACTATTTGTCTTCATTCGGAGATACCGTTGGATTAAAGTGATTGAATCTAACGGTTGGAGTTAGAAAGTGGATATATAAACGAAGGAGCCAGTTGCTAAAACAAACTGTGCAAAACAATAGATTAAATAAAGGTTCACAAACATATTGCGATTGACTCTACTTTGGGAGGTCATGATCGGAAAGTTTTACACACTAAAGAAATTGTGGGCATCTAAATATTTTCCACTCATCAGAAATCCCGAACATTGAAATCTTTTCCATCCCCCACAAATTGTGATCGTGAAATTTCAGTTTCGATGTGTGCAGATTAAGTGAGGAACGACATCAATTAAAGCAAACAGAAATTCCAATCGTGAAGGCGAAGATGTGGATAACCGGAAACGATATTGGCGGTGCTGGAAGCTAATGAAATAGTCACATCTCATTATGTCAAAATAGAGTGAATATGGTGTCCGTTTGATCTGTTGTTGTGACCTTGGAGTCGATGCAGCAGATAATGCCAAAAAAAAATAATAATGTTTGAAGGAGAAAGACGGTGGTAATTAGCTTGGGAGGGCCGGTTATGTTTATTTGTTAAAATCAGGGAAGGTGAGAATAGTAGGGAGGAGTGATTGTTTAATTTCATTCCAATAAGTGCTATATTAAAAGAGCGAGTGAGAGGGAATTAATTTGTTGGAGAAGAAAGTGAACAAAAGATATGCCATTTACCTCTGAACAAACTGTGCAGGTAGATATTTATTTGTTTTTGTAAAGGTAAATGTGGCGATATTGGTAATGGATGAGTTCTTACTTTCGGGGCATGTTCTCATGTGGTTGGATTTGTGTATTCTCTAATCCTGACCTATTACGTACGGATGAAAATTGGGGTTATGAATTCTTAACTTGGTTTTGTTAATGGCCTGCACTTGGCTTAATTCGTAAACTTGCATCTTTTCCCCCTAAGAATTTCAAAAAAAAAAAAATCATCTATTAGTCTTGCGTGCATGCTCATCTCATGCGATGTTGAGGAAAGTTGATTTTCCACGATATAGCCACAAACTCTTGTACAAACTTATTTTGTACAAACTGATGTGTCATGATAAGATTGGTTGAATTAAATATCACTTGGCCCACATGATTTATTTTTATTATTTTATATTTTCATTCAACCAATGAATTAATGCCACGTCAGTTTGTACAAAATAAGTTTGTACAAGAGTTTGTGCCTGTATCATTACTCTATTTGAATATCTGGCATTTCATCAAACACCTAATTGGTCAATTTATCAAACATATTACGGCATCCATGCCTTAAAAACTCAACGCAATTTGATTGAATATTGCTTTTTAAAGTCTTTCCGCAAAATTAATTTCCTGTCATACGACATAAAATGCGCCATCTATTTCATGTCCAAATATGCTTTAAGGGAATTCTTAAATTCAATTTCCTTTTATAGAATATATCCATCTTAATTATCAAACGTTTGTTTGTTCATGTAAAATCATTGCAATCGTCCTTTTCACCTGCAAACTCTCTCGCCAAGCAAATTTAAAAGAATATCCATTTTCTCTAATTATATATAATGATATATATAATCATTCTCAAATGCGAGCATTCTCATTTTTTAAATACGGATCTGGGTCAAGTCATGCAGTTTAATAGTGTTATTTTTTAATGCACTATAAAGCCGTGTGATTTAATAGTATTAAAATATGAATTTATTAAATCCCATGTTTTAAAAATGTATTTGCGTGGAGAAAAAAAAAATGAGGGCGCCCGCACTAGAAAGCTATCATTAATAACAAATTACTTTAATAATATTTTAGGAATAAAAAAATTTCTTAAATTCTAAATGTTCAAAATAATTATTTAAATGGAAATGGTCTCACTTATATTCAAAAACTTTTTTCTTTCTAAAACAAAAATATGTTAGGGAGCGAATGAAAATAATCATATCAATTAGGTAGTTTACTTACCTAAGAAGTTTAAGAAAATAAGTGAGAGAGAGAGAGAGAGAGAGAGAGAGAGAGAAAGAGAGAGTAATTATAACTAATAATTACTAATGAAGATGATATTTTCTCCCTACTGTCATTTTTGTGGCCCATGTCTTTTTCTTTTTAATGAAAATAATTATTCATTAAGATTGTCTTTTTCTTTTTAATGAAAATAATTATTCATTAAGATTTTAGTTATGTTATATGATCATATAATATAGATTCTTCTACAACTGTTGGATTTTCATCTGACGGCTGTGGAAGAATTATGTATCAAGATACATGATTATGTAAAATAACAATTTTCTTAAGGCTTTAATCAGACAAACAATTATCACAAGATAACAAAGCCATGAGTTCAGCAGAAGCTTCTTTCAACCAAAGACAATAGTTTGGCCTCAATAATGCCAATTTAGACAACTTGTGAGCCACTGAATTACAAGCTTTAGGTACATACTTAAACACAATAATAGCAACATCCTTAGCCATATCTTGAAACTCGTCAACTAACCATCCTATCTCACTTCTGCTTGGAAACTTGCTAGTAATCGGCCTAATCACATTTTTTTGAATCCAATTCAATAATCAAAGGATAAAGCCCCATTAATTTGGCCATCTTTAAACTTTATAAATACCGAGTGCTTCAACATCATTTGGAAAATGATATCTCCAACTTGCTGCAGCCATGAATCCTCCTTGGGAGTTCCATATAATTGCTTCTAAACCAAGCAATCCTCCATCATAATTTACAGCACACCTATTTTCAGGTTATACCAACAAACATGAGGGAGAGACCAATATTAAAAGGAAGAGTCTCCTCTCAAGAGCAACTTATCTGGGGAATGCTTTTAGAGAGATCTATGAGAGTCCAACAGATCCACTGCTTGGTTATAGGTCAGTACCGGACAACAATTCCCTTTTCTAAATATCCAATTATTCCGTAACTCCAAATACTCTAGGTTGTCACCATAAACAAGCCAAAATCATCTGTATTACCCTTTTCCATTATAGACCAAGCCGGCTCCTTGAAGCTTAAGTGTGGAATTTCCCATAAAGAACCAAAAGAAGAGAGCTTCTACACCATTTTAGCATAACCATGCTTCACCAGAGCATGCATAGTAGTATCATAATCAAGTTTACCTCTAGGGCACCAAGAGTCAGTTAAGATTTTTCTCTTATAGAGATTTTCGTAAGTTGGCAACAAGTTGTTGATGGCCCTATAAAAAATATTTTAATTTTGTTTGGTACACAATAAAACTATAAGAACTTAAATCCATCTTGAGCACCATTAGAGCAAGAAGGATTCTCAGGAAGTTTCATTATTAAAAGATACTTGATAACCACCCTTCACTGAATAAATTCCTCTTTGATCATAATGCCAGGCTAATTTGCCTTGTCTTGAAGCACGAGGAAGAGGAATTTTTAGAATTAACTTGACATCAACTAAGAGAAACTTTTGTCAGATTAGTTGTTCATTCCAACAGCCCCTTCTATCAATAAGTTCAGCAACCATATTGTAATCAATCAAAACCTTTGTTGATATTAGCTTGAATATATGAGGCTTGGCAACCATCTATCTGAGCAGACAACGATTGATTTACCATCACCTACTCTCAATCTAGAATAATTCTCTATGCCTTATTTCCTCAAAGTAAACTCCTTCATACATACGAAGGGTTCAACCGCAACTTACTTTTTATGAACTCCCCTTTTAGTAAATATCTATTAATTATTTTGGGCAATGAAGCAACCTCCGGCATTGCTTCCCATGAAGTGCTTGATTAAAAGCTCTAAGATCATGAAAGCTTAAACCCACCATCTTCTTTCGGCACACACATCTTTTTCCAATCCATCCAGTGAATATTCCTCGCCGTCACATTGGATCCCCACTAAAATTTTGCAATGATTTTTTAAATATTATTGCTAAGTAATAAAAAGCACCAGCTCGGCCATGCCCTCATTTCCCACCCAGAGGCGAATCACCTTAGCTGAATGGCACGAGAAGAGCCCTGGTGAAAGGCCTTATACAAGCACGTGCCTACTAGAGATGAGCACCGACCAGAGAAATGTACCGACCAGAGACATATACCGACCAGGTAACCATCGCACAAAGAAAGGGCACACGATCTCACGAAATCGCGACAGTTTCGCTATACCACGAACTATTGAGAGAGACATGACATTCCACATTTACCCACAATCCAATGGTGAGAGACCCATAAGGGGCGGCCATTACCCGATGAAGGGGGAGCATAAAGAGTATACGAAAACGTGGGACAACGGCTATAAGAAGAGGGAAAACCAATGAAGAAGGGACAAAAAAACTGGGAGAGGAAAACTCTGCCAAATTTAAACCAGATTACTTTCTATGCAAACTGTGAGCAAATTATAAGCAATTATCGAGTCTAAATTGCACCGTTTTTCCGTAAATACCTTGTGCTAACTTAGGTATCGAAGGGTTTACGTCGGTAAAACCACCGGCGTCTTTGATCCAATTTTGTGAACACAGGCTTAGTAGGAGAAGGAAGGGCGATTCCAACTCCAGTGACTTAAGCGATCGTTGAAGAAAGAAGAAATTGACATCTTCTCTACCGACTACATAAGTGTTGGTGTAAAAATTTGGTTGGGTAAAGGACGAGCAGATTTCAGCATCAACATTTTGGCGCTGTCCGTGGGGAGCTGGATAAAAAGCTACCACCAAATTAGTAAGCATCGGAGAAGCAATGAACAATCGGTTATGGATATATCAAGCGCAGGATACCCTAGGGGGCGACAATGAAACTGGTGAAACAATCACTCTCCGAGAGATAGCAAATGAAGCTAGAGAGAGGGTAATGCAAGATCGAATGGAATTGATGGAGAAGCAAATGGAGACTCTCACGGCCATCTTGCATGAGCTGAGGGATGAGCGGAGAAGGGATTGTGAAACCCCCGTGGGGAGAGATGAAATTGTGGCAGAACCCAGCCTCCAGAGGCACAGAGTCGAGGAAATCCCCCCACCAATAGACCAACCCTGTGGGGTGCATCCCCATAGAAGTACTGGTTGGATTCCAAGAGAGCTCATGGATGAAGGGAGAGACCAACCTCACTCCAGACGAGTACTGGAAATTGATGGCCGAGGAGCCAATGTTGATGAAGGAGAGCTCAGACAGCGGTTGCAGAATGCCGAGCAGGAGCGAAATCAGATAGTTGCGCGCGATCCTAACCGTGCTATAGAATTAGAGGGTGAGGTGTGCAGATTGGCGCAGGTGATGGATGAGATTCAGGGCAAGAGAAAGTCCCGGAGTTAGAGAATAATACTAGATGAAGAATCTCCGTTATCAACTAAGATTATAGGTATTGCAATCCCAAGAGATTTTCGCTTTCCCGACCTCAAATACTCCGGGCGAAGTGAACCACTGGTACATATTGAACGTTTCAACGACATGACGGGTGTGCAGGGGCTAACACCAGCTCAGAGATGCAGGGCGTTCCCATTGACACTAGAGGGACGAGCTCGGGAATGGTACCTCAAGCTGCCACGAGGAAGTGTAAAAGAATACGAGCAGCAATGAGAATTCTGGAGCGGCAATGAGAATTCTGGCAGTTGGCTGCTCATCTTTATCACAACGCTCCCAGGGCACTACATACAGCCAACTGTAGAGCTGAGTGACCAAGTCAGCTACCTACAATACCAGCTCGGGACGATATCTAGGATAGCCGAGCAGTCCAGCTGATTGACCAGAGCTTGGCGTATAGACAATACACCCCATTAAAAGTATCTATGGAGGAGTTGTACGAGAGGATCGAGGGATGAGGCCTGCTGTACCCTCCTGCCCCTATAACAAAACCCGCTAACCAACGTAATAAGAGCAGATTCTGCAAATTCCACGACACTCATGGTCACACTATCATCCAATGTCGTGACCTAAAGATTCAGGTGGAGGATCTGATGAGGAACCGGTACCTGGATGAATATGTAGATGGAGTGTCCCCCGTCATTGAATCACAGTATACGCGGGATGAGGGAGTTGAGAGGAGCCTGGAACGTGAACAACCAACTATCCGTGTGATAACAGGAGGGCCAACATTGGCTGGGGATTTGAATAGGGTACGGAAGAACTATGAGAGATATGCCATGACTAGCAAAGAGGTGCTTTTCAATTTGCTAGTAGCCAAGAAAGCAAAAGTGAGGCAAGTTCCTATTATGTGGACAGATGACGACGAAGAGGGTATTTTATATGCTTATGAGGATGCACTGGTGATCAAGGCAATGGTGGCTGGTGCAGAATTACGGTGAATACTGGTGAACACGGGCAGCTTAGTTGACATACTGTTTAAGTTGGCCCTAGATGATATGGGAATTTCAGACTTAAAACTGGAGCAGACGAATACATTCTTGAAGGGATTTGGAGGAGGACGGTTAACCCCTATGGGGATCATCGAGCTCCCGATTACTGTAAGGTCAAAGCCGTTTGAAAGAACAGTGATGTTAGACTTTGTCGTGGTAGAAGAAAAAGGCCCTTACCAGATGATACTAAGACGACCTTTCATGAGGATAAGCCAATGCGTTACATCCACGCATTACCTGGCATTGAAGTATAGAGTAAACGGAGTTGTTGGCATAGTAAAAGGTGACTAGAGGATGGCGAGGAGCTGTTATACTACAGCGGCCAATGAGACACTATAGGTTACCACATTGGATAGCCGAGGAGATTCTAAAATGGGTCGCCAGAAGCTAGTGGAGAAACTGGAGGATGTTTTGGTGAGCAAGAAGAACCTGAGCGGAGTGGTAAGGATCGGGTCAGGATTGGACGAGACAATAAAAGGCGAGCTAATAAAATGCCTACAGTCTCATGCGGATATATTTGCCTGGTCGCATGAAGACATGCCTGGAATTGATCGTGGGGTCGCTTGCCACAAGTTCGCAATCAGGAAAGGGGCAAGGCTGGTGAGGCATAAAATGAGGTGCTTTAACCAAGAAAGGTACGAGGTCATAAATGTCGAGGTGGAGAAACTATTGAAAACAGGATTCATAAGGGAGGCAAAATATCCGGAGTGGATTTCTAATGTCGTGCTAGTAAAGAAGGCCAACGGGAAATGGAGAATGTGTGTGGATTTCACAGACCTTAACAAGGCATGCCCAAAGGATAGCTTTCCCCTATCTAAAATAGATCAATTGGTGAACTCAACGGCATGTCACAGTCGGCTCAGTTTCATGGATGCCTTTTTGGGATACAACTAGA
Organism: Citrus australasica; assembly: GCA_029618585.1. NCBI lineage: Eukaryota > Viridiplantae > Streptophyta > Magnoliopsida > Sapindales > Rutaceae > Citrus > Citrus australasica. Next base: position 8,574,030 of record JARCIV010000002.1, on the reverse strand, counting down.
TACCCATGGACGAGCAGGATGAGGAGAGTACCATCTTTATAACTAACATGGGTTTGTTTTGCTACAGGGTAATGCCCTTTGGCCTGAAAAATGCAGGAGCTACCTACCAAAGGTTGGTGAACAAGATCTTCAAGCCATTGATCAGTCACACTATGGAGGTATACGTGGACGATATGATCACGAAGTTTAAAGAACGAGGGATTATGTGAAGCATTTGGAAGCGACCTTTGAATTGCTGAGGAAGTATGAAATGAAGCTGAATCTAGAGAAATCCGCATTTGGGGTCAGCTCAGGCAAATTTTTAGGGTTCCTGGTGAGCTACCGAGGGATCGAGGCCAACCAAGAAAAAATACGGGTAGTAACAGAAATGAACTCCCCCCAAACAGTTAAGGAGGTGCAAAGCCTTACAGGAAAATTGGCAACATTGAACCGGTTCATCTTGCGGGCCACAAATAAATGCCACCATTTCTTCTAAACCATAAAGAAAGGGAGAAAGATGGAGTGGACGTCAGAATGTGAGGAGGCGTTCGAGCCGTTGAAGGAATATCTAGCCCGCGCCCTGTTACTATCAACTCCGAGAGAAGGTGACCAGTTGTATTTGTACTTGGCAATCTCTAAATGGGCTACCATCTAGGTATTAGTCAGAGAAGAGGAATGAAAGCAACACCCCATGTACTACACTAGCAAGGCCCTGGTAGACGAGGAAACCAGATATCCACTAATGGAGAAATGGGCATTAGCCTTAATAACGGCAGCACGAAAGCTCAGACCATATTTTCAGGCCCACCTGATAGTTGTGGTGACTGACCAGCCACTTCGGCAAATGCTCCAAAAACCGGATGCATCTGGTCGGTTAGTAAAATGGTCCGTAGAGCTAATCGAATTCGATCTATCCTACAGACCCCGAAGAGCAATCAAAGCCCAAGCCCTAGCCGACTTTATGGCTGACCGTATTGAACTAGGGGAGGAAGTTCAGGAGGAACAACCAGTTGAACAGGAGAAATAAGAGGGGGTGTGGCTGGTAATGGTTGATGAGTCACATAGTGAATAGGGATCTGGAGCAGGATTTGTAATACGAAGCCTAGAAGGGGTCAAGGTATCCTATGCAGTGAAATTCGAGTTCCAGCTCACGAATAACTAAGCTGAATATGAAGCCTTCATTACTGGGCTCGGGCTTGCACACGCACTACGACCAAAAAGGATAGAAATCCGAGCAGATTCTCATTTAGTCTGCAATCAGCTCAGTGATCAATTCCAAGCAAGGGAAGAGAAGATGGGGCTTTATTTGAAGAAGGCAAAGCAGATGGTTGAGCTCTTCCGAGAGGTGGAAATAAAGCAGATATCCCGGAATGAGAATTACCGAGCATGTATGTTGGCCAGAATGGCCGCAATTGCAGATCCAAAATTACCCACGTCAGCTCCACTAGAAGTGAGAACCTCGCCAAGCATAGGGGAGGAAGCAGAAGTAATGCGGGTGAACACCGAAAAATCTTGGATGGACCCCATTCTCTCATACATCCACGCGGGCATCTTACCAGAAGACAGGAAGCAAGCAAGGAAGTTGAAATATCGGGCAGTAAGGTATACACTACTTGATGGGGTACTCTACCACCGAGAATTCACCTTGCCCCTTTTGAGATGTTTGGATGACGATGAAGTAGATTATGTGTTGAGGGAGATTCATGAAAGAATATGCGGCAACCACTCGGGGGTGAGAACTTTGGCTTTCAAGGCGCTTCGGCAAGGGTACTTCTGGCCAACCATGCACCAGGATGCGAAAAGGATTGCTAACTTAGGCATCGAAGGGTTTACACCGGTAAAACCACTGGCGTCTTTGATCCACTTTTGTGAACGTAGGCTTAGTAGGAGAAGGAAGGGCGATTCCAACTCCAGTGACTTAAGCGATCGTTAAAGCAAGAAGAAATTGACATCTTCTCTATCGACCACATAAGCGTTGGTGTAAAGATCTGGTTGGGCAAAGGGCGAGCAGATTTCAGCATCAACAATTATCATAAAGGATTAAATGAAGCTCAAAAAGACACATGGCACAGGTTAGAATCGCCTAGGCTACAGCTTTAATTAAAACTTTTTTACTGTTACTAGAAAACAACATTGATTTCCAGCGATTAACCTTGTTGCAAAACTTTTTCCTTCAGCTCACTAAAATTTTAATATTTAGATCTGCCAAGCATTGAAGGCAAACTTAAATATTTGTCATGATGAAATACAACCTCCAGCTGGAAGGCCTCCTTCAATTTTCCAAAGACATCAGCCTGTACATTTAGACTGAGAAGTATTGAACGGTTAAAGATTTGTACAAAATGACCTTTCTGGAATTTATCGGTTAGCCGTTTGTAATTAACAGTTCGCCGTTTGTTTCCAGTAACCTGCAAAATAAATTAGCCTCATCCGTTTCTATTAAACTTTTGCCGTTTGTTTCCAGTAACAAGATGAGTACAATTTTCCATTCTAAATTTTATTGGTTAGCCGTTTCTATAAACGGTTCACGGTTTAATTCTAGTAGCCTTCCCAGCATTTTATGTTTTCTATTTTTTTTAACCGGTTAGTGCTTAAGTAATTTGTTACTCTCTGGTTTTAATCGGTTAACCATTTAAAGAGAAAACGGTTCACCGTTTATTTCCAGAACATTTTTACTTAGATATTGCAGAGAATCATTTCCTAATTTTGAAATATAACACTTATCCAACCTTTTTTTAATATAATTAGAATGATTATAAGGCTTTCGTTTATTAATGAATAGCCCCAACATTTTAATCAAAAACATTTAAAGTTTGTTATCATCAAAATCAATATTATGAACATATACATGTTACCATTCTCCCATTTTTTTATGATAACAAACTTCATTCAATATTTTGCTCCCCCTTAATATATGCTCCCCCTAAACAGATTTTTACTCAATGAAGCATTAATAAAAAAAATTATTTTAGAAGAGAATTGTTATTCTTATTAAACGTTATTTCCCCCTTTATCAATTTATAAACTAATTATACATTATCATCATTAATCTCTGCCCCTTTATCATAAAAAAAAAAGAGAGAAAAGGAATACATAAAGGATAGAATGGAGGAAGAAATTACCCAGTTTAGGCCAGCAAAAGTTTTGGTAGAGTTTCCCTTTAAAATGGAACAAATCCTCTAATACAAAATTAGCTTAAAACACTTCCAAATGTATAACAAGTATCCATGTATCAACAACTCCATTATTCAACAAATAATAATCCAATATATAAGCATCCAACATATAATCATCCAACATCAAGAACAACATAAAAACAATCCATCATCAAAGTCATAAATAAGTAGGAAAGTATACTAAGACAATATATAAAGAGCAACACACAAAGAAACATAAGATGAAATGTATATCCTAATATGAGAGTCAGAAACTAAGAAGGTGGTGAAGATGTGCTCCCCAGATCATAACCAAAATAACGAAGAATAGTGTGTTGTCCAGCTATGAGCTCAAGTTGCTAATCGATGCTCTGCTGCTGGAAGGTCTGAAACTCAGAACAGAGCTGCTGCTGGTCGCGGGAGAGAGTGTCCAACCTAGCGATAATCAGCTGCTGCCTCTCCGAAATCCTGCGAACATCATCCGCCAACTGCTGCAAAGCGTCCGAAACAGGGGGTTGAACTGAAGCAAGGGGTTGCTCGGGAGCTGGAGGTGGCTTAGAAGCAGAGGGTTGCTCAAGAACAGCAGATGGCTCAGGAGCGGTAGGCTACTCGGGAGCCAGAGGCGGCTCAGAAGTGAAGGGAATGTCAGTGTCCATCTCACGCTCTTTAGTGTCAGAGTCAGCTGGAGGCTGGGGGACAAAACAGCGGCGTGGAGGAGGGGGATGAGCTCCTAGTCTAAAATCCGAAAGCTGATCGGAAGAATAAACATCGTTGAGCATCCGATCATCCTCTGGAGCAATCAAGGTATCTCAGTTTTTGGAGGTAGAATTCTTGATCCATTTGCCATTCTGTCTGGAAAATCCAATACTAGACATGTCCTCCGGACCAATTCATTTGGTCTCCGCATAACCTGCATCTAGAAGAGGCACCTCAAAGTGTCGCAGTATCTTAGTAATGATACTGTCATACGGAAGCAAGCAGTGGTTAATCGCGGGAGTACTCAACATTTGCCGCACAATAACATAGCCAAGGTTAATGGATCGTCCTCTGATAAGGCTATCTAATAAGCCAACATCTAACCTCGTGACCCTTCCTAGGTGTCACGATATGTTGTCAAATGGTGTAGAGGATACGAACTTGGAGAGGTAATAATTGAGATCGAAAAGGTAAATTGCAAATGTCATTAGTCAAGTCAGTACGGCGACAAATATTTCGGACACCAAGATGATGAGTAAAAACTATTAAATGAGAAGGCTTTCCTGGATATATATATTCTATGGCTATCATTAGAAATTCCTAGAATATTGTTCAAAAGCTCAACATCAAATTCAATAGGGACACCCCCAGCCTCAGTAACAATCTTATATAAGCGAGTTGTGGAGATTTCCATGTTTGAATAGAAAACTCGCACTAAATTTGGATAAACACGGTCATCAAAATCAATGGCAGACTCCCAACGTTGAAGCATATCCCTAATACTTCTACCACGCACAATTAAGGTTCTAAAATCTTCTATGTCAACATAATAAGAATCAAGTACCTTTTTGCCATTGAAGCGGTCCTCGAAACGCTTGGCCAATGAGGGTATAGGGAAATGAATTCTTTTGAATTCAGAGACTGCCCGTGGTGGTATGGGATTCCTTTGAGGCGTATCTTTCTTCCTTCGAGTTCTTCGAGAACACTCAGCCATGGTGAGAAATAAGAAAATTTGAAGAAATTAAGGGAGATGTGAGTTGAAGATTATAAACCAATTATTTGGTTTAGAATGGGTTGAGGATATAATTTTGAGACGCAATGTGGTCGAAAAGGGACAAGAACCAGGTAAAAAATAACGAAACTCGACCGGGTGCACTTAGGGTTTTGATTTGGGATTCTTCAATTTCAGGCTTGATTTGAAGATTTGAATTAGTGAAATTGATCTAATGATGATGAAAAATGATTTTATAGGTGTGATTTGGCAAGAAAATCAAGAGAAATGAAGGTTTGAGGGATAGGGAAAGCTTTGACTGCGTAACAATGGTGGAAACGGCAAACGGGTAAGTGAGAGGGAAGAAGAAACCCTTGGAACAGTTTTATACTATACGAAAATGGCTAACCGTTTATTTAAATGGTGAGGGAGTAATTTCCAGAGAGAAATTAATAGGAAACGGTGAAAGGTTAGTCCTTTAACGGTTAAGGAGTATATTCCAGTGAGCTCTCTGTTTTTAAACGGTTTACCGATTTCACCAAACGGTAAAAGGGTAATTGGCAAAATAATATCCTAGTTTCTGGAATTAAACGGTACATCGTTTATTGAGAAACGGTACACCGTTTATTGAGAAACGGTTATCCGTTTATTGTATTTTGATTTCGCACATTTGTTTTCAATATTTGGCCAACAATTAATATGTTCCAAGATCATTCAGTTGATCTGAAACATGTTAAAGGCCATTTTTAATGCATGATTCATGAGCTCACATGTATTCAAAACAATCAATTCATATAAACATACAAAAATTTAAATACAAGCACATCATTCATATATCATGCTTAAGCATTTCATAAATGTCACTAAATCATCGAATCATCATTCAATCAATGTCAATAGATTCAATAACATGAGTAGTGATGTTAATGCAAAAATTTCATCATCCCAAGTTCATGCCGAATTTTTTAAAATTGATCTTTGCTAAGAGGTTTTGTAAAAATATCGGCAAGTTGTTTTTCCGTAGAAATAAATTTTAATGCAATATCACCCTTTTGAACATGATCTCTCAAGAAATGATGTCTAATCTCTATATGATTGGTTCTAGAGCGTTGAATGAGATTCTTTGAGAGATTTATAGCACTAGCATTATCACACTTAATAGGAATTTATTCAAGGTTAATGTCATAGTCTCTAAGTGTTTGTTTCATCCAAAGAGCTTGTGCACAACAACTCCCTGCAGTTATATATTCAACCTCTGTAGTTTAAAGTGCAACAAAATTTTGTTTCTTGCTAAACCATGAAACAAGTGAGTGACCTAGAATATGACAAGTTCCACTAGTGCGTTTTCTATCAACTTTATAACTGACAAAATCTATATGAGTTCCTCTAGGATACCAAAGGCCGAGATCTATAGTTCCACTTAAATAGCGGAAGATTTATTTTACAGTAAGTAAATGGGATTCCTGAGGACATGATTGAAATCTTGCACACAAACATACACTAAATATGATATCGAGTTTACTTGCAGTTAAATAAAGTAAAGATCCGATCATACCTCGATACATTTTGATATCCACTTTTTTGCCTTTTTCATCTTTGTCAAGCTTGGTGGTTGTGCTCATTGGAGCATTTTTGGTCTTTGAGTCATCAATGCCGAATCTTTTGAGTAGATCTTTTACATACTTGGCTTGATTTATGAAAACTCCTTCCTCATTTTGTTTTATTTGCAGCCCAAGGAAGTACTTCAACTCTCGCATCATACTCATTTCAAATTCATTGCTCATGCAAGATGAAAATTCTTTACACAACAATTCATTAGTAGAACAAAAAATAATATCATTAACATAAATTTGAACAAGTATGTTTTTGTTCTTATGCTTGACAAAGAGAGTAATATCCGCTTTACCCATTGAAAAATCATTATCTAACGAAAAATTCTTAAGCCTATCATATCATGCTCTAGGTGCTTGTTTTAATCCATACAAAACTTTAAATAACTTATAAACATGATTTGAAAATTTTTCATTTTCAAAACCAGGGGGTTGTTTTACATACACTTCTTCCATAATATAACCATTTGAAATAAAATGAAATCTTTATGACATGCAAATGCCATTCTACTCTAGCTACGGGTGCAAATGTTTCATCAAAATCAATTCCTTATTCTTGGTTGTAACCTTGAGCCACTAATCTAAATTTATTCCTTTCAACCAAACCGGATTCATCCATCTTATTTTTAAATACCCATTTAGTACCTATGATAGATTGATGTTCCGGTTTAGGAACTAATTCCCACACATTGTTTCTCTCAAATTGATTTAACTCCTCTTGCATTGCCATAATCCAAGATTCATCATTTTCCACATCTACAAAGGATTTGGGTTCAATTTGAGAAATAAATGCATTATGCTCACAAGTATTCCTAAGTGATGATCTAGTTGTAACACCTCGTGAGGGATCTCCTAAAATTACATCCTTAGGATGAGAAGAAATATACCTCCACTCCTTGGGGAGTGTTTGAGAAGTACCTTCATGTTGCTCCATATTTGTTTGCTCTTCTTGTCCATCCTCTTGATTTCTTTGTAGTGCATTCTCTTGTTTATCCTTTGATGATTCTTCTTGTAACTCTCCATCTGAATCATCATAAATAATTCCTTTCTCCGCAGAGAAGTGGTTAGACTCATCAAATGTAACATGCATAGATTCTTCCACGACTAGAGTTCTTTTGTTATAAACTCTATAAGGTTTGCTTAAGTTTGAATATCCAAGAAAAATACCAACATTGGATTTTGGATCAAATTTACCAAGATTATTTTTTGTGTTCAAAATAAAACATTTGCATCCAAAGACTTTGAAATAACCAATGTTGGGTTTTCTATCTTTCTAAAGCTCATATGGAGTTTTATTAAAATTAGATCTAATCAAAACACGATTTAAAACATAACAAGCAGTGTGAACGGCCTCGGCCCAAAAATACGTAGGTAATGAATTTTCATTCAACATAGTCCTAGCCATTTCTTGAATTGACCTATTTTTTCTCTCAACAACTCCATTTTGTTGTGGAGTTCTATGTGATGAAAATTGATGCTCAATGCCAAAATCATTACAAAAATTCTCAAATGCATGATTTTCAAATTCTCCACCATGATCACTTCTAATACAAGTAATAGAATACTTTCTTTCATTGTGAATCTTTTTACAGAAAATTCTAAATGCCTCAAATATATCATCTTTATTAGCTAAGAACAAGTTGAAGTGAAAATATGATTTTTGTTTTTAAAAGATGTTTTGATTTGTTTTCTAAATTGACAAGCTTCACAAATTCTATTCTTTTGAAAATCGATTTTTGGAAAACATTTGACTAAATCATTTTTCAAAATTTTTGAAATCAAATCCATACATGCATGTCCTAGTCTTCTATGCCATAACCAACTATCATCATGCAATGCCGAAAAACATTTATCAAGAGTAAACGCACATTCTATGTCAATGATATAAACATTACCACATCTATTTCCAACAAATAAGATCTTGCCATCACATGAATTCTCAATGACACAACTAAATTGATCAAAAACAACTTTATAACCTTTGTCACATAATTGACTAATACTAATCAAGTTGTGTTTCAAGTTCTCAACCAAACATACATTCTTAATAAGAGTTGAGGAAACTTTACCAACATTTTTAATTCCGAGAATTTTTCCTTTTGAGTTGTCTCCAAAAGATACGTCTCTACCATTTTCAATTTTGGTGAAGCTTGAGAACCATGCATAGTTTCCGGTCCTGTGCCTTGAATAACCACTGTCCAAGTACCATTTATTTTTCTTCTTCTTCATGCCCTGTAGAGAAAATCTCAAGTTTTAGGTACCCAAAACTTTTTGGATCCATGAGAGTTAGCAATAGTTCCTTTTGGAACCTAAATGCAGTTCATACCATAATATGCATTTCTTTTTACTGGACACCTATTTTTCATATAACCATCTTGATTACATAAATGACATACAACTTGATTGCTACTATATGTACTCTTCACAAATTAGTTCTTATTATATTTGTGTTTCAAGTTTGGCTTATAACCAATACTTCTTTTATCAAACACACATTTTTGTAAGTTGAGCATCTTATCCAACATTTTTTGCCCATTTGTAAATTTCAAAACAATCTCATTTAACTCATTGCTATTTTTCTTAAGCATTTCATTTTCATTTTCATTTTTCAATTCATCTATGTGTGATTCTAAATGCTCATATGAGGTGCTAGATTTCTAATTTGATAATGTAATTCTATCATGCAATGTTTTGTTCTCTACTTCTAGGCAAGTAATTTTTGTATTTAGAAATTCATTTTCATTTTTGAGCTTTACCAGTTCCTTTTTAAGACATACATTCTTTTCACTAATCTTCATCAACTCATTATACAATTCTTTAAAAGCTTCAAACAATTCATCATAGGTAGGATCACTTACCTCGTTGAGATCATCATCATCTCCTATTGACATAAGTGCTAGGTTTGATACTTCTTGTGACTCTTCTTCATTATTTGAATCTTCATCGCTATCATCCCAAGTTACAACCGCGGCTTTCTTCTTGAGTTTGTTGATAAGTGGGCACTCCAAACTTATATGGTCAGGCTTCTTGCATTCATAGCATGTGATTACATTTTTCTTCTCCATTTGGTTCTTGAAGTTTCTGAATTTTCTTCGCTCATCGGTTTTCTTAAAAAATTTCCTGAATCTCCTTGCTAGCATGGCCAACTCGTCATCATCTAGTTCACTCTCCCCATCACTCTCATATTTTGAAGCTTTGAGAGTAATGCTTTTCTTCTTCTCCTCGTGTCCTTTCTCTGCTGCCAAATATTTTTTATACGAAATGAGAGAACCAATTTAATCATCAAGGGGTAGAGTATTTAAATTTTTGGCCTCTTCAATATCAGTTCTATTAGGTCTCCATTCTTTTAGGAGTGACCTAATGATTTTCTTTACTTTCTCACTATTTGAGAAAGTTTTTCCTAGAGCTTCTAGAGTGTTCATTATGTCCGTATATCTAGTATACATAGAGTACACACTCTCATTTTGTTCCATTTGGTTCATATTGTTGAGTGTACCTACAAATTTTAGACTCTTTCGCTTGATTTGTGTTTTCATAGACAACTTTAAGTTTGTGCCAAATTTCATTGGCACTCTTACAACTAGATACTCTATGAAATTCTTTCTCATCAAGTGCACAAAACAAGGCATTCATATCTTTGAAATTTAGAGAAGTTTTTCTCTTTTCCAATTTATTCCATTCCCGTGAAGGTTTTGGAATATCTTCCTCAACTTCATTTTTAGATAAGGGCATAAACGGACCATCACATACAACTTCGCAAATTTCATAATCTAGTGCTTGTAAATAAATTCTCATCCTAGTTTTTCAATATGGGTAATTATTTCCGTCAAAGAACGATGGTCTAGTTGTGGATTGTCCCTCCTTAAAGGTTGAGTCATTTTAGGTTGCCATGGATCTTTTACTCTAGACGGTTAAGTCCTAACAAGAGAACCAAACTCTGATAACAAATGAAATTCTAGTTATGCAACCCAAGAAGGGGGTGAATTGGGATTCTAAAAATTATTCAATTCTAAAATAAAATATCATGCCAATCTAAAACGAATTTAAAGCAATAACAATTAAATTAATCACAATATAAAAAGATAATTGAAGAGAGATTCAAACACAGAGATTTTTACATGGTTCGGCCAACCTCGCCTACGTCCACGCCTCCAAGGCTTTAAATGCTTACACTTAACTTCCAAGGTGTCAATGAACCTTTACAACAAGAGATTATCCCCAGTCTCTTAACCCAAGTGTATCCCAACACTTACAATCACTCAAAGTAAAAGATTACAAATTATTTTTCTCTCACACAATATTTAAGATTACAAATCAATGCCCAATGTGTGAATAGATGAAGCAAGAATGTGTTTAAAGCTCTATAAAAATTGTATTCTCGAATATAAGCTCAATGGTTGTGTTGTGATCAACCTTGTTTGAATTTGAATGAGCTTATTTATAGTTGGAGCTAAAAAACTAGTCGTTACAGACTGTCTGCCTGAAAATTAGGGGTGGGCAAAAAAACTGTGGTGTAAAAAAAACCGAACCGAACCGGCGGTTTTTTCTTATTCGGTTCGGTTTTTTTTAAAGAAAAAACCGAATAAACCGTTTGTAAAAAAAACCGAAATATTGGTTCGGTATTCGGTTCATTTAGCTGAACCGAAAAACCGAACCGAATAACCGAATTTTTTTTATTTAATTTAAATTAAACATATGTTAATTTTTAATTGATGTGTAAGATAAGAAACATGAACTTGCATGCACACAATCAGAGTATATATATATATATGTAAGTGTTACTGTTACAATTTCCTAAATTTTATTTCTCCAAAATAAACCCTAAAGCTATCAAAATCGAAACCAAAATACCAAATCCAAATCACCCAACCACTGCACACCCACCCACTGCAATCACGGCCGACGCTGCTCACCGGCGATAGTGTCACCGTGAAAGCTGCAGCTTCTTTTCATCGTGAGAAAACTTCTTTTAATATTTCATATTTTGGGAGTATTTTATTAATAGTTAGTAAGATATTAGTGATAAAATGTGTGTTGAATATTTTGTATTTATTGTTAATATTTGTAATAAAATTAGGATAAATTAATTGTTGAAAAAAATTATTACATTCATGAGGCCTAATGGGCTAAAAATTTAAAAATTCAAAACAGACCCATTTTATAAAAAGAACCGACAAACTGAACCGAACCGAACCGAATCGAAAAGAACCGTTTGAACTCGGTTCTTTTTTAATTCGGTTCTTATTCGGTTCTTTTTATAAAATAACCGAATTAAAAGGGTTTACAAAATTTCGAACCGAACCGAACCGAACCATGCCCACCCCTACTGAAAATGGGTCACCGTTAACCATTAACGGTTAACCGTTTAGAGTGGTCAAAGTTACCGTTGGGCCAAATTTCAAATGAACGGTTTGCCGTTTAGGCTTACCCTTTCGCCATTAAATTCTAGAGACCTGCAAGATAAACTTCAGCTATCTGTTTACACTAAACAGTTAAAGATTTGTACGAAATTATCTTTCTGGAATTTATTGGTTAGCCGTTTGTAATTAACGGTTCGCCGTTTGTTTCCAGTAACCTACAAAACAAATTAGCCTTATCCCTTTCTATTAAACTTTTGTCGTTTGTTTCCAGTAATAAGATGAGTATAATCTTTCATTCTAGATTTTATCAGTTAGCCATTTCAATAAACGGTTCACGGTTTAATTCCAGTAGACTTCCCAGCATTTTGTATTTTCCATTTTTCTTAACCTATTAGAGCTTAAGTAATTTGTTACTCTCTAGTTTTAATCGATTAACCGTTTAAAGGGAAAACGATTCACCGTTTATTTGTAGAACCATTTTTAGTCAGATATTGTAGAGAATCATTTTCCAATTTTGAAATATAACACTTATCCAACCTTTTTAAATATAATTTGAATGATTATAATGCTTTCGTTTATTAATGAATAGCTCCAACATTTTAATAAAAAAATTTAAAGTTTGCTATCATTAAAATCAACATTATGAATATATACATGTTAACAGTCTACACGCTTCATGGTTGCAAATTCATTCACTAAAGCCATGACACAAGATGTTTTTATCACATATACGCGATCATTAGGATTGCGTAGATTATAAAACTTGTACTTAATAAATTCTTTATGTAATAAAATTATTTTGATTTATTTTCATAAGATGCTAATTGGCATGATTAAACATATATGATTATTAAAAGATATGTCCTCAGGTTAAGATCGACTTTCTTACACAAATGATCACCTCAGTTGTTAATGAAAGCAGGCTGGGATGAGACACAAGATTAAAAGAAAGTATTAAATACATTCTCATGGAGCTTATATCTTGAAAATTTCACCTTGATTAAGTCAAGATGAAGAACCTAATTAGGCTAGATATGAGTTCATTTGGTGCCTTATGAAGGCGAACTTATTGAGACTCAAATTGGGAGTTTGAATAAGTGACTGATTTAAGATTTGTACAGTGGATAGCCAGACATATGCTCTTACACAAAGAGAATTCACTGTAACACGTGATTTATACGATGCGTGCTTTTATGACCAAAAGGAAAATGAGTGAATAAATCCCTGATTCCTCATTGTGTAAGGTCCTTCGAGGTATAAGAAAGACCTCAACGATTTTCTTAGTTACCATTGATTATATCTTAAAGGGAAAAATTAGTGATAGCTACTTTAACATGTTCTTTCTATAACTATGATGTTATTCGGTCTATGAAACATGTCTAAGAAAGCAGCCAGCCTAGAACTAAAAGATATGAGCAGAGTCAGAAGATTTATTTTCCTAACATCTGACTTATGCATTCATCGGTCGATCAGTTGTATAGTTTACCTAGGGATGAATATAATTGTGAATGCATAGAGTGCACAATGCCAAACATAATTTTTGTTGAGAGATTAAATATATTTGTACCGATGTAAAGGATAATGAAATCTAGGAAATATAATGAACAAGTTATTTGAATCTCTTGCAAAAAGTGCAATTGAGATTTTTTTCTCTGCAAACTCCAATTTATGTTGTTCATGGGTCACACATTGCATTTGCCTGTATGATACTGCGGTTGTGGCTTTGTGCCCAAAAACCCTACTCTCGTTACTTTAGTTACTCAGTCATCCCATCACGTGCGAATGAGAGATGTTAGATTAAGCACCTATGATGGGATGAATCAATCTAACGTTAGTGATAAGATAAACTTAGAGTTTGTCTAGGATTCTTATAAGTTAAAATTAGTCTTTTATCTTGATCCTAATCACATAAGATGTAGCTTATCAAATAACTCTAGGAAGTTGATTTAAATTAAACTACACTTATTGTACTATATAAACATCACATGGGTGAGTGATAGCAGGTACAATAATAATCATAAGAATCAGAGTAACATCAAAAGAGAGCGAGAGAAAAAGGAAAAAGGCAATGGGTTCTTACTTCGTGAATTGAGGGGATTTTCCAAATACGTGATTATCCTCTGATCATTAGTGACATAAACTTGTGACGATCCACTCGTGAAGGAGCTCCATTCGTGAAGGATCCTAGCAATCAATTCATGTTCGTGCTCGTGCTAGTTCCTGACAATCCACTTTTGGAGATTGAAGGGAGCTTATTCTTTACTTTTTGTAGATTCGTGATATTTCATTTCTGCATCAACCAACAAGGTATGGATTTGGTTGAACAAAATAAATTGCATGATTTATTTAGAAAATCATCACTCATATGTTATGGTATAGTCCATAGCCTAATTAAAAGCCCAATACTACCAGTCACACTCTTATTCTCAAACCTTAAATTTGTTTCCCAAGAATTATCTTTCTCAGGAATTGCTTCATCGCCAAATTTATTAAATGCTTCACTTGCAATGCTTATATCATGATTTCCTAAAGTCACCAAATTGTCTCCTTTGCTACCAACACTGGGTAAAGAGCCATGATCTGGAACATTGTCACACTCCTTTTTATCTTTTCCCTATAAAAACAGTTGAGGTTGAAATCTCTATTCTTTGTCCTTATGATTTTAGCAAACCAACTGTGATTAGTTTTTCATCAACTGACTTCGCTTGATGCCCAATCCCCACTCGGTTTGAAGCTTTCAAAAAGTTCAAATTTAAATAGTCTTTTTAAGCTGCTAGCATCTTTATCTTCTAAACATTCACGATAAACATGTCCTATTTTACCACAATTATAACAAAAATTAGGAAGCCTTTCATACCTCACAAGTAAAATAATGACCTCATTTTCCTTATTCGGTGATTGGAGTTTTACATGCTTCCTCAATGGCTTAGTGACATCAATAATTACTCTCAATTGAAGAAAAATGCCCTATATAGCCACCATATGACCTTACCTGCACCTTTTTAATCTCCTCAATTTTTTTTCTAGGAACAAAGCTATCTCCTCGTTCATACATGAAATTGGGACATTATGAATTTGTATATAGAAGGATGCATGAGTAAGATATAGTTTTGCAAGATCTCTAACCCTTTTCGGCTCTGTTAGTGCAATAATGACATTCTTAAAACTCAAAGGACCACCTACAAATACCCTTTTCTTATCTCCATCAGAGTTGAACTTGAACAAGCACCTATGCATTTAATCATAACACTCTTCATCGTTTTCCATACATTCAGTATCACAGCCCTTTGTGTTAACCTTCTTATATCTTAAAATTTTACCCACCAGACAGTTCCGCATTTGCCTTTTCCTCAGCATCACAATTTGATTTGTCAAGTGAAACCACTTCTTCATCATCTTCTAAGATTGACAGTGGTTGCACAACTTTGCTATTTCCTCTGTATCCATAATCAACAAAGCAGAAGAATACAACCCCGACGACTATATAACAAATGGAAAAAGCATAAACCACTAATGGTGCTATTGACAATCAAGTACTGAAACGAAAAAATTCTCTAGTACCATTTTCTAAAGAGCATTTGATGATACTCTTCATTGGCATCTCAGTTCTAATCAAAGTTAGCATGCGGCTTGCTAAAATAAAAATGGTTGTCAATAAAAATTGCAACAGGAAGTTGTCATTTCTGTGGCCATAGTATTCCCTTTTTGTGCTCATTATTTTTTTCTTTTTTAAATATGTTGCTATTCTCTTTATATATATACAATCAAAATTCAATAATCAGAGAAGTTGCTATTATATATCTTTAGTAAAAACTCATATTCAAACTTATGCATTCAAATTTAAATCTACTTGTGTGCTCATTATTAATTATATAGCATTGAGCAATCATTGCTAAAAGTCAATAACATTAGCTACTACTATTGCTAGTCATTTATTACCTATGAATTGATGGATGACTAAAAAATGCTAATAAGATCCTCTTTTAATTCGAATTCTTTGAGTTTTTAAAATATTCTGCTCATGTATTTTAATAATAATGTATAATTAAAATTTAACTTCTCATATATTTCTATTTATTAACCACCAATCAATCACATAAATTTATCTCAGAAGAAATTGAAGATCATGGGAGGGTGGTAGTCCTAAAAATGATGTAAAAATTAGTGTAATTTTATCTTTCCCTTAAATGTTTTCACATTATTGTTGAATTGCCCTAGGAAGGATTTTTATCATTTTGGTTTTGGATTGTAATCAATCATTTAAAACTTAGAACACAAAAGGGCGTGAAGGAAACAAACATGATTTTACCAAATAAATGACAATCTATCTATGTTAAAATGCTTAGAACTTTCAGTAAAGACATTATTGAAATCAGTCACAAACAACCTTATAATAATTTTTAAATTATAACATAATTGACAACACAACAACTACAGTAGTAAGCAACAAAGTAATAAAAGGTTGTGCCATTGATAACTCATAATCGTACAAATGGAAGAACGAGGTATTGAACAAAGTGTAACTGCAAATGCAAAAACATAAAGTCAGTCTATAACTTAATAAAACTTGCTTGGAATTGACTAAATATTTTCATATCAAAACGTGGAGTCGCTTACCTTCCAAATGAACATGTAAAAAGAAAGTGTTGACGCTTTACTAGAGAGATCAACCGTTCGAGCCTGATGCCACAGAAGAGTAGCTAGCATGATGTGGCTAATTATCTGCGAGAGAAGAAAAAAATGTTGATATGTGATTGTAATCACAGCACAAATATATTTCTAAAATACATTAAAGGTAATAAGGTTAATTTATACATGTATGACATGTGTGATTAAATTTAATATAACCACCACATGTACAGTGATTTTTAAAAAATTAATACACATATGCTAGAACATCATTTCTTATTGTACGTCTGATATAATAGCTCTTATATATTTTTAAATTTCTCATATACAAGAACGTAAATACAATATCTTACCATGACAAGTTTGCTCAGCAGGTATGGTGAAGAAGTTAATCCGACTATAATAACGGCTCCATAAGAAATAAGCAGCACATAAACGCAAAGCCAAAGTACCTTTTAAAATGAGTAACAATACACTGATTTGTAAGACATTAAGGAAAATCTGAAACATCAAAAATAAAACATTAAATGATGGGCCTAAAATTAAATTTGTACTTTAATTACTCACTCTTTCTTTCCCTAAAATGACACTAGGCGTTTGAATGCCAAATTCTCTATCCCCATCCTCATCAGGTATATCCTATTAACATCCGAAGCAAGTAAATTAGCAACTATTAATTTGTTTATATACATGCTCTGTTGGACATTTTAATTTTTCGCGTTTCTTAATTACCTTGAGAAGTGAAATCACAAAGCAGAAACAACACTTAATAGCGACTGCAAACATCAATGTTCTCGTAATAGCTATTTGCCTTCCAAGTACGTATTTCTGTACAAATATTATTAGATCATAGAATATATCAAACCCACTTCAACAGAAAAATACAAAAGTAAATAAGAATTTTAAAGTAGGTGACAAAATTATTACATTGAGGAATTAATTCTAGGTCATCAAAAATTTTCCTCGACAAATGACAAGATGAAGAATAATTTGTATATATGTACCTGGATGTGTATGAAGTAAGCAATTTGGAGTACAAGTGCCCTCTCTAGCACCATGTACAATGTAGTTAGATATGAATTTCTCTTCCACCTAAGAAAGGGAAGCTACAGGATCGAGAATAGCCAATTGCCAATGAGATGAATTTTGACCAAATAAACAATAATTGTGTGATATAAGTTCAACTTGAAAATAAGAAGAATCATATTTCCAGGGGGGAAAATGAGGATTACCCCCTTATTGCTTAAAGAAACGAGGATTACCCCCTCATCACTTAAAGAAACTAAGTGAAATTTCCCTCATGTTTTAAAGTAAGTCCAAACATCTTACAGTTACAACGGTGTTAGTTTTGTTTATCATTTTATTATTTGTCCTAGTCTTGATGTATAGCACAAAATTTAAATATTTTGAGAATATAAATGAAGTGAAATGACTTATATACCCTTAACGATTAAATTAATTTAATAATGAATTGTAAATTATGAAGAAAAATTAGCTAACATAATATATCTATATCTATACACACACACACATGGTTTATGCATTTTCCTAGACTTTCCCACGTTTTAAAATCACGGACCAAAAAACTATTATATGTAAATCCCAATACAAATCTAGAGTTTCACAATAGTGTAAAAGCTTTTCACATCCATATAAATCATTTCACAACATCATAAAACCCATATTGTTATGAAACCTCAAATCCGCATGAAAAATCATACAAACATCCGCAAGAGAGAAGCTCTCCCCCCCCCCCCCCCAACCGTCACACACACACACACACACACACACATATACATACATACATGTAAGTGTACGTATTTCTATTATGGCATTTGTATTTAGAGGAGAAACTTCATTATTTATGATAGAGTTTAATTTGTCGGATTTTATGCAAAAGGTTAAAAAAATATAAATGCATATACCCACCATGGTATATTTTTGGATTATACAAACATATATATTGCACTTCCGATTCAGCGTTCACATATGGCCAATGTTATTGTAATTCTACAACTAATATGGGTATTTATGATTTTTTTCCTACTTATAATTTTCTCCATAATTTACAATTCATTCAATTAATTTGATTATTAAGTGTATATAAGTCTTCTAGATTTATATTCTCAAAATATTTAAATTTTACGGGTAACATCAAATATTAGTAGTAAAATAGTAAAATGATATATAAAGTTAATACTGTTCTCATTGTAGGGTTGAACCTATTTTAAAATATGGGGAAGATTTCATGGGGACTAATTCTCATTCTCTCGTATTTTACTGTACATAGAATAGTGCAAACTATAGGTCCGATTTTATTAAAAAAAAAAAACTTTTGTAGGATTGATGTTTGCATCCTACTGTGCACATTTTGTAGGCTTTCCTATGAAAACATCATTTTGTGAAAAATAACGCGAGTTGAAACATTAAAACTAACAAAATATTTTTAAAAGTGTGGCAATGAATTTCACGCAGAGACTGGCACTTACATCCGCCGAATAAGCACTTGCAAGGAGAAACCATATGATAAGGGCCAAAAGCAACGGTGGAGATCGAAGCATAATTCCCATGGCCAGACTCTGAAAATTGAGACCAATGAATTATAAATAACAAAAATTTAGACGTCGAAAAATACAAATTTTTTATAGCCATTTTTCCTATATACTAATGAGCAAAAATTAAACACAAATTTGAAAGGTGCTGTTAGCATTTGCTTACCACCAATAAAGATGAGGAAGCAACTGCTATTCCAGTTCGCATGGACACGTCACCAGAAGTAAGGGGGAGATCAGGCTTGTTGATCTTTGAAATATGGTAAACTCATTGATTAGCCAAAAAACCGATGAATAATGAAATAATTAAGCATAATTATATGTGCTGTGGACTCAACAAATTTACTTTGTGACTGCCATTATGTGTATACAATCTGATTTGATAATTATTCCATCACATATAATGTTTCGTGGCTGGCCTAGTATTTTAGGTGGTAAATGAATAAAATTATGACAATTGTTTTGCCTTTTAGTGAACTTTGTGAAATTTTTAATAAAAATTAAAAAATGTTAGAGAAAAATTCATAAAGTTTAACGCCCGTCATCTACATAACGCCTATATATCATCCCTTATTCTAGTGAATACGGGGAAAGTGCTTTTGGTGCTTTTTCGTCCATCACAGAGTCCACATTTCGGCTACTAAAAAGCTTGTCTTTGATATCACCTATTGGGAGACTAGGCTATGGATGTCTAGGTGTCTAATCTAAGGACAAATATTTTAATTAAGTGGAGTGACTCATCTTATATTTAAGTCCATGCATCACTGATTCTCCAACCAATGTGAGACAACCAAACCCTCAAAATATAACAACAAAATTAAGTATTCTTTTGTTCAATGTATAAACTATATTTAGCATAAAAAGTAACTGCCGCGTCTACTGAAATACCTTGTCTATTTTAACATCATACAACTGGTTTATAGCAAACTCATAAACGGTCATCAGCAATCCGGGCACCATGGCCTGAAATATATATAAAGAAGAATTAATGTCAATCAAATAAATAACATTACGAGCAGTTGTTTTTGTCTGTCACTTAAAGTTTACCTTCAAAAATCCGATGAAATATGTGGGAGTCAAATCATCAAGATTTTGTAGGGGAAGAAGAGAAACCGATGTTATAGCAATTACCTAATAAGCATAAATGAAAAAAAAAACAAAACTATATTAATGTCATATATATATATATATATATATAGCAATTAAAACAAATTTAATAGCATGTCCACATTAAAAAAAAAAAAAGAGCATCCGCACTTGAGAATAATTAATATTCGATTGGGAGCTAGTCATTCTCAAGCATGGGCACCAATACTTTTAAAATATACAATATTGTAAAGAGTTTTTTCAATGTTGTAGTTTGTGGAAAAAATCAGTTATAATATTGTAAAATACTGAATCTATACTTTGAAAAATGCAGTCATTCGCGCTTGAGAAGCTCTGTTGATTTGGTCCAAGATTATGGAGTTTGTTAAAACGCAAGAAAGATATTAAATCATATAATTTAATAGTTGTTTCGAACTTTAATAAAGTTTAGGATTTTGAATTGAATAAAATGTGGGATTATGAACTAGGTCAGTGCTCTGTATATGACTGTGGATTAGGGCATTAAGTAATTAACAAGGAACTCACAGTGCCCATAAGTCCGTAGGGACGAATAAATCGGTAGAGTGCATCTAAATTCTTGAAGAAAACTTCCTGAGAGGTCGTCCTTTGATTAGCATCCTCGGATTTTGACGCATAACAAACTTGTAAGGTGACAGGACGGTTGAACATTAATTTACAGCTTTTATTGCTTGTATCTTCACTCTTTATAATTTTACTGGTTAAACAAAATGGACTTTGGGAGCATTTCACAGATTCTCCTGCCCTCAACTGGTGGCGATTCAAGCGTTTTATTGCAACCTGAAATGACCGAAATATATAACTTTATCAGATAAAATACAGTAAATAAAATTGTTGCTTCGTATAACCGTATGTAAATGTGAAGTTTTTTCTATTTGCCATTTTCACAGTTGATTCTTATCAACTCTCCCTCTCATTCCCGCTACAAACTATCATTCTGGTAACATAAACATCCGAGTAAATGACCATTGGAAAACAAAAACTTGGTTTATAGGAGACCGTAATGTAATATAGTGATCTTAACTTTTTTATTATAATTTATATAGCAACTAATGTAATACTTATTTATCAAATAGTATAATAATAATTTTACTAATTATAAAATTCATCGTTCATTAAACAGGGAACACACGAAGGTGAAATATAAATTAGTACCCTAAAATTGGAATCCTATAATTATTGCATGATGTTAGCACCGGTGCCTTGAGAGCGCCAGGCCGGGCACCTTTACCTTTAGTGTCCAAGCCCAGTTATAGTAGCAAATATATGAATGACTATAGGAAAATTCAGATGCATTTCACAAATCTGAAAAACAGGTCCATTATTGTTATCATAGTAGTGCCCAATAAGATAATATTCAAAAAAGCAAAAAAAAAAATAGTAATGCCAACGAGACCGCGTCATCCGTTCAAAAATTCAATAAATTAATGCCATTTACACGATAGCAAACCTATCAAAACAATACAAGGATAATTTTATCATTTATTGGTGCAGTGCCGAAGTCGACGATCAATTGAAGTCAAACAATTTTAGTTAGCCATAAATAGTAATCAGAAAGGTTTCAATTCAAAGTTTTAGTTAGCCTAAAGATGGGGCCCCGTTGAAATAAGAAGTATAAATTGGATTAGTTAAAATTAGATTATTTGAATATAAATTATATAATGTATTCAATATTGATGCTGCTATATCCACTTTTTTTGTCTTATTATAAGGTCATTTTCAAAAAATAGTGGAAAATTATTTGGGGTGGTTGGTATTCTTTATTTTTCATTTTGCAAAACATAAAACAGTAAAAAGGATTTGGTTGTAGTAATTATTTGCATTTTCAATTGCAAAACAAGTTGATCTTGCTTTCCAAAAATTATAAAGGAATTCAAAACGGCAATTTTACATGTCCGATATATCTTATCTAAGCTGGATTGATCCCACAACAAAAAGAAAGAATAAAATTAATCATTTATATTTATAAAATCAAAAAAGAATATATATATTTTTTTGTTTTTAAAATTATGTTTTATAAAGCATGCAAAGCAACGTGCTATCAACTATTTTTTGTTTTTGAAATTGAAAACGAAAAGGCAAAGAATGAAAAAGGTTAGCAAACGCACTAATCTTCAAGTCGACTCTTATTCATCCAGATTAAACAGCAGCATCTTATAGATGACAATATATGATATGTTATCTATTTATATGCCCAATTATACGTTTCCAAAGACTCTTAACAGCGGTTGCCAAAAAATCAAAATAAAGTAGAAATTTATTTATCAAGACTCTACAAGGGAAAAAAAAATAAAATAGCAATATTACTGCCAAATAAATGACTAATTAAACTGCAGTAGAATCAAAACACTGTTACACGATAAATAAATAAAAAATTCTAATAGTAATTTTATTATTCTTGAATACAATAAAGTAATTTTACATATGGTTATAATATGCATGTGTTCGGTAAAATGATCAGAAATTTAGAACGAATTAGACTTACCAGATTAGGATGATACTTTGGAGAGAAGCCTAAATGTAAATGCATGAGACGACTCATGGTTTGCTTTCTGATCTCTCCGCACTCTGCTATCAGATTTGATAAAAATTTACATCAAATAGTCCACAAACTGATTACATATTAAAAGCTGTGGTTTAGCCTAAATGTATTATTAAGTGAAAGAGATGTTGAAGACTTTGGAATACTATGCTAATTATTAAAATAGTCAGTCATGATAGCATTGTGTTATAAAGTAACAACTGGCTAATCATTAATTAAGAATATATATTAAAATATTGTCCATTCATAATCCCAAACTTATTAAAAAAATTTCCTTGCATGACTCGATACGACGTCATCTTAGTTAGTATCATAAAAAATTTTAGTTTGATGTCATCTTAGTTTGTATTAACCATCTAGAGTCGATGACGGTGGAGGCAAGTAAAGAGAATGAGTGTGAAGCACTAGAGGACACATGAAGTCACATGAATCACTTAAAAGATCATGTGGCATGTCGCGAATTCTCCAAATATGGATGAGACATCCAACGTCGCGCGAAAGCTCAAAAATCATGATATTCTTGTTTACGATATTCTTGTTTATCCATTCGTTTGATACTAACCTAGATTTCGAATCGCCAAAAATCATGATTTTGAGCCATGAAAGCTCATTTTAGGGCGCATGAATAGTGCCATTTATAAGCCAGTTGTTGAAAGGTGAAGCTCAAATCTGGGTTTATGTTTGAGCATGACAAGTTAATCATTATTTTCATCAAAATCGTAAATATCAGCCTTGTCTTTGTTCTTATGCACTTGGCGCCAAGAAGTAAGGGATGATTTGACAACTCTATAATGTAAGACCAATTGCCAGTTCTTGTACTCTAGAATGAGGGGTATTATTGTATTTTTATTGTTAAACCAAACGGCTCCCTAATGCTTATATACGTTGAGGGGCGCTATTTGTTAATATATTCATACAGTCTCCCTAAGTGTAGCAGGGATAAACCTCAGGTGAGGTATCCGAAAATTACCCATGTTTATAATATGCATGTGTTCGGTAAAATGATCAGAAAGTTAGAACGAATTAGACTTACCAGACCGTTGCAAATTAGGATGATACTTTGGAGAGAAGCCTGAATGTAAATGCATGAGACGACTCATGGTTTGCTTTCTGATCTCTCCACACACTGCTATCAGATTTGATAAAAATTTACATCAAATAGTCCACAAACTGATTACAGATCAAAAGCTGTGGTTTAGTTTAAATGTCTTATTAAGTGAAAGAGATGTTGAAGACTTTGGAATACTATGTTAATTATTAAAATAGTCAGTCATGCCAGCATTGTGTCATAAAGTTACAACTGGCTAATCATTAATTAAGAATATATATTAAAATATTGTCCATTCATAATCCCAAACTTATTAAAAAAATTTCCTTGCATGACTCGATACGACGTCATCTTAGTTACAATTAATTATTTTTGCTAGGAGTAAAAAATCTCACATTAGGTGAGATTGAAATGTGGCTATATATATATAATCATTTTTAAATGTGGACACTCGCATTATTTTTAATGCAAACACATTTTTAAATCGTACGGTTTAAAAGAGTCAATTATTCAATGAATTATAAAATCATGCGGTTTTAAAGAGTTCAAAATTAGCTCTCTTAAATCTCGCAGTTTTAAAGTTTGTCCACATGAAAAGTGATTGAATCTAACGGTTGGAGTTAGACAATGGATAAACGAAGGAGCCAGTTGCTAAAACAAACTGTACAAAACAATAGATTAAATAAAGGTTCACAAACTTATTGCGATTGACTCTACTTTGGGAGGTCATTATCGAAAATTTTTCCACACTGAAGAAATTGTGGGCATCTAAATATTTTCCACTCATCAGAAATCTGGAACATTGAAATCTTGTCCGTCCCCCACACATTGTGATCGTGAAATTTCAGTTTCGATGTGTGCAGATTAAGTGAGGAACGGCATCAATTAAAGCAAACAGAAATTCCAATCGTGAAGGCGAAGATGTGGATAATTGGAAACAGTATTGGCAATGAAATATGCACATCTCATTGTGTCAAAATAGAGTGAATATGGTGTCCGTTTGATCTGTTGTTGTGACCTTGGAGTCGATGCAGCAGATAATGCCAAAAAATATTAATAATGTTTGAAGGAGAAAGACGGTGGTAATTAGCTTGGGAGGGCCAGTTATGTTTATTTGTTAAAATCAGGGAAGGTGCGAATATTAAGGAGGAGTGATTGTTTAATTTCATTCCAATAAGTGCTATATGAAAAGAGCGAGAGAGAGGGAATTAATTTGTTGGAGAAGAAAGTGAACAAAGATATGCCATTTACCTCTGAACAAACTGTGCAGGTAGATATTTATTTGTTTTTGTAAAGCTTAAACGTGACGATATTGGTAATAGATGAGTTCTTACTTCCGGGGCATGTTCTCATGTGGTTGGATTTTTGTATTCTCTACTGCTGACCAATTACGTACGGACGAAATTGGGGTTATGAATTCTTAACTTGGTTTTGTTAATGGCCTGCACTTGGTTGATGAAAATGACTTCTTTGCTTAATTCGTAAACTTGCATCTTTTCCCCCTAAGAATTTAAAAAAAAAAAAATCATCTATTAGTCTTGCGTGCATGCTCATCTTCATGCGATGTTGAGGAAAGTTGATTTTCCACCAATATTTGAATATCTGGCCTTTCATCAAACACCTACTTGGTCAATTTATCAAACATATTACGGCATCCATGCCTTAAAGAGTCGACGCAATTTGATTGAATATTGCTTTTTAAAGTCTTTCCGCAAAATTAATTTCCTATCATACGACATAAAAAGCGCCATCTATTTCATGTCCAAATATGCTTTAAGGGATTTCTTAAATTCAATTTCCTTTTATAGAATATATCCATCTTAATTATCAAACGTTTGTTTGTTCATGTAAAATCATTGCAATCATCCTTTTCACCTGCAAACTCTCTCGCCAAGCAAATTTAAAAGACTATCCATTTTCTCTAATTATATATAATGATATTTATAAGGGTAATTTTTAAAAACCTCCCCTGAGGTTTGAGGCTGTTGCAAGTAGATGGTGAAAATCATTTTATTTGTAAAAGACCCCCTACCGTCAGTTAAAATTTTCATTGACTAACTGTTGACTTTGAAAAGACAATATTACCTTCAATAATAGTTTACGTCAGTTAAAATTTCCTTAAAATCTTAAAAAAAATAAAATTACAAACTTAAAAAAATTATATTTTTATATCAAATAATTAAGATTTGTAATTTTATTACAAACTTTAAAAAATTACATTTTTATATCAAATAATTAAGATTTGTAATTTTATTACAAATTTAAAAAAAATTATTTTAAGATTTGTAATCTTATTTTTTTTAAGATTTTAAGGAAATATAAATAACTTGATCATGGTGAAAATAATTGTTTTAATTACTTATGAAATTGTAAATATTTGGAATTGTAAATATTGGGGGTAATGTTGTCTTTTCAAAGTCAACAGTTAGTCAATGGAAATTTAACTGACGGTGGGGGGTCTTTTACAAATAAAATGATTTTCACCATCTGCTTGCAACAGCCTCAAACCTCAGGGGATGTTTTTAAAAATTACCCATATTTATAATCATTCTCAAATGCGAGCATTCTCATTTTTTAAATACGGATATCTGTCAAGCCATATAGTTTAATAGTGTTATTTTTTAATGCACTATAAAGCCGTGTGATTTAATAGCATTAAAATCTGAATCTATTAAATCTTATGTTTTAAAAACGTATTTGCATGGAGAAAAAAAAATGAGGGTGCCCGCACTAGAAAGCTATCATTAATAACAAATTACTTTAATAATATTTTAGGAATAAAAAAATTTCTTAAATTCTGAATGTTCAAAATAATTATTTAAATGGAAATGGTCTCACTTATATTCAAAAACTTTTTTCTTTCTAAAACAAAAATATGTTAGCGAGAGAATGAAAATAATCATATCAATTAGGTAGTTTACTTACCTAAGAAGTTTAAGAAAATAAGTGAAAGAGAGAGAGAGAGAGAGAGAGAGAGCGGGATAGAGTAATTATAACTAATAATTACTAATGAAGATGATATTTTCTCCCCTGTCATTTTTGTGGCCCATGTCTTTTTTTTAATGAAAATAATTATTCATTAAGGTTTTAGTTATGTTACATAATCATATAATATAGATTCTTCCACAACCGTTGGATTTTCATCCGACGGCTGTGGAAGAATTATGTATCAAAATACATGATTATGTAAAATAACAATTTTCTTAAGGTTTTAATCAGATAAACAATTATCACAAGATAACAAAGCCATGAGTTCAGCAGAAGCTTCTTTCAACCAAAGACAACAGTTTGGCTTCAATAATGCCAATTTAGACAACTTGTGAGCCACTGAATTACAAGCTTTAGGTACATACTTAAACACAATATTAGCAACATCCTTAGCCATATCTTGAAACTCGTCAACTAACCATCCTATCTCACTTCTGCTTGCAAACTTGCTAGTAATCAGCCTAATCACATTTTTTTTTAATCCAAATCAATAATCAAAGGATAAAGCCCCATTAATTTGGCCCTCCTTAAACTTTATAAATACCGAGTGCTTCAACATCATTTGGAAAATGATATCTCCAAGTTGCTGCAGGCCTGCAGCCATGAATCCTCCTTGGGAGTTCCATATAATTGCTTCTAAACCAAGCAATCCTCCATCATAATTTACAGCCACACCTATTTTCAAGTTATATCAACGAACATCAGGGAGAGACCAATATTAAATGGAAGAGTCTCCTCTCAAGAACAACTTATCTGGGGAATGCTTTTAGAAAGATCTATGAGAATGCAACAGATCCACTGCTCGGTTATAGGTCAGTACCGGACAACAATTCCCTTTTCTAAATATCCAATTATTCCTCAACTCCAAATACTCTAGGTTGTCACCATAAACAAGCCAAAATCATCTATATTACCCTTTTCCATTATAGACCAAGCCGGGTCCTTGAAGCTTAAGTGAGGAATTTCCGTTAATTGGCAATAAGTTGTTGATGGCCCTCTAAAAAATATTTTAATTTTGTTTGGTACTCAGTAAAACTATAAGAACTTAAATCCACCTTGAGCACCATTAGAGCAAGAAGGATTCTCAGGATGTTTCTTCATTAAAGATACTTGATAACCACTCTTCACTGAATAAATTCCACTTTTATAATCATCCCAGACTAATTTGTCCTGTCTCGAAGCATGAGGAAGAGGAATTTCTAGAATTAACTTGACATGAACTAAGAGAAACTTTTGTCAGATTAGTTGTTCGTTCCAACAGCCCCTTCTATCAATAAGTTCAGCAACCATATTGTAATCAAGTAAAACCTTTGGTGATATTAGCTTGAATATATGAGGCGTGGCAGCCATCTATATGAGTAGACAACGATTGATTTACCATCACCTACTCTCAATCTAGACAATTCTCTAAACCTTCTTTCCTCAAAGTAAACTCCTCCATACATACGAAGGGTTCAATCGCAACTTACTTTTCATGAACTCCCCTTTCGGTAAATATCTATTAATTATTCTGGGCAATGAAGCAACCTCCGGCATAGCTTTCCACGAAGTGCTTGATTAAAATCTCCGAGATCATGAAAGCTTAGACCCACCATCTTCTTTCGGCACACACATCTTTTTCCAATCCATCCAGTGAATACTCCTTGCCGTTACATTGGATCCCCACTAAAATTTTGCAATGGTTTTTTAAATATTTTTTAAATTTGGCAATGATTTTTTAAATGAAGCTCAAAAAGACTCATGGCATAGGTTAGAATCGCCTAGACAACAGCTTTAATCAAAACCTTTTTATCGTCACTAGAAAACAACATTGATTTCCAGCGATTAACCTTGTTGCAAAACTTTTCCTTCAGCGCACTGAAATTTTGATATTTAGATCTGCCAAGCATTGAAGGCAAACTTAAATATTTCTCATGATGAGATACAACCTCCAGCTGGAAGGCCTCCTTCAATTTTCCAAAGACATCAGCCTGTACATTTAGACTGAGAAGTATTGAAGATTTTCTTTAAATTAAACACCTGGCCAGAAGCGAGTGCTTCTCAAATATCCTCTTAAGCTGTCGGCACTCATCCACTGAGGCTTTCTAAAAAACTAGGCTGTTATCTGCAAACAAAAGGTGAGAAATGGAAGGACCATGTCTTCCAAAATCAACACCATGAATTACGTTCGCACTAATCGTATTCTGTAATAAACATGAAAAAGCTTTGGCACATAAAATAAATAGATAAAGGAAGAGGGGGGCAGCCTTGTCTTAATCCTCTTTTAGGGATTATATTGCCTGAAGGAACTCCATTAATTAACACGGAGAAGGAAGAAGCTATAATACAACGCAAAATAAGACCAAATTTTATCATCACCTTTGCTAGAAAATCCCATTCTAAGCGATCATAGAGCTTTTTAATATCTAACTTCAGAGCCATCATACCATTTTTCCCCTTTTTCTTAATCTAATTTTATGTAAACCTTCATAACCACAATCATATTGTCTATAATAGGTCTACCTGATGCAAAAGCGCTTTGATTTCCAGTTTTGCTTTTTAACCACTGTTTTTGTAATAATTCTATAAATAATATTACAGAGACTAATAGGCCTGCATTCGGATACCCTTTTTTGGCTTTTTAATTTTAGGGAACAGAGCAATTTAATTTTTATTCAAACAAAGGGATGTCTCCTAATCATTCACAATATGAAAACAAACATTCGTTACTAATTCACCGATGATATGCCAGTATTTTTGAAAAAAATCCAGCATTTAGTCCATCAGGTCCAAGAGCTTTGTAGGGATGCATCTGAAAAAGGGCTAGACGAATTTCCTCCCCCATAAAGGCTTTGTCTATCATTTGATTCATATCCTCTGTTACTTTAGGCTCCAAATCACTAAGAATATCATCAATCGAATCATGAGAAGGATTTGAGGAGGTAAATTTATTAGTAAAGTAGTTGCACACCTCTGCTGTAATTTTTACAAGCCCTTCTCTCAATCTGTTGTTTGAATCGAACAGCCCATCAATCCTATTACTCTTCGTGTAACTGAAGCCCTTGCATGAAAACATCTGGTATTACGATCCCCTTCTTTAACCCAGACAGCCCTTGATGGCTGCCTCCACCTATCCTCTTCCTCCTCCAAAATATTATTAATTTTTGTTTCTACTTTCTTGATAGCCTCACTGTCTATTAAATTCAATGGAGCGTTTATTAAATTTTGTGTTAATTCTGCAATGCCACCAACATCCTGCTCTTCATACCAAATTTTTCCCTGCTCCAAGCATTCAAAGCTTCCTTCAAATTTTCCACTTTATATAGAAATATGAAAATAGGATTGTTGCCATTCAAAGCACATCATGCCATGAAATCTCAATCAGTCTTTTGCAATCATCATACGAGGACCAATAATCCTCAAAATAAAATCTACTGCCCCACTTATTCTTACTGTCTCTAATGATCTTCCTCTGTATTTGGGATGATTTTAGGCTTCATTTACTGCTGGTTCTGAGTTAAATATTTTGCTGTTTATGGGTAAAAATACTGTTGCTGTTTAGTTAAATTTTT
The DNA here is from genome assembly GCA_029618585.1 of Citrus australasica. NCBI lineage: Eukaryota > Viridiplantae > Streptophyta > Magnoliopsida > Sapindales > Rutaceae > Citrus > Citrus australasica. The sequence goes on along the minus strand of JARCIV010000002.1, from coordinate 8,543,804 downwards.
TGCTGTTTTTTGATAAATTTTCTGCTGTATTTGGGATGATTTGGTGCTGTTTTTGGTTAAATTTTTTTGGTGTTTTGGGCTTCATTTGGTGCTGTTTTTAGGTTAAATTTTCTGTTGTTTCTGGGTTAATTGGTTGTTGTTTTCTAGTTTATTTTTCTGCTGTATTTGAGATGATTTGCTGCCGTTTTTGGTTAAATTTTTCTGGTATTTTGGGCTTCATTTGCTGCTGATTTGGGTTAAATTTTCTACTGTTTTTGGATAAATTTTTTGTAATTTTTAGTTTAATTTTTCTGTTATTTTTGGATAAATTTATTACTGTTTTTGGGTTAAATTTTCTTTTGTTTTACAGGATCCAAAACTTGTGATATTTTCCATTTCTTTTTGTGCCTAATATCTTCATGTACAGATTCTTGTAAACTCGAAAATGGCTGAAAATGTTGATGAGGGTAACGAGAATGATTTCAAGGAGAATGATAATGTGAACCAGGAAAATGAAATTTTAAGAAAAAATCGGCCTTTCATTGAGTATTTGTAAGTCTTCTTATATTAAATATTATGTGTTTGATTGTTGGTAAATTTATGAGTATTTAGTAAAGCCAAGCACAATAATGTTAACGTGCACTGATTATATGTATTTTTTTTCAAAATATTTAATTGATTGCAGCAAGCAAGAAGCAAAAATATTACGGGAACAAGGAAAAAAGTGGTGAGTGTAGGTGCAATAATTAATTTCCATTAAATTTGGGACATGTTTCAAGCAATAACTTATTGTCATATTTTTTTAATATTTTAGGATAGAATTAAATTAGGAAAATGTTTCAAAAATTTGAGTGAAGAAGAGAAGGCTAAATTTAGAATGGTTGGTAGTGATATAGCACGGAATGAAGACAAAGAAGATGATTTTTGTGAAGGGAACTCAGAAAGCCATGGAAACTAGATGTGCTCCAGAGCGTTTTGCAAAACTAGTGGCAAAATTGTCAGAAAATAAAAAAAAAAACTGTTGTGACGTTGGGATTTGAAAGTCTTCTACACATAAAATGTGGTCGACTGAAACGAGATTTATGTTCATGGTTGGTTCAAAATTTTGATCCATTTACTTCATGTATTTTTTTGCATGGTAAGAGTATCAATATGCCGCCTCGAGATTTTGAGTACATTATGGGAATAAAAGATGGTGGAGTCGACATTGATGTGGGTCTTGGTATTGATGACATAGATAAATTGAGAAATGAATATTGTAATGACAGTGGATATATTAAGCTGAAAACTTTAGAGTCAAAATTGGTGAATCAAAGGGAGGTGAATGATGACTTTAAAAGAAGCTTTGTTTTGTTTGCTATAGCTACAATTATTTTTCCTAAATCGGGGTTGAATTTAGCCCTGTATTACTTGGTTTTTTTGAAAGACACCAGTGCCATAAATAAAAAAAATTGGGCAACATGGGCTTTTGAAGGGCTAGTTGAGGGCATACAAAAGTTCAAGGCAGGACAACATAAAGTTGTTAACGGTTGTGTACTATTTTTGGAGGTAATATTTTTTTTTAAAATTTGATTTCATCAATTTTATTGTGTTATTTTTTTTTTGCTTTGTTTCGATCATTTTGTTAATATTGCAGCTTTTTTACATGGATTCTATATCATTTGCACGAAAATTTATTGATAAATCTTTGAGTCCAATAACAACATGGACAAATCGAGATGTAACTAACTTATTGAGTTTTGTTAAGAAAAATGGTGGTTATGGGAGCTCAAAGGTATGACATCTACTTTTTATTAATTAAATATTAATGTACCATATTGAAATGACATGTATTTAATAGTATGTGGTATTTATTAGGTTAATTTGCGAGAAATCCATCCTCAACAAAACACGGCCCAAGAAACATTTGATGGAACGAGTCGGAAGAATGAAGAATGCATACATAATTGTCAACATCATAAGGAATTATCACTTGTTCGAAAAGATATTGGCCGTATGACATTGGAGCTTGATGGTTTAAAATATAAAAATATTTTAATTAATTGTTATAAATTTTAATTAGGTAATATTAAATAAATAAATAATAATAATAAAAGATTAATAAATTATAATGAATTATAATTAATAAATTATAATGAATTATAATGAATTATAATTATAATAATATTATAATAAATAATAATGAAATAATTTCATACTGATAATAATAACAATAAAATTCTAAATATAATAATATTTTTATGAAATAATAATGTAATAAAATATTAATAATAACTTATTATTATAATAATAATTATAAAGTTTGATTACAATAATATTTTCATAAATAATAATCATAAAACAAAATCATTATAATAATGATGATGATGATGATTATTATTATTATTATTATTATTATTATTATTATTATTATTATTATTATTACCACCAATTGACAATAATCAACAAAGGGCATTTAAGAAATTATGATAATTCATTCCGATTTCAAGACAAATTAAACACATCAATGGAAATGAATTTCATTCCGACTTCAATTTCTACAGCTCAAATAAATAACTTATTCTTATTCACATTCTTGATTCTGATTGTAGCCCGTTACGATTACTGATTGGTAAATGCACCATGAGCAGATTATGGTGATTTAATTGGGTCTGTTTTTTTCTAACCTAATTAATAATTAGTTTGGGTTGGATAAATTATAATTAACCAGTCTAACCCAACCAAATCTATAATAATAATAATAATAATAATAATAATAATAATAATAAGAAGAAGAAGAAGAAGAAGAAGAAGAAGAAGAAGAAGAAGAAGAAGAAGAAGAAAAAGAAGAAGAAGGAAAATGATAATGTGTTAATTCTTAATTGCAAAATTATAAAGACTTAAATCGTTTATCTAATTTTTCCCTGCTCCAAGCATTCAAAGCTTCCTTCAAATTTTCCACTTTATATAGAAATATAGAAATAGGATTGTCGCCATTCAAAGCACATCATGCCATGAAATCTCAATCAGTCTTTTGCAATCATCATACGAGGACCAATAATCCTCAAAATAAAATCTACTGCCCCACCTATTCTTACTGTCTCTAATGATCTTCCTCTGTAAAATTCAATCCAGATTGGCAAATAATCAGAGCCCCTAGCTGCCATATGAGCAACCAAAATATTGGAAAATATGTTTCGCCACTGCTCAGAACACAAAAATCTGTCTAGCCTCCCTTTAATCAGACCTTTCTTAAACCTTCGATTTGTGCAAGTAAAAGGCACACCCCTGTGGCCCAAATCACAAAGACCACATTCCATGACCGTCTTTAAACTCTTAAAATTGCACTTAAATTCTGGGCGCTACCCCCTTCTTTCTCTTGCAGTCTCTTGCAGACTGAGAATCTCATTAAAGTCACCCTCATATAACCATGGTAGATGACTAAATTAAGATAATCTTTTCCATAAATTCCAAGAGTGCGCTTTTTGATCTTTTCCATAAATTCCAAGAGACTCAAACTTGTGCATTCAAATTCAAATCCCACTTGTGTGCTCATTATTAATTATATAGCATTGAGCAATCATTGCTAAATGTCAATATCATTAGCTACTTCTAATGCTAGCCATTTATTACCTATATATATATACAATCATTCTCAGGTACGAACACTCGCATTATTTTTAATGCGGACATATTTTTAAACCGTGCGGTTTAAAAGAGTCAGTTATTAAATGAACTATAAAACCATGCGGTTTAAAAGAGTTCAAAATTAACTCTCTTAAATCCGGCCATTTTAAAATGTGTCCACATGAAAAATAAATGCAGGTGTCCGCACTAGAGAATAACTATATATATATATATATAACACATTGCACTTGTTGTAAACGTACAATACTATTTGTCTTCATTCGGAGATACCGTTGGATTAAAGTGATTGACTCTAACGGTTGGAGCTAGAAAGTGGATAAACGAAGGAGCCAGTTGCTAAAACAAACTGTGCAAAACAATAGATTAAATAAAGGTTCACAAACATATTGCGATTGACTCTACTTTGGGAGGTCATGATCGGAAAGTTTTACACACTGAAGAAATTGTGGGCATCTAAATATTTTCCACTCATCAGAAATCCCGAACATTGAAATCTTTTCCATCCCCCACAAATTGTGATCGTGAAATTTCAGTTTCGATGTGTGCAGATTAAGTGAGGAACGACATCAATTAAAGCAAACAAAAATTCCAATCGTGAAGGCGAAGATGTGGATAACCGGAAACGATATTGGCGGTGCTGGAAGCTAATGAAATAGTCACGTCTCATTATGTCAAAATAGAGTGAATATGGTGTCCGTTTGATCTGTTGTTGCGACCTTGGAGTCGATGCAGCAGATAATGCCAAAAAATAATAATAATAATGTTTGAAGGAGAAAGACGGTGGTAATTAGCTTGGGAGGGCCGGTTATGTTTATTTGTTAAAATCAGGGAAGGTGAGAATAGTAGGGAGGAGTGATTGTTTAATTTCATTCCAATAAGTGCTATATTAAAAGAGCGAGTGAGAGGGAATTAATATGTTGGAGAAGAAAGTGAACAAAGATATGCCATTTACCTCTGAACAAACTGTGCAGGTAGATATTTATTTGTTTTTGTAAAGGGTAAATGTGGCGATATTGGTAATGGATGAGTTCTTACTTTCGGGGCATGTTCTCATGTGGTTGGATTTGTGTATTCTCTAATCCTGACCTATTATGTACGGATGAAAATTGGGGTTATGAATTCTTAACTTGGTTTTGTTAAGGGCCTGCACTTGGCTTAATTCGTAAACTTGCATCTTTTCCCCCTAAGAATTTCAAAAAAAAAAAAATCATCTATTAGTCTTGCGTGCATGCTCATCTCATGCGATGTTGAGGAAAGTTGATTTTCCACCAATATTTGAATATCTGGCATTTCATCAAACACCTAATTGGTCAATTTATCAAACATATTACGGCATCCATGCCTTAAAAGCTCAACGCAATTTGATTGAATATTGCTTTTTAAAGTCTTTCCGCAAAATTAATTTCCTGTCATACGACACAAAATGCGCCATCTATTTCATGTCCAAATATGCTTTAAGGGAATTCTTAAATTCAATTTCCTTTTATAGAATATATCCATCTTAATTATCAAACGTTTGTTTGTTCATGTAAAATCATTGCAATCGTCCTTTTCACCTGCAAACTCTCTCGCCAAGCAAATTTAAAAGAATATCCATTTTCTCTAATTATATATAATGATATATATAATCATTCTCAAATGCGAGCATTCTCATTTTTTAAATACGGATCTGGGTCAAGTCATGCAGTTTAATAGTGTTATTTTTTAATGCACTATAAAACCGTGTGATTTAATAGTATTAAAATCTGAATCTATTAAATCCCATGTTTTAAAAATGTATTTGCATGGAGAAAAAAAAATGAGGGCGCCCGCACTAGAAAGCTATCATTAATAACAAATTACTTTAATAATATTTTACTAAAAAAATTATTTAAATGGAAAAATTTCTTAAATTCTGAATGTTCAAAATAATTATTTAAATGGAAATGGTCTCACTTATATTCAAAAACTTTTGTCTTTCTAAAACAAAAATATGTTAGGGAGAGAATGAAAATAATCATATCAATTAGGTAGTTTACTTACCTAAGAAGTTTAAGAAAATAAGTGTGTGTGTGTGTGTGAGAGAGAGAGAGAGAGAGTAATTATAACTAATAATTACTAATGAAGATGATATTTTCTCCCTGCTGTCATTTTTGTGGCCCATGTCTTTTTCTTTTTAATGAAAATAATTATTCATTAAGATTGTCTTTTTCTTTTTAATGAAAATAATTATTCATTAAGATTTTAGTTATGTTACATGATCATATAATATAGATTCTTCTACAACTGTTGGATTGTCATCTGACGGCTGTGGAAGAATTATGTATCAAGATACATGATTATGTAAAATAACAATTTTCTTAAGGCTTTAATCAGACAAACAATTATCACAAGATAACAAAGCCATGAGTTCAGCAGAAGCTTCTTTCAACCAAAGACAACAGTTCGGCTTCAATTATGCCAATTTAGACAACTTGTGAGCCATTGAATTACAAGCTTTAGGTACATACTTAAACACAATAATAGCAACATCCTTAGCCATATCTTGAAACTCGTCAACTAACCATCCTATCTCACTTCTGCTTGCAAACTTGCTAGTAATCGGCCTAATCACATTTTTTTGAATCCAATTCAATAATCAAAGGATAAAGCCCCATTAATTTGGCCATCTTTAAACTTTATAAATACCGAGTGCTTCAACATCATTTGGAAAATGATATCTCCAACTTGCTGCAGCCATGAATCCTCCTTGGGAGTTCCATATAATTGCTTCTAAACCAAGCAATCCTCCATCATAATTTACAGCCACACCTATTTTCAGGTTATACCAACGAACATGAGGGAGAGACCAATATTAAATGGAAGAGTCTCCTCTCAAGAGCAACTTATCTAGGGAATGCTTTTAGAGAGATCTATGAGAGTGCAACAGATCCACTGCTCGGTTATAGGTCAGTACCGGACAACAATTCCCTTTTCTAAATATCCAATTATTCCTTAACTCCAAATACTCTAGGTTGTCACCATAAACAAGCCAAAATCATCTGTATTACCCTTTTCCATTATAGACCAAGCCGGCTCCTTGAAGCTTAAGTGTGGAATTTCCCATAAAGAACCAAAAGAAGAGAGCTTCTACACCATTTTAGCATAACCATGCTTCACCAGAGCATGCATGGTAGTATCATAATCAAGTTTACCTCTAGGGCACCAAGAGTCAGTTAAGAATTTTCTCTTATAGAGATTTCCGTAAGTTGGCAACAAGTTGTTGATGGCCCTATAAAAAATATTTTAATTTTGTTTGGTACACAATAAAACTATAAGAACTTAAATCCACCTTGAGCACCATTAGAGCAAGAAGGATTCTCAGGAAGTTTCATTATTAAAAGATACTTGATAACCACCCTTCACTGAATAAATTCCTCTTTGATCATAATGCCAGGCTAATTTGCCTTGTCTTGAAGCACGAGGAAGAGGAATTTTTAGAATTAACTTGACATCAACTAAGAGAAACTTTTGTCAGATTAGTTGTTCATTCCAACAACCCCTTCTATCAATAAGTTCAGCAACCATATTGTAATCAATCAAAACCTTTGTTGATATTAGCTTGAATATATGAGGCTTGGCAACCATCTATCTGAGCAGACAACGATTGATTTACCATCACCTACTCTCAATCTAGAATAATTCTCTATGCCTTCTTTCCTCAAAGTAAACTCCTTCATACATACGAAGGGTTCAACCGCAACTTACTTTTTATGAACTCCCCTTTTAGTAAATATCTATTAATTATTTTGGGCAATGAAGCAACCTCCGGCATTGCTTCCCATGAAGTGCTTGATTAAAAGCTCTAAGATCATGAAAGCTTAAACCCACCATCTTCTTTCGGCACACACATCTTTTTCCAATCCATCCAGTGAATATTCCTCGCCGTCACATTGGATCCCCACTAAAATTTTGCAATGATTTTTTAAATATTATTGCTAAGTAATAAAAAGCACCAGCTCGGCCATGCCCTCATTTCCCACCCCGAGGCGAATCACCTCAGCTGAATGGCACGAGAAGAGCCCTGGTGAAAGACCTTATACAAGCACGTGCCTACTAGAGATGAGCACCGACCAGAGACATATACCGACCAGAGACATATACCGACCAGGCAACCATCGCACAAAGAAAGGGCACACGATCTCACGAAATCGCGACAGTTTCGCTATACCACGAACTATTGAGAGAGACATGGCATTCAACATTTACCCACAATCCAATGGTGAGAGACCCATAAGGGGCGGCCATTACCCGATGAAGGGGGAGCATAAAGAGTATACGAAAACGTGGGAACACGGCTATAAGAAGAGGGAAAACCAATGAAGAAGGGACAAAAAAACTGAGAGAGGAAAACTCTGCCAAATTTAAACCAGATTACTTTCTATGCAAACTATGAGCAAATTATAAGCAATTATCGAGTCTAAATTGCACCGTTTTTCCATAAATACCTTGTGCTAACTTAGGCATCGAAGGGTTTACGTTGGTAAAACCACCGGCGTCTTTGATCCAATTTTGTGAACGCAGGCTTAGTAGGAGAAGGAAGGGCGATTCCAACTCCAGTGACTTAAGCGATCGTTGAAGAAAGAAGAAATTGACATCTTCTCTACCGACCACATAAGTGTTGGTGTAAAAATTTGGTTGGGTAAAGGACGAGCAGATTTCAGCATCAACATTTTGGCGCTGTCCGTGGGGAGCTGGATAAAAAGCTACCACCAAATTAGTAAGCATCAGAGAAGCAATGAACAATCGGTTATGGATATATCAAGGAAGGATACCTTAGGGGGCGACAATGAAACTGGTGAAACAATCACTCTCCGAGAGATAGCAAATGAAGCTAGAGAGAGGGTAATGCAAGATTGAATGGAATTGATGGAGAAGCAAATGGAGACTCTCACGGCCATCTTGCATGAACTGAGGGATGAGCGGAGAAGGGATTGTGAAACCCCCGTGGGGAGAGATGAAATTGTGGCAGAACCCAGCCTCCGGAGGCACAGAGTCGAGGAAATCCCCCCACCAATAGACCAACCCTGTGGGGTGCATCCCCATAGAAGTACTGGTTGGATTCCAAGAGAGCTCGTGGATGAAGGGAGAGACCAACCTTACTTCAGACGAGTACTGGAAATTGATGGCCGAGGAGCCAATGTTGATGAAGGAGAGCTTAGACAGCGGTTGCAGAATGCCGAGCAGGAGCGAAATCAGATAGTTGCGCGCGATCCTAACCGTGCTATAGAATTGGAGGGTGAGGTGTGTAGATTGGCGCAGGTGATGGATGAGATTCAGGGCAAGAGAAAGCCCCGGAGTTGGAGAATAATACTAGATGAAGAATCTCCGTTATCAACTAAGATCATGGGTATTGCAATCCCAAGAGATTTTCGTTTTCCCGACCTCAAATACTCCGGGCGAAGTGAACCACTGGTACATATTGAACGTTTCAACGACATGACGGGTGTGCAGGGGCTAACACCAGCTCAGAGATGCAGGGCGTTCCCATTGACACTAGAGGGACGAGCTCGGGAATGGTACCTCAAGCTGTCACGAGGAAGTGTAAAAGGATACGAGCAGATGTGCCAAGAGCTGGCTGAGCAGTTTCGAGGACCGATAGCCCCAGATGATGATATGATGGAACTGATAGGGATGAAGCAGGAGGAACACGAATCCCTTCGGGATTTTGTAAAATGATACCACTAGGTCGTGCTTGATCTGGGAGCTTTCAATCACCCACATGCGTTGAAGGGATTAAAAAAGGGCGTGAGAATAGGCCGACTGTGGTACAACTTGAGAAGTCCTATAGTGCATAATTATTCGATGGGTTATGAGCAGGCGAGGAGAGATATAGAAATTGAAGAGGAAAAATCGGCGAGGATAAAGAGTGAGCAGCTAGAGGAGCTAAGACGAAAGGAGAGGAGAATCCCGAGTGGGAGCGGGTCGGGAAAACGAGCTGGGGAATCCTTAGTAATGGGTGGAATATCAGCTCGGTCTCACCCTTATACCATGGCTTAGAGACTACAACAGTTCCAATACAGCCGAGCTCAGCCTCCACGCGCTCCATTCCCGGAGCGGCAATGAGAATTCTGGCAGTTGGCTGCTCATCTTTATCACAACGCTCCCAGGGCACTACATACAGCCAACTGTAGAGCTGAGTGACCAAGTCAGCTACCTACAATACCAGCTCGAGACGATATCCAGGATAGCCGAGCAGTCCAGCTGATTGACCAGAGCTTGGCGTATAGACAATACACCCCATTAAAAGTATCTATGGAGGAGTTGTACGAGAGGATCGAGGGACGAGGCCTGCTGTACCCTCCTGCCCCTATAACAAAACCCGCTAACCGACGTGATAAGAGCAGATTCTGCAAATTCCACGAAACTCATGGTCACACTATCATCCAATGTCGTGACCTAAAGATTCAGGTGGAGGATCTGATGAGGAACCGGTACCTGGATGAATATGTAGATGGAGTGTCCCCCGTCATTGAATCACAATATACGCGGGATGAGGGAGTTGAGAGGAGCCTGGAACGTGAACAGCCAACTATCCGTGTGATAACAGGAGGGCCAACATTGGCTGGGGATTTGAATAGGGTACGGAAGAACTATGAGAGATATGCCATGACTAGCAAAGAGGTGTTTTTCAATTTGCTAGCAGCCAAGAAAGCAAAAGTGAGGCAAGTTCCTATTATGTGGACAGATGATGACGAAGAGGGTATTTTATATGCTTATGAGGATGCACTGGTGATCAAGGCAATGGTGGCTGGTGCAGAATTACGGCGAATACTGGTGAACACGGGCAGCTTAGTTGACATACTGTTTAAGTTGGCCCTAGATGATATGGGGATTTCAGACTTAAAACTGGAGCAGACGAATACATTCTTGAAGGGATTTGGAGGAGGACGGTTAACCCCTATGGGGATCATCGAGCTCCCGATTACTGTAAGGTCAAAGCCGTTTGAAAGAACAGTGATGTTGGACTTTGTCGTGGTAGAAGAAAAAAGCCCTTACCAGATGATACTAAGACGACCTTTCATGAGGATAAGCCAATGCGTTACATCCACGCATTACCTGGCATTGAAGTATAGAGTAAACGGAGTTGTTGGCATAGTAAAAGGTGACTAGAGGATGGCGAGGAGCTGTTATGCTACAGCGGCCAAGGAGACACTATAGGTTACCACCTTGGATAGCCGAGGAGATTCTAAAAAGGGTCGCCAAAAGCCAGTAGAGAAACTGGAGGAGGTTTTGGTGAGCAAGAATAACCTGAGCGGAGTGGTAAGGATCGGGTCAGGATTGGGCGAGACAGTAAAAGGCGAGCTAATAAAATGCCTACAGTCTCATGCGGATATATTTGCCTGGTCGCATGAAGACATGCCTGGAATTGATCGTGGGGTCGCTTGCCACAAGTTCGCAATCAGGAAAGGGGCAAGGCCGGTGAGACATAAAATGAGGTGCTTTAACCAAGAAAGGTACGAGGTCATAAATGTCGAGGTGGAGAAACTATTGAAAACATGATTCATAAGGGAGGCCAAATATCCGGAGTGGATTTCTAATGTCGTGCTAGTAAAGAAGGCCAACGGGAAATGGAGAATGTGTGTGGATTTCACAGACCTTAACAAGGCATACCCAAAGGATAGCTTTCCCCTATCTAAAATAGATCAATTGGTGAACTCAACGGCATGTCACAGTCGGCTCAGTTTCATGGATGCCTTTTTGGGATACAACTAGATACCCATGGACGAGCAGGATGAGAAGAGTACCACCTTTATAACTAACATGGGTTTGTTTTGCTACAGGGTAATGCCCTTTGGCCTGAAAAATGCAGGAGCTACCTACCAAAGGTTGGTGAACAAGATCTTCAAGCCATTGATCAGTCACACTATGGAGGTATACGTGGACGATATGATCACGAAGTTTAAAGAACCGAGGGATTATGTGAAGCATTTGGAAGCGACCTTTGAATTGCTGAGGAAGTATGAAATGAAGCTGAATCCAGAGAAATCCGTATTTGGGGTCAGCTCAGGCAAATTTTTGGGATTCCTGGTGAGCTACAGAGGGATCGAGGCCAACCCAGAAAAAATACGGGTAGTAACAGAAATGAAGTCCCCCCAAACAGTTAAGGAGGTGCAAAGCCTTACAGGAAAATTGGCAACATTGAACCGGTTCATCTTGCGGGCCACAGATAAATGCCACCATTTCTTCTAAACCATAAAGAAAGGGAGAAAGATGGAGTGGATGTCAGAATGTGAGGAGGCGTTCGAGCCGTTGAAGGAATATCTAGCCCGCGCCCCGTTACTATCAACTCCGAGAGAAGGTGACCAGTTGTATTTGTACTTGGCAATCTCTAAATGGGCTACCATCTAGGTATTAGTCAGAGAAGAGGAAGGAAAGCAACACCCCATGTACTACACTAGCAAGGCCTTGGTAGACGCAGAAACCAGATATCCACTGATGGAGAAATGGGCACTAGCCTTAATAACGGCAGCACGAAAGCTCAAACCATATTTTCAGGCCCACCTGATAGTTGTGGTGACTGACCAGCCACTTCGGCAAATGCTCCAAAAACCGGATGCATCTGGTCGGTTAGTAAAATGGTCCGTAGAGCTAAGCGAATTCGATCTATCCTATAGACCCCGATGAGCAATCAAAGCCCAAGCCATAGCCGACTTTATAGCTGACCGTATTGAACTAGGGGAGGAAGTTCAAGAGGAACAACCAATTGAACAGGAGAAATAAGAGGGGGTGTGGCTGGTAATGGTTGATGAGTCACATAGTGAATAGGGATCCGGAGCAGGATTTGTAATACGAAGCCTAGAAGGGGTCAAGGTATCCTATGCAGTGAAATTCGAGTTCCAGCTCACGAATAACTAAGCTGAATATGAAGCCTTCATTACTGGGCTCGGGCTTGCACACGCACTACGAGCAAAAAGGGTAGAAATCCGAGCAGATTTCCATTTAGTCTGCAATCAGCTCAGTGATCAATTCCAAGCAAGGGAAGAGAAGATGGGGCTTTATTTGAAGAAGGCAAAGCAGATGGTTGGGCTCTTCCGAGAGGTGGAAATAAAGCAGATATCCCGGAATGAGAATTACCGAGCATATATGTTGGCCAGAATGGCCGCAATTGCAGATCCAAAATTACCCACGTCAGCTCCACTAGAAGTGAGAACCTCGCCAAGCATAGGGGAGGAAGCAGAAGTAATGCGGGTGAACACCGAAAAATCTTGGATGGACCTCATTCTTTCATACGTCCACGCGGGCATCTTACCAGAAGACAGGAAGCAAGCAAGGAAGTTGAAATATCGGGCAGCAAAGTATACACTACTTGATGGGGTACTCTACCACCGAGAATTCACCTTGCCCCTTTTGAGATGTTTGGATGACGATGAAGTAGATTATGTGTTGAGGGAGATTCATGAAAGAATATGCGGCAACCACTCAGGGGCGAGAACTTTGGCTTTCAAGGCGCTTCGGCAAGGGTATTTCTGGCCAACCATGCACCAGGATGCGAAGAGGATTGCTAACTTAGGCATCGAAGGGTTTACGCCGGTAAAACCACTGGCGTCTCTGATCCACTTTTGTGAACGCATGCTTAGTAGGAGAAGGAAGGGCGATTCCAACTCCAGTGACTTAAGCGATCGTTAAAGCAAGAAGAAATTGACATCTTCTCTATCGACCACATAAGCGTTGGTGTAAAGATCTGGTTGGGCAAAGGGCGAGCAGATTTCAGCATCAACAATTATCATAAAGGATTAAATTAAGCTCAAAAAGACACATGGCACAGGTTAGAATAGCCTAGGCTACAGCTTTAATTAAAACCTTTTTACTGTTACTAGAAAACAACATTGATTTCCAGCGATTAACCTTGTTGCAAAACTTTTTCCTTCAGCTCACTAAAATTTTAATATTTAGATCTGCCAAGCATTGAAGGCAAACTTAAATATTTGTCATGATGAAATACAACCTCCAGCTGGAAGGCCTCCTTCAATTTTCCAAAGACATCAGCCTGTACATTTAGACTGAGAAGTATTGAAGATTTTCTTTAAATTAAACACCTGGCCAGAAGCGAGTGCTTCTCAAATATTCTCTTAAGCTGTCGGCACTCATCCACTGAGGTTTTATAAAAAACGAGGCTGTTATCTGCAAACAAAAGGTGAGAAATGAAAGGACGATGTCTCTCAAAATCAACACCATGAATTACGTTCGCACTAATAGTATTTTGTAATAAACATGAAAAAGCTTTGGCACATAAAATAAATAGATAAAAGGAGAGGGGGCAGCCTTGTCTTAATCCTCTTTTAGGGATTATATTGCTCGAAGGAACTCCATTAATTAACACGGAGAAGGAAGAAGCTTTAATACAACGCAAAATAAAATCAAATTTTATCATAACCTTTGCTAGGAAATCCCATTCTAAGCGATCATAAAGCTTTTTAATATCTTAGAAAATCCCATTCTAAGCAATCATAAAGCTTTTTAGTATCTAACTTCAGAGCCATCATACCATTTTTCCCCTTTTTCTTAATCTAATTTTATGTAAACCTTCATAACCACAATTATATTGTCCATAATAGGTCTACCTAATGCAAAACCGCTTTGATTTCCAGCTTTAGCTTTTTAACCATTATTTTTGTAATAATTCTATAAATAATATTACAGAGACTAATAGGCCTGCATTCGGATACCCTTTTTTGGCTTTTTAATTTTAGGGAACAGAGCAATTTAATTTTTATTCAAACAAAGGGATGTCTCCTAATCATTCACAATATGAAAACAAACATTTGTTACTAATTCACCGATGATATGCCAATATTTTTTGAAAAAAAAATCTAGCATTTAGTCCATCAGGTCCAGGAGCTTTGTAGGGATGCATCTGAAAAAAGGCTATACAAATTTCCTCCTCTATAAAGGCTTTGTCTATCATTTAATTCATATCCTCTGTTACTTTAGGCTCCAAATCAGTAATAACATCATCAATCGAATCATGAGAAGGACTTGAGGAGGTGAATATATTAGTAAAGTCGTTGCACATCTCTGCTGTAATTTTTACAAGCCCTTCTCTCCATCTGTTGTTTGTATCCAGCAGCCCATCAATCCTATATCTCTTCGTCTAACTGAAGCCCTTGCATGAAAACATCTGGTATTACAATCCCCTTCATTAACCCAGACAGACCTTGATGGCTGCTTCCACCTATCCTCTTCCTCCAGCAAAATGTTATTAATTTTTGTTTCTACTTTCTTGATAGCCTCACTGTCTATTAAATTCAATGAAGTATTTATTAAATTTGTGTATTAATTCTGCAATGCCTCCAACATCCTGCTCTTCTTACCAAATTTTTCCCTGCTCCAAGCATTCAATGCTTCCTTCAAATTTTCCACTTTATATAGGAATATAGAAATATGATTGTTGCCATTCAAAAGAACTAGCATCATGCCATGAAATCTCAATCAGTCTTTTGCAATCATCATACGAGGACCAATAATCCTCAAAATAAAATATATTACCCTGCCTATTCTTACTGTCTCTAATGATCTTCATCTGTTTGTAAAATTCAAATATTAAATCCAGATTGGCAGATAATCAGAGCCCCTAGCTGCCATATGAGCAACCAAAATATTGAAAAATATGTTTCGCCACTGCTCAGAACACAAAAATCTGTCTAGCCCCCCTTTAACCAGACCTTCCTTAAACCTTCGATTTGTGCAAGTAAAAGGCACACCCATGTGGCCCAAATCACAAAGACCACATTCCATGACTTGGTCTTTAAACTCTAAAAATTGCACTTAAATTCTGTGCACTACCCCCTTCTTTCTCTTACAGTCTCTTGCAGACTGATAATCTCATTAAAGTCACCCTCATATAACCATGGTGGATGATTAAGTTAAGATAATCTTTTCCATAAATTCCAAGAGTGCGCTTTTTAAGCGCTGTCAGGGTGACTATAAAACCATGTGAAACGCCAAGGCTCACCATCTTTCATCATTACTTCAATATCTATGTGGTGGATACTGTGAGAAACAATAAAATGATCAACATCATCCATGCACGTTAAGGGAAGTCCACCGCTTAAACCATTTTGATCCACTGCAAAACAATTGTCAAAACCCGACTTTCTTTTAACACTTTGCATTTGGATAGTCAACATCTTTGTTTCACATAGAAATATAAGACACGGTCTGACCTGTTGGAGAGCAAATTTAAGATTTCTGAACTTTCAGTTCAGTTGTTCCCCAAGTCTCGAATGTTCCAACAAATGAGATTCATGGTTGTCGGCAAGCTGAAACTCAACCTCCACCAATATATGAACATCATAAAACTCCTCCTGATTCACAGCTCCGTTAAAAATTTATTACTGAACAGAGATAACTCTAGTCAGACCTGAATATTCAGTTGAAATCATTTTTAAAAGTTGAGCTTTCCTAAATCTCTCTACTTCTTTGAGGACGGTGGGTCAACCTCCATCATGCCTCTATCGCTCTTAGGACAATCATGAGTTGGCCTTGTTCCCTGTGACTTGCTTTTTGAGCCATTTCCAGGGTTTACCATTTTTCACAGGCTTGATTGGATGTCTTGAGCTTATGATGGGCTTTTTGTACTTCATTTCTCCAAATTCCCATTATCATCATGAATTAAGCTTTTCTTATAAGTTATGGTATAGGCCATAGCTTAAATAGGAAGCCCAATACTACCAGTCACACTCTTATTGTCAACTCTCAAATTTGCTTCCTGAGAATTATCTTTCTCGGGAATTGCTTCATCACCGAATTTATTAAATGCTTCACTTGCAATGCTTCTTTACCTAAAGTCATCGACTCACCATATTGTCTCCTTAGCTACCAACACTGGATAAAGAGCCATGATCTGGAACATTCTCATACCTTGTTTCATCTTCTCCATATACAAACGGTTGGGGTTGAAATCTCTCTGCCCTGTCTTTATGATTTTAGCCAGAAACTCTGACTACATTTTCATCAACTGACTTCACTTGATGCCCAATCTCCGCTCGATTTGAAGCTTTCAACAAATCTAAATCTACATGGACTTTTTAAGTTGTTAGATTCTTTATCTTCCAAACATTCACGATGAACATGTCCTATTTTACCACAATTATAACAAAAATCGGGAAGCCTTTCATACCTCAAAAATAAAATAATGACCTCATTTTCCTCATTCGATGATTGGAGTTTTACACACTTCCTTAATGGCTTAGTAACATCAATAATTACTCTCAATTGAAGAAAATGCCCTCTATTGCCACCATATGACCTCACCTGCACCTTTTCGATCTCCCTAATTTGTTTTTCTAGGAACAAAGCTATCTCCTTGTTCTATACATAAAATTGGGACATTATGAATTTGTATACAGAATGACGCATGAGTAAGATCTAGTTTTGGAAGATAATAGCATATGGTCCTTGAATTGCATCAAATGGATGTTAAAACGACTTTTCTCAATGGAGAGTTAGAGGAGGAAATTTATATGGAACAACTAGAGGGTTATATAACCAATAACCAAGAGCGCAAAGTTTGCAAGCTCAAAAGGTCAATATATGGGCTAAAACAATCCTCTAGACAATGTTGTCTTAGGTTTCATGAATCTGTGATGACTTATGGATTCTCGATTACCGAAGAATATCATTGTGTACACGTTAAAAGGTCATAAGGTAACTTTTTCATTTTATTGTTATATGTGGATGATATCGTTGGCTAGAAATAATATAGAGTTTGTTCAAACTATCAAGGAATGGTTATTTTTAAACTTTGAAATGAAAGATATGAGTGAAACATCTTATATCCTGAGAGTAAAAATCTCTAGGGATCGTTCTAGAAAACTTCTAGCTCTGTCCGAAAGTCATATATTAAAAGAATTCTTGAAAATTTTAAAATAGATAAGCGTAAACCTATGGATACTCCCATCTCTAACGGACAAACTCTTAGCCTTGAAATGTATCCAAAGACTTCAAATGAACGAAATGAAATGGCACGAGCTCCATACTCCACTGTTGTTCGAAGTCTCATGTATGTTATAATGTGTACAAGGCTAGATATTTGTTATGTTGTGGGGTTGGTAAGCAAATACCAATCAAATCTAGGGTGCAAACATTGAAATACCACAGCAAGTCTAAACACATAGACACAAAATACAATTTTGTGAGAGATATTGTGGCGAAAAAGGAAGTGTTGATGCAACACATGTTTATGAAATTCTAGTTATGTAACCCAAGAGGGGGGTGAATTGGGATTCTAAAAATTATTCAATTCTAAAACAAAATATCATGCAAATCTAAAACGAATTTAAAGCAATAATAATTAAATTAATCACAATATAAAAAGATAAGGGAAGAGAGATTCAACCACGAAGATTTTTACGTGGTTCGGCCAACCTCGCCTATGTCCACGCCTCCAAGTTTTCCGGGCTTAAGGATTTCACTAAGCAAGCCTCCAAGGTTTTAAGTGCTTACACTTGACTTCTAATGTGTCAATGAACCTTTACAACAAGAGATTATCCCCAATCTCTTAACCCAAGTGTATCCCAACACCCACAATCACTCAAAGTAAAAGAATACAAATTATTTTTCTTTCGCACAATATTTAAGATTACAAATCAATGCCCAATGTGTGAATAGATGAAGCAAGAATGTGTTTAAAGCTCTATAAAGATTGTATTCTTGAATATAAGCTCAATGGTCATGTTGTGATCAACCTTGTTTAAATTTGAATGAGCTTATTTATAGTTGGAGCTAAAAAACTAGCCGTTACAGATTGTCTGCCCGAAAAACGGTTCGCCGTTAACCATTAACGGTTAACCGTTTAGATTGGTCAAAATTACCGTTGGGCCAAATTTCCAATAAACAGTTTGTCGTTTAGGCTTACCCTTTCGTCGTTAAATTTCAGAGACCTGCAAGATAAATTTCAGCTATCTGTTTACACTAAACGGTTAAAGATTTGTACAAAATGACCTTTCTGGAATTTATCGGTTAGCCGTTTGTAATTAACAGTTCGCCGTTTGTTTCCAGTAACCTGTAAAACAAATTAACCTCATCTGTTTCTATTAAACTTTTGCCGTTTGTTTCCAGTAACAAGATGAGTACAATTTTCCATTCTAAATTTTATTGGTTAGCCGTTTCAATAAACGGTTCACGGTTTAATTCTAGTAGCCTTCCCAGCATTTTGTGTTTTCTATTTTTTAAACCGGTTAGTGCTTAAGCAATTTGTTACTCTCTGGTTTTAATCGATTAACCGTTTAAAGAGAAAACGGTTCACCGTTTATTTCCAGAACATTTTTAGTTAGATATTGCAGAGAATCATTTTCCAATTTTGAAATATAACACTTATCCAACCTTTTTTTAATATAATTAGAATGATTATAAGGCTTTCGTTTATTAATGAATAGCTCCAACATTTTAATCAAAAACATTTAAAGTTTGTTATCATCAAAATCAATATTATGAACATATACATGTTAACATTCTCCCCCTTTTTTATGATGACAAACTTCATTCAATATTTTGCTCCCCCTCAATATATGCTCCCCCTAAATGCATGGTCAATTAAATAAAATGTCCAATAAACAGATTTTTACTCAATGAAGCATTAATAAAAAAAATTATTTTAGAAGAGAATTGTTATTCTTATTAAACGTTATTTCCCCCTTTATCAATTTATAAACTAATTATACATTATCATCATTAATCTCTCCCCCTTTATCATCAAAAAAAAAGAGAGAAAAGGAATACATAAAGGATAGAATGGAGGAAGAAATTACCCAGTTGAGGCCAGCAAAAGTTTTGGCAGAGTTTCCCTTTAAAATGGAACAAATCCTCTAATACAAAATTAGATTAAAACACTTCCAAATATATAACAAGTATCCATGTATCAACAACTCCATTATTCAACAAATAATAATCCAATATATAAGCATCCAACATATAATCATCCAACATCAAGAACAACATAAAAACAATCCATCATCAAAGTCAGAGATAAGTAGGAAAGTATACTAAGACAATATATAAAGAGCAACACACAAAGAAACATAAGATGAAATGTATATCCTAATATGAGAGTCAGAAACTAAGAACAAAGCTGCTGCTGGTCGCGGGAGAGAGTGTCCAACCTAGCGATAATCAGCTGCTGCCTCTCCGAAATCCTGCGAACATCATCCGCCAACTGCTGCAAAGCGTCCGAAACAGGGGGCTGAACTGAAGCAAGAGGCTGCTCGGGAGCTGGAGGTGGCTTAAAAGCGGAGGGTTGCTCAAGAACAGCAGATGGCTCAGGAGTGGTAGGCTACTCGGGAGCCAGAGGTGGCTCAGAAGTGGAAGGAATGTCAGTGTCCATCTCACGCTCTTTAGTGTCAGAGTCAGCTGGAGGCTGGGGGACAGAACGGCGTCATGGAGGAGGGGGATGAGCTCCTAGTCTAAAATCCGAAAGCTGATCGGAAGAATAAACATCGTTGAGCATCCGATCATCCTCTGGAGCAATCAAGGTATCTCAGTTTTTGGAGGTAGAAGTCTTGATCCATTTGCCATTCTGTCTGGAAAATCCAATACTAGACATGTCCTCCGGACCAATTCATTTGGTCTCCGCATAACCTGCATCTAGAAGAGGCACCTCAAAGTGTCGCAGTATCTTAGTAATGATACTGTCATACGGAAGCAAGCAGTGGTTAACCGCGGGAGTACTCAACATTTGCCGCACAATAACATAGCCAAGGTTAATGGATCGTCCTGTGATAAGGCTATCTAATAAGCCAACATCTAACCTTGTGACCCTTCCGAGGTGTCACGATATGCTATCAAATGGTGTAGAGGATACGAACTTGGAGAGGTAATAATTGAGATCGAAAAGGTAAATTGCAAATGTCATTAGTCAAGTCCGTACGGCGACAAATATTTCGGACACCAAGATGATGAGTAAAAACTATTATGAGAAGGCTTTCCTGGATATATATATTCTATTGCTATCATTAGAAATTCCTAGAATATTGTTCAAAAGCTCAACATCAAATTCAATAGGGACACCCCCAGCCTCAGTAACAATCTTATATAAGCGAGTTGTGGAGATTTCCATGTTTGAATAGAAAACTCGCACTAAATTTGGATAAACACGGTCATCAAAATCAATGGCAGACTCCCAAGGTTGAAGCATATCCCTAATACTTCTACCACGTACAATTAAGGTTCTAAAATCTTCTATGTCAACATAATAAGAATCAAGTACCTTTTTGCCATTGAAGCGGTCCTCGAAACACTTGGCCAATGAAGGTATAGGGAAATGAATTCTTTTGAATTCAGAGACTGCCCGTGGTGGTATGGGATTCCTTTGAGGCGTATCTTTCCTCCTTCGAGTTCTTCGAGAACACTCAGCCATGGTGAGAAATAAGAAAATTTGAAGAAATTAAGAGAAATGTGAGTTGAAGATTATAAACCAATTATTTAGTTTAAAATGGGTTGACGATATAATTTTGAGACGCAATGTGGTCGAAAAGGGACAAGAACAAGGTAAAAAATAACGAAACTCGACCGGGTACACTTAGGGTTTTGATTTGGGATTCTTCAATTTCAGGCTTGATTTGAAGATTTGAATTAGTGAAATTGATCTAATGATGATGAAAAATGATTTTATAGGTGTGATTTGGCAAGAAAATCAAGAGAAATGAAGGTTTGAGGATAGGGAAAGCTTCGACTGCGTAACAATGGTGGAAACGGCAAACGGGTAAGTGAGAGGGAAGAAGAAACCCTTGGAACAGTTTTATACTATACGAAAATGGCTAACCGTTTATTTAAATGGTGAGGGAGTAATTTCCACAGAGAAATTAATAGGAAACGGTGAAAGGTTAGTCCTTTAACGGTTAAGGAGTATATTCCAGTGAGCTCTCTGTTTTTAAACGGTTTACCGATTTCATCAAACAGTAAAAGGGTAATTGGCAAAATAATATCCTAGTTTCTGGAATTAAACGATACATCGTTTATTGAGAAACGGTACACCGTTTATTGAGAAACGGTTATCCGTTTATTGTATTTTGATTTCGCACATTTGTTTTCAATATTTGGCCAACAATTAATATGTTCCAAGATCATTCAGTTGATCTGAAACATGTTAAAGGCCATTTTTAATGCATGATTCATGAGCTCACATGTATTCAAAACAATCAATTCATATAAACATACAAAAATTTAAATACAAGCACATCATTCATATATCATGCTTAAGCATTTCATAAATGTCACTAAATCATCAAATCATCATTCAATCAATGTCAATAGATTCAATAACATGAGTAGTGATGTTAATGCAAAAATTTCATCATCCCAAGTTCATGCCGAATTTTTGAAAATTGATCTTTGCTAAGAGGTTTTGTAAAAATATCGGCAAGTTGTTTTTCCGTAGAAATAAATTTTAATGCAATATCACCCTTTTGAACATGATCTCTCAAGAAATGATGTCTAATCTCTATATGATTGGTTCTAGAGTGTTGAATGAGATTCTTTGAGAGATTTATAGCACTAGCATTATCACACTTAATAGGAATTTATTCAAGGTTAATGCCATAGTCTCTAAGTGTTTGTTTCATCCAAAGAGCTTGTGCACAACAACTCCCTGCAGCTATATATTCAACCTCTGTAGTTTAAAGTGCAACAAAATTTTGTTTCTTGCTAAACCATGAAACAAGTGAGTGACCTAGAATATGACAAGTTCCACTAGTGCGTTTTCTATCAACTTTATAACTGACAAAATCTATATGAGTTCCTCTAGGATATCAAAGGCCGAGATCTATAGTTCCACTTAAATAGCGGAAGATTTGTTTTACACTAAGTAAATGGGATTCCTGAGGACATGATTGAAATCTTGCATACAAACATACACTAAACATGATATCGGGTTTACTTGCAGTTAAATAAAGTAAAGATCCGATCATACCTCGATACATTTTGATATCCACTTTTTTGCCTTTTTCATCTTTGTCAAGCTTGGTGGTTGTGCTCATTGGAGCATTTTTGGTCTTTGAGTCATCAATGCCGAATCTTTTGAGTAGATCTTTTACATACTTGGCTTGATTTATGAAAACTCCTTCCTCATTTTGTTTTATTTGCAGCCCAAGGAAGTACTTCAACTCTCCCATCATACTCATTTCAAATTCATTGCTCATGCAAGATGAAAATTCTTTACACAACAATTCATTAGTAGAACCAAAAATAATATCATTAACATAAATTTGAACAACAAGTATGTTTTTGTTCTTATGCTTGACAAAGAGAGTAATATCCGCTTTACCCATTGAAAAATCATTATCTAACGAGAAATTCTTAAGCCTATCATATCATGCTCTAGGTGCTTGTTTTAATCCATACAAAACTTTAAATAACTTATAAACATGATTTGAAAATTTTTCATTTTCAAAACCAGGGGGTTGTTTTACATACACTTCTTCCATAATATAACCATTTGAAATAAAATGAAATCTTTATGACATGCAAATGCCATTCTACTCTAGCTACGGGTGCAAATGTTTCATCAAAATCAATTCTTTCTTCTTGGTTGTAACCTTGAGCCACTAATCTAAATTTATTCCTTTCAACCAAACCGGATTCATCCATCTTATTTTTAAATACCCATTTAGTACCTATGATAGATTGATGTTCCGGTTTAGGAACTAATTCCCACACATTGTTTCTCTCAAATTGATTTAACTCCTCTTGCACTGCCATAATCCAAGATTCATCATTTTCCACATCCACAAAGGATTTGGGTTCAATTTGAGAAATAAATGCATTATGCTCACAAGTATTCCTAAGTGATGATCTAGTTGTAACACCTCGTGAGGGATCTCCTAAAATTACATCCTTAGGATGAGAAGAAATATACCTCCACTCCTTGGGGAGTGTTTGAGAAGTACCTTCATGTTGCTCCATATTTGTTTGCTCTTCTTGTCCATCCTCTTGATTTCTTTGTGGTGCATTCTCTTGTTTATCCTTTGATGATTCTTCTTGTAACTCTCCATCTGCATCATCATAAATAATTCCTTTCTCCGCAGAGAAGTGGTTAGACTCATCAAATGTAACATGCATAGATTTTTCCACGACTACAGTTCTTTTGTTATAAACTCTATAAGGTTTGCTTAAGTTTGAATATCCAAGAAAAATGCCAACATTGGATTTTGGATCAAATTTACCAAGATTATCTTTTGTGTTCAAAATAAAACATTTGCATCCAAAGACTTTGAAATAACCAATGTTGGGTTTTCTATCTTTCTAAAGCTCATATGGAGTTTTATTAAAATTAGATCTAATCAAAACACGATTTAAAACATAACAAGCAGTGTGAACGGCCTCGACCCAAACATACTTAGGTAATGAATTTTCATTCAACATAGTCCTAGCCATTTCTTGAATTGACCTATTTTTTCTCTCAACAACTCCATTTTGTTGTGGAGTTCTATGTGATGAAAATTGATGTTCAATGCCAAAATCATTACAAAAATTCTCAAATGCATGATTTTCAAATTCTCCACCATGATCACTTCTAATGCAAGTAATAGAATACCCTCTTTCATTGTGAATCTTTTTACAGAAAATTCTAAATGCCTCAAAGATATCATCTTTATTAGCTAAGAACAAGTTGAAGTGAAAATATGATTTTTGTTTTTAAAAGATGTTTTGATTTGTTTTCTAAATTGACAAGCTTCACAAATTCTATTCTTTTGAAAATTGATTTTTGGAAAACATTTGACTAAATCATTTTTCAAAATTTTTGAAATCAAATCCATACATGCATGTCCTAGTCTTCTATGCCATAACCAACTATCATCATGCAATGCCGAAAAACATTTATCAAGAGTAGACGCACATTCTATGTCAATGATATAAACATTACCACATCTATTTCCAACAAATAAGATCTTGCCATCACATGAATTCTCAATGACACAACTAAATTGATCAAAAACAACTTTATAACCGTTGTCACATAATTGACTAATACTAATCAAGTTGTGTTTCAAGTTCTCAACCAAACATACATTCTTAATTAGAGTTGAGGAAACTTTACCAACATTTCTAATTCCGAGAATTTTTCCTTTTGAGTTGTCTCCAAAAGATACGTCTCCACCATTTTCAATTTTGGTGAAGCTTGAGAACCATGCATAGTTTCCGGTCCTGTGCCTTGAATAACCACTATCCAAGTACCATTTATTTTTCTTCTTCTTCATGCCCTGTAGAGAAAATCTCAAGTTTTAGGTACCCAAAACTTTTTGGATCCATGAGAGTTAGCAATAGTTTCTTTTGGAACCTAAATGCATTTCATACCATAATATGCATTTCTTTTTACTGGACACCTATTTTTCATATGACCATCTTGATTACATAAATGACATACAACTTGATTGCTACTATATGTACTCTTCACAAATTAGTTCTTATTATATTTGTGTTTCCAAGTTTGGGTTATAACCAATACTTCTTTTATCAAACACACATTTTTGTAAGTTGAGCATCTTATCCAACATTTTTTGCCCATTTGTAAATTTCAAAACAATCTCATTTAACTCATTGCTATTTTTCTTAAGCATTTCATTTTCATTTTCATTTTTCAATTCATCTATGTGTGATTCTAAATGCTCATATGAGGTGCTAGATTTCTAATTTGACAATGTAATTCTATCATGCAATGTTTTGTTCTCTACTTCTAGGCAAGTAATTTTTGTATTTAGAAATTCATTTTCATTTTTGAGCTTTACCAGTTCCTTTTTAAGACATACATTCTTTTTACTAATCTTCATCAACTCATTATACAATTCTTTAAAAGCATCAAACAATTCATCATAGGTAGGATCACTTACCTCATTGAGATCATCATCATCTCCTATTGACATAAGTGCTAGGTTTGATACTTCTTGTGACTCTTCTTCATCATTTGAATCTTCATCGCTATCATCCCAAGTTACAACCACGGCTTTCTTCTTGAGTTTGTTGATAAGTAGGCACTCCAAACTTATATGGTCAGGCTTCTTGCATTCATAGCATGTGATTACCTTTTTCTTCTCCCTTTGGTTCTTGAAGTTTCTGAATTTTCTTCGCTCATCGGTTTTCTTAAAAAATTTCCTGAATCTCCTTACTAGCATGGCCAACTCGTCATCATCTAGTTCACTCTCCCCATCACTCTCATATTTTGAAGCTTTGAGAGCAATGCTTTTCTTCTTCTCCTCGTGTCCTTTCTCTGCTGCCAAATATTTTTTATACGAAATGACAGAACCAATTTAATCATCAAGGGGTAGAGTATTTAAATTTTTGGCCTCTTCAATATCAGTTCTATTAGGTCTCCATTGTTTTAGGAGTGACCTAATGATTTTCTTTACTTTCTCACTATTTGAGAAAGTTTTTCCTAGAGCTCCTAGAGTGTTCATTATGTCTGTATATCTAGTATACATAGAGTTCACACTCTCATTTTGTTCCATTTGGAATAATTCATATTGTCGAGTGTACCTACTAATTTTAGACTCTTTCACTTGATTTGTGCTTTCATAGGCAACTTTAAGTTTGTGCCGAATTTCATTGGCACTCTTACAACTAGATACTCTATGAAATTCTTTCTCATCAAGTGCACAAAACAAGGCATTCATATCTTTGAAATTTAGAGAAGTTTTTCTCTTTTCCAATTTATTCCATTCCCGTGAAGGTTTTGGGATATCTTCCTCGACTTCATTTTTAGTTAAGGGCATAAACGGACCATCACATACAACTTCGCAAATTTCATAATCTAGTGCTTGTAAATAAATTCTCACCCTAGTTTTCCAATATGGGTAATCATTTCCGTCAAAGAACGATGGTCTAGTTGTGGATTGTCCCTCTTTAAAGGTTGAGTCATTTTAGGTTGCCATGGATCTTTTACTCTAGACGGTTAAGTCCTAACAAGAGAACCAAACTCTGATAACAAATGAAATTCTAGTTATGCAACCCAAGAAGTGGGTGAATTGGGATTCTAAAAATTATTCAATTCAAAAATAAAATATCATGCCAATCTAAAACGAATTTCAAGCAATAACAATTAAATTAATCACAATATAAAAAGATAAGGGAAGAGAGATTCAAACACGGAGATTTTTACATGGTTCGGCCAACCTCGCCTACGTCCACGCCTCCAAGCTTTCCGGGCTTGAGGATTTCACTAAGAAAGCCTCCAAGGCTTTAAATGCTTACACTTAACTTCCAAGGTGTCAATGAACCTTTACAACAAGAGATTATCCCCAGTCTCTTAACCCAAGTGTATCCCAACACTTACAATCACTCAAAGTAAAAGATTAAAAAATTATTTTTTAAAAGATTACAAATTATTTTTCTCTCACACAATATTTAAGATTACAAATCAATGCCCAATGTGTGAATAGATGAAGCAAGAATGTGTTTAAAGCTCTAGAAAAATTGTATTCTCGAATATAAGCTCAATGGTTGTGTTGTGATCAACCTTGTTTGAATTTGAATGAGCTTATTTATAGTTGGAGCTAAAAAACTAGTCGTTACAGACTGTCTGCCTGAAAATGGTTCACCGTTAACCATTAACGGTTAACCGTTCAGAGTGGTTAAAGTTACCGTTGGGCCAAATTTCAAATGAACGGTTTGCCATCTAGGCTTACCCTTTCGCCATTAAATTCTAGAGACCTGCAAGATAAACTTCAGCTATCTGTTTACACTAAACAGTTAAAGATTTGTACGAAATTACCTTTATGGAATTTATTGGTTAGCCGTTTGTAATTAACGGTTCGCCGTTTGTTTCCAGTAACCTACAAAACAAATTAGCCTTATCCCTTTCTATTAAAATTTTGTTGTTTGTTTCCAGTAATAAGATGAGTATAATCTTTCATTCTAGATTTTATCAGTTAGCCATTTCAATAAACGGTTCACGGTTTAATTCCAGTAGACTTCCCAGCATTTTGTATTTTCCGTTTTTCTTAACCTATTAGAGCTTAAGTAATTTGTTACTCTCTAGTTTTAATCGGTTAACCGTTTAAAGGGAAAACGATTCACCGTTTATTTGTAGAACCATTTTTAGTCAGATATTGTAGAGAATCATTTTCCAATTTTGAAATATAACACTTATCCAACCTTTTTAAATATAATTTGAATGATTATAATGCTTTCGTTTATTAATGAATAGCTCCAACATTTTAATAAAAAAATTTAAAGTTTGCTATCATTAAAATCAATATTATGAATATATACATGTTAACAGTCTACACGCTTCATGGTTGCAAATTCATTCACTAAAGCCATGACACAAGATGTTTTTATCACATATACGCGATCATTAGGATTGCGTAGATTATAAAACTTGTACTTAATAAATTCTTTATGTAATAAAATTATTTTGATTTATTTTCATAAGATGCTAATTGGCATGATTAAACATATATGATTATTAAAAGATATGTCCTCAGGTTAAGATTACTTTCTTACACAAATGATCACCTCAGTTGTTAATGAAAGCATGCTGGGATGAGACACAAGATTAAGAGAAAGTATTAAATACATTCTCATGGAGCTTATATCTTGAAAATTTCGCCTTGATTAAGTCAAGATGAAGAACCTAATTAGGCTAGATATGAGTTCATTTGGTGCCTTATGAAGGCGAGCTTATTGAGACTCAAATTGGGAATTTGAATAAGTGACTGATTTAAGATTTGTACAGTGGATAGCCAGACATATGCTCTTACACAAAGAGAATTCACTGTAACACGTGATTTATACGATGCGTGCTTTTATGACCAAAAGGAAAATGAGTGAATAAATCCCTGATTCCTCATTGTGTAAGGTCCTTCGAGGTATAAGAAAGACCTCAACGATTTTCTTAGTTACCATTGATTATATCTTAAAGGGAAAAATTAGTGATAGCTACTTTAACATGTTCTTTCTATAACTATGATGTTATTCGGTCTATGAAACATGTCTAAGAAAGCAGCCAGCCTAGAACTAAAAGATATGAGCAGAGTCAGAAGATTTATTTTCCTAACATCTGACTTATGCATTCATCGGTCGATCAGTTGTATAGTTTACCTAGGGATGAATATAATTGTGAATGCATAGAGTGCACAATGCCAAACATAATTTTTGTTGAGAGATTAAATATATTTGTACCGATGTAAAGGATAATGAAATCTAGGAAATATAATGAACAAGTTATTTGAATCTCTTGCAAAAAGTGCAATTGAGATTTTTTTCTCTGCAAACTCCAATTTATGTTGTTCATGGGTCACACATTGCATTTGCCTGTATGATACTGCGGTTGTGGCTTTGTGTCCAAAAACCCTACTCTCGTTACTTTAGTTACTCAGTCATCCCATCACGTGCGAATGAGAGATGTTAGATTAAGCACCTATGATGGGATGAATCAATCTAACGTTAGTGATAAGATAAACTTAGAGTTTGTCTAGGATTCTTATAAGTTAAAATTAGTATTTTATCTTGATCCTAATCACATAAGATGTAGCTTATCAAATAACTCTAGGAAGTTGATTTAAATTAAACTACACTTATTGTACTATATAAACATCACATGGGTGAGTGATAGCAGGTACAATAATAATCATAAGAATCAGAGTAACATCAAAAGAGAGCGAGAGAAAAAGGAAAAAGGCAATGGGTTCTTACTTTGTGAATTGAGGGGATTTTCCAAATACGTGATTATCCTCTGATCATTAGTGACATAAACTTGTGACGATCCACTCGTGAAGGAGCTCCATTCGTGAAGGATCCTAGCAATCAATTCATGTTCGTGCTCGTGCTAGTTCCTGACAATCCACTTTTGGAGATTGAAGGGAGCTTATTCTTTACTTTTTGTAGATTCGTGATATTTCATTTCTGCATCAACCAACAAGGTATGGATTTGGTTGAACAAAATAAATTGCATGATTTATTTAGAAAATCATCACTCATATGTTATGGTATAGTCCATAGCCTAATTAAAAGCCCAATACTACCAGTCACACTCTTATTCTCAAACCTTAAATTTGTTTCCCAAGAATTATCTTTCTCAGGAATTGCTTCATCGCCAAATTTATTAAATGCTTCACTTGCAATGCTTATATCATGATTTCCTAAAGTCACCAAATTGTCTCCTTTGCTACCAACACTGGGTAAAGAGCCATGATCTGGAACATTGTCACACTCCTTTTTATCTTTTCCCTATAAAAACAGTTGAGGTTGAAATCTCTATTCTTTGTCCTTATGATTTTAGCAAACCAACTGTGATTAGCTTTTCATCAACTGACTTCGCTTGATGCCCAATCCCCACTCGGTTTGAAGCTTTCAAAAAATTCAAATTTAAATAGTCTTTTTAAGCTGCTAGCATCTTTATCTTCTAAACATTCACGATAAACATGTCCTATTTTACCACAATTATAACAAAAATTAGGAAGCCTTTCATACCTCACAAGTAAAATAATGACCTCATTTTCCTTATTCGGTGATTGGAGTTTTACATGCTTCCTCAATGGCTTAGTGACATCAATAATTACTCTCAATTGAAGAAAAATGCCCTATATAGCCACCATATGACCTTACCTGCACCTTTTTAATCTCCTCAATTTTTTTTCTAGGAACAAAGCTATCTCCTCGTTCATACATGAAATTGGGACATTATGAATTTGTATATAGAAGGATGCATGAGTAAGATATAGTTTTGCAAGATCTCTAACCCTTTTCGGCTCTGTTAGTGCAATAATGACATTCTTAAAACTCAAAGGACCACCTACAAATACCCTTTTCTTATCTCCATCAGAGTTGAACTTGAACAAGCACCTATGCATTTAATCATAACACTCTTCATCGTTTTCCATACATTCAGTATCACAGCCCTTTGTGTTAACCTTCTTATATCTTAAAATTTTACCCACCAGACAGTTCCGCATTTGCCTTTTCCTCAGCATCACAATTTGATTTGTCAAGTGAAACCACTTCTTCATCATCTTCTAAGATTGACAGTGGTTGCACAACTTTGCTATTTCCTCTGTATCCATAATCAACAAAGCAGAAGAATACAACCCCGACGACTATATAACAAATGGAAAAAGCATAAACCACTAATGGTGCTATTGACAATCAAGTACTGAAACGAAAAAATTCTCTAGTACCATTTTCTAAAGAGCATTTGATGATACTCTTCATTGGCATCTCAGTTCTAATCAAAGTTAGCATGCGGCTTGCTAAAATAAAAATGGTTGTCAATAAAAATTGCAACAGGAAGTTGTCATTTCTGTGGCCATAGTATTCCCTTTTTGTGCTCATTATTTTTTTCTTTTTTAAATATGTTGCTATTCTCTTTATATATATACAATCAAAATTCAATAATCAGAGAAGTTGCTATTATATATCTTTAGTAAAAACTCATATTCAAACTTATGCATTCAAATTTAAATCTACTTGTGTGCTCATTATTAATTATATAGCATTGAGCAATCATTGCTAAAAGTCAATAACATTAGCTACTACTATTGCTAGTCATTTATTACCTATGAATTGATGGATGACTAAAAAATGCTAATAAGATCCTCTTTTAATTCGAATTCTTTGAGTTTTTAAAATATTCTGCTCATGTATTTTAATAATAATGTATAATTAAAATTTAACTTCTCATATATTTCTATTTATTAACCACCAATCAATCACATAAATTTATCTCAGAAGAAATTGAAGATCATGGGAGGGTGGTAGTCCTAAAAATGATGTAAAAATTAGTGTAATTTTATCTTTCCCTTAAATGTTTTCACATTATTGTTGAATTGCCCTAGGAAGGATTTTTATCATTTTGGTTTTGGATTGTAATCAATCATTTAAAACTTAGAACACAAAAGGGCGTGAAGGAAACAAACATGATTTTACCAAATAAATGACAATCTATCTATGTTAAAATGCTTAGAACTTTCAGTAAAGACATTATTGAAATCAGTCACAAACAACCTTATAATAATTTTTAAATTATAACATAATTGACAACACAACAACTACAGTAGTAAGCAACAAAGTAATAAAAGGTTGTGCCATTGATAACTCATAATCGTACAAATGGAAGAACGAGGTATTGAACAAAGTGTAACTGCAAATGCAAAAACATAAAGTCAGTCTATAACTTAATAAAACTTGCTTGGAATTGACTAAATATTTTCATATCAAAACGTGGAGTCGCTTACCTTCCAAATGAACATGTAAAAAGAAAGTGTTGACGCTTTACTAGAGAGATCAACCGTTCGAGCCTGATGCCACAGAAGAGTAGCTAGCATGATGTGGCTAATTATCTGCGAGAGAAGAAAAAAATGTTGATATGTGATTGTAATCACAGCACAAATATATTTCTAAAATACATTAAAGGTAATAAGGTTAATTTATACATGTATGACATGTGTGATTAAATTTAATATAACCACCACATGTACAGTGATTTTTAAAAAATTAATACACATATGCTAGAACATCATTTCTTATTGTACGTCTGATATAATAGCTCTTATATATTTTTAAATTTCTCATATACAAGAACGTAAATACAATATCTTACCATGACAAGTTTGCTCAGCAGGTATGGTGAAGAAGTTAATCCGACTATAATAACGGCTCCATAAGAAATAAGCAGCACATAAACGCAAAGCCAAAGTACCTTTTAAAATGAGTAACAATACACTGATTTGTAAGACATTAAGGAAAATCTGAAACATCAAAAATAAAACATTAAATGATGGGCCTAAAATTAAATTTGTACTTTAATTACTCACTCTTTCTTTCCCTAAAATGACACTAGGCGTTTGAATGCCAAATTCTCTATCCCCATCCTCATCAGGTATATCCTATTAACATCCGAAGCAAGTAAATTAGCAACTATTAATTTGTTTATATACATGCTCTGTTGGACATTTTAATTTTTCGCGTTTCTTAATTACCTTGAGAAGTGAAATCACAAAGCAGAAACAACACTTAATAGCGACTGCAAACATCAATGTTCTCGTAATAGCTATTTGCCTTCCAAGTACGTATTTCTGTACAAATATTATTAGATCATAGAATATATCAAACCCACTTCAACAGAAAAATACAAAAGTAAATAAGAATTTTAAAGTAGGTGACAAAATTATTACATTGAGGAATTAATTCTAGGTCATCAAAAATTTTCCTCGACAAATGACAAGATGAAGAATAATTTGTATATATGTACCTGGATGTGTATGAAGTAAGCAATTTGGAGTACAAGTGCCCTCTCTAGCACCATGTACAATGTAGTTAGATATGAATTTCTCTTCCACCTAAGAAAGGGAAGCTACAGGATCGAGAATAGCCAATTGCCAATGAGATGAATTTTGACCAAATAAACAATAATTGTGTGATATAAGTTCAACTTGAAAATAAGAAGAATCATATTTCCAGGGGGGAAAATGAGGATTACCCCCTTATTGCTTAAAGAAACGAGGATTACCCCCTCATCACTTAAAGAAACTAAGTGAAATTTCCCTCATGTTTTAAAGTAAGTCCAAACATCTTACAGTTACAACGGTGTTAGTTTTGTTTATCATTTTATTATTTGTCCTAGTCTTGATGTATAGCACAAAATTTAAATATTTTGAGAATATAAATGAAGTGAAATGACTTATATACCCTTAACGATTAAATTAATTTAATAATGAATTGTAAATTATGAAGAAAAATTAGCTAACATAATATATCTATATCTATACACACACACACATGGTTTATGCATTTTCCTAGACTTTCCCACGTTTTAAAATCACGGACCAAAAAACTATTATATGTAAATCCCAATACAAATCTAGAGTTTCACAATAGTGTAAAAGCTTTTCACATCCATATAAATCATTTCACAACATCATAAAACCCATATTGTTATGAAACCTCAAATCCGCATGAAAAATCATACAAACATCCGCAAGAGAGAAGCTCTCCCCCCCCCCCCCCAACCGTCACACACACACACACACACACACACACACATATACATACATACATGTAAGTGTACGTATTTCTATTATGGCATTTGTATTTAGAGGAGAAACTTCATTATTTATGATAGAGTTTAATTTGTCGGATTTTATGCAAAAGGTTAAAAAAATATAAATGCATATACCCACCATGGTATATTTTTGGATTATACAAACATATATATTGCACTTCCGATTCAGCGTTCACATATGGCCAATGTTATTGTAATTCTACAACTAATATGGGTATTTATGATTTTTTTCCTACTTATAATTTTCTCCATAATTTACAATTCATTCAATTAATTTGATTATTAAGTGTATATAAGTCATCTAGATTTATATTCTCAAAATATTTAAATTTTACGGGTAACATCAAATATTAGTAGTAAAATAGTAAAATGATATATAAAGTTAATACTGTTCTCATTGTAGGGTTGAACCTATTTTAAAATATGGGGAAGATTTCATGGGGACTAATTCTCATTCTCTCGTATTTTACTGTACATAGAATAGTGCAAACTATCGGTCCGATTTTATTAAAAAAAAAAAACTTTTGTAGGATTGATGTTTGCATCCTACTGTGCACATTTTGTAGGCTTTCCTATGAAAACATCATTTTGTGAAAAATAACGCGAGTTGAAACATTAAAACTAACAAAATATTTTAAAAGTGTGGCAATGAATTTCACGCAGAGACTGGCACTTACATCCACCGAATAAGCACTTGCAAGGAGAAACCATATGATAAGGGCCAAAAGAAACGGTGGAGATCGAAGCATAATTCCCATGGCCAGACTCTGAAAATTGAGACCAATGAATTATAAATAACAAAAATTTAGATGTCGAAAAATACAAATTTTTTATAGCCATTTTTCCTATATACTAATGAGCAAAAATTAAACACAAATTTGAAAGGTGCTGTTAGCATTTGCTTACCACCAATAAAGATGAGGAAGCAATTGCTATTCCAGTTCGCATGGACACGTCACCAGAAGTAAGGGGGAGATCAGGCTTGTTGATCTTTGAAATATGGTAAACTCATTGATTAGCCAAAAAACCGATGAATAATGAAATAATTAAGCATAATTATATGTGCTGTGGACTCAACAAATTTACTTTGTGACTGCCATTATGTGTATACAATCTGATTTGATAATTATTCCATCACATATAATGTTTCGTGGCTGGCCTAGTATTTTAGGTGGTAAATGAATAAAATTATGACAATTGTTTTGCCTTTTAGTGAATTTTGTGAAATTTTTAATAAAAATTAAAAAATGTTAGAGAAAAATTCATAAAGTTTAACGCCCGTCATCTACATAAGGCCTATATATCATCCCTTATTCTAGTGAATACGGGGAAAGTGCTTTTGGTGCTTTTTCGTCCATCACAGAGTCCACATTTCGGCTACTAAAAAGCTTGTCTTTGATATCACCTATTGGGAGACTAGGCTACGGATGTCTAGGTGTCTAATCTAAGGACAAATATTTTAATTAAGTGGAGTGACTCATCTTATATTTAAATCCATGCATCACTGATTCTCCAACCAATGTGAGACAACCAAACCCTCAAAATATAACAACAAAATTAAGTATTCTTTTGTTCAATGTATAGACTATATTTAGCATAAAAAGTAACTGTCGCGTCTACTGAAATACCTTGTCTATTTTAACATCATACAACTGGTTTATAGTAAACTCATAAACGGTCATCAGCAATCCGGGCACCATGGCCTGAAATATATATAAAGAAGAATTAATGTCAATCAAATAAATAACATTACGAGCAGTTGTTTTTGTCTGTCACTTAAAGTTTACCTTCAAAAATCCGATGAAATATGTGGGAGTCAAATCATCAAGATTTTGTAGGGGAAGAAGAGAAACCGATGTTATAGCAATTACCTAATAAGCATAAATGAAAAAAAAAAACAAAACTATATTAATGTCATATATATATATATATATATATATATATAGCAATTAAAACAAATTTAATAGCATGTCCACATTAAAAAAAAAAAAAGAGCATCCGCACTTGAGAATAATTAATATTCGATTGGGAGCTAGTCATTCTCAAGCATGGGCACCAATACTTTTAAAATATACAATATTGTAAAGAGTTTTTTCAATGTTGTAGTTTGTGGAAAAAATCAGTTATAATATTGTAAAATACTGAATCTATACTTTGAAAAATGCAGTCATTCGCGCTTGAGAAGCTCTGTTGATTTGGTCCAAGATTATGGAGTTTGTTAAAACGCAAGAAAGATATTAAATCATATAATTTAATAGTTGTTTCGAACTTTAATAAAGTTTAGGATTTTGAATTGAATAAAATGTGGGATTATGAACTAGGTCAGTGCTCTGTATATGACTGTGGATTAGGGCATTAAGTAATTAACAAGGAACTCACAGTGCCCATAAGTCCGTAGGGACGAATAAATCGGTAGAGTGCATCTAAATTCTTGAAGAAAACTTCCTGAGAGGTCGTCCTTTGATTAGCATCCTCGGATTTTGACGCATAACAAACTTGTAAGGTGACAGGACGGTTGAACATTAATTTACAGCTTTTATTGCTTGTATCTTCACTCTTTATAATTTTACTGGTTAAACAAAATGGACTTTGGGAGCATTTCACAGATTCTCCTGCCCTCAACTGGTGGCGATTCAAGCGTTTTATTGCAACCTGAAATGACCGAAATATATAACTTTATCAGATAAAATACAGTAAATAAAATTGTTGCTTCGTATAACCGTATGTAAATGTGAAGTTTTTTCTATTTGCCATTTTCACAGTTGATTCTGATCAACTCTCCCTCTCATTCCCGCTACAAACTATCATTCTGGTAACATAAACATCCGAGTAAATGACCATTGGAAAACAAAAACTTGGTTTATAGGAGACCGTAATGTAATGGTGTGATCTTAACTTTTTTATTATAATTTATATAGCAACTAATGTAATACTTATTTATCAAATAGTATAATAATAATTTTACTAATTATAAAATTCATCGTTCATTAAACAGGGAACACACGAAGGTGAAATATAAATTAGTACCCTAAAATTGGAATCCTATAATTATTGCATGATGTTAGCACCGGTGCCTTGAGAGCGCCAGGCCGGGCACCTTTACCTTTAGTGTCCAAGCCCAGTTATAGTAGCAAATATATGAATGACTATAGGAAAATTCAGATGCATTTCACAAATCTGAAAAACAGGTCCATTATTGTTATCATAGTAGTGCCCAATAAGATAATATTCAAAAAAGCAAAAAAAAAAAATAGTAATGCCAACGAGACCGCGTCATCCGTTCAAAAATTCAATAAATTAATGCCATTTACACGATAGCAAACCTATCAAAACAATACAAGGATAATTTTATCATTTATTGGTGCAGTGCCGAAGTCGACGATCAATTGAAGTCAAACAATTTTAGTTAGCCATAAATAGTAATCAGAAAGGTTTCAATTCAAAGTTTTAGTTAGCCTAAAGATGGGGCCCCGTTGAAATAAGAAGTATAAATTGGATTAGTTAAAATTAGATTATTTGAATATAAATTATATAATGTATTCAATATTGATGCTGCTATATCCACTTTTTTTGTCTTATTATAAGGTCATTTTCAAAAAATAGTGGAAAATTATTTGGGGTGGTTGGTATTCTTTATTTTTCATTTTGCAAAACATAAAACAGTAAAAAGGATTTGGTTGTAGTAATTATTTGCATTTTCAATTGCAAAACAAGTTGATCTTGCTTTCCAAAAATTATAAAGGAATTCAAAACGGCAATTTTACATGTCCGATATATCTTATCTAAGCTGGATTGATCCCACAACAAAAAGAAAGAATAAAATTAATCATTTATATTTATAAAATCAAAAAAGAATATATATATTTTTTTGTTTTTAAAATTATGTTTTATAAAGCATGCAAAGCAACGTGCTATCAACTATTTTTTGTTTTTGAAATTGAAAACGAAAAGGCAAAGAATGAAAAAGGTTAGCAAACGCACTAATCTTCAAGTCGACTCTTATTCATCCAGATTAAACAGCAGCATCTTATAGATGACAATATATGATATGTTATCTATTTATATGCCCAATTATACGTTTCCAAAGACTCTTAACAGCGGTTGCCAAAAAATCAAAATAAAGTAGAAATTTATTTATCAAGACTCTACAAGGGAATAAAAAATAAAATAGCAATATTACTGCCAAATAAATGACTAATTAAACTGCAGTAGAATCAAAACACTGTTACACGATAAATAAATAAAAAATTCTAATAGTAATTTTATTATTCTTGAATACAATAAAGTAATTTTACATATGGTTATAATATGCATGTGTTCGGTAAAATGATCAGAAATTTAGAACGAATTAGACTTACCAGATTAGGATGATACTTTGGAGAGAAGCCTAAATGTAAATGCATGAGACGACTCATGGTTTGCTTTCTGATCTCTCCGCACTCTGCTATCAGATTTGATAAAAATTTACATCAAATAGTCCACAAACTGATTACATATTAAAAGCTGTGGTTTAGCCTAAATGTATTATTAAGTGAAAGAGATGTTGAAGACTTTGGAATACTATGCTAATTATTAAAATAGTCAGTCATGATAGCATTGTGTTATAAAGTAACAACTGGCTAATCATTAATTAAGAATATATATTAAAATATTGTCCATTCATAATCCCAAACTTATTAAAAAAATTTCCTTGCATGACTCGATACGACGTCATCTTAGTTAGTATCATAAAAAATTTTAGTTTGATGTCATCTTAGTTTGTATTAACCATCTAGAGTCGATGACGGTGGAGGCAAGTAAAGAGAATGAGTGTGAAGCACTAGAGGACACATGAAGTCACATGAATCACTTAAAAGATCATGTGGCATGTCGCGAATTCTCCAAATATGGATGAGACATCCAACGTCGCGCGAAAGCTCAAAAATCATGATATTCTTGTTTACGATATTCTTGTTTATCCATTCGTTTGATACTAACCTAGATTTCGAATCGCCAAAAATCATGATTTTGAGCCATGAAAGCTCATTTTAGGCGCATGAATACTGCCATTTATAAGCCAGTTGTTGAAAGGTGAAGCTCAAATCTGGGTTTATGTTTGAGCATGACAAGTTAATCATTATTTTCATCAAAATCGTAAATATCAGCCTTGTCTTTGTTCTTATGCACTTGGCGCCAAGAAGTAAGGGATGATTTGACAACTCTATAATGTAAGACCAATTGCCAGTTCTTGTACTCTAGAATGAGGGGTATTATTGTATTTTTATTGTTAAACCAAACGGCTCCCTAATGCTTATATACGTTGAGGGGCGCTATTTGTTAATATATTCATACATTCTCCCTAAGTGTAGCAGGGATAAACCTCAGGTGAGGTATCCGAAAATTACCCATGTTTATAATATGCATGTGTTCGGTAAAATGATCAGAAAGTTAGAACGAATTAGACTTACCAGACCGTTGCAAATTAGGATGATACTTTGGAGAGAAGCCTGAATGTAAATGCATGAGACGACTCATGGTTTGCTTTCTGATCTCTCCACACACTGCTATCAGATTTGATAAAAATTTACATCAAATAGTCCACAAACTGATTACAGATCAAAAGCTGTGGTTTAGTTTAAATGTCTTATTAAGTGAAAGAGATGTTGAAGACTTTGGAATACTATGTTAATTATTAAAATAGTCAGTCATGCCAGCATTGTGTCATAAAGTTACAACTGGCTAATCATTAATTAAGAATATATATTAAAATATTGTCCATTCATAATCCCAAACTTATTAAAAAAATTTCCTTGCATGACTCGATACGACGTCATCTTAGTTACAATTAATTATTTTTGCTAGGTGTAAAAAATCTCACATTAGGTGAGATTGAAATGTGGCTATATATATATAATCATTTTTAAATGTGGACACTCGTATTATTTTTAATGCAAACACATTTTTAAATCGTACGGTTTAAAAGAGTCAATTATTCAATGAATTATAAAATCATGCGGTTTTAAAGAGTTCAAAATTAGCTCTCTTAAATCTCGCAGTTTTAAAGTTTGTCCACATGAAAAGTGATTGAATCTAACGGTTGGAGTTAGACAATGGATAAACGAAGGAGCCAGTTGCTAAAACAAACTGTACAAAACAATAGATTAAATAAAGGTTCACAAACTTATTGCGATTGACTCTACTTTGGGAGGTCATTATTGAAAATTTTTCCACACTGAAGAAATTGTGGGCATCTAAATATTTTCCACTCATCAGAAATCTTGAACATTGAAATCTTGTCCGTCCCCCACAAATTGTGATCGTGAAATTTCAGTTTCGATGTGTGCAGATTAAGTGAGGAACGGCATCAATTAAAGCAAACAGAAATTCCAATCGTGAAGGCGAAGATGTGGATAATTGGAAACACTATTGGCAATGAAATATGCACATCTCATTGTGTCAAAATAGAGTGAATATGGTGTCCGTTTGATCTGTTGTTGTGACCTTGGAGTCAATGCAGCAGATAATGCCAAAAAATATTAATAATGTTTGAAGGAGAAAGACGGTGGTAATTAGCTTGGCAGGGCCAGTTATGTTTATTTGTTAAAATCAGGGAAGGTGAGAATATTAAGGAGGAGTGATTGTTTAATTTCATTCCAATAAGTGCTATATGAAAAGAGCGAGTGAGAGGGAATTAATTTGTTGGAGAAGAAAGTGAACAAAGATATGCCATTTACCTCTGAACAAACTGTGCAGGTAGATATTTATTTGTTTTTGTAAAGCTTAAACGTGACGATATTGGTAATAGATGAGTTCTTACTTCCGGGGCATGTTCTCATGTGGTTGGATTTTTTTATTCTCTACTGCTGACCAATTACGTACGGACGAAATTGGGGTTATGAATTCTTAACTTGGTTTTGTTAATGGCCTCCACTTGGTTGATGAAAATGACTTCTTTGCTTAATTCGTAAACTTGCATCTTTTCCCCCTAAGAATTTTTTAAAAAAAAAAAATCATCTATTAGTCTTGCGTGCATGCTCATCTTCATGCGATGTTGAGGAAAGTTGATTTTCCACCAATATTTGAATATCTGGCATTTCATCAGACACCTACTTGGTCAATTTATCAAACATATTACGGCATCCATGCCTTAAAGACTCGACGCAATTTGATTGAATATTGCTTTTTAAAGTCTTTCCGCAAAATTAATTTCCTATCATACGACATAAAAAGCGCCATCTATTTCATGTCCAAATATGCTTTAAGGGATTTCTTAAATTCAATTTCCTTTTATAGAATATATCCATCTTAATTATCAAACGTTTGTTTGTTCATGTAAAATCATTGCAATCATCCTTTTCACCTGCAAACTCTCTCGCCAAGCAAATTTAAAAGACTATCCATTTTCTCTAATTATATATAATGATATTTATAAGGGTAATTTTTAAAAACCTCCCCTGAGGTTTGAGGCTGTTGCAAGTAGATAGTGAAAATCATTTTATTTGTAAAAGACCCCCTACCGTCAGTTAAAATTTTCATTGACTAACTGTTGACTTTGAAAAGACAATATTACCTCCAATAATAGTTTACGTCAGTTAAAATTTCCTTAAAATCTTAAAAAAAATAAAATTACAAACTTAAAAAAAATTATATTTTTATATCAAATAATTAAGATTTGTAATTTTATTACAAACTTTAAAAAATTACATTTTTATATCAAATAATTAAGATTTGTAATTTTATTACAAATTTAAAACAAATTATTTTAAGATTTGTAATTTTATTTTTTTTAAGATTTTAAGGAAATATGAATAACTTGATCATGGTGAAAATAATTGTTTTAATTACTTATGAAATTGTAAATATTTGGAATTGTAAATATTGGGGGTAATATTGTCTTTTCAAAGTCAACATTAGTCAATGGAAATTTTAACTGACGGTAGGGGGTCTTTTACAAATAAAATGATTTTCACCATCTACTAGCAACAGCCTCAAACCTCAGGGGATGTTTTTAAAAATTACCCATATTTATAATCATTCTCAAATGCGAGCATTCTCATTTTTTAAATACGGATATCTGTCAAGCCATACAGTTTAATAGCGTTATTTTTTAATGCACTATAAAGCCGTGTGATTTAATAGCATTAAAATTTTAACTGACGGTAGGGGGTCTTTTACAAATAAAATGATTTTCACCATCTACTAGCAACAGCCTCAAACCTCAGGGGATGTTTTTAAAAATTACCTATATTTATAATCATTCTCAAATGCGAGCATTCTCATTTTTTAAATATGGATATCTGTCAAGTCATACAGTTTAATAGTGTTATTTTTTATTGCACTATAAAGCCGTGTGATTTAATAGCATTAAAATCTGAATCTATTAAATCTTATGTTTTAAAAACGTATTTGCATGGAGAAAAAAAAAATGAGGGCGTCCGCACTAGAAAGCTATCATTAATAACAAATTACTTTAATAATATTTTAGGAATAAAAAAATTTCTTAAATTCTGAATGTTCAAAATAATTATTTAAATGGAAATGGTCTCACTTATATTCAAAAACTTTTTTCTTTCTAAAACAAAAATATGTTAGCAAGAGAATGAAAATAATCATATCAATTAGGTAGTTTACTTACCTAAGAAGTTTAAGAACATAAGTGAAAGAGAGAGAGAGAGAGAGAGAGAGAGGGATAGAGTAATTATAACTAATAATTACTAATGAAGATGATATTCTCTCCCCTGTCATTTTTGTGGCCCATGTCTTTTTTTTAATGAAAATAATTATTCATTAAGGTTTTAGTTATGTTACATAATCATATAATATAGATTCTTCCACAACCGTTGGATTTTCATCCGACGGCTGTGGAAGAATTATGTATCAAAATACATGATTATGTAAAATAACAATTTTCTTAAGGTTTTAATCAGACAAACAATTATCACAAGATAACAAAGCCATGAGTTCAGCAGAAGCTTCTTTCAACCAAAGACAACAGTTTGGCTTCAATAATGCCAATTTAGACAACTTGTGAGCCACTGAATTACAAGCTTTAGGTACATACTTAAACACAATATTAGCAACATCCTTAGCCATATCTTGAAACTCGTCAACTAACCATCCTATCTCACTTCTGCTTGCAAACTTGCTAGTAATCAGCCTAATCACATTTTTTTTAATCCAATTCAATAATCAAAGGATAAAGCCCCATTAATTTGGCCATCTTTAAACTTTATAAATAGCGAGTGCTTCAACATCATTTGGAAAATGATATCTCCAAGTTGCTGCAGCCATGAATCCTCCTTGGGAGTTCCATATAATTGCTTCTAAACCAAGCAATCCTCCATCATAATTTACAGCCATACCTATTTTCAGGTTATACCAACGAACATCAGGGAGAGACCAATATTAAATGGAAGAGTCTCCTCTCAAGAGCAACTTATCTGGGGAATGCTTTTAGAAAGATCTATGAGAATGCAACAGATCCACTGCTCGGTTATAGGTCAGTACCGGACAACAATTCCCTTTTCTAAATATCCAATTATTCCTCAACTCCAAATACTCTAGGTTGTCACCATAAACAAGCCAAAATCATCTATATTACCCTTTTCCATTATAGACCAAGCCGGGTCCTTGAAGCTTAAGTGAGGAATTTTCCATAAAGAACCAAAAGAGGAGAGCTTCTATACCATTTTAGCATAACCATGCTTCACCAGAGCATGCATAGTAGTATCATAATCAAGTTTACCTCTAGGGCACCAACAGTCAGTTAAGATTTTTCTCTTACAGAGATTTCGGTTAATTGGCAATAAGTTGTTGATGGCCCTCTAAAAAATATTTTAATTTTGTTTGGTACTCAGTAAAACTGTAAGAACTTAAATCCACCTTGAGCACCATTAGAGCAAGAAGGATTCTCAGGATGTTTCATCATTAAAGATACTTGATAACCACTCTTCACTGAATAAATTCCACTTTTATAATCATCCCAGACTAATTTGTCCTGTCTCGAAGCATGAGGAAGAGGAATTTCTAGAATTAACTTGACATGAACTAAGAGAAACTTTTGTCAGATTAGTTGTTCGTTCCAACAGCCCCTTCTATCAATAAGTTCAGCAACCATATTGTAATCAAGTAAAACCTTTGGTGATATTATCTTGAATATATGAGGCGTGGCAGCCATCTATACGAGTAGACAACGATTGATTTACCATCACCTACTCTCAATCTAGACAATTCTCTAAACCTTCTTTCCTCAAAGTAAACTCCTCCATACATACGAAGGGTTCAATCTCAACTTACTTTTCATGAACTCCCCTTTCGGTAAATATCTATTAATTATTCTGGGCAATGAAGCAACCTCCGGCATAGCTTTCCACGAAGTGCTTGATTAAAATCTCCGAGATCATGAAAGCTTAGACCCACCATCTTCTTTCGGCACACACATCTTTTTCCAATCCATCCAGTGAATACTCCTTGCCGTCACATTGGATCCCCACTAAAATTTTGCAATGGTTTTTTAAATATTTTTTAAATTTTGCAATGATTTTTTAAATGAAGCTCAAAAAGACTCATGGCATAGGTGGAATCGCCTAGACAACAGCTTTAATCAAAACCTTTTTATCGTCACTAGAAAACAACATTGATTTCCAGCGATTAACCTTGTTTCAAAACTTTTCCTTCAGCGCACTGAAATTTTGATAGTTAGATCTGCCAAGCATTGAAGGCAAACTGAAATATTTCTCATGATGAGATACAACCTCCAGCTGGAAGGCCTCCTTCAATTTTCCAAAGACATCAGCCTGTACATTTAGACTGAGAAGTATTGAAGATTTTCTTTAAATTAAACACCTGGCCAGAAGCGAGTGCTTCTCAAATATCCTCTTAAGCTGTCGGCACTCATCCACTGAGGCTTTCTAAAAAAATAGGCTGTTATCTGCAAACAAAAGGTGAGAAATGGAAGGACCATGTCTCCCAAAATCAACACCATGAATTACGTTCGCACTAATCGTATTCTGTAATAAACATGAAAAAGCTTTGGCACATAAAATAAATAGATAAAGGAAGAGGGGGGCAGCCTTGTCTTAATCCTCTTTTAGGGATTATATTGCCTGAAGGAACTCCATTAATTAACACGGAGAAGGAAGAAGCTATAATACAACGCAAAATAAGATCAAATTTTATCATCACCTTTGCTAGAAAATCCCATTCTAAGCGATCATAGAGCTTTTTAATATCTAACTTC
This sequence comes from Citrus australasica, assembly GCA_029618585.1. NCBI lineage: Eukaryota > Viridiplantae > Streptophyta > Magnoliopsida > Sapindales > Rutaceae > Citrus > Citrus australasica. The sequence goes on along the minus strand of JARCIV010000002.1, from coordinate 8,498,973 downwards.
AGAGCCATCATACCAATTTTCCCCTTTTTCTTAATCTAATTTTATGTAAACCTTCATAACCACAATCATATTGTCTATAATAGGTCTACCTGATGCAAAAGCGCTTTGATTTCCAGTTTTGCTTTTTAACCACTGTTTTTGTAATAATTCTATAAATAATATTACAGAGACTAATAGGCCTGCATTCGGATACCCTTTTTTGGCTTTTTAATTTTAGGGAACAGAGCAATTTAATTTTTATTCAAACAAAGGGATGTCTCCTAATCATTCACAATATGAAAACAAACATTTGTTACTAATTCACCGATGATATGCCAATATTTTTGAAAAAAAATCCAGCATTTAGTCCATCAGGTCCAAGAGCTTTGTAGGGATGCATATGAAAAAGGGCTAGAAGAATTTCCTCCTCCATAAAGGCTTTGTCTATCATTTGATTCATATCCTCTGTTACTTTAGGCTCCAAATCACTAAGAATATCATCAATCGAATCATGAGAAGGATTTGAGGAGGTAAATTTATTAGTAAAGTAGTTGCACACCTCTGCTGTAATTTTTACAAGCCCTTCGCTCAATCTGTTGTTTGAATCGAACAGCCCATCAATCCTATTACTCTTCGTCTGCCCATCAATCCTATTACTCTTCGTCTAACTGAAGCCCTTGCATGAAAACATCTGGTATTACGATCCCCTTCTTTAACCCAGACAGCCCTTGATGGCTGCCTCCACCTATCCTCTTCCTCCTCCAAAATATTATTAATTTTTGTTTCTACTTTCTTGATAGCCTCACTGTCTATTAAATTCAATGGAGCATTTATTAAATTTTGTATTAATTCTGCAATGCCACCAACATCCTGCTCTTCTTACCAAATTTTTCCCTGCTCCAAGCATTCAAAGCTTCCTTCAAATTTTCCACTTTATATAGAAATATAGAAATAGGATTGTTGCCATTCAAAACACATCATGCCATGAAATCTCAATCAGTCTTTTGCAATCATCATACGAGGACCAATAATCCTCAAAATAAAATCTACTGCCCCACCTATTCTTACTGTCTCTAATGATCTTCCTCTGTAAAATTCAATCCAGATTGGCAAATAATCAGAGCCCCTAGCTGCCATATGAGCAACCAAAATATTGGAAAATATGTTTCGCCACTGCTCAGAACACAAAAATCTGTCTAGCCTCCCTTTATTCAGACCTTTCTTAAACCTTCGATTTGTGCAAGTAAAAGGCACACCCCTGTGGCCCAAATCACAAAGACCACATTCCATGACCGTCTTTAAACTCTTCAAAAGCACTTAAATTCTGGGCGCTACCCCCTTCTTTCTCTTGCAGTCTCTTGCAGACTGAGAATCTCATTAAAGTCACCCTCATATAACCATGGTAGATGACTAAGTTAAGATAATCTTTTCCATAAATTCCAAGAGTGCGCTTTTTGATCTTTTCCATAAATTCCAAGAGACTCAAACTTGTGCATTCAAATTCATATCCCACTTGTGTGCTCATTATTAATTATATATCATTGAGCAATCATTGCTAAATTGAAGGGCGAATAAAACATGAGATTAGAATCCTCTCTTAATCCGAGTTCTTCGAGTTTTTAAAATCTTGTGCTCATGTATTTTAGTAATAATATATAATTAAGATTTAACTTCTCATATATTTCTATTTATTAACCACCAATTAGTCACGTGAATTTAGTCCAAAATAAATTACAGATCAAGAAAGAGTCTTAGTCCTAAAAATAATGTAAAAATTAGTGTAATTTTATCCCTCCCTTAAATGTTTTTCGCATTATTGCTGAATTTCCCTTCGAAGGATTTTTACCATTTTGGTTTTGGATTGTAATTAATCATTTAAAACATAGAACAAAAAAGGGCCTGAAGGAAACATGATTTTAACAAATAAATGACAATCTATCTATGTCAAAACGGAAGAGCTTTGAACTTTCAGTCAAGATATTATTGACATTAGTCACAAACAACCTTATTATCTTTTAAATATAACACAATTGACAGCACAACAACTACCGTAGCAAGCAACGAAGTAACAGAAAGTTGAGCCATTGATATCTCATCATCGTACAAATGGAATAATGAGGTATTCAACACAGTGTAACTGCAAATGCAAAAACATAAAGTCAGTCTACAACTTAATAAAACTTCCTTGGAATTGACTAAATATTTTCACATGAAAACGTGGAATCACTTACCTTCCAAATGAACATGTAAAAAGAAAGTGTTGACGCTTTACTAGAGAGATCAACAGTTTGAGCCTGATACCACAGAAGAGTTGCTAGCATGCTGTGGCTAATTATCTACAAGAGAGGAAAAAAAAATGTTAATATGTGATTGTAATCACATTCGGGCATAAATATATTTCTAAAATACATTAAAAGCAATATTGTTAATCTATACATGTATGACATGTGTGATTGAATTTAATATAAGCACCACATGCATAGTGATTTTTAAAAAATTAATACACACATATTAGAACATCATTTCTTATTGTATGGTTGATATAATAACTCCGATATATTTTTAAATTTCTCATATACAAGAACATAAATACAATAGCTTACTGTGACAAGTTTGCTCAGCAGGTAAGGTGAAGAAGTCAATCCGACTATAACAGCGGCTCCATAAGCAATGAAGAGCACATAAACACAAAGCCAAAGTACCTTAATTTTTAAAATGAATAACAATACATTGATTTGTAAGAAATTAAGGAAAATCTTAAAAAAACTAAAGTAAAAAATTAAATGATGGGCGTAAAATTAAATTTGTACTTTAATCACTCACACTTTCTTTCCCTAAAATGACACTAAGCGTTCGAATGCCAAATTCTCTATCCCCATCCTCATCAGGTATATCCTATTAAATATCCGAAGCAAGTATATTAGTAACTATTAATTCGCTCTATACATGCTTTGTTGACATTTTAATTTTTCACGTTTCTTAATTACCTTGAGAACTGAAATCACAAAGCAGAAACAACACGTAATAGCGACTGCAAACATCAATGTTCTCGTAATTGCTATTGGTCTTCCAAGTACGTATTTCTGTACAAATATTATTAGATCATAGATTATATCAAACCACTTCAACAGAAAAATACAAAAGGAAATAAGAATTTTAAAATAGGTGACCAAATTATGACATAAAGGATTAAATTCTAGGTCATCAAAAAATTTCCTCGACAAATGACAAGATGAAGAATAATCTGTATCTATGTACCTGAATGTGTATGAAGTAAGCAAATTGGAGTAGAAGTCCCCTCTCTAGCACGGTGTACAATGTAGTTAGAAATGAACTTCTCTTCCACCTAAGAAAGGGAAGCTACAGGACCGAGAATAGGCAATTATCAATGAGATGAATTTTGACCAAATAAATAATTTTGTGATATAAGTTCAACTTAAAAATAAGAGCAATCATATTTCCATGGGAGAATGAGGATTACCCCTTATTGCTAAAAGAAACCAAGTGAAATCTCCGTCAAAGTAAGTTCAAACATCCTACAGTTATAACAGTGTTATCTTTATCTATCGTTTTACTATTCTATCTCTAGTCTTGATGTTAAGCATAAAATTTAAATATTTTGAGAATATAAATGAAGTGAAATGACTTATATACCCTTAATGATTAAATTAATTTAATAATGATTTGTAAATTATGAAGAAAAATTAGCTGACAACAATTTTTTTTTATCCAAAATTTTAAAGTATAGAAAAGTCCAGAAAGAACTTTAAAATTGTGGGGTTTAAGATGCTTAAAAGTTAAAGCGCATAAATCACATGGTTTATGCGTTTTCATATACTTTCCTGTATTTTAAAATCTCCGACCAGAGAACTACTATATATAAATTTTGGTACAAATTTAGGGTTTCATAATAGTGTCCAAGCCTTTCACATCAATCATTTCACAACATCATAAAAGCCTATTTATTTATTTATGTATGTATGTATGTATGTAAGCGCACATATTTATATTATGGTATTTGTGTTTAGAGGAGAAACTTTATTATGTAGGATAAAGCTTAATTTGTTGGATTTTATGCAAAAGGTAAAAAAAATATGAATGCATATACCCACCAAGGTATATTTTTGGATTATTCATCTTTTTGTAATATTCAAACATATATATTGCACTTCCGCTCCAATGGTCACATATGGCCAATGTTACTGTAATTCAAATGGATAATTTACACAACTAATATGGGTATTTATGATTTTTTTTCTAATTGTAATTTTTCTCCATAATTTACAATTCATTATTAAATCAATTCGATCATTAAGGGTATATAAGTCCTACTTATTTATATTCTCAAAATATTTAAATTTTATGATTAACATCAAATATTATGAGTAAAATAGTAAAATGATATATAAAGTTAACACCATTATCTCGACAGGATTTGGACTTATTGTAAAACATGAGGAAGATTTCACTTCGTTTCTCTAAACATCATGAGTACTAATTCTCATTCTCTCGTATTTACTGTACATAGAATAGTGCAAAATATCGTTACGATTTTTTTAGAAGCTTTTTTAGGATTGATGTTTGCATCATACTGTGCACATTTTGTACGCTTTCCTATGAAAACATCATTTTGTGAAAAATAGCACGAGTTGAAACATTAAAACTAACAAAATATTTTAAAAATGTGCCAATGAATTTCACGCGGAGACGGCACTTACATCCACAGAATAAGCACTTGCAAGGAGAAACCATATGATGAGGGCCAAAAGAAACGGTGGAGATCGAAGCATAATTCCCATGGCCAGACTCTGAAAATTGAGACCAATGAATTATAAAAAACAAAACTTTAGATGTCAATAAATACAAATTTGTGAGAGCCATTTTTCCTATATATTAATGAACATAAATTAAACACAAATTTGAAAGGTGTTGTTAGCATTTGCTTACCATCAATAAGGATGAGGAAGCAATTGCCATTCCAGTTCGCATGGACAGGTCACCAGAAGTAAGGGGGAGATTAGGCTTGTTGACCTTTGAAATATGATAAACCCATTCATTAATTAGCAAAAGAACTATGAACAACGAAATAATTAAGCATAATTATATGTGCTGTGGACTCAACAAATTTACTTTGTGACTGCCATTATGTGTATACAATCTGATTTGATAATTATTCCATCACATATAATGTTTCGGGACTGGCCTAATATTTTAGGTGGTAAATGAATATAATTATGACAATTGTTTTGTCGTTTAGTGAATTTTAAGAATTTTTTAATAAAAAAAATGTTAAAGAGGAAAATTCATAAATTAACTAAAAGACAAAAAAAATTTGTCACAGCTTTATTCATTTATCTTTTTTCGCCCGTCATGTATACAAGCCCATATATCACCCCTTTTTCTACTCAACGGGGGGAAAGTGCTTTTGGTGCTTTTTCGTCCATCACAGAGTCCACATTTCGGCTACTAAAAAAATTATCTTTGATATCACTTATTGGGAGACTAGGCTACGGATTTCTAGGTGTCTAATCTAAAGATAAATATTTTAATTAAGTGGAGTGACTCATCTTATATTTAAGTCTTTGTATCCCTAATTCTCCAACCAGTGTGAGACAATCAAATCACTCAACATATAACAACAAAATTAACTTTTTTTTAGCATAAAAAGTAACTGTCGCCTCTGTTGAAATACCTTGTCTATTGCAACATCATACAGCTGGTTTATAGCAACCTCATAAACGGTCATCAGCAATCCGGGCACCATGGCCTGAAATACATATAAAGAAGAATTAATGTCAATCAAATAAATAACACTACGAGCAGTTATTTTTGTCTGTCACTTAAAGTTTACCTTCAAAATTCCGATGAAATATGTGGGAGTCAAATCATCAAGATTTTGTAGGGGAAGAAGAGAAACCGATGTTATAGCAATTACCTAATAAGCATAAATGAAAAAACAAAGCCATATTAATGTCATTACATACATTTCCATATATATATATATATATAAACTAAATTTAACAGCACGTCCACATTAAGAAAAAAAATGAGGGCACCCACACTTAAGAATAATTAATACACGGTTGCCAGCTAGTTATTCTCAAGTATGGGTACCAATACTTTTAAAATATAAATTTAAAATTTTACAACATTATAAAGAGTTTGTACAATGTTGTAGTTTGTGGAAAAATCAATTATAATATTGCAAAATACTAAATCCGTACTTTGAAAAATGCAGCCAGTTGCACTCAAGAAGCTTTGATGATTTGGCCAAGATAATGGACTTTGTTAAAACACAATAAAGATATTAAAGCATATAGTTTAATAGTTTTTTCGAACTTTAATAAAGTATAGAATTATATATATATATAGAGAGAGAGAGACCAAGGATAAGGTAAAAGATAATAATGTATATATAGAAGTTATCTACTCTAGGATTTTAACAAAATCTAGTATCATGAACTAGATCAGTACTTTGTATATGTGTGTGGATTAGACTATTAAGTAATGAACAAGGAACTCACAGTGGCCATAAGTACGTAGGGACGAATAAAACGGTAGATTGCATCTAAATTCTTGAAGAAAACTTCCTGAGAGGTCGTCCTTTGATTAGCATCCTCGGATTTTGATGCATAACAAACTTGTAAGGTGACCGGACGGTTGAACATTAATTTACAGCTTTTATTGCTTATATCCTCACTCTTTCTAATTTTACTGGTTAAATAAAATGGACTTTGGGAGCATTTCACAGATTTTCTCCTGCCTTCAACTAGTGGCGATTCAAGCGTTTTATTGCAACCTGAAATGACCGAAATATATAACTTTATCAGATAAAATACAGTAAATAAAATTATTGCTTGGTATAACCGTATGCAAATGTGAAGTTTTTTCTATTTGCCATTTTCACAGTTGATTCTGATCAACTCTCCCTCTCCTTCCCGCTACAAGCTATCATTCTCGTAACATAAACTTTCGAGTAAATGACCATTGCAAAAATAAGAACTTGGTTTATAGGAGACCGTAATGTAATGATGTTAGAGATCTTAACATTTTGATTATAAGTTATATAGCAAATAATGTAATAATCGTTTATCAAATAGTATAGTAATAATTTTATTAATTATAAAATTCATCGTTCATTAAATGAGGGAACAAATGAAGGTGAAATATAAATTAGTACCCTAAAATTGGAATCCTATAATTATTGCATAATGTTAGAACAGGTGCCTTCAGAGCGCCATCCTGCCCCACCTTTAGCATCCAAGCCCAGTTATAGTAGCAAACATATGACTTCAGGAAAATTCAGATGCGTTTTACAAAACTGAAAAACTGGTCCATTATTGTTATGATAGTAGTGCCCAATAAGATAATATTTAAAAAAGCAAAAGATTGCAATGCCAACGAAACCGCGTCATCCGTTAAAAAATTCAATAAATTAATGCGATGTATACATTTACATGTTAGCAAGCATATCAAAACAATACAAGGATAATTTTATCATTTACTGGTGCGGACGTGCGGTGCCGATTCGACCAGCAATTGAAGTCAATCATTCTTTCTTTAGAAAACAAAAATTCAAAAACAATATTTAAAAATCAATACTAAATGCGCCCTAAACGAAAAGGCAACTTTTCTTTATAAAGCATGCAAACAAACGCGCTATCAACTTTTTTTTTTTTTTTTTTTGAAATTGAAAACGAAAAGGCAAAGAATGAAAAGGGTTAGCAAACGCACTAATCTTCAAGTCGACTCTCATTCATCCAGATTAACGGCAGCATCTTATAGATGACAATATATGATATGTTATCTATTTATATGCCCAATTATACGTTTCCAAAGACTCTTAACAGCGGTTGCCAAAAATCAAAATAAAGTTTAAATTTATTTATCAAGACTCTACCGGGGAATAAAAAATAAAATAGCAATATTAGTGCCAAATAAATGTCTAATTAAACTGCAGTAGAATCAAAAGACTGTTAAAAATGAATTAAAAAAATCAAAGAAAAAAATTTTAATAGTAATTTTATTATTCTTGAATACAACAAAGTAATTTTACATATGGTTATAATATACATGTGTTGGGTAAAATGATCGGAAAGTTAGAACGAATTAGACTTACCAGACCGTTGCAAATTAGGATGATACTTTGGAGAGAAGCCTGAATGTAAATGCACGAGACGACTCATGGTTTGCTTTCTGATCTCTCCACACTCTGCTATCAGATTGATAAAAATTTACATCAAATAGTCCACAAACTGATTACAGATCAAAAGCTGTGGTTTAGTTTAAATGTCTTATTAAGTGAGAGATGTTGAAGACTTTGGAATACTATGTTAACTATTAAAATGGTCAGTCATGCCAGCATTGTGTCATAAAGTTACAACTGGCTAATCATTAATTAAGAATATATATTAAAATATTGTCCATTCATAATCCCAAACTTATTAAAAAAATTTCCTTGCATGACTCTAATAATTTTAAATGTGGACACTCGCATTATTTTTAATGCAAACACATTTTTAAATCATACAGCTTAAAAGAGTCAATTATTCAATGAATTATAAAATCATGCGGTTTTAAAGAGTTTAAAATTAGCTCTCTTAAATCTCGTAGTTTTAAAGTTTGTCCACATGAAAAATAAATGCGGGCGTCCGCACTAGAGAATGACTATATATATATATATACTGTTGGATTAAAAGTGATTGAATCTAACGGTTGGAGTTAGACAATGGATAAACGAAGGAGCCAGTTGCTAAAACAAACTGTACAAAACAATAGATTAAATAAAGGTTCAAAAACTTATTGCGATTGACTCTACTTTGGGAGGTCACGATCGGAAATTTTTCCACACTGAAGAAATTGTGGGCATCTAAATATTTTCCACTCATCAGAAATCCCGAACATTGAAATCTTTTCCATCCCCCACAAATTGTGATCGTGAAATTTCAGTTTCGATGTGTGCAGATTAAGTGAGGAACGGCATCAATTAAAGCAAACAGAAATTCCAATCGTGAAGGCGAAGATGTGGATAATTGGAAACAGTATTGGCAATGAAATATGCACTTCTCGTTGTGTCAAAATAGAGTGAATATGGTGTCCGTTTGATCTGTTGTTGTGACCTTGGAGTCGATGCAGCAGATAATGCCAAAAAATATTAATAATGTTTGAAGGAGAAAGACGGTGGTAATTAGCTTGGGAGGGCCAGTTATGTTTATTTGTTAAAATCAGGGAAGGTGAGAATATTAAGGAGGAGTGATTGTTTAATTTCATTCCAATAAGTGCTATATTAAAAGAGCGAGTGAGAGGGAATTAATTTGTTGGAGAAGAAAGTGAACAAAGATATGCCATTTACCTCTGAACAAACTGTGCAGGTAGATATTTATTTGTTTTTGTAAAGCTTAAACGTGACGATATTGGTAATAGATGAGTTCTTACTTCCGGGGCATGTTCTCATGTGGTTGGATTTTTGTATTCTCTACTTCTGACCAATTACGTTCGGACGAAATTGGGGTTATGAATTCTTAACTTAGTTTTGTTAACGGCCTGCACTTGGTTGATGAAAATGACTGCCTTGCTTAAGAATTTCTAATCGTCTTCTTTAAATTTTACATTCAGATTAATTCTCAACCGCGATACGTTAAAACCAAATTTCTGTTCCATTAAACAGAGTTGTTCTCATTGTGATGCATTTTGTGAAACCGACGTTTTCTATTACATAAATACATAACCGGTTTCAACGGTTGCCAATCGAGTCCTCATTTAAAATTTATCTAACCCCAACTGTTAGATTTAATCACTTTTAATCCACTGGTATATCCAAATGAAGGCAAATAGTGTTGTACGCTGCAACTGTTGCAACGTACGTGGATCCATAGATATCAGTTTGAAAATATTTTAATTCAATCAAATTTCCAATAGTAATGAAGTTCAGCTTAATGCTAAGTGAAATAAAACAAAGGCAACGACATCAGTCAAAACGAGCGTTTATCTCAATACTATTGGTCAGTCAATTCAAAAATTGATTCTTATTCAACAATAAAATTGAACCAGACAGAGATCGATCGCTAATCAGCATTAAGATTGATTGAATCGATTTTTTAAAAATCAATCAAATTTTCAATTATCATAATTGTAACTTTCCTTGATACAAGTTGAGCGTTTGTGCTGATTCTGCTGAAGGAATAATGAGAGCGAAATTCTTGATGCAATTAAGTTATATTGCATAGCTAGTAATTTTCTGAAAAAAAACTCAAATGACGTGCGCATCGCTTGAAAAGGTTTTGTAAGAAAGAAAAAAATTAAGGGTTGTGACTATTCGGAGATTAATTTCAAACGAAAAGATTAGGTAGAGGATTTACCATGTGCATATACGTAGGAAGGAAACATGTAATGGTCCAGTCTTATATCTAGTGGCGTAGTTGTAAATGTGGTTGGTCCAAAAAAATAAGAGACTTCATAAGTCGAAGTTCATATCCAAGTGTGTCATTTAATTTTAGCACAAGTTAATTGTCACGTGATGGTGTGCTCATGATCATGATCAAGATCAACTCCTTTTTATCTTTTCTGAAATGAAGTGATTATAACGTAGATTAAACAGGATACTTTAGCTAATAAAGGAAACAGAAACTAAAGGCATCAAATCAAGTTATCAAGAGAGCAGCTGCTTGAATTGATGGATGATGCTTCAGTTTCACTATACCCGTAACCTAAAACAAACCCATTAGAGGAAACAACTACTACACTGAGCTACTATTGATCTATTGATGAATTGAGGTTCGGTTCGAGTCGCCCAGCTAATGACTCGAGACTTCGAATCAGATGTGATCAGATCATTCAGGAGGGTTCAGGTTCAGGGGTCTCATCTCTTTTGGCCCTGCATATTGCTTATTCCCTCTGTGCTAGCTTTTAGTAACTGAAATATATCGCTGATTGGCTGATTTAATTTGTACGTGTACCCGTTTTGCTCTTTTGGCAGTTCTGACTGACAGACAGACGTCTCTAGTGTACACCATTCCTGCTGAGCTGTTTCAGAATGAGAGAGAAAAACTTGGCTGACATTTCACAATTAACACACACACTCCACTTTCTGCACTACTCGATCGAGAAATAAAAGGAGGTACGTGTCACCACATTTATTTTATTTTTTTTTTATTTTTACCAAATCCATATTATTATATACTATTAGTTGGTTCATTCGTTTCCCATTCTGCCCTTTGCCCATTTCTTTTACAATGTCGCATCATTCTTTTTGGTACTATAGTTAGTTAGTTTATATGCCAATGCCTAGTCTAGTAGTTACCCGATGTTTAATTTATTATGGTGGAGATAGATACAGTTAGAGATGCTCAATGGGTCCGGACGGTATAAGTAAGGCCCATGCGTACTTATGCTTGGGTTGTGTCGTGTCGAGATTATTTTTTTTTGTTTAGGCCCGACCTAGTACACGTATCGATACATGCCGTGCCATGAGTTGTGCCTAAGAAAAAAAAGTTCACTAAGGTTTTTTCTTTTTTTTTTAATTTTTTAAGGGGCATACTAAACTATTGGCGTATTTTTTTCAAGTCTATATATTTTTCTTAGGTCTATACTTTTATTCAAATTTAATAGAATCAAAAAATCAAAACTCAAGTTTATATTCAATAAAAATAAACTAATAATAGTAAGAAAATGTAATATTAATTACTAAGTTTGACCTCATAGTATTATAATTTTTTTAATACTCAACAACAACAACAACAATAATAATAATATTTTCTTAAGGGTTAACTTAATTGTTAACTTAGAGTTACATAGAGTCATAGATCATAGTTCACAATAATATTAATGCATATTTATAAAATCATGATATTTATAATTTTTTTCACTAAAATCATGATATCAATTATTTATTTAATAAATTATAAATATAAATTAATTATAGTATTTTTTTAAACTAAGAATTAAATGAATTTAAAAAATTTAATTTTAAGTTATTTATAAATCACAAAATTTTAAATTTATTTTTATTAAAAAATATAATGTGCTTATTGTGGGCATTTTCATTGTGTCGTGCTCAACTCATTTTTAATCATATCATATTTTTAAGGCTCTCGTATCTAATATTTTAAGCCCAACCTAACCCACATCGTGCTCCACCAAAACGTATTGTGTTTATTTTATTCCACGTGTCATTTGGCACATTGGCCATCTTTAGATACAGTGCTCGGTTTGTGAAGGGGAAATTTTTTGAGATTTTGCTAAGTTATTTAACTTGACGTAGAAGCATTAATTTCCTCTGTGCGTTAACTGCTAAATTAAAAACTCAAGGCCTGTCTAGCATCATATCAAGTGACTTGAGATGAGGTCACTGCCCTTTCTAATGCCTGGTGTCCCATAACGATAATGGCGTGTCAAAAGTGAATGGGCGTGGGGCAGTATAGTACCATACTAACCAAGAATAGGGGCATATGCGTCCAAAGAATGAGAACCAATCATATTGCTGGAAGCCATAACGGAAACAAAGATAAAAAACAAAACAAGAAAAACCCCGTATAAACCTCGCGCACACACAGTCAGTACTGTATATTGATTCTCTTCAGTGAGTGTGCTTTTAATTGGTTTCATGAAAATGGCAGACCCTAACATGTACAACTTCCTCATGAGCCAGCAGCAGCCACCCAGCTGCTCGAACCCTAGGCCCACCAAACGCCAAGCTCAAGCTCAACAACACCCACACCCATCGCTGCCGCCACCGCCGGCGCCTGTGGCCACCAGCACCTCATCAACGGCGAGGCTGTTTAAGTGCCTTTACTGCCCCCGCAAGTTTTACTCTTCTCAAGCTTTGGGTGGCCACCAAAATGCCCACAAACGCGAGCGAGCTGCTGCCCGTAGAAACATCACCTTTCCTGTCAACGTTGATCCTCCAAGTTGCTTTACTGCTGCTTCTCATCACGTTAATCCCACTCATCACTTCCCCTCTTTTGACCACCAGCACGGTTCCCCCTCCCCCTTCCTTGTCGATCATGCCCGGTTCGACCCGGTTCAGTACCCTTACCAGTACCAGTTTCATCAGTACGGCCAGTATAATCAGTACCACTCGTCAAGCTCAACAACCTCTGCTGTGGCTGCAGCTTCTCCTACTAATGGTCCTAATTATCATAGCTTTGCTGCTGGGCCTGTTACTCCCGACGCCTTCGCCTTTACTCAGTCTGATGATGACTATGCTGAAAAAGTGAAAGTTGATCTCAATCTCCGTTTATAAACTACATGCCTTTTTTTTTCCTTTTTTCCTCTTTTTTTCCCCCTAATCTTCTATATTAATGCTTTTATTTAGTTTTTGGGTCATTTAAGTTAGGTTAAATGCTTTGCTTTTAATGGTTTTTGAGTTTCTTGAATTGAGATATTCTAAGTGGAAATGGAGATTTAAGCTGTCCTTTTTACAGTTACATACAGCACGGTGTACGGACGGTTCTATATATATATATATATATATATATATTATGCTAGTTTCTTCTTGGTTGAGACTGAAAAAGATTAATGGAGAAGTGGTACTTTTACATGGTAGCTTGCTTAATCAGATGCAATCAATGGGTTAGCTTATTTTAATGTGTTTTTATGTTCTTTTTGGCTATATATTCATTCTTTATGATTTGTATAAGGTTTTTATATAACTTCATCGATCCTATCTTGCTTGTGTTGATGCTGATGTTGTGATGCATGTTTATCTTCTCTCTGTTTGTTATCCTTAGCATGCAATTAATCTCAGATTCTTTAGTCATGAATATATCCCTAAAACGATGAGATTTTTATTCATTTGGGACCATCTGATTCTCAGTTGTATGTGTATATCATGTGGCTTCAACGTCGTGTTGGAGAGACCAGAATCAGAAAAGGGAAGGACAGTTTAGGAAATGTCTAGTTAACATACTTGGTACAGAGCTAGCTATAGCTAGCGTTGCATTAGCTGTTGTAGGTTAGGCGCTTGCTTCAGATATGCTCTGATTTGTAGTCATGCATGTTATTGGCTGGTAGCTTTGTTTTTTTTTTTTTCTTTGTTTTTCTTTTTTTTTTCCCGCTAGGGCATGAAATGGTAGCCATAAGATTAATCTGATCTCATGGCTGTACATGCACACGATCATTCTTTCCGTTTTGCACTGGCTAGGTCTTCTGCGACATATATTTTGAACGGTCATGATCGGTGCTGATAAAGCTCGATCATCAGTTGATTGATTATAAGTTGTTGAGAGGATTCATTGGTAAAGAGAATATGTAATCGATTTCGTCAGACTAACTGGAACTGGGGAGTTGACACATGCCTGCTGACTTAATAAAGCTAATGGCCTGATAGGTTTTGTAGTAGTATTAGGGTGGCAAAACTTATATACATTAATATATGAAACGAGTAAGCATGTATGTTCCTTTAATTAATGAGATTGGAAAGCTCCAGTTATATTCAAAAAATTTTGTGCACGTGATTCTATATAGTATCTCAATTCTCATCATCATGAATCAATGTAACCATCAATGTAGTAGCTAAAGATGGTCAATGGACCGGATAGCACGTGGCACAGTACGGGTACGAAATGGGTACGGCACGGGACAAGCACAACATGGTACGACTTCGTTTTGGTGGGGCACGCAGCACGGCACGGCACGTACATGGGTTGGGTTTAAAATTTTAAACACGTGAATCTTAAGAGTATAACACCATTAAAAATGAGTTAAAGTACGGTACGCAAACCTTAACATATTTTTAAATTAAATTAATGCTGCTCATTTAAACATCACCTTTCCTATCAACGTTGATCCTCCAAGCTGCTTTACAGCTGCTTCTCATCACGTTAATCCCACTCATCGCTTCCCCTCTTTTGACCACCAGCACGGTTCCCCCTGCCCCTTTCTTGTCGATCATGCCCGGTTCGACCCGGTTCAGTATCCTTACTAGTACCAGCTTCATCAGTACGGCCAGTATAATCAGTACCACTCGTCAAGTTCAACAACCTCTGCTGTGGCTGCAGCTTCTCCTACTAATGGTCCTAATTATCATAGCTTTGTTACTGGGCCTGTTACTCCCGACGCCTTCCTGTTTACTCAGTCTAATGATGACTATGCTGAAAAAGTGAAAGTTGATCTCAATTTCCGTTTACAAAATAAATGCCTTTTTTTTTTCTTTTTTTCTTTTTTCCTCTTTTTTTTTTTTTGGCTAATCTTCTATATTAATGCTTTTATTTAGTTTTTGGGTCATTTAAATTAGGTTAAATGCTTTGCTTTTAATGGTTTTTGAGTTTCTTGAATTGAGATATTCTAAGTGCAAATGGAGATTAAAGGTGTCCTTTTTATAGTTACATACAGTACGGTGTACGGACGGTTCTATATATACATATATTATGCTAGTTTCTTCTGTTTGAGACTGAAAAAAATTAATGGAGAAGTGGTACTTTTACACATGCCAGCTGACTTAATAAAGCTAATGGCCTGATAGGTTTTGTAGTAGTATTATTAGTTTAACGCTTATGGTGGCATTCGACTGTGATTTGGAATTTGTTTAAAGTTGGCAAAACTTATACACATTAATATTTGAAATGAGTAAGCACGTATGTTCCTTTAATTAATGAGATTGGAAAGCTCCAGTTATATCCAAAAAATTTAGTGCACGTGATTCTATATAGTATCTCAATTCTCGTCATCAATCAATGCAACCATCAATGTAGTAGCTAGAGATGGCTAGTGGACCGGATAACACGTGGCATGCATGGGCATGGTACGTCACGGGAGGACATGGCATGGGCACTACACGGCACGAGCACGTTTTAGTAGGACATACGGTACAACACGTATATGTACTAAGTCGGGCTTAGAATTTTAGGCATGTGGGACTTAAAAGTATGTCACGATTAGAAATAGGTTAAAACACAATATGGGAAAACGCCTTCAATAAGCATGTTTCACTTTTAATGAAAGTAAACTAAAAATTTTATGATTTTACAAATAAATTGAAATTGAATCTTTTAATATATTTTGTTAGTGCAAGTTTTCCAAATTCATTTAATTCTTAGTTAAAAAAATATTATAATGATTTCTATTTCTAATTTATTAAATAAATAATTAGTACCATGATTTTAATAAATAAAATTATAAATATCATGATTTATAAATATGTACTAATATTATTATGAACTATAATTTAAGAATCTATGTAAGTTCGAGTTAACAATTAAGTTAACCCTTAAAAAAATTTATTATTGTTGTTGTTGTTGTTAAGTATTAAAAAATAATTCTAATACCGTATGGTCAAACTTAATAATTAATATTATATTCTCCTTCTATTATTAGTTTATTATTATTGAATATGGACTTGAGTTTTGAATTTTTTATTTTATCAAATTTGAATAAAAACACATGAACCCAAAAAAGTACATAAACTTGAAAAAATACCCCAACAACTTGGAATGCACACTAAAACAAAAAAAATTTATCGGGCATTTTTTCTTAGGCACAGCATGGCACGACCCACAGCACGACATGTTTGGGCACGGCACGTGTGCCAAGCTAGGCCTAAGCAAAAAAAAAAAAAAAATTAGGCAAGGCACGGTACAATACACATAGTGGGCACGACACGAGCACGAGCACGCATGAACCTTCTTTGGATGGCCATCTCTAGTAGTAGCTAGCTAGAGAAATTATCCTTGTAAGTATTAGTCATTGTAATATAGCCATAATTGTTTTACTTTTTTATTTTTATCCTATTAATGCATGTCATGAGTGCAATAATAAATGGAATCCTTAATATATCTATCTACATCCTAAAAGATATTGGAACCTAAATTGAAAATTGAAAATTGAAAAACCTAAATTGAAAATTGAAATAAAAGTATCTCAATTCCTCATCATGAATCTATCTAAATGTTTGCAGGGATGGCTCTAGATTACTTGGGGCTTTAGGTGAAATTTGTTTACGAGGCCTTTCAATTTCAACACGTAAAGAAACATAAAATATCTTAAAATGCAATCGATTGTTTAACTATATCTTAAATACCAACAATCAACAAGATATTAAGAAATTTTAAAAGGAAAAATAGTCAAGAAAGTTTTCTTTTTACTTCTTTCGGATTATTATTTCAAGAAAATATTTTCTTTTACTTCAAAAGTGAGCTAATAAATGTAATAATTTTCTTTATAGAGAAAGGCGCAAGAAATTTTATAATGTTAAATAATTATTTTTTTAAACTCATAAAAATTTTAATGGTTTTTCTTGGAAAAACTAATAATGAATTAATGATTGGACAATATTATTAACTATAGTTCTTTAACAATAATGTTATCAAACATAGAATTTGTGTAAAAAAATCTTAATTATAGGATAATTATTAATTAAAAAGAGGCCTAAAAAAGAAACTTTCCTAATATAACTTAAAATATCTATTAACTTGACCATACCAAGGAATTTTGAAAAAATTATACTAACATATAGAGTCTAAACAACCATAATTGAACCATTTGAGCATATAGAGTCTAGAC
This sequence comes from Citrus australasica, assembly GCA_029618585.1. Classification (NCBI taxonomy): domain Eukaryota; kingdom Viridiplantae; phylum Streptophyta; class Magnoliopsida; order Sapindales; family Rutaceae; genus Citrus; species Citrus australasica. The sequence goes on along the minus strand of JARCIV010000002.1, from coordinate 8,481,498 downwards.
AACCACAATTGGGCCATTTGGGCCCAAGGCAATAGTTTAATTCATTTATATTTAAAGCCGTCCAGAATGTTTACCAAACAAAAAGTTTAGATTTTGCCCTAAAAAAAAAAAAACGGTGTAAGTCCGAAACTAAAGGGAAGCAAGAAACGGCACCAAAATTATACTACTCTAATAAATCTCATGAAATAGTATCGGCCTGATAAGTAACGGTTGCTTCAATGAAAATAATCGGAATGTGATCTACTGTTTTGAAAAAAAAACAATTAATCTAATATTACCCTAATCAAGCGTACAAAATTAAAATATAAAGCTTTTCTCATAAATGAGCTGACACTTCACATGTTATTTATATGTAGACATTGTGAAATTATCTCAGTAATAATATTATAGAACATTTACGATTACTAAAAATATAGTAGTCATTGGTTGGTGAAACCTCATATGAGTTATAAATAGTATATTTTAACCTTTGTAAGCATATCATAATTCTAATCTTTTTTTCTCATTTTAAGATATTTCGTAGTTACATGTTTTGAGTGAAAAATACATAGGTCCTGATCTTTTTTTTAATGTTAACATTTAGATCGGTATTTTTTTCTTTTTTTTAAATTATCAATTGCATCTATAAAACCCTTCATATTTCCTAACATACACATCACACATTAAAGTGAACTCTCCATCATTAAAAAATTGGAACCTAGTAGTACAAATGAAAAACTTTAGAATTTTTTTTGTGTTTAAAACCCCGGTAGTGTAAGGGAGACCGGCGGCAATTCAAGAGAAAAGCCCATCACATCTGTAGCCCACCAGATAGGCCTGGTAAGGCAACTTGGAATTGCATTTTTCAATCATGTGATGTTTCATTGCATCTCAATTTTACCAAAAATGAATCATGTTTTTCAGTGAATAACAAATGCAAATGCAGCCAAACCCATCATGCTTGAAGGACATTATAAGTAAAATGTAAAAATATAAACAATTTTTCCACTTTGCTCTTAACTTCAATCCTTTTAAGTGAAAGTTTCAGACACTGAAGAAATGACAACATTGCATTTCGGGGTTTTTAATTAAATATGCCTTAAAAGTAGGGTATTTAGTTAAATATATCTCATGTTTGAAAATTATCTAAATATGTCTTTTTATGTGGTACATTATCTAAAATGTCCCTAAAGAAAAATATAAAACACACACAACTCAACACTCCACACTACTCACAACACAAACGCCGAAAAACACCACACAACACTACACTCAAAATCACTCAAAAACAGCTAATGCACTGAGATTTTTGTTTGCAGCTGGGTGTATTATTCATCTCATGAATAAGGTATTTGAAACTTTTTATTTTTTATTTTGGGCTATCTATTCAATTTGTTGACATTATATTATTTTTAGGATTTTGTTTGGTTTGTGATAAACACTAAAGCAACTCATATTTTCATTACATTTGCATCATATGACTGTTATTTGATGGGTTTTATAACTACATTCGTTAAAACCTGAAGTTGCTGTCAAATTTTTTTTCTGCACCCGACATATACGACAGCAGTCGTGTATATATGTATTTACACGACTGTAGTCGTGAAAATATGCTAAAAAAAATTTAATTATTATGACACCTTATCATTCTATTGGTTCAAAAAATATATATTTTTCACTATATATATCATTTTATTATTACTGGACTATAGTCGTGTGTGTTAATAAGTTACACGACTACTAGCGTGTACGTATAAACTTACATACTATAATTGTATATATATGTAAAGTGTTCCAATTGGTATGAGATCCCAACACTTTCTTAAGAAGAAATATGTCCTTTGATTATTTACTGAGTCATGTATTTTTGCAACTTACACGACTTCTGTCATGTATGTGTGAATTTACACGACAACAATCGTGCAAGTTTGAAAGATATAGTAGTTGTTATGACACTTAGCATTCTGTTAGTACAAAGATTACAATTATATTTTATTAAATATATCATCTGACTGTTTACAGAACTATAGTTGTGTATTTTAGCAAGTTACACAACTATTATCGTGTAAACTATCAATTACACGACGTCAGTCGTGTAAATAGGCAGACAGATCAATAGTTCATTATAAATCTTGTTTGATTTTATTTTTGTATTTGTTGTATAATCAACTGTTGTATTATTACAGGAAATGACTTCAGTACGTGTGCCTATTATGTTTTGTGGTGAATGGATTGAGCAAAACGGTCATTATAGATTTAATGGTACGGAGGCAAGAGGGATCATGGTGCCCCGTTCTACAACGTATGCACAATTGATAGAAAAGGTATCTCGGGTTATTTGTATTGATATTTCTGAATTTGATATTGAAATGAAGTTCAAGCTCAAAACATTCGATCCAATGCCGCCCGTCCCAATGACATGTGTTCTCGTTACTATTCCAGTGAAGCATGGATTGCAGCATATGCAGAAACGATATATCCTGTTGGCACAGAAGAAGAATGGGAGGTTTCAGAAGAAGTGCAAAGTAATGAAGTTTTGTCCCCTGTGGAAAAGCGGAAAAAGGGTCGGCCACAACAAATTAGGATACCATCACAAGGCAAAGAGAAGTTACGCCGTAAGTGTGGTAGGTGTGGTTCTTGAGGACATAATCGACTAACTTGCAGTGCACCAATCCCACTGTCTAGCAATGAGCCGGTAGTTAGACCGAATGAAACATAAACAAGCACATGTACTACTATAAACCTTATATACTTGTTATTTTTTATCGTTTTAATCTTTTTAATATATTTCATATTTGGTGATAAATTTCTACCTTTTTGTTTCGCAGATGAATAACCGTGTTTGTGTGGCTTTCTAAGAATAAGTATTCAAGGGAGGCGACCAAAGGCTTATAAAATATAGATTGAGTGTTTGGGTTGAATATGCCAAAAATTTATGATGAATGTTAAACAACTTCTATTGTATTGCGACTTATTTACGATTTCAATAAGTTTTGGATTTATGTTATTTGATAGGCAACCGCACTATAGTTAGTTTCATTTATTTGAAGTTTGATATGTTTAAAATCCATATTGATTGTGTCATCAATATAATGAATGATTGAAAAGAGTTTTTATTCTGTACACATACCCAAGTATTCCCTGATACATATGGCAAATACCCGACTGTCACAGAGATCTTGTCATTTTTACTTCTAAATACCCGACTGCAGTAGTGTATCTGTGCAAATACCCGACTGCAGTCGAGTATTTTGTCACAGAGAGCTTGTCATGTTTACTTCTAAATACCCGACTGTGGTCGTGTATCTCTGCAAATACCCGACTGCAGTCGAGTATTTTGTCACAGACGTCATATTTATTTCCAAATACCCGACTGCAGTCGTGTATCTGTGCAAATACCCGACTGCAGTCGAGTATTTTGTAACAGAGCTTATTATGCATATGTGCAAATACCCGACTGCAATCGTGTATCTCTGCAAATACCCGACTGCAGTCATGTATTTTCTTACAGTGTATTCTCTGATGCATATGGCAATCCTGTTATATCACATAGATTGTGCAAACTATCTTATCTATCATTTATATAATTAACAAGGAAATAAAATATATTAATATTGTCAATTGTCTTTAAAGACATCAAATATCAACAACATCCTCATTATAACTATTACATCTCATAGTAAAAAAAATGACACTACAACGTTTTTTTCCATAACCTATGCCTAAATAATTTTACAGCCAAGACTTGTCGAAATTGTGCAACATGATGTTGTTGGCAGTGTGAATTGACATCAAGTCCATGGGCTAGGACCTCCAAGTACCGCAAAAAAAATGCTTCACAGTCACCACTAAAAAAATTCATATAAATTAATTGTTAAAAATCATCATTCTTGACAGTTGATTAACCATATGAAAAATGCTGTTAAGATTTTATTAAGATTAAGCAGCAACAAAGAATGTTCTGAAGTTATTTCCATACCTCTGTACTTAGTATGAACCTGATGGTCCACGGTAAAGATCAAAGATCTAGGGACAGCAGTATACTTATGTAAACGAAATTTCCATAGAAAAATTTAAACACTTCAAGCCTAGCAAATTCAGCCTCAATATATAATTCATCAATTAAGCCAATTAAAAACCCTAAATCACAAACTTATTATCCCAAAACACACAGAGCTTTAAAATAACTGGGGTTTAAGGAATTAAACGACAAAATTTTAAAAAGGCTGTTGGGTCATTGCAAGCTATGCCTATCGCTTCCCCTCACGCACCTCAAAGGCTATGCCACCACAAAAGCAATCAACCCATCTTTGGGTCAAGGGATTTAAGAGATTACAGCTTCATCTAGCTCAAGTACACATAACAAAATCATGAAAGATTACCGGCTTATTGTAGCTAGACAGCGTCGATGGCTGGTGATGGTGACAAGACGCTAGTTGTGTGGCGCAATGGAGCATGCGCTCAACAATTGCGTGGCTATTGGTGTGGTGGAGTCTCGGCAATGAGATGGCTACTGGGGAGGCTGAAGGCCTGGCGCGATGGTTTGCAGAGAGGCGGCCTTTCTAAAAGTACCTGGAGGAGGAGACGCTGAAGAAGAGTGGGGGAATTGCAGCTACTGGTTTGCAGAGAGATTTTGTAAAATGGAGGAGGAGAAATCCAGGAAGGAGAAGCTGCTCATGAGAAAAAATTAGGGATTTTGTTACACGATTGGCTGTGGTAGTTTGGTTGATTTAGATTTTTTATTAGGGTAATTTCGTAACTGCATGTTAGAAAAGGTATACACAAGAAATTTTTGAGTATGAGGGTAGTTTTAGATAAATACCCTTTTTTTGGGGTATACCACGGACAAATCCCTGTTGCATTTCAGATAAATGTAATACAATGATGCCATTCTTTTTCATCAAAGGGGCATCGTCAGAACTTCTTAATGAATACAGATAGTAATCAACTTTTAAATTTGTAGAAAAATCAAAGCTCAAATGTTGGAACTTGAGCTCTGAAGCCATGAGTAGCCTGGTAAATGAGGCGAGGCAATATGTTCCTGTAAGGATCATTCTGTCTTTTGTCCTTCAAATAAGCAATGCAATTTTCTACCTCACCCTTTACTTGCAAATACAATTTCTGAGACTTCTTCCTGTCCCTTAATTCTTGCTTCCTCCCTTGATCACACAAATTAGTTAACAATTTTATCACAAGCAAAATATGCAATAGGAATCAAACAGTATAAAAGACGATAATTAATCCTTGGAGTTGTTAGTGATTAAGGCAGTTCAGTGATCTCACCTTTTGTTTCGATTGGTTTCCCAAAATAATAATAAAATCTCCCTGGAACTTTTGGGATTGGAAGCGGCAGGTGCACTGGTTGGTTTGCCACCTCACCTGTTATATCAGTCCTACAATTCTCAACAGGAAAAGATTTAATTAGAAAAAAATATGAATACTAGAATCAAGGTATACATAATTGTGGATAGATCAAATTTAGCATACGTCATCAGAATATATACCTCAGCTTAACAACCCTTTTGTTCATTTCTTCTATTTGAGACTTTAAGAAAGGAATCTTCATTTGGTCATTGTAATCCAAAACTATCTGAAAAATTATGAAAATGCAATCAAATATTCTTTTATAAGGGGTCTGACGAGTGACGATTAAATAAAGCTTGGGAAAAAGCATCTCAAGCTTAACATATAAATGTATGTTCAGCTACTGAAAAATGGTGAAGAGAGGAAAAGGAAGCATTCAAGTTTAATTACTTACTTGAGCGATATCGTCTTCTCCAACAGCTCCAAAAGGTATAATTTTAGCTCCAAATGTAGATGACATCCTGACAAATTCGGAACTTTCTGGCCAGAATAACTTGTATTCTTCTCCCTTAAAATATGAAAAGTTATTGCAAATCAGCTCTAATATTTCTGAAGTATTAGGACATCTATTATGTGTTGCCATGCAAAAATGAGATAAAAGCATATGCATTCAAGCTCTCTGTTAGCTAAGCTTCTACAAGGAGTAATTTATAAGTCGTACAACTCAGATAAAGTAGGGAACAAGCACATATGAAATTTGTCAGCGCTGCAAGTAGTAGAATGAATTTCCTTCAGAAAACAGAATTAGATACCTAAAATGGAGAAAGATAGAGAACTTGTATTATCAGAGAAGAGAGTGTTGCAATTTAATAAATGGTTTACATTGATCTGTATGAAGATTCTCTCTATCCTGTTTTGCAAACAAAGTTCGATATCTGAATGTCATCATCTTTTTAGCATCAGAGTATTTTTTACTTCCATTGGCAAGTTGATAATATTAATTTTAATTTGGAGACAATGAACATTTTAGCCGATTTATCTGAATGGAATACTGGATAAAGTTTAATATATTTTTAGCCGATTTATCTGAATGGAATACTGAATAAAGTTTAATATATAACTGTCAAAAGGTACACACCTTCCGGTGTAAAGCTTCTCTCATTCCTCCTGGATGTAGCATGACATGAGACTTTGAAGACAGAAGTTTATACAAATTGACTGCTGAGGCAGGAACGCCGCCTATAATTCTAAGCGTGCTATTTCCTTCAAAGTCAGGCAATCCTCCATCTTTCGACTCAAAGAACATTGGATGTGCAACGCATCGAACAAGAACATTTCTCTGGATCATAAATTGCTGTACCATTGGAAATGCTTCAAGTCCTAATAAGTTGTGATATCCAACATACAACACCGGTCCCTCAGAAGGAATTCCAGAAAGATCAGCCACAATCTTCCCATCCTCTAAAGTTGATAGCATCACAGGGCTAGTAAGATCACTCCTCAATCTGGCAACAACATATTTGTGAATTTCCACAGATATACACCAAGTGGTACCCTCAAGAATCAGAGATTCATCAGATTGAGCACATCTACTCTGTATGTGCATTAGGTATACTCTCATCCCCTAACTACTCTGTATGTACATTTTAAAACTGTAAGTTTTCATGCTAAATTACTGTACCTGATTTCTTCACAAAATTTATTGAATTCAGTAGTAGTTAGGGGTATGAAATCTGAAACATAGTTGATACATTTTCCACGGCGATAGTAACCAGCACCCTTGATTATGGTTACTAAATCAACACCTTCTTCCTGCCACACATGAGCAGAACTACATATGAAATCTCATATAATTTTAATCGAGAATATTGAGTCTGATAAATATTGCCAAGCACATTCTTAGAACTTAACAATAACAGTGGCATCAAACAAAAAAAAAAAAAAAATTGGTTTCATACCAGAATAGCACACATTTACATGCTATTTTCAGTTTTTTTGCTATTTCTTTTAAGTCCACCCCCGTTTCAAAGTCTTGTGATGCTGGATTCATTTCAAAGATGAGTAAAATTTTAGAAAATAAAGGTGATAGTTAATTTTTCACTAACTTCTGAGACAAACACTTAGAAAACTTAACAGACAGTAATTGGAACAGAAGAAAGTGAGTGAGGTCTTCCTACCAACAATAAGAAATGACCATTGTCATCAAACCTACGGGTCTGACAATTGGGCAGTTCACGGCTAAGTCTTTGACCTTCCTCTTCACTTGGCATCATCTGATCCTTTCCACTGTAAAAATAAAGAGTGAATTCAACACATTATTCAGAAAATAATCATAAATAACCTTAAGCCAACAAAAAAGATTACTGTCTATGTAAGCCTCTGATTTGATCGGCGTCAACTCTTAGGCTTACATTTTGTTGGGATTTCTTGTTTGAGCTAATTAATTCTTAATCGACCAATATGCTAGTTGAGCAGGAATAGAATTCTATTATCAAAACTCAACATTACATATACCAAGTGATCCGTATTTCCTAATCATCATTGGACATAACTAAACTGCACTAAAGAGTTTGGACCTGTAAAGTATTAGCGTTTGAGCTTTTACTGAATGGAGACGGGCATTGGCATACGCAGAAGCTGACTTTAGTAGTTCAAGCTTCCAGAGGAGTGTTTCATTGGGCAAGATATCAGCAAGAACCTGTTAACGAATTAAATCACTAAATTATTTACAAAAATGATGGGGCAATCATTTCTGTAGAACTCTAAAACACTCTTCTCTCATAATGTTCTGTCAAAATGACTAAAAATCATGATACTGTTAATTACAACATACTAAGAGAAAAATGTCTGCAAAAATCTTATATCTACAGTGGTATAATGTTATCCATGGTTCAGTTATGCGCATGTTATAGAGTTGAACCTTACCGAAAGATAGGTTGATAGATCTTGAATTGTTGGTGGTACAGAGATTCCTTTGACCACATTATCTATTGCCATCTTCAAAGGATCACCTGGATGCATATAGTACAATTGTTTTCATCAAATGATAAAAATATTATTTTGAACAATCTAATTTATGGAAGCAACAACTTCCTCAAGGATTCAACAAAACTAGTACTTAAACTCTTGGGTTATAAAGACTCCCATATAAAATCCAATTTATTCTATGTCCACTTAAATTATTTCTTACAGAAATATATAGCGAAGCCAGAATATGAAAATATGAGGAACAGAGAATAGTAAATTACCTGTCATTGAGCTCAATATATGACACAGGGTAAGAGTCATTTGGCCTGGGATGAACTCCAGTAAGGATATCGTGGATTGAAGCACCGACATGCTAAAAGAAGTAGCTACATAAAAAGATATATCAATGTTGAGTTACTTGAGTAAGGCTCAGTCTATCGAGATGTTGTATCTTTTAAGCTATATCTATTCAAATTATGGTGGGTGTTTGCTACCCAGTCAGGAAAGTACAAAGGGATGTATTAATTAATATTCTGACATATTGATTATTCAATTCTCTATACATCAAATTATTTGTGCAAGTTAGCTGATGCGAAATTACTAAATTCTCACCTGGGTTGGACAGAACTAGCACAAGATCAATGTGAGGATTACGTGCCGCAACAGCTAGAGCAAAGCAAGCTCCAAGAGATTCTCCAACAAGATATATGGGTTTGTTTGGTGAATGGTTATGCTCAGACCTTATAGTTCTTTCAATCAACTGCACTAGACCTGAAACAAGAAAACATTGATATATTTTAAGAAAAATAATGTCAGAGAAAATTTTCCTTTCTAATTAATTAAAGTCAAGAACAACAACAAAAATAATAAAAATGAAAGACAAAAACCTGTAAATGATGTCCGATCCTTAACTGGAATATGCAAGCTCCATACATCAAATATCCTACCTCAAATGGAAAAATCATTCCAGGGTCAATGAATGATAATGAGATTATGTGATTATCAGATCTTACACAATGTATCATAATTGAAAATATATTTTGCAGTGTTGCACTAAAATAAGGATAGATGCTGACTTTCCAAGTCTTTGATGCTGCCTTGTAAGTCCTACTCCAACACCGTCAATCCCTACAAAATTCATATCTCCTATTACGGACCCAAAAAAAAAAAAAAAGGGGGACCATACCACCAGAAGGATTTAAACAATTTCTAAATTTCTTAAAATTTCTTCAATATTATTACATATATAATAACGTTGGTAATGAAACTAGTTTCTTTTTCTTTTTACTTTATTTTATAACTAATGTACTAGCTTTATGGTTCTTATCAATGAGCACACGATAAATACAATTGAGATACAAAAATATGTACCGTGAATAAAATTACTGTTATTGCTTTTTCATAAGTTTTTAATTTCACAGCAGCTTTCCGTTTGCTCCAACCTCCAAACACGCGTGAGTCGTGACAATGTCTAAATGGCAGACTAAAAACCTGACACCTGTCCTCTTATTCTAGACAATTTTTGTACTTCATCAACTGTAGTAAAATCCAAAGAGCAGTAAAAATACGACAGACAATGACAGGCGTACCGGGTAGAAAGAGGAGGAGAGGAGAATCTGGAGAGTGGGACCCGCACTCTAACGGAGAGAACCACCGAGGCGGAGCTCCGTCTGCTTTGATCATGTCTTTCGCTTCATCGAAGTAATCTTTCAAACTCTTTCTGTTACCTTCACTCTCCTCAGACAAATACGTCGTCCCCGTCGACGACGTTTTGCTTTTCACCGCCGTCGCAGTCGAGAAGGCGGCTGCTTCACTACTCTCCTTCTCCACAAAATTTCTCTTCGGCGTCGTTTTGCTTGTCACTGTCGTTGCTGTTGATGCCAGCTGCTCTGTGGACACCGCTAGTCGCTTTAAAATCGGATTCCGTCTTTGGTTCCAGAATAATGACGTCATTTCCGGATGAAATGCCGTCGATATGTCGGTCGAGAAGATAGAAGCTCCGAGGGTCGTCATCGAGATCTTTCTCTCTCAACAATCGCGATCGCTAACTAACTATGGCTAGAAGACAACAGGAAGTTAATATTGGGTTAAGTGTGTGACTGTGCATGTCGGACATAGTTTTAGCAAAATTACATGTTTAACCCTTTATGATGTGATGGAATTGGTTTTGTTATTTTGTTAAAAGACTATATTATATTTAACCTTGCTCATCTAAGTTATCAACTTTCTTTTATTTATTTACGAGTTAATTTCGGTTACTCGAATAAAATGATAATCTTTAAAACATATTTAAATTATTACTAACTTCAACAAACTTTTTTTTTGTTCAGAAAATAAAAAATTTCTCATCAATACAACCCTACTTTCTTTTTTTAATGAATATAAGTTAAATTTAATCATAAAATAAGAATTTTAAAAATTATTATCTCACCAGCAATAATTCCAAATTCAACACTATATTTATGAATCCAAACAATTAAGAAAATTTTATAAGTAATCTAATGAACAAAATGCCCTTAAACCAACTCGTTAACGAGAAGGAATAGATAATAAATTTAACTAATATTTTTCACAACAAAATTTTACATGTAATTTGTGCACAACATTTAATGTATATTATTTTTAAAAAAAATTAATTACAAAGGGAACGCCTTCAAAGGTGTGGTCAAATGGCTTGGATTTTATTTTATTTTTTAATTGGCCACTGGAATTCAACTTAAATAAAGATAAACAAAAGCTAAATGTAATTCTCTTTATGGTGTAAATCAAAGCTCAAATGTTGGAATTTGGGAGGTTAAGCCATGGGCAGCCTGGTGAATGAGCCTGGACAAAATATTCCTGTATGGATCACTCTCTCTTTTCTCTTTTAAATAAGCAATGCATTTCTCAACTTCTGACTTTACTTGTAAATACAATTCCTGAGCCTTCTTCTTGTCTCTTAATTCTTGCTTCCTCCCTTCATATCAAAACATAATTAACTTCTTTAGTTACTCAACTTGCATTAATAATCAACAACATGAAAAATATCTAACAACCATAAATGAAGGAAAATAAAACCTTCTCTACTACAAAATAAGTAGAGATAAAACTTGTTAGACTCAGGCTGTCCAAGGATCTTTTACCTTTTGTTTCAATTGGTTTTCCAAAATAATAATACAATCTGCCTGGAACTTTTGGTATATAAAATGGTACGTGCATTGCTTGGTTTGCCACCTCACCACCAGTATCAGTCCTACGGTTCACAGCAGGAAAAATTGAATTGGAAAAAAAGACACACAAAAACAAAACTGAAGAATATTAATGAAGTCATGGGTATGAAGAAACGAATTAAGGAAACACTTTCTGAAAAAAAATATATATACCTCAGACTAACAACCTTTTCTGTCTGTTCTTCTATTCGAGACCTTAAGTAAGGGATCTTCATTTGGTCATTGTAATCCAAAACTATCTGAAAAATTATGAAAATGCAATTAAATACTCACTGAAATCACACTTATGACAATTGACAAAGCTACTGCTCTTAAATTTTGATAATGTTCTCATACACCGCAAAAGCTGAGGATGTAGGTATTAATCATTAGTGACAACAACTTCAAAAACATATTCATCAGATTTTCCTGATAAAATGTATGTCTATAATGGAGATTACTGAAGAGAAAAATGGAAGTATTCAAGCTTAATTACTTGAGCAAGATCGTCTTCTCCAACAACACCAAAAGGTACAATTTTGGCTCCGAATGCAGCTGCCACCCTGACAAACTCAGAACTTTCTGGCCAGAATAACTTATATTCTTCACCCTATAGATAAATGTACGAAGAATTATTGCAAATGTATTCATGAACTATAAACGTATGTATCATGTATGGCCACTCAATTTATACCATAATACAAAAGTGGACACAAAGTATTTTATATCACTTCAATCTTGCATGTAGTCATTTCAATTGGTGAAAAAATTTAAGACACAATGAACATTGAGATGAATTGTCTATTGGAAATGGTTAATGAAGTTTATCACTTTTTGAAAAGTCATACCTTACGATGAAAAGCTTCTCGTACTCCACCAGGGTAAAGCAGGACATGAGCCTTTGAAGACACAAGTTTATAGAAATTTATTGCAGAGACTGGAACAGAGCCCATAATTCTAAATGTATCATATGTTACTAAGTCAGGTAATCCTCCATCTTTTGCATTAAAGAACACCATTGGATGTGCAATGGCTCGAACAAGAATATTTCTGTCAATCATGAATGTCGGTACCATTGGAAGTGCTTCAAGTCCCAATAACATATGATTTCCAACTAACAAGACTGGTCCCTCAGATGGTATTCCAGAGAGACCCCTCACAATCTTCCCATCCGGTAAAGTTGATAGCATCACAGAGCTAGTAAGATCAACCATCCATCTGCCATCAACATTTTTGTGAATTTTCATATGACACAAATCTTTAAGTGGGAGGGTAATGCTTATATATCATCTATGCTGTATACCGAACACATTCTGCATCCGTAGGTTTCATGCTAAATTGTTTTACCTGTATTCTTCATATACTTTATTCACTTCGATAGTAGTTGGCGGTATGAAATCTGAAACATAGTCAACTATTCTTCCCCGGCGATAGTAACCAGCACCCTTGATTGTGGTTACCAAATCAACACCATCTTCCTGCCATGCACGGGCAAAACCACTATGAAACCTACTGTTTGAAAAACAAGAAACAAGAATATACAAACTAAATGTTTCTGGCGCAGCAGCATTAGTTATGAGATTTTAGAAAATTAAAGTATCTGGTAAGGGTGACCATCCTACCAAAAACAGAAAATGACCTCCGCCACCAAACCTACGAGTCTGACAGTTGGCTAGAGCACGGCAAAGTCTGTCACCTTCCTCCTCACTTGGCAGTAACTGATCCCTTCCACTGCAAAGATAAAGATGGAACTCAGCACATAATTCTTACAGGAATCACAAACTTTAAGCCTAGCTACATGCATGGGAAAATGTTGCTCATATATGGGTCATAACCCTCTAACTTGATTGTTGTCTCGAAAGAATTATAGATCTACTTGGAAGAAATCTTCTGTTATCATTGCTGAAAATAACCAGACTGTCCCAAACCTGCAAAGTATCAGTGTTTGAGCTTTTACAGCATCAAGACGTGCATTGGCATATGCAGAAGCTGACTTAAGCAACTCTAGCTTCCAGAGGAGTGTTTCCTTGGGTAAGATATTGGCTAGAACCTGTCAGTGAAATCGTCCATTAACCGTTTGCAAAATTGACAGACAGGTGTGATTATCTTTATAAAACTCCAACACATGGCACTGTTAATTGCTGAATGTAATATTCCAATAAACATTGAGTGCTGCATGTATTATTCCATTAAGTGACGCTGATCGTCAACATATATTGACCAATAAATATCTCTGTTTTTTATGGTTCAGTTATGTCCATGTAACAGAGTTGAATCCTACGGGGAGGTAAGATGACATTGCAACAAAGTCCTGCGATCGCTCTTGAATTGTTGGTTGAAGAAATAGTCCTTTCACTACGCTATCCATTGCCATCTTCAAAGGATCACCTGAACATGTACTGGAATCAATTGAGAAAAATACTGAGGGCACTCAATTTTATTATTGTTAATTATACCATGCCTCTAACGTTAGCCATAATTAAAATAGTTGAATGGGATAGAGAAAAAAGACTCAAATTTCAGTTTCCAGAAGCATTTTCAGTCAGGATAGACAGGAAGTAGTATTCCATTTTCAAGCCCTTCCTTGTAGAAGTAGAAAAGTAGCAAACAGAACTTTTGAAAGCACTCCCACAATTTTCTAGACAAGAAAGCTCTTAACTCTCCACATTGAACCCCCTATCTCATTGCATTGATAAGGTAAAAGACTAAAAGCACCTAATCTCAACTACAGAAACCTACCAAAATCCCTTATTATTAATGGTTCTTGGATATTATAAGGATAAATGAGGACCTGCTTCAGAAAGAAGTGATGAACAATCTAATTTAATGGCAGTTCCAACATGTAGAAGAATTTCAAGATAATTTTAACCTCAATCGCAGGCATCCTATTATGATGAATCCAATTTAAGTCTAAAATCCAATTTAGCCAGTGTTCTCCAATTCAATTGTCACATCTTAAAAATCAAAGTTCTGAATAGTTCAAGTGCATGACAATAGTAATCCCATTCGAGGGCTGAGTGGAAAGCAAAATATATTTCTAAAAAACAAACTTGCCAGGATATGATAAAATGAGGAGCAAAAAGGAGCGGACCTGTCATTAAGCTCAACAAATAAGACAGGGTAAGAGTCATTTGGCCTGACATGAGCTCCGCCGGTATAGGCAATATGGTTTGCAACAACGACTTCCTAAAAGATGTAGCTGCAGAAAAGAAAAATTGATATCAAGAATCAGCCATGATAAATAAATAAATAATAAATTCCCCTACCTTAAATATAGCTTCAGAGAAAGTACTCAGTTCTCACCTGGGTTAGCCAGAATTAGCACAAGATCCATATCAGGATTACGGGCTGCAACAGCTAGTGCAAGGCATGCTCCTAAAGATTCTCCAACAAGATAGACAGGTCTATTTGATGAACGGCAATTCTCTGACCTTATAGTTCTTTCAATCAGCTTCAGTAGACCTGAAACTTGAAAATATTGTAAAATTCAGAGAAAAATTTAAAAGGGAAAATGTCCTTTACAAATTTACACAAATATGAGGGAATGAAAAATAAAAATAAAATTAAAAAAACACCTGTAAATGATGTCCGATCTGTCACTGGAATATGCAAGCACCATACATCAAATATCCTTCATCAAATGGAAAGCTCATCACTTAAATGATCAATTAATAATGATATAAATTAAATCATCAGATGTTACTCAATTTATTATAATCGAAAATGTATTCTGCAAAATGCATTAAAAATCCTGCCAGACACTCACTCTCCAAGTCTTTGATGCTGCCTTATTAGTCCAAGACCAACACCATCAATCCCTTCAAAACCCATAACATGCATCAGTTACTAATTTATTTATTTATTTTTCTTTATTTCATAATTTTGTTTGACAAAAATCACATGTATAAATCATTTTTGGAGGGAAACTAAATTAACCAATAATAAATAAATGAATAAATAAAGAATGAAAAATGAAAACACACATACTTATAAAATATTGTGCATTGACCATCGATACAAGTACTCGAAAAGTCTTAAGCAACTTAGCTAATGAAGTAGTTAATTAGCAAGAAAGACGAGAAACCGTACCAGGTAAAAAGAGGAGGAGAGGAGAACGAGAATTACGGTTGTGGGACCCACACTCTAAGGGGGAGAACCACCGAGGCGGTCCACCGTCCGATTTGATCATATCTTTTGCTTCATCAGAATAATCTTTCAACCACTTCCTGCTGTTACCTTCTTGTTCTTCAGACTCCGACGAATATTTTTCCAATTTAATTCTCTGTTTCGTGTCAGCTTCTAGTTCGCTACTATTCTTCTCCACGAAGCTCCTCATCGTCTTCGACGTCGTTTCGATTTTCCCTGTCGTTGCTGTTGCTGTGGGCACCGCCAGTCGCTTTGACATCGGATTTCGTTTTGCATTCCCGGACGATGACGGCGTCATGTCCCGCTGGAATGCCAGCGATGAATCGGCTGAGAATACACAAGCTCCAACGGCCGTCGTCATGGAGAACTAACTACAACTACTCTCTCTCTATTCGTTTTGCCCTGTGGCGCTCAGCGCTCTCGTGAAATTATTGTAGAGAACGTTTTAATTTACGGGAAATGAACGTCTACTTTATCAAATGGTCCCTAACGCCATTAGAAGCTTTTAGAAAGAGACATTAAAAGTTCTTTAAAGACACGCGTAGATATTTTTTTAATCATTATATTCTTTAGCTTTATTATTTTAAAAAATTAATTTTAAATTTTTAATAAATAAAAATATTATTTAAATTGTGTAATTTATACAATAAACTAACACTATTAAAATATTTTAATATTTTAATAAATTTAAATATGTAAATTATTATATTTATTTTAATAATATATTTTTTATTTATTGTATAGATTTTAAATAAATATTTGTATTCATACATTTTACAATTAAAAAAATCTCAAATATAAATAATGTTAACATAATATTCAAAATAATTTAAAATTTAATACATTTATTTTAATATTATGATTCTATTTATCATAAAATTTACTTTAATCGAATAAAATATATCTAATAAATTGTAAAAAATTAAAATATTTGTAAATACTGAAATTATTTTAAAATGTATATATTATTACATTTATTTTAATGTTATATTCTCATTTATTATAAAATATTAGAGTCAATTTTTTTGAGATAATAGTGATAAAGAATATTGTTGTTAAAATGAGGTCCTAATATCTTTTTTTAAAACTTGAGGATATTGGTGACCATTTTCCCAAACTTTAGATTTTGAGGCGTAGATATCCTTTCTCTATTTATTTGTTAATTTATTACAATTGACATCAAATGATTGAGTTATTTTTATTGATTTAAAAAAAACCTTTGATTTTTTTGTGAAATAATATTTTATTACATATGGGAAAAAATTTGATGGGCTTTGTGGCATTGTGAGCACGTGGCACTCCTATCTAAAATATGAGTGGGAATATGGGCATCCCTCCAAATACATTTTAAAACTCTTTTTTTTTTAATTTATCTTATTTAAATAGTTAAAAATATTAAAAAAAAAATTATTACGTCAATTAATGGCTAAAATGCTCTCAATTGAAATTTATTGTGTAAATATCATTCTTTAATTCTTTAATTTTTTTATTATTGTTAAACCCCATTTTATATTTTAAATATTTAGATCATAAATTAATTTGCAGTTTGAGTAACTTAGAAATATTAAAAAAGAAACAAAAATAGAGACTCAAAGTTGAAAATGTTAAGAAAAATAAAAAAATTAGAGACAGATTATAATCATGAGTTCAAAAATAATAAAACAAACATTGTTAACTTTTATAAAGTTTTTCTTTAAAACATGAGATGAGTAAAATTCTCATATAACTCCCTTTCTAAAAAAATCTCATATATAATTAAAGGTATTTTTGTTTTAAAAAATCTTTGCCTTAATGTTATAAATACCCCCTTAATTCACCCATTCTTAATAACGCCCCATATTAAAAGTGTTTCTTTCTCATTTTCAAAGAAAAATCATTTTAAATCATGATCATTATTATGCATAACAATCAATCTAAAGGTCTTTTGATGAAGAAATGTTGAATAGAATAACTTTAGATTCTTTAACCATTCAATTTATTTTCTAAAACTAAAATAAAAAATTCATTTCTCTATGATAATTTTTTTTTTTTTTTGACCACGAGGTATCCTGGGGAGGGCCCCAACTGTGGGAGGCACCTTTAAGCCCGTACCACAACTCAGACTAGAAGTCCCCACTCGAACCGAGAGGCACAAGTTCTCCCAACAAAGGCGACTTCCCTGCGACTCGAACTGAAGAGCAAACCCAATCAAGCCACTTAAGGGGACTCCATTACCAGTGGAACCAACACTTTGTTGGTTCTCTATGATAATTTGATATAGCGATATATATGCTAATAAACAATGGTTAGGAGAATTCATGCTCAATCGGCAGCCATTAAAAAAAAAGAAATAACAAAGGTAAAACCTATATGCTACACGCGATTAATTGAATTTCGTTTGGAAGACATGGATTTACTTTTCATATATCCAACTATCGTTACTTGAATTGGTTTTCAATAATATAAGTTGAAAATAAAGTTGGCACTACATCTATTTACCATCCACATGCTGATTCCTAATATAAAGATTGATTATTCATAACATGTTGTGAAAATTTTAGATGATTATTTTATAGAAATATAAAAAGGGCATTTATCCACCGAATGTATGTTTTTTTCAAAAATACATATATTTTTTATCTGATTTTCACCTGAAATTATATTTTTTTACACGCATCCACTTTCATGTAGATGTTGTTATAACTTTATTGATATCATAAGAATTAAATTGTTATTTTACCTGAACATACAAAACTACTCGTATATGCACTAGTAATCAAAGACATGGCTTTGGATTGGATTTGAATCCAATCCAAAAATCCGATCAAATTGCACAATTAAAAAAATTAAAATTCAAATATAAATACAAATAATATTTACCCTTTCACCGTCCCTAAGCTCTCAACTCTCAAACATCACTCAATTCTCCAGCAATTCTCAAGCAGCAGCCTCTTCTCTCTCCTAACTATCAAGCCGATCTGACTCACCATCGATGTTGATCAGCCAGCGTGCCAAGCCTTCAGCCTCCCCACTAGCCGCCACACTGCCAAGTCTCCATTGCACTAACAGCCATGCAATTGCTCGTTGCTCAGTGCTCGCCCCACTGCGCCACATAACTAGCATCATGTCACCGTCGCCACCCATCAACGTTCTCCAACTAAGAAAAGCCGGCTATCTTTCATGATTTTGTTTATGCCTCTTGATAGTTATAGTGGCTGTTGAGTTAGGGTTTGGGTTATTTTCCTCCAGTTAAGTTAAGGATTTTAAAATTGGCTATCAATTATTTGATATAATTACTTAAACAAATTGAGTTTATGTTGCTCTATTGTGGTTGGCTCAATGATGGGAGAACAAAATTTTCTATTAAAGATTTGTGATGGTTGTTATTTTGTAGAATATTGATCCTGCTCTGTTGTTTTTCCTTTGATTATTTAAGTGTGGAGTTCAATTTTTTGCCCTGTACAATGATACAAGTTAAATTTCTTCACTGAAGCTAGAATAATTATAGTTAAATAAGGTTTTTGTTATTAAAATTTCTGCCCTGTACAATTATACAAGTTGAATTTCTTCCCTAGAGCTACAATAATTATAGTTAAAACAAGAAATAGAACCGCGCTTCGCGCGACTTTAAAAAACAGGATTTAGTTTTATCTTTTTTTTTTATTTTGCACTTAATGAAACTGATAAAAAATATGAATTAATTTTTTTTAAAGATGACACAACCTTATAAAACTAATGTTATTTGTGAAAATTAATTATTTTTTTGTTAACTTTAAAAATATATATTAATGTGTATAGTTAAGTGTACACAACCTTTTCATCAATAAAAATTATGTTCACACTAATCAATTCTCCATTTTTTTTTTGTATTAACAGACTCCTACATCCTACAAAACCTAACCCTTATCATCCAACTATCTTTATCATTGTTCAACTCATGAAGAAAAGAGTATTCTATAAAGCACACAATACTAAAAATTCAAAAATAAGTAAAAAAATAAAAACACAAGAACATTTCTAAAGAGGATGCTAGTTAAATAATAAAAAAACCCAAACATATTAAATCTTAAATACTTAATGTTTATAGAGTTTAAAGAAGCAAAAGATACTAAACAAAAGGTTGCATAATTAAATATGAGATTATGGCATTAAAATTAGGCCCTAGTGGCATTGGTGAGGGAAGATGAAGGAATCAAGGAACATTCCTTCCTATATTAATTAGTTGATGTATTTTAAACTACTAAAATTTAGTTGTTGGCTTAATAAAATAAATGTATGTTTCAAAACTTATAATTAATTATTATTAATAGTTACATATTGTTGAATTTAAATAGAAAGAGGAAGAGACATGTAATTTTTTGTAATCTAATAATTATTTTCTATTTATTTTCTATTTTTAATATTTTGTAATGTAATTATTTTTTAATCTTAACCAATATATTAGATAATAGAGAATAAAAAGATGAGAAATGATGATGCCACAAATCTTAACTACTTAATATTTATAGAGTTTGAAGAAAGTCAAAAGGCACTAAACAAAATGTTGCATAATTAAATATGAGATTATGGCATTAAAATTAGGCCCTAATGGCATTGTTGAGGAAAGATAAAGGAACCTTCCTTCCTATATTAATTAATTGATGTATTTAGGCCACTAAAATTTAATTGTTGGCATAGTAAAATAAATGAATGTTTCAAAACTTATAATTAATTATTATTAATGGTTACATATTATTGAATTTAAATAGAAAGAGGAAGAGATATGTAATCTTTTGTAATCTAATAATTATTTTTTATTTTTAATATTTTGTAATGTAATTATTTTTTTAATTTCAACCAATTTATTAGATAATAGATAATACAAGAAGATAAGAAATAGTAATGTCACATCACCTCCTCTAGTCCTAACTTTATATATATAATAGAAAATAGAATCGCGCTTCACGCGGCTTTGAAAAAAGAATTTAGTATTATCATTTTTTCTTACTTTACACTTGATGAAACTGATAAAAAATATGAATTGATTTTTTTTAAGATGAGACAGCCTTATAAAAAATAAAAAAGCTATTAGTCAGTAATACAAATAAAGAAGCAACGCAAGATAAATAATAAAATGAGAGAATATATTATATAGTGATTTTATTCATTCCAATTGTGTGTGTACAAAACAAAAAGATTAGCTCTCCTTTTATAGTTACATAATCACTCCATGAAATTAATGAAAAATTATGGATCATAATTCTTTGTGAGATAGTGGGAGTTATAGGGAAGGTAAAGGTTGCTAATGGGAGATAGTGGGGAGACTAAGAGATATATGTTATGAACATTTACATTTATTTTAATAAATTCATAACACTCCCCCTTGGATGTTCATTACAAAGAATATGTCTCATTAAAGTCTTTACATAATTGTTATTGTGTAATAACAATCAAATTAATTATGAGAAGATGAAAAGTCAAATCTAAAAGAAAATTTCTCTATTAATTAGATAATAGAGAATATACAAAGATGAGAAATGGTGATGCAACATCACCTCTTCAAGTCCTAACTTTATATATATACTAGAAAATAGAACCGCGCTTCACGCGGCTTTGAAAAAAGAATTTACTATTATCATTTTTTTCTTACTTTACGCTTGATGAAACTGATAAAAAATATGAATTGATTTTTTTTAAGATGAGTCAGCCTTATAAAAAATAAAAAAAGCTATTAGTCATCAATACAAATAAAGAAGCAACGTAAGATAAAGAATAAAATGAGAGAATATATTATAGGGTGATTTTATTCATTCCAATTGTGTGTGTACAAAACAAAAAGATGAGCTATCTTTTTATAGTTACATAATCACTCCATGAAATTAATAAAAAATTATGGATCATAATTCCTTGTGAGATAGTGGGAGTTATAGGGAAGCTAAAGGTTGCTAATGAGAGATAGTGGGGAGACTAAGAGATATATATTATGAATATCTGCATTTATTTTAATAAATTCATAACACAATTCCCCTTGGATGTTCATTACAAAGAATATGCATCATTAAAACTTTTATATAATTGTTATTGTGTAATAACAATCAAATTAATTATGAGAAGATGAAAAACCAAATTTAAAAGAAAATTTCTCTATTAATTAGATAATAAAGAATATACCAAGATGAGAAATGGTGATGCCACATCACCTCCTCAAGTCCCAGCTTTATATATATATATATATATATATAGATATATGGATAAGGTTTTTGTTATTAATTTTTTTTTCCAAAATATAATGGATACTTTATGTTTGTATTTCAATCTCTTGAAGTTATAAAGGAGCCAAGTAAATTCTGGGGAACTAGAGACTAACTCCAGACGTATGTATGATCGTAAGTTTGGCTGTAGAGTAGTCCACTAGGAGCAAAGAGGAACTTGCCAAGCAGAGGTTTTAATTCCTTTGGGGAGAAGTTTTGATAAAAATCAATCGAAGTTCCTAGCCTAGAATTCTTGGAGGAAGCAGGTTGCTTTGCTTCCTTTGTCGCTGGGGTGGATTTTGGTTTTGGTTGTTCATCAGTGTTCTTGGGGCGAAGTAGTTTCTTTATTGGAATGCAATGATCAATGGATATTAGTGTCGCATTTAAGTTACATATATTTATTTTATTTTATTTAAGTTACATATATTTTATTTATGAAAATAATTCAGTTTGTTTTGCTATCTTTCAATTTTTTTTTTGTGATTTAACTACGATAAAATAGTCATTTTATGTTTAGGGGTAAAATTGTTATTTTAGTAATATTCTATTAATTTCTCTAACAGAGTTAAGATGGCAGTGGATGACTGAAAAATTTTGTAACTTTAGGTGGAATTAGCCAAAAATAATATTTGTGTATTTTTTTAAAAAGCCTAAAAATTATGCGGTCTTTGGATAATTACGTAATATGGGATGAATATATTAGAAAATGAGAAAGAAAACATGTCTATATAGGCATCACTAGGAATGGGATGGAGGGTATTTTTGAAAACTTGAATTATTTGTTTGTTTAATGTGATAATTTTAGAAAAAGGGTTTGATGAGGGATTTTTAGGGGTGCCAATAGTTCAACTCATAAATGACTATTGAAATGGTTCCAAATTGTCAAATATTTTCACTAGAATCATAAAATATCAAATGACTACAATAAGTATTATTCCCTATCATTTTACTATTATAACTCTGCAAAACATTTTATTTTCTTACTTTTTTGTTAGGATTGCTCGTTGACCAATTAGTTTACGAGTGAAATACTAATTTTACCTTTGATGATAAAATACACAAATAGAGGTATTAAATAATAGACATTTAAATTATTGTGATGTCCTTAAATTGTTAAATAATAGTTAACCATGAATTTATGAAAAAGCTTGATTTTATTATAATTGTAAAAATAGTGAACCAATAAAAATACCACTTAATTTTTTTAAAAAAATGCACGATGAATTATTTTCAAAAATTAAATATGGAACTATTGATTCTATAGATAAGCATATTAAAGAATAGAATGTGCTTTTTAACAAAAATATCCAGGGGTATTTTTGTCAGTTTACTACTTTTATATTTATAATAAATTTAAGGCTATTCACAAATTCATAGTTAACTATCTATATCTATATATATATATAAAGTTGGGACTTGATGAGGTGATGTGGCATCACCATTTCTCATCTTTGTATATTCTCTATTATCTAATAAATAGAGATTTTTTTTTAAAATTTGGCATTTCATTTTCTCATAATTAATTTGACTGTTATTATACAATAACAATTATGTAAAGATTTTAATGAGGCATATTTTTTGTAATGAACATCCAAGGGGGGGTATTATGAATTTATTAGAATAAATGTAGATGTTCATAACATATATCTCTTAGTCTCCCCACTATCTCCCATTAGCAACATTTATCTTCCCTATAACTCCCACTATCTCACAAGGAATTATGATCCATAATTTTTCATTAATTTCATTGAGTGATTCTGTAACTATAAAAGGAGAGCTCATCTTTTTGTTTTGTACACACACAATTGGAATTAATAAAATCACTCTATAATATATTTTTTCATTTTATTCTTTATCTCGCGTTGCTTCTTTATTTGTATTGCTGGCTCATAGCTTTCTTTTTGTTTTTTATAAGGTTGCCTCATCTTTAAAAAAATCAATTCATATTTTTTATCAGTTTCATCAAGTATAAAGTAAGAAAAAATGATAATAGTAAATTCTTTTTTCAAAGCCGTGTGAAACGCGGTTCTATTTTCTAGTTATTTAACAATTTAAGAGCATAACAATAAATTTATATCTATTATTTGTGTATTTTACTATACAAGATAAAATTGAAACTTACTCTTAAAAGTCAAGACTCTCATTCAACTGGAAAATCAAAGATTTTATAACGACATAAGAATACCATTACAAGAGTTCGCTTTATTCGTAATATGAAGAGACATTCATTAAAATATTCGTAATATGACACCTGCAATAGAATTTGTTGGTGGTAAAATTTAGGTTATGCAATTAGAATATGACACCTGCATAGCTGCCCCTATGATTGATACGCGCTTATAAAAAATGAGAAGGAAAAATCAAAACGGCAAAGGTAAAATAGGAAGATCTCAAGAAAAGAGTATGAGCCACCCTATAAACCTAAAAAGTACGAAGAATGTCTCCCAAAATACCTTAAGGTTGCCACATATGAAAGACCGCTATAACAACGAAAGGGCTTCTAACAAAATTATTACATATTAGTATGATATAGACGCTACAACAATCTCCCAAAGTATCTAACCAATAGTCACATGCACCAAGAATAAAAAAGGGAGACAAGACCGTTGAAATTTGAGCCACAATAAAGGCATCAACTACTCTGAAAGCTCAATTAGAGATTAATATATACTGTCATTAGGGATAGTATCTTAACTAATACATGTCCTACCTAAAGAGGCTCACTACAAGAAAAAGTATCTACTATGACAATCCTCTGTGTGATAGTTTTGGTCTGGAGGCCTACAACAATAGAATCGTGATAGATTTAGTTTCTGTCATACACTTATGACATAGCTGTGATAGAAATATCATTTATCAAAAAATTATGATATATTGGTGATATAAATATCATATATCAAGAAATTATGATAGACTAGTGATAAATTATTTGACTATCAAGAATGAAAGACTAATTTTTTATGTTGACTTTAATTGCGCGGGTTTGACTTAATTTTTAAAAATATTATATTACTAAAATAGAAGTGAAACGATGTTGTCTCAGTTGTATGTTTCGTAAGTTTGAGGAAAACAGAAACGTAAATAACAAAAAAATAATTAATAAAACGTTGCGTTTTGTTAAGGGGGGAAACATTTTTGTGAGAAAAGAGGGAAATTTTTTTCTAAGTGTTCAGAAAATTTGCAAGCGTTATTGTGGAATCACAAAATCGATTAGCACACTTGCAGCAAACCCTCAAAGGCCAGCCATAGCAAACTAACGACACCCAAACACCCATAGTTTCAAAATCGTTCTGGTTGTTTCACTGAATCATCTCTCTTTGCTGTGACGAAGTCAGTGCTAATCGAAACCCAAATTGGAATGAGAACAACATCCAAGGTACTTTTATTGACTGAAAGAAACCCAATCGCTTACCGTGAAAGAAGACCCAAATCGTTGTTGCCGAAGTTGAAACCCTAGGCTTGACGGTGAATTGAAGCTTCACACCCACTGGTGAGTCATTGCTGCATTTGCATGTATTTAATTTTAACTATTTATTCAACTTTTATGTAAAGTAGTAAATAATTTGTAAAAAATTGAAATGTATTTGCATGTATTGCATATATTGCAT
Organism: Citrus australasica; assembly: GCA_029618585.1. Lineage (NCBI taxonomy): Eukaryota > Viridiplantae > Streptophyta > Magnoliopsida > Sapindales > Rutaceae > Citrus > Citrus australasica. The sequence continues at coordinate 8,456,097 of JARCIV010000002.1, read as the reverse complement.
ATATTTCGGTAATCAATTTACTAAATAATTTCCCAGGAAGATATAATGTCATTAATTTTGAGTTCTGTTTTGAGTTGTAATCGTGCATTGCGTAATGTTGTTAATTTTTTTTATTCTAGGTAATTCTGAATTATATTCATGTGTTTGTGTGTGAATTTTTTTTCTAGCTATTTCTGATATTGAAGCTTCGTTAAGTTAAATGAGTGTTTGTGTATGAAGATGGTGATGTTGGCCTGAAATGTCTATAACAAAGCCTGAGGAGGGATTCTTAGTAACTGATTATGTTATGTAAAATTGAGGGATTCTCACATCTCATTGTCATCTACCTATGCATGTGGTGTTGTAGCTATTTTGCATCTGGTGGTATTATTGTTACTGTTGTTGTCTTGGGTCGTAACATTTGCGTGTCAAATATAAATAGTTGTGATTGCTGCATAAACATGACAGTTCGATGTTCTTGATTTGTTGAAGGCATTGTATTCAGGTACTTGAAGCTTTTCTTTGTGTTTGCTTTCATTTTTGTTCTACTGATGTATATTATTTGAAGTTGTAGTTTATTATTTCTTCTTAGGCTTACTCATATGATTAATGTAATTTATTGGTACCTTTTTAGCCCTCTTGAATCCAAGTTTTGGAATTCTATCAACTTATCATTCAAAATATATTTCAGTAATCAATATTGTTGCTGGATTTGTACTTGGAATTGGATATAGCAGCAGATTGTTGTGTTTAATCTGGTAAGTTCCATTTCTTATCCTCTATTATTTGATGTAGATTGAAGTTGTTATACACTTGCTTAAAATTTACATATCTTTAAATTTATAATTATGATACTATGTAATGTGTTTGTTGTGGGGTCTGTCTTATTTATTATATTTATAGTATAGTAGGAGAGTGAACTTTTGAAAAGTATGAAATTCAGTTTATCAGCTTTCTTGGTTGCTATATTTGTAATTTTGAAATTTGTTTAGTTCACATGGTGTTGTAACATTAGAAAAATATTCTAAGTATGTACATTCTTTCTTTGTTTTATGTATATGTCATGCACATTAATTATTAAGCCAGAAATGGATAAATCTTGGATTCAATGTAATCGACTGTCGACAGAATATGAAGAGGGTGTCCAGAAATTTATAAATTTTGCTATAAAAAATGCTGGAGGCAGTAGCGTCATTAGGTGTCCATGCGTTGATTGTGGGAATTTATCATTTGAAACACCTACTACTGTAAAAGATCATTTATATATGCATGGTTTTGATGTGAAATACGACAATTGGTTTTGGCACAGGGAAGAGATTCATAAGAGTTCTTCTCCTCAAAGAGAAAACCATTTTCAGCAACAAAATATAGAGTTTGACAATGATAATGAGTTAGAAATGGTTAATGATGCTTATAAGGGTTGTTGTGGGGACCCTAAGGCATTCAAAAAGTTGCTAGAACAGGCTGAGAAACCCTTGTACCTAGGATGCACAAAATTTACTAAGTTATCATTTTTAGTGAAATTGTTCAATGTGAAGGGTAGATTTGGGTGGTCTGACAGTAGTGTTTCTGCATTGTTGAGTATTTTAGCAGATGCTTTCCCTAAAAATAATGAAATTCCAACCTCTATGTATGAGGCTAAAAAGACAATGTCAGCCTTGGGCTTAGAATATGTTAAAATTCATGCTTGCCCAAACGATTGCATACTCTACAGAAAAGAGTATGAAGGTCTTTTGGAATGTCCTACTTGTGGGTTATGTAGATAGAAGAAAAAGGATGGTACTGTAGACCAATATAGGAAAAAGGTTCTTGTAAAAACTTTATGGTATTTTCCTCCTATACATAGGTTTAAGCGCATGTTTCAGTCATCCGAAACTGCTAGGGACTTGACTTGGCATGCAAATGAGAGGATGGTTGATGGTAAACTCCGACATCCGGCCGACTTACCATCTTGGAAGTTAGTAGATGAGAAATGGCTGATCTTTGCATCCGATCCTAGAAACCTTTGCCTAGCTCTATCTGCTGATGGAATCAATCCACATAGCTCTTTTAGTAGTACATATAGCTGCTGGCCAATAATTCTTATTACTTATAATCTTCCACCATGGTTGTGCATGAAACGAAAATTCATGATGTTGTCCCTCTTGATTTATGGTCCTCAACAACCGGGTTTAGACATTGATGTGTATTTGCAACCTCTTATTGAGGATTTGCAAACTTTATGGGATGTTGGGGTGGAGGCATATGATGCCTACAAAAATGAGTACTTTAATTTGCGGGTTGTATTACTATGGACAATAAATGACTTCCCGGCATACGAAAATTTAGCAGGATGTATTGTTAAAGGATATTATGCTTGCCCATGTTGTGGTGTAGAAACACCAAAATGTAAACTTAAACACAGTGGAAAAAATGTATCCATTGGGCATCGGCTTTGGCTTCCTCATGGTCATTAATTTCGGTTCCAAGCAAAAGCCTTTGACAATAGCGTGTGTGATGAAACCCCTCTAAAGCTGTTAAACGGGGAGGAAATTTTCCAATTGGTCAACTCTATTGATAATAGATGGGGGGAAAGCAACAGTAAAAAGCGTAAAAGTGCGAACAATGATGATCTCGTGTGGTGGAAGAAGAAATCTATATTTTATAATTTAGAGTATTGGAAGCACTTGCTTGTGCGGCATCATTTAAATGTTATGCACATTGAAAACAATTTGTGTGAGAACATCTACGGTACACTGCTACATATTCCTGGAAAGTCCAAAGATGGACTGAAGTCGAGGATGGATTTCTTGGAAATGAAAATTAGGCCCACCTTAGCACCACAAGTTAAAGGAAACAACAATCGTACATGGCTTCCTCCTGTTTGCCACACCTTAACTAAGGAGGAAAAAGCAAGATTCTGTGCAGCTTTGAAAAGTATCAAGACTCCTACTGGATACTTTTCAAATATTAGGAATCTTGTGTCAAAAAAGGACTTTAAACTCCAGGGTCTTAAGTCTCATAACTGTCATGTTCTTATGCAACAACTTTTGCCAATTGTTGTAAGGTGTGTGTTGCCCAAACATGTCAAAGAAGCTATCATTAGGTTTTGTTTCTTCTTTAATTCGTTGTGTGCGACTGTGATTGATGTGACAATGCTAGATGAATTGGAGAAAAACATCGTAGAGACTTTGTGCTTGCTTGAAAAATGTTTTCCCCCTTCTTTTTTGACATAATGGTTCATCTTACTATTCACTTACTGAGTGAAGTTAGACAATGTGGTCTCGTATATTTTCGGTGGATGTATTCTCATCATTTGATTTTGTTCTGCAGTTGTGATATTCATCATGGATAAGGGAAAAAATGTCCTTGAGAGTTCTTCACCTGAGCAATCCAATGCCCATTTTGATGAGTTTTTAGAAGAACAAAATGATGGATTTGTTGGTGAGGAATCAGAGTACCATGAGGCACTTATCCGCGAAGGATATGATCCTGAAACGCCCCTGGCCGATCATGTCCCTGATCTTGATGAGTTTGGAGATGGGAACGAGGATGAACCTGAGAGCAGTAGCAAGCGAAGCAGAGGTGGCACTGTTGGGTCAGAACAAAACAAAAAGGGGAAAAGAAGTGGAAGGTTTGTGGTTAAATACAACAGCCTTGGTGTTCCAGTTGGTGAAGAAGCCATTGAGCTGGCTACGTATATTGGTGTTTTGGCTCGTACATCAATTCCAATCCTCTACAACGATTGGCGTAGAGTTCCAGATGATACGAAGGAGCGTCTATGGGAGTCTGTTAAGGTATAAAATAATTTCCTTAAGACAATTACTCTAGTTTTATTATTGTTGGAAAAATCTGAAAAATCTCACATTTTGAGAATGAAACTTGAAGGTACACTTCGTGGTTCATCCTCGAAGTAGGAAGCAAGTACAACAAGCCATTGGAGCTGCATTTCGGAACTTTAAGTACACTCTAATGAGGAACTATATTTTACCATTTGTTAATGACCGTAAAAGACTTTTCAAGCCACCAGCACAGTACAACACGATTGATAAGGAAAGTTGGATTAAGTTTGTAAAGGAAAGACTATCTGAAAAATTTCAAGTGAGTGTCTAATTCAAGTGTTAATAATATATCAATGCTTATGACAATTTTCCTTATGTGTTTATCCATTGTTTGTTTGGTTGTTTTAAGTAGAAAATTAGTGGTGTGAATAAACTTAGGCGGGCACAAAACAAGTTTAATCATCGCCTAAGTAGAAAAGGTTACGTTGGGTTAATGCAGGAAGTGGTATGTACTGTGAGTTAGTTGCTAACATTTTATTGTTGTTTGGTTAATGCAAATAATGATTGTTACTAACATTTTAACTTTTTATTAACTTTTTTACAGTGCTCAGAAATAAGCCTTACTGAAGAAGAAGTGGACAGGAGTGTTCTTTGGAAGAGAACTCGGCAAATGAAAAACGGACGATACCACCCCGATGTTGAACCAGTTATTAAAAAAATCGTAAGAATTTTTTTGCTTACTACTGTAATTCTATTTGTGATTACTTATACTTTGATAACATTGGCTTACTTAATTCATTTGTGTGATAGGATAAACTGGAGATGGAAGCTAAGAAAGGAAAGATGCGGTCATCTGAAAAAAATAATATTCTCGCACAATCTTTGGGAAAAACTCCAAAATGTGGTCATATGCAAGGAGTGGGCAAGTTTGTGACCCCGTCTCTGTATTTTCAAACTTGCCAGAGGCCTGCTAATAGAGACAGGCAAAGAGAGGACCGTCTATGGAGGGAATCAATTAACCGACAGTTGGAAGAAATGAGAAATGAACTGAGAAAAACACCTCGTCATTCAGATATAGCAAGTTCCAGCTACCCTCGCGTGCCTGGTGAAAACAATAATGTTGTTGGAGATAATGGCATAGAGTCTGTTCAAGCTAAAGCAGTTGCTGAAACAACAAAGGTCAGTTTGTTTCCTATTTTTTCTTATTATTTCTAAATTTAGTTTTTTGCTGGATAAGGGTTGTTGTAGTTACTGTTCTTACCTGTTATTTGTGGATTTAGTTTGCTGTATGTTTACTATTTATACATATGTTCTTTCTGGGGTGTCATTTGATATTGTTAACTACTTTGTAAGAGAAATTTAGAGTATTTAGAAACTATTTATGCCAATCACACTGAACAATTATGTTTGTAGCAGCCTGATCATTTGAAAAAAAAGAAGCAAGGGACACCTAAGAAAGAGACAGACATAACAAACAAAAACAATGATACACCTGCCAAAAAATTCTCTGTCATTGCAAGAAAGAGTCTGAGATTGAACCCAACTGAAATCCCAGTGGAGATGCCTGATGATTTGTTATAGGGGAAAAAAATAGCAACCCTAAACATCAAGGCACAAAAAAACATTTGAACTTTGAATCAACAGAACAACATAATGATATAATGGAGATAGGACATACAGATGTTGTAAAACAGACCAAGGACAAGGACAAAAAAGTTGCAGTGAAGCCTTTGCCAACAAGGAGGAACACAAGGCATGCAGGAGGAGTACAACGAAACAAGATTCCGTTGCTGCAGTTGTTTGGCACAATGTGTGAAGCTAAGATGTCAGACCAAGAATGGATTCCATATCTACTGGATGATGGTGTTTTCCATTTGGAAGGGATTAGAGCTTATACTGGAAGGCGTGACTGCAGTACAATTCTGTCAATGGATGCTATAGGAGTAAACGTAATCGAAGTCTATATTGCGTAAGTGATTCATAATCATTCTAGTTTTATGTGTACTTTTTATGGGAGTCCCAATTAATGGACTTTAACATTGTTTGTCTATTGTTTATCAGGATGTTGTATGCTTCCATTCTCCCTGGGAAAAGAGGAGTGAAACCATTTGGATTCGTTCGTTCAGGTCTGGTTTCACTAAGCGAAGAACGTAATCTTACTGCATCATTTGACCTTAGGGCACGTGGAGTTTGTGATCGATTGAAAAAAGCGAAGAAGGGACAATTCATCTTTATGCCTTATAATCCCTAGTATGCTCCTTTAATACTTTTCAACTCATATTAATTTCTTTTCTTGCCTTAATTTACTGAAATTGCTACCTTAATGTTTTTTCTTTTATTATAGTTATCATTGGGTGCTGGTCATCTTTGATATGTTGAAAAAAGAAGTTTATTATCTCGATTCTTATGCGGGAGATCCTGATGATGATTTAAAAGAGCTCATTAAAGTGTATGTTCAATTTTTTTTATTACCATTGTCAATATAAAACTACTTTTACATACTTTACAGATACTTTGTTACAATTTTTTTTTTGTATACAGCTCTATGACAATGTTTATAGCACAAGAGGGTAAGGAGAAATGGAATTATAATAAGATGGTCAGATCCGTAAAGGTTTGAACTATTACCTTAACTATAATTATATATTACCATGCTTAATTGTTATTAAAATGAACTGTACAATTGCTGATTGTGAACAGGTCCCACAGCAACCAGCAAGTTCAGTCGTGTGTGGATTTTACGTCATGAGATTCATGAAAGACTTAATTAATGACTTCTCTTTACTAATGAACAATGTGAGTTCCTTGATCATAATTTGCTTCATAAAAAAGAACATGTCATGTTTCAAAATTTCACTAAATATTTTTTTTCATAAATAGTTCAACGGAAAGACAACATATTCTGATGCTGAATTAGATGAAGTCCGTATTGAGTGGGCAAACCATTTTTTTGGAGTACTTACTGTTATGTGAGGTAACCCTTACCTATTATGTTGTTATTGTGAGTTCATTGATGAAATAAATTAATTTACTACCTATATTTTACTTGGGCTGTTATCTAACTTATTATACTTCTATGTTGGATTATGATGAAGATGGTGGGTACTGCTGGAGTTGGCTAGTTTTTTTCTTTGTTTGGAAAATAGTTCCTGGATTTTGATGCAATTTTACACATTTCGGTTGTTCTTAGGTTGGATTTTCACGTTTGGGAACTGCTGGCCTTGTCTAATCAGTATTTTTGGCTCCTCTTATGTTGCTGGAAGTGTTGCTGGAAATGTTGCTGGAAATGTTGCTGGAAATGAACTATGTTGTTGCCTTTGTTCATGTTGGTAGAAATGACTCTGTTGTTGGCTTCCTTATGCTACTGGAATTTAGTTTTTAGGTTATTACAATACTCTTCTTCTATTTATGTTGGACTTGTCACTCTCGAATTTGATTAAATTATGTTTGCTGACAATTATGAAATCTTAGTCAATGTTATCCATTTCATTTTCTTTGTCAGTTAATTTTTAATTGCAATATTAATTTTAATAATCTAATTAATTAGCTAATTTATGAAATATTAATTTCTACTAAATCAATTGCAGGATTGTTATTAAAATGATAATAATTTCATGGTGCAAAAAAAATACCCATTTTTTATTAATTATAATTTCAATTTTTGATATAATTCGCATTTCGCGTCAAATTTGATTTTCCCGCCAAAATTCAAAATATGGCACACAAATTTAAAAAAAAGGGGCCAAATTCAAATTTATTATATTCACCTCTAAATAAAGTTATGACAGTTATGTGACTAAAAATATCTATCACAGATTATGACTGGTATTGTTCTGTCATCAATTCTTGACGGTGGCTACAATGACGGTATGAACAACCGTCATCCACCCCCTACTATGACAGATTTTGCCTGTCATAGTAGGCACTTTTTCTTGTAGTGGCTAAAGCCTAAAGGACTAAATTGAATAGCCAAATTACCCGAGAACCTTGCTTGAAGAGGGGAATGGATTATTTTAGCCCACCACATGTCAAAAAAAGCATCAAGATACTTTGAGTGATACTTCTTATATAATGTCAGATCAATCTCAAAAAAATAATTTTAACTTTTTCCCCACAACTCTCAATTGCTCAATGATTTTAGGGTTTCTCAATTTGACTGTGCAAGCACTTCAATACCAGTAGTTGTAACCCCTATTTCAAGTAAAGTATCTCATTAGTGGCTTTATGCCCGCCTTCTTCATCTCCTCTAGATGGACTCCAACTTGTTTTAAGCTAAATGTCTCTCCAATGAGACCTTGATGGACTTCTTTTTATCTTTCTCCAAGTCCTGACAAAGCTCCCTCACCTCTTATGAGTTTTTCCACCTTGGAACTAGTTGAATATTTTACTTTAGAATGTCATCCGTCACTTGAGTATGGAGGATAACGGCTTATATTTAGTAGGAGGATTAAACCTGGGACAATCCTAGTGCCAAAAAAAAAAAAAATCTCAAAGCTCCAGATATTGAAGACATTCTAAAGGGGATGGTCCTAACAGAGAACATCCGAATGAGAAGATCTCCGTACGTGCCACGATTCTACAAGCACAAGTTTAGTCTCCTTCACCTCATTCTTCATTAAAAAAAGACTAAGGGAATCTTCTTGGTGGTAAAATTTGGTTCATGCAATTAGAGCATGACTCATGTATGGTAGTCTCTATAACTAATATGGCCTTATAAAATGTGAGGAGAAAAACAAAATTCACAGGGCAAGGGTAAAATGGAAAGATCTAAAAAAGAAGAGCATAAGCTACTCTATTCATTGAGAAAGTGCAGAGAATCTCTTCCAAAATGCCTTAAGATAGCAACATATTGATGGAGGACCATTGTCAGAGAGAAAGGGCTTTATCAAAATTGTTACATGTTAGTATGATATGGTCCTATTGGAATCCTCCCAAAATATCTCACCAATAGTTAATTGTACAAAGAGTGAGATAAGTAACCAAGTTAGCTAAAATTTGAGCCACCAACAGAGGCGCCAAGTACTCTAAAAGTCCAATTAACTTATTTAAAATAAGTTAATAAGAGATTAATACATGCTATCATTAGAGACAATCTTTTAGCTAACACATGTTCAGCACTAAGGAAGCTTCTAGAAAGATCTGGAAGTTAGCTCCGACAGCTATCCAAATTCCAAAGGCTCACAACCAAGAGTTTTTCAGCACGGTTCAAGAGATGAGTTCCAGACTTTTAAAAGCAGAAGCAGAGCTGATGTTAGTCTACTGCTGGGTAATTTGGTCCGTAAGGAATAAGTTCATCTTCGAAGGAAAGCTTACTGATCCGCGAATTGCAGCAGCTAGAGCTGAATCAGCTCTAAAAGCCTTCCAACGAGTGAGAACGTCAGGAGCTGGTATGGTGGCTAAGGTTGGAGGAGCAGTTCAGCAGAATTGGAAGCCTCCTCCACGAAATGTGTTAAAGCTAAATGCATATGCCGCAGTAAACAGCTTAAATCAGCAGTCAGGGCTGGGAGTAGTTATACGAGATGCAGAGGGTAAGATTCTAGCAGCAGGAATCAAGCAAGTTCAGTTGAGAGATAGAGTTAGCTCAGCAGAGGCTGAAGCAATCCTGTGGGGGCTGAAGGTGGCAAACCAAATTTGTTCATCTAGCTTGATTGTAGAATCTGACTGTAAAGAAGTGGTCGAGCTCCTAAACAACACTAAGGGCAGTAGGACAGAAATTCACTGGATTTTATCTGATATCCATAGAATTAGCAAGAATTTCCAGAAAATTCAATTTTCTTTTATCCCTAGAATCTGTAATGCTTATGCCCATGCCTTAGCAAAGCTTGCCTTAAGGCACTGTTCCGCCGATGTCTGGGTTGACACAATCCCAGCTGAAGTGCAGAATGTATTGAACCGTGTTGTTGCTTAAGTTATGAAAGGTTTACTTTCTATTAAAAAAAAAGGAAGCTAAAGGCCTCAAATTGAATACCAAATTACCTAGGAGCCCTTACATGAAGAGGGGAAACAACTTATTACTGCTTGCCACGTGTTTAAAAGAAACCAAAACGCCCTTAAGAGTACTCCCTATAAAATGTCAGGTTAGTCTCAGAATAATAAATTCAACTTTTTTCCTATAACTCTTAATTTTTCACTAATTTTTAGAAACTCATCATCATCTCCAACACTTACTTGACTTGACTATCAAAGTGCCATTGCAGCTGGCAACTGTCAATGTTGTCTCTAACATTTGTTTTCTCTTATTTTTAGATCCGCCTCAGTTTTATTCACCCCAAAGAAATTATTTTAAGGCAAAATAGCCTACACTATTAACAATACCATCCCACAAAAGTAAACTCTCATGGTGTTTTTGGGTTGAACCAAAATCAGACAAAATATATATATATATATATATATATATATATATATATATATAAAGAGCAAAGTAATATGAAGAGAGAGGGGGAAGTGTTCATTCTAGAAGAAATCAGGGTTATTTTTAAAATTAAAGGGGTTTTATGAGAAATTCTTTAAATTTTATCCAATTTTAGTGGAGTTTAAAAAAAATGTGGGGTTTTAAGAGGTATCTGAAAGGGTACCAGCACTATAGTTCAACTCTGATGAAAATCTTGAATCATCGTGTATAACAAATCGTATTTAACAAAAAATTCTTTATTTACATTCTTCTTTTGTGTTTATGAAGAGGAAAAAAACCAAGAAATATTTAGCAGCAACATCCATATTGCCATAGATACACATGTTGCATAAAATGAATGACTGGTCTTATCCAAAATTCTGAATCATCGGGAAGAAATGAAAAATCAAAGATCAAATGTTGGAACTTGGGATGTAAAACCATGCGTAGCCTGGTAAATGAGACGTGCCAATATATTTCTATAAGGATCATTCTCTCTTTTCTCCTTTAAATAAGCAAGGCAATTCTCTACCTCTGACTTGATTTCTAAATACAATTCATGAGCTTTCTTCTTGTCTCTTAATTCTTGCTTCCTCCCTTCATAACATATATAATTAGCATCTTTGTTCAGTTAACTTGCATCAAGAATCAATAGAATACTGAGTGCTACCGATGAATAATGTGTGTTACCAATGTGACCATTCAATTGATATTTAGAAATAAAACTAGTTCAATGAAACGTACCTTTTGTTTCGATTGGTTTCCCAAAATAATAATAAAATCTTCCTGGAACTTTTGGTAAATAAAATAGAAAGTGTATTGGTTGGTTTCCTACCTCTCCTTGGGTACCAGTCCTACACAATTCAGTAGTTCACAAAAAAAATTAGAAATGCAAACAAGTAAAGTTGATTAATGAAGAAACATAAATGCGAAATAATAAGTACGTTATGTTCTAATGGATTTAATTTGAGTAGTTTTCAAGTAGTCTTATTTAGCTGGCAGTCCCCTCGTATTCGAAACTTGGGGCGGGACTAAATAAGTATTTTGGGGTTTTCCCGTCTTTTAAAAACAATAAGATAAAAGAACTAGCAGCATTATAGGTACGACCGTACGAGGCATCCATATTGTAGATAAAGAAATTTTGCTGGGGAAATATACTCTGAAATATACCTCACTTTAATATACTGCTTAGTCCATTCTTCTATTTGAGACTTCATGAAAGGAATCTTCATTTGGTCGTCGACATCAAGAACTATCTGAAAAATAATCAAAATGCCAAATAATTAAAATCACATCTGAAATCTATTATGTCCACTGTCAACATAATACGGCAAAGTTCGTATATGGAGAAAAATTTTGTTTATGGCTCTTGCAGGCAGCAAAAACTCCAAAATTCATTTACATTGATAACAATTGGTTGCAAGGATCAAGGTATAGATCATTCAGTGACAGCATACCACCAAGTACGTATGCTCATCAATAAAAACTTTAAAAAAAAATTCTGATGCTCACAAAAGACAAAACGTATGTATATCATAGAGGCTAATTATAATGAAGATAAAGAAATCAGAATTTCGGCTTAATTACTTGAGCAACATCGTCTTCTCCAACGGTACCAAAAGGTATAATTGTAGCTCCAAATGTAGCTGCCATCCTGACAAATTCGGAAGTTTCTGGCCAGAATAACTTGTATTCTTCACCCTACGAATTAATTATGAAGAGTTACTGTCAATCAGGTTACTGTTTCTGAAGTACATCTCTGATTTTGTAATAGCGCGGACACGCAAAATACACACGAAGCACGCATACTGAAACACAGTACGGTTTGTGATGCTTCTCCAGAAGCAGTTCATAAACTAAGAATTATGAGTAAGAGGCAAGCACGTATTGAGGAATCCGAGAAGCAGACAAATCCTATTAGCAGGGCCAGGGAAGAGAGTGTTGCACAAAATAAATGGAATAAAGTTTAGTAAAAGATATAGTATATACCTTGCGATGCATAGCTTCTCGCATTCCTCCTGGATATAGCAAGGCATGAGATTTTGAAGACATGAGTTTATAGAAATTGACTGCTGAGACGGGAACAGCGCCCATAATTCGAAATTTGTCATAGGGCCCTAAATCGGGTAATCCTCCATCTTTCGAGTCAACGAACAATATTGGATGTGTTAAGCCTCGAAGAAGAATTTTTCGTTCAATCAAGAACTGCGGCACCATCGTGTACACTTCGAATCCCATCAAGTTATGATATCCCACTAACAAGACCGGTCCTTCTGATGGAATTCCAGAAAGGCCCCTCACAATCTTCCCATCCTCTAAAGTTGATAACATCACAGGGCTCATAAGAACGCTCATCCATCTGGAGAAAAACAAAACATATTTGAGAATGTATTCGAATTTCAGTTAGTCATAAAATCTCAAAACAATCATACAAAACAGAACACTCTGCATTTGTATGCATGATTTCCTGCTGAGTCAAATTTTAATTTACCTGTTCTCTTCATTTAATTCATTGAATTCAGTAGCAGTCGGCGGCATGAAATCTGAAATGTAGTCGAGACTTTTTCCACGGCGATAGTAACTAGCACCCTTGATTATGGTTACCAAATCAACACCATCTTCCTGCCTCACATGATCACAACAACACATGAAATCTAATTCTTTTAGAACAAGAAACAGGAGTATGGAAGTATCCAACGGTTTAATTTTCACTTTAAGTACTTCTGAGTCGAACACTTGAACACACACGTACATGGGAAATGAAGGAGATCATCTTACCAAGAAGAGAAAATGGCCATGATCCTCAAAACTACGGAGCTGACTCTTGGGCAGAGCACTGGTAAGTCTTTGACCTTCCTCCTGACTCGGCAGCAGCTGATCCTTCCCACTACAAACATTAATACTGAACCCAATGCATTAATCTGAAAGCAAACAAAACTGTATAGAAGCCTACATCTAATGCAAAATGATATATGGCAAGAAATTTTGTTTTATGTACTCATCATAAATCTCCCTCAGGCTTACATATATTATTGGCAGTGCTTGTTTTGGCTAATTAATTCTTCATCCGTAAGTATATTAGTTGAACAGAAACATATATTTCTATTCTCAGCACTCAACAATATAATGTGCTAAGTGATCCAATATTTCCTAATCATTACAGAAAATAACTGGGTTGAGCCAAGATGTAAGGACCTGCTAAGTACGAGTGTTTGAGCTTTAACAGCGTGGAGACGTGCATTGGCGTATGCAGAAGCTGCCTTAAGCAACTCCAGTTTCCAGAGGAGTGTTTCCTTGGGTAAGATATCAGCCAGAACCTGCTAATTAGTTTAATCAATTATTGAAAAAATAGATAATCATCACTATAGAACTCGAAAATATTAGCACTGCCAGCGGCATTCAAAATACAAAAAAAAGCACTGTGACATAGTGCAAAACATTAATGGACAAAGTAATCTTCTTTTAATTGTTATTTAATTTTGTCTCTATATGTAGTTGAATCTTACAGGGAGGTAAGAAGACACTGCAACAAGATCCTGTGACAGCTGTTCGATTGTTGGTTGCGGAGAGAGTCCTTTCACAACATTATCCATTACCATCTTCAAAGGATTACCTGAACATATACAAGTAGTGCATTTGCTGGTATTAAGTAATAACAAATATATGTGGGCACTAATTCTTATAGTAGCTCTTTATAATTAAAACGCCTCTAATTTTTGGCATAACTGAAAATGTCCACTAGCTATCTTTCACGATTATTCTTCAGAGCGAATTTCAGCCAGATAGCTGAAAATAACAGCACTGTTCCAAGCGCTTCTTCAAGAAAGATGCAACATAAACTTTTTGCATAGATATATATGTTTCTTAAATCTGAACAAGAGAAATCAAACAAACTAGGTCGTTTTTTTTTTTTTTTTTGGGAAAGGTTTCTTGAACTGTATTAGGATTGAAAAAAATACACAATGCTGATTAAGAAGCAAAGGTTGAAACAATGTAATTGTTGAAAGAAATACATTTTAAGTACTTAAAAATAATGCTCCATTTGAATGATCTGGTTATACAAATTTATATGTATCTCAGAGTACACGACAAAGGGAATAATGAGAACAGTGAAAAGCGGACCTGTCATTAAGCTTAAGATTGAAGACAGGGTAAGAGTAATTTGGCTTGGCATGAGCTCCAGTAATGGTATTGTGGATTGCAGCGCTGACCGGCTAAATGATGTAGCTGCCCAAAAAGACACATTCGTGCTGAGTTACTAAAGTTCATCATCCATTAATTTGATACCATCAAATTTAGTTAGAAAAATGCTTCTTGCAAGAATGTGTAGCGAGTTTTATTCGAATTAATGTATAGTTGAATTTAATTTCCTAGGTAGCGAAAAAGAAAAAAAGTATTGAAAAGAGGAACTTATTGAGGGAAAATAAAAGAATGACAACCATTAAGTTACCAATCTTCTAAATTACGAAATCCTGATAAGACAAAAATCTATATTAACCCGAACTACTCAATTCTCTGGAAATAAAATTTATTACATGATAATAGAAAAAAAAGCTGCAAATTAACAATTATTAAAAGTTTTCTTCAAAATATCAAAACCGAAAATTTAACGGACATTAGTTGCTACCTTTGTAGCGAATTTTATTCTTCTTTATTCCTATTAAACAACACAAAAATCACGTGGATCTCACTGCCATTATACTTATTTATGCATGTTTTAGGTGAGCTGTGAGTTGCATTAATTGTAATTTAGTAAAATCTTGTATATTATTTATAATCTTCTCTTATGCGTGCACCCTTGTTTTTTTTTTTTTAATAGAGACATACTATTAAGTCATATAGTTTAATAAAATTTGTCGTAACACTATTAAACCATATAGCATTATAGTGAATTGAACACTAACTGTATTAAATCATATGGTTTAATAGCGTGTCCACGTTAAAAAAATGAAAGAGTTCGTAAATATATATATATATATATATAAAGAATTATTTTCATCAATCACCAAATTAAAAAACTGCCACTAATAAAGGAAAATTATGCCCGGTGGAAATGGAATGTTATTTTGGGCACGTTTGGAATTACTTTTGAGAGGTTCAAAATTGATTTTGAAAAGTTAAAGCAAATTGTGGAGTTCGGTAAATTCTTTAAAAATTGTTTTTGGCAAAATCATCTATACTACAGTAGATTTTGAAAAGCATATAATGAGTAACTTTTTAAAATTTGATTTTGATAATCATTTTTATAATAAATATAATTTCATATGTATCCTTATATTTATTATAAAATCTAAAATTATCCTTATTCAATTAGGAAATAAAATTATTAAATTTAAAAGATTATTATTATTACCTATTAAATTGAGATCACAAAATAAAAAATTACTTTAGTTATCAGTTATTATAAACAAAATAAAAATTATTATTTAATGTTTAACTTATTCATTTCATTTTGATTATTTTTACAGCGTAACTAACAATAATTATTTTAAAAATTATAACATTACCAAATTAACCACAAGACTAATAATATTTACAATCGGATAATTATTGAAACTAATTTTCATCTAACTCTATGAAGTACAACAACTGCCCTTTAGTGGATTAGAAGCTACTAAACCTAATAAAATAATACAAACTTATCCCAAATGCAACCCAACTCGCTCAATTTAGCAGTTTTGGCTGGGTTCGCTATGTTTTTTTTTTTTTTTAGTTTTTGAGTTATACTAATTTTGCATAAAAGTCATAATCGTTGCCAACTAGCCCGCCAAATTTTTACAATAAATGACAAGTCCAAATTATTAAATTATTATGTGAGAATGACGTGTTATATATTTTAGACTTTCTCTCAATATTATGTGAAACGTCATCGACTGTTCATGCCTCAATCCTCATCATATTTGAACGGGTCCGATAGGAAAATTTGCATTCTAAAGGTTCAGGTGTAGGTCCAAGTCCTACTACTGATAAAATTAAAATTAATATAAAAAAAATTGTTACCTGGATTGGACAAAACTAGCACAAGATCGATGCGATGATTACGGGATGCAACAGCCAGTGCGAGGCATGCTCCAAGAGATTCCCCAACAAGATATATGGGCCTTTTCGGCGAACGGCAATTCTCTGACCTTACTGTTGTTTCAATCAGCTTCACTAAACCTGGAGCATCATTTATTTTATTAACTCATAAAGGAAATTAAGGATGAAAATTAAAAAAAAAATATTTTTTTTTTGCTTCATAAATTAATATAAACATAAGAAAAAAGAGAAACCTGTAAATGATGTCCGATCCTTTACTGGAATATGCAAGCTCCATACATCAAATATCCTTCACCAAAGCAAACATTCACTAAATCACACAATCAACCAACTTATTGCACCATTATGATAAGGTCAACATGCCGAAAAGAAAAAGGCCAAAAAAGAAAAAGAAATACTCACTTTCCAAGTCTTTGATGGTGCCTTATAAGTCCAAGTCCCACACCATCGATTCCTTCAAAGTTCACAAGACTATCAATTTTTTTTCAACAGTGTCAAGCTATCAATTATCAAAATTTTCACTGATGTTATTATATTTTCAATTCAGTCGTTATCATTCTCGGTTGATTGTGTGCTGATCATAAAAATGAAAAATAAAATCTTGCTAGTCATTCAGTGTATCAGTGTAAAAACAGCTGAACAGTAATTATTATCGGATTCATCAACGATTGTCATTCAATGTTTCATGCATTCGCACGTTAGCGGACAGGAAAAAAATGGTCGCGTTTGTGAAATCAAAATCTTAAACAGTTAGATAAGCTTAATTACTGGTTTGAGATTCAACGTAATGACGAAACGAATTAACGTACCGGGTAAAAAGAGTAGGAGTGGAGAATGAGGGCTGTGGGGGCCGCACTCTAAGGGAGAGAACCAGCGAGGCGGACCGCCGTCTGATGATGATGATCTGATCATACGTTCCGCTTCGTCAAAGTAGTCTTTCAAACGCTTTCCGTTACCTTCCGAGCAATATTCATCCACGCTAACTCTCCGTTTCGTCTCAGCGTCTAACTCGTTATGCGCAAAGCTCCTCGTCGACGCCGTTTTGGTCGTCGCCGCCGTCGATCTTGACGCTGTTGACGCCTGCGCCTGCTCATTGGACACCGCGAGTCGTCGCTTTAAAATCTGATTCCGTTTTGACTTCCCTGATGATGGCGTCGTGTCTCGGCAATATGGCGGCGATAAATCGGCTGAGATGATGTGAGCTCCGACGGTCGCCATCGAGATAACTAATTTAAGTAAAGTAAAAAGCTCTCTCTCCGTTTGTTTGTTAAGTTTGTCGCGCTGTTTTTGTATTATACTTGATGCGGTCGTCTCCGGTTTAAATGATTGATGGTCGGTGAAAATAGTATTACATTAACAATTTTAATATTGCTAGTAAACTGTGCCCGCGGCTAGTTTTCTCCGGATGCCATTGTTTCATAATTCATAATTTGTCTTAAATTAAAACGGTGTCAAATGAACAAAAATCGTGATTAATAATGACAAAATATTTTTGTCTTTTAGTCAATTTTGAAAGCTTTTAGGGAAAAAAAAAAGATCAATAAAGAAAACTTTAAAAATTTAAAAAGGGGTAAATGTTTTTGTCGTACACTCATGATTCATCAAAAACAAAAACGGTATACGAAAAAATGGAGGAGTCAGTTTTTTTACCTTTCATAAAACTTGCATGGTTCACTCATTTCCTCTTGGTTTGCTGTTCCGGAGTGTGGGGTTTACCTGTTACGAGACTCAAAACACTCAAATTTATAGATGATCAGCTAAAAAGATTTTTGAGAGTACTCAATGTTCTTTACTTCTGTGAGAATATCTTGCCTTCAATAGTGCAATGTGGTCATTATTAGGTTCAGAATTCCAGTTAATCCAAATGCTTGGCGTCGTTCTTTCTCTGGAACTGTTAGTGGGTGTCTCACTCTCTTAATTAAATGAACTGCGCGACACTCTTTGGAAATTCTCTACAAGATTTATATTCTTTTGCAACCATATTTTTGTGAGGACTTAATTTTTTATGATAGAATGTTTTTTCATGACCTGAATGTTATTTTTTTGGGATAATAGGTGATCTCGCCACTAAATGTCTTTTTTTTTTGTGACTAAAATATTCGGATGGTAAAATAATAACAATAGAACCATTAGGTGATAAAATGTAGTAGTCAGAAAACATCATTTGGTAGGTATTAGATAATATCCCTAAACAAATAAATCTATTACTAGAGCTAACAAAATGGGTTACCGAGTCGTAGTCGTATTGTGTTAGATTCGTGTTGTGTCAAATTTAGGTCGACCCAAAACATGACCCATTTGATAATTGCATCAAACTATTGTAACCCTAGCTGGACATAGAAAATAAACGGGTTACCCAATAACCCATGTAATATATATATACTTAACAAAATTTACATCAAATATTTGCACACTATATATACATATCTACTAAAATATTACACATTTATACTATTGAAATTTTAATTGTATGCATATAAATAATATTATAAATTGATAATATTAAATATCCATGTTTACCAATATTTTACATATTTACACTAATGAAGTTCTAAATTTATATAAAATTTTATAAATGAATCTTTGTGTATATGTTCATCCTTCCCAAAAAAAAAAAGGAGAATAATGTCCAATATTTGAGTTTTGATGATAAGCTACAAATTAATTTAGAATGGAAAATTCAATCGCGTCATTGATCGAGTAAATGTGTCAAGAACTTTAACCCTAACCTGATGCAGAAAAAAATCATGTCGACCCAGACCTGGTTCATTTAATAATCGTGTTAAATTTGACACCCATACTCATTTATTTGTGTCATGTTTGTGTCAGATAATTGAGTCATGTAAAATTTTGCCAAGTTTATCTATTACTAGTAAATTGTTGATATCTAATAAATAAAAATTAAATTTACGTATGTAACATAAGATTTGCAAAAAAATGAAAAAATTTATCGGCCTTCCGTGCAGTCTCAGGAGACAGTCAGCTTTAGGGGTGTTCACGGATCAGATTTTGCGGATTGGATATCAATCCATATCCGATCCACGATTTTATAAATTATAAATTTTTAATCTAATCTAATTCACGGATTTATGAAATTCAATTCAAATCTTATCCATATTGTGCGGATCGGATGCGAATTTGACTCAATCCATATTCAAACTATCATTTTGTGGATTGGTTTGCAGACTAAAAATTTTTAATTCTGTACAATCCACAAAATAACTAAAAAAAAATGATGGTTGTCGAAGCCAGCAAAAATAAATACCTACTCTAAATAAATAGTGTATAGTGATTGAGCAGAGTTGTGTCCACAGAGATCGGTAATTATTTAAAACATTTTAAAATATAAAATGCAAAATGGGGGGATTATTGACAATAATAAAAATTAAATTAAAATAACAAGAATACAAATTAAAATTGGGAAAAGCTCTGGTTGAAGGAATTAACTCAGCTTGATTCGACTACTGATCATTTATTCAAATATAAATCATTACTACTAATTATAAATAGACCGATTATAGCTACTGAGACCCTCTAATAGTCAATCTCTCCTTAACTAGTCGATAACCAATGTACGACCATTGGTTATTTCCCTAATTAATAGACAACCCTAGATATGATCATAGGGTTTAATCAATTGACAGCCTGAAAAACCAGAGAGACCCAAATCCTAATCAACAAACGCATACGTTGGTTCATTTAAATTAGATTGTTTATTCTCATAACACAATGCACTACTATGCTATTTGTCACAAACATTAAAATCTTCATACAATGAATCTTTTAATTGACAATAGATTAAGTTGATAATTAAATAGTGGCCAATTATCTAATTAACAAACATAATCATGACCATAATTAAGAAAATAAACAAATACCCAAAAAGCAATAAAACAATTAAAGCATAAGAAAGATCTCACAGTAATGATGAATCAAAACTTTATTAACCTTCAACTAGAATAATAGGTTTAGTTCTTCATAGAGAGAAGAGAAAACTTTAGATCTAAGGTTTCTTTTTCTCTCTTTTCTTTCTCAAAAATCTCTCCCTTTTTGTTTTTCACATCTCTCCCCTCTTCTAGAGTTCTCCCAAAAATAAAATACTAATATCTAAAATATTATTTAAATATTAAATTTAAAATTACAAAAATAACCAAAAAGATAAAACACGTTAAAATAAAAACTGCAAGTCCTTAGTTGACAGCGCACGCCCACGCCTTATCAACAAAATTCTTCTGAAGCTCATAATTTCTCCAGGAAAACAATCACCCTCAAACATCATCTTGTAGCTCAATTTTAGCACTAATCAATAGAATTGCACCTACAAAAATAAAACACAAGTAAATCACTATTATTAAGTGCAAAACATCGATATTAAAGGAAGTAAACAATGCAAAACTAGTGCATAAATTGCACTCTAACAAAAAATTTTAATATAAAAATAATTTTACTACCGATCAAATTTAAAATTAAACAAGATTTAAATAAAATTAATTTTTTAAATAAAGCTAGAAAATACATTTAAAGTTTCAAAATATAATACATCAAAAAGAAAAAAATCTCATTTGTTTAGATCAGTAAATAAAAAATAATTGTTTAGAAAACTATATTTGTTTATTTAATTATTTTTTTATTTTATATATTATTGGATAAAATATTTTTAATATCTATATACGTAACAAAATTTACATCAAATGTTTGCACATTATATATACATATCTATCAAAATATTACACATTTATACTATTAAAGTTTTAATTATATATATGTAAATAATATTATATATTGCTATTATTAAATATCCATATTTACCAATATTTTACATATTTACATCAATGAAGTTCTAAATCTATATAAAATATTACAAATGAAACATTGTGTATATGTTCATCCTTCCAAAAACAAAAAGAGAGAGAGAGAGAGAGAGAATATGTCCAATATGTGAGTTTTGATGATAAGAACCTACAAATTAATTTATAATGGAAAATATAATCATGTCATTGATTAAGTAAATGGGTCAAAAACTTTAACCCTAACTTAATGCATAAAAAAAATCATGTCGACGAACCTGACCCATTTAATAATCTTGTCAAATTTGATATGCATACTAATTTATTTGTATCGTGTTCGTGCCGGATAATTGAGTAAAGTTAAATTTTGCCAGCTCTATCTATTGCTAGTAAATTGTTGATATCTAGTAAACAAAAATTAAATTTACGTTTGTAACATAAGACTTGTAAAAAAGTGAAAAAATTCATTGACCTTCCGTGCGGTCTCAGGAGACAGTCAGCTTATGGTTACTGCAGAGTTTGTGTCCAGTCAATCATATGTTTTCTAGCTGATCAAGACAGAGTGCTCAGAAGAGAGCAAAGAGAGAGCTTGAGAGGGAAGAGGTAAAGGAAAAAGAAGAGAGAGAGAGTGCGTGTGATTAATTAGATAGACGATTCTTTCTTATTATTTTGAAAGTAAAATTAATAAGCTGGGCTCTTTGTAATTACAGGGATAATAGTGATCCCAGAAATGCATGATCATAATCCCTCAGCTACATCGTATATAATACACATGTTTGCATAAATTGAATGCGAATCCTTCTGTAGAAAAATGAAAAATCAAGGCTCAAATGTTGGAACTTGGGATGTAAAACCATGCGTAGCCTGGTAAATGAGTCGTGGCAATATATTCCTGTAAGGATCATTCTCTCTTTTCTCCTTTAAATATGCTAGGCATTTCTCTACCTCGGACTTGATTTCTAAATACAATTCGTGAGCCTTCTCCCTGTCTCTTAACTCTCGCTTTCTCCCTTCATAACATAATTGAACAACTCTTTTAGTAGGTCAAGAATCAATATTTGAAAAGATGAACCGGGCATACGACTGTTAGCTCTTGGAAACTTCTAAAGTGAATGCAACAGACTGACTGTAGATACATAAGGCATACATTTCAATGAACGTACCTTTTGTTTCAATTGGTTTCCCAAAATAAAAATAAAATCTGCCTGGAACTTTTGGTACAGGGTATGGCATGTGCATATCTTGATTTGCCACTTCACCTTTTGTATCAGTCCTATACAGAAATGTGAAGGGGAAAAGCTGAATGAAGAAGCATAAACTATAAATAAGGGAAAAAAAAAACAAGGAATATATTCATTATGGGCGTTGCATATAATGTAGAGAAGAAATTTTTGTAGAAATTAACTAAGAAAATATGCTCTGTATTTACCTCAGCCTAGCAGCTGTTGCTGTCAGTTCTTCTATTTGAGATTTGAAGTAAGGGATCTTCATTTGGTCATTGTAATCAAGAACTATCTGGAAAGTAATGAAAAATGCAATCGATGAGATATCTGAAATCAGTTTAGGCCAAGCACAATGCCAAGGTAAAGGTACACACAGAGTGTATACATGTTATTTTATATAGAGAACGAGATAGTCTTTTTGCCAACGCTGACAAATTATGGCTTTCAAATTTTGCGTATGGCTATTGCACAACACAAAAACTCCGACATTCTTAATGACGAATGTATTGAACATTTAGTGACAACACCTTCAAAATATATTCACCAACAAAAGCGCAAAAAAGGCAATCTGATGCTCCGAATAGAGAAAATGTATTTATGTAACAGAGAAGTAAGGAGAAAATAAAAATATTTAAGCTTGATTACTTGAGCTAGATCGTCTTCTCCAACGGCACCGAAAGGTACAATTTTAGCACCAAATGTAGTCGCCATCCTGACAAATTCGGAACTTTCTGGCCAGAATAATTTATATTCTTCACCCTGGAAAGTAGAAAGAGTTACGTTGCAAATAAGCTAGGTTAGCTTAGTATTAATACATCTTCTACAAGAAACCATTTTGTAAATTAATCATAATAAAGGTAAAGCGGGAGACAAGCACATATAACGTGTGATGTGTCAGCATCACGTTCCAGAAGATTTCCCTCAGGAAATAGAATAAGATTTGGGAAAATGAGAAAATGAAGAAAAAAGAATAATGGCAGAGAAGATAATAAGCTTTTGCAACATGAATGACTCATATGAAATTTCTTTTCCATGTTTGGGTGAATAAAAATGGAAACCTACGATTACATCACCTTCTGGTGTCTATTTTATTTCACATTTCAAATGCAACTAGCAAGCAATCATTTCAATTCACTCGATGAATAAATATTTTCAACAAACTGAACATTAAGCTGATTAAGATTTAGAATAGTGAATAAAGTTTAGTAACTATCAAAAGATATACCTTACGATGCAGAGCTTCTCGCACTCCTCCAGGATAAAGCAGGACATGAGACTTAGAAGACAGAAGTTTATATAAATTGATTCCTGAGACAGGAACCGCGCCCATAATTCTCATAACATCATATGGACTTAAGTCACCTAATCCTCCTTCTTTAGACTTAAAGTACATCATTGGATGTGCTAAGCCTCGAAGAAGAATATTACTCTCAGTCATGAACTCTGGTATCAATGTAAGCACATCAAGTCCCAGTAAGTTATGATATCCCACAAACAAGACAGGTCCCTCTGAAGGAATTCCAGCAAGACCTCTTACAATCTTGCCATTCGCTAAAGTAGATAGCATTACAGGACTAGCAAGAACACGCATCCATCTGAAACAACAAATTAGTAAATTTATTGGTAATCAATTAATCACAATATCTCAAACAATCAGTGGGCCTGTTCCATATGAATTAACAGAGATTCCCAAAGAACCAATTGTTGTCGTATGACTCATAAATTTAATTAATGGACAGACCAATGCTTAAGTATCATCCAAATTAAAACACAAAGTACTTTTTGTTACTGTTAAGTTTTCATGATAGATACCTTTACCTGAAATCTTCGCATATTTTATTGAATTCGCTACTAGTTGGTGGCATGAAATCTGAAACGTAGTCATGGTTTCTTCCACGGCGATAGTAACTAGCACCCTTGATTATTGTTACGAAATCAACACCATCTTCCTGCCATACATGGGCAGAAGTACACATGAAATCTAATACACTTTCAAAAAATTAGAAATAGAATTTTGAAGAATAAAGTATCCAGTTGTTTTTTATTTTTCACTTTTTTCCATTTTAACCTCTTGAGTCAAAAATTTGGACACACACAAAGAATAGGAGGGGAAAAGAGGAGATCATCCTACCAACAAGAGAAAATGGCCATGGTCGTAAAAGTTACGAGGTTCACATTTGTGCAGGGCACTAGAAAGCCTTTCACCTTCCTCCTGACTCGGCATCAGCTGATCCTTTCCACTGCAAATATAATTATTGAACTCGGTGATATGTTTTGTTTCCACTACAAAACAATGACAAACACTAAGCCTACAACTAATGCAACATGATATAATGCAAGAAATTCTATGTATTGATCTTAAAACAACTTCTCTAATGATTGATGCCTATTCTCAGGCTTATGAATTACTGGCATTGAAAATAGTTGAGCAGGAGAAGAATTTCTATTATCACTTATCAGCACTCAATAATACATTTAATAAGTGATCTAATATTTTCTTATAGTAATTGAACATAGCTGGCCTCTGCCAAAGATTTAGAACCTGCAAAGAACGAGCATTTGAGCTTTTACAGCATGAAGGCGTGAATTGGCATATGCAGAAGCTGCCTTAAGCAACTCTATCTTCCAGAGGAGTGTTTCCTTGGGTAAGATATCTGCCAAAACCTGTTAAATAAATCTAATATTGAGATACAATGGTAAGGTTAATACATAAAAAACATGGCACTGATAATGACAACATATTAACAGACCAATGCCCCTTTTATTGCAGCATATTTGTGACATTGTTATATAGTTAAACCTTACAGGAAGGTAAGACGAGATAGCAACGAGATCCTGTGATAGATCTTGTATTGTTGGTTGCAAAGAGAGCCGTTGCACCACATTGTCCATTGCCATCTTTAAAGGATCACCTGGACATATATCATACAATTGTTGTTATTATGTTCAATAAAGTTTTAACCTAAGCGAGCCTCCATTCTAAAATCCAATTTGTCTTGTTTCTAATTCAGTTAATGGTTTTCAACAATCACAATTTTAAATATTTCTTGATGCAGCTTAATAATATCCCAGTTGGGTTCCGTGTAAAAACAAAACATATTCAAAAAGAAAAAAAAAAAGGTAGACAGAACTTCGAGGAATAGATGAAAGCAAACCTGTCATTAAGCTCAAAATAGAGGACAGCATAGTTGTTATTTGGCCAGGCATGAGCTCAAGGAAAGGTATTGTGGATTGCAGCACTGACTTATTGAAAGATGTTGCTGCAAAAGGTCATAAAAAAACATCAATATCGAGTTAGTACTTCAACAATTAACAAATATATATGCTACCTACTAGCAAGTGAAAAATGATCATTTAACCAAGTGTTTGAATTGCTTTTCCAGTTTAAACATTAGTTCAATCGATGAACAAAAAACTTTTACATCTTTTAAAAAATGAGTTTATAGTTTAAAATACATAATTTGTATATCAAGTAATGTAGCATTCGACGTGTCGGTTATTAATAAGTTTTACGATATTAGCATACTAATGATGAATAAGAAAACCAATCAATAGCTAATATAATATTTTTAATCTAAATTACACAACATTTATATATATAGAGAGAGAGAAAAAAAAATGTTTTAGTCTGAAATTTTAAAGTGCGGTAAAGTTTTAAAACCACACGGTTTTAAAAGCTTACAGTTTTAAAACTTTTTCAGACCTTCCCACACTTTAAAATCACTGGCCAAAAAATTACTATATATTTATATATTTCACCCATATATATATATATATATATGGGTGAAATGAGTTTAATTGATTTATATTTTTTTCGCTTAAAAGTTTTGATACAAATCAGCTCGTATTAATTGATGTGATGCAATCCCATGGTACGTATGTCATCAATGCATGGTTTAGATATATGATTTATGATCAGAAAGTGCTTACACCTCACCTGGATTGACCAAAATTAGTACAAGATCGATGTCAGGATTGCGGGCTGCGACAGCAAGTGCAATGCAAGCTCCAAGAGATTCTCCAACAAGATATACGGGCCTCTTTGGTGAACGGTTACTCTCTGACCTTACAGTGCTTTCAATCAGCTTTACTAGACCTGAATCATCAAAATATTGAGAGATTAAATAAAAGTAGAATGAAATGAAAATTAAAAAAATAAATAAATAAAATATATAAATTAAAAAGACCTGTAAATGATGTCCGATCCTTAACTGGAATATGCAAGCACCATATATCAAATATCCTTAAAATTGCCACGTCACATAATCAATAAGAGGTAATTTAAATATGTAGTATACAGCATTGAGTACAACTATAAAAAGGCCTAATAATATACTCACTTTCCAAGTCTTTGATGCTGTCTTATAAGTCCAAGTCCAACACCGTCGATCCCTGCAGAGTTTATGACAAGTATCATTATTAGGCTCCGCCGAGTTACAGTTTCTGTAACAAACAACAGCCCAGCCAATCGCAAGCATTGGATTTTGGAAGAATTTAATCTAATGGATGACATACAATATAATGTAAATAAGTAATAAATGGGCAACTGATTCAAATAATTTCGATTTTAAGCGACCGCAACAAGTAACAAAAAGCTGTTATTTCTTACTCTAGCCGCCGTGGCCGTTGCTGGTTGACTGATTCTTTCAGTTTTGATTTGGAAATCTCCGCATGAGGAAGGTACCGGAAGGGCATGAATCGATTGAATTTGACAGTAATTTTTTCTTAATAATATTTGATTTTCTAGAGTTACCATCTTTCTTACAAAATTTCATTAAAAATTACTACAGAGCTGATTCCATCCATCGCTATGGATGCAGATAAAAATTGTTGCAACTAAATTATTTTATTTTTATTATATTGTAAAAATTAGTTAACAAATAAGATACAAGAGCTCAAACCCAATACTGATATATTCAAAAGCAATTAATTAAAATTTAAAATCAGCATTATCCATTATTAATCATATAGAGAGAACTGGGCTCAAATAACCAACTGCATAAGATGGAGAAGAGCGTAAGATTCAAATTATCATTATAAATTTTGGAAGTGCATACTCGGAGAATGAGACCAGCAGAACTTCACAAGCAAGTATTTAGAGAGAAGAAGACTACAGAGAGAGTAAGAAATAAGGGAAAATTATTTGCAGCGGGCTCCACCCATTGATTTTTATACATGTGACAAGATATTATTGGCCATATTGTCATTTTATGGGCTGTATCTTATAGAAATTATAAGGTAGCAAGATCCTTATTATTATTATAGCAATGGTTTATTATAGATATACTTTCTTTTGCATATAGTGTAAAACCTCTTTATTTTGTGTTACATAATAACTTTGATGTAATCACAAAAAAGAGTTTGGGACAGTTATAAATAAGAATAAACTTCAATTAAAAATAAGTTATAATGTTTTTAGATTTTATTTTAAAGAATTTGTTTCTATGTAGTAATCATTATTTGTATTTATAATATATATATATATATAATATTACGTGCATGATAGAATAAAATCTTTTTTCTAAAATAATTTGGGACAATGATTATTTTTTTAGACATTTAATATTACTTTACATATTTCCAACGCTATACAGATTTACAAACTAGTTTTTTTTTTAAATTATGTCTATATTTTTCAACTGTGTCTATATAATGAATTTAACAAGCGTATGTTACCTCTATTTTACTTATATTAAAAAAAATTGAATCAAAATAATAATTTTTGTAATTACATATCTATTAAATTATAATTTTTTATTATAATAAAATTAACTTGATCCCAGCATATTTTATAATTATAATATTAGTTTGGGCCTATCATTATATTTGGTCCTACCACAGTACCACTATACCGTTAGAGAGGTTTTACTATACATACCGGATAAATTAATAAAAAAATGAGAATGGGAGGGAAAAACAAAAAGTAAGAAATAAAAAGGGGAACTTTTGCTCGTAAAATATTATAAAAAGTATATTAATAATTAGCAAATGATTTTTGGATAAAGCATGAGCATTAAAAAATGTAAAAGGTGACGACATAAACAATAATAATGGATTGGCTAAAAAGAGAAACGCACCAGGCAAAAAGAGGAGGAGAGGAGAATCGCGAGTGTGGGACCCGCATTCTAAAGGCGAGAACCAGCGAGGCGGACCGCCGCCTGATGACGATTTGATCATGTCTTCGGCTTCATCAAAGTAATCTTTCAAGCTCTTTCCGTTACCTTCACTCTCCTCCGAACATTCTCTCACTTTAACTGTCTGTTTCGTCTCAGCTTCATCTTCTACTAACTCGCTACTCTTCTTCTCCACAAATATCCTCGTCGGCGTCGTTTCCGTCATCACTGTCGTCGTTGCAGCTGACGCCCGCTCCGTTGACACCACTACTCGCTTCAATATAGGATTCCGTTTCGGCTTCTCGGACGACGACGTAATTTGTCGACGAAAAACCGGCGAGGAAACGGCCGAAAAGATGCAAGCTCCGACCGTCGCCATCTAGAACCGAAGTAAGAATTTCTCTCTCCCTCTGTTTGTTTTGTGGCGCTTTTGTGAATTGTGATTTTATGTAAGGTTCTTGAATTGTTTTCCCATTTTTAGTAAACAGATTTGATCTAATATAATTTAAAAGTCAATTTATTGTGAATAAACGGAATATATGATTAAAATAATATAAGCGGAATATATGATTAAAATAATATAAATGAACATGGAGAAGAAAGTGAGAAAACGCATGTATTTTTTTTTTAAACAAAGAATACTTGGACAAAAATGCAAAGTTGTTCTCTTGGTGTCATTTCGTTTTAAAAATTATTTTGAAAATTTTATTATTATGTGTATTTTAAATATTAATTTTAAAAATTCAAACTTTTTAAATTTTTTAAAAATTAATTAACTTTATTTATTTAAAACACCAAAAAATGTTTAAGACACATAATTTTAAGAGATTTAAAGCATATTTACAACAATATAATTAAGTCAAGTTGTACAAAATTTATTTTATTCAATTTAATTATTAATTTTATTTATTTATCTTCAATATTGAATTTTGTGCTCAAAACAAAATAATAATTCTATAAATACTTTTTTAAAAAAAAGAAGGAGATTAGGAGAAGAAGAAGTTAAAAGAAAAGGCTATTTTACAATAAAAAATATTGCACATAATTTGTAGTCAAATTTTTTTTTAAAATAATGAATTCCTCATTGTCCATCTAAGTATAAGATGTTGGAAATAAAAATTCTAACATTTAATAACATGAGAAATATCCATTAAAAAATGAGTATTATATTAGTATTAAAAGAAATCAAATAATAATGACTTATAATATATTGCCTTGAGGGTCTCTCTAAATTACATTTAATGTAACTTATAATTAGGTAAAATTCTTTCACTGGGCCTTTTGATTCCACTATTTCGTTTTTCATTTTTGTACTAAAAAACTTAATTGTAAGATACATTTAATCTATCTTACAATTAATAGTAATTCATATAACACAATGGCTATGGTGTTGCTCAATTGTAGAGTACTGTCTCATAACCACACGATCAAAATGATAAATAATAAAAAATAAATTATTGCTATGAATGTATAGTTATAGCAGTACATTATAGTGGAGCAATACCGCCATAGTTAGACCTTTCGTGTAATAGATGATGATATAATAATTTTTTTATTAAAATTAAAGTGTTCAACATAATTTTTATAATATTTATTAACATTACTTAGAAATATAAGATTTGGATAGTTGATCAGCTGTAGGGATGACAATGGGGAGGGGAGGGGAGGGGACCGATCTCCCCGTATCCATCCCCGATATTTTGTGCATGTCCCCTGTTAACATGAATATGTTAATAATATTGATTTTGATAATAACAAACTTTATATGTTTTTTGATAAAAATATTGGAGTTATTTCTTAACAAATGAAAGTCATAAAAACTACTCCATTCATGCTTATAAAAGATGTTTTTAAATTGGAAAAAGATTCTTTGCAAAAATCTGATTTAAAATGAATTTCTGGCAATAAACGGTGAACTGTTTATTACAAACGGTTAACCGATAATAACCAGAGAGCAAAGGTTTGCCTAGGCTCTAACCGTTAGTGAAGAACAGAAAATGGCAAGGTTACTGGAAACTAACGGTGAATCGTTTATTACAAACGTTTAACCGATTGAGACCAGAGAGCAAAAGTTTGCTAAGCTCTAACCGTTAGTGAAGAACGGAAAATGGCAAGCTTACTGGAAACTAACGGTGAATCGTTTATTTCAAACGGTTAACCGATAACTTCCAGAGAGTCACTTCACACAATTCCTTAGTCGTTTACTTAAACGGATAACCAGTGTTCTTTTTGCAGGTTACTGGAAACTAACGGTGAACCGTTTATTACAAACGGTTAACCGATAACATCCAGAGAGTCACTTCATACAAAGCCTTAGCCGTTTACTTGAAACGGATAACGGATATTCATTTTGCAGGTCTCTGGACGTTAACGGCGAAAGGGTAACCTTAACGGCAAACTGTTTATTTGAAATCTGGGTCAACGGTAACATTGACTAGCGCAAACGGTTAACCGTTAACCAATAAACGGTGAACCGTTTTCTGGCCGACAATGCATAACGGCTAGTTTTTTAGCTCTACTTATAAATAAGCTCATTCAAATTCAAAGAAGACTGATCACAACACAACCATTGAGCTTATACTCGAGTTTGCAATCTTCATAAGAGCTTAAAACATAGTTTCAATTCATCTATTCACACTTTGAGCTTTGATTTGTAATCATAAATATAGTGTGAGAGAAAAACAATTTGTAATCTTTTATTTTGAGGGATTGTGAGTGTTGGGATACACTTGGGTTAAGAGATTAGGGATAATCTCTTGTTGTAAAGGTTATTGACACATTGGAAGTCAAGTGTAAACAATTGAAGCCTTGGAGGCTTACTTAGTGAAATCCTCAAGCCCGGAAAAGCTTGGAGGCGTGGACGTAGGCGAGGTTGGCCGAACCACGTAAAAATATCCGTGTTTGATTCTCTCTTTCCCTATCCTTTTAATTTGTGATCAATTTATTTATTATTGCTTTAATCTTGATTCTAGTTTTGCATGATAATTTGTTTTTAGTCGATTTATTTATAAAAATCCAACTCAACCCCCCTCTTGGGTTGCCCAGTTAGAATTTCATCCCCGTCCCCTCCCCGTCCCCATCAGAATTACTTGAGAGAATCTCCATCCCCTCCCCGAATAATAATAGGGGATCCCCGAGGGTCCCCGATCCCCGAATAACTAATACATTTTTTTTTGTTTTCGATTTTGAGTTAATCATATTAAAATAAAAATTTAAATAAAAGTAAAGTTCGATATATATCTTACATTAATATCTATTACAAAAGTCACATACATTAAATTAGTAAGTAACGCAACATGCAAGGGATACAAACTTCTTTTACAAACTATCATGAACAAGTTAATAGTCTAATACAAAATTGTTACAAATAAAATCGAATTTAGATTCAAAATTAACTTTTTCAATGGTGGCGTGGGCACTTTATAAATGTTAACTATTCCCTTTACAACACAATAGTTAAATCGGAGCAAATCAGGAGCAAATATTAGATTAGATATTAAAATTGTGATTCGCTGTGTGCAATTATAACATCTAAAAATAAATAAAAAATAGATTTAAGTTTAAAATATTTGAAAATTATTAAAATTAAAAAAAATGTTGGGCTAATAGAATCTACTCGGTCTTTTTAATGTCCTAAATAAAAATTTAGGACTTTGATTAGTTAATTAGGCCTAAAAGTTTAATAATATAAATATTTTGATATTTTTTATTTTTACCAATATTTATAATTTTATAATTTAAATTTTATTATTTATTTACTAGTAATTTTAAAAAATTAAAATGGGGAAATGGGTAGGGGATAGGGATTTCACCTCATCTCCGTCCCCTCCCCGAATAAGAAATTGGGTAAAAAAATTTCTCCATCCCCTCCCCGAATAAGAAATTGGATATGAAATTATCCTCATACCCTCCCCGAATGAGGAAAATCTCCGAGGGTACCCATCCCCGTGGGGATTTTTGCCATCACTAATCAGATGTGAATATAATATAACTTCTTGTTTCTTACCAATTAAAGAATGTGGAGTCAGCTGTCAGCTACCAAGTTTGTAAATTGTCTCTTTTAAAAAAAAATAAATATAAGTTAATAAATGGCGACGAACTAATGTTGCGTAGAGTCTACAGTGTACCACCATATTAATTTACCTTTTGACAAACAAACCATATTAAAATTTAATAGTAAGGTTATAATGCAAAAAAAAGTGTATTTTATATTATTTTAACGTAAAAGATGTAATAACTAATTAAAAAAATAAAGATTTTTTGTAACGAAGAAAATCAAAGATTTAATTAAGTAGTAAAAGTGAAAAACACTAGGGAGGTTAGTGTTATTCTTCTTCTCTTTTAATTTTAAATTCTCTATTCAATTTTTTAATTATTTAATTGCAATTGAATTAATTGAAGTGGGCGTCATCTTCTCCCCATCTTCTCCTCTTAATTTTAAGGTAAATAGTTCAAGTCACCCCATTGGTATGGTTATAATAGTTTGAAAAAAATGAAGTTCGATAGTAGTTTATAAAATATTAGAAAAGTTTTTTTTTTCTTTCCCTTCATTGGTCCTCTCCCAAGCCTTTTTAATTAATATAGCATTGCACCGTTAATAGTGTTTACTTGGGGGATTGAAGAATTTGAATTTAGAATAAAAATAATTAATGATATTTACTTATTAAAATAATAAAGAAATGAGAATGAAATATATGGGGCTCATGCACTTTAGGGATTAAGGAACAAAAATTTAATTCTCATCTCCCATGAAAATTAAGTTTTCATTCTTTAAACCCACCATTTTACTCTAACTAAATTTCATAATTCTACTTTTGTCTTTGATTAATATATTGTTTTATTATTTTATCATTGTTATTGATATTGTTATTATTATTATTATTCTATCATTGTTTTTAATAATAATTATTATTATTATTATTATTATTGTTGTTGTTGTTGTTAATATGATTGTTATAATTGTTTTTATTAATAATAATAATTTAATTTTTGAGATCCCTATTATTATTAAATAAACAATATGTGACCTTTTAAAATAATTTTCTGTAATAATTCTCATTTGTCCATGACAATGAGGTTTGACCAAAGAACACGTCGATGACCTCAATAAAAGATAAAATATTGTGATACTTTCAAACGTGCAATAATGCTGAGCTTTCAAATCTGGCATACAATATCATATACTTTTAAGTGTACAATTTATATTCTAGACAAAACACATTTTCAAGTAGTGGAATATCTTGAGTCGTAAGTGAAACGTAATTTATTTATTTGTTTATTTTTACTTTTTTCCTCTCTTTCTCTCACTCTCACTCTCCCTCACACTCTGACCTAATTTCTATACACTTTGAATTAATAAATTGATTTTGTAAAGGACAAAAACAAGAATCTAATTTACATAAATTCAATTATTGACTGGTGGAGTGTCACGATCTTTTTAAATGAGCATACTTGGATATGTTTCTATCATTTTTATGACAAGAAGCTCTTGATCGATGAAAAAACTTATCACCAACAACGACAAATTTAGAGATGATTTGACAGTACTATATTAGTTTAAAATCATTTTGTTATCAAGCAATCCGAATTTTAAGTTCATTACGGACATCTTCACCCGAAAATTTTATTTCATTAGTTAAGAACCCCATCACCTAGATATTTGTATTCTTTGACACTAATTTGGTCGGTTGGTCCGAAAGACAGTGACTCTGTGAGCCCACATGCTGCCCCAATCATGCAGCTCACGTGAACCATACGAAACGGCTACTTAGCAAATTGCAAAATTAGTCCACCTTCTTCCGTCGACACACTTGAAAATCTGATGGGTCCATGCCATTAATTGTAAATATATCAATAAAATATTAATGTTTGCAAAATACATACCGTCATGATCAGGGAAGACTCGTCCCCAAGCTGATCACCACATGTACCAAATACAATAGTACTTTTACTCCATTTCACTGAAAAAATAGTGTTGTAATTTTATTCTTCCGTCTTGAACGGCTATGAATGTCTATTACAAGATCCTATGTGCAGTATTAACAAACGTGTGATCCATCTACGTTTTTCTTGTTCTTTTCTTCAAACAAATTCTACTGTCTAATCAAGAATCAACAATCTTGAACTGTTTGTCTAAAGTATCAACTAATTTTTTTCCATGAACTGATGCGGCCTTTATTTCCCGAAGCTCTTGCAGATCTTCTCAGAGATTACAAAGAATCAATGCTCAGATTTGAAAAGTCGGGACTTCATTTGTAGGGCCATGCGTAGCCTGGTAAGTAAGTCGAGCCAATAGATTTCTGTACGGATCGGTTTCTCTCTTCTCCTTTAAATAAGCAATGCACTTTTCAACCTCAGACTTTACTTCTATATACAACTCGTGACATTTCTCCCTGTCTCTTAATTCTTGTTTCCTCCCTTCACAAAAATTTAAGTTAATCAACTTGCATTAAATATCAAAGCTGTGAAAGATTTGGGAGAAAGAAAATACAACAATAAAAGAAAATACAATAACTACAACTTAGAGGCACTATTTTATTTAACTATTGAAATTTAAATTTGTTTAATCTAGACAAGTGCCCTAAATTCTGAAATAGAAAACATTAGAAAGAAGACATGCGTCTATTGATATAGACCTACCACATCTGAATGTTGAACAACCTCTAGCAGGTTAGTCTAGTGGTTTTTCTAGGTGGATAAACTAATGATTTATAACAAATTATCAACCGTTTGCCTTTTAGTTGGGACGGATACTTGCAAGCCAAGGAACCCAGAATCAAGAAGCATTGAACAAAAAGTTATTGTCACAGTCCAGTTGAATTCTTGGTTGTTTCAGCCACTAAAGTACTGGATAATTCAAACACGACATGGTCACTGGTAGAAGTGGTTTTCACTCAAGAATATCTATCGTGGAAGCAAAATAACAGTTATTATGTCCCTAGCAATACATCCTATCACCATATTATATCATTAGCCTTTCGAAAAAGGAGATTAGTTTAGTTAGCTAGACACAGTTGAACTATAAAAATTTGTTTTGCCTGACTAGATTCTTCATAATTAGGTAACCTGATAGGTTTCATGATCTGGGTCATTGAACAACAATACCTTCAGTTTCAATTGGTTTCCCAAAATAATAATAAAAGCGGCCTGGAAGTTTGGGTAGAATGCCTGGTAGATGAATATCTTGGTTCTGTATCTCACCGTTTGCATCAGTCCTATCATCAGCAGATCATGTCAAACTCTAATGAGGCCATGCAGGAAGGCATAGATATTGACTAAATGAAAAATGTGAAGGAAAAACATACAAAATAACTCAAACTACCTCAACTTGATAGTCTCGCCTGTTAATGCCTCTATTTGAGCTTTAAAGTAAGGAATCTTCATCAAGTCATCATAATCAAAAACTACCTGACGTCAATGAATATGCAATCAACTGTTCGTTAGATACCAGAGGTTGACTTAAAGCTAGTGGCTGATTAAATGAATCTGAAAAATAAGCAGAAATATATAGCAGAGGTAATGTTTCAGGCTTACTTGACCAATATCATCTTCTCCAACAGCACCAAAAGGTATGATTTTAGCCCCAAATCTAACTGCCATCCTGACAAACTCAGAGTGATCTGGCCACAACAACTTGTACTCTTCACCCTAAAAGTATGAAGAGATGAGATAAAACATTCTGAATTTTAACAAGTATACCTAGCGTCTCATTTTTGTACAAGTTTATAAAACCATCAAACAGAAAGAAATGAATAAGGAGAATATCTAATACTTGTAGTCCCACAAAACAGATGCATGCATACATGCTCAAACAAAATCACCCTACTCAAGTAAGACTGTGACATGGACATGTGAAGCTAGTCAGCATTACATCATGGAAAGAGAATTCAAATTTCAGGACAAACATAAATAAAGTAAATTAAATTTATTGTAACAGCAAGGTTATTTGCATCATATAACAAGATATATCATTTAGCTCATTCGAAGACTTTTGCATTCATAGTTTGCAGAAGTAAATAGGCTATTCACCAACTTGCTATCTTCTCTTTCAAATTATTGCATCTATAAAAAGGCATATAGGAATTTGGAAATTGAAGTTTTGGTATTAGAGTGAATTTGCATAATTCTGAATGAAGTGAACATCAAACAAGTTTATGAATTTAAAAGTTAGGATGAAGGTAACAACTTAACTGAGAGATGTTACCTTTCTATGAAGAGCCTCACGCATGCCTCCAGGATACAGTAGGACATGAGACTTTGAAGATAAAAGCTTGTAGAAGTTGGTTCCTGAGACAGGAACTGCACCCATTATTCTATGTGTGTCGAATGTTGCTAAATCAGGTAACAACCCGTCTCTCAATCTGACAAACATCAGTGGATGTGCAATTCCTCGTAGAAGAATATTTCTTTCGATCATAAATTGGCATACCAGAGGAGTCAATTCAAGTCCTAGTAACATGTGATAGCCAACGAATAAGACAGGACCCTCAGAAGGAATTCCAGCAAGGCCCCTAACAATCTTTCCATCCTCTAAAGTTGAGAGCATGACAGGGCCAGTAGCAACACAAATCCCCCTAGGACCATCTTAGTTGTAAGCCAATAATAATATACAAAATTAATGAAATCACAACTCGGTTAATCATAAGCATGCTGTAGTGAGGGCAGTTAAGGGAATTATTAGGTTATCGGATTAACACGACAAACAACAGGATACCAAGTTATATTAAGCATATTCACATGTTCCATTAGACAATTTTCTTAACACCAGTAAACCTTATAGTCCCGTGATGACTGTTAATGGAACAAATGGATTGTCCAATCGATTATTTTCAGCCAACTTTCAACTGGCATTCTTTGGGCAGATGATGTTGTCATTTCATTAATAGCTTGAATACATACCGGCCAATTTTTTTATTTTGTTATAGTAGACATCTAACTTGTATTATTAGAACCTTAGCAAGTTATATTTTACCTGTTTGATTCATATATCTTTCTGAATTCATCTGGGGTTGGTGGGATGAAATCTGAAACATAGTCATGGGTTTTTCCACGGCGATAGAAACTTGTACCCTTTATGATAGTTACTAAATCGATATCATCTTCCTGCCACACATGGGAAGGTGTACTATGAACATCAAATAGAAAATGAAATAACACATTTTGAGTGCAAATTATGCTATAAAACATGCAGATACACTCACCCCATGTTCACATGAACTTACATCATATCATGGCACATAATGAAGCAAATAATATAAGGGCACAAGCAAGCAAATAAACTATGAGATTTTACCATTTGAATTCTAAACTCTGAATCTCATTAATGCGCACAATTGAACACACACACACACACACACAAATATAAAGAAAGCAAAAAGAAAACCTACCAAGAAGAGAAAATGGCCATTGTCATTAAATTTACGAATCTGACATTTTGACAGTGCATGACGGAGTCTTTCACCTTCCTCTTGACTTGGGAAGAGCTGATCCTTTCCACTGTAAAGAAGACACAATGTTTTTGACACATTTTACTGGAAGAATCACTTAAACGGAAAAAAATTGGATAAAAAGAAGCTGAAACTTTAAGCTTTATAGAAGGTACTAGCGTAGAATATAAGAAGAGGGAGGAGGTCATGTGATTCAAAATACTTAAAACTGTCCACTCCTTTAAAACTGAGGAAAGTGCTATTACAGTAAGAGTTGCTGCAATAAGCTCTCAAGGCCAACCGTTGTGGCAGTAGCAGAAGATTATGTCAATAAGCTAATCATGGAAACAGTTGCTTTTTCCAGAATTTTATGAGATATTATTTTGCTAATAGAAATTGTTTGTTTCTCTTATTTTATTTCATGTTGTTTTGGTTGGGTTGTTTGCCGCATTTGATTTTTTGTCGCAGACCACGTGTGTGTTTGGGTCTGCTGGGTCAAAGATCCCCATGGCACCAATAAGAAGACTGATTATTACAAATATTCTCCTGGAAGAGAGAAGAATTTGTACAATCAGTGTACCGGATACCAGTCTACCAAAGTGATAACACCACACCCCCACCCCCCGGCCTTTTCTTTCTTGCCTTAGCGTGTGTTAGGAAGGTGAGGGTGCTTCTCTGGCTATTGGGCAAAGATTAACCTCACATAAAGCCAATTTTTATCTAATAATTACTGGAACCAAATAGACCATGCCAAAGTGTGAGCACCTGGAAATTATCAACGTTTGAGCTTTAACAGCATGAATGCGTGAATTGGCATATGCAGAAACTGATTTAAGCATTTCTAGCTTCCATAGAAGAGTTTCTTTAGGCATGATATCAGCAACAACCTGTAAATTAAGTTATCAATTCTTCTACATGAAACTGACAGCATGTGAAGAGAAATATATAATGGAAGCATCAACGTGAAAAGATAAACAGTCAACATATGAAAATCATCACCATAAGAGGTCAAACAGATTTATAAAGCACACTTACTTTCTGCTATCCAATAAGTTATATTGCTAAATCATAAAACATTACAACAGAGACATGTCGTTTACAATGAATCAAACAGATCCAAGGCATAAAACAAAGCTGATTGCATTAGTTCTGAAACCATAAACTGAAAATTGCTTTTCAAAAGTAATAGAAATGAAATGCCACTATTATCTTGACAGTTAGAACTTACAGAGTGGTAAGATGACATTACAATGAGATCCTGTGACACCTCTCCGGCTTCGTGCTGCAAAGGAAGTCCCTTCACCAGAATATCCACTGCCATCCTCAAAGGATCACCTAGGTGCGTACATTATAATGTCAGCTATTAAACACAATAATATAAGAATAATAAATATGGAAGAAACTTATGTGCCATAAATTTTCATCATGTTTAGGAATAATGGACATTAATTAGAATCAATTCCTAGCACAATAAGAAAGGAAAATCATTTCATTTCAAGTTTAATTTTTTCTGTTTCCCCCTTT
This sequence comes from Citrus australasica, assembly GCA_029618585.1. Taxonomy (NCBI): domain Eukaryota; kingdom Viridiplantae; phylum Streptophyta; class Magnoliopsida; order Sapindales; family Rutaceae; genus Citrus; species Citrus australasica. The sequence goes on along the minus strand of JARCIV010000002.1, from coordinate 8,416,855 downwards.
CACAAGCTGAAAAACAGTTCTGAATGCAAGCTCTACATTGTTTGAAAGGTGAAGTCCAGAACCTTTAATTGTCTTCCCTTCCATTCAGGCTATTACAAAGGTTACCATGAGGAACAGAACAAGTGCATTTCACTTCATGTCAATATTGAAGCGCAGATAAGAAAAGCATTATAATCATCGGAAAGTAGCATAATAACCCCAAAGTCTAAAATGAAATCCTATATGCTGATTTGAAGAAAACAATAAAAAGAATAAGAAAATCCATGCCATTCAAAAATAGTCCGCAAGAAACTCAGAGAAATTGTCTGTGACCATCACATTGTGCAGCCAGCCTATGAACCTTTTTAATTTCTCGGTTGTATGGTTAAGCACCAAATACCAATTCTTGTTTTTCCATTGTCTTGAAATTTAACAAACATCACATACAGATACCTGAATTCTTCATCTGACTATTATCAACTACAACCTATATTTGCAACAAAATAAGGAAGAAACCAATAGTTAATTTATCCTCTTGTCCTGAATTTCAAAAAATAAAATAAAATAAATCTCCTAAAAATGGGAACTTTAGAAATTATCTCTAAAAATATGCAACTAAAGAAACCAGAAAAGGAAGTTTGAGGAGCAGAAAGCAAACCTTGCATTAATCTCAGCATATATGGAAAGGCGAGAAGGACTTGATCAGGCGTGAGTTGCAATAAAGGTATCAGAGGTTGCAACTGTGACTTGCTGAAAGATGTAGCTGAAAGGAGAGAACATTAACTAGATACCATATGAATAAGAAATAGTGTTCATCATTTAAAAATAATACCCAGTGTCCACGTTATACCCATCGATTACTAAAAATAACATCTCAACTACTGCTAATACAAATGATGAGAAAGTCACCTGGGTTAGCCAAAATCAGTACAAGGTCAATATCAGGATTCTGAGCTGCAACGGCTAGTGCAAGGCATGCTCCAAGAGACTCTCCAACAAGATATATGGGTCTATCAGGCAAACGATAATTCTCTGATCTGACTGTTCTTTCAACCAGCTTCACTAGCCCTGAAAATCAAGAGATTGAGAAGAGCAAAATTTGAATAAAAATAAAATGGAAATTCATCTTACACATTGGTATGAATAGTATAATGCATTAACAATTATAGAGTGAATGGAAGCGAAAAGACCTGTAAATGATGTTCGATCCTTGACTGGAATATGCAAGCACCATACATCAAAAATCCTTCATTCATGGAAAATTCCAAATTAGATTATCAGACGGATCAAGTTGAGGAAGCAAGATAATCAAATTATATACTGATCCAAAAATGGAAAAATTATAAACATTTTACACACAACACAGAGAAATAATTGGTGGTGGTATTAGAAAGCATTATATAATCCTTACTGTCCAACTCTTTGATGCTGCATTATAAGTCCAAGTCCAACTCCATCAATCCCTACGAAATTCATACAAATTATCAGTAAATGTGAGAATCTTAATACCAATGAAATGGACAGTATTAGAAGTGAAAAAGTCATTTGCTAGAAATAGAAAGCAAAAAAGAATTATAAGATAAATACCATACACTTGAACATGCTTAAAAGCTTGAATTATAGAGAAAGTCTGAGATGGTATCCAATCGTGAGACATGGTGAAAACATGTCGAAAAATCGTTTGAGCGGGCAAAACCAACTAATTAGAATTAAAAAGCACATAGGTGCGCACGCACGCACGCATAAATGAACGGTGAAGGAGATGATAGCAAAGAATTAGTATTTGCAGTCTATAATATACAAATATTTAAAAATTAGGGCACCTAATACAATAACAATAAATTTGAGAGGACTAAACAATAAAATTAATTCACATTTTTTAAAAAACTAGAAGCGCCAAGCGGTGACTCTTTCAAATATCCTTTCGGGCCTTGCGGCTTAGGGGCCTCAAGCCCTCAACGTAGATCCGCCGGGACCACCATATAAAATGTAAAATATACTTATAGTAAAAAAAAAAAAAAGTAAAAAATAAATTAATAATGTAATACTAATCGTACTACAAATAATATAATAATATTAAAATTTACTGCTATTATATTTATATTAGGGTTTGTTGACCGAATCTTGCTGGGTGTAAGAAGTTTTTAAAATAATTAAAAAGAATATTTACACCGTGTTTATACTCAGAAACAAAAATGCTAAAAATATAATAGGTTTTGTCCGAAACTTGAAGAAGCAAAATAAAAAATAAAAAACCGAAATGTGTTCGCAAAACGAGCCGCCAATGAGTTATTGTAAATAATTTTGCATTATCAGTATGGAAATGAATTAGTACTGTAAAGAAAGAAAGTGATGTCACTAAACTTTCTCACTCGTAATTGATCAATAATTGACATTCTTCTTTTAAAACACCAAAAGTTCAAAAGTCTTTCCACTTTCCAGAAACGACGTTTGCTCGCTCGCAGCTTCGCGGTGGCAAAATAAATTAAAATGTTTTTTTTTTAAAATAAATAAATAAATAATTGAATAATAAAGAAGTAAAATAAAGAAACAAACCAGGTAGATATAGAAGGAGAGGAGAATCGGGAGAGTGGGCCCCGCACTCCAACGGAGAGAACCAGCGAGGCGGACCACCGTCTGATCTGATCATATCTTTGGCTTCGTCAAAGTAATCTTTCAAACTCTTTCTGCTCTCTTCCGAATCTCCTTCGACGTTGACCCTCCGCAACGACGTCTCGGCTTCCGCTTCACTACTCCTCTGAGCCTTCTCCTCCACAAAACTCCTCACCGACGTCGTGACTGCCGTTCCGCTGTTGCTTGACGTCTGCTCCGTCGTCACAGCTACTCTCTTCAAAACCGGGTTCCGCTTCCGTTCTCCGAACGACGACGTCTTGTCTCGACGATATATTGCCGATAAATCGGCCGAGAAAATACAGCTAGCTGGGATCGTCGCCATGGAGAGTTGAAGCGAGTAAGCCGCGGGAACAAGAACTCCCTCGTTGTTGTTTTTATTGATATCTGGCGGCAGCGCACTAGCGTGTGCAGAGGGATTCAAAAGGCTGTTTGATTTATTTTTTATGATAATAAAAGTATTTATATGAAAATATCAAGAAATTAGAAATGAGAGTGAGATGGCGACGGGCGAGTGGGCGATATTTTCGTATTACTTTTAAGAGGGACGTAAATTCTATACGTCGGTACAGACTACAGAGAGGATAACATTGGTCGGATTTTGTCAAATGGGGTTTAGTGATAGTTTCCGTTTTTAACACATGGCAATTTTTGCCACTGGAGGTGAACCACTGTCTTCATAATTGCGATAATTATTTATTTGAATAAGTATTTTATAAAATTTAAATGTAATATTATAGTCTTAATTATATATCTTATTATAAATATCAATGTATTTTTTTTACTATAATAGTAGTCGTAAATATTTAATATAATATTTAATAATATAGTATGTAATCAGTATTAAAAGAAAAAAAAAATATATGGCAACTTTTTTTAATGATAATTGATAGGATGGGTTATTTGCAATAAAAAAAATTAGTTAGAACACTTAGTTACTTAGAACACTCACTTATAAAATTTAAAAATCAAACTTTTATTATGTACACCATATTAAATCTAAAAAATAACCTATGATTTTTTTTTTCAACTCCCATTTCTCCTTCTTGATCTCTTTTCCTTTAGTTTTTTCTTACTTTTGTTTTCACAAACCAAACTTAAAAGATAACATCTGAAGAAAGAGGATCTATTGGATTTTGCAAAGAGTGAGGCTATTGGCACCCCTCTAATATCCTTTTAAAATCTCTATTATGAGTACACTCCATTCAACAATGACAGAAAATTTATCGTTATTATTGGCACCCACTTTAATTCCAAAATTGCCCTTCTTCTAAATTTGATTTTCTCTGTAATACCCAATAATAAATATCGAAAATATTTCTGCCACCTATCTCATATCATGCTTTTGGTCTCGTCATTCATACAATTTCTCGTCCATCTCTTGAATTCTTTTTCTCTTGCAATTTTGCCGTTTTATAAATTCTTTTAGTCCACTCCTTAATTTATGCTAAGCCATTGGATAGTCATTAGATTTTTCAAACAAAAGATTGTTGGGTCTATAACACTTTGTTTTGGTTTTTTGGATGCCTGAGATTCAAACAATTCATTGATATTTGGAATGGAATTGATGATGAATGCCAAGAAATTGTAAACAGTGAAAAATTATACTTATGCGATGTATGGGCGTGTTTGTACTTTAGAAAGAGAATATAGTAGGTTTACATTTGTCCTTAAATGTAATTACAGAAAATAGGGGTTTTAAAAGTTTAATAAGAGGGTGCCAATAGCTCCACTCTTTTGCAAATTCATTAGAACTCTTTCAAAAAATTAAAATGTTTCAAGAATTAACCCGTGGCTTTTAGGTGTACGAACGAACGAGTGTTCTGATTGAAAGATTTTAGTTTTCCTTTAAAGTTTCAAGTATTTAATCGTTTCATCTATGTTTAACATTTTTTTTTTCGCCTTTGGATCCATTTTTCTTGAACTTGAAGCTTAGAATTTCATGTATTTAATCATTTCATCTATATTTAGCATTTTTTTTTCTTTGAATCTGTTATTCTTTTTAATTAATTTTCAGTATGCCTAATCTTTGAGCCAAACATTGCGTAAATCTTTTTTTTTTTATATTAACATAATTTGTGAGATATTGTAAATAAAAGTCTAAACTAAGCCTATTTGCTTGAAGCATTGGATTGTTGTTCTCTGCACCAATGGCAAGATATACAATGTTGTTTTAGAGTTTTTATACTACCTTAATGATGAATTTGTCAATAAAGATTTAGGGTTTGTGATAAATGGTTGTGTAAATTATTTTTATGTTTTAAATTAAATTTTTAATATCATTATTAGTGATTTCATAAAAGGATTTTTTTGGTAATAAAAAATAAAGAGCGTTCAAAATATTTTTTAGAGTGCAAATAGTCTCACCCTAATTGATATTGAGGTTAAAATATTTCAAATAATTTATTTAATAAATTTTGATAAAATTAATGTTTGATAATTTTTTTAAAACTACTTATTTTATATGTTTCTTTATTTTAACAACAACTTTTAGAAGCAAAAAGAAATTATTTTTTATGAGTAGATCATTAAATAAATTACCACACATTTTTGAATTTCTTATTATAACCTTAATATTTTAATGAAAAGACGATTATGTCCTGCTTTTTATAAATCTTGATTTATAAATAAAAGGGTATTTAACTTTTGTTTACTTTTAATGTCTCTGCTTATCGTGTCCGTTGGGCACTATACCCTCTTTATTCATCTTGTAGTGAAGTTGCCGTTGAATGAGAATGAGCAAATATCGTGCAAGTGTGAAGAAGTGTCCACATGGCGCATGAAGCAAACCAGGAATGTAGGTCATTAGATGGGAACTATTAATGTTGCAAGTATTTTGTTTAAGGAATCAAGAAAATGTTGCTGTATATAACAATAAATTAGTTAGTCGGAACAAGTATTTTGTAGAAGCAAATATTTAGTGAGAAACAATACAATGTAGGCTATTTACAATTTTGTTGTTGAAATTGACATAAAATGTAGGTGACTTAACTTTAATGAAAGAAAAAAATGAACCAAGAATGGAATGATAGGAAGTAGATGTAGGAATTTAGGGGCATTTAAAATGCAATCCAATCTACTAAAAAGCAGCAGTGAGGAAAGCAGCACATGGCACATATAGAATATTGGGGAAGTCGGTCGTGAGAAGGAAATTATTTTTGTAGCAAGAAAATTGTTATTGGAAAAAAGACATATGTTGAAGTTGAACTGTCTTTCCAATAAATTTGTACGTGAAAACAAAAATGAGCTGAAGCAATTACTAGTTGAGAAGCGAAAACATGATAATTAATTACTATTTATAGTAAAATCTCAATAAATTAATTCTTAATAAATTGATAATCTAAGTTAAATAATAGTTTTTGTCAAGGACAAAGTGATAAACTAATAATTCCATAAATTTATAAAATAATAGTTTTATTAAAAAATTCATCTTTTGTTACCACTTACTATATAAATTAATAATTACATAGTATAAGACAAAATCCATATGATATGTCCATATAGCTTGTCTAAAATATATTCTCAACAATGTTGCCTTGGTTTTTAAATTAATTTCGGCTTGGATCTCATCTTTGACTTTGTCGTTCTGCGAGAAGATATTGTTTAGTATCAATATCACTACTTCTTTGTTTGAAAAGGTTTGAATAATAGAATTATCATCTTTGACATGGAAAAATAAAAACCGTATAATAATCTTACTACTATTAATATAAGGCAGCTAGCTATTAAAAAAAACCATCTTAAAAGAAAATTATTATTCAAATAAAACATAATAGATACCAACTCAAGGTAAATCAATAGTATAAGCATGATCATTTTTTTTTTCAAAATAATGAATATTTTCATCAATTAATAATTGATTAATTTATCAAATTATCGATATTTGTTAAACTTAATAATTTTTTTCATAATCCCAAAACTATTAATTTATCGAGATTTTATCGTATTTGTTACAAGAAACAATACAATTTATAACAATATCTTATTGCAACGGGGACAACAAAGTCTCTTGGCAATTCTCTTTCCATGAATAACAACCACTTGATTTCAATCACATTAACCATATAAATGTTAACAACATATGATTAAAAAAAATAAAGGCAGTTTTTTTTTTAATGATTAATCAAAGGAAAATTCAAAGAACAAAATTAAAGGGAAAGAGCCATAGGTGTTGCCGTGTTGGGGATGACCATCCGGAAAGCCACAGTTTTTGGTATCCTACCGCAATTTGCAAAGTGTAAATCCATATACTGGTAAGTTTAATATTTGAATGAATGTATTCGGAAGTTGTTTGATTAGCATACTAAAAAATAATTTCACGTGATTATTCCAATCCAAACTCACACGTCGTCCCTGATCCTATTATGTTTGCTCACAACTGAAAAATGATAATAGTTTCAGAATTTTTTTTTTTTTTTTTTTTTTGTCGATGGCGGTCGATATTTCCAAAGCTAGTCAAGCATTACAGAGAAGAAAGCAACAAATACAAAACCAATTAAAAGCAACGGGTCAAGATGGTAGCCAAACACCACTTCATTATTCATTTACAAATCCCAACCGTTCGATTAAAGTAATTAAAATCTAACGGCTCGAGAAAATAGGGGTAGGTATCCAGGAGGCAGCATTCTATTTTAATTATTAAGCAATAAAACAACACCAACTTAATAAAATTTATCAAATAAATATATTTTATTTTTCAAACAATATAATTTACCAACCGTCAAATTATTATTTCGTCCAGGAATAGAAACAACTTATTTTATTAACTATTGCAACCCAAACTAATCTTGATATAATCTTTAAAAAAAATAAAAAATCCAACGTCATGGTAGTATACCATGTCATTCCTAACTTCGAGGGTGTGTGGTTCTATATTATTATCTTTTAGATAAGTGTATAATCTTTATTAAAATTTATTAATTATGAATTTTTGATGGACGAAACCAAAGATAGAAAATGAAAGCACTTTGATTAGTATTAAATATTGTTGAATTATCAAGCGATAATATGTTATTTTATGCTTATGTTATAATTTATATTTGTGTTTATGTAATATGTTAGGAATTATTAATTATGTTTTAAATATATTTAATTTTGTGTATTTTTATGTGTTTATTAGGAAAAATATTAATTTCACGAACTTCGAGGCTCCAAACAGAAAAATGGAGGTGAAATTTGAATTCCGGAGGTCCGAAAACCTTAAGATCGATCAAGATCGGCTTAAAATTGGGCTTGTATAAAAAAAGTTGACTTTTCCAGTTGACCGAGCACTGATTGGATGATGAAATGAGCTTACAATAGATATGAGTGCATGGGATAGCTGGCAATTTTGACTAAATCTCAACCGTCCATGATTCAATGGCTATGATTGTGCCACGTGTGAGGAACACATGCATGAAGCTTATGATGGACCGCAAAGCACTAGATTAGGAATTTATTTTTCTATAAATATAGCCTCATTTTTAGGTTTTGAATGATCTCTCTACAACTCTCTTCTTCTCAAATTCTCTTCATCTCCTTGTAATCTTCATTTCCAGGTGTGTTGTTAATATTTTGTATAATTATTTTTATAAATAAAATTAGTTTTATTTCCAATTTTAGTTGTTTTAATTACTTTTAATTATAAGTAATTCAATTCTACTCATTCTTTTTATTTTAATTATGCTTAACTAAATAATATTAGTTAGGGGAAGGTTAAACTCTTAGGTAATAAATATGATTTAATCAAATTCTATTTTTAATTTTATAAATTAAATTATTTTCTATTTAATTTTATACATGTTTTATATTTTGAAAATTTGATTTATTGTAGACAAACAAATGAATTTGGCACAATAAATTCTTAAGATCTTAATATAAGGCATGGTGAAATGGTATTTTGACTTATTGTAGACAAAATAAATTTTGGCACAATAAATACTTAATCCATCATAAAATTAAAGGGAAAATAATAATAATTTGTATAATTAATCTTTTGGGTAATAAATTTAAATAAATTGGCAAAAAGAATTTATTAAGTTTTATTTATTCCTAAGAGTGGATCCATAACCCTAACTAGTTCAATTCCATAGTTTCACTTAAATTAAGTTATTTAAATTCAAGTTTTAATTTCAATTTTTAGATAAAATAAAATAAACAAATTAAATCTTTTCTCTGTGGATCGACCTCGGACTCACCGAGTTATATTACAACACGACACTCTTATACTTGGGAGTTTAATATTACTTTTAAGTTGTGTCACACTTGAGATTGATTTGATTGAATAGTCTCATTTTAAGTGTTGTAAGAAAAGTCTTTGTCGTTGAATAGTATGCTTTTAGAATATAGTTGATCATTTTCAGTCATGATTTAGAGATGATGCACCGCGCGCTATGGGCTATGACCATACAAAAACGATTATTGCAGTCCCCATTGTGAAATTAATCGATGTTAAAGTAAAACAAATGATTTGATGAATAATAAGTAAATAACTCAAAAAAAGTACCCAAAAAAAAAAAGCCAGATCACGGCCATGCACCAGGTAATGATTAGTGAACTGCATGATGAGCTTGTCTTGTCATTGAAAGTTGGGAAATTTATAATATTAACAAAAAAATTTAGGCCTTTTTTTTAATTTAACCACTCTAAATTTTTTCTTTCAACATTAGCCATATCCCCAATTTATAGACGAAAATACCCTCCCCATTCTCACGTTTCCCTCACCTAAATTTTTTTCTCTCTCACCAAAGTCTCATCACCGGAAGTTGTATAGATCTTCGGCGGCGGCGTAGATCGGCAGCGGAGGAACTTGGCGACGGCAGAAAGAAGCTAAATCACCTTAAAAACTTCGGAGATATCTAAAATCAAAGGAAAAAATTGAAAACCCTAGGTGAGTTGTTATTGTCGTTGTTGTTGCTGTTTGGCTTGTTGTTGTTGTTGTTGGTAGTGTTTAATGGCGGTGGTGGGTGAGATCCATGTGGGAAAGGGAAGGGAAGAGAAAGAGAAGAGAAAGGAGAGGGGATGGCGCGCGACAGGGAAGGCCTGTCGCGCGTGCCTGTCGCACCAGATTTCGTGCGACAGGCACGCCCGTCGCATCAGTCTGTTTTTTTTAAGAGTTAATTTTTTTTTAATATAATGTAATAATTTTATAAATATTACAGATACATGGCGAAATCAGAATCACCGGATATTAAAGTAGGCAAGATGTATATTCCTTATGCCGATCACTTTCCTGGTCGAATTACGAGCATGTGTAAGTTATCTTCGGTCGTGAAAGTGATCCAGGAAAAATTAACAAAGCGGCAGTTGAATATGTTCAAAAAGGATATATTTGGGCATTTCTTGGAATGTCGAAGTTTTCCATTTAGTGGGGTAATATTGCACAATCTTTTACTGAGGCAAGTGGCCCTTGAAGAAGATAGCCCTGAGGATCAGTTATGGTTCGAAATTGGTGGGCATTTGATTCGCTTCTCAATTGTCGAATGATGCTTGGTTACTGGACTTTCATTTGCGAGTCCGAGCAAAGAAAAGAATGATAAAATGGAGCAGCAGAGGCTACAGAATAAGTATTTTGGCGGTTTGCATCGTAAGATGTGTGTGAAAGAATTCGATGCAGAATTTTCCTCGTTGAAATTCGAGGAAATGGATGATATGGACGCATTAAAAATTGCGCTGTTTTATTTTGCGGACAGAGTACTGAATGCAAAAAAAAAATCACGCTCAAATCAACTGATTTTGGCTTGACGACGTTGATGATATAAAATTCTTCCGAACTCGTGCATGGGGTCTTTTGACGTGGAAAATAATTTTCGACAGTCTTGATGATGCATTGTCTGACAAAGATGAGAAATTTAAGAGGACTCGGTTGCAAAATTCAGATCATAACATCGAAAAATACAATCTTTATGGCTTTACGTACGGGGTTCAGGTGCGTTTTTTTATATTAATAAGTTTTATAGTATTAAATATTTGATAGTTGTTTTATTTGAATTTTCACTTACGTTGTTGTAGGCATGGATTTACGAAGCAATCGGAGGTATGCCATCAACATGGGTTGTCAAAACGAAAAAGAAAATTCCCCGCATTTTGCAATGGAAGTCCATGGCGTCTTCGAACATCAACTTTGCGGAGGTTTATGCGTTCTTTAACGACGAATCTTGTCTTGTAAGTAATATGTATTAGTTATTTTTTTAACTTTACTAAATTTAAGTTATGTATATTTACTTACTATTTTTAATTGAATTTATGGCAGATGGACGTTTTACAAACTCTTGAGCCAACTTCAAAGGAGAGTAGCAAAAAATATTGGCTCTCTTTGAAGGGTTACATGCCAAGCATTCTAGACTGGGTTCATACGGTTGGTATATTTTAAGTACAAATCAAATTTTTAATCGATATTTTTGACATTTCATTCATTAATTTTAAATGATACTTTATACAGCACCAACCCTCAATCAACGCGATGCCGTCGGATACAAGGCAATCAGACGAGCATGACGATCATGACGACATACCAAACCCAATACCAGAGCAGCGTCATGACACTTCTGAGGATGAGGTTGAGGTGCCTGCTGATGACTACCAGGAGCAAACAGACAACGCTGATGACGCACGTGAGGTATTTATTGTAAATAATATACGATATTTTTCCTTTATAATTCATTATTGTTTTACTGTTATTCTAAAGTTTTTATTTCTTTTGTAACAGTCAAGGACAAAGCAGTTTAATGATTACGTCCGACGACGGTTGGATAAGCTTGATCGTAACGTGGAGAAGCTTGATCGTAACGTGAATGAAATAAAGTCAGATTTAAAAGATTTTACAGAAACCGTTGTTGTCTTTATCGACACATTCTCTAAACGTCGAAATAATGATTCTCCCACTGCACGCTCGTATGCGGTGAACAATTTTAAATTTAATAATTATGTTCGTTTAACTTTTTTTTTATAGTTGTTTAATATTTTCTTCTTTGCGAATGGACATGCCCCGGATGATTGTGGAGTGTATACTGACGTGGGCAATCAAAATTTGTCTACGCCCACGTCATTGTATAGTTTCTACGGGGATGTTAGTGGGGAGAGTGTGCAGGTGTTCACTGAGTTGCCTCCGCGCGTTAGTAAGTTCGGCCGCGCGTACATACCGTCGTATGTTTATATGGCCTAGTTCATGACACCGCCCGCATCGTACAGTCCGCTGGTTAACGTCCTCGCCAGCCGAGGGTATTCTGAGCTCTTTACGATGGCCAAGTTGTGGTGCCTCAACTGGTGGGTATACGTGCATCTCCTGAATTTCATCTGGAACTTCCCAATCAGCCATATCACCAACTGGCTCCACTGGTTGTGCATAAGCCATCGCCAACGATTCTGTAGTGTAAAAGTCCGAGCAAAGACTAATAAAATCCACCCGGTGTATTAGACATGCCGCAATTGCATGAGCACATACAAGCTGATCAAGCTGAAACACTCTGCAGGTGCAAGTTCTCTTTTGCAAGTCAACCAAACCTTCCTTAAGCCCACCGCCTACAACTTGAAATCGATGCGGTGACACCGGTTGAACTCTCATTCTTTCAGCTATAGTTCTTCGCTCAGTGACTATTTCATCCGCCCATGTCGTTAGCCGAGTAGTCATTGATTCAGCCATAATTTTCCTACATAAAACCATTGCTGTAATGTTTTCCTAAAGTGATCAACAAGATGAGTTACAGGAAATTTTCGAGGTTCCCTCGTGAAAGAATTTTCCTGAAAGAATTATCATTATTGAAATGAGTGCCCCTCGTATTATTAGAAAGTTCTGCACAAACATTATCCCCCGTTGCCTCATCATGAAAATCATCATTGTCCCGAAAATCATTATTGTGATACGGAGAATACCGTTGCTCCAACGACGTCGTTATTGGGAATACCGTTGCTCCAACATCCTGTAACGTAACGCCGTTATCCTCAATGTTGTCATAATTGTCGTGGATTGGAGAGTAATATTGCTGCAGCGATACTGTCCTTGGCAACACCTCTTCATCATTATCGGGGCCATACATATTTGCTCTAAACGAAGTTTCTGTATCGACATGCGGCTCAATACCTTCACTCGGAACTCGAGGTGATATGGTCACGAATATAGGAATGCATCCAAAATTGGCTACGTCGGATGTCATATGCAACACAACCCTCACCATTTCATCATCAAATATATCCATAGGCAGTGCACATATACGATATAATGTGTTACTAGACCTCAAAGTTGTCTTCATTGTAATACTATATTCATTAGGATTTATTTGTAACACCTCGTATACTCTTGCCAATAACTGATCAAACAGACAATTTTTCCCAACCAAAAAAGCTCGATTTTTACCATTCACATACTCCATACGGCCATTATCTAATGTCTCCCACCAACCATCGTAACACAATTCAAGTACAACTGAATCCATTAAACCTGAAATTATAAAAAAAAATTATTTAGATCCGGATCAAATTAATACAGATTTAATAAATATCGTGCGACGGGCAGCCTGTCGCACCAAGGCTTGGGGCGACGGGCTGCCTGTCGCCCAAGCCGCCTGTCGCCCCAAGCCTTGGGGCGACATGCCCAAGAGTTGGTGCGACAGGTGCCTGTCGCACCAACTCTTGTTGCTACAGGCAGCTCATCCCAGAATTTAGATTCACCAAGAAAGCTGAGAAAATAACTCATACCAGTACGTGATATCGATTAATGTTAGATCAGGATAAATTATGACTGACTTTTACTATTATTTGTTGCCGTCGTTGATGATTCACGAGTACAAAGTTAAGCTGCTGCGTTTTGTTTGTTTCACGATGCGGAAAAAAGTTGATTTTGTTCCGTGAAAAAAGATAATTTGAGAAGAAAGACTTGAATTTGACTAATGTTGATAGAAAAAAATTTCTATAATTAATTGAGAAAAAAACTTAAATTTTTTAGTTAATATTGTAAATTTCCCTTAAAAGTTCAAGGAGAAAAAAAAAAGATATCAATGATTATGACATGAAAGTTGAGAAGACAAACTAACGTTGCAGTCGATAATGATTTAATGGACGGCCCGACTTTTGACGTCGAGTCATGGACACCTCGAAGAGTCCAACAAAATTAGATTCATTTTCTCTATATTTTACGTTAGATTTTTCAAAAAAGTACAAATAATTTCCCGGGTTCAATCGAGGACCTTATTCAATGAATTTATTTATTTATTGTTGTTAATGTCGTGAGAAATTATCCCAACTCCGTTCCACGCTTAAGTTTAATTCTATTTCGTAATTTCTTGTTCACTTTAAATACTAACAAAACCCAAAAAAGTAAACAAATGATGAGAGTCTCAAGGACGGCTAATCATTCGATTTAAAAAAACTTGCGAATTCGAAAGACCATAATGAGCTTTTTACTAGGAGACCATCATGGCCTAATTAAATTTCAAAAGTTGGAATTTCAGATGTTACGCCGTGAGCAGCTTGGTAAGCAAGTCGGGACAACACACTCCTGTAAGGATCTTTTTCTCTTTTCTCCTTCAGAAAAGCAATGTTTTTCTCGATCTCATCTTGGACTTGCAAGTACAATTCATGAGCTTTACCTTTGTCTCTTAATTCCTGCTTCCTCCCTTCCCAAATATAATAAAAGATTCAAGTTAGTGAATGAATGAACATAAGTTAATATTAGCTACCGAACTTGACAAATATGTTAGCATCTTCTAATTGTCAAAAACTAGCTCATGAACAAATGATACACATGCATCAAAGGTCAGGCCAGGTTCATATATATTGATTGAAGCAGTGGACCGGTATGCTTTCTCATTCTGATTTGAGACTACATAAAATCATGCATTTATACCTCCAAATGAACAGTTTATGTTAACCAAAGCTAATTTATACCATGGGCATTTCTGCATTGCTCAGATGGAGGGATGCTGGGAATGGGAAAGTTCTGTGTTCAACTTGCATGAAACACAACTCAGAAACGCAACTTTTTGATAGGTAGCCTAAGAGAAGGTTTAGTAAAATGACGCTATTACTTTGTGTCGGCTTAGGCTAACAAGATAACCATCACAAATGATATTACATAATAGATAATCAGTGTATTGAACGGCCATACCTTGTGTTTCAATTGGTTTCCCGAAATAATAATAAAAGCGGCCTGGGACTTTTGGCAGAAACATGGGAAAATGTAAATCTTGGTTTGCCACCTCCCCGCGCGTCTCAGTCCTATCATCATAAGTTTATACTAAAATTCTAAGTTACCGGCAATAATTGGAACATAACCAAGGGTAAATGCAAGGGAAAAAATATATAGTTTATTATGCAAACATATACACCCAGTACCTTAGATTCCCAATTGAATTCGTAAATTCTTCTATGATAGACTTCATAAAAGGAATCTTTATTTGGTCATCATAATCAAGCAGTACCTGACAACAATAAACACGTATCAATTATTGGTTAGGAAAAGTGATCAACTGAGGAGCTATAATATAAAGTGTGGTGTATGCAGATAAGTTAAAGATACACAAGGTACAAATGACGTGACACTATTTAGGAGTGTATAATATTAATAGGCATAAAGGAAACTTATTCAAAATGTAATTTCTTTTAGAAGAAACAAGAAATTTTATCTACCCCCACCCTTTTCCTCTCTTTCCTCACCCAACCCTGCCAACCACCACCTCCTCCCCGCGCCCAACACCACAAACAATCTTGCAAACAAAAATGTCTACCAGTGGCTTGACACCAGTAGGATAGCTTAGAAAATCTACAAGTTGGCAGGAACTGCTGTGTATGGTATTTAACAAGTTGAAAAACACCTTCTAGACGTTCTCCATTAAATTCATTGCACATATCGTGAGTCTGAAGCTTACACTTCTAACAGCAGTTGATAAGATGTTCAAACCAATCAATTAAAAGTTCTGCAGACTTACATCTCCAAAATCATCCTCTCCAACAACGCCAAAAGGTACAATTTTAGCTCCAAACCTAGCCGCCATCCTGATAAATTCTGACTGTTCTGGCCAAAATAACTTGTACTCCTCACCCTGAAAATATGAGGATCACATAATTAAATTATAAGTCCTTTTTCTCGATAGACATGGTACGTACTCATGCACCAGATTTCCTCAAACGTGAATATTAGGATTCTAAAGTAAGAATGATTATGTTTTCTTCATAAATTATCATTTGAATTTCAGTTGTGGTCCAATTCAGTAGGAGAGAAGCTCATCATCAAGTTGTTTGGCATGGCAATCATGGAAAGTGAAAAGGCTTCTCTGTCTGAATAAGGATGAGGAAGACAATATTATGATTATTTTACAACAGCAGATCACTTTTATAATGGGTCAAAATTGTTTTAACTCCACCAGATTTTCCAACAATTCTTGGCTTAAAAAAAATACAGGCTTTCCTTCACTTCACTAACTTTCTTTAAAATGACTACATTCTACAAGGAAATTGTGACTTAAATTTTTAAGTTCAAATTCTAAATCACTAAAATTTTGACTTAAATTCTTAAGGGAAAAAATAAAATTGTACTAGTCTCTAGTCATTTAAGCACTTTTAAAGGTAAAAATAACCGTTAAAAATGTTACCTTTCGATGAAGCGCCTCACGTATGCCACCTGGATACAGTAGGATATGGGACTTTAATGATAGAAGTTTGTAGAAGTTAACTGCTGAGACAGGGACCCCACCGAAAATTCCAATTTGGTCAAATGGAAATGAGTCTAGTAATCGTCCATCTTTTAGCTTAACGAATAGCATAGGGTGTGCCATTCCTCGCAAAATAATTTTTCTTTGGATAAAAAATTGACAGACCAAGGGGATTAATTCAATTCCCAATAACATGTGATAGCCAACAATCAGGACTGGTCCTTCCATAGGAATTCCTCCAAGACCACGCACAATCATCCCATCCTCCAGAGTGGAGAGTGTCACCGGGCTAAACATTTGCTCGATATAACTGGGAATTTCACAACTATTAGATTTCATATTCAAAATAAACTTCACTAAACGAAACTGAATTTAACAGAAAATCTACTCAATGAAGATAGTGAAACATCTTGGTACGCACAGAGCACTGCCCGCTAAAGGCATACTAATCAATGTGACATTTACTCATATAAAATCCATAATCAAATAAAATTACCCACCTTAATTAGTCTATAAAGGGGAAAAAAAAAAGTATACGCCTTTTCATTAGGACAGTACGGAACTGTCCAAAAGGGCAAAAAAAAATTGTCAAACTGATAGGGTCTTACAATTAGTCTCTCTATAGTCTCTCTACAATTAACTGACAAACCCCAAACCTACAAATAATGCTAATCAACTGATAGACTGGCTCATATCAAACCTTTTATTCATACTGTGACAACGACAAATTTCAAAGAGCATTTCTCAGTTTTAAGCAGAACACTGCCTACCTTAATATTAAATTTAATTTGTTAAATTCTGAAGGAGTTAATGGCACATAATCTGAAACGCAGTCTAGGTACTTTCCACGACGATAGAAATATGAACCCTTGATGGCACTCGCTAAATCAATGCCATCTTCCTGCCATTAAAGAAAGCATATAAAATATTGCAATCCACAGTTCAATACTATGCCCAGTCAAATCGGTTTGGATGTAAGATGACAGAAACTTAACAGGAATTGATAATGTTACGAACATAAACAAGAAAACTTAGAAAAATGCTTAAATTTACTTCAACTTAAAAGAGCTTTGATCCCATCATTTACAATTTTGATTGTCACCAAGGCTCTCAAAGATTTCTCCATTCAGTATAGTAGAAGAAATATTTTAATTGGTTGGTAGCATTAAAATTACATTGGTCGACTACTGCCCTTTTGTTTTATAGATAATTATTTATTCCAATTGTTTGGTATTATCTGTAGCTGAGTTCAAAATTGAAATAATTGCTTCTCTCGTTGCTCTTTGTTGTCTAAAAATTCTCATCATAGTCCAAAAGAGTATCACCTGTTGCATTTACCTAGGCTAAGAGAGTATTCATAAAAAGATTGCCTAAAACATTACAACTCTGACAGTTTTGACTTCACCCATGCAAACACACAGAGAGACATAGATCAATTACCAAAAATAAGAAATGGCCGCTGTCCCCAGCACGACGAATCTCACCATTTGGTAATGCATGAAAAAGTCTTTCACCTTCCTCTAGACTAGGTAGCAACTGATCTCTTCCACTAGAAAGACATTGTCAATTTAGCCAAATCAGTTGGGAAAGAATAGTGAACTTAAAAGAGAAATGTGCGATAATCATGGTATTTGTGTGTGCTTTACAAGCTTAGATGACCAATTTAGACAACAAACAGCATTTTCTTACATCAGGGACATAAATGTGGAAGCTTTATCTCTTGTGTACAAAGAAAAGGGATGCTGTTTATAGTTATTTAAGTAAATACTATATTTTGACTATGCTAAACTACTGCTCACTACTCTATCTTGTTATCTAGGAAGGATATGAATAATATAGTCAAAACAGAAACCAGCCCATCATAACAGGTGAAACTCAATCTCTGTGCATATGTTGACAATTTGTTTATTTTATTGTCATGCAATCCCGATTTCTGAAATGATTAATTTCTCTTTGCCATTTCCATTTCCACTGCACAAGTGAAAACCAAATTTAACTATAATATATCGGCATTGTTTTTTCCTAAATTGCAATAAACTTCTCAAGGAGAAAAAATATTTCCCAAGAGATACAAAAGGTGTCATTTCAACAATGTGGATCTCATCTATCTTCTTAATATTTATATACTCGAATAGACTCTCACTAAGGAAAATTCCCACCATTTGTGTCAAAGTTGGAGGTAAAACCAACAAAATTGAATGCTATAATAATGGTTTAAGTTGAGGGGTAGATTTCTAAAGTTGCATCAAGCAGTAGAGCTCAAAATTTCTGTTTGTTGGTTGTTTTTATTGCAGTCATTCTGCCTTTTTTTTTTTTAAAAAAAAAAACTTTCTTTTTGTATTTATAGTATGAAATTGTTACCATGAAATACATCTTTCTTTCACCCTAATAACCACTGAAACACAAGTGAATCATGTCAAAAGATAAATGGACCTGGAAAGTATCAGTGTTTGAGCTTCTACAGCATGAAGGCGTGTGTTGACAAATGTGGAAGCTGTTTTAAGCATTTGAAGCTTCCAGATAAGTGTTTCTTGTGGTAAGATGTCCGTGAGAACCTGCAATTTAAATTGTAAATTAAATTGATGAGCAATAAAGAGAGTTACAGAGTGAGAATCAACTTCAAGATCAAAGAAAGAGCAGTCTCCTTTAATAAAAAAATACAAAAGAAGGTCAAACTACACTGGAAGCAACAAGCAAGTTATCATTTTTTTTTTCTTTGGGTGGTGAATTGAGCGTATGTGCCAATTAGATGAATTGAAGGGCAAGTGATGGTATCTGACATATTGACAAAATACAGATCCAAAGATGCATCTTTCTATGGTGTTTAAGATTTTGTTTTCCTATATGGGGCAAATGATTATCGTCTTAAGATATATCCTCTGTTTTCACATGCAAGTATAAGACAAGTATATTACTATGGGTAGTTTTACATGCTATTGAATTAAACTTACAGAGAGATATAAGGGCAGTGCAACAGAATCTTGGCAAAGACCTCCAACTGTTTGCTGCAGAGTTTGTCCCCTTACCAGGATACCTGACACCCTTTTCAAAAGATCACCTGGATATATGCCGCAAAGAATTTCGTGTGGGGACTTATATTGAAACAAAATCAAAATATCTGATCATGCTAAAGTATCCATTATCAAAATAAAGAATCCTAGCATTTTCAACAACTAGGTGCTCGTGGACCCCTCTACTCAACCTATGAAAGAGGTACTAAGTACAAATCTGACAAACTACCTTCTGACATGTAGATCATGATACAAGGGTGAGAGGCAAAAATGATCTTCTACTGGATGTTTACAACAACAACCACCAAAAAAGAAAAAAACTTAATGGAAAAAGAAAACTATCTCAAGAAAAAAAGGGATAAGGGCATATCCTACTGTAAATTTCTTAAAAAACTGTATTGGCATGAGCATTTTGATTTGGATTCATCAGAAAAGAAAAAGAAAAAAAATAATAATCTACAGTTAGCTGCATGTCCATTGTGCATCCAGCCTTTTTCATTAAATCCATAAAGATAGACACCTAAACTTTTCTTTTTATAGATACATAACCAAGACTTATAACAACTCCTCTTCTCTTCAGCATGTTTTAAGACCACTGGTTTAGACATCTAAATTCAATCAATTGATTTTTGATGACTAGTTGAAAGCATGCCATGATTTGCAGGAGACCAGAAAAAACTAAATGAATTGACGCTACTGACTTCTAAATGATTTGCAGGATACCAGAAAAAACTAAAAGAATTGATGCTACTGACTTCTAAATGAGACCCAAAGAGCATACTAAATGGTGGCAAAATCCCATGCTTCCAGCCATCCAGGGACCTAAACTTCTATTAGTAAGAAACTTCAACAACTTTTTAGAATGATTCCGTAAGAGGAATGTTTTGAAATAATATTTGGTGCATTTTTAATGCACTTCCATTTTAAGGGGTAAAAATGTGGGTGAGATGACCATTCTGGACCAAAAAAACCAATATATATGTTGAACAACAGCAAAATAATATAAGTCGGAATATAGACCTGTCATTGAGCTCAGTACATAACGGAGGCTAAGATGGAAATGGTCGGGGATGACTTCCAACAAAGGCAGCACTGTTTGCAGCTGTGACTTGCTGAAAGATGTAGCTGAAGAATGAACATGACT
The DNA here is from genome assembly GCA_029618585.1 of Citrus australasica. NCBI lineage: Eukaryota > Viridiplantae > Streptophyta > Magnoliopsida > Sapindales > Rutaceae > Citrus > Citrus australasica. The sequence goes on along the minus strand of JARCIV010000002.1, from coordinate 8,396,468 downwards.
TAGGTAAAGTGAAAGCAAATAATTATCTTCTATAAAGTTGATTCACTTGCAGGACTTCTATTGAAGCAGAGCATTTTTTATTTTATCATTCTGAAGTTCTGCTGCTTATATAGCAATTTGTTTCTTCAAATTTTGACTGTCTACATGTTGCAGCCTTCTAGTTTTATTCTCTTTTACCATTTTCCAAGTACTTAAGCACTCTACTAGTTAATCATAGTTCTCTTTGTACAATAAAATATATATGATGATCAAAAAACACTGTGTACTCAGTTTATGATATGATTAGGGGTAAAAACTGAAACTAAATTCAACAGTCCTATCAATCCATGCTTACATAATGTTGGATTTTCCAGGATCTAAAACTTTCAAAAAGTAAGGAAAACTGATTCCATAATATGATCTACAAAGGAATATCCCACCTGGATTTGCCAAAATCAGAACAAGATCAACATCAGGGTTACAAGATGCAACAGCTAGTGCAATGCATGCCCCAAGAGATTCCCCAACCAGATATATAGGTCTATTTGGTGAGCGTTTAACTTCTGACCTGACTGTTTTCTCCACCAGCTTGATGAGACCTGTACATGAAATACTTGATTACAACAAGGTCGCATTTGGTAACACAAAATTTGGCTGTAGAATCAGAACGGCATGGATTGAAGGTTGTATTTTTCAAATATAAAGAGAGCGAGAGAGATATTAGCATCTCCTTTACCACTCAATTCAAATTTCAAAACTCTGATTTTATACACGAAACAAATATTTAAAGTAAATCCTACACACCATCTACATTGCTCATTATAGGAACCAACAAATACACCACCACAAAGAATAACGATACCTGCAAACGACGTTCGATCCTTGACAGGAATATGCAAGCACCATATATCAAAAATCCTTCATTAATAAAAAAATCGATAAATTACTCAGACATACATGGTGAATCATTGGATGTCCACATCAAGATGGCTTCAATTTCGAAAACTTCTCAACAGTTCTGATTATCAATGATTGATGGTATAAAGCACTCAAATCTTGGACATTACTTACTTTCCAAGCGAGTAATGGTGCCTAACCAGTCCAAGTCCTACTCCATCAATCCCTTCAAAATTTAAAATAAAAAAAAAATGAATAATTCATGCTATTTCCACTCAGAGCTTCAAAGCTATAAGTAAACCATTTGAAAAAAGAAAATACCCCAGCAACAAATAAATTCTAAATTGGCAAATCAACAATTGAGCTATAATGACAAAACATATCTAACATACTACAGCATTATAAACCTATCTATTAATCTTATACCATTTTGTATGTGCAATGCTTATTATGAATCAAACATTATATAATACAAATGCCTTTTACTAGTGAAATCTCTGAATAGCGATAACTTATTGTACCGAAACTAAAAGGATTGATGTTGACAAAAGTTATACCAATAAATAATAAGAACTTGACAACTTAAATTCTACTTTCCTTTTTTTAATTATAATAGTTACTTGATAGCTAAGCTAACAGATCATTAAAACTAAACTCATTTTTAATAATAAACGAACGACTACAAGTGTCAACCAATCAGTGAGCGACAGACGGTTAAGCGGAAACATATAGAAAGCAAACGGACAATTCAATAACAGTGAAACCAGCAACTAAAGAGACACTGACCAGGCAAAAAGAGAAGGAGAGGTGAATCGTGAGAGCGGGCCCCAGTCTCCAGTGGAGAGAACCAGCGAGGCGGTCCGCCTTCTGATTTGATCATAACCTTTGATTCTTCAAAGTAATCCCTCAATCCCTTCCTCGTACCTTCTACATTCATCTCTGCAAAGCGCGCCGTCGTTTTCGTCGTCGCTGCAACACGCCTCGGACTCGGGCGAAAGGCCTGAAACGAGCCGGCGGCGAAGAAACAAGCTCCTGCGGTTGTCGCCATTGAGAGAGTGATAACACAACACTGTGGAAGAATACGGGAGATTTAAATTTATATGTAATTTGTAAGGAGAAATGGAGGAAGCAGTTGTGGAGGCCAGAAACTTGTGACGAAACTGATTGTGATATAACAAACGTGAACGACAAACCATTCTCGCTGCACATATGTGGCTTGATTATTCTGTGAAGGTTTTTTGAATTGGGGGAATTGGAGGAATGGAGGAGTGAGTCGAGGTGGTTAGTGCTAACAGACTAGGAGCCTAGCGGCAGCTGTGTTTGATTTTGGCGAGATGTTTGGACGCGAGAATAGACTAATCTTTGTTAAGAGTCAAAATTAGTCAAAGTTATAAGGACCAGTATGAAGAATTGCAAACTATGTTTGTTACAAGCTATTAGGGGTGGGCATTTTCGGGTTCGGGTCGGGTTCGGATCAACCCGATCGGGTTCGGATCAACCCGATCGGGTTTCGGGTTGGTCGGGTTGGATAAAAATCGATCCGAACTCCATCCGAACTTATAACCCGATCCGATCCGATCTGAATTAATTCGGATCAGATCGGATCGGGTTAAAAAATCGGATTGAGTTCGGATCGGATCGGATGCGGGTTAATTCGGGTTCGGATTAATTTCGGGTTATTCTGATGAATTCGGGTTACTGCGGGTCGGGTGCAATCGGATTGAATTCGGGTTAATGTGGGTTCGGGTTAAATTCGGGTTATTCGGGTCGGGTGTAATCGGATTGGACTCGGGTTAAATTTTTTTTTTCTTGTTTCTGGAAATTGGATTTCCGATTTCCAATTTCTCATTCTCCGTCTCTCTTCCTTCAATTTCAGTTTGATCATTTTGGCTTATGTTGTCAGTTTTATAAAATCAATACAATCTTGGAATATGTATGAATTGATTAAAAAAAATACCCATTAGTCTATATTTGCTGAATTATTTGCTGGATTCGGGTTATATATGAGTAGATATTTCATTTGACCAAAAAAAAAAAGATAAATAAATAGGGAGCTGCTACAAAAAGCGTGGCAACAAAAATCAAAACATATAAAAAATAACAATTATAATTAATCATTATTCATTATTCATTAATGCATATATAATTATATATTAGATATACCATCACTTTAAAGTCTCAACTCTCAAACACTTCAAAAGCCGGATGCTTTTATTCGGTTCGGGCTTCAATCACCGCTTCACTTCAACTTCCAAAATCCAAAATGTTATCCACAAAACAGAGGCTCAGCCGCTCAGTCCTTAGAGACAGAGAGTGAAGAATGAAGAAACCTTTTTAGTTTTGAGGCTGGAGGCTGGAGCGGAACCGTGACCCATGACCGTGAGGCGTGACCGTGAGGGTGTGGTGGCCGGATGTCAACACTCAAGTGACTCAACAGCCGTGACCCGTGAATGCCAATGGTGGAGACTCGAGTGGATCGGAGATTCGGAGGCAGCTTGCCGGCGCGTGGTTGCAGCAGATCTGTAGATCGGGTCACGATCTTCGCGAATCAGCTTCGGCTTCGGTTGGGTCGTTCTCGGAAGTGGTTGCTGGCTGCGTGTGGTGGCCGGTTGAAGCTTGATCCGTGAACTGTGCGTGTGTGTTTGCTGCGTGTGTGTTTGTTTGGGACTGTGGGTTACTGGGTCTGGGTAGTGGGTTGGCTGTGGCTTCTGCCTGCTTCTGCAGTTCTGCTTGTGCTAATGTGCTTGACGGCTTGAGTGAGTGGGTGCTGGACCTGCTGGTTTGAGGGTTTCAGTTCAGTGATTTGTGATTTGTGAACTATTGAATTGTGCGTGTGTGTTTGTTTTGTAAGTTGTAACTTTTGTTGCGGTTAATTTACTGTAAATCCGTCTGTATTTTGTATTCTGTTTCTGTTTCTGTATTGAATGAATGAGTGTATTCTGTATTTCTGTAACTCTGTTTCTGTAAGCTGTATCGCATATTCGCATTTTGTTCTCACTTCTCAGTGTTCTGTAATCTGTATTCGATAATAAAAAAAAAATGGTGAAATTGTCTCAACCCGATCGGGTTTTCGGATCGGATCGGGTGAAACCCGATCCGATCATGATCCGATCGGGTTTCACCCGATCCGATCATGATCCGATCGGGTTTCACCCGATCCGATCATGATCCGATCGGGTTTCACCCGATCCGATCATGATCCGATCGGGTTTCACCCGATCCGATCATGATCCGATCGGGTTGAGACAATTTCACCCGATCGGATTTGGTTGACCACCCGATCCGATCCGAACCCGAAAATTTTCGAGTCGGGTCGGATCGGATCGGATCGGGTCGGTTTATTTGCCCACCCCTACAAGCTACGGTGACTTCACCAATCACCACTTCTGTAAAGTCCCACGTAAAATTCTTATTAGCTAGGGACCTACTAAAGTCTTAAGTATATCAGATTAAAATTCCTCCTTGGAAATTTAAAACAACCCCCCCCCCCCCAAATGAACTACTATATATATGCATGCAAGCTCATGTAATTATTGAATTAATCAATAACAATAAGCTTATCAATAATAAACTTAATAACAAAGTACGCAAAGTACTTCAGTTAATTTGAACTTTTTTATCATTTATTTGTTTTATAACACATTATCAATGCAATAGTTGGTTTAACGTGGACAGTTTAATTTCTACTACTTATGTTTATGTATGCTTATTTCTTTTATGCTTAATTATTATTATGTTTTTATGTTGTGAATTTATTATGCTATTATTTTAATTGTTTGTTATTTATGATAATTTTAATGGTTGGTTCTATAATACTGCCTATATTGTTTTTATTTTATTGATATGTTATCATTATGTTAATATGATTTTTTTAATTTATTTATATGGTTGGTTTAACCCTTATTTTGTTTAATTAATTTGCTTATATGACTGGTTTAAATGCTTATCAAGTCATTTGCAATAAATTATAATTTGTTCTTACATATATTTATCGTTGAATATTATTGTTGTAACTTAAAGTTTACAACACAAATGAGGAGGTGAGAACCCGAAGTTCTAAGTTATGATTTTAAGTTGAAGTTTTAAATACGTGCATTAAATATCAACATATTTCATAATTTTTGTTTTTGTCTATATTTACTTAATTTATATTCATATTGTGGTATTTATTTCTTTATTTTTCTTTGCTTATTAATAACAAGTCATTTTTAAAATGACAAATCTCATGAATTCACATATTTTTGCAAACTATGGGCCTGAAAGGCACTATAGCAAAATGAAATGAAACATGCTTCCAAGAAAAATCGAAGGTTATGATTTTCTTCTGTCACCATTTATATGAGAGCCTGAAAGCTTAATATCTGACAGTGAAAGATATATTAACATTATGGAATAATTTCAAGGATACATTTAACCATCACATGAATATTTTCCTTTCAAAAGCTAAACATGAGTGGTTAAATATGATGTTACAATATTATAAAAGAGCCTTTAATTACAACTCTGCTCTGTTCCACATTACCTCATAAATAAAATTGTGTGGTGTAGAAACTACTTATAAAGATATGCTTGAAAAGACACTCACTAATGTTGTCCTGCAACAATACTATCAGGAGAATTAATACAACAAATGATATGAGTTGATAACATCTCTTTTAGTTGCTGAATAAAATATAAGCTCCTAATGAAAAATCATGAATTACGTCCAACAAACTCTCAAGCATTCCTAGAAACGAATGCAAATACATATACTAATAGTGGACATAATCGAGGAGGCAAAAGAGGCCGTTGTTACTACCATTGTGGTGGCCACAGGTATGTAGGACTGTGAAACAATAGAAATGAACGGCATCGAAAGTGGAATGTTTATGAGAGACATAATAAAGAAAATGGTGTAGAAAGAAAAAAATGCTACATATAATAACAAAAAAAAATTTATCGATGTGGAAGAAAAGGTCATTGGTCACGTATTTACAATACGGACAAACAATTAGTAGACCTATACTATACATCCAAGAAGAGAAAAAGAAAAATTAAGACTAATTTAGTCAATAACTCAAATCTTGTTGATTTGATTCATCTTGATGTATCTGATTTCTTTGAAGGCATAGAGAGAAAAAATGGTCACATAGTTAGTGATGGAAATATCCACATTAATTAAGCTTTTGTGATTATGCTATAATTATTAAATTACTAATATGTTAACTTTTGTATTTTTTTGTAGTTTCATAAGATGTATTTAATGTTTTTATCTAATCTTGATGTCTAACATGAAATTTTGTTTAAGGTAAGGTCATGCATTTTAGAAATAAATCATTTATTTTGGAAATGACAGCTGGAGATGTATGCTTGGTTTAGAGTGAAACCATACATATGATTCTTTTAGATAAAAAAAAATTCTTGAAAATAAATTTACTTGAAGGAAAAGTAAATGCTATATTTGGTCTTGCAGATCAGATAAAAGGTTTCGGAAGAGCTATCCTCTTATTAGCAAGTGGAACAAAATTAATAATCTAGAATACTTTATATTCAGCAAAATCTAAAGGAAAACTACTGAGCTTTAAAAATATCCGCCAAAATGGATATTATATTGAGACTTTAAATGAAAATAATGCAGAATATCTATGCATTACTAAAAATGTCTTAGGGAAGAAATACATAATAAAAAAGCTCAAAGACTCTTATCAAGATTGTATTACGCAATCACAAATGTGATTGAAATTACGCAGTGATAAACCAGAAGTGTATAGATCTAAATATATTTATGTTATGGCATGATCACCTTGGACATCCTGGGTTTACAATGATGTATAGAATTTTTAAAAATTCTCATGGACATCTATTAAAAGAAACAACGGATCTATTGTCCAATTAGATTTTTTTATACAGCTTACTCACAAAAAAAAATTGTGGTTAAACGGTTCCCTTATAATCTTAGTCATAAATTTCTATTATTTTTACTAAGAATTCAGGGAGATATATGTGGACGAATATATCCACATAGTAGATCATTTCCTTACTTTATGGTTTTGAATAATGTTTATGTTTGGTAATTACATATTTGTTTATTATATACACACACTATTCCATTTGTTGATATCTTGAACCCCTATAAGGTGATATTTTCATCGTACATTTGGTAAATTGTCATTTTGATGAGGCAATATTTTTTCCATCATTAGGGAATAAATACCTTTTAAAATAGGACATGAATTGTCCTGAAAAGTTTTTCCACATTATCTCAGTTAGATCTTCTTACTAGTCAATGTAAAAATGAAGTATGTATAGAGGAAAACATTTTTACAACAAATTATAAATCAATTATTAGATGTAGATTTAATAAAAGAACCAAGTTACATATTGCAGCTGCTAATACACAAACCTAGGTGTGTATAAATAGTTAATAAGTTATCCGTTATACATCATAAACATGGTAGATCATTTAGTTATAAAGATAATACTCCCCAAAAGAGGAAAATGAAAAATCAGGATCTTGATGGAAATAAAGCTTTAACTATAAATGTACCTATGTTTTCTACATCACAGTTTTATATAAATTGATGGTCCTTAAACACAAGGGATAGTGAGATTTCTGTTAACTATACTCAAGTTAATATTTTAAAAGGCATTTGGTCCTTGATGACACCAAACACCCTGAAAGACCTCTTGAAAAGGTATATGACAAAGATGAGGCATAAGCCCTTGAAGTGGCTGGACATAAAAAAATGACAATAAATTTTACGAACACAAATATTTGGAATCGTAAATAAATTATCATCAATGATGTATTTGCGTTTATAATAGTTATTGATGTTGTAAATGATCATGATTGACCTCAATGGATAGAAGCAATTCCAGCAAAACTGACTTCTCTAACTAAATGCAAAGGCTTTGTCATTGTAGTCCAAATACTTGAAGATGTCAAACCCGTTAGATACAAATGAGTATTTGTGAGAAAACATAGAGAAATGAAAAGTATGAATAAGAATTAGAATATTTTTCTGTAATTTAGATATATCATTTATATGTATTCCTTAGTGATGGATACTATTACGTTTTGATCTTAGTCAATTTAATTAGTAGTGTCAGAAAGACTTGATATACGTCTCATGGACATAGTGACTATATATCTATATGGTCACTTGATACTAATATTTAGATGAAAATCCTTGACGTATTCAAAATGCCTAAAGCATCTAAATCAAAGGAATGTAATCTATGTTCAATCAAGCTACAATGGTCCTTATGCGAACTAAAACAATCTCGATGCATGTTGTATATCATTTGAATGCAATTATAGCAGGTTTTGTTATGACATTTACTTAATTGAAACTCCTAAAGAGCTCCTGAAACTTGCTGAATATTAAAAAAAAAGAATTTGAAATGAAAGATTTGGGGAAAACAAAATATTATCTCAACTTATAGATCGAACACAAAACAAACGAAGTGCTTATCCAACAATCAACTTACATTGAGAAAATCTTAAATCGATTTAATATCAGAAATGCGCATATACTAAGTACTCCTATGGCTGTTCAGTTTCTCTATTTTAAAAAGGATCCATTTCGCCCCAAAGAGGATGACGAAAAGATACTTGATCCAAAAGTACCATATCTAAATGCAATTAATGCTTTATTGTATCTAGCTTAATGCACTAGACTAGACATTGCATCCTCTGTGAACTTGTTGGTGAGATTTAGCTCAACGCTAACACGACAACATTAGAATGGCACAGTGGCAAGGCCATGTGTGGGCTAGAACGGGCCACAACCCGTCTAAAATTTTAAAAAATTTACAAAAATACCATTGTGTCCAGTTTACAAAATTGTCATTGTTTTTTACTTTTATTTACAAATGTACCACTCCATTATTTACAACTTTACCATTCAGCCCATTCATATGAATAAATTTAAAAAAAAAAGATTCTCTTTTTCAAGGTTCTAGATTCCAGAACGTCTTGCACTCTCTCTTGGCTTTTTCATGCTCTCTTTCTTGGCTTCTTTAATTCTTTGTCTTCTTCTTGGTAAGAATAGATAATAAATTTATTTTTTGTTTACTCATTTACAATCATAATATATTCATAAACTGTAAGGTAGTAAAGAATAAATTATCTCAGTTAGAAGAACTACATGGGGGTCACAACTATACTTGATTAGAAAAACTGATTGTATAAGATTAAATTATTATTAGGTCAAATGAAGACCATAAATTCAATCCAGTATATTATAAATAATGTTAATTTGTTAATTAAACTTATTGTTTGGCTTTTGGATAATGTCAATGTGTTATTGTGATGGACTGACGGTTCTATACTTTTATTAATTTGTTAATTAAACTTATCTGTAATTGCTTTTTTTAATTTCTTTTATGTTTTTACTTTTTTATTTTTCAGCTGTTAATTAATGTCAAACAATCAATCATTAAAGCCTTTAAAAATTCTTCTTGCATTTTTTAAGAAAAAATATGGTGATTAGTTGTCAAGTGAGGTTCCATGTGATGTTGATGATTCTAAACTAGATGAGCAACCGACATCTAAGTCTCGAAGAGTTAAAGCTCAAAGTGAAAATATTGCTTCATTAGAACGTGATCCGAAGTTACGTAAACCAATATGGACATTACTTGTTAATCAACAAGATGATGTTAGGCGAATGTATATCAACATGGGTCTATATTAACCAAAATTAGAAGAGTTTCCACCTTTATTTGATGGGCAACAATTGCGTCAATTTCAATACACTTGGTATGCACAATATCCTTGGCTTGAGTATTCTAAAGAAATTAATGTTGTATATTGTTTTGCATGTTTTTTTTTTTGACAAAAAAAAAGTAAAATATCCTAAGTTTACAATTGAAGGATTTAGGAGTTGGAAGAGGATAAATAATGGAGAGAGATGTTCTTTTTTGCATCATAAAGGGGGGGCTTAATTCACATAATACTAAGGCTATGCTAAAGTGGGGTGGTTTAAAGAATCCATCTTAACATATAGATAGAGTCATGAATGGACAATCATCACAACATATTTTACGAAATATATTTTGGCTTCAGACCTCAATAGAAGCTGTTAAATGGCTTGCAAAGTAAGCATGTGCTTTTAGAGACCATGATGAGTCCATTAAATCCTCTAATCCTGGAAATTTTATTGAAATGATAAAGTATTCAGTAAGGATGAATAAAGATATTGTTGAAATTGTCTTGAAACATGCTCTGAGCAATGCAACATATATTTCATTCGATATTTAAAAGCTCTCAAAAAGAACTTTTGAATATCATTGCCAATAAAAGTGTGGCAAAAGATTCATGAAGAAATTGAAGATGAAAAATTTTGTATTCTTGTTGATGAAGCGCAAGATGAATCTAAAAAAGAACAAATGGCTATTATCTTGAGATATGTTGATTGTGATGAATTTTTTCATGAACGGTTTTTTAAAGTTTTGAATGTGAAAGAAACTAGTGCATAAACTCTTAAAAAAGAAATATGTAATATCCTTACTCGTTATAATCTTTTGGTTAAAGATTTATGAGGACAAGGATATGATGATGTTAGTAATTTGTGAGGTGCATGGAGTGAATTGTAAACATTATTTCGAGAAGACTGTCCATATGCATATTATGTACATTGTTAATTTTACTCATCAGCTGCAACTTGCATTAGTGAAAGTTTCCAAAGATGTGTTGATGTATGGATATTTTTTTCAACTTTGAATTCTATTGTCAATGTTTTTGGTTCCTCTCCTAAAATGAGTTGAAATCTATTAGGGATGTTAAAATTATTGATTTGATAGCCTCTAGGAAGCTTGAAATTGATATAAGAGCTAATAAAATTTGTTCATTACAATGACTTAGAGCAACTCCCTGGAGCTCTCATTTTACTTTGGTAAGTAGGTTGATTAATATGTTTGATGTTGTTCATGAGTATCTTAAAAAGATGATTTGCAATGGATCGAATAATGACATACGAAAGGAAGTTAAAGGCGTGTATGATGCAATGTCAACCTTAAAATTTACTTTTATCTTGCATTTGATGAATAAAGTTTTAGGGATAAATGATTTACTTTGTCAAACATTACAAATGAAATCTCAAGACATTTTGAATACTATACATTTAATATCGACTACAAATTTACTTCTTCAAAGTTTTAAGGAGAATGGTTGGGATACTTTTATTAAGAATGTGATATCATTTTGTGAAAGTCATCATATTGATGTGCCTGAAATGAATGATTGCCATATGAAAGGTATGATGCATTCTTGTCTGCAGAAAGATTATGTTACAATGGAGCATTATTATCGAATTGATTTGTTTAATGTTGTAATAGATTTTCAGTTGATGGAGTTAAATAATAAATTTACAGATCAGACGATGGAACTTCTTACTCTAAGCTCTACTTAAAATCATGTTGATTCTTTCAAATCATTTGATATTGATGATATTTGTAATCTTGCGAAGAGATTTTATCCTCCAGATTTTACTCAATTTGAGGTACTTGCTTTGAAAAGATAGTTAGAATGTTTTTTAGATTGATGTGCTTCATCTGGTTGAGTTTCAGTGTATTTCTTCACTTGCTGAATTATGTCGAAAATTAGTTCAGACAAGAAAGTCTCAAATTTACTTCTTGTTAAATAGATTAATTAATTTAGTGTTAACTCTTCATGTTTCGATTGTAACAACTGAACGAGTATTTTCAACTATGAAGCTTATCAAGACATCACTTCATAATAAGATGGAGAAGGAATTTATATCGGATTGTATGATTATCTACATTGAAAGAGATGAAAGTATCATTAAGGCACAACTAAAATAGTATTTAATTGTAATTGAATTGTTTCTTGGATTTGATGTATTTTCTTATATATTAATGAATTTTTCATCAAGCTTTATATTTTCAATTGGGATAATATTTGGATTAAGAAAAAACATTTAGCCCACCCAGAATTTTTTTTTCTGGCTTCGCCCCTAGAACGACATCAAACATATCTTCTGATATCTATGCGAAACGATGAATTTAGGGGTATTCTATACAAATGAGCCAACATAGAATACTAGTCTTATCAGTTATGTAGACGTAGGCTATCTCTCTGATCCCTATAAAGCCCATTCACAAACAAGATATACTTTCACAGCAATTTCATAAAGATTTACTAAGTGGACTTATGTTGCCACATCTTCTAATCACTCAGAGACCTTTGGGCTACATGAAACAAGCAAAGATTGTGTTTGATTGGGGTCTATTATCAATCATATTTAGATCACGTGCAATTTTGACTTCTATAATGGATGTTCCAATATTTATGTATGAAGACAATGTTACTTGTATTGCTCAAATTTGAGGAGGATGCATCAAGCGAAATAGAACTACGCATATCTCACCAAAGTTTGTCTACATTTCATGATAATTTGATGTCAAGTAGATACACTGTATTGATAATTTTGTTGATCTTTTTACTAAAGTTTTCCCACATCAGCGTATGAGAAGTTAGTCCATAGTATTGGCATGTGTTGACTGAAATTGATACATGACATTTGAGGGAATATTTCATCAGGGGGAGCACATTTGAAGATAAGAGTTTCTTTAACTATATTAGATAGATATGCACTGTACTCTTTTTCATTTGACTAGATTTTATCTCACTGGGTTTTACTGGCAAGGTTTTGACGAGGCAATATTAAGCACGTCCAACACCACTTCTTATCTTGAGAGTAATTTAATTAAAGTGGTGAATTCAAGGGGGAGTGCTATAAGCTATGGTGACTTCACCATTTTAGTTTTGTAAAGTCCCACGTATAATTCTTATTAGGTAGGGACCTAAAGTCTTAAGTATATAAAATTAAAATCCCACATAGGAAATTTAAAGCAACCCCCCACCCATCATAATCAGTTACAATAAGCTTATCAACAACAATAAGTATGGAAGCTAATGTGATTGTTGAATTAATCAATAACAATAAGCTTATCAATAATAAACTTAATAACAACGTACTCAGGGTGCATTTGGCACACTGTATTGTATTATTATATTATTTTAATGCGGATGTATTGTATTATACTGTATTACATTAGCACTGTATTATAATAATATTGTACAATGTTTGGCACTACACTATACTGTATTAATTTTTAATTATATAATATTTAGTATAGCACTGTATTGTATTAATTTTTTGTGATTAATTTAAATTATATATTTAGAGAATAATATTTATTAGTACTCAAAAAAATATAAAATTCTTAAATTTTAGAAATTTAACATTTTGATTAAAAAATATATTAAAATGTCATAATTCTTCCAAAGCTTATAGTCTTAAATTTTTGGAAGTGTATTTTTCAGTATTTTCTAAATATCTAACTTGTGAAATAAAGATTGAAGTAAATAATTTAATCAAATAATCTAAATAATTTAACAACATAAAAAAATAGTTTAAATCTTCAAGATTAGTTCAAAAATTATGTTAGAATGATAGAATAAAAGTTTATACATATTACAAGATAATTATAGAATAATAAAGTGATACAATTGTTTTAACATATTCACTAAGAAAATAAATTGAGCTAAATAATCCAGTAATTATTTATATTATTAACTTTCAATTAATATTATTCAAATTTAAATATTTATTATTAGTTAGATTAAATTATTTAAAAATAACCAATTTAATTATTGTACTATAATTAATAATGTTATATTATATTATTTAAGTATTTATTACTCTTTATATTAACTTATTAAAGATTAATTAATATAAATTTATATCTTCATTAATATAATACAATTAAATAATTCATTATTTAGTTATATATTTAAAATATTAAAAATTAAAACATAATATAATATAATATGAAATTAAAAAATTATATTCATTTATTATTATTATTATTATTATTACAAATAAAAAAAACTTAGCTAATGCGGCAACTGCCGCATGAGCTAACTATAAAATAAATAAATGATAAAAAAAATTTCGAATTAACCAAAGTATTTATTTTATAGCTATATTCTTATTTGTTTTAACGAAAAATATTAAATAAGGACCCATATGCTCTTGTTTGCCTACAAAATATCTGTTTGCAATTTTGTGTCGGGAAATTTACAAAAAATAATCATAAATTTTTTGTTATTTTCACAATTAACCCTCTCAACTCTTTTCTATCAACATTAGCCAAACACACACTTTTCTTCCCAAATTACCCTTCTTTACAAACCAAAAGCAACTTTCTTTCTCCCTTTTCGTCAAACCAAAGGCAGTTTCCCACTCTTGAATCATCAACCAACAACAATGTCAAAATGAAACGATAAAAAGTGAAATCCGATCATAATTTATCCGAATCCAACACTAATCGGCATCACATAGTAGTAAAAGTTATTTTCTGAACTTACTCAAGAGTTTGACTGAACTGCGAATGGTTTCATGAGTGAATCTGGCGACAGGCAGCCTGTCGCACCAAGTTTCGTGTGACAGTCAGCCTGTCGCACGAAAATCCAGATTCATTGCAATTAACTATTAATTTGATAGGGCTGAAATAATTTATTTTTTTTATAATTTCAGGCTTAATGGATTCAGTTGTATTTGAATTGTGTTACGATGGTTGGTGAGAGGCATTAAAGGATGGGCGTATGGAGTATGTCAATGGTAAAAATAGAGCTTTTTTGGTTGGGAAAAATTGTCGTTTTGATCAGTTATTGGCAAGAGTATATGATGTGTTGCAAATTAACTCTAATGAATATAGTATCACAATGAAGATAACTTTGAGGTCTAGTAACACATTATATCGTGTATGTGCACGGCCCATGGATATATTTGATGATGAAATGGTGAGGGTTGTGTTACATATGGCATCCGACGTAGTCAATTTTGGATGCATTCCTATATTCGTGACCACATCACCTCGAGTTTCGAGCAAAGGTATTGAGCCACATGTCGATACAGAAACTTTGTTTAGAGCAAATATGTCTGGCCCCGATAATGAAGAAGAGGTGTTGCCAAGGACAATATCGCTACAACAATATTACTCTCCAATCCACGACAATTATGACAACATTGATGATAACGGTGTTACGTTATAGGATGTTGGAGTAACGGTATTTCCAATAACGATGTCGTTGGAGCAACGATATTCTCCGTATCACAACAATGATTTTCGGGACAATAATAATTTTCATGATGAGACAGAGGGACAGAACCTTCTAATAATATGAGGGGCACTCATTTCAATAATGATGGTGATGATGGAGGAGTCGGTCATTCGAATGTTCCGTCGTTTCAGCATGAAGATGAGTGTGAAGACAATACTCCTGTAAATAACAGAGACATAAGACTTATTCCTTCTAGGGTTCGATCGAGAAGGAGAATTGATCCTTCACAAGTCTTGCTCCAACTTTGCCTTCGAACATGGTTGCTCTAAGCTTTGTTAGCAGTTGTGACTAAGATGATATCAGTGTAGGTAAGCTATTTGCTGAGAAGAGTGAGTTTATATTACAACTACGCAAGGTTGCCTTTAGGGATAAGTTTGATTTCAAGATTGCACGGTCTATTACGACATGTTTCGAGGCTCACTGTTATTTAGAATCATGTAAATGACATATTCGAGCAACTAGATGTTCGAACGAGCAAAATGTTCTTTGGGTGGTGCGGAGAATTGATAATGTACACACTTGTTATAATGAGGTATTGGTTGATGGACGTCATCAAGTCAGGAGCCGGGTTGTCGGTCATATTATCGCAGATAAATATATTCAAGATAAGAGAATTTATACTCCGAATGACATAAGAGCAGATATGCAACAAGGATACGGTGTTAAGTTAACATACCAGCAGGCATATTGGGCGAGAGAAGTTGGTCTTGAAATAGTTCGAGGCAACCCTGCAGAGTTATACAACTTGCTCTCTAAATACTCTCACGAACTAACTACATCGAATGAGGGTACAGTCACTCACCTGGAGCAGGATGGAGATGGTAATTTCTTGTACTATTTTATAGCACTCGGATCTTCTATCAAGGGTTTTATGTAATACATTTGGTCTGTCATTGTTGTAGATGATACTCATCTCAAGGGGCTATATCGTGGAAGCATGTTCGTGGCAACATGTCTTGATGGTAACAATCAATTGTATCCGTTAGCCATTGGGATCATGGATTCAGAAAACAATGATGCTTGGGAATGGTTTATGATGAAGTTACACGGAGTGATTGGCGATAGACCTGAGTTGGTAATTATATCTGATCGATGCACTGGCATAAGGAGAGCCGTTCTTAAAGTATTTCATAATGCAATTCACGGCGTTTGTTTTTACCACGTGAAAGGTAATATTAAGTCACAGTTTAGAATGTCAAAAGCTCTTTGGGATCAATTTGAGCCTGCCTTGATTAATGTAGCAAAAGCATATGGCCACGAGAAATTTAAGAGACAACTTGAAGGGTTATGGATGATCCACTCGGGTGCGGCTGATTACCTAGAAAATAATATCGGTATGTGTAATTGGGCAAGGTCTCAGTTTGAAGATAGGAGATACAGCATACTTACCACCAATATCGTGGAGAGTGCTAATTCTTTCATCAGGGAACTGCGAAAATTTCTTGTTACTCATCTTGTTGATCACTTTAGGAAAATGTTGCAGCAATGATTTTATGATAGAAAAATTGTGGCTGAATCAATGAGTACTCGGCTAACAACATGGGCAGTTGAAATAGTCACTGAGAGGAGAACTATAGCTGAAAGAATGATAGTTCGGCCGATGTCTCCGCATCGATTTCAAGTTATAGGTGGTGGGCTTAAGGAAGGTTTGGTTGACTTGCAAAACAAAACTTGGTCCTACAGAGTATTTCAGCTTGATCAGCTTGTATGTGCTCATGCAATTACTGCGTGTCTAACACACCAGGTGGATTATATTAATCTTTGCTCAGACTTTTACACTACAGAATGGTTGGCGATGACTTATGCACAACCAGTGGAGCCAGTTGGTGATGTGGCTGATTGAGAAGTTCTAGATGAAATTTAGGAGATGCAAGTATACCCTCCAATTAAGGCACCACCACCTGGCTGTCGTAAAGAGCTTATAAAACCCTCGGCTGGCGAGGACGTTATCCGGTGGACTGTAAGATGCAGGCGGTGTTATGAACTGGGCCGTAATCGTAAGCGGTGTAAGAATCCCGTTGCGTCGACTCGAAGTTAGTTGTATTGTTTCAATGATTCGTTGGTTAAAACTGTTATTGTTTTTAATGTATTGTACACTTATATGTGAGTGTGATTTTTTTATTTTAAATATTAATTTTTTTATTTTAAATATTAAAATGTGAGCATTCAAATTATATAAAATTAAGTGCGCAAATTAGAATAAAAATTTAAATTTCAACATTGAAATTTCTACAACGGTTTACAATACAATATCGTCATTAAATATGTCCACCGCAATCTTCTTTCTAAAGTACTCGACATAACTAGCGTTAAACTCTAATGTAAGCCCGAACATTAAATACTTCGTAACCATCAATACAAAAACACCATAATCGCCAGTTCCGGGCTCCTGTTGTGGCGCGCTCCTAACTGCGATAACTTTCAAGAGGTCGGCACTCCGCAACTCAGGTCGGATGTTGTAGAATCCAACATATTCCAACCATCGAGAAAAGATAACTTCAAGTGGCTTGAATTTCAACCTGTATTTTTTATCGTCGCGGCATGTGAGTAATGAGTCATAAATTCAGACTTTATTTTTCTGAAAGTCTACTCATGCCAGTACCCAATGCTCGCCTTCCAAGTTAACAGGGATGAGTAACTGTATATAAAAATTCAAAAACATATTCGTTATATATGAAATTGAAAAACAACTAAGAAAAATCGACAACTTGTATATGAAATGCAATAAAATACATACCATATCGACAGCCGTCATTGATTTGGATATTGTGTACTGTCGCCCACAAAGATATCTATTCAAGCGGTCGTCGAATTCTAATGAATCGACCTCACAATCCCCATTGTTCCATAATTGATTCAAGAACACATAATACATAGATAACCAAGAAATGCATTAATTAACAAAACTTAAAAGGCGATAATTAAAAAAAACATATTTATTATAAATTTATAAGTTATGTTGGCACGTTACCAAAAAAAATATGACACGTTGAAGTAAGGCATTCGGATGCTGCCGTTGTTTCTCGCTAATCAAGCGAAAATACTCGTGAATATGCTATAGAGAAACACAAACATTACGATTTAAAAGAAAAAGTTTATACACAAATCCACATTACTCAAAGAACTTCGAAAATATAATTACCTCATCGTCTAGCCATCCCATCAAAGCCAAACCCAAAAGTATTTCAAAGAATGACCGCGGGTGCCGGACTCTCCGAACCATTGTCATATCACCAGCGAACCATCGATCAAACTCAGCAAACAAACTATAGTCCTCCAATCCTCTCAACGAATTTATATCTATACTCATATTAATATCAATCGCATGGTCCATGATTTGGGGTCGAGGTATAGGTCGGGCATTTTTTCCTCGCTTAAGTGGAGGAATCATGTAATGACTATTATAAACATACGACGATATGTACGAGCGGCCGAACTTACTAACGCCCGGAGGCACCTCAGTGAACACTTGCATGCTCTCCCCACTAACATCCCCATAGAAACTATACAATGACGTGGGCGTAGACAAATTTTGATTGCCCACGTCAGTATACACTCCATCGTCATCTGGGGCCTGTCCATTCGCCAAGATGAACATATTAAACAACTATCAAATTAAAAGTTAAACGAACATAATTATTAAATTTAAATTTGCTCACCGAATACGAGCGTGCACTAGGAGAATCCTTATTTGGACGTTTAGAAAATGTGTCGATAAAGCCAACAACGGTTTCTTTAAAATCTTTTAATTCTAACTTCATTTCATACATGTTACGATCAATCTTATCCAGCCGTCGTCGTATGTAATCATTAAACTGTTTTGTCCTCCACTATTACAAAAGAAAAAAATAAAACTTTAGAATAATAGTAAAACAATAATGATTTATAAAAGAAAATTATTGTATATTATTTATAACCTCAGAATCATGTGCATCATCAGAGTTGTCTGTTTGCTCCTAGTGGTCATCAATAGCCACCTCATCCTCAGAAGTGTCATGACGCTGCTCTGGTATTGGGTTTGGTATGTCTTCATGCTCGTCTGATTGCCTTGTAACCGACGGCATCGGGTTGATTGAGGGTTGGTGTTGTATAAAGTATCATTTAAAATTAGTAAATGAAAAGTCAAAATTTTCGATTACAAAATTGATAGTACTTAGAGTATACCGACCTTATGAATCCAGTCTGGAATGCTTGGCATGTAATCCTTCACAGAGATCCAATAATTTTTCTACTCTCCTTTAAATTTGGCTCAAGAGTTTGTAAAACGTCCCCTTACCATAAATTCAATTGAAAATTTTAAGTAAGTATACATAACTTAAATTTAGTAAAGTTAAAAAAATAACTAATACATATTACTTACAAGATGAGATTCGTCGTTAAAGAACGAATAAACCTCGGCAAAGTTGATTCTCGAAGACGCCATGAGCTTCCATTACACAATGCGGGGAATCTTCTTCTTCGTTTTCACGACCCATGTTGATGGCAAACCTCCAATCGTTTCGTAAATCCAAGCCTACAACAACCAAAGTGAAAAATCAAATAAAACAACTATCAAATATTTAATACTATAAAACTTATTAATAAACAAAAAAAAAGCGCACCTGAACCCCGGACGTAAAGCCGTAAAGATTGTATTTTTCAATGTTACGATCTGGATTTTTCAACCGAGTCCTCTTAAATTTCTCGTCTTTCTCGAACAGTGCATTGTCAAGACTCTCGTAAATCATTTCCCACGACAATAGACCCCATGAACGCTTTCATAAGTACTCTATATCATCAACTTGGTCAAGCCAATCAAAATTGATTTAACAGTGATTTTTTCTTACATTTAGTACTCTGTCCGCAAAATAAAATAGCGCAATCTTTAATGCGTCCATATTGTCCATTTTCTCGAATTTCAACTTCTTAAATACTGCATCGAATTCGTTAATATTGATCTTACGATGCACACCACCAAAATACGTATTACGTAGCCTCTGCTCCATTTCATTATTTTTTTGTTTGGTATCAACACCAAATGAAAGTCCAGTAACCAAGCACCATTCGACAATTAACAAGCAAATCAAATGTTCACCAATTTGAAACCATAACTGATCCTCACAGCTATCTTCTTTATGGGCCACTTGCCTCAGTAAAAGATTGTACAAAATTACCCCACTAAATGAAAAACTTCGACACTCTAAGAAATGCCCAAATATATCCTTTTTGAATATATTCAACTGCCACTTTGTTAATTTTTCCTCGATGGCTTTTACGATCGAAGATAACTTATACATGCTCGAAATTCGACCAGGAAAGTGATCAACATAACAAAAATACATCT
Organism: Citrus australasica; assembly: GCA_029618585.1. NCBI lineage: Eukaryota > Viridiplantae > Streptophyta > Magnoliopsida > Sapindales > Rutaceae > Citrus > Citrus australasica. The sequence continues at coordinate 8,376,138 of JARCIV010000002.1, read as the reverse complement.
TGCCTACTTCAATATCCGGTAATTCTGATTTCGCCATGTATCTGTAATATTTATAAAATTATTACATTGCATTTACAACAAAAAAAATTGACTCGTAAAAAAAAAGACCATTGTAATTTTTGGTACGACAGGTAAATGGGTGCGACAGCGGGGCGCACATGCGCGCGCGCACTACCACCCTCCCTCCCCACCCCCAAAATTAATCCACAACACTCAAAAATCCAAAAACAATACTCCCAAAACACCACCACCACCACCACCACCACCATTATTCTCAAACTATAACCATTATTCTAAAATTTTATTTTAAATTAATGAAAATAAGAAAAATGACTAATTTAGGTTTTGTTGAAGGTTGTAGATCGTAGATCGGACGCCGATGAGAGATGGAGTCGCCGCCGATGATGGGAGTTGGTTTGGTTTGGGAGAGATGAGTGAAAGGGAGTGTTGGGGGAGAGATGAGGAAGAGGGGTATTTTGGTCTCAAAGGTTATTTCATGGCTAATGTTGATAGAAATTTGTTTGGGGGGTTAAGATGAAAAAAATCAAAACTTTATTGGTTATTATTGTAAATTTCCCTTTTGTGTCAAAGGATTAATGACAGGCGTGTTTTGCACTTCTTCCATTCACGGCTAGACTTTGAGTCAAGTAATAAATACAAAAAGGCGCTGACCAATATGACCCCCATCTACCAATAGTTTTTATTTTTGAAGGGACAACGTTAGGATAAACCAATCAAGAACATGACACCTACCAACAGATGGTTTAAAAAAAAAACGCACAAAATAATTTATTAATAATTATAATCAAAGTCAAAAATACAAATTAAACTTGAAAGAGTAAATTGTGTTTTGCCATTATTGCTTTTCCTTATCCGGGTGTGAAAGATATCCGATTCTCAATCAAATCAGATTTTCTCGTCTGATGGAGTTTGCCAGGTGCCCATAAACCCTTAGCTATTATTTATCAAGATTCTGGCGATTGGCCACCCCGTCCCTTTTGCCCCCAGTTTCAGCTCTTGCGGTTGTTTTAGTTTTCTTTATTATTGGAACGGTCAGGAGGGTCTCTCTAATGGCAGTCGAAACAGCAGCTGCTAAATATTCTTCTTCAAGTTGGCCCTGGTCCAACAAAAGATTCTTCGTGGCTCAAATTACGCTCAGAATTTTAGCCACTGCTTTCTCATTGGCTGCAGTCTCTCTTCTGATCACCGGTACCCAAACTGTCCATGTCTTTTTGGTCCAGATGAAGGTTACTTACAGCTCCTCATCCGCATGGAGGTAACATTTAATCAAAATTATGCTTTTATAGGGCTAAATCATTATTATCTTCGTTATTTTTTTTTTTTCTGATTTAACCGTGCCACAGGTTCTTGTTCGGTGCCAACATTGTCACATGTATTTTATCAGTGCTTTCTCTGATTTTTGTTTGCCTTATTAGCCGCTCAGCATCCCACATGAAATATTTTCTCCTATTTTTGCATGACATGGTAAGTTATTTTCTTTTTACTTGTAGCTTGTTATTATTAAAAGAAAATTTCTACACAATCATAATAAATTAACGGCAAATTGAATCACAGGTGACAATGGTGTTGCTGATATCAGGATGCGCGGCGGCGTCTGCAATTGGTTATGTAGGCAAGTATGGAGAATTGAAGATGGGGTGGGGGGCTGTTTGTGGCTTTGCGCCCAAATTTTGTAATAGATCGACGATTTCTCTTGTGTTATCTTACTTGGCTTTCCTCTGCTACATGGGGCTCACAATTTTGTCTGCCCACAAGCTTGTGTCTCGAGCTACTGAATGAGAGAGTTATCAGAAAAGAGCAAGGAAACTAAGATAGATTACATAATGTAGATGTAGACTGTAGAAGCACAATGGTGCAGTTTTATTTTGGTCTATTTTAATTTGCTGAGTTTCAGTTAGAAGTTTTTCATGCAAATTTGCAGCTAATACCAGTTCTTAAGCTTTTAAGAGTCAGTGTTGAGCCTTAAAGCCTTTTCCAATTAAGGCAGTTAGGTGATGCAATTTGAAAAGTGCTGCGAGTAGAATGATATTGCCAGTTGATAACCTTGAACGTTCAATTATCAATGCACATTACTAGGACCAAGAAACACATAAAGAGTGATAATAAACCATTAAATATTGTGCAGAAATTTCTAACAAGAAATAAGCTGGGTGGGTCCATAGAATTCAAGGGATTTATGGCAGAATTATGCAGCAGTAGTGGTACATAAATGCAGTAAGAGTCATAAATACGAATTGCATTAGATATCTTGGGTTCTTATTATTGACAATGCCAAATCGCAATAATATATATGAAATAAACTTTTTTAACATTAACAAAGGCTTAGGGGTAAGCAAGATCCAGAAATTAAACATAGTGGCTTATTGCTATAACCGGTATTGATATATTAGCTTGAACAACAAAGTGAGTATGCCAATTCAACTACAGATACGAAAAAGAAAAGTTTTACATGTATGTCATTCGCTTTCAGTATCAGATCCAGTGTTGTTTTCACAATCTTTTAGGTGTTCTTTCAGTGTCTGGCTCTCGATTTCCCACTTTTCTGTATTCCAAGCTTGATCTATCTCAGGCAACTCATAGTTGTCTGGTCTTAGTGACAGTTGGAAATTTGGTAGTTCTGGCAAAGCTTGAAGAGCCCTACATTGACAGCAATGAAGCAAAATTACATAAAAAGCTGCATTCTCAGTTTATGGGCTAGATTTTATTCAGTAGAAGGACTATTATCAACTAAATTGCTGAGAGAGGGGGGGGGGGGGGGGAAACAAACAAACAAACAAAAGATCCCTTACTTCTCTTCTTCTAAGAGGTAACCATACATCTGAGACTTCCTTGATGCAACTTCAGGAATTTTCTGATGTAAATGCTTCATAGCACCCCAGAGTGGAGGAGATCTTCCAAGGGTGAAAGATTAATAAACAATTGAGCCAATGTTGAGGACACAGAAACTTCAAGAATAATAAGACAACATTGTCCAAAACTTTTTATGCATCAGATATAACCAAAATAGGAACCAACCTAGTTGTAGGAGGCGCTAGACTAAAGGTTAAGCAGGCCTTTTTGCTCTCTGCTAGAATCTCTTCAGCAGCAAGGAAACAACAAACAGCACTAACATGACAAGATGGTTCATTACCCTTGTCTAGGATAAGACCATGGTAATAGTAAGCTGCAGCCTGATGACAGCTTCCAGAGTAGTTAGAATGTGACACATAAAATTAACTGATTGCAGCAAGAGAATGTGATAATAAAAGGAAAAATAGCACCAAAAAACCTTTGCTTCAAGAAATTTCCACTTGATGAACCAGAGATGCTTCTTTCCATAGCCATGATTCATGTCACATCCAGACAAGCACTGATAAGCCTGATCACAGAAGAACCATGCTGATGGTGAGAAACAAAAAGCAGTTTTCCAGGCTTCATTTTACAGGTTTTAAAGAAAGGCAATTCAAGTTTATGGACTGCATCACCTTAGCCATCAAATTCCGTAATTTGTATCCAAAAAAAAAAAAATTAGAGCACACCTGACTGTAATAGATCAATAGCTCACATGCCAATCTCCTCTTGACTGATGAAGTGGCTTTTTGGCAATCAACCGCTAAGCCAAGCTGAATTTCAGTTCCCTGAAATTTTCATGAAGATTAATTTTCATAGATTTTCATAAAATCCAGATGCTAAATGCCATAAAGTCTCACTGACCTCTAGTTGTGCACCACAAATGCATGTATCCAACAGTGAAGCATAAGAATGACCAGTTATATGGATTGATCTGTGTGATTGTTTTTATCCATTTGAGATTTTGGTAATGTAGTAGGTAGGTTCTATGTTGACTCTACGAACACTGAACCCTGATTTTGCAACTGCATTTTTGTATTGGTTTCTAGACACAGAACCCTGATGCTATGTAGGTGATGAAATATGTACCACTAACATGATACGTAATTCTAGATACAAGTGACAATGTAGAATTTGCAGTACTATTCTATCATATGTTAGAATATCATTCATTCAATAACATCCATGATGTGTGTTTGTAATAAAATTGAGATTTCAACTTATTCCTGAGACAAAAGATGGATACCTGGCCTAATGCTTGAATGGAAATAGCCTCCAATACACCATCTTGCAAATCTTTTGGCAACATAATCCTGAAATCACATATGATTTTAATGATGAATTTTGATTCCAAGGTTTTATAAGAACTTTGGCTTTATCTTTGTCGACATACTTGATATCGGGCGGTATGTGAACTATTATATTCTTGATACAAAATTCCAAGTACCCTGATGCCTTCAGCAGTAAATCAACAGCTTCTCGCTTACAATCTGATTACAAAGATTAGAAATGACGATTCATCAGTTAAGATGTCTATCAATGTTATAATTCAAGGAGAGGCATAAAAAGTTTTGTGGATAAAATTATAAACCTGAAGATAGAACCCGCACAGCCAAGCCAGAGAAGTCCTTGGGGATCATCAAGGAGTTGGCCTCTGATAGTGTCAGCATAGCCATCATGTGAACAACAGAAAGTAATTCAAACCAGGAGTTTGCCACAAAAGCTTCCTGCGAACAGTTTAGGATAAACGATTAGACTGCTAATATACGGAAAAATAACACAGAAAACCTGAAAAAAGGCTTATGTACTATATCTTACTTGTTTCCCATAATCGCCTAGATTTTTCCACTTGAACTCTACCAAATCCTCAAGGCCATTTTCTGGAATTATACGCAGATCATTTACTACAGAAAGACAGATAAAGTTATATAGAGTAAGAAGACACTAGTTCGTGAATACCTTTCTTGGTGAGCCCAATTAAGAGAGTCAAATACTCCTCTAGTGCCCGCCGTAGTTCAGTAATAGCAGATCCATCTGCAAGAATCAAAATTTCTAATTAATAGAAAAATTATAGACTAAAATTGAAAACCATTGAATTTGGTTTCTGAACAATGTAACTTTTTTTTTTTCATATTGGCCTGTTTAATTTGCATTTTGGATATCGTTTTTTTTTTGGGGGGGTAAACAAGGGAACAGAACATCAGAAATAATCCACTTGATTGCCCAGAAATCTGAAAATAAAATGATCCCAGATTTTATCCTGATTCTTCAAACTTGTTTTCCATCACAAACCAAAATAGACCGCCTTATTACTTGGGCCCCAAACAACATAAATTCCAATATAATTCAGAATTACAAAAGCAAATGGTTCCCCGACATTTTCTCAGCAACCAAACAAAACAATAAAAGAAACTACAGAATAGTGAAAGCATACCAGTATCCTCAGCCACCAACACAATCTGATTCCTCAAACAAGTCAACCTATCAACAAGCTCATTCGGAATTACACCTTTAAGTGCCCTTGGAAGATCAGATTGTAACGGGATTCTAATAGCGGGAACATACACAACAACTTCTGGTATGGTCACCTTTTTCTTTCTCCCCAATGCGTAGACTGAAGAAGTGCACCCCATTTCTTCTTCTGGGGACTCCTATCAAGCATAGCATCCTACTCAAAAGTCAAATCATTGATCATCTCATTTACTCTTCATCAAATATAAATGTCTAAGAAAGCCAGAAAGAAGATTAAAAGAAACATATGGGCATGCATAAATGAGACCAATAGGCCATGATACAGTTGGGCCAAAGAAAATAATATAGACAAAAATTTAATTTAATTTTTTAAAAAAAGGAAAAATGGAAAAAGAAATTATCTCAAGTTGACAGGTGAAAATATGCAGGTGGGTTGTCGTCAATTGAATAAAGAAAATGATTAAGACATGTAAAGAAAATACAAAGAGCAGGAGGATCTTGACTTACTGACAAAAAGAGAAGAGAGAGAGAGAGAGAGTTGAGAGTGAGAATTGAAGAAGAAACTTCCAGGGGATGCATATTTATATATATATAGCTGATATACATTTGCAGTTGAAGAGAAGAGAGAGAATCTTTCAATAGGAAGAAGCTCAGTGACCAAGACAAGCCTCACATGGCGAAAACGTAGGAGTCTTCGCGTTGTTAAAGGAGACTCTTTTAAATTTCCCATTAGACTTTGTTACTTTACTTAACCCAACCGTCACTCCGCATGGACTAAGATACTTTCACTAAGCACTTTGATGGCGAGTCCAATTGTTAAGCACTCTCTTAAAATGTCCAAACGCGGTTTAGAGTTTAAATGCAGTAATTTTTATCCTATTGAGAGGAGCAGGAGGTGCATGGGACCATTTTCTACTAGGCCGAGTTGCTGGTTTGGTTGACAACTGGTGAAATCTGATTTGGTGGCTCTATTTACGATTGCTACTTATGAAAATATGAAATCTCAACCTTTGACTTGCCAAATTGATTTAACTCTTCAAGTTTACAACTGATATTTATTAGCCATTGAAATCGACCACATACAAATTAAGCATTACATATATGTCGAGTGCTCCTAGAATTGCAGGACACGGATTTAAGAGTTAAGACCAAATAAAATAATATACATTTTGTTTATGATAGTTTTCGGGGTAAGAGGATTAAGAGAAAAAAATAAGAGAACATTAATAGGGTGCTCCTTAGACATTCCCCCCCCCCCCCCCCCCCTATATTTTACGAAATGAATTAATTAGCCTTTCCTAGTGTAATGTATTACATTTTTAGGGCTAAAAATCTACTTCTATGAGATTAGTAATCATAAAAAATTTATTTTTGATGAGATTAGTAATCATCCTTATCGTTACTCATAATAATTTTTATGAGTTCAAATGAAGATGAGAAACTTTAATCATTGAGCGCCAATTCTTATCCTCTATTCTTACTTGAATTTAAAGCGCGTTCACAACTTACCAAACTTTGTATTGTTACACATGAGATTAATCAATAATTAGCCTTTTATTTTTGTCATAAATAATAAAATGAAGTTATTCTTTTTTAAAGTACAAGTAGGTGAAATTGACATATCACTTACTATTTAGATGGTAGAGTACTTCTTTTTCTACATAGCGCACGTTCCAAATCCTTTAATTTAACTAGTTTTACACGTAAATATTAGGACTGAGCAATCATAGAATGAACTAATCTTTCAAAAATGAATTTAGATTTACTATTGAACTTACCTTTTTGTTAACCTTTTAGAAATATACAATTACTAGTTATTAGATAAGAATGTAATAATTGGTAATTATTATATAAAAATATAAAATACAATAGGCAGTTATTGGATAAGAATATAAAACTAATTAAATCTTAGCCATATATTGCAGTACATGCATGTATAGCAGAAGATTATTAAGATTTGAGCACAAATAAACTCTGTACTAAATTCAAATCCTTCAATTTATCTAGTTTAGGACTTAAATATTGGAACTGAGCAATAATAGAACAATCAAGCGTAATTTCGATACATCTCATTTGAGGCCAAAATATAGCTATCTAAGAGTACCACCTAAAGATTCTTCTAGTTTAACTCTTCAAATACATATTCGCTTACCTATTTGACAAATAGAAGAATGAAAAAAAATTAGTAATCTCTCAAAAGACTATTCAAATAAAAATAAGTTTATATTATTTCGATCAAACATTTTTCTCTACCAAAATAATAACACATCTCTCCCTTCAAAAATTAAAAGATAAAAAAATAATATAATACTAAATTGAAGGCTCCAAAAGACTCTCTAAATGAAATTCTTCAAATGAGATTGTGTTTCTCTCTCTTTAGTATTGAAGAAAGAGAAGGACAATCTTATTTGAAGGATTTCATTTGAACTTTGAAGAGTGTTTTAGAACTTTTCTATACTTATAAGGCTTTTCAAAAGATAAGTAAAACCTCATTTGAGAAATCTTTTTGTGATGCTCTAAGGTTTGATGTATGACAGATCCATAACTATCTATGTACAAATAATAATAATAATAATAATAATAATAATAATAATAATAATAATAATCACCAAGATTGTCATATAATAGGATCAGGCTACGGTGCAACTGTGGCACGGTACCACAGTTGCACCACAGGTTTCCCCCATATAATATATTACCATTGCTAAAATATATAGTTTTAATAGTTGGGGGGCAAAAAATGAAAGTATCAACAAAATTAAGCACATATATTTTCAATTGGTTCCGACTTCCTATCATATCAAGCGCACGTGAAAATACCTAAATAAACGGTTGTATGTTTGCATTTACTAATGAAATCTAAAGTATAAATTAATTAGCAGAAGTTGACAGACAACCTTAATGATATATTAAAAAAGGAAAATCCAGTAGCTGTCTATGGATCTGCCTTCGCCCCACGCGGCTTCATCATAAATCTGATCCAAAATATGTTAGCAGGAGAATCGATTAACCAGCTTCCCAGGTACCATCATGTTATCACGCACAGATTACAGGCTGGTTCATTCATATCATGCATGATACTAAATTAAAATCTGCCCAGTCTCCAACTAGCCAAATTATTTTGCTAACTGTCAACCAGTAAATTATATTTTTATTTTACAGCTAAGTCAATCAGTGACCATCTTGATCCTCTTTGTGGTTTAATTATTTTATTTTATGTTCATCAGTTTTTGTTTAGAAGATTGAGATCAACGTTAATGTGCTCCGAAGTTCTAAGCAATGGACTATGTTTAGACATAATTTTGAGAAAAATTTGACGCCACATGACCATGGGAGAATTGAACTCGGATGGTTCGTAAAATTGTTATACGAATATTTCGTTATTACTGTAAAATAATAATTTCTTTTTAAGAAAAAAAAAAGGTTTCGACGAGGACGAGAAATTTGAATTACTAAACACTAATATTCATCCCTTATTATTATTCAAACTTATTACTCTGAGCACAAAGTGCCGTTCACGACTAGTCGAGCTACTCCTAAAAGTTCACATAAAATAATTATGTTTATTGCAAAATCTTTTAAAACTTGGGTAAACTAGTTTTAGAGAAGAATTTCGAACTATAAGACGTTGCAATTGGACTCGCGCGGTCAGCAACGGAATTTGTTGTTCGTTGGAACAAGCATCAAGCACTTGGATAAGAGAGAAGGAATTGGCTATGCATTCTTGACGATTTGGGAACCAAATTTCTAGGGTGAACTCGGTATCTATCTGTAAATTCTAGACAATAATCATGCCTATATGATTGACACACACTCACACATATAGATATATGTTCTATTTAAGGATCTTTAAATATATCCAGGGATATGTTAAAAGATAAAAAATATAAACTCTAATACAATACATTTTGTCATGTAGTGTGTTAAAATTTATATTATTTTGTCTTCTATCTTATTTGGTTATCTTTGACTTTAATATGGTCGGGAATCTTTAATTGAAAACTCTATATATTCTAATGAAAGATCCTTAACTTGTTAAAGTCCGAGAAAGCAATTATACTATATGGTTTAATAGCGTTCCTAAGCTTTAATAAAGTTGTTGATTCTACACTAAATCAACACTCTCTATGTATAATTCCAATCTAGGATCTTGAATCTATTTATTCCAATCCACGATCCTCAATTTGTTAAAGACTGAAAAAATTATTAAATCATATAATTTAATAGTACAATGAGTAGAAAAGCTATTAAATTAATAAGATCTAAATTTTGGACCATATCAATACTACACACACATATATTACAAAATCCTTTAAAAACTTGAGTAAACGTAGACTACAAGAGCTGGGGACAAAGGTAATATGTGGCAAGTGAGCTTAATTAAAGAAAAAGTTGAGTTATTTGAACCCACCAAGTTTCTCTCTACCCCCGTTTTAAAAAATAAATTCATTATTAAAAATTTAAATTTTAAAATCTCAAAATTATCGTTCACTAATCACTTTTTCTTTTTATCTTACCATTACATACTCTCTCCATTCTCAAATTTTGTAAACTGAATACTCAATTTCATTCTTTTTTGAATTCGTTATTTTAGTCTTTCTTAGTATATTATGATCTATATTTCATGCATTCAATATATAATATTATATATATATATATATATATATATATTTATTTATTAGCTTTTTTGTTTTGTAAAAATTAATTTCTTAATATTCATTAACTTTCATGGTTGTTAATGTTCATTTTCAAATGGTCGGTTTTGAGCCTCTTAGTTGATGATATTAATTATTTGCAGTTAAAAGATATATCTGAATAAATTAATAAAAATTTGGGAAATTGAGAAGAGAAAGAGAAGAAAATGTTAATAAAGTAATTTTTTTCAAAATTTATTTAGACAATAAAATTCTTAAAAGAAAAAAGGGAGCAGAGAGAAAATTAATAGGCTCAAATAATCCTACTCTTAAAAAAAATTGGTCAAATATTATTCTATACTTTTAAATCTTGCCCTGTAGCTCTCGGTGACCTCTCCCTTTACCCTTCAAATTTTAAAAGCCCAAATTGCACCTATGTAAGAGTGGGACTATTGGCACCCCTCTAAATATCTCTTAGCACCCCTTTTCTTAATTAACCCCATTAAGATGTTTTAAAAAAGTATATAATTTTTTTAACACCTCCATCAATAACAAAAATACCCTTAATTAAAATTTATTGTGTAAACCTCATTATTTAATTTTTATTATTAACCTCATTTCAACAATGGGGTCTCTTACATTTAAAATAAAAAATAATAGGTTTTCATTCTCTCTATTGTAGCTATTGATGGTAAATTCTTTTTGAATTAAAGGAAAAAAATTAAAAAATTAGAGGAAAAATAACCTTTTTAATTTCTAAAATGTTAGATTATTTGACTTTTGAGTGGAGGTTTAATTAGAAATTGTCTAATTATATAATTTTAATAAATATTAAAATTGTAAAATAATTAAAGGGGTTTTAAGAGGTATATGGAGAGGTGCCAATAATTCTACTCCCTATGTAATTGTCTCGAAAATGTATATTAGAGGATATAACATTTGTATTTATTAATTATCTTCAAAAATCATCCCGATACACTCGATTTCTGGCTCTGCCATCGAAATTCTTCTATATCTAGAAGCTTTACAATCAAAGAAACATTGATAATCTTTCCCTACCGGCCGCACAACTTTTAGTAGAAGGAGCTTTAGCAATCTTTAAGTTCAAGGCATTTAAACCTAGCCATGCATCTTCTAATATAGTCCAATTGGCAATTACTTTATCAAAACTTTATATCTTGATAAAATACTTATTTAGACCACCTTTACCTGGCAAATATTTTTTTTGTGTGGCATTACTTTCACATCAGCGCGCACTTTTAAGAGATTGCTAGCCATCAAGGGTATGTTCCGTGCATGTGTGTGTAGGTCTAAAATGTGTGGTGTAATGCCAGTGCGCATCACCATTATCATGTAGTGTGACGCTCAAGTTACACTTCAAGTTTACAGAAATATTCTGGCGCCCCTCGAGGTTCTTAATATAATTAAAGCTGATGCTATTCTTTAGAATGTTCTTCTGCAGGAAAATTCTGGAATTTGTATGTAGTTTAGCAAGTTCACCGACAATAAAAAAAAAAATGCTCGTTTTAGATAGAACCCAGAGATAAGTTATATTCGCTTAATGATGGTCAAGATTTAATATTACTGGGTAATTTTGTTATCTGATTAAAGTTGGCTGCCTAACAGGTATAAATTCATTAATTATGTCCCCATTTGGGAATATTTAGAACCTCAGGGACCCAGATGTCATCATCTGTTTTCTAGATTGATTAAGTAGATCTGGAGCAACTAGTATTATAGTTTTAGGAATATATTGTAGTTTTTCTATTTATACTGAAGTAAGTTTTGTTTAATTTTTTTCTAGGTTATTTCGTTTGCTTGATTTGGGTTATTCCTCTTGCACATTTGTGGATAGAACCATAGAGGTAAATATACGTCTATGTATTTGGGTAGAGATTTTGCTTGGGATAAATTTCCGAACTATACTCTCTCTTATTTCGTGAAATTGATCATTTCTTCATATTTTAAACCAACTAAACTCTCTTAACATTAATAATATTTCGTTAGTAGCAATTTTTTTAATTATAAAATCAATTTTTAAGTTTATTCATTTTTCAGTTGTCAAATATTTGCTATTACAAAAAGATCGAATTGTTTTCTGTAATGCATCGGGCTATTTAACATTGTAACATCAAAGGGTTCTAATGAGTTCGATCCATGCCCTATTTAACGTTTTATCAGATATTTTTTATCTGCTGTGGCAATTGTACAGTTGCTGGATCGATTTAGGTATGGGATGAACAGAGTCGACGGTGAGTTCGGTTGTCTACTGTACAATGGAAGAGAGTCTTTAAGCTGGCTATTATAAATCTGTGACTAGAAGTTCAAAGGATATATTAGAAGCATCACTTTTTTCTTGCATTAGTGGTCAATGCCACTCAACTTTCCCTGTAGAAATGGAATGCTGCTTTTATACTGCTCTGTGTTGTTTTTCCGCTGGGGAATTCTCTGAAACTGAAATTTAAAAATCTGATAGCACAATTCACTAATTCATTGACTGTGGATCAGAAGCACAATCTGGAAAGAACCCACTTATAATCATATTTCTATTGTAATCGTAGGCTCGCAATAGTGGTTGATCTCGAGGTTATAGGGCTTCAGCACAAAACCTTGCAAGATTTGTTGAACTTTCTGCACCCAAAATTGCTTGCCTTTGCGCGGCTGAAAGACTATTGCAGGGCAACTCCTGTCTGCGTTGTTATTTTTTCAGAAGTCTACAGTGAACATAAAGACTATTGCACTTGACGAAATAAGAGCAATAAGATGGCCCAGGCACTGTTCAGATTTGATAATATTTGTAAAACTGAACCCTTCATATTACATACAGGCACACCTCCATGTAATCAATCTCAGTTCTTTAGATAACTATGAACTAACATACCCTTAACTAAAATGAAACAGTTAAATATCTCGTCACCACATGTGATATACAACATTAGGGAAGATAAATTTAGGGGTAATGGACATGGACAACAAACTATCTGCAACATTCAAATGTTATATTTCAACATCAGAAATTTCACTTGCCTTAACAAACCGACCTTTCACCCTCTTTCTAGTATCAGCCCTAGCCTTCCTTGACTCGTAACGGATTTGCTTGCCATAGCTGGAAACAGTTTACTACGCCCATCAGAAATAGATATTTAAGTATTGAAAGCCAAAAGCAATAAAGCTACCCATTAGGAAGATAATGATAGCAAAATGTATACATACCTTCTGTTTTTCTTCTTCTCCTTATAACGTAACATGGCATTGCCTCTGTTCTTGGCTAACAATTCCTTATCGAACTGGGTTATAGCCTCATTTGCAGTCTCACTCCCGTGCGGAATAGAGTGATGCATGCCCTGGACAACCTTGGTGCTTTCCCATGTTTCAAATTCATGAGGTCTATAATCCGATGGAGGTCCTATTATTGGTGTGTTATTGCTTTCTTCTGTTGTTGGTGTGTGGCTTGAAAACGGCTGATTAGAGTGATTCTGAAACTGTTACAATCAAGCTCATTACTACTTACTACAGAGCTGTGCCAAGGATATATTCCAATTAAGGACAATAAGATATGTTAACTATGATAATTGGTTCAAAAATTGATCAAGAACAATTCAAATAACAGGCAGAAACTTCGTAGTGAGAGACAATCAGATCTTTCAACACGGACATCAAGCAGCAAAGTATAATCCTCAACCTTTGATTTATTAGAGATAAGTTGCCACAGTACAGTGACTTAATTAATAGAAGCACACGCATTTTTCACTCAATTGTGTATCCAGGAAGTATGCTCTCTGGCCCTTGTCATCTGACGTAAGTCTACAACAAAGTTTGATTGGAAATGGCATGGAGATCTTGGCTAAAATCACCATGTTCTGTGTCACCAAACCAAGGTGTAATATCTTGTGCTACTGTGAACAGATCAAGAACTTAAATATTGACTAAGAATCACAGAGATGGAATCCTAACAAATTGAAGCTCTGAACACTGCTAAAAAGTTTTGCAATGAGTTTTCAGTCTTTAGTTTAATCCTCAAGGCAGAAGTATTCAACCTGCAGCTCTAATATGAAATAGAAAGATGTCTTTTCACAGTAATAATTCCCTAGAAGAAATGAACCGCAGCATATCCTATCATAATTCAAATGCCTATACCTTTCCTAAAAGACCAAATAGAAGTACAATAAGCTGTTCTGTATAGTTAAGTAACCAACACCAAAAGAAATTTGTTAGAGAAATAACCAACGCCAAAAGAAAATTGAACGAATATATGATCTAAACTTGTGCACGATACAAGCGTTCGACTGAAAAATTCTAGGTATTGAGTTTCCTGAACCATTTAATGTACAAGGGTCTAAGTGGGTTCACTAAAAAGGTGCCGATACAGATGATTAGATACAAATTGGCGGCTGTTAGATTACTTAAGAGAACAAATCAAAAAATTAAATCATGTGTCAAAGGCTTAACTTTAAACTTCGGTATGTTTCGCATCAAACTAAAACAATTTTCTCTCATTCTTTCACTCCTCCTCGTTTTTTACTCCGCTCATTTCTTTCAACCAAAGGCTAACAGTAGATGTCAGGAAAAAGAAAAAAAAAATTAGACAACAAAAGAATGTTGATACCAACCTGAGCTGCCGGATATGAAGGATCCCAATCCCACATAAGTTTACCATCAGCAACACAACGATCATGCTCTCTCAAATCTGTGTTATTAGGAAATGCTAACAAAGATGTAAATGCCGTTTTCGGGTTCAGCAACTTCTCTTCATCAATATTTTCCACTTCAAGAATCTGCGTATAGCCGTATTGATCACATATACTCGTCGTCGTCCCAGGCCCCAATTCAGCTCCATTTCCATTGAATCTCACCAAATCCCTCTTTCCGATCTCCACTAATTGCTCGTAAACCTCTTTCTTGTACTTGTTACCACTCATGAAAACAGAGCAATTCTGTGTCGGCACCGCAAGCTCTTCGAAATTCAACATTTTTGGTTCATAAACACCAAACCCAGAACCCAAATTCAATAAATCATCACCCATCAGATCAAAAAACGACGCCAGCTCAGTTACTGAAGGGCAACCAGAGAACCCTTCAACTGAACTTCGCTCGTGCACGGAAGAAACAGAGGAATTGTAATGTGAGTCCCAGTCACAGTCTTGACAGAGCATAAGATTTTCAGTGCAGCAACGAACCGAAACCGGTTCAGCCCTGCAGTTGTCACAGATTTGTGAACGAAGATGCCTGAGAGACAAAGCATTAGCTGAGTGAATTTGCTGATCACAGAACAAGCAAAGCTTGGCAGAGTCAGCTGTACAGTACAAAACTGCCAGCTTTGAGTTGCAAAAATCACACAGTGCCAACATAGAGCTTCCCGGACTCAATTTAAAACTGTCTTCCATTGATATTCCCGGCTTGCTATAGATTGTTCAACAAGCTTGAAGTGAATTACTGAATGATGATGGCGTAAATGTGGAAGTAGCAAAAGCAGTGGCATGTGAGAATGAGTGAGAGAACAGATGCAAAGCACAAGGTACGGGACCTTGTGATGAAACGAACATACATTGAAGCACATGATAAGCATGGAATGGCAGTATGCACACGTGTTAAAGATTTGGCGAAATATGGGGGTCCACACGTGATACATATCCGCCCTTTTTTGCTGAGCTGACCAGATAAAGTGCACGTGTATCTTTTCTTGCTTAATTTTTGGGCTCTGAGTTTAGGATGCAATCCAAGGAAAGGTTCTAAACGAACTCGTGAAATTACTAAATATACCCACAGAAAGGATGTGTGCACTCAGGAACTAAACGATGTGGCATGGTAAGGCATTATTTTTCAATTGGTGTTTTTTAACCTTATTTTAAAGAAGGAAAATGATGTTTTCGATGTAATAATTTTAAAATTAAAATGTGTTTGATTATTTATTTTGAAAAATATATAAAAAAATAAAAATGTGTATATTTTCTTACTTAATTTTTGAGCTCTAAATTTAGAATGCAATTAAGAGAAAGGTTCTAAATGAACTCGTGCAATTACTAAACATACCTACTGAAAGGATGTGTGTATTCAAAAAGTAAATGATGTGGCATAGTAAGGCATTATTTTTCAATTGGTGTTTTCTAACTTTATTTTAGAGAAGAAAAATGATGTTTTCAATGTAATATTTTTAAAATAAAAATGGGCTTGGTTGTTATTTTGAAAAATATATAAGAAAAAAATAAAAATATGTTTAATTTTTACTATGAAAACAAAAAAAATATATTTAATTGTTTATTTAAAAAACAGTAAAGGTGGGTTGGTAATTTTTTTAATTTATTAAAAAAGGGCTTTTCAGATTGATTTTATGTGGTAAGCTTACTGAATGGTCTATTGGTGGAAAAGTCTATTGCAAAATTTAATATCTCTCAACCATTAGAAGCAACAATTCAAATTCTTAGTATCCATGGAGCCTCTTACCAATAAAATCAAACCCTTATGGCGTTTTAGAAAGCTCAAATGATTAAGGATACAATCTGGCAATCGTTGGGTAACAGGGGGTGGGTTCTTTTAGAATAAAGTACCTACAATAAAACCTTGGTATAATAATATTCTATATATGAATAATTTTTATGTTAATAAAAAAAAATTGATCCTAATTTGAGCTAGCCATTAATAAGAATAAACTCTACATTGTAATAAGTTCAAATTTTTTTAGATTCCATCTTAAGAAACTTGCCTCTATATTATAATAGTTATCTATACATTACAAAATGTATACATTTTGTTGCATTAAAAGCTTAGGATGAACATAAATATTTTTCTAAAGTTGTTTGGGATAATGATTTATTTTTTAAATTGTTGCCAAATCATTGTATAGTATTTATATATTTTGCATTGAGAAAAAAATATTAAAGAAAATGCAACGGTTATGCTTTTAAGATGGCTTGCATATTCCTAATACCATATAAATAAATGTATGTTAGAAAAGCTATTAGTTAGCAACACAAAATAAAGAAACTACACAAAATAAAGAAGCAACACAAGATAAAGAGTAAAATGAGAGAGCAATATATTATAGAGTGATTTTATTCTTTCCAAAAATGTGTACAAAATAAAGATATGAGCTTTCCTTTTATAGTTACATAATCACTCTATAAAATTAATGGAAACATTATGGATCATAATTCCTTGTAAGATAGTGAGAGTTATAGAGAAGTCAAAGGTTGCTAGTGCAAAATAGTAGGGAGACTAAGAGATATAGGTTATGAACATCCATATTTATTTTAATAAATTCATAACACTCCCCTTTGGATGTTCATTACAAAGAATATGCATCATTAAAACCTTTACTAAAAGAAACCCCTTAGGGAAAAACTATTAAAGGAAAAAGATTGCATTATTCATTGACGTCTTGAATAATTTTAGAGATAAAGAGTCGCCTTATTAAAACCTTACTAAGAAAAACCGTATGGGATAAAAACCTAGTGAGGAAAAAGAGAACAACATATAAAATTCCCTCTAAAATAAATTACTTTCCCCAACAAGTATACTCCCCCTCATCTTGACATAGATTCTTCAAGATTTGGAGAAAAATCTTTGAGTTTATGCATCCCAATTTTGTGTACCAATTTTTTTAATGTTACTATTGGGAGGGATTTTGTAAGTAAACCTGCAAGATTGTCACTTGAGCGTATTTACTGAATATCTATATCACCACTCTTTTGAAGTTCATGTGTATAGAAGAATTTTGGTGAAATATGCTTGGTCCTATCACATTTTATATAACCATCTTTAATTTGGGTAATGCATGCTGCATTTTCCTCATATAATATTGTGAGGTTATTTTTAATTGATGACAATCTACATGTTTCTCGAATATGTTGTATCATTGATCTTAACTAAATGCACTCACAACTTGCTTTATGAATAACAAGTATTTCTGAATGATTTGAAGATGTTGCAACCATTGTTTGTTTCATTGATCGCCATGATACAACACTATTACCAAAGGTAAATAAATAACCCGTTTGATATCGAGTTTTATGTGGATCAGAGAAATATCCAGGATCTGCATATCCAATTAGTGGAGATTTTGATCGATTTGGATAAAATAAACCCATGTCAACTGTTCCACGGAGATAGCAAAATATATGCTTTACACCATTCCAATGCCTATAAGTTGGTGTAGAACTATATATTGCCAATAAATTAACTGAAAATGCAATATCAAGTCGAGTACAATTTGCAAGATACATGAGTGCACCAATTGCATTTAAATATGGTACTTCAGGACCAAGAATCGCTTCACCATCTTCTTTAGAACGAAATGGATTATTTTCCATATCAAGTGATCGTACCACCATTGGAGTACTTAATGCATAAGCTTTATCCATATAAAAATGCTTTAAAACTTTTTTAGTGTATGTTGATTGATGTAAGAGTATTTCACTTGGCAAATATTCAATTTGTAAGTCAAGACAGAAATTTTGTTTTTCCAAGATTTTTCATTTCAAACTCATTTTCAAACAAAAAGCTATTTTTGAAAGCTCTTCAGGAGTTCCAATGAGATTTAAATCATCAACCTATACTGCAACTATTGCAAATCCAATTTCAGATTTTTTAATAAAAACATAAGGAAAATTAGATTATTTACATATCCTTCTTTCAATAAATAATTGCTTAGACGATTGTACCACATACACCCAGATTTTTTTAATCCATACAAGAATCGTTGCAGTTTCAAAGAATATAAACTATGAGCTTTAAATTTGTTTGCTTCTGGCATATTAAATCCTTTAGGGATTTTCATCTAAATATTTGTATCAATAGAACAGATGAGCAGTCAGAACATCCATAAGACGCATATCAAGCCCTTCAGAGGCTACGAGACTAACTAGAAATCGAAAAGTAATTGCATCCATAACAAGAGAATATGTCTCCTCATAATCAATGCCAGGTCTTTGAAAAAAACCTTGTGCTGCTAACCTTACTTTATATCTCACAATTTCATTTCTCTCATTTTGTTTTCTAACAAATACCCACTTATAACCAATAGGTTTAATATCTTCATGTGTTATGACTACTGGTCCAAATACATTACATTTAGCAAATGAATTTAGCTATGGTTGAATAACATCTTTCCACTTTGGGCAATCATTTCTATGTTGACATTCCTCCATAGTTTTTGGATCATGATCATCATCATCATTTGTAATATTAAGAGAAACAATGAATGAAAAATATCATCAATAATATTTTTATTTTGATCCCAAGATTTTTCTGTACCAACAAAACCAATTGTAATTTCATTATTTTTTCTTTTTAGGAGAAATTGATACTTCTTCAGTTGTTGGCAAATTTTCTTCTTCTGGATCAATGAGACGAATATTATTTGATTGATCAATCTTTATTATTTGATTAGTAGGCAATGACTCTTCAGGAGTGCTAATTTTATTTTGTAACTTTTCTTGTGTTTTCCTTTTCCAGAGAATTTTGTCTTTTAAGCCAATTGGCCTTCCACGCTTTAGATGTACTTTATCTTCATTAGTTATGTCGTGTTATCTTTCAGGGATCTCAACACGTGCTGGGGCATTTTTAGCTGGAATATGTGATTTTATTATTTTTCTTGAATCAGTAAATGCATCAGGAATTTGATTAATATTTTGCAAATGAATGATCCTTTGAACTTCAAGTTCACTTTGATTTGTATGAGGATCAAGATGAGATAATGATGATGCATGCAATGTAATTTCTCGTCGTTAATTTGTTTTTGTCTTTTCTCCCCCTAATGACGGAAAAACTTGCTCATCAAAATAACAATCTGCAAATTGTGCAGTAAAAATATCTTCAGTTAAAGGTTCAAGATACCTAATTATTGATGGAGAATCAAAGCCAACATAAATTCTAAGTCTTCGTTGCAAACCCATTTTATTTCTTTTTGGGGGAGTAACTGGGACATAAACAACACATCTAAAAATTTTCAAATGAGAAATATCTGGCTATTGACTAAAAACAAGTTGTGAAGTTGAATATGTATAATAAGAACCTGGTCGAATGTAAATTAATGATGCAGCATATAGTATTGCATGTCCCCAACATAAAAAAGGCAAATTTGATTTAAGAATTAATGGTCTTGCAATTAATTGTAAACGTTTAATCAAAGATTCAGCTAAACCATTTTGCGCATGAGTGTGTGCGATATAATGCTTAACATCAAGTCCAATTGACATGCAATAATCATTAAAAGATTTAGATGTAAATTCACTAACATTATCAAGTCTAATTTTTTTAATAGGAAAATCAGGAAATTGTGCTTTTAATCTAATAATTTTAGCAAGAAATCTAGCAAATGCAACACCACGACTAGAAAGTAAAGAGACATGTGACCATCTAGTTGATTCATCTATTAAGATTAAGAAATAAAGAAACGGTCCACAACTTGGATTTATAGGGCCACATATATCCCCTTGGATTTTTTTTTAAAAATTTAGAAGATTCAAGACTTACTTTCATTAGAGATGACTGAATTATTAATTTGCCTTGAGAACAAGCAGCACATGGACTTTCAGTTGGCAAAAGAATCTTATGGTTCTTTAATTAATGTCCAGGTGAATTTTATATAATACGACGCATCATGATTGATCTAGGATGCCCAAGTCGATCATGCCAAAATTTAAAAATCTTAGGATCAGAGAACTTTTGGTTCATTGTAAGGCTTATTTTTATTGCTCTTATAATTGTATGATACAACCCAGAATAAAGGGAAGGTAGTTTTTCCAATACATGCTTCTGGCATGAAATAATTGAAGTAATGCAAAGAAATTTAGAATTACCTTCACTAGATGTTTTAATGTGGTATCCGTTTTGACAAATATCCTTGAAACTGAGCAGATTTCTGCTAGATCTGCTGGAGTATAAAGCATCATTTATTTGTCATTTTGTACCATTTGGTAACATAATATTAGCTCTTTCGACGCCTCAATTAGATTAGCAGAACCGGATATTGTAGTAACATTAGCCTTAGCTAATATTGAATTATGGAAATACTTTTTATATCGTAGAATTGTGCGTGTTGTCGTACTATCCACCAAACATCCATCTTCATTAATCACCAAGTGATTGTTCAAATTCATTGTATATCCTCACACATGGATATAAAATAAGTCAATTGAATATAAAGAATATTAAGGTAGTATAAAGAAAACATTACAGAAAATGTTTTATTAAAGAAATATAAAAGTTACATACCAAATTTTTATAAAACGCTCAAAATAATAAATAATCTTGCAACTTAAACACACCATAATTGTAAAGAAACACACCAAACTTCATACACACTAGTACTTATTTTAGAATTTAAACACACCAAACTTTAAAAATAAAATAATTCAAAGTGTAGCACTTTTAATCAGTCTTCACATGTCCATCACCAATTAAATGGTCAATTTTACCATTTGGATCTTCAAAAAAATCTAAAACATCCAAATGAGTTATATCAATTGGATTTTTATGATCTATGAAATTTGTCTCAATTTCTTTCCCTTTTGCCTTTTTGGATGCTTAATAAAGATCAACTAAATATTTTGGTGTATGACAAACATGAGACTAGTGTCCTTTCACACCACATCTGAAGCAAACATTTTCATGATCCTTTGGAGATTTCTTTTGTGGATCTTTTTCTTGCTTCTTATTATTGTTATACCACTTTGAGTGGTTTGATCGATATTTCTTATTATAGCCACCATGACCTTGATTATTTTTGTAACCACGGCCTTGGCCATGACCTCGATAAGCACTACAATTATTGGTTGAAATACTATTTACTTCAGGGATAGGTACATATACAGTCGAATGAGACTGATGGTTTTTAAACAAAAGTTCATTATTTTTTTCAATCACTAAAAGACATGATATTAATTCAGAATACTTTCTAAATCTCCGCTCTCGATATTGCTGCTGAAGGAGTAAATTCGAAGCATGTAAAGTAGAAAATGTCTTATCCAACAAATCTGTATAACTAATCTCCACTCTATATAATTTTAATTAAGAAACAATTTTGAATAATGCATAATTGTATTGACTAACATATTTAAAATCTTGTAATCGTAAGTGCATCTAATCATAATGAGCTTTTGGAAGTATAATAGTTTTTTGGTGATTAAATCTTTCATTAAGACATTCTCAAAGGACATATGGTTCTTTGACCGTTAGATACTCACTTTTCAATTGCTGGTGCGGTCTTGGGTTGATGTATCATTATTTTCTTTAACAGTATCTCCAAGATTCATTGCATTAAGGTGGATTTCAGTATCCAAGACCCATGATAGATAATTATCGCCAGAGATATCAAGTGTCACAAATTCAAGTTTTGCGAGATTTAACATTTTCAAAAAGCTATAAAACGATATAAACAAAGATAAATAATTGATTCATTATTAACAAGTAAATATTAGATGTCATATAATCACTCATGCTAATATAATAACAAAGTTCTATAATCATTATATATCATACTATTCATGTCATAGAATTCCTTTCAAATCTTATACCATCAATTTATGCATATTTCAAGAGATATAATGAAGACAAGTAATATACATACGACTTTGAGAGGTCAATGTTATTGCAAATACAAGCATGACAATAATAGCTAATATGACATGTTATTAGTGATGAACAATTATAGTTATATAATAATTAAAAGTGCTATATATGAAAAACAAAAGAATTAGTACCTAAACAGAGTCTCGTGCTGATAACGTGTTAGAAAAGCTATTAGCCAGCAACACAAAATAAAGGAGCAACACAAGATAAAGAGTAAAATAAGAGAACAATATATTATAGAGTGATTTTATTCATTCAAAAAATGTGTACAAAACAAAATGATGAGCTCTTCTTTTATAGTTACATAACCACTTCATAAAATTAATCGAAACATTATAGATCATAATTTCTTATAAATTAGTGGGAGTTATAGAGAAATCAAAGGTTGCTAGTCAAAGATAGTGGGGAGACGAAGAGATATATGTTATGAACATCCACATTTATTTTAATAAATTCATAACAATGTATTAGTTTTTAAAAACTATATCTATCTTTGTTATCAATGCCTATACATTAAACATTATTAATATAATTAGTGTATACTTTACTTCTATATTACTTGCACTAAAGATAACACTACTAGAAAAATGGTCTTTACTGGCATTAGAATAGTGTCAGTAATTACTTTTATTGATACTTGCTAATTGTGTCAGTAATCTGGCAGTCAGAAAAATAGTGACACTTGTAAGTGGTGTCACGAATTACTATTACTACAATATTACTATATTTAGTTATTGATATTTTATTAATGTCTGTGATTACTGTTACTATTGCATCACTGTTTAATTTATTTTAAAAAATAAAAAATTGAATTGGCTATTAATTTATTGGTAAAATTAAAAGGCACCACAAAAAAAACTTGATATGCATTACAAAATCTTTAATTTCATATTTAAATATTATTAGTATATATTACAAATTTCAAATACTTCGATAAACAAGATATTCTATTCTCGTAATTGAATAATCTTAAATACATAAGCATTTCTACCATCCAATCAAATGTCTACTAGTTGCGGCTACATATAGAAAATTTAGAAGCTAAATTGATAAGGATGACTGCCTTTCACTCTTTGAACATAAGTAGTGCAGTTGTGTTATCACGCCAGCAACTTCTCTATTCAATAGACTGGATAGGTTAGGATACAAGTGAAGTCGAGGAAGAAACACTTCAAACACACTAATCAAATATGCATATAAGTACATGGAAAACGAAAAAAAATTGACTGTCCATATGAGAAAATTTAGAAGAACTAAAGTTTATATTATAAGGCAACTCAAATCTGATTAAAGTTTATTTCATAGAAAGGAAAATTAAAAGGAAAGGCCAATGTGAAAAAATTTAGAGATATGAAGGTGAAAAAATCGCGAATGACGCCCGGTGCCGCTATTTTTCTCAGCACACCATCTTCGCTAGATCTTGAGGAGCCTTGTAGTCTTAGCTTAGCCTTCGCTGATTCAGTTGCAGCTATATAGCTTGGCAGCGATGGACTGCTCTGCAGCTCATTCTCTGCACGTTCTTTCTTTGTCAGAACAACAACTTTCCTGCTAGATTTATTATTCTCATTGTTTGCTGAATCCTCCTTTGGTTCAAAATTACCATTTGTCATGGGAATAGTCTCGTCTTTAGCACCACTCTTTATCCAAGGTTTTGACTCATCTGCGGCTAGGTCACTGGGTGGTACATCAGACATCTCATTCATTTCCACTAGGTCTGGCGTGGCTTCTACTTTGGGTAGTTTGGATTGTTTCAAAGTTGTCTTTTTCTTCATCTTCTCACCTGAATTTCTCAAGCTCCCTTTCAAACCTTCATGACATACTGAGCTTGTTGGCAACTTATCCAAACTACGGTTTTGTTTTTCAATTTCAAATTCTGATTGGACAAATGCAGAATTTTCTACTAGAGGATTATTAACCTTTCTCAGGCTACGCTTAACCTTTTCAAGTTCACTTTGTGGATTTTCATGCACTGGATATGCTGGATGGCTTAAAGCTTTCTTCAGACTTTGTTTGGATATCTCAAATTTGGGGGTTGAGTGCACTGTGATACTGTCTGCATTGGCAGCAGGGTTCCTGTGAACACTTCGTTTTGGTCGGCCTGTTTCAGCTTCAAGCGTTTGAGCACTAACATGCTTCTTCTGAGATTTTGAGTCTGACACTTTCTTTGGTTGGGGAGCTGGTTTCCAGATGTGAAATGTTGACCAGCGTTTGAGACCGAATTTGGCTCCACAGAATCATATTGCAGTTGCAAAGACAACACAATTGGTGATGAAGCAAGAAGCTAAAGCAAAAAACAAACTGTCACTTACCCCACATCCAAAAAAAAGACCAAGAAGGTTGTAGATCAAAAAGAAAAATTGCAACTACATCCTGCCATATTTGCCAGCAGGTTATTAGTTAAATTGGAGGCCTCCGGCAAAATACAATGGGTGCCATATTCAAATTAGAACTTAATGTCTTTGATTGCACAGGCTCTGCCATGTACATTCATCCTAAATAATATGACATATGAACATAAAGCTCAATCCATTAAAGGGAAAAATCATAATCGGATAAATGGGCATGATAATGCCGAGAATACCTTAGAGATAAAAAAGAACTTCTTGACAGCTTCGATAATCATGTAGACAAATTAAGTTCAACAGGATCCACAGGTTTGCCCTGCTGAAGAACAGAGCAGTTAAAAGAAAAATGAAATTAATTAGAAGCGAACCAGGCATGTGAAATTCAGGCAGTTTAGTAATGTCTGGAATGTATAAATAACCCATCCGTATATTTGTAGATGAAGGCTGTCTACATAAAGCGACGCATGTATCCTAAATGAATGGAACAGATGAAAAGTAAGAAGGGATATATTGATTTGTACAAGTACACAGTTGCTGCAAGGACAACCATTCAATGCTTAACCATAAAAAAGGTTCACTCTGACACCAATGTACCCCACCTGAGCTTTGGGTGGAAGTTCATGACATGCTCTATTCTGCATTGTTCATGGAATCAAAGCAAGACAAGTAATCAAGCCTCTCCATGCGAGACCTTTACTATTGAACAATAAACGACAATATCTCCACATTCAACATTATGCATTAATAGCGAGATCAGTGAAATATATTTAAAAGATTAATCTTCACGGAAAGAATATGTTATTTTAAAATAAATAAATAAAAAGAAGAGCAGTTAAATCCCTATCAGATGAGCTCTCAAGAAATTACCAAAAGCGTCAATGGAGTGCAAGTTTTCCCCACTTCAAGTCCAATATCAGAATGTCTGACCTTTCTACCACGAACAAGTGCCTGTAACTTGACAAGCCCCAGCATAGTGCCGAGAGTAGCAGCTGCTTGTCTTCTCACTAAATGTCCACGAATAAGAGCCTGCAGCCTTATTATGCCTTTAAGGGCTCGAAATGCTCGCTGAGCCTTCACATCAAAAGCTAGTATTAGTGTGAGGTATCAAAAATACAATATACCTATGGAGAAAGAAAGGATTGCAAAAGGTCTCAAATATATATTTTCAACGGTGTGTTCACTTGATAAAGACTGAATCGCATCCAGGGATGTGAGGGAATGCCTATAAGCAACTCAAACAGAATAATACCGACTGACCACCAAATAATATGTTTAAGAAAGAATACCATCATTTCTTATTTACATACACTACCCTGTTAGCATATAATTTGCTAACCATGTCAACTAATTGAAACGCACCCAACAATTTTCACAAGTATCTCATCAAACACTTTGTAGACACCATAATAGTCTCCAAAAACTATAAATGACCGACACAACTTTTACCATTCACATATCAACAAATCAAAACGCGGAAAAAAGAATTCCAAAACCGTGTATTAGTTGAATAAAAATAAAAGAATTAGTAAACCTACTTAAAATTCAACAAAAAGAATCAAATTAATTTCTTAATAAATTCACATATAAGTAGAGAATATTTAATAATTATTAATTATTTAGCTAATGCTCACCTTACTTAATTACCATGCCCAGATCTACAAATGCTTCACCTAAGTGGTGCTTCTGCTTCTTCTTTAAACAGCCTCCAACAACGCTCTTTAACTTTGACCAAGGCATCCGTCCACGATCTTGGAGCTAAATTAAACACCTCAAATCATTTTTCTCGATGACGAAGATTGGCGTTAGGCAAAAAAGTGGCTAGAATTTCACGACCGTGTGAGATTCTGTTGGATTGTAATAGAAAGATTTAAGGTTAGGGATTGAAAAGAGGCGAGATTGGGAGGGAAAAATTGAGTTAGATAGTAAGAGACTGTGTTGGACTGTAAGAGAAACATAAGAGAGGAGTGGCTGAGGAAGAGTTGGGGTTGATAAGACGACGCTGTTAGATTAGAGTTTTTGTGAATTTGGTGAAGTTAGGGTTTTTTAGATTTGGGGAGTTTAGGAGGGAATGAGAAAAATAAAATTTTTTGTCTAAATTAAACAGGAAATGTTAAAAAAAAATGTTTGGTTTAGTCGTTACTTTTCTGAACAAGAAAATTTGAGTTTTGAATGTACTGGTCTTTTTTTCGTACTTAAACGCTTGAGTACTAGAGGTCTTCGGATCGAGTTCTATTTGGAACCTAATTAGAATTATTTTATTTTTATTATTGATACCTTAATATCAGAAATCTATGTCTAAGTTACAGACATTATAGTATCAATAATTTGTGATAATTTTATGTTAAACACGGAAAATGATCTATATATATAAAAATACTGATACTTTTTAAAAAAAGGGTAGGGTTATTTGAACCCACTAATTTACTCAATAAATCCACTTTAAAAATAATTTTTTATTATTAAAATACCCCTAATTTAAATTACAGTTATGGATACTAGAATATAATAAAAAAAAACAGAATTTTTACTCTTTAAACTCATTTTTATATTCAACATAGTTTTATAGAACCCTAATCAAATTTTCATTAAATCCTAATCAATCAAGAGGTCTCTCAAGCCATATATATTGTTAAATAGGCACATGTGAGTTGATTCAGAGTAACAAAATTAATTGTTAGTGATTTGATGGATATTGATTTTATGGAGGATTAATTTTTTAATTGTTATGATTCGTTTGGGAATGACCCCTCACTCAAAATTGTTTAATTAATATTGATGATTAAATTTTCAATTAATAATCAATTATTATTTTTTCCCAAATTCTGAAAAAAATATTTTTTCTCAAATTCCTCATATTAGATTTTCATACCATCATACAAGATTTTTCTCACCAATATGACAACTATTTTCTCTATTTAGAATGTTTTGATTCATTTGTCCTTAAACGAGGGCCATTCACTCAAAATTGATTATTAAATTTATAATTAATAATCAATTTCCAATCTAATGGGTTTATAAATGAATATTATGGGTTTAATGAGTAAAATCACTATTATTATAAAAACTGGGTTTAGAAATGACATATTAGGTATTTTAGTGGGTTTACTGAGTAAAATTTAAAATTTTAAAATTTAAAGATGGGTTTATTTAGTAAATAGATTTATTGAGTAAATTGGTGGGTTCAAATAGCCCCACCCTTAAAAAAAATGGAAAGTCACTTTCCCCCCTACAGAAATCAATATATACTATTTAACTCCCTGCTGTTTTTATAATGGCCAAAAACCCCTCTGACAGCATAAGTTTACAATATTACCCTTATTTTTAACTACTCTTTTATTTACATTTATTATAAATTAAATAAATTACATGAATAGAAACTAAATAAAAAAATTAAGTATTAAAAACAAGAAATATATATTTTGATATGAGTAAAAAATTAATAATAAAATTTTTTTCTTGTAATTATTTATTTTGTGAACATTTTCTTATAATAAATATTTTGTAATATTTTAAAATTAAATGTAAAAAGATAGGCAAAATATTTTATTATTTATCTTATAATAAATTTTTATTTGTCATTCAAGTTTTCTTATAATAATTTTTTTATCATTTTATAATAATTTTCTTATATATTTATTATAAGAAAATTTCATAAATTAAATAAGTACAAGAAAAAAATTTTATTATTAATTTTTTTGCTCATATCAAAAAATATATTTCTTATTTTTAATGCTTATTTTTTATTTAGTTTCTATTCATGTGATTTATTTAATTTATAATAAATATAAATAAAAGAGTAGTTGAAAATAAGGGTAATATTGTAAACTTATGCTATCAGGGAGGATTTTGGCCATTATAAAAACAGCAGGAGAAAAAATGGTATATGTTAATTACTGTAGGGGAGAAAGTGGTAATCTCCCTTTAAAAAATTATCACAAATCAAGTGTCACTATTTTTCTAATAGTGTAATTAAGTGAAAACAATAATTTTTTAACAGTAACTCTACTGAATTATATCCCTTTATAGTAATAAAATTAGTTTGATCCTAACTTTATTTTACCTTTTTCAGTGACACAGGCGCCGACTTTATTTATTCAATAGAGGGGGCATCTTAAGTGGTGGACATAATAGGTGTTGCTTTTAGAATTTGGAATCATGTACGTGCATTTTGCCTGTGAAGAGTAAAATAGAAAATGTGTCGGGGAGAAGGACTTGGACACTTCATCAATGGTTTTCTGAGCAAACCCTCGACACCAAATATATAAAATATCAATTAACTTCCTGGTAGACATATCTTTTCTTGATTTCGTTCTTCTTTCCTTTCCGGCGAGGTCAAAATCATCTCATTTTCAAAGGATTTTGAAGGGTCAGAGAAGCGCACTCCATATGCGTGCATCCATTCGGTACTCTTTTTCTTTGAGAATAGCGTTATTGGTAGTTGAATTAATTCTTCTACACTCATATACGTGATGAGTGGGATTCTAAACTTGTACTTGACACATTAACTCGAGATTTTATCAACCGAACTAATAGACACCCTGCATGAGAGTTATATCGAAGATATATATCATTGCATAAACAATTTGCTTCTTGTTATAGTTGGCCTCTGTCTGCTTGGAAACTGTGACTGTAGCTTGATTTAGGAAACTTGTCAATATGTGTGCATGAAAACAACTTCTTTCTGATTGTGATCAGTCTGACAGTCCTTGCACAAAAGCTTGGTACTCGATCATTGGTTGCGATTATTGTAAAAATTAACCGAGTGTCATAATTATGCATGCAACTGTGCAGCCTTTGGCTTTGACAGAATTTAGATCGATCCTTTCGATTGGAGGAGCTTAATATCAGACAAAAGTTGTGTGGCAAATGTGAATGATATTGGAATATTGAGAGCTTCTAGGGATTTGGATATTCCGTCCTCAAATGGAGATAAAGAAACAAAGTGATCAATTGCTTGCATCAGTTGCATGGGTCACTGCAGCTTAAGGGAATATATTCCATTATGCGTCCAGCTGAATTGTGCACATGATGAGTGGAAGAAAAATTTATATTAAAAAGAAAAAGACCTGTTTAGTTAATAGTTTTACAATCAGAAATCTACTGGGATTAATCTAAATCAGTGTAATTGTGGCGCAATCCAAACTTCTTCACTAGTTACTAATTAATAATTGAGGAGTTGGGAAACCGATCTAATCTACCCATATTTGTGAAAAAGGTAATTTTCACCTACTCAATAATAGAAGGAGAATAGGAATCCCCGCGGTTGTAAAGAGAGTGTATCATTGAGCAGCGGCGGATTCAAACACTTAAATTAAGGGCAGTTTAGTTCAAAATTTTTAATTTATTTGGGCACCTATTATTCTTTTTATTGTTCACTTGAGTAGGTTTAAAGTCTCAAAAACTCAAATTCTATTGTGACCACATTTGTAAAAGCATCATTTTTCTAAATAATATCCACCAAATATCTATAAAAAAAAATTGTATAGCTATTAAGATTTGAACCAAGTTTCAAAAACCGCTAAATAGCATTCTTATCACTATAGTACAAATATTTTTTCACATAACAAATATACGCAAATTGTTTTTATTTAACTTTTTTAAAAAGAATTTGGGGTACATTTAAAAAAAAAATAATGGCTTAGAAGGAGGTGAAGCCCCTCCTAAGTTGGGTCCGCCCATGTCACTGGAGGCTATATATGGCCTTAGTGGCAAAAATAATGAAAAATTAAACACACTACTGAGATATAGGCTATAAATAGACAGTGGAAAACATAGAAACAACATTCCAGTGGTGCATCAATAATATTAGAGGAAGAGAGGTCTAACATGAAGAAAAGAGTGCTAGTTTGGTAGCCAAGGATGACTTGCCTGATCTCTCCTAAGTGGTTTCAAAACGTTGAATATTTAAACCCTTGGGTGGGTACCAGGCAGTCTCCTTGGCTAACTTGACAGCCTCTCTTCTTTCATGGTAGCCCTTCTTTTCTTCAACAAGTAATTAAGCATCAAACTACCATGAGCAATCGCAAAATTAAGAATCATATCGCTGCCTAATTAATTAAAAGAATATTACGTCGTGTGATCATCAAGAAGGGAGGTCTTACATGAAGATAAGAATACTGTTTGGTAGCCAGGGATGACTTGCCTGCGGCTTCCAATATTGCTAGCTAGGTTTCACCATCATCAATTAAAGCTGCTGTAGACTGCCAGGCAGTGTCCTTGGCTAAGCTGACAGCCTCTTCTCTCTCATGCCAGGCCTTCTCTTCTTCTAGGAGCCCATATGTGCATGCCTATTAGCTGTCTGTGACCTGGTCAGAGTTCAAATATAAGGAGCCTGCAGGTTTTCATTTACTTTCATGCCTTGGATGAAACTCGTCAAGATTAATTTTTTTTCTTTTTTTCTTTTTAAAGTTTATTGGTCCTTGAATCTTGAAAAAATGCTCCCCAACAAGGTTTTTAGAATAATTAAACTTCTGACGAAGCAGTAATGCATCATGCATATCCAACTCCAAATTAATGTCGACTTTCTCATCAATTTTCTCAAAACTTAATAGGAACCATATAACCATACTTTCATCTTCATCTTGATTTCTTTGGTGCATGGCACTTCTCGAAGATAACTTCTTGTATGAGCGAAACGATTACCAAGCCTTTTGTGTCATTCCCCAGATATTGTTTCAGCTCAATTGTCTTCAAGAGTAACCTTTTTCACTTTAACATACGAATACATATCAATCATGGTTGCTCTGTCTTTAACTTCTATAATTACACTCAATGGTCAGTTCAAGAATGGATGGTACCCTTCTTTTAAAACTTGGGACACTTCTTCAGTCATTTCTTTAAGGACATCTAAAATTTCATGGAAAAGCGTAGACAAATGATGCAAATCAAATATTTTCTCATTCATAATTAACTAGTTGACGTCGAATTTTGTACTTTTTAGATTTATTTTTATTTTTTAAATGTAGGTGAATTATTATTTAATTAATTTATTTACATGTAAATAATAAAAAATAACATAAAATAAAGTACAAAGAGATTCCCTCTTACTATTGAATCAATTTAGTCGAACTTGCTTAACGAGCACCATTTATTTTCCTGTCTGCAAACTTTACGTAAAATCCATTCACTGGTGCAAATAATAACCCACTCTCCCAAAAAGACCGATCAACAAACCCATTCTCCCAAAGAGACCAATCAACAAACAATGTTTGATAATAGATTGACATGAATAAAAAACGTAAAGACTCCATGAAATCCTCCTGAGAAACCAATCAACAAACGATGCCTAACAATAGATTGAGATGAGTATAAAAATAAAAACTCCATGAGTAGTTGTGGCAGATGCTGTTAACTCTTCTTCATTGCTATTAGTACTATTAGTACTGTTCACCCAATACTATTCATTTACTGTTCATCCCACATTATTATTCTACTATGTAAAGAAGTATCTTCAATGTACTCTATAATAAACTAACTTCAACGTAACGTGTGGAACACAGTCTTATTTGTAGGGAAGGGTTATGCTCCCATAACTACTCATAGTAGAATCCATATTCATTTTTAATTTTGATTTGCTTCCGCTCCATGTGTGACAAGTATTTTATTAAAATAAAAGTCCTATAATCTATTTTTAAAAAATAATAATAAAAGTAAACTAAGAAGTCTCCCAATTAATGTATACTTCCAATTTGTAACCCCCATCTTCCAATTAATGTAGAATTTAATAAGGACTATTGTAAGAAGATAGCAAATTAAATAAGATTCGAAGAATAGTACCAGGTAAGATATCAGCAGATGGGGGCTTCCTTGCTCTGCAAGCAGAGTAACCGACTACTTCATGGTGATTCCGGCGTAGTAAATTAGAATTTAGAAATTTTCAATGTGATAAGTAGTTGAGGATTCGGACCGTAGAGTTTTTTATGCAGTATTTGACGAGGAAACTTGTTACAAAGAGTTGTTAATATACAGAAGGGCGGAGGCCTTAGCTAAGAATTGAGAGTAATACTCATATTTGAACTAAAGAGATTAAAAAAACACTATAAATTGACACTACTACATCACTCGATTTTTTTTATTACTATTTTTGTCACTATTGTATCACTGCGAGGACTCTTATCATTTTTCACAATTGAATATTAAAGGATCCTCGTATATATGCAGTAATAAACGATTGTACAATATTTACTATTATCACTCGTTGATTTAGGCAAGCAATGACTGCATATGGAGAGATCTTGGTTATATGATTTTCATGAATCAAATCTTTCATTTGTTCAGAGATTGAATATTTGTATTTGTTGTATATGCGCCATTGATCTCGTGGATTAGGAGAATCTTGGTCTTCTTGTTTATCAGTAATACTTATGTCCTGCTCGAAGTGCTGCACTTGTAAGTTCTTTAAATTCTGTTTTATTGGTTATTTCATATGCGGCATGAGTGGTGAAAGACGATGTAGCTTCGACTCACCCCCCACCCCCAGGAGTTTATGGATAGACGGCAAATGCTTTTTCCTGGACTCAACATTGATATGAGCTTGTAATGTATGGAGTGTTTTTTTTTTTAAATTAATAAGATTCTTATTCATACAAATACATTTATGATAAAAGATTGTGAATCAGCATAATTCAGATCAAATTTGTGACTGGGTCATTCTACAATGCCGTGATTAAAATCACGATATCAATACCGTAATTAAACATAAATTGTGTAAATAAAACATAAGACATGTAAATTTAACATATAACTTATAAATCAACATTAATAGTAAAAAAATATAAATTATGTAAATGGAACATATGACTTGTCAATGGGAGGTAAAATAAGTAAATTAACATAGGAGTACTAAATTGATGTATTATTGATAAACAAAACCAAAACTTATAAATGTAACATCAAACTTATAAATCAATATTAAGAAGAAAATAAAACATAAATTGTGGAAATGAAACATAACACTTATAAATAGAAAGTAAAACAAGTAAATCAACATAAGAGTGGTAAATTGATGTATTATTTGTAAATAAAACAAAAACTTATAGATATAATATAAAACATGTAAATCAACATTAAGTATAATATAAAATATAAATGATGTAAATAGAACATAAGACTTGTAAATGAAAGGTTAAATAATAAATTAACATAGGAGTGGTAAATTAATATATGATGCAGTGGAAGTTTAGTGTTCAAAATATTTCGTTGATTATAAAGAATACTGGAATAAAAGAACAAACTAAATTCACATTGATTCACCGTGAATTTACAGGTTAAGACTCGTTGATTCCACATATTACTGAGAATAACTAAACTCAAATACTCACAAAAAGATTTGAAATCTGAAAATATTATTGAACTCGAATCTATAGTTTATTCCAAGAAAATAATCAAATAACAAATAATCCAAATCAAAAGCTATAAAAGATACTTATTTATATAAACTGAGACTTATCCTAATTTAACTAGAAAACTTATTTTAATACGATTTATACCTGAATTAGAAATACAACTCAAATAAGCAATGCCTAAACAATGAAACTCTAAATAGGAAATTAAATTAAATTAAATTATAATACAAATTAATTAAAATATTTCTAAATATTATAAATTTCAATCTAATTAGGATTTCATCAATTTCTTACTCTATATCAATATATCATTAGTAAATAAAATATAAACTTATTAATATAACATAAAACTTGTAAATTAACATTAAATGTAAATAAATCATAAATTAAGTAAATAAAACATAAGAGCTATAAATAGAATGTAAAACAAATAAATTAACATAGGAGTGGTAAAATGATGTCATATTGGTAAATTAAACATAAACTTACAGATTTATCATAAAACTTGTAAATCAACATTAAATGTAAAATAAAACACAAATTAAGTAAATAAAACATGAGATCTATAAATAGAAGGTAAAAACAAGTAAATTAACATAAGAGTAGTGAAATGATGCATTATTGCTAAATAAAACATAAACTTATTGGTGAAACATATTAATTTATTTATTTTACCTTTCGTTTACTATTCTTATATGTAATTTACAAAATTTATATTTATCGCAACAATAATACCATAATTTTAATCACAGACATCATAGAATTTTCCATTTGGGGACCATGTATCATGATTGGGTCTCCAATTGGGCTTGGTTCTTCTGTTTAGCAGGGGCCTTGGTGTTATCCTTTGGAGAGTAGTTATATCTATACCCCTCAAAATTCCTCATAAAACTCTTTATTTTTTGGGGGGAAATTACCTAAGTATTCAAAGACAAATTAAATATTTTTTTGTTTCAAATAAAAAATTAGTTAAACACTTAAATAAAAATATTATTTTAACAAAATTGTTGCACCCATCTCATTTCAAAATTTATATTTTTAAATTTTTATTGAAAATTATTCTTTTAAAGAAAATTATAAGAATTTTTAGTAATGGCAATATAAATAATATAATACGAAGACAATGATAATAGATTTTAGGATTTGTATGAATTTTGTAATAAAAACTTAAAAGATATATATATTTTTTGGTGGAATTTTGTGGAAAGATGGTTAATTTTTTTAATATAGATTTGTATTTTTTAAATTAATATTGGGGTGTGTACACACACACTTTGCATTAAGTCAGTAACCCAATGCTTCAAATTCATTTCTCCCGCGAAAGTTTCATCTGTCGGCTTTCTCCTAGTATATGTTTCCATTGACATAACACCACAGCTATAAACGTCCCCCTTCCCGGATACTTTTCCTTTTATCCCAGTACTCTACATATGATATAAAAAATAATAACAGTGAAGAAGATTTAAGATGAGATGAAATATTAGATGTGGAACTAACCTGGTGCCATATAGCAAACGTCAAAAAGTTTTGCGTTTGTACAAACTCATTTTCACCTATGAGCATTGAAATGACAAAACACTCAAATGTGCAACCATGTCCTCATCTAGCAACATGTTGCTGGGCTTTAAGTCCAAAGTAGACTATAGGAGTTGAAGAACCAAAGTGGAGATATTTTATGTTTAATGTCTGTAAAGTGTCTAAGCAATAGCTGTAAGAATACAACCCCTTCTCTAAACCTTGTTAAAATTATCACCAGCTGCTCAAACAATGATTTTAAAGCATTGTGATAAGGTCCTAATCAGATGCTTGCTAACAATTGCGAGTAATATAGTTGTTCTACTTTTGGTGAGAATGACCACAAACAAATATTTGAGATAATTTTTAAATGACTTTTATTTCAGTACTAGAGCTTATTTGTAACAGCAAGCGTAACAAGCTCAAATCAAGTAAAAAAATAAATAAAGGAAAATATCAGCCTAACTATAAACTCGAAACATAATTCAAATCAAATGTAACAACCAAGATTTGATTCCTCACTCAATCTGCAATGATCACTTGACGTGGTAAACCAACCGTTATTGCTCCAGTAAGCATCCCCACACAAACTTCATGTGAAACATGTCTTGTATGTGCCATGCATGGCTTGCATGGGTTACGTAGTAGCTCAAGCATAACCCTCATACTTGTAGTTAGGGTTGGGTACTCTCATTGATCTTCGTGGTTCTTTATCAATACCCCTTCCTTGAAGAGGACCCTTGTCCTCAAGGGTCATGTGAGGAAACTGTTGTTTGATCAAAGTGGTGTCCTCCTATGCTGCTTCTTCAAGTGGCAACCATTTCCAACGAATTAAGCTATGTTCTATAAACTTGCCTCTGCTTTTCAGCCAACGACTATCAATAATAGAGTCAGGTTCCAAAATTATCACCCCGTCATCATCGATAGGTGGCAGATTGATTATGTTACTAGGCAAGTCTCCCACAACCTTCTTTAATAGTGACATGTGGAACACTGGGTGAATTCGTGCCCCCTCTGGCAATTGTAATTTATAAGCTATGACACCGACCTTGTGGAGAATTTGATACGGCCCAAAGAACTTACTGGCTAACTTTTGATGCGCACGCTTAAAAACAGAAGACTGGTGATGGGGCTGAAGCTTAATAAATGCCATATCACCTTCCTGGAACTCAATTTCCTGTTGATTTTTATCGACCGTTTGCTTCATTCGATTTGCCGCTGTTGCTAAATTTCTTTTCAATTGAAGCAACAATTTATCATGTGATATTAAGGCTTGATCAACTTCATGCATTGGTGAAGATCCAACGTGATACATTGGCACAGTTGGAGGTGGTCTGCTGTATAGAGCTTGGAAAAGAGTCATGCCGGTTGACACATGATAGGTGGCGTTATACCAAAATTCTACCCAGGGCAAATATGAATGCCACTTCCACGGCCATTGATGAACAAAGCTCCTCAAATATTGTTCCAAACATCGATTAATCACCTCTGTTTGCCCGTCGGTTTGGGGGTGATATGCTGAGCTCATTTTCAATTGGGTACCTGACATATTAAAAAATTCTTGCCAAAACTTACTTATGAATATTGGATCCCGATCGCTGATTATGGATTTGGGCATGCCATGAAGTTTAATAACCCATCAATGAATTTTTCCGCTACTGTTTTTGCCGAGAATGGATGAGATAAAGACATGAAGTGAGCAAATTTACTGAGTCTGTCTACCACAACCAGGATCGTGTTTTTCCCTTGGGAACTTGGCGGACCTTCAATAAAATCCAACGTTATGTCGTCCCATACCTGGCAAGGGATTGGTAACGGCTGAAGGAGTCCTGCTGGTTTAAGAGTTGTAGCTTTTGTCCTCTGGCAGGTTTCACATCTACTTACATACTCCTGAACCGATTGAAACATTGAAGGCCAATAGAACTACTGTGCCAACTGTTTGTATGTGCGTAAGATTCTAGATGTTGGGAAAATATGCTCTTTAAAAGTATATGTGTTTATTTAATTGTAATAAATAATTTTTCTGATTAATAAAATAAATGAGGTATTTTATTCAAATATTTTAATTGTATTAATATTTTGATTAAAGTCCATTTAATCATATTATATGTATTTATGTGATCACCATGTGGATTCACAGAAGACATAAATACAAGTTATCTTATGATTAAACAAATTTAGTTCGCAGTTGATAAATAGAGTTGGACGCTCTATTTATGTTTAAACTGTAGTAAATTCATTGAATGATTTTTCTTAATCATGTATGAATTGACTGATGTAGTTTGACTACATTGAGCTGGATCACATATGAGATTTAATTAACCTTGAAATGACTGTCAGACTTATTAAATTTCATAAGCATTGATTTTACTGTAATCTTAATCTTGAGTTAATTATGATTTCATGATTGTAATTGTTATTCCATTTGAGTTACCAATGGGCACGACACATACTTGTAGTCAAGATTGCCCGGTATCTTGGTGGGAGCAATTATGAGTATTGGAGTTATAGATTGACAATATAGAATTTGTACAACACATCTCTTGATGAGTTTTCGGCACTTCATCATAAAATTCTCTAACCAGAGTGTGTCAACATATTTAGTATGTTGAAAATGATCATCAGAGAAAACCAGTAAGAATCAAGGAACAAGATGTAATTAAATTGATTGGACAGTTGAGATATCGATTTAATTAATGATGTGGTACAAATGATTGTGCAATAAAGACATCAATGTGGCTTGGGACGAATTATTATTCGAGCATACAATTATGGAGGTCAGTTCCAATCTTTTAGCAGAGTAGATTTGGAATTAAATAATTGGGCAAGTTTAATTACAAGCCTAATTATTGTAGCCACTATTGTATGTTTCCAAATGATCCCGAGTTAGCTCATTTAATTGACTATGCCACTACTGGATTAATAAGTAAGATAACTAGTTATTTGGGTTAAAAGCCTAAATATATTATTTAGTGAGAGGCTCCATGTAATGTACTTATGTCTAAGGGGCCTTGTGTTATTTTATAAGGTGGGCCCTATGACAAGAAAGAAGTAACGTTACTTTTGGTTTATTATTTTTAATTTAAATCAAATTTGATTTAATAGAATTAAATAATATAAAAAATGGAGCCTAGGGTTTCCACTAGATAGAAATATAAAAGGGTTTATTTTCTCCCAAAAGAAATAGAGCAGTCACTTTATACAAATTAGAGAAAAAAATTTTGAGCAGTCACTTTATACAAATTAGAGAAAAATTTTTTTCTCTTTATTGTTGAGAGGAAAATTTTCTCATGCTAGTTGCTTTAGTGGTGATAAAAGCACCCACATGTCAAGTGCAGATCAAACTTGAGTCATAGCCTAGAAGATTATTGAAATACTAACTAGGCAACCCAAGAGGGGGGTGAATTGAGATTTTAAAAATTATTCAACTAAAAACAAAATATCATGCAAATCTAAAACGAAATTAAAACAATAATCATTAAATCAATCACAATGTAAAAAGATAAGGGAAGAGAGATTCAAACACGAAGATTTTTACGTGGTTCGGCCAACCTCGCCTACGTCCACGCCTCCAAGCTTTCCGGGCTTGAGGTTTTCACTAAGAAAGCCTCCAAGGCTTCAAATGCTTACACTTGACTTCCAAGGTGTCAATGAACCTTTACAACAAGAGATTATCCCTAATCTCTTAACCCAAGTGTATCCCAACACTTACAATCACTCAAAATAAAAGATTACAAACTGTTTTTCTCTCACACAATATTTAAGATTACAAATCAATGCTCAATGTGTGAATAGATGAAGCAAGAATATGTTTAAAGCTCTATGAAGATTGTATTCTCGAGTATATGCTCAATGGATGTGTTGTGATCAGTCTTCTTTGAATTTGAATGAGCTTATTTATATTTGGAGCTGAAAAACTAGCC
This sequence comes from Citrus australasica, assembly GCA_029618585.1. Lineage (NCBI taxonomy): Eukaryota > Viridiplantae > Streptophyta > Magnoliopsida > Sapindales > Rutaceae > Citrus > Citrus australasica. The sequence goes on along the minus strand of JARCIV010000002.1, from coordinate 8,336,488 downwards.
GTTACTGACTGTCGGCCCGAAAACGGTTCACCGTTATCCGTTAACGGTTAACTGTTTGCGCTGGTCAAAGTTACCGTTGGGCCAAATTTTAAATAAACGGTTTGCCGTTTAGGGTTACCCTTTCGCCGTTAACTTCCAGAGACCAGCAAGATGAACACCAGTTATCCGTTTAGAGTAAACGCTTAAGGATTTGCATGAAGTGACTCTCTGGATGTTATCGGTTAACCGTTTGTGATAAACGGTTCGCCGTTAGTTTCCAGTAACCTGCAAAATGAACATCAGTTACCCGTTCTAAGTAAACGGTTAAGGATTTACATGAAGTGACTTTCTGGATGTTATCGATTAACCGTTTGTAATAAATGGTTCGCCGTTTGTTTCCAGTAACCTGCAAAATGAACATCAGTTACCCGCTTTAAGTAAACAGTTAAGAATTTGCGTGAAGTCACTTCTTTGGATATTATCGGTTAACCGTTTGTATTAAACGGTTCGCCGTTAGTTTCTAGTAGCCTTTCCATTTTTCCGTTTTTCATAAACGGTTAGATCTTAGGCAAATTGTTGCTCTCTGATAATAATCGGTTAACCATTTAAAAGATACCGGTTCACCGTTTATTTCCAGAATCACATTTTAAACCAGATTTTGCAAAGAATCTTTTTCCAATTTGAAAGTCCATCTTTTATAAGTATAAATGGGATGGTTTTTAAGACTTTCGTTTATTAAGAAATAGCTCCAATATTTTTATCAAAAACCATTTAAGGTTTGTTATCATCAAAATCAATATTATTAACATATACATGTTAACAATCTCCCCCTTTTTGATGATGACAAACTTCATTCAATATTTAGCTCCCCCTTAATATGTGCTCCCCCTGAATGTATGGCCAAATTAAGAAATGTTCAATAAGAGGATTTTTGCTCAAGAGAGAATTTTTAAATGTATTTTAAATCTCCCCAATTATAAAACATTTTTAAATTCATTCTAAAACTCCCAAATTATCTCCCCCTTCATCATCAAAAAGAAAAAGAGAAAAGAAAGAAACGCAAATCCAGTTTTTGGCGAGCGAAAATTTTGGCAGAGTTTCCCCTTAAAAATGAGCAAAACCATTAATACAGATGAGAGAAAAATACTTCCAAAATAGATTACCAACATCATCAACAACCCAACAACGCCATGAGCAAACTAACACTTCAATATTCAATAAACCACAAGTTTCATCAAGCACTAGCAAGTCATCCAACATCATGAACAACATAAAAACTTGTCATCAAAATCCATAAAGAGCATATAGAAGTAGCAGTAAAAAAAATATACATGACAACATGCAAACAATCAAAATATGAACTGTATGTGCGAAAACAGAACTCAGAAACTACTGAGGTGGTGGAGGAGGAGAAGATGTGCTCCCCGGATCATAACCAAAATAGCCGAGAATAATGCGCTATGCATGGATAATCTCAATCTGAAAATCAGAACGTAGCTGCTGTTGGTCACGAGAAAGAGTGTCCAACCGATCAAGAATCAACTGCTGCATACCGTCTGAAATAGGTGGCTGAACTGGAGCTGGAGGCGGCATAGAGGCAGATGGATGCTCAGGAACAGTAGATGGCTGCTCAGGAACACCAGATGGCTCAGGAGCAGGAGGCGGCTCAGAAGAGGAGGGAATGTCAGCATCCGTCGCACGCTCCTCAAAGTCAGAGTCAGCTGGAGGCCGAGGGACAAATCGGCGACGCGGAGAAGGAGGATGAACTCCTAATCTAAAATCAGGAAGCTGATCGGGAGGATAGACATCATTAAGCATCCGATCGTCCTCTGGAGCTATCAAGGTATCCCGATTTTTGGAGTTGCTGGTCTTTATCCACTTTCCATTCCTCCTAGAAAAACCGATACTAGTCATCGCCTCAGGACCAATCCGCCGTGTCTCTATATGTCCAGTATTAAGAAGAGGCACCCCAAAGCGTCGCAATATCTTAGTAATAATACTGCCATAAGGAAGCAAGCGGTGATTAACCGCTGGAGTACTCAACATGTCCCGTACAATAATATACCTGAGGTTTATGGGACGATCTGAGAGTAGGCTATCCAGTAAGCCAACGTCCAACCTCGTAACCTCATCCGAGTGACCCTTCCTAGGTGTCACTATGTGCTGTAAGATAGTATGAAGAATACAAACTTGGAGAGGTAAAAGTTAAAACCGAAACGGAAGCAAACAGATCTCATCAGTCAAGTCTCGACGGCGACATATATGACGAACGCCATCAGTATGACTAAAACTGTCAAAGGAAAGGGTTTTCCTAGAGGTGTATATGTCATGTCCCCCACTCGAGATACCAAGAAACTCAGCTAGGTCCCCATCATCAAATTTTATTTGCACACCACCGACTCGAGTAACTATCCTATTTTGGCGACTATCGGAAATATCCATGTTCGAATAAAAGATTCGCACTAAGTTAGGATAGACTCGATCATCAAAGTCAATAGATGTCAATACTGCCTTTCTTAATGGACATCTTGAAGAAGACATCTACATGCAGCAACCAGATAGATTCATACAAAAAGGCCAAGAACACATGGTATGCAAGTTGCAAAGATCAATTTATAGATTGAAGTAAACATCCCGGTCATGGAACATCAGATTTGATCAAGCGATTAAATCGTTTGGATTCATTCAAAACATTGATAAACCATGTGTACAAGAAAATTCAAGGAAAATCTATAGCCTTTCTATTTCTTTATATAGACGATATTCTCCTAATTGGAAATGATATAGGAGTATTGACTACAATAAAGAGTTGGTTGGCAAAATAATTTGATATGAAAGACTTGGGAGAGGCAAGTTATATTCTTGGTATCAAGTTACTACGAGACCGAAAGAATGAAACTTTAACCTTGTCTCAAGCGGTCTATATCGATAAGATATTGGCTAGATTTAGCATGAAAAATTCCAAGACTGATTTATTACCATTCAGACATGGAATTACCTTTTCTAAGGATCAATCACCTAAAACATCTGAAGAGATAGAGAGAATGAGACGAGTTCCCTATGCAGAAGTTGTAGGAAGTCTCATGTATGCCATGTTTTGCACTCGGCTAGACATCTGTTTTGTGGTAGGGATGGTTAGCAGATATCAATCTAATTCTTGACTTGAATACTGGACTGCGGTCAGGTATATAATGAAGTATCTGAAAAGAATTAAAAATTATATGCTTGTGTATTCTGGTGATGAACTCATTCCAGTGGGTTATACTTATTCTGACTTTATGTCAGATAAGGATTCCAGAAAATCAACTTCCGGCTATGTGTTTACATTGGGAAGTGGAGCTATTAGTTGGAGAAGTGTGAAACAATCTTGTATCGCAGACTCCACAACTGAAGCTGAATATGTGGCTACATCCGAAGCTGCAAAAGAAGTTGTATGGCTCCGCAAGTTCCTACAAGATCTTGAGGTGGTACCTGTTGTAACTGCACCCCTTAAACTATATTGCGAGCATAGTGGTGCGGTAACTCAATTTAATGAACCAAAGAACCACAAGAAACAAAAACATATTGAGCGGAAGTATCATCTTATAAGGGATATAGTGCAGAGAGGTGATGTGGAGGTTACTCAGATTGCGTCGCAGCAAAACTTGGCAGATCCTTTTACTAAGGCCATACCTGGAAAATCTTTTAACTTGCACTTAGAATTTATGGGCATGCGTGAGATGCCAAATATGCTTTGAGAGCTAGTGGGAGATTGTTGGGAAAATATGTTTTTTAAAAGCATATGTGTTTATTTAATTGTAATAAACAAATTTTCTGATTAATAAAATAAATGAGGTATTTTATTCAAATATCTTAATTGCATTAATATTTTGATTAAAGTCCATTTAATCATATTATATGTATTTATGTGATCACCATGTGGATTCATAGAAGACATAAATACAAGTTATCTTATGATTAAACAAATTTAGTTCGCAGTTGATATATAGAGTTAAACGCTCTATTTTTGTTTAGACTGTAGTAAATTCATTGAATGATTTGTCTTAATCATGTATGAATTTACTGATGTAGTTTGACTACATTCAGCTGGATCACATATGAGATTTAATTAACTTTGAAATGACTATCAGACTTATTAAATCTCATAGGCATTGATTTTATTGTAATCTTAATCTTGAGTTAATTATGATTTCATGATTGTAATTGTTATTCCATTTGAGTTACTAATGGGCACGATACATACTTGTAGTCAAAATTACTCGATATCTTGGTGGGAGCAATTATGAGTATTGGAGTTATAGATTGACAATATAGAATTTGTACAACACATCTCTTGATGGGTTTTCGGCACTTGATCATAGAATTCTTTGGCCAGAGTGTGTCAACATATTTAGTATGTTGAAAATGATCATTAGAGAAAACTAGTAAGTAGATCAGCCATAGATTGAAACATGTATTTTGCTTAATGTTGTTTTGAAGTTTGACTAATGATTTTGGCCGAATGAATGTGCTGCATCTTTCTAACTTCGTTCATCAATTCTTATTCTGATAGCTATATACAAAATTCCAAAAGTAAAAGTTGATTTGTGAAAAGTGAACAATTCTTTAATATTAAAATTGCAAGAGAAAGTGGTGGGATAGTGGGTGCTCTGTGAAATGAAGAAAGTGGTGTATAATTTATTATATAAATTATAAAAACAATCACTTTGTTAATGAAAATAAATGATCAATTGAAAAAGTAAAATTTGCAATCATGTATCTTTCCCGTGAGCCCCATTGAGTGTTGTTGAGTGTTAGAAAGTGTATATTTATAAAGGAGAAAATCGTTATTTTATATATCAAGTATTACTAACAACCCTTACTTTTATGTGTTTAAGTTTATTGTACTTTAATTATGTGTATTTTATTCTAATTGAGTATTTTATGTATTTTAGGGGCATCATAGTCATTTCACAATAAACGAGAGATCAAATGGCAAAATGGACATCATTTTTGAACTCAGGACGGTCGAAAACCTTAGGAGGAGTATAAAAGGAAAAATGACACTGTTCACATGTACGATACTATTCACATGTACGGGTACTGTTGGCGTTACTGTGCAAATAGTGGCTGTTGACTGTACTGTGCAAATAGTGGCTGATGACGTGGCGAAATCCTGAGCGTCCAAACTGTTTTTAATCCGATGGCCATGATTTACTCGATGTAACTATAAAAAGGGGGCCTCCCCCCCCTAATTAGGGACCTCTGAATCCATTTTTGGGATTCATTTTCTGTAATTCTCTCTCTATCTTGTATTTTCTACGTATTTTAATAAATTTCCATTTTGCCCCTAGTTAAACTATGAGTGGCTAATTTTCTTTCAAGCTTGGGTTGAAGGTGAAGTCTCAACATGTGTCATGGGCTTGATTTGGTAAATTTATTTTCTCTTCCCCTCTAGTTTTTGTGGATGTTTTGACTTCTCGTCGACAAATAATACTAATCTTGTTTAGTACCGCCCTGGTTTCACCGGCTCCCTAATATAAGATTATTATTATTTGGCACGATAAGCCCTTAACACCATATTTATTAGAGCGTGGTTCATGAGGTGTGGATTCCCCTCTCATGATTTAATTGGTATTAATAAGGAATATTTAGCCCATGATGCATGTTGATACGGATCCAGATACCCAAGTACGTCATTTCAATAGAATTCACTTCAATTTATTCTTGCCCTTTTAATTCCAATTCCAGAATTTATTCTTATTATTTTAATTTAAGTTTTAGCATAGTCTAAATCATTTTCCAACTTAAATCCAATCACCCATTCACTAAATTAATTTTATATATAATTAAAATTCACCTCCTCGTGGGATCGACACTCGTCACCATTGATCTACACTACAACAGATTCGTGCGCTTGCGAGTTCAACAAAATTTGCACAACAAGTTTTTGGCGCCGTTGCCGGGGAGGTAAGTAATTTTAATTCTTAGAATTAATTTTTGTGAATATTTCTATTTAATTGTTTTCTTGTATTTTTTTTATTATTAAAAAAAAAAGAAAAAGAAAAAAAAAAAGTGAATCTACATTTAGAGGTTAGTATTTCTTTTCTTTTTCTCTTCTTTAAATTTTGTAATTTAATTTTCAAGTTATTTTTTTTTTCTCTTCTTTGTAATTTTTATTTATCTTATTAGTTTATTTTTAATTAATTTATTTCACGTATTTTTTGTGTGTGTATTGTTATAGTAAGGTTGTAATAGCGCAATAAGGTTAGTATCATAATTTCTCATTCTTCTTTATTTTTATTTGTTTTATTCATATCTTTATTTTTATTTTATTTGCTTTGTTCCCATTTATTTTTGTTTCTTGCATGCATGGTCGTAGGTCATTATTACCTAATCTTGAACCTATAGACCTTGAATTAGAGAAAACACTTCGCATACACAAGCACATTAAAAACAAAATGGATTTACAAGAACCACAGGAGAGGCCATTTAAAGATTATTTTAGTCCTTTAGCCAATTTGAGCACATCATGTATAAGGTACCCAAATGTAGCTGCTAGGAGTTTTGAATTAAAACCTAGTGTGCTAAATTGTCTCCCCACGTTCTATGGCTTAGAAAATGAGGACCCATATAATCATTTGAATGATTTTCATGCTATTTGTCAAACATTTAAATATGAGAATTTTTCAGATGATGATGTAAAACTTAGATTATTCCCATTTTCTTTGAAGGATAGAGCTCGTTCATGGCTTAATACATTGCCTGCTAATAGTATTGCATCATGGGAACAAATGGTTACAAAATTTTTAAATAAATATTTCCCAGTGCATAAAACCAATGCTATTCGCAGGGAAATCTCGGAGTTTACCCAGAGAGATGATGAGCAATTTTTCGAAACATGGGAGCGATTCAATGGGCTACTCTTGAAGTGTCCACATCATGGGTACGAGAAATGGCATCAATGGCAATACTTTTTGGAGGGATTATTACCGAATGTGCAAGAATGGCTAATGGCAACAAGTGGAGGAGAGCTAATGTCAAAGAGTGCATCAGAGATTTGGGAATTCTTCCAGCGACAAGCGGATAATTCCCAACAACGGAGTCGATCACTCAGAAATACTAGAAGGGTAAAGGGAGTAAATGAGGTTCACATTGGCGAGTCGAGTTCAGAAATTAAAGAAGTCAAAGCGATAATTGAAGGTCTCTCTCGACAAATAGCATCGTTATCGACTGCTAAAACAACAGAGCCAGATGACCTTGATTCATTCTCAGATCAAGCCAATGCCATAGGTGTAATGAGAAAACCATCGAATTACAACCCATACTCCAACACATATAACCCTGGATGGAGATACCACCCCAATTTTTCATGGTCTCAAGGATTCCAACATAATGGACCAGCAGCTCCAGCTCCACCAATGCAACCAATTCCTCAAAATCCTCAAGCCTCTCAGCCACCATTCAGACCATACAATCAGAACCAGAACCAGAACTACGCTCAACCCAGACCATGGGAGGATTCATTCCAGAATCTCAGGAATGTTACTCACTCCACGATTGAGCAACAGAACCGCACCATTGATGGACTACGAAATGAGTTGAGAGCGGGCTTCAACTCACAAGCCCAATCAGTTTCAAGCCTAGAGAAGATGGTGGGACAACTTGCTTCTTCAGTTCAGACCTTGGCAATGACTGTTGAGAAAGGTAAATTCCCAAGTCAACCAGTGCCTAACCCTAAAGGAGTGCATGAAGCAAGTACCAGTTCACCACAGCCGCATGGAGAGGTCAAAGCCGTCATGACCTTACGAAAAGGAAAAGAAGTCGACAATAAAGTGGAGATGCCAAAAGAAAATCAAATTGTACCTGTGAATGTTGAGGAATCATCACCGGAGGAGAAAGAAGAAACTAACCCACGAGAATATGTTCCAAAAGCTCCATTTCCTCAGAGGTTAGCTAAAGGGAAAAAGGGAAAATCCACAGGTGAGATTCTCGAAATCTTCAAACAGGTAAGTGTCAACATCCCTTTACTTGATGCTATTAAGCAAGTTCCATCTTATGCTAAGTTTCTTAAAGACTTGTGTACTAAAAAGAGAAACATGCATGTTCAAAAGAAGGCATTTTTAACAGAAAACGTTAGTTCTATACTCCAACATAAAATTCCTTTAAAATGCAAAGACCCAGGCTCCCCCACTATCTCATGTAGCATAGGGAACCACACAATTGAGAATGCTTTGTTGGATTTAGGAGCTAGTGTAAATTTATTGCCTTATTCAGTTTTTGTGAAACTTGGACTGGGAGAATTACACCCAACTCCAGTGGTGTTACAACTTGCAGATCGGTCCACGAAAATACCTCGTGGTATTGTGGAGGACGTGCTTATCCAGGTAGATAAATTCTATTTTCCTGTTGATTTCATTGTAATTGACACTCAACCAATACAGGATTCAAGGAAGCACATCCCCATTATTCTAGGCCGACCTTTCTTGGCAACTGCGGATGCTCACATTCAATGCAGGACTGGAAATATGCAGTTGTCTTTCGGCAACATGACTATGGAACTGAACATCTTCAACATTGCCAAACAACCTCACAATGCAGATGATGGAATTGTTGATGTGGATTTAATTGAAGCACTAGTTGATGATACATTTGTTTCAAACCTTAGTGATGATCCTTTACAAACATGTTTAACTCACTTTGGTTTGGATTTTGATATTGACAGATCGGTCGATGAGGTCAATGCCCTACTTGACTCAGCACCATCTATGGACATTAATAAATGGAAGCCAAGAGTTGAACAACTAGCACCATCAGAGAAGAAACTCATCCCATCATCAGAATCACTGAAGAAACTCATGATTTTGAATTATATTCACTGAATGATCTTCTTGAATAATACGTAAGGTATTTATACATAGATATGGTATATTGTAAAAGGCAACTAAATTGTATGCCTTAATTGTGGAGATATTTACATATGGAAAGACTCAATCACTTTGATTTAGAATCGTTGAATATCTTGGGTAGTGATCTTTGGCCATGACCGTTTTGTCAATCGCTGAACATGTTGCCATATGAGTTTCTGGTTGATTTGGTATGTTTGGATTCGTTGACTTATCAGCCCCCCTCAAGCTGGGAATGGCCATAGAATGAATGCCCAGCTTGTAGCGGAAACTAGAGAACATAGCTTTAGGCAATGGCTTGGTAAAAATATCGGCAACTTGCTTGGTAGAAGAAATATGAGTGGTGATGAGTAATCCTTGGCTGACCTTTTCCCGAACGAAATGAAAATCAAGTTCTATATGCTTGGTACGAGCATGAAAGGCAGGATTCTTGGTCAAGTAAACAGCACTCAGATTATCACATAGAAGTGCAGGAGGTTGATGAATAGGAATACCAAGGTCATGAAGGAGAAATGTGATCCATGTGAGCTCAGCAGCAGCGGAGGCAATAGCACGGTACTCAGCTTCAGCGCTAGAGCGAGCAACAATAGTTTGTTTTTTTGAACTCCATGAGACACAATTTGCACCCAAGTAAACACAATATCCGGTCGTGCTGCGCCTGGTCTCCTTACAGCCAGCCCAATCAGAGTCAGAGAATGCATACACATGATTGGAACTTTGAGAAAGATACCGCAAGCCAAAACCAAGAGTTCCTTTGAGATAGCGTAGTATTCGCTTAACAGCCCTGAGATCAGCCTTAGTAGGGTTTTGGAAATGTTGACAGACACGGTTGACTGCATGGGTAATGTCAGGACGAGAGAATGTCAAGTATTGAAGACTACCAACAAGGATTCTATATTCCGTTGGATTGACCGGTTCATGATCAGTTGGCGAGATTACTTCCTTCACTGCCATTGGCGTGGAAATGGGGGTACAATTTTCCATCTTGGCCTTTGCAAGGAGATCCGTGGTGTATTTAGCCTGAGACAAAAATATACCCTTGTTAAAATATTTAATTTCAATGCCAAGGAAATAACTTAATTTTCCGAGATCTTTAAGAGCAAATCGAGAGCCAAGAGTGGTGATAATATCCTGAATGACAGCCGAATTATTTCCTGTAATAATAACGTCATCGACATATATTAAAATGAAAATAGTAATGTTAGGCTTATGTAATGTAAAGAGTGATGTATCCGCTTTACTGCATTTGAAATCTAAATCAAGAAGAGCTTGAGAAAGACATTCAAACCAAGCGCGTGGGGCTTGTTTAAGTCCATAGAGTGACTTGTGAAGTTTACACACATATGACGGCTTGGATGAGTTAATGAAACCAGGAGGTTGCTCCATGTAGACATCTTCTTTTAAGTGTCCATGTAGAAAGGCATTGCGAACATCTAATTGTTTCAGGACCCAACAAGAACTAACAGCAAGAGCAAGCACAAGGCGAATAGTGGTGTGTTTGACCACAGGACTGAAAGTTTCAGCGAAATCAACACCAGGAATTTGGGTGAACCCTTTAGCTACAAGCCGTGCTTTAAAGCGATCAATGGAGCCATCTTCTTTATGTTTAATCTTGTAAACCCACTTGGACCCGACTACATTTGTATCTGGAGGTCTTGGCACAAGAGACCATGTTTGATTTTGGTAGAGCGCAGTAAGTTCCTCTTGCATGGCAGTAACCCAATGTTGGTGTTGTAGAGCAGCTTTAAGAGTCTTAGGTTCATTGGTGGTGGTGGCAGCAGAGAGAAGTGCAAGATGAGATTTAGCTCGAGTCTTTTGTCTAGTCACCATAGGATGAATGTTAGTAGCATGTTCAGTGGTGATTTTTTCTTGCTGGCGTACTTGATGTGGATATCCAGAGAGATCAACAACTAGATTTTGAGAGATATCTGGAGCATCAAGAGCATTTTGTCTCTGGTGTATCTCATGAGTAGAGTGTTCTTCTTCTTCTGCAGGCGGAAGTTGAAGAGTCACAGGTTTGCATGGAACGGGTGCATTTATCTGATTATCATTGAGGTTGTCAATTTGGGCAGTAACTGGAACATGTTCTGATTGATTTGGTTGAAGAGTCACAGGTTGGCATGGAACGGGTGCATTTATCTGATTGCCGTTGAGGTTGTCAATTGGAGCAGTAACTGGAACATGTGAGACAGCAGCTTGTGCAAGTGGCATTTGAATTTGAGGAGGTATGGCATGCGGATTTGATATGCCCAAGCATTCCTTTGGAGCATGAGCATGACAAGTGGTATGTTTGGATTTTGTCTCTTGTGAAATTGGGGCAGCCGAGGTCAATTCTAGCCACTCATCACATGATGGAAACTCCACTATATTTCCTGTTTCCTGCATAGGAGATATTAATGAATTATTGTCAGCAAATGGGAAAACCGATTCATCAAAAATTACGTGCCTAGAAATATAAACACGTTTAGTTTGAGGATTTAAGCACCTATATCCTTTATGCAAGGGGCTATATCCAATAAAAACGCAAGGGAAAGATTTTACATCAAATTTGTGTTTTCTATAATCTCGCAAACAAGGAAAGCACCGACATCCTAGAATTTTAATGCGGCTATAATCAGGAGTACGTAAAAATAGAACCTCATAAGGACTTTTAAAACTAAGTGTAGACAATGGTGTCCTATTAATTAAATATACTGAAGCCAAAAAAATTTCAGTCCACAAAGATAAAGGAATTGAAGCGTTAAACATAATGGTTAAGGCTGTCTCCACTATATGACGATGTTTTCTTTCAGCAACACCGTTTTGCTGAGGCGTGTGAGGGCATGATATATGTCTTGTAATACCGCATTGCTCAAGATGATTAACAAATACAGTAGAGGAAAATTCGCCTCCACCGTCGCATTGAAAGATTTTAATTTTCCTTTCAATCTGATTCTCTACCTGTTTCTGAAATTTAACAAAACAATCAAAGAAGTCAGACTTTCTTTTTAAAGGAAAAATCCAGGAGAATCTGGAGAAATCATCAATAAATAATGCATAAAAACGATAATTTTGATTAGTAGCTACAGGTGCTGGACCCCACAAATCACAATGAATTTTTTCTAATGGAAAAACTGTTGTTTTATTATTAATAGGAGAAAAACGAAGTTTACAATGTTTCCCTAACTGACAAGAAATGCATAATGATGACTTCTTTATCCATTGAGATACATCGATTTTCCTTTCTCTTATTAAGACATGTAGAACCTTGGGACTTGGATGGCCAAGTCGTTTATGCCAGACGTTTGAATTGGCAGCATCTCCTCTTATTGCAGCAAATGTCAATTCTTTATTTTCTTCTAAGGCATATAGGTTGCCCTTTTTAAGCCCCCTTGCTAGGACCTGCTTCTCCTGATTCTTAACAACAAAGCCATCAGAGTTAAACTCAAAAGAACATTTATTATCCTTAATAAGTTGTCCAACAGATAATAAATTTTTCTTTAATTTGGGGACAACCAACACATTATTTAGTTTCAATTTCCCATAATCAGTATTTAGAGATGCATTACCAACATGTGTAACATGAAGACCTTGACCATTTCCCACAAATATTTTATCATTACCTTCGTAGGGAATTGGTTTGTCAATATTACCTTTGCTATGTGTCATATGAGAGGTTGCACCCGAATCTGCATAGAATTTATGATCGTTTCCATCTTGGAGGTTCATGGCTGCAAGCGCCTTGTGTGTGTCCTCTTCATCAGAGTAGTCATAGCGATACCAACAATTAACAGCCGAATGGTTCTTTTTGCCACAAATTTGACAAATTATTTCTTCTTCTTGTTCTTGTTGGTTCGTTACTTTGATTTGTTTTGGTGGAGGCTGAGAATTCAACTTGTTTTGATTGTTCACATTTCCTCTTCCTCCACCATTACCACGTCCGCGAAAATTGTTGTATCTACCACCACGTTGATTCTTGCCTCCTCGCCCCCACTGTCCAAAGAATGCTTCATTATGATTCATTTGAGCAGACTTATTTACTTCCCTCTGGGCAACAACAGTTTGCTCATGATTTTGTAAGGCCAAGACAAAACGCTTCATATTAGGATAGGGAGGTTTGGTCAGCATTGCTGTCTTAAAATCAGCATATTGAGGGCCAAGAGAACGAGCTAGTTGAAAAACTTGGTCTTCGTCAGTAATAGGTTTCCCAATCGCAGCAAGTTGATCACAGATATTCTTAAACTTTTTTATAAGATCTTCGAGTTTGAGGGACCCTTTTTTCAGTGAATAGAAACTATCCTTCAACCAAGATTCTTGTTCTTTGGTTGCAGGGAGCATCTGCTCTTCAATGGCAAGCCACACTTCACGAGCAGTGAGGCCACCCGTTACCATACTCAAGACTTCTTCAGACATCATTCCCCTAAGCCAAGTCATAAGCAATCCATCATTATTTTGCCATTGCAAAAATTCAGGATTAGGGACTTTCTTTCCATCGTCGGTAATGACAGTTGATGGAAATGAGGCATCGGTTATTACATGGTGCTCTAATCCAAGACTCCTTACAAGTGGAAGTACTTGGGATTTCCAGATAAGATAATTGTTTGAGGTTAGCTTAATGGAAATAAGACTAGAGCATTGGTGGAATGATTGAATTGAGAGTTTGGGTTGGGATTGAGAGGATGAAGATGAAGCCATAGGCTCTGATACCATGAAGAAACTCATGATTTTGAATTATATTCACTGAATGATCTTCTTGAATAATACGTAAGGTATTTATACATAGATATGGTATATTGTAAAAGGCAACTAAATTGTATGCCTTAATTGTGGAGATATTTACATATGGAAAGACTCAATCACTTTGATTTAGAATCGTTGAATATCTTGGGTAGTGATCTTTGGCCATGACCGTTTTGTCAATCGCTGAACATGTTGCCATATGAGTTTCTGGTTGATTTGGTATGTTTGGATTCGTTGACTTATCAATCACCACCAAAACTTGAGCTCAAACCATTGCCCAACACTCTGGAATATGCATTTTTGGGGGAAGAAAGTACTCTACCGGTAATCATCTCATCATCCCTCAATGACAAACAAAAAGGTAAGTTGTTGGATGTTTTAAAAGAGCACAAAGGAGCATTAGGATAGACCATAGCAGACATAAAAGGTATAAACCCAGTAGACTGCATGCATTACATTCACCTTGATGAAAATGCTAAATCTACTAGGGAAATGCAACGTCGGTTAAATCCTAATATGAAAGAAGTTGTTAGAACAGAAGTCCTTAAGCTATTAGATGCAGGTATCATTTACCCCATTTCTGATAGTTCATGGGTTAGTCCTGTCCAAGTTGTCCCCAAAAAGTCAGGAGTTACTGTAGTTACCAATGCTGATAATGAATTGATACCAACTAGGGTAACTACAGGATGGCGTGTATGCATTGATTATAGGAAGTTGAATTCTGTCACACGTAAAGATCATTTTCCTTTACCATTTATCGATCAAATGCTTGATAGATTAGCAGGCCATGAATTTTATTGCTTTCTAGATGGCTACTCAGGATATAATCAGATTCCCATAGCACCAAAAGATCAAGAGAAAACCACTTTCACTTGCCCTTTTGGCACTTTTGCATATAGGAGGATGCCATTTGGATTATGTAATGCACCTGCTACATTTCAACGATGCATGTTGAGCATTTTTTCTGATATGGTTGAACGATTCCTTGAGGTTTTTATGGATGATTTTTCTGTCTTTGGAGATTCATTTGATCAATGTTTGCACCATCTAACACTAGTTCTGCAGAGATGTATCGAAAAGAACTTGGTCTTAAATTGGGAGAAGTGCCATTTTATGGTAACACAAGGTATTGTTCTCGGTCACATCATTTCGAGCAAAGGTATTGAGGTTGACAAAGCCAAGGTGGATCTCATTTCTAATCTTCCTCCACCCAAAACAGTCAGAGAAGTAAGATCTTTCCTTGGGCATGCTGGTTTTTATAGACGTTTCATTAAAGATTTTAGCAAAGTTTCTAGACCCTTATGCAATTTACTTGCTAAGGATGTACATTTTATCTTTAATGATTCATGTCTTGTGGCTTTTGAAAAATTAAAGCAATTGCTGACATCATCACCCATCATCCAACCCCCAAACTGGAGGTTACCATTCGAGCTCATGTGTGATGCATCTGATTATGCAGTAGGAGCGGTATTAGGACAAAGAGTTGATCGAATTCCCCATGTTATTTACTATGCTAGTATGACATTGAATGATGCACAGTTGAACTATTCAACTACTGAAAAAGAAATGCTAGCAGTAGTGTTTGCATTGGAAAAAATTCGATCTTATTTTATTGGTTGTAAAATAATTGTGTTCACTGATCATGCTGCTCTTAAATACCTTTTTACAAAGAAAGATGCAAAAGCTAGACTAATTCGTTGGGTGTTACTTTTGCAGGAATTCGACTTGGAATTTAAAGATAAGAAAGGCACAGAAAATGTTGTGGCAGACCATCTCTCTCGTCTCCATTTTGACACAATTACAGAACAATTACCATTAAATGAGTCATTTCCAGATGAACAATTAATGAGTGTGGAAGTATTACCTTGGTATGCTGATATAGTTAATTATCTTGTTACAGGTCAACTTCCAGAACATTGGACCAAGCAAGACAAGGCCAAATTCTTTGCAGAAATAAAGAATTTCTTTTGGGATGACCCGTATTTGTTCAAGTATTGTGCAGACCAAATTGTTAGAAGATGTGTCCCAGAAAGTGAAATTCAAAATATCCTTTCATTCTGCCATGAACAAGCTTGTGGAGGCCATTTCAGTGCTAAGAAAACAGCGACTAAAGTTTTACAATGTGGTTTCTATTGGCCAACTATATTTCGAGATGCTTACACTTTCTGTTCTTCATGTGATAGGTGTCAACGAATGGGGAGTATTACACGAAGGAACATGATGCCACTAAATCCAATATTAGTGGTTGAGATTTTTGACGTATGGGGTATCGACTTCATGGGACCCTTTCCCACTTCTTTTGGCCATCAATTCATACTGGTTGCTGTTGACTATGTATCGAAATGGGTAGAAGCAATTCAATGCAGAACTAATGATCACAAGGTGGTGATAGGGTTTTTGAAAAGCAACATTGTTTCGCGCTTTGGATTCCCTCGAGCAATAATCAGTGATGGTGGTGCCCACTTTTGTAATAAAGCTTTCAAAGCCCTTTTGACGAAATATTCAATCACTCATAAAGTGGCGACCCCATATCATCCACAAACCAGTGGCCAAGTGGAGATCTCTAATCGAGAAATAAAGCACATATTAGAAAAGACGGTGAGGCCGGACAGAAAAGATTGGTCATTAAGACTTGATGATGCATTATGGGCATATAGAACGGCTTTCAAGACTCCGATTGGGATGTCACCCTACAGGCTAGTGTATGGAAAAGCTTGCCACCTACCCGTGGAACTCGAGCATCGTGCATATTGGGCCATCAAGAAATTTAACTTTGACATGCAGCAAGCCAGCTCAGAAAGAAGATTACAACTGGCAGAACTTGAAGAAATTCGCAATGACTCATACGAAAATGCCAAGATTTACAAGCAACGAATGAAAGTCTTCCATGACAAGCATATTATGAGAAAATCTTTCACTCCAGGTCAGAAAGTGCTTTTATTCAACTCTCGCTTGCACCTATTCCCAGGTAAGTTACGCTCTCGATGGTCTGGTCCATTTATTGTTCACACTGTTTTTCCACATGGGGCAATTGAAATTAAAGACCCAAAGAACGGTGTCACGTTTAAAGTTAATGGTCAAAGATTAAAGCCATATCTAGAATACCAACCACATGGAGAAGACACCGAAATAAATTTGAGTGACCCACCAGATTTGAATTGATTTTTTCTTTTCGGTGGTTTGATTTTTCCTTCTTTTTCTCTTTTTATTATTCTTTTGCTAATTGAAATTTATTTTTGCATAAGTGTGTTTGTTTAATCATTAAGTTTTCTCTTATCATTGTTAATCATGAGTCTCTTACTTAGACCGTTCCTCCTGAACATTCTTAAACCACTTCAACGTGTCAAAAATAATCTCAAAAGGCAGATTCAATTTTGTAAAACAAATCGCATTTATGCTCTACAACCACCAGAGTTAGTAGCCTATGTTGAAGGTTTAGAACGCCAACTCAGAGATATTGAGAAAAGTGTTTTCGACATCCAGTTGGAGCTTGAGGTAAATTCAATAAGAGGACGATTTTAATTTTTCTTTGTGTGTTTTAATTTGTTTTTCTGTTTGTGTGCTTTAGTTTGTTACCCCGGTGAAGTGGCGGATAACGGTACTCCGTGACAATCAAGTCGGTTACTTCAGTTTCCCATAATAACTGATATTCTGAGGCGAAGGTATGGACAGATCCGAGATTCTAGTAAACCTTCACAAGCGATTCCCTTCACTCCCTCAGAATGCCCTCCTTACGATATATAAAGCTCGGTCCGAACGCATGCGATTGCTCATGAGGAATAACATACCTGCTGACATCCGTTGGTTAATCGAGGCGAAAGTACGATTGGCAGGTGAGTTACCTCCAAAATTTATTGCATACATGCCTGGTTGTGGTAAAGGAAATTATGCAAGAAAACGACGAGCTCGAAGAATTTCTGTTGCTTGTCATAAGTGTGCCAGAATGAGTTGCAATAAAAACCGATGTTCTTTAGGAATGGTGTCTGATAACAGAGAAGATAAGATTCAATTCATTAGGGATGGCTTGAATAAGGAGTCATTGGATGATATCCTTCTGTCTCTTGAAACGCATCCCAGTGGATATGTGCAAGGAGCGATTCTCCAGTTATGGTCATTATTCCAGAAAGAGCATGCACGATATAGTCTCGGGAATCTGACTATAAAAGACCTTGTTTGCCAGTTTATAAGAAAACTGGATGGGAAGCCTATCCTCGACCCATAGAGGGCGTTCAAGCCGTTTCTGGACGTAAAACCAGAGGAAGATGTGAGCCACAGTCGCAACTACCTGTAAAATATCCTTTCACTTTACTGTTATTTTATTTTATTTCACTGTTGTTTTATCATTTGCAATATTGTCTTTAATAATTTTATTACTGTTTTTTTTTCCTTTTTACTGTTTGCTTTTTGACTATCGAGCCATGTGCTTTACGAGTTATTTGACACTGACATGCCACCTCATACACAGTTGTAATCCATTGTCACCAAGATTCTTAAATAAGACTTTTTGTTAAGCACTCACAAATTGTTTTTGAGAAATATTCCAATGGCAGCTACTCCTAATAGACAACTCAAGAACATTTGTGTGCTTTCTGGATTTACCTATGGCAAACATAAAGAGTTCGTTGATGCAGCCATAGATCTTGGTCGAAGCATAGCAGAGAGAAAATTACACTTGGTGTATGGAGGAGGTAACCGAGGGTTATCAAAATTGGTCTCAGAAGCTGCTTTTATCAGAGGAAGCCAAGTGTTAGGCATCATCCCTAGAGTCTTAAAACCTTTGGGCAGTGTGTCTGACTCAACGACTGGAGAAGAGTTAGTCGTCTCAGGTATGCAAGAACGAATAACTGAAATGCTTAATCATGCTGATGCTTTTATTTTCCTTCCAGGAGATCTTGCAACACTAGAGGCACTTATCACACTAGCATCTTGGGCCCATCTGCACCTTCACCAGAAACCCATCGGTTTGTTAAATGTCAATAATTTTTATGATGGCTTTATCGCATTTCTTAACCATGCAATAAAAAGCTACTTTATTCCTTCCAGTGCGAAAAAACTTTTTATTTGTGCTCACACTGCTAATGAGCTACTTGATATGTTACAAGCTTATAAACCGGAGCCAGACCCCTGGAGCTTTCTGTTGGAGCGTTCAAATGATGACGGTAACAGTAGCCGCAGTAAGAAGTATAAATTAGATTTAACTCTCCGCCTGTAAATATTTTCTTCTGTGTTGCACCACCCAGGTGATGTCTTCTAAACTCTACTTCTTTCCTTTAAAACATTGAGGACAATGTTTCGTTCTGGTTGGGGGGAGGGAATAGTCGACAATTGTGGAATATTGGTTAAGTTTTTACTAATTTTTTGTTGTAGAAACTAACTGTTGCTAACTTTTTGTGTTGAAGATGGCTGAATATGGAGTGTAGTGACTCTAGAAACGCATCTTCATTGATAAAAAAAACAAAAATAAAAAAAAAAATAAAAAAAAAAATCTTTTTCTTTATTATGTTTTGATGTTTATTTTTCTTTTTCCTTTTTAATTTCTCCTTTATAAATATACATTTTCAAACAAAAATTTTTGAGTCAAAGATGGCTGAATATAGAGTGTAGTGCCTCTAGAAACGCATCTTCTTAAGTTAAAAAAAAAAAATCGTTTTCTATCATTTTCTAATTAGTTTTTCTGCATCATTTTTACATTTCTGTATGCATATTTTCCTTTCACGTTTAGAATAGGTTGGGGGGTAGAC
Organism: Citrus australasica; assembly: GCA_029618585.1. Lineage (NCBI taxonomy): Eukaryota > Viridiplantae > Streptophyta > Magnoliopsida > Sapindales > Rutaceae > Citrus > Citrus australasica. The sequence continues at coordinate 8,317,164 of JARCIV010000002.1, read as the reverse complement.
TGTTGTTTAAAAAAAAAAAAAAAATTTGTGATTTGTTTTAAGATTAGATGACATGATGATTTCAAATTTTAGTATTTGTATTATCTTTAGTATGAAGTGATGTTACACTATGTTTGCTACTCTACATGTTGATGTCGGAGACAAATATGAGTTGCTTAAAGGAATGAACATGTCATAATAAATACCAAGTGAGTTTTTGAGCCTATCATTTTTCTTGGAGAGTAACCCCTTTTGCCCATTTTCTATACAGCTTAGCAGTTTATTATTGTATATACGATCTCTAGATTTCTTTTGAGTTAACCCTTAAAAAAAAATTGATTAAAAAAAAAAAAGAAAAAAAAAGAAAAAGAAAAAAATGTGTGTTGCTACATTTGGAAGCCCATTTAATTAGTAGATATGGAAGATTATTTAGAGTCCTAAAAGATGATGGAAAGGCCGTCTTTGATCCGTTTGAGCCTTTCTAGCCATCCCTTTTATAAATACCCATAGTTAGCCCTTTTGAGCCTTAAAAAAAAAAAAAAACTTTTCTTTGTCAACTTATCATCTTGACCCACTCCGATTTTGGAGTATTACCCAATGTCTTACAAGATCCATCACCTATTTATGTTTGAGAAAAATGTAAATAAATATTTTGTATAGTGAAGTTATGTCTAGTTAAAAAAAAAAAAAAAAAAAGAAACAAAAATTGTTGCTTCAAAAAAAAAAACAATTGTTGTTAAAAAAAAAAAACAATAATAGGTGAAATCCACCTTGCAACTTTCAAAAAAAAAAAAAAAACTTCTATGCATTTTTCTCAAACATACATTTTGTCTTCCTTATTTCTCTTCTTTGTTAGCCATGTCCCTAGCCTACGTTACGTCCTAATAAAAGTTCTTCTTGATTTTAGGGAACTATAATCTGAAGTAGAAGCTAGTTATATGGGCCAAAAAGATGTAATGATGCATAAAATAATAATAATAATAATAAAATAAATAAATAAATTGGGTTGACTAGTATTTTTATTTGACTTGAGATCATATTATTTCTAAGTTAAGGGCATATTTCTTTTTGGTGAGAGCATGTGAGATAATTTCTTTATTATTTTCTCTCAATTACCATTCATTGGAGTGACTATTTTTGGGTTCAATTTCTTTGTGAGAGTGTCACTACTTCCAGTGAGATTTTGGGGTTTTGACATGTCATTCTTGAAGGTAGCTACGACAAAGTCTACTGGGCTAATTCATGTGGATGGTTGATGTGGGTGTGATGTTTCTTTAGACCTGAGATAATGCTTATACTTTCATTTGATCGTTATCATTAATCTGATTGAATAAACAAGAGTGTTTAAAAAAAAAAAAATCATTTTTGAATTTTTGTTTTCGCTTTATTTGCTAGGGACTAGCAATAAGCTGGTTGGGGGGTGTGTTGAGTGTTAAAAAGTGTATATTTATAAAGGAGAAAATTGTTATTTTATATATCAAGTATTACTAACAACCCTTACTTTTATGTGTTTAAGTTTATTGTACTTTAATTATGTGTATTTTATTCTAATTGAGTATTTTATGTATTTTAGGGGCATCATAGTCATTTCACAATAAACGAGAGATCAAATGGCAAAACGGACATCATTTTTGAACTCAGGACGGTCGAAAACCTTAGGAGGAGTATAAAAGGAAAAATGACACTGTTCACATGTACGATACTATTCACATGTACGGGTACTGTTGGCGTTACTGTGCAAATAGTGGCTGTTGACTGTACTGTGCAAATAGTGGCTGTTGACTGTACTGTGCAAATAGTGGCTGTTGACTGTACTGTGCAAATAGTGGCTGATGACGTGGCGAAATCCTGAGCGTCCAAACTGTTTTTAATCCGATTGCCATGATTTACTCGATGTAACTATAAAAAGGGGGCCTCCCCCCCCTAATTAGGGACCTCTGAATCCATTTTTGGGATTCATTTTCTGTAATTCTCTCTCTATCTTGTATTTTCTACGTATTTTAATAAATTTCCATTTTGCCCCTAGTTCAACTATGAGTGGCTAATTTTCTTTCAAGCTTGGGTTGAAGGTGAAGTCTCAACATGTGTCATGGGCTTGATTTGGTAAATTTATTTTCTCTTCCCCTCTAGTTTTTGTGGATGTTTTGACTTCTCGTCGACAAATAATACTAATCTTGTTTAGTACCGCCCTGGTTTCACCGGCTCCCTAATATAAGAATATTATTATTTGGCACGATAAGCCCTTAACACCATATTTATTAGAGCGTGGTTCATGAGGTGTGGATTCCCCTCTCATGATTTAATTGGTATTAATAAGGAATATTTAGCCCATGATGCATGTTGATACGGATCCCGATACCCAAGTACGTCATTTCAATAGAATTCACTTCAATTTATTCTTGCCCTTTTAATTCCAATTCCAGAATTTATTTTTGTTATTTTAATTTAAGTTTTAGCATAGTCTAAATCATTTTCCAACTTAAATCCAATCACCCATTCACTAAATTAATTTTATATATAATTAAAATCCACCTCCTCGTGGGATCGACACTCGTCACCATTGATCTACACTACAACAGATTCGTGCGCTTGCGAGTTCAACAAATTTGCACAACAAGTGTGTTGTCAAATAATATTTTTATAATATCAAATTTGTATTAAATTAATTATTCTTGTTCGTTATTTTGTTAGGATTTAGTCTTATTGTGAAATTTAATCTAATAATTAATAGTTTTATTTGATTTGAAATAGATATGGAAAAAATTTTTAAAAAGAAACCACAGCTCCCATCTCCTTTAGAGGGAACTAGTGATGGTTCATATGAAGTCAATTTACAAAATTTGCTTGCTGACCCTGGCTTACGACCTTGTATTGATAGTTATAATTGTAATATTCAAGATCAAGTTCGAAGAACATACTTACAAAGGGGTCCTTTTCAAACAAGGGGCACAATTTTGAATTTGAGAAATTTGGAAATCAACAACGACGATTTGTTTCGGATTGGTTCAAAGAATTTAGTTCTTGGCTGGAATATAATATAAAAGAAGAGTCTTGCATATTGTCTTTTTTATTATCTTTTCAAAGAAGATAATGGTGATCAAGCAGGCAGTGATACTTTTACTGGGAAAGGATTTAAAAATTGAAAAAAAAAATTAAAGATTCATGAAGGAGGTGTCAAGAGTGCCCATAACCGAGCTAGGCAGAAATGTGAAAGGTTGATGAATTAGAAACAACATATTGCAACATTTTTTGAAAGATAATCCGAGAAAACTCAAAGTGAATATGAAACTCGCTTGAATGCTGTTGTTGATTGTATTTGATTGCTTTTAAATCAAAGGCTAGCATTTCGTGGGCATGATGAGTCTGATGGTTCAAGCAACAGAGGGAAATTTCTTGAGCTTTTACACTTCCTTATTGATCATAATGAAGATATTAATGCTGTTACTTTCAAAAATATTCCTCTAAATCTGCAAATGACATCTCCAAAGATCCAAAAAGACATTGTAAGTTGTGTTGCAACTGAAACTAATAATGCTATTATTAGAGAGATGGATGGTGCATTATTTTCTGTTCTAATTGATGAGTCTCGTGATATATCTACAAAAGAGCAAATGGCTGTTGTATTACGTTATGTGGATAAGAATGGATATGTGGTTGAACGTTTTGTAGGCATTGAACATGTTTCTAGCACTACAACTGCCTCACTTAAAGAATCTCTTGATAATATGTTTTCAAGGTTTGGATTGAGTTTGTCAATGTTACGTGGGCAAGGTTATGATGGGGCAAGTAATATGTGTTGAGTGTTAGAAAATGTATATTTATAAAGGAGAAAATCGCCATTTTACACTTCAAGTTTTACTAACACCCTTACTTTTATGTATTTAACATTCTTTTGATTTAATTCCGTGTGTTTTATTTTAATTAAGTATTTTATGTATTTTAGGGGCATCATAGTCATTTCACAATGAACGAGAGATCAGATGGCAAAACGGACATCACTTTTGAACTCAGGACGGTCGAAAACCTTAGGAGGAACATAAAAGGAAAAATGGTACTGTTCACATGTACGGTACTATTAACATGTATGGTACAGTCTACGTTACTGTTCACGACACTGTTCACATAGACGGATCGATGACGTGGCATTGACCGATGATGTGGCATTTGACTGATGAGGTGTCACGATCCTGTTGGACTAAAATTCTTATGTACTGTTGATGGTGACGTGGCCGCATATCAGTGGACCAAAAATCTCGCATACGGTACGTGCATCACAAATGATTATTTTCAACCAAACCGCATAACTGTTCAACCCGGGTCAAACCGTGTTACTGTTCATCCGCGTGGTCAAACCACGTACTGTTGACTGATGATGTGGTGCAATCCTGAGCGTCCAAACTGTTTTTAATCTGATGGTCACGATTTACTCAATGTATCTATAAAAAGGGGGCCTTCCCCCCTAATTTGATATCTCTGAATCCATTTTTGGGATCCATTTTCTGTAATTCCTTCTCCATCTTGTATTTTCTACGTATTTTAATAAATTTTCATTTTGCCCCTAGTTCAATTATGAGTAGCTAATTTTTTTTCAAGCTTGGGTTGAAGGTGAAGTCTCAACATGTATCATGGGCTTTATTTGGTAAATTTATTTTTTCTTCCCCTCTAATTTTTGTGGATGATTTGACTTTTCGTCGATAAATAATAATAATATTGTCTAGATACCGCTTTGGTTTCACCGGCTCTCTAGTACAAGGTTATTATTATTTGGCACAATAAGCCCTTAGCACCATATTGATAAGAGTGTGGTTTATGAGGTGTGGATTCCCCCCTCGTGATTTAATTGGTATTAATAATGAATATTTAGCCCATGGTGCATGTTGATATGGATCTAGATATCCAAGTACGTCATTTCAATAAATTTCTATTCAATTTATTCTCGTCATTTCAATTCCAATTTTAGGATAATCTAAGTCACTTTTACCACAAATCCAACCACCTTTATACAAAATTAATTCTACATATAATTAAAATTCACCTCCTCGTGGGATCGACACTCGTCACCATTAATCTATTCTACAATAAATCCGTGCACTTGCGAGTTCAAGAAAATTTGCATAACAAGTTTTTCGCACCGTTGCCGGGGAGGTAAGTAATTTTAATTCATAGAATTAATTTTTGTGAATAATTTCTTTTAATTGTTTTCTTGTATTTTTTTATTAAAAAAAATGAATCTGCATTTAGAGGTTAATATTTCTTTTATTTTTCTCTTCTTTAAAATTCTGTAATTTATTTTCAATTTATTTTTCTTTGTAATTTTTTTATCTTATTAATTTATTTTTAGTAAATTTATTTCACGTATTTTTTTAAGTGTGTTTGTTTAGAAAGGTTGTAACAGCATAATAAGGTTAGTATCGTGATTTCTCCTTCTTGTTTATTTTTTTTAATTTGTTCTCATTTTTTTTTATTCATGCATGTATGGTCGTAGGTCATTATTACCTAATCTTGAAATTATAGACCTTGAACTAGAAAAAACACTTCTCACACACAAGCAAGTTAAAAATAAATTTGGAATGGATTTACAAGCACCACAGGAGAGGCCATTTAAGGGCTATTTCAGTCCCTTAGCTAATTTGAGCACATCATGCATAAGATACCCAAATGTAGTTGTTAGGATTTTTGAGTTAAAATCTAGTGTGCTAAATTGTCTCCTAACATTCTATGGCCTAGAAAATGAGGAGCCATATAATCATCTGAATGATTTTCATGCTATATGTCAAACTTTTAAATATGAGAATTTTTCAAACGATGATGTTAAACTTAGACTATTCCTATTTTTTTTAAAGGATAGAGCTCGTTCATAGCTTAATACATTGCCTGCCAATAGCATTACATCATGGGAACAAATGGTAACTAACTTTTTTGAATAAATATTTCCCAGTGCATAAAACCAATGCTACTTGCAGGGAAATTTCAGAGTTTACTCAGAGAGAAGACGAGCAGTTTTTCGAAACATGAGAGCGATTCAATGGGCTACTCTTGAAGTGTCCACATCATGGGTACGAGAAATGGCACCAATACCAATACTTTTTGGAGGGATTATTGCTGAATGTGCAAGAATGACTAATGACAACAAGTGGAGGAGAGCTAATGTCAAAAAGTGCATCAGAGATTTGGAAATTCTTCCACCGACAAGCGGATAATTCCCAACAACGGAGTCGATCACTCAGGAATACTAGAAGAATTAAGGAAGTAAATGAGGTTCACATTGGCGAGTCAAGTTCAGAAATTAAAGAAGTCAAAGCGATAATTGAAGGTCTTTCTCGACAAATAGCATCGTTATCGACTGCTAAATCAACATAGCCACATGACCATGATTCATACTCAGATCAAGCCAATGCTATAGGTGTAATGAGAAAACCATCTAATTACAACCCATACTCCAACACATATAACCCTGGATGGAGAGACCACCCCAATTTTTCATGGTCTCAAGGATTTCAACAGAATGGACCGGCAGCTCCAGCTCCACCAATGCAACCAATTCCTCAAAATCCTCAAGCCTCTCAGCCACCATTTATACCACACAATCAGAACCATAACTACTCTTAACCCAGACCATGAGAGGATGCATTCCATAATTTCAAGAATGTTACTCACTCCACGATTGAGCAATAGAACCGCACCATTGATGGACTACGAAATGAGTTTTGAGTGGGCTTCAACTCACAAGCTCAATCAGTTTTAAGCCTCGAGAAGATGGTGGGACAACTTGCTTCTTCAGTTCAGACCTTGGCAATGACTGTTGAGAAAAGTAAATTTCCAAGTCAACCAGTGCCTAATCCTAAAGGAGTACATGAAGTAAGTATCAATTTACCACAGCAGCATGGAGAGGTCAAAGCAGTTATGACCTTGAGAAAAGGAAAAGAAGTTGACAACAAAATGGAGATGCCAGTGACAAAAGAAAATCAAATTGTACTTGTGAATGCTGAGGACTCATCACCGGAGGAGAAAGAAGAAACCAACCCACGAGAATATGTTCCCAAAGCTCCATTTCCTCAGAGGTTAGCTAAAGGAAAGAAGGGAAAATCCACAGGTGAGATTCTTGAAATCTTCAAACAGATAAGTGTTAACATCCCTTTACTTGATGCTATTAAACAATTTCCATCTTATGCCAAGTTTCTTAAAGACCTTTGTACTAAAAGAGACACTCATGTTCAAAAGAATGCATTTTTAACAGAAAACGTTAGTTCTATCTTCCAACATAAAATTCTTCTAAAATGCAAAGACTCAGGTTCTCCCACTATCTCATGTAGCATAGGGAACCACACAATTGAGAATGCTTTGTTGGATTTAGGAGCTAGTGTAAATCTGTTGCCTTACTCAGTATTTTTGAAACTTGGACTGAGTGAATTACACCCAACTCTAGTGGTGTTACAGCTTGCAGATCGGTCTACGAAAATACCTCGTGGTATTGTGGAGGACGTACTTATCCAGGTAGACAAGTTTTATTTTCATGTTGATTTCATTGTAATTGACACTCAACCAATACAGGATTCAAAGAAGCACATCCCATTATTCTAGGCCGACCTTTCTTAGCAACTGCGGATGCTCACATTCAATGCAGGACTGGAAATATGCAGTTGTCCTTCGGCAACATGACTATGGAGCTAAACATTTTCAACATTGCCAAACAACCTCACAATGCAGATGATGGAATTGTTGATGTGGATTTAATAGAAACAATAGTTGATAATACTTTTCTTTCAAACCTTAGTGATGATCCTTTATAAACATGTTTAACTCACTTTGGTTTGGATTTTGATATTGACAGATCGGTCGATAAGGTCAACGCCCTACTTGACTCAGCACCATTCATGGACACTAATAAATGGAAGTCAAGAGTTGAACAACTAGCACCATCAGAGAAGAAACTCATCCCATCATCAGAATCACCACCAAAACTCGAGCTCAAACCATTACCCAACACATTGGAATATGCGTTTTTGGGAGAAGAAAGCACTTTGCCAATAATCATCTCATCATCCCCAAACAACGAACAAAAAGGTAAGTTGTTGGATGTTTTAAAAAAGCACAAAGGAGCATTAGGATGGACCATAGCGGACATAAGAGGTATAAACCCAGTAGACTGCATGCATTACATTCACCTTGATGAAAATGCTAAACTTATTAGGGAAATGCAACGTCGGTTAACTCATAACATGAAAGAGATTGTTAAAACTAAAATTCTTAAGCTATTAGATACAGGTATCATTTACCTAATTTCTAATAGTTCATGGGTCAGTCATGTGCAAGTTGTCCCCAAAAAGTCAGGAGTCACAGTAGTTACCAATTCTGATAATGAATTGATACCCACTAGAGTGACTACAGGATGACGTGTATGCATTGATTATAGAAAGTTAAATTCTGTCTCACGTAAAGACCATTTTCCTTTACCATTTATCGATCAAATGCTTGATAGACTAGCAGGCCATGAATTTTATTGCTTTCTAGATGGCTACTCAGGATATAATCAGATTCCCATAGCACCAAAAGATCAAGAGAAAACCACTTTCACTTGCCCTTTTGGTACTTTTGCATAAAGGAGAATGCTATTTGGATTATGAATGCACCTGCTACATTTCAACGATACATGTTGAGCATTTTTTCTGATATGGTTGAACGATTCCTTGAAGTCTTTATGTATGACTTTTCTGTCTTTGGTGATTCATTTGATCAATGTTTACATCATCTAACACTAGTTCTGCAGAGATTTATCGCGAAGAACTTAGTCTTAAATTGGGAGAAATGTCATTTTATGGTAAAACAAGGTATTGTTCTCGGTCACATTATTTCGAGTAAAGGTATTGAGGTTGACAAAGCCAAGGTGAATCTCATTTCTAATCTTCCTCCACCCAAAACAGTCAGAGAAGTAAGATCTTTCCTTGGGCATACTGGTTTCTATAGACGTTTCATTAAAAATTTTAGCAAAGTTTCTAGGCCCTTATGCAATCTACTTGCTAAGGATGTACCTTTTATCTTTAATGATTCATGTCTTGTGGCTTTTGAAAAATTAAAGTAATTGTTAACATCATCACCCATCATCTAGCCCCCAAATTAGAGCTAACCATTCGAGCTCATGTGTGATGCATCTGATTATGCAATAGGAGCAGTTTTAGGACAAAGAGTTGATCGAAGTCCCCATGTTGTTATTTACTATACTAGTATGACATTGAATGATGCACAGTTGAATTATTCAACTACTGAAAAAGAAATGCTAGTAGTAGTGTTTGCATTAGAGAAATTTCGATCTTATCTCATTGGTTGTAAAATAATTATATTCCCAGATCATGCTGCTCTTAAATATCTTCTCACAAAGAAAGATGCAAAAGTTAGACTAATTCGTTTGGTGTTACTTTTGCAGGAATTTGACTTGAAATTTAAAGATAAGAAAGGCACAGAAAATGTTGTGGCAGACCATCTCTCTCGTCTCCATTTTGACACAATTACAAAGCCATTAACATTGAATGAGTCATTTCCAGATGAACAATTAATGAGTGTGGAAGTATTACCGTGGTATGCTGATATCGTTAATTATCTTGTTACAGGTCAATTTCCAGAGCATTGGACCAAGCAAGACAAGGCTAAATTTTTTGTAGAAATAAAGAATTTCTTTTGGGATGACCCGTATTTGTTCAAGTATTGTGCAGATCAAATTGTTAGACAATGTGTCCCAGAAAATGAAATTCAGAATATCCTTTCATTTTGCCATGAACAAGCTTGTGGAGGCCATTTCAGTGCTAAGAAAACAACTACTAAAGTTTTACAATGTGGTTTCTATTTGCCAACTATATTTCGAGACGCTTACACTTTCTGTTCTTCATGTGATAGGTGTCAACGAATGGGGAGCATTACACGAAGGAACATGATACCACTAAATCCAATTTTAGTGGTTGAGATTTTTGAAGTATGGGGTATCGACTTCATGGGACTCTTTCCCCCTTCTTTTGGCCATCAGTACATATTGGTTGCTGTTGACTATGTATCGAAATGGGTAGAAGTAATTCCATGTAGAACCAATGATCATAAGGTGGTGATAGGATTTTTGAAAAGCAACATTGTTTCACGCTTTGGATTTCCTCGAGCAATAATCAGTGATGGTGGTGCCCACTTTTGTAATAAAGCATTCAAGGCTCTTTTGACAAAGTATTCAATCACTCACAAAGTGGCAACCCTATATCATCCACAAACCAGTGGCCAAGTTGAGATCTCCAATCGAGAAATAAAGCACATATTAGAAAAGACGGTGAGGCCGGACATAAAAGATTGGTCATTAAGACTTGATGATGCATTATGGGCATATAGAACGGCTTTCAAGACCCTGATTGGGATGTCACCCTACAGGCTAGTGTATGGAAAAGCTTGCCAGCTACCTGTGGAACTCGAGCATCGTGCGTACTGGGCCATCAAGAAATTCAACTTTGACATGCAACAAGCCAGCTCATAAAGAAGATTACAACTAGCAGAACTTGAAGAAATTCATAATGACGCATACGAAAATGCCAAGATTTACAAGCAACAAATGAAAAGTCTTCCACGACAAGAAAATTATGAGAAAATCATTCATTCCAAGTCAGAAAGTGTTTTTATTCAACTCTCGCTTGCACCTATTCCCAAGTAAGTTACGCTCTCGATGGTCTGGTCTCTTTATTGTTCATACTGTTTTTCCACATGGGGCAATTGAAATTAAGGACCTAAAGAACGGTGTCACGTTTAAAATTAATGGTCAAAGATTAAAGTCATATCTAGAGTACCAACCACATGGAGAAAACACTGAAATAAATTTGAGTGACCCACCAGATTTGAATTGATTTTTTTTTCTCTTTTCGGTGATTTGATTTTTTTCTTTCTTTTTATTATTCTTTTGCTAATTGAAATTATTTTTGCATAAGTGTGTTTGTTTAATCATTAAATTTTCTCTTATCATTGTTAATCATGAGTACCATACTTAAACCGTTCCTCTTGAACATTCTTAAACCACTTCAACGTGTAAAATCTCATCTCAAAAGGCAGATTTGATTTTGTAAGACATATCGTATTTGGGCTCTGCAACCACCAGAGTTAGTATCTTATGTTGAGGGTTTAGAAAACCAACTCAGAGACATTGAGAAAAGTGTTTACGACATCCAGTTGGAGCTTGAGGTAAATTCAATAAGAGGACGATTTTAATTTTCTTTGTGTGTTTTAATTTATTTTCTGTTTGTGTGCTTTAGTTTGTTACCCCGGTGAAGTGGCGGATAACGGTACTCCATGACAATCAAGTCGGTTACTTCAGTTTCCCATAATAACTGATATTCTTAGGCGAAGGTATGGACAGAAATGAGATTCTAGCTAAGCTTCACAAGCGATTCCCTTCACTTTCTCAGAATGCCCTCCTTACAATCTATAAAGCCCGATCCGAATGCATGCGATTGCTCATGAGGAATAACATACCTGCTGACATCCGTTGGTTAATCGAGGCTAAAGTACGATTGGCAGGTGAGTTACCTCCAAAATTTATTGCATACATGCCTGGTTGTGGTAAAGGAAATTATGCAAGAAAACGACGAGCTCGAAGAATTTCTGTTACTTGTCATAAGTGTGCCAGAATGAGTTGCGATAAAAACCCATGTTCTTTAGGAATGGTGTCTGATAACAGAGAAGATAATATTCAATTCATTAGGGATGGCTTGAATAAGGAGTCATTGGATGATATTCTTTTGTCTCTTGAAACGCATCCCATTGGATATGTGCAAGGAGCGATTCTCCAGTTATGGCCATTATTCCAGAAAGAGCATGCACGATATAGTCTCGGGAATCTGACTATAAACGACCATGTTTGCCAGTTTATAAGAAAACTAGATGGGAAGCCTATCCTCGACCCATAGAGGGCGTTTAAGCCGTTTCTGGACGTAAAACCAGATGAAGATGTGAGCCACAGTCGCAACTACCTGTAAATATCCTTTTACTTCATTGTTATTTTATTTCATTGTTGTTTTATCATTTGCATTATTGTCTTTAATAATTTTATTTTATCATTATTTCTTTTTATTTTTACTGTTTCCTTTTTGACTAGCGATCCATGTACTTTACGCGTTATTTAACACTGACATGCCACCTCATACACAATTATGATCCACTGTCACCAAGATTCTTAAATATGATTTTTTGTTAAGCACTCACAAATTATTTTTGAGAAATATTCCAATGGCAGCTACTCCCAATAGATAATTCAAGAACATTTGTGTGCTTTCTAGATTTACCTATGGCAAACATAAAGAGTTCGTTGATGCAGCCAAAGATCTTGATCGAAGCACAGCAGAGAGAAAATTACACTTGGTGTATGGAGGAGGTAACCGAGGGTTATCAAAATTGGTTTTAGAAGCTGCTTTTATCAGAGGAAGCCAAGTGTTAGGCATCATCCCGAGAGCTCTAAAACCTTTGGGCAGTTTGTCTGACTCATCGACTGGAGAAGAGTTAGTCGTCTCAGATATGCAAGAAAGAATAACTGAAATGCTTAATCATGCTTATGCTTTTATTTTCCTTCCAGGAGATCTTGCAACACTAGAGGCAATTATCACACTAGCATATTGGGCTCATCTGCACATTCATCAGAAACTCATTGGTTTGTTAAATGTCAATAACTTTTATGATGGATTCATCGCATTTCTTAACCATGCAATAAAAAATTACTTCATTCCTTCCAGTGCCAACAAACTTTTTATTTGTGCTCACACTGTTAATGAGCTACTTGATATGTTATAAGCTTATAAACCGGAGCCAGACCACTGGACATTTGTGTTGGAGCATCCAAATAATGACGGTAACAGTAGCCGCAGTAAGAAGTACAAATTAGATTTAACTCTCCGCCTGTAAATATTTTCTTCTGTGTTGCACCACCCAAGTGGTATCTTCTAAACTCTACTTCTTTCTTTTAAAACATTGAGGACAATATTTCGTTCTGGTTGGGGGGAGGGAATAGTCTACAATTGTGGAATCTTAGTTAAGTTTTTACTAATTTTTTGTTGTAGAAAGGAGCGAGAGAGGGAGTGAAAGAGGCTGGAAAGTACGAAGGAGGAGTCTTACATCGTTACTATTGAGCCTAAGGACCGAAATCAGGGGCTTCGGCGTATCGGGGCTGTCCAGTCTCAGAGTCAGGCCATGCCTTATGACGAAAGGGGGAACTGTTGCTAACCTTTTGTGTTGAAGATGGCTGGATATGGAGTGTAGTGACTCTAGAAACGCATCTTCATCGTTTGAAAAAAAAATCAGACATTTTCTTTTTTCTTTATTATGTTTTGATATTCATTTTTCTTCTTTTTTTTAATTTCTCCTTTATAAATATACACTTTCAAATTTTTTGAGTCAAAGATGGCTGAATATAGAGTGTAGTGCCTATAGAAACGCATCTTTTTAGTTAAAAAAAACCATTTTCGTTTTCTATCATTTTTTAATTAGTTTTTCTGCATCATTTTCACATTTCTACATGCATATTTTCCTTTCATGTTTAGAATAGGTTGGGGGTAGGATGTTGTTTAAAAACAAATTGTGTGATTTGTTTTAACATTGGATGACATGATTAATTTCAAATTTTAATATTTGTATTATCTTTGGTCTTAAGTGATGTTACGCTATGTTTGCTACTTTACATGTTGATGTCGGAGACAAATATGAGTTGCTTGAAGGAATGAACATGTCATAATAAGTATCAAGTGAGTTTTTGAGCCTATTATTTTTCTTGGAGAGTAACCCTTTTGCCCATTCTTTATACAGCTTAGCAGTTTATTATTTTATACACGATCTTTAGATTTCTTTTGAGTTAACCCTAAAAAAAATTATAAAATTAAAAAAAAAAGAGAAAAAAAGTGTGTTGCTACATTTGGAAGTCCATCTAACTAGTAGATATGAAAGATTATTTAGAGCTCTAAAAGATGATGGAAATGCCATCTTTGATCCGTTTGAGACTTTCTAGCCATCCCTTTTATGAAATATCCATAGTTAACCCTTTTGAGCCTTTAAAAAAACATTTTCTTTGTCAAACTTATCATCTTGACCCACTTCGATTTGGAGTATTACCCAATAGGTGAAATCCACCTTGCAACTTAAAAAAAATCTCTACATATTTTTCAAACATACACTTTGTTTTCCTTATTTCCCTTCATTTATTAGCCATGTCCCTAACCTACGTTACGTCCTAATAAAAGTCCTGCTTGATTTTAGGGAACTATAATCTGAAGTAGAAGCTAGTTATATGGGCTAAAAAGATGTAGTGGTGCATTAAAAAAATAATAAATAAAAATAAATAAATTGGGTTGACTAGCATTTTTATTTGACTTGAGATCGTATTATTTCTAACCTGAGGGCATATTTTTTTCATCTTGGTGAGAGCATGTGATATCACTTCTTGATTATTTTCTCTCAATTATCATTCATTGGAGTGACTATTTTTATTGTGTTTAATTTCTTTGTGAGAGTGTCACTACTTTCAGTGAGATTTTGGGGTTTGACATGTCATTCTTGAAAGTAGTTATGACAAAGTCTACTAGGCTTATTCATGTGGATGGTTGATGTGGGTGCGATGTTTCTTTAGACTGGAGATAATGCTTATACTTTCATTTGATTACTATCATTAGTATAATTGAATAAACATGATTGTTTAAAAAAAGAAAAAAATTATTTTGGATTTGAATTTTGTTTTTGCTTTATTTGCTAGGGACTAGCAATAAACTGGTTGGGAGGTGTGTTGAGTGTTAGAAAATATATATTTATAAAGGAGAAAATCGTAATTTTACACTTTAAGTTTTACTAACACCCTTACTTTTATGTATTTAACCTTTTTTTATTTAATTCTGTGTGTTTTATTTTAATTAAGTATTTTATGTATTTTAGGTTCATCATAGTCATTTCACAATGAACGAGAGATCAGACGGCAAAACGGACATCACTTTTGAACTCAGGACGGTCAAAAACCTTAGGAGGAACATAAAAGGAAAAATGGCACTGTTCACATGTACGGTACTATCTATGTTACTGTTCATGATACTGTTCAAATAGACGGATCGATGATGTGGCATTGACCGATAATGTGACATTGACTGATGAGATGTCACGATCCTGTTGGACTAAAATTCTTATGTACTGTTGATGGTGACGTGGCAGCATATCAGTGGACCAAAAATCTCGCATATGGTACATGCATCACATAGGATTATTTTCAACCAAACCGCATCACTGTTCAACCCTGGTCAAACCGTGTTACTGTTCATCCGCGTGGTCAAACCACGTACTGTTGACTGATGATGTGGTGCAATCCTGAGCATCCAAACTATTTTTAATCCAATGGCCACGATTTACTCAATGTATCTATAAAAAGTGGGTCTTCCCCCCCTAATTTGATATCTCTGAATCCATTTTTGGGATTCATTTTCTGTAATTCCTTCTCCATTTTGTATTTTTTACATATTTTAATAAATTTCCATTTTGCCCCTAGTTCAATTATGAGTAGCTAATTTTCTTTCAAGCTTGGGTTGAAGGTGAAGTCTCAACATGTATCATGGGCTTTATTTGGTAAATTTATTTTCTCTTCCCCTCTAATTTTTGTGGATGATTTGACTTTTCGTCGACAAATAATAATAATATTGTCTAGATACCGCCTTGGTTTCACCGGCTCTCTAGTACAAGGTTATTATTATTTGGCACAATAAGCCCTTAGCACCATATTGATTAGAGTGTGGTTCATGAGGTGTGGATTCCCCCCTCATGATTTAATTGGTATTAATAATGAATATTTAGCCCATTGTGCATGTTGATATGGATCCAGATACCTAAGTACGTCATTTCAATAAATTTCTATTCAATTTATTCTCGTCATTTCAAATCCAATTTTAGGATAATCTAAGTCACTTTCACCACAAATTCAACCATCTTCATACAAAATTAATTCTACATATAATTAAAATTCACCTCCTCGTGGGATCGACACTCGTCACCATGAATCTATTCTACAATAGATTCGTGCACTTGCGAGTTCAATAAAATTTGCACAACAATATGCAGGGTGAGTTTAATGGTTTGAAAACGCTCATTTTAGCGGAGAATGAATCTGCTTATTATGTTCACTGTTTTGCTCATCAACTTCAGTTGGCTCTTATTTCTGTGGCAAAAAAACATGAGGAAGTTAATTCTTTATTCAATTTAGTTTCAGTGCTAGTTAATGTTGTTGGAGTGTCAGCTAAACGTCGTGACATTCTACATGAGAAACATGCTCTTGCAGTTATTGAAGCATTAGGTAAAGGCAAGCTTTCAAGTGGACAAGATTTGAATCAGGAGATTACTTTAAAGCGTCCTGCTGATACACGCTAGTCTTCTCATTATGGTACGTTAATGAGCATAATTTCTATGTTTCCATCTGTGGTTGATGTGCTTGAGATAATTGAAGTTGAAGGAAATTCTGAACAAAGATTTCAAGCTAAAACGCTATTGAAGTTGATGCAATCATTTGATTTCGTATTTTGTCTATTCTTAATGAAAAATATTCTTGGCTATGCAAATGAGTTGTCACGAGCGCTACAAAGGAAAGATCAAGATATTTTGAATGCTATAAAATTGGTTGAAGTTTATAAGCATAACCTTCAGAAGTTGAGAGATAGTGGATGGGATTCTTTATTTGGTCAAGTTTCTACTTTCTGTAGCAAACAGATGTTTTAGATATAGATGAGTTGTTTTTAATTCCAGGGCGATCACGCCGTAAAACTCGAGAGATCACAAATTTACATCGGTATCGAGTTGAGTTATTTTATGCTATCTTAGACATGCAACTTCAAGAGCTAAATAATCGTTTCAATGAGTCAAATACTGACTTGCTTATTTGTTTGGCTTGTCTATGTCCAAATGATTTGTTTGCAGCTTTTGACAAGGAAAAATTACTGCGACTTGCTGAATTTTATCCTAAAGATTTTTCTGCAATAGATCTTATAGCACTTGAGATGCAACTTGATGTATACATTACGGATTTACGATCTAGTGCAGAATTTTCATAATTGAAAGGGATTGGTGAACTTGCAAGGACAATGGTTAAGACTAAAAAGGACAAGGCGTACCCGTTAGTTTACCAATTTGTTACATTGGCTTTAATTCTACCTATAGCTACTGCCACTGTATAAAACGTATTTTCAGCCATGAATTTTGTGAAGAATCGACTTCGAAACCGGATGGGTGATCAATGGCTGAATGATAACTTAGTTGTATACATAGAAAAAGATGTATTTGCTTGTATTGACAATGAAGATATTATTCGACGTTTTCAAAATATGAAAACACGTCAAGAACAGTTGAAGAAGTTTTAAAAATGATTATGTCAATAAAATTGAATATTTTACTTATTATTTTTTCAGTTGACTTTTATTATCTTGTCAATTTTTTATTTATCAATTTATATTAAACTCCTTCTGAATTAATTTCCTGGGTCCGCCACTGCTCTCACTGATCTTCGTGGTTCTTTATCACCTTGGTGCTGAAGTATATGCTAATTTGCTGAGGAAAGACCGAAAGAGGATGGACAATTTTCAGCAAAAGAGGAATGCGCCACATCTATTTTAAGTTTGACGATGAATTGTACAGTAGTTTCACCTTCTCACAGGATGAACCTAAAAATAATAAAATGAAGTCTTAACTAGACCTTTGAAGATTAGAGTCAAATTATGCACCAGAACAACAGGAGGTAGAAGGCAACCGAATTATTATTAGATCTTCGAATATTTTGTGTGTGTTATGTACATGAAAATTTTTTAAGTTACGTGTTCCTCCAAGAGACGGCTTGTGCGTGATGGTGGTGTTACATCAAAGGGACCATCAACCTTGTTAAAAAAGTAAATAGCAGCATGTTACTTGCCATTTACGTTTCGTTCAGATAAATTTAAGAACTGATTAACTTTCTATTTTCTGTTTAACTTTTGTCAATTTTACGCTACGGCCGGATTTTTCGCAGTGATTAAGATAAGGAGGTGTCTAACCAAGGATTTTGACGGCGTCGAAATATGATCTGAAATCATTCAATAATAGTAGATAAGTAACTCAATGGCATCACAGCAAGGTATATAGTGGTTATCTGCTTAATTTATTATTTTCCTGTCACACATTCTCATTCTCAGTTGTCTTTCTTTACGTTGAGGCCAACTCGGACCAATTTGTTATTTTATCAATATATATTGGGATTATTATGGTTTAACTACTTAAACAATTAGAAAATATTAATTTTTATCATTTTACTACTAATTTTTTGTAAAATCTTTTATTTTATTATGTTTTCATTAACACTGTTAATTAATTAGTAAAATAATAATAATAATACCCTTACATAAAAAAAAGTTAATTAAATTTCAAATAAATAAAACTTAAAAACAAATCAATGTGTATGCTCAGAGTCCAACCATGCGGCTGTCAATATTTAATCTTTGAAGGATGAGTTACATCTGTATTTTATTCAATAATGACTATATTACCTTTGTAATTTAAAATATATAGAATTTTATCTTGATTTTTACTGTTGAGTCATTTTTGCCTCTACAATGTGAGCATGATATTAAAATTGCACTAACAATGTAAATAAAATGTAATAAAATGAAAGATTTTACAATGATTCAATAGTAAATGATCGACATAATACTTCTTATTTTCATTTAATATTTTATAATTCTTGTAGTAGTTACATGATACTCTATATATTGAGATTTCAAATAGAATTTATGTTTCCTTTTCTTTTCCTTTTTATGCGGATCTTCACATGATCACTTAAAATATCTTCATATCACTTAATTTAATGATTGAGATAATTGAAAGTATGACATTTTTTTTTCTTTTTAATTATAGTAAAACCTCTATAAAATAATATTGTTGGGACTAAGAAAAATAATGTTTTATTGAAATTATTTATTTATCAACAAATGAATAAATTATTAATTTATTAGCAACTGAATATTTATTAATTTAGAAAGAGAAATTTTTCTTTGTTTCAAAAAGAATTTTGTTAAAACATGCAGACACTTACCTATCCAAGAGCACCAATTGTGTTCCTTTTAAGTCAACAATATCTCCTTTAATGGTTACTATCCATAATAGCGTAGATGCAGTGATGGAATTGTCTACTGGTTGAGAGATTATTATTGGAGTAATGGATATCTAACTGATGATGATCATGATCTAGATACAATTGTACTTTTCCAAATGTTTTCACAGAAGAGGCTTTTCAAGCAATGTTTACCTTAAATAACTACTTTCTATCAAATGAAAAAATATATATATATATACCAAATTTAGTGCATGGCAAGCAAAAGATTAAGGACAAGGCTGATTTCAATTTAGCAATAAAGAAAAGATAAATAGATGTATATTTTACAAAGAGTTGAATTTAGATAATTGAAATTGTAAGAAAACAAATACTTAACGTTATGAATTTCATATTTTATTCATTGTTTATTTTTTTATTTGACTAATTATTAATTTTTATTTTCAATGGACCCTAAAGGACTAAAAAAGATTATTATTGTATCCATTTAGCGAAATTATTAATATAGTACACTTGCACATGTTGGGATTGGAAATTTTTATTATTTAATTAAAATTTTTAATTTATCAAATATTTATTTATCGAGATTTTACGATAGTATATCTTGCACGACATAGGAACGACATAGTCACAAAGGCCTCTCACATTTAAATTAGAATGCCAATCAGCTCATGGGAATTGGAGAGAAAACGTTGGATCATTCGGAAGAAAAAAAACATTTTGATAGTTATTTTTACACTGATGAATTGGCACTTAAAAAATATTTTGATATGGTGTGGAAATTACACTTAAAAAATATAATAATAGGTTAATAAAGTTGGATTATATTATGTACGGGCTTTTACATAATATGAACAAACGATAAATCGGAGGAAAAAACGAATGAGTTATTGGGTCTCCGAAATTATTTTTATTGGATAAACTACCACCTAAAAGTAGGACCACAAAAAAGAGGTATAATGGAGGAGGGGAAAAAAATATCCTTCATGCTTTTTATCTCTTTTATTGTTCACTTGATATTTGCCTTCTAGTTGTTATTAGTTGTTATTTTACAAGATTTTAACCACTAAGCTCTCCACTTACACCAATAGCAAACTCAAGGACATCAGCCTCTCTTACGGACTTACAGCCGTTTCTCTAAGTAAATCTAATTAATTATTGTTGGGTCAAATTTTTTATATCAACAAAATATAAACTTTATCTTCCTAATAACATGTCACCAATCAAGGCAATATTTGACATTTTAATTTTCATTAATGTGATAACTTCGTAGTGATAGGAATCAAATGATGATCGAGTACAAAGCTATAGTGATCCCAAAGATCATGATTAGAATTAGATGAAGATCTTCCTCCAGATATGATCGAATCATGACTATCTTGGCATTCATATATGGCCAGAATCATAGCCATTATAAAATGTAAAGATGGTAAGAGTAATCAGTAGTGACCGGAATGAAAAATATGAATAACCCAAATTATTGCATTTGAGTATTTTCCATTCCGATCATTCAATATCTTTGTATATATTTGGCATTTGATCACTATTGAAAAAAGAGATGAAAGTTTATATTATTTCTTTCTAAATTTGTCATGTGATCAGAGAGGGTTTTAAGAGTCTAATAGAAGCCAGCGATGTTGTTACATCCACTACATGGATGATGGCTTTGCAAGAGAGTGGTGGATTGAAATGTAATACAAGAGTGTGTGTCTTTAAAAGAATAATGGTGAATTAGGTTTTCTCACCTTCTCTAAGTACGGAGTCTTAGATCTTAGGAGTGCTTTGGCCGGATTTATGCTTAAAAAAAGGAAAAAAAGATAAAAATATTGGGTTTCAGTTGAAGCTAATGAGAAGGGGAAAAAAAATTAGCAATCACTTCCAACAAACAAAGATGGATTTGTTAAGAAAATTCTGAACATGGCAATCGAGGTTGAAAACTGGGTTAATCAATTTTTTTTTAATATCGATAACAAAATTTATAATAAAATGCGTGATTGTCTTAATTTTTGTTAATCAAACCAAAGTTGATTGGTGTGAGTGGTTCGACACTCTCACTCCTTAAGAGAGGTCAGGGGTTCAAGCCTTGCTCTTATATGGAGTCACCATTTTGGTCAACACTTTATCCTTTACGGGCCAACCTGGTGCGAGCAGAGAATAATCTAAGTTGTAGTATTGGCTTAAATGTGTCTTCCACAGGTAGGGCTCACTCAAGATCACCTCGTGGACAAATTTTTTTTTTTGTTAATCAATTCAAATATTGATTGTTGTATTATTTTTTCAGTCTGCAAATGAAATTATCCATAAGCTACTTTAATTTTTAAGTAATTTTATTTATTTGGTCAATGTATTTTTAGAAAAAACAAAGAAAAAAATTAATTTGAATTTTCCTACCCTCTACCTCAAATAAAAAGATATCGAATAAGTTGAGTCTTTGCGCGCTCATGAATCAATATGAGTGAATTTTATTTATATGTACTATTCTTTAAAATCTTTAGTGGGTTCTTTCATTTAGAATAACATATTATTCGTCAGCATCTCTTAAGTGGATTAGGCATTGCTTCTGGAATTCATTTTATTGAAAGGGCTGCTTTTGGAATTTGGAATGTGGAATTTTGTATGACAAGAGGGAGATAGAAAATGTGTCAGAGAGAGGGGCTAGGTCAATGGCGGTGGGATAAAAGTCATGACCGACAGGTGCGACCGCAAATCATATCAATACTTTGTGATGGATCTTTCTTGATTTATCTTGTCCTCCTGTCTTTTCTGTGCGGTCAAAACCATCTAATGTCAATGGGATTTGAAGGGTCAGAGAGGCACATACCATGCATGCATGAAGGAAGATGCGATGATATATAGAGAGTAAACATGCATTATGACTTTAACTCTTAATTTTGCTTGCATTAATTGTCAGCTTGGTACTTTTTATTATGATGAATAAATCTCCACTTGATGGCGAGTCTTTGCCTAAAAACTTGTTTTATATATATATACAGATCAGGTTACGGTGCAACTGTGGTACCGTGCCACAGTTGCATTCAGTCGATAAATATACTTAAATTGGTGGGGTTTACTGACATTCAACGGCTAGATAGTGGCACGATACCACAGTTGCACCACAGGTTCCCACTATATATAAATATACACACACAAAGGGAGAGAGAGTAATTATTCTCAGCAGCGGACACTCTCATTTTTTTTTAATAACAACATGTTGTTAAGTGTAGTTTAATAAAATTATTTTTAATGCACTATAAAATCATGTGGTTTAATAAAATTAAATCAGACTCTACTAAACCAGATGACTTAAAGGTATGTTCTCATGTAAAAATATGTGAACCCGTACTAGAAAGTACTCTATATATATATATATTGAAAATTGTAATTTTTATTTGTTAATATATTGAAATATGTATTTTCTATTTGTTAATGGCACTTTCACTTTAACAAAATAATAATATCCTCATTAGAGAATGATTATTATATATATATATATATATATATATATTCTTGGAATTGATTACGGTGGATAGAGTCAAATTATCTCAAACCCACACAATAGACGAAGGCAACTAGTCAACTAAAACTGCTAAAAAATTGTTCAACCACATTTTTTTTTTTTTGAAAAGAAAGCTTTCATTACTCAGTAAGAGAAACTACAAGCTCAACCTCTGGAGGGAAGTTTCCCTTCCAAACAAAAGAATCAGATTTACCTAATGCTATTTTTGCTAACTTATGAGCACAGGTATTGCAAGACCTGGGAACAAACTTTGCCACAAAAAAACTAAATTGACTCATTAAATCTTGAATATCGGAAATGATCCAATAGACTTCTGTCATGTTGTTTCCCTTGTTGTTGATCAAATCTGCTGTTGCTTTAGAATCAGTTTCTAAGATTACAGCCTGCATGCCTTCTTCCTTTGCAAGATGAGTGCCCCATTCAGCAGCTTCTGCTTCTGCAAACAGAACATCATCCTTAAAATTGACAAGTTTAACAGCTGCAGCTAAGCACTTCCCCGAGTGGTCTCTAACTACAGCCCCTAATCCAACACGTTTTCTCTGAGCATCGATGGCTGCATCAACATTGATTTTTATCCAACCTGGGGGAGGGGGAGCCCATTTGATTTGTTCCTGCCTTAGCGAATTTTTTCCCACCAGCATCTCGGGGAATTGGGCTCTGTTATATGCCTCCTTTACTGCTTCAGCCTTTGCCTCTGAAATCCCCGGGTCTAACTTCAGTCCTTCAAATACAAACTTATTTCTAGCATACCAGATAATCCATAACAGAACCAAGAACAATTCAAACTCTTCATTACTTAAAAGCCTCTGAAGTTTTTCCAGCTCTCCAAATAGGTCTGAGTTATCTATTCTCTGGACTGCACTTGCCACCCGGGAATGTTGCCAGACCTTTTTTGCTGCTTTGCATGTCACCAGCACATGCATAATATTTTCCACTCTGTTTCCACATCGCTTGCAGTGGGCTTCTTGAACAATTCCACGCTTGCAAAGGTTCTCAGCTGTCGGCAGTAAATTCTTTGTTGCCTTCTAGACAAAGATCTTTACTTTCTCAGGGAGAGAGAGCTTCCAAATAATGCTCCATTTGCTGCCGTTACTCCTTGAGCATCCTGGCGGATCCGGGTATTTTATATTGAGGGCCATTTGATAACCACTCTTCACCGAATACTCGCCTTTTTTTATCGTAATGCCAAATAACCTGATCTTTCCTTTTCTTTCTTGGCAGCGGGATACTTAAGATTGCTTCTGCATCTTCCTTTAAGAACAAGCTCTGAATGAAAGCTGACTTCCACTTGTTATCACTGTCTATCAGCACTGCAACTGTGCCTTCGGGAGGCATATTTGGTGTGAAGATAGGCTTGAAAGTAGATGGTCTTGGAATCCAATTGCTTCTAATGACTGAAATATTTTTTCCACTGCCAATTCTCCACCTATACCCTTTTAGGATCACTTGCCTTCCCCACATTAAACTCCTCCAAATATACGATGGGTTTGACCCCATTGGGGCGTTCAAAAAATTTGTTCCCCTGAAGTATCTTTCCTTGAGCACTCTAGCTGCCAGCGAGCTTTGGTTTTGAATCAGCCTCCATCCTTACTTTGCTAATAAAGCTTGGTTAAAGCTTGTAATATCTCGAAACCCCATGCCTCCTCTACTTTTAGCTTGGCTCATCTTCTCCCACTTCATCCAGGGGATGCCCTTCTTTTCTTTTTTATTGCTCCACCAAAATCTAGCAATGGTCTGTTGGATTCCATTACACAGGCCCGTTGGAAGCTTAAAAACACTCATCGCATATGCTGGGACTGCTTGCGCCACCGCTTTGATTAAAGTCTCTTTTCCCCCGCTTGAGAAACTTTTTTGCTGCCATCCGGAAACCTTACTCTGCACTTTGAGCTTTACCTCATTGAAAAAGTCTCTCTTTTTCCTGCCGATCATAGATGGCAGCCCCAGGTATTTCTCATGCTGCGAGACTACGTTGAATTGGAATACTCTCTTGATAGCTGCTATCAAGTTGGCTGGTACATTGCGGCTGAAAAACATGCTAGACTTTTCAAAGTTGAAAATCTGTCCTGAGGCTGCTGAATAGTTATCAAAAATGCCCTTTAAGTGCTGACAATCCTTGATTGATGCTCTGGAAAATATCAAGCTGTCATCTGCGAACAGCAAGTGAGAAATGGATATGTGATGGCCAAATTTCAGCCCCCGAATGTGCTTATCCCTCTCTGCCTGCATCAGCATATTGGAAAAAGCTTCTGCACATATTAAAAAGAGGTAAGGGGATAAGAGACATCCTTGTCGCAAGCCTCTTTGGGGGATGATCATGCCCGTTGGAGTCCTATTTAGGATTACAGAGAAAGAAACAGTAGTAACACAATCCATGATTAGTTTTATCCACTTCTCATCAAAGCCTAATTTTTTCATAGTCTGTTCCAAGAAAATTCATTCCACCCTATCGTAGGCTTTGCTGATATCAAGTTTCAGCGCTACTACCCCATTTTTTTTGCCTTTGCTATGCCTAATTTTATGAAGGCATTCATACCCAACAATAATATTATCGGTGATGAGTCTGTTGGGGATAAAAGCACTTTGAGATGAATTGAGCACAGTGTGGAGGATAGTTTTTAACCTATTTGCCATGGTTTTGGTGACAATTCTACATATGACATTACACAGACTTATTGGTCTAAAATCAGTAACTCTTCTAGGCTTTGCTGTCTTAGGAATTAAAGCTATAAATGTGTGATTCAAGGGAGCAATGGTACCTTATGTGTTGAGGATATGAAGGCAAGTGGTGATTACTCCATCCTTTACTGCTGTCCAGTGCTTTTGATAAAAGGCAGCAGGCAGGCCATCAGGCCCTGGAGCTTTGGTTGGGCACATTTGGGTCAAAGCCTCTGTAATCTCCTCCTCTGTGAACGGCTGACAAAGATACTCATTCATCTCTGCTGTCACTTTAGATATCATTCCTCTTAGAGCATTTTCCATTTGGGCTTTGGTGGGTTTGGAGGAACTGAACAGCTCTGTGAAGTACCGGCAGAAAGCTTTTTCGACTTTTTCATTCTCCTCAGTCCAATCTCCTCGCTCATTTTCTATGCCCCAGATTTTATTCTTCCTCTTCCTGGAAGACGCTTTGAGATGAAAAAATTTTGTGTTTTTATCCCCCTCTCGAAGCCAATCTGCTCGAGACCGCTGCTTCTAAAAAATTTCTTCATCTACCAGGAGTTGATGAATCTGCGTCTCTATGCTCTTCAATTCCTCCCCACACACATGCTGTCTGCCATTATCTTGAATCTCTTTTATGCTGTTCAACAACTTCTCTAACTTCTCCTTGCTACCTTTAAAGGTTTTCCGACTCCAGCGTCTCAGCTCAGCAAGCGTATCTCTACTGACTTTCTTAAAATTTTGGACAGGATTACTCCCCGCCCAAGCTGCTTTTTGTGCCCATTCTTGCTGCACTATTTCTTTACACTCTTTGTAAGGACTCCACATGTCCTCGTAGTGGAATCTCGGCATTGTTCGCTTTCTGTACTCTGCTCTCTTGCGTCTGCCTATCACTTCCATCATCACCGGGTTATGATCTGAGCACCACGTGATTAAATTCTTTGCTGCATGATCTTGAAAAATTTGAGCCCAATCATCGTTGCACAGGAAACGATCTAACCTCTCTTCTATAAAGTGCTGGCCAGATCTTTTGTTTGACCACGTAAAAGGATGACCTATACAACCCAAATCCCTCAACTTACAATCCCTTACCACCTCTCGGAATTCATTTATCCAATTTGCATCTCTATCATTTCCTCCATTTTTTTCCGTCAAGTGCAAAATCTCATTGAAGTCTCCAAAACAAAGCAACGGGGAGGAAGACAAACCTGCCAGTCGTCGAAGCAAAGTCCATGTATGTTTTTTCTGGCTCACTTCTGGATGCCCGTACACCCCTGTACATCTCACATGTTGCCCGTTTTCCACCTCTATTTCAGCGTCAATATGGTGATGACTAAAAGACGCAATGTCCACCTTTATATCTTGACTCCATAACATGGCTAATCCTCCACTCTTACCATTACTGCTAACAGCAAAACAACTTTCTAGTTTCAGCTTTTTCCCCACATTATTCATTTGCATAACCGACAGTTTGGTTTCACATAAAAATACCAGTTGCGGCTTATACAAATGGAGGAATTGTTGTAAAGCTTTGAACGTCCGGTCATTCCCCATCCCCCGGACGTTCCAGCTTAAAACTATCATGGCTGTCGGCGGGGCTGATCCTCAGCCGCCGCCGATATAACTGTAATTTCATCAATTCCAATTGGTTCTTCTCCTCTGGATTCATCGCTGCTAGCTCTGTTCTCGTGAGCAAGTAAATGGCACGAACTGGTTTTATCTGCTATAGCTGCATAATAGCTTTGGAGTCGTGGCTTTTTTTTATTTGGGCTTACTCTTAGTAGCTCACCACCTGTCCTCTTCCCTGTTTTTTGTCTCTCTTTCACGTGCCCTTTGATGTGTGCCCTTCTAGCTTGTGTTTTCCATTTTCTTCGTTTGGGCCTTAGGGGAATTATGCTTGGCCCGTTGTCTATTACTCCATCTGGGCTTAAGTTCCCTTCATCTGAATTTTGGCTTAAATTTGCAAATTGGTTTGACTCTGAATTAGGCAACAATTTTCCTTTGTTTCCCTCCAACTCCTCTATGCCCACTAGCTCTGGTTGACTCCCATCAGCCTTGTGCTTGTCAATTCTGTGCTCAGCTGCTATGTTCCCGGATTGCCGCTGACTATTTCCCTGATACTGTCTCGGCTCTAGTGCCATCAGCATTAATTGTTCGCCAGTCTTGATCATTTGCCTTTCACTCGCACCCGAATTTGATTGGTGTGGCTCTGACCCATTTTTATCTTGGTCCATACCCGTCTGTCCTTCCTTGTTACTTTCGTGCTGCTTAGGATGTGTGTCACCATTGGTGGTCTGATCAGATCTTCTGTTCCACCTCTCTCGCCCTCGGTTTAGTTTAGTTTTCTCAGCTTTGGACAACGCTCTTATATACATTCCATAAGGCAACTTATCCTTTGGTTGCCCTTTGTATGTACTGCATTCTTTGAACTGGTGTCCTATGAGTCCACAACAGAAACAGAAATCTGGGAGCCTTTCATACAACACTGGTAGCTCCACTTCGTCATCCTCTTCAAGCTCCAAGAAAACCATTTTCTGTAAAGGTTTTGTTATGTCAATAGAAATTCTGACTCTTGCGTATTGGCCAATGCATTCACCTTCATCATCCGTTTCCACTTCCAAGACCTCTCCAATTAAGTCTCCTATTCTATGGATGCTTTCCGACTCCATACACCCGATTGGGACATTGTGAAATTGAACCCAGAAACTTGCATGTGTGAATTTCTGTTTCCTTATATTCCCAATTCCCCTGGGTTCCTCCAAGACAATCAGAGCCCTGTCGAAATGCCAAGGCCCTCCAGCCATCACTTTCCTCTTGTCACCCTCCGATCCAAATTTGAACAAGAAGACATTATTTCCCAAGTTTTCAATCTTCACCTCCTTGTTCGTCCTCCATGCTTGCAGCAAGGCTGTTCGAATTCCTTCCGTGTGTATACTCCTTGCTAATAAAATCTTCCCTACTAGCGAATGGGCCACTATATGTCCGCCTTTATCTTTCATTTGGCTTTTAATCGAGAGCTTACGCTCACTGCCTTCTTGGATAGATATAGCTTTGCATTTTCTAATTAACTCCTCTGTGTCCATGAATGATAGACACAAAAGGTACTACCTTTCCACCTGCCTTGAGAAAAAATCTCCCGGCTACGATCTCCCTTGCTCCTTCTATGATAAAACTCTCCACTCTAATTACCTAGTGATAATACTACCAGACACTCAGTAACGTGAGTGAGAAGGTGAAGCCCTTATAGCTCCAAGCACTACTCCATTCTGTTGTTCTCTTTCAGAGAGAGAGAGAGAACCTGAGAAGGAGACTGAATGCATCACCGCTCAACCACATTTGATTTGCTTTGATAAATCAAAAAAGATTATTCTGATATGTGCTAGAAATGTCTAGTTGGCTTCAAAATCCGAATTGTTGCTTCTTTGTACGTTCGATACGTGCAACTTTTATATAGTGCTCTCGCAATCTTGCTGCATTTACTCTAGCTTTAAGGGATAGAAAGATAAAAGAAAGAAAAATGCTAAAGAAACTGAAGGAAGACAGAAGGAAAAACAATATGAACTAAAACATCATATGTTAACTGTTTATTTTATCTTTTTCTTCTCACACCTTATGATGTTATAATTATTTCTATTTTCCTTCTGTTTAATTTTTCTATTTATATAACAGTTCTCTAAAATAAAATAAAATAAAGATTTTATTAATATAGAAAGTTATAAAACCGTACAAATTAGAATTGAGACCCAATATTTTGTTAAAGAAGAAAAATTAGGCTCAAATGATTAATTCTCTCAACTCAGGCGCTATATCTCTCTCTCTCTCTCTCTCTCTCTCTCTATATATATATATATATACACCAGACATAGAGAATTTCAACTTACATATTGATAAATTTATAAGAATAAGGAAGCTAACTACTAATAACGTATTAAGGGATTGGAGGAGCTAAAAGTAAGGCAATTAAGCTGTTGCCTGAGATCAGTGAGTTTGGTGTTGGAAGACTGAGACCTTCAGAGGGATCATGGAAATTCTTTCTCCAGAATCCAAATGGAAATTTTAGAAAGAAAAGTGAATTCCTTGCATGGGTCAATCGCCAATGCAGCTATGTCCAACAAAATTATGCACTTGATAAGTAAAAGAAAATTCTCTGATTTTCAAGTGAAAGTAAATTCTAAATAGTAAAAGAATCAAAATTAATTTAAGGATATTGAAATAATTATTGGTGATCGGAACCTCATCTTTAAATAGAGGCTATAAATAGACAATGGAAAACATAGAAATGGCATTACAATGGTGCATGAATGCACATTAACCCAGGAAGAGAGGTCTATATTAACGGAGGAAGAGAGGTCTAACATGAAGAAAAGAGTGCTAGTTTGGTAGCCAAGGATGACTTGCCTCATCTGTCCTCAATGATCTTTCAAAAAATGTTGAACATTTATAAAGCCCTTGTGTGGTAGCAGGCAGTCTCCTTTGACTAATTTGACAGACTCTTTTCTTTCATGCTAGCCTTCCTTTTCTTCAACAAGTCATAAGCAATTGGACAAGCAATGCTGCTTAATTAGAAGAATACTATGTCGTAAGATTAATCAAGATGGGAGGGTCTTACATGCAGATAACAGTATTGTTTGGTAGCCAAGGATGACTTGCCTGCGGCTTGCGATATTATTAAGCGATATTATTAAGTGTTTAGTTAACAAACACACATGCATGACGATATTCAAATAAGAGAAATTGCATACACGAGAGTACTTAACACTTTCTTCATAATTGAACCAATGCTTTTGGATAAAAGAAGTCTCGACGAACTGATGTTGTCATTGGAATCATGTGCTCAAGAATATAAAAGGATATAAAAAAGAGGTGGAAGGGGAATTGGTCAATGATTATGCAAACAAATTAAAGCTATAAATCGTTTCGAAGACATATTTTTCTTGATGATCACATCTCGATTTGTGTATGGTCAAAATCATCGAATGTCAAAGGGCTTAATTTGGAGGATGAGTGAATTTACTAGAAATGAAAAAGAGGACAGAGAAGCCCATTCACGTGGTTAATTGAGAAAATCTCTCCTCTTGACTGATTCGAGAGAAGAATTTAAGCACGTATTTTATGCTTGACAATCATACATGGCCTAAAAAAATGACATGATATTCAATATTATCAGTCAATAATTAGTAAAACCTTGACTTTGATATTATGTTAGATAAATCATTTAACCTAAAATCTAAAGTTATTACCTAACATTACCATCAAATACAAGATTTGACAATTTGCACCAAATTGAGGAAATCCAAAATGCGTAAATGCACGCACATGCCGGCATCAACGTGAAACCTGGCCAAGAAGGCAAGCAAGATATACACTGATATATCATCTTACTTCACACAAATGTTGACATCATTTGGAAGAGCAGAGCAGAGCTAACTAATAAGGTCAAAACGCAAGTTGCATAGCATGTGTGCCTTGTAAGCATGCGGTTAGCTAAAAAAACGAAACCTTTTAGGGCTTTTAAATTTTAATTTTCTTCTATCAGCGGAAATTTTGAAGAATTGCTTGAAGGTGGGGTCACAGCAACTAATTAGGAGAATACATTCCGTTATACACGTCAAGCTAATAATGGAATATTTAACTTGATTAATCATAAATGGGTAATAGTCTGTAAAAGAATAAAAGACAAGAAAGCTCATCACGCTGACCGTCACGCCAATTTCATGATAAGATCACGATATGTAAATTATTATGTGGCGATCCGAATATAATCTTTATTCTTTTGAGTGGCTATAAATAGAAACTTGAAAACTTAGTATTGGCATCCCATCAGTGCATCAATAATTTTAGAGAGGAAGGGAGGCCTAACATGAAATTAAATGAGTCTTGTTTAGTAGCCAAGGATGACTTGCCTAATCTCTTGCGAGTGGCTTCAAAATGTCGATTAGTTAAATTCAATTATCTCATTAAGACCCTTGATGGGTGTTAGGCAGTTATCTTGGCTAACTTGACAGACTCTTTTCTCTCATGCTAGGCCTTCTGTTCTTCACTCCAACTAAGATCTCAAAACACTATACACAAACACACACACATATTAATTGCATTGTGTGGTTGGAGAGGATGCATGTTTTGCATCGTATTGAAGCATGAATAATCTAGTAAGGAAGAGGGGCCTTACATGAAGAGAGGAGAAATGTTTGTTAGCCAAGGATGACTTGCCTGCGCCATGCAAGAGGGTTTCGAGTAGCTATAGAAAAGCTCTACTGTTTGGTTGCCAGGCAGTCTCCTTGGCTAAGCTGACAGCCTTTTCTCTTTCATGCTAGGCCTTCCCTTCTTGCCCCCGAAAAGAGCTTAATGAGCCTGCAGCTTCTACAATATTCACCCATGTCGTGTGAACCGCCACAAGCTCCAGGATTGATCAGGTATATATTTCAAGCTGGGGAAAATATACGCTACGATACTAATATACCGTAGTTAGAATTTATTACGTTTACTATATATATGGATGAAGAAATTAATTTTGATGATGTATAACAATAAGGAAACCAAAAATCAATTACTAAATTATTGGTTACCATTAAAAAAAAAATCTTAGGGTGAGACTATTTGCATTTTAAAAATTATTTTAAATATTTTATTATTCTTTATACTTATTTATTAAATTTAAAAATTTTATTTTATATAGTCTTTAAAATGTCAAAAATGCCATGAAATATTTAAATTAATTAATTTAATTGAACCGTAATCAAACTATCAAGCCCAGTCAAAAAATAAATTAAAAAAATTAACAACAGTTACAACAAATGAAATCAAAGTAAAAGTTGTAAACAAAATCTTTAACACAATTTTAATGATTAGTTTTATAGTCAAAAGAAGTGGCCATCTCACAAAAGGAGAAGAAGACGCTAGAAGATGCCGATACTGGATGCATCTCCAGTTGATTTGACTTCATTTTTAGCTTCCTGTCTTTCTTCTGGTCTTTTTTTTCTCTTAATCCAAAAAACAAAAATATGGTTATCTGTATAATATTCTTTTTACTTTACTTTTGAAAATTCAAAAGGGTCGCACATATCTTGTAATCAAAATATTTGAAAATCTAGATTTGCTCATTGTTCAACTAAGGTTTTTTTAAGATGTGACGGTCCTAAAAATCTTAAATACTGGATGTAAAATACTTTGTGGTTAGAGGAACGAAGAACAATACCTGATTCCTTTAATTGAACTGGATTAAACTTGAAATCTTCGCGAATCCTTATTGATTTTACTCGAGTGTGGGCATGCAAGAAACACTTTGAACACTCAAGTCAGTTTTTGATTTTTTGAATATTTTTTCAAGAATATAATTTCTCTGAATTTGGCCAAAAGATCATTTCACAAGCTTTTGGCTGTTATTTATAGACGAGAGGTGGATGAAAGACAAGAAAATTTATTTCAAATCTGAATTCTCTCCATTTGTTCTTTTGATTTGATTTAGATCATTAAATCTGATAACCATTTTTGTCTGTATTTAAATCCTTAGCCCATGGTTTCATTAGTGACGATATGTTGTCGCTTATCAATATTTCCGGGTTGTTTATTGTTTATCCTTTCCAGATTGTCGTGTGAGTCATCTGGCGGATATTAACCTTTAAATCTAAGGTTTAATTATATCTCGCATCCAGCATTGATTCTAAATCTGGAATAATTCTGAACCATGTCTATATTGGTCTTTCGGGACCATCATAGTATATATCCGATTATTTGAGTTAATCAATTTTTAATAGACACTTGGTGCGATGTAAATGGTTATGTTTTCTACTTCCAAGATTGAATTCCTTTTAGGATTTAAAGCAAAAGAATTATTGGTTGAATAATGAGCTTTCAAAGTAGTTGTATTATATTGGCTCATAATAAGTAGTTATGAATAGTAATTCACATTATGGATGTTTTGTTAATAAATTATTTTATTAAAATAAGAGTATTCATAGTAGTTTCTATAGCGCAAATAATCACATCCTAATTCTGCTCATCAAAATAATAATAATAATTTTTCTTGATCTATAGAAACCGAAATCAGAATAAGCTACATTATCATTGATGTGTTTATTTTATCTTAAAATCGGAATAGATTATTATAAGTTACTAAAATTAATGCCCTTAATTAATATCATTGTTATTATTCGTTAAAATAATTGTGATTATTATTATTCAAAATTTTATTATTAGAAAAATTTATTTTTAACAATAATAAAAATGTCCATAATAATATTAATAATCACCATCATCAGCGATCGACAATGGCAACAACAACAGCAAGTAGTAGTAGTAGTAGTAGTAGCAATAACAGCAAACAGTAGCAAAAGCTGCAATGACAACAGTAAGCAGCATTGACAATGACGAATGGCAACAACATTGATATTTTTTTTTCAAATACATAAAGAAGGATGAAATTAGAATTTTAAAAATTGAGGAAGGTAGTATGGTCAATCCAAGGAATGAGAACTCTCATAATTATTCTTAATTTTAGATGGAGTCTGCCGCTTTAATTCTAGTTATGTCTCTCATTTAAGCAAGTAAACTCATTATTCATTCTCGTTCCTTAATTCTCCTACAGATTGCTAGTTAGTAAACACCCCGTAGGCAGAGGCGGATGTAGTGTAGGACTAGTCCCCACTGAAAAAAAAACGCCCTTTTTTGTTTAAAAGAAAAAATAATAAATTTTTAAATAATCCCTATCATATTTTTAAATACTCCAAGTTCTTTCAATTTCTACAACTACAGTAGAGAGAACAATATCAGCAATGAAATTTGTGAAGAATGAACTTCGGAATTGGATGGGAGATGAATGGACAAATAATAATTTGATTGTTTATGTAGAAAAGATGTATTTAATAGTATTGATAATGAATCTATTGCACAACGTTTTTCAGAATATGAAATCGCGTAGAGAACAATTGTAATTATGTTATCAAAAAATTTATATATTCAAGTTTCAGTTTTTATATTTTGTTGTCATTTAATTTAGCCTCCCATAAATTATTTTTCTAGATCCGCCACTGCCCGTAGGTACCTTTCTCCTAAGAATTAAAGATGTTATTTTTTATAGTCAAGGACTCAAATATGCTAAAAAGATATTGGCATTATCATTCATAATGGTAAAAACAAAAATTCTTTAATTTCTAATTTATGTTGAAGCAGTTACTATAGAAGTCTAAGGCCTAAGTCATTCTAAAAGTCTACGGACCAAATTCTATTCCAAAAGTTTACGAGTCTAACTCAACCCAAAAGGTAGCTTAGGAGTTGAGGATTCCTTAAGTCTTATATATTTAATCCAAGTTCAATACTGAGTCGATATATGATATTTTCTCTAATACTCCCATCACATAATAAGCTAATATAAACTCACTTAGCATATGAGTTTGACTTTGATATCATATAGAAGTATACAGTTCTAACTTAACCCTAAAGCTAGCTCAAGAGTTAAGAGTATCTAGGTTTTATATACTTAAACTTAACCCAAGTTCAATACTTAGTCAATGTGAGATATTTTCCCTAGCAAGCATCATATCCATTATGCAATGGAAAGCACAAATTTCCATTATACAA
This sequence comes from Citrus australasica, assembly GCA_029618585.1. Lineage (NCBI taxonomy): Eukaryota > Viridiplantae > Streptophyta > Magnoliopsida > Sapindales > Rutaceae > Citrus > Citrus australasica. Next base: position 8,282,338 of record JARCIV010000002.1, on the reverse strand, counting down.
GAGAAGGGGACAAAATAGTCTAACTTTAACCTCAACACAACAAACTAAATTATGAATACCATCCAAACATCAACAAATACCGTTGTCAACATACATGACGCTTGGATCGAAACTGATCAAGCAATGGAGACGTCAAAAATGTCCCCTTCAGAAACCAAAGCTCAACACAGCAAATTAACTTCAAACTAACCTTCGCCAATATTTACTACGAATTTTGTCAAAATCCTTCATTGGCTCTTATATGGCAACCAAATGCCAAACATTAAGGCTACTAAATGTGGCTGAAGGTCCATTTGAAATTGCTTTTAAGATATTCGAAAGTAATTTTGAAAGTTAATTTTGATATTTGATAATTTTTTAAAAAAAAATCACCATTTTTTTACAGTAAATTTTAAAAGTAAGGAAGGAGTTACTTTCAAAATCTAATTCTAAAATCAGTTTTATACTTAATATAATCCCATAATATACTTATATATATATTATAAGAATAAAAAATTATCCTTATTAATTAGTAAATCAAAAAGAGATTATTATTATTGCCAATCATATTGAGATGACAAAATAAAAAAAATTAATAATATCAAATATTTGTTTTACCTATCAATCATTATATATACAATAAATAAAAAAAATTATATACATGTTTCGTAAATAAGTTTTATTCAACATTATGTCTATCTCAATCATTTATATTTATTGAAAGAAAAATTATATTCTACGACAAAATCATTTCGTCATAGAATAAATAATATCATTGCAAATTTTTCCACAAAATAATTTTTTTTTAAACTCAAGGGCTAAATGTCCATCTTAGAAAATATTTTGCAACGAAATTATCTAGCAAACATTTTATTGCCAAATAGCTCGTATAACAATGATTTATTTCGTCTCAAATAGTTTAAAAACCATTGCAAAAGAAGCTTGAAAATGTTCAAAAATTCATTTGCTAAATGACGCGTATTACAACTATTTATTTTGTCTCAGATTGTTTATATATATATAAAAAAAAAAACGTTCCCAATAAGTTTGAAAATGACAAGGGAATTGAATTGGCTAACATCATGCAATAAAAAAATGTTTGTTGCTTAATATCGTAATTCACAACAAAATTGGTTTGGTAGCAAGTTGCATTTGGAGACAAATATTTTCATTACAGAATCTGAAAGAAATGAAAGTAATTTCACAATGTGGATTACAATAAATCAAACAAATTGTTATAGAATTACAATAATAATTAAAATCATTATGAAAATACAATAATTATTATTATTGATGACGAATACATAAAAATTATTACAAAATATAAAATCTATTCTTTTGAAATGAAACATAAATAAATCTAAATTTCTTGATTTTCTTCATCTCATTTCCTACAAACAGACAAAAATACAAAAATTATTATATATACTACCTACAGAGAACATAAATGTCAAAACACCAAATTTAAGACGTTTGTTTTCATAAAGCAAACAACTTAACATTTAGACGCTTAAAAAAGAAAAGCAAACACACACACACACACACACATATATATATATTCACACTTATTCAAACTTCAGCAAAATTCATATTTATTCATATTTCGGACAAAAAAATAAATCCTACCTTAGTTACCTTCTAAACATAATATAACAAATAAGATTAAAAGAGAGAGAGACTAAAAGAAACCCACCTTTTTAGCAACAAAGAGCAGGTTCATCGTGGAAGCTATCCGAATATTATCATCTTCAAAAAGTGAGTCTAACCATTAATGTTTTAACAATGTGGAAGTTATGGGCAGTCTTTAAAATGGTAGGATTATGTTAAAAACAGGGGGATTTTGGTTGTTTTCCCCAGAAAAATAGAAGAAGATAGGGACTAATTGGTTATAATTATCTGAGCAAATGACAGCCTTCAGACCCACCATATCCCATTTGCAACATTTTTTTTTCATATTATTCTTCTTTCCTTCCATTCCAGAGGAGGTCAAAATCATATAATGTCAAAAGAATCTAGAAAGGTCAAAGAATTTATTAAAAACGGAAAAGAAGTCATGACATGAATAATGAACCCTTTTATAGATGCATGCACATGCCAAGAATCAATGCAACCAGCCGCAAGGCATATATATAATATATTATCTTACAGCAGCCTTTTACACAGAGGGTATAATTAAAGGTAATCACCCGGCAATTATGCCACCCTGCTAATTAATTGAACCATTCCCAGGCAATTGCTTGCTAGTGGGAAACTTTCCAAAAATGGAAATAAATTAAATGAAATAAAATGCGTAGGGTCACTCAAGAGAATGTATCCCAACTATATAATGCCGGGCAACGCAATATGGTAGTGAACTCGATAAGTGGAAGAAAAATGTGAGGAAAATGAATAAGGAAAGAGAACTTTATCGATGTGGCAATTTGATAAGATGATATATCACTAGCTAAATTGGCCGGGGTACCAATGGACCGAATCTAACAACCCTTTCGTTGGCGCCTACAAATAGACACTTGAAAACACAACAATGGCATTCCACAATTCCCATATTGGTGAATGAATACGATATCATAGATAGAGGGAGAGAGGCCTGTCATGAAAATGAGAGTCTAGTTTGGTAGCCAAGGATGACTTGCCTGATTCGTCCAATTAAGCGGTTTCAGATTAATCATGTTGATTAATTAGTTTTTTAAATGAAGCCATTGATGGGTTACTAGGCAGTCACCTTGGCTAACTTGACAGTCTCTTGCCTCTCATGCTAGGCATTCTCTTCTTCTCCAAGCTAAGTAAGATCTCTCAAAACTATATAAAAGCAATTGCATTGTGCTAAATGAAGCATGAATAATCTAATAAGGAAGAGGGGTCTTGCTTGAAGATACGAGTAATTTTTGTTAGCCAAGGATGACTTGCCTGCGGCTTGTAATATAATTAGGTTTCAATCTTTGAAGCCTTTTGTTTGGTTGCCAGGCAGTCTCCTTGGCTAAGCTGACATCTTCTTCTCTTTCATGCTAAACCTTTTCTTCTTCCTCGATGAAGACACAGCTCGTTTGATTTATGTACCGTCGTGCGAAGAACTCAGACTAGCCAGCAACTACATATTAATGCATATCGTGAAACAATGGACAACTGAAAATTAGAGGTATGTAAATAGATATGCAATGCAAGCTACAGAGGTGAATCTAAAATGGTAGCACGAATAACAAACATAAACACCACTTCTGAATTAGGATATATGACATGCAACTTTCTTATTTTCATTATATATAATTCCATGACTTTTTGCTGCCGTGGCTAATGGATTCTCCATCAAGGAGTCATTTTAATTACTCTGCAATTCTGCACATGAAAAAATCAAAGGAAATCAAGCAGTATTTTCACCAACCGTTACAAGCCATAATCAAACTCAAATGGCTAGTAATGTGTTATTTAATTATTAGTAAACAAGATCAATATTCAGGATGTAATTAACGCTGTGGTAGCTTTCCTTATTACTATTTGTTTGAGGGGGCATTTCCAGCCATACCCTAAACGAGGAGCTGGTCTCCTTGTAAATGAGCAGAAAGGTGAAGTCTGGTGGCAGATATTCAAGAGCAGGAATTCTCTGCTCAATCACGAGGATATCCCCTTCCAGACCATAGCTCGAGCAGGGTTCCTGCTAGGAGCCGAGAGCCTTTCCTGTTGGAGATCGAGGTCGGCAGACCCAGTCTATAACGGTTAACGAGACATGCACTCCTATCCGAAATCTAGGCACGAAATCCACTCAACCGCAACTACGAAATTCAAGCATCCACTTCCGTGAGCTAGGGGAGGTGATGAACGTGGGTCGTAGAGGGCCGGATTCGTAGGAAGGCTATAAAAAGGTAATCAACGAAGGTAAATGAGTTAGATACTTTGAGATTAGAACTTAAGAAAAAAACATTTTACTGAAAAAGGGGAGAAAGACTCAGAGGTATTTTATTGCCTAAAAGACCATTAAAGAACAACGAGATCAGTGGCCGAGTTTTTCGAAAAGTAAACCTAAATTTCTGACTTAAACGTCGGAGGGTTTATGCCGGAAAAACTTCCGGCGTGCTCTGACAAGTTTCTGTGTACGCAGGAGTCTGCTAAGTAGAAGTCATACGAGACATTGCTCTGCTCGGTTAAAAAGGTTACGAGAAGTATCTTCAGTTGGTCGTGAGTTCGGGAGTTGAGGAGAGATCCTGATTGTGGACAAGCAGACACCAGAATCTCGCATTAACATTTTGGCGCCGTCTATGGGAAGCTGAACAAAAAGCTTCCGTTAATAGAGAGGATAAGAAGAAAACGAGTGAGGAGACAATGGACATAGGTGGGGGTAGTGCCCAAGGAGGTGATTTGAGGCTTAACGAGTCTGTGACACTCAGCGAGATAGCTAATAAAGCACGAGAAAAAGCAATGTATGAGCGGATGGAACGAATGAAGACTCTGACAACCATCTTACACGGGTTGAGAAATGAGCGAAGGGGAATTCAAGAGTAAGGGATGAGAAGTGGTGGAATAGCACCAGGGCACATTGACAGAAGGAACAATGGTAACACGATGAGAGGTCCGACCACCAGAAGATTTGGTGGTGAAGTGGGTAACCAATCTCTACGGGGAGAAAGTCATGGAGGAGGAGATCAATCCCTGGGGAGCCAGGTCTCTGACAACGATGACAGAGTTGTGAATGCAGAGGAAAGGGAACTCCGTCAACACCCGCAGGACGTCGAGCATGAACAAGATCAGGTTGCGGCATGTGACCCTGGTCGTGCCATGCAGCTAGAGGAGGAAATGCATAGACTAGCGCAGATAGTAGATGACATGTAGGGACAGAGCAGAGCACCCGGTTAGAGGATAATGCTCCACGGTGAATCCCCCCTCTCGGCATAAATCATGAGTGCAATCATCCCAAGGGATTTTCACTTCCCAGACCTTAAGTACTCAGGACGACCTGATCCATTGGTACACATAGAGCATTTCAATGATATAACTGGGGTGCATGGATTATCTTAAGCTCAAAAGTGCAGGGTGTTCCCGCTGTCTCTCGAGGGACGAGCACGTGAGTGGTACCAGAAGCTTCCTCGAAGGAGACTCAAGTCATTCAAGCAGATGTGCCAAGAATTTGCAGAGCAGTTTCGGGGGGCAATGGCACCTAAAGATGATATGATGGAGCTGACGAGCATGAAGCAAGGAGAGGATGAAACCCTTCGGGAGTTTATCAAAAGGTTCCATCGCAATATCCTCGATCTGGGAACCTTCAACCATCCCCAAGCATTGAGGGGACTAAAATAAGGAGTAATTATAGGACGCATGTGGTACAACTTGAGGAGTCCAGCCATTCAGTCATATTCTGCTGTTTACGAGCAGGCCAAGAGGGACATAAAAATCAAGGAGGAAAATGCAGCAAGGATCAAGATAGACCAGGTGGAAGAGTTGAGGAGAAAAGAGAAGAGAGCCTTACCGGGAAATGGGCCGATTCAGCGGAAGGACCACCAAACCCCAGGTGACGGTGCAGGAAGCCGGGTCACCTCTTACCAGCCTCATTAGAGGCTACCCCAATATCAACGTAGCAGGATGCAACCTCCTCACTCACCAGCCAGAGGTTCCTGGAGAAGCCATGATCAGACATACAATCATCCTTATCAATACTCCTCGATGGCTCACCACCCACACGGTGGTAGAGCGAGCAGACCAAAGGCACCAATGCCCCCTCCAGCTCAGAACGGCACCCACAGGGACAGGACAGTGCACATGATCGACTAGAGCCGAAGCTATGGGCGGTATACTTCTTTGAAGGTGCCCCTGGACGAAGTGTATGAGGACAAAAGGACCGGGGATTACTATACCCCCTACCCCAATAGCAAAGCTGCTCAGCATGAGAGATAAGGGACAGTTTTGCAAGTTCCATAGCACCCACGGTCATACCACAACCAAACGCAGGGATCTCAATACTCAAGTTGAAGATTTGGTGAGAAATCGTTACCTGGACGAGTTCGTAGATATGACTATCCTGATGGTGGGTTCATCATGTGAATGGGAGCAGAGTGATAGAAACATGAGCCACGAGCAGCAGATGGTAAGGGTAATTACTGGGGGTCCAACGTTGGCGGGAGACTCCAACAGATCGATGAATAACTACGCTAGGTATGCCATGACTAGCAAAGAAGTATTCTTCAACACCCTTGCAGCCAAGCGAGCAAGAATCAGGCAAGTGCCGATCATGTGGACGAATAAGGATGAAAAGGGAATTCTATATCCATATGAGGATGCCTTAGTCATTAAAGCCACCGCTGCCGGCAAGGAGTTTGACCGGATCCTGGTAGATACAGGAAGCTCGATCGATGTCCTGTTCAAGTCAACTCTGGAGGAAATGTGAATAGCATATCTGAGGTTAGAGCACACGAATACCTCCTTGAAGGGTTCGGTGGAGGAAAGTTAGTCCCTCTGGGCGTAGTCGAGCTGCCCATCATGATAGGCAACTCCTCATTAGAAAAGACTATGATCCTTGATTTTGTGGTCATCGATGAAGAGAGCATTTACCAGATGATTCTAGGTCGTCCATTTTTAAGGGTGAGCAAGGCAGTGCTCTCTAATCACTATTTGGCTCTCAAGTACCGGGTGAACGGAGTAGTGGGGGTGGTACGAGGAGACTAGAGAATTGCCCGAAGCTATTACTCCACAACAGCAAGGGAGGCCATGCAGATCACATCGCTCGATACACGAGTGGAAGTCAAGGATAGCAGACAAGAGCCAGTTGAGGAGTTGTGAACCGTAAATTTGGAACAAGATAACTCGAGGAAAATAGTCTGAATTGAGGCGAGGCTTAAAGAATAACTGAAGTAGGAGTTGGTACATTGTTTGCGGGCTCACGCAGATGTGTTCGCCTGGACACATAAGGACATGCCAGGAATCGACCCTGAGGTGGTCTGCCACAGGTTCGCAATAAAGAAGGGTGCTCGGCCAGTAAGGTAAAAAAGAAGGTGTTTCAACCAAGAGAGGTACGAGGCAATAAATGGCGAGGTAGAGAAGCTCTTTAAGGCAGGATTCATTCGGGAAGTCAACTACCCCGAATGGATATCGAATGTCGTACTAGTAAAAAAGGCTAATGGCAAATGGAGGATGTGTGTTGACTTCACTGACCTTAACATGGCGTGCTCGAAAGATAGTTTTCCCCTACCAAAGATCGACCAGCTGGTTGACTCGACAGCTGGGCATGGCCTGCTCAGCTTCATGGATGCATTCTCGGGATATAACCAAATCCCAATGTTCGAGCAGAATGAGGAGAGCACGACGTTTATCACTAATAAGGGTTTATTCTGTTACATGGTAATGTCGTTCGGCCTTAAAAATGCGGGTACTGTATACCAGAGGTTGGTGAATAAGATTTTTAAGCCACTAATTGGATGAACAATTGAGGTGTATGTAGACGACATGATAACCAAATCGAAGAACCTGAACGAGCATGTCAAGCACCTCGAGGAGACATTTGGGCTCTTGAGGAAATACAAGATGAAGCTCAACCCGGAGAAGTGTGCTTTTGGAGTCGAGTCGGGAAAATTCCTTAGATTCATGGTGAGCCATCGGGGGATTGAGGCGAATCCAGAAAAGATCCAAGCAATCTTGCAGATGAGATCCTCTCGTAAATTGAAAGAAATGCATAGCCTTACGGGGAAATTAGCAATATTGAGTCGATTCATGTCCAAGGCAACGGACAAGTGCCAAGCCTTTTTTCAAGTGATAAGAAGGGGAAGAAAAACATAATTGACCCCCGAATGCGAAGAAGCCTTACAGAAATTGAAACAATATCTGCAGCGAGCACCCTTTCTATCCACGTCGCGGGAGGGGGACGTGTTGTTCCTATATATGGAGGTATCAGATCATGCTACGAGCTCGGTTCTAGTGAGAGAGGAAGAAGGGGTTCAGTATCTAATATACTACACAAGCAAGGCTCTGCTCGATGCCGAGACCAAATATCCACTGTTGGAGAAATAGGCATTTGCTCTTGTGGTTGTTGCTTGAAAGCTGAGACCATACTTTCAAGCATTCCCCGTCTCAGTGATAACAAACTAATCGCTGTGGCAGACTCTGCACAAGTCGGATGCTTTTGGTCGGCTAGTGAAATGGGCCATAGAGTTGAGCGAGTTGGATATAAATTATAAACCTCGAGCAACAATAAAAGCCCAGGCAATGGCAGACTTCGTAACAGAGTTCACAGAGCCGTAGGTTTTGACCAGCCAGGTGCTGCTATAGTCAACGGCGAGGATCGGGTCTGGCGAGTGTCGGTGGATGGATCCTCAGGGAAGCAGGGTGCCTGAGAATGGATTGTTTTGGAAGGCCTAGAAATAGAGGAGATCTCTTACGCTGTAAGATTGGAGTTCATGGCCACAAACAACTAGGCAGAATACGAATTTTTAATAGTAGGGTTGGAATTGGCCAAGGCAATGAAAACGGATAGGGTGAAAGTCCGAACCGATTCCCAACTGGTTGCCAACCATGTTAGTGAAAGATTTCAGCCGAGAGATGGGAAAATGGAACAGTACTTAAAGAAAGTCAAACAGATGATTGGAAAGTTTGAGTCAGTGGACGTAATACAAATCCCAAGGGAGGAGAATTATCGAGCAGACATCCTAACCAGAATGGCAGCCGTAGCAGACCCAAAAATGCCCAAGTCGGTCCCTTTGGAGGTGAAGTCCTGCTCCAGCATCGAGCAGAATCTGGAGGTGCTACGAATAGAACAGAAATGCTTGTGGATGGACCCAATAATCTCGTACAGTTGGGATGTGGTATTACCATCAGATAAGTTACGAGCTCGGAAGATTACAGCTCAATCGTCGAGGTACACAATAATTGATGGGGTGTTGTATCGGCGATGTTTGGACGAGGACGACGTGGATTACGTACTGAGGGAAGTACATGAAGGGGTTTGTGGAAACTATTCGGGTGCGAGATCCCTTGCCCATAAGGCTCTTAGGTAGGGGTATTTCTAGCCGACGATGCACCAGGACACACAAAAGAAAATCAGGAGTTGCATGAGTTGCTAGAGTTTTGCAAATCTCTCTGCCCAGCCACCAGAGAAGCTCACTTCTATGGCCTTGCCATGGCCATTTGCTCAATGGACAATAGATCTGATTGGGCCGTTGCCAAAGGGACGGGGGCCAGCAACACATGCAATAATAGTAATAAACTATTTCACGAAGTGGGTCGAGGTAGAAGCCTTCAGCAGGATCACAGAGAAAAAGACGACTGATTTCGTATGGAGAAACCTAGTCTGTCGATATGGGATCCCTTATGCCCTGATAGCAGAAAATGGCAGGCAGTTCGACAATCATAACTTCAGAGAATTTTGCCAAAGCCTCGGAATAGAGTTGAAGTTCTGCTTGTCTGCTCACCCTCAGTCTAACAGACAAGTAGAAGCAGCCAACAAGGTTATCAAGAGGCTTTTGAAAATCAGGCTAGGAGCAAAGAAGGGAGCATGGGTTGATGAGCTACTAGGGGTATTATGGGCATATAGAACAACCCATAAAACAACAACCGGTGAAACTCTGTTCGCTTTGGCCTTCAGACATAAAGTTGTTGTGCCCGTGGAGATAGGGACAACCACGCACCGTACTGATCACTTCGAAACTATCAGCCGCCTACCAGCAAAGGGTTGCTCGTTATTACAACCAAAAGGTGCGTGTACGACAGTTCAGGGTCGGCGATTGGGTGCTTAGGAGGGTGAATCAGAACACAAAAGACACGACACAAGGGGTACTCGGTCCTAATTGAGAAGGGCTATATAGAGTCAAACAAGTGGCTGGACCCGAAGCCTATAAGCTCGTTCGCGCGGATGGCCACGAGGTGAAACGACCGTGGAATGCAGCGCATCTCAAGAAATACTTCCAGTAAGACCCAATTATGCTTAAGAGTTATTTTTAATCATTCCTGCTATTATTTGTATTTTATGTTTAGTCAATTTCATGTAAGTCGAGTTCAATAATCAATGAAGTTTGAAGGAATTTCATTCAATTGTCATGGATGTGAATATGTCACACAAATAAAAAATTCTTAAGGCATACAAAGGCTCCAAAGTCTCGAAGCCTGTTCAATGGCGAGACTGGAAGCCAAGCATGCTAGGATCTACTCGACCAAGCGAAGGCGAGCAGACCATCAAAAATTCCAAAAAGTTTTTAAGGCAAGCAAAGGCTCCAAAGTCTCGAAGCCTGTTCAATGGTGAGACCGGAAGCCAAGCATGCCAGGATCTGCTCGACCAAGCGAAGGCGAGCAGACCACCAAAAAATTCCAAAAATTTTTCAAGGCACGCAAAGGCTCCAAAGTCTCGAAGTTTGTTCAATGGCGAGACCGAAAGCCAAGCATGCCAGGATCTACTCGACCAAGCGAAGGCGAGCAGACCATCAAAAAATTCCAAAAACTTTCTAAGGCGTGCAAAGGTTCCAAAGTCTCAGAGCATGCTCGATAGCGAAACCGGGAGCCAAGTTTCCCAACATCTGCTCAATCAAGTGCAAGCGGGCCAAAAAAAAAAGAGCGAGAAGCAAAGCAAACAAGCTGAGGAGTTTTATTAATTTGCCAACAATAGTAAAGAGCTGCTAATCTTGGCATACAACGTTCCAAAAAGAAAATCTATAACACAAAATACAATCAAAATGATGGGGGATCAGTAAGTAGAGCCGTCTCCGCTGGTTGGTCCACATCAAGAGCATGAGGGGTCTCACCAGTTGCCCCCGGGGGTTACTTGTCTCGGCAACATCAGTAGTGGCGGCACGAGAAAGGGAGGTTGCCTCCTCGGTTGCACCGAGCTCTAATCCTTCTCCGTTTTCCTTGGCCGCCTCCTCGTCCATGAATTTAGCCGCACCCGCAGTGAGCTCATCCATCTTCATATCAGTATGTTGTGTCCCGATGACAGCCATAATGCAACGATAAGAATGCTGAAGCCCCTCTTCATACTAATTGTCAGCTTTCTTCTCTAAGTTTTCAACCTGAGTCTCGTGAGAAGTACGAAGGGATTCGAGCTGAGCTTCGTAGGTAGCCTTTTGCGCCTGCAAGTCCTCCTTAACCTTATTCAGCTCCTCCTCAAGAGTGATAGTTTTTACCTCCGCGAGAGACGATTGCTCTATCAACTTTAAATTCTCGAGGTTGAGATCTCCAGTTTTCTTCTCAACAGTATCAGCTCTGCCTTTAACTGACTGAATATTTTCTTTCATTTTTCGATCGTAGCGGTCGACCTTTGCTTTGTAGTACGTAGCCATGCAGCCAAGATGAAAAGTACTGAACTGCATAGCCCCAACTAGCTCGCCTAGAGAGCTCCCATCAGAATCCTCCAGGTTCTTTTTGCTTACGAGCCTGGAAAACTCGTTGATATAGGGGACCAGATGATCTGGTCGGTTTTTGGGCAAACGATGTTTTAACCCTGCTGGTGGAGGTGGAGTAGTGGGATTAGTGACACTAGCAGTTCCACTGGTTTCGCCGGCCTTGGGAGGAGGAGGTGGTAGAGTCTTCAAAGGGGAGACCTGCTTCGCAATGTTGACCCGTTTTCCAGGGGGAGCATCCTTGTGGTGGTCTCTCTTAGTAGTACTGGGATGAGGTCGTTTCCTGTTCAAAGCCTCGATCACAGCATCCTCCATCTCGTGAACGATTGGTACTAGGCGAGATTCGATCAAGTTATAAGTAGACAGTAGATCTCTGCACGAGCAAGAATTGGCCAACACAGTCTCGACCCGCTTGAGCACGTCAGGTTCGAGGTTGTAGTGGACGCCCTAAGAACCTGCAACTCGAACAAAGACTGTGTTAGAGATGGGTCAATCATTATAACAACTAAGGGTACAAGACATCTAAAGCGAGCAGGCAACCTGGAACTACGAAACGGGGGGGGGGGGGACGCGAACGTTCTCCCCATCAATCTATGCCACTTGACCCCAGGGACCCCCAGCAAAAAAGAATTTTTTCTTACAATTCCCACCACTACCTCTTGGAAGATCAGTTATGGGTTTCCTGGTCTTGGTGCTTGACATGAAATAATACCAGCCGGCATCTGTGGGGTTGCTTTTTAACTGATATAAGTGTTTGACTTCATCAACCGTGGGTTTACTCTAACAACATCTATCCCACAAAATGAACAGACCAGAAAGTACCTCTACCCGTTAGGGTTAAGCTGACCAGGAACAGAGTAACATACCCCTTGGGAGGTCGGCTGGGAGTGTCTTTTTTCCCTGGAACTTTAAGGGGTATACTATCAGGGATGTCGTAAACAGTTCGAAGTTCTACGAGGTCCTCTATTGTGGTCATATAGGTCATGAGGTCAATAGTATAGTTTTCTGCTAGAGCTCTACCCCTCAATTTCCTTTTCTTTTCTGGTCGTGATACCCCTGATGAGGATACTTCACCAGAGTCTTCACCTGGGTCCTCACCTAGATTATCCTCCGAACCAGAAGACCTTTCATCGTCGTTATTGCTAGGTGAAGTGGTTGCTTCAGGAGACATTCTCCTAGCACTAGTCCTTATACTAAATCTTATTGGCTTTAAAGGGATCATGGGGTCAAAAGTGGGATCAGCAAGTAGACCAGGCAGGAAGTCTAACTCATCATCAACAACCTCAATCACTTTCTCTTTACCTTTTGACATTCCCTAAACTATCACCAGAACAATACCACCAGACACTACTAAAAAAAAAATAAAGGAGAAATTTTCTACAACTCTCTAAGACCGAGGAAATAAATATAATACCTACAGATGCGGCACGACAGAACAGAGCCAAGAAGGATAGCTTCAACTTCGGGGGAGAAAGGCCACTCAGTCACCGGAGAGTGAAAGGAAATCTAAAAGAGTGAAAATGCCTTTTGAGATTTAGGGCTCCTAAATGAGACATAAACTTTTGGTTTATTAGCATTTAACGGCACGAATTTCAAGGGTTTTATAACCATCAATTTGAAATTCAAACGAAGGGGCAGATCACTGCCACATCACTCAGCCCGCGATTAAATACGACACGACTTTTCAAAGAAAACGGCTGCTGGCAACCGAGAAAAGAGGGGTGGGGGTAAAAAGCGAACAGTTCCTCTGCTCGAAGTGAAGAAGCCGTTTACTATCCTGAACAAGCTAGAATTATTGAGTTTCTAGTATTGGTCCATTACATTACCAAATACCAGAAATTGGGGGACTGGTGTTCGAGGGGGCATTTCTCGCGAACCAGCCATACCCTAAACGAAGAGCCGATCTCCTTGTAAATGAGCAGAAAGGTGAAATCTGGTGGCAGATATCCAAGAGCAGGAATTCTCTGCTCAATCACAAAGACGTTCTCTTCTGGACCATAGCTCGAGCAGGGTTCCTGCTAGGAGCCGAGAGCCTTTACTGCCGGAGATCGAGGTCGGCAGACCTAGTCTATAATGGTTAACAAGACATGCACTCCTATCCGAGAATCTAGGAACGAAACCCACTCAGCCGCAACTACTACATTCAAGCATCCACTTTTGTGAGCTGGGGGAGGTTATAAACGTAGGTCGTAGAGGGTCGGATTCGTAGGAAGGCTATAAAAAGGTAATCAACGAAGGTAAATGGGTTAGACACTTTGAGATTAGAACTTAAGAAAAAAGTATTTTACTGAAAAATGGGAGAAAGACTCAAAGGTATTTTATTGCCTAAGAGACCATTAAAGAGCCACGAGATCAGTGGCCGAGTTTCCCGAAAAGTAAATCTAAATTTCTGACTTGAGCGTCGAAGGGTTTACGCCGGGAAAACTTCCGGCGTGCTCTGACCAGTTTTTGTGTGCGTAGGAGTCTGCTAAGTAGAAGTCATACGAGACATTGCTCTGCTCGGTTAAAAGGGTTATGAAAAGTATCTTCGGATGGTCGCGAGTTCAGGAGTTGAGGAGAGATCCTGGTCGTGGACGAGCAGACACCAGAATCTCGCATCAACACTATTAATTTATGCACAAACTTGTAAGTAGTACGTATTGTCCCTTGTATTGTATGCAAGATGAATCAAGGAACGTTCGCAGTTTCATTCACAAAGAATTCAAGAATTCTTATATGTATAATCTTCACTTTTATAAATTAGCAAAATTACTATACATTTCCCAATTAATAAGTAATTTTGAAATTTTCAAAAATTTACTAGCAAATTAATGAAAATTTTGAGATATTAATTGAAAATTGTAGCTTTATTGTTTTGAAATAAGTTGTTATTCGACATGTTATATGAAACAATACATAGTTAATCCATATTGTTCAGAACTCGATGGTGAACAAATTCTTCCAAAAACACAGTCTTTGGAACTATAATAGAAGACATGACTGACAGCAGAAGCTAGCTAATCAACCGAAAGCCAAAAAATTCTTATAAACACGCACATTTACCGTCGACCCTTCAATCTCCACACCACAAATTTTGTTATTTATTTGGGAACCTATCCATTTGGTTAACGGTAAACTACTTTTCTTTTTTAGTGAATGGTAAGAGGTTCAAGTTCTGTGTGCATCAATGGAGAGGTAATTTCTTTTAAATATTTGAAAGTATCCCCTTCAGCCTGAAGAAAAAAATTATCATCTAGGAAATTGTATTAGAACATAAGAGTCACACCGTTGAAACATTAATAATTAATGAATAAACTCTAAGAAAGCATTTAACATTGATGTTGCATAGAGCAATGCTACAAATATATATTTGGTTTGGGATTTATCTTGTATCTCAAATGATATGGTATATATATGATTTGAAATTTATTGACATGTAATGTGAAATTATAAGAATTATGATGAAAAACAACATCTAACATATGACAAATTTCGATTAGTGACTTGTCAATTGAGATAAGTACAGAAATATAAATATAAAATAAGCATATGAATTGGAGATTATGTATTTGAAGAAAGCTTATTTATATTTTTGCAATAAATAATTTTATTAAAATAAGGGTGTTTAATCATCATATTTTTAATTAGAGTGAATGTATACATACTCTTTTCTTATATTACATAATAGAATTAAATCTCTTCCAATATAAGTAGGAGTACGAGGTTTGAATCTCAAATCACTTGTACCACATCCAAAGAGATTTTACAGCCTATTCGACTAGTCACCACTAAGATATATAGTAAGAGTAGATGTTAAATTCATCAATATGAAAGGATAAAACTAATGAAGATGTTACTAACAAGTCAAGCAATGAAAATTCGATGGGGAAAAAAAACTATAATGAGGTCACTGTTTGGGGGAGAAGTAGAAGACTAAATAAAAATGCCAGGTGTCGTTATGGAGTTTTGTAGCTGGAGTCATCACAAGAATGTTGGCTTACACCGAGTACCCCAGTAGTTCTGTGGGGTATCCAGAGTACGCCGAGTAAGGGTAAAAAGGTAAGAAAAATATTTTTAAAATGTTAGGAGATGAAAGAGACATTATCTCAAAAACGATTGGTTGATTTTCTAATAAAAAATAAGAAATCAATGAGGGAATATTGTGTTGAAAAATAGGAGACAACGACCTGTCACACCTACAAACATGCCAAAAGATTGTTATTAGGACAGTTGGGACTACCTGTCCTCTCCTGCCAAGCCTGCAAATTCTCAACAGCTTTAGTAAAGATACGCGGGACCATCCCTCTTCGCCTAACATGTATATGTGCCTCATACTTGCTCTCCAAGCATATTTTGAAACATCGAAGTAGTCACACATGAGAAAGATAAGAATTTCTCTAATGTAACAATAAGGAACGCCAATAAAATAACGTCAAGTGGCACGACAGCCAGGGTACACCTTGTAAAATACCCATGTTTTATTTTTATCAGAAGAACCAACACACACACCATAAGGGTTAAGGTTTCTTCTACTTCCAGCCTTCATTATTGAGAGCTTCCAAGCTCTCTAACCTGAGATAACCCAACTCTAACTTGAGTGTCTGAGTGCGGTCATCAGCCACCCTCGACTTCACCTCTAACCTCTTTTTTCATTATTTTGTAGGTCTGAGGCGACTCGGTAAGCTCTCTGAGCCGAGATTA
Organism: Citrus australasica; assembly: GCA_029618585.1. Classification (NCBI taxonomy): domain Eukaryota; kingdom Viridiplantae; phylum Streptophyta; class Magnoliopsida; order Sapindales; family Rutaceae; genus Citrus; species Citrus australasica. The sequence goes on along the minus strand of JARCIV010000002.1, from coordinate 8,266,379 downwards.
AAACCTCTCACTTTATCCATCATCCTCTCACTCTACCTTCACTCCTTAAACAAAAAAACCCCGAACACCCGGAACAAGCGAGGCATCCTACATCTCAACAAAAATAAGTTCATTTTTCTTAATTTAATTTTATGGCTTTCACTCACACACGGAAAATCTACTAAAAACAGTCATTTAATAAGCTGTTGCATTCACTTCCATAGATGCTGAAAATAACATTTAATGTTATTTCTAGAACTTTAAATTTTATGGAAATCTTAATGGATTGACGGTGCCACCTAAAGAAGAGAAGAATAGCTTTTGGGAAAAGGCATAAGAATGGGACGTGGTCGGTGGCTCTCGTCTGTGAGCAAATTAACCATATACAAACCTTTCAAATAAATCTTTTCTTGATAATGTTATTCTATCCTTCTATATGTGAGGTCAAAATCATCATGTCTCAAAAGGTTTCGAAATTTAAAGGTCAGAAATATTTTACTAGAAATTACATAAAAGAGGTCAGAGATGCCCCATACATAAAGATAATGCCCTTAAAGAATATATATGGACATCATGGAATGAACCCTGGTTTATATCGCTTGCCATAATTGGCTTGCATGTGAGCTTGGCTTATGTATGCCTTTAAGCCAATGAATTTAATTTGTATCAGCTGGAGCCAGCCAGATCGATCGAATCCAAACTCCCAAAATGCATGTACACGCCAAGTGCCATGGCCAACATCAGTGTTCAATGTAACATGGACAAGCAAGGCATATTATCAGCTTACAGCTTTAATTTATTACATTATCTTTTGAGGGATGAAGATATATCTGGAGGTCAGAGTCAGAGCAAGTTGCACCAGCTATTGTGCCTGGAAAGCAGTCCCACTTCTGCCACGCGGATACCTTCCAGGGCTTTCCTAATTAGCAGTGGAAATTCTATCTCCACAAAAGTTAAAATAAATTGCATGGAATCACTGCAAGTTAATAGAACATATTCCCTCATCTCAACTCCAGCGGAAATGAGTTAAAATAAATATTAAAACGAAAACAAAAGCTCGATGACGAGGCAAAAGATGTGGTGATCCGAGTCTAACATGCAATCTTGGATTGGCTATAAATAGAACACTTTCAAACTTATAAGTGGCATCCCATTGGCGCATGAATTAACAAATATTAGTTATAATTATAGAGGAAGAGAGGTCTTACATGAAGCCAAGAGTCTAGTTTAGCAAGTGGTTTCCAAATGTTGGTTAAATTACTTATTTGATTAATACCCCTTTGGGGTATTATTAGGCAGTCATCTTTTGGCTAACTTGACAGTCTCTTGTCTTTCACGGTAGGCCTTTCTCTTCTTCACGAAGCTCAAAGATTTGATGCTTACTCACTTAGCAGAATGTTTTGATGCAGATAAATATAAGGAGAGGGGTCTTACATGAATATAATAGCATTGTTTGTTAGCCAAGGATGACTTTGCCTGCGCCTTGATTGCAAGACGAGGGTTTCAAGTGGCTGGAAGCCTCTCTGGTTTGGTTGCCAGGCAGTCTCCTTGGCTAAGCTGACAGGCTCTTATCTTTCATGCTAGGCCTTCTCTTCTTGGTTCTTGCACGTCTGCTGTTATTTTTCATTAAATATGAAGAAACTCCAGATTTCAGTATTTATACGTGCAAATTAACGAAGAAGACAAGTGATGTAACGAATTAAAGCATAATTAGATAGGTTTATCTTGGAATTAATTAAATTTTAGCACAATTACTTTATTTTATTTGTGGATGGAAAAACAAACCTTCACCTGAACCGAAGGATATGTTCGTGTCACTGTCTCAATTATTCAGTAAAGTAATTAAGAAGTTATTATAAAAGATCCAGCTTACATCTTCATGTTGTACAAATCATTAAAAGAGGGAAAGGAATTATATATCAGTCGGATAGCCTCTCTTTAATTATCAAGTTGTTCTGAAATTTTAAAGATATGTAATTAATCTTTTTTTTTTCACAATTTCATTTATTCACTAAAAATAATATTTACGTATTTGTTAAGATAAAAGCTAAGAAGATCATCACGAGATATGGTCTACGCAAGCAAAAGGTTATTATTTTGATCCCTGATGTAATCTAACGATATTACTAGTAAAATATTATTAAAGCTCACCAATCAGTAATGCTTTTGAGTTCTGTAGCTCCATGCAAACAAAAGGAATAGTGATGCTTTATATGAGACAGAAATGCATAAAACATCATGGGCCGAGTGAGACATTATGTGTGTTTAGGACTCAACATGTGCAGGGTGATGCTTTATATGAGACAAAAGTAAAATTGCACAATATGATGGATAATAGACCCAATCCAACACACTCTCTGTTTGCTTTATGTAGCCCAAGGATCTCTGAGTGATTAGAAGATGTGGCAACATAAGTCTACTTAGTAGATCTTTATGAAATTGCTCTGAAAGTATATCTTGTATGTGAATGGGTTTTGTGGGGATCAGAGAGATATTCTGTATCTAAATAACCGATAAGATTAAGATTTTATGTTGGCTCATTTGCATAAAATACCCCCAAATCCATCGTTCCGCATAAATATCAGAAGATATATTTATTGTCGTTCCAGGGACGAAGCTAGAAAAAAATTTCTAGGTGGGCTAAATTTTTTTTTCCTAGTCCAAATATTATCCCAACTGAAAATATAAAGGTTAATGAAAAATTCATTAATATATAAGAAAATACATCAAATCCAAAAAATAATTCAATTACAATTAAGAACTATTTTAGTCGTGCCTTGCGATTATTTCGAGAATTAAATTCATTTATTATCGAATCTGAATCAATGATGTCTACAAATTCTCTTTCAATGTAGATAACCATACAATCTGATAAAAACTCTTTCTCCATCTTATTTCGAAGTGGTGTCGTGATAAACTTCATAGCTGAAAATGCTCGTTCAGTCGTTGCAGTTGAAACAGGAAGCGTTAACACTAAACGAATCAATATGTTTATCAAGAAGTAAATTTGAGACTTTCTTGTCTCAACTAATTTTCAACATAATTCAAAAAGTGAAAAAATACAGTGAAACTCAACAAGATTAAGTACATCAATCTGAAAACATTCTAACTGTCTTTTCAAAGCAAGTATCTCAAATTGAGTAAAATCTCGAGGGTAAAATCTCTCTGCAAGATTACAAATATCATCAACATCAAATGATTTAAAAGAATCAACAAAATTCAAAGCAAAACTCAGAGTAAGAAGTTCAATTGTCTGATCTGTAAGTCTATTATGTAACTTCATCAATTGAAAATCAGTATTAAACAAATCATTTTGATAATAATGCTCTACTATAACATAATCTTTCTGCTGACAAGAACGCATTGTACTTTTCATATGGCGATCATTCATTCCAGGTACATCAATATGATGATTTTCACAAAATGATATCATACTCTTAATAAAAGTATCCCAACCATGTTCCCTTAGGCTTTGAAGAAGTAATTTTGCAGTCGATATTAAATGTATAGCATTCAAAATGTCTTGAGATTTCATGTGTAATGCTTGATAAAGTAAATTACTTATCCCTAAAACCTTATTCATCAAATGCAAGATAAAAACAAATTTAAAGGTTGACATTGCATCATACACACATTTAGCTTCCCCTCGTATGTCATTATTCGATCCATTGCAAACACTACTAGAAAAATTAAAAACACTAATACTAAATTTCTGATACTAAATAAAAAAGTATCAGCATTTGATGACCTAAATGGATTTTAGCGCCTTTTACGTATAAGTGTCAATGATCATTGATACTATAGTATCAGAACCAAACATTGATGCTAATTGGAGAAGTAATTTTTATTTTATTTTATTTTTATTTTTATTTTTTCAATTTTCCTAAATCTAAACGACATCGTTCTAGTTGCTAAAAAGTTATTGATATAAATTAAACACCTTGAAACTTCTTAGCTTCTTGTTTCCCTCTCCTTCCAAAATCGATTCCCCCCTCTTTCTACTGAAACCCTAAATATAAAATCAGGGCCAACGAAATATTGATTCAAGAAACGGGGCCGAGAGTGAGCCAGATCTCTTACGGAGCGTGGGTCAGCTTCGGGAACCAGCTGGACGTGACGGAGGTGAAGTCACTCTTGCAGTGCTGCCGTGACCACGGGATCAACTTCTTCGACAATGCCGAGGTCTACGCCAACGGCCGCGCGGAAGAGCTCATGGACCAAGCCATTCGCGAGCTCGGGTGGAAGCGATCCGACATCGTCGTTTCCACCAAGATCTTTTGGGGTGGCCAGGGCCCCAACGATAAAGGCCTCTCCAGAAAACACATCGTCAAGGGCACCAAAGCTTCCTTGAAACGCCTCGACATGGACTACGTCGACGTTATTTATTGTCACAGGTAGGGATGGCAATTGTACCCGCCCAAACCCGCCCACTAAAACCCGTCAGCTGCGGGTAATTTTACCCATTGCGGGTGGGTTTAATATTATAAATTAAAACTCGTACATGAATGCGGGTGGATCTGGTAGTGACCTTAAATCCGATGGATACCCGCATGGATATCCGTCAAACCCGCAATATTTTTTTCTAAATATTTTTAATTTAATTTTAATTAAAAAAATTTTAATTTAAAACATGTATAAAGAAAATTATGCAATTATTCAAAAATGTATAAAGGAAATTGGTCAAAGGCCCAAATGCCAAAGCCAAAATTTTGTATGTGTGCAGTATATGTGGCCCATCCGCCCATCTCCCATTCAGCCATTCTAAAGTTATAAACTGATAACCTAAAGCAAATAAAAGCATTTTCCCTTTTAAGTCTTTGACTTAGCCGCAAATGAGTTGACCATCTTCTTCAACCCGAGTTGACCATCTTCGTCATCTCTATCTTCAATTCTTCATTCAACATTCTTTTCTTCTTCAACCCGATCGTGTGAGTTGTGACAGTGAGCTAGCCCCTTGCAGCCAGCTCTCTTCACTGCCAACAAGGACGCGTCGTGCTGTTGTAGCTGCCTGGGTACTGTTGCTGTTGCAGCCAATTTTACAGTCGTGAAAGGTACGAATTTAGATTGGTTTTTTTGTGGGATAAAGACAAGAATTATTAAGGGAAAGTCCTGGAAAGTAAACACAATAGCCAATGGATTCTAAAATAGGGGGCTTTCAACAAGTTGTGACTGAGGGCCCTGGGAATTTAATTTCAATTATTTTTCTATCTTGACTAGTAATAGTGCCAAGTGCCAGTTTTTTATCTCGTGATTGCTGATGTCGTGTGGTTTAAGTAACAAAATTTTGAGTATTTATCATTTGAGTATTTATCTATAGTGCGAACGTAGATTATTTTTGAACAATAATTTTTTAATTTTAATTTTTCTCTCTTTGTAAATTTTAATTTTAATTTTCATCTCTTTGTAACTTTTAATTTTAAGTAGATATTCAGACTTAAAAATGTTTATTGAATTAAATGAGATGATGCATGATGTAGTATTTTATTTAACTCCATCAATTTAGTTAAAAAATTTGAAACTCAGAACGTCAACAATTTATTAATTTTGTTGCTTTTGAGTTGATAATGTAAATAGTCAGGCTAGTGTAAATTGTTGAATTCGCTTGCTAATTTTTCATCTTATCTTTGCTGAATTCACTTGCTAATTCTTGTATATTGATTTAAAATTTTTTGAAATTTTTAAGGTAAAAAATGGAGCAAGCCTTTGATCTTAGTGACAATAATTCGCTTACAACAAGAACAGAAGTTCAGAAAGCTTCAAACCAATCTCCAATAACATGTGAAGAACTTGCACACATTGAGGTAGCTTCAACCCAAACTCCAATTTCAGTACATGAAAAAGAAATTGCTTCTGGTGATACTGAAAATAATAAATTAACAAGTGATGTTTGGGAACACTTTAAAAGACAAAAAGCTGGTGGGAATTTAGAATACATAGCTGTTTGCAACTACTGTCATAAGAGATTAAGTGCGAAGCGTAAAAATGGCACCAGCCATTTACGCACTCATATGGGGTTGTGTTTTATGCGGTCGAGCCACACAGTTGAGTCAACTCAAAAGCAGATACAACCTAAGAAAGAGTGGAAAATGTAAAGTATCCATATTTTCTTTTAATCAAGAAACTTCAAGGAAAGAGCTTGCAAATATGATAATTATTCATGAGTATCCGCTGAATATGGTTAAACATTGGGCTTTTAAAAAATTTGTTGGTTCTCTCCAGCCAATGTTTAAGTTTGTCTCTCGTAACACAGTAAAAAGTGACATATTGAAAATTTATGACTACGAGAGAGCTAAAACAATGAGCTTGTTGGACTCAAATCGGAGTAGAATTGCGATTACTACCGATATGTGGACTTCTAGTAACCAACAAAAAGGATTTATGGCTATAACATCACATTTTATTGATGATAATTGGAAGCTGCAAAGTCGTATCATTAGATAGTTTCTACACTAAATTACTAAGTCTATTTTATTTTTAAATTTTATACTTATTGCATGATACTAATAATTTTTTTTTAAATTTAGGTTCTTATACGTGCCATGTCCACATACTGCTGAGGTACTCTCTGAAGCTTTGGTGTCGTGTTTGCTTGAGTGGAACATTGACAGTAAGTTGTCTACTTTGACTATCAATAATTGCACCACAAATGATGCCATGATTGATATTTTGCTGGAAAAGATTTCTAGTAGTTCGCTTTCTTTGAATGGGGATTTATTTACATGCGTTGTGCTGCTCATATATTGAATTTAATTGTGAAGGAGGGGATGAGTGTGATTAGTAACAGTATTCAGAGAATTCGTAATAGTGTTCTATTTTGGTCAGCCACACCTAAAAGACAAGAAACATTTTATGGGACTGCTCGTAAATGTAATATTTCTTGTAATAGAAATTTAGTTCAGGACTGTAAGACTAGATGGAACTCTACATACTTAATGCTTGATAAAGCTTTGGTTTTCAAAGAAGTATTTCCTCATTTGAAACAACGAGAATCGTTGTACAAATTTTTACCCACCGAAGAAGATTGGGATTTTGCCAATGAAATTTGGGATAGAATTGAATCATTTTATGAAGTGACTACATTATTTTCTGGGACTAGATATCCAACAGCTAATATTTACTTTCCAAGCATTTGTGAGATTAAATTTTCAATTTATGAGTGGATGTATTCTAATTGTGAAAAAATCCGAGCAATGGCTGACTCAATTATTGGAAAGTTTGAAAAATATTGGAGTGTTGTTCATGGATTCATGGCTATGGCAGCTGTTTTGGACCCTAGATTTAAGATGAAATTAATTGAGTATTATTTTGACTTGTTGTATGGAGATGGTGCTCAAAAAGAGATTGAGAATGTTCGGAGCTTTTGTTATGATATGTTGAAAGATTATCAAGCTAGGTGTAAGTCAAAAGAAAATTCACAAGTTCCAGTTCAAGCTTTAGCTGCTTCATCATCTCAAGCTGTGGTAGCTCATTCAAAACTTGGGAAACGTTTGGCTAATTTTGATGCTTTTGTAGATCAAAGTGGTGGTACAACCCATGTTAAATCAGAATTGGACTATTATTTGGAAGAATCTGTTATTCCAAGATCTGAAAATTTTGATATACTTTGTTGGTGGAAAACAAATGGATCAAAATATCCAACTTTGCAAGCAATTGCAAGAGATGTTTTAGCCATTCCGGTATCCACCGTTGCATCCGAGTCGGCATTTAGTATTGGTGGTAGATTTGTCTCTCCACATCGTAGTAGACTTCATCCAAAGACATTGGAAGCTTTAATGTGTGCTCAAAATTGGTTGTGTGCTGAATTTGATGGTATGAAAATGTATTTTAACTTCAATACAGTATAATTTACAATTCATGGATTTACAAATTTACAAATTTACAAATTTACAATTTACGTTACAATTTACAAATTTATAATCATCTATATTTTTTTTCTTGATATACTTGTTACTTGTAGATGCAGATTTTTCTAATAAAGTAGGAAATAACAAATTCTCCGAAGATGAAGATATTGTTGATGAGGTAAAGAATTAAGTTTCTTTAACTTAATTCATGAATTGTTATATACCTATTATAATTTTTCATGTATTATTTTTCTTTAACTTAATACATGGATTATTTCATTAATATAATTTTTTTCTCTGAATTAGTATTTGAAAATAATAATATTAATTATTATTGTAGGCATCGTGTTGGATGGGTGCTTGTTGCGGTGAATGAAATGAAGTATCTTCTCTTGGAGTTTGTTTTAAATGATGATATGAAATGTAATTTTTATTTTTAGATACTAATTTGTATTTTTTAAATGAATTTGTATAACTTATACTTAAATTTGAGAATGTGTTGGATTGATGTTGAAATTTTAATTTTTCATTTGCATTGGTTAAATGTAAAATTGAGTATGTTATGTAGAAATTGAGGTTATTATTATAAATTTATATATTAAATATTGGTGATTTTAAATGTAAAAACCCGCAAAAAATCCGCTGGGTACCATTGCGGGTTTGGTAATTGTCAAAACCCGTTGCGGGTGCGTTTTCTTAAAAAAATTAAAACCCGCTGCGGGTTGCGGGTGGATTTGGTAATTTAAATTTTGTGCGGGTTTGAATTTGGTAATGGTAAACCCGCTGCGGGCGGTGCCCATTGCCATCCCTAATCACAGGCCAGACACGTCGACACCGATAGAGGAGACGGTGAGGGCGATGAATTATATTTACTTGAAAAAGAAAAGGATTATTGTTCTTGGTATTGGACTAGTGAAGGTGGTGAATTTCTTATGGGCAATCATTTCGTGGTTTTGTGGATTTAAAAAAACAAATTGATTCAAGAAACTCACATCACCCGATCCGCTTCACTTCATCAATTCTCTCCCCCTTCCCTCTCTTGCTCTCTCCCCCCCCCCCCCTCTCTCTGTGTGTTTGATTTATGAATGGCTTGATTCCGAGTTGCAGGACGGTCAATTTGATCTGCGGTTTTTATGACTGAAGTTTTTACTTGTTTGCTAATATTTATAATTCGTCCATCCCATTATACTTGAAAGTTGGTGATTCTATTAAATTTTAAATCCAACCGGTATCTTTTTATTTAAATCGGTAGGCCAGAAGCAAAGCAATCTTTTTATGCATTGGCTATATTAGTAAATCACATGGATAAAATCACAATGTTTATATTGTTACTTATTTCTTTTCTGTTTGCAGGAAAATTCCAAGGGATTTGACAGAGGCATCACTATCTGGTGCAGGATTATCCATAATAGCAGCCCTTTCTATGTTGTTTTTATTTGGAATGGTAGGTTGCCGCTTGCATAGTTGTGCCTCTTTTGTCGGATATCATGGGTGCATTTTGCATATTCAGTGTATATTATCGTCCACCTAGATTGTTTGTGTAACATGATGCTTTCATGGAGTTCTATTTGGGTTTTCATTGATTTTAGTTCTTTGGCTCTTTTTATTTAGTTATTTGCCAGTTACACTCCCAACGCTTCTCTACACCTGCTGTTTCTTTGGTAATTATTGATCTTATGAATTGCTTGTTATGTAAATGGTGACTTTCATTTTGCAGGAAATAAATAATTATTTAACAGTGACCACCTCTACAGCAGTCATTGTCGACAATAGTACTGATTGAGACTTCTTGCGCATTGATTTTAATATGAGGTGGAGTTTAATGATATCAGTTTAAATGATATTTTCATCTGGTTTTAAGTACTTTCAAGTAATTTTTAAACCATTCCTGCTACTCATCTTTCACGAATTGGGTTTGCTGACCATTTTTTATTTGTCATGCAGTTTTCCCTCACTTTCATGTCAATTTGCATCAATAGACGTGAGCGACGTGTTGGGAACTGTAAGTCTTGGTCTTCTGATGCTTCTACATTTTCTTTTTCTTGTAAAAAAACTAAAACCTATACTTCTAGTTTAACAATTAAATTTCATATTAGATGTTGTTATTTATTTAGTTAGAAAATTTTTGGATAGTTGTCCTTTTCATAAATAAGACTGGATTTGATTAAGAAAATTGCATCAATGATAGTTAAATATTAATCTTTTCAAAGAGTTTGTGATTCAAGGATTATAGATACTAGAAAAGTTTAAACAATTCTCCAATTGTCCTTCGATTTTCCAAGGTTGGCAGCAAGAGAAATTTTATTACTAAAAGGTGTAAGCAGAATTTACTCACTTGCAATAGTGTCTTGATAGTTAGTATTGAAAACATTCTCTACTGTAGTTTTAGGAAATAGAGGCATTTTTGTTGATTCCTTTGGGTTAGATCATAAATTTCCAGTTGGTCAAAAGTTAAATTCACTTTGAGATTCACCTACACATCTTGCATGTTTCTGGACTGCTAAAGGTTTTTGGCTGATAATAATTACCAATTTTGAGAATGGAGCACACAATGAGATATTTTTGTATTTTAGAAAATAATATCAGAAATATCTGATCTCTTGCAGGAATAGGGTATTTCACTTGTCGCTGGAACCCTGAACTCCTACTTCACGTTAACGTATAAATATTATAGCCATTCAAAAGGAAATTGCATGTCTTAAAAAATTTGACTGTTTTCTTCTCTCTCTCTCTCTCTTTCTTCAGCTGGGAAAGAATGGAAGAAGCATCCCAGCCCTATATTTGATTGTTTTCAATTCTGTGATCACAATATTTCTCTGCTATGTGGCCAATTGCAATGATGCCTTCTTTGATTTGTATTATATTTCCTTTCTAGGTATCCTATTTTAGCTGTCAATTTTTATGCTCCATGGTGCTACTGGAGTAAACGCCTGGTATTTTTATTTTCACCTTTTGTTTCTCAAATTTTGTCTTGTTGCTTTTTTATCATTGTTGTCTAGATTTACCTTATTGGATCTATTCTTTCTCATGTTTGTGTTGATGTAATTGCCAGATATAATATTTAAAATTTATTCACTTGGATGTCATGTTTGTGCCTGCTCATATGCACACATATTAAGATGATTAACTCCATTGCTCTGTGTGTCCACTGACATGTGCACAGAAATTCCTTCATTACTTTGGTTAACTCCATTGGTCTCTGTGTTTGTGTTTGTGTTGAACTTTCCATGCTTGTTATACAACTAAGCATGGGTTTTCTTTTGTTTGTTTGACTGTATTGTTAGACTTCCTCACATGATGTTGTTATTAATTTCTCCTCTTTCTCTCTCTCTTTATATTTTCCTCACTATTTCTTCTTCTTCCAGAAACCATCATGGGAGAAAGCAGCCAAAACAATGAGAGAAAGGTTTTTTTTCCCTCCCTTAATTCTTTTCTGTACACACTACTACAAAAATGACTTTTACTGACACTTAGCTACTGACACTTTGTAAAAAGTGTCAGTAATTGTGTACATACGCACCATTTTTTGCTTTTAACAAACAAGTATCATAGATCACTGATATTATAGTGTCAGTATATAAAACATCAAAAATCATTGACGCTAAGGTATTAATAGCAAAAAATTATCATTTTTTTTTTTTTTTCGCCTCAACTCGAACCCAAGATTTCTAAACTTCAAACTTTTACTTTCAATAGCAAAACCGTTGAGCCTAAAAATTTTTATTTGTTTAATTATTAAAGTCTTGAAAATACAAAATATATCCATTGCAATCTAAACCTAAACCTAAACTTCTCCAAACTTCTAACGCCGCCTCTCTCATAAAGTCTCTGAAAATTAAAATTGAGAGAAAACAAAACTTCTCTAGTGTCATTTTGTAAGCTACCACGCCAACTAATTTTTGATGAGATTGGATGAAGAGACAAAGAGAGATATCTTTGGTGGACTACGCTTCATCCTAAGACGGCGACATATCATAGCAGAAAGATGAACAGTCACGAAACCCTAACGAACAACCACAAATTTCTACCCACCAGCCTTCTCCTCCTACTCCGCTGGCAAATGCAACCCGAAGCTTGAACTTCGCCTGCGGTGCGGTAAGGCACCACCCTGTTGTGCCAGCAGCCAACTCCGGCGTGTCAGCACATTCAACATAGCGTTCAGACTCATGTGCCTTCCAGATTCAAGGGTCTTCAAGCCTGTTGCGTATGATTAGCCAGCCTTGCGGCTCATTGACGAAATCCAGTTCGGATTCCGGGGGTGGGCGTCTGGGTCCTAACCAGATCTTCCTTACTAAGAGGTTGATAAGACCTTAGGGTAAGAAAGTGAAGGAGATGAAAGGGGAACGTGGTACAGATCCTTAACTAAGACGTACTCTTTAGCAGGTTCCAACAAAATGTCAAGATCTATTGACGTTCGGTAATTTCTCTTTTCCTCTTTTAATTTTGATTAAAATTCAATATAATTAAATTCAACTAATTTTAGGGTTTCTCATTTGTGGCAAGGAAAATCTAGATTGTCGACTTCAAATCAATGGCTCAAAAATGTGGAGCCGCCTTCATTACACCACCAGCTTTCAAAAAACATTTGATGCTTCTGTTCTCTTGAACTTGGCCTCTATGCTTGTGGTTTCAAGAACGGACGGTGCCTCTTGAGTTGCGATTGTAATGGTAAACAAATTAAAGGGTACTATTGATGGGTAAGATAGTTACTACAGTATATCCTTTCGCCATTAATAAATAATTATTTTTTATTACTTTATTGAATTGCATAAGCTTACGATCTTACTTACTCTAGACTTGATAAATATAAAATTATGGGTGAGTATTGTCCATACAATTGTTGATTTTTTAGGTAAGTACTATTTTTTCCCATTGTGGAAGAGCTGTGAATTTGTTAGTTGATCTCAAGATAATCATTATATATTTGGCTAAATTATGATACTTAGCTACCATGTGAATATTGGGTGGTAGTACCCCCAACCTTTTCGTTCTCGGTTCTTACATCATTCTTCTACTCAATTTAGTACTTCATCTTGATTTCAGTTTTTTTATTAATCAGCACATTTGGCGGTAGAAGTTCAAATTATTATATGGGTATTGATGATATTCGAGTTGTTGTACACTTGATTTTCAGGTGAAAGATTAATTAATAGTTTACGAAATTATGCTGAAAATTTGAGGATTGATAGACTGTTGTTGTGAACTTGGTTGTTTCCGAACTTGACTAAATGACTTTCAATTGATTTGAAAGTTTGATTAAACTAAGTTTAAATGAGAACATTTTAGTTCTGGAAATTTTTGGAAGAATTGGGTTTATATTTGATTTTGAATGGATTTCTCAATATGGTTGGTTGTTGTCCAATTTTATTAGAAATTACATATGTACCATGTTTGATATTGCAAACGTATAGCCTAACAGAGTTGGAATAAGCTGAAATTCGGATAAACTACACTTCTATTTGCATACTTCGAATCTGGAAAATTTTATTTTGATTGAACTTGTAATTTATTTTTAATGATGTTTCAAACTCTGCTGCCTCTGCAGCAACTTCTTTTGACAGAATTGTTCATTAATCTTTGATCCTATCAAACACTAGCCTAATGATATCGGAATAGCCTCAAATTTTAATATGTTGTTGACTTATATGTCCACTTAAAATCTGGAAAGTATCATTCTGATATATTTAGTATTTTAAATTTAATAAATATTCAAACACCTGCTGCTACTTTTACAGTTTCATATGCAATTTTAACTTATATAGTTTTATCATGTGAGAAGCAAATGTAAAGTTGTCCAAATGACTTGGAAATTTTATTTGTGGTGCATCGACATGTCTAATTATGTTTTGTAAGTTTCATAGTATTCCAAATTGAATTAAAGAAAATCTTAAATTCAAGCTGTCAATGTTTCCTATTAAGTCTGATTAGTGATAAATCTATTAACTTGCAGTACTTTTCAAGAAAAAAAATGTGTCAACACTATGAATTGCAATGGGAGAAGAAAGTACCAAAGGCATAAATCTTTTTTCATTATATTTGGGACTATTCTTAAAGGTTAGTCTTTTCCTTTTTCCTTTTTTTTCTTTTTTATTTAAGGTAATCATATTCATTTTAATTTTGTTTGATTTTGCGTGATAGTTGATACAAGCCCATCCTAGCCATTGCAAAATTGACACTAAAAAGGTTCCAATTTTTCTTATTGTAGTTTGAAAAGTCTGCAATGTTTGCTATGCTGATGCCCCATTTGAATGTTGGAGCCCAAAAATGAATGGTTTTAGGACCAGCCGGGTGGTTCCAGAAAGCTAGGAGTATGCATGCTCAATGTATGGTTCTATCATACTCAGAAGTATGCATGCTCCCAATACAAATAAGTGTTTATAAGAGAGAATTTCACCCAAAATCTTTAATGTATGGTTATATCATACTCAGAAGTATGCATGCTCTCAATACAAATAAGTGTTTATAAGAGAGAATTTCACCCAAAATCTTTAATTCTTGCAAAATGCTACTGGCTCCGTTTGCACAAGTTTTTTTTTCTTCCATGTTCGTTCCTTTACCATAGCGGTTCTTTTACTCCGAGGTCAGACACCATTTCTTTCTCTTCTCTGTTTTGGCACAGGTATGAAAATACTACAAAGAAGTTTCTCTATTAACTACCTTATATATATATTATTCACATGTTTAATTGAGAACATCCAATAATATAGTAATAATACAGTGGGCAAACTATAGGAAGGTTGTTTAATCCTACTCTTCCATGTTGAAGTAATTTATGAGTATTTTTGCTTCAAAATAACTAAGATTTATTTTTGACAGTATACTAATTGATTTTATGCACTTGTAGGTGGGAAAAAAATGAAGCCGTGGATGGATATTGAGTGACCTTGTGCTATTTTTTTTTTTCTTTTGGGTTGGAAACTTAATTGAGTAGTAGTTAGCACTTGTTGTTTAGAGATTGTTGAAAATTTAATTTGATACTTATGTTAAGTCTTTTACATATAGTGATGTAGTTGAATTGTTTGAATTTAAGTGATGTATTTGAGATGTTTATTATATGAGTTGTGTTGCAAGATATTTAATAATAAATATATTTTGAGTTTTCTTTTGGTTGTATAACAAACACGAAAAATATAATTAAAATAAAAATATATTATTAACCAAAAGCAACATAACATTATTAAATACTAACACTACATATTTAAAATAATAATAAGAATTTTTTTATATTATCGAGTCAGTTTCTGATACTATAGTCACATAAATCACTGACGTGTAAATAGTATCATTAAATACCAACATTATCGTGTCATTATTTTAGTGATACTATAGTGAAATAAATTACTGACACAAAAATCACTGACACCAAAAATTAGTGTCAATGTGTTCTAGCTTGAGCATTACTGACACAATTAACAAGTGTCAGTAAAAGTTATTACTGACACTAAATTGGTGTCAGTAAAGCCCATTTTTCTAGTAGTGACATAAATGTTGTAAATGGTAAATCTGTCTCCTCATTCAGTTATTAGCTTAGCAAACCCAGTTTTATACCATGCTTTAAGGATTTTTTATTCATGTTCGCTTTTTACAGGTATGATCCCGAAATGGATGGACGTATTCTTTTGGCAAAAGTTGATTGCACTGAAGAAGTCGAGTTGTGTAGGAGGTAATTCCTAAATTAACGTAATCTCACTTTCAGTTGATTTTCTGTTTTTTCACATTCTTGCTATTGTGATCATCACTTTTGTTGTTGATATTCAGTCCATAATGAATGTTCAGGCATCATATACAAGCGTATTCATCTATTCGCATATTCCGCAAAGGAAGTGATGTTAGGTAAATGATATATTTTCACATTCCTTTTTATCTATGCTGCTTTTACTGTTTCTATTGCTAACAATTTTATATCATCCCTTTTATCTATGTTTCTTTTACTGTTTCTATTGATAACAATTTTATACCATGGTTAATTTGACTAAATCTAAAATTATGTTGTGTAAAAACTTTAATCTTTTTTTTTCTTTTTTTCTCAAAGGAAATAGAGTGTGAAAACTCCGAATCCTTTTCATTTGTCATCACAATATCCTTATAATTTTAGTTTTCTCCTGACTTTACCTTTTCATGTTTATGTGTAAAATTATGTTCTGTGGTTGCTATCATTTTGCATATGCTTGGACAACAGTTAAAATAATTTTTATTTTTAATATAATATGCTTGTCTTGCATGCATTTATATGCCATTAGGAAACTATGTAGATTGCAACATGTAAATTTTATCAGTTTTTTAATTGTGCATGTCTTGAATGGTGCAGGATGACTTACAATAAACCAAAGCATGTATATGGGTAAAAACTAAATAATCAGAGCAAATGTCAAATTGGAACATGGAAACAATAATAGAAGACTTCATTTCGATTACCGAAAGAAAGAATCTGCAGAAGCAATAAACATGTGTTGGAAGATTGTGCTGTTACTATATATCAGTTTATAAATTATTTGTAGTTGGTAAAAAATGTAACAAGTTTCAAACAATGTAATAATTTTTAAATTGTTCATTGCAATGTAATAGTTTTCATATTCTTGAATGTAAAATTAAATTCAAATGCCAATTGCAAAATTTCAATTTCTATTATATGGATTTCTATTTTTTTTTTTTTCTCAAATAAACATTGATACCAAAGTATCGTTATATTTATTATTCCTTTGTATCATTATTTGTTTGATACCATAGTCTCGTTATATATGTGATGTTCAAGTAACAACATTTTTTTGATACTATGGTGACATAGATTCACTGATACAAAAAACTTGTGTCAGTAAATTTCTGGCACTATATTTAGTGATACTAAACTCGGTGTCAGTAAAACAAATTTCTGATACCAAAATATTATTAGAGAAGTTCATTTTTTTACTAGTGAAATCATCTTTTCAAGATGCTCATGAACAAAAATAAACATACTAATCAACTTACTGACCAAAGTAAAAGGAGAGCTCCAACAAGTTGCTCCAGGTCGTTATAATGAACAAATTTGATTAGATCTTGTATCAGTTTCAAGCTCCCCATAGGCTATCAAATCAATAATTTCAGCCTCCCTAATAGATTTCTGAAATACTAACTAGGCAACCCAAGAGGGGGGTGAATTGGGTTTTTATAAAAAATAGACTAAAAATAAATTATCAAGCAAATTCAAAAACGAAATTAAAGCAATAATAAATAAATTTGATCACAAATTAAAAGGATAGGGAAAGAGAGAATCAAACACAACGATGTTTACGTGGTTCGGCCAACCTCGCCTACGTCCACGCCTCCAAGCTTTCCGGGCTTGAGGTTTTCACTAAGCAAGCCTCCAAGGCTTCAATTGCTTACACTTGACTTCCAAGGTGTCAATAACCTTTACAACAAGAGATTATCCCCAATCTCTTAGCCCAAGTGTATCCCAACACTCACAATCCCCCAAAATGAAAGATTACAATTGTTTTTCTCTCACACTATATTTAAGATTACAAATCAAAGCTCAAAGTGTGAATAGATGAAGTGAAACTATGTTTCTAGCTCTTGTGAAGATTGCAAACTCGAGTATAAGCTCAATGGTTGTGTTGTGATAAGTCTTCTTTGAATTTAAATGAGCTTATTTATAAGTAGAGCTGAAAAACTAGCCGTTATTTGATGTCTGCCCGAAAACGGTTCACCGTTAGTAGTTAACGGTTAACCGTTTGTTCTGGTCAAAGTTACCGTTAAGCCAGAATTCAAACAAACGGTTTGCCGTTTTTAAGTTACCCTTTCGCCGTTAACGTCCAGTGACCTGAAAGAGAATACCTGTTATCCATTTCAAGTAATCGGCTAAGGCTTTGCATGAGATGACTCTCTAAACGTTATCGGTTAACCGTTTGTAAGTAAACGGTTCACCGTTAGTGTACAGTCACCTGCAAAAGGAGCAACGGTTATCCGTTTAAGTAAACGGCTAAGGCTGTGGGTTACATTACTCTTTGGACGTTATCGGTTAACCGTTTATAAATAAACGGTTCACCGTTAGTGTCCAGTAAGCTCTTCATTTTCGTTTTTCACTAATCGGTTAAAGCTTAGCAGCCTTTTGCTCTCTGGTCTTAATCGGTTAACCGTTTGTAATAAACGGTTCACCGTTAGTTTCCAGTGACCTTGCCATTTTCCGTTCTTCACTAACGGTTAGAGCCTAGGCAAACCTTTGCTCTCTGGTCGTAATCGGTTAACCGTTTACTGCCAGAACCACATTTTAATCCTGTTTTTGCAAAGAATCATTTTCCAAATTAAGATCCATCTTTTATAAGCATGAAAAGAACAGTTTTTATGACTTTCATTTGTTAAGAAATAACTCCAATAAATTTATCAAAAATCATTTAAAGTTTGTTATTATCAAAATCAATATTATTAACATATTTATGTTAACAATCTCCCCCTTTTTGATGATGACAAACTTTGTTCAAAAAATTTGGCTCCCCCTCAATATATGGCTCCCCCTTAGTATATGGCCAAATTAAGAAATGGTCAATAAAATGATTTTTGCTCAAGTAAGCATTAGAAAACATCATCATCATTTTAAAAACTTCCCATTTATAAAATGCACCATTTCAAGTTCATTCTAAGCATTTTCAAATCATTTTTTAAAAAAAAACACTTAGGAGGTTCCCAAATTATCTCCCCCTTCATCATCAAAAAGAAAGAAGAGAAAGAAAAGAAATGCAAGTCATTTGGTAAGCAAAAATTTGGGCAGAGTTTCCCCTTAAAAACGAGCAAAACCAATAAGATACATGAGAGAAAAACACTTCCAAAATTTTCATTCCAATCAACTCCATAAGTAAACCAAGCACTTCAAGAATTAATAATCTACAATTCATATCAATTTCAACCAAGATATCTAATATCAAAATCCACCGAATAAGCATAAAACTATGGCATCAAAATTCATAAATAGCATAGAACAGTAAACATATACATGTCAAAATGCAAACAGTCAAAACATGAACTATATGTGCGAAAATAAAATCCAGAAACTAATGAGGAGGTAGAGGAGGAGGAGAAGATGAGCTCCCCGGATCATAGCCAAAGTACCCAAGAATGATGCGCTGAGCATGGATAATCTCAAGCTGATGATCGATGCTCTGCCGCTGGAAAGTGTCAAAGTCAGATCGCAGCTGCTGGTGGTCTCGAGAAAGAGTATCCAACCGATCAAGAATCAGCTGCTGCATACTGTCTGGAGCCGGTGGCTGAGCGGGAGGTGGCATAGAGGTAGCTGGCTGCTCGGGAACACCAGAAGGCTGCTCAGGCGCAGCTGATGGCTCCGGAACAGCTGAGGGCTCAGGTGCAGGAGGTGGCTCAGAGGTGGATGGAGTGTCAGCATCCGTGGCACGCTCCTCAGGGTCAATGACAGCGGGAGGCCGAGGGACAAATCGGCGACGTGGAGGAGGTGGCTGAGCGCCTAATCTAAAGTCAGGAAGCTCATCGGGCCGATAGACATCGTTAAGCATCCTATCGTCCTCCGGGGCTATCAAGGTGTCCCGGTTTTTAGAGCTGCTGGTTTTGATCCACTTCTCATTCTTCCAAGAAAAACCGATACTCATCATTGCCTCGGGACCCATCCGTTTAGTCTCCATATGACCGGTATCTTGGAGAGGCACATGAAAATAGCGGAGTATCTTGGTAATAATACTACCATACGGAAGCAAGCGGGTACTCAGCATGTGCCGCAAAATAATATATGAGAGGTTTATAGGACGATCTGAAAGTAGGCTATCTAGGATGCCCACGTCCAACCTCGTGACCTCATCCGTGTGACCTCTCCTAGGTGTCACTATGTGCTGTAAGATAGAATGAAGAATACGGACTTGGAGAGGTAAGAGTTGAGACCGAAACGGAAGCAGGCAGATATCATCAGTTAGGTCTCTACGGCGACAGATATGACGGACTGCATCCGTGTGCCGAAAATGGTCAAACCACAGAATTTTCCTAGAGGTGTAAATCTTATGTCCCTCATGAGATATACCAAGAATTTCACCTAAATCGATATGATCAAATTCAATAGGAATACCACTAACTTGAGTAACTACCCTATGTTGAGTGGTATGGGAAACATCCATGTTCGAGTAAAAAACTCGCACTAAGTTAGGGTAGACACGCTCATCAAAATTTATACCAGACTCCCAAGGCAACAACATATTTGGAACACTTCTATTACACACAATCAAGTTCCGAAAAACAGAAAGGTTAACATAGTAGGAGTCGATTACCTTTCGCCCATCGAAGCGGTCCTCGAACCGTTTCGCTAAGGGAGGAGTGGGGAAGTGAATTCTGGTGAATTCAGAGACTTCCCTAGGCTGAAATGGATGTGCTGAAGGTGTATATTTGCGCCGGACACGTCTCCGAGAGCATTCAGCCATGGAGGAGTACGGTGGAGTGAGCACAGATGAGAGAGAGGAAAATAAACGGTGATTCGGATGAGAAATGAGTAAGCAATGTGAATGGAATGCTCAATGTGATTGAAAAAGGAGATAAATCGGCTCAAAAATGGAGAAATTCAACCTGCGGCGATTAGGGTTCAAAATTGGGATTTTTCAATTCGGGCTTTGATTTTAGGATTTGAATCGGTAGAAGAGATTTAAAAGGTGTAGGAAATGATTTAATCGGTTTACTTTTGCATAAGAAGCAAGAAAAATGAAGATTTGAGGAAGAGAAAAGCTTCGGTTGCGTAGGTATGGTGAAAACGGTGAGAGGGTAACTGGAGAGGAGGAAGGGAAAGTCTTTGAACAGTTTAAAAAACACGAAAACGGTTAACCGTTTATAATAAACGGTTAAAGGGTAACGAGCAGAGACTTGAGACTAGAAAACGATGAGAGCCTAAGAGATTAACGGTTAGAGGGTAACGTTTTAGTGAGTTACTGCCAACAAACGGTTCACCGTTTGTAGCAAACGGTGAAAGGGTAAGAAGACAGACACAAAGCTCAAGTTTCTGGAGCTAAACGGTTCACCATTTATGAAAAACGGTTATCCGTTTATTTTAACAAAATTTTCGCACATTTAAATTTAATATACGACTAGCAACTAATAAATTCCCAGATCATTTAATTGATCTAAAAATATATTATGAGCCATTTTAATGCATGATTCATGAACATGTTTTCAACCATTTTATGCATACAATCAAAACATAACAAGCCAAATTCATCATTTAACAATCCACCTCAAGCAATTCATGAACATTACTACACAATTATAAATCAATCAATTCAGTACACTCGATAGTATGGATAGAGACATCAATGTGAAAATTTCATCATCCCAAGTTCATGCCGAATTTTTGAAAAAAGTTCTTCACAAAGAGGTTTAGTAAAAATATCGGCAAGTTGTTTTTCCGTAGAAATAAACTCTAGTGCAATATCTCCCTTTTGAACATGGTCTCTCAAGAAATGATGTCTAATTTCTATATGCTTGGTTCTAGAGTGTTGAATGGGATTTTTTGAAAGATTTATAGCACTAGTATTATCACACTTAATAGGAATTTGTTCAAGATGAATGCCATAATCTCTAAGTGTTTGTTTCATCCAAAGTGCTTGTGCACAACAACTTCCGGCGGCTATATATTCAGCTTCGGTTGTTGAAAGGGCAACTGAATTTTGTTTCTTACTAGCCCATGAAACAAGTGAGTGTCCTAGAACAAAACAAGTTCCACTAGTGCTCTTCCTATCCACTTTATGACCAGCAAAATCCGCATCCGAAAAACACGTTAAATCTATATGAGTTCCCCTAGGATACCAAAGGCCCACATCTATGGTTCCAATCAAATAACGAAAAATTCTTTTAACAGCAAGCAAGTGGGATTCCTTGGGACATGATTGAAATCTTGCACACAAACATACACTAAACATGATATCGGGTCTACTTGCAGTCAAATAAAGTAAAGATCCGATCATACCTCGGTACATTTTGATATCCACTTCTTTACCTTTTTCATCTTTGTCAAGCTTGATGGTAGTGCTCATAGGGGTGCTTTTTGCCGTTCCATTTTCATAGCCAAACCTTTTGAGTAGATCTCTCACATACATGGCTTGGTTTATAAAAATGCCTTCCTCGTTTTGTTGGATTTGAAGTCCGAGGAAGTACTTCAACTCTCCCATTATGCTCATCTCAAACTCTTGACTCATACATGATGAAAATTCTTTGCACAAAAGCTCATTAGTATAACCAAAAATGATATCATCAACATAAATTTGAACAGTAAGTATGTCTTGGTTCTTATTCTTAACAAAAAGAGTTGTGTCCGCTTTTCCCATTGAAAAATTATTATCCAACAAGAAATTTTTAAGCCTATCATACCATGCCCTAGGAGCTTGTTTTAAACCATATAAAGCTTTGGATAACTTATACACATGATTTGGAAATTTTTCATTTTCAAAACCAGGAGGTTGTTTCACATAAACTTCCTCCATAATGTATCCATTTAAGAAAGCGCTTTTGACATCCATTTGATATAAAATAAAATCTTTATGACATGCATATGCTAACAACATTCTAATGGATTCTAATCTAGCTACAGGTGCAAAAGTTTCATCAAAATCAATTCCTTCTTCTTGGTTGTAGCCTTGAGCCACTAGTCTAGCTTTATTTCTTACAACCACACCGGATTCATCCATTTTATTTCTAAATACCCATTTAGTGCCTATAATGGATTGATGTTCCGGATAAGGAACTAACTCCCATACATTATTTCTCTCAAATTGATTCAACTCCTCTTGCATTGCTATAATCCAAAATTCATCACTTTCGGCATCCGCAAACGATTTTGGTTCAATTTGAGAAATGAATGCAGCATGCTCACATGTTTTCCTAAGAGACGATCTAGTAGTAACGCCTCGTGAGGGATCGCCTAAAATTACATCTTGAGGGTGAGAGGAAACATACCTCCACTCCTTGGGGAGTGTTTGAGAAGTACCTTCATTTTGCTCCCCATTTTGTTCTTCATGATGCTCCTCTTGAACTCCATTTGTTGTGTCTTCTTGGTTGTCATTTGATGGTTCTTCTTGTTGTTCTTCTTCTGCATTATCATCAACAACTCATTTCTCCTCATAGGAGGGGTTAGACTCATCAAAAGTAACATGCATAGATTCCTCCACAACCAAAGTTCTTTTGTTATAAACTCTATAAGCTTTGCTTGAATTTAAATACCCAAGAAAAATACCAACATCAGATTTTGGATCAAATTTACCAAGATTATCTTTTGTGTTTAAAACAAAACATTTGCATCCAAACACTTTAAAATAACCAATGTTGGGTTTTCTATTTTTCCAAAGCTCATATGGAGTTTTATTAAGATTAGGTCTAATCAACACCCAATTTAAAACATAACAAGCGGTGTTGACAGCTTTGGCCCAAAAATACTTAGGCAAAGAGTTTTCATTCAACATGGTCCTAGCCATTTCTTGAATAGACCTATTCTTTCTTTCCACTACTCCATTTTGTTGTGGAGTCCTAGGTGATGAAAATTGATGTTCAATGCCGAAATCATTACAAAAATTTCCAAATACATGATTTTCAAATTCTCCACCATGATCACTTCTAATGCAAGTAATAGAATAACCTTTTTCATTTTGAACCTTTTTATGGAAAATTCGAAAAGCATCAATGACATCATCCTTATTAGCTAAGAACAACACCCATGTGTATCTAGAAAAATCATCCACAATTACAAATGCATAATATTTGCCACTTAAACTAGCATACCTTGAAGGTCCAAACAAATCTATATGTAGTAATTGTAGTGGTTTTGATGTAGAGATATGATTCTTGTTTTTTAAAGAAGTCTTGATTTGTTTTCCAAATTGACATGCTTCACAAATTCTATCTTTTTGAAAACTGATTTTTGGAAGACCTTTAACTAAATCATTTTTCACAATCTTTGAAATCAAATCCATGCTTGCATGTCCTAATCTTCTATGCCATAGCCAACTATCATCATGTAATGCGGAAAAGCATTTATCAAGAGTAGATGCACATTCTATGTCAATGGTATAAACATTACCACATCTATTTCCAACAAACAAGATTTTGCCATCACATGCATTCTAAATAACACAACTTGACTTATCAAAGACAACTTTATAACCTTTGTCACATAATTGACTAATGTTAATCAAATTATGTTTCAAATTTTCAACCAAACACACATTCTCAATTAAAGTTGAAGATATTTTACCAACATTTCCAATTCCAAGGATTTTTCCTTTTGAGTTATCTCCAAAAGATACGTCTCCACCATTTTCAATTTTGGTGAAGCTTGAGAACCAAGAATAGCTTCTTGTCATGTGTCTTGAACAACCACTGTCCAAGTACCACTTATTCTTCTTCTTCTTCA
The DNA here is from genome assembly GCA_029618585.1 of Citrus australasica. NCBI lineage: Eukaryota > Viridiplantae > Streptophyta > Magnoliopsida > Sapindales > Rutaceae > Citrus > Citrus australasica. The sequence goes on along the minus strand of JARCIV010000002.1, from coordinate 8,242,181 downwards.
AGCCCTGCAGAGAAAATCTCAAGTTTTAGGTACCCAAACCTTTTTGGGTCCTTGAGAGTTAGCAATGGTTCCTTTTGGAACCCAAACACATTTCATGCCATAATATGCATTTCTCTTCACTGCACATCTATTTTTCATATGACCATCTTGATTGCAATAATGACATGTAATTTTATTGCTAATAGATGTATTCCTCACAAAATAACTCTTGTAGAATTTTTGTTTCAAATTTGGTTTATAACCAATGCCACTTTTGTCAAAAACACATTTTTGTTAGTTTAGCAAATTATCCAACATCTTTTGCCCATTTGTAAATTTCAAAACAATCTCATTTAACTCATTACTCTTTTTCTTGAGCATTTCATTTTCATTTTTCAACTCATCTATGTGTGATTCTAAGTGCTCATGTATGATGTTAGGCTTCTTATTTGATAAAGCAATTTCATCATGCAAAGTCTTGTTTCCTTCTTCTAGGCATACAATTTTTGCATTCAAAGATTCATTTTCATTTTTAAGCTTTGCAATTTCCTTTTTAAGACATGCATTCTTTTTACCAATCTTCATCAACTCATTATGCAAATCTTTAAAGGCATCATACAATTCATCATAAGTAGGATCACTTACCTCATTGAGATCATCATCATCTCCTATTGCCATAAGTGCTAGGTTTGAGACTTCTTGCGATCCTTCTTCATCACTTGAATCTTCCTCGCTATCATCCCAAGTTGCAACCATGGCTTTCTTCTTGTGTTTGTTGATAAGTGGACACTCCGATCTAATATGGCCAGGCTTCTTGCATTCATAGCATGTGATTGCCTCCTTCTTCTCCCTATAGTGCTTGAAGTTTCTGAAATTTCTTCGCTCTTCGGTTTTCTTGAAGAATTTTCTGAATCTCCTTGCTAGCATGGCCAGCTCTTCATCATCCGGTTCACTTTCCCCATCACTCTCATGTTTTGAAGCTTTGAGAGCAATGTTCTTCTTCTTTTCCTCATGCCCTTTTTCTGCTGCCAAATCTTCCTCATATGAAATAAGAGAACCAATTAAATCATCAAGAGGTAACGTATTTAAATCTTTTGCTTCCTCAATGGCAGTTCTTTTAGGTCTCCATTCCTTAGGTAGTGACCTAATAATTTTCTTGACTTTTTTGCTATTTGAAAAAGTCTTCCCTAGAGCTCCTAGAGTGTTCACTATGTCCGTGAATCTAGTATACATAGAATACACATTTTCATTTTGTTCCATTTGAAACAATTCATATTGCCGAGTGTACCTACTTATTTTAGATTCTTTCACTTGGTTCATGCCTTCATAGACAACCTCAAGTTTGTGCCAAATCTCATTAGCACTTTCACAACTAGACACTCTATGAAATTCTTTCTTATCTAATGCACAAAACAAGGCATTCATAGCTTTGGAGTTTAGAGAGGCTTTCCTCTTTTCAAGTTCATTCCAATCACGTGAAGGTTTTGGAATATCTTCTCCAACTTCATTTTTAGTCAAGGGCATAAAAGGACCATCACTAACAATTTCCCAAATTTCATAATCTAAGGCTTGCAAGTAAATTCTCATCCTAGTTTTCCAATAAGGGTAATCATTACCATCAAAGAAAGGTGGTCTAGTGGTGGATTGTCCTTCTCTAAATGTGGAATCATATTGAGTTGCCATTGATCTTTAGCTCTAGACGATTAAGTTTAAACAAGAGCACCAAGCTCTGATACCAAATGAAATACTAACTAGGCAACCCAAGAGGGGGGTGAATTGGGTTTTTATAAAAAATAGACTAAAAATAAATTATCAAGCAAATTCAAAAACGAAATTAAAGCAATAATAAATAAATTTGATCACAAATTAAAAGGATAGGGAAAGAGAGAATCAAACACAACGATGTTTACGTGGTTCGGCTAACCTCGCCTACGTCCACGCCTCCAAGCTTTCCGGGCTTGAGGTTTTCACTAAGCAAGCCTCCAAGGCTTCAATTGCTTACACTTGACTTCCAAGGTGTCAATAACCTTTACAACAAGAGATTATCCCCAATCTCTTAGCCCAAGTGTATCCCAACACTCACAATCCCCCAAAATGAAAGATTACAATTATTTTTCTCTCACATTATATTTAAGATTACAAATCAAAGCTCAAAGTGTGAATAGATGAAGTGAAACTATGTTTCTAGCTCTTGTGAAGATTGCAAACTCGAGTATAAGCTCAATGGTTGTATTGTGATAAGTCTTCTTTGAATTTGAATGAGCTTATTTATAAGTAGAGCTGAAAAACTAGCCGTTATTTGCTGTCTGTCCTAAAACGGTTCACCGTTAGTAGTTAACGGTTAACCGTTTGTTCTGGTCAAAGTTACCGTTAAGCCAGAATTCAAATAAACGATTTGCCGTTTTTAAGTTACCCTTTCGCCGTTAACGTCCAGTGACCTGAAAGAGAATACCTGTTATCCGTTTCAAGTAATCGGCTAAGGCTTTGCATGAGATGACTCTCTGGACGTTATCGGTTAACCGTTTGTAAGTAAACGGTTCACCGTTAGTGTACAGTCACCTACAAAAGGAGCAACGGTTATCCGTTTAAGTAAACGGCTAAGGCTGTGGGTTACATTACTCTCTGGACGTTATCGGTTAACCGTTTATAAATAAACGGTTCACCGTTAGTGTCCAGTAAGCTCTTCATTTTCGTTTTTCACTAATCGGTTAAAGCTTAGCAGACTTTTGCTCTCTGGTCTTAATCGGTTAGCCGTTTGTAATAAACGGTTCACCGTTAGTTTCCAGTGACCTTGCCATTTTCCGTTCTTCACTAACGGTTAGAGCCTAGGCAAACCTTTGCTCTCTGGTCGTAATCGGTTAACCGTTTATAAGAAAACGATTCACCGTTTTCTGCCAGAACCACATTTTAATCCTGTTTTTGCAAAGAATCATTTTCCAAATTAAGATCCATCTTTTATAAGCATGAAAAGAACAGTTTTTATGACTTTCATTTGTTAAGAAATAACTCCAATAAATTTATCAAAAATCATTTAAAGTTTGTTATTATCAAAATCAATATTATTAACATATTTATGTTAACAATTTCAACTCAGAATAACGCTTTGGAGAGGAACCAAAAACATTGACAATGGAATTCAAAGTTGAAAAAAATATCCATACATCAGGCACATCTTTGGAAACTTTCACTAATGCAAGTTGCAGCCAATGAGCAAAACAATGTACATAATATGCATATAGGCAGTCTTATCGAAATAATGTTTGCAATCAATTTCATGCACCTCGCATATTACTAACACCATCATATCTTTGTCCTTGTAAATCTACAACCAAAAGATTATAATGAGTGAGGACATTACATATTTCTTTTTTGAGAATTGATGCAATAGTTTCTTTCACATTCACAACTTCAAAAAACCGTTCATGAACAAATTCATCACAATCAAAATATCTCAAAATAATAGCCATTTGTTCTTTTTAAGATTCATCTTGTGCTTGGTCAACAAGAATATAAAATTTTGCATCTCCAGTTCCTTCACAAATCTTTTACCGCACTTTATTGGCAATGATATTCAAAAGCTCTTTTTGAATATCAGATGAAATATATTTTGCATTGCCTCGAGCATTTTCCAAGACAACTTCAACAATATCTTTATTCATCCTTACTGAACACTTTATCATTTTAATAAAATTTCCAGGATTAGAGGATTTAATGGACTTATCATGGCCTCTAAAAGCACATGCTTGCTTTGCAAGCCATTTAACAACTTCTATTGAGGTCTGAAGCCGCAATCTATTTTGTAAAATATGTTGTGATGATTGTGCATTCATGACTCTATCTATACGCTGAGATGGATTCTTTAAACCACCCCACTTTAGTATAGCCAAGCACGCGCGTTCACCGTCGACCCTTAATGTCCACAAATTTTGATATTTATTTGGGAAGCTATCCATTTGGTTAATGGTAAATTACTTTTTTTTTAATGAATGATAAGAGGTTCAAGTTCTGTGTGTATCAATGGAGAGGTCATTTTTTAAAAATATTTGAAAGTATCCCCTTCAGCTTGAAGAGAAAAATTATCATCTAGGAACTTGTTTTAGAACATAAGTGTCACACCGATGAAAAATTAATAATTGATGAATAAACTCCTGTAAGAAAGCATTTAACATTGATGATGTATAGAGCAATACTACAAATATGTATTTGGTTTGGGATTTATAGCTTGTATCTCCAATGATATGCTATATATATGATTTGAAATTGATTGACATATAATGTGAAATTATAACAATTATGATGAAAAACAACATCTAATACATGATAGATTTCAAATAGTGACTTGTCAATTGAGATAAGTACAGAAATATAAATATAAAAGAAGCATGTGAATTGGAGATTATGTATTTGAAGAAAGCTTATTTATATTTTTTTCAATAAATAATTTTATTAAAATAAGGGTGTTTATTCATAATATTTTTAATTAGAGTGCATGTATACCTACTCTTTTCTTATATTACATAATAAAAATAAATCTATTCCAATATAAGTAGGAGTACGAGGTTTGAATCTCAAATCACTTGTACCACATCCAAAGAGATTTTACCACATATTCGACTAGTCACCACTAAGATATATAGTAAGAGTAGATGTTAAATTCATCAATATAAATGGATAAAACTAATGAAGATGTTACTAACAAGTCAAGCAATGAAAATTCGATGGGAAAAAAAACATATATAATGAGGTCATTGTTTGGGGGAGAAGTAAAAAACTAAATAAAAATGTCAGGTGTCGATATGGAGTTTTGTAGTTGGAGTCATCACAAGAATGTTGGCTTACACCGAGTACCCCAGTAGTTTTGTGGGGTCCCCGGAGTACGCCGAGTAAGGGTAAAAAGCTTTAAAATTATTTAAAAAAATGTCAGGAGATGAAAGAGACATTATCTCAAAAAAGATTGGTTGATTCCTAGTAAAAAAATAAGAAATTAATGAGGGAATATTGTGCTAAAAAAGAGGAAACAATGACCTATCACACCTACAAACAGGCTAAAAGGTTGTTATTAGGACAGTTGGGACCACCTGTCCTTTCATGCCAAGCCTACAAATTCTCAACAGCTTTAGCAAAGGTACGTGAGACCATCCCTCTACACCTAACATGTATATGCGCCTCATACTTGCTCTCCAAGCATATTTTGAAACACCAAAGTAGTCACACGTGAGAAAGATAAGAATATCTCTGATGTAACAATAAGGAACTCCAATAAAATAACGTCAGGTGGCACGGCAGCCAGGGTACACCTTATAAAATACCAATTTTTTATTTTTATCAGAAGAGCCAACACACACACCACAAGGGCTAAGATTTCTTCTACCTCCAACCTCCATTATTGAGAGCTTGCAAGCTCTCTAACTAGAGAAAACACAACTCTAACTTAAGTGTCTGAGTGCAGTCGTCAGCCACCCACGGCTCCACCTCTAACCTCTTTTTTCATTATTTTGTAGGTCTGAGGCAACTCGCTAAGCTCTCCGAGCCCGGATTAAAACATCTCACTTTGTCCATCATCCTCTCACTCTACCTTCACTCCTTAAAATTAAAAAAAATACACCCAGAACAAACGAGGCATCCTACATCCCAACAAAAATAAATTCATTTTTCTTAATTTAATTTTGTAGTTTTCACTCACACACTCAAAATCTACTAAAAACAGTCGTTTAATAAGTTGTTCCATTCACTTCCATAGATGCTGAAAATAACATTTAATGTCATTTCTAGAACTTTAAATTTTATGGAAATCTTAATGGATTGACGGTGCCTCCTACAGAAGAGAAGAATAGCTTGGGAAAAGGCATAAGAATGGGACGTGGTCGGTGGCTCTCGTCTGTGAGCAAATCAACCATATACAAACCTTTCAAATAAATCTTTTCTTGATAATATTATTCTATCCTTCTATATGTGAGGTCAAAATCATCAAGTATCAAAAAGTTTCGAAATTTAAAGGTCAGAAATATTTTACTAGAAATTAAATAAAAGAGGTCAGAGGAGCCCCATACATAAAGATAATGTCCTTAAAGAATATATATGGACATCATGGAATGAACCCCGGCTTATATCGCTTGCCATAATTGGCTTGCATGTGACCTTGGCTTATGTATGCCTTTAAGCCCATGAATTTAATTTGTATCAACTGGAGCCAACCAGATCGATCGAATCCAAACTCCCAAATGCATGTGCACGCCAAGTGCCATGGCCAACATCAGTGTTCAATGTAACATGGACAAGCAAGGCATATTATCAGCTTACAGCTTTAGTTTATTACAATATCTTTTGAGGGATGAAGATATTTCTGGAGGTCAGAGTCAGAGCAAGTTGCACCAGCAGTTGCGCCTGGAAAGCAGTTCCACTTCTGCCACGCGGATACCTTCCAGGGCTTTCCTAATTAGCAGTGGAAATTCCATCTCCACAAAAGTTAAAATAAATTGCATGGGATCACTGCAAGTTAATAGAATATTGACATATTTAGAATTGAGTGGGGATTTTAAAATATAGTTGCGGTGGAAAAAAATTATAATAATAAAATAAAAATTAATAATATATAATAAATATAAATTTTAAATAATAAATAATAAATTTAATAAAATTATTAAATAATAAATTTTTATTTTATAAATAAAAATTATGTTAATATAATAATTAATTTTTATTAAATATTTTAATATTATAATTTAAAAATTACAATTGTCCAATCTCAACAGGTTAAAATAAATATTAAAACGAAAACAAAAACTCGATGACGAGGCAAAAGATGTGGTGATCCGAGTCTAACATGCAATCTTGGATTGGCTATAAATAGAGGAACGGAGGTCTTACATGAAGCCAAGAGTATAGTTTAGCAGCCAAGGATGACTCGCGCCTGATCTTAATTTCCAAGTGGTGTCCAAATGTTGGTTAAATTACTTATTTGATTAAAACCCCTTTGGGGTATTATTAGGAGGTCGTCTTTTGGCTAACTTGACAGTCTCTTGCATGTCTTTCACGGTAAGCCTTTCTCTTCTTCACGAAGCTCAAATATTTGGTGCTTACTCACTTAGCAGAAAGGTTTGATGCAGATAAATATAAGGAGAGGGGTCTTACATGAATATAACATCATTGTTTGTTAGCCAAGGATGACTTGCCTGCACCTTGATTGCAAGACGAGGGTTTCAAGTGGCTGGAAGCCTCTCTGGTTTGGTTGCCAGGCAGTCTCCATGGCTAAACTGACAGGCTCTTATCTTTCATGCTAGGCCTTCTCTTCTTGGTTCTTGCACTTCTGTTTGTTATTTTTCATTAAATTCGAAGAAACTCCAGAGTTCAGTATATATATGTCAAATTAACGAAGAAGAAAAGCGATGTAATGAATAAAAGCATTATTAGATAGTTTTATCTTGGAATTAATTAAATATTAGCATAATTACTTTATTTATCGATGGAAAAACAAACCTTCCCCTGAACCGAAGGATATTTTCGTGTCACTGTCTCAATTATTCAGTAAAGTAATTAAAAAGTTATTACAAAAGATCCAGCTTACATCTTCATGTTGTACAAATCATTAAAAGACGGAAAGGAATTATATCTCAGTGGGATATTAGCCTCTCGTTAATTATTATTAAGTTGTTCTGAAATTTTAAAGATATGTAATTAATCTTTTTTTTTCACAATTTAATTTATTCACTAAAAATAATATTTATGTGTTTGTTAAGATAAAAGCTAAGAAGATCATCACGAGATATTTTCAACGCAAGCAAAAGGTTATTCTTTTGATCCCTGATGCAATCTAACGATACAGTTGCTAGTAAAATATCATTAAAGCTCACCAATCGATAATGCTTTTGAGTTCTGTCGCTCCATGCAAACAAAGGGAAGAGTGATGCTTTTTATGAGACAGAAATGCATGAAACAACATGGGCCGAGTGAGACATTGCGTGTGTTCAGGACTCAAGGTCGGTCCATTAATAATTTTTAGTGTAGGCTTTTGACACCCCTCAAAATATTTTCTCTTAAAATTCATTTTCAATTAAAATTACTTAAATAATTTAAGATAAATTAATTTACGAGTGATTCTTTAACATATTTTTTACACCCACCCTATTTCATAATTTCTATTTATGTTTTAAATTTTAATTGAGAAATAGTTTTTAAAAAATTATAGAGTTATGAAGATAGAACTTATATAATAAGATAAAATTAAGATAAAAATTTAATATTTTAATATTTTCATGTGATTTAAAAAATAAATACTTTTTGGGTAAAATTTTATGGAAAGATGGTTAATTTTAATATATGAATTCGTATTTTATTAAATGTATGGAGGAAATGAATTCAAAAGGGGTGCTAAAAGAATTTTAGAGGGATGTTAAAAGCTCCACTCTAAGATTTACTTAATTGTCTATTAAAGAAACTAATTAAATACTCTTACAAAAAAATTAAATAATTCATTTTTTATTTTATAATAGTTTCTTAATTTCATAAAATTATTATTATTAAATATTATCAACTTTTACTCCACAACTATTAGATTTATTAAATATTTAACTTTTTTTTTCTTTGTATTGCTACTGATTTTATTTTATAGCAGCCTTAAATATTACAATACCTTAATATCAAAGAAAATCAGAAACAATCATTAGATGAATATTCAAGTTTTATTATGGTTGTGGGAGTACAAATTAAAAGGATAATAATAAAAATAGCAATTATTTTATGATTTACCGCATCAACTCAAAATCACGTTATGGCAGCACTATCCATTGTGGCCAATTCTTATAATCAATACAATCCTTTTCTCATGTTCAGGCATGTCAATTTTAAAAAAAAAATTATTTCACAAAAATTGAACGTATTTTATACCAAAGAAAAAAAAAATCACGTAGTTATCCTTTCATATCCAATGTATCATGTTAAATATAAACACTTTGGATATGTTCAAATAAATTATATATTATTAGAATACGCACATAAATAATAAATTATTATAACAATAAAAATATGTTTCTGAGAATATGGTCAGTTAATTTTTAAGTATTTTTATTTTATTAATCATCCTAGTTGGAATCTGTAAAGAATTTAAACTATCCTTACCTCATTATCCTAATCCCAAAAAAAAAAACGAAAATATATTTACCCAAATCTCTTCCACCATTTTTTTCTTTTTCTTTTTCTTTTTCTTTTCTTTTGCAAATTAAGTAACTAAAAGGAATTACAAAATATTAAAACCACGTCGTTTCACATCATGATCCGAGATTTTTCGACAGTAGGCGATAATTAATTTATGAACCCTAACGCTCATTTTGACTTCATCCTCTCCTCTGAATTGTTGTTGCAAAGCTCTGTTGTATCCCCCATCGCCCGTATCGTCCGAATCTACCCCCGCATCAATGGCGAGTCCGATCAGCAAGTCTCTGATCTCAGTTTTGATCGCTCTCTTCTTGATCTCGTCATCATTTGCCAGCTCAGACGTTCCCTTCATCGTTGCCCACAAGAAGGCTTCTCTTAAACGCCTCAAATCCGGCGCCGAGCGGGTCTCCGTCTCCGTCGATATCTACAATCAAGGCACTTCGTAAGTCCATTTTTCGTAGAATAATAATCACTTCTGTTATCTTCATTCAGATCTAGTCTTGATGTTTTGTTTGATTGATCTCGCGCATGTTTTCAATTATTAAATCTATAATCATAACTAAAACGACATCGTATGAGGAAATTGATTGAGAATCTTTTTGACAGGACTGCCTATGATGTGAGCCTGACAGATGATAGCTGGCCACAAGATAAGTTTGATGTAATCAGCGGTAACATTTCACAGTCATGGGAAAGACTTGATGCGTGAGTTATAATTATTTGCAGTAATGCTATTTTTCATAATTTTTTTACTCTTAAACGAAAATTTGAATTCGACGAGTAATTGCTGAATTATGTATGTTGAAATTGCAGCGGTGGTATTCTTTCACATTCTTTCGAATTGGATGCCAAAGTTAAAGGAATGTTTCATGGTTCTCCAGCTCTCATTACTTTCCGTATCCCTACTAAGGCTGCCCTTCAGGTGTGATTTATTCAGTGTTCAGTGTTCAAATCTTGCATAAACACAAATCGTAGGCAGTTGTAATTTATTGTGCTGTTTCTTTTATGTAGGAGGCATACTCGACCCCCATGTTGCCACTAGATGTCCTTGCAGACAAACCCACTGAAAATAAATTGGAGTTGGTATGTTATTTTTCTTTGTGTTAAAAAATGTAGCTGATGTATTGAGTAAACTTGTGGTTTAACATCAATGCTTTGTTGTTGTTTCATGGGATGATCTTCATTGGTTGTGGGAAAACGTCTGCAGGCTAAGGTATGAATGATATTTTTCTTTACAATATTTGAATTATGAAGTTTTCTCTTTTAACTTGTGTTTGGATTCTGTATGGATTTGAAGTGACTTGAATCTATAGTTTATTGGAGCATGGCTTGATGATTGAAATAATAATGATTAGCTGACAATTTTATGAATTTTATTGCTTAAATAATCTTGGAATCTTTTAACCTTGGATGACAGTGCAATTAGATGAAGTGATTTGTGTATGGTTACATTTGGTAACTAATTGAAGGATTGTTTTTTATCATACTTCATATATGTATTGTGAAAGTAGAAGAGCAAGTGTTGCATTTTTTTCTGAAAAAGCAATTCGGTGTTTCTATTTTGGTCCTGCCTGCGAAGGATTTTGTGAAGTGGTTTTAGATAAACTACAGAATGGAACCAAACTACAAAAGCCGTGTTTTATATTGTTTCGGAAGACTGGCCTTTCTTACAATTTATAAAGCTCAATTCATGCTGAAGAAAAAAGTTTTAAAATTCAAAAACAGTTAAAACACTTTCCACATTTCTGAAAAGTGGGACAAAGAAAATAAACAAAATCCTGTTCCATAAGATACTTGTTCCAAAGCTAAGATTTTTTTTATTTTCAGACAATTGTCTTTGAAATGCTTCTCAGATCTCAAAAGTACAAAATTCTTTTTTTTTTTTTTGTTTAATTTCCATTTGATAAATCAGATTCCAATTACAATGCTAAAAATCTTTACTGATTGGCCCACGAAATTTACAGTTTATGATCTGAAAATGTATTTGGCAACTTAATGTGCAAGGTATTAATTGTTTTCTATTTGCAATGGATTAATGGTTTTCTGGATCTCGTGTTAACCAAGCCTATTATTTGTTTAAGTATTTAGCCAAATATATTGTATTTTGCCCAAGTAGGTTGAAAAGCAGAGGCATTGTTTATACTGACTCTGAATAATTGTATTTCAATTATCTTAAAAACTTGTTTTAATATACCATATATGCATCAGGTTTGTATAATGATTGTATACATTTCTCTTGATCACTGCCTAAACGAATATGTATGTATACATATCTCTTGATCTTATCGTCATTTCCTATTTTGCAGAGGTTGTTGGCAAAGTACGGCTCTCAAATCTCGGTTATCTCCATTATTGTCCTGTTTGTGTATTTGATCACTTCCCCATCAAAGTCAGCTGCAAAAGGAAGCAAAAAGAAGCGCTAAGCAGTAGTTTGAGCTATAATCCAGAATGGAGCGATGCAATCAAAGTCACACTTGAGACAGTTTTCTGTAATTTGATTCAATCTTAGCAGAATTTTTGTTTTTGGGAGGAAATTAATTATATCTTCACTTTTTAAGTTGAACTTCAGGATTATATACTGTTAAATCCTAGTTCCAGTTAGCATTGTGTACTGAATTTTTTGCTTTTAAGATTCTAAACATAGATCATTGGGTCACATTAGATCAGATTTGATTTTGAAGAGTGGTCAAATCAAAACGTTATATAGTGAACTATATTCGGAAGATTGTTCGGTGCATATTGGTCGACCATTTAATGAGCTGAGTCCTGCTAAATGGACGAATAAGATTTTCTTCTTCCAATTTTAAATTATTAGTCCTGGTAGAATTTTAGGTTGTCGTCATCGAACTTACCTTGTTTGTTTTGGTATGGCTGTTAAAAAAAGGAAAAGACGAAGAAGAAGAATCATCGTCTGAATTGAGACGGCAAAGGAATCTTTAAGGGGGCGACTGCGAAGCCCCCCTCACTCTCTCCCGCTCAATCCAGACTCTATACACCACCAAAACTTTTTATTCCTCCTTTTACATGTTTTGTCCTTCCATTTATTGTGAAGGTAGACATATGCCTTTTGTGAATATATATATATATATTTTTGGTTATTTTGCGATGTGATGGCATGGTTTTCGTTAAATCTAAGGCTTCCACTATTTTCATTCCGAAGATTTTAAGCCATAGAAGATGGATCTTTGTAGAAAGTTTGTTATCGTGTCTGCTGGAATAGTTGAATATATTGGTGGATTGGAAAAGAGCTGAGATATTCCTGGTGCGGCTCGAATTTGTTACTTGCATATCAAACGTTAATGGCAATATCTCAAAAAGGTATCTTCGGTGCATTGTCGTCCTCCTTGGTCTTCAATAAGATAAATTACTATAAATTACTACAACCACCTATTTATTAATAGATCACAGTAGAATTTTATTAAATTAATATTTAATAAATTGATAATCTTGATTAAATAATAATTTTTGTTGATCCCAGCTTAAGGCGAACGAGTAATTCAATAAATTTATTAGATAATAAATTTTCAAAAAAAATCTTAAATTTTCTATAAGACTCAATCAATACATAAATTAATAATAACTAATTTGAAATTAAATACTTATATTTATGATTTTCTCTGTTGTATTGGCATAATGCTTTGTACATTTCATCAGTTGTTTTTGTTTTCTTTACACCTTTCAAATGAGAAGCCTTATAGTATTCTAATTTGAAAAGTGGAGAGAAATAAGAGAGATTGATTTAATAAATTGTCTTTGATAGGTCTACTCTAATGAGTTATTATATAATTGTAATCCATCCAAATGATAATCAAGTGACTGATTTAATCAATTAATCAAGTTCAAATAAGAATCGTATTTTACAACTCGATAGAATTACTACATTCTCTAATTATATTACCTCTATCTATATTTCATGAAAATTCATATTACGAATGTGATATTATCATTATAAATTAGAGGTGGCAATAATATACGCCTGAACTGGATCCAGACCGGACCTAGCCAATGTGATCCAAGTAAAACTTGACCTACATGTACTAATAAAATAGTTCTGGATATTTTCAAGCACGGGCTGAGCATGGCACCAAAAACCCGGAACTAGGATCCTTGCCCCCATTTTTTTAATAAGTAAATAAAAAAAAGGAAAATATAAATGCAAACAAACATTGTCCAAAATGAACCCTAAATTGTAACACATTAATACTCTAACAAGCACAAGGCCACAAGTCGTACTATCGCTGCCGCACCTCCAACACTCCAAGCCACCAACCACCAGCCCACCACCCACCGGCGACCATTGCGTTGTGCCTCCCCGAACCTCCCTCCACACATCGGTGTCATCTCCGATTCTCCAACACTCCATGCCAGCAGCCACCACCCACCGCTATAGCTGACTCCGCTGCCATCATAACCATAATCTCCTTCGTCACCTTCTCAGCCACCATTGTTCCGCCAAGCTGAATTTAAATTTTTTATAGAGATTGAATGAATTTAGGTTAGACATTGAATGACTTTAGGTAGTATAAAGTAGATTGAAACAATTTTTATTTATGTAAAATTTGTACTATTATAGTTTCTTTTAATTCAGTTCATGTCCGGGGCAAGGGAAGCCTGGATTAAAAACTTGTGTCCAAGAGGTGCCGGCCTTGACCTGGCATGTATGTGATAAATTCGGGCATGAACTTAGTTCCAAGCAGTTGTTTTATGAATCCAAGTTAGTCCGCAGCAAGTCCAAACCTTACCTGAACTCAGGGTTTTGCCAACTCTATTATAAAATAACAAATTATTAATCTATCTTAATATTTGCTAAATTAATAGTTTTTTTATGATTCCAAAGCTATTAATTTATTGAGGTTGTACTTTATTTATAAGTGATGTATCATGCTAAAATGAAATCTGTGTTGTATTTATGTTTGGTTTAATAAAATTGTGTTTATTTAATTATTTTAAAAGATAGAAAAGAATCTGTTACTCTTTTAGTATGAGAAATGAGGCTCTATCAACAATGCACCCCAACCCCCTTTTTTGTCATTTTTGAAAACAACCATTGGGTGAAATAAGAGCAAATCTATCAATGCGAAAGATGACACGTGTACAGCTTGATAAACCGGTTAAGCAGGTAAAGAAAAGGTAACCATTTGTGTAACAAGTCTCAAGTAAAATCTAACAACATATAGAATAGCCTATTAGGAATCGACTCAATATTTATTTAAATTAGATGGGATATCATTAAATGAAACAGGATTGTTTTACTTTGTTTGCCTTCATAACGAATTGAAACCGAAGCCACTATTTCGTTGATCTATTAACAATAATAGTGTGAGGTGGAAAGATTTTGAATAATTAACATTTAATTAGATTGGATAATCATTCAAATTGAGAATTGAATCTCATTACTTTTTGTTTCCCCATAATTGGAACCCTAGGGCTCTATCCATTCATTCACTCGACTCAACTCTTAATTAAATTGATTTTGTGTAATAGCTCCAATGGTTCATTATTCAAAAATTCTTGTTTTGAGTAGTCCATACTATCCATACATAGTGTTTTGAGACGTGCTCATTTGGGTGAGTTTAATTTTTGAAAATGATTTCGATTTCTATTTAGAGAATCAATTTTAAAAAAAAAACTTTATTGATGTCAAAATTGAATATGTATTATAAAAATAGAATTCACAAATCTAATGATTTGTGAGAAATAAAAAAGTTAACATTATTAGAAATTTGTATTTCGAATTAGACATAAAAGATGTTGTAGGAATATTGGTGTCAATAACAACGAGAAAATATTTTATATTGATAAATGTGATTAAAGTTAGAAAAAGTAATTAGAATTTAGTTAATATAACGCACACAATGGGTAGAAATAAGAATTTATTTTTAAGAACCGACTTGTAAGGAGAGGGAGTCTAGGTGCTTATAAGTCCACTGACGTTTACAGGGTAGAAAGAGCTCAAATGCCTATAGGTCCACCGACGTACGCGGTGGTTCATATCCCGGCTAGGCGACACACTAAGGAACGAAGCCGGGACCAGCCATAACAAGGGTCGTCCTCAAAGAAAAAACCTGCGCTGATACCAATTGCTATGCATAAATTATGTAGAAATCATCCTTGAAATCTAGCTTATAAGGGAAGAGTGTCCAAGCACTTACAAGCCCACATATCAGTTAAAGTTGTTTTAGTTAATCATAAAATTGTTTGCAAATAAACATGCTCTCAAGTTTTCTCTATCCAAAAACACCATTCATTCATCAATAACCTAATAAAAAGAATTTCATGTATTAGATTTTTTTTCAGTGATATCGATGTAGATTAGGAATCCTTATCTAGATCATATCTAAATTTGTTTCCTTGTTGTCTAAAAGTTTTTTTTTCTTTTGTTACTAGTTTAGGAATTTGTTTTGTTTTTTCTTTATAGCTTAGAACAATTATTATTAGTATAAATAATTCTTTCTTATAGCTTTTGAAAGCAGATTTGAGTTCAACAATATTTTCAGTTATCAGAACTCTATGTGATTTTTTTTTTAATTTAGTTAATTCTCAGCATTCTACAGAATCAATTAGCCTTAACCCCCTAGATTCATGATATTCTTTTTTAATCAATGTAAATTTAAACCATTCTCAGATTCTAGTATTCTCTAAGAACCAACGAAATATTAGAAGCTTAAACTTCTGCTGCATCATCCAAGCGGAATCCCCCTTTTAATCTGCCTATCACAATAAAATGTTGGCCACATTCTCATAATTAAATTCAACGATCAATGGACATATCCCATGTATTTTCAAATTTGTAATTGCATTAACCTCATGACCTAACATTTAGAAACTCTATAATCTCTTACCTTTAGTTTGTTGGTATTGTTGACGCTAATTTTTGGTCAACCAAAGAATTGAATAAAGGGAATGACACAAAGAACAAAAACACCACAGATTTACGTGGTTCAGCGCTTAGCCTACGTCCATGGAGTCGAGAGAACAAATTCACTATTAAATAATGATTACAATGGAGTTTTTCTTTCTTGCTACTCTCTTGCCAAGAAAAGTTTCTCCCCCCCCCCCCCCTCTACTCCTCTGGGGTTCTCTATTTATAATACAAATTTTTAGTATCATAGGCCTTTACTAATTCCTAATTTTCCTTGACTTCCCCCGCATAGTTAGAATGTTATTTAAAGTCTTATTTTTGTCTCCTTCTCAAAAAAGGTTCTGAAGCTTCTAGACTAATTAGAATTTTATTACAGCTTCCTTTTATTTGTTGGTTTCCTATTTACTTTTGACTTGTTCCTGGTTCCTGGTTCTTTTGTCTTTTTCTATTTTTTACTTTTTCTATGCTTGTGCTCCATACTGCTTTATGGATTTCATGCTTCATTTTCTCTTCGACATCAGTTGCCCTTAGCTCTTTTAGGGCTTTATTACTCAAGCTCAAAAGAGCTACTTCGTTGCTCATTAATACTTGGTTGTCACTTCTTCTACTCATCAATTGATCTTTTCTCTCTCGCTCAAGAACCAATCTTTTTTTTTCTTGTTTCCTGCACTAAGGCTTTAACAATTATTTTAACTCTTTTCGGCATGCTTTAACTTTTCTTGCATGCCTTAATTTTTCCTGCTTGAGGAAATTGCTTTAACTTTGCTCTTAACTTTTCCTGTTTCTTTCTAGTTAGAACATGAAACTAAAAAAAAAAGAACATAGATTGTGATAGAAGAAATGCCTTTATTAATAAATAACTATAAGCTTGACCGTAAATGGTCCTTTGGTAACAACCAAAATTTTATAATGGCTTAAAGAAAACTTTACTATTACTACTGAAGAATTAATAAACTTTCTGCTGATAGTAGATCCTTAAATGTTCTGCATTCCAAGGACGTGGAAGCATGACTCCACTCATGTCTTTTATCTTGTAGGTTCCAGGACGAACGATTTCTGTTATTTTGTAGAGACCTTCCCAGTTTGGCCCCAATACTCCGACATTCTACTCTCTAGTGTTCTGAAATATTTTTCTAAGGACTAAGTCCCCAACCCGGAAGCTTCTTGAATTTACTTTTCAATTAAAATATCGAGCTACTTTTTGCTTGTTCTAAGTCGGGCTTGTACTCTTTTTTCTTCCAATAAGTCAAGACTGAATCTTAGCTGCTCCTCATTTTGCTCTGGCTGAAAATGTTGTACTCTATGTGATGGCATCCCTATTTCAACTGGAACCAATGCCTTCGTACCAAACGCTAAGGAATATGGTGTTTCTCTAGTTGTTGTAGTATGCGTTGTCCTATATGACCACAATATGAATAGGAGCTGATCTGCCCAAGCTCCTTTGTACTTTTCTAACTTGGTCTTTAGGTGGTGTTTTATTATTTTATTAATAGCCTCCACTTGCTCGTTAGCTTGAGGGTGGGATGGTGAAGAAAAGAAATTCTTGATTCCAACACTCTGACATAATCCCCTAAAACGAGGATTGTCAAATTGCTTTCCATTATCTATAACAATAGGTTAAGGGATTCTGAATCTACATATAATAGATTTTCATACAAAAACCGTTGTCTTTTGTTCTGTAATTTGCGCCAAAGGTTCTACTTCGGCCCATTTAGTAAAATAGTCCACTGTCACTACGGCAAACTTGGTTTGTCCCTTGCATGTTGGCATTGGACCAATGATGTCTATGCCCTACTGAGCAAACAGGCAGGGGCTGGTGATTGGGGTGAGTTGCTCTGGAGGCTGGCGAGGGATATTGGAATATCTCTGACAATCTGTCGCACTGCTGGACAAACTTGTATGTTTCTTCTTTTATCGTGGGCCAAAAGTATCCTTGGCGAACTGCTTTTAGAGCTAGGGACCTAGCTCCAGAATGGTTGCCGCAGATTCCCTCATGGATTTCTCTCATCACATAACTTGTCTCTTCAAGATCTATGCATCGAAGGTAGGGCAATGAGTATCCCCTTTTGTATAATACATCCTTTAGATTCATGTACCGTGCTGACCTCAGTCTTATCCTTCTTGTTTCTTGCTTGTTGTCTGGTAACCTTTTATTTTTTAGATAATTGATGATGGGATCCATCCAACTCCCATTTGTAACAATGAGGCTGACATTAACACTTTCCCTTTCATTAATACTTGGGCTTGGTAAAAATTCCATAGGAATAAGTCTAGTCAGGCTTGTGTCAGTAGCTGAGACTAACCTGGAAAGAGCATCTGCTTTACCATTTTCTTCCTTTGAAATTTGTGTTATTGGTGTATTCCACAAAACTATCGAGCAATCCCTTAACTTTCCCAAGATATTCCATCATTTTATCTTCTTTTGCCTGGTATTCTGACTTGACTTGGTTCACAATCAATTGTGAATCACTATATATTTCCAACATTTTTGTCCCCATTTCTTTTTCCCATCTAATTCCAGCGAGTAGTGCTTTATATTTTGCTTCATTATTGGAGGCCTGGAATCCAAATCAGAGGGCAGAACTCAGTTCAATATTTTCTGGAGTCACTAGAATAAGTCATGCCCCACTTCCTTGTCGATTTGATGAACCATCCACATATAACTTCCAAGTTGGCAAAGCTCCATAGTTAATTCTTTCCTTTCTGAGCCGATACTGGTAAATTTTACCACAAAATCGGCAGCGGCTTGTCCTTTGATTGTTGTTCTAGGCTGATACTGAATATCATGCTCTCCCAGTTCTATTGCCCATTGGACTAATCTTTCAGACGCTTCTGGTTTTTGCATGACTTGTCTAAGGGGTTGATTTGTCAGTACTACTATCGTGTGGACTTGAAAATAGGGTCTTAATTTCCTAGCAAAGACCATCAATGCCAGGGCCATTTTTTTAATCATCGAATATCTCATTTCAGCGTCTAATAATGCATGGCTCATGTAGTAGATAGGTTTTTGCACTCTATCCTCCGCTCTTATTAATATTAAGCTCACCACTGAGTCCGACACTGGTAAGTAAATGTACAAGTTTTCCCCTAATACTGGTTTGGAAAGAATTGGTGGGCTTTCCATGTACTTTTTCAATTCCTGGAATGCTTTCTTGCATTCATCTGTCCATACTAAATTATTTCCTTCACTGAGAGTTTTAAATAATGGCAACCATTTATCTGTTGCTCGCGAAATGAAGCGATTCAAGGCAGCAACCCTCCCTGTTAGTCTTTGGACCTCTTTTATCGTCTTTGGTGACTCCATATTTAAGAGAACCTGATTTTTTTCCAGATTAGCTTCTATTCCTCGTTGACTGACCATAAATCCTAAGAATTTTCTAGAGGAGACTCCAAAAGCATATTTACTTGGATTAAGTTTCATGCTAAATTGTCTCAGTATTTTGAAAGCTTCCTTTAGGTCTGCAACGTGGTCTTCCATTTTTCTGCTTTTAACGAGCATGCCATCTACATAAACCTCCGTATTCCTTCCAATTTGTCGCGTAAATATCTTGTTGACCAACCTTTGATAAGTTGCTCCAGCATTTTTCAACCCAAAAGGCATTACATTATAGCAATATAAGCCTTTATTTGTGATGAATGTTGTTTTTCTTGTCTGAAGGATGCATTTGAATTTGGTTGTAACCTGAGTACGCATCCACAAATGTGAGTAATTCATGCATGGCGGTTGCATAAACTAGCTGGTCAATTCTAAGTAAATGAAAGCTATCCTTGGGGCAACCTTTGTTCAAGTCAACAAAATCTATATAGATTCTCCAGTTTCCATTTGGTTTTTTAACCATTACTATGTTGACTAACCAAGCAGGGTAATGCACTTCTCTAATAAATCCCACTTTTAGCAGTTTATCAACTTCTTCAGCAATTGCTTCATACATTTCTGGATTAAAGGACCTCTTTTTTTGTCATACTAGTTTGAAGCCTGGATTAACATTCAATCGATGGGTTATCACTTCAGGATTTATTCCAGGCATGTCTTCATGGGACCATGCGAATACGCCGAAATTAGCTCTAAGGAAATTTTCAATTTGTGCACGTAGCTATGGAGTCAACGACTGGCTAACTCAGGTGCACTTACTTTCATCTCCTTATTGCAACTGAACGATGTCCAATTATTCTACTGGAGAACCCATTTGCTCACTATTTTCTTCCCTTGGGTCAAGCGTAATCTTGCCTCTCAAAGCTGTAGCATAGCATCTTTTGGACTCCTCTTGATCAGCTCTTAAGACTCTAACTCCTCCTTCTGTTGGAAACTTTATCATCAAATGATAAGTTGAAGTTACCGCTTGGAACATGTTTAAAGACGATCTTCCTAAAATTACATTATAAACCGACGGATGTTCTACTACTAAAAAATTTATCATTTTAGTAGCTTGGTGAGGTGGTTCTCCCATTGTCACTAGTAACTCTATGCTACCCAAAGGGATCAAACATTCTCTTTCAAAACCAATTAAAGGTGTGCGTACGGGTTTTAATTTCTCTATTCCAATCTCTATTTTGTTAAATGTTGCTGCATACAGAATATCTACTGAACTTCTATTGTCGATCAAAACTCTATAGACCTTCCTATTTGCCAAGATTATGGAGATGACCAGGACATTATCATGGGGCTGATGTATTTCTCTTGCTTCTTCGTCTGTAAATGTGATGGTATTATGTCTTATTTTGGCTTCTTTGTTAGGTCCACTGGCCAAATCTACAAGGAAAACTTCTGCTGTGTTTTCGGCCTCTCTAGTGTGAGCTTTTCAAGCCTTATTAGAATCTCATCCACCTACTGGTCCACCAAATATAGTCCTTATAGGTGTGCCACCCGTAATGCCTTGGCCTTCTGCTCGTATAACTACTGCAGTTGATGTTATTTTCTGTGGAACATGACACGACTCCTCTATTCTTCCACCATCTTTCCTCACAAATTCTTTAAAATATCCTCTTTGGATCAATAACTCTATTTCTTCCTTTAGATCAAAATAATCTTCTATGTCCTGGCCATGATCTCGGTGGTATCGATAATATTTACTCATATCCCTCCGATTGGGTGCTGCCTTGATATCTTTTGGCTTTCGCAGTAAATCTTGGTTTCTAATTTGCATCAGTACTTGCTCTCTGGGTAGAACAAGTGGTGTGTAGCCTAGAAACCTGCTCTGCGGAATTCTTGGACCTTTGTTTTCTGGCCTACTCATTTTTTCTTTGTTCTCAATTTGTTCCTCATTTCTCTTCATCTTTTCTCCCACTCTTTGTGAGTCTGAATCAGCCCACCTTTTCACATTGGTCAATTCGTCCGCATTTAAATACTTTTGGGCTCTTGATAGTAGCTCTGTGAAAGTTCTTGGTGGATTTTTTGCTAGCGAGTAATGGAACTTTCTTGGTTGCAATCCTGCCATAATGGCAGTAAGGCCACTACATCGGTATAGTTTTCTACCCTTACAGCTTCTTTGTTGAAGCGGATACTATAATCTTTTAGCGACCATCCTTCCCTTGTTTAACCGACAAAAGATGAGTCGGTGGAAGCTGATGGTCTCTATCTCCAACAAATTGGCTAATAAATATTTGACTTAGCTGGGAAAATGAGGAAATCAATCCTGGTCTTAGCTTTTTGTACCACCTTCGCACTGCTCCTGTAAGTGTTAGCGAGAAAGTTGTACACATGGTTGCTCCAGACGCTCCTTGCAGCTCCATCCAAGATCTATAAGTTTCTAGATGTTCTATCGGGTCTCCTTATTCTCCGTATAATTTTATCTGGGGCATCTTGAATTTTGGAGGGAAAAGTGCATCGAATATATCCTTAGTGAAATGAGGTTCTGTCTCCTCCATATATGATCCAACAAGAGTTTTCTCAATATCATCTATTCTTTTCTTGAGCTTTCGCAATTTCGCTTCCAAACCTGCCAAGTCAGCACTAGACTCAACAAGTTCACACCCTCTGGATTGGATTTTTGATTGGTGTTTTTCATTTAGTTTCTCTCGTAGATCTTTAGAGTTCAACGCTTGTCGTAGATCGAGTTCTTCATAATTAGCGTGACCGGCATGGCTCCTGACTCGTGAACCATCTTGTGATCTTTCCTTTTCACGATCATGCTGATGGTGATGCTGCCGTTGCTCCTCTATTGGTAGGGCATACCCTCGATTCCTTTGACCCTCTATGTACTGGAGCACCAAATTCATGTTTTGTGTCAAATCTGCCACTTGTTTGGGCAAGTGGTGGGAGTGGGCCTATGTTGTTGTGCTGCCTCCTTGGGGAGCTGGGGACTCGCGTTAAAATTACGATGACTGCGGTGGCTTCGCTGGCTCATGATGTTGAGTTAAACGATTTTTTATATTTAATTATATCTTTCCCTACAGGCGCCAATCTGTGGACTCTAATTTTTGGTCAACCAAAGAATTGAATAAAGGGAACGATATAAAGAACAAAAACGCCACAAATTACGTGGTTTAACGCTTAACCTACGTCCACAAAGTCGAGAGAACAAATTCACTATAAAATAACACAAATTTTTAGTATCTTAGGTCTTACTAATTCCTAATTTTCCTTGACTTTCCCCGCATAGTTAGAATTTTATTTAAAGTCTTATTTTTGTCTCTTTCTCAAAAAACGTTCCAAAGCTTCTAGACTAATTAGAATTTTATTACAGCTTCCTTTTATTTGTTGGTTTCCTATTTACTTTTGACTTGTTCCTGATTCCTGGTTCCTGGTCCCTGATTTCTGGTTCTTGGTTCTTGGTTCTTGGTTCTTTTGTCTGTTTCTATTTTTTACTTTTTCTATACTTGTGCTCCATACTGCTTTATGGATTTCATGCTTCATTTTCTCTTCGACATCAGGTATTACTACCTATTGCATAAGTAAAATCCCTGTTGAATGATTAAATATTAAGTGACTTGAATAAATGAATGTCATGAATCCGAATTCACAAGTTGTCGCTGCTTGAGTTATTGTGCTCCAGACTTAAGCAATTAGAGCTACTTCTGATTAGTCGCCAACGGCTGACGAATTTTCCAGTAATAGAAAAGTTTTGCAGAACCCCATAACCAATTTGCTGCTACTGGTTTTCATGGTAGCTTGACTACAGATCATTATTCCATGATACAACCACAACCATTGAATTAAAGTAATTAAAATCTGACGACTAGACCGAATATGGACAAAAAGCAGGGCACTGTAGCTGAACTCGAGAGATGAATATATAGGAACCATTTTCATTATTTGAAAAAAGAAAAATCGCATATTGCTAAATGTGGAGGTACATCTCTCAAACATTCAACTTCTTAGAGACTGATATTGAATTTAGAAGAAACCGTAGTGCCACAAACCTGAAGTTTGACTCAAAAGGTATGCTAGAGTTGATTGACCATTTGATTTTGGTCAAATGTTAGTAACCCGTGAAATAATGACCTATGGTTGTGTTTTGCACCCGACATAGCATAACATAAAACTTCTATTTTGTATTAACTTAATACTAACTTATGTTTGGCTTCAAATTTAACGCATGGGCGTTACATTAACTTACAAATTAATATAGTGAAATCTGCGTAAACCAAACTCGAGGGAGGGGTGCGGTTTACATCGCTTCGCAATACAAACCCAAAACAAGAAATTAAAAAAATTTGTAACCATTCACACCAAAATTCCTTCATGACAAACTTCACCTACACCAGCACCAGCCCTCGATCGCATCATCGTCGCTTGACGCCATCACTGCGTTGCGTGACACTATAGCCACTGCTCCACCATCCCCGGCTTGCTCTTCATTACTTCAATCATCAGCAGCAGGTTAGTACAAGGTTTTGATTTCTGAATCCTAAATTATTTTTTAAATCTGCTTGGGTTTGATTTGAGTTGTTGATTATGATGTCCATTTGATTTCAAGTTGATTTATGAGTTGTTGATTTCACAAACTTGAATTGATTTATGCTCCTTCATCACCATGGTTACTTTTTACTATTGCTATTTAATAAAGTAATTGAATCTAAGCATTACTAAAACCATTTCATTTCTTCAACTTTGTGACTTTTCCAATAGTCAGGGGGCTGTTTTAGTAGCAAAATTTGATAGAATTAGATGACTTGATATGATCTGATCGAAAGTTTAACATAGATGGTAATAATTTTTTACACGACTCAAAAGTGTTATTACTTTCAAGTATAAGAGTGTCTAGTTATAATATAACCCAGTGAGTCTAAGGTCGAACTACAAAGAATGTAAAATTTAATAGTTAATTTATTAAACAATGAAATTAAATGTGGGAAAATAAATTAATATGAATCAATCTAAACATATGCTAAGATTATGAGATCCACTCTCGGATTTCAAATTATAATTCTAACACTCTTATATTTGTATTTTGCATTTATTCCGCCAGTTAATTATTATAGTATTTAATTCTTAACTATCTATTAGTGTGATAAGTATGGAACAATTACTTAATGTGCCCCAATTATATTTTAGTGTCGACATTATGTCAAAATACCATATAAATTTGAACAGATCTAAATTTATAAATTAATGTGAGATAAAAGAAACTGGTAAGGAAGAAAAATACAACAAATAAAATAAAATTTAAGACTTACTTGAGAGAGTAATTAATTCAATCATTTAAATTCTTAAGCTTCACCTTCATCTTAGATCAAAAAATTTAGCCACTCATATTGAAAAAAAAAACTCATTTTATTTAACAAATTTCTGAAATATATTAAAAGAAAATTGATTACACTAGGAAAAAAAAAGAAGAAAGAAAGAAAGAAAGAATTCCTTAGCTTTCCTCCCCTTCTCTCTAGCTTTCTCCTTCAGCTCTCTTACCTTTTATAGGTGAGAAGAATGCATTCTCTTTTTTATTTTATTATTATTTATTTTATTTTATTTTTTATAATATATGTACATAGAGAAGTGTGATGGTCAAGTGTCATATTTGCTCACTTTTTCTTTTTCTTTTTTAATTTTTTTATTTATTACATCTCCTCAATAATACATTTCAAATGGATCTAACAATTCCTTTTTATTTTCCGCTCGCAGTTCCAACTCTTCTTTATTCTTGAAATATATTTACAATATAAAATTAAAATAAAATTAACATATTGCAAATTAATTAACATAAAAATATATTTGGAGAGTGTTAAAAAAAATTTAGAATAACAAGCACATTAATCGACATTATAAGTGAAAAATTGGTAATTATATTCTTATTAAATATACATTTTTTAGTATCAATCAATCTTATCGAATGAATTTTCAAAACCGAATGAAATTTATGATCTTTAATGAGAAACCAGACTAGCAAGCTCTTATTTTACCAGTTAAGGTAGCAGCCCCAGGTAATAATATCAACAACTCAGAATAAGAATATCCAAATTAAATACCTTCAATTTGTAACTATTGCTGCATTCATTGTCCCTGTGATCCGAAACTATTGGGATGCCACACCTGATGGAAAAAGCACAAATAATTACATGATGTAATTGATAAATAATCTTCAACCAAAGGAAATTTACGAAATCAGGAAATAGTAAAGGCGGGTAATTTTAGTGCATGTAGAATCACCTCTTTCTTCTTGTTTGAAAGCTTTTTCATTTTCGGGAGTTAGCGTCACCACGATTTCTCGAAATATGACAGATGAATGCTTTTATTTCAAAAGTTGCCTAATAACAACCTAAATCCCTTCCAACTCATGTGAGCGAGACTTCTCTCTTATCAATACAAGGAGATTTTACTAGTTAAGCTAACTAGCATCCATAATTCGACATAAATTAAAAGTTACTGAGAATTTGATTGTTCATACGTCCACAAAATTATTTTAAACTTGTAACTACACCCTCTTTAATTTTGGTTGTTCATAACTTTTATAATTAACATTAAAGTTCTTTTTGCTGCTGCTATTTGATAAAGTAAATGAATTCAAGCATTACTAAAATTATTTCTTTTCTTTCTTTCCTAGAGCCTTGCTTTTAGCCTCTCCATGGATGGTTTTTCTGTAACTAAATTGATGGATACTCGTTCACTTAAGTTCAAACATTAATGTGCTACCATCTCAATTGCTTAACTGGATATAATTAATATCTGATAATAATTATGAGTGAATGAGTTGTGACATTGAATTTGGACCCAAATATATCTTATATCATTTTCTTTATTCTGTTTTAAAATGCTTAGTTTAATATCATAGACATTGAAGGTAATGAAACCAGAGCATGGAATGTAGTTATTTCTTTAGTTGGAGTATTGTAATGTTGTTTTAATTGTTCGTTCAATGAGCTAAAAATTTAATCCCTTAAACTACGACAAAAATTTTGCTATTTTATATATGGGAAATAATCGTTTCTGACATAATGAAGCATTTGTAAAGTTGGGAAACCAATT
This sequence comes from Citrus australasica, assembly GCA_029618585.1. Classification (NCBI taxonomy): domain Eukaryota; kingdom Viridiplantae; phylum Streptophyta; class Magnoliopsida; order Sapindales; family Rutaceae; genus Citrus; species Citrus australasica. The sequence goes on along the minus strand of JARCIV010000002.1, from coordinate 8,215,791 downwards.
GCTCCAAATGATGGAAGTTCCTATTTTTCCTATATAAGAATAAACCAACCAATTGATCAACCAAGAACCAGGGGAATGCTTTTGTTGCTTTACTTTTTGAAAGGGGCCTTTAACCTAAAGCTGTCACCATATGGATTTTGCTTGGTATCTCCTACTACTTGTATTTATAGGTAAGTATAGCCGTCCACTTTTATCATTTTGTTTTGCATGTTCTGCTTGAATTGTGGGGTTCTTAGTGGTGGTTGATGATTGAAATGAGACTTGCAAATGCAAGACCTGATCTTTTCGATATCGTAATCAAATGTTTGTAAAATTCTTCATTTCTTAACCTTTTTATTTTATGTGATTACTTGTTAATTTTTAGGTTATATAGTGATTTTTGAGGTACTTTTTGACAACCAATTTGATGTGCTTTAAGAGGATGGTTATGGTGGTATGGAAATGGAATAATCTTGCACTCAAGCTAATATGTTTTATGTTTCCAAGAGAAGGACAAGACTTTGGCAGACATGGATGAATTTTGAAGTTCTCAAGATATGGAAAAAGAGGATCCTTTGTCTACTGTGAATATGTTTATAAAGAAAGGATTTTTCATTTCTTTCTATGAAAATATGTGTCGTGTAAGTAAACTGAGTCCGAGTGTAGCAAATTTAATTTTCTGTTGAGGATAGCTATTTGGTTGGTTATATTCTAAGCAAGTAGAGGGAGTAGGGAGTGTCCTTTTGGTTTTCAATGCAGCACATGTTTAAATATTTATTTATGTTGAAATATTTGTTGAATTAAAGGTTATTCATTTTATTTCCTTGGAGATTTATTTTAGATGAAATACATATTTGAGAAATGTGGGAAAAAAGAGATGGTATGTTTGTCCACAATTATAAAATTTAATAGTTTTATAATAATGCAAAATATTGATAGATTTTACATATTATACTATAAAAAAGCTAATTAAGTGGTTTTTATATCAAGTATTTTTCTAAGTTTTCATAATATTAAATACGTTTTTTTTTATAAGATATGATTTTAATTATTAAAAAAATTAATACAGTATAGCATCAAAAATTGTATTGTTTGCATTATTACATACAGAAAAGTACAATACAATTTTAAATGAAAAGAAAGGCAACAAGTCGTTGTAGTATAGTGGTGAGTATTCCCGCCTGTCACGCGGGTGACCCGGGTTCGATCCCCGGCAACGGCGTAGATTTTTTAATTCACGAATTTTTCCGTGTATGTATTCTGGGAAGTACTCAAAATGCCTTCTGTTGGTCATTACATGGCTCTTGCATCATAACAATAAACTCATATATAATATTGGGAGTATACATGCAGTTACAAATACTGAAAAGAGACAGCAACAAATTCCTGGCATCGCATAATATTACCCAGGGATGCTATGTAATTTTCGAAGCCCTTTTGCCTAGTTTTATGATCACTGCAAATAGGCAATTTGAAATTTTGGCCTTTGCTTGCTTAGCATTTTAACCATTCATAACTAATGATTCAGTTATCTGAAAAATGGGATGCTCAATTGCTCGGTGTGCGTAAGGCAAGTATTCGGATTGCAGCTGCAGGGTTCTTGACGAAAACATCAAGCAGATAATCAACAAATAGAAATGCCATTGCCCATGTTAGATGACATAACCAAATTAAACTAGAAAATTTTTCGTTACACTGGCTTTATTAGGTAAACTCAAACGAGGTATTTATGAAACCACAAGGATAAGAATTGGTTACAGTACAACGAATCCATGCTTACATAATCAAGGCAGAAAAAGAGAAACCGAAACAGGAACTAATCTCTGATGGCATTCACAAAAAGAGCAACTAACAAAAACGACCGCTCTCAGATCAAGCACCATTTGGTTGAACCGCTATGCCAGTAGCTACAAAATTTGAGATACTTTCGGAAAGGTGCCGAGTTGCTTTGTCATAATTAACAAACCCCATGAACCAAAACTCGTGCCCATCGATTGTAACAATCTGGATGTATTTCTCGGAAGAATTTTCCCTCATGATCACAGGATTGATGGCACCAATCATGGCCAAAGGTAACATAACCTGTGTCAAGTATTCAGCAAACCATTTCTTAAATTACACATCTCTAATTAAGGAAACTCAAAACCTAATAACGTAATTAATTTATACCTTGTAGTAGCTCCAAGTCTTCTGACCAGAGGGTGCAGTGAAAGACAGGGGGCGATCGCTGCAAAAAGCCACATGAACATTGGAGAGATACAGAGTTCCAGCCACTGGTCCTGTTGATGTTGAAAGGTAACAGGCAAATGTCTTCTTCAAAGTCTCATTCTGGTGGGTTGCAAAAGTTTGCTTGTATATAGTCTCAAACCCTCCTCCTTTTATTGCTTTGGCAGTCAGATTCATCTTCCCCCATGCTGCCTCTGACACAGATGAGTTCGTTTTAACTGCAAAGTCAGAGCATTAACCATGTTAATTTCTACAAAATATTCATTGCATCTAATTAATTATGCTTTGAAACAATATTCAATATACAGCATAAGCGATCAGATCACTAGCTGTGTGAACCACTTACGGTTGTGCCAAATGTTATTGGCCAAGGTCTCAGCCTTGTTGCTCCAAGAGTTGAAGACATTGAGAATGGATTCCATGGGGCTGCCGCTTGGCCTTTCAACGGGACTGTACTGGAGGTACGGGTGGTGATGATTGTTGTATTGAGCTCGATTATCACCAGCAGCTCCAGCTCCCCACAAGGCTGCTTTCTTGTTGTCCGGATGACACGTGGGAGCAGCAGGCGTCCCCATTACATGAGTTCCCCATTTCTCAGCACTTGCAGTGCTTGCTGGTCCAGATGACGATGATGGACCGGCAGCTTGATGAGATTGCATTTCTTGATTAGTACTGCTTAGTGATGTTTGGTGATGAGAAGGGTTTGATTCCTGGGTGGTGGTGCCGTTCATTTTGGTTTTAAATTTGAAGCCAAGTAATTTGCAAGAAAGAAAGAGCTTCTTTGAGGGATTCTATGCCTGATTGATTGGAATATTGTGAGGTGTGCGGTGGTTTTGATTCCTGAAGAGGAAACGTAAATTAAATGAGCAATTCGATTATTAATATTTATATAAATGGAGATCTTTCATGTGAAAGCGAAAACTTTGACTTGGGAATCGGACACGCGGTTTCCGAATAAGTGATTTGGCGGTTGCTTAGCCGTGTCCTTTCGTAAGGATAATTATATCTTATTCGAAAAAAAAAAGGATAATTATATCATATAATGTTATTGCTACTCAAAACGTTACCTCATATCAAAGTAAGGGGTCCAGCTGCCTTCCACCCGCTGGAAGGTACAGCTTATTTTGTTCTCTAGTGTTGTGGCCGTTGGATATTTGAGAAGTTGATCTAACGGTTCATTAACTTTGTAAGAGACAAATATCTACAGAAACATTAAAAAAAAAGACACCAATTTTTCCATTTCATCTGCCGCCACCGCCACCCACAACCCCTTAATATCATCATCACCATCCAAATCCTTAACCGCCATCCACAAGCTCTAACAACCACCATGACCGCCATCACAACCACCACTCCTCACAACCCTTAGCCACCACTACAAACATTCACAAACTCTAACCATCATTGTTAGTTCACCAGCCTTATCCTCCATTGCCGCGGCCTACCAATCATCCACAGCACTTAACCGTCGTCACCAACAAACTTTCCGTCGTCACCAACAAACTTTCCGTCGTCACCAACAAACTTTCGCCGCCGCTTCGTACAAGCAAGCCTCCCCACCACACACACACAAAGCCACACCAACCACCATACTATTGCGACAGAGGCCACAATGTAGACAAGATCCAACAGAGGAGGGATGTTTTCGTTATTCAGCTGACCATTCTTTTTTTTTCTTTTTTTCTTTTTTAATTATTATATTACTTTTAGTTTTTCTTTTATCTTGTCTATATTTTGGTTGTTAGATTGTTTTTGTTGTTGTTGCCGGCGGCAGTGGAGTTGCAGCTCGTGATGATGATGGTGATGTTGGTATCATTTTAATTGAGATTTTGTTTTTTATCGGCTACACCAATCATCTTCATTCATTACGTGTCCTTTTCTAACATGTTAGATTTTACTACTTTTTAATCCAAGGGTTAGACCACAACGAGACAAAAGATGGGGTACCTTCCAACGGGTGTAAGGTAGTTTTGGCCCAAAGTAAGACTTGCCAATGGGCTCTTCTCCCATGGGCTCAAAAAACAATCCATGCACTCAACCCAGAATGTACGGATTCAAGTTAGATGCTGAGCCTCCTCATTGATAGGATAAAATGGATATTTTCTAGTATTATGTGATATAGAAATTTGAGTTGGTTCATATTTATATTAGAATTATTAAGAATAATTTTAATAAATTTTTTATTATAAATATGAATAGGAGTAAAAAAAAAAAGGCTCTTTATTAATAGGATAGAATAAACATACCCTCGATATTACTCGATTGTACCATATTAAAATTATTAAAAATAGTACCAATAGATTTCTTAGAATAAATATAAGTAAAATTCTAACTGTAATATCGAAAAAGTACATATCAGAATAATATTTTAAAATATCTTACATAGAAGGGTATTGCGGTAATTTATCTCTCAAAAGTTTTTTCCTTTTATTTTTATATGTTATTTTTTTTTTCAAATTATAATTTTTTGAGTGACGTATAATTCAGTTATTTTTGTGTCTAATAATCATGCGTGCGGTATGATTTCTCAACTTTTTTTAATTTAACGCTATAATTAAATCTGGGTCTTCTTAAAGATCACATGATCAAGAGGGAGAAAAATTATTCAATACAAAATCCAGCCACTATTGCATCGCTCTCAATACACATGAATATTGAGGAAGGGAAAAAAAAAGTAATTATACAAAAAGCAACCGACCAACAGGATATTTGTTTCACCACTAAATTTTTTCGTATCACCATTTAGGGGCTTCTTTTTTATAAATTTATTAAATTCGGTCAGTTAAGTAAATTATTTAGTTGTTCATTTATTTTCTTCTTTTTTCTCTTCACCTGCAGCTAGGGATGGCAAAAATCCCCATGGGGACGGGTACCCTCGGGGATTTTTCCCATTCGAGGAGGGTACGGGGATAATTTTATACCCAATTTTTTATTCGGGGAGGGGATAGGGAAAATTTTTTACCCAATTTTTTATTCGGGGAGGGGACGGGGATGAGGTGGAATCCCCATCCCCTACCCATTTCCCCATTATAATTTTTAATTTTATTTTTATTTTTAAAATTACTAATAAATAAATAACAAAATTATAAATATTGTTAAAAATTATAAATATCAAAATATTTATATTATTAAACTTTTAAATATAATAGTTCTTCTACTAGATCTACAGGGGATTCTTATAAGAAAACAACCAAATGGATGATAGGTTTTGATGATTATGTAAACAATGGAGATTGTGTAGTTGTTGCAGATGAATTAGATTCATATTTGGATGAGAATTATACCTCGGATGGAAGATTTTAATATTTTAAGTTGGTGGAAGATAAATGCTAATAGGTATCCTACATTGGCTTGAATTACTAGAGATATTTTGGCAATTCCAATTACAACAGTTGCTTCTGAATCAGCTTTTAGCACCGGTGGTAGAGTTGTGAGCCCACACCGTAACAAACTTCATCAAGCACATTGGAGGCCTTAATGTGCTGTCAAAGTTGGTTACGAGCTTACAATAGCAGTATGAGTTTATTTTACATTGTAATTATATTATACAGTTATTAATATTTGCACTTATAAGTTATGTTACTTATATCATTTTCATTGTTTTAGGTTTGAAATCTGAGGCTATCTCTCAATTTGCTACATTTCTCGAGGAAGAACAGGAGGAGCAGGACGAGCAGGAGGTAAATAGTTTTATTAAAAATATTAATTATGTATCTACATTTATTTCATTTATTTTATTGCTGATATAAAAATAATTTTTTTTCTTTTTATTGTAGGATTATGAAGATTGAGTCATTGACAAAGATAATCATTTTAATAATTTATATTTTGAATGTGACTTTGTAATGGATCAATATTAATATAAGATTATTTTAAACTTTATTTTTATCTGAATTTTTTATTTTAAAATGATTAATTTAAAATCGAAAATAAAAAAATGTATTAGACTATTAGTTATTCGGGAATTGGGGACCCTCGGAGATCCCCTATTATTATTCGGGGAAGGGATGAGAATTCTTTCAAGCAATTCTGACAGAGACGGGGAGGGGACGAGAACTACGCAAAATATCGGGGATAGATATGGGGAGATTGGTCCCCTCCCCTCCCCTCCCCTCCTCCATTGCCATCCCTACCTGCAGCAACACAATGTTTTGTTCTTCACAATCGTCTCTAAATCACAAAACCAATCTTCCGCATTGGTGCAAGAATGATGATGTATATAGACTCATTTTGGGACTCAAATGCACAGTTTCCAAAACACTTTTGCCAGATTTATACACTGCAGTCAATTCTCGTATTCTTTTGACCCAAATCGGCCATCTCAATCACAAGAAAATAATGTTGATGAAGTACCTGATAAATAATTTTTTAAAAAAAAGAGAGAAACAAAAAGAATCAATAAATATGGGCGGTATGTTTTAAAAATTTAACTTTGCAATAGCTTGTTGCAATTTTTTTTTTTGAAAAGCGCAGATTATTGAGTGATAATAAAATAAATTGATAGAAATTACAAACTTGTCATAATTGAGAATAAACCAAAAGATTTGTTCTTCCTAAGCTTCCTCTCTCACTTCATTTAGTTTGCAGCCAAGCAAAAAATCATTGATTAAAAAGACTTTTAATTGTAATAGTCATTTTGAGGTAGGATGGTTGCTTGGGATGAGTAGAATATTTTCAGAGGCCATAAATTGGACTGTAGATGTCTGTTTTGGGTTTATAATATATCATTTTAAATCTTACAATGAGATAAACGAAACCCACAATCGTTGTGGTATTATGTCTCGTGGTCGAGTAAGAAATTCTGCTTCTTTTCTGGTCATTTTTTAATTTTAAGATATTTTTATATTTTTTTCTGTTTCTTTTAAGATTTTTATCTTTTTTCCCTATATATATCAATTTGAACACCATTTGTTTTGCTTTTCTTATTTTAATTATGAGAATTCTGTTATAAAATAATATTTCATATTTACTTATTTTAATAAATTCACGATATTTAGAATTATTATATAAAGGCCCTTTATGGCCTTTCAAGTAGAGTAAAAAGATATGATTAAAAAAACTTTTTGGAAAAATTACTAGAACTTACTCAAGTCCCAGCTATTTTCTGCAATTTTTTTTAAATATGTTTTTTATATAATAACTCTTTTTAGTATAGACATAGAACTTTCATTTATGGCATGTGATTTATCTTTTTTTTTAAAAAAAGCCAATAAATATTATGAGGTCTAACTATGTCCAAAACTTGAAATGGTGGTGCTACCTCACCTTTTTATTTTTTGTTACAACACTGCTCTTATGGTGTGTTTACTTCATTGAATGGAAATAGGGTGGAATAGAAATGAGCTGAAATGATAATGAGATTTCAATATTTACTTGGCCAAAATAAACAGAAATTGAAATGTGTTAGAATGTCATTGATGTGTTTACTTAGCAAAATAAATGGGAATATGAAATGGAAATGTGAATCAATTTACCAAAATACACATAGTATTAAATAATGTAATTTTCATTAAAAAGATCCATGTATAAATATTATTATAAAAATGATATTAATTGCAAAAATAAAATTAATAATAATAATAAATGATAATAATGATAACAAAAATAATTAATAATAACAAAAATAATAAAGTTAAGAAAATTTAATAATAATAATAATAATAGTACTGACATTTAAAATAATAAAATTAATTTTAATTTAAACGAGGGTAATTCAGAAAATATAAAAAAATTATAGGGATACAAAAATTAGTTCAGAGAATGGAAATCCTCATTCCCATCCCCTTCTATGGAATGGAATTCCTATTTCTTATTCCAAAATTATGTGAAACCATACATTTTATTCTCATTACCAAATTATATTTTATCAAATAAATATAAATCTTATTCTCATTTCTTCATTTTCATTCTTTAAACCCTCAAATAAACATACCATTAGTTTTCACAAAACCCCTCGCACCCTCTTTTATTTCGAATTGTCTTTTTAAGTTCAAAAATTTCAACCAACTCCTAATAATCTTTTGCAGGCCTATGAAAACAGTTTGATTGTTTTAGGTGACACAAGTCTTGTGTTGATTGCAGGGTACGTGGCATATGATTACACAAGGCTTATCTCTGTTTGGTACTTCTTTGTTGGAAGAGACACGTCACTCAAATATATTTAGTGTATCAATTTTTGCCTTTTGTTCTTCAATGTAAAAATACATTAATTCAATCAATTGTGTACTTATAATAGATATCTGCTGAGATTGTTTATATAATTCTATGTTTGTACCAGATGTGATGATGCACTGATTTTCACTTATGGTGAATGAAATGTTAGTTTATTTTAAAAAAATGTTAAATTTTCATTAAACACTATTAAACTTTCATTAAACAAAAAATAGTTTTTTTTAATTTAGTTAAACAAATAAGAAAGTCACTTGTTAATTGAGAATTGAAAAAAAAAATGTAATGAAAACAATTAGAATAAGTGTTATTTTGAATTTGTTAACTATAAAGTCTATACTCATTCTAGACATTCATAATATCATAGCATTGTTTATTAATTAAGCAAAATTGTTTTTTTTTATGTGGATCAAGTTAAAACAAAATAAAGTAATATTATTATATTACTAGATGTATTGACACATCAATAAAATCAAATCTAATTTTATATTTTATACATACTTCATATAATTTAATTTTTTTTTTACTTAAAACTCATTTGGGGTTGTTGTCCAGGAAGTTTATAAGGACACAAAATATTTTATATTACAAACAACTTTTAAAACATAAAAAAATAATTTTTCAAAATCTTATTTTGAGTACAAGTTTTATCCTTAATAAAGTTTCACAAATATCATATGTATCACATAAACCTAAAACTATCATTATTCAATTTAGGTAATCATTATTATAATGAGTTTTTATTTTACATTTGTAGGTTTAATTTTTTTCAATATAATTCTTATATTTATTTATTTATTTACCTTCTATTTACAAATTTTATGTTTTATTTACATATTTTATATTTAATTTTACACTTAATGATTATTTATAATTTTTATGTTACATCTATAAGTTTTTATTTTATTTACCAATTATATTTTAATTTATTACTGCTATGTTAATTTACTTTATTTACCTTCCATTTTAAGTCTTATATTTCATTTACTTAATTGATATTTTATTCAACACTTATTGTTGATTTACAAATTTTATATTATATTTGTAAGTTCATATTTTGTTTATTAATAATACATTAATTTGCTACTCCTATATTAATTTATTTGTTTTACCCTTTATTTGCAAGAATTATTTTTCCTTTACATAATTTATGTTTTATTCTAAACTTAATGTTAATTTACAAGTTTTAATTTACATTTATAAGTTTTTACTTTGTTTATTAGTAATATTTACCATTTCTATATTTATTTACTTGTTTTACCTACCATTTGTTAGTCTTATTTTTATTTACTTTATTTATGTTTTGTTTTAAGTAGATTTTGGATGCAAGAAAAAGGGACAAAATCCCACCAAAACGATGAATTTATTTTTTGGGATTTAAGGTGCCTCACTTAACTATAGTATGGGAGTTGTTTTAGGGCTTTGAAGGAAATAAAAAAGAGTGGCAAAAAGACTTAAAATGGTGAGAGATCAGGCGTGTAGGGAGAGGGTTTGAAAGAACACCTTTGGGCATGTAAAATAACTTAAGGATGTTAAAGATGGAGTTGGCGGTGGCTAGCGACCACTACGGATGCTTAAGTCAGCTACTTGAACTTTTTATGGAGTTAAGAGATTGTAAGCCCCCTTTTTGTGTGTATTTTTTGATAAGTTTGAGAAAGATACAACCTTATTGCCTTTATATAGTATACACTAAGTACCATGCCATGTGGCACATCTATAGTGGTGATTCTACTATTCTTTATGAGATATTTTTATCATTTTTACCTTTATCATATTTTTTGGGCCATTAGGAGCATGGTTGGGAACTAAGGAGTCGGTTATTTGGTAGGGTTTGTTGTTTTGTGCACGTGGCGCATGCTGCCGATGCTCTAGGACAGCTCTGCCGAGGTTGTCTGGACAATTTTTGGGTGTGGCAGCTAAGGACCACTATGTTTTAACATGTTGATTTTTGCTTTTTGCAAGTGTGACAACTAGTTGTACCCTTTTTTTAACAAAATATTCCTTATTTAATTTTGGCAAATCAAATATTCTCTTTGGGTGATGTAAATATCACGCGTGGCGGGTATTTTTGGATATTTTCTTTAACTCTGATGTGGTGTACCCCATGTACTGGCTTAATTACCAAGTGTAACTAGTACAGGCCGGATATCCCACTAGAATAACTTATAGTCATATAACATTCACATTGACACGTGGCGCTTCATTTTCAATATTATAATTATTTCCCGACATGTTTTATTTGAAATTTATTTTTAGTTTACAAGTTTTATGTTTTATGTATCAGTTTTTGTTTTATTTGTTGTTGATATGTCAATTTATCACTCGTATATTAATTTACTTATTTTACTTTCTATTTATAAGTCTTATACTTTATATACGTAATTTAAGTTTTATTTTATAGTTAATGTTAATTTACAAATCTTATATTTTATTTACATAATTTTATTTAAATATGATATTAATACTGTAATTTTAATAAGTACATTATGCGCTAAAAGCTGAGAGGTCAAATTATGTTAAAATAGTGGTACCACATCACTTTTTTATCTTTTGTTACAGTACTACTGTAAATTTTCATTTAACCCCTCGTACCCTTTTGTATTTCAAATTGCTTTTAAGTACAAAAAATTTTAGCTAACACCTTAATAAACTTCTGCAGACCTATTAAAACAGCCGATTATTTTAGGTGACACAGGTCTTGTGTTGATTGCAGGTACATGGCAGATGATAATGCCTTGGGGAAATTTACACCAATAACCATAAAAAGTTTTTGCTTTTTCCATCTTAGCCCCCCAAATAAATTTCTATCAACATTAGCCATAAAAAAACTTTTGAGACCTAAATACCCCTCTCTCATCTCTCCCCCAACAATCTCTCTCACTCATCTCTCCCAAACCGAACTCCCATAGTCGGCGGCAACATCAGCCCTCGTCGGCGACGGCTCCATCCCTCATCGGTGTCCGATCTACCATCTACAACCTTCAGCAAAACTTAGGTTAGCCATTTTATTTATATTTCATTAATTTAAAATGAAATTTTAGAATAATAGTGGTTGTAGTTTGAGAATAATGGTGGTGGTGGTGGTGGTATTTATGGTGGTTGTTGTTTTGAGAGTGTTTCTTTCTCAATTTTCATTTGCATTCATGAGGGAACCGCTGCCCAGCGAAGGGCACTAGGGAGCACGCCACTCGCTCAAGCGGCGCGCGCCCATGCTATCGCACCAAATTGGTGCGATGATGAACAAGCATTTTTTGTGCGATAGGCTGCCTGTCACACCAAATTACAATGGGTTTAATATTTTTTTTTCGTGAAGTCAATTTATTTTATTTTTGTTGTAAATTCAATGTAATGATGTTATAAATATTACAGATACATGGCGAAATCAAAATCATCAGATATCGAAGTAGGCAGGATGTATTTTCGTTATGTCAATCACTTTCCGAGTTGAATTTCAAGCATGTGTAATTTATCTTCGGTCATAAAAGCCATCGAGGAAAAATTAACAAAGTGGCAGTTGAATCTGTTCAAGAAGGATATATTTGGGCATTTCTTAGAGTGTCGAAGCTTTCCATTTAGTAGAGTAATTTTACGCAATTTTTTACTAGGACAAGTGGCCCATGAAGAAGATAGCTGTGAGGATCAGTTATGATTTTAAATTGATGAGCTTTTGATTCGGTTGTCAATTGTAGAATGGTGTCTGGTTACTGGACTTTCATATGGTGTTGATACCGAACTAAGAAATAACAAAACGGTGCATAGGCTACGGAATACGTATTTTGGTGGTGTGTATCACAAGATCAATCTTAAGGAATTCAATGCATTATTTAAGAAGTTGAAATTCGAGGAAATAGACGATATGGACTATTAAAAATTGCGCTCTTTTATTTTACGGACAGAGTACTAAATGCAAGAAAAAATCACTGTCAAATCAATTTTGATTGGCTTAACGAAGTTGATGATATAGAGTACTTCTGAAACCGTCCATGGTGGTCTTTTATCGTGGGAAATGATATATGAGAGTCTTGACTGTGATACTATATTCATTAGGATTTATTTGTAACACCTCGTATACTCTTGCAATAGACAATTTTTCCCAACAAAAAAAACTTTATTTTGACCATTCACATACTGCATACGGTCATCCTCTAACGTCTCCCATTAACCATCATAACACAATTCAAGTACAACTGAATCCATTAAACCTGAAATTATAAAAAAAAAATTATTTGAACACTATCAAATTAATAGTAGGTTGCAATGAATCTGCCTTTGGTGCGACAGACTGCCCGTCGCATGGGATTTCGTGCGACAGGCTGCCCGTCGCACCAAAAGGTGGATTCAGTGAATATGCCTCTTGGTGCGACAGAGTGCCTGTCGCACAAAACTTCGTGCGACAGGCAGTATGTCGCCAGATTCACCCACGACTGCAGTTCCTTGAAACTCTCGAACAACTTCAAAAAATAATTCATACCACTAAGTGATGCCGATTAGTGTTGGATCCAGATAGAATATAATCGGATTTCACTTTTATTATTCGCCGTCGGCATTTATCATTGTCTTTTACCGTCGCCGGTAATGATTCAAGAGTAGAAAACTGTTTTTGATTTCACGAAAGGGGAGAAAAAAAGTTACTTTTCATTTATAAATAAAGGTAATTTCGAAAGAAAAGTGTGTGTTTGGTTAATGTTGATAAAAAAATTTAAAAATTAATTATGAAAATAATAAAACTTTTATGATTATTTTTGTAAATTTCCGTAAACGCCTTTTTTGCAGTGCTACCACTATTCAGGACTAAGTCAAGAACATCCATCATTGCTTTCTAGGTGGTACATCAAAATCAACATGAAAACTCCACCGATCTTTTCTCGCAAAGACAGCACGATATGGCCCCATATCAATATTTATACATAAACGGTGGCCTTTTGTTCTCATCTTCAATGCGCACTTATCGTCTTCTTCATTTCTTTCTTTTTTATCTCTCTCAATGGAGTTGGAGACCACGCAACACATAAAACAATCGATCAGCGTGGCCCTGGTGCCAACACCAGGCATGGGTCACGTTATTCCACTTGTTGAGCTAGCTAAGCGACTCGTTCTTCAACACAACTTTCACGTCACTTTCATTATCCCCAACGACGGCTCCCCCATGCAGCCACGAAAACAAGTGCTTGAATCTTTGCCACCCACTTCCATCTCCACCATCTTTCTTCCTCCTGTGAGTTTCGACGACTTGCCCGATCACGAGGACGTTAGCATCGAAGTTCGGATCACGCTCACCGTCACTCGCTCTCTTTCTGCTCTGCGAGAGACACTCAACAACTTAACAACTGATCAGTCAACTCGACTGGTTGCTCTAGTTGTTGATCTTTTTGGCTTGGAGGCCTTCACTGTGGCTCGAGAATTCGGTGTTCCGCTATACGTTTTCTTTTCAACAACAGCCATGGACTTGTCTCTGGTATTTCATTTGCCTGAGCTTGATCACAAGTTTACTTGTGACTTTAAAGACTTGCCAGAACCGGTCCAATTGCCCGGCTGTGTCCCGATTTGCGGTCCTGATTTGGAAGACTGTCTGCAAGAGAGAAACAACGAGACTTATCAATCTATTATCCACTTGGCCAAACAGTACCCTTTAGCAGCTGGGATTCTGGTTAATAGTTTCATGGATTTGGAACCGGGGGCTTTCAAGGCTTTAATGGAAAGTAGGGAATCAAGCTTCAGGCTGCCTCCGGTTTACCCGGTTGGACCGCTGATTCTGACCCGATCCATCAATGAATCCGACAAAACTGACTGTTTGAAGTGGTTAGATGACCAGCCAAATGGGTCAGTTCTCTTTGTTTGTTTTGGCAGTGGGGGAACTTTGTCACAAAAGCAGTTAAATGAGTTGGCTTTAGGACTTGAGATGAGTGGACAGAGATTTCTCTGGGTTGTAAAATGCCCAGATGAGAAAGCTACGAATGCCACTTACTTTGGTGTCCACGGCATGAAAGAAGATAATCCTTTTGATTATTTACCGAAAGGGTTCTTAGATAGAACCAAAGGTGTGGGTCTAGTGGTGCCCTCTTGGGCCCCTCAGATTCAAGTCCTGAGCCATGGCTCCACCGGAGGGTTCTTGAGCCATTGTGGCTGGAACTCAGTTCTAGAAAGCATTGTACATGGTGTCCCTATAATTGCGTGGCCACTGTATGCAGAGCAAAAGATGAATGCTGTGCTTCTCACAGATGATTTGAAGGTTGCATGGAGGGTCAAAGTCAACGAAGATGGACTAGTGGGGAGAGAAGAGGTGGCAACATATGCGGGGGGATTGATTCAAGGAGAAGACGGCAAGTTGTTGAGGGACAAGATGAGAGTACTAAAGGATGCTGCAGCAAATGCTTTGAGCCCAGATGGATTCTCGACCAAATCACTAGCCAACGTGGCTCAAAAGTGGAAGAACCTAGAAAACGATACAAATTAATTATTTGGTTTCGTTTAATACATCTATTTGTTGTTAACCATTTGAAGGTTATATTTATAACCATTTGAAGGTTATATTTATAAAAAGTTAAAGTTGTTGAAAAAAAATTATAATTATGAAATAAAAGTTAATAATATATAATAAATATAAATTTTAAATAATAATTTTGATAAAATTATTAAAGATATAATAAAATTTTTATCATACAAATAAAAAAAATTATATCGATATAATTTTTAAGTTAGAGTAATTATTGTTTACAAAATATTTTATTATTGTAATTTTTAAGTTACAACTGTCCAATTTTAATTTCAAACGCATCCTAAATAATTAAAACGCATCCTAAATATAATACTTGTTGTTAATCATTTGGAGGTTATATTGTAAACATAATATAGTTTTGTGGGTTATGTTAATACGATGATACATTGTAGATATTTTGTTAGGTAGAGTTACTTGATTCCATAAATTTACTCTCTATATCCTCTTTTTAATTAATAATTTTATTATTTAAATATTTTTTAAAAAAATACTTAATTAATCTTTTCTTCTTTTTTTCTTCTTAATTTTATAAATTCTCATCTATTTGTTATTAATTATTTGGAGGCAATATCATACATTGTAAATTTTTTTTTAGGTAGAGTTATTTGAATCTATAAATTTACTCTCTATATCTTATTTTTAATTAAGAATTTTATTATTTAAATAATTTTTGCAAAAAATCATTTAATTAATCTTTTCTTCTCTTTATCTTCTCAATTTCACAAATTCTTGTCTATTTATTCAAATATATTCTTTAAGCTGTAATAAATGGCATCATTAACTAAGAAAAACAAAACCCATCATTTAAAAATAAATATTAACCAATTTTTATCGCTATGAAAGTTAATAAATATAGTTAATAAATATCAAAAAATTAATTTTTACTAAATACAAAAGTTAATGAATATAAAAAAAAAGTTCTTGCATATAAAAAGTATGAAATAAAAATTATGATATAAGAAAAAACTAAAAAAATGAATTCTAAAGAGAGTAAAATTGAATGTTTACATTGTAAGATGTGAGAGTAAATAGAGAATATGTGATTGTAAGATAGAGGAAAACAAAAGATTAACAAAGAGTAATTTTGAGATCTTAAAATTGTAAATTTTTAAATGAATTAATTTTTTAAATAAATGGAGAGAAAAATTTGGCGTGTTCCCACCCTTTTCGTTATGGCTTAAGTCCAAAATTCGAAGCTTCACTAGCCTTTGCAACATTGGGCTGTAGTTTATAGGCCAGTAGAATCAATTATCTCTTTCCGATTAAGCGATTAAAACGCCCCGTATTAATGGCATGATTGCTCCAAGAAAAATAATAATTTAAAAAACAACTTTGTATGATATGGCAAAAGCTGAGTGGTTACAGGCTGGCAAAACCAAGTTGACTGATAAAAGAAAAAGAAAAAGAAAATCTTTAAATCGATTTGTTTTCCATCTTCTTTAAGTATACACGGCGTCAGCGGTCACAGAGACGAGAAAGAAAAATGAGTTACCACCACAAACATAATCCCGAACCCTACCCTCCTCCAGGTACAAAAATGAAAAATAAATTAAATTAAAACTCATTTTTATTTATCATTTTTTTTTGCTCAATTAAGTTTCAAAATTTTGATTTTTTTGCTAATTTCTTTGGATATTTTTCTTCTTATAGGCTACTCATCTGCTTATCCACCACCACCACCACCACCACCACCACCACCAGGGTACCCCTCAGCGCCGACGCCACCGCAACCGCCGTACGAGAGGTATCCTTCTCCACCGGCGCCTCATGGGTATCCTTACCCACAGCCGCCACCCCCACCCGGAGGGCCACGTCCTTATGAAGGGTACCAAGGTTATTTTGCTGAAGGGTATCCTCATCCTCCACCGCCGCCTCCGCCGCAGCACTGTCACTACGAGCACTATCATTACCAGAACCAGTCCGATGGCTGTTTTTCTATTTTACAAGGCTGGTACGTCAAATATCTTCTCTCTGATTTGTCATCGTTTCTTCATTTGGGATTCAAAATATCAGATTTGTTGATTGCTTTGTGCTTTTAATTTAGACTATTAGTAATTGCATTCATTATAGTATAGATAATTGATTAGTCTCAGCGGACTTTTTTGATGGCTATGTTGAATTTAAGAGTTCTGTTATGCTTTAATCAGGAGGAAATTATGGCAGTATCAATAAGCGATGGTAGTTTTGGAGTGTAATTATCATTTAGACAAGGAGTTGTGGTCTAGTTTAGTGAATGATTATCACTGGAGATTACGCTTAAAAAGTGCCGTGTTCCTTTGCTCTGCTAGGTTTTTAGGACTTACGACTGTAGTGTATCTTCATCTCATGTCCTTCAGCTATTATCTAAGAAGTCCTACTGTTGGTCCTTTCTTGCATCTCTTTCCCCATTGAGTTTTCATTCTCTAGGTCATTACCTCTTTGATTCATAATCTTTTCCAAAAGCTGCCTGGAGCAGGCTAGCTTAGGAGGGCATGCGTGAATGGACTTTTGCTTACTCGTTTCAGGTAAAGAGAAGGATGAGTATGCAAAGCAGGGCTAAACCTGCAATATTATCATTTTAATCATTTTTTTATAGATTACCCTTCCCTAGTGCCTGCAATATTACCATCCGAAGCTTATGCTTACACTTCAGCATGGCAGTAAGGAGTTCATTGGCCTAGTCTCTCATCCTGCCTTCACCTCTTAAGTGGCCCCTGGAAGCTTCCTAAGAGTTGATGCATCTAGCAGAGAGAGTTTCTTTCGGTATGAGCAAATTAATTCTGTCCAAGGTTGTAAACGGTTCAGGTGTGCCGGCTGTTGGGTGTTTAGGGTTTGCTGAATCCTCCCAGTTATCATACAGAGGCGTCACTGAAGAACGCAGCATTTGCATGGTTATTAGAACTGTAGTAATATTTCCTTTCATATAAACGTAGGTGAATGGTCCAAAAATGCATTTATTGGCTGCATCAGATACCTCTCCAGAGTCTAGTATTATCCAATATTTGGAATAAATTAGAAGCCTATTAGATGTTACTTGTGTGTTGAATTGATCAGTTAATTTCTTTCACATTGTAGTTTGGCTGCACTTTGTTGCTGTTGTATGATGGAGGAATTCTGCTGCTGTCTTCGATGCATTTAGTTGCTTCCCATGGCGGAGAAATGGAGCTTGTAAACCAGCTTTTATAAATTTTCAATTCCTATTCTGGTTGTTTAGAGGTTTTATGTTTATACTGGTAGTTCTATTCCCTTTCAAATGTAATACTTCTTCATTTTCTTGAATTTGTAAGCAGAAGATATCATAGTAGTGCGACTGTGTGCTTGCTGTACAAATAAATACATTCGTCTTTATGGAAGCTTTCTCCTTAAATAAATTCTATATTAAAACTTTGTATTTGAACATTGTACATGCCTTTCTGAAGAAGGCTTTCATTCGTACCGTTTTACGCTTAGAAGGGCTTAAGCGTGAGCCGTTACTGATGACAACTCATCGATTGTTCAGTTTGCTACCGTTGATAGTACCAAACTGGTCTGGGTGTTCTAGTGATCTGGTCTGAGAATATTAAATTAATATTTTTTTTTTTAACCAAAGAGTAGGGTAGGTTCTTGGATGCATAAGACACCAAGCAACAGAACATAATTCCTAAGACAGCTCCGAGACCCTGAAGATCCATTACCAATCTGTTATAATCACAAACGAGTACAAATAGCAAAAATAGCAAATCCCTCGGTAAATTAAAAAAGTAATAGCATAAAACTAAATAACCAACAGCCTAAAAGTCCATAAAATCAACTGGCCTACGCAAAGTACACATCTACTCATAACAAGAAAACAACCCCCCGAGCCAAGCAGACGATGATGCACACCCCGGATAAACTTAGAGAGTCCACACAAAATCTGGCGCATCTTTCCTTGGCCCGACCAGGGTGCGGTACAAATACATCTTCCCTACTTTTTGTCTATCATCCAGGCTAAACTCCATCTGATCATCTTCATTTATGATCTCCACATTGAGCCTAGGCATCTTCTTCGCAAGTGTCTGGCAGCCTCCCAGGGTAACTTCGCAGGACGACATCCAAAGGGATCGCATTGTCTCATACTTTCCCACGTCCGTCAGAAGTGCTGTGTTACCGAAGGGGCTGTCCCTGATTTCCAGCTTGCGGAGCTTCTTGCACCCGTTCAATACATACTGCATTCCCTTGTCGCTATTCCCAGCAAATGCAATAGAAAGCATTTCCAGCTGCTCAGCATACATTCCAATGTAAAGGAAAACCTGGTCAGTTAAAAGGCCAGAGAGTGACAATCGCCTTAGACGCTTGCATGATTGTACAATTGCCCCAAAACCTTCATCCAAAGGCTGCATGGTGACAGGGTCAGGTTTTTCACGGTCAAGGATGCACAATCTGAAGCGAGTGAAATTTGAATTATTCTTGGCTACAGTTATTAGGGCGGCATTAGTCATTTGCTGGCAGAAGTAAAGCAATGAATGCAGCTTCGGGCAACCAGCTGATATGGCAACCAGGCCTTCCTCTGTTACGGCAGCATTGTCGACCCCAGATGGGAAAACCCTCAATTCTTGCAATTCTTTACAGGTGAAAGCTACAACTCCTAGTCCTCTGTCTCCAATAGAATCCAGTATCTGCATAGGTTATGGAAGATATGGTCATTCATCTCACTTTGAAAATAATCTTAAATGCAAGAGTGAACAGGTTTTAAGAACATACCCATAATCGCTCAAGTTTCCTGCAGAACCGAATTAGCTTTATTAGCTCATTACCATGAATGCCCGGAGCATAGCTTAGATTCAAGGAAGTTAGGTTCTGGCAAACAGGATGAATAGCCGACAGGCAGCAAGGAACAACCTCCAAAAATCCTGACAAACTTCTTATTGACTTACACTTCACAAGAGTAGCCTTCAATTTGATGTAGGCCTCAGAAGACGGATCATATACAAATGAGCCGATGCCTAAGTCTACTAGTTGAGGAGCTCGCATCAACAATTTTTGGAGGGTGTCAAGAGGCACTGCCCGATTTAACCTCAAACTTTTGAGATTAGGAGACCTTGCTACAAGTCTCTCAAGGGCTGTCAAATTAATTTCTCCTTTGAGGCATGAGAAATTCAGGGAGACAAGAGAGGTGCAGCTATCAGGAAAGCAGCTAATCCACTGTCCTCTATTATCATCTACTTCAATTTCTTGCAAGTCAAGCTCCCTAATATACCTAAGAACAGCAAAAACAAAGAAAAGTTAGGAACCTAGTCCATGCCACTTGCAATGTATTCACCTCCAGCCAACATACTGAGGAAAATTACATCACAATAGACCATCTAAACAGACAGTATAGAAAATTGATTGACAGAACGAAAGTTGTCCACTTAGCCATTGATATCGTTTTTTTATTATAAAAGACACTGCAACAATTAAATTAAGTAGCCAAGCATGCTCAGTAATAAAAACTATATTGGCAACATTTATGTATCTCCTTACAAATTTCAGGATTGATATACATTAGCAGTACGACATCAAAAATGGAAGAACCATCAGACTAAGCATTCATTAGATAACTTATAACAAGTCTATCACAAGCTAACTTTCAAATAGGCTAAAGTGAAACAAGCCTATCAGTGAACTCTCCAAAACTCACCACCAATCAACTAATAGAACTCATCAAAAACAAATAGTAACAACAAAAAAATAAAAAACAATAATAATAACAATGATAAATAAAGATTCTTACCTACAATTGGCAGCAATAGCAGCCAATCCATCAGTGGTAAACCCCTCACAGCTAACAAGAACCAACGACTTAAAATTCACAAACGACCTCGACAGCAACTCAAGACAGTCATCAGACACTACCATCCTCTTCAATCTCAACTCCTCTAACCCGACCCGACTCTTAGCCAAAGCTTCGACCCACGGGTACACCCACCCGCCCCAGTCATACGGAAGCAAGTTGAAGTCCGCAAAATGCGGCTTCCCCTTCAAAGTCAACGACTTCAGCCCCGGAAACCTCCCGATCACCCTTTCTGGGCTGATCGCGTAGCAGTTCCCGATGAACACACTTTGCCTGCTCAGTCGTTCGATTTTGTACCATGATTTGCACACCAACGATACGGCGTTTCTGTCTTTCTGCGATGTCACGAAATCGAACACGTGCTCTATTACCTCATCTGGAAAATAATTCATCATCTTTCGCTTAACATTCAGTCTTACTCCTCAACTTTCCCAGAAAAAAAAATTCCCCAGAAAAAACCCAACTTTCCAGAGAAAATTATCTTTTTAAGAGAGAACAAATTAAACCCAGATCTAATTTTGGGGAATATCTTAAAATTATTTGGAAAATCTAATAATGAGACCAGATCTGAAAATCTAAAAACTACTACGTACGGACAAAATGATGTGAGTGCAAGGACAACTGAGATTGTGTCGCCTCTCTTTACTACTTTAGATTATTAAGATCTAAAGGCAACAGAGAGAAAGAGAAAGAACTCGAATTTTCGCGAGGAAAAAAAAAACGTGGTTTTTTTAGAGAGAAAGTGAAGGAAATTTTTTTTTATCTTCTTATTTTCTGATTCAGTGATCATCTGCAAAATGATTACAGCGATGAAAAAACATTGAAAAACAGATTAAATTCATAGATCTCGAAAAAAAATCTAAATTTTCCGTAAATAGAAACTAACAAAAACTAAATCGAAAATCTAATGAAATGATAAAACTATACAGATAGAAAGAAAATAAATAAGAAAAACACAAGCTTAAAAAAGAACACAATGTAAGAGCTTGTGTTTGTAACTCAGTGAAGCTCTCGCTCTAACTCGAGGGAAAAAAAGAAACTCTTTTCTGAGTTTAGGTAATTAACCAGGGTTAGTTTTCAACCGTGGTTAAGAGTATTAACCGGGTTACGAATCTGACGGTCAGCGTTGCTTTGATGAAAAGATTGAGAGAATCTTGACCGTTCAGTAGGGGGGCATCATGCATGTGTCCTTATCTCTCGTTTCGAAGTCTCTCTCATTCTCTCTCACTCTCCCTTTCCCTCTCTCTCTCTCTGATAAAGGTCTTACCAAAGAGATCGGTAATGGACTCGCTGAAAAACGACACTCGTTTTATTGAAAATTACAATGATGCCACGGTGTAGATAAGATTCTTTTGTTCGTACCTGCGCGTGTGGATTCAACTCGCGGCCCCTGACGAAGACACCTCATGTGGGGGATGTTTGACGCGAAAGATGTAAAAGCATACAAATTGTGAAAAGCGAGTGTGAGATTTAAATACTCGCGAGTGTGGCTTTTACGTTTCTTCTACAGTTAATCTAGTGCTTTGTCAGGAAATTTACTTTTACTGTGCTGTACATCTTTCTTTTTCTATAAAAAAAAATTTTTTTGATTTCCCTTTTTCTCTCTTTATGACATTGGATATATCTGAATCATGGGCTTTTTAATGATTAGGAAATTCAGTAAAAGAGAAGAAGAAAATGATTTTTGACAAAATCTTATACCTGCTTTAAATGTGTCCTCATAATATTAAATGTGAGGAGCATCTCTGTCTTTTTTTTTTTTTGGTATTTTTCTGCCATTAATGATGATGAACCACTGTGCAAGTATTGGTGTAGCTCGAGGTATGGTATTTTTGTGTCATTATGATCCATCATACTCACGGCGAGTGGTGACCATAAGCGAGATTCAAACTTTCTTTTATGGAATTTTTTATTCCCATTTCAAGATGTTAAAAATAATTCCAAATCCCCTAATCTCAGTTTTAAGAGAAAAAGAAATTCTTAGATACCCCATATTTTAAATAAATCATGCGTGTGACAAGTCGGCCAGTCTCCCATTGACAAATTAGTGATGATCTAGAAAAGGAAAATTCAGTTTTCTATGTTCACACTTCGGTAGAGGCAAATTTGCTCAAAGGGTAAGTCTAGATTTTGTAGGTAGAGATGTACAATTTGTGATAGTACCCGGGAGAAAATTGCAATCATAATGGTTGATTGTCATTTTGTTGATACTTGAAACATTTAAAATAGTGAATCCAACTACATCGTCCAAGATGGACATTAGTTGCATTCTTAGCGTGTTTTGTTTGGTTTCATTTGAATTTTTTTTTAAATCCCTTTTGAAATTCTTATAAGGTACACAACTCATATTTTTCATATGAGAGTTATAAATATTTTCTTTTAATCTTGTTTAATTTGGTATTTAGAAAAGGCTTACATAAATAGTGAGCAAAATAATAATTGTTTTATTACTAAATAAAAAAGGGATTGTAAAGTGTTTTTTTAAGTCAATTTTGGATCATAATAGCAAAGGTCTTAGTATCTAAAGCTAAGGTTTAAGATAAGCGATCAATTCTAACCAGAAAACTTAAATTAAATACACAAATAAATAAATAAAAAGTAAATTTTACTAAACGTAGTACGAGAATTCCATTATAAAAATCACTAGCTAAAGTGTCTAAGCATAATTGAAAAATAAGACTTTGTTCGAGTTTCATTGGTTTGGTTGTGTAATTCTCAATCATTTATCACTTTGACTATTTGCCATACGCTCTCAATTATCCACCTTTTTTTTTTCTCCAAATTCCTATTTAAAAAGAAATCCAATTTCCCATTAAGAATTGATGCACTAGCTTATGGGTCAAGCTTAAATTGCAATGTTGAAATCATTATCGGTGTGGAAATGGAAATGAGAATTAGGCTTCACTAAGCTCAAAAGTCTAGTCCAAATCTTTTGTTATAAGATTTCGCAAATTCGCGATTTTTGTTTTTGTCCTTTTCGGCTACCGTGAAATGTCAACTTGGTGGTTCCTTTGTTCTCATCTCATAATATAGCTTTGAGCTCATCAGCTGCGCCTCTCATTTCAATAATTGAGACTGAATTTCACCTAAATTTTGGGTGTGTGACAACTAAAAATGAGCACATGCATTCCAACAAACGCCCAATCGCGCTACAATAAAATCAATCTAGATAAGGTCCATTGAGAAATATAACTAAATTTAGTAATTAAAAAAAACAGCTATTATTAATATTTTATTGATAAATTTTTGTAAATTCGTCTCATCCATTTAATACGTAGTTGTAGTAACTTTTTTTTTTGTCTTCAATAAGTAAAAGAATATACAAAATTCAAATTGATATTTTAAGACTTATCTCTCAAAAAAATTTAAATAGAATGGCCAATTAAATAAAATTATTTGACCAATGGGCCTTTGGTCCAGTGGGAGAGCCCTTGCACTTACAATATTGAGTGCAGGGTTCGAACCTCCATAAAAGTATTTATGAAGGTTATTTACAATTCTCTCTCAATTATCAAATAATTGAGTGGAGCCAGTCTATCCCTCACGAAATGCGAGTGGAGTGAACAGCTCTCGAATATTTGAGAGGGTTTGAAGAATTTAGGCAGCGCTTCAGAGGAGTACATGCCACGAAAAAGGTTCCAATTGTAGAATTTGTTTGTAAATATTAATTGTAATACCTACACTCCTGTATAACGGTATTAAAAAAAAATTATTTGAAAGAATGTGGCTAGACACGTGCAGTAATTGTTAGGACATAGAGTGAAAAATTATCTAAGCTATGTTGGAATCGAAAACACAGCGTCTCAAGATTCGTAACAGACAGTAAGTTCCTGTGCTTCTTAAACCCATGGCGTCACACACACTGACCTTAAACAGAGACACGGGCATGGCTTTGTCGCACTCACTCCCTGCCGAGCATAAGTTTGCTCTTTCATCTTTCTCTGTTACGTGACCAAAACCCATTTTGCAAGACGACATAAACTGTAAGTAATAACTAGGCATTAGGCTGTCGTGTGTCTGGTCCGAACGGCCAGTGTATTGGCCGTTTTCATTTGCGATCGTTTGAATTTGAGATAAATTTGAGGCGTGTATAAATATATTATATTGTATATTGATGTGTCCTTAATTGTAACCTAAGGTTGCTGTCTTGGATTCGCTCTTGTTTGGCCGTTATATACAGCCAAGTGTTAATTCATTATCATACCTAACGGGCAATTAAAATATGTGGAAAGTTATTTGGGCCTAAAGCAGTGATTTACGTTTACCAAAAATAAAATAAGTATGTGTCAATTTTCTGGTGGCAATTTGATGGAGTTGAGCTAAATATTCTGGAGGGGAAGATGATTGGTGATGCTGCAACATTGCAGGTTAGGAATCAGTCAAACCCAGGATATTTGCAACATCTCAATGATAACGAGCTAAATGAATAATGATTACCCATATGAATTCAACTTCGATTGCATTTATCATCATGTTCTAAATTTGTTCTTAGAGATGTTGACACTACTGTCAAGATAACTCATGCTTTCTTTCTTTTTTTCTTTCTTTCTTTTTTTTTCTTCTTTTTTTTGACAAGGGAGAGATTCTTCACACACCGGAATAAAAATCACCATAATATTCTTTTTTTAAAAAAAAAAAACTCCTTTGCCTGTTACTGAAATTTCTCTCTGGCGGACACTCTTCCTTCCTTTTCTTTCCTTATTATTTTTTTGTTTGTTTTCTTCAATCTCTAATATGTGAATAAGATTTGGTCTTCTTTTATCTAAATCTGTGGTGCGTCTTGGGTCTTTTATTATTGTTCTTAATTATAACGTGTGTTGCGTTTGTAGATCTAAAACTTATAGATTTTATATATAAAGAATTATAGATAATATATAGATCTTTTCAGAATGTTCATCATTGTATCGACTGGCATGACCTACTCAAGCGATGGAGAATAATCTAAAATATATATATATATATATAGGAGTATTTTTGGTAATACTTAAAGTTATTATTATAAACAAATTTTCCTCCTTGCCTGTCAATAAAATCACATTGATTTATTCATCTATCTACCTTAATGAATTGTTTGTAAATTGATGTAAATGTTTGTTATGATATATTATTATAAAATGTCTCACGTCAAATGAAATCAATTATTTTGTTTGTTTAAAATTTTTTCCTCAAGGATTGTTTTATTAAAGAAAAAAAAATGTTGATGGTTGAATGGAGGGTGAGAGATTTTGTGTTTGAAAAAGCTGTGAGCAGGCAAATCCGCAGCCACAAGCAACCAAGCAAGCAGAGGAAAGCAACAAAGGTTATATAAATTATAATTTCTAAAGCAACCAATATAGCTAGACCATAGATTAGACCAAACCAAAAAACACAGCTGATATAGACCCTCCCTATGCAGAGCCAGCCAGCCAGCCCCCAGTCAAACGCCATGCCATGCGGAAGATTTTTAGTGGATCTTGTGGCTCTGATATTTCCAAATTTCACCTAATCCCACTTGAATTTTTTCGCCTTTCTTTTTTTTTTTTCTTTCCCACCCCAATTTTTCTTTTAAAGTGGGCCATCATCAGCCAAAGGATCATCGATCATCGCCATGTGATGGTGGGACATCAAATTTTTTCTTTACTTACCGATGATTTCTTGCCCTTTTTTTTTATCATTTAGTGGGGCCTAACCGTAAAGCCCGTACGCTACGAGTTAATTTCTTTACATTAAAATTGACCCATGTTAGCAATTTAGCTATGTCCAGCCAGCCAGCGTATGTATGTATGCATGTGACGGTGAAACCCTGAGTCACACAAATGTTAAAAGAACAAGCCAAGCCATTCTTCTTGTCTATCTTTTTCCCTTCATTTTTGTCCATCTAAAGCTTCCTTTGTTCACCAACATTGAATGTTTGCAGAAATATAGGTAACAAAAAGAAAAAAAAATGTTATGAGCATCTTCTTTTGTCCTAATACAAAATTCTAAAAACTTAATCGGGCAACATTAGAGACATTAATGTAACATTGCGAGCTACTGACATTAGATTTAGATACTATGATACCTCATCAAAATGCAAGACATTAGAGTTGTATAAGATGCCATACTAATTACTCCATAATTGCTCACTAATCTTGCTAGTGAAGTTAACCCAGATCCTGACAGTGTGCATAACACGTGAAGTAAATTGTTTAATTCTGGAAACGATCCATTTATTGTTGATCACAAACATTTGCATACTCGTATGAAAGTTAGATAAATGGTTATTTGGGAAGGCCACTGCTCGATCGGCTTATAGCCTGGTTTAATAAGTAATTGGCAGCCTTAAAAAACTATGTCGCTTTAGAAATTAATTAATTATATAATTTAACGCGAAGACGAAGGTGATGCTTAAGAAGAATGGGAATACATGTGCTTTTGGATTAAATTAAGAAATAAATAAAATAAAATATAAACCAAGTGAAAAGTGAGGCAAATTTTGTCTGGCATCGGGCTACCGTCTTCACAAATCAACAAGAAATACGTAACAAGAGATGACGTTAATTAAAGAGCATGGGCAATAACCCAATCAGAGGATTGGAATCTGCATTTAAAAAAGAGGAGTGGTTAGGCCAAAAGGGTTGCCTAATCAAATATAATTATAGCCCCACTTGCATATAATTACAAGCAGAGGAAAGAAAATAATTGAGACACAATAAAAAAATTATTATTCTTTTCAAAGTGGTCATGACTCATGATCGTCTCCATCTTTATATGCCTCTACCCCCCATCATTTGCAACGATTGCTGCCATGTGAAGTACATGAAGATTTTGAAACTAAATCAACGTTATCCAACTAACTTATCTGCTTTTTCTATTATTTCAAAGCAAGAAAATAAATAAATAATGTAATCCATTGAAAATTATAAATTCGATGACTTAATGATGATAAATGTTGAAGTGGAAATTTTGATTTCGTATAGCATTTTTTTTTTTACTTTTTCAAAGAATTTAGATGAAGATGAGAAATTTCACCCAATAAATATTAATTTACATTCTTTGACATTATTCAAACTCATGTGATTAACGATGCAAAATACTCACAACCAGCCGAGTTATGTCTAATGGATAGTTTTTTCTTGTGTTTAATTACTACTTCAATGAAAAATCTAACTCTTCATATGACATAATTCAAACTATGAATTTCTTCCAAGAATATTTAGGACATGTTCGATAGCATTTTCACTTTTCAGAGGCACATTGTATTCTCCCATTTCTTCACCGACGATGATAATTTTGTTTTAATTTTTAAAGTATATCTTCTATTTCATGCCTTGAATCAAAAGGATGAATTTTGTGAAGCTGCAACGACATGTGAGACTGAGATAGGACCTTCCATCGCAGCAGGCAATATTAAAGGCATGGCTCCAAACTCTAAGACGTTGAGATTGTAAGATGTAGCGCATCATAACCGAAAGCATGTGCTTATGGCAATTTTTGTGGCAATACTTTCAATCTCAACCATTTATTTATTGCACAAGAAACACTTCATGTTAGATTATTTTTTATGAATGATTCTTGTCATCACTTTTTCACTAAGATATGTGTTTGTCCGGTGTCCTTTTTTTTTTTCTCTCTCTCTTGTACAACGTTATTTTTATTGGGTTGATTCCATTGTATTAATTACTTTTGTAAATAACTGATTGTTGTTGTATTCCTCATTGATAAAATGTGAATATTATAAATTAAACTATTATTTTATTTTATTTTTTTTCTATGAATGATTTGATATGAAATCTAAATTGCAGAGATGAATGGTATAAGAGATAAAATTGCAATTTCTATGCAGTATGATTACACACATAATGCATGATGTCCATCATGTAATTTTTATAATTATTTTGTTTAAATCATATGTATTGTAATATTTTAAATATAGTGTAAAAATAAAGATAATATAAAAAAAATTTCAATTAATGCTAATAATTAAATTTTATTATCATTTAGTTTTATATAATTATTTTTTTAAAATTATTTATGGTATGTTTGTGTATGTATTAGTTAAACAATTACTCTTTAATTATAAGTATGACTTAAATATTTAGTAAAATTTATTTTTGAAAATGGTATTACCAAACACATATTTATTGTTTTTATTATTCTCAATTGTGTCTACTGAATACATATTACTGTTTCTAATTTTAAAATACAAGATACAGAAAATGATACCAAACACATACTTAAATTAAAAATACAGCAATTGCAAAACATCATTTTCAATCTCATTTTTATTTTTAAAAAATACTAATTGAGAAACAATACTGAACGGGTCCTAATATTCTTCGATGTCTTAACAGGTGAACCATCAAGTACTTAGTTAGACATTTGAATTCGGCATGTATATGACATCAAAACGCTTGAATAGATGAGGTTACTTGAATCCAATAAAATTTGATCCACACTCATATCTTTGGAGCCAATTGAAAACTGAAGCAGCATGCGAAATGATAACGCATGGAAAATGCAGTGTGGTCCTCTGTTAAGGCTCGTTCGCATATATATATATATATATGACCACGGGCTTATTTGGTTGAAAGGGAGATGAAACATTAGACGTCTCTTTTTGAGGTGGTCCAAATTTTCACATTCATTTGCAATTACTAATACTACAAATCAACAAAGACAATGAATGAACGTGTAAAAAGGACCACATAATTTTGGTCGGCCGATGTATTGTTAGCCTCTCTCATTTTCCATAGAGTAACGTAAAGAGCAGACCTACCCATATGCAATTTCTGATCATATCTAATTGTGCAGTGCTCCTGTCAGCTGGTCCTGGATGGGATAGTATCCATCAATCTGCATGCATTTGGAGAAATGTTCAGGTTTGGCTCACATTGACGACTCTCCCGCTCCTGCGTAACGGATTAGTATTGGTATAGCATCGCTTATTCAACCGGCAGTAGAGTGGTGGATTCACATTGTATATCGTTCAATTCTTGTCATATGTACATTTTTTAACTACTCATGTGAAATAGGCACTACACAGAAGCCTACGCTCTTACGTTACGCATTAGTTAGTATGGATACAGTGTAGCATATATTGACTGATTGTAGAGGGGTGGATTCACTTTCACTACATGTGTTCAAATTACTATCTTAAATTTTAACGATCGAAAAGGTCTCGAGTACTTTCAATGTTACAGTTGAATTCTTGACAATCGTACTTTTAAACTAATCACGTAAAACAAGCACATGCATGACAAGAATTTAAGGAAACGAACGTGTACACAAAAGCTTCTAAAAAGTGTTAATTTTGTTTTTCAATTTTCATGAGATGTGAGTGAAGGCATTCGTGGGATGTTCTACTTTTATGTCTGATACAATTAGCCTGTTAAAGGGACCATGGTAACTCATGGGCCAATTGATAATGCCATATTCGGTATTATTAGAGCCCAAAAAAGAGAAGTTGAGTTGGCTCCATTGATACAAGAGGGCCGTGTTACAATATGAACCACAATCTTACCATGGCCACAGGGTCCATGCTAAACTTTAAGATGGACCCTGGTCTAACTGTTTGTGTATCACTACTTTACATATTACATGTCCCAGCCGCCGGCGCAAGATAATAATTATCAACGGACGGTTTGCCTAAAGGCTAAATCATAAAATCTTCTATTAATTTGAATTTATGTCGATTTTAAAATATAATTTTAACGTGCGAATATTATTATAATTATCTATACTTTATTATTGTATTTCATTTTCATTATCCATCAATCATAAACAACGTGTAACCAATGTATTGAGCAGACGCTGTGAGAGAACCAAGAAAAAGCAGGCATTATAAATTCTTCCGCATATGGTTTGTGAAAGCTTCATTCAGTAAAGATGCCCATATATTCATTTGCATTTTCTAAGAATGTTCAAATAAACCAAGTTTATTCAATCTTGATGAGTTATTCTGAACTGTGAATCCTCTGAACAAATAACAGCATGTAAGGCAAACAACAATTACAGTTGCATCGAAACATGATAAGTGTCTTGTCGTAGCTAGGGATGGCAAAAGCCGGGTCTGGGTCGGGGTTTGGCCTTCTCGATTTCAGACCCGGATGCCGTTTTCATTACACCGGACCCGGATGTTAATCCGGTTTTCTTGTATCCGGGTATGGTCCGGGTTAAACCCAAAAAATCCGGGTTTCCAGATTCCGGATTCCGGATTTTGAACCCGGATCAATAAGAGCAGTCTGAAAAAGAAAAAAAAAAGAGTTTTATCCCATCACATGAACCAGAAAATTTAAGGATTAACGTGATATAAAGACTCATAAAATTACAAATCCATCAAGTTGGTCAATCACATACTTATTCAAAGTCAGAAAAATGCCATCCAAAAAGAAAAAAAAAAGTCAGAAAAATGAGTAATTGCAAAAGCTTTTGAAGGAGGAAAAGTTTTCCAGCAGGAGAAACACATAAGACATCATGTGAGGAACAAAGTATAACTCTTTCATTTTTTTTCCCAGTCTGAGTAGTTTTGCTGGCAATTTCACAAATCAGTTCAATTTCTGTATCAGTGCTGTTTTCTCCACAAGCTGATGAAGGTGCGTCTTCCCTTGAAATACGGCAACTGACGATGATGAAAAGAGCTGCGACGGTAGCGAAGAACAATGATTTGAGTTGATGAGGAGTCGATTTGAAGAGAGAAAATGGTTGGCTCTGATTTTGGGCTACGGTGGCTGTGATATACGAGTGAAATAGGGCAATTGTGTGTTGTGTGTGCGTTTTTCTAGTTGAAACTAGAACATAATAAGAATTTCAACAATCTGTAGCATTCATCTCATCACCAAGCAAAAAGTAAACTTTCATCATCCAAGTAACTATTTACATAAACAGGAAAATTGAAAATTTATGTGCTTTGTCCGTAATGCACAATTTTACCGGAGACGGTGAAGTCAGACTTCAGACTCATCATCCACATGAGGTACGTTCAACTTTACATCAAGATTCACGATTTACATGGCAAACAAAGCATGCAAATATGGCTTCAATAATCGGACACATAGATAGGGATATCTATTGCTGCTGCCCAAAATATAATATCCTAACACGCAGGGTAAACCATGCAATTTGAAACTATTATCGATATGATAGAGCAATATGCAGGGCACTGCCATCTCGAGTACCAGCAGGCTCTACATAAATAAATGGAACAAGAAAAGTGAACTCCAAATTACACCATTTGCAAGTTGATATTACACTAAAACTTGTGCCAGGCAATTCCAACATCATACTAAAATGAAATGAATTTCTACTTTAGCAATGAAAACCTAACAAATCATACAAATAAGTCAAAATTCACAACCACTGTTTCCAGGTTGCATAAGACCACTAAAAAATTATCTGACATTCACTGGAAATCTAACCCCCCAAAAATAATCATCCCATCATAAAACAAGAACAAAAGAATAAGACGATAAGTTTCTTTTTGCGTGCAAAATAAGAACAATGTTTGATGTCCTAACCAGTATAACGAAAACTTTCAGAAGCTTAATAATGTTTTCAGTGAGTTGAGCTTGAAAAAAGATAATGTTTATGTGTAGAATTCCATAAATAGATTAAGGGGATTGAGTTGAGCTAGTTTCTTTGTGGCTTCCACAACAGTTTACTGGAAATTCTAGAGAAGGACAACGTGCTCAAGCGAAGATCCATTATTGACAGTGATCATAAGAATGAAAAAACAAAACTAAAAGGTACCGTTCTTCTCAGTAAGGATGTGTATACCAGAGTCACAGTTATTTCAAAGTGAGTTACAAAATTGAACTAGTTTCCCAAAGTTTGAAAAGCTTGGAAGAATCCAAAGCAACATTGGTGGTGAATCACGGCCAACAAACTTACAGCGAAAAGCAAACTGAGAAAATATCCACAATCTATATTTTAAAACCAGTGTAACGATTTATATCTCAACAAACTCTCATGAACAACTATCAAATGCCTGTCACAACTTTAATGTGATCTAATCCCCACTCTCAACACCAAGTGAAACCACAACCATATAAACATAAACAACCAACCGTCAAGTTCTCACACATCATTTGGGATTCTCACACTGTCTCTTTAGCTCAGATAAATTGGATAAAACTTTGCTTTTAGAAATCATGCTAAGGCACAAGTTAAGGATTTTTCCGTAGATAAAGAAAATTCACACAAGTTGAGTGAAATGATGCACAAACAATTCATTTCAATGATTACAAGGATAAGCTTTCTACATGTTACTTTTTCAAGATGCACATTTTCCATTCTCACAGAGGATAGCATTCATAGGTCTTCATTGGATTTCCAATACTAAGAATTCAAACAAACCAAAAATCGGCAGCATGAATCAACTGCTTTGTTTCTAAATCATCAAGAAATGCATTTCCTATAATAAGCAGAACAAAATTTTTAATATCATACAAGAAGAACAAAAAAAAAAAACATGAAAAAAGGAACATATTTAGGTTGAGTTACAATAATGTCACATTGTTCCACCCAAACACAAAACTAACATGATCTCATCAAAATACTTATACTACAATTTAACCACGGATTAAGCTCCCAATCGTCGATTCTACTAAAAATTATACTCAATTGAACTAACCTTACCTAACTCAAGCATCTTCATCGTCACTATCACTATCATCGTCAGCAAGATCATTGGCAACAAATTCCCCGGGCTTAGTTACCCTCCTTCTAGTCCTGGACGGAAGAATATTGTCCAAATCAACCTCCGCCAATGGATCATCCGACAAATCACTCTCACCGTCGGATTGATTCCATCCATCACTCGAATCATCGTCGTCGTCGTCGTCGTCGTCGCTGCTATCATCATCTCCATCATTCTCCTCTATTAAAATTCCCTTGCCCTTTCTATCCACGACAACTTCCCCATTATTCTCTTCGTCGTCGTTTTCACCGTCGTCTCCGTTTTCGTCTAACTGAGCATCTGAATTGACGAGCTTTTTATCTGGCCCTCGAGATTTGTCTTCTGGAAGTTGAGAATTGTTGTTTGAAGATTGAAGCTTTGGGGCCTTGTTCGGGTGCTCTTCGCAGCTTACATCGGGCTTGCGCTTCGAAGGCAATGTGGGTTCTTCTGGGTTCTTTGTTTCCACCATTGAAATCCTCTCTTTGAAGCTTTGATAATGAGCAATTTTAGGGTTTTGGAGAAATCACAAGTCAGGGTTTTGTACTGAAAGATATCTATCTACGTTTGGGTTCTTTTTGTTTTAGGCTTTTAATCCTTTTATAAATTTTGATATTTACTCTTTAATAAAAATATTAGTGATATTTACAAATTGGTTCGATTTTGTTTCCGCTATTTCGCGAATATTTATTTATTCATTTTTCTAAGTAAAATATGGACTGTTCGGTGTATGTAATTAGGGGTGTCAAAAAAACCCGCCCGGACCGGACCCGGCCCGGACCCGGCCAATCCGGTCCGGGTAAAATCCGGACCGTATATAAAAAAATGCGGGTCCGGGTTTTAAAATTTAAAACCCGGATATATCCGGGTACGGTCCGGGTTCAGTTTTAAAAACCCGGAACCCGGACCCGGACCCGTATTCGTAATTAAAAAAAAAAGAACAAAAGCCAATTCCATTATTCCTAATCTGCCCTTCAGCTCATAATTTTAGTAATTAACTCGAAGCCAAGTTCATGCTTCCAAGTGAAAGCAACCCAAAACCAAGCAAACAATTTTATCGTCAGTTCTCTTATACGCAATACCAGAATTACACTCTTCAATAATAAATACTAGTGTTGATAGTTAGTTAAGTTCACAAGTTGCGTGTTCAATTTAACTTGTAACCAAAACTACCACACAAACTTAAAATAATTTGCAGAATCAGAAACACAACGGTGAGAAGCAGCATGCACCGAGCGCGCCGCCGCTACCGGAAAACGGGTTTAACTCACCCAGAACGCCAAAACCGGGCAAGTTCAAATTCGGATTCGGATCCCCGCAGTCCAGCACAATCAACCGGGCCGTGTCGGAGCCGACGAAATCCAATCTCGCGCAAGTCAACATGCGGGTCACATCGGAACCCGGTTCCCCCGAAGACGGTTACATCCCAGACTCGCCCACCACGCCAGGCACGCCCAACGAAAGTCTCCTCCAAGCTCGCCAAAGGCTCCGGCGTCAGAAACCACAGCACTAGAATCGGCGCCAAAAAGATTGCACGTCAATTGCTCTGCTTGATCAATTGTACAGATGAAAAAAGAAGGAAAAAAAAACCCACAATTCTTTGTTTAATGATAAAAAATTAGTTAATTTTTTATTTAGTCAAAATTCTGTTTCTTTTACACGGAATACACTGAGCATGCGACTGATTAATTGAAAACACGCGGAGGAGATTTTTTTTGAAATTTTTGTTTCTGGGTTTTGAAACCCGGAAGACAAAACCCGGACCCGGACACGCCGGGCTCAAGCCCGGACCGGACATACAAAAACCGGGTTTTATCCGGGTCCGGGTTTCAATTTTTGGGGTCCGGTCCGGGTCCGGGTTGTATCAAACCCGGACCGGACCCGGGGTTTTGCCAAGCCTATATGTAATCCTCAACCTCAATAGTAAGTGAGGAGGTCCCTACTGGCTACTACTCCACTAAAAAATAGCTTGATAAAATATTTAGTTGTTATTTTACTCATAATATTTGTTTAATAAATTAAGAAATCTAATTACAATGTTTTGTTTTTAATATAATTATATCGGGTTAGCCGCCTTAGTTTTGTACCCTCAACGGTTGGCTGTGTGAATGTGTGATTTTGAATCTCGGTGGGGAGCGGGTTAATACAGTTATGCCCTTGCAACTTTGTGTCAATTTTCTATGTTTGTTGCTATCATAAATTCAAGGTTAATAATGTCATTTCACATTTCAACCACAAAGTAAATTTCATGACCACTATTTGCCACTCTACAGATATAATTTCGTCTTATTTTAGTATGTACTAGATTTCTAAATGCACATGAGAAAAAAAAAATGATGACTAAAACCACGAGGCGACAAAATTTGTGTAAACTTTTTACAAATTAATTTCGTTGGAGCTGAAATGATCTTATATATTAAAATCAATGACTTCTTGGTTCTCTTTTTATTGTTATCTTGTTAAGCTTTGAATATAGTTCAACTACACAAAAATGATAAATTTCACCAGTTCAATCGAAAGCTTGCAACATCCAGTATGGTGTCCAAGGATATGAAGCCTTATTCTCATTTTGCACGTGGATTATAGGCAATTTTCAGAAGCATGTTCATGCTTTGCTATTTCTGAAAGAAACATGAGAAAAGAGAAAGAAAATAAGAAATTAACCACTAAAAAAAAATTGAGATTGAAGTGTTGTAACTTTTAAATTAGAGTTATTGTGAAAAAATTATAATTATGAGATAATAATTAATAAGATGTAATAAATATAACTTTTAAATAATAATTATAAAATTATTAAAGATATAATAGTTCTTTCACCATACAAGTGAAAGAGTATATCAATATATTTTTCAAATTATAACAGTTAGTATTTATCAAATATTTTAGTGCTGTGGCTTTTAAACTTATTTTAACCTCAATCTCAAGCAAGACCTTAATTGCTTATCATCTTCCGAATAAACATTCAATCTCAAAAAGCCAACTAAAATTGAGTACAAGCAAAACTTAACTCAAATAACATAACACTCTTGAGAAAAAAACAAAGTACAAATTGATATATAAATTTTGGAAGAATATGTGGAAGCAAAAGCACATAGCTAGCTAATTGAGTTAAAGAAGAAGAAGAAAAAGAACATGGAAAACAGAACATATTGTCAATATGTCCACCAGTATCATCATTGTCTCGTTAAAGGAAGATTTCATAAATTAGTACCCGTAAAATAGAAAGCATAGTTATATATATATTGCAAAGATATTTTAGAAAATCTTAATGACAATAAACCCGTCTATGTTATAAATTTAAAAGAATAATGTGCCGTAAATTTGGAAACAAATCATTTAGAACTGGGTAAGAAAATTTATAACAAAACTTTATTTATGTTACTATAATATTGCAAAGCATTTCAAAGAACATCAATAGACAAAGATAAGCTCATTTTCGAGTTCTATATTTTGTTCAAACTACAACTATCTATATAGTTGATGCCTTAGTGGAGTGGGTGACAATATATGTTTATAAAACTCAAAGTGGTGAATTCACTTTTAAAGTGGTGAGTCCATTAATCACAAGTGGTGCTTCTATTTAATTGGTGGATTCCATAATAATTCATGACACTCCTCTTTAGATATCTAACATTTAATGGGTCATATGATGACATTGGATGTACTTTTAAACTTCCTTATTAAAAACTTTTGCCAATAAAAACCTAATGGAAAAACATGGTCAAAAAGAAAAAATAGTACATTGTACATATGTCTAAATTCCACTCCTCTTTATGAGTGCTCCTCCTGATGAGTATTCTTTCTGATGGCAACATATGTTAATTTGATAGTTTGTTGAAGCGACACATGCTAATGCCATAAGTTATTTTCTATATATTATTTTCTCAAATGTGGATATAGGTAGAGCTTTTGTAAATAGGTCAGTTAAATTATCCGTGGAGCATATCAATCTTCTTGTTTTGTTGGAACTCATGAATGTAAAAGAATTTTGGTGAAATATGTTTCATTATGTCCCTTTTAATGTATCCTCCCTAAGTTGAGCTATACATGCAACATTATCTTCGTATATCACTGTTGGGATATTTGAACTTGAAGATATTCTACAAGTACTTTGAATATGATTGATCATAGATCGCAACCATATGCACTCTCGACTAGCTTCATAAAATGCAAGAATTTCAAAGTGGTTTGATGATGTTGCAATGGGAGTTTATTTCATAGACTTCCAAGAAATTGTTGTACCATTAAAAATAAAAACATATCTCGTTTGTGAACGTGCTTTATAGGGATCAAACAAATAACCTGCATCAACATAACCAACAAGACCTGAATTTTTTGTTAATTCGTTAGAATAAAATAAATCCAGATCAATCGTTCCTCAAAGATAACGAAAAATGTGTTTAACATCATTCTAGTGTCTTCTAATTGGTTCGGAGCTGAATCAAGTTAATAGACTAACAGAAAATGTTATATCCAGTCTAGTACATTGTGCTAAATATATTAGAACAAAAATTGCATTTAGATATGGTACTTAAGAACCAAGTATCTGTTTATCATCATCTTTAGGACGAAATAGATCATTTTTAGGATCAAGAGACCAGACTACTATTGGAGTACTCAACGGGTAAGCTTTATCCATGTTGAAACGTTTCAAAATTTTCTCAATATAATTTGATTGATGATTAAAAATATCATTAGGTATGTGCTTAGTCTGCAACCCCATACAATATCTAATTTTCCCCAAATCTTTCATTTCAAATTCATTTTTTAAACAATCAACAGTTTTTTGGAGCTCTTCAGGAGTTCTTATTAAACTTAAATCATCAACATAAACTGCAACAATAGAAATATCAGATTCTAATTACTTTATAAAGCACATGGAAAGATATAATCATTAATATATCATTCTTTTATCAAATACTCACTGAGGCGATTAAACCACATGCATCCATATTGTTTTAATCCATCTAAAGATCTTTATAATTTTATTGAATATAAGCTATGATGTAATGATTGACAAGATTCTGGCATTTTAAATCCTTAAGAGATTTTCATACAAGTCGGATGAGAGAGTTGTAAGCTTTTCTAATATCTCTTTCTTTCCAGACATGTTAGAAGTTATGTATAGATATTCTACATTATTCTCATTCATTATTTTTATATGAAAATTATTATGACGAATGTCTTTAAAGCTAAGTAAATTTATTTTTTATTTAAGTGAATACAATGTATTATGAATATCTAATTTTGTACCTTTTGTTAATATGATCATGGCTCTTCCAGTACTTTCAATAAAATCTACTGGAGCTGATATTATATTCACGTTGACTTTAATTAAATTTAAATTTAAAAAATACATCTTATTTTGAAAAATTGTATGTATAGTTGCACTATCAGCCAAACATATTTCTCCATCAAACATTTTATTGAAATTCATATCCTTAGATAAAAATAAAAGAAATACATGTTAGATAACATGAAAAATAAAAATTACATGAACAAACATAAAACACAAGTAAGATTTTTAAATGTGATGAACATTTCCATCACCGATCAAGTGATTAATTTTTCCATCTTTATCTTCAAAGAAGTCTAAAACATCAAGATGCATAACATCAACTAGATCCGAGTCATCAATATAGTGTGTTTCGACATTATTTCCTTTTGATTTTAAGGATACCTGAAACATATCTACACGATATCTGGGTGTACGACATTGTCTCTAAAAATGACAAGACATTCAACATTTATCACAAGTGTTTTCTTAAATATTATGTTGGGCATATGTTCTCCCCCTTATTTTTTTCCCTTGTTGTGGTTCTTATACCTACTACGAGGTCGATAATAAGACTTTTATTATGCACTCAACCTTGATAATAGCCACGACCACGACCACGACTATGTCTACGACCACAGTTATGCCCACGGCCATGCCCATTTTCATAATTGTCTTCACAATCATGTGAGACAGAATTTGCTTCAAAAACTAGTTTTGTACCAGTAAGATGGGCTTGATGATTTTTCATTAATAATTTATTTATTTTTTTTGCCACAAAGGCATGCTATCAAGTTAGAATATTTTGTTTACTGATGAGCTCTATATTATTGTTATAGAAC
Source organism: Citrus australasica (assembly GCA_029618585.1). Lineage (NCBI taxonomy): Eukaryota > Viridiplantae > Streptophyta > Magnoliopsida > Sapindales > Rutaceae > Citrus > Citrus australasica. The sequence goes on along the minus strand of JARCIV010000002.1, from coordinate 8,176,401 downwards.
TATGTTGGAAGCATGAAATGTTGTAATTTTTTTTTTCCAACATATCCTCATCAATAATATTTTCTCGACACATTTTAATTGTAAAGTAATTCTATATAATATAGAATTATACTCATGTACTGACTTAAAGTCTTGTAGCCTAATGACATTCCATTCACTACAAGCATTTGGAAGAATTACTGACCTTAAATGACCATATCTTTCATACAAATTACGCTAGGGGACATGTGAGTCCTTTACGGTGAGATATTATGTTTTCAGTGCTTGGTGGAGATGATGATGTAGAAAAATCATGGCCTTGGCTTGAAGGGATGATTCATTATTATTTTTTATTGTGTCACTAAGGCCCATAACATCAAGTTGAATTTCAGCATTCAGGATTCAGGATAAATAATTCTCACCAGATATATCCAAGGCGTTAAACTCCAATTTTGTCAAGTGAGACATTATCACAAACAAAAAAGTAAAGATTAGTATAATGAATATTGAAAAAAAAATGTAAATAACTATCTTTACTTGTAAAGGTAATAAACGTTTGAAAATAAAAGAGCGAGGGGATAGAATACTTCATGTACCAGAGCGAAGTCATGCTAATAACGTGTTATAAATTTGAAAGAATAGTGTGTTGTAAATTTAGAAGAAAATCCTTTAGAATTGGATAAGAAAATTTGTAACAAAACTTTATTTATGTTACTATAATATTGTAGAGCTTTTTAAAGAAGATCAATAGACAAAGATAAACTCATTTTCGAGCTCTGCATTTTGCTCAAACTACAACCATATATATAGTTGGTGCCTTAATGGAGTGGGTGACAATATATGTTTATAAAACTCAAAGTGGTGAGACCATTAATCACAAGTGGTGCTTCCATTTACTTGTTAGATTCCACAATAATTTATAACAGTCTACAATTTATTATAACATATTAAGATCATTACAATGATAATTAAGTGGAGTTCAAGTTTTGCTCCTATTTTATAAGGTGAAAAGTACATCAACACCTCCTTATTTTTTAGGAATGATTATAAAAATCTACTAATTTTAGGAATTGATCATAAAACTCCCTTTAATTTCTCATTAATTTTTCAAAATGAAAAACTTTATTCTGATGACTATCTGGTAGCGGCCTGAAAAATTTAAAGTGGCTGTCTAGCGTAGTTAATATCATTTTTTTAAATAAAAGTTAAATATTAACTATATAATACAAATTGTTAATGTATTATGCTATTAAATAATAATTTATTTAGAAATTGTTTGTTGATTTTATCAATAAGTGCGAATTTGCAATGAGATCAAAAAATTAGTTAGCTAATTCACATTTTAGGGAAGAAAGAAGAAATGACGAGTATGAGAGAGCCAATAACATTTGAGGAGACAACCACGATAAGGAGACAATAGCATTTTCTTGATCTTAAGAGGCAGTAGTTGTTGTCATCTTCAATTGGTTGTTGTCGCTTGGGACGTCATTGACGTATGGAGGGAGGCATCATTAGCATGCGGCTGGCTGATGGGTCAGGAAGTCGATGGCTGGGTTGGCTGAGTTTATGTCTTCGTGGGTGGCTAAGGTTCAATTTGTTTGTGATTTGGGAACTTGGGGGTAGATTATGTTTGTCTTTCAATTTTTTAACTTAAGCTACGACTATCTTGGAATTGATCTAAGGTGGAGCACGAATCACAACCACACACGCAAAGTGATAAATAGTAAAAAACTCATTATAAAATTGATCGTGTGATTATAAAGGAGTGTTTTACCTTAGAGCGATTCCAATATAGTAAGACCCTTTAACTTCTCTATATTTAAGTTTTTTTTTAGTGCAATCTAATTAGATTGATTGATTTGGATCCGATTCGATCCGAATCAAATCCGACCGGATTGCAAGTTTCTATCTAATCGAATTTGTAAGTCAATTCAAATCGAATTCGAATATCCACCCCTTGTAAGGCTAGAAGTAGGGATGGCAAAATCCCGGGCGGGGTCTGGGTATTGCAATGACTGGACCCTACCCGAATGCAACCGGTCCGAGTCCGGGTCGGGTTTTAATCCAGGTATCCGAATTTTATATTTTTAATATTATATGTGTATATATTTTATATTTTTTGGTAATTTTATAAGTTTTAAATTTATTTCAATAAAATTTGACATAAAAATATAAACTTTAAGTGTTTAAAACTTTATATATGTATAATAAAGGAGTCAAACAAATATAAATATTTAAAATAATATATATTTGATCATATTTTTTTAAATTTAAAATTCAGGTTCTAGATTTATCAAGTGATTCCCAAGACCGATCTAGCTTCATACTCGGCCCACAGCACCTGGGTACAGTCCGAATATTTTTACCACCTCTAGCTAGAAGAGGTAAAATTAAGGGTGGGCACTGGCTCAATTTCAGAGTAAATTAAAATCTTTAGTTTAGTTCGATTTGAGAATTTAAAAAAAATAGTTTAAAAATTTTCATTTCGGTTCAGTTTCAATATAAATAAATTGAATTTTTTTAATTATAAAACACTAAACTGAAATTATAAAACACTGAACTAAAATTAACAAAAAAATAAATTGAATTTTTTTAGATCCAGACTCACCCCTAAATGTAGCGTGGCATTTTTTTAATTTAAAATTTAAAATTTTTATTTTTTAGTTTAATTTTTGAATTTAAAATTTTAAACCAAAAACTAACTGAAACTTTCACTTTATAAGAAAAATACCGAATCAAATATCAAGAAATCGAACTGAACTGATAATTTTTCAATTCGGTTCGGTTTGGCCATCCCTAGGTACAATAGGATGCGGAGAAGATGCTCAGAATCAGCAAGCGCGCGCCCTCGTCGAGGTAGTCGTCCCGCTTAAAATAAATTAAATCGTCTGAGCTGAGCCAGGCAGCACCTCCACGTCCCACCCACACTACTTCTCTCTTCTACTTACCTTTAAATTTAATCTCCAGCGCTACTTTTCTTTACTTTTTTTTTTTAAAACACTTTTCTTTATTCTTAAATTCAGAGGTTAAAGCCACTTAGATCGTATCAAATTAAAAGGTAAAAACCCCTTATAAAAACAAATCACACGGATGAGAGAGAGAGAGACTCCACTCTTTCTAACCCATTCTCACAAACGGCCATACATAAAACCCCAAACCGCACACCGCACACCGCACACCGCACACCTTCCATCATCCTAATTCCTATAGCGCTATTGTTGATGCATCAATCTGGTTAGGATTTTGACGGAGTTAAAGCTGCCTCTTGTTTCTTCATTTCTCTTTCTCCTTCTTCACCTATTTATTTTTTCTTTTTTTTTTTCTCTCTCTTCAAAAATTCGTCATTGCTAAAGGTAACTTTAAAACCCACTTGCACAAACACACACAGTCATTTAATTCTACCTTCTTTTGTTAATTTTAACAAAATTTAATGCTCACTGTTTTATTTTATTTTGCATGTGGTTTTCACCCAATATTTGAATCAAGCATTCGCAAGGGATTTTAAGAGCACCCTGTATTTTTTTCCTTTCCCGTTTGCGGCGGCCCAGTGTTTATGATTGACACTGATTTGTTTTTTTGTTTATTGATTTACACGGCCGCAAGAATTCACATATACTGGATAAATAGAGTTATTTATTTTTAAATAAACTTTAAAATTCGATTTAAAAAAAATCAAAGTTGATTTGCGACTCCTAACAGTAACGGTTTTAAGTATTAATTACGGTGTCGTGACGTTTCCAATGTTTTAAACAATAGGTTGACCGTGACTTTCCCGCCAGATCGAGCCCCGTCCGTCCATCTGGGTCTTTAATTTAAATGAGGAATCCCACAAACCACTGGATTACCTAAAGCAGAATATTCTCTCCGGTCCAGCCAACCAATCAACCCGCCCGTTCAATTGGATCTCCGCATCCGGATCTCCCAAAAGTCCAATTCCAACCTTCTCCGCCGATACAGATCTGCCTTCCATTTTTAAAGACTGAATAAAAATGATTGCAATTCCGTACTTCACTGCTTTAACGACGTACTTTAGCTATGGATTGTTGTTTGTTTTTGGCCAATTCAGAGATTTCTTTCGCAAAATTCTTGACTGGTGGAGCACCGACAACCTTCAGGTGATTTTTTTTTTCCGCTTGCGTGCTTCTTTCTGATTGGATGTTGACTTTCGGTTCTGGTGAAGCAGGGATATGCGCCTATCTGCTTGGGACTGGAAGATTTCTATATTCGGCGCCTGTATAACCGAGTTCAGGTATTTTCTGGGTTGATTTGATTGAATTTTTAAATTAATCACGTGCTTTAATTGAATTTGATTAGTGATTTGACTTTTAAATCAAGTGATTAGAATTAGACTCAATACTGCTCAAGCATTCAATGAACTGAGTTTTTTTTTTTTTAATTGAATCATGGAGATTTATCATGTAATTGGGATTTCTAATTTGTAATTCTATTGTCTGGTTTGGTACTGAGGTGCTGTAAGCTACAACTAATGTAGAAAAAAAGGATAATTATAAAATAAAAGTTAATATCACGTAGTAAATATAATTTTTAATTAATATTTTTAATAAAATAAATAAAGATATGATAGATTTTTCATTATATAAGTGTAAAATCAAAGTAACTTAGCTTTCAAGCTAGGGGAGTTAGTATTTACTATACTTTTAGTGCTGTAGTTTTGAAGTCACAGCTGTCTAACCTCAATTTCAGACGAGACATATGTTGACTAGAGGACAGGGTGGATTTGACAAACGTAATGGCAAAAGAATAGTTATGTTCTTTGTGCAAGTCATTTTCAGTTATGTGGTTCTTTATCCTTTTTTTGTATCTAACAGGATTGCTTTGGGAGACCTTTATCAAGTGCCCCTGATGCATGGTTTGATGTCGTTGAACGTTATTCCAATGACAATAATAAGACACTCAAGTAAGTATTTTCTCTTGTGCTTGATGATTATGATTTAGATAGGTATTTAGTTTCTTTTATCATTTTTGTTCATCGTATTCACGCCATTGAAGAATACCTATATGAATGAGTGATCTAATGCAGACGAACCAACAATGTAAGTAGATGCCTGAATTTGGGATCATACAACTACCTTGGTTTTGCTGCAGCAGATGAATACTGTACACCCCGAGTAATTGACTCATTGAAAAAATATTCTCATAGTACCTGTAGTAGTCGGGTGGATGGTGGTGAGTTTATTACCTTGTAGGATGCTTTTGTGTTGACACTTGTTATAGAAAGTTTTACTAATGCAGTTTTGCCATCAGGCACATTGGCGCTGCACAATGAATTGGAGGAGTGTGTTGCAAGGTTTGTTGGAAAGCCAGCTGCTATAGTTTTTGGCATGGGCTATGTAACCAACTCATCTATCCTTCCAGTCTTGATGGGGAAGGTCCGTTATATAACATATGAGAGCAACTTTTAAATATAATTTCTCACCTTGCTATTTAATTTTGACTGCTTGTCAATTTTATTTACAGGGAAGTTTGATTATTAGTGATTCATTGAACCATAATTCTATTGTGAACGGTGCACGAGGATCTGGAGCAACTATTCGTGTTTTCCAACACAATAGTAAGTCTTTCTGTTTTGTTGCTGAATTAAATGATTCCGACTTCATGATGAGGTGTGACGGTTGTCAAGTATGGTTCTTGTTTCTTGGGTAGGACATCGTAGCATATGATACTAATTTGTGAAAAAAAAACAAAGTGCATCACTATTGTGCATTAGTAATCAGTATGGTGCATTATTTTTTCGAATGCAAGTAGTACTCCAAAGATCTCAGTTGGAGAAGTTTCTGATCATGGTTCCTTTTACCATTTTGTTTACAGCCCCTTCTCACTTGGAGGAAGTCTTGAGGGAACAAATCGCAGCGGGACAACCGAGAACTCGTAGACCTTGGAAGAAGATCATGGTTGTTGTGGAGGGGATTTACAGCATGGAAGGGGAGCTTTGCAAACTTCCTGAGATAATAGCAATCTGCAAAAGATATAAGGTTGTGTGAGATGATGTCTATCATTTCAATATGCGCCTTGAACTGTCATATCACTAAAGTCATCAAATTCTTTTTCGTGAATGGGAAATTATTTACTTTCTGCAATGTTTTAAAAAGATGATTCTTGATATGCTAATATAATATGTATTTTCAAACTTTATTTAGCATCCTAGATATTCTTTTATAGGACTATTTGTCTTCTGCTATTTTGATGTGAACTCTATGCTTAATTCCTTTTCCCCAATTTACAAAAGTAAAAAAGGTTACAGCGCTCATTGTATGTTGAAGTTATAGCAAACCTATGACTACTCAATCCTTTTCCCATATCTCTTTCCATGCACTTCATAAATATTCCTACCTTTTATGCGCATGATCGTATGTTTGCTTGTAATCTCAAGTCTCGTGCTTGCATTCCTTTTGCATTTAAAGTTGTTCAAGAGTTGTTCTTTTACTCTCATTGAAAGTCTGTTTGTCATTATCTTTTTATAGGCTCTCTCTTTTTTTCAATAGCTATGCATTATTTTATACTATTTTTATGGTTTTAATATCGTGGGACAGGCATATACATACTTAGATGAGGCCCACAGCATAGGAGCTGTGGGCAAAACAGGAAGAGGGGTTTGCGAGCTCTTAGGAGTTGATACCTCTGATGTTGATATCATGATGGGAACTTTTAGTAAATCATTTGGATCATATGGTGGCTACATTGCAGGATCTAAGGTACACTTTTCAGCAATCTAAGCTATAATGTAGTGTTTAACATATGAATCATAATAATCATATGGGTTATTCATCCATATTCTGTTACTGTCTTCTATCTTCTACCATTGAAAGTATATATACTAACCATTTATAAACATTTCCCCACTGGAATGGATTCTCCTTCAAGTGTTTGCATTGGCCATTGTGCAGGGGAGAAAAATGTTGGGGAGGGTTTGGGGGAGAAAAATATATTATAAGCTCTCAATTGCATTCTTATAGGATCATTTTTATTTTGTCCTTTTTAATTTGAAGGAACTGATCCAATACTTGAAGTACAATTGTCCTGCTCATCTATATGCAACTTCAATTTCACCACCTGCAGCAGAACAAATCATATCTGCCATACAAGTTGTTATAGGGGAGGATGGTTCCTGTAGAGGTACAAACTGATACTTTTGTCATTATTCTTTCTTTTGAGCCAATAGTGTGCGAGCTTCATGAAGTTCCATGGGTCTTGCTATATTGATCTGAACCTTAAATGCTTTTGTATTCATATAGGTGCCCAGAAACTTGCACGTATTCGCGAGAATAGCAACTTTTTTAGGTCAAAACTGCAGAAAATGGGGTTCGAAGTTCTCGGAGATAATGATTCTCCAGTGATGCCAATTATGGTTTACAACCCTGCCAAAGTCTCTTCCTTTTCACGAGAGTGTCTCAAGCAGAATGTGTGTGCGCCTGGCTTAACCCCCTATCTCATGATTAAAGTTTTTGTGACAAATTTTAATTAGGTGTCTAACTAGAAACTGATATTTGTTATAGGTGGCAATTGTGACTGTTGGTTTCCCGGCTACCCCACTACTATTGGCAAGGGCTCGTATATGCATATCCGCTTCGCATACGAAGGAAGATCTGATTAAAGCCTTGGAGGTAAGTTCTGCTCCATAGAAGACCATTGCATGAGTGTGTGTGAGAGAGAGAGTGATTGCAAGAATACACATCCACGTTAGTTTTCTTCACATGGATTATCCTAGGAGAGTATTAGACACAGACACATGGATTCATGGTTGTATACTATGATTATGACATTTGTTTAGGACTTTTAAGCATGTGAGAAGCAAATTTTGACATTTTAGTTCTTGTTAATTTTAAATTGGCACAGAGTGCATCTTAGTTTAGTTGATTTAATAAAAACAATTCTTTCTTAGTGTGTCTACATTGTAAATCCTGGTTTGGATTGCTTTCTCGTCTCAGGTAATCAGTAGGATTGGTGATCTTGTGGGTATTAAATACTTCCCGGCTGAACCAAAGAAACAACAGCAAGTGGGGATGTTGAAGTTAGAGTAATACAGAAATATTTTTTTCCACATTATATCAGTTTCAAGCAGCAGCATCGCAAGGCAAGATCTATAAAGCCTTGACCAAGAAAGACTCGGTGATTATTTTGCTTAGGTAATGGTTGGATTCTTATGGTCTTTAAGTTCTGATATCATCATCCCTATCATGTAAATTGCTTTGGAAGGATCAGCCTCTCCACCCATACATAGACAAAATCAAGTGACGCTCGTGTCCTTGATGGGGGCCAGTGTCTTTTCTTTTCCTTTTAAACTTTTTGTTAAATTATTTATGCTGTCTCTCTTTCAAAGATTCCATTGGTGTAGCTGCAAGTGGTGCCTTTGTCCCTTACATATACACTGGAAATTGATGCTGCTAGTGCCTAGTGGGTCTTTCTGTTACTCTCCCTTCCTATTACCATCCATGTCCTTATCATCGTCATCCTCCTAATTTATTTGACCACCTGAATTAATTCAGTTTTCATCGGGGTCCTGGGTTTTGTCTTCTCAAAATTGAGAATACTGTTCATAGGTTGAAGCTTTTGAGTGCTTACATCAGGTTTACACTTCTTTTTCAATAGGAGTTCTTTGTTTCCACCATCTCTTCTTTGAGGTTTTGATTATGTGAAATTTTCAAGTTTTGGAGAGACGAACCAGTTACTGGTCAGGGTTTTGAACTGGAAAGTATGAGCTATGTTCGTTTTTGGAATATCATGTAGGACAGGTCATGGTAAAATAGATTAGAAATTGTAGCTTTTTAGTGAATTTAGTATTTTTTCTTTGTTGTATTGGTTTTGAGCTGTTTTTGTTATCATGGTTAGGACAGGTGATGGTAAAATAGATTAGAAATTGTAGCTTTTTAGTGAATTTAGTATTTTTTTCTTTGTTGTATTGGTTTTGAGCTGTTTTTGTTATCATGGTTTGAATACGCTTTGAGTTCATTTGTCGTACTTGAACAAAATTAGGATCAAGTAGCCTATTAATTTAAATGATACTATTATTCCTACATTTTTCATTCCTTTCATCAATAATTTTTTAATTATCTCCTTCGGGATTTGAAATTTTCGTTAATTTGACATTTTCGTTAGCTAATTAAAAGTAGAAATGTTTAAGTTAATATTTTTTTGGTTTTGCTCATAGTTTTTGTTTAATATCAAACCCGGCAAAACCTACCAACCGCTGCTGCTAAGTGGTATCGTCAGCACCGGGAATTTACGGGAAAGATTTTGGAAAGTTTAGATCCTAACTTTCTAAACACTACGTTTGACTGTGTTAGGTTTTTTTAACACTAATTCGATTTAATTATTTATTAATCATGTTATCCACTTAATATGAATTTAATCTTTTTTATCAAAATTTCACTTGTTTCCCATATGATTAAATATTTTGTCAAATTTCTGGAGCACTAACTTTCAAACTCCAATTGGTCCTAATAAATAAATAAATAAAACTCAATCACTTTTTAAATAGTAAAATTAAATGTAGTATAATTGGGGTTAAAAAAAAAGTCACTATGAAATGATTAATCAAATTGTTAACTATATATGATGTGGGTTTCAGTGTGTAAAAATTTATACGCTTATTAATAAATAGGTGATGCATATTTCATCTAAAAAATAATTATATCATTTTACCAATGTTCAAATTCACAATCATAACCTCTTATGTAATTATGTTGCGTGCCTTGAGTTTTTACTTAAAAAAAAATTGATCATGAAAATACCATATTGGATGGAATATAAAATAGTATTTGGGATGAATCATAATATGATGTAAAATATAATTATTATTTACCAAGACTCGAAGCCAACAAATTCTCTTTTTAATTCAACAAAAAGAAAAACTTATTATCAAATTTAAATTTAATTAACATAATTACATAATCAACATACCCATTAAAATCTCAAAAATCAAATTAAGACTTTTTTATCAAGTAGTTCAGGAAGGTTTCCATTTTATTATATTTTATATTTTATATTTTTCAAACAAAACAAACTTTTCCAATTTTTAAAAGACATAAAAGTTGACTTGACCATGATTTTTCTGCCAGGTCCAGCCAGACCATTGGAGTCTAAAACCGCGGAGGCCCGCGCCACTGAATTGATTACCAGAATCAGAATCTTTCTCCCGCCTCCACATCCTCTCTGGCTCTCTCAATCCCCGCCCGATTTCATTCGGGTCCATTTTCGGATCCTCCCTTTCAGCTTTGTCTCCTCATTCCGATCTCTCAATATTCCTCTCTCTGCGCCTCCGCAGATCTGTTCTTCACATTTCCAACTCACAAATTATTATTATATTAATTAAGTAGAGATGATTTCAATTCCGTACTTAACCGCTTTAACGACTTATTTCAGCTATGGATTGTTGTTTGTTTTTGGCCAAATCAGAGATTTCTTTCGCAAAATTATTGACTGGTGGAGCGCCAATAATCTTCAGGTATTTTTTTATTTTTTATTTTTTATTTTCTGGTAGTTGTGGTCTGGTGATTGCTTGATTGCGCGCGTTTGTGTCTGTTGTTGATTGGCTGTTGACATTTGATTCTTGTGAGACAGGGATACGCCCCAATCTGCTTAGGACTTGAAGATTTTTATATTCGTCGCTTGTATCTCCGAATTCAGGTATCTGTTCGTGCTGTGATTTGATTGAAAATTGTGAAATTACTCGCTTTATTTTAATAGGAAATGACTAGTGCTTTGCTTTAGTTTCAGAGTGATTAAAATCAGACTTGGTTGCTGCTGAAAAAAGTGCAGAATTTCGTAATATATGTTGTGGTTTAGTATGATTTAGTAGTGATGAGGAAAAGATGGACAGTCACCTTATAAAATAGAAATAAGAATAACCTAAAACAAGGCTCAACAAGTTGTGTTTTATGACTATGAATCGAGGAGTTTAATGGAGTGGTTGGAATTTCAAATTAGTAATGGCTCTGACTGATTATTGAGATGAGATGTTTATATAGTTAGTTTTAAGTGAAAAGTTTTAGTGAATAGATTGCGTTGGTGGAAGGAGTTATGTTATTGTATTCTGATGGGTTTCGACTTACTCTAAGTTTGATGAATGATAGTTCTTTGAATCCTGCCAGTTACTACTGAATAGGTGTACGATGTTATATGTATTCCTTCATCCCTCCCGTAGGTTGTTTAAGCGAGCAACAACTATTTGTAATTCATTATCAATCTCATATCTGTCCAGGACTGTTTTGGGCGACCTATATCAAGTGCCCCTGATGCGTGGTTTGATGTGGTTGAACGTTTTTCCAATGACAGTAACAAGACACTGAAGTAAGCTTCCTTATTTGTGTTTGATGCTTATGATATAGAGGTGTTTAGTTTCTTTTTTCATTTTTCTTTTGCATAGTCTCTCAAAATGGTGAATGTCTAGATGACTGAGTGATTATGATGCAGACGAACCAACAAAGTAAGTAGATGCCTAAATTTGGGATCATACAACTACCTTGGCTTTGCTGCATCTGATGAATACTGTACTCCCCGGGTAATTGAGTCACTGAAAAAATATTCTCCTAGTACTTGTAGTTCCCGGGTGGATGGTGGTGAGTGTATTACATCTGTTGATGCTTTTCTGTTAACACTTGCCTATAGAAGATTTTACTATTGTTTTTTCCCCACCAGGCACATTAATGGTGCACAATGAGTTGGAGGAGTGTGTGGCTAGGTTTGTGGGAAAGCCAGCTGCTATAGTTTTTGGCATGGGCTATGTGACAAACTCTGCCATCCTTCCAGTCCTGATGAGGAAGGTTTGTTATTTATCAAATGGGAGTTTCTAAATATGTTTTCTTGATTTAATGAGTTAAATTTTGACTGCTTTTTCAACATATGTACAGGGGAGCTTGATTATCAGTGATTCATTAAACCACAACTCCATAGTGAATGGTGCACGGGGATCTGGAGCAACTATTCGTGTTTTCCAACACAATAGTAAGTCTCTCTGCGCTATTATTGAATTATATTAGCCTGACTTGATTATGAGGTGTCAGGCTTGTCTTTTGGTTCTTGAATATCACATGGTATAATATCATACTAATTTGTGAAAGAACCAAAAAGTATCACTGTTGTGCATTAATAATAACCAATATGGTTTCTTGTTCCTTCCAAATGCAAGTGATACTTTAAGGAGTTCAGTTGGATAGTCTTCCGCTCATGTTTTTCTGTTACTGTTTTGTTTACAGCTCCTTCTCATTTGGAAGAAGTTTTGAGAGAACAAATTGCAGAGGGACAACCCAGGACTCATAGACCCTGGAAGAAGATTATGGTCATCGTGGAGGGGATTTACAGCATGGAAGGGGAGCTTTGCAAATTTCCTGAGATTATTGCTATCTGCAAAAAATATAAGGTTGTGTGAGATAATGGATTTCATTTCAATGTGCATTGAACGGTCATATCATTGAATTCATTATTTGTTTATTTTTATTATTTAATATTATTATTATTGTTCCTTTTTTTTTTAGGGTAATTGTTAGTTCTCAACCTTGTTTAAGAAATGATGATTTTTACAGATTTTCTTTTGCCATACCTTCTTGTTATGGATATTTTCTAACTATTATTTGGCCTTCAAGATATTGTTTCATAGAATCATAAAGAATGTTTTCAGCATATTTTGATATGATTTCTAAGCATAATTCCTGTTTTACCTTACAAAAGCAAAAACGGTAAACCGTTTGCGATATCTTGAAGTTAAAGCAAGGTGATAACTACCCAGTCCTCTTCCCATATCTCGTTCTGCATATTTCATTGTTATCTCCTTCTTTGACACACATGATCATATTTTGGTCATAAATTTACTTTTCTTGCGCCTGTCCCCAAAAGATTAACAAGTGTTATTCTTTTCTTTTTTTTTCCTTTTTTTGGGTCACTGCACATTAACTTTCTCTATTTTCGTTATCTTTTTCTAAGTACCCTCTCTATTTGTGTTACTTTGGCTCAATTCTTACAGTCTTATGACTGTGTGATAGGCATATATATACTTGGATGAGGCCCACAGTATCGGAGCAGTGGGCAAAACCGGAAGAGGGGTTTGTGAGCTCTTAGAAGTTGATACTGCTGATGTGGATATCATGATGGGAACTTTTACTAAATCATTTGGATCCTGTGGTGGCTACATTGCAGGATCTAAGGTTTGCTTCTAGCATTTTAAGTTAACACGCACATTTTAGTGTTCAGTATTAATCGTATTTTTAATCTGATTGTGTAATTCATCCAGATTCTGTTATTTTCTCCTAGTGTATAAAAGTGTACTCGTTGTTACTAAACTTTTCCCCATCAGAAAGAATTCGCCTTCAAGTGTTTGTATTATGGGGAGGAAAAACAAGTGGGGAAGGGTGAGATAAATGAATCACTAATTGTCACTTGCATTCTTATGAGATCAAAACTTTTTTGCTTTGAAGGAACTCATCCAATATTTGAAGTACACTTGTCCTGCTCATCTTTACGCAACTTCAATTTCACCACCTGCTGCAGAACAAATAATATCTGCCATAAAGGTTATTCTCGGGGAGGATGGTTCCAGCAGAGGTACAAAGCGATCCTTTTTCCATTCTTCTTTATTTTATCCATTGTCTTGTGAGTTTCAAGAAGAGTTGTAATCTTTTGCTATATTGATTGCAATCTTAAATGCTTTTGTTACTATGTAGGTGCCCAGAAACTTGCACGTATTCGTGAGAATAGCAACTTTTTTAGGTCCGAACTGCAAAAAATGGGGTTTGAGGTTCTTGGAGATAATGATTCTCCAGTGATGCCAATTATGCTTTACAATCCTGCTAAAATCCCTGCTTTCTCACGAGAGTGCCTCAGGCAGAATGTGAGTGCACCTGGCTTTATCTCCTATAATATAATTATGTTTTTTTTTTTTAATTAGATGAAATGGTGTTTGTTTTAGGTGGCTGTTGTGACTGTTGCATTTCCTGCAACCCCACTGCTATTGGCAAGGGCTCGAATCTGCATATCAGCATCGCATACCAAGGAGGACCTGATTAAAGCCTTGGAGGTTATCAGTAGGGTTGGTGATCTTGTGGGTATTAAATACTTCCCAGCTGAACCTGGGAAACAAATGGAAGAGGAGGAGAGGATGAAATTAGAGTAACACATAAGCAATATTTTTATCTCAGTGTAGCAGTTTGAAGCAGCAGCACAGCAAGGACAAGGTCAGTGAAGCTGAACTGAAAAAGACTAATATATGATTATGTTGCCTAGGTAATGGTTGGTACTCCTTATATTTTAAGTTCCGGTATCATCATCCCTATCATTATGTACCTAGCTTCCAAAGAATCAGTGCTCCTCAGCTCATACATAGACAAATCAAGTGATCCATATGTCCTTGTTTTCTCAGGGAAGTAGTTTTTTTTTTTAATGTTAAATTATTTATGCTGTCAATGTTTTTCAATGAGTTGTACAGATGTAGCTGTAAGTGGCTGATTCTATTAATTGTACTGCCAAAAAATCTTTGGTTTCTTTATCATGTAGCTCGAAGAATGTTGTCTTTGTTGATGGTGTATATGGATTCAGGGATATGAACTTTCCTAATCTATATGCTCTATATATATATATATTTTAAAACACCGTGATAGAACATGAGCTTATGTTAATATTAGATAATATTGCTAATGTATTAGCAAAAAGTTCAGGAACTTTTTTATGTATGACCAAGTTCTGTTTGGACTCTGCATGCTTTCATTGCATTGGCTTATAAGCAAATGCCAAGAGCCATTAAATCTACAATTAACAACTAGCAGTGTAGCACCGAACCATCGCGGCTGGCCTCATGCAAGGAAAGCTCTTTTGTTGGTCGTGCGTGCTATGTGATGTGAATATGTATTTTTCTCTGTTCTCATTCCTAATGTCAAAGTAGGGGTGTTAGTCGATCGGATTTTGCATATTGAACATCAATTTATTTCCTATCTATGATTTTGTGAATTATAAATTTTCAATTCAATTCAAACAAATGTACAAATTGCTGAAATTCAATTTAAATTCAATCCGTACATTTGTAGATTATGTAGATTTGATCTAAATCATATTCAATCTATTATTTTGTGGATTGGGTTGCGGGTTAAAATTTTTTAATTTTGTTTAATTTACGAACTAACTAAATAAAAAAATTAGTACAAAAATAATTTTACTAATTAAATTTAAAATTAAATAAGATTTAAATAAGTTAATTGTTTAAATAAAATTAGAAAATATATTTTAAGTTTCAAAATATAGCACAATAAAAAAAGTCTCATTTGTTTAGATCAATACATGAAAATTAATTATTTATGAAGTTATATTTATTTATTTAATTTTTTTAAGATATAATATGGTGTTAACGTAATTATATTTTGATTAATTAACTAATGCCACATTTACAAGTTTTATTTTTTCATTAAATAAATATATATATATATATTTTTTTTACGAATTCACGGATTTGTATGAATTTACAGAAAAAAAAAATTATATCCAATTCACCAATTGTAAATTTTTAAATTTTCAATCAAATCCAACTTATTAATCTACAAATCAGAATTTTACGGATCAAATTTTTATGAATTATATGAATTGAACGGATTGTATTAGATTTTGGATACCCCCACGACAAAGAGATTTTACTAGGGGAAAAAAATTCGCCAACCCAGGATCCGTTGATGAAGCTGAGTCGGTATATTTTTTATCCATCATTATTTATGTAGAAACTACTGTTCTCTCTTGAGATTGTATGTGTTTTCTAAAATTGTGTGCAAATAAGTTTGTTAAAAGACTATAAATTTCTATTGCTCAATTCAATATATGCAGCTGCATAATCAATCTAAGCTATTACAAATTACCACTTCGGCCATAGACTAGTAGTATCTCACCTTTCAATAAAAAGTTTCTATTAGAATTTATATTTTAAAAAATAACTATAATTTATGTTTTCAATTAATTTTTTTTAATGATCATCTTTGTTTAAATTAAAAAAAAATAAAACTAAAAAATTAATATAAACTTTAGTCCGACTCTATTTTTTTTTCCAAAATTCTATTAAAATCAATAATATTTTTTTCTTTTCTAGTCCAAATTTTATAAAACATAAGGTAGTTCTTAAATAACTTTATATATAGAGTAATACCATGCTAATAATTTGTACCTTAATTGATTCAGTGTATTCATGATTAACACATATAAATCATAATCCGTGTAATTAATTTGGGAGAATGACGGTTTCTCCCAATAATTTTTGAATTTTACCATTTTTTGCAACAGTTTTAAAAATTCTCCGTTACCTCCTAATGTACTGTAAAAGCTTTTATTTACGAAATAATCATCCAAAAAATAATCATTTTTTTATTATTTAAAATTAGAAAATTATCAGTCATATACTTTTAAATGACACCCGTATCAAACGTGTGTGAATACTTTTCAAGTGTATCACTCGTATACCCTAAGTTGACAAAACATTCTGCCGTCCACCAATCCGTTAACTTCAGTTAGAAAGTTAACAAAATTATGGCAAATTAAATATTTTGCCCTTAAAACTCAAAATGAGGTAAAAGTATAAATTTACCCCAAAAATTAACATAAAGTTTTAATACACAATTTTTTTATTTTGTTATTAACAATACATTTTTTATTAAAAAATGAATTATTAATAGTACATATTATTAACAATTATCCATAAAAAATATCCATATTATACCATAAAAAATTATTAATAACATATTAATTATAATTATACATATTATACCATAAAAATTTCCAGTTAGAGCTTGGAGGAGTAGATTTTTAAAAATTTAGGTTAAATTTTGGAGGAGTAAATTCGATTGTAAAGTAGTTTTTTTTAACAATTATTAATAATTATCTGATAAATGAGATGACATGTTATTTTTATCAATATATATCATATAACTTGTCATGTTTTACTAAGTAAACGAGATGATATGTCGTTTTTTTTTAATCAAAATTTCGTCAATCTTAAAAGACTAAATTACCCTTACGATGTCAGTGCTTGCAAACGAAAGTTAACGGATTGGTGGACGGCAAAAGTGTTTTGTTAACTTAGGGTATACAAGTGATACACTTAAAAAATATTCATACATATTTAATACGAATGTCATTTAAAGATATATAACTAATAATTTCTATTTAAAATTATAATATTAAAGAGTAATGGGGTAATGTTCAAATATATTTGCGTAGGAAGTTTTCAACTTAAATGCGCAGGCATTTAAGGATACGAGATCCGGTGGCATTGTAGGTTTGGGATTTGGTGTCTTCATTTATTAACTCGCAAGCTCCTTTCAGTCCTTTGCATGGCAAGCACGTGGCTGCGGAAACTCAACAACTCAAGATTGGAATCCGAAAACAGCAATATTTAAACGAGGAATAATGCGGAAAACATGTACAGACTGGAAACTAAGGATGGTAAAACTCGGGTCCGGGTTCGATGTGGTAATGTCCAGACCCAATACGGATATATTTTTTGGATACTTGAGTTGGTTTGAAAAGTTCGGTAGTGAGTCAGGTACTTTTATCTGAGTTTTTAAGAACAAATTTTATATTTATATGATATTTTGTATGTATTTTTAATTTATTTTATAATTTTAAATTTATTTGAATGACTATATGACATTAGACATAAAATATGAATCGTAAATATTTTAAATCTTAAATATATGCAATAGATGAGCCAAATAAATATAATTATTTAGAATAATATATATTTTTTATATTTTTTAATAAAATCCAGGTTGTGGGTCGGACACTAGGTTTATCAAGTGATTCTTGAGGTCAATCCAGCCTCATCTCCAAATTTGGCCCAGCCTTGGTAGGTATATTTTGACATCCTACTAGAAAATTTCTAACTGTGAGATTCTATAGTAAGGATGCGCAAATAATATGTCCTCATCCGATTCAAAAAATTCAAGTTTAGATCGGATACAGATAAAGAATCCACTTGATCGAGTTGGATTTTGGCCAACCCGATCGAATCGAATTGTGATTGATTTGAGTTAACTCGATCCAATCTGAATCACAATGCGCACACAAGCACAAATTTTTATTGATTTGATATGATCCGAACTATATTTGGATTGGATCAGATCAGATAACAAGTACATATTGAGTTTGGATTTTTTTTTCCAACCCACTTAACCCGAAACCTGATTAGGCTTATCTGAACCAGAATTTGCCCACCCCTCTTCCAAAGTACATTGCTGATATTAAATTCAATGAATGTATTTATATGATATATAAATTTATTTTAAAAATTTATTATATAATTAGCAGTTATATTTAATTAGATTACACAAATTATACATACATTAATTTAATATAGTAGCTCTAATGCACCTTAAAATTTCTTTTTTCGATCGTGTTACAATTTCTAGTGGAATACCAACACACTAGCAGGTGATCAGATTTATAGTCCAAAAACAAGTTAAAATTCCAAAGCTACTCACTGAAAACTTAATAGAAGTTTTGTTAGGGAAACTAGGCCTAGAATTTCTAGATATTCAATCCAAAATACTAGCCTATTGGGTAGAGTAATTTATCTTACTTAAAACCTAAAATAACTCCCTTTTACTAACCAATGAAAGACACAAATTAACAATCTTCCCTTCGACGAAACCATAATCAAATCCCGATACTGTCATTCAACATACCTAAATTGTTCTACTACCACATTCTAGCTACTAAGATTTGGCTCTAATACCATTTGTTTAGAGACTTGTCTTAGGATTTCTTCTATCCTACTTATAAACTGAAATAACTCTCATTCACTAGCCAATGTGGAAACAACTCAATAATCTCCCTCCGAAAAAACCACTGCAAGACCCTGATCCTTTCATCTAACACACTTAAGTTGTTTTACTGCTACATTCTAGCTACCAAGGTCTGACTCTGGTACCACTTATTAGGAGACTTGTCCTAAGATTTCTAGGTATCCAACCTAATATGCTAGTATTTTGGATTGGATACCTAAAAATCTCAAGGCAAGTCCTCCAACAAATGGTATCAGAGTTAAGGCTATTTTAAAAAGCAATAATGTTTGCTTATAAATTTTCAAATCCTATAAGGATTGCATTTGAAAAGTTTGATGGAAGAATCAATTTTGGCTTATGGCAACTTCAAGTCAAGGATGTATTGATTCAATCTACGCTACATGAGGCTTTGAAGGGTAAATTATCCTCTACTTCTATCAGGGACTCTAAGAAATCTATTATTATGAGTGATGGAGATTAGGAATAATTGGATTAAAAAGCTACAAGTGCTAAATGATCATGTCGTGCAAAGAATGTTCTTGTGAATGTAGGAAAAATTCCTTTGGTAAAAGAATTTTGGCAGACGCTAGAAAATTTGTTTCAAAGAAAAAAATATCTCTAATGTTTTGAACCTTAAGGAGCAATTTTACATGCCGTGAATAGTTAAAGGTACAAAAATTTCTGATTGTCTTAGTGTTCTCAATGGCATTGTGATAGAACTAGAAGCAATGGAGTTAAAATTGAAGACAAGGGCAATGAACTTAGCCTATTGTGATCTCTTCTAACTTCCTACAAGTATTTGTTGCCAACCTTTATGCAAGGGAAGGAGACTGTGGATCTTGAAGAAGTTACTAGTACTTTATCTTTAAAAAAAAGAAGACTAAGTGGTAGAAGTAATGAAACTTTTAATGATTTGGCATTAATAGTTGGTAATTAAAAGAAAATAACTCCAAGAAAACAAGAGTCCCTTAGGTGTGGGAACAATCAGGACACCTTAAAAGAGATTCAGAAAGTAAATGGAGTAAGTTTAGCAAGTGATTCCAAGTAAGTATATATATGAAGATACTGATGTTATCAGCAAAAGTCTCTCATCATTGTAGATAGGATAGTCCCTTGTAATAGATGACAAAGACATCCTTATGACAAGTCGCTAGTGCCATGGAAGATGATGTGTTACTGCTAGTAGGTCTATAATATTTACCCACAAGGTATGGTTTGACATTTATGCTAGGTATATAGTGGAACTTTTATATTGATGACTAAGGACTCTCAAGGAGGCCAAACATGAGAGTGGGTATTTTCAATAAAGTAATCAACATGTGTCGAATAAGTGTATTGTGAATAAGGTGAAATATGATGATTCTTCATATAGAGAATTATGTTTACTAGATAGATGACAATATTTTGCCCATGGTGGAGTGATTTTCATAAGCCTATATAAGTGTCGTGTTGGTAGATTAAAGAAGGTGGAGACGACGTGGTTTTGTGGATATATGGTAGATCATTTTTTTTCGCCTAATAAAAAACTTGCCAAGGTGGAGATTGTTAGGAAATATGTCTCTTTTTTTATGAGGATTTGTAAATCCTAAATTAGGATATTTCATAAGCTTTTCGTATTTAGTAGTTTCCTTATTAAGTAGGATCCCTATTTAAGGAAAAAGTAATTTTTCCTTTGGAACTTAACCTATTCAAAGAGCAATACAATTAATATAAGAAAAAAATACTTCTCCTATAAGAAATAATCACTATATATAGAGGTTGGGTTCATTTGCTTGGATAACACAATAATTAGTTTCTCTACAAATAAACAATCTCCGATATAAGAGAAAAGGTATGTCTATTAAGAGATTGAGTGTTACTGGAGTTTTGGGTGCTAGGAATATACTAGAGTGATTGTATTAATTTTTTATATAGTAGATTTTTCTCTCGCCGTCCTTTGTAATTGTGATTTTTTTCCATAAATTTTTGTGTTATGTGATTGATTTTAATTTTCATCTCTTTTCTATTTATTGTTTGTTTGATATTTTTGCTCAGGATCTTGAGTGTGATTAAAATTTCCTAATAGTATTTTATTTTCAAAATATTTTTATAAAATTAAATTCTTAAAATATGAATGATGTGTAGGCACTTATGGACTCCTCCCTAAGAAAATTGAATGAAATTAAATGTGGATGCAACAAAAAACTTAGCAAAGGGAATAACAAGATTGGGAGATGTCGTTAGTAACTTGAATTGGAGATCATCATTCATGCCAAACTCAATCTTATATATTGCTTATAAGAGCATTACTAAAGGCTCATTTAATTTGATTCTTTAAATTGTTTATTATTTACTTATGCGGTAAATAAAAGAATGAAACAATTAATTTTTTTCTTAAAAGACTTTTCAAATAAAAATAAATTTATATTATTTTAATCAAATTATTTTCTCGTCAAATTTAATTTCCCTCTATTTTTAATGATGTAGTTATAATATTTCTCTCTCTTCAATAATGACATTAAAAATAATTTTTAAATAGAGAGAAATCGCTCTTCAATATTGAATAGATAAAATGACAATCTTATTTGAAGAATGTTATTTAAAGAGTCTTTTGGAATCCTTATTGTTGATGTGGCTGTTTAAATGAGAAATGAAATCTCATTCGAAGAGCCTTTTTGTTATTCTCTAGCATAACATTTTTTTTGTAGAGATATAAGTGTTTTGAAGAGGCTGATATATATGAAGTTTAGAATTAGAAAAATTAAAAAAAGATTAAACGTATGTATAGTATTAATTACCAACAAATTAAATTTGTTATGAACAATCTGAATTCACTATTGAATGGCTCCAGAGAAAATTCAAGCAAAATATATAACTTATGTTGTCTTGATTTATAACTTTTTTTGTTTTTGTTTTAGGGGGTGGGGGGATGACGAATAAATGTTACATTACACTACAACGGCTATGAAATAATATTGTTGGGACTAAAAAAAATATTATCTTAGTAAGAATATTTACTTATCAATAAATTTAATTTATCAATTTATGGATAAATGTATATTTATTAGTTCGATAATAGTTTGATATTTTAATTACTTGTGTCATCTTGACACATGTACTATTCCTTTGACTAAAATTCATGTATGAATTTCATAAGTTATCATATATATGCAAAAAAATATTAATGAATGCTAGAATATCTAGCACAAAAAATTAATGTTAGTACATTGTATATACTACATAGACATAAAATTGATATGTGTACTTTCAAAATTTAATATCCTAAGTATTTCAGATATTTTAAGTATGTAGATCATAAACTCTATAATTATTAGTTTTATTTTTAGGTTCTAATCATTCGATACATATTATGAAAAAGAGTTGCATTGAAAAAGTTGAAGTTTTCAAGAAAGTTTATCTTTAATATTATGAATTTTATATGTTATTTATCATTAACAATTTTTTTGTATTTAACTAATTATTAATTTATATTTCATTGGGTCCTAAAGGATTGAAAATAATAATAACCTTATGTTTTTAGTGGAATTATTAATTTAATATATTGGCCCAAGTCAGGTTCAGGAGATTTTATTATTTAATCAATAGTATTAATTTATCAAACATTTATTTATCAAGATTTTACTGTACTTGGAATAAAAAAATTTAAAAATACTTGAAAATTAATGTAACATTACCAAAATTTTTTACATTTAGGTTATAGTTATTGATTGCAAAATATATATTATAAAGTTTTTTTAAGTTATTCTTTACTAAGGGGCTGTTTGTTTATATTTTTTTACTTAATGACTTAATTGACTTAATTTTATTTAGTTGATTCATTAAGTCTATTTATTTTTTCAATTTCAGAAAATTTTCAGCCATTTAGTCATTAAGTTATTAAGCTAATTTTTTTTTAGATTTTTGCTTAATCTAAAAAGTCTAAATGATATCATTAAAAAATATTCTCCAAAATATCCCGATTTAATTAAGTAATTTTCATTCTTACTTAAATAAAATTTAATAATTAGCATATTACCCATCTCTATATAACTAGTGATAATAAATAGTTGTAGACTATTATTATTTTTATCTTTTTATTTTTTAAATTAGCATTATTTATCTTCATAATTTTTATAAAATATTTTTCATATAAAAACATCATAAAGTATAATAAAATTGAGTAACATATATAATGTAGAATATTAAAGAGTTGTATTCAATTAAATATGATTTATGTTATGATAATATATTATCTTATTTATATTCTTTGAGATACTTATTATTTCTTTAACATTTATATTTTTTTAGGGTATAAATGTGAAAATATTAATTTTCAGATTTTGTAAGTTAAAAAATAAATAACTTAATATTTATTTTTAGTAATTCAGACAAAAAAAATTATTCAAATTCAGACATTCAACTCTATTGAAAATTCAGAATAATTCAGGTTTATTCAAATTTTAAAAAAAAACCATGTAAGTGAAACTATTTTAAGTTTTAACTTAAATTAATCAAACTCTTACAAGTGAATGATTAAAAAAAATTGCATTTACCTTTTTAAATAACTATACTTCCACTTGAATATTTTATTATTGATATATTTTATATCCCTGCCACTTATATCCTTTTAATTTTTTTTTATGTCACTTCATAATCCTTGAATGAGTTGATATGAAAACTTCAAAGGAAAATACATACCAGAGAGAAAACAGCCATGTTTTTCATTTTTTGGATTAAAATTTGAAAGGGATAAAAATAATAGGGAACAAGTGGTAAAATCTAAAAACATTAGAAAGGGAAGTGGCAAAATCTCTTTTACTAGCAGATTAGATGAAATTGATGAATGAAAATTTATGTCAAAATATTAAGTTAAAATATTCTCTTATGTATTTATTTATTTATTTATTCTTTTTGTGTATTTCTACGTTGACTATAGTTTATGATTTAAATTAAGTAAAATTAAAAAGGAAAAACCTAATAAGATTTCAAGATTTGCTCAAACTGCAAATAATAATCTCTTTAGTTTTAGAAAATAATCATATTAACTCATTTTTTTTACTAGATTCAGAAATGTTCAAACAGATCCCACGAATTTATGTGTATATTAATATGAGAAAACTTTGAGATTCGAGGTTGCTTACCCCCCCGTAAAAAATAAAAAGAAATTAATGAAAATCTTTTTCAAATTATGAAAGATGTGGAGTGAATATCTAACTTTGATTGCATCGAGGAAATAGACATTAATGAAGACAATTTGGTTTGGCGTGCGCATTTGGGATTTTGGACTGACTTGAGATGAAGTCATCAATCCACACACTCACACAAACTATCTCCAGTATGAGCACCACAGTCAACGCATGCCCACTTTCCTCTACGTAATGAAGCTTTTTGTGAGTTGCATGCCCTGAAACCAAGACACATACACCGCGGTTTCTCTTTCCCACCTTTCAAAAATTTGAAAAACCACTCTTCTCCGATGCATATATAAAAAAAAGTAAAACAAATCACTCAAGCTATGCAGCTGAAGTAGAGCGAGAAAGAGAGAAGGGTTCGTTGTCGTTTTAAGTAAATACTTTTGAAAGATATATGAAGAGTCCGATACCATTTAGATACGCCCAAACGCCATTGATTTCTGTTGCATTGAATCAGAACTTTTGCAACACATGTTCTTTCTTCACCCTCCACTCGTCACTCTCTTTTTGGGCAATCCCCAACCCACCCACCTTCTCTTTACTCAACATTTAACCCTAACCGTAGCTCCCTTCCAAAATAACCCTAACCCTAGTTAAAACTTTTCTCCTCGCTCACACTCGCCACACCACATATGATAAAAACAAAAGATTTAAAACCGACCATGAATCCATGCATCACATTTGTCACCCATTACACTGACTGTGATCACCAAACCCTAACCCCTCAAAACCTATTACCCATCAGATTTTATATTTGTTTTTTTTCTTTTAACACATTATCGTTTATCACTAAATATATAATGGGAACAAAAGATCAAAGAGAAAGCATGAATGCAGGAAGCACAAATGTCACCAGAACCGGGCACTGCATTCAGCAAAGTCTTGCCAAAAATAGAAAAAGAGAAAGAAACCTAATAACTTTTCTCTCTACTCCAAAAATTAAACCCAAACCCCCCATTTCGTGATTGCCGAGCGTCCTTCACCGGTAGTTTCGATCAGAGTCACAGCAGTCTCTCACTGAAATCTAAAGCAAATACTACTGCCTGCTGGTCTCTTCCCTTTTTTTTGTTTCTTTTGTTTGTTTAAATTTGACCAATATCATCAGTTTGACTTTCTTTTTTTGGACAAAGAAACCCTAATGATGATGGACCAAGGCGTGGTTGTTCATGAGAAAAACGAGGCCCATGCTTTCATGGCAGGTGTTGAGGGTGTCACTGCGAAGGGGGACAAGAGCACCCGTTTTGGATCGGATCCTATTCGGGCCTCCGGGTCAACCCTTGACCTTGTTGCTGCTGTCACTAGCGCTCTTGGTGCTAATATCAACAGGAAGAAAAGGATGGCCAGACAGAGGCGTTCTTCTTCCTTCAATCTTCTCGCCTTTTCTTCTCCATCCTCTTCCTCCACCTCGCACGTGTCTCCTCCCCTTACCCTCCCCGCACGTGTGAGATTTTTTGTTTTTTCAACTCCTCTATTTTTAATAAATTTCTCCTTCCATAAAACTTCTCTAGCTAATTTCTTAAATTGGGAGTTTGGCTCCCGTTGCTTATGAAATTTAATTATTATTTTGTTAGCAGCTCCTTGCTTGTATATTATTTCTTTAATTAAATTTAAAGAAGGTTGGTTGATCCTTTTGGTAAGTGACTCAGTGTTGCCGATATAAGTATTTTTTATCAGGAAAAAACAATTGAAATTAGAGATCAAGTAGATTTAATTGTCGTAGTAAATATTTTTGTTAATATTAATTGTTCTTTATTACATTTGCTTTTTGGTAAAATAATTAAGTTTGAATTTAGACAGAATTATCAAGTCCATCACCCAATTTTGCTGAATTAGGTGAGCGGAGGATCATTATCAAAATAAAATAAATAAAATTTTTCAATGGTCAATTTCTTTTCTTTGAAGGTTTATTATTACAGCACGGTTGTCTAATTAATTTCATTGATAGTTACAAAACAAGATACACTCCCGAGATCTCTACTCTAGTTTAGCTTTTGTAGTAAATTTTTTGCTTTTAGACTTGATTAGTAAATAGCACCTTGTATATGTATGAGTCATGGTTTTGTCATTTGGAAAAGATCTACAAAATTTTCGGTAATTAAAACATTACCGTTGGAATTCTTTTTCTTCCCAACAACTGTATAGAGATTAGGGATTGAATTAATTGAACTAAAAAAAGAAAAAGAAAAATCCTGATGCACATTTGACTTGGATTTATTTTACAGTATTGAGCTGATCTTTAATTAATTACATTGTCATTTTTCGGAATTCAATTGGGAACTCCTATATATTATGACAATTTTGCCATGTTTGAAATACTCTATTAATTAATTTGTTACACATTTAATCACTTTGTTTTGAGGTCATCGTATGAATATGTTACGGTGCTTGTTAAGCCTGACAATGAAGCCAGTCTTAATTACATAATAATTAGTGCAATGCTTTTCTTTAATGTTTCATTTGCCGACTGCTTTAGGAAATTGATCCAGGGAGGTTGAGATTCCTTTTCCAGAAGGAACTGAAGAACAGTGATGTTAGCTCCCTTAGGAGAATGATACTACCAAAGGTTTTTAATCTCTCTGTACTTCTCTAGTTTCGGAGTTTTATTTTTCTTTCACTCACTTGATGCCTGGAGATTCCTCAAGTTGATCATTTTGCCTACAAACTTGATCTTTACAAACAAAAACCATGGTAATTTTATGCAACCCGTCAAGGAATTGCTTCATCATCTTTGTAATATTGTACGTCATTTCAGAAAGCAGCAGAGGCACACCTCCCAGTGCTCGAGTCCAAGGAAGGGATTTTTATCAGCATGGAAGACTTGGATGGTCTGCATGTGTGGACCTTCAAGTACAGGTTTGTAATTAGGCAGAAAGATGCTTTTGAAGAAATCAAAGAAAACAACATTGTAATTTGTATGCTTTATTATTTTGTCTTCAGAATAACTGTACCACTTATTTCATAGTCTCAATCCCGAACTTGAGTACTTTTCTTTGGCAGTTTTTTTTTTTTTCCCTTCCATAGATATAATAAAATGGCTAATTGACTAATATTCCTCATCTCTTGAGCAGGTTTTGGCCTAATAACAACAGCCGAATGTATGTACTTGAAAATACTGGTAGGTATTTATCTCCATCATTTATACATTGATCGTTTTTCTTCAATTTTGGTTGATTCTGCTGCATACTTCTCGTGGAATTCTCTCAGGGGACTTTGTTAACGCACATGGGTTACAACTTGGAGACTTCATCATTGTGTACCAAGATGATCAAAATCAGAATTACGTATGCTAATTTAATACCATTTTTGATCATTGAGATAGTGAAATTAATTATAAGCCTCTCCTGATTTTGATCACTCACATCAATTCTTTCGTTGATAAAATTTTCAGGTCATTCAGGCTAAAAAGGCTTCAGATCAAGATGTATATACTAATTTAACAAGTGATTCTGTCAATGACATCCTCCTTAACGACTACGAAGTTAATAGGTCCGGTTCCTTCTACGTGAATCATCCAATGGCAGGCGAAGATACCGGCATGTCGTTTATTTATGACACCACAACTTTCTCAAATGACTCACCACTGGATTTTTTGGGTGGTTCACTAACCAGCTATTCAAGGATTGGACAGGAAAGCTTTGGATCTGTAGAGAACATATCTCTTGATGACTTCTACTAAACATATAATGGTGATGTCTTTATGTTTAACAATATCCCAGAAACCTACACAACAATGGGAGCAACTGTACTGTTTTGGCCCTGAAGCACTCTTACCTTTTTTGTTGTATGTCATCAAAAGTATAAATGTAATAAAGGGTAGCAAGTGGGAGACTTGCAACATATTTATAGATCCTTTGTTGTTTATCTTGAACATGTAAGTTGCTAATCTCGTTATTGTATTTGTGGCTATCAATATAGCACAGCCATTGGTATATATGCAATGCAGACTTAATTAATTAGGGTGCGTTTGGTATACGTATTGTATTATACTGTATTGCATTATTTAATGTTGGTGTATTGTATTATGTTGTATTGCATTAGCACTGTATTATAATAATACTATACAATGTTTGGTGCTACACTGTATTGTATTAATATTTAGTTATACTATGTTTGGTATTGTATTGTACTGTATTAATTTCTTTTGGTGATTAATTTTAATTATATATTTAGAAAATAATATCTACTAGTACTTAGAAAAATACTAAATATAGAAGTGTTAAATTTAAGAATTTTTACAACAATTTTTTTGTTTAAATAAAAGAATCACAATTCTTTATGTAAAACTAACAAATTCTAAGATTTACAATGATAAAGATTTATTTTTTCAATAATTCGTAAATATATAACCTGTGAAATAAAGATTGAAACAAATAATCCAATGAAATAGCATTTAAAAACTATCACAACATAAATAAAACAAACTATTACAAGATTCATTCAAAGTTAATACATACTCAAAAAACATCACAAATTAGTAAAGTAACACAATAGTTGTTTGCGTCCGATAATTTAAGTACACACATCTACAAGCCAAAATATTAATGCAAAATATCATTGTTCAGTTAGAAATCCATCCTCTCTAATCAAATTCCACCTCTCCTCTCATGCTCACGCAAAAGCATCCTAACATAAGCGAACTTACGGTCGCGATCATTTCGTAATACTTTAAAAGCCCTTATATGTGAAGGCTTCTCAACCATCAAATTTAAGGCAATAAGCTCGTCATCCACAGAAAGTCCTATCGAAGCAAGCTCTCTACCAATGTAATCATGATCTTCACTACTTCCAAACATATTCTGAGACATGTCAGCGTTGGCTTGGTGAAATGCTGAAACCAATTTGTCAATACCACCAGCAATTTGTTCATCTAATTTAGACCTCCTCTTGTTTGATGATTGTGAACGTGATCGAGTAGTGTATTGAGAATTTGAAGGCAGTGTAGTCGACATTCTTGAAGTGCTGCATTAGCCATATCATTTGGGGTTTCTGCTGAACTTCCAGTTGCACGGTCTTTTCCAAATATGTTTGCTAGCCTCTCATAATATGGAAATGACTTATCTCTCCAGTTGCTTGCATCTTTATGGGACTACAATAATAAAATAAGATAATTAAATAAACTCTATTATATTCATAACAAACAAATTAAGGACAATGTTTATAAATGATGACATAAAAAAATAATTTTCTTTACTAACCTCGACATATGATCTCCATACTTCGTCACTGTCAACCACCACACATTTTCTCACTTCATTCAAGCCAAAACCGCTAGTGTTCAACATATCAAATATCACTCCATAACTTTTCTTCCATATCCTTATCTTAGAGTCAATATGTGGATATGCCTTCAAGCCGTTCCCTGGTAATAGTTTTTCTAATTCATTTTCAATATATTTGTAACTTCCAGATTTAAAGGTGTCGTTATCAGCTCGACCACCATTTGCAACTACAACATTTAAAATGTTCAACATTGCCTCTTCTTCATCTTTTGTTCATGCTCGTCTTGATCCTGTCTTATTTCCAGTAGTATGGCTTGGTCCTCCACTCTCCATTCCTATAAAATGAATATTATAACAATTTTTGAACAAGTAACTAAAATATAATACCAAGTCAGTTCACATCAATAAACCTTGATAAAATTCTAATGGCATCAAATATAAATACAAGGTTACAACCTTAGACATTTTCCTAATGACATCTATATACTAACAAAAGTACAGCCTCCGATGATTTACTAATCACATCTATATACTGACAAAAGATGTTTTCCTAACGATATCTGTATACTAACAAAAGTACAGCCTCAGATATTTTCCTAATCACATGTATATACTAACAAAAGTACATGCTCGGATACTTTCCTAATGACATATATATACTAACAAAAGTACATGCTCAAATGATTTCTTAATGACATCTATAAATTAGATAAGTCCTAATTTCCAAGCCAATCATTATACATAGTAGTAGCTAGACCATTCCTCCAGCTCGTCCACTGGTCTGAAGCTTCAATGCTACTTATACTATCATTATCTTGTACTTCATTATTAGGTAAGTCAATTAATTCATGCTCCATTGGATCCACGGACATTTCTCTCCTAATCAGATTGTGCAATAAACAACATGCAGTAATAATGCGACATTGGGTTTTAATTGGATAAAATGAAGGACTCCGAAGAATAGCCCATCGCATTTTGAGCAATCCAAAACACCGTTCAATTACGTTTCTTGCTGATGAATGTTTCATATTAAAGAATTCTTCTTTATTGCGAGGAGCACACCCATCTCTCCATTCCGATAAATGATATCTCGTTCCCTTATATGGTGCAAGGAATCCTTCAGCATTTGTATATCCGGCATCCACAAGATAATAATAACCTATTTATTTCACATAAGCATTAATATAATATTGATTTTGAATATGTAATTTGATTAAATTAATTTTTTGGATTGAGTAATACCTGCAGGAACTTTTAAACCAGTTGGTTTATTTAATGCATCGCGAAGTACCCTTGAGTCAGAGGCAAAGCTTTCCCATCCGGGCATCACGAAGATGAATTTAATATCTCGTGAACATACCCCTAAAACATTGGTAGCAATCTCACCCTTTCTTGTTCGATATCTTGGTTTATCATTTTCTGGCACACGAACTCTAATATAAGTTCCATCCAATGCTCCCAAGCAATTCTACATGCACAAAACAAATGAAAATTTAATTAGCACTAAATTATCAACCGCTATAATAAAATATAAGTAATTGAAAATGTACCTTAAACCACTTCCACCTCTCATCAGTACAATTCTCTGGTACGGGATCTGGCATCCTTAGTAAAACATCGTGTAGCCGTATTACTCCGTTTAACACTGAATTGAAGTATCTACTAACAGTCTCACCAGACCTAAAAAATCTACTGCCAATTGTGCGATTCTTAACATGATGAGACAAAGTGTGTAGGAACATGCAAACTTGCTCTTCAACAGCCAATGAACCAGTAACCTTTAGTCCCCTCGATCGAAGTAGCTCACATAGTAGGCCAAATGTCCTTCTATCCATTCTTAGTTGATTTACACATTGAATGTCACTATTGCCTATAATGCTATCTAAGTATTGTAGTCGAGTAGCATGGAATTAGAATGTACGACTACGAATCATTTTTCTTTCGTTATGCCTTCGGATCAACATCATTAACAAAAAATACATCACAATGAACGTGAACCTCAATTTCATTTGCCACATGATGAAAGAAAATTTTCTTTCCATGTCCATATCTAACACAACCAGTAAAATGAGGGGAAAAAATCAGCTAGTAGACCATTTGATAAATTTCCATAAAGTTAGATTAGATTTCCATATAAAGGCTATGTTTCAACACTTGAGCTAAATAGAATCACAAAGAAGAGAATAGAGGTAAATGATGATGATAAATAATAATAATAATAATAATAATAATCACAAAGAAGAGAATAGAGGCAAATGATGATGATAAATAATAATAATAAAAATCATGCCTATCACACAATATAATAGAGGGTACAAGAAATATATTGAAATCCAAGGAATTATATATCATAAGTCATTTCTTGTTGAACAAATAATAAATGGTAAGAAATTGAACTTACTGGAAGCAAGCAGCAGCCGTTGGAAGGAAATTCTAGTTTACGTATTTGTTTTGCAACCTAAATAAAAATAGCCCATTGAAATGAATAAAAAAGATGTCAATTTTAATGAATAATTAAATCTGAAAAAAAAATCATATAAAGTATGCAATATTTGCTAGCTACAATAGCTATAAATATGTGTGTGTATTTAGCAACTAACAAGTCTTTATAAAATTCATATGAGTACTTAAACTCAAACTCTTTTACTCATACACTAAACCATTTGCTGTATCTGTCCTACTACCGAACGTAAAAGGACAGTTTCATAAAATGTTGATAAGAGAAATTTACAGTTTCTTTACAAATCTCTCTCTGCAGCTGGCTAATATTCTATACATTGGTTAAGTGCACTCAAGATAGTATAAATATCTAACTTGTACAAAATTCCAGAGTTTGCTTAGGTTCCTTGTATCATCCATTTACCAGATGTCCAAAACAAAATTTTATGTCCTGAAATTAAACAAAAATAATTAATCAATAAAATTTCTGAACTTCTTGATTTATTTATCATTTTCAGGAAAGTGGACCACCTAGGGTGTTAATTATTGATGTGCCTAACTTGGCACAAATATCTGGTGAAAACTCAAACTTGAACCACAACATCAAATATTAGGCCCAAGACTCCTGGCAATGGCATATCATCGTAACAAACCCAATTAATAAATTTTTCTTTTGAAGCTTCTAATTATTTACAAAAAAAAAACAAAAGCAAGGTGTGGTCCTCCTCCAGTCTTTTCACCTTTTCCATTAACTCACTTCATTGCTTCTAGTTCCCCACTTTTGCTTCAACATTTTTCATCATCAAATTCACTCCCATCGTAAAAACACGCATGCTATATCAATGGATGCGGCAAGCCTTGAAGCACATCGCTAGCTAAAGGAAAAGACTGTCAAGGATTGCTTGAGGACGATATGGACAACCATATGGAAGAAGAAGAGGGTGGTGATTCCTCTGTTCTCATATAATCCAAACATGGGTAATTTTCCGCACTTGTCTAGAAACCCATCGTGAGCAATTAGCCCCTTATTTTTCATAAAAATCAATTGCTACGAATGTTTGATTATAACGGAAAACATGATTAAATTGAAAGCAAATAAAATAAAACCCTAATCTATAAATTAAACCTAAATTAAAAAATCAAACCCAAATGAAATATCAAACCTTAGGTGGTGAAGGACAGGGAAAACAATTGTACTGCACAATAGAGATGGTGTTGCAGCGGAAGTGGTGTCACGCAGTGGGGTGCAGTGGAGGTGGTATCACGTAGTGGGTGGGTGTTGCACGATGAGGTTACGGTGGAGTTGGTGTCGCACGGCAAAGGCTGTTGATGTGGTGGTGGAGCATCATGGAGTTGGCTCTTGTTAAGCCACTGCAGAGGAGAAATCACAGATTGAATAAGGAGAGCTATTTTGGTTTATTTGAGGACAAGGTGAGAACGAGAGAGAAGTCTAATTTTTTTGGTCTCAGAAATAGTTGCAAAACCCGCTTAAACCCGACCCCCCCTCAGGTTTAGTTTATGCGGGTTTGACTGCATAAAATTTAGAGTTGACCACATTATAATACTATGTAATGCAAGTACCAAACATGGTATAATAACATTATAATACAATGAGGAGCTCTTATACTATAACTAAACATGCCCTTAATGCCTTGCTTGAATTATAACTAATTGTTACTGCAGGGACTTTATTTTATTTTATTTTTCCCTCCTTTTCACTCAACAAGATATATATAGATCCATTATAACGTTTGAAGATTAGAGTTTTGAGTAATTGAGTCCTAGCCTTGGAAAAATCACGAAAGTGTAACATGTACACGATGGACGACATAATGTAATGGAATTGGGGAATTGGACAAGGATTAGTGATTTTAAAATTATTAAAAACTTTCAACTTAGAACTCAACAAGCCCGTCTAGCTCAGTCGGTAGAGCGCAAGGCTCTTAACCTTGTGGTCGTGGGTTCGAGCCCCACGGTGGGCGATTTTAGTGTTTTATTGCAAGGTTTCTTTTTGTTTCTTTTTTGATACTTTTTAATAGAATAATTAAAAAAAACGGGACTTGTTATTGTTTTATTTTCGTAATATTACTTACAGATAATTGTATTGTAAAAATAAAAATTTGTTAGTCATCTAATTTAGAGAAATATTAATTTTTATTTTTACCATGTTAGTGACCTAATCATTATACTTTCCGGATAATTAAATAGAGATAATTATCTTCTTCACCCACAAATATTTCTCAATTATTTTATAGTTATGGTTAATATTTAATAAACTTGATCTAAGAGTTGATTGCAGAATTTATTTTTTTAATTTTTACTTTTGCCTATTATATGCAAGCAATATCTTACTCAATTATATGATTGGATTTATAAACAAAAAATTACCAATATTATGTTTTTTCAAAGGATATCAGGGATAAATATAACATTAAAAAGGAAAATAACCCAAAATATTTGACATCGAAGTGAGAACTTCATTGCTTACATGGCGAGAATTCGTTGGTGGGTTATGTATGACTGGAGCGTGCTAAATAAAGATACAAACTAAGAAAAATAAATAAATAAATAAATAAAAACTTTAATGAATTACAGCTTCAAAATAGATAAAAATTCTGAAGATCAATCAGCATAGGCATATAGGCAGCTACTAGCAAAACAACAAGCTCCATTATTAACGGACACTCAGAGCGAAAGTGAGAGTGAAAGTGATCGTGAAATGGCATCAAGGTACTGGGTGGTGTCTCTTCCAGTACAAAATTCAGCCGCTTCTGTTTGGAATCGATTACAGGAACAAATCTCTAAACATTCATTTGACACTCCTCTTTACAGGGTCCGTTTAGATCTATCTTTAGTTATTTTTTTTATTTTTTTTGTTTCATTCTTAGTTTTTTTTTCAATTTTTATTATAAATTTCGATTTTGTTTTTTGCAGTTTAATATCCCCAACCTCCGTGTTGGAACCCTAGATTCACTCCTTGCACTTAGCGATGATCTCGTGAAGGTATTTGAATTTTTTTGAGCCGGATTTATAATTTTTTCCCCTCGCTTTTAATTGAATTTTGTGTAAGTTTATCGATTAATGAGTTTTAGATGTGATTCTAATGTCAATTCGAGGATTCTATTAATTTTAGGTGAAAATTCTACGCCATTATTTGTCTATGTATTCGAATCCTACCAATATAATAGATCTGTAGATTTTGCTAATAGTCACTGAATGGCAAAGTTCCATCTTTAGTTGACATTTTGATATTTTGAAAATTCCTTTAATTTGTGGAATTTGTGGAAATCTTTTGAGTTGGAGTTTTCTACTTAAAAAGCAACCTCTGAATGCTTACTGATAATTAGATCTATTGGTTGTGATGTAACCACTTTAAGGTAAATTGTAGTATTTGGCACTTTGTTGAGATTTTATTAATTCCTTTTTATTTTTTGAGAAGTGAAATAAGCCATCGCATCTTCCTTTGCATTTTGAAAGCGAGCTTTTTTAAGTTTATTGCATTTTTTATTTAGAATTTGAGCATTTTGTTATTTGATGTAACGTGCAGTCAAATAGCTTTGTTGAATCAGTATCTCACAAGATCAGGCGACAGATTGAGGAACTGGAGAGGGTATCAGGCATAGAGAGTAGTTCTTTGAGTGTTGATGGAGTACCAGTTGATACTTATCTCACTAGGTAAATCCTTGCCAGTGAAATTAGCGTGAATTTCAGGTCTGGTTTTGATATGTGATACTTGATGTTTATACTCTGAATTTGGTAAACTTCAAATATTTATGAGTGGGTTTCCTCGATATGTCTTTAAGTATTGATTTTTATTTAATGAGTGATTAATGTTTGTTATCAATTTGGTTTTGGTTTGTGTTGAAAGGTTTGTTTGGGATGAAGCAAAGTACCCAACTATGTCACCTTTAAGGGAAATTGTGGATGGCATTCACACTCTTGTGGCAAAGATTGAAGACGATCTTAAGGTATTGTTTCTCCACATGGATATATGTGTGTGCTAGTTATTCAATTTTAAGGCAGGCAATTAAGCATGTTGATAATTGCCCATTTGTTCTACGTGTATGTTGAAGCACAGTGTGTAAGCCTAGTAATGTAAAACAGAGTGTTTTAGTTTTCGATAGGGGTTGTTCTTTAAAAAGGATCCATTTTCCTTTTTGGTAGTCCAATCTAGTTCTCTGCATGTGCTATCTTTTAAGTTGATGTGTCGTTGCTACATTTGAGATCTGCATCATAGTGTTATGCTGCTCTTCCTTAACTGGACTACTTTTGCTGCTACCTTATCATAGGTGTTGATACAGGAGTGTGATATGAATTAAATTTAAAATGCAAAAGGAGAATGGAATGAATAATAGGCTTGATTTTCTGTTCTCTGAACCATTAATTGATTAATGCAAAGGTCATCATTGGCCTAGCCATCTTGAAACCAAAAATTTTTGGCCTGGTGGAAACGTAACTTATTAGTATTTATCAAATGATAAAACCAGGGAGAATCGTGATGGCCTTGCAATATGTCCAAGACTGGCATTGGCTGATAGATGAAAGAGCAGTTTTTTGAATTGGGCATGGAGAAATCTGCTACAGGGTCTATCTGCTACATTGGCTACTACATATAGCAATGGGTGGTTTTACTTTCAATTACTCAATGATTTACTTGGATACGTTGTCACTTTTAATGTGGTAAATAGTGGCTGGATTGAAAGATCTACCTTAGATTTGATGAGTGAGGGGTTTACCTTATAGGTTATTACTTGTCTGTTTGGTTTTGGAACTCGTTACCTCTCACTCCCTTGTGGCTTGAGGTGATAAAATAGACAAGTGGAAGGATCTACTGTGCCAGACACCTCATGACATGCAAAAAAGAATAAGAATTTGATTTGACATTGTTACAATTGTTGTAATAATAATGTCTTCCCATTGAGTTATTCATTCCATCATGAATGGGAATACCTCTCAGCCCTTGGTCACAACGTGAGCATTTTCTTTAGGTTTCCTTTGTTTTGTGCTGCAGCCAGAAGCTAGAGGGTTTATTTGCATAAGTTCTCTAGGAATTCTGACTCTTACGGTTATAAATTTCTTGTTATTTAGCTTTGGAGTTTTGTAGACAAATATATTGAATTGAATTTTTGGGTTTTGTGAAACTGTCTTTGTATTGTGCAAGGTTCGTGTTGCTGAGTATAATAATGTCCGCAGTCAGCTGAATGCTATTAATCGAAAGCAAAGTGGAAGGTACAACCATTTTTTGTCCTACTTGTGAAGAATATTATATTTTCCCGACTTAAATAATTACTTCTCTTCCTCTCTCAGCTTAGCTGTTCGTGATCTTTCCAATCTGGTAAAACCAGAGGATATCATTACCTCAGAACATCTTGTAACCCTGCTTGCCGTTGTCCCCAAGTACTCCCAGAAGGATTGGTTGGCTAGCTATGAGACATTGACTAGCTATGTGGTAAGAACTATTTTGTGCCTGTATAGTCGAACTCCAACTAATTAGCCCTAGAATGTCGTATAAATTTTTGGGGATATAGAATGCTATTTTGAATAGGTCCATCATGATATTGAAGTCATGTAGAATAACTGCATGTAAATTATTTTGTTTATTATGGTTTCTTCTCAATAATTGAGTGGGTTTTTTTCTTCTTCAGGTCCCCAGGTCCTCCAAGCTATTGTATGAGGATAATGAATATGCCCTTTACACTGTCACACTATTTGGACGTGTTGCAGACAATTTCAGAATAGCTGCACGTGAGAAGGGCTTCCAAGTGGGTGCAAAATTTGTGATGCAAGTGGATTTATGATGTAGAATGTTGCAATAATTTCTGCCTTGCATCTTTTTAAAACTTATTTTATGGCATCCTCAGTTCAAGTGTGTTCTGAATACAAGTTGCATCAATCTTGCTGTATTGTGTTAAGCTTTTGTTCGTTATTTGACTTGCTGGGTGATCCCCAATTTGAGTTTCATATTCTTTGATTTTCATGTTATTCAGATTCGTGATTTTGAATATAGTTCTGAAGCACAAGAAAGTCGTAATCAGGAGTTGGAAAAATTAGTTCACGACCAAGAGAGCTTGAGAAGCTCTCTTTTGCAATGGTGCTATACCAGTTACGGCGAGGTATGTTCTACTTTCCTCCATGAAATTTACAGCACAAATTTATCATGAGGATTGTCTTGCAATGCAATGAGTAGTGTATTCAAGGGACCCAATAAAATTGTTGCGAAATCAGGCAGCTAGTCTCTTGTATTCTTTTGTAAGGGAGAAAAGAATAATGGTCCGAATTACCATATACAGTATTTTTCATTATAATCACCATCATCATGTATTGTGTCATTGGTTTATTGTGTTCGTATGGTGGATTTTACACTGAATGGGGTTTCTGCCTCTAGGTTTTTAGTTCCTGGATGCATTTTTGTGCTGTACGTGTCTTTGCAGAGAGCATTTTGAGATATGGTTTGCCACCGTCTTTCTTGGTAACTCACTCTTCCATCCGTTAGTTCCTTTTGTTACCACTCTTTGGATTGTGAGCAAGCAGCGCTTTTGGTAATTTCAGGCATGTGTTTTAGCTCCCTCCGTGAAGGGTGAAAAAAAAGTGCGTTCAATTCTTGAAGAACTGTGCGGCAATGCGAACAGGTACTGGACTTTGCTGAATTTCAATAATCACGTATTTACCTTCTCTACTACTTCCTCCCCTGTCCATCTAGTTTTGATTCAAATAAATTCAGATTTTAAATACTCAGGTTTGATTTATAACTGAAAATTTAGAATCGTATTGGAACCATTTCACTAAATTCTCCAGTGTATTCACCTATGATGATGTGATAAAATATGCTGGGCTGTATTTTACACTTGGAAACTAACTACACTATGGGAATTCAAGGTTGTACTCTTCACAAAAATTAGAGACTGGCATTCCAGTGCTCAATTTCAGGTCTAAAGCTGTAATTCAATGGTTGCAAAGACAGCATCAATGAATATTCTCCTACAATGTTTTCCTAAATTTCCAGAAAGGAATATCAGCATGTTAGGTTGCGTTTGACACTTGGGAAACTAACCATACAATTGGAATTCAAGTTTGACTCTTCATGAAAATTAGATACTGGCATTCGAATACTCAAAATTTCAGGTCTAAAGCTCAAATTCCTTGCTTGCAAACGCAGCATCAATGAACATTCTCCTACAATGTTTGCCTGAATTTCCAGAACGGAATCCGAGTCATGTTAATAGTTGGGACTTTTTGTTTCGCATTTAAAAAGAATCTTTTTAGCACTGGAAGCTGAAAAATAAAAGGCAGCATCTGTTTAAACATTAAAAATTACTTTGTTGGAATGTAAGGAAAACAAAACACAAAAGCCAAAAGAAAAAGGTTAATAGAAAAATAGTAAAATTTGTGAAAAATAACTTGAGAAGTCAATGCACAGCTGCCTTGAAAATTCCCTGTGAGCATGCTCGTTTATTTGGTTTTTTCCTTTTTCATCTTAGTTTAAACTTGTAGACTTAACGTCTCTCATGTTGATGCAGAAAAATTTGTCTGCAAATAGTATCTTCTGTTTGATCATTCATATATCGATTTTTTTTGTTATCTAGTATTACCTAATTTTGCTCGTTCGGTAACTGATGCAGCACATTCTGGAAA
Organism: Citrus australasica; assembly: GCA_029618585.1. Taxonomy (NCBI): domain Eukaryota; kingdom Viridiplantae; phylum Streptophyta; class Magnoliopsida; order Sapindales; family Rutaceae; genus Citrus; species Citrus australasica. Next base: position 8,137,200 of record JARCIV010000002.1, on the reverse strand, counting down.
TCCGAAGATGATGGCGGAATGATGGCTGGTTTGGGAGGGGATGCTGATTCTCATCCTTATGTGTCGTTCACAATCAATCTTGTTTGATTGATACTGAGTCCCCCGGTTCCATGTCCGGTAGAATTCAGTCTCAAGTATTCCTCTGGACTAAAATAAATAATGGGCTGGAGTTGAAGATATGTATATTAGGATCAATAACTCAATTCTTTTGTTGTTTACTTATGATCTCAGCTTGGATAGTTCTGGTCAGTCTCATGGAGGAAGCTTGTGGAGAAGATCTTGCCATCTGAAATTTGTATTTTAAGTTATTATTTATGAGGTTTTATTTTCTGTATCTATTATGTTTCAATTTTCATGCTCTTCTTGAACATTAAATTTATTGTCCTACAATGATCAACAAGTATTGATGCAGTTTTGTGATGTTTGTTATTATGGTGTATTTACTTATTGGGAATGGGAATGGAAATTAAGGAATGAGATTAAATCATGTGTTTATTATTTAAATGAGAGAGAGAATGAGAATCAAAGTGGTGGATTTCACTCAAAATTGAGAATGACTACCGGAGTTCCCATTATTATGGGGGAGGTGGGGATGGGAATCTTAATCCCTACAGTGATTATATTAGTTCTATTTAATTTTTGAATTCTCATTTTATCCTTTGTTTTTATTATTATTATTAGGATCACTCCAAGCTACGGTTCAGCCGCTTTTGTCTTTTTTGGATTGTAAAATATCTTTGAACCCCTTGCACTTTGTTTTATTTTATTAAAACCCTTAAAGTATTAATTTCATCCCGTATAATTTTTAAATTTCCAAAATACCTTCTATTTAATTAAAAAATATAATAATTATTAAATGGATTATAATATTATAATTATAAATATAATTATAATTTTTAAATAGATTAATAATAATAACTAATTAATCTATTAACAATAATTATTATTAATAATTAATTTTTGAATAATAATAATAATTGCAAAAATTAAAGTACAAAATAATAATTATGACAAAAATTAATTAAGGATTTTATAGTAATTTATTACAATTTAACTTATTCTGATTTTGATTCTAAGACAAAATAAATACATAAATGGTAATACAATTCATTTTAATTACGATTCCTGCAGTTCAAGTAAATAAGTTATTCTGATTCCAATTTCTCATTTCGAATCTAGCTATTCCAATATGAATTCATTATGTTTTCAGCTAATTTCGATTATTGTTTAGTGAATACACTATAAAATTATAAACTATTATATATTTAATTAGACTACTCTATATTATTTATAATTTATTCGTAAGTGTTATAAAACTTTTTGCTTACCTATACTATAAAAATTCAACTTATCTCCTCACACTCTTTTTCATTTACTATTTTTTGTCAAAAGAGTTTCTGTTTACAATTTTGTTAATTATTAGTTTTAATAATTATTCAAAAATTAATTAATATTAATTATTGTTAATTATTATTAATAATGATTGTAAATAGATTAAATAATTATAATATTTTTTATTATTGTTATTAATAGTAATAATCCATTTAAAAATTATAATTATATTTATACTTATAATAAAATAATTACTATAATTATATTTTTTAATTAACGGGAGGGTATTTTGGGAATTTAAAAAATAGGGGATGAATTTGATATTTTAAGGGTTTTAATAAAATAAAACAGAGAATAAGGGGCTCAACAAAATTTTATAATATAGAAAGTTTCATAATATTTATGAATAAATTGTAAATGAAATAAAGTGTAAGGGGTTAAACAATATTTTACAATAACAATTTAGAAAATACACAAGCGATTGTAATTTATTTTTTGAATTACATGAGATTAATGATTAGATTACAATTCAAATTGAATGAGATTACAACTGATATTATTGAGACTAGTTTACATTAATTCTTATAGAAAAATTATCATTGCACCACTTCTGTTTTGTCTTACGTTTATCCAACCACCACAAAATTCTAACATGTTCTCTGCACCACCTTTATTTTTTTTAATTTGTATCAACTAGTCACTTTTGAACTAACACTGTTAAATAATTTAAATAATTTTACCCTTAAATAAATTAAAAGACCATTTTATTTTATAAAAACTTTAAAAAATAAGAAAATTATAATTATAAAAATACTCATAAATTTAATAAAAATAAATCTCAAATAGAGCTGCTTGACTAATTTTTATTAAATTTAGATTTTATAAAATTTTAATAATTACTGTATTTTTATTAAAAATTCTAATTTTTCAAAATTCTAATAAAAATCAACGAATTTATTTATTAAAAATTATTATTTTACAAAATTTTATTAAAATAACTGAATTTATTTATTAAAAAACAAATACCAAAATTTTAATAATTTAGGGGATTTTTATTAAATCCCAAAATTTTGCAATTATTTTTATAATTATAATTTTTATTTAGATTTATTTAGATTTTTATTAAAAATAAAAATTCTAATTTTGTGATTTATTTTTATTAAAATTATGGGTATTTTATAACTATAATTTTTTTTATTTTTCAAAACTTTTATGAGATAAAATGGTCGTTTAATTTATTTAGGGGTAAAATTATCATTTCGTTTAAATTATTTAATGGTGTTAGTGCAAAAGTGGCTAGTTGATTTTTTTTAAAAAAAAAAAAGTGGTACATAGAACATATTAGAATTTGTGGTGGTTGGATGAATATAAGACAAAACAGAGGTGGTGTAATGATAATTTTCAATTCCTATATAGCATTGTCCATATTTTACCCTTTCTAATATTCGAGCGGTGTCTACTCCACTCACATTCCGAAAGGGAGAAGATTGTCTTCACTTAATTATATACCATAATTAAGGAAGGAAATAAGCCCCTACATGCGTCGTAGGGATTCGAATCGCTGCCCTCACAATTGTGAACTGTAACTTTGGCGAATTATTATTATTATTATAAATGACAATAATCAACTAAGGTCGGTTTAGTAACTTGTAACAATTCATTCTGATTTTAAGATAAAATAAACACATCAATAACAATACAATTTATTTCAATTCCGATTTCTACAGATAAAGTAAAAAATTTATGCTGATTCATATTCTCTATTTCGATTTCAATCCATTCTGATTCTATTTCATTCAAACTCTAGTTCATTCTGATTACTGATTAATAAATGCACCGTTAATGTGTTGACTACTCTACAATGACAGCTACGCGGAACTGGTTTTCAATTTGAGATGTTAGACGGTTATTTCTTACAAAGTAAGTAGACACGCACACACATATAAATAAATTCTCCATTGAAAATATTATCAAGGAACTCAAATTTATTCAGTTGTGTATTCAAAAAGTTATCGGCATCAGTGAGTATTTCTCTTTTATCATTTCGTAATCTCTCTTTAAACAGGGTAGTTGCTTTTTTGACAAATATATATATATATATATATATGCAGAGAGAGAGAGAGAGAGAGAGAGAGAGAGAGAGAGAGAGAGAGAGAGAGAGAGAGAGACTTGGTTGGATGGAACTACGGGAAGCCTGAAAATTTTAGAATTGGGGTAAGTGGAATCAAAATTGATTGAACTATTTCTGGTGCCATAGGTTTTTTTTTTTTTTTCCATTTTTTGATAACTTATATTTTCTAATCGCGTAATTAATATTCATAACTTTTAATACTGATACAGATTTAGCGTTAATGCAAGCCTTATTCATGCGAACAATTATTTTTTGTGAAATTTTCTATACAAGTTAAAAAGGACGGTCCAATTATTATGTACCTAGGTGTAGGGAAAACGACACAGCCACAAATCTTCACTAATATACAGTAATGCAATAACAGATAAAAATGGAAATTCAAATATTCCCATAGTATCATAAAGATGCGGTGGTCGGATTTTTTTAAAGAAAATTAAACAATAGAAACGAATATCAAATGAGGCAAATCCCCCATGTAGTTATTCTTTTTTAAATAAGAGTGCACGAACAATTTTACAAAGTAATTTTTAGTTAATTTTTACTACTTTTTTACTTCACAGAGTTTTTATCACAAATCTCATATTCCCATAAACTGATAGTTTAGGCGTTAAATAAACACTCAGCAACTGCAAGTTCATAATTAGTGTGCGCATTTCCTGCACCTGACCTAAATCCCCAATCCTGAGTTATTCCGTTTAACGGGCAAACTCCTCAGAAAATGCCCAACATTTTAATTTGCAAAGGTCGAGACTCTAGAGTGAGAAGTCACCTCTCGCAGTCATTGACCAAATTTTTAGAGGCATCAAACAGTTTATCAAGTGGAAGCAAATTTTGATGACAATTATCTCTCAAGAAAAATTTTCCCCAAAAATGTCAGGAAAGAAAAAAGTTTCAAAGGTACTCAGCAACAAAAAAAACAGCAGTAATGATGATCTAATAAACGTACACTCCACGCATTTGCGAAGAGAAATCAGGTACTCTCCCCTTGCACATTATTTTGTCACCTATTCATGGGGAGGATTGCGAGCTGGATATCAGAGTGAAATTTCATGTATAATCTAACTACAAAAGTTTTCTGATATTTGGATGAAAACAAAACCATCCTCAGCAAAAGCAAATCTTAAGCTCGAAAAAATAGTTCTCAATTATAAAGAATACTCTGACTTGAGACACTCAAGCGCCTTCAATTTTGTCACCTATGTTTATTAATCCCTATCAAGAAGTTCTCCTGGAATCCACAAAACCCAAAATAAAACAATTCTATTTGGTTGACCTACACCTTTGCAAGCTCAGCAGGAGCAGGAGCAGGAGCAACAGGAGCAACACCACCAGTGGTTGGCCTGAATATTCATATCAAATCATATAATCAGTCTATCTCAATAGCACAGGGATACCAAATTAATACAAAGTGAAAATTAATAATAAAAGGAAAGAACTTACAGTCCCACAAAAACTTTGAATGCATCATAGATTCCCCATTGAGCTCCAGTGAGTGTTCCAATCATGACAATACGGAGAGGAAGCCCACGGGTAAACAGACCCCACAAACCTAGCTTCTTCACAGCCTACAAAACCAGAAAATGGGTTTAAAACAAAGAATAGCCTTAGTGCAACAGTTTAGCTTTTATAATATCAAGTCAAGGTAGAGCACTCACATCACCAACAGTTGCTCCTTTGGCATTGTTAAGGAAAGAGACAAGATTGTCAGCAGGATGCGACACAATAGCACAGAAAACACCAGCCACATAACCACCAGCAAAACTTATTCCAAGCTGCAGAGGTTTGCTGCACTGGTCCTTTGGTGTGGGAACTGCATGCTTGTAGATCATCTCAACAATGGTTTCAAAAGAAGCAAACTTCATCATAGTATCTGCAAGGAAAGGCATCTTTCTCTGTTAAAAACACTTGGCCCTCAGTAGCAACTATGGTGCAGGGTTTAGGAAAGCCCATATATTGAGAAAACAGTTAAATTCATGCCGATCAAGGTGAATAGTAGCATCAATGTGAATTCTAAACTGAATGATGCAAAAAAGAATGGAAGAACAGTAGAAGGCTTTTCAACTATGGGAAGCAAATAAGGAAGCAAGAATATCAAACATCGGGTAAAATCCAACACAGCAAAAGAAATAACTCAAAGGTAAGAGATCCTGAAATTAGAGAGAATGGACATGAACCAATGACCTCAGGTTGTGAAAAACAGTTAAATGCAGAAAGAAACACAAGTTGCATAATATGCATGTCAAAGCAAAGTGATTGTGGTAGTCCTTGTTCTCTGAAAACTCAACAAATAACTACGCCAATGATTCAAGCAATACTTACCGTGCTTAAAACGTTATATTATGTCTTCAAAAGCACGAAAGTTAAATCAAGAAAACTGCAGTCACTCCATAAAAAAAAAGTGTAAAAAACAGCAAGAACATGCGATGAAGAAGCAATCAAATTCCATACATCTAGGCATAAGGAAAAGCCATCAAAGAATAACTATATGACAAGAGCAATAATTTAGCAAAGTAAAACCACCAACTTACATGGAATCTGACGCCCCCAAAGAGGAACAATACCCTTGTACAAACTGCAATAATTCAAGAGAATAAGTTAGAGACAACATCTTCCTGCACACAATAACGTGCATTGCCAGGAAAACAAAGGAAAAGCATTAAATAACATACCCAAGAGCGCCCTCAGATTTAACAAACTTGGGAAGTCCATCACCCAAACCTCTGGCAAAACCAGGCTGAGTCTGAACACGGACCTTCACGGCCTCAAAGGGGCAAAGAGCAACATCAGCAATGAACTCAGCAGAAGCAGAGCCAGCAAGGTAGATTAAAGTCTTGTACTTAGCAGCATACTCTGGACCAGCAATGTCAGAGTAGTACTTCTTGAAGAACTCGTAGAATCCAAACTTGCAAGCACCTTGGGCGCTGTAACCAAGCAAGGTAGGTACCCATCCCCTGAAGAAGCCCCTGATTCCCTGTTCCTTGAGCAAAACTCCAAAACCAGATGATATGCTTTTGTACTTAACAGGATCAATCTGAAATAAACAACAATCTCAATGTTAGTTTATATCCTCCTGCACATTATAATTAATAGGACACATAATTGTCCAGAGACATAATATGCGATAACCAGAAAACCAAGAAATGAACACTGTTACATCAAACAGGAGCATAGGTACATGAGCTATGGCGTTAGATGTTTGTTCATTTCTTGGTTATACTAAGAAGCAAAGTATCAACTATGCAGAGGATTTTACAAAGCAGAAAAGAAACACTTCTACTATTAACATAATAAATATTTCAAAAAAAAAATAAAAGAAGCAAAAAGTTGTAGATCCAGCCATAAAAAAAAGGATCATGATTGCAAAAGAAAATTGAAAAAAAAAAATCGCCGATCCAATCTAAAAAGAAGTTTAGCAAACAAATCTATATAACACGTAAGTACTGCAATTTACACAGATCTAATCTAAGGCCAACTCTTAACACTAAAACGATCAAAATAAGGTCAAAACGACGTCAAAAGAGACAGATCTGTAATTGAAAGGACCTGCATATTGCACTTGACGAGGTCAAGAGGAGTGACGGCCGTGTGAGTGAGACCGCAGCTGAGGATCCCGCCGACGGTACAAGCGGCGTAGAATGCAGGGGAGTACATCTCTATCTTCCATGGCTCGCTCGGTGCCGCAACAACGAAGTTCCTCCTCGCCGTGGATGGAGTAGCCGGCGACGTGGCGGCTGCTGCGGCTCCATTGAAAGCCGCCGTGGACGGGAAGGATGTTTGGGAGGAGTAGAGGTAGCTTGGTATCAGAGAGTTTTTCCTATAAGATTCTGTGAGGGCCATTTCGGAATTTTTGGAATTTGATTTTGAGAGTAAAAAGCTTGATTGAATTATAGAGAAAAAGAGCGAGAGAGAGAGATTCTTCTAATTTTCTCTTTCTCTTCTCCTCCTCCTGTCTCTCGCTGCCAATTTGTTAGAAGTTCGAACCCGGGCAGAGCAATTCCGCTTTTATTGGACTGAATGAAAAACCCTCGCGTAATTTATAGGGATACGCCGCATATTCATTTGCCCCTGTGTTTTCAGTTTAATCACGATCTCGCCACCACCAATCCTTCAACTGTGGCTGGTCCTGCCTGTGTACAATTACCGAATTACCCTCCGAGTTGGTGTGCAGGACTTGATGTTGATTTATTTGATTTGGTCAATTCCGTCAACGTGCTTTAATTGTAAGCACTTCTTACTTTTTCTTTCGAATCAAACTACAAGTTCTCAATGGAAAATAATAATAATAATAATAATAAAAGTCAAACTGCAAGTTTATTCAAATAGAGACACATAATCACGTAATGTTTGATTGACTGTGTTTTCTAATGTTACAATTAGAAGTTTTAAATTCACATATTATGTTTGTATAGTAAATTTCAATATTAGGATTTGATTATAAATATATAATTCGGAACATAACTCTAAAATTAGCACTAATAAAAATGAATTCTAATCCCGTTTGTTTGTCTGCGTGTCCCGTTTGATTTGAACATTACGTTTTGTGATATTAAACCTTCAGTCATACAAAATGCATATATAAATGAAATTATGAATCATGTGTTTCAGGTAAAGGAGAGAAAATATTTAACATGAAGGGCAATTTTACCGAAGAATCATTTTGAACAACCGATAGCCATGTGAGCACATGGCTGATGCCATGAATCTGGGTTGGAGGTTTTTACCGCTTACTTTGTAAGACAGGGCGGCCCAGCTAAGCACATTCGTCATGGTTTTTTTTTTTTCTTTTTGAAACTGATTAATCATCATATGGTTACTGTATTACACAGAGATATATACAACAACTGCTATGACAGCAGGTCATTATACTGATATTACAATCAGATATATATACATGGAACTTACATTAATGATATTACAATAAGATATATATACATGGAACTTACATTATTACAATTCTATTATATGAAGTACATGCCCATACAAATACCCCTCACAGAGGAGGGATGTCTCTACTCCACTCGCATTCTGCAAGGGAGAAATAGGTTATAAGTCTCCACACAATTAAATTTAATTGAGGGAGGTTGAGTCCGTGTGGACTCGAACCATTGCCCTCATAGTCATGCTTAACTTTGAGGACAATGGTCCACCACTGGACTACAAGCCCAAGTGGCAGCACATTCGTCATGGTTGATTGACATATTCGTCGACATATTTTGGGAAATAGAAACATCAACACGGTTATGCTGTTTCTCCTTTTTCAACTTGCACAACTTTGCTAAATTACTGTTTTGATTATTTTTTAGGGTTAATTTTAGATTACTCCATCATAAATTTAATATTTTTCAATTACTTCTCTTACTTTTTTTAAAAAATTTTAAATTATTTTATTTTTGTTCTAAATATAAGAAAAAGTGGGTGTGAAATTGAATTTTTTTTTCTGTTTTCCTAAAAGTTCTTAAGAATGAGGCCCTTATTACAATGATTTTGATTTTCGAAATTATTAAATATAATTCCCATATTTTTTACTGAAGCTACAAAATCAGTTGCATGAGAATTTCCGTCAACTGCTCGCTAATCTCAATCAATTATTATCTTCGTTTCTTTTTCCTTATTCATGGAATCAATTGTTATCTTCAATCCTTCAATCTTTCATGACTTTTCCGGTCTATGCAGATCCAGTCTATCATTCAATTCATGATTGTTCATGTCACTATCTTTATTAGAATCTTCTAAACCAAATAAAGATGATAACTTCAGATTACATTAATCTGTTTAATTAAAGCATATTATATGTTACCAAAAAAAAAAGCATATTTATAATATTTTTATATAGGGCTGAGCCCAACACAACCACATTCTTGATCAAAAGAAAAGGCAGGTCAATGATAACGGCTCGGATAGGATACCATTCGACTTTGACTTGAAAACGTAAAAATGAAAATATTTGCGCATGCTGCATCTGGATTTATAAAATTACAAGTCCTACGTTCTTCTAGATAAAATTTACAATTAACAACAATACATCATTAGAAAGTTAAGGCAAATGAGCAGCAGCAAATCAAGGACTGCATAACCGAAAAATCAAAACAATAAATACAGAATCCATTTGAATTTGAGAAGGTACATCCTTTTATAAGAAATGGGAATCGTGAACATCTCTTCCCCAATTAAGGCATTCAATATTCTTAACGTGTTGATTTGGTCTAGGCCTTGATTACATTATGAAGGCCAAGAGATTCTTCTCATTTTCAGTTCGTGAAGAGACTACTGGCTCAATGGACAACATCCCGTCTTCTTCTTGCTCATGGAGTCCAGATAAACTTGACAGCCCTCTCCAGTCTCTATGGCTTCGGACAACTCTCTCAGGTCAGTTTTCTTTCTCTTTCTATTGTAAGCATGCATATCATGATACGATCACAATTAATAATATGCAAGTAAATGAAGAAAACGGATGACAGAAATTAAAAGTCAATAAATTCAAAGGCAATGTATCGGAGTATTAGTTTAATTTACTAAAGAAAACATCAAGTATATATATATATAAACATTTTCCCAGGTGAGAAGAGAGAGTTGATAAAACAGATACAGGGACCATGTATATGCTAGCATTGAGGTCTTAGGTTCAGTGGAGAGGGTTCTTTAATGAAGTATGCTGGACTTTTGAATCTTGATTATGCTTTTGTATGTATTTTTCATATATTTTACAGAGTCGGACAAGAAGATGAAGGCCATGATGACCCTTTTGGAAGAAGGGGAAGTCATTTCAGTTGAAACAGATGATATCTGTAGCAGACGGAAACCAGAGCTCATAAAAATGCTAGAAGATTTCAACAGATCTTACCGTGCTCTAGCAGAACAATGTGACAAGCTGAGGTCCAAATCACATCATTTGCTTCATTCAGGATCTTCTTCTACATCCTCTTCCTCCAGAAAAATGGGGCACCCAAGCAACAACCAAAAAAGAACTGTAGGAGGCTTTGATGACCCTAAATTCGAGGCATCTGATACTCAGTCTGAATCTGCCGTTGAAGTTCCTGATGTTGAATGTAATAGTGCTAATTCTCACTTTGAATACCTGAACAGACTAGCAGATGAATTGATGTCAAGTGAACCATGCAAGATGACTATGAATAAAGAAACTGAAATCATAGATGACAAAAAGGAAATAGAAATCACAGAATTTCCCAACAAAGAAGAGATGAAGATGAATGGCTCTGAAGGCCAGGCTACAATTGGAGAGTTTGAAACAGGTGGTCCTGGGAGGAAGAATACATGGCATGAGCTAAAATTTCAACTTACAAAACTAATGGAGGAGAGTCTCCGGCAGCAAGCCGAGCTGTTAAAGAGGAATGATGAAAAGAGAAAAATCATCGATAAACTCAGGGCACACATAGAATGCTTAAGAAGTCAGAACAGAGCCCTCCAGAGTGATCTCAGATTCTCAAAAGTTGAGGTGAAAAGCAATCAGACTTCACGATTAAGTGGACTAAGCTTCAATAAGTTCTTCAAAGCTGGTTGTTCATGATTCGTTCAAATTTTGGTGAACAAAGCACAGTGTCAATTCATTATCCACTTTACAGAATTGGACATGGGCTTATGCAATTTCGAAGGATCCGTTCTAAACAAATTCTTCGAAGGTTGGTCAACATGATAATCTATATCAACTATCAATTGAGACAATATCTTTCCTTACTCCTTTATAACAACGTACATTGCAGTCAATGATAATCATATATTGCAATAACGCAGGCGCTCATGCAAATTTCACTTTGGGCTCACAGTTCCCAGTTTACTGTATACACTTGACAGATTGCTTGCTTCTCTCATTGCCCCTGATGTCTACACTTTATCATATAGTAAGAACTGCATCATAAGTACCATTTAGCCTCAGCTTAAACTCAAAAAGTTATACAATAGCTGAACCCTTTTGTACATATTCGCGCTTCACAGTGAATTAATTCAGTATGGATTTCTTGAAAAACAATACCTTCTTTCAGAGCTGTGATTTACTACAATTTTACACTTAACATTTACATAAAGTTCACTTCAATCATAGAAATGTCACCAATAATCTCCACATGAGCACAGACCATCCTTGAAATAATGAAATCTCTTAGAATCTCTAACCACAATTTCACGATCAACAACCTTTGAGATCAATCTGATTACCGTATGACAGTCACCACAAACCCTCAGATTCTTAATGATCCGAATTGTACTTCCAGGAACCGAGTTCATAATTGCAAAAGCAACAGCCAGCTTTTCACTATGTATTCGCAACGTCATTTCCTTCTCTTCCTGATCGACATCATGAATTACTGATGTCATATCGGTTACATAGCCAACTTCTTGCAACTTCACATTTAGTTCCTCCAAATACTCATAGATCTTCTCATGTTGAGGATGCTCTTTATCTCCAACCAAGAATGCATGAACCTTACCCCTCAGTTCAACTAAACTGAATCCAGGAGTTTTAGCTAGTCTACGATTCTTCATAAGTGATCTCGTCCTCTCAACATCTTCCCACCTTCCAGCATTGGCATATATGTTAGAGAGTAACACATGGTACCCACAATTATTTGGCTCTAATTCAAACAATTTCTTTGCAGCAATCTCCCCGAGGTCCACATTCTTATGAATCCTACAAGCTCCCAGGAGCGAACCCCAGACTACAAAATCAGGCTTCACCTTCATCCCTTCGATTAAGTCATAAGCCTCCTTGAGTTTACCAGCTCGCCCAAGAAGATCAACCATGCAGCCGTAATGCTCAACCCCAGGTTCTATATTAAACTCATGACCCATAGTATTCAACCAGTGCCAACCTTCTTGTACAAGACCAGCATGGCTGCAAGCAGATAGAACCGACACAAAAGTAATATAATTTGGTCTTACACCAGCTTTTATCATCTTATAAAATAGATCCAGAGCTTCTCTGGCACGACAATGCATTCCATAACCAGCAATCATAGCAGTCCATGACCTGACATTCTTTTCCTTCATCTGATTAAATGCCTTCCTTGCTAGATCCACTTGCCCACATTTGCAATACATGTCAATAATAGAAGTGCCCACAATCACACTCTCCTCCAAATCCATCTTTATAACCTACATAAGCCAAATAAATAAATTAAGCATTATCCACAGATGAATAATCACCCTTAATGGGAAAAGGAAGCTCAAGTACCTGATCATGTATACACTTGCCCAAACGCAAGGCTCCTAAATGTGCAATGGCTAACAAAACAGCAGACAATGTAACAGCATTGCATTTAACATCAGTACTCTTTACCATTTGATCGAAAACATCCAGAGCCTCAGCAGCCAATCCATTTTGTGCATAAATAGCAATAATTGAATTCCAAGTAACTGCGTCCTTCTCAATCATTCCATCAAACACTTTCCTAGACACATCCACTTGGCCACCCCTTGCATATGCATCTATCAAAGTATTGCCAACACCCACTTCACTATCAAATCCTCTCTTTATAACAAACCCATGAGCACCTTTAGTCACTCCATTAACTGTAACACGAGAACAAGCTGATAAAACAGAAGCAATAGCAACTGAATCAACAAAAACATTGTCACTGTTTTCACTTGCCCCTCCACATTCACTCTCCTCAAGTAAGAACTCCTTAAAAAGCAATAAAGCTTCGCGGGCATTGTCGTTTTGGACATACCCAGTAAGCATCGACGTCCACGAAACAATATTTCTAATTCTCTTTGGAATTTCATCGAATAGTTTTCTAGCATCGCTTAACTCGCCGCATTTCGAGTACATATCAATAAGAGCTGACGAAACGAAGACGTCTCGGTGAAAGCCGAAGATGAAAGCTTGTTGGTGGGCTTGTTTGCCCGAGTGAAGGTCGTGCAAAGCAGAGCAAGATTTGATAGCACACGGGAAAGTTGAGCGAGTTGGCGCAAGAGAGAGCTTGCGCATTGAAGAAAATGCGCGAAGGGCTTCCACTGAGTCGCCGCCTCGAGCCAAATCGGCAATGACCGAGTTCCAAGAAAAGACATTGTTCTTGTCTACGTACTTGTTGAACAACGTTGTTAGATTTGTGTTAGTTGAGTGCTTGTCGACGTTAGAGACTACGCTTAAAACGGAACTAGACTTCGAAAGCTTCATTTGTTCTTCTTTTGGGATTTATTATGTTGGGTAATAACATATATAAAAATATATTTCTGTAATATTTATTAAACCTTTATTTTTTTTTTAATGATAGAAATATTACAATATAAACTATTAATAAATTATTAATGTGGGAAAATTTTCCCTTGGCTTGAAAATATTGCACCCTTGAAGATTTCAGCAAACAGTATCACTTTACTTAATATTAAGTAAATATTGATAGTAATAAATAAAAATATACACGTGTCAAAAGATCTTTCAAAATTAAGTTATGCTCAGGAGTCTGAAGGCATCAAGGCTTAATAATAATATTCATCGGACGGAGGGCATGAAGCTACATCAGCCCTCTTGCAAAGTATATGATATGGTTTTAAAACGGCATGGGTTATTAGGTACAACTGAGTGCGTAATCAACAGAGAGCTAAAATCATAACAAACACAGTACAAATTCTCACAGCAATAATGGCAAGGCCACCATCAGACTTAGCGGCACAGGAGGAACTCTTTCCGATAAACTCGCCCGAGCTAGGTGCCGGTGCAAATGCCTCTGAATTTTGGGAAGTCGGAGAAGGGAAGAATGATGACATATCTGGAGCATTCACGTACGGCAAAATAGCAGGAGAAGCCGAGATTACGGGCTCACTGGTTGAACATAGGAAATGCAGATTAAGAAAGAAGATGACAGTAAGGAGAATAGCAGATGACGCGGAGACAGTAGAAGCCATTGGTGATTTTATCAGGTGGAGCCAGAGGGATAAATATAGTGAATTTTTGAAAGAAAAGGTATGGGGTATGTCTTGTCTGTTGCGTATCACGGGATTGACAGTGGCACTTTTAATTTGCGCTGATGTGCGCATGTTTATTACCTCTTTGTCTTGCTTGATTTGTCTCGTGTTGTCAAAAGATGAAAAGATGCTTTTCTACGTGACTGCTGTGAGATGAAGCGTACTGTACCCTATACTACAAGTGGCAATGCATCTACATAATGCTGCACAGGATGTCTCCTTTTCACATGCCTAAGGCTTTGTTTTTTAACCAAAGAGCGAAGACGCCTCTCCTTTTTGTTTTCTTACACTCTTTCCTTGTGAACCATGCTACCTGTAAAAAAAAGTTCAGCCACATAAGAAGCATGTGTAGTTTCATTCATGTAGTGCTCCTGTCACATTCTCACTTCATCACCTTCCACTAATCCATTGTCTGTGTACAAGAGATTCAGCAAGATAAAAGAGGCAAAATTACATGGTACTCCAAAATGAACTTGTTTCTCTCTGGTCCCTACTCCTCTAGCCTAGTATCATGAATTTAATTATATAAACTAATTGAAGAATAACAAGAGTGAGCATCAGGTCACTTGACATTTAGTACTTTGGAGCTCAAGTGAAGTTTGATCAAAATATAACGGCATGCCTTAAAGCAGCTCCATTTGAATTGTACAGATCATAAAGGAATACAAGCTTGTCAGCTTTCTTGAATTGGAAAACATGATTTTCAAATACAGGAAATGCATAATGTTTCACTCGATTATAAAAACTGTGGTGAATGCTACACATCAAAAGAATTATGCATACAAAGATCCGACTGCCAAATGAAGTTTCTTTCTCTCTTTGGAGTCGGTAAGTCTGTAAATAAATATATCAAAAACTACAAGAAGTTGCAGAGGCATCGCCGATTCATCTGATAAAAATGCACTGCAGCATGAGTATAATCTACAAGACAAAATTACGACGTCCTCTAGTGAATAACAAGCAGTTCATTCTTCAACAAGGGTACTGCACAGAAGTATGCGAGGACTCTATAATTAGAGAAGCCTCAGATGTGCAGTATCATTTAACCTTTTTATCTGCCAACCTGTTCTCCATGAATGTTGTAATACTGTCACTGAAGAATCTTCTATGCAGATCTTATGTGCCATTACTGGACTGCAGCCTAGAAGGCCCGTTAACAGACACTTGATAGGCACTGAATGAGTAAAAACACCAACACATGAGGTCATAATATTCATAGAAGAAGATGAGCTTCTGACACTTAAATCGTGGAGGTCACTCTGAGGGTTTGAATCCCGAGGAGACATCTCATCTTCAACCTCGTGATCACCAGTAGTTGTCACAAACTGTAACCGACTTTTACCAGACTTCTTCCTTGTGAGACCTTGTCGATGCCTGTGCAGTAAGTCCCAGTGGGGTGTGGGGAGAGAAGACGCATCCCGGTCATGAACCGAGTTAGTTAGAGAATGAGAGTTGTGTAAGAACCCTTGGTTCTCATTCTGGTGATGTGCAGAAAAATCTGCTCTCAATTTATCAGCAAGTCCCAGGACCGTATCATTCAAGAATTGAACCATCCGAAATTCTACTTGCCTGAGTGATTCTCCTGATGGTGGAGCAAAATCAGGCTGGTATCTTTCAATTAAGCTCAAAAGTTCAGGCGTGTATATTTCTGATCTGAGGCATCCCTCCCAATGACCCAGACTCATCTCCATAAGTGCATCCAATGATTGTATCTGCTCCTCTGCAAAATTCATTTCCTGCATGATTTCATCGTATAAAGATTTGTAAATCAACCATTCAACTATCATTCCATATTAATTTATTTTCACAATCGCTTCAGCTTCCAATTCAAATAATTGTTACATTCAAACCAAGACCAACTAATCACAGACTTAGAACATACTACATCTTAATGCGCCCGTTCATTACCAATACTTTCAGTTTGTCTAAGATTACTTTCGTTGAATTTCTGCATGGTTCTTCGAGCGAAAGAGCTTTCCTATAAAGCATATATCAAGTGATTCTCCAAAAACAAATACTTATCAAGTGCTTGTCCACAATGCAGTTCACGTGTTCACCCATACTGTAAAAATGAAAGCAAATTTCCTAGTTATTTGAAAGTGCTTTCAATGTCACCAAAAACAATTTCATCATATATAGGCTTAATCAACTAAAAGAATAAATTAAATGAAACCCAGAAACACGGATCAATTCTCTAAAATGCACCATAAGCATAACCGGAACAGAAGCTAATTCAGTCAAAAGTACCTGACAAACAGATAGCGCCATGGATCTAGCCCGATCCAACGGCGAAGAATAAACGGCATTAAACCTAACCCCTTGAGAATGCAACAAAACAGCCAATGCCCTAGCTTGCCTCTTCCCATTAGCCGTCAGTTTCGCCACGTGGCATCTCCCACCGACCAAATCCGGTCTCAAATTCAACTCACACTCCCCGTGACTGACCAAAAACACCTCCGTCACATTCCGATCCTCGTCCGCCAACGAACCCCGCGACAGAACTGAGGCAGGTGGAGTCGTAGGAGGCGCCAAGACATTGTACGGGTCCCACACCTTGATCGACGGCCCCAGTCGCGGAGTTCCCAGGGAGGAGAGCTGGGGGGATAAGGGAGATGCGGACGCGTGGCAAGGCAACATTTCGGGTTCCTGTTCTAGAACTTTCTTCACTAATTGATTGTCTAGTAATTCGGTAGTGTTATGATTGTCATTGTCGTCTTCTTCCTCTTCGTCTTCTTCTTCTTCGCTATCTTCGTCAAGTACTTGGACGGACTGATTGGATCCCATTTTTTTTTATTGTGAATTTTGTACGAACTGGAGAGATCTTACATGGGGATGTGGTTTGAATTTTGGGATGCAATGATTGATTGTTCTTGAAAGTACAACAAGGAGAGTGTGTTGTGTCTGAGAGAGAAAGAGAGAAAGGGAGGTGAGTTTTTAAGACAATGAGTGAGATCTGTGAAGGGGTGTCTCTTTCCCTGAGTTTTTCTCCCGTTGAGTTGGGGAAAGAATCTATCAGAATTTGCTGCAAATCGAATTGATATTGGGGAATGTCCTGTGTTACCGAGAGAGGTGCGAACATGTGGTACAACTGGATTTACAAAAGTAGAACCACTGTAAATTATAATTCGGTAAATTAATAATCTTTTTTGTTTAATAAATTTTCGTGGTCCCGCTTAAACAAATAGATTAAATTAATAATTTTGATAAAATCAGACGATAGTACTTTTTTAAAAAATTATATAATTTTATGTCCTCATTCAAATTATAAATGTAGTTAATTATTATATTTTAATTATATAAAATATGACTTTATTATTATTTATTTACATAAAATATGACTTTATTATTATTTTTTCTTAAATTTAAATTTTTTAGGATCTTATTTCTTATTTTTCTTATTGCATCTAAAATATGTAGAGTCGGCTGCTTAAATTGTAATACAAAATTATGAAATATTGTTGATACTTTGAGTGTTTCTTTGTGCGTAACAAACTCCAAAACTATTGAATGATCTCAACTTTTTCTTGAATGAGATTTTTATTGATGTTAGCAACAATTCTATCATAGTAACCCCATTCTTTAATTATTGTCTAAGTTCATGAATGGCTTCTTTACTAAGGATTCATCTAAGTACTGAGAAGTCATTTCTTCCACAGAACCAATTTTGCAATGTTGAAAACAATTTGCTATTGTCTTTGCCTGGACATTTGTTGTCCAAGTTGTGACTATAAAATTGATTGCACCCAGAGCATTTATTTTTACTGGATTGGTTTGCTCTAATTCATAACCCTCCAAAATTCTACGGTAAAGTTGGCTATGATAATGCATCTTGAAAGCTCTTATGATCCCCGCTTCACATGGTTGTATTTTTTTTTAACTGACTATTACAATCAGACTTGTAACTCATATTTATATGAGTCTTAATATTTACAATCATACTATTACTCATATTTACATGAGATTATTATTGGGACTAATAAATAATTTTTCATGAAGCACTGTCTAGATATTTACTCTCTTTAATATTTAAGGGACGTCGAATATTAGATGTCTACTATTTACAATCAGACAATCACTCATATTTACATAAGACTATTACTGAACGTCTACTCCACTTAGGGATGGCAAAATAACCCCGACCCGGACGAACCCGGATAATTCGTGCCTGGTTGAACCCGTACCGGAATGTAAAAAAAAAAGGGTCCGGAATAGATTTTAATAACCTGGATATATCCGGGTCTGGGTCCGGGTCCGGGTCCGGGTCCGGGTCCGGGTCCGGGTTTAGGTTAACCCGTACATCTGAAACCCGGACCCAGATTTCTAATTTTAATATTATTTTTTAACTAATTTTATTGATTAATCTAGATGTGTTATTGCTCGGAAATGTATTAATTTTTTATTTTTAGAATTTTAGAAATTGATATTGATTTATTGATCCGGGCTCAAAACCTGGAATCTGGAAACCCGAATTTTTCCAAGTTGAACCCGGACCCGGACTCGGGTGAAAAAATCCAAGTTAAAATTTGGATCCGGAAAAAGAAAATAGTATCCGAGTCTGGATCCGAAAAAGCTAAACCCGGACTCGGACCCGTAATTTGCCATCCCTAACTCCATTTATATTGATAAGGGAGAAAACTAACTTTCACTCAACTAAATGAGGAAGAGCTTAAGCTCCCACAATACTTTTGTGGAGGCTTGAACTTGTGAGGGCAGCAGGCCAACCGCGCAGTCAAAAATCACGTGGTGGGATTTTTAATGTCATGTTAGGTGGCAAATAGAATAACTCAGTATTTCGTAATTCTTCAATATTTTTTCTATGGGCTGGATTTTTCCCTTGCATTTTTCTGTCAAGTCATCGAGCATCTTCTTCAAAAGCATCCCAATCATCCATGATCTTTTGTTGGCTCGGTATTGACAATTCAAACTCTCCGTGTTTACATTCTCGAAGCAACATGGTTTTGCATACTTTCTAATGATTCATAGAGGAATTTTTTCTGAGCTATACTTGGTGCAACAGATAACAACTGTAATCCTTTCTTTGTGTTGCTTTTTTCCTTCAAGTTGCTTTGTTGCAAGAGAGTGATCTACTTGTAACCTACAAAACAATCCTGTTTCATCCATATTAAAAAACATCTTTCATGGCGAACTGATCTATTTTTCCATTTTATGAACTCTCATTGTTTCTCCAAGTCGTGTGTATCAACTGATCCACTTTCTGCAAAACAACGATATAATTTTATACCATATCTTTACTTGAACTTCTCAAGCCAACCCATGGAAAAGTTGAATTCTGCAATCGCTTGAGGGTATAATATTTTCATAGTCTCTCTTGCCTTTTCCAAGATTAGCTCTCTTGTTATATTCACACGATCTTGATATTGAAGAAACCACTCATAAACAACCTTCTTCATGTGTGGAAATTTTGATATTTTGTGCCGCTTAGCATTACCACCTTTTGTTAGATCAACCAAAAGATATCCTGATGATCGTTTTGAGTGTATTTGATATTGTACCAATTTTCAAAAACCCATTGCTGCAATTCTTTGTGCTAGCATGTGGGGGTGCTCTTTACTATACTTGCATAATGCTTTATGCATCTCATCTGTCATGGTTGATTTTTGAACAGCTTTCAAATGAGAAGCCGTTATAAATGTTCAAGTAATTTAACATGAAATAAAAGAAGACTTAATGTTTGTCTATACAAAGACTATTTTTAATCAAATTCATTAAACACAATTAATTGAATTAATTAACATGAATACTATTTAATTAAGTACATAGATAAGTACCATATATTTATTTCGTTTCCCTATAACAATGAAGAAAGTTGTACTGGGTATTAATCATCCACAGTTGAATTAATCTTCCGAATAAAACAAACCATACAATCATACCCTACTACATTATTTAGAGAATTCCGTAACAGAAAAGGATCAGTAAGTCACGGAGCATAACAAAATTAACGTTAATTCCAATTATAAGAGTACCCAATAATTTTCAAGCCTGCATACAGTGAGCAGGGCGAGGTATAAGTAACGAATGCATAGAAAAAGTTAGAAAAGGCCCTGCTGCTGCTAGCTATGGCAGCCTCTGATGCGTATGGCCCTTTCGGTTCTCAAAAAGAAATCGTTGAGACGCAATGACTACTACTTTTGTTAATAGGACAAAAAAGTCATCATAATAATCTGAGGGGACGTTGGCTTTTATAGATCTAAATCTATACAGAAACCCATCACTTTGTCTGTTACTTACTGATAATCAGGCCACCGAAACAACCACAAAACGTGGCCACTAACAGACATTCAACACCAACTGGACCCTTTTTGTTCCTTTCTGCTTGTGTTCCATCCCAAAAAACGCATCATCCTCACCTCCAACCAAATTAATAACACATGAAATTGATAAATTCCGACAGATTCACAATTCTAGTTTTAGCATAATAAGAATACAGATCACAAATTTAAATCCCAGATTACATACATACGAAAAGTTTTTTTTTTCTTTTTCTTTGTAAAAAAGACAAAGAAAAGAAAACCAAAACTCACCAGCCAAAAAGGAGGAAAAAAGGGGAAAAAAAACAGAGATAGAAGGTAGATAGACAATGAGGAAGGAGTACATATATCATTGCTTGGTTAGATCCCTACTAGTCATCATCTCATAGTAACGAACGGAAAGCAGAGACAAGGAGAGATGGACCTCGTCTCTCCCCCAGTGGGCCGGGGTCTTGGGGCCCATGACGCGCGGGAGAGTATTCCACTTGGAGGAAGAAGGCGGAGCGCCGGGTGGGAGCCTGGGAAGCTGGTGGAGGTAGAGGGAGTGAAGGCGACGGAAGCCACCGAGAGCCAGGACCACGGATCGCAGCTGTTGGGTAGCACACCCAACGTTAGCGAAGTGACGGGTGCAGATCAACTCCCAGAGGCACTCGTCTTGAGCCGTCTTGTGCCAGAACTTGTTGACGCAGGCCGCCCGCGCCAAAGTCCTGGCGTCCGCGTGTTTCAACACCTCGAACAGAAGGTTCTCGTCCAGATTTGTGAAGCCAGTTTCTTCGGATTGCTCTCCCTCTTCCTCCTCCATCTCCTCCTCCTCTTGTTTGACTAACTTCCAAGTGAAAATTTTCAAAAACTCATTGCTGCAATTCTTCGTGCTAGCATGTGGGGGTGCTCTTTACTATACTTGCATAATAATTTATGCATCTCTTCTGTGATGGATGATTTTTGAACAGCTTTCAAATGAGAAGTCATTATAAATGTTCAAATAATTTAATATGAAATGAAAGAAGATTTAATGTTTGTTTATATAAAGTTCATTTTTAATCAAATTCATTAAACACAATTAATTAAGTTAATTAATATAAATATTATTTAATTAAGTACATAGATAAGTACCATATATTTATTCTTTTGGTTAAATGAATAGTTGAACGCATTGAATATAATATGATTTAAATTATTTTTAATCTAATTCATTGAATACATTTAATTAAGTTAATGTAATATGAATATTATCCAATTAAGTAAACGCATACAACATATTTATTATTTTAGTTAATTGAATGTATAATTTAATTTATATTCAACATTAGTGAAATACATTTAATATTCAATTATTAAATGTATGTTCGCTTGTGGTACTGTTTTCAGGGGATTTAATGGGGCCTTTAAAGGATGCTTCGCAATGCCTTTAGGCATTCATTCTTCTTTTTATGCTGAAATATTTGGTATCATTGTGGCTATTGAAGAAGCAACTAATATAGGGTGGCAATATGTTTGGTTAGAGAGCGACTCTACTACGGCATTGTCTTGTCTCCAAAATCCTAAATTTGCTCCTCCATGGTGCATCCGTAATAGATGTATTAATTATTGTAGCTTAATTTAAAATATGGTTTTTAGATGCTCTCATATTTTTTGAGAAGGAAATTCTGTAGCGGATTGCTTGGCTAACTTGTGTTTATCTTATTCCATGTATACTTGGTGGGATGAACCACCAATGGCCATTAAGAAAAAATTATTTGATGATGCTTAGGGCTATCCTAAGTATCGTTTCATAACTTAATCTTTTGTTCATGAGAATTTTATATATCTTCTCCTTTTTTTATTTTTTAATATATTTTCAAATTTATATAAAAAATTATTAAATGTATGTTAATTAAATTATAAATACTCTGTAAATTAATAAATTATTATTTATCGATTATTTAATGTCTGGTTTAATTAATAAATTTTATGCTGTCCCAATGTTATTATTTTAAGGAGCTATAGTTATGAAGTAACATTTATAACCTAGTTATTTAATTTTATTGTACTCTATTCTAAGAATAAAGAAATATTTTATTTTAGTTAGTATTTTGTTTTCTTTCTCTCAAGATTAAAAGAACAGAAAGAAGTTTTCTATGTTTTCCGTTTTACAAAACGTAAAACCACAAATTGAAAATATTACCAAACGCATCTTAAAATTTCAAAAAAATTTAAAAATATGTGACAACTCAGAAACAAACAGAGGCGACCTTTTAGTTCACACTTCAGATTATACGAAGCGCAATAACAACAAAAAATTTTGAAGTCCAAAATAAAAATTAGCGGGCGCACACAGTCATACAACCATTTCGGTGACGATAAACAATTACATCACCTCTTGAATCACAATTCATTATGACAGAATCACCCTCTTGAATACTTCCAGTCAAAATTATTTCAGCTAGATTATCCTCCAAAAGCCTCCCGATAGCCCTTCTCAGTGGCCTTGCTCCATAGCTCGGATTGTATCCCTCTTCGATAAGTTTCTTTTTGAATGTATCAGTCACCGTAAGTTCGATATTCTTAGCCTCTAGTCTTTCATAAATTTCTTTCAGCATTATATCAACGATTTCCATGAGCTGCATCTTATTCAGCTGCCTGAAAACAATCACCTCATCAATCCTATTCAAAAACTCTGGCCTGAAACGTCTTCTCAGTTCCTCCGCTACCTCCCTCTCCATTTGATCACTTCCCAATATGCTTTCCCGGGCTATCACAGAATCCCCAATATTTGATGTCATTATAATGATTGTGTTTTTGAAATCCACAGTCTGCCCCTTACCGTCGGTTATTCTTCCATCATCCAGCAGCTGAAGCATGACATTCAAAACATCGCGATGAGCCTTCTCAATCTCATCGAAGAGAATCACACTATGAGGCCTGTGTCGTACAGCTTCGGTCAGCTGGCCACCGTTTTCAAAGCCAACATAGCCAGGTGGGGAGCCGAAGAATTTCCAGACTGTGTGCTTCTCCATGTATTCGCTCATGTCTATCCTTACCATTGCTTCCTTGGAGCCGAAGTACTCGAAAGCCAAAGCATTGGCAAGTTCTGTTTTGCCAACCCCAGTTGGGCCGGTGAATAGAAAGCTTGATATAGGGCGATTCGGGTCCCTAATTCCCACTCGAGCTCTACGAATGGCGCGGCTAATTGCCTCAACAGCCTCAGTCTGCCCTACAATGTGCTTCCTCAGAGTCTCTTCTAATCCCAGAAGCCGTTGAGAATCTTCTGCAGAAACTTTCTCCACCGGAATCCCTGTCCATAATGCAACTACCTCTCTAATGTCATCCTCCGTGATTAGCCCCGTGGCTCCTCTGGGTTTGTGCAGCATCACCCGTGCCCCAGCTTCATCGATCAAATCAATTGACTTGTCTGGATTAACATGGTTTTGCATACTTTCCTATGATCCATAGAGGAATTTTTTCTGAGCTATATTCTTATTACAACAGATAACAACTATAATCCTTTCTTTGTGTTGCTTCTTTCTTTCAAGTTGCTTTGTTACAAGAGAGTGATCTACTTGTAACCTACAAAACAATCCTGTTTCATCCGTATTAAAAACATCTTTTATGGCGAACTGATCTATTTTTCCACTTTATGAACTCCCATTGCTTCTCCAGGTCTTGTGTATCAACTGATCCACTATTTGCAAAACAACGAAATAACTTAATATCATGTCTTTACTTGACCTTCTCAAGCCAACCCATGGAAAAGTTGAATTCTGCAATCTCTTGAGAGTTTAATATTTTCGTAGTCTCTCTTGCCTTTTCCAAGATTAGCTCTCCGATTATACATCACACGATCTTGATATTGAAGAAACAACTCATAAACGACCTTTTCCTTGTGTGGAAATTTTGATAGTTTGTGCCGTTTAGCAAGACCACCTTTTGTGAGATCAACCAAAAGACATTCTGGTGATCGTTTGAGTGTATTTGATATTGTACCTTCACTAACTTCCACGTGAAAACTTTCAAAAACCCATTGCTGCAATTCTTTTTACTAGCATGTGGGGGAAAATGATCCTCTCCCGATATGATCCATTCTGATATTTTCAAGATCTTCAGCCATTTGTCTTTTAATGATAGTGTCTGGGTAAAATTCAACTTTTTTTATTTTTTTATTTATTAACTACTAATTAATAATTAACTTATTTGCTCATAACATGATCAGATCAGGAGAGAATCCTTATCCGCATGTGGGAGTGCTCTTTACTGTACTTGGTTAATGCTTTATGCATCTCATCTGTCATGGTTGATTTTTGAACACATTTCAAACAAAAAGCCATTGTAAATGTTCAAGTAATTTAATATGAAATAAAAGAAGACTTAATGGCTGTTTATATAAAGGCTATTTCTAATCAAATTCATTAAACACAATTAATTAAGTTAATTAACACGAATACTATTTAATTAAGTACATAGATAAGTACCATTTATTTACTCATTTGGTTAAATGAATAGTTAATTGCATTAAATATAATATGAATTAAATTACTTTTAATCTAATTCATTGAATACATTTAATTAAGTTAATATAACATGAATATTATTTAATCAAATAGACAAATACAACATATTTATTATTTTGGTTAATTGAAGGTATAATTTAATTCATATTCAACATTAGTGAAATACATTTAATGCTCGATTATT
The DNA here is from genome assembly GCA_029618585.1 of Citrus australasica. Classification (NCBI taxonomy): domain Eukaryota; kingdom Viridiplantae; phylum Streptophyta; class Magnoliopsida; order Sapindales; family Rutaceae; genus Citrus; species Citrus australasica. The sequence continues at coordinate 8,111,877 of JARCIV010000002.1, read as the reverse complement.
AAATATATGTTAATTAAATTGTGAGTAATGCTGTAAATTAATAAATTATTATTTATCGATTATTTAATGTCATTTTAATTAATAGATTTTATATTATCCCACCCTAATAATTTATAGAGCTTCTCCTGTAGTTATGAAGTAACATTTATAACCTAGTTATTCGATGTTATTGTATTTTATTCTGAAATTAAAGTAATATTTTATTTTAGTTAGTATTTTGTTTTCTTTCTCTCAAGATTAAAAAAACAGAAGAAGTTTTATGCATTTACTTTTTTACAAAACGAAGAACTACAAATTGAAAATAATACCAAATGCAACTTAAAAATTCAAAATGTTTTAAAAATATGTGACAAGTCAGAAACAAACAGCGGCGACCTTTTAGTTCACATTATACGAAGCGCAATAACAACTAAAAATTTTCAAGTCCATTAAAAAAATTAGCGGGCGCACACAGTTACATAGCCATTTCCGCGACAATACACAATTACATTACCTCCTGAATCACAATCCATTGTGACAGAATCACCCTCTTGAATATATCCAGTCAAAATTAGTTCGGCCACATTATCTTCCAAAAGCCTCCCGATAGCCCTTCTCAGTGGCCTTGCTCCATAGCTCGGATTGTATCCCTCTTCGATAAGTTTCTTTTTGAATGTATCAGTCACCGTAAGTTCGATACTTTTAGCCTCTAGTCTTTCATAAATTTCTTTCAGCATTATATCAACGATTTCCATGAGCTGCATCTTATTCAGCTGCCTAAAAACAATCACCTCATCAATCCTATTCAAAAACTCTGGCCTGAAACGTCTTCTCAGCTCCCCCGCTACCTCCCTCTCCATTTGATCACTTCCCAATATGCTTTCCCAGGCTATCACTGAATCCCCAATATTTGATGTCATTATAATGATTGTGTTTTTGAAATCCACGGTCTGCCCCTTACCGTCGGTTATTCCTCCATCATCCAGCAGCTGAAGCATGACATTCAAAACATCGCGATGAGCCTTCTCAATCTCATCGAAGAGAATCACACTATGAGGCCTGTGTCGTACAGCTTCGGTCAGCTGGCCACCGTTTTCAAAGCCAACATAGCCAGGTGGGGAGCCGAAGAATTTCGAGACTGTGTGCTTCTCCATGTATTCGCTCATGTCTATCCTTACTATTGCTTCCTTGGAGCCGAAGTACTCGAAAGCCAAAGCATTGGCAAGTTCTGTTTTGCCAACCCCAGTTGGGCCGGTGAATAGAAAGCTTGATATAGGGCGATTAGGGTCCCTAATTCCCACTCGAGCTCTACGAATGGCGCGGCTAATTGCCTCAACAGCCTCAGTCTGCCCTACAATGTGCTTCCTCAGAGTCTCTTCTAATCCCAGAAGCCGTTGAGAATCTTCTGCAGAAACTTTCTCCACCGGAATCCCTGTCCATGATGCAACTACCTCTCTAATGTCATCCTCCGTGATTAGCCCCGTGGCTCCTCTGGGTTTGTGCAGCATCACCCGTGCCCCAGCTTCATCGATCAAATCAATTGACTTGTCTGGATTAAATCTATCACTTATGTATTGATTAGATAAAGAGGAAGCCGCTGTTAAACACTCCTCGGAGTATTTGACACTGTGAAATGCTTCATACTTAGAGATCAAACCTTGCAGTATATCTACTGTCTCATCTACTGATGGTTCAGCCACTAACACCTTCTGGAAACGCCTTTTCAATGCTGAATCCTTCTCTACATATTTTCGGTACTCATCCAGTGTTGTGGCACCAATGCACTGCATTGAACACAGAAATTGGTCATTGTAAATGAAGTAAATATTAAAGATATGGTTTAAATTTGAAAATCAAATTTATGTGCAACATATATATTATATGCAGTCAAGTTAACACAAGCAACCCTCAAGTCCCCTCTGGCAAGAGCAGGTTTCATAATGTTAGCTGCATCAAGTGCTTGGCCGCCGCCGCCAGCTCCAATAAGAGTGTGAAGCTCATCAATAAACAGGATAATGCCTCCTTCACTAAGCTTCACTTCATCAACAATCATCGTCAATCTTTCCTCAAACTCCCCACGATTTGAAGCTCCGGCAATCAGACGCCCCATCTCCAAGGCAAATATCTGAACAAGTCAATGATCAATGCATTACTACACATTCAAAATTTCAAATATTACTATGACATTATTGCCAAAGTACAATGAAAATATTTAAGCTGACGAATAAGTTGCAAGCTAACCTTCTTCCCCTGGAGTTTAAATGGGGAAGAGGAATTTACAATCCTCTGAGCCAATCCCTCCACAATTACAGTTTTGCCAACGCCGGGGTCACCAATTAGACATGGGTTATTTTTTCTTCTTTTACATAATATTTGCATTACACGCTCAAGCTGCTGCTCCCTTCCTACCAAGGGGTCCAATTTACCCTAGCAGAAGAAAAAATAAAATTGATTTTGAACATATTAAAATTGATCGATTACAATTTCGCATGACACATTTAAGCACAAAAGTGAACTGGGAAAATGCCATATTATCACCTCTTGTGCCATTTTGGTCAAGTCAGTTGCATATTTGCGTAGGGTTTCCAGTTTTACAGATTGTTCCTTCTCAAGTTTCTCCATTTTCACTCAGACTGAGATCTTGCTTTTCCTTTTACGCATAGCACAATTCATCAAATTGTTCTTCTACATATAAACCAAAATGGTACAAAATCCAATGCAACTAGCAGTAGCTGCTACACCAGTTACCAAGACTAATGATTTAATTCTCTTTATTACTTTCTTTATTCAATTCATGCATGTTTCTAATTTTATGAATGTTGGTAGTGAGGTTTCTTGAATTCTTCCTCTCCAAGAGCTGTCCCCTAGGCTTCCTAAAACTGTTTAAAGCTCCATATTTCACACCTGAAGGCAAATCATTATTGGTCATTTCCCCAAGAAATTAAAATTTCGAAGTTAATTAATTAAATGTCGTTTAAATCATTTAGCAGATTGATAATTGGCCAAGATATATATACACTTGTATGATTCGAAAAGATCGGCTTTGCATGCTCTCATGGATATTTGATACAAGCGAGCTCTTCTGTAACGAGAATGAAAGACCTTATTCTCTTTTAATTTTTGTGCTAACAACTGACAATTGCAAAGCATAAAAAGCCTATAGGCCAAATCACAGTGGCACAATAATCTGAGGGATTCAGTATTTCAATTTTGATAAATGATTTTTTTAAATCTATCCAAACATGGCAATAATGGGTTCGTTTAAAGTCAATCTCTTTAAATGACGCACGGGCAAAAATTTTGAGCCCCGACATGGCCTTATTTTATCCTTTATCTAAAGGATTTGCACAAGATAAATGTTTCTCCTCAAAAAAGTTAGGTAGGGGTGAGCACAGTTCGGTTTGGATTGGATCGAGATTGAGCAGAATAGATTAAAATTGATTATTTTATAAAAATAATTGAATAAAAATTAAATACAGTAAAGAACCGAACATGAAGTGATCCATTCGTTTTGGTTCGGTTTAATTCAGTTTTTTCGGTTCTGACCTTCTTGTGTCTATTTTTAATTCTAAATTTTTAGCTCGTTGGGCCTCATTAATAGAATAATTTTTCTCAACAATCAGTTCATCATAATTTCATTACAAATACTAATAATAAAGACAATATATTCAAAACATATTTATCACTACTGTCTTACTAACTACTCCTAACAAAAAATGAAATATTGAGATTTAAGAATACAAATTTAAACTCCAATGCTCCATTTAAATAAACATAAAATTGTAATGAAAAATAAAAATAGCAATAGTTACAACACAAAATAAAATAACGATTGTGTGTGAGCAGATTTATTGTAATAATTTTGCATAGCCAATTAAGATATAACACATTTCATGTTTTGGTAAAATCACAAAAACATCCCAATTCTTCGGTTCGGATATTTGGATCACTCAACTGAACCGAATATCCAAACCGGTATTTTAGTTTTTTCTTATAAATTTGATATTCGGATATTTATAAGAATTAAAACTGATCCGAACCCAAACGGACTCACCAATTTGGTTCGGTTTTTCCTAGACCTCAGTTTTTTTGCCTAGTGCTAAAGTCAGGAGCAAATTTTCGAGCAGATATGTAAATTGTACTATAAAATTTGTATACCTGTAATTTGAGATTATAATATGAGTGAAGTTATTTGAATCTATTAAATTACTTTGTAAACTCATTCACTTATTGGTTCCACTCATTACAAGTCTAAAATGATTTTGCTAGATTTGTAAATATGTCTGTAATCACCATCAATTTCTTTGCAAAAATAACAAATCAAAATTAAAACTAGCTAAATTCCTAAATATGTATCTAATCACTGACAATTTCTTTACAAAATAACAAATCAAAATTAAAACTAAGTACCAGTAGAACATAAATTTGATTACACATATAGTTTCTTAGAAGATACTGTTGGAGAAAAATCAGTTTTTTAAATTTTTATAAAAACTTTTAGGATCGATCTCATACAATATATAAGAATTCGTAATCTAGGAATCGTACCTTGAAAATCTGAGAAGATGAACAATTTTTATTTTTTCCGCTGAAGTGATTTAGGCTCCTAGATCATGATCTGTCACCACCACGCCTGTTAGATCACCGTCCGTCACCATCACGCTTGTTAGATCACGATCCATCACCAATGATCTTCCAGGTTATGACTCAGATTTGATCTGCAATTGACGTGTGGACGCCTTTATCACCACTGAAAGCAACTAGCAGGAGAAAAATTTCTCTCAAAATTAGAGAGAAAAATCTTTTTCTCTGACCTGTATAATGTGGTCTCTGTCTTTTTTCTTTAGAAAAAATAAGCTTTTTTATATCTTCCTTTAGTGAAAACCCTAGGCTCCAAATAATAAAATTCAAAAGTCACATTACTTGCTTTTTCTATAGGGGGCCCACCTTATAAAATAACATAAGACCCCTTACGTACAAGCATATTAAATTGAGCCTCCCACTAAATGATATATTTAGGCTTTTGACCCAAATAGTTAGTTATCTTACTTATTAATCCAGTAGTGTTGCAGTCAATTAAATGAGGTAACATGAGGATCATTTGGGTACATACAATAGTGGCTACAATAATTAGACATGTAATTAAACTAGCTCAATTATTTAATTCTAAATCTACTCCACTCGAAGATTAGAATTGACCTCCATAATTGTATGCTATCTAGGATAGTGTACTCGAATAATAATTCGACCCATGCCACATTGATTTTTTTACTGTGCAATCATTTGTACCACATCGTTAGTTAAATCGATATCTCAACTGTCCAATCAATTTAATTTCATCTTGTTCCTTGATACTTGTTGGTTTTCTCTAATGATCATTTTCAACATACTAAATATGTTGACACACTCTAGCTAGAGAATTCTATGATCAAGTGCCGAAAACCCATCAAGAGATGTGTTGTACAAATTCTATATTGTTAATCTATAACTCCAATACTCATAATTGCTCATACTAAGATACCAGGTAATGTTAACTACAAATATGTGTCGTGCCCATTGGTAACTCAAATGAAATAATAATTATAATCATGAAATCATAACTAACTCAATATTAAGATTACAGTAAAACCAATGCCTATGAGATTTAATAAGTCTGACAGTTATTACAAAGTTAATAAAATCTCATATGTGATCGTGTTCAATATAATCGTACTACATCAATAAATTCATACACAATTAAGACAAACCATTCAATGAATTTATTACAGTCTAAATATAAATAGAGCACCCAACTCTATTTATCAACTGCGAACTTAATTTATTTAATCATAAGATAACTTATATTTATATCTTCTGTGAATCCATATGATGATCAAATAAATACATATAATATGATTAAACGGACCTTATTCAAAATATTTATGCAATTGAAAATATCTCAAATATTTTATTAATCAGAAAATAAATAAATTAATATGCTTTAAAGAGCATATAATCCCAACAGATACAATCTTAGAATCATCTATTTTTTTCTTTCTTTTTTTTTGGGTGCATGTGTATTTTGGAACTATCAAAATTATTTTTTTCCTTTTTGGGTTTGCAGATATTGGTTTATTGTTGAATTAGAGTGAAGATTTATTTCATAATCGTCATAGATGAATCTATCTGTAGTAATTCACTATATTAGTGTGGAGATTGAAGGCGCAATATAAATGACCGTTGAAAGATGAACATAAAAATGAATATTGACTTCTCTATATCATTAATTTAAATTAGTGTATTTCAATAACAAAAATATTTATTAATAAGTAAGTGTAGAGAGTATTATGATGGGTTCAAGAATTCTCGCCCTTATAATATATGTAGCTTTGTTATAATTTTCAAAAAAAAAAGAAAAAAGCATAGGCGCAAACTTAGCCCAAAGCATAAGTGGGCCTAATTTTCTTGAGCCAGCGTCCAGGCCGACACAGCACAAGTTATGCACTTGAAAAAGAAAATTAAAATTGTTTGGAGCTCACAAAGCTTTCGCACTAGAGCAGATGAAAACTAATCTTTTATTACATTTGTTCTTGCCCGGTGTAGTAGAGCTATCGAGTATAAAGCATTTCGCGAGGCACATTGTGGTAATCGGTTGTGCTTGTAAAAATTAAATGCTGACCAGCGGGGATTGGTGCTATTATTGGAGAGATTATGCGGTCTGCTGTGGGACTCCCTAGTTAAATTTGCAAACGCAGCAACATGACGTTTTTGGGCACACACACTTCCTAATTCATATGTTTGCAAATGAATTTGTGTCTCGCAAGTAGATACAATATGTTTGCTCGTCTTGAGTCTTCACTATCAACGAATTGTCCCCGATCCATGTCAACCCAAACGGACATCACAGGCAGCCATCTCCGAGCCCCGAACCTCCATCACACTAGATGGAATCAAGCCACTATTTCGCTACTAAACAACCACGTGTCATGTTTCAATGCACTACTTAAGTACAAAACCGTTGATTGATTGGATATATGATATGTCCAGGTAAAAGCTCTGCCCAAAAGCACATGCATCCACGTGGAACTTTAACTCCAAAGGAGAAGTAAAAAAAAAAAATTGTTTCTTCTCTTCTCAAAGTGAGGCAGTTGGCAGCAACATATATCCATCCCAAAAACACCATCCTCACAATCTTAGAGCTGACAAAATTTGACACGGCTCGATTATCCGATACGAATACAACATAAATAAATGGGTATAAGTTTCACATTTAATACGATTATTAAATAGGTCGAGTTTGGGTCAATACGATTTTTTTTCGTGTCGGGTTAGAGTTAAAATTTTTGACCCATTTACCCGATCAATGACCCGATTATATTTTTTATTTTAAAATAATTTACATATTCTTATCATTAAAACTCAAATATTAAAGATTGTTTTTTTTATTTTTTAAAGGGTGAATATAAACACAATGTTTTGTTTATAAAATTTTAAATACATTTAGAGCTTCAATAGTGTAAATGTGTAAAAAAATGATAGACAATAGACATGTATATTTTATAATATTGATATATATATATATATATATATATATATATATATATAAGAGTTTTGAAGTAGACAAAACTTTAAGTAGAATAGTTTTTCTGACAATCATTCCAATGGATAAACAGCAATGGGGATTCGAATAGCATCCAAAATGTCATGTTTTATTTTTTGAAGTTGGAGAAAAAATGTCTAATTGTTGCTGTTTGGTAAGGAGATGATCCCACCAACCTTTAAGTTGACATGTAAATCCGGCAATAAGGATTTCAGCAATGGCTTTATCAGAGGTTCCTGATTGGGTTTTATAGGCATTGTCTGCCATAGTTTTTATAATATAATCACTCTTTAATAAATCGCTCAATCTATTTTGATGTTTTATAAAACAAATTTAATTATGTTCACATTCCTCACCCAATCTACACTAGTAGCCAAAGAGTCCAAAGACAGCAAGAGAAAGAATCTTCTCCTCCAACTTCTCCAACTTTTTCTGTCGTCAGCAATAATTACTTCTTCAAAGCACACGTACACCTTTAAAGAGTGATTATATTATAAAAACTGAAGAAAGAGATATAACGCTTTCAAAGCCTTTTGAAACAATTCATTTGTTTACAGAGAAAACTTTAAAGAATTTAAAAGAGAAAAAATTTAATTATGTTCACATTCCTCACCCAATCTACACTAGTAGCCAAAGAGTCCAAAGACAGGAAGAGAAAGAACTTTCTCATCCAACTTCTCCAACTTTTTCTGTAACAGAAAATGTGATAAATGTTCTTGAAAAGAATTTTGACGTTATATTAAGCCACGACACTTTATACTTATAGGGACCGACCACTCCAGGTAACGTCTCCACGTTATATTAAGCCACGGCACCCCAATTTTATGTGGAACAGGACCCAGCACACGTGGTGCTAGTAGGAGTCACCACCGTGGTGGTGCGGGCCCCAGCACACGTGGCACTGGGATATATATAAATTTGAAAAGCCGACAAAATTCCTGTAGTTCTCCAGATCTACCCTTTATCATTTCGTCAGCAATAATTACTTCTTCAAAGCACACGTACACCTTTAAAGAGTGATTATATTATAAAAACTGAAGAAAGAGATATAACGCTTTCAAATCCTTTTGAAACAATTCATTTGTTTACAGAGATGATAAATGTCTGGAGACTTTATGCAAAAATCAATTCGAGAAAAAATTTAAAAGAGAAAAAATTTAATTATGTCAATTTGCATAAGAGTTATGAGCGATTTATTAAATAAAAAATTCTTACTTCGAATTGATTGCAAACCTGCAAAACATGTTTTAGAAAAAAGATGTTCAAAATATTGCATCAAAACAGATTTTTACAGGATGGCAAGCAATTTTAAGTGTTTTTTATTTTGATATTGAATTTATTAAAGGTGACAAAAATTATGTTCCCGATTTTCTAACAAGGGAATTTCTTCAAAACAGATAAAATGCCGCCTAAAAAGAAAGACAAAGGGAAAGGGATCCTCAAAGATCTTGTGTCCCATACACCCTCTAAAGCCTCTCCCCCTAAAGAAAAATTGCTATCCTCGGCAATGCCCAGAAAGTCCTGGATCGATATGATCGAAGGTGATAAAGCAAAAGTCAAAGCCCTGGCTTCCCAAGATCAGGTAAATCAATGGATGAAATCCATTTTCCAATCCCCTGAGCTTTTGCTCGCCATACAAAGTTTTTCTCAAAGCCAAATTTCTCCTAAAGAAAATTTTGAAATAATTGAAAAGCCTATTTCTAAAAAAATTCCAAAGCTTTCTTTATCTGGAAATTTATCTAAAGAAATTAGTTCTTCTGGAAATACTTCTTCCCAGGTTGTGGTTTCACAATCAAAGCTTTCTCAAAAATCGGATTGGCATCATAAACCCCATTCTCAAAATGTTTTAACAATGGAAGATGGGTTTTATAATTCTGATCCATTTCAAGCAATTTCAAAGTTTTTCCCAAAAGGATGGTTTTTCAAACCATGGGATCTTACAAAGCCCCAATCTTATTATCAAAGCATTCTTGAAGCCACTGGCTCAGTAAAATTTAAACATTTTTTTCCATATTGAGTCTCATTCTGAGCCGGCCTATTCCACGACCACTATTTTAAACGTTATTAGCCCAAACCAGTGGGGTGATCCACTTCATGCACAAAAGAAATTCCCCGCCAATTTTCTTTTTAAAATTCCACACTGTCTATCCTATTCCTATTGAGATTACCAACAGGCGTGGTTTAACACTTTCTTCCTACAAAACCCAAAACATTCCCATCCATGGTTATTTTTCTTCAATACAAAGATAACCACTCAAAGCCTTCCAAACTGGTTCCAACAATGGTGGACCTTCTTTGGGCCAAGCCCAGATATCTTAACCTCTAATGCCACCAATTGTTTTAACCTCTTTAAAGCCCATTGCATTCCTTCTGAGTCTGAGAAAATGTTTCCTCATTTCCTCTGTTTTTGTACCAATTTCTTTTTACCTTGGGTTTGGATGTGGAGTTTTCAATACCACACTCAAGATACCCAATTAATTCTTTAAAGATGTTTCAAAATTAAATGGTGGTCTAAGTTTGATGAAAAATCCAAATTGACCGAAGCCCTAATTCAAAATTGGTTCAAGTCAAAAGACCTCCTAAAGCCCAGCAGTGAAGACGTTAAAGCCCAAAGTACTTTCCTTGCACAGCGCTCCAAAGCCCAAGCCTTTTTAGCTAGTGCAAAGACAGAGTCTGAGTACTTTGATGTCATGAAGCAACTCCTCTCCACACAGTCTGAGCCGTCTGTTCAAGAATCCTCTGATGACGACGACGACGACAAAGACGAAGAGCCCTTTATTTCCCTTGGGGATGAAAATGAAGACGATTATTTTAGAATTTTCCCCCCTGTAAAGCATTGTAAATAGTATGTACTAAAAAAAAAGAATTGTATTTTAATTGTATTTTATTTTCTCTTAAAGAATGTATTCGGGTGGTCCTTTGGACACAAGTGAGAGCGCACATGTCTCTTCACCCGTTAGTATTTCCTCTGTATTCTACAAAGCCTTCCGTATAAAGCAACAGTACAACTTCCCACGAGTTACTGTGCACTTAAAGACCCGCTACAGTGAATAGTAAAAATTTATGTATATAATCTGAAGGAAGACTTGAGACTCCTCAGATTTTTCCAACCCATCTCTCTCTCTTCTTTCAAGATCTCTCCTCATTCTCTCTAGAACGGAAGGAAATCTAGTGAAAGAAAAATTTCTCTCTCTCTTTTCTTTCTTTCTTTCTTTCCTCTTCTTCTTCAAAAGAACTAAGATCCTGAAACAACATGTAAGGATCTTTTGTAATTTAAAGCATTTAATTAAAGCATTTCAATTTCTGTAATTTAATTTATGTACCTTTAATTTCCGCAATTTACATTCATGCAATTTTACATTTTCGCAATTTACTTTAAAGCAATTTATTTTTCTGCACTTTTAAATTTCTGTATTTTCTTTTAAAGCATGTTTGCAGACTGATCTGTATCAGATCTGCCATACAACTGCTACATTTCTCTGAGGCAACGAGACCAGATCTCAATCCTCAGTTGTATTCTTTCTTCTCTCCCTCCTCTTTCAAAGCACCAGTTCTGGGAACCAGATCTGGTACTGTGTATGTTTAGCAACCAACCTTAATGTATGATTATTTCTGCATACCCTTATTGTTAGGCTTGCTTAATAATTCAAAGATTTAAAAGGTATATAGGCGGGAAACTCTCGACGTAAATTCCAGAGGCAAACCCGAATGGGCGTTAGTCTGGTCTGCACTGAGAGATCACAAGCCACGTACCTATAAAACTGTTAAAATTTGAAAAGCCGACAAAATTCCGGTAGTTCTCCAGATCTACCCTTTATCATTTCATCAGCAATAATTACTTCTTCAAAGCACACGTACACCTTAGATCCTTTTTCTTACTGGTATCAGAGCAGTAAGGTTTTCAAAATTAATTTTGAAAACCTTTAAACACACAGACTCTTTACAACTATATTACACCTACTTCCACTTGGCTCTGATACCAGTAAGAAAATGATCTAAGGTGATTAAGCCACGGCACCCCACTTTTATATATATTATATATATAGATCAATCTGCAACCATCGTTGCCTTATTTGACAATATCACCTTTAATACAATTTAAATCAGCATCAGTGTCAAATAAGGCAACGGTGTCAATCATAAAGTCTTTAGAGAAAACCAGAGTAATTTTAATCAAATATTTTCTCATAGTAATTTGCTTTAAAACAAAAAGGAAATTAGGATCTTAGGTGTACGTGATGGCAGGTTCACTTCCTTTGATGATTCTTTACTCAGTAGTATATAATCCAGTCTTTGTAAAGGCCCAATTCATTTCAACTGTTACCCGAACATAACAGTCTCCCTTAAAGACAAAAATATCCTTAAGAGCATGATTTTAAAACCATCCTTAGGATGGTTTTAATTAAAATCCAGTCTTCTTCAAAGCATACATACTTAATGTATAATTATACAACCATCAGTGCAGACCAGACTAACGCCCTTGTGATCTGCAAGACCAGATCTCAATCTTCAGGTTCACTTCCTTTGATGAATTTAATAACCCCATTCAAAAATTAAACATACATTAAGGATGGTTGCAGACTGATCTAATTATATATATATATAAAATTAAAACCTCAATAGTGTAAATGTGTAATATATTGGTAGATATGTATATTTTATAATATCGATAAATTTTGTATGTATGTATGTATGTATGTAAATACGTATGTATGATAGTGTGTAAATGTTTTATGTAACTTTTGTTCAATATATAAATATTAATTGGGTTATTGGGCAACCCGATTATTTTTCCGTGTCGGGTTTGTATCTCAATATTTTGACACGACTATTAAATGGGTCGGGTTTGGGTCGACTTAAATTTGACATGACACGAAGCTGACACGACATGAACACGACTCGATGACCCGTTTTGCCCGCTCTACACAAACCCTTTAGCTAAATTATGCATTAATTTAATTTGATCTGGTCACCAATAGTGCTAAAGCGCTTTAGCGATAAGCACTTTTTTTAATAACCAGCATAAGCATAGACAACATTAACAGAATTTGCTACAAATCGAATTGATATTTGGGAATGTCCTGTGTTATGGAGAGAGGTGCGAATATATGGTACAATTGGATTTACAAAAGTAAAGCCACTGTAAATCATAATTCAATAAATTAATAATCTTTTTCTTGTAATAAATTTTCATGGTCCCACATAAATAGACTAAATTTAATAATTTTGATAGAATTATAAAATAAGATTTTTTTTAAAAAAAATCTTATATAATATTATGATCTTATTTAAATTATAAATTAATAATTTATTAAAATTACAAATGTAATTGACTATAATATTTTAATTACAAATGTAATTGACTATAATATTTTAATTACATAACATATGACATTATTATTATTTTTTCTTAAATTTAAATCTAGTTGAATCTCATTTCTTATTTCTCTTATTGCATCTTAAATCTTTGAGGTCAACTTCTCAAATTATAATATGAAATTATGAAGTGTTGTTGATACTTTGAGTGCTTCTTTGCGCATAGCAAACTCCAAAACTACTTAATGACCTCAATTTCTTTCAACGGGATTTTCATTGATGTTAACAACAATTTCTTCTAAACTTTAAAAGCACTGAACTTGCATTACTTTCATTAGAGTAATCCAAGAGATAATTTACATCAATTCAACCACAGAACCCCATTCTTTAACTATTGTTTCAAGTTCATGAATGGCTTCTTTACTTAGGATTCATCTAAGTTCTGAGAGGTCATTTCTTCCACAAAACGAATTTTGTAATGTTGAAAACAATTTGCCATTGTCTTTGCCTGAACATTTGTTGTCCAAGCTGTGACTACAAAAGTAATTGCATCCAAAACATTTATTTTTACTGGATTGGTTTGCCCCAATTCATAACCCTCCAAAATTCTACGGTAAAATTGGCTATGATGATGCATCTTGAAAGCTCTTATTATCCCTGCATCACATGGTTGGATTTTTGATGTCATGTTAGGTGGCAAATAAAATAGCTTAATATTTTGTAATCCTTCAATGTTTTTTGTATGGGCTAGATTTTTCCCTTACATTTTTCTGTCAAGTCATCGAACATCTTCTTCAAAAAGCATCCCAATCATCCATGATCTTTGGTTGGCTCGATCGGTATTGCCAATTCAAACTCTCCATGTTTAGATTCTCGAAGCAACATGGTTTTGCATACTTTCCAATGATCCATAGAGGAATTTTTTCTGAGCTACATTCTTATTACAACAGATAACAACTATAATCCTTTCTTTGTGTTGCTTCTTTCTTTCAAGTTGCTTTGTTACAAGAGAGTGATCTACTTGTAACCTACAAAACAATCCTGTTTCATCCGTATTAAAAACATCTTTTATGGCGAACTGATCTATTTTTCCACTTTATGAACTCCCATTGCTTCTCCAGGTCTTGTGTATCAACTGATCCACTATTTGCAAAACAACGAAATAACTTAATATCATGTCTTTACTTGACCTTCTCAAGCCAACCCATGGAAAAGTTGAATTCTGCAATCTCTTGAGAGTTTAATATTTTCATAGTCTCTCTTGCCTTTTCCAAGATTAGCTCTCCTATTATACATCACACGATCTTGATATTGAAGAAACAACTCATAAACGACCTTTTCCTTGTGTGGAAATTTTGATAGTTTGTGCCGCTTAGCAAGACCACCTTTTGTGAGATCAACCAAAAGACATTCTGGTGATCGTTTGAGTGTATTTGATATTGTACCTTCACTAACTTCCACGTGAAAACTTTCAAAAACCCATTGCTGCAATTCTTTTTACTAGCATGTGGGGGAAAATGATCATCTCCCGATCTGATCCATTCTGATATTTTCAAGATCTTCAACCATGTGTCTTTTAATAGTAGTGTATGGGTAAAATTCAACTTCTTTTATTTTTTTTATTTATTAACTACCAATTAATAATTGACTTATTTGCTCAGAACATGATCAGATCAGGAGAGAATCCTTATCCGCATGTGGGAGTGCTCTTTACTATACTTGCTTAATGCTTTATGCATCTCATCTGTCATGGTTGATTTTTGAACACATTTCAAACAAAAAGCTATTGTAAATGTTCAAGTAATTTAATATGAAATAAAAGAAGACTTAATGGCTGTTTATATAAAGGCTATTTCTAATCAAATTCATTAAAAACAATTAATTAAGTTAATTAACACGAATACTATTTAATTAAGTACATAGATAAGTACCATTTATTTACTCATTTGGTTAAATGAATAGTTAATTGCATTAAATATAATATGAATTAAATTACTTTTAATCTAATTCATTGAATACATTTAATTAAGTTAATATAACATGAATATTATTTAATCAAATAGACACATACAACATATTTATTATTTTGGTTAATTGAAGGTATAATTTAATTCATATTCAACATTAGTGAAATACATTTAATGCTCGATTATTAAATATATGTTAATTAAATTGTGAGTAATGCTGTAAATTAATAAATTATTATTTATCGATTATTTAATGTCTATTTTAATTAATAGATTTTATATTATCCCACCCTAATAATTTATAGAGCTTCTCCTGTAGTTATGAAGTAACATTTATAACCTAGTTATTCGATGTTATTGTATTTTATTCAAAAAATAAAGGAATATTTTATTTTAGTTAGTATTTTGTTTTCTTTCTCTCAAGATTAAAAAAACAGAAGAAGTTTTATGCATTTACTTTTTTACAAAACGAAGAACAACAAATTGAAAATAATACCAAATGCAACTTAAAATTTCAAAATTTTAAAAATATGTGACAACTCAGAAACAAACAGAGGCGACCTTTTAGTTCACATTAGAGCTGGCAAAATTTGACACGACCCGATTACCCGATACGAACACGACACCAATAAATGGGTATGGGTCGTCGAATTTAACACGATTATTAAATGGGTCGGGTCTGGGTCAACACAATTTTTTTCTGTGTCGGGTTAGGGTTAAAATTCTTGACCCATTTATCCGATTATATTTTCTATTTTAAAATAATTTACAGATTCTTGTCATCAAAACTCAAATATTATGATTTTTTTATTCTTTAAAAGGATGAATATAGACACAATATTTTATTTATAAATTTTTAAATGCATTTAGAGCTTCCATAGTGTAAATGTATAAAATATTGGTAGACATGTATATTTTATAAGATTGATATATATAATATTATTTACATATATATAATTAAAACCTCAATCGTGTGTGTAATATTTAAGTAGATATGTATATTTTATAATATTTATAAATTATGTATGTATGTATGTGCATACATATGTATGACAAAGTGTAAATATTTTATGTAACTTTTGTTTAATACATAGATATTAAGCGGGTTATTGGGTAACCCGATTATTTTTCCGTATCGGGTTTGAGTCTCAATATTTTGACACGATTATTAAATGGGTCGGATTTGGGTTAATCTAAATTTGACACGACACGAAACGAAACTGACACGACACGAACACGACCCGATGACCTGTTTTGCTAGCACTAGTTCACATTATACGGAGCGCAATAACAACTAAAAATTTTGAAGTCCAAAATAAAAATTAGCGGGCGCACACAGTCATACAACAATTTCGGTGACGATAAACAATTACATTACCTCTTGATTAGTGAAATACATTTAATGCTCGATTATTAAATATAAGTTAATTAAATTGTGAGTAACGCTGTAAATTAATAAATTATTATTTATCGATTATTTAATGTCTATTTTAATTAATAGATTTTATATTATCCCACCCTAATAATTTATAGAGCTTCTCCTGTAGTTATGAAGTAACATTTATAACCTAGTTATTCGATGTTATTGTATTTTATTCTAAAAACAAAGGAATATTTTATTTTAGTTAGTATTTTGTTTTCTTTCTCTCAAGATTAAAAAAACAGAAGAAGTTTTATGCATTTACTTTTTTACAAAACGAAGAACTACAAATTGAAAATAATACCAAATGCAACTTAAAATTTCAAAATGTTTTAAAAATATGTGACAAGTCAGAAACAAACAGAGGCGACCTTTTAGTTCACATTATACGAAGCGCAATAACAACTAAAAATTTTCAAGTCCATTAAAAAAATTAGCGGGCGCACACAGTTACATAGCCATTTCCGCGACAATACACAATTACATTACCTCCTGAATCACAATCCATTGTGACAGAATCACCCTCTTGAATACATCCAGTCAAAATTAGTTCGGCCACATTATCTTCCAAAAGCCTCCCGATAGCCCTTCTCAGTGGCCTTGCTCCATAGCTCGGATTGTATCCCTCTTCGATAAGTTTCTTTTTGAATGTATCAGTCACCGTAAGTTCGATACTCTTAGCCTCTAGTCTTTCATAAATTTCTTTCAGCATTATATCAACGATTTCCATGAGCTGCATCTTATTCAGCTGCCTAAAAACAATCACCTCATCAATCCTATTCAAAAACTCTGGCCTGAAACGTCTTCTCAGTTCCTCCGCTACCTCCCTCTCCATTTGATCACTTCCCAATATGCTTTCCCGGGCTATCACAGAATCCCCAATATTTGATGTCATTATAATGATTGTGTTTTTGAAATCCACGGTCTGCCCCTTACCGTCGGTTATTCTTCCATCATCCAGCAGCTGAAGCATGACATTCAAAACATCGCGATGAGCCTTCTCAATCTCATCGAAGAGAATCACACTATGAGGCCTGTGTCGTACAGCTTCGGTCAGCTGGCCACCGTTTTCATAGCCAACATAGCCAGGTGGGGAGCCGAAGAATTTCGAGACTGTGTGCTTCTCCATGTATTCGCTCATGTCTATCCTTACCATTGCTTCCTTGGAGCCGAAGTACTCGAAAGCCAAAGCATTGGCAAGTTCTGTTTTGCCAACCCCAGTTGGGCCGGTGAATAGAAAGCTTGATATAGGGCGATTAGGGTCCCTAATTCCCACTCGAGCTCTACGAATGGCGCGGCTAATTGCCTCAACAGCCTCAGTCTGCCCTACAATGTGCTTCCTCAGAGTCTCTTCTAATCCCAGAAGCCGTTGAGAATCTTCTGCAGAAACTTTCTCCACCGGAATCCCTGTCCATAATGCAACTACCTCTCTAATGTCATCCTCCGTGATTAGCCCCGTGGCTCCTCTGGGTTTGTGCAGCATCACCCGTGCCCCAGCTTCATCGATCAAATCAATTGACTTGTCTGGATTAAATCTATCACTTATGTGTTGATTAGATAAAGAGGAAGCCGCTGTTAAACACTCCTCGGAGTATTTGACACTGTGAAATGCTTCATACTTAGAGATCAAACCTTGCAGTATATCTACTGTCTCATCCACTGATGGTTCAGCCACTAACACCTTCTGGAAACGCCTTTTCAATGCTGAATCCTTCTCTACATATTTTCGGTACTCATCCAGTGTTGTGGCACCAATGCACTGCATTGAACACTGAAATTGGTCATTGGAAATGAAGTAAATATTAAAGATATGGTTTAAATTTGAAAATCAAATTTATGTGCAACATATATATTATATGCAGTCAAGTTAACACAAGCAACCCTCAAGTCCCCTCTGGCAAGAGCAGGTTTCATAATGTTAGCTGCATCAAGTGCTTGGCCGCCGCCGCCAGCTCCAATAAGAGTGTGAAGCTCATCAATAAACAGGATAATGCCTCCTTCACTAAGCTTCACTTCATCAACAATCATCGTCAATCTTTCCTCAAACTCCCCACGATTTGAAGCTCCGGCAATCAGACGCCCCATCTCCAAGGAAAATATCTGAACAAGTCAATGATCAATGCATTACTACACATTCAAAATTTCAAATATTACTATGACATTATTGCCAAAGTACAATGAAAATATTTAAGCTGACGAATAAGTTGCAAGCTAACCTTCTTCCCCTGGAGTTTAAATGGGAAAGAGAAATTTACAATCCTCTGAGCCAATCCCTCCACAATTACAGTTTTGCCAACGCCGGGGTCACCAATTAGACATGGGTTATTTTTTCTTCTTTTACATAATATTTGCATTACACGCTGAAGCTGCTGCTCCCGTCCTACCAAGGGGTCCAATTTACCCTAGCAGAAGAAAAAATAAAATTGATTTTGAACATATTAAAATTGATCGATTACAATTTCGCATGTAACTGGACACATTTAAGCACAAAAGTGAACTGGGAAAATGCCATATTATCACCTCTTGTGCCATTTTGGTCAAGTCAGTTGCATATTTGCGTAGGGTTTCCAGTTTTACAGATTGTTCCTTCTCAAGTTTCTCCATTTTCACTCAGACTGAGATCTTGTTTTTCCTTTTATGCATAGCACAATTCATCAAATTGTTCTTCTACATATAAACCAAACTGGTACAAAATCCAATGCAACTAGCAGTAGCTGCTACACCAGTTACCAAGACTAATGATTTAATTCTCTTTATTACTTTCTTTATTCAATTCATGCATGTTTCTAATTTTATGAATGTTGGTAGTGAGGTTTCTTGAATTCTTCCTCTCCAAGAGCTGTCCCCTAGGCTTCCTAAAACTGTTTAAAGCTCCATATTTCACACCTGAAGGCAAATCATTATTGGTCATTTCCCCAAGAAATTAAAATTTCGAAGTTAATTAATTAAATGTCGTTTAAATCATTTAGCAGATTGATAATTGGCCAAGATATATATACACTTGTATGATTCGAAAAGATCGGCTTTGCATGCTCTCATGGATATTTGATACAAGCGAGCTCTTCTGTAACGAGAATGAAAGACCTTATTCTCTTTTAATTTTTGTGCTAACAACTGACAATTGCAAAGCATAAAAAGCCTATAGGCCAAATCACAGTGGCACAATAATCTGAGGGATTCAGTATTTCAATTTTGATAAATGATTTTTTTAAATCTATCCAAACATGGCAATAATGGGTTCGTTTAAAGTCAATCTCTTTAAATGACGCACGGGCAAAAATTTTGAGCCCCGACATGGCCTTATTTTATCCTTTATCTAAAGGATTTGCACAAGATAAATGTTTCTCCTCAAAAAAGTTAGGTAGGGGTGAGCACAGTTCGGTTTGGATTGGATCGAGATTGAGCAGAATAGATTAAAATTGATTATTTTATAAAAATAATTGAATAAAAATTAAATACAGTAAAGAACCGAACATGAAGTGATCCATTCGTTTTGGTTCGGTTTAATTCAGTTTTTTCGGTTCTGACCTTCTTGTGTCTATTTTTAATTCTAAATTTTTAGCTCGTTGGGCCTCATTAATAGAATAATTTTTCTCAACAATCAGTTCATCATAATTTCATTACAAATACTAATAATAAAGACAATATATTCAAAACATATTTATCACTACTGTCTTACTAACTACTCCTAACAAAAAATGAAATATTGAGATTTAAGAATACAAATTTAAACTCCAATGCTCCATTTAAATAAACATAAAATTGTAATGAAAAATAAAAATAGCAATAGTTACAACACAAAATAAAATAACGATTGTGTGTGAGCAGATTTATTGTAATAATTTTGCATAGCCAATTAAGATATAACACATTTCATGTTTTGGTAAAATCACAAAAACATCCCAATTCTTCGGTTCGGATATTTGGATCACTCAACTGAACCGAATATCCAAACCGGTATTTTAGTTTTTTCTTATAAATTTGATATTCGGATATTTATAAGAATTAAAACTGATCCGAACCCAAACGGACTCACCAATTTGGTTCGGTTTTTCCTAGACCTCAGTTTTTTTGCCTAGTGCTAAAGTCAGGAGCAAATTTTCGAGCAGATATGTAAATTGTACTATAAAATTTGTATACCTGTAATTTGAGATTATAATATGAGTGAAGTTATTTGAATCTATTAAATTACTTTGTAAACTCATTCACTTATTGGTTCCACTCATTACAAGTCTAAAATGATTTTGCTAGATTTGTAAATATGTCTGTAATCACCATCAATTTCTTTGCAAAAATAACAAATCAAAATTAAAACTAGCTAAATTCCTAAATATGTATCTAATCACTGACAATTTCTTTACAAAATAACAAATCAAAATTAAAACTAAGTACCAGTAGAACATAAATTTGATTACACATATAGTTTCTTAGAAGATACTGTTGGAGAAAAATCAGTTTTTTAAATTTTTATAAAAACTTTTAGGATCGATCTCATACAATATATAAGAATTCGTAATCTAGGAATCGTACCTTGAAAATCTGAGAAGATGAACAATTTTTATTTTTTCCGCTGAAGTGATTTAGGCTCCTAGATCATGATCTGTCACCACCACGCCTGTTAGATCACCGTCCGTCACCATCACGCTTGTTAGATCACGATCCATCACCAATGATCTTCCAGGTTATGACTCAGATTTGATCTGCAATTGACGTGTGGACGCCTTTATCACCACTGAAAGCAACTAGCAGGAGAAAAATTTCTCTCAAAATTAGAGAGAAAAATCTTTTTCTCTGACCTGTATAATGTGGTCTCTGTCTTTTTTCTTTAGAAAAAATAAGCTTTTTTATATCTTCCTTTAGTGAAAACCCTAGGCTCCAAATAATAAAATTCAAAAGTCACATTACTTGCTTTTTCTATAGGGGGCCCACCTTATAAAATAACATAAGACCCCTTACGTACAAGCATATTAAATTGAGCCTCCCACTAAATGATATATTTAGGCTTTTGACCCAAATAGTTAGTTATCTTACTTATTAATCCAGTAGTGTTGCAGTCAATTAAATGAGGTAACATGAGGATCATTTGGGTACATACAATAGTGGCTACAATAATTAGACATGTAATTAAACTAGCTCAATTATTTAATTCTAAATCTACTCCACTCGAAGATTAGAATTGACCTCCATAATTGTATGCTATCTAGGATAGTGTACTCGAATAATAATTCGACCCATGCCACATTGATTTTTTTACTGTGCAATCATTTGTACCACATCGTTAGTTAAATCGATATCTCAACTGTCCAATCAATTTAATTACATCTTGTTCCTTGATACTTGTTGGTTTTCTCTAATGATCATTTTCAACATACTAAATATGTTGACACACTCTAGCTAGAGAATTCTATGATCAAGTGCCGAAAACCCATCAAGAGATGTGTTGTACAAATTCTATATTGTTAATCTATAACTCCAATACTCATAATTGCTCATACTAAGATACCAGGTAATGTTAACTACAAATATGTGTCGTGCCCATTGGTAACTCAAATGAAATAATAATTATAATCATGAAATCATAACTAACTCAATATTAAGATTACAGTAAAACCAATGCCTATGAGATTTAATAAGTCTGACAGTTATTACAAAGTTAATAAAATCTCATATGTGATCGTGTTCAATATAATCGTACTACATCAATAAATTCATACACAATTAAGACAAACCATTCAATGAATTTATTACAGTCTAAATATAAATAGAGCACCCAACTCTATTTATCAACTGCGAACTTAATTTATTTAATCATAAGATAACTTATATTTATATCTTCTGTGAATCCATATGATGATTAAATAAATACATATAATATGATTAAACGGACCTTATTCAAAATATTTATGCAATTGAAAATATCTCAAATATTTTATTAATCAGAAAATAAATAAATTAATATGCTTTAAAGAGCATATAATCCCAACAGATACAATCTTAGAATCATCTATTTTTTTTCTTTCTTTTTTTTTGGGTGCATGTGTATTTTGGAGCCATCAAGATTATTTTTTTCCTTTTTGGGTTTGCAGATATTGGTTTATTGTTGAATTAGAGTGAAGATTTATTTCATAATCGTAATAGATGAATCTATCTGTAGTAATTCACTATATTAGTGTGGAGATTGAAGGCGCAGTGTAAATGACTGTTGAAAGATGAACATAAAAATGAATATTGACTTGTCTATATCATTAATTTAAATTAGTGTATTTCAATAACAAAAATATTTATTAATAAGTAAGTGTAGAGAGTATTATGATGGGTTCAAGAATTCTCGCCCTTATAATATATGTAGCTTTGTTATAATTTTCAAAAAAAGAAAAAAGCATAGGCGCAAACTTAGCCCAAAGCATAAGTGGGCCTAATTTTCTTGAGCCAGCGTCTAGGCCGACACAGCACAAGTTATGCACTTGAAAAAGAAAATTAAAATTGTTTGGAGCTCACAAAGCTTTCGCACTAGTGTAGATGAAAACTAATCTTTTATTACATTTGTTCTTGCCCGTTGTAGTAGAGCTATCGAGTATAAAGCATTTCGCGAGGCACATTGTGGTAATCGGTTGTGCTTGTAAAAATTAAATGCTGACCAGCGGGGATTGGTGCTATTATTGGAGAGATTATGCGGTCTGCTGTGGGACTCCCTAGTTAAATTTGCAAACGCAGCAACATGACGTTTTTGGGCACACACACTTCCTAATTCATATGTTTGCAAATGAATTTGTGTCTCGCAAGTAGATACAATATGTTTGCTCGTCTTGAGTCTTCACTATCAACGAATTGTCCCCGATCCATGTCAACCCAAACGGACATCACAGGCAGCCATCTCCGAGCCCCGAACCTCCATCACACTAGATGGAATCAAGCCACTATTTCGCTACTAAACAACCACGTGTCATGTTTCAATGCACTACTTAAGTACAAAACCGTTGATTGGTTGGATACTTGATATGTCCAGGTAAAAGCTCTGCCCAAAAGCACATGCATCCACGTGGAACTTTAACTCCAAAGGAGAAGTAAAAAAAAAAAAAATGTTTCTTCTCTTCTCAAAGTGAGGCAGTTGGCAGCAACATATATCCATCCCAAAAATACCATCCTCACAGACTTAGAGCTGACAAAATTTGATACGGCTCGATTATTCGACACAAACACAACATAAATAAATGGGTATAAATTTCAAATTTAACACGATTATTAAATAGGTCGAGTTCGGGTCAATATGATTTTTTTTCGTGTCGGGTTAGGGTTAAAATTCTTGACCCATTTACCCGATCAATGACCCGATTATATTTTCTATTTGAAAATAATTTACATATTCTTATCATTAAAACTCAAATATTAAAGATTATTTTTTTTATTCTTTAAAAGGGTGAATATAAACACAATGTTTTATTTATAAAATTTTAAATACATTTAGAGTTTCAATAGTGTAAATGTGTAAAAAAATAATAGACATGTATATTTTATAATATTGATATATATATATATATATATATAATTAAAACCTCAATAGTGTAAATGTGTAATATATTGGTAGATATGTATATTTTATAATATCGATAAATTTTGTATGTATGTATGTATGTATGTAAATACGTATGTATGATAGTGTGTAAATGTTTGATGTAACTTTTGTTCAATATATAAATATTAACTGGGTTATTGGTCAACCCGATTATTTTTCCGTGTCGGTTTTGTATCTCAATATTTTGACACGATTATTAAATGGGTCAGGTTTGGGTCGACTTAAATTTGACATGACACAAAGCTAACACGACATGAACACGACTCGATGACCCGTTTTGCCAGCTCTACACATACCCTTTAGCTAAATTATGCATTAATTTAATTTGATCTGGTCACCAATAGTGCTAAAGCGCTTTAGCGATAAGCACTTTTTTTAATAACCAGCATAAGCATAGACAACATTAACAGAATTTGCTACAAATCGAATTGATATTTGGGAATGTCCTGTGTTATGGAGAGAGGTGCGAATATATGGTACAATTGGATTTACAAAAGTAAAGCCACTGTAAATCATAATTCAATAAATTAATAATCTTTTTCTTGTAATAAATTTTCATGGTCCCACATAAATAGACTAAATTTAATAATTTTGATAGAATTATAAAATAATATTTTTTTAAAAAAAAAATCTTATATAATATTATGATCTTATTTAAATTATAAATTAATAATTTATTAAAATTACAAATGTAATTGACTATAATATTTTAATTACATAACATATGACATTATTGTTATTTTTTCTTAAATTTAAATCTAGTTGAATCTCATTTCTTATTTCTCTTATTGCATCTTAAATCTTTGAGGTCAACTTCTCAAATTATAATACGAAATTATGAAGTGTTGTTGATACTTTGAGTGCTTCTTTGCGCATAGCAAATTCCAAAACTACTTAATGACCTCAATTTCTTTCAACGGGATTTTCATTGATGTTAACAACAATTTCTTCTAAACTTTAAAAGCACTGAACTTGCATTACTTTCATTAGAGTAATCCAAGAGATAATTTACATCAATTCAACCACAGAACCCCATTCTTTAACTATTGTTTCAAGTTCATGAATGGCTTCTTTACTTAGGATTCATCTAAGTTCTGAGAGGTCATTTCTTCCACAAAACGAATTTTGTAATGTTGAAAACAATTTGCCATTGTCTTTGCCTGAACATTTGTTGTCCAAGCTGTGACTACAAAAGTAATTGCATCCAAAACATTTATTTTTACTGGATTGGTTTGCCCCAATTCATAACCCTCCAAAATTCTACGGTAAAATTGGCTATGATGATGCATCTTGAAAGCTCTTATTATCCCTGCATCACATGGTTGGATTTTTGATGTCATGTTAGGTGGCAAATAAAATAGCTTAATATTTTGTAATCCTTCAATGTTTTTTGTATGGGCTAGATTTTTCCCTTACATTTTTCTGTCAAGTCATCGAACATCTTCTTCAAAAAGCATCCCAATCATCCATGATCTTTGGTTGGCTCGATCGGTATTGCCAATTCAAACTCTCCATGTTTACATTCTCGAAGCAACATGGTTTTGCATACTTTCCAATGATCCATAGAGGAATTTTTTCTGAGCTACATTCTTATTACAACAGATAACAACTATAATCCTTTCTTTGTGTTGCTTCTTTCTTTCAAGTTGCTTTGTTACAAGAGAGTGATCTACTTGTAACCTACAAAACAATCCTGTTTCATCCGTATTAAAAACATCTTTTATGGCGAACTGATCTATTTTTCCACTTTATGAACTCCCATTGCTTCTCCAGGTCTTGTGTATCAACTGATCCACTATTTGCAAAACAACGAAATAACTTAATATCATGTCTTTACTTGACCTTCTCAAGCCAACCCATGGAAAAGTTGAATTCTGCAATCTCTTGAGAGTTTAATATTTTCATAGTCTCTCTTGCCTTTTCCAAGATTAGCTCTCCTATTATACATCACACGATCTTGATATTGAAGAAACAACTCATAAACGACCTTTTCCTTGTGTGGAAATTTTGATAGTTTGTGCCGCTTAGCAAGACCACCTTTTGTGAGATCAACCAAAAGACATTCTGGTGATCGTTTGAGTGTATTTGATATTGTACCTTCACTAACTTCCACGTGAAAACTTTCAAAAACCCATTGCTGCAATTCTTTTTACTAGCATGTGGGGGAAAATGATCATCTCCCGATCTGATCCATTCTGATATTTTCAAGATCTTCAACCATGTGTCTTTTAATAGTAGTGTATGGGTAAAATTCAACTTCTTTTATTTTTTTTATTTATTAACTACTAATTAATAATTGACTTATTTACTCAGAACATGATCAGATCAGGAGAGAATCCTTATCCGCATGTGGGAGTGCTCTTTACTATACTTGCTTAATGCTTTATGCATCTCATCTGTCATGGTTGATTTTTGAACACATTTCAAACAAAAAGCTATTGTAAATGTTCAAGTAATTTAATATGAAATAAAAGAAGACTTAATGGCTGTTTATATAAAGGCTATTTCTTTTCAAATTCATTAAAAACAATTAATTAAGTTAATTAACACGAATACTATTTAATGAAGTACATAGATAAGTACCATTTATTTACTCATTTGGTTAAATGAATAGTTAATTGCATTAAATATAATATGAATTAAATTACTTTTAATCTAATTCATTGAATACATTTAATTAAGTTAATATAACATGAATATTATTTAATCAAATAGACACATACAACATATTTATTATTTTGGTTAATTGAAGGTATAATTTAATTCATATTCAACATTAGTGAAATACATTTAATGCTCGATTATTAAATATATGTTAACTAAATTGTGAGTAATGCTGTAAATTAATAAATTATTATTTATCGATTATTTAATGTCTATTTTAATTAATAGATTTTATATTATCCCACCCTAATAATTTATAGAGCTTCTCCTGTAGTTATGAAGTAACATTTATAACCTAGTTATTCGATGTTATTGTATTTTATTCTAAAAATAAAGGAATATTTTATTTTAGTTAGTATTTTGTTTTCTTTCTCTCAAGATTAAAAAAACAGAAGAAGTTTTATGCATTTATTTTTTTACAAAACGAAGAACAACAAATTGAAAATAATACCAAATGCAACTTAAAATTTCAAAATTTTTTAAAAATATGTGACAACTCAGAATCACAATTGAAAACAATTACATTGCCTCTTGAATCACAATTCATTATGACAGAATCACCCTCTTGAATACTTCCAGTCAAAATTATTTCAGCTAGATTATCCTCCAAAAGCCTCCCGATAGCCCTTCTCAGTGGCCTTGCTCCATACCTCGGATTGTATCCCTCTTCGATAAGTTTCTTTTTGAATGTATCAGTCACCGTAAGTTCGATATTTTTAGCCTCTAGTCTTTCATAAATTTCTTTCAGCATTATATCAACGATTTCCATGAGCTGCATCTTATTCAGCTGCCTGAAAACAATCACCTCATCAATCCTATTCAAAAACTCTGGCCTGAAACGCCTTCTCAGTTCCTCCGCTACCTCCCTCTCCATTTGATCACTTCCCAATATGCTTTCCCGGGCTATCACAGAATCCCCAATATTTGATGTCATTATAATGATTGTGTTTTTGAAATCCACGGTCTGCCCCTTACCGTCGGTTATTCTTCCATCATCC
Organism: Citrus australasica; assembly: GCA_029618585.1. Taxonomy (NCBI): domain Eukaryota; kingdom Viridiplantae; phylum Streptophyta; class Magnoliopsida; order Sapindales; family Rutaceae; genus Citrus; species Citrus australasica. The sequence continues at coordinate 8,084,381 of JARCIV010000002.1, read as the reverse complement.
AGCAGCTGAAGCATGACATTCAAAACATCGCGATGAGCCTTCTCAATCTCATCGAAGAGAATCACACTATGAGGCCTGTGTCGTACAGCTTCGGTCAGCTGGCCACCGTTTTCAAAGCCAACATAGCCAGGTGGGGAGCCGAAGAATTTCGAGACTGTGTGCTTCTCCATGTATTCGCTCATGTCTATCCTTACCATTGCTTCCTTGGAGCCGAAGTACTCGAAAGCCAAAGCATTGGCAAGTTCTGTTTTGCCAACCCCAGTTGGGCCGGTGAATAGAAAGCTTGAGATAGGGCGATTAGGGTCCCTAATTCCCACTCGAGCTCTACGAATGGCGCGGCTAATTGCCTCAACAGCCTCAGTCTGCCCTACAATGTGCTTCCTCAGAGTCTCTTCTAATCCCAGAAGCCGTTGAGAATCTTCTGCAGAAACTTTCTCCACCGGAATCCCTGTCCATAATGCAACTACCTCTCTAATGTCATCCTCCGTGATTATCCCCGTGGCTCCTCTGGGTTTGTGCAGCATCACCCGTGCCCCAGCTTCATCGATCAAATCAATTGACTTGTCTGGATTAAATCTATCACTTATGTATTGATTAGATAAAGAGGAAGCCGCTGTTAAACACTCCTCGGAGTATTTGACACTGTGAAATGCTTCATACTTAGAGATCAAACCTTGCAGTATATCTACTGTCTCATCCACTGATGGTTCAGCCACTAACACCTTCTGGAAACGCCTTTTCAATGCTGAATCCTTCTCTACATATTTTCGGTACTCATCCAGTGTTGTGGCACCAATGCACTGCATTGAACACAGAAATTGGTCATTGTAAATGAAGTAAATATTAAAGATATGGTTTAAATTTGAAAATCAAATTTATGTGCAACATATATATTATATGCAGTCAAGTTAACACAAGCAACCCTCAAGTCCCCTCTGGCAAGAGCAGGTTTCATAATGTTAGCTGCATCAAGTGCTTGGCCGCCGCCGCCAGGTCCAATAAGAGTGTGAAGCTCATCAATAAACAGGATAATGCCTCCTTCACTAAGCTTCACTTCATCAACAATCATCGTCAATCTTTCCTCAAACTCCCCACGATTTGAAGCTCCGGCAATCAGACGCCCCATCTCCAAGGCAAATATCTGAACAAGTCAATGATCAATGCATTACTACACATTCAAAATTTCAAATATTACTATGACATTATTGCCAAAGTACAATGAAAATATTTAAGCTGACGAATAAGTTGCAAGCTGACCTTCTTCCCCTGGAGTTTAAATGGGGAAGAGGAATTTACAATCCTCTGAGCCAATCCCTCCACAATTACAGTTTTGCCAACGCCGGGGTCACCAATTAGACATGGGTTATTTTTTCTTCTTTTACATAATATTTGCATTACACGCTCAAGCTGCTGCTCCCTTCCTACCAAGGGGTCCAATTTACCCTAGCAGAAGAAAAAATAAAATTGATTTTGAACATATTAAAATTGATCGATTACAATTTCGCATGTAACTGGACACATTTAAGCACAAAAGTGAACTGGGAAAATGCCATATTATCACCTCTTGTGCCATTTTGGTCAAGTCAGTTGCATATTTGCTTAGGGTTTCCAGTTTTACAGATTGTTCCTTCTCAAGTTTCTCCATTTTCACTCAGACTGAGATCTTGCTTTTCCTTTTACGCATAGCACAATTCATCAAATTGTTCTTCTACATATAAACCAAAATGGTACAAAATCCAATGCAATTAGCAGTAGCTGCTACACCAGTTACCAAGACTAATGATTTAATTCTCTTTATTACTTTCTTTATTCAATTCATGCATGTTTATAATTTTATGAATGTTGGTAGTGAGGTTTCTTGAATTCTTCTTCTCCAAGAGCTGTCCCCTAGGCTTCCTAAAACTGTTTAAAGTTCCATATTTCACACCTGAAGGCAAATCATTATTGGTCATTTCCCCAAGTAATTAAAATTTCGAAGTTAATTAATTAAATGTCGTTTAAATAATCTAGCAGATTGATAATTGGCCAAGATATATATACACTTGTATGATTCGAAAAGATTGGCTTTGCATGCTCTTACGATTGCAAGTGATTATTATTATTTTCTGCACATTAGACCGATCTCAATTTCCAAAGGAAAAAGGAAACAATTAAAAAACGATCAAAAGGTAACAACCAAGCTAATTACACAAAATCTGAGGGATTCAGTATTTCAGTTTTGATAAATAATTTTTTTAAATCTATCCAAACATGGCAATAATGAGTTCTTTTAAAGTCAATCTCTTTAAATGACACACGGGCAAAAATTTCGAGCCCCGACATGGGCTTATTATACCCTTTATCTAAAGGATTGGAACAAGATAAATGTATCTCCTAAAAAAGCCAGGACTCAGGAGCAAATTTTCGCGCACATATGTGAATTGTATTGTAAAATTTGTTTACCTATAATTTGAGATTATATTATTAGTGGAGTTATTTGAATCTACTAAATTGCTCTATAAACTCATTTACTTATTGGTTCCACTCATTACAAGTCTAAAAATGATTTTGCTAAATTTCTAAATATGTCTCTAATCATTGTCAATTTCTTTGCAAAAATAACAATTCAAAATTAAAACTAGCGAAATTTCTAAATATGTGTCTAATCACCAACAATTTTTTTTTGCAAAATAACAAATCAAAATTAAAACTAAGTGCCAGTGGAACGTAAATTTTATTACACATATAATTTTCTTAGATGATACAATCTCGGAATCATCTTCTTCTTTTTTTTTTTTGTTGGGTGCTTGTGTATTTTGGAACCATTGAGATTTTTTTTTTCTTTTTTGGGTTTGCAAATGTTGGTTTATTGTTGAATTAGAGTGAAGATTTATTTCATAATCGTAATAGCTGGATCTATCTCTAGTAATTCACTATATTATTGTAGAGATTGAAGGCGCAATATAGACGACCGTTGAAAGATGAGCATAGAAATGAATATTGACTTGTCTATATCAGTAATTTAAGTTTGGAGTATTTCAATAACAAAAAATATTTATTAATAAATGAGTATAGAGAGTATTATTATAGGTTCAAATATCCTCATCCTTATAATATATGTATCTTGTTATAATTTTGAAAAAAAGCAAAAAGGCATAGGCGCAAACTTAGCCCAAAGCACAAGTGAGCCTAATTTTCTTGAGCCAGCGTCTAGGCCGACACCACCCAAGTTATGTACCTGAAATAAAAAACTTAATATTGTTTTGAGCTCACAAAGCTTTCGCACTAGATTAGATGGAACTACCAACGAGGTGTTGGTTCGGCTGGTTCCACCGAACCCCATAGGGCGCTCGACTGGGTTTGCTCCCCAGTTCGAGTCCCCGTGGAGTTGCCCTCGTTGGGAGGGCTTAATAGGACTCCCGGCCCAAACCCGGAGTAGTCGGGGCTCAATGTGGTCACCGGATACCGGGTGGTTTGACCAAAAAAAAAAAAAAAATTAGATGGAACTAATCTTTTATTACGTTTGTTCTTGTCCGGTGTAGTAGAGCTATCGAATATAAAGCATTTCGTGAGGCACATTCTCATTGTGGTCATCGGTTGTGCTCGTAAAAATTAAATGTTGACCAGCGGGGATTGGTGCTATTGTTGGAGAGATTACGCTGTCTACTGTGGGACTCCCTAGTTAATACGCAAACGCAGCAACATGACGTTTTTGGGCACGCACACTTCCTACTTAATATGTTTGTAAATGAATTCGTATCTCTCAAGTAGATACAATATGTTTGCTCTTGCCTTTGAGTCCTCACTATCAACGAATTGTCCCCGATCCATGTCGACCCAAACGGACATCGCAGGCAGTCATCTCCAAGGCCCGAACCTCCATCACACTAGATGGAATCAAGCCACTAATTCGCTACTAAGCAACCACGTGTCGAGTTTCAATGCACTACCTAAGTACAAAACCATTGATTGATTGGATACTTGATATGTCCGGGTAAAAGCTCTGCCCAAAAGCACATGCATCCACGTGGAACTTTTAACTCCAAAGAAAAAAGTAGGAAAAAAAAAAATTCATCCGCATGCAATCTTGTTTCTTCACTTCTCAAAGTGAGTCAGTTGGCAGCAACATATATCCATCTCAAAAACACCATCATCACAAACCCGTAAGCTAAATTATGCATTAATTTAATTAAATCTGGTCACCAATAATGCTAAAGCGCTTTAGCGATAAGCACTTTTTTTAATAAGCAGCATAAGCATAGACACTTAGACACCATTAACAGACAGTTAACAAACAATCCACCTTGTAACATTATCGAGTTGTCTCACGGTTGTCTCCACAATCTCGATAAAATGACAACCTTGTTATTAATTGCTTTCGCCACCTAATGACTATTATTATCGGTATTATTTATGATTACATAAACCCACGATTAATTTAATTTTGGGTCAATTTTTTTTTAATTTATGCTTTTTTTGTAACTTGGTTAGGCAAGCCACTGGTGACACCAACAGTCTGAGACGAGAAGCACTTTTGGGACCATCCAGGCCTCCACTACCCCAATAGAAAAAAAAACAAATAAAGCACTTTGTCTCTTAAGTCTTACTAATCGCTCACATGTTGCTTTACACTAATCTAATATATACATATTTGATGATGAGGGATGACATGCATACTGCTTATATTTTTTTATATGAGACAAAAGGAGATATTAATTTGTAAGTAAATCAATTATAGTTTCGTGCACGAGAGTCTGCTCAGATTTTTTGTATTAGTTTCAGAATTGATTCATTTTGTGTGGAGGAAAGGGAAAGTCATCCTCCTTTAGCCACTTTCACACGTTCACCACAAAAGAGATATCCTAATAATGATTTTCTCTCTTTTAGAGTAAGAGATAATACTTGTGTTTCTTCTTTTTTATTGGGGAATTATTTCAACTTAAAATTTTGATTTATGTTTAAACATTAAAATCTAACTATTTATTTAACTTAATCTCAGGTTAGGACAATGCTTATGTTGTGATTAATATTCTATTAAAAATATTTCAAGAATAAAAAATTAAATGAAAGATGTTTGATCGAGTGGTTTCAAGTAATTTTATTTAGGTTACCGTTTAAATTTAAATTGTGAAAAAAAAATTAAAAAATAAATTTAGACTTTTTCCACTCTCGTATTATGGGACCTTTTTTTTTTTTTGTGATTCTCATGTAACAGAGTTTTATGGCTTAAATGAAATCGTTAGCAGATTCAAAATAATTGGAAAGTAAATTGACTGATAGGTTTTCGAGATCCGTTGAAATTAAGAGATTGATTAAATTAATCACCGCCGAACTACCTAAGTTGACTTTTAATTGTATACGATTTTAATTGTAACGTAAACTATAAGTAATTAATTAGCTTATGCACAATTTCAAAATAATGATAATTTATCCGCAACGCGATTTTAACAATGAAAGTTGAAAGACGCCAAAATGCCGCAGCATCGTTCGGAAATTTATTGTTCTTCAATTAATGAAATTTCGAAAATTACCGGCATAATTAAATCTGGTGGAAACTTGGAATCATGCAGTGCAAGTGCTATTTCATCGTGGGCTCCCATAACTTTTGATCCCGACCGTTTCCTGGCTCATATAATTATTAACCGCATGATTAATTGTCCCCATCTCCTCATCATGATCAAAGAAGGAACAATATGGAAAAAAAAAAAAAAGAAACCAAGTTTTTTTTTTAATATGTGTAATATGATGATAAAGAAGAAAAAAAATGGAGAGAGTTACTAGAGTCTAGCCGTCTAGGTTAGTCTTTTCGAAAAGGTTACTTTTTCCTTTAATTTTGATCTTAGTGATAACAATTAAAACTTAAATAACTATTATCTTATGTATATACAATAAGGTTGACATATATGGTCGGTCCAGCAGATCATCTTGCGTGAGAATCTATTTATATTCTCGATTATGCATGATCTCTCTCGACAGTAGCATAATTAATATTTATTGATTTTTTAAGCAAAATTCCTTTTCTGTTATAGATACTACAGCTGGCTTAGACTTAATTCATTGTTTTAGCTAATTTTATAATTAATGGAATGATCTCATTGTTAGTATCAAGTGATTACTTATTTTTAACACTTCTGTGTTAACATTATTAGGGGACCTTTCATTTTGATTTTTTATTAATGCTGTCATAACCATAATGTAATTTCCCATTTGCCCCTCCCTTTTTTTTTGTGTGCATTAGATTTTACCCCAAATTAAACTTATGATCTGCTTCGGCTTGAACTTTCGACATTTTGTTCCATCTAAGAGAGGCCAAATCAAATGGACTATCGTTTGGGATTATGAAACTATTTCATACCAAAAACTGCACCACGCTTGCCTTAATTTGAAAAGAAAAAAAAGGACTATATAAAAGATTGGTCAAAAATGGAACCTTTTCTTTTTGTTAGTTAGCAATCGCACTCAATACATTCCTTGCAATCATGAAATTCATTGCTCGTCTCCATCCACACACACCCACAACTGTAGTGCATGCAAGTAAAAAGAATTAAAAGCAAAGCACCGAACCATTTGCAATAATATTACCCTCCTTTCTTTCAAAAAATAAAAAAAACAAAACAAATTATTGTAACTTTTGTTTTGAATGGATCATTAAATAGGGACAGGTCATGACTGTTAATGAGTCGTCTCTCTCTCTTTCTTTATTTTTTTCCTCTCTTTATCTCTCTCAGAGATTGTGCGTTTGTGTTTGTAGTTTTGCTGCATGGAAATGTGTGTATAATGTTTATACAACTTCAGAAGCAACAGGCTCCAGCTCCTCCAATAAATTCTCTGCCCTGTCTCTAACTCTCTTTCCATTTTACATACCCTGAAACTGAAAGAGATCCAAAGATTAAAAAAAAAAAAAAGAATTAAAGGGTACCCTAGCAAGCTAGCTAGCTAGCTTCTTCTTCTTCTTCTTTATATCAAATCATCATCATCATAGCTGTTCAATATGCTCAGATCATTAGCCAGGTTACTAACCATAGCTTTCACAACCTAACTCAGCTTTCTTGCTTCTTTGGTCGTTCTTCTTTGCTTTCTCTTATTTGTTTATATTTCTGCAGGGAGTTCAAGCTCATTGCTGATGATTTGTTCACTAAGCGTGCAAGACTCTACTCCACAGTTGGTGCCAAAAGGTAAGTCCAAACATAACTGCAATTAATTTTGAACAAACCTTAATTTTGCATGCTATTAAAAAATGAGTTTTGCCCAAGAAATTGAAAATGCTATTACCATTTGGATTTTTCTTTCTATACGTGATGATGGGTTGTTTGATTTAATTTTAATTTATTTCATTTGCATTATTTTTGCCATTTTCGTTTGTAGTTGTTACCCTTTCTCTTTTCATGCTTCATAATTCATATAATGATCAATAACCGTCCTTTGTGTTTGAATAAAAGCTTTACTTCAATTTACAATTTTAAAGCAGTCATCATTAATTATTTGTTCAATAATAAGAATTTTGTTACAAATCCAAAAAATGTGACATGCCATCTTGTAGATGATATGATGCGTACTGTACTCAAGCCAAATTCTCCATCCCCTCTGGTGTAACCATTTTCTCCTTACGTTTCTTTTATTAGTTGGGGCCATTTCTTCTCTATTTCCTTCTATATAAATTTTTCATGTTAGTGTTTTTTTTTTCTTTTTTCTTACGCTAAAATTTTTCTCAATTCCATTTTCATTTACAATATGACAGTTTTACATATCAAAGCCAATTTCAAGAAGGTAAATTTCAACTGTGGTCTATTTCTATTTTTCTTTTCATTTGCTTAGCCATAAACGGTGAATTGAAAGAAAAGTAAATAAATAATTATTAAAATCAACACATGACGACTAGTAAGTACTTTCAATTGTATTTCTTAGCGCGGACAAGTTCCATTGTTTATGCATGTTTCCGATCCACAGATCTAGCGAGCTAGGATTCTGTTAGAAAAATACAATATAGAAAACAACACTACCACTACCAGATAAATCCACATGCCAGCTCAAGGTCCGCCAAAATTTTAAGGGTTTATTTTCTGGCAACTACTAACTTGGAACATCTCCAAAGTAGAGCAGCTAACTGTGTCGCCATTTCTTTTTTTCTTTCATGTTTTTAATCTGCATGTGTTAGCAGAGTGGTTCGAGTCTCTCTTAAGAGGATTCATATAGATTTCTCTACTAATAAGTTATCGGTAGAATAGATATCTATTGAATATTTATAAGGACCTATATGTGTTGTTTAATTATGATCGTTGAAATAACTGCTAGTTAGATCCAATAGTTATAAAGCTTGTTTTAGGTTGAAGATTCTTCAACTTAGCTACACTGTCCATTTTTTTTATCCATACAGTTAACATACAAATTGTGAACATAAATGCGTGCCGAAAACTGAAAAGTTGCCACAATCTCTTCCGTATACTTTGACATTTTTTCTTTGTAACCTCATTTAAAGCATTAAATAATCTAAGAATATTGACTTCGAAGCATTATTTAAAAAAAGAAAAAACGAAAGAAAGAAAACATTTTCAAAGGACCGTTGTTGTAAGGAGAAGAAATTGTTTTCCGAGTCTCAATCGTCTTTAGTGATAATGATGATTATGGAGAAAGTTTGGTCCATATTCCATCATCGACCGCCCGCAATAATTATTTTGATTGGACGTCGAATTGGCTTCACATTCTTATCGTTATCAACATTCTCTTTTCATTTTTTTTCTTGTACTTTGCCAAAAATTTGTCAAAAGAAACGACCGATTTGTGGATTTGTCGTCGCATTTTTTTCAACGGCATCATGAATATATCTATCTATCAATTATTTGTATGATTTAATAATTTATCTGCTTTCTAAAACAGGCTAGAAGGTAAAGTAGCCCTCATAACAGGCGGTGCAAATGGGCTTGGCAAGGCAACGGCCGACGAGTTTGTTCAACATGGAGCCCAAGTGATTATTGCTGATGTCGATTCTGAGATGGGCCCAAAAGTAGCCAAGGAATTGGGCCCTGCAGCCCATTATCTCGAATGCGACGTCGCTGCCGAGCCTCAAGTAGCCGAAGCCGTGGATACCGTTGTGTCCCGCCACGGAAAACTTGATATAATGTACAACAGCGCTGGAATAACCGGCCCGACTATCCCGTCGAGCATTGTGGACCTTAACCTAGACGACTTCGATAGAGTTATGCAGGTCAACATCCGGGGTCTGGTCGCCGGGATCAAGCATGCTGCTCGAGTGATGGTACCGACAGGCTCGGGCTCCATTCTCTGTACATCGAGTATTAGTGGGCTAATGGGTGGGCTCGGCCCACATCCATACACAATATCAAAGTTTACAATTCCTGGGATTGTCAAGTCAATGGCCAGTGAGTTATGCAGCAATGGGATCAGGATCAATTGCATTTCACCGGCCCCAATACCAACACCAATGTCTGTGACCCAGATCTCAAAATTTTACCCCGGGGCCTCTGAAGAACAAATAGTTGAAATCATCAACGGGCTTGGGGAGCTGAAGGGAGTCAGGTGTGAGCAGACTGATGTGGCAAGGGCTGCTTTGTATTTGGCATCAGATGATGCCAAGTATGTAACGGGGCATAATCTTGTGGTGGATGGAGGATTCACTTGCTTTAAACATCTGGGGTTCCCTTCTCCTGATCAGTTTGTGTAATATTATTGCTTTTCGGTTTAATAGTTTTTAATAATTTGATCACAACTTTAAGTTAATCTAGTTGTTTGAAATTTGTGTAATATGCATGGCAATTAGCGAAAATGGGAGTGTTGATGTGGGATTTGTAGAGGAAGTTTCTGCCTCATTTTCTACGATAACTAAATGTTGGCAAGTGGTTTTTGGATTATCTTGATAATTGTATAAATTAAGCTCTCTGAAAAACATTATGTTAGCCCAAGAACTTCTATTCAACAACATTATATTTACAGCAATTAATTTAATCAGGAATTTTTAGGGTAGTTTATACTAAAATCTTACTTGATACAAGGTCAAGACATCATTCAACCTATAGCTTATTCAGCGATTCTCCTCTTTAACTCATGCGTCCAATAATCTTGGGCGTATGAATTCGGGACTCAACTCTCCTTTATTAGGAGTTTATTTGACTCTCCGTTTTAGGGGTAGAATAAATTTTTCTCCTATATTAAAATTAGAATTACAAATAAGAATCCTAATTAATGTCAAATTATAAAATTCTAATTATAATATATTAGTATATAAAAAAAATGAGTCGTAGCTAGCCACATCATCAACATTCCCAACCCCCCCCCCCCCGGCGCAAAAAAAAAAACACTGTTTTGGATAACGGTTGATAGAGCCCGCAAGGCACCGACCTAACCATCCGCAAACTAGAAATGCTGGCTACTTAACTCGCGATATTGATTAAAAAGAGGTCACGGCCTTGGAAATTATTGCTGCACCAATACGTAACTCAGTAGATATTTAAGTATTTGATTCAATAAAATCCAAAAATATAAGTACTTGGGCTCGCTCGTTTTTGGTGGCTCAGTCGTAATGACAATGGATTTGCCCTTATGCCCAACACAAAATTCTTGTTAAAAAGCAATGATATAAAGGGTAGGAATTAGGATAGCCCCATATTTATCCATCCTCAGTGACTTGAGGAGGGCAAAGTGACACGCAAATTTTTTTTTTTTTTTTAACATGGTTTGCCATAGGCATAGGGTAAATAGAGTTGTCAATATCTTAATTCCATCACGAGAAAATGTCCTACATTTTAATGATCTTGCATCGCTAGTTACTACAAATCAACTAATATTCCAAATTTCCAACAATGAGGCTGGACCATTGAAGCTTTGGCTTTCGTGTTTAGGCTAATATACAATTAAAATTACAGATTTTTAGCAATATATCTTTGCAAAATGTGGACGTTTGCGCTTGATAAATTCCCGTTTCTCAGATTATGTGAGATAAATCTAAATTTAGCCTTTAGGTGTCAGAACATGCTACTGTTAATGTTAGGACGACTTAATTTAGTGAAATATCTAATGTCCTAGTTTAAAAAATAACTGACATTTGTTATTAGTTAGGGACATAATCTTCAATAGCTTGAAAACAAAACTTGGCTTGGATATATAAAGCTTGTACAAATCTCAATTTTATGTTTTAGCTTTTAGGCATGAAGTAAGCCATGAGTTTCTATATAGTATTAATACATAATTTGGCTCACGTTACCTTACCATGTGAAAATGATACGCCAAAAAAAGACTTGCGTGCTCCTAATGGGAGTGTTAGGGACATCATCTCATATCAACCGATTAGAATGAATTTTGGCTTAAATCTTTAAAGTTTAGATTATCCTCAACTCTTGAACTCAATATACGAATTAATCTATGAATTTCTATAGACAATTTTGATTTTAAAAAAAAAAGAATAAATATCTCAAACTTCAAGTTCTAGTTAATTATCATAAACTTTATATTAACATGTGCAAGTTGAGGGTGGTTGGCCACCGAAATTTTAATTTTAGTTGAGGTTAAAAAATGAATTTGGACTTGGTCCCTTATTTTAAAAAAGAAAGAAAAAAAAAGGTATATAACTCGAGGGTGTGTAAGAAAAATGCAGAAGTTTAACCCCAAAAAAAAAGTTTAATGAAAAAAAGTGATGATATTGTTTTGTAACTGACAATGGTTGCTCTGTATTATTGCTTTCGTTATCATCAACAACAATGTTGCTCATGGCTATGGGTTCGCATGCGATATTACAAGAAATTTAGATAGCAAAGCTTTTAACAGAGCTATGTATTAATATCAGACCTTGGATGGAACAAGGTCCCCACGGTTTGGTATGGTCCCTCTTTTCAAGTTGTCATGTGCTCATCATCCCTCACCTATTATTTGCTTAATTACAACTTTTCTTTTTCTTTTTTTTTTCAAAAATATCTAACTTGGATCCTCCATGTCCAGGGCTAACTGTAAACCTAAATCTTTCTCCCATCAATTTCTGTGAAATTAAGCTTGAGAATTGAAACCCCTTTTGCAAGGAAAAAAAAAAATTACAGATGAATTTGTATTCACCGCACAGCACATTGGTCAGCCGCTGCACATGCATGTCTGGCAAACAGCCAAAGATGATTATGATAAATTTGATGATACATGTACAAAAACGAATAAAGGTACGAGTTACAGCCATGCATGATTTTCTGGCCTTTCATGCTTTATCATGACCCTACACTGTTTAGTTTTGATTGGTCAGTCTTATCAACTAGTTGCATGTTTGCCACGTGTGTGTTAATTAATCAGAGTTTGTCTTGTATTGTTAATTAATAGTAATCATGGCCGTGTAATTTTTACAGACACAAGAATATCACGTGAAGAGATTATGAGTTGATGGAACCCAGGCTCGGCAGCCACGGTTTGGCTCTGGTAATTAAGCATGTTTGGAGTTCCCAGAAGCCTCATTATGTGTTAAAAGCTCGAAAGAGTTAAAGTTGGATTCGGATTGTTTATTAATTTCCAAGATAGAGAGAGAAAGGGGCGCGTGTCAGCCAAAGAAGTAGAGGAGGCGGCAATGAGCTTGTTTGATTTGAACTAGAGGGAATTGAAGTTGATTTAAAGCTTTGATTGGGTAGTAGGTGCGGTGAAAGGAAAAGGAGTCACGAGAAACTTGGGATTTCTTCTGGAAAATTTATTCCAAATTAGGTCTTTGCAATTGCATGGCTCAAATGGCAACTGGGTTTCCATGTAGTTTGAAAGTGGAAGCTACAACAACAGCTTTACTTTGAACAGCGACCGATAGCCACATTCCTGTGCGAAGGGGGAATTGCTTGGATAATGCATGCATGTGTTTTGACAATTAGTAGTAGTGTCGTTTTAGAGAAGAAAGACTTGCGTAGAACGTACGGTCTTAATAGATCATGCTATGTGTTAAAAGATCACCAATTTATCATTGTTACTATTGAGAAAGATTCAGGTGGCGTCAATGCTACCACATTAATTACATTAGCATCTATTCTCCAATCGCATATCATTAAGTATACACTTAGTTTAAAATTATCATAAACACATTGTGTGCATATTATGTGATTGCATGCTATATGAAAATTGGATTGTGGGCAACTAAAGTGGTGGCATCGATATTATTTAGTTTAGTCTTTTTGGACACTTCCTTAATTGATTGATTTTAAATTAAATATAATTAATTTTTCTTGTTTCTTTTTTTTTCTCTTAGCAGCCAAAACAACTCAATTTGACACAACACAGTCAAATGGCTAATCTTATCTTCATCTTATCTTCAAATGAATTGTGGCTACATGCAAGTTCAGAATTCTTCTTTCTACAACATGCTATGAGGAAGTAGAACTAGAATTGATTTTTAGTAAAATGAGTGGTGGAATTTGAAAGCAATGCAAGTTGCATCTACTAATTACTTTTCACTCATGGTCCCCTTGGGTTATTTCCTGTGCACTATTCTTTCTCAGTTCTCTCTCATGAATTATTGTTCAATTCAAAATGAATCAAATTGATATCAGAATCTTTCAAGACGTTGGGCAAATTAAAATGATAGGGAAAGAGAAAAAAAAGCGCCATGTCTTGTGATCTCATTGAATAAAAGGGTTTTCAATTTTTGAAATTATGCTTATATATAAATAAAAAAAATCTGCTCGGTTCTCTTTTATTTATTTGTTTATTTATATTTTTAAACGGTAGAGGGATGGATAAAAACTCAAATATATTTTTTTTTACCAGTCCCCTACTTTTCCCAAGATTTTAAACTCAGAGAAATCAATCATTTGAAGTTGCTTCAAAAATCACCCAGCTGTGGCTTTGGGTTTGGGGGGTGCTTACACCTCTTTTGTAATTGCATTCTGATGGGAAAATGACTAAATCTTTATTGATAGAAATTAATCAGTTTTCCTTCTTGTTTTAAAATTCATCATAATCTTCTATGGTTAATAATATTATTCTGATAATTTCGAAAACATAAAAAAGGAAATGACTAATTTCACTAAATAAGACTATAAGAGAGATTTTTTGGTCCATTTTTTTACCTTATGATTTTAGTCTTTTAGATCCATCTTGTTATCCATATAACCGCACAACAATCTTGCAATTATTATTGAATTTAAGATGTTTTAATGATTCTATTTACAAATTCATCATTGCTATGAAGAAATAAAAGAGTTTGGTTAAGTTTTTTTTTGTTGTATTAAATTATCTGATATCCGAAGATCACATTAGATCTCGACTAATTCAAATTTGAGCCGGGTAGAACCACTAGGGCAGCAGCTCTCCTAACAAATATTTAACGCAACTGTATTCACAAGTCTCGAATCGAGAACCTTAATTAAGATAAAACAACCTCATGCTAGCTGATCTATGCGCTTGTTGGTTTTGGTTAGTTTGAATTAGTTTGAATTTTGAATAGATTTGTATGTCTGAATTTTAGTGACATGTTTGTTTCTTTTTATTTGAATCTCTAAAAATAAGTAACAAGTATGTTTTTTTTCAACTTAACAAATTTGAAACCAAGTAATTTTACATTTATGCTCTTATATAATTTTAATGCTAAAGAAATATTAAATAACTCAAAGAACATAAATAATATAATATTTTATAATAACATTCATTATGTTCAAATGAATACAACCCTTTAGTATTCTAAACTAGAATATATTGATAAATTTTATTGTATTTTATAATTTTTTTTATGAAAAATATTCATAGAAATTTATTAAGATAAATAATGTATTTTGAAGAAAATAAAAAGGTAAAATAAAAATAACGTTAATGCTAATTAGTAGGCTTAATTTAGATAAAGATGAAAATGAATTAATTCAAATAGAGATATTGCACTTTTTAGATTAAGTAAAAATTTAAAAAATTTAATTTAGTAACTTAATGATTTAATAACTGAAAATAATTAAATTAAAAAATAAATAAATTGGATGACTTAACTAAATAAAATTAAATCAATTAGATCACTAAGTTTAAAAAACAAATGCCCTAAGTCCAGTTGCATATTTCTCAAATTATGGATAAACTTAGAAGTCCTTTTAAGTATCTTTTCACAAAAGAAACTAATTAATATAACATGTGACAAACTATTGCATATTGCATTCAAGATTTGATAAGAAATATAAACAGTGTAACATAAATTAATTTTTCTTTTTAAATAAAAGGAAATTCTAATCATGTTTTTCTTGGGGGCAAAAAGAAAAAAAATTAAAAATTTGAAAAGAAAAGTTCTACCAAACCAACAAGGCAACAACAGCAACAAAGGCAGTACAAAGTATGGCCAATGGATAAAAACAGAACAGACTCAATTCATTTCAGTACAAATTTTCATAACATAACACAACGTTCAAACTTGGAATCAATTTCTCTCTTGTCTCCATTTCCTTTCCCAAACGATGACGCCCTGCTTCTGCTGCCTCTGCTACTAAACCCACCAAGCTTTTTACAATTTTACTCCTCTGTGGTTCTCTCTCTCAAACAAAAATCATTAAAGAAAATAAAGAAAAAAAGGAAAAAATGGTTCTGGAACCAAACGGCGCCGTTTGGATGGAAGGTGAAGAGGAGCAGCCACTCTCAGTTTCTTGGACCAGAGCCGCCGCCACTGCCACCACCACCGCCCGTGCCACCACGGAGCCTAAAGAAGATGAAATGCACGTCAATGCTGGCTCTCTGTCGGGTTTCAAATCAATTCTCGACACTGACTGGTTCT
Source organism: Citrus australasica (assembly GCA_029618585.1). Lineage (NCBI taxonomy): Eukaryota > Viridiplantae > Streptophyta > Magnoliopsida > Sapindales > Rutaceae > Citrus > Citrus australasica. Next base: position 8,068,696 of record JARCIV010000002.1, on the reverse strand, counting down.
TGAGCTCAACTCTAAACAACCCACCTCAAGATTTTACCAACACCACCGGCTTATTAGAAACCCACCAAGAACTCAGAGCTTTCAACGCTTTTCAAGAAACCAACCTCTTTTTTCAACCAATTGAATCACACCCTTTCACCTTAAACCCGACACATTCACTGCTGCCACCAAACAACAACGACAACAACAGCAACAGCCACCTCCCTTTTGTAAGTGGCTTTGATTTGGGCGGTGAAGCTGCTGGTTTTATTCAGCCGGGTTCGGGTTTCATGGGCCTAACGACAACTCAGATTTGTGCCACTAATGACTCTGATTTTCATGGGTTCGGTTCTTCTTATAGCAACTGCTTTGATAATTTAGAGGGTCTGTTTTTTAACAGTAACAGCAAGGCTAAAGTGTGTTCGCAGTCACAGCCAACTCTGTTTGAAAAGCGAGCGGCTTTGAGGCAGGGTTCTGGTAAATTAGAAAACTTGGAGATTTTGGGAGGGAACTTGCTGTTGGAGAACATCAAGTGTCGGAAAAATGAGGAGGCTAGTGTTGATATTTCAAGTTTGAATTATGAGTCTGATGAGTATAATAATAACAATAATAATAATAATGCTAGTAATGACAATAATGTGAATGGTAAGGTGGATGAGAGTGTCAAGAATTGGAATGCTGGTGGTAGTGCGACTGTTGGGGATAATAAAGGGAAAAGGAAAGGTTTGCCGGCAAAGAATTTGATGGCTGAGAGGAGGAGAAGGAAGAAGCTTAATGATAGGCTTTACATGCTTAGGTCTGTTGTGCCCAAGATTAGCAAGGTATTTTATTTCATTTTACTTTCTGTTTTGTTTTGTTTTGTTTTTCAATTCAATTGAATTATAATAATGTGTTGTTAGCACTATGGTATACGACTGTGTTTGTTGTGTTTGAAGATGGATAGGGCTTCAATACTGGGGGATGCCATTGATTACCTAAAGGAGCTCCTGCAGAGGATCAATGATCTTCACAATGAATTGGAGTCAACCCCAACTGGCTCTTTGATGCAGCCCTCTACAAGCATCCAACCTATGACCCCAACTCCACCCACCCTTCCGTGCCGCATCAAGGAAGAAATAAGCCGGAGTCCAACAGGCGAAGCTGCTAGGGTAAATTCTGTTCACTATATACTTTTTAAGCTTTGAGCTTGGTTTGCCTAGAGGACTTCGATTATACTTTTCCGCAATTGTTTGATGCTCTTATGTGGTTTATAAATTTTTAACCGTGACTTACTTGATGGCCTTAAGGCTAATGTTTTAAGTTAAGTTGAAAAGTTGAAACTTGGGCATGGGTGCTTTTATTTTTACATGGTGTCTCACATGCATATGTCTGTATGCTCAGAGTGGCAATTAAGTTATTATTGCAAACAAGCATGCTATGTGGATTTGTGAGCCAGCTTTGATTTGCAGACTGGAACTTCTTTCATTATTGCTTATGTACACTGATTTTTGAAGTTCAATCATTCACCTTAATAGTGAAGATGCTTCTGTGAATGTACTTGGTAATTGGGTCTAATGTTTTATCCCTTTCATACATGTGACATGTGCCCAAAGACATAAGACTGACAAATGAGGCAGTGAGCGGTCACATGTTGGAAATCATTAAGTTTGATGATTGGACGATGTGGTTTTGAAAGTGTGATATATAGTATAGGAATGAAAATGATAAGAAAATTAAGGCTGAAAATTGATCTATGTACCCCATTTTGTTGTATCATCAATTCTGATTTTCACTGCATGCTCCTTATTAGTGTGAAACTGTGATACATTTGTCGTTTCGGTGAATCACTGTAATTCAGATGAAATGCTAAATTGCTGTAATTCTTCACATGGCATTGACAATTAAAAGTACTTTACATGGACACAGGTGGCTGCACATACACCACTGTCCAATGCCCATGCTTACATATATGTCAGAATGGATTCAAAATAAGATTATTAATTTATTATTTTCTTCCTTCGATTAACAGCTTTTCCTTAATGTGAAGTACATTATTACAAGTTTTTGTTCCTTCAAAATTTTGCAGGTGGAAGTTAGGATTAGAGAAGGAAGGGCTGTGAACATTCACATGTTCTGCGCTCGTAGGCCGGGTCTCTTGCTCTCTACTATGAGGGCTCTGGACAGCCTTGGGTTGGACATTCAGCAGGCTGTCATCAGCTGTTTCAATGGGTTTGCACTGGATGTTTTCCGAGCAGAGGTGTGCTTCTTTGTCTATCTTAGTTATCTCTTTTCATGACCCAAATTGTCAAGTACAAAGCAAAAACAATCGATTCCTAGTAAAGAAAAAAATTGAGAGTTTAATTTTGACTTGCATCTGACATTCATCATTGTTAGTTATGTTCCTCGAAAATGATGGACAATGTGAAACTTATGGAAAACTTCTTGTTGGTTTTTGTTATGAGACTAAGAAGAATTATGGATAGTCAACCAATAGGTTTGGAGTATTATATATAATTGATTGTTTATGTGGATTTTTGTGAGGAGTGGGATAGGGCTTGAAATATGACTCTTGTAGTGGGGAAAGTCAATGAAAGAGATTGACAAAGACCCAGCTATCTCTCTGTTTTCTCATTTTTAAATATCAATTATTAACTAACATTTTTTGCATGGGTCGTATCCTAGATGTTTTGGTTAGCCTAGCAGATTTTGGCATCTTACAAGTAAAATAATGTTTAAACTCTCAACTAATATGTTTGGTCCTCTTTTCTTGTCTTTTCAGTTCTAGTTTTATGCACAGGAAGCAGAGCTTTTTTTCTTTCTCAAATGTTGATTATAACCATTACTAAATGATCATATAATATACTGGCTAAAGAAACAGCTAAAAATTAGAAAGATAATGTCAGGTGAAAACAGTTGGAAGAAATTGTCTTGAAAACCAAAACTTTGTCAACTTTGCCCTTCCTTTTAGACATCAATTATTAATTTGTCATTTTTTATCATTGATCATCGAAGGACTAATATTAGATGGCAAAATAATTAACTGGACAGACATTAAATATTGCTATCATGCTCTCAATCACTACTTAAAGCAATTGCTCCCTTCATTTAATTTGGCATCTTGAACTCTTGCCCTCATATTAGCTATATAGACTGCAATCATTTCAAATATCTCAATAGAGCACAACATATTCTTGCTTCTATGGCTGCATCAGAAATTATATTGTTAAAGCAGCCTGATTCATTCATGATTTCTAATTCTTAGCACATCAGGTATTTGGTAATCAAGAGATTAATTCCTTCTCTCTTTAACAGCAATGCAGGGAAGGCCATGATGTCTTGCCCAAGCAGATCAAATCAGTGCTCTTGGATACAGCTGGCTTCCATGATGTGATGTAAAATCGAATAGCTGTACATTCAACCACCTTGCGAGTGAAGAAACTAACTGTAGTTCTTCTGTACCTCAAGTAGTATGTAAATGAAATTCAGTTCTCATTTTCATTTTGTAGAGGTACGAAGAAGACCAGACTGATGCTTGTAGGTCATCAGTCATCATATGTTTGGAGAATTGGTAGTTTGGGTAAGCATCTTTCGCAGTTGTGTTCTTAGTCATGCCTCAGAAAGCACAGAAACTCAAGTGTTGTTCTTTTGTAATTTCAGCTCGTAGAATAAAATCTCCTTTTCGGTTACTTTAGGTGTATTTGCCATTACTGGCTTTATTGGTGGTAGGGTAATGGTATCATGGATCCATGGTTGCATCTATGAATTGGTATGGTATTTAGAGTTGCCATGTGACTATTGGAAGGCTACTTATGTTTAGCGCTTCTGAACTAATGCTCGTAAGTGTTTGGTGAACAATTTCAAACTTGACGTCTGAAGCAAAACTCATACTACCCTTATCAAATTGGCGGGCACGTCAATACGAAAACAGCAGTGCGGCAACAGCACAGAAGCGTGCATAAGCACTGTGCTAAAGATCAATTTTCACTCTGGGGATGATTTCTCAGTGCAGGAAAGACGAAGAAGACTGTGGACCAAGAAAATTGAAGGAGATAATAGAGAGCACTAGTTAGGTTTTGGAGGAACTTTTGAGAGCTACACACACGACTCCCTTGTATGGCCAAGCCCTAGCCCTTTCGTGTTTTAATTTGAATTAAATGACCAAATCATAATTAGTATAAAGTTAATTTAGATTAGACAACCAAATCATAACTGATAAAAGATAAAATAAACAAAAAGGCAAGGAGTAAATAAACACTTGATTAAGGGCTAGTTGGAGATTGGAGTAGTTGATAGAATAAATTGCTTTTAATGGACAAATAAAATAAACTGTTAATTGAAAAAGAAGCTTGATATTTGACAAACTTTGTTATTACGGTTGTTGCGAGTTAGAAAAGTAAAATATCATATATTTTATTAATTTTATTACAAAGTTGTTATTTTATATAATGACTAAAATATTATAAATTACCTTTTATTTGTATTTTATATTTTATGGAAAAATATGACATAATTATTTTTTTATTAAAATATTAAGGTTATAATAAGAACTTTAAAAAAATATAGCTTATTTAATAAGGTACTTATAACAAGTAAATCTCTACATGTTTTTAAAAGCCGTTGTCAAAATGGAAAAACTTATCAAATAAGTAGCTTTTTAAAAATTTTCTAAACACATTTTGGTTGAAAACGTATAATATTTCGACCTTGATCCCAAACACATTCTAAGAGATTTTAGAATAGTTTCAAACTTATCAAATAAGTAGCTTTTTAAAAATTTACTAAACACATTTTGGTTGAAAATTTATAATATTTCAACCTTGATCCCAAACACATTCTAAGAGATTTTAGAATAGTTTGAAGTTAGTTTTCCTATTTAAATCAATTTTTGCTCTCTTTTCCTATAAATGTGTAGTTTGAAATACTAACACACATAAAAAAAAATCCATATTATGCTTTCATTTATTAGGGGTGCCGACGAGAACCCTCTAATGCTCAAGTTAATTATAAGATTTTAATTAGTGAGCTTTTAAGAACTCTTAATAGAGTTTCTTGTACTTTAGATAGCTCGTAAGTAGATCTTAGAGCCTTTTTGAGGGAGTGAATCTTTAATCTTTGAGCTTTTGGAGGACTTGCTAGTAGGCCATTTAGCTCTTGGAAAAATGAAATTTATGTGTGCTCTAAGGTTAACAAGATTGATATAGAGAGGAATGTTTATTTCAGCTTGAGAGTCTTTTGCGTGAGACCCTCACTCATTTCAGACGTTATGATCACTTTGTTAAGCTAATCTTTGCATTCATCTCATATTGTGGAAGTTGCAACAAAAAACAATCATTCTTTTACACGTTCAGCAGATAATTTTACCTGGAGTTTGCGTGCCACCCTTTTATTGGACGATATGTGAGATAAATCTAGTTTAAAAATCCACTTGGACTGATCGGTTTGTGGGGACCATTGGGTTGAATATATGATTTTATACTGCCTATGTGGAGAGAGGAAATGATGTTACTCACAAAAACGAGAACAAAATTAAGCACAAAACGATGAGTTTTGATAAGTTTAAATTATAAAAAAGTTTTTCAGTATTGAGAATTATCCACTTACACCCCCAGTCTCTAAATATACACAACTTTCATATATTGGATCTTGACCTTGACCTCGACCATGAACTGGTATCAGAGTATAATTTAACTAGTTAATTCTAGTTAGAAGATCCAATAGATTATGAAGAGAATTGAATATTTAAATTGAGAAATTAGTATTCTTCATAGTAAGAAGGTAACTTTAGATAGATATAATATAGAATGTAATATAAAAGGAAACTTTAGAATGATTTACATTCGGAAAATTCTTAGTTAATTAGTTTAGTCGATTTATTAAATACTAATTAATTTAGGTAGAAATTTGAAATCAGAATTTGATGGAATAAACAAGAATTTTAAGTTAGTTTTAGATAGTTTAAGATAAAATAGAGTTAGTCTTAAGAATTTGTAAGAAAAATTAGATTTTATAAAGATCAAAATTTAGTAGAATTAGATAAAATTTCAAGGATAGAAGTAAAATTAAAACAAGTTGAAAAAGCCAAGAGCTCAGAAATTATAGCCGTTTTAGATTTAGAAGATTTGATAGGAAGTTTTGAAAAAAATAATTAAAATTAACACTGATATAAAAAACCTGGAACCCAAGAAATTTAAAGAGCTATAGATATTACTAATAAATAAAGCTAAGCAGATATATTCAGTGGCTGTAAATTAGACGTAGTTATTTGAAAATATTATTTAGAAGAAGAAAAAAGACGAGGATGTTAAAATTGTAAACCTCATATATTCATATGAACAAATAGAAAGGTTTAGGCTAAATAAATTAAATTTTGATCAATCTCAATATAATATACAAAAATGAAAATTTATTTAGTAAATCTTTGGTATATCAAAATTATAATAAAAGATATGTATCTTATACTCATGAAGATCAAATGATTAAATTATACTTAATAGATAAACATTCTTATAATTAGATTAGTAATACAAATCTCAAACAATCTCATTTTGGATTAGTTATAATAGGAATAAACAGATTACATAGAGAATGACACAACTTAAAAGTAATATTTAACTCCCAAGTATAAGAGTGTCGTGTTGTATTATAACTCGGTGAGTTCGGGGTCGATCCACAGAGAAAAGATTTAATTTGTTTATTTTATTTTATCTAAAAATTGAAATTAAAACTTGAATACAAACAACTTAATTTAAATGAAACTATGGAATTGAACTAGTTAGGGTTATGGATCCACTCTTAGAAATAAATAAAACTTAATAAATTATTTTTACCAATTTTTTTTTAAATTTATTACCCAAAAGATTAATTATACAAATTATTATTATTTTCCCTTTAATTTTATGATGGATTAAGTATTTATTGTGCCAAAATTTAATTTGTCTACAATAAGTCAAAATACCATTTCACCATGCCTTATATTAAGATCTTAAGAATTTATTGTGCCAAATTCATTTGTTTGTCTACAATAAATCAAATTTTCAAAATATAAAACATGTATAAAATTAAATAGAAAATAATTTAATTTATAAAATTAAAAATAGAATTTGATTAAATCATATTTATTACCTAAGAGTTTCACATTCCCCTAACTAATATTATTTAGTTAAGCATAATTAAAATAAAAAGAAGTAGTAGAATTGAATTACTTATAATTAAAAGTAATAAAAACAACTAAAATTGAAAATAAAACTACTTTTATTTATAAAAATAATTATACAAAATATTAAAAACACACCTGGAAATCAAGATTACAAGGAGATGGAGAGAATTTGAGAAGAAGAGAGTTGTAGAGAGATGATTAAAAACATAAAAATGAGGCTCTATTTATAGAAAAATAAATTCATAATCCAGTACTTTACGGTCCATCATAAACTTCATGCATGTGCTCCTCACAACCTTTAGATCAAGATCCAATGGCTGGTCAAACTTCAAAAGTCAACATCACACGTGGCATCGTTTGACTCGTCCGATTTGCCCAAAGAACGGTTGAGATTTGACGGGTTAATGGGTGGATCGGGTCGATTCGAATACAAAGATTCGGATCCTCCAACTTGCTTCACCAACCATTGCCACGTGGCACAATCATGGCCATTGAATCATGGACGGTTGAGATTTAGTCAAAATTGCTAGCTATCCCATGCACTCATATCTATTGTAAGCTCATTTCATCATCCAATCAGTACTCGGTCAACAGGAAAAGTCAACTATTTTTATACAAGCCCAATTTTAAGCCGATCTTGACTGATCTTAAGGTTTTCGGACCTCCGGAATCCAAATTTGACCTCCATTTATCTGTTTGGAGCCTCGAAGTACGTGAAATTAATATTTTTCCTAATAAACACATAAAAATACACAAAATTATATATATTTAAAACATAATTAATAATTCCTAATATATTACATAAATTCAAATATAAATTATAACATAAGCATAAAATAACATATTAATGCTTGATAATTCAACAATTTTTAATACTAATCAGAGAAAACCTAGGGGCAAAAGCCTTAGTTTGTCTTTATGATAACATCTTTACAAATATAGAACAAGAACTTTTAGAAAGCATAGGATTAGACAAAAATAATTAAAAGGAGGAATAGTATATTTTGCCCTGGATTATTTAGTAAAAGCTAATACTTTTTACGAAGATTTAAGAATACTAATAAAAACTAGAGGTTACCACATGAAAAGGAACGAGGATAATTTATTAGTTTTCACATAATTTATAGGAAGACTTAGTGAAAATAGTACAAAAAATATAAATTAGATAATAAATGTTTTAGGAACTTAAGGAGTTAAGGCTATCTGAGTAAAAAATTTCTCAGCAGAAACTAATGCAGGATTAGATTGGAAACTAAATTTTTTTATAGAAAAACCAAATTTAGTACTAGAAGATAGTGTAATTATCATAATAGTGGCGGTTTAATAGATTTATGATTTGGAAACTATATTTATTAAGCTAGCACAACCATCAACCAAGATAATGAAAGTAGTCTAGTGGTTGTAAAATAAGAGTTCACAAGAAAAGAAATGGACAAAATTCTTGATTCTTGATATGATGAACTAATGATGGAAATGACTCATGAGCCATCATCAGACAATAGAGGTTTTAGACAAAGAATATAATACACAATATATAGATGGTATGTTATAATGTAAATTAGAAGCTAATATGATATTTAAAACATGAGAATCTGTCAAAATGAATGAAGTCGTAGAGGAAACTAGTTGCAGTATTACCAATCTACCTAAACGTGGTAGAATAAATTTTAGCTAGTCAGCACCAAGGGATATAACAATAATTTAGAAGGAAGATATCCTATACCTAAAGGAAATTATAGTGGAAATAACAAAGATTATGAAACCTATGGTAACCTGTAGATAAGATTAGGACAAATGTAAACAACAAGTCAATCTGCTAGCATATTAAATTTAGCAACTTGGAATCCATAACGATGGCTATAAGTCATACATAGATGGGAAACATATGCAATTAGAGCTTGGCAAAATCAAAGTCATAGTGATGCTATGTATTATTTTTTAGAAACGCTATTAGGAGAAACAATAGGAAATTGATACATACTTATAAAAAAGATTTTGTTAAAAAGGTTTTTAGAAACCAAAGCATTACAAAATAACCTCTACAATTTTATAATTTTTATTAGAGAAATATGAATAGGATTAGATACAGCCAGAGGCAACACCTCTATACAAGATGTAGGCTTAGTAGATCTTGACCAATTACTTCGATTTTCAAGTTAGAAGTATCTTAGAGAATTTGGTAATCATTATGCATCAATTACCAGCAAAATTGATTAGTCATTTGATGAAGAAATATGAAATAAATAAATTAGAAAATTACTAAGAATTTTAGGAGATAAATAGAAAACTATTGGAAGAGTAAAAAATTTAAGATAGGTTTAGGAATAGGGCCAAGAATAGTATTCACATGTAGTATAGTTAGAGAAAAATATTTACAAGCTAATATTCCGAAGACTCTTAAAAATCAATCTTTTGATTTATGTAAAAATGTTATTTATACTCCAATGTGATAAAGACAAAATATATAGAAATAATAAGTACAAAAAATATTTTAAGCCTCGTAAATAGAGTAATAAAAGGAGGTTTCTTAGGAAAAGTCAAACATATAGGAAAGGAAAAAAGGGTAATAAGTATGTTAACAAGTAAGAGAAAATGTACTTTTTTTTCATTTTGGGAGATCCCAAGTATCTTGCAAATGCATGTCTTAGCAAGAGAAATGATCGTTATAAAGAACAATTCAATTTGATACATAACAAAAAGACGATGTAGTTAGCATAAATAGTAATGACAGTGAAGCCTATATTATAAGTAGTGATTATGAAACTCTAAAATTAGAAGACTTAAATTTAGAATCTGATTATGAAAAATCCACCGATTCAGATGATGAAGATTACAGTTTTGTGGATATATTTCTAGAAGAATTAGATCTAGAAAAATTAGATGAAAAATAGAATGTCAACACGAATTTATACATAAATAGGGATCTAATAATATTAGATGTCATATTCGTAAACTTTTTTGTAGTATAGAATTTAGATATAAGTGTAAGAATTATAAAATAGGAGTTTGTAAATTTTGTTTAGTTAAAACCTATAAAAATCAGTCGGTAGAAATAGAAACACAAGAGTCTGACACAAACCATATATAAAGACCCAAATTTTAGATATATAATGATTAAAGTTTCAAATAGAAAGATAAAATTTTAATTAGAAAAAAAAAGTTTGAATTTACTCAGGAAGTTCTTAGATTAGAACAAAATCAAAATAAGCAGAAAAATAAACCAATTATTGAGGTAAACTATGAAGATCTAGATCAACATTGTAAGACATTAGATGATAGACCAAAATTTTTTTCTAGTCAATTTTTACCACTCATACTTCAAACACCCTTACTCAGTATTATTAGTAAGATTAAACTTAGAAATGGTAGTACCATAGATACATTAACTATGATAGATACAAGAAGTAGCAAGTCTCATATAGATATTAATATTGACCTAACAGGTTGTTTGCAAACATTGTCAAAACTAATATTTTGCTGAACAAATTAATAGAACTTGATTAAAATATGATATATGTGTCGGAGATGCTCAAATCAACTTTTAATCAATAGAAAATGAATTTGATGAGTAATATTACTTACCATAAATATGGGTTAGTCCAATAAATTTCAAATTTAAATTTATCTTATGATTAAATTTTATAATAATAGTAAAGACAATATGTTAATTAACATTAATTATGTCACATCTTTCAAAAGAATAATTATCACCTTAATTGATTTTCGTCTGTCTCAAAATCTACAACATGTTCAATTAAAGTAGAATGCAGAGTGTGGTGGGACCAATAGTAGTTTGGATTTTGATTTTAGAACTAGCAGTAGTTGTTTCGATTTTTTGCATGATTTAGGCATAGAAACCGCTAGTAATAGTTTTGATTTTCCATATACGTAGACATAACAAATCTAACAATAGAAATAGATAGTTTCCTAGAAGATTTAGAAAAACCATATATAAATAAAGATATAAATTAAATTTAGAGATTTAGATTTTGGATATTTTTGTGATCTTAATTTTATTCTAAAAAGTATAGATATACAAACTAGAATGCCCAAATTTAAAAACTTAAAAAACAAGACTTAGAAGAAATAATTAGATTAGCAGAAACTACACAAGTTTTAGAAGAAGACCCAATTAAATATTAGGATAGAAATAAATTTAAAGCTCATTTAGACATAAAAAAATATAGACTTTACTATTAAAACAACTAAAGGAGACTATAGTGTAAAAGACATGGAAGAATTTAGCATTCAAATAGCAAAATTATTAAGACTATGAGTAATTGGGCATAATAGCTGTAGACATAGAAGCACTGCATTTGTGGATAGAAATCATGCAGAAATTAAAAAAGGAAAAGCGTGAATGGCCATAAACTATAAGTCTCAAAATGACAATACATGTGAAGATCATTATAAAATCCCTGATAAAGATCAATTAATTAATTGTATCCAAAATGCAAATATATTTAGTAGGTTTGATTGTAAATCATGATTTTGCAAATTAAAATGGATGATGACTCTATTCTATAAATTGCCTTCAACTGCCTTGAAGGATATTTTAAATAGATAGTTTTGTCATTTAAACTAAAAAAATACCCTTTCTATCTTTCAAACGTAAGATAGATCTAATATTTAAAAAAATAGTAATTTTTTTTTGGTTTGTATTAATGATATATTAGTTTTTATCAAAAACTTAGAAGGCCACTATGATCACTTACTTATAGTGTTTAATGAGGTTGTCAATAATAGAGTTATAATTAGTAAGAAGAAAATAAAACTCTAAAAAGAATGTATAGAATTTTTAGGAATGAAAATAGAAAAAGGAAAAATTAAATTACAAGAACATATAGGAAAGAAAATTTTAGACTTTCCAAATAAAATAGAAAATACTAAGAACTACAAGACTTTTTAGATATATTAAATTACGCTAGGATGTATATAAAAGATCTTAGCCAGCTTGTAAATCTTTTGTACCATAAGACTAAACTAGGATGTCAAAAGTTCTATAACTCATCTGATATAGAATTAGTTAGAAAAATAAAATCAATTTATAAAGAATGATTAGAATTAGCCTTACCATTAAAAAGTGAGTATATGGTTATAAAAACAGGTACTGGCGAACTAGTGAACACAGATGGGAAGCAATATTACTCTCTAAACCAAGTAAATATGATAGTAAGAACACTGAAAAGATTTGCAGATACTCATTAGGTCTCTCCAAAGAATTTAAAATAATTTAACTAGTTTAGACTATGAAATTTTATGAGTCATTGATGCTTTAAATAATTTTACATTATTTCTTAATCAGTCTTATGCAGTAAGGATAGTTTGTGAATCAATAGTTCGATTTTATAATAAAACTAATGAAAAGAAGTTAAACAATAAAAGATGGTTAAATTTTATTAATACTATAGCAAGTAATGGTTACAAGGTAGAGTTTGAACATATCAAGGGTATAGATAATAAATTAACTGATAATTTAAGTAGAGAAATTTATTATAACATACTTTTTTATTTTGCAAGTGGACGTAAAGAGAATGCCATTTTGTCAAATTAGTCTAGCGACCTTCCAAAAGAAGACTAATTTGTCTTTCAAGTCTTTACTTGGTAGTTAGATAGATGAATTACAACAATGCCTTTTGGACAATATCTGGCGCGCAAAAGGTGATAGTGGAAAGATCTTAACAGCTTTAAATGCATTAACGTTTTATTTTTCAAAAATTCACTGCAAATCCCTAGGTAAAAATTTTAGTTTTTATGTAGTTTCTTAAGGATTTACGTACCATACTTGGCCTAAAGTTTTAAGAGAAATTACAAATTTCTACAAGCTTGATTATCAAGGATTTTATGATTTTAAACCAGCTCTTGATGCTATAAAGCAACAAATTTGTTTGAAATTTTTTTCATAAGCCCATTAGCAAGAGATACATCTAGCAGTTTACAATCTTTTCTTCGACACAGATTACTAAAGTGTTCAAAATATACAAAATAATGAAGTTGCTTCATCTTCTGCTAACAGTTTGTCTTATTGTGATTATTACGAAACAATTGAAATTTTTTCAAAGATTAAATGGAAGGTGTGGAGATTTGTATTCAGACAGATTTGTATAAAGAAAGAGATTCACTAAAAGATAAGGTCAAGATTCTATCAACCCTACTGGCAGATAAAGGTAAAAAAAAATTAACCCAATTGGTTAAAGCAAATGTTGGGTGTAAAACATTGAACCCATGTGAGCTGGAAATAAAAGAAAGCAGAACATTTTTCTTTACACATACAGAATTTTCAATGTTATCCCTTTATGGCCAACTTATCATTAAAGAATATCTTGCGAAAATGTAAAATGGAGTTCATTCAAGGTTTTCTCCATGATTATGATAAACACAACTATAAAACCCTGAACTTTGCTCACCAAACACCTGGATTTCTCATCTTATGGGAGATTCATTACAGTAGTACTCAGAAAGTTTGCCCTAGAACTGATCCATTCTGTCAAAAAAAACCACTAGAATATACAGACTATAAGTGTCATCTCACTTATAGTGTAGCAAGAGTTAACATTGATTTGGGATTATACGAACCTATACAACTAAAAATCAGGATAAACTACTAATATGAACTCTATAATAATTATTATATTTTGGTTTTCTTAATCAAGTCATCGTTTGAGACCCATACCAGATAGTTGCATTAGAATAAAAGTTAGCTTCAAACATGCTTAACTTAACAGCAACAGGAAAACGGTTCGTGGTGTCTTGTATCTAATTAACAACACCAGAATGCAGATTCAAAGAAAATGCATACTATGAATTTCAAGCCCAATATTATATTTTTCTCAGGAGATCTAACATCATTAGAGAACTACTAATTCTTACATTTGTACTACTAATTCTTTGACCAAGTAGATTAGACATTGGAGAAGCAGAATAATAGTAAGGAAATTTGAGATTAGAGAATCACTAATTGTTCTAAGCTGATTGTTGAAGAGCTTAATTAAAAAAATATATTCTCGCTAGAATATACCTAAAGTCCATTTTATTTCTAAGACCATAAATGATCAGCTTATAGATTTCTATAGTGAACAATATAAGTAAGATCTCAAAACTTACAGATCTCTCATGGAATCATGGAAGATTAATCAAGTGAAGAAGAAGAAGATGGTAGATACTTTTACAATAATCTAAATAATGTTGCGCCTACAATATTGACAACATGCTAGAATCGTGACACAGCAGTGGCTCATTCTTCAATTAGTCACCCTTCACTCATTATTTTTCTAAAGCGCAACTTTAAAAAAAGAAAAGTTGTTGTGACTATTTTATCGACTCACTATTCTATTGACACTCACTTTTTCTACATGAACATAAAGACAACATCTTTTTCTTAGTAGATGCCATACTCCTCGCAATTTGGTCCGTACACGTAGAATACAGAAGATAGAAAACAATAGAAGATAAGGATAGAAGGCTTTGAAGAAATCTATAAATAAAGAGAGTTTTATTTTGCTTATATTATTAGAAAATACTCGTTAGAACATAAGATTAGAAAAATCATCTTGTAACAAAACTCAATTTGTAAAAGCTCTAGGGCTCTTGTTCAATTTCTCACTATTTTTATAAGTCATTATAAGCAAGTCAATTTATTCTGCATAATGTGTTATAGCTAAGTTATTTAGTTCTTCTCTAACAGAGAAACCTAGTCTTTTGTAAGCCTCCGTGTGCTTATGAACGAACAAGTTTTGTGTTACAAAACTTTTATTATGAATCAAATATCTTTTTATTTGCTTGATAATACTGTAAAGAATAAAACCAAAATTTATAGAAAAACTTAGGTTTCTAGAAAAATTCAAAGTCTTCAAAAAAGAACCTTTAAATGCCCTGTTTTACTCCTAAAGTACCATTTTACTTGAAGGATAAGTGTTTTAGGAAAAAGAAAGGAGGCTTTGTGCTCGATTTCCATGTGCCTAAAAGGAAGAAGCTTTTTTTTTTTTGTGGAAAAATCTTGGGTTTTATTGCAAACTTTGATTTAACACTCTGAACTCTTGGAAAACAATTTTAAGAAATTTTCAAAAAGGATACGATTTTGGTTAGCATTTGTGAGAAGAAAATTTTACCCAACCAATCTTACAAAAGTCGGGAGTATCTGGTAGAGAAGAACAACTATTTATAAGATTTTTTAATTAAAAATTTAACTTGCATGCCATTAGATAATTATACTTGTTTTACTTTACAACATTGTTCACCTCCAAGGGCGTGGTCGGGCTGGTTACAATGAAACTGTAATCTTTACCAAAATCCGGGTTCGATTCTTGGGGGTGGTAAGGGAGGTAAAAACTGTATTTAGGCTTGCCCACCCCCTTATCTTTAAAAAAAAAACTTTACAACATTGTTCTATTAAAACACATTAAAAAGGATAGAACATTTAGTGATTACATTAAAAAGGTAGATAATTTAGGAAGACTAACGATAATAGGGACTCATATAGATTATAATATTAAACTAAGAATTATTGTTGATGGAAGATTAGAAGTAGTATTTAATGAAGTATATAATATAGGAAATGATATAAAAAACAACAATCCTCAATGATTAATTTAGAAGAAGAAGTTATAATCAATAATATAATAAATATTAATGTGAGATAAAACAACAGTAATAGATTACTGAATTTTAATACCTTTCAATTTCAAAGTATAGTTTTGTTTAGTGGCCGTGGGGTATAATATCTTGGGCACTGTTAGTTGGACCCTTGTCTGTTATTAACTCTAAATATAAGTTCATTATTCATCCATTATGGTTTTGAATAATCAATACCCTTACACTACGGACTTGACTTATTTGGAATGCAAAATGTTTATTTAATTGTTTGATTTTCAAGTAAACAAACAGGAATTAAATGAAAATCACCCAAAATATAATTGTATCTTCTTTTGGAAAAATTCTAGAATATACCATGTCACCCAGACAACAAGTAAATAATGTCAAGACATGTGTGCATTTATTTTGTAATAAACTATCATATAAGTGGTGATTGTATTAAATTCAATTCACATATCATATATGTATTAATTGGTTGTAATATAATAGATGTATTCTAAAATTTCTGATAAACGAAATGATTGCTTTTGCCGGAACTGATTAACAACTTTGATTTTATATTTTTTTGTGACATAAATAAATAGATGCACGCATGCTTGGAAGCACGTGGTCTTAATGAACTAACTCGGTATGTTTTTAACCAATTCAAGTAAGGTCTAATTTTAGTGGTAACAAGTGGTTTTTCTAAGGTTATGATAGTTTCAACGACTGTATGAGTTATTAATTATTAAAAGAAAAATATGCTGGCAACCCAGCATATGATATTTTCTTTATTAATTGGTTAACAAATAAACTGTTAGTGAACCTTAGTCTCTCCAAATTTAGTTTAACATAAGATCATAGATATATATTTTGCTAATCGTTATGAACTAGTTCCAGCTATTATATCTCCATTTACAACCGTGTACTAGCTTCTTGTTAATCCTTCGTACTTTTCGCTTTCTGCATTGCACTATATATATGTGTATGTGCATGGGGATTGATGCATCAACTCATCAAACATTATTAACATTTTTCGACTCTTGGTCCATTGACATCAGGAGTGGTAAAATGTTAAACATGGCTTCCATTCTAATTAGTCTCATTTATATTATCAGTCTCTCCCCAGCAATTGCAGGGATCAGCAATGTCGAAAGTGATACAGATGACTTACAAACGTACATGGTTTACGTGCAAAAGCCAAAGCATGGTAATTTTTCGAAGGAAATAGATTTAGAAAGCTGGTACCATTCCTTCTTGCCGGTTACCATCTCATCAAACTCCATCGATGATGATCGTCAATCACGAATGGTGCATTGCTATAGGCATGTGATTTCGGGTTTTGCCGCGAGGCTCACAGCAGAGGAAGTGAAGGCCATGGAAACAAAGAATGGGTTCATATCAGCCCATGTTGAAAATACATTGCAGCTGCATACAACCCACACTCCCAACTTCTTGGGTTTGCATCAGAATTCAGGATTTTGGAAGGATTCAAATCTCGGAAAAGGGGTAATTATTGGAGTTTTAGACTCGGGAATAACGCCTACTCATCCTTCATTTAGCGATAAAGACATGCCTCCACCACCAGCAAAGTGGAGAGGGAAATGTGAATTCGCTGGAGGGGCGGGTTGTAACAACAAGATAATTGGGGCAAGAAATTTTTATAACCTAAGTTTGCCACCTATTGATGACGGAGGGCATGGAACCCATACGTCAAGCACGGCCGCTGGGACTTTCGTAAATGGTGCAAATAGACTTGGTCAGGCAAACGGCACCGCAGTAGGCATGGCGCCTTTAGCTCACTTGGCAATGTACAAAACTTGTGATGGCTACGCTGATAATTGTCCTGAGAGTTCAGTTAGTGCAGCACTTGACGCTGCTATTGAAGACGGTGTTGATGTGCTTTCTCTTTCGATTGGTCTTGGTCCAGATCAACATAAAGAATTCCATGCTAACGCAATTGCGATCGGAACTTTCAAAGCTGTTAAAAAAGGCATTTTCGTAAGTATTTCGGCAGGAAATTGGGGCCCAAGACCTTTTTCTGTAGTTAATGACGCCCCGTGGATGCTTACTGTGGGAGCAAGCACTACTGACAGAAGTCTAGTTACGTCGGTACAGCTCGGAAACCAAGAAACCTATGACGGTGAATCACTTTTGCTAGGGACAGATATCCCTTCTGAGCAATTGCCTCTTGTTTATCCTGTCACGAAGAATGCTTCGGCAACAACAAATTGCCCACCAGAAACTCTGAAAAGTATTGATGTCAAAGGCAAAGTAGTATTATGTCAATTAAGTGTAAATCCTCAAGACGTCTTGGATGCTGGTGGCGCTGCCATGATTCTAATGAATAACGAACTTATTGGTGAGAGTATTGTAGCTGGAAGCACTGTACTTCCACACGTGCGTGTGAGTTATACAGTGGGGGAGAGCATAAAAGCCTACATAAATTCAACATCGTCACCGACTGCTGCATTGGTGGTGAAAGGAACTGTGATTGGCAGAAAAACTGCTCCTGAGGTTGTCGCTTTCTCTTCAAGAGGACCAAGCACAGTAAGCCCTGGAATCTTGAAGCCAGACATTATTGGACCTGGAGTAAACATTATAGCTGCCTGGCTAACAGCTGTAGAGCCCATAACAAATACAGAGTACGCATTTGACATAATTTCAGGCACATCAATGTCCTGCCCGCATCTTAGTGGTATTGCAGCTTTGCTCAAAAGCGCTCATCCTGATTGGTCACCTGCCGCAATCAAATCTGCCATCATGACTACTGCTGATACGATAAACCTCGAAGGCAAGCCAATTCTTGATCGCAATAATCTTCCAGCTGATCTGTTTGCAGTCGGTGCAGGCCACGTTAACCCCTCAAAAGCAAATGATCCTGGACTTATTTATGATATCCAGCCCGATGATTACATTCCTTATTTATGTGGTTTAAATTACACGGACCAACAGGTACAAGGCATTGTGGGTGTTGATGTGCAATGCTCAAAAGTGCCGAGCATAGCTGAAGCAGAGCTAAATTATCCTTCTTTTTCTATCAGATTGGGGTCTGGTCCTCAGACATATAATAGAACAGTAACAAACGTTGGACCCGCTAATTCATCGTACACCAGTCAGATTGTTGCCCCTGAAGGAGTAGAGATTACCATACAACCTGATAAGATATCTTTTACGGAGAAAAACCAAAAGGTGACCTATTCTGTGGCATTCACTAGAACAAAGAATATTGGTGCATCTTCAGCCCAAGCAAATTTGAGCTGGATTTTTGGTCAGTATATTGTGAAGAGTCCTATCGCTATCAGCTTCATATGACGAATACAGAGAATAACAGCATATATAGGTGATTTGTTATGAAATCACATACATAAAACACTTTGAATAATAAGGCAAATTAGCTTTGTGAGACGTGATTGTGGAGCATTAACCTCATTATTATTTCATAGTTTATTTTTTTGTTGATATGAGAAGCAAAATTGTTTATCAAATGATCAAAGATATTGTAAAAATTCTTTCAAAAATTATAAAATTATTGACGTATTGTTTTCCAGGAGATGTTTAGTACATTTTTTTAAATTTTTTTCTTCAAGAATTTGATCGTTAATTGTGATAACTATGGTGGGAAAATACATTGATACCCTTTAGTGGTCAATTATTAAGGAAATAAAAAATAAAAATCAAAGTTTTGTATCTATAATGGATAAAAATGATGTTTGTTTGTGTGAGTGATTATTTTGCAACATGCAAAATTAAACATGAGGAAATATGAATAGAATCAAAAAGAAAGTTTTTGCTTAATGGCGCAAGTCATATATTATTGAAGAATGTACTCTTTTGTGTTTCATATTTGTATTAAATTAAATTTTAATTACTTGATGTCTTCAATGAGATGATGATAGACTAAAAAAATTACAAGAAAAAAATCGAGATAAAAACGATTTGATAACACTTCCATTAATCAAATATTGATGTAAATTTCTAAATTTATTTTAAATTTAAAGCCATTTGACATACCTCCATTTAAAAAAAAATTAATTTTCTAAATTTTCGTTAGACTTAAATTCATTTAAAAGCACTTATATTTCATCAAATATTGAAGTAAATTTTTAAAATTTGCATCAAATTTGAAGTTACCTGAAAGAAATTATATTTAATGAAAAATTATTTGATTTTTTCATAATTTACTTCAAACTAAACGCCATTTGAAAGCACATGTATTTATGATTTAGCCATATATTCAAGCCAATTTCAAGAATTTTGATTTAATTTTATTAAGTTATAAAATTTCCCTTGATGGTAACAATCAAAAAAATTAAACACTTGGTCTGGGGGGTCAGTGTTAATTTGGACTTAAAGTCCATCAATGTGTGGGTTGGAGATATGTGTGTGTTGGAGATAGTTGAGGATAGATCAGTGAAAATCACCCATTGTTGAAAGACGTGGAAATTTCCACCTCACCTCCATAAGATAGTTATAATAGGTTTTCGTTATTCTACATAACTACGAAGTAACAATAAGTCTGAACAATTAATTAATTGAATCATTCTTATAATTTTTTTTACTTAAGTATTTTAATAATCTTTGAATATTTAAGGCTCCTTTAAAATAAGTTTAATTTGACTATTTTATATAATATAAAATAAACAAATTACCCCATGAAACATGAACTATTATTAAAACTAGTAGTTTGGGCATTTAGTTTTATATTTTTATAATCTAATATGTTTTAAATAAAATTTAATAATTTTCAGTACCCAACATGTCATAAATACATTCTTTTATTTACTTGTACTTATGCATCATTTAGGGTATTTTGGTACTTTTATCTTATGAGGGTAAAATAATAATGTTTAATTTACTTCAAATAACCTTAGTAGTCAAATATAATAAATAAATGTAATCACAAAAAAATAATGAAGATGAATTTAATCGATTAATTCTCTAAATTTCTTCTTTATTTGATTTAAAAAAATAATTTGAACTTATTGTATTAATTTTCTAAAAATAGATTGAGTTTTAAAAATTTGTACAGTATAAATATCACTACATATTCCTAAAATGACGATGCTTAACGGTTATATGTGTAACCGACTTTTCATATAATTCACATTGTTTCTATTATAAAATGTGAAGATACTTACCCCTACAATTTTTTTAAGCTCATCCCACTTTCAAAAAATAATTACAGTAAGTTCACATTATTTAAAAAAAAAATCAAATGAAGAGGAAGTTTGGAGACTTAATCAAAATAAAATTAAATACCTAAATTATTACATACAAAAGCTCATTTTTTTGGGGGTAGTTTGGTCATTGTACATAATGAAAATAAAATTTGGGTAGGGTTATTGAATCCACTAATTTCTTCTCTCGATCCTTTTTTCTAATAAAAATTTTGATTATTTAATTTTTTTGAAAAAAACTACTTAATTAACCCTTTATTCTCTTTCTCATCTCAATTTCGCGAATTTTCATTAATTCATTTAGGTATGTTCTTTGAATTACAAATAATTGATATCATAAATTAAGAAGAACAAAACCTACTATTTAAAATTGAATATCAATTATTTTTTTTATTAGCCATGAAAATTAATAAATGTCAAAAAATTAATTTTCACTATTAATTTTCACCAAACACAAAAGTTTATGAATATAAAAAAAATCTTATATATTGAAAGAATGAGATAAAGATCATGATCTACTAAAAAAAGTCAAAAAAAAAATTAAAAGTATAATGAAATTGAGTGTTTAGTTTACAGAATATGAGAGCAAAGATAGAATATAAAAATCGTAAGGTGGAGAAAGAAAGATATTAGAGAAGGATAGTTTTGAGATCTTCAAATTTTAAACTTTTAATAACAAACTTATTTTTTTTAAAAATGAGTTTAGAGAGGAATTTGGTAGGTTCAAATATTTTTACCCATAAAATTTATCTTAAAGAAATCTTAATAGTAAAAAATGGTCTAAAAACCTATATACATATATAAAAAAAAAGATTTAACTAATTAAAGGTGGGGTAACTTGAACCAACAAAAAAATCATCTACACCTAACTACTCAAAAACCCCATTTTCTAAATTTAAAATTTAAAATTTCACTTTTTGCTCCTCCAAAAATACAAAAAGTACCTTCAATCTTGCATCTTTGAATCATATTTGTTTCTGTTGAAAACCCACCGAAATGGGCAAAGCTACGTTGCAACATGCGTTTGGTGCCCCTCTCTTTTGTCTTTTTAAAGGTCAATTATAATAGTGTCCTGGTATTTGTTATAAAAATGAAAATGTTGAAAATTTTTAAAGTTTTACGCATTAGTCCTACACCTACATAGCATCATTTTTCTCATCCATTTTGCACCATCAATGACATCATTTTTCTCACCCATTTTAATTAAAAGGTAATTAAAAATATTTTCCATATAGAAACAGAATAATAAAATAAAATTGTTATTCTTATTTTTTAATTAATTATAAAAAGATATTTTGTATTAAA
This sequence comes from Citrus australasica, assembly GCA_029618585.1. NCBI lineage: Eukaryota > Viridiplantae > Streptophyta > Magnoliopsida > Sapindales > Rutaceae > Citrus > Citrus australasica. The sequence goes on along the minus strand of JARCIV010000002.1, from coordinate 8,046,526 downwards.
AAATAAACAATACTAGTGACTACTGTTTCTTCGCGTGCAATGATATTGTTAATCGAAAAGGGACATGAAGGGTTCCATTATATTTGAAATTGGATAATTTACATAAAGATAGTCTCAATTCTAGCAAATGGTGATATGTAAAGCTGCATGCTCTTTCTAAAATAGCTGCAACAATAACTATACCACAAAAACACAAGGAGTTACATTGCACTACCACTTTTTTTTTTTTAATTTAGAGACCCTCAATTTGGTTGTTAAAGGCAATGAACCTTAAAACGTGATGTAGGAAGCATATTAGATAAAAATGAATTAGAATTTACTAGAAATTATAATATTTGGGTCAATTTAAAATTTAGTATTTTATTAAAATTTATCTTATTTTATTAAGCTTACTTAAGTCATATTTGTAATTCTAATCTAATTAGGATTTCAGATTATTTCTCTTATTTGAGAAAGATTAGCTACTATTATATATAAAAACTTGTTATTCTTAATTTATGATAACATACACAAACTTCTTATTAATAATTTTTAATTTTTTCATAATTGAGATATCTTCTCCTTGGTGAGAGTATCTTTTTAAAGTTTTCAAGACAAACCATATTAGAGCTTTTTTCTGTACCAGGCAGAGCATTCTTGACCACCAATTCTGTACATTAGTTATATCAAGTTAAAAAAAAAACCCAACAAAACCCAAAGCCGCCATCACATCCGCGCCACACAGCTGCCGCCGCCACTGGTTTCTCTTTTTTTCAGTCGATCCTCTCTCCCATCTGAAAGTCCTCACGCCGCCAATCATAACCCAACCCATAACACCACCATCCCATCACTGTAGCCACGGGAAACTAGCCAAAACAGCCGCTGAACCATCACGAAAATCCCCCTCTCTATTCACTGCAATCCGTCGCGATTCACAGCCTCCGCCACCACCCATTCGTCCACGATCATCAGCTTTTTCTTTTCAACCCACTCACGCTGCCAACCCTCGGGCAGATCGCCGGAAACTAAAACCAACCTCCAGCCGCTGCTTTAACTCAAATTTTCGGTCAAATCACAACTATTTGAGACAAACCACCACCAGTATCACACTCAACACCATCAAATCTTCCAGATCCACCTATCCTAGGCCAATTTTTCGACCACTGTCGCCGGCAACACCAACTTTTGCCTATTTATAATTTTGCCCCTTTACTTTTCTATACTTATACTATTACCTTATAATTTTCTGTTCTTTAAAAAAACCCAAAAACCAAATAAACTTATATAAAAATAAATAAATTAGAATTTACTAGGAATTATAATATTTGGGTCAATTTAAAATTTAGTATTTTATTAGGATTTATCTTATTTTATTAAGCTTACTTGAGTCATATTTGTAATTCTAATCTAATTAGGATTTTAGATTATTTCTCTTATTTGAAAAAGATATGGATTAATTTAGCTACTATTATATATATAGGCTTTTTATTCTTAATTTATGATAACAGACACAAGCTTCTCATTAATAATATTCAGTTTTTTCTCAATTAAAATATCTTCTCTTTGATGAGAGTCTCTTTCTTGAGTTTTCAAGACGTATGATAGAACGAAATCTAGTATCGCTTCCGCCTTGCGTTAAAACGTCATCTAATCATAGGGTCTTATTATAGTTGTTTGCATTGGAAGGCTCATCTATCGCCGACATATCTATTTATCCGGCAACATTGACACCATTACATTGATCGGAGAATTTTGAATACGTTGATAGTTTTTGTTTTTCTGTTCACTCACGTCTATTTCTTAGTGATGATACCATCATTATTGTCATTGGTGGTGCAATAATTTTTAGCAATATTATTTTGATTTTTCATTTGATTTACAAAACTTAAGTATTAAATATAATACTCAATTTTAGTCTCATACACTTAAATATTATTAATATTCAAGTTTATGAATAGATATTGAATAAATCAAATTCAGAGTATTTTAGATGGATATTATCCAATCTATTCAGATCAGATACTTAGACATCCAACTTGAATGGATAAGTTTGCTCTTTCTAGCTGTTCACTTGATTAATAATTCTATTGGGTTTGGTTTTAAAACTCCTAATATGATAACTCATTCATGACATAATTAATTATATTAGTTGACTTCTATTTTAATTGATAGATATGTGTTGAATTGTCATCTCTATTGTTATCCATGTGTGATGTTAGCAAGAAAGAAGAAAGAATAGAAAATAATTATTTTTAGTTTATTTTTTTAAAGAAATATTTAAATTATTTTCAAATAGAGTAATTGTTTAGAATATTTTTACCCTTCTCTCTAATAAGTTAATGACTATTTAAACAGTGGGGGTGGAGTAACAAATACCAATTTATTTAAGCGTGCAATTAAATTATTATTATTATTATTTATTTAAGGACAAAAACTCATTGTAAAAAAAACGATTTTACAAGTTAATAACTAAAATTTTATTATTATTAGTAAATTAACATATTTTTACTATATAATTAAATAGCTGATAGTATGTTACAAAAAAAATAACTACATAGAATATGAAATTAAATTTATTTTTGTATTTTGTATATTTCATCTACTTGTGATAATAAAATCTCTTGTGTTAAAAAATAAAATTATGAGTTTTGAACCTTGTTCATATAGGTGAGAGATAATTGGCTGCCATTATGTTAAATTAAAAAAAAAGATCATATTTATACTTATCACTAATTATGGTTAGTAAATAATATACATGCATATTTTAACTATATAACAAAGTAGTTAATTTATTAATTAATAAATTAATTAATTTAAATAGATATTAATAAATGTAAGAATAAGTCATTTAATTGGAAATGGAGTTTAAAAAAAACGAATATTATGGACTTATATGTCATAATTTCAAAACTTTTGATTGTTTTTATTTTGCAAAAACGAATATTATGGACTTATGGCACACATACATAAGCTCATTTTTTTGGGGGTAGTTTGGTCATTGTACGTAATGAAAAATAAAATTTGGGTAGGGTTATTTGAATCCACTAATTTCCTCTCTTGATCCTTTTTTCTAATAAAAATTTTGATTATTTAATTTTTTTTGAAAAAAACTACTTAATTAACCGTTTATTCTCTTTCTCATCTCAATTTCGCTAATTTTCATTAATTCATTTAGGTATGTTCTTTGAATTACAAATAATTAATATCACAAATTAAGAAGAACAAAACCTACTATTTAAAATTGAATATCAATAATTTTTTTATTAGCCATGAAAATTAATAAATGTCAAGAAATTAATTTTCACCATACACAAAAGTTTATGAATATAAAAAAAAAAATCTTATATATAGAAAGAATGAGATAAAGATCATGATCTACTAAAAAAAGTCAAAAAAAATTAAAAGTATAATGAAATTGAGTATTTAGTTTACACAATATGAGAGTAAAGATAGAATATAAAAATCGTAAGGTGGAGAAAGAAAGATATTAGAGAAGGATAGTTTTGAGATCTTCAAGTTTTAAACTTTTAATAACAAACTTATTTTTTAAAAATGAGTTTAGAGAAGAATTTGGTAGCCTCAAATAGTTTTACCCATAAAATTTATCTTAAAGAAATCTTAATAGTAAAAAATGGTCTAAAAACCTATATACATATATAAAAATCATCTACACCTAACTACTCAAAAACCCCATTTTCTAAATTTAAAATTTAAAATTTAAAATTTCACTTTCTGCTCCTCCAAAAATATAAAAAGTACCTTTAATCTTGCATCTTTGAATCATATTTGTTTCTGTTGAAAACCCACCGAAATTACGTATACACTTCTTCAAATTTTTTTTTTTTTTGCCAGACTTGAATTTTCCATGATCTGGACGATCTTTTAAAACGCAGTCAATTGAAACGAACATTCATTCTTTGTTTAAAAAATAAAAGAATTTTCTCAGCAATTTCCCAATCTAGGGCAACATGTAAATGAAAATTAGGGCAGTTAAAAATTGGAGATTGTTGGTACTAAGAGCTCAGTTTTCTTGCAGTCTTTGTTTTCACCATGGTAAAATTACAGAAATTCTCCCATTAATCAAGACGATAAGCCATTATTTTTTGGTACGAGTAATTGAATTTTATTTGTATTAGTTAACCAATTCTTTTGTCTTTGAAAGTCAACTCACTCATGGTCATTTCAGCAATATAAAATTTAATTAAAAAGTGAGTACGTACAATAATTTTTCGTTCATTGATTAATTGTCTAAATTTTTTTATTATTTTATATTTTTTAAATAATTTGAAATTGTTATAATTATTTTCTGAAAGTGGGTTGAAATAATCCTCACCCATTAAAAAAATGCAAACATTTTGTTATGGATTTGTGAATGATTCTCGTACTTGTGCTGTGACATATTTTGTTCATGTTTCTTATAAAGTGACAAAAAATTTAAACCAATTTGTACATAAACTGGCTTCTTGATTACAGTCTTTTGAATAATCAAAATCAAACAATGAATGAGATTGCACGAAAGAGCATAGCCTACGAGCATCAACGTTCAACACCTCTTAATTAATTTAATTATTTTATGTAAAGTAAAATTATATAATTGCTAGAATACAGATACTGTAGCCATACATCGCACCAAATTGTTTTATTAGTTCATTTTTCAAGCTTATAATTTTACATCCCACCCAAAAAAAAAAAACTTAGTTGATTTTTTGATACAACAATTGAATATAATGTTATAATATTAATGATGTAGGAAGTATTAAAGCATAAACAATTAACTAAAATCGAAGTATTGTTATCATGGTCTCGATCTCTACATAAAGCAATAATTATTTAATTTCAAAATACATATAAGAGTGTCTTATTATAACAAAGTTTGGAGATTGATCAATAGATAAAATATTTAAATTGATACCTTTAATATTGTTAAGATAATAAATTATTAAAAAAATGAAATAGTTGTTTAATTTAAGTAAAATTATGAAAAAAATAAGTTAGTTAGAGAATTATACATAAGTACGATTTAATAATTTCTTTTTATCATTATTTGTTTTAATTTATTGCTCAAAATATATGGGTATTTCAATCGAATTACTTGAATGGGGTATTAGCTCTTTCTCTTGTCCTTCAATCAAGTGGAATGAAATAAGAAATTCATTTATTTACTCTTTTTCCAATAAGTCTGAATTCGTGTGGGGAATTGCAGGTTTTGCGTATGTTTGGTGGAGATCATATTCACTCCACATAGTAGTAGGTAAACTTGAGGGGCTAAGGGACATAACCTTATGATTTGTTGATTTACTACGTGACGATTTAGTTGAAAAGGACTTTATTGAAAAATTTCGAAACCGCAATGTTTATTTCACTCAATTAATTGTGTAAATTATAATTATTTTTACATTAATTTTATTGTGACAAAATTCAATTTGTCGACAATGGAGTAAAATATCATTTTACCACATCTTCTATTACGATATTAAGTATTCATCGTGCCAAACTCATTTGTTTTTCTACGACAAATTAAGATTCTAAAATCTAAAGAGTGGATAAAATTAAATAGAAAATAATTTAATTCATGTTATTTAAACTAGAATTTAATTAAATCATACTCTTCTAGCAAGAGTTTCACCTCATCCTAACTTATTAAAATTAGTTAAACATGCTCGAATTTAAGTTAAAAATAATTTTAAAATGTCATACATATACTTAATTAAACAAAGAAATAAAAATAACTTGAATTGAAATAAAACTAAATATTATTTATGAAAATAATTTTATGAACCATAAGAACTTAATTAAAATTGATCCCTCAATTTTAGAAAGAAATTAAAGAGATTTGGAGGAAAATGAGGATGAGAAACACACAAAATGAGTCCTTATTTATAGCGTAGAATTTCGTTGGTGATCTAGCACTGCGTGGTCCGTGAAAAGCTTGCAGCTCGAGCGCATGACAACCATTAGATTATGATCTGGCGGATCAAAAAGGCGCTGTCAAACATCAAATGTCAACAAAAAAATGTGGCCATTCCGGAACGTTAGATCAGATATTCAACGGTCTAGATTGTGCTGGTTAACGAGTCGACCCACTCAAAATGTGCGGATCCTATCGGGTCCGATAAGCCACCACTTAAATGTGTCAATCTGGTGCGACGCTGGTCTACAACACTTGCCACTTGGCGTCATCCTAGCCACTAATCAAAAAGAAGATAAAGAAAACGATCCAAATTTAGTTATAAGTTGGGTACAACCCGTTTGGAGACAGTGGGTTGGGTCAGATCATCCACTCCTAAAGATAGCCAATGGGCGGTGCCGGCCCGGGCACGAGACATGAGCCATCAATGAGTCGTGCATGCTCAGTGTAGAGCCCATTAGGGGCCCACAACCCTACTCCAATATTTTTTATATTTAATATGTTAATTTCTTATTTTGTTTGTTATAGAAAAATAAAATATAAATTTAACAATTAAAAGTTCAAATTTTAAAAATAAATATGAACATTTACTTTGTATTTTAAATTTCTAATTTTGTATTGATAAGTCTATTACCTAAGTTAATCTAAATTTAACTGAATGATTTGAATCATTATTAACAATTTAATTTTTAAATGATAAATATAAATAATACTAAATAAATTAATAATAACATTATTTTCAGATGGATAAGATAAAATTTATTTTTATGAAAAGCTGCAAATTAAAAATAAAATAAAATATGGCATAATTTGTATCACTATAATTTACAGCACTTTCTAATGAGGTTAGTACCCACTGATGGCTGAACTATCTATCAGTTACATATTACAACAATTTTATTCACTAAAAGCATTTCTAAATTTTAATCTTCATTATCGTTGTCATCGTTATCAGCTTCAACATAAACATCATGACATCATCATTTTCTTCATCATCAACATCTGTACCATTTTGCCAATTTTGATGTATGATACGGGACACTTATCATCATCTTATCCATTGTTTGAATTAATTTAAATTGAATTTATATACCTAATTAGTGTTATGTATCTTAAAAACTATAAATCAAACTATCAAAATAGAATTAAATTTGTATTATTAATAAAAGATTTGCTGTTTTTCTACTCTTATCAAGGTTACAGTATGTATTTAATTTTTATTTGTTCTATTAAAGCAGTTAATATGTTTCAAATTAATAAATTAATTAAAAGCATTTTCGTTTATTTTAATCTTTATATATATTATCATTTTGATTTCTTGAAAATTAAATTTGTTTAGCCTAGTAGATATGAACAACTAATTTACTTGGAGTCCTGAGTTTTACATTCAATAAAAGCACAAAATAATAATAATAATAATAATAATAATAATAATAATTGAAATTGCATAATTTTTAAATTAAGTTGACGCTTATTTGAAAAAAAAAATCATGTAACCCGATAGGCCTTTTTCTTAATGTTGGAAATAATAATAATATAAATATTTGAAATATAAGATAGCTTTTTGGAAAATTAGCCTTTTAATTTGGTATACTTGATCCGGTAGTAATAGTAGTAACAACAACAACAACAATAATAATTACTATGATTAAGAGTAAGTATCATCATTATAAAATTCTAGTTATGCAACCGAAGATGAGGGTGAATTGTGATTCTAAAAATTATTCAATTTTAGATCAAAACCCAATGCAAATCCAAAACTAATTTAAAGCAATAATAAATAAATAAATCACAATATAAAAGGATAAGGGAAGAGAGATTCAAACACGATGATTTTTACGTGGTTCGGCCAACCTCACCTACATCCACACCTCCAAGCTTTCCGGGCTTGAGGATTCCACTAAGCAAGCCTCCAAGGCTTCAAATGCTTACAATTGACTTCCATAGTGTCAATAAACCTTTACAACAAGAGATTATCCACAATCTCTTAACCCAAGTGTATCCCAATACTTACAATCACTCAAAACAAAATATTACAAATTATTTTTCTCTCACACAATATTTGAGATTACAAATCAATGCCCAATGTGTGAATAGATGAAGAATGAATGTGTTTAAAGCTCTTTGAAGATTGTATTCTCGAATATAAGCTCAATGATAATGCTGTAATCTTCCCTTGTTTGAATTTGATTGAATTTATTTATAGTTGGAGCTGAAAACTAGTCATTATTGACTTTCTGTTCGACGTCGGATCACCGTTAACTCAAAGTCGGATCGCCGTTTGACTGGTCAATATGACCGTTGGTTGAATTTTCAAATTGTCGGATCACCGTTTTCTAGATATCGGATCACCGTTTTCTAAATGTCGAATCGCCGTTACTGTCCAGAGGCTAGTCTTCAATTTTGTTCGATGTCGGATCGCCGTTTTCTACAGTAACTATTACAGTGAACTATTTTTGTAAAATTATAGTTTGGCCCTAAAACTTTATAAAATTATATTATGGCCTAAAACTTTATAAAACTTGTCAAATAGGTCCATTTTCAGGATTTTGAGCAATACTTGTTATTATCAAAATTCTCAAAGCTTTTTCAATTGAAACCATTAACATGAGAATAACCAATTTTATAAAAATATTTAGAATATAAAACCTTTATAAAGTGAAAATGATGATTTATTTAAAATGTATAAAAATAATTTGAGCTTTTAAAAACTTAATCATTCTTAATTTGATTTGTTATCATCAAAATCAACATTATGCATACATAAATGTTAACACATTATTATTATTATTTTAGTAAAAATTTAAAATTTTAACTAATGGCATCTTTTTAATTTGTAGATATTCATTCGGATTATAAGATAAAGTGCCCACATCAATAATAGTACAACTCATTCTAATTCTAATTCTAATTCTTACAGCTTTAATAAGCAACTTATACTTATTTTCCTTCTTTATTTTGATTTTATCTCTTATACTTATTTTCCTTTTTCATTTTGATTTTATCTCTTTTCGATTCCAACTTATTTTGATTCCTAGTCATTATCCAATTCCCTCGAGAAGTAAATGCAGCATAAGAAATTTCGAAATTTGGTTTCTCATTCAAGCTTGGTCTCAAGTTGGTGCACTTAATCTTTATAGGCCTTTTACAAATTGGAAATTAATTTCTCTATTTAAATGAATTTTTGCTCTCTTTTCTTATAGATATATATTTTTAAATACTAAAACGCAATAAACATCAAGTCTTGTCATTATGCTTTCATTTCACAATAATATATTATTGAATTTTCACTTTGTAATTTTTCAAAGTACAAATTCATTTATTGGTTGTGATTAAGATATCCTACAATTTAGACACCGTCAAATGATCAGATTAGACCATTTAACGATGCCCAAACTGTGGGATATAATATCTTTAGGGTGTGTTTGACAACTTTCATAATATGAAACTGCGTTGTATCATGCAGTGTAGCCTCTTGTTTGTCTGCAATAGCAACTGCATCATGTGGCACTTGCCTTTGGCTAATGCGGTAGTTTGTCTCATTAGATTTTTTTTACCCAAATAAAAGTAAATGTGTAATTCAATATTACATCATTTGATAATACTATATAATATTAATTTTTATTTTCTTTTATTTTTACATTATAGTAATCAATATAATTTCATAATTTATTATTCAATAATATTATATTATATCATATTTTTATTTTTATATTAATTATATTAAAAATTAAATTAAATATTATACTAAGTATATTATATTACAATAATTAATATATAAAATAGATTATTATTTAATAAGCTAATATAACTAATAATAATTACTTAAGTAACGTATAAAAATAAAAAAATAATATTGTATTATTTAATTATATTAGAATAACTAATAAGTGCAACATAAATATTATTACATTAAAATTAATAGTAATATAAATAATTATATAATATATTATTACATATAATATATGATATTATATTACAACTTAATATACTCTAAAGCAATAAAAGTTCATAAAGTTCATAATGCATAAATATAATTTCATAATTTATCTGTCATATTTTGAATAATCAATACCTTTGCATGATGAAGTTGACTTATTTCTTGACAGCTGACCAGGTACTGTAATCTGATCATTTATTGCCAGCTTATTGCCGTAATTAATAAAAAAAAAACATTTGATATCTGCAACTCAACATGAATTAGCAACTTCCATTTGCATTCTTTTGTGATCTCTCTCTCTCTGTCTATATATATATATATATATATATAAATATATACATATATGTATATATATATGCATGCGTGCCTTAGGGATCCATTAATTGAAACTATGGTGGTAAGTTACAACCCGACATGATTTAACAAATATTTTCTATGTTAGTTAGTTAACAAATTAAACTGTTACCGAACCATATTCTCCAAATTTAGTGTAACATATATGCCTATATATATATATTGTTAATTGTTATTAACTACATCGACTATCAGTCCTAGCTATTAAATCTCTATTTACAACTGTGTACCAGCTTATTGTTAATGGTCCGTGTTTATCGCTTTCTCTATAGTGCGCTATATAAATGCGTATGTGCATGGGATTGATGCATCAATTGATCAGGAGTAGTAAAATGTTAAACATGGCTTCCATTTTAATTAGTCTCATTTTTATAATCAGTTTCTCTCCAGCAATTGCCGGGATTAGCAATGTTGAAAGCGATTTAAGTGACTTACAAACCTACATTGTTAATGTGCAAAAGCCAAATCATGGTAATTTTTCCAAGGAAATAGATCTAGAAAGCTGGTACCATTCGTTCTTGCCGGCTTCCATCTCATCAAACTCCATCGATGATGATCATCAATCCCGAATGGTGCATTGCTATAGGCATGTGATTTCAGGTTTTGCAGCGAGGCTAACAGCAGAGGAAGTAAAGGTCATGGAAACAAAGAGTGGATTCATATCAGCCCATGTTGAAAACACATTGCAGCTACATACAACCCACACTCCTAGGTTTTTGGGTTTGCATCAAAATTCAGGATTTTGGAAGGATTCAAATTTCGGAAAAGGAGTAATAATTGGAGTTGTGGACTCAGGAATAGGGCCTACTCATCCTTCATTTGGCGATAAAGACATGCCTCCGCCACCAGCAAAGTGGAGAGGGAAATGTGAATTTGGAGGAGGGGCGGGTTGTAACAATAAGATAATTGGGGCAAGAAATTTTCTTAACAAAAGTGAGCCACCTACTGATAACGAAGGGCATGGAACCCATACGTCAAGCACGGCCGCTGGGACTTTCGTAAATGGTGCAAATATACTGGGTCAGGCAAACGGCACCGCAGTAGGCATGGCGCCTTTAGCTCACTTGGCAATGTATAAAGCTTGTGACGATTACAATGGTACTTGTCCTGAGAGTTCAGTTACTGCAGCACTTGACGCTGCTATTGAAGACGGTGTTGATGTGCTTTCTCTTTCGATTGGTCTTGGTCCATATCAACATAAAGAATTCCATGCTAACGCAATTGCGATCGCGGCTTTCAAAGCTGTTAAAAAAGGCATTTTCGTGAGTATTTCGGCGGGAAATTGGGGCCCAAAACCTTTTTCTGTAGTTAATGACGCCCCGTGGATGCTTACTGTGGGAGCAAGCACCACTGACAGAAGTATAGTTACATCGGTACAGCTCGGAAACCAAGAAACGTATGACGGTGAATCACTTCTGCAATGGACAGATATCCCTTCCGAGCAATTGCCTCTTGTTTATCCTGTCACGAAGAATGCTTCGGCAACAACAAATTGCTCACCAGAAACTTTGAAAAGTATTGATGTCAAAGGCAAAGTAGTATTATGCCTATTAAGTGTAAATCCTCAAGACGTCTTGGATGCTGGTGGCGCTGCCATGATTCTAATGAATAACGAACTTATTGGTGATAGTATTGTAGTTGCACGCAGTGTACTTCCAAACGTGCGTGTGAGTTATATGGTGGGGGAGAGCATAAAAGCCTACATAAATTCAACATCATCACCGACTGCTGCAATGGTGGTGAAAGGAACTGTGATTGGCGAAAAATCTGCTCCTGCGATTGTCGCTTTTTCCTCAAGAGGACCCAGCACAGTAAGCCCTGGAATCTTGAAGCCTGACGTTGTTGGACCTGGAGTAAACATTATAGCTGCTTGGCGAACAGCTGTTGAACCCATAACAAATACAGAATACATATTTGACATAATTTCAGGCACATCAATGTCCTGCCCGCATCTTAGTGGTATTGCAGCTTTGCTCAAAAGTGCTCATCCTGATTGGTCACCCGCCGCTATCAAATCTGCCATCATGACTACTGCTGATACGATAAACCTTGAAGGCAAGCCAATTCTTGATCGCAATCATCTTCCAGCTGATCCGTTTGCAGTCGGTGCAGGCCACGTAAACCCGTCAAAAGCAAATGACCCTGGACTTATTTACGATATCCAGCCCGACGATTACATTCCTTATCTATGTGGTTTGAATTACACAGACCAACAGGTACAAGGCATTGTGGGTGGTGATGTGCAATGCTCAAAAGTGTCGAGCATAGCTGAAGCAGGGCTAAATTATCCTTCATTCTCTATCAGATTGGGGTCTAGTCCTCAGACATATAATAGAACAGTGACAAACGTTGGACCGGCTAATTTATCCTACACTAGTCAGATTGTTGCCCCTGAAGGAGTGGGGATTACCATACAACCTGATAAGATATCTTTTACAGAGAAAAACCAAAAGGCGACCTATTCTGTGACATTCACTAGAACAAAGAATACTAACACATCTTTTACCCAAGCAAATCTGAGTTGGATTTCTGGTCGGTACGCGGTGAAGAGTCCTATTGCTATCAGTTTCATATGTCGAATATAGAGAAAAAAAATGCATACATAGGTGATTGGTTATGGAATCACACACCTAAATACTTCAAAAATTAGGCAAGGTAGCTTTGACAGACATGATTGTGGAACATTAACCTTGTTATTATTTTTTTTCATTAATAACTGTTTATCAAATTATCAAAGAGACAGTAAAAATTCTTTCCTAAATTGTAAAATTATTGACCTATTGTTTTTCAAGAGATGTATAGTACGTTGTCTATTTTTCTTAATGGTGGCAACTGACAACCATTTAGTTGTGGTACGAATGTGAAGGGACTCGGAGAGCTACAATTTTTTTTTTCTCAAGCTATAATGAATTTTGTTACAACTCGATAAATGTCGTCTTTTGTTTATTTTGTAAACGAAGCATAAAAATACTGTTCTTGTGTTTCAACTTAAAGAATTATTTAGTTTTACTCTTAAAATTGAATACCCCCAACACAAACACCTAAACATTCATAAACCTAGAGTTTAAATAATTTGTACTTCAAATCAGATTTTTTATTTTCTTTGTTGGAGTTGAAGCATCAAATGGTATTATCATAGCAGATTCATTCCATTGCGAATTGGGCCCAAAGTCACGAACAGACCACTTTGAATTAAATAAATTTTACCATGTACTATTTTATTCGGTGTTCAGAGTTCAGACAAATTTGAAAATGATACTAATATACTATCTGAATGGTTGCTGGGTGCCCATTTAAATAATTCACATTGTTTCTATTAAAAAAATCATAAAAAATTTGTGGCTGGTTTGTGAATGATTCTCGTCCATGCATGTGCTGTGACATATTTTATTCATGTTTGTTATAACGTGCTTAATTTCAAACCAATTCGTACACAGACTGGCTCCATGATTGCAATCTTTTGAATAATCAAAATCAATGAAGGAGATTGCACAATCTGGACGCTAGAGTAGAGTCTAGTCAACAGAGACCAAAGAGACAAGCCTATGAGCATCAAGTTCAGCACAGCAGTCAACACCACTTATTAATTTACTTGTTTTGATACAAACAATTGAATATACCCAACGAAGAATTAGATTATTTGTTGTTTAGTAGTATTTTCTAATGCTGATACTTACACTAATAATACATAGGAATTGAATTAGTAGCATTGAGGTTACAATTTTTCTTAAGTTAGATTATTTTAATTTAAATTTTTGAATTAAAATTCTGATAAAAATCTTAAGTCATTAATTTTAAATTATCTAATAGTAGATATTAAAAATTAAAATAATAATTAATGATAATTATTCATTCACATTAAATTATTTAAAATGAATGACTCAAAATTTATGTTTAAACTCTCACTTCAGAATGCTTAAAATAGTTCCACCCATTTTTTCTTCATTGATTATCTCTGCATGTACGCACACGTGTTAAATGATGCAGCTTAGCGCGCTAGACCATCGCATACAATGGTCCTTCGCGGACCTGAACAAAATCCCCATTGGAAATCTGAGTCCACGCGCACACCGCCGACAGCGGGTCCATCCCAACCTCTGAATATTCAGTTTTCCGTCGAGAAATCTACCAATCACAAAAGCAACTCGCTCTCCCCACCGTTGGACCCAAATCAGCGTGCTAATCGGACGGACAAATGGGCCACTTACTTTAAATTCTCATCGTTGGATTAAACAGAAGGGTTTCTGCTGGGTTTTTATATTGTTGTGTTGCGCGGCGCCTAGTGTTCATTGCTCGCACGCTCGCCCGCCCGCATTTTTCTTACGCGTCCGAAACTTTCGTCCTAAGTAAAAAGGAAAAAAGGAAAACGGGCTTCGGATTTATTATTTTTAATTTGTTGAATATTTTGTGCTGCATTTCGTTAACATTCGGATTCGGAGCTCGGTCTTGAAGGTATTGTATTGAAATTCCATTTCATTTGGAGGGAAAATTGTATTATGTCAAACGATGAAATTTAAAGCTTAGCTTATATTCGATTTGTTTATTGTTGTTTGATATCAATTTTTTTTAAAATATTTCTGCAGATCGAGCTCCTATAAGTTGAAGCCTTAATTTGTTTGCTGCTATTTGTCGACATAACCTCCTATATTAGCAATTTTTTTTTAACATTATTAATTATAGGATGGCGAACACAATGCAATTTTCTAGTATTATTCAAAAGAATTCATTGCATTGCCAAGCGTTGTCATGGCAGCGGTTTGAGTTTGCGAAATGCGTGGGTTCTAGTTCTAGATTATGTGTTAGCGTGAGGAATTCGTGTGGAGGTAGAGGAGGATTGAGAGTTAGCTGTGAGGGAGCGAGAATCGATGTGATTGAGAGGAAAAAGAGTGAGAATCTAGGTGTCGATGAGAGTGAGAAGCAGTTGACGTGTGTAATGAAGTTTGGTGGATCGTCCTTGGCCTCTGCTGAGAGGATGAGAGAGGTTGCTGAGCTTATACTTAGCTTCCCTAATGAGAGGCCCGTGATTGTTCTCTCTGCGATGGGAAAGGCAACAAATAAGCTTTTATTGGTATATATTGATTCCCTCTTTATTTTATTGTATTGTGTATTTGTTTTATTTTTATGTTGGAATTTTGGCTTATAGCGCAATTGGTTGCTTGTTTTCTGCTAGGCGGGTGAGAAGGCTGTTGGTTGTGGTGTCACTAATATATCATGTATTGATGAGTTGAGCTTTGTAAAAGACTTGCATCACAGGTGAGGAAGGTCAATTCTGTTTTCATAGTTGTTCTTCATGGAGGACCAGGATTGTAAACTAAAGATTTTTATGCATCGTTTTTTTTTTTAAATTTGTCCAGGACTGTGGATGAACTTGGCATAGACAGGTCCATTATAGCAAGTGAGTTGTGTCTGTTTTTACATGAGCTAATTTTGTTTATTTATTTCTAGTTAACATTAGAACTCGGCTTGTAGCTGAAGAATTTGAGCTTCTATATTTTAGGTGATTAAGCTGTATTATTTAATTGTAAAAAAGTGTGTAGAAGTCCCAAAAATCAAAATGGCTGGATCAATTTTCTTTGTAAAAATTTGATTTTAGCGATATGTAGTGTAATTGCATAGGTATTTCTTGCCAATTGTATCAACTTATGTCCTAGGGATTGTGCCTACCAGTCACTGAAGTTTGTAGACAATGAAATTCAGAAAATATGCTCTTGTGATTTTTGCTTCCGGGTGTGACTTCTGTTTTTGTGTGTGGAAAACATTTTGCAGCACACCTAGAAGAACTGGAGCAACTTCTGAAGGGAATTGCTATGTTGAAAGAGTTAACTCCACGTTCTAGAGACTATTTAGTTTCCTTTGGGGAGTGCTTGTCCACAAGGATTTTTGCAGCATATCTGAACAAAATTGGTGTGAAAGCTCGCCAAGTATGTTTCTATTCTCTGGATCTTTAGTTGGATAGCTCATGATAAGTATTTATTCTCCAGTAGTAATTGAGCATCTTTAATGTTGCACCCCTCCCTCCCTCCCTCCCTCCCTCCCTCTCTCTCTCTCTCTCTCTCTCTCTCAGTAATTATCTTAGAATTTTTAGATTTCAACGCACTTACACTGTCTAATACTACCATGCTTACTTCATTAAATGTAGCTAATTATAAGTTTCTGCATTCATTTTGCAGTATGATGCTTTTGATATTGGTTTTATAACCACAGATGACTTCACAAATGCTGATATTTTAGAAGCCACTTATCCAGCTGTTGCTAAG
This sequence comes from Citrus australasica, assembly GCA_029618585.1. Classification (NCBI taxonomy): domain Eukaryota; kingdom Viridiplantae; phylum Streptophyta; class Magnoliopsida; order Sapindales; family Rutaceae; genus Citrus; species Citrus australasica. The sequence goes on along the minus strand of JARCIV010000002.1, from coordinate 8,030,088 downwards.
AGGTTACATGGTGATTGGATCACTGATCTTGCAATTCCAATTGTTACTGGTTTCCTTGGAAAGGTCCTTAAAATGGCTAATTGATTCAAATATCTTCTTCTTTGGATATTGATTCTTTTTTGGGTGGCCTAGCAAAATTTTCAATACATTGTGTTTTATTTTCTTTCAATTCTAGGGCTGGAGGACTTGTGCAATTACTACATTTGGTAGGGGTGGCAGTGATCTGACAGCCACAACCATTGGGAAGGCATTAGGATTGCAAGAGATTCAGGTCAGTGCAGATGCTGAAAAAGAGCATGTAATTTTACATGCAATGACAACTTTTCCTTTTCCGTTCATATAATAAAAAGATTTACTGATGCAAATATAGACATATATACAAGAGTCATCAGTCTGTTTTCCCTGATTATGTGAAAGAAGTGATGCCTTAGTGGCTTCAAATTCTGTAGAAAATGCATACAACATTGACAATGTCGTTCGATATGAATTCCATGCCCAGATTCAATCAGAATTCAAATAAGAACCTTGTTTTATTAATTGCAGGTGTGGAAGGATGTTGATGGTGTTTTGACTTGCGATCCTAACATACATCCACATGCCGAGCCAGTTCCATATTTGACATTTGACGAGGCAGCTGAACTTGCATATTTTGGGGCTCAGGTATATATTTTTGAAGCTGTTAATGTAATTGAATTATGTAAATATTGACAAATATTTCTTTTCTTTCAATTGATGGTGGATTAAATCAGTTTGTGTCTTTTATCATTGCACTGGAACTTGTGAATATCAGGCCTTTTCCAAGCTGGCTTGAATATCTTTAAGCTACCTTAATTATGAGTGAAGTGACTGCAGAAACCCAAATTTAAGCTCATATACAAGGCCCAACCACCAAATAACAAAAAACAGAAAAACAACTTATTTTTATTTACTTAACATAATGGGGGGATACAAACACAGGACCTCATAGTCAACTTGGCTAGTAAGTGACCTCTAAATTCAAATGCTTAAGGTTATAGGGAAGCACTTAATACCTAAATTCTTGTGGGAGCATTCCTCTATTCAAACAGAAAGTGTATGGCTCAAATGAAGATGTTTTGTACAACAACTTCCATTGTTTTCTCAGGTTCTGCATCCACAATCCATGAGACCAGCAAGAGAGGGTGATATACCTGTTAGGGTTAAGAATTCTTATAATCCTAATGCTCCAGGAACTCTAATCAGAAGGTCAAGAGATATGAGCAAGGTTTGTATCTGATTGTGGGCTTACTGATTACTTGGCGTAGAACTGAAAAAGCATTAATCTTCTTATTTCACAACGGCAGGCAGTGCTAACTAGCATTGTGCTGAAGCGTAATGTTACCATGTTGGATATCGTTAGTACTCGCATGCTTGGTCAATATGGTTTCCTTGCGAAGGTATGAACACTGATGCTAGTGCTGCTGCTTTTTATCCTCTTCTCGTCCATTGTTGGATTAGATCAATATTATTATTTTCTTTCCATTGCAGGTATTTTCAACCTTTGAAGATTTAGGTATTTCAGTGGATGTTGTTGCTACTAGTGAAGTCAGTCTTTCCTTGACACTGGACCCATCTAAGCTCTGGAGCAGAGAGTTAATTCAGCAGGCAAGCGTATGATGTTTTTCTCAATATGTTGAAATTTAGCTAGATTATTTACAGTTTCTGTCTGTACCTGATGTGATTTGATTATCTTTTTCGTTTTATACCTATTTTGGCTGTTCAAAGTTTATCTAATCTGTTATTATTTGCTCCCTGCAGGAACTTGACCATGTTGTCGAAGAACTTGAGAAAATTGCAATTGTCAATCTCCTTCAGCACAGATCAATTATTTCTCTAATTGGCAATGTACAGAGATCCTCCCTGATACTTGAGAAGGTGCAGTTTTACATCTTTATTATTGCATATAAAGTGTCCCTCTGGCTTTGTGACATTCTTTTGGATGATTGCGAATAGTTTTCTTTTGATATTCTGTTAGTACTCTCAATTCCATGTCGAACCATTGTTTATTAGTCACCTTGTTTTAATGCAATTGACAAGTTTCCATGCATTGTGAGACTTTCAGGTGAGGAGTTTACAAATGCATTGTAGTAAACCTTAGGGTGTGCTTGAATGTAATTTTAAAATATGGCCATAACGCGGATATTTTATCAAGTTCTCATATAATTCATGAAATTCAATGCTTTTCGAAGAAATTAAGAGGAGAAATTTAAAAGTGATGTGGTGTTTATTCAATTGGCCCAACTGTTTTTCAATTGTCTTGCTGTTACTTTCTCCTCTCTATTTCTTTCTATTCTCACTGTGTTTCACTGTGACTGTTATGGCAGGCTTTCCGTGTTCTTCGAAGAAGTGGGGTTAACGTGCAGATGATCTCTCAGGGTGCATCTAAGGTCTCCCCACTGCAAAAAAAAAAAAAAAAAAACACTGTTACACTCTTCCTCTAATGTTTCTTGTCCACTTCAGCATCAGAATCCAAGCATTGTTGCACTTTAAGCTCATGATTGGACACTTTGCATATGCATAGTGTTGTGGAAGCAACCTTAAGATTGGACCTGAATTCTGAATTAGTCATCACGCATGCTGTCAAAACTAACATTTTGAGTGTCTTAATTTCTTTGCATGAAGCATTTCCTTCTCATAGAAACAGAAATATCATCTTTTTATCTGTCTGGTGTAGCTCACTGTTTTTTCCCCTAACAGGTTAATATCTCATTGATCGTAAATGATGATGAAGCAGAACAGTGTGTCAGGGCTCTCCATGAAACCTTCTTTGAAAGCGATCTCGCGAATTTAGACTGTGTGTGTGGATCTGAGAATAACTCCTCCTTAGTATAATAAAACATTGATTGTTTCTTTTCTCAACTTTAGATTGTTTACCCACTGTCCTGGTATCACAGAATTTTGTATTAGATTTCAACCGGCTCAGGGGGAACTTCCTTGTTGCTTAATGCAGCAATGTAGCTCTATAATGTAATGGTAATGGACAATAAATATTGTATTTCTCATTTAAAAATAGCAAGGTAATAGCTGGTCACTGAAGATTAGTGATTGGTCTTGCAAGTGGTAACCGAGGGAAGAATTCATTTCCCATGCATAAGATTAGTGGCCCGTAATGGGGGCAATTTATTTTTCTAATAACTTTTCCTGAGTTGTATTGTTATTATTGGGTATGTTGTAGCAGTCAGTACCACAATGAAATTCTGAAAAATAATAGTTTGGCTTTGCATTAGGACACAATATTTTTGTTCCAAGTTTTATTTTCCGTTTTATTTTTCTTTAAAAAAAAAGGTTTTTGTTTCGATATTAGATCCTTTATCATAATATCATCTCTCAATACCAATTACCATTCACAATGTGGGATAAAAAATGCTGGTCTAAAATATAGACTATAAATTGTCTAAACACTCAGACTTGAAATGATGTGATGTAAATCTTTCCTTAAGTAAAGGCATATATGTATAAGAGATGAGAAAGGCTTTTAAGATTCAGAAATGAAATTACTTAAAGGCACAGGATCCGATAGCGCAGCTGTCATGGTTATAATAAGTATTTTACATCGGCATTATAACATGATAAACAATGCATTTGAAGTTTTAATTTCTAAGAAAATTTACCACATAAATGAGAAATTGTCAAGCACAACCTAGTGTTGTGGAGTGAGTATTTTACGCAGCAACCCGTACGATATTTAAACTTTTAACACCAAATTTGTAAAGTAAACCTATAGATTTTTTTAAGATAGGTAGGCAAGGATGCTTGCAATAAATCTAGAGAGAAGAGAGCAAAATTGTCAAAGCATATTTTATTACTTGAATGAGAAAATACAAGAGAGCTTTTTATAAGAGTACTTGAGTTGCTTGTGCTAGGGGTGTTGTGTGTGTAGTGTGGTGTTGGTGTTAGTGGGTATTGAGCAAAATGGCAAGGGTGATGCCCTATTTATAGAGTTGCTAGCCTAGGTCTAAATGCTTCCTAGCAAGTGGTGCAAGTTGTCTAAAAATCTAGTTATTTATAAGTTGTAGAGAATTCTAGAATTGGGTCGGGTTTTGTTGTATTTAGGTTGTCTGCTTGCTAAGCGCATCACGACGCTAGTTTTATGAGACGGGCCATTACTGAGTGCATTCTACTATTAGACATACTTTTACCAAGCGTACCCGTGTACATAAATTTAACCTCCATTAGTGGCAAATATGAGCAGCCCGTGACACTAAGCTCTCATTTATGAACAATAATATTTAATAAATATTCATGAAAAATTAAAAAAAGATAAGACAATATTAAGGGTGTGTTTGGTATTATTTTTCACTCATTATTTTTCATTTTACAATAACAAAAATCAAGAAAATATATTTGGTGGACATGTTTTATAACAATAAAGTAAAATATACAAAGAATGAAATATTTTCACACTATAAAGTTTGAAAAGAAACGTTGAGAGTGCTAATTTGACGTTCTCAACTTTATATTTTCATTCTATAAAGTTTGTTGAAAAAATAAAAAGTAAAAACTTGAGAATGATAATTTGTCGTTCTCAACTTTTAGGTGGTGTTTGTTTGGAAGTAGAGGAAGGGGAAAGGGAAAGTAATTTAAATTTCTTTTTTATTTCCTTTGATTGATTTTTCATAATTTCTGATAATTTAATTTCCATTAAAATTTAATATACATTATAATTTGAAATTTAGATTTCACACCAAAGAGTGATGAATTTGAATTCGTCTTCTATTGGAAGCCAAAACATCCAAAATTACCCTTCAATCTTTTATTAACTTGTTTAATAATATCAAATTATTATTTACAATTTTATTTTATCGATTTAATATTGTAGATAATTAATTTTGTATTAGTAAAAGTTAAAGCAATGATATAATAATTTAATAAAATCACTTTATTTATTTTATTAATTTTAAAAAATGAAAATACAAATTAAACAGTCACCGAATTACTATCGCTACCACCACCGACACTCACGCATGGGACGTCAACGCCTATACCGTTGGAGTCGTCTGCCAACAAGCAGCGTTGTTATACCATCACACAAGTGAAAAAAAAATGAATTTATCTTCCTCAAATCCGATTAACAGAAATTAGAAAACTTTATAACTATTTCAGATCTGGACAAACATCAAGCATTTCACCCAAATAAGTTGTTTCAATTTATAAATCGTTAAGTTCTGATAAATTTCATATAATTCTCGAGTTGAAATGAGTCAATGACATGATACAGTGGTGGCCGGTGGTGAGACGCAACGGCTTTGATGGCGGCAGTGCCAACTCTATATTTTTTTGTTGTTGTTCAAATAAAAATTTAAAATTATAAGATATTAATTAAGAAATTATTTGTATTATGTCATAATTTATTTAGAAACAAATTAAATTAAACTCAATTTAAAATAATTTTATGTTGATAAACTTTTTGAATAGAGTTTAATTATAAATATAATTATATTACTTAAAATAATTTTTTATTAATTATTTATATAGTATATTAAATAAATTTATTGTTTAATTTTTTTAATTATATTTATGATAAATATTGAAAGTTTAACACTAAAGGGTGAAATTATCGAAATAAAAGTTAAGACATTATCTTTCTTTGTATAATTTTGTAACAAATCAAACATTAAAAAATAATTTCAATATACTCTCATATCCTTTCTTCCACTTTCCTCTCCCTTCGTTTCTTTTTTTTTTTTTTCAGACCAAACACAAGAGAGAATTTGAAGAAGCCTTTTGTTATCATGTTACGTTACATGATTATAAAATCTAACAGTTGTGGAAATAATATAATTTTATTATTTTATATTTTTACAACCGTTGAATGAAATCCAACGGCTGCTACATAGCAATGTCCTTTGAAAAAATCAAGTGGGCTGTTGGATATTTTTATTCTTAAGCCTTTTATTTTTTTTTCATTTTATCAATGTACAATCATCATTGTCTATTGCAACCCTCCATTGGTTTTTTTTTTTCTGTTTTAAACATCTTTTCTGTTAAAGTTTTACATAAATTTCCTTTATGTATGAATACATATTCGAAAAAAAAAAATTCTTTCTCCCAGTCTCTCTCTCTTTAATTTTTCTAATAATAATGGCAGTTAATTTACTTGCAAAATATATTATTACATTGTTTTGAATGAACATAATTCCGTATGCAGTAGGTTTACAATTGATGCTACATCTGTTATTTCTTTATATGTGATTTTTTAATATTGTTATTAAATGCTATTTTTCATACTATCTCATTTGTGCTTTTTAATTAATAATGGTCATAGACAAATTGAAAAAAAAAAGATCATAAGCATCAAATTATGAATAACTTGAGTTAAAACAAAATTTATAAGAAAAATCTACCAAATATATCTTTATTATTTTTTTATATTTTTAAACAAATAATAAAATATATTTTGTTTTTTATTTTTACATAATATTTTAAAAATAAATTATCATTTAATTTTTTTTTTTTAAGAATATCACATAAAAAACATCATTTTCTTTAACACACCAGACGCACCCTTAAATGCACCAACACTATAGAAGCCTGACAAAACCCTAGCATCCATTTTCTAGTGCGATTTACCAAAACCGCTACACACACAGCCATGGCCTGCACCATCGACTTCAGGCGCCTGGACGAAGGCTTTGGCGGTAAGACCGCCAAGCGAAAGCGCCAAGAATCCGAGACCGCCGCCCTCGCCATCAACAACACCGAAGACCATGCCGCCGCCATGGACGTAGACGACCAGTCGTTTCCGCCCGCCGCCAAAAGATCCGCCATCGCCTCGTCAGATAATCCTGACAAACCAATCTTTGGACGGCCCTCTTACGACGGCGTGATAGCCGGTAGAGCGTCGGGGAGGAAGTGGAAGCAGGCGCGTACGCAACGCTCGTCGGCGAAGCATGTGAGCCTGAAGAGGAGTACTTTGGAGGAGAGGGACAGAGAGAAGCTGATAATGAAGGCGTACAAAGAGAGAATGAATGAATTGAAGGAAGAAATTAGGAAGAATAAAGTTGAAAAGAGGAAGAAGGCTGAGGAGAGAAAGAAAAAGAAGGAAGAAAATATTTTGAAATCAGGCACCAAGTTTCAGGTAATTACGAATAAGAACACTCTTAAGAAAATTGCCAAGTCGAAGGACAAGAAATTACTCAAGGTTATTCCTGACGAGTACGTGAAGAGTAGTAAGAACAAGAATCGCAATAACAAATAGCTTGTTCAATTTTAATGTTCTTTTAGTTTTCTTTGTTGATCTTGTCTGTTTTGTATTCATTTTATGACTTATTTCTATAATGGACATGAGAGTAGAATGAATGAAGTTCTCACATGTGTTTCCCAAATGCTTTCATTAATTAGCATTAGCATTCTTGTTACTACATTGGTGATCGTAATTCATAAGCTCACCAAAAATCCCTACAAGAGGAAAACCCATCTTTGAAATGATGGAATCTGCTTGAATCCCTGACTGTAATTTCCCTTCCGGTGATCTTTGAGATCAATTTGATTGCAGCATGGCAGTCTGTACAGGCTCTTAAGTTCTTCATTACCAGAATCGGTGATCCTTCTGGCGTATTGATCAATGCAAATGCGATTGCCAGGCGTTCGCTGTGATATTTAAGTGATTCTACCTTTATTTCTTCATCTTCATCGTGGAGGGCACAGCTTGTGTCTGGTTTATAGCCTTCTTTTTTCATCTCTTGCATCAAGTTCTCAATCTTTCTCCTGATTTCATTCGTTTGTGGATGCAACTCATCGTTAGCTGTAAATACATGTACTTTACTTTTTAGTTCAACCCAGCTGTATGCTGTAACCTTCCTCACTCCACGTTCCCTCATAGCTTTCTTCACCTGGCTAACACTTTCCCATTGCCCAGCCACTGCATATATATTGGACATTGCAACATAAGGGGCTGCATCTCTAAGCTTTTCCATTTTGAAAAGTTGGTCTGCTGCCTTTTTAGCGAATTCTAGGTTCTTATGAATCCTGCATGAGTTGATTACTGATGACCACATAATCTCGTCAGGCTCAAACGGCATTTGAGCCATCAACTTCTCTGCTTCATCAAAGCATCCACTGCGACACAAGATATCAACCATAGATACATAGTGTTCTTTCTTTGGCCTGAGTTTGTATTTCTGGGTCATAGAGTTGAAGTAATGTAACCCTTCTTCGATAAGCCCACAATGGCTGCAAGCAGACAACACACTGAGTAAGCTAACTGAATCTGGTTGATACCCTGACTGTACCATGTCTTCAAATGATTTAAGAGTGGCTTGGGCATCCCCATTTTGAGCGCAAGCTGATATCAAAGCGTTCCAAGAGACTATATTCCTTTCAGGCATCTCTTTAAATGTTTGAATTGCATCTTTTAGAGATCCAGATTTTGCATACATATCCAAGAGTGCACTGCCAGAAAACACATTTGACATGAAACCTGATCTAAGAACAAATGAATGAAGCTGCTTTCCCAGTGACAATGAAGCCAACTCTGCGGATGCTCTTAAGATGCTTGCAAAAGTGGCCTGGTCGGCACTTATATTGGCTCTACACATCTCAATAAACAAGTTTAGTGCTTCTTCAAGGTTTCCTTTCAGAACATAAGCTGAGATCATAGCCGTCCATGGAACAGTACTTATGTGGCTTAGGTTTGCAAATATCTCTTTGGCTTCCTCAAATCTGCCACATTTTGCATACATGTCAACCAAAGAATTTGCAACCTTAACTTCCGAAATGGCTGTTGTCACTATGGTCTGGGTATGGATTTGCCTACCAATCTGCAAGTCTAACTTATTTGCTACGACGCTTAACAGAGTTGAAAATGGGAATTGGCTCCTATCAAATCTAGTGAACTGTAACTCCCTGAAAAGCTTTAGTGATTCTTTGTATTGCTCATTCCATGCATAGCATGTGATCATCACATTGTAAGAGACACCATCCACCTCTGGCATTTCACCAAAAAGCTTCCTGGCTTCAACTACACAATCATGTTTCGAGTACAAATCTAACAAAGCATTCGCCACAAACACATTCTCAACGAAATTAGTTTTCACCACAAAAGCATGAACTTGTCGCCCTAAAGCTATATCAGCTAAGCCAACGCCAGCAGATAAAGCAGCTGCAAAAGTAAAGTCAGAAGGCTTAAAGCCCAAATGTTGCATCTCTACAAAGAGTTTTATGGCTTCTTCATTCAACCCCTCTTTTGCAAACCCCGTTATCAATGCATTGAAAGAAACAGAATCCTTCTGTGGCATTTCTTTAAAAACCCGACGAGCTAAATCAAGACAACGAATCTTGCAATAAGAGTCAACTAAAGAATTGCAAATGATAAGAATTGAATTATAACCAAATTTAATAATATCAGCATGAACTTGAATCAATTCATTAGCTGTATCCGGCTCACTGCACCCTGACAGTAGAGTTGCAAAGGTCACATAATCAGGGTCCGAGCCGCCATCTGTACGCATATCAACAAAAAGTTTAAACGCTTCTCTAAACTGATTCTTCTGCGAATAACCACCAATTAAAATTGTCCACGACACAGCAGTTCGATCAACCATGCTATTAAACAACTCTCTAGCAGTGGCAAGATTGCCTGACTTGACGTAGCCCGAAATCAACATATTTGTGGAGACAGTGTTTTGGTTAGGCATTTCATCGAACAGTTTACGTGCTTCGGATAATTGGCCTCTTCTTATCAGATTATCTACCACGAAATTGGAACGGCACGTGTTTGGATCAAAACCCGTTTTGATGATACGGGCATCCACAAGGTTTTGGACATTTTGGTTTGGTTTGGACGGTTGGGATGCCGCTGTAGCAGTAGCAGTAGCAGCGAGGTTTCGAAGTGCATTTGTTCTATAAGGTTTCATAGGATTTAAAGTGTTCATAATTTCTATTTTTATTTCGAACAAAGTGTTCAGAATTAATCGCGATGTGACACTTTTTTTTTTAAATTAAGCTGATGACGTTCAGGTAAGGAGTAGTCGGCCACGGCCAAGGCTTAACGAGCACTTAATTTAGGTGCATCATATGATGCCTTATAGTCGCATCTTCACTTACAGTGGAATTTCTGTATAATTATATTATTGAGATTAATTAATCTTGTTATTCTAGGAAGGTTATAATTTAGTAGATGGTTCAAAAATTATTATTTTGACGTAATTATCCATAGTGTAATTAATATGAAGATAAATACATTAATAATCAATTAATAAAAGTAATATAGAGGTAAGTTACGACGGAGTTTAGAGAATTTATTCTTATTTATAACGGTCCAAACTTGAGATCAAAATTTTTTATGACTGTGAAAGTTATTGTATGTATAGTTAGAGTGCATAACGTCTTTATAAATACTTTGGATTCTCCTTTATACCATCCTAAGTTAGTGAATTTGCCCCATGTTTGTATTTTTTTCCCCTTATTATTATTATTATTATTATTATTATTATTATTATTATTATTATTATTATTATTATTATTATTATTATTATTATTATTATTTTAAATTGAGTTTGAGATGTTCGGATACTCTTATATATATGAGGTAATTTTCATGTGATGTGGAAGTCCTTTAGATAGTCAAAACAACATTTAAATGTATATACGTGAATCTCAAATGAGTAATGAATAGTTACAAAATTGATATATAAAGTTTATATTATAACTACATTGGTTGAATAAAGACACTGAATACTATAATCAACCTGATTTATTATTTAGTATCGTAGTAATTTTTTTTAAAAAATACATTACATTTTATTAAAAAAAAGTTATAATATCTTCTAGTTTTGAGTTCTATCGAATTTTTAAAAATCTTTTGCAATGTGTATTTTTGTAATAATGTGTGGGTAAATTTTAATTTTATTTATTTATTCACTATCAATTAACAATTGACTTATTTACTCAATATATAAAGAATCCCGATCCACCACGCTTTGGCTTTATTACAAGTTTATTACTATCTACTAAACATTATTTGTATAACAACGGTGGCCATGTTAAAACGACATATGGGTAACTATAACTCTAATGAAACCAACGGGTGATGCACTTTCATGAAATTGATGCTAACATTGCAGTCGTATTATTGTACTAGAACCAGCCTCTAAACAAATGGCACATCTTTCTTCTTCCTCTTTTTCACAATCAAGCACTATCGGTGCACACTTGACAACTTGATTCTTCGTTCTATTTACGTTGTTACGGAAAATAACTACATTGACAATAAACTCTATGGACCTATCCCTTCTGATAGGTGTAGCAAATATTGTGTCAAATAATTCGATGATGATTATTAAACCAGATAGACATATTATGTCATCGAGTAATTTGTGATAGGTAATTGTTGTAGAAAATGTAAAGTAGTCAATAAAGTATAAAGTGATGTCCCAGAAATTATGCCCCCAAGAATAGAGAGCAGGAATTCTACCCGTAAAAATGGGCCCCAGAAAATATGCTCCCCTAAAAATGGGGAGTAGGAATTCTATCCCCAAGAATGGGCCTCAGAAAATATGCTCCCCCAAGAATGTGGAGCATGAATTATACCCTCAAGAATGGACCCCAGAAAATATGCTCCCCCAGAATGAGGAGCAGGAATTATTCTCTTAAGCATGGGCCCTAGAAGCCAGGCTCCCCAAGAATGGGCAGTAGGAATCATGCTCCCCTAAGATTCCTGCTCCCCCAGGAACGGGGAGTAGAAATTAGGCTCCCAGGAATGGGAGCAGCGAAACCATGCTCCCCTAGGAATGGGGAAGCAGGAATTAGACTCTCAGGAGTGGGGATCAGGAATTAGTCACCCAAGAATGGGAAGTAGGAATTAGTCTCCCCAAGAATGGGGAGCAGGAATAGAGGATGACAGAAGTCATGGATCCAAACAGCCCTTGAACCAGTTCCAGATTATGGACCGCACAAAAAAAGCTAAGTCCAAATAGAGGAGCTATCATTGAAGGACAATAGATGGACATTGCTTGGTTCAGAAACAAATTAAATAAAGTCTGACACGGATACGACCTTTAAAAAGGTAGAAATATTTTGTAATTAAATACTAGAGAATAGAGGAGAGTTAGATAGAGTTTAAATTGTAAAAGGACTTGATCTATAAAAGGCTATAAAAATAGAGGTATTTCATAATGTAAGGCATCGAAAAAAATAGCAAAAAGAAAGGGAGTTAAGTTGTAAGTGCAATTTTAATAAAATATTTATCTTTCTTTGCTCGTGGACGTAGGTCAAAGGCCGAACTATGTTAATTCTCTGTGTCTTTTTGTTATATTGCCCCCACATAAATTAATTCTCTAAGTTGACCAGAAATCTGCGTCAACAATTTGGCACCATCTATTGGGACAATATAAAACACTGTTATTAAGGTCGCATCAAACCCTCGGTAGCCACAAGTCAGCATAGTTATCGCAGCCGCAATAGCAAGTTGCACCCAATTCCTAGTCCATCAAGAAGGCAATGTAGTAATGCTGGGTCACATCCACCACTCGCACAGTAAGTGGCTGATTTAACACAGAATATGGTCAGGGTTCTCCAGTATATAGAGAACTAGAAACATAGAGCAAACCCAAATCTACCTCCGCGGGAGAAGGAAGGGCTGTAGAATGACTTGCAAGATACTCTACAAGATAACAACAATAGCTCACAACGGGTTCGTCAGAAAAGCAACCCAATTAGATTAGCCAGAAGAGCAAAGACTCATGCAAATTATACTAATCACCCAAGAGACCTCCAACATGTGCTGCAAACCAAGTAGGATTTGTGCTACAAGTTGAATTCAAAACGTCAATGTAAGAAGCATGAGTCAGAGGGTTCTAGTGCTAGTACTGGGTCGACAAGTCTTGAAGCAGAATTGAAAATGCTTAAGAAATAGGTGGATGGGATGGAGAAAATTCATGCAGAATCACTCTTAGAAGAGGTAGAACCACCTTTCACCAAAGATATATTAGGGATGACAATGGGCATCGCCCGCAGCGGGTTTACCATTACCAAACCCAAACCTGCAAAAAATTTAAATTATCAAACCCACCCGCAACCCGCAGCAGGTTTTAATTTTTTTAAGAAAAACCCACCCGCAACGGATTTTGACAATTACCAAACCCACAATAGTACCCAACGGATTTTTTGCGGGTTTTTACATTTACAATCACCAATATTTAATATATAAATTTATAATAATAACCTCAATTTCTACATAACATACTTAATTTTACATTTAACCAATGCAAATGAAAAATTAAAATTTCAACATCAATCCAACACATTCTCAAATTTAAGTATAAGTTATACAAATTCATTTAAAAAATACAAATTAGTATATAAAAATAACAATTACATTTCATATCATCATTTAAAACAAACTCCAAGAGAAGATACTTCATTTCATTCACCGCAACAAGCACCCATCCAAAACGATGCCTACAATAATAATTAATATTATTATTTTCAAATACTAATTTGGAGAAAAAAAAATATTAATGAAATAATCCATGTATTAAGTTAAAGAAAAATAATACATACAAAATTATAATAGGTATATAACAATCCATGAATTAAGTTAAAGAAACTTAATTCTTTACCTCATCAACAATATCTTCATCTTCGGCGAATTTGCTATTTCCTACTTTATTAGAAAAATATGCATCTAAATGTAACAAGTATATCAAGAAAAAAAATATAGATGATTATAAATTTGTAAATTGTAACGTATAATAGATATTATATTGTATTGAAGTTAAAATACATTTTCATACCATCAAATTCAGAACACAACCAATTTTGAGCACACATTAAAGCTTCCAATGTCTTTGGATGAAGTCTACTACGATGTGGAGAGACAAATCTACCACCAGTACTAAATGTCGACTCGGATGCAACGGTGGATACCAAAATGACTAAAATATCTCTTGCAATTGCTTGCAAAGTTGGATATTTTGATCCATTTGTTTTCCACCAACAAAGTATATCAAAATTTTCAGATCTTGGAATAACAGATTCTTCCAAATAATAGTCCAATTCTGATTTAACATGGGTTGTACCACCACTTTGATCTACAAAAGCATCAAAATTAGCCAAACGTTTCCCAAGTTTTGAATGAGCTACCACAGCTCGAGATGATGAAGCAGCTGAAGCTTGAACTGGAACTTGTGAATTTTCTTTTGACTTACACCTAGCTTGATAATCTTTCAACATATCATAACAAAAGCTTCGAACATTCTCAATCTCTTTTTGAGCACCATCTCCATACAACAAGTCAAAATAATACTCAATTAATTTCATCTTAAATCTAGGGTCCAAAACAGCTGCCATAGCCATGAATCCATGAACAACACTCCAATATTTTTCAAACTTTCCAATCATTGAGTCAGCCATTGCTCGGATTTTTTCACAATTGGAATACATCCACTCATAAATTGACAATTTAATCTTACAAATGCTTGAAAAGTAAATATTAGCTGTTGGATATCTAGTCCCAGAAAATAATGTAGTCACTTCATAAAATGATTCAAGTCTATCCCGAATTTCTTTGGCAAAAACCTAATCTTCTTCGGTGGGTAAAAATTTGTACAACAATTCTCATTGTTTCAAACGAGGAAATACTTCTTTGAAAACCAAAGCTCTATCAAGCATTAAGTATGTAGAGTTCCATCTAGTCTTACAGCCCTGAACTAAATTTCTATTACAAGAAATATTACATTTACGAGCAGTCCCATAAAATGTTTCTTGTCTTTTAGGTGTGGCTGACCAAAATAGAACACTATTACGAATTCTCTCAATACTATCACTAATCACACTCATCCCCTCCTTTACAATTAAATTCAATATATGAGCAGCACAACGCATGTGAAGTAAATCCCCATTCAAAGAAAGCGAACTACTAGAAATCTTTTCCAGCAAGATATCAATCATGGCATCATTTGTGGTGCAATTATCGACAGTCAAAGTAGACAACTTACTGTCAATGTTCCACTCAAGCAAACACGACACCAAAGCTTCAGAGAGTACCTCAGAAGTATGTGGACATGGCACGTATAAGAACCTAAATTTTAAAAAAAATTATTAGTATCATGCAATAAGTATAAAATTTAAAAATAAAATAGACTTAGTAATTTAGTGTAGAAACTACCTAATGATACGACTTTGCAGCTCCCAATTATCATCAATAAAATGTGATGTTATAGCCATAAATCCCTTTTGCTGGTTACTAGAAGTCCACATATCGGTAGTAATCGCAATTCTACTATGATTTGAGTCCAACAAGCTTATTGTTTTAGCTCTCTCGTAGTCATAAATTTTCAATATGTCACTTTTTACTGTGTTACGAGAGACAAACCTAAACATTGGCTGGAGAGAACCAACAAATTTTTTAAAAGCCCAATGTTCAACCATATCCAGCGGATACTCATGAATAATTATCATATTTGCAAGCTCTTTCCTTGAAGTTTCTTAATTAAAAGAAAATGTGGATACTTTACATTTTCCACTCTCTTTCATAGCTTGCAGCTGCTTTTGAGTTGACTCAACTGTGTGGTTCGACCGCATAAAACACAACCCCATATGAGTGCGTAAATGGCTGGTGCCATTTTTACGCTTCACACTTAATCTCTTATGACAGTAGTTGCAAACAACTATGTATTCTAAATTCCCACCAACTTTCTATCTTTTAAAGTGTTCCTAAACATCACTAGTTAATTTATTATTTTCAGTATCACCAGAAGTAATTTCTTTTTCATGTACTGAAATTGGAGTTTGGGTTGAAGCTACCTCAATGTCTGCAAGTTCTTCACATGTTATTGGAGATTGGTTTGAAGCTTTCTGAACTTCTGTTCTTGTTATAAGCGAATTATTGTCGCTGAGATCAAAGGCTTGCTCCATTTTTTACCTTAAAAATTTCAACAAATTTTAAATCAATATACAAGAATTAGCAAGCGAATTCAGCAAAGATAAGATGAAAAATTGGCAAGCGAATTCAACAATTTACACTAGCCTGACTATTTACATTATCAACTCAAAAGCAACAAAATTAATAAATTGTTGACGTTCTGAGTTTCAAATTTTTTAACTAAATTGATGGAGTTAAATAAAATACTACATCATGCATCATCTCATTTAATTCAATAAACGTTTTTAAGTCTGAATATCTACTTAAAATTAAAAGTTACAAAGAGATGAAAATTAAAGTTAAAATTTACAATGAGAGGAAAATTAAAATTAAAATTAAAAAATTATTGTTCTAAAATAATCTACGTTCGCACTATAGATAAATACTCAAAATTTTGTTACTTAAACCACACGACATCAGCAATCACGGGATCAAAAACTGGCACTTGGCACTATTACTAGTCAAGATAGAAAAATAATTGAAATTAAATTCCCGGGGCCCTCAGTCACAACTTGTTGAAAGCCCCCTGTTTTAGAATCCATTGGCTATTGCGTGTACTTTCCAGGACTTTCCCTTAATAATTCTTGGCTTTATCCCACAAAAAACCAATCTAAATTCGTACCTTTCACGACTGCAAAATTGGCTGCAACAGCAACAGTACCTAGGCAGCTGCAACAGCACAACGCGTCCTTGTTGGCAGTGAAGAGAGCTGGCTGCAAGGGGCTAGCTCACTGTCACAACTCACACGATCGAGTTGAAGAATAAAAGAATGTTGAATATTGAAGATAGAGATGACGAAGATGGTCAACTCGGGTTGAAGAAGATGGTCAGCTCATTTGCGGCTAAGTCAAAGACTCAAAAGGGAAAATGCCTTTATTTGCTTTAGGTTATCAGTTTATCACTTTAGAATGGTTGAATGGGAGATGGGCGGATGGGCCACATATACTGCACACATACAAAATTTTGGCTTTGGCCTTTGGGCCTTTGACCAATTTCCTTTATACATTGTGAATAATTGCATAATTTTCTTTATACATGTTTTAAATTAAAAATTTTTAATTAAAATTAAATTGAAAATATTTTTTAAAAAATATTGCGGGTTTGACGGATATCCATGCGGGTATCCATCGGATTTAAGGTCACTACCAAACCTACCCGCATCCATGTGTGGGTTTTAATTTATAATATTAAACCCACCCGCAACGGGTAAAATTACCCGTATCGGGCGGGTTTTAGCGGGTGGGTTTGGGCGGGTTTGGGCGGGTTTGCGGGTACAATTGCCATCCCTAGATATACTCGAGGCCCCATTGCCAGTAAAATTTAAAATGCCCCAAATCAAGTCATATGGAGGTGAAGAAGATCCAACTGAGCATCTAGAGACCTTCAAGTCGTGGATGAAGTTGCAGGGGCAACATGAGCAGCCATGTGCAGGGCTTTCTCCTTAACGATTACAGGAGTAGTGCGTAAGTGGTATAGGAAGCTGAAGCCTGGATCAATCTCTTCATTTACCTAACTAAGTCAAATGTTTATTAGTCAATTTGTGGGAGCAAAAGACCATCAGCTTCCCTAAACTCACTTGTTATCAGTGAAGCATGGGAAAGATGAGTTATTAAAGGACTATATTGTTCATTTCAATAAAGAGGCAGTAAGAGTAGAAAATTGTATATGTTGTGGCATTAACGGCCATAATGGCAAGCTTGCGACTAAGGAGATTTCATTACTCACTTGCTAAGAATGCACCAAGGACTTTCACCGAGTTGCTATTGAGAGCTTAAAAATACTCTAATGCTGATAAGCTGACCAATGCAAAAAGAGGAGCAGATCCGAACCCTCAGAGGGTTGGAGAAAAACGAAAAAGGAGGGATGAACATGTTGAAAATCGAGATAAAAGAAGTAAACTAGGAGACAATAGGGGATCAAGAATCCCATAAAGCAGGTACTATGGGTACACACCACTTAGTGTACCAAGAGAACAACTACTCATGTAGATAAGGGACCTAGATTTGTTATGGAAGCCCAAAGAAATCAAGATCGCACCAAATCGAAAAGACGGAATCAAATATTGTAGGCATCATAGAGATCATAGCCATAATACTAATGACTGCTTTGATCTTAAAAAGGAAATAGAGTCCTTTATCCAGCGAGGGTATTTGAAAAACTTTATAAAAAGGAAAGAGTGCATAGATATTCAAAATGAAGCCTCAGCTGATGCGCCACAAAATATTACTGCAGTAGCACCCAAACATATAAAAAACCAAGAAGTTGCAGGAAGAGCCCCTATAAGAACTATATTTAGTGGACTTGCAGGAGGAGGGGACTCCAACAGGGCACGAAAAGCTCATGTACGGGAGATTTGAGCAGCATCGAGGGCTTTACCAGTAAACTTGTGGGTAAACCCCCAAAAGAAGCTAGGATGAAGCATAGTACTATCACTTTCACAGAAGAAGAAGCTAGAGGGATACATCAGTTGCACGATGATACTCTGGTTGTTTCGATAACTCTGGCAAACAGAAAAGTTTTCAGAGTTTTAGTGGACAACGGGAGTTTAGCAGATATTTTATATGCAGCAGCATTTGACAAGATGAATATAATAAGAGAAAAATTGAAGCAAATTCACACTCCGTTGATTGGCTTTCGCGGGGAGTATTTGATTCCTTTAGGTAGTATAGACCCATCCGTTACCATTGGAGAACCACCTCACCAAGCTACTAAGATGATGGGTTTCCTAATAGTGGAACACCCTTCGGTCTATAATGTTATCTTAGGTAGACCAACCCTCAATCTTTTTCGAGCAATAACCTCAACTTCCACTTAATGATAAAATTCCATACACGAACTGGGACTGAAATCTTAAGGGCAGATTAAGAAGTGTCCAAAAAATGTTATGCCACAACCTTAATAGGCAAAATGGACAAACGAGAATATCTTCAAGTCACGCTTGATCCTAGAGATGAGAGAAACGAACAAAAAGGATCACCAATAGAAGAGTTTAGACAGTATCTAAGTGCGGTACAATGATTAAAGCAAGACAGTTCGTGTTGGGTCATTATTAACCCTAAAAATACGAAAACAACTAGAAGATTTTTTCATATCACAGTCTGATGTGTTTGCATGGTCCGATAAAGACATGCCTGGTATAGATCTAGAGGTGATAGTCCATTGGTTAAATGTAGATCCAAGTCACAAGCCAGTACGACAAAAGATGAGATCTTTCAATCTAGAAAGATATAAAGTAATAAAAGAAGAGGTCGAAAAACTTTTAAAAGTAGGCTTCATTAGAGAGTCCTATTATCCAAACTGATTGGCTAATGTAGTGATGGTTAAAAAGTCAAATGGAAAGTGGAGGATCTGTATAGACTTCACCGACTTAAATAAACATGTCCCAAAGATAGTTTTCCTTTGCTTAGAATTGATCAGTTGATTGATTCTATTGCAGGGCATAAGCTGCTTACTTTCATGGATGCATATTCTAGGTATAACCAAATTCAGATGTACCCACCAAATAAGGAAAAGACATATTTTATCACGAATAAACGCCTATACTGCTATAACGTTATGCCTTTTGGGTTAAAAAATACAAGAGCAACCTATCAAATGTTGGTCAATAAAATGTTTCATAATTAGATTGAAAGAAATATAGAGGTCTATATAGATGATATGCTTGTCAAGAGTAAGAAAATGGAAGATCATATCACAGACTTAGATGAAACATTCAAGATTTTGAAGCAGTACAATATGAAGTTAAACCCAAGCAAATGCGATTTTAGAGTTTCCTCAGGAAAGATTTTAGGGTTCATGGTAAGCCAGCGAGGAATAGAAGCTAACCCAGAAAAAATTCAAGCCCTTCTAGATATGGAGTCTCCAAAATTAATTAGAGAAGTTCAAAGATTCACAAGAAGAGTTGCGGCCTTGAATCAATTTATTTCACAAGCGACATATAAATGGTACGGACAGAGGAATGCGAGAAAGCCTTCCAAGAGTTGCAGAGGTATATGAGAAGTCCTCAAATTCTCTCTAAACCAATATTGAGAGAAAATCTTTACTTACACCTGGTCGTTTCATACTCGGCAGTCAGTTCAGTATTGATAAGAGAAGAGAGTAAGGGACAAAAGCTAGTTTATTATGTGAGTCATACTCCGTTAAATGTCGAGACAAGGTATCCAGCTATAAAAAAATGGCTTTAGCACTGGTAGTATCCGCCAGGAAACTAACCTTACTTTCAGGCTCACATCATAGTGGTGCTCACAAACCAGCCCTTGAGGCAGATAATGCAATGACCAGAGGTGTCAGGAAGATTGGTACAGTGGGCTGTAGAGCTGAGAGAGCATGATATTAGGTATCGACCTAGAACATCAATTAAAGGGCAAGCAGCTACAGACTTTATAGCTGAATTTACTGGTAACCAGTTCAAGGAGGCCAGGATTAGTGAAGCAATAATACCAACCTGGAGATTATATGTGGATGGATCGTTGAACCAATAAAGGAGTGGAGCAGGATTGATTTTAGTCACTCCAAAGCATACAGAGATAAACTCTGCCTCAGGTTTGGGTTTAAGGCCTCTAACAACGAGGCAGAGTACGAGGCCTTGCTTGCTAAAAGACATAGTTACAGCAGAGACTGCATCTAAGGAAGCTTCATTGCTACTATCCGCAAACATAGAGTTTGGAGATAAAGAAAAATGGAATGGTGGAAAAGTAACAACATCAAAATTGGAGAGATTGAATTTCTTTTGTTTAGAAAATAACTCAGAGTATATGAATTCTAACCCATTAAAATTGACATGCCCTGCAACAAAGATTTTTCCTAACCTGTCTAGACATTTGTAACCCTTATGAATAGGATTATGACCTATAAAGACACATTTCTAAGTATGAAAGTCAAGCTTATGCTTGTCTAAGTAAAGAAAAACATAAACATCCAAAAACCTTATGAATTTGTAATCAAGAGGTTGGTTATGTAACTTTTGAAAAGGAGATAGATTTCCAAGTACCGTTGTTGGTATTCTGTTAATCACATAAGAGGTTGTATGAAAAGCCTCCCACCAGAAGAAAAGTGGTAATTGAGCTTGAGAAAGAAGAATGAGTCAAGTCTCAACAATGCGTCAATGTTTTCTTTCAACCACACCATTTTGACAGTGAGTATGAGGACATCTATGTCTAAAATAGATACCCTCGTGTTGTGGAAAGGAATTGAAGGCTAAAAACTTACCACTCGTGTCTGTTTTGTAGTGTTTTGATAGGTAAAGCGAATTATTTTCCAACAAGAATTTTAAAGTGTTTAAATGTATCAAGTGCTTTAAATTTGAGTGTAATAGGAAAGATCCAGCAATATCTTATGAAATCATCAACAAAAGAAACATAATACTTATAACCATCCATAGATGGTTCAGAAGTTGGTCCTCATAAATCAGCATATAAGAGTTGGAGAGGAACTTTTGATTTTATTTCAATGATAGGATTATGAAATTGATGTAGTTTGCCATACTGACATGCATCACAAAATTTAAGAGATTGAGTATGATTTGGAAGCAAATGAAGAGTTTTCATTATTGTTTGCAGAACATGTCTGTTTGGATGACCAAGTCTATTGTGCCACAACTGCATACTCTCACTAATTGAAGTTAGACAACTTAGAGGATCTTTATTAGAATCAACAGGAACTTGATTACTAGGAAAAACAGACAATATGGACTTAGGTTTTGAAACTGAGACTTTATAATGTGTTTACTTGAGGGTTTAGGGAATGCGAATGAAACACATGTTCACTTGACGAAATATAATTTGGGAATGAGAATAAAATGTGTGGATCCCACACAATTTGGGAACAAGGAATGAGAATCTCATTCTCATGGGGGGTTGGGAATGTCCCATTCTATGAACTGACTTTTGTATCCCTCTATTTTTTTTTTATATGTCTCGAATTATCCTTGTTCAAATCACAATTAATTTTATTATTTTAAATATCATTATTATTAAATTTTGTTAACTTTCTTATTTTAGTTATTATTAATTATTGTTATTATTATTTTTATTAATATTATCATTATTATCATTTATTATTATTATTAATTTTATTTTTTTAATTACTATCATTTTTATAACAATATTTATACATGTATCTAGTTGATGAAAATTACATTATTTAATACTATAGGTATTTTGGTAAATTGATTCTCATTTTGATTCCTCATTCCCATTTATTTTGCCAAGTAAACACATCAATGACATTCCAGTACATTTTCATTCCTATTTATTTTTTCCAAGTAAACATTGGAATCTCATTCTCATTCCAGATCATTCACATTCCACTACATTTCCATTCCATGATATAAACACACTATTAGAATTAAGGAAATATTCATCTTGAGATAGTAATTTGAAGAGTCCATCTTCACCAATCACCAGTGCCAGCAAAGTTCCTTGCATCTTGTCCTTGATAAAACAAAAATTGAAAATAAATTCAATGATTATATGATTTTCTAAAAGAAGTTTAGATAAACTTACAAGATTTTTGGTGATTTTAGGCACATACAAAACATTTGTAAGGTTTAATTGGTTTCCTAAGGAATTATAAAGGTATGTGCAGCCTATGTGTGTAATCTCAAGACCTTGTCCATTACCAACTATAAGCAAATGAAATCGAAAATAAGGTTTACCTTTGGTTAAATTCTACACATTATTTGTAAGATGATGTGTTGTTCCACTGTCTAGGTACCATCCTTGATCAGCAGCTTCTTCTGATGTCACCATGTAAGCAGCTTTAGAGACTTAATTCTAACTTGAAAAGTTGCCTTGTACTAGAAAACTTACACTCAGTAGTTGAGTGATTATGCTTAAAGTAGATATGGCAAATGATATTTCCTCTACCTACACTTCTTTCAAAACCACTGAAACCGCTGAAACTACTTGAGTATCCACCATTTCCATAAATACTATTACCAGCAAAGTTATTTTTTCCTTGACTTACACTCTAATTATTCTAGTTTCAATTCCATTACCCTCTCCCTGAATTTTGTCCTGAAAAACCACCTCTTCTTGAGTTGAAACCTCCTTTGTTGTTGAAGTTCCTATTCCAATTATTGTTTCCATTTCTATTTGCACTGTTTCCATTCCAATTTCCTTGATTATTATTGTTCCAACCTACAATGTTATTAGCCTTTTTCTGTTTATTCCTAGCTTAAACCAAGTTAGCAGCATGGTTCAGCTTGGTTTCCTTAAAAGTATTAGAGTGATTACTTTCTAAACGAGCCTCATGCGTTAGTAACATAGAATAAGCCTCAATGATGCTCATCTTAAATACATTTACTTCAATATACACAACCACTGAGTAATAAGGCTGACCTAGTCCAGAAATCAGATGAGTGATGAAATTTAAGGAGCTAACAGGACTTCCAGCAACAACTAATTCAATAGTGACAAATTTTAATTTGCTAAAATACTTAGTAACATTCATGGAACCTTTCTTCAAATTATTTAACGTCATTTTCAGATGAACTTTCTTAACAGCAGTTTTAAATCCAAATTATTGTTCTAAGCTAGTCCACAATTCATGAGAAGTTTTAGAATTTACCACAATGCTAAAGACTTCAATATTAACAACAGCCAGCTCAAGAGCTCCTGCTTCTTCCATATAGCAAATGCAGGATTTTCTTGTGGAGTAACATTAGAGTTTCTTCAAGCAGCATTGGAATTTCCTATGGTATTGAAAAGAAACTGATCTGCACATGCTCTAGAGCCATCAAGAAGACTCTTAAGTTCATTAGCTCGGACTAGAGAGAGAATTAAAGACTTTCATATCATGTAGTTAGATTTGCAAGTTTAATTGGAGTTGTGAAGGTAAAGGATGATATTGTTGAAGATGCACTTGTGCCTAAGCCATGAAAATTGATTGATTGAAGGTTCTGATACCAAATTAAAAAAAAACGTCTTGTTAATCTGAATGTGAGTACAAGGCATATTCATACTAGTATCCAGAACAATCCTTGCTAAGATAATACACGTGAAAGGAATGAGTTGAAGATTAGCTAATGATTAACAAATTGGTACAACTTAATAATAGATTTGGAATCTAACAATAACGACTTCATTGACTTGTTGACCATGTCCGTTGAGTTAGCTAACCAATCTTAACAACCTGAACTAAATAGCTAATATATATAACAAAGAAAAGTAATAGATGGTCAGTGAACTTCTTGTGAAATTAACCCTTATCTGTCAAGATTAATCACACCCCAAGACCTAACTCAGACTTAAAGGCACAAGAACCAACCTTACGCAAACAAAGAACAAAGATCATATCAAAGAGCACAACCCAAAGAACAAAGACCACACAGAGCTTAAGTGGTTCAGCACCTGTAAGGGTGCCTACATCCACTGGAGAAAATCAACACAGGGAGTAATTTTATTAAGCTTTCAAGGTTACAGAGAAATCGTGCACAATACAGAGACCACTCAGTTAAGCTTTTCTCTCACTACAAATGCCTTATCTCTCTCTCTTTGATCTCGCAACATAACACCAGAACCAGCTCGTTTATATATCAGTTGTGCAGGTGAAACAAATCCAGATTTTCCTCCAAATCTAACGGCCTTTCAACCAACCTGTCACGAGCTTCTCACGCGCTATTATAAAGCCTTCCTTAAACGACTGCTAGCTCTGTCGTCTAAGCTTAAGTAAAGCATACGTTAGACACGTGAGGTTTAAAGATCTTGAACGACATTGGTAATTTGTCAGTTCTGGTATATTGCTTAAATGAAACGACGTGTCACTTATCTTCACAACTTACAAACAACACGTTGTACTGACGAATTTGAGTTCATTTCAACAGAACTTTATTTATGGACCTTTACATTCTGTTTGGAATCCTGACTCTAAAAGATTTCCTTCGAAGTTTAGAATTCCATACTTGCAGAGGAATACATTATTTAGGAAGCAAGGCTGATTCGTTTGAAGCAGGCGTGGCTCGTGGGATTTTTTAAAAAGGCATGGATGTCAAGTCGTTTTAAGAGTCTAAAGCATGTACGGCAAGTCATCTTAATTTTTCAAAAAGGCATGGATGTCAAGTCGTTTTATGGGTCTAGAGCATGTACGTCAAGTCATCTCCCCGACGTATGGATTTAATTTTTATGTATCAGTGATTTCCTCCTCCGCATCATTCATTTACAATACCGGCCTCATCATTCATTTCCTCCTCCAGTTGGGGTTAACGTTCTTTTACTATAACCTCATTCGAATTTAACATGCTTTTTTATTATTTTGACGATTAACTTTAACCTCCTTTGAATATAACATTGATTCTACTGTTGTTTTTGTAATATCCTCTCGTGTAAAAATCAATGCTCTTCATTTTTTTATGGGTTATTACAATTTCATTAATTCAATAATTGTAAAATTTAAATAACCACAAAAAAATATTATTCACTACCATCTCACTACTATAACTTCTGTAAAATCTTTTATTTTATTACTTTTTTATTCGGATCATTAATTATCAAATTAATTGATTAATAAAATAATCATTTTTTCCTTTATCATAAAATACACAAATAAAAATATCAAGTAATAAAAAAATTATATTATACCCTCAAAATATTAATTAATAATTTTAACCATAAATAAATCCTGAATTTATTACTATCCTTTCCACACTTGAACTCTTGACAGATAGATCGTGTGAACTAGCTTGGCACAAAGGCATTTTTGATTTTTTCCAGCATCAAATAAAAATATTTTAGAAAAAGGAAATTGTACCAATGCACACCAGTTCACGGGGGTAAACTATATACAGTAAAAGCATCAAATAGATGTTTCCCGATATTACGTGCTTTCTAGTTCTAGTAGACTCCTCTCTGGTACTCGCGTTCACAGAACGTTCCTCCAAGATCATCACAAGCCTCTCCTTTGAAAACCCTGTTAAATCATCAATGCATAATCATTGCTTAGTACTTGGAATTAATTTGTTGATATTAATTAATTATAGAATTAAAGTATTCTATACACGCTGCTATAGGGTCTATAACAATTACGTGTTTGTATCGTTGTACTCTAAATACTCTCTCTCAATGGGCTCTGAGGCAGTTGTTGATGTGTCGTTCTTGGCCTCTGGTTTCAACTTCGCCTCAGGATACATCTCTGCCGAGCACGCATCTCCACCGATTACCTCACACGCCTCTGCTGGAAACACCCTGAAAAATAACAAACACTATGGTCACTAAAGTGATCTTTCGATTAAACTATTATGATCAAAGCGAAGATGACTTACGAGAAGGCAGAATTGTAATCAAATGTGGAAGGGTCATTGCTTGATGTAGCACCTGCTTTGATTGCGCTGCGCCTGGAAACAAGTGAGCTGCCTACTAGCTTTGGAGTAGAAATGGCCACTTGGGAAAAGTTCTTGGAGGTTGTTAGAGGGACAAGGGTTGTTGGTGAAATGCTCAAAGCAGCCTGCATTTTGAATATTTGTGTTGTGTTTATGTTGTGTGTTTTGCGTTGTCAAGTAAAGGTATCGAATATGCAAATTATAGGCACGGTTCCAATTTATAGGGAAAGGGAAGAACAAGATATTTTTGACAATATGGGATAAGGGGGGTGGTTGCCTTTGCCTCTTTCCTTGTGAGGCCATCTTACGAGATTGATAAAGTTATAGCATGTTCGCATCAATTAGGAGATATTTGTAACTAGATATTTTTCTTAATCACTTATCCAGAAGAAACGAAATGTCTTTATTACCCTCTTGTCAATTGACATCTGTGATTGTAGCGGTGATGCTTCTCACAGCTGTGCTGACAAGTAACATCAATGACTATTTTCAAGAACCTTATGATATATATTGTGTCCTAAATCGTAATCCGTTACGGCCAATAAGCTATATACACGTTGCAGGAAAGATAAAAATCGGAGGTTCAACTCCCTTCCGGCACGTTACGTATAAAATAATCGACTATAGTCACATTATCTAAGAGCAAGAAACTTATTATAAATAATTCAAAAGGAATCATACCAAATTAATAAATCAATGAATAAATAACATGTAATTGACATCGTAGCTCTATTACAGCAAACTGCCAGCCCAGCAGAAAGCAGTCACAATGTGACTACTTCAGAAAATTTCGGAAATTGATGCCAGTCAGATTCACTGATTCTGACCAGAGAGTACCACACTGCCTGCCTACTCACTGACTAACTAAACAAATGTTTTCTTCGTATTATTCAAAATACAAACCAAACCCTTCAACTGTACTAATACACATTTGAACTCAAACGACCAGAGCCAAAGTACCTGTAATTCAATTTCCGTATGGTGATAATCATAATCATATCCTTCACATTTTCACATTCCCCTCCCATGATTGCACATAAAGCGAGAATGGGATCATATCAGTGAATTGCAAAATTCCTCAACTCCTTTGCATGAGCAGAAGTTGAGTTCTACAATGCCATTGCTCTAAGGAATCTGTTAGGAATTATAGAACTCTTGTGGGTTGCTCCAATACACCGTGATAAGACAGTATTACAGTCAGTTTACAGATAACTTGTCCAAAAAGCTAATTCACAAAAATTCCACGAGAAAATGGTGATACCAGTTATGTCAGCTCGCAACCACCCAAGAATGAAAAAGGGCCCAATGGTTGTTATCATTGCACCTCAGATTTTGAAGGATGCTTTACACATACCAAATCATCCAACCTATTGCCATCCATTTTGTATAAGGAAACGCCTTCCATTTGAAAATAGTGATCCTGTGCTTCCTTTCTAAGACTCTTGAAAGGCATGGTTTCCCATTTACTGTAATTTGAATTTTTCCTAACATCACTCATGTCTGGAGATCCCGATATAGGGCCACTGCTGTCATCATCCACCTTGCCCCACACCTTACAACTACCGAACTGACCCAAATCACCAGATTGACCCCTCTTTAATTGTAAAGCAGCTGCATGAGCTCTGCTAATCATTTCCCGACTTGGCACGTCTGACCAATCTTGCTTCCTTTCAGCTCTCATTGGAGAATGAATCCTAATAACCTGGTGCACATAAATGATGAAAGACAATGATTAGGATACAAAAATTTCTCGCATATACCTACTTAAAAACCAGAGCAATGATGATTTCATAACATTTTTTTAAAGAAAACAAATAGTAGTCATACACCAAGGCACTCCAGGAGCTGGTAGTATGCCCGCCCTTGGAGAGGATTATGCCCTTTCCTTGGGGTAGAGAAGTATCTTGTCCTGCAAAAAGATGATGACAAACAGTTAGTACAGATGGCTGAACAAGGACCAGCACCACAAATGTATAGATAGAAGAAATCTGAAGTTCATTGTGAAGAAGAAAAAAACAGATGATGTCACAAACTAGCAGAAAAAATCACCCATTTCTCCCCATTGTATGGAAAATAAATGCCAACTACCCTATTCCCTTATCTAGCACTGATAAGGAAGGGGCATGAAAATAAAGATCACATTAGCCAAGGCAAAAAGTTCATCATCAGAACCTTCTAACTGAAAAAAAAAAAATTTAAATAAAAACAATTTTCTTACTTTTGTCCAATGAATGATGGAAGTATGAAAGTAGTTTACTTCCATATATTCAAAATTTCATATACTTTAATGCTACTATTATGTTTTAACACAAGGAAGAGATCTACATATGGAAAAACAAGACTAATACCTCCCAACATCCAAAGAGAGACATGGGAATAATAACTAAAAAGTAAACTAAACTAACCATTCAGTATAGCCCGGATCAACTGTGAAACCATATATGTCAACAATGTCACACATGGAAAGCGCAAGTTCTATAGATTTCATTCCGGTTCCTTTGGCACCTCTGCGTAGAACAATCCCTTGGAAGAGATAAACAGGGTTTGGAATACTCTGCAATTGACATATCATAAACATGTTAACCATACCATCAAAGGAAGCTTTAGCAGAATCCTCTTGACTTACAAATGGAAGCAAAGAGATACGAAATTGTCACTAACGCAAATGGTACTGTTCTATGACTTACAGACACCAAAACTCTGATCTACTAAATGACATATGAATTCCAACTCTATCAGTATGCAACCATCATAACTGGTCTCAAATCTTTTCTTCTATGTTTCTTTCTTCTCTCTCTCTCTCTCTCTCAGTGAGACATCAAAAGACATAAAAATAAATGTTAAGCTTCATGAGATGTGATCATCACCTTTATCATATCATTGAAGTCTTTGTGAGTCACACTTTTAATTATAAGTACCTCATCAGCTGCATAAGGAGAGAAACAATAAGGAAAAATAATAAGTAAATACATAAACATGTTAGAGAGACAATGAAAAACCAAAGAAAATGTCAATATTTTGGTAGAGAGGAGGAAGCTAGAAACAATTACGCGTAATATCATACAACTGCTCTTCAAAGGCACAATGTTTCTATAAGGATTGATCTATTTAGATCAGTCCAGCTAAGATTTATATGTTAAAGTTGAACTGGCTGGCCAAAGGACAAACTAAAGGTTGTTTCAGTGAGTTCAGATCAAGCATAGCAACAATCGAGGATTCATTACAGCACTGCTGAAGATGGAAATCCTATTTGATATATGGGAAGAGGGGAGGAGGGGGGAAAAAACTTTTTATCCCCTTTAGGACATCGATGTTAGACAGATTTCATGGGTGACTAATGTATGGAAATTGAACCTTGCAATCAGATGCAAGCACCTTTTTATTCCAAAAAAAAAGAGATAAAGAGAATCTGAAAACAAAATAGAAAAGAGACACTGACAGGTTAACTATTAGAGTGATTGGTCAGTAATATTAAAAGAGTAAAGCTCACTTGATCCTTTCAGAATAGCAACCATGTTACGAGCAGCACCCCGTACCACAAGGCGGAAATCCCTCTTCAGACCAACATGCTTGGCATATCTCTAAAAACCAAATAAAAAGCCAAATTAGTGTAACTACATGATTACCGTGTACAAAAAGGTGTAAAGGCTAGAATGCATATTAAAAGCATAGTGATGACAGATAACAAGAGAGAATTAAAAAAATGTGTTATAACTAGCTAGTAACTCAAGATTTATGTACAAATAACATTGTAAAATATATCAAGAAATAAGAAACTTCAATTGGGGAAAAATTGTTGAAATATGTCATCCTAATTCAATAAGATGAAGTAAAGGGAAAAAAAGGGCCTTAAAGTTGCTTGTTACCTGATTGACAGGAGCCTCATTGTCTCGTATAACAGCATCATGACTATCAATCTCTTCTCCAAACTCAGTCTTCAAGAGATCCCCTGAGTTTCCAACAACTGCACATTTTTTGAACTGGTGGGGCCGAAAAGGAGGCTTTGCAGGTAGAATCAAATTAAGGTGTTCTTCACAAAGGGTCCGATTGTAGCATTTATCCGCTCCCCTGCAAGCAACAAAAACATAGATAACACATATGTATCCAATATTCAATAGCATTTGTATCACCAGAAATAATAAAAATCACAGAAATAAACAGAAAGACAAGAAAAGTTCAACATCATACAATTGTGCTATCCTTTTTGCCGCATACTCCAACCACCCATCCGGCCTTGCATCTAGATATTCTCTAGTCAATACAGTGGTCATGTTACGATACTGCATTGCAAAAGACATCATCATTCATCAGCAAATAATCTCTCCTCAAAAGATAACAAACCAAAAAGGAGCAAATATCAACCTGCTCCCACAACAATATAGCCTCACAAACATCATATGTATACTCCAATGGCTCGTAGATTTTAAACTGCTCATTGTACTGCAATTATAATTAAAACAATTATCACTCAACATCCTAAGAAGACAATTTTTTAAAAAAAAAAAAAATCCACTAACATATATATAAAGAGAGAAGAAGCAGACCCAGGTGCTGTTAGTGCCTTCAGGGAACTTAAGAACCAATTTGCAGTGATCAATTATCTTTGCAGTGAGTCCAAGCCCTCTGTTCGCCTACATACAAGTACAATTTTAACACATAAAAAATGACATAAACACTCAACAACCAGTCTCAATTTTACAAACTCGAGCACACGTAAAGGTACTAAAATTAAGTATCCGCAAATCAGATCAATATAACTAGAGACATTGCAAAAACACTAACCACGCATTGCTGAACATTGAGCTGAAAACCAGATAAAGTACGAACTTCTTCTCTGTAGAGATCTGATATCCGATTACCTGAAAGATAATAATATTTGAGAAAGTTAAGTTTAGGGGTTTATTTGGCGAATACTTGGAGTGCAATTAATTAAGTAAACAATAATAGAAACGTACCTGTTAAGAAAATAGACTGAAGAGCGAAAACGAGAAAGCCGAAAATTGCAGCGACGCAAACCAAATGTAGAAGCGTCGGTCTCCTACTGTTATGACCGTGCGATGACGACTTGTGAGTTCTCATTGATAAAGCAATCACCAGCAATGATACCGATCAAATCTCTTATCCGAACCAGAGGTCTTCTAGCAGTTCAAGAGAAACGCCATGGCAAGGCAAGCCCCAGTGCTGTGATCACTGGCTCAGTTTTCTCTTTTCCTTATTTTTTTTTTCTTTTTGAAATTTATTTTTATGCTTATGCGGAAATCATACCGTTTGACACGCTGTCAAAATTGCGCGTAGTACACAGGGCTATGACTACGGCAACCATACCTTACAAAGACTCAGCTACAGTACAACAGTGGTAACATACCATTTTTTTGTCTTTTGTGGCAGTAATAGTAAAATTTAATATAACCGCTTTTACTTATTTTTATTTAAACTTTTCTTTACAAATATTAAGTTAATTTCTACTGCATCCATATGAACATTTTCGTTAACACCTTATACTATTTACAAATTTTTATTCCATATTACATCTGTATTGCAATACCCCCGTCTTTACTATTTTGAGATTAAATAATGAACATGTTTAATTTAGAACTTTACACTTTTTTTATTTTTAATCTTAGGATTTTTTTAAATCCATTATCAAATTTCATTTAACACTCTACACTCTTTCTATTATAATTTTTTAATAAATATTATAGTACATTTTACTTGCATAATAAATTATGTAATCCCAATAGTCCTATTACAAAAAGTATTATAATTTACCCTCATTTAATTTACTGTTGTAAATTTTTTTCTCCTTTAATTTATTGTTGTAAACAATAGTTCATCATCTTTAAATGAGCGCTAAAGTAATTTTATGTAGTATGGACTGGCATTATATTATTAAAAACTTTTATTACTATATATGAATGACAAATTTTTTTTACGAAATTATAGTTTAATATGCCCTAATGTGATAAAAAAAATAACGCAATATAACCTAATACAACAAATAATGACAAACCAAATGCACCCATCAAATAAGAACACTTGAATTAAATAACATGATAAAAATAAGAGTATAAAATATTATAATTCTTTTTGTAATAGAACTATTGGGATTACATAATTTATTATGCATGTAAATAAAAAGTACTATAATATTTATAAAAAATTTATAATAGAAATAGTGAAGAGTGTTAAATGAAATTTGATTATGGATTTAAAAAAATCATAATATTTAAAAAAAAAGAGTGTAAAGTTCTAAATTAAACATGTTAATGATTTAATCTCAAAATAGTAAAGGGAGGGGGTATTGTGATACAGGTGCAATATATAATAAAAATTTATAAATAGTAAATAGTATAAGGTGCTAACTAAAATGTTCATTGGATATAGTAGAAATTAACTTAATATTTATGAAGCAAAGTTTAAATAAAAATGAGTGAAAGGGGTTATATGAAAATTTATGGTAGTGTTGCCACAAAAGACAAAAGAAGTGGTACCGTACCGTTGTACCGTAACTGAACCCACCTTACAAATTAAACACTATCCTGATTAGATTTTCAATTTTTGTTGGCTTTTGATCATACCGTAGTTGGACCTTGTAAGTACACAAATTAATTTTAATCGATAAAAATCATTTTTTTGGGGGGGGGCGGGGGGGGAGGTTGCATGATAACAATCCGGTCTCATTCTTATTAAATCTTATGCTGCCTTTATTTTTCAGTAATTAAAATAAACTGATGAAGAAGTTTTTCCTTATTGATTTAGAGAAGTTTTTCTTATACATTGGCCTTAGGAAAAATGGGTTGTTCTGAAGAATTTTATGAGAGAAATTTTCTCCTAAACTATAATTCTTTGTGGAGATATACTAATTGTTCTTCCTTAACATTAGAGATAAAATTAATTATTCTTAGATGTTTCCCTTAAACTGAAGTTCTATGAGAAAATCTATTTTTTCCTTAATATAAGAGATAATATTAATTTTTTTAGAATTTTTCCCTTAGACTTAAGTTCTAGAAGGAAATCTACTTTTCTCTTGACATATGAGAGAATATTTTTTGCTCTTTAAGCTTTTCCCTTGAACCGAAGTTCTAAAAAGAAATCTAATTTTCTATTGAAGTATGAGGGAATATTTTTTGTTCTTTGAACTTTTCCCTTCAAATGAAGTTCTGGGAGGAAATTTTCCTTTCCCTTGATGTAGGAGGGAATATTTCATGCTCTTTAAACTTTTCTATATATTGAAGCTCTATCTGGAAATGAGACTTTTCCCTAGGCAATCCAGTTGGTTTTAAAAGAGATTTTGAAACTTTTGGAAACATATATGACAATGTATGAGATGATTATGAGCACTCATGAGATAATGATGAATGTAGATTCCTGTGAGATGCATAGGTATGAATGTTTATGCATGTGAATGCTCGTTAGTGCAGAGTCATTTGAAACTATGGAATAGTTTTTTTACATTTTTTGATCAATCACTTGGGTACATGAGTTGTACATTATCAATTGGATCAATATTCTCAAGAGTTGAAATAATTCATATAGTCGTACTAGCTAAAATGGAATGTTCCTCTTTTACAAGCTATTAATCTAAATAAGCATTTAGATTAGTTCGAAATGTGACTCAAATGGACTTTAGGTTTTTTCCTAGGCGGCTGCTATCATGGCATTATTTACTGTGGAAGCCACTTGAAAATTTTTTCCAGAGTCTCCTTAGGATCTTTTGAATTCTCTTCTATAGGCAATCTTGGAATCTCCGTTCCTCATCATTATCAGCTCCTATGTGCCTTTTTTATTTTGTTATGTATGGTTTGCAACCCTTTCTTTTCGTGGGCGAATTTGCCTCTTCTCCCGTTTTTAGTTTTTCTCGGGCCACTCTTTTGACTGTTGTTCATGGATAGGCAATTTGGCCTTTAATTTTTTATTTTCCATAGTTTCCACTTCCTTCTCAAATCTGCATCTAACATTATGAAATTTGCAAGTAGTTGAAGAATAAATACGGAAATGTAAAGTGTAGAAGCATAAAGATAATCATTAGTAGCATAATATGTAAAGAAAGTTAGATTAGTCCATGTTGCCATAATACCCATTTCTTTATTTCCTATCAGGAGGTGAATGGCTGGGTTTTCCTTAGCCTCACTCGTGGCTAAGTCAAGTATAGTGTGAAATGACATAAGAAAACTAAAATTAAAATGTGTTAATATGTTAGTTGCGGAATCATAATTATTAGATTAGATCATAGAATTATGTTGATTCACATAGGCATAATACCCTTCATATATTCCCCTTGGTAAGGTGGATGCTTAGGTTTTCCTTAACCTCACTGGTGGACAAATAAAGAAGTATCACAAAAGAAATAGAATGGCAGGAATGTACATAAGTCAACATCGTTGTCAGGAAATTAGCACAATTAAAAATTAAATGAAGATAAATAAATAAAAGACAAATTGGTCTTAGGTTTAATTTCAGAAACCATTTTGACCATCTTGACTTTCTATTGTTTGGTCAAAGTTTTTATGTTGACCAAATGAGTTTTTCATTTTTTTTACTTTTTATCTCCAATAACTAACTTAGAGGAGAAGCCTCCATTTTTTAGCTTAGATTTTTATTTATATTGCCTTTTTAATTATGTTTGTGGTTTGTGTCTCACAAATAATCTTATTTTTAATGAGTATATACGAGTATTCACCTCTTTTTACAACCATACACAACCAAATCTAATCTAAAAAAGTGAGTGTAGAATTGTGGTTGCGTGAGTTTTAATAAGAGAAAATGGCTTTTAACTTGCAAGTTCCCCATAGACGATGCTAATGAAGGGGTTGGAATTTATCTTCACACATATTTTTGATTTGTGGAGAACTTTTCACGATCGTCGGCCTCGAATCCGAAGGGGTGAGTACCTGAAAAAGACACTCTGACGCCCAAGTTAGTATTTAATCAAGATTAAAGAAAAGAAGAAAAATGGAGAAGATATGTTTCTCTCTCTAAGTATGAACATTGCTTTTGGAGGCCAAAGACTCATTTATCTTATAAATGGATTTCTATTTATAGATGACGAGTAATGTGGATTTAAGGTTTTGCTTTGAAACCTAAATCTAACGACATGTGTCACCCATAATTTATGTACATGTGGAGGTAAATTTAATCTAGGAAACTAGTATGCCCCTGTGTGTTTCTTTACTCGTATGACCTTTGGGTGTGATTTGCCTATACTAATGGATTGCATAATTAATTCCCCCTCCAGCCATCTTTATGAGCTCCGCATGAATTTTTCCTTGAGTGTTACTCCCCTAGAATATCTTGGGTGTTATTTTCCTAAAATAGCTTGGGTATTATTTCCTTACAATATCTTCTTTTATTTGACAGGATGGACATGTGCATGGTTTGGTGCATTTTGGAATATGACACCTACAATCATGATCATGATCATCATTTGTTATTTTATTATTATAAAAATGATTAATAATAATAATATTAAAAATAATACCATTAATAATTTATTAAAATACCCTTGGTTAATTATTGGCATTTGATTATAACAACAACAATAATAATAATTAAAATAATAATTAAATAATAGTAATAATTAATAAATTAATAACAACAATAACTTAATTCCATAATAATAATAAATTTTCAGTTTCTTTAACTTACATTCACAAACTATAATTATAATATATTATTGTTAATAATATATTAATATATTAATTCATTAATTATAATAATATATTAATTAATGATAAATGAGGATAAAATAAACATTTTAATTTTAGGAGGGCAAAATGATCAATTCTAAGAATAAGAGACTCCCTTGGGAATGAGTCTCTCGTTCCTCATTCCCAAATTAAGGTGAGCCTCATAATTCCATTTCTTTACTTTATTTTACAAAGTAAACACGGTCATTGATTCCGATCTCAGAATTCGAATCCCTAATCCTCTAAGTAAATACAACATTAATTGATATTGTAATGCTCATTAACATAGTAACACAAGTGTGGGGCTATCTACCTATTTTTTTTTTTTTTAAAAGGAAACAAATTTAATTGAAACATAGAAAACATTACAAGAGATTAGCAATTTCTGCTGGACAGTCTTCAATCCAGATGGTCTCATCTGGAGAAGAGAAAGCCAGCTTGGCTAGAATGTGAGCCACCATGATACAAGATCTAGGTACATGTTTAACCATAATGGGAGCTCTATGAGTCATGAAACTCTTTATCTCCGATACTAGCCAACTAATCTCTTTTTGGCTATGCAAGCTTCCTTCAATCAGACTCACGACATTAAGTGAATCGAGTTCGACAATCAAAGGAAATAAGCCTAAGTCAAATGCTAGCTTAAGCCCCTGAAAAACAGTTTCCGCTTCCGCAAACTTCCACATCCCCGGAAAAAGGCCTTGTATATACTGCTGCCGCCATAACTTCTCCTCTTGTGTTTCTGAATTCTGACAATAGCCCCGAGGCCACAAATACCTTTAGAAAATTTAATGGATGCATCAGTATTGAGTTTATACCAATTACTTGATGGAGCAGCCCATCTTTCTACCTGAGCTATCTACCTATTTTAATAAAAAAAAATTTACTTAAATTTTAATACAAATGTTATACTATTGATCTTCCACAATTCAAAATTTAATGGTGTCAATTTCAAATAGTTAGTTGCCTCTGTTAACATTAAAATATACTATTCCTCGAACACAATTTCGAATCATCTGTTCATAACTTCATCAAACAAAAAGACCGGGGAGCAAATCCAGCCGAAGCCGGTCACCAATTATTCGGTCACCAATTATTCGCCCTAAGGCCGAGCCACTGGTCTAATTTATTGTAAAAGAGTTCCTATGCACCCTCAGAATTCACATTTTGCAGAAGAAAATTTATTTACCTATTTAATCTGAAAATAAGTCATTCTACTAATTCACACATGTACAGTTTTGAGGATAATATCACAGAACAAATACAAGATGATAATCATAATAGCTGAGAGGAATGAAGTGAACTGCACTGCACTGCAATGCACTGCACATTCTAGTATCGCCGACCACCAGAGGTCGACAAGAGGACTCGACTTGGCTTCTTCCCCTTCTTTCCCACCTCATTAGGCTTGCGTGCCGCCAAGCTTTCGCCAGATTTATCTCTGGACATTATATTGGCAAATGATGGGCTGCCTGAATTCCTTGAACCTACAGAAGAGACAAGTAATAGTCAATTCAGAGCACAAGAAGTTCCCAGCCAAACGCAGAATAACTCTACCATCAGCCAGTTACGCTTACTTTAGCTGTAAGTTATGTAAAACCAGGATTGAATTGGATATAAGTTCATGCAAATATCCATAATTAGCATCAGAGATTTACCAGTTACACCAGAATAACCATTTGACTGTTGATTGTTATTCAAAGCATTGGTTTCCTCAATTTTCAAGGCCGGTGAATCATGCCCAGCAGCAAAACCAAGTCTTGTCACATTTGAGAACAGTCTTCGCTCCCCAACATTTGGTGGGCTTGATGATGTCACAGGAGAATTTCCCAGGGCTGAACATAAAGGATTGTAATAATAAATGAGCTGATGAAGACTGTATAATTTCGTAAATCAAAAAGCAAATATACATTTGCAAACTAAAATTAAAAAGGGGAGGATTTGAACGTCACTCACAAAAGTGTTAGAATACACCACAAATTGGATGAAAACCTAATTTAAAAGACTAAATAAAATGGAAGCCATTAAATTACTTACAAGCTAGAAATGTACACTAGCAGGGATGTAGTATTAAATCACATTTCACAATATAACTGAAAGAAATTCTCTGTAAGAAACTAATTAGCATATTAACTTCCCAAAAATGAAATTAAAAACACTAGACATCACCCAACCCCTTAAAAATTCTGTTTGTTTCTAATATTCTGACCAACATCTGAACAGACCACAACATTACCTTCAAAATCATCCATGGAAAATGTAGGAGAGTCATTGTAAGAGGACTGTCCAAAGCTGGGCACCGGAGGCACAGAATGCACTAGAGCAGCTTCAGCCTTCATTTTCTCCTTCCGCTCCTAGAAATAAGAACAGTGTGTGACTGAATGATAGAGGCATGGATTTATTTATGTTAATTTTCCAAATGAAAGGATAAAAGCAAAACTTGGCTAAACAAAAGCAATAGTGGTTGCATAAAAATCTTTCAGGAACAACCGCGTACAACAGTGTATGAACTGGATACACGATCAAACTCTCTAAAAAAAAGAACAAAGTGAATCAAAGGCTTATAAATAAATAAATTATACTAGGGTCCCTGGAGGTTTCTAAGAGTTACCAGTCATCCTTCAAGTTGTTCATGTCTATTTTAGAATAAATTTTCATGCAAAATAGCTTTGATAAAATACTATGATGATAAGAGGAAAAATACCGTTACACAACATTGACAATGCAACTCCAACATGTCTATAATCTTGGATTAACTTATCCCTAACAGTAATTAATAAATTAAGCAACCCACATAAAATCAATACTGCTTTAGAGCTGAAATCTCCTAATTTTAATTGTTTCATATTTAAAACCTAAAATTGAAAAGAAGAAGAAGATACCTTGTTGGCGAGTTGCTTCCTCTGCTTCTCACGCTTCCGGATTTCATCTATGAAGGGAGATAGGGCATCAGGAGGCAGGGCCTCAGTCAAATCAATCTCACAAAGCTGAAAATGTAAAAGCAGAAGATAAGACACAACAAGCATACTGCAAGAAAACAAGCATAAGTACAAGCAAAACCTGCTTGATTACCTGAAATGTTGTTGTTAAAGAGAAATGACTTAAATAACGATAGCGCCGCCTCATGGCCTCTGATTGAGTCACTGACTCCAGCTGTAAAATCCTTCCGCTTATTCTGAAATTGATAAATAATAATTTATACTTATGAAACATAAAATACATTTGAGTAAATTATGTAGCTTATATACCAGTATCGATCTTCTAACTGCCAATATAATGTTCACATCAGATAAAACCTCATAAATATCTTTGAACTTGTTACAGGTTATGACTAAGTCTAGAGCTGCCTTAGAGAATTGGAGGAGCACTTTTGATAACACAAAAATAAAAATTATAAACCTTTAATCTGAAGAAGTGCATTTTCTAAAAGTTATAAACCTTTAATCTCAAGAAGTGCACTCTTTTACAAATACTACCATAGTAAGATATGATTTCAAACAATTTTTTCGCACCTGTGGGGAAGCATATCATAGCTCCCATAATGATGTAGAAGACACTTCACGTTCAATGGGTGAAGAATGAGATGCTGACCGTCAATGGCCTGAAAATACACAAAGAATGATGGTTAACACCAGACAACACTTAACAACTACTGAAGGGAATTAAAGAATATAATCATTAAACAGCTACAGACACCTCATGCAGCTCACAAAGAAGATTACAATGATATTGTCGATTTATGATTCTAGATCTACTACCAAGTCTCTCTTTTATTTATCAGATATACCCCAGTAGTAATTATTATATATCCTTCTGAAAGGAGTACTTATGATATAACAAACCACATATAATATGGGAATTAATTCCAGCAACATCTAATACTCAGTCACTTCATAAAGTGTTCCATGATTAACATAGTGCGTTATCCCGTCTTATTGACT
Source organism: Citrus australasica (assembly GCA_029618585.1). Lineage (NCBI taxonomy): Eukaryota > Viridiplantae > Streptophyta > Magnoliopsida > Sapindales > Rutaceae > Citrus > Citrus australasica. Next base: position 7,990,266 of record JARCIV010000002.1, on the reverse strand, counting down.
ATAACCACAACAAATACAAAAATACATAGGGCACAACACGTTGCGTCTGTTGTTTTGTATCTGATGCATAATTTGGAAGTTCAAGCCATGATGAAGAAAAATGTTGATTGTAAGAATAGCTTGCTACATCCAGGTTTAGTGCAACCATGCTAAGCAAAAATCATGTTCTTGAATAAAAGAAAAAAGGTTTCATTCAATCAAATGGAAATTTATTGTGAACAGAACACAAATTTAAATCCCCTGATTCCTAAAACAGAACTCAAATCACTAAAACTATCTGCATCGCAATCACCTGATAAAAATTGTACGAGTCCTTATCCTTTATCTCCGTAGAGCCTGTGAAGTTAGCTTGCAAGCTCTTACTTTCATCATATGAAGAAGACAAACTTGTTTCGTTAGCTTGCATGCTCTTACTTTCATCATATGACGAAGACAAACTCGTTTCATTAGCTTGCAAGCTCTTACTTTCATCATATGATGAAGACAAACTCGTTTCATTAGCTTGCATGCTCTTACTTTCATCATATGAAGAAGACAAACTTGTTTCATCGCAATCTGACAATTCCCCTAGAGCAGAATTTTGACCAGGAGCAGACCCACCATCTGGCTTATTCAACGTCAGCTTAGTCAATTTCTGATTTTGCTCGCTGATATCCGGGGACAATGTGTTGAGCAAATGACTAGGATTAGAAGCAATTTTTGTTGATTGTAGCCCGTGGAATCCTGTCTGACCATCAGCATTGTTAGAAGCTTTATCACTGCCACTAGCCCAACGCTCATTCCAAAACTTTTTCCTCTGTTCTAATTGTTCCATTGCAGCACAAACATATGGAAGTTTCTCTAAATCATCCACAAGGCCTGAATCGGCTTTGGCCAACCAACCATCTAAATCTGACATTGCTTTTCTGACTGATAGATCTACATCTGATGTAAATGTAAACTTCGAAAATGGATCATAGGTTTCATCAATGGAACCTGTGGTCGACTCCTGTTTATTTTTCTGAGATGGGACAAATGAATCTTTTTCTCGAGTTAAAAGCATAAACTCTATAGCATCACCAACAGCATGTTGCCTGACATTCTCAACGTGGATGGTATATAACTCCTTTGAAGATATCATCACAAAACATAAGGGGCATCTTTTGAAGCAGTCACCTTTATAGTCCTCATCACCCATCAACAAGTATTGTAGAATACATGGGAAGCAAAATATGTGGCCACACGAGGTTATCTGCGGACATAGAGGGTATTCCAAACAAATTGGACACTGCACCGACAATGGGTTTGAGTACCTTACACAAATGATATCCTCCCACTGCAACATTTTATCAGGATCCATTGATTCAGGCACGTAGTCGCCGGTATCTAACACAACAAACTTGTAATTAGCCTGAAGGAACAAGTCTTTGTTGTAAGGCCTTATCTTCCGCTGCCTTCTTGCTGGAGGAGGAGGCATCCTATATTGAGGACGACTGATAGGATCATACTGAAAATTCAGCAAATGGTTACCACTTATCGTCTGGGCTCTTCTTCCAGATGAACCCTGAGAGGTCACAGGCCCAGCTCTCTGTTGACTTCTAGGGGAAACACTATCTCCCGACATTTTCCCCTTATTCTGGGCAGATCCAGCCCCTCGTCCTCTGGGGTGATTGTGATTCCTGAACTGTCTATCACTATTCCAGCGAGACAAGCTTTTCCGACCATTGGGTGTCCCTGCTTCACTCACCTAAACATGAAAAAGAAAAAGCAAAATACGATCATCAAAAGCTCAAGAAATTGCAAGTTTCAATTTGTTATTTTCGTAAGTTGCATGAACTATATTACCAAAAAACATGGTAAACATACTCTTATTGTTTAGTCCATATTAAAGCAGGTGACTAATCTTGAATACAACATTAAATTTACCTCTTTGGAGGATCCACCCGAATCTTGTGCAGTTGAAGCCAATAAGCCTGAAACATAAACACAGTTTAGCCATTAAACAAGAACTCTACTTCGTTACATGTTAAAAGAACAAAATCGTATCTTTGATAACCTAATTGACAAATTTCAATTAATAAATAAAGCATCCAAATAAATGAATAACTAATTAATCTTATTTAGTTATTAGCCCAACAAACATAAAAAGGAAGTAAGAATCCCTAATAATAGTTAAAGAGAGAGAGAGAGAGAGAGAGAGAAAGTAATGACCTGGAATCTGGTTAGGGGAGGGGCAAGGAGGAGAGAGGTGAAGGAGTTGGGTGCTGCCATGATTGAAATTAGGGTTTTGAGACTTGGAATCAGACGGAGAATTGGGTCCTCGGATTTGTGCTTCTGAGGGCAAGATGGACATGAAATTTTTCAGGAAGTGCTTTTGTTTTTCTTCGCGGTCAGCCGGGGCTGTTTCGGTTAAGCATTAAGATTGAAGCTTCGCTTCTTTCATGATTTATACAACTTCCCTGTTGTTATTGTTATTTTCTCGCTGTGCCACCGAGGAACATCGGTCGCCACGTTACATTCGTAATTATTGTTTATTTGAGTGACATGTAAATCTACTGTAAATTGAGTCATCTTACAGTGCATGGCTGTATCTTATACAGCCGCTGCCAAAAACTAGAACAACCGGTATTTTACCGGTTGTTCATTAAATAATTTTTAAAATTTGTTTTTAATGCTTAAAAAATATAGTAAAATGAAAAAAAAAATGAAAAATTTAAATCTGAAACATAAAAAATCAATTAAATGAGAAAAATATTTTAAATTTTTTTAACATAAATAAATGTTAAGAAATTATAAAAATAATTATATTCCAATTTTTTTGGTTAAATACTAATTTAATGGGTGGATGTTTCAAGTTTATTTTGCATGTCTCTAATTTCGGTTAGTCTTTCTCATTTATTGGTTCATTTATTTCAATTTTTCAATCCACTAGTTTTGTGTTTAATGTTCCAACTAAATTCATTAAATACCAATATTTTGGGTTAAATTACAAATAAATTTCAGTTCTCGTAGGATGAGTTCCTAATTTTGGTTAAGCTTTCTCTCTTATTGGTATAAGGGTTTCAGCTAATAATTTCACTAGATTTGTGTTGAATGTTCCCATTATCTAGGTAAGATTTTAATTATTTGGGTTAAGTACCAAATTACTTTGTAGCATTTAATTTTTGGTTGGATTTGTATTAAATTTTGGTTAACCTTTCTCAATTTAAGGTTAATATATTTCAACTTTTCAATCCATTAGTTTTGTGTTTATTATTCCTACTAAAATCGTTAAAAATCAATATTTTTGGTTAAATTCCAAGTAATTTTTATTTCTCGTCGGAATAATTCCTTATTTTGGTTAAACTTTTTCCATTATCAGTTCATATATTTCAACTAATAATTCCAGTGATTTTGTGTTGAATCTTCCTATTATCGAGGTAAGATTTCAATAATTTGGGTTAGATACAGATTTTACTTTATAAAATTTTATTTTTGGTTCTATTGGTTCGTGATTTGTTTAATCTTTCTCAACTATAGCCTTATATGTTTCAACTTTTCAATCCACTAGTTTTGTGTTTAGTATTCCTACTAAAATCGTTAAATACTAATATTTTGGGTTAAATTCCAAGTATATATTATTTCTTATTGGATAATTTTCCTGATTTTGGTTAAATTTTCTCTTATATAGGTTCATTTATTTCAACTAATAATTCCACTAGTTTTATGTTGAGTGTTCCTATTATCTAGTTAAGATTCCAATAATTTGGGTTAAATATTAAATATACTTTGTAAGATTTTATTTTTGGTTGGACTAATCTCTAATTTTGGTTAGTCTTTCTCAATTATAGGTTAAAATATTTCAACTTTTCAATCCATGAGTTTTGTGTTTAATATTTCTATTAAATTCGTTAAGTAACAATATTTTGGGTTAAATTATAAGTAAATTTCATTTCTCGTTGGACTAATCCCTACTTTTGGTTAAACTTTCTCCTTTATTGGTACATGAGTTTCAACTAATAATTTCACTAGTATTGTGTTGAATATTCCGATTATTTACGTAAGATTTTAATAAATTGGGTTAGATACCAAATTTACTTTTTAGATTTTATATATGGTTAGATAAGTTCCATATTTTGGTTAAACTTTCTCACTTATGGTTTCAATTACTTCAATTAATTAGTTTACTACTTTCGTGTTTCAAGTTCTCAGTGCCTACGTTATATTTCAATATTATTGGTTAAATTCCAAGTTGATATTATAAAATTCAAAGTTACCTTTATTACGAAAAACAAATAATATTATTAAGGTGAATCTCATTTTACTCCTCTTATTTTAGTAAATATCAACTTACAACAATATATTAAAATTTCACTATTGTAACCCCTATTCAATTTTCTATAAACTACGATCAACATTGTAAGTTAAAAGATTAGGAACTTACCTAATCTAATTATGTTGGAACATTTTGTTTTTCTTTTTAATCTTCTTGACTTCATGAGATTTCTTAAACTCAACTTATTTATACTTGAGCTTTTGACCATTATAGATATGCCTATTTTATTAATTCAAATTAATTGTACTCATTTTCTTTCCAAAATAAATTCTTTGATATCGCATGACTTCAACCAAAATTTCATTTTTAACAATTGCACATGCAATTTGTACAGCTCAAATTTTTATTTTTCAAATGTTTAAGATAAAACAAATTACTTATTTATTAATTTATTATATGATTATCACAGGAATAGTGAAAATTAATTTTTATATTAAAATTTTAAGATTTGCAAATTAGCATTTACTTTGAATCCAATTCAACTAAGTCACCATTTATTTATCTTTAATTAATGTTTTAAGCACAGTACATGCATTTCAAATTAAACAATTTGTATAAAAAACACATTAGGAAATTAATGCAATCAAGAAAAAAGAAAATATATTAAAACATTAATTTTGCTTCCTCAATTAAGTATTAAAAGGAAAATTTTCTCTTCCAGATAAATTCAACCTTATAATTTAACAATAATGTTGACTACAATTTTAAAACTATTTATTTATTGCTCCAAATTGCAATAGTTTTTTATGAGTCATAAAAATTAAATTTATTTAACATTATACTTATATAGTTGGATACGTAATTTATACCTTAATTGATGTTGCCTTATTTTCAATTAATATATTTTAGTGATAGTTTATTTCATTGTATACTAATAGTGTTATGAATTTGTAATAATTGATTATACAACATATTTTTCATTGATTACTACTCGAATTATATAATATCTATTTTATAAGTGAGTATTACTCAAATTAATATATTATACTTTAAAATTTTAATTATTATACTTAAATCATATAATCACATATGCAATTAAGCGTAAATAATGAAAATGTCACTTCCCAAGATTTGGGAAAATGATCATGTAGATCCCTGAGTTTTCACTAAGAGACACTAAAACCCCTTTTAACTATAATGCTTTTTGACTTTATTAATTCAAAAAATTTGACTCTAATGTTTTATAATAAGTAGAAATATAATATTAAAATAAATGTAACAATATATACATTTTAAAATAATTAATATATAAAAAATATTTTAGTACTTTACAATCTTATATTATAGTAAACTAAAATTTTTTAATAAATAGGAACATAATATTAAAATATATATTTAAAAATTTAAATTATTTTCAATATTGTATACAAAATTTGAATACTATTAATACATGAGATATATTTTATTAATTATAAAATCTATTTAACCTAAAGATTTATTTAAAATTTTTTTCTAACAAATACAAATATATAATTAAAATAAATATCATAATTTACATTTTAAAAATTATTTTATATATTAAAAAATATTTTAATATTATTAATTTATTAGACAAATTAAACTATTTAAATTATATTTGTACTTATTAAAAATCTAAAAGTCAATTTTTTTGAATCAATAAATCCAAATTGTTTTATAGTCAAAGGGGTCTTAGGGTCCCTCAGTGAAAACATGAGGTTTTATATGATCATTTTTTCAAATCTCGGGGGTGTAGGTATCTTTTTCCCTAAATTATCTAATTCTCAGTGTTGCACTAAAATTATAGTTTTCTAGTTACATTGTTAATTTAGTTAAGGGTACAATACAATGTCAATAACAATTATTGTAATAATACCTAAAAAATTATGCTTGATCTTGTTAAAATTTTAATTTTTAACAAATTGTACCTTGTTGACTTGATTGAGTGGTTTTCAAGCGGGGTTAAAAAATAAAATCAAATTATACACACTTTAGAAAAATACATTCAATTGGACTATATATATACACATTATTAAAACTTTTATTATTATAGAAAATAAAATCATATAGACTATACAAGACATTTCATTAAAAATATATAATATCGTAAAAAAATATCATAAGCTGAATTTAGTTTAATCATAATAATAATTACTATAATGATAGTTATTAACAATATAAAAAAAAACAAAGATTATCCTTTGTTGTTTAGAAAAACGAAAAACCATCTCATGTTTAAAATAAGTTCAAATTCTCCTGCAACTCTAACTATGTTAACTTTATATATCATTGTACTATTTGACACATAGTTTTGATGTTAGCCATAAAATTTAAATATTTTTAGAGTATAAATAAAGTGAAATGACTTATATAACCCTAATGATTAAATAAATTTAATAATAAATTATCGAGAAAAATTACTTCACACACACACACACACACATATTGTGGATATATATAACCAAATGTTATTCCAATTTAAATGGATAATTTACAACTATTAGGGATATTTTCCCCACTTGTAATTTTTCTCTATAATTTACAATTTATTATAAAATAAAATTTGATCATTAAGGATATATAAGTTATTTTACTTAATTTGTATTTTCAAAATATTTAAATTTTATAGCTAACAGTAAGATTAAAGGTTGAATAGTAAAATGATATATAAAGCTAACGTTATTATAACTTTTGGGGGAGGGGGGCAGTAGGAGGTAATTCTCATTTTCTCTTAACTATCATTAATGATAGTACTAGTAATAACTCAAGATCAAATATGTTACATGCGATAATTTAATAATGTAGCAAAATAAAAAAATTAAACAAAGTATGCAATAATTTAATTAATTTGTGATAAATTTGTATGAAGTAATTTGTGTAAGAGAAACTTTGTGAGTATAATCCGAATATCAAATATATGGTACATTATATATGCCTTGTATACAGTACAAATTTAAAACATTAATATTAGTCACTATTTCAACTAATATTGAGAATAACAATATTTGATGATTAATAAGGATATTTGGTACTATGAATAATTATAATTATTTGAAAACTATCCAATAGTTAAATGGAAAATAAGAAAAAATATACTTAGTTTACACTAATATAAATATTATTCTCACTAATATAGACATTACATGTTTCAAAGTAATTTTTTCAGCCATAAGAAAATGCAAATTTTTCATGCTGAGGAGGGTGTCTTTGAAATTGTCTTAATTTAAATAGATAATTTTGATATTTAGATAAAATTGATTGTAGCTATGTGATAATTGGTACTGATATTTGCCAGTTCCCACTTCCAATTCTTTCGTTCGGTAGCAGGTTTCATACGTAAACTATAAAAGCCGTTGGATTGCTTTTATAAGCAATCCAACGGGGAATAGGTTTCAAAATAAAAAATGAAAACGGCTGTATGGCATGCAGTGGCTGTATTGTAAGCGGACCCCTATAAATTTTGTGCGTATATTCTGTTGTCAGTGGACCTTGAAAAAAAAAAAGTTAAAAAGATGGCGTACAGGTCGTGCTTAAATTTTTTTTTTTTGAAAAATATTTATCATCTATTATTTTTTAATTTTTTAAAAATATACGTATTTTAATTTTTTTTTAACTGAATTCCACCTAAAGTAAAATTTTCTTGCATCCATCCACCGCCATCTACACGCGGGTAAGAGAACTAATGAAAAATTAATCAAATGATTATTTTACCCTAAATATAAAATTATAATTTTACCTTAAATAAATGCTAAAAAAAAAAGTGGCTGACCAAAACCTTATCTCAAACTCAATCTAATAACTGAAGAAGTCGTGACTAGCTGCAGGAGGTCGGTAATGGATGGTCGATCTTCAGGCGCGAGCTGCTAGTGGCACGATCATCGATTGAGATCAAGCTATTGGCGGCAAAGAAACTGAAGGAGATTGGTGAGAGGTTGGGTGCATAGTGAAGAAAGGAAAAAGGAGATATTGTTGGACTAGGGAATCTGGGAAAATGGTGTTGCCTGTTGAAGTTTCGATGGAGATTGCTACTGAAATGTTTATGGTGGAGTGAAAGCGGTGGACAATAATGGCTGCGGGCCTTGCTGTTGGATAAAGTGCAAGAAACTCCACAAAAGAAGAGATTAAGGTGATAGAGTTTTTTCAGGAGACGATAGGCTTCGGAATTGAAAAAAGTGCTCTTTTTTTTTTTCAGCAGATTTCGCTCATCAAGTTTTTATTTGATCTGCCGCTATTAGAACACCACAATATTCCTCCTTTTGGGGTTAATGCTCTCAATGGTGAATCAATAATTTGATATCTTTTTTTTTTCTTTTTTTGAAATGACGGAATGGAAGAAAGGAAATGAAACCTGCGATGGCTAATGAATAACCTCCTTTGACTTTCTCAATAAAAAAGCCTTTGGCCTTTGTATTCGTTCGCCAAATATTATTCAGTTTTAGCCAAGCTAGGGGTTGTCTGAATCTTTGTGGATTAAGAAGAAGCGGTTCACCAGCCACTACATCCAGGGATCCCACCAAATCATTAAACCTGGCGGCTGCTCGCTCTTTGATCAATGATTTACCGGCCACTACATTGATGAAGAATCTCTCCAAAATCCACTTTTTGATCAGTGATTCACCGGCCGCTACATCCAAGGATCCCACCTTATTCTCAAACCTGGTGGGATCCCACCTTTTTTTTTTTGTTAATAATGAAACAAAGAATTTAATTGTGCTGAAACAAAGCATTTCGAGAGGTAGGAAGAAGAGTCAAATGACAAATTTATCCTTATGATATCAGCGAGATATTTTAACAGCATGAACACGGAAGTGGATGAGTGTAAGAAAATATTATTTTAGGTGGAATTCAGCCAAAAAAATTAAGATATGTGTATTTTTGAAAAAATTGGAAAAAATAGCTGAACGGTGGATATATATATATATATTTTTTATATATGAGATCGTGCTGTAAGCGGTGCTTAAAAAAGGCCCATCAATTTTTTTTTCTCAAGTTCACATGTACATCATATTTTATTCAAGCCCACATGCGTAGCGTGTTTTTTTAAACTAATCAACCTAATAACAACAACAACAACAATAATAATAATTTTTATTAAGAGAGTAATTAATATTTTTTTATCAATTTATTATAATTTCACAATTATATAGTTAATTTCACAATAACTAATCATAACAGAATAATACATAAATTTAATTTTATAGATCATAGTAATGATTAATGAAAATTAAAATATCATAAAAATATTTCGTTATAATTTTATTTTTTTTGTTTATAAATATAAAAATATTTCATTCACAAATGAAACATATCTCCATTAACTAAGTTATGATTTCATAAATAAAATATTAATGTCGTAAAAAATTTTATTTATCATTTATAAAATCATGATATTTATAATTTTATTGATTAAAATCATGATATTTATTTATTCATTTAATAATTCATAAACATAAAACAATTAGAATATTTATTTAAACTAAGACTTAAATTATTTTTTAAAAGCCTATGCTAAAAAAATATATTAAGAAATTTAATTTTAAGATATTTGTAAAATCATAACATTTTATATTTACATTTCATTAAAAAAATTTATTTTGATATACTTTGGCTCACGTGCTATTGATAACCCACGGGCCGCATGTTAGCATACCAATGAAGTGTGCTTATTACGTGCATTTTCGTGTGTCGTGCTTTGGTCCATCTCCCATGCTTTTAAGGCCCGGCCCGGCCCACGTGTGTGTCGCACGGTGCCACGTGTCCTATCAAAATGTGCTCGTGCCGCGTGCCGCCGGACCCATTGGTCATCTTTAAAAAAGGCTATACAATAAAAATATAAAATGAGTGTTGCTTGTTGATGCGAACATTTCAACCATTCTACCATGAAGTTTTGGTCAACATTTTCAATTTATATTGTCGTGAGGAAATACATTTAAGTACATACAAAGATTTGTCACAACTCAAATGATGACCAACACTTGAAGGTTTGTTGTCGCATCCATGAAAAGCGAAGATCGTAACCAATTTTGTGTCAATATAAGTGCTTCCACCATGTCAGAAGTCATAGAACTCTTATACTCATCTAGAATACGACCTCCCTTACTATAGGCGGACTTGGATGCAACAATAGATACTGGAATGGCAAAGACATCTCTTGTTATTTGCAATAAAATTGGGTACTTCAAATTGTTAACCTTCCACTATAGCAAAATATCAAATTGAGTACCCAATGAATTAGAAACTTAAAATTCAACCGTTTCCATTAAGTAAAGGTCTAACTTATTTGACAATTCTAAGTTATCTCTCATCTCAGCAACCATCTCAATGTATTTAGAGAAAGGATCCTCATAATTATCATCGGCATTACCAAAATCAAGAAAAGTCAACACACTACTAAACCCACAACCACTAGCATGGCTTGCACTTGCACTTCAACTTGCACTAACACTCGCACTAGCACTTGCACTCGGGTGTTTTGCACTATATGCTTCATAAAGCCTATGCAAAATGCTTTTCATTATACTTTTCATTTTACCATATTTTATACTATCCTTACCATATAAACTCTAAAAGCAAACTACTATGAAATTCATTTTGCTCCGTGGATCTAGTACAGTCGCAACAATTAACAACTTGTTTATTTTCAGTATACCTCCTCAATACTTATTCTTTCATGCTCAATGCCATTCCTTTCAAATGTGGATCAACATTTTTAGACATTGAATTCAAAGCCTTTTCAACTTTGCATATCTCATTGTAGCAATTACTCGATGTCACCCTCAAAGAAACAAAAAATGCCAATGTCACATCATTAAAAATCCACAAAAACCAAACCTTTCGCTGAGCATTTTCCCAATCATTACTTTCCAAAGCTCCCATCCTTCTCTTACTACTCCTAGTCGTACCATTTTCTTCACGAAAATAAGTATCATAAAGCTTATCCTCATTTGCCATTCGATCAAAAGCCGACTTAAACTTTAAAGTAATCATCAACATGATATAGGTGGAATTCCACCTAGTAGGACTATCTAAAATCACACTTTCTCAAGAAATATAACCATTTGGCCCGAAATATTCTCTTACTCAACATGGATTTTAAATTCTTGTAGCTTTGAAATCCCAATTACCTCACCACACTCCCAAACGGGGTAATAATCAACAAGGAAGCTTAAAAGCTCAAGAAAATTCCCTTTGTTGCTTGAACCATCAGAATCATCATGCCCACGAAATGCTAGCCCTTGATTTAAAATAAATTGAATATAATCAACAACAACATTCAAGCGATTTTTGTATTTACTTTGAGTTTTCTCGGATTGTCTTTCAAAAAATGTTGCAATATGTCATTTCTAATTCTTCAACCTTTCACATTTCTGTCTAGCTCGGTTATGGGCACTATTGACACATCCTTCATGAATCTTTAATTTTTCTTTCTTTTTCCAATTTTTAAATCCTTTCCCAGCAAAAGTATCACCGCCCGCTTGAACACCATTATCTTCCTTGAAAAGATAACAAAAAAGGCAATATACAGACTCTTCTTTTATTCTATATTCCAGCCAAGAACCAAATTCTTTGAACTAATCCGAAACAAATTGTCGTTGTTGATTTCCAAATTTCTCAAATTTAAAATTGTGCCCCTTAAGTTGAAAAAGACCCCTTTGTAAGTATGTTCTTCGAACTTGATCTCAAATATTGCAATTATAACTATTAATACAAGGTCGTAAGCCAGGGTCAGCAGGCAAATTTTGTAAATTGACTTCATATGAACCATTACTAGTGCCCTCTAGAGGAGATGAGAGTTGTGGTTTCTTTTTAATTTTTTTTTCATATTTATTTCAAATCAAATAAAACTATTATTAGATTAAATTCCAAAATAAGGCTAAATCCTAACAAAATAACTACAACTCAACAAGAATAATTAATTTAATACAAATTTGATATTACAAAAATATTATTTTACAATACACTTAATGGGGCTCACAGGAAATATACATGATTGCAAATTTTATCTTTTCAATTGTTCATTTAATTGCATTAAAAAAGTGATTGCTGTTGAGTGTTAGAAAATACATATTTATAAAGGAGAAAATCGTCATTTTACATTTCACGTCTTACTAACAACCCTTACTTTTATGTATTTAAGTTTCTTGTAATTTAATTATGTGTGTTTTATTTTAATTAAATATTTTATGTATTTTAGGGGCATCATGGTCATTTCATAATAAACAAGAGATCAAACAGCAAAACGGAAATCACTTTTGAACTCAGGACGGTCAAAAACCTTAGGAGGAGCATAAAAGAAAAAATGACATTGTTCACATGTACGGTACTATTCACTTGTACGGTACTGTCTACGTTACTGTTCACGACATTGTTCACATAGACGGATCAATGACGTGGCATTGACCGATGATGTGGCATTGACTGATGAGGTGTCACGATCCTGTTGGACTAAAATTCTTATGTACTGTTGATGATGACATGGCAGCATATCAGTGGACCAAAAATCTCGCGTACGGTACATGCATCACACATGATTATTTTCAACCAAACTGCGTCACTGTTCAACCCGGGTCAAACCGTGTTACTGTTCATCCGCGTGGTCAAACCGCGTATTGTTGACTGATGACGTGGCGCAATTCTGAGCGTCTAAACTGTTTTTAATCCGACGGCCATGATTTACTCCATATATCTATAAAAATGGGGCCTCCCCCCTAATTTGATATCTCTAAATCCATTTTTGGGATCCATTTTCTATAATTCTTTCTCCATCTTGTATTTTCTACGTATTTTAATATATTCCCATTTTGCCCCTAATTCAATTATGAGTGGCTAATTTTCTTTCAAGCTTGGGTTGAAGGTGAAGTCTCAACATGTGTCATGGCTTTATTTGGTAAATTTACTTTCTCTTCCCCTCTAATTTTTGTGGATGTTTTGACTTCTCGTCGACAAATAATACTAATTTTATCTAGTACCGCCTTGGTTTCACTGACCCTCTAGTACAAGGTTATTATTATTTGGCACGATAAGCCATTAGCACCATATTGATTAGAGCATAGTTCATGAGGTGTGGATTCCCCCCTCATGATTTAATTAGGATTAATAAGGATTATTTAGCCTATAATGCATGTTGATACGGATCCAGATACCCAAGTACGTTATCTCAATAGATTTCTCTTCAATTTATTCTCGCCATTTCAATTCCAATTTTAGGATAATCCAAATCATTTTCACCACAAATCCAACCACCCATTTACAAAATTAATTATACGCACAATTAAAATCCACCTCCTCGTGGGATCGACACTCGTCACCATTAATCTATTCTACAATAGATTCGTGCGCTTGCGAGTTCAATAAAATTTGCACAACAAGTTTTTGGCGCCGTTGCCGTGGAGGTAAGTAATTTTAATTCATAGAATTAATTTTTGTAAATAATTTCTTTTATTTATTTTCTTGTATTTTTTTATTATTAAAAAAAAGAAAAAGAAAAAAAAGTGAATCTACATTTAAAGGTTAGTATTTCTTTTCTTTTTCTCTTCTTTAAAATTCTATAATTTAATTTTCAAGTTATTTTTTTCTTCTTTGTAATTTTTGTTTATCTTACTATTTTTTTAGTTAATTTATTTCACGTATTTTTTTGTGTATTTTTATAGTAAGGTTGTAATAGCGCGATAAGGTTAGTATCGTAATTTCTCCCTCTTCTTTATTTTTATTTGTTTTGTTCCCATCTTTATTTTTTTTGTTCCCATTTATTTTTGTGTTTCTTGCATGCATGGTCGTAGGTCATTATTACCTAATCTTGAACCTATAGACCTTGAACTTGAGAAAACACTTCGCACACACAAACAAGTTAAAAATAAAATGGATTTGCAACCACAGGAGAGGTCATTTAAAGACTACTTCAGTCATTTAGCTAATTTGAGCACATCATGCATAAGATACCCAAATGTAGCTGCTAAGAATTTTGAACTAAAACCTAGTGTGCTAAATTGTCTCCCAATATTTTATGGCCTAGAAAATGAGGACCCATATAATCATTTGAATGATTTTCATGCCATTTGTCAAACATTTAAATATGAGAATTTTTCAGATGATGATGTAAAACTTAGACTATTCCCATTTTCTTTAAAGGATAGAGCTCGTTTATGGCTTAATACATTGCCTGCTAATAGCATTGCATCATGGGAACAAATGGTAATGAAATTTTTGAATAAATATTTTCCAGTGCATAAAACCAATGGTATTCGCAAGGAAATTTCAGAGTTTACACAGAGAAAAGACGAGCAATTTTTTGAAACATGGGAGCGATTCAATGGGCTACTCTTGAAGTGTTCACATCATGGGTACGAGAGATGACACCAATGTCAATACTTTTTGGAGGGATTATTGTCGAATGTGCAAGAATGGCTAATGGCAACAAGTGGAGGAGACCTAATGTCAAAAAGTGCATCAGAAATTTGGGAACACTTCCAGCGACAAGCGGATAATTCCCAACAACGGAGTCGATCACTCAGGAATACTAGAAGAATTAAGGGAGTAAATGAGGTTCACATTGGCGAGTCAAGTTCAGAAATCAAAGAAGTCAAGGAGATGATTGAAGGTCTCGCTCGATAAATAGCATCGTTATCGACTGTTAAATCAACAGAACCATATGACCATGACTCATACTCAGATCAAGCCAATGCCATAGGTGTAATGAGAAAACCATCAAATTACAATCCATACTCCAACACACATAACCCTGGATGGAGAGACCACCCAAATTTTTCATGGTCTCAAGGATTCCAACAGAATGGACCAGCAGCTCCAACTCCACTAATGCAACCAATTCCTCAAAATCCTCACGCCTCTCAGTCCCCATTTAGACCATACAATCAAAACCAGAACTACTCTTAACCCAGACCATGGGAGGATTCATTCCAGAATCTCAAGAATTTTACTCACTCCACTATTGAGCAACAGAACCGCACCATTGATGGACTACGAAATGAGTTGCGAGCAGGCTTCAACTCACAAGCCCAATCAGTTTCAAGTCTCGAGAAAATGGTGGGACAACTTGCTTCTTCAGTTCAGACCTTGACAATGACTGTTGAGAAATGTAAGTTCCCAAGTCAACCAGTGCCTAATCCTAAAGGAGTGCATGAAGCAAGTACTAGTTCACCACAGCAGCATGGAGAGGTTAAAACAATCATGACCTTGCGAAAAGGAAAAGAAGTTGACAACAAAGTGGAGATGCCGATGATAAAAGAAAATCAAATTGTACCTGTGAATGTTAAGGACTCACCATCGGAAGAGAAAGAAGAAACCAACCCACGAAAATAAGTTCCGAAAGCTCCATTTCCTCAGAGGTTAGCGAAAGGAAAGAAAGGAAAATCCACAGGTGAGATTCTCGAAATCTTCAAACAGGTAAGTGTTAACATTCCTTTACTTGATGCTATTAAACAAGTTCCATCTTATGCCAAGTTTCTTAAAGACCTTTGTACTAAAAAGAGAAACATTCACGTTCAAAAGAAGACATTCTTAACAGAAAATGTTAGTTCTATACTCCAACATAAAATTTCTCTAAAATGCAAAGACCTAGGCTCCCCCACTATCTCATGTAGTATAGGGAACCACACAATTGAGAATGCTTTGTTGGATTTAGAAGCTAGTGTAAATTTGTTGCCTTACTCAGTATTTTTGAAACTTGGAATGGAAGAATTACACTCAACTCCAGTGGTGTTATAGCTTGCAAATCGGTCCACGAAAATACCTCGTGGTATTGTGGAGGACGTGCTTATCTAGGTAGACAAGTTTTATTTTCATGTTGATTTCATTGTAATTGACACTCAACCAATACAGGATTCAAGGAAGTATATCCCCACTATTTTAGGCCGACCTTTCTTGGCAACTGCGGATGCTCACATTCAATGCAGAACTAGAAATATACAGTTGTCCTTCGGCAACATGACTATGGAGCTGAACATCTTTAACATTGCCAAACAACCTCACAATGCAGATGATGGAATTGTTGATGTGGATTTAATAGAAACAATAGTTGATGACACTTTTCTTTCAAACCTTAGTGATGATCCTTTACAAACATGTTTAACTCACTTTGGTTTGGATTTTGATATTGGCAGATCAGTTGATGAGGTCAACGCCCTGCTTGACTCAGCACCATCTATGGACACTAATAAATGGAAGTCAAGAGTTGAACAACTAGCACCATCAGAGTAGACACTCATCTTATCATCAGAATCACCACCGAAACTCGAGCTCAAATCATTACCCAACACTTTGGAATATACATTTTTGGGAGAAGACAATACTTTGTCGGTAATCATCTCATCATCCCTAAATGACGAACAAAAAGGTAAGTTGTTGGATGTTTTAAAAGAGCACAAAGGAGCATTAGGATGGATCATAGCAAACATTAAAGGTATAAACCCAGTAGACTGCATGCATTACATTCACCTTGATGAAAATGCTAAACCTACTAGGGAAATACAACGTCGGTTAAATCCTAACATGAAAGAAGTTGTTAGAACTGAAGTCCTTAAGCTATTAGACGCAGGTATTATTTACCCAATTTCTGATAGTTCATGGGTCAGTCATGTACAAGTTGTCCCCAAAAAGTCAGGAGTCACAGTAGTTACCAATGCCGATAATAAATTGATACCCACTAGAGTGACTACAGGATGGCGTGTATGCATTGATTATAGAAAGTTGAATTCTGTCGCATGTAAAGACCATTTTCCTTTACCATTTATCGATCAAATGCTTGATAGATTGGCAGGCCATGAATTTTATTACTTTCTAGATGGCTACTCAAGATATAATCAGATTCCTATAGCACCAAAAGATCAAGAGAAAACGACTTTCACTTGCCCTTTTGGCACATTTGCATATAGGAGAATGCAATTTGGATTATGTAATGCACCTGCTACATTTCAACGATGCATGTTAACCATTTTTTCTGATATGGTTGAACGATTCCTTGAAGTCTTTATGGATGATTTTTCTATCTTTGGTAACTCGTTTGATCAATGTTTACATCATCTAATACTAGTTCTACAGAGATGTATCGAAAAGAACTTGGTCTTTTCTCAAACATACACTTTGTTTTCCTTATTTCCCTTCTTTGTTAATCATGTCCCTAACCTACGTTACGTCCTAATAAAAGTCCTTCTTGATTTTAGGGAACTATAGTCTGAAGTAGAAGCTAGTTATATGGGCTAAAAAGATGTAGTGGTGCATAAAAAAATAATAATAAATAAATTAGGTTGACTAGCATTTTTATTTGACTTGAGATCGTATTATTTCTAAGCTGAGGGCATATTTCTTTCATCTTGGTGAGAGCGTGTGATATCATTTTTTTTATTATTTTCTCTCAATTACCATTCATTGAAGTGACTATTTTTATTGGGTTTAATTTCTTTGTGAGAGTGTCACTACTTCCAGTGAGATTTTGGGATTTGACATGTCATTCTTGAAAGTAGCTATGATAAAGTCTACTGGGTTGATTCATGTGGATGGTTGATGTGTGTGTGATGTTTCTTTAAACTGAAGATAATGCTTAAACTTTTATTTGATTGTTATCATTAGTCTGATTAAATAAACACAAGTGTTTAAAAAAAATCATTTTGGATTTTAATTTTGTTTTCGCTTTATTTGCTAGGGACTAGCAATACGCTGGTTGGGGGTGTGTTGAGTGTTAGAAAATACATATTTATAAAGGAGAAAATCGTCATTTTACATTCCACGTCTTACTAACAACCCTTACTTTTATGTATTTAAGCTTCTTGTAATTTAATTATGTGTGCTTTATTTTAATTAAATATTTTATGTATTTAGGGGCATCATGGTCATTTCACAATAAACGAGAGATCAAACAGCAAAATGGATATCACTTTTGAACTCAGGACGGTCAAAAACCTTAGGAAGAGCATAAAAGAAAAAATGGCACTGTTCACATGTACAATACTATTCACGTGTACGGTTTTTAATCCGATGGCCATGATTTACTCCATGTCCAAACTGTTTTTAATCCGATGGCCATGATTTACTCCATGTATCTATAAAAAGGGGGCCTCCCCCCCTAATTTGATATCTCTGAATCTATTTTTTGGATCCATTTTCTGTAATTCTTGCTCCATCTTGTATTTTCTACGTATTTTAATATATTCCCATTTTGCCCCTAGTTTAATTATGAGTGGCTAATTTTCTTTCAAGTTTGGGTTGAAGGTAAAGTCTCAACATGTGTCATGGGCTTTATTTGGTAAATTTACTTTCTCTTCCCCTCTAATGTTTGTGGATGTTTTGACTTCTCGTCGATAAATAATACTAATCTTGTCTAGTACCGTCTTGGTTTCACCGGCCCCCTAGTACAAGGTTATTATTATTTGACACGATAAGCCCTTAGCACCATATTGATTAGAGCATGATTCATGAGGTGTGGATTCCCCCCTCATGATTTAATTGACATTAATAAGGATTATTTAGCCCATGATGCATGTTGATACGGATCCAGATACCCAAGTACGTTATCTCAATAGATTTCTCTTCAATTTATTCTCGCCATTTCAATTCCAATTCCAATTTTAGAATTTATTCTCGTCATTTCAATTCCAATTTTAGAATTTATTTTCGTCATTTCAATTCCAATTTTAGGATAATCCAAATCATTTTCACCACAAATCCAACCACCCATTTACAAAATTAATTCTACGCACAATTAAAATCCACCTCCTCGTGGGATCGACACTCGTCACCATTAATCTATTCTACAATAGATTCGTGTGCTTGCGCGTTCAATAAAATTTGCACAATAATTACTTTTATATAATAAATTATAAGCCAGTTTCACATTTCATAGGGCACCCACTGTCCCACTACTTTCCATTCCAATTTTAATATTAAAGAATTACTCACTTTTAACAAATGGACATTTACTTTTGGAATTTTGTATATAGCTATCAGAATAAGAATTGATGAATAGAGTTATAGAGACTTAGAACATTAACTCTTCATTCAGCCAAAATGATTAGTTCAAACTTCAAAACAACACTCAAGCATAATACTTGTTTCAGTCTATGGCTGGACTAGCAAGGGACGAAACTCATAAAAGGCTCAGCGATAGCAGCAACGGACAACGAGTTGGGAGGCAGACTGGCAGTAGGAACGGAAACGCGGTGGCCAAGTATGATTGTGATTTAGTGATTCATAGTTTCATGATTTTGGGATTTGTTTTTTTTTTTCTTATTCTTTTAATTCGTCGTGGTGATACATTGCTCCTACACCTAATGTCGAGGTGAACCTTCGTGGCAACGAGGCGGCCCAATGAGGCCCATTCTACTTACACTTGGTGCCGAAGTGAACCTTCGCAGCAATGAGGCGGGGCCAACAAGACACGTCGCTTTTAACGCGATGATAATGTCGAGATGGCATCGTCGGCACCAAAATCACACCTCATTTAAATGATGCATATCAATTCTCTTTCTTAATATTGATTTGAGCGCATTATATTCCTTGATAAATTATTGTGGAATCACATTTATTTATTTTCGCTCTGATATGTTTTATTAAGTGCCAACATACATGGACAGTTATTATAGTTGTCACGTGTCTGAATTTTTTCATGATCTAACACTACTATTTGCACCAATCAAGTACAAAATATTGCACATGACAAGCTAAATATTAGTTTTTGATTTAATTTTGAAAAAACCGCTTTAGTTTCCCAAATTAAAAAATAATTAAAAGAAATTAAAACTTATCCCCATGTCAATATGTCATTTCCCAAAATCCACTCATTTCACTCACAGTAGCTCACACCCATCCTAACTTCAGTTTGTCTGACCACTTTGACGAATCACCGTCGCATTCCATCCACGGTATGAAGACACCTGTTACTTCTTGAAGGAGACACTCATTAGACTAAAGTAATTTTACACCAACTTCACGGATCATGTCCTAGGCTTAAGGATTTGATTTATTTTATAGGTTTAATTTTACAAACTATACTCAGTAAAACTTAGTGGAGGTTAATTACTTTAATGGGTGTTTTCTTGATACAAATACTCAAATTATTTCCTAGATATTTATTCTAGTTTGTATTTATCTTTTGATTGTTACATATACTTTGACATTTGAGGTTTTTTTTTTTTTTTGTTGAAAATTTTAGTCAATTGTTAGCGTTACTTGATCTTAATGATGTGGAGTTTTCTACTCCTATTCTTTCAGTTTAGATTTTATATGTGAGTTGGCCGACTATTTAAACGAGCACCATCATCATCAATAACAAGTCTTGAATATTAATGTGGCAACTCAATAGTCTTTTATGAGAGGTGTTGGACTCTCAAAGCACCAACAGTTTGGGAGGTTCAGGTTTTCTTGAATTAACACCGATCTATCTTCAATTTTTCCTATTTTGTTTTAGTTCTCATTACAAATAATTTGTGTCCATAACATTTGGTATCAAGGCTAGGCAAAGGAGCAAATTCAATCAATGGAGCAATAGCTTGAGTGCACACTAAAATATGGTGGAATTTATATTTATTATTTCTCAATAAAGGAATTGGCCAAAAAGAATTTTCATGCACGTTGGATCAAATATCAAAGCTGTGGGTGTTCATTCATCATTCAAGCCAAAAAAGAAACAATAATCAAGGAATGGACACAAAAACTTCTATTAAAAAAAGTCCACCCTTGAGGACAAGATATTGGGGAAGGAATGACATGAATACTCAAATTATTTCTTAGATATTTTATTTTAATTTGGATTTATTTTTTTATTTGTTGTGGGTACTTTGACTCTTAGTATTTGAGTTAGTTGTTAGGTAATGATTGTTTTTTTAGTTTGAAATTTTTTTTAAACATTTGCTTTTTTTATTGTTTATTTTCTTAACTTAGGGTCATTCTATGATTCCGTAAATAAAATCACGTTATTAATACCATAGTTAAACATGAATTGTGTAATGAAACATAGGACGTATAAATTTAACATAAAATTTATAAATCAACAGTAAGTATAAAGTAAAACATAAATTATGTAAATGGAACATAAAACTTATAAATAGAAAGTAAAATAAGTGAATTAATATAGGAGTGTTAAATTAGTATATTATTGGTAAACGAAATAAAAACTTATAGATATAACATAAAACTTGTAAATGAACATTAAGTGTAAAATAAAACATAATAATGTAAATAAAATATAAGATCGTAAATAGAAGGTAAAACAAGTAAATTAATATAGGAGTGATAAATTGGTGTACTATTAGTAAACAAAGTAAAAAACTTACAAATATAACATAAAATTTGGAAATCAACATTAAGTTTTTACTTTGTTTACTAATAGTATACCAATTTTCATAAAACTTGAAGATCAACATTAAGTGTAAAATAAAACATAAATTATGTAAACAAAATATAAGACTTATAAATGAAAGGTAAAACAAGTAAATTGACATGAGAGTAGGAAATTGATTTATGATTGGTAAACAAAACAAAAAATTAAAATAAAGCTTGTAAATCAATATTAAGTGTAAAATAAAATAAAATTTAAGTAAATGAAATATAGGAATTTTAAGTAAAAGGTAAAACAAGTAGATTTGCATAGGAATAGTAAATTAGAGTTTTATTGGTAAACAAAACTAAATTAAATACTATTCAAATTTCAGATAAAAAAAAATAAACACAACCTTAGTGTTACTTGATCTAAGTGTTGTGCAGTATTCTACTCGTATTCTTTAGGTTTAAGTTTTATACGTAAGCTGGCCTACTCCTATCCTTTAGGTTTAGGTTTTATATGTAAGTAATTGGCCTACTGTTTAAACCAGCATCAGCATCAAGAACAAGTCTTGATTATTTACGTAGCAACTTGATAGTTGTTTATGGGAGTTGCCGGTTCCTCAAAGCACCAATATTTTTAGGAGTTCTAAGTTTTGTCGAATTAACTTATTCATCATCAATTTTTTTTCAAATCTTATTTCAATTCTCATTACAGACAATTTGTGTCTGTAACACTCCTCCAAAGCCTGCTGGATGTCTCCTTGCTAGCAGCGGCGGTTCGTCGGAGTTGGTGTGGGCTGCCGTGAACGAAATATGTGTGAGTTGTAAGTGAAATGGGTGGATGAGTGAAATGTGATTCCGATATATATATATATATTTTTTGGTTAACTGAAGAGGCTTTTTAAAATAAAATCAAATGATGGTGTTTTAACTTGTCATGCGCAATGTTTTTTTTGTGCGAACAGCACTTTTCATTTAGAACAACCCATACGGCCATACTATATATATATATTAATAATCGTGACATAAAAGATTTCATGCAACAGGCAATTAATTAAACCAGTTATATTCGCGAAATGCACAAATTAAAACCTCATTATTTGGCTTAGAAAACCTTATATTGATATTAGTTACAAACCTAACACTTCCATTTATACTTCAGCGTAGGCAACCTCGGCCCACGGGGCTTAAACTTTTTATATTTTTTTTGTGGGGGATGTGGGGAGGTGTGTATATCCGTGGGGTTTATGAGTTTTAGCCCAATCCAACCCAAGTTCAAAGTGGGTTAGGAAATTGGAACCCAACCTAAACCGTTGGTTTGGGTTGTGGGGTAATTTTGTCCACCCCTAAGCTGAAGTCCATTTTAGTATTTAACAAGTTCCCTCATCAAATTAATGGGCAAAAAGGAAAGCTCCTCAGGTAATTTTTTCAAATCAAATTGCCCTCAAAAGATGAGTCCCTTAAATTTACACTAAGCAAGCTACATTACACATTTTTCACCTGTGGCACACATAAGTTCTGACTATGAATACAAGCATAGCACAAGGGAGTAGATTTTGAATAGCATGAAGCATTTCATGTAGCATTTTGCAGCAATTAAGCATCGAACGCCCTGCCGTAGGACTTGTGATCGAAGTCGATGATGAAGGTTCGAATTTCCATTGGAGAAAGTTCCACAACCAGTTCTTTAGGATCCACGGG
Source organism: Citrus australasica (assembly GCA_029618585.1). Classification (NCBI taxonomy): domain Eukaryota; kingdom Viridiplantae; phylum Streptophyta; class Magnoliopsida; order Sapindales; family Rutaceae; genus Citrus; species Citrus australasica. Next base: position 7,967,042 of record JARCIV010000002.1, on the reverse strand, counting down.
TCTGCCCCTCGCCAACTTGGATTCTTCTCCAGAAGAGGAAGAGCCTTCTACTTTCCAGACGAGTCTCTTTTTTTCCATTTCGGTCCTTTCTTGATTCGCAGATAAACTTGTCTCTGTCACTTTGCCAATCTGAAGAGACAATGAAAGCAGAATGTTAAACGAGAGAAGTAAATGATTGTGAAAAGACACATTGCTACTCTCCGGAGCATTGATCGTACCTTTTTGCGAGGGAACAACTTTTTCAATTCTACATTCGTTGGCTTAGAAAGATCCTTGTCCTCGCCAATCTTTCATAATTTTAAGAACCCAAGAGTAATAAAAAGTTAAAATTCCAAACAAAACAACAGAAGAGAACAACAAAGTCAGATTGATGGAAGCTTATGGCAATAGCTCACCCAATAATGCTTAAATACAGGAAAACATGTCATTGATTGACAAACAAAATACAAAGTCTTATACAAGTAAAATCTTCAAATAGAATAAGGTACTTGAGATATAATTAAGAGATCCTTTCAAATGTTTTAAAATAGCGGTGAAAAAAAATAAAACCTGATATAAATGAGCTAACCGAAGGAGAATCTTTCCATCATCAAGCTCCTGCATCACTCAGGAGAAGAGAGAAATCTAGTTAGTGAAAGTAAAAGAAATGACCCAGCAGCTTGTAACTCATTGATTTAGTAACTTTGCAATAGGGCCAGCCACTTAAGACACTGAAAACTAGAAAGATGGTCTGTAATCGGAATTTTACCAAAATAAAACAGTAATGAAAAACTGACAGTATTGTTTGACGTTGCCAATACTGAAGCCCAAAGTACCTGAAGCGTAATAATAGCAACATTATCAGGTAAACTATAGGAGGAATCAATCCCTGAGAAAGTGGTTACATGAGAATTCCTCCAGCTATCTCCATCCTGCGAGAAGATATAAACTGCTTATAAACCAATCAAGACCAGAGATAGAAAATATTCTCTTTCAAATAATTTCACCTCCTCGGTAAAGGCTAAAAGGGGAGGTGAATATATCTCCTGGCCAAAAGTACGACGCCATTTAGCACCGTCTCCTATGGGATCAATTCTGAAATAATATTTCCCTTGGATCTGCAAACATATACCATGTAAAAATAGGTAGAGAAAAAAGGTTATGGAATAATTCTCTATATTTTACTTCATGAGACTGTACAGTCTTAATATAGGGATATAAGAGACTAAGAAAGGAAAGAAATATTAAAGCAGAATATTACACACTGATTTCTAGGAAGCAATAACTCTATATTTACACCAAATATACACCTAAATATATAAGGAAAACCAAATCAATTTGATTTGGTCACCCTTTCAACACTCCCCCTCAAGCTGGTCTAAAAATGTCTTTCATGGCCAGCTTGCAAACCAATTTCTCAAAATGTTTCTTAGGCAGTCCCTTGGTGAGTATATCAGCAATCTGCTCATTTGTAGGAATGTAGGGCATGCAGACCAAACCACTGTCCAGTTTTTCTTTTATGAAGTGTTTGTCCACTTCAACATGTTTAGTTCGGTCGTGGAGTACTGGATTATGTGCTATTGCAATGGCAGATTTGTTGTCACAATATACTTTCATAGGTAGTGAATTACTTGCCTTAAGTTCTTCAAGAATTTTTTTTGATCCAAAAAACCTCACAAATTCCTAGAGCTACTGCTCTATATTCTGCCTCTGCACTACTTCTTGCTACCACAGTTTGTTTCTTGCTGCGCCAAGTGATCAAATTTCCTCCAACAAAGGTGCAGTAACCAGAAGTGGATCTTCTATCCGTTACACTCCCAGCCCAGTCAGCATCAGTGTAGACTTCTACTTGTAGGTGCCCGTTTTTTCTGAAAAAGAGACCTTTACCCGGAGATCCTTTTAAGTATCTAAGGATTCTATATACAGTTTCAAAGTGTTCTGGTCCTGGAGCATGCATAAACTGGCTGACTAAGCTCACTGCAAAGGCTATGTCCGGGCGTGTATGTGAAAGGTAGATTAATCTACCTACAAGGCGTTGGTACCGATCTATGTTGGTCACATCTTCAATTTTAGCTGGCTGTAATTTCATATTAGGATCTATGGGTGTCTCGGCTGCTTTACATCCGAGCAGACCTGTCTCTTCAAGCAAATCAAGAACATACTTGCGTTGAGACACAACAATCCCATCTTTTGATCTAGCAAACTCCATGCCCAAAAAATACTTCAGGTTGCCTAAGTCTTTGATTTCAAAGTCACGTGCAAGCACTTTCTTTAATCTGCAAATCTCAACTAAGTCATCACCAGTCAAAATTATATCATCTACATATACAATTAACACGGCTAATTTCCCTTCAACAGAATGTTTGTAAAACATTGTATGATCTGCCTGACTTTGGGAGTAGCCGTGTCCCTTTATAACATTACCAAAGCGTTCAAACCATGCTCTAGGAGACTGTTTGAGCCCATACAAAGACTTATGTAGTTTACACACTTTACTGCTGCCATGATTTCCCTCAAAACCTGGTGGTAAATCCATAAAGACTTCTTCTTCTAGCTCCCCATTCAGAAAAGCATTTTTAACATCTAACTGGTATAGATTCCAATCAGAATGTACAGCCAATGAGATAAGGACCCGGATGGAATTTATCTTTGCAACGGGGGCAAATGTTTCTTGATAATCAATTCCATAGGTTTGAGTGAACCCTTTTGCTACAAGCCTTGCCTTATATCTCTCAACACTCCCATCAGCATTACATTTAAGTGTAAACACCCACTTACAACCCACGGTTTTCTTTTCTTTTGGTAAATCCACAATCTCCCACGTACCATTCTTCTTTAGAGCATTCATTTCCTCTAAAACTGCTAACTTCCAATCTGGGTGGTCTAGGGCTTCTTTTATGGTTTTAAGAATTGGTATCTGAGAGATTTTTGTGGTAAAGGCTCTTTGTTTATTGGACAACTTTTTATAGGAAACATATTTAGCAATGGGGTGCTTAGTACAGGTTCGAGTTCCTTTCCTATATGCTATGGGTAAGTCAAGATCAGGAAAAAAAATGCTGGAATGTTTAGGAGAAGAAATGTTACCTGAATTTTCTGAGGAATCAGTGCTTGGAGGCGACGATTGAGGCTGTACCGAGTTTATGAGAGGGTCTTTACTGCTGTAATGATACTTTCGAGTGTAAACACGAAGCTCTGGTGGTGGAATTTTATCTTGTAGTATTTCTCCCTCTGTCTCTGGTACATTAACACTTGGTTCCTGCAGTTCAAGGTTTCCTAGGTTTTCATTATTAGAAATATCAGTTTTTTGAGTTTGAGTTAAAGTGCCCAGATCAGGTAAAATCAGGTTAGGCATAAGTGTAGAAGTATGCCAAAAATGATCTTCACTATTTTCTTTCTCCCCCTGAAGAGAATTTTGGCCAAAAAAAGGTTGATTTTCGAGAAATATAACATCCATACTGACATGGACTTTCTTTGTTTGAGGATTGAAACATTTGTATCCTTTTTTATTAGGAGCATAGCCCAAGAAAACACATTTTTCAGATCTAGGATCCAATTTAGATCTAAGATGGTTAGGAACATGAACAAATACAGTGCACCCAAAGACTCTTAACTGAATATTAGAGGTAATCCTGCTGGAAGGATATGTAAGTGTGAAGTATTCTAAAGGTGATTGATACTTTAAAACACGGGTAGGCATCCTATTAATCAAATAACATGCTGTTAAAACAGCATCACCCCACAAATATTTAGGAACATGCATAGAGAGCATGATAGCCCGACTAACTTCAAGTAAATGGCGGTTCTTTCGTTCCGCAATTCCATTTTGTTGTGGAGTATCACGACAAGTGGATGTGTGAATTATACCCTTTTCCTTACAAAACACCTCTAGATAATTATTAAAATATTCAGTACCATTATCTGTATGGAGTAGGCTTATTTTTGTTTGAAATTGATTTTCGACCATGTTATAAAAATCTTTGAATAACCCCTCAACTTCAGATTTTTCTCTCATTAAATAAACCCAACAAAGCCGAGTATGATCATCTATGAATGTTACAAACCATTTTTTTCCAGTTAAAGTGTTGATTTTTGAGGGTCCCCAAACATCACTATGAATTAAATAAAAAGGTTTTGAGGCACGATAAGTAAGTGCTTTATATGAAACTCGATGACTTTTAGATAAAAAACAACTTTCACACTGAAAAGTAGTACAATCAACATTTTTAAATAAATCTGGAAACAAATATTTCAAATAAGGAAAGCTAGGGTGTCCTAGTCTGAGGTGCCAAAGCATTATTTGATCCCTAGCAGATTTTGAACTAATACTACTGCTCAAACCTTGAGCTTGTTTATTCCTTGATAAGTAGTCATCAAAATAGTAAAGACCTTCTCGCAAACTAGCACTGCCAATCATCGTCCCCAAGTCCCTGTCCTGAAATTCACAATGGGAGTCAAAAAAGACAGCACAACAATTAGAATCTTTGGTTAATTTACTGACAGATAACAGATTGCAAGAAAGTTTAGGGACATGTAGCACATTTTTAAGCTCAATGGTTCTAGAGATTTTTATTGATCCTTTTCCAGCTATGGAAGATAAGCTTCCATCAGCAACTCTTACCTTTTTGTTACCAGGGCAAGGATAATAGGAATCAAATAAACTAGAAATGCTAGTCATATGATCAGAAGCACCCGAATCAATAATCCATGGTGCAGTAGTTGAGTGGCTAAATAGAGCATTAATGATACTACCTGTTTGGGCTAGCGAACCACTAGGAGTACTAGGTGGAGGATTAGAAGTCAGCAGCTTTATGAGATGGTCAATTTGCTCCTTGCTGAGACTTTTTTCTAGATTCTCCACTTCATTGGCAGACGCACGGCGATGCTTGCTGTTTTTCCAGTCTGCAGGCTTTCCGTGGAGTTTCCAGCAATCCTCCCGAGTATGGCGTGGTTTATTACAGTAATCACACCATACTCGAGGTTTTTGTTGCTGTTGAGTGATGGAGCGGGTAGCATTAGCATCTGTTGTAACAAGGGCAGATTTTTCCACAGAGACAACTGAGTTCTTTTTTCCCAACATTACACCTCGACGACTTTCTTCTCTCCTTACTTCAGAGAAAACATCCTCAAGGGTAGGAAGTGGCTTTCTCCCAATAATTCTTCCTCTTACCTCATCAAATTCAACATTGAGCCCAGCCAGGAACTTGAAGATTCGCTCATTATTGACAGTTTGTTTGTGGTGTTTAAAATCTTCCATGCTCTCCCACTCGTAGTCATTGAATAAGTCCAGATCTTGCCACAATCTCTTTAGAGTATTAAAGTATTTTGTTATACTATAATCTCCTTGATGGATATCTCCAAGAGCAAGTTGCAACTCATAGATCTGGGACTGATTTCCATAGTCAGAGTACATCTGACTCACATTATCCCAAAGTTCTTTTGCAGTAGAGTAGCACATATAATTTGCACCAATGTCTTCATCCATGGAGTTGACTAACCATGCCATAATCATGGAGTTTTCGGCCTCCCAAACACCATAATAGGGATTAGATATTTCAGGAGCCTTAACGTCTCCGGTAAGATAACCAATCTTCCCTCTTCCCCTAATATACATTCTAACCGACTGAGACCATCTTTGAAAATTTCCTTCATTCAGCCGGATAGTTGTAATCTGGACAGAATGAGATTCAGAATGGGAAATTTTTGGTTCTAGTCTTTTTGAGGTGACTGTGGTTTCAGAAGATTGGTCAGACATGGTAGGGAAGAGATTAGAAAGAAAGGGAGCCTAGCTCTGATACCATGTAAAAATAGGTAGAGAAAAAAGGTTATGGAATAATTCTCTATATTTTACTTCATGAGACTGTACAGTCTTAATATAGGGATACAAGAGACTAAGAAAGGAAAGAAATATTAAAGCAGAATATTACACACTGATTTCTAGGAAGCAATAACTCTATATTTACACCAAATATACACCTAAATATATAAGGAAAACCAAATCAATTTGATTTGGTCACCCTTTCAACAGGAGCAAGTTAGAATCAGATGCTAAAAAGAAAATACAATGAATTTTAATGTTAATGAAGCTTTTATGCGTACAGTAACCACAGCTGCGAATTCTAAATTTAAAATGACATGAAGTTGTTCTAAGACAAAAATTACGTTACACAGATGATCTAAGCTAGCTACTTTTAGATTTGAAGCTATGATAAAACCACAACCATGAACCAAGATGGATTAATGATATTTTATGTACTGAAATTCATGAGGGTTTCATTTGGCTTCATTAAAAGCGATAAGACTAATTTATTCATGAAAGTTGCTACAACTATTTGTTTAAAAAGGACAAGAAAAAACCAACTTTGAAAAAAATGAGGGTCCTGGACCAGAAATATAAATTTGGTGTGAAGGAAGTTGAAATTATCAAATTGCACTCATGGAACCCAAGGTGGTTCTGTACACTTACTGTCAGTCCTTTACATTCATCAAGCACGCAGTCAGTTTCATTTAGAGCCTCTGCAACGCCCCTTGAATCATCAAGCAACAATCTCCTATAGGATGAGGAATTTCAATTAGGGTTCTGATAATGCAAGCGTACACAAAAAGGTCAATGTCATAATGCCGGTTCATGCTTCAGCCGTACCACCAAAAACATAACCCTTATAAGTGCCTTAAATCACAGTCACATTCATCCCATTAAGAAAAATACTCGAGCGATAACAAATTATGTATGTATCTTGTACATCCCATCAGTGATCACATGACGGTTTTTTAGTCACTGAGTGCTGATCATGATCATTTGAAGGTAAGCAAATTGGCAAATTACCTATGAAGCATCAATTCTACTTCTCCATCCACTATGCTAGATCCTCCAAGGGCCCGATCCACCAAAAGTGAAAATTCTTTTTTAACATCTTGCATGTAAATTCCAAGATTTATCTGTATGGTCAATTGAAAATTATGAGGAAATTTCAACAAAATTTGAAATAATTAGTAAATGCAATGACCAAAAAGACTACCACGAGAGATTATTAAACATTTGATTTTTTTTTTTTAAAGTACATTTCTCTCTGCAACACTTTCATTTCATCTTGCTTATAAAAGAAAAAGTTGGCACATCCAGAAAAACATACTGGGTAATAATTTCCAGCAACTGGTTCATTCACTTCCAAGTCCCAGTCTGTTCTATAATCACGAATCTACAAAAGCAAGGTGTCTTGAATTAATTGCAAGCTTTGCAAGCTCATATGCATTAGGAAATGAATATCAACATTAAGAAACATTGCTATATGCCACATAACAATTAAAAATAACCTGTTTTCTTCCATCAACTAAAGAATGTTGACACATATATCAAGTAAAGCAAAGACCATATAGGGCTGACTGATACTTTAAAGCTAATGAGCATCTGGAGCATCATCATAACATTATGCCACATACCCTTTTGATAAAATCACGTCCATTAGAATCCGTGTAGAAGGTTTTATTGGTTTCCAATGTAGTTGTTATATGAGTCACGACTTCCTTACCGAGTCCATCATCAACTGGTATAGGCCCAACCTGGTATAGTAATACTGTCAGTGCAGAGATCCAAAATTTAAAGGCCAGCATGCAACTTCTGGAGGACCAATGCACTCAGATCAACCAACTTCAAAACCAACCGAAGAAGATAAAGAGGGTGAAATATAAAAAGTATTACCTCTATCACTAAGAGTAAACTACTTAAAACAGGTATAAATTGAAGCAGCCACCAAGTACACTTACAATAAATTCAACTTCAACATGCTCTTTCCCCTTGTATAATCTGGTAACCTGTGAACACATTCCATATAACATTTAAGGAAAAGAAAATTTCGCCTCTCTAGTAAATATTTGAGACTTTTACCCTCATATTTATCACTCCCTAACACAGAGTCAAAACAACTATTTCAGATCCTTTATTATATGCTTTCCTTTCCACAAAATTTTCCCTAGAAAGGTCTGTGATATAAAAAAAGGAAAAAAGAGAGATTATTAAAATGAAGATTGATTTAAAAACGTTGGTCCAAGTTTTCTGATTACAATCATTTTCTTACGGCCCTGGACATTCTGGGGAGTCAATGAGCTTACCAGAAGCACTAAAATGTACATTCCTAAAATAAACGCAAGTCCTATCACAGCATATCTAAACTATGAAGAGGGGGGGGGGGATAGTTTCTAAAGTCGAAATGACAACATTCCTGCAGAGTTCCCTGACTTTTTTCAAGAAGACAGCTAGTTGTTGAATAACCTGCTAACTGAATTATACTGAAGAGAAAAACCATTGCAGATCAAAACCTAATGAGCATGGAAAATAACATACCTGATATATCCAGTCATTGATCTTTTGATGTACTTCGTCTAATATGGGTCCACGCATAACAGTCAAAGGAACCTGAAAATTGTAAAATCTTCTAATTGGTAATTGCAATGATTATAAGTTGGTATGAGACTGTTTTCAGAATGTATTTCACACCTGTCCTTCAGACTTTATAAAAAATGTGCCATTAGGACGGAAAATGTATGCTCCAGCATTCTGAAAGAATACAACAAGCAGCTTGAGAAAATAAATTGAAAAGATACAATTTGTATCAATTACAAATTTAAGTTATTCAACTTCAGGAAGCGTAGAAACAAAAAAAAAAAAAATGGACAAAAATTAGCAACAAGAGAACTTCTAAATAACGTGTACCTGAGGAGCTTCATCATTAGTTCCATTATATGCAGGATAAAAACTGTACGACTGCTCAACCGATTCCTCAACCTTCAAAAATTAAGCAAAATGCATTATCCACACAATTTTATATGAGAATAGATAAGTTCTGGCAACAAAATGAGCAATAACATTAATAGTAGGCGTTGACAAATCTTCAAGGATCAGAAGAAAAAAGGGAAATTCAGGGATCTAACTTCACAAGGCAGGTAGTCTAAATGAAGGGTGCTAATGGAATCCTGTAGAAATAAGGAAAATAAGATATTTCCCTTTTTCTTTGGATCCTCAAAGATATGTCAACAGTAACCTCAATTTATTACGAGAAAATTACGAATTTGAGCAGCTACAAGAAGGGAAATGTAAGCATCAAGAATCATTTGTTATGTTACATACCAAGCTTTTGTTATTAATATAATTAATAGGCTTGCTTTTATCTGAGGAGAAAATAAGCTTCAAGTTTCCTTGACCAACTTCAACAGTAGATTTATCACTACTTTCAAATGTTTGAATGGATGATCTTATTGAATGACCACCTGCAAATGAAAGTGAAAGCATTGAAATGAGAAATTCATGTTGAGAATTTGGAAGAACTGGAAAGGAAAATATGTTCATGAATACTATATTTGTTGCATAAGATATGGATTAACCTCCCCTTTTGACACTTGATATGGTATATGTGCTGAAACCAAGAGGAGGTACAGAAACAGGGAATGCAAGCCAATATTTAGGAGGCACCATTGGGTTTCTACCCAAGTATGCCCTAACATAGTAGTCCCTCAGGTCCATGAAGGCATCAGCTGGAGGAACCAGTTGCGATTCAATTATTTTTCCCTCGGAATTAAAAACAGTAACATCTCCATTGGTGACCTACATCATTTACATATTGTCAGTAGTTTACAGAAACAAAATAAAAAATAAGCCACCTTAGAATAGAAAATGTTTTGACTTACTCATGAAAACGGCCCACCACAAAATCATATTTATCCCACCCACCAATAAACAAATTAAGGTTACTACCATAGAGGCAACCTTTGAAAGAAATTTATGCACCAGATCACATGCTCAATCATATTCCCAGAGCACAGGGTGAAAACAATCATATAAAGCCATTATGTCTCAAAATTTTCCACGGGTTATAGGTTTTATATGGCAGCATTTTATAGGCAAGTCATTGACCGGGTCAATGACTCAAAAAGCTAGTAATCACCTCAAAATGAAATGGCTTCATGCTAACAAATAAATAGAAGTTTCCATTGACACTTTTAAATATTTTCAGGACCATAAAGTTGATTAAATCCTCTAACACTTCCAGATTAATAGGGCAAAGAAGTACAACATGGCTTGGATAATAGATCAAATATCAGCGCTTAAAATCTTGATTAGCTACATAAAGATTGCAGTGGTACACACAGTTGGATCATTCGAAGGGAAATAAACTATAATGAAATGTTTTAACATTATACTGGTGTGTGGATGACTTGGGAATCAATGCATGAAGTAGTTAGCCCAAAGTTTATTACTCACCGGAATTCGAATTATATCCTCTCTCTTCCATCCGAGAGAATTGTATATCACAATAACCTACAAAGAGAAGGCAGCATCTAATTATAGTTTCAAAGTAGAAGGGAAGTTGATTATTACATGAATTTACATTATCATACCAAGTTTTTCCCTATATCTTACCAAGTTTTTCCCATTGGAGAAATCAATCTCTGATGCAGGACAGTAACTAATATTCAGAAGTGGGCACTGAAAGAAGAAAATAAAATTCATTTTAGCTTAATTCCAAATTTGCAGAGAAAAAAAATCTCATCCATATATGTAGACAACTTCGCCTCAATATTAAAATTTGATCACACCTTCTTAGAGTTGACTCGTGTATCTTAATGAAGCTATTACAAAGCAAATATTAGAAGTCACAACTACTTTAACCCCACATCCTTCTTTGATACTTGTTAAGTCATCGTTGAAACCAAAAATTAAAGCTTATAGTTAAGAGCCCGACAATAGTATTTAAATCTGACATGCTTCTCACATGCAAGTTACATGGACCAAATACAAACAAAAACACAATCATTAGAACCGAATGAAAATGATGGAGGAAGTGGAATACCAAAACGCTTGACCAAATTTAGCTCTGATAATATATTAAGCCAACACTCTACTCAAAACCTCAAGCTTAAACTTGAAATTGAATTTGCAACACCATATTAAGAAAGAAACTTGCTTTCACAAGTTTCATTTCCATGTCAGACCTTAGTTACCATGGACTAATCACATAAAGTTTAAATGTACATGGTCCATACCTGCTGAAATCTTGTAGTTGACCTCCCACATCCATTATCTGATGGCGAGTCAACCAAGCAAGAAAGTGCAGTTGCAACTACCTCTTCAGCCTGCAAAAAGGTTAAAAATGAGTGGATGGCATTCTAGCTAAAGTGAACATAGGAAATTCATCAGGGGAAAAAAGAAAGCAAGATAACAAAATCTACCTCCGTGTAGCCTATTGCTAGTCGTTTTGCATAATCATTAGCCACGTGCTGCTTTTCAGTACCCGTCACTGCATCATGATGCTGAGCAATTGCTAAAGCATCTGCCAATGAGTCTGTATTACGCCCTGTCTCACTCCTACCTATGTAGAACTCTAGTTGCCTTGCTGCCTGATCATGCATTAGAAGTGCGTAAGGTTTTACACAAGAAACTGTTGTAAGATCATAAAACTTAATTCTTCAAACAAACTTAAAAATAGCATGAACAATACCAAATAGTAACCACTCATCACTTTAACATAGCGTTTCAATGCTGGTCTACTACTGAAATACCCTGTCCAGTAAGCATGTGCGCGATCTGCGTAACTGATGTACTACAAATTCTAAGAGCAGGTACCAGTAATCAAATAGCATTTGAAAAGATTATTATAGCATATGAAAAATAAACTCACGGGAAAAAGTCATCAGTCTTTAATGGCCAGGATTCATTTGAGGCATATTTTGCATCAGTGTATATAGATGGGGTAGAGTAGAGAGCATTGACACGTCCGTCCTACAAATATCCATACAAAACAATAAGATTGACAGCATCTGAATAATTAGATAAGCTAGTGAAGAGATGGAAGATCACAAGGCAGTGGAAACTTCCACTCAGTCACCTCAGAAGAGACATAAAGACAGCGCAGACACAGAAAAAATCAAAAAGGAAAATGAATGTCCCAAGTTTATTTTCACTTATTCCATATTAGAGAAAAAAATATAAATCAAAACAGAAATACCACTATCGGCAGAAGCAATGTTTGAAGGACATTAAACACTTGAACTCAATCACTAAAGACAAACAGTCTCTTTGGAAACAAATGGAACTCAGAATCTGCTAAATATAATACAGCTCATCAAACTACATCCTAGACTATATCACAACCTAAAAATTGGAGGTGACACTTTATCAACCAAAATTCAAAATGACATAATCACAACGCTACCATGTAAAATTTGAAGGTGAAAAGTACAACCATAAAGCATTCCAATGAGATAACTATCTTTATCCCTTTGTTTTTCGACTTACCATGTTCACATAATGAATGAACTTGTCCAATTGCCGAAACCAAGTGCGCGCATACTGGTACTTAAAATCTGTTCCCATTGTCCACATTATATGATTTGTACGAGTTATGTTAGCCTGATAATGAAACAAAAAAGTTTGCATTAACTGATAGAAGTCATCTTGAATGGGATGTAAAATCTGCATTCAAGCGAACTATTGTGATTCCATTATCAAAAAACTTTATCCAACAGTAAGCAATTCTTCATCCCTCAAAGAATTGCCAGCTTGTTGTGGTCAATACGCATGGTCATACTAAGTTACTAACAGATGAAGTACATCTTTATCTCCCACAAGGAAAGTAGAATGCATGTAGACTTCTGATTTTCCTAGAAACAAAGGACCAATATAGCGTACAAGAGCAAGTCTATGGTACGATTGAGGTCTCCGGCAAATATTAATCAGAATTACAAAACGTATATTTAGCATTTTGAAAAACTTTTGGCATGACTTTTTATAATAGTGCCTCTTGATATTTTACACATAATCTTACTTATCGAATAAAGTGAGCTCTATAATAATAAACAACTAAATGTTATACTTTATGTTTTCGGATTGGTATACTTTAATGGAAAAGAGGAGAGAAAGCTTTAATTATTTTAGTGCAGCTGAGAGCTCTTCACGGTAGGAAAATTCATAAATATCGAGATGAAGGCGCTGGAAGCAAATGTTTAAATCCTAAAACAAGTTGCCAGAATGAAACAAAAATCAAAAACCAAAACCAGTGACTCATTGGGTAAAAGGGAGGATAAATCCTAATATGAGGACAACCATCCCCATCCCATTTACCTGTGATATTGCAGCAGCAACAAAGTCATTAACTCGGTCTTGGACATTGTAATCAAACAACTTGATATTATCCTAGAATGAAGCACCAAACAAAATTAGCATAGGGAAGTGAGTATAAGATACTCATAACAGATAATCAATGTTACCACATCTATACCTGAATAACAGGATACTTATCATTGACTTCAAAGTAGAACCCACCAGGCGGAGGCTCATAGTTTTCAGGGAACGCACCAGCAAAAATCTTCAGCATCAAAGAAAGAAGATAACAAAGACACAGGAAAAAAAATAACTTAGGCAATCCAACTGCATAAACTCTAATAAGAGAAAAAAAAAAAAATAAACTGGAACCACGCTGTTCACCTGTGCAGATGAACCAAGACTTCTAGAACCCTGCCACACAACTTCAAGACTTTTTTCATTTTTACGCTTAGCCCTGTCTTGGTAATCAATCCGGCCATAGAAAAAAGAGTCAAATCCAACCTACACCAAGATTGATATTTTTCACACAATCAATTTGTGTGGCATGAGAAAAATGAAAAAAAAAATTGAATTAAGAGATTTCTTTGGAGTTAAAATAAGTAGTTCCGTTTACTTCAGCTCCCAACAAGTAAGCTTGCACCGCAGAATGTCCGAAAGGGTCAATTTGCCAACCAATTCTTGGAGTTACACCAAACTCATTTTTAATAAAGCGATGCCCAAGAGTTGTCTGATCAATCATGTCAATGTAATGGGTCACTGCCTCGTCATGCATGCACATTCCACCATTTCTGTAACAACCACATAGAAATGGAGTAAGGGGACAAGAGATGTCAACAACTAAATTTTTAAATATTAAATAAAATGAAAGACAACAGCTTTTGATCATCAAGTTCTATAGTCTCTGACAAATATGAAATTGTAGGAAGGTCGATAATTTAATTGTGGCTGTTTGTCTTACATGAACTCTAGTTGACCCGATCCGACTAGCTGTTTCACTACAAGTTGCATAGCCTCACTCTGTTCATCCCACCATCGCTGGAAAAATGCCTGCAATATTCAAGCAAACCCACAAGTTAAACTAATCCATAAGAATCACAAAAAAGGTACCTTTAGAGAGAAATGAATGAACAAAAATGTGGCAACAGACTATGGCATATCAGAAACATATGCCCACAGCCACTAGATGACAGTATCTAGTGGTTAGGCAATACATGGGTTATGAATAGGTATGCACCGGAGCATCTTGGTGTCAAAATTGAAAGCACCTTTACTTCAGACTTTCTAAATACAACTAAACACTTGGAGATGTCTAAGGCACTTTAACATTGTGAATTTGAAATGCATAATTAAAAACTTAGATACAAAGACAGTGATGAGTCGTTGAAGCAATTTGGTATAAAGAGTAAACAAAAATCTGCTTCATTATCAGTATGGGCTACGTTGGTCTACTTAATCCTCCTAATAGTAGTTACAAGTGATTGGCTCATTGCCCCTCCCCATCTTCATGGTAAACGCTAAACACAAGCAAAACCCAAATTCTCTGATCAGTCACAATACATTAGAAAAGACCAATTCAGAACAGAAGGAATAATTCCACAAGAGTTCAGTCATCAAGTAGAAAGCCTAATTGATTCAAACCCAAAATAGAACTCTTCCATTTTCAGAAACTTAACTAAAACTTCAACGTTTTCATTCCCTTTCTAGCTTCAACATTTTCATTCCCCTTCTCTTTCTCTCCAATTTCTCAGCAACCAAACACATCACAATCAACCGTTATCACAAAATCAGAAACAGAAACAAGGGAAGTCTACATACCTGCTCAACGTAAATAAATTTACGATTCTTATCGGCCAACAATTCAGGAATAACTGAATCCAATACATTCTGCACACAAGCTCCCTGCACACTCAAAAACAACAAACATAACATCCACACAATCAAATTCATCGAAAAAAAAAACTAGCCATGAAAAATCAAATCAAACAAAAAAAAAAAAAGAAGAGGCAGAAGAGAACCTGAATAGAATTATTAGAGCCAACATAATACTGATCAACGGTTTTTAACCAACCCACGTCATCATGGGTATGAGCAACCAAATGAACATTGAGTTTCCCAGGAACTATACCCTGTGAAGTGTTGTAAACCCTGTACTTGGCTTGCACACATGAAGTTATTACAATAAAAGCAATAACATAGTACAACAACAGCCCTTTCAGTGTCATCATTTGTACTCGATACAAAGAAAATCAAAATTCCATAAACAGCAGTTTCACTTAGTATTTGTGTTTGGTTTCACTTTAAGAAGAAAGGAAAAAAAAAAAAAAAGACTTGCACTGAATCAATCAACGATGATTCATCAAGAAAGTTTAGCTTTGTATTGATAAATTGTAACAGCTGTCTTCAGAGGTTTGGAGTAAGTTTTGTCAATTCTTGAGTTTTGGGCTTATGGGGTATTTTCTGACTTTTAGAGTATCACTTCATTCACTTCAGTTTCTGTTAAAGACACAGCTAATTACACTATCTTTAGTGACTTGCATAAGAAAAAAAATAATCAAATATACCCTCATTTGAATAGTGGATTGGATAAGAATATGACTTGGATCAAATTTTCCTTTGTCTAACTGTTCTAATATAGTGATTAGTTTGGAAAATTGTATGGCCCTAATTATTACTTTAATCAAGCACGCTAAATTTTAATTTAATAAGATCTAACTGATTTCTCCAAAATGTTGTATTAAATAGAAAGGAATTTTAATATATAGAAACTGTCTATATATATTAAACCAAATGTTCAATATTTGGTAAATATTATTAACCAATTACAAAATACAAGATCCATTTACCATTAGTAGGCAATAAAATTGTGTTTACATATGAGGGGAAAAAAAATTAGGCGAGATGATCTAATGGGATCATCTAATACATTCATGTTAAAGAGTTTAAATTTTTCACTCTTGGCCAATTGTAAAATTAGTTTATTATGTATTAAAAGTATATTGGTTTGACATCTGAATATCAAGATACAGGCATCTTACCTAATTCTTTCCTTATAAGACTAGGAATAATATTAATGTGATACTCCCGTCTTATCTAATTTTCCTCTTATAAAATTGAGAAACTTGTATGAAAATAATGTCTCAAGTAGTTATTTATTTTTTTTCACATAGGGACTTACGGTGGCCTTTACACATGTCTTATTAGATAGAATGTAATTGTAGTAACATACGATTTCACATTATTTTGTTAAATCGTATTAACTGTAATTTACTGTTATAACTATTATAATAGCAAAATAATTTATTGAAAATTTCAGCATGTTCTTTAACTCCCAGTGTGGGTGATTTAATTTTGTTAGATATTATTTTGGTATGTAGTCAGGCTTTACTAAGATTCATGAAGTCCATACATACATTCGTTCATTTCCCATTCTTTTTCTTGATCATTGTAATGTTAGAAATCCATTCTGGGTATTGGACTTCTGTGATGAATCCAACTTCTTCGAGGTGATTCACCTCATTATTGATGATTTTATTTCTCTTAGGAGCTAACCTTCTTTGCTTTTGTTGTATCGATTTTACCTTAAGATCGGTTGATAGCTGGTGTTCGTATATTTCACCTACAATTGATGTGATGTGATGAACCTGTAAACCCAAAATATGAACCGTACAGATGACCAATGGTGCCCTTAACAGATATTTCCTACCCTTGACATTATGAGAATGAAGCTTAGACATTACTGTCTCCTCATTAAAATAGGTCACAGCGTGAGTTTACCACAAATTGGTCATCCATCCCTTTTACAGTTCGAAAATGATAAACGAACTAAGTGATGACAAAGGGACGACAGAAACACAATTTTACTGTCTCCTCATTAAATTGCCGTTTCACTCGTTTCTTTGTCTTCACTTATGCTTTTTTTAATATTGTGTGGACCCACAAAAAAAAAGAGAAAACGATGGTCATTTTACTCCCCCAACCACTCATTTTACTTTTCTTCCATTGAGTTTGCTTCGTTATCATTTTTCTTACCAGGCTCCCCTTCATTGAACAGATTTCTTCGTTATCATTTTCCTTACCAGACTCTTCTCTCCATTTGCTTCGTTACTTTTCTTTCTTTCTTTCCATTTGCTTTGTTACCGGACTCCAGCCCCAGTGAGCCCCCCTTTTTTTTTTCTCGCCCAGCCCTAGTGAGCCCCTTTTTTTTTTCTCGGCCAGCCCCAGATCTAGAACGGACACGATCGCCCAGTCCAGATCTACTACGACGTCGCTGCTTTAGAGACTTGTAGTTGTTGCTTGCTGCTTCCGTAAGCATTTCTTTTTTTTTTTTTATGTTGTGGATGATGAAAATGTTTGAGACAGTGTTAGATTTTTTAATTTTATAATTATAACTTTTTTCTTGCACCATCGGACAAAGATGATAAGAAAAAGAGAAATAATTGTTGTTACTTTTTTCTTGCACCATGGGTGAGTTGTTGTTGGTGGTGTTGGATTTGATTTTGTTTGTGTGTGTGAATGTGTACCGTAGCTCTGTTTTTTAGTTTCGACTTTGTGAAAATTCATTTATGCACTTGGGTTTTCAAAAGGGTAACCAGTTCCGACTTTGGATCTATGGGATTTGCTGGCATTGTTCTCCCACAGCCCCTGGTCCTTCTGGCACCGGCACTAATACTACTCCTTCCACGAAAGCACCGCCACCTTCTAACACTGCCCCAATAGGCTTTAGCTTTGCTGCCGTCTTGATGTTCATTGCCGTAGGCTTGTTCTACTAGGCGGCTATACCATCTATTGCTTGCTTATGGGGGTCTTTTAGTTTTCTTTATTGCTATGGTTTTTACTGGACAGAATACAGACATATTCATTTGATCGTGATGATTGTTTGAGAATTTTGTATTTGAATAAGGTTGTTTGTAATTCATTTCTTATTCATCAGCAGCCGCGTCACTATGATTTTTATGGGGATCCATGATCATAGTTTATGTCGTTTCTGATTTTCGCTTTTCTCGATTAATAACAATCACATGATTATTAATTATAATTATTCTATCTCCTGAACGTTCACGCTTAAAATGTACATTCTAAGTGAAACATCAATAACAAAATGGGATTTGCTGGCATTGCTGTCTTTTTAACTTACTTATAGTGATGTTGTTCTTTCCTTTTGTGTATTGAGTTGTTTAAGGTCTAAATTGATTAGAGACTTCCAACAACGTTTTAGCCTTTTGAAATTCTCTCTTATTGTTAGCAGTTGAAATGCCTACTCAAAGCTGTTATGTTGTTTTCAAAGGACGAAAGCCGGGCATATACAATTCTTGGCCTGAATGTCAGATGCAAGTAAATGGAGTCAAAGGGAATTCTTATAAATCTTATAAATCTTTGTTGGATGCCGAAATAGCCTACAATGATTACATAAAAAGGCATGAAAAATTGTCAGAGACATCCAATATGTTAGAAACTACAAAATTTATTGTGGAAACACTCAAAAAGGGGGTGCAAACTGAAGTGCCTACATGTGACAAAGCTGTGCAAACTGATAAAGGCATAAATGATTGTATTATTATGCCCATATTATCCATTGTATGTTGAATTTTAGGGATAATCGTTGCTATATGTATTTTGCATAAATGAAATTGTACCCCGTGTTATGTATAAATTTAAATAATTCAAATAAAATGATTGTTGTGTATAAATTGTTCCCACGGTTTCAAATTTCTTAAGTTTTTCCTCATTTGCTTGAAAAACCAAATTAATATAAAAATAATATGTATGACAAGCGAAAAAGAATACAATGCATGCCGGACAGAACCACCATCAGTTGCACAAGAATGGTGCTTTCCAAACAATTTGATACAAGATACACTTGATGGTAGGGGTGGGCGTTCGGTTTGGGTTAACCGGTGAAACC
Organism: Citrus australasica; assembly: GCA_029618585.1. Classification (NCBI taxonomy): domain Eukaryota; kingdom Viridiplantae; phylum Streptophyta; class Magnoliopsida; order Sapindales; family Rutaceae; genus Citrus; species Citrus australasica. Next base: position 7,948,068 of record JARCIV010000002.1, on the reverse strand, counting down.
CGAATGGGTTGAAGTTTTTTTTTTTAATTCAACCATTTTAATTTTTAGATTTGTAATTTTTGTAGTTTTATTGTACTTAACTACATGTTTTATGTTTTGTTAGCTTTAAAAAGACTTGTTGAAATGTTATTAAGGATGATTTATAGTTGATATTTGTTGTTAAGAATGTTTGGATTGGAATTAAGATTTTTGGATTTTAAGTGGTGGTTGTTAGAATTTTTAGATTAAATTGTTCCTTAAGGATATTTAGAATATTTGGAATTGAGAGTTTCAAATTGTTGAAATGTTATTAAGGATGATTTGTAGTGATATTTTTTATGAAGGATGTTTGGAATTGAGATTTTTAGATTTTAAGTGGTTGTTATAATTTTTGAATTAAATTGTTCCTTAAGGATGTTTGGAATATTTGGAATTGAGAGTTTTAAATTATTGAAATGTTATTAAAGATGATTTGTAGTTGATATTTGTTATTAAGGATGTTTAGAATTGAGATTTTTAGATTTTAAGTGGTTGTTATAATTCTTGGATTAAATTGTTCCTTAAGGATGTTTGAAATGTTTGGAATTGAGATTTTTAAATTGTTTAAATATTATTAAAAATGATTTACAGTTGATATTTATTGTTAAAAACGTTTGGAATTTAAATTTTTAGATTTTAAGTGGTTGTTTTTAGAATTTTTAGATTAAATTATTCCAACCCATTCTAACCCGAACTAACCCGAATTAACCCGAATTATCAACCCAATCCGATCCGAATTGCCAACCCAAACCGAACCGAACCGAATTAAATTCGGTTCGGTTTGGTTCGGGTTGGCGTTTTCAACCCGATTGGGTTCAATTCTCCAATCCGAATGGGTTGAAACCCAAACCGAAACCCGAACAACCCGAACCGAAACCCGATTTGCCCACCCCTACTTGATGGAATAAGTATTGAAGCTTTATTCAGTCTCCATATGTGCTCAGGTGCTTTATAACTTTCTGTTTTATTATCTTTGATGCGAGGCCACACACAGCTGGGAATGAATTTAACTGTATCATGAGTATGTTGTCCAACATTTCCAACTTCAAACAAACTGCAATAGCACAAAACGTAAAAAGCAATAGCTTGTGATAAACACTTTATACATAACACGGGATACAATTAATATAAAATTATTTCTGATACCCCATTAACTAAATTAACTAGAGAGTGGTAAGAGCATATACATACCTCCACGCTCCCTCTTTTAATCTGGTAAATGCATGCAAGTGACGATCAATTATCAGTAGGTAAAATTTCACCATCACAATGACATGCAACTATAGTATTATTAAGAGGAAAAATTATTACCTTAAACAAATCTAATGTAATTTTAAAAATTAAAAGTTCAATTTAACACAAAACATTATTTCATCACTACAATTTAAAGCCAAAATACTAGTCAAGCATCATCATTGTTATCTTCATTACGCTACTGCTGCCGTAGTAACTGTTGGAAATTCTCACTTTGACATCCTTGATAAGTCATCGAAGGAGAAGAATAATGCAACTGCGAAGTATACGGTGGGACTGGTTGTTATAATACATAAAAATAAACATCATATTACATTACAGAAATATTAAAATATATGTATTCATTACCGATTTGTAAACAACAACTTACTGTGTGCCAATTATAAGGAAATGACTGATAAATGTTGCTTCCACCGAATTGGGATTGGTACATAGGTACCTATTCAAATAATAAAATATATGTAAAATTCATATAAAAATCTTAAAACTAAAATTTAAATAATTTAATTCTTACATTATAATAGCCCATAGTGCCGCATTGGTTGAGATTTCCATAAATAGTACTTCCTTCTTGTAGCGCTTACATATGCGCAACTTATACTTAATTACATATCCTTGAAATAAAAGAAAATTTTAGAAGAAAAAATTCACAAAATTTACCGTGGTTATGTTGCTCCCTTGTGTGGAGATTTCATTAGGCACATGATAAGATGATGGGCAGTTTGTTGTAAATCCTACAAGATTATTAAAGACAATTAAACAAAGACCAAATTAATTAGAAAATAGATCTTTGTTTTTAATCATACCTTATTTTTTTGTGCGGACTTGTTCTTTTGAACGGATCTCTTTCGAATCAAAGATTCTTTCCTCAAGCAAGGTGGACGGCCTTTACGACGTGTCACTACTGGATCATTTATTGCAAATTGAACATTGTTGCTGCCACAACCTACTTCGCCAATAACAGTTCTTTCCACACTCTCACTGTTAATTTGTTTGTTGCTGCTATAACTTGCTCCACCAGTATTAGTTTTTCTCACACTTTCACAACGAATTTGCTTGGGCAAATCCTTCATTACTTTCTCAATCCAATCCAACATCGTTTTATAGCTATTTTCATCATCAAAGGCTATGTCTGCAACCTCACTGAAAGCATTACACATTTTTTCATATCTTTCTTGCTGGATGTTCAAATTCTGCACACCATAACAAACTTTCAGCTTACTATAACATCTCCTCACATCTTTCCTCCACCTTGATAAGATGTATCTTTCTGGAAATAATTCAACTGAGTTACGTATCAGCACTGCAAGGGCATGTCTGCATAGAATCCCCTTAAACTGGAATTTTGAACATATACAAGTAACTTCACACTCAGCTTCTTCAAAAACAACCTCAAAGAAGCCTCTCCGACCTTACCCAAATGATTCAATTATTTGATATATTGATCCCACAGAATCCAAGATATCACAATAAATCAGAGCAGTCAATTCTTCTTGAAATTCTTTAAACTTGGAAATGGTGTACACTTCTTCAACTTGCCTCTCCATCTCATATCTTGACACGCATGGTGTCCTTTTACTGAAACACTTGGCATCTGCTTGCCATTCTAATTCAGCTTTCCTCTGCAATGCATTTTCATATTACTTTACAAACTATTTCAGATTTGTTTTTGAGTTAACAAATCCATCAAAAAATGCATTCATACTTTCACTTCGCTGAGTTGTTGATATTCCTGCCCAAAAATAACCTTTTAAATAGCATGGAACCCAACGATGCCTCTCCTCATATAAACCATTTAACCAATCATTATCCCACAAATCATATTCTGTAATCATGCAATGCCAAGCTTCCTCAAACGCATCAGAACTCAGTGAATCATAAACAGCAGAGAGCAGGGAAGATATAATACCTTCACGTTCTTTGAAAGCCCCTAATTTCTCAGGCACCTTCTTCATTATGTGCCATAAACACTATCGGTGCCTAGTAGTAGGAAAAACGTTTTCAATTGCCTTTTGCATTGCCCTGTCTTGATCTGTAATAATACCAAGGGGAGGAGAATCAGACATGCATAATAGCCACGCCTCAAATAATCACGTAAATGTCTTTGTATCCTCGCGTGAAATCAATCCGCATCCCAACAAAATAGACTGTCCATGGTGATTAACTCCAACAAAGGGCGCAAATGGCATGTCATACTTGTTGGTCAGATATGTAGTGTCAAATGTGATAACATATCTAAAATATTTGTAAGCTACCCTACTCCGCGAATCTGCCCAAAACACATTCTTTATTCGATCCTCTTCATCCAAATCAATGCTAAAAAAAAAATCCATTACATTCTGCTTGCTTTTTCTGGAAGTACTTTAAAAGTGTCATAGCATCTCCTTCCTCAAGCTGTAATCGCCTTGTTTTGTCAACAAAATTTCTATAATCTTTTTCTAAGAATGGCACATTTTCATACCCACCAGTTCCAACAACAATAGAATTGAAATTTTGGGCAATTCTAATTCCTGCACAATCATTCATTTCAATTCTCTTTTTAGCGCTTGCACTAATTCTGCGATTGCATGGGAAATACCTAGCTTTGTCTGGACTCAATCCATGGTTGTGTTGAAGATTTAAAGTTCGAAGAACTCATTTTCCATCTTCATTTAGACAACCTCCAATTTTTGCATCACAACCATTTTTCACATTCGGTTTCGGCTTCAATGCATTAGTAGATTTACTTTCTGACTTGCCACTACGCCCACATGCAAATGTCGCATATCTTACAATTCCATCGGTCCCCTTCTTAGTACTTCGAACCTTCACAGGAAACCCCTCTTATTTACCATAAACTTTGTAAAATGCAAACATTTCTTCATGATTATCAAATAACATTCCAAGAGCTGGCTCACATTTGTTCGGTTCCACAATTTCATTTACATTGTTAGCTCTTGTTTCTTGCAACTCTTCAAATGCATGCTCATTTTCCAAATACTCCATTTCTACAAAATAATCAACATTTGTATTAAGAAACTTATATAACATTTTGTCCAGTAAATTCCTAACAATTTAAATATATAAAACACATCCACAAAATTTTATAATTTATTCCATTATCTCCAACAATTTAAATTATAAAATCCTAACAACTTAAATATATAAAACACATCCGGAAATTTTTATAATTTATTCCATTATCTCCAACAATTTAAATTATAAAATCCTAACAACTTAAATATATAAAACACATCCGGAAATTGTTATAATTTATTTCATTATTTTCAGCTATTTAAATTAAAAATAATCCTAACATATATAAAACGCATTCAGAAATTGTTATAATTTATTGTATTATTTCCAGCCATTTAAATTAAGAAAAATCCTAACATATATAAAACACATTAAAAAATTGTTATAATTTATTTCATTATTTCCAACCATTTAAATTTAAAAAATCCTAACATATATAAAAAACACATTAAAAAATTATTATAATGTATTCCATTATTTCCATCCATTTAAATTAAAAAAATCATAACAATTTAAATATATAAAAAGTAAAAAATCTACGAATTTTTTCAATTTAAATTAAATATTCTAATCATTTAAACATCTCTCACCTCTGTTTGTAGATCTAGATCTAATTTATTCCTTCTGATAACTGAGATGCAGAAATGAAATTTGTGAGATCCAGAGACGAAATTTGTGAGAGAATTTTGGCTTCCTGAACACACAGAGAATGAGTTCTGCTATTTTGAGAGAAATGGAGAAAGTTCTTTTCGTTACTTCTTTCTTTCTTTTGATTATTTTAATTTTTAAATTCAAAAAGTAGGACGACAAAGGGACAAAACTGCTTGATTCACGGGCCTTTTTTCGTTTCCATTCCATTAATTAAGTAGCAAGCATTGACTCGCAAGTAAAAAATGAATGGCAATCACGTGGTAATTTTTTCTGTCTTCATTTCGTTCAAATAGCAAAACTCTTTACAGTTACACCAATGTAAGTAGTTTCACGATGCATGAAGCAGAAACAACTTTCATGCCCTATGGTTATTTGTAAAATGATGGGACACTAGTGCTCGAGCATATATAAACCTTCTATGCGTTAAAATCATGATAAGTATAAGATATGTGGAGAGTGTGCCACAGACTTGCCATCTCTTCTTTTAATAGTAGTTACACCGCTGTAGGAGATTCCCACATCCAAATGCATGAATCAGAAAACAACTCACATCCTACAATCATGATACATTTGGTGCTTGACCATATAATCTCCTATATGATACTATGTAAATGTCAAGATCATAAAACATACATTAAAATATAATATTAAGATATAAATGGTTCGAACCCCCACGTATGTATTCTGAGAATTTAATTAAATTTTTTTTTTAAAAAACTTGAGTGAATGCAGTCTTCTTCTATGAGTGGAGTTGATGTCCTTCAAATATTAGAGAAAGTTAAAATATAGACAATATTATATAAAATTTGATATAAACTTATCTCAATAATTGTATAATTATAAATATCATAAGAAATAATCTCATAATATATATATATATTGGCAAACCCGAGAGTACTCTCACACACTCTAAAGAGTAAAAATACTATTAGACGACTATCCCACCAAGTATAACGATCATATGACAATCGAATATTGGTCAATGTTTCTTAACTAAATAATTTTAGAACAAATGGTCCGGGATAGCAACGCCCTTGTCATCATTTTGTCAAATTGTATATAACTTATGTTTCATTTGTATAGAAGGTTTTATGTGACAAGTCGGTATTGTAACTACATAAATTGCTCGATAACCTTTGGAGACATCTCAGGATAAGAAAATGTAGTTCTCCAGCCTCTGAACAAGCGCTTCCTCTTCAAGAGCCAAACATTTTAATGCGATCAAAGTCGATAAAGAAAGTGCGGATTTCCATAGGAGCAAGTTCTACCACCAGCGTTGCAGGATCAACAGGCCCTCCCCTCACTACCTTAGTTTCTTCTTCGGCAGAGCCCTCTACTTTCCAAGCTAACCTCTTTTTCTCCATTGTGACTCTTTCTTGATTGGCAGACAAGTTCATTTCTGTCACTTTACTTATCTGAAAAGAAAAGGGAAGTGGAAGTGATGAAAATTTTTGACATGCTTGTTGGTTAAAAATATAGGTTTACAATCATGCATGCACTGCCTTTACCTTCTTGTTTGGAAAGAGCTTCTTGAGTTCCACACTTGTCAATACAGAATAGTCCTTGTCCTCTCCAGTCTAAAACAAGAAAGCAGAAGAAATTCTAATATCACGAATTTGCAGATCGGAAAGCAGTAGATGATAAAACCCAAGACAGAATATATTAGTATTGAAATGTTGTGCATTACTCAGTTCCCAGATTTATGAAGAAAAATCAAAGCTTGAAAAGGAAATGCCACCAAATTTGCGGATCAAAATATGACAGAAGTTCCTGATACAGGTATAATACCATTACAGCCAATACTTCTATAGTATTAAAAAGGTTTGAAAGGGATGAGACCTCGTATAGATGAGCCAACCGAAGGAGCGCTTGTCCATTCTCAAGTTCCTGCAATATTCAGAAACAGAAAAAATATAAATCCAGACACCTTAAGCAAATAAGTAAACGCGGTGATATGTTATCAATCAATTGCATCTCATTAACCATTCCAAAGATTATTGAGGAGCCACTTTTATAAATCATTTGCAAGGCATAAGTACACTTACCTGGAGGGTTATTATAGCAATATTACTGGGCAAATTGTAAAATGAATCAATTCCCGAAAAAGTTGACACGTGTGAATTCATCCAATTATCTCCATCCTGCAAAAGGTCAAACAATCAACAAAACATTGAAGGCCCTTGCAATTGAGTCAATTTTCAAGTTTCACTTCACCTGTTCTGCGAAGGCTAAGAGAAGGGGAGAATATATCTCCTGGCCAACCGAGCGACGCCAATTGGCACCTTCTCCCAGGTGATCAATTCTTAGATAAAATTTTCCTTGAATCTGCAAAATGGTAACACATAAGAGGTTGCTGCTTGGCAGAAGTAAATCAGAGAAGAGAAACAGAAAATTTGGATTTTAAAAATTTGTCATAACAATTATAGAAAGCACAATAATGGATGTGCAGGCCGCTTTATTATCCAAGTGATATGTTCCGTTCTGACACTTTAACACCAAGTAGCAATCAGTTTAATCAAAAACCCTTCTCACGCAACCAATTAGAACAAGAAAAAGAATTTCTCCATCCACTTGGAGTGTTGGCTGGCCTAGAACAAAGATTAGGTGATGCTTTTAATCTCAAAGTACAAAGAGAGACAATACCGTCTCTTCCTACCATCCTATTTTAGGTTTTTTAGACCTGGAATGTTTTAATATGTAATTGGTTTCAGTGCTTATATAAAAATAACAAGGAGAAGATTCAAAGTAACCTATGGAAAGCACTTGCATCAAGTGCACAAGGGACCGCCAAACAACCGCTAGAGGTTGATAGATAAAATGTTTATTATTCATAGCAACATGTAACTGACTGGAAAGGAAGGATGACATGACAACCCTTGTTTAACAGTCGTTGAGAAGATGAGTTGGAAAGGCATACTTACAGTTAAACCTTGACATTCATTTTGGACACAGACTGTTTCATTTAGTACCTCACCAACACCTCTGACGTCATCATGAAGCAGCCTCCTTTTTTTATTTGAAAAAAAAAAAGATAGTCAGAGATCATGAAAACAAGCAATCTTGGTTCTGCAACCGACATGCTGCAATAATTATAACAAAATGTAATGAAAGGTCTCACAAACCTGTGAAGCATCAATTCTATTTGACCATCCACTAAGCTGGATCCTCCGACTGACCGATCCACCAACAATGAGAGTTCTGCATTGTCATCTTGCACGTAAATTCCAAGATTAACCTAGAGTAAAGTTCAGAAAAGGGAAAGAGAAATGTTTCAGTTGCATGATAGGGAAATCTATCACATTTACAGGATTTCAGAACAGAGAGAGCAGATATTCTGCAAAAGATATGTATATTTACAAGAATAAGTTGGAACTTAGTTAAAAAGATAGATGAAAGATGGAACATTGACATGAAAAGACATACAGGGTAGTAGTTTCCAGCAACTGGTTGGTTCACTTGTAGGTCCCAGTCTGTCCTGAAATCTCGAATCTGCAAATTGATTAAGCAATGGCATTGGACAATCATGAAAAAAAATTAATAGCAAAGATAAATTCCTAAGTGAGACTTCAAATTTTAAGTTTCCATTGTCTTAACACTTCTTCTATAAACAAAACTTCCATTTACTTGATACAAATTTATTGAATCCAACTTTTAAGAATTCTTGCTAGCAAGATGAGAACGTGGGAGTTAAGTACCAAAGATTTAATATTATTAGTGTGATCAAAGATTTAATATTATCAGTGTTGACGATGAATTCTGATCAACTAAAAAATTAAATAAATGGGATAATACAAAAAGTAAAATACAAAAAATGTACGTGGTTCAGCACTTGGCCTACATCCACGGGAATAGAAGGCAACTTTCACTATTCAATGAGAATTACAATGAGTTTTTTTTTTCTGAGCTATTTTCCTATATATTTTCTTATTCCTTCTATGTATTAAGAGCTCACTATTTAAAACACAATTTTTAGGTATCCCAAGTAGTGGGTAACTTCTTATTTTGATTGATTTTCACCACTTAATTAGAGTTTTATCCGAAGACTATATTTACCTCCTTCTCAAAGTGGGTTTTCGAAGTTTCTAAATTTTTCTTCCATCATGACAACAGCTAGCATATATGCTTCGTGTTTTAGATGACTTTGCTCCAGCATGCTTCCTACGCACATGCTTCCTACTCCACTTTACTTTGCTCTAGCATACTTTTTTCTCCTGACAACCGTGGTCTCCTAACTCTTTGAAACTTGACTTTCAAAGTTAAAAAGGAGCTAACTCCTTACATATATATATTCGTCGTCATTGTAGGTTTTTCTTTTATGCAAAGACCATCTCTCTTCTTTTTTAAGTCTCGGTCATTTGAATCCTTAGTGAGTATCTATTGTTTTTTAATTAATCCCTTAACATCGTTAATTAACATATCAACAATGGCTTCAAATTCTAAGAGTTTCTCTGATTTTATTCTTTGTGAATACTCTAAGGAAGATTATGATTACCAACTTGTAAATAACCAACCACTCATTGTAAATTTTGCTCTACTTTTTTTTCCTTCTTCCACTTCTATTGGCTTGAGCATTGATGAAGAGGATAACCGCATGGATGAAATGTCAATTAAATCTCTTTAGATCTCCTATGGAATACCATGTTCTAATTTTCTCGAAAGGGCCAAAGAAAATAAAAAACCTAGCCATCCTCCTCCAAAAATTGTCACCACACCCAAACTTTTTTACACATGGTGTTAGACTTCATTTCCATCATTACCTTAGATACATGCCTAGTAACTCTAAGTGTGCTCCTACTCAATTGAGCCAACTTGTCTGGCCATGATAGGCATGTACGTTCTTTAGAAGCAAAGAAACCTTCCTGGTCCAACATTCTAACCAATTTCAGTTGTTTTACCAACTCATAAGCATTCCTAATCCTAACAGAGGCCTTCTTGTTAAGGATTGGTATTATGTGTGTTTTTAGCCTAAACTTCCTCCTTTAATTATCGAAAATAAATCTTCTAACGTATCTTGAAAAGACTCATGATTTTTCATGACATAAACCCCGAGTGTTGGGTCCGAACTCATTTTTGTGTCCCAGGTAACTATTTAAGTGATGTTTTAATATATCATTACGGCTGCAATATCTCTCTTTTTTTTTTTTTTGGGTGACATGGAACAACCCTTCTCCTCTTTCTATTATACTTGATGATAAAAAAGCTTTGTTGCTGAACTTCCTCAATATTTCAGCAAAATACAGATTTTGGAAATATCTTTCCTGACTAAGTTTTTTATCAACATTCAGTTTCATCTTCCCTGCTCATCTTTTAGATTCTATTATACTTGATGATAAAAGAGCTCTATTGCTGAACTTCCTCAATATTTCAGTAGAATACAGATCTTGAAAATATCTTTCTCGACTAGGTTTCTTATCAACATTCAGTTTCATCTTCCCTGCTCATCTTTAACTTCTTATTGAAGTAAGCTCTTAATTTATATCAATACTTTCAATAAAACGATAATGTCATGCAATAACACATTATTTTTTCTTTTTTAATTATATCTTCTGATGATAATGGTGCTCGTAAAAAGAAGAAAATTAATAAGCATCCTCTTTTTAAAATCAGTAAAAAACTAAATGATAAGTCCATTTTTTCATAGAACGGACCGTCTTCTCAAGTGGCTACTATTACCTATCAATTTCAGCAAGAATCCTTGCTTCCACCCATCATTAATGTGGCTGCATATCCACCAACAAGCTCTCATTCTGCTTCTGCCACTACTAATGTTCTACCTTCTCTATCTTTTCCATCATATCCCAGTCAAGGGACCTTGTCTACAGCCGTAACTTTTGCAGTTGAAATTTGAAGATTTACTTGATCGAGATATTTAGATAAATTTTAAATCTGAGATTGGGATTGAGCTTTTAGATTATCGTAATCTTCTTTTAGCTCATCCACACCGATTTTTTCCTCATTTAAATTCTCCTTTAGCTCAGCAATATGCCTTTTAAAGGCATGTCCTAACTCAAATAGAGTATTTCTTTACAACATTAAACTTTTAATTTTCTTCCTAGGTGCTTCGATGGCTCAACTAAGTTGTTGTTGAATAAATAGAAGTCAAGAACCAACCTTATTGGAACATTAAGCGTAAGGCAACAAAAACGTACCTGACAAATATTAGCTAGCATTACGTTAGTTGGGTTACAATTCTCAATATGCCTCACATTGTTAGAAGAAATATACCGAGACTAGAGTTGGTTGAAAGAGTTAAGATATGTCTGGGAAGGATCCTCTCAAGTAAAGCTTGGTAAATCTTCAAACAAAGGCAAGGTCCCTCAATAGGGATCTAGTGGAAAAGAAGTAGAAGCTTGAACATAAGTAATAGCAAAAGCAAACCAAGAGTTTGCTGACAGTGGATATGCAGTCATATTAATAGTGGGTGGAAGTACGGATTCTTGCTGAAATTGATACGTAATAATAGCCACCTGAGAAGACGACCCCTTACATGAAAAAATAGACTTATCCTTTAGCTTTCTACTAATTTTGACAAGAGGATGCTTATCAATCTTTTTTTTTTTATGGGTATCATCATTTCTAGAAGACATAACTAAAAAGAAAAAATGATATATGTATTATTACATGACATTATCGTTTTATTGAAAGTATTGATATAAAGAAAGAGCTCATCTTTAGGAGGAGCTAAAAGATGAGTAGAGGAGATGAAACCGAATGTTGATAAAAAACCCAGTTAGGAGAGATAATCCCAACATTTGTATTTTGTTGAAATATTAAGGAAATTTAACAATAAATTTTTTTCATCATCAAGTATAATAGAAAGAGGAGTATTGTTCCACATTGCTACAAGAAACAAACAAGAGAGACAATGTAGCCACAAAATGATGTATTAAAACATCATCCTAGACAGTTACACGAGCAATAAAAATAAGTTCGAACTTGACACTTGAGGTTTATTTCATGAGAACTCCCAAATTCTCAATCTCTATTAGTGAAAAATCATGACTCTTTCCAAGACCTGTTGAAAGATTTCTTTTAGATAATCAAAGAAGGAAATTTAGAATAAGAACGTACATAATACCAACTCTTAACAGGAAGGCCTCTGTTGGGGTTAGAAATGCTCATGAGTTGGTAAAACAATTGAAATTGTTAGAATGTGGGGTCAAGAAAGTTTTTTTGCTTCCAAAGAATGTCATGCCTATCATGGCGCGTTAGACAAATGATTTCAATTAAGTAGGAGCACACTTAAAATTACTAAGCATGTATCTAAGGTGAGGGTAGAAAGGAAATTTAACACCATGTGTAAAAAAGTCTAGATGCATGGTGATAACTCTTGAATAAAGATGAGTAGATTTTTTATTTTCTTTGACCCTTTCGAGAAAATAGAATAAAGTATTTCATAGAAGATTTAAAGAGATTCAAGTGACATTTCATTCATGCAATTCAAGTGACCATCTTCATCAATGCTCCAATCAATAGAAGTAGAAGGAAAAAAAAAAAAGGAAATAGGAGCAAAATTTACAACAGGTAATTGATTATTTTCAGTGTGATAATCATCATCTTCAATAAGGTATTCATAAAGAACGGAGTCAGAGAAACCACCAGAATCTGAAGATATTGTTGATACGTTAACTAACAATGTCAAAGAAAGAGTTAAAAAAACAGCAAAAACTCACCAAGAATTCAAGTGACTTAAACTTAAAAAGACGAGAGATGATTTTTGTATAGAAGAAAAACCTTCAAATCTGGAGCAAATAAAGTGGAGCAAGAACCATGCATGGGCGGCATGTTGGAGCAAGGTAAAGCGAAAAAAAAGCATATATGTAGGAAATATGTTGGAACAAAGTAAAGTCAAGCAGGAAGCATACACGCGAGAAACATGCTGGAGAAAAGTGATTTGAAACATGAAGCATATATGCTAGCTATTGTTATAATGAAAGAAAAATTATAGAATCTTCAAAAGTTTACTTTGAGAAAAAGATAGATATTGATTTCCTAACTAGGTGATAAAAACCAATCAAAACAAGGAGTTACCCACAACTTAAGATACCAAAAATTTGTGTTATAAATAGGTAATCCTTGATACATAGAGGCATAAGAAAATATATAGGCAAATAGCCCGGAACAAAAAGATAAAAAATTGTTCTAATTCTCATTGAATAGTGAAAGTTACTCTCTATTCCCGTGAAAGTAGGTCAAGTGCTAAAACACATAAATTCTCTTTGTTTTGTCTTTTATATTGTCCTGTTTATTTAATTTTCGAGCTGACCAAAAATCAGCATCAACAATCAGGAGTATAATACAACCTGAATTATGATTAAAGGTATGTTTGAGAGTGTAGTGTTGTGACTATTAATCTTGTGGAATAGAATCACTAGTTGTCAAAAACACTTGCATGTTTTGTGATCAAAACTGATTATATTCCACAAGAGCTATCTGACAACCAGTGGTGGTATTTCAAGTGATGATAATGGACACAAACAGTTCACAATAATCTAAGCGAGTGAGTGGTGGGTGGTTGCCATTAGCTGCCAATAAAAGTGGTTGTTCACCTAACACTTTAATTTTTGTGTTTTCATAGTTAGCAGAGATAGTTACAAATATGCCCCAACCGAAATATACTATAGAATGGCAACATACCCTTTTAAGGAAGTCACGCCCGTTTGAATCTGTGTAGAATGTTTTGTTGGTCATCAAGCTTGTTGTAATCTGAGTTGTGATTTCTTTACCAATCCCATCATCTATAGGTATGGGTCCAATCTACAATCATGATCATAAATTTCAAAAAAAAAAAATCCATAAAGAACTTCTCAACTGTTTAATCAACAGAAGATAAAAGACTCTCAGGTTTTTAAGAAAAAGAGGGATTAACTCACAGTGAACTCAAGCTCAGCATGCTCCTTTCCCTTGTATACCCTTGTAATCTGTGTACGAGGCAGCATTTATTACTGAAAGTATGAGAAACAAGAGCATTTGGAAAGTAAAAAAAATTCCAAATCCATGTTCGTTCATATTTTTGCTCAAATGTAAAATTTTATGTGAAACAGAGCATATATATCTCCATCAAGATTCAATACAACTCTGTTATCTCATTGCTCTCAATACGGCACCAAAGAGAGCACTTGAGCTTTTTCACATCACCTACACAATTACAAGGCAAAATGACAAAGTACATAACCATGATTGGCAAAGGATCAAAGGGGCAAGAACCGATACTTTCACTAAGTCTACAAAACGAGATGTCAAAGAGAGGAACTTAAACATGAACTGATGTCAAATTCCCAACAACAGCTGCTAACATGAAAATCAGACCAATACACAAACTTTCAATAATAAATGTAGACACAAGTCTTTGGTGTCCACCCTCATATTTTGGAATTTAATATGTGCAGCTTGTTTTTCATGGGGCTCAATGCCGTTACCAAGCTTTTGATTCAGGCTCATTCAAGAACTTGAAAAGTCCTAGTCCCCAATGTCAGAGCAAAAGCTTAAATGATCACCATATAATGCCAATTTCCATTTTCTTTCTTCTTTTGCATCAAGCATTCGTTGCATCATATATAACATTGAAAAATAAGTAAGAAGGTTCTATGTCAGAAGTTGTTGAATCAAAATATGAAGTCTTTTTTACCTGCGATATCCAAGGACTGAGCTGCTGATGCACTTCATCCAACAAAGGACCCCGCACAATGGTTAATTGAACCTAAACATAAGTTTCCATTTCTGCTCAATCACTCAATTTTTGGCAAGTAACAAAGACACGGTGACAGGTTTAAAGTATCAGAGTAAAAATTTTACCAAATAAATTACAACAATACCTGGCTCTCCGAATTTATGGAAAATGTATCATTCGGACGGAAAACATATGCACCAGATGCCTTCAACAAATACGCAGAGTTGTTAGAACACTAGCCACTCTCGCAATATTTTTCTTTCAACCATAAACGACTCTTAAAATCAAACGACAATATGAAAACAGCACAGGGCCAAAAAAGGTTAAAACAATGTAACAAGCTTTTCCATTTAGAGATTTTACTACCTGAGGATCTTTATCAGTTCCATCATTTCCAGAATAATAGTTATATGATTGTCCAGCAGATGCTGTCACCTTCATCATTGATTACATAAGACAATAAGTGTTATTGTTACAAAATCATCAATGTAGAAATTATAAAATTACAGAAAAGTTATCCCAGAAAGAAAGAGAGAGAGAGAGACACTAAAAAAAGGCATTACGGCCTAGCTTTACTAGGTCAAAAGAAAAACCAAGCAACAGAAAAATTATCATACTCATCATATCAAACAACATTAATGGAATGAGAGATTTGCATGAGTGAATAAGCATCGAGTTTCAATTTTATTTTTTTGGTTTACTATCAAAAAAGTCTATCAAACAGTTCCTCAGAAAACCGAAGCATCAAGAATACTTTTACCTTATTTCGGTTATTTACATAGTGAGTAAGTTTTCCTTCATCTGCAGAATATAGAAGCCTTAGATTTCCTTGGCCAACTTCAATGCTATTACTTGTGCTATCTTCTGATGTGTAGACCATTGAAATGGTTGAGCTAGGACCTTTAGTTGAAAAAGTGCAACAAAAATAATATTGATAGACAATGGTCAGTAACTTCAAGACTTTCCCATATGTTCATCTTCACTGGAAGGTAGTAATACACCAAAGACATGTCTAACCTGTTGGTTTTGCAATTGAGACAGTGTATGTGCTGAAACCAAGAGGTGGTACTGATGCTGAAAATGCAAGCCAATATTTAAGTGTTTCACTTGGGGCTTTACCCAAATATGCTTTAACATAGTGATTTCTTATTCTCAGTGTGGCATTGGACAGAGGTAAGAGCTGAGATTCAACTGTTCTCCCACCAGAATCCTTAACAATAACCTTTTCAGAGGAGACCTGTAGCAATTTTAAGAAGCCGCATGTAATCCTGAAGAGATCATCAAACAACGAAAAGCGAGCTACAAAAGGATACACAATTTCTCTTTCATACAAGAAAACAAGAGACAAAAAAAAAAGGACAATCCATCAATTAACGAACAAAAAGAGAATATTTAGCTGTAATAACAACAGCTGTCTTTGCAAATATATGGTATCTTTGAGTTAGATCAGACTTTGTGAAAAAGAGTTCTAAATTATCAACCAATCTGTCAATTACATCCGCACAGATGACCGTAACAGTTGTAATTTTCTATTGAAAAGCATGCTATTTCCCAACAACGGAATTGGTGTCTCCTATTTCTGCATTACTAACAATTCCGATCACATTTTAGGTAGGTCAGCACAAACAGGAGGACACAATAATGAAGCACTCACTGGAATTCATACTACTTCCTCCCTCTTCCATCCCAGAGGATTGTAGATGACAACTACCTACAGTAAAAAAGAGAGAACAAGATGATAAACAGATTTGAAGAATCAACTTAGCACAAGACAAATTAAACAATAAAACCCACTAATATCCATACCAGGCTTTTCCCATCGAACAAGACTGCTTCTGATGGAGGACAGTAACTTATATTAAGAAGCGGACACTGCCAAGAATTCCACATTACAGTATTCAGCAAAATAATCCATTTGCAATAGCTTTTCTCAAAAAAAAAAAAAATTAAAACAAATAGGTTGCCTACCAGACATGACTATGCTTCAGGAACATGTATATGAGAATTTGTAGGTAAGTACAAGAACATGTATCTTCCTATCCAATCATCAAACATGGCCCGATGCCCATGTCTACTTGCATATCACAATTAACACTTAAATCTCTATATGCACTCCTTGATAATCTTTAAATGAGCTATATACTAATATATGTGCATCTGAACACTCATTATATGGAAAACCAGTTAACTTTGTGAAGCAATCTCATGCTAGATGCCGTAAAGAAGGAATAAGAGCAATGCTGTAGCAGGTACACATATGGAATATTAGATGCAACTGCAAATGCTAACATCAGTAAACTAAGAGTTACATCATGTTACATATTTCCTTACAAGAGAACGAATATCACACAGCCTTACACAATGAGAAGTGATAAGATCAAAAGCAATTTAAACTCCACAGAAATATTACCTGCTGAAAGTTTGCAACTGCTTTCTCCTGTCCAACACTTGATCTTGCGGCTGTCAAAAAGGCAAGTGAAGAGGCAACCAATTTCTCAGCCTGCAGAAGAAAAGATTAGATTTTCACATTGATACAACAGATGCTGGTATCTAAAATAATTTGTCTGAGATGTCAAAAGTGATATTCACCTCGGTATATCCTATAGAAATTCGCAAAGCATAATCGGCAGCAACATGCTGCCGTTCTGTACCGCTAACTGCATCATGATGCTGAGCAATTGCCAGAGCATCAGCCAAGGCATTTGTGTTTGGACCTGAACTGCTTTTTCCTTTAAGGAATTCTAATTGCCTTGCTGCCTAATTTCAGAGCGAAGAAAGACTGTTAGACCAATAAAACTTATGTTAGGCACAAATATAAAGCGGCAGGGACAGTTTAGTAATTTTAGGGGCAGGGGCAGTTTAGTAATTTTATTTATTCGTTAATTAATACTCAGGTATAAATAAGAGATTAAGGAGTCATTAAGATTTATGTTGAGTTTTGTCTAGTGTTATGAATAATTAGGAGTTTTGGGAGAGATTGACCTACCTCTCGAATTGTAGGTCAAAATTGTTCTTTCTTTTGATTCAATCAATAAAATTCAGCCCTAATTTAGCCCTAAGTCCGTTCAAAGTGGTATCAGAGCAAGAATCCTGGGACAATGGCAGCAAAGAAGGTAGATGCGCTTGAAGAGAAATTGGAAGCGGAGGTTGGATCGCTCAAGGCCACCATTGACGAGTGATTTAACACCGTTCAACAACAATTTTCATCTCTTGAAGCTATGTTGCTGAAATTGATGTAACTCCACCTTAACCCATTACTGGCAACATCGACGGGCCACGGTGGCGGGGCAGGAGAAGGATCCGGTGGTACGGAATCCGTGGTCAGCGGCGATGCAGAGGGCGGAGAGCCGAAGACGACCAATCTAGCACAGCCATGGGCGACGTGTCACAGTAGATTTGGAGGCAGGGAGGTCAACCCAGGGGATTTGTAGCCTTGGAGAGCCTTTCCCGGCGTCAGGCGTGGTGGAGGAAGCTAGGTCGCAGCTGGAGGAGGCGGCTTAGGGTTAGGAATCAGCGTTTCGGCACCTGACTGAGGGGCGCAGGAGTCAAGGATGGTTGGGCTTGGTGACTCGGTGGCATTTGGGGGTGATCCACAGCCTGGACAGGTTGGATTTTGGGCTAGGCAGGGCTGCTTTGGGCCGAGGCAGGCTGGATTTGGGCCCGGTCAGAGCGGTTTTGGGTTTGGACAGGTTGGATTTGGGGGCGGATGGCCGGGAGGAGGGGTTTCCGGTGAGAGAGGGAGCGGTTATGATCGGAATGCGGCTGGGCAAGGAGAATTTTGGGCTGGGTCTTCGGGATTTGTGGAAACTATAGTAGATTCGAGAGGTTGGAGACCTCCAATGGTGCGAAATTGGGTAGGACAGACTCAATTTGGGGTAGATTCTAGAGTAAGGAAACTGAAAATGCCTATTTGTGAAGGCGAGGATGCCTATAGATGGGCGTATAGGGTAGAGCTCTATTTCACCATCAATGGACTCTCAGAAAGGGAAAAACTGATGGCAGCAGCATTCTGTTTGGAGGGAAAGGCCCTTGAGTGGTTTCAATGGCGAGAACAATGACAACCATTGAGGTCATGAGGTGAATTTAAGGACCAGTAGTTGGAGAGGTTTCGGACCACTCAAGAGGGAGATTTGCATAAACAGTTTTTTGCTCTGACCCAGGAGAAAACGGTCATGGAGTATAGGGAGAAGTTTGAGTTGCTATTGGGCCTCTAGGGGAAATCCTAGAGGCAATATTGGAAAGGAATTTTATGAAGGGACTGAAGCCAGAAATCCGAGCCTCTCTACACTTGCTAAGGCCAAGAGGGTTAAGGGAGTCAACGGAGTTAGCCTAGATGATTGAGGATAAAAACACAGCAGAACGGGTTAATAGGAGCAGTTTAGTCAGGTTTTCATGCCGAAACAGCACACCATTGGTAGGACAAACAACCCAATCTTTGGGGTTTGCGCGAGAGTTCCAAAGCACACCATCAGGAGGCCAAAAAATGCAAATGATGGGGTTGCAAAGATATTCCCAAAGGGATCAGGTTAGTGGGCAAAGACCGGGGATGACTTTCAAACGCCTCACAGAGACAGATTTAGGATAAGAGAGCGAAGGGGTTGTGTTTTCAATGCGATGAGAAATTTTTACTGGGGCATCAATGTAAGGATAAATCACTACAAGTCCTGACTATGTGTGATGAGAAGGAAGGTGTGGAAGAAAAGGCAAGGTGTCTTTTTGGTAGTTGAGTAATGTTAGACCAATAAAACTTCTGTTAGGTGCAAACATAAAGGGGCAGTTTAGTAATTTTATTTATTCGTTAATTATGGCTTAAGTATAAATAAGAGATTAAAGAGACATTTAGCGTTTATGTTGAGTTTTGTCTAGTGTTATAAATAATTAGGAGTTTTTGGAGATATTGACCTACCTCTCGAATTGTAGGTCAAGATTTTTTTTTTTTATTCAATCAATAAAAATCAGCCCTAATCCTAAGTCCTATCAATGATATAATGTCATAACATGTGTGCCCACCAGAAGAAACACTTAGTTAAGACAAGGAAGCGACCAATATCTTACAAGATAGTAACCACTCATCATTCTGACATAGCCCTTAAGGGCTGGCCTACTAGTAAAGTAGCCTGTCCAATATGCATTTGGATGATCTGCATACCTGAAAAATAGTATTTCATTCTATAACCAAGGTTTGGAAAAAATGACAAAATCCTCTCTAAAACCAAACATCAAAATTACAATATCAGACTTACGGGAAGAAATCTTCAGTTTTGAGGGGCCACTCCTCATTTGCAGCATTTTTTGCATCAGTGTATATGGATGGAGTTGAATACAGAGCATTCACACGCCCGTCCTGAGAGAGTTTCTCAACAGTAAAAGATTTTAATAACTCAAAATGAGATTAGAGCTCTAAAACAGTGGAGATAAAGATCAAATGAACTACAAACAAGAAGCCACAGAAACAAATAATAATAATAAATGTCTAGATTTGTCTTCTTAATGCATTTGTTGCCAATAAGGATTCTAAAAGTTGAGTACCTTATTAACATAATGAATGAACTTGTCCATTTGTCTGAACCATGAATTTGCATACTGGTAGCGAAAATCTGTCCCCATCAACCACATAATATGATTTGTCCTGGTTACATTGGTCTACACATTTAAATAGAAATAAACAAGATCATTCTCAGCCATTAAGTTTAATCACAGAATTAGAACTTAAATACTTCAACAGGGCATAAGCTTAAGCTTTTTGGATTGAGCAAACTTATAATGGCAGCATGGCTAGGTTGAACTATGGGTCTTTGGCTCAAAATTTCCATATTTCAATAGTTAAATTAGACTAAGTCATGCTTGTGTTTGTTGTTATAAGTTTGCTAGTGATTATGTTCAATATATTTTCTTTGCATTTGATTGAGCTTTCAAGAGCTCATAAACCATCGTTGGGACCGTCGCCCATATGCTTAAGCTTTTGGGTTGAGCAGTTACCTAATCCACAACAGATTTAAAACTAGCATCTACAGTAAAAAAAGAATAGATATTCATTCCTAGATCTTACCTGAGCTAAAGCAGCGGCTACAAAGTCATTAACTCGCTCTTCAACATTATAGTCAAAAAGGAGAACGTCATCCTTCAACCAGAAAAAGAAAAAAAAAAGATCATGTGAATAGAATGATAGAGGAGAAAATAAAGATTATCGTTTGGATCTTTTACAGAAATTCACCTGAATGGGAGGGGATACATCATTAATTTCAAATGTGAAACCATCAGGAGGGTCATAGTGCCTAGGAAATATACCAGTGAAAATCTGCACGCCAATTTAACAAAGCTAGAAGTCAACACTCAGAAGTATTCTTTGAGATATCATAAGGGGTAGCTCTATCTCCGAAAATCATCAGCACTCAAGACCAAAAGGAAAGAAAGGCAAAAGTAAAACAGGCTATGGACCCAACCTGAGATGATGAACCAAGAGACTTGGAACCCCGCCATACAACCTCAAGATTCTTCTCCTTAAGTCTCTTAGGTCGATCTTGGTAATCGATTCGGGCAAAATACAAAGAGTCAAACCCTAACTACAAACAAAAAAACGAACACATAAGTAGGAGCAAATCATTATCCCTCATGAAATATCTATCATTGACATCCTAACCAGTATCATAGAAGATTTTCAAGACAGTCATGTTGATTCAACACAAAAAGAGTTACTAAAAATGTAAAGAAGAATGAAAAGAAAAACCAAATGTAAACTTTTGAATTTCTGAAAGATATACTACCTCTGCGCCTAGCAAGTAGGCTTGAACAGCAGAATGTCCGAAAGGGTCAATCTGCCAACCAACTCGAGGAAGCTTTCCAAAACTATCTTTGATAAACCAATGCCCCAGAGTTGTCTGATCAATCATGTCAATGTAATGTGGAGATGCCTCATCATGCATGCACATGCCCCCGTTTCTTAAAAAAATATAAAAAATCAAAATCAAAATTAGCCATAAAATCAAGAATTCCAATCCAAGCCTGCGGGTTACTCTTATTAGTCAAACATACATAAATTCAAGTTGACCCGAATCAACGAGTCCCTTGACTTTAACTTTCATTGCCTTACTTTGCTGCCTCCACCATCTTTGAAAAAAAGCCTTAAAAAATCAAAATAAAAATCAGTCAAAGCAAAAATTAAATTTCTGTGTATGAAAAATTAAAAATGGGTACCATTTCAACATAGATGAACTTGCGATTCTTGTACTCGAACAATGCTGAAATAACAGAATCCAACACGTTCTGTACACATGCTCCCTGTTATTATATAGGCTCAAGATCAATTAACAGTTAAAAAGTTAAAAAAAGCAAAAAAGAAAAAGAAATTAAAACACTAAGACATACGCGAATCGAATTGTTAGCGCCAACGTAGTACTGATCAACGGTCTTCAACCAACCAACGTCATCGTGGGAGTGAGGAACCAAATGAACATTGATTTTGTCGGGGACGATTCCAGCCGTTGTATTGTAAGCTATGTACTCAGACTTTCCGTTGATGACTCCCGCCAAAATGGTGGCGATTGTTAGCGCGATCGCAGTGATGGACATGGTAGTTAGTTCTTACAGCAGAAGAGAAGAGAAGAGAAGAGAAGAGGAGGCTGAGCTCTATCTCTAGCTGAGTTGTACTTGTGCTCAGATTGGCAGTGGAATTATTAACAGTGTTAAGGGAGTTGGTGTTTCACAAGTTTGACATAAGTGAAAACATATGGACGTTGAATGTTTTTTTTTTTTTCTTTTTTAATAATTTGTGTGATCTCGCTTGTGAGGAAAGGGAGCTGCTGCCCGCAATCGTGTATGTGAAGACTAAAGAGGCGTGTACACTGAGACTGAGCGACAGCGACCGATAATGAAAACGAAAGTGATGATGACTGATTATAAGGATGAGGTACTGTTGTAATAATTTTATTATATAGTTTTTATTTTAATGTTAGACTTTATTTCACATAAATGATTATTCTTAAGTTAAGATCTGCCCTAAACTTAAATTACTTCTTGTTATTAATAAAAACAGAAACAACCAAATCAGAGTTTGGATAATTATTTTATGCCATCGTGCTAAGGCCTAAGGACTCTTCTTATCCATTCCATTATAAACTGTTTTATATCACTCTACACTCTACCCAATCAAAAAAAAGGACTAAAAAAAAAAGGTAATTTTCAGTTTCATTCCCTGAGGTTTGAGGTTCATTTACTTAGATAGAATGTATAAGAATATATCTATTTTATACTCCTACGGTTAGGGTAAAGTTTAGTATATATTCTGTATGGAAGGGCATTTAAGTATTGTATATTAAATTGATTAAATATTTAAAAAAGTTTTGAATTTTTTCACTTTGGAAAGTGGAATATGTCTGGAAACATTGTTATATTCAATGGGTAATAATAGAAGTATGTTAGTATTCCATGGGTTTTACACTAAATCTAAAAGAATCAGTATCTGCTAGGTAATAACATATGCATGTTAGTGTTCAACGGGTTACCAAATCTAAAATAATCAATATATGTTAGGTAATAAGATAAGCATGTTAGTGTTCAACGAGTTTTACACTAAGTTGAAAATAATGATTTGTTTAATTTTTAACTTCACAAATCAGAAAAGCAAATTTGTATCGCCATTACAGCTCCTAAGCGAATCCCTTACTGTGACGAACAATAGGTCAAGAAAGAGATTAGAACCAAGTTTGACAAGAATTGATGTAAGAGTTCAAACTGATTCAAGGGTTGTGAGCAAATACCGGCGACAACGAAGAACCAACCCACTTGCAATGGAGCCGCATGCCAGGTAACTAAAACGTTCCTTGTTTCTTGTATTTTTTTCCCTCCTTTTTTTAGTGTTGCGATGAGCTCAAAGTGAAGATGAGTTGAACAATAATGTTGATGTGGGTCTGCTAAGTTGGTGCATGTGGTTTTTTTCCTTTAGATCATGAAAATCGATGATAAAAATTGTTGTTTTAGTTGGTTATTTCTTCGTTAGATACTAATTTTGGAGGATGACTGCTGCTAGGATTAAGAACTTGGCAAGATTAATATTATTTGGGTTATGTGTTTTTTTCTCTAAATTGTGAATATTCATTTCGTAAACAGTTGCTAGGTTGTTTAACAACTTAATATCTTATTGAAGATTGATATTTCGGGCAAGATTTAGAACAATAATATGGAAAATGCATGTATTTATTTATACTAATAAAGTCTGCACCTGATGCTTTTTTTTAGTTATTATTAATTGTCCAGATTATTGAACATGATAATGTTGGTTTGTAAATTGAATTGGGAGCTTGAGCCTATTTTTTATTCTACAAACTTAATGAAGTAAAACAAATTTGTGAATGATCTAGTGACCAGTACATATCTAGAATATTGTGTACTGATGCAAGGATATTTTAATCATTTACTCAATCAATTAACAGTCAACTAAACTTTATACCAACGGTAGGGGTGCAAAGTGGAGATACATTTATACATTTTATCTAAGTGAAGGGACCCAAACCTCAGAAAATGAAATTGAAAATTACAAAAAAAAAATGTTGCTACTCAAACACCACTTTATAGTCTTAAGTCTTAAGTCTTATTGTTATTTTTAATTTTAATTATATTTTTTTGCTTCAACTTCCTTTTACATACAAACATTCTATTACCAATAATAAAATTCATGACAGTTTGAAATATTTATATGTACTTTTAGTAATTTTGGTTAATAGCGGAATATAATTAACATGAAAATTACTGTTGGGGTTTCAAGAGATAAAGTGAGGGGCTTCACTAGTATAAATAAAGCAATAAAATAATACCCAGTTGCTAGCCCAATAGCTTAATCTAAACCTCCTTGAAAGCCCAAGATGACATGTTCGGTAACAAGACTATCTCTAATTCTCTATTCCAATCGAAAGTTAACATAAACCCGAAGGGCATGCCAAATGTTTACCAACCACGAAACCCTAATCCCAAATTCAAATAACGGGCGACAACAATGGAAGACAGTTTCAAATTGCGAGTCGACAGAGTCTTCGGCTCTCTTTCAACGTCAACATCTGAAAACCTAAACTCTCTCTGGTCTCTAACAGACGACGAAATCGAGAGGAAAGAATGGAACAGGGAGAAAGACGAGCTGGAGACGGAAGCCGGGCCGAACGCGTACTTCGGGAACCATCGAGACAAGAAGCCGGACAGCTGGCTCGGCGAGGAGCTGGAGAAGGATATTTTAGACTTGGACGATGGTTTAGATGAGGAAGAAACGGAGGCACGTGACTCGCTAGGTTCCTCGAGTCGGTCTGCACCGCCTGCTAGATTAGAAGATTATAACGATGAAGAGTGGGAGATTAAGTCTAATATTGGCGCGGATTGTACGCTTGATAACGAGGTAATTATAATTTCTCTTTTCCTCTTTATAGATTTTTTTTATACGCACTTATTCATTTTAATTATCCGGTTTATATAATAATGTAAAATATTTTTAAAAAAAAATAAAATGATGATTTTAAAACACTAGAGGTTGGAAAGTTAATATTGTGAATGCTGTGATTGCTTGAGGAATTGGCATAGTGAACTGGTTTGGCTTTGATTCTTGATTTTAGGTTAACTCGTCTTTAAAACATCCGAGTGAGATGATGAATAATTTCTGTTTTTTAAATATTCTTGTAGTGTGGAATCATTTAGGATAAACAATCTAATTATTTCAGACTTCTGATTTTAGTCAAGTATGTCTCTTTCTCAAATTAGGGTGCAATCAATGCTGTAAAATCATAAGTTTGTTGGTGCGCTACCACAGTTTAAAATATTAAAGCAATCACTACATTCATCTTACTTGATTGATACGACACACGCATATTATACATTCATCTTTCTTGATTGATATGACACGCGTATAGCTTCCGAGTCAAAAGAAAGGAATTTTTTTTTTTAATATTTCTTGTTTACATTATGCAATGAATGAACAGAAATATAATTATTTATGCATTTCTACATTTTACAGGTTTGTTTAGAAAAAGTAAAAGAAAAAATAAATATATGAAGGTTTTTTAACATGAATCTGTGATTTCTGTTATGTAACTGGAGATCATCTTGTGCAGGAAGAGGAAGATCAATATGACAAAGTGGCTATTGGCAAGGAAAAGCCGACAGATGGCTTATATATGAAGGATATAAATGATTATGAGACAGATGCTGATTTGTTCAATGAGCTACCTAACTTATTATCAGAAGCCACTAGGGATCCACGTGCCAATCATGTTGCTGCTAAAATTCGTCTCAAAGAAGATGCAGAAGCTGCTAAGAAAATTGACTCTTTACGGGTCTCTGAGAAAGACACACCTTCGGATGTGAATGCTTACGTTAACACATCTGAGGATGTTACTTTGAAACCAATTCTGAAAAGGGGAGATTCTTCAGACTCAAGGCCACAAAAACGTGTGCGATTTGATTCTGCTTGTAAAGACAACTCTGAACATAAAGATGAATTTGGTGGAAAAGCTGAAGAGGATGAAGCTATGGTTTCAAATGTAGCATTTCCTTTACCTGCAGGTTATCCCTCTGGAATCCCAGATTACATGAGGAATCCTGCAAAATATACCCGTTATACTTTCGATTCAGATGACATGGATGATAAGTCTAATAGGCAAGCCTATACGGACTTCCTTAATATGATAAAGAAATCAAAAACTACAGAACCTGAGCCAGAGGATGATTCATCTGATCTTACAAAAACAGTTACCTTCAGACCGAGAAGAAAAACTGGTGATGCTACAATGGCAGAAAATGATATGAAGTCAAAGCAAAATCAGGATAGCACCAGCAAGGACTGTGTGCACAGGAGAGGCATGCCAATAACTATTGCTGCTGAGTTTGCAGAAGATGAGGCATGCGCCATGGAGGAAGATGAACCAGAAACTGCAGCTAATAAAATAACTGGCTCACAGAGACCAGGACGCCAGTATCGGATGAGAGACAGGTCAGATATGGAGTAGTCTAGCCGAGCATGTGACAAATCTCCGACATTTGTATTGGCGTACCATTGTAACTTATCATGATTTACTGAAGGTGTATCAGAATTTGTACATTTTGGTCAGTTTGTGTTGGGATGAATTTACCTCCTTTGTAGATTGATCTAAATTCCCAAATTATTTTAATCAGGGAATTGATCTTATTTGCTGCATTTCTGGGGATTCAATTGTTCATCTCACTGCGACTCTACAAAACGCATAACCTTACGGGCTACAAGCCCAATATCGGTTGTAGATCGTGTTCTGCCTTTTGAAAGAGTCTATTACCCTCACCTGAAATAGGTGCTGCTCAACAACTTACATTTTCTTCGACAATCTTATAAGAGAAATTTTATTAAATTTAGGATGGGTTTTGGCCAATTTGACGACGTATAAAAAAATGTTAATAATTCGCGATGATTTCTAATTGATAGCAAAACCATCTCATCCGACATTTATAAAATCAATTTTGATGAATGAAATTTATATATTTAATTAAAATCTAATTATTACAAATATTTCAGAATGTAATTAATGAGTAAGCGTATCAGTAGTCACTAACAAATTCTTACATATAAATCATCAAAATTTTGCATATCATTTAACATACAAGCGATGTGTCTCTTGAACGCTCAAATGACATAGTTGGAGACTGGATGAGAACTTTTAAATTTTAGCTGTGCTCAGAGTTGGTTAAAATAAATAAATTATACTACACACCAGATTTTGGAGTTGGACATGATAAGTAAATATAATATTAGAAAAATAAATAAACAAAAAAAAAATCACTTTCTGCTTGTATTTCTTATGTTAGCAAGCTGATTTTCTTCCTCTAATACATTTTTTTTATACAAATTAAGAAAATGGAGACCAAAATTGTTTCGCACTCGTTAAATTCCACAATGGAAAACGCAATTTGGAAATGTTCTCAAACAGTACCCTTCGAGCCAAAACACAAAATAACAGCTCAGATACTGCAGTACACATATAATGATACGGTGTATGGTGCATCAAGTGAAAATAAATCAAAACAAATACAAGAAATATTGTGCATTTATAGACCTATGGAGATTTGAGAACAACGGTAGTTTCAACCATGCAAATTCCAAGGTAATTCACATTTCATACATTTTCATCAAAATGTTGGTTTTACAATTAAACCAATTTTCTTTTCATTGTTTCTCTTGAGTTATTGCATCATCAATATACAGTTAACCAAAACAACACTATAATTGAGCACCATTGACAGCAACAATTGGTGCATCAATACTTGCAAGATCACTATTCTTGATAATAGCCGAAGTCAAAAATAGAAAAAAAAAAAGAGGTTAATACTATATAACCAAAATGGCTAAGATTGGACAATACCTGAACCACTAATCTAGAATAACCGACCCCTACAGCCTTCTGCCCCACAGTAGCACGCCATCTGTTTTACCTTCCCATCCGGACCATGGACACTATCTAGTTCATACCCATAGTCATAAGTAAGCTCCTATAGATCAGCAAGAACAATGTTAAGTTCAAATTCTAGTCTTAAATGGTAAGACTAGATTGAAAGAAAGTTCAAGCTGATACATTGCCGAAAAAAGAATGATAAGTTAGAGCTTTAAATTCAATTGCTGGCTGAGGTATGTTATTAAAGTTTAAATACTATCTATAGGCCTTTACCTAGAAGTTTAAGGGTTCTAAGTGAGTATGAACAAAAGTCTAAAGAAAATTTGTTTATAATGACCGAGATAAGAAGAGAGAACGAGGAATATTGAATAACCTGCAATGGAGGTATGTTGTCTGCTGCGAATAACACCACTCGCGCAAGTTTCAAATCATGATGTGAGCTCAAAACACATTGCACAAATAGATTTGGCTCACAACTATGATTGATGAACCTTGCAACATTTCCAACGGCACCGGCGTCAATGCAGTAATCTGGTGTATTTTCAACTTTCTGATCATCAGGTCGGTCTGAATTATAAAGAGTCGAGATGGATACATCACGCAATCGCCTCTGTAATATGAGAATACAAATGAATAATTATCCCTTGTCGCATAAAAGAAAAAACAAACCTATGAAGATGAAATAACAACTGAGTAGATGAAACAGTTAATGAACATAGCAATTATAAAGAATACATGCATTCATAAATAGAAATTAACAAAATTATTAGTTTTCAGCCATTCATTTCCAATTTAGCCTCTATTCATACATGATGTAAGAGATCTTATCCGAGCAAATACAAAGAACATAAACAACAATAAAAGAACAAATCTTGGCCATACAAGAACAATGATAAGCACATGGCCTAAGAAAAAGCTTGAGAGAGCCCAGATCTGGAAGGGTCCCTATCCATTCTTAGCTGACATCATCTAATGATTTTATTCTGACAGTGCACTCAAAAAATAATGAGGGAATAAGTGTAGAACATTGAGAGGGCAAAAATGTTATAAATGGAAGATAAACATGCATGCTGATTGTTGCCCTAAGTCCTGCAATGAGTTATAGATAAAATAATGAATTAATTTCACAAAATTATACCCACCTGAAATTACTATTGCAGAAGCCATAAAACTGGGTTACAGGGAAAAAAAATTGTATTGCATTGCCAGTAAAGGAGTGCACAACCATCAGAAAAGTCAGTCATTAATATTGACTGTACTTTAAAGTTTAAACTGACAGACTTGATTACTGAACCACTTGACTATGAAAGTGATTGAATTACACAAAAATGAAAAAAAAAAATGAAATATGCACTAAAGAACTCTAACAGTACCTCTCTTCCACCAAGCCCCCTCATTGTTTGCAAGCAATCAATGTCAAAGATAAAATTATTCTCATTATCGCACGCATTATCAAGATCTTCTGTCCTCCTGAGTACTCCTATATATTCACAGACAGGCGCCCCAGCAGGTATAAAATCCCAAGATCTAACAGCCCACCCTTTCTTTGGAGTACGATAGACCTGTTACATTCACTAATTTAGCATGCCTAAACATGCAATGAAGAAAAACATTCTACACAAGGAATAACAAAATACAAAGTCACAGTGGCAAACCTCGAGCCGATACTTCAACCCTCTCTGAGATGTTCGGTTGATGCAATCAGGACCACACCCACATTTTGGACCACATTCAAATACAACAGCCTTTGCCTCAACTAATCTGGTGGTACAAAAACAAAAATAGTATCAGATAGGAAGGCATATGAATAAACCAGCGATAAACCATCCTGCATAGGAAATTTTACCTGCCACCATCACGATGCACATATGGAAAGTCATAATGCTTAGAGTCAGTACTATTTAGCTTGGCGCACGAACAGTCATGGGAATTTAAGCAATTTCCTCTGCAATCACATCCAATAGCAGTAGTTGGAAGCTTTACACCTTTTGCAACTTGCATTGACTTGCAATATGTGAAACCTGAAATTTTGACAACTTAACACCGAAAAGAAAAGATAATTCTAATATATATAAAATATCTTTCTTGTTAAAAGTCAGAGATTATAACCTAATTTTGTGTACATGTATTTATTCTTTCCTTGTATGGTTTATTTTTCTTAATTTCCTATAGCTTCCTATTAGACCAATGAAAACTTATGTTAGGTGCAATTATAAAGAGGCAGGGGCACTTTAGTAAATTTAAGGGCGGGGGCAGTTTAGTAATTTTGTTATTAATTAGGGTTCATGTATAAATAAGAGATTATGGAGTCACTTAGGGTTTATGCTGAGCTTTGTCTAATGTTAAGAATAATTAGGAGATTTGGGAGAGATTGACCTACCTCTTGAATTGTAAGTCAGGATTATTCTTTTTTTATTCAATCAATAATAAATCAGCCCTAATTTAGCCCTAAGTCCTATCAAAGTGGTATCAGAGCAAGAATCCTGAGACAATGGCAGCGAAGAAAGTGGACACGCTTGAAGAAAACGTTCAACAAAAATTTTCATCCCTTAAAGCCATGTTGTTGAAATTGACAGAACTCCACCACAACCCACCGCTGGCAGTATCAACAGGCCAAGGCAGTGTGGTGGGAGAAAAATCTGGCGACACAAAACCCGTGCTCGGCAATGGCACAGAGGGCGGAGAGCTAAAAACCACCAGTCTTGCACAGCCAAGGACAACAGTTCATGGCGGATTTGGTGGCGGGGAGGTCAGCCTAGGGGACTTACGACCTAGGGGAGCATTTCCTGGCATTGGCCGTGGCGAAAGAGGCTGGGTTGCGACTAGGGCCGGTAGATCTAAGGGTTACGTGGCTGGTGGAGGCAATTTAGGGTTGGGAATCAGTGTTTTGGCATCAGAATGGGGGCGCACGGGAGTCGGGGGTGGCCGGGCTTGGCGACTCGGCGGCATTTGGGGGTGGCGCACAGCCTGGGCAGGCCAAATTTTGGGCTGGGCAGGGCCGTTTTGGGCCTGGGTAAGGTGATTTTGGGTCTGGACAGGTCGGATTTAGGGGCGGATGGCCAGGAGGAGGGGATACCGGCGAGAAAGGGAGCGGTTATGATCGGAATGCAGCTGGGAGAGGGATTTCAACCCAATATGGGGTTGGGCAAAGCGAATTTTGGGTCAGGCCTTCGGGATTTACGGAAATTGGAGTAAATTCAGGAGGTTGGAGACCCTCAATGGCGCAAAATTGGGCGGGGCTGACTCAATTTGGAGCGGATTTTGAGATAAGGAAACTAAAAATGCCTATTTTCGAAGGCAAGGATGCCTATGGATGGGTGTATAGGGTAGAGCGCTATTTCGCAATCAATGGACTCTTAGAAAGGGAAAAACTGATAGCGGCGACATTATGTTTGGAGGGAAAGGCCCTTGTGTTGTTTCAGTGGCAGGAACAACGACAATCATTGAGACCGTGGGGTGAATTTAAGGATCAATTGTTCGAGAGGTTTCGGGTCACTTAAGAGGGAGATTTGCACGAACAGTTTTTTGTCCTGATCCAGGAAAGAACGATCATGGAGTATAGGGAGAAGTTTGAGTTGCCATCGGGGCATTTAGTGGGAATCCCAAAGGCGGTATTGGAAGGGAATTTTATGAAGGGACTGAAGCCAAAAATTGGAGCCTCGCTACGCTCGTTAAGGTTGGGAGGGTTAGGGGAGTCAATGAAGTTAGCACATCTGATTGAGGATAAGAACAAGGTAGAACGAGTTCATAGGAGCAGTTCGGTCGATTTTTCATACCGAAACAGCACACCATTGGTAGGAAAAAAAAACCAAACTTTGGGGTTTCAACAAGAGTTCCAAAGTACGCCATTGAGAAGCCAAAAAATGCAAATAATGGATTTACAAAGAGATTCCCAAAGGGATCGGGTTAGTGGGGTACAACAAGGGGTGACTTTCAAATGTCTCACAGAGATAGAGATTCAGGATAAGAGGGCGAAGGGGTTGTGTTTTCGATGCGATGAAAAATTTTCACCGAGACATCGATGTAAGGATAAATCACTACAAGTCCTGACTGTGTGATGAGAAAGAAGGTGAGGAACAAGCCGAGGAAGAAGACGCAACAGTTTCCTAAATTTCACCTTGAGGATAAGGTGTCTTTTTGGAAGGAGAGTAATGTTAGACCAATGAAAACTTATGTTAGGTGCAATTATAAAGAGGCAGGGGCACTTTAGTAATTTTAAGGGCAGAGGGCAATTTAGTAATTTTATTATTAATTAGGATTCATGTATAAATAAGCGATTATGGAGTCACTTAGGGTTTATGTTGAGTTTTGTCTAATGTTAGGAACAATTAGGAAATTTGTGAGAAATTGACCTACCTCTCGAATTGTAGGTCAAGATTGTTCTTTTTTTATTCAATCAATAATAAATCAGCCCTAATTTAGCCTTAAGTCCTATCACTTCCTCATATAGCCTATATAGCCTAGTCAGACTAGTATATAATGTAAAGATTGCAACTTCTATAAATGATTTCCCAATATTTTTTCTCATCATATTAGAGCCCACATTAGGGTTTTTGGGCAACTTTTTTATCCACGAATTTTCAGCCGCCAATACCTTTAGGGTTTTATCTTATTTTGTGACTTTAAAATCCTTATTTAAAATGTCAGATGTTAGTGAATCCAACCCCGATGTCAATGTTAAACATGTTCAAGCCAATAGTTGACAATCTGTCACTACATATTACAACTCACAAATTGAATGGCCAAAATTTTTGCAATGCTCACGATCTGTGAAGTTGTATGTGAAGAGAAAAGGTAAAATGGGCTATCTTGATGGGTCAATATTAGAGGTGGGCATTTTCCGGTTCGGTTCGAAGCCCGAACCGAACCGAACCGAACCGGAACCAATCGGTTCTTAAAAACTCAAACCGAACACGAACCGAATTGTAGAACCGAACTGAACCGAACCGAAATATTTCGGTTCGGTTTGGTTTGGTTCGGTTCGCACATATACATGTATTTGTGATTTAGCTTTTTATATTTTTTATTTTGAATTTTTATTAAATTAATTTATAAATAATTGGACTGAACCGATCGGTTCTTCGGTTCAGTTCGGTTTTGAACCGAACCAAATGTAAACCAATCGGTTCTTGTAATTTCAAACCATTCGGTTTTTTACCTTAGAACCGAATTGAACCGAATTAAGTTATTTCGGTTCGGTTCGGTTCGGTTCGGAAAAAACCGAACCGTTTGCCCAGCCCTAGTCAATATACATACTAGAGGCCGACGACCCTTCATATAAAATATGGAAAGAATAGAACTCTATAGTAATGTCATGGCTTATTAATTCAATGGATCCTCACAATAGTCAGGCATTTCTTTTCTTACCATCAATACAAGATTTATGGGGTGCAATCACAAAGACAAATTCTGATCTAGGAAATACTGCACAATAGTATGAACTTAAGAGTCGTATTCATGAAACCAAACAAGGAAGTGACACTGGGACTGCATATTACAATATCATGAATAGCTTATGGCAAGAATTGAATTTGTGCTATGATGGAGAATGGAATTGTAGAGATGACAGTAAAAAATTTAAGAGGTTACAAAAGGAGGTGTTTGAATTTTTGGCTGGTCTAACACTAGATTTGGATGAAGTTAGAGGATGAGTACTAAGCAGAGAACCTCTTCCCACAATTAGGGAAGTCAATGCATATGTGAGAGGGGAAGAATGTAGAAGAAAGATAATGATGTGCAATAATGATGAGCAACTCTAATACTGATAGTTCTTCCTTGATTACTTGTGCTATTGATTCAGCATTGGTAAGTGAACAAAAAAATATGAGCAAAAAGAAAAATGATAAGGATAAACTTTGGTGTGATTATTGCCATAAGCTGAGACATACCGAAGAGTTTTGTTGGAAGCTCCATGGAAGG
This sequence comes from Citrus australasica, assembly GCA_029618585.1. NCBI lineage: Eukaryota > Viridiplantae > Streptophyta > Magnoliopsida > Sapindales > Rutaceae > Citrus > Citrus australasica. The sequence continues at coordinate 7,914,147 of JARCIV010000002.1, read as the reverse complement.
CCACAAAACTCAAGAAAGGGTAATAAGTCTTCTGGACAAAATTCAAAGGGCTTTCAAGCTGCGACTAATAACGCCAATGCAAACTTAAGGAATCAAGGATCATATCTACTCACAAAGGAGCAACGTCAGCAACTTGCTAGGTTCACGAATCAAACACCTTCTTCTAATCTAGCCTAAACAGGTAATTTTCTAAATGCTTTCGGTATCTCTTCAAATACTTCTTGCCCTTGGATCATTGATTCAAGGGCAACCGATCATATGACTAGTTTGGCCAACAATTCTCTACTTACATACCTCTTTTTGGTAAAAAAAAGGTGAAAATCACTAATAGGTCTCTTTCTTCAGGAAAAGGTTCAATTTCAATTTCTAAAACAATGATCTTAAATCAGTCTTGCAAGTCCCTAATTTGTCTTATAATCTTTTGTCTGTCAATAAACTTGCAAAAGACCTGAACCGTATGGCTAAATTTTCTGCTTCCAATTGTGAGTTTCAAGACCTGTGTACAGGGAAAAAGATTAATAGTGCTAAAGAAGTGGATGGACTTTACTATTTCGAAGAGGAGCCTAAAGCTGAGTAATCTATACTTAGTTGACAAAATTGTTTCTCAAGTGCCTAGTGAGAATGAAATTAGATTAATGCATCTCAGATTAGAACATCCAAATTGTTCATATTTAAAGTTGTTCCCGACATTATTTAAGAATAAGAGTGACATCAATTCAAAATGTCAAGTGTGAATTGTCCAAGCATCATTGTACTCATTTTCCTGCCCAAACTTATAAAGTTTCACAACCCTTCTCTCTTATACATAGTGATGTAAGGTGTCCTCTTTGTTTTGCCAATAATTTCGGAGTTAAGTGGTTTGTCAATTTTATTGATGATCATGCTTGAGTTTGTTCGGTATATTTAATAAAAAAAAGTTTAAAGTTTCTAAAACTTGCCAAATCTTCCATAAAGGGTGTGTTTGGGAGTGAGGTGCTATAACTTTTAAACTGCAGCTGCTGTAGAGTAAAAACTATAGTTGTGGAGTAGAAGCTGGAAAAAAAAATATATGCTAAACTACCAAAGCCCGGCTATAAGTGTTACCAAACACCTTAGTAGCTGGGCTGCCACCTCACACACTCCTAAATAGGCTCAAAGTGGATCAAATCCAATTTCAAGCAAAAAGTCAAGTGTTTTGAACTAACAATGGCAAAGAATTTTTTTCTTCTATGTTGGGAAATTATTTGACTAAGAATGGAATTGCTTATCAATCCTCTTTTGTTGATACCACCCAACAAAATAGAGTTGCAGAAAGAAAAAATAGACAATTACTTGAAGTTGCTTAATCTTTAATGCTTACCATGGGAGTACCAAATTATTTGTGGTGTAAAACGGTTTCAATTGCCCGTTATCTCAAAAATAAATTGCCTACTAGTACTTTGAAGTTTAAAACTCCAAACAAACTTCTTCAGCAACTTTATTCCATGTCTCATTCCTTTAGTTCTCTTCCTCCTAAAGTTCTTGAGTGTGTTGCTTTTATTCATGATAAGAATCATCATAAAAGTAAGCTTGATCCTAGGTCTCTCAAGCATCTGTTTTTGAGTTATTCTCCTATACAAAAAGAGTACAAGTGTTTTCATCCTCCAATTAGGAAATATTTTGTAACCATGGAAGTGACCTTTTTTGAAACTAAGCCTTATTTCTCCAAAACCTCTCTTTAGGAGAAGGAATATAATATCAAGGATCAGTTTCTTAAATCTTTTCCAAAACCCACACTCAGGTGAGGCATATTTTAGAGATAATATCACAAATTCAATTCCTCCTTTGATAGTTTGCTCTTCACAAAATTTGCCACCTTCCAATAACAATCAGCAAGAGGAACAACATTGCTCTTCCCCACAAAAACAACCAAACCCAACTGATGAACAGCAAGTTTCTTCACAAATTCAACCATCCACCGAACAAAATCAAGATGATGCTCAAAAGCTAAAGGAGTATTCTCGATGAAATAAAACAGTTTGTACATCTCCTAATTGCCAAAATTCTGAACCGAATATAGAGTTATTGAAAGACACAGGTATTGTTCAATTTGGGTCTGAATTACATTTAAATTCTCTTCCTTCATTTGATTTGGATTTAGATTTGCCTATTGCTCACAGAAAAGGTGTTAGAACTTGTACTAAACATCCTATTTCTAAGTTTATCTCTTATCATAGATTGCCATCATCATTTAAAGCTTTTGCTACTGATCTGTCATCTGTAACTACTGCTAGAACAGTACAGGATGTCCCTGCAAATCCAAAGTGGAGAGAAGCAATTTATGAAGAACTGAGAGCATTGTATAAAAATAGAACTTGGGCTCTTGCAGACTTGCCTTCTGGAAAGAAAACTGTGGGTTGTAAATGGGTATTTACGGTAAAGCATAAGGCGGATGGATCAATTGAGAGATTCAAGACTAGGAAGACTAGGCTGGTGGCTAAGGGATATACTTACACATATGGAATTGATTACCAAGAGACATTCGCCCCTATTGCCAAAATGAACTCTATTAGGGTCCTATTGTCACTTGCTGCAAATTTAGAATGGCCATTACAACAACTAGATATGAAGAATACATTTCTCCAGGGAGATTTAAAAGTGGAGGTATATATGAATCCACCACTAAGGTTTCAGAATATGTTTGAAAGAGGAAAAGTTTGCAAGCTAAAAAGGTTCTTATACGGGCTCAAGCAATCATCAAGAGCTGGGTTTGACAGAATTGCAAGATTTATTCTCAAATGTGGATATTGACAAAACCACAGTGATCATACCATGTTTCTTAAGCATGGTAAAAAAGATAAGCTCGTTGTCCTTATTGTGTATGTGGATGATATTATCTGGACTGGAAGTGACAGATGAAACTGAAAGACTTAAGATGTTAACTAAAGAGTTTAAAACTAAAGACCTAAGTTCTCTGAAATATTTCCTCAGAATTGAAGTGGCTAGGTCTCGCAAAAGGATATTTGTCATAAAGGAAATATATTTTGGATCTCTTGAAAGAAACTGGAATGTTAAGATGCAAACCTAGCAATGTTCTTATAGAATCCAATCATAGACTTGGGGCAAGCACTAAAAGTAGTTTGGTTAATAAGGTACAATACCAAAGGTTAGTTGGAAAGTTAATCTATTTGTGTCATACTCATCCAGACATTACATTTACAATAGGCGTTGTGAGTCAATTTATACATTCTCCTAATGTAGAGTGCATGGAAGTTGTGTTTAGGATACTGAAATATTTGAAGATATCTCTAGAAAAAGGCTTTTATTCTCTATAAATAATCACCTAAGGGTTGAGGCATATACAGATGCGGATTGGGCTGGATCTTTTGTTGATAGAAAGCTAACATCGGGTTATGCATTTGTTGGGGGAAATCTAGTTACTTAGAAGCGAGAAACAATGAGTGGTTGCAAGAGTTTAGACAATGGCATTGGGGATTTGCGAGCTAATGTGGCTGAGAATGTTTCTAATGGAGTTAAAAGTGTGGAAAACTGGATCAATGAGACTGTACTGTGATAATAAAGCTGCCATTAATATTGGTCATAGTCCAGTCCAACATGATAGGACAAAACATATTGAGATTGATAGGTACTTTATCAAAGAGAAGCTGTAGAATGGGCTGATATGCATTCCATATGTTACTACTCAAAAGCAAGTAGCTGATATTCTCACCAAGGGATTATCAAAATAAGTCTTTCAATCACTGAATTCCAAGCTGGGAATGAAAGATATCTTCGAGCCAACTTGAGGGGGAGTGTTGAAAGTCAAAGATTATAGCCTAATTTTGTGTACATATATTTATTCTTTCCTTATATAGTTTATTTTTCTTAATTTCCCATAGCGTCCTTATGTAGCCTAGTCAAACTAATATATAATGTAAAGATTGCAACTTCTATGAATGAGGAATATTTTCCCAATATTTTTTCTCATTTGTAATCCACAAAACAAAAATTAATAAATAAAGGTACCCATATGAAGCAATGACATTTACTAAAATTAGTAGGAAAAGGAGAAATACAATTCAATAAATGAAAGATGATTAAATCACATGATGAATGCTAAAACTCGACATAAATGGGAAAATTAAAAACTAAAAGAAGGAGATTAGCAGTCCTCTTTCATAGGTGGATTTAAACAACAAGCCAACAAGAATGCATCTTTCTCCAATCAAGTGAAAGAGAATTTAGCCATGCACATTTCAACAATCCAAAGATAAACAAACAGCTCATTTTGGGCATGTTAACATTCTCAATAAAGTTATTCAAAACCTGAGACCAATCAAAGACAAACACCTACATGCTTGCATCACAAAAACGAGCACAGAACCAATAAAGTACTCTGTGCACATCACTGAGATGAAAAACCAAACAAATTTGACCTAATAACAAAATGCCTACAAAGAATGTAGTTAAGCATTTCTTATCATGACATGCTAAAAAGGAAACCAGTAATCCTATCACTTTTTAAATCAAATATAATTCTTATCACAAATATAAAATTTGGTTAGAGAACCTAGAATTTACATACATAGAGGATGTGGGTGACAAGGAACGCCAGAATGTTGAAATACAATCCTCTTTTCAGTATCCAATAGGACATTAATTTCACTACAAACTCTAAGAAGGGTATGGGACATAAATTTATAAATCTGAACATCTTTTTATTCTCTTTCTCTTTTCAAATAACACGTCCTTGATATATAAAATAGAGATGCCTGTGCACTTAACTGTGTTATACTTTGTTATGGAACATTTAAGTGACTCAAAAAATTGAAATAAAACATAAGTAACCAAGTAAATAATGCCAAATGTCTCAGTCAACTCTGCATTTTTTTGATACAAAAGTAATAATTAAATTGCAGCAACAGCTTACCTGTGGGAGCAACAGGTGGATCATCAACCAAATTGGTAGCAGGAATTGGAAAAGCCTCTTGACCCCCCGAAATGTCCTCACAGACCAACCTATGCCAATAAAAGAATGGGATAAAACTACATTTCAAATATGTGATGTCATAAACACTATTCTAAATAAACAACAATTCTTTTGATACCCGCGAATTTCAGACAGAGACTGAGGTACACGTCCATTAATGAAGCGAACCTGTGATTACAGAGAACAAACATCTGAATATCAATATCAGGATGGTCACTAGTCCGTCATGCAAAACAAATCATCAAATATAGGTATCAAAGAAAATTTAGCACCACAAAATGAAATGCAAAATCCAACAAAATATAAAACAACATCCAGAAGTATGAAAATTGCAACCAGAAACATAGATAAAAACCTGATTAGTTGTCAGTATTGGTTGCCCTTCAAGCCGCCTCAGGCGGTATTTAAAGACAGTAAATCCAGAAAGGCCCTTTTCTGCCCAGTACTTAACAACCTGCAAACAGAAAAAGCCCAGTAGACTACATTAAATAGGTCTAGCATATTGTATACACTGTATAATTAAAAGTTCACATTGTGAAAAATCTGGTCTTTTTTTTTTTTTGGTTGGTTTTTGCTAGAAACAAAAGATTATATATTGAACTGGTCATATTACAATAGAAAAATTAAATACAACATAATAGGATTCAGGCAGTCATCCAAAGTCACATTAAAAGGGTTATTATGAGCCCTAGCAGCAATTTTCTACGGAATACTATTAAGTCATTTTCCATGAAGGATTTGAGTTCAAGAGCTGGCTATCCCCTATTCAACTTATTCGAACATAGATCAAGCTCATTATAGATGAGCAATCACACGCATGGTTAAGTAGTATGCTGTGTGGCCTTCTTTCAGGACCATTGCTTCATCTGCTATCTCTGTATCAAAAACTTAAGCAGATCAGAAAGCCCAGCAACAATATGAAAACTCTGATCAACAATAGTATTTAAACACCAGTATCCCCAGAATACAAGGCTGAATTTAGTTCATACACTTGTCTCTAATCCAAACACAAACAAAAGAATTGTGAACATTTTAGGATCTGTAGGTTAGACAAACTCTAATACCATGTCAAAACACCATTAATATCCCAAAAAGCTTAAGCTGAAGTGCTGATACTCCACTCTAGCCCAAAAACAATATTCACAGCATGCCCAAAAAGAGAATATTACAATCTAATTCACTAATAAAAGCCTAGTAACAACATGGCCAGATAAACAAGGAAGTGAAAGCAACAATGATTTGGCCAAACTAAATAATTTTCAACTCTGATTAATCTTGATCGGCCTACTCCATCATACATGCAGAGAAGGGTAGCAAGATTCTTAACAAAAGATAATTTTTTAACCATTCAAATGTCCATAGCAATTGATTGGACTATTGAGCACAGTTTTGGTCTCTAACTTCAAAATAAAACCATTAACCACCAGGAAAGAAATATGCTACAGTTTGATTATTAGCATCTCTTATAATCTTAGTGTTCACCAATTCCTCAGTAAACATATTATTGAATGCCAAAAAATGCAGAAACACAAATGTCATTGGCAAATATACAGAACGACATTAAAGTTTAATTTGAGAAAACACCTTGTATAAGCCATCGTATGTGTACACTTTGCCTGTGTAACTACTAGAACAGTCATGACCACGAATTACTCTGACCGGCAAATCTTGGTCCACACAGTTCTGCAATCAAAAGCAGACAAAATTAGAGATAATTCAGGTACCATACCACAGTACCTACACTACAACATACATTGTTAATGTGCATAAGATTTGACCAATTGTTATTATTAGGCACTATTGCTTTAAATTTTAGAAAAAAAAGTTGAAATAGATTGCATTTCTTTAAAGATACCAAACAGATAGTGTAAAATGGGTGAAATGTATCTATCAAGTCAATTTGTGTCAATATACAAAAAATGACCAGTTTCTTAAACGTGTCTAATTGTGTCATGTCTGTCACCCGTTTGATAAACAGGTTGTAATGGTCACAGTTGTGTTTTACCTCTTAATTGACTAATTAGGGGATCATAACCATGTAGAACAAATTTTTGCTATAACTTACACTTAACATGAGACCCAAAAAATAAAAAATAAAAATGCCAATGCAGATAATCTCAAGAGCAGCCCAAAGACATTGGGAGCCATTTTTGGAAAAATAATTTGATAAATACTTGAAAGAGAATCATTTTGCTATCGTTGCTTTTCAAAAAAAGTTTTCATAATATGATCATATGTGTACTAAGAACTTAAAAGACTTTTAGTCTACAATGCTCAAAAAGTAATTAGCAAAACATTGATTTTTCTTTTAATAAATCTCCCCAAAGTAAGCGAGCACTGGAATTAATAAAACAAAAAGGAAATATCCAGGCAAGGGGAAAACAAAAAGGCCCCCATTGAGAACAAAAGAAAAGTACATCAAAACATTGCCTTAAGTTTCCTTAAAAGGACAAACCAGTTACAGCAAGTAATAACTGCATTCATTCAGAGCAATAAAGAGTAAAGATCTAAAATAGTTATTCATAAAATCAGCATCAATTAGTCTTGAAAAATTATATCAAATATAGTTTTCTTTATAAAGAAAAAGCCTTTTCCATGATCAAAAAATAGCCAATGCATTATAACTTAAAAGAAAAGGTCTTTTAGATCGTGGATCTATGATTGCGGATCTATGGTTCACTTTTGTAATCCTTTTTTGCATCTTATATTATTCTAGAAAAGTTTCTCTGCTTCCTTTCCAAAGGAAAAAAGTAAACTTTAAACAAGCCAAAATCAATATTCCTATGTAAAAGGAGTACGAGAGAAACTGTTGTCATATGATTTCATTACTGCAAAAATGGATAAAAAATGTAGCATGGTTGCGAGGGTGCTAGTTTATTGGTAAAATCTCTTATGAGTGGTACACAAGGTTTAGGGCTTCACCAAGCTCACATGGATGGAAAGGGATTTCGGTTGCCTTCACCATGCTCACATTGTTGCCATATTATTGTAGGGAATCTAGGGCAGAGAGTCAGTTTAGCATTTATATATTAGCAATAAATGCTATGACACAATTTTTAGTCCCTAGTGACGAAAAGATATCCAGGGAAGATGAAACACAAAATATTTATCTAGAGGAAAAAAATAAGTACAAACCTTTAGTGCCAAATTACCGCGTTCCAGCTTTTGATCTCGAATTTGACGCTTATCACCAGTTAAATTATGTCCTCCTTGACCAGTATACACAACATCCTCAGCATTATCTAAATCATCTTCATACATGCCAGACAAGACTATGGCTACAGCAAGTGGGAATATATAATTTTTGTAATCCTGAAATTGAGGGAGGTGAATGACATAAAAGGAAGTGATTCAGTGTAATGACAAGGAGAAAAAGAACGGTATCATGCAGTCTAATTATTCAATATAGAAAAGACTCAAAAGGATTGACTTTACCCTTGGTAGATAATAACAAAAAATAGAACCCCCAATCAAGAACACATTGCAAAGGGAAAGGAAAATTGGGGGAAAGGGGGCAGCGGCGGGTGGGAAAAAGATGATTACTAGAAAACCAAAGAATCTCCTCAAAAAGTTTCCAGGTATCCTCGATTTCCCTCCAAACAAAATTAAATTTTAAAAAAGAAAGGTATCAATATTTTTCTTGCACATGAGCCCCACAAGATAGCGGTTCTCTCCTTCTACTAAAGTTAAGAACTCTTTTGATAAAGATACAATAAGAAGTACAGCCACATCAAACGGAGATTAAAAGCCTTAAAGTTGTTGAGTCAAAGATGTGTGCTAATGAGGCACTGCAAGATAGGGTCCTTGACCAATGCTCTAAACTCTAAACATCTCTCTTGCACATTATGCATCACTGAAAGACACAATTTATCCCAGTAATCTTCTTTAAGCAATCACTTAAACCACTTGACCTACAAGCCTAAACAGTTAAACTTTCAGGTAAGGAGCACAATTATAACATTTAAGGTTTCATCAAAGTTCATCTTTCTATGATCTTATTCTTACAATAAACTTTTGCTCTTATCAAACTGATCAAAAAGAAGTTCAATTATCGCATACAAAAAAACCCTTTAAAGATTTCATAAACATCATATACTCCTTAGATAAGATTCCTCTCCAAATAAGATTCCTATGCAATTTAAGATTCAATTTACACTATGATGAGGAGGTGAGATCAGTACAAGTTTGTCTATGATTAAGAGTCTGGACTTCGAAGCCAAATTATTCATGCTAATAGTCTTAAAGCCATGAGCCAAAAATACGTTCATCAAACTTCCATAGTATTAACAGACATGTCATGGCTCACCAGTAACTTAAATCCATGGAAACAAATTAAAGATATGATATACACAAATGCCTATGACTTCCCAAAACTTTATCATAGCCCCGTTACCAACAAAGTAAAAAAATTGGATGGAACTACATAAATCCTCAAGAGTACTTCGGAAAGAAGAAAAGAGGAACCGCCAACTTATACATCAAAAGGCCATTTATAAACGCACACATTTACTTCAAAGGAATTTTCACATAAAGAAGCCCTTCATCCCATCCTTAAATTCTCAATATTCATACAAGTCTAATTGAAATTGAGCAGTAAGTAATAATGTACAGTTAATCACGCATAGTTTCACAGTCCAAATAAAGGTTAAAGTATATCCAATGACCTGCAAATAAAATAATATAGAATAGGGTTAAAAAACACTTAACAAACACCCTTCTTCTGAAACATAATTCAATACAAATTGGAAACAAACTACACATAAAAGGAATGTGCATTAATATCCAATTATACTCCTTTTCAGATATCCCAAATCTCAGAGAAAAATGTGTTACCCCTTTGTAGGACATCCCCATATAATCAATTCCATTCAGCCAGTGACTATGAAAACCAACAGCAACCATTTCAGCCCGTGAATAAAACTGATGCCCAACATGAACACCTATCATCGAGAGCAAGTCCAAGACCTTGTTAGCTCAGGTCAAGCTTGTAAAAGAGTTAAATAGGTATATATGATAGCCGATAAAACTCAATAACAGTGAAACATAGCATCATGTTGGCAAAATTTAGTGAAGAAACCAACCTGGAATATCACCAATTCTTTTTGTGGAGTACAATATCTCATTATTTTTCATCATCTGCCAATGAACAATAATTTTTTGAAGGATAGCGGACAAAATACTAATTTACGTAAAAATATTGCAACAATAAACAATAGTTTCAACCATCATTATTTGTTGTTAACGTAGTATATGCTTCTAAAAATACAGCAACAGGACAAGATGAAAGTGTTGACAAAAATATAACTACCATCAAGACATTTTGCAAATCTTATGTACCATCATACATAATCCATAGGCAGCAAAAATTAGGGATGTCAACAGTATGTAACTAATTAAGGAAGCTAAAGGTTATAAAATTTTTATCTGCACCTTGAGGCTCTTGTAACAACGCAAATATGCAAGTAAAGTTGCAGCTTTCAAGGTAAGGACAGATTTGCTAGATGCAATTAAAATGGTCTTCATACTGAAATTAAAGTAAGACTTCAAATCCAAAACTTGAGCAAATCTATGGACATCAAAATCCTCCATTGTCAAAATCTGCATTAAGGCCTTAAGGGCCAGTTTCAAGCTTCTTGGTCATTTTACAAATATATCATCAAAGGCAATTAACGAATAAATTTAAACTATTGCAGAAAAATACATTCATCTAAACAAGCTGAAAGGTTGAACATAACAAAACAAAAAAAAAAATTACAAACTAGAGACCAGGAATAATAAAATGGCACTTTTGATTGAGAGCAGTGACAATACTGCTGGTATGTGTGCAGCTAAGACTCTAAAAAAGCCTTTAGCCCATCAAATATAGACTTGCCTTGGATACTGCCTTTAAATCAGGTCGCTTGGCCTTGTTTTTAGCCTCGTCTTCAGGCACATCTCCTTTCTGCAGAAATTTTGTCATCAGTCATCACTATCGAATATCCAAAAGCCTATGGACCAAGACTCAGCAAATTTATATCCAGCTTTCTGTATTTATATGCAAATTAACTTTCAATAAACGTATAATTGAAACTTTGATAAACAACACCACAACTCAGATATCGACTTCAAATTGCATAAAATAGGCAAAAAAATTCAACCCTGCTTAATCAGACACTCAATTTCAGGAGGAATAACTTAATTCCAGTTGGAAATAAGCAAATAATAATTGGTAAATTGGAAGAGACTGAAATGCCTAGATTGACATGATAAATGTACATACTACAACTAACTAGTCTAAAAACTTTGCCCACAATAAAAGTTGTTTGATTTCTAAGCCCACCACAAGTTTCAAGCCATCAAACTAGAATTTCAAGACAGAAATTTACATGAAGCATTGGTTATCACATCAAAATTCTGACTTGTAACTGATCTGAAATCAAAGTTTCTTCAAAATTCTGTTATTTGATACCATTTATGCTCCAGCATTGATTGCCATATATTTTAGGATCCAATGAAAGAGAACGTGAAGACAGTATCTGGAGAAGGGCTTTCTGGCAAGTATCGTTACAAATACTAAGAACTCTTTGCAGGATTAGGACTAAGGCTGCTAAGAGATTGGATTGGAGAAGCATATGAGAATATTCTTATGCAATTCAGATCACCTAATGTCATGCAATCTGGTGACTCATTCTAAGTGTGAAATAGAAGTGGGTTATTTATAGAAGAAAAATTTGGCTATATTAGGAAAATTGCTATGCTATTAATTTTGGAAGACATATCTTTTGGCATTGTGTAATTTGAAGTAATGTATCCACTATAAGTGTTTGAACACTATCAAAGATTCGAAAGACTAAATGACTTCTGGAAGAAGACCTATGATGTGTTATTCTCCTTAACTATATGTTATTTGCAAATGAAACTTAAAGCATAAACCATCTTCTTCTTCTCTGGCCATTAGCTCAAATATTATGGAATGCTCCCACCTTGGAAGCTATGTTGAAATGGTTATTCTGATTTCCATGTCTTGGATTATTAAGAAATTTTGTGCTCTTGGTTAAGGGAAGAAAGTTCCCATAATTGGACATCATCTTTTGAACAGTAGTAGGGTACAAACTACTGTATACAAACTGATATTAAACATAGTTGACATTTTTTAGTGGTACTAAAGAAAAAAACTATTGTTTAGAAATTTGTGCGGTATAAAAGTACTGGTTGAATGAAAACAAAAACATCAATGTGATTAACAATAATAAATAATGTATTTCTGGTTGCAATCATACAATATTATCAAATCATTTGGTATAAAATAGTTTATACAAAGAATTTGTCTCTCTACTGCTACTTCATTTCAAATTATTTGAATGGAAATAAATAAGTGCATATTTGAAGATTCATTATGCGAGGAACTTCAACATTGAAGGAACATTTTGGCATATTCACAAGTTTTGAAATCACTTTTGCAAGATTATGTTTCCCTTTATCTACCCTAACAAAAAATATATTTTCTTGCTTAGTTGGTTGATTTTTCAGCAATGTGTTTCTCTCTTTTCGATTCCTTTAATAGCTTGACTTCAATAGTTCTATTGATTCACTTCCATGGAATCTTCATATTAACTTTCTATTTTTAAACCATTAAAAGAATAAGAGTAAACAGATAAAAGAAAATCAACATCAACATCTGCAAGAAATGAAAAAGTTTGAAGCCAATGCTGACCTTAGATTTTGACTTATTTGACTTCTTTGATGCTTTCAAATCAACTTCCACTATCCTGCAACACCTTTGTTCCTCTTCCTAGAAACCACAAACAATAAGCATCCGGATTGGAACCAAAAAGTTACAAAAAGAGAATATAACATTAAGCGCGAGTGCTAATTGGTACAAAATGTCTGGTAGCCCAAAATATTATTATTCAACATATTAACCACAAACAATTATCACTCATATTGGAATCCAAAAATACAATGTAGCACATAGTGAGAGCTAATTGGTACAAGAGGCATGTGTTTAAACCCAGAGTTTTGGTTTTTAAAGTATTGTGTTATGGAAACTCAAAGCAGGATTCAGACCTCAGACCTTTAAGCAAACACAAGAGATTTCATCAGTGAAGCCAACTAACCAGGAAAGAGATTTGCTTAATACTATATTTAGAAAGACTATAAAAAAAAAAAATTTGATGATGAGCGGAAAAAACAACTGTTGCTCAATTGATTTTGGAATCGTCATAAAAATCGTTTTTGAACGTTTTCAAAGTTATTAAAAGTTTGATAAAGTTGAAAAATAAAAATTATTTAGTCTGTACTCTGTACTATAAGATAAAATTAAAAAAAAACAAAAACATTCAAAAAAAAATTCAAACAATTCAATAAATGTGTTGTTATACCTATTTGCTAAAAATAAAACGACGCACCTGGACTCCTTGAAGATAATACTTGTTAAACAACCTCAGAGTCTCCTTCACTTTAGCATGATCACTCTTCTCAGCAAAATTTACAACATTGCCATCCACCAACTCAGCTCCAGACAACGTCGATTCAACAGAAACTTTCCCTTTCTCTAACTTTTCCTCTTCAACTTCCTCCTCCTTTTCGACATTCTCCGCATCTTTCACCCTCCTTCCTCTTTTATTACTTTTACTGAACGCATTAATAGTACTCTTTTCTTCATCATCAACGTCACCATCATCAACAGCAGCTCCATTATGACCAATAATTTCATCAGTGAGAAGATCAACTCTTCGTTTCACCAAACGCAGCTTCTCCTCCCGTTGCTTCTCCTCTCTTTGCTTCTCTTGAATCCTCGCGCTCACTCTCCTCTGCGCTTTCACCACCACCATCTTCGCCCGGATTTATTGGCGTACAAGTGATTTTTAACTAGGGCTTCCTTCTCTATTATGGAGAGTGAAAATGGCGAAAAAATGAGATGGAGAATCTCAAAGAGTGAGAGAGGAGAGCTGCCAAAAAATGGAAATTTTTTTCATTTTTTATTTTTTAGGAGTGGGCAGAGGGCGCGTGCATTTAAATCGCCATATGTTTGCAAATTTTTTTGTTTTGTCTGTTGTGGCGTTTGCCCGCTCTTTGCATTTTCGGTCTCCCTCCGAAAATCTTTCGTCTCAAGAAGGGCTCCGGATTCGAGAATTTTTGGTTAAACAAAAATTATTTGGTAAAACGGCGATTTAAATTACTTGTGAAATTACATCTAAATCCCTACATTCCAAACAAAAATTATTTGGTAATACGGCGATTTAAATTTCGGGTAAAATTACATCTAAATCCCTACATTCTAACGTTTCCTCAAATGAGACTTCTATTTTTCCAAAGATCGGCGACCCACTGACTCCGTCTCCGTGGGCAAAGGACCGTGGATTTGTGGAAGTGGCTGATAAAGATCATCATCACAATGTTAACTTGAAGGAAATTTCAGTAATTAAAAGGTTATAGGACCTATTTCTTATGAATGGATTGTGTTATATTTTGAGAATAACTGCAAAATCTCAGGGACGTAGACGTTATTTAGCGACAATAATGAATAATAGCTATTGGAAGTCAAAATTTGATAACTGAATAAAGGCCAGATTACGAGAAAACATAAATTATAAATAAGGGAAAAGTATAAACACACCCTCAATGTTTAGATAAAAAAACAAAAATTCCTCTAATATTTCGAAAAAGATATTTACACTCTCATTCACTAACAGAAATAATTACTTTTAACGGAAATAATAATTTTAATATATAATTATCATTATACCCTTCTAGCACATAAAAAATAATTGTCAATTGTCCAATTTGTTCATATATTGTTAATAAAATTACAAATATATCTTCATTACCCAATTCCTCTATTTAAATTTTTATCAAATTCTCTCTTCAAGCCAAATAAATTTAATCCGTTACTCAAAAATAAAGATAAATAAAATTAGTTATTAATGTCATAAGAATAATAATTCTCTACATGTCAATCATTTAAACTTGTATAATCAACAAAATAAAAAAAAGACTAGTTACAATAATAATTACAAAAATCTGATCTTAATCGTATTAAATAACATATCCAATAGACATAAAAATTGACAAATAAAATTATTTATTAATGTCATAAGAATAATAATTCTCTACATGTCAATCATTTAAACTTGTATAATCAACAAAATAAAATAAAAAAAGACTGGTTACAATAATAATTACAAAAATCTTATCTTAATTGTATTAAATAACATATCCAATAGACATAAAAATTGATAACGGATTAAATTTATTTGGCTTGAAGAGAGTTGATAAAAATTTTAATAGAGGAATTGGGTAATGAGGATATATTTATAATTTTATTAACCATGTATGGACAAATTAGACAATTAACAATTTTTTTTATGTGCTAGAAGGGTATAAAAGTAATTATATATTAAAATTACTATTTCCATTAAAAATAATTATTTCTGTTAATTAATGAGAATGTAAATGTCTTTTCAAAACGTTAGGGAGATTTTTATCTCTTTGTCTAAACGTTGGGGGTGTATTTATCATTTTCCCTATAAATAACCCAACAATCTGACTAATGACTATCATTAAAACTGAGTGATCTTTTTTCATCCTATTATTATCACTTTTATCCTTTTAAAAGAATATTATTAATATTATAATGGGTTTTTTAAAGCTACATTAAATGTAATGTACAATCCTTTTCAAAAGAAAAAAATAACTTACAATCACAAAAAATAAGACAAAAGTAAGATATTAGTGAGTGCACATACGCTATTTATATATTATCCATTTTTTATATTATTTTTGTTCGTTGTGAGCTATAACAAATATAACTTAGAGATTGCATGCTATAATTATTATTGTAAAATTCAAATTTATTGTATCAAAAAGATTCAATTTTAGGGATAAAATTTGAGTAAAGCGATGACATGTGCTAACAATGAATGAAAATTAAGTAAAGCTATAATGGTGCTAACTTTTTACTTTTTCTTAATGTTATTCCTTATCGAGTATGAGCTGAATCATAATAAATTATTTACTTGAATAATATGAACGATATTATAATGAATTATATTACTATTAATTTGTTTAATTTATATTAGAATTATAATTAATTATTTTAGATTATTAAAATATCATCATTAATTATCCACATCATCGTCATCATTATTATTATTATAATTGATATGATTATAATCCTTTTTTTAGAAAGTAATTATTGTTATTAAAAAAACTGTTGGTATTAATAATTGTTGGCAACAACAACAATAATAATAATTTCTCTTTCTTGATCAATTAGCTTCTTCCTAGATCAATTTAGCCGTTTGGGGTAATAGAAAGATGCTGGGTTCATCGGCTAGAGTTAGGGATTTGCAATTTTTTTAATTTATATTTTTGTATTGTACAAAGGGTGTGTTGAAAAAATTGAAAAAGTAGTAGTGGTAATTTAGTCAATCTCGAGAATGGGTTATACTCCCAACCTCCCATTGGGAATCAATACTCTTAGTCTCTAATAATGAATCCCAATATTGTGTGGACTCGTTGAAATTCATTTAACCCTCATTGTATTGCATATTTGCATTTAATAAATGAAATTATTCAAATATTAACAAATTCAACCTTATTGTAATTAAACAAAATGAAATGATGAATACTTATCATATAAACTCAAAAATAAAAGTTCTTTATATCATTCTGAATCTATTAGAATTTTTTTGGTCAAATCTCCGATAAGCATAAACTCTAAATGATAACAATAGATAAAAACTGATAATATAATAGTCGAGATTAGGAAAAAGACAAAATTAATTCAGTAAGAACGAGTAGATAAAGAAAAATTGATAGAAAGAGAAGTCAGTTTATGTTTTAACCATTGTTACAATGGAGAAAGAAAATAATTGATAAGGGTAATTTTATAATTTTTGAGAACTAGTGAATAAAAAATAAGAAGTTGTAATTTGATAATTATTTTAATAAAAAAAATGGGCTTGAAAGGAAATTAATAAATTCAAATAGTTCTATCCTAATATAAGTGGAGTTTTGAGATAGGATCTTATCACCATAATAGGGTCCGGCTGTAGTACAACTATAATATCATGTTACTACAACTATAATATCATGTTAAAATTACATCCAATCGTTAGATGCACTTGAATGAGTAGGATCTACAGACATACAACGAGATTTTCCCCACCATAATGACAATTAAAGTGCCTTTGGTATTATTTTGTCATTGTTAATTTTTATACTAATTTTAGGAGAAAAAGTTGAGATTTTTGATGTGACGTTTTTTTTTTGAAAATACGTTTGGTGGCAACTTGCTTTATGATGAATGGTGAAAACTAAAAATAGCGAAAATGCATTTAATAGTTTATTTGAGAAGATGTATCTTTGAAAAGACCTTTAATAGAAATTATATTTTGATTAAATTATTAATTATATATTCCTTTAACAATATTATGATTATTATATGTATTACGAATTTTTGGTAAAAATAATAAAATCAAGTGATTTTTTAATTTAATTTTTCTATTCAAATGTCCTTTTTTTTTATTTCAGAGGGTTTTAAAAAATAAACAAAAAGAAAATATTAATAATCAAATTCTAATAGATAGATTACTTAAAAGTTGCTAAAAGAAAAACATATTAGAAACAAAATAGAAACAAAAAATTAGAATAGAGAAATATAGGTGGCATCTATTTTTTTATTTAAAATCTAAATAGATTTGAATTAACATGCATTCTGAATAGTATTGAATATTTGAATATGAAAGATTTTTTTTGAATTGTTAAAGACAAACATTAAATTAATTTTTAACTTAAAAAATTTAAAATCTAGTATTTTTATATTGGTGCCCTTACAAATTATAAATTCTAAACAAATAATAAACATCTCAAAAAACTTAAATAAGATAATATATTATTATAGTGTAAATCATGTTCAATTGAATACAACCCTTTATATTCTAAATTAGTATACGTTAATCAATTTTATTGTAGTTTATGATGTTTTTATATGAAAAATATTCATAAAAATTATGAAGATAAATATGCTAATTTGAAGAAAATAAAAAGATAAAAATAATTATAGTCTACCAATATATTATCAGAAGTTACAAGATGGGCATTAATGCTAATTATTAAATTTTATTTTGGTAAGGATGAAAATTAATTAATTAGATATGAATATTTTAGAGAATATCTTTTAATGATATCATTTAAACTTTTTTAGATTAAGTGAAAAGCTAAAAAAAAATGGCTTTATAACTTAACAACTTAATGAATTAATGACATTTATTTTTTTATCTGAAATCTGAATACATTGAATTGATTTTAAATCTGAATAGATCTGAATGTCCGAATCTGAATAATATTTTTTTATTTGAAAATAAGTATTAATTTTTTTTTCAACTTCAAAAACCTAAAAATATGTAACTTTACATTTGTAGCCTTCCTAAATTTGAATATCATATATATATATATATATATATATATATATATATATATATATATATATATTTGATATATATATATGTATGTGTATATATATATTATGTATGTATGTATGTATGTATGTATGTATGTATGTATGTGTACACACACACACACATACATTAGTACAACTCTAATATTTTATCATATATAAGCAAACCTCGTTTAAGTGAAATACATAATGATTTTTTAATTATAATATACAAATTTCCTTTTTAATAAAAAAATTATATAATTACATAAAAAGATCTTAAAAATAATACTTTTGATTACCAATAATGGAAGATTCAAGAACTTATGAGAGAAGTAAATGAAGAGGGATTCCATGACAACTTAAAAAAATAAATAAAGATAAGTTTAGTGGGTAAATGTACATGGGTGGATTTTAAGATACGTATGAAAAATAAATAATAAAGTATGAATTTTTTTTACATTAAAAATTAGTTCGCTGATTTAAATTTTTCGATTTTAAGAAAAAGTAAAAAAAATTAACTTATTTTATTAAATTAAAATTATCTACAAAATTCTATTAATTTATAAAAATAAATATTTTTAATTAATTTAATTAATTTAATTAAGTCACTTTAAGTTATTAAGTTAAAAAATAAACATTTTTTAAATTGAAAAAATACATAAATTTAATGACTTAATTGATTGAAGTTAAATTAATGAAGTAAAAATGAAAGAGCCCTTATTAAATTAAGAAAATAACGCCACTCTTGGCTAATTGTGTCCCTACAAACCTGCATGCCATGAATATTTGCATGAAAGACGATCATGGGACCCAAAAGCGATGAAAAGGTGGAAAACAAAAGCCCAAAACGCCAAAAGTACGTTCTCCACTTTCCTTTGGCAATTATGAAAAGAGTGGTGATATTTGACCCCTCATTATATCTCACCAATCCTCACTAATTATTTTTATAAAAATATTTATTTTATTCTTATATGAAATGACTTAAAAGGATAAATATATTTTAAATACACCCACATAATAATTTTTATTAATAATTAATAAAATTAGTCTAATTTTTTAAACCCTAATTTCTTTTAACTTTTTTATTTTTTTGGTGAGAATTGATTAAACCCTAATTATAATGATCAATAATATTCTTAGCCAATATTTGCTTTGTTAAACGTTCAGTCAAATCTTCTTAGAACAATCCTTGAGAAATAGAAATTCCCTTTAAGCATCATAGATGAAACAAAAAGTCATAAGAATGGTCCTTATATTGCCTGATTATTGGTTTAGTGGCATTTAATGAAACAATCTCCTTCTCATTGCTACGGAAGTATTGTTTGTAGCAAATGAACCTTTATTTCCTGATTATTGCATGATCCCATCAACCCAACAAGCACGATAACTGAACCTGTAAGTCTTGGAGTGAGAGTTCTACTGAGTGACCCATGGTTGATTGTCTTCTTCTTCTAGTAAAGGGAAAAGCGAGTTCGTTTAAAATTTGTATAAAACCCTAGAATCTAACTTTTTAAATTATCTCTTTTCATATATTATATACTCCCTGCTTTCGTAACTATGGTAGAAATTAGTTTGCAGTACTCACTAGCGGATGAAGAAGAAGTAACTTTAAAGTTTTTTTCCCTTTAATTTTTGTACTCTATTTATTTCAACACCCTAATAATTTTATATTTCTAACAAATTTTAGGATGAAAAGCCTATTAATCACGGAAACAATGTCACAAGAGAATCGAACATTGTAGATGATTGTGCTTGTGTTTTCAGCACTGACAAGGTAGATAGCTAACTTTCACTTTTTAATTTTTTATTATTAATTAATATTGTTCAAAGCTTTCTAATTTGATATATTATAATTTTGTTTTGATTAGGTTTTTAATAGAAGGGAAGAATTAATTGAGTGGACGCGAAATGCTGGCAAGAGAAATTGATATATCATTATAATAAAAAAAAGTCAGATGTAAGTGCACATGGTAGAAATCCAAGAATAATTTTTGCTTGTGAAAGAAGTGGTGCTTACAAGTGTGTTTCTAGTGAAGGTCAAAGGCCAAAATGTCCTAAGGCAACCGGAACAAAAAAATGCAATTGTCCATTCAGATTAAAAGGGCAATATTTGGCAAATGACAATTGTTGGGTTTTGAAAGTGATATGTGCAGAACATAACCATCCTGCAGCAAAACATCTTGAGGGGCACTCATATGCAGGTAGACTTACTGAAAAAGAGAACAACTTATTGATTGATATGTCAAAAAGTAATGCAAGGCCAAAGGATACACTATATACGATAAAGCAAAGAGATTTATATAATGCTACTACTATGAGGTCTATTTACAATGCAAGACATAGATACAAGGTTAAAGAATTAGCCGGTAGATCAAAGATGCAACTACTCATCAGCAAATTGACTGAGCATAACTAAATTGAGTGGTATCGAAGTGATGCTGATACAGACAGTGTTAAGGACTTTTTTTGGGCTCATCCTTTTGCAATTGACCTATTACGGGCATTTCCACATGTGTTAATTATGGATTGCACATACAAGACCAACATGTATGTTTTTCCATTACTAGAGGTGGTTGGTGTCACCTCAACTGAGATGACATTTTCAGTATGTTTTGCATATATTGAACGCGAGCGGGAGGATAACTACAGTTGGGCAACAGAATAAATTGAAAGGTTTTATGGATAATAATATGTTACCGAGTGTAATTGTGACAGATAGAGAGGTAGCACTAATGAATGCTATTCAAAATGTTTTCCCAACTGCAACTCATCTTCTGTGTAGATGGCATATCTCAAAAAATATTTTAGCTAATTGTAAGAAGTTATTTGAGACTAATGAGGTATGGGAATCTTTCATTACTAGTTGGAATATATTAGTACTATCTGCCACAAAAGACCATTATATGCAACACCTAGGACTTTTGGAGAGTGAATTTGTTAGATATCAAGAAGCTATTGATTATGTGAAGAACACATGGCTGACTAAGTATAAGGAAAAATTTGTTGCAGCTTGGACTGATTCAATAATGCATTTAGGAAATACAACCTCAAACAGGTAAATATTCATTAAAATATATTCTTATATTTAATTTTATTATTGAAAAAATAACTTTTTTTTGGGTATTTTCTTAACAGGGTTGAGACATCTCATTCAGCATTAAAAGGCAACTACAATCATCACGAGGAACTTTTGAGACGTTATGGACTAAAATCCATGCTTTAGTAGAACTGCAGCATACAGAGATTAAAGCTTTGTTAGAGAGAAGTTCAACAACAGTGCAACATGATTTCAAACCTTCAGTTTTCAAGGAATTGCGAGGATTTGTTTCACGAAATGCACTCAACATGATATTTTGTGAGTCTAAACGAGCTGATTATATTGGTCTAGATCCATTGGCTCGTGGATGCGTAGTTCGACGCACTCATGGAATTCCATGTGCACATGAGATTGCAAGGTATAAGCATGAAGGAGGACCTATTCCTTTGTCTTCTATAAATCTACATTGGAAGAAACTAGACTTATTACCTACTACCAAAGCTGAAACTACATATTTAAGTTGTTCAACTGAGATGGAGATGATTTTGAAGCGTTTTAATAATAATGATTACACTGGAAAGTTACAGATTTTGAAGAAGTTAAAAGAACTAGCAAATCCAGCATCAACTTATTTATTGAGCCAGAAGCTAAAGCAAGAACACGAGGCCGACCTTCTTCAAAGGCAGATAATTCTACTCGTCGAGATCCATCCAAATTTGAACATGTATTATCTGCATTGAATAGTCATTCTCCACATTTATCTTCAAGTAAGATTTCTATACAATCTAAACTACGACAAAGAAAAAATGTGCATAAGTCTCAACTTCCTAAGCATTCTTCTTTCATTGATTCATTTCCACAAGGATTGCGGCCATATATACATCATGTTAAAGATGTTGCTGCAAATGGTAATTGTGGCTTTCGTATTGTGGCTGATTTAATTGGTTTGGGTGAGGATAATTGGATTCAAGTGAGGAGGGACTTAATTGATGAATTAAAAAGCCACTTTGATGACTATACCCAAATATTTAAGTATGCAGGTAGATCTGATGAGATTCTACAGTCACTTTCATATTTTGAAAGCAATCCATCAAATGATTATTGGATGACCTTCCCTGAAGCAGGATATCTTATCGCTTCTAAATATAATGTTGTGCTGATATTCTTATCTCAACTTCAGTGTCTCACTTTTCTTCCACTCAGATCAACTCCATTACCACGGCCCTCTCAAAAGATTATTGCAATTGGATTCATTCACAATTGTCATTTCATACAGGTAGTTTTTTAGACTTTTTGTTAATAATTGTTATTTCATAACTCAACCCTCTAAGAAAAGAAAAGAAAAAAGATTTTTTTAACACTTGTTAACTATGATTTTTTCAATATTTTACTTTTTAATTACAGGTATTCATGAATCCAGGTTCACCGATGCCACCA
This sequence comes from Citrus australasica, assembly GCA_029618585.1. Taxonomy (NCBI): domain Eukaryota; kingdom Viridiplantae; phylum Streptophyta; class Magnoliopsida; order Sapindales; family Rutaceae; genus Citrus; species Citrus australasica. Next base: position 7,891,302 of record JARCIV010000002.1, on the reverse strand, counting down.
ATAGCAAGTAGTTGGTTAAAATATCATTCTTCTGTAGCAGAAGGATGGGCAACTCCATATGATAGGAACATTATTGCTTTTAAAGATTTAGTACCTAATGTAGCAAGTAAAGACACAATTGATTTGGATGACCAATAAGTGTTTCCATTATTTATTGTTTTTTTAAATGATTTGGGCAAGTTGTTTTGTAATAAGTATTTCAATTCATATATTATTTAGAAACTACAATTTTACCCAAAGAAACTGCAACAGCTTATTAACACTAAGAGGGGATACAGAGCCACTGGTTGAATGTAGTACCCAACTACCCATTGTTACAATATTTGGAGTAAGAGCTACGAAAATCAGTTTATTTGTGCTATTAGATATCATGTCGATGTTTTAATTGCCTGGTTTTCTCAAATCCTTAAAACTGATTGTTATTAGAAAGGAATTAATGGGGAAAGGAAAGTCATGAAAAGTTCTTCTGTTGTGTTAACTGAAGCCAGGCAGCTGTTGCTTTGGAGAAATTTGTACTATTGAGTGAGTATTTCATTAAGAGGAAGCTATATTCGGATTTTTTTTAAAAGAGCTATATCCAGATGTTGATATAGGAATAAATAAGATTTAATTGGTTTTTACTTTTGTTATTTCTTGCAAGTGTAAATAGGTTAAAAAATTGTTAAATATGTGATATGAGCAAGGGAATTACCATTAGGAGGGTTACTTGAGAGTTACAATAGCTACTTTTGAACCTAATTCTACTTTGATAGATTCATAATGCATGCTTATTTAAGAAATTTGGTCACTTTGGTGGTCAAAATCTACTCGGCAGTTGTAAAACTTCATATATTGTATATAGAACAAAAAAAAAACAGTAATGATCATTTTTACAGAGAATGAAAGTAATAATTTTATTCATTCAGTAAAAATGACAAACACTTGGAAGACTATTCACAGCTATGATGAAATACATAAATTCTCCAATTTGTAAACAAAAAAAACAACCAGTCAAGATACTCAAAGAACTGGAAAAGCCAATACAAATTGAAACTAACTGCAATACTTAAATATATAATTTCTTGAATTTGTAAACACCACACCTCCGCATGCTGAAAAAGGTAACTGCACTAGCAAGAAATTCCAGAACTATCATGTCTACCCCCTTGGCAAATTCTTGTATTTCTATACTCACTCTGGGCTTGATAGACTTAGCATGATACTTTGATTTTTTAGGATTGACTTGACATGGTTCGTGGTCCAATCCTTACTGGAATTATTAAATTCTTTTCCATGGTTACGGTGGCGATTATGAGAATTTTTTTTCTGTTTTAAAATAATTTTTATAAGTTTTATAAATGGGTGCATGAAGTAAGATAAAAATTATAATAAGGGTAAATTAGGAATTAAGTGGGGTATATTAAGAGATAAAAGTTAATTTAAAATTCTTAATGGAGTTAATTGAAAAGTGGGGGTTTGTGAGATAAAATTAGGGGGTTAAATATCACCACTCTTATGAAAAATATGAACATATTGTTCACATAAAAAATTGAAAACTCACCAGTGCAAACTGCTAGCAAACATATTTTATTATTTTTTATTTTTGTACAACGAGAAACAACAGATCAAAAATAATATCAAACGCATCCTTAGTCGGTATTTGGTTGGCAGAAACAATAGGAAAGGAGAGGAATAGAAAAGAAAGGAAGGAAACAAAATGAGTGAAAAAGAGGGCAATAAACAATTGACTCAAATGCATTACACATATAATGCACCTGAGACTGGGCAGGCGAAAAATGAAAAGAAGGCATTCACTTGGAAAGTTAAATTCAAAATTAGAATGATTCTACTCAAAATTAAAAGTGTATCTAAACCGACTAAAAAGCACATTGGAACTACAAAAAAGAACACACTCATGTCAACCTGCAAAATAGAATGAAATCTGCTTCCAAAGGTTCTATCTGCAGAAAGATTATAGACATCTCGATTAGCAGAACTCAGATCTATGTTACAGTTCATAAATTGAATATGCAGAGGTTGAATGAAGCATTGATGGAAGATCCAGATTTTACGAGATGTGATGATGTTCTGGACATTCTTCCGGTGCTATGTGATCATGATGCCCATGGCTCTCTACTCTGTCTGCCATCATAGACAGGGAAGGATGTATCTCTGGACAGGGGAATAATAGCTTCAGACGGAAAGCATCAACACCATTCAAATAGTACCGGAAGAGCCGTTTTGCTCTAATAAACCCAAGACGGCCATATAGTGCAAGAGCTCCTTTGTTTGTGACTTCTGCTTCCAGTGTCACCTTCAGAAAATATTAGTGAGATGATCAGCGAATGACTCACTCAATCTAGAGCAATGCTCCAACGTGCATAAAAAATGATCACAGACCAGTTGACAACATGAAGCTCAGTAAAGAACATTTATGTAGATAGATCAAGTTGGATAAGCAAAAACTCAAATGGTTTCAAAATTCATCAGAAATCACCCTGAATTTCTGAAAGTGCAAGAAACAGCCTATACAATTTGCAAAAACCTAACTGACACTGAAAGTTGTTGATGAAAATACAAACCAGCGGGTACCCACTCATGATTAGAACATACCAAAAGAGGTCGCTTAAATTTACCACTACATTTTTCATCCACAGCAGAGTTTTCTACTAATGAAAAAAAATGGTAAAGTTCTAATTTCTAAGGCATAATTTGCGAACTTTTCCCCATATATTCCACTCTCCCAATAACTTCCAGTAAAATATGACCTCAATAAAAACCAATAACTGGCACAAACCCATCTAGCCAGCAAAATATCAGTGAGCATAAGTGAAAACCATGAAGAGTAATGGTTAATTCAAAACACAAGCTATGAACACTTAATACTATGCAGTAAAATAGTTATCTTTAGGCATGGACGAGTGTTGGTACAAATATGAGCAAGGGCAAACATACAACTCCTAGTAACCAATTTGTTTGTCTAATAAAATGCACACATGAGAAGAATTTTTTTTAATATAAATTCAGACCAAATTCAAGGAAAATATCAATAAATCAATATGCAGGCATTTCTTAATAAAACAAGATGGAACTGGATCAGCTACACTCTTCAAAATATACATTCCATTACTTCAAACTTTTCTTGCACTTTTATGCTTTCATGGTGTAAAGCACATGATAGTTTTTGGTTGCTTGAAACAAAAGCTAATTGTCTCATAACTTAATATTGAAATTCTCTCCACAACTCTGTCACTTTATCAGTCACAATAGATTGAATAGAATGACGTGCAGACACGAGACATAATGCATGAGAACAAAATCAGAAAGCTAATGTACCTCTTCACAGCCCGATTCCATCATCACCTTAATCGATCTAGTAACAAGCTCAGTCGCTGAGATTCAAAGAAAACATAATTCTTTATTAGTCATAAACTTGTGGAATGCATAAAGATGATGAACTAGTCCCCTTAAATTTTAATGAAGGCCTTAGATGAATCTGGATGATGCATCATTTCACAAAACAGTTTTAAATTTTTCCAAATCCAAAAAACTACAAAGTCCAGAGGTTCTACATCTTGAAAACAGTTTTGAGATAAGAGCATAATATAACTCTTCAAAAGTTGAAATGTCTGGAGACATTTTCATCATACTTTGGAAATAAACATGATGAATGCACCAGTTTCAAGTTTAGTTCACTAAACAATATCAGGGGTTCAATGATGTTTATTCTAATAATGAAAATGTTGATTTAAAAAAAAAAGTTTTGGAATCATACTAGCAGAAACATTCTTATATTTACAAAATGGTAACCAACAGGCCCTTACAAACACATATTTCGAATTCCACTCAATTTCAAATTTTTAAAAGCAATATCATTGAAGATAGCAAGTAACAACATCATAAGTATTAATAAATATCTGGAAAAAAAAATTAAATTTCATCAAGTAAGACAGCTTAACACATGTAGACTTATATAACGTTTCCATATAGAAAGAAATTAATGCCCTTATATGCTAAACTTGCAATAAGAAAAAAGAGAATTACCAATGCCTCTTCCACGATAAGGTTTAATAACTACCAACATTGCAATGTAACCTCTAAACGTACTTCGATGCTCACCCATTTTACAAACAACTGTCCCCACGCATTTACCTTTGTGAAATGCCTATCAAATTACAAATTGAAGCCAACCCATTACTTAAAATTAGAAAAGTAAATTAAATAAATTCGATGTTAAAGAAAAAGGGCGGTACCAAGAAAGAAAGGTGGGGCCAGAGATAGACGAAGTAACGGTAAGTGAAGATTGAGTAGGGTTCGCTAAGTTCTTGATCGACAAGGTTCATGATCAACGGCAGGTGATGCTCGCCACCGTAGCTTACGTACTCTATCTCTGGTGGGTCGAACTCCGCTTTGTGTATTCTTGCTTCTTCTTCTTCTTGTTCCATTGTTTCTTTCAGTTCGCTTCCGAGAAGGAGAGCAGCGAGCAGAGAAGGTGACTTTGGATGTCTTCCACTAAATCAACCGAGCTAATTTTATAACAACACTCTTTATATTGGGCCAAGAACGGGAGGGTCAGTTGGCCCAACTGCAAGCTCATTTGTGTGTCCATGTGTGTATTTTTATCTTTTTCATATTTAGCTAGAAATTTTATTAATTAGTTTTAAATACATGAACATAGTATAAATATAATAGTTATATGAGACCATTTTTGTTGTTGTTAATATTATTTATTAAGAATTAGGTTAACTTAGTGTTCCAAAAGTAAAAAAAAAAAGAATTAGGGTGTATAAAGAAGAAAATATAATATTATAAAAAATTTGAAAAGAATACAAATCCAGTGAAAATTTGTTGCATTTTAATTTCTCATTGTACTACTAACGGGTAATCACTCCTAACTTTCATATAACTAAGATTCTGTCATTAGAACATAATAAATAGGAAAATGAAAATAATATGTTATTATCACAAAATTTCCTTGTATACGTATTATTAGAACATAATAAACAAGAAAATGAAAATAATGTGTTACTTATCAAAAAATTTAAAGTAGTTATAAATTTATTACTAATAATCATTCAAAAACATATCCCAAATGATGTATATTTATGAGATGAACGAAGAAAAAAAATTAATAAATTATTTTGAAATTGGGTAAAACCATTGATCGCTTAATAAATGTTACATCATATTACCCTTAATTTTAAATTCGCATATTATGATAAAATGTTAAGAGGGCATTGATTAGCATTATTGATAATAGTCTAGTGGTCTACGTAATGTTACTTTCCACATGCTTAACTTCTTGATCTTTATTTGAAGTTAGAACTAGGCAAAGGCCGAATGCAAAGCTCGTACGGGGCTGGCTTGGGCTTTTAGCCCAGTCCTATAAAGCTTTATGCAAACCTTTATGGCAAGTTTGGTTGCAGTTTTTTTTTTTTTTTGTGATTTCTGATTATTATGAAAAAAATTAAATTATTAGTAAAAGTGGAAAAAAGAAAATAAAAAACACAGCCAGACCACCGACAAAACGTAATGTCTACCAAACCATTATTTTACCGGCCAAATAAAATTCACCGGACCTTATCAATCACCGCGCATGTAATTACACAGCCGCCACCGCCAGAATTTCAAACCACCAAACCTTCAGGTCCGCTGTTCAACTCTTCTTTTCCAGCAACTGTGAACTAATTGCACCTCACTGCCACCGCCACCGCGGCCGCAGCAGGCGCCACCACCAGCCATCACTGCGCACCAGACGCACCTCACCACAGCTGAAAGTAGTTCAAAAGGAGTTCTGGCTGGGGAGGGAGTTCCCCTCTCCGGCCGGTAGTCTTTTCTTTTCTCTTTTCTTGTTTTCTATTTTATTTTGTTTTATTATTGTATCAACTTTTTTTATCGTGCTTCTTGTTATGTTGTGTCGTGTTAGTTGTATTATTTTGCATGATTTTATACTGCATCACTGCTTCTATGATGGTTTTGGTGGTCTGCATAGAGGGTATTGGTTCAGTGTCCGGACCAGGATCGCGTCAGTGTTCAGATCGGAAGGGTACGCCTGTATTGAAGCTGTTGAGAGCTTTAATAGTGGTGCATTGAAGTTCCAATGGCTTGGGGCGAGATTCTGATGGCCTGCAGGCCTGGGGCTGGGATTCCTGGATCTTGAGACTTTTTGGTGAATCGTAAGAGTGGTTTTTTCTGCGGTTTCGAGACTTTATTATTATTATTAAAAAAATTATCACTGTATCATTTTTATTTTATTTTATTTTTATCCGATTACTATAAAATTTTAATATATGTTATATAATATTTTTTTTTACATTTATATCAACTAGTTACTTTTGTATTAACACTATTAAATAATTTTAATAAAATAATAATTTTACCCCTAAATAAATTAAAAGACCATTTTATTTTATAAAAATTTTAAAAAATAAAAAAATATAATGATAAAAATATTCATAAATTTAATAAAAATAAATCCTAAAATTAAAATTTTTATTTTTAATAAAAATTATTTAATTTAAAATTATAATTATAAAAATAATTGTAAAATTTTAGAATTTAATAAAAATCCCCTAAATTATTAAAATTTTAGGATTTATTCTTTTAATAAATAAATTCGGTTATTTTAATAAATTTTTACAAAATTATAATTTTTAATAAATAAATTCATTTATTTATATTAAAATTTTGTAAACTTATAATTTTTAATAAAAATAATTATTAACATTTTGTAAAATTTAAATTTAGTAAAAATCAGTTGAGCACTTCTATTTGGAATTTTTTTATTAAATTTAAGAATATTTTTATGATTATACTTTTTAATTTTAAAAGTTTTTATAAGATAAAATAGTCTTTTAATTTATTTGGGGGTAAAATTTTCATTTTATTAAAATTATTTATAATAGTGTTAATGCAAAAGTGGGTAGTTGATATAAATGTGAAAGAAAAGGTAGTGCAAAGTAAATGTTAAAATTTTGTAGTGGCTGGATGAACAGAAGACAAAATAAATATGATGCAATGATAATTTCCTTATTATTATTACATGTTTGAGTTATGAGATTATAATTATATTGAGGCTTTTGTTATATATTACATAATAAAGTAACATACATGATTATGTCGTAGCCGTTGGATGAAAATCCAACGGTTGTAGAAATAATATAATTTTATTATCTTCTATTTTCACCACCGTTAGAATTTTCATCTGACTGCTATATAATCATGTATGTTACATCATTATGTAACATAACAATCTCCATATATTAAATTATGTTGTATTACCAGACACAAAGAATTTTCTTCTTTCGGTTGGAAAACGGTTTCATCTCCAATAGTTGAAGAGGGTTCCTTTGGTACTACTTCATTAGATCTTAAGTTAAGAAATCATTTAGTCTCATTTCAATTGTTATAAATTTATAGTGTTTAAATTTATGAATTATTTTTAGGCATTGTCCTAATCTCGGCTTGAGTTTTGGGTATTATTCTATAGTTGTACCTAACCTTGATGTAATCTTTTAGCTACATCCATGTGACGTTTTAGTTTAAGTGATTATTAATCTTTTAATGGAAGAGATAGGTGGCATTTGTTTTTTGGTTTGAAATCTGAATAAATCTGAATTAGTCTGAATTTTGAATAGTTCTGAATGTCTGAATTTGAATAATATGTTTGTTTTTTCGTCTGAATCTCGAAAAATAAGTATTAAGTTGTTTGTTTTTTTTAACTTAAAAAACTGAAAATATGTACTTTTACATTCGTATCCTTATTCAATTCAAATGTCAAATAAATAATATATTAAATACCACAATATTTTAACATTTATAAATAAAACTAATGATGAGATTATGATGTGAGGTAAATGTCTACGGGTGAGTTTTGGAATAGACATGAAAGATAAATTATAAAGCATGAATATTTTTAACATTAGTAAGTAATTGACTTAATTCAGATTTCTCTATTAAATAAAAAGTAAAAAAAATTGGCTTATTTTATTAAGTCAAGATTATGTAAGAAGTCTCATTAAGTTATAAAAATAAATACCTCTAATTAATTTAATTAATTAAGTTAAATCACATTAAATCATTAACTTAAAAAAAAAAAACGCAACCATAATTTCATCTAAAAAGAAAAAAACTTTTGTTGCAGTTAAATTTCATAGGGTAGGAGGACTAATTTCATGTTTAGTACTAAAATTTTAAGTTAGGAAAAGTAACCAAGGGCCCACCATATTATCTTAACTAGTAACAAAAATGTGTCCTTGGAACTTGGATGACTGCTGAGATTACGTTTTCAAAACTAAAATTTTATTCTAAAGTATTCATAGGATAACACACTTAATTTTAATTGATTATTTATTTATTGTAATTATTTTTAATTATGTATTATTATAAACATTGCAATTTATATTTTTAACTTCAAATTATAATATTATTTTAAACGGAGATTGCCACTTTTCCCCTACAGTAATTAACATGTACCACTTACCACCCTTCTGTTTTTATAATGGCCAAAAACCCCCTTGACAACATAAGTTTACAATATTACCCTTATTTTTAATTACTCTTTTATTTACATTTATTATAAATTAAATAAATTACATGAATAAAAACTAAATAAAAAAAATCAAGTATTAAAAATAATAAATATATATTTTGATATGAGCAAAAAAATTAATAATAATTTTTTTTGTAATTATTTATTATTGAACATTTTCTTATAATAAACATTTTGTAATATTTTAAAATTAAATGTAAAAAGTATAGGCAAAATATTTTATTACTTATCTTATAATAAATTTTTATTCGTCATTCAAATTTTCTTATTATAATTTTTTTATCATTTTATAATAACTTTCTTATATATTTATTATAAGAAAATTTGCACAAAATAAAAAAGTACAAGAAAAAATTTTATTATTAATTTTTTTTCACATATCAAAACATATATTTCTTATTTTTAATGCTTAATTTTTTATTTAGTTTCTATTCATGCTATTTATTTAATTTATAATAAATATAAATAAAAAAATAGTTGAAAATAATGGTAACATTGTAAATTTATGCTATTATGGGGGTTTTTGGTCATTATAAAAACAGCAGGGGGAAAATGGTATATGTTAATTACTGTAGAGAGGAAATTGACAATAACCCTATTTTAAATTTACATATTTACTTATATTGTTATTTAAATAATTTCTATATAATTTATAGTTAAGTTTAAACTATTAAGTAATATATATTTTTTACTTTCTATAATAAAATAGTAACATCATAATATAAATTGTTACAAATAAAAACATTTAATTATAATTAAAAATATTTTTATTTATATTAAATGAATCTTCATTTATAATAATTCAATTAAACTATGATTAGATAAAAATTTATTTATTTTGAATTAATAAATAATAAATTATAATAATATATTGTTAACTTAATTAAACATAATAATTCATAAATATTAAAATTATATTAACATGTAATAAAAAATTGCTTATAATAATGTAAATAATAAATTATAATAAATATTATCATTAGTTTTTAATAACACACAATCAATATTTAAAAAATTATTAATTTATGATATTTATTATAAATAAATTATTTTTTATTTAAATAATATTTTAATATTATAATTCATTTTTTATTATATCTTAATATTATTTTGCTTATATAGTTTTTAAATAATAAAAAACAATATTTAAAATATTTAGTTAAATTTTTCTAAAATGATAGATTATTAAATAATTATTATATAAATATTCAAAATATATTTAATAAATGTAAATAAAATTATATTTAGATTTAGATTTAGATTTTATTGTTTAATTAATAATGGACGTTGATTGGTGTAATAAATAATACAAAAAAAATTTCGTTAATAATAATAAGAAATCACAAATTGTAATCTTATGATATAAATTATTATAAATAAATTTTAAAATATTTTTAATTTTTATCCAGTTTTTATTTGTAGTAATGTAATTATACTATGATTAAATAAATATTCATTTATTTTAATTAATTTTAATAATAACAATAAGCTTTTAGAATGCAATCTATTCCTCAACTACACTAAAATGCAAGACGATATTAAATATAATTCAATCTTATTCTATCTTATCTTATCTCATCTCATTCTATTCTATCATATCTTTTCTTATCTTATCTTATCCGGCATACCAATAGTTTATTAATGTTATAAAATATAATAAATCATATATGTGGATATCCGACAACTATATTAATGTAGGTAACTCTAGACTTTTTTTACTATTATTTGAGGTCATATAGTTTGATAGAATTTCATAAAAAGCCTAGGTTACTTTTTATAGTAAGATAAATGGATAATCCACATTTGGACCATCTTGGACCGGAAAGAAAGAGTATGGCTCCCAAATGAGACCCACCATTTAATCAAAAAGTAAGTGAAAAAATTTGTCCCATGAGGCCTATGGGATGAGTAGTTTAGGATAAATGTAAATAGTTAATTTTTTATTAGTTTCATTACCACAACAACAACAATAATAATTATTTTATAATAATAAAATAAAATTAAGAAATATTTTTGTAAGTAAATGAATTTTAATACTTATTTATTAAAAAATAGCTAATAAAAAATTACATAAATACAATTCATTACAAATATACTTAATAAAATAAATGTTATATATTACATTTTTTAATAATAAATAGTTTATTTTTTAATATTATAACAATAAAATTTGCAATATATCCAATCCCATGCTACACAAAAAAAATATATATATACAAGATGAATATGGTACTAAATGTAATCGTATCACATCCAACCGTATCATATCTTATTTCATTTCATCCCATCTTACCCGTGTATCAAACATGTCCTTTAGTTTTTAGTTTATTAGTATGTAATTATACAAACTCCATATATTTATATTCTCGTATATCTAAATATATTATTTTGTTATTAAATTTTTGGTTTTATCGTCCCTCATGAACAATTACGCTCATTACAATGAAGTTTTGTTAATAAATATTCTTGGCTTTTGAAGCATGAAGTTAAATTTTTTTAATAATAATTAGGAATATTATCCACCGTCCACCCGATTTTTCTCACTTTTTCATAAATACACAATTCTTCATTTTTTTTTGCTACGCTCCACCTGAACTTAAATTGTTTTACACATTTCCACCTCAGTTTTCAATCCGTTAAGGAAACTAACGGAATATTTTTTAAATTACTTTTTTACCCCACAAATGGAAAATTACATGCCCTAAAACGCCAAAAAAAAATACATTAAACATTGTAGCTGTTACCTCCCAACGGCTACAATTTTGAGTATATAAACCCATGAACTCAGTAACAAGCATGCATGAAACCTGTGCCATTCAAGCAAATATACTAGTTGCTCACAAACCAGCCACAACTCACAATAGTTCATTCATATAAATTTGCTCATACAACCTAAAAATTTTGTTCATACAATCCATAACCGATCACCCAAACATTCAAGCCAACAATTGTCCATTCATTCAACCACTCAAACATTTATTCATTCAAAGACAAAAAGTACTCAACCATCACCCAAATATCACCTGCTTAACCATTCTTTCAAACACATCATCCACACATTAAATTCTAAAATGGCATCAACTTATAATTCAATTTTTGCAGTCAGTGGACAGCCATATACAAAAGTTAAATGCACTCCAATTCACTGCTGGTGTGGTGTGCAGGCATGTGCTATGGTTTCCACTGAACGACATAATTGTAATGCAATGTTTTGGTCATGTAGGTTCAATAAATGCAAGTTTTGGCAATGGTTTACAACTAAAGCTCTCATATACCCTAGTAATAGTGACCAGATGGCAGATAATCAAAATTTATAGGTGAATGCAGTTAACTTTCGAGCTGATGATGTGGCGAAGATAAAGAAAAGGCTAAGGGTCATTGAAGGTAGGCTTAAATGCATAATAATTATGCTAGTATTTGTCTGTGCAATTGTGTTTACTAAAATGTAATATATCCCAATTGTCCAAAATATGCATGAATGAAATGAGTTTAATTATGTCCTAATTGTCCTAGACTTGATTGTGCTTAAATACATCGTAAATAATATAACTTCAACCATAATAAATAAAAAATAACATATCTAATTATCCAAAAAACAGCCAAAATAACCATTAATAATATCATCAAAATACAGCACAAGTAACAATGAACTTCCATATAACCAGCAATATTCCAAAATAACCAGCATACCAGCAATATTCCAAAGTAACTAGCAATATTCAAAACTAACAACCAAAATAGCAAGTTCAAATATTTTTAGTTTGTTCTCATTCATCATTACAAAGAACTTGTCACATTTAAAGCTTGAGATGGATTTTCAGATTGTGACAGTCCCTGACTTGATTGCCTTTTTTTAGTTCCAGCATCTCCAAAGCCAACTTGAGCCCTTATTTTCCTCGTTCCAGTATTAGAACTCTGACTTGGACCACTTGGTATCTAAATATATGTTATGTTAGTTTAAGAAATTAAACAAAAAAAAGACAAAAAGAACTTAAACAAAAAAAAAATACCTTTCTTGTTGTTTGTGATGCAGCAGCTTTTGAAACAATTGACATTACTGCCAATGCCTCTAAAACATATTGATTTATAAATGAATCTTACGTTATGCATAAAACAAACTAGACAACCACAAAAAATGAAATATACATGCAAGTCAGCACATATTTTCTTCTTTTTATTGCCTGTTGTAAAGCATTTAATGGATGACTTGAAGTGATTGATGCCTACAAAGCATGATATCAGTTATGGTTGACAGTATACATATAATAAATAATAACAGTTACATATGATGTATAATAATAAACTATTAAAAAAATGACAGTAATATATTGCCCATACCTGAGAGTTATTATTTTTAACTATACTTGCCCTTGCAACAAATAGCCTTAATGGACAGGACCTCACATTATGGTTGGAGCCACCACAAAATGAGTAAATAACAAAAAAATTTCTTTTCTTTTTTTAGGCTCATTTTCTGGATTTTTTAGGCCTTCCAACTTTTTCCTGCACAATTAGTGGATCAATCAATGGTCTTCTTGTACGCTCTCATATGCATTGATGCCGAAGGGGGCTAAACATCACTGATTATGTATTGAGGTAAGCCTGTCTAGCAAACCATGTTGGAACATACTCCTCAATTCTGTGTCTTGCATATCCAATGGCAGCCATCGCATGTTGAGAAGGGAGGCCACAATTTCCCAATAACCGCAATCACACGTTCTAGTCTCTAACTTCACTATAAACCTTCTAGGTGGATTATAGGCTGCATCCATGACTTGAAAATTCAGCTCACTAGAAGCTTAGACAATCATTTTCTGTGCAAGCTTTCTTTTTTTGTCCAACTCTCTCGAAACTTTAGGTGTCAGCTGTCATTTCCAAGTGGCTTCCTCATTTCTTCTCTTTGTAAACCATTTCATAAGTCTACATATGATTTCTTCAAGCATTGTCAAGCACGATTTGTCTCGATAAAGTAATATCCAGTTGTTGAAGCACTCCGATGCATTGTTATCAGTCCGATCTACCATGCAATTTCTGTCATATGTGTGCATCGACCAATTATAACCATTCAGTTCTCTTTCCAGCCATTCTAGTGCAGCCTTTTTTACAGCTTTATCTCTGTCATTGCCTCCTCAAAATCATGCTTGTTACATCTCTTAGTAACTTTCCAAAACAATTGTTTCAACTATGTACCAATAAATGACTTAGAAAAATTAGCATAAACATGCCTAGAACATGCCTTATGATAAGCAGTGCGTCATTTGTTTGTAATTACATTAATCAGCCCTTTTTGTCTGTCACTAACAAAAGTCACCTGCCTTCCATCATTTAGATAACTATGCAAGTGCTCCATAAACCATTCCTATGTCTCCATATTCTCAATCTCGCAAACACATACTGCCAATGGATAATCCCATTATTGCCATCCACGCCAATAGTAGCTAACAGTACTCCAGCATTTTTACCCTTTAAGTGACTTCCATCTACTCCAATAAAAGGTCTACAGCCGTTAAGAAATGCATTTATACATACCTTGTTGGGTATAGAAACATTATCACACAACACCTTACATATCGCTCCCGGATTATCTTTGTGAATGGCTGCAGCATACTCAAACAATTTCTGATATCCCTTTGAATGATCCCAAAAAACCTTCATTCATGCATTTTCTCTAGCCCGATACAATGTCATATTTTCAATATTCAAACCATATGTCTCTTGCATAAAATTCTTCAAAAGATCAATTTTCACATTCGGGTCAACAACAACTTGACTTTTTATTTTAGTAGCTACCCAAGCAGAAGTAACTTTGATTGTTTTGCTGGTAAGTCTGCACTCATGCTTCTTATTGTATTCCCGTAATATAAAACCAATTTCATCATTCAGTTTTGCATCAGACACATACCTTGGATAGTTAGCCTCTTTACAAGTACCCACAAATCTTCTTGGATCACTATATACTGTTTTGATAGCAAAACCTTTCCTAATCATCACCTCATGTACTATCTCTATAAAATGAGCAACATCTCTAAACACATATCCTAATTTTAGCTCTTTTTTTCCCATAAACACCCACTCTATACTCATGTTACTGTATGTAATTAGTCAATTTGAAAGTCCCGAGCTCAATATCATCATCAGAAGAATCAACGACCCCTTTTACCTCTTTATTATCATTGGATAAACTACCATATGAATCAGAATCAATTTCAGTTTCAGCAGTGCCTTCACTGTCCTTATGAACAAAAATAACTTCAGCAGTACCATCAACTTCAGTTTGCATGACTTCTGCATTAATATCATCATCGTTGTAATAATTTTCGTTCGAGTTGTTAGATAGTAATGCATCTTCGTCAAATTTATCAGCCTTAACAGTAGCTTGTCCCTCAACAACTTCTTTTCCAACAATAGTTTATCCCCCAACAGAAGCATTTTCCCCGACAGAATCATTTAATTAATTAATCAGCTCATCAGGCAACACCTAGGTTAGCCAATAATACATGCAGTAAAGTAGAATCTTGAAACTGAGGGTATAACACTGGTGTAACTTCAACTATAAGAGTATTAACACCCAAAGCCTGATGAATTTTAATCAAAAATTCTAGCCCAAAATCTGAATCTAGTGTTCTTAACATTATTCTCCGGGGTCGTAACGTTTAACATAATTTTTGAAGTAGAATCAAACACATATGGATTCGTAATCTTTAAAACAACATCTTTAATCTTCACAACTGTTCAATCAGGCTGAAGCAACCCTAAAATCTTCTTCATTCATTAAAAAGATATAATTAACTCTACTTGTCGAGTCCAAAAACAAAAAAAGATTCAGCACTGGTATAGTTCTTAAGTTTTGCAACAAAGCAAAGTATTGATCATTCAAACTACTTATATTTATAGTACAATGTTAATTCCTGAACTATATTAGTTACTGAACTATATAAACACAAACATTCTAATTTTGCATGCAACAACCAAATTTTCACCAAGGGGTTGAGAGATATGGATATATATAGCTAGGGTTTAAAGTATTTCAAAAAACCAAGACTCATAGTTTAGTAACTAAAAATTTTCAAAAGCCCCAAATTTTATATGTATACCACATGCAGAAATACATGAGTAGGCAGGGGATAAAAATGCATTCAACTATAGTAGCACAATCTTCATGCATTTGCATCTCAACAGTCGAAAACAACATATTACTCCTCAATTTATCATTACCCCCAACAAATTTGTTACAAATCGACTTAATCTATATTCTAGGGTTTCCAGTAACAACGATTAACAACAATCAATAGATATTGTTTCAAAAATATTGTTTCATTTGAAAAATTAAATGAAAATAAGTAAATAAAACAAAACTTACTTGATTGTAGCTTCAAACCCCCCAAAAACCAAAACGCCGCGACTTCTCAATAGCTCACTACTTTCGTCAATGCCTCTGAATCTTTGAATTAACAAAATATTTGAAACTTAAGCGTGGTTCATTAATGAAAATGCATGGAAACTATAAGAAAAATGGCGGGATTTTGTTGCTTGTTCATGCATGGTGGTGAGGAATAAACTATGGCTGTTTTCGTTGCTTGCTGTGATGATGGACCGCTATGCCTTCTTTTATTTATTTTTTGATATTATAGATCCTAAACAACGTCGTTTTCGAAGCCCATGTGAAATTATCATTTTATTCTTATGACATCAGCAAACTCTTCACGGATTGAAAATGGAGTTGGAAATGTGCAAAACAATTTAAGTTCAGGTGGGGAGCGCAACAAAAAAAATGAAGAATTGTGTATTTGTGAAAAAGTGGGAAAATCGGTGAACGGTGGATAATATTCCTAATATTTATTATTTTTTAAATATTTTTATATAGATTACTTTGTTGAACCTAAACACATAAATTGGGGTGGGGGGGGGGGGGTTAATGGCTATTGGGACTTGAACCAAGTCTCCACAGGAATTAAATAGCATTCTTACTAGCAAAATATTAGCATTTTATTTTATTTTAAATGTGGCCAATTTTTTTATTTTACTCTTTTAGAAGAAATGGTTCGGGGTATATTTAAAAGGAAATATAATGGCCTAAGAGGAGCCTTAGCTGGGTCCATCCCTGACCTATTTAATCAAAATAATATTGTTTGGAACCCTTCAAACTGTAAAAAGACATAAAAAAATTCTTATAATAATAAATTTTGACATAAGATTCAATTTTACACTTTGTCAGGCATAGAAGACCCAATTTCATATTTCATTACTCATAAAAAATATTGTCTTGCACTTCATCTCTTTAAACAATATTAGAATTGGAGTTACAACTCTTTCATCATTTTTCTTTTTCTCAAAATCATTTGATTCTGTTCGAATCAACTGATCCTACTCCTCGCTAGCGCTCATTCCAGATTGTATGCTATTTTTGTCATTTTTCTACTAAGTAAAATTAAAAATGATATCAGCGAGTGAGAAAACGAGCTTTAGAATTTATTCATGTGCCCTCATTTTTATTTTATATAGACACGCTATTAAGCCATATGGTTTAATAGAGTAAGTGTTTACTTTACTATAAAGTCATATTATTTAATAACGTGTTTGCATTGACTCTATTAAAGTATGACTTAATAATATATCAATATGAAAAGAATAAGGGAGCATCCGTGCAAGAAACGAACTATATATCTATTAAGAGATTAAAATTTTATCAAACTCAAGCATTAAAATCACAATTTTTTTATATAATTAAGATATATATTTTATAATGTAAAAAAAGAAATATTTTTTTTCTTATTTTTATAAGTAAATAAATTTTAATATTTATTTATTAAGAAAATAAATAATAAAAATTACATAAATATAATTCATTACAAAAATACTTAATAAAATAACTGCTATATATTACATTTTTTAACAATAAAATATTTTATTTTTATTATTATAAGTTTATAACAATAAAAGATTTGCAATATATCCAATCCTACGCTACACTAAACAAAACATAAAATGAAGAAACTATTAAATGTAATCCTATCACATCCAATCATATCATATCTCATCTCATTTCATCCCATCTTACCTCGCGTATCAATATATACACACACACTCATAATACATTTCTATTTGAACTAATCCTTGCTCTTTCTTTTGTTTTTAAAAATATAATTCTTGCTCTATTTGTAAATATATTATTTTTTCATCAAAATTTTCATTTAATCCTCCCTCATTAGTAGTTAAACTCATTACAATGAAGTTTTGATAATAAATATTCTTGAAATATTCTTCGCTTTGGAAGCAGGAAGTCACAAATTTTTAATAATGTTTATTACTTTTATTAAATATTTTTATATAGAATACCTTAACGAATCTAAACAATTAAATTAAGGGGGCTTGGTGGTTGTTGGGACTTGAACTAAGTCTCCAAAATGCATTAAATAGCATTCTTATTACCAAAATATTACCATTTTATTTTATTTAAAACTTGACCAAATTTTTTCAATTTACCCTTTTAGAAAGGGTTCAAGGTATATTTAAAAGGAAAAATAATGTGCAAAAGGAGCCTTGGCCTTAACCTATTTAATCAAAATAATGTTATTTAGAACCCTTAAAAGTGTAAAGAGACAAAAAAATCCTTATTATAATAAATTTTGACAAAAGATTCAATCTTACACTTTATCACACATAGAAGACCCAATTTCATATTTCATTATTCATACAAAATATTATCTTACACTTCGTCTCATACTAAACGATATTAGAATTGGAGTTACAACTCAATACGATGCCCCTCTAGCTTTTAATTAAATACCTATCCTTTTTAGGTGATATATGTATTTTTATCTTAACAACGTAGCAAATAATAGAACAGAGTCATATATATAAAACCCATAGGCTATTAATGAAAATTTCATCTTTTTTTTTCTCAAAATTATTTGATTATGTAGAATTAGCTCATCCTACTTCTCCCCAGTGCTTGTTTAAGATGGTATATTATCCCTGTCATTTTTCTAACTAAGTGAATTTAAAAATGACATCGGCGAGTGAGAAAATGAGCTTCAACATTGATGCAAGTGCCCTCATTTTTATTTTATGCGAACATGCTGTTAACCCCTATGATTTAATATAATTAGTGTATACTTCACTCTAAAGCCATATTATTTAACGTGTTGCACTGAGTTTATTAAAATATAACTTAATAATGTGTCCGTATAAAAAAAAAAAGAGGAGTACCCACATAAGAAAAGAACTATATAAATAATAAGAGATCAAAATTTTAAATCATAGTTTTTTTTATTATTTTAATGAACTATGTCTATAAAATAATAATTATCCAAAATTTTAAATAATGCCAACCTATGCATAAAAAACATTCTTAATTGGTAAGATATGATGTTGTGTCTATAATTCAACGACAACTTTAATAAATGTAAAAAGATAATTCTAGAGACGTAAATTCTTGGGACTCTCTAAATTATTTTTAGTGTAAATTCTCGGGTCTCTTTATATAAAATTATTGTGTAAAAATTATGTAGAATAAAAACAAAAGGTCAGTACGATAAAAAAGAATAAATAAATGTTAGTTTTTCTTGAAGATTCGTCCGGACTGTATCCTAGAAAGCAGCTTATGTCGATTCGACACATCATCCTACAGATGAGTTTTACACGAATTAACAATAAAAGCAGCCAACAGCTTGCAAGCGAACATGTTTTCAATGGCGGTGATACTGAACGTGCAACTTAAGTCTGAACAACAATTTTCACATCTTTTTCGAAATGCAATCCACATGGTGAATTCAACGTTCATTGACAGCTACACCCCTTCTCTTAGATGAGCAAAACGCCACGTGTAAGGCCCACAAAAGCCAGCATGATCTCCACAAGTTACATGTCTAACTAGGAAATCATTTTCTCTCTGAAAAAGAATAATAATATTGTACACATATTTACAACTTTTCAGCTCTTGCAAGTGACAAATATAACCATCCTTTAACGTGCAGCAATGAAAACCCTACAAGCAACCCTAGTTTTCGCTTCTCTGTGCCTTTATTTTTACTTTCTTTCCCTCTCTCTTCCCCGATCTCTTTTCTTGGTCTCGTTGATTTTTCAATCACAATCACGATCGCAACCCCCCAGATCTTACTTGATGATCTGTTTGATGAAATAATAGCTTGACTGACTCGAAGTGAAAAGGCGAGTATATATAGCGTAGCTGGTCAGAGCGAGAATTAACAAGGTGGATCGAAGACATGGCAAGAGGCCTCTTCCTTTTGATGTATCAGAGGAGAAAAAGGAAGATGAAATCTCATCTTCTGTCAACCAGTCATCTCATCAGGCACAAGTACTTGATAGTTCTGCTGCCACCGTGCCTCCAGGATCTGCTGTCCACGTCACCGCCACCAGCGCCGGCTACCGACCGTCTCATGGACGGGACACATCACAACCTACTCAAGATCAAGGTAAATTAATGCATATATTGGTGCTAGTAACTATGTAGGATCATAGATATTAATTCCAATTTCTTTTACCAAATTTAGCTGCTTCAGTTTACTAGCCAGTATTCGGATCTTTGTCCTTGACATATTCTTCCTTTATGATCTTAGAAGTGTGTGTATAAGTTTGAGAAATGTATTTAAGTGCAAAGACATACTTATTTGAGGAATGACTCGAGCTCGCATGGCGGCTATTTGAAAATCACTGTGGTCAAACACTCCTGCACCAAAAACTCTTGCATTATTGTTGTATAGTTTTGACCTAATTTATGATAAGATAATATAAATGTGAAATTGATGATGGATGATGATTTATATCTTGAAGGAAACATCATAAGAAGAAGACACTATAGAGGTGTAAGACAAAGACCATGGGGGAAGTGGGCAGCCGAAATCCGAGACCCAAATAAGGCGGCTAGAGTCTGGCTTGGTACTTTTGAAACAGCAGAAGCAGCCGCCGCTGCTTATGATGCAGCCGCTCTTAGGTTCAAAGGCAGCAAAGCCAAGCTCAATTTTCCTGAACGCGTTCAAGCACCACCTGATCTTCATCATTTGGGCTATATCAACATTGCTGCTTCCAGTAAGAACAATAATAACTCACCCACAGTTATTTCTCAGCAACCTCAATCTGTTATTATTAATAATCCTCTACCACAAGTACCTTCTCCTCCTGCTCTTTCTCATCATCATATGATGCCTCATTATTCTCCATCATACGATCATCATCAGACGTTTCCTAATCTTTTCCAATATGCACAACTGCTCTCTAGTAACAATATTGATAACGCTGTTAATCAATATGCTGCCCCGGCTCTATATTACGGTCAAGATTATCCACCGTTGATGTTTCCATCAAGTAGTAGTTCATCGCCATCATCCTCATCATCAATGTCTCAAACTCATCATCAAAATCAACTGGAACAAGAGCTGTTTAGGCTTTCATCATCCTCGTCTTCTCAAGTGGGTAACTTTTCTTCCGCTGCTGCTTCAAATACTACTGCTACTACTGCTCTTGATGAGCAGGAGAGGGATTCAAGTGACAATAACCAAAAGGAATAGCTTAATTAATTATTAAACTAATACCCTTTTGGAGCAAAAATACAATGCTTTTATTTAAATTTGAGATGTATGAAATATTTATTTATGCTTGTTCAAGAATGCATGCAGATGAATTGATTAATTGTGCACACATATGGCACTTGATTAATTCTTACACTTTTCACTTGATTTGTTAAATAATATAATGTGTGTGTATATATATTCTAATCCTAGGTCATAGATTTGTTAAAAAAATTATTAAATGACATGGTTTTAAACCGTACAATTTAATAATTTTTTGAAATTTTAATAAAGCTCAGGATTTTGGACCACATCAACACTAATGTATAGATATGTTCTTTTTTTTTAGTACTGATTACTGCTATTAGAGCACACATTACACTGATATTTATAATTAGGTATATAATTGAGATTTACATTATTACATTAATTCTATGAAATATATGTCCAGACATATAACCCTCACAGACGAGGGATGTTTTTACTCCACTTGCATTTCGCAAGGGAGAAAGACTTACAAATTAACTCCACATAATTTTTTGCTTAATTGAAGGAGGTTGAGCCTATAGAGACTCGAACTACTATCCTCGTAGTCCTGCTTAACTTTGAGAGTAGTTGTTCACCGCCAAGCCAAAACCCAAGTGGCATGTATAGATATATTCTTGGTCATGCATGTTCCTTCTCGTTTCTCCTTCAGTTTGCCATTAGTTTCATCTCTTCGACTATAAAACTTTGGATCATGGCTGGAAATTTTGTAAGCAGTGACATCATGTGCGATTAGTTGAATTGAAAATTTCAGTTGCTGTTTGATTACAATCGATTATTAGTCCATTTGGATAGCTAACGACTGAAACCACGGTTTGAGGCCCATCGCAATCACTAAGAACATTACCTCAATTTTTTACATTTTTTATATGTATAAACATAATGGTCAACTAGTTATATGTTTGAACAACACTTAATTATAAAGCATTTGTCTTTTGTCTCTGTCACCACACTACCACGCAATATTTCTTTGAGATCAGAACCTTTTTGTGCTGATATATACACTTAATACATAACAACACATTAATATATATGCAGATGTGATACAAAACCTTTAAAAACCATAAGAGTTCAGACAGATGAAAAACTACCCTTAGTATGAGTTTTATGTACTTTACACACATGCACATGCTGATATAGAGATGGGAAAACAGTAATACTAAGTCTAATTAAGTATCAAACTCTTGTACAACTAACCGTGCAGAAGGCTACAAAAGAAAGCATACTTGTAGTGGGACGTAGTAAAAGTCACATATAGAAGCTTCTATGCAAACATGTAATGTTTGAACAGAAGAAGATAATATAAAGAATTAGCAAGGGATCCATGGAGTTGCTATTTATGGCTTTGTTCGATCGTGCGGTAAATTAAAAATGATGTTGCCGCTGAGGTGCATCTCCCTTTGCAAAATATATGTATGGCTCAATAAATCTATGTATAAAAATAGATTCCGGCCGCAAAGGGGTACCATATATGCCAAGTTGTGAAGTGATGGGTTGATGTCGTGACACAAACTTTGTTCAAATCGAAGCGCTTTCGGCTCTGCCCGTCAATTTTTGCGGCAATTGCCAATTGCCTAAATCCTAATGCATTCGTACTTTGATTTGGTGAGTTCTTAACTCATCTTGATTGGGTGCTAAAGTAGAACAAACCATTTATTGATTAATGTAAATGTAATAAATTAAGTAATTAACAAGAGACTCATGATCGTTGCTGCAATGAGACAATGACATTGGAGTGTTTAATTGCATATCATATTAGTTATTCTTCGTACTAATTGATAGCCACAATGAATTACGCGTCACATCACAGGGTGAATAAAGGCCAAAAAGGGCCAGCTAACTACAAGCTCGAAGCATATTAAAAAAAAAAAAATACTACAGGCTTCTAGAAAAACTTTGCCTTTTGTCCCTAGTGCAGCCGTAAATGAGTAACTTATACACTAGTCAGTAGGCGCGTGTTTGACCCGTCTTTGAACGCCCTCAAAACGCTGTTTTAAGGATACGTTTGTTTAATTGTATTATTGTATTATAGTGTATTAAAATATTATTTATAGTAAAATAATACTAACTTTATGTTTGGAATAAATTTATACGGGATTAAAGTGGGTGGCTAATGCAGCAATTGGCTTTTTTTTTGCGTTTACTTTTACTTCTATTTTATAATAATAATAATAATAAATGAATATAATTTTTTAATTTAATAAAATATTATATAATGTTAATTTTTATTTTTACATTATAATTATCAATATAAATTAATAAATTTATAATATTATTATTCAATAATATTATAATAATTTTAATTTGTAATATTATATTATATTTTTTATTTTTGCATTGTAATTTATTAATATAAATTTAATAAATTTATAATATTATTATTCAATACTATTATATTAATTTTAATTTGTAATATTATATTTTTTTTATTTTTGCATTGTAATTTATTAATAAATTTATAATTTAATATAACTAATAATAAAAATTTAAATATGAATAAATTTGAATAATATTAATTTACAATTAATAGTAATATAATATAATATATAATTTAAATTAATCACAAAAAATTAATATAGTACAATATAACATAATTAAAAATTAATACAGTATAATATAACACCAAACATTATATAGTATTGTTATAATATAGTGCTAATACAATACATTATAATACTCTTAGGGCGTGTTTGGCACCAGCATTACACCTCATTATAATCTTGTATTGTATTAAATTAATACAATACTATGTTTGGCGAAAATTAACACGGTATTAGACCACATAAAACTACTATTGTAATACTCCAAATACCGCATAAAATAAACCCGTGTGGGAGTCGGAATTACGCCTCACTGCGTTAGAAGGAGAAAAAGAGGGAAAAAAAAGAAAAATGAAGGAGACGAAGAAAAGCGAAATGTACGCAACAAGAACCAGATGTCCACAACCACCATCTCCGACGAACATTACCTCATCCCCGCCACCGCAGGTGCCGATTCCACCGAAAAAATAGCTATTCAAGCTCCGAAAAATTGCCATATTCTTTCGCATACTATGGCATCGGCTACGAAGGCATTCAAAAGAACCCAGACACCAAAACCACGAAGACGATCTCAAAGACCCAGCAATCAAAGCCACACAACTCTCTAACAATTACAAGGGATTGGGGGGAGGGGCTAATGCGTCAACTGACGCGTTAGCTTTGTTTTGTTTTTTTTTTCTTTTGCTTTTAACTTTTGCTTTTTGCTTTATTATTTTTATAATATTAAAATAATAAATAAATATAATTTAATATAATATTTTTATTTTATTTATTTTTACATTATAATTATTAATATAAATTAATAAATAAATAATTTATCATACAATAGTATATTTTTTTATTTTTACATTATAATTTATTAATAAATTTATAACTTATTATAATTAATAAAAATATTTAAATATGAATAAATTTAAATATTATTAATTTAAAATTAATAATAATATAAATAATAACATAAAATATTAATGCAATTTAAATATATTAATATAATATAAAACATTAATATAATATAAAATTTAATTTAAATTAATTAAAAAAATAATACAATACAGTGTAGTACCAAGCATTGTACAACATTATTATAATACAGTGTTAATGCAATACAACATAATACAATACACCAACATTAAAATAATGCAATACAGCATAATACAATACAGTGTGCCAAACGCACCCTTAAGGTGTGTCAAACACACCTTAAGAGTATGTATTGTATTATATTAATACTATATCATGTTTGGGCTTTATTAGGTATTGTATTAGACTAAATTATAATATAGTAACCCCTGCATAAATTAAATGCGACCCCTCTCATGAGTTTATATGGGTTTGCAATAACCCTCGAGTTTTGACTTTCTCATTCTCTCTTCTCTCTCATGAACAAGACGCTCCACCACCACGTCATTTTCCTCTGCCATGCAACACCCTGCTCCACCACCACCCCATTGCGCAACACCATTGCCATGAGACACCATATCCTCGTCACCTGAAGGTCAGTATCAAGGCGTTTTTCGCCGCGTGTTCCATGAAGCAGGCGCGGCATAAGGCAATAGCGGCTTAAGCAATGGATACATTTGTGGACAGGCTGGCAGATAACAAACGTGTCCTCTATAAATGTTGCTCATCCTGTCGGGATCTTGCACTACAACTCCACTATCGCCACTGTTCTCTCCGCATTGCACTTGTCGAAACACTTGAATGAGTTAAAATTTTACTTCGGAGTGTTAGATTGAAGAGAAAAACTTATGTGGGATAGATGCACCACTGACTAGTGTTAAAAATTGTATGCTTATTAAGGAGTAAAAATGTTATTTTGTGCTTATAATATAATTTACCTCTGTAATTATGTAACATATTATGAATTTCTAATTATTTTTTAAATATTTGATTTTGTGTATTTTTATATGTTTATTAGGTAAAAATAACAATTTCACACAATTTGAGGCTCCAAATAACTGTACAGATGTCAAATTTGGATTCTGAAAGTTCGAGAAATTATGTCAATGTCGAGGAGGATCCACCACTTTTGTTGTAAATTTATAAGTTTTTACCACAGTAAATGTGGTACTTGTGAAATTATAAGTTTTTACTATGTTGGGTATCGTAATTGTTAATGGAATGTGCTGGACGTGTTTGAGTGGATTAAATTAGGTTTATGTTTTATTAGTGGGACAAATGTAAGGGTAAGATGTAATTAGTTTTATTTATTTATGTGGTGTTTATTAATCTTGTATTAGTATAAATAGGGGGGAACACACATCTCCACACATTTTCTTTTCTTCTTTCCCCTCAAATTCTTCTTCTCATCTCTCTTTGTAATATATTTTCAATAAATAAAATTAGTTTTATTTTTAATTTTCAAATTCTATTTTATCAAATTCTATTTGATTTAATCAAATTCTATTTTTAATTATAGAAATTAAATTATTTTCTATTTAATTTTATCCATATTTTATATTTTGATTTATTGTAGACAAACATGAAAATTTTGAAATTAATGTGTGATGCAAGTGATTTTGTTGTTGGTGCTGTTTTAGGACAAAGAATGGATGGTAAGCCGTTTGTGATTTATTACGCGAATAAGACTTTGGACAGTACTCAAATGAATTATTTGACAATTGAAAAAGAATTACTTGCTGTGGTGTTTGCATTAAACAAATTTTGTTCATATTTGTTTGGTTTTAAAACTGTTGTTTTTACTGATCCCGCTGCTATAAGATATTTGATGACTAAATAGGATGCCAAACCAAGACTATTTCGTTGGATTTTGTTACTTTAAGAATTTAACCTCACCATCAAAGATAAAAAAGGTGCCGAAAATGTCGTTGCTGATCATTTATCAAGACTCACATATGAATTCTGCACTGCCATAACACCCGTCAATGACTCCTTCCTGAATGAATTTTTATTTTCTATTACTTCAATGCCATGATATGCTAATATTGTTAATTTCTTTGTTACAAGTAAAATGCCTTTGCAATGGAATACTCAAGAGAAGAAGAAATTATTGGTTGAAGAAAATTTATTGGGATGATCCTTAGTTGTTCAAATATTGTCCTGATCAAAATTTTTGACGATGCACTTATGATAATGAGGTAAGTAGTGTCATTAATTTTTTTTCATTTTGAAGCATGTGGTGGACACTTTTTTTCAAGAAAAACTACAACTAAAATTTTGTAATGTGGATTTTATTAGCCTACCATATTGAAAGACACAAATGAATTTTGTAAAACTTGTGAAAATTGTCAAAAATTGGGATCAATTACTAAAAGAAACATAATGCCTTTAAATCCCATACTTGAGATTAAAATATTTGATTATTGGGGAATTGATTTCATGAGTCTGTTTCCACCATCTTTTGGATTTGTATACATATTAGATGCAATTGATTATGTCCCAAAATGGATTGAAGTAATTTATTATTGAAATAATAATAGCAAAACTGTGATTAAATTTTTAAGAGGAAACATTTTAAGTCGATTAGGAATTCCTCAAGCCATTATCAGTGATGGAGGAAAGCATTTTTGTAATAAGTCATTTGAGTCTTTAATGAAAAAATATGGAATTACTCATAAAATTGCTACCCCTTATCATCCTCAAAGAAATGGTCAAGTTGAATTATCAAAGAAGAAGATAATTTTTTTTAAAAAAGACGGCTAACCCAAACTGCAAATATTAGTCTCCTTGACTAACTGATGCACTATGGGCCTACCATACTGCATTTAAGCCATCTTTAGGAATGTCACCCTATCGGCTAGTTTATGGTAAGTATTGTCACTTATCTGTTGAATTTGAGTATAAATTATTTTGGGTTATTAAAGTTTTTAATTCAAATTTGGATGATGCTGGTAATGCGAAAATTGCAATTGAATGAACTTGAGAGATTAAGAAATGATGCATACAAAAATTCAAGAATTATTAAGTCAAGAACAAAAACTTTTCATGATAAATGAATTTTTTGAAAAACATTTGAGATTGGTTAAAAGTATTGCTTTATAATTTTCGTCTTAATTTGTTTCCAGGAAAGTTAAAGTCAAAGTGGAGTGGCCCATTTGTTGTAAAAAAATATGTATATTTGTATGGGGCTGTAGAAATTGAGAATCCAAATAACAGTGTCACATTTAAATTTAATGGACAGAGATTAAAACTATATTTTGGAAGCCAACCACGTGAAGAAAGTACCGAAATAAATTTAAGTGACACACCAAATCTTGATTAAGTTTTTAATAAGTGTTTTAAGTTTTCACTATTATTTTACCGTTTGAATTGTTTGACTATCTTGAATGATGGACGTTATCATGTTTATTGCTTAAATGTGTTTGATAATTGTGTTTTTCTCATCATTATCCATCATAAGCACCTCAATAAGGAAGATTCTATTCAGACATCTTAAAAACGTTTTGTGAGTGAAATTTCACTTGAGAGACCAGACACAAAGCTGTAACTTACATATAATTTTGGAAATACAACCACCAACATTAGTGTCCTACGTTGAGGATCTAGAAAGACAACTAAGAGAAATAAAGGGTGGTATATATGACCTTTGATAACTTTATGAAATGAGAGTTATTACATCAATTCTAGATTTAAACCAAGATCACTCATAGAACAATAAGGTGTTTTTATTACATTTTGCATAAACATTCATTTTAGTTGAGTCTTAATAAGTTTTGTTTAAATCAAAGTAATTTGTGCTAAAAACAGGTGCATAATTGTAGATTTTTAGAAAGTCTTAATTCATGAGGGGATGGTGAGATAGTGGATGAACAAGAGGAGGAAAGAAGATGGCCGCAAAAGAAGTAAAGCACAATCGGGAATAGTGCAGTATTGTAGCAGATGTTAGAGCAACCAGTGCTGTAACAATCTGGGAGCAATACAGGAGAAAACTTAGGCGCGGGTCAGCACCAAAATCGCGATTTGCATGTTTCCTAATTTAACTCATGCACGCCTATGGACTTTTGTTTACCCTAGTTTTGCAGTATAAAAGGGAGGCGTGCACCACATAGAAAGGCGGTAAGGGAATTATTATTAGAATCATTAGAAAGGAAATGAAAAGAAGATCAGAATTGAATAGTGATGTTTCGGCAACATTGATGAGTCTTGCAGAATTATTTGGATTTGTCTTTCACCGTGCTCAACTTACATTTATCTTTTTCCTTTGATTGTTCTAATGTACCTCGTGAACAATATATTTATGTTTGTTTTTTTTATTCAGAATATGAACTAGATTTGTTTGTAGTTGAGTGAGAAACAATCCAATGGGTTCTTGACTGTTCTTATGCGTTGTTATGTCGTTGCTGTAGCATTTTACTCTGGTAGCTATTATTAATATAATTGTTATTTTGGTTGACCACCCATTTAATAGTTCCAGTTAAGATAGAGCAGAAAAAAAGGCATGTCTTATAAGATATTATTAGAGTATTACTTGATCTTAAGTTATCTTGAATCCCATAAGGGTAATACTTGAAGTTAAGATTTGTGATAAACTAAACATATGTGCTCATCTTGTAGGGTGGAGAGATAAAAAGGATCATAAAGTCATATCATGAGTAAACTAGCAACTGTTCATTGCTAGTATATTTAAGGGTATGAGAGTTCCAATATGCGACAATTGAGGATGTAGATTAATTCTGCCCAGTACTGCAGCACTTGCCGTAATAATTGGAGTCAACTTGATGAAAAACAGTAAGCTCATAAGGAGAGTTTGATCATTCGACTAACATAATCTCAATTGAATCTTAGGCACATTTAATTTAGTTTATTTCATTACGGTTTTGTTTTACTTTATTCTCTCGCTATCACCAATTACGATAGAACTCAATTTACTATTGTTAACTTCAGCCTTAAGTTGATTTGTACTATTGTGATTGTTATAGCATTTCGAGTGACATCAATCCATGTGGAGATGATCTTGAATATGCATCACTTTATTTCTTGTTGTGTATACTTGCACATTGCCATTGGTAGCAATTGATTATAAAAATAACCAACAAGTTTTTGGCGCTGTTGCCGGGGATTAATTGTTTATTCTTTAAGTGTGAAGTAAATCTTGATAGTAGAAAATTTGATTTAATTCATTCTATTTATTGGCATATCAGTGCGTGCATGCGCAAAGACAGATATGTGGTATTCCAATTCGATCCTGAGATTGAAAGGACTGTCAAGAGACTACGAAGAGAACAAAAGAATTGAAAAACAGTTTCAGGCATGAATAATTTGCAGGATGTGGGAAATTTGAACCCTCACGGGCCCTTACAACCAGTCAACATTCAAGAAGAGCAGAATGAGCATGCTAACGAGAGACAGCCAAGCAATAACAATATTATTTACATGGCTGATGACAGAGACAGAGCATTAGAGATTATGTTGTGTTAACTCTTCAAGTTGTACATCCTGGGATAATCAGACCTGAAGTAGAAGCTGTAAATTTTGAGTTGAAGCCAGTGATATTTCAAATGTTGTAAACAGTTGGTCAATTCAATGGATTGCCAAATAAAGATCCTCATCTCCATATTAAATTATTCTTGGAAGTGAGTCATGCTTTCAAGATTGCTGGAGCAACACAAGATGCCTTAAGGCTGAGGCTTTTTCATTTTTCTTTAAGAGATCGAGCAAGTGCATGGTTAAATTCGTTACCATATGATTCCATCACTACATAGAATGAGTTGCCTGATAAATTCTTAATGAAATATTTCCCACTGACAAAAAATGCAAAGTTGCGGAAATTACTTCTTTCCATCAACTTGAAGATGAGAGTTTGTACGAGGCTTGGGAAAGATTCAAAGAACTGCTCAGAAGGTGTCCTCATCATGGCATTCCTTGTTGCATTCAATTGGAAACTTTCTACAATGGGTTAAATCCGAGTACAAGATTAATGGTGGATGCTTCAGCAAATGGAGCCCTGTTATCCAAATCTTACACTGAAGCTTATGAAAATTCTGGAGAGAATTGTCAATAATAATTATCAGTGGCCATCAACCAGACAACCAACAGCAAGAGGAACAGTAGGGGTACATAACATAGATGCAATTACAACCTTATCAGAACAAGTAACCTCATTGACTAACATGGTAAAGGCATGACATCTACTCCAGCAGTAGTTTAGCAAGTTGCTAAACTTTCTTGTGTATACTATGGTGAAGAACATGACTTTGATAATTGTCCTGGAAATCCAGCATCAGTAAACTATGTGGGTAATTTCAATCGACAGCCTCAGAACAACCCATATTCAAATACTTACAACCCTGGATGGAAACAACACCCAAATTTCTCATGAAGCAGTCAGAATCAAAATGCTCCAACAGTAAATGGACAAAATATGAACACTCAACCATCTGATTTTCATCAGCAGAGTTAGGGGCAAAAACATATCAGTCCGGATCTAATCACTTCACTGGAAGCACTGATTAAGGAATACATTGCAAAGAATGAAGCAATTGTGCAGAGTCAATCTGTATCTTTGAGAAACCTGGAAAGCCAAATGGGACAACTTGCCACAACAATGAGTAACAGAACTCAAAGAAGCTTACCTAGCAACACAGAAGACCCTAGGAGAGAGGGCAAAGAACATTGTAAAGTAATTAATTTGAGATCTGGAAAGAATGTTGATATCCCAGTTGATGTACCCAAAAATGGGATGGAATTCAATTCATCACAAAAATCACCTCAAAATGGAAGCATGTCACAACAGCAGAGGGAATTCCACCAGAACATGCTAAAAAAAAGTTGCAACACCAGTAGCCACAACCTACACAAATCAAACAAACAGAGTTTGGTACCTCCTGAAGCTACCCAGTAGTTTAACATCCACCACCTTTCTCACAGAGGTTCCAGAAGCAAAAACAAGACAAGCAGCTCAGCAAATTCCTAGAAGTGCTGAAGCAATTACACATAAATATACCTTTTGTGAAAGCTTTAGAGCAAATGCTAAATTATGTGAAATTTCTAAAAGACATTTTGGCACGAAAGAGAAGGCTGGGAGAGTTTGAAACTGTTGCTTTAACACATGAAAACAATCATATGCTCTAAAGTAAGATTCCTACAAAAGCGAAAGATCCATGAAGTTTTACAATACCCTGCTCTATAGGAACTAGGTATGCCGACAGAGCACTTTGTGACTTGGGAGCTAGTATTAATTTGATGCCATTATCTATATTGAAGCAGCTTGGAGTAGGGGAATGCAGACCAACAACAGTCACTTTGCAATTAGCTGACAGATCTCATGCATACCCTGAAGGAAAAATTGAGAATGTACTGATGAATGTTGACAAATTCATCTTCACAGTAGACTTCATTGTACTAGACTTTAAAGTTGATAAAGAGGTACCCATTATACTTGGAAGACCTTTTCTAGCAACCGGAAAGACTTTAATAGATGTGCAGAAAGAGAGCTCACTATGAGAGTGAATGATCAGCAAGTCACATTTAATGTACTAGAGGCTATGAGGAGCCCTGATGAAGTAAAAGATTGTAATTTCCTAAGTGTCGTAGATTTTGTTGTAGCAGACAGAATGGACAGATGCTGCAGTAATGAAATCAACAAAGTCACCACCTTTGAGGATGTAGAAGAGGAAGATGTTGCAGCAAATAAGATAGATTGGATGGAAGAAAAGCAATCTGACAGGCACAACATGTTTATTGAGCATCTGAATTTTTCAGACATGGAAATAAAAATAACTTTACCATCTATTAAATCACCTCTTAGTCTTGAATTAAAATTGTTACCTTCACATTTGAAGTATGTTTATCTTGGTCTAAACAACACACTCCATGTAATCATTTCTTCCACTTTGGATGCAGGTCAAGAATAGAGTCTAGTAGATTTGCTTGGAAAATACAAAAGAGCAATTGGATGGACTATGACAGACATCAAGGGGATAAGCCCATCAATATGCATGCATAAAATCCTGTTAGAAGATTGCTACAACAATTCGGTAGAGCACCAGAGAAGGTTAAACCCTATTATGAAAAAAGTTGTGAAGAAGGAAATCATCAAATGGTTAGATGTTGGAATCATATACCCAATATCAGACAGTTCGTGGGTGAGCCTAGTTCAATGTGTTCCAAAAAAGAGAGGGATAACGGTATTAGCTAATGAGAGTGATGAACTTATTCCTACAAGGATAGTGACTGGATGGAGAGTATGTATAGATTATAGGAAGCTCAACAAAGTCACAAGGAAAGACCATTTCCCAATTCCATTCATAGATCAGATATTGGACAGACTTGCTGGAAAAAGTACTATTATTTCTTTGATGGGTATTCAGGCTACAACCAAATTGCTATAGCGCCAGAGGATCAGGAGAAGACTACATTTACATGTCCTTATAGAACATTTGACTTCAGAAGAATGCCCTTTGGGTTGTTGTAATATCCCAAATCTCCTAAGGGTATTTAAGTGTTTTTAATTTTTAGTAATCCTTTTTAACCTAGTATAAATAGAACACGATGTCTTTTTCATTATAAGAGAGAGATAGAGAGACAAGAGAGAAAAGAAAAGAAAAAGAGAAGAAGAAAATCTTATTCTTCTTCTTAGTTCTGCCATTGGCAACACATGGGATCAAATTGTTATTGTTGGGAGAAGTTTTGGAGGTAAGTTTTTATTATTGGTTTCTATTAAATTGTTGTGGAAAAGCACGATTGCAATAGAAGTAGAAATATGCTGACAGTGAATTATTACGAAAATCATATTAATTTGTACAAATTGATTTTGATTCTAATTTTTGGGTATGTTAAACTAGACATCGTCTAATATGTTTTGAAACTTGTTTCAAGTTAATCGGATAAGATTTCAATTAATTATGATTTTTCAAATTCAAGTCTGAAAACTTGGAAATTCATGATTTCAGTGAATAATGTGAATTACGAAATTATTTTTACCATAATTAGACTTCTTCCAAAATTATGCAATTTGGACCAATGATTTTTATATATGTCTAGTATGATTCTGGAAATTTTCATGATTTTATGATAAAGTAATAAATTGTTTTATATTTGAAAAGAAAGTGTGTTCAAAACAAAAAACTGTTTGACAATATTGATAATGTCTGAAACGTTAATTATTTTCAATAGTTTTTGAAGGAATTATGTTATGAAATTTTTATCAATGAACTTTCAATGTGTCAGCATATGGTCTGTAAAATTTGAGATTCTTCCAATAAGAGAATAATTTATTAAAAATTGGAGAATTATGGACTGATATGTTTTGAGGGCCGATTATTGAGGACAATTGAGGTTGAGCTTAGGAGTTGTTTAAATTGAGATATTTGAAGACATTAGAGTTTATGATTGAGATTTGATTATATTTTATGAGGCGTTATTGATGATTTTAGGTTGATGGTATCAGTACGCATTTGTTACATGAGGATGCCAAGAGGTAAGTAAACTAGACTTTAAAACAAATCACACTAAACAATATATATGTTTGACTTGTGTGAAAAGCTTATTTTGATATATATACAGTTATAGATTTAGATTTCTCTGCCCATGTGTTTATGTGATGTATTGGCATGTGTTGAGCGTGATTATGTACATGGGCATATGTATGTGTGATGGTTTATTGGCACGAGCACGAAAATGCATTGAGTTTTCTATGAATGATTTTAGCAAACATAATTTCTGTTTTATGAGATTTTGCATTCGGGGCCACCTCTTGAAGTTGTGTGGGGGCCACCTCTTGGGACTATGCGGGTACCACCTCTTGAGGGCTAGAGCGCTGTAAAATACCATGCATGTTGCAAAGTACCACGCACAGCACAAAGTGACACATTGTAAGATACGTATTTCATCGAAAGAAAATGAGAAAGTTTGAAAGTGACAAAAAGAGATTTTTATGAATTTATTTTACAGTATTTCCAAAAGATCATGGCATATCAACCATTGCATTATGTATAAGTATGTATGTATTTTCCGTATAAGAAAAACTAGTTTACTTACTGAGTTTTGTACTCATTATAGTTTATTGTGATTGAGGCTAGTAGATGGTTTGGTTAAGTTTTTAAGTTATCCCGCTAGCTTTTGTATTTGAGGCTCGAAATTTATCGGTTGTAAAGAGTTATTTTAAATTCATATGTGAGTTGTGGACATATTTGCCCTTAGATTTCGGATTGGGGTGTTACAGTTGTGTAATGTTCCAACAACTTTTCAGAGATACATGATGTCTATTTTTTCTGATATGATATAGCAGACTTTTAAAGTTTTCATGGATGACTTCTCAGTTTTTATAGAGACATACAATGATTGTTTACACAACTTAAAAGAAGTTCTTAAAAGATTTGAGATGACTAACTTAGAACTCAATTGGGAAAAGTGTCATTTCATGGTGCAAGAAGGAATAATGTTGGGTCATAAGGTATCCAAAAATGACATTGAGGTAGATAAAGCCAAGATAGAGATAATAGATAACCCACCACTTCCAACTTCAATAAAGGGTATTAGGAGTTTTTTGGGTCATGCTGAATTTTATAGGAGATTCATTAAGGATTTTTCTAAGGTAGCTAAACCATTATGCTCATTGCTAAAACATGACAAGCCCTTTTAAAGAAAGCTCTAATCATTGCTCCAGTAGTTATATCTCCAGACTGGACTTTACTATTTGAACTGATGTGTGATGTTAGTGATCATTCTGTAGGAGCAGTATTAGGGCAAATAAAGGATAAGGTTTTTGACTCCATATACTATGCAAGCAAAACTTTTACTCAAACTCAAATTAATTACACCACTATAGAGAAAGTTGCTAGCAGTAGTATTTACTTTTGACAAATTCAGAGCTTACTTAGTGGGTACTAAAGTGACTGTATACACAGACCATGCATCCATCAAATACTTAATTTCAAAGAAGGATGCCAAACCAAGATTAATCAGATGGATCTTATTGCTTCAAGAATTTGATCTGGAAATTAAAGATAGAAATGAGACTGAGAATCAAGCAGCAGACCACATATCGCGGCTGGAAGCAGATACAAGTACATTGACAAGGAAAGACATCACTAAAACTTTTCCTGATGAACAACTGTTGGTAGTACAGCAAGCACAGATGCTGCAGTAATTCGGATCTCCATGGTATACAAATTTTGCTAACTATTTAGTAAGTGGGTTTCTATCACCTGAGCTGAAGTTTCAGGAGAAAAAAAAATTTCTTCATGATGTTAGAAGTTATCAGTGGGATAACCCACATTTATATAAGATGTGCTCAGATCAAGTAATACGAAGACGTGCTTCAGAATGAGAAATTCCCTATATACTGGAGTCATGTCATGCTGCAGCATATGGAGAACATTTTGGTGATCATAGAACAGCTGCTAATGTTCTGCAATCAGGTTATTACTGGCCTACTATTTTTAAAGATACTTATGAATTTGTTAAATATTGTGACAAGTGTCAAAGGACATGGAACACAACTAAAAGACATGAAATGCCATTGACCAACATTATGGAAGTATAAGTTTTTTATGTATGGGGAATAGATTTCATGAGACCTTTTCCACCATCCTTTGGGAACTTGTATATCCTTGTTGCTGTGGATTATGTCTCCAAGTGGGCAGAAGTTGCAGCATTACTTACCAATGATGCTAACACAGTGGTGGCTTTTCTTTACAAAAATATTTTTTCTAAGTTTGAGACTCCTAGAGTAATTATTAGTGATGAGGGTACTCATTTTTGTAACAAAATCTTTGTTGCAGCTATGCTAAAATATAGAGTCAGACACAAGGTAGCAACAACATATTACCCTCAATCCAATGGTCATGCTGAAGTGTCCAGTAGAGAAATTAAAAAGATATTAGAAAAAGTGATAAACCCAACAAGGAAAGATTGGTCTTTGCAATTACATGACTCCTTATGAGCATACAGAACAACATACAAAACTCCACTTGGCATGTCTCTTTATCAAATTGTTTATGGGAAGGCTTATCATTTGCCACTAGAGCTAGAGCATAAAGCACATTGGGCACTGAAGAAATTAAATTGGGATATTCATGCTGCAGCAAAGCAAAGGAAGCTTCAACTTTGTGAGCTTGATGAATTACATCTATTTTCATATGAAAATGTAATAATCTATAAAGAGAGGACAAAACACTAGTACGACAAGCATATTCAACACAGGCAATTCAGCCCTGGTCAACTAGTGCTGCTCCACAATACAATACTAAGATTATTTCTAAAGAAGTTAAAATCACGATGGTCTGGACCTTTTAGGCTGTTAAAATTTAATATTCATGGACCTGTTGATCTTCTAGATGAACAAACAGGTCACGAATTTAAAGTTAATGGACACATGGTTAAGCATGACATATACCCAGCTGTAGATTGTTCAAATGAGGTTTTACTCCTTAAAGAACCCAACTATTGAGCAATGAAAGAAGGTCAGGCTGAAGGACCTTAAATCAAGCACTCAATGGGAGGCAACCCATTGTGGAGACAACCACCTTAAACCAAGTTTGACGGCTCTCCCTCTCTTCCATTTTATTTAATCTTGTTCTTCAATTCAAGTTACTTAGTTTTATCTTTTCACATTATTGCATTATTTCCTTGTGCTATCATTTGATCTCTTTATTTTTAATTATTTTTAGAATTAATTTTAGTTTTTGTGGGAAGTATGTGTGGCATTTGCATCCCATATTGACAAGTGAGGTTATATAGTGGCAGAGTGCAGAGGCGAGCCACGTGTCAGAGGGTATTGGTTTAAAGTATGTAACCGTTGCTAGAGCAAGCAAATGGGTGCTGCAACACCCAATATTATCGTTACAATAAATTAAAAAATTGAAGCCTCTCACTTACCGTTGGAGATAAATCATGACAGATGGCGGCATGGATTTGGAGAGCAATTGTGAAAAAATCTCCGAAATTAATGCATTAATTTCGCTGGCCTATGTTTTAGGGATATACACATTAAATTCAAAATATTTTCTTCCCTAGTTTATCTTTAGTTACTGGATTTATCTTCAATTAAAATCCACTATAAAAGGGAGTCATTGTGCTTAGTGATCTATGGCATTATTCCCCATCTCATTCACAAGTACAACTCTCAAAAGTCTTAACCTCTTCTTTTCATTTTACTCTCAGGGACATTAGGCTCAAGTTGTTACTGCTATAACACTGCCAAGGTATAAGAAAACAACCAACCGCCTCAAAAATCCTTCACGCTTCCAGAGTTACCACGCCGAAGAAAAATATGAAGAATTCATAGAGCCGCGTAAGATTCTGGAAGAAAAAGGGTTTCAATTTCCAGAACGACTCACCGAAATTGTGCAAACAATAAACAATGCAGCAGCAAAGCGTGGATGGTTGGAATTTTGCAACCACCCCCGAGATCTTGTGCTACCAGTAGTCAAGGAATTTTACTCCAATTTGGTAAACATTTATCAGCACAACATTTGGATAAGAAATACATTGGTTCCATTAGACTCCCGTGTTATAAATGCTTTTTATAATTTACTTGCTGAAATTAATTGTGAGTATGCCAAATTGTTTGATAAATTGACCCAAAAAAAATGGAACACCATCTTCACAACTTTTATAATTGAAAGGGCATCATGGGCTAATGAGGAAGGACGCGTAGTTAATAGGATATATTTGAAACCTATTGCTAAGGTGTGGGTGAAATTTCTGAAATCTAGGCTTATGCCAACCACTCACGCTACTACAGTTTTACAAGAAAAGTTGGTCTTGTTATAAGTTATTGTTCGAGGGCTTCCCATAGATGTGGGTAGCATCATCAAAAAAGAAATCAGGGATTGTGCAATTAAGAATCACAAAACTGCTGCCTTGCTATTTTCTTCACTCATCACCAGCATCTATGTAGTATCCGGTGTTCGTCTTGACGCGAGAGATAAACATGTTAAGAACAATGGTGCCTTTATGACATGTACCATTGAGAGAGTTGCTGGTGAGAGTGCTGGAACAACAACTGAACCAGTTGTTGTAACAGGAGCAAGACGAGCTATTGGTTTAGAACAGACAATTCAGGCGCTCAACACCAGTATAACTCAATGTGTTGAAGCTCAGCAAAAGGAGAACGATCGGTTTTGGAGCTATCTACAGTACCTGGACAACCAATTACACCAATTTGCTCTGTATATGAAACGCACTTACTAGAACTTCCCTGATTCATTGCTCCAGCAATATAATTTTGACGACACCAACACCACAGGTGCTCCAGTATAAGCCAGAGAGGAAGCCACTGCCACAGATAAACCAGAAGAAGAAGCTGCAGCTGAACCACAAGCAGAGGTAGAATCAGAAGATTCTGAACCATCTGATCAACCTGAGGAAGAAAGTGATAAGTCTGCGACTGATAACTCACCCACAGAGGCAGAGGACAACTCTGACAAAGAACGTGAAAAACCTTTCATCCCAACTCATTCCAAAACCAGGAAAAGGCACATTATTCAAGAAGAGGAAGAAGAAGACCCTGACAAGGAACTTCCCATTCCAGAACTTACGGACAAGGGCAAGGGCAAGGCAAAAATAGCAATACTTCTAGCCTTTGAAGATGAAATAGAGCAAGTCGATGCAGAGCTGGTTGCTGCAGCAACCAAAGTTACGCCTACACCTGCAGAAGCCAAGCAACTATTTAATATCATTGCTGCCATCACAGCTGAGGGTCAGACAGCTGATGCATCAACGTCAATCCCTCCACAGCAAACTCCTAGCCAACTTGTTCATACCAGTCCGCGACATTCCAGCAAAAGAAAAGGCAGTACGTCTAAAGGCACTGTTACAGCAACCTCGCCACAACCAAAACAAACCAGATCGGTGTCAACCACGCAACTTACCCTAGCCGCAACTCATCTCGCCAGCCCAGTGATGAAAAAGACAAAGACATTGCCAGCTATTTCCCCACAGGTTTCACCAAAGGAAAAGCTACTAAGTGCATTTAAGAAGCGCTGATATCATCCGTTATATGCAGCAGTCTCAACCACATGGAAGCATTCCTTCCTTGCTAGTTCATTTATCACACACAAAAAAAAACTTTTCTTTCAGTATGTTTTTCAATTTATGTGGTATTTTCTCATGTCTTCCATGTCCTTGTCCACTTGTGTGCCTTTGCTATGTATGCTTGTGAGGACACAACAACTCTCAAGTTTGGGAAGGGGGGTTGTGTTTCCGAATGCATGTGTTTATGTTTGTGTTGCGTGTTGTGTGAAGCTCTGTTATCTAATATTTGTGTATGAATTTGAAAACCTAATAAAGATAAATTGAGTGTTATTCAGTATTTATGAGAATGCCAAGTAAAGATAGTTATTGATGGAAGTGAAATTATATCCCAACACTTAGACTTTGGTTGAATTGTATGAGACTGCTGGAGCAGAGCCAAAAGAATAGAAAAGATCTTAAGTTTAGGGGGAGAAGCAAGTTTGAGCGACTGTGATATCTATGTTCCAATAGCTCAAATTACTGAGTAACCAGATCTGAGTATATACCCCATATGCATAATTGTGTTCAAAGGTAGCGAGAGTTATGAACAATGTTGTAGCATGTAAAAAAAAAGTCCTCTGTTTAAGGCATTGAGTAACCAGGTCTATTCATGAGCCACATGTTCAGCCTTGAGTAAAAGATATCTCTAGATAAAATCATAGTACAGCTATTGCTGCAACAACTTTTATCTGGGCATGGTGTGAGTAATTGGGTGTCGTCATTACAATTGATTGACATTCACATGAAAGATAAATGTTGCAGTGATGAGGTTGAATTCTCTCTAGTTATCAATATTAAAATCATCACAGTTTGAGTATGTGAAATTTATGCTACCCCATATACGAATGAAATTTGGTCACTGCTAAATTTCATGCAGTCTCGTGGTGATGTTATAACATCTCTGGAATTCAATCAAAGTAGCACACACACACACACACTATGGATAGAAAGAAGCTTAAGTGTATAACTGAATTACTATGGTCATTTTGCATGATTGGGATTGTGATATGAAGGTGGAAGAATCCTTGCAAAGTTGATAAAAGAGCTAAAGTTGTGTTACATGATTGTTTGCGTGAAGTGTTAGTATGTTGTCATTACTTGAGGACAAGTAATGATTTAAGTTTAGAGGTGTGATAACTCTAGGAAATAAGAGTTATTACATCAATTCTAGGCTTAAATAAAGATCACTTAGAGAATAAATAAGATGTTTTTATTACATTTTGGTTATATTTTCCATAAACATTCATTTTAGTTGAGTCTTAATAAGTTTTCTTTGAATCAAAATAATTTGTACTAAAAATAAGTGCATAATTGTAGGTTTTCAGAAAATCTTAATTCATGAAGGGATGGTAAAATAGTGGATGAGCAAGAGGAAGAAATGAGATGACCATAAAATAAGTAAAGCACAATCAGGAATAGTGCAGTGTTGTAGCGGATTTTAAAGCAATCAGTGCTGTAGCAATCTAGGAACAATGCAGGAGAAAACTTAAGCGCGGGTCAGCTGTAGAATCACAATTTGCATGTTTCCTAATTTAACTCATGCATGCCCATGGACTTTTGTTTACCCTAGTTTGCAGTATAAAAGGGGTGGCATGCACCACATAGAAAAACGGCAAGAGAATTATCATTAGAACCATTAGAGAGGAAAAGAGAAGAAGATCATAATTGAAGAGTGCTATTTCGGAACATTGAGGAATCTTGCAGAATTATTTGCATTTGTCTTTCACCGTGCTCAACTTATATTTATTTTCTTCCTTTAATTGTTCTAATGTATCCCGTGAACAACATATTTATGTTTGTTTTTCTTATTCAGAATATGAACTAGATTTGCTCGTAGTTGAGTGACAAACAATCCAATGGGTTTTTGACTGTTCTTATGTGTTGTTATGTCATTGATATAGCATTTTACTCTAGTAGCTATTATAAATATAACTGTTATTTCGGTTGACCACCCATTTAATAGTTCCAGTTAAGATAGAGTAACAAAAGGGCATGTCTTAGCGGATATTATTAGAGTATTACTTGATCTTAAGTTAAGTTTCCTGTATTAAGTTATCTTGAATCCCATAAGGGCAATACTTGAAGTTAAGATTTGTGACATACTAAACATAAGTGTTCACCTTGTAGAGTGGAGAGATAAAAAGGGTCATAAAGCCATATCATGAGTAGATTAGCAACTGTTCATTACTTGTGTATTTAAGGGTATGAGAGTTTCAATATGCGACAGCTGAGGCTACAAATTAATTTTGTCTAGTCTTGCAGTACTTACCGTAACAACTAGAGTCAACTTGATGAAAAACAGTCAGCCCATAAGGAGAGTTTGATCATTCAACTACCATAATCTCAATTGAAATCTAGACACATTTAATTTAGTTTATTTCATTACGGTATTGTTTTACTTTATTCTCTCACAATTATCAATTACGATAGAACTCAATTTACTATTGTTAACTTCGGCCTTAAGTTGATTTGCACTATTGTGATTGCTATAGCATTTCAAGTAACATCAATCCATGTGGAAACGATCTTGAATATTCATCACTTTGTTACTTGTTGTGTATACTTGCACATTGGCATTGGTAACAATTGATTATAAAAATAAACAACAGTAAGCCTCAAGATCCCTCATGTGTTGAGCAGTATTATCATGCTCAGTCTCAACTAAGATGTTGTTGAGAGCTTTTAGACTCTCTCGCTCTTCAAAGATGCATTAAATCTTACAGTGTCAAATAACATAATCGCCACCATTCAGCTTCCACCCTCGGTCAAGTCAGCAACAATGTTTTTAGATGCAAATGCCATCTTAATTTTCTTTTTCACACATAGATAATTCAAAATACAATTAATAAAGATATCTAATAATTACACACAAACAATTGAAATAATATCTAAACAACCCAAGAGGGGGTAAATTGGTTTTCTAAAAATTATTTAATATTAAGTTGAATCTAGATGTAAATCTTAAAATAAATTAAAGCAATAATAAATGAATCAATCAAAATATAAAAAGATAAGGGAAGAGAGATTCAAACACAGAAATTTTTACGTGGTTCGGCCAACCTCGCTTACGTCCATGCCTCCAAGCATACCGAGCTTGAGGATTCCACTAATTAAGGCTTCAAGAACACTTACAATTGACTTCTAAGGTGTCAATTAACCTTTATACCAAGAGATTATCTTTAATCTCTTAACACAAGTATATCCCAACACTTACAATCACTCAAATAAAGATTACAAAGTTATTTTTCTCTCACAAAGTATATGGTTACAAAATCAATGCCCAAATGTGAGAATAAATGAAACAAGAATGTATTTAAGACTCAATAAAGATTATAAAGATTGTATTATTGATTATAAGCTCAATGATAATGTTGTGATCCGTCTTTGTTTGAGTTTGAATAAGCTTATTTATAGTTGGAGCTGAAAAATAGCCGTTACTGATTGTCTGCTCATAAACGGATCACCGTTAACCATTAACGGTTAAGCATTTGCACTGGTCAAAGTTACCGTTGAGCCAAATTTCAAATAAATGGTTAACCATTTGTCACTACCCTTTCACCGTTAAATTCTAAATACTTGCAAAACAAATTTTTGCTATTTGTTCTTACTAAATGGTTAAATATTAGTAACGAATGACATTATGAAATTTATCGGTTAACCGTTTGACGTTAACAGTTTGCTGGTTATTTCTAATAACCTACAAAATGAAATAGTCTTATCTATTTCTGTTAAACGGTGCAAGATTAGTACAAACTTCCATTTTGAAATTTATCGGTTAACCGTTTTCTACAAACGGTTCACCGTTTAATTCCAGTATCCTTTCCAGCATATTTGTGTTTTCCATTTTTGCTTACCGGTTGGAGCTTAAGCAATTGACCCTCTTTGTATTTTATCAATTAACTGGTTCAAGGTAAACAGTTCACCGTTTAATTCCAGAATCACAGTTTTAGCCAAATATTGTAGGGAATCATTTTCCAATTGAAGTTTAATAACTATCCATCTTTCACTAACATAATTAGAATGATTATATGGTTTTTGTTTATTAATGAATAGCTACAACATTTTAATAAAAAAATATTTAAAGTTTATTGTCATCAAAATCAATATTATAAACTTATACATATTAACAACAATTAATTTTGCCGTAAATATAAACAAAAAAATATGACAAATTAATAGCGAGAATGGAATCAAAAGGGCGTCGAAGCTTTCAATATCATCCAATTCACTTTATTATGTTCATCATCAATTCAATTTTAATGCGCAAAATTATTAGTTCTAATCATGAACTCATCAAATTTAATTTCATCAGAACTCCCACTTAATAGAATAATTCATGAGTTATCGTAAAAATATATATAGAGTTGAGCAACAACTAATGTAGAAATTCAATTAAAAACATAGCAATATATTGTTCAAACAACAAGAGAAAAGCAACATCTAAAAGAATAAAACATAACAAATGAAAAAAAAATAACCAAACATGG
Organism: Citrus australasica; assembly: GCA_029618585.1. Taxonomy (NCBI): domain Eukaryota; kingdom Viridiplantae; phylum Streptophyta; class Magnoliopsida; order Sapindales; family Rutaceae; genus Citrus; species Citrus australasica. The sequence continues at coordinate 7,847,255 of JARCIV010000002.1, read as the reverse complement.
TTAAACTAATATCTCGACTCTACTACAGATTCTTAAAATATTCTTTGTTGCTCGAGATTCTTTCATCCAACTTATATTCATGTGTAAATTTCCACATAAAAATAATTGTTCCTTCTCGATGATTCAGTTTATAGTTTTCTCATATCATAATTTCTGCCATCTACCAAGGTGACTAACTTGTCTTCCATTTCGAAGGCTTATGTGAATGCTAGGTACTAAAGTTCGCCTCATATTTTAAGCAAGACAACACTCCTCCATTAGCTCAATTTCACACCTCAACATATTATATGCGTACGAGGTATTCTTGATCTCCTTTAACACGCGATCCTTAAAGATAAACTTATTATCATCATCATGTAAGAAATTGATGAGGATCCGTTGATAATTATCCCAGTTTGTATACTTAGTATATACTTTTTTGTACATTAAGTAGATAAACACACCATATATGTCTTCTATGTTCATGCATATAGAGTGATCGGGGTCCATCTTAAAATTCTCCATTTTCTTCACAAGTTCATCGCGAGATAAGTTATTATTAGTCTCAATTAGATCCATACGAGAAACTCAAGCTCTAATTGTCATTAATTCCTCTTCCTCAGTCTACAATTTTCTAACGGGAGGCATCTAAGACAAATAACTTAAAATTCATATTAGTGATTGTTAACAAACGACTAAAATACGAGATATAATTCATTTTTAGCCACTTTCCATGAAAGAAATATTTTCGAGCTCCCACTATACCGAAATATTTATTAATGTAATGCTCATCCAAGAAATAATATATATTTGATTCGAATTTTATTTCAAAATTAAAAATTAAAAAACTTTTATTTAAGTTAAAATTAAATAGAAAATTAAATTTCGGATCAAACGGCGCAAATGGCGCCCAAATCCGAATCCCGGATAGAAAGATACATTTAAAATATTAATCTAGACACATTATGCCACACGCATAGTTAGACGTGTATATTCTACGCGCAATACAGTGCTTGCTACAATATGCTACAATATCACTACAGTTTCACACAGTCATGCACTCTCTATGCACATAATCGAAGAGTGGGACCCACACGCCGCCTCTTTCAGATCCGATGATGTAGGTTCGATATCTTCCAACTCGATTTTTCATCCTTATTCCAATGGTGGCTTTAGATTTTCAATCAAAGGTCAGAATAAGCCGGAATCATAAAAAAATCGAATATAATATTGTTCATCATCTTCTCCAAAATTAGGGTTTCTTAAATTTTGTAACACTAATGTGACCAGATTCGTATTTTGGCCATAACTTTCTCATTTTAAGTCTGTTTTTAATAAATTACATATCGATGGAAAGCTCTCGAAAAGATCTTTCCAATGATTTATAACAAACAATGTCAGATTTCCTATATCAAAAGATATGATCAAATAAAGTTTCGAGTTTTATGTTTTAATTAGAGTTCATACAAATTAAACCCTAGGTCGCATTTATGTCATTTAATTCCAGAATTTTACAATGATTCTAGCATTCCAGAACAGAAATTGAACAACCACTAGATTATACATTTCATGAAAAAAAATTAACTCATAAAATTCATGCATTTTTCATGAAATAAATTCAACCATTCATACAAATCCAACACAAAAACCGGCTCTGATACCAATGTTGAAAATAATTAAGGATTCCATAAATACCTTTCTTCTCGAATTAAGCAGCAAAGTAATCAAGTGTTAGATCACGTCACTAGTCAGAAAGAAATCACGAACGGAAATCTCCTTCTAATCACAATATAAATGTCCTCCTTTTTTATGATTTGCTCAAAGTTCTTAAACTTTCTTCTCTCTTTGTTCTTGTTCCTCCGCTATTCACGTTCGTATTTTGTTAAGGGGTTTTTTTTCTTATCTTGGAAACTAACATGGGAATTTGATTTTAAATCAATTTCCTTTAACTCCCTAAAACTGCACATGGTCATTGTTTACCATCTGCGGATTCGATCGGGTTGGCCCATCATGGGCGTGTTAACATGAATATGTTAATAATATTGATTTTGATGATAACAAACTTTAAATGATTTTTGATAAAAATATTGGAGTTATTTCTTAACAAATGAAAGTCATAAAAACTGCTCCATTCATACTTATAAAAAAAATGGATTTTAAATTGGAAAAAGATTCTTTGAAAAATTTGGTTTAAAATGAGTTTCTGGCAATAAACGGTGAACCGATTATTTATAAACGGTTAACCGATTACGACCAGAGAGCAAAGGTTTGCCTAGGCTCTAACCGTTTAGTGAAAAACAGAAATGGAAAGCTTACTGGAAGCTAACGGTGAACCGTTTACTACAAACAGTTAACCGATAACATCCAGAGAGTCATTTCACACAAGGCCTTAGCCGTTTACTTAAACGGATAACCGTTGTTCTTTTTGCAGGTTACTGGACACTAACGGTGAACCGTTTATATACAAACGGTTAACCGATAACATCCAGAGAGTCACCTCATGCAAAGCCTTAGCCGTTTACTTGAAACGGATAACCGGTATTCATTTTGCAGGTCTCTGGACGTTAACGGCGAAAGGGTAACCTTAACGGCAAACCGTTTATTTGAAATCTGGCCCAACGGTAACATTGACCAACGCAAACGGTTAACCGTTAACCAATAAACGGTGAACCGTTTTTGAGCCGACAGTGCATAACGACTAGTTTTTCAGCTCTACTTATAAAAAAGCTCATTCAAATTCAAAGTAGACTGATCACAACACAACCATTGAGCTTATACTCGAGTTTGCAATCTTCACAAGAGCTAAAAACATAGTTTCACTTCATCAATTCACACTTTGAGCTTTGATTTGTAATCTTAAATATAGTGTGAGAGAAAAACAATTTGTAATCTTTCATTTTGAGGGATTGTGAGTGTTGGGATACACTTGGGTTAAGAGATTGGGGATAATCTCTTGTTGTAAAGGTTATTGACACCTTAGAAGTCAAGTGTAAGCAATTGGAGCCTTGGAGGCTTGCTTAGTGAAATCCTCAAGCCCGGAAAGCTTGGAGGCGTGGATGTAGGCGAGGTTGGCCGAACCACGTAAACATCGTTGTGTTTGATTCTCTCTTCCCTTATCCTTTTAATTTGTGAACGATTTATTTATTATTGTTTAATTTCATTTTTGAATTTGCATGATAATTTGTTTATAGTCGAATATTTTTTAAAAACCCAATTCACCCCCCTCTTGGGTTGCCTAGTTAGAATTTCATTTGGTATCAGAGCTCGGTGCTCTTGTTTAGACTTAATCGTCTAGAGCTAAAGATCAATGTCAACTCAATATGATTCCACATTTAGGGAAGAACAATCTACCACTAGACCACATTTCTTTGATGGAAATGATTACCCTTATTGGAAAACTATGATGATAATTTATTTGCAAGCCTTAGATTATGAGATTTGGGAAATTGTTAATGATGATCCCTTCATGCCTTTGACTAAAAATGAAGTCGGAGAAGATATTTCAAAACCATCACGGGATTGGAATGAACTCGAAAAGAGAAAAGACTCTCTAAACTCCAAAGCCATGAATGCTTTGTTTTGTGCACTAGATAAGAAAGAGTTTCATAGAGTGTCTAGTTGTGAAAGTGCTAATGAGATTTGGCATAAACTTGAAGTTGTCTATGAAGGCACAAACCAAGTGAAAGAATCTAAAATAAGCAGGTACACTAGGCAATATGAATTGTTTCAAATGGAACAAAATGAAAATGTGTACTCTATGTATACTAGATTCACGGACATAGTGAACACTCTATGAGCTCTAGGGAAGACTTTTTCAAATAGCGAAAAAGTCAAGAAAATCATTAGGCCACTACCTAAGGAGTGGAGACCAAAAAGGACTGCCATTGAGGAAGCAAAAGATTTAAATACTTTACCTCTTGATGATTTAATTGGTTCTCTTATTTCATATGAGGAAGATTTGGCAGCAGAAAAAGGGCATGAGGAGAAGAAGAAAAGCATTGCTCTCAAAGCTTCAAAACATGAGAGTGATGGGGAGAGTGAACCGGATGATGAAGAGCTGGCCATGCTAGCAAGGAGGTTCAGAAAATTCTTCAAGAAAACCGGAGAGCGAAGAAATTTCAGAAACTTCAAGAACTATAGGGAGAAGAATGAGGCAATCACATGCTATGAATGCAAGAAGCCTGGCCATATTAGATCGGAGTGTCCACTTATCAACAAACACAAGAAGAAAGCCATGGTTGCAACTTGGGATGATAGCGAGGAAGATTCAAGTGATGAGAAAGGATCGCAAGAAGTCTCAAACCTAGCACTTATGGCAATAGGAGATGATGATGATCTCAATGAGGTAAGTGATCCTACCTATGATGAATTGTATGATGCCTTTAAAGATTTGCATAATAAATTGATGAAGATTGGTAAAAAGAATGCATGTCTTAAAAAGGAAATTGCAAAGCTTAAAAATGAAAATGAATCTTTAAATGCAAAAATTGTATGCCTAGAAGTAGGAAACAAGACTTTGCATGATGAAATTGCATTATCAAATGAGAAGCCTAACATCATACATGAGCACTTAGAATCACACATAGATGAGTTGAAAAATGAAAATAAAATGCTCAAGAAAAATAGTAATGAGTTAAATGAGATTGTCTTGAAATTTACAAATGGGCAAAAGATGTTGAATAATTTGCTAAACTCACAAAAATGTGTATTTGACAAAAGTGGCATTGGTTATAAACCAAATTTGAAACAAAAATTCTACAAGAGCTATTTTGTGAGGAATACATCTATTAGCAATAAAATTACATGTCATTATTGTAATCAAGATGGTCATATGAAAAAAATTTGAAAGTCACTCGATAAACCCGGGGCGACTACTAGGGCAACTATTATTCTAACTTCATCATAACATAACTTTTTTAGATTGAAATATTACTCTTGATACAGCTTAGACCCTTTATTATTAAAGAGTTTTTACTATGTAAAATAAAAAAGAATTACTATAATTTACCACATAACATAGCAAGGCTCTTATGGTGGTGGAATCTTAACACCGGAACTGTTTAATTCTTATTAGTTATTTTTTCAACCATGATCACGAGTCAATGCTTACGTGTCAAAATCAGAGGCGCTAGCTGAACAAGACGACACCGCCTGATTGCTAAAATCACCATTTTGCCTTTTTATAACCCCGCTGTTTTACCAAAATTCCCAAAATTTCGCGAAAAGCGAGAGACCGATAACACCAATCGCCATTTCGAAGAGATAATCAGAGAGATATTTTGAAGATGTTGAGGGTCGCGGCGAGAAGGCTCTTATCACCATCCTCATCATCGTCATTGAGGCCCATCGCATCGTCTGGGAATATAATTAACGGCGCCGGTTCATCGTCCTCCTCCAACGATGATTTCAGATCCAACGGCTTCTATGGCTCCGGATATCTTGGACCTCAGTTTCAACTTCCTTGCCGAGGTGAGTTAGGGATTTTCAGCCGTCTTTTTTTTTGGCGACATTTTATTGGCCGATGTATGTAGGTTTTTTTGTTTTTTTTGTTTTTTTAACGATGTCGATACTTTTCTGTAATTTTATTCATTTTCGATTATGATACTGGTAGCTTTGTCTGAGATTAAGCTTGTTATTAGCTGTTAGGCTAAGATTATCGTTCATGGTGATAAATTTTTTTTAAAGAATTTTGGTATACTCGTGTAGATAAAAATGTGTTGTTGTTGTTTTTTTTAATTCTCTACAAGATTAGTGTTTAGCACATCTATGCTGTGTGGGACTGGCAATACTCATACTGGAAAGGGCAGAAGGCATTGCGTTGTTGGTATGTAGAACCATTTTTTAAGGAAAAAGTATTATAGTTTTAAGCGAAGTCAAAATTTGTTGCAGCAAAAGGGTAAATGTTTCTGTTTCTAATAACTATTAGGAATATGTTTAATGCGATCCTAACCTCAACTCATTTGGCGGTGGTTATTTTGGTAATAAATGAAGTAATACAGCAATTACCAGGCCTAACTAGAGTAAAAGAAATACTTGTAGAAGTGCCTCTCTCTTTTTTGAAAAATAAAAATTTCAATGAAAAGTGAAAGTCCAAGCTTTATGTTGTCTAAACCGACTTCCTCTGATGCTGATTGAGGAGCCAAAGTTTGCTACCAGAATTTTATGACAATGGATATATGGTGTTTCATCAAACCGATCTGTTGACTAGTGGAATTGTAGTGATGAATCCTGTCCATAATTAGATGGATGTTAAACGGGTCCTAATTGCAAAACCCTGCTGTGGTTCTAATGCCATTTCTCAAGTCAGTTTGGATGCTCACGGGGTTTCACTTTTACTTAAAATATCGTGGTTGCTTATTTTCTCTTTTACGTTTAAAGATGTGTCACAAGCTCAAACTGATTTGAAATGCTATATGTAGGATTTAGAGTTGAAATGCTTATTTTCATTGGAGTCTTATGTTGTTTAGAGTTGAAGGGTGCCTACGAGTGGTTATGAGTGAGGGTTGAAACAATGATAATGTATGTAACAGTATTTTTGAGATGAATAACTCTGATAATCGATGGAAACGATAATCTTTTATTGTCTATTATGGTACATATTCATTTATTTATTATTTTGAAGTTGATCTATTGAATTGCTTGAGATTGATGGTATGTTAAATATGTTGCATGGTAACTCACCTAAATGGATGCATGAGATTGCTTGCTTACTCAACTCTAGTTATGGGGTTTTACTATTTGCTTCCACGTTTGGTGAGTGTGGGTTATGAGTCAGGGTTGAAACAATGATAATGTATGTAACAGTATTTTTGAGATGAATAACTCTGATAATCGATGGAAACGATAATCTTTTATTGTCTATTATGGTACATATTCATTTATTTATTATTTTGAAGTTGATCTATTGAATTGCTTGAGATTGATGGTATGTTAAATATGTTGCATGGTAACTCACCTAAATGGATGCATGAGATTGCTTGCTTACTCAACTCTAGTTATGGGGTTTTACTATTTGCTTCCACGTTTGGTGAGTGTCCTTGTGAGAAAATAGAAACTGGTACTGCATATTGTGAAGAAAAATAGTTGAGATGCAACAGTGCCTGCTAATTCCACTAAGGCAATAAATTATTTTTCTGTGATACATGATGCAAGTTACAAATTTTACTGGCCTGTTGATGTTGTTCGTTGCCCAGGTTTTTCTTCTGAGTCACTGGCACCAAGAAATGAAGAAAGCCTGGTTCCAGGTGTTCCAGCAACAGTGGCAGCTGTTAAGAATCCCACTTCTAAGATAGTATATGATGAATACAATCATGAACGTTATCCTCCAGGTGACCCCAGCAAGCGGGCATTTGCCTACTTTGTCCTGACTGGTGGTAGGTTTGTGTACGCTTCACTCATCCGTCTACTTATCCTTAAATTTGTACTGAGCATGTCAGCGAGTAAGGATGTTCTTGCTATGGCCTCTCTTGAGGTTGATCTGTCCAGCATTGAGCCAGGCAGCACAGTGACTGTTAAGTGGCGGGGCAAGCCAGTTTTCATCAGACGTCGGACTGAGGAAGATATCAAGCTGGCCAACAGTGTTGATTTGGGATCTCTTCGTGATCCTCAGCAAGACGCTGAGAGGGTTAAAAACCCGGAGTGGCTTGTAGTTGTTGGGGTCTGCACACATCTTGGTTGCATTCCTTTGCCAAATGCTGGTGATTTTGGTGGTTGGTTTTGCCCTTGCCATGGTTCTCATTATGATATCTCTGGCAGGATTCGCAAGGGACCAGCACCATACAATTTGGAAGTACCCTCTTACTCCTTCTTGGATGAGAACAAGATGCTCATTGGTTGATAAGTGTGACGTCCTGTACCAGTGATCCATGGTTATTTGGGATCTCATTTTTTTTTTTAATATTTTATCAGATAATGTCGAAGATAAATGCCTATCTTTGTGTCTTGCCACCCTTTCATTGGGGTTGGGATACTGTAACTCAGAATAAGTTGCCTGGTTTTGAGACATTGTCTTTTAACCTAAATTTTCATTGTTTTTGTTTTACTACTTTTTTAGCAGTGCTTAAACTTTTTCAACCAATAGTGATGCAGAGGGCTCTCCGGCTCTCTTTATTATGTGTATGTTCATCTACAGAATGGTGATCGGCTCTGATTGTTCATTGCTGTATCTCTGATTTCTTTCTACAATTCCTTTTATAAGAGAAGGGAAAGCTTCTTATCTGTTTTTTCTCCTCTCAATAACATAGATGTGCTGCTGCAGCTTTGCATGAAACGGTGTAACTGATTCATATTCATATCAGCTGTGGTCCTGTGGCCTGTGTAGTTTACCACTACTTGTGCGTATTCTTCAGCTCTGTGTTTGACGGATTTCTACCATAGCTTCGGGACCTGGGCTAGAATCCTCAGATTGCCTGGATAAGTTATTAATTGATCAGCCCGCTACCCTATAGCTCAATTTTACCTAATCAATATTGGCAGTCGCAACTTCTCTTTCTCGTAGCTTTGCAATTGCCCATCTGATTGCGTAAAAATTTCACGTTGCAGTCAAAGTTGCTTTATGGTGAAAACATTGCATGTACACACATTCAAGACTCAGTGCAAGGATCTTTATTGACAATACAATATTAAGCTAATAAAAGATTCTAGATTGCAAGATACAAAAGCTAAAAAATAATCTGTATTAATAGCATATGAATCTCAAAATTTCTGCAGATTACAAACATAAAAAATCCTAATTCCCTCTCCTTTAAGACATTATACAGAGTGACAGTTGTAATAGCCTTGACTGCCCAATTTGCTGTACCTTCTATTACTAGGCCAACACCAAAATTTGGAATAATCTTTGCATCAATCTTTGTCATCTCTCAAAGATCCCCTTAACATATACCATTCCTTTTTCATTTAGCTGAAGCTCCTTTCTCATTTGCTCAACTTGCTGGTCATCCCCTTGAACAAGGATCTCGGACAAATCCCCGTCTTCTCCAACCATCATTTTAACTTTAATCTGCTCTTTCCTTGACGCTCGCTTCCAATAATATGCTCCCCTGTTTAGAACCCAATAGCATTAGTATTTCAAGCTAAACATTATGTCACTGATGAACAGAAACAGCACACAGGCAGTTTGCACTTACGCTAACGGACTTAGGATGGTGATCCAGAACCAATTATTGCCAATATCAGGATAGGTTATGGTAAGAACAAGGGCAACACTTGCCAAGCTGATGCAGGTGCAGAATGTGAGGAATGCTGCTTGGCCTCGACTTGGAACCATCATGCCTTCAAACCTTCAAACAAATTAGAAGCATTAAAAAGTAACCATTATGCTAATAAACATCACCAACAAGAGGCGTTTGTAAAATTCACTTCAGCATTCAACATTCAGCATTTGTCCCTCATCCTTAGCATTCTGTAGTAATATTACGTCGAGTAGTACTATTGTGAAAACACTTCAGGTCAAATTGCACACATAATTATCATTATCAAGTGCTTAATAAAGCACTTAAAAGTACTATTTGTTGTAGAAATACACCTATTACATGCTCTCTAAAAAGAACCCGAGGTGTCTTTTCAATTCCAGAAACCATATTGGTCTACAACACTACAACACAGATAAAAATGCACTTTTCGTAAATATTTTTCCTAATGATTCCCTAAAACCCCCTACAATACTCACCCTACATCAATGAAGCTATTAGCTTGAATTTTGATAAAAAAAGGCATTTAAAATGAAATGATAGTTGATATATAAGAAACATTTGAAATCATAGGAAAAATTCTAACCGTGATTGTGCCATTGTGTATTCCATGTGAAACCCAAAAAAGGTCCTATAGCAATACCAAAATTTTCTAGCAGAATGGGCGAGTATTGGAAGTAGCATGCACAGCTAATTAGCCATTTTTACACAACATCACATTAGGAAAATGCATTGCACACACCACAAAATCGACTGTAAAAAGTGTCCAGATAGATATGAGGATAAGACACTAGTGGCTTACGTTATAACCTCTCCTCTATCAGTGACCACAAAATTATTGCGAGTGAAGAAAGAAAAGATTTCTCCCGCAACCTGATTCGGTGCCTTCTTGCTTTCCCCTTCTCCTACAAATGTCTTTTGCACTATCTGCAACAATAATGAAATGAATCCCATAACTCATTTCAATCTGAGGGTGTCCTCAAAATATCTTTATGAAGTAATTTGAAGTAACTAAAAATTCATATACCTTGGATTTAACTGAGCGTTTGATGAGGGACCAAAGGCCAGGAACAGAGATGACAAACAAACCAAGAGAAGTGTAGTAGCTAGCCAATGAATAGCCTGCAGTACTCTCTGCTAGTAGATACAGTGACTGACGGTTTTGGTCAAGATTGTTGATGTGCTCAATAAGAGCTGAAGTTGATGCTAAGAGAGGCTCTTGCACGGCTACAGCAACTGCTAGCTGCTTCTTCTTGGCTCTTGTTGTTGGTGAAGGGGGTGGGTTTGGAGCTTGCCTCAGCCATGATTGCTGTTGAGTTGAGTCCTTGAATTTGAGCTTCGAGTGAAGAGAGTATGAACAGAGAAGCTGTGGGGTTGGCGGTGATGACGACGACGATAATAGCTTTGCTGCCATTTTTAGTTTTGCAGGAGATCGATATCGAAGCTGTGTAAAATTTTATGGTTACGGTTCACTTTTTTTTTTTTTTTGTGATGGTCAGCCGTTTGAATGGCCAGGATTTGATAGCGTCTTTGGTAGCAAAAACGACACGATGACACGTTTGTGAACGAACGACACGACTGATTTTGGCTTAAACGACGACTCAACTGCGAAATGTGAATGCATTAGAGCATTGTTTTTAATTTCCAATGTACATTAGTATTTACCCAAAAGAAACAAAAAAAGAAAAATTATCGCAACTTCCAAAATTAGGATTGTGATTATTACATTTGAGTTCCGTATAGCTCGGACCTACTTTCAACTATTTGATCGTGTTTGGTCTTAATACAACTTAGATCTACTTCTAAATATTTAGAATAAAATTAAACTCCATAAAACAGATGAAAAGACTCAAAGTTTCAATTTAAAGATTGAGGATAAGGTGCCCAATACTTTAATAAATTGAGGTAAGGTGTTTAGTGCCCATTGTTCGACTAAAAAAATGATATTCCATTATGATATCTTTGTATTAAAATTTGAAGAATTTGATCAGAAGAATAGAGTTGAATATGCGTTTAACAAAAAATACTGACATTGAAATTAGAATTGTGCATATGATTTTAGAAGCATATTTTTATTTACATTTTGCTTAGAAAATGATCTTTAACTAATTGAATTACCTAGGAATTAGCAAACTTTCTGATATAATATGCGAACTTATCAAATCTATTGAATGAATCTCAAATCTTACATTCGGGTCTGTAACTATAAATTTTTAAATTGCTACAAATAAATTTTGTATTTTATTCTATTGCTTTTAATGGAGTAGGATTATTTCATGATCAAATTTCTCATGAGGATAATTTTTGTGGGTGATTAGTGGTTAATAAATAAAATATATATTAAATTTAATTAAGAGTATTATTATTTTACCACCTAAATTTTTCTGATATATCACGTTATCACCAAAATTTTCTAGCAATTATTTTTTCTTATATAATATTTTACTTTTTATCATTTTACCATCAAACTATTAACTTCAATTAAAAAAATTACTATCTTAGAGATATTTTAGGAATTTTAGTATATCAAGGCAAAAGTTTTATAATACGGGTGGACTGTTTGAACTCACCAATTTACTGCCTACATTTTTTTTTAATTAAGAATTTTATTATGCAAATAATTTTTGAAAAAGTTACTTAATTAACCATTTCTTCTCAATTTCATAAGTTCTCATCAATTAATTCAAATATATTATTTTAGCTACAAATTATTGATATCACTAACTAAGAGGAACAAAACTCACAATTTTAAAATGAAAATCAATAATTTTTTATTAGTTATGAAAATTAATGAAAAAAACTAAAAATCAAGGAAAAAAATTCTTATATATAGAATGCATAAAATAAAGATGATCATATACTTAGAAAGACCAAAAAATTAAAAAGAAAGTAAAATTGAGTGTTCAGTTTATAGAATACAAGAGGTGAGAGAGAATACACAATTGTAAGCTAGAGAAAGAAAAAGATTAGTGAAGGATATTTTCAAGATTTTTAAATTTTAGATATTTAATAATGAATGTATTTTTTAAAATGGGTGTGGAGAGAAATTTGGTGGGTTCAAATAGCCCCACCCTTATGATACTTACAATTTTATCAATTGATTATTATAGATATCTAAAATACTCAATTAATAAAACCATTCTCTCTAAATAATTAATTTTATTTTTTAATTCAAAAAATTAAATTATAGTTACATAGGTTGAGGGTAAAATAGACCTTTATTGTAAATTATATTAATTAAAACGATTTGGTGGTAAAATGATAAAATTTTAAACATTAATAAGAAAAAATAATTGTTAAAAAAAATAATATGTTAAAAGAAATTAAACTATAAAATTATAATATCCCTTCTAACTATTCTCGATCAATACGAAAAACAGAAATAAATTGAAACAATGTGAATGCGAAGCACAAGTCACAGAACAAACAGCAATAAAGGAGGCAGACCATACATCAATAAGAAAAAGGATAAAACGTTTACTTTGAAACCTCAAAAAGTCCACAATATCATACAGACCACAAGTTGCCTTCTGCTTTAACTATTCAAACCAAACCATGAACGGCTTGGCACTAGGGCTAGCCCAAGCCAAACACATTAGTAATTATTATTCTTCGCTTTAAAATAATTAAATAAATATAAACTTATTGGCAGTTTTTTTTCCCCGAAAAAATGTGGAGGTAGGAAATAATTTTAAATATTGTATTCTCCACAGCAATAGAAAACTTTTTTTTTTAAATCCTCAATTGAGATTTATATTTTCTCGAATTTATCTCATTTACAGCAACGAGATCTATAATAAAAAATAAGATGGATGTAAATTTGTGTTTCTATTTTCTGTAATCATTGAATTGGATGAGAATTAAGTAGTCAATTTGAATGAATTAGATTTATCATCAATAATTCAAGATACTAATTTTTTTTTCTTTCGATGCAACAATTCACGCATTTTATCCTTCACAACCCCCCGTTCGTATGCACAATCTTAGAAATTCTACATATAAAAATTCCATAAATCACTAATATTTAGTGCATTGTTCATTTATTTACTTTTTATGCCTAACTTGTGAGCCCCGTGTGAATCTATTTGGGCTCTCATATCACGTTGACTCCCAAATTTTCATATCAGATTAGATGTAATTGACACCACTAACTACAAAAGTTAAATAAATTGGATTACATGCTCAAGGGTTATTCAATATATTAGATTGCACTGTATTATTTGTAAATAATCATAATAGTAACTAAATAAAAATCAAATAAAGTCAAAATCAAGCAGTAAGCAATTGGGATAAAACAAAGAAAATAAACTCAGAAAATGACTATTACATAACAAAATAAGGTAAATTCACGAGTGTAGGATGAAGATAAAATTTGTGTCATCATTTATCAATAACAATTGGCAATATTTTAATAACATGAAAAGTAACATTAATAGTGTTAAATCAATTAATTGCATTTAAAGATGACAAATGGGCTTGACGGCACGTGGCACGGCATGGGCATAGCACGTATCCCTATAGCACAAGCATGTTTTGATGGGACACATGGCATGACACAACATACACGCAGGCTGGATCAGACTTAGAATTCTACGCACGCGGGCTTTAAAATTACGGCACGGTCAGAAATAAGCTAAATCACAATATGTAAAAAAACCAACAATAAACACGTTTCACTTTTTTTATGAAAGTAAAGTTAAAATTTTATGATTTTACAAATAACTTAAAATTAAATATTTTAAATTCATTTAATTCATAGTTTGAAAAAAATACTATAATTGATTTATATTTATAATTTAGTAAAAAATAATTGATATCATGATTTAATAAATAAAATTATAAATATCATGATTTTATAATATATGTATTAATATTATTGAGTTATGATCTATAACTCTATGTAAGTTCAAGATAATAATTAAATTAACTATTAAGAAAATTTTATTATTATTGTCGTTGTAAAGTATTAAATTGAATTATAATACCATAAGGTCAAATTTAGTCATTACTATTACATTCTCTTACTATTTTTAGTTTATTATTATTGAATATACACTTGAGTTTTGAATTTTCTATTCTATTAAATTTAAATAAAGACACATGGATCCAAAAAAGTATATAGGCTTAAAAAAAGTATACTAACTTTTTTTGTTTGGCACGACATAGCATGTGTGGCCATGACATGAGTGCGCACAGCACGTGTGTCGGGCGGAGTTTAAGCAAAAAAATTAGGTACGGTATGAAATGGTACAAAACACATAATGAGCACGGCACGATACGAGCACGAGCACTCATGGACCTTCCTTTGATGGCTGTCCCATTAGCCATCTCTGATTGCACCAATTAACATCCCTTAATATAAAGTATAAATTTAGTTAGGTGAGAGAGAACACTCCATTACCAATAAAAAATCAACATCAAATCTTTGATTTTTCTTTTTTTCCTAATCTATCAGTGAGCGGAGAAATCATCTATCTTACCATTAAAATCACACATGCAAAAAAATGAAAAACTAAAATTAAAAAAAAAAGAATAAATAAATATGCACCACCGACACGGATAAGAAGAAAAAGGAAAAAAAAAAGGAAAATAGAGCGGGCTTAGAGCAAGTGACAAACATAGACAAGCCGTGGATTGAGCCGAGCTGAGCCGCGCCCAAGCGCCCGATTGAACGACAGAATGTTACACTAATCACCATCACGGTTGCGACCAACCTCAGTCGTCCGATCTTTTTCTCCATCAATCATCTCATCATCCCATTTGTTTTTCGTGTTTCTGTTTGTTTTTGGTTGCCTCTCCACTCTCTCTCACTCGTCTCCACAAAAGAGAGGGGAAAAAAGAAAAAAGAAAAAACCTAATCGGATAATACAATTATACGAAACCCCTCTTTTTAATCTCTCGCTGCTCTGTCGCCCGTGCCGTTATTAAATAAATACGATAATTTAATTAATTTAATTTTGTTATTATAGGTTTTCGCTGTTGATTTAGTGGGCCAGAGTTAGAGTTAATTTCAGGTATTACTTTTTGTTCTGTGCCTTTTTATTTTAGGGTTTATTTTCTTATTTTTTTCGCTAATTCGAGTTCTTAATTACGTTCTTTTTCATTGTCTTCTTTATCTGGGGGATAATTGGTTTTGGGTCTGTATTGTGTTAATTCAAATGGTTTAATTCTTTTCAGTTGCATTGTTGGATGTTGAAGATTGTTTTTTCGTTTTACTGAAATTTGGCCTGGATTTGTGGCTTATTTATTTTCTTTTTCATTAAAAATAGCTTAGTAAAATTTGTACTTTGGAGTCGACTAATTTGGTGATTGTTGAATATTGTTGTTGCTTCCTTGAACTCTTGTGTTTATTTTGTTTTTTCAGTATCACTTCTATTATCTGGTGATTCATCGGCTTAAGTTAATGGGTTTTTATTCCATTGAAGTAATTGTATGTGGTTATTGGTGGTTTGTAGTTTCGTATGGACGGTGGCTACTATAAGTGCTTTAGCTAGGGATTTTTTGACATATTGTGTCAATGGCGGCTGATCAGTGGAGAAAAAGATTGAATGGTGTTAGTGTTGGAGGTTGTAGTCCTTTGGAGGATTATAAGATGAAGAAGAGAAAATTGGGATCGCTACAAAATGGTTTGAACTCGAAATCAAATATTTCCCTTAAGTGGGATGAAAGTAAAAAAAAGGTCATTGCCAAACAGGAACAGATTGGGATAAGTCGAAGGATTTCAAAGCCATTTACTGATTCTGTTTCGGGTTCAAAAACTGTTTTGGGCCATTTAGCGGATGCTTTTTCTGTTCCCCAAGAAATTTTTGAGTTGGAGAACTTGACTGAGGTGCTCTCGTATGAGGTAACTAAAAGTCTATAGTTATTATTACGTACTATTTTGCTGCAAATAGTGTTTTCTGGAGCTCAAGTTTTGTTATATCCATTTGTATGGAACTTGTTACAGGTTTGGCAGACTCAATTATCAGAAGAAGAGAGAAACTATCTCAAACAGTTTCTTCCCAGTGCGCAAAATGCCGAGCAAGTTGTGGAAGCATTACTTGCTGGGGAAAATTTTCATTTTGGAAGTCCATTTCTCAAATGGCAAGTATTTACTTAAGAAACAATTGCGCACAAATTATGTAACTATAGACAAAATACACACACATCTCATACATGCATCTTGTAAATTATCCAAACTCACACTCAGACATAAGCATGCATTAATGATTCACATAATATGCATGTTCACTTTTCTTCTTGTGGTTATATTAGTAAGAACGGTTAAAGGCTTATGTGGAAAGCAGTATTCTATTCCTTCATGGTAACTTCCGCTAGTCTGATTTTCGATTTACAGATATGTTTTATGCCACTGGTATATGTCAAGATTTAAGAATACTTTTAAGCTGATTTGCAAGCACAAGCAGTCAGACGAAGGGTAGTGAGAAGGATTAGTGATTTTGGATTAAGTTATAGGTTGGATGATTAGAAAGAGAGAGATATGAAAGAATGACGTGCCTCTTGTCTTGAGATGACTGTTTTATTTCATTCTCATGATAGTGTATTGTAGTTATGCTTGTTTTGGGTCGTGGCAGGGTAACAAGGGAATCTGGAAAATTTAACCTGCTAATCAAAGTGAGAAAAGAAATAAGTATTGTCAGGTTATCACTTGGTTCACATTATTTGGTATCATTTGGGTCTACTGTGTCCAAGCTTGTATGAAACAAACTTTATCACAACTGCAGCTTTATTTATAAGCTATTTGTATGCTTCAGCATGATATAGAATGTGAAAGATGGACGTATAATGTACTTTATGGTCCTTGAAAGACTTATCCCTAGTCCAAGATCCGGGTTAGTTTATGTAATGGAAAAAAATTGCTGCAGGGGTGCTTCACTTTGTTCAGGCAATTTTCATCCTGATGCAGTTCTTCACAAGGAACGATCTTTAAAGGCCGATAAAAAAGCATACTTCTTGGAGTTGCAGAAATATCATAATGAGTATGTGGTTGTAGCCAATATTTACAGCTCTTGTCATACTGTTGTTTGAACTGGTGCATTTGCCCAAATTATGTAGTAATGCTTTGTCTTTGCAGTATTCTAGAGTACTTGCAGAAGTTGAAGCAAAGATGGGAAAGCTGCAAAGATCCAGAAAAGGAAATTTTACCGAAGATTGGGAGGTTGATATTCATGTCTCAATTTTTTTTCCCTGTAAATTGTTAATGTTATGTGGAGGCAGTAGCTTCCACCTTCTTTACTGCAGATAACTCATAAGTCACGCAGAGTGTGTGTTTCTGATTTTGGAGAAAGATGATTGCTCATTAATTTACAATCTGATTTGTTGTTACATGGAAGTTAATGAGAGATTTTCATTCTGATTTTACTCAAACTATCTTGTTGTGCAAGTTTTTATGTTTTTAATTTTATTTGGAGATGATGGGGCTGCAGATATCTTAGTGGAATTAGCTAACTGGAGTGTATCTGATGAAATGGGTTTTTACAACCTAAATGAGGAGCTTTTTTTATGGCTGAAATATTGTTGTGATTGCATGATTAATAATTGGTGATTTTCTAGTTATTCCTTTTCTAATATTTCTTTTGTACAACTTGAAAGATGTTCAGATGTTTGCTTTTTATAACATGTAGACTTCTTCATGTTCCATTGCAACTCAACTTTGAATTGCTTCAACTCTTTGAATTTCATTGGAACATGAAGGCATCCACTGTTTATAATGTATGAACAACATGGCTGGAGAATAATTGAATACACACCTTTTTTCATTTGTTACCCTTTCCTTGATGATGTTTTATCTCATTACGTGTCTTTAATGAGTTGTTTTAGGTTGAGAAGGGATGTAGAGAAAAGAATTTCCTCAAATGCTTATGAATCTAGACCGCATGACCTTGAGCAGGATGTTACTGCAACATCTGAATCATGTTCATGGGTAGCAGATGAGAAAGCATGTAGTAGTGATAACCAGAACTCCTCAGTTATGAAGGGAGGAGAACTTCACAAAAGGTAACTTAGATCAACAAGCAATAGCACTCAAATCTGCAAGATTTATTGTACATAATTTAGACATAGATTTTCTGTTTTATACCTTCATATAAGGATTTTTGGAAGAAAATTTCTTCTTCTTTTGTCAATTCTCCCCCCCCCCCCCCCTCACAACTTGCAAGAATATATGTTTGTATGTTTTCATTGATGTGTCTCTGATAGGCGTTAGAGGCTGGCTATCTTCTTGTTTTTTGGACTGGTTGACTATTTCCAGTAATTGCGAAAGCATAGTTTGGGTAGGATTTGATGTTGTTTTATCTCATTCATTTATTTATTTTGGATTTGGTGTTGTTTTATCTCATTCCTTTATTTATTTTAATGTGTTACGCATATTTCTTCTTTTAACTAGTATCACTGGCTGGGTTTAATGTGTGCAAAACTAAGGACAGATTTACTTTCTTGATTTTCATACTTAAAATATGTTAAAGTTTGTTCTGGATGTGTCAGATGTTATTGCCCAAATAATTTCTCTGGTGAAATGCATCTGGGCATAGTTTCTTCTCACAATGATATCTCTTTTTCCTTGTTAGTGTCTTTGCTTGTCATTAGACCCCAACATTTTTTTTATTTATGCTTATTTCCTGGATCTCTTATTTCACGAAAAGAGGAATTATCATGCCCTGTATTGATGAGCTTAAAACTTATTCAGTTACTGTTTTCATGGCTCCTTTATAAGTTTGTTCTGGCTTCTTGTTTCTCTGGGAATTATATATCTCTCATTTGATTGTGATTGATCTTATAAATTTCCATGAGTCTCAGGAACTATGATAAAGGTTTCAAAAAGAACAAATCTACAAATTTATTGATTGCTTCAGAGAATGTGCTAAATGTGGGAACAAAATTGAAAAAGGGATATAAGCTAAACAAGCACAATATCCACCATAACGATGGAGCCCAGTACATGTCATATGTCAAGGTTAGGCATCTCTTTAATTTTTGTTCAAGTTTAAAAAGCTTATTAAATATCTGATAAAGCAGGAACTGCTTGGTAACTCATTGTGATTCTATGAATGGAAAAATGATCCTTCTTGAATGATTTAACTTTGATTTTAATTACAATTTTATTTAATTTTCTGTAATCTTTGTTCGAGTGTTTAATACTATTGTTTGTGCCCCTTTTAGTTCAAGTGGTAACTTAACAAGCAGCTTTTGATGAAAAATTAAAACCGTTATTTAACTAATCCACATTAAAGGGTTGCAAAGATTGTATAACACTTTACCACTCTCAACTGAGTGAAGACTATAAGATAACACTGCAGACATAAATAAAAAATTATTAAAGAACTAATGCAAAATGCCCCAAAGGGGCAGTCCACTTGGTTGAGGGCTTGGGATCTGGTGCTTGGCTGTGTCCAGGTCTCTGGTTCAGTCCTTCTGGTGAGCTTATAAATTCCACCCTTTGTTGTCTCTCGGGTATTGGGGTTGGGGCACCCGACTGACCCCTAGTTTAGGGCCTAGCCGGAGCAGACCATGGTCCGGGTTGGTGCAGTAGTCTGGGTTACCAGATAAAAAAAAAAAAGTAACAGAATTACAGTACTCATGAATAAGAAAACGGGCCACTGCTGAAATTCACTTTTTGGCCTGGTGTAAGATTGTGTTGAAACATGTGTTAGGTATTCACTTGTATGTACTTGCTTTCCCCTTTTTTTCTTGGCTGTGGTCAATGGGTCAGGTACTTTCCTATCCAATACTGACAGTGATAGGATTTTTATCCTGGATCTTTCCTACAACCCCTTCAGACTCTTCCAGCAAGCTGTCAAGCACCTTTTTGTTTGCCATGTAATTGTTTCTCAAATCTGGATTTCTCTGGTGTCAAATGCTTTGGAATTTTGTCTTCTGCAGTGGTTTTGGTTTCATTCCTATGACACCTTTAAAATTCTGCAACTGGGATTTCATGATTTTCAAGTCTCTCCTGTCTTAGCTTCCTGTCCTACATTCATGTCAGTCTTACCAAGCTCATATTTACCTCAGTCATAAAGTTATAATTCCAAAACATTGATTGAGGAGATCAAATGTGGTTTTGGTGTTTTGGAGGTTCTTGCTGATAACGTCTTTTGGAATTTGTCAGATTAGCAGGAAGCAGCATGAACTTGTTAAGAGTATGAAGCAGTCTGGTAAGAGCATTCAGTGCCGGTCGATGAACCGTGTTTTAGGCAACTTGGAGAGTTTGCATGTTCAACCTTATGAAGTATTTCTGGAAGAAGAGCAGAAGAAGAAGTTGCATGCGCATTGGTTAGTTTGCTTGGAAGTGTACATTTTTCGTAAATTAATAAAAGTCTTTTGAGTTACTCCTGAATTTTATTTTGTGTTTCTGTAGGTTGAAATTGGCCACTGAAGATCTCCCTGCATTTTATGTCAACTGGAAAGAAAGAAAGAAACAGCTGTGGGAAGTCACATTGTCTCTGAGGCAAGAGATGATGGACAAACTAGAATGTCAGATTGAGGTCAGTTATTCGGACTTTCTTGCTATTACCGTCTCTCTTTCTCTCTCTTTTAATGGGTGTCTTATCGTCCATTTCTGATGAAATTTCTGTTCATGCTTGCATGGACGAACTGTTGTGCATAACATAGCTTGTGTTCAGAAGACATACTGAACCTTTGTCTCTTATGTTCTTGTGGAGTTTAAATCTTCCCGGTGGTACTATGTTTAACTTGATTGTTTGTTATATGGTGTCCAGGATGAGGAGAAAGAGAACTCTGGCATTCAGGATGAGGAGGAAGAGAACTCTGGCGTTCAGGACGAGGAGGAAGAGAACTCTGGCGTTCAGGACGAGGAGGAAGAGAACTCTGGCGTTCAGGACGAGGAGGAAGAGAACTCTGGCGTTCAGGACGAGGAGGAAGAGAACTCTGGCGTTCAGGATGAAACAAGAGAGAACCCTGAAAGTCCACCACAGGATCAGAAGGAAATTGTAGCAACAAACCATGAGTCTAACATAGAAGAAAATGGGGATGGTGCCCAGGGTTCTCCATGGAATCAGTCTCCTGAGCAGATTGCTTGCCATAGTGAGAGCCATGAGTTAAACCATGTAGACCATGAGTCTAACATAAAAGATGATGGAGACTCTGACCCGGGCTCCCCATGGAATCAATCATCTGAGCCGGTCATTTGCCCTAGTGGGAGCCATGAGTTAAACCACATAGGTGTGGATCCTGAAAAGGATCACGTTGCCCATAACTCAGATAATTCTTCGTCGGATGTACATGGGAACTCAGAGCAAATGAACACTGCAGATGATGCTGTCAATCGGGAAGTTCCGCTTTCTACTGGTGGAGATGTCTGGCAAGCCATTAGTAGGCCTCATTCTTTCTATGATTCTACTGCAAGCCATGAATTTACTACCAGTGGGTTGCCACTTATGAATCCACAACATAACCAAGATCAAAAGACTCGATTGATTGATCTGGAATCTGACTTGCATCAAGAAGACATGAGTAAAGATTTGTTGCACAGTCAACCAGATGATGGTGCCTTAAGCTCATATCAAAACCACGGCCGAAATGAGCTCCTGCAATCTCTTTTCAAGGGCCGGGAGATGTTATCATATCATCAAGAGCAGAAACAGACAGGGCTCCATTTCCAACCACTGGACAACTCAATGATGGCAGATGATGGCCAGTTCCCTGGACATTTCCAGGAGCATTTGGAGACATCATTGCCACTTGAGCAGGGGCAGAAGAGGATGAATGAGTTTTTCATGCAACAGAACATGTCACAGAATATTTTCTCCGACAGAGGTAGATACTTAATTCCAAGGCAAGAAAACTTGCAACTGGGAAACATGCATAATTGGAATGTCAATCCTGTCCACATTTCGGAGCCTCTTGAATCTCGCTTAAACGGTGGAGAATTGTTGAGTCAGAACTGGTTTTCTGGTGAGCATCAAGTTAGTGGTGGCTGGACCAATTCAGGTGGAGTTAGTATCCAGAGCCCGAGCGTCGGGAATGGAAGCAACGCAGATCAGAGTCTGTATAGTGTTCTACCCAGCCGTAGCCAATTACGTTCGGTTAATCCTTATGATTCGGTAGGAGCAAATGAGCAGTTTATTTCTTCAAGGAACTATGGATTGATGGCCGGAGGTGTTCCTGGGATGAGTAATGCATTACCAAACCCAGCTCATCCACTTGACTACTTGGGTGGGCGTGATTCTGTGATGCCAGACGAGATGGGTTGGATGAACTTGCCAAATCAGAATCCTACTTTGCATGATCCAATGGGGAAGCCATACTTGAGGTCTTGGAATCACTAATAACATTCTTCCCCATGTTGACGTTGAGGTTAAAATTGATACCTGGGTTGGAAAATTGCTAAGAAATGATGAATGCAAGATGCATGTGGCAGGAGTTTGTAACCTGTTACTCATTGAAGGGAGATAATTTTGTGGTTACTGCAGATTCGCAGAAGCCAGAGTATACAAACCCTGAGATAGGTTTATTGTAAATACACCTACAGAAGAGCCAACTCAACACCATGTATATAACTTTAGATGTTAGATGGGCAGGTGAGAGATAAGTTGTGGGAAGAAGGGGGAAAATTCAGATTTCTCCTTATTGTTATTTGGTAGGCCAAAATATATATACATATTACATTTCATCTCTATGGGGATTTTTTGCTCTCTTGTTGACCGAGGAATATTTCAATAATTTTGGAGGCTAGGAATTGCTAAGCTCACAGCTCTCTCTCTTTCTTGCTGTCTCTGTAACTCATGTTCTTTAGTTTTGCGTTCAGTTTCCTCACAAATTCACAATCCGCTCCTGCTTGTTGCGTGTGCGCGCATCTTAGCGGATCAGCTTATGCGAACTTCATTCTCCACAATCCATAAAAGGATGAATTCGTTAAGCTGATTCTTCCTTCCTCATCCCCAGGACAGCTGATATTTGTGACGGTGAGAATTGCACTGTTGTTGTACTGTACAAGCTGAACCAGTTTACAATGTGTTTGCATTAGATATGGAAAAATATCAAATAATGTCGGCAATGCAGGTGTGGAAATATCTTGATGGTGGGTGGTGGCCCTTCGATCTTCCGGGGGGCCAATTGAAAAGATAAGAGACAAAAGCATTGTTTTCTCCCTACCAGGCAGGGGACCCAAGGTAGATTTTGATGTCAAATCTTAGAAATTAAAATATTTGCCAAGAAGAGATGAGGGTATGCGTTAAAACGGTTAAACCTATCGTAGAATGGGCTCGAGTACTTATTTTATTAAATGTAAATTTTCAAGCTATGGTCCGAGATCCCTCTCCACAATCCACATTAAACATTTTATAAAATTTGAAACTACATGTATTGAAATATTCTGAAATCATATCATAAACTACCACTAGCCTTATCATCATTGACGATGAGAAGAATGGAAAGCACTGAACTAAATAAAGAAAATAAAATGCGGTTGGATTTAGCATGTGACAGCATATATAATCATTGGAGCCCCCTACAAACAAAAAGTTACTTCCAACTCACAAGGAGTGCAATTGAAGTTTGGGATGACCGTACGAACATAATAAATAAGCAAGTAACCGAACGAGTTCAATTGCCAAAAATGGAACCCCATAAAAACAATAAATAAAAATAAATTATTTAACAAAAGAGATCGAACAGTAGTTTTATCTTTTTGAATAGGGGAAGGAAAATCTTCGCTCCGGTTGCAGCAACAACTAGAAGGGTCTTAACAGATATAGTCATTGAGGACAGAAATTAAACATCAAACGCAAGTACGCAACTGGTTGTTGTGTTGTGTTGTGTTTTGTTGCCTTCTGCTGAGTGAGTTGGCTATCAGTTACGGCTCTTTTTATTTATTTATTTTCGTTTTGTTTTTAAGGCAAACTCGGTGATGCGAGTCTGATGATGCCTTGTTTGCAAAGCATATAATCAAATTCCAAATACAAAGCCCCTTCATTTAAATTTTAATCTCTCCAATATTCTTATCTTGCTTCTTTGTTTTTATAACCCCTTGAAAAGCCTTTCAAAATCACAACTTCTTAACGCCTTGAGAATTCAGAGACTCAGAGAGGCAGAAACTAACGAAAGCATGAAGAAAGAAGTGATTCGATTGGAACGGGAATCTGTCATCCCCATTCTCAAACCAAAGCTTATCATGACTTTGGCCAACCTCATTGGTATTTCAATTTTCACTATTTTATGTTTGCATTTTTTATTTTTTTATTTTTTTATTTGCTTCATTAACACTTTTTCCTTTCTTTGATTTTTTTCTGCTTTGCATTTAATTTATGTTCAATCTTTTGTGAAATTAGTGATACCCCCAGCAAGAAAAATGAGAATGGATATCTGGGGTTTTATTAAATTTAGAAAGAAAACGAAGGAAGGGTTTGGTTTAGATTGTAATTTGGCTAATGGGTATTTTTCTTTTAAATGTGGATTATGAGCATTGGCTTTTTTTTTTTTTTTGTGTGTGTGCCCTTTCCTATTATATGTGAATTAATAAGCCCCAATATTTTCTTTAAAAAAAAATCTATTATGTTACTAGATTTATTTATTTATTTTCTTTAAAAAACATCTATTATGTTACTAGATTTTTTTATTTACTTACTTTTCCATTTTGGTTTGCTTGATGGTGATGCAATTTTTTAATGTTCTGCAGAACACAGTTCTGACCGGGCTGAGTTTCTAAAGCTTTGCAAGAGAGTTGAGTACACTATTCGGGCTTGGTATATGCTACAGTTTGAGGATTTGATGGTAGCTTGTTTCCTCTTAACTCGATTTTATTCAGTTTATTATTTAGTTTGCTATGGCAGTCTTTTGTCCTTTTTGTCGTAATTTAACTACAAATGTATGTTGTTTGCAGCAACTGTACTCTCTCTTTGATCCTGTATCAGGGGCTCAGAAGTTGGAGCAGCAGAACTTATCTCCTGAGGAAATTGATGTACTTGAACAGAATTTCCTTACATATTTGTTTCAGGTATTATTGCTACTTTCTTTTACTCATCACGTTTTAAATTGCATCTGTCAGTTCAAAAGAACTGAAGAGAACAACTGAGGTATTATGGCTACTTTCTTTTACTCATCATCTTTTAAATTGCATCTGTAAGTCAAAAAGAACTAAAGAGAACAACTGCAAAAAAAAAAAAAAAAGATGGTGAATTGCAGATATTACTGTCAAATTTGTACATCAAAAGTATAATTTTAATTTGCATTCCACTCTTTGGTGCATGGAAGTTTATGGAGCCTCTCAAGTGTCCTGAGACATAATTCTTCTATTTAGTGAAGTTGAGACTTGAGATAGCTGCATTCTCATTGTTTTTTCTCATCTATCAAAGAATTTTGAATTAAAAATCTTACCAATCTCCATCCCTTGTCACATGCTGGTTTGACCCGAAAAATGAAAAAGAAGAAAGCAAAGTTTGCCACACAATGAATCTTAATTGGTTGTGTCTTCAACAATAAAAATAGGATCGCGTGCTTAGCCTTTTGAAAGACAAACCCCTTTTAACATACAACAAATGGCCAGGAGGCAAGGCAAAGGTGCATGGAGTAACCCTTGACCTAGAGAATGACCATATCTTAAATCTTTTGAGGTAGCTAGCTTAGTGTGGGGAAAATTTAGTTGCTTTCTGATTGTTAAATGCCTTTTTTATTTGGTATTGGAATTTGATGGTGAGGGATTAAGTTTTTACCTTACTGAGAGAGGGTTGATTGTGGATAACTTTCTTCAAGCTGTATATTGATGACTAGGAGTGGGTTACCTGTGACAAGTACTATGACGCCCAAGTCAGTGGGTTGTTCAAAGGCAAGATAGAAATAAGGACAGAGACAGGGGTTTCGACTTTCTTTGTGAATTTCTAAATCTGGTAAAAGACCCCTATGCAATGTTGTGGTTCTTTATTTATAGGCATTTCTTTGGTGATGTGGAATTGGGGCTTGTCCTGATTCCTATTTCCAAGGGCTTCTGTCATCCCTTTCTGCCTAGCTACACATGTCATTGTGCCTTTATGAAGCTCGCACACTGTTTTGGGTATGATACCCATTTTTTGCTTCATCATGGTTTGGTCTCATGATGTGATTCCAGGTAAAAATTCTGGATTTTATTGTTATCATTCTGGTTTCCAGCAGTCTTTTTTGCGGAATTAATTAGCTGGATTCTTGAGGGTTTGTTCTGCATAGTCCTCCTCTGGAATAAATCATTATATCTTGGGAATGAGGATGCGCGAGACCAGGTCCAACCCTTTGGGAAATGAGGGGCGCAAACAGATGGAAATGAACGAGAATGGCTATTGTATTTGTAGGATAGTATATGTAACATAAGAATTTAAGTTAGGTATTGGGTGAATAATTAGGTAATCTTTTGTTGTAAAAAGAGGCAAGTTTAGGTTAAAATTTGTTTTATGGATTTGGCTGGTTGTCAAAACTTGTGAACTTTATACTACCTTTGGCAAATGTTGATAGTATTTACTTAATTTGACAAAGTAACATTGAAGTTCTGAAAAAATAATATTGAGATCTCTAACCTGACACTGCTAATGTATGGTCTAATAAAATTTCTTGTTTCTTGTAGGAAACTAATAGTAATAACTATAATGAGGATATGCATGCAGCTTTTCAAATCACAATAAGCCATTTTGTAATGTTTTCATACTTTCCTTTTATGCAGGTAATGGATAAGAGCAACTTCAAAATAACAACCGATGAAGAAATTGATGTTGCACTTTCAGGGCAGTATCTTTTACTTCTTCCAATCACTGTCGATGAATCTAAGGTTTGTAATCACAATTTTGTTGGAAAAGTTCCATTTCATGGTGATACACATAAATAAACATGCTCTAAGTCTCAAGTTGCACGTCTTTAAGTGCTTTCCTGAGCTTTTAAGCTGATCTTAATGTGCCCTTTTTGGCGAATGTAGCTTGACAAGAAGCTTTTGAAGAGATATTTTGAAGAGCATCACCACGACCATCTTCCAGACTTTGCTGATAAGGTATTCCACTAAGTTTAGCACTGAAGGTTTTGAGTTGTATGAAATTCCTTTTGTGATGTGGTTGTCTGCTTGGGAATATACTGTTGATTGAGGGAAGGCCACAGCTCTAAGGTGTTTGGTAAACATATGCCATTGTAGTTTGGAAGTTAAGTAATTTTACCCCACGGTTCTTTGGTGAAAAATCTATTTTTCCTTTAGTATTTTCGTCAAAATTATGATTTATAAGTCGTATTTTCCAAACACTATCAACTTTTATTTCATGGCTATAGCTTTTATTTGTAGCAACTGTGGTTTAAAGCCACAACACCACAACCCAATGGAGCCTATATTTGGTATGATATTTTTGAGTTTGGAGTTGCTTCCTTAAAGATTTTAAATTGGCTGTACTAGGTTAATTTTACATGTCTGTAAAATGTTTATACTAGGTTTATTTTGCATATGTCCTTAAAATGTGTTCCCCATGCATGCATAATATGTTAAAGAAGTGTTGTCTGCATTATTTAAATTTCTTAAATATACTTTTGTTCTCAACCTCGCTGTCTGATTATGCTTAGAATGTATGCTTCATTGGATTAAGCATGAAGATTTCAAGTAGGGATAAATTTGATGTTTTCTTTGACAAGATATCACAGTCCACTTGTCAACATCAAAGAAGTTCAACAGTTGGGAGATCCTGTATTTTAGGGATTTCTTTATATTCAGTTCCTTCATTTCTTCAAAAATTGAACAAGCATCGACATTGAAAATTAATGTGACGATTAATAACTTGGTTCTGAACTTTGGTCTAAACGATAGACTTGAAGAAAGCTGAATTGTACTGTGGTTTTATCTGTAGTATGTGATCTTTCGGCGCGGTATTGGAGTTGATCAGACAACTGATTACTTTTTCATGGAGAAAGTAGACATGCTTATTGGTCGGTTTTGGTCATTTCTCATGAGACGAACAGGGTTAGTATATTTCTGGACTGAAATTTTGTCTCATTGGTGGATTTTGCTGAATATACAATATTTGACTACACACAAGTCAATTTGTGCAATTGAAAGCATTTTTTTGTCATTCTAACCTTGTTTGCTGCATATTGTTCAATAAAATTGAAATATCGGGTTTAGCTTCTTTGTTTTTTTTTTTTCTTCGAAATTGATATAATCAGCTGGCTTGAGCAAATCCTGGCCAAATGGCAGTTGGTTAATTTTTATGGTTTCTAAACTCTGAACTTCTAGGTTAAAAAGATAGTTTAGCATTGGAATGGCTCAAAAGAGTTTTTCTTATTCCCGTACTTATAAGTTTGACCTGCTTTATGCTTTTCCTCTCTAATATTTTCTCTAAGGTTATGGTGCTTGCAGGCTAGAAAAACTTTTGTCCAGAAGATCTAAAAGACGACATAAACCAGACCCAAAGAAGGATGATGAAATTAACTCGGAAACAGATCAGAATGATCTATCCGTTGAACGACATCGACTTGAAAATATGGAACTAAGGTTGTAAATTACAGCATGGTAGTGTTGTTACTATAGGATTGTATTTTTTCTGCTACATAGTTCTGTGCGCTTATCTTGGTTATGTTGCATGCCATTTCAGGAGGTTCGTAGAACAAGCTTCAGATAGACTTATTGTTTGAATTCTAAAATTTCAGTTATTTGTAGCTGAATTTATCCTGCTAACTTAGAAATTGTCTAATTTTGTCTTGAATCCTCTTAATTTGTTTTTATGAGTCAGTTGATTGGATGTTTCTATTGTAACAAAAAGTTTCTGGTCAAGTATCACTGGTCATTGACATTGTTATTCTGCTCTCCCAGTTTTCGCAATTTGCTGGGCAAGGTCACAATCCAAGAGCCCACCTTTGACAGGATAATTGTTCTTTACAGGTCCTTTCATTTCTTCTATCTTGTTTAATTTTATTTTTCGCCATTAACTTTCAGAATATCGTTCTATTGACATGCACCTTATTGGTGGTGAGTGTTATTGGAAAGTTGAACATTTTGATGGTGACTGTTGAACAAATAAGGTTCTTGTGATCAATTTGTTTCTTGATGCGGGATGAAATCCTTTTAGCAAAAAAAATTGAGAGTACATTGAGACAAGATGCATAGAGAGTTTATGGTTGCTACTCTAATGGCCCATTGAATGCACATTTACTTGTTCTTTCTTTTTCTGAAAGAGTACCTTGAATGTTTTTTTAAATTGATGCCTCTGATGACTGTTCTGAAACCATTATGAAAGATGATTAGTGACATCTAACAATAATGGTCATTGTAAAGGCAAGCAAGTACCAAATCCAAAGCAGAACGGGGAGTATATCTCAAACATTTTAGAAATATTCCAATGGCTGATATGGAAATAGTTCTCGTAAGTTGGTTTAGCTGCCTCTTTCTCTCTCTCTCTCTCTCTCTCTCTCTCTAGTTTATTAATCTTGTGTAGTCGCTTCTTTTATCAACAAGCCTGCAAAAGCTACGACCTCATATGAGGACTCTTTTCTCTATGCCTTTAACAGCCTGAAAAGAAAAATCCAGGATTAACACCATTAGATTGGGTCAAGTTCCTTGTCTCCGCTGTGGTTGGACTGGTCAGTTTAGCAATTAGTTCTTTGGTGATTGTTTTATCTTTTGTCTATCCTCCATCTTATTCAAATAATTTATGTATCATACCGACAGGTTGCCGTGATTACTTCTGTCCAACTGCATGAAATTGATCTTTGGGTTGGCATAGCAATCCTTTCCACGGTGATTGGTTACTGTGCTAAGACATACTTCACGTGAGTTCCTACAACGATCCCCTAGAAGAAAAGAGATAGAAAATATCAAACTTTGCAGCTCTCTTTCTTCTCTTTATATTTTGTGGCTTATTGATACACATATTTTTTATTTGAGCAATATGCATATTGCACGTGTCCATTATAGTAAAAATTGGGAATGGGAAGGAAAGAATTCATATTCTGTCCGTTAATGTATTATCTATAATGTGAATATCATAAGGTAATGGAAAATTTGGCCACAAACTGATCATTGAAGTTGACTATTCTCATTTCTCTCCTGGGCATTGACTGGCTGCAGGTGTGGATAATCAGGCGACTCAGTTCGTCTAGTAGTTATTTCTTGACTTGAGTCATCCGCTGATTTGGCAATTGTTTGATTGTTTCTTCTACTGGCTGCAGGTTTCAGCAAAACATGGCTGCATATCAGAATATGATCACACAGTCCATGTATGACAAACAGCTAGATAGTGGAAAGGGTACCCTTCTTCACTTGTGCGATGATGTGATTCAACAAGAAGTAAGTATTGAGCTTGATGAAATCTTTAGAACTATCAAATATGTCCTAGTTCATATTTCCTTGGTGGTCATTAATTGTTTTTATTGATGGAATTGTTTTATAGATAAATATCTGTACACAAAAGTTCTTTATTCATTCATTGGCTTTATGCAGTTTGACCTCTTTGTCAATAGTAGTTCGAAATCTTTGACTGTTTGACAAGCCATCCAAATCTTTGTTAGAGATCTAACATGATAATATTTTAACTTTGATGTAATGTTTTCAATTTTGACATTGTTAAGTGTTTAAGCAGTAATTAATTTATTTTGGTATATTTTAAAAGATTGGTTTAATTTGGGGAGACATTTTATCTAATTACGTCTCATCAACTGCTTACCATAAGTTGTAATTGCGCAGGTCAAAGAAGTGATCATTTCATTCTTTATATTGATGGAACAGGGCAAGGCAACAAGACAGGTATGCAAAACAATTAGTCATTGCTGGGTATTTGTTGTTTACCGTACACCACTTGTATCATTTCTGATGTTTGACTTTGTGATAATGTGAAATAGGATCTGGATCTGCGGTGTGAGGAGCTAATTAAAGAAGAGTTTGGTGAGAGCTGTAACTTTGATGTGGATGATGCTGTTCATAAGTTAGAGAAGTTGGGCATTGTTGTTCGGGTGAGACTCCCCGGAGTTCCCATATTACTCATCATGGCTAGCATCCCGTCTTTTTGTCTTTGCATATTCCAGAAGGCTTGTGGTGCATGTAGTGGTAGATTACAGAAGTTGATTACATCATGTGATAACATCTAACATTAAGGTCAAGTAAGTTCATTCATTTGGCATTTCTTCTAACTATAGAACAATCTTCAAATATAGGATACTATCGGCCGGTATTACTGCCTTGGGCTGAAACGTGCTAACGAGATCATCGGGACCACCACTGAGGAGATGGTCCTCAGGGCACAACAGGGTATCAGTACAACTTGATGCCTGCTTTGAGAAGGTGAGCTTCTGTTTGTCTGCTATTTGTAGCAAAGCAACTTCAATGTACTGATGCTTTTGAATGAACTGCAGGTGATAATTCTCATGTTGCACTTTCTGACAGATCTCTTGGATGGTAGATTCCACTCAACAACATATATGGCAGTTATTTTTTACTTTGATCGTTCATACTTCATATAATGTGATTCTCATTCTTGTTTACTTTCCCTTCTTTGCATGTAGCTTTTGTGCATAATGTAGCTCTTGGTTTTTCTCTGCGGAGGACAGTGTCTTTATAAACAAAGAAATTAGAAATCGCGGATTATATCTTTCTTTCAGATGATGTGGTACATGCTATCTCACTCATTTGGTGCTTTATGGTTAAATTACACACTTGGGATTGGTGCTGTATAGCATTGTTTTTGTACTCCTACTTTGCGTTTATGACATTACTGCTCGCGTAGAAAGCTAATGTACATGGTGATATCCTTGATAGTGTACCTACTCGTTTTTCTTGAGACAAGCTGATTTCTTTTTCATGGAGAAAAGGGGAAAGTGTACCTACTCATTTAACGGTGTTGGCCTGCCCTGCGCTGATCTGCTGATGATTATAGACAATCAGTGACATCCCCAGTGTTACTGATTTTTCCCAGCAAGATCACAATCCAAAGAGCTAACCTTAGTCTTTGATAGGATAATTTCTTCAACTGTCCTTTCAACTAAGAAACCGAGGACATGCCCGACAGTTGTAAGTTCTAAAGATGAAACTCTCATTAACAATGGATTCTGCATTCTCATCAATTTTTTCTTTTTTTGGCTTTTCCTTCCTACCTAAGACTGTCTTGAAACATCAATGATAAAATGCTCAACCCTGTCAATATTTGTGAAACATTTTTAAAATATTCCAATGTCTGTCAACACATTGATGGTGATAAATAGATTAATAATTTTTTTCCCCAAAAGGGAGTGATTTTCATATAAATAATTTTATCCAACTGATTACTGAAATTAGAATTTCGAGACAAATCTAAATTCATTTGGGCAAAGATAAACTATATTAGATCCTTTGTTACATCAGTAACATTTGTCAATTGACAAGTGTCTTTTATTCCCCCCCCCCCCCCCCCCCCCCAAAAAAAGTATTTAATTGCTACAGCCGGTGATATTGTAGGCATGTCTCAAAACTACCCAAATTTCCTTCCTTACTTGCCTTCTTTTAAATTTCCCATGCTAAAGCCGTACGGTCTGTAAAGCTGTAAGATGACATTCATTTGCGAAAGACATAAAGAGTAGCTTGTGACTGGGGTTTTAATTTCTTCTCTCTCTTGTCCGCTCTGTAACGGTATCTGTGGACAAAGGGTATGAAAGTTTATCATTTGATATTTCTAATATCTTAATTTATCTAACCTCATAATCATTTTGTAGTTTATATTTCGAATAATTTATATTATGGACATTTGAAAATTGCATCTTTATTCATTGTTTACTTATTTTCTTGATGCAATTAGCCATCCATCATCAATGATTTTGTCTTGATGCTATTATTCTTTATGTTGGACAAGAATTACAATGTTTTGTATTTTTGGTATTAAAATTTCACCTTGAAGTGGAATATTGTAATATAGAATGAAAAAAATATATATTAGAATGCATCTCAAAGGATCGCACTATGATGAAAATTTTTGTAATTATATTTTCCTAAAGAAGTTTATTCAAATTAATGATATTGTTCATTATACTGTCCTTGGAGGACAACAGAATTTCAAAACGAGTAGTTTCCCTTCATCGTTTATCATTTGCACATAGGAGGAAAGATTATAAATATGAAGGAGAAATATTATCATGAAGATTGAAGAAATATTTTGGAAGCTCATACGTATGGTTTTCTTATACTCTAATTAAATGAAAAAGAAATCGTAAGAAAATTGTTGTCTCAAATATGTCCCTGATAAACGATACATGAGGTTGATATTTTATTCACCATCATGATCAAGAAGGACTATAAAATTAATAAATTATAATTTCTTTATCATTCCTAAAGAACAATATAGATTAAAAGATCGTGATTTTTCTTTATCATCATCTTCTTGAAGGAGTCGAAATTAAATATTTTATGATAAACAATCAATTTATTCCTTTGCGGCAATTTAAAGAAAATAGTAACTTCGAGAAGGTTAATGGTTAATATTTTGAAAGTCTAAATTATTTTTTTGTATTTAAACCACGTATACAAGGCAAGAAAATCATGAAGTGTATATGTTACCAAATTAATATATGATGGCTTGACTATTTATATGCTCCTGAAGTACCAAACGAAGAGTGTCAAAAGATAATTATAACGTTTGTTCAGGCTAAGAGGTTATAGGTTTATGGAGCTAGCCTACTGTGAAGCTGCAAGCCTCTTAACGAGTATGTAAAGTGACACCTGATTCAAGCATCATTTGTCAATTTGCGGATAAATTATATGTTGGTGTAGTTACAATGCGCATCAAGGACGGAAAAAATGAGGGCCCTGATGACCTTTACTAGGGAGAACACGATGGCTGAGCTTACTACAATTAAGGAATGCAATGGCCAATGTGAATGGCATAATGATTGGGAACCCACTTGAAAGGCATGAGTGACCATCCATGCAGTCTCAGGCAGTCGGAATTGAGGTCGGGGCAGATGCGAAATGGATGGCAATCGACAACTGATTTTTAGTTTGAGGAGAAAGAAGCCGCAAAGAGTGGGTTGAAGACTCTGTAGATATGGACATTATCCTGGCATTATTGTTGATGCGCTGTCAAGACATAAATTGTAGTCCAAATTTAGTCAAGATGTGATTTTGTCTACATTGTAATCGTTGAAAAGCACTCAAGAACCTTAGTGGCTTCATTTCCAGCCTATTTTACTCATTATTATTTCATGTAGATGGTAATTTTGTGGCCCGATTGGTCGTGCATGAATTGGCAGAAAAGAAATTCCTGAATTTCTGCTTTTACGGGTGCATCGGGTCGTTCCAGATATGGAGAAAAAATTAGGCAACTGCTGTTTACTGTGTTTCTACAGATGCTTCCGTGTATCTATTCAAACATCTACATGCTCAGTCGGCAACAAGACATGGCATGTTAAGCTGTCTTAGATAGGAATATAGAATCTTAGTACAAATATTGTTTGAGAAAGTAATTACAATCTACAATTTGAAATGGAATAAATGAATTTCAGGTTTCTATTTACAAAACTGTTGGTAAAGAGATAGCTGCAGACACTTTGGGCATTATCTAGTCTAGACAACATGCCCATGCCGACAGATCACAGATCACAGATCGCTGTTTAAAATTGCATAAGCTTTACCCTCTCAACAGCCCTTGAATTAGCCTGTGAAAGAGAGGTCACTGGTTTAGTTGATTGCTAACATGACAATGTATCAAAGCCATAACAAGATTTTTCTAATGCAGCCACAGAAAAAGTGCTGAGAGAATTGACAGCATAGCGGACCTTGTACGGCGGCAATGATGACTGAAGGGTAATGCCCAGACACAAATAGTCTCATTGGATAGCATCTGTAAGCAGCCGAAACGGTAAGATGAGATCACATTGCTTTGTTGTATATCTACTACTGCCACCCTCCTTTATAGCATGAGAACAACACATAAATTTTGAACATTCAATTCTGAAGTTTTAGGCATTTGTTTGGCACAGAGAGAAAGTAAGGCAGAATCTTCAAAGGTATGCGATGTCATTAGTCAATAAATTTGTTTCAGAAAGTGATTTCATGCACTAACACATCTTGCATTCTATAAAAAGGTGTTTACATGCACGATCACATCATGCATTCTATAATTCAGTCAAAAAGTTGCAGCTTATGTCTTAATCTTCTTTTTAAAACTATTACACCTAGATTTCTTTCAAAATCTTTCAAGAATTAGGACTAAGAAAAAGTGTGAGCAAAAAAGCAGAGCTAATTAAATCCAAGGAATACGGCAAACTTTTTTTTTCTGAAAGTGAATTTGATAGAAGTTAGTATTTGAGCACGGCTGGTAATATATATGAAATTGCAGTGTACACACAATAATCAGAAAGAGTTCTTTTTTTCTTTTTTTTTATCATAGGATGGCCTTACCACGTAGAATACGGACTGTCCAGCTGACATGAGCATCTTCACAGCTTCCATCATGTCCGTTGCCAGGAATCGAGATGCTTTCATCATTTCAACTGCTTCAATTTTATAAGAACTTGTTTAACTGATGGACGTGTGGAAAGTGTCTCCACTGTGCAGGTTGATGCAAGCCTCATCATTCCCAATAAATTTTCTTGAGGCCCTGCCTCCCATAATTCTGGCAAGAAAAACTCAGAAGAACGCCCCTCCTTGATCAGCAACTTGGCCCATGAGACAATATTGAACGCATTGCCATACTCGGAAAATGATGGATCAAGAGACCTTTTCCCTGATATCAATTCTAACAGCACCACACCAAAGCTATACACATCTGCTTTGTCTGATACCCTGCATGTTGTTGCATATTCTGGTGCCACATACCCAAAAGTGCCTGCCACATCTGTTGTGGCATGAGTCTCAGAAACTTCTAAAAGCCTAGCCAACCCAAAGTCTGATAGATAAGCATTAAGCTCTTCATCAAGAAGGATGTTACTGGGCTTGATATCCCGGTGAACTATCCGGGGTACACAAGAGTAGTGGAGGTAAGCCAGTGCCTGTGCTATGTCGATGGCTATCTTGTGAATCACTGACCACTGAATTTTTTTTCCCGACTTGTTGTGAATAAAAGTCTCAAGGTTTCCACCAGAAAGAAAGTTGTAAACTAAGAACATCTCAGCTTCTCCGACATAATATCCAATAAGAGTTACAAGATTCTTATGTCGAATACGTCCTAGAGTTCCTATCTCAGCATCAAATTGTTGAATTCCTTGAAATCTTCCAATGGAGAGCTTCTTTACAGCCACTAGGTAACCTGGGACTAATTCGGCTTTGTAAGTTGACCCAAAACCACCTGTCCCTATTAGATTCCGAATACTGAAATTTCCAGTAGCTCTAACAACATTGTCATAGGTCAGTTCAGCTGGAGTATCTGCAAAGGTCACCATCACTTTTCCCCTCAGGCTAGCAATTCTTCCCAACTTTCTCCTCCTTAAAATAACAAAAATTATCACAAGGAATATTAAAAGAACAGCAGAAGCAGAAGTTACCACTGCAATGATGAACACTTTCGATCTCTTCCCATTCTGCAACTTTTCATCAAGTTGGACTGGAGGTTTTTCTGGGGCAGTAGCATTTGTATCTGGGCATGAAGCCAGATACTTATTTCCTTTGAATGCAATGCAATCAAGGTGCTGTAGATGAGGAATATGGCCTGAAAGGTTATTAAAAGAAAGATCTAGTGCAGAAAGATTGACAAGGGTCGAGAAAGACACAGGTATTTCTCCAGAAAGCCTATTGTGGTCAAGAAACAAACTTTCAAGCTTTGTAGCTTTTGTTAAACTTGCAGGGATAGATCCTGTGAGAGCATTGTGAGAAAGATCTAAAACCACAAGAGAAATCAAATGACCAAATTGGGATGGAATTTCTCCCGTTAAATTGTTTCCTCCAAGCAAGATCCATTTCAAAAATTTCAACTTCCCCAACTCATCAGGCAGAGAACCGGACACTCTATTTCCTCTCAAGTCAAGTCGCTGTAGCTTCATCAACTTACCAACGCCAGCAGCAATTGACCCACTAATCTGATTACTCGCTGCTTGAAACTCCACAAGTTGTACGCAATCAAGAAGAAATGCCTCATAACTCATACCCGATAACAGGTTTGCACTCAAGTTCACTGAAAATGATTGCAAATCATTACATTTTGAAATTATCTCCCCAGGAACTGAACCATTAAACATATTATTGTTCAGTAACAATCTGTAATGGGGCTTATACTTAGCTGCCAAGAATCCATCTCCTATAGCGAACAAAGGTAAAGAACCAAGAAACTTATTACCACTAAAATCATGAATAATCACAAAATTCTCATCCGAAATCGAACCCATAACAGGAACATTAGCATATTGCAAATCTTGAAAACCAAAATGATTATCACAACTAACATTCTCAAACCTCGGAAGAACACCAGTAATGTTATTCTGACTAACATTAAAATACACCATACACGGAACTGGCAGCTGCATTGGCAAATACCCCTCCAAATTATTCAAACTCAAATCCAAGTAAGTCAAATTCCTGCACATCCCCAGACTCTTGGGCACGACACCCTTTAAATTATTCTGCCCGAGATTCAGTACTTTCAGCGAGCAAGATTCACTCCAGTTATCAGGCAATCTGCCTCCAAGATTCGCCCTTGGCGCCCACAAAACCTCTAAGCTCCTACTCAACAGCAGCTCGTAAGGCACGCCGCCATCAAAGGCACTAAATTCTCCTCGAGAATTATCCAAATCCAAACTAGCATCTATATTTGTTAACACCAGAACTGACAATTTACTGCAGTCGGCTAACTCTACCGGTATCCTATCAGTGAGGCTGTTTCTAGAAATATCTAGAACTTTCAGCTCCGAAATCGTTCCTATCTCCTTCGGGATCGAACCTTCCAGAATGTTTCCGTCAAGTAACAGATTCTTTAAATTCCGGCATTTTCCAATTTCCTTCGGGATGCTTTCAGTTAAGAAGTTGTCAGAGAGCTTCAAGTAAGTTAAAAACTCACATTCACTTGAAGAATCAATCGCAAGTCCACCCGAGAGCCGATTACTCGACATATCAATCACACTTAACACTCCATTTCCGATCAGTCCTCTCGGCACTTCGCCGGAAAATGAATTAAACGACAAGTTAAGCACTCGGAGCCGCTCAAGGTTGCTCATTTGGTACGGAATCTTGCCGGAGAAGTTATTCCCTTGCAGTTCCAATACTTCCAAGAGCCGAAGCTCTCCAACACTCGCCGGAATCTCGCCTGAGAACGAGTTGTGAGGAACGGACAACGTTCGGAGTTCCGTCAGTTTCGCTATAGAAGCGGAGAGAGTTCCGGAAATGACAGAGGACTTCGACGGCCACGGCGTCGCTTTCCCGGTGATTCTCAGAGCCGTTACTCTGCCGGTGAAGTGATCACAGGTCACGCCGTGCCACGTGCAATGGTCGGTGCTTGAGTTCCAGGTGGCGAGAAGATTGGAGGGATCGCGAGAAATTGAGGCCTTGAAGCTGAGAAGAGCCGCGGAGTCAGTAGTGGGAACACTTTCAGCGTTAGCTCCACCAGACAACATGAATGTCGAACAAACCACGAGAAGACAAACGAGATTCTTCATTTTCGCGGCAAAGTAGAGCTTCCGCCGAGAAACCGAAAACAGACACGTAACGTTCAACATTTCCTTTTTCTAAAGTACTTGTTTGAATTGATAATTGGTTTAAATGAAACAAGTGAATAGAATCAGAATGAAAATAAGGAACGAAAAGGAAAATGAAAATGAAAATAAGAACTGTGAGTGAGTCACAAGAAAATGAAAGATCCGGCAAACAGAGACTAAGAGGTGTGAGTACGTAGAAGACAAATAGGAGCCGGCGTAAGGGACGGAAATTGTACATTTACGTTTATTGTTTGTGCTGGTGTTCGTGGTCACATGCAATTTCTTTTTCTTTTTCTTTTATATATATTTAACGTCACTATTTATTTATTTAAATTCTTTTCTAAACGGTTACAAGTTGATAATATTACAAAATTACTAATCTCTCTCTCATGTTACATGTTAGAACTAAATTTAAATATTATACATATAATACACTGTAACAGTTCATGGTAGTTTTTTTATTCGGTATATTCAAGTACGGAAAAATTTAAAATCGCACGAATTTTAAAATATTATACA
The DNA here is from genome assembly GCA_029618585.1 of Citrus australasica. Classification (NCBI taxonomy): domain Eukaryota; kingdom Viridiplantae; phylum Streptophyta; class Magnoliopsida; order Sapindales; family Rutaceae; genus Citrus; species Citrus australasica. The sequence continues at coordinate 7,808,043 of JARCIV010000002.1, read as the reverse complement.
TTTAATATATTGTAACAGTTCATAATAGTTTTTTATCCGGTACTTTAAAGTGTAAAAAAATTTATATTATAAAAATATAATTTTATAATTTTAAAAAATTTTAATTTTTCTGCACTTTAAAATTTTAAATTGAAAATTTTCTATAACAGTTGATAGTCTAAATAAATTTTAATTTCTTAAACTCTCCAGCTTTTGCTTTTCGTAGATTACAAGTTTTCTTATGACGATATTGCCCACTTTCGCCAATCATGAATGCAATTATTTGCTGCGCTGGGGTTTAAAAAATTACTTGCTAGCTAGCTGCTGGTTTAGCAGTTCTATGAAGTATTTGTAACTCATGAATCATTGCAACATAAAAGGTAAAAAACGAATGAAAATTTGGATTTTGCAGACATGACATTTAAATATTTTCAATTGAATCTTCTATATATACGTAGGCATGTCGTATTGCCGAGGTAAGAAGAAGAAGAAGAAGAAGAAGAAGATAGCGTAATAATTAATAAAAGACCTCGTGGTGGGACGTGGGATTTCTTGCCTGGAAACTTCACGGTTCATACGACCAATGGCATTATAAAAAAAAAAAGAAACCAAAGGGAAGATTAAAAAGCTGTCGCTGGCTCACTGCATATGCATGGTCCCTTCTTATTATATTTAGTCTGATGTGATGAGTATTGTATAAAGAAATGCAGCCAAGAAAAGGCCCCCCCACTTTCTGCAAATTAAAAGGTCGCCGTTCAAAATTTTCAAAATTAATTGTCTCCAATTCCCATTCAAATATTCGATCATGTTCATCTATGAAGATCGACGAAGATTATTTCACAGGATAAACTTTAACCCAATCATTATGTGTGTCGATTCATTAAACAAAGCATACTACTTGGGTCTCGTGCATGGGTATTAGTAAGGGTAATTATCAAAAACCTCCCCTGAGGTTTAGCGTATTCTCAGTTTGATAGATTGTATCAACATATTCTCAACCACCTCCCCTGACGTCTATAGACCGTTTGTTTGCCCGTTTGTTGCTTAATAAAATGACCAAAATACCCCTAGGCTGAAAAAAGAAAATTAATTTGTTTACACATATTAAAGAATTGTTGGTAAGTAATTCTGGATCTATTTTGGCGCCAAATCAAAGTGATTACATTGAAAATATCTTTAATGTCCTCTCACAACTTCTTTAAAGTGTACTGCTCAGAGATTACAAACCACACTTTAAGCATTTCTTCGTCAACCACAGCCTCAATGTCCATGTAAATAAGGCTGAAAAATGGTTCAATGAGAAGGAATTGATAAATGTTCAAAACATGTAAGATTAGGTCCTGAACAAATTAATTAATATAAGCTCCAGATTGTAACAAAAAAAAATCACATTTGGCCACTTTGACAGCAAACAAACTATACACTTCAAGCTATCCTCAGCATGCAATTACATCTTTAATATAACTACAATAAAAATGAGCTCAAAACAATTTCTATGCCACTAATCAAACTACTTCTTCGCATTCGATAACCATTACACCTTAATTTAAAGCATCTTCATTGTTGAAGCTTATTTTGCTTGAATTATAAAGATAAACAACTACAACAAAGCAATGACTCCAAACCCTATTATTTAAGCTCACTGCTTCAGTGTGAGAGAATGCAACAATCCATGACATTTTTTCAACCCAAGACATGTCCATACCATGATTAAGATAAAAACCAAAATCAATTATCCCAACAAGTTGTCTCCAATATTCAATTTTAACAAAAACTATCATAAATCCATTTTCAACAATTAGTGGCAATAGCTTCAACAATTAACAAAATTTTTATACCCATTTTCATTCATACACAAGGTAGCACAAAAAATCACGAGTCATATTCAATCAAAATGAAGTAAACATACATTGACAACAACCATTATCTACCACTAAGACCAATCGATAGAAAAAAAATCAAAGCAACAAAAACACTCCCAAAAAAATTTCAAGACCCATTATTCATATTTTACCAAATTGACTGAATCCATCTAATAAAACTAACATGCACCGTAATAAAGCCATTTTCATACCTCATTCGCGGCTCAAGCAAATTAAAGTTGTCAATGGGTCGACGGCAAAACTCACTACTGGTCAGCATCCTTACACCTGACGGTCATGATTCAGATGTCTCTGATGTTGGCATCTTCGGCTTCGTCATCATTATCTCCAAATCATGGCACAATTTTTCTGTTAAAGCATTGCAGAGAAGACGAAAGAGGATTTGCTTTTCGTAGCTTTGGTTGGAGAAAGAAGGTGTCCATTTTGTTTTCTTTTTTTTTTTAATTTTTAGTGATAATGTTTGTTGGTTGAACTCTTGCTTTCAATTTTACACAATGGATATTAAAAAAATTCACATCAATTCCAAAACCCAATGTGATATCTTCGCTTTTGTTTGAATTTTCTTACCATTAAAGAATTTCACTACCATATTGCCCTCATTCCAATGTGATATTTTCACTTTTGTTTGAACTTTATTATATAAAAGAGTTATATTACCATTTTGCCCTCACCAAATCAACTTATACGAAACGGTCTACAAATGTCAGGGGAGGTTGTTGAGAATAAATTGATACAATCTATCAAACTAAGAATATGCTAAACCTTAGGGGAGGTTTATGATAATTACCCCTATTAGTAATTGGGGTACAATATTCACCCATGCATGACATGTTTCTTTATACATGTACATACCTTATGCTGCACCCTACGCACAAGCATATTGTCCTATCGGGCCGGCTCAACCAATTTTGAGGCTTTAAGCGAATTGTTTCAATTAGCTCTTTCAAAAAAAAATTATTATTAAAAATTCAATTATTTAAAATAAAATTTTCTATCTTTATGAGATGCAAAATTTTTAATCAAATTTTTATATTTTAATTTCGCTAAAATATTTTTCTCAATAGATAACATAACTAATCCATTTAATATTTCTTGCGACATGGTTAATCTTAAATAAGTTTTTATCAAATTTAATTTTGAAAATCTTCTTTTTGCAAAAGCAATTGTTACTGATATTGTTAATAATATTCTATAACCAATTTATGCATTTGGAAAAGAATCAAATTTTTTCAAATAATTAAGTACATTAAGTGGGGTTTTTTTTCACTTTGAAAAATTTCTTTTAAAATTCTTAACTCTAAAAACAAATCTAAACCATCTATATTAGAATGTGCATCACGTTTTAAAGCATTTTCAAGATTAACGCAATAAGTTTTTAAAACATCATCACTTAACAATTGTAATTTTTAAAAAATTAAACAAAAATCTAAACATATTCTCATACATTTGAATTTGTTCAAATCTACACATTATTAATGGAAATAACTTGATCTACTATGTATATAAAATAATTAATTCTAAAATACTCTTCAGGAGACAAAATTCTATCTTCACTAATTTCTTCTAATTCAAGTAAAGCATCTCTTATTTTGTGGAGCTTGAAATCTTCTTGCTTTCACACTTTCAAAACGATTTTCCGAACGTGTTTGTGACAATGATTTGATAGTTAATTAGGTATATTATTTTGTAAAAATTTTCATCGTTTCGTTAAAGAAGAAAATAATGAATAAATACATTGTACAACTCCAAAAAATGAAATAGCTCTAGCACAAGAATTAGTCATATCACAAAGCACTAAATTAAGATTATGGCAACCACATAATGTATAAAATGCTGTAGGATTGATTTCTAATAGTCTTTTTTTTGTACACCTTGGTGTTTTCCTTTCATATTAGAACTATTATCATATCCTTATCCTCGTACATCATTAATGTAAAGTTCAAGAATTTTGATTGTATCTATGAGTTCATTAAAGAGGCTTTTTCCAGTAGAGTCATCAACTTTTAAAAATCCAAAAAAATATTCTTCTATTTTTATTGGGTTTGTCGAAATATTCACACATCTTAATACAATAGATATTTGTTCTTGATGGCTTATATCTAGAGCACAATCAAGTATAATTGAGAAATATTTTGCTTCTTTAATCTTATTAATTACTACATTTTTTATTTCAAGTGCCAACATTTGTATCAACTCATTTTGTAGGTTACGCCCCAAGGTAATGATTATGAATTTCACCATTTTTAATACGTCTAAATGTTCTTGCATTGTTGGATCAAATTCTTCAATCATTTCAATTAAACTTAAAAAGTTTTCATTGTTATCTTGATGCATCTTCTCATTATTTCCACGAAATACTAAATTATTTTTATCAAGACTCTTTACAACGACTATAATTCTTATTAGTATTTTTTTCCAATGATCTCTTTCCTTATTAATTTTTTCTTAAATATCTTTGTTAATTTTTCTTTTCTTCAATAATCTTACTTCTAATTCAACCCATAAATTCATATTAGTAATTAGGGATGGTAAAAATCCCCACGGGGACGGGTACCCTCGGGGATTTTCCCCATTCGGGGAGGGTACGGGGATAATTTTATACCCAATTTTTTTTTCGGGGAGGGGACGGGGAAAATTTTTTACCCAATTTTTTATTCGGGGAGGGGACGGGGATGAGGTGGAATCCCCATCCCCTACCCATTTCCCCATTTTTATTTTTATTTTTATTTTTATTTTTAAAATTACTAATAAATACAAAATTATAAATATTCTTAAAAATAATAAATATCAAAATAGTTGTATGTTGGGAAAGTGGTCACCCTTTACCAGGAATTAGTGGAAGAGTATTAATTGAAGTTTTCACCAACTGTTTATTGCTTTGATTATACTGATAGTAGTTTTTCTACTAGATCTACAGGGGATTCTTATAAGAAAGCAACCAAATGGATGACAAGTTTTGATGATTATGTAAATAATGGAGATTGTGCAGTTGTTGCAGATGAATTAGATTCATATTTGGATGAGAGAGTTATACCCCGGATGAAAGATTTTAATATTTTGAGTTGGGATAAGACAAATGCTAATAGGTATCCTACATTAGCTCGAATTGCTAGAGATATTTTGGTAATTTCAATTACAATAGCTGCTTCTGAATCAGCTTTTAGCACCAGTGGTAGAGTTGTGAGCTCATACCATAACAAACTTCATCCAAGCACATTGGAGGCCTTAATGTGCTATCAAAGTTGGTTACGAGCTTACAATAGCAGTATGAGTTTATTTTACATTGTAATTATATTATACAGTTATTAATATTTGCACTTATAAGTTACGTTATTGTAGGATTATGAAGATTGAGACACTGACAAAGATAATTATTTTAATAATTTATATTTTGAATGTGACTTTGTAATGGATCAATATTAATGTAAGATATATTTTGAACTTTATTTTTATCTGAATTTTTTATTTTAATATGATTAATTTAAAATAAAAAATAAAAAAAATGTATTAGACTATTAGTTATTCGGGGACCGGGGACTCTCGGGGATCCCCTGTTATTATTCGGGGAGGGGATGGGGATTATTTTAAGTAATTTTGACGGGGACGGGGAGGGGACGGGGACATATGCAAAATATCGGGGATGGGTATGGGGAGATTGGTCCCCTCCCCTCCCCTCCCCATTGCCATCCCTATTAGTAATATGTTCATTACTTGTTTCATGACTTTTAAGTTTAACATTAAGGTTTTTCCAATCGTTAGTTCCTTCATTACTTAGTTGACTTTTATTGGAGTTTGTATGGAATAGTTTGCAGCAAAAACAATATATACTTTATCAAAATCTTTTGAATAAACCAGCCCCTTTCTATTATTTTTTTTCTCCATTGGGTAGTTTTTTAATGTAATATGTAGTAGAGAAATGCCTAGAAAATTCATCCTTTGGAAAAAATAAATTATTATCTCTAATTGGACCTTCCTCTATTAGGAAATCTCTTAATTTATTATTTATATTTTCTCATCTACTAGGATCATAAATATTATTTGAAAAACAATACTCTTCAAAATCTTCGGTTTCATCTCTCATCTTTATTCGTATTTTTATTACGATCTCCTGTAAGGGTATTATCACAATTTTGATTATTATTATCTTCAATGTCATTGTTTTCATTAATTGGTTCATCATCTTTTAATTCAATTTGAGCTTATTGATCAACTATTGATACTTCATTCAAATTCACATCTTTTTTATTAATTTTGACAAATTTATCAAGAGCTTCTTTTTTAGATTGTACTAACATTTCTATTCTTCTCTTTCTTTCTTTTTTTTTGAAGTTTTTCGTATCTTGATGCACATTTTCTAGTAGATATTTTTAGGGAAAGAAGAGTAAACGAGCAAACAATTATGCTAGATTATTAAAGAAGAGTGATGATACAACCACAAACTCTTGTACAAACTTATCATGTAAAAACTGATTTGGCATTAATTCATTGGTTGAATGAAAATATAAATAAATCATGTGGGCCAAAAGATTTTTAATTCAACTAATTTTATCATGCCACATCAGTTTGTACAAAATAAGTTTGTATAATAGATTGTGCCTATATCATTACTCTTAAAAGAAAACAACACACAATAATATTTAAAAAAGAAACAATAACAATAAAATAATATAAAAAATTAAGAAGAGAATAGAAATAAAAAATCTGGATATTTAAGAACTTTAACATTGATGGATTGAAGCTTTATCGGCAATGATAAATGGAAATATTTGTTTTTTTTTTCTTAAGCAACAATTAAAGAAACCAGTTTACATGCCCTAAAATCCTAACAAGGGGATAGCATGAGCTAATCATATCCAAACAAAAAAATAAATTTAAAGAAAAATAATTAAAAAATAAATTACATGTGCTTTGATGGAGCAGAGATTGAGACCGATGAAGGGAATTGCCAAAGCCTTCAGCTTTCCAAATTGACAGGGATTGGGAATTGTCGTGACACTTTTTTTTTAATTGATAAAAACTAGTAATGGATGATAATAAGTTAGCAAATATTTGGCTTTATAGAGTTTTAAATGAAATAATGGTAATTAGAGATTTTATATGAATAAATATGATAAAAATTATGAATCCTAACATTAAAAAGAGATTTTGTAGGGATTTCATAACTTATTTATGGAAAATTTTATTATAAAATAATAATAATATATATAAATTAGAAACTTAATAGCTATAATTTTGGAAAAGATTTTGGGGCTTTTATATGTTGTGGAGCCCTATGTTGTGGAGCCCTAGGCAACTTAGGCAGTTGCCTAAGGGAAGAGCCGCTACTGCCGTCCTGTTTGAGCTACTAATAAAAAGTTTAATCTTCTTATTTGTATTATTGCTAACAGTTGTCTTTGATATTACTTTAAAAATGTTACCTAATGCAATATCCAAGCTCTTTTGAGGGTGGATTTTACTCATCTTTTGTTGAATTTTCTCTCTCTTTTGTTCGTTTAAAGCTCTCATGGTACCTATAAAACACTCAAAACATAACATTTTCCTGAAAGAACTCAAACCACTAACCTAACTAAAAAGAAAAGAGAAAAAACCTCAAAGGCTATTCTACAAATATATAGAATGTTTAAGCATATCCAAATAATATATATTTGATTACTTAAAAATAGAGATAAAAATAATCAACTTTTCCTTTTGAAACCTTCTAAATCACATTATCACAACTACTGTAAGCATTCTATTTTAGGTGAATAACATACTTGTTAAGTGCACAAAGAGGATCTTACTTGTATATTGTGTGTGTCTCTTTCCTTTATCTTATCTTACAAGATACCTTAGAAAGTGATTTTAGTAGTATTTAATAAATAGAAGACTAATGATAGAATGTGGTTGGCTAGTAGGAAACCATCATTTGCACACATTAATTACATTTTTAGATTAATAAGTTTCATATTATTACAATATCTCATGTTCAATAGTTAAAACCTTATTTTGATTTGAGCTCTCCTGAACTTTTGAATATATTATACCACGTGTTCATTATGTGCAGTTCTATGTTTTCATTTCTTTTTTCTCAATCAATTATGTTCAGTTGTAGTTCAACTATTGAGCCTTTATTTTAGTCGTAACTTAATTTTGTATCTTTTATCAGTTCTCTCGCTTTCGATTAGATCGTGAGGATCTTAACATTGATAAACTTTTCATATCAACCACTTTATTAAAATTTTCTCTTCAATAAATAAATAACTTTATTAAAACTTGTCTCTCATATTAATCTCGGACCCCTACCATATACTTTGAATTTGTGCATAGAATGAAACTACCACAATGAGGTTTGACTATCTACCAACTGCACCATATCGGATATAGTATTGATGTGGTAAGAACTTTTGTCACTTAGTCATCAAGTCGAAATTGAAAATATCAATAAATTTAATTAAAGGGTAATTTTTACTAACCTCCCTCAGCTATCTACAATCCACCGTAAATGGACTTTATGTCCAAATTACCATTGACCTCTCCTTGTCCAAACATTCAACTGGTAAGTGTGATAGCAACTGTGGGAAAATACACTTATACACTATAGTGAACAATTATGAAAGAAATTAAGGGAAAAAGAAACTTACGTTTAAAAAATTCAAATAATTTATCATAAAAGAAATTCAAGTTATCTAAAAGAACCTACATTTCATGAAAAATTCAAATAATTCATTAAAATTTACTTCAAACTGAAGACCATTTGAAAGCACATGCATTTAATCATATATTGAAGACAATTTCAAGAAATTTGATATGGTTTAATTAAATTACGAAATTGTTCTTGGTGGCAACAATCAAACAAACTAAAACTTTGATCCAGGAAATGTCAGTGTATGATCTATATATAAGTTGGAGATTATTGTGGAGAGATAGGTGAAAATCACTTGAGGATTAAAAAAGCGTTTTCACTCCCCCGTCGGGAGGTTTGAATTGTATCTTTTTTAATGGATTAAAACAAAAAATGAGCAGGACCCAAAGGTGAAGATAGCTTAAGAGCATAACCTTGGGGACATAAGAGGCCATGAGCCACGAGTCGAGCTGAATGTTTGTCAGGTCCGATTATTTATTTTTGAAAATAATGAAACAAAACAAATTAACCAAATATATATATACATATATGTGAAAAAGATTCCTCACACAATCATTATTTTAAAAAATTTATAGGGACGAAGGAAACTCTTGGACTGTAATGTCGTCTTGTAGTGTGATTGAGAAAATTGATGTGCATATATTATATATATATATTTCGCATGCATGTCGAAATTTTGGCAAGAACTATTGCTTTGGAAATTGCACGTCACCCCCATGTCCCATCGATAGAAAAAAAAAATTGGGAATCGACAAGCGACGGATTATATTATTTTGTTTTCAAGTACTACAAAAAAAAAAAAAGGAAAAGAAAAGTTTGGCATGATTGCCGATTGCAATTTGACTACTTCGCTCTCTTGTTTCTATTGTTTATTTTATATCTGTTGTAGGTTAAATCATGATAATTGCAAAAACGTTGTATTTAGCCAAAACACACACACACACACACACGTGTGTGTGTGTGTCAGTGTGTGTATATATATATATATACCCTAAATGGTGGTACGATGAAATAATAGACATCGATTGAAACTAATGTTTTCTTAACTATTGTTTTGGTAGGATTTTCTTGACATTACTGATAAGATAATTGACTCTGAACTCATGTTAATTACGGCGATTAGAATCGTCATGGGTTTGAGCTCTAACCATGAATTGAAAGAATAAAAATACACATTCTATTTTTTTTAATCTTAAATTTGATTCCAAATGATGTGTCATTAATTGAATTGTTAGTAACTCTTGACAATATCCACATGAATTAATTGTATTATCTCATCAACCAATTAATGAATGCCACATCATTTGAAATAATTTTTTAAGATGTGTAGCGCTACTCAAATTGAAATAAGCAGATGTTTTTAGGTTAACCATTATTTGAGATGAGCAGATTACATTATGAAAACCTTATTTTCTCATTTATTTCTCATTTCGCATAAATCCAATAACTAATTAATTCAAGCATCAAAGGGTTCTCACAGGACCCCTACCAACGAGTCTTGATTGTTTTATGTGATTGGAAGGTAAATGGATTTAAGTTCAGGTAGCAAATTTGAGGAGAAAGGTTGGTTCATACTGCTTTTTCTATAAAATTAATTCGGTTGTTGAGGTCATTTTAGGCATTAAAATCTACATTTCACAAGCTTTTATGATAGTGTTGAAGTCACGAAAATTCTGATGCACAAACGTCTGTAGTTTATAAAATATCATTATTTCACGGTGAAATAACATATATTGCTCTAACTTAATAATTCATAAAATGTAGTCTCTTACACAAGCGCATGTAAGAGACTTTTGATTACATAATATTTTAGAATTTATAATGTTAATATGATGGTGATACAACATTATAACTTATGAGAGTAATGGTCAAAACATTTTCCTCCTTTTTAAATTTATATTACAATTTATTGACATTAAATATCAAGAATCTATTGGATTCGTAACCCAACATGACAATAGCAAAAAGTTAAAAAATAATATGGAAAAAAAAATTATCCTATCTCTTTATAAATAAGTATTTACAAGATAAGATGAGATGACTCCGACTAATTTTCTTCATAGGGGTGAGAGAATTTTTACGTCCCCATTAAAAGTTGGGGGATTGCCACTTTCCCCCCTACAGTAATCAACATATAACATTTACCTCCCTACTGTTTTTATAATGGCCAAAAACCCCCCTGACAGCATAAGTTTATAATATTACCCTTATTTTCAACTTCTCTTTTATTTACATTTATTATAAATTAAATAAATTACATGAATAGAAACTAAATAAAAAATTAAGTATTAAAAACAAGAAATATATATTTTGATGTGAGTAAAAAAATTAATAACAAATTTTTTCTTGTAATTATTTATTTTGTGAATATTTTCTTATAATAAATATTTTGTAATATTTTAAAATTAAATATAAAAAGTATAGGTAAAATATTTTATTATTTATCTTATAATAAATTTTTATTTGTCATTCAAGTTTTCTTATAATAATTTTTTTATCATTTTATAATATTTTTCTTATATTTTTATTATAAAAAAATTTTCACAAAATAAATAAGTACAAGAAAAAAATTTTATTATTAATTTTTTTGCTCATATCAAAATATATTTTCTTATTTTTAATGCTTAATTTTTTATTTAGTTTTTATTCATGTGATTTATTTAATTTATAATAAATATAAATAAAAGATTAGTTAAAAATAAGAGTAATATTGTAAATTTATGCTATCAGGAGAATTTTTGGCTATTATAAAAGTAATAAAGAAAAAAATAGTATATGTTAATTACTGTAAGGGGAAAAGTGACAATCTCCCTTAAAAGTTTTAGCAAGTCATAAATAATGTAAGTTAACGTCTATCTAAAACAGTGAAATTCATTTTGTTTTTACATTATTCTAAGCAAACTGTAAGTCGCGTTAGTTGTAACTTATCACAACTAACGCGATCATGATCTGACACATTTCTACTCAGACAAAAGTTGGTGCCATTGACATGGTCCAAATCTTGTACCCTCAGTTCAAGCAGTATAAATTAAGAAACGATGACAAGGACGGGGCTCCCAGATCAATCAGTGAATCCAGCGCTCAGATGTCCGAAATTGCATTTTGTTGTTGTTCCAAACAGAGCAAAACAAGTCCAGTAGTTAGAATCCAAGTCTCTGTAATTGTGAGGTTATGAGTTTGAGTTCTCACAACAACGTATCGTGGATGTTAATTTTTTTTTAATTTAAGTAAAATCAGTCTTTTTCCTTTCGAAATGTGAGTAGAGTGAGCAAATATTAGAGATGGTTAAAATTTAAACCGTGCTATATAAGATTTATAAATTAGTTCTAATAATTATCTGATTATAAAGATCAGTATACTAATCTCATTAAATATGAGTTATAATATGAGCATTACTCTCGTGTAAAGCCCACATACACAATACATTCATTCTTCTTTTAGCATTTGAACGAGTCATTTAGGAAATTAATTGATGGATAGCGTGTAAAAATCAGCATCATTGGGAAGACTAGGGACGAGGGATTAGGGAATTCAATCCTTTTGTTAGGTCCTTAAAAAGTTAAAATATGCAGCATAGGTCTTCAAATTCCTTGTTAGGTAATCTTTAGAACATATTAAAATCAACCTTTAAAGCCCATTACGGATTCATAATTAGAGACTAGAAAACATCGTTTAACTTTTAATTTAACAATACTACTACATTAATTGTAATTTGTAGTTGGACGACAATGTCCCACCAGCCTACTACTACTACAACCATGGTAGTGAATCTCACCAGGCTCAATGTGAAAAATCAAATTTATGAGAGCTAAGAGGGAGGGTGTTGGTCTGATAAACTAAACCGTAGACTTTAAAAAATCTTTCTTTTTAAATCCCCCAGCTGAATGGAACAATTCCACATGATAGGATCACGAGATTGATATCTAGTATCAATTAAGTGCCAATGCTGTTACTATAGTGTGAGCCCAGGCCTCTTACAATGAGAGACGTTTTTTTGTAGGGAACGAAATGTTGTTGGTTGATAATGATTGATTTTATTAAAATAAGCTCACCAAACTCAGCAATGATGATGTGGTGGCCAGCTGCAGGATAAATCATGAGTGACGCACCACAGTCTTACTATGAGAATATGAAAACGTGGATCCTAGAAAACCAACCGAGGCAAAATACATTGCGCATGTCTCGATCAAACACCATCTTCAGTGGCTCTCTTCAAAAGGGGAGGTTCAGTGACCTCTCTTTTGGGCCGCATGGAAGGTCAGCTGATATCATATTCCCTAGAAAACTTGGGCTCTCAAATCTGTCAATGTAGCTGCTGCTAAGATGGGACCAAAACATATTGAGTGATTTAACCCGATAGTTAATCTCAACGTCTTATAGATGGGACGCTTAGCCTGTTAGCCAATCTACCAAAAGAAAATATTGATTGACTGCAGAATTGATATCAACCATTAGATTAACTAAGGTCTATTATCTCAAATCCAGCAAACCCGTATTGTTTTAACATTACTAGAAGGTAACCTTAAAAAGAATCATTAAGCAAAGCCTAAAAAGACTTCATAGTACAGCGCTGTCATTAAACTGACGTCAAACCCGCTGGTATACTATAGGGGTTTTATTTCAGGCTGCATTTTTACCTACCTTAACCAATCCTTGTCACCGTGCCATGTACCGGATGTGCACAATGGGCTTTTTTTTTTTTTTTTTTTGATTAAGCATCAGTTGGTTACTGTATTACACAGAGATATACACAATGAATGGGCTTAAATCCCTTTGATTGGATACCCCACACATCATAGTCTATATTCTGTGATTCCTCTTGATTCTATATTCTGCGACTCCTCTTGATCATTACTGCAACGGACAAGAAAATGATTTATTGAAAAACTGGGCAGTGGGCAGTTAATGGCCTTCAAAGCCTTAATGATGTGTATAAGAAAGGATTACCCATTGCCAGGAGAGTTGATAAATTAATTAAAACCCTTGGTCTCATTCACTATTCTGAAATATATGAATCTATCAACATACATGTCGGAATATGAGACAATATGTTTCTCTAAATGTCAAATTTTGTGATCTGATTTCAGGCAGCAGAGAAAAGCACTTGCTTTCAATATGCTTTAAAATTAAAACTTGACTGAATGCCACAATTATAATTACAGAACTCACACAACTCTTTGCTCCAACCAAGACAAAATATTGAAGCTCCTGTTCCGCAGCTGGCATAAACTATCAGTTCTCAGTCACTGCAAGGTTTTTGGCTCCACGCGACCTCTTTCGTTTCCTGTTCCTGCTTCTCAATGTAGTGTTCCCATCTTTACCTTCCTGCAGTAACTTCCTCAAATTAATGATTGATAACATACATACCAGTTTGTGCACAATTGACCTTATGGTAAGGGCCAAAGATTTGTTACCTATCATTGTCTTCCTTAACATTAGTAATAAATTTAAATTTCTAAGCGTGCAGCTCAGGATCCTCTTAATAGAACTGCTAGAGTGAAAAGTTCAGCAACTATGAACGTACATCATATAATGGTGTGCAAATATTCCAGCCTGTAAGCCTATCCTCTTCATTTAACAGCTGCAAACTTCTAAGCTATAAATGTATAACATGGCCAAATCACTTAACTAGAGGCTAAGGAACAGTACAAAACTACACTTGGACTCTTCACACAACTGTGTTGAGTAGCAAATGCAGAGAGAAGAACCGCATGCAGTTCAATCACTTCCAACATTCCTTACAATAACACTAAACTCATTACCAACATACCAAACAAGAAAGACCAAGGACACTATGGGAGCATCTGATTAACAATTCAAAGAAACAAGAAATTTTGAATAACAAATTGGATTTAATCTCACAAGTAAACACATACTTCTATTGTTTTTACATAAAAGTGTATGCCAAAGTTTTTTTTTTTTTGGTGGGGGTTTTTTTTGGGGGGGGGGGGGGGGGGGGGAAGGTGGGAACTTCCATCCAAATATGCTTTCTTAAGATATGTTTTTTTTTCTCTTCACAAAATCGGAAAATTTTATGTAAATGCAAATCAGACCAACCCTAATATTCGATTCATGGCAATATGTATCTCGAGTTCCATATTTTGAAATTCTAATTTCTAGGCAATTATTATCAAGAGATGTTACATCAAATTATTAGCTGTTACTACGTCTCTACAGCATTTTAAATGATTGAAACTTAGCCCGTCAAAGATCACTTGCAGTCTTAACAACATCATTGAAATAATCTAATAACATACTAATGTAAAAACTAAGAGTGATTGACACATGTAGACGATTAAAGATGCGGTCAACTCTGACTTTTGACCAAATAATTATACCATAATAGTCTTGCAACTAAACATAAGCAGTTACCATCGCAAGCAAAACACTACTTGAACTAAAGCCAATGGGTTTCAAGGACTCAATCAAGTAACTGAAAGGCTGCCAAGTATCATGTTAATTAAAGTTAAAAATTATAATGCGTGGCTATTATGTCTCAGACATTACATACTTACACTCAGAACCTGCATTTACCTACACATAAGAGATTGCTCTTCTAATCTAGTATAGGAAAGTATTGTTGAGTATTGAAGACAAACTAAAAGGAACCTCACCTTCCCAGATGACGTACTTGGATTTTCATGATTCTTTTTCTTCTTCCATGATAGAGGGTTTGGAGCCTGCAAAACAAATGATACAGAAGTAACTCAACAAGCATTGCCAAAAGAGGCAGCAATGAGAATGAGAACATGTCAGCAGAATACTTGCAACAGTAATAAGTCAATTTAGTTACTGCAAATCCAAAAAATATGAACCAAGTACATTCGACACTTAAAGATGTTAATCACTACTTGGGAATATAAATTTTTCTTATCATGAATAGCTATCAAATCTTCAGAAGCCCATACAAGTTACCTCTATCATTCTCCAAGCTAGTAAAAATCCACAAAGTAGAAAAGTTTGGAGGAAGGAAAACTATATTGGTGAATCAAGATTATAGTCAAAACTTCTAAGTGGATGTAAACAAACAAGTTAGCGTTGTCAGTAGTGGTGGTTCAAGATTATAGGGACAACTAGAAAATAGCTAAAACTTAACTGATGAATCAGTCCCGCTCGGTTGAGAGTGTAAGCGAAAATGAGAAAGTTTATACCTTAGCCCTCTTTCTCTTGAATTGGGGTCTATCCTTAACACCCATTCCCTTTCTTGCATAATGTGTCTCTTTATGTGCCTGCATCTCTAACTTCTGATTTTCTAACTCTTCATTTTTGTTAGATGAATCCCCTATTTCCTTGGTTTCCAAAATGTTCTTGGTGCTCTTTTTTAACTTCTTAACTTCCGAATTAGTCATACGAGATCGAGCTTCTTCAGAAGTTTTGACGAATTGGCGTTGAAATGAAGATGGTGGCTCAAGCAAAAGAGCATTCCGCAAGCCAAAAATAAGAGGAACACCTGGCACCTGCCATAAGTAACAGGAGTTCAAGAAACCATGATGCTCAACCAACAAGATACCAAGAGCAATTGACAAACAACAGAATATGACAAAAACAATACGAACCTCCTGAAGTTTCTTTCGCAAATCAACATCCTGAGTGGCAACAAAGAAGTGCTCAGGATTTTTTTCTCCAATGACCTCCATGAGGCAAGCATCAGCACTCTTCAATTTCTCATGCTCACATCTGACATTGAAAGTTAATTCAATTATAAATACAATAAAAACTGAATCATCTCCTAATAAATGCAAAACTAGAATAACCAATTTGAACGGTGAATCACTAAACCCCACTAAAATAAATAAACTATCCTCGTCAAAAACATTAAACCATGAGAATTCTTGTGAAAAGGAATCTTGAACATAGTTGAATTGATTACACTCAAACTGTCTAGTAAAATGCGTAAGAGTAATAGAGAAGCTAACCTAGCAATTGCAACTTTATATGCCGCCTCGACAGCTTCAGAATGAGACTGCCCAAGTCTCTTCAATTCATCAATCACACACCTATCAATTAAAACAGAGCTATATAAATGTAATATTTTTCAGAATTAAATAGATACAGAATAGCAGAATAAGCAAATATATACATATATACATATATATATATATATATAAAGATATACAAACAAGAACAGACTTGGTGGTGAAGAGCTTAACAGGGGCAGCAAGAGCGTTGGAGAGGGCATTGTCAGCAGGAATAATACGATTTTCAATGAGGTGATGAACGAAAGTGCCGTCGCAAAGCACCTTGTACGGCTGCCTGAACCCAAAACAAGCTGTGTAGAATCTCACAATCTTTCTATGACGCTTCTGTCTTTTCACTCTCATCTTTGATTCTTGTTAACTCGCAACAACAGCCGTCAGTGATTTCGCGCTTTTAATTAACCACCCAAAATAAGAAAAAACCGCCCCACCACCTTGATAGGGCTTAGGGTTTTGTTCGTTCAAAAAAAATAATAAAACTGTCGGATTTAATGGATCATTAAATTTAAGAGGAGGCAGGCGTGTATGGGACGAAGGGATCAAGGGATGGCAGAACTCGGATCCGGGTAAACCGGAATTATTCACTTTCAGGTGAAGGCCGGGTCCTCTTCTGGTCATCTGGTTTGTGGCCCATATTATATTGTTTGGATCATTTTCGCTATTTGGATTTTTTTTTTATAAATTGCCTCATCCTTTTAATATAATTAACAATTTTTCTTTTTTCTTTTTTTCTAAAAAAGAGTTTTATAATATAGTCACTGTATTTGTAGTACTTTTAAATTTGTTTTGAAATAAAATTAGAAAATTAAAATGAAATGAGGATAAAATAAAATAAAATTTTAAATTGTTTGGAATTCATATTTACTACTAAATGCCTCAAATAATAGAAACTAGAGTTGGTAAAGAATTTGATTTCCGATCGGAAAAATTCCTCAAATAATGGAAATTAGAGTTGGAAAAGAATTCGATTTCTAGTTAACTTTGTTAACTGAACAAAGGAAATTGCAGAGGAAAATGAAAAATCTCTCCTCACCTTCCTTAATTTCTTGCAACGGAATATAATTTCAAAGAAAAATAAAGAAAAACTGGTTGAAAATGAGTTGTACTTTATGTACCAATGGAACATGTACATAGAATAATGAGAAATTACTTGGAAAATAATGAGGGAAAAAATTATGAATTCATGCAATGTGTACAAACTTGACGTAAGAAAATCTACTTGGCCGATCCCATCCGTTCCCACTTAGGATCGCAAGCTTTGGTCCAACTCTCTCTCCTTTCAATTTCTTTGATCCAACGAAGAGCCCTCACGTCTTCCTCGGTAGCCTCCACTGAACTTCTTCTATTACCTCTGTAATCTTGGTAACAATGACGTCGACGTTGCTTGTTATTCAAACATGAATAACCTTCGTCACCTCTAATGGTGGCAGCACAGCTTTTAACAGTACCCTTATTACCGGTGGTTATTTCGGGAGCACTGGTCTTGAACCACTTCGTTCTTGAACCTTGTGCAGTTGCCGAGACGTCCTTTAATAATGGTATTGGTGGCGCCGGCGACACTCGCACCACCGGCTCCGAGAACAAGAAAGAGTAGTCTCTCGAGTACTTGAGACTCCATATTTTCTGGCTTAGGGCTTCAGGGTTAAGCAACTTCACCTTGTAATTCTTTTCAGTTCTTTTCAGGATGATGATGCTTTTCATTTTCTTCCACTTACGCTTGCTTCTTGGTTTGGTGGGAATAATAACGTACGCACCTCTAATGGCTTTCTGTAGGTTACCTTCCTTTTCCCTAACTGTAAATGACGGCATTGTCGATCTTTCTCTCTTTTTTTTTTTTTCCCCCACTTTCCTTTCTAAGAATATCTGCTTCTGTACTTTTAACGTGACATATACATATATGCGGCTAACCAACTGTTTTGCTGATACACAGGAGATTCTAAATTATATTGGTTTCCGAATTCTCAATTAATACTTTCTCCCGATTATATAGAAGTAACAGGTTCCGTTTCCTAATCTGTTAAAAATAATGAATAAACTAAATAAATGAATAAAATTATTAATCTTTAATTTATTAAATTAAATTAGTCTTTAATTTAATAAAATTGAAATAATAAAAACATTTGCTCCTTCCCATCAAACCAAACATTAATCTTTACAGCAACGATGGCATCCTGCGGGAGGAAACATCAACTCCCCGTTTGAGAAAATCTTAGATTGTACCGTGATCTGCAAAACAATCTTGTTGCTTGATATCAAAAGTATCAGAAAATCTGTTGCTATACTTTCTTCTAAAAATCAAAGCTTGTGACATTCAAGTGACAGCTACAAACACCAATTTTCAATATCCTTTTCAAAGAAATCAAACCTCATGTACAATTCTACCACAATATTAGTTATAATCTAGCTTTATACATAAGGTAAACTCACTCGCTGAACTGTGTCCCCAGTTGCGATGAACTATTGAAGCTCTACCAGCTGGCCAAAAACTATAAGCTGTCCGTCATCTCAAGGTTATCACCTCCATTCTCTGAAACTACAAGGTCATTGCCTCTCATGTCTGTCATGACAACATTTTTGGCCCTGCTTGACCTCTTTCGTTTCTTGCTCTTACGTCTATTTCCATGTACACTTTCCTGCAGGAAAATCAATAAAGCTGATGCATAATATACCCAAACCATCATCCGTATTAAAGAACCAAAAGTGGAGTAAAGCCCTTAGCTATCAATCACTACTTGAAGTACTAATAAATTAAATTTTTGTGACATGCATTGGCAATCCTGTTTATGGAACTGCTAAAATAACAAGCTTGGGTATTGTGCTCTGCATATTAATGTGAAAATTTTGTGGCCTGTATCCCTAATTTCTCCATGACAGCAAGTAACTCCTAAAGTCGGTAAAGTATAATATTACCAAGTCCCTGAATCAAAGTCAATTTAAGTCATCATAACAAGACAAAATAATTTTGAAAAGAAAGACAGTGTGACTGTAATCTTGAATAAAAACCAGTATACACAAGTTTTTTAATAGAAGATATATTGAAGTTGACCTTGAAATCATGGACATATGGATAATATTAATCTACGACAACAATGAACGTTACTGTATGCACTAACCTGTAACTGAAATGGTGGTTGGTAGGTCAAGGATTTCTTTGCAAGTAACAGCTGCAATATTTGATCAACCTTTTCCTCCAAACGGTCCAATTGATTCTTAATTTCTCCAAGTTCAGCATTCTGTAATACCACGCATCACTTAAAATCATGATAGAGACAACAATCACTTAAAATGAAGAATTAAATATGTATAATAATTACCTTTTGCGGACTGGGTGGTGAGAATATCTTTTGAGATGGTGCATCAGAATAAGCATCTAACTCTTCAAGTTCCTCCCCATGTCCATCTTTGTCACCAGACACAAGAAGTTGCAGTTCATTGTCATCCTCTGCTACTGCCTCTTGAACATTATCACCAGTGAGATGCATCCAACACTGCATGTATGCCTTTTCCTTTTCAGTTTTAGTTGGATTAAGCATCTGGTACACTTTAACCTGAAAAATGAGAAAGAAGTTGGTGAACGCTCTGTCCAGAGCAGCTGTACCACAATTATCTAGATGAATACCAACCGTCTTCTTCGAAAACACTTCCTTTTCCAATTGAGTTTCTTTAGGGATAGACATGGCCTTCCAATTTAATATTCGAGGAAGTGCATGCCCCTCTTTCTGTGCAAAAGTTGGTGTCAAAACCGAAATTGCCTCATAAGCCCAAACCTGTTCATATGAAAAATTGATTTCGTCATCTTAAACATAGTTACAAGATCAACAAATTAAAAAGTAGATTTGCTTACTTGAAAGGAATAAGGGAATCCAAGCAAACTATACTTCTCTTCTTTGTGCGTGGGTTTCGTAGCTTGCTTGGCCTGAAATTTCTGCACACGATTTTTCAAGGCCCTTCTCATACCACTCAGTGTAACATTAAAAGATTTCCGACCCCATGGAAAATTGTTAAAGGTTTCAAAATGATCGACCATGTGTATGTGGGAAGTATCTATAAGTACCTTTCTTTCTTTCCCAAGCAACACACACTCCAAGAAATATAACATGGCCAATTTTACCATTTGCATGTCGTTAGCTGTATCAGCAGCCAAGAAGGCCTTTTCCAATTGTTGATTTGTGAATCTAGTCTCCCCATTTAACAATGCATCGCATACCGTCTCATCCTCATCCTTCTGTGATATATCAAGTCTCGGATATTTCCCAATAGTCAGTCCAGTAATTAAAGCAAACTCTTTCATAGAAAATCTACCTTCACTTCCTCCCACAAGAAAACGCATCTCATAATCATTAGAGCTCACCTCACGGAGCAACATTTTATGGCAAAGGTGAGAAGAAAATTGGACCTCTTTCATATCAATAAAATGTCCAAAGCAAGAGTTCTTAAATATTTTCTCCTGACGCTCCGTTAGCTTCAACTTAATGTTTTCTATCGGACGAAGCGTTGAAAGACAAGTGATTTTTCCTGGGAAAAACTCTGATTCCTTTATCTTGGTTTGCAATTTTGGGGCCATCCTCTGAAAATTGGAAACGATACTCTCTCAACTAATTAAAACTGTGTGCTTAACAATAATATTGCCCTCAAACTACCATGAAATCCTTAGAAATTAGGATGTTTCCAAATACCAGGGTGAACTTCACGCCAACATGGTGAAAGAAACACTTCCGTCGAGAGTTTCAGATTCCCGTCGTGTTTTCACGACAACGACTTGAAACAACAATTACTACGGCGGAAACTAATCGTTCACTGCCGCAAATTAACAGCTTTAAATGAACAGACCAGGGCAATTTTCTACAAAAATTAATGAACTTAAATTTCTCATTAAATATTTCACTCCAAAGAAATTCATTTAAATAATCTTTAAACAGTTCCAAAACAAGCTATCAATCACGAATTCATACCAAAATGCCAATTTCTCGTTGGCCTTCTGTTGACCGACGGCGAGAAACGGAGGGAGTTGAAGCACGCCTCTTCAGTTCACAACGACATTGGGGATTTCACGACAAGTCCTGGAAATTGAGCGTCGAGTTTTTTTTTTTTTGGGTTTTTTGGGTAGTTTGGGATTCGACGAAAATGACCCGACTCACATTCGGTATTTGGTAGGCCTAGCCTATGGGCTTAGCTAGGTCCATAGTGAGAAAGACTAGGAGAAATCCAAATATTATCAAAAACAATTTTCACAAACAAATTTGGAATGTGAAATTTACAGCATTGAAGATCATCAAAATTAATCTCATATACAATCTAGGCTGAGGAAGGGGGAACTCTAGTTCAGAATTTTGCACTTTTCCTATTGAACCGTGTAACACTTGGCTGCATCACAGTGAATCTATCCAAATGTTGAACTTTTCTCAAGAGCTAAAAGGTGCCAAACTTAAGTTGTTAATTAGAACGGAAGCTATACGCCTCCAGCATATAAATGAAGAATGAAGATTAATAACATCATAGATTGACAAAAGAAATCAAGATTTTAATGAGAAATTATTAAGTTCAAAGATGTAGGCCACCATTCTCGCTGGAAATTCCCTTGTATCAGTTTAGCAAGGTCCTGCATTCATAATTGAGAACACTAAAAAGTGCAGAAACTTGAACCCCGCTCTGGACATGATGAGAATTAGCGACTTCAGAATGCTAAGAATAATAAGAGGAAAGAATGATATAATTAATGAACTTGCGGCGTAAATGTAAATACCATCTCATACAAGATCCCAGACTAGCACGAGAAGAAAGAATCACCATCATCAAATACAAATGAGAATACATAATATATTTCAATTTGAATCCCGTTCCTAGAATGATTTAATTAAAAGAATTTTGGAGAAAGTGAAAGGGACGGTTGAACAATTGAACCAGGTCCTCTCGCTTGAAGGTTTTAGCATTGGCAGCCTGAAGTATCATCTATAAATCAGGAGCAAAAGAAGTAGCAAAGATTTAACTTCTTTGTCAAGGTTGGTGAGCAGGTTAAAATGGGTTAAGGAATCATACGTATTTGAGAGTGTAAATCTTTTCTGTCAATATGGCTAGAAAAATCATTTAAAATTTGGTTAGGGACAAGGGGTCTGGTGAGGGTTGATCTCATCTAAAAGCAAAGTCCTTGCCCAAATGACGGTCTTAAAGCAAAGGCATATATGTTCCTCAAGATCCTTGAGCAGGCTTGCAAAATTAGGCTGGTTCTTTCTTAGCTGTTTCACCACCTCTTGAATGGAATGCTTTTCTTTTCCTCCCCCCAATCCCAGCCGTACCAGCTGCTTGTCTCCCTCAATGGCCGTACACAGTCGAGCAACAAGACGGTCAATTGTATCCAGACATTTGTTTAGCACGTAAGCACCCTTCCTAGCAGCATCAAGTTGTGCCGCATTGGCAAGCTCCTTCTTAGTAAGAGCACGAGGAAAACAAGCAGTACATAATGGACCAGCAAAGATGGCAAAAATCGCATGAGTAGCAACACCCACAGTAGCTATAGTAACTCCCACAGCCGTGCCAATGATGCAAACGGAAGAGCCAGCAGTAGCGTACCGAAGAAAACAAACTCTGGAACGAGAGTTTTGAAGATTCTTGTCAAGTTTTTGTTTCAAATCAGAAAAGCAACGGTGCATTTCATGAAATTTGCCGGAGTCAGGGGAGTGAAAAGGGTTGTGAAGACTGTCAAATTGGAGGAAGACTTCAAAAGCATTATCACATTGCAATTGGGTGACCAAGTGATGATCAAGAGGAAAATTGTCAAGGAGCTCACAGACAGGTGCATAGAGAGTACGTATACAAAAGAGGCTTTTGAGGAGTTGGAGGCAGAGGTTGGTGGTTTTCTCGCTATGGTCAAAGGAGGTAGAGAAAAGGTCAGAGAGGGAATTAACCTTTACAAGGCGAAGAGCCTCTTTAACAGATTCTCTGTTGGGACGGAGAACTTGTGACAGAAGCAGTTGGTCTGGATCCTTATCTTCATTTACTTCTTCAACCTGCTGTTCAACTTGGTTTTGATCATGGTTCCTGTAATGGGGGTCAAGAATGCGGATTCTGGACAATATTTCATGGTAGGAAGTGGTTTGAATGGATAGGTATGCCTGAGTCAGGTTAAAAGTGGGCGACTGCTGAACGCTTGAAGAGGGAGAACCATCTGTTGAATTCCCCGCTGCTCCTAAAAGAAAACCATCAATGATTAGTCTGCATGAATTTTGTAAATTCTCCCACAAAGCACGGTCAAGCAACACCAAACCGCAACCCTGCTAAGTTAGTACTAAAGACAAGACGAGCAACGCAGCAACAGCAAACACACACCTGACTTAATTAGTGATGAACTGAAGCCCTAATTCTCGCTAAGGTCTAACAACCTGCAGTAATGGCACTAAACACTAGCAGAGAATCATTATAAATCTCTCCATTGGTAATAAGATTTAAAATTTATAAAAGAAAAAACGTAAAAAAAAAAAGGCCAAAGCAAACACAGATTCAATTTCTCTTCTGTTCAGGAGACCAGGTTGGACTTGGCGGCAATAAAATCTAGTTTCTTCCAAAATAAATAATAAAGTGAGTTGCCCAATTTGGAAGTGCAGGTAACAGGTCAAGAAAAATTCGTTGACACATTTATGCAAACAAAAAAAAAAGAAGAAGCACAGAGAATAGAAGAACGAATAATACCTGGAATCGATGAACTTGCAGACGAAGATTTGATAGACGGACACTGCAGCATTGTGAGGCGGTGTCGTGAAACTGTGTCTTCTGGTGTAAGTTGCTTTCGCTTTGTTTATGAGACAGAATGACTCTAAAGAGTAAAGTACTTTATTTGCTTTCGCTTTGTTTTTTTTATCCTTCAAACGTTCATTGAAGAACAGAGCCAAGCCACAACGTGGTGCTTTACTTAGTACAGTGGAGAACAACGTTAACACTGAACGAGAAGGTTATTTGTAAGCACTTACCTGTACGAGAATGGGGGCGTCGATACATAATAAGTTCTTTTGTTGTCGACATTGTCTTTGTGTGCACGTTAGAGAAACTGGGTCGACGCGTCGTTTTGGGGCTTCGGCCCAATTGAGATTTGAATCGTACTTTGGTCAGACTTATTATTATATTTTTGTAAAATAAAATAAATAGGAGAAATTCAATGTGAAGCAAACTGACAGATCATATTATGAGATTTGTATCCAAATTGGGTAACTACGGTCACCGACATAGGTTACGTGTCACGTTTGGATCAACTCCCAGTCTCCCACTGACTTTTTATTTTTTATTTTTTTAAATCTGATTTAACAATATGTTATGTTGAGAATTTAAGACGCAAAATAAAAAACACGAATTTAGAACCTTTCCTGTTTTTTGTTGCATTGGTACCGTGTACACAAGAATAATTGTGCGACCACTTTATTAAGTTTTTTATAAGGTATTTGGTTTTTCTAACATCATAAGTCAGTCTTTTGAATGAGTTCTGCCAAGTTTTTGATAAAATCTCTCTTCACAGACAAAGTGAGTTGAGAAGTGAGTTGAGAAGAAGGCTTGCTATTCACCTTGTATGAAATCTGTGAAGTCACTCAGCCCCATAGATGACCACCGTGCATATGGGTTATGAACTACAATTGAGTGTCATATTGCTAAGCTAAGGCTTGGTGTGTAGGTTTATAAGTATTCGGACTCCCACACCTTACAAGCCATTTTTTTGGATGAATTCTACTCGATGTGTGTGCAAAACAAATTGGATGACAATTTAATCAGAAAATGAATATGTTTAATCAATTACTGGTCTAATCGAGTGAAGTATTATTATCTGACTTTTGCAAGAGATGAAAATTAATGCAAGGTAAAAGACAGGCACAAGCCTAATCAAGTGAAGTCTTGTTATCTGACTTTTGCGAGAAATGAAAATTACACTAAGGTAAAGAACAAGGACCAAACACAGCTTTGGGGATCATTGAACTCGTGCAATATGTTAGCCTCTTGCATCACTCGAGTCTTGATAATGGGGATGACACGAAAACAAGGGATCAAACAATATACTTTGAATCTTACACTCCATGTTTTGCAGCAGTTTTCTACTAAGGAATCACATTGTTCTATCAAAATTCACCAATGTAAGATAGCCTGCAAAAATTTAAACTACTTTGTTCATGATGATGATCATTCAAGAGATCAAAATTAGACCCAAAAACTCCGTTCAGCTATCTTAGGGAGAATTCTTGCCTATTTGCTATTTGCTAATGATACGAATGTTACACATACTCAGACTAGAATAAAATTTATCAATTGCCTTTATAGCTAAGAAACGGTAGCATTTCTTTGAGTACCAAGCATTCCTTCCACTGACGACAATAACAAGACTTGCACATGATCCAAGACAACATCCCACCATACAAGAATTGCCTCTAATGTTCAATAAACATGAACATCACAATGGTATTAAATCAGCTTTATAAGTCGAATACAATTTGGTAAATTTTTTGGAGACAGTGAGGGATGGTAGAAGAATGAACCAGCTGTTCTCAATTGAAGATTTTAGTATCATCAGCCTGATTTATATACAAATTACACAGTGCCCAAAGCCCCATTTCAAAAAAGGGGCAAAGGTTTTATTCCTTTGTCAAGTTAGGGAAGCATGTAAATTTGGCTGGGTTAAGGAATTCTTCATAATGAGAATATATATATATATATATAGGAAAATTGTCACCAGAATTGGCTAGGAACTTCAATTTTGGTGAAGATGGATCTCTTGGAGGAGTAACGACCTTGCCCTGTTCACGGTGTTGAAGCAAAGGCATATATGTTCCTCAAGATCCTTGAGCTGGTCTGTAAAATTCTGTTGGTTCCTTCGCAGTTGTTTCACCACCTCTTGAATTGAATGCTTGTCTCTACCCCTCTCCAATCCAAACCTCACAAGCTGCTTGTCTCCCTCAACAGCAGTATACAATCGAGCGACAAGCCGGTCAATAGTGTCAAGATCATTGTTTAACACGTAAATACCCTTCTTAGCAGCATCAAGTTGTGCCACATGGGCAAGTTGTTTTTTAACAAGACCAGGAGATAAATAAGCAGTACAGAAGGGAGCAGCAACAATGGCAACAAGAGCATGAGTAGCTACAGCTGCAGCAGCTATAGTAACTGCCACAGCAGTACCAATGACACAAAGAGTGGAACCACTGGTGGCACGACTGAAAAAACGAACTCTGGAGTGAGACTTTCGGAGTTTACGGTCAAGTTGTTGTTTCAACTCAGAAAAGCAACGGCGCATTTCATGGAAGTTGTGGGAGCTAGGACAGGGAAATGGGTTGTCAATACTATCAAATTGGATGAAGACTTCAAAAGCCTTGTCGCACTGTAATTGAGACAGGGAGTGATGGTCAGAGGGTAAAATGTCAAAGAGCTCATAGAGAGCAGCATAGAGCTCACGGGCACGGTAAATGCTTTGGTGGAGGAGGAGGCAGAGGTTGGTGGTGTTCTCACTATGGTCAAAGTAGGTAGAGACAAGGCGGGTCAGGGTATTAGGTCGAGCATGGCGAAGAGCCTCATCTACACACTCTCTGTTGGGCTGGAGAACTTGTGAAACAAGCAGCTGGTGTGAATCCTCATTTCCATTTATATGTTCAATCTGCATTTGGACTTCGTCATGGTTGTGGTTGTGGTGGTTGATGTTGTTGGGGTCAAGAACATGAATCTTCGACCACATCTCATTGTAGGAATTGGTCTGGACAGTGTTAGAGTATTCCTGAGTAAGATTGGGGGCAGGCTCAATGCTTGCACCTGGGGAACCCTCTGTTGAATTCCCTGCCACCACCAAAACAAAAAAATAAAAATAAAATTAATTATGTTTCAGTGAAATAATTTTCATTCATTTTCCATAAGATACATGAAATCACGGCCTAGAAAAACAAAGATTTTTGAGAAACGACAACAAAATGAAACCCAATATTATAAAAGATTTCCAATGACTCATCGGCTGCAAATCAATGTCCCAATTCTGGCTAAGGTCTACATTTGCTTTATTGTAGTCCCCTATTTCTCTTCTTGAGTCAAATTAACAAGAGAAAACCGCTCAACCTTCATCAAAACAAAAAGTAAAAATTCACCCCTAAGCCTATTCTTTGCCGAATTAAATCCTAATACTACCCATTTTGCTATATCATATAAAAATTACGAAAAATTAACAGCCAAGAACCAAAAGTAAAACATAAGTGATCATTGAATTCAATGCTTCTGCTGCACAACAGACAAAATGAGCCCCCATTAAAATCCCCATTCCTGTCGCCTACCTTCAGAATAGAGGCTATTGTTAACCACCCATTTCTAGTTACTTCAATAATATAACAGCCCCACGAGGGATAAATTTCAAATCACAGTTCACGGCTTTAGCATAATTCACTCACTCATTTATACGAACATATGACATACACAGAAGCAGCCAGTCTATGATAACGATGCCGTTACCTTGGGAGCCCGGAGGGTAACCATTAACGTCGATCGCTGGCGGCGAAGCTGGTATTGATGAGGTTGCTGATGGCGATTTAGTGGAAAGGCACTGTAGCATTGCGAGCTGCTGTGGTTTTAGCTGTGTGTGTGTTCTCAATGTCTCATGGATATTGGTCGTTAGCCGTCACTAAATTTTTGGAAGTCAAAACAGTCAAAAAGAGATCAACAATTCTCCATATGGGTGGGCACGGTTTCGGTTCGGTTCGAAATTAAGTAGAATTAATTTAAATCGGTTATTTTATAAAAAGAATCGAATAAGAACCGAACTCAAACGGTTCTTTTCGGATCGGTTTGGTTCAGTTTTTTCGGTTCTGGACCTATTGGGTCTATTTTGAATTTTTAAATTTTTAGCTCATTGGGCCTCATGAATGTAATAATTTTTTTCAACAATTAATTTATCCTAATTTTATTACATGACAATAAATACAAAGTATTCAACACACATTTTATCACTAATATCTTACTAACTATTAATAAGATACTCCCAAAATATGAAATATTAAAATTTCAAAATACATAACCAAACTCCAATACTCAATCTATATAAACATAATCATAATGTTATAAAGAGAAATAACACATGTTTGATTTGAATAAAATCAAAAAATAATTCGGTTTTTCGGTTCAGCTAAGTGAACCGAATACCGAACCGACATTTTGATTTTTTTTACAAACGGTATTTTCGGTTTTTTTAAATAAAAACCGAACCGAATTAGAAAAAACCGTCTGTTCAGTTCGGTTTTTTTAAGACTACGATTTTTTTGCCCACCCCTAATTCTCCAGACCCACCCAAAAAAAAAAAAGCTTTTTTACTTGCTTGGGTAATTATTTGTACATTATGAAGAAATTTATAAGACGAAATTTTTTTGGTACTTGCAAGAGATCTCAAGGTGTGGTTTTAAGTTTTAACTACTTCGTAGGTCAAAAGATGTTCCAATTTGACTTCTCGAAAATACTACCCAGCCCAGACAGTCACACCCATTTGGAACAAGACAAGAGTGAAGATTTTAGCGCCCCAATAAAATCTTTATAAAATACCCTTTTAAATTTTATTTCTCAACCAACAAAGTGTTGGCTCCACTAATAATAGAGTCCCCTTAAATGGTTTGACTGGGTTTGCTTTCCAGTTCGAGTCGCATGGAAGTCGCTCGGTTCGAGCGGGGACTTCTAGTCTGAGTTGTGGTGCGGGCTTAAAAGTGTCTCCCACAGTTAGGGCTCTCCCTAGGATACCTCGTGGTCAAAACAAAAAAAAAAATTCTATTTCTCAAAATAGTCCTAATTTAATTTATAAAATATTAATCTATATCATAAAATTAATCATTTTCTTAGAAAATTTTCTATCCTAAATAAATAAATGCTTTTAAATTTTTTCTATGTCAAATTCATATAAATCTAAAAATCTTAAATGATTTTATTCTTAATATATAGAATACAGTTTATATTTTCATAACTCTAAACTCTTATAATTTTTTTTTAAAAGTTATTTTTATTTAAAATAAAAATTTAAACGGCTAAATAACATGGGTGTAAAATTTTTGTTAGGAGAATAATTCATTTAAGTGTTTTATTTAATTTTCATTCAAAAAATAAGAAATGAATAAATTCTATTTAGTTATTTAGGTAATTTTAATTAGAGTTGTGAAGGGGGTGTTAAAAGGCTTACTCTTGGAACAAACGGATCCAAATTGTTTGTTGGGTTGGCCCAATTGAGATTGAAGATGATTGAACACACAAGGGCTGCTGAGCACACAAGAGCTGCTTCCAAAAAATATATACACAGATTTAAATTCCCATTCGTAAATGTGAGGATATAACACATTATTTGATATGTACAAAGAAAACCTTAGAAAGTATTATAAAATATTATAAAAAAAATGTATTGTATTGATAGAGCGGATGCACTGTAGAATATATCTTACGTTTTAGTCACAGTATATGTTTCACATCATTGTACCTTTTGGGTACCACACAATGGGGCAGCTGCAATTTTGTTAATAATGGCCCAATCATTTTCTGATAACAATGAGATGGGATCATAAACCATGCTGAATCTTACTAGTTATAAATATTCAAATAAGTTTTGGGGAAACAAAAAGAATGGGGAGTAAATGAACCTGAAATACCATGAAGGCATCAAAGTAAGTAGAATCACACCAACTCTAACCTTTATTTTATATTAACAACAAATTATGGTTTTACAGCAAGAATTTTCATACATTTATAATGGGGGGAAAAAAATGAATAAATACTGCAGCTGTTCTTTTTACACTTAAAGCTTATCAAACAGCTGAACCTCTTCTCTCATGTTTTCATGGGAAAAAATTAAAAAAAAATTAGAAAACACTGAGGAAGGAAAAGGGGAAAAAGAAAATATGTATTTCACAAGAATCAAGCTCAATAGAGCAAACAAGTTCCTTTTCTTTTTTTAATTTTTTATTTTGTAGCTCTGAATAGCTGGCTTCCGAGGGTCACCGTTGGGGTTCCTTCACCCATTACTGTCGTCAAGTTCATCTCTTTATCAAGCGTCCGATCCAGTTCCGTTACTACATCGCTCATAGAAGGTCGCCTCTCACTTGAAGGATCCAGACATCGGACTATCAACTGTATGAACTCTTCCATACCTTCATTGGTGAAGGTGCTCCACAATCTCTCATCAAGGATTTTCAAAAGATTGCTAAAATCTCGACTGTTTTGCACCTTTTAAGCAAAGGCAATAAACAATTTTCAATTTTTTAATTCCAGACAGGCAGTTGAATCTACGTTGGATTACATAGCAGCGCTGCAAGTGTACTAGAAACCATGATGAAAACGTGCACACATTCAAATCCACAGAGAGGGATGATACATTTGCGCAAACCTTTTATTCCTAAGAACATTACATGCACACATGAAGTTGCGTATGGCTTCAATCTATCCTCTCAATAGCCTAAAATGAATCGCAATTACCTCTCTTTACCCATGCACTTTATCATCTAATCATAAGCAAATGATTTAGAAACGTAGAATGCATAAGGTCTAGTGCTTGACACATCTGTGGTGAATATTATGACCTAAAACTAAGTTGATCACATACCAATTCAACCAGGTCCTGACTGGAATCTGGAGACAGTGAAGATGATGCTTCTCGCCCGCTTACTAGCTCCAAAAGAAAAACCCCAAAACTATACACATCACTTTTTTCTGAAAATCTTCTGAACTCTTTCACCCTACATAGTGAACAGAAAATAAGAAAAGTGATAGATAACATATTGCCTGAATGGTCACAATAAAGAAAGCAGCCCAAAGAGCAATACTCTGGGGCAAGAAATATCTCATCTGCTGTCACTTGTGAGGATGGCCCTGCAACATCGGTTCTCCCTAGAAAATTACGAAGTCCTGCATCTGCAACCTTAGCTATGAAATTTTCATCAACAAGAACATTTGCTGTTTTAAAATCCTTATGTACTACACGTGGACTCAGGGAGTGAAGATGAGCCAGACCTGCACAAAAACATGTTTAATGAGGCTGCGCTGCTGCATAAAAATCAGAGAAGCAAATCTTCGAGATACCTTATATACAGCCTCAAGACCTTTGCGCATAAAGGTGGGACTTTTGAATAGTTTGATGTTTCAAGGAAGCTTACAAAATAATTTTGTTGGACCCATAGTGATATGCGGATAGTTTATCTAAAGAAAAGAAAAACTGATACCAGGAAAGCCACAAATGCTCACTGACTTTGCAGAGGATCACCTTTAGCTGCCCCGAGAGCTATTGAAAGTCTATGCTTGAACTCTAGCTTCTGTCGGGAAACTTGACTGGGTCCTGAGGGGAGAAAGAGAAAACTATCATGAGCCATCTTACATAATTATCCACTCAATGGTGTCCGGAAGGAAAGATGAATTCCCATGCGTTTGGGTGAGAAGGAGTATTAAGATAGTTTCAGCTCTATACCATAGAATAGTATGCTCATAAAAGCAAATTTTTGAGTGGATAGAGAGTTACCATACAGGTGAATGGAAACACTTCCATTGGGTATATACTCGTATATAAGAAATTGTAAATTATTTTCTTGACAGTAACCCAGAAGAGTGACAAGATTCCGATGTTGAATAGATGCAAGGAAGCGTACCTGAGAGTAAAAATCTGTCCCATGAGAGCAAACAATGATGAATGCCAAAGCAAATATGCTTACATGGTGGAAGACACTACTAGGAAAACAAAGGAAAATAATCCAAACCATCACATGGTTTCTAAAGCATATTTATAACAAGTATAAAGGACACAATTGCGAATAACAGAGGATTAACCAACATTCTGAAAGCTAATAACTTAGATGACGCTTATTCTGCTTGAGTCATAAGCTAAAGTTAAGAAACAACCATCATAATAACTTCAATGGTCAAAAACAAAAATAAGAAAACATGTCCACAGTATGATCAGTGCAAGCTCATCCACATTATATTTGAAACAAAGAAGTGAGATACAGTTTGAATTAAACTATCTTAAATTAAAGGTCATTCTAAAAATTTGTTTAGACCGCAATGTGATCTCTATCACATTGCATAGGTATTTTGAAAATAAAATTACGTAACTTGAAGGAAAAATAAGAAGCCATGGAAAATTGACGGCATCCATTTTAAGGCCATCTATGGTTGTTGTTACCAACATTGTAATTATGATTACTTGGAAGAAAAGGGAAGATTTGCACTCAATGTAAACTTTTGACTTCCAAAGCATCTCATCCGGCCTTCTTTAGATGTGAGTGAGGAAAGTAATAATTACCTCATCAATAAATTCCTGAGTAGGTGCTCCAGGTCGCTTTTTGATGGCTACAAGCATCCCATCTTGAAGCAATCCCTTGTATACCTCCCCAAACTTTCCTTCTCCAATCAAGTTTTTATCACTAAAGTTTTTGGCGGCCAAAGACAACTCTTCCATCTGAAATCGCCTAGCTTCTCGAATTGATAACTCGATCCCGACATTTCTTCCCGCTGCAGGTTATCACAACAAGCCTTCATCACATGTTTCTATAAATTAAATTTGTTACCTTGAAAACTTCTTTGAAATACCGATGATGCAAATGTTACCTTGAACAGATGGCTCTGAAGACCCTGTCTCAGAAGTTCTGGAAACACTCCGATTTCGATACAAGCAGAACCAACTAAGAAAGAAAATTATTCCCATCAATGCCACAGCTCCTGCAGCAGCTCCAAATATTGCTGCAAGAGTCACTGACATTTGGTACAGGAACCACTTTATCTACGAGGTAAAGTATAATTGGGATTCAAAGTACTATACATCGAACCTGTACAAAAGAAACCAAGCTGGTAAGATCAATCTATTGGCTAAAAAAACTAAAAAATAAAAATAAAATGAACACACAAAAATCAAGGGACATTCATGCAAATAGTATCATATGAAGATGGCACTGAGTGGTAACATTTGATGCAAGAACTGATAATTCTTAGACACCAAAGACTTCTAATCCCTATGGACAAAGAAATAGATTCAAAACAGCAATATCCACCTCTAACTTGAACCCCATCCACAAGCCATGCATCAAATTGAACATGCATTTCATAGAAATGTTCATATCTTCTTTCTGGCTAATTCTTCAGAAGCCGATCATTCACTAAAGTCAATTTGGCAATATAAGGCTATGAGTATCAAAACTCAAAAAGCACACACATATATTATTATCAATAAGGGTCCAAACCTGTATTCCCAGAGAAATAATGCAGCCAGATCTCCAGAAAC
This sequence comes from Citrus australasica, assembly GCA_029618585.1. Lineage (NCBI taxonomy): Eukaryota > Viridiplantae > Streptophyta > Magnoliopsida > Sapindales > Rutaceae > Citrus > Citrus australasica. The sequence goes on along the minus strand of JARCIV010000002.1, from coordinate 7,774,350 downwards.
CTTAACTTCATTTGCAAAATGCACAAGCAAAATCAATTCCCTAATATACTTTAACCGACATCAAAACTCAGCCACTTTCCCACATTGAAAATGAAACAATCCCCCTTATCCCAAGCAAAGTAAAAACCAAACAATACCCGAAATATAAAAACAACAAAAACTCAAAAAAGAAACACTTTTGGCATAAAAAGCAATGCAAACCCAGTACTGATCACGACCAGTTCTTCTTCATGCCAGTCCAAATCAATAAAAAATGGAACAAAACACAACACAAGGACAACTTCAGACAGCAACAACATATGAATTTAAGAATCCCCAGAAGCATCACTTTTTTAATTTTTTAATACAATAAAAATTTAATCAGAAATTAAAATTAAAACCCTTCTCTCTCTAATGCCTGTACTATCATCGTTGGATACAGACAATGCCGACAGAAAGCGACCTTGCGCCGACAACACACACACAAATACACACTCAATCGCTCACTCACTCACTCTCTCTACCAAACCATTATTCACCAACAAAAACAAAATTATAAAAGCTTTACAAATAAATGAATGGAACCCAAGAATTATATGGGAAAGAAAAAGGAACCCATCTACAAGGGGGCAAAAAAAAAAAAAATTGGAGAATTTGAAGACGGTTGTTTGCTGGAAGAAAAGTGAATGAAAAATAAAAGGGTATTTTATTTTATTTTAAAAAACAATTAAATAAATTTAATATTGGTATTTTGTGTGGGCTGTAAAGCAGTACAATATATACTTGTCTGATACTGCAAGTTGAGAGAGAAGATGGTTTTATATTCGTGTGTTGTTCTGTACAGGCCATTTTGGCTGTAACAGATCACTCATCTTCGTTCACACTAACATCATCGCTTATGTTAAAGACCGGCTTAGCGACTCTACTGTGGAAAAATTTTTATTTTAATTGAATTTATTTTACATCTGTACATACATAGTATATCTGAAAATATTTTTATGAAAATATGGTAATCCTTTTCTAATAAACAGCAGCTTGGATTATAAAAATAATTTAAAGAAATTTGTGCTACATGATCTTTAAGTAAAAATAAATGTCTTCAATTAAATTGAGTTATGTATACTTTCTCGACCCATTTGAATTCTCTAATGTGTATCGTAAATATTCATTTTATTCTAAATATACGAAAATAGATTCAATTAATTTTGGGGTTTGATATTCATATTACACGTATGATAACGTAGTTAAGAGAACATAATACGATTATAGATAATTAGCTGTGGAGAAGTATTGACTAAGAAAATTCTTTTCAAACGTTTATCCCATTAAATCCAATAAACATAGAAGATAACTTACTTTGGAATTTTTAGCCGCCAATTTATCCATTAACAAAATTATGAAGTGACTAAATAAAGTTAAATTATGTAATCATAACTTTAAAGAGTGTACACCACTTGGGTTTTGGTCTACGATGAATAACTACTCTCAAAGTTAAGCAGGACTATGAGGATAGTGGTTCGAGTCTCTATAGGTTCAGTCTCCCTTAATTAAGCAGAAAATTGTGTTGAGTTAATTTGTAAGTCTTTCTCCTTGCGAAATATGAGTGGAGTAGAGACATTCATGGTTTGTGAGAATCATATATCTAAACATGTACTTCATAAAATTAATATAAGTTGTAAATATTCTAGGCATGTACTTCATAGAGAGTCATATAAATAGACATGTACTTCATAGAATTAATGTAATAATATAAGTATCATAGAATTAATGTAATAACAGTTGTAAGCAATTATAAATATTCTGGACATGTACTTTATAGAATTAATGTAATAATATAAGTCTCAGTTATATTAAAGCAGTTGTAAATATATGTGTAATACAGTAATTGATAGTCATATGTCTGGACATGTACTTTATAAAATTAATGTAATAATATAAGTCTTAATTATATTAAAATAATTATAAATATTTATGTAATATAATAATATAATGTGTAATTAATATTAAAAAAAACATTGTACAAGTTACAATAAAGAGAGAGTATAAAAGAGATTCAAAGTTGTGGGGTAGTAGTTATCCTCACAAGCCAGCTATGTTGACATTGCTCCTACTGACAGAGCATCGATATATATAAATAATACTTATAATTAAACAAGAGTGGCATAACAAATATAGTACAAAAATTCATTAAATTAATTTAAAAAAACAACTATAAAATGAACAAAGAGGATCGTGTTAACGGCTAACTCTACAGCTCTGCTTCTTTTTGGGTACTTTTTTTATTTTATTACAAAATTTCACATGAAAGCACTTGGGATTCTCTGTCGTCGAATCTAATTAGCATAAAATTTGTAAGCATATCAATGATGATTGAAAGACTATCAACACAACTAAACAACTTGCAAAGCAAAAGCGTGATTGGGTTTTGTAAAGATTTTTAATATGAATGATAATTATGCAGGAACTACCATGCTTATGCATTACATTATGTCAATGTCAACGGTTCAATTATTTGATTTAACAATTTTTTTTTCCTTTTTAGACTATGAATTTATGAATGTGTCCAAGTATTTGTTAAAAATCGTATTTTAAAAATAAAATACTTTTGCAAACACATATTTATCTTTTAAAAAAAGCTTTTTCTTTGAGAGAATTTATTTTGTTTGATGGAATCTCAGTGATGCTCCTGAAATGATTGGGAATAATTTTTTTCAATTAAGTTGTCAAGTTGGAATTTTTATTTTTTTTGGATATAATATTTCATGAGAGGTTTGTATAGTCGCAAATATCATGAATCATGATACCATCATGACTATCCAACTAAGCCAATCATTGAAGCGCATATAAATTATTTACAAGTTATGCATTAACCTATCAATTTCATATTTTACTTAAATTAAACCAAGCATTCAGTTAATGAGATTACATTATATTTGTGATCTGATCAGATCCCGGATTTTATTACAATCCAATAAAGCTATAAAACATGTGTTTTGATACTATAATATCATTACGCTATTAAACTACGTAGTTGAGTAGTTTTCGCAGTTTTTAAATAAGTTTTTAATAAAGCTAAAAGTAAAAAAAATAATTAAATTAAATATTACTGTCCAATACATAATAAATCAATAGTTCATTACCCAAAATACTAGCATCACGACGTAATAAACTATAAATGCTTATAAATTATAAATTAATTTTTTTAATTAATAAATTATAAAACTCGAACTTTTTCCATAAACTCTTAATTAGGCCATTCACAGCGAGCTTTAAATCTTTTTGACTCATATTCATGGTCTCATGATGCAGGCCGAGTTTAAAACCCGTTTAAAAACTAAGATCAAGCTCGACCAAGTGTTTTTTTGTCCACTCTTATCAATAAATTTAGGATTCTAGATTAAAGAATAAAATGTCTTTACAACTTAAATTATAGTCCAACAACGACAACACACATTACTCATACCAATTTACAATCATCCACTACAATAAAAATAAATGAACAAACTGATAACATTGAAGTAGGCAGCACGTGAAGAAGAATTTATGCTCTGATCGTATCAACAAAGGGTACCTTCATGCAAAATACCCATAACATATTCGATGTTCAATTGGGATTCTCCTTTGACTCTTTTGAAGTAATTTGCCATCAAAGTTAATATATTTTTCCAACTTGGAAGGAGATTGATCTAGTTATACTCTTTAAAATTCTAAATTTGAAATAGACAGACTATAATTTGGAAGGAGAGCACTAATTATTCACTAAAATATATATATATATATATACATATACTACAATATTCGTCAAATTTTAGAAAGGAAGGGTTCTCCGGGGATAGGTGAGAATTGGGAAGAAGTGGTTTTTACCGCCTAACTGGTAGGGGAATGTTGTAAAAATGGGTGAACAACTTATTACTAGACTACATTTTTTTTGGGTATGAAACTCATACTATTAATTGATCTCCAATTGTTGATATTGTAAATGAGTTATACACTGATTGATTCTCACCTCGATTTTTCAACTTTGAGATAATGTTTCAAAGTCTTTTGTCTTTCTAGTTGCTTGTGGGAATATTCTTCTTGAAAATTTGCTAGAGCTTTTTTTTTTCTTTTTTTGGAGTGGATTTCTCATAATTTTCCTAAAATTAGAATGGATTTGAATATACACACATATACATTATTTTTAACTATAATAAAAACAAATAATTTTAATTAATTTAAAATAAATGCCAACAACTCCTTAGTTGAGTTGGTGGACATCTTATTTTCTCATTCGCATATTTATAAGTAATTCCAATAGTTTCAATTTATAAAGAGAGAAGATATTAACCAACTCAACTAATAAGTTGTTAGTGTATTTCTTTAAATTTTAAATTTCTTTGTTAAATGTCAACTTTAATACATTAATGGTGCGTTTACTTCATGGGAATGAGAATGAGGTGGAATGAGAATGAGCTGGAATGGGAATGAGGAATGTGAATGAGATTTCAATGTTTATTTGACAAAAATAAATGGGAATGAGAATGTGCTAGAATGTATTGATGTGTTTACTTAGCAAAATAAATGAGAATGAGGAATGTGAATGAGAATCAATTTACCAAAATAACCATAGTATTAATAATTAATAAAAATAATTAATTTATCATTATTAACAATATTATCATTATTGTTTTTGTTATTATTATTAATAAAAATAATATTAACAATAATTAATAATAACTAAAATAATAAAGTTAATAAAATTTATAATAATATTATTAATTAATAATAACTAAAATAATAAAATTATTATTATTAAATTTTATTAACTTTATTATTTTAGTTATTATTAATTATTGTTATTATTATTTTTATTAATATTATCATTATTAACATTTATTATTATTATTATTAATATTATTATATTTTATTAGCTTTATTATTTTAATTATTATTAATTATTTTTATTAATATTATAATTATTAACATTTATTATTATTATTATATTTTATTAGCTTTATTATTTTAATTATTATTAATTATTTTTATTAATATTATCATTATTAACATTTATTATTATTATTATTATATTTTATTAGCTTTATTATTTTAATTATTATTAATTATTGTTATTATTATTTTTATTAATATTATCATTATTAACATTTATTATTATTATAATTAAATTTTATTAACTTTATTATTTTAGTTATTATTAATTACTGTTAATATTATTTTTATTAACTATATTATTTTAGTTACTATTAATTATTGTTAATATTATTTTTATTAATATTATCATTATTAACATTTATTATTATTACTAAAATTAAATTTTATTAACTTTATTATTTTAGTTATTATTAATTATTGTTATTATTATTTTTAATAATAATAATGATAAATGTTAATAATGATAAAATTAATGAAAATAATGATAATTAATAATAACTAAAATAATAAAGTTAATAAAATTTAATAATAATAATAATAATAATAATTCTTATTAATGACATTTAAAATAATAAAATTATTTGTTATTTGAATAAGGGTAATTTAGAAAATATGAAAAAATTAAAAGGATAAAAAGTAAATTTATGTTTCATTCTCATTCCCAACCCCCTCATGGGAATGAGATTCTCATTCTTTATTCTCAAATTTTGTGGGATCCACACATTTTATTCCCATTCTCAAATTATATTTTGCGAAGTAAACATAAGTTTCATTTCCATTCCCCAAACCCACAAATAAACACATCATAAGATAGGTATCGGCATTGGGTTGGACTTTAAATTTCAATAGAGTTGAGTTGTATTTATTAATACTCATATTGTACTTATATTGTATTTTATTAATACTCATATTGTACTTATATTGTATTATCATATAAAATATGAAAAAAAATGGTTGGAAAGGATTGCTTATACAACAAATTGATTAATCAAACATAACATTGGTATTTGGATGAGCATGGATGCCGTAATCCGAGAATTCTGGATTTTTTTTTTCAGTTTCACTGGGAATGAGGCTGGCAGCCTGGCCCCCTAGTGGTTGGGCTAATATTTCCCCGTGTTCTTCTAAGAGTGAGCTTTTAACACCTCTCTAATATCCTTATAACACCCCAGTTGAATTATTTCTTACGATACCCTTTATTTTATTGATTAAATAACAATCCACATGTTAAAATCAACCATCTTTCCACAAAGTTTTACTAAAAAAAAAATTATTTTTAAAATTGCATAAAATTATAAAATATTTTTTCTTATTATTTAATTTCTATCTTTATAACTCTTATAAGTTTCTAAAAAAAAACTTTCGATTAAAATTTAAGATATGAATATAAATTATGATCTAGGACGGGTGTAAAAAACTTTATTAAAAGAATAATTTTATTTAAATGTTTAATTGAATTTTCATTCATAACAAAAAATGAATTAATTTATGTTAAGTTACATAATTTCAATTAAAAGAAAATTTTAAGAGAAATTTTGAGGAGTGTCAAAAGGCCTACTCTAATGATCAACTACAGCTGATTGACCATATTTTTTTTTACCGTAGGCCATGTTTTTTCAGATATTTGCCCCTATTTCTTAATCTAAAAGGCTAAAAGCTCCGGAATTTAGTGTTAAAATTTAAATTTTCTAAAACTAAATTATTTAGAAATTGCATCTATTTGTTATCAAGATTGAGTAGTTGTATTTTAGAAGGTGTAACACTAAAGTATTTAATAAACATTATCTACTACAATTTAGAAGCCTAATTAATTTGATTTTCCACTTATATAATAAAAACATATAATATGATATTTTTCTATATATTATTAATATTTATTTCATAATTACCTCTTTTTTTTGTCCTTACAGTAACTATAACTTAAAAACTATGGTACCTCAATATCAAACATCTCTTTAAGATCAAAGAGGGCTTGATTGTCCTAGAAATAGGTTTTGGTTGATATTAGCTAAATGGGTGTGGCCAAGTTATATTAGATGCAATTTACATCCAACTCAAGAGTTTCACCCAATAATTTAAACCTTGTTAATAATTTAACAACATTTGAGTTATCGAACATAACCTTTGAGTTAATGTAAGTTATTTAATGTAACTTAGCATCACCTTGGCTAATTATGCATACAAAATCGAATTATATATCTATTATTTGCAAACTTTGCAATAACATCACAAATTACTTGAGTGGCTATTTAGTGTTAAATTATTTATCAATTTGGAACACAATAATATAATAAGAGAAAGTGAGAGACAAGAAATAAGAGATACAATACTCTAAAAATTTTATTCAATCTCAAATATATACAAATAATGACTTAATGCCTTCTTTTATAGTGATACGACCATAAAGTGGTGACGTAATAGATAAAAAACATAAGATAAAATAATCATTAAATTAAAGAGATAATGAGAGTTATAAGACTAAAAGTTGCTTATGGGGAGATAAAATGTCTAAAGTTACATGCATTTATATGGTTGATGAATCATAATTCATAGGGAATATGTCTTGTTAAAACTGTTGCTAGTAAAATAACAAAGAAAAAGGAGTATGCTATTCATCTATATTTTAAGAAGGTGTAAAGTTGCCTCTTTAAAACCTTACTAACACTACTACAAAATTAGTTTTTAATAACGGTTTTAAACGACATAAGATGACGGTTTTAAAACCTTACTAACACTACTGCAAAATTAGTTTTTAACAACGGTTTTAAACGACATAAGATGACGGTTTTAAAACCGTCATCTTAAGCAGTGACATTAAAAGGGGCATATCTTTTATGACGGTTCAAAAACTGTCATTAAATGTATACATATAATGACGGTTATTTTAATAAATGGTCATTATATATCATATGTATATAAGTTTTAATGACAGTCATTAAATGTATATTTATAATGACAGTTATTTCACAAAACAATCATTATTTGTTATATAAACTAGAGTTTTAATGACGGTTTTTTCCCAAAAAATTGTCATTAAATGTGATTTTTAATGACGGTTCTTACATAATAACCGACATCTTTAGCATGTTAATTTAAAAAAATATATATTTACAATGATCATTTCAAGCCCCAATTTCAATTATAGTATCCATAATTCTTTTACAATTGTACGTTCTACAAATGTTTCATATCAAAAGTTAGTTATACAAAAAGATTTGATAATTCCTTTTATCTCTTCAATATATCTTCGACTCAATAACATGCTTGCTTGCTGCCTTGAAAAATTATATCTGGTTATAACCAAAGGAAAAAAAACAAAAACAAAGCAGAAAAACAATTAGCAAGAAGATAAAGAGCAAAGAAGTAACGAAATAAGAAAGAAAATAAAAAGAAACATGTTTTGAGTGTTGTTTTCTTTGTAATGCAGTAGCAAAACCAATTATAGGCACCATATAAAACAAAAATAATAGTACAAATAATTAGCCTCAACGTAATTTTAATTTAAGCGATGAAGATAGTTCAAACAAGCTGATCATATGTCAAGTAAATTAAATTTAAATGCTTGAACTTCTCATTTCATGACATTTTAATAAATTAACTATAAAAATCATAAAATAAGCATTTAGTCTTCCCATGGTTTCTTTCAACAAGCGCTAAATGAATTATTGCCATCAAATTAATATAAACTGTCAAAAAGTGTATATAAATTAAAGGGATGGACCTAAATTTTAAGGTCTAGGAATTTAACCTCTTCAAATGGCCCATCAAGTCAATGAATGTCACCAAACTTAATTGTAAATTCTTGACTTACAGAATTTTGAAAGAATATATGATTAGAAAGATCTAAAAATCACCACCATCTGCTAAACTACAATTTTGAAAGAGTAAATTTATTACGTTTGCACATTCATATGCCCGTACTCTATTAATTTAATATAGTATCCCAATTTAGTAGTCCAAGAGCATTAACACGTATACACTACAAGCTAAACAGTTAGAAGTTTATGGGTACACTAATATGAGTGTAAATCTAAAAATATTTTCAGAACTCATATTCTAAAGCAAGAAACATGAGAATGGATTGTAGATACATAAATATATGACCATTGTAGATGTGAATGTTGAGTAGTAATGCCATACAGACAATTGAAGCACAAACTGCAAAAGTCACCTGATACAGCTTGTATTTTGTCAAATCATTTAACTTATCCGCAAAGAAGAGGAGACAACTGGCGTCAAAATATGCAGTTGCTTTGTTGTCTTCTACATAATATGCATTAACAAAGTCATATTACTGATAGAACTAATAATTTTGAATAAACTAAAATGAAGAAAGAAAGCTAATTTAAGAAAAGGAATTACTTTCAAACTACCGAGAAAAAGAAACAAGGAAAGCAATAATCAACAGCAAGTTTAAAAATCAACTTGCTTTCATGCTTTTGTTCTTTAGGATCAAATTGTATAGAATCCTAAATTAACTCCTTCAAATTTCTCAGTTTTTATCTTGAAAGCAATCAAAGCATCCATTTGCACTCAAAACTTTCAACCTAAGCATAATTTTCTTTCACTTTAGTCCCGTAAAGCTTGTCAAATTTATCAAACTCATCATCAAGCCTTCCAAAAAACTACTGCTCTCATTCCCCTCCTTCCTCAACAATCTTCAAAAATATTTTCAATTCAAAATAGACTAAAAAAATTTCTAGGAGCCTTTTTAACTGTAGAACAGCAACTAATCAACACCTGCACATTTCCAGCGGCTATTTTGCAGCTGTTCTGCAGTGAAAACAGCTTATAGAAATCTGTAGGGGCTGTTTTGCTGCTGTTTTGTAGTGAAAACAGCCCCTGCAAATTACTAAGGGCTGTTTAACTGCAGAAAAGCAGCAAAACAGCTGTTGTGAACTTCTAGCAGCTATTTTGACAGCAAATCGACAGAAAACAGCCCTTGGAATTATCCATTGCTGTTCTAGCTCGATGAAAAATACAGTAAATTGAATTTTTAAATACAAACATAGTAAATAGATGATTCAACAACCATGGAAAATTATCAAAGGAACCCCAAATGGGAAAAAGCAAAGTTATCAAGAAAAAACAAAATAGATAAGCCTTGTTATCAATAACACATCAGCATGCAAAATATTTACAATTGTAAAATTCCAAATATCTCATTACTTTCACGTCTACAATTTTATACATTGAAATTGCAAGTTCCCGTGCAATTTGACGCAAGACACTTTTCAAGAGAGTACATTTGTTCAGGACCCAAAGCAACAATTTCGCTATAGAAAGAAAATGATAATTTATCATGTCGATTTTCCAATATGAAAAATTAATAGACTTAGGATCATGAAAAATTTATGACTTTAGCGAATATTAATAAATCAATAAATAAATATTTATTAATTTATATATAATATGAAGTTTATAATAGAAACTAGTATGAAGGTAGTATAATTAGATAATGCAGTTATTTTGTCAAGATATATGATATGATTTTGACTTGATTTTGATTGAATGAATTAGTCACTTGATAATCCTAGGACTAAATTATAATTACATGGCAACTCATCAAAGAAGACTTTTGCAGGTAATAATCTCTTTTATTTCTTTTAACATAGCACATATAATACAATAGTGACTTCTTATTTAAAAAGTGTTAAAAAAAATAATGACAGATGAAATATGTAGAGCATTACTTTAGTATAAGAAAGAAAATTATCAACATATCATATGTATTTAGTTTTAAATTAATTAATTATTGATTTATATAACATGGGTCCTATAGAAAAAGAAGATTAAAAAAAGTTATCTAATTTTTTTTTGGATTATTGATTTACCACGTTGGTCTCAGGTCAAGACCAATACAAACTATTATTTAATTGAAGTTATCAATTTATCAAGTATTAATTTAAATAATACTTTTGTCAATTAAAATTATAATTTTTAGTACATATGCCTTTTGTAAGGGCTATAGATTTCTCTTTTTTAACTTTTTTGTTTTAAAGCAATCACTAAGAATGAGGGGGTTAGGCGGGATCCCTACCTGTAAAATAAATCAGTAAATAAACAAATACATAAGGAGGGGAACATAAACCAAACATTCTAAAGCAAATGTAAGTACATAAGAATAGAAAAAGAAATATAAAACGATTAAATGGAATAAAAAAGCCATTAGTCCTAACATTTGACATGAGAAACAGTCTGCGCATCTAAATAGAGAATACTATATAAGGCTTTGGAAAGATCCCAAAAACACAAGAAACGCCGACTAACTCGATGAGTAGAAGTCTATTGGCCAAAAAAATTGAAATAGAAGTGGCCTCCCAAAACACATGCCTAACCGAAGTAAGAGAAGAATAAATCAAAGCATAAACCTAACGCAAAAAATAAGCATAATCCCAGCGAACAAGACCCTGGGAATGAATTCAAGAAGCCACTATAGCCAAGTCTGACTTTACCTTAAGCATAGAGTAACCGAGGTTAATAACAAGCTCCAACCCCTCACAAATTGCCATAAGCTTAGCAGAAAAGACTGACTGACAGCTAAGAAAGACCCAAAAATAGTTAAAACCACACCTTCATGATCATGGAGAAAGCCATCCCAGAATTGCCCCTTGAGCAACCATCCACAGTTAACTTTGTAACTCCAAGAGGCAGCCTTATCCAATAAACTATTCGAATCGCCCTCCTGGGTGGAGTTATGACTTGCAAACCCTCCTCAATTCAAGAACTCGAAACTCCCCTCAGTTGAGCAAACATATAATCAAAGGCAAAATTAGTAAGCCTAAATCCGAGACCACTCGATAGATAATTGCATTGATAAAGGTTGGGAATCGAACCTAAAAGCATTACGAGCCTTCCAAACTTGCCATAAAATAAAACAAGGAAGAAGGGCTCGAAGATGACTCAGAGAAGGGGCACACTACCGCCAATAGAGAAGCAAAACATAAGGGGAGGGGGAGGGTAAAAAAACCAACATCTTGTGTACCTAAAATCGCCAAAAATGAACCCAAATCGAGAAAACCTGCAGATAGTCAATAAATGAATGCCAAGAATCTCAGCAGCCTGACCATAAACATGTCTGGAGATCATGCAAAATCCTCTCGAGCACAAGACATCATTGGTAGCCAAAAATCCATCTAAGAACCGCCAGAGAAAAAAAGAAACTCGAGAAGGAATATGTTGCTGCTAGATAACTGAAAAAGCCTCATCTTTTTCGCCTTGAACAATGCACAAATCCTCAAGCCATTCGTAAGTAAAAAGCACCATCAGGAGCAAGATCCCACCGAATCAAATTCGGATCCCCACTAGAAATAGGAACCAAAAGAATCCGCGCAACAATAGAAGAGGGCAACAAATCCTGAAGCTTACCCCTTTCCCACTAGATTTCTCTTTTTAACTTGCATACATCTTTTACAGGCAATTTGAATCTATTTATTTCTCATTATATTCTTCTTCAAGAGCAATGTCTTTATTATAGATCAAATGTTTTTGCTATATACGCAAACAAGTTCTCTTTAGGAACATTGAATTATTCCACATGGTTAGATTTAACGCCCATGATGAGATGAATTTATTTAACGTGAGTGATAAGATAAACTTAGAGTTTGTTTAGGATTCTTATGAGATAAAATTATTATTTTATCTTAATCCTAATCATATAAGATGTAGCTTATAAAATAACTCTAGGAAGTTGATTTGAATTAAACTACACTTATTGTAATATATAAACACTACATGGGTGAGTGATAGCACGTACAATAATAATCATAAGAATAAGAGCATCATCAAAACAAAGTGAGAGAAAAGGGAAAAAATGCAGTGGGTTTTTGCTTCGTGAATTGAGGGGATTTTCTAAATACGTGATTGTCATCCGGTCATCAGTGACATAAACTCATGACAATCCGTTTGTGAAGGAGATTTTCTCGTGAAGGTTCCAGTTTCTAGTAATCAATTCATGTTCGTTGCGATCTACTCGTGCTAGTTCCTGAATTTTGGGGATTGGAGGGAGCTTATTCTTTATCCTTGCAAATTCGTGACGATTCGTTTCCGCATTAACCAATAAGGTATGGATTTGGTTGAACAAAATAAATTGCATGATTTATTTAGAAAATCATCATTAGTATCAGAGCTTGTGTAGTTTTTGTTCTGATCTTGGGTGCATTATGTATGCTAATATGCCATGTTTTTCCATGAAAATTTGATAAAATCACACATTAATGGTATATGATAATATACATAATGTTAAATAGGGGTGGCAAAAAAGTCCCGGCCGGCCCAAACCTAGTCTAGCCCAGCCTAGGCCCGCGGGCCTAAAGCCCGACTCACAAAGGGTGGGCCTGGATATGGGCCCAAAAATTACAAAGCTCACATATGTTGGGCCTAGATAAGGCCTTAGCCAAAAAGCCTGGCTTGGCCTGGGTTTTTTTTAATAGATGAATAAAAAATAAATTTAATTTAAATAAAAAAGAAAAAACTCAAAATATTAAATTAGTTTAATTTTTTATATTAGTATTTGTTATTTTATTAGGTTGTATTACTAATATTGTATGTATTGGACTATTATTCTATTATATATTATATGATTGTCTTTAATTTAAATATTTTTTCTTAAATAAAAAATATTTTATAATTAATTTAAAAAAACCCAGGCCCAGTCCGTCCAAATTTGGACAGGCTTTTGAAAGGCCTAAACTTTATTTGAATGATGTGGGCTTGGGCCTGGGCTTCGAAAAGCCCAACCTAAGCCCACAAATTGCCATCCCTAATGTTAAAGCATGAAATTCGAAACATAATCACGTGAACATACAAGGAGTATATCTGGAACTTTGTTTGATGTAATATGTTCTTGAAGAATGAATAATTGAAACCCTAAGTTATAAACCCGCATGCTTATTTTGCTTATAAATTTTTGTATTTTCATTCGTTTACTGGAAAATTGATATCATTGGGAAGATCTTTTAATTATCTTCGCAACGGTGTATCATATGCTTGATTTGGACCTGCAAACTAAGAGATCGAAATGTTTGAAGTTCTAGTTTGAAATATGGAATTTTTGTTCAAATTGAAAAAGATATACAGTGTTACATGTGTTGTCCCAATCTCGAACATGGCGCGTGATATTCACCCTTTCAATACAACAAATATCCAAGACCAGATTTGAATTTAGGACATGAAAAAATGGTGGAAAGTTGGAAATGTAAGGTCGGAAAATGGCTAGAATCTGTTGACGAGGAGAGTTAAAAAAAAAAAAAAGACTTGACTTTAAACCAGTCCAAGCCGCGCGAACCAAACCACAAGTACCGAACTTGGCTAGACTGCGAGTTAGCACAAGTCAACGTACCAAGTGCGCCGCGTTGACCCACGCGCGACAGTGGCATGTGTAATGTACATGCCACCTTCCTAACCTCCGATTGAGGTGCTGTTTGCGGCGGCCGAACTAGAATTTAGTTTCCTATTTTTTATATTTTAAAATTTATTTTTTTGCCCCTGTTTTAATTTAATTTATTTTTAATTTTTTGACATGTTTGAATTTATCAATAAAAATAGTTTTATTGCTATTAAAATTCACATAATATGCATCTTACATGTAAGAATGTTATATTCTAGTGGGAGGAAATATAAAATACTAAAATATTATGGGGATTATTAAAGTCTGGCGTAGTAATGTGAATTTTGCATGTCTAAGAAAATTCTTCCAAAAAGATGGTAAGAGTCTAAAGAAACAAGGTGCTTAAGTGGGACCATCTTGTCCCCACATCTTTCTTAAGAATTTTCCTAGTGCTTATTCACGTGAACATATGCATGAAGGCTTTTTTATCCCTTAAAACTAAAATAAGTGTTCTATTATTTAAGATTTTGGGCAAAAGGACTAAATAATGATAATTTAATTATTTGGAGAGGATGATGATTAGGAGCTTCGACGACTTTTTGATTCTAATCCTATGTTAAATTAATCATGTTTGGGTCTTGTGTTTGCAATAAAATTAAATATATGTAAGAATCATGCTAATTATCATTTTTTTGTGGCTATAAGAAATGGCATTTTTAAATAATATCGTGGCCGAATTGAAAAAAAGGAGAAAAATTGAATGGTGACAATTATGACATTTGGCACTGAAAGGTTCAATATGTTCTTGAAGAGCAAGAGACTCTTGAGATTCTCAATAACACCATAATTGAGCCTGAGAAGCCTGAGAAACTTGAGAATGGTTCTACTGAACAATACCATAAGGATCTTGAAGCTTATCAGTCTTGGAAAAGGAAAAACAGTAATGATTGCATTACGTTGCTGATCTGTATGCAAGATGACCTTATATGTGAGTTCGAAGAGTACCATACCGCTCATGAAATGTGGATTGCCTTGAAAGAAAAGTATGTTGGTATTTCGACCACTAAACTAAGAGGGCTCAACATCAAGTTTGACTCCTTTATAAAGCGCCCAGAAAAGAGCATGAGGCAACATTTAAGGAGATGTCAAACATGATACATGAATTGAAAAATGGTAGAAATGTATTGACTGATGAGCAACAGGTTCAGGTAGTCATACGATCCCTTCCTGACAATTAAGAACATATGAGAGTTAATAAGACTTATGACGATAGCATTAAGATACTTAATAATATCAAGTGTTATTTGGAACTAGAAGATGATCACCTAAAGGCTGCTAAAACTTCTAGTCAACTCTATATGGCTAACTCTAAGCCGCAGAAAGCTTCGGGCTTCAAGCGCAAAAGAGGAAACAATATTTTCCAAAGGGAAATGAGAAATATGCCATCTTAAAGGAAGCCTAACAATGTAAAGCGCATGAGAGGAAAGCGCGTTGGACAAAAGAAAGACAAGATTAAAATGAATTGTTACAATTGTGTCAAATTGGGCCACTTCGCTCGTGAATGCACTGACCCGAAAAAGGTACAATTCAACTCCACAAAATTTATGTTGTAACTATGTGACAAGTTATGTTTTTCTAACCGAATCTCGTCCGTTGTGCACTGTAGACTCAAGAGCAACAGACCACATAGTCAGAGAGCGTGGAGCGTTTGTGGAGTATCGTCGGATTAGTCATAGAACAAAATGGATATATATAGGTAACAACTCAAGGGTTGAAGCTAAATGAATTGGCACTTGCAAGTTAGAGTTGCGCGGTGGCCAAATACTTTATCTCCAGAATATTCTTTATGCTCCAAACATCTAAAGAAACTTAGTCTCTGTTACTGTTCTTCTTAGGATGAGATATCAATTACAATTTTATGGTGTTATTTTAAAGATCGTTCTTAATTCAACTCTAGTTGCTACTGGTCATTTATTGAATGGTTTTATTGTTTTGGATACTAATTATAATAATTCCAATAATAGTTGTTTTTCGATAATTATTTCTTCTAATGTGGATGTGAATACTTGGCATGCTAGATTAGGACATATAGGGCCAGAAAGAATTAATAGATTAGCAAGAGAAGGCCTATTACATTCACTCGCTAATATTGACTTGCCCATTTGTGAAAGTTTTCTAGCTAGAAAAGCAACTAGAAAGCCATTTGGCAAAGGTACTAGAGCTGAAAGTCCGTTGCAAATAGTCTATTTTGACATCTGTGTACTAATGAGTGTGAGGGCTAGACATAGAGCCCTATACTTCATCATATTCATTGATGACTACTCATGTTTTGGTCATGTTTATTTGATTTCTCATAAAGCTGAAGCATTAGATTGCTTTAGATCATACTTGAATCTAGTAGATAATCAATTAGACAAAAGGATCAAAGTCCTAAAAACAGACCGTGGACGAGAATACCTTTCAGAGTAGTTCAAAGAACTATGAAATGATAAAGGTATTGAGAGACAATTAACTATTCCAAGGACTCCACAATAAAATGATGTTACAAAAAGAAGGAACAGAACATTACTCGAAATGGTTAGGTCTATGATGGCGAAAGCAAATCTTCCAATTTCTTACTGAGGGGGATGCATTGTTGACTGCCACTTATGTACTTAACCGAGTTCCGAGTAAGTCAGTAAGTTCCACTCCACATGAGCTATGGACACATAGAAAACATTATTTTACTCATTTGCGTCCTTGGCGGTCTGCAGCGTATGTTCATAACTCATCTCATAAACATGGGAAATCAGGTCCAAGAAGAAAGAAATGTATCTTTATAAAATACCCAGAACACTCCAAATAGTATATGTTCATAGGTGAACATGATGATGGAACTATAACTGAGATAGAATCACGAGATGTCACATTTTTGAAAAATGAATTCCTTAGCATTTCGAAGGTAGACAATGACATTCATCTATATGAGTTGAATGATTCAGAGATTAATGACACTTATTATTTATAAATTGAGAGAAACTTAAATATGTCTGGGAATTCTGATTTTAGTGGGAGTCAACCACAAAATGAGTTTACTCCACATGAAAACTCAATTCAAAGAAGTAATCGTACACCCATCCCACGTCGTCATTTTAAGATTGAGAGGGAGGCGTTTATGATTGCTTCAAATGATGGTGATGAGCCAAGAACCTATAGTGAGGCTATTACATCATCAGCCAAAGAATTGTGGATTAAAGTAATGGATGAAGAAATGGAATCAATGAGATCAAACCACGTCTAGGACGTGGTTGATTTACCGCCCAACTCTAAGGCCATTGAAAACAAATATGTTTTACGTGTTAAACGAAAGGCATATGACATAATTGAAATATACAAGGCACACTTGGTAGCGAAAGAATATATCCAACAAGAAAGTATAGACTATGAGGAAACGTTTTCCTCAGTGGTAAGGATTGTCTCTATAAGATTAATTTTAGCCATCGTACCACATATGGACTTTGAATTATATCAAATGGATATTAAAACAACTTATCTCAATAGAGAGCTAAATGAGAAAATTTATATGGAACAACCAAAGGGTTTATAACCAATGACCAAGAGTGCAAAGTTTGCAAGCTCAAAAAGTCTATCTATGGGCTAAAACAATCCTCCAGACAATTGTATCTTAGGTTTCATGAATCTGTGATGATTTATGGATTGTCGATGATCGAAGAAGATCATTATGTATACGTTAAAAGGTTAGAGGGTAATTTTGTCATCTTATCGTTATATGTAGATGATAGATTGTTGGCTGGAAATAATATAGAGTTTGTTCAAACCATCAAGGAATGATTATTTTCAAACTTTGAAATGAAAAATATGGGTGAAGCATTTTATATCTTTGGAGTTAAAATCCGTAGGGATCGTTCTAGAAAACTTCTAGCTCTGTCACAGAGTCTTATATTAGAAGAATTCTTGAAAAAATTAAAATGGATAAATTTAAACCTATGGATACTCCTATCTTTGAAAGACAAACTCTTAGCCTTTAAATGTGTCCAAAGACTTTAAATGAACGAAATGAAATGACACGGGTTCTATACTCCAATGCTGTTGGAAGTCTCATGTACGCTATGATGTGTACAAGGTCAGATATTTGTTATGTTGTGGGTTTGGTAAGCAAATATCAATCAAATCCTAGGCGCAAACACTAGAATACCGTTAAAAGAATTTTAACATATTTAAAAGGTACTACTGACTATTCTTTATATTATCAAGGATGTAATTTACACTTAATTGGATACACAGACGCCGATTGGGGAGACGATCTTGATGAGCGCAAATCAACCTTAGGATACATATTTATACTTAGTCACGGTGCGATCTCATGGAGTAGTAAGAAGCAGACATGCACGACTCTGTCGACTACAGAAGGAGAATATGTAGCATGTTCAGTCGCAATACAAGAGGCTGTTTGGTTTAGGCACTTCTTAAATGATCTCAAGATCGTTACTGGTCCTCTTCGGCCAGTAACCATATATTGTGATAGTCACGCAGCCATATCTTTTACCAAGGATGCAAAATACAACAACAAGTCTAAACACATAGAGATAAAGTACAATTTTATAAGAGATATTGTGGCAAAAAAAGAAGTGTTGATGAAACACATATCTACACACTTCATGGTTGCAGATCCATTCACTAAAGCCATGACATGAGATTTTTTAATCGCACATACGCGATCATTAGGATTGCGCAGATTATAAAAGTTGTACTTAATAGATTCTTTATGCAATAAAATTATTTTGATTTATTCTCATAAGATACTAATTGGCATGATTACACATATATGATTATTAAAAGATATGTTCTCAAGTTATGACCGACTTTCTTACACAAGCGGTCACCTCAGTTGTTAATGAAAGCAAGTTGGGATGAGACACAAGATTAAGAGAAAGTACTAAATACGTTCTCATGGAACTTATATTTTAAAAATGTCGCATTGACTGGGTCAAGATGAAGAACCTAATTAAGCTATATATGAGTTCATTTGGTGCCTTATGAAGGAAAGCTTATTAAGACTCAAATTGGGCGCTTGAATAAGCGACTGATTTAAGATTTGTATGGTGGATAGCCAGACAAATGCTCTTACACAAAGAGAATTCACTGTAAATCATGATTCATACCATGGGTGCTTTTGTGACCTAAAGGAAAATGAGTGAATGAATCCCTGATTCCTCATTGTGTAAGTTGCTTTGAGGTATAAGAAAGACCTCAATAGTTTCCTTAGTTACCATCGACTATATCTTAAGGGGAAAGATTGGTGATAGCTACTTTAACATGTTTTTTCTATGAACCACTCGGGCTGTAGCTCGAGTGGCCAGGGCTGCTGCCCTCCATCTTGGAGGGCAGCAGTTCGAACCCCCACAAAAGCATTGTGGGGGTATTTCCTTTCTCAATTAATTTGAGTGAAGGCAGTCATCTTCCTTACCCATGAGTGAGGAGTGGACATCCCTCGAATATTTGTGAGGGTTTAAATCTGGGCAGAGCTCCATTAGCACTGATGTCAGTAGGTCCCAGTAATAGTCTGATTTGTAAATATCAGTTATAGTCTCATGTAATATGAGTTGTAATATGAGCAATAGTCTCATGTAATAAAAAAAAAAACATGTTTTTTATATGACTATGATGTTATTCGGTCTATGAAACATGTCTAAGAAAGTAGCCAGCCTAGAACTAAAAGGTATGAGTTGAGTGGGAATATTTATTCTCCTTACATCTGACTTATGCATTCACCGGTTGACCAGTTGTATAATCTGCCTAGGGATGAATACAATTGTGAATACATAGAGTGCACAACGTCAAACATAATTTTTGTTGATGGATTAAATATGTTTATACCGATGTAAAGGATGATGAAATCTAGGAAATATAATGAACAAGTTATTTGAATCTCTTGCAAAAAGTGCAATTGAGATTTTTTGCTCTACAAGCTTCAGTTTATGTTGTTCATGGGTCACATGTTGCATTTGCCCGTATGATACTGTGGTTGTGGCTTTATGCCCAAAACCCTACTCTCGTTGCTCTGGTTACTCAATCATCCCATCACGTGCAAGTGGGAGATGTTAGATTTAACGCCCATGAAGGGATGGATTGTCTAATGTAAGTGATAAGATAAACTTAGAGTTTGTTTAGGATTCTTCTGAGATAAAATTAGTATTTTATCTTAATCCTAATCACATAAAAATGTAGCTTATCAAATAACTATAGGAAGGTAATTTGAATTAAACTACACTTATTGTAATATATAAACACTACATGGGTGAGTGATAGCACGTACAATAATAATCATAAAAATCAAAGCAACATCAAAAGAAAGTGAGAGAAAAGGGAAAAAATGCAGTGGGTTCTTGCTTCGTGAATTGAGGGAATTTTCCAAATGCGCGATTGTCCTCTGATCATTAGTGACATAAACTTGTGACGATCTGTTCATGAAGGAGATTTGCTCGTGAAGGAGATTTGCTCGTGAAGGAGATTTGCTCGTGAAGGTTCCAGTTCCTAACAATCAATTCCTGTTCATTGCGATCTGCTCGTGTTAGTTCTTGAATTTTAGAGATTGGAAGAAGCTTATTCTTTATTTTTGCAGATTCGTGACGATTCGTTTCCGCATCAACCAATAATGTATGGATTTGTTTGAACAAAATAAATTGCATGATTTATTTAGAAAATCATCACACATCAACTTCTCGGGAACTAAATTATTTGCACTAGTTGATCTATCACATATTTCAAGCATTATATATTTATTTGTCTCACCATTTTATCCTTGAGGACATCCATATACTCATATTAGGATATTTTCTGTAAGTGGTTTTTATCAGTTTCTCTATATCAATAAGTTTATCTAAAATTTCATAAACATTGCATTGTACAATAATCCTTCGAACTTTGAGTACAAACTAAGTTATATAATAATTGATAGATGAAATAATATAATACATATCGTTGTTATCGAACCATGCCATCTATCACGCGCAACTCTCTCCACCTCATGGTGGGAAGACGTTTTTTCATCATGTCAAGAATTCGCAAAAAATGTCAATGTTTAACGCAATTAATTATCGATAACGAGTGATAATAAACAAATAAAATTTAAAGTCAATAAAATACTTCTAGTGATAATAAACAAATAAATTTTGAAGTCAATAAAATACTTCTAGGGCATGTATCTTACTACTTGAAAACTACATATGCTAAAGAAAAAAGAGGTCATTATCATCATTCTGCCTACTCTAGTCTACTACCAAATATGAGAATGGGGAAATGGAATTATATGAAATTAAATTAACGTTCATAACCAAACATGAGTTATATTATGTTTGGTGCTGCACTGTATTGTATTATTTTTTTAACATAAATATTAAAAAATATCATAATTCTTTATAAAAATCGAAGGTCATAGCTTTAAATTTTTTGAAGATAACATTTATTTTTCAATATTTTCTAAATATATAACATGTGAAAAAAAGATCAAAGCAAATAATTGAATCAAATAACCTCTAAATAGTATAACAACATAAATAAATAGTTAAAACCCGCAAGATTAGTTAAAAAGTCCTCTTAGGATGATAGAATAAAAGTTTATACGTACCATAAGATAATCACAAAATAATAAAGTAATACAATTGTTATAAGATATTCACTAAGAAAATAAATTGTGCTAAATAATTCAATTAAGTGTTCTATACTATATATAATAATATTTTATATCATTATTTATATTATTATTAATTTTAAATTAATATTATCCATATTTATTCATATTTAAATATTTATTATTAGTTGTATTAAATTATTTAAAAAAATTAATTTTTATATATTAGTTATTGCAATATAATTAAATAATGTAATATTATATTATATTATATTTTTACATATTAATTACTATAATATAATGAAATAATCTAATATTATGTTATATTTTTTTACATATTATTTAAGTATTTGTTATTCATTATATTAACTTATTAAATATTAATCAATTTTATAGGTTAATTATTATAATATAATTAAATAATGCATTATTTAGTTATATTTTCAATATAATAAAATTTTAAAATATAATATTATTGAATAATAAATCATAAATTTAGTAATTTATATTATAAATTGTAATATAAAAATATAAAAAAATATTATATTATATTAAAAAGTTATACTTAGTTATTATTATTAAAATGTTAAAAAAAGAATGTGGCAACTATTAAACCTGAGTAAAAATTAGGATTAGTTAATGCAGTCACTTGTTTCACCAAACATGGAGTTGCATTGCATTACTATAATGAGGGATGCCAAACACTCCCTAAAGCAATGTACAAAAATCAATATGATGAGATTGATCATTGCAACAAAATTTTAATATTTTGTTCATAAAGAGAAACAATGGCTTCAATTTTTATTGACAATCTAAGGTTGCTACAACATGCGCATAATTGAGCTATAAAATATTTATACATATCATATGTTTTCTCTGTATACATTCTTGATATGATTTTCTCTTTATTTACTCTAAAATAATAATATCATATGAGCTTTTGCTCCATCTTTTGGTAGATACAAATAACTTTTATATTTATGAGGATACTTAATTTTTACTCTTAGGGGATTCGATCATGAAGGAAGGTCTTAAAATTTTTTTGGTTGTTCTACAAGGACATATAATGAAAGAATTATCATCATCATCATCATCATCGTTTTAACATAATTTTCAATTCATACATTTGGGAGAAATATCAAAAGATGAATAATTTACCATAATTTTATAGAGGAATAATCGATCACTTATGGCTAGCGATCATGCAGATAACGTGTTAAATTATTAATTAATTTAAAATATAATAATATATTAAGAGGAAGTGAGGGAAAGCAAATAATAGATACAATAGTATAGAGATGAATTTTATTCAATTTCAAGTGTATACAAATAAGAATCTTTTTTTTTTAAAAAAAAAGTATATACAAATAAGAAGAAAATCTCTTTTGTACTAATACAACCACAAGGTGGTGAGTAAAGAACATGAATAAATATAAGGATAATAATCTTTAATTAGGAAAATAATGAAAATTATAAGAAAATTAAAGGTTGCTTGTCGGGAGAAAATATATTTAGAATTATATACATTAATCCGGTTGATGGTCATCCACGTACACAGTTGATCAAATTTCATAACAATTAAATATTTATAAGTTATAAGAGAGAAAATATGTCTTGGCTGCTGCTTATATTTAAAAAAATTGTTGAAAGTTGAAAAGTCAAGATTAGTGGATCAAATTCAGTGGTTTGTTTATTTTTCAATTTGGTGGTCATGTAAAGTTGACAAATTGAAGGTGAAGCCGCATGTATTTTTTGTTTTTCAACTGGGTGTGGAATTGCAGGACTTATGCTACCTACTTTTGAGACTTTTAAGCACTGAAGCATTCAGAGAGCTATAGCATCCCAAAATTTGGGAGAATAATAATCCAATTGTAGAATTGCTATGATAGTGAGTAATTGGAGAGTGAGTGTAATTGAGAGATTTTATTTTTTTTCTTTCAATTGTATATAAGAGTACTGGGTGTATTTGAATTCTAGAAAATAAAATTTTCTTTACTTAAATTTTGTACTCTAATAAATTGTTAGTAGTATGATTTTTTTTTTTTTGCTCTCGTGGATATAGACATATTGTCAAATCATGCTAGATTTTTGTGTCCTTTATTTTTCTTGTGATTATTTGGTGCGTTTGATTTCACATTTCACACACAACAAGTGGTATCATAGCACAACAAAAAGGGTGGCAATATTTCCACCCCACAAAATCCGTAAATCCACCCCACTTCTAAAAAATAATGATAAAAAATTCACATTATTTTTAAAATTTTCAAATAAAGAAGAATTAAGAAGAATTAATCAATTAAATCTTTCTTAAATTCTTAATTTATTTTTGTAACTTTTTTTAATTATATTTAACAACTAAGATTGTTTTAGCCTAAATGTAAATTAATTATTTTATCCTTAAAATGTAAAAGCACCAAAAATTTACTTTAACTTAAATTTTTTTATTTTATACAAAATTCATTGTTTCCAAATGGTCAATTCTACTTTATTTGTATGATTACTAACCTTTAATTAGACTAACAAAATGTTTTTATGAGCCAATACTTATATAAATTATTAAGCTATCAAATTCATGTCATTTACATGTAAATTGTTGAAAATTATTAGACTTCGTTTGAAAAGTTAGATTATAAGTCATAAAATTAAGTACCTAAAGTATTAGATATAAGAACACATATTTCTTCAGGTAATTGGGTCATTTTATATCATAAAGATAAAATAATTGAATAAAACTTATGTTAAAGCAACCTTAATAATTAAAAAAAAATAAGTAAAAAAATGTCAGAGTGATTTAATTGATTAATTATACAAATATTTTTGTTGATTTGTATTTACTATAAATAATATGCATTTATTATAAATATTTTTTAGAAGTGGGGTGGGTTTACACAATATTTTTTAATAATTGTCATTTTTCAATAAATAAACATTTATTTTATTTTCATTAATATTCTCAAGATTGTTGTTTGGGTCCACATGTTCTATTGATGAACAAACCAAGTGTATTATTATAACAAAGAAAAAATAACTTTTAACGATATATAACATAACTAATTACTCCTGATACAATGATGGGTGGCAGGTAGACTCATGAGAGAGACACTCGAGGTATTTTTTTTTTAATAAGAACTAAATTTATATTCCATTCAAAATATGAAGACCCACAAGCATTTACGGTTTACCTAATCTTTTGTGCATCAATCATCATACATTTTCCCACTCGATTCTAGTCAATGGCAAAGTCACGAATCATGTTTATTGTTTGGGGATGCCGTAATATTGAAGGCATTAAAAAACCAAACAGGGTTTATCTTTATCATAACCTTGACAAACTCATGCGGCTGACAATAAAATACGTAAATAAAAATGTGTACGCGTTTTAATTAGCTTAAATGTTTTTTATTACTATTTTCATAAATTAATATATATTGATATAAGTAACGATATACTTGTTACAGTTAGGACCATGATTGGTTTTCACTACAAGACAAAAGTAATTTCTTTTTTTAACATAATTTTTTTTCTGTCGCTTATAAATTTTTTAATATATATCATTATCGTATTGATATTATTATTGCATGAATTCCCTATCTTTTCGTTTTAATAAAGTTCATATTTGATAGAGAGCCCGTTTAATGAGTTTCGACAGGGAATTTAATTTTTTTTGAAGCGAAAAAAATTTAATGTGAGAAGTGGTAAGCCGTTGCTAATAAATCACATGAGTGATGCACGTAACGATACATATAAAACTATATGTGATGATTAAAGATGAAAAATATTTCACAATAAAAATATATTCACTCATTTTATTAATTTTATATTTATGTAAAAATATCATCATTTTATTTTAGATATAAGATTTTATTTGTAAATGTAATGTCCAAATAGCATTTTTCAAGGAACCCCCTAAGTAAAAGTAACTCAATATTTTTACCATTTTTCAGATCACTCTTTTCTTATCCCCATCACATGAGTGAAATGATTTCATTTATCGCCACGTTGTATGTTTTATTCGTTCTTTTTGGTTGGCAATTAATGTACTTATTATAAGAACGCTTCTGTTAGAGTTTATATCAAAATTGCCATTGGATTCTTTTTCTGTTTGTGCGGATCTCTCTCTCTATATCAAAATTCATATTTTAGAACTAAAATTCTCTCACTAACGCACTTTTTTTCGAAGTAATTTTCTAAATAAACAAACAGAAAAAAAAAATTCATATTTGCAGCCAAAACTATCAACACAAGACTTCTCCCAATTTGACCACCCCACTTAACCTGCTCAGTTACAAAATAAGTAAGGCAAGTGCTAAGTTAGGTTAACTATAATTTACACAACTCATCTCAACAGCATAAAATTATGGGACTCGTAATTTATATGGTTGAAATAAATTGTGTATGTTACTTTAAATATAATTTAAAGATTCCTAATAAATAAATGTAAACTAACTGTTACAACAATCAGCATCAGGGGTCTATGTCAACATCAAATATTATAATATTTCACTAATTTTTTAAATTCTCAACGGGGACAAAACAGTACTGCTTGTCAAAGCTTAAAAAAAAGCCATGAACGCCCCTTTGGTCTGAGCTCAGCCGCGGATCTAAAAACATAATTTAATGAGATTAAATTAAATAATAATAAAATATAAAAAATTAAAATTTTAAATATATAAAATATTTATTAATATATTTATAATTAATTTTTATGTATTTTTATATTTTAAAAATATCATATAATAAATTTATTATTAAATTTATTATAAACAATCAAACTATCATTTATCTCATCCAATTTTAAAAATAATTCTTCATGAGTTTTATTACTGAAAATATTCGTTCTATTATTATTATATAAACTAAAAAAATTAACCATATTTTTTAGAATAAAAAATATTTTAAATGATAACCTATTATTATTTTTAATTAAAATATAAATTTTATGAGAATTTATATTTTATAGTAATTATTTTAATAAATTTAATAAAAATTAATTAAAATATTTTTCTTTTATTTTTTAATTTTTTTAAGTCAGTGGGGGCTCCATTAATTAAAAAATTAAAATATTTTTCTCCTTTATTTTTTTAATTTTTTTTGGCCAGTGAGTACCCACTACTCATGTGCTGCATCACTGAGCTGGAATATTAAAATAATTTGATAAATATATATCTATGTGATTATAATTCAAATATTAACTTACTTTTATATTATAATTATAAGATATAAAAATTTTATAATATTTTTACAACTTACTTTTATATTATAATTATACGATATAAAAATTTTATAATATTTTTACGTATAATTTGTTATCAGCTTTACTTTATAACGATGATTTTTTTTCCCACGTTAAAATCATGACCTTTGGGCATTTACAGATTCAGGACATCTAGTTACAAATTTATTACTTTCTCAAATTCCCAAGAATTTATGCATAAACACAAAGCGTTGCCCAGGTTTGATGACGTCATAAGAGAAAAGGCCCGATGCCTTAAACTTGATTGACAAAACTAAACCTTCACACGATCAACCAATAATTCAAGAGTGAAAGCATACAACACAAAGTTACTGAACTACTAAACATACTGATGGAGTCCTCACTTCAAGCTTTGATGGGGACACTGTGCAGCACAACGGTCTCGACGGTGAGCCCCGGCCCGAACCCGAACAGCACACCCCAATCAAGCCCTTCGCCGGTGGTGGCTTTCGCTTCCTCAGCAGACTTCTTTCTCATCTCGTCAAGGATGAACAGGACACAAGCGCTTGACATGTTACCGTACTCACTCAACACTTGACGCGTGGCCTTCAGCTTCTCCTCTTTGAGACCGAGTTTAGACTCCACTTGGTCCAGAATTGCGGGCCCACCGGGGTGAGCGATCCAGAATATCGAGTTCCAGTCGCTGATGCCAAGCGGGGCGAACGCTTCCGACAGGCTTTTCTCTATATTCTTTGAGATCAAGCCGGGGACATCTTTAAGCAAATGGAAAGTGAGACCGACTTCGCGCAAGTGTCCGTCAATTGCACCGTCAGAGTCAGGGAGGATCGTCTGCGAAGTCGACACGAGCTGATACAACGGACGCTCGACCGACGTGTCAGGATCGGCACCCACGATCACAGCAGCAGCACCGTCACCGAACAAAGCCTGGCCCACAAGAGAATCAAGATGAGTATCGGCAGGGCCGCGGAAAGTGACCGCCGTGATCTCCGAACAGACAACAAGAACGCGAGCGCCCTTGTTGTTCTCAGCCAAGTCTTTAGCGAGGCGAAGAACAGTGCCGCCGGCGAAACATCCTTGTTGGTACATCATGAAGCGCTTGACGGAGGGGCGCAGGCCGAGCAGTTTGGTGAGCTGGTAGTCGGCGCCGGGCATGTCGACGCCGGAGGTGGTGCAGAAGATGAGGTGGGTGATCTTAGACTTGGGCTGGCCCCATTCTTTGATGGCCTTTGTAGCAGCTTCTTTCCCGAGCTTCGGCACTTCGACCACCACAATGTCTTGACGTGCGTCGAGTGATGGAGCCATGTAAGCGCACATGTTGGGGTTTTCCTTCAAAATCTCTTCCGTTAAGTACATGTAACGCTTCTTAATCATCGACTTGTCACCTGTAATATGAAACATCAGAGATCAAAATGAGTATAATTTGCAACGAGCGAAACAAAATTGAGAATGTAAATACAAAATGATTTACATATACAAAAACGTACACATGCGCTTGAACTTCTCTTTAAGCTCCGTCATATGCTCGCTCTTTGTGATCCTGAAGTAATAGTCGGGATAATCATCCTGGTTGACACTGTGGGCAGGCGTGGCCGTACCGATGGCGAGGACGGTGGCCGGGCCGTCGGCACGCTGAGCGTTTCTGATCTCTTGAACGGTTGCCATTTCAAGTTGAACCCTTAATGAATATGTTTGAGGCTCGTGCTTGGTGAGCGTGCACTAACTGGGGGTGCTGACTGCATGCCTTTATATTGATAAAACCAATGGGGGTTGGTTAAATCAACGGGCAGATGCTGACCACGTGGATAGTGTTAGGCTGCGTAAGCGGTGGTGGTTGTTGCGCCACATATCTCTCTCCGTTTTTAGAAATTATAACTAAGGAAATTTACTGAAATAAATTTTTTTTGGCCGTCTTAACAAAAGGATAATTATTGATGAAAAAAACATATTTATTGATGTATCATTGCACTTCCCAAGTCAGTGGCGTCTGTTAGTGGTGAAGAAAAAAAAAAAAGATTTGAAGTAATGGTCTGCGAAATCGATGGTCAAGTGAATGGAGGTCGATTGCATGGTCATGCGAACTCGACACGAGTCAATTATGCATGAATCCTCTCGAATCCATCTTCAACCAAACCAGACACTCCCTCTTGAACCGAATCCGTGGTGATAAATATCAAGGTGTTTGTAACGCTCGCTTTAAACTCTTTTAGTACTTGTAATGCGGTAATTGGAACATATTAAATGGATCTTTTATTCATCTTGTCTTCATTTATTTTGTACGAATGAAATATCATTTAGAAATATCATTTCATTATTTTTATTTATATCTAACACTAATCAATTAGCTTGAAAAAGACATGTCAAAGGTATAAAAACACTAACCAAATATTCGAGCAAAACATCAATGTTGTGTTGGTGGTTATTATTATTGTTGCATAAAAAGGGCATTCTTGTCCCAAAAAAAACTAACTTTTGCCACTCTAAATGAGATTATCCTTATAAGTTGGCCTAAGATGAATTTGCAAGTAAAAATATAAAATATTAGTAACAGTCACGTATGCAACATTGTTAACTTGAATATGGTTTTGCTTTGAAGAATAATTACTATTATTATAAGCTCCATATAAAGTTATAAGCTAAATTAAATTTAGGAAACAATTGAAATATTTTATTGATAAATTCCAAGTACTTCATAACTAGAGGGCATTTTTTTCTAATTAAAACACATGTGACTAGTTTTCCTTTATGTAATTTCATGTGCAAAACAAACAATGTAATCAAATTCTACTCTTCTCTCATTCTCTTACTTCAAATTAAACATTAAATACAACTTAACCTGATGGTTAGAACTCAAATCTCATAATTGTGAGCTTGGATTTGAATATCGTGGGGATTTAATTTATATCCTTAATTTGAGAGAATTCAATTTTCTCTCTTTCAAAATATTAATAGAAAAGGACAGTCCTTTATAAAAATTAATACAAACTATTCATATATTATAAGTTGTACTATTGAGTAATTGTTTAATGTAAAAAAAAAACATATAAGAAATTTTTTAAAAAAAATAATAATAAGCATACATGACTATTACACGTTACCGAGATATTCGGAATCACTTCTGATGCTGACGATCATCTTATGTAATGAAATTGACTCAGCTTAATGCTATGAAATATAAATCATTACTAAAGCAGTACGGTGATCGAGTTTCAATTCATTGCGTGTTTCTTCACTGATCACAAAAAAAACATACACGTTTCAAGTAGAAATTATGTTCTCGTGCATTATCAAACCTCTTCCTCTTTAGTGGAAGCATAGTGACCATAGAGCATTAGGCGAATCGTTTAGTTATCTTTTAATTTAATTAAAAATTATTCAATTACTATCTTTACTCTAGTTAACATCTATGTTGTTGCTTCTGACAAAGTCATCAAGAGTAACTTTTTGAAATTGAACTGACTTTTCTGTAAATTTTTAATTTTTTTTTATGGTGCTGAGTATTAATTTTCTATTAGATATTTTTTCAAAATTACTACCATACAATTATTCAAGAAAAATAGAAACCATAACCTACGAATATAAGCATAGTTTCGAAAAGAAATAAGACAACTAAATAACACAAGTAATTAAGAGGAAGTTTAGAAAGATAAAATCTAAAAATAGGAGATGCCATGAAATTACAAATAAACTTCAATGGTACTAGGCTTTGAGCAATGACCATTGACCATGGAAAATAAGGGAGAAAACAACAGTTGATTTTTTTTTTCTTAAACAATGCACATTGTGTCTTTATTTTGGAAGGAAAAAAATGCTAATGGATAAGATAATAAAGTAAGCCTTTATGTGGAGAGACCATGGGGGTTTTGCTAGTTTATTTAAGATCATTACTAGAAAAATGATCTTTAGTGACACTCAAATTGTGATACTTTATTAAAAAATATTAGTATTTACATACATAAAGAGCATTTCTCGTGTTTAACATGTAAGTATCATAAATTACTAATATAATAATATTTGTAAGTTAGACGTCAGAAATTTGTGATACTAAAGTATCATTTAAAACATAAAATAATTCTAATCTTGTTCCAAATAGAACTTGAACCCAAAATCTTCAATAGTCAAGCTTTTAAGTTTAAGAAAAAAGACTTTTGTAATTTTTTTAGTGACACTAACGTATCAGTAATAATAATAATAATAATTCCTCGACCAGGACCTCCAAAAGTCAAGTATTTAAGTTTAAGGAAAAGACAATTGAAATTTTTTTTAATAACACTAACATATCAGTAAAAAAAATTAATAATAATAATAAGAAGAAGTAATAATTCTAATCTTGTTCCATATATAATTCGAATAAAACTTCCAGAACCCGAGCTTTTAAGTTTAAACAACAAACCACTAAACACATCTCCTTTTTATTAGATTATATAATGTATACATACTAAACAAATAAATAAAAAACCAAAGTACAAAAACAAAATCCCATTTCATTCCAGCCGACCCGAGCATTTAAGTTTCAACAACAAACCACTAAACACATCTCCTTTTTATTAGATTATATAATGTATGCATACTAAATAAATAAATAAATAACCAAAGTACAAAAGCAAAATCCCATTTCATTCCACCCGACCCGAGCATTTAAGTTTCAACAACAAACCACTAAACACATCTCCTTTTTATTAGATTATATAATGTATGCATACTAAATAAATAAATAAATAACCAAAGTACAAAAGCAAAATCCCATTTCATTCCAGCCGCTACCCTCCTTCACTTTTGTCCTTTTGTAGTTTGATTACGCTACACAACCTTATTTTCTATAAAATTAAATAGGCACTACAAGTCACAAAATTAACAAAGGGCATTTTAGTAATTTATAATAGTCTATTCCGATTCTAAAATAAAATAAACACATCAATGGGAATGTTGTTCATTTCAATTTCGATTTTTGTAGCTCAAGTAAACAACTTATTCTGATTCAAATTTCTTATTACGATTCCAACTCATGTTTTAGTAAATGCAAACTTTTGCCTAAATTGAAACATTAAATATATTTAAATTATATTTTTATTTTTATTATAATAATTATAATATAAAAATAAATTATATTATAATATTATTTTATTATATCATATTATATTTATATATTAATAGTTATATAAATAAAATTAATAATAAATTTAAATAATGAGAGGAGATGTGGAAATGATAGCAATAATTGGAGAATTATGAAATATTTATGAATTTGTGGAATAAATCAAGCAGTTTATCTTTATGAGGCTCTCATAAACGAATACTAAATCAAGCATTGTAATTATCCAATATCAATAATAAAAGTCCTCATAAAATTTCCTACTTCTTTCTTACTAATATCGATTAATAATTTAGTCAATAAATAAAATAATAATTATTATAATATTTTTTTTCCTGACATTTTAAAAAACAAGAGAGATTGCAATGATAACAACTTAAGTAAATACATCCCTGCCAGGAAGCAAGAGGAATTGCGGAGAGGAATTGCATTTATTTTTACCATTCTTATTTGGATCCAATGAAGAGATCACAAAAACAGGCAAAAAAACGTGGGATCAGTTTACTGTAGCAGCGTAGGCGGATCCATCATTCAAACCTATCTTTCAACCCTACTTTACGTGTACATTGATCATTTATTTGTGAAGTAATCTCAATCAGCAAAAAGTAATCCATGAAAATATCTAGCAAAGGATGGAAAGTATCTTTTTTAAAATAAAAAAAAAAAAGTTTTTTTTTGTTTACATACAGAATCTGCAACTTAGCTTAGTCCTTTATAAAGGCTGAATTAATAGTGACGTGGATGTGCCTGGGTCACTGTCTCCCACTCACAGGGAAATTGTCATTTAATTGTCATAGGACCATTCCCACTTTCCGAGGACCTGGACCTACTACTCACCACAGGCTCCATCTGGTGCTAGGCTTTACATGTTCGTGGGCTCATGGCCATAACTTGTACGCGAACAATTTTTTTGCGGGGCAGGCATGAATTCTCGCCTAGCTGGTTTCTCAAACCACCCCCTCCCTATTCTCTCAAGATTGAATTTCAAATATTAATATTAATAATCAAATCAAATTTTTAAAAATTAAATTGCAATTATATATATAGACTCACACACACACACATACATTTGAACTCCTCTTTTTATATGATTATTGTTATGAAATAATTATAATTATATGGATGTTCATCACATAGTTAAATATTCCTCTTTTTAAATGTTTATCACATTAACTATTCATCTCTTATAACTCACATTTTAAAAAGTTATGACTAATGATGTATTCATTTATTAATTATTTACTTCATTTATATGATTATAAGACTATAAAAGGAGGTTTTTTTTGGCATATTATTGAGATTGAATAAAAGTTGTCTCTAAATAATTGTTGTGCCTCTTATTTACTCTCTTTCTCTTACTAAATTATTGTGCTCTTAATTGATAAATAATATAATAATTTTATATTATAATTTATTTATTATGACTCCCATAAACCTTTTAATTTTACAAATTTTATATTATAACCTATCTAAATTATTAAAAAAAATATAATGCTATCTATTTTTATCCCAATTGAACTTAAATTCTTAGACATTCATTGCCTTATTATAGCTCAGCTATCGCTTTTTTTTTTCATTTTTGTCTTTTATGTAAAGACAACCAACAAATTACCATTTCAATTAAAATCATTTACTGATTAGAGTTTAATTTGTACAATATTATACCTTTATTATTATTATTGCAACAACAATAAAAATGTGATTGGTAATTAATAAAATAATGATGATAATAAAATAATTAGTCTTGAATGGTAGTCTTGATAGCACATAACAATATAACATTAGTGTAGACGTAAATTAAATAAATTCATATTAAGCTCTAAAATTACTCATTTAAAGATAAATATAATAAGTAATGATAGAAGTATTAATTTTTTTTCTTAAAAAATATATTATTCATTAAGTGATTGATAATTATTTTTTAAATTTAAATAAATAAATTATATTATGATATTTATTTAAGATAATTTTTTAAAATAAAAAATTTAAAATGTGTGATACTACTGTAAAAATAACATCCATGAAAAACTTTTTGTTGGCAATGATGGTAGTTCATAGATATCTCTCTCCACATGTAAAACGAAGTATGTTTTGTCGTGTTATCACTGAAAGAAAATAATTCATATTCCAACGGCCATTCCAAGAGACTCGCAGTTCTGCAAGAGGTTGTTGCAACCTACCACGTACCATGCTATTTACTCTGTTTTTCGGAGGTACTACGCAGGCTACATTTCACTTTGCTCCCCTGAGGTTTGTCAAAATCATAGAGATATTATGTTGCCGACATTGTCGACAAAAAGTCAAAAATTGTGTGATGAAAAGTGAAAGGGGTAAAACTGTTTTTAGTCTATTTTAAGATTAGTATCCATTTAATTTCTATATTAGTATATTTTAAAAAATATTTTGAAATATCACTGTCGTTAAAGTATTGATACTCTTATTATTACTTTTTATTTTTTTGGCTTATTTTTACAATATTACCCTTTAATAATAATTTTTATTTAGATATTAATAAAAAGAAAATAATTAAATTACTAATTTAACCCTAAAAATAAAAATAAAAATTATATTAATTTTTAATTGTCAAAAATTGTATGCAAACTACCAAGTGTGCAAACTGTACTTGTAAAAAAATTAATATAATTTTTATTTTTTAGGGTTAAATTAGTAATTTAATTATTTTCTTTTTATTAATGTCCAAAAAAATTATTATAAAAGGGTAATATTGTAAAAGTAAGCTAAAAGAAATGAAAAGTAACGGTAGTGGTATCAACACTTTAACGGTAGAAATGTTTCGAGGTATTTTTAAAAATATAAGGACTAAATGAATACTAATCTTAAAATATAAGAACTAAATGGACTTTTACCCAGGTTAAAAGGGTGTCTATACAAATTTAACATATAGCTCTATTAACACATAGGGGTAGCAAAAACATATTGATACACTAGATAAATAATAGATATCATTATAGGTTATGTTCTAACTAAAGTGTAATTAGATCTCGTTCTAATTCAAACGGTTCAATGAGATTTTAATAATGTTTTGCAACGAGATTAGATAGGAATAACAATAAGGTGGAGTGGGTTGGGGGGTGGGAGGCCTACCCAATTTCCTACCCCATGAAAAATTTCGTCTTCATTCCCCACCTCATCCCTCAATAAATTTAGTGGGGTAAGAATGGGGAATCCCCATATGAGGAATGATATTCTCATCTCAACTCCATTCCCCATTAACTTAATTCATAGCAGTATGGATAAATGATTTCAGTAATTTAACAATTAGAGAATTAAAGAAAATCATTACCATATTGCAAAGTATTTAAAATATTTAAAAAAATCTCAAAAAGATTGAAACAATGTCTTGAAATGATATCAAAACTAAAAAATATTTGAAGAGAGTAGCACCTTAAGAGAGAAAAGAAAACATAATAATGTTTTAGGGTTGAATAAAAATTATATTTTAGGTTTTTTTTAGTTATAATCTATTTATATTAAATAAAAATAAAAAGAAAATTTATTAACAAACAAACATTGTAATTGATAAAATAAAAATTATTGAACAAAAATTAAAAAAACATTTATATATATTGAGGAATGGGATGAGAAGTATAAAATCAAACCCTAGCGCATTAAGAATTTGAATATTATTTTTTCCCCATTCCTCACTCTATTCTCCAAAAATTATTTAAAATTCACCCCATTTGGTGTGGGTTCCATGGGGCTTTAAATCCGGGGAGGATTTTGTTATCCCTAAGATTAGATGACACTCTAATCCAAATGATTCTTCAAGAGAGATTTTTATAAATAATCCTAAATGAATAATAAAAGAGGAGTTTTTAATTAATCAAAAGGTTCTACTAAAATAATGACAAAACCTTCTTGTTTATAATAAAATAAACATACTTCCCTAAGTTAACTTAAATAAAGAGATTAAATTAAACCAGATAGAAAACCTAAACAAATACTACAATTGATTCTAATTAAAATAGAAAATATAAAAATTTGTAAAACAATTGAAACTAAAATATTCTAATAACATCCTGCATCATTTTCTTCACTTAAACCAAAAAATAAATAAATTGTCATCGAATTTGTTCGTAGTATAGAACTTGAAGTGGAGTATCAATGCATCTTGGAGCTCAAACTTGTAGCCTTTCTCATCAATTTTTCTTGAAATTTAGAAATCTTCGTGCTTCATCTTCTTCTTGATATTGGTAGTGATCTATGAAAGGTGAATTCTTGTAAAAGCAAATAACTTCCAAGCTTTTGAAGTTGTTTGCCAAATAGAGAAAATTTACCTTTCTAAGTTAACTCAAATATGAAAATTAAACTAAACTAAAAAAGACCGAAACGAATGTCATAATTAACTCTAATTAAAATAAAAAAAATAAAAATTTCTAAAAGAATTAAAATCCTAAAATCTTCTAATAACGTCTTAGATCATTCAATTTCTGCAATTGTTTAAACTTAAGTGTGATAAGTAGAAAGAACTTTGGTAAAAGATATTATATTTGGTGGGTCCAGCTATGTTACTCACAGGGTTTGGTACTCATTTTTTTTTATCTTTTTTAGATCCACCAGTTCAATTTAACCTAAGAATTGTATAACGGCTTAGATGTATTTGTTGGGTTATTAAAATTAAATATCCCTATTGTTTATACAAAATAAGAAAAATCAAAAGTTTTAAAATTTTGAGATGTAAGTTCATAATATTTTATTTTATTTTACTATTAAACTAGGTTTCCAATTAAATAACTTATTATTACATTTATTAATATATATTTAATTTAATACAATCTCTTATTAATTAATAAATAAATAAATTTAATATATAGCTAAACATTGTTTATTATTTACTAACTAACTAACTAACTAACTATATATGATTTTTTTTTCTTAACATAATGACAACCCATTTTCTCTCACATCACATGAGCAGAATTCAGACATTATACCTTTTTTTTTTCCTCTAACACAAGAGATTTTACTATCTCAAATAGATGGAATGTACAAAATATGAAAATGAATTTAATTTCATATTCTATATAATAATGTTTTATTATTTTCTTGTAACATAATATTTATTTAACATACTATCAATTATTCAATTATGTAGAAAAAATATATTAATTTACTAATAATAATAAAGTGTTGGTTTATCAATTCGAAAAATAATTTTTGTTCATTTGAACAAGAATTTTGCATTTTTGCTGAGTTTTTGTCCTTAAATAAAAAGAATAAATTTAATTGCACACTTAAATAAATTGACTTTTGTTATTCCACCCCAACATTTTAAGTAACCATTAAGACACATCCATACAGTTAAGATATTTCATTAACTTAATTAAAGAAGGGTAAAAAAAAAATCTAAACAATTACTCTATTTGGAACTAATCTTAATATTTCTTTATTAATTGTTTTGTAATTAAAAATAAGAGTAATAATTTTGTTATATAATTCTATTTCTATATTGAAAATAATTTTAATTACTTTTTAATATTAATCATTTTAGGAAATTAAATAAAAATAAGATTTTTTCTTATGTAAAACACATTAATTAGTGTCTCATATTATAAAATGCACAGTGATTTATACTAAAAAATTAAGTATCCATGTTTACCCTTGGATATCCATATTCATATTGGATAATTATTTATTTACACATGAATGACTAATAACTATAACCATTTGAATTTTGCCATCCTTAATTGACACGGATATGACCAATTAAATAATTGTGTCAAACTTACACTCAAATATATATTTTTTGTGTTGTATTCTTGTTGGATTAGTGGTTAAGTGCTAGAAAACAGCACCATGGCCGTGTCTAATTTTTTATTTTTTAATTTGGTAGTGAAATACATATATTGCAATACAAAAAAAAAACTTATATTATCCAAATTGAGAAGTCTACGATGTCAGAATATTATGTTCATGTCGGCATCTTCGAAAGGAGTATCTAAAATAGATTGTGGCTTCCAGGAGCATTACTACAATTGAAAATTTTTAGGTGCATGACTAATGTGTGAAAATATAAAATTCTTTAGCTTTTTTTGTTTTTTTTAACAAATAAAGGGACTCCACTGTAATTGACCTAGAAAAAGATGAAAAAAATGGGTACGAAGGGCATGTGGCAAAAATGGTTTTTGCTTTTATTTTAATATAAAAGGGGTCCGAAAAACCAACTTTTTTTATTGATGTGATATTCATCCAACTACTTTTATTACTTGTAAAATTAATTATTAGTCAATTTATCACCCAATAAATGAATATCACTTTCTTTGTGAGAGATACTAAAATACTAATTTATGAGGTGCATTATCATATAATAATAAGTGAAGAGAATAGTATTAGATATTAAGTTTATTAATTGAATATTTTTTCAGCAATATTCATATTTACAATTAAGCATATGCAGAAAATTTAGATTAAATTGTCCTTAGGTGATTAATCAAGTGGTTTTCAAATAATTTTTTTTGGTTAGACATTAAAATTTAAATCTTGAAAGAGATAGAATATTAAAATTTAAATGTTGAAAGAGATAGGGGTTAAAAAACTAACTTCAAATTTAACTTTTGGGGGGGTGGGGTTGGAAACTACAGACTAGATTCATATTTGTATGATTGCATCATCATCAACACAAACAGAAGGGTGTTGGGAAATCACTTTGCTACAACCTAAGAGGGATTTCTCAAAACAAACAAATCATTATTTATTACAACAATGCTGCTTCGGGCTTTAAAAATAAAAAAAAAAAGTAAAACTTTGAGAAAACATAAAATCAAGACTAATATCCAACTTTAATCTTTTCTTACCCCCACCAACTACCAAGCGCGCCCCTGCTATCATCTTCGTTTTTGGTAGCTTCACAACAGAAAGAGAAATTGACAATTAGAATAAATCACCATAATTATTACTAATTACTGAAGTAAACACAATTAAAATAAAAGCATTTTTGGCTATTGAAAATCGTATGGGTACAGCTTTGTCTTGGGATTGGCTTACACTAGTGTCGTGTGGCACTTTCATGATCACATAAGACCGCTTGCTTTCCCACAATGACAATTCCAGAGTGTTTGTATCAAACGTATGATAATTTCATTAACTTCCTTCCATATCGTATTATATATAACATCACGAAACCAGCCTCATGGCATAATAAAACAATATACTTGTTATGAATAAGCAAATGGGTCCGAAGGCAAGCTCTTGGTAAATTTGCTGGCCATTCTGGTGCTAATGTTATGTGTTGGAGCTGTGCAAGTTAAGAGCCAGAATCAACTGCAGAAATGTCTAGGCAATTGTGGGCAAAATGTGATTTCTTGTGCAGAAAAGTGCTCACCACTGAAGGAGCCTGACAACAATCCTTTACTATGCATCAGTTCATGTGGTGTCGATGACTTCAAATGCATGGGAGGTTGTGCCGGAATTGATATTCCACTTCCACCTGGACTGGCACCGTGGCAGCCACCGCAGCTGCAGTCCAACACCTAGCTCGGCTGAGTTTATCTGAACTTGGAAGAAGTTACTTCTAAAGCAATATGCCATGGAGTCTTTAAATAAATGATGTCCTTTGGCCTAATATATGGGCACACTAATGATCAATTAAATAAATCAATAATTATGAAAAAAAAAGTATTAGTTAACTAATAAAAATAATCCTTAGGCAGAGATAATAATCATTTAGTTGCATTTTCGGGCAATAAGCAAGAATTGACGTAACTCAAATATTAATGGTGCTGCATACACAAAAACATGAGATCATTCCATTAAACTGAAGATTTTCTTTATTAAATGATTCAGAAAAATATAGTCACAGCACACCTTCATCCTTTTTCATATTTTTTTCCAAAAAGAAATTTACTGCAGCACAATTCAAAACTAATGCATATAGCCAATGTCATGACAATCATCAGCAACGAGTGTGTACTGAAAAATAATTTCTTGAAACTTATTTAAATTCAGACTTAATTATTGAGCAACATTAAATTGGAAGCATACTTGAATCCATTGTTGTTATGCACTAGAAAAAAAACCTTTATCTTGGTGATGGATTTCCAAACTAATCTTTATTCTTTGTTAAGAATTCTCACTGAGAGAGTTTTTTTAGAATGAAAAAAGATTGAGATAGAATAGGTACCATAACCACCGTATAAAAAGCTAACTGACTAGCAGTTTTAATTTTATGTTAATTATCACTTTTGCCCCTCATAGAAGTAATAATTAAACTATAGTATCTATGTATTTAATCCACAACTATTATACTCTTAGCCAATTAATTAA
Organism: Citrus australasica; assembly: GCA_029618585.1. Classification (NCBI taxonomy): domain Eukaryota; kingdom Viridiplantae; phylum Streptophyta; class Magnoliopsida; order Sapindales; family Rutaceae; genus Citrus; species Citrus australasica. The sequence goes on along the minus strand of JARCIV010000002.1, from coordinate 7,733,897 downwards.
CATTAAATAAATCACTTAATTGTTGGCTAATTAAATAATATCACACACATTTTATTTGTTTCATGTGTGGCCCCAAATATCAAATTAATTAAAATTAATCTAACAACCTCCCACTTGGCCACAAATGAAATCTAAAATGTGTTTAACTTAATGAGCTCATAAAAATTGCTATTATGTCCTTAGAGTATATCTGGACAATCTCATCCATTAACTACATCAATATAGGATCATAGTGGCCTTTGTTACATCAATTGTAACTCAACCTATCCATAGTCACATATATCAATACAGTTTAATAACACAAATCGTTGGTGGATACATAGCATGGAAATTACATGTAACGTGATCTAAACATGCATATTCCCAACTAGTTCTACTCTACTTTATTGAGATCAAAACCAAATTATCTTATTATAAAAAAAAAACCAAATTATCTTAATAGTGTAATAAATTGAAATATTTTATTTGTGTAGAAAATAATCCTAATTACATAAACAAAATCCTAAAGCCACACATAGTAATAAACTAAAATAATACAAACTTCCACTAGATCTAAATATCCTTAAGTAAAATCACAACCATACGCGCAATATGTCACGAAAGACCTTAGGTGGTAATACTTTAGTGAGCGGATCTGCTATCATAGAGTTTGTCTCAATGTGCTCTATAGATATATGTTCACTCTGCACTCTTTCATTCACAATCAGGAACTTGATGTCAATGTGTTTTGACTTTGTAGAGCTCCTGTTGTTGTTGGAATATAAAACTGCTGACTTATTATCACAAAATATCTTGAGTGGTCTTTCAACACCTTCTAGAATGCGCAGCTTAGTGACAAAATTACGTAACCATATTCCTTGATTGGATGTCTCATAACATGCTACAAACTCTGCTACCATTGTCGATGGAGCTACGAGCATTTGCTTGGCAAATCTCCAAGAAAGTACTCCATCAATCAATAAGTAAATATAGTCTGATGTGGATCTTTTGCTATCTTTACATCCAACAAAATTAGAGTCAGAATACACAATAATCTCTAATTGATTTGATCTTCTATATGTGAGCATGTACTCTTTTGTCCTTTATAAGTATCTCATAACCCGCTTAAGCATATAATTTTTTTTGTAAGTTATATTGAAATGTCACATTAGATCTTTGATGAGTTGAGTTGTCTTGATTTATAAAATGTGATTGGTAATTATGGAACTTGGATGGTTAATAATATGCATGCCAATTTGGTAAAGAAATCAAAACCTCTTTGCGAAGAGTAATTCTCAAAAATTCGGCATAAACTTGGGATGATTTGATTTCTCGATGATTTCGATGATTAATGATTATATGTGTGTTGCTTGATAAAACTTGTGGATTATTGAATATTGAAGTGTTGGTTTGCTAATGGTGTTGTTGGGTTGGTGATGGAGTTGTTGACTAGCTTTTTTGGAAGTGTTTTTTCTGTCATGTGTATAAATGGTTTTACTTATTTTTTTAAGGGGAAACTCTGCCAAAATTTTTGCTCGCCAAAAACCGAACTTGCATTTCTTTCTTTTCTCGTTCTCTTTTTTGATGATGAAGGGGGAGATAATTTGAGAGTTTGATAATTTAGGAGTTTTAAGAATGAATTTGAAAATGTTTTATAAATGGGAAGATTTTTTAAAATGCTTACTTGAGCAAAAATCTTTTTATTGACCATTTCTTAATTTGGCCATACATTTAGGGGGAGCATGTAATATGTTTCATTTTGGTTAAATCTTTTAAATTGGCCATATATTTAGGGGGAGCATCTAATATGATTTTGGATAATATGCATTTTGAATTTTTTTTGTTGTCCAAAGGGGGAGAATGTGTTGAAATTTCTACTCGGACAAACATGCGTAATAAATTTGCTACTCTTATTCTTTTCCTTTATGTTTTCTTTCTTTTTTATGATGAAGGGGGAGAAGAATACATGTTTTTAAGTTTATAAAACTTTACTCCTCTTTTTCTTTGCCAATTAAATTTTCTTTTTGATGATGAGGGGGAGAAAAATCTATGTATTTAAATTTGTTAATTTAGCAAATTGGCAAATTGTAAGAGAAGATTATATTTAGAGGAAGCAATTTGTGAAATCATTCTTTAAATACATGAAATGTTTGTCATCATCAAAAAGGGGGAGATTGTTAACATATATGTTTTCATAATATTGATTTTGATGATAACAAACAAGATTAAGAATGATTAATCTTTTAAGCTCAAATTATGTTTTATACATTTTAAATAAATTTTTTAACCTTGCATTGATTAAGGGTGAGCTTTTTATAACTAGATTAAATCTTTGTAATGTATTTTGTCATCATAAAAAAGGGGGAGATTGTTAGCTTATATAGCTATAGATATTGATTTTGATGATAACAAATCACATATATTGATTAAACAAAGATTTATGAATTGTGTTTTTATAGTAAGAAAATGAGGCTATGAAATCAAAGTGTTTTGGACTAAAATAAATGTGTTTTAAAACCTTTGATATTGTTTTTGAATTTCGGATTTGGACCTATTTGAAACTATTTAAATGTTTTGAGCCATACTATATTTTATGAATATTTTGCACTAAAGTGAAAGGGTTTGAGAACTTTGAAAATATGGGTATTATGTTGAAAATGACCTTTGTGCGAAACAATAAAATCTTTGGGGCGCAAGCATAATTTCAGAAAGTTTTTATTAACAAAGTAATTTTTAGAAATTCTGAAATTGGACCTATTTGTAAAGTTTCATAACGTTTTGGGTCATATTACAGTTTTATAAAGTTTTGGGGTCAAATTATAATTTCAGAAAATAATTCACTGTAGCAAGTACTGTAGAAGTCACTGTAGCAAACGACTAACCGTTTATTTTTTAACGGCTAACCGATAACGTCCAGAAAGTATGTTTTGTCCAGTTTTGTTAAAATGATGATTCTGGAACAAAACGGTGAACCGTTTACTAAAAACGGTTAACCGTTTATTTTAACCTTGAACCGTTTATTGAGAACGGTTAAGCCAAATTTATTTTGCAGGTTACTGAAAACTAACGGTGAACTGTTTACTGAAAACGGTTAACCGTTTATTTGAAATTTGGCCCAATGTTCATCTTGCAAGTCTCTGGAGGTTAACGGTGAAAGGGTAAGCTTAAACGGTGAAAGGGTAAGCCTAAACGGTGAAAGGGTAACTTGAAATTTGGCCCAACGATAACTTTTGACCAGCGAAACGGTTAACCGTTTATAAGTTAACATTTAACCGTTTTCGGGCTGACAAGTGCATAACGGCTAGTTTTTGAGCTCAAACTATATAAACTCAAAGCCAATTCATTTTTGGGGATCCAAGCAAGCATAAACAAGAGCACACAACATATATTGAGCTTTCATTTCGTAAATCATATTTTGTTGAATCATCATTGATTTTCAATTTGTATATCCACTCTTAAAGAGAGATTGAGTGTTGTATTTATCATTTCTCAAATTGTGAGATTACAAGTGTGGGAAACACTTGGGGTAAAGAGATTGGGGATATAATCTCTTGTTGTAAAGGTTCATTGACACCTTGAAGTCAATTGTAAAAGCTTGAAGCCTTGGAAAGGCTTGAATAGTGAAATCCTCAAGCGGGTGAGCTTGGAGGCGTGGACGTAGGCGGGGATAGCCGAACCACGTAAAAATCATTGTGTTCGTTTTTCTCTTCCCTTTCTCTTTTAATATTGTGCTTGATTGAATTTATTGTTTTTGATTTGATTAAGGCATTAGATTAAATTGTTGTGTAGATTTGCCAGGAAAAGTTTAAAATTCCAATTCACCCCCCCTCTTGGGTTGCACACTTGTATTTCAAAGACCGATCTCGGTGTCTCTTGATTCCTAAAACAAAGGAGGCATCACCAAGATCTTTCATCTCAAAGTGTTTTGACAGAAAAACCTCGGTGTCGTGCAGTATGCCTATATTATTTGTAGCAACCAATATGTCATCGACATATAAAACTAAGAATGTATGTTTACTCTCACTGAACTTGTGATACACACATTCATTAATAACATTTGCCTCAAAACCGTATGAGATAATTATTTGATGAAACTTAAAGTACAATTGATGAGAAGCTTATTTGAGCCCATATATAGAATTCTTTCTTGTGGATAAATGTTGGTAGTGTAGCGAATGCAAAATATAACAATTGTGGAACAATTCTTTCTTGTGGATCGGGTACCAGTCACTTGAATAGACATACTAGACAAATTCACAGTTTTAATCAACCAACAATTGAAGAAGTTCTTGAGAAAAAGCAACACTTGGTGAAAACCAAAAGTGGTAAGCTTGGAATTCAGAAATTTGATTCATTGGTTGCCTATAAAAAAACTTACAATAGTTATTGTAAAACATGAGATTCCTCTTAGGTTTGGGGAATATGAGGCATTTAGAGATTTTGTTTATTATTGCAACTCATTGGTGAAGCATATGTCCAGAAACACTTTAAAGAGTGAGATCTTTAAGATATATAATGTTGAAAATGCAAAAGCAATAAATTTGTTGGAGATTAATAATAGTAGGGTAGCAATTACTACAGATGTTTGGACTACTCGTAATCAAAAGAAATGTTATATGGTTATTACAAGACTTTCCCTGACAACTCTTGGCATTTGCAAAGTCGAATCCTAAGGTATTTTTTCTTTATTAAATATTAAAATTTTATATTTAAATATTTATAGGTACTTTATTAAATTAAAAAATTATTTAATTTTTTTGTAACTTTGCATAATTTTTATTTATTTTTTAATGAATAGGTTTATATATGTGCAAGCCCCACATACAGCTGATTGCCTTATGTAAATTTTGGTGAAGTATTTGCTGGATTGGAATCTGGATAAAAAGATATTCATAGTTACTTTGGACAATTGTTCAACTAATGATGCGATAGTTGAAAGATTGAAGGGATTGTTGTCAATTGAGTCAATGATATTGGGTGGTAATTTTTTCATATAAGGTGTACAGCTCATATTTTGAATTTAATTGTGAAGGATGGGTTGTCGGTGATTGAGAGTGGTATTACATATGTTAGAGACAGTATGTCTTACTGGAGTTGGTTGCCAAAACGGGTGGAAACATTCGAGTTGGCGTGCCATCAAATGCAGATGGATGTGAAAAAGTGGGGGCTTGATTGCCCAACTAGATGGAATTCTACTTTTGAGATGTTTGAACTTGCAGTGAAGTACAAAAGGGTTGAGCCACAATACAAGTGTTTGCCTAGTAGTGAGGAATGATAGTTGGCTAAGCAAATGTTGGATTATTTGAGGTATTTTTCAAGGTTGACTGAGATGTTTTCGGGTCAACATACCCCACTGCTAATCTATTTTTTCCATTGGTTTGTAAAATGAGGATTGCATTAAAGGGGTGGCAAACATCATATGTTCCTGCAGTTAAGAACATGGCAGATGACATGATTGAAATTTTTTTGAAGTATTGGGATGAGATTAGTGTGATATTGGTCATGGCTGTTATTCTTGATCCGTGATACAAGATGATGTTGATTAATTACTATTATCCGAAGATTTATGCAGTCGGTCTTGAAAATCAGCTTAATAAAGTATGAGAGCTTTGTGGTGAAATGATGAATTATTATGAGGTAAAATTCGCAACTACGAAATACAGTGTTATTAGTGAGTCTTCTACCTCAATTGTTGTTCCTTCCAACCAATCTCATATTAATTTTGATGATATAGATGAAATAGGTGATTTTGATGCATATGCAACCCAAAATAGTCAATCTATTAGTTCGAAGTCCAATTTAGATAGGTATTTAGAGGATCCTTTAATCAAAAGAACTCCATACTTTGATGTTTTACAATGGTGGAAGATGAACAAAGTCAAATATCATATTTTAGCGGAGATGGCCAAGAATTTGTTAGCCATACCTGTGACAATTGTTGCCTTGGAGTCAGCTTTTAGTACGGGGGGTAGAACATTGAGTCCACATTGGAGCAGACTACATCTAAACACATTGGAAGCGATCATGTGCTCTCAACATTGGTTACGGGTTACTAGTTGAGGCATAAAATTATTCTTTACAAAATTAATTACTAATTATTTTTTATTTACTATTTATTTTAACTAAATTCTTACTGGTGAGCAATTGAAGAATGAAGATGAACATGGCCTGCAAATATTGGATTAGTTTTTTTTTTATATTAGCGATTTTGTTTTATGTTATGTACATGTGATGTTAGTATTTTCATATTTTGTGTTGCCTAATCATGTATTGGAAAATTATTTTTTAAGGTTTTTAGCCTATTGTAGTATTATGTATTGAATAATTATGTTTTTAAAATTTATAGTTTTATTTAAAAATTGGTTTAAAAGCCCAAGCCCGGTTTGGGCCCGTCCAATATAAATGGACTTTGAGAGGGCCTGGGCTATTAGCAAATTATATGGGCTTGGGTCTGGGCTTGGTAAAGTCCGACCCTTAACCTGAGATTTAGGAAAATTGTTACAAAGATTCCTAATATTTCAATAAAGAATAACAAGACTCTCTTTTGGCTATAATACACTTTGACTTTATAAGCTCCAAAAAAATTAATCCCAAAATTCTATAATAAATAGAAATATATATATATATATATATATATATAATTTTAATATTTAAAAATGTTTTAATATTTTACAATCTATTATACATATTTTATTACATTAAACTAATTTTTAATAATAAATAGAAGCATAATATCAAAAGAAAATAATTAAATTTAAAATTAATTTGAATGTTATATAAAGAAATAATTTTAATATTATTAGTAGGGAGATATATTGTAAATTGTAAAATCTATTTACCCAAAAATTAATTTAAGATCTTTATATTAAATGTAAATACATTATCAAAATAAGTATAATAATTTAAAATTTCAATATTATTTTAAATGTTAAAAATAATTTAATATTATTAGTCTACTAGAGAGATTATATTACTCATATTATATTTGTATTAATTAAAAAATTTAAAGTCAATGTTCTAATTACTATATTTAAAGGGTATTATGATAAAAAGTGATCTTGGTATTCTTTTTTGAAAACTTGGGATTTTTGTGACTATTTCCTCTATGTGTGTGCATGTGCGTGTGTGTTAAGATTGATATAATAAATTTTTAATAAGTATAAGTTTTATAATTTTTAAGTTTAGTACTGCTGATATTTTATTTTAATTCGATTGATTTTGTTTGTTTTACTTTAATATCTTGAACCTAATGATTGCTTACTAAATTTGGATTTTTATTTGTTTAATTTATTGTTAATGGTAGTTGTGCAAAACTTACTTATAAATATTATTAACAATACTTGTATATTGATTAAAAGATGAAGCAATATATATGATTTTGATATTAGTGATGATGATTTTCCTACAACAGAAATATTTTGTATTAGATTAATATATTTTTTGTTTTGTTTTAATGTTGAAATTTTAATTTCTTATTCACATTAATAAAATCTAATATTGAATATTGTATGCAGATTTGTTTTTGCAATTGTTAAAAATTTATTGTTTGAATAATATAACTTAAGTTTTTATGTATTATTAAAAATATTTTTTAATAATTTTTATTTTAAATGAGAAAATTATAAAAATTTTACTACAGGTTAAAAATAAATTTAATAATTGTTAAAATTCACAACAGCTCTATGTTTTTTTTTTTTTAAATAACATCTGCTGCTGCGGATTGCGGGAGGTTTAATAATTTAAATTTTTTGCCAGGTTTAGCAACGGAACGGCAGCAGGTGATACTGTACCCATGGGCATCCCAAACTTTCGAACAAGGCCAAAACGATAGCGTCACAAGTAAGCGAACTGAATGAAGTGTAACAACGAACAGACCGACAGCTTCCTGAGGAAGTTTTGTCACGTGGGATTAAGTCTCTGTCCTCTATTATTGCTTAGCCTACTTCAGTACTTCGTGTTCATTGTGTGTACTTTATTCATTAATTATTCACTGTCACATTATTCAGTGTCACTTTCCTTTGGCCTCCATAAACCAGATACCAAAACGACGTGCCAAACTGCGTTTTGAAACTCAACCCCTGTTGTTTCACCCCACCAACGGCTCTTTATCAGAAAATGCAGAATGATTTGTGCTTTCATTGTGGCAAGCAAGGCCACTGGGCAAGATCTTGCCCTTCTATATCTCCAAGAAAATCACCGCCGCCCGCCGCCGGCAACAGTCTTGATTATCCGGAGATTCAGTGCCGCTGTGGTAAAGGGCCCTGTGTTGTAAGAGTCTCTAATTCAGTGAACAATCCTGGCAGGAAGTACTACTCTTGCCCTGTACAGGTTAGTGTCTTGATGGTTTATGAGCTGAAAATGCTACAGTAACTTCCGATTTTTTTTTTTTTTAAGTTGGGTTCATTTTGTTTACATCTTTAGGGTGCTGAACGCTGTGGATTTTTCATCAAATGGGTTGATGAAGTGAAAGATGCTGGTCAGAAACCATATCCTAAGTGTTCTTGTGGAGCTGGAACCTGTAAGAAGGAAAAGAAGTTTAGTGGGCTGAATGCAGGTCGTAGCTACTTTGTTTGCCCTATCAAGAAGGTATAGATAGCCTTTGTCCTTTAATTATTTGTAGTGGTTGGTAGCCGCTATGTTTTTGATCTGTAGTCTACTGATTTTAGTGCAACTTAAGGGAATTCACATTCTCGATACAGTTTTTTGATTGACTCAAGTAATGCCAATGCTTTAAACTTGTTCAAAGGCAATAATTTTAAGCTCCGAGCCACTGTTTACCCAAATGAAATGGAGGGATCGAGTCTCTATATGATTCCCTTCATGAATTTATGTCTTTTATGAGCATTTCTTCTATCCTTGCAGTTGGCGATGCAATTCTTCAGATGGCTACAGATGGGTTTTTGTCTCTGCCCTGGTTGTCATTCTTATCTTTTGGGAATTTAATGTTGTAGTCATTAGTTAGCATTTTCCAGTTCCAGCTGACTTTTGTAACCTGAAGTATCTTTTTATATTTCAAATTGCAGTTTACCTTATTCATTTTATTGGCATAATAGGAAATTAGTTTTAAAGGTCACATTTCAATCGTCGATCGAATGCTTTAACTGTGGAGTACCTGGTGTAGATAACATATGTTATAGAACATGCAGTGTATATATGGATGTCGCTGGATTCTGATCTAAGTATTGTGAATTTGACTTAGGGACTTGGAGCTTGTCCATTCTTTCAATGGGAGGATACTCAAGCAGATGCTAAAGTTAATGAGCATCGAGATGAAAGCAAAGGCTATAGCGCTTCTCTATCTGCGGGTGATAGCCATAAAACCTTTGATATTGTGAACAATGACTCATGCAAGAGTGACAATTTGAGTGTTGAGCACCCTGGGAGGCTGGAATTTGGGTTACCGAAGGTGGACAACGCTAATTTTTTCTCAAATTCTACTATTAGTCCTATATTGTCTGCACAAGATGATGTATTGCTGACAGAGAGCCACGAATCTGGTAAAAATTCAGACAGTTTGTCTGCAAACCAGCATGATCCATCGCCATTTGTGGCACCTGAGAATAAAAATTCTGTCCTTGATTCTACTAAAGGCAACCTAGTCGTGCAGGAGGCAGAGTCACGGGATTCAATGGTGGGGAAAGCAGCAGTTGTTCGTTTAATATCCCGTTCAGTGATTCACCGCTATCAGACGGAGTTCTTTAGGGAGATTTCTTTTGCTGAAGCCACAAACAGAGGTGTAGTTTTCTTCTTTCCACTCTTTCGTGATGACTATTAATTCATGTAAACAGATCGTGCTTCTGTTTTGTATCATACCCAATTATTGAGATAATCTTTCATTTTTATGCATTTACTCTTTTCTGGTTTACAGATACTGTTTATCAAAGTTTAGCTCTGCATATTCTTGGTTGGCTGGGCAGGCTAGCTTTCCCTCCTTCGCGATGCATAACAGATCGTCCTCCTGCTCCATTCTTTTGTGGTATGGTTTCACACATATATTAGCTGGATAAATTTTTCATCCATTTTTGGATTCTGACTGCCACAATATTTTTATAGTAATCTTCCCGTCTTTCAATCCCATCTTTGTCCCTCAAGATGGAGCCACCCTATTTCCTGAAGGCTCAGCTGACTTGTCAAGTTGCGTTTCCAATACGGAAGATGTCAAAGTATCACCATCAACTCCTGGGCAAGATCTGCAACTTTGGAATGGTGATCTTCAAAAATCATCAGCTCTCAAACGTTCTACTACTACCATGGACGAAAACGTAAGGAGCACCATGAAAAGGTTTCTTCAGGACACAGCGCTGCGTTTTAATCAGATTTTGATGAATCAGAACTCGACCGATCAATCTGATCCTGATTCCATAATTAGGGGAGTTAGTGAACTGTTTTCTGTTTGTGAGTCAATTGCGAGTAACCCAGTTACGAAGAGTCTGAAGGAATATGTTGACTCTAACTTAAGATTTGGTGCAATTGAGCGGTCCGTGTGTAATGAACACTCCCTGGAAGAGCTTTATGAGTCATACAATGAAGAAAAAGATCGATTTGCTGATATTTCTAACCTCTGTGAAAAGGCTGTTACCAATTTGGAAGCATCTATTGAGCGTGGACAATCGTTGCAAGAGGAGGCTTCGCGTCTGAGGGACAAGCTTTCTCAAATTGAGAACCAAGTATCCTGCTGTCAAGCTGAGACTTCTGAGCTCAAGATTCGTGTAGATGTTATTTCTAGAGATATGTTGGAGTCAAAGAAAAGCATGGAAAAAGCTGAGGAAGCTTTGGAACTTCGTAAACAGAAGGAAGAGGAGCTTCTTGCAGCAAAGGCAGCATTGGAGAAGGCGAGAATCCAACTTCAACAGCAATGTTGCATTTGATCTTTCTTGATCTCTAATCCGATTATCCTGCTTGATATGTAATTTAATGGACCTTTTTGTTTATGTAAATTGTAGATTTATCAGTGCAGCAGTCAGGAAGTTTGTGGGTTGCATCCTAGGAAGCGGAGAAGGCTACTATTTTCGCAATGAGAAAAATACTAAACTTTGCTGAAGGTTGCATCAGAGAATAGGAGGCAGCATGGGAAATAATGTTTTTACCTTTTTGTATTAGTCATAGAACTTACTTATGTGTGTAAATTTAAGCAAATGTCTAGCTGACTTGGAAGCAAGTGATGTAAAACTCTCTCATGCATGTGTAACCTGATGAAACTCACTGTATATGTATAAAAGAGTTTGTAAATTATTGCATATGTTCTTCTTGGTCTTCGCTTGCACAAGGAGCTTCTGGTGGGCTCTTTGCATTTCGCATAGTCTCAAAACATCAATCAAAAGTAAAATGCAGTCCCATATTGCAAGGCATGATAACTTTTCAGTTTCTACCACAATCCATGCGGTAGAAGAGTCAAAAACTTTGAATTCTTCTTTTACCATTCTCAGTTTAATTTCTTCATGACCCTGGACAGCAATCTGATTAAGCCTCTAGTGAAGATGGCATATCACTCGGCAATGGGTACAAAAATCATATAATAAATCCGTCACGTATACAGAAAATAATACGGTGAGCTAGTGGATAAGGAATAGCATTGATGCTCCGATTAACCAAACAATGCCAAAAAAAGAGTTGCTCGCTCTAACTCTAACGAGAACAATTGTATGCCTATAAAAACATAGTACGCGTCACATTTATGTAAATTATGATATGATAGGTGACATAGCCACAAGTGAAGCACACATTCGGCCAGCAGCTCAGGAGCCGACCTCACAATTGATTCCTCGAATCTTGAAGCTGGTTGGACGCACAAATCTCACGAGACAGCAACGCATACCAAAGAGAATATGAGTCCCTTTGGGAAAAAGGAAATAAAAAAAACACTTTTTAATTAACAGAAACAAAATTAATTTACTTTTTTTAAAAAAAAAAAGTATAAATAAAATAAAATAAAATAAAATAAAATAAAATATCACAATCTTCTCTGCCTTTACCTGTCCCTATGGATCACAAATTCACAATCACAACTCATTAAATAATACACTTCACAACAACAGAAACGAAACAAGAAAAAAGAAAATTACATTTTTATCTTTCGATGGGCACGTTCTTGGAAGCAGATTTGGCCGTTGATTCCATTCCATCACGGCCAAAATGTCCTCTCCGATGACAACTTAGACTCAGTATTTGTTCAAATCTTTGACTCAAAACACGCGCGCGGGGTTCCTCTGTTTTTTTGGTTTATTAATGGCGACACAGCAAAGCAATGGGAGCAATCCGGTGAAAAAGGCGGGGACTAGTGTAACCATGGAGCACGTGTTATTGGCTTTAGGTGAGAGTAAAGAAGAAAGAGAGCAGAGAATCCGAGCTCTTTTTAATTTTTTTGATGTCAATAATTCTGGGTATTTAGATTATGCAAAGATAGAGGCAGGGCTCTCTTCGCTGAATATACCCTCCGAGTATAAGTATGCAAGGGATTTGTTGAATGTTTGTGATTCTAATCAAGATGGCCGTGTTGAGTATCAAGAGTTTCGTCGCTATATGGATGATAAGGAGCTCGAGCTGTACCGGATTTTTCAAGCCATTGATGTTGAACACAATGGTGGCATTTTGCCTGAAGAGCTTTATCATGCGCTTGTCAAGGCAGGTCCGTTTCGTGTTTTAACTTGATTATTGCTTGATGGGTATGTGAATTATCTTCATTTTGGTTCTGTTGATAAGATTTGTTTATAATTTTGTGATGGGTATGAAGAAACATTAGTTTTTCTTCCACTTTTTTGCTGTGTAGATATGAGATTAAGTTAAATTTGTTTTTGTACATAGTTTAGCAACTTGATGTTAGAATGTTAGAAATTGGTTTTATGTTTTTGCGGATTGTGTTCGGTCTATAAGCCACACCAGTCTCTCTCTTGTAGGAATTGAAATTGATGATGAGGAGCTCGCTACTTTTGTTGAGCGTGTGGATAAGGATAATAATGGAGTTATAACATTTGAAGAGTGGAGGGACTTTCTTCTGTTGTATCCTCATGAGGCAACTATGGAGAACATTTATCATTACTTAGAAAGGGTGTGTCTTGTTGATATTGGGGAACAGGCTGCCATACCTGAGGGTATCAGTAAGCATGTGCATGCAAATCGATATTTGATTGCTGGAGGAGTTGCTGGAGCAACATCTCGGACAGCAACTGCTCCTCTTGATCGTCTAAAGGTTGTTTTACAAGTACAAACAACAAAAGCTCATATTATGCCAGCAATAAGGGATATATGGAGGGAAGGAGGTATCTTGGGGTTTTTTCGAGGCAATGGATTGAATGTCTTAAAAGTGGCACCTGAAAGTGCTATCAAATTTTACACTTATGAAAGATTGAAAAAATTAATTGCCAAAGTTGAAGGGGATGAAGAGAAGACCAATATCGGTGCCTCAGGGCGCCTTTTCGCTGGTGGGTTGGCAGGTGCCGTGGCACAGACAGCCATTTATCCGATGGATCTTGTGAAAACCCGGTTACAAACTTATGTTTGTGAAGGAGGAAAAGTTCCAAAAATAGGGGCAATGTCGAGAGATATATTGGTTCAAGAGGGACCCCGTGCATTCTATAGAGGCCTTGTTCCTTCACTTCTTGGGATCATCCCTTATGCTGGGATTGATCTAGCTGCATATGAAAGTTTCAAAGAAATGTCCAAGAAGTACATTCTTCATGACAGTGGTAAACTTATCTTTTCTTCAGTCTTATATCATTTCCTGTCTCAGATTTGCCTTCATTTTGAATGCTTTTTATACCTTTTTGTAGAGCCCGGTCCTCTAGTTCAACTGGGATGCGGAACTTTTTCTGGAGCTTTAGGAGCAACATGTGTATACCCATTGCAGGTTGTCAGAACAAGGTAAATTGTGGTTGTGGTGTTTATGTGAATACCTTGTCGCTTTCGTTCACTCACAGTGCACTGAGCCTAATTTCGCTTCTGGTCTCAGAATGCAAGCTCAGCGCATGAACACAGAAAGCGCTTATACAGGAATGTCCGATGTATTTAAGAGAACATTTAAAAGTGAAGGATTAAGGGGATTCTACAAAGGGTTGTTCCCTAATCTGCTGAAAGTTGTTCCATCTGCTAGCATTACTTACATGGTTTATGAAGCCATGAAAAAGAGCCTGGAACTGGAATAGTGACTATGCTGCTATATCCAATTGCTATTTAGATTGACATAGCTGACTATTGAGTTGACAAACAGTGGGGACGTCTCTTGATACAGACACTGACGAGAAGAATAAGGTTTCATGACTGAGTTAGTTATATTATTGTTTCAATTACATTACAGGCACAATTTTTATCATAAAATACATTGAACTAGCAAAACTGACTTTTACTGGTGGCAGCTTGATGCTTCTTTCAAGTGCATATGCATTTGCACATATTATTTGTATGATAACAAAGCATATGAAACAATAACCTCTTAAAAGAAACAGTTTTGTAATTCTTTTGGCAGTAATTTTTTTAAAATCAAAATCTATATCTCTGTTTCATTTCCAAATGCCTGTCAAGTCTGATACTGATGGGTTAGTATCATTTGATAGAGGAACTATGATTGCGATTACAGTATCATTTGTTTAGAGGAACTATCCTTGAGATTACAAAAACCCCATTGTTTGTTTCGATGTCTCTAATCAAAATTCCCTTGTGTATTTGCGCTAAATTCTGATTCATGATGTTGTCATTTGTTATTTTCACCAAATGTTACTTTCCTATGCCATTTGGTAAGTGACAGTGTAAGATGTGTAACTATGTAGTTTTAGAAGGGTTTTGGAATTTTGAAAATGGGGTTCACTTTACCAGCATGAACTTGATTTGTTTGAGCAAATATTTTGTTGCAGAGAGGCTAGTGTGCTATTTACATTGAAGGACAAGATGTATGTTGAAGGTCAAGATGTATATCCATGTAATTGGAAAATTGTTATGCTAGACATTTTGTTATTTGGCTGTAGTTGATATGCTGTGAGTTGCATGAGCATTCGAGTAACAAGCATTACGACAGTGGTGATAAAACTAATGCCTGCCGGGAAGGAAAGATTGTAGGTTACATATAGAGTTTTGTTTGTCAGGTTTGCGAGGCCAATGAAGGCAAATCCCACCACGTGAAAAACCAGTGCAAGCAAGTCTTACGTTCGTTTTTGCAGGACCATTTAAAATTTTATTAGAGTTCGGATTGTCGAGATAAAAAATTTAAGAAAAATAAAATTTTTAAAGTGAAATTTGATGGGAACATGGTTACTTGGCTTTTGTATTTTATAAATTTAATCGGAATACTTTAAGAAATGAAAGTTAAAAGTCCGTGGAAACACGTTTTATATAAGGATCCTCTAAGTTACGTTTATCGTAACATACAATCAGTGAAATGACTAGCTGACCAATAAACTCATGCCAAGTGAACATATCAGTGATAAATTAAAACTGGTTCAAGTGGTTGAAGCCGGTCACCAAATATAGTCAACGCAAAAGACTACCTTCCATAGCCGGTCGTGACAAATATAACGGCGTCGTTTTAACCATCAAATTACCACAACAGTTCCATCTCTTCCACACAATCCTCTTCAAGCTTATCGAGCGAAAGAGAAACAACGGTGAGTATACTCACAAGACGACAAACGTCACTCACTCTTGTGTCGGCAATTTCACCAATCCGCAAGCACTTAATCTTATCATTGCGTAACGCCTATTCCTCATCTTCTTATTCTTCTTATTATCTGTTTATTTTAGTATTTATTTGATTAAATTAATTTCTTGTCTCAGATATTACGTTCAATCGTAATTTCCTGCTCTAGGGTTTTGATTCATCTAATTATTGTTGGTTCTCTTTATTTCCTGTTAACTGACCTTCTATTAATTTAATCAAGAAAATTTTCTATTGTTTGGTTTATAAATTACTCATCTATGATTCTTGCTCTCTTTTTAGTTGATTATTATTGTCGTTGTTGTTGTTATTAGTATTATTTACATTTGTTCATTATTAAGTTGTAATTCATTTTAAAAAGCATTTTTCCCCTGCATGGGACTTATACTAATGTAATTGAGAAAAAAATTTGTTCCCATTCTGTGTATATTGCTTTGCTTTGGAACAGATTGTGCTAAATCTGAATTTTTTTTATTGGGTTATATATTTGCCGAAAGATCTGTGAAAAAATTGTTGTGGTTCATTCTGCGTGTCACGGGTACAAAGAGTTGGAAAGTTCTGGTTTGATTCAGAAGTGTTCATTTGGATCCTGAAATTTATCCAATTCCAAAAGAATTCAATCCTTCCAGATAGGATGTAAGTTGTAGATTTGTTTGTTTAAATAATCTTAATATGTTAGTTAATGCATATGCTTGCCATATTTCTATAATTATATGATCTAATGATGATGATGTTTCTGTAAACCGAGCACAGAATTACACAGCCAAAGCTGGAACTTTCCTTCCCTTTGGAGAAGCAGTAGGTTGTGCCTTGGAAATGATCTTGCCAAACTTGAAATAACTATATTTCTTCACTATTTTCTGCTCAATTACCAGTGAGTTATCTTGCAAACTCAAACTCTTCATCTTTTAGGTTGTTTCAAAGTTATCTGTGCAAATATTATTTACATGAGTACTTGTAAATTGGATGTTATAGGGTGGAATGGCTGAATCCAGGATGTCAAGTGATGTATTTACCGCATACAAAGCCCTTATATAAAGGCCATATGATAACCCAAAAGGCCCGGCCCGAGAACAGAACATTAAAATCCAACTAACGGCCAAGATCAACAACTGACTCATCCAACGGTGACGAACAACGCAACTCCCATTTTGATATAAGCCTCTTGAGTTTCGTTTCAAACCTCACCGCCTGCTAAGCCACTCTCTGCTGCTAGGGTTTTCTAGGTTCTCCTTCTGGTTCTCCTGTAGCATTTGCAAACATGGTGAGTTCATACTGCTCTTCTACCACCAGCCCTTTTGCGTTCTCGTCTTTACATCTTCTGGGTGTTTGTCATTTAAAATTGGTCTATATATTATTCTTTTAAAGAAAAAAAGCAATTTTTTTTTGGTTTTATTTGTTATATTTTATGATGCTCGTGTGCTTCTTCTTTTTTTTTTTTTTTCTACGAGGCGACTATTTTGTATGTGTTTTTGTTTTGTTTTGTTTTTCTATTGATTCATGTAAATCAACTAGTTTTTGTAGGTTTTTTGGGAATTGATAAAATCTAGTTCTAGCAAAAATAAAATGTCCATATAGATTTTTTTGTAGTGCTATATCTTAACTTGTTAACTTTTGATTTTCTTTTAGATATTCACTAGTGGTAGGTAATCTAAAACTTTCTGTTACATCTTAAAATCTTGTGTACATATCCGTATCTTTTGTGTGTGATATGATATATGATTGTATTTGTATGTACGACACAAATTTAAAAGTCAGCAACAGAAGACATGGAGGCCTAACTGAGAATTTGAGATTTGTGACAAATAGTGAGGATTGTTCGGCTATTTTCTAGACTCCCCAGTTCTCTGTAAAATATTTAGCTACTGCCATACGCACATAATGTGGATTGAAGTACAAGATTATTGGGATCAATATAACCAAAAATTAATTTGTAAATATAATTTTGTTTTTGTGTTTATGTATTTATATTTTCCGGTCAATAATGCTGCTCCTGTCTTTTTATTTGTGAATGTGGGAATAGGTTCTCCAAAATGATATTGATTTGTTGAATCCTCCGGCTGAGCTTGAGAAGAAGAAGCACAAGCTTAAGCGTCTTGTTCAGTCACCCAATTCCTTTTTCATGGTAATGTGCCTTCTATTAATGTTTTATTGTTGATGTTGTTACTGTGTCAGTATCTTATGTTAGAATGATAATAGGCTTATTTTCCAATTCTTCCGGAGGTTGGGATATTGTAATTCTAAACCTTTTATTTCTTGAAGTACAAAATCTCAACTGTCTTGTTCATAGAATAATGATGACAAGAAGTAGACTTCTATGAAATAGTATTTGTTTTAAAATTAAATGTTTGTTGTGAGTTTGAATTCCATCTTTAAGTCATAACTTGTCGTTGACTCTTTTTCTTCTCAAGTGAAATACTACTAAATTAGTGCCAATGCATCTGGCTGAGTTTGGTTTTTTTAATTCTTTTTCATATTATACAATTTGTTGGACTGACTGCTTTTTCCTTTTCACATTATTGATGTAGGATGTGAAATGTCAGGGTTGCTTCAACATGTAAGTTTCTTGAGTTTTTATTTATATTTTCATTTAAATTTATAAATAGTTATTGATTCTCACTATATTTTCAGAACGACTGTTTTCAGCCACTCTCAAACTGTTGTGGTTTGTGGCAACTGCCAGTCTGTTCTATGCCAGCCCACTGGTGGACGTGCCAGACTCACTGAGGGATGTTCTTTCCGGAGAAAGGGTGACTAAGTGTTACTAAATGATGGCAGAATTTTGTCACATCTTTTTTTTTCTTTTCTCTACTTTTTCGTCTTTTGTTTTGATGGATTAATTTTGATAGAACTTGTGGTGTGGTTGATGTTCTTACGTTTGAAAGATTATATTTTTAAGTGAATGTTTTGCATGCTGGCTTCTTAATTTTTGCACTCTTGAATGAGGATACTCATCTTTATAGATTACGTGATGACCACATATGAAAAGGTGCTTTAATAAGTCATCAAACCCTTTGGGAATGACCGATGTATGCTTGTAGACAGGGTGAGATCATGTTTTGCGAGCTGTTTCCAATATAATTGGTTATATGCATTGAAGAATTTGAGTTTTGTGAATAACATACTTTTATTGTGCTCTGATACATTTACCCAGGTTATATTGAATGAGAATGTATGATTGTCCATGCACTAGTAACTCTATATTTGGGATAACCTGTGGTCCTCAAATTCTTTATTATTTGGAATGTATAAAATTTAATTCAAGTTGTCAACAGAATCAGTAGAGTTTGATTTGGAATGTTTTCATTTTTATTTGATCCATCTGTTGAAGGGTGGGAATGAAAGGGAGTGAGATGCAGGTTTACTTTGGAACTAGTTTAGAAGTTAATCTTTGTTTGTTCCAATACTATAGTCATAGCCCGCACCCTGCAGCATTGTTTTTATTTCTGGAGTTATGTACTTTGGATGACGACAACAATGGTGGTGGTGGCGATATTATTATTATTATTATTATTATTATTATTATTATTATTATTAACAACAATAATAAATTTTTTAAATAATAAGTTTTTTAATAATAATAATCACAATTATTATAACAAATAACAATAATTATAATAATCAACTAAGGTCATTTTTGTTCATTTTAAATTTAAGAGAAAAGTAAACACATCAATAGGAGTATGTTCATTTTGATTATTGAGTGGTGAACATATTATGATTTATTCTTTCACAGCTAGAGATGTTAGTCCCCATCTTGAGTTTTCCTTCCAATTTATATGAAATTGTTCTTCTAAAACAAATTTTTTTTAAATTTGTACAAATAGAAAGTGTTATTTTGATTCTCTTAACTGGATACGAATTGATGGCAATTTCAAATGATGCCATTATTTAGAGGATCTGTCCTTGAGGTTACAATATCATTTGTTTAGAGGAACTGTCCTTGAGATTACAAAAACCCATTATTTGTTTCAATTTCTTCACTCAAAATTCCCTTGTGTATTTGTGCTACATTCTGATTCATAATGTTGTCATTTGTTATTTTCACCAAATATGACTATCTTGTGCTATTTGTTGTTATTCATAATGTTGTCAGGCTTGAAAACGGGCTTCATTTTACCGGAATGAACTTGATTTGTTTGACCAAATATTATGTTGCAGAGAAGGCAGTATGGTATCAATTTTGAAGGGCAAGATGTGTATAACTATAATTGGAAAATTGTTACTCGCCATTTTGTTCTTGGGTGTAGTTGATATGTTGTGGGTTGCATGAGTATTTGAGTAACAATAGTGGTATTCATGCCTTAATACGACTCTTAGTACAACGAGGACCTTTTTGCTATAGTTGCTAAACTTCTTAACGAATTGCACAAAAATTTAATTAACTTAAGTGACTTATACTTCTAAATTTCTCCTAATAACCCTTTTAACTGCTTGAATTTGGATTCCAGTAATGGGATTCTCCTATGTGTTATTTTATGTGTATTTTTAAGATATTCTAATATTTTTTCTAATTCAGGTTTCTAAGTTGGGAACAACGAAATGTAAAGAATGCAAAAGACTAGTTATTTATAATATTTCTATTATAACTTCTTCTAAATTAATCATTTAGAATTGATGTTTCCTATTCTATTTCCTATATTACATCCTCATCTTAATATTACAGTCTATATGGCTTTCTATTACGGCTGATATTCCTAAATTATCAGCTTGTTTAATGTACTCACGAAATGTTTCAACAAAACAATTTTGTAACGTAAATCAAGTATAATTATCTAAAAGGCATGCAAGCTAGATTTTAGATTTAGAAAAGATCTTATAAACAGTGGTTCTTCACTATTAAATTCTAACGATTCTTTTGCAAACCTATGTTAATTTGATTGGAAAATCACGTGTTTTGTTACAAATACTAACAAAAATCGTAACCCTCTCTCCCCCTCCTCTTTCTTTCTAAAATTTAGAATATAAAATCAAATTTTTTTATTAAAACTCTAAACTTTTCATAAAACCTTCTTCTCTTAAGAGGCATGGAAATTCCAACACAAAACCTCTTTTCTTTCTCAAAATGTTTTTCCTTTAGTTAAAACAGTACTTAGGAGTAAAATTAGGCGCTCAGAGATCCTTCTTCAAAGGATTTGGTTTTCCTAGAAACCCAAGATTTGTTACAAAGTCTGATTTTATTCTTCGTAGAAAGGAAACATTCGTCATGAGCAAATAAAAGGATACTTGACCTTTAATGAAAGACCTGTAACATGAAATTCATTCATTTATAAGCACATAGAAATTTGCAAAGGACTGGGTTTCTCTATTAAAGAAGAACTAAGTAGCTTAGCTACAAAATATTAGCTGAATAAAATAACTTACTTGAACTAACTTTTAAATACAATGAGAAATTGAGTAAGAGCTTTTTGTAGATTGAAACTTGCTATAAGATATTTTTCCATATTTTGATTTGATTTCTCTCTCTTTTTTTTTTTTGGCTCTGATAAGTTTTCTCGATCTCCCCTTCAAAAGAAAACTCTTCTTATTTATTGAGCGAGTAGTGTTAGAGAGAGAAAAGCACGAGAGAAGGACGAGAGAGTTTTACTCTCTCTCTACCCGCTCACTCTCTCTATTCTTTTGTTCATTGTTTCTCTCGTCTTTCTCTCGTATTTCTCTACACCAAACATTTTTCTTATTGACCTCTTCCTAGTTGCTTCTTTGTCTTTTACTTTCCACATGTGTGGACCAAAATACTTCTTTAATCTTCCCGTGACGAACGGCAGTGTCGGTAAAATAATCACTATAACTTTTCGTTTTTGAAAGTTGTGTTTTAAAATAGGTAGTAAGTGAAGGGTGACACTTGCAAAGTGGATCATTGTTGAGTCGTGCTCTAGTAGTATATTGACACAATTTAAAAGTGTTTGTTACTTTTAAATGTAGGAGTGTTTAATTATAATATAATCAGGTGGTTTCACAGTCGATCCACAAGAAAAAAAAAATTAATTTAGTAATTTCCTTTAAATTATCTGAGAACTAAATATATATATCTTAAATACACACTATTTAATTTAAGAGAAACTATGGAAATAAATTAGTTAGGAATATAGATACACTATTAGTAGATATAAATTAATAAATTATTTTCTTTTTATTTTGCTTACCGCCAAAAAAATTAATTGTATGAATTATTATTATTTTTCCATTAATTTTATTATGGATTAAGTACTTAATGTGTCGTAATTCATTTTGTTTACGACAAGTTAAAATACTATTTTATTATATTTTATATTAAGATATTAAGAATAATTGTACCAAACTCCCTTATTTGTTTACAATAAATCAAAATGTCAATATATGTAATATGAATAGAATTAGATAGAAAATAATTTAATTTGTGTAACTAAAAATAAAATTTGATTAAATCATATTTGTTCTACCAAGAGTTTCATCTTACCCTAAATATTATTATTTAGCTAAGTATAATTGAAATAAAAATAATTGTTAAAATTAATTTACATATAATTAAGAAACTAAGATTGAAGATAAAACTAAATTTATTTATGAATTAAAATTCGAACTTCCAAAATAAATTACAAGAAAATTGAATAAAAAAGAAAAGAGAATAAATTTTGAAAACTAAACCTTCCGTTTCTCACCCCTCTTCTGCGCTTCTTCGCTTTCTCTCTGATTCTGCTCTTTATTTACTCATCCTCCAATTCTATTTTCTACCTTTTTTTCTTCTTATTTCTCTGTCTCCTCAATTCTCGCTTTCCCTTCTTTTTACATATAGGAGCTGCCTTTTCCTTGTCTTTATTTTATTATTAAATTAAATATTTTATTATTTTTTTTAAATTATTGATAGTCAAATGGCAACCACCTGCCACGTTACTACCAATTAACAAAGTGGCTCCACATTTTTTTATTTTTTTATTTTTTTATTTCAATTCAATCTATCTTTTTTGTCTTCGGCATTCGGCTTTGATTTTTATTTATTCTTGAAACATAACTACAATATAAAATTAAAGTAAAATTAACATTCTACAATCTAATTTAATAAAAAAATTATATTAAAGGAGCCATTAAGATCATTTATAAGTTACAAGCACATAAATCAACATTATAAGTAAAAAAATAATAATCTTAACATTTATTAAAGGTACACTTTGTAATGTTAATCACCTATTATCAAGGTAGTGGGCCTCAAACTTTATTAAGAAATAAAAAATGTGAAGAGTGAGAGCAATGATGAAAAAGCTCCCCCTCATCTTGAAACCAAATTTTTACGAAGCCCATAAGATGCCCCAAGAGGCCCGGCCCCAGAACAAAGTAATAAAACCCAGCGAACGGTCAGGATTCAGAACTGATTAATCCAACGGCAATTCCTATTTCTATATAACCATCTTAATTTCGTTGCAAACCTCTCTGCCTCCTGAGTTACTCTCTGCTGCTAGGGTTCCCGCCTGGTTCTCCTGTAGCAATAGCAAGCATGGTGAGTTCTAGTTGCTCTTCTACCACCCGCCCTCTCGCGTTTTCATCTCTCTATCTTCTGGGTGCTTGTCATTTAATTGATCTATATGTTATTCTTTTAAAGAAAAAAAAAAGCAATTTTTTTTGTTTTATTTGTTATATTTTATGATGCTCGTGTGCTTGTTTTATTACGAGGCTACTATTTTGTATGTGTTTTGTTTTGTTTTTTTTCTATTGATTCATGTAAATTAACTAGTTTTGAGAATTGATAAAATTTAGTTCTGAGTTATCCGATCCATATGCTGTTCCATCTGTATATTCTGGCAGAGCATATCGATATCGGCGAATTTGCCTCTTTATTAGGTTTGTCTAGGTTGGGCGCTTTAACTATTCGGCCATGGATGTTTGCCTCTTGCGTTTTCATCTCTCTATCTTCTAACTTCTCTTTCTAGAAAACTCTGGAAAAAGGATCAGTTTGGGGCTGTCTCGTTTGATGTTTACGATATATTTTCGGTTGAAATGCTGGAACCGCCTATTTTGTAGATAGTGTCCAGTAAAACTATCATATTGGTGTTCCTAGAAGGTTCAACCCCAGGCTGTGTCTCGTTTGATGTTTACAATATATTTTCGGTTGAAATGCTGGAACCGCCCATTTTGTAGATAGTGTCCAGTAAAACTATCATATTCGTATTCCTAGAAGGTTCAACCCCAGCCGTTCACTGTTTTGCAGTCGGGGATGTTTGAATTATGTCGTATTATCTGTGACTCATGGTTAAGTTTATAACTTAGCTAATGGGCTCTGTTGTTAACTCATGCCCTTAAACAACTTTATGGTGGGAGTTAAAGTCTTAGAACATGTTAGTGATTATAACAAGATGAGAGTTATAAATTCTTATACAAATTAATATATCATAATTTAATTGATTGGATTAGATAAATCTCATCTTAAAAGACTTATTTTTATTATTTTGTATTTTTATCCAATCAATGAATTTAAACCACATCCCTTTGTAAAAGAGTAAATTTATAAAAGATTTTCTAGTTGTGTTATCATTGGTTGTTACTCCATTTCCCTCTCAATTTGAGAACTGAATCGAGGTAACTATATCTACAAGAATGTGAGTGGAGTATATTTTCTTCCAATATTTGTGAGGATAAAATTATGAATTGTGTACTGTCAAACAAAATGAGGATTGTTGCACTTAGCTTGCAGTGGCTTTTTTCTAGACTTTCCAGTTCTCTGCAAAGAGTTTAGCTACTACCATACATATATAATATCAATAGAAGCACTAGATTATTATGATCATTATAACCAAAAATTAACTTGTAAATATAATTTTGTTTTAGTGTTGATATTTTTCTTTCTTTTTTGGTGGGTAATAATGTTGCTTCTTTGTCTTTTTATTTGTGAATGTGTGAATAGGTTCTCCAAAATGATATTGATTTGTTGAATCCTCCTGCTGAGCTTGAGAAGAAGAAGCACAAGCTTAAGCGGCTTGTTCAATCCCCCAATTCCTTTTTCATGGTAATGTGCCTTCTTTTAATGTTCTATTTGTTGTTGTTGTTACTGTGTTAGTATCTTCTGTTAAAATAGTAATAGGTTTATTTTCCAATTCCAATTCTTGCAAAGGTTGTGATATTGTAATTCTAAAATTTTTATTTCCGGAAGGACAAAATCTCAAATTTCTTGCTCATAAACAAATTGTTCATAGAGTGACGATGATAACAAGTAGATTTTAACGATATAGTATTTGTTTTAAGATTAAATGTTTGTTACGGGTGTGAATTCTATCTTTAAGTCATAACCTGTGGAGCCTTTTTTCTTTCAGCTGAGTTTGGTTGGTTTATTCTTTTTCATATTTATACTATTTGCCGGACTGACTGCTTTTTTCCTTTTTCACATTATTGATGCAGGATGTGAAATGTCAGGGTTGTTTCAACATGTAAATATCTTGAGTTTTTATTTATATTTTCATTTAAATTTATAAATAGATATTGACTCTCACTTTTTGGTTTGTCTGTAAATGCAGAACAACTGTTTTCAGCCACTCTCAAACTGTTGTGGTTTGTGGCAACTGCCAATCCGTTCTGTGCCAGCCCACTGGTGGTCGTGCCAGACTCACTGAGGGATGCTCGTTCAGAAGAAAGGGTGACTAAGTGTTGCCTAAATGATAGATCTTTTCATTTTGGTTATGATGTATTAATTTTGGTAGAAGTTTTACGGTTAGACAGTGTTTTAACCTTTTGTTTCAAATTTAATTTACTCGATGTAGTGGATGATCTTATGTTTGGAAGAAAATATTTTTAAGTGAATGTTTTTTAATCATGTCATCTTGATTTTTTACACCTTGAATGAGGATACAACTATTCATGGACTATGTCGTGTCCATATATGAAAAGGTAAACATAAGTTACCCAACCCTTTAGAAAACGCCATCTGTGCTGAAGTTTATGAATGAGTTTTAGGATCTCTGTTGACAGTGTTGGACCGGCTTGCATCCTTTAACTAGTGCCTAGTGTAATTAGTAATGCGCATTCTGTATTAATTTTGGGTTTTGTGAATTACAAACTTGTGTTGTGTTGTGGCCGTTACTCAGGTTACCTTTGAATTTATCAAAGGTGTAAAATATCTATAAACACCCTCAACTTAAACGTTCAATGTTTAAGGGGATCATATGATATAACATAGTCAGACTACAACTACATATCCCTCCATAAAAGTCCAACTCTAAAATCCCAATCCTAACATGCCCACTCGTCCAAGCAAATTCTTCTTCTCGAAGCGCACACATATAAGATTTTCGTGGCTTACACAAATCCTGAAGTTTGTGGTACTATACATGCTCCATATAATTTTTCTAAGGCATGTAGATGTAGTAGGCAAACTGATTCTGCCATGGAGAATAACTTTAGGACACAGATAAAAGATAGAACATAGCCCATGGAGGTACATATTTTATGTTGATAATGAAGGCTTATAAGAACTAGATAAAGTGAAAAGAAAACGTAGTTAAATATGAATGACACGAAAATATAACAACAATACTCCCTGGTAAAACAAAGGTAGATATTCTTTTGATAATTTCAGCCAAATCAGTAGTAAACATATGAAAAAGTAAAAAGAGGGCATAACAAATAACATAATCGTGCTTTATATAAAAAAGAATTAACATATTTCAAATTGCTATAAATTGTCGACAGAAAGTAGTTTGACAGTTGCTGTGGTTACAAAATTGGTACCTATTGAAACAGATGGCTGTTCTAGTGTCTCCAGACAAAAATATGGAAGAATCTGAAGTTCAAAGTTGGCAGCCAGACCCCTGCCAGTATCTCACGACCAAAAATACCTGCAAATAAGAAAAGCCAGCAAGTTTTAAAGCTGTTGCAGATGTCTTAGGAGGAGAAAAGTCAAAGCTGTTAAGCAATGAAATGGTGACCCTTTACATCTCAAGTTTCAACAATTAAAGATTGCAACTCCTGGCGGAATGTTGGAATTTTGGCTGCCTCTACGGCCATGACTAACCCCATTAAACGAAAATTTTTTAGCTGCAAAATTAATTGAAAACATACATTATAATGTTCCGTTACAAAAGACATCAACGTCAAGAATAAAAAGTTAGTTAAAAACATATCAGGCCATTCTACATAGAAATAGCAAACTGAAGTGAAGGTGTGCCAATGGGAATAAGAGTTAAAAGTAAAATCAGTAAAGACAGTTTTAGGATGGGATGTGAAGTTGCTTGATAATGTGAGGCATAACTTTTCACGGTTTAAAAAGGTCAAAGACGCTGCCAACCAGTATTTACTGGAGCAATGGAATGTCAGGGGTTGATTTAGAGCACCAAAGGCAGAGCTAGATGGTTGGCATTCTCTTTTGTTTAAGACTTTGGTTTAGGCTTTGCTGAACAGAGCCATTGCAAACAAGAAGCATGTTTGAAAAGAAAAGAGGAATATTTGTTGATATTTCACTGCAAAATTCAAATGAGAGGAAATGGCCCCAAAAACCAAAAGAAGCAAACAACAATATTACTTGCCTCCTGAGTTTCAACCTGCTGGGTCTGCATGGGAAAACTAAAGGACCACAAGCTAAGCTGAAAAGCATTAGAAAGAGCAGTAATTTTAAATAAGGTAGAGAGGTGTGAAGATATAGAAATGGATACATTAATCATTTGGGGAAAACTTGTAAAAATAAAATGAAAACAGGCAATACAAAGAATGTTACATAGGTAAAAGAAGCAATACCTTGTGAAAAATTTCATCTTCTGGCTTGATGTACACTATTTCATCACCACTGTCACTAGCGGACCTCCTTTTCAGGTTTCTGTTATTTTTCTGGTTCGCATTCTTGTGCTTTAGCTTTGCATCCGAAGAAGAAAATTTCATACACAGAGAGAGAACGAGAGAGATTTAGAAAAGAATTATTGAAGCCAATCATCAATAGAAAGAAATTGATAGTCAAAATATAAGGAGCAGTGGTAAGGTGCCAAGACAGGAATACCTTGTAAATTTTACTGACTAGTAGATAACACTTAAAGCAGAAGAAATTCCTTAACTCTTCTGTCGGCTTCAAAAAGTGAAAGAAAAA
This sequence comes from Citrus australasica, assembly GCA_029618585.1. Lineage (NCBI taxonomy): Eukaryota > Viridiplantae > Streptophyta > Magnoliopsida > Sapindales > Rutaceae > Citrus > Citrus australasica. Next base: position 7,706,244 of record JARCIV010000002.1, on the reverse strand, counting down.
ATGTAAATTCGGTCAAGAAACTCAATTTCAGCATGTAAAGAGAGATATCAAACAAGCTCACCATCCATACTGTAATAGTCATCTAACCTCATCTTCTGTAGCCCATGAGACTTCATCAAAAAGCGCATCATAAAGAGGTGGCAAAAGCTGAGGAGGAAGATTGACCACACGCTGCGAGACCAATAGACCTACATCATTTGCTTGTTCTCCCATAAATAATCTCAAGTCCTTCATGGCATCCTTCTCTTGGCATACTTTAAGGAGAAACTCCTTGAGCTCCTTGATACATTTATGATCATGAGAATAATAAACCCGTGGCTCTTTATCTAATACAAATGATAACACATACGAAGATTTGCTCAATAGAGCTACTGGCAGTTACCCACCGGTTAGGGATTGCAAGGAAGATTACTTATTTGCATTAGAGAGACGAAAAACAAGTAACATATGGAAGGAAAGAACTGAGATGGCTAAATATGTAATTATCTTATTGACAGGATAAAAGAAAGATAAACGGGATGAGCTTTCCCCATCCACATATGTTGCTCAAAATGCAAACAATGTTCATATGAAATGCACATTAATGATGATGGTACACTTATTAATCCTCATTTCTTATTAGAGCTTCCATGATATTCGGGATATGATTTTGGCCATCAAAAACACGTAGAAAAAAGTATCAAGCGCACAAGTTGCTAGCCTTATGTCTTCTCAAATTAAGAGCAGTAACGATGGAGAAAGGTGTATTGTCATCATCACCCTCTATTTTGACAACAGTACCTACAGTGGTCTGTGCTAATATCAAGTCTACAAAACCACTCAAATCCCATTGTGTATCATCAAGGTAAGTTTGAAGTAAAATCTTCACTCCATGGAAGTCATCCGGTTTTGGATCAAAGAAGACAAAATCTGCTTGAACAACTCCCTTCAGCAAACAGACCAAGCTCATATAAGTCTCAGCAGAAAACGATATCATATGAAACCAAAGTCAAAAGTCATCACTTTGATAATAATTTCAGTAAGGGAAAAAAAATAAATAAATAGTTGCTTACTCCAGAACCTTCTTCTTCAGAAGACTCGGACAGATCATTCTTCCCTTCCAGAGTGTGTTTCCAAATTCCTTTATCTAGAGAGTGCTCAATGCAATGAGCTTATTTACTAACATGCCTAGGATTTCAAGAACACAACAACTGGAAAGACGGAACTGCCTTTCAATTACAAAAGAATGAGATCAGTTAGATGATAATACCTTTGGAGTTAAGTGGAGATCCTTTCTGGTCTTTCGATTTATGGGTTTGACATCTATCCACGTGAATGGAGGCAATTTGAGCGACTGAACGAGCAAAGGGAGAGAAAGTTAATGGCTGAGGATTCAGCATCCTTCGACGCCTTGTTGGCCTTCGAGGCATCTTGTTATGTTACCTATTCCAACCAGAGAACTTTGCGAGAAATAAATGTCATTGTAAGGAAGGTGTGATGTGAAAAAACTAAATCTGCTGTTTTCTTTTCTCATTAATAAAGCAAAGCAAAAACTAGGTAGCATTGGAACCTAAGGCTAAGATTGCTAAATCACGTGCGGATGCTGGAAAATACCATCCTGACATTGAAATCAACTAAAAATGAGCAGAAAATGGATAAGAATTTAAGATGGAATAATGAAAATATAATCATTTCACTTAAAATTAGATGAAAATAAAATTTGATTCTTGATTCTCTAAGGTTTTGTGTTCCAACAACATTGACCTATTACCAGATTGATCATAATACTAAATGTAACTCTTTGAATGGATGCTAGCCTGAGCCAAGGTGCAGATAAAACAAGAGTATCACATTTTCAAGTGAATAAGTAACCAAACCAATATTGATGGCAGAAAGAAAAGTATGGTGATACAAGTTCATTACCAATATTTATTTACAAAATTACCAACTAAAATGTACAGATCTGAAAATTTTCCTTATAACAAACATCTTTGCTCCATTTAATCAACAACCATGCTACTAAGATTCTGTGCAAGTGTATCAGAAGTAATAATAACAATGCTAAAAAGGCTGATGATGATATTGAATTCTAAGTGAACCTAATAAACCTACTTTACAGTAAAACAAAGACAAGAGGGAACCACTTTAATCAGTTGGCCCTATTAAGCAATTGAGATAATTGTAGAAATGAGTAAATCAAACATGCCAGTGTGGATTCAGAAGAAATTCCCTTTCTCTTGATTTCTTATGGTATTTCTAAACAGTCCAGTTAATAATGTGGTGGTCCTCACTCAGTATTTTTCGTTTCTTTTTCATTTTAACAAAAAGGAAAGGAAAAAGAAGAAGAAATTGACTGCTAAAGAAATGCTGCAGTTCAGCTAGAACTGGCTCTAAAGTAGACCACATCTGCCCTTCTAAGACGTAGCCAGGTATGGAAAAGAGTAATATTATTTCTACATCATCATCACAGGAGATGAATTTCCTGATACAATTGATCAATCGCTGATGCATACTTTTCATGGCATCATTTACCAGACTTCAATTTTATGTTCCTTTACACGCAAATAACTTTTAAATGTTTCAAATGAAATTTTCTTAAAATATGCCTACTACTGCTTCTAGCATATATCATCATCATGAACAATGTAGCGATAATCATGCAAAGTCATATACCACAAATCAGATTCATCATCTATAAAATTCTAATTATTATGAATTAAGATATCAATTTGAGCCAGAAGATATTCAATTCAAATTCCAGCACCATTCTAACTCTATCTGAGAAAAGTTTGAAGAAGTTTTAAGTTCCGGTCGTTTTCGAAGGATCACGAATCCTTCTCACAGTAACTAGAAAAATCGATGAAGCATAAAATAAACAATATTCGACATAGAAAATTGGAACTTAAAAAAGGGCAATAATATAGTTTTCAAGAGAACACCCAAACAAAATATATATATATGAAAGTACCTTTTGCTGTTTGTTCCGAAAATCGAAGAGCTACTAGCAGCTTAAGAGATTGAACCGCGACTAAAAATGGAGAGGAATAGACGCAAGACTTCTCTTTTAGATTTCTGCTGAAGTAGACAAAAAAATTAAGACTGATGGAGGGAACAGAGCACACAACTGGTTTGGGTTGAGGGTTTAGGGTATTCGAAAAGGTTAATTTCAAGTTGCCCCTCAATGTTTTAGGAAACATCAACATAATCATTTAAAAAAAAACAATTGTCCATGCTGACAAATATTCATCATGTTCTTAAGAGAATAAACGTTGTATTACATTGTTTCAAATAGTATTTACGCTCTCTTACTTCAAGATTTGTATATAATTAAATCATTCAAAGGTTCATATTGTAATTGCATATTAATAACAAATGAATTGACAAAAAAACCCACTAACACACACGCGCACACACTTAGGCCTCGTTTGGTTGAAGTACAAAAAGATGGCATTGGATAATTTCATTGTAAAATTATCCTAATACATTGTTGGGTACCCACAATTAATTGTAGGATAAATTTAATGGAGCCCATCATTTAATCCGACACGCTGTCAAAATCTTATAACGATGGGAGCTGTGGGATAAGCTAAAACTGCTATTCACAGGATAAGAAAAAAAAACCCTCAAATTTTCTCTCCAACCCTCTCAACCCCAGCCTCTCTTCCTCCAGATCTCATCTGTTCATGCAGTGAGTCTCTTCAAATCTTGACTAAAAATTTTCAATTTTTTTTATTTGTTATAATTATTTAATAGGATGAATTTTCATGTTTTGTATGGTAGCTGAGTGTTCCTTAGTTTCTATTTTAATTTTCATGTTTTAAATCAATTTTGGAGGTTAATTGTTTGTGTTGAGTGAACTATTTTATGGATTTGTTCATGGGAAAGAGTAGCTCCACGAAGGATTTTTTTTGGGTTTTGACTAAAATTCAGGATGAATTAAAAAGAGACATTTATGTAGAATTTCTTTTATTTTTATTATATTTGTTGATTATACTCTTGTTAAGTTTATAATGATACTATTTTGTAAAATATAAAAAAATAAGGGAAGATTTTGCATTTTTTTAACAAATTTATCAATAATTATTTATTTAAGTTAGATTAAATTCCATGTCATTTTAAAATAAATCTAAAATAATTTTGGTAAATTAATATATAAGACATATTATTAGTTACTAATCAATCACATGGCATACCAAACACAAGATATGATTATTAATAGTTCAATCTAATATTACACCAAACACAATATAGTATTATATATAATCCAATGTTATCCAATCCAATCTGTCATACCAAACGAGGCCGTAACACACAAACCCCTAACACACTGTTTTTAGATCTTGAAAAACCGTAAGACACACACTCACACTGTTTGCCGGAAGCTGCTGGAACTGCTCGTGCCTCAGGAAGCTGGCGCTGCTGCTCGTGCGTCATGCGCGCCGCAGGAAGCCACTGGAACTGCTCACGATCGAGACCGCGCTGGTGCTGCTGTTCGTGCATCGTGCGTCGGTGTTGCACGTGTGCCTGGCTGTTGCTCGTGCGCCTTCAATTCACGGTGGTTTTTATGTCTATTGAATACGCTATTTCGTACTATTAAGATTTAGTGATTATTATTGTAACCTGTCTTTTTTTTTTTTGTTTATCATAAAAGTTAAAATGGTTGACATGTGTATAATTATTTTTCTTTAAGGTATTAATAACCAGATTTATTTATTTTTATTCTTGAGTAATGATTAAATTTATTTGGTTTGAAGATAAAATTTGACAATAATTTAAATAGAGGAATTGGATAATAAGGGTATGTTCGTAATTTTATTAATAATATATGGATATATTGGACAATCAACAATTATTTTTATATGACATGTTCAGGGTCAATATCTTGACTTATGTGCTCAAATGATATAATGATAATTACATGTTAAAATTATAATTTCTATTAAAAGAAATTATTTCGTTAATAAATGAAAGTGTAAATGTTTTTTTTGAAAACATTAAGAATTTTTTGTCGCTTTATTTAAACGTGATAGATATATTAGCCCTTTTTACTTATGAATATACAAAAAATAATAGGACCTTGCTACGTTACAGACTCTGTATGTAACGTAGCAAATGGGGAGCATCCAGAGTCTGTAACGTAGTAAATAGGGAGCATCCACGCGTTGCAGGAGAGAGGAAAAGTTGTTGGAACTTAGCTGATACAAGACCAATTTGCACTGAGCTGTTACGTACAGAGTCTGCAACGTAGTTTTGTCCAAAATAGTAATGATCTAAGGGCAAATGGTGGTGAAAATTAGGGGTGGCCATTTTCCTGTTCGGTTCGGTTCAGGCTCCGAACCGAACCGAACCGGAACCAATCGGTTCTTAAAAACTCAAACCGAACACGAACCGAATTGTAGAACCGAACCGAACCGAACCAAAATATTTCGGTTCGGTTCGGTTCGGTTCTACAATTCGGTTCGGTTTGATTCAGTTCGGTTCTACGACACATTAGGTTAATTATTAAAGTTTATCATTTTGGGATATGTGGGTTATTGTTTTTTTATTCTCTCCCACACTCTAACATCATCACAGGCAAAAAATTGTTTGTATCAATATCTATAATTTTTAATTCCTTGGATGATTGCCACATGTGAGACTTTATGGTTATCATTTACAAATTGTCCAGCTTTTGTTTTAGGTGAGGTCTACACAATTGAAAAACAATAATAAAAGTTGCAACGAAAGAATAAAAAATTCAACATAAGAAATAAATTAAAGAAACAATGATAAAAGTTGCAATGAAAGAATAAAAAATTCAACACAAGAAATAAATTATGGAAGACAATTAAAGGATAGAATGGACCATTACCATTTGAAGGGAAAGAGATGTGAGCAAAAACGTCCAGATCTTGGTGAAGGGAGATGATGATAGTGGCTAGTTGAAAGTAGTGACAGTAGTGATGGGAGAGGTTTTGGGAGTGTCGGCAGTGTTGTGGATCTAGGAATAATCGAAAGTAGATCTAGGGATTGTTCTTTATGTTTGCTATCTTTCACGCTTGAAGAGATGCGCCATCGCTGACCGTGATGCAAATTGCAAGGGATTCAGGGAGAGGCCGTGAGTCACCAATCTGAGGAAGGAGATAGCTGGATTTTGGAGTTTAGGTTTAGGAATTAGGGTTACGAAATTAGGAATTACAAAGCAGGTGATTTTTGAATTAGCATTTTATATTTTATATTTTATATTTTGAATTTTTATTAAATTAATTTGTAAATAAATGGATTGAACCGATCGGTTCTTCGGTTCGGTTTGGTTTTGAACCGAACCGAATGTAAACCAATCGGTTCTTGAAATTCCAAACCATTCGGTTTTTTATCTTAGAACCGAACCGAATTAAATTATTTCGGTTCGGTTCGGTTCGGTTCGGAAAAAACCGAACCGTTTGCCCACCCCTAGTGAAAATGACATGTGACATTATTTAATTAATCCATAGTTTCCAACATTATTATTCAAAGTCATAAATTTCTAGAGCTCCACTAGATCATTACGTACCGAGTCTGCAACATAGTTTTGTCCAAAATAATAATGATCTAAGGGCAAATGGTGGTGAAAATGACATGTGACATTATTTAATTAATCCATAGTTTCCAACATTATTATTCAAAGTCCTAAATTTCTACAGCTCCACTAGATCATTTTTTTGCAAAAAAAAAAAAATAAGAAAACAAAATATAAGGCTCATTTGATATTAGTTTTGAAAGATTCAAAAGTAATTTAAAAAAATCAAAAGTTAATTTTTTTATTTGGTAATTTTTTTAAAAATTACTTTTATCAAAACCACTTTATCCTCCAATAAATTTAGAAAAACAAATGATGAATTGCTTTTAAAATCTGACTTTGAGAATCAATTTTTTACATAATACTTTTTTACGTATATTCTCATCGTATATTGTCCAAATCTAAAATTATTCTTAATTACACACCGACTATACTGGTAAATAGTAGGCAACGGATTGGTGACAAGTTAAGTATGAAACAGCATGGCAAATGGATAAGGTACGAGGTAACACTAGTTACATTAAGAAAACAATATATGCTACAAAACATTTTAGGAAAATGCTATTTACGCCGAGTCAAACCCCAAACTAAACGCACAACTTTATTAAGTCAAAAACGCACCGTTTGCCTTCTGCCAAAAATTCATCGTTTGTAAAGTTTTTCTCCTTCCCATCATCGATGGAAATCTCCAGCCAAACTTTTCCCCACAAATCAGCCGTTATCGATCAAGATCTCCAGCCACAATTCTTTTGAAATCGCCCACAAATCAGCCATCATGCGTACCCTCAGCCGCCGTCACTGCCACTACAGCCATTACGTGACAGCCACAACCACTCACAAAGCGGCGGCCACTTCTGCAACTGAGATAATGCTTCAATCTTTGGCTGGTTTAGGTTTTGTCTTTTTTATTTATTCATTAGCCTTTTTGTTCGTGTCTATCCTTCTCAACTGGGTTGCTGGTTTTGCATGCCTTCTTTGATTATTTGGTTAGAGTTTTTTTTTTTTAATTTTTATTGTTTTTGTTTATTGAATTAAAGCGTCAAGTTTCTGTCTTGGGCTTATTCATGTTTTCTTTGCTTCTAAAATCTCAGTTATTCTCAGTAAGAGCAAAACATGGTTGATTTCAGTGGCTGCATTTTTCTTTGTGGCTAATCTCCACGATCTTGGTCTAATCAATCTTCTGAAGAAGTAAGACCACATCTAGTCTTCCACCAAGCCCAATGGCATTACCGATCACTGGACACCTCCACCTCCTTGCCCTAGTATCTCACCAAGGACTTCACAAACTTTCCATCCGCTACGGACCCTTAATTCTTTTGTTCCTTAGCTCAGTCCCATGTTTTCTTTGCTTCTATCCTATAGGATGAAGTTAAAACCAACAATTGGTCCTCAAAATGGCATCGTTGCGTGAAGAAAGTAAATTTGATCCTTAAACGGCGTCGTTTTCTCAAGTTCGAGGTAAATAGCGGAACTCAACATTTTATCTGGAAATTTAAATTTCAAATTGTCCCTTGATTAATTAAATATTTTTTAATTATTCTCTTTAGTTTTGAAAACCTCAAATTATCTCTATTTTTATTAAAAAAGTATGAGAAATATGGGGATGAGTTGATGTTTTTTTTTTTCAATTTTTTAACAAAAATAAGTGGTGAATTGGGATTTTAAAAAAATAAAGAAGATAATTTGAAGACAGGGCGAGATAGTAATGATGTATGTTAGATGGAAGATCAATTTTTGTTAAGGCTAAATGGTAGAAAATATAAGTAGCGAAAAAAGACTATTGATTTGAGATTTAGCTCACGAAATCTGACAAAAGGAAATAGACAACCAAGTGTGGCGTGTTCGTAAAATAGCTACTGGGGCATCATCTTTCTTAACTTCGTCTTTCTTAAAATGTAAACGCAAATTTCGTACATACACCATAACTTTTTTCCACCATTGTAATTCGTGAATTCACACAACAGGATTGTATTTTAATATTAGTGAAATCACATGGATATGGATATAAAAAATATGAGAAGGTAGAAATTCAATCAAAATCGAATGAGATACATAATAATAAAGAAGTATTAACAAGGCAGAGTACATAAGCATCAACTAGAGAAACATAGTATACACGTTCATTGATATGGAGACAAAAGAGTACCCAAGAGTATAGTATAAAATAGTATTACAAGAAAATGGGTAAAATAAAGAATACATAGTATAAACATAGTTAAGCAAATCCATGCACATGATTTATCTAAGAATCAAATACCATACAGCTGAACTGAATGCTTTTAATAAATAATGCATAACAAAGTTGCACTCTAAATGGGCAAAAACGCAAACTCTCGTACATCCCCTGATGACTACATTAACAAAACTACATTGAATGCTTTTCAGAACAACCAACAGCAGACATTACACATAGAAAGATTACAGAACTACGCGAGACGACTGAATTAAGTGATCAAAGTAAAGAGAGGATGGTGGATTTTTTTCAGTGCCCCTTTTTGTGATGCATTCTAAGAACATGAATCATTTTGTACCTCTATCAATACTAAGAGAAATTCTTAGATAATGTGTCAACAAAACAAATATATAAGTTTGTTAAACTATCATCCATTCTAGGGTTTGGAACTGCTTAGGGAGGCAATCACCCTGGTTGAACAAGAAACTGGCGTGCAGAAGCATCTGCTTTCTCAAGTTGGATTTTTTTTTTCAAAAAAAGGAGGATGTCACGATTTTTTTTTAATTAAATCAATTATCTTAGTACTCTCTGATTTGCGCCAAGCAAAATCCAATCATGTAATTATCTCATAATACATGTACTTATACATCAAAACAATTTAAACATTTCAAACCCAGCCAGAAGAAAATGAACATTTGAAATTGAAGTCTCACTGGTCTCCTGTAACTAATGTTATATGCGGGATAGAACAGCAGACTAGCAGTAATCACTATATTGATATACCATAACACCATACAGCTTTATTGTGGTGGAAATCCAAGATCTCGTATTATCTTAGAGAAATGGCAGCACAACCCACCTGCACTTTTTTCACAAACTGAATGCATTCAAGTAATACAAAAATTGAACTGAATGCATTTGTGGTCCCTGCAAGCAAGGAACATCGATCACAAGAGTTTCAATGAAAAAACATTGGATAAAAGTTTGATGAACAGCAGATCACAAAAATGTGCAATTCAAAACAACATGCAGGCCTTGGAGATACTGAAATGAAAGAGAAATGGTAAACATCAAATGCTACCTTGCCAAAAATGAAAGCTTTTGCAACATAGGATGAAAGTAGAATTTTCTAGTAAAATCTCATCAACTCTCATCATCTAACAGAATTGTAGACTCATTGCCAATTCCAAGGTCCATTAAAGATGCCATTTCATCATCAAGCAATAATGGTAAAGGGGAACCCTGTAGATTGAAAGACAGAATTGCTTAACAACAAAGCAAATTGGTAGCATAGAAAATTTTTTAAGCATGAATATTCTAAGTTATAGAGTACTCAATTAAAGAGGAAGTATCCTTGGATAAATTCACAATTTTCTATATCAAAATCTTTTTGCATTTTAAACTTTAGACAGGTGTCAGAGGAAAATTTGAAATTGAAGAAAGCTGGAAAACACAATTCAGAAGAGCCCATAAAGTTCTAACCCAAGTAAATTCACACAATCAAAGTGAAAAACTTAGTAGAATGACCACAGAAAAAGTAGCAGACACCATCTACCAAAATCTTCTTCTTCCTTACATGCTAAGGCATTAATCAATGTCAAGATATTATTGAGGGATTATATAGACAAACCTCCTCCTGAAGAAATAATTTTGGCTTGATCAACTTCAACTTGAAAAAGCTCTCACAAAGAATTTTTAACTTGCCAACCTAATATGAATGAATCATTTGAAAAATAAGTATTTAAAATATGCAAATATTGTGGCCAATATGAAGGTCTAGAGAAAAGGTAGGGAAAATAACTGTGGTACTGGCTGGCAATTTCTTTGTCAGCGGGGGCTTCTCGCCAATTGATGCAGCTACACATTTCAGAATGATAGCTGCATATTTATGCATACCAAATGAGTGCTAACACTACGTAAAAGAACAGAAAAGAAATCTAAGATCCATACAAATAAGTCCTGAAGACATTTTCTGATCTCCTGCTGATCCTGTCGATGGCCTCTCATCCTCAATCCCATGGAATTCCTTAAGCTCACCAAACCTGTAAGCAAGTTCGCGTCGATAATAAGCATGATGAACATCATTAATGGTTTAATGATGGATAGAAATTGCCATCAAGTTTGTGATAGAGTCTAGCAGTCATTTTAACCTAGATATGGGTTCAAGCCTTCTCAGTCACTTGACTATCCCAAGCATGGTTATGAACTGGCCATAATTAACTGGAGAAATGCTATACTGGAGTATACTACCTAGGATGTAGTCGCTTGATTTCTTCTGGATTATCATGTAACTTTGACATAACTAAGCGAACATATCTGCAAAAAAGATTCTTTATCACATCCTTTATTTCATTAAAACACCTGCAATGAGCTCTCTTGTCATATAACATTGATATCTGAGTTTTCTGTTCACCCTATCATTTTCGATCATAAATCATGTGAAATGCCATTCTACTAATGGAGTGGAACTGAACAGAGAATAATTACCGGATCTCAGATTCCTTCCTTTCACGAGGGCTAACCTGAAAAGTTTATTAGATAAGATTATCACATGCAAAATGAATCTTGCAAAGGAGTAAAAATGTGGATCAGATCAAAGTTCAAGAGTTCACCTCACTCCCATTTAGTATTTTAATCTTTCCTAATCGTGCAATTATTGCAAATCTTGGGATACCACCCCTTCCTGGATCAGATACAGGGTTCTCAGAAAGCCTGATATCCTTCAATGTGAAAAACAGAAGAGGAATCAGAACATAAGTCATTCACAGACCTATGATTTTCTGCATATGTATGCATGGAAGTATATATGTTCTTCTGAGCGTATTTGTGTGAGTGTGTGTATGTGAGAGAGAGAGAGAGAGAGGTATTGCTTTAGAGCTCTAATCATTTAGCTTATGACCTAGGATTTAATCCAGATAAATGATCAACCATCTGTATAGATATTTTTACCCAAAGATCCCAAAAATTCATGGCTATCATAAATGTTGAGGTTACTGTTATTCACTCATGAGACAATATCAAGCAGATTTGAAAATTTGAGGGAGGTTCACAGGATAAACTTTACCATCAACTTCGGAAAGGAATCCAGTGAGTCAATTGAAGCCAGATCTTCAATCATATTACTTGCTGAAGCATGTAATGAGAAAGCAAAAATCAGAAAATACACAACAAATGAAACATGAGAACTGGTAGGTAGTTTTTTTTGAATTACCCAGAAGAAGGCAGCACAGATTCTGAAACGGCAAGTAGCTTTCTTCATGAGATTCATGTGCACTGACCAGCTCATGTATTGTATCATTATTCGGATAATAGATACGATGCAGATTGTTCTTGTTCAGATAAAGTTGCTCTAAACTGAAAGCAGAAACCGCGATATAATAGTTGCCAGCAGAATATAGCAACTCCAATTGAAAATATTATGCTATAAATTCCTGACGGAAGAGAAAAAGTACTTTCCAACCTTCTTATCTGACAAAGCTTAAGGATTTCACTCCATTCAGCTATACAGTTATCTTCTAAGTTCAAAAGTTGCAGATTATCAAATCCTTGCACAATAGGTGACGAAACTGGCTGCAAAGTAGAGAGCAAGATAACATTGTCTTTATGTAATAACTCTACAACCAAGAATTATCAATATTTGATGAGTATTACCGTAATTTCGCTTATGCTATTCCCCATAAGATGTAGCTCTTCAAGTGCCGGCAATGAATGCTCAAGTATTTCAACCTGCCATAATAAAAAGGTGGTATTCTACAAATGAAGTACAAGCCACTACCCAAAAAAAACTGTGTAAAATTAAAAGATAAGCCCTTGGCCTTTCTTGGTCAGCAGCAGAAAGTTGGAGAGATGCTAAGTATTGATAAGAATAAAATGATGCTTTGCATCAATTCCTGCCAATAAATATAAATCATCACGCTCAAATAGATGGCTGGGAGGTAAAAAACACAGAAATCTTCTCCCAATCCAGGGACTCCACGTTCGGGGACATGAAGGCAGCACCAACGGCGATTGCAATAACAGCAAGGGCCACACTTTTCAGGCAACCATGACCACTTGACAGCTTGCCAGATACAAGCTTACAATACTTATCTGCATTCCGTGAGAGTGATTGACGAGCAGCATCTGCTGTGCCACCTATTCCTTTCTCATTCTACAAGGAGGGGAGAGAGAAAAAAAAATCCAAAATTTAATCCAAAATTACTAGCACTTCCTCATATAACCAAATAATATCTCATTAGTAAAGTAAAAGAGAAACTCGAGACAATGATAGCAATTCAATATCCTAAAACAACAACAGGATACCTTCTGTCTGAAACTCTTCAGAGTTGCCCTAAACGGGTCAAGAGGGGACAGTTTAGCAGAGTGCTCCTTCCATTCCTCAGAAAGTTTTTTCAAAACCTTAACACTACCTTCTAGATTGGCCTCATAAAGCTTGTCCTGTTCACATACAGGTAGAATGAGAAGACTATATAAATTCTACATGGCAGGCCATAAAGGGAAATGAAGAAACCATCTTGTATCAGCATAAAGAGTTTGGTAAGAATAGCTCACCCAGTGCTTGTAACAATCAGCACTTTGGGTTAAACACCAGATGAAAATGCCAGCTGCCTCATTGGATAAATCGGGAGTGTTAATAAATCGAATTTTGGAGAAAATTCGAGTTATGCTGACCCAAAAGGCCCGGCCCGACAGCAGAACATTAAAACCCAACTAACGGTCAAGATCCACAACTGACTCATCCAACGGTGACGAACAACGCAATTCTCATTTTTATACAATCATCTTAGTTTCGTTTCAAACCTCACCGCCTGCTGTGTGACTCTCTGCTGCTAGGGTTTTCTAGGATTTCCTTCGGGTTCTCCTGTAGCATTTGCAAACATGGTGAGTTCATATTGCACTTCTACCACTAGCCCTTTTGCGTATTCTTCTTTACATCTTCTGGGTGTTTGTCATTTAATTGATCTATATATTATTCTTTTAAAGAAAAAAGCTTTTTTTTGGTTTTTTTTGTTATATTTTATGATTCCCGTGTGCTTTTTTTTTTTTTACGAGGCTACTATTTTGTATGTGTTTTTTTTTCCTTGTGTTTCTATTGATTCATGTTAAACATCTAGTTTTGGGAATTGATAAAATCTAGTTCTAGCAAAACTAAAATGTCCATATAGATTTTTTGTGATGCTATCTCTTAACTTACTTGTTAACTTTAGATTTTCTTTGAGATATTGACGAGTGGTAGCTAATAGTTAATCTAAAATTTTCTGTTACATCTTAAAATCTTGTGTACATATCCATATCTTTCGTGTGTGATATGATAAATGATATACTGTATTTGTATGTACAATAAAAATTTAAAAGTCAGTAACAGAGACATGGAGGCCTAACTGAGAATTTGAGATTTTTGGCAAAAAGTGAGGATTGTTTGGCTATTTTCTAGACTCTCCAGTTCTCTGTAAAATATTTAGCTACTACCATACATACATAATGTTGATAGAAGTACAAGATTATTGTGATCAATATAACCAAATATTAATTTGCAAATATAATTTTGTTTTTGCTTATATATTTATATTTTCCGGTCAATAATGTTGCTCCTGTCTTTTTATTTGTGAATGTGGGAATAGGTTCTTCAAAATGATATTGATTTGTTGAATCCTCCGGCTGAGCTTGAGAAGAAGAAGCACAAGCTTAAGCGTCTTGTTCAGTCACCCAATTCCTTTTTCATGGTAATGTGCCTTCTATTAATGTTTTATTGTTGATGTTGTTACTGTGTCAGAATCTTCTGTTGGAATGATAATAGGCTTATTTTCCAATTCTTCCAAAGGTTGTGATATTTTAATTCTAAAGTTTTTATTTGTGGAAGTACAAAATCTCAAATGTCTTGTTCATAGCATAATGATGATAAGAAGTGGACTTCTATGAAATAGTATTTGTTTTAAAATCAAATGTTTGTTATGAGTTTGAATTCCATCTTTAAGTCATAACTCGGTGTTGACTCTTTTTTCTTCTCAAGTAAAATACTACTAAATTAGTGCCAATGTATCTGGCTGAGTTTGGTTGTTTTAATTCTTTTTCGTATTATACAATTTGTTGGACTGACTGCTTTTTCCTTTTCACATTATTGATGAAGGATGTGAAATGTCAGGGTTGCTTCAACATGTAAGTTTCTTGAGTTTCTATTTACATTTTCATTTAAATTTATAAATAGATATCGACTCTCACTTTTTGGTTTGTCTGTAAATGCAGAACAACTGTTTTCAGCCACTCTCAAACTGTTGTGGTTTGTGGCAACTGCCAATCCGTTCTGTGCCAGCCCACTGGTGGTCGTGCCAGACTCACTGAGGGATGCTCGTTCAGAAGAAAGGGTGACTAAGTGTTGCCTAAATGATAGATCTTTTCATTTTGGTTATGATGTATTAATTTTGGTAGAAGTTTTAAGGTTAGACAGTGTTTTATCCTTTTGTTTCAAATTTAATTTACTCGATGTAGTGGATGATCTTATGTTTGGAAGAAAATATTTTTAAGTGAATGTTTTTTAATCATGTCATCTTGATTTTTTACACCTTGAATGAGGATACAACTATTCATGGACTATGTCGTGTCCATATATGAAAAGGTAAACATAAGTTACCCAACCCTTTAGGAAACGCCATCTGTGCTGAAGTTTATGAATGAGTTTTAGGATCTCTGTTGACAGTGTTGGACCGGCTTGCATCTTTTAACTAGTGCCCAGTGTAATTAGTAATGCGCATTCTGTATTAATTTTGGGTTTTGTGAATTACAAATTTGTGTTGTGTTGTGGCCGTTACTCAGGTGACCTTTAAATTTATGTGTTGTCCGGGCACTGGTAAGTGGTAACTCCTTTTATGATAACCAACGTGGATGAAACAAATTTGATTGTGTTGAATTTATGACTGTCAAATGTCTTAATGCCTTTAGTTCAATGTTATTCTAGTCCTCAAAAATCTTTATTCTTTCAAATCTGCAAAATTAAAATTAATGGGTCAACTGGGTCAATATAAGTCAATTTCGGAATGAGTAGAATTTAGTTTGGAATCAAAATGTCTTCTTTTGGATTTGTTCCTTTGCCTGTTCCAATGATAGAATCGTAGCCTGAAGCCCCGCAGCACTATTTCCATCTGCAGTTGTATTTGGTTCACCAGTTGGTGCCTGTTTGCTAACCCAGGCGTGCCCAGGGGAGGCGAGAATTGGGGTTGTTGCATTTCCAAGTAGGGACAAGGGATGAGGATCTTTTTAGGGTCCTTTTGTTGTCGAAGTTTGAAATTAAGAAAGTTAGAGTAATGAAATAAAATTTAGTAGTGTGTAGTAAATATGAATATATATGATTTTTAAATAATAATTTTGATAAAAATGATCAAGATAATAGAGATTTTTCTCTTTCATTAAATTAATTTAGTTTTCAAATAATGGCTGTAAATGTTTATCAAATATACTAGTTCTATAAAAGTTATATAGTTCGTTTGGGAGTGTGATGAGGTAATTGGGCTGTCAAAGTCTAGCTACTAAAGTGTTTGGTAATACTTATAGATAGGTTTTGATAATTTAGTAAAAAAAATTTACTAATTTTTATTCTACAGTTGTAGTTTTTACTCTATAGCAGCTGCAACTTAAAAAGTACAATATCTCACTCTCAAACACACTCATAATGGTCTAAGTTCAATAACTTAATTGGCTTCTTGTAGTGGGAAATATTGTTCCATACCATGAGTTTGTCTTTTAATTTTATATGAAAATGTTTCGGGAAAACACATTTTAAATTTGGATTTAATTTGGACTAACTGTTTTTTTTCCAGCAAATTACTTAATTCATAATCAATTATTTTAAAAAAAATTATATGTTATTTTCTATCTAACAAAAATAAATTGTACAAATTTAGAATAATATATTGTTGTCTTTTGATTTTTTTATTGATTAAATATTTTTATATTTAAAATTACTTTGAGATTATAATTTAAAATATGTGTTATTTCAGCCAATAATTAAAACTAAAAAACGTATCACTCACATAATTTTTTAATTTGTCTATAGGGTAATAATAAAATTGAAAATAATTAAAAAAATAACACAATAATACTATGAGTTTTAATAATAAAATAAATCAAATGAAAATTGAGAACTTAAAAAAATTTATCTAAATAAAAGGATATTTTCAAAAATAAAATGAATATAACTTAAAAAAGAATTTTATGAGGAGGTCATATGCCAATAGTCCAACTCTTAAAGAAGTGAGAAGACGCGTCCATTGAAGCCAATATTTGATGAAACGTCACCATCATGTTGATAAGTTCATAAACTAATTGACTGCTGAATCATCATATAATTGAAATATAGTCAATTAGCCGTTGGATGTGGTTAGATGTGGAGTGAGAAACTAAACAATAGAAGATCGGATGGTGGGATGACGGGAGATGTTTGTTACAGAATCTGTATCATAGACATGTCCTCATCATATAATTGAAATATGAATTAAAGTTCACCTTTTTATCCTGGAAATCTTTTGACATGGTGGTAGTGGATGATACTGAACAAATCAAACTAAATAAAAATAACATTGATAAAAAGAGTTTTTTTTTACAATAATGCTATACATCTTAAATTTTTTATTTTAAAAAATTATCTCAAATGATGTGTCATTAATTGAGTGATTGATAATTCTTTACAAGATTCAAGTGAATTAATTGTATTATCTCACCAATCAATTGATAAATAACATATTATTTGGGATAAAAAAATTAGAATGTGTTGCATTATTCTTTTTTTTATTGCGGGTGTTGTTATTATTTTTTATATAGTCATTTTTAAATTATATGATTTTAAAAAATTAATTTTTAATATTATTAAATCATACGACTTTATATTTTATTAAAAAAAACCTAATAAATCTTATAATTTAAGAATACGTTGGTATTAAAACAAATGAAGACGTGCATGCTTGAAAATGATTGTTATAAGAATAATGATATTTATCCATAAAGGACATACTGTAGCCACAGAAACTGCAGCGGAAGCAAATTGTTGCCGTTTTTGTAGCCCATGGTTCGGGAGGGGAAAAAAATGGAGAAGAAAAAGTTGGCCACAGTTACGTCAAATATCTGAACTCGAATAATAATAAGTAAAATCACTTGGCCCAGTTGACATCCCAACCATGTATGAGCCTTTATTTAGCACACATCCAATTTTTTAAAAAATAATTATAAAATAATAAATTAAGAAGAAATTTTGGAGAAAAAATCAATTGAATCCTTCTTTATTTTTTTTCTTTTTTTTTCTAAAGACTTAGGTTTTCAACTATTTGATCACTAAGGTCTTGTTTTGAATTGATATTAGGTATTTGTATCTTTAAAGTTATGATATTAAAGTATGGATAAATACTAACTACTATAGTTAGAAAGTTAAGTTAATTTAATTTTACACTTGTATCATAAAAAATATATTCTATTTTTAATAATTTTGTTAAAATTATTATTTAAAAATTATTTCCGCTCCATATTATTAATTTTTGTTTTATAGTTGTAATTTTTTCCTATAGCATTTGTATTTTAAATGTTACCTTATTTCAATACCAAATAAAGGGACTCTACTCCCTTGCAACAGTTACAAGGTATCACCTGATTTTTTTTTTTATGGTTGCAATTTTTGATCATTGGATTCAATGAAAATATATATTTCAAGGGTAGAGATTCGTTTATTTGAATATTAATATTACGCTCCCTGTTATTTATCAAAAACGCAAAAGAGCTAAAGAATTAAATTTTTTAGCACATAAGTCCAAATTGTTTAAAATTTTATGTTGTTTAATTAGTAGTGAGTTTTAAAAAATAAATTTTATTTTAATATTATATATTTTATTTAAAAAATTAATTTTTAATATTATTTATTCTCATTTCATTTAATATTATTTAGTGACAGGCTTATTGTTGTTTTTAATCTTTCAAAAAATTAAAAAAATTTATATAAACTAAAATAATTAGTAGTGACATTAAAAAATTAATATAATTTTTAATATTAATTATTTTTGTTTTATTTAATATTATTTATAGTATTTATTTTTGTTTTATTTAATGTTATTTAGTTATAGACTTATTATTATATTTATCTTTAAAAAACTAAATAATATTAAATAAAATAAATAATTAGTTGTGAGTCTTAAAAAAATAAAATTTTTAATTAATATTATTTATTTTATTCAAACGGATCAATTTTTAATATTATTTATTTTATTAAAAATAAGTATTTTTAATATTATTTATTTGATTTTATTTAATGTTATATAGTCATAGGCTTATTATTATATTTATTCTTTCATGAAACTAAATAATGTTAAATAAAATGAAATAATCAGTAATGAGTCTCAAAAAATTAATATTATTTTTAATAATATTTATTTTATTTTATTTTATATTATATTACTTAGTCATAGATTATTATATTTATTTTTCAAAATTAAATAATATTAAATAAAATAGAATAAGCAATTGTGAGTCCTAAAAAATAAGTATTATTTTTAATATTATTTATTTTATTTAAAAGAATATATTTTTAATATTTTTATTTTATTAAAAATATTAGTGAATATTATCTAGTCATATGCTTATTGTTGTATTTATTCTTTTAGAAGTTAAATAATATTAAATGAAATAAAATTACATTTTAATAGATCACCAGCCAAACAACATAAACTTATAAATAAATTATAAATAAAAAAGTAAATAATATTAAATAAAATAAAATTACATTTTAAAAAGTCGTCTACCAAAACACTTAATGTTAAAAATAAACTGTAAATAAAAAAGAAGATAAGGGGTTAAATAAAATTTGACATCACAAAAGATAAAAATTATAGGTACCTTACAACTGTTACAACATAGGCGGACCCTAAATAGAGACTAAAAGTTGTTTTAACATAAGTTTGATTTGCCTTTCAAAAAAAAAAAACATAAGTTTGATTTGATAATTTTACTTTAATAAGGTAAAAATATCAAAGCACTAATAAAATTATCTTAACATCAAAACGGTTTTTATTTTATACTAAATTTGTTATTTCTATAAATAAAATTATTGGTAATGCTTTATTAGCGTGATAATTAATCTTTAATTAAAATAACAAAATAACTTCGTGATATGACATCTTAAAAAATTTATCGGAATATTGAATTGATATCTTGATGACATGATATCTTAGCCATAAATTACTATAAAGAGATGTATGACAAAAGATGATAAAAAAAAAAAAAAGCGTAACTCAACTCACAACTGAATCCAAATTCATTAATATTAGGGTTATTGTTCGTGCCGATCATGCGTTTGTTACCTAGTAACTTTTCTAATTCAAATATGGGGCAAAATCATAATTTTGCACCAACCATCTCACATCAAATCACAATACCAACCATACCAAACCGTTAATTAGTACTTGTTTATTGGCCGAGTATCAACTGTCATGTGCCAATTGGTTGCTTCATCAAGAAAGTTAATGCAACCCTACCCAAAATTCCGGTTTGGAAAGGTACACCCGACTTAATAAAAGAATAAATTTAGCGTAAACCGATCTGGAATCACTTGCTATCTTGAACAATCATATATATCAATTATGGATTTAATTTAGGAAAATTATCATTGGTTTACGCTAAATTTATTTTTTTATTAAAAATATTATAACACTTTTAAGAGTACATCAATCGTCCACTCTAAATTAACAAAAATTATCCGCCCATCACTAAATTGCTAGCTGTCATTTGAAAGTTAACAGAGTTGTAGCGAATTGATAATTTTACAGTTAAAAATTATTACTTATATATTTTTAAAATATTTTATTATCACTCATATACCTTGAAATGATCACTTATATCACATAAAAAGATCAAATTACCCCTCTAACATCATCATATTTAAATACCATCCGCAGCCGAGGTTCTTATAGCAATTTTAGGTTTTGATGTGATGATTGATGAACCACGCTCTTTTGTCCTTCTGAGTTGGCTTCTCTCATGCCTGCTTTTTGAGGCCTTTGCTGCTTCTTTACGCTATCTCCTTTTATAATTAATTGCCAAACAACTCGAAATCCTAACTGCTTTAACGCTTTGATGGTTTTTTTTTTGAAACTGATTAAGTATTAGATGGTTACTGTATTACACAGAGATATATACAACAACTGCTATGACAGCAGATCATTACACTAATATTACAATCAAATATATATACATGAGACTTATATTATTACAATTCTATTCTATGAAGTACATGCCCATACAAATACTCCTCACAGAGGAGGAATGTCTCTACTCCACTCGCATTCCGCAAGGGAGAAAGAGGTTATAAGTCTCCACACAATTAAATTTAATTGAGGGAGGTTGAGTCCGTGGGGACTTGAACCATTGCCCTCATAGTCATGCTTAACTTTGAGGGCAATGGTCCACCACTGGACTACAAGCCCAAGTGGCAACGCTTTGATGGTTAAACCTTATTTTAGCGAGACTACAAAAAGGTTTCGATAAAACCATTGTATCATTTCATAGAATTTAATCGAAATAAGCGTACGAAATTCATGTACAATAGTTATATTTCGATGAAAAAACTTTTGAGAGAAGGGAATCATCCAAAATGCCTCTTGCTGGGATCAAGTCCTCGCGTATGTAAAATTGGGAGTAAATTTTCTTTTAAGATGTTTAGAAGTATATGAAATTTTATTGTGAGTCATGATATCTCGACTGCATCATCAAGGTTCTTGCATATTTTTAATTTATTATATATTATCATTTGAAAAGAAGGAAACAAAAAAAAACCCATTAAATTGAAGAACATGAATATATCCCTTTGAAAGCCGTGCTTGATCGACCAAATTATAACGTAGAGAAGAATTGAATATAAGTGCTTGTCCCACAAAAAGATGCCAAATGGAAATGCTCCATGAATTCATAGACAAAAGAATCGATGCCAAAGCAAAGCAGACGGCATAAAGTCTTTCAGAAATAGAGAAAACTTATGAATGATTACTTGCAAATGGATCCTATCAAAGACTTGTAACAGTAGAATCTTGACTTGGTCTTGGTATATTAAATTGTTAAATTCAATATAATATTTTGAGAATGAATGAAGCAGAGAGGAAGAAATTAATAGGCCGGTGATAGCATCCAACCAACCGAAAGCTCTCACATGGGGCTTGACGTTATTAATTCATTGCCATTATGAACACTGCAAATATGGTGGCTGTTGGTCAACAGTTTAGACGCAGCAAAATATGTGTACACAATCAGTCAACAAAACTGATTATTAATTTAACTTTTCTTTCAAGTTTGAGCATAGAAATATATATTTCTGGGGAATTATATTTTTTATTATGTATATGAAGTTCAAATTTAATTCAGAAATGATGTTTAAAATCTATGAGTTCTAACTGAAGATCTCAACCAAGAATATATACGTATGCATGTACATATTAACGTATCAATTTGGCCTGGTTCGACAAGTCTTGAGCATGTGACACATTTGTGCATAAAGACATGCATGTCGGCATGCACGTGGGTGGACATCAAGTCATTTTCACATTTATTGTCACATTTATTGTTCCCCATACGTCATTCTATATGTAAACATTTTCTAATTCAAAATTTTATAGCGGAGGTAAGTTCAAAAAAAAAAAATTAATTTGTGCAGCTTAAATTTTAATTTCGCAATGTTATTAAATTTTATAATTTTAAAATTTTTTCGAATTTTTTTTTAAATTTTAAAATTTTAAACTAAAAGATTATATACAACGTGTTTACATTAAAAAAAACTTTTTATTAAATATTATGTTTATTTTTAAACAATTATTCTTTCAAATAATAGTCAATTCACCGACATAAATGTTTACCAAACAATTGGTGGTATGCCACATTGCATACATGGGAGAGAATTTTTATGGTAGATTAAAATTTGAAGAAGTTTCATTGATGATGATAATAGCATACAGTGATGTAGTGGTACCCGCATTACCAAATATTAAAGACTTTCTCCATAATTTTTATGTAGGTTATGAAAAGGAAGAACATTTAAGTTAGTTTAAACTTCGAGGTAGCTTCATTTGATAATAATGTTGTGCGGTGAAACGGTGATGCATGTCAGCATCACTTAAAGACTCTTTATATAAAAATGTACACAAGTAATGAAAAAATGAAGAATTTTATAGTTAATTAATTTTCGAGAAAGTTTACCAATGAATTTTTGGCCCAATTGGAGAGTCCTTACACTTATAATATTAAGAACAATATTTTTAGTCTCTATAAAAATATTATGAAGGTTAGTTTCAGTCCTTATTCAATTATTAAATAATTGAGTAGAAACAGTCTCGACACCCCTCGAATATTATAGAGGGAGTAGAGACAATTTCGACACTCCTCGAATATTAAAGAGGGCATAAAGAATATGAGCAATATTATGAGGGTTAGTTTTAGTCCTTCAATTATTAAATAATTGAGTGGAGGGTTTAAGGAATTTGGGTAATATTATGGGGGTTAATTTTAGTCCTTCAATTATCAAATAATTGAGTGGAGACAGTCTCGACATCCTTCGAATATTAAAGAGGATTTAAAAAATTTGGATAGCGCTTCAGAGGAGTACATGCCACGATGAAGATCACAATTATATAATTTGTTTGTAAATATTAATTGTAATATCTGAGTATAATAGTATTAAAAAAAAAAGAACTTCCAAAAAGTTTCACTAGAAAAAAATTGATGATAATTATATGTAAGTGATGTGGTGGTGGGATATCAGATCTCAAATAAGTTATGAAAAAGTAAAACTTTTATGGTAGATTAAATTTCGAGTAACCTTCATCTGACGAGTTTATTCAATCTCCTTTTGTCTGCCTGTTTTCTTCATCGTTCCACATTTATGTGTTTAACTGTGTTGTAAATTTAATTTATGAATTGTTAATAGTCAATGATCAAAATTTTTTAAAATATTTGTAAAGTCATTTTTCAACGTATCTGCTTCAGAATCAATGCTAATTGACGATAAGACAAAGAGAAAAATTTGAGGATTTGTTTTCTAGAAGATATGACAAAAGAAAGGAAAAAAACATAAAAATAGAAAAAATTGTTAAAAATAAGTTAAAAACAATATGGAGCCGCAGGCTGTTAATTTCCTAATCAAATCACGTAATCTTTCCCTTGACCCATAGTCCAAAAAAAAATGAAAAAGATGAAGAAACCTGAAAACACATTTAAATTTAAGAACATTAACTAGCCCTAATAATAGCAGTAAAAAGATTTTTATAAATGCATAATTTCTTGGAAGGCATCTGAAGACAGAAACTAACTACTATAATTTAACATAAAATAAAATAATAAATATTAAGTACAACAAAACCATTGGAAGCTCCCAATAAGATTCACCCCTTAAGTTGACTTTGATTTGTTGAAAATGATTATGACCCCACAAGGGAGTAAATTAATAATCGGATCCGGCACTCCACGATGCGTCGTTTCTTCAAAATCATATTCCCAAAAATAAAAATTTGGAGAAAATTACAGTTAGGACCTACAAGTATAGTTTATTTACAAAAATAATTTAATTATCATTTCTTCCTACTTTAGTTGCCATTAAATAAGTATTTTTTTATGTAAGATAATGTCAAAGTTATCTACATTCCACTTGATCAATCAAACACTTTCTATTCCGATGAATAATGTCGATAGAAATAGATAGGTAAGACAATGTTAATATTATTCACTACATCCAACAAACATTAACTATCACGATTAACAGTGTTGCTAGTAATAAATACGCAAGCCAATATTAATAACATAATTTGCACCAATATAGATGCTGTCTATTTCGATCAATAGTGTCAATAATAATAAATAGATGAAACAGTGTCAAAATTATCTAATACAATTAACAAACATTCAACAAATACTGTCTGCCACGATTAACAACGTCGGTAGTAATAAATGTGCAGATAATATTAACAGTCTATCAAGAATATAAATGTTGTCTATTACGATGAATAGTGTCAATAATAATAAATAAGTAAAACAGTGTCGATATCGTTCAACAGATATTTGTGTATGAAAATTAACTCAATAGTGTTGACAAGATAAAATTGCTTCTTTGAGAAGGTGTTAAGAATGACCACGCTTTCCACGACAACAAATATAAAGAATTGGCCACTCAATTCTCATCTTACTTAAGGGTATTATCGTACGAAAAATGGCAACTTTTACTACAAAAGTAATAAATGCAATAAGTGGGTTATTTTGTAAGTTGACCTAGATTTTGGTCGTTTCCATAATTTCCCCAACAATCAATAAAACCATTTTTTTTAAATAATATTAATAAATAAATAAATTGGTTAAAAAATTAATAATGATGTCCCCTATTAAAATGTATGAATAGGGGTGCCGTTAATTACCGGCCCCGCGCAAAACTCTCGGTTTCCTTGCTTTTAGGCAAGACTTGGTTATTGTTTTTGTCTTCTTCATTTGTTATCTTCTTTTCCCTTCTTTCTTTTGCTTGATTCATTCTCATACAACCACAAAAATTTATGTTCAATGCTTTCCAGTTTTTAGTTTTAGAGAAGCGAGGCCAGAACTTTGAACCTTTCATCTTCTAGACTTGCTTTATACCCAACAAAAAAACCTGTAGCTTTTTTTTTCTTTTTTTTTTTTCGTTTTCCCCCCTGAAGTTTAAACTATATTTTGGTAGGTATCTGTTACCTTTAAACGGTTGTTACCATTTTTCTGAATTATTTGATTTATTATTGTAATTGGGTTCTCATCATTTCTTGTTCTTGCCGCAGATTCCATGTCTGTGGAAGCAAGAACCGGCCGGCTCCGGCAACGTTATGATAACAATTTTCGGCTTGTTTCCGGGTATTTAATCTTGAATTTTTTGTTTTTTATGTTGGTTTTTATTCAGGTTTAATTCTTCATTGGATTCTTGTGATTGTACACAATTAATTAGGGTGTTTCCCAAAAACAGTTTTCAGAAAACAAAATCCTGAGAACGTAGGGGAAATTTTAATCTAAATTGTTTGTGAAATTTTGGACCAATGAGGAATCCTTATCAGTAACTCTTATGGTTTCTAGACAAGGGGAAGAATATTTAGTTCTATGAGAAATTTGTCTTATTTGTTGTGTTTAAAGTATTTGCATTGCAATAGTTTATCTCTTATCTGTGGGCTTTATCATTGACATTGACTTCGTGCAAACATATAATTTTATAATTTAATCTGGTGGTATATTTTGTCCTATATGTGAAATTGTCTTCCCTAAATCATTATAAAATTTGCTGGAATGAATTATTATTTTGGCGTTTCCTTTGGTAGGCGGGGGCCAGGTGTAGGTAGAAAAATGGGGAAGTATCTGAACTTTGATCCGGCGTGAAACATGATGGTGCATGTTATTTTCAAGGCTTAAATGGCTGTTCTGTTCTAGATTGTTTTAATCAACAATTGACCCAATTTCGTTTCGATGGTCTTTTTGTAATATGCACAAATGTTTTGTAGATTGTTTCTAGCTTCACCTCTATATGTTTGAAGTGTGATTGTAAAATGATAAGACAATTCGGAAAGCTAATGCCGCGTACAGATATATTGAGTTAAGAAACCTGAAATATGATCATCTTTTGATCTTGAGTTCAATAATCAGTATTCAAATGTCTAAAACATGATAATGATCAATGGGGAAATTTTTTAGAATCAAGTTCTTTCATTTTTTCTGCATAAATTCAAACACCACATGCTCAATATTTGATGCTTATTAGCACACCATGTATCGTGTATTGTTGCGTAGTATACTGATATTTTCCATACAACAGATGTATTCCCTTTAGGCTAACAAAGGATGCTGAGGATGAAAATGAAGATATACAAACCAGAATAGAAGTCCTTATGGTTTCTTCACCTAATCGAAGTGATTTAGTGTTCCCAAAGGTACATATTTTTCTCTTGATATGAGACTCGCATGTAAGAAATTTCTGTTTTTCCTGCATATGAAAGTTGAACCATCAATTTACATTGTTTTGTTCTGATTGTTCTTAGGGTGGATGGGAAAATGATGAAACTGTTATGGAAGCTGCTTGTCGTGAAGCCTTAGAGGAAGCAGGAGTTAGAGGAAAACTAAATGTAGGTTCTTAATTTCTGCTGCTTGGTAGTTCAATTAAGACTTCAGAGCTAGCTCTTCATCTTATGATTACCGTTTGTCTTTAATATAACAGTCTGATGAGAGTACTCCCCGAAAGAAAAGATCATTCATCTTATGCTTACCTGTTGTCATAATAGGCTAAATTTGACCTTTGTTTAGGAAAAGCCATTGGGAATTTGGGAGTTTAGAAGCAAGAGCAAACAGGACCTACATAGCCTGGAAGGAGGCTGCAGGGGGTACATGTTTTCATTAGAAGTAACTGAGGAGCTTGAAATCTGGCCAGAGCAGGAAAACCGCTACAGGAAATGGGTCAGTTTTATAAATTGCTTAGAAACCATGCAAAAAATTGATGTACATACTGTTTTTCTTTTTCAAATTATAGCATCTGAAAATTTAACAATTTTTCATCAAGTTTCTGGCTCTTCCTATTTCATTCTTTAGGCATGTCAATATTTCTGACAATCTTACTCTGCAGTTAAACATACAAGATGCCTTTCAACTGTGCCGGTATGAATGGATGCGTGAGGCATTGGAGAAGTTTATGAAAGTTATGTCAGAGGAGCGAAAAGTAGAGATCACAGAAGAAATAGTGGAACCTCTTCCCAAGCCAGTACCAGATGTTATAGCAGAATGTCAAATAGTATCTTCAAATTACTGTGTAACAACTACAAGCAGCCAACATCACGGCATTAGCGCTATAATTCCATTCCATTGGCAAATTCTCAAGAGGTTACCATTGACATGATAATTGATCTCGTGTCGCGATTATACAGTGTATGCAGTAGGCTCTAGATGTTATTCTTCGAGTCTGGTAATGCCTTCCAGTTTTGGGAACAAGAAATTGTGAAGTGTAATACCGGTTTCTATGTACTTCGCCTTTCAAAGATTTAGGGTATGTTTTGTTTGGGATTGAGATGATGTGCATTTGAATCCACAAGTGCTGTGAAATAGAATCACTAGCTATCAAATATAAGTGATTGGTAGTTGATAAACATTAGCTGTTTATTAAACATTTTAGCTGTACAGTGCTTTCAAGATTAAAAATAGAAAGCACAAACATTATAAACATGCCCTTCAGTGAAATTCTCTTCATTTCGATTCTGCTGGCTAATCAATTTCTTATTTTCTTTTTGTATTATCAATTCATTGCTTGCAAAATGCACTGCTCAGCAAAGCATTTTCGAATCACAATTCCAGGAATGTAGCAGATTTATTAACTGAAGAACTGCAGCACCTTTGTTGAAATTACTGTGTGACAGCAAATGGCATGCAAACCATGGGCGAGCCTCAAGCTTGGCTAGCAAATTATAGGCTTGCTAGAGAATTTGATCAAGTTACGCTCACTAGTTGCAGGAGAAACAAGGGGACAGAGCTACCAAATTCCCGGAAAAGGGAGATCCAAACACGTGCACGGTGCGCACACACCATGCACAATCCTCAAGTTACTTTATTCATTGGAAAATTGAACACAAAGACCACTTTCGATGTTTGAATGGGGTTTCTTTATGGAAGATTAAACAGGCTACGAACTTAGAGAATCAAGACTAAGTACAGAGATAAATTTAGGTCACGGTGGAGATAAACATGTTGAGTTGTCCTATATTAAATAGTAAAGGAGAGTTATTTGAGGCTATGAGTAGGATATGTTACTCTATCTAATAAATTAGTCTTTTAAGATAAAAACTTAGAAATCCTAGACGAATGCTCCCTCAACAAGTGGTATTAGAGTCAGATCGTAGTAGCTGGAATGTAGTAGTAGAACAATTCAAGTGTGTTGGACAAAAGGTTAGTAGCCATAATGTGCTAGTAGAATAGTTCAAGTGTGTGGGACAAAAGGCTTGACTAGTAAAAAAGAGTTACTTAAATTTATAAATAGTCAGAATGTGGTAGTAGAACAGTTTAGGTGTGTGGGACAAAAGACTTGATTAGTAAAAGAGAGTTACTTAAATTTATAAATAGCTAAAATACGGTGACAAAAGACTTAGCTAATAAAAGGGACTTAAATTTATAAGAAACTAGAATGTGTTGACTAATAAAATGAAGTTACTTGAATTTATAAGAATGATAGGCCACTCCACTCAATAGACTAGTATTTTAACATGAATACCTGTAAATTCTATATATATTATTAAAATCTGCGATCCCATAATTAGAGAAGAATACTTAACTGATAACTATGTATGTGAAGTTATAAATATTAGAAAGTGTGAACCTGTTTTGGAGTTGTTTTGAGGGACCTGAATTAAATCTTGAAATCCCACTGATTATGCCCAGAAAAATTTATAATAGGAAGAACCCGTTTTGGAGCTGTTTTAAAGGATTTGAATTATATCTTGAAATCCCACCGATTACCCCGAAAAGATTGAAAATAGAAAAGGGACAGTCCAATTTGGGGACACGGATCACAAATGAAGCTCTATTACATCATTAACAAAAATAACTTAAAATGGAGAATCCGAAGGAAGCATTGCATGAGACTGTGTTTTTGGAAGATTAAACAGGCTAAGAACTTAGAGAATCAAGACATGTACAGAGATAAATTTAGGTTACTTGAGTTTATAAATAGGATAGGTTATTTCATCTAATAATTTAGTTTTTTAGGATGAATACCTAAAAATTCTTGGTTAAGACTCCCTTCAACAAGTAGTATTAGAACCAGATCTTAATAGTCGAATATGATGGTGTGCCGGACAAAAGAAATGTGGTAGTAGAACAATTCATGCGTGTCGGATAAAAGACTTGACTAATAAAAAAGAAAGTTACTTAGAGCCAGAATGTGGCGACAAAAGGTTTGGCTAGTAAAAGAAATTATTAAGATTTATAAGTAGCTAGAATTTGGTGATAGAGCAATTCTGGTATGTCGGATAAAAGATTTAACTAATAAAAGGAGTTACTCGAATTTATAAATATGATAGGTCATTGCACTTAATAAGTTACTTTTTTTAATACGAATACCTATAAATCCGAGTTATAAGAAATTACCATACATGAGATTACTTAACTAGGGTGTTGTTAAGTTATATTATAATGTAACTTACATTAACCCAAAAAATATAATTAATGACCTAAAAGTAGTTTAGTTGATTCTACTTTTAGGCAACTTAATGGTTGATGTAAGTACATCGTAATTTAACTTAACAATGTCTACTTAACCAGTGGGACCTACACGTGGGCTAGACTGGGTTGTAGCTCTGTCTAGTCCAGGCTAAATCGTTTATACCCCTTAGTTTTTCATGAAGTAGTAAAATAATAGAGAGTTTTAATTTTATTTTCATATATGTCCATAACTCAATTACCCTTATATTTTCATCAATTTAGTATAACAATATAGTTTTCATTTTATATTCAAATATGTCCCTAACCCAATTACCCTTATGTTTTCATCAATTTTATATAACAATATAGTTTTTATTTTATTTACAAATATGTCCCTTATTCAATTATATTATTTTCAATTGAAATTAGTGACTTATTTTATATAATATTAAATCATATATTTATTGAATAGATTGAAAACATTACGGAGCTAAAATTTTATTATTGCTTTAATTTATTTTAAAAAACTTCTAATTGAAAAAAAAATATGTCAATGTAATATAACATCGTCATTAGTATTAAAAGTATTTACAGAAACAACATATAATAACAATTATCAATATTTTTATAAATTTTTTATGTAAATTTTCAGATTTTATTTATTAGTTATATTAACTAAGAGGACAAGTTATAAAATAAAATCTGAGTATTTTAAGAAGTTTTTATAGAAGAATCATCAACATCTAGTTCTTTAAAGAGAGATAGAGCGTCTGACAAAGAAACAATTGCACCAAAATACATTTTTGCTGAATTGAGTTTAGTTTATTATTGAAACTTTTGACTAATAATACCTTCACAATTTGAAAGGATGAATGAATTTTAATTGTTTAATTTATTAATTTTGGTAATTTACTACTTCGTTTTAAATATAAAAGCTTTACTTGCACTTTTTAATTGATTGTAATTACATGTATTGATCTATTTTAATTTGAAATTCTTGATTGATTTTTTAATCCTTATAGAATTATATATTATTATAGGTTGTAATGTCAAATTTTATAATTGAAAAATAGTGTTTTCATATTCGAGTTGCTTTTTGTTTTTTACTCTTTTTTATAATTACTTTTGTTTAAAGTCTATATTTAGATAGATAAGGTTTTTGTTGTTCCTCCTTATTTAATGTACTTATTTTTATATGTAATTTTTTATGTTCGCTTCAAAATATAAATTTTAAAATTTAACTCGGGGTAATATTAAGTTCTAGATCTGCCTCTGCACTTAACTAATAACTATTTATGTGAAATTATAAATATTAGAAAGTGTGAACTGGAGTTATTTTAAGTGATTTGAATTAAATCTTGAAATCATCTCTAGAAAAATTGAAAATAGAAAAAGGGACATTCCAATTTGGTGACTCTTGGATGACAAATGAAGCTCTATTACATCACCGTCAAAGTTCACTAAAAATGGAGAATCCGAAGGAAGCACTACATGAGATTATGTAAAAATATATATAGTAATAGTGCTGCCCACTTTGGCTGCACATGGGAGAAAAGAAGGAAGTTTCATGTTTGAACAAACCCCACAAATGGACACAGCATCATGTTCTTGGGTTTTGGTATTTCAAAACTATTTGATTTATTATTATTATATTTAACCTCTTTCTATTTTGTCTTTAGCATTTGTGCTCATAATTTTGCTTCTCTTTTGTGTCAAAAAATCTATATGATTAAATTCCCTTTGCCCTGCAAGGTTCATCCAAAATTAAATCAAAAAATTAAAAAAATTTGTGAGGATTCTTAATTATATTTTCTTCATTTTTTTGTCCATATTTTGATTTTGAGGAACCAAGGTAATTTCATGTAAAAGCAATTAGTCTGCAAATTATGGTAATGATTATAATTTTTTTTTTAACTTAATTTGACAAAGTAGACAATATTGTGTTGCTTCTAATCTTTTTGATAATTTCATTACATTTTAGCATTTTATGTGTAATAAAGTAGCATTACCCTATAATTATTGTATTAATTAGTTGCTATGTGCGTGTGTGAATTCTAGATTATATCTATAATGTCATATAATTAAACTAGGCTCGCATATGCTAACCCTCTTAGGAATCATTGACTAGGATGCATTTGGACACCCAAATTAATAAATATAATCAATAGTAATCGAAGAAGACAAATGTGTGAATAATCACAAATGAATGTTAAAAAATTAAAGAAAAAGGTACAGTATCAGGCTCCCAAATCCAAATCCCAATGAAACTTTCACAAATCCTTTTTACCAACTTGAGCCTGCATTGCATGAAAAAAAGAATTCTAATATATGTCTCCTTGCACGACCCGTAGGTTTTTTGACCTATTGTGTTTTGGCTTTGAATGAAATTTCTTACTAGATAATAGCACCACTTTTTTGAGAAATATGAAACAAATTTCTCAATTTTTGGGATTTTTGTTTCTTCTATCTAGAATAATACAAATAGAATATATGATTTCAAGATGCCGGTAAAATTTAAACAAAATTTTTTTCAGATGATATATAATCAGGTTCCTAATATTGAGAAAACACTCCATCAAGCTCTAAATTTATTTAGTAATTGGAAGATAATACTATGATTTATTCATTATTATACTATAATCCAAGCGTATAATGGAGCATATTGTGGGACATTTGGTCAAAGGCCATTAGAGTTTTGCATTTTGGTCTCGATAATTAAGATAATGCCTAGCAATTGTTCTCTCCAAAGAAAAGGCAGCCTACGTGTTTCTATCACATGCTCCCCAACAAAGTTCCCCTTCATTTCAATTCCTTATATTGCCAATCATAACTGCTTAAAATTCTGCAAGAAGAAAAAAAATTAAATGAAAATACCCAGAAAGCCAAGTAAATTAAACAAAAGGGAGCTTGGGGTTTTGAAAAAGATGGAAGGCTGTGGAACTTATCATTGATTTTTTGGTTCAAATTGGGTGCACATGGCTGAGGCAATGATATTCCTTCAATACCCACTTTTAAAAAACCTCATAAAAATAGGATTAAATTACTTAATATAATATGAAAATTTATTAATTAACCAGCCCTTTTTAGAAAATGTACTCACTATCATAATTATTTGTTTTGTTTTTTATGACTATCCTTGCAAAATCACAAGGTAATGAGTCCAAAATAAGGTGCTTTTTAATTAGACAGTATACTATTTACCCACATCATCTCTACGACCCCTTTCAACTTTAGAGGATTAAATCTAATGGATAAAAAGACCACATAGATACTCTGACATGAGAAGGGGAAATGTATTTGCAGGCCTAGAATTATGAAATCGTTATTGAAAAGATTATCTTAAGTTGAAATGTACTTAATTTGCATCAATTAGATATTATTGAACTGCATATGGGAAAATCTTCAGAGATTTTCTCAAATTAACAACCCCAAATGATTCTTGTTTCATTAGTGTTGATAAAAATTAATGGTAATAGATGTTTGAATAGATTTGGTATCTGGTCAAAAGTATGAATAATGCATGTATATGCGTTTTTAGAGCATCCATAGATAAATTAAATTAAGTCTCTAGAGACACGATTGTTTAGGATCAAATGTTAATAATCCGAATTAGCAAAAAGTGATTGGTTAAAATCCGATGTTTAGATCAAACTAACAATAGAGTTTGCAAGCTTAAAAAGATGCATCATAGGACAATCATGGGATCATTTTTTTTTTCAACACTTCTTCCTTTGGTTGATGTGATTATAGTGATATGATGGACCTCATTATCTAAAAATTAATTGAAAGGCATGGAAGCCTCCACCCATTAGCAATGATCATTGTAATGTGCATGCAATTGATGCTTCAACCTTTTGTGATTTGATGAAACTGAGATATATTATGTAATTAATGATTTGATTTCTTATTAGATTGTGTATGTGGTATCTATGATTAGCTCCCCATTCATGTAACTCTATGATTGATTGGAAAGCTCACATGTTAGATCTTTGGACTATGCACCATATCCACAAACGAACAATATATATGGTGTGTGTGTGTGTTTCTTTTTTTTTTAAATCAAATTATAAAAACCAAATTTATTAAGAAAAGAAAACTTGATTGGACAATAATCATGAAGCAAAATCATCTAAAGAGAACATGCTCATCAAGTTATCATTGTTACTGACGGAGCTCTAATCATGCCAACCCACTCCTTATTTTATTGATCATATTTCTTTGAGATTTTACATATTTCTTTTCTGTTATTGATGGGACCTTGAAGAGAGATTCATAAATAGATTCTTTCAGCTTTCACTTTGTATTGCTGAAATTGATAACCAAAATAATTTCATGAACAGTGATGTGTTATAATTACAACAAAAGATAATCTGAATCCCTTTTTTTTTTTTTGAATAATATCACATTCTGATAAAACATTTTTTAAGTCAAGAACATGGAAAGGCTTGAGATTTGATTGAAACCTCCACATGAAATCATTAGGGAAGAAAAAATATTTATAATTAAAGGACAAACTGGTAAAAGAACATAACAAACAGAAGATAAACTACCTCTCTACTATATAAATATGTGTATGCGTAACGACTAACATTCACCCACTCACATTCACATGCAACCACCAACATAAAACTAAGCAAAAATTGGCCAAAAGTATTAAGAAAATTTCATTTTCTCTTAATATTCGTATCATTAATCAACATGAATTCGTCGTCGTCGACGAAAATCAAGAAGAAGCAAACACAACAAGGACAAGACACTACAGGAGGAAGCAACGGCAACAGGTTCTTGGGAGTGAGAAGGAGGCCGTGGGGGAGATATGCAGCTGAAATAAGAGACCCTTCAACGAAAGAGAGGCATTGGCTCGGGACTTTCGACACGGCGGAGGAGGCAGCCTTGGCTTACGACAGAGCCGCCCGTTCAATGCGCGGCCCTCGTGCCCGCACCAACTTTGTTTACTCTGACATGCCCCCAGGCTCCTCAGTCACCTCCATCATCTCCCCTGACGAACCCCAACAACAACAACAACAACATCAATATTCCTTCCATATCCCTAGCCCTAACTCCCACCCTCGCTCAGAACCAAATCTTCAGCATCAGCCCTTTCTCAACCAAGATTTCTCTTCTGGGTTCTCATCAACATTTCCCGATGTTAACGGTGATCACTGCAGTCATAACAATAATGCCTTGTCTTACTCTTACACTTACGATGACAATAACTCAAATTCAACCGAGCTGCCTCCGTTGCCCAGTGACTTGTCAGCTTATGCTGGCTACTCTACTGACTCGAATGTTATGTCGCATTCGAGTTACGATGAGTTGGGTCAAGGAGCTTGGAGTACTAGTGAATCATCAGCGAATTTGATGGGATTTTGTGAACCAAGCTCAGTGACAAGTAATAATGGGTTTGATACAATGGGGAGTGGTAGCGGAGGCTCATATTTTGGTTTTGATTCAAGTGATTATGTGCAGCACAGTCCATTATTCAGCAGCATGCCACCGGTTTCAGATACGGTGCCTGATGGGTTTCATTTGGGTTCCTCTTCTTATTTCTTTTGATTATTACCTATTGTTGATATGTTAATGTCAATGTTTGTTTTCTCATGCATGTTATGTGTCTCTGTTTTTGGTTTCCTTTTTTATTAATGGCTTCCTTTGATGAGAGTGAAGACTAAAAAAATTTCAGTTTTAAGCATATGTTTATAGTATGGAGATGAAATGAAATGAAATGAATCGACTTAATTACTAATGTTTCTTCTTGATTAAGTCTTCCCCCAAAAAAAAATTCTCTTCATGGTATATTATTATTATTTTATACCCAAGCACGTAAGTTTTGGACGGGCCTCCGTAATTGGATAGAGGAAATACAAGAGGTATCTAATGGGCCAATTTCGAGGGCCCATTAGGCATACTTTAAGTCGAATCCAGTGATTTTGTTCTGGGTATTTTCATCCAAAGCTAGTGGTGACTTTTTCCAAAAAAAAGCTAGTGGTGATATTTGACTCCTTTTATATACCCATTCTAATTTATTTCATTTTTTTTTTCTAAAATTACCCTCATTAAAATTAAAAATATATTTAACCACTGGGGTTTGGCTTAGTGGTTAGAGCTATTCCATCACAAGTGTGAGGAAAGTGGTTCGAGTCCCCACAGACGCATTGCATGGATTTAATTTAAATTTCATACCTCAAAACTTGAGTGAAGAAAATCTTTATCTCAGGAGGGGAGTTGACATCCCTTAAATATTTGAGAGGGTTAAAAATCTGAGCGGTACCACATTAGAATTGATGTAAATCGGTCTCAGTAATTGTTTGATTATAAATATCATAAGTAATAGCCTCCTTAAAAAAAATAAAATAAAAACATGTTTACTTTCTTTTATCTTTTTCTTTTCTATCTTATCCGCACTCTCTCTTTCTAGAATCACCACCATACCTATTTTAGGTGCGTTTGTGATTGAGGTGTTGTATCTTTTAAGTTACAGCTGCTATGAAAAAAATATTGTAATTATGAAACAAAAATTAGTAATATGTAGTAAATATAAATTTTAAATAATAAATTTGTCAAAATTATTAAAGATATAATAGATTTCTATCATATCAACATAGCTTGCAAGTTACAGTAGTTAGTGTTTACCAAACACTTTAGCGCTTTAACTTTTAAGATACAGCTGTCAAACTTCAATCTCAAACGCACCATTTATCACAAGAAAAATCCATTACTGACATTGAACAACATTTAATTTTAATTATTTTTTAATTTTTCTTTGTAAAACATAGGGAACAAATGGTTTATTGAATAAAAATCTAAGCAATCCTCAAATCGACTATGGCTAACAAAAAATAAAAGAGAACCCAGTCAAATCGCAATTGAGATTTTTCAATCATGTATTGAGATTATTTTTTCTTAATCACAAATAAGTCACAACCCCTTTAGCAAAGCCTCCGCCATCAGACATGTACAGTTTAATTGTTTCAAACCATCGGAGGAGCACAATGACACCTTATGGTCCATTTTTCAATCTTTTTCAGAACAAAGCAAAGTTCAGTTTCACGGACACATTTAAGCTATGGCTATGCTTACAGTAAGGACACGTAAAACTACTCTTGCTACTTTGATTCACACTCACAAAGCAAAATTGGGATTTTAATGGCACACAAGGTAGATTTTGGATTCAGCGCCGAATTCTTGTCTCTGGTTTGGTCGCATAAAGGTTACATTCAAATCAATGCTCTCATAAATATTGTTCAATATCCACGGTGAGTTTGGTAGTTATGAAAATGGGTACGATGGTGAATGCTGGAAAAGAGATAGAAACAGTGCAAATGAGAGAGAGAAAAAAAAATTACTTCTTTAATTTTTAATGAGAGTGGCTTTGGAAGTAGATGAAATAAATTATCTAGGAAGTGGGGGCTTTACTATTTTAAGTGACGGGTATAAATTGTCTAATTGGTCCAGATGAAGCAGGTGACGTGAGATTTTAGCTTAATTTATCTATATTGACTTTATTATCTTAAGTCTTTAAATCTTAGATTACGATGATCCCATCTACATCAATCCCCCACCCCCGTTTATTATATAATAGTTAATATACAATGTATTGATGATGAAGTGGTAGCTTTTCAAACCTGAGAGCCTGGTAGGACTTTTTCTTGATAGTTGCATGAACTATTTTTGTATTTTGAAATTAAAATTATAATTTTCCCCCTCCATTATTATTAATGATATCAGGGTCGATATTTAATGATTCATGAACTTAAGAAATAAAGTTGCTCGACTTGTTTCCGTACAAGTACCTTATTAATGCAACTTCGCTTACTTTATTAACATAGATAATGAGATCATGATAGCGGACATGAAGATTAAATACTCCAAAAGATAATGGGATCATGATAATGGACAAGGGTATCAACCTTTGTTGTGAAGAAAGAGTCAAGGGCAATAAACTGCTAACGTTTGAGGAAATCGTTTATCCCATAATATAAAATCTGTGATCATCAAATGGATTTTTTACTAAAAATATTTTTTTTTCGTAAGATTCAAATTAATTTTTCAATCTCTACCATTTTATGATTTTAAAAATTTGAGTGATTAATTAAATTGAAACTTCAACCAAAAAAAAAAAATGACGAGAATGAAAGAAAACAAAAAAACTATTCTCAAAGATTAAATTTTAATAATGATGTTGTTGTTGTTGCTGCTATAGCTATATAATAGTTATGCAATTTCTTTCTCACAATACGATCGAAATTTGATCCTCTGGTTTTTTTGTATCGTACGAACACCTCCAAAATTTTCTGATAGACGTGAACCCAAAATTAAGAAAAATGTAAGTATATATCAGAGTAATTTATATTTGAGTAACAGAGTAGTTAGTTAAGCAAATTGTAGGAATAATATCATTTTTCTACCTAATATTTTTAACTTATTACCCTGCCACTAAATTTTTTTGAAAATTATTCTTTCTTATTTAATATTTCAGTTCTTATTCTACCACCAAACCATTAAAGTTAACAGAAATTATAATAAAAGTCTATTTTATCCTTAAACTATACATACATTGTGGACAATGAGGACAGTTGTTTGCAGAAACAAGAAGTACCTCTACAGAAATAAAGTTTGGGAACGATACATACAAACAAATTTAATTAACTAAGCTCTGAAATGAGCTTGAACGAGAAAGGAGATGAACATTATTATAAAAATTAAAACTTAGAGAGGACTGTTTATAAATAAAACAATTTCGACTATCTATTTGCAAGAACTTTAGGGAAGTTATTAAAAATTACCTAATTTTTAATAATATTTCTAAGTTGTACTACGTCATCCAGGGGGAAAAAAAAAATGGTTGTATTAACGTAAAGCATCAGCAGATCAGCTCACTCTCTCGTGAAATTGAACATCCAAGGAACGTGCCAGGAACTTGCACAACCAATCGCATTCTTTGATCGTTAGTTTGGCTTTAGACTTCTAAAATAAATAAATAAATAAAATTAAAAATTTGTTTCTATTCGCCCCCCATCACCCCAATCAAACCTGACTGGCCACACCGCCGCACACGTCAGCAACCTCTTTGTTATGACGGCTTCACTGTATCATGTGTTGCTGGCTGCTTGGTACTCGTAAAGTTGGTCCCAGTTCGCGGGTCCCAAACACGGGATAAGCATCGTGTTGATATCGAAGTCCACGCACTCACGTAGCTGTTGGAATTCACGCGCTGAGTGTCACTTCACTTGTCTTGTCATCTCAGCCACCAGTTTCCCGCGTCCAAAACGTGGGCAAACATAGAACAAGGGGCATAATTAAGAATTTGTTTACGTGGAAGCAAAAAAAAACACGATAAGAATTTGTTTTTTGCACGTATTGAAGACGTCCGTTAACAATATTATTATTTTTTAATATTCAAACGAAATAGAATTATAAAAAAAAAAAATGAAAATGTTGCTGAATTATTGTAGGAAAAAAGAAACTGTGATGGCCTATGATATAATACTCGTCACGTCTAAAATTTGCTCACACGCTCGTGCAAGAACAAAAACAACATCTCATTTTGATTTTTGATTTCTGAATGTGTAATGCTTGGGTTTAAATAAACATCAATAATTACATACTTTCTGTAGGATATATTAAGAAATTTTATTAAAAATAATTTACTATTTATTTATTAGATAATAAATCATCATAAGACATAAAATAACTTATTTAATTATGTCATTATCCGGGATAAAATTATGTTGCAACTGTGGTATGATACCACATTTATAACTAGCCATTAAATTTATAGTTGTACAGTTGTATTAGTTGAATTCAATGGCTGAAAATAACTGTGGTATCATAATTACAACATAACTGGACCCCATTATCCAATAGATAATTGATAGCAGTATTATTACTCAAATTAACATGTAAATCCCTTATATAACCACCTTCTCAAAATCATGTGATAAACTTGATATTTTCATCTTCCCATTCGAACATTTGATAATACAAGCCGCTCCTTGAAAACAAAAGGCTTATCTTTTTCAGTCAAGCTAGCAAACAAATTAAGTGCATGAACATTGAATCGAAAGTCACCACCGAAAAAAGTTAAACAGTGGTGTCATAATTGATAAATGGAAGAGAATATGGAATTAGTCTTCGCCGGAACATTATTACTGTCGGGCCATTATAAGTCTGACTTAGTGCGATCGTGTCCATTATCCAATTACACATAATCTTATCGCATCTTATAGTAATTTGATGCTCACTACACCAACACTGTATTTACCACATTTTATTAAATATATATTTCAATATTATTTTATTGGAGGAGCTCTACGTGTGCAACAACACTCTCCTTAGGTCTTATTTGATATTGAGGTACTGTAACTTTTAAATTACAAGTATTGTGAAAAAAAATTATAAGTATAAAATAAAGATTAATAATTTGAAGTAAATATAAATTTACTTCAAATCATTTCAACATTATTAAAGATATTTGCATAATAATATATTTTTCATGATACAAGTAAAAACTTATTTCAACATAATTTTCAAGATACAATAGTTAGTGTTTACCAAACACTTTAGTGCTGTAACTTTTAAGTTACAACTGCCCAATTTCAATCCCAAACGCACCCTTACTTGATTAAAACCCCCACCTAATAAAAATGATAAAAGAGTAAAGGTCAATGTTACATGCTAAGTATGAATTATAATATTAAATATTAAAAAGGTTTAAGTATTTCAATAATTTATTATAAAAATCTTTGAAATTTTTATATGGTAGGACAACTTGTAATATATTGTAAATTGTAATTAAGAGAATAATAAAAAAATAATTATTTTAAACATAAAGTGGGTTTCTAATAAAGAATTCTTAGTCATATTAAAGATTTTTATAAGGTCAGACAACTTGTATTATTTTGGAATTAAGAGAATAATCAAAAAATAAGAAACTATCATTTTAAAAATAAAATAGATTCCTAATAACGAATCCTTAATTATATTAGAGTCTGTATTTTTATTTATTTGTTAATCGTTGATTTTAATATGATTATGGATTCTGATTGAAAATTTACTATTTAAAAAATGTATATTATATATATATATTTCCAAATCTAGTCCTTGTCTAAACTCATTTGAAAACGAGTCCCAGGCGCGTGGAGTCGCGTGAGTTTGAAAGGCGCAAAGAGCAATAATGGATTCGATTATATAAGTAAAAGAGGTCCGTTGGAGAGAGGGAGCTGGGGAGTGGGGAGACGACACGAGACGATACGAGATGCCCGATTGTGAGTCGAACCGGTTGCCCTTTATAAATTGAACGGACTGATTTAGATTTTGCAGTGATAATTACGGAATTAATCATCATTTAATTAAACACAGTAATCCGTTTTTAGTTTCTTGAGAGACAGAGAGTGTGAGAATATTTCTCTCCCTATGGAGCCGGAATCTGGCCTTTCCCCTCCTCGTAACCCCTCTCAGGTTAGCCCTTTTCTTTCTTTATTTATATACCTTTTATTTTATTTAATTGTTACTTAACATTTTCCCTTTTATTGTTTCCTTTTCATTTCATGTTTTTGTTGCTATGAGTTTGGTTCGTTTATTAGCTTTTTTCTTTAGCTTAATTCTTTGATTTTATCTGTTTTCTTAGTGAATTGAACTGTTTTTTTTTTTTTGGGTATGTTTATTGATGAACTATGATTTGGGGAGTGATTGATTGGAATATATATATATTTTTTGGCTTTAATAGTTTGTATTTCAGCTACTACTGATTGAGTTAGTGAAATTTGATTCATTAAAGTAAATGTTTGACTGTTTGATATAAGGAACTTGTGTTTTTAATAGTGGTTCTCTTGTGTTACTCAACTTATTAATTGTTTAGTTTGAATACTTGAACTAACTCGGTTTGATTTGGAGTGTGTGTTCATGCATGTTTCAAAATCTTGGATATTTATGTTTTCGGTGAAGACCTGAGCTTTACTTTTATTTTTGATAGAATCTTTGAGTGTATGTATATCAACAAGGGAAATGAGTTTCGATGAAGGTTTTTTTTTTTTTTTTTTTTTCCTGATAATGATTAGGACATAAGGCTTTGAGTTTGAAGCCCTAATTCATACTTGAGTTAT
Organism: Citrus australasica; assembly: GCA_029618585.1. Taxonomy (NCBI): domain Eukaryota; kingdom Viridiplantae; phylum Streptophyta; class Magnoliopsida; order Sapindales; family Rutaceae; genus Citrus; species Citrus australasica. The sequence continues at coordinate 7,664,267 of JARCIV010000002.1, read as the reverse complement.
AATTCAACCAACTAATTGTATTGTGTCATGTGGGGCATGTTGTTGTTTGCCGTTTTTCATTTTTATTTGATGCTTCATGGGTTCTTGTGGGGTTATGCTCTATACCATAAAGTGGAACATATCTATTTGTTTTGGCATGTGTAGGGTGTGGAATTATTGTAGAACACATATAGCTCAGGTGATACATGACTAAAGTGAAAAATAATATGGAAGCTGCTAGTCTCTCTTGCTAAATCTTCTCGGAAACAAATCTATTCATATGCATTAAAGACAGCTCACAACACTGGAGGTTATTATCTCCAATTAACAATGATGTTATGGGTGGCCAATCACTATGGAATAAGAAAAAATTAATGCAGATCCAATTCCTTTCCTATATCAAGTCTCAGAATTTGAGGATATCCTAGTTAATAATTATGTTTGAATTCTCAGTTTTTCTTTCTCTGGAGGTCAATGTCTCAAAATTTGAGGATGTAGGTGCAATGCTGTTTTTGTAATCTGTTTTCTGCTTTACAATTCTAGTAAAATTGAAAAAACACTTGGTATGAATTTAGGACACTATTACTTAGAATCACGAAAGTCATTCTCTAAAAATTAGTAGTAAACTTGGAAGGCAGTTTGAATAAGTTTACGTGTATTTGAAGAAAGGCTTCCCTATTTTAGGTAATTTTCTTGCATCTAAATAAGTTTGACCATGCTTTGTATGTGCTTTTCTTTAAATATTTTACTTACATTGGGAAAACCATATTAACGTGTGCTGTTGTTTCCACTCATTTTTTATACAATATTGCTCATTTTTTTATTTGTCAATTATTATATTTATTCTCTGTCAAATGTTTATAGCATTGGTGATCAGCTGCACTTTGAGATAATATGATTTGAACTTGATGCTAGCATGACTTTTGATATTATGATCATTATTATTACAATTTTCCTGGAAATTGCATTCTATTAAGACTTAAGTTCCTGATTAGTTGAAGGTTAATTGTGATACTGTTGCATTGCAGCTTTCATGGCCAAATCTCTCGAGGAATCTACTATTAGCATACCAAAGTCTAGGAGTAGTTTATGGAGATCTGAGCACTTCACCTCTCTATGTTTATTCCAGTGCATTTTCAGGGAGGCTGGATGAAAAGGAGAGTGAGGAAACAATACTTGGTGCATTTTCCTTGATTTTTTGGACGCTTACGTTAATACCCTTGCTCAAGTATATCTTTATTGTCCTGAGTGCAGATGATAACGGTGAAGGTGTGGTGAGACTTAGATTTTGTATTTGGATGGTTTATTCTCTATGCCTTAGAGCTTATGCATATCTAATTCATGTCAGGTGGCACATTTGCTCTTTACTCATTGCTGTGTAGGCATGCAAAGTTTAGCCTACTTCCGAATCAACAAGCAGCTGATGAGGAGCTCTCAACCTACAAGTATGGCAATGCAGTGCATGCTGTTGGCTCTTCTCCTTTTAAGAGATTCTTGGAGAAGCATAAGAAGTTACGGTCAGTCCTACTAGTTGTGGTTCTTTTTGGTGCTTGTATGGTCATAGGTGATGGTGTGCTCACTCCAGCAATATCAGGTAAGTTCCTAGTATGGGGTTTTTAGTTTAGGGTTGTTAAAAGATAGTGAGTTCAAGTTTTTATATATGCCTATCTGATGCCATTGCAATTATTGACTGTTGAACTGGAACATATTTTGTCAATCTGTTACCTTTTATTTATTTTTTTAATTTTAAATTGGAGTTGAGTAAGCAACTTAAACAATATAATACCCTCTTCACTTTCTTTATCAATAATCTCTCTTACAAGTTAAACAGTATAATCCCTCTACTTGTTAAAATTACAGGGTAATTCCACTAGCTTAGACTGTTATGGGTAGATTATAGATAACTGAATCACCCTGTCAGACTACAGTTTACCATTTCTAATGATTTTCCAATAATCCTATATTTGCAAAGTTGGGATAACTTTGCATCCCACCTAATGGGGTACAACCAATGTGTTTATATGAGTGCCATGTTATATACTTTATTCAGTTGGGGTAGAAACTGTATATCCCCACTTTGTATTGTATTTCATTATACACGGTTTTATTGCAGGGACAAATTTTCAGTTGTTTGCCAGCGTTGATGGTGGTGGAATCATGGGCTTTCAATTTGTTCATATGTTCTAACTTGCACATATTTTTTTTTTTGTGGACAGATTTCAATTTATTCATTTATCATTTTAGAATCCAAGTTGTATAAGCTCATATGTAATGTCAGTGACATTTTCTTAATATTAGTTGTTACTCGGAGTTGTATAAACTTAGTGTGCTGTAATCTCATAATTTATTCTTAACTAGGCTCTTTTTTTTTTTTTAAAAAAAAATACATATATTTACGTTTCCATTTCACTTGCAGTTCTATCATCAGTGTCTGGGCTACAAGTTACAGAAAACAAACTGACTGATGGTAATCCAGTTTTCTTTTACCCACAATTACTTAATATAAGTTTTTGTTTCAGGACACAGATACATATTGATACTTTTATGTTTCTCTAGGGCATCAGGCTTGGTTTGCTTGTGACAAAGTATGCTACCTATTTTTGTAGGTGAACTGCTGATACTTGCTTGTGTTATATTGGTGGGCCTGTTTGCTCTGCAGCACTTTGGCACTCACAAAGTGGCTGTCATGTTTGCACCAATTATAATCATCTGGCTGATTTCAATTTTTGCCGTTGGTTTGTACAACGTCATACATTGGAATCCAAAGGTCATTTCTGCCATTTCTCCACTTTACATCATCAAGTATTTTAGAGAGACTGGTAAAACTGGTTGGATTTCTCTTGGAGGGCTCCTTCTCTGCATAACTGGTAGGTTGGATCTGGTTATACACAATCTTTACTAAGCACTGCATCATGATGTTACCAAATTGCTGGATAAATAGTGCAACTCATCATATGAACTGTGTGTTGAAGGTTTTTTCTTGGTTGGTTATAATTATCCAAGTCCTTAAATATCAGATACTGATTCAATATTCTATGTTCCCAATTCTATCACAACTGAGCATTTTTGGGTGTCATCAGGTACTGAAGCTATGTTTGCAGACCTTGGTCATTTCACTGCCTTGTCAATCAGGGTGAGTTGGACTCATGTTTCTGGCAACAGAAGCTACGATAGAAGTTTTTGCATGTGGTGGAAAACTGACTGACAGTTTGCCTTTGCAGCTCGCATTCACATTTTTCGTATATCCTTGTTTGGTAGTGCAATACATGGGTCAGGCTGCTTACTTGTCAAAAAACCTTGATAAAATTCCAAACAGTTTTTATGACTCTATACCTGGTTAGTCATATTAAGAAGATGTAAAATTAATCCTATATTCCGCTCTCAAGTTTTGAGTTGATTTAATTTTGCTTTCTATACTTTTTCTGCAGAACCTGTATTTTGGCCTGTCTTTGTTGTTGCCACGCTTTCAGCCATTGTTGGGAGTCAGGCTATTATTACTGCTACTTTCTCTATCGTCAAACAGTGCCATTCCCTTGGTTGCTTTCCACGAGTCAAGGTTGTTCATACCTCAAGACATATATATGGGCAGATATATATCCCAGAAATAAACTGGATCCTGATGATCCTTACTCTTGCTATAACGATTGGGTTTCGGGACACAACTTTAATTGGAAATGCTTATGGTTAGTCTTTCTTTACTCAGAGTCTCCATCTTTTGTTACTAGTCTATTGTCTAATATCATTATTTTAAACTTCACATTACCTGTGACTTCATCAGACACAACATCAGTTTTTTATGGATGTTCTGCTTAGCATTATTTTAATTTTTGGGTACCCAGGACTTGCTTGCATGACAGTTATGTTCGTCACAACATTTCTCATGGCACTTATCATAATCTTTGTCTGGTATAAAAGTATCTTTCTGGCTGGGGCATTCCTTTTATTCTTCTTGGCCATTGAAGGTGTTTACCTATCAGCAGCATTTATTAAAGTGCCTCAAGGAGGATGGGTCCCTCTTGTGCTCTCCTCTGTCTTTATGGTTGTTATGTACATTTGGCATTATGGAACTCGCAAGAAGTACAATTTTGACCTGCATAACAAAGTTTCCTTAAGATGGTTACTTGGTCTGGGCCCCAGCCTTGGTATCGTCCGCGTGCCTGGTATTGGCCTTATATACTCAGAATTGGCAACGGGGGTCCCTGCAATCTTCTCTCACTTTGTAACAAACCTGCCAGCATTTCATAAGGTGCTGGTATTTGTTTGTGTAAAATCAGTTCCAGTGCCATATGTTTCTCCTGAGGAACGCTTCCTTATTGGCCGTGTTTGCCCTCGGCCGTACCGTATGTATAGGTGCATAGTGAGGTATGGTTACAAAGATGTTCAGCGTGATGATGGCGATTTTGAGAACCAGCTCATTCAAAGTATAGTAGAGTTCATCCAGATGGAGGCAGAAGAACCACAGTTTTCTAGTAGTGAGTCTTCATTGGATGGAAGGATGGCTGTTATAAGCACCAGAAATGTCGAATCAAACACAAACCTGATAATATCTGTACAAGAAGAGGATATTGGTTCGAGCAGCTCCATCCAGAGCAGCAAATCTTTAACTCTTCAGAGTTTGCAATCTGTTTTTGATGAGGATAATCCAGTCAGGAGGCGGCAGGTGAGGTTTCAGTTACCATCAGATCCTGGAATGGATCCTGCAGTGAGGGAAGAGCTGATGGATTTGATCCAGGCCAAGGAAGTTGGAATTGCTTACATAATGGGTCACTCCTATGTGAAGGCTAGGAGATCATCCTCATTTGTGAAAAGGTTTATGATTGATATCTTGTATTCATTTCTTCGGAAGAACTGCAGGGGCCCTTCTGTTGCACTAAACATCCCCCACATCAGCCTCATTGAAGTTGGCATGATATACTATGTTTAGTTAGATAAATTATGAAAAATGAAAAAGGGTCTATCATCCTTGGTCGATGCCAGTCATAATTTTGAGAGGGTGCATAAGGAGGCATCTTGTCTTTCCTGTTGGGGTGGAATGTAAGCTGAACGCATGTATGTTAAATAGACTCTTGTTGCAGGTAATTCATAAAGAAGCTTCCTTTCTCCCATTTTCAATTGTTCTTTTGATGTATCGATAATATTGTCATTTCATTTAATGACTTGTTAGGTTTTTCTATGAATGATAGATAGAATTCAATGTTGAACATATGGCTGGCTTTCAACATAGTAATAATCTCGAAGAACCAGTTGATTTTTCAGCTTTGCTTGCTGAATGTTATCTAACGTATGCACCGTGCTTAGGGATATCACTGGTTGGTTTGCTATTACTTGCCACCGGCACTTGGATTGGATGATGTGAGAGACGATGCTACAAATACATTAGCTCCTAATAGGGAGTTTCTCCATTCATCAGAGTTTTACTTCTGCAGTAGTTTTGAAGAAAATTGAAAATGAGAATTTTTGTGGTTACAAGTTCTGAAAATCGTGCTTGCCTTTTTGTCAGACGTTTTGCTTGTGCGGCTACAACATTCTTGGGATACTTTTGATATGTATTGAGTTGAAGATCTTTTAGGTAATGTGTAACTAGTATCACAAGAAGGAAGAAGAGTGGAGAGGGCTTGAAACAGGAAACAAACACTGAACTACGGGTCCTATAAATTCCTGATTTATTGACATACGAGAAGAATATAAACAATTGCTTGCACAAGAGTTGATGAAAAATGAAAGAGAGAAAAATTTATCATTTACACGAATACAAACAGTTTTGGGAGTGTTTTTGAAGAAAATGTCCTCATTTATTACTCTTTATCTTTATTATGTATGATGTATCCAAAGCACTCGCAAGTCCCATACTTATCTATCATAGCCCCAGCCTTTGAGCTGGCCTATCTTCGGTAACTTTTGCTACAGAAGATCGTTAGTTAAAATAGTAAGAGAAGTGAAAAAAGGGTTCCCATCATTGAGCACGTTTATCATTTTCAAATAAGAGACTTTTGGCCACCACAGCGTCACTGATCAAAGCCGGATTAACATCATCAAAGTTCAATGTACGTCTTCGCTTGTTGGTGCTGGAAAATGAAACAAGAATGAAGATCATGAGCTTGTGTGCCAGAGTTTCGGGTCTTTTAAAGACACCCTATGAAGACGATGAAATAATGTGAAAGGTGTCTTGCACGGCAAAGGGTATCACATCCTCGAACAATTAAAGTAAGACGATACGTAGAGATTGACCATATAAACTAATGTGACATTAACACTGTCGATTCCCAATTCAAGATTAACATACCTGTTTATGCGGTTGTTGATAGCATCAAGATCCTTTGAAGGGCTTTGGTAAGCACTAGTACTCTCCCCAAAGTAAGCATAGTAGCTTTTGCCCAGATGAGAGTTCAGAGCATCCTTCTGGTGAACATTACAAACTAGTTAGAGCAAATTATGGATGAAAAGGGAAGTTTAACTAAGCATTTACAGGGCAGAACTTGCTTGCCTTTGATGGTTTCAGCGGAGAGAGATAGACATTCTGTGATGGAGACACCTTCTTTGGAGAGATATCGGGTATTCTTGGAAATGGGGATGGCTGCGGCGGCGGTGTCTTGGGACAAATATCTACCAGCGGAACAGAAAATTTATTTCGATGAATAGTTTTGTCAAAGAAAGAAAATTTGAAAAAATTAACAAGAGCAAAGCAGAGAAAATAGAGGAAGCATACCGTTGTCAGCCTCAGGAACTTGTTTCGGTGCTTCAGTAGAGCCAATATCCTTTACCAAAGAAACTACGTTTAGAATGAATACTTTGTTGTAAAATGCATCAATGCTTTTGTAATTCTCTCTATTTTTCTGTTTCAACAGACACACAGGTTGTATAAGCTTCGCTGAAAAACTGATATGTAGAGAAAAAGCAAAAAAAAGGGGGAAAGGAAAACATTGAGATGATTAACATACTCCATTGTACTTCGATAACCAGCCGGCAAAAACAAAGCCAAAATCTTGAGATCTGCATTGCGGTTCCTTAACATAATTGTCAGTGATTTCTTCAAATTTCAGCTTTAACTTATTAATCTGCAAGCCACGAAATAAACTCAGAATGAATGGAAGAAGAATGAACAACAGAGCATTTATCATTGCTTGCCAAAATAACCCATTCAAACCTTAGCGACTCCACAGAAACAGCAGAGTATGATGAGGTCAATATGTCGGTTGAAGAAAAGGTAAGTTTGTTCAACCAGTATCTGTCTGAAAAGCAAATAAGTTTTCTCCCTGATTTGCTGTGACAGTTTTAGCCTCGCAGCCATACTATTTATTCGAACGGCACCTAACTTAGTCATCTGCAAAGAAAGACTACTCCTTTTAGCTTATTTACCTTCAATATAAAAGCACTGTGAAGTTTGATTAGCCGGTGGGAAGTCTTTGGAATGTACATGACAGAATCTGTATCTTTAATTTTTTATTTTTTATTTTATTGTAACACTGATTGCAATAGTTGGCCGATGCCTACTATACCTTGTTAAAAAGAAAAGTGACTGCAGCATTCATTCTGATACCCCCATCTTTCAGTGTCTTTGATTGCACAGGGCTGTAAATAGAAATGAACAATTCTGAGATTTTCAACAGATAAAAGAACGTAGTAACATCTAAACTGGACTATGATCCCTCATTCAATAAAAATCAATTCACAACAAGATCGTGCCTCATAAATGCCGTTTGCGAAGGTGGGGTTACTGGTTGCAGCTTCACTTGGTGACTGTCCACAACTGGTGAATCAACCTTCATTGCTGTTGCATAGGAATTGTGTTTTGTGAGCTTACTGCCATTCTCATCACACAGTCTCTTCATTCCGTTGTTACCTGAGATAGGGAGCAAGCGATAGACTTCATTTAGTTAAGAAGTTTCTTGGGATACAAGTTACTATGAGCTGACTGAGAAAGTCATTACCTGTTGATGGCTTGTGCTTATGCAAATTATGTTGATATGTCAAGACTCCAGAAGCAACATGATTATTCATGGAAATTTCATGTAGTGATGGCATAGGCTCAGCTAGCAACTTTAATCGCTTTATTTCCTCTTGAAGATCTGGTCTTGAAGCAATCAATGAATTGTACAACGACGAACCTTTCTCCCACACCATGCTCTCTAACATTGTTTCTTCCAAAGAATTCAAGTGTCGCATCAATTCTCTAGGAAGGGAATCTTCATGTCTAATGAAGCTCTCTATCACCTTGCACATATCAAATGCTGTTATGCCAGCTCTCTCCAAGATCAATGGAAACAATATACTGACTCTAGTACGTGCCATCGAAACCAGCTCAGCTGAACAAGCAAGCATGCATCTATGGAACTTCTCATTTGTTAGCAGACCACTCAAATCTCTCGAACTCGACTTTCCAGCTTCTGATGCACAAATTGATTCCAAAACCTTGTAGTACAATTTCAAAGCTTCAGTTCGTTCATGTCCTGACCACAAGCTATCCATCAAATTAACATTTGAAAGACTCCAAGTAAAAAGCCTTTCTCCCAATTCAATACTCGGAAATATTGCCTCCAGCACTATATTTGCTCCGGTTTCTACGTCATTAGCTATGCTTCCACTACCCAATGAAAGGAATTTCTCCAATTCGGCGGATGGCTTCGAAGGAAGAGGAGCAACAACAGTTTTGAGCCAGTTTGAAGCTGTGTTTTGCGCTGTTCTTACACGTGTAGGTGTCATCTTTGCCATGCTACCATTTGATTGAGACGCAGGAGAGCATGGAGGAGAAATTGAATTGGTGGCTTCCATTGGAGAGCCCATCGCGCAATTTTTCCTCTGCACAATTCAGCAAAACATTGTTATATTAACACTAAAACGTAGAACGTACATTAGCGAAAGTTTAGTGGAAGAGAAATCTTGTTGCCTTCATGCTAATGCAAACCTTCAAGACACCACCATCTAAATTCATCATTTAAGCACATGCAGTCCTTACTGTAAAGAAAATTTGGATCAAGTAAAAGAATTTCAAACAAGAAATCACTGGAAACCAAAACCTCTCCACACTCATGTAAGCGAGCTTCGAACCCCATAGCCACCCCTAGTGCTAACGTACGCCATCTGATGTTACTAGGACCCACATCATAGAAGAATTTAATAACATAAAAGTTGCCACTGTTTACATAAGATCAAGCGAAATAGCAAAACTGTGATTCTTTTTCAAGAAAAAAACAAATATTTACCGGAGTAAAGGTTTGCTTGATTTCCATCAAAGCATACGAATTTTTTTTTTTTTTTTTCTTCTCTCTCTGAAATTATTTTCGAATTATATCAGAAAAAAATTCAAATAACATGCAGGATCATCAGTATGAGATAGCAGCAAACACAAGAACTGAATAAATATCAAAACAGTAAATCCAATTGGGTGAACAGATAGATGATGTATCAAACCTGGTAAACGATGTTCGTCAAAAAGCAAACGGGGGTCGGCTTTGAAGCCAAATTCCTGTTGGTGGTGGGGATCGATCAAGCAGTTTATTTGTTTGTTTCTTTTTTTATTTATTTATTGTTTTGGGTACGTGGGTACTGAATTTTCTCTCACTTTTTCTCTCGTTTTCTTGCGCTTTCTGTCAAAGCTTTGGTTCTACTTTGGCGGAGGGGGTGACAAAAAAGATGATCGATCTTTTCGCGCGGGAAAGTGTAACGAACAATGAAGTCCATCCGCTTTTATTTATTTATTTATTGTTTCTATTTCTGTTTCCTTAACTGCAAAGTATTCCGTTTCGTTTCACGATTCCGTCAATTACTTTTAGAAATACGTTTCGTTTTAGGATTTTTTTCTTTTTTTTAAAATTCTTTTCAAATGCTTTTATTATTGGATTTAATTTGAGTAAAGTTGTCTTTTAAAAGTGTTCCTCTATTAAAAAAATTAACTTGCTAATGTCATATTTCCTTTTTTTCTTCTTTAAAGGTGATAATTTTTTTTTCTTTACTAAGATTCTATTTTTTTTAATTATTATTATTTTATTATTTTAAGTGATGTTTTATCGGGTCAAATTTCTTACTGACCCTCCTAATCCAATTTTGATGACATTGTTAACCTTATCCTTCATGAGAAGTGAAGGAAGATAAAGAATTTCACATTCTATATGTTAGCTCCGTTGGCTACAAATTTTAGCTTGGTACATGCACTAGTACCACTCAAATGCAAATTTATTATAAGGTAAGGTAGTATTCTAAAATAAAAGTTTTAGTCAAATTATGCAAAATTCGCGTTTCAATTCGTTTAATTGGTAACATTTAGGGATGTCAATTGTACCCGCAAACCCGTCCAAACCCGCCCGTCAAAACCCGTCCGCTGCGGATAATTTTACTTGTTGCGGGCTAGTTTATTATTATAAACTAAAATCCGCATATGGATGCGGATGGGTTTGATATTAATCTTGGATATGCGCCAGACCCGCAATGTTTTTTTCAAATTTTTTTAATTTAATTTTAATCTAAAAAATGTACAAAGAAAATAATGTAATTATTCAAATTACCAAATAGCAAAAGATCCAAAGTTGTGTATATTATATACATATTATAATTTTATATGTACTATTTTTCTTTAACTTAATACATGAATTATTTCATTATTATAATTTTTTTCTCCGAATTAGTATTTGAAAATATTAATCTTAATTATTATTTTAGGAATCGTGTTGGATGAGTGCTTATTGTGGTGAATGAAATGAAGATCTTCTCTTGGAGCTTGTTTTAAATGATAATATGAAATGTAATTGTTATTTTTAGATACCAATTTGTGTTTTTTAAATGGATTTGTGTGATTTATACTTATATTTGAGAATTTGTGTTGGATTCATGTTGAAATTTTACTTTTTCGTTTATATTGGTTAAATATAAAATTGAGTATGTTATATGAAATTTGAGGTTATTATTATAAATTTATATATTAAATATTTATGATTTTAAATGCGGAAACCCGCAAAAAATTCGCCAGGTACTATTACGGGTTTGGTAATTGTTAAAAGTTAAAACCCGTTGCGGGTGAGTTTTTTAAAAAAAATTAAAACTCACTGTACGTTGCGGGTGGGTTTAATAATTTAAATTTTGTGTAGGTTTGGATTTGGTAATGGCAAACCCGCTGCGGGCGGTGCCCATTGTCATCCCTAAGCATTATGGAATGTTCCATAATTAACAATAATCACTAGAGTCTTATCATTCTACAAATTTGCGTGATCACACAATCATTTGTATAGTAATACAATGTGTTATCACCTATTTTATTTATTTTTTTAAACTCATACTGCAACATAGGCAAACACCCAAAACCTAAAAGATTGTAGATTTTAAAAAGTTTCATTATAATGAGTAATGACTTATTGGGCGACAATCATCTTATGATAAGTGATATTGTAACATGACATTATCTATTTTATCCACGTCTTCAACAATATTCACAAGCTGTTATAAAAATTCTAACTCATGCATGTCCAAATACTCAGACATTGGTACTTACTAGTTAGATCATGTTGATCATTCTAATACGAATATAAAATAATAAAGGTATTTAAAGTGTAAAAAAAAAACTCATAAATGTCATAATATACAGCCGTAGCTTTTAATTTTAATTTTTGGGCATACGTAGCCTACATCAAGTTTGGTATTTGCATGGCATTTTTAAATATTTCTTGGTGGCGAGTAGTAGATTCACCTATCCAACGACCTTTACCTTCCTTTTTCAGCTGTTACTATTTTGGTCCCTAAACATAATCACTTTCTAGAGATAATATTGAAAAATCAACCAATAAGCACTTGTTGGCTTACCAACTCAAAGCCCTTTTGCTCAAAAATCATCCCGACTCTACAGATATATATAACTAGCTCGTGTGACTCACAAATGAAGCCTATACATCAAAGGAAACAAAGAAGGGAGGGGGGAGCAAAGGAAGAAGAGGAAAGAAATGGAGATGAAGTTGATTTCAAGCTGTGGGATTGCATTGATGGTGTTGTTGGCAATGTTGAGCGTAGAGGGAACATGGGCTCAAAGCACTTATTGCCTGAACCGGCTCGCTCCTTGCCTGAGGTACCTTAACGGAAGCCGAGACGTGCCGGATAGTTGCTGTGATCCTCTTAAATCGGTGATCAAGGACAATCCTGAATGTTTATGCAGCATGATTAGCAGCAAAGGAAGCAGAAGAGCTGAGGAGGCTGGCATCAACGTTGCTGCAGCACAGGAATTGCCCGGAAAATGTGGACAACGTGTCAATCCACTTGGCTGCCTCAGAGGTTCAGACGTCTGCGCGTTATAAAATTTTATTTTGATTTTTATATATCATTTATTAGTCATGCTAACAAATAAATGAATTTTTCCATAGGTTCTCCAGGTTCAGCTCAGGATTCCTCGGCCAGTGCCTTGTTGTTCAAGTCACAGAGCTTTATGGTGGCCTTGGTTTTGTCCATGACTGTTCAGATTTAGTGCGTATCGAATGTGATATAATCTTATTGGCAACAAAAGAATATATACTTGCTTCCAACACATTAATTGCTGTTGTATTTTGAGAGTTTTGTTTTTGTCATAAAGCTCTCTCTTTTTCTCCTTTGAATTCTTTAATTTGATGTTGTTCTGCTGAATGAAAATTGAGTATCTCTTTCATTTGATGCTAATTAAAGGTAAAATAAAAGTTTAGCCTCATGGAAATTGTGTATCTCTTTTTATTTGATGCTAATTAAAGGTATTATTATCTTATTTGTCCAATTAAGCTTGTCTAAGAGTGAAAAATCCATAAAGTATGCTGTTCCAATATTTTAGAGGTAAATCACAAATAGATTCAGGCTATTAATTCAAAATAATTTCAGAGAACGGAATAACCATCCGATTCCGAACCTTACCATAATTATCATTAATCATTACTCATTAGGCTACTCACTCTCAAGTACAGAGGGACCTATTTTAAAGAAATAGACAAACTGCATCCCTATATAAGAAAATGTAAACATACAGGAAGCTAAATGATAATCTCTTAAAAAGAAAATATCTACAATTCTACATCATTGTCAGTCACAAGTACTCACAACCATAAGTTCCCCAGGCTCCGTGTCTAAAACCCCTCCAAAACCTTCCATTGATTTATACATTACCGCCCTTCACTCTGAGTCTCAGCTCCACCACACCAACAATCAACGCCACGAATGCTACAGCTTCCTGAATCTCTCGATACCCTATTGAGTTTTTGAACTCATTCATTGTAACACCAATGGCTTCTTTCTCACCAAACACTCCGCACTTAAAGCTCACTTCAACTTCTGCAGCTCCACCTAGGCTTTGGGGTTGGACTTCACTCTTCACTGCCCACAAACAGGCCAAAAAGAAACAGTCTTTCCAACTGAAAGCAGTTTACACGCCTGGCCTCTCACTTTCCTCACCCACGAGCAAGAAACCAACCCAAAGAAGGGAAAAAAATGAGAATGAGACCGATGACATTTCCATTCTCAATGAGAGAATTCGAAGGGATTTTGGGAAAAGAGAGGCTACGAGGCCCGTTATGGATTCGGAAGAGGCTGATAAGTACATTCAGTTGGTTAAAGAGCAGCAGCAGAAGGGATTGCAGAAGTTGAAAGGGAAGAAATCTGGGGGTGGTGTTGCCGGTGTTGGTGCTGGTGACAGTGGTTATAATGGGGCTGGTGGGTTTAGTTATAAAGTTGATCCTTACAGTCTGAGGTCGGGTGATTATGTTGTGCATAAGAAAGTTGGTATTGGGAAATTTGTTGGGATTAAGTTTGATGTGCAGAAAGATTCTACTGTGCCTATTGAGTATGTGTTTATTGAGTATGCCGATGGGATGGCTAAACTTCCTGTTAAGCAGGCATCTCGTATGCTCTATCGATATAACTTGTAAGGTTTCTCTTTTCTTTGGAAACGTTGTACATTTTCTTTTTGGATTCTATTGCATAAAGCAAAATGCTTGCTTTTGCTGTTTAAGATTAATTTGTAAAGGTTGGTTTATATTATTGTCTACAAGCTGATTGTTTTACATCTCAGACAGCAAATTTTGTAGTTGTTTATCACGCCTACACTTGTGCTGATGATTATCCTTTATTTTTGCTTGATTGGAACCTCAGTTCTGCTTTTTATTGTAATTGTGCTAATTGTATTCTTAAATTTGTTATTCATTACAATCTTTGCTTCTCTCATGTAAATGATTTATGGAAAAAGAGGCGTAATATAGTTTATATTAGATTTATTCAAGAACCACTAGAGTTTTGCTTAGTTACTTCCGAAGTAACTGGGAAGATGCATGAATGAACTTAAGCTTTTTGAAACTGTGACATTTGATACAAGAAAGACTGAGAAAGCATTCTATGATGAAAATGGGTGGATTATTTGAATAAACTATATTGAGAACTTTCAAAGATGATTGAGCATCTGTTCAACGCTCTACTTCATGCATATGTATTTATGTAATTCCTGTACTTGCGGTTCAATTATGTTCTGTTATGAATTCAGGCCAAATGAGACTAAAAGGCCTCGCACATTGAGCAAACTGAGTGACACTACCGCGTGGGAGAGAAGAAAGACAAAAGGAAAGGTTGCCATCCAGAAAATGGTTGTGGACTTAATGGAGTTGTACTTACACAGGCTCAAACAAAAAAGGCCACCTTATCCTAAGAATCCTGCAATTGCTGAATTTGCAGCCCAATTTCCTTATGAACCCACACCGGATCAAAAAAAGGTATGATTACAAGTACACCATTCATTTCTGTTGACTTTTTAAAGTTTTTTAGATGTCATGTGAACTCCGGGATATTCATTTTGACGTAACAGAGTGACAACCGTGCTTATATCATTTTAATAGAATGGGTGAAAGCTTTTCTTCTCATATATTTGACCCTCATTACAGGCTTTTATTGATGTTGAGAGGGATTTGACTGAGAGGGAAACTCCAATGGACCGATTAATTTGTGGAGATGTTGGATTTGGTAAAACTGAAGTTGCATTACGTGCCATCTTCTGTGTAGTCTCAGCAGGAAAGCAAGCGATGGTTCTAGCACCAACTATTGTCTTAGCCAAGCAACATTTTGATGTTGTTTCAGAGCGGTTTTCCAAGTATCCCGATATCAAGGTTGGACTTCTCAGTCGGTTTCAGGTATGCAAATATGTCTGTTGGATTAGCCTCTTCTTTCTTGAAATCAATCATATTCTTACTCCCTTATTCTACAGTCAAAACTGGACACCTTTGCCTATCCAGTTTATGTCAGGGTTCCTCTGTTCATTCTGTAATTTAACTATCTTCCATAAATTACAGAGTAAAGCAGAGAAAGAGGAGCATTTGGATATGATAAAACATGGTCACCTGAACATCATTGTGGGAACTCATTCACTTCTTGGAAGTCGTGTTGTGTATAACAATCTAGGCCTTCTTGTCGTCGATGAGGAACAGGTTTGTCTCCAACCAAGTTCTTTTGCTGTTATCATGGATCGTGGAAATTTAGTAAATGATAGGGGAAAATTGCATCTTAATACTGCAGTTGTGTGGTCTTTCCTTGATATTCTTAGCTGTACTGAAGTGGCTTTTTAGCTGTCATTCCTGCTCATGTGCAATGTTTCCTTGGTTTGCAGAGGTTTGGTGTCAAACAGAAGGAGAAGATTGCTTCATTTAAAATTTCAGTTGATGTTCTTACTCTCTCTGCAACACCTATACCACGAACGCTTTATTTAGCGTTGACTGGATTTCGTGATGCTAGGTAATTTTTGTGTTGACAGTGAGTTTTTTGCATTGCATAATTTTCAATTAGAGCAGAAACCACACTATGTCATTCGTCTATGCTGCTTTGAAAATAAAAACCATTTGTTTAAAGGGAAAATAATTTTTTTTTTAGTTAAAAAATTTACCTTACGCTGCATCATTACAGTTACTTTCATCTATTATTTGAAGTAAACAATTTCAGTCTTTGATATTTAATCATTGCTCTTCAGTTCAATTAAGTTTCTTGGATTAGGTATGAAATTTGGTAAAATAGAACTCCAGAGTTCTTGTCAAGTTGTAGGCATTATTAAGTGAGCAATCAATTGACTGTAAGCACAAGAAAAGGCAGATTGGCATATTTAATTTATTCTTTTGAGTAAATACTCTTTTGAGATGCTCATAAAGATAAGCTGCATGATGCGGCTTGAGTAATCGGCCACTATCAAAGAAATGAGCTCTTTATGTGTATTTAAGGACTCAGTATACAAAAAATCCATTCAGACTAGCAACTGTCTCGACCTTCATTCTTATAGGGTTATGATATGTATCCCTTCCTCTTTTCAGTTTAATTTCAACTCCTCCTCCAGAAAGGCTTCCTATAAAAACACATCTTTCTGCCTTCAGTAAAGAGAAGGTAATATCTGCTATCAAGTATGAGCTGGATCGAGGTGGGCAGGTTTTTTATGTCTTGCCTCGCATAAAAGGTGAACCTGATTCTTAGTATATCCTATATATCATTTTTCATGTATGAAATAGTTTGGCTCAAATTTTTTCCATATCATACCAGTAATTGGTTTGTAGAATAAATTTTTGATCTTGTTGTTCCTAATTTTCTACCACTGATCATGCTCATTGCCTTGTGAACACTATAGCATCAGATTTGGATTTTCTAATGTGAATGAGATGTAGTAATGTGGGGAAAGAAAGGTCACATACTACTAAATATTAAACCCCTTTAATTTATCTGCATTTAGGTTTGTCGGTGTTTTTCCAAAATATTGCTCTGCACTTCATGTTTGGCTGTTTTGATATTAACATCACCACCATTCTTGTTTAACAGGACTCGAAGAACCAATGGATTTTCTTCAACAAGCGTTTCCGGGTGTTGATATAGCTATTGCACATGGGCAGGTAATTCCACCTTGGGATAATGTGCCATATACTCTAGTATACTGGAGTAAGGCCCAAGGATAGAAAAATTGTTTCTCAATATTATGAGTGTGCCACTGAAAATTGGATGGAATATTACCCTCAATGCAAATAGAAAATGCCTGTTGCAATGAGTTTTATATTGTATTGTCCTATATTTGTACGTGCTACTTATTCCTTATTAGGCAATTGAGATATTTTAACTTTTGACTGCATGAAGTTTGCAATGTATCACGTGACACCCATCTTATATGCTATGCTTCTGCTTGCAGCAATATTCCAGGCAGCTTGAGGAAACAATGGAGAAATTTGCACAAGGTGCTATCAAAATTCTTATATGCACAAACATAGTAGAAAGTGGGCTTGACATTCAAAATGCAAATACCATCATAGTTCAGGACGTTCAACAATTTGGGCTAGCACAGTTGTATCAGGTCCTCCACTTTGCACTTTTCTCCTATCTTTAGTTTATTCCTAAACTTCCTATGTTCCCGTTCGAGTAGCAAAACTAGAAATCTCTGTCTTGGACAGGCACATGGAAGAGAGGATTAGCTCTCTGTTTTCTAAAAAGCTTATACAAAAATCATAATGTTCTTAGTTATTGAAGTTTAAGTGTCTGCAATTATTGAGGCAACCCTTGTGTTTAACCAAATGATATTTTAGTGCTTTTTATTTGCAATTGTGTCAACTTATTTTAAAGAATGTTAATATTATTTCATATACATTTGAGTGAACAATGGCTATTTGCAAACAGCGCTTCTACTTTGCCCTCAATGCCCCCACTTCTTTCCTGCCCCTTTTCCTCTCCATCTCCCTCATACTTGATTTATTCATACATTTTTACATATATACATCAAAATTTGTGCACGAACTGAAGATGATTCTTTTTCTTTTGTCATTGAATTTTCTAGATAGCTTGTGTTTGGATTCTTTTTTTGTTTGGGTTACGTATGCCTTTAAAATGCTGCAGTGATAATAACGGTCAACTTTAGGAGTCTTGGATGCTCATCTTCTTCTTTTGTATGTCTTCACCTCATGATTTTTCTTCCTTTTTTTTTTAAAAAAATTCGATAGTTGCGTGGAAGGGTGGGCCGGGCTGATAAGGAAGCTCATGCCTACTTATTTTATCCTGATAAGTCACTGCTTTCCGACCAAGCGCTAGTAAGTATTTTGATGTCAGCATTAACCTATATTTCTTAATATATATTTAGTTCACTCTTAAAATTCTGCTAAAACGTGACATATAAAAATAACTTTCACTATCATGATCATTCTCCTAGGAAAGGCTTGCAGCTCTTGAAGAATGCCGTGAACTTGGCCAAGGTTTCCAACTTGCGGAGAAAGACATGGGCATAAGAGGCTTTGGCACCATATTCGGTGAGCAGCAGACTGGCGATGTTGGAAATGTTGGTGTTGATCTGTTCTTTGAAATGCTTTTTGAGAGTTTATCCAAGGTACTTCTAGCTCATAATGCATTTCTTTTATCATTTTTTTGAGAAAGAAGCATCTCAGTCAAATTTTTTGTCTGGATCCAGATTTTGTCGGTCCACTTGGATGCTTTTTAAGTTATTGTCTCCATTGCACTTTGTTCTTCTAAGTGATTGAAAAACATGATGCATACACTTTCCTTAATTTCTTCCATGCCTTAACAGTAAAATGGTGAACAAATAGCTACTTTCACAAAAACTGAGATTTACCTGTGCCAGTTGCGCCTTTGGTGCAATTTTTTGCACTTTTCATGCCTCTTTTTTTTTTTTTTTTTTTTTTAACTAGTTTGTATCATTTCCTTTCCGTCTCCAGGTTGATGAACACTGTGTAATTTCAGTTCCTTACAAGTCCGTGCAGGTAACATTCTACTCCCTGGACTTTCAGTCATCTGATGCTGTATATGCTTAGTTCAATCTTTTATACATCATATTTAAAGAATGAAATTTGAGAAATTTTACTTGGTTATTTCATTGAGTACCGAAAAATGAATTTTGATAAGATTTTTCGTCATTAAAATATCACCTCTTTCTTTATTCTTGAAAATTAAGAGCTTCAATCTTTGAAATAGAAATAATTTGAGAATTCATGAAATACTGCAAAGGACTGTGTGTGTTAGTGGCACTTATAAGGATCAGGCAATTTGTGCCTACGCAAGTAAATGGACATGTTGCACTTTTGTTGATACTGTAAGAAGTCACTTTGTCATGATAGCTATGATTAGAAGAATCTCCATTACACTGAGTTCGAGTTTCTAATGTTATATCAAATGTTTTTAAAAGGGATTAGTTCTGGAAAGCATTGCAGGCAATTGAAGATCAGTTATATGAATACTACAATCTTTTGGGGCATTATCAATGATAGATGTCAATCATATCATATACTGAGCTTCCTATAAAAAAAGAGAAAAATATATGATATACTGACTACTGAGCTGCTGTATCAGTGAATTTGCTTTCCTTAGGTTTTTATGCTTAATCTATGTGGTAGTGCAGTTGATAAAACTCGTGCTATTTTCAAAATAGATCGTCTTGTGCATATGGTTAGAAACATATTCAGACTTCACGAAGAATCTCAGCTTAATTGTGCATTTGAATAAAAATCCAGCCTAAATGTGGTCTGGTTTAGAATTATGTGTATGACTGTAAATAGTTTCTTAAAGTTCTCTTTGATTCCTTCTAATCCCAGATCGATATAAATATAAACCCTCGTCTTCCTTCTGAGTACATTAATCATTTGGAGAACCCGATGGAAATGGTGAATGAAGCTGAGAAAGCTGCTGAACAAGATATCTGGTGCTTAATGCAATTTACAGAGAGTCTGCGCCGTCAATATGGAAAAGAGCCATACTCCATGGAAATTCTACTGAAGAAGCTTTATGTGAGGAGAATGGCTGCCGATATTGGAATTACCAAAATCTATGCTTCAGGAAAGATGGTTGGTATGAAAACAAGTATGAATAAGAAGGTTTTCAAGATGATGATAGATTGTATGACATCTGAAGTTCATCGAAACTCTCTGACCTTTGAGGGAGATCAAATAAAGGTAACTTTATAACTTTTCTTACGTATATGTACGGTTCCCTTTGTGTTTCTTTTTCCTGTTTCTTCACGCACTTATGCCACAGCAAGAAGATAGTAATCCTAATCAATACCCCTTGCTTCATTCTATTGTCAACTGAGATTCTGGAAAGAGTAAATCGGATAGGCGGTGTTGTTAAGTGTGGATCTGTGAGAACTATGTAGTCCATTTGGCTACATATTGTAAAACCATGAGCTTCATAGACTTATGAATTGCTCCATAGACTTATGAATTCAAGGGTGATAGAACTGCTGATTCACCCTTCCATGGGCTTATTTTTCTTTTAATTTGATGGGATATTTGAAAGTCATAGCTGGAAGTTAGATTTATTTATTTATTTTTTTTGTGGCCATTCTAATCTGAAATTTGTATTTCTTTTTTCATTTTCTTTTTCTACCAGGCGGAACTTCTTCTGGAACTTCCAAGAGAACAATTACTCAATTGGATCTTTCAATGTTTGGCTGAGCTTTATGCTTCACTCCCAGCTCTTATAAAATATTAGTTCCTATTGCAGAATAAGTACATAATTTCTGACTAATTTTGGACATTTCCTAATTACATACATCAAGATTGCCGGCTTGCACTGGGTGGGTTCAACTGAAGGGAAACCAAGAATTCGTCTTTGGCCCCAATGCTAATGGGTTTTTACCCCTCTAATATTCAAAAGCCAAGACATCATTGTTTAAATTACAAAAAAGTTGTTCAAAATCAAAGCAACTCAAACATTACAAATATATTTCTTACACAGTGGCTGGATCTGATAGACTATACAGGCTTATGTCTCAAGGTAAACCATATAGCATTCCTTCCGTCCAGGCAATGCTCAGTTCTGACTGGATCTTTCGTTGTTGCAGGATATGTGTAGATAGAATGGGGCCTGCCACATTTTGTTTTCATTTCTGCTTCAAACTTCAAAGAGAGAGTGCTTCACTATGAGAAGCATTAGCTCACCACATGATTAGCATCTCTGCAGGATCCTCCTCTGATTTTTGAAAGTGGCATTACGGTGCTCGTCTTTCTTTAATTGATGCTCTGCTGTTGTTATTTGCATAACCTTGTTGCCAAGAGTTCTGGTATGCAAATCCCTGCTAATATGACCTTCTTAACATTTAGTTTGGATACAAACAAGGTAACTGATGCAGTCGGCTGTGTGTGTGTATGCATGCATACATACGTACATACATACTTGGATAATTTATGTCATCGAGTGTATATTGCATTGATTAAAATGTTGTAAAAAATTTGGCTGAAGGCTATAAAAGAGAGAAAAAGGGTTAGTGAAATAAAATATAGATTATGTCCACTGCAGTGTTTCTTTATTTATTACACTAATGATTCTAGCAATCGACAATGCTATTTACCATTGATCAGACCCGTATACTCTCCTCCAAGTGAGATTTCCTCAATCCATTTGAGGAGTCCTATTTTTCGTTTTGTTTCATAAGTTCTTTTCAGCCTTTGGGAAACTTTTTTTGACACTTTCAATCTCATATTGATAATTTTTTCTTCCAGAGCTTGCTCTTGTAGTTTGTTAAGAGAAAAAAATTTCATTCAAGAATTATTTAATTTTTCAAGTGTAGAATAACTAGTATCTAAATCTTCTTTCTATTTATGTGGACAGAGTTCAAAAGCCTGGACCTCTAGTGTCAGGCATGTACTTTACCATTAACCAAGTCTTTGGCGGAGTGATAACCAGTGTTCTCACTTTTAGTTTGGAGTCCTCAGTTGGATACTGAATTTAATTTTCTCTCCCGGTAAGGTATATCTCCCTACATATTAGGTAGATATGTTGCCTTTTAGCAGGCATAGATTTCCGGACAATGTTAGGTAAACATTTGAGATGAATTTTAAAGTGCATAAAATTAGACTCCCAATGAATATTATGTAGATTGTATCACTTAGCTTCTTCGACGAGAATCGAAAACATTAATGGAATAATGCATATCCCCAATAATTTGTTACAGTGCTTTGGATAATCCAGTTGATTACAACTTAATTTTGGTGGCAACTTGTAATCAACTGATTATACTATGCAAAAAGGAGTATAGTAGTAATTAATTAAGTCATAAAATTAAGTCATAAGTACCTGATACCGTTTGTGCTTTGCATCAGTACTGAACACATCTGAATCTTTGCAACTTACATTTAATGATGAAAAGTTTTCAACCCTCCAGACATGCTTAAAAGTTTGCAAGTGTCATGTGCTTTAACAAATACATCAACTCCAAACACACATGTATCATCCACAGGTTATCCATCCATAGCACCCTTAAAAGCTTTAAGTGGGATAAATTAATCAAAACCCCATTCAAGCTTCAATCTATGGAACCGTCTTTCTTTTCCCATGGCCTCTAAAGTATGAAAATTGATCAACTAATTAAAATATATTTCAAATAAAAAGAAGCTTGTAGTCTCAAATAAGAAAAAAAATAAAAATTGTTATGAAAAATGCTAAAAGACTGACAGAACGCTGACAAAAATAAATTATGTGTAATAATCTTAAGAACTTGTCTTTCTTCTGATCTAAGCAAAAATTGGAGGAAAATTGCATAGACCTCCCAACCAAGACTAAACGCACCACTGTTTAATGCAACTGACAAGTAGAGAGAGATGTGATCTTTGCCTTTCTCTCGTTTGTTTCCATTTCCAGCATGCAATTAATAATATTATATGAACTCATATTATTCAGAATATTAATTTTGAGCCTTCGACTAAGTAAAGGTACATGCACATATGTATATACCACATGCAGCCTCCGGCTTCAAAATCCTCGGATGAATTATTTCTCCACGCTGGTCGCGAACACTGGCCAGGCCATGCAATGCAAGTGTAAATTTTTGGGCAGTGAGCGCGGATTTGGGACAATATGGGTTCTTCCACAGGTCTTCAAATGTGTTCAATATGAGACCGTGCAGTGTGCGAGAAGATGTACGGCAGTACGGGTCTCGCTCATGAGGAGTTGCAGGTTCAAGTCAATTGGGTCCTTAACTCCACAGAAGATCCTGGCACTGAATAAAGAAAGTTTTCCACGCCTGGCGCATTTTGTGTTGGGCGATCGATCCAAACAAGAACTTGATTTCGGGTGCCTTTTTGGATACCATATTCAGATCTTTAAAGGGTATAACTTCTGTATTTCCGCATACGAGTCTACTGTTAAGACCTTGAGTCTTACTAGGACTGGCATCTTATGGTAATCATGGAAAAATCTTCACTAATTGCATTTCCTATATAAAAAAATTAGTATTATGATTAAATTATTAGGATATGAATTAGGATTTCATGTGGAGAATCCATAAGACATGTATTTGACTTGACTTGACTTGACCTCGAGCAATTGGAGGTAACACAACAACGTATTTACTTTTAATGCACTTATAATTTTCTTCATTGCTATATCATCTTGCAACTTACTACAGTTGCTCACTTGACTTCCTCTATATATGTACATATATATATATGTGCTGATAAGCATGAGGGTTTTTGCCTTGTTGAAATTCAAGGAAAGCCTTATCACCCATGATCAGATTGCTTCTTATAATCCATATGCTTAATTATCCAAAGGCTGCATCGTGGGATGGCCTAAAATGCGACGAGAACACAACACTGGTCATGCGATCAGGCTTGCTTAACCTCACTAGCAGTTGCCCCTATGGTTTTATCAACTCTAGTAGCAACATCTTCCAGACTTGTCCATCTTGAATAGAATAACTGTTAGAACAATAAAGCTTTTGGTGAAAATCATTACTTAAATTTCAAGAACATTTATTTTGTATTACTAATAATTAATAAATGAATATGGAAAAGCATACCTAAATCCATAAAACTTAATAGCTAACATTTATTTTGTATTACTAATAATTAATGAATGAATATAGAGAAATGTACTTAAATCCATAAAACTTAATAGCTCTATAGAGTTGTGTGATTTGTTTTCTATATCAACACGTTCTTCTAGATAATTCTTTAATTTTTTTTTTTGTACTCTAATGATGGGATGTCATTAGAGAATAGAATGATGACATGAGATCATAACTACTTATATAGATAATTTTTTTATTTGTTGTATTTAGATATTTTTGTTTCAATCCATCATAGAAATAAAAATTATCCTTTAAGTCTCTATACATTAAAGACACACACTTTATTAGATACATTAAAGTTTAAATTACTAAAAACCTAAATAGATTACTTTTAATTTGGGCTTGAGCTCAACTTTATATGACAGTTCTCAACATATAACTATTCACATATAAGTTTAACGTTGGATTAAGATCCGACAATAACCACTTTTCTCTAAAATCATGGACCTTTCAAGGCTAAAACGTCTAAATCTCATCATTTAGTAACCAACGGTCATGAGAAGCTCCATAACTCCAGTGTAACAAATCTATCTGAGAAGTTAATCAACCTGAAAGTGCTTGAAATTATCGACGTCAATATTTCTTCTGCATGCAGTTCCTCATACATTGGCATATTAATTTATCTTCTTTGTTGAATCCACTTATATATCTCTCTATGCAAGGTCAATTCCATGTAGAGATTTTTGAGTCGCCCAAACTCCAACTATAATTCGTTACTAACCGATCTCAAAATAACTAATTTTCATGAACAATTATCAAGCACATACTTCACCATCAAGGGCAGTTCAACCAATTTTGGAGCCTTAAGTGAATTGTTTCAATTAGGTCTTTCAAAAAAATTTATTACTAAAAATTCATTTATTTAAAATAAATTTTTCTATTTTTATGAGATGCAAAATTTTTAATAAATTTTTATATTCTAATTTTGCTAAAATATTTTTCTCAATAGATAACATAACTAATTCATTTAATTCTTCTTGCGACATGGTTGATCTTAAATAAGTTTTATCAATTTTTTTCAAATAATTAAGTACATCAAGTGAGGTATTTTTTTCACTTTAAAAAACTTCTTTTAAAATTCTTAGCTCTGAAAACAAATCTAAACCATCTATAGTAAAAGGTGTATCACATTTTAAAGCATTTTCAAGATTAACGCAATAAGTTTTTAAAACATCATCACTTAACAATTGTAATTTTTTAAAAATTAAACAAAAGTCCAAACGTATTCTCATACATTTGAATTTGTTCAAATCTACTCATTATTAAATAAATAGCTGGATTTCTTTTTTTTAGAAAAAAGTAAACATTTCATTCCATCACAACACATTAAGTACAATTTGGACCTCTGCTGGTAAATGATGTAACCAAACAGCAGATGAATTGCTCCCTAACGCATGCTTTGCTAAGGAATGGCCAATAGCATTACTGTCTCTATACAAATGCTAGACTACAACTTTATGAAAAATTTTCATCTGATTTCGAATTTTTGAAATAGTCAAATAGATTTATGTTCTACTACCCTTTATATTGTTAATAAGCTCAGCCACCTCCAAGGAGTCTGTCTCTACAATCACCAAGCTTAAGGCTGCTTCTCTAGCCACTTTAAGGCCCCACTGCACAGCTTCAACTTCTGCCTAGCTGACACTTCCCTTTAGGTGAGCCTAGTTAATGCCTGCAGCTACAATATTGCCTCTAACATTTCTTATCACCACTCCATACGCAGCCATTTGGTTTTTACTGCTAATAGTTACATCCACATTGACTTTGAAGAGATTTTTAGGAGGGGGCATCCACTTTTGCTTCTTCCCTGTTCTAGAGGTATCAGGGGGAGTTGGCACTGGTTTCCTCACTCTTTGATAGGCTGCCAGAATTGATTCTGCTTTTGCTGCTACTAAATTAGGCTCTAGCTTCTAGCCTTCAAAAATTAATTTGTTTCTTGAGTATCACACAACCCAGTAATAAGCCACCATAATGTCACGAGATGAGTATTTTGCGCAGCTAACACATGCGGCACTTAGACAACTTCGCCGAATGTTGCTAAGTAAGCCTAGAGCTTCTCAAACTAGAGAAGAGAGCAATGGAGCCGAATAAGAAAACTTGTATTGCACAAAGAGATATTACAATGCTTGAGTTGCTTACAATGTTTGTTATAGTGTTTGTTGAATGTAAATGCCCAATGCCATCCCATATTTATAGGGGAGGCTTACCAAGCTCTAGAAATTTTATAGAAATCTACTAACTATCTAGAATTTACATGTGCTGGAAATGTAAAGAGAATTCTAGAGTATTTATAAGCTCACATGTGCTAGAATTGCCTAGAACTTTCCGGAATTAGGTCAAGCTAGCACTATTGGCCTTGTGTTGGCTCTCTAGCCCGAAATTATAGGCAATTGGGCTAGCGAATTGGGCGGTCCGCAACAATAAGCTCTAACCCAGATATCCTACATTTGAGTGTTGCGTAGTGGGACTGTAAAGGGGCCTTGCAACCAAACCTTTTTTGTTGCTTTACAGTCTAACAGTGCGTTGTATATGGTTTCCACACTCCTATTGTATCTTTGACAAATTGGCTCCAGCAGGACCTTCATTTTCCAAAGGTTTTCAGCTGATGGCAGTAAGTTTTTACTAGCCCTCCACATGAAGATTTTAATTTTTTCAGGGATCTCAAGAGACCATAATGTGTTCCAGTGCCTTGGATTGTTCCCTGACCTGCTAGAAGCCTCTGGATACCTGAGCTTGAGTGCTAGATGATAACCGCTCTTTATAGAGTATTCACCCCTCTTGTCGTAATGCCACATCACTTGATCCTTTGCTTTCTCTCTTGGAAGGGGAATATTGAGGATCACATCTAAGTCCTCCTAAATAAAGTTTTGTTTCAGCTTGTCTTCATCCTACTGGTTTCCCGATTTGATCAAATCTGCCACAACAGTATGCATAGACATCTTAGGCAGAGACATTGACTTGAAGGTGACTGGCCTTGGGAGCCAGATATCCTTGTACACTGAAACACTATGGAAATTTCCAATACGCCATCTGATGCCAACCTTGATCACTTCCCTACCCCATAAGAGGATTCTCTAAACAAATGAGGGATTGAAGCCAATATTAGCATGCAAGAAGTCAGAATTTCTATAATACATTGCCCATAGCACTTTAGATACTAGGGAGTTGGGAAATTGTAGGAGTCTCCACGCTTGTTTTGCCACCAGAGCTTGATTGAAGCTAGTGAAATCCCAGAATCCTAGGCCCCCTCTGCATTTTGCTTGGCTAAGCTTCTCCCACCTCATCTAGTGAATGTCGTTTTTATCCTCTTTTGAGCTCCACCAGAATTTTGCTATGGCCCTCTGAATATAAAATAATTAATTCTAAAAAACTCTTCAAGAGACAAAATTTTATCTTTACTAATATTTTAATCAAATTTGTTTTTTCTACGAATTACACAATTTTCCATGAAATTTAGGTTCTATTTCCATTTCACTTGCAATTTCTTAAGCTAAAATCATAGTAGTCATGAATAAGGGTGGACAAAATACCCGATCCGATCCAACCAGAATAATTTCAGGTTTGGATCAGATCAGGTTGAGAATAGAACCCGATCAGATAAAATCTTATAAACCCGATCGAGTTGTGATTGGGTCAAGTAAAACCCGATCCAATCAGAAAACCCGATCGAGTTGCTTTAGAAAAAACTAATAAACAGTTACGAACACTATAGCTCACACCAACACTCTCTGTATTCCAAGCAAACACCAGAGCTCCACTTTAGAAAAAAGAAGACAAAAGCAAATTACAAAACCAAAGTTTAGGAGTCACTTCATTGTTCACTCTCTTCCTTCTCTTCTTTCTCACAACTCACACAAATAACTACAAGCCTTTAGTTAAAACATCTGCAACTTGCTGTGTGGTAGGTACAAATGGAGTATAAATTATTCTACTGGAACACCATTTTTTACTTCCTCAAGCTTAGAGTTGGCTTCTATTGGAGTGACAGAAGGTTTGCAACCACTCATCCCAGTTTCTTTCAAGAGATCAAGAATATACTTCCGTTGTGAGACCACAATGCCTTTATTTAATCTTGTCATTTCCATTCCAATAAAGTATTTTAGTTGGCCTAAATCTTTAATCTCAAACTCCTTAGCTAAATTTTATTTCAATATGCTCATTTCTACTATATCGTCTCCAGTTAAAATTATATCATCTACGTAGACAATAAGAACATAAATTTTATTTTCAATAGATCTCTTTTTGAAAAGAGTATGATCATATTATCCTTGATCATAACCTTGGCTTTTAACAAAATTTGTAAACCTCTCAAATCAAGCTCTGGGAAACTATTTAAGGCCTTATAAAGACCTTTTTTAGCTTACATACCTTGGTTATAAATTTCTCATTAAAACCATGTGGAGGCTCCATAGAGACTTCCTCTTCTAAGTCCCCATTCAAAAAAACATTCTTCACATCCAGCTGATTCAAAGGCCAATCAAGATTAGCTGCAATAGATAAGAGTACTCGAACTGTATTTAGCTTTGCCACTGGAGAGAAAGTTTCAGAGTAGTCTACTCTATGTGTCTGAGTGAACTCTTTGGCTATGAGTTTAGCTTTGTACCTTTCCAAGGATCCATCTGAATTGTACTTCACAGAAAACACCCATTAAAACCAGGTAGAGGCTCCATATAGACTTCCTCTTTTAAGTCCCCATTTAAAAAAAAACATTCTTCACATCCAGCTGATTTAGAGGCCAATCAAGATTAACTGCAATAGACAAGAGTACTCGAGCTGTATTTAGCTTTGCCACTAGAGAGAAAGTCTAAGAATAGTCTACTCTATATATCTGAGCGAACCCTTTGGCTATGAGTCTAGCCTTGTGCATTTCCAAGGATCCATCTGAATTTTACTTCACAATAAACACCCATTTACAACCGACAATTGTCTTCCCATTTGGCAGATCTAGTTTCTCCTAAGTGGCATTCTTCTCACGGGCGCTCATCTCCTCAATAGCTTCTTTCTACTCAGGAACATTAGAGCCTTATAGACACTTCTAAGAATAATCACACTGGACACTTCTGAAATAAAAGTGAAATATGATAAAGAAATATTTTTGTAAGATATAAAATTTGACAAAGGATGTTTTGTACAAGACCTAATACATTTTCTAAGAGCAATGGGAAGATCAAGCTTACTAGAAGAATTTGAGTCATAATTACCTGGAGGATTGTTTTAAAGGATTTATGAAGAATCGTCACAAACTTCGTGATCCAACCTCTGGTCAGATTCTTAATGGTGTTGTGGGATAATGGCTCTTTTTTGTGCTAGATGTTCCTTTGAATATAAAAGACCTTTAAATCGTTTTGCACGCATCTCAGTTGTCTCAGTATTTTGATTTTAAGATGGAATTACCAAAGGTTGTTCGGTTGTAGATTCAATATTTTCAACATTTACTTCATTTGTTTCTACAGATTTTGTATTTCCCATCCCATTTTTTTTCGGCGACTGTTTGTGAGAAACATCGTCATCCTGAACAAACTTAAAAGTTAAATCAAAATTATCTAAAAAATCATCTTCACTAGTACTCTCCCCCTAGAGATGGAAATTGTTGTAGTATGATTGTCCTTAAAAAAAGTGACATCCATAGACACAAACATTTTTTTTCAAAATCGAATCAAAACATTTATAACCTCTTTGATTGGTATAATAGCCTACAAAAATACATTTATGTGCCTTTAGATCAAGTTTTGAACGTCTAATATCGTGATTATGAACAAAAGCCACACTTCCAAAAATTTTAAAGTGAATGTCGGTTATTAGCTGAGTTGTGGGAAACCATTCACTTAAAATTTTACTTAGTTAAAGTCCAAACTTCTCGTACGCAATCTATTAATCAAATAAGTGATTGTTAACACTGCTTCTCCTGAAAGGTATTTAGGAACCTTAATCGTAAAACTAATAGCTCTAACAACTTTAAGGAGATGTTTGTTTTTTCTTTCAACTAGCCCATTCTGTTTAGGTGTATTATTACAAGAATTTTATTGAACAATCCCTTTTTTCAGCAAAAAAAATCCCTAACACTTTGTTAAAAAAAATTTCCATTATCACTTCGAAAAATTTTAATCTAAGTTTGAAATTGTGTCTGAACCATATTATAAAAATTTATAAACACAATTTTAGCATCTGATTTTTCTTTTAAAAGAAAGTCTCAAGTGACTTTAGTATGATCATCAATAAAAAGAATAAACCAGCACTTTTAGAAAAAGTTGGCACTCTAGAAGGACCCCAAAAATCACTATGAATTATAGTACATGGTTTTGATTTTTTATATGGTTGAAATTGGAAAATAGCCCGATGTTGTTTAGCTAATTCACAAGATTCACATCGAAACCAGAAGCATTTTTATTCATGAATAACTTGGGTAACAAATGCTTTAAATATTGAAAATTTAGATGTCCTAATCAATAATGCCATAACATAATCTTACTTTCATTAACAATAGAGATAGAATTGAAACAAGTCTGCAGATCTTGCTTTCCATAGGTTGATCCGTTATTAAAAAAGTAGAGTCCACCACCCATTTTAGCACCCCCAATCATCTTCCCCGAGGTTAAATCCTAAAATTTACAATAGTAAGATTGAAGAATAACTGGACAGTTATGATCAAAAGTTAATTTACTGATAGATAAAAGATTATAAGACAAATGTGGGATGTGCAAAAATTTCTTAAGAACTAGAGAAGAAATAGCAATTGTTCCATTTCCAGCAACCGTAACTAAGGAACCATTTACAATTTTAACCTTTTGATTTCCTACACAAGGTATATAAGAGGCAAAAAGCTACAAAGTACCAATCATATGATCAGTAGCACCTGAATCTAATATCTAGGAGCCATGAGACTTGGTATAAGCTAGGGCTGCAATAAAAGAATTACCTAACTGTGCTAGAGAAACAGATGAGTTAGATTTTTCTAAAGATTGGGACTGAAACATTTTATATAGATGTTCTATCTGTTCCTTGGTAAAAGAAAAGACTCTAAGGATGATTGCTGCCTTGGATATGTGTTGCTAGCTTGAAATGCACGGACATCTCCCCCTTACTTGGTGTCGCTGCTTGTTTTTTTCTTTGGTTACCCGTGCAACTTCTAGGAACTTTCTCGAGTATGCCACGACTTTCGACAATGGTCACACCAGGGCTTCTACTTTCGCCCTGAGTCTGCACTTCGGACCACAAGAGCAAACCATTCACTATCTATTTTTGATTCATCGTTATTCTTCAACATCACTTGCTGTTGTGCTTTTTCTCTACACACTTATGAGAAAACTTCTCTTATAGTTGGTAAAAGTTATTTTCCCTAGTATACGTCTTCGAACCTCATCAAGTTCTTTGTTCAAACCAACAACGAAAATAAATACTCGACCTCTTTCAACTTTCTTTTTGTACCGAGCACTGTCATTAGAATTTTCTCATTGTTCATCTTTTAACAAGTCCAATTCCTGCTAAACAACCATCATATCATCATAATAAGTTGTTACCTCACGATTACCTTAATGCATCTTCCAATACGGGTGTTTAATTCATGCAATTCTAATTGATTTTCCAAATCTGAGTAGGTTTCATGAACTGTTTCCCAGACATCACGAGCAATCTTCAAGTACATGAAAGTTTCTCCAATAATATAATCCATTGAGTTGATCAACCAGGTAGTAACCATTGAATTCTCTGAACACCACAGCCTGTATTTTGGATCATTAGTGGCTGGTATTGTTACCTCACCATTCAAGTACCCTATTTTCCATTTTCTATCAATCACCAAACGCATAGACTGAGACCATTCAAAATAATTCTTCCATTTAATTTGTGAATGGTAATTTGAAGCGAATTTTTAAAAAGAGAAACAGCTGGAAGTGGCTGAGAAACTTCCTCCGATGAAGTCCCACTACTGCTGCCATCCAAAGAGGTTGAACCAAAGCCAACCATGGCAACCTTAGAATTCTTAATCAAGCCCTAGGCTATAATACCATGTAGATTTTACAGAGGAACAATGAGGAAAAATTCTCTTATTCAATTCCTTTAAAAATAGAGAAAACAAACAACTTAAATAGGGGAAAACAAAGGATTAATCCTATACGTAGGAACTAACTTATCTCATCCCTAAATTGTAGGATCCTATCCAAATCTCTAACAAACATATCCTAATCAATTACTTATAATTTATCAACAATTACTTATTTGACTTTTATTGGAGTTTGTATGGAATAGTTTACAACAAAAATAACATGCTTTATCAAAATCTTTTGAATAAACCAGCCACTTTCTATTTTTTTTCTCCATTGGGTAGTTTTTTTAATGTAATATTTAGTAGAGAAATGCCTAGAAAATTCATCCTTTGGAAAAATTAAATCATTATCTCTAATTGGACTTTTCTTTGCTAGGAAATCTCTTAATTATTATTTATATTTTCCCATCTACCAGAATCATAAATATTATTTGAAAAACAATACTCTTCAAAATCTTCGATTTCATCTCTCATCTTTATTCATATTTTTATTACAATCTCCTGTAAGGGTATTATCACAATTTTGATTATTATTATCTTCAATGTCATTGTTTTCATTAATTGATTCATCATCTTTTAATTCAATTTGTGCTTGTTGATCAATTATTGATACTTCAATCAAATTCACATCTTTTTTACTACTTTTGACAAATTTATCAAGATCTTCTTTTTGAGATTGTACTAACTTTTCTATTCTTTTCTTTTTTTGAAGTTTTTCGTATCATGAGGCACATTTTCTAGTAGATATTTTTAGGGAAAGAAGAGTAAACAAGCAAAAAATTATGGTAGATTATTAAAAGAAAACAACCTATGAACACAATAATACTTAAAAAAGAAACAACAATAATAAAATAATATAACTAATTAAGAAGAGAATAGAAAGAAAAAACTTGAATATTTAAAAAAAAACAATGACATTTTATAAATATTGTGGGGCTCTAGACAACTGCCTAAGTTGCCTAAGGGAAGAGCCGCTACTGTTCACCATTAATTAAATTAGCAAACAATGAATAAGCAAATGCTCATGCAAACTTCACCATGAATTTCACTAGAGATAATTAGCTTCTTCGATAAGAAAACATTAATAAAATGAAGTAGACCAAATACTTGTTAAAGCCCTTTAGAATTTCCAACTGTTGGTAAAAAATAGTTTTTCAGGAAAATATTTGGATCGCATTTCTCATACAATATATAAAATTATCATAATCGGAAAATCGTACCTTTGCTTTTTCGTAGAAGATATTTAGGCTCCCAAATCATAATTTGTCACCATCAATCCTATTAGATTACGATATGCAACTAACAATCTCTCATATTATAACTCAAGTTTAATTTGTACTAGACCTGTGGGCACCTTTATTATTGCTAAAAGCAACTAGCAAGAGAAAAGTTTTCCTTTCAAAGTTAGGGAGAAAAATTATTTTTCCTCTGATCTGTATATTGTAGCTCTTGTGTCTCTTTCATCGAGAAAACAAATAATTTTTATATCTCTATTTAATGAAAACCCTAGACTTTTTATTTATCTCTTTTTTAAATTTTATTAAATCAAATTTGATTTAAATTATAAAAAAAAAAAGATAAAACCAAAAGTGGTGTTTCACTCGTGCTTGCTATTAGGGCCTACCTTGTAAAATAACATAAGGCTCCTCATATACAAGCATATTAAATAGAGTCTCCCACTAAATAATATATTTAGGATTTTAACCCAAATATATAGTTATCTCGCTTATTAATTCAATAGCGGTGTAGCCAATTAAATGAACTAATCTAAGGATCATATGGGTACATACAATAGTGGCTACAATAATTAAGTATGTAATTAAACTAGCCCGATTATTTAATTTCAAATCTACTATACTAAAATCTTGGAATTGATCTCCATAATTGTATGTTATCTGAGATAATGTTCTTGAATAATAATTCGACACATGATACATTGATTTCTTTACTGAACAATCTTTTGTAACACATTACTAATTAAATTGATATCTCAATTGTCCAATCAATTTAACTACATCTTGTTCCTTGACTCTTACTAGTTTTCTCTAATGATCATTTTCAACATACTAATTATGTTGACATACTGGTCAGAGAATTTTATGATTAAGTACCGAAAACCTATCAAGAGATGTGTTGTAAAAATTCTGTATTGTTAATTTATAATCTCATTGCTCATAATTGCTTCCACCAAGGTACTAGGTAAACTTGACTATAAATATATGTTGTGCCCATTGGTAACTCAAATGAAATTAACAATCACAAACATGAAACTATAATTAACTCAAGATTGAGATTGCAATAAAATCAATGTCTATGAGATTTAATAAATCCGATATCATTTTAAGGTTAATTAAATCTCATGTATAATTCAGTTTAATGTAGTCAAACTATATCAGTAAATTCATACATGATTAAGACAAATCATTTAATAAATTTACTACAGTTTAAAGATAAATCAAGCGTCCAACTCTATTTATCAACTGCGAACTCAATTTATTTAATTATAAAAAAACTTTTATTTTATTTTTTCTGTGAATCCATATGATGATCACATGAAATACATATAATATGATTAAACAGATCTTATTCAAAATATTTATGCAATTAAGATATCTGAAAAATGTGTCAAATATTTTGTTAATCACAAAATAAATAATCAATATGTTTTAAAGAGCACATAATCCCAACACCAGCCATATCCACTTTAGCTTCCATCACACACACATTCCTTGGCTCCTTATAGTAACTGAGTTCATTAAATCTTCTCCAACCACAACTATTGACTACTTGATCGCATAAAGTGAACCGGGATTTACCTACGAAGAGAAAAAGGATCCTTGTAATATTTGGATTTTGAGCATGATAATAATAGTTGACATTAATTAATTTATAGTCATTATTAGATGTTGAAGCTTTGTGTTTCTCCTTCACTTGATCCAAGATGGTACTCTACTACTCTGCGTATATTTTAACATTCGGATCCATCAGAGTCAAGTGCAGAGAAAAATGAGTGCCAATATTTGAGCTTTGTCCTTTAGGATAGATTTGTATCTTCCTTAAACAACCAACATGTAGAGTTACTTAATGGTAAGAAAATTTATTATCTTAAGAATTTGTAATAGGGAAATTATGATTACACCACCTCTATTTTGATTTATATTTATCATTACACCAACTACAAAATTCTAACATGTTCTCTGCACTACATTTCTTTTTAAATTTGTATCAATTAGCCACTTTTTCACTAACACCATTAAATAATTTAAATAAAATAATAATTTTACCCCTTAACAATTTAAAAGACCATTTTATCTTATAAAAACTTTGAAAAATAAAAGATTTATAATTATAAAAATACTCCTAAAATTATTAAAAAATAGATCCCAAATAGAATAGTTGATTTTTATTAAATTTAGATTTTGCAAAATTTTAATGATTATTTTTATTAAAAAATTATAATTTTGTGAAATTTTAATAAAAAATAACTGAATTTATTTATTAAAAATTATAATTTTGCAAAATTATATTAAAATAACTGAATTTATTTATTAAAAATAAATGCCAAAATTTTAATAATCTAGGGGATTTTTATTAAATCCAAAAATTTTGTAATTATTTTTATAATTATAATTTTTTATTAAAATAATTTTTATTAAAAAATAAAATTCTAATTTTGGGATTTATTTTTATTAAATTTAGGGGTATTTTTATTATAATTTTTTTATTTTTAAAGTTTTTATAAAATAAAATGATCTTTTAATTTATTTAAGGATAAAATTATCATTTTATTTAAATTATATAACGGTGTTAGTGCAAAAGTGGTTAATTAATACACATTTAAAAAGAAATGTGATGCATAAAATATGTTAAAATTTTGTGGTGGTTGAATGAACATAACGTAAAAGAGAAGTGGTGCAATGATAATTTCACTTTATAATATAAAAAGATCCTTCAGTGGAGACTTGTAACCAGTTGATTATAGGAAACAAAAGGGAGGAAAAAGCAATTAGGTCACAGAAACTTGGTACCATTTGTGATTTGTAGCACTGAACATGCACATCTGAATCCTTGAAACATGCATTCAACTTTGAGAAGTTTTCAATCTTCCAATACTTAAAGCTAGTGGTATCTTTCATCACCGAAAAGCACTCTCCTTTGCCCATTAACAAATACTTCCTCTGAACACACATGTATCATCCACAAGTATCCATTTGAAGCATCCTTAAAAGCTTTAAGCAGGAGAAATTCATAAAAATCTCATTCAAGCTTCAATCTATGGAACCGTCTTTCTTTTCTTGTGGCATCTACCTAGCC
The DNA here is from genome assembly GCA_029618585.1 of Citrus australasica. Taxonomy (NCBI): domain Eukaryota; kingdom Viridiplantae; phylum Streptophyta; class Magnoliopsida; order Sapindales; family Rutaceae; genus Citrus; species Citrus australasica. The sequence continues at coordinate 7,628,151 of JARCIV010000002.1, read as the reverse complement.
TATGAAAACTAAAATTAATACCCAACTAATGGTTAAAATATATATCTCAAATAAAAGAAGCTTATTGCAATTGTTCTGAAATAAGAAAATAATAGTAATTATCGACATTGAAGTATTAGAAACTTGTCTCTCTTCTGATCAAGTAAAAACAAGGAAAAAATTACATACCTCCCAACCAAAACTAAGTGAACTTGTGTTTGCAACTGGTAAGTAGAGAGAGATGTGACCTTTCACATTCTTTCTATTGTTTCCATTTGGAATAGTGTAAGTTTCTTGCATATGCAATAATATATCTCTTCTTTTTTTTTATTTAACCTAACAACAATTCAATCTCTTTTTCTATTTAGCCTAACAGCAACTCAACGATCCCCTCCCTAACTATATCTATGGGATTCAATCCCTAAATCTTTAATTTTTAACCCAAAAAAATTACCTACTCAACTAATTAACAGCCGCCACTTCTAACCTCAAGTTTCAAACTTTGATCTATATATCTTCCAACAATCTCTACAAGTGATGAAAATGGTTGTCTTTTGAGTACATAATGAGCTAGTGGTACTTTTGAAATGCTATTTGATATAATATTTGATCTTAGAAATATAATATATATATATATATATATATATATATTATAACAAAAATATTTCTTTGTAAAAAATATATATTTGTAAAGAATGGATCTAAGTCGTTCTTTGTAAAGAATGGACCTAGGTCGTTCTTTGTAAAGAATAGACCTATGTCGTTCTTTGTAAAGAATAGACTTAGGTCTTTCTTTGATGAATCATACTTTTGGCATTTTATCGTATCTTACATTTAGATATTTTATTTAGAATTGTAAGTACCTTGGCCGTTTTTATAGAGAATATGCTTGGGTTATTTTATGTAAATTATTTTTATTGGACCTATATTTTACGTGGTTTTTGAACCTTTCATAATTTGATATAACATTTATTATGGAGATTATGCTTATTTTTTATTTAATTCCAATAAATCTGAGTAGTACAGTGTCTTTTAGGATATCTAGACTGTCAATTCATCAAAATATTAACTATGGATAAAACTGGAACTCAATCTAATGATGTAATGAAAGTCTTGCTGTGTTATGGTTCTTTCCCCTCTCTAGGCTGAATTGTACGGTCGTGACAAATGGTAATATTGTTAAATACAAGGATTTTGTTACCTTAGATAACAAATATTAGAGAATTGACAACCATATTTTTCAGTTCCCACAATTTCTCTATTATACTGTCCATTATACTTTCAACCATCTTTCTCAATTCTCTTTTGTCAGCAGCTGCACGTTTGGGGCAGCTCACCACGGTCTATATATTCCCAGACGCGGGGCCTCCCGGCCGGTCAGTGAGTAAATACGTATACATTCGCAAGCCGAGGCCACGCTACAACAAAAACAACCGGTGCAGGCTCCAGCAACTTACCTTCCTTTCCCTTTGGCCAATTGGCCCTCTCCCCGCTTTACACCTGTAACAATCATAAATTACGTCACTTTCCCAATTTAATTTAATTTATCCACTTTAGAAACTTATTTTTAGTTTCTATTCTCGCCCATTTTTATTTGTAGGCTTCCCAAATTCCCTGCTTCTTAGTTGTCGTTGTCGTTCGGTTTGGTGATGACATAAGTGGACTTTGATCCTTTCATTTTACCTTTTTTTTTTTTTTTCCTTTTCCTTTTTAACTTTTGAAACCCAAAAAAGCAAAACAGAAAACAGAGGAAAAAAAATGAGCTTTCAAGATCTACAGAATGGCTCGCGATCATCACCATCATCATCGTCCAAGAGCCCATCACAAGCTGTGGCAGCCGGGATTTTCCAGATCAACACTGCCGTTGCCGCTTTTCGTCGACTTGTTGACGCTATCGGAACTTCCAAGGACACTCTTGATCACCGCCAGAAGCTGTCTCTGTTTCTTCCATTCATTTATTTCATTTTAAAAATATATATATGTATTTTTTTTAATGCAATTCTTGTATTAACTGATTCTCAATTATGGGGGTTGCATGGCATGGGCAGGCACAACACAAGGCAAAGAATTTTGCAGTTAGTGAAAGATACTTCTGCTAAGCTCAAATCCGTCAGCGAGTCCGATCGCGACACTGATGTTAATGTAATGTATCATCTTTCTCTCTCGCTTTTGCCAACTGAACTTCTCTTTTGTTGAAAATTTTTTGTTGCTTTAATATGTAATTTTTGGTGGGTTCTTTAAATTTTCAGCAAAATAAGAAGGTTGAAGATGCTAAGCTTGCCAGAGATTTTCAAACGGTGTTGCAAGAATTTCAGAAAATCCAACAACTTGCCTCTGAACGGGAGTCTACTTACTCCCCTTCTGTTCCTCCGTCTTCAGCTCCACCAGCAACAACGTATAATTTATAATTTTGCTTACTTGTAGATCAAGTTGTTTTGTTTTGTCATTTTCTTCTTCTAATGCTGGTGTTTTTGTGATTTCAGAGACACCTCTGGCTCGGGTGACTATGTGGGGTCTGAGAACCAGCCGTTTCTTATGGAGCAGAAGAGGTAAGTGCTTAATTCTCACACCCTTTTGCTCTGAATTTTTCGCTACATCAGTTGGGTTTTAGTCGTCAGTGTTAATATTGGTCCATATGCTATTTGTCTTTTCACATGATGCACATGCTACAAAATTTTGCTTTATTTAGTTCATGACTGTGGTGTTTTAACTTGATTGGTCTGTGTTGTTGGACTTTTTATACTTTTATAGTTGTGTTTTTCATAATAATTTTAGTGGATAGTGAAGGCATATTTTCTCTTTACTGCAGTAGAATGTTCCAAAAACCATGTGTATTTAGTAGCTTATGGCAGAAACATACCTGGTTTCCATTTAATTTCAATTGAAGCTGACTGAGATACACTTATATTAGAGATCACTCCCTTAAAGACTCATCCATTGCTTTTGCTGGAAAGCTAGGCATTTCTTTCCCTTTGCTTTTTCTCTTTAATCAAATTTGTTGAACATTTACACACAGGCAGGAGTTATTTCTGCTGGATAATGAAATTGCCTTCAATGAGGCCATTATTGAAGAGAGGGAGCATGGTCTTAGAGAAATTGAAGAGCAAATTGGGCAAGCAAATGAAATATTCAAGGACCTTGCTGTTCTAGTTCATGAACAGGGTGTGGTTATCGGTAAGATAACAAATACCAAGTAGAGAAGTTATTTTCCTTTCTATTGCTCCCTTTTTCTTGCTATTCGTAGCCTTTTATTAGTATAATTGGTCATTTGTTCTGCTATAACAGATGACATTTCATCAAATATCGAGTCGTCTGCTGCTACAACAACTCATGCGAGAGTTCAGCTAGCTAAGGCCTCAAAGAATGTGAAATCCAGATCATCGTGGGTAAGTAATAATTACCTTCACATCCTATTAAGTTGAAGTGCTTGTCACACTGTTGGCAAGTTGGTTTTCAATATTTGAGATGTCTACATATATCTTTAGATTGTTGATTCAAGAAGAAACATGTTCCTGCATGTATGAAAAAGTACATCAATTTCCCCTGACTTATATGTATGAATGAACAAGGAAATGAAGAAAAGAAAAATAATATTCCAACCCTCCCAGTTTTTGTGTTCATATTTTCTTCCTGTGTATACTGCGTATGCTCTTTTTGATGGAGCTGCCATACTTGTTGTAAAGTTCGGACATAAAATTATAACAAAGAGATAAAAAGGAAGATTGCTTCTGGTACAGCAAGAAATGGATGTTCCAAAGATACTGAGATAAAAATATTTCAGTTTTTTGTTACGGATGGTTTTGACATATATGCTGCTTGATTAATTTCACAATGTTGAGGTCAGTGTAGAGTAATAATCATCTAAAATTTTGTATTTTATGAACTTGAATGTTAACTTTGAAGTGCTACCAATTTAGAGAGATGGAGCAGATCAATCAAAGAATAGATACTGGAGGCTAGCTAGCAAGGAGCCGGTTATGGTCATCATATATAGGAGAGAAAGAACTTGTCTGAAATTATTATCTAGGCAGTCTTTTAGTAGTTCAATCCCCATTTTCCCCTCAGTTTTATATGTTTCCCTTTTTATAATATTTTCCTGCAGTGGTTTGCCCAAGGAACTGAATCTACTGTTTCTCTGGATTGTTTTGCAGTGTTGGTGGGTGCTGGCAATTATCGTAGTGGCACTGGTCATCCTCCTCCTCGTGTTCATTCTATAATGTGCAAGATATTGGTGTGCCTTTCCTCGATTAAACTTTTATTGATATTCTTTTATTTGTCTCTGTAAGTTTCTGGGTTTCTGCAGATCTCCACATTTTTTTTTCTCTTCTGGTTTTATCACATGTATGAATTAGGGTGCCGTGCTAGTTCTTTCCTTTGCTTCCTCATCGTTTTTTTGGTTTGGTTTTGTGTGCAACTCGATCTTGCACCTAACAAAAATATTTGTAACCGAGCAAGATATTTAGCGGATTGTCTGGATTTTGTTTTCTCCCTACTCTGCACATAGAGGAAATAGAAGAAATCTATTTTTGTGCAATTTACTTGTTTGACAGAATGATTTAATTAAGGATTGATACCACCACTTTGATTACGGGGCGGGGTTATACAATTTTGATCACATAGACATGAACCTTTAAACAGATTTAAATGTGACTTGAGTGGTGGTTGTGTTTAACTTTGTTAATACTAAGGAAAGATGAGTTATGAAATGATGATATGTGATTAATCTTGAATTAATTCGCCTAAATTGAATATTCTATGGAATGTTCAGATAGAACATCAAAATCCCAGATGCATCCCTCACATGTCAGTGTTCCGGAAAAAAAAAAGAAAAAAGTGAAAGTAATGTATTACTATTGAAATGTTTAACGTCTGTAATTTACTGATATTTATAATTACAAATCAACCATCGACAAATATTTATTTTAATTAGATTTAGGTAAATTAAATTGTTACCATTTGGAGGGAGTAACGAAGATAAATGCAATCATGGACCAGCCTAATTTTGTATTTCTATAGGACTTATTAACCTCTTAAGGGGATATACTTACTAATCACACTCAATTATGGGAGAAGACTTAGGGTTGGCAATGGGACGGGACGGGATGTGATTTACTAATCTTAATCTTGTCCCGTATATGCAAGTGGGATGAAAAAATGTCATATTTCTGTCCCTATATTTTTTTTTGGGACAAAAATATGTCCCGATCCTGTTTCAAAAGAGATGAGATCCTGCGGGATCCCATCCTAATTGAAAAAATTCTCATTTTTAATTGATAATGAGACATGATAGGACGAAATTTATTAATCTCACTCCTGTTTTGTATATGCAAGTGGGATGAAAAAATATCTCACTCTCATCTCTAAATTTTTTTATGACAAAAATATGTCCCGATCTCGTCCCAAATAAAAAAAAATTCCACTGGATCCCATCCTATCGGAAAAACTTGTCATCCCTTGAGAAAAGTAAGAGCAGAGTTCTTGTGGCTACACATCAATTTTTATTTTTTAAATATTTACATCAGTTATAATGAACGGAAAAAAAAAACAAAAAAGCGATAAATATTTCGAGACGCAATAAATGGCTTCATACTGGGCAAATGCGTGGTGCCTCTGTCCAAATTTTTTAATGGAATTTTTTAATTTATCCGAGTAAAATTTTATTTTTCAGTACTTTGGATTTTAACTACTGGTTGGGCAATTCAAATTTAAAAAGTTGTGATATTTGGTCTCCTTATTATATCTCACTAATTCCCACTAATCACTTTTATTTTAATATCTATTTTATTTTTATATAAAATGATTTAAATGGTTTTTAAGTATACCTACATGATAATTTTTATTAATATCTAATTTAGTTAATCTAATTTTTTAAACCATAATTTCTTTTAATTTTTTAAATTATTATTTTTTTCTCAAATTTTATACTCTCTACTTTTGTATTCATAGAAGAAATTTATTTACAATACACTATAGAGGATGACGAAAAAGCATCGAGTCTCTCTTTTCTTGTTTTTTAATGGCTATGGTGACTACATATAAAACTTAAAAAAAAAAGGGAGAGATTATAGTGATTTTGAGAATTTGAGATTTTTTTTAAAAAATAAATTTTATAAGTTTTATATGGTGGATATTTAAAAAAAGATAAAAATTATAATAATGGTAAATTTGAAATTAAATAAGGTATATTGAGAGATAAAAATTAGTTTAAAATTTTTCAGATATAAAAAAGGGTCGAATATTAACACTCCAATTTAAATCTGAACTAAACCCGAAATGATTAAAGATGGGCCCAGCGAATAAAAGGCGGGCAGGCCTTCAAACCCAATTTGAAATGAACTGGAAAGTAGAAACACAGACAAATGCAAATGTCGTAAATTCTCATTTCTGTGTCGTTTTGGTCTTCTTCGCCTCGATTCAGACTGAAGAGAGAAAAGGAAAGAGAGAGAAGAAAGAGTCTCATCAACATCAATCATCACCATCAGCTTCCTCAATCAACGTCAGCATCAGCATCACTACCATCTGCGCCTGGATGTAAGTTAAGTTGGATGATCATCGTCGTCATAACGTCAACAACAAATCAGTAGTAATGGCAGGACTAATATACGAAATATTCACATCGTCATCGCTACTATCACTGGGCCTCTACCACACGATCTGCACGACGCGCAACTACCTGAAATCACCGCAAGCGTACGGCGCCAAACCCTACCACCCGCTCCCACTCCATCACAGCCACCACCGCCTCAAGCACCTCCAGCTGTACCTGATAATCGTCTGCCTCCTCATCTCCTTCGTCCACCAAATCCTAATCGCATCCGACTCCGACCCGCTCGTCAAGGGCCGGACCCCCGTCCACCTCTTCGCCTCCCTCCAGTCCGCGCTGGTCCTCTTCCTCTTCCTCTTCCTCTCCCTCTCCCTCCTCCTCTCCGAATCCACCTCCTTACTCCCTTTCCCCTCCGATCTCTTCTTCGCCCTCGCCGCCTCCCTCTTCTACCTCCACTACTCCGTCTCCTCCTCCGCCGCCTCCGTCCAGACCTCCGATCTCCAAGCCAAATGCGACATCCTCTCCGGCCGCATCTCCGCCCTCGCCTCCTTCCTCTGCGTCGCCCTCGCTTGCAACTCCAGGCTCTTCGTCGCCGACGTTGCCCTCGGCGGGGCCCTCTGCCTCCAGGGACTCTGGGAGCTCCAGACTGGCCTCTCCCTTTACGTCGAGGCGTTCATCCCCGAGGGGTGTCATAAGCTGCTTGATGTGGTCAAGGGCGTCGAGGGGTCCACCAAGTGTGATTTGGAGGAGTCTAAGTTGAGGGCCATGGCGATTTTGGATCTCTTGTTTTTGGTTCATGTTTTCTTTGTTTTTGTTATCGTTATGGTTACTCATGCTGCTATTGCTAAGACTGTTCCTATCAGGAGATTGGGCTCTTATGAGGCCTTGCCTAATGCTGCTGCTTCTGATGCTAACAATCACATTCAGATGAAGGCTTTGGCTGGTACTCAGGCCTGATACTCTCAATTTTATCAACTTAATTTATTCAACCCAAAAAAACGAAATTGTGAGATTTTCATTTTTGTATACAAAGTAATGTACTTTTTATTTCATTGTTTTGAGGAATCTTTTGCCTTTCGGTAGTTGGGTTATCTAAGCTGTGCTGCTGCAATGTTTGTAGTTCTACCTGTTAAAATATTAGCAGATTCCTTATTGTGTCTGGTAGATATTAGCCTGAAATGAGCTTGTGCATTAGGATCAACGGTTGTGTTGATAAGATTCTCGTGCTATATGTACAAACACTGTTCTTGATGAATGGACTTTTCAGTACATCTTGCCCTTCTAGGTTTGATTATGAGATTTCGTTTTGGTTTGTGTGTACAAAGTATGCCCTTAATTTCATTATTTGTGATTTTGGCTACACAATTGCTCTTTTGAGGAATCATTTGCATTTGCTTTTCAATAATGACTGATTTTGATGAACTCTTTAAGTTTACCCTCCACCTTTTATTGGAGTGCAGTGGCTTAGATGATTATCTGACTTGTTGGTATGTCTACTGGATATTAGCTTGAAATGAACTTGTGGATTAAGATCAACAATGTGATTTTGATTCTTGTGTTATATATATATATAAAGACTCGTGGACCTGTTAACCATCTAGATTATCTCAGTTTGATATGTGCCATTGAAAATGCTGTGTATCATTAGATCAGAGTGTTATTTTCAGGGTATCTATCTACTGTTGTGTATGCAGTATTCAACCCAGTTGTCTTCACCCGGTACATTTGTTGAAATTTCTGGATAGGTAAATGTTCATCTTGATGGAATAGATAAGTTTTCTAAGTAGTTCAGTGGGTTCTGTTTCGTGTTCAAATATATTGTTTTAGATGATATACTATCGCCAATGTGCTGATGGAAGGGAGCATGAATCTGGAGTTATTAACTATTAAGTAAGCTGTTTAGTAAACATATATGATTTCTTTGATCTTTTAGGATGGTGACAGTTGTTATAAGCATTTTGCCATCATAGAGTAGCATGAGTAGCTGTTGTTTATTGTTGCTTTATACATGATTGTTTTTTTTTTTTTTTGTATAATATACAATCGATCTCCTTTGTTTGCTTTCATGGATTGTCTTTCCACTTGTGCATTGTTGAAATCCCATTTTATTCGTTGCCCTGAATTCCATGCATTTTTTTCATTTTGTGATGGTACCGTTTGGATCAGTGCTGCCATTTGTCTTAGTCCAGTATGATTATTCATTTTCCCTCGTGGTCCTTTGATCTTTACTTTTACCAAATATATTCTATTTTGATTCAAACATTTTCTTGGTTTTGTGATAATTTACTCAATTGCAGCTTAGTTGTTTTAGAGTGTTTGTTGATTGAACATGCTATTTCTTTCTTTCTTCCATTTCGTTAATTGGGAACAAAGAATACACCCTCCAGAAAACAGCAGAGGAAGAACATGCTTGCCGTGAGTTCTTTGCCAGAATGAGTGATTATTAATCTCGTAAAAAATGATATTACTCATGAAAACAAAAAGACATAATTGTCCTACATTTAGTTGCAATGCACTAAATGTTGTGTCCATATGAAAGCCAAACTAGATTCTCGTTTTCAATCCATTATTTATGGAAAACCTAATCTGAAAGCTGCTTAGTTAGGCGAAACAAGTCATAAGTGTAGTTGTGTGGACATGAAATGTTATCATATCACAGGAGTTGGACTGAGGGATTTGGAACTGGATATCCTAGATGTGTCTAACATAGCAGGTTTATTTTTCTCTGTGGATGGCGGTTGAGTCTAGGTGTGATTTCCTCTTCCCGGATCTTGGCTCTGTTTGGATTTTGTTCTCATCTTGAGCTTGGGATATAAACTGTTATTGCGAGCATTGTAAGTTTGTACTGATTATGACTTGCACACTTAAAACATATGTTGCCTTATTTATGAGACTCACCTTTGAGAGTGGCTAGTAAATAAGTGAAATAAGTTTAGTGGTGGAGCACTGGCTCAAAAATGCTCATGCATGTATGTTGATGACTGTCCGGATACTCTTTCTTTTGGCTGAAATTTTCGTGATGCTGGAGTGTTTGAAAATAAGTCTAAAAGTGAGCCCCTGTTGGAGGAAACTGGCGATTGGGATATTCTGGTTCAGTAGCTATGACAATTTTAGTCCTTTGAAAGTTATAATTTGATGTTGTGACTGTATGTTGTATTTTGAAGTAAACATGTCTGTATGTATTCTTATAAGATGAACTTTGATGTTATACAATATCCTTCTATAAATTTAAGCTTGAGATAAGCTGTTAGTTTTCTGTCCACCTTCATTTGATTGAACTTGTTCGTATTATGTCAATGAAGACATCAAAAATGGACTAGATACGTAATCAACCCCTCCAGATTAGTAATTATATCCTTGTGAAGTTTTTACTGTGGAAGGAAAAAGATGTTCAAACGAATCACCTGAAGCAGTATTCAGGAGGGTTCTTCAGAAGATATTGTGCAGACTGAATTGTAATTTAAGTAACCAAACTAGATCGTAAGTGGTATGAACAATGTGGTATGCAATGTGCTCAAATCAGTCAATCAGGCAGCAGAGACCACAATATGATGCAGGGTAAGCACCGACAATGAGAAGTCGCGAAAAATTGCTTTTCCATACTGAAGCTTTTTATAACTTCTTGTTCATAGTTCAAGTTCAACAACAGCAGACCGCTGCAGGGGGTACTAGTGAGCTACTTGCGCATTTTATCCTAGAATTGGGGCAGAGAATTCTGTATAGCTACAGCGGCTTTTGTTATTGGCTATTACATTGAAGTTGTTTGCTAACGTTGCATCAAGGGAGAGAATACAACAAATTAAATATACATCTTAATGGGATCTTTTAGTTTCATTTTGAACAACCGGTAAAGATCTGCACACGCGTGTGCTGCATTTGGGCTCCCCCCACTTCTTGTTCTGGGCCTTTCTAGTTACCAGCTGGCATGTCACTCCAGAAATTGAAAGGCAATTTCCACACGATAAAACTTGCGGGACTCCAGTTTTGTTGTTAGGCGATGAAAACAGAAGGGCGGAATACCTTGTGCAGGAAGTTTTATAGAAATTTCTACTCATTTACCATGAAAATTTTTGGATTTTAACTTGGCCCTATACGATCGCTTGACAACTATATATACCTTTCAAGTTCATGTGCTTTCCAAAACAGAAGAATATGCAATTGATGTACCCAACTGCCGCGGAGACTCAACTTCTTCTAAACTCTCTCCATCATGGGCATTTCTGTACTTTGCTAGAACCTGAGTTCAAAGAAGATGATAGGATAGCCCATGAGGGAAGAGCTTAGAAGGAGTTGGGTTGTCTCCGTCAACAATCTTATCATGGTACTAATTGGGTAATCTTTGCAATCAAGCAGGTCTATAAAATGCTTCATGTAACAGTAGCAAGCGAATACATGGAGTCTTGACTGCAATGGCAAAGCTATTCTGCTTATGCTTCAGTCAATTTATGTTGTTAATTTTCCATGGGCTCTTCTTTGAATATATTAAACTTATTAAGATTTTGTAGCGGTCCATAAGCTCATCATAATTCTAATTAATGTATTCTTGAAGGTTTTGTCGTCATGCTTAATAGGAGTTGTATTAAACTTTTTGTGTTTTTTCTTTTTTCAGATATGTGACAAAGCTCTACAGTGACAAGCCCAGAGGAACTTAACAGATTATCAAAGCAGGCTTCTGTTATATAACTTATATTAAATAAGGATTAACGTTCCGTTAGTTCTCTCACTTCTCTGTGACCAGCAATTCTTGGGCTCTTCATCAAAGACAAACTCCTAGTAGAATTTTTCTTATTCAAAGAAGCAAGAGACCATTATATTTCAAAGGATGAATTTTTACTCAATTCCAGTATTCCACAAATTTGAAGTACAAGATCACCCATCATAGCAACCTAAAAAACCAACACTAGATGAGGCTTGTTCTAATAACCCAAATTGATTGTTATGGTTCATCAGGCAAGATAAGGTAATAAATCTGAACCAAGTACATTCTGTTCTGTCTATGGTCCTACAATTCAGTTTTTTTTTCTTTTTATTATTTTGCTTTTCAATCTTTGCCAGCTTTCTGCAGGCAGGATCAGAACCTAGTTTGGATCGTGAACTGTCTACAAATTCTTTTATTCAACAAGACCGTATATCTCTTAGAATTTAGTTAAGCTCCACATAAACAGGGAACCTTTTCTGCTTCATCATACCTGACATAATTGACATGTGAGAGCTGATGGATGTGGGGAGCATGAAGAGGGATCTAATCCTTTATCTAATTCCCAAGAAATAGCAAACTCTAATAACTTACTATTTTTATCTCTTTTTATTGTTCCACAACATTAGATGGAAAAATAAAAAGAAGCTTAAGTCCAAGAATCTATGTAAAGTTCCCTGCATATGTCACTCAACAAATTATTAAAGGTCTATCACAAATCAAAATATGAAATTTTACATCACTGAATATCAATGGAGATTACAACAATTCTGTCAAATGGTACGGTGTATGTTGACTGTTTCAGACTTGTTCTTCATTTGATTTTTTTCGTATGATGGAGACAATCAGCAGAAAAAATAATGTCAATGATCATCTATCGTATGCCACTGATTATGTGCCAGTCAGAACTCACCCGAAAAGTAGTGAAAATTGAACATCAGATCAGTTTCTTCATACTGATTGGATGCATCAAGTGTTCTTTTGTTTTGAGTGTTGACTTTCGATTCCAATATTGGGTTGGAGGTTTTTCCAAGATCTGAGATTAGATCCATAACAACAAACTTAAATCAACTTTTTGCAAGAAAGCCATTCCTGGAAAAAGGACTGCATCTTGTCTCTACTAGCAGCATTCCAAACATTCACGGTAGGGATTATCTTGTCAGGCCTCAAAAACTGGGAAATGTTAAAAGATTAAATAATGCACGCACAAGGAAACTAGTAAGATTTGCGCAGATAATTTATGCTTAATATAAGTCACATGAAGAAATGGAGTAATATCCAAAATCATACCTGAACAAACTCTCCTAATTCCGTGAAGCTCGAGTGCTCACTATATGGAACCCCTGAAAAGATGTTAATTCTAGCTTTAGAAATCTTCCCTGCCAACAAATGTGCATGTAACAACTAAAAAATGCAGATGGTACTTCTACTTCCTGACTATGATCACAGTAAATTTGGGTATCCAATTTCATCCAGGTCTCTATGTTTGTGCATTAACTAAAACTGTACATCCATTATCATCTCACCATAAATTGTGATATTGCCTCTGGAAAGGGGTCTAATGAGATCCAGTTGGTTGCCCACAGTCTCAGAGTAAGTCCAACCTAAATAAATCAACTATTAAATAAATGATTTAAAGATATATAACTTCCGGCTTCTGTAGGGGAAAAATAAAAAGGAACCTCAGTAGGTTGCAACAGCACATATGATTCACCTGTTGGCCGAAATGCCAATACTGCTGCATACTGATTTCGGTAGGGCTTCAAGTAGTCCTTCAGGGTCTTGAGAAAACGAAAAGGAATAAATCTTGAATGCAAATTAATATGACAAAAATGTATTACTCTTATTAAAATAATAAGAGAGAGGTTCAGAATTGAACCTCTAATTTCAGTGATGACATAGGGAGCACATGGAGAAGAGTGTCATTTCCCTGGGTGCAGAGATTCCCAGAAAGCTCAGGCCAATCAAAAGATTGCAGAACCCTCCTCCTTGAAGCATTTGCATATATCTTGACCTAAACCAGTCATAAGACGGAGGTGACATCAAATTTAAACCAATTACATTAGTAATATAATGATAAAAATTATGAAAACCTGATGCATTAAATATAACCAAAGGTCCTCCCTCATGAGTTGCTAGCACAGTACGATGAGCATGGCATTAAGTAAATTATATAAACTTGGCACTCATATGTAACTACCAATTAGAAAACAGTGATAAGCATCAGTTCTTCCCCAAAAAATAATAATAATAATAAATAAGGAAATGCAATAGAAGGTGAGTGTACCCCTAACGCCTTGGAAATAGCGAGAAAAACACTTTCTTTTCCAATGCTATACGCCCCAACAACAACAAGGGTTTTAGGTTGCTTTTTGAGGCAATTTTTAGTAACTCTGACTACATAATTTAATACATCTTCTTTGGAGGGGAACCTGAAACACCAAATGTCACACTAGAATTATTTTCCTTTCAAAATCTTTTTGAGAGCAGCAGCTTGTTTGAACGGTGCACCTTTTAGGAAAGTTCTGATAGCGAAAATGCTTACTTGTATTTTGGGTTGCAATAAGTTGTATCCAAGTAAAGCACATTAACTCTGTGATTTACAAGAAGGGGGTAAGATTGCATAAGCCTAGAGGCCCTGAAATCTCCAGTATGTAAATAACACTGTCCATCTTGAAGACGAAAGTGAATCAGAGCTGCACCTGGGCAGTGATTAGCCTCTAGCAATGTTACTTTGACTCCATCAATAACGTGTTCGGTATTTAATTCTAAAGGATGGATATATCTGCATGTACAAAACCAGACAAATCATTCCTCAACCACCAGTTACCCAACTTACATACACTAGTTCATATACAGATTCAGGTACAAGGTCCTTACGATGGATTGACCAAGAGACACATCCTAACAAGGCGAGCAGTGAGAGGGCTGCAATAGATAGGACCATGCGACCATCGTTTTCCTAGACCACCGTAGTGATCATAGTGAAAGTGAGTAAGAAAATATGCAGAGCATCCTTTGATACTACCATAGCGAAATGCATCAACAGTGAAAGGTGTTCCTGAATGACAAAAAACAATCCATTATCAGAATAAAGTAACATAGCTCTTTTGCCTCAAACTAGTAAGGAATACCTTACGCGTTCCCAAACACACAAGCACACACATATGAAGCAGCAATTCGTATCAGTTAAAAAAAAAAGCATGTTAACAGAATCCAACACTTAGAAGGGCAACCGCAATTAGAGTCATTTTACTGATAATGTAATGAATAAGAAAATGAACCATCCAATGGATAAAAACATAAAAAGTTTGAGAGCAAATGCGAAGACGGTAGTAATGGAATGAAACCTGGAATCTTTTTATAAAAAGGGCAACTGCGATCGACAATCTTCTTCAAATGGGTAGCCTTAGATTTTCCATTGGAAGCCTTGAGCTTTTTCATTGGAGGTGAAAACAATTAATTGGCCTCCGATTCCGAATTTGACTTCAACCCCCACATATCAAACAGATTAGCTTGTTTCAGCTTCCTTTCTGTTTGCAACAAACAGGACCAATCCGTTCCGCATCGATAGAAATCTTCGGCAAAGCTCTCTTCTTTATCTTCTTCTTCTTCTTCATCATCATCGTCATCGTCATCGTCATTATCTTGAAATGATGGAAAGCCGTTCTCGTCGTGGAGGAGGCCAGACGATTCACAGTCACCATATTCGAATTCATATAATCCTGCGTCTGTCATATCCTCTTCTAGCCTTTAATTTCTCCTGCCTTTGAGGATCAAAATGAGATTTTTCGAAATATATCGGCGCGCCCGCCCTTTGACTATGAAGTGTGTGTCATTTTCCGTTTTTGTTTTCTTTTGGATGGAGGGAAATGGAACACAGTGTAACAACGCTATTTGGGTCCCGCGTCGGACGTAGCTAAGTTTAAACCTGTAGTATTGGGCTTATAAAGTTGGGCCGGCCCAAGATTTCACAGTAAATCAGGCTAAAATAAAAATTTAACATTTTATAATTATAGTAAAATTGGACGAAGAAATTTTTGCAAATAATAAAAGTACACGCTAGGCATTTCTACATAGCATTATCTGGATCAATAATTATTGTTTCTGGGGCAATACACATCATACATTTATGCCGAAACTCAAAAAGCCATATGAAAGTATTAGTATTGTTGATGCAAGATTCTGGTTGCTCTTGTTACGACCAGGACCTCTGCTCGATCAACGCTACGATCAGAACTTCTCCTCGCACAGTTCCTTTTTCCCGTTTCCCTGCGCTCACAGAAACAAGTTAGAGTGCGCCGGTTGTTTTCCCGGCGTAAACCCTCCGACGCTCAAATCAGATATGAAGGTTTTTAGGAAGCTTTGGCCGTAAGTCTAATGGCCTTTTTCTTTAATCTCAGCTATAGAACTTTTCTTTTTCTCTCTTAGAATAACAAAAAATCTAACCCTTTTACCTTCGCCGGCTACCTTTTTATAGGCCTCCCGAGGATTCAAACTGCCCCTCCATTCGCGCCCACTATTCCCCCACTATTGTAGTTGTGAGCGGTTGCGTGGCTTGCGTGGCTTTCGTGCCTTAAGTCTCGGGTTGGTGAACACGTTATTCCAACTGCCGTTGACCGGGTCTCCTCGACGCGAGCTTTAGCAGGAAATGGCATACTGCCTTCACCAGCAGATTAGCCTCGCGGATAGTGTGCTTGAGCAGGAGCAGAGTGTTCCTGCTCCTGCTCCCCCGTTGCCAGGTTCTGCTCTCCTCTGCTGGTCTTTGCCGAACCCTAACCTGCTCCCAAGCTCCTGCTCGTCATGTCTGGTCTCGTCGAAATACACCCCAAACAAGTATCCTCATTGGAGATCAATCCACAATCTAATAACGTTGATCATCCATGATGATTCACCCCCACGAAAGTAGCAAAAGGCATATCATATTTGTTAGTTAACTATGCTACATCAAATGTAATAACGTCGCCAAACTCCTTATAGCAGCCCTACTCCTTGCATCAGCCCATAAAACATTCTTTAATCACCCTCTTCATTTAAATCTATAGCATAAGAGAAATTTGAATTGTTGCCTTGCATTTTTATGAAGTACTTTTGAATTGCAATGGCATCTCCAACTCCAAGTTGTAAACGTCTTACTTTATTAACATGATTTCTACAATCTCTCTTTAAAATAGATAAATTCTTCCATCCTGCTTCAACCTTGGTTTGCCATAATGCGAACAACACATTGTCACAAATTTCAGTTGCTCGTCATCTCCCTTTCTTGAAGATCTAATAACACTTTCTAACCTTATACTTTTTTCATATTACTTGTGAAAATAAAAAACACACTCAAAAGAATCAAAAACCATTCCAACCTTAGGTAACTCAATTTTTTTTTTGGACTTATTGTATCTTTCATTTCCTCATCATTATTGTCCTAATATACATGGTATAAAATCTAAATAAAAATTAAATTGATAAACAGTAAAAAAAATATAATAATACAAATTTACCACAACAAGACGAGAGTTTGAGAGAATGTCTTTGACAGGTTTCAACTCAAAGTCCTACAACTCTAGATTCAGTAATCGACAACTATATTTCAAAAGGAAAAGTATCGTAAATAGTTTAAAAACTTAAAAAAAAATGTTACATGAGTTTTGTTTACACAAAAATTTTCTTCAAAATCAGTTGATATTTTTCCCGTTATTTTGTTATAAAACTAATCCTGAAAATTTTCCCATAATTGTTGTAATAAATACATGATTGAACCAAAAGCTCCAGATTGTTCAAGTACAAATTTCCGGATCAATTAATAAGCAAAACTCTATTTTTGTTCATAAAGATGAGAAAAAAAAAACTAATTGATAAAGTATTTGTTGTAGTAAATATATGATTCAAATTGATTCAATTTGACTTACAAGCTAAAAGGAATTGATTGATTTTCACATAGCAAAAGTGAATTCAACCAAAAAAAAAAAAAAAAACTTCGTTCTGAACAAAATTGAAAAGAATAATGATACGACATGGAAGATTGTAAAGAAAATACTCTCAATCAACTTGGCAATCTACCAAAAAGAATATTCTGGCAAAGGAAGACTGACTGCAAGCAGAGAGAAGTCAAAGCTATGGAAGACCATTGCCAGCAAAATAGAGACAAGTCAAAGCTATGAAAAAGCTTTTTATTTGAATTTGTCAGCGGTATGGTTTTAGCATCATTAACTTTGAGCCACTTAACTTGGTGACGTGGCTAATGGCACATCAGCCGCCAACTCTGCTTTGTATAAAAGAGTTTGTACAATAGTATGTGGTAATGTTATTATTGATAATAAAATGATGGGGAATGAACTTATTACATAATTTTGGAATTTTAAATAAAGTGGGAACATAAAGGGAAGCAAAAAGACTTTCATTGAAAAACTACTAAGAAAGTTTTGTACATTTAAATTAAGAAAAAAATAAATTTAATCAAACTTTTTAAAAGAGAAAAAATTTATAGTCATAAATATTTTTATATCAAGTAGGTTATTTAATACAAAGTCTTGTATTGTATGAATTTAATTACAAACCATTAATACCTAAACAATAATGATAATAGAAAGTATTGCAATAAACTATTTTACATGTGTTTTATTAATAATACTATATGAGTCACAACAAATAAGAAATATTTTATTCACCAATTATTATTGAAAAATATATGTCTATATAACTATAGAGTGAGAAATATTTTGATTTAAATTTTTATCAAAAAATTAAACTATTTATTTCATGTAATTTAATGGTGGAGGATATAACATTATGAAATGTTGCTTTGATTTTCAATATCAACCATTAGACTATGGATATTAGTGGCTCAAATATTGTGCCAAAATTTTAAGTTAAAGTATCTCAAACCATATCTTTATAATGGAAATATAAAAACATACAATGATTTTTTTCCTCATTTTTCCATGAAATATTATTTGATGTAATATTTTATTTATTGTCACTATTAATTATCATAATAAAAGTAATGACTCTTTGTAGCATAAAAATTTTATAATTACTATCAAAGAATAACAATAAAATAATCTTTCATGATTCATAAATTAAAGTTAATTAGAAATATGTGTTAGATTTAACTTTTATGAAATTAACAAAGTGACATTTGAAAATAAAATGAAGACAAACTTGTGAAAGTTAAATTTTATAAGGCTAAGATAATTTCCTACCATGCCAATAAAAATATAAAAATATAAATAATTTTCTTTCACTTTTTGGCCCACGTAAATATTATTGGAGATAATATTTTATTTATTGTCACTATTAATTATCATAACAAAAGTAATGACTCTTAATAACATAAAATTTTATAATTACAATCAAAGGATATCAATAAAATAATATTTCACGATTTATAAACTAAAGCTCATTAGGAATATATATTAGATTTAACTTTTATGAAATTAACAAAGTGATATTTGAAAATAAAATGAAAATATATAGGCTTAGAAAACTTAAAATTCATGCAATGTAAGGATATTAATTGCAAGATAAATATAAAGTTCAAAGAATAGATATGTTAAATGTATGTTAAAAATAATACATACTTCATGATCAATTATACAATGGCCCTTAATATTATATAAAATAATGAGTATTTTGATATAAGATATTAAATTTTATTAAAAGATGTGTGATCAAGTAATTTTTATGTTAGAAGCAATCTCAACAATGAGTTTATTGATGTAATTATGACATTTACTTAAGTATATGTACTTAGTTGTGTTATTTATTACTATTATATCATATATAAATTTTGCAATTGCAACTTATTTATTTGATTTGTGTTAAATAACCTACTATTATATTTTATAGTTAATGGTAATAGATTTTAGAAAATTTATTTAAAAAAGATTATCAAATTTTAAATTTAAAGGAGGATTGAAAAATAATTTTAAATAAAATATACTATTTAAGTGAAATTATTTTAAACTCTAAGAGTGATTATAGTTATTTTACAAAATTCTCTACCATTACAGGTTTGTTAATCATTTCCCATTATTTTTATTTTTTAATACAAATATTATGTGCTATTAATTAAATCTAATGATACACAATTAAAAATATTATTAATTCTATAAAAAAAAATTACAGCATCATAGAGGAACCTCTTTCAGTTGTTTGTGGGCCTTCCAAACAAGGCGGGAGTTGCCTTGCGTTGCGCCGCCTCATGCCATGTGTGCGGCACGGTCCAAGTCGTCAACCGTTGAAGAGTCCATATTGAACAAGTGAAAATTCAAGGAACGAGGAACCGATTATTATTTTTTAATATTTTCACATGAAAAATTAAATATATATATATATATTTTTTTTCCTTCCCTAGGTCAGTGTTGAAAAAAAATATCTATCCGTTGACCTTTTAATTCGATTATGAGACCGAAGTAATCGGACTATCCCTCTTAAAGAATAAAAGACCATCTAAGTAAATTACTTAAACATTTTATGTTACTATTATTATTGTTTTTGTTAATAAATCTAATTTTAAAAAAATAGAAGGCCTCAACATTTACTCTAATAAACAATTAGCCTCTCTATTAAAAAAAAGGATCATTAAATTCTACCATTTAAAAAATAAATAAGATATTCAAATTGATTCTTTTAGGTAAAAGTAAAACTCGCTACTAGTACGAAGGGTGCGTTTGGGATTGAGGTGATCAGCTGCTGTGAAAAAAAATTATAACTATAAAATAAAAATTAATAATACGTAGTAAATATAAATTTTAATTAATAATTTTGATTAAATTATTAAAAATATAATAGATTCTTCATTATATAAGTAAAAAATCATATCAATAGATCTTTTAAGATATAATAAATAGTGTTTACTAAATATTTTACTACTGTAACTTTTAAGGTACAACTGTTCAATCTTAATTCTAAATGCACCCGAAAACAATGAATTTAAAAAATGGTAGGATTTTATTATACAACGTGGCATACCTCAAGGCCTTAAATTTTCACTGCTAAAATAAACAATTAATTAATAATTTAAAATAATAATAATAGTAATAAAAATAACACAGCCATGAATCGGCACAAACAAATAATGATAAATCTATCTATCCCGGCCAAAGCCAAAATTCAGGAGATGGAATACTACAGAGGCGACACGTGGCACAGACAAGTCATAGATAGCACTCCCGTAAGAGGGAGGGCATTAGGACTCAAGCCTTCGAGAAGGCTGCAGTTCTCCTTAAATTAGACCCACCCGTACAGAATCATTTCCCCCGGCTGCAGTTGAGTACGGAGGTAATGGTGGTCGGTGAAGTATCACGCCTTCGTTATTGACCAGACAACTCCTTTCTTTCCTTCTCTCTTCTTCTTCTTCTTCCCGATCGCTGTCAATATTCCCTCTATTTTTCTCTTCATTTTCCTTCAGACCCCGTACCTTACATTATAATAAATACCGACAAATTTGAAAAAGTGTTCATCTTTGGATCCTCTGTAGGCTTTCAAGTTTCCATCTTTACAAGCTCCACAAGGTAAAGTTTTGATTTTTGTTTTCCTTTTGACCGGCATTAAACACTCATGTGATTTGGTCTGACTTTAACGATTCAAGCTCGATTCTTTCCTTCTTTTTGGGGTTCATTAATTAGTTTCTGAATCTGGGTCGTTTAGATCCACTGTTTTTTTAATGAGATTTTTGACTTTTTTTTTCCACTTTCCTTATGTAAGGTATGAACAATTTGTGATCAATTTGTGCTGGGGAAATCCATCAGGTGGGGTTTTGTGACCCTTTCTCTTGCATTGCGCATCTGGGTTGTTTGAGAATTGGTGAATAATTGAAGGAAAGCTCTAGAAGATTTCAGCTGTATGTGCGGATCTCTTTCACGGCTTTACAGTTGTTAAGCCATGGGAGAGTGGGTCATTGGAGCGTTCATCAACCTCGTTGGTAGCATCGCCATCAACTTTGGAACTAACCTTCTTAAACTGGGTCACATTGAGGTGTGTGGATGCCGGGAATGTTCTTACATTTTCCTTTTTTCCTTTTTATGCTTGGTCAATCATTTTGTTAGGCATCTTAAACGTTCCTTACATGTTTGATATTAAATGTATGCCATTTCTGGCAATGTTGCATTGGTACTTATTGCTGCTTGAGGGGCTTGTTTGTAGAATAAAACCAAAGTATGAACTTCTATCTTAAATAAAAAATTCTTAATTACCTTGATTGGATAAAGGCATCAATTATACCGGACATATTACTTGTTTGAATTCTGATACTGGCCTGCCACAGTCCCTTTGTTTGAGATTTGTGTAAAGATTAGCGTATTTTAGTTTCCTTCCTCACCCTGGAGTAATTTGTTACTGGTCTATGTTTTTGGTTCAGGCACAAGGAATCTAGAGATACTAGTTATTTTACGGTGGCACTTTTTTTACATATTTACACCATGCTGCCAGTTTTGTTGAGTCTGGCTGAATTGTTTGCAGAGAGAAAAGCAATCTACGCTAGATAGTGATGGAACAATTGGAAAACATTCGTTGAAGCCTATTGTACACTATCATTCTTGGAGAGTTGGTATATTTGGGTCTCATGTGATTAATTCATAGTGAGGTTTTGATCTAGTGTTACTCCTCATGCTTTATATTCGTTATTAATGCAGGTATTCTAGTTTTCCTTCTTGGTAATTGCCTTAATTTCATTTCCTTTGGATATGCTGCTCAGGTCAGTAGTATGAATAAACCCTTCATTTTTTCATTCCTTTAATCTGAATGCAGGATTTTTTAAATTTTATTTATTTCTAATCTGTTCTACAATGAACAATGCTTATTTCCTAATTTGATCAATTTGGTCTCTCTTTCTTTTTGCAGTCTCTTCTTGCGGCCCTTGGCTCTGTTCAGTTTGTCTCCAACATTGCATTTTCTTACTTCGTGTTCAACAAAATGGTGACTGTCAAGTATGTTAAGATCTGAACCATGAGCTAGCTTTCAGAACTAAATTGGAGGTCATATTTTTTATTTTCACATTGTTTTGTCAAAGTAAGGATGAAAATTGGAAGTAATGCTGCTGTTGCAGGGTACTGGTTGCAACAGCCTTTATTGTTCTTGGGAACATTTTTCTAGTTTCCTTTGGAAATCACCAGTCACCTGGTACCTTACTTGCTTTTGATACTTTTCATGATCAAATATGACTAGCTTGCTGATTTGCAACTGTTCTTCTTTGTGGTTAATTAGTTTTAATCTCTTTCCTTCCAGTTTACACACCAGAACAGTTGGCAGAAAAATACAGCAACATCACATTCCTTGTTTATTGTCTAATTTTGATCTTTATCGTTGCTATATATCACTACATCTACAGGTGAGCTACATGATTCTGTTTATTTAACTAAGGATCTGTAGCTAGATATTCATTCATATAATATATCTTTCTTCTAATCAACATGTATTATATGCAGGAAAGGAGAGAATCTACTTGCTGTTTCTGGACAAGACAATAGATATTGGCGTATGCTGCTTCCTTTTTCATATGCTATAGTTTCAGGTGCTGTGGGATCATTCTCAGTGTTGTTTGCAAAATCTCTGTAAGTTATAACGCTCTTGATGTTGTTGCCCTTTGAAGATGCAACTGGATGTTTTGCTGTTGTAATCTGGTTTGAACATCAACTCTCTCATTTTTGCAGCTCTAACCTCCTGAGGTTGGCCATGTCTAATGGGTATCAGTTGCACAGTTGGTTCACATACTCAATGCTCCTGTTGTTTTTTAGCACAGCTGGGTTTTGGGTAAAGATTATAATAGAACTCTTAACTATCACTTTTTTGCATGGTTTGTTATATGTTCCAATGACACTATTTCATGGCTGTAGTGAGTTAATCTGACATCTATTGAATTCACTCTTCTACTTTTGCAGATGGCAAGGTTGAATGAAGGACTGTCTCTGTTTGATGCAATCCTTATAGTGCCTATGTTTCAGATTGCTTGGACTTCTTTCTCTATCTGTACAGGATTTGTATACTTTCAAGAGTATCAGGTGCTCTGTCTATCTCCCTTTCTTAAATTTGGTGCAACATTGAGCTCTGGATTCAATAATTTTAGATCCAACGTGTTACATGTACCTGTATTTCGTATTGGCTCAAGAAAGAAATACCTAAGTCTATTCTACTAAGATTTTGGATTGAGGGTGAACTGTGCAGTATGGGTTTACAATTAACTCTATTAACCTTGCAACTAATGCAAGTCAAATTAGTTTGAAGCCAGTTTGAGCTCAATTATATCTTGTATTATATAATACAATAAGAAAGTCATTTATCTTGGGTTTGTTATAACATGTTATGTGTCCTGGATGCTCGTAGCCTTATCGCATTTTTCAACTGGTTGCTTCAAGCCTGGTATGAACAATGAATTTAGATCGTAGGGAGTGCTGATTCATTGTTCCTAAAAACAGGTATTCGATGCATTGAGGGCAATGATGTTCATACTAGGAACGGCATCTGTGTTCATAGGGATTTCTTTGCTTGCGCCTGATGAGTCTAAAGGTATTTTGATGTCATCTCTTTTAAGATCAATCATATCGGAGATATGGACAGTAACTTATTTTTTAAATTTTCAGGTGGTGAGGTTAAAGACGATTCATCTTTAGTTTCGGTAATGTCTTCAAGTATTTCAACTGAAGTGGACAGGTACAGTACATTTGATCATGTAGTTAAAACTTCTGAAGACTGACCGTTGCTATAACATCATCTAACCATGCTATTTTCATCTCTTTCTGTCAATGACGTGTCTTACAACAGATTGATCCTGCCATCTGAGGATGCACAAAGTAAAGAGCCAAGACCATTTGTGCAAGGAATGTCGATGAAGATTTCAGATATGATGGCCAAGGCAAAGGTGATTCTTCAATGAACAAAGCTGTTAAGAATGATTACTTTTTGTCGAATCAAATAGCTAACAGTGCGGACCTTTGTTTTCTTGCAGACTGCTTGTTCAATGTCATTAGGCCTCGGAGAGGACTCAATCAATGCATCCGCAGTTCTTGTTATGCCTATGGTATCGTCAAAGATAAATGGTTTTAGAGGAAACAGGCTTGACAGGGCTAAGCTTTTCAACCTGAAAAATTCTGGTTCTGATTGGAGTGGCATTTCAATAGATGAAGAAGGGGCAAAACTATTAGAAACGAGCGCAGGGCTCCCCCCGAGTCCTTGATAGGGGTTGTCAATGAGCACTGAATATTTGCAGGCATGATTCTTTTTTTTTTTTTAATTGTTTGTCCATCACTCTGTTGTAGATTCAAAAAATTATCACACGCAATACACCATCACCATTGTATATATAAATATATTCTTTTTCACCTTATTCCAAGTAAAGGTATTTTTTTTTGTTTTTAATATTTTGCTGATTTATTTGAAATTAAAAAAAATAAATAAATCTTTCCACACAAACATTCAGTATAATCTCGTGTTATATACAGATTCGTAAATTTGAAAAAAAAAAAAAGAAATAGAAAAATTGCAGTTCAAACATTTTATTTTATTACGATGGCGCGTGTTGTGGTGACGCAAATGGTCATGCAGCAGAAGCCGACCAAGTTCTGCCATTTGCGCCAGCAGTGGCGTCTCTTCTTCTCAGCATCATCACCGCAGCAGCAGACGGAATTCTTCGGCCCAGAGACATGCATTTCATCAATCAAGCAATGCCAAACCCTCCAATCCTTGAAGACCCTTCACGCGTTCACGTTAAGGTCTCGCTTTTACCATCATCACAACCTCTTTCTCGTCACCAACCTCGTCTCCCAGTACGCCTCTCTCGGTTCCATCTTCCACGCTTTCTCGCTCTTCTCTTCCGTCTCCGACTCTTGCGATATCTTCCTCTGGAATGTCATGATCCGGGCCTTTGTCGATAACCGCCAGTTTGATCGTTCTTTGCAATTGTACGCCCAAATGCGTGAACTAGATATTAATCCTGATAACTTCACGTTCCCTTTTGTTCTCAAGGCCTGTGGATACTTACGGGATATTGAATTTGGTGTTAAGGTTCATAAAGATGTTGTGGACTCTGGGTATTGGTCTGATGTCTTTGTGGGGAATTCTCTTATTGCTATGTATGGAAAGTGTGGGCGTGTTGATGTTTGTCGACAATTGTTTGATGAAATGCCTGAGAGAAATGTGGTTACATGGAGCTCGTTGACTGGTGCTTATGCACAGAATGGTTGTTATGAGGAAG
The DNA here is from genome assembly GCA_029618585.1 of Citrus australasica. Classification (NCBI taxonomy): domain Eukaryota; kingdom Viridiplantae; phylum Streptophyta; class Magnoliopsida; order Sapindales; family Rutaceae; genus Citrus; species Citrus australasica. Next base: position 7,602,750 of record JARCIV010000002.1, on the reverse strand, counting down.
GATTGTTGTTATTTAAGCGGATGATGGATGAGGGGATTAGACCCAACAGGGTTGTTATTTTGAATGCGATGGCGTGCGTTCGTAAAGTTAGTGAGGCTGAGGATGTTTGTAGAGTTGTTGTAGATAATGGACTTGATCTTGATCAGTCTTTACAAAATGCTGCAATGGTGATGTATGCGCGATGTGGGAGAATGGATATGGCGAGAAGATTCTTTGATGGGATCTCGAACAAGGATTTAGTGTCTTGGACGTCTATGATTGAGGCTTATGCTCAGGCTGATTTGCCTCTTGAAGCTTTGGAAGTATTTAGACAGATGATATTGCGAAGGGTCCTCCCTGATTCTGTAACATTTCTTGGTGTGATCCGAGCTTGTTCAAGTTTAGTATCTTTTCAGCAAGCACGTACAGTTCATGGAATCATAATTCATTGTTTCTTAGGGAATCAATTAGCATTAGATACTGCTGTAGTTGATCTATATGTGAAATGCGGAAGCTTGATGTATGCAAGAAAGGTTTTTGATAGGATGAAGCAAAAAAATGTGATCTCATGGAGCACCATGATTTCGGGTTATGGAATGCATGGCCATGGTAGAGAAGCACTCTTCCTCTTTGATCAGATGAAGGCTTTAATAAAGCCAGACCATATCACATTCGTGTCGGTATTGTCAGCCTGCAGTCATGCTGGCTTGATTGACGAAGGATGGGAGTGTTTTAACTTCATGTTAAGAGATTTTGGGGTCGTCCCAAGGCCTGAGCATTATGCATGTATGGTCGATATGTTAGGTAGAGCTGGAAAACTAAATGAAGCCCGGGAATTCATTGAAAGGATGCCAATAAGGCCAGATGCTGGTGTCTGGGGCTCACTGTTAGGAGCCTGTAGAATTCATGCAAATGTAGAACTGGCTGAAATGGCAGCAACGGCCTTGTTTGATTTGGATGCAGAGAACCCTGGTCGATATGTGATCTTGTCCAATATATATGCGTCATCTGGTAAAAGAACAGAGGCTGATAGGATTAGAGCTCTGATGAAGCGGAGGGGTGTGAAAAAAATTACAGGCCACACAGTTATAGAGATAAAAAACAAAGTCCATACATTTGTAGCTGGAGATAGATCACAGCCTCAAACAGAACTCATCTATTCAGAGTTGGCGAAATTGATGGACAGGATCCGGAGAGAGGGCTACACACCAGATTTGAACTTTGCATTGCATGATGTGGAGGAAGAAACAAAGGAGAAGATGCTGTATGTGCACAGTGAGAAGCTAGCCATTGTTTTTGGGCTTCTAAACTCAGGACCGGGGAGTGCGATTAGGATTAAGAAAAATCTCAGAGTGTGTGGGGATTGTCACACTGCTACCAAGTTCATCTCTAAGGTTACAGGCAGAGAAATCATAGTGAGAGATGCTCATAGATTCCACCATTTTAAGGATGGAACTTGCTCTTGTGGGGATTATTGGTAAATTTGGTTTCGGTACGTGGGATTGAAGTTGGTTGAATTTTGAACGTTTGTTGGTTATTGTTAGTTTTGTAATTTACCCAAATTGGCCAAATGATGATGCAAGACTGTGTTAGAAAATTACACAGCGCTTAATGCCTTATTGGCCTGCTTTCAAACATCAGGCCCGTGTGGGACCAACCAAGTAAATATCTAAATTTATTTTTTTCATACATCAAACTTCTGGAATAGTCAGATTACTTCAAAATTATCTTTTGCGGGCGAGAGCAACACTGCACCGGTCAATACCTCGTTGAGAATTGAGATTGCTTAATTGGGGGTATTCATCTGATGCAGGATTTAGAAACAACATCAGAAGATGGAATCAAGCTCCTTAGAAATCAAAGTAATGTTTGGGAAGGATCTGAAAGCATTCAATTTCTTTCAGAAACTCACGCTCTATGTTCTGGTTTCGATAGTCAGCGATGATCCTGCTAAAACGCTGGAGCAGAAGCAGAAACACAGGACTCCTACAGACAAAGAGGGAGATGGGAATCCGGAATGGAATCATGGGATGGAATTTGATTTGAAGGGAATCCTATTTCACGATTGTGGTCACATATTCGTTCAATTCGAATTGAAACACGAAGGAGTGATGTTTGGGGACAAAACCATTGGTGAAGTTCGTGTTCCAATCAAAGATCTTATCTCAGAGTTCAATGGAGTTGTCAGATTTGTGGACTATGAAGTCCGGAATCCCGACGGTAAACCCAATGGGGTATTGACTTTTTCTTATAAGGTAAATGGAATGAATTCAGCTATAGGCACTGATTATCCAGGAACCACCCAGATCACAGGCTTCTCAATAGTTAATGATTCACAGCGGCCAGGGTATGAGATTCAGTATCCGCAAGCAGAGTATCCTGCTTATAGCTCACCACCAGGAGGATCTCTTTATCCGCGGCTGGAAATTGAGACTACAGTAATGCACCCAACGTACTCCACACAACAAGATGTTCAATATGCATCACCTGGAACGCCACATGTACCACAAGAAAGTTATTATCCCCCACCAAATGCCTGTTATCCACCACCACCACAACCTCCAACTCCAGCACAGCCATTTTATCTGCAACAACCGCCTCCGGCATCACCAATGGCACATGGGGCGTATTACCCTGCTCCTGCAAATCCATCTGGGTTCAGTAATTGGCCAGATGCTGGACCTCAGATGGGTTATCATAATTACAGCATGCCGGGGACTTGGGGTCAATCTGGTGGACATGTACATTCATTTGGCCACGGAGAGACGTCACCAAATGGCCATCTTTATGGCGATTATTGCCGTTCATCTTCTTGGAGTGGGAGGTGAGAACTTTGAGCTAAAACTTAGCAATTTGTTAGAGCTTTGAGCTGTTGTTACCTAATTTTTAGAGTTTTCAATAATATAGCTCCTCTATTAAAATAAAGTCCCCCCCCCCCCCCCCCCCAAAATAAAAAACCCTTACCTTTTAGATATTTTGTATTTTTGTTGGTATCGGTGGAAAATTGAAAAAATTAAATAATAAGAAAAAAAAAACAAAGGAAAAGGAAAGAAGGTTCTACCAATGATTAATTTCAGCTTATGAATCATGCTTAAAAAAGTTTGTGACTTTACCAAATCATCGCCACCCAATTTTGATAGTGTTAGAAGCTTTCAAATTTTGATTGGAACTTTTTTTATTAGCTAACATGATGCTATACATAATATTTCTTATTCGTGCGTTGAAATTTACGGTTGAATTATTATTTTTGTGTCATATATATTATGATCAATAATAAGTTAACTGAAAACCCTTTGTAAAACTCTAATACAACTATCATTACTCGGAACCATTGCTCAAATTAAGAGTTTTGTTCTTTTTTTTTTTGTTTTATAGTGATTTAAATGTCAGTAACATAAAATAAAGGTTACATTAAGCTTTTCATGTGGTGTACATATTACCATCTTAACATAATATTTACGTAAACTACCTTTGTAATGCCTCAAGAGAGTTGCCTTGGACTTGGAGGAGGCAGGGGCCGACATAGGGGACATTGGTTTGAGGGGAGCCAAAATGTAGAAGTCATAAATTTAAGTTGGCTACAACATAAAATTGGTAAAATTGAGCAAGCCAACAGCATTACAATAAGGACCATAATGCAGAAACTATAAAATTGAATGACTTTAGCAAATATCTTTATATTTAAAGAGGCAAAATGTAAACTATTCATAGAACCTTTTTTTTTTTTTTTCCCTAATTTCATTGCTTATATTTTCTGGCCAGGGCCATCTCAGGCCCTCGGTTCCACCACTGCTTATAGGTGCTTAAAAATATAATCGAACTCCTGAAATTTACGCATAGAAAAGGTATTATGATCCAAACACAGAAGGTTTAAACCTCAAGACTTGGTTGTTGGAAAATTGACATTGCAGCAACTTTGGATTCTGGATCCCTATAGGCCAACCAAGAGATAGAAGTAATCATATATATTATATGTATATAATAATAAAGCTGAAAAATCAAATAAGAAGGCATAACAAAAGTGGCTCACCTCACAAATATAAAATAAAGCTAAAAAAATCCAATTAATAAAAATCCACAACAAACATGGCTCACCATTGGGTCTTCACTTTTATTTAAACATAATGTTTTAGACACCAGCTCATGTTGGGGCACAGTTGTACTGTACTTATAAACAAATTCATAGATTCTCGTGGTTCTCTTTTGCTACCCCGACGTGGGGCTGGGACTTGGAATGTATTGGACATGGAAATAAAAAATATTTGTAGTGGAACCCATTTTCTAGATCTGCTTTTTCCTCTTTTTTTTTTTTTTTGAATTTTCCAAAATTGGAGGGCTTCAAATTGTGTGCTTGTAACTAATTGGAATAAAAAAAATGCACCTAGACTTGATGGTCACCTTGTTGCCAATTTTTAGAAAACAAAATTGCTTTTCATGTTGCTAGGTTCTTCTTCATCTCTAATTCTATTTGGTTATGGTTACAATAGCTTGCAAACATAAACAATTATTCTTGCAGCTACCATCCAAGTCTGCTCTTCTTAGTCAAGTCATTCCCTCCTTCAATTTCAAGCAAAAGAAAAAGGCCATTGCGTCTGCAATGTAACAAACAATTTCCATAAAGCTATGGCATATTTATTTTAGTGCCTTCTTACTACCCAATTCAGAGCGGCCATTGAGCTGTAATTTATACATGCCTAATTGTTATATCATAAACATAGTCAATAGTTCAAAAGCAGCCTAAAGTGAAAAGCATAGAAATTGGCATGTGAGTTTTCTTTTTGTTCTTTTTTTTCCCTAATGTTGGAAGAGGGGCGTGATGTTATCATATAAAGTGAAAGTGGAGTGGATGAAATTATGGGCAATAGTTGGCCTTAAAAAGGAAAAAAGCAAAAGCAGAAGCAAATATCATTTCAAAAGCCTACCGTCCACCAACATCAAACACATTCAAACCAAACACCAGGCTGATGCCTTACCACACCATCAAGCAAAAAAAAAAAAAGAAAAAGGAGGACCCTACTATACATATATGATATATCAACATTATCATATTATTCAATCAGTATTATTCCTTATCACAAACCAATGTTTCACAATCCAATAGAAAAACTTTTAAGCATAAAATTTTTAAAGAAAATATTTTTAAAAAATATGGAAATATTCAGAAAATAAATTTACATAATGCAGCTAATAGAGCACAAAACAATATCCATCTTCACATTGAACATGATTCAAGATTGTCCAAGCTGGCAACAATGGCAAACACAGCTGGATATTTGATGGTGATGCTCTTGTAATTGGTTACTGCAACAGCTGCATACGCCTTTGACTCCTTAATTGCTCATAAAACCTTCTAATGAACTCCTCAGCATCATCATCAACATGCTGGTTTCCGGTATCATTCTCATCTTCCGATGAATAATTAGACACCCTCACAGAGAACGGAGAGCGAAGTGGGCTACTCCGCTTCTCTCCGGGGGCTAAATCGGCGGTGTCAAATCGGAAGTTGAATGTGTATTCGGGTGTCTTGGGCACCAAGGCAACTGCCTTGGGCTCCACTTCATATTCTTCTTCTTCTTCTTCTTCTTCAATGACTTCAGGAGGGTTGATGCACGGAAAGTAATGGTGTTTGCGCTTTGACACGTGGAAAAAAACAGGATTAGGGCTATTGCTGCAAGAGAACTCATACTCCTGTAGGCCGAAGCTGCCACGTGTCACGTGCTTAGAATGGTGGTGGTGGTGGTGGTGAGACATGAGATTGCTCAAAGATTTTCTAAGCAACTTGCCTCTCTTCATCATCAAATTCATGTCCATTAACAACTTTCTCTTTGACACCAGTCCCTTTCTTACCATAAAGAAAGTGATCCTCACAACATTCCATAGCTTCTTGGCTATGACTGAGTTTACATTAGAATGTACCTCCATTATTAGGGCAAAACAACAACAAAAATATTCTTTTTTTTTTTAATTTTTAAAAGGAATATGAAGCTAGGGTTTTCTTACTTTTCTGCGAGGTTTTGAACAGACCTCGCAGAAGAAAAAAGAAAACCCTTGTGAGAAAACAAGGTAGGAGAATGACAAGAAATATATAGGGAGATGGGGGAGGTGATGGGTCTAAGGGTTACTTTTTTTATTAAAAAGTATTTTAATGGAAATTAAAAAATATATATATATATTAATTTGTTGGAAGAAGAGTGGAAAGGGGGACCTATGGAAAGGGGGACCTAATTAATAAAGGCAATATTGGGGAAGAAAACAAGTACCTGTCTATATATTCAAAAGGACCCAACAACCGCTCCCCCGCGTTTATGTGACAAGCAAAATGAGAAAACGAAAGCAGAGAAAGTGTTTTTTATGTTTTGAAAACCATAGATTTTGGGTTATTTAAAAGAAGTGGGGACTGTTTCTGGTCGGAGGGAGAAAATGCAATAATGTTTTTTCAACGGATCACAGTATGAACTGGCTGATCGAAGAGCGTGTGTCTTATTATGTGAAAATAAATAAACAAAATGAAATATGAAAGATTTGTGCAAATAGATCGAGTGGCTTAATGGCTGCTGCCTCTTTAAGAATTAATTTGGATGATATTATGTCTATAAGTATATATTTACTTTTCATGTGGCATAATATTTTATATGTTATATGATATCTGACTTTGGTCGAATTAGAGATTTTTTTTTTGGCTCGATTTTCTCATTAAGAAAAATGATTAATTATTACAGTTTATGAATTTATTACTAATGTAATAAATAAAATAGTTAATTCAATTATTATTTTTTGAGTGCTGTTATTTATCTCGGGTCAAGCTCCGAAAATTAAAAGAAACGATGTCATTTTGTGAACTTTTTTTCCCTCCCAATCGTGTAAAACGACCCCGTTTTGTGATTTGCATCACAACACTTTGAATTTTCTTCGACTGGCTTTCTCTTTGAATTTCTGTTTCACCACAAAACCACAACGATAGAACCCAACTGCAGGATCCCTAAACTGTTATCTTCCTTCCAAATGATAGGATTTGGCTTAGATAAAGCAAAAACTTAAATAAAGATGAGTTTCAACATTTGAACTTCGGGTTTATAGTGGCTACGAAGATTTCTTGACAGAGGATTTGAGTAAGGTAAGGTACTGTCATCTTCGGCTTCCAATTCAATTAAATAACAGGGATTGAAATTCTTGCCAAATTCATGGAGAAGAGAGAATAAAATATATTCACCTTGCTCGTATTAATAATAGAAGAAGAAATTAAGCAATAATTCACCTTGCTTGTAATAGTCTAATAGATGAAAGGAGAAATTAAGCCCTTATTTGCCATTTCTTCCCACATATTTCTTGAACTTCTGATAGCTGCAGCTAGCCACATCAAATAGTCGCCTATAATTAGAGAAGAAGAAGAAGGAAAGAAGGAAAGAAAGCTGTGGTCGTGGCTGGGCAAACGGTGCTTTCGATGGTGGCTGTGATAGGGAATAAGGAAAGAAGAAGGAAAAGAAAAAGTATGGTGTATTATTGCCTTCGATTGGAAGCAATTCGCAAATTAAAACAATTTCTACAAAGATTCTACCAAACGCACTATAAAATTGTTGATTTGTTCAAATATTATTTTCCACAGCTGCTTAGTTATTTCATATATGCTAGAATTATGGTACTAGAAAATGAAGGAGCCATACAAAGGGACACCTAAAATACTCTAGTGCTATCTCATAATTTTTTTTCTCCTCTTTCATGAATTATTTAAGGTGCATGATTATTGATGTATATAATGGCCACTTAATTAAGCTAAACTTGAATTAGGACAAGTTGGGTAGCCACATTTGGATTAAGGACCCATTTAATTATACAAACTTGTTATCCAAAATTAGTTCCTGGGATGAATCATCACTGGGAAAATTAGGGAGAGAAATGAATTGTGCCCTAACTACTAAACAATCTTGAATGAAGTTTCAAGATAATGCAACTTCATCAATCGATTGTAGGTTATAATTAGGAATGTAAAAGGATGATATAAAAACTTTCAGTAAAAACTACATGACAAAGTCAATTGAGTACTCAAAATGTATACGCATTCAATCTATTGACTACTCCAATTACATACACTTTCATCCGTCGGATTCTTGTCAGAACCTCAGAAAGGCCTATATGTAGCTTACACTATACTGAAAGCGAAATTTCTAGGATGCCAAGGAGCGAAAAAAGCACATGAAATAGGGGCAAGTTGCATTGTTTAATGTTTTTGGTTATTTATATATTCATGGGCACGTAAATGATTATCAAAATAAAGCTGATGTGATTATGAATGAAGTATGGCAAAAGTTAAGTTTCTTTTCTTTGTTTGTTTCATGTCTGAAGCTATTAGAAATTAAGTTGCCACGTTGCCACAAAACGATAGTTAAAATGAGACAGCTAGCTTTTCTTTTCTATTCCATAACCATACCTTCAAAGGGAATAGCTGGATGAGTGCTCATCTTCCTTCATTTCTGCCTAAGCAAACCAATTATTAATGGAGTCATTCCATTTTGTGCGAGTAAATAGTTAAAAAGAATATTATGATATCATTGCGTTAGTCTAACTTCTATTATTTAATTATTTATTTATTTTTTTAACAACTGGCTCTTGCCTGAGACATAGGCAGTGCTTGTGTTGGGTTTGTATTTGAATTGTGCTCATATGTTGGGCACCATAACATGAATCCCATGACCTATATATTTGTTATACTAAATTTCTGTCTTCTTCTTTTACATATATATATATATATATTAAACAAATTGATTCTTTTATTGAGGATGGTGTCAAAGTGTCAATGCCAGCTTACATGCATCTTACAATATCTAGCTGATTAACTATCCTTAAATTAGTAATGGTCATACTCAATCTCGGTTCATTAGCCTATCAATTAATTATCTAATTATATTTGCAATTGAACACCACCCACTGATTAGATGATAAATCATTGTTATTCCCTCCATTTGAGTCTCTCGCATTAGTAAAGAACAATTTTCATTCAAGTACTTAAAAATAAATGTGATCTGTTCTGAGCTCAAATATTAAAAATGTGTCCTATCAATAGATTAGTGTAACCAAAGGATCATACTTAGCAGTTAGTATGTATATATATAAGCCAAAAATTACTACTTTATGACGATTATTTAATAAGTTTATTTAGGCAGGGTATCAAATTAACACTGTAGTAAAGTCTTAAATCGTCAAATCCCACCAATATAAAGCTAACATAAAGCGAAAAAGGTGAGTTACGTAGAATTGTTCAAATTATTTTAGCATAAACTAGCAGATTTCACCTTGATTTGATGGTCTATATATATATTACAAGACTAAAGATTCAGATTGTTGAAAACTCTGCTGACTTTTCGGACGAGTGAAACTTGAAAGCAACATGAATAGGCCTGTCATGTCATTTTCTTGCAAATAAATAGTTATTTCATCATCATTTTTTTTTCTTTTTGACAATTAATGGTCAAGTTGCATAGGGATACAATCGTTTTCGAATCTTTTGAATGCATGCATGCAGACAGCAGATTTCCATTACTAGTTAAATCTCCATTGTAATAAAAACTATTTTATCAAAACTCTATGTGTACATGGAAATTAAGTTTACTTATCCACCAATAATTCTTGTGCTAAAAATACACTGGTTGTGAGATTAATTTTAATTGATTACAACACAAACTGACGATACTAATTAAGTTTCTATTTTTCTAATTTTTTTTCTGGGGTGGGGTTTGGGACAATTGGACGTCTTAGTTCATAGTTCATAGTTTATATAGTTCATACAATTACTGAATCCGAAAGTTATGGGATACATGCATGTGAGAGTAAAATTATTAAGACTTAAGAGCACATGAATTACGGGACAAGTTACTTGCATTTTTCTCTTCTTCATTTGTATTTTTATCTTCAAGAGTTAGCTGTGACTAGGAATTATTGCCCCTTGCTCCTTAACAATATATTAAAAAAGGGACCCTAAGGGTGCGTTTGATATTATTTTTAATTGGTGTTTTTTATATTTGTTTTAGAAAAAGAAAATAATGTTTTTTATGTGACATTTTCTAAATTGAAAATGTATTTGGTACCTTATTTTCAAATAGTAGATGAAAATGAAAAATAGTAAAAACGAGTTTGGTTGTTTGTTTGAAAGAATGAAAAAAGAAAAATAATGAAAATCCATTTGATATAATATTTTATAAAACACGTTTTTGAACCATTTATTATTGAGTATTATTTTTATTAGTCTATTATTATTTTTATTATTAATTTAAATAAAATAAAATGCAAATGAACCCGATCACAATTGGGCAATTCAAATTTACATTCCAAAAAATACTATAAAAAAGTGAAGTACGTATTATTTTTGCGTTCACATATATCTAATTATTTGCATGTCTATATCATTAGTTAAAACATTGAAGAGAGAGGAAAAAAATCATCGTACTTGACACAAGTAAGTCACGTCATATTACTTCTAAACTAATTTTTAATTATATTAATTTAGTTTTTACTTTTGATCAAATAAAATAAATTTACCATTATCACTATATATTATTTTTATAATTTAATAATTAAAAATAGGACACAAATTGTATAATTTTTTTTTTACTTTTTTTCATTGTGCTCTTAAAGTTGGAGAATGCCAATTTGTGGTTCTTGAACTTTTCTTCACAAATGATAGAAAATGAGAATTTTTTATTTTCTTTGTTTTCAATTTACTGTTACAAAACTGTCTACTAAACATATTTTCTTAATTTTTGTTCTTGAAAAAAGAAAAATACTAAGTGAAAAAACGTTATCAAACACACAAGCTTTTGTTCTCTCTATTGATTTACTCTCTTACTTCAGAGGATCTGATGGTTCATCTTCCTCTATTGAATTTTCCGGTTAAGCATTTTAATGTATATTCATTTAGTCTTTATATTTTGATTTAAATGCTTATTTAATACTTATATTTTGAAAAATATTTCAAAACCTTCTGCAATTAAAGATGTTGCATTCTTACCCTTATTTTTTATTTCCTTTTATTACAACAATATTCTTGACATTAATTAAATTATCTATAAAAAAAATTAATTAACAAATTAACCAATAAATATGAATGTGAAAGAACTATTTTTTTTATACATTTACAATAATCTTTATAATTATTATTTATAAATAAATTAATATATGTCAAGCAAAATCAATAGTTAATATCGATACAACACTCTCACTAATAATTATTGTATTAAAACTAATTTAACAAATTAATTCTAAAGTAAATTAATTTAATAATTTTTTTTGTACATGTGAAATAATCTTATTAATAATTATTTATAAATATATTAATATCTGTCAACTTAAAGTAATGTTCAATATGCTTACAGAATTCTTAATAATAATTATTTTATAAAAAAATTAATTTAATAAATTATTCCTAAAAGTAAAATAATGATATAAAATTTGTGTATATTTTTATGTTACTTTTAAAGGTTATTTGATAGATTATCTTTTTTTAATTAACATAAAACTCAAGAATATTATTGCACTGGTATTACTATAAAAGAAATATAAAATAAGCGTAGAAGTTTAACATATCTAACAATAAGGGTATCTTGAGATATTTTTTTTAAATATAAAGACTGAAAAAATTCTATACTTAAAATATAAAATATATGGATTAAATGAGTATTTTTCTATTTTAACCGATAATAATGAAAGTGCTAAATAAGAACAAAGGAATAGAGATTTATAATAACTACCAAATTTTATTTAATGTATATGATGCATGTTGAGATAGATAAATGATTAGTTAAGAAAGAATCGTACATATTATTTTCACGACCTGAATCTTGTTCATATCAGATTTAGAGAGTATTGTTTTTCCTTTTTTTTTTTAATTTACAAAAGATTCATGTCAACTTCATCATTTGTTATATGATGATGATCAATCAAACGAGACTGTTTCGAACTGATTAAATTGATTTACATAATTAAATTACCTATCAACTTCAATGTTTGTCGATCCATAAATTATCCTATTTTTCAAATATACAAAAGCATATGCAAATAGTGAATTAAAGTGAGTAGTTGGGACAAAAAGAAATAATATTTTAGCCGGCCAAAGACTTCAAACAACAGACAACTTGATTCTTTAATTTCTTCAATATGCTTGCCATGAATAATCATGCATGTTAATTAATCACTTTCAGCAAAAGAATCTCCTCGCACTTCCACTTAAGAAAATGAGAAATCATCTAGTATAGTTATTATATTCATACGATGGTGCACGCCATTTGTTCGCTCTCAAATTGTTTCCGATTTCTTCTTTTACTTTTTGACATGATCAATTTTAAATATCGTAGTTAAAGGCCAAAACAGATTTTAACAACTCGAATTGATTGATAATGCATGGTGATTCTATGAATCTGCAAAAAAATTCTCCACGATCGAATGCGATTACTTTTGAATGCATGCACGCAGACAGCAGATCTCCATTACTATTTAAATAAAAGTTAAAAATATATTGTATTTTTACTCTTACTTTTTCTTTTCTTTTACTGAATAATATTCTCGACATTAATTAATTTATCTATAAATAATTTAGTTAGTAAATTAATCAATGATTATTTATTATTAAATTAACCAATAAATATCCGTGTGAAAGAACAATTATTTTTTTACGTGTGCAATAATCTTACTAATAATTATTTATAAATGAATTAATATCAGTCAACTTAAAGTAATGTTTAATATCCTTACAACATCTTACTAATGATCATTTTATAAAAAAATTAATTTAACAAATTAATTCTAAAATTAAAATAATAATATAAAAGTTGGTGTAAATTTTTGTGTTACTTTTAAGATTAATTTGATAAATTATTTTTTCTTTTTATTAACATAAAACCCAAGAATATTGTTGCAATGGTATTATTGTAAAAGGAAATAAAAAAAATAAGGATAAGAATATAACACATTTAATAACAAGGGTATTTTGAGATAATTTTTTTTATAAGAACAAAATAGATACTTGAATTAAAATACAAGAATTAAGCGAGCATTTACCCTATTTGAACTAATATTAATGAAACTACTAAAATAAGAAAGAAGGAATAGATATTTATAATAACTACCAAATTTTATTTAATGTATATGATGCACGTTGAGATAACTGACCAGTTAAAACACAGTCATACTCATTTTTTTCACAGTTTGCTCATATCAAATTTGGAGAGTATTTTTTTTCCACCCTCCCCAAAAGAGTTGGGTCAACTTAATTATTTTGGTATATTTTTTTTGTCTTAACCACGAGATATCTTGGGGAGGGTCCCAACTGTGGGAGGCACCTTTAAGCATGTACCACAACTCAGACTAGAAGTCTCTGCTCGAACCGGGAGGCACAAGTTCTCTCAACAAATGCGACTTCCCTGTGACTCGAACTGGGGAGCAAACCCAGTCAAGCCACTTAAGGGGACTCCATTATCAGTGGAGCCAACACTTTGTTGGTAATTTTTGGTATATGATGATGAACAATCAAACAAGTCTGTTTCTAACTGGTTAAATTGATTCACATAATTCAATTACCAATCAGTTAACTTCTAGGTTAATTAAATTCTAGGTTTTTCCATCCATAAAATTATTCTATTTTCAAATATACAAGAGCATATGCAACATGACTCAGGTGTGAATAATTTGACTAACATAATCAATTATGTAAATAGTGAATTAAAGTGAGTAGTTGGGACAACAAGACTAATATTTTAGTTGGCCAATGACTTCAAACAACAAACAACTTGATTCTTTAATTTCTTCAATATTTTAATTACGTTCAACAAAAGAATCTCCTCGCACTTCCACTTAGGAAAATGAAGAATCATCTAGTATAGTTATTATATTGCTAGTTGAAATCAAATCACGCGATGGTGCATGCCATTTATTCGCTCTCAAATTGTTTCCGATTTCTTCTTTTGCTTTTTGATATGATCAATTTTACTTTTAATAATATCTTAGTAAAGGCCAATACAGATTTTAACAGCTCGAATTGATTGATAAGATATGGTGATTCTATGAATGTGTACAAAATCTCCACGATCGAATGCAATTACATAGCTAGCTTTACAGCCCTAATGCTCATGCATGTGCGTATGCGATGCCAAATTTTCCTATCACTTTTGCAATTCTCTTTTCTTAAAGAGATATTTAACTTGAACCCTTTTCCATGTATATACTGTTGCAGGGCATGGCAACTATAAAGCTTAAGTTTACAAAACTCATAAAAAAGAAAAAAGAAAAAAACGTGCATGCTTAATTAATTGTGTGCCTTTGTGGACCTTGTAATTACAGACTTTTTTAGTTTACGCATGCATGCAAATACAATAGACCTAGCTCCATTATTAGTTAAGCAAAAGTAAAAGACGTACGTCCTTTTTATGTATCTATATAAAGTTTATGAAAAAGTTGACAAGTCGATACATCAATGAAACAAAGTATGTGGGCACCAAATAACTGCTTTTCCCTTAGATATTTGTATATTCATAGGCAATGCACATCTACGAAAAATGATCGATATGATAAAAATCCCTTATCGTTTCCTTTTTTTTTTTTTGAAGGTTTTTTTTTTGAAGGCAAGGGGTAAGTTCAAATACAATTTTTACTCCCTTACCACTCCAAGAATAAAACTTGAGTTTTTGACAGAGGCTACAACGGCACTACAATCAATCTGACCACGTCCATAGGAGCTTATCGTTTCCAATAAGTTAATGGTCACAGACTTGCAGTGTTGGTTTATTTCCAGGCTGCTTTATCTTTGATTATACAAATTTAACTATAATTGCAATTTAACATGTTACTGTGTTGGCTTATTATGTGAAGATTTTTTCGAAGATTATTTGAAGGAAGACCCAGTCTATTCTGGATCTCAAATTAATCAACATCCATTCTACACAATAATATAATTATTATTAGGATCGACGAATTGTAATTATTTTGAAGGTTTCGAATTTAATTAATGTTCCACATTAAGTGTTGATATTAACGTTACGTTCACTGAGTTAGAAGATTTCAAGTCCAATGTATATCATCAATTAATATATGTATGTATTGGCTGCTCTCCTTCTAGTTGTATATAATAACCTAACCACTCTAATAAAGCAAATATAGATCATTTTAACACTCAAATCGATTACTGGCCACAGATCTACAGCATTTACAAGAAAGGAACGACCTGGTCTGAAATGGAAGAATAGAGGCAAATTCATGAAACTTTTATTATTAACATTGCTCATGCTTGAACATGCATGCTAAAAGTTTCAATGCTCGATCGTTTTATAAAACTTTTCACAACTTTTCAAAAAAAGAAATGACGTAAAATTCTTCTCTTCTTTAGAAACTATGTATGACAACTAAAAAGCAGCATACGATATACTGCGTGCGGCAATTGCGATCTTTATTTGGTTCATAGAAATGAAAAAGAATGTGACTAATTAATTTTGCCCTTTTGACTTTATAATTCATATAAGAGCCAATGCAAGTTGCACGAGATGAGATTGAGAGCTAGCCGTTGTTTTTAGAAACGTTTTACATCTAATTAATTAGTTCATGCTTGCTGACAACAGAGTTCCTGCTTCACTATTAGTTGACCAAAAGTTATTTTTTCTTTGCTTCATTATAATAGGTTATTATAATGAAGTTGGGTTAATTTTGATCATGTGAAAGTTGTCAAGTTGATATATAGTTTAGAAGAAGATGGTCTTTTGATACGTTTGAGTCACCCAATTATTTTTCTTTCAATCATATTTGTAATTCATGGGGAATGTATGATTAATAATAATAATAATAAAAGTAAATTACTTTAGTTTTGTAAAATGACCAATAGAGCCGATATTTGAACATATGCGTAAATAGTTACAAGAGATGCATCTTGAGATGTAGAGTTGGTAAAATTGAGAGAACTAGTTAGATAATTTAAGACTAATGCATGCAGTGATAAATTTCTGTTATTTAATTTTATTACTAGATAACGTGAATATGTAGGGGGATTAATGGGACAATTAATAATGTCATATATCTTAAAATTTACCCATAATAGTTCATTTTAAATAAAGTAACATATATTAATTCTATATAATGTAACTAAATCGTGATGATCTATGAGCTTATCATACACCTCATTTAAGATGAAAATTTCGGAACATTTATTTGTATATATAGCACTACTCTTATATGACTAGCTGGGCCAGCCTTGGATCCTTTCCTAATTTTATGTATGTAAAAGTGAATAGAGAATGAATAATTAACTCGATTAAATTACATGTAAAATGAGATCAGTCCATAACTTCTATATAAAAATATTTTGGACGTTTTTAAATGTACTCTCTCATTTCTTAAATTCCATCCACAATCTATTCTCGAACCGCCATGAAATCTTCTCTTCATACAACTCTATGGAAATTTGATTTCAATTTAGGTGCATTGATTCGATTTTGATCATCAGAGAAGATTAATTAATTAAGTAATTAATTAATCAGCATAGAAACCTCTAAACAGTCAAATATATTTGCAATATAATAATAGTTAGGAGGAGAAGATGTATGTTTCGCTTTGGGGAGGAGGAAGCAACGAGTAAGGGGAGGCCATGATGACAAACGAAATGTGAATAAATTAATTGCAGCAAATGTTGAAAGGAAAAAAAACAAAATGTGCACGAACAAAAATATCTGCATATCCTTAGAGGCTAAGTATTGAAAAAGCAGATGCGTAACAGAGGCAAGAGTCGTAACAGAGGCAAGAGTCAAAAGAATTTTTACAGTTGATGAATCAATAAATTAAATTAAAAAAAAATGATGAAAGCAGTATTCAAATTCTTTTGAGAATTGAAAAAGCCACGGATTACTGGAAACAGTAGGTAGCTTTTAGGAGCCGTTTGTATTGAAGACTGAACACAACTCCATTAAGCAAAAGAAAGAGAAGAAGGAAAATTTAACAACTGGCTGCTGGGACCAGCTTTCTCATCGTTGTTATTTGGTACAGGCAAGTATAGTTCCGACTGAACTAACAAAAAGTTGCTGTCAAGAAGCCGCTTCTGCTTATTTTTGTCATTTTACAAAACAAACAAACAAACATAAAGCTAAAGTTGTAGAAGCACTTCTTGTGATGCGTTTGGTAGTGGGTTTGGTTTTGCTCTTTCTTTAATCAACGGTTCTCCCTGCAGATGAAACTCTTATTGGATCTCAGTTCAATAATTTAATAAAATGAACAAATACCATCATGCATGGCTTTTTCGTGTGCAGTAGCGGCCTAATTATTTGCATTAAATTAAAGATGTTTACTGGGAAGTAATTTTTGATATATAGTATGTCTATATGTTGTAAGATTGTTGATGATATGTAGAGATTAAAAAAAAAATTATCTAGAAACACATCTAGAATAATATTTACAAATCAATTCATCCAACCAAATTAATACACACAAGCAGATGGGATATTTTGAGAAAGAAATTGTCACAATAATTTAAAAGGAATTTCGCTTTAAAAAAAATTATGAATAAGAAATGACAAATGAGGGGACCCCTCAAAAATTTTTAAGGACCAATATATCCAAACAACCAAGAAAATATCATATAATTTAGGGCATGTATGGGACTAGTTTCTCCTCAGCACTAAGGAAACCTTCCCCACCACAAGTAACTTTTTTATGGCATCTAAATAATATCAGTGTGGCTGTGAAAAATTCCTTAAATCGAACCTAAAATCTTAAAAGTTAAAGGCAGCTCTTCCCTCCTCCACTGCTCAATTTTATATAGAGATATTTTACAGTAATAAGAACATAAACTCCTTATAATTCCACGAACTCGTTACCTTGCTGCCAAATTTCGTTTATCTGTAGCTTCCCCTCGACAATAATCCTTATACTTAAGATCAAAGCCTAGCCATCGAGCCACGTGTCCCATTACTTTTGTCGCTTTCACTTTCACTTTCCTTGCTTGAATAATTGCTCTCACTTTTGCTTTTGCTTCATGATCACTCTTTCTGTCAAACAATTTTCGCAAAACCCAATAAAGGCACAATAATTTGGCTAATGGCCAATAAGGGTATGGACCCAATCATATAACACAGTCCCCATTTTATCCTTTTAACTCCTAGCTCTATAAAAAGCCCTAGACCTCTCTTGAGCTTCTCCATGACGAAAAAAACACTCTTTTAAAATTCTCTTTTCAAGAGTACTACTACAACTAACATTTTGTACGTACAAACAAACAAACAAACAACACCTCTATCTCGATCTCGATCTCTCTAACTTGTTAATTACAATGAAGAACAAGGCTTCAGGGTTCTTGAAGAAGATAATAACGGTGGTAACGGCAATGGCGAAGGCGAAAACCCTAGCTCTGAAGACCAAGACTAGGGACATAAGGACTCGTTTGATCATATTCTCGTTGCTTCGAAACAAAAAGATCCTGATGAGCTCTGTTTCTGAGAAGCTCCGGGCTCTGATGGGCCAGCAAGATCATCATCATTATCATCACAGCAAAAAGAAAGATGAAGATGAAGAAGAAGGAGAAGGAGAAGAAGGAGAAAGCAAGGCGATTGTAGTACATGACAACGACGCCGTGTACTCATCAGTACACGAGTCACTTCCCAACCCAACTCACACGGAAGTTGCTGATGATTTTGAGAACCAAGAGGAAGAATGCGGTGAGAATGACGAGAATAAGTATCCGGACTTAACGCACACGTTGTCTGATGATATGGAGCTGGAGAACGGGGGAAGAGGGGGGTCTGTGATTGATTTGGTGAAGAAATCGAAACCAGAGGGGGAAGAGTTCAGATTGGAAGATGAAATAGACCACCTTGCTGACTTGTTCATCCAGCGGTTTCATCGTCAGATATTGATGCAGAAGCAACTCTCCTTCAAGAGGTGCCAAGATATGCTCGACAGAAGCGCTTAAGTTGTTAATTAATTAATTAATTAATTATCCTTCTCCCTCTATTAGGCAGCCTGCGAAATTTTTGGTCGCTAGCTGCTGCTGAATTACCAGCCGGAGGGGAAATAGTACATGCGTGGGTGTTGATGTATGTATGTATGTATGTACGTACGTACGTATCAATGAATGTCTGTGTAATACAAGCTTGGTCGCGTAGTGTGAAAGACGACCATGTTCAAGTTGTAATATTTTCTCTACCGATTAATAAAAATAATTCAGCTTTGATTTTGCTCAACCATTATTTCTATATTATTCATGTTATTTAATAATCTCAAATAAATGATCACTCGCACGAACATGCATTAAGAAGTACAACAAACATAACATGGGCAATTTGGTAATTGTATTGGGCCTGGAACCCATACCCACCAAAAGAGGCCCAAGTCGACAAGTTAGACATGTGATTATATTTAATAAAATCTCGTGTGTTATCAGTTAGATTATAAAACACAGGAAAAAAATAATTACCTTTTTTTCTTTTGAAAAAAAAAATTATTTAAATCTTGCCAACAATTTCTCATTGGGTTGGTAATTACATTTTTTCGCATAAGTTGTTGTTTAAACCGAATTTTTGCTAGAATCTGATTTGAACCATACACGGGTGGTTCTCACCAGATTCAAGTCAAATCCGATTAAAACAAATAGATTTATTATTTTTGGGAGGGAGAATGGGCTAGCAAAGATTGGGGTTTAGGCGTATTCAGCTATTTAGGGTAGGAAGAGTAGTTGAGGTGATCTGAAAGGTGCATTGAGGTGATTTGGGAGGTGAACTGAAGTGACTGGGGAGACAAAGTGAGATGTTTTGAATTTAAAAAGATATGGAGAGCTCTGAGGAATTAATTTAGGGAATTGATATAGGGAGCTCAGGAGAGCTTAGTGTATAGCTCTAGTGAACTTGAGTATAGCTCTAGAGAGTTTATCCAAGATTCGTGGTATAACTCAGGTGAACTCATAAAGGAAATGCAATTTGGGTAACAGAACCGTTATAGTAAGTAGAAAATAAGTATAAATAATAAAGAACACACAAGATTTTATATGGTTCGGCCTTTTGGCCTACATTTACGGAGTAATAATCTCTAATCAACTGTGTATGTGAAGCATTACATTATTTTACATTATTTACTTTACAATATTAGCAAAACCTTATTAAAGGTTGGTGATAATGAATAATAACACGAGGGAGACGTGAGTCTTATGGAGATTAGAGAGTTTTAGAGTAAGGAAAAAGTTTTTCTGAGAAATGAGATGACCAAAATCTTCCATGGAGGTATAAAAATAGAGGAAGAAGAAGATGAAGCAACCCCTCAAGAAATTAGATTTGAAAAAGATCCTCCTTATCTTGTGTTTTAAGTTGAATTTATAGGGTTGGTACCCTAGGGGCAGTTTTGTGTTTTCTGCCATATGGAGATTTTTTATTAGTGTTGCCTTCCTCAAGTTGGGCTATTATTGTCTTTTTCTTTTATTCACTTGATAGTAATTAAATAAGCTTGGTGAGCAAGTAATTCTTCTATCCTTTATGTGGTCCTTACTCTTTGCAACATGGCGGAAGCTAGTTCAGTGGTCTTGTTGCTTTTCAGGAGAGTAGCAAAGGACAGCTGATGTGGTCCCCTCACATTGATTTGCTCAAAGAATTTTTATTCTTATTGACTCTTTATTCTTAGCAAAAAAAAAGAAGATATTTTATTCTTTCTCATGATGGCGTGCATTGTTCACATGTTGTCTCTAATAAACAAAATTTGAATTCTGATAATACCCTTTAATGCTAGGCATATTTTCCAAAACTGTCATTTTTCTCAAGGAGCTTGCCTCTTGACCTTTGAGAGCTATACTATCTTTCGATCAACACAAGTTAACTTCACTTCACTGACTTTCTTTACCACATATCATTAAGTTATTAGCTCATGTCAACATTCAAATCCCCCCCCCCCCTCAAAACAGTTGATATTTCATCATAATCTAATAATTACATTAGAATGAACCAAAGATGAGATTAAACTAATTTGATGGGAAAAAATTAATTCAATCCAAGGTATGTTTGGCTGTGAAAACTAGTAAATTAGTCTACATTTTAGTCCCAAATTTATGGATTGCTAATTCTCACATGGGTTTAGGCTGGATTCAATACTTTGTTTTAATTCAAATTTACTACCAATATCAACAATTTATTTTAACTTGAATTTTTAATCTAAGATTAAGTATCAAGATTTTAATCCAACAATTTAAATATAAATAATTATTTAATTATTTATTAATAGTAATATTGAATATAAATATTAAATTTAACAATCAAAAGTATAATTTAAAAATATTTATTTTATTTTTATTAAATTATATTTAATAGTCCTATCCAAAATTATACTAAACAAATGATATTATCGTATCTAATCTAACTAATCCAATAAAATCTTAAGATTTAATCCGGTTCAATCCTGCTTTCCAACTATACAATGCATTGAGCACATCTTAGGAAATGAATAGCTGTTACGTTTTTCATATATTGAACAATTTTCTCTTTTTCCTTTAATTTTTTTTTTAAGAAATGGAAAAAGAAAACTTTTAAATTAAATTGACTTCTCTTCTCAAAAAAGAAAAAAGAAAAAAGAAAAAAGAAAAAAGAAATTGACTTCTATTATCCCTGTACGCTGTCGTTTCAGTGGCAAAGCCGATAAGTAAGTAAAATGAAAATAATTAAGGCGGCGTTTGGATTGTAAATTTTTAGCATCTGAAGGGAGGCCTGAGCCTTTCAGTTTTCGCCTGGCTTGAGCAAAAATATGTTCTTTCGTCTTTGTTTGTATCTACTCTACAAAGCAATTGCGGGGGAAAGGTTCGTTTAGGTTTTAGCAGATTTGTAAATGACTAATTGCAATTAATTGATCAATTTTATTTATTGTTATTTCGACGAATTAACATATCCAATTACATAACCGATACTATTTTCTTGTTCGATTTTTTTTTTCTTTTTTCAGAATGTATTTGATTTCAACTTGAAATTCGATTTTAATCATGGCGAATAATCAAAATATGGCAATCCCTCATGGGGATGAAATCGATGGTAACTTCCCACAAAACTCTTTATTAGTCTTAAAATTTTGCTGCTTTATAATATTACTTGCCAACGCCATTTTCATCTTCTTGTTGCTTCAATTTTGTTTTGTATTCTTTTCTCCTCATGCTTTTTCACTGACGTTTGTACCATGCTTGTGTTTTTTCATTCCATCAGATTCACAAAGTGATGTGAAAGAGTGGAGTAAGGATCAGAGAGAAGCTCTGCCGGAGGAGCCAAAATGTGTGATATGTGGCCGCTATGGTGAGTATATTTGTGATGAGACGGACGACGATGTCTGCAGTTTGGAATGTAAACAAAAGCTGTTATGCAGGGTTGCCAATGCCAACAGGGGGATGCGGGTTGTGCCTCCCCCGCCTCCTGAAAGATTACCTGCTACTGATGAGTGTTTCTACGTTAGAGAATCTGATGATAACTCAGGATTTCAATCGTTGACTATTTTTCAGTCTGATTCGCTGAGGAAGAGACTGGAAATCAATGTGAAGGGAGATGCAGTTCCAGCACCTATTCTGTCATTCTCCTCTTGCAGTTTATCTCGGAAGTTCCTCCAAAATATTGAAGCTGCTGGTTATGACATGCCCACACCTGTTCAAATGCAAGCAATCCCAGCTGCTTTGAGTGGTAAAAGCCTGCTTGTTTCTGCCAATACAGGCTCAGGGAAAACTGCTTCCTTTCTTATTCCAGTTATTTCTCAATGTGCAAATATTCGGCTTCACCACTCGCAGAACCAGAAAAATCCATTAGCCATGGTTTTAACTCCAACCAGGGAGCTCTGTATCCAGGTTGAGGAACAAGCTAAGTTGCTTGGAAAAGGTTTGCCTTTCAAAACTGCACTTGTGGTTGGTGGTGATGCTATGGCCGGACAGGTCTACCGTATTCAGCAAGGAGTAGAACTGATTGTAGGAACTCCAGGCAGGCTCATTGACCTTCTAATGAAGCATGATATAGAATTAGATGACATGAGGATGTTCGTTTTGGATGAGGTTGACTGCATGCTTCAAAGGGGCTTTCGAGACCAGGTAATGCAGATTTTCAGGGCCCTTTCGCTACCCCAAATCTTAATGTATTCTGCGACGATATCACAAGAGGTGGAGAAAATGTCGAGCTCCATATCAAAGGATATCGTTGTTGTCTCTGTTGGCAAACCGAACAAGCCAAATAAGGCTGTTAAGCAACTTGCTATCTGGGTTGAGTCAAATAAAAAGAAGCAAAAACTTTTTGACATATTGATGAGCAAGCAGCATTTTACTCCACCGGCTGTAGTCTATGTGGGTTCAAGACTTGGGGCTGATCTCCTGTCTAATACAATTTCAGTCACTACAGGGATGAAAGCCTTATCAATTCATGGGGAGAAGCCCATGAAGGAGAGAAGAGAAACAATGAGGTCATTTTTAGTGGGAGAAGTCCCTGTGATTGTGGCCACGGGGATTTTGGGTCGAGGAGTTGAACTCTTGGGTGTGAGGCAGGTTGTCATATTTGACATGCCCAATTCTATCAAGGAGTATGTCCATCAAATAGGTAGGGCTTCTCAAATGGGAGAGGAGGGTACAGCAATTGTATTTGTGAATGAGGAGAATAAGAATTTGTTTCAGGAGTTGGTTGATATTTTAAAATCTTCTGGAGCAGCTATACCTCGAGAACTTATTAATTCACGATATACAGTTGGTTCATTCTCATCTGGCAAGGGCTTTAAAAAGAGGAAACGCTGAAGTTTTAGGAGAGATGCCGGTTTCCCTATTTTTCAATTCAGCCTCTTGAAAAATGGCAAATATTAAGTTTTAGGAAATGCTGAATGAGGATTCCTTCTGTACCTTCATGCATTGATAGATTGATTGTTGCTAACCAGAACAGTTGCTCGCTCACAACTAACATGTGGTTGACATGGCAGCATATTAAAATGGTGGAATGCCCCCGTCATAGATTCAGATGGTTTTCAATTGAGCTAGGCTTGTGCCTGTCATTAATTTTTTTCAGCAGTTAATTGTTCTACTGGATTTGCAGTTCGGTTAATCACATTTTGCTATATCCTTGGTAGAGAATTTACCAAGTCATCGCAGATGGATGGGTACTGGGTGCAGAGATGAATGACAAGTTAATGCAATATCTAATGGGATGTGCAAAAAGGCTTGGTTGATGCACTGATCATGATGATTGCCGTCTGTAAAGAATGAAATGGCGTCTTGTGATCCAGCTGCCATGTTCTCACTGACCTGTAAGATTTTGTTATTTTGTTTGCTCAGGCTAGATATTTTAAGTGATTAAGTTGGGGTTTTGTGTGTTTTATTTGCAGAAATTGATCTAGATTTGCATATGCTGCTTTTTGTGTGTTTTATGCCTGATTTTGTGCATGAAAATTTTCAATTTCCAGATTTGCATTTGCATCTGCTGCTTTTTCATGAGTTTTATCTGCAGAGATTTTTTGTTTGTTTTACTTGTTAAATTTGTTTACCTTTCGGATAGGGTTTTTCTTTCAATCTGCTGCTTTTTGCATAATAACTATTCTATTTCTTATCCAAAAAAAAAATAGTAATAGTGAGGGCAGCCAACCTACATACTACTGATTTGTTTTGTGTTAAGAAGTGATTTGTTAACTTATCAAGCTGCATTATTTATGACCCCTTTACATCTGAGCTCGTAGAAGTTTTTTACTTTCTTCTGACTCTGTCGATCCTTGTGTTATCTTTCTTTCTAATGTCTCTACTTTGTGACTGCTGTCACTTCACATCCTCCAGCTAGTTTTTTGCAATTTTTTTAACAGTTATTTGTATTCTCTTCATTTCTGCTATGCTCAGCAGCCTTGCTTCTTGAATTTTTTTCGAAGACTAGATCAGGTTGTTAATTTTGCCAAGAAAAGTTGTCCAGTCTGTCCAACAGTCATTCTTGTCCCGTAATGAGTGCACAATCTGTAGACTGTTGGTATATACATCATGGCAAAGCTTGCAAATCATGTGGTTAGTTATTTTTAGATCTAAACTATATATAAGGTATGTAAGCTATATTTTTCTAACATGATGTATCATAATGCAGGGAAGTATTAACTGCTTCATGAACAACCTGATCAAATGGGGGCTGAATGCCGTCATCAAGGAAAAAATTCGAAATACGTGCTTTTCGCCATTTTTGAAAACAAAAGATAAAGTGGACAAGGATAGAGACTTAATAGCGTATCTCGTAAGGTCATATGATGTAGAGTCTGGTTGCTTTGTATTTCCTAGCTTCTCTTTATTTTTAGTCTGCCAATAGATGGCCTCCCAGTTACAGGAAAAGAGATAAGTAGAGTGCAAGCTGTGCAGTACTTGGGGATTGGAGAAGATGTTTTTGGGAAACTTGGAAATCACTTCCAAGATATGCCAATTGATGTTGAAGAACAGTTCTGTATGCTGCTCGAGCATACATTTTAAATTTACCTTGGTCAATTTTTATAGGGAGTACTGCTTCATATGTTTACCGTCCTTTTGTTAGAAGATTTTGGTAAGATAAATCAATATGCATGGGGGCAGCAGTTTTAGCCTACCTTCATGCATCCTTGAAGAATTTCAAAAGAAAACTCGAACAGATCAGTTTGTGGGTTTTTGTATTTAGTCATGGTGAGTACTGACATCATGTTCTTGGAAGTTGCTAAACCTGATAAGTAATTTGTTTTAGTTTATTTTTATACTTTTTTTTTTTGTGTTTGAGAGGATTCCTACGGTTAGAGGTGCTTATTTATTTCCTAAGGTTAGAGGTGCTTATTTAGTATTTACGTTCTCTGTACTGTACTTTGCCAACCAAATGTGCGTTAATTATGGATGGAGTAGACATATGTTTTGGGCTTTCTGCATAAAATCAGGCATAAAACGCGCGAAAAGTAGCAAATGCAAATCTAGAATTTGGTTTTATCAAATTCCTACGCATGAAACGCACAAAAAATCCCAAACCCAAACTTGATCACTTAAAAAATCTAGCCTGAGTGGACGAAATAACAAAATGTTTCCGGTGGATTTTGTTTTGGTTTTCTCGTTTTTGTCTTTTGGTAGGATGCTTGTAGGTCCTAAAATACAGGATTTTGGCAATACTTGAACGTGTGCGCTTGAAACTTATCTAAAGTGTTATTGATCACATTCTTCCGTTAACGTTACTTAAAATTTGACACGATCTGATTATTTGATACAAATGTAATACGAACAAATGATTATAAATAATTAAATTTGACACAATTGTTAAATGGATCGAATTTTGGGTCAACACAATTTTTTTTTTCATGTCAAGTTAAGGTTAAAATTCTTAACCTATTTACCCGATTAATAATTTGATATATTTTTTAATTTTAAACCAGTATGTAGGTTTTCATCATCAAAACTCAAATATTATACATTATTTTCTTTTTTTTTTTAATTTTTTTCTTAAGGAAGAATGAAGATATTTATGGTATTTTATTTCTATAATTCCATGATATTTTAGAATTTAAATAGTATAAATATGTAAAATATTAATAAACATGCATATCTTATAACATAGATATATAATATTATTTAAATATATAAAATTAAAATTTCAATAGTTAAATGTGTAATAATTTTTGTAGATATGTATATTTATAATATCGATAAATGATATTTTATATATATGTGTACATATAAATTTTATTAAATATATCGATATTAAGTAAATTATTAAATAATTTAATTATATTTTGTATTGGTTAGAGTCTTTATATTTTTAAACGATTATTAAATGAATCGTGTCGATCTATACCATGTACACGCGACTTGGTACAGTTTTTGCCTATACTTTGAATCTTTCACAAAAATGCTCTGTTCTCTATCATATTAATCATAGACGCGTAAAGAAAACAAGATTATTATACAATCAAAAACAAAAGAAAATTTTATGGCATCATAATTCAAATGTGGGCCCAAGTAAGTCGATTTTGCATGATTTTGAGGATATGATGAACAGTGACAAACAAAGAAACGAACGCACGGTTTCGGGCCGACAAAACAAAACAGCACACGTGTCCAGAAAGGAAAGAACCTGTCTCATTACCGTGAAACCGCGGAAGCCTAACTACCAACGCTCCCCAATGTCAACTCGGTTTCGGCGGACTGCCGAAAATCTAAACATAATAAACAAACCAAATATCTATCTTTATTAATTTTTCTTTTTTTCTTTTCTTTTTAATCTCAACTCCTGCCATAACCGACCAACCTATTCATCACGAGAATCAGCAAAGGCTTTCTGGGGTTTCTTTTTCTTCTACTTTTTCATCTTCTGTTTATGTGAGATAAATCATCCATCTCATTCCCAGGTAGCAAGACTTAATCGTTTTCTTGAATTCTCTCAATGTATATAATTAAATCTTATTCATTTTGATTGGTTTCTTATATTCTCTTGAATCTTGATGATCAGTTTTTTTGGCTTTTTATTCTTAGTTCCATCCAATGATTAGCCTTGTTCTTGTTCTGGATTTCAATCATAGAAATGGAATGATTAACATTCTCTGGACAGTATGAGTGTGCAACTGTTCATTGTTTGGACAGATTGATTCATTTTCATGGACGGCCATCTGCCTTGTTGCTATTGGTTCATTTTAATGGACAGCCATCTGCCTGTTGCTTTTACATGTTACATAAATACCGTGTTTATGTGTTGATATAATTCAGCCACTGGCATTTGAGCTTCTTTTGTTGTAATGGGTGGCTTCATATTGATTGAAATCTTTATTGGGTCGTGTCATGTTCATCACATTTGCATATTGATGATTGTAGTCTATTAATTGGTTCATTTTATCTTCATCTTTATGATTGTAGTCTATTATAACATATTGATGTGTTACGTTGCTTTTACATTTTACATAAATACTGTGTTCATTTGTTGATATAATTCAGCCACTGGCATTTGAGCTTCTTTTGTTGTAATGGATGGCTTCATATTGATCGAAATCTTTATTGGGTTGTGTCATGTTCGTCACATTTGCATATTGATGATTGTAGTCTATTAATTGGTTCATTTTATCTTTATGCTGTGTTGATTGATATGAATGTATCAAGCATGTCAAATGTGTTATATCTTTATTTTCATTGTAATGGTAGTGATTCATTTAAGTTTTTATCTTGAGCAGTTCTGTGGCAAAGGGCTGTTTACTTGGTGTGATCGCTTGATTAAGTTGGTAGTACTTTGCGGGGTTACGTGATGAGGAATGGCACTGAAAGTGTTGGTGCTAGTTCTAGCTCATCTTTGAGCAGTCAGCAGGATACTGAGGATGACCGGATGATTGCTTTAGTACTTTCAGAAGAGTATGCAAATTTAGATGGTGCAGTTGCTAGACGCCTTTCCAACTTGGCACCTGTTCCAGTAAGATGCCTCCTTTTCATTTTGGCTCACGGATTATAATCTCAGTTTAAAAGGTCCAAACGTCAGAAAGCTTAATAATGTCAGAGGTTTTCCTAACTTGAGATTCTGCACCTTGAATCCTAGGGAACAATATTTACAACAGTGTGAGAATCACTAGAAGTGCTAAATGGTTCCTCCTTTTCCTCTGTCCATACTTGTACTTGAGGGCAGACCAAGTTAGCCTTGCCTTTTAATTTTTTTTTCCCAGTGCAGTTAAACTCATCTCTTTGTAGGCATTGTGCTTCTAACTGATTTCTGCTGATGATTATTACCTCGCAATATGTCTCCCCTTGAATTCTTTTGCCTCCTGCCCTCTCCTGCACTTATTGACTCTTTCTAAGACGCAAAGAATTTATTGTTTGGAAAGGTTCATTACACTTTGTTCTTTATCTTAACTTGCTCATTCTTTCTGACTCTTGCATGATAAATACTAAAGGCATTGATTATTTGTTGCTTCTTTGATCCGCACTCCCTTCCCTCTTCTGTCTTTCGCCAAAGGAAAGATGCCTTTCTAGACTCTTATCTTGCACTTCTTGAACTTTCAGCATGTCCCAAAGATAAACTCCTATATCCCCAACATGAGTGATGCCAGTTTGGATCACCAGCGGCTTCTCCAGAGGTATGTCTTATACTTAGCCACTAAAGTGGGCCTAATAGTTTTTTATTATCTTTGTACTTTTGTTCAAATTTATTTATTAATGAGCTAAATAACTAAAGTTTTGCTCAAAATGTATTTATTAATGAAATACATAGTTCTTTAGGAAACAATTGTATAAGAGGATAGTTATATGAGAATTACATGCTAGTAAAATGTGCTCGTCAGTTCTTCTTTGTAACCTGGGAAGGAAGATCTGAGAATGACTCTTGACCTGAAAAGCCTCACGGTGAGAAGCCACTGAGTTATTGGCCATCTTTATGTGGATTTATCATGACATGGGAATTGTATGGGCAAATGAAATCTCACCAAGTAATATTGGAATTTTATGATGTGAGGAAGCTCCCTCTTCTGCATGGATGAAAAGGTGTATGAAGTTATCTGGTCGTCCATCTAATCATGTTAAGAGAACCTTAAATATGATAATTTGAAAAGAATCCAATTTGGTGGTTTTACATTTCTCAACATATAGAAAGTATTTCTGGTCATCCCCACATGATTCACTAATTCTTTCTCTGTATAATTTCTGAATTTACCCCTTTCTTCCAAACTTATGCATGTTCCTTGCCTCCTTGGTCTGTGCTGGACAGAGTATTATGCTAGAAGTTTTTAAC
Organism: Citrus australasica; assembly: GCA_029618585.1. Lineage (NCBI taxonomy): Eukaryota > Viridiplantae > Streptophyta > Magnoliopsida > Sapindales > Rutaceae > Citrus > Citrus australasica. Next base: position 7,573,105 of record JARCIV010000002.1, on the reverse strand, counting down.
AGGAAGGTCTTTGGATGCTGCTGCTTTTGTCTTAGAGTTTTTTCTTTGGTGAAGGTATTGAGTAAATTTTTTATTATTGTTCGCCCAGGCTAAATGTTTATAGTCTATATGAGGTGAAAGTCTCTGGGGATGGAAATTGTCAGGTACTTTTGATGGCAGTGAAATTTGAAAATGTTTACTTCCCCTCTGTATCTATCTAATCTGTATTAGTATTTGAGATCCTGTTTTACATTTTCAACATTGTGTTGCAGTTTCGTGCACTTTCAGATCAGATGTACAAGTCACCTGAGTATCACAAGCATGTCCGGAAAGAGGTTGTAAAACAGGTATATTGTCTTTGAAGTGCCCATCAAATGTTACAAATGATGGATATGAATTGAGAAACTTGATGCCTTTAATTTGGGTTGATTTGTCTTACTGAAAGCCAAGTTGATCAAGTATCGCATGAAGGACTCCCTGTACAAAGCTTTTTAGGATAAAAGGCTCTTGATTAGATTTTCTTGCTTTATGTTGTTATACGATCTCCAGTGTAATTAAATTTTGTGGAGTCTGATACAAGATTACTGACATTTTCTGGATGATTAAGTGTTTATCTTCATTCAAATAATTATGATTAACTGTTTATCCCACTAAGTCTGATTATGAAAGAACTAATGAACACAAACAGAAAACTAAATCTCTATGTTAAAAGGGAATGAGGGTAGATAGAGAGATAGAGAGAAAGGCTTTGCCAATTACTTTGCTTACAAACTAAAATTCTTTCTTGTTCCAGCTCAAAGACTGCCGCTCTATGTATGAAGGCTATGTCCCGATGAAATATAAACGCTATTACAAAAACATGGCAAAGTATGTTGGTTGATGAAGTCTCACCCCTTCTATTTTTTGATGCTATTAGCCTTTACTCATTGCTTTCATATTCTGTTTCACTCTTTTATAAATGCTGTTACATAACATTGTTTTTCTCTTCCTTGATTTACTGTATGATGCAGAGTTGGTGAATGGGGGGACCACGTTACATTACAAGCAGCAGCCGATAAGGTCTGTCATTTGGTCAAACAGATATAAATTTTTTCTGTCTGCTGTATTGCTAGTTAATGATGATAGTATATATTAGTGTCCTTCCATTTTTTTAGTTCTCTTTTTCTTATACATTGATGCGTTCAGTACAATGAGAGCATGTATTTGTTATGCATAATTAATCTTTCATTGTGTAGGTGTATAATTCTATTTCTTGTATTCTTCTAATAGTAGTGCTTGACAGTACTGCTTTTTTTTGGCAGTTTGCTGCAAAGATATGTCTTTTGACATCATTCAGAGATACTTGTTTTATTGAAATTATGCCACAACACCAGGCTCCTAAATGCGGTAAGAGTGGAAAAGTCAATATTATCTGCCATATCAAATTTTATTGAGCTTTTAGAAACTACTAGATGCATTTCTAGAAGCTGCAAACCACTACACATTCTCTTATTTCCTTATAGAGCTTACTTGCATAATCAGCCAGTAGTTTTTTTTCCCCGGTTAGAGAATTGAGCTTGCATATGGAGCTTCTGCACTCTGCAGGATGCAAATAGAATGATTGTTTACCCCATTAAGTCACAAAAACCTGTCAAATGTGAATGGGATTGAGTATTTAATTGTTGAGCCTACTCAAATAACTTCTATTGGAAATAGCATTACCCAATAGCATTCCTTTCTAGAAACCATGAGAGTGTTATTTGTGTTTTAAAAGTTTTTGAGTGAAGGATATGTGGCTCTTTGAGGTTTTAGGTAAGCTGGTAGGCCTACATTCAATTTAAAACGGGGATTTCCACAAAACTTTATATTAGCAACAAATAACATGGGATCCTTCTTGTCAAATACCTGCTTTATCTATTACTTTTCAGTAGTCTTTGTGAGAACATATTCTTATATTTCTTCCTTTTCTCTTGAAATGATGCAGAGTTGTGGTTAAGCTTCTGGTCAGAGGTACATTATAACTCGCTATACGATATTCGAGGTTTGTTTTTATCTTTTTGTCAAGGTTTTTCGTTGAGTTACAATGTTGGGCCAAGTACAATATACAACAAATTTTCATGTTCTTTTACAGATGCACCAGTTCCAAAGAAACCGAGGAAGAAACATTGGTTGTTCTAGTGGAAGCAGATAGTTTTATACTCTGTATATTTGTCATTTGCTGTCATGCTATATCTTCTATTTTTTAATTTTTTAAAAATACATTTTTGCTTCTATTTTTTGGCGATAGTTACTTTACCAATATAGATGGGTCCAGATCCATCAAGATGTATCATATTAATCATTTTATATTCTATAGAAGTGATTTTGCCCTCATTAAGCAGGAGTCGATTCAGTTTATCACCTCGTATGATTCCGCAAACAATAGAATGTTATAATGTTAAAATTTAACTGAGCATCTCGGATTGTTACTAACTTGCTATTTGCACATTACTTGTATTGCTTCTCTTCACATTCATATTTAGCATATTCTGGACATTGATCTAATAATTTCAAGGATCCAAATCACGGGTTCTCGTTTAACTGATGAATTCATTTGCCTGATGCATCTTTCAGATCTTCTTCATATTCTGAGGTAAGGACTACACCATGGATTATGATAATGTGACAGCCAGTTCTATGTATTTTCAGTCTGTCAGCTCTCTCAAAACATTAATTAATATTGATGTCCCATCAGAGTTTAAAGATTCAAAATACTGGGATTTTCTAAAAATACATTGGCATACATGTGAGGATGGATATTATTATTGAGAGTTCAAAGAATTATATATATTTCTTGTCTCTCATCCTCCGGGTTACATAATTTTCTTCGTACTTTATAATAATGGATCAAGTTACTGTAAGTATATTTTTTGATGCCTTGCCCTTGTTGGGTTCTTGATTCATCTGAATTGAACAAAGTGAAAACTTTTTGTCTCCATCATGCATGGGTGAGAATGAGATTAGATCTGCAGCAGGCTTTGCATTTTGATTGCAATCACTGAACGGTTGTTGTGTTGCTCTGACATTTGTTGCTGATGCAATAATCCAAACCAACTCAACTTTTAATGCTATTTACACCACTAAACTGCCTAGAGATTGCGATTATTATGGACTCATGTGATTGAACCCCGTTGTTGGTTTCTGATTTCACTTATTTTCATGGCTCTCTTTTTGTTGGCTGACTCTAGTCTCTAGGTTTAAGCAATCTCTTGGGACTTTCTATGCTTAGCCATAAATAGCAGTGCAGCCTTCTCATGTGACACGCTTGATATATAAATTATTAGTTATGGGATCCAAAGCCTTGTAAAGAATGGTATTTTAGGAATATCATTCATTACCTGATTACAGAAGAAATAAAATTATAGAAGGTACTCAAAATATGCTGAACTGTCTCATTTATTGATTATTTTGAAAGATTTTGAAAGATGATAACGATCTCTGACAGCATAGATCATGTTGATTAACTAATTCACCTGCGCCTGACGATCATATACTTGTATACTGGATAATCTGCATTTGTTATTTAATTTGATTAACGACAGGCTTGATGAAGATTATCAGATCCAAAGCTGCTTTTAAATTTTAATATTACACAATGGAAGGTATTTATAGATCATTCATTACTCTATGAAACTCACAGTTAAAAACTAAACCAACTTATCTTGCAGAGCTTTGGCCAAATTCCAAAACATCAGATTAATTTAGCAACTCATAGTTATAAGTTTATTTAATCAAGAGATCTTGTGTTTACGCTTTGTGTACAAAGCTATTTAACTTAATTAACATAAATTTACATAATTACATTCCTGTTTTGGCCTTAGAAAACCCCTTCACTAGCATCCATAATTTTCTGCAACTCCTGGTGTTGGACGGCAGGACTGCAGCTGCTTTATTGTGGAGCCAAAAATATTTAATAAAAAGCACACCACACGTGGTTGGGTAGCATACAAAGCACATGCCTTGATGGGTTTTTTGCTGCCTCATTAGGACAATTCCCCAAAACATTTAACCAAAAGCCCTTTTTCTCTTCTTTATTCTGAACTTTCCACAAATGCATGGCTATAGCCTATCTTGAAGTTTTTTAATCACATTGATACTGGCACCTCCTAAATCAAGTCCTGACCCAAAAAAATCTACCCATATTCATTGAACAACTTGCTTTTTGTTTCTGTTGTATAAACAATATTATATATATATATATATATATTAGGTATCATCACTTCTAAGTTAATTTTTATACATTGTAACTTGTGAGTGGTTTGATTTTGGGTTACCTATCTTAAAATTTTTATTTTAAATATTCTTTAAATTATTATAAATCTCAACTTATCTTAGAAAATAAAAGAATATTTATATAATGTGTCTTTATTTTTCATTTATCTTTTAAATAAAAATGGAGGTAAGTTAAAATTTATAATAATTTAGAGATATTTAAAAGAGTGTCAAATTACAAGAAGGTAAGTTGAATTTTACTAGTTACAAGTTCTAGGTAGTTTAGTTTGTAGAACTTAAATGATAAAAGAGGTCAAAACTAAAGTTCATACTCTCGCACGTATGGTTGATGACAGCATTTAATTTTCAACTAAGCTATGTTGTCCGTAGTAAGATTGGGACATCTGTAGCATAAGAAATTCATTAAATTGGTCCAACTTTTATACAAAATTGTGAAGTGAAAGTTGTCATTTCTCTTGATAACCAATTGGTGATCAAAATGCTCTAGAGTCTCTGGTGTGGTCGTGAACCCTAGAAGATCAACATCTATCATATAGGATGAGCCAAAGTCCCCCAATAAATCAAAATAGGATAACTGGAACTGAACTCTGATGGTAACTACTGGGAAGGAGCTGCAGCTGTTAAGGCTCTTGTTTAAATGCAGAACCAAAACTTGGTTCCTTCTCAAGACTTTGTGTATTCAAGAAGTCCTTTAATAGCGGCACAACAACCGGTGCCAGAAGTAAACAAAATAATGGGAACATGGGTTATGCAAACCAAAGCCAGTCCATGTGCCCTAACTTCCTTTTCATTGATCAAAGTGTATCACAACCAACCCACATGCAACTCCCAATCTGCTGTCTCATTATTCTTGCATTTTTTTATGCATTCCCACAAACCGGTTTTTAAGTTCTAACCCTTTTTAGAAAATAGAAACAGAAGCAAAAAGTATTGAAATCAGGGGAGCCAATGGATGGAACCTGCAACCATTAAAGTTTGTTTAAAGTCATGTTGCAACGCATCATGTCTCTTACTTGCTGAACTATTGAGATGACATACAAATAATAAAACTCTGAATGAAAATTGGCATGGCCTCAATATCTTTATTGTTTAATAACCAAAAACTAACATAAGCTTACTGTTAGTGGTTTCAACATGAGATTGGGCCCTTTGTTTCAAATATTTGCATGTGCTTACTCGGTGGATGAAGCAGATGAAACCCCACCAAACTAGCATCGGAGATCAGTTAGTATATTGCATTCATTGATTGATTACATAATCAGGTTGGCATAGCCCAATAATTCTTCATGAGACAGATTTCACTCTTATGTTTCCCTCTGTTGGCCGGCCCTTCTATTTCCCAGAAGAAAACAATCCAATACAATGAATATTATGAAAATACAGTGAAATATCTTATCAAAAAATACCCGTGAAGTATTATTTTAATCTTACGGTACTGTCACACTTCAGCTTACTACTCTCACCTAAGAGTGAAGCAAAAAGGGTGTCTTGCATATACTATAAATAAAGGAGTCTGGGCACTGGAACATCATAGGTAACAGCTTGTTACAAGGAAAGATCAGAGATGGCTTCTTTTCTATGGACTCTTTGCCTGAGTGTTCTGTTTTTGGCTTCTGGAGTTATAAGTGCCCCACCAAAGAGGCCTATAGATGTACCATTTGGCCGAAATTATGTGCCAACATGGGCATTTGATCACATCAAATACTTTAATGGAGGTTCTGAGATTCAGCTTGTCCTGGATAAATACACAGGTTGGTTATTTCTTTTGTCTTTTGGACTTGTAAGTTACAGCACTTCTTCTCAGTGATCTCACTGTCTTGTGTTATTTGTGATCAGGGACTGGCTTCCAATCAAAAGGCTCGTATCTGTTTGGTCACTTCAGCATGCACATAAAGATGGTTCCTGGTGATTCTGCCGGAACTGTGACTGCTTTTTACGTAAGTGCTTTGCTTGCTACGGCAGTCATCTGCTACACTGTTTGTTGTTTGTTTGAATGAATAAATTGAAGCTTCGGAGTGTTTGTTGTGCAGTTATCTTCTCAAAATTCGGAACATGATGAGATAGACTTTGAGTTCTTGGGGAACAGAACCGGGCAGCCATACATTTTGCAGACAAATGTGTACACTGGAGGAAAGGGAGACAAAGAGCAGAGAATTTATCTTTGGTTTGATCCAACCAAAGAGTTTCACACTTACTCAGTTCTCTGGAACATGTATCAGATTGTGTAAGTTCTTCAGATATCCATAACAAATTAACAACAATCAATCCTCTTAAATTCCCACCTCATGCTTATGTTGTTTATTGCAGTTTCTTAGTGGACGATGTGCCGATTAGAGTGTTCAAGAACAGCAAAGATTTGGGAGTGAGGTTTCCATTCAACCAACCCATGAAGATATACTCAAGCCTGTGGAATGCAGATGACTGGGCAACGAGGGGCGGTTTGGAGAAGACGGACTGGTCGAAGGCTCCTTTCATAGCATCCTACAAGGGGTTCCACGTTGATGGGTGTGAGGTATCTGTGAACGCCAAGTTCTGTGAGACACAGGGCAGGAGATGGTGGGATCAGAAGGCGTTCCAAGACCTTGACGCCTACCAGTACAGGAGACTCAGATGGGTTCGCCAGAAATACACCATCTATAACTACTGCAACGATCGTGCCCGCTTCCCTACGCCTTCACCAGAATGCAAACGAGACCGTGACATTTAAGCGTCAATCTGAGATTTGCTCTGTGTGTGTACCAAGTAGCTTAGTATGCCTTTACCATTTATATGTATCAGACGTATTGAAACAGGGCATGAGAGAGTGTATGTATCCATTTTACTTGCGTTCTTCATTCATATTGTTGCTGTTTATTCTTATATGTATTTTTTATCAAACCCTATTCGGGATGCATGGCAATAGAAAGTTTATGGGTAAGGGTTGATGTCGTGGGCGATGATTCTCTTTCAGTATCCTCTTTTATTTTTTTTTTCATTGGGACAAGCCTGTCATTCCTGTGATCCGATAGCTGCACCCAAGTCACGGGACAATGGTTACTATGACTAATAACTTGCATCTTTTACTTAACTTCTGAAGGAACGGCATAACTGCTGAAAAGAATAGGTGTCCGCCCAACCGTGCAAGAGTATCAAGTAACAGAAAAAAGAAAAAAAGAAAAATGGAGTTTGAAATCGGAAGTTCCACAAAGTTGATTTACAATCTGCAACCTCCATTTCTGAAGTTAGATCCTAATTCTTATTTTCTGGAGTTACCAAACAGACAATCAGCCACTTTACTTTCCTGGAGAAAAGAAGGAATAGGGCCTGAATCCAAGAGGCCTACAATAAGACATAGTGGCTCTTTGTCACGTGCTGCGAAGCTGCATTACACCTTCAAATATCAGGAACTTTCTTACCACACTGGGTAAAGGGTCAATTGTCAAAAAGGATCAGCAGAAGTCTGTATGACTCAAAAAGTAAACTAGAAAAAAGGAGAAACGTTCTTAGACAAAGGCAATCTCGTTCCACGCATAATGTTGTCAATATGTTGGACCATTACAGGCAACAGCATGTGCAAGCAATGAAAAAATTACTCGTACTCTCAGTTGAGTACAACGCTTGTTACCGTCAAACTTAAAAAGAGTCCTACACAAATTCAACTTGTGAAGCCTATTTCCATCTGAATAATGGAGAATAAGCTTCAAATATCAAAGTAATTAGGCCTGGCAACAAGGGAAAGTCATCTAACTAGAATTGCTGTCCACAGTCTGATATATGTGTCCCACCAGGAGAACTAAATGCATTAGCCATTAGAAAATCTGGCATCCAGTTGCTTAAATGTTAGTATACTGTAACCACATAAAAGCAAAATGAAGTCTAATTTCAAAAACTATTGTAACTTATTTGTGAAAAGTTTGTTACTCTGAAAACTCCAGACATAACTTCAACTATGAAACTCCCTATGAAGATCCAACCATGTACAATAAGTCTCAAATTCGATAAGGCTTCCTCATCTATTTCTGTGCTCTTTCTTTCCGGAAAGCCCAGGATTGAAAGCTCTCTGTTTTATTATGTCAATGAAAAATTCTGCCTTGTTTCAAATCCAGCTTAGACCACCACATTGAAAGCTCTCTGTTTTATTATGTCAATGAAAAATTCTGCCTTGTTTCAAATCCAGCTTAGACCACCACAGGTTATAGTATCGATCTTGAAGTTCTATTTTATCCACAATCAAAGTCTGAAGAAATCCTTGGGTACTTCATCATTTACCCAGTAATCAATGTTCAGGATTCAATATCCTGCTATAAGCAAGTTATCCTTTAACATAATTTTGCAGAGGAGTGAATGAGGTAACTCAAAAACTTTGAAATTAAGAAACTTCTGAATAATCATTTCATAAATCACTTCTTATATGTTTTCTTCGAGGAGAGTAAAATATAAAGTTTATTTATCAAATAAATGGAACAAATTTCTAATAAACAATCAGCTACCAAATAAAAGAGGGATCAAGCTATTCGTACAACCACCTTGTTCTTTTTACCAGCAGATAACAAAAGAACTTTGTCATCCACAATGTCTTGAGGCTCAATCCTCTTACTCTCACTATCCACTCTGTTATTGTTCAAGTAAACCCCGCCTTGTTTCAACAGACGCCGGGCAGCTGATTTACTCTCAAACAAACCAGCAGAAACTGAAAGATCAACAAGCGAAACATTTAGAACTTGATCATAAGCCAATGAGCATGAAGGTACATCCTCAGCAATAGCCTCAATGGTCTTCCAATCCAACTTAGTCTCAGCTCCAGGCCTCAAAGCTTCAGTAGCCTTAACAGCCTCATTCAAACCATCTTCACTGTGAACAAAGCGAGTCACTTCTTCAGCAAGTCTCCGCTGAGCTGTGTTAGGAACATAACCGGGTCTCTTCATATCCTTCTCCAGCTCATCAATCTCCTCCAAGTCCAAGAAAGTAAGAATCCTCAACAACCTAATCACGTCAGCATCCGGGACAGAGAAGAAATACTGATAAAACTTGTAAGGAGACAGCATCGATGGAGAAAGCCAAATGGCACCATCCTCTGATTTGCCAAACTTAGAGCCATCGCTCTTCAACAAAAGAGGAAATGTCAATCCATAAGCCTCATTTTCACTATCCGGTTGTAAAATCTTACGAATAAGCTCAGTCCCAGCAGTAATGTTACCCCACTGATCACTCCCCCCAATCTGAACATTAACACCCTTATTTTGAAACAAGTAAAGAAAATCATATCCCTGCAACAACTGATAACTAAACTCAGTAAAGCTCAATCCTTGCTCAGATTCCAACCTCTTCTTCACACTCTCCTTAGCAATCATAGTCCCAATTCTCGCAAATCGACCCACTTGTTTAAGAAAATCCAGGAAGCTAAAATCTTTCCACCAATCATAATTATTCAAAATAACAACATTACTAGAACCAAAAATGGTTGAAAAAGTCTTACTAATTCCAAGAATGTTCTTTTCTAACGTATCAATTTCGAGTTCAGGCCTTTCTATTGATTTCCCAGATGGGTCACCAACACGAGCGGTGGCGCCACCGATCAAGGCGACAGCTTGGTGGCCGCAACGGAGGAACCAAGAGAGAACAATGATACCCAAGAGGTTACCCAAGTGTAAGGACTCGGCAGTTGGGTCAAACCCGCAGTAGACTTTGAGGGTTTTCTCATTGGATGAAGCGAGTGAGCGGAGATTGTCACTGGTGATAGATTCAAGTAAGCCTCTTCTCTCGAGAATGTCGACGACATTCGGGTGACGGCCGTGGGTTTGTGTCTGTGGGTCGGATTGGAGTTGGTGAACGCAGCTGATCGAAGAGAAGAAAGCAGAGTTTTTAATGCGGTGAAGAAATGGGTGGGTGATTTTTGAGGTGGTGGTGCTGTAAATGGATGAGATTATGAGTTTTTGGTGGGAGCAGAGGAGAGTTCTCGACGCAGCGGCAGCGGCTGCGGCTGCCATTTGCGTTTGGTGTCAGCAGCACTTGCTATGCCTTCTGGTGGATAAGTAAAGTGGTGTAACCGGGCCGCTTGCACTGTGAAGTTATAAACTTTAAACCCAATATTTATTTTTTAAAGTAAGAAATTTATATTTAATATTTTAAAATTAAAAAAATGCATATGATAAATATTTACAATTAACTTTTCAAATTCCTGTTGTGTTTTTCAGTTTCTTTAACGACTCTCCAGTATCCAGACTTTTTGTTTCCCCAATTGATTTTGAATTTAGCAATAATTATTAGAAGCAAACCCATTTTTTTTTAATCATTGTTTTTCTTTATATTTTGACCCTTCTATCATATATAAAAGAAAGAATACCAACAAAGAATTGGCTCTATTAATAATAGGGTCACTTTAAGTGATTTAACTGAATTTACTTATCAGATTGAGTCGTAAAAAAATTATATTTATTCAAAAAATTTGTGCCTTTCAATTCAAATAGAAACTTCTAATGTAAATTATGGTAGGAACCTTCTCACAATTGCGTCTCACAATTGCGGCCCTTCTCTTAAAAGAAAAAGAAAAGGACTAAAAGTAATATTTTAGCTGTCTCATCACAACTGACATACACTGAGATTGAGCTTTTGATGCTTGAACTGCAGCATTTGCTTCCTCTTTTCTAAAGTAACTTTTATGCGCATGTAAAGACTTAAAACTGGGATCATCAACTTTAATGCAAGAATTTTATTGCATATTGATTAATGACAGGCAAAGGAAAAAGGTTCCATAATAAGATAGCGTTGTACATTCTTGTCAAAAATACAAATTCTAAAGACGCAGAACAATAAATGAGGGAACCAAAAATGAAAAACAAGAACATCGTTGTGCCGATTACAGCCGAGTTCCGATTTAGTATTTACTTCACTTCCAGTTGTTGGCAACAATGTCGGCCAAATCCACAACCCTTTGAGAGTAACCCCATTCATTGTCATACCATGCAATCACCTTAACCATGTCGTCTCCCATGACAAGTGTGAGAGATGAATCAACGGTTGAGGATACATCTGAGCACCTGAAGTCGACCGAAACGAGGGGCTCGTCGCACACGGAGAGGATCCCTTTCAGCTCATTGTCAGCGCTTTCTCTGAAGGCGGCGTTCACCTCTTCTGCGAAGGTTTTCTTCGACACCTGAACGACAAGATCAACAACCGAGACGTTTGGTGTTGGCACACGAAGGGCAATGCCGTTTAGTTTGCCTTTGAGTGCTGGGAGGACAAGGGCCACAGCTTTCGCCGCACCAGTTGATGTTGGGACAATGTTGAGTGCAGCTGCTCTTGCACGCCTGAGGTCACGGTGGCTAGCATCGAGTAGCCTTTGGTCGCCAGTGTACGAGTGTGTGGTGGTCATGGTTCCCTTGATAATGCCTGCGCACATGGGAAAAATTCTATCATTCAATTGGGTGACTTTTTGCCTTTTACGAAGCTGAATTATATCGGAACAAAGGGAGAGTGAAGATTTCTGAAGGTGTTTTTGGTATTTACCAAACTTCTGGTCAAGAACCTTGACGAATGGGGCAAGGCAGTTGGTTGTGCAAGAAGCATTGCTGATGATGGGCTCATCTGGTTTGTAAGCATCCTCATTGACACCAACAACGTAGGTTGGGATGTCACCCTTGCCGGGGGCTGTAATAAGTACTTTCTTGGCACCAGCCTGAATGTGCTTGCCCGCACCCTCTCTGTCTACAAACACTCCTGTCCCTTCAATCACAAGGTCGATGCCCAAGTCCCTGAATCACCATATAGTCATTTGAAATCAAACAATATAAAAATTAAAAAATGTCTTTTAAATCAAACAATATAAAAAGTGTGTTAAGCATTGAAATTAATGACTTACCGCCAGGGGAGATTGACGGGGTTGCGGTTAGAAACAACCTGGATGACCTTGCCATCAACAGAGATGCCATCAGTACCAACTGGTTTAACATCGGCTTCAAAGATGCCAAGGGTGGAGTCGTACTTGAGGAGGTGAGAGGCCTGCTTGACACCTCCGGTGTCATTGATGGCAACGACTTCAAGTGGAGAGTCCTTGCGGCCGTGCCAGCACCTCAAGAAGTTCCGACCAATTCTACCAAACCCATTGATTGCAACCTTCAGCTTTGCCTGAGCAGCAACCTTCCTGTACCCGCTGCTGCTGCTTCCTAACTGCAGAGTAATTAAGATTTAAACACATGCCCAAAAGCCCGTTTTAAGTAAACAAAGCCCAAAATTACAAATTGCATGCAAGTACATGTTCATGTGCCGTTGAAGTCGATACACTCAATTGTCATGATGTAAGCATCTTATGAACTTGTATATATAGACCCCAATCAATGGACGATGCAAAAGCATAAAAATAACACGTGTAAAAGCTAACATTATTGTATTATATATCTGAATGGATATAAAATATCCCTTCAGGTGACACTGACAGTAAACTCTTTTACTGAAGAAAGCTGAATGACAGTTAAGTTATTAAGGAATTGAACTCACAGCAGAGGTCTGGAGAGCAATGACTGAATGGAAGTCATCAGAAGATTTCCTGCCAAAAGGAAGGCTTGCAGAGTTGCGTAGACCTGAGAATTCTGAGAATCCCTTACCATTTCCCTGATAGGTCAAACAAATAATTAATATTCACCTAACTAAAAAAGAGTGAAACTAAAACAAGAAACTGGCTAGACAGGAGAAGCTTAAGAAGCTGTGATGAATGAACCTGAAGAGCTGATTTGGCTACAGAGAGAGTGGCCGAAGCCATGATAGGTATTTGCTGGACGATGCAAGCAAGAGCAAGCAGCGGTCGCTAAGCTGAGCTAAGCCAAGACAAGATGCTTGAAAATGTTATTTGTGATCAAGTACTAATGAATAATGGGGGGGATGATGCAGGGAGGGAAACTGGTGGCTGCTTTTGGGATTACGCTGAGGCTAATGAGAGGATGAGATTTTGGATAGCCTCTTACTCAGAACGTATGGTTGTGGTTTCTGCTTTTGTTTTAGTGTCTCTCAACCAATCTCCCGACTACATGATATACTATTACTACTACTCTTCCACATTTTCCATCATATGACTCCCAACTCTTTTTCAATGCTTATTTGGCCTTATGGGGCCATCCCCTTCTATACGCCATTTCACTCTGTGGATACAATTTCTTCTCAATTTTTGTCCTATCTCAAGTTATGTTTGGATATAAACGGATATGCAAAGTTTATTCTTTTTATTTACCATAATCATTCATACAAAGGGTTTAATATTTCAATTTTGAGACGGGTAATTAGAGATTATAAAACACAATGTCACATCCCACAATGCTAACATGTATTACAAATAGTATGGGGTCCTTCTAACCAAAGTAAAAATTACGTGCCATTATGAATTTTACATGTACAAAATAAAATGTGGAAAAAAAATAAAAAGAAAACATGCGAAGGGTATGTAGTGATATGGATGGATGCATGGCCTCTCTGTATATTTGCCTTTGTTATGAGCTTTTGGCTTCTTTATCCTTCTTCATAACCACTTAAATCATCAGCTTCTTGCTTCTTTCTCTGTCTCAGCTCTCAGGCCACAACCTACACTCGTCGACGATTTTATCATATCATGTGGCTATTCTTCAGTTTAGATATGTATAAATTTTTATATCATACAACCACATAATGTAAATAGTTAACATGTTAGTTCCTAAACTGGTTCACACAAGACATAGGTTCTCCAATTTAATAAACGTGTTTTGGATTGAAAATTTTAAAAAATAAAAAAATAAAAAATAAATAAAAATTGTGATGGGCTGTTTGTGCAAAACAAAAAAAATATCAACTTTTAGGTCTGGGATCTTTCAAATAATCCCCACATCTTTTGGCTGTTGGAAATAATCTGTGTATAGAATCTTTATTTTTCCTACACAAAGCAAATTCATTTTTTTAATTTTTTTTTATTTTTTAAAAGGTAGTTAGAGTACTATTTTGTTGAAATATATTCTACAGATATACCTATGAATCAATATATATATATATATATATATATAAACCATCAATGAAATTGAAACTTTACCATGAGAAGAAAATTCTAAAAATACATCGTACGTACTATGTTTGATTCTTCATTCTTTTCCGCCATATTGGTCGTTTAAAGCGATACAATAATATTGGTACTTGCAAGTAGATCAATATCTTAATGATTGGTGTAATAGAATAAAGAATTATATAAGAGGTTGTTAAAGCTTTCAGATGTTCATACGTCGGTTGTATTAAAGAAACGCAGCTTCAAGAACAAGCAATATTGTTGATGCGGGATTCTGGTTACTCTTTCAACCACGACCAGGATCTCTGCTCAATCAACGCGACCACGATCATGATCTCTCCTCGTATGCTTTCTTCTCCAAAAATTCCTGCGTACACAGAAACAAGTCAGAGCACGCCGGTTGTTTTCCCGGCGCGAAACCCTCCGACGCTGAAGTTAGAAATGAAGGTTTTGTGTCCCTGGGAATGTTAGCCACAAATCTTAAGGCTTGTTTTTGGGATTGTTAATTGCTCTTTTTATCTCAGTTACAATATCAAAATTTCTAACCTTTTTACCTTCGTTGGCTACCTTTTTATAGGCCTCTCATTCCCTTCATTCACGCTTGTTATCCTCCCACCTCTCGAAAGTTGATGCTTCATTTCTGTAATCGTGGGTGGTTGCATGGCCTTCGTGCCTTGATTCTCAGGTTGAAGAGCACGCTTCTCCAACTGTCGTTGATCGGGTCTCCTCGACTCAACCCTCAGCAGGAATGACTTTATGCTTCTAGCAGGAGATCGGCTTCGCGAATGATGTGTTCTTGGACTAGCAGAATATTCCTGCTCTTGTTCTCCTGCCACCAGACTTCTGCAAGATATACCTGTTCGTGGGAACCCTACTAATAACTATCTGCTCATCACGGCTGGTCTCGTCGGAGTACATCCCTCAAACACCAGTTCCCCAGTTTCTGGTGTTGGGTAACGTAGTGAGCCGACAATGGAAACTCAACGGTTCTGGCTTGCGCGGGGTAGGAAAAGGCTGCCAAGAGTCGTGTCGCATTTAATTGCGGATGAAGTGATGTGGCAGAGATCTACCCCTCCGTTTGAATTTCAAACGGACGGTTATGAAACTCTTGGGATTTGCGCCGTTAAATGCTGGCAACCCGAGAGTTTGTTCCTCATCAGGAAAACCCAAAACCCCTAAAAGAGAGATTGGTCATTTTCTCCATTTATGTCTCTCCAGCGAATGAGTCTCGGCATAAAAGCTTCCATCCCTGTCTCTCTCCGACTGAGCCACTACTTCAGGTATTACTTCTATTTCCTCGGTCTTAGGTAGTTGTAGATAATTTCTTTTCTCTCTGTTTTGCTTGGGTAGTAGTTGGTGGTGGTGCTCTGGTTATAGTTTAGGGAATGTCAAAAAGTAAAGAGAAAGTCATTGAGGTTGATGACGACGAGTTAGACTTCCTACCTAGTCTGCTCACCGATCCCGCCTTTGACCCCGGGATCCCCTTAGAACCCATTGGACCTAGTATTGGGACTAGTACGAAGAGGATGTCTCCCCAAACAACCTCCTTGAGCGAAAATAGCGGTGACGATGGATCTTCTGGCTCGGAAGACACCCTGAGTGAGGACCAGGGAGGTGATTCTGGTGAGATGCCTTCACCAGAAACATCGTGACAAGAAGGGAGTAGCACAGCAGGAGGTAGAGCTCTATCACAGAATTATGCTATCGATTTCATCACGTGCACGACTACAGTAGACGAGCTCACTAACCTCTGGGTTAGGTATGAGATTCTTGATGAAATACCTCTTAAGGGTCCTAGGAAAGAAGGATACTCCTAGTCGACCTCCTAGGGGATATGTTATCTTGTTTCTGGAGAGTTTTAAGTATGGGCTGAGGTGTCCCTTGCAACCCTATTTTGCCCGAATACTGAACGGATTGAATTTAGCTCTTGGTCAGTTGAACCCCAACGGGTGAAGAGTACTCTCTGGTCTGTTCATATTGTGGGATAGATGTTGCCAAAGCAAGCCTACAGTTGATGAGGTGAAGCACCTGTACCAACTAAAGAGCAGCCCCAAAGATGCCGGCTGGTATTATTTCCAATCAAGTACCAAGATCAAGAAACTCATAACTGATCTTTCAACTGGTGGTGGTGGGACTTGGAAGAAAAAATTCTTTTTTGCTGAAGGTCCCTGGGGTCAAGTTGCACAGATTGACGGGAAGGATTATCGCGTGCCACCCCGTTTCGTGGTCCCAGGTTGCCTGCTCGTTTTAGATGTCTTGTCTCTATTGTTGGTCTCACTTTACTGTTTTGTCTCTAACTGAATGTCTGTTCGCTTTGCAGGTTCTTGGGGTGTTCACTTCCCGCTTAAACCCGACCAGCTCAAGCGGGTCGAGGCTGTACTGGCCAATTCCTGCTCGAACCGAGAGCTGCTAACTACTTATAACCTGGTTGAATCTTGTTTGGTCTCTACCGGCCATAAGATGAAGGATGCCATGATCAGGGCTCTGAATCGGAAATGCCCTCGACCTCAGGTTGCCAAGCGGGACCAGAATAAAGATGCTCCCACTGCGAAGTGGGTGAACGTTGGGCAACAGGTTCTCCCCTTAAAGACTCTACCACCTCCTCCTGCCAAAGCCGGAGAAACTAGTGGAGCAGCCACTGATCCCGCTTCCTCTTCTCCTCTAGTTGGGCCAAGACCTCGTTTATCTGACAATCGAGCCGAGCATTTGGTCCCTTACATCAACGAGTTTTCTAAACTCTTGAGCAAGAGGGATCTGGAGGACTTTGACGGCAACACTCTGGGCGAGCTGGTGGGAGCTATGCAGTATAGTGTCTTTCACCTCGGTTGCATGGTCACCTACTATAAGGCGAAGGTTGGCTGTTATGACCGGAAGATGAAGGAGGACATTCAATCGGCAATGACCAAAGCTGATGTTGCCGAGAAGAAAGCAGGAGACCTGAATCTCAAAAATTTGAAGCTGATAGAGCGAGAATCTCTCGCTCAAGCGAAAGCTATTACTCTTGAGGAATAGCTGACTAGGGTCAATGAGGATCTGTAAAGGCAGAAGGCCACCTACGAGGCTCAGCTCAAATCTCTCAAGAATTCTCACCAGGTTCAAGTCGAGAACTTGGAGAGGGAAGCTGACAACCAATACGACCAGGGACTTCGGCATTCTTATCGTTGCATCATGGCAGTCCTTGGGAAGCAGCACCCTGATCTGAAGATGGATGACCTTGCTACTGGTGTTGCTTAACACATGGATGAGGAGGCAGCAAAAGAGGATGTCGAAGAGGTGGAGCCAATTGCGGTAGAGGAGGAAAACTCTCCTCCTCGTGCAATCCATGTTGATGTTGCCAAGGCGAGTACCCCCCGGATTCAACTGGTCATACCCCCTGCACCTGAGGTGGACCAGTCAACCGAGGCTGCTCGGCTTACTGACCTGCCGTCCTCTTAAACGTGTCTTGTGTTGTAGTTGCTTTTTGAACATTGTATGTAGCAGCTTTGCAAACTATTAGCAGCTTAATAAGAATGTTCTTATTTTCCTTCTCGTATTATAGTTATGATTTATCCATTTATTAATTTTAAAGTATGCTCGCCTTCGCTTGGTCGAGCAGATCCTGACAGGCTTTGCTTCTGATCTCGCCATAAAACATGCTTTGAGACTTGGTGAGTCTTTGCATGCCTTAGAAATTTTTCGGTGCTTGGGAGTCTGCTCGTCTTCGCTTGGTCGAGCAGATCCTGGCACGCTTGGCTTCTGGTCTCGCCATAAACAGGCTTTGAGACTTAGTGAGCCTTTACATACCGTAGAAATTTTTCGATGCTTGGGAGTCTGCTCGTCTTCGCTTGGTCGAGCAGATCCTGGCACGCTTGGCTTCTGGTCTCGCCATAAACAAGCTTTGAGACTTAGCCTTTGCGTGGCTTGGAAATTTTTTGATGCTTGGGATTCTGCTCGCCTTCGCTTGGTCGAGCAGATCCTGGCAGGCTTGGCTTCTGATCTCACCATAAAACAGGCTTTGAGACTTGGTGAGCCTTTGCATGCCTTAGAAATTTTTCGATACTTGGGAGTATGCTCGCCTTCGCTTGGTCGAGCAGATCCTGGTACGCTTGGCTTCTGGTCTCGCCATAAACAGACTTTGAGACTTGGTGATCCTTTCCATGCCTTAGAAATTTTTGTGACAGCATGGTTGACTGAAATTCATCATTGATTCATTTATCGCTAAATTCGGCTTACATGAGATTGTTTTGACATAAAATAAATAACAACGAGCACAAACAGAAATAACTTTAAAACATGAACAAGTCTTACTGGAAATATTTCCTGAGGTGTGCTGCGTTCCATGGGCGTCCGTGTGAACCAGCTTGTAAGCTCCGGGTCCAACTAGCTATTTGACCCTGTATGGCCCCTCCCAATTTGGTCCGAGTACTCCCTGGGCCGAGTCTTTCGTGTTTTGGTTCACTCTCCTTAACACCCAATCTTCGACCTTGAACTGTCGTACATTCACCTTCTGGTTGTAGTACCGAGCAACCCTCTGTTGGTAGACGCCTGATCGCTTCGATGCTTGCTCCCTCTTCTCGGTTAGCAGATCCAGATTCAAGCACATCTGGTCGTTATTCTCTTGCTCATTGAAATGATCTATCCGGTGCGTGGTCGTTCCTATCTCGGCTGGTACAACCGCTTCGTGTCCAAAAGCCAAGGCGAATAGAGTCTCCCCAGTTGCTGTTTTGTGGGTTGTCCTGTATGCCCATAGTACACTTGATAGCTCATCAACCTAAGCACCCTTTTTTGCTCCAAGCCTGGTTTTCAAAAGCCTCTTGATCGTCTTGTTGATTGCTTCTACTTGTCCGTTAGACTGAAGGTGAGCAGGCGAGTAATATTTCAACTCTATCCCGAGGTTCTGGTAGAAATCCCTGAAACTGTGATTATCGAACTGCCTGCCGTTATTCGTTATCAATGCATAAGGGATCCCGTACCGATAGACTATGTTTCTCCATACGAAGTCTGTTGTCTTCTTCTATGTGATCCTGCTAAGGGCTTCTACCTCTATTCACTTCGTGAAGTAGTCTATTGCTACTATTACATGTGTTGCCGCTCATCGTCCCTTTGGCAATGGCCCGATCAGATCAATTCCCCATTGAGTAAATGGCCAAGGGGAAACCATAGTGGTGAGCTCCTCTGGTGGTTGGTTGGAGAAACTTGCGAAATTTTGGCAGCTTACATAGCTCCTGGTATTCTCCTGCGCATCCTGGTGCATTGTTGGCCAGAAATATCCCTACCTTAAGACCTTGTGGGCAAGGGACCTTCCACCAGAATGGTTTCCGCAAATTCCTTCATGTATTTTTCTCAGTACATAGTTTGCGTTGTTCTCATCCAAACACCGAAGGAACGGTAGCGTATACTCTCGCCGATATAGCACCCCATCAATCATCGTGTACCTCGAGGCCTAGGCTTTGATCTTCCGAGCTCGTAACTTATCTGGTGGTAATACCCCGTCTCTAAGGTATGAAATTATCATATTCATCCACGAGTATTTTTGTTCTATCTACAGCACCTCCAGATCTTGCTCGATGCTCGGGCTGAACTTCACTTCCAAAGGGATCGACTTAGGCATTTTTGGGTCGGCTACAGCTGCCATCTTGGCCAGAATATCTGCTCGACTATTCTGCTCCCTAGGGATTTGTATCACCTCAACCGCTTCGAACTTCTCCATCATCTACCTGACCTTCTTCAAGTACTGCTCCATCTTCTCCTCTCTCGGTTGAAATCTTTCACTTACATGATTTGCAACCAGCTGGGAATCAGTTCTGATCTTCACCATATCTACTTTCATTGCCTTAACCAATTCCAAACCTGTTATCAAGGCTTCGTATTCTGCCTGGTTATTTGTGGCTGTGAACTCTAACTTTACTGCATAAGAGATCTTCTCCCCCTCTGGGCCTTCCAAGACTATCTCTGTTCTTGATCCTTGCTCCTCGATGACCCATCTACAGACATCTGCCATACTCAAGCTTCGCTGCTGTCTGTAGCAATATCTAGTTGGTCCAAACATACTTCGGGCTCAGCGAATTTGCTATTAAGTCGGCCACTGCCTGAGCCTTTATCGCTGCTCGGGGTTTGTAATCAATGTCGAACTCGCTCAGCTCTATAGCCCACTTCACGAGCCGACCAGAAGCATCCGGCTTGTGCAGGGTTTAACGCAACGGCTAGTTTGTTATTACCGAGACAGGGAATGCCTAAAAGTTCGGCCTCAGCTTCCGAGCAGCAACCACAAGGGCGAGTGCCCATTTCTCCAACGGTGGGTATCTGGTCTCAGCGTCGAGCAGGGCCTTGCTGGTGTAGTATATCGGATTCTGAACCCCTTATTCCTCTCTCACCAGAATAGAACTTGTGGCACGATCTGATATCGCCAAATACAAAAATAACTTGTCCCCATCCCTCGGTGTGGACAGCAGAGGTGCTTGTTGCAAGTATTGCTTCAAGTTCTGGAAAGCTTCTTTACATTCTGGGGTCCATTATGTTTTCTTTCCTCTCCTTATCACTTTAAAGAATGACTGACACTTATCTGTAGCCTTCGATATGAATCGGTTCAATGCCGCCAACCTCCCCGTAAGGCTCTGCATCTCCTTCAGGTTGCGAGGAGACCTCATCTGCACGATCGCTTGGATCTTCTCGGGATTTGCCTCGATCCCCCTATGACTCACCATGAATCCGAGGAATTTCCCTGACTCGACCCCAAAGATACACTTTTTCGGGTTGAGCTTCATCTTGTACTTCCTCAAAAGTCCGAATGTCTCCTCGAGGTGCTCGACATGTTCCTTCGGGATTTTCGACTTGGTTATCATGTCATCCACGTACACCTCCTTTGTTTTCCCAATCAACGGCTTAAAGATTCTATTCACCAGCCTCTGGTACGTGGCCCCGGCGTTTTTAAGACCAAATGGCATAACCCTGTAACAGAATAAATCCTGATTAGTAATAAAAGCCGTGTTCTCCTCATCCTGCTCGTACATGGGGATTTGGTTGTATCCCAAGAATGCGTCCATGAAGCTGAACAGGCTATGTTCAGCTGTTGAGTCTACCAACTGGTCGATCTTTGGTAAGGGAAAGCTGTCTTTCGGGCACGCCTTGTTGAGGTCTGTGAAATCCACACACATCCTCCACTGGCCATTAGCCTTTTTGACTAACACCACATTCGATATCCACTCGGGATAATTGACTTCCCGAATGAACCTTGCTTTCAAGAGCTTCTCCACCTCGCCATTTATAGCCTCATACCTCTCCTGGTTGAAGCACTTCTTTTTCTGCCTTACTGCCCGAGCACATTTTTTTATTGACAGCTTATGACATGTGACCACAGGGTCGATTCCTGGCATGTCCTCATGTGTCCAAGTAAACACATCTACATGCGCCCACAAGCATTGCACCAACTCCTGCTTCTACTCTTCTTTAAGCCTCGACCCAAACTCCTCTACTGGTTCCTGTATGCCATCCTTGGCTCCCCCTCTGGTATCAATGGATGTAATCTGTAATGTTTCCCTTGCTGCGGTGGAGTAACAACTTCGGGCGATTCTCTGGTCTCTTCGTACCACTCTAACTACCCCATTTACCCGGTACTTGAGAGCTAAATAATGGTTGAAAAGTACCGCTTTGCTCATCCTCAGAAAGGGACGCCCTAGAATCATCTGGTAAAGGCCATCTCCATCGACCACCACAAAATCCAGTATCATGGTTCTTTCCGTCGGGAGTTACCGATTATGATGGGCAGCTCGACCATGCCCAGAGAGACTAGCCTTCCTCCTCCAAATCCCTTCAAAGAGGTACTGGTGTGCTCCAACCTCAAGTCTGCTATTCCCATTTCCTCCATAGTTGACTTGAATAAAACGTCGACCGAGATTCCCGTGTCTACCAGGACTCGGTCAAACTTCTTGCTAGCAGCAGTGACTTTAATAACTAAAGCGTCCTCATGTGGATATAGAGTCCCTTCCTCATCTTCATCTGTCCACATGATCGAAACTTGCATGACTCTTGCTCGCTTGGCTGCTGGGGTGTTGAAGAATACCTCTTTGCTGGTCATGGCATAGTTGACGTAGTTCTTCCTCGACCTGTTGGAGTCTCCATTCAATGTTGGGCCCCCAACAATCACCCTCACTACAGGCTGCTCGTGTCTCAAGTTTCTGTCACTCTGCTTCTCTTCACATGTCGAGGTCACCATCGGGAAAGTCCCATCTATAAACTCGTCCAGGTATCGATTGGGACTAGAAGGTACAATAATCTCCAATCCTTTATTGCCTCGTACACCTCGTCCAGGGGTATCTTCAAGGAAGTATACCGCCTATAGTCCTGGTTCTGGTCAATTATGTGCACTGTCATTTCTCTGTTTGTGTCGTTCTAAATTGGTGGGGGTGGCAGCGCTTCTGGTCTGCTCCCCCTACCACCATGGGGGTGTGGATGAGAATGACCATAAGTCGGGTCATGCCTTCTCCAAGGCTCCCTAGCTGGTGAACGAGGAGGTTGCGCCCTGCTGCGCTGATACTGTGGAGGCCTCTGATGAGGCTGGTAAGCGGCGGTCTAACCTCCTGTACCACTGCCCGAGGCATGGTGGTCATTCTTCTTGATCGGCTCATTTCCTGGTACGATTCTCTTCTCTTTCCTCTTCAACCCTTCTAGCTGGTCTGTCTTAATCCGTATTGCCTTTTCCTCATTGATTTCTATGTGTCTCTTAGCCTGCTCGTAAGCAGCAGCATGTGTTTAAATAGTTGGGCTTCTCAAGTTGTACCACATCCGTCCTATCTTCACTCATTCTTTCAATCCCCTTAATGCCTGAGGATGGTTGAAGGCTCCTAAGTCGAGGACAGCGCGGTGGAACCTTTTAATGAATTCCCGGAGGGTTTCCTCTTCTCTCTGTTTCATGCTCGTCAGCTCCATTATATCATCTTCCGGTGCCATTGTCCCACGAAACAGCTCTGTAAATTGCTGGCACATCTGCTCGAAGGTTTTTATACTCCCCCGAGGAAGTTTCCTGTACCACTCGCGTGCTCGTCCCTCTAGAGATAGTGGGAACACAATGCATCTTTAGGCTTAAGATAATCCTTGCACTCCGGTTATGTCGTTGAAGCGCTCTATGTGCACCAACAGATCCGTTCGCCCCGAATATCTGAGGTCTGGGAGGCAAAAATCTCTTGGAATGACTGCCCTTATGATCTCTGCCGAGAGCAGGGATTCTCCGTCTAGCATTATCCTCCAACTAGGTGCTCTACTCCTTCCTTGCATATCATCAATTACCTGCGCTAGTCTGCGCAGTTCCTCCTCCAGCTGCACTGCACAGCCAGGGTCACGTGCTGCAACTTGATCCCGCTCTTGCTCTACATCATGTAAGTGTTGCCTGACCTCTGTTTCCTCTACATTCACCACCCTGTCATCCTCATCCAAAATCTGTCTTCCAGGGGATTGCTCTTCTTCTCTATAAACTCCTCCCCGTAGAGATAAGTTACCTCTCTCGCCACCAAATCTCCTAGTGGTCTGACTTCTCATCATACCATCATGCCTTGGTGCTATTCCGCCACCTCTCACCCTTTTCTCATGGGTTCCCCTTCGTTCACTCCTCAGTTCATGTAGGATGGTTGTCAAGGTCTCCATATGTTTTTTCATCTGTTCCATTCGGTTATGCATGGCTTTCTCCCGTGCTTCAATGGCTATCTCCCTTAACGTCACGGATTCGTTAAGCCTCATATCACCTCCTTGTGCACTGCTTCCTCCTACATCCATTGTTTCTTCTCTTGCTTTACTCCTCTTTTTGATGTCAACAGAAGCTTTTTTATCAGCTCCCCACATACGGCGCCAAAATGTTGATGCGGGATTCTGGTTACGCTTTCGACCACGACCAGGATCTCTGCTCAATCAACGCGACTACGATCAGGATCTCTCCTCGTATACTTTTTTCTCCAAAAATTCCTACGTACACAGAAACAAGTCAGAGCACGCCGGTTGTTTTTCCGGCGTAAACCCTCCGACGCTCAAGTAAGAAATGAAGGTTTTGTGTCCCTGGGAATATTAGCCACAAATCTTAAAGCTTGTTTTTGGGATTGTTAAATGCTCTTTTTATCTCAGTTTCAATATCAAAATTTCTAACCCTTTTACCTTCGTTGGCTACCTTTTTATAGGCCTCTCTTCCCCTTCATTCACGTTTGTTATCCTCCCACCTCTCGAAAGTTGATGCTCCATTTCTGTAATCGTGGGTGGTTGCGTGGCCTTCGTGCCTTGATTCTTTGGTTGAAGAGCACGCTTCGCCAACTGTTGTTGACCAGGTCTCCTCGACTCAACCCTTAGCAGGAATGGCTTTATGCTTCTAGCAAGAGATCAGCCTTGCAAATGATGTGTTCGTGGACGAGCAGAATATTCCTGCTCTTGTTCTCTTACCACCAGACTTCTGCAAGATATACCTGTTCGTGGGAACCCTGCTAATAGCTATCTGCTCATCACGGCTGGTCTCGTCGGAGTACATCCCTCAAACAAATATAATTTTAATTGATTATAATTTTATTATGGAAGCTTATAATTATTTAAATTATTCATTTGTAAAAACTCAGGACTAGTCAAAGTCTAACTCCTGTTTGAACAAATAATCAAGATATTGCAGTTGGTATAAATGATGCTCAACTGATGATAAGCTCGCTGATGCCTTAATTGTTTGTGTGTTCAAATTTTGTTATATTATAAGCCAATTTTGACGATAAAAGCAAGCCGCAACCATATTTAGGGTGTGTTTGGGATTGAAGTGTTATAACTTTTAAGTTACAACTACTGTGGAAAAAAACTGTAATATAAAATAAAAGTTAGTAATATATAGTAAATATAAATTTTAAATAATAATTTTGATAAAATTATTAAAGATATAAAAGATTTTCTATGATACAAGTGAAAAACCACATTAACATAGCTTCCAAATTACAGCAGCTAGTGTTTACCAAACACTTTAGTGCTGTAACTTGGAAGCTACAACTGCCTAACCTCAATCCCAAACGCACCCTTACTTAAGAAATTTACAAAAATAACTTTAAAACTTTTGTATTTTTTGAATTTAACCGCTAAAATTTTTCCATATCATAAGTAGCTAAATTTTTTTTATGAAAATTACTCTCATTTCCACACTCCAAACTTTTGCTCTTGAACATTGAACGGTGACGGCAAACTAAAATCCAGTTGAATCTACCGTAATCTATACGAATCAGAAACAAATCCAATAAATTGAAAAGAGTCTAAATCCTAGGTAAACAAAATTCAACATTTTTTTAATGATTTGAGCGAATTTGATTGGGATTCTAGATGATTGTAGGTTGTTTGAGTGATATAATGAAACAAAATTTAGCTAAAATGATGAGTTATAACTATTGCATATTAGGTGTTTGATGAAATTCCTCTTAAATAATTTATGTTTAGTTTTTTAATAATGAAAACGTGATGGGGGATTTGTTGAGTTGTGTGCATTGTTTTACGTTTATCAAGTGCAATGAAGAGTAAATTTGGTGATCGATGAAAGAATAAAATGCTCAGCTATCACACGCAGCACGTGCGGGCACCTGTCTAAGCTCTAGATAATGACCAGGTGGGTGGTGCTTCAACCGATGTGTTAGCCTTCATGTCTTGGCTGGAATTTCTCAGTCTGCCATGTTGTCAACTAGCTCTACTGGTTGTGTAAATGCCATGACTAATGATTTCTTGGAGTAAAAATTTGAACAAAGACTTATATAATTCACTCGAACAGTCAGATCAAACAGAAATTGCTTACGCACAAACACGCTAATCAAGCTAGAATACTCTACAGGAGCAAATCTTGTTATGTATGTTAACTATCCCTTCCTTAATACCACCACCTAAAACATGGAATCGATGCTGAGACACAGGATGAACGGTAATACTTTCTGGCAAAATTCTCCTCTCAATGACTATCTCGTCCACCCATGTTATTAGACGAGTACTCATTGATTCAACCATAATTTTTTTATAATAAAACTATTGCTATAATATTTTTCTAAAGTGATCAATAAGGTGAGTAATAGGAAAATTCCATAGTTCCTTCATGAAAGAATTCACACTCTTCGTGATGTTGGTGGTAAGTATATTGTACCTTCTACCTTCAAACTCAGACCTTACCCAATTACATGTCTCCACATTATTCTCTAAATAATCAGCTGCACCCGAGTGAAACATCTACAACCTCTCAAGTTGTTTTTAAAATTTTTCGTGTCCATATACTTTTGCTGAATTAATAAAAGTATACTCAAATTCATCCCAAACAGTTTTGGACATCCTGAATTTTGACTTTATGTTACCTTTGACATGGTAAAAACAAACTCACGGACAATAGTGCGAAATACTTTCGGAATAGCTCTCTTAATGACAGTGCATTGATCAGAGATAATTACTAACTCTGGCCTATCGTCAATCACTCAATGTAACTTCGTCATAAACTATTGTCAAGAATCATTGTTTTCTGAATCCATAGCCCTAATGGCTAATAGATACAATTGATTATTTCAATCCACGTATGTTGCCACAAACATGCTTCCACGATATAACACTTTTAGATGAGTTCCATCTACAACAATCATTAGCTTGATGTATTGCATGAAACCCTTGATGAAAGATCCTAGAGCTAGAAAATAGTATAAGAAATTATTGTTTCCATCCCGATCGAGGTGAGTAACTGTACCCTTATTTGTTTTGGTCAAAATGTGAGATTATTTGGGAAGTAAGTTGTATGACTCTGCAGGATTCCTTTATATTATTTGAAGACCAACTTCTTTGGCCCGATATATCTGCTAATATATTAACTAGATATTGTACTTTTATTGCATGTCTGCTCTGATGTCCTTCGGAGTGTATATCTGTTTATCCTAGATAAGTTTATTCACGATAATATAACCAACAATCCGACTCTCTACTTGACAATGACCACCAAGCAACACCTTATTAGAACAAATGCGTACATTGTCAACTCCTCACTACCCAAAGAACATTTTGCTCATTTGAACCTCTTGTTACTCAAATACACTATTTACATGATTTTGAGGAATAATGGGCTTTAAATCGTGTTGTCGTGAATTGTGTAATCTTAGAATCAAACTTATCCCTCAAAGCAACTTTGCACAATTTCAGTATCAACCATTTTCCTCAGCGAACAACTTATCAACACCAATGTTAGCATAATTACAACTTCTAATTAAGTTTAGTGTGACCAAGTTTGAAGGTAAAACTGGAGTAAGATTCATGAATGGATCAACTGATGTCCTCTTCCTCGAACGGATCATTGCAGGAATAGGTCGACTGCCTATATTATTAATAAGAATATCATACTGATACTCATTCTCATCATTAATAGGAATATCAGAATGATTGATACCCCGATCATCAACTGGACTATTAGAGTGAGTGCTCCTCGTACTATTATATGGTTCCACACAAGCATTATCTGCTTTTGTGTTATTGGTGTCATCAACAAGATCATCCTTACTATAGAAATCATTGTTGTGAAATGAAGAATAATGTTGCTCTAACGATGTCGTTAATGGTAACATCTCTTTTTAACATTCGCTAACGTAATGCCATTTTCATCAATGGTGTCATTGTTTTCGTGGGGTAAAGAGTAACATTGCTGCAATGACATTGGCTGTGGTAACACTTCTTCTTCAATTCAATATCGAGGATAGAGTCATTTGATCTAAAAGAAGTTTCAGTCTCTACAAGTGGCTTATGATCTTGGGCCGGAACTCGAGGAGATGTAGTAAAAAATATAAGGATGCATCCATAGTCGACCACATCAGAGGCCATATGTAATACAACCTTAACTATTTCATCATTAAATATATCTACATGTAGTTAACATGTATGCTAGATTGTGTTACTAGAACTTAAAGTTGTCTTTATCGTCATACTATATTCATTAGAATTTATCTATAAAACTTCATACACACTTGCCAAAAACTAATCAAATATACAATTTTTCCAAACAAAAAAAGTTGTGTTCTTGACATCCATGTGCTTTATATTGCCATCTGCTAATGTCTCCCACCAACAATCATAACACAATTGAATCCATCAAGCCTGAAAATCATTAAAAAAACAAAAGAAATAAGATTACAAAATATGATAAAATGAATATGCGACATATTTATATAGATGTTGCACATACTGAGATTATGCATGATAGTGCAATATGTGTCTATCGCACTTAAATTCATGTAAATTTGTGGTTTGCCCATGTGATAGAATCGAGTACACCATTTTAGATTTGATTCGTCTTGTTGCAACATTCAAAACGATATATTATACGGTCAAAACAGACATATGTAGTTAAATTATGACTTTCGAAAAATATATAAAATTTAGTATGACAAGCAGTGGGACATGTACCAATCGTACATAATCAGCTCTAAGTTTATGTGAGATAGACATTTGTCCCACTGCCTGTCTCACTAAATTTGGGTTTCGTTTTTATTTCGAATTTATGACGTTTTCAATAATTTTTTTTTATTTCTCTACTCAAACTAAGTAATTTAACAAATTACATTGTTTTATGAATTAAAGATAACAACATTTACAACGAAACCATATCAATTTCAAATCTAAACACTAATCTTTATATAAAAAGTTCACATTGTGCAACAATATACAGTAACCTTAAGAAGTTTCTCAATTCTCAATTGATGATTATATCTTCAATTATATTACACTTACTTAATAGGATTTGGTGATTTGTTAAGAGTGTTGAGAGAGTGAGTGGATTGCAAGAATGACATTTGTTTGTAAATTTGTTTAAAGTACTGAGGACTATTTGGTCCAAAAAATTAGAAATTGGCTAGTTATGATAGGAAAATGTATGGGGCTAAATTCTAAAAATTGAAAAGTTTTAAGATTATTTTTATAAATTTCTCTATTTACTTGTGCAATGCAAGTCCTTAATTAGAAGGTGATCTAGTAATTTTACAAGTTATAAAATTCATCATTTAATAAATGAGTGACATATGATATTAAAACTCAAATGTTGAGATTTATAACATTATTGAATTTATATTGGTAACATGTTTATTATATTTTTATCTACTTAAAGTAAGAATTTAAAGTTAGACAACACCATCTAAAGGTGTATGTAAGATTGGGATGTCACGATTTAACATAAAAAAATTGTGAGTGGACGACATGATACGTGACCCCAATTGGGTTCATATTAAGCTCACATTTTAAGCATAAAAATTCAATAGATTGGCAAACAATTAAGCATGAATAAGTAATTATTTATTTTTTAAGTTATTATACAAGCAAAATATTTATATAACTATTTGTGGTATATTTTAATAATTTTAACAAATAAAAAGAATTCATATAAAAGAAAAATAAAAACTTGAAGCCCAACACGACACAACAAGAGTAAGAGTGGGACTATTGGCACCCCTCTAAATACCTCTTAACACCCCTTTAGTTATTTTACAATTTTAACCTTTATTAAAATTACATAATAAGACAATTTCTAATTAAACCCCCACTCAAAATCAAATACTTTTTTCCTTTAAAAATTTCTTTTACGACATTTTTGTTTAAGAGTTTTAAATTCTTTGTGTGGCATACGATATAAACTCTCTTTTATTTCTTAAACCCTAATCTAAGAGTTTCAAATTTAGGGTAAAATAATCATGCAAACAGATGAGGATGATAATAAAAAAGTAAGTTTGCTATTAATTTATTGTTTTAGAATTTAATGACAGGGAGAGCATTGAACAATGTTCAACAAATATCCCTTAACAAATGTCAATTGTTTGGTTGATTATTGCTGAATAAATTGTTATTATTCAAGTTTTGTGTCTTGTATTAACTTATGTAATATCTTACAATGATTGTGAAGGAGGAAAGTTCTACCATAGTTGCCATTCTTGGTAATAAAGTAGATGTTATGGATTACAAGGCTGCATTCACTACTGAAGAGGTAAAATGGTAAATAAATTTTTATACATATATTCTCTTTTCTTTGTATCATTAACTAATATGTTATTGTCTTTTTCATAGGTTTTCACCAGTAGAGAAGAGTTGATTCGATGGACACATGATGTTGGGAAAAAAAATGAATTTGTGATTGTTATTAAAAGATCTGACGTGAATGTGATTGGAAGGAGACCAAGGATAATTTTTGCTTGTAAAAGAAGTGGTGCATATCCGAAAAGAAGTACCAGCATGTCTAAGTAGAATAGCGACTTGGAAAAGAAGAAAAGACCGAATGCAATTGGAACAAAAAAGTGTGGCTGTCCATTTTTATTAAAGGGTCAAATGTTGGCGAATAATCAAGATTGGGTGTTAAAAGTATTATGTGGATTGCATAACCATCATTCTGCACAATATCTTGAGGGCCACTCATTTGCAGGTAGACTTACTAATGAAGAGGTTAGTATATTGATTGATTTGTCTAAAAATAATGTTCGGCCAAAAGAGATATTACATACTTTAAAGACTAGGGATACATTTAATGTTACAACAATGAAGACGGTTTATAATGCTCGATGTAAATATACGGTTCGCGAATTGGACTGACGGTCACAAATGCAACAGCTTATGAGTAAATTGCATGATCATCATTACATTGAGTGGCATCGGAGTGATGATGATACAAATTGTGTGAAAGACATATTTTGGGCACATCCTCTTACTTTTGATTTGTTAAAAGTTTTTCCAAGTGTTCTGATAATGGACTGCACTTATAAAGTCAATAAGTATAAGTTTCCATTGTTGGAAATAGTTGGTGTCACATTGACTGCAATGACATTTAATGTTGGTTTTGCATATCTTGAGTCCGAATGAGAAGATAACTATATTTGGGCATTAGAAAGATTGAAAACTATTATGCAAGATGATATGTTACCAACTGTGATTGTGACATACACGGAATTAGCTCTGATGAATGCCATTGAAAATATATTTCCAAGTACAACTAATTTACTTTGTAAGTGGCATATTTCAAGAAATGTGTTTGCTAATTGTAAGAGGTTATTTGAGACTAATGAAAGATGGGAAGCCTTTAACAGTAGCTGGAATGCACTAGTGTGCTCAGCCACTGAACAAGAGTACATACAACACTTGAGTATTTTTTAGAGTGATTATGCTAGATATCCAAAAGCACTTGTCTATGTAAAGCAAACATGGCTTGATAAGTATAAAGAAAAATTTATTGCAGCATGGACAGACTTTATTATGCATTTCGGAAATATGACAACCAACAGGTAACCAATATTTAGTTTTCAATGATTTTATAACTAAACTCAACACCATTTTTTTATATATCTTTTTATTTTTTTTATTTTTGTTGGTTTATTTTTAGGGCTGAGACTGCACATTCAAAATTAAAAAGGCAACTATGTTCATCCCAAGGAAACTTTGTAACATTATGGACAAAAATTCATTCTTTGGTAGAGTTGCAACATATAGAAATTAAGGCATCATTTGAGAAGAGTTTGACTACTGTGCAACATAGTTTCACACCTTCAGTTTTTAAAGAATTAAGGGGATTAGTTGTCAGAAATGCATTAGATATGATACTAAGTGAGTCAAAAAGAGCTGATTTAATTGGTATAGATATTTCAGCATGTGGTTGTGTAGTTCGACACACTCATGGGCTATCGTGTGCACATGAAATTGCAGAGTATAAGCGTGAAGGTCGACCAATACCTTTAGATTTTGTACATTTACATTGGAGGAAATTAGACCTTGTCTGCACCAGCTATAAAAAATCAGCAGAGTTGAGTTGTACCCTTGAAATGGAAATGATTATCAAGCGTTTTGAAGATTCATATGGTTTCGGAAAAATGCAAATAAAAAGAAAACTGAAAGAATTAGTTGATCCATCCTCAACTTTTTTACTTGAGCTAACTGTTAAAACTAAGACTCGAGGACGACCCTCTCAAAAGCTTGATAAATATACCCGCTGAGATCCATCAAGATTTGAGTATGTAGTATCCGCACATGATAATCATTCTCCAAACATTATGTCTTCAAGTACAACTACAAAAAAACCAAAAGGGCAACGAAAAATGAGTGTTTCTCAAACAAAAGCACCAAAGCATGCTTCTTATATTGATTCATTTCCATTTGTTTTGAGGCCTTATATTTGCGGTGTTAGAGATGTTGCTGTATATGGTAATTGTGGTTTTCGGGCAGTGGCTGACCTAATAGGTATTGGTGAAGATAACTGGCCACAAGTCAGGAAAGACTTAGTTGTTGAGTTGCAAAGTCACTTTAATAATTATAAAAGAGTCTTTGAATATGCTTGAATATGCTGGTAGAGCAAAGGAAGTACTTCATTCACTTTTATACTTTGAGAATAACCCAGGGAGAGAGTATTGGATGACCATGCCTGAAATTGGTCATATTATTGCTTCTAAATATAATGTGGTATTACTATATATCAGATGTGTTGAATTTAACATTCGTTCCACTTAGATCTATTCCATTATCACGCTCTTCGCATAAAATCATTGCTATTGGATTTGTTAATAGAAATCATTTCATAAAGGTATGTAAAAGTTTAGAAATTCAAATTATGCCACAATATCTTAATTATTGGACTAATTTTCTATGGCTTTTTTTTTTACAGGTGTTCATGCTTCCAGCTTCACTTATTCCTCCTATTGCGAATAGTTGGATCAAATATCATGAACCATGTGCAGAAGGCTGGGCAACACCATACAAAACTAATATACTTGCTTTCAAGGATTTGGTGTTTAAAGTTACCACACAAGAAACAATTGATCTAGCTAGTCAATGACAGTATCAGAAAATTTTGAACCATTTTAATAGTAATTTTATTTGTTTCATATTACCTAAAATTGAAATTCAGCATTTTAAGAATTAAGAAAGTTACCTTTTCATCTTATTTTCTGGTGAGGAATTATCAGCATATGCAACTCATCATCAACAAGCTTCAGGAAGAAACCGAGACCCATGAGAGAAATTAAGAAAGAAGAAAGTAATTGTGAAGCAAAGGACGAGCTGAACGATCGTCAGCATTATTTTCCCACCGACATGTTTTCCAGTGCCCCAGTTGTCTTTCTCCACAAAGGTTCGCAGTCTTTCGAAGAATTCGTGATTATGCATTTTCAGAAGCTTGTGCTCAACATCTTCATTAGTAAACTAAATTAGCACTTGGCCTTAGAATTACACGCATGGTAGCCAAGTGTTTGCGAGGGTCATTATCAATTACAATGAGTTGTCATGCATAAAGTAAAGTTTTGGCCATGTGGTGTTTCAATGATTTGCCACATTAAAGTAGAACTTTCTTGGAGCAAGTGCCCTTTTTCTTTTGTTTTCCTTTTCTTTCTTTCTTTTTCAATAGATAATTAATTGTTTCAAAATTTAGAATCAGGTGCTTTAAAAAAAAATACAATCAGGGGTCAAAAATTAAAACGGGGTTTATATTAATAAATTTAAACTAAGGGTATTTTTATTATTAAAAAGGTGTTAAAAGAATTTTATAGTATTTTTAAATATTTTAATGGGGTTAATAAAAAAAAGAGGTGTTGAGAGATATTTAGAGGGGTGCCAATAGTCTCACTCCAAGAGTAATAATAAGCTAATGGGGGTCATGCCAAGGTTAACATTTTAAAAGTTGAGTCTATGGATGGCAATGGAGCAGATATGGATTGGATCTACTCTGCTCCATATCCAAATCCATAATAAAAATTAAGATTTGTAGCTGCTCCAGATCCGTCATGGATCTAAATTTTTCGCTCCATATCTAGATCCGAAATAAAAAATAAAGATCTATATCTGCTCCAAATCCAAAAAGAAAAATTCAAATTCAAATTCAAATCTGCTCTAGATTTGTCACGAATTGTTAAATCTCAATAATAAAATATCAATAATTTTTTAGAAAGAAAATTTAAAACTAAAATGCATTGGTAACAATTAAATTCTATAATTTGTGTAAAAAATCTGATCAGTAGCTTCTACTTTTACACCAAAATAAACAAATAAGAAAGATAATAAAATATCCATTAAAAAATTACAGGAATAAGATCATTATAATATTTTAATGTCTCTTTTACCATCCTAATATCTACGGCACACCATCATTATTCCTATATAATTAAATAATAACATATAAGTTAAAAATGATATATTATATTCAGTGATTTATTATTTTTATTATGATCATATTTAACTAAATATATGATTAACATAATTATTTTATAGTTGATAGCCACAACTAATTAGTGATTATACAAAATAAATAAGATTATGAGAAAATGATAGAAAAAAAAAACTCAAGTGTATAGATTTTCCTAGCAATTAAAGGACTGATCCAAGCATTCAAATGAACTGGAGAAGCGAAAGTAGACTAAAGAGAAAAAAAAGACTAAATTATAGAGTGAAAAACTTTAAAAAAATAGGACAAACTATCCTAATTTCATTTTACACATGATAAATTTTTGTTTATTATTATTTAAATACCTTTAAGTTTTAAGATTCTTAAATACATTCTAATGATTAAATTTTATCAACATTTATAAATTTTATTATCATTTATAATTACATAATCGTTAAAAAAATTTAAAAATAAATTACATTAAATGGTGAGTGGATATGGATATGGATCTAGATATTAAGATAAATCTGAACTTGCTCCATATCCGCCTTAGATCAACGCATCGATATTTAAATCCGATCCAAATCCATTTTAATCCAACCTAAATCCGATCCGATTGGATTTGGATCACGTGGATCTTGGGTCAAATCTGATCCATTGCCATCCCTAGTTGAGTCCGACAAGAGCACGACAGGAAACACTAATGAGCATAAGTTTTTCATAAATTGCCCAATACACACACACTTGTAGTATTATCTAGCTGTAACCTGCCCTAATATTATAGTTAGATGATTAACTTTCCAAGTTTATTTTTATCTAAAATCTGAATAGTATGAATTTAGATTAAATTTGAATTAATCTTAATACATATATCCAAAAAGACATGTTTGTTTTTGTTTTTTCAATATTTAAATATAAGTGTTAAGTTGTTTTTTTTTCAAGAAAACATCTTAGACATAGCATTTTGACATATAGAACCTTATAAGTATTAACAATACTTATATTTATTTGTTAAGCATATGACAATTTATAAACAAATTGTTTGATTAGTTAAAAATTTTGATAATGCGTACCTTAGCAAAGCATGAAAAAATAAAAAATATATCTAAAACATGTATTTTTTGACGTTAATATATGATACTTAAAATGTTATTTTTTAAGTATATTATATGATATTTTTCTTGTTAATTATGTAAGCCAACTAAGAATTGTTTAATCATTTGAATTAAAATTAATGCATTAAATAATATTCAAAATCTATTAGAAAAATAATAATTATAAATACAAAAAGATAGACCTATTATAAAACACACTCACAAAAAAGTCCTATTATGTTCAAAATTCTCATTCACAAAAAAAATGATATTTGAATATGCTCAAAACAAAGAAGATGGATTAAAAAAAATAAAAGGATAATTTTTATAATAGGAAATAAATGTATTTAATATGATTATTAATGATGGAGAATATTAAAATTCCATTATAATGTTTTGCCATTTAGATAAAAGTAAAAATATTTATCTTTTTCTATTTAAACTTAAACATCTCGTAATTGGGCATAAGTTATGGAATACGTACAAACGAAAAACTCTAAATATCTAACAATAGTTAAAATTCAGACTTTAGATAAAAAAAAACAAATGTCGCTACTTGCTTTAGTTTAGATTGAAATCTACATTTTAAATGTAAAATTAAGAAAATGACTTTTTATCAAAATATTCTAAAGAAAACCCAACTCAAACTTAGGAATGACTATAGTGTAGAACAAAGAAGAGACTAGAGAGTTGAATGTAGTCAAGAGAGTATCTTTTCAAACAAGAGGTGTTGCAAGCACATAAATAATAACCCAGATAACAGATCGAACAATATCCCCATTTCTATACAAATTTTCTGGTGGTTGATCTTCGTACCAAATCCATGCACAGCACTATCTTTAGTTTTTGATTTGATGTAATGCATATGATGTGATTCAAAGCTAAAATGTCATTTGTCATCGAGAGCAGGCATAGCATGTTCAGTGCTAATTAATAAATAATATGGAATCAACACAAATAATATTGCTTCAAATCATCCTGTATTAATTTATTCACCGTTTGGGGTTCAAAGATGAGACTGAATATGGTCTGTGCATATCTTGCTTTTAATTTTATTTTATGTAAGATGAATCCACATGGACGGTTCTCATTTTCCTTGCAGTTCCAACACAGAAATATCAGAGTAAAGCATTCTTGTTCCCTGTTAAAGAAAGGTATTTAATAAAGTTAAAGGGTGTAATTTTAATTAAATATATAATAGGTTACATGATTATGGGGTCCTTGTTGTCATTACGAAGCCGCCAACCGATCAATGAGAATAATTGAACTCACAGCCTTGAGAAAAATTCCCTACAAAGATTGCATGCATGGTTGGTTTATTCAACCAAACATAATGTTTATCATGAATATAATTAGTATCTCTTTCTTCAATATTTTATTTTTTAAGCTAAAATGACTCAAGTATGATAAGAAGTTTGGGGTTTCAATCCTGCTCCGATGGGTAAAAGTTAAAAAGAGAAAAGAATAAAAAAAAAACCCACAAGATATGCGGTAGTAAAAGATAGACTAAAAAATATTAACTGATGTGCTTTCAAAAATTAAACCGCACTTGACTCTCCACAGTCCACTTGATAGATATCCTCACTGATTCTTAGAGCAATTTGTAAGTTTTCGGTTGATAAACAAGCAAGTGGAAAATATTGATGGTACTTAAAGGTGAAACTATTGTTTAAAGTTACATGAGGTGTTAGTTGTTACAGCAAAGATAAAACAAAGCATTTATGAAAATTCAAAGAGGAGTGAGTGAGAGGTTGCATTTTTTTGCTTACATAGAAAGCAGACCCTTTTCTTTTGCGTTGGAACAACAACATTTTTTTTAAACAAAAGCAGAGGCTATTAAACAAATTCTACCCTTGTGTTGACCTAACATTTCTAATGCATATAAATACCTGCCATTGGTCCTACGAGTATTTGCAAGACAAAAAATTGGCCTTTT
The DNA here is from genome assembly GCA_029618585.1 of Citrus australasica. Classification (NCBI taxonomy): domain Eukaryota; kingdom Viridiplantae; phylum Streptophyta; class Magnoliopsida; order Sapindales; family Rutaceae; genus Citrus; species Citrus australasica. Next base: position 7,535,750 of record JARCIV010000002.1, on the reverse strand, counting down.
GTTTTCTTTCTTCTCCTCCCACGTAGTAGTACTTCCAGCCCTTTGACCTTAGTAGAAGCATGGCTAAGGAAGCTGACACAAAGGTGCAAAATCCTGACAAAGCCTCGTAGCTTTTCATTTCCCTTTTCTTGTCTTTCTTGTTTGATACTAAAGTTGCATTGATCTTTTGTTGCAGAAGATTGAATTGAGAGTTTTTGTCAACTGCTGTGATGGTTGCAAGAGGAAAGTTAAGAAGGCGTTACGAGGCGTTGAAGGTAATGAACCAAGGCTTTCGGTTTCTCTAGTTGACCACTACTTCGGATGGAGCTTCTTTTTGGTTCCTTGCTAATTTTACCTGGAAACAAATTTTGAACAGGAGTGTTGAAGATAGAGATTGATCCTTTGCAGCCAAAAGTAACAGCTACAGGAAATGTGGACCCGAAAGTTTTGATCAAGAAGCTACTGAAAGCCGGGAAACAGGCAGAACTCTGGGACAATGGGAATCAAAGTGCTGTTAAGGAACTGAAAGGGGACATGCCAGTGACGACAAATGAGAAAGAAAAATCAAAACCCGAGTGTGACAAAGCAAAAACCTCGGATTCTTGTGGCAAAGAAACTGACAAAGAAAAAGAGAGCAAAAATGGCAGGGATGGAAATGGAGATAAAGCTGCCAAAAAGGAAGATAAAGTAAAGGAAAGTGCCGCCAATTCATCCATTCCAGAAGTAATTAAAAACGAAAATCCTCTGCCCCTCCAACCAGAAATGAATTACATGTACCCAAAAACATTACCAGAAGTAGGCAACATCAAGACTCAGACTCAGTACTGCTACATGGTTGAACCTTGCCCCATCACAGTACCCTATTATGCAATACCTTCATATGCGACTCATCTTCTTCCTCCTCCTACATTTTATGGCCAGCCACACTACTGCCATGAAAGACCGGTATTTCAGCCGATGTATCAGGCACCGGTGACAAGGGTCGGGGATTATTTCAGTGACGAGAATACCGTAGGATGCTCAGTGATGTGAGTGTGGCTGTGGCTGTATATTGGCCATTCCAACCTCATCACATGGCCTGAAAGCAAGGAGAAGGGATAATTCAATTTCAGTGGTGATCCTAATTTTGTCTCTTAATTTTTCTGCTATTTTTTTTTCTTTTAATTGAAGAGAGAGATTGTTAGCTAATCTTTTGTGCTCTCAGTACCGAATTTTTGTTCCTTCTTTTCTTCAGTGGGTTCAAAGATAATGGAATCGAGACCATCTAGATTAGTGTTATTTAACCGATCCTCGATTAACGTACACAATGCTTGAGCGGCATGTTTTACAAAAGTTGTAGGGTCCAAATAGTGCCCAACTTTAAACTAAGTAAACACGCAAAATGTAATTGGGTATTTAAAACAACGTTCACGGATCAGGGCATCTTATTTTAGTCCAAGCAATTTAAAGAGATGCACCCAGACAGTTCATCAATCAATTGGGTGCTTTTCACACAAAAGGCAATTGGGTATTTAAAACAAAATTCACGGGTCAGGGCATTGAAAGAGATGCACCCAGACAAGTCTGAATAAACAACCATCATCTATCATTGAAAGAGATGCACCCAGACAGTCCAATCAATTGGGAGCTTTTAACACAAAAGCAAATGAGGAGTTTAATACAAAAGCCTTATTGTTTGGTTTTAAAATCGCTCATCCTAGATCCCCAACCCATGCCTAGGTAGGTATACTCAAGCTGCAGGACTGGAGGTAAACGGGTGCAATAGCTTAAATATTGTGCAGGAAAAGACCATAAAAGATGTAAGTCCAGAATAAAAACATTCCCAGTTATGCCTCAAGGAGAATTTTCAACATCAAGCCTCATTGGCTCAAGCTGTCAAATGGTGGACAAGCCAAAACTTCAAATAATCATCTAAAACTCCGGAAATATGCAGAAGAATAAACAGAAGATGAACCCATAAAAATAAATATATGAAAAAAGAAAAATTGTCCCTCTACTTAAAAGAAATGAGAACGTACAAGAACAGTACCATAAGAGTGATAGTTTAAAAAGCATGAAAAATTACACAAAAGTGTGTTTACCAGAAAAAAGGATGACAAATAGTGCCATTAGTAGTACTCTGGTATCTCTTTCTTTCTTTATTCCAGTTACTGGTTTCCTAAGTTATCATATCACCAATTGGAAATTTCACGATCACTACATTTTCTTGATTGCTACAGGAGGCATGGAATTACAAGACACCATAAATGATAGATAAGTGTGCTAAAATATAAGACAGGGTCCTAAGGTCATCAAAATGAATATCCAGTGCCAAGACCTATAGATATTTTATTGCTTTAGCCATTGATAACTAAAGAACATGGGAAGCTTGAGCGATCAGATAATTTGTCTAAGCCAATAAAATTAACATAAACAAGTTCGGTGTCCAATTATATCACTCATTAAGTGCACATACCAAATATGCATTGCTTTTAAGATCAATTATCACCGACTAAGGCAGCATTCAAAGCAACATGTTCTACACAGTTCTCTTAAGCTTTATCCAGCCCAACAAGGATCAGCACACAATCAAACTAAGGACAAGTGGTAGTTCAATTTTTTAACAGTATCAGATTAAAGTTTCAGCCACAAAAGGTAAGCTAGACATCCACCATGGCATTATTCAAATATATAACTCTGCACTTTTCAACGCAGATATGTCTTGAAACTTCAGTACTTGTGACCATAACAACCAAAAGAAGCCATAGACCTCTATTGAATTAGTGTAACCCATTTAACCAAACCTCATGTTATCCTGGAATTGGCATAAGAAAACCATCATTAATCTTAAATGCAAATGGTCAACAATGCCACTTGAAACTTCTAATTCCAACTCATTTATCTAATTTTCAATCTCCCACTACTGCATTTTTTTTTCCTTTTTCCTTTTTCATTGACAAAAGTTGGCCAATCCAGACAGTTCTAAATTATTCTTTAGCCATTGATCCTAGGTAAACCAATCAGTCCACTACTGTTACAAACAAGAAGTGTAGAACTAACACCATTTTGCAATGTTAGAATCTAAATCCCAATCATCGCTAAGATATTAATCATACAAATCCTTGAAAGTTAGAATCTGTTCATCAGAAGCTCCCAAGCCGCCTAAGCAATAGCAAGGTTTACTTTCTCACACTAAGTATCAAATAAGAAAACTTAAAAAAGCAAAACAAAATATTAGAGAGAACATGCAGGAAAGTAGATCAATTATATTGATCACCGAGTCTTCGACTCTAATCAATTAAGATCAACAACAATAATCACTAGAAGGGTGTTACACGGTTTGTTCAGACAACACATTTTTCTTAATCAACAAAGAAATCAGTTTCTACATGAGCTAGTCATCATTATCATTTATCATACCCTGAGAATCTGAAGCTTAGTGGAGAATGCAATGGCAACCCAGTCAGGCTGTGAAGACGACCACTGCAGCTGCTCAATCTCCGCCCCAGCTGTGTATGCCAGAATAGGATCCAACCCGCCTTCCATCTGCTGACCCATCGACGACAAGTCCCATATCAACGCCTGTGAGTCATCCCCAGCCGTGCATATGTGGCAAGAACTGTGTGGGGCCCACGCAATGGCGTTCACACTCGCCTGGTGCCTCTGCAGCTCCACAACCGGGAGCGTCGGGAAGCGAATGTCGAGAACCACCACCTTCGCGCTGTCCATTATTATCGTCGCCATATATCTCGGGTCCTGCTTGTTCCAACCCAACCGAACCAAAGGCGTGTCCGGTTCGGAGCTCTCGTAAATGATCGTCGAGTGTTCCTTGTCGCGCAAATCGAAAACTCTAACGGACCCATCGGCGGAGACGGAGGCGAAAACGCCGACGCCGCCCCACGCGATGTCGTAAACCTCTTTATCGTGAGCGATAAGCTGCGTATCGACGGCTTCTCTCTCGATATCCCAAATCGTACACGTGGTGTCGATACTAGACGTCCCAATTCGCCTCGGTTCCGCTTCGTTCCAGTCAAACGAGGTCAGCGGGCCGCAGTATTCGCTGTTCTTGTTACCATTCAACAAACTCTTGAGCTCCACGCGCCGGTCCTCGTCGGAGATTCTCCACACGCGGAGGAAATCGCTGGAGGTGGCCAAAAGGTCGGGTTTTTGGCACTCCTTGTCGGGTATGAAAATGGTTTTGGTAGGCGGGTACGGGTGTTCGAAAGAGAGGTTGGGGTCGGCACGGATCTCGCCAGTGGAATCATCCAGCTGAACAATTTCGACCCGGTTCGGGTACTGCTCGAGGAGGCTGGCGATAGCGAGTCGGTACTTCTTGTCGCGACGGACGCTCCAGTTCATGGCGTAGATGTGCCACGGTGACTCATAGGTATAGATCTCGGATCTTTTTTGCTGCTCGTCCGACCCGTCGAGATTCGGATCACTATTCACGCCCATTACGTTCACTTCAACTCAACAACTACGAAATGGGTTGTGGATATTATTGATTGAAGAGAGGCTTAGGGCTCAGAAGAAGTCAAAAGATCGAACGCTATAAATGATTTCGGCCGAGTCAAGCTTTAATGTAAACAATTTGCTAAAGGGACCCAATTGGATTCCACGTGTGAAACCGAAACTTTTGATTCCGAGAAATTGTAGAATATATTCTTCCGCAAACACTTTGGGCACACTATTATCGTAGTATATTATATTATATTATTTTAATATAAATATATTATATTATGTTGTATTATATTATAATAATATTATCTAATATTTAGTTCTACATTATATTATATTTGATACAACTCTGTATTGTATTAATTTTTTATAAGTAATTTAAATTATATATTTAAAAAATAATATTTATTAATATTTAGAAAAGTACTAATTATAGAATTCTTAAAATTTAGAAATTCAATATTAATTTTTTAGTATAAACATTGAAAAAAAATTATAATTCTTTATAAAGATCAAAACTTATGACTTTAAATCTTCAACAACATAATATTTATTTTTTTGATATTTTTCAAGTATATAATATGTGAAATAAAGATAAAAAAATAATAATTTAATCAAATAATCTTTAACTAATATCATAACATAAATAAATAGTAAAAACATATAAGATTAAATCAAAAGTCATTTTAAGATAATAGAAAAAAAATTATACATATTATAAAAGAATACAATAATTATAAATTTGTAATATAATAACCAGCAAAATAGATTGTACTAAATAATACAAAGTTATACAACAATCTTTACAACTACCGTTTTTGCTTTCTCTTTTAAAGCCCCTTTTTTGTTTTATTCTCAGAACTTCCTAATTCTTTTGTCTTTTTTCTTTTTCTTTGCCTCTGTTTTCTTGTTCTTTCTTTTCCTTTCTTTTCTTCTATTTTCTTTTTCGTTCTTTTCCTTTTCCTCTGTTTTTTTATCTTCCTTTTTCTTATAAGTTCCCTTTGAATGATTTGTCGGAGAGTTGTGTGGCTTTGATTTTTGGGTCTTTAAGATCGTCTTCGATGGTTTTGGTGCCTGGGTTCTTGTGCATGCCTTCTTAGCCGACGCCATAGTATGCGAAAGAATATGGCAAATTTCCAGCGCTTGTATAGGTTTTTTTTTTTTTTTTGGTGGTGGAATCGGCACCTGCGGCGACGGGGATGAGGTCACGTTCGTCAAAGATGGTGGTTATGGACATCTCGTTCTTGTTGGTTTTAAAACAAAAAAAAAGTAAAAATATTTTAAAAAAAAAGTAAAAGATTGAGCAAAATCCAAAAAAAATTATTGAGATTGCAGTAAAAATATTGATCACAAATTTCACATGATTAATCTTTAGTATGCTTATGAATAAAACATTCTGTTAAAGGATTTTATCTTTGCTCATCACGTATTCATTTGTTAAATTGCATATAAATTTTAATAAAATAAATAAGCAAATAACATTATTAAATATAAGAAATTTCCAACTTGATTTATTATGGCAAAAAAAAAAGTTTCATCTCACAGATCGAGTTATGGAAATTTGACTCTCATGTTGAAATAGAGTGAAAAAAAGAATAAATAGAGGGAAAAAAAGAATTAAACGGAACAAGAACATTTTCAAAAGAGATCATTGGTCAATAACTACAAATTTTCTTTTAACAAATTTACAACTCTCAAATTACTTTCCCTAAAGTTAGATTCGGCAATAAATTAGTGTTTTTTGACATTTTTTTATTGAATAAAAACTCTTTTGTCAGCCAAACTTCTTGGCAAAATATGGAGTAATAATCTTTAATATTCGTTAAGACTGGATAGCTCCACTTTGATGCCATTCATGTAATTACTAATTTGTGGTAAAATACTAAAATTCTTAGTTGGGAACGATGAATTAATGAGGGAAGAATGAAAATTTAATTTTTAATTTTCTCTAATATTTTAATTTATACGCTTAGTTAAAATTATATACAGATGGTGCATTTTGACTCTAAACCCCAAAATAAAAAAGAGAAATATACCATAATAGTAATAAAAAAATCTTTTAAAAAATGTGAAATTTTTTTGTGTAAAACAATATGATGCCATATGACCTAAACCTAGAAGTTGTGTAAAAATGTGTAGAAAATTACTATTATATTTATACACACACACATGCATCTACATGTATTTATATATTTCAATACATAGTAATTTTCTAATGAAAGATAAAATGGTATGAAGCTTGTGCACTTGCCTACCCTTTTTTCCGATTAAGAATTTTGCTGCCTTCTAATTACTAGTTTTGACATTTATGGACAAAAATAACAACGAAAATACCTAATTAACTAACTAAAAATATATAGATTATGCACAAAGTAGCCGACCCCCCTTTTTTTTAGTGTGTAAAACAGTAAAAGTGTTATATTTGATTATTTATGGTGGGCTATTTAATTAAGTGTATATTTTACAGATAAGAAAAATACTAAACTAGATATTAAATAATCACCACTTGTGCTTGTAGTCTAATGGTACTCATATCCTTTAAATAATAGTAAACTTCTCCTTAAATATTAGTATAAGTAGATTTTCAAGCTTTACACAAATTAGATTTCTCCCAGCATATTAATGGGTGTAGATTTATGAGCTTAACGCTCGACCTAACTTTTGGGGTATACAACAAATATCTAAATTAAGAATTTTAGTAAATTTCATATTGTACATATCTTATAGATAGAAACAATTAAAAATATATATATTTTAAAGGGTAAAAGCTCATTTAGTCCCTATATTTTAAGATTAGTGTTTATTTAGTCCCTATATTTTTAAAAATACCTCAAAACATCCTTACCGTTAAGTATTGATACCCTTACTGTTAGTTTTTGTTCTTTTTTACTTACTTTTATAATATTACCCACATACAATAATATTTCTTCTTTATTGGACATTAATAAAAAGAAAAAATAAATTATCAATTTAAGCCAAAAAAGTAAAATAGAAACAAAAAAATTTATATTAATTTTTTTGAATACTCCACGAGGAGTTAATATATTAATTTTTTTATTAATGTCCAAAAAATTAGTAATTAATTTTTTTACAATATTTATTTTTTTGACATAGCTTTCACAAAGATTAATATATATATATATATATATATATATATGTTTTTATTTTATTTTTGGGGTTAAATTGACAATTTTATTTTTTATTAATGTCCAAAAAAATAAATAATATTGCAAAAAAGGTAATATTGTAAAAGTAAGCTAAAACTTAAAAGGAATAAAAGTAACGGCAGATGTGTCAATAATTTAACGGGAGAGATATTTTCAAGTATTTTTAAAAATATAAAGATTAAACAAGCACTAACATCAAAATATAGGGACTAAACAAGAGGGTGAGAATATTATGTACTCATGTTTTAAAAGTCCTTAGAGATTCCTTGGATATAAAAGAATCAATCCCCAGTGAATATATCTTAAAAAGGTGGATAAAGCAAGTTAGATCTGAAAGTGTGCAAGACATGAATGGACGTGCGATTCAAGCAGATCCAAAATTGCAAAAAACGCTCCATCTTCACTAGGATATCAAGTAGGGCTTTTAAGAGTGAAAAGGCCTATAATTTAACAAATCTGCATGGATGTAATCTAGCTGAATTGGTCGAAAATATTTTACAATTAGAAAGGGAGGGTGACAAGGAAAAAGAATATGAATTATCACCTCCCATATATAGAACAAACAAGCAACAACAAGATGGAAAGTGCAAAAGGCTAATTTTTCCTTAGCCGAAGGACTGAAGAAGAGAGAGACATCACGCGGAAGACGTAGATTTAATAGCAATTTAGAGAAAGCTTTAGCCAAAAGAAAAAAGAAGGCCAACAATCCATCACAGTCTGAGGTGCTTCCTGATAGGTCCCAGTCAGAGACAGCCAATGATCACGCGTAGCACAAGTGATATTTTTCTGCTTATGGCGAGAAAGGACCAAATATTTGTTGTTTAGAATTCTCAATACTTTTATTCATATTCTGGTGCTTATTTATAATAACAAGACTTTGGTTTCCATCCTACAATTACGGCTAAATAAAGGAGTATAACAACTTAGCTAAGAATTCAAAACCGAAAGAAAATCGAAAACAACTTCCGTGTCTTAACTTCCCTCCTTACTCGCTGCACAATTGTTGATAAGCGTATTCCTAGATCACGGCTCCGGTTCCAGCTCCAGCACGTATCTTCACGACCTCAGCACATGCATGTTTCCGGCTCCAGCTCCAGCTCCAGCTCCAGCACGTATCTTCACGATCTCAGCACATGCATGTTTCATGTATGGCTTGCATGGGACTCATGCCCTCACGTAGCAAACTTAGGATTTGGCTTTAGCATTTTCAGATCTTCGTGGCTCATGCATTTGCTGTCTATCATTGCCCCCTCCTCGAAAAGAACCCTTGTCCCCAAGGGTTAGTGAAGGAAACTGCTGATGGATCATTACTGTGTCTTCCCCTGTTTCACTCTCAAGTTTTATCGTTGCTGCAGATTCTTCATGTCTATTCTCCTCGTCTTCGGCTTCGACTTCAAGGATTAACAACTTTGGTTTTGTGCACTTATGACCTGCAGTGAATTTATCATTACAATTAAAGCACAAGCCTTGAGCTCGTCGCCTTTGCATCTCCTCCCAAGGAAGCTTTTTAATAGGTGTTGTTGGTGAAGCGCGGTTGTTGACAATTTGTGGTGGCGGTGAATGACTGAAATCCGGAGATCTCACCAGCCTCTTCTGTCGCTGCAATTGTTCATCTCTCATTCTTGCCAAACTGATCGCTTCCTTAAGAGTTCTCGGTCTGAACAACCGGATTTCCTCAGATATCTCGAGTTTCAATCCTCCCATGAATGTGCCGACAAGAGCCTTTTGAGTCCACCCTTGAACCCGGTTGCCAAGCCTCTCAAATTCTTTCTGGTAATCTCGAAGAGTGCCGGTTTGCTCGACCCTAGATAGCGCCTCGTCGAAGTCCTCGCAATCGGTTGGCCCAAACCTCGCCCATAGCTCCTCCATGAAAATTTCCCAAGTAACGTCTCGTCCTTCCTCTTGATAAGATTTCCTAAGCCACTGCCACCATTGGTTAGTTTCTCCCTCCAAGTGGAATGAAGCCAAGACAACTTTTTGGTCTTCTGTTGACCCTTGGTATTCAAAGAATTGATCGACGCGGTTGAACCACTCGGTGGGGTCGTTGCCGGCATAACGTGGGAACTCCAGTTTTGCCACTCTTGATTGAAACTGCTGCCGTTTGCCATCCTTGTCTTCTCGGTTTGTTCGCAATGTTGCTATGTTGTTGTTGATGCTAGGTGCGTCTTTGGATGTATGAAAAGACTCTGCAAGTTTGCTCAAGGTTTCTTCAATGTGAGCCAACTTGTCGTTAACTCCTAACTCCATGCGCCGCATCTTATCTTGCATCTCCCCGAGCACCGTTTCTATCTGTTCAATGCGTTCCTTGTTGGTTGTCATCCTTGCCTAGCTCTGATACCAATTGATAGGTCCCAGTCAGAGACAACCAATGATCACGCGTAGCACAAGTGATATTTTTCTGCTTATGGCGAGAAAGGACCAAATATTTGTTGTTTAGAATTCTCAATACTTTTATTCATATTCTGGTGCTTATTTATAATAACAAGACTTTGGTTTCCATCCTACAATTACGGCTAAATAAAGGAGTATAACAACATAGCTAAGAATTCAAAACCGAAAGAAAATCGAAAACAACTTCCGTGTCTTAACTTCCCCCTTACTCGCTGCACAATTGTTGATAAGCGTATTCCTAGATCACGGCTCCGGCTCCAGCTCCAGCACGTATCTTCACGATCTCAGCACATGCATGTTTCATGTATGGCTTGCATGGGACTCATGCCCTCACGTAGCAAACTTAGGATTTGGCTTTGGCATTTTCAGATCTTCGTGGCTCATGCATTTGCTGTCTATCACTTCCAGTGAGTTTTATATGTCTTTTAACTAATCTTGTTATTTTTAATATCAACGTTCGTTTGTTAAAATGTCAAATAAAGTAGTTTATGTTGTATAGTTTATATTATAATGGTTTATAATCTAGGTACTCCAATTGAGTCAGTTGATGACTGTATTCCTTATGTATCAAGGAGTTTCCGTAATCCTAATCTTGTAAATATTTTTCAATTCATAAAACAACTGAAGAATTTATGGTCATTTTGTAGTATTAGCTTTCATCGCTCATTCTAAATTACGAATGTCAAAAATATGAGTATGGGTACAAACTTTTATATATGAGATAATTATCATTTTTATGTCCGATGTTCATATTTTGAATACTTGTCAAATTGTTAAATATGGTGTCCAAATGACGACGTCTATGCCTTTTTTGTTTTTCATTCTTAGTTAGAATTGAAATTACAAGGTAACAATAAGCCTGCTTTAATGCCATGCATGGCCACTACATCAACAATTTCATCAACAATTTCAACAAACAAATTTCCGAGAGTTGCTTCAACAAAATAGTTTTTTGGAATCCCGCATACATTTCAAGACTCTCAAGCATCAAACAACAACACTTGAATTTAGTAATGGGAAATTTTAGTTTAATTTGTGATACTTCTTTTGACATCTTATTTTATTTTATCGTTAGTGTACTCTAATTAGATGTTTTTATCTTTTGATTTGAAAGTTTTTAATCTTTGGGAGTAGAAATTTTGTGTCTGTTACAATCTTAATCTTTTAAAAAATGTTACTTACCGAATTTTTTTTGAAGGTTGGCAGCTTTTCTTAAAGAGTTTGGAGCCAAAAGGAAAGTAGAAATAACGACTGAAGAAAAGGGCAAAAAAAAAAAAAAAGAAAGAACAATCAAAGAAAATGAAAAAAAAATTAACGGCATTTTATTTGTTTGTTAGTTTTGGAATTTTAATTAGTCAAAAACGGTGAGTTTAGATTTTAGTTAGTAAAAAATTATAGTTTTTGTGATTAGTAAAGAAAGTTAAGAATAAATCTAATATTGTTAATAGAATGATTTGATTTTCATATGTCAAAATCTCCTATAAATTAGATTAGGAGAGAATCCAACATATTGTGGTATGCCACGTGTCATTAGAATAAAGCATTAATATATCCTAAATGAATTAGATTAAACACTGATTAGAGTTCATTACTAATTTTAACTCCTATGCAGATTAGGTAACTACGTGCGTTTATAAAAAGCTATATTATTTCAACTACCGGAGGAAAACAGCACGGGGAAAAGCAAAGGGGAGAGCTTCGAGCGAGGGAATAAGCTTGCATTTTCGTCTTCACAGCCATGGTAGGGTTTGGCTTATTCAAGAAGAAAAAGATTTCGATTTCCAAAACACCGGCGTCATCGATTCAGGACTTGGAGAGAATCATCCCGGAGATGCGGATGGTTCTTTTCGGTGATGATGATGATGAAGTGACAGTTTCAGAGAGAGCCTGCGACCAATTGACGAACACGTTCTTCAGCGAAGGCCGGCTCCGTGTTCTAATCCTGTCTCTCCCAAAGCTCGAGTCCGGCCTCCAGTTGGACGCCATTCACGTTATTTCAGGCTTGCAGAGACGAAGGGTCGCGGCGAATCCGTATATCGCTTCCGATTATATGGAAAATAATTTGGACTTGATAGACATTCTTTTATCTGGGTACCAAGTTAATGATCTTGCTCTCACTTATGGCGCCATTGCCAGAGGTTGTATTCGTCATCAGTGCGTGGCCAAGTACGTGTTGGAATCGGATCATATGAAAAAGTTCTTTGTATATTTGCAGAACCCGAGTTTCGAAATTGCCTCAGACGCTCAAGCAACGTTTAGAGAACTCCTGACAAGACACAAGTCTACAGTTTCCGAGTTTCTTTCCAAGAATCAAGATTGGTTCTTTCAAGAATACAATTCCCAGTTGCTCGAATCCCCTAATTACATCACAAGAAGGCATGCTGTTAAACTACTGGGAGACATATTGCAGTGCAGTTCAAATTCTGCTGTGGGAGACAAATATGTTAGCTCATTGAATAACTTGAGGGTCGTGATGAATCTTCTCAGAGATTCCAACAGACACATTCAGTTCGAGTGCTTCCACGTGTTCAAGCTGTTTGTTGGGAATCAGAGTAAGCCTCAGGAGATCATCCGTGTTCTGCTGGCGAATCAGAGCAAGCTTCTTCAGTTCTTCGGGGAGTTTTATCTTGATCGAGTGAATGATGAGCAGTTCAAAGCTGACAAGTCTCGAGTTATGAGGGAGATTATCAATACCAGCAGTGTTACTGTTAAAAGCTAAATTGTTGTTATTTATTTACTTGTTAATTCCATGGATGTAAAATGACCAAATTGTTCATCAATGAAAAGCTATTTTATTTTATTTTTTGACATTTATGCCAAAATTTCCCACATCACTGAAATTGAAAACATATCAAGCTTATCAACTACAGCGAGCCAGCCCACAGTTCTTATTTAACAAGGGAGGTGAGGTGACATCTTGTATATATGATATGTTCAAAGCCTCTGAAACTGTACCATGGTGGTCTGTCTTTCATACACACCTGACCCGCTTGCCCACAAAACCCCATTACTCAATTCCTCCACCACAAGATTGAAGTTTGGTTATCAGGACGCTCTGGTTTTACTCAGAAAGTGTAGAAATTTCGGTCAGCTGAAGCTTATCCATGCAAAAATCATTCGCCATGGTCTCTCTAATGATCAGTTACTAGTAAGAAAACTTCTTGAGCTTTGCTCTTTTTATGGCAAAACGGATCATGCCCTTCTTGTTTTTAGTCAAATTCATTGCCCACGTGTGTTTACTTGGAATCTTATGATTCGGGCACTGACTATTAATGGCAGCTCCCTGCAACTGCTCTTGCTGTATAACCTTAGGATTTACAATGGCTTTAAACCCCAAGTTTACTTTCCCGTTTGTTATTAAAGCTGTATTGCATCTTTGGCTATTGAGAAGGGGAAAGAGGTTCACGGGCTAGCCGTTAAAGCTAGGTCTTTGCGAGATATGTTCGTGCAAAACACTTTGATGGAGTTTTATTTCATGTGCAGGGATGTAGACGGTGGGCGTAAGGTGTTTGATAAAATGCGATGTTAAAAGTGTGGTTTCGTGGACGATGATGATCTCTGGCCTTGCCACCTCTGGGGATTTGGATGCGCCCGAGGGGTTTTTAAGCAAATGCAAACGAGAAATGTTGTTCCGTGGACAGCTATGATTAATGCGTATGTTAGGAATGAGAGAGCTCAAGAGGCTTTTGAGTTGTTTCAAAGAATGCACCTTGATAATGTCAGGCCGAATGAGTCTACACTTGTTAGCTTGTTACAAGCTTTTAAGAACTGGGAAGCCTAAAATTGGGCGGCTAGATTCATGGTTTGAGTCCCATAATTATTTTATGGGACTTAATTCCTTGCCATAGTAGTGGAGGTAGATTTTTCTTCTCGTAATTATTGGTAGAGTACATATATTTTCTTAATTAGGGTTAATTTAGGTTTATTCTCTTGTGAAGTGACAATTTTTAAATTGCTCCCTTACTATTGAACATATCAAATTATCCCCTAAAACTCGTTATCTTTAACCATTAACTGTCGTTGACTTATAAAAATACAAAAATACCCCTACCTTAACAGAATATTTTTGCAACGTCATTGTAAAACTAAAAAAAAATGGTTGATGTATGACTAGTCTTTGAAAAATTAAAAAAAAATAGTTAATGAATGATTAATTATTGAAAAATAAATTAAAAAATAAAGTATTGAAATGACTTAGTATGCCTAAATAATTTGATAGTTTTTCTTAATTAGACATGTTAGTTAAATAAATTACAACACATGCCATCGTATATAAGTTACGATAATGCCATCTTCGTCTTTTTCTTTCATTTTTCATTTTCTTTCATTTCTCTTCATCTTTTCTTTCATTTTTTTTATCCTTACTCCTTTGTCTTTTTCTTCATTTTTTTTCTTTTCTTTCATGTTCATGACTCCAGTAACTTTTTTTTTTCCTTTCATTTTTCTCATCCTTACTCCTTCATCTTTTCCTTTCATTTGTTTTTTTTCTCATCCTTACTCCTTCGTCTTTTTCTTTAATTTGTTTTCTTTCATGTACATGACTCCAGTAGCATTTTTTTTTCTTTCCTTTCATTTTTCTCATCCTTACTCCTTTCATTTGTTCGGTGAAACTCTAGTAACAATTTTCTTTTGTTCTTTGATTTTCTTTTTTTTATATCTATATTTTCTTTAAGTACCTTTAGAAAATGAAAAAAGAATAATAATGATAATAATAACAAATATGAAAAAAGGTAAAATATTATTCTTTTTCCGTTTGTAGCATTTAATTAATTCCTATATTTATTTTTTAAATATGAAAGGGTAAAATTTAATCCGTTTAAAAAAATTAGTCATATAGGCACAACATAAAAAATATTTTAAAGTATTAGGGAACATACTATAAATATTTGAAATATTTATGTGTTTTTTGAAAAACCTCGAGAGATTTGGACCCATGAAAAATAGTCTACCTAGGTTTGACCTTTTTCTGTTAATTGACTGTTAGAAAAATGTGCAGATACTATTTTATCCTTTTAGGCATTAAAAATAATAGAGAGATAACAAGTTTTGGGGGGTAACTTGAGATTTTTAATAGTAACAGGGGCAATTTAAAGATTATCACTTTATGAGGGGGTAGGCCGAAATTAACCCTCTTAATTATGAGTGGTGCAAGTTTACACCTGCGGCTGGATTCACGGTTCGAGTCCCATAATAATTTTATGGGACTTAATTCCTTACCATACTAATGGGGATAGATTTTTCTCCTCATAATTATGGATAGAGTAGATATATTTTCTTAGTTATGAGTGGGGCAGAAATATGGAGGGTGATATAATAAGAATTAATCTTGATCTCAATTTTTCTTTTTAAAATATGATCTAGATTTGTCTTAGTAGATAGATGTCTATGAGATTTGATCTTAACCTAAATTAGTTTCGATAGATATCTAATTGTAACATTAACAAATTACTTGTTATAAATAATCGATTAGTCTATTAAAAGAAAAAGCCAATTACGTATATAGTAAGCTTAATTCAAGTTTTTTTTCCCTTTTGAAATAAAATATTTGGTGTATATATATAAGCATAATTCATTTATATAGAGTGCTTTTCATTTCATGATGCACAAAATTAGTTCGCAATGATGTCCAAAAAGAGTAATATAAATTTTTGGAGAAAATGCATAATCCATTGAAATTGAATAATTAGCATCAACCTAAGCAGCAAAATAATAGGAAAAGTAGTTATGGGCCAAATGAGGCACGATGACCATTAAGAAAATTTGTGCTTGAAGGAGTTGCGGATGCAGCATCGAGTATCATCTCAAAGGCATTTTCGATGCATGACTTCAGCTTTGGAGAATCAATGAAGCCTTCTTCTGCTCCTAATGAAACCCTTAGATTTCCCATGTAGCTCACAATCGTCACCACAAGACTCTGCAAACCCAGCAATGGACAAATATAATCAATCAAATTCCAATTTTTTATTTTTTTTTCTTAAATTTTAGCTGAAATATCAATTAACCTATACCTGAGGTGAACCAGCCACCATAAAGTACAAGCCTTTGATGGGATGATTGTCCAAAGCCATCTTTTCCACCGGTCCCATCATATTGGTAATCACTAAACTGGAGTTATTCAGCGACCCATGGATAAATTTAGCTGCTGTCTGCATTACAACTGGACCTAATAAGTATAATCGCACACATGGCACAATTTTTGTAGTACTTAAGAAAAATGCTGAAATTCTGGACAATATGACGTGGCAGTATTGCTCCACATAATTAGTAAAAGCTTAAATAAATTTTTAACAATCCTACCTCATGGCCTCTCAATTTCTTCACAGTCTCCAAAAGCTTGGCAGTAAGGTAAGCACCGAAAGAACTGCGCTTACTCTGGATGATCTCTTGAGCTTTCTGGATGAATTTCAGTGGGTTTTGGACCTCCGCATTGGTTAATTGAGGAACTGATATGTGCAAAAATGAAAAATGGTTTCCCCAAGGTGCCTTACTGTCAGGCTTAACCATCTCCTTGATGGAACTGATGCTTTTGAACATCCTGGTGTTGAGCAGTACCACTGCTGTTGAATGTAGATTAGTTGACTCCGGGTTCACTGCTTGCATGTATAATCGAATCCCCAAAAATATAGTTCCCGCAATAACATCGTTTAATGTCTGTATATTGTCATTTGACATTACATAACGGTTAAAATATAGACAAATATCTTTTAAATGGTTAAGCTAATTTAATTTAATTAGTTGATTGTGGGTGTTGATTAGTCCAATTAACAAAATATAAAATCTCTTATTGCCCTAAGAGCCACTCCCAGAATCCTTCAGTAGTCAGTAATCCATTTTATTTTGAACTATCTGAGGCCAGACACATAAACGGGCCCATAAAAATGGTCTTTCCAATTTATGAACCTGAATTGTCTGACACCTAGGGATGGTAATTGTGCCCACAAATCCGTAAATTTGTCCAAACCCACCCATTAAAATCTGTTTACTACGGATAATTTTACGGGTTATAGGTGGGTTTAGTATTACAAATTGAGACTCGCATTTGAATGCAGGTGGATTTGGCATTATTAAGGAAAAACAATGTAATTTTTTAAAAATATTTTTAATTTAATTTTTCTTAAAAAAAAGTGATAAATGAAATCAACGACGTGATTTCATAGCATATCAAGAAGCACGGTGTTGAATATAAATGACAATAAGCAACAAGAAAGCTGTGGAATAATTTATTTTTATTTTCTTATTTCTTAGTTAGAAATTTTTTTTCCTAAATATTATTTAAACTTCTAGTGTATCTCATGATCATTCCTATCTATTTTCTCTCTATTTTTCTCTGACCTTTCAACGAAAATGAAAGCCTTTTGTTGTAATCACGTGGCTATGTTTTGTCAAACTAATTGTGTTCCAAGTTTATTAAAGCTATTGATGATCGTTGTCACCGGGTCATTATCAATATTCATCATCACATTCTGTGAGTTCAAAATACATAAAAACCAAAATCACAAGATCATGTGATATTCTCTCTTGTGAAGAAAAATGTTCTACTACGTGTTTCATATGTAATGACAATACGTAAGAGAAGTGCGCCCACAATCTTAGATATGTGGACCATCAAAGGGCCGAAGAGTTGATGGGGTATTTTATTTTTAGAAATGGCTAGATCAATGGCCAAGCTAACAACATTTTTTAGGTGGAAATGATATAGACATCCTACCACTTCTTTCTAACTAAAAAGAAATTGGAATAATTTATTTTTATTTTCTTATTTCTTACTGTTAAAAATTTTTATATCTAAGATTGCTTTTATATTATAATCAAAATATGTGTAATTAACTTAACCATTAGTCACATTCTCCCAAAATACTACTCGTATGTGGACACACACAGTATATGTGATCCACATATTGTGTTCAGGCGGTGTCTTCAAAACTACATGCAACAAGAATATTATTGATGCTAATTTAATGTCATCGTGATTAAGATACTTACCGCTCCAAGATGGTCCTTGATTTGCTTGATTTGATGGAGAGGGAATGTCATTGTTGTTATAGTAATTGGTAACCAGCCCGCCGCAGCGCTACCAGATCTTATTGGCGTTTTATCGTCTTCAATCAAGCTGCTTTTGATCATGCTCCAACAAAAATCTGAAGCTGTATTGAACACAGTACTGAAAAACTTAGGTACATTCTTGAATATACTACTGCCATTAATGTCTGGTCTCATTTGAACACTAGGAAATGTCAAGGGGCGAGAAGGATCATCGGCTCTTTGAAGACATGAAAGAAGAGCTCCCATCAATGAGAAGCCGTCGCCAAGTGCATGATGAAGTTTGAATATCACACTACTCGCTGCGTTGCTCGTTGGATATTTTACTATGTGAACTTCCCACAATGGTTGGCTTTGAGGCATTTGTTCCGCGGATAATTTTGATAAGTAATCTTGCAGGCACTTGTCGTAGAATTGTTGTGACATGCCAACGGGAAAATTTGGAACATAGACGTGGTTTTTGAGCTTCACTTCAACGCTTTTCCAATGTTTCACTCCATTTTTGTCCACAACCTGTTTCAATAAAAGCACTTTTCAATATATTAAGACCCGTTTGATATATTTTTTTAAATAGAGGTTATTTAAATAAAATTTTTGTTAGTAAAGTTTTTTTAAGAACACATACAGCATCGTAGACACAACCTTTAATATATTTAAAGACTAAACAACTTGGTGTAACTACAGAATAATTCTATATATAGTGTAATCAGACCGCACAATTTAACCCTAAATGAGCATTTTAAAACATGTAAAAATATGCCGGAAGAGAAAGAGAAAAGAGAAATGATAGGAATATAACTAATTACCATGATGGAGGAGAAGCGAGGGTTGATGGGAAGGAAAATATCCTTTAGCAACGGAATAGCCCGCGAATCATCAAAGGGCACTTCTAATTCCAAAGCAGCAAGAGTAGAGATTGATAGAATAGAGCTATTGAAATATTGCCCAATTGGGCTCACAGGCTCTGCTACCACTTCATCAGCTTTCTGACACTCCATTTCCAGTTTTGTGTTAGATCCTGAACCTTTCTTTTTTTTTTTTTCCTTCTTTTGATTACGAGCTTCTCTTTCTCTTGGTTAAATATAAATGGCAAGCAAGTTAGCTAGGCATCTTCGTCAAGCATTAAATTTTCCCAGCTCAATAACGGCTCGACTCGACCTTTTGGCAACTTAGGCAGTTGCCTAGAGTCTTACTTTATATTAAGGCCCTATGAGATGATTATTTTGTATATAAAAGAAGAAAGTGAATTTAAAAATCATTATTATTCATTTAAGTTATTATTATTTTGTAATTATCTTTTCTTATATAAACTATCAATTCCTATAAAGGTTAGTGTATTTAATGTAGTACTTAATAGTTTTAATTTGTACAAAACCGATAAATTAATAGTTTCAATCCTACAAATTCTCTATTTTATTGTTAGAATTAATATGTTATATTTCAAAAGTTTTATATTCATTTTAAACCTCTACAAAAGGCCCACATTTTATTATTTATCCATTAAATTTTTTCTCCAACAATCAAGACATGATATATTCTTGGTGTTTGAGACAAAGAAAGAGAGAGAAAGAAAAAAAATCCTGCTTCCTCTACTTTCCACTCAAGAATAAAAAGAAAAAAATTTAATAGTTCTCTCTATTCTCTATGACTATTGGCCATTACTCAAATCCTCAAACGATTAATGTAAACATAAGTTAATTTATGATTTCGTCTCAAATTGCAGATTTTATCTTTTTATTATTCTCTTAATTAGTTGTGTTATTTATTTCTCTTATTTCTTTTTAATATATTCTTTTATTGATCTGCTTTTTTTGTGTGTGCTTGTTTTATCTATTTTGAAATAAAACTATATCGAAAAACTTTAGAGACTAGAAGAATAGAAAAATTAATTTAATTTAGAAAAGGAGTAGTAAAAAAAAAGATATAATATGAGTAAACAAAAATAGAAATGTTATAATTGAATTAAAATATCGTAGATTAACAACAATAGAATAGAATTTTATTTAATAATTTTACATTTTAGAGTATTTAAAGAATTGATTTTCAACAAATAATATATAACTTATCTATATATAAAATCCTAAATTTTAGAAAGAATTAATTAAAACCATTTACTTAAAACCCCAAATATGATTGAGCCAGCCATGTTCCAGCTTATATAGTAATTACATTCGTTTCTTATTAATTTATCTTACAGGACAAACATATTGGAGCCGGTTAAGCCACTGTGAAAGAATTAGGTGGTCCATTTATACTGATTTTCTGATATTGATATTGATATTGCTACTCTAGCATATGACCTAAAAGGGAAAAAAATAAAGAAGTAAATTGGATTTTTGTGTTCATTACTTTTTTTGAAAGCTGTAATTGATAGTGATCAGACAAAAATAAAGAGGTAATTAACTGTTAATTTTATAATATTAATCACGAATGAACGTGTAGGAAGAATGAAAAAAAGTACTAATAAGTTTAGCTGGCTTACAACATTCAAATTGATGTGCATACCTCTTGTCTGCCTATTTCTTCATAAATGAACTTTCCCCGCAATGGTTGCAGGTGAAAATTATTATATGAGTACTATCAGTCACCTACCCACAGTACTCAGTCTTTGAATTTTATTTGCCACTACAATAAAGCTAGCTCTACTCTCTTTTTGACTGGACCCAGTTTTTCAGGAGTGGTAGAAAACTTGATTCAATTCCATAAATCACAGCATTTAACACGCTCAACGACAATTCATGAATCGCAATGAATTCAATCAATCATAATTTGTGTGTGGTTGAAATGAGTTGTGTATGTTACATGAAATGTAATTTAGAGACTCCCATTGCTATTAGTTAATGCAAAGTTCGGTGAGCACATGATGCCATGTCAATTTTCAAGGTAGCAAAGTTACTGTTGAATTCATTAGATACTTTTAGGGGTGGGCAAAAAAACTGTAGTTTTAAAAAAATCGAACCGAACTGATGGTTTTTTCTAATTCGATTCGGTTTTTATTTAAAAAAAAAAATAGAAAATACCGTTTGTAAAAAAAACCGAAATGTCGGTTTGGTATTCGGTTCACTTAGCTGAACCGAAAAACCGAATTATTTTTTTATTTTATTCAAATCAAACATGTGTTAATAATTTTATTCAAATCAAACATGTGTTATTTTTCTTTATAACATTATGATTATATTTATATAGATGGAGTATTGGAGTTTGGTTATGTATTTTGAAATTTTAATATTTCATATTTTGGGAGTATCTTATTAATAGTTAGTAAGATATTAGTGATAAAATGTGTTTTGAATACTTTGTATTTATTGTTAATATTTGTAATAAAATTAGGATAAATTAATTATTGAAAAAAATTATTACATTCATGAGGCCCAATGGGCTAAAAATTTAAAAATTCAAAATAGACCCAACAGGCCCAAAATCGAAAAAATCGAACCGAACCGATCCGAAAAGAACCGTTTGAGTTCGGTTCTTATTGAGTTCGGTTCTTTTTACAAAATAACCGATTTAAATCGGTTCTACTTATTTTCGAATCGAACCAAACCGTGCCCACCCTTAGATACTTTCACACGGTACTCGTTGAAAATTGTGTCCTCGTATTTGGAAAATGACATTCATAATACATCAATGTAAATCAAAATTTATTTGGAAGAGTGTTAATATATATATATATTCTAGAACTTACAGTCGTAATTTAATATTTATCACGCAAATTATATGTAATCTTTCTATGAATTTCGAGATAGAAAGCTCCTCTCTCATACGGATACACTTGATGGAGAAGGAAGAATGCGTGCATTGAATTTGAACCATGAGATTAGTCCAATGGCAGATTGGCAACAATCAATTGCTTCAGGTTAAAGAGTAGTGCTAGAGAGAGAGAAGCACGAGAGAAAGACGAGAGAATTTTGCTCTCTCTCTCTCTACCCACTCACTCTCTCTCTACCCATTTATTTATTGTTTCTCTCGTCTTTCTCTCGTGTTTCTCTACACCAAGCATTTTCCCAGGTTAAAACGCTTTCCACAATTAATGCTTTTCTTTGTCCTATATGGCACATTAAAATTCCAGAAAAACCAAATAAAATAATCTCTTTCCTTTATAATATTTAAACAACGACAAGATGAGGTTAAGTTGTTTTATTTAATTGATCATTTGCGTTTAAACGGTAGAGAAATAAATAATAATAATAATTTGTGGGTTTCAGATAGTTCACAATCTCCTCACAAATTATTTGTTTGTTATTAGATTAAATTAAAAAAATAAAATAAACTTTTTATAGTGTAGAATTTGCCCCAAGGCATGGTTGAATGTTTTTTTATTTTTTTTTCCCTACCTGAGTTTGAATTTTTAGGGCGATAGTGACCAACAAATTAATTTGAACTTTGTCTATACCGACCTTTTTAAGAAAATAATATTAGTAACTACAAGTTTGTAATTATTTTCTTAGTACTAAAAATATAATAAATTAAAGAAAAATAACAAAATAATAATAAAGTAATTGATGGTGTGTGAAGAGTTAGTGACGAAAAGAAATTATGTTTGATTTTAATTAAATTTATTTTTATCCTTTTACGCAATGCTAAGCTATAAATTAAAAAGAGTTTTTATGAATTAGAATAAAAAATTTTCTTGACGTTGAAGAGTCAAGAAAGGAGCCACATGCAACTTCCGACAATTTTATTGTTTTGTTTTCCAAATTTAAAGCTTTGGTGGCCAAACGGATGCTATTTGGAGATTTTCTTATTTCATGAAACGGTGGCCAACATGGTTGAAAACAATTAAAGGATTTGGTGCAATAGGGTAATTGTTTTGCCCATAAATTGAAGCCACTTCTTTCATTCAGTGTATCCTAAAAAGTAGAGAGCTTAGGTGAAGAGTTCTCTGAGAGAATATTCAGAGAGTTATCAATGCGTGATTTCAGAGAAATAGATTATCTGCAAGTGAGTTCTTAGAAAGTTTGGGAGAGCGTTTGCTTGGGTGCTCAGTTGGGTTATTTGTAGAGATGTGAGAGAATGTTTGTCTTAGGAAAAATGTTTCTTTCGAAATATGTGAGAGTAATTGATATATTTGGGTAATTACTCTAATTTGTAATCTATTAATTGTTAGTAAAATAATTATTCTCTTTTATTTCCATGAATGTATTTTTATTGTCGAACCACGTAAAATTCTTGTTTCGCTTATTTTTTTTGTGAATATTTGGTGCGTATTAATGCTGCATTTGCGCAAAAGTAGTATCAAACCACAACAAATGACGCTTTTGTAGCACAACAGGTATTAGAGAGCAACAACCGGCACCAAAGCACAATAAGTGGTATCAAAGCAAGACAATTGGTATCAGAGCTAATACTTCATACTTGCGATACGCACTGTTCATGAATATAGTGGAGCAGACGATTCGTACTTGAGGTATACAGTTTTGTTCACGTATATGATAATATTTGTGTATACAATATTATTCACATATATGGTACTGTTCACAAATACGATGGACCCAACAGTTCCTACTTGGGTATATCAAAAGCATGTAGTATTGTTATATAGATAAGTGCATGTCCAGGAAATTTCTGTCAACAAAGCTATCATTGTCTAAGGAGTCTAAGTTTTAAGTAAGATGGTTGTGGCCTCTCCAGCATTTCCTACAACTTTGTTGGTGCATTTTTCATACAAACAGACACAAAATAGACTATTTTTCTTAGGTGTGAATAGTTGTTGAAATGGTAGTGTTGGTTTGCTTATTGCTAAAGGTATCGGCGTGCAAGTGTACACAACAAGTAATATAATGATGAATATTCAAATCGTCTCCACAGTGATTGATGTTATAAGATTTGTTTCAACAATCTTAACAATGCAATTTCAATTTAATTAAAATAAAATAATTAATGAAATTAATGAACTAACTAAATAAAAAAAATGCGATAAATCAAATCCAATAAAGAAAATCTTAAGTCAAACCCAGAGATGTACTTAATGGAAAGTGAGTAGTTGAGTGATAGATTCTTTAAATGCATTTCAATGCACAACCTAGCATACTTCCCTCATTCTGCCAAGAAGTACTTGTGAATTTTGACAATCCGTCCTATTTTGTTTAGTCATCACAATGAAAATACAAAAAAATATATAGTAAAGACATCCCCTTTCATATGTTCAAGATATTTAATAATGGACATTGAGTTAAATATACTTATAAATTTATAAATAACGCTAAGGTTCTATCTTAGCATACTTGCAACCATAACACTTGTATAACACAAATAGTTTTGTATGTGAGACATAATAAATAGATTGGTCAAATTTTTATTAGTTAAGTTCTTCCAAATGACATATCATGATGACCAAGGAAATTCATACAACAATTGATGTCATCTTGAATAAATGTGTTATTTCGAGGCTTTATCATGAAGTTGGCAAGGTCAATAGCATTTGGATTTTAGTTGTAGGGATAACAATGTTACCTGTAAATTTACCCAAACTTGTCCATTAAAAGCTGCCTGCTATAGGTAATTTTGTGGTTTGCATGGGGGTTTACTATAATAAATTTAAATCCGCTATGGGTTATCTGTGGTTTTCGTATTAACAAAAAATTTGTGTGGGTATTTAGCAACCCATAATTTTATTTTTTATAAATTTAAATTATTAAAATTCCACTAAAAATATTTAATTATAAAAATATATAAACTAAGTTATTGACAATCATTTATTGCTCAAGACCTAACCCAATCTTCTTAATTATAAAAAAAATAATTGTTGTCGCTAACTTGATTCACATCGTCCTCTTCACAGTATGTATGCATATATTTTTAAAAAACACTTGTGTAGCTATCAACGAAAAAAACAATCATATTAGTTGAAATTAGTTTGTCTTAGATTTATTGGTTTCAACAAAAAAATCCACCCAAATTTAGCTACTAATCTAACTTTTAATGCAGAGTTAATTGTATATTTGTATGCAGTAGTGAAAGTATATTTTTATAGAAATTTTAGATAAATCTATTTTTTTGGATGCTGTATTATGATTTTAGATGTGGAGTTATCATTTGAAACAAATATGTTGTTGTTGCCATGGGTACGAGTTACCGGCAAAACCCGCTGACTTGAAAAAAATGAGTTGCTACTGCTGCTACTGTGCGTTACGGGCAAAAATGGTTGCAGATTGCAGGAGGATCAATTAGTAACTATTAAAACTCACAACGGGTGGATTTTTTTGAAAAAACTAAAAACTTACAGTGGGTTGTAGATAAATCTAATAATTTAAATTTTTTATAAGTACTGATTTGATAATGACAAATCCAGTACGAGCAGTATCCATTACCACTCTAGTTTCAGGGGAAGCATAATTTTATTTCCCTAAATGGCAAACTCAATTTGTTAGATTAGAAGATGAAGATATCCTCAAAAGTTCTTCTGTGTAATTGGTCTTCACATGTCTTCAGAAATCTTCATCAAATTCTATAGTAAATAAATCGAGTCTTCTATTCGTGTGATCTTCAACTTCTTCAATATGCATGCAGAAATGCAGAATAAGACCATTCATATAGCGCCACGTGTCATTAGAATAAAGCATTCATATATCCTAAATGAATTAGAATTAAACACAGATTAGAGTTCATTACTAATTTTAACTCCTATGCAGATTAGGTAACTACGTGCGTTTATAAACTGCTATATTATTTCAACTACCGGGGGGAAAAACAGCACGGGGAAAAGCAAAGGGGAGAGCTTCGAGCGAGGGAACAAGTTTGCATCTTCGTCTTCACAGCCATGGTAGGGTTTGGCTTATTCAAGAAGAAAAAGATTTCGAGTTCCAAAACACCGGCGTCATCGATTCAGGACTTGGAGAGAATCATCCCGGAGATGCGGATGGTTCTTTTCGGTGATGATGATGATGATGAAGTGACAGTTTCAGAGAGAGCATGCGACCAATTGACGAACACGTTCTTCAGCGAAGGCCGGCTCCGTGTTCTAATCCTGTCTCTTCCAAAGCTCGAGTCCGGCCTCCAGTTGGACGCCATTCACGTTATTTCAGGCTTGCAGAGACAAAGGGTCGCGGCGAATCCGTATATCGCTTCCGATTATATGGAAAATAATTTGGACTTGATAGACATTCTTTTATCTGGGTACCAAGTTGATGATCTTGCTCTCACTTATGGCGCCATTGCCAGAGGTTGTATTCGTCATCAGTGCGTGGCCAAGTACGTGTTGGAATCGGATCATATGAAGAAGTTCTTTGTATATTTGCAGAACCCGAGTTTCGAAATTGCCTCAGACGCTCAAGCAACGTTTAGAGAACTCCTGACAAGACACAAGTCTACAGTTTCCGAGTTTCTTTCCAAGAATCAAGATTGGTTCTTTCAAGAATACAATTCCCAGTTGCTCGAATCCCCTAATTACATCACAAGAAGGCATGCTGTTAAACTACTGGGAGACATATTGCAGTGCAGTTCAAATTCTGCTGTGAGAGACAAATATGTCAGCTCATTGAATAACTTGAGGGTCGTGATGAATCTTCTCAGAGATTCCAACAGACACATTCAGTTCGAGTGCTTCCATGTGTTCAAGCTGTTTGTTGGGAATCAGAGTAAGCCTCAGGAGATCATCCGTGTTCTGCTGGCGAATCAGAGCAAGCTTCTTCAGTTCTTGGGGGAGTTTTATCTTGATCGGGTGAATGATGAGCAGTTCGAAGCTGACAAGTCTCTAGTTATGAGGGCGATTATCAATACCAGCAGTGCTACTGTTAAAAGCTAAATTGTTGTTATTTATTTACTTGTTAATTCCATGGATGTAAAATGACCAAATTGTTCATCAATGAAAAGCTATTTTATTTTATTTTTTGACATTTATGCCAAAATTTCCCACATCACTGAAATTGAAAACATATCAAGCTAATCAACTACAGCGAGCCAGCCCACGGTTCTTATTTAACAAGGGAGGTGAGGTGACATCTTGTATATGATATGTTCAAAGCCTCTGAAACTGTACCATGGTGGTATGTCTTTCATACACACCTGACCCGCTTGCCCACAAAACCCCATTACTCAATTCCTCCACCACAAGATTGAAGTTTGGTTATCGGGACGCTCTGGTTTTACTCAGAAAGTGTAGAAATTTCGGTCAGCTGAAGCTTATCCATGCAAAAATCATTCGCCATGGTCTCTCTAATGATCAGTTACTAGTAAGAAAACTTCTTGAGCTTTGCTCTTTTTATGGCAAAACGGATCATGCCCTTCTTGTTTTTAGTCAAATTCATTGCCCACGTGTGTTTACTTGGAATCTTATGATTCGGGCACTGACTATTAATGGCAGCTCCCTGCAATTGCTCTTGCTGTATAACCTTAGGATTTACAATGGCTTTAAACCCCAAGTTTACTTTCCCGTTTGTTATTAGAGCTTGTATTGCATCTTTGGCTATTGAGAAGGGGAAAGAGGTTTTTGCGAGTATGTTTGTGCAAAACACTTTGATGGAGTTTTATTTCATGTGCAGGGATGTAGACGGTGGGCGTAAGGTGTTTGATAAAATGCGATGTTAAAAGTGTGGTTTCGTGGACGACGATGATCTCTGGCCTTGCCACCTCTGGGGATTTGGATGCGCCCGAGGGGTTTTTGAGCAAATGCAAACGAGAAATGTTGTTCCGTGGACAGCTATGATTAATGCGTATGTTAGGAATGAGAGAGCTCAAGAGGCTTTTGAGTTGTTTCAAAGAATGCACCTTGATAATGTCAGGCCGAATGAGTCTACACTTGTTAGCTTGTTACAAGCTTTTAAGAACTGGGAAGGCTAAAATTGGGTGGCTAGATTCATGGTTTGAGTCCCATAATTATTTTATGGGACTTAATTCCTTGCCATAGTAGTGGAGGTAGATTTTTCTTCTCATAATTATTGGTAGAGTACATATATTTTTTTAATTAGGGTTAATTTAGGTTTATTCTCTTGTGAAGTGACAATTTTTAAATCGCTCCCTTACTATTGAACATATCAAGTTATCCCCTAAAACTCGTGATCTATAACCATTAACTGTCGTTGACTCATAAAAATACAAAAATACCCCTACCTTAACGGAATATTTTTGCAACGTCATTGTAAAACTAAAAGAAATGGTTGATGTATGACTAGTCTTTGAAAAATTAAAAAAAAATAGTTAATGAATGATTAATTATTGAAAAATAAATTAAAAAATAAAGAATTGAAATTACTTAGTATGCCTAAATAATTTGATAGTTTTTCTTAATTAGACATGTTAGTTAAATAAATTACAATACATGCCATCGTATATAAGTTACGATAATGCCATCTTCGTCTTTTTCTTTCATTTCTCTTCATTTTTTCTTTCATTTTTTTTTATCCTTACTCCTTCGTCTTTTTCTTTTCTTTCATGTTCATGACTCCAGTAACTTTTTTTTTCCTTTCATTTTTCTCATCCTTACTCCTTCATCTTTTCCTTTCATTTGTTTTTTTTCTCATCCTTACTCCTTCTTCGTCTTTTTCTTTAATTTGTTTTCTTTCATGTACATGACTCCAGTAGCATTTTTTTTATTTCCTTTCATTTTTCTCATCCTTACTCCTTTCATTTGTTCGGTGAAACTCTAGTAACAATTTTCTTTTGTTCTTTGATTTTCTTTTTTTATATCTATATTTTCTTTAAGTACCTGTAAAAAATGAAAAAAGAATAATAATGATAATAATAACAAAAAGGTAAAATATTATTCTTTTTCCATTTGTAGCATTTAATTAATTCCTATATTAATTTTTTTAAAATAAAATGTTTAAATATGAAAAGGTAAATTTTAATCCGTTCAAAAAAATTAGTCATATAGGCACAACATAAAAAATATTTTAAAGTATTAGGGAACATACTATAAATATTTGAAATATTTATGTGTTTTTTGAAAAACCTCGAGAGATTTGGACCCATGAAAAATAGTCTACATAGGTTTGACCTTTTTCTGTTAATTGACTGTTAGAAAAATGTGCATATACTATTTTATCCTTTTAGGCATTAAAAATAATAGAGAGATAACAAATTTTAGGGGGTAACTTGAGATTTTTAACAGTAACAGGGGCAATTTAAAAATTATCACTTTACGAGGGGGTAGGCCAAAATTAACCCTCTTAATTATGAGTGGTGCAAGTTTACACTTGCGGCTGGATTCACGGTTCGAGTCCCATAATAATTTTATGGGACTTAATTCCTTACCATACTAGTGGGGGTAGATTTTTCTCCTCATAATTACGGATAGAGTAGATATATTTTCTTAATTACGAGTGGGGCAGAAATATGGAGGGTGATATAATAAGAATTAATCTTGATTTAAATTTTTCTTTTTAAAATATGATCTAGATTTGTCTTAGTAGATAGATGTCTATAAGATTTGATCTTAACCTAAATTAGTTTCGATAGATATCTAATTGTAACATTAACAAATTACTTGTTATGAATTATCGATTAGTCTATTAAAAGAAAAAGCCAATTACGTATATAGTAAGCTTAATTCAAGCTTTTTTTCCCTTTTGAAATAAAATATTTGGTATATATATATATAAGCATAATTCATTTATATAGAGAGCTTTTCATTTCATGATGCACAAAATTAGTTCGCAATGATGTCCAAAAAGAGTAATATAAATTTTTGGAGAAAATGCATAATCCATTGAAATTGAATAATTAGCATCAACCTAAGCAGCAAAATAATAGGAAAAGTAGTTATGGGCCAAATGAGGCACGATGACCATTAAGAAAATTTGTGCTTGAAGGAGTTGCGGATGCAGCATCGAGTATCATCTCAAAGGCATTTTCGATGCATGACTTCAGCTTTGGTGAATCAATGAAGCCTTCTTCTGCTCCTAATGAAACCCTTACATTTCCCATGTAGGTCACAATCGTCACCACAAGACTCTGCAAACCCATAAATGGACAAATATAATCAATCAAATTCCAATTTTTTTATTTTTTTATTTTTTTATTTTTTTTTAAATTTTAGCTGAAATATCAATTAACCTATACCTGAGGTGAACCAGCCACCATAAAGTACAAGCCTTTGATGGGATGATTGGCCAAAGCCATCTTTTCCACCGGTCCCATCATATTGGTAATCGCTAAACTGGAGTTTTTCATGGAGCCATGGATAAATTTAGCTGCTGTCTGCATTACAACTGGACCTAATAAGTATAATCGATAATAGAAAAATGTGCAGATACTATTTTATCCTTTTAGGCATTAAAAATAATAGAGAGATAACAAGTTTTAGGGGGTAACTTGAGATTTTTAACAGTAACAGGGGCAATTTGAAAATTATCACTTTACGAGGGGGTAGGCCAAAATTAACCCTCTTAATTATGAGTGGTGCAAGTTTACACTTGCGGCTGGATTCACGGTTCGAGTCCCATAATAATTTTATGGGACTTAATTCCTTACCATACTAGTGGGGGTAGATTTTTCTCCTCATAATTACGGATAGAGTAGATATATTTTCTTAATTACGAGTGGGGCAGAAATATGGAGGGTGATATAATAAGAATTAATCTTGATCTAAATTTTTCTTTTTAAAATATGATCTAGATTTGTCTTAGTAGATAGATGTCTATAAGATTTGATCTTAACCTAAATTAGTTTCGATAGATATCTAATTGTAACATTAACAAATTACTTGTTATGAATTATCGATTAGTCTATTAAAAGAAAAAGCCAATTACGTATATAGTAAGCTTAATTCAAGTTTTTTTTCCCTTTTGAAATAAAATATTTGGTATATATATATATAAGCATAATTCATTTATATAGAGAGCTTTTCATTTCATGATGCACAAAATTAGTTCGCAATGATGTCCAAAAAGAGTAATATAAATTTTTGGAGAAAATGCATAATCCATTGAAATTGAATAATTAGCATCAACCTAAGCAGCAAAATAATAGGAAAAGTAGTTATGGGCCAAATGAGGCACGATGACCATTAAGAAAATTTGTGCTTGAAGGAGTTGCGGATGCAGCATCGAGTATCATCTCAAAGGCATTTTCGATGCATGACTTCAGCTTTGGTGAATCAATGAAGCCTTCTTCTGCTCCTAATGAAACCCTTACATTTCCCATGTAGGTCACAATCGTCACCACAAGACTCTGCAAACCCATAAATGGACAAATATAATCAATCAAATTCCAATTTTTTTATTTTTTTATTTTTTTTTAAATTTTAGCTGAAATATCAATTAACCTATACCTGAGGTGAACCAGCCACCATAAAGTACAAGCCTTTGATGGGATGATTGGCCAAAGCCATCTTTTCCACCGGTCCCATCATATTGGTAATCGCTAAACTGGAGTTTTTCATGGAGCCATGGATAAATTTAGCTGCTGTCTGCATTACAACTGGACCTAATAAGTATAATCGCACACATGGCACAATTTTTGTAGTACTTAAGAAAAATGCTGAAATTCTGGACAATATGACGTGGCAGTATTGCTCCACATAATTAGTAAAAGCTTAAATAAATTTTTAACAATCCTACCTCATGGCCTCTCAATTTCTTCACAGTCTCCAAAAGCTTGGCAGTAAGGTAAGCACCGAAAGAACTGCGCTTACTCTGGATGATCTCTTGAGCTTTCTGGATGAATTTCAGTGGGTTTTGGACCTCCGCATTGGTTAATTGAGGAACTGATATGTGCAAAATTGCAAAATGGTTTCCCCAAGGTGCCTTACTGTCAGGCTTAACCATCTCCTTGATGGAACTGATGCTTTTGAACATCCTGGTGTTGAGCAGTACCACTGCTGTTGAATGTAGATTAGTTGACTCCTGGTTCACTGCTTGCATGTATAATCGAATCCCCAAAAATATAGTTCCCGTAATAACATCGTTTAATGTCTGTATATTGTCATTTGACATTACATAACGGTCAAAATATAGACAAATATCTTTTAAATGGTTAAGCTAATTTAATTTAATTAGTTGATTGTGGGTGTTGATTAGTCCAATTAACAAAATATAAAATCTCTTATTGCCCTAAGAGCCACTCCCAGAATCCTTCAGTAGTCGGTAATCCATTTTATTTTGATCTATCTGAGGCCAGACACATAAAGGGGTCCATAAAAATCGTCCTTCCAAATTATGAGCTTGAATTGTCGACACCTAGGGATGGTAATTGTGCCCACAAATCCGCAAATCTGCCCAAACTCACCCGTTAAAACCTGCCTACTACGGATAATTTTACGGATTGCGGGTGGGTTTAGTATTACAAATTGAGACCCGCATTTAAATGCAAGTGGATTTGGCATTATTAAGGAAAAACAATGTAATTTTTTAAAAATATTTTTAATTTAATTTTACTTAAAAAAAAGTGATAAATGAAATCAACGACGTGATTTCATAGCATATCAAGAAGCACGGTGTTGAATATAAATGACAATAAGCAACAAGAAAGCTGTGGAATAATTTATTTTTATTTTCTTATTTCTTAGTTAGAAACTTTTTTTCGTAAATATTATTTAAACTTCTAGTGTATCTCATGATCATTCCTATCTATTTTCTCTCTATTTTTCTCTGACCTTTCAACGAAAATGAAAGCCTTTTGTTGTAATCACGTGGCTATGTTTTGTCAAACTAATTGTGTTCCAAGTTTATTACAACATTTCACTGCATCTACGAAATATAATTCTATAATTTACAGAAAGGGGGTGTGAGAGGTGAAACATGCCGACCCCTCTGCAAATTTTCATTGACAATAAATTGTCCTGGAAATACTGAAGCTTATGTCGGTACTTAGTATGTTTTCTGGCTCAGTTATCAATTAAAGCTATTGATGATCGTTGTCACCGGGTCATTATCAATATTCATCATCACATTCTGTGAGTTCAAAATACATAAAA
This sequence comes from Citrus australasica, assembly GCA_029618585.1. NCBI lineage: Eukaryota > Viridiplantae > Streptophyta > Magnoliopsida > Sapindales > Rutaceae > Citrus > Citrus australasica. The sequence continues at coordinate 7,502,885 of JARCIV010000002.1, read as the reverse complement.
ACCAAAATCACAAGATCATGTGATATTCTCTCTTGTGAAGAAAAATGTTCTACTACGTGTTTCATATGTAATGACAATACGTAAGAGAAGTGCGCCCACAATCTTAGATATGTGGACCATCAAAGGGCCGAAGAGTTGATGGGGTATTTTATTTTTAGATATGGCTAGATCAATGGCCAAGCTAACAACAATTTTTAGGTGGAAATGATATAGACATCCTACCACTTCTTTCTAACTAAAAAACAATTGGAATAATTTATTTTTATTTTCTTATTTCTTACTGTTAAAAATTTTTATATCTAAGATTGCTTTTATATTATAATCAAAATATGTGTAATTAACTTAACCATTAGTCACATTCTCCCAAAATACTTGTGGACACACACAATATATGTGATCCACATATTGTGTTCAGGCGGTGTCTTCAAAACTACATGCAACAAGAATATTATTGATGTCAATTTAATGTCATCGTGATTAAGATACTTACCGCTCCAAGATTGTCCTTAATTTGCTTGATTTGATGGAGAGGGAATGTCATTGTTGTTATAGTAATTGGTAACCAGCCCGCCGCAGCGCTACCAGATCTTATTGGCGTTTTATCGTCTTCAATCAAGCTGCTTTTGATCATGCTCCAACAAAAATCTGAAGCTGTATTGAACACAGTATTGAAAAACTTAGGTACATTCTTGAATATACTACTGCCATTAATGTCTGGTCTCATTCGAACACTAGGAAATGTCAAGGGGCGAGAAGGATCATCGGCTCTTTGAAGACATGAAAGAAGAGCTCCCATCAATGAGAAGCCGTCGCCAAGTGCATGATGAAGTTTGAGTATCACACTACTTGCTGCATTGCTCGTTGGATATTTTACTATGTGAACTTCCCACAATGGTTGGCTTTGAGGCATTTGTTCCGCGGATAATTTTGATAAGTAATCTTGCAGGCACTTGTCGTAGAATTGTTGTGACATGCCAACGGGAAAATTTGGAACATAGACGTGGTTTTTGAGCTTTACTTCAACGCTTTTCCAATGTTTCACTCCATTTTTGTCCACAGCCTGTTTCAATAAAAGCACTTTCAATATATTAAGACCCGTTTGATATATTTTTTTAAATAGAGGTTATTTAAATAAAAATTTTGTTAGTAAAGTTTTTTTAAGAACACATACAGCATCGTAGACACAACCTTTAATATATTTAAAGACTAAACAACTTGGTGTAACTACAGAATAATTCTATATATAGTGTAAAACATGTAAAAATATGCCGGAAGAGAAAGAGAAAGAGAAAAGAGAAATGATAGGAATATAACTAATTACCATGATGGAGGAGAAGCGAGGGTTGATGGGAAGGAAAATATCCTTTAGCAACGGAATAGCCCGCGAATCATCAAAGGGCACTTCTAATTCCAAAACAGCAAGAATAGAGATTGATAGAATAGAGCTATTGAAATATTGCCCAATTGGGCTCACAGGCTCTGCTACCACTTCATCAGCTTTCTGACACTCCATTTCCAGTTTTGTGTTAGATCCTGAACCTTTCTTTTTTTTTTTCCTTCTTTTGAGTACGAGCTTCTCCTTCTCTTGGTTAAATATAAATGGCAAGCAAGTTAGCTAGGCATCTTCGTCAAGCATTAAATTTTCCCAGCTCAATAACGGTGAGTACGAGCTTCTCTTTCTCTTGGTTAAATATAAATGGCAAGCAAGTTACCTAGGCATCTTCGTCAAGCATTAAATTTTCCCAGCTCAATAACGGTGAGTACGAGCTTCTCTTTCTCTTGGTTAAATATAAATGGCAAGCAAGTTAGCTAGGCATCTTAGTCAAAGCCTTAAATTTTCCCCGCTCAATAACGGCTCGACTCGACCTTTAGGCAACTTAGGCAGTTGCCTAGAGTCTCACTTTATATTAAGGCCCATGAAATGATTATTTTGTATATATAAAAAAAAAGTGAATTTAAAAATCATTATTATTCATTTAAGTTATTATTATTTTGTAATTATCTTTTCTTATATAAACTATCAATTCCTATAAAGGTTAGTGTATTTAATGTAGTACTTAATAGTTTTAATTTCTACAAAACCGATAAATTAATAGTTTCAATCCTACAAATTCTCTATTTTATTGTTAGAATTAATATGTTATATTTCAAAAGTTTTATATTCATTTTAAACCTCTACAAAAGGCCCACATTTTATTATTTATCCATTAAATTTTTTCTCCAACAATCAAGACATGATATGTTCTTGGTGTTTGAGATAAAGAAAGAGAGAGAAAGAGAGAGAAAGAGAAAAAAAATCCTGCTTCCTCTACTTTCCACTCAAGAATAAAAAGAAAAAAAATCTAATAGTTCTCTCTATTCTCTATGACTATTGACCATTACTCAAATCCTCAAACAATTAATGTAAACATAAGTTAATTTATGATTTCGTCTCAAATTGCAGATTTTCTCTTTTTATTATTCTCTTAATTAGTTGTATTATTTATTTCTCTTATTTCTTTTTAATATATTCTTTTATTGATCTACTTTTTTTGTGTGTGCTTGTTTTATCTATTTTGAAATAAAACTATATAAAAAAACTTTAGAGACTAGAAGAATAGAAAAATTAGTTTAATTTAGAAAAGGAGTAGTAAAAAAAAGATATAATATGAGTAAAAAAAAGTAGAAATGTTATAATTGAATTAAAATATCGTAGATTAACAACAGTAGAATAGAATTTTATTTAATAATTTTACATTTTAGAGTGTTTAAAGAATTGATTTTCAATAAATAATATATAACTTATCTTTAGATAAAATCCTAAATTTTAGAAAGAATTAATTAAAACCATTTACCTAAAACCCCAAATATGATTGAGCCAGCCATGTTCCAGCTTATATAGTAATTACATTCGTTTCTTATTTATTTATCTTACGGGACAAACATATTGGAGCCAGTTAAGCCACTGTGATACTGATTTTCTGATATTACTATTAGGCAAGTGCTAAGTTACATTTGCAAGTGTTAAGTTACATTTAATGTAACTTACACAATTTATCTCAACCACACAAAATTATGGAACTCACAATTTGTGTGATTGAAATGAGTTGTGTATATTACATTAAACGTAAGTTAGAGACTCCCATTGCTATTAATGCAAAGTTCGGTGAGCACATGATGACACGTCAATTTTCAAGGTAGCAAAGTTACTATTGAATCCATTAGATACTTTCACATGGTACTCGTTGAGAATTGTGTCCTCGTATTTGGAAAATGACATTCATTATACATCAATGTAGATCAAAATTTATTATTGTGTCCTCGTATTTGGAAAATGACATTCATTATACATCAATGTAGATCAAAATTTATTTGGAAGAGTGTTAATATATATATATATATATATATATATATATATATATATATATATATATATATATATATATATATATTCTAGAACTTACATTCATAATTTAATATTTATCACGCAAATTATATGTAATCTTTCTATGAATTTCGAGATAGAAAGCTCCTCTCTCATACGGATACGCTTGATGAAAAAGGAAGAATGCGTGCATTGAATTTGAACCATGAGATTAGTCCAATGGCAGATTGGCAACAATCAATTGCTTCAGGTTAAAACGCTTTCCACAATAATGCTTTTCTTTGTCCTATATGGCACATTAAAATTCCCGAAAAACCAAATAAAATAATCTCTTTCCTTTATAATATTTAAACAACGACAAGATGTGGTTAAGTTGTTTATTTAATTGATCATTTGTGTTTAAACGGTAGAGAAATAAAAAATAATAATAATTTGTGGGTTTCAGATAGTTCACAATCTCCTCACAAATTATTTGTTTGTTATTAGATTAATTTTTTTTAAAAATAAAATAAACTTTTTATAGTGTAGAATTTGCCCCAAGGCATGGTTGAATGTTTTTTATTTTTTTTTCCCTACCTGAGTTTGAATTTTTAGGGCGATAGTGACCAACAAATTAATTTGAACTTTGTCTATTCCGACCTTTTAAAGAAAATAATAATAGTAACTACAAGTTTGTAATTATTTTCTTAGTACTAAAAATATAAGAAATTAAAGAAAAATAACAAAATAATAATAAAGTAATTGATGGTGTGTGAAGAGTTAGTGACGAAAAGAAATTATGTTTGATTTTAATTAAATTTATTTTTATCCTTTTACGCAATGCTAAGCTATAAATTAAAAAGAGTTTTTATGAATTAGAATACAAAATTTTCTTGACGTTGAAGAGTCAAGAAAGGAGCCACATGCAATTTCCGACAATTTTAATGTTTTATTTTCCAAATTTAAAGCTTTGGTGGCCAAACGGATGCTATTTGGAGATTTTCTTATTTCATGAAAGGGTGGCCAACATGGTTGAAAACAATTAAAGGATTTGGTACAATAGGGTAATTGTTTTGCCCATAAATTGAAGCCACTTCTTTCATTCAGTGTATCCTAAAAAGTAGAGAGCTTAGGTGAAGAGTTCTCTGAAAGAATATTCAGAGAGTTATCAATGAGAGATTTCAGAGAAAGAGATTATCTGCAAGTGAGTTCTTAGAAAGTTTGGGAGAGTGTTTGCTTGGGTGCTCAGTTGGGTTATTTGTAGAGATGTGAGAGAATGTTTGTCTTAGGAAAAATGTTTCTTTCGAAATATGTGAGAGTAATGGATATATTTGGGTAATTACTCTAATTTGTAATCTATTAATTGTTAGTAAAATAATTATTCTCTTTAATTTCCGTGAATGTATTTTTATTGTTGAACCACGTAAAATTCTTGTTTCGCTTATTTTTTTGTGAATATTTGGTGCGTATTAATGCTGCATTTGCGCAAAAGTAGTATCAAACCACAACAAATGACGCTTTTGTAGCACAACATGTATTAGAGAGCAACAACCGGCACCAGAGCACAATAAGTGGTATCAAAGCAAGACAATTGGTATCAGAGCTGATACTTCATACTTGCGATACGCACTGTTCATGAATATAGTGGAGCAGACGATTCGTACTTGAAGTATACGGTTTTGTTCACGTATATGATAATATTCGTGTATACAATATTATTCACATATATGGTACTGTTCACAAATACGATTGAGCCAACAGTTCCTACTTGGGTATATCAAAAGCATGTAGTATTGTTATGTAGATAAGTGCATGTCCAGGAAATTTCTGCCAACAAAACTATCATTGTCTAAGGAGTCTAAGTTTTAAGTAAGATGGTTGTGGCCTCTCCAACATTTCCTACAACTTTGTTGGTGCATTTTTCATATGAACAGACACAAAATAGACTAATTTTCTTAGGTGTGAATAGTTGTTGAAATGGTAGTGTTGGTTTGCTTATTGCTAAAGGTATCAGTGTGCAAGTGTACACAACAAGTAATATATTGATGAATATTCAAATCGTCTCAACATTGATTGATGTTATAAGATTTGTTTCAACAATCTTAACAATGCAATTTCAATTTAGTTAAAATAAAATAATTAATGAAATTAATGAACTAACTAAATAAAAAAATGCGATAAACCAAATCCAATAAAGAAAATCTTAAATCAAACCCAAAGATGTACTTAATAGAAAATGAGTAGTTGAGTGATAGATTCTTTAAATGCATTTCAATGCACAACCTAGCATACTTCCCTCATTCTGCCGAGAAGTACTTGTGAATTTTGACAATCCTTCCTATTTTGTTTAGTCATCACAATGAAAATACAAAAAAATATATAGTAAAGACATCCCCTTTCATATGTTCAAGATATTTAATAATGGACATTGAGTTAAATATACTTATAAATTTATAAATAACGCTAAGGTTCTATCTTAGCATACTTGCAACTATAACACTTGTATAACACAAATAGTTTTGTATGTGAGACATAATAAATAGATTGGTCAAATTTCTATTAGTTAAGTTCTTCCAAATGACATATCATGATGACCAAGGAAATTCATACAACAATTGATGTCATCTTGAATAAATGTGTTATTTTGAGGCTTTATCATGAAGTTGGCAAGGTCAATAGCATTTGGATTGTAGTTGTAGGGATAACAATGTTACCTGTAAATTTACCCAAACCTATGCATCAAAAGCTGCCTGCTATAGGTAATTTTGTGGGTTGCATGGGGGTTTACCATAATAAATTTAAATCCGCTATGGGTTATCGGTGGGTTTCGTATTAACAAAAAATTTGTGTGGGTATTTGGCAACCCATAATTTTATTTTTTTATAAATTTAAATTATTAAAATTACACTAAAAATATTTAATTATAAAAATATATAAACTAAGTTATTGACAATCATTTATTGCTCAAGACCTAACCCAATCTTCTTAATTATAAAAAAAATAATTGTTGTCGCTAACTTGATTCACATCGTCCTCTTCACAGTATGTATGCATATATTTTTAAAAAACACTTGTGTAGCTATCAACGAAAAAAACAATCATATTAGTTGAAATTAGTTTGTCTTAGATTTATTGGTTTCAACAAAAAAATCCACCCAAATTTAGCTACTAATCTAACTTTTAATGCAGAGTTAATTGTATATTTGTATGCAGTAGTGAAAGTATATTTTTATAGAAATTTTAGATAAATCTATTTTTTTGGATGCTGTATTATGATTTTAGATGTGGAGTTATCATTTGAAACAAATATGTTGTTGTTGCCATGGGTATGAGTTACCGGCAAAACCCGCTGACTTGAAAAAAATGTGTTGCTACTGCTGCTACTGTGCGTTACGGGCAAAAATGGTTGCAGATTGCAGGAGGATTAATTAGTAACTGTTAAAACTCACAACGGGTGGATTTTTTTGAAAAAACTAAAAACTTACAGTGGGTTGTAGATAAATCTAATAATTTAAATTTTTTATAAGTACTGATTTGATAATGACAAATCCGCTACAATCAGTATCCATTACCACTCTAGTTCCAGGGGAAGCATAATTTTATTTCCCTAAATGGCAAACTCAATTTGTTAGATTAGAAGATGAAGATATCCTCAAAAGTTCTTCTGTGTAATTAGTCTTCACATGTCTTCAGAAATCTTCATCAAATTCTATAGTTAATAAATCGAGTCTTCTATTTGTGTAATCTTCAACTTCTTCAATATGCATGCAGAAATGCAGAATAAGACCATTCATATAGCGCCACGTGTCATTAGAATAAAGCATTCATATATCCTAAATGAATTAGAATTAAACACTGATTAGAGTTCATTACTAATTTTAACTCCTATGCAGATTAGGTAACTACGTGCGTTTATAAACTGCTATATTATTTCAACTACCGGAGGAAAACAGCACGGGGAAAAGCAAAGGGGAGAGCTTCGAGCGAGGGAATAAGTTTGCATTTTCGTCTTCACAGCCATGGTAGGGTTTGGCTTATTCAAGAAGAAAAAGATTTCGATTTCCAAAACACCGGCGTCATCGATTCAGGACTTGGAGAGAATCATCCCGGAGATGCGGATGGTTCTTTTCGGTGATGATGATGATGAAGCACCAGTTTCAGAGAGAGCCTGCGACCAATTGACGAACACGTTCTTCAGCGAAGGCCGGCTCCGTGCTCTAATCCTGTCTCTCCCAAAGCTCGAGTCCGGCCTCCAGTTGGACGCCATTCACGTTATTTCAGGCTTGCAGAGACGAAGGGTCGCGGCGAATCCTTATATCGCTTCCGATTATATGGAAAATAATTTGGACTTGATAGACATTCTTTTATCTGGGTACCAAGTTGATGATCTTGCTCTCACTTATGGCGCCATTGCCAGAGGTTGTATTCGTCATCAGTGCGTGGCCAAGTACGTGTTGGAATCGGATCATATGAAGAAGTTCTTTGTATATTTGCAGAACCCGAGTTTCGAAATTGCCTCAGACGCTCAAGCAACGTTTAGAGAACTCCTGACAAGACACAAGTCTACAGTTTCCGAGTTTCTTTCCAAGAATCAAGATTGGTTCTTTCAAGAATACAATTCCCAGTTGCTCGAATCCCCTAATTACATCACAAGAAGGCATGCTGTTAAACTACTGGGAGACATATTGCAGTGCAGTTCAAATTCTGCTGTGGGAGACAAATATGTTAGCTCATTGAATAACTTGAGGGTCGTGATGAATCTTCTCAGAGATTCCAACAGACACATTCAGTTCGAGTGCTTCCATGTGTTCAAGCTGTTTGTTGGGAATCAGAGTAAGCCTCAGGAGATCATCCGTGTTCTGCTGGCGAATCAGAGCAAGCTTCTTCAGTTCTTGGGGGAGTTTTATCTTGATCGGGTGAACGATGAGCAGTTCGAAGCTGACAAGTCTCGAGTTATGAGGGAGATTATCAATACCAGCAGTGTTACTGTTAAAAGCTAAATTGTTGTTATTTATTTACTTGTTAATTCCATGGATGTAAAATGACTAAATTGTTCATCAATGAAAAGCTATTTTATTTTATTTTTTGACATTTATGCCAAAATTTCCCACATCACTGAAATTGAAAACATATCAAGCTAATCAACTACAGCGAGCCAGCCCACGGTTCTTATTTAACAAGGGAGGTGAGGTGACATCTTGTATATGATATGTTCAAAGCCTCTGAAACTGTACCATGGTGGTATGTCTTTCATACACACCTGACCCGCTTGCCCACAAAACCCCATTACTCAATTCCTCCACCACAAGATTGAAGTTTGGTTATCAGGAAGCTCTGGTTTTACTCAGAAAGTGTAGAAATTTCGGTCAGCTGAAGCTTATACATGCAAAAATCATTCGCCATGGTCTCTCTAATGATCAGTTACTAGTAAGAAAACTTCTTGAGCTTTGCTCTTTTTATGGCAAAACGGATCATGCCCTTCTTGTTTTTAGTCAAATTCAGTGCCCACATGTGTTTACTTTGAATCTTATGATTCGGGCACTGACTATTAATGGCAGCTCCCGGCAAGCGCTTTTGCTGTATAACCTTATGATATGCAATGGCTTTAGACCCGATAAATTTACTTTCCCGTTTGTTTTTAAAGCTTGTATTGCGTCTTTGGCTATTGAGAAGGGAAAAGAGGTTCACGGACTAGCCGTTAAAGCTGGGTTTTCGCGAGATATGTTCGTGCAAAACACTTTGATGGATCTTTATTTCAAGTGCGGGGATATAGACGGTGGGCGTAAGGTGTTTGATAAAATGCGTGTTAGAAGTGTGGTTTCGTGGACGACGATGATCTCTGGCCTTGCGGCCTCTGGGGATTTGGATGCTGCCCGAAGGGTTTTTGAGCAAATGCAAACGAGAAATGTTGTTTCGTGGACAGCTATGATTAATGCGTATGTTAGGAATGAGAGAGCTCACGAGGCATTTGAGTTGTTTCAAAGAATGCTGCTTGATAATGTCAGGCCGAATGAGTTTACACTTGTTAGCTTGTTACAAGCTTGTACAGAACTGGGAAGCCTAAAATTGGGCAACTGGATTCATGACTTTGCTCTTAAGAACGGGTTTGTTCTAGGGATTTATTTGGGGACTGCTCTAATTGACATGTATAGTAAATGTGGTAGTTTGGAGGATGCTAGGAAAGTGTTCGATAAGATGGAAATCAAGAATTTAGCTACTTGGAATTCTATGATTACTAGCTTGGGTGTTCATGGTCATGGGGAGGAAGCCCTTGCCCTTTTTGCTCAGATGGAGAATGCAAATGTTCAGCCAGATGCAATCACTTTTGTAGGTGTTTTATGTGCTTGTGTGCATACGAATAATGTAAATGAGGGTTATAGCTACTTCCGGTACATGAGAGAACATTACGGTATTTCACCTATTGAAAAACATTATACTTGCTTGATTGAATTGTATAATCGTGCCAAAATGAAAGATGAGGTTAGCGAAGAGCTGAACACCATATCAGAGGACCTGAATGAAAGAACAGCTGTAGAATTGCTAAGGTTTTGAACACCATGCTGGAAGAGTTGAATGAAAATACAGAATTTCTAAGGCTGAATAGCCTGCCTGAGAAACTGAATTTGAATACAGCAACAGCATTACTAAGTACTGACAGCGGTGTTGCTAAAGCAGACAAAAGTTCTTACCTGCTTCCCAAGGAGTGACAATACTTGGGTGTGTCTACATGCTATTTCCCTCAAAATATGTTCCAGTGCTTCAAGAGGGATGTGGATTGACTTCAATGAATCTTTCCTTATTCCTTAAGAATATTTCAGGCCATACACTTATTATGATCATTGAGAAAGGAGCTGTATAGTGAAGTTCAGCCTGCAAGCAACACAATCCTTGTTCTTAAAAGCTTTGCAAGTAACATAAAGAAGATGTGTAAATTGAAATGATTCCCCTTCTCTTTTTGCAGACTATTGTTTTGGAGGGAAGAGAGTATGGTTCTGCAACTTCTCAATACATGTGTGATATTCTAGTCTGTTTATGTTGTCTATTTAATTCTTCATACTATCATTGATATTGGAGATAGTTGCGATTCTTTATATTTTTAATTTTGCTGATAAAAATATGCATCAATTGGCTGTTCTGTACATGCTTTAGCTTTATTTATTAGCTGTAAAGTTAATTTACTTGATATTCTTTTTGACTTGTAAATCTTGTCGATTCTTCAACTGTATACAGAGATCAAAATCAATGAAAGACTTAAAAACATTATTCTTAAAGGGGCTATATATCAATCTCCCAGGTGTTACAGCTTGAGGGACAAGTTATATGGAGGTTGCTGGTTGAACGATCTCATGTCATTGGAGTGGCTAGGTGGATTGATGTCTTAGTTTCTACAGTATGTAAAAAGAATTTTTAGCCTTTTCCTTTTTATATTTGTAATATCACCATAGTGGGTCTCTTTTTTGCAATCTTTTTATATTCTCCAGTTTATTCTAATTCTTTACTTCCATTGAGTTGGTGAAGTTTCCTCGGCTGTAAGGTCTATATAAGGTTGAAGACAAAAGTGAGGTTTCATAGACAGATACATGAGCATACCTTATATTTCTTTTGTTTTTATTTTTTTCTGTTGACTTACAGAACATGTCGTTTTCGGTGGAAATGCCAATGAAAGTGTCTGATCATTGCAACTATCGAAATTATACTGTTTCTTCTTGTGTATGGTAGTAAATGTCCTGGTGTGGTGAGAAGCTGTTGATATTCTAGTGCAGAATCAGAGTGAGAAGCTTTAATTGGCCAGAAACTATGGAGAGGTGGTCCAGTGCTAACAGGGGTTGCCCCAGAAACTATAGGGATGGTCTTCTGTGCCACTATCTGTTCAGAGATGGCTCTGCTCAATATATCTTCCTTGATTTGGCGGATGAAGGATCTGTTGTTGTGAACCGATCACTGTCTTTTAATACCGAATCAAATATGCATATATGTGCTTCTTCGAATGGTTTGCTTCTGCTGTCAGGTGTTAATGGCAACTTGCTCAGATATAACCTCTTCAATCTTCTTACCGAGCAGTGTGTTGTTCTTCCCCAACCGCAGATCACTAGACGAAGTATTGGAACTGGTTTAGCTTTTGATGGTTTCCACTATCAAGTTGTACGCATTTTCAGCAGTGAAGGTGATAGAAGCATTTCAGTACCGTCATCATCATCTGCTGCTCCTTCTGCTGCCAGGGGCGGTCGGCTTATAGAGATGGAGATCTTCTCATCTGAAACTGGCATATGGAAACGACACTGCCCCCCAATTCATCTACCATCTGATCTTCCGAAGCTCAGTACAATCCCTCTCTTCTCAAACGGAGCTATCCATTGGGAACTGGGTGGATACTTGCTTATGTACTATGTCAACAGTAGCTACTGTAGGCTGATTGAACTGCCAAACTATCCCCAAAAGTGGTCCTGTAATTCACTGACTTTTGGGCAATGTCTGTGGGAGGCTCAAGGGTATGTGCACTACTGCTACACTGATTCTGAAGGAATTCACACCTGGGTTCTCCTCAAGGAAGAGGATCATCAATACTATTCCAGCTACTACCACTACGATCGCGACAGGTACCGGTGGAAGTTAGCCCACACTGTCACACACCAGTACTTGATGTGTCAAAATCCTGAGATCTTTCTCCGAATGGGACGGAGAAACATTTACTTTATACAATGGGAGCCATACTTCATATCACCATTCGCTTACATTCAAAGCTTTCAGACACTCTACCTGAGGCTACCAGGGATGATTGTCTCTTACAATTTGAGAACCCAAGCTTTGAAGGAGGTCTGCTCTTACGAATTTCCAGACTCAAACTTCCACTGCTGCTTGCTTGTCGCCGTTGTTCATAGCTCAAAGGACGATGCTCGAGGAGGACACGCAAAACCAGCTGGGGCAATTGGAAATGCGGTTAGTTTGCCTATAACGGATGCACTAGAAAAGCCAACAAAATCAAAATGAGTTGCACCTCTATTTTTCGTCTTGGGATACTGAAAAAAATTTTCAAATCAAAAGAGTTATTGTTACACTTTAATTCTCGGAGCTACCGTGATTTTAAGTTGGATATAAAGTAAAGAGTTGAATGTACTGTATATGAAATATGACCAATTAAATTAGATTATGTTTGTTGTCATGAGTATGAAGTATGATCAAGTATCCATTTGGATGGAGCGATTCTATTTCTCTAAATTGTTTGGCCGCCCAATCACGTCCACTTTTTTTTTATTACATAAAATTATTATTATTCAAGATTACAACTCGTATAAATGAAACTACAATTAGAGAAAAGACGACCTTTGCTTAAATTTAAGGAAGAAAATTAAACTCTCACAATATTTTTACGAGAGTTCGAACTACTACTCTCACACCGATTCAAGCATGCATCGTTGCCAAACACGTCCACTTGTTTTGATTGAATTGCTACCACTCCCGGTAATTCAAGATCTAAGGGGGTTCTGTTTGAATAAACGAGCTATTGAGTCCTCTTTTCCAAAATTTAATTTGCTTTGAGCGTCCATTTAAATTACTTTGAAACTTTTATATCATCACATATTGGACTGCCAACGACAACAACAACAACAAGAAGAAGAAGACACGACCATTTTTACGTGGACATAAATCGGCTTCCAGCATCGTAATCATCGGCTACACAAAATAAATAAATAAAAATTGAACATCTAATTCCAGGTTTCTTCCTCTTCACAAAAATAAAACTGGTCACCGGTCCTCCCTCAGTCAAGCCCTTTCTAGCCCGGCGCTTGTAGCCACCGCCAAAAAAAATCCCACTTTCTCAAAAAATGTTTCTCTTTGAATCAGTAGTTTAATGTCCCGGCAATTTTGACTTTCTTACTATAATATTTTTAATTTTTCTCTTCTTTGCTTCCAGACGCTACACGCTATCCGCCACCTCTCCTAGCTTTGCCAAAAAGCGTAATTGTCGTAATTAGTGTTCATTATCTTATTATATTTATATATTTATATATTTATATATGATCTGTACAGGTGATACAGTTATGAAATAATAAAACAATAGATATTAAAAAAGCTTTCGGTTGCGTTCAAAAACTACTTGCAATAGGCCGACTGGAAGTGGCATCAGTTGTTTGAAATTCAATTAATGTCCTTGCTGTGTAATAAGTGATAACCATATATCATTAAGTTAAAAATTAATTTAAAAATAAAAGAAAATAAAAACTATTTGTAATTAGGAAAATTATATAAGATGATTATGGCCTGTCAACCCCACGTCGATGGACATTATTATTATAATAACGTTTGTTTAAGCAACCTCGGAGTTGGAGGAGGAGCCAGCAGAGGCAGCACCGTCGGAGCTTCATCCTATTCAAAACCGTTGAAATTAATCAGACAGTCGGGCTGCGGCGGCGGCGCTGTGGTGATGGCATCATCTGGCTGCAACAACAATAACGAAAGCAATAGCAAGAAGATGAAAACAGAGAATTTCTTGAGGCATGTGGAGTCTTTGGCGAGTTTCCCATCTGGGGCTGGTAAGATCTCTCTGTTGAACGCTGTCATATTGGGGGAAGCCCTCTCTTCTGAGGAAAATGATCTTGTTTTACCCAGTGATGATTTCTCTCGCCAGGCTTTGGTCCCTTCGCCCCAAAAGGTTGCTCCTTTTTCTTTTGCATTTTAAATAAATTTGGTTTCTCATTACTTATTTTCTTTTTTCCTGAATGTCATTTGCCGTTTTTTCGGTTGTTGTTGTTATTGGGTTAGTATTTGGAAATGTACAAAAGGTCTGTTGAGGACCCTGCTGGATTTTGGGCCGATATAGCTTCGAAGTTTTATTGGAAGGAGAAATGGGGTCAGCGAGTTTGCTCTGAGAATCTTGATGTTAGGAAAGGCAATGTTAAGATTGAGGTACTTAAAAAATGTTATTCTCCCATCAAAAAATAGAACTGGGAATTGATCAAAAAATGGTATTTCTTTTGTGCTAATAGGAGGTTGGTTTTCTTCTGCATTTTGGCAGTGGTTCAAGGGTGGTATCACCAACATTTGCTACAATTGCTTGGACAGAAACATTGAAGCAGGATTGGGTGACAAAGTTGCCATTCACTGGGAAGCCAATGATCCAGGTGTTGATGCTACTCTTACGTACTCCCAGCTGCTTCAACAAGTTTGCCAGGTCTAAGTTATTCTTTTTATTCCACTGATTAATTTATTTTAACCTGGTTTTATGAGTCAATGCCGAGGCTGATTTTACGGATCTTTACTACACAGCTTGCAAATTACTTGAAAGATATTGGTGTTAAAAAGGGTGATGCAGTTATAATTTACTTGCCCATGCTTATGGAACTCCCCATCGCTATGCTTGCGTGTGCTCGAATTGGTGCAGTTCATTCGGTAATTATTGGTTATATTTCTAGTTTATCAATGTTCCTACTTGGTTATTTCTGAAAGATTGCATTTCAATTGGCTTTCACATGCCTTCAGGTTGTCTTTGCTGGATTTTCTTCAGATTCTCTTGCACAGAGAATCATGGACTGCAAACCAAAAGTTGTAATTACTAGTAATGCTGTTAAGAGAGGTCCTAAGGCCATCCACCTCAAGGACATAGTTGATGCTGCACTTGACGAATGTGCCAAAAGTGGGATCTCTGTAGGTGTGTATTTTAATGTCCTTGCTTTCTTAATTAGAACAACAAGATATCTCCTGTCATTCATGTGAAGTTCACTAAGGAAGTTTACTAAGCAATACACCTTTTTAGTAAAATTTTTTTGTCTTTAGACATAATGTTAGGAATAATATTTATCAAACTGGTCCTCTTTAACCAGGCTGCTTTTTTAAGGCTTGAGATCACTTTATTATGCATTGTTTTGCTTGCCTTATCTAACAGCTTGCCACTTGCCAAACTGATTGAACAAAGAAACTAAAACGGCTTGCATGCCAGATTGAACTTTCTTGGGTATTAGCGAGTCCAATCCCTATATTTTTTGACTTGCTGGCTTGTGCTGGTCTTGAATCAGCTTGACTTCCCAGAGTGGCTACTTTCACCAACTATAATAGCCTATCCATACAGATGTTACAGTGACTTATCAGTAGAAATTAATCTCGTACTACAGTTCTCTCCCATGATAACTGCTCATTTTCATTTTTCCCTTCTGACCAGATGTATGCTTAACCTATGAAAACCAATCGGCCATGACAAGGGAAAACACAAAATGGCAAGACGGAAGGGACATATGGTGGCAGGTTGGTATTACATTGCCATTCCTCTACCATGAATGGTAGAATGCTTCTACGTCTAATTCTTGCAGTCTATTCCATGATGTTCTTATTTCATGCTATTACTGCATGGTAGATAAATTAATTTCTTAATGCAAGATGAAAATCTTTTGATATATGCTAACTGAATGGCTTTAGGCTTGACGAGTCTACCTGTTATGTTTCAAGATAGAGTTTATGTTTGCTAACAAGCGATGAATGTATACTAGGATGTTGTCCCTAAATATCCAACTAAATGTGAGGTAGAATGGGTAGATGCTGAAGATCCTTTGTTCTTGCTTTATACTAGTGGGAGCACAGGAAAACCAAAGGTACTTGTTGGCCTTAGTTTTAAGTTTTTTTTTTTTTTCTTTCTTTATCTCTTTCATTTATGCTAATGTAGATTTTCCAAAAAAGGGTGTTCTCCATACAACTGGAGGATATATGGTGTACACAGCAACAACGTTCAAGTATGCATTTGACTACAAGCCCTCTGATGTCTATTGGTACTCTTCAGACTCAGCTCATACTGAATGTTGTAACTTTCTCTGTTTAAAGCTGCTCAGTGATCTGTTGATACATGATGAGACTTAAAACACTTTTCATTTTTCTCATACAGGTGTACAGCTGACTGTGGTTGGATTACAGGGCACAGTTATGTCACGTATGGACCCATGCTCAATGGAGCTTCTGTAGTTGTTTTTGAAGGGGTAATGACCAAAGAACTCATGAACATAGTTTAATAAAGTTCACTTGTGCGATGGGAAAGTGGATTATAAATTGATAATTTTAAGTGTGGGACTAGGGAAGACAGTTTTCAATAGGCAAGATGAAGACATACATAATTTATAGAGTTTATAACCAAAAGAAAGAGCATTCTATTGAAGACTGTTAAAATTCATCTAAATATGTTGTTTTTAGGTGTTTACTGTTATTGTAATGCTGCAATACTCAGTAATATTGTACCTTATCAGTATAGAACTTTTTATTAATGACTGTAATCATAGAGAATAAATTATGAGTTCGCTATGTTTTGGTTCTAAGTTCTGATTCTGAAGAAACTGAGTGGCATCATTAATAGTAGTGATGCTTCATTATGTTATCTGCAGGCTCCAACTTATCCTGATTCTGGTCGCAGTTGGGACATTGTTGACAAATACAAGGTGACAATTTTCTATACTGCACCGACCTTGGTGCGTTCTCTCATGCGTGATGGCAATGAGGTATGAAATTTATCTAATTTTACATGTGAAAAATCTGTGGCTTACTTGGGGTTTAAATCATTTACAGCAATTTTTTTTAATCATGATAAGCGACTACTCAATAATACCTATCCCAGTTACTAGTGATCAGAGAAGGAGAGAAAAATTTGAGGAGTTTTTCTCAAGTTACTTTTCATTAATTTCATATTCATGTCAAATATTGTTGATTATGCAGTATGTTACCCGCTACTCCCGCAAATCCTTACGGGTCTTGGGAAGTGTAGGCGAGCCTATAAATCCAAGTGCATGGAGGTCTTTAGCTCTTCTTTATTTTGCCTTATGCAGAAGTCAACGTGTAAGCATATTTCTTTAAAAGAATTTTCTAATACCCTCCTGTTTCTTTTAGGTGGTTTTTCAATGTAGTTGGAGATTCAAGGTGTCCTATCTCCGACACTTGGTGGCAAACTGAAACTGGTGGCTTCATGGTAAGTATGTTTTCTTCTGTGAATTTCCCAGGTTGCGCATACTTTCTAGAAGAAATTATATGGTGATTTCTCTGCGGTGTATACATGTTGCTGTTTCTCCATGACAGTAATCTAATTAACGATATTTCAACCCTGCTACCTGGCAGATTACTCCGTTACCAGGTGCCTGGCCGCAGAAGCCTGGTTCTGCTACATTTCCTTTCTTTGGGGTTCAGGTCTGAGATGAAAAACCTTTTATTGATCTTACCATCAAATACGTAAGTTATGTTCTTTGCTTTGATCATTTGCCCTTTTTCTATCATTTTCTTCTTTGGATCCAACTGTAGCCTGTCATAGTAGATGAGAAGGGTGTTGAAATTGAAGGCGAGTGCAGTGGGTATCTTTGCATAAAAAGCTCATGGCCTGGTGCATTTCGGACTCTTTATGGTGATCATGAAAGATACGAAACCACTTACTTTAAGCCATTCCCAGGATATTATTTCACTGGTGATGGCTGCAGCAGGTAAGCTCCTACTAGTGTTGAGAGAATCATTGATACGTAACCACTGTTTTATGTGATCTTGATTTAGGATTCGCATGCTATGTTTTGGTGTTTGATCTAATCTGTTGAAAGTGAAATGCCCATACCTTGGAAGTGTATATTAGGATTCGCTTGCTATGTTTAGGATTTGCATGCTATGTTTTCTGTAAAGTGGACTGTGATGGTTAGTTTTGTTCCTTGGATCTATCTTTCAGGGACAAGGATGGATACCACTGGCTCACTGGACGAGTTGATGATGTCATCAACGTTAGGTAATTTTAAAAATTTTCAGCTTTATCAGCTGTCAACCCATTTGCTTTTAACAAACTTGCAAAATGAGTTATCATTGACTAACCAGTTTAAGCTGTCAAACTATGCTATGCATTCTCACTCACGAGTCATACACATGTATGTCTGAGGAACGTGTTGCATGCCTATATATCTATCAGGATCTTTTTGCATGCCATTTTTGCTGTCTTTGAATGATGCCCAATTATGTTTGCAGTGGACATCGCATTGGCACAGCAGAAGTGGAATCTGCTTTAGTTTCTCATCCCCAATGTGCAGAAGCGGCTGTGGTTGGTGTTGAGCATGAGGTATACTTCAGGCATGTGTGTGTGTGTGTGGGGGGGGGGGGGGAGAAATGGGAAAAATGGGGATTGTAAAGTTGATAAAGTGACTTCTGTTCTTGCAAGTTTTCATGTTTAAAATAATTTTAATTGATGCAGATGGTTGTGTCCTACATATCTAATAAATAACTTCTACATTCTGTTGCCAATAGGTAAAAGGACAGGGTATATATGCATTTGTTACTCTTGTGGAGGGTGTTCCTTACAGTGAAGAACTCCGGAAGAGCCTTGTTCTTGCTGTGAGAAAACAGGTTTTTGTCTAACCCAATTGTCTCTCCAGTCTGAAGACAAGCCTTTCAAAAGCATATAAATATGTTGTCTGGATGCTGATCATTGCATTCTTACTGCCATTATCAATCATATCGTAGCTGTTTTCCCTTTTTAAGAAAATTCCTCAACTGGACGTCTGGACCTATAAACTCTCATACTACCTAGTTATTATAGTCAAAATCAATTCATGTTTATCCATGAAACAATTGTCTTGATCGTTTCGTCTCATAAGAGCTGATCCTCCATGCTAATTTGAGTTCTGACAAATATAATGATCTTTGAGACTGTTGTAACATGCAGTTCGTCTAACTGCATGTTGAATTTTATATTGCTATAATAGAGAAAAGTGCCTGTATATTCATCAATTAGAATATAAACTGAAGCTTCTTGATCGTTGCACATTTCAGATTGGAGCATTTGCGGCTCCCGACAAAATCCACTGGGCCCCTGGCCTTCCAAAAACTAGGAGTGGAAAGATAATGAGGAGAATTCTGAGAAAAATTGCTTCCAGGCAGTTAGATGAACTGGGAGACACTAGCACACTTGCAGATCCAGGTGTGGTCGATGAACTGATTGCGCTTGCTGATTGCTGAAGATCCTAATTTTCATTTTTGTAGCGCATCCATCAGTACCGTGTTTATTATAGTTATTGTCCCATAGCATAAGTTACCATGAGCAACCGCTATTCTTTTTCATTCACACATTCTGGTCCCTTTTCGAACTTTTTCGTTTCAACTTGTGTCGTCAATAAAATAATTCGAGCTGGTTCTGTTCATGTTCTCTATTTACTTCATTCTCAACACGTTAAATTTCTTTAATGCATGTTTGGTTAAAGGAAATGAGAGGAGAGGAGAGGAGAGGAGATAGAAAATAAGGGAAAAAGATAGTCAATTTGGTTTAACATGAAATCGTTTCTTTATCCCTTATTTCTTTTCCCTTTCCTCCTTTCCTTACATTTCTTCAAATCATAACATACCGATAGGGTGTTAGGAACTTGTATCACAATACTTTTTTCCTTGACATTTTTGTCCTAATATTAATGGAAATTGGGTGTAGGAAAGCATGGTTCGACATCGCTTGTGATATATTGTTAATGTTATTGTTTATTTACGAACGTGTTAAACCCCAACACATGAGATTTTTGTTGCAGTGTTCCAAAACCTCATTCTGAAAATCTTGGAAACCACGAGTTTTGGTACAGCGTAGTATTCGACCGCATATAATAATAATAATGTGGTTATGAGTGCAAAGTGAAAAATCGCAGTATTCATGCGAGTGAAAAATCAGAACCTTGAAAATGAGAAAAATTTTAGTGCAATAAATCATCTGGCGTTTCAGCAAACCTAAATAGGATCAAAATACAAGATTGTGGTCTGATCAATAGACGACTCAGACAATAACAACTTCATACCTGCGGGCACAAAAGAATCATTCACCGTTAAAAAAAGTGATCAGTCCACGAAATGATGCCCAAATTCAAATCATAACATAGACAATAATCACTATATTACAAGAAGTAACTCAGCATATCATCTCAAAAACAATGTAAATTCATGATATGGAAATTGGAATCACATTAAACACTTGACTGCCAGAAGGACGACCGTATAATCCTTAGCATTTTTATACACCCACCTGTCTGTTTCAGCAGCAAAATTAAATGAACATAGATGTTGATTAAATCAATCTCATATCCAACAGATGGGCAGCTAAAATATGAAATAGTCAAAGCAGTAATATCCCAAATTATTTTTTAGGAATCTCACAATGCAGTAGCAACAAAAATTCATCACACTTCGTACAAACGTTCACAGATCCTTCTGCTAGCTTTTTGTTTCTAATCAGAATCCTCATAAACACCTCCATCGTCAGATAGCTCATCATATGATCTTATGTCAAGCTGGTAGCGAAGTATACCACCAATTCCACCAAACCCTCTGCAAAACTGTGAGCCCTCCTGGGATTTGTTGGTAACAAACTCAAGCGTACAACCAAACTGTTTGTACTCATTGGCAAACCACTCGAGTAAAGATGTCTTTTCCTGAACCTCCAACTCAGCAGATGTATCTGCATCGCGGAAGTTGCTCTGATTGGCCTCTTGGTCTCTGTTTAAGTGCTTTATAACAATTTCACCAGTAACACTGTTTTTCAGTACATACCTATTGATATCCAGATTTTCCCACACAATAAGGATTTCTACAGCACCCAATTCCAGAGCCTTCAAAGTGTCATCAACACCAAACACATATTTTCCAGTGTCCTGACTAATCTCCTCAAAGTATTTTCCAATCAAACGTTTTTCTTGTATGAACTTCACATTTGATAAGATTTCTGCAGACAACTCAATTGCTTGGTTAAAACCATTTTCCCCACCATAAGAAACATCAACAACATTCAATATCTTCGCTTGTAAACGAGGATCAAACATATCAGACTGGCTCAGCTCAGTTTTGAAATCAGCAGAACCAGCAAGAATTAACCCAGACACATTGGGCTGACTGGTAGCAGGATTGATAAAGAACTGTGTAGCAAGCTCTGCAGTCTTCCTCACATAGTTGTGCCGTTTCTCCATCCGAAGACGAGCAAAACGAAGAGCTGACTGCCCTCCTCTTCCATGCTTCTTTGGCAGATCAACAGTAAACTTATGAAGCACCTCTCTTGTGTTTCCACTTAATGTGCCAAATAGGGTGCCATTTCCATCCATGACAATAAACCCAAATTTATCATCAGATTCTAAGAGTTCATTCAAGGCTTCAGTGTGAAACTTGTTATCACAGAGATACAACGATGCATTTATAGGCTTGAAAGGCTCAAAGTCAATTGTCACTTTCTTTTCCTTGCCGTCGTCAGTAACAACTGTTCCAGTATAAAGCACCAACCCATTGGGAGGAACCTTGTTATATAGCTTCAGCCTCTGCTGAGCAGAAGTAATAGCAGCCAGAACAGACTGACGGTTGACCCTACTTTTAATGTTTGAAGCAGTTCCAAATTCATCACCAAGCATCTTCGTGACCCGAGAAATTTGATCACGGGGAGGCATAATAAGGGATATCATACTGGTTCCATTACCTCTTGCAGATTCCAGTGCCTTGATCAATTTTTTGATTTTCCATATCTCAATGTTCTTATCGGTTTCCTGACCATCTGACATTGTGGGTACTGGTTGAAACTGCAGAAACGGTGATATAATCTGATAAAGGGAAGAAACAAAATGTACAAGTTTAGGTACGAGAATTTGAAATTACAAAAGTCCAAGAACAAAGCAAAAAGTATTTGAAATTACCACACTGTGATGAACCCAATTATATTAGCTATGATTGCATGTTAATCAACATTATCCCATGCAATTATGCATCCTTATTTTCAAGCAGAAGCAGAATCATTCAACACTAGCATAAATTAGTAAAAAGTTCAATGAACTAACCACAAAAAATGTTCTGAGCCCCATATCAAGCATAAATTCCATAAGAAACTATGAGCATAGTAAATTACTAAATACGAATTCTGATAAGAATATAAATTATAATATGTTCCCACAACCAAGATCTATTTAAAAGAGCAATAGAAACAGATTTAGAAGGAACAAAAAATTAGACAATAGGTACAAAATTTCATTTTAATATGCAATGGACTGCAATGAAAGAGCTCATACTGAA
This sequence comes from Citrus australasica, assembly GCA_029618585.1. Classification (NCBI taxonomy): domain Eukaryota; kingdom Viridiplantae; phylum Streptophyta; class Magnoliopsida; order Sapindales; family Rutaceae; genus Citrus; species Citrus australasica. The sequence goes on along the minus strand of JARCIV010000002.1, from coordinate 7,480,531 downwards.
AAATACACCAAAGCTATCTGGCATGAACATTAGATGAATAACACATACCAGTAAATACAAGAAAATCTCTATAAGAAACCACAAAAACAGGACAAGGAACCAATCAAATCCACTTCATTGCGCACGAGCCGTTCCAGAACCAAATCAATAACCTAGTCCCCCACCACCACTAAAAATACCATTCTTGAAAGAAAATTCAACTTTAATACAACCTTCAAAAGCCCACAACCAGAGTATTGAAACCATCTCTACAACAAATTCAATAATCGGGTTCTCTAGGTGAAAAAGACTATACGTATATGTATATGTTCAAAAGATGACTTTTGACGAAAATCCAACAAGCCAAGAAACCACAAGCACCCCCGGTAAAGTGCGCGCGCACACACAATTAAATCATGAAACAATGAAAAAGCAAGATCGATTAAAATTCATAACACGAGACAAAAACAAAAAATCTGAATTAAAAAAAAATGCAAAGGAAGAGTGTTAAACCGACAAGATCTGAGCGTATTTCAGGATTAAATTTAACTCAGACAAAACAATAAGCAATTGGCGAATCAAATTTGATTACGTTAAAAAATGGAAGTAAACGCGTGGAAACGAACTTCACAGATGCAAGTGAGGAAGAGCAGTGAATAGTATGTGTCTTTAATAAACGAATCGGAAAACAATCAATTAATCCATTAAAGAAAGTGAGAAAAGAAAGAGAGAATCGAATCAGCCGCAGATGAAACAGACTCGATGAGTAGAGTTGATAAAAAATGAAAAGAAGAAAGAAGCACTGCGGTCTGTCGGTTAACCTAGATGAGAGAGGTAATCGGCGACGGCGCAGCAGCAAAAGTCGGCTTCTGCACTCTCCTTCCTTCAAGAAAGACCTCCAATGACAAATCTCTAAAGGAGAAGAATCCCGTCCCTTGGCCGCAGGGTAGGGTTTTCCAATTGGGAACGTTTTTTTCCCTCTAATTACCGGGCCCACGAACACTACAGCCCACTGTTTACTAGTTTTGCCTGTTTTATTCTTTTTTTTTTTTTGGCCTTTTCTTTTTCGTTTCTTGAAAATAGTCTCCCTCCTTTTGCCGGCATATTTTGGTTTTTCTGTTTTTACCTTCATTACCCAAAAAAAGAAAAAAAAACTGTTTTTAAATTTTTTTTTTTTTTCAAAAAAGGAATACTACAAATTTTATGGTATTATTTTGGTCTCAACTACTCTTGATTATTATTATTATGTTGGCGTTTTGGGAGCATGATTCTATTTTTTTTTAATGAAATAGCAACCTAAATAAAATCTCAAACCATGCCAACTCAAACGATTTTACCTATTAAAAGTTGACTAACACTCACAAAATTCTAATTGATTTGAATAAACATAGGTCCTTATCAACTTAAATAATTTCATCAAACTAACCAGCACCCAACCACTCACGCAATTAACCCAAAAAAATTTACTTTGCCGCCAACTTCTTACTTTACTTTCTCAAGAGAAAAATTCACTTTGCCAGCGGCCTCTTACTTTTAACTTCTCAACACATCTCCTCCGTTTATCGATCCCCACATGCTTGTGAGAATTTATTTTCTTCACTATTTTGAGAAGTTGTGTTCATCATATTGAAAAAATAAAGACTCCTAATTATTCATGTAATCTTATATAAAGTTAGAAACTTCTCTAAAAGGTTTCTCTTTCAACGCTTTCAAAACATAACGCTATATTGTATTTCGCTTTCCTCGGTCTATTTATATTATAGATTTTACATTAACTCCATCCACGTCAAGCAAAATCGTGCTCCAACTTTGTCAGTACCGTTCTTAGACTACTAGTCTCAACCGTCCGCACCCTATCCACCACAACAAAGAGCACAAAAAGCAAAAAAATTAACACAAAAGGTTTTGACAAACAAAAGATCTTGATCAGGCCTGCCTTCTTTTTCCTATTTTTTTTCTTTTCCTCTTTTAACCCCTCAAAAATCAGTGAGTTATGCTAACCTCATAACAATGTGCCAATCTGAGATGACAAAATTAAATATCACTTTTTTTTCCCATTTTCCTTATATGATCAGCAATATTCTCATCTCTGGCAGCTCCACTGTTGCGGAAGTACTTGAGCTGAAAATAATTTCCTAACCAAAATTTTAGAGGTCTGACAAAATTGGGGACGTTATACTGTACAGATTAAATAAGGGGAGCATAGCTCATCGCCTCATCATATGAGACATCCCAAGCTTGAAGCGAAGCCATCAATTTACAAACATACATGAAACTGCCACCAATGCACAGGACAGAAGGCCCTCCTCGTTGTTTGGGCTGCAATCAAGTCAGGTTAACATTGCGGTGACTATCAGCAAATTCTCGAATTATGCGCTTCAGAACTCGTCCCCCTTTCCCTTGCATATGGCCGTAATTGCTGTTTCCCCCATTGCAGCTCATGCTCTCCAGATAATCTGAGGCTGCACCTGCTAGGGCTTTTAACCAAACTGGTGGCAGTGTTTCAGTTTCTCCCTGCTTTAAATACTCTGCTGGAAGAACCTGCACCTGCAATAAGTCATGTATTTAAGTAATCTGAAATTGAAGAAAAAGAAATTCAAATGGATGTGTTTGCAGTTGTAGACCAAAACCAATGAGAATGAGAAAGAGCGAGACCGCTGAGTGTAGCCATCCTTGCAAAGATTCCCAAGAAAGAATAGCCTTCCCAGATGTTCTTTCACTTATACTGCAAATTGCAGCCAATTGTTGCAGGATTGTTGCACACTTGTGAACCTATTAAGAACAGGAAACAACAATAATTCCTCAACTTCAATGAATTTCAAATTTTTTGACTATAAGATACTTCTAATGAGCAGTTTAATAAGTAATAATTAAGATGGATCTCACGTTTCTTCTGGAAACACAATCCACCAGAATGAATCTGTAGGAATTATGTAACTTTAATTATGCTACTTAGGATCAGAATGCATCCCAGAAGGCAGAATTCTTAGCTTGAAGATAACAAAAGACTTGCCAAATATTTTATAGCAAAGTTTGAATCTCCAACCATGAAAAGCATTTCATAGATATTAGCAGTTTAGGCACCCTGAATTTGCAAGATATTAATATTTATATTTCTTATAGAAAAAAAAAACAATGCATATTTAAGATTGAAAGATGTATTTACCCGTGACATTGCTGAAACACCAAGTAAAGCATACACTACATTTGATACCAGTCCCTCACCACTATGAGATATAACATGAATTGCCATTGCATTAAATGATCCTTCAGGAATACTAGTCGTGTATCTCAACAAAGACGCCAGACATTCTTCTAAGAAACCTTAAAGAATCAACATAAACAACAGTCAATATATCATCACCTAGATAAAAGTGAATTAAACAAGAAATTCAAAAAGAAGCAACAAGAGTCCACATTACAATTAAAATCACAGAGAGCACAAAGTCCATGAAGAATTACATAAAGCAGCAGCTATCCCTAATCCTTTATTGAACTATAAACTACTATTGTTATCAAACATGCACAATGTAAGCTCATATGTAGTTGGCAACTTTTCTATTTGTCAGGGATAATTTGGCTGCAGAATGAGCTCTTTAACTCCTTTACTTGAAAATACAGAGGGCCTCAAACTACGACAGATCTATTAGCTTGTTATACAGTTATACTCCTACAACATATAATTCCAAGCAGGGGAAAAAAATGCCAGGGCAGTAACAAATGTTATCCTCCACAATATATATTACCAAAACAAAGCATACAACAGCAATTAGTTTATTTAAGCTGCTGTCCGTTATACTTACAAGATAAATATGACATTGCTGCTAGTGCTGCTCCTCGATGCATAGCCGTGCAGCATATAGCTGCCTTTTGGAAGGAAGCTTCAAGAAGAGCACCAGAGGCAGCCAATACTTCCTGAGGTATAACACATACCAGAGACATCATTCAGATTAATTTCCCTGAAGCAGTTAAGCCTTCACAACTTCTGATTACGCTCACATTGGTTTAAATTATTTAAATCTAATTGCTAGAGAAGGAATAGAAAATGAAAAGAGGAACACGATCACTTATGATGAAAGGTATACTAAACCTTACGAGAAGTACGAACAAAAGTGGATGCAAAATTTGTGTAGGCTTCCACTAAATCAGGTTCTTGGTCACATATATATGATGAATTAAGAGCCCTCACTGATGCTGCTTGGGAAAACCTTTCAAATGTCGTGACAAACAAAGGTCCATACTCGTCCTTGTGACCAAATTCTTCAATGACCACAGAAGCTGAGAATTTTCATACAAGGAAAAGAAAGTAAGCAAAAAGCAATTAATATATGATAAAAGCACACATTAAGACTAAATTATTTCCAGCAACACAGTCTTGTGCAAAACAACCGCATCTATAGAGATGGATATTTCAACATTAATATAAAATTTTACTAAGACATTGACATATAATTGAAGGATTTTCATGAGCAATTCTATACATTATATTTTAAAGTATTGAAGTTGCTTCATTGTAAAGAGAACGCTAATCATTTGTTTCTTTGTTGTGAGGTTGCTTCTAGATTGTGGGGAAAATTATGCAAAAAAGCTATTATCTGTTCTTGTGAAGCTGTGTTAAAGGCAAGCATTGATGCTTTTGGGAAAGGGAGGAAAGCTAAGACTCTTTGGAGAAGTGCTGTTTCAGCTATCTTTTGGGTGATCTGGAATGATAGAAACAGTAGAATCTTCAAAGAGTCCACCTCTGGGATAGAATTCATCTTTTAGCTTCGCTATGGGTGTCGGTAACTAATGATTTCTAGGACAGTTCATTTTTCATCATTCATCTTGATTGGAGGGGAGTTTTAGAGATTTAGAGTATATTCTTTCTCATTTTTTCATAGGGTTATGTAGTCTCTTTTGGGTTTAATCACACTTTTGGTGATTTTGGGTGGATACTTGGTCCCCTACTAAAGTTTATTTCTCCATTATTTAGTAATACAATAACTCATAGTTTCTTATCAAAAAAGAGAAAAAAAATAGTACTGAGAAAATGATTGTGTGTAACTTTTCTCGATTGTGTCTCCAAGTTAGGGACAATAGGATAATCTCATATTAGCCCAATGAATCAGGAAGGAATGTTCACATTCAGCAAAGCAGCCAATTGCTCTTCGCTAGCAGAGCTGTTTGTTGCCATTTTACACATCATGGAATAAACTCTTTTGCCAAGGGTGGTTGCTGCCAGGAGTAGCTAAAAATCACAAAAACATTGACTAAAGCAGATTGGGACGTCCAGAGTGTATCCAACAAAAGATGATCCTTGGATAGCTTCAGAAACACCATGATAACATTACAATGAAAAGAAACTCTTACCTGTTCTAATATAGCATTCATGATTCTGGAATGAAACAAAATTTGTTGATAGGCAATCAAGTACTTGGGGCAGCAGCGTTACAAAGTGTTGGCCTGTGAATTAAGCAACTTCAGATGTTCATATTAATTATGTGATCAGAAACCTCCATGACCTTTCACAAAACCAGAGGAAGTGCGGGAGAAAAAGGTACTTAAATACCTGATGATTGAATCGCTAATGAAAGAGCCCGGCAAGCTGCTGTAGATAAATTCCCATTCTCCATGTGTTCAGACCTAAAAAGTTTCTCTAACATGGGCCAAAAGACTCTTAGCAGTGCAAATATAGGGTCATCTCCAGCAGGATTGGTTATCAGAGGCACTGGAAGATGACTGAATACAGTTCCCATCCTGTAATCAAACAATCAGCCAATCGAGCTAAGGCACTGTGAGAAAAGCGATTACAGAATAACTGTACTTGACAGGTTTTCAATTGCACACTAAGAACCTTTTTGTTTTATAATTGCACAGTGAATATATTTCTGTTGTTTTAAGTGTGACTGTTTTTTAACTTTACACTAAAAATTTGCTAAATGCAACTGAATAAAATTAAGTCGCCCTCTTTTTTTAATTTTATCACAGAATTTGAATGTTATATACTATTTATTCCAGAATAAAATCTTTTACCTTATTAAAACGTTATCATTTCCTATCAGTAGTGTCTATAATGATGTTTTTAAAATATTCTATTCAGATGTGGAAAAACTAAAAACAAAAGATTCAGCTCTATTAAGATTTTAGAAGAAAAACAAACTATCCCTAAGGCATACGAACAAACTTTGTAGTCTCATGGCATACCTGTAAAGCCCTCTTGTTGCAGAACTCAAAATTTGCATATATGTAGCTGGATTATGTATGAGAGAATGGTTATTATCTCCATCAATCTGAAAGAATGTTAATGCTTTTAATTACACTTCAAAATTATAAAATTATAGTTTAATATGAAATATGATTCAAATCATGGCCCAAGCGGCAAACTAACACAAAATGCCACAAAAAAAATGCTGAGGTTCAGACAACTACCATAATCAATCCAAGATCAACTCATTGTCTTTTCATTCACAAATCCCAATTAACTGGATTTGTAACCAATAGCTTGAATGTCAAATGATAATGGCGAGATATTCTTCACTTATTACTAGGACCATGGATAGTTATGGAAATGAGTACAACAACATCAAATACTGCTACCAGTTTCCTTTTCTTTTTTTTTTTTGGAGGGGGGGGGGGGGGTACTACTCTTAAATGGGAGCAGACGAACTGCATATCTAATAAGTCAAAGGAGATTTACAAACTCTCTTTCATTCTTTTCAGCAAGTAAAACGCCCCACACTAAGAAAACATACATAAAGAAACACCAAACTCAAAAACTAAAGCAAAGACAGATAACTTAATGTATCAATGAAATCAGGAAAGAATATAATATTGGCATAGAATAGCAAGATTAAAACCATAGAGCAACACAGGACAAAAAAAAAATTAAGAAAAGACAGCCAGGAAGGAAAAATCATAACAAAAGAAAATAAATGAGGCAGGAAAGCCAAAACTTACGAGTTTTCCAATAGCTTCATAGCTAGATGAAAGTAGTCTAGCCAACAAATTGTTTTTCAACTCTTTATTTGAAACAGAGCCAAGGATCAGACTGATTGCACCAACAACTTCTTCCTCATCTTCCAAAGGTAAATGCCTCTTCTCCAAAGCCTGAGAAACCAACATCCATTTTAAGACTGCTCACGAGCTTTATTACCAAAAATAAATTGAAAATAACCCACAAGAAATTAAAAAAAAATCAACTAGGCTACATAAATATATATTATTATACAAACATCTATTTTATAAAATGAAGAAAAAGTCAAAGGAAAGCATAATGCCAAAGAGCTAATTAGATCTGTGCAACAGAAAACTATCAAACTTGGTCTAGATCAGTTTGGACAACATAATGCTATCTTATCAACAAATAAATAATATTATAATGGTAACTCTTTTGGTGAAAGATGGTACAATAAGGGATCAAATGATCCATTGAGTACAACAGGTTGAATGGTGAAGCATTCACATCTTAATTATGAATTACAAAGATAAAAGTATTTCCAAAAATTAAAATTTCTCAAACCAAAACAGAGTGATTTTAATGTGAACAGATAATTGTTTAAAATTGATTTGCAATTTCCCACACACAAATAAGAGAGGCAAAAATTCTCAAAATATAATTTTTTCTTAAAAATAATAATAAACAAAAAAGAACATTGCACTAGCGTAACATCCAATACCTCCCCTATCCACATTAAAATTTCCAAATTTGAAGGTTCATCAATTAGAGCAGAAGCATCTTCACAAATTTTACGCAAGGCAGAGGCACAAGCATTTGATGATACAGCCTCTGAAATCCCTGCAGCAAGAAATAATCTGAAAGTAGCAAATTAGCACCAAAGAAATGGACAATGCTAGCATGGATGCTAAATGATGCATAGGTATACAAAACAAACACAATGAAAAGCACACAAACCATTAAGGATGATACATCTATAAGATATGCTGGCAGGCAGTCCTCTGGATTGCTAAACATAAAGCAAAATCTATAAAGAAACATGCATGCATTCAATTTAAATAGACATCAGAGCTTTAAACAGGAGAAGATCCTTACAATAAGGGTCTTGCATTAGTTTGAAAAGCAGATATCCACTTGGAATAGGAACCAATTACATCTGTGAGAGATCTGTATACCTAGAATGGAAACTTTATCTTAGATTATTGAATCAGATAAGGAGTAAAAATTCCTTTCAATTACAAAACAGAAAAAAAATATGCAAATAAATAAAAAGGGATAAGTAACATACAATATGCATAAATCCCTTAAGCTCTTCAGAACGGCTAGTAGACAACACCGCAACCAACTGCATAATCACTGAGAAATCAAAGGCTTGGCCCTCCTGTAAAACTACTTCGGAAACCTGAAATGTGAAACTTCTATGTCACTAGAGACAAGATTATGTTGAGTACTAAGAAAATCTGGCGACAATGATGTAGCGACCCATTGCAAACTTTCTTTCTTTCCTTTATTTTTTTGGCTGGAGACACCCATTTGCAATTTAGCAAAGATCAAATAGGAAAACTATGTTGGTGAGCATATTTAATTAAGTCAACAGATAATTTATGAATATGTTGCTACACATGAAAATCTTAGTCTGAACTAATCTGAACAAGATTAGACTAATTATGAGAAATGCTATCCACCCCAAAAATATTAGCCTAAAAGTTAAAAAGAATAAAAGGCAACAACCTACTGCACTTAAGAAAAAGGACCAAAGTACAAAATAGTTTGTTTACCACATTAAGAGCAAACAATTTTGTTTCCACCTCCATCCAAGGTATTGGTACATTTGCAGATCCCGATCCCCAACTACCAAAGAAAACCTACAATGGGATGAGAAAAACAGAAAATACAGCAAGACGATCATATTTTAGCAGAACATAACAGCAAACTAATAAATCCAGGAGAAGAAAACAGATGGAATGCAACAATCCAAGAAGCTGAGATTTCATATGTCATTATATAATTGTATATATTTCTATTAAATGTGTATTAACCTGATCTCCAAAGGTTAAATCATTTATGACTTCATAATTTTGAGATATGAGACCATAATTTAGTTCGCAGGCAATGGATCATGGAAAGGGAAAACCAACAAAGAAAAAGTTTGCCTAAAACTGAAGTGAATTCATTCTATGTCAGACATCTTACCTCCTCAAATATTATCAAAAGACCAACAACATATTAAAAAATTTACGAAAAATCAAAAAGACACAATGAAGACAAAGATAAAAGGTAAAGCTCTTCCCGCCAAATGGTTAGGAGTTTTAGCTCAAAAATGGTGGCTTATGACACTCAATTAAAACTGATATGTGGTATTTCATGGGATGGCATGGCAATAGGATCACCAATTCTTTAGCAAGTTTATGGCATTTTAATTCTCTTAGTAAAAGAGGATTGAAAAAGGAAAACAGTCCAAGGATCTATACATATTGGGAGACAAAGAAAGAGAAGAATGATCTTCCCAGTGATATTACTCACCTTAAATATTATATCCACACGGGTGTCCAGCAGTGTGTGACGTTTGACCAAACACTCACACTGAACAGGTTCAAAAGACACTCATGAGACACTGTGAAATTCCCATATCTCCTTCCTATTACATCTTCTAATACCTGATACAAAGTGGTGCCAACCTACCCTTTCTAGATAGTAACAGATGTGGAGTTGTGATTCTAAACCATGTTTATGACAATACTAATACCATTTAGAATCAGAAGGTAAGCTACCCTCCCCCCCAAACCCCACCCCACAACCCCCCCCTCCCAAAAAAAAAAGCATCAAGAAAAAATACATGATAAAAAACCCACAATTCTCAGCTTCTAGGTTTAATCATGCATATTGTCAATTAACACAAACCAAAACAAAATGAATTCATTAAAAATATTGCAAAACTAATAACAATAACAATATTGTTGCATATTAACACAGTTGAAACCACAAGAATATGTTTCGTGCAAATGTATACAGAAAAAGATACTATTTAAGCAAGAACCTTTTGTATAAATGTGGCAGATCTTAATAGCTGACAAATATCCACCAAAAGCTCAACAAGGTTCATCCTAAATTGGACAAGACCATCTGGAAGATCAACCATACCATCATCATTAAATGAAGAATCATCCACCTGTCACATGTAACTATCAGTTACCTTCGTGTTTGATAATTAAAAAGTTATAAGCAGGAGATGACAAATTGGAATTACTGTTGCAAAGCCTCTTTGAGCATGTGGACCAAAAAATTCCCTTGTGAACATTACATCCAGTATAGGAAGTAGATTGGCATTTGCTACAACAATTCGTGAAAACATTGATGTTCGTGATGATGTATAAAAAAATAAACGACAGCCAACAACCACAAAATCCGTAAAAAATTATTCCCCAAGAAGATGCACACAATGAATCTCCTAGTCATCTATTTATGCATACTTGTTTAGAGGGCAGGGCAGCATGCCAATAGTAATAAAAAGCACAACTACAAGATTGGTATAAACTCAGTCTTTCTTTCTTCACTGTTTTTTTTTAATAAATAAATTAAAAAATATATATGCTAACTTAAGTTCAGGAAAGGCAGAGGTGCTGAATTGCATCTCTACATAAATGTAGTGATAGTAAGTGAGAAATATGTCTTCCCAAAAAACTAAAAATAGGAGTCTTAAGAAAAGAACAGTGAAGATGGATATAAAACCTGAGCACGTAATAAAAGAGCATCAAGTAGAGCCGAAAATACAGAAAAAAACATGTCTTCCACATGCTTCTTATTTTTTGCAATGCTTGCATCAAGTCCAAGTATATAGCTCGCAAGAGTAGACCTGGAAAAGAAAACAGAGATCATATTATGATACTTTATCAAGAGTTAAGTGACCTTTAATAACAAATTGTACAGTAGTCTCCCAATCAAACTACTAACTGGTACTAGATGGTAAAGTCCTCATCTTTTGCAACAAGAAAATCAGCTTTGACTAAAAGTAGTTCAGACATTGAGTAAAAGAGTTTGAGGTGAGAGAATCAATAACCCGCTAGCATAACCATACAACTAATGTTTAAATAAGATGAGACAAAAGTTAGGGACTCGAAATAAAATCCATAATCATTGAAGGTCAGAATTAAAGGTAAAATCAACAGATAAAATTTGTTATGCTCTCTGTAAGTAATCTTCACCATAAGTGGTCGAATCTAGGAGTAACAATCATTGAACTATCATCCACCTGGCTAAAACTGCCAAAGACTCACCCCTTAAACAGTTCCCATAAGAAAAACCAGTATTATCAACCTTGCTGGACTTATAAATGTCAACAACTTAGACGGTGAAAACTGTATGTTTTCCATATTGCCTAAAATTGCAAAACTAGCTTTGTTGTATCTTTTTTCACTAGGAAATCTTATTCTAGATAGATGCACACTTTCAGAGAACATTCCGCTATTTTAAGGAACACTAAACTGCACAAAGTAAGAACACTACCACAAATCAAAATTTATTCATGATATTCTCTAGTTTGAGCAACAAATGGTATATCAATAACTTACATTTAAAAGAGAAACCAAATGTACTCCCACCAGAAACAGGTTTGCAGACATTTCAGCTATGTGGGAAGTTACATTGGACCTCCTAAAACCAAGAAAGAAAACCATATACATCTACATGTTTGAATTATCATCGAACAATCCTCAGCCATTTCTTCCTCTTACAACCAAGTCAGTAACTTGGTTTTTGTTTTCTATTACTCCTGCTTCTACATGAATAAGTCTCGTAGCACATAATCCACTCTCTCTTGCTACTTCCTAAGTGGTTAGACTGACTTCACATGAAAGACAGCAACATTGAAACCAATTCCTTCCTTTGGACCCAACCTCATTGGCCATAAATACTAAATCCAGTTTCTACATTGTTTTAACATTGAAAATAGTATTTTCCCTAGTTCTTTTATCATAAAAAGGCAGTAATCCATGCGCTATACTGTCAGCCTATAACTCCTTCAGAAGCCAAAACTTAACAATTTAAGAGCGATTCCGTTTACAAGCCCAGTCATAACTTCTCTCCATAAACCCAAAAAAAAGATACATAGACAAGCATTAATTGCAGTTGACTTCAGTCTATAATTCAAAAAGGCGTCCTACATAAGATATCAGGCATACAATTTAAACATTGTAAACTCAGTGACATCCTCTGAAGCATGTTGACATCCATCAGGTAATAAACTAATAGAATGCATAAACATCCAACCATTCAATAATCATCGGCCAACTATCAAGTTACAAAATCACAGAAGAAATCCAGATACTCTCACGAAAAGTGAAGAGAAAAAGGAAGTGTCCTCCAATTAAGTGAAAATATAACTTTTCAACCTATTCTCTCATCAGATCTGAAAACAATTTAAGAGAATCAGAAAATACCAAACAAGGGAATAAGTCAATACCAAAATTGCAAAGTTGAGTCTGCAATCTCCCAGTCTTCACTTGGAAATGCTACACAGCTGCCAAAGCAATAAACAGAAACTGAACAAGTATGTGAAAAAAAATAAAAATGCATGATAAGAGGATACCCTAAATAAATAAACTTGCAGGAAAGAAGCATAACCAACAGACTGCAAGGAGCACACTTTAACATCTGCATGCTCCCAGCTACATGCCCATTATAAGTTACTAAGAACTTATATGCTGACTGTCTAATGCCTAATAACTTCGGAACTCAATTCCACACAAATCACCAAACACACTGGCTTCAAGCAAAGTGTGATCAGCATATTTTAAGATGCTTGCCCACATGGTGAAGCATGTGAGGTAGATTCCAAACAAGTGTTATTACTGAAACAACTTCCAAATATAGGACCCAACAACAAATAAACAAAGAATAACAACAAAAAAACAGCAACAAACAACAAACAACGATATGCAGAAGTTAAAACATTGAGAAATCACCTCAAGAGGGCATCCGCCAGTGCAAGTGCCTCGGGACTTGCTTCTACAATCAGAGATGGTGCCTAATTAACAAAAGAAGTAAAAAAATATAAATCAGAAAGAGAGTTTAAGAAATATCAAGTCATAATTATACGATACATCTTTATCTCACTGTCAACAAAAGCAATAAAAAAAGCAAGAAATCTTCGGAAAAGAAATTAGTAAACATTAAAAAATCCTGCTAAGCACTTACAGCCTGTCCAATCTCGGACATCAAGCAGGCAAGACCCCCAATAACCTTCTCATCTCCATCAGTAAGAGCCGGTAGAAGTAGTAGTTCTTTAAGAAAAGGTACTCGGCATAACAAAGCCTGAGGTAGCCCCTGCAAAGCAAGCACAAGTTAATGTAGATTACCCTATTTGAATGAAATGTTTGCACTAAATTTAATCACAGCATAATTGTAAGAAAGTAGACTCCCAGTTTGCCTCGAAAATATGAGTTTATGGGAAGTAGCAACAATTTTCATTGATAAATAGATTATGACTTGGGCATTAGGATACAAGCAATGGACAAGTGGCTCAGTGGTCAATAATAAGAGAGCATCCCACCGTACCACCTTGCAGCGTAGATTCACTTCAAGAAAAAGAAGAAGAAGAAGGAAAGAATACCCATGGATACAAAAGTAAAACAAAAAGCACCACCTATTTGATATGGAATAACAACCGATGTAGACATTGTTTTGCTTGATAATTCAGATGGGACAAATAATTTGCCACCACTTAATTAAAAGGACAACAACATTTGCTCTAAAGGTGCCACTTTCTTGTATAACTAGGTAAATCACATATCTACTGACATCTAAACCATACACCAAAATATCTTTCACATAAACACTCTAACTTGGTGCATTAAATGAATCAAAAACGTTATAAACACCAGATCAAATAGATAAACAACAGGCAATGAAGAGGAATGTGATTACAAAATTTGTGCATACATGGTAGTACGAGCATCCAATATCATTCCACAGAGCAAGAGCATACCTCATGTCGACCCACGAGTTCAACAAGAACTTCAATGGCCACATCAAATGAAGATGGAACCTATAACAACCAGTATGATGACAAAAATCCACATTCATGCTATTATTGAACGCTTAAATAGAAACACCATGTCGATTAAACAAATGAAAATAATTATGAATATACCTGCAAAGAGTTGAAAACAAAATTAAGAAGTGGATGTGCTGCCAACGAGCCTTGGGAAATCTCTGTGAAGCATCCAGCTCGAACCTGAATGCTAGAATGTTGTCACAATTTGAAAATCATACATGTGCAACAACCATTTATATAAAATGAAAAGCATGCAAATTAAGCACAGAAATCCATTTTGTTCAGTTTCAAACTAGTGACATACAATCCAACAATTTTATTGAAAACAATAATGAAGGCGGTAATGCTGATTGTAGATAAAAATCTGCACTCAACTTTAAATCAGTAGAGTGAGCTATTGACATATTTTTCAACTATCTTACCCAACTTAGTAAGCAGCGTAGAATTTTTCTGTTCCTATCATGTAGCTGAACTGGAACACCACCATCAAACCTTTTATCAGATTGCTGCATAAGGAACTCAACAACCATGGGTGTGTGGGAGAGAAGCTGAATAAAAAAAAAAACAAGGACATTATTATTAGAAGATAATTAAGATACACCAAAGCAAACCGCACACATAACCAAATGCAGAGAAGAATCAAAGAAAAGACTAAATAAATAAGAAGGTAGAAACACACAGGGAATATGTGTCAAAACAAAAAGGAAAATCCTAAACCTCTTGGCCATACTGGCTTCTGTGGGCTGAACTTATATTACAATCAGAAGCTTGACTGTCAATAACTTCTTCTGGAAGAACAGTAAGCATCTCAAGAACAGCCATATTGCCATTATCCTGGCTCTGTAGATTCTGGAGACTGTAAAAGAGCTTCTCAATAGGTTTTCCATGCTCAACAGCACGAAGGATGAGAGCAGAGAGTGCAAGACAGATTTGAGTCAAAAGCTGTTATTTAGATAAAGCATAACTCATTACTGAGTGAAAAGAATAAACAAATCATTTTGAAAGGTGAATACATTGCAGCACACAGAATCCTCTCAGTGAAAGAACAGCTTAATTACCTGAGGAGGACCCAAACTAAATCTTTTGGCAGCCACAAGAAGAGCATTTAACAAAGCATCTTTAGCAGCTGACTGCAAATAATATCCTTCATTCTGAATCTGCATTGTGACATAGTGTGCAAGTATCATTCACTTAAAAAATGGAAGAAAATATTTTTTGTGAGAGAGTTCGCAGGTAATTTGAAACAATTGCATCGAATGTATCAATTAACGAAACTCCAATAATTCAAACAATTTTTATCTGTTGTCATATGGGTTTAATATTTGAAACACCAAAGAATTCAAGTCAATGCAACAGTAAATTTGGAATTACTCTTATTGTTGTCAACTCTTTAATCAAAATAATGCAACCACACTTCATCCTCCAAATAACTACAGGAAGAAACAATCCAAGCTAGCACACCAAGACCTTAACTACTGCAATAAGTATAGACGCTTGAAAAACTGTTTGTAAAACAAAAAAAGGAAAAAGAGAAATTAAATTTTCTACTTCCAAATATAAAAATGCTACAGTTATTGTATTTAAAAATCAGTATTTTCGAGGGAAAACCAATGAAAATGCATGCACGAGTAGGAGAAAAAAGACATGCTTTTTCGAAACCCTGCAGCGCAAAACACACATAAAACGACACGTTTTGACTTTCAGAGCAGTTGCTAGAAAATAACTTTACGAATATTGTATTTTCCCGCACGTAAAGCCTCCATTTTGTTAACAGAAAAACTGAAGAGAAAAAATGTTAATAGAAGGGGAAAAAAAAAGGCACGCAGCAAGAAGCGTAGGACTAGAATCGAAACCCTAGAAATTGACCTTTCGCTTAAGAATCTGAGCTGCGAAGAACTCGACTTCGAAATCGGCGAGGAAGGACTGGCGATTGGAGGTGAGGATAGAAGTGGCGATTTCCCAAGCAGCGTCGGTTTGCTGAAACTGAACGAGCCACTGATTCGCTGCTACGCGGTTGCATGATTCGGTGTCGTGATTCAAGACGTGAACAGCTTGCGCCACCTTGATTTGCAAGTCCATCTGCATCAAATGACGGCCGTAAAGCTATTTTAATAATAATAATTAAGAATAGTAATTACTCCTTGTCTGTTTGATTTCTTCTTAGCAATAACTTTTCCTCTTTCATCGGACGGCTACGAGCGACACAAATGAATCAAGTGTTCATGTTTTGCTGATTGATGATGATACATGGATTGAATAGATTGGATGGGAATGACAGAGGCATGGAGCTTTTTCTTTGATTTTAAATTTTTTTAATTAATTAATTTAATTTTACTTTCGAGATTGACCTGACCGTGACCAGCCACTACTGAGGCTCAACACTCCTACCAACTGAACGGGTCCGCAACTGGTTCATCGGTTTTCTTTTTTTTTTTTCTTTTTTTTAAAGAAATACTACAAACAAAACTGGGATGAAAAGTCAAAACAGGACTAAGATAAAATTGCAATTACAAAATCCAAATAAATACTACAAATATAACTCATCGGATGAAAAGACAAAGCGGGACAAAGATGAAAATTGCAAATAACAAAATTCAAAGCAAATAATTTTTGAATAATCACTTTCAGGCTTTCAGCTGCCCTCTAACAAGCGTATTTTGACACTGTTAAATGACCAACTTATACATTATACGGTAGCGAGGGCAAGAACGGAACTATATACACTCATAGAGCGTCCAAGGCCACACACCCTCGAGTTAAAAAAAAAAAATCAAATTCCAGAATAAAAAAAATAAAACTGAGCTATTTTATGTCATTCTTATGTTCAGCCCCCTCATTTTTTGCTCATTTTTGTTTTATCCCACAAGATTTTATGGTTTATCTATTAATCCCCAGTGTTGGCCTCTTCAATTTTATAAATTTTATGTTGTAAAGCAGTCAAATTCATAATATATCCATTATGGCATCAAAATAAAATTTTGGTTTCGTCACTAAAAAAAGAGTGGTGCTTCGCCACTTCTATTAGAAGCTAGGTCAGTTTTCTATTAAATAATATTGGCTATAACTATTTGTCATTCAGTAATAATTATAAAAGTGAATACAAAATTTTACTAATGTTTTTATATAAATAGTAGCTCAAAAATCCTCAATGATGGTACAAATAGATATATTCAATAACAAAAATTTTAACCATACTAGTGAAGAACCTAACAAATGATGGTCAATAATAATGATGATGGACCCATTAGCGGGCTATATCTAGCTATAGATGAGGAAAAATAATAATACTTTTATTAAAATTTACAAACTGTCATCATAGATATATTATAAACGGCTACTCAATATTAAGAATATATTTTCCTACTTGTTTATTTTGACTTTCTTTCTTTTTCGTGACTTTCACCGATCAATTACCAATAAAAGCCAAAATATTAGTGGTTCACTCCACTATCTAAACATTTTCATCTTACTTATAGATTCAATTTTTTTAAGTTATTCTCCCAACATAAGAAACTTGTACTTTGTTATTAAATTATCAAATTTTATTGATGATTGTTTATCTTATTATCAATTTTTTAAAATTTCATATTATGTTAGGGTTTGTTTTGGATAGAATTAGAGCTAGTATTTGAATTGTATTTTATTTTCTACTTTTTCAAATAATTATTTCATTTACAATAAATATTTTTTTAGAATAAGGCTCATAATGTCCCCTTATTAAGTGTATTTTATTTTTTCTACTTATTAAATTAAATGTTCACTTTACGACTTAAATTTAAAAGAAAAAATTTACTTCGGGGGTACTGTAAGGTCTTAGTTCCTGATAATAACAAACGGTAATTGATAATGATTATTATAGATATTATTTTCATATTTAATCATTAATAAAATATTATAATTTTTTTTAATTATAAATATTTAATATTAGCCTAAATGTGGTATACTATTGCCTTTTTACTTATGATTAGCTTATGTTTAAGGGATATAAAGTTAGTTTCGACATTAAAATGATACTTTTTATTTCAGAGAGATCAAAAGTGTTATTATGATAATTGAGAGGGTAGTTGGATATTATTTTCATTTTTTAAAAAAAAAATAAGCAGAGTAAAATTGAATGACCACAAACTCACTTGATTCTTGAACATATTTTAATTAAAAATTGTTAAATGTTTTATAAAAATTAAAAAAAAATGTCAATAACGAAATATTATTTAAGATTAAAAATAAAAATAAATAAAAGCAGCAAAACAAACAAGAAGGATACAAAGTACACCTGGTCAGCATTAACAGGAGCACAAAGAAGGAAAGATTAGGAGCTGCTTGTAGTTGGGGCTGTTATGGCTCTTCTTCATTCGTCGATGACTGCAACGCCACGCGCCTTCACCTGTAAATCAGTATCGGTGGGCAAAGTTGCATCCTTTCCACCTCCACTTGTGAATTTCGCATCTCCGTCATCTTACTCTCCGTGCTCCTTGACCGGCGTCACAAATAATCTCCGCCTGTTGGGGGTTAAGTCTAACAAAGCCACGACCTTTCGCTGCTTGGCTGCTGGTACCCTTCACTTTCAGTTTTTGCCTAAAATTTCCCCTAATTTAGCTCGGAAATTTAACTTGGCTTATCAAATTGAATTTGATTAGACAGTCAATTGTGTTCTACTTTGACCTGACAAAATGGGGTTTTTGTGATTGTAAGATTAATTCAACTGAGTTGAGGTTTATCATAAGTAGGCTTTGAGTTTGTAAATTGTTAAGTTACTGAAACGATTTCTTTTTTTTTAAAATTTATTTTTACGTATGAAAATAGTTAATTATAATATTATTTGTATTGATTAGTTTTCTCTTTACTGTTCTTTTGCTGAAACTTACATCAGAATGATGATATCTGTTTTTGTTCCTTTGTGTTACAGCTTTGACACCTGAGCTCAAGTCAACATTGGATAAAGTTGTTACAGGAAACAAAGTAGTTCTGTTTATGAAGGGCACGAAGGATTTCCCACAATGCGGATTCTCACACACTGTGGTGCAGATATTGAAGTCCTTGAATGCACCATTTGAAACGGTAAACATTCTAGAAAATGAAATGTTACGACAAGGGTTGAAGGAGTATTCTAGTTGGCCAACCTTTCCTCAACTTTACATTGAAGGAGAGTTTTTTGGTGGCTGTGACATCACAGTTGGTAAGCTAATGGATTTCTTGAATCTTTTAAACTTCAGCAGCACTATTTGGCTAGTTGTTTGTGATCTTTATGCCTTTTGTTCTGCTATCTAGTTCATGTCTATGAAGTGTGGTTGCTAAAGGCATTAGACTGCGGATATTTTAATCTTTCCTAACTTAGCGTGCTGATCATTTAAACCTTGTATTGTTTGTTAAATTTTTTTCAATTGATGCACTGGAACCTATTGATAAGGAAATCCAATATTGGAAGATATCAGAATTTATATTTCAAATAAGCATTTTACTTACTGGAACCTGTAGTTGTGTTTGCATACAAAAGATGTGAATGCGTGTGGACAATGCATTGAAAGGATATGATTGCATATGTTTCTCAAAATATGAAAGTTGATGGTTCATGCCCGTGATTTGGCCCTTGCCATGTAGTCAATGCTGTATTACAAGTTGTGATCCCTGATGAGTCCTTGGTCTGGTTCTTAAAATTAGGGATGCAAAAATAGCTAAAATCCTTGCCACATATATTTCATAGTTCAGACTCTTTTATAACAGAAAGATTATAGGTATAGACATCATAAACTTAATTGCAGAGTACTTGAACTCCGCATCTATCACTGACACGGTTTCTAACATTTTATTGTTAACAACAAATATGATGTTCGCTTTTGTGTATGTCTTGTAAATATATTTTAGAAAACTTAAATGAGAAGATGAATCAAATTTTAGTACAGTTTACACAAATTAGTGGCCTTATAATTATAAGGAATTGATTCATGTATGATGCATTAGTGAATTCATAGCCACTTTTCCCTGCAGAGAGTATGGATTCAGATTTGATGATTCATTTGAACATACTGATTTGGGGAAAGAAAACCGGACATTGTTTTCTTGTCTCCATGCGTGATGTTTGCAAGAAAATTCATAATGCTAGTTTACATATTACTTGGTTGTAAGTCAAGTACTCTTGCCTTTATATGGAAATTATTATATCTGGAATTAGGAATTTGGTGTATCCGGAGAGAATTTTACTTTAATAGTTCTCTTTTCTAATTGTTTCACCAACTTCAATCAACTGTTATACTTTTCGCATAAAGCATTTGAAAAAGAAAGAAAGAAAATTGGTAATGTGCGGCACCATTAACTTGGTTTTTCACTAATTTTAATATGTTAATACATGCCTTCATCAGTTCAACCAAGGAACTCAATTAAAATATTCAATGGATGTCACTTTGTGGACTGGAAAAGGAGCATCACTGGGTTTGTGAGTAGTAAAATAACTGCTTTACACCATTGAATGTAGAAATAAGTACAAATCTCTAAGAATATTTGAAATTTTATGAAATATCACAATGAATGAAAATTAAGAAAATTAGTTTCCTGTGTCACTGCAGCAGGTTTAGATTCAGTGTACAATTCATGTGCATAAATACACTGGAGCAAAATACACAACTTGGTCTTGGCTCTCAAGTTTTAGGAATGAGAATGGATTATTACTTTGTAGATAAATCAGCTGAGTTTTGATTTAGGAATTTACTTCTTGCAATAAGAATAGTTTCCTCTTTAAGTTTGTATTTTTTTATGTGGTCGTATTACCTTGCAGTTTCTAGCATGAATCTTAAAATCTTTGACGCCTTGTTTACTGACTTCTAATGTAATTCTAAAATCAATTTATTGTTTTGCTTCCTTATGTCTTGCGGCAGTTTGCAACATCTTCAGGATAATAAGCTATTAAGAATTGTCTACTGTTCTGATTTTTTTTTTAAAAAAAATTTACAGAGGCCTATAAGAGTGGGGAATTGCAAGAACTATTGGAGAAGGCACTGTGCACCTGAGACTCTTTTAGTTGGAAGAGGGCTATTATACTTGTGTACTTGCTTAGTGGTGATTAGAAAAAATCAACTGTTGTTTCTTGCTTGGTTCTGATTAAAATAAAAAATTGTATAAATGAACACAAACCCAAGTTTATTATTACCTAATAGCAGCTACGATATTGATTATTGAATGAAAAATCATTTGTCAAGTTGCTTTATTGAGTTTGAGATAAGTAGATAAATGAAATGTTTGTTGTTTAACTTCGGACTTGTTACACTTAACCTTAATGTCTGAGAGATGAAAATGTAACTTTCACAAATGATCTGTGTAATTTAATTATCTTTAGATGTGAGTTTATCGGAGTTATAAGATGAAGACTGCAAAGGATGTACAATTGATAAATATAGTCGTGGTCACATCATTCAACATACTGAAATTAAAGAGAGTGGTCACATCATTCAACATACTGAAATTAAAGAGAGAAATCAAACCGGATGCTGAAATGGTAAAAGATTTACAGGTTAGCTTTTATCTTTTTCCTGGGATTCCTGCTGATCTTGCGGGCGGTGTCTAATGGAACATGGATTGTGTGGTCAGAGCAGGTACAATTTCGCAAAACACGTACAGTTTCTTCACTTTCTGAAGTTGTAACGCCAGTCTCAGTCACGCATATGTTCCGCTGGAGTAATGTTATGAACGAGCAAGGATCTGTTTGTGCAACAGCTGTGTGCTGCTTTTCTGATAGCTAAACGACATTTGGAGCTGAAGACGGAACAAGAAGCCAAAAGCTTTTGTAACCGCAGCTCCCACAATGCGCTATAAGTACCCACAAAACCACCCTAGAGAAACCATAACCGAAGGCAACACAAAAACACCAAACACCTTCAAAATCCTCGCGCATCATTAGAAAACATGAAAGCCGGTGTGGTTCTTGCTGTGATATTAATGGCAGCGATCGTCATGGTGGAGCGAGGCCAGGCCGCTATAACCTGCGGCCAAGTTGACTCCTTTCTAGCTCTTTGCTTGGCATATCTGACCGGGGAAGCCAAGCCATCTCGGGCATGCTGCACTGGTGTCAAGTATCTGAAAGACAACACTCCAACAACTGCAGACAGGCAAGCTGCTTGTAAATGCATCAAAGATGCGGCAACTCGCTATCGTGGCATCAAGCTGGACAAAGCTCGTCAACTCCCTAAAGAATGTGGCGTTGACATTGGCGTTCCCATCACCCCCGATATCGACTGTAGCAAGTGAGCTTTAATTTGCTTCTCCACTCCATTTCAGTATTCATTATCTTACTCTATATATAATTGATATTTTTAACCTGCATTCTTATCAATAGAAAAATCAATTCGGCTTTGTTTTGGCAGAATTTCTTAGAACCCCGACGGAGGCTTTGAGCTTGTGCGTTGAATAAACATCTCTGCCAGCTGGAGAAAACACAGCACAATTAGTATACATGATCTAATTAAGCTTGTTAATTTATGCTTCTTGCTGAAGAACTTTTGTATCGGGATACTTGTAGTGCATGGTGTTTTAGCACATAATTAGCGTTAATAAAATGAGAGTTATTACCTCTACCCAACATTAATCATGTTAAAAAAAAAAAGAAAAAAAACTGTCATCAATTTTCAGCAGCACGTTAACGGTATTGATAAACGGTCATGATATCTACGTGATTTAGTAAATATTAATTAGACACAATAGCATATGATATTAAACTTAAATTAATAAATGCTGTCACCTTGGACCACAGAGACAGATCCGAATACTACGTGAACGTGAAACCCAATTCAATGCAGCATTGATATGCGATTTTTATTTCTTAAAAAGGAGGTATAATAAAAAAACAGACCAAATATAAAATTGTAAAAAACGAAACCAGAAGCCTTGTTTACAATTTACATATTCCCTTTCAGAATTCTACGTTGAAGGCAATTAAATGAATATGATAATCACATTTTCAGATCTGCATTACTCTAATCTTCACACCGTCGTCGACGTTTCAACCTGAATTCAACGGCCAAAAGCTCTGATTGATTTGATTGATTGATTGCTGTGAAGAATTGTTTTGAAACGCCTTCGTTTTCGGCAAACAGAGCGATGAAAATTGGATTGTAACAGATATATATAAGTATAATAAATGGCTGATTCGGGGGAGTACGAAGGAGACGACGACGGGAGCGTGAGAGAACTCTGCGCGAATGGCGCGTGCATGAAAGCAGCTGAAGTCGAGGCCAAACTCGACGAAGGCAACATTCAAGAGGCCGAATCATCGTTGCGCGAAGGCTTGTCCCTCAATTTCGAGGTTCGTTTATTTTTAATTCAATTAAAAAAGTTAAAGAAGATTAATTTTTTACATTTAATTACACGACACATTTTATTTCAAATGTACGGTAAAATAAAGATCTCTTTAGGCTGTATGATTTATCGTTTCTGGAATATTATTATTTAAAAGGAAGCAAGAGCTCTGCTTGGAAGATTGGAGTATCAAAGAGGAAATGTAGAAGGAGCGCTTCGTGTGTTTGATGGCATTGATCTTCATGCGGCAATACAGCGGCTGCAACCTTCGTTTTCTGAAAAATCGGCTTCTAAAAAGTGTCGTTCACGCAGTGATTCTCACGTTTCAGTCTCCCAGCATGCTGCTAGCCTCGTGCTTGAGGCTATTTACTTGAAGTCTAAGTCCCTGCAGAAGCTCGGAAGATTAACAGGTAACTTAATTTAGTTTCTCAATATTACCTTGTTGTATACACTGTTCTCATTTTGGGAATTTGCTTGCAGAGGCTGCTAATGAATGTAAAAGTGTGCTCGACGCAGTGGAGAGGATATTCCAGCAGGGGATACCTGATGCACAAGTGGATAATAGATTACAAGAAACGGTTAGCCGTGCGGTGGAGCTACTTCCGGAGCTCTGGAAGCAGGTGGGTTGTGATCATGATGCGGTTGCTGCTTATAGACGTGCTCTGCTTAGTCAATGGAACCTTGATAATGAATGCTGTGCGAGGATTCAAAAACGATTTGCTGTGTTTTTGTTGCATAGTGGGGTGGAGGCTGGTCCCCCCAGTTTGGGTTCTCAGGTTGAGGGTTCCTATGTGCCTAAAAATAATCTGGAAGAGGCCATTTTACTTTTGCTGATTCTGATGAAGAAATACCACCTTGGTAAGATCAAATGGGATCCGGCTGTGATGGAGCACCTAACTTATGCACTCTCTTTGTGCAGCCAAACTTCTATTTTAGCTAAGCAACTTGAGGAGATTATGCCTGGAGTGTTTCTTCGCTCTGACCGTTGGAATGCATTAGCTCTTTGCTACAGTGCAATAGGACAAAATGATGCTGCCTTGAATCTGTTGAGGAAGTCACTACATAAACATGAACGACCAAACGACCTCATGGCACTGCTGTTAGCTGCCAAGATCTGCAGTGAGGATTGTCATCTTGCTGCTGAAGGGATACAATATGCAAGGACTGCTCTCAGTAATGCTCAGGGGAAGGATGAGCACTTGAAGGGTGTAGGTCTACGGATGTTGGGTCTTTGTTTGGGAAGACATGCCAAAGTTTCTTCCTCCGACTATGAAAGGTCGCGTCTGCAATCTGAAGCATTAAAGTCTTTGGATGGAGCAATTACTTTTGAAAATAACAATGCAGATCTATTTTTCGATTTAGGTGTTCACTACGCAGAGCAAAGGAATTTAAGCACTGCTTTGCGTTATGCAAAGCAGTACATTGATGCGACGGGTGGCTCTGTATTAAAAGGTTGGAAATTGCTTTCTCTAGTTTTGTCTGCTCAACAGCGGTTCTCAGAGGCTGAGGTGGTCACTGATGCTGCTTTAGATGAGACCACAAAGTGGGAGCAAGGACCTATTCTTAGGCTGAAAGCAAAGCTGAAGATCGCACAGGCACTCCCTATGGATGCTATTGAAACTTATCGTTACCTCCTGGCATTGGTTCAGGCCCAAAGGAAATCTTTCGGTCCTCTGAGATGTCTTTCACAGGTTAGATTCTCCATCATTTTACATGATTTTCTTTATCTTAAAGAGATTAATGTCCTTTTAGTTCGCATTTATATTTAAATTGCAAGTATATGCTGTATGTTTTGTATTATTAACATAAATGGTGCATATATTGTATAATTTCATGATCTTGGAATGCTGCAGGAGTGAGTATCCTGAAGCAATTTTTATTGCTTCTAAGTAGTGCAACACAATGGTAATTGGAGCTTGTAAAGTTTTATGAATATGATTATCTATGATTATATAGCTATAAGCCCACAATTAGAGATATTACAAGAATATGATGTCTTCGGTTTTGATTGAATTACTCGATCCAGCTGTTTCAACTATTTACGTTTCAAGTTAAAAATGAATTTGCTACTACACGATCACCCTACAAGATCTAGGAAGAATTATTGGTGCTGGTGGAAATGGCTGAGTTGGTTTGGTTGCTCCCTTTGAATTTGCGAGTTAACTTATCTATAGTATGTGAGAAAAAAATGACAAAAAGCTCTACAGCATTGCAGTGATCTAGTAGCAATTTAAAATGTGTAGTTCCTGAGTTCTATTTCAAGTTGTACTAGCCATTCTCTTCCTTTCTCTCTTTTAGTTTATTTCAATTTCCATATGCCGTAATCATCAGTTTTCAATTTCTTTTTCTTCTGAGGACAGTTGCTTCCAAATTCATTATTAACCTTTTGTAGCTTATGATAGATCGAGGATGATAAAGTCAATGAATTTCAAGTTTGGCATGGTCTCGCAAATTTATATTCAGGCCTTTCACATTGGAAGGATGTTGCAATATGTATGGGAAAAGCCAGAGAGTTGAAAGCCTACTCTGCTGAAATGCTGCACACAGAAGGCAAGAACTGGAACTTTATTTTAACATATGAATATCAAATCTGAACCTTCATTTTCTACATGCTTGGAAAGTGACTTCACTAGCAAGGTTCTTGAAAACATTTTCTTTCTTTTTTCTTTTTGGATCTTCCTGTCAACTGATAAAAATGTCTCCAAATTT
This sequence comes from Citrus australasica, assembly GCA_029618585.1. Lineage (NCBI taxonomy): Eukaryota > Viridiplantae > Streptophyta > Magnoliopsida > Sapindales > Rutaceae > Citrus > Citrus australasica. The sequence goes on along the minus strand of JARCIV010000002.1, from coordinate 7,454,576 downwards.
TTTACTGCCATCTGCTTGAAAAGAGGACAATAGCAGTAACTCAACGTATTTCACTCTGCTTCCTTGCAGTTTCAATGAATTAGAGGATTTGTATGTTTATGTAATGTCAACTGGTGGGTACACAATTTTGCATAGATAATGTCAATTTAATATAAAACTTGTCATCTTCTTGTTTAATTCTGCCAGGTGTTATGCATGAAGGATGTGGGCAAACACATGAAGCTCTGCGTGCTTATATCAATGCTCTTTTAATCGAACCATCTTATGTGCCCTGCAAAGTACTGGTCGGCTCTTTGTTCTCAAAGTTGGGCCCAAAGGCATTGCCTGTTGCAAGAAGCTTACTATCAGATGCATTAAGGATAGAACCTACCAATCGTAAGGCTTGGTATTACTTGGGGTTGGTTCATAAAGACGATGGACGAATAGCTGATGCCGCAGACTGCTTCCAGGCAGCCTCCATGCTTGAAGAATCTGATCCAATTGAAAGCTTCAGTTTTATTGCTTGACTGGCTCCAATATATCAAAGGTTTCGCCTTTTGTTTTACTTTTACCATTTGATAATCTCTTTTCTTTTAAAATCTATGGTTCATTCTAACTCTCCCTTATCGCTTTTGCAGTCAAATCTTCACCTTTGTGTAACATGTCTTCAATGCACGACTTGAGAAGTCCAGTGCTCAAGGATTGTTTTGTGGATTTGTTCCATTGGTGATTATGGGTATTTTCCCAGTTCATTATTTAAGACACCTCGCCGTAACGAAGGTCTCGGCGAAAATGAGGGACTCAGTCACTGAAGTTGATGTAGGGAAACAAGAACAGAGAAAGAAGAGGTAAATTTTAGTTGCTCAATCCAATTGTAGGATGAATACTAGTACTAGAGATTTGTAAGCAATGTATGGGTTAATCTGCAATCATTGCCCGGCTGTGTAAATTTTTTTTGTTTAAGAAAGCAATTGTTGCTAAATTATAGTAACATATTCTTTTCCCCCTCTTTGTTAGTTTTTTAATTTTTTTCCCTCATTTGTGCTATTTTTTCAGTCATGTTGGTAACAGATGGAACTGTAAACAGAAGATCTTATTGATGTGGTTTGTAAGGACGAATCAAAATTTTAAAATGTTAAAAATTTGGAAAATTTCGGGCAACTGGCGTTAAATTATCCTTGCGCCTCTCAATCAATCATAAACTCTGGTGCAACGCATAAAATTTCTTATGTAAGTATTACGCTGTGATTGGCTCAATAAATTACATTTTGCATGAATTCAAATATTCAATAGTGAGTATAATCAACACGTTAAGACAATAAAAACGTTGACCTTTTTATTTTTATATTTTTAGTAGTTAATTATCTAGTTCAATAATAGCGTAAAATTACTAATTTATTATATTTTATTAAATAAATCTCTATTATCAGTTTTTTTTTTAAAAAAAAAAATTGAGCAGTGGTTTCATGATGTAATTTTTGCCCCTCGAGCGTCAATCGTGAACGATTCTTTTTAACCATTTTTTTCTTTTTACAAAAACAAAGAGGGAGACCCGAAAACAGTTTCGGACCGTCCGGTTCACCTATGATTTTACAGACCAGTCGGTCCAAACTAATAGGATAAGATAACTTATAGAACCCGAAAAATCTCAAAACTGGTTCTGCGATGAAATGAGTAACAGAATAACGAAGCTTAAAAAATTCAAAGCTTAGTTTTAGCATCATAAGAGCTCAATGCCTCAAACTCTGTTCCTCAAGCCATTCATTTCACCTTCTTCAATTAGATTCAGGTTTGTTCTTTTAACTTTTTTCATTTTCTTTTGTAATCTTTTGTGATAAACCCTTACTAAACCCTCCCCAAGGATCATTGAAAACAAAATTAAAGTTCAATTTTTCACTCAAAAGAAGCAAGAAATCATGTTGGGTTTTATCATTTTTACAATTGATTTTAAAATGCTAGCAAGTTAGCGCCTTTACTTTTGCAATTAATGTTTTAGCCAACAGAATGTACTGGTTAGTCCACTTGATGCCAATTTTAAAGTTCACCGGAGAGTTGGGGTAATTTGCATGGGCATGTTAGCACCGAGAAAGTTTATGCAGAAGAGGAGGAAAGTGGAAGTGTTCAAAGATGCAGCTGATGAAGCTGAGAAGAAGAATTGGAGGAGACTGATGAATCAAATTGAAGAAGTAGGTTCTGCTGTTGCGGTGCTCAGAAGTGAAAGAACCAGAGGCCAGCCACTTCCAAAAGATCTTGTTTTGGGCACGTTGGTTAGATTAAAGCAGCTAAAGAAGTGGAATGTTGTTAGTGAGGTAATTTAAAATATTTGTCAATCTTAATCTTTAATATTTTCGTGGAACCCTGTAAGAGATAGCATGTTGATTAAGTTCCTTCGTTTCTAGGTGCTCGAATGGCTTCGGATTCAGAGTTGGTGGGACTTCAATGAAATGGATTTCTTGATGCTTATTACAGCACATGGAAAGCAGGGGGACTTCAACAAGGCTGAGAAGGTTTTAAGTTTTATGAACAAGAAGGGTTATGCGCCAAGTGTTGTGTCTCATACTGCTCTTATGGAAGCGTATGGAAGAGGAGGCCGATACAACAATGCTGAGGCTATATTTCGAAGAATGCAGTTATCTGGCCCCCGACCTTCTGCTTTAACATATCAAATTATACTCAAATTATTTGTTGAGGTAATCAGCTCTGTCAAAGTGTTTATTTTCACCTTTGTTGTATGAAATATCTTAATAAGTAGATTGTGTACAAGAGAAGAAATTTACATGATGCCTTCTAATAATTTGTAAATAATTGAAATAAATCAAAAAGAGGTCTTGTCCTGGGTTTCCATTACATAGATATAATTAGGTACATAAAGCGTATAATGGGAAGAATTAAGGAACCAAGAAATCTTGGTTTTACTACATCAAGTTGGTTTTGGAATCATAGCTGAGACAGACTTCACATACCTCCAGTGAAAATTGAACCTACAAATTAACCAATTATGTGATGGGTACTCTAATAATTCAGATGTTCGCAAAACCTGAACATGATTTTCTTGTGCCAATTAGCAAATATTACCAAAAGGATATGTTTAAGACGATCGGGAATGATTATTGCCCAAAAGTAAGACTTGCATCCATTTTTCTTCGAATTGACTAGACATTCCGTAATTCATGCCTATAAAACTAAGTTTCCATTGTGCAATATTGGCACTACTGCAGGCTAACAAGTTTAAGGAAGCTGAAGAAGTTTTCATGACACTCTTGGATGAGGAAAAATCACCACTGAAGCCAGACCAGAAAATGTTCCACATGATGATCTATATGTATAAGAAAGCTGGGGGTTATGAAAAGGCTCGTAAACTATTTGCATTGATGGCTGAGCGAGGTGTTCAGCAATCTACAGTCACTTATAATAGTCTTATGTCATTTGAAACTAATTACAAGGAGGTTTCAAAGATCTATGACCAGGTAAAACTTCCAAGTTTTATGTGATCTTTATTTTCCTTCATATTTTGGGATTGGCTTGAAGTATATATGGTCATTGACGGTCTTCACCAGATGATTAGATCTGGGGCTAAGACCTTACTGGAACTGACCTGACATGTTCTTGATTAGCTGCTATTTGCCACTCTAACCATAGAAAAATTATTAATAATCTTCAAAGACGGGATTTATAGAGTATGTCTTTTTTTTTTTCCCCTCTCTCTCCTTGGTTCACCCACCCAGGTGAAAAGTTTAAATTGGTAATAGATAAAATTTTACATTACCTGAAGAAGTTGGCAATGAATGGATTCTGACATGTCTAAATAGACATTAGCTGGTAACATTGTACCATGCTTGTTACATGCGGTCCTTGCAAAAATATGTACGAGATCTTAAGGAGGTAGATAGAAAAGTGTACTGACATATCTAAATATGCACAGGCTCGCAACATTGTCCATGCATAGTAACTACTAGGTTATGCACTATCTATTCTCTACGCATGTGTGTGTGTGCGCTGACCCGCATACTCGCACACAGCATCGCTGACCCACATACTCTAGTTAGGAGAACTCTTATTACTTTCTGGTCAGCAAGTCTATATATTTCATCAATACCAAAATGACTAAAAGCTTGAGATAAAAATTTATCATACTGCTCATGTCAGACTGTATGTCCATTGCCAAGGGGTATGTGAGTACTTTACTTAATCTTCCCAAATATTTATTCTTACCCTCTCTTTCTACTTTTTTGGGTTTAATAACTTAGTAGATATTTATCTGATCTTTAATGATCACCCCCTTTCAGATGCAAAGAGCTGGTCTTCAACCTGATGTGGTGAGCTATGCCTTACTCATTAATGCTTATGGGAAAGCTAGAAGGGAGGAAGAAGCTCTAGCTGTTTTTGAAGAAATGCTGGACGCTGGTGTCAGGTATGCAGGAACTGAAATTATTGCTATTGTGATAGGGGGAACCCATGGAGTCAAGCAAGGCAACTGTACTTGAAGAAAACTAGATTGGTCAGAGGGGATTCTTCAAACACAAAAGCACACAGATGTTAAAACCAAAAAAGTATTTCTTGGCAACAAAACCCTCAATTGGAGATGAGAAGCACATGATGTATAAAAAGTTTTAGCCAAAAAGAGTGCTGGCATGACAAACGGGATATCTGATGCAGAAAGAAAAATCTATACATTAAAACAAAAGAAGCTACCGCTCAAAATATAATCAAGCTTTCTAGCTGTATATGTTTGTTTTATTTTCTCTGAAACCTAGTCAAGTTAATCTCCAAAAGTTTTTGTGATTTAGTCATTTGTCTCCTAGATGCCCCCACACTACTTGTGCATTGGACAGAGAGTATCTAGTTGGTGGGAGGCCTACCAAAACCCATCTTATTGCTATTGTACTATGTACTTCACTCTTACCCAACCATGGCTCCATTACAAACTTCACCTAATATTCGCAGCCTTCTCTGAAGTCATCATGGCTTAGATGGGTAGTACAGTAGTTTTGATTTCCTGGGTCTGTGATTTAAAGTTTGACCTCCTACCATACCACAAAAATCTAACTACTTATATATTCTTTTCATTAAATTTGCCTCCTTACTTTCGCCATTGGAAGCTCAAATATTGTTTCATTTTGTCTCTTTGTCAGACCAACCCACAAAGCTTATAACATTTTGCTTGATGCATTTGCAATTTCTGGAATGGTGGATCAGGCTCGGACTGTGTTCAAGTGCATGAGAAGGGACAGGTAAAATATCTTAAAATTCACAGCAAGTTGAGGCTTATTATTTTTATTTCTTTTACTCAATAACCTTCAGTCATGGACTCTTTTAGGGAAAGATCCTCATGAACTACTAAGATCATTAAAACGAACTATTGTACCCATAAAATTTTGAACTAATTACCATCTAATCAGTAAGATTCTTCAACTTTTTTTCTCTTTTGTTCAATTGACTAACCTTTGCCATTAAGGAGGATGGAGTTCAAAGTTAGACTTTTATCTTGTTCTTTGCAGTTGATTATTCCGATAATGGATCAAGTCCCAACACAGTGCAATCTTTCCTTTTATTTTTTCTGCAGATGCTCTCCAGATATTTGCTCATATACAACTATGTTATCAGCTTATGTGAATGCATCTGACATGGAGGGTGCTGAAAAGTTCTTCGGGAGATTGAAACAAGATGGATTTGTACCCAATGTGATAACCTATGGAACATTGATTAAAGGGTATGCTAAGGTAAATAATCTTGAAAAAATGATGGAGATATATGACAAAATGCGAGTGAATGGTATCAAACCCAATCAAACAATCTTCACGACAATTATGGATGCATATGGGAAGAACAAGGATTTCGATAGCGCGGTTGTTTGGTATAAGGAAATGGAATCTTGTGGTTTCCCTCCTGACCAGAAGGCAAAGAATATTCTCTTGTCTTTAGCCAAAACTGCAGATGAGCGAAATGAAGCTAATGAACTTTTAGGAAATTTCAATCACCCGAACAATGAGCCAGGGATTAATGGATTATCTATGTCTGTTGATGAGGAAGATGATGACGATGACAATGATGAGGACGGTGATGATAATATCTACCGTGATGGTGATGGTGATGACAATGAAGATGATGCAGAAGTGACCATTGCTTGTTCTGGAAAGGAAGATGAATTGATATTTTTTAATGGTGATCATCAGCGAAGTCAAGAAGGGCTACATACTCTACAAACAGTTGACTTGTGAGTTCGGGTGTTTCATTTTCTGCAATACAGTTAGGATACTTCACCTCGAAAAGTTGGTTCAATTAGATTAGTCAGTCTCTTCATGTAAATATGTACTCGTTAAGGGGCAAATTTCATGTAAAATCAATCAATTTTGAATTGTATGTGTAGATCATCATATGGATGAACCCATCAACTTTACTTTCTGAGGTTTTGATAAAGTTTTTCTTAACAATATCAGAATGTGAAATGGTTCTTAAACATGATTAGACTTCTTTATAGGTCGTTCTGTTCACTGCAGGATGTCCGGTGAAACCATGTTGATGACGAGAGTGCTCCTATTTAATTTCTCAACTCCAATTTTCGGTTCATTTGAGATTCTGAAATTGGCTAGAAGCCTGCAACTGATGTAAGAAGTAAGAACAATGGAAAGGGAAAAAATTGCGATTTGGCCCCCACTTTTATTTTACAAAGTTCACATCTATCTATATATATATATAAAGTTGGGATTTAAGGAGGTAATGTGGCATCACCATTTCTTATCTTTGTATATTCTCTATTATCTAATAAATAGAGAAATTTTCTTTTAAATTTAGCTTTTTATCTTCTCATAATTAATTTGATTGTTATTACACAATAACAATTATGTAAAGATTTTAATGAAGCATATTCTTTATAATGAACATCTAATGAGGAGTGCTATGAATTTATTAAAATAAATGTAGATGTTCATAACATATATCTCTTAGTCTCTCCACTATCTCTCATTAGCAACCTTTAGCTTCCCTATAACTCCCACTATCTCACAATGAATTATGATCTATAATTTTTCATTAATTTCATAGAGTGATTATGTAACTATAAAATGAGAACTTATCTTTTTGTTTTGTACACACACAATTGGAATGAATAAAATCACTATATAATATATTATCTCATTTTATTCTTTATCTTGCGTTGCTTCTTTATTTGTATTGCTGGCTAATAGTTTTTTTTTTATTTTTTATAAAGCTGCCTCATCTTAAAAAAAATTAATTCATAATTTTTATCAGTTTCATCAAGTGTAAAGTAAGAGAAAAAAATAATACTAATTTTTTTTTTTAAAACCGCGTGAAACGCGGTTCTATTTTCTAATTTATACATAAAAGGAGGGCTCTGATAACATGCCATGTGGGGCTGATTAGCACAGTTATGTTACAGCCATAAAGTCTATTGTCTCCCATTGGAAGACTTCTTTAACCGCTCGGCGGCTTTTTCAACCTACAAATGCAGTAACAATTGTGATAAATTGCTGATAATTACGTAACATAATTCATAAAACCAAGATGTTACCTCAGCATTCCAATTTGTTCTGGCAGTGAGAATATTTATTGTTTGTAAGAGAACCCCAGCAATCATTCCCCACCAAATTCCCTGAAAATTAGATCAATAAGCATCCAGTTTCATTATCAATAATCAATCATTTAAATCCAATTCACATAAAAAAAAATGTAACAAGAAATGAAGATCTTCAACTTACTACTACTCCTATGTTTGTTTTGAAGCCAAGTACATATGCAATTGGGAGACCAATTATATAGTAACAGGCTAGATTAACATAAGCAACTATAGCTTGCCATCCACTCCCAATAGCCACACCTGCAAATTAGACAAGGAAGAAAAAGCTTAAACCAATGGCAAGATGAGGCACAATGCCACCATCATTTTATATTACATTACCTGAAAGTATAGGTTGAATGCCATTGAGGAAAACAGAGATGGCAAGCAGAGGTGTCAAATCGGAAACAGCTTGGACAACCTCAGAATTGCTTGTGAAGAGTTTACTTAAATCAGCTCGGAAGATCAAAACAATTGCACTGAAGCCTACACTGATGAAGACGCTATTCGCATTCACTACAAATACTGAAAATTTTGCAACTCTTGGATGAGCTGCTCCTAGTTCATTACTCACCCGAACACTGCAATCAGATTGAAAAAAAAAAAAATAACATCACGCTTTTAGATGGAAACCAAACTACTGGAATATCTATATTTGCAGCATAACCAACCTGGCTGCTGCAGATAAGCCCAACTTAGCATTTATGTCCCAGTTGAGGTAATTCATGCTGAAATTAATGAAGCACCACTATGAAAGTATCAAAAGTTTGCTATCTCTAAAATGTATGTTGAAGAAGAATAAGGGATGGATGAAGATACCAAATGGTGATTGCGTCTAGTGAGATTGTCGGATTAGGGAGGAGTCCTGATACAAGTGCCAGTCCTTGATTGTACCAAATCTCCAAACTAAATCAATGAACAAATAAATTAATATGTAAGATCAATCATCAAGAAAATGGCACAGCAACTCCCATGACACTGCTTAAAACCTTATGGAATGGTATATGAGGTTTGGAGTTTAAATCCTGCTCACGTAGATTTATACAGAAAAGATTAAAGGTGGGAGAATTTGTACAAACCAAAGCATGACAGCTGAAGCAACAGTGAGCTTGAAGTAAGGGCAAATCCCTGTAAACGCTTTAACAGATAAGCCAGTCCAGGTTTCTTTGCAAGAGGGGCTTAGGACAATGTAAAGAGCATTGATAATGACAAGAAATTAACCACCAAGAGAGACTCAGCGTTAAAGCTATTCCCATAAGGCCAAACTTCAAGACATAAACGGCAATCCAAGTCAGAACAATGTGAAGCAGAAACGCCCCAGCAGCCATAGAGGCCAAAGGATTTACTATATTTTGTGCTTGAAGAAACCGCTGCATAGGGCAGCTAAGAGCAAAGGCAGAAATTTGAGGAATCAAGCCGCGGGCGAAAATTTGGCCTTGCTCTGCTATGCTTTCAGATTGCCCCATTGCTCGAAGAGTCGGACCTGAGTACCAATACAAGAATGTGAGAATTACAGCTGCTCCCAAATGCAGTACCATTGCTCTTTGGCAGATGATGCCCATTGCAGCATATTTTTTAGCTCCATTAAGCTTGCCCACAGATCGTTTGCACAGCACTAGCCATGCCCAACTGTATTAAGTGTGGGTAGTCAAAACAACCAATATATTGATGATATTATGATTATGAGAAATAAATAATGCATGGATACCATGATTCCATAGGCAAGACCCTGAATCCCCACGCTAGCTATGGAAAGCACCAGCGAGCTCTAAAGCACCCAAGTGACCGGTAAACATTAATGTGACAAAAGTGAGCATGTAATTAAAGATGGAGACAACTATAGACGCCCCAGAAAGGAGCCAGAGCAGCCTCGATTCCCACCCAAAAAGCCGAGGCCACCACCGAAATGCCACCCGCCGACGTTCCAAAAACTCCTCGATCACATCAGACGACAAGCCGCATATCCTGCTGCTGGCATGTGAGTAGTCGTCCAGTGGCTACGCTAGCAACCTCGTTTCATAATCTGCAGAGACCATGGTAATAACTAATTACGTAACCAGACGAAATGAATAGTTAATGATGATGAATAGCTATATATACACAAGTTTTGTTCGTGAAGTTGTTGCAATAAGACGAGTTGCTGAAGCTAACGCTCGTGCTGTTCAATGTCACCTACATTTTTAGCGGGATCCTGCTGACACGTAGGTTTATGGCCGGTAGGTTTTTACCCGCGTGGTTTTTAGAATTACGGTTTTCACTTATATATATAAAATATTATTTATTTTTGGCCTGGTGTTTTAAGAATATACGACAATATATTTGATAAGAGTCCTGCTATTTAAACTTTTGGACGATAAAAGGGACGACAGAAACGTGGGTCTCTTTGTCTGTTGCTTCAACTCCATTTATCATCCTTTGTGTGTTACTTTTTTATTGAAAAAATAAAATAATAAAAAAATATATTAAAATAATAAAAAAGATCAAATTAAGTTGTCTTTTGCTGATTACATACCTAATACTATTAGTTCATCATATTCATCCATATGTATGTATAGTATATCAGTGAGAAGAGAACAACAATGACCTGTCATCATCAAATGCTCTATTTTGCTAAGTTCTTATTATATTTCGACTTAACATCTCTGCATTTAGCACAAGATATTATATCCATTTCCAAGGAATGCATAAACATCTTGAGATTCTTAAGATTAGTAGAAGCTTTGCCAAGCATTTCTCTCCTCCACTTTCTTACTAAACAATAATGTCCATCTCTTATGTCTTTCCCATCCTCATCGTCCAGAATCATGCAGTGCAATATATTAAGCTGTTTCAGGTACTTGGATCCCCTTTCCAAGAGAATCCCCAAAGTTGTGTTGTACAAAACTTCGATAAATCCAACACTCGAAGTCTAGGAAAGCCTTCAACAATACAGACAACTTGCCTCTCTGTAATTCTCCCGTGAACACCAAGCTCCACAAGATTCAGGGCATACTTCTTCAGCAATGAGCATTTCAAAGCCAAAAATTATAACAAATACAATATTTTCCTGCTTTTAGATTCAAATTGTGTTAAGAGATTAACACCCGCATGCTACCTATTTTGCTATTTTTGAGATTTCTGGTACCATTTGTTTTGATAATCAAGGATTTGTATCCAAATTACACATAAAACACATGTGCTCAGTATTTCGATTTATGTCGCAATCTCCCAGTGTCAAGTAGCTAGCTACCGTTCACGTTCCACAGATTATTTTTCACATTTAATTAGAAGCCTGAAGCGGTTGTAGATGAAGAAGACTCAATCATGTCCGTTGTAGATCTGGGCTGGGCGAGAACAAGAAGTGGTCGTCGTCCGGTAATAAGAAGCGGACATCGTCCGGTAACGAAGCAAATGGGGCTGGCCGAGAAAAAAAAAGAAGGGGCTGGGTGAGAACAAGAAGCGGGGATTAACGAAGTGCTACCGTTTCCAAACAAGGAAAATGAGTAGAGGGGCTATGGAGATGAATGCGCGTAGATTGAGGCTGAGCTGGTGGCCAACGAGAATCGTACTTTGCTAACCAAGCTTGTCAAAGGGAGGGAAAAGCACCAGCCAACCAGGAATGATGACCAATTGCTGGGGGTCGATTTCCTCTTCCTTCCAGATGAACGGAAAGGGAAGAACGAAGGAGAGGAGTAAACTAAGGACTGAAAAACTGGCTGGGGAGGGAGGAGATAAAAAGCTGAAATTTGTTAAAGCTTTCCATTTCTAAATTCTTTATTTTATTATTTATTATGGGCCCATGCAAAACTAAAAAAAGACTAAGGAAACACGTGAAACGGCAGTGTGCGTTGCGTTTATGTCGTCCTTTAGTCTTCTTTTAGTTCCTTTATCATTTTCCATTTGATAAATCTCGAGGAGACAGTCAAGTTGATGTGAAAGTCTTAATGTTATACGGATATTATTTTTTTTTAACTTTTTTTCCACATGCATGGGAATATAATTTTGAACTCTCTTATACTTTTACAGATTTTGTGTCACTTTTAATTTAGTATTAGTATATGATTAAAATTTAATTAATTTATTTTTTAATTTATTAACCATCAATCACATTAATAAAATTTACTTGAAAGAAGATTAGATCAGAAGGAGATTCTGATCCGCATGTGTAATGAGTGTCCCTGAAAAATGCAAATTAGAAACATACTTGACTATTAGTATTTTTAAAATAATAATTTTATACTTCCTAAATGATATTTAAAAAATTTCATCTTAAGTGATGCGTCATATTAGGTTATATTTAGATTATAAAATTATATAACTTGTGAAAGTATCCAATGGATGACTAACAAAAATGAAAAATATAGTATTATTGCTTTTAAAAAAAATTTAAAAACTTGATAAAAATTTTGGTATTGTTAGAATTTTTTTTTCTTTGTTTCCCTTAAATTTGCTTTTTTTTTTTTAAATTAAAAAGTTAAAAATCAAAATGAAATGCTTTTAATTAAGAAAATCAAGGGAAAAAAATCTACCTATTTGGGAGTTCAAATGTATAGTATTACTGTATTATTATTAAATTATTTAACAATAATTAAGTTATTAAATGAGGGTATAATATTGATTTTAAAGTCCATTTAAGAAAAATAAGCTTTGCTTTGCAAAAGAGTGCAAGACATTTAAGATAATAAATTAATAAATTAATTAACTTGCTCAATTAGATCTCAAAATTTGCTATACAGTCTCTGTTGAAATTATGTGCTCTTTAAAACATATTGATTATTTATTTTTTGATTAGCAAAATATTTGATATATTTTTTTAGATATCTTTATTGCATAAATACTTTGAATAAGGTTCGTTTAATCATATTATATGTATTTTATGTGATTATCATATGAATTCACAAAAGACATAAATGTAAGTTTTCCTATAATTAAATAATTTGAACTCATAGTTGATAAATAGAGTTAGGCGCTCTATTTATGTTTAGATTGTAGTAAATTTATTGAATAATTTATTTTAATCATGTATAAATTTATTGATGTAGTTTGATTACATTGAAATGGATCATATATGAGATTTAATTAACCTTAAATGACTGTCAAACTTATTAAATCTCATAGGCATTGATTTTATTGCAATCTCAATCTTGAGTTAATTATAGTTTTATGTTTGTGATTATCATTTCATTTGAGTTGCTAATGGGTGTGACATACATTTTTAGTCAATATTACATGGTATCTTGGTGGAAGAAATTATGAGCAGTGAGATTATAGACTAACGGTATAGAATTTGTACAACACATCTTTTAATAGGTTTTCGGTACTTGATCATAGAATTCTCTGGCCATAGTGGGTTAACATAATTCGTATGTTGGAAATGATCATTAGAGAAAATCTAGTTAGTGTCAAGGAATAAGATATAATTAAATTGATTGGGCATTTAAGATATCAATTTAATTAGCGATGTGGTACAAAGGATTGTTCAAAAAAGAAATCAATGTGGCATGGATCAAATTGTTATTCGAGAATACTATCCTAGATAGCATACAATTATAGAGGTTAGTTCCAATCTTTTAGTCGAGTATATTTGGAATTAAATAATTTGACTAGTTTAATTACAAGTCTAATTATTGTAGCCATTATTGTATGTACTCGTATGATTCTTGGGTTAAGTTATTTAATTGACTGTACCACTACTGGATTAATAAGCGAGATAACTAGTTATTTGAGTTAAAACACTTAATATATTATTTGGTGAGAGACTCCATTTAACATGTTTTTGTATGAGGGGTTTTGTGTTATTTTACATGGCGGACCCCCATAACAAGCATGTGTGAAATGCCACTTTTGGCTTTATCTTTTTTTTTTTATAATTTAAATCAAATTTAGTTTAATAGAATTAAAAAAATAAAGAGCCTAAGATTTCCATCAAATAGAGATATAAAAAGAGCTTTTTTTCTCTACAAAAAGAGATACAGGAGCCACAATATACCGATCAAGGGAAAAAAAATTCTCTCAAATTTTAAGAGGAAAATTTTTCTCTTGCTAGTTACTCTCAGTAGTGATAAAGACGCTCACACATCAAGTATAGATCAAACTTGAGTTATAATCTAAAAGATCATTAGTGACAGATTGTAATCTAACAAGATTGGTGGTGACAAATCTTAATTTGGGAGCCTAAATTTCTTCTACGAGGAAGTAAAGGTACAATTTTTAAATTATAGTAATTCTATATATTATATGAGAAACAGAATCCTAATATTTCCGCAACAAAGCGATTCTATTATGGATGGAGATATTATTTCCCATTTATGATTTTTTTTCATTATTACTATTTTAATCTCAAAGTCTAAAATTGTATACTCCGCACAGAGTTTGTACACAATTGTGAAATCATATTCAATGAAGCTTAGGGAATTGATCTAGAATTTTTTGTGGAAGAGATAAATTAGTAGTTTAAACATACGTGCTTCTCTTTTTGTTTCCCCCAAATCTTTTCAAAGAGCAGTATAAGGTGCATTAAATGATGGGTGAGAGAATGTGGTAGAGTCACAAGAATTTTAGGCTATGAAAGAAGGGCTGAAAGGCGACAAATTTTGAAGAAAGTTTGATGGGTGAGAGAATGTGATATAATCAGTAATCATTTGATTTTTTATTTGGGATGTAAAGCTATATAATATTTGGAGGAAGAAATTTGTAAAAGTTGGGTTAACATGGAATTGCAAAATCAAATATAACTCGTAAATTTGGAGATGAATTTTATGTTTTAATCAAATATCATTATGAAAATTGTTAATTTTTCCCTACTGAAATGAATATGTATCACTCACTCTTTTATTATTTTCATAATATTCAAAACGTTTCTGAAAGATGGATAACTGGATTATTTGCTTAATATTTGATTTTGGAAATATATATAAGAAAAATGTTTAAAAAATGGTGGTAGTAACTTGACAAAGAGCTTCTAGCTTTGATTGCAAGAATTTGAAGAAGGTTTTTGATTGCTACTCTGCAGCCTCTGGACAAGTTTTTTATTACGAAAAATCCTCTATGTTCTTTAGCTCAAATTCAAGCACTAGCCAGATGGAGGAAATCAAAGGGATATTTGCTTTAAGTGTGGTCTCTAAGCATGAAAAGTATCTTGGCTTACCTTCTATGGTGGGGAGGAAGAAGACTACTTTTTTCAGTGATGTAAAGCTGAGACTGCTGAATAAGTTATCTAGTTGGGGAAGCAAGTTTTTCTCAAGTGGGGGCAAAGAAGTGTTGATTAAAGCTGTTGCTCAGGCTGTGCCAGCCTATGCAATGAGTGTATTTAAGATCCCCCAGAGCTTTTGTGATGATATTGAGAAGGCCATTGCTCGTTTCTGGTGGGGGTCCTCTGAAACTAAAAGAAACATTCACTGGGCGAGATGGGAGCGTTTGTGCCACGCCAAGATAAGAGGGGGATTGGGTTTTAGAGATTTCTCTAGTTTTAATCAAGCCTTAATTGCTAAGCAGGGTTGGAGAATTCTGCAGTATCCTGGTTCTTTAATGGCAAAGATCTTGAAAGCCAAATACTTTAAGCATACTGGTTTTATGGATGCGAAGTTGGGCTCACACCCCTCTTTTGTTTGGAGAAGTATATTATGGGGTAGACAAGTGCTTCATAAAGGTCTAAGATGGAGAATCGGCAATGGGAGCCAGGTTTTAATTTCCAGCAGCAATTGGATAAAAAATCACCAGTTTTCAAGTTTGGCCCCTTATTCAGAGCTACCCCCTGAAACTATAGTTGCTGATTTTATTGATGAAAGACACCAATGGAAGGAAGATTTGGTTTTCCAGTTTTTCCCAAGGGATGTTGCAGAAAGGATCAAAAGAACTCCACTCCCAAAAACTCCCCAACAGGATGTTCTTATCTGGAAATATGATAAGCATGGGCTCTACACGGTGAAGAGTGGGTATCAATTGGCTGTCAAGTTAAAATTCCAGAATTTCCCAAGTTGCTCAGATGCTACCAAGTCTAGGTGGGAGGTGATATGGGCTACGGATCTTCCAGAAAAAGTCAAAATCTTTATGTGGAGGGCTGCACAAGATCTTCTCCCTACAGTTGGGAATCTATGGAAGAGGAGGGTGGTAAATGACCCTTTTTGCAGAAGTTGTAATTGCAGTGGTGAGGATGTTTTTCATGCTCTACTAGAGTGCAGGGCTGCTAAAAGGGTTTGGAAGTTGACTGACTTTTATGAGGATGTAAGGAAAATAGCTCGGCAAGACATGCTGAGTGTGCTGCAGGATTTAGCTGGGAAGAGAAAAAAGAATGAGCTGGAGCTTGCTGTTGCGGTGTGTTGGGCCATCTGGTACTCTAGAAATCTTTTGATGTTTGAAGGGAAGGTAGAAGATCCAAAAAAATCAGCAGCCAGAGCAATCGCCATGGTGGAATCATACAGACGAATAAAAATTTCAAATGAGCAATTTTCTCCAAGGCACAGCCGAATCAATAAGCTAGAATGGACAAATCCTCCCCAAGGGTATTATAAAGTAAACGTAGATGCTGCAATCAATGTTCCTAATCAAAGGGCGGGGTTGGGGGTAGTAATCAGAAATGCTATGGGGAAGGTTGTTGCTGCAGCAGTCAAAGGAGTTCCATATAGGGGAGAGGTGGCGTATATGGAGGCTGAAGCTGTTCTGTTTGGTATTCAAAGTGCCCAACAAGCTGCGTTTGCTCCTATAATTATTGAGTCAGATGCAAAGAAAGTGGTGGATTTATCCTTGAAGAAGAAGATCAGCAAGACTGAAATTGAGTGGACAATTGCAGATATTCAAGCAAATCTGGAAAATCAGCAGGTAGCATTGTCATATGTCCCTAGAAGTTGTAACTCTATTGCTCACGCTATTGCAAAGATAGCTCTAAGCTTTGATAGTCAGGTTGTTTGGCTGGAAAATTTTCCAGAACAAATCAGGTGTACTCTTGCTAAGTTCATCAATTGAAAAGCTTTACTTTTCCTATCAAAAAAAAAAAAAAACTTGAGTCGACCATTGATAGAAAGTGCGGTAAAGTGTACTACCAACTGAATCAATGTCAGTAGCGTCTGATGAGTTTGATAATCGTGACAATGCACATCACAACACTGTAATTTAACGCCAATGAGAAGTTTCTGCTACCCTTTGGATGGCATTTGCACCATCAATGTTTCATTTTTGTTGACGAAATTAGTACCATTGCATAGATCATGAGATGATGAGTCCGACAATACTAAATTTGTTACCATACAACCATTTTCACCATCATTGTTGTCGAAAGACTGCTGCCAGTGATTGGACAGTGCCACTGTTGAATTTTTTTTATAAATTTTTAAAATTAAAATATTTTTTTATAATTTTGTTGTAAGGGTATATTTTAGAATAAATGTTTTTATTGAAGATCTTTTCGTATTTTTTTTAACCAAAAAATTTCTTGTAAATGAGTTAGATGTTGGATATCCATACAAAATTGTATTACCAAATAGAATTCGGTTTTATTGTCTTCAAATGATCAACCCTCTTAAAAAAGTTTCCAAAACTACCCTAACAAGACATTTAAGATCATAGGATGTCTCGAGTTTTCTTTTCATAAAACGATAGGCCGCATGAACAACATTGTAAATCATGGCAAACACGACTGGACCTAGCATAGGCTCAGGAGTCCATTTGATTTTGAAATTTATTTGAACATATTATATTTCGCCCATTTAAAAATTTAAAGCTCCTTCTAGACTTACAAATATGTTGTATGTTTGATCCATTTCTTAGTTTGTTATATGTGTTATGAACTAGAAATGAATTGATTGATTTAATTGTCCATCTCATAGTTTTAAATTTCAAAAATATCAAGCCAAAATTCACTAGGTTTAAGCTTCTTAATTAGCCAATTGATAGTATGTATGAGAAGTTTCTCTTTCTCTTTTGGGTTTTCTCTGAAAAAAAAAAAAGATTAAGTTAACATAGAGTCGTCATGATTCAGCGAGTCACTCCTAAGTGGGTATTTTTCTTTTATTTTCTTTGTTTGTTGGCCTCAAAGTTTATTAAGATGGATAGGAAGAATGATTAAAAGGTTTAAAGCTATACGATTAAGTAAAGAAGAGGAAGGGAGAGTCTATTTTAAAAGCAAAATGAAAGAGAAGGGAGCAAAGATTGTGGCTGAATGTTTGATGGGGAAGATAATTCATAATAGGAAAGTTCATGTAAAAGGTTTGAGGATAGCAATAAAAGTAATGTGGAGAACAACTAGAGAAGTTAAGATTGAAAGTTTGGGGGATAACATTTTCATGTTCAGGTTCGAAAATGAAACAGACAAAAGAAGGGTGCTAGCTGGTGGTCCATGGCATTTTAATAGAGCTCTTATTGTCCTTACTGAACCATCTGGTATAGGAGATGCCAGTAAGCAAGATTTTAGTCATGCATCATTATGGGTTTAAATCCACAAAGTGCCTATAATGTGTATGAATAAAGAGACAGTAATCGCTCTACAAGTGTCAATTGGTAGAGTTAAAGAAGTTGAAATTGATTCATCAGGAGAATGTATTGGGAAATTTGTCATATTGAGGATTTCGGTTGATATTACGAAGCCATTAAAGAAGGTTGTGGTGCTGACACAAGAAGATGTAGATAATGGAGAAGCAAACGATGATGATGAAGACAAAGAAGACATTTCCATACTGGTGGTATATGAGAAATTGCCAGACTTTTATTTTTACTGTGGATGCATTGAGCACCAGTATAAAGAATGTGTTTATTACAAGTCTCAATTAAAAGATAAATTGGCCTGTGGGTCATGGCCCAAAGCAAGTATAGAAGCCGAGAAGTCAAGGCAGAGCAAAAGGAGAGAAAGATGGAATTCAGAAGCAAGCAAGATGCAAACAAATGTTCCAACACAAGGGGAGCCAGACTCCAGACCTGAACCATCTCTGCGAAAACAACAAAATTCAAAAAACTCGGGCATGAATGATCGGTCGATCCATATCCAACAGAATCTGAAAGAATTAGGTAATAGTTGTACAAAGCAAATGGGGCTAGCTGACAGCAGTGCAGTTTCTTAGGGTGCAAACAAAAAAGTGAGAAATGAAATAGGAAAAGACAAAGAGAGGGAAGTTGCGTCTCAATGTAAAAAAGGGGTGAAGTCAATGTTGCTTGAAAAAGGAAAAGAGAGAAAAAAACATTCCAGGAAAAAAAGAATCATGTGCTGTGAACAAAAACCAAAATGTAGAGCCTATGATGATCTGCCAGACAGAGGAGGAATGAAAGGCTCTTAACAAAAATACAATAGGCAATCACAGTTCCTCATAACCAAAAGCATAATAGAGGGAAAAGAAAATGAGCGGGAAAAGTGTAACGATAAGGAGATTGATCAAAGGAGCTCTATGGGTCTATACAACAATGAGCAAATAGTTAGCCTAAATAGCTCAAATGAAGGAGGAGTTATAAACGGGCCATGCATGACTATCATAAAGCCTAAACAGAGGAAATGGAAGCTACGTGCCAAAAACTCAAATGCCAAAGAAGAAACCACCAAAAGCCAAATTGGGTTAAAAAGGGCTAGCAGTGAAGTAATGATATCCAGTCCAGAAAGCAAGAGGAAATAGATGAAAAGCCCAATCAAGAACTTAACCAACCAAACTCAGGTAAAATAAAACTCAAACTTAGCTTGGAAATTATAGAGCATGAGGAGGTGGAATTCTCAGGAAAAGCAATGACAATATTAATGGACTCAACGGCATAGGCTGGAAACCAACCCAGTCGAAAACCATGAAACTGTTGAGTTAGAACATTCGGGGTTTAGGGAATCCCTGAACGCATCCAAATATACATAAAATTCTCCACATGCATAAACTTGACATTTTATTTTTCTATGAGACAAAATTAATGGCTAAGCAAGTTCTAGTAGAGTGTAGAAAATTAAATTATGACTGTTGTTTTGGTGTTAATAAAAGTGAAAAAAGTGAGGGCTTGGCAATGATGAGCTCGGATGTTAATGTGACTGTCACTTCTTATAGCAATCTCTACACTAATGCAATTATTCAAAATGGAGGTGGAAGGCTCTGGAGAAGTATGGGGGTATATGGACATTCTGAAACTCAGTAAAAACAACAAACATTGACACTTTTAAAAAGATCGGCAGGTTTGTAATCTCATCTTTTGTTTTGTGTTGGTGATTTTAATGTAATTCTACATTTGCACAAAAAGATTTGGGGAAGTGATGAAACATAAACAAGATTTTAGATTTCAAAAATGTATTCAAAGATTGTAATCTTATGTATATGGGATGTACGGGGTATCCATTCACATGGTCAAACAAGAGATATGGACCACATCTTATCGATGAGAGACTAGATAGAGTGCTGTGTAGTAATGACTAGGAGAATTATTTTCATGAGTTACTAGACACTAATCTAGTTTCTTGGGGGTTAGACTATAATCCTGTTTTGATGCAGGTAAAGGAAAGAAGTAAAGGATTGGGGTATGTCAGAAGAAATTTTTCTAGAGTGCATTATGAAGACTTATGGAGCTCTTATGATGCTTGCAAAAGTATAGTCGAAGAGGAATGAAGCAGATTTGGAAAGGGTAATTGTATTAATCATGTTCAACAATTCAAGAAAGTTGCAAAGAGCTCAATGGCTCAACTACAGTTGTAGAGTAAAAATGAGTTCGAAGGAAGGAAGGATAAGGTGAATGGCTTGATAAACAGGCTGAAGATAACAAAGCAAAACAATTTAAAGTGGGAGAATGGTGACGAAATCAGGAATATTGAGAGGCACATCAATAATTTCCTTATTAATGAGGAAATTTATTAAAAGCAACGAACTAGGGCCGATTGGTTGAGGGAGGGGGACAAAAACAACAAATACTTCTACCATAAGGCTTCTGCAAGGAAGAGGCAAAATAAAATATGGGGGTTAAGGATAGGTGTGGCAAATGGACAGAGGATGAAGAGGAATTGGAGAGGGAATTCTGTGAATTTTTCCGTGATCTATTCACAACATTAAGTCCAAGCCAAAATCAAATTGCAGCAGCCCTTTCGAGCCTTGAACCAAAGATAAATGAAGAGATGAGAAGCCAGTTAAATGAGCCTTGCACAGCAGAATAGATAGAGATATCATTGAAGGAAATGTGTCCAACAAAAGCTTTATGACCTGATGGACTTCCAACAGCTTTTCTCCAAAAGCACTGGCATGTGATGAGCAAAGGAGTTATTACTACATGTCTTCACATTTTAAATGACCAAGGTATAATAGAACCTCTCAATCACACCTTCATAGCTTTAATCCTAAAAGTCCTTAAGCCTAGGAAAATGAGTGAATTTAGACCAATTAGCTCGTGCAATGTTGTCTATAGAATCATAACCAAAGTGATTTCAAATAGATTAAAGCCTATTCTTGCCCAGATAATTTCTCCAACTCATAGTGCATTTATACCCAATAGACTTATTACAGATAATATAATTATTAGTTATGAATGCCTCCATAAGATTAGGCACTGTAAAAGAAAAAATGGGCAAGTAACTTTAAAATTAAACATCAGCAAGGCTTATGATAGGATTGAATGGGCTTTCCTAAAACAAACAATATTGAACCTTGGTTTTTCCAGCAGATGGGCAGCTTTGATTATGAGTTGTGTAACTACTTCATCTTTTTCTATGATTATTCATAGAACACTTAAGAGATTAATTCACCCTCAATGAGGCCTTAGACAAGGTTTCCATCTCTCCTCATATTTGTCCATCATGTGTGCAGAAGTATTTTCAAGCTTACTTATGCAGGCTAAAAGACAACAACTAATTCAATGGCTAAAGTTTGGGAGAAACCTTACAATTTCACATCTTCTCTTCATTGATGATAGCCTCATTTTCACTAGAGCTTCTATTGAAGATTATAAGAACTTAAAAGCTATTTTTGACTACCAAGCCTCGACTTTATAACAGATATTCAACTATAAAAAGTATTCAATGTTCTTTAATGGCAAAATCTTAGAGGGGCAAGTAGCAACAATCAAGAGTTTATTCCAGGTTAATGTGGTGTCCAGATATGCGAAATATTTAGGATTACCATCTATGATTGGAAGGAAGAGAACGAGTTTCTTCAATGATATAAAGATGAGGGTGCTAAGTAAAATCTCAGCACAAGCGATTCCAGCTTACACGATAAGTGTTTTCAAGCTTTTGAAGAGTTCGTGTAATGATATCCAGAAAGTCATAGTAAGATTCTGGTGGGGATCAAAAGAAGATAAAAATAGAATACATTAGGCTAGGTGGAAGAGACTGAACCATGCCAAAAGTAGAGGTGGCTTGAGATTCAGAGACTTTTTCATTTTCAATCATGCATTGGTGGCCAAGCAAAACTGGAGATTGTTGCAAAATCCAGAGTCCCTGGTAGCTAGAGTTTTGCAGGTTAGATATTATAAAGCCTTTGAGTTTCTAAAGGCAAAGCTTGGCCATAAGCCTTCTTTTTTCTGGAGAAGTATTGTTTGGGGCAAGCAGGTCATTCCAAAAGAAATCAGATGAGAGTTGGTAATGGGGAGAAGATCCAAGTTTACAAAGACAATTGGATTCTAAGGCCAATAACATTCAAACCTTTCTACTCTAACCTTAGATATTGATGCTACAATTTCCAATTTAATCCACAGAGATAGCAGATGGAATGCTGAGATAGTGAAGCAACACTTCTTGGATGAGGATGCACCTCTGATTTTAAACATTCCACCGCCTAAAACTCCACAAGCAAACTCAATTTTGTGGCATTTTGATAAAAATGATGTTTACTCTAAGAAAAGTAGCTGTCAAATAGCAATGAAGATCAAACATCATGATACTCCAGGATGCTCCAAGGATAATCCTCGTTACTGGTGTAGCTTGTGGACTATAGACCTCCCAACTAAAATCAAATACTTTATGTGGAGAGCAAGCAAAAATCTCCTTCTAACTGCTGATAATCTTTGGACGATCAAAATTGTGCAAAACACAATTTGTCAAGTGTGTAGAAAATAAGTAGAAACCGTGTTCCATGTTTTTATTGAACTGTAAAGCAACTCAGAAGATAAATGTTTTAGTTCCCTTTACTGTTAAATTCCTAGAAGGTATAAACTTTGACATGCTTTCTGTAATTTAGGAGATCGCTAAAGGCTTAAGTAAAAGGGAGCTTGAGCAGATGGTCATCTATAACTGGGTAGCTTGGCATGAAAGAAACTGTTTTGTCTTTTAAGGGAGGAAGCTAGATCTTCTGATCTTTTTTGCAAAAGCTAAAGTCGTTATTTAAGCTTATTAAAGAGTAAGCCTCACAGGACAAACAAACATTAATAAAAAGGCTACTGGATTTAAGGAGAAATGACATCCTCCTCCAAGAAATGTTAGTAAGACAAACGTGGATGCAACAATTAACAAGCAATCGGCAAGCAAGGCTGGGAGTGGTCATAAGAGATTCCAACAGCAAAATAATAGTAGCAACTGTCAAAACATCAAAACAGTGGAAGGGTGTGGCTTATGCTGAGGCTGAAGCCATGGAATGAGGACTTGAGGTAGTAAAGGAAGTTGCTATGTCTTACCTGATAATGGAGACGGATTGCCAAGAAGTTGCTGATTTAGTTAACAAGAAGAAAGAGAGTAGAACTTAAATTTTTTTGGATAATCTTCGAAATCCAAAAATAGAGCAAGTGGTTCCAAGAAGTCAAAGTTCAACATGTTCCAAGGGTGTGTAATGTCCAGGCTCACAATTTAGCTAGATATGCTGTAATGAACAATGTTATTGATCTATGGCTGGACCTCATATCAGCAAACATAGCTGATGTTTTGTCTTATTAGTTGAATGAAAAGGATCCTTTATAAAAATAAAAAAAATAAAAAAATATTAGCCAACTGATTTCAGTACCCGTTCAAAAATGAATTTCCATGGTCTCTTTCTCATGCTCAGATAAAAAACAAAGAAACTATCAAGGTTTTCTTATATAAGTTAAACATGTTTAGTTGAGTTGGAGTTATTTGATCAATGAAATTTATTTTTATTTGTGGTAAGTTTTCTATGTTTGCCTTCGATAATTATATTAATTTAAGTCATTGCTTGAAAACAACAAAATTTCAATATCTTGATTACGTTGACATCAAAATTATTATAGTATGTAACTTTTTAAAAATTAATAATGACTCGAGGATAGTCATAAACGTGTTGAAAGTTGTTAATTCAATGAAGTTCAATAATTCGGTACTTATTATTTTTGGTTGAATTTTTTTTCAATTTGTACGATACCTATACTAGATAAAAATTTTGGGTGCACCACTAGTGGCAAATGGTGAGTAAAGTAAAATGGATTAACAAAATTAAGCTAGAATCCATTCATTTCAATTTTGTTGTCTGGTCGTCCTCGAACTTGTAGTGTATTCATTTTGAGAGAGTGAGAATAGGTGATTGATAAATTAGGTAACGTTTATTGGTCAAATATGGATTAGGGTTTTAGAATAATGGTTCAATTTGGCAATTTTACCCATCTTTTCACGACAATTTACCAATCAAATATTCTCAATTCATTGGTGTTTTTACGTCTTTAACGTTACCTAACAAAACAGTTGACATGTTTGCACCATTATTAAATCCTTAAAAAAAACCATCAAATTTAAAATTATAAAATTATTTTATTTAATTCTCTATTTGCACTTTAGTCTAATTCCATTTTAAATGATTAAATTTATATCTAATTTTATACTGCATAATATAATTAATTAATAAAATAAAATTAGTAAATTGATAGATAAAATAGGAGGACTATATGGAAATAAAAATTTGATGTGATGCATGAAAGAAGTCAAATATTACATAGCACTGCTTCAAGTGCACTTGGGGCTAGAATAGCTTGTAAGTTTAGAATGAATTAAGTATTAGGATTAAACTATAGTATATTGGGATTTGATTAATTATTACATAGTATAGTATTGACTTATGTTTGATAAAATATCGGATTGAATTATTTTAAATTAAATTTAAATAAAATTATATTTGATATTGTGATTTCAAGTCCTTTGCTTCTATAATTCAAGACTTCAGACTTTTAGCGGAGGTAATATTGCCAATTGTCCATGCCTTTAGTAATATTGATATTGTACCGCAACAGGATCTTCAGAGAAGATGTTGTTTAATTTGATGTGTTACTGCTAAATTAACACATACATATTAGACTTAATTTGGGGTCCTCTGCTAATGATCTAATAATATGTGTCACAATAGAGGTGAAAATGACGCTGAATTAATAACAAGCAAGATTGTTTGTAGACAACATGCTCATAAGCTCAAGAAACCGAAAGCTGTAGCCTGATTTTTGTTGTCTTGATCAGATGATTATTATATCACAGCCACCAAGTCTCAAATGTCTCTTCATTTGAAGATTTCCTCAAGCGGTCAGCTGCTTTTTCAACCTACAAAAGCATTACCAATTGTGATCATATGCTGCAGCGCAACAAGCATTTGATAAAATTACACAACTCACTGAAACAGCATGTTACCTCAGTGTTCCAATTTGTTCTGGCAGTGAGAATGATAAGAGTTGTTGTTTGCAAGAGAACTCCGATAATCATCCCCCACCAAATACCCTAAACAATGAGTCGGTGTAACGATGATTCGATGAATAATTTGCAATTTGAAAAGAGAGAAAGATGTTCAACATACTGCTACTCCTAAGATTGTTTTGAAGCCAAGGATACATCCAATGGGGAGACCAATGATATAGTAAGTTGCTAGGTTAACGTAAGCAACTACAGCTTGCCATCCGCTTCCAATGGCCACACCTGAAAAGATTTCACTTAAAACCAAGCTCAATACTGCTGAGTGATGCTTATCTAGTGATTTATTTTTCTTCAACGTTACCTGAAAGTATAGGTTGAATCCCATTTAAGAAAACAGAGATGGCCAGTAGCGGCGTCAAATTGGAAACTGCTTCTATAACCTCAGAATCAATTGTGAAGAGTTTGCTTAAACCAACTCGGAAGATTAAGACGATAGCACAGAAAACTATACTAATGAGAATGCCGGTTGCATTCACTACTATTACTGAAAATTTTGCAACCCTCGGATGAGCTGCTCCAAGTTCATTACTCACTCGAATGCTACAATCAGTTTGAAAAATATTAACATTACACTTTCAGAGAGAAACCAAAATACACGAGTATCTAACTTTGCAGAGTTGAAACGAACCTGGCTGCTGTAGACAGCCCCAACATAAATTGCATATCCCAGTTCAGGTAATTCAGGCTGAAAATTTGTTACAACAGATTTTCTTATGTGGCATGTAAAATTAAAATGTTCTTTTAAGTGTAATGTGGAAAGAATGGATGTTAATAAATTTACCAAATGGAAATGGAGTCTAGTGAGATTGTAGGATTAGTGAGGAGTCCAGATATAAGCACCAGTCCTTGATTGTACCAAATCTCCAAACTAAATCAATAAAGATATAAATTAATTAATATATGAACCATATGAGCTATGTAAGATCAAAGGAGGGAGAATATATACAAACCAAAGCATGACAGCTGAAGCAACAGTGAGCTTGAAATATGGCCAGATCCCTCTAAATGCTTTGATTGATAAGCCTGTCCAGGTGTCTTTGCAAGAGGGGCTTAGAACAATGTAAAGACCATTTATGATGACAAGAAGCCACCAAGAGAGACTGAGTGTAAGAGCTGCTCCAAGAAGGCCATAGTCCAAAACGAAAACAACAATCCATGTCAATAGAATGTGCAGCAGAAATACCCCAACAGACATGTATGCCAAAGGGTTTACTATGTTTTGTGCTTGAAGAAACCGCTGCATTGGGCAGCTTATTGCAAATGCATAAAGTTGAGGGATCAAACCGCGGGCAAAAACTTGGCCCTGCTCTGCTATGGTATCTGACTGGCCTATTGCTCGAAGGATTGGACTCGAGTACCAATACAGAAGTGTCAAGATCACAGCCGCTCCTAAGTGCAGGACTATTGCTCTTTGGCAAATGAGCCCCATTGCCGAATATTTCCTGGCTCCGTATGCTTGCCCACAGACGGTTTGCACAGCACTAGCCATGCCCAACTGTATAAATTTCAATCAGACATTACAAAATGCACAATACTTCTATCAACAGCAATGAACCAAGACAACCAAATCATGAACACATACCATTATCCCATAAGCGAGTCCTTGAATTCCAACACTAGCAATGGACGCACCAGCCAGCTCCAAAGCACCCAAATGACCAGTGAACATCAACGTGACAAAGCTAAGCATGTAATTAAATATGGAAACAACTATAGACGCCCAGGAAAGAAGCCAAAGCAGCCTTGACTCCCACCCAAAAAGACGAGGCCACCACCGAAGTGCAACCGGCCTATGCTCTAGAAACTCCTCAATCACAGCGGAAGACAAGTCCGGTATCCTGGAATGTGAGTCCAGTCCAAGTAGCAACGGCCGGTACACGATCTCTTCCGAGTCCATGACTAATGTTAAGTCACTAAGGTGTCACATTACTCTCACTGACCTTAGCAAACAACAAGCTTATTAACTGCTACATACATTTAGTTAAATGGAGTAAAAGTTGATAATATATGTGAACTTG
This sequence comes from Citrus australasica, assembly GCA_029618585.1. Lineage (NCBI taxonomy): Eukaryota > Viridiplantae > Streptophyta > Magnoliopsida > Sapindales > Rutaceae > Citrus > Citrus australasica. The sequence goes on along the minus strand of JARCIV010000002.1, from coordinate 7,427,479 downwards.
CGTGAGATTTTGGCAAGTTTTTCAAGTTTTCAAATGCCATTTTCTCAATTGAGAAGATTTGTAACGACCGGCTCTTCAACCTGCGATAGAAGAAGGGTAGCTGAAGCTAACGCACTCCGTTTCTGTTGTCGCGTGTGTTGCCTATAAGTTTGCTGAAGCAAGTTCTACTTAGGATAGTGGGGATGTAGCTGACAATCACTTTTCGAATGCAGCGTCTGTTGTTATGTTCTTGGATAACAAGAGCCTACGTTTCCTTTCAATTTTTATCAGTCAATGGACTGCTTAGGAGTGGCCCCGTGCACGTGCACCTAACCGGGAGCCCTTGACGGCTTGACCATCTGAGAGTGCCAAAAGAAAAATCATTGACCATCTTAGTTTCTCAATTTCTATTCAGATAAAAAAATGAGAAAAATCATCATCAAACTTCAGGCAACCATCATCAACATCAGCAGTAAGTCTACCTTCATATATAGGTAACCAGACTATCTTCAAAATTGATAACTAATCCCTAAAAAGTTGGAGCGAGTTTAACATCGTAATACTCTTTAAGATCATCTCATAAATTACATTACAATTCAAAATAGCATACAAAGTGCTACTTGTGAGTGTCATCATCCGCGTGGATGTGTTCTAAGTAGGATAATGGTACCCAGATAAGTCTCCTACGATAATATACAGAGATATGCCAAGGTCCAAAAGGAACTTAACAAAAAACTACATCTCAACAATTACAACAGGGTAAATAAGAATACTAAAATCCTTGCTTAAGATACAGTCCGGTACAACAGTTAAAAAGACGTGGGATAAGCCAATTCTCATTTTGAATTTACAAATTTCAGAAGAGAATTTGGCTTCAGTAGTTGATAGACCCCATAGATGCAACGCCATTGCTGGAACTTCTCAGTTCCTGCCTGCTTACATAGTCATCAAAATTGTTGTTGGAGGAGAGCCTTTGGCCTGGGCCAGATGTCACAGGACTGAGACCTTTGCCCATTTGTTGCACTTCCAGCGGAGATAGTATCTTAATATACCCCACATTGTTTACAAACTCCCTGGAGAGAGGATAATTAAGGAAGAGGACTCGTAATTCAAACTAGATAATAATAGATCACAGTAAAACCAAAGAAGAATTGAAATCTTGTCATATGCAAACTCAACCTCCAAGTATACCATCATACATAAACATAGGAGAATCCTATGTTCACAACAGTTTCAAGACACCTCAAAAGTGTGGATTATGCAACTAGCAAACAGAAAACACAAAATTTCACTCATAATAAAACATGCATCCAGATTCAAGAAAATAGAAGTATGTAATCTACCAACATCAGCATCTAATCCTCAAAAGAGGCACGAGTAGCACAAGAGCTTTTAGTTACAAATAAACTAATTGACAAAAAGGCCAATCAGTCCACTTACCAGAGTTTATTAGAGTTTATTATTATTATCATCGCATAAAAGTGGAATGTTACCTTCATGTGACTGTAATGAGTTGGAATAGATGGGATTTAACGTTTACGAATTGCAGAAATTCTTTGTTCCTAAAATGGCTTTAAACCTCTGTAAGTCATTGAGCAGTTTTTCTCATCAGTTTAACACCAAATATCAAATATGAAAATTCCTATGAACTCTTTACATTGAAACATTGATATTTTGTTGTGCGAATTTCAGCACACCCTTATCAATACTGCGACATCTAATTTCATTCATTGCAATTCATCTTTAATTCTCATTTGTGTCAATTAGTTTGAAAAGGTGGCATCCTTTTCACATATCTTAACAAATCCTACCTTGATTTAAGTTATGCTGGTTGCATCTCCAAAATCTTGGGCCGCCATCAAACATGGAACATAACAAATTCCATTCATTTTTTACTCTCATGACGTCATATATGAACATTCTTTAGCCAGTTACAAAAGAGGGAAAATGAAATCACCTATTCAGAGTTAAATTTATTTGCCAATTAGACTAACTAAAATGCATACTGAGGTTTGTGTAGCACAATGAAATGACCAAGGTCAGATCCACTATCACAGCAGATTCTATAATCCACTTATACCCCATGCTTATCAGGGGCAACCATTTTTTAAGCAACAATTAAGAAACAGTACGAGTAGGCTGCACAATTAAGAAACTAGATAAAAGAATACACAGGGAGAAAATTTTGACTTACTGCCAAGGGTCATCACCAAGGAGAAGAACATCATTCTCCCGGTCAACAAATACAAGCTGCCAGCCTGATCTCTGAGGGTCCTCTAGTTGGCCTTCGAGGCCAAACATGCGAGCGAGCTCACTACGCAGCTCATCATAGCTGCTGAATTTGGAAATATCCAGTGATCTCCCAAAGGACCCTGACTTATGAACCTGTCAAATTTAAAGTATATGAATCAATAATTACAAGATGAAAGGCCATAATACATAAGTCACACCCAAAAATCACAGCAGAAGACGAGTAGAAGTTAAAACAATCATTCATTTAGCAGTAATACATCAAATCATGACAGAACAAAACTTGTCTGAAAAGGAAAAAATCAAAACATATTGCTAGGTACTCAGCAGGTCTTAAACAAGAAGGATTTAACAAACTGGAGGTGGCGTCCTCCAAGCAATATGCATTCTAGAAGCAAGGGATCCTATTAACATTAAACACATCATAAGTCCAATACGCTGCCAATCATGGACTCAATTAGTAACGGCAGGCATAATCAAGATTTCTACGAAACAGCAGGCAGCAGAAGTAACAGAACAAAGTTCATGAGCATAATCCATTCAGGTTTTTCTGAAAACTGCGAAAATGTTTTTGCCATTGGACACACTATTTGTTAAAAAACAGAAAAATCCTAGAACTTCTGGTATGCTTGCAAAAGATAAGCCAATTTGTTTACCTTCACAAAGGTTCTGGTTGGTGGATTCACTTGGTCCACATTTTCAGAAGACTGCAAGAAACCCGATTCATCCACACAACTTGAGGTTGTCATGTCGGAATTCAGTGGAAAATCAGTTCCCACATTGTTTGTGAAATTAGAAGCAGCATATGGCAGAGATAAAGACTCATTTTCACTGCTAATATTTTTCAGGTTTGGCAGCCCATTCTGACCCATAAGAGATGAGTCAATGGAAACACCAAATAAAAGATTGTTTTGTGGATCACCTGAGCCATGGTAAGAGGAGTACTCCCTCCCAGGAAATGGAGGCAGTAAGCTAGCAAGTTCAGAGACATTGGACTGTTGTGCTCCTAACTGTTCCACCTGGGGCAGTATGCACTGAGAAACTGTGGAAGGAACATGATTATCAACAGTCACTTGTTTGGTTAGCATCGTAGAAGAAGAAATGATAGGGTTGGATGCATTTGAGTTAAGCAAGTGGGATGCTCCAGCCTGAGATAATGATCCCAAGATAGTGTGCATGCTAGAAACATCAGATGAGGCTATTGGGTTCCCAAGAGAATCAGAAAAGTTTGACTGCTGGCACTGCGAAGCAACAGCCTGAAGAGTTGGAGGCTGGGACTGGCTGGATGATGCAAGATGTGGAAGAGTAGAGATGACATTTGAGATCTGTGGCTGGACTGACAACTGGTGCAATTGCTGGGATTGTTGAACTTGCTGCTGTTGTTGCCTTTGCTCATTATAAGAGTGTTGACGCTGTAATTGCTGTTGCAGAAGCTGAGCCTGTGCAGAGGCCTGATTTTCTTGAAAACTCTGTAACAAGGCATTTTGAGCTTGGGACTGCTGGAGCATCTGCCTTGGAATCATAGAAGCAGTCCCATTGGATACATTTTGAGATTGCTGAAACTGGAGAAGAGATTGAGATGCTAGTTTCGAAGAATCCACTGTTCTCATTTCTTGAAGTGCAGCAGCTGCCATGGCCTGGTATACATCCGGTTGTAGACCTGGAATAGAAGCATCCAGCCTCGGCTGCATCCAGGGAGTAACACCGTATCCCTGGAAGTTCAGAGATTGGATTCCCTGATCTCCAACACCTCCTTGAAGCCACATTAATGGAGAATTGATGCTCATATCACCATCTTTCATACCTTTGTAAAAAAAATTAACAAAGTTTAGCAGAAAAGTTACCAGAATGTGAATTTCATTTTCCAACTAAAGTAATAGAGATATTATGCATGTCACCAGCATGAAAAGCAAAAATCTAAACATACCATGGAAGGAGGGTAATCCAGATGGCCATGGTCGCTTAAGTCTCAGAGGGAAGGGGGATGAATACATAGGGAACGTAGTCAAAGGTTCAATCTCCCACAACGACACTCTTGGCTGCCTCTCCCCTGCAGTGGATTCATCCCAGCCAACCTGCATAAGTGGAAAAATAAATTTTGCATTACATGGAATGGCAGATCTAGCATACAAGATATAACTCAATAACATCTATGACAGTAGAGTGAGAAAGTTGAATATTCAAACAAATATATGATCCATACACACCTTAACAGAGCGCCAATGTGAATTCGGCCAGCGAACAGGGTCCAGATCACTAATGCCTGTAATCGTACCCATGTATCTGCACATTAACATACACCAGTGAGCAAAATTATATACAATTTACAAGAATGGAAATAGAAAAAGACAACAATAAGCTATAACACATAAATTCAAACAACAAGAGCACATTTAACTACCATATAAGCATGCAAGTACTTGTACAATTTCAAACTAAAAGATAATTATTTTTCAGAACATGAAACTAAAAGATACTTGAGAAGAGGAAAAAGATAATAACAAAAAGGGATAGGATGAAAGAAGAAGTGGAAGAGCAAGTCACACTGTACAACTCCAGCATCAGAGGAAGATTCAATCTGGTATTTTAAGTTTTGCTAGAATGCATGTAGTCCCTTGAATCTTAATTTCTGGTCAGAAATCTCATCTCTTTTCTAATTAAGATAATTATCCATGACCACTCATCCAAATCCTTGCAGGTTTAGCAGCATAACACAAATAATTTCTGTAATACTTTCAAGTCTAAAGAAGCATGGTTGGGAAAATTCAATAACTATCAAACTCTCATTAGGTTTGTCTGATTCACTTGTAATCCAACATGTCAGCATATGGATCCTCATCCTAAGGAATTTAAGGTATGACTTTTTTTCCTTGTATTCTTTTTTCCCCATATATGTAAACATTTTCAGTCCTTATTTACTCTAATTACAAATTAAAAACTCACACCAGTTACATCTGCTATATGTAAAAAGCCAATAAGAATACGACTTTAGGGAGATACCAGGATTCGAAAAACTAATTTTTCATTTTATATTTATTTCTTTCAACCATAAAATATAAATAACTATTAAAAAGTGTGACCTACCGCCGGACACTTGACTCTTCTGTCTCAAAAAGCATCCTAAATCGCATGCCCACAGAAACTCGAGTATGGTAGACTGCTTTAACATACTTAGCCAAAGGAATGACAAATTCTGAAGGACTTGCCCTGCAATCAAGGTAATTTGAATAACTAGGATTGCCACTGAATGTGTTCAAACTGTCTCCGTGCTAAGAAACTTCACCTTGGATTATAAAATATAGTGAAACGGCTATTTGTGGCAGCAGCATGGGCAGCTGCAGCGAGAAGACCAATGTGCATGCTATCACTTGATAGAACTGATGAGGGCATGACAGTCTGTGGACGAGTCGCTCGTCGGATACCCAAGAGCAATTGATTTTTTTCATTCCTAACAGAAGAGAACATATAATGAAAAGACAATTATGAGAAATCATACTATGTAATCATTTTTGCTGATCAACATCAGCATGCACCAAACAGAAGAACATTGCCCCATCCACTGCATCACACATGAAGTGCAAATGCAGGCATGAATCTACTTGGCATGTATGCAGACAAAAAGATTTTTTGGTATGACAGTAAGTGTAAGATTAAAGTTATAAACCAGAAAGCTTCTAATTTAAACTTCTATAAAATCTTTTTGCCGGTCATCCACGATAAAGATTTAATAATTAGGATCAATTCATCAGGTTGTCTTGAGCTCCCATCAGCAGGAGCGAGCATTTTGATTCCCATGCCAACTAACCATCCATATGGAAATATTCCAGCACACCATCCATATGGAAATATTCCAGCACAATATTGGAAACAAAAAGATCTGTAAGTGGTATAGGAAATATTCTAACCAGATAAACAGGACAGAATCACCGGCAACAAGTCTTTTGGCACTAACAAAAACACTCCATCCAGTTGTAAGAAGATGCCTCTTGGGCTGGCCTGCACATGCAATCAGATACTAGTTTAATGTTGTAGGTCTTCCTTAAGAAATTGAATGTCAGTTTCTTCTAAAAATAGTTGGGAAAAGATTTTGCACTTCTCACAAAATCATCATTGTTGTCAATTAAGTCAGTAGTTACTTGTAAATACTTTCAACACTTTTTATCTTGGAGCAGTCATATACACAGATATATAGGTATGTTAGACTCAATTACGAGAATAAAAACACAATTCCAATTACGAGAATAAAAACACAATTCCTTCCTTTCAATCATGATGCAGAAAACAGACACAAGAAACAAAGGCATTCTTGCTCTAGAAGAAAAGCACATTCAATTCATAGCAACATGAATTCATTGCATTAGAGATTGATCACAAAGTGTCGCTAAAGCGTGATGTGAGTTCATTGCAATAGAGATTTGGAAAATCAGTCCTCGTCAGTGAGCTAAAATCACTAAATATCTTGTCTTCTAACTTAATTATTTTAATGCCTCTCATTTCCATTATAACGAGCTAACATTCACATTCAGATGAACAAACTCAAACCTAGTTGGCCTTCAATTAGATAGAGGTTCAGATGAACAACAATTTATCAGGAAAAATTTTACCTCGAAATATATGTCTGAATTTCCATTCATTATCATGAAGATCCCTCGCAATCAGTTCTTGAGCTGGAGGTGTTTGTGTGTAGTCCTGGAACAGAAATAAGAATAAAAAATTGAATGAAAAAAATTATATTCACAACACATAAAACATCACTAGAATAAGAAACTGGTGAATCGTTAGATGTCACTGACAAGGGGTGGAAAAACTTTTTCAGCTGCGCGGCGAGGAACAGAGAATCCCCCATGAGTGCTGGTATCACTTGCTGTCAATGTTTTACAAAAGTAGTTGGTTGGCTGTTTGTTGGGAGCACCCAATTCTGCTGGAAGTAGGTATACATCCTTTTGCTCTTGCTACAATAAAAATTTCACATCAGATAAAAAGTTCATTAAAATACCAAAAAATTCATAATTCAAATGAAGTACCGGACTCAGTGGCTGCAAGGTCATCTGAGCATATACTTCATCTGTCTCCACATCTGCCTGCAAATGTAAGATTAAGAACTTTTAACAACTAGCACATGAAAATGATGTGAAGCAAATGTAATACAAAAGGAAAGGACCAACACTTACATGCATGGTGAGATTGTGAAGCTGACAGATGAGTTGCGGAGGTAAGTTAGGATAATTAGGAATATGAGCATCTACTTCCTTGTTTGTTGAAGCAGCAACCTGCACAGACAATCAAAAACGATCAAGCCACTAACAGAACAAGGAAATTATAAGTCCCTGAGCGATGGGGCAATCCCAAGAGGTACTAGCACATTAGAGGTTTCAGCATACAAGAAACCATCTATGGACTCCATTATCTCATTCTATAACTGTACTTGTAATTGATAAGGCAACAAATGCATACCCCACTCAGCTACAGTATATAAAAGCTCAAGAAGCAAGCAACTTTTGAGGATACGGTACCACAAGCATTTCTTTAAACAATAGGGAAAAATGTAATGAGAGTATAATAACAATTACACTTCAAAGCACCTGGTTACAGGTGAAAGCAAGCAGACAACTACAATAAAATAATCCTCTCTTAAACAAGCAAACCATTTGTAGAAGCGGGAAATAGCAAAATGACTAAAGCAATGCTGTAAGCGTGACGATATAATTTAAGGCATAAAACATTTCTTTAGAAACTGTAAGTGATGACCAGCAGCATCAAAGTAATATATCCTCAAACTACAATTATCACACTTTCCACATGGTAATTCTATGCCCTAAGACGATTCATGTTTCAATCATTTACCATCATATAGACATAGTAATATACCGATAATTACCTGTTCGCTATGACCCTGGGGAAAGTAGACAACACGGCTTCCAACAGGAGGCAAAGATACAAGAGGACCAGCACATGCATGCCAAAGCTCAGAATTCAAACATTTCTTCTCCCCTGCAAAATTTTCCCGACACTTTGTGTTATCTGGCATCATAACCAAAGAAAAAAAAAGCACAAAATTTACAACAATTTGATCAAGCTTATAAGGTATGCCCAGTAATACAGGATTGCTATGTATGGGGTTCATAAAATGCTTAGAAATTCAACCACCCCAAGCTTAATTTGTCTGTTTCAACCAAGACCCTAACATGCACACATGCGTTGAAGCTGATAATAAAAAAAGTAAGGATACAGTCTTCAAACTATATAAACCATAAAACTAGTCCCTCAAATCACAAGCAATATGAGGTGCATAGATAAAATGTGAGCTAAATCACCTTTAAACATAACCATACCTTGCAAACGCACATCTAACCAAATACTCAGAACATAAGAAATTTACAACAACAAAGAAACCAAACCAAACCAAATGAGAAACGAAGCTCTAACCTTCCTGAGTCTGCTGATTAAACCCCGACGTAGCGAGTCTCATTCTTCAAACTCAAACAAAACCAAGTCTTTTAACCAACCAAAATCACCACGCCCCACCACAATTCCCCCCCAAAAAAGCTAACCCTCTAATCACCGCACACCTTCTCTATTTGACAACATTCACCAAAACCCACCCGCCCGCCCGCCCCCCCCAAATACCCACAAAAATATATGTACACAAATTAAATTCTAATCATCCAAAACCAGTGCCACTACACGCCACTACCCTCTTCAGCCTCATAAAGCCTCAGATCTTCCCTTACACCAAAACCCTCCACAAATTACCGCATTTTGCAACTCACTCGAAGCTAAACCCTAGCTCCAATAATCAGCTCAAATCCCCAAATTTTGAACTGAAACCCTAATTCCCCACCAGATCTCAAAATTTCAGCTAGGCAAAAGAAAAAGCTAAGAACTCTAGCTTGAAGAAGTTGAACCAACGTATAGACACACTATCCAGTTGGAAGCTTGCTTGCTTGCTTACTGAGCAGAAAATGACTTTTATGGTTTTTTTTAAAACAAAAATTATTTTTATGAGGGAAGCTGAAAGCTGTAGAGAGAGAAAGACGGGTGAGTGTTGCTTTTGAAAGCGATTTTATTTTTTTATTTTTTTCTTTTTTTTCCCCTTTTTCGGGTCTGGTTTCTACTTTCTACTACCAGTACCAGCACTACGACTTCAGGTCTTCAGAGATCAATCATCAATTAAAAGACAGTGTTTGGATTTTTTATTTAAGTGATTTTTTTGAGAGATTTTTTTGATAATAAATAAATTAATAAATCAAGTGATGCGTCAGGCATGTACGTGGGGGCAAAACGCGGCGTGTGGATGTGGGTGGCTGCTGCTTTGCCTGCGTGGGATTGTAGAATCTAGTACTCTCTGGTGCACCGTAGATCTCCGAGTACAGATATTTTAGATCTTTGTGGGTCCTACGAATATAGCCTGAATCATGTTATGTTTCTTTATATAAATAAATAAGTATATATATATATATATATATAAAAGTTTACTTCTCCTTCGTTGCCAATGGCTATGATTTTTTGTGTCTGGATGGCAAATCTTGTTCATAAGATATTTTCTTTTCCTTTTCATGTCCTAATCTTGTTGACCGCTGACGTGTCCCATAAATTATTGGGGATGCATTTGGTGTGCCGTGGTGGAGTGTATAAGATTAAATAAATTCTATCCCGCTTTAATGTATGGATGTATGATGTATCCTCTATTAGGATTAGATTAAATACACGTGGACAGTAGCTACAGTTGGTAAACTATTATCTTTTTTAATTAATAAAAGATCATTTGCAGCACGATACTTAATTTATGAATAAAAAAGTGAATTTAATGACCATATTAAAGTTTATTTCATTTTATGCAGAGGTGAAAAAAATCTAATTTAATATTCAGTCTCTATTACTACGTCATATATATACATATCATATGTGTCAAATAATGAATTTAAAATATACTTTATATAGTATAATAATCACTGTCTAGTCTAATGGAAGGTGCAAAACATGTCATGAGGTTTTGCTACCGACCCTCTTCATCATGTGTTACTCACTCTTTAATTTTTATAATTTTAAAACCTTATTTCTCACCTTTTTTTTAATTTAGTGAAATATTACTAGTGATGGTGCATTGATGTGACAGTGATCAACATTAATTTTTATCATTAGATTAGTATAAGATATAAATTTAACTAAAGTAATATTGTATGATATATTTACAATTTTCTTGAGATATGTGATCCAAAATTCGTGATACAAAAATTTATTTTTCAAGTGAAAGATTGTTACACAGACAAATGTTTGTATCAATAAATTGAACAAAATAAAAGGAAATACAAAGAAATAAGTTAATTCGAGAAAGTTTAAACCTCCAAAATAAATGTTAGTTATCCGAGAAATCAATAAACTCTTAAATACAACTTACAAGTCACAAAAATAATAATATTCATCACTTACTTTATTGAATAAACATTAGGCTTTAAATGCAACTTGAGGGCTTTTATTTTTTAACTTAATCACTTAATTGACTAAATTTCAATCAATTAAGTGATTATAAGTCTCTTCCAATCATTGAGTAGTTAAGTTAATAAGTCATTTTTTTTCTTTTTACTTAAAATAAAAAAAATCTAAATGACATCAATAAAAGATATTCTCCAAAAATAATCCCACCTACTTAATTATTTTCATCCTTACCCAAATAAAACTTACTAATTAGCATCATTATTCATCTTCATAACTTGTGATAATTGATAATATAGTAGTAGATTATTATTATTTTTATCTTTTTATATTATTCAAATTAGTGGTACTTATACAATAAATTGAACAAGAGTTCACTTGCGTACATCAACTAAAATATAGATATTATATAAAAACAATCAACTTATGAAATTACTCACCTCTCCAAACATGAAAGGGGTTCAATTCCAATTATTTGCAATATGAATAAACTTCCTAATTTAGTAAATAGATTTCTTCGAGCAAACAATGCTCATTTCTTTTCAATTAAATAATCTATAGCATTAATTTTAATTATAATCACGAAATTATGTTACTAAAACCTAATGATCTTGATATGAGATTTGCCTTTTAATACTTATAATTTTGTCCAAGGAAAATAGCACTCACATTTTCCTAAATGAATGTATTCACAATAAAGATTTTAAAAATGTTATTTGAACCAAGTCAAACCCTAACAATTTAAAATGCACTCAACAAATTAGGGGGGGAAAAGATTTCTCATTTATTATATTTTATATCGTGAATGACAACCACAATTAGAGCACTATTCTCCATCCCACACTCTCTTGAATTGATCACACTATAGCCATCGAAGCAACCACCACCAACAATCACCGCCACTACCACCATCCACAACCATCACATGATAGCAATAGCCACCACAAAGTTGTAGCTAACAACTCCAACCACAGTAGCACTACTCCTCATAACCATATTGTCCTAGAATTGTACAATAGATGATAGCACAACCACCCCCATCGCCACTACCCACAACCATCACGCAGTAGCCACAACCACTCACAAAACAACACCTTGAAATCAACCATCGCCACCATTGTTGTTACCCTAGATTTCTTGACCCGCACATGTAAGTTTGTTTCCTTAACTTATTTTGCTTAAGTTAATCATTGCATTTCAAATTGTTTGTGAAATTTTATAATGAATTTTGTGTGTGTGTGTTTAGAATATCAAATCAAATTGTAAGCTATTTGCTTACTTTTATGATGGGTCTTACTTTTTTGTGTGCATATAAATATGTTTTGAATATTAAGATGTAAGCTATATGTGAAAATTTTTAGATGGACTTGTTTTTATATATAAATTTATTTAGGATATTAAATAAATCACAACAAATATTGTAATGTAAGCTGTTTGTGAAATTTTATTATGGTTTTCTTTTTATATATAAATTTTGTGTTGATCAAATGGTAGCTGATACTAGAACAAGGTACTAATTTTACATTTGTGTTGAGTTTTAGTTTTTCATAGAAATGTGTATGATTACTTAATTGGTGAGAATTTTATGTTTGGCAATCTTGGTAGTCAACTAATCATAGTGTCTTCTGGTACAAGTGAAATTTGAAACTCATTGCAAATATACAATAGATGCAGTAATTGGATGGAGAAACTAAGGTCATGTATGACAAAGAATCCAAATAACAAATTGTGGCTTTGTAAGGATGTAAGAACTTTCAACAGGAAAAAGACTTTAAACTTAGTAAAGAGAAAATTGACTTCTTAGGAGAAGAGATTAGGAAGTTAAGATTTGAGGTCAAATGTTTGTCTATTACATTTCAATTGTCTCCTAAAGAACTTGAACAAATGCAAGAATGTAAAAATAAAAAGGTGATTGCTTGAAGACGAACTACGAATGCAACATACCCCAGGATATGATTTTATTAAAGTACTTGTGATTGTTGTACTATGTTTTCTATTCAAGTGTTATTTTTAAGTTGTTTGAATTTGTACTTATGTACTAAAAAGATTTGTAGATATATATAATACTATTTGAAATATAAGTAATTGATTTTTTTTCATTTTATTGATTTTGAAATTAGATTGAAAGTGTGGTTTTAATGCTGAAAAAATATAGCAGCAAGTAAATATATTTAGCAATCTTATTGAACATGTTATGTTGTTTACCACCATTCAAGGGAGTTCAATTGTTTAAAAATCTATATGATTTAGGCTATTATAACTACTGAAAAATACACTTATACATTAGACTATTATAATCATTACAAAATAGCAGCGCATTATACATGTAGTTTAGACTATTATTATTACTGAAAATAACAACAACAATATCTTGATTACAATTTAATATCATTTAGCCATAAACCCAAAAGATACAAATGACTAAACAACGACTTCATTATGATATGCCAACATAAATATAAATTGCATTTATAGATGTGAATGAATTACATTCCACAACTGAATTATTAATTTGAATTCAAATGATAACAAAAACAACATAATACATCAAAACATAAGCTAATTTTGTTTTTCATTTAGCTAGCTTCAATGAGCTTCTATCATGTGCTTAGTTCATTAGTTGTAATCTCCCTCTGATTAGCATCCTCATTATCTTGTTATGCTAATTGTTGGAAATTTACACGATAAATTCCTTCATAAGTTTATTTAAGACTTAGCAAGGGAAAAAAGAGGCATGTTGTCGGTCGGAGTGGTTGTTGTGCTAGCTATTTTACAACAAAAGAAAAAAAACTCAAATTATATTTGGATGAAAAGAAAAAAAAACACTAACAGCAGGTATAAGTAAATAAATAGAAAATTGATCCCTACTTATATGGTTAGTAGGGTGGGCAAATTTAGGTTCGAACCAACTTGATCGAGTTTCAGAATCATCGAGTCAGAAAAAAATAATTCACACTTATATGAATTTGTAATCTAATTCAAACATAGTTTGGATTAGATAAAAATTTCACTGTTGGAACTTGGTGTGGCTGCCAACTAAGCTTGAATCTAAGAAGATGGCGTTTGATCGACTTCAAGGTGGCATGGTCAAAGTCAAGCAAACTGAAGCAGTGGCTACAGTGGAGCAAACTGCACCAGGCCTCATCAACATGTCACGGTGGCTTGGTTTTGCACTTCAGTAGAATGTTGCATCAGTCGAGCGGTTGGATCTATGTGTGCACGATGACTGCTAGATCTCTATATGTATGCACAATGACTATAGGCTAGGCTTGTCGTTGAATGTGTGTGCATATATTCAGGTCAAAATTTGGAGTATTCATCCACATCCGATCTGAACCTAAATTTTTTAGATCGAATCAGGTTGGGTTATTTGCCCACTGCTAATTGTAAAAATCATATAAAAATGACAGATGATATTAATCTCAAGAACTTAGTGTGAGCATGCAGGTAACTAAAAAAAACATGATTTGTAGGTTCCATGATAATTGTAACTTGTGTTTAACTTGAATGAAAAACTTATATGATAGTAGTCCAATAAAAAAACTTACTATAGCCATATTGCTCTGTTGTGTTGGAATTGTAATAACCATCTGAGAAGATAATGAATTGTGTACTTATGAGTCATTCAAAAGCAAAACACATTTAAAATATTTATTAAATTAATTTAAATTACTTCGATATAAAAGAATTAACTCTACACTTGTACTTGATGAAACATTGTTCAACTATTCTTTTGGCTTTTCAAACTTAAATGGCTTCTTTTAACAAGGTCAATGACCTTTATGACGAGTTTCTTTTTTGATCGTGTATGATTTCAATACAACTTTCTGCCCCACCAATAACAATTGTATCGTCACAATCACAATGAATATTTAGATATAGATCATTCATTACTTTCTTATAAAACTGGCAAAATTTAAGATGATCCGAATACCCAACATGAACACGACACGAATAAATGGGTTTAGGTCATAAAATTTGACATGATTAGTAAATGGGTCAGGTCTAGGTCAACTTGATTTTTTTCCATGTGCGTTTAGGGTTCAATTTTTGACCCATTTATTCGACCAATGACACAATTATTAAGGGAGTAATTGCGTCATATCAACCTAAACCCTTTAATATGACATCACTAAAATATTAAATTTTTGACATTTAAAAAAATTATCAGAATACCTTCGTAATTAAAACAAATAAAATAAGAAAACCTTAACTTAACTTAATGGACCAACAAATAAAATTTTCTTAATTGCTGCTAATTAAAAAAATAATTACCGCCCAAAGAACCTAAATTGCCACCAATTAAGAATTTAGAATAAGAACCCAAATTGCAAAAAAACAAATGCTACAATCCATTTACAGATATAACCATTTCCTTTCTTTTATCCACATGCCATACCCACTTTCTTTTTCATTAGCAAACACTCAATTGAGTCTCAAATTTCAATTCTTACAGGTTGCAAGACTCTAATTGGCTGTTCTTGAGCTCCAACATTCATGGTTAGGTTAGTTTGAAAGGCAATTTCTCAATTATTTAAATATTGTATATATCTGTAATGCATTTTATTTTCTATTGCCTTCTTCATGTGTGATTACAGCTTTTACTTTGATAGTAATTCTTTTTAAATTTTTTTTTGTTACTGATTGGTTATTGCATTCCTTTGTTAGTAACTTAATGTTACAATGATTATTGATATTAGTTTTTTTGATACAGTAATAACATGGGAAATAAATCCAAATAATGGTAATTCAACTAAAATTGAAGCCTTTTTACATAAACATCATGTGAATTTGGGGGAAGTAGAGCAAGATGGTGACATTGATGTTCCAAAGAAACAACGCAAAGGGAGAAGAACATCTAAAGCATAGGGTATGTTCACTAAATTGCCATTAGATGCAAATCAAGATGGAAAGGAAAGGTTTACGTGTATTTATGGAAAAGTTTACATTAGTGAAAGCACTTATAAGATTAATAACATGATTAAGCATATTAAAAAATGTCCTAAGTTAAAAAAACCACGTGGCCCCCTTCAAATGATTTTAGACCATTTAGGTTCTATAGGGTCATGTTCTCTAGAATTTGATCAAGATGTCTTCCATGAGCTATTGTCTACAGCAATTGTGAAGCACGACTTACATTGTCGATTTCTTAAATTTAATGCAATTAGAACTTGTTTTGAATTTCTAAATTCTGAACTACAAAATGTTTTTAGAAATACAACAAAAGCAGATATCCTAAAAGTTTATAATAGGGTAAGACCTAAGATTAAAGCTATGTTAGAGAACGTTCTCAATATAATTTGTTTTACCTCTGATTTATGGGCTGCCTACACTACTGATGGATATATAAGTCTTACTGCACATTTTAGTGATAAAACTTGGGTTTTACAAAAATGATTGCTAAACTCACCTTGATGATATCTCCGCATATTGGACTATGTTTGTCTGAAAAATTATTATCTTTATGGATGAAATGGGGCATTAAGAAAACCATTTTTTTTCTATAACATTGGATAATGCTTTAGCTAATAAGGCATGTGTTATTATGTTGAAATTTCAATTGAAAATTAGGAAAACAACACTGTCTAATGGTGATTATTTACATGTGTTGTTGTGTTTATATTATCAATTTAATTGTTCAAGATAGATTAAAAGCAATAAAGGTAGAACTTTATAAAATTCGTGAAAGTATGAAATATGTGAAAGCATCTTAAGGTAGAAAACAAAATTTTTTGGAGTGTATTACTCAAATATTCTTAGATAAAAAAAAAGGCTTGAGATAAGATGTTCATACGAATGAAATTCTACTTATATTACGCTTGATTGTGCACTTTATTACAAAAGTGTTTTTTTCTCACTTAGCTTTAAGTGGTTTTAAATATAAGTACTGCCTGTCAGAAGATGAGTGAACAAATTAGAGAGAACTAGTAATTTTTTGGTATTTTTTATGAAGTTATTTACATATTTTCTAAGTCAAAGTATCCCACTTCAAAGTATTTGCAAGTTTTTTAACTTTGAGGAAGTATTAGTATGACTTTTGTACAATATTAACAATAGCTATTATCTTAGATCCTCGTTACAAGTTATTCTTATTTACTTCATAGTTACATTTTATATTTGATGAATTTTAGTTACATTTAATGTTTAACAAATTTTAGTTACATTTCATGTTTGTTGAATTATTCTTTTTTTCCCCTTATAATATAGGAATTTGATAATTTTGAGAGCATGGAATCTAGTTGTAGCCAAAAGACTCAACTAGCTTTATTTGAGTGAATCATGAGCTGATAAAAGTAATCATTTAGATATTTTAAGCTTTTGAAAACACAATCAAATTCGCTATCTTGAACTCACTTCTATAGCTCTTAATGTTTTAACTATTCCAATATCAATTGTTACATCTGAATTGGCTTTTAATGTAGATGGTTGAGTTCTTGATCAATTTCGAAGTTCACTTAAGCTTGAAACCTGGAATCAATAGTTTGCAATAAAGATTAAAGTTTTGGACAAGAAGATATCTTTTTTTTTTTCTCAAATCTTTTGTCTTTATGAATATAATATTTCATATTTAATTTTGATGTAGATTTTGGATTATGGTTATTTGCAATTTTAAGAATAGATTTTGTTTGTTTCGTTGGTTTATAGTGTTGCTGATGTCATTTCTAACTTTAAGTGTCCTTTTTTTATTTACTTTAGTAAATACAATGGTCTCTATGGATGAACTAGCTACTGATATACTCGAGCTTGACAATTAATAGTGCTCCATCCGAAGCAAATGTTATTGATAATTGACAAGTTTAATTATTTACTAATTTTTCTCTTTTTTCTAATTCATATTTGCATTAAAATATACTTATATTCTTTAATTCTAAATCAATGTGCAAGTTCTCATTATCAGAATTCAAATATTGGAGATAATTTTTTTGTTTTTGTTTTTTGTGAAGGATAAACATATATATAGGCTATAATGCTCTATTTGTAAAATTCTATAGAGATTCATTGCTCTAATGGTTTAAATGTGTAATATTTTAGTAGATATGTGTATTATATATATATATAAACACAAAGGATGGTTTTATTGCTAGAAGAGAGAATGCAAGATTTCACCCCAGTATCCTTATAACTCTATATTACAAAGACTCCAATACTCAATGATCCAACACACTATTAGAGAGTCCCTTATCCCAAAAGAATTTACTTTATAACTTATCACACTTTACGTTACATCATGCAATACATACTTATCCTTAGGGAATCTCTCTTGTGCACTCGTGATACATGCATATCTTTATTACAAATATCTACATATTATTATCAATATTACTTCCATTGCAAAGTCAACTTCGCTTCCGCTATAGTCCAGAGTTGCCACTCGTTGGCGTGCTCCTTCTTGACTTGTGGGCCAAGATCTCCATTTTGTCTGCCAGATCTTGCCAATCCATTTCTTCATCAGCATTTGGTTGCGGGCCAGGCTCTGGTTGTGGCCAATGGTCATTGTTTAGCCAGTCTATTATTTCTTCTAATTCCCTTTTCCATCTATTCATACCTGGTGGTTCCCATGGGTTGACTTCTTCTAACATTTCATAGCGTATAAAGTAGTCATTATATCTGTCATGCATTTCTACTTCTACGATTTCATTATTATGGAATCTTAAGTTTATGATCTCTTATCTAAAGTAGAGATCTGGTGTACTTTAAACTTGTAGTGAAATAAGGCTGTGAGTTATGTACATGGGGACTGTTCCATATACCTTTGCCAGTGCTCTCCTTACAATCAAGCATTATGTCCACATGGAGTCTATCTCTTCATGGGAGTGGTCATGTTCTACCACCTAGACCATAGGCGGTTCGTATCTTCCTCAGATGTCTGTAAGTTTGACAATCATGATTGTACTATGCGCGATATGGTTTCCATTGATAAGTTTCAGGATCATGATGTCTTCAAAAATTAAGGCAAACATCCTATCAAACCATCTCTCATTTCCGTATCTTCTGTTGGTATGGATAAGGTTTGGCTTGAACAGTAGGGCGATTGGGTATATGTTTAGCCAGTACCAAAAACACATAGTAGGCTTGAGAGGTTATGTCACATATAACATAATATCCCCAGTTGGTGTTCTCGTCTATCACGTAGTGGAATGTGCATCCGACCTTGAAGATAGTCTCATGCATATGGTCCACTTCTGGGAACGGCTCAAACGGTCTTTAGCATAGCCGGTTCTGAGCAGGCCTTTATTCTTGTTTGCTTAAAAGCTATCAGACTCTCCATGTTAGGGCTTGGTCATACGAGTCTCTCGTATGATCTACGGCCTTTTTGAAAATTATTTTGCTTATTTCAAGAGGAAGCCATGAAATAAACGTTGACAGATCTTTCAAAAAATAAGTATTTTCTTTATGTCATCTGGATATTCCTTCTTGCCAAGGTTTGGGCGAGCTCTTTTTCATCATTGTGATTGGTCTAGAGAGGAAGACAACAACAATGTTTGATTCTCTCTTGATGTGTATGACTTCGAACTTGAATTTTGAAAGGGATTCTGACTATCTAGCAATTTGTGGATATGAGATTTCACATTCTTTTCTCCTAAGAAGTCCCTGTAGGTACTTGTAATCTGTTTCGACTACAAAATGAGTGAGAAAAAGAAAGAACTGGAATTTTTTTATTCCTTTTACTACTTCTAGTACTTCATTCTTGGAGGATGGATAGTGGCTTTGAGCGTCATTGAATTGTTTAGACCACAAACTCTTATGTTTCCCTCATATTCTTTTACTAACAGTGCTCCCTAATAATTTTCATTTGCGTCGGTTTACAAGATGAGTTGTTCATTTTCAGGTATCATTAATGGTGGAAGTGACTGGTGTTGTGCAAATTTTATTGAACTCGCAAGCGCACGAATCTATTGTAGTATAGATCAATGGTGACGAGTGTCGATCCCACGAGGAGGTGGATTTTAATTATATATAGAATTAATTTAGTGAATGGGTGATTGGATTTAAGGTGGAAAATGATTTGGATTATGCTAAAACTAAATTAAAATGGCGAGAATAAATTCCGAAATTGGAATTGAAATGGCAAGAATAAAATGAAGAGAATTCTATGGAAATAACGTACTTGGGTATCTGGATCTGTATCAACATGCATCATGGGCTAAATATTCTTTATTAATACCAATTAAATCATGAGAGGGGAATCCACACCTCATGAACCACGCTCTAATAAATATGGTGCTAATGGCTTATCGTGCCAAATAATAATAACCTTATACTAGGGAGCCGGTGAAACCAAGGCGGTACTAGACAAGATTAGTATTATTTGTCGACGAGAAGTCAAAACATCCACAAAAACTAGAGGGGAAGAGAAAATAAATTTACCAAATCAAGCCCATGACACATGTTGAGACTTCACCTTCAACCCAAGCTTGAAAGAAAATTAGCCACTCATAGTTGAACTATGGGCAAAATGGGAATTTATTAAAATATATAGAAAATACAAGATAGAGAGAGAATTACAGAAAATGGATCCCAAAAATGGATTCAGAGGTACCAAATTAGGGGGGAGGCCCCCTTTTTATAGTTACATCGAGTAAATCATGACCATCGGATTAAAAACAGTTTGGACGCTCAGGATTTCGCCACGTCATCAGCCACTATTTGCACAGTACAGTCAACAGCCACTATTTGCACAGTAACGCCAACAGTACCCGTACATGTGAATAGTACCGTTGTGAACAGTGTTATTTTTCCTTTTATACTCCTCCTAAGATTTTCGACCGTCCTGAGTTCAAAAATGATGTCCGTTTTGCCATTTGATCTCTCGTTTATTGTGAAATAACTATGATGCCCCCTAAAATACATAGAATACTTAATTAAAATAAAACACACATAATTAAAGTACAAGAAACTTAAACACATAAAAGTAAGGGTTGTTAGTAATACTTGATATATAAAATAACGATTTTCTCCTTTATAAATATGCACTTTCTAACACTCAACAACTGGCACTTTTGCTTTAGCTCATTTACTACTTTCGTCGCTTCTTTAGACTATTGTGGGGCACCCTTTTTAAATGCTTAGATATCTGACTCGTCATTGCTGAAAGATTCTGAATGTGGTCTACTAGACAGCTGGTCAAGGAACTGAGATATTTTCTCAGCAATGTGTGGTTGAGAAATGATGTATTCCTGTTTGATATGTAGTTCCAAAAAAATCTATTTCTTTCAGGCCTATCTTCATCTTAGATTCTAACAGGGCTAACCTATGCATGTATGTTAATTCTTTAAATTTAGACATATGTTATGCATGCTTTTCATCATTATTATTGAATATGAGAGCATTATCGATATAGATAAGGTAGAATCCTGAGATAGATTTGTACACCTCATCAATCCTATTTTAAAATTCTGACGGTGCATTCTTTAATCCAAAATGCATCATGTTCCGCTCATAATGCATGTGGGTACCACAAAAGTTGTCTTATGTCTGTCTTCTTCATTTATTCCAATTTTTCAAAAGTCAGACTTCATGTCAAACTTTGATAATACTTTTGCTCATGCTATTCGCTTCAAAAGGTGTGTCCGGTAAGGAATGAGGTACCTTATGTCTTGCAAGCAATTATTTAGTTTTCTGTAGTTTATCACTAATCTCTTTTCTCCATGTATCTGTTCTGAATGTTTGTTGACATAAATGTAGAACTGGCCTAATGAGACTTAGAGGGTCTAATCAACTTAAGGTCCATTAAGACATCTATCTCTGTTTTGCACAATTCTTCATCATGAGGCATTCCCGGATGTGAGGCTGTCTAATGTGGCATGATTCATCTATATTTGTATATTAGAGACACAAAATACTGTTCTCGTGCCCAAAACTTGTTTGGCACCTTTGCACAGTACTCAAGTAGTTCCTTTATTTAGGCCTCAAATTTATGAATGGGGTTTCTGCATATCTTTTTTCTATTATTACCCTCTCAAAAAATGGATTGATTTTCGACCCAAGGAACTTAGAAAAGATGGGGTTTACCATCCATATGATTATGGATGGTGTAAGAAAATCTTTCTAGAAAAAATGCAAATAGGGCAATAAGACTTAGAAAGTCAGTGCCTAGTATCATGTCTTCTCCAGAGTAGTCGAAGGCAAAGAATCCATGCCTTAGCCTAAACGATTGTAGTTCTATTGGCCTTGTGTATATTTTTCCTTGGAAATTTTCTCCACTTGCTTCTGCAAAAGCAACTTATGTGGGAACAGAGCAATACTTTAGTAAACAAGCTTCTCTTATGATAGAACTGACAGCTC
The DNA here is from genome assembly GCA_029618585.1 of Citrus australasica. Classification (NCBI taxonomy): domain Eukaryota; kingdom Viridiplantae; phylum Streptophyta; class Magnoliopsida; order Sapindales; family Rutaceae; genus Citrus; species Citrus australasica. The sequence continues at coordinate 7,405,531 of JARCIV010000002.1, read as the reverse complement.
TTGTGTTGATGAGGGCCATAATTGCCACCTGTTCTTCTTCTGTTGGCTTGAGAATGACTTTTATGTATGGCTTGAAGTAGGATGAAGGCTGCATGAGTGCATGGTGAGATCCACTAGTAATGGTGGTTTAATCATCATGACAGGTTCTTCTTTAGTCTTGTTAGACTCACTGCTCGAGCTTTCTTTTGTCTCACTTTCTTTTTCTAAAGCAGGAACTACCTTAGCCGGATTGGTTGTCCAACAATAGTGGTCATCATCAAAGTCTGCCTTTTGTATCATCTGAAGGAGTTTTGTCGGAATTTGCTTTTTGGATTTGGAATATTTAGCATAATGTCATTTTTTCCCACATATGAAGCATCTTGACATACTTGTAGCCTTTTCCTTTGTATGACTTCCAAGGTTTCTTCCACGATTTCATTATCTTGGAATGTTATAATTATTAGTAAAATTGCATTATCAAAGTGTTATCAAAGACAAGTGGTAGCATTAGTAAATGGTTCAGTATCATTTTTTTAATGTTATAAATGTAATTTAGTAGCATTGCATAAATGCTACACATTGCACAATGATAGCATTGGCATGAAGTTGTAAAATAAGATTTGCTAACAATTTTTAAATGCTATATATATGAATTGTTAGCATTCGATTAGATGCTATTAAATAGTAAAACTTTTAGTTACATGGGCAAACTTAGCGTTGCTTAAAATGCTACCAATCACCTTTGGTAGCATTTTTTGGATGCTATTATATATCCTTTTTGTTGTAGTGACTTCATGTGCTTTTTCAGTTCCTGAGTTCTGCAATGGCTTTGGATTAATTCCATTGCCATTTGGTATAATTGTGCCAATCTAAGAGTTGCCATATCTCTCACAACATCTGTCTTGGACTTTGCTTCCATCATTTCAGCAACTGGTCCTGGCATGTTTAAGACAAATGTTCTGTGGATTGTGTATGTTGGCTTATGGAAAGTGTAATACAATCTTTCTTGCTCTATATAATATTCTTCCATTTGCCTAACATCACAATATTTGTTTTGCAGGAACTGCTTTTTTGCTACCTCTTCTTCCTTTTTATATGGTCCTAGAAAATCTAGGGATAGATAATCTAGGATCGCTTGGCAAAGATCTTCTCTGCTTTACATGTAGTCTCTCTCTTGTCTGGTTATTTTTCTTCCCCACCATCTTCTCAATGATCTGGTGAATCCTGCTACTAGCCTTAAAACTACTGCTCTTCTTATTAATTGTGGAGCCCTCTAGCATTCTCCTTCGTACCATGCCGTCATTTTCTCAAAGTATGCTAGCCTTTCTTTAGGCTTTATGCCATCTATGTTCCAAAAGATTTTCCCCATAGTATATATGTATATATATATATATATATGATGTAATTTGTGTCAATTGAGTGTGTAATATTTATTGTAATTATTGTTCAGTATATAGGTCTTAAACGAGTTTGGGTAACTCATTTATTTTCTATATCAAGTTTAGTTTCAATATTTTAAGATAATTATTAAATAGGTCGTATTTGAATTTGCCTAAATTTGACATGATACGAAACTGACACGACCTGAACAAGACACGATAACTCGTTTTACTAGCTCTACGTTTATGATCCTAGCCAAAACAATTTTATAACTTTCTACATTTGTTGAAGCTATATCAGCAACATAATAAAAAGTAACACACAATTCTTTATATTGTTGATGTTCAATCATCGAACTCATCATGTCATAACTGACTTTCACTCTCCTATGGCATCTCTGCCCATTTTTCCTTCATCTTCATACTATATACTTTTTAAGAAGTAATTTTATATGGTTACACGACAACACTGTAATGTAATGTTTACAGAGAATCACTTTACATTCAAACATGGAAAGCATACAATGAATTTCACCCCTATTTGTTTTAAACTAACTTTAGAAGTTTTTTCTTTACTTTTTCCATTATTTTCAATGATTTCATATTCTGATCCCAAGAGTTGAAAATCTCACAACACATCTTATTATTAGCTCTTGCTGAAATTCTTGAAACTTATAAATGGTGTATACTTCTTCCACTTGCTTCTCTATTGCAAAACTAATAAAACATGGCATCTATTGGTTGAAACACTTATCATCTACTTGCCATTTTTTTCTCAATTTTACTTTCCATTACTTTCTTATATTTCTCCACAAATTACTTCAAAATTATTTTTTAGTTAACCTACCCATCAAAGAAAACATTCATATTCTCACTACGTTGAGTAGTTGACATTCCAACTTAAAAAGTAGCTTTAACAAAAAATGAAACCTAATGATGTCTTTCCTCGTATAAACCACTTAATCACTTATTATCATCTAGATCATATTGATTTTAACATGTCATGCCAAGCTTTTGCAATTCAACAAGAGTCTATGAATTATAAACAACACAATGCAATGAAACTCTAATGTTATGATATTTTGCGTCCCTAACTTTTCATGCACTTTTTCAGTATATATGCCACAAATACTATTGATGCATAGTTTTTATAAAAACAATCTCAATTGCATTTTTCATTGCTTTGGCTTGGTCTATGATCATTCCAAGGGGAGAAAATTCATATATACATGATAGTTATGTGTCAAATAACTATTTAAATGTCTCAGTGTTCTCATGTGAAATCAACTTACATCATAATAAAATAAAATGATCGTGATGATTAATTCCCACAAAAGGAGCAAAGGGCATGTCATTCTTATTTTTGAAGTATGTGATTTCAAATATAACAACATCTTCAAGTCTTTATAGGTTGTCCTACTCTTTGAATCTACCCAAAATATTTTTTTTTAACTAATCCTCCTTATCCAAATCAATACTAAAGAAAAACCTATCATTTTCTACTTGCATTTTCTTAAAATATCTTTGAATTGTAGCAGCATCCCTTTCTCTAATCCTTAATTACCTTACATTGTCAACATAATGACATGACTCAAAAGTGTTATTACTCTCAAGTATACGAGTATCTAGTTATAATATAACTTGGTGAGTCCAGGGTCAAACCATGAGGAATTTAAAATCTAGTAGTCAATTTGTTAAATAAAGAAAATTAATTGCGGGAAAAAAAATTATTAGGAATCAATTTAAAAATATGCTAAGTTTACGTAATCTCCTCTTGAATTTCAAATTACAGTTATAACAACTCTCTTATATTTGTATTTTGCATTTATTTTACCAATTAATTATTATGTCATTTAATTCTTAACTAACTTAAGGTGTGATAAATATAGGACCAAGTTCCTAATGTGCCACAACTATATTGAAGTATTGATATTATGTCAAAATATTATATAAATATGAAGTTATCTAGATCTATAAATTAACATGACATAAAAGAAATTGGTAAGGAAGAAAAATACAATAAATAAAACATTAAAACTCACTTGAGAGAATAATTAATTTAATAATTTGAATACTTGAGATTCATCATTCACCTCAGTTTAGAAAATTAGCCACTCATATTAAGAAACAAAACACTCATTTTATTTAACATACTTCTAAAATAAATTATAAGGATATTGATTATACCAAAAAACAAGGAAAGAAAGAAGGAGTTCCTCAACTTTACTCTGTTCTCTCATCCGCTCCATTCATGCCTGCATCTCCTTACCTATAATGCATCCTCTTTTTTATTTATTTTCTTTTATTTTATTTTTATAATATATATGTACGTTGAGAAGTGTGATGGTTAGGTGGCAAAATGGGCACTTGACCATCACAAGCATCTTTCACCTTTTCTTTTCTTTTACTTTTTTAAAATATATTTTTTATTAATTGCATTTCCTTAATAATGCTAGGGGTGGGCGTTTGGTTCAGGTTGTACCTTATAACCCGTTTTGGTTCCAAATACAAACCCGATGGGATTGTATTTCGATTCGAGTTCAACAGAACCGAATAGCCAACTCGGTCGGTTTAACTAACAAATATGAAAAAATTAAAAACACTTTTGTAACCCTAACTATCACAACTTACACACACACTTCTCATTCTCAGCCGTAGGGGAGTCAAAAAAACCCGCCCGGACCGGATCCGGCTCGGACCCGGCCAATCCGGTCCGGGCAAAACCCGGACCGCATATACAGAAAAAGCGGATCTGGGTTTCAGAATTTAAAACCGGATATATCCGGGCACAGTCCGGGTTCAGCTCCAAAAACCTGGAACCCGGACCCGGACCCGTTTTCGCAATAAATAAAAAAAACAAAAGCAGCTCCAAATCTCAAAACACTAAACACCCAAATCCGAAAATCCCCAACCCAAACCCAAACCGTCGGCTAGCACCCACCATCGGTGCCTGATATTCCAACTCATCCACGCCCAGACCATCCCTCGGTCCCTCGTCGGGTTTCTCTCGACGGAGTGCTACTCGTTCGTCGGGGTGGGCATAAAAAAGATCTGGAAAAGCTGGAGGACTTCTATGGGATAACGGTCCAAGGGAATGTGGTGGAATTGGGACGGCTGGCTGGCGACAGAAAGGGGAGGACTGATTTGGTGAACGCAGGGTTGAAGAATTTGGCGCGTGAGGTTTTGGGGTTGGACTTTGAGAAGCCGAGAAGGGTGACGATGAGTCGCTGGGACAAACGTTGGCTTGATCCTGCTCAGGTTCAGTATGCTTGCATTGACTCTTTCGTTTCCTTTGAGCTTGGGAGGGTGCTTAGGGATTAGTTTCCACATCCGCCCTCGGTTCTCGTAATTGCTAATGCTACTATTTTTTTTGGGGGGGGGGGCTTTTAGTTGCAATGTGTTAGGATAACTTTACTTTGTTCATTATATCAATAGCTAGCCTAATGAGTTATGGAGTTAGTGGCCGGCTGCTTCTGCATTAGTTTTCAGATCTGGGTTTTGGTAATGGCAGCTTTTTTTGTTTGGTACCTGTGTAATGTTGTGTATAGATTAACAAAGCAAACAGAAAGAAACACAATTTCATGGCACCAGCAGAAGGCTAGGTATCTTTGGGAAAAAAATGCTTGAAACTCCAATGAAAGTTTGATGTAAATTGACAACCAAAGAAGAATAAACGTAACATCATGTATATTTTTATATTAATTTGTGTATGTATTGTTTTTAAGTTAACGTTTTCACAAAAAGGGGCTGGAAGCCTGGAAGTCATTTCAATATGTGTCTTCCTTTTGTTCATTCGAGCAAAAACCACCAGTAGTATACATAAAAAAAATTCATTCTGATTTTAAATTTTTTTTTTAAATTTTTGTTTGCGGGCTTAGAAGCCCGGAAGACAAAACCCGGACCCGGGACACGCAGGACTCAAGCCTGGACCGGACATGCAAAAACCGGGTTTTGTCCGGGTTCGGGTTTCAATTTTTGGCATCCGGTCTGGTCCCGGGTTGCACCAAACCCGGACCAGACCCGGGCTTTTGCCAAGCCTACTCAGCCGCCACCTTCACTTTTCCTCTACTTCTCCTCTTATTCTTATTCTTCTTTTTTCCTTTTCCTCATTTTCTTCCGTCATTGCTAAATATCTTCTTTTCTTCTTCTTCTTATTTTCTTCTTCTTCTTATTTTCTTCTTCTTTAGTTCTTTTTCTCTTTTTCTTCTTATTCTTCTTCTTCTTTCCTTCGCTGCTGCAAAAAATCTTCTTATTCTTTTTTTTTGCTCCACTACCAAATATTTATTCTTCTTTTTCTGATTTCCCATTAATTAATTTTTTATTCTTAGTTAATTTCTTAATTTTATTTTGTCAAGTGTTATTGATTATTTTGTTAATTGTTAAATATAAATTTGTTTATATAATTTAGTTAATTTGTTGAGATTATGAGGGTTTGTAATTTAAGTCAACCCAAATTTATAATCCGAACTGAACCAAACTGAATTAAATTAGGTTTGGTTCGGTTCGGTTCGGATTTATAATTTGAACCCGGTTGGGTTGAATTCTCTAAACTGAAACGCGAACAACCCAAACCAAAATCCGATTTGCCCACCCCTAAATAATGCATTCCAAATGACTCCAGTAATTTTTCTTTATTCTCGCTTCTAGTTCTAACTCTTCTTTATTCTTAAAATATATCTACAACATAAAATTAAAATAAAATAAAAATATTACAAATTAATTTAACATAAAAAAATATTTTTGGAGAGTGTTAAGATAATATAAGAATAATGAGCGCATTTATTGACACAATAAGTGAAAAACCGATAATTGTTTCCTTATTAAATGTACAATTTTTATTGTCAAACACATAATTTCTAGCATCTCTTTCTAAGAATGAGAAATTTTAAAGTTGTCAGCCTTAACAACAATAGATTTTGAAAATTTAAAGCATTTTAATTCCTATTTCTTCATTTATTTCAAGAATTTTAAGCCATTTTAATTCATACTTCTTCATTTATTTCAAACTGCTTTTTTATATAAGGACTAATGGTGCGGTTGCATTAATAATATATAATTTTGTTTGGACTCACGGTATGGTTGTGTTCAATGAGTAAAATTCTAATTGCCTATTTTTCATTAAGAACATTCAGATGTTCTCCAATTTTAGTATTGTATCCAATTTTTTAATTAGGTTCAAGCCGCAAAACACTAATGCATTAACTTTTTGACTTAATGCTTCACCCATAAGTAAATATCACATATTTTATATCCTCATCTTTCTTCTTTTTACAAGATCTCTACGTCACTGAAAATCTCCTTTATTGGCTATAGGCTTTGTAGTATTCAAACCTTTCATCAAGATTATTAAAACATATCCCATCTTTAGGCTCAGCAACTTTTTTTCTTTCACATTTTCATCATTATCAAATTTGGTCTACTCTAATTCGTCAATATTTTACTCAAAATTAGCCTATTATAATTCCTCCGACTCCTGTGGTTCTTTAACTTCATCCATTTGTTCCAGATTGTCCATTACTATAATAAATTTGTTTTTTAAAGAAAAATTCATTCGTATTCAATATAACTACTACAAAGTAACGTATACAAAAGATTATTAATTAATTATCCTAAAATAATATATGCAAAATCCCGAAAATCATTAAATGTGCGGTAGGTTGAAATTGCAAAATCATTTGTATCCAAAAGTTGAGTTACAAACCCAATCAAGTCTGCATAAATTACAGAATCATTAGTAAATGCTTTTGTAATCCCAATTAGTCTATAATAAATCCAATCATAAAATTCTAGAAAATATTTCGAATCTAAACTTCAACTTACAGTAGCAGCAGTGGCACTCTTAAGTCGTTGTGGCTTGGCTATGGCTGCTCGTGGCGGTATAGTGGGGGTGCGTGGCTTGGCTTTGGTTTCTCACGGTCTTTGCGCTTGAATTGTGCTAAGATAAGGGAAATAGGTTTTTGTTTTCTTGTTTTTATTTAATTTTGTAAGATCAAAACTAAACCTTGTTGTGTTGTATTTTTACTTAATTAAAATGGTGCGTTTGGTAATGGTCGGAGTTTGACTCGGGGTAAGCATTAGCACTCTCAGAAATTTAATTATTTAAAATCAAAAATTTATTAGGATCAATCTCAATTAATTAGATTAAGACATTATCCATATTTATCCCATGATCTTTTACGAGTGATATTGTTCACTCCACCTGATTAATTATGAGAAGAGAGTATGAGTTCTAATGAATAGATGACTCAAACCCACTATATGGATCGAGCAACGTCACGAGTTGCAATATGAGACTTTCTCTGAATCATTTTTCTTTTCCATGCCTTTTTTAATTTGACTTCAAACTTTATAATTGCAATCTCCTGGGTGATTGTTTCTTTTTATCCAAATAAAGTATAGATGTCTCTATAGTGCTCTTGATGACATTGTTTATTCGTAGTGCTTTAGTCAAACTCTCTCCTTAATGGTCTGTGATTGAAAAAAAAAAGTTATCATCAAGTTTTGGATATTAATTCAAGAAAAATGAATGTGAAATATATATATATATATATATAATTTTAAATAACACAACGTAAAATTATTATAAGTATAAGAGAGTTTAGATCAGTAGAAAATCTTAATCTATATATTTAACCTTTCGAAATTCGAATACTATGATTTAGTTTAAAATTAAAATGTTAAGGCCTGCGAACCAACATTAACAAAGTGTTCCATTATGAATATAGCTAGTTCTAGTTGTGATTACAATGTTTGACAAAAGATACGAGGTGGTCTTCAATCTTCATTGAGTTTATTCTGATCACATTCGTGTGTTGCTTAAAATAAATATTTTGTCTTGGGCCCTCGGCGATGGCTGAAAGCTTCATGAAGCCCATGAAGTGTTGACTCATTTTCTTTCTTTCATGGATTCGTTCATGTCGCATTTGTACTGTTCGCTCACGGTCACAGGCGCCCTTCCCAATTAAAGGAAATCTAATCCTTCACAAGGAGCACAGAATAAAGGTGTGAAATTGTTCAGTAATCATGTTCATACGTCACCGTTCAGAGGCAAAGGATAACAGACCTAGCAAAATAATTATGAAAAACTTTCTTAGAAAATGGTCATACAGACTCACAAATCTATTTTATGTACATAGATTTTTTTTTTTCTTAAAAATATCAATATAATGTTTATTAATTTTTCTAATTTAAAACCCGTAGACCGTTATTTATTTATTTTTTTTTTAAATTTAAAACACTTGGATAATGCATTATTAGTTTCAAAAACATTTTTTAATTTCCCCGCTGTGTTGCGTACCGTACCGGTTGTCAAAACTGATTATCAGGCAAAACGCAGCGTTCCTTTACGGTGAAACTTCGGAAGCGCGCTGCGCTGTAAGAAGAAGGAGAGAGTACCCCGATTACAAATTCGAGTTGATGATGGAAGCATTAGGTGGCGGCGGATTCCTTGGTTGGAACTTTCCACACAGAAAACCGAAACCGTTTAAATCTCAAAGTAGGAAATCGAAACCCTCGGATTCCGCGGAGGCCACTGGAGGAACTGGTTACCGGTTCCCCTTGAAGCAAGCGGCGACCGCGGGTTCCCTCGCTTTTACCGGCGACACGATCGCTCAGCTCATCCAGCGGTGGCGAAAACAAAAGGCTTGCGAACAACAACACTCGCTCTCCCGCTCCGAGAAATCCGGTGAGGTCGGTCTTACATTTGTTTCAGATAATTAAGAATAGTTACTTTGATGCACGGCTGATGTAAATGAATTTTTATTCTTGGTCGGAAAATGCTCTTAGACTTCTGTTTGGAAAATTACTTGATAAATGATTCTGCACAAAACGGGTTTGAGTTAGATAGGCTCTTTTTAAGTTAGTTCTCATGAATGGTAATGCTTTGAGTTATGTAAATAAATTCTTTCTAGAAAGTTGATATCATCTGCAACAATTACTATTCGGTTCGCAAATCTGCTTGTTCTTGAGACTGAAACTAAATTGGTCAATCTAGTGTAGTCCAGAAAATGGTAATCTGTACCGTGTCAATTTATTGTACTGAGAAGATAGGTCATTCAGAAATGTTTATACTATGACATAATGAGCATAATTTTATGCAATTTCCTTATAAAAATTAATGTATAATGATGTAACGTGTTGCTGTATAACTTGTAAAACAGACCATATTTGTAGCGTGTCTTCTCCTGTATTTTCTGTTGCAGATATCTTGATGGTTACTCCTAAGATTTGTTTGTAAGTAGTTTTTGAAGCAGTTTGACTTTGATTTTGACCAAACTCTTCAACAATTCTTAGGATGTCTTCTGGACCGCCCTTCTGGATCATGACTGGCTTCGCGCTGTGCGGATGACTTCTTATGGGTTTCTTTTATATGGCCCTGGTTCTTATGTTTGGTATCAGTATCTTGATCATTGTATGCCAAAGCAAACAGCAGGGAATTTGATGATGAAGGTTTAATGTCTTTTGGTTTTATATGGCATTTCATTGCCACAATCAATTAGGTATTTTAGAAGACCAGTTATTCCCATAAATGCCTTGTAACATCTGGTCTTTGCAGGTTTTACTAAATCAAATTGTATTGGGTCCGTGTGTGATTGCTGTTTGTTTTGCCTGGAACAATTTATGGCAAGGAACAGTTTCCGAGCTTCCAAATAAGTACCAGAAAGATGCTCTTCCTACATTACTTTATGGTAACAACCTCTTGGAAGCAGTTTTTTTTTTTTCTTGGATTGATACATGGCTCAAATTTTGGGTTCTACATATTAACTTTGATTTCCTTGCAGGATTTAGGTTCTGGATCCCAGTCAGCATATTGAATTTCTGGTACATTTTTTCTTCTTTTGTTAATTTTTATTCGCTTTTGGTACTTTGGTAACAAGGAACTAAACCAATGCCTCCAGGTGGAAACATTATACTTTGGTAGAGAAAAGAACCATCTTTTGCTGCTCTCTAAAGTAGTCTTATGGAAATCAAGGGAACAAAAACTCATGTCAGATCATGACCCACCAACTTCTATAGTTTCTCATTTTGTATCTCATGGTATAAAGCTAGCATGTCTGCCGTATCTGACATATGTTTTGTATTCACAACTCCTATAAACTTTCATAGAGATATATGTAACTTCGAAAGTGATCTGAGTTTACTAATTTTAACTTCAAAAACAATGATTGCCTTCTTGGCTACTTATGCAAATTTCTCGTACTGATTACTTGCCACTCTGGTTGATAGTGTATAATTTGCTTATACAGTAACTATCCATGTTAACAGGGTGATCCCTCTTCAAGCTCGTGTAGCTTTCATGTCAATGGGATCAATATTTTGGAATTTTTATTTATCATCAACTATGAGCAAGTAGTTCATCTGTGAGGCTTTTGTCATTGATGTGATGCCAACATTTGGAGTTTGACCATGAGGTATCTTTCTTATATGCATTTTATTCATTAGTAGCATGCTCTATTGTTTTTTCTTTTCTTTTTCTGTTAAAACTTTTTTTTCCCTTTTTCTTTTCTTTTCTTTTGCAAAATCATTTACAGACCCGAAGCAGTTAGTGACATCAAGCAAGAGACAATTGGAGATCGAGGCATGATTGATCATTTTTTCCCCCTTTTTCTTACTTTCTATTGACGTGACCCGGCTAGTAACTTACTTGTCCTACTGATATGTCTAAAGAAGATTTAGCTTCTGGTTGTCCAAGGTTATTTACCATGAGGCCTACAACTGAAGAAGCAATTGCTGATCTGTTGTTTACTTCACCAAGGAGCACCAGTGAAACAATGACTTCTGGTGATTGTTTTGAACATTTTCTATAAATTTTATTATGCGTAGTCAACAAATTTCGAATATCAAATGTTGGTACCTTCTGTTTTCTATCTTTTCAATATCGAAGCGAGGTGGCTGTTGGAAATGATTTTAACCTCCATCAAGTCAGCAATATACATAATTTGATGTCCTTTCTGTTAGGTTTCAACAAGAAATAACTTGATTTTGTTTTTATAGGAATTTCAAATGGAATTTTGTATTTTCCTTCTATCAAAATGGCTAGCTGCCCTTGTTGCCTTGACATGCAAATCTTCGCCCACAAATTAGCCGTTGTCAAATGTTTGACAACACAAGAAGTGTATGATTCCGCTTAAATAAGAAAAATGAAAATGATAAGGAATTATTGATCCCCCAAACATAGCTTCCTGAAATCGAAAATGATTCTCAATGTTCTTTTAAATGCACGCAGAGAGGAAAATGAAGAGAGTGCTGATTCCGGCAGCAGATAGCCAGAATGAGAAGTAAAGCCAGAATCCTCGAATCAATCTTAAAACACCCAACAACATCAACATTCATTCGATCAAAAACAACCTCAGCGCAGTACGTAGCATCAAGATTCCGAGACCCCACATTCGAAAAGCTGATGGACAAGTACAAGAACTACATCAAAGTCATCTCCGTTCAAGACCTCATTCTCGCTAACCGCAACAGCCCACCATCAGTTTCCCTCGAATTCCTCTCACGACTCTCCCAGAAGCTCCACCTCAACCGCGGCGCCACCGCGTTTTTACGCAAGTACCCTCACATTTTCCACATTTTCTACGACCCCGTTAAGTCCCAGCCCTTCTGTAAACTAACTGAAACCGCCGTTGAAATTTCCCGCCAAGAGGCGGAAGCTATCAATGCCTGCTTGTCGCTCGTCGTTGAGCGGTTGATTAGGCTTTTGTCAATGTCCACGTCCAAGTCATTGCCGCTTCGTGCAGTATTTAAGGTTTGGAGGGAGCTTGGGCTTCCCGATGATTTTGAGGACTCTGTGATTGCCCGAAATCCGAAAATATTTAGGCTTTGTGCTGGCAATGAGCCGAATACTCACGTCTTGAAACTGTTTGATGGGATGTCTAAGAGGGATTTTACGGCTGCAGTTGATAATTGGAGGGTTACTGAGTGTTGTAAAGAGGATTGCAAAGTTGAAAGGATGGAATTACGTTATGGTTTTAAACAAGGGTTTCCGTCCGGGATGAGGTTGGGTAAAGATTTTAAGGGTAGAGTGAAGGAATGGCAGAGGTTGCCTTATGTGGGACCGTATGAGGAGATGGGAGAGAGTAAGAAGACTAAGGCTGGGGTGAAGAGGTTGGAGAAGCGGGCTGTTGCTATTGTGCATGAATTTCTGAGTTTGACTGTTGAGAAGATGGTGGAAGTAGAGAAGATTAGTCATTTTAGGAAATGGTTTGGTATTGATTTAAATATAAGGGATTTGTTCTTGGATCACCCGGGGATTTTTTATTTGTCTACCAAGGGGAAGAGACATACTGTCTTTTTGAGGGAAGCATATGAGAGGGGGCAGTTGATTGAACCAAATCCGGTGTATGATGTTAGAAGAAAGCTTCTTGATCTCGTATTTTTGGGTCGTCATGGTTCGGTTACTGGTGGTTCAAAGTCAGGAGAAGTTGGTACGCGAGGGGACTCTGAGTCCGAAAATGAGGACAATGAATGAAGTAACCATTTTTCATTCCCTAGGCATGTAAACATCTGGTTTGGTTTGCTTGTCTGCCACCGTTCTGTAGGTATTTAGTAAGCTGTGAAACATGGCTGCTGTATACTACCATTTGATGAGGAACCTGGTTCACATGGTAAACTCCTGTCAACGATGAAGAGCTGCATGGGGTGAATATCATCTGGGTAATTGCATTCAACAGATTCAGAGAGTTGATCGCAGAATTCTTAAATCTCTCCCCCAAACGCACTATCACAGAACTTCTCAATTTCTTGAATAATGTCCTAATCTGCCTCCAAATTATTGAATATATTTTGTATTCAGCTTAAATTTTATTTTCCTACGAGGATTGGTTTGAAAATTTGTATTCTGAATTAGAATTTTTGTCAGTAAGATAATTATGTTCATTGATTACTCTTTTTTAATTTTTTTAATTATTATTACCTATATTGGTCAGCTTTTCATGCTAAACTGTGGGGCAATGGGGAGAGATTACATCGTCTTCTTTTTTCTTCCTTTTTCCAGAGAAAAAGAATTCTATCTCATGAGAGCATATGCTAGAGACTAAAGTATTCCCCGATCTTTTTAATTATGGGGTCAGAAAAGTACTGAAGTGCTGTTTACGATCTGACTTTTTGACACTGAACAACAGAACCACATCTTGTGTGGTCATTTGCACGCTGGATGCACATTCACAAAACTCCAGACAAATATGCACCCAGATTGTTAGAATTCGATTCCTTTCTTGATGACCGTTGCTTCATTTCTCCCCTTTTAATTTGATTCCACAGATCAGACTCTGTGAATGGGGAAAGAATCGACTTTATATTAGAACAGAAAACAAGAAAAGTACACAAGGAGAGACAATTAAGCAACTCATGGAATAAGTTCAATAGGTGCACGTCATTCTAGTGGACAGGGGAATAAAAAAAAGGAAAGCTACATAACGCCCCATCTAAAGCTACAAATATTAATTGAAAAACCTTGGAATTTCTGGATATCAACCAGATATAGAGACCATGAGTGGTGGCAGCAACAATTTCACTCCAACAAGAAGATATCAGCAGGTTGGACATGATTATGGTGCCGATTCTCCTAATAGTAGCGACTGGAACAGCAGGCAAGCCCCATTTCATCGATTTGGATCTGCGTCCTTCCGTGACAGTCCAGTAAGTATGCTTTTGCCTGCATCATGTGGATCAAAAGTAAGTGTTTGTGACTTTATTCCCTTGATATGTTGATTCTCGTCGGTTTGTTAGGATGCCAACAGAGGTGCGCCAAGGCAGTCATTTGAAGAGGGAGGGATGGCGGTATCGGCTGTACCAGTACCATTCAGTTTAGCTGGGTAAGCATGTTTACTTATTCTGTTAAAATGGTTCCTGGAAACAATCTTTAGATGACGATTGTTCCATGGTCCATCAGAACTTTTGGTTTGAGTTGCAACTTTGCATTCTTTTCATATTCAACTCGCGGATAATAATAATCTACTAGTTCTACCGAAATGGCTATAAAAAAGAAAACAGATCAAAGGATCAATTTATGAATTCAATAAAGATTTAGCTTTGCATAAATTTTCTAATATGTGTGATTAATTTTTACACTATGCTTATATGGGTCTTATTTTTTTTTAATCACATATTAATTCCAATCAAGGTTATCATTGTACTTTTGTTTGGGTCAAGACTGTCAATCGTCAGATTTACGTTTTTTTTCCCCCTCCTTTAAATGGTTTCTCAGCCTTCTCATTAATTCTGTGATGGAGTAGTAAATTATGTATTTAAATGAGATAGGATAAATTTTAGAAGTTCTTTCCTTTCGATTCTATTCTTGGGATAGCCAAAGTACTCATAGGTCATTGGTAACTCATGTGCCCAATAATTTTGGGAGCATGAGTTTGAATTCTCTTTTGATAAGGGTTTATTTGACTCCATGTTTTGGAGTAAAATAAATTTTCTTTTAGTATTAAGTGAGGGTCGTTGTTTGTCTGTGTCATATTAGAATCATGAAAGAGATTCTTAATTGTTATCTAATTGTAAATATCAGTATTTCAAAAGAAAATCAAATCATAGGATTTTCTGATTTTATTTTTTTTTTATTTTTTTTTTTTTTTATAGTGTTCGAGGTCAATCTCAGTCTTCAGTCCGAATACCAATCCTTGGCAATCTCATGGCTAGGGAAGTCCGCCCCCGTCCTAGGCAAATCATTCAGGGATCGCCTCCAAGGTTCCTTGTGAATCGGCCAAATATACTTCCTGCTCAAGAAGACGAGCAAAATGCAGTTTTAAGCAAGCTAAAGAAAGAAGTATACAATCCCGCTCCGATGAATTTGGCAAAGCGATTGAGTTTGTATTACAGAGACCAAGCAACAAATGTTTACAAGGAGATGCAAAAGCAGAAAGAAGAAGATGCTATGAGGTGTGCTGTTTGCCTAGAAGATTTCGAGCCTAAAGAGAAAGTGATGCTCACTCCATGCAACCATATGTTCCACGAGGATTGCATCGTGCCATGGGTGAAAAGCAATGCTCAGTGCCCTGTGTGTAGGTTTTCACTCGGTGAGAACAAGAGAGAAAGTCGTGCTTCTGATAATAACATTGCCAATGCAGCCGTAAGCGACGAAGTGTTTGCAATGGAGCTTGTGTCAGTCATAAGAGCTATGGAGGAGTCTTTGTTATGGAACAATGCAGCCCGCTGATTGTTATGTAATTGATGCTAATCTTTGTTTGTCGTCAGAGGCATAAAATATAAACATTATTATAGTGTTGTAATGGTGATTCTTCTTCACTTTCACTTCTAAATGTTGAGTTTGTAACAGATCAGGTTTGATCATATCAGACAGGTGAATGGATTAATTTACACATATAATTTTGTTACCGCACACGGTGGTTATAAAGTAAGCGCTTTTGGGTTATTTATTTTGACTTTTTGACTACTGTTGTGCCGTAAAGCCATGAATTGCTTGTTAAAGGCTCTATCTCAACGCCATCAAAGCCATGTACCAGTACGCCATTAGTGATTTGGAAGAAAGTGACTTCTTTTATTATATAAAATTGGATTCTCATAAGTCATGTAACTCATAAAGTGTAATCATTTTTTTCATGGGTCATGTAACTCATAAATTGGATTCTCATAATCTCACTGCATATAGCATTTTCTGCGGCGAGATTATGATGAAATAATTTTAACTATTTTTGAATTAAAAACAATTTTAATTGAACTATGCTTCTTGCAACGAAATGCATGTTTCCATTTTTCTTGAGACTAGCTTATAATTATCTTTCTTAGATGATGGTCATAATTTATTGATATACTTTGCCGGGTAAAAGCTCATTTAGTTTCTGTAGTTTAAGATTAGTATCTATTTAGTTCTTGTATTTTTTAAAATATTTTGAAACCGTTAAAATATTGATATCTCTACCGTTACTTTTCATTTCTTTTAGTTTACTTTTACAAAATTACCATTTTATAATAATTTTTTTGGACATTAATAAAAAGAAAATAATTAAATTACTAATTTAATCCTAAAAATTAAAAAATTATATTATTTTTTTTTGCAAGCACTGTTTGCACACTTGGTAGTTTGCATACAATTTTTGACAATTTAAAATTAATATAAATTTTTATTTTTATTTTTTAGGGTTAAATTGGTAATTTAATTATTTTATTTTTATTAATGTCCAAAAAAAATTATTAAAGGGTAATATTGTAAAAATAAGTCAAAAGAAATAAAAAATAATGGTAAGGGTATCAATACTTTAACGGAAGGATGTTTCGAGGCATTTTTAAAAATATAGGGACTAAATGGATACTAATCTTAAAATACAGGGATTAAATGAACTTTTACCCATATTTTACCTCTAATTTTATATTTCTTTTTCTTTTTCTTTTTTTTTTGAGAAACTAATCTTATATTTGTTAGTTTAGTTAATTAAATTATTTGGTTGATTAGGGTAATAAATAAAAAATTAGAGAGCAAACATCCTTAAAGGAATCGAATTTACAGAGAAGATTATTTATTTTGTTGTTATTAGTTAAGGCGGAATTAGAATTAAATTTATGGGCCAATTTGTAAGAAAAGCCATGCGAGCAATAGCAAAATAAATGGATTTTGATAATTTAATTTGGAATCAAACTAAAATAATTGAGAGAAATACTTTAATATGGAAACAAAAAGGATAAATCCTACTCAAATTAAAAGCAAAAAGGACATTAAAGGATAAATCCTACTCAAAAAGGATAAATTCCTCTTTATTGAAATCGAAATATTGCGATAATTTTTCCTCATCCCTCTGCTTCAAGCATATACATATACATAATAAAAAGCTGCTATGGACACAGCCTTATTACAAACTCCTACACAAAACAAAATCTAAACTATTTCCCTAACAAACTTATCTCAACAGCTCATCTTTATCTTGTCACTTTCTCTAATGAATTTTATCCCAACAACTCATCCTTATTTTGCCACTTTATTCTGTCATATCACTCCATCACTCTCAAACTAGAATTGTCCTCAAGGTAAAAAATCCGCATACTTTTGTCTAAGATCATAAATTGTTTCCCACGTAGCATCTTCTAGACTAACATTTGACCACCGAACCAAGACTTAAGTGACAACCTTATTATTCTTTTTAACCATGCGACAGTCCAATACTACAACAAGCTCGCTACGAAAGCATCCATCAGCATCCACTAGAGGAAGATGTGGAACCAAAGATGACCGGCTACCTAACTTATTTTTTAGATACAAAGGGTGAAATATTTGGTGAATTGCTAAACCTATTGGCAACTGTAATTTGTAGGCCGCCTGTCTAAGACGGGCTTGAACTGGAAAATGTCCATGGTATTTTGGAGCTAACTTTCTATTGCCCCTCAAATCAATAGAAGGTTGACGAAATGGTTGCAAGCCGAGGAAGACCAGATCATCAACTTTGAACTCTCGATCAGTGTGTTTAGCATCAGCAATCTGCTTTATTCGATGTTGGGACTGAATTAAATTTTCTCTGAGTAACAGTGTCATCTTATCAAGATCTTGCATATTATTATCTAGTGAATTTACATTTGAATCTCTTGGGTTATACATTACATATGAAGGTGGAGCTCTTTCATTACTTTAAATGGTGTGAGTGATGAGCATAATTTATATACATATTTTACCCTTAATTATTTAATTGTTAGTTATTTTTATTTGTTATTTTTAATTAACTGAACTATTTTGTTGAATAGGGAATCAATTGGAGATTGTGGATAAAAAGAGTATGAAGAAGTTTAAATTGAGAAGGAATAAAGATTAAATTGGAAGACAAAAAATACAACTAAAAATTGATAGAACCGAGTGAAAGAAATCAAAACAATTAATCCAATTGAGAAATGTTAAATAATTAAAAGATTTAATTTTTCCAATTGGCAATTGGAGTGCACGTGCATGCCATTGCAATATATGAAAAGTAATTTGAAAGGACCCGCACTTGGCTTTTAAAAGTTGGAAGTAAAGTAATGGCTTATGGTGGCATGAATAATTTGGAGGATTTGTTTTATAATTGGAAAATGATTCCTTTAGAATTGTTGAAGGATTCGGTGGTCAGCAACACTATAAAAGATGAATTTCGGCTTTTGAAAAGAAAAGCCGCCAGAAACAAATACAGACGCGATTAGGTAGGGAAGAGCAGCAACAGTTCGGCTTCTCCATGGCTATTTTTATTTGTTTTGTTACTCTTAATTTAAGTATGTTTAACTAATTTTCTTATACTGAGGTTAAGGATGAAACCCTATTTAATAAAATAATTATCTTTTTATTTATTTAATTTCTTATATATGTTATTTGATGATTATGGTTTTTATTTCACATGATTAATGAGATGTTATTAAAATCTTTTTATCAATTATGTCATGCATTATTGATTGTTAGAATTAATATTCAATTAAATAAATGCTTGGATCTATAAAGTTTATACATGATTATCTTTGATTCTATGTTTTTCATTAAATTATTTACATAGAGTACTTAAGAAAACTTTGACTCTTTGTTGTTCAATATGTTTACATGAGATACTTAGATATCATACTATTAAGCAGAAAAAGAACCTACACAAGATTAATTTTATTTGAGCTTAATTGTTATATCCATGAGATGACATAGATTGATTTCGAGTTGTCACTCTAAAATTGAGGATTTATTAATAATTAAATAATTACTAGTTGAATAGTTGTGGATTCTGAAACTTTGATAATTTTTGTCTTATTGAATTCTCTTTTATTTTAATTGCTTTCTTAGTTTAATTGGTTTAATTTTCTTAGAAACTCAATTTGGTCAAATAGGTTAGAATTAATATTAATTTTAAATTTAAATTAGATTTTTTAATTTATAATAATTCATATGGGGTCAACCTCATTACCACCATTTTATCTCTAGATTCGTGCGCTTGCGATTATATTAAAATTTTCACAACAGTGAGCTTTATAGAAGTATGAAAATTTGTATTGAACCAATACTCAACCATAGGTAACCAACAAACCCATTCATTTGGCTTGTCACATGTCATGCATCTTAAATACTGCTCCAAACAACGATTGACCACTTCAATTTGGCCATTTTATTTGCAAGTGGTATGCAAAACTTAAAGAAGTTTGGTACCATCGATGTTAAAAAGCCCCTGCCAAAAAAATTGCAAGTGAAAACAGGATCACAATCACTTAGAGCTTATGCAGCTTGAAAACATTGTCTATAAAGACTTGAGCTACATCTAAAGCAATGTAATGATGCTTTAGTGGAATGAAGTGACAATACTTACTGAGTCGATCAACTACTACAAATATTACGTCCTTACTATGTGAAATGGGAAGTCTTTTTATAAAATCCATGGAAATATCGGTCCATGGACACTCTGGTATATGTAATGACTGAAGTAGGCTAGGCATAACTACTTTTTCGTTCTTGTTTGAAGTAGGCTAGGCATAACTACTTTTTCGTTCTTGTTTCTTTAACAAGTATCACATTCAGTAACATACTTGTAGACATTTTAGCGGAGACCCTTCCAACAGAAACTTCGTTTGATTTGGTGCAATGTCTTTTGAACTCCTTAATGACCTTCACAAGGACCATTATGTTCCTCAAATAAGATTTGAGATCTAAGGGGAGCGTTTGGCCCAAACCACAACCGCCCTTTATAAAGGATTCGATTTTGATCTATAGTGAAATTAGGTACTACTTTTGGGTCAGCTTGCAAACGTCTAGTTAGCTCTATGGCTTGCTGATCAACTTGCCATTCATGCTTCAATTGTTCCAACCAGTCAGGGACTTAGAAAGTTATAGCTAATGCCAAAACTTGATTTTTAAATTTTCGAGATAAATCATCTGCCATTTTATTTTCTTGGCTACTTCAATAAAATCTCAAAAAATATATTCTAGCAATTTGGTTACACGTTTTTTGTTGTAGAGGCGTAGCAATTCTTTGCTCAAGCAAATATTTCAAACCAAAGTGATCAGACTTTACCTTGAAATGTTGTCCCACCAAGTAAGGTCTCCATTTGGTAATTGCAAAACTACTTCCAACAATTCCATTTCATAAGTCGAGAGGCCTAGATTTTTGTCAGAAAAAGCCTCACTGATAAAGGCAATTGGATTTCATTCTTGCATCAGTACTGCCGCAATATTGCTTCTAGATGCATCACATTCCACCATAAAAACCTCAGACATGGCTAAAACTAGTATTGTTGTAATAGCACGCCTTAATTGTTCAAATGATTCTGCTGCTGCAGATGTCCACACAAAATTGTCTTTTTTTAGCAAGTCAGTAAGAGGCTTACTTATCTTGCCGTAGTCTTTGACAAACCTCTTATATTATCTTGTTAACCTCAAAAATCCTCTTAATGACTTCAAACTTGTAAGTTGAGGCCAAGCTTGCATACCGACAACATTTTCCAGGTCTACAGTAACCCCTTCATGAGAAATTATGCGCCCTAAATACTATAGTTGTTGGTGTCTAAATATACATTTTGGACCACTTGAAAAAAAACTATTGGTGTTATAATAATGAAAGAGCTATCTAAATGTGACTCATATGTCTTTTCCAATCATTGTTGTTCACTAAAATATTGTTAAAAAAACACCATTATAAGTTTGCGAAGGTAAGGGCGAAATGTCTCATTCATAACACTCTAAAATGTTGATGGTGCATTTATTAGCGCAAATGGAATTACTAGAAATTCATAGTGGCTTTCATGAGTTCGAAAAGCTGTTTTATAAGTGTCACTAAAGTGCATGCGTATTTAGTGGTATCTAAACCGTAAATCCAATTTGGATGAGTATCGGGCACCATTGAGTTCATCTAATAATTCATCAATCAACGAAATTGAAAATTTATCTTTAATTATTTTCGTATTGAGGGCTTCGTAATCAACACACATGCGCCACGTACCATATTTTTTTCATTAAGAGCACTTGTGAAGAGAAAGGACTCACACTTGATGAATGGGTACATGTTTCAGGCATTTCTTGAACAATCTTCTCAATTTCATGCTTTTGAAAATAAGGATATCTAAAAGGCTGAACATTTATTGCTGAACAACCTGGCTTCAATGGAATTATCATGGTCTTATGCTCTTACTGGTGACAAACTTTAGGTTTTGAAAAAATAAATTCAAATTGGCTTAGTAATTTCACCAAGTCAGCTTCAAGGCATACCTTAGAGTTAACAGTTCCTAATATTGAATTTGGATAGATGGAGCATAATTGTGCCAGAGCCCTATCATTAGATTGTTGTAATAGATGCTTTACTCGGCTTGTCTCCACCAATTTATTAGGTCCAGTTATTGCCCCCTTTAGCACATGTCTCTTTCCTTTTATTGTAAATTCCATTTTTATATTTTTAAAATCTCATACGATTGATCCTAACTCAACCAACCATTCCACACCAACCACTAAGTCACACCCACCTAGAGGCAACATTCTCATATCAACGTCAAGTGTGGTACTGCATAACCCAATGTATTTTTTTGTTAATGGTTGAACTTGTTATAATGCACCATCTGCCATAGTCACTGTAAAAGAAATTGGTTTGTTCCACCAGGCAGCCCATTCATTTTGCAACCATTGGGTCAAGAAAATTGTGTGTACTATCTGAGTCAATAAGTATTGTCACTAGTTTTCAACTAATGTACTCTTTAACACGCATTATTTGATAAGAATTTAAACCAGCCAAGGCATGTAAAGATATTATGGGTTCACTTGGTTCTTCTATGGATGGTTCTGATTCTAATTCTTTTTGTACTACTTCAAATTTATCTTTTTCTCTAAAAGAATCATTTCCCTTAATGATAAACAACTGTAACTTTTTACAACGATGGCCAGGAAAATACTTTTCATCACAAGTGTACCACAATTCTTTTGCCCTTCACTCATCCATTTCTACCTGTGAAATCCACCATACAACTGGTCTCTCTTCTTTAAGGTTGGTCTTCGGCTTAGGGAATTAGTCTGATAAGTTAGTCATTTTTATGGTAGCATTTGAGTTAGAAAGCTTCACACGACTAACTATTGCATTCATAGTCCTTCTTGCATACACGTCAAACTCATGGCTTGAACTAAAGTTATAGGCTCAAATAGCAATACCTCATTCTGCAACTCCTCACATAATCCACTTGCAAAGCAACTCACATAAAACTCTTCAGATAAGACTTGTGTTTTGACCACCAAGGCCTCAAATTGCTCTTGATATTGTTGTATTGTGCCCGACTGTCTTAGCTTTGTGAGTTGGCCGATTGGATCATCATATCTTCCAGGACTAAAATGTAATATAAGATCTTTAATAAATCCCTTCCAAGAAATCTTGGGCTTAGAAGTTTCATATTCTTGGAACCAATCCAAAGCTCTTCCCTCTATGTAAATAGAAGCCACATATATTCTATCATCTTCCTCTATGGCATAAAAATTATAGAATCTTTCACATTTGTAAATCCACCCACTTGGATCATCATTGTCGAACCGTGGAAAATCCAATTTAGCATATTTTGTTGAGATGTATTCTTGGTGTCCTTCAGTTCGTTTTGTGGAATTAGCAGAAGATTCACCTATGTTGTCCTCTATTATGAACAAGGCAAGCTTTTCATACTTGGCAATCACAGTACCCATTATCTGCTTTAGTTCTTTAATGTCAGTAGTTGTCATCTCAACTCTTACAAATCAGCGGTATGTCTATCTGAATTTTTCTTTAACTGTCGAATAGCTTCATTTTTGCGCTTAGCCTTTTGTGCTCTAGTCTCATTAACCATAATCGCCTTCACTCAAGGTAGGATGAACTGCTTTGATACTAATGATAAGAATTGGAACATAAACACAAGAAAGTTAAACTAGCTTCCCACTTCCAGGGGGGATTCCTCTAAAATAGCCTTTGCTTCTAGCAAATACATATAAATAATAAAAAATTGTCGTAGAGCCAGCTTTATTACACATTTTACACAAAATAAAGTCTAAACTATTTCCTTAACAAACTTATCTCAACAACTCATCCTTATCTTGCCATTTTCTCTAATGAATTTTGTCCCCAAAACTCATCCTTATCTTGCCACTTTTATCATAATTATACATAAGTACTAATTTATTTTCCTTTTTGTTTGATTATTGTTTATGAATTAATGCTGGTGGTGTGAATTCAATGCCTTCGTTTTTTAAGAGGCTTTTTCCTATCTACCTACAAAAAGCAACAATATTAGCTTATTGGGTATGGTAACTTATCTTAGATGTAAACACAAGTAACTTCCCTTTACTAGTCAATATAGGATTAAAAAAAAAATAGTCATTTTCACTAATCAATCTGCCACTCTACCTCTCTGAGATGGCTCCCACTAAATATGGATGAGCCTTGAACCATGATCCCTGCCCTTGTAATTACCATCGGTTCAATTTTCCTCCCGGACACACTAAATTCAATGATTGAACTTGGCCAGCACGATGAAGGCAGTGAGAAACTTAGAAAGTTCACGGTTTTAATGATGATGTTGATAAAGAATTTAATGATTTTGTTGCAGCTAGTGAAGCACCTTTACACTCCAGTTTTGTTCAATGCATTTGGTTTCGGTAACAAGGCTTCCCTCGTGTCTGCTATGATAATCGATATTGTTAATGTTGTTGCAACATTGAGGAAGAAGATCATCTCTTTTCCTTGGAGGTGGTGCTCTAATGTTAATCTACCAGGCTATTGTTGCTGCTTGCATTGGTTATAAATTTGGAGTTGATGGGAATCTTGGTATGCCTTTTTGATAGAGGTGGCAAAAATATCCGCCCGATCCAGACCTGGACCGTACCTGGGTGTTATGGGTCGGGTATTACCCAGCCCGAGTATGAAGCTGGGTCGGTCTTGATCATCAATTGATAAACCCGGAACCTGGGTTTTATTAAAAAAATATTATAAAATATATTTTATTTTAAATATTTATATTTATTTGACTCATTTATTAGACATATATAAAGCTTTAAACACTTAAAGTTTATATTTTCATGTGAAATTTTATTGAAATAAATTTAAAACTTATAAAATTATCAAAAAATAAAAAATATATACACATATAATATTAAAAAATATAAAATTCGGATACCCGGATTAAAACTTGGCCCGGACCTGGACCCGGACCCGGACCGATTGCATCCGAGTAAGATCCGGTTATTGCAATACCCGAACCCGGCCCGGGGTTTTGCCATCCCTACTTTCTGATATTAATTTTCATCTGCATATACGTTGCCAGATTTGCTTGGTCTTGGGGTCCTCTTGGATGGTTGATACTTGGTCCCTGGTGATATTTTTCCACTCGAAATCCGATTAGCAACACCGAGTGTGAATGTTTATGTGGACATGGCATCCACATTCTTAGTTGCACAAGTATTCTTAAACATGCTATATTGACAATCTTTCTAACATATTTAAGACAAAATCTAGCCAAATATACCAAACATGAAAACATTGATAAATTAGTTTGTTAACATTAGAAAACTTTTCACCTAAGGCTGTGATTATAGTGAAACAAGGATTTATTTCCTTGAAAAGACGAAAGGTACTTTTTATTTCAGCCATTTAACGAGAGGTAAGGACCTATTTATTATTTAATATAAATACTTATAAATATGTCACAAATAGTAAAATGTCAAACTATAAGGGTACAGATGTTATTAACCGGTACCAACTTTTCGGTTTGGAGAACTAACGACACAGCTGCTAATTTTCCCGCTCATTCTTGTCTTGGCTCCTACCCTATAAAACCCTCGATCATAACCCATTCTCACGCTCTCCTGAATCCCAAACACAGAAAGAAAATAAAAGAAAGAAAAAAAAGAATCTTCGATTGAAAGAAGAAATGATGGGTAGGTGGGTTTATGTTGTTCTTGTAATCTCTTTGATTCTGTCATTGAGAGACCCAAAGAGATTCGATACACAAACAATAACAGATGATGAGTTAACTCATCCAAGTTTATCCATTTTCCTTCAAAGGTCCCATTTCAATATAAGTCTAGGTCATGAACTTCGTCTTGAGTATGATTACTATAAAGACAAATGTCCTGATGCTGAAAAGATAGTGAGGTCAAAAATGGCCCAACTTTACTCACAGGATAAACAAGTTCCCGCAAATTTGTTGCGCCTATTCTTCCACGACTGCTTCATCATGGTATATCATTTTAATCTTTTGGTCACAATTCTTGGGTTTCTGTAGCTTTCTCTCCAATGGCTTCTGTTCTTTTGCACTAAATTGCTTTGCTGCTTCTTTTTCCAAATTCTTGTAAGGATGTTCTTCTCTTTGATACTTTCTAATGATCTTCCTTTTCTAATCTCTTGCCTTTAGTAGTTCTTTATGAGTATTAATTTCATCCCACTTGATCTTCTCTGGGTTTGTTCGTTTCCATGACTGCTCCATCATGGTGTATTCTTATCTTTTACGATTCTTGGATTGATGTCAATTTATTTCCAATGGGTTCTGTTCTATTGCTCATATTTTTGCTTTTCTCCCTCTTTTTTTTTTTTGGATTCTTGTTGGCTTTTGTTCTGGGTTCTTGAAAGGGTTCTGTTCCCTTTGGTCTGCTGTAATGTGCTTCTTTTTCCTTTTTCAATTTCTATAAATGAGCATTAAGTTTTCGATTCGAAATATTTTCCTAATTTCAGGTGGGTTTGTTCTTTTCTTATTGCTGAAATGGTTGATTACCATAATATTCTTTATATTTTTTATTTGGTTGGGTTTCATCTTTTCTCAATTTCATGATGTTAGGCCTGAACAGACGTATTCATTGGTAAATTTTGCCTTCCATTTTGATTTTTTTAGTCCTGAACTTTTGTTAGCTCATGATTTTGCTGTTAATTGTTTGTGTCGTTCTGGTGTTTCTTTGAACCAGGGCTGTGATGCTTCGGTGTTCTTAGATGATAGCAACGGCAATGAGAGCCATCCAATAGAGAGGCAGGCGATTCCCAGCCAAACTCTCAAGGGCTTTGACAAAATTAATCTGATCAAGGAAGAGCTTGAAGAGGCTTGTCCAGGGATGGTTTCGTGTGCCGACGCACTAGCTCTTGCCACCAGAGATGGCATCCTTTTGGTAAGCTTTAATTCTCAGCTATTACTTTGTGTCTGTTCCCCATCTCCCTCCCCCACCCCTTCCGCTTTTTTCCTCCTCTAATTGGGGGTGGGGGGGGGGGGGGGGGGGGGGAAGAGGAGAATAAAACCTGAAGATGCCTAAACATGTTGTCTGAATACTCCGTGGTTATGAACCCCGAACAAGTGAAAGAGATTTTATAGCTTGCTTTTGGGTAGAATTTTTCTGTATACTTGGAAAGTTCTGGCAGTGACCTTTCCATTTCTTTGTGGAAGGATAATTAGTAATTCAAGAAGATGAATGTTCTCACGACATACTTTATATGTCTCTTTTATGTCTTTGCTAAGGGTTTGGGACAACTCTGAAATCAGTAACTTAAATATTATTAAGGTATCTCAACTTTGGTATGGTCTTATTAGACAATTTAGAAAATTTTTAAGAATTCAATTATTGGTATCTGGTTCAGCTAGGCGCTAGCTGCTGTGATTGTAATGCTGCAGCTGCTGCTTTTAAATTTGCTGTTTTCTGTAATTGAAATGAAAAAACATTTGGTTCAACTTACACTTGTCGAATCCAACAGGGGAAAACCTTTAAACTATTTTGAAGTACCGCTTCTTCTTTATGTTGAACGATATTAATGGATTCTGTTGGACTAAATACCGTATAAAATTTAAGCATATGCTAGACTTGATGTGGATCTGATGGGGCAATATCAGGACTCATAGGTTGATATGGCTATCAAGTGCTATAGGATCAGCATAACTTTTCCAGTGTGACTCTTACTTATCTCTGAACTTTTAACAGAAGTAGGCTTCAAAACTGAAATTTTTTTTATTATTACATAATATATGAAACTCTTTGGAGATATCTATTGTGTTATTTTTCTTCAACTTCACTGGGTACTATCCTTTTAATTACTTGCAAATCACTTGATGTCCTATGATTCTGTTTTTTGCAGGTTTCTTTCTTAAAATTCTTGTAATTTATTCTTCTCCCTCTCAATCTGTCTCACCCTTTTTCTTCAGCTGATTACAGCTCATATGATTCCATCGGCATGGTTTCTGACCTTAGAATCAAATTCATCTCTGCCAAATGATTGAATAGTCGGTTAATTCTTTTGTTTTGAAAAATTTGAAGAAAGACTATATACATTTTCTTTCTTTTTACCTGTTAGTAAGGTTTCCCTCAGTTTTTCTTGGTTATGTTGTGCTTTTGAAGTTTCATATTTCTCTTGATACCCATTTATGCTATTGGGTTAGCATTTTCTTATTTTTCATTGTTATTTAAGCACTCCAATGTTTGTGCAATGAAAGAACAGGCTGGTGGCCCATACTATCCAGTATTTACGGGCAGAAGAGACAGCATTAGATCTTACTTTCAGGAAGCTACTGCTGAGATACCAGGACCTGATGATGATCTTAACAAGATTCTTCACCTGTTCTCGCTCAGAGGTTTCAGTCCAAGAGAAACAGTCAGTCTAATAGGTACTCTTTCTATGCTTCTTCCTCCAGCTCTTGTGTATCATAGAGTAAATTAATGCTAAAACATTCGAATTAGAATCATAATTTGAATTTGATATTTTTTGTTATCTGAAGGGGCTCATAACATTGGAAAAATCAGTTGTCAGTTCATTAGAAACCGCCTCTACAACTTTTCGGGGACAGGTCAGCCAGATCCTACCATGTCTGATGATTTTTTAGTTGAAATGAGGGTTCTTTGTGGGGATGGCAACCAAACTAGTCTTCATGGCTCTCCTGCTCCTGCTTCTGCGCCTGCTCCAATGAGATCTAGTGGAATGCGTGAGTCAACTCTAGGAATGAATTACTATCAGAGATTATCAACTTCCATCTCATCTGGGGCAGGTTTTGACGCACATTACTATCAGAATTTGCTGAGAGGGAGAGGACTTCTCCATGCTGATCAGCAATTGATGGCTGAGGAGAAGACTGCAAAGCTGGTCCGGGCATATGCATCAGACTGTGGAACAGCCTACAGAACAGACTTTGCCAGGGTTATGTTGAAGATGTCAAACCTTGGTGTCTTGTCCGGATCCCAAGGTCAGGTCCGAACAAACTGCTCCTTGTCACTTAACAGCTCTTAAACCATCAAAGCCTTGCCCCTGCATGGCTGCGTACTCTGAGACTTTTTTGCTTTTTGATTAGCTGAATTCACTACTGACAGGGAAGTTCATATCTGGGTAACCATCTAATGACTGTGCTGTATATTGCTACTTGTATCATGCTCTACAGAGGAACAATTGTCATCAACTTTCAAAGAATTCGGATTTTCTGGTAGTAGTGACTTGAGACTTGAGAGTGTTATAAATACATAAATAAGCCGATATGTCATAAACACATAACCAACCTTGGAAGAGGCCAAGTTGTATGGTCTGTCTTGAGCAAACACTTTGTCTTCATCTTTGTTTGCCCCTTTTTCACTGTTTTGCATTCCTGTCATTTATTTTTATTCATCGCTAAGGGTAAATATGATTTTTTTTTCTTTTTTAAATATGATCACGAAATATATATAATGCAGTTTATAAAAGCCTACCTCAATTCAAAAATTAGTGTAAGAGTTGAAGATTATCCAAGTTTTATATACTTTACATAGGTTTAATACCCAGTTGATTTAGGATATTTTTCCTAATACTATTAGGATGCATGCTGGCAAGTAGCTCTCATTTTGGCCAATAAATGTCCACATAGGCATTTATGGTTTTGTAAATCTATTTACCTCTCTTAGAGAAACTAAAAAGAGATTGACACAGGCAAATATATTCTAAATTGATTAGAAACATTTTTAAGTAATCTAACAAAATTAGATTTTACAATTCTTTTGGTTTGGGGCACGAATCAGGTTTCCTTCTATTATTTGACTACCAGTATTTGTGCATGCTTATTCTCAAAATATCGAGGTACTTGTAAGGGTATTTCTGTAATCAGACCTTACCAGAAACAAAAATAAGCATGCCAATTTTCTTGTAGCCCTTAATTGGATGGAATGGATTGAATCCAATTCAAGTACGACAGGTCCAAGGGAAAAATTGGCACCGGCAACAAGGCCATGAGCGTGCCATATTGACAGCCTCTCTATTCTTTTGCGTGAAACTTGGGGTTGGGTCACAATCGATAGTTCAAAGATTTTTGTATTAGTCATCAGTCAAAATTGTTTTGTCAGTTACTTAACCAATTGGAACAGGCCATTTTCTTGAGCATTGCCAAAGATTATGAAGCAAAAATTCGCACGTGCGGCACGTATGCCATACAAACCCGTGTCAAAAATTCACTCACGTCACGCAAAAAAAGATCTCGGAAGCAAAACCAAAACAAGCGAAACAAAGAAAAATCAGAACATGTAAATTCATATGATTCATTAGAAGAGCGCCACGTATTTGGTTACAAAACCACATCCACTCCCTCTAAAAACCTCACGCAAGTTCCCTTCACTGGCCTTCAAATTCTGTTCCAAACAATTCTTTCTTTCAAGGTACCCGGTTCTGCTATATTTACCCTTTTGTTTTAGTCATCAAATTAGTTCTTTTGATTGACACTATTATTTATTTGATTCTCTTGATTCACCACAAGTAAGAATTTCATTGATTTGACATATGATTATAAATTTTATGCATTAGTAAGTGGTTCTGCTACAATCGTGAACGTGACCCAGATGGGTAATTTAAAAACTGCTTCATGTGAAGTTTCAAGTCTCTCATGCTTCTTATAATCGCTGTCATTCCTTTCCATTCCTTGTTTTAGCAGAAGTAGTTGAATTAAATGAATCAGCTGTAGTTT
Organism: Citrus australasica; assembly: GCA_029618585.1. Lineage (NCBI taxonomy): Eukaryota > Viridiplantae > Streptophyta > Magnoliopsida > Sapindales > Rutaceae > Citrus > Citrus australasica. The sequence continues at coordinate 7,375,349 of JARCIV010000002.1, read as the reverse complement.
TATTTTATTGTTGATTTCTTGGGGGATGTGTTTTGATTTCTGAACGTGATGTTTGTCTTAAATTTTATTTTTTTTTTGGATTTTCCGTATTTTAGTTCCTGCTAATGGGCTTGCTTTGTTTCTACAGATGGCGGCTTCATCAGCTTGCCTTGTAGGGAATATTTTGACAACACACAAGACTAAAACAAATTTGAGCAAGGACTTCCATGGTAGGCATCTTCTGTTTAACTCAAGTTTTCGATCATTGGAAAAGAAGCCAAAAGTAGCCGTTGTAAAGGCATCTTTGAGCGAGAAGCAGCATGAAGGAAGAAGAGGGTTTCTTAAGAAGCTGCTTGGAAATGTTGGAGTTGGTACTGCTTTGTTGGGGAGTGGGAAAGCCTATGCCGACGAACAGGGGGTTTCTTCCTCTAGGATGTCTTACTCTAGGTTCTTGGAGTATCTGGATAAGGACAGGGTGAAGAAGGTTGATTTGTTTGAGAATGGTACCATAGCTATTGTGGAGGCTATTTCCCCTGAGTTGGGTAACCGGGTGCAACGAGTTCGTGTTCAACTTCCAGGTCTAAGTCAGGAGCTTCTCCAGAAATTCAGGGAGAAGAACATTGATTTTGCTGCCCATAATGCTCAAGAGGACTCAGGATCATTGTTGTTTAACTTGATTGGGAATCTGGCTTTCCCACTTATCTTAATTGGAGGGCTGTTCCTTCTCTCAAGGCGTTCATCTGGTGGAATGGGCGGTCCTGGTGGGCCTGGTTTCCCCCTTGCCTTTGGTCAGTCCAAAGCTAAATTCCAGATGGAACCAAATACAGGTGTGACATTTGATGATGTTGCCGGAGTTGATGAGGCAAAACAAGATTTCATGGAAGTGGTGGAGTTCCTTAAGAAGCCTGAGAGATTTACAGCTGTTGGAGCTCGTATTCCAAAGGGTGTTCTCCTCGTTGGTCCTCCAGGAACTGGGAAGACTCTTCTTGCCAAGGCAATTGCTGGTGAAGCTGGTGTTCCATTTTTCTCCATATCAGGTTCTGAGTTTGTTGAGATGTTTGTTGGTGTTGGTGCATCTAGAGTCCGAGATCTTTTCAAGAAGGCCAAAGAGAATGCTCCTTGCATTGTATTTGTGGATGAAATTGATGCCGTTGGAAGACAAAGAGGAACTGGAATTGGAGGAGGGAATGATGAAAGAGAACAGACCCTTAACCAGCTTTTGACAGAAATGGATGGTTTTGAGGGTAATACTGGTATCATTGTGATTGCTGCAACTAACAGGGCGGACATTCTTGATTCTGCCTTATTGAGGCCTGGACGTTTTGATAGACAGGTAAAACATGTCAGCTTATCCTTAATGCTCTGGTTTCTTAAAACACATTCTCAATATAAAGATCCATTGTAGGTTACTGTTGATGTTCCTGACATTCGAGGAAGAACAGAGATATTAAAGGTTCACGGTAGCAACAAGAAGTTTGATGCAGATGTGTCTCTTGATGTGATAGCCATGAGAACACCTGGGTTCAGTGGTGCTGACCTTGCAAACCTCTTAAATGAGGCTGCTATATTGGCTGGACGACGTGGGAAAGCTGCTATTTCATCTAAAGAGATTGATGATTCGATTGATAGGATTGTGGCTGGAATGGAAGGAACTGTTATGACAGATGGGAAGAGTAAAAGTCTTGTTGCATACCATGAAGTTGGCCACGCAATATGCGGGTAAGCAGGATTATTTTATTTATTTGTCTTTTATGAAATTTACCAGATCAATTATAATAAGGCCTTTGATTAATCTTCAGTTTAAACCGATCCATAGTTTTAGCCTGCGAAAGTTTTATGCCATTATGTTAGATATAATGGTATATAATTGATGGAAATCATCTCAATGAACACACCATTTGGCACAACTAAGGTGCCTTGATTGTGTTATTTATGTGATAGTGGTTAGTTAAATTGGTGGTCAATGAATTTTTTGAATCTCTAAGGAAGAGTCTAAAAATTATATTTTCTACTAAACCTGACTATAGTTAATAGTATGAAACTTGTATAAATATGAGATAAAGTTTTCCAATTAAAATATGATTTTGGTTACTGCTTGGTGGAAGTTTTGGATGGTAGACTAGCAAATCCTTTACTTTTATAAGAAGTTTTGGATGGTTGGTTACAGAACCTTTGCTTTGATGAAGGTAGCATCTAGCCTGAATTCCTGGTCAAACATACAAAAAACTGCCAGTTAGGCTGAAAAGCATTGTCATGATACCAATGGGAGTACATGTTCATGTTTAAAAGTTTGCGCTTGCATCATATATACAATGCAGTAAGTTGAAGCTAGACTAGACTATGTACTACTTTTAGAGTCATCTTATAAGAATCTGGGTAGGTTTGCTAATGCAGCATTCTTATTTTGACAAGCACTCTTTGTAAGCACAGTAAAGTTTGCTACAGGAATGTAAGCAGGACTTTACGAGCAATCCATCAATCTCCTCTTACCCTTCTACATTCCTCTGTTTTCATCTATAATCGATTTTTTTTCTTCCATCTGTTCTTCTTTTCCTGAGGTTCATCTTTTAGGCTTTGTTAGATGTCTGTTTTGCTACTATCTAGTTGTTTTAAGAACTTATGGAATTGTTTTACTTTCTTTTGGTTCCAGAACTTTGACTCCAGGACATGATCCCGTTCAAAAAGTCACCCTTGTTCCACGTGGTCAGGCAAGAGGTCTTACCTGGTTCATCCCTTCAGATGACCCCACGTTGATATCAAAGCAGCAGCTCTTTGCAAGAATTGTTGGTGGACTCGGTGGTAGAGCTGCTGAGGAAGTGATTTTTGGAGAGCCTGAAGTGACAACAGGAGCAGCTGGTGATTTGCAGCAGATCACTGGTTTGGCCAAACAGGTAATTTAATAATCCTATTTTTGCCTTCTCCTTCAATTATTCCTCCAACAATTTTCAATAAAATTTAGGCACATTATTTTTTTTTCTTTTTGCAGATGGTAACCACATTTGGAATGTCTGAAATTGGCCCATGGTCGCTCATGGACGGATCACAGAGTGGTGATGTCATCATGAGAATGATGGCAAGGAACTCAATGTCTGAGAAGCTTGCTGAAGACATTGATACTGCAGTCAAGAGACTATCAGACCGTGCCTATGAGATTGCGGTGGGCCAAATAAGGAACAACCGTGAAGCCATTGACAAGATCGTGGAAGTTCTTCTTGAGAAGGAAACAATGTCAGGGGATGAATTCCGGGCAATCCTCTCAGAGTTTGTCGAAATCCCAGCTGAAAATAGGGTCCCTCCAGCTGTTCCAGCACCATTATCTGTATCTGTTTGAGTGGCATTAATATTATCCATACTTGAAATTTCAGCCACTCTTTGAACGCATACACTTGAATGTATAATACTCTGTATTCTTGATCAAATGTAAGTAGGATTGTACACTAACTCAAAAAGTCATGATTGAGTAAATTTCTAAAGCTTTGCTCCTGATTTTTCAAGCATAAAATCTCAGCGTTATCCACAGGTGCAGACTAATTATCGTTATAAGTTTCATTACATGTCTGGCCTTCGTTTTTTCTCCAGGACTGCTACGGCAGTAGTCGCAAATTTCATTGACTCAACAGAAGAATTTATCAACTTATGCTCAAAACGACACATAAAGGAAGCCTTCAACAGATTCAAATCTGAAATATGGTCAGACCCAACTCTCTTCTCTCATCTAATCCAATCATGCACGCTCAAAAAATCACTTTCATGTTCAAAACAGCTTCACTCTTTGATAGTCACATCTGGGTGTTCCTCAAACAATTTCATTTGCAATCATTTGCTCAACATGTACTCAAAAATTGGGCAATTACAAACAGCTGTTACCCTGTTTGGTCTCATGCCGAGGAGAAATATCATGTCTTGTAACATTATGGTCAATGCGAATGTGCAGAGCGGTGATTTGGAGGGTGCACGGAAAGTGTTTGATGGGATGACTAAGAGAAATATTGCAACCTGGAATGCCATGGTTGCGGGATTGGTTCAGTTTGAGTTTAATGAGGAGGGTTTAAGATTACTAAGTGAAATGCATCAAGTTGGTTTTTTGCCTGATGAGTTTACTTTAGGTACTGTTTTGAGGGGGTGTGCTGGTTTGAGAGGGTTACATGCTGGGAGGCAAATTCATTGTTACGTGGTGAAAGGTGGGTTTGAGCTGGATTTGGTTGTTGGGAGTTCATTGGCTCATATGTATATGAAAAGTGGAAGCTTGGTAGAAGGAGAGAAGGTGATTAGATTGATGCCTATCCGCAATGTGATTGCTTGGAACACACTCATTGCCGGAAAAGCTCAAAATGGGCTTGCTGAGGATGTTTTGGATCAATATAATTTGATGAGAATGGTAGGATTTAGGCCTGACAAGATTACGTTTGTGAGTGTGATTAGTTCATGTTCAGAATTGGCAACATTAGGTCAAGGTCAGCAGATTCATGCTGAAGTGGTTAAAGCTGGGGCTAGTTTGGATGTTGGGGTGATTAGTTCGTTAATTAGCATGTATTCAAGGTGCGGTTGTTTGGATGATTCAATGAAAGCCTTTCTGGAATGTGAATATTCTGATGTTGTTTTGTGGAGCTCGATGATTGCTGCTTATGGATTTCATGGAAAAGGAGAGGAAGCTATCAATTTGTTTGAGCAGATGGGGCAGAAAGAATTTGAGGCAAATGATGTTACTTTTGTGAGCTTGCTGTATGCTTGCAGTCATTGTGGTCTGAAGGAAAAAGGGATGGAATTCTTTGATTTGATGGTAAAGAAGTATGGTCTGAAGCCTAGATTAGAACATTATACATGTGTGGTTGACCTACTTGGCCGTTGTGGTTGTTTAGATGAAGCAGAGGCTCTGATAAGAAACATGCCTGTCAAAGCCGATACTATCATATGGAAAACTTTGCTATCTGCATGTAAAATCCATAAGAGTACTGATATGGCTGGAAGAATCGCTGAAGAAGTTCTTAAGCTTAATCCTCAGGATGCGGCTCCTTATGTGTTGCTTTCTAACATTCATGCTTCTGCTAAGAGGTGGCAGGGTGTTTCTGAGTTGAGGGAAGCCATGAGGGAGAGGAATGTGAAGAAGGAACCAGGTGTAAGCTGGTTAGAAATAAAGAATCAAGTTCATCAGTTTACCATGGGCGACAAATCTCATCCAAGTTCGATGGAGATTGATTTGTATTTGGAAGAACTAACATCAGAGATGAAGCTATGGGGCTATGTCCCTGATACGGGCGCTGATATGCATGACATGGACAATGAGGAAAAGGAATATAATTTGAAACACCATAGTGAAAAGCTTGCAATTGCGTTTGCTCTGATGAACACACCCACGGGTGTACCGATAAGGGTGATGAAGAACTTGCGCGTCTGCAGTGATTGCCATGTTGCTATTAAGTACATTTCAGAAATTAAAAACAGAGAAATTATTGTTCGAGATGCCAGTAGATTTCATCATTTCAGAAATGGGAAATGCTCTTGTGGAGATTACTGGTAAGAAGATGACTCTTTGCTCTCATAGTTGTAAGCTCTACTGCCAAAAGATTGGTTTTGTAAACTTTATATCAAAAAGGAAAAAAAAGAGTATTCATACTTCTTTGATTACCAATTTCAAGCTGAATTAGGAAAAGTCCTTTTCTTTTCTTGTGATGTTTTTCCATATCCAGAAAATTGATTATGAAATTTTCTTATAAACATACTTAATTTGTTTTGAATTATTAAATTTAGTCAAATATAAGAATCGGGTTTAGACCAGTTCTAGTACATGGCAGACCGAATGTTTGAACTCATTTAGAGCGGTCTAAGCATTTTTTTAAATAATAGTTTGACTCAAATAATAATTTATTTAGATTATGCCCAAAAGCAGTGAAGAAAAATAAGGCTGTAGGTTGTCTTCAATCTTAAAATGTTAATTGACCTGTTGGGCCAAGCATGCATGGGAAAGTCTGATATCAGTTTCAGTTGCTTTCTAGTTTTTACTTTTATATGTTTGCTTTTGTGGAAGTCATAAACGCGTCGTCAAAGTCTCAAAGACGCGTTGGACACTAATTATAGCTGGCAAATGGCAATCACGACTCTTCCAAGAAATAATCATGGAATGATACAAATTTAATATTTAATAAGTCTTCAATTAAATTAAATGTAACTTAAAAGATTGTCTAATTTTTTAGTGTGTGATGTTGTTCATGTGAGATATTAATACGCGAACACGTCGTGTGCCTATTAAATTTAGTATTTAAACACTATCATTTACTAGTTATTGTGTGTTCATCGCACGCGCACGCACACACAAGATGCATCGATGCACAATTGCACACTATTAGGAGACAATTTGTGTTAGATCGACAATTTCCCAATGTTTTACCGCCACAAATTTTGTGTTACACTTCATAATAAATATATGTTAAATTGAGTAACGTTACACCTGTTCAAGTTTTGTGTTATACTTCACAAAATGGTCATTCTAATTCCATGTGATATTTCTCAACATTTTTATCACATGCCGTACAACGAAAAAAAAATCACAGCAAAGTTGGAGCCGAAAGAACATACTGAGACATGAATATAATTTTCCATGAATCATCAAATAGAGACGAATGACATTTATGTAGCTTCCTTGACTTAAAATGTCTTCGTGGCCCTTTTTTCTCCTCTCTCTCACCCAATTCCAAACACACAGATCATGGCTAGCTGCAGCCTCCGCTGCTTGTTTCCCATTCTCTCCGTTCTTATTAGCTTACACATCATCCCAACTTCGGCTGCAACAACGGGAAATTGTTCTGTAAGGGCCAGCAACATTTACTGTTTGGATTCAGGCCTTCCCTCTACATGGTACAACAACAACTCTGTCATCATGAATGGATGGCAGATGAGAGTATTCCTCTTGTTACAGGACGCCGGTGATTTTGATTTTTATTGTGGGTTTTACTGCAATGGGACCTGCAACTCTTATGTTTTTTCAGTTGTTGCCGTTGGAGAAAACGATCACAGAGTGGTCTGGTCAGCTAACAAAGACCGCCCGGTAAAAGCAAACGCGATGGTGCAGCTAAAGACGGACGGTTTGGTGCTGAGAGATTCGGATGGCACCCAGATATGGGCGAGCAACCACTCAGGTAACTCCATTCACTCTATGAACCTTGACCCGGATGGAAATCTTGCTCTCTTTAACAATGAAAGCAAAATAATTTGGAAATCCTCAGCAGAAAAGATATCACTGAGTCCACATAATCCCTCCATCACTCCAAACGGAACATTAGCACCAGAAGGAAATGCACCACCACCTGTAACGGGCATAGCGCCAGCCGAAGAGAACATGCCAAAATCACCCAAAAAAAGAGGAACAAAATTGGTGGCTGTAGCAGGAGGATCAACGGCTGGTGGGCTTCTGATTCCCTACATCACTCCAAACGGAACATTAACACCAGAAGGAAATGCAGCCTACATCACTCCAACAAACCGAACATCAATACCAGAAGGAAATGCACCCTATATCACTCCAACAAACGGAACATCAACACCAGAAGGAAATGTACCCTACATCACTCCAACAAACGGAACATTAGCACCAGAAGGAAATGCACCACCACCTGCGACCGGCATAGCACCAACAGAAGAGAACAGGCCAAAATCACCCAAAAAAGGAGGAACAAAATTGGTGGCGGTAGTAGCAGGATCAACCGCTGGTGGGCTTCTGATTATCTGTATTGCAATTGTGTTGTATATTGTGAAAGTTCGGAGGAACGTAGAGGAGGAGGAACGTTTGGAAGATGACATGAAACAAGTTCCTGGATTACCTGTGAGGTTTTCACATGAAGATTTACAGATTGCGACAGAAGATTTTAAAGAGAGAATTGGAGGAGGGGGGTTTGGAACTGTGTTCAAGGGAGTTTTAAAAGACGGCAGTAAAATTGCTGTAAAGCGTCTGGATAGAATGGAGCAGGGGATGAGGGAGTTCGTAGCAGAAGTTGAGACAATCGGTAGCTTGCATCATTTCAATCTTGTGAGATTGATTGGCTTTTGCGTAGAGAAATCCTGTAGGCTTCTTGTGTATGAGTATATGAGCAATGGCTCCTTGGAAAAATGGATTTTTGTAAGAGATCGGAGACCTTGTCTTGACTGGCAAACAAGGAAGAAAATAATACTTGATGTAGCCAAAGGATTGACTTATCTTCATGAAGATTGCCGGAGAAGAGTGGCACACCTTGATATAAAGCCACAAAATATTCTCTTGGATGAAAATTTCAATGCCAAGGTTTCTGATTTTGGGTTGGCTCAGCTAATCGAGAGAGACGAGAGCCTAGTGCAGGCAACAATGAGAGGAACTCCAGGATACATTGCTCCGGAATGGAGGAAATCAAAAATCAGTGTCAAAGTTGACATATATAGCTTTGGAATTGTACTTCTTGAAGTGGTCAGTGCTCGGAGAAACTTAGATCGCTCGCGATCAGAATCTAGCTGCCATCTCCTCAGACTGCTGCAGGAGAAGGCCAGGGAGGACAGACTGTTTGACATCGTGGAAAATTTCGACGAAGAGGTGGAAAATCATAAGGATGAAATGATAAGAATGATTAAGATTGGAGCCTGGTGTTTGCAGAATGATCCCGGAAAAAGGCCGTCAATGTCAACCGTGGTGAAGGTGTTGGAAGGAGTAATGGAAGTAGATGCAAACATCAATTACAAATTTGCACAAGCAATGCCATATGTTTCCATTGTCAATAGTGTTCATGTCTCCTCCAGGCCAACAGAATCTGTTCTTTCTAATCCTAGATGAACATTCATTTTCAGCCACATTCATCTTTGGGATTTGAGTGCAGGCCAAATTCATTAATAAGAATGTGATCCACTGTTTTGTGTTCATGAGATTTGATTTTTAAGCTTGTTTTGAGTTCTGTTAATTGTACATTGTGCCATTTTTCTCCTTTGGCATTTCAGTATAATATGCCGGATATGCTTCATTTTTTTTTCCTCTCTCACAATCTGTTAGAATTGTAATGGAGAAAAAGAACCAGCATTTTATATTTGTCACTTGAGCCAAGGATTCAAGCTTACTCATCACTTCAGCTGTGCAATAAATATTACATTTAGCTTTGATATTGCAAGCAGAAGCAGAGAAACAAGGAAAAGAAAAAGAGTTATTTTTACATACCTCTCCTGAGGTTTCACCTAATATCAATTTAATAAAAAATATCTCCATATTTTTATATCCTTCCTCTACAATTAATATAAAGTTATGTATAACATCAGTACACAAAGCTAAAATGGTAAAAACTCATTTAAAATTAAAAAAAAAAACTTAAAAAATTCATTATATCAGTATGGGTAATCACAAAAATGAGAGTAGCATTAATTCATTATCCGGTCCAAATCATTAACAAAAAAAATAATGCCGTCACAAAAGTGCAAACAATTTACACTTGCACAATTTACACATGCCGCACCATGTCTCACTGTTGCAGCCCGCGATTTCGTTCCCCTGATTCCCAATTTCACAAAACAAAACAACCCTTGAAAGCTACATCCTTTCTCATCCAGCCATTCCTCTTGATTCGGCAGTTCCTCCACGCCTCTCCACCTCTGCACAGCTCGATGTCGTTGCAAATGACTTCAGCTCCTGACTCTGTCTGTGTGTGTGTGTCAAATCCTCGTCGCTTGGTGGGTAATCTTCTACTAGTGCTGGTGGGTGGGCTGGTACGGATTCAACTGCCTCTTATATAGTATCTTCTTCTTCAGTGAGCTATAGATTGAGGATGTTGATTGCTTGGGTGTGCTCGCTGGAATCTAATGAATCTAACGGTTGGTTGGATTGACGACAAAGATGGCTAGCTTAGCGGCGACGAACAAGTGGTAGAGCTTCTGATTTGGAGGCTGGGTGCGACGTTGCCGTGGTGAATCAAGAGCAGAGGAAGGTTGGGTTTTGGCTAGCAATTGCTGGCAAGTTAGACGCTGGAACGAACGAGGGAGTGGTGATGGTGGGAGATGGCATTGGTAATGGCATGGGGCTTTTTTTAAAAAATAAATGGTTTCTTTCCAAGTTAAACGGCAAAAGCTCTTCCTATGTTTTTCTCTTTTTTTTTTTTCAATTTATTTGTTATTTTTAGTTAATGCTTTAATTTGAGAGCTACGGTTTGAGTCCATTGATTTGAGTTGTTTTTTAGAACTAATTGGGATAGCAAATTAGATATTGAGAGGAATCTTTTATTCTTTAAAATGGCTTTTTGATTTGTGATTGGATTTGCAAGAAAATTTGTAGATTTTGAGTCGATAGATAGAACAAATTAAAGAGATTGATAAAATACTATATTGGGATAAAATTGTTTTTGTTCGTGTCTGTACAAAATCTACCTTGAGCAATAGGACAATATGCAATTAAAGTGATCCCAAGTTCATCACAGGCAGCCTTCACACCATTCTCTTCTGGTTTTCTGTATATGAGGCTATAGTTCACTTAGTTTGAAGCTAATGGAATTCCTGTCTTTTTAAGCTTTTCGTAAGCATTGCGAAGTCGTTTCTCTGAATCAAAGTACCATATCAAATTATAAATTTATCATATTTCTTTGCGTTAAGGGAGGAAAAGAAATTCTAGTTGCATGAACCAAAATATTAGAGACTATTATAACCCATAGCACAGCGAAGAAAACAAGAATTAACTCGGTGGCATATGTTCATTCAGCTAAGATTGAATCAGTTGCAGCAGAAGAAAATTAGTAAAAGTACCACGGCAATTTGAAACACCAACAGCCTTCACAAGGAGAAAAAAGAATGCTAGGCTGAGAGATTGAGTGCATGCTAGGCCCATTTATTATTATCTTTTGACCTTTTTCTTTTTTCACACGGCAATTTGAAACACCAACAGCCTTCACAAGGAGAAAAAAGAATGCTAGGCTGAGAGATTGAGTGCATGCTAGGCCCATTTATTATTATCTTTTGACCTTTTTCTTTTTTCACACTATTGATTTAGCATTTATTATTATCTTTTGACCTTTTTCTTTTTTCACACTATTGATTAGCAGGGAGAAGAAAATTTTTTTGACCCCAAATCTCCAACTTCTAAGCACTGAGAAATCTATGTTTGATTTCAGTATTTTCGGCTTTTGAATATGTTTGCACTGTCAATTTTGCTGGGAAATTATACTTGTCAGTCTTGAAAGGGTATTTTCGTCCTCTTGTTAGTCCACTAATGGTCAACTGACAGAAATATTAACTGCAGGGGAGGGATGTAAAAATACGAAGATATTTTTTACTAAAATGATATTAGGTGAAACCTCAGGAAATGTATGTAAAAATAACCCAAAAGAAAAACTGGCAGTAGCAATAGGCAATTAAATTTATAGGAACAAACTTAAACCGAAGAGAAATAGTAAAAAAGGAACTAAAATGAATCCAGAAGAAAGAAAATATGCAAAACAGTTTCATGTTTGTAGGAGGAATAAACATTAATACTTTGCTGCCAAAACAAGACACTCTGCGCAATTAACATCCTTTACTTGTTGACAAATTATTTCTAATCTCTATGTAAATGTCATTAATAAACGGATGTGCATATGCGAGGGTAAAATTGACTTTGCATTCAGATTTCTCAAAAATTATAATACAAAATTTAGGGGATCTTGATAACTATTTTCTCAAATTTTAGGAAGTATAACTATTCTTTTCCTTAAAATTCGAAGAGAAAAAAAAAAACTATTTTTCAACCCCAAATATTCATCTACTATTTTTTTAGGGCATTATAAGTGCCTATTTGATATGACTTATCTAATGACCACAATCAAATGCTTATTTAATCTCATAACTCTTATCATAATTTTTGTTGTTATTTAGTTTTTTTAGTACTTTTAGAGTTTAAATAAATTATTTTTTCTCTACTAGTAAAAGCTCAAATTTCGGGTTTTTAGGAATAAAGGTTGAAAAGTTTTTTTTTAAATGTTAAAATATCCAAAATATTTTTTTATTTATTTGACAATATTATTTTATTTTTTCATAAGATAACTTAAAAAACTTGCCTATTAGAATAATTTCAAAAATTTTTAATAAAAATTCTTATTGACTATAAAACAATTAAATTTTTTTTGGATGAAAACTTCATTTGTAAAAGCTCTATTACCAAAAACTCCGCTTAAATAAATTCTGTTTGAAAAATTATACCACATAGAGTATAAATCTTTGATTCCCCGTTAAAAAAAAGAAACAAAAAGAAAATAATTTTTCTGTTATGTCCTTTTAATTTATTGAAAGATAAAATTGTAATTTAAAAGTCAATTAACTGTGGAAACAAGACTGTAACAAGATATTTATCAAGCAAATAAATGAGCCATTAGGATAAAAGAAAGAGAGATTTTACTTTATCACTACATGGATACAAAAGTTAATTACCAGAGTGAAGGAGGGAAAAAAATCCATATCAAAATTAATTATAAAGATTTGCAGAGATTTGTTGAAAAAGAAAGTGGATCAATATACAAGTGGTGGGAGTTACTTTTCGGTATTATTTAGAAGGCTCTTGCTAGATTCTTGATCTTGCCAACCCAAATCCAAATCACTTCTTGGCCAAACAGGTAATTTAATAATCCTGTTTTTGCCTTCTCCGTCAATTATTCCTCCAACAATTTTCAATAAAATTTAGGCATATTATTGTTTTTTTTCCTTTTTTGCAGATGGTAACCACATTTGGAATGTCTGAAATTGGCCCATGGTCGCTCATGGACGGATCACAGAGTGGTGATGTCATCATGAGAATGATGGCAAGGAACTCAATGTCTGAGAAGCTTGCTGAAGAGATCGACGCCGCAGTCAAGAGACTATCAGACCGTGCTTATGAGATTGCGTTGAGCCAAATAAGGAACAACCGTGAAGCCATTGACAAGATCGTGGAAGTTCTTCTTGAGAAGGAAACGATGTCAGGGGATGAATTCTGGGCAATCCTCTCAGAGTTTGTCGAAATCCCATCTGAAAATAGGGTTGCTCCAGCTGTTCCAGCACCATTATCTGTATCTGCTTGAGTGGCATTAATATTATCCATACTTGAAATTTCAGCCACTCTTTGAACGCATACACTTGAATGTATAATACTTTGTATTCTTGATCAAATGTAAGCAGGATTGTACACTAAGTCATGATCGAGTAAAGTTTTGCACCTGATTTTTGAAGCATAAAATCTCAGCACTATCCACAGGTGCAGACTTTTTATCGTTATAAGTTTCGGAATCATACGAAATCAGCTCAACTTAAAAACTAGTATCAATACATGTCTTGCCCTCGTTTTTTCTCCAAGACTGCCACAGAAGTAGTTGCTAATTTCGTTGACTCAACAGAAGAATTTATCAACTTATGCTCCAAAGGACACATAAAAGAAGCCGTCAACAGATTTAAATCTGAAATATGGTCAGACCCAACTCTCTTCTCTCATCTAATCCAATCATGCACACTCAAAAAATCACTTTCATGTTCAAAACAGCTTCACTCTTTGATCGTCACATATGGGTGTTCCTCAAACAATTTCATTTGCAATCACTTGCTCAACATGTACTCAAAAATTGGGCAATTACAAACAGCTGTTACCCTGTTTGGTCTCATGCCGAGGAGAAATATCATGTCTTGTAACATTATGATCAATGCGAATGTGCAGAGCGGTGATTTGGAGACTGCACGGAAAGTGTTTGATGGGATGACTAAGAGAAATATTGCAACCTGGAATGCCATGGTTGCGGGATTGGTTCAGTTTGAGTTCAATGAGGAGGGTTTGAGATTACTAAGTGAAATGCATCAAGTTGGTTTTTTGCCTGATGAGTTTACTTTAGGTAGTGTTTTGAGGGGGTGTGCTGGTTTGAGAGGGTTACATGCTGGGAGGCAAATTCATTGTTACTTGGTGAAAGGTGGGTTTGAGCTGGATTTGGTTGTTGGGAGTTCATTGGCTCATATGTATATGAAAAGTGGAAGCTTGATAGAAGGAGAGAAGGTGATTAGATTGATGCCTATCCGCAATGTGATTGCTTGGAACACACTCATTGCCGGAAAAGCTCAAAATGGGCTTGCTGAGGATGTTTTGGATCAATATGATTTGATGAGAATGGTAGGATTTAGGCCTGACAAGATTACGTTTGTGATCGTGATTAGTTCATGTTCAGAATTGGCAACATTAGGTCAAGGTCAGCAGATTCATGCTGAAGTGGTAAAAGCTGGGGCTAGTTTGGATGTTGGGGTGATTAGTTCGTTAATTAGCATGTATTCAAGGTGCGGTTGTTTGGATGATTCAATGAAAGCCTTTCTGGAATGTGAATATTCGGATGTTGTTTTGTGGAGCTCGATGATTGCTGCTTATGGATTTCATGGAAAAGGAGAGGAAGCTTTCAATTTGTTTGAGCAGATGGAGCAGAAAGAATTCGAGGTAAATGATGTTACTTTTGTGAGCTTGCTGTATGCTTGCAGTCATTGTGGTCTGAAGGAAAAAGGGATGGAATTCTTTGATTTGATGGTAAAGAAGTATGGTCTGAAGCCTAGATTAGAACATTATACATGTGTGGTTGACCTACTTGGCCGTTGTGGTTGTTTAGACGAAGCAGAGGCTCTGATAAGAAACATGCCTGTCAAAGCCGATACTATCATATGGAAAACTTTGTTATCTGCATGTAGAATCCATAAGAGTACTGATATGGCTGGAAGAATCGCTGAAGAAGTTCTTAAGCTTAATCCTCAGGATGCGGCTCCTTATGTGTTGCTTTCTAACATTCATGCTTCTGCTAAGAGGTGGCAGGGTGTTTCCCAGTTGAGAGAGGCCATGAGAGAGAGGAATGTGAAGAAGGAACCAGGTGTAAGCTGGTTAGAAATAAAGAATCAAGTTCATCAGTTTACCATGGGCGACAAATCTCATCCAAGTTCGATGGAGATTGATTTGTATTTGGAAGAACTAACATCAGAGATGAAGCTACGGGGCTATGTCCCTGATACGGGCGCTGATATGCATGACATGGACAATGAGGAAAAGGAATATAATTTGAAACACCATAGCGAAAAGCTTGCAATTGCTTTGCTCTGATGAACACACCCACGGGTGTACCAATAAGGGTGATGAAGAACTTGCGCGTCTGCAGTGATTGTCATGTTGCCATTAAGTACATTTCGGAAATTAAAAACAGAGAAATTGTTGTTCGAGATGCCAGTAGATTTTATCATTTCAGAAATGGGAAATGTTCTTGTGGAGATTACTGGTAAGAAGACGACTCATTGCCCTCATAGTCGTAAGCTCTACTGACAAAGATTGGTTTTGTAAACTTTATATCAAAAAGGAAATAAAAGAGTATTCATACTTCTTTGATTACCAATTTCAAGCTGAATTAGGAAAAGTCCTTTTCTTTTCTTTGTGATGTTTTTCCATATCCAGAAAATTGATTAAGAAATTTACAAACATATTTAATTTGTTCTGAATTATTAAATTAAGTCAACTATAAGAATCGGGTTTAAACCAGTTCTATTAAACCGCAGTTCGGATATTTCAACTCATTTAGAGCGGTCTAAGTATTTTTTTAAATAATAGTTTTGACTCAAATAATAATTAATTTAGATTATGCCCAAAAGCTGTAGATTGTCTTCAATCTTAAATGTTAATTGACCTGTTAGGCCAAGCATATGCATGAAAGTCTGGTATCACTTTCAGTTGCTTTCTATTTTTTACTTTTTTATATTTGCTCTTGTAGAAGTCATAAAGGCTTGGTCAAAGACGTGTTGGACAATAAGTATAGCCGGCAATCACTGCTCTTCCAAGAAATAATCATGGAATCATACAAATTTGATATTGAGTAGGTCTTCTCGTGAGTTGCATTTACTGTAACTTATAATCACGGAAAGTAAGGTCAATATGTGAGACCGATTCCACTTGCCTCATTTATTACTTATTTTTGTGTTATTTTTAGTGATTGTAAGTTATATTGATTGTAGCTTAAAGATTGTCTATTTATTTTTTAATGAGTGATGTTGCTCATGTGAGACATTAATACACGAACTTATCCTTTACACATTAGATTTAGTATTTAAGCACCATTCGCTAGTGATTCTGTGTTCATTGCACACATACAAAAGATGCATCGACACGCACTATTAGGAGACAATTTGTGTTGGGTCGACTCAAATGTTTTGCCGCCACAAATTTTGTGTTCCACACTTCATAATATATGTTAAATCGAGTAACGCTACACCCAAAAAAAAAAAAAGAAAGAAAGAAATTCATAGCAAAGTTGGACCCGGAAGAAGATACTGATGCATGATTATACTTTTTCCATAAATCATCAAATAGAGACGAATTACGTTTATGTAGCTTGCTTGACTTAAAAAGTCTTCGTGACCCTTTTTTCTCTTCATCTGTCGTCTCTCTCACCCAATTCAAAACACAGATCATGGCTAGCTGCAGCCTCCGCTGCTTGTTGCCCATTCTCTCCGTTCTTATTAGCGTACACATCGTCCCAACTTCGGCTGCAACAACGGGAAATTGTTCCGTAAGGGCCAGCAATATTTACTGTTTGGATTCGGGCCTTCCCTCTACATGGTACAACAACAATTCTGTCATCATGGATGGATGGCAGATGAGAGTATTCCTCTTATTACAGGACGCCGGTGATTTTGATTTTTATTGTGGGTTTTACTGCAATGGGACCTGCAATTCTTATGTTTTTTCAGTTGTTGCCGTTAGAGGGAATGATCCCAGAGTGGTCTGGTCAGCTAACAAAGACCGCCCGGTAAAAGCAAACGCGATGGTGCAGCTAAAGACGGACGGTTTGGTGCTGAGAGATTCGGATGGCACCCAGATATGGACGAGCAACCACTCAGGTAACTCCGTTAACTGGATGAACCTTGACCCCGATGGAAATATTGCTCTCTTTAACAATGAAAGCAAAATAATTTGGAAATCCTCTGCTGAAAAGATATCATTCAGTCCACCACCACGTCCCCCTATCACTCCAAACCCAACATTAGCACCAGAAGGAAATGCACCACCACCTGTGACGGGCATAGCACCAACAGAAGAGAACAGGCCAAAATCACCCAAAAAAGGAGGAACAAAATTGGTGGCGGTAGTAGCAGGATCAACCGCTGGTGGGCTTCTGATTATCTGTATTGTAATTGCGTTGTATATTGTGAAAGTTCGGAAGAACGTAGAGGAGGAGGAACATTTGGAAGATGACATGAAACAAGTTCCTGGATTACCTGTGAGGTTTTCATATGAAGATCTACAAATTGCGACAGAAGATTTTAAAGAGAGACTTGGAGGAGGGGGGTTTGGAACTGTGTTCAAGGGGGTATTAAAAGACGGCAGTAAAATTGCTGTAAAGCGTCTGGATAGAATGGAGCAGGGGATGAGGGAGTTCGTAGCAGAAGTTGAGACCATCGGTAGCTTGCATCATTTCAATCTTGTGAGATTGATTGGCTTTTGCGTAGAGAAATCCTGCAGGCTTCTTGTTTATGAGTACATGAGCAATGGCTCCTTGGAAAAATGGATTTTTGTCAGAGATCCGAGACCTTGTCTTGACTGGCAAACAAGGAAGAAAATAATACTTGATGTAGCCAAAGGATTGACTTATCTTCATGAAGATTGCCGGAGAAGAGTGGCACACCTTGATATAAAGCCACAAAATATTCTCTTGGATGAAAATTTCAATGCCAAGGTTTCTGATTTTGGGTTGGCTCAGCTAATCGAGAGAGACGAGAGCCTAGTGCAGGCAACAATGAGAGGAACTCCAGGATACATTGCTCCGGAATGGAGGAAATCAAAAATCAGTGTCAAAGTTGACATATATAGCTTTGGAATTGTACTTCTTGAAGTGGTCAGTGCTCGGAGAAACTTAGATCGTTCGCGATCAGAATCTAGCTGCCATCTCCTCAGACTGCTGCAGGAGAAGGCCAAGGAGGACAGACTGTTTGACATCGTAGAAAGTTTCGGCGAAGAGGTGGAAAATCATAGGGATGAAATGATAAGAATGATTAAGATTGGAGCCTGGTGTTTGCAGAATGATCCCGGAAAAAGGCCGTCAATGTCAACCGTGGTGAAGGTGTTGGAAGGAGTAATGGAAGTAGATGCAAACATCAATTACAAATTTGCACAAGCAATGCCATATGTTTCCATTGTCAATAGTGTTCATGTCTCCTCCAGGCCAACAGAATCTGTTCTTTCTAATCCTAGATGAACATTCATTTTCAGCCACGTTCATCATTGGGATTTGAGTGCAGGCCAAATTCATTAATGAGTATGTGATCCACTGTTTTGTGTTCATGAGATTTGATTTTTAAGCTTGTTTTGAGTTCTGTTAATTGTACATTGTGCCATTTTTCTCCTTTGGCATTTCAGTATAATATGCCGGATATGCTTCATTTTTTTTTCCTCTCTCACAATCCGTTAGAATTGTAATGGAGAAAAAGAACCAGTATTTTATGTTTGTCACTTGAGCCAAGGATTCAAGCTTACTCATCATTTCAGTTGTGCAATAAATATTACATTTAGCTTTGATATTGCAAGCAAAAGCAGAGAAACAAGGAAAAGAAAAACTGGTAGTAGCATTAGGCAATTAAATTTATAGGAACAAACTTAAACAGAAGAGAAAGAGTGAAAAAGGAACTAAAATGAATCCAGAAGAAAGAAAATATGCAAAACAATTTAATGTTTGTAGGAGGAATAAACATTAATACTTTGCTGCCAAACAAGACACTCTGCGCAATTAACATCCTTTACTTGTTGACAAATTATTTATAATCTCTGTGTAAATGTCATTAATAAACGGACGTGCGTATGCGGGGGTAAAATTGACTTTGCAGTCAAATTTCCCAAAAATTATAATATAAAAATTGAGAAAAATATAGTTACACTCTTAAAATTTGAAAAATAATCATATAAACCTCCAAATTTTCAATGAAGCACACCAAAAATTTCTTTTGATCAAAATATCTTTTCAATATAGTAACTACAATAATTGACTTAAAAAAATTTTAATGAATACAAAAATAATATAAAAATTTAATTTGTGAGTAGATTAATAATATTAAAATATTTTTAATATTTTATAAATATATATTATTATATTTTTTAATAATACATTTGTATTTATTACAAATATTTTAAATAAATTTCTGGTTAAATAAATTTTACAATTAATAAAATATATCTCACGTACTAATAATATTACAATTACTTTATGAAATATTTAAGATAATTTAAATATTTTATATTTATTTTAATATTATGTTTCTATTTATTATAAAATTTACTTTAAGATAATTAATGGATTTTAAAATCTTGAAATTATTTGATGTACATATTATTATATTAATTTTTTATTACATTTCTTTTTATTATAAGATATCAGAGTTAATTTTTGGGTTAATAGAGCAAAGAATATTATAATAAAAAAGGGTCTTAGTGTACCTTACTAAATATTTAGGGGTATCTAGATAACTATTTTCTCAAATTTTAGAAAATGTAGCTACTATTTTTCTTAAAATTTGAAGAAAAAAAAATTATTTTTTCAACCCTAAATATTCATCTATTAATTTTTTTAGGGCATTATAAAATTTTAATTACCCGTTAAAAACAGAAATAAAAAAAAAATAATTTCTATATAATGTCTTTTTAATTTATTTAAAGATAAAATTGATAATTTATAAGTCAGTTAACTGTGAAAACAGAACTGCAATAAAGTATTTATCAAGCAAATAAATGAACCACTACGAAAAAGAAACAGATATTTTACTTTATCAGTACGTGGATAGTGATACAACAGTTAATTACCAGAGTGAAGGAAGGAAAATAAAAAATCAATTTCAAAATTAATCACAAAGATTTGCATAGATTTGTTGAATAAGAAAGTAGATCAATAATATACAGGTGGTGGGAGTTACTTTCGGTATTATTTAGAAGGCTCCTGCTAGATTCTTGATCTTGCCAACCCAAATCCAAAGAAAAAACCGCCGAAACTTTTACAGCAAAACAATATACAAGCTCCTCTTTGTCACCGCTTCTTTAGCAAAATACAAACACTTACTAGTTATTACTCTTTAAATAACCCCACCCCTCACAAAGAGAGAGAGAGAGACACTCTCTGTACTTCTCTGTTTCTTTACCAACTTTCTTTGGGATTCCTTAGTTACAAGTGAACAGTGACACATACACCTATATAAATGGCGGGTTACAAGCCTGATGAGGAGTATGATTACCTTTTCAAGTTGGTTTTGATTGGGGACTCAGGCGTTGGTAAATCCAACTTGCTTTCGAGGTTTACAAAAAACGAGTTTAATTTGGAATCAAAGTCTACTATTGGTGTTGAGTTCGCTACCAGGAGTTTGAGGATTGATAACAAGGTTATCAAGGCTCAAATTTGGGACACTGCTGGCCAAGAAAGGTTTTTTTTTTTTTTTTTGGGTTCCTTCTCTCACTTTTACTTGCAACTTTTATTGGGTGTTGGTTGCATGATCTTAACGTTTGTGGGTTTGTGAGCCTGTAGCTGAAACTTGGTGTTCATGTATACTTGATGGGTTTGTGAGGGCATGAGGAGTCTGTTATTTCTTATGGAAATTTTGATTTTGTGCTATGGGTTTTGATAACGTTGTTTTCAATCTGATTCAATATGCAAGTTGGGGTACTTTATCTGGAATTCACTGCTACTTGTGATGATGGGTTTTCTTGTTGATGTCTGAACTTGTTATGGACTCTTGAATTTTGAATTTATATTGGAGGTTGTATTGTTCTGTTTTTCTTTCTGAAACTATTTTGGGGCTTTTATTTCGATGGTTTTTTGTTGCTTGTGCCTCCTTCTTTTGTTCTTTGGAATACATATACTTTGTTCATGTCTGTGTGATCAAATGATTGAAGCCATAATCATTTATCTTGTAGGGTTAGTAGATATCATCTGGAAAGGGTAGCGATAACAATTGAAATCACTTGATAGGTGTACAAATACCAACTGATTGTCTTATTAGTAATATGTGTTTGCAAGGCCTTAACAGTACTGGAAACTTTATATTTGTTTGATATTACTCATTCGTTGGAGCTGATGAGAGAGTCAGCATGTATATCGTTGCAATATCTATGAGCAATGAGTTGGGTAACGCATAAGGTCTGATATTGTGATTTGTAGATGCATACTTGTGGCATTTCTTAAGGTTTTTGAAATCAGTAATTGCCTTTATCTGTCTTCCTAGAGGTGATATGTGACAACATTTGTCTGTTAGTGTGACGAATCCACTCATCACATAAACTTTGCCTATAATATTTAAAATTGACGAAAAAAAGGATTTTCATAAAGTTGATTAATGCAGTTACATTTATGGAGGGTTGTTAATATTGGTGACAAACTCAAGGAAGGTTAGAGATGTCTCAGTACTTATTGGAATGAGACTGATGTTGATATTTAAAGAATTAACCTCGTCAATTATTTGGTGTTTTGTCTATGTTGTAGCACCTTCAAGTATGTTTTCTGTTGGTCTCATTTTAGATGCAGTCCATGTTTTTCCAATCCTGTATGAAACAAATAGTTAAATGTTTACACGGGATGAGAATTGCTGTTACACGTAGTTGGTGGAATTCTGTCTTCGCATACTGTGTTCATACATGTAGGTGTCCATGTTGTTTCAGTCATGTATGAAACAAATTGTTAAAGGAGTCACGGTCACACCTGAAGTATGGATTTCTCTCTTTGCATACCGTGTACACACATGTTGGCTAATTGACAATTTGATAAATTTGTTTGGTCTCAAACCTTTTCTTGGCTAGAGTGGTTGACTGAATCTAATCATGTGATTGCTTATCTTAAGCCCATTGATCTTGAGCTGTTCTTTCTTCTTTGCATTTAAGATGGTCGTATTGGTGTATCAGATTTAGAATATAGTAAGACCATTACCTTCTCCGTTTTCTTTATTATGCTTATAACGCCATTTTGTATCTTTAGTACAGTGAAGGAGCAGTTTAGGGTATCAAAAGGCTTCCTTTGTGCTTTTAAGGTCTTTCTAGACTGGAGAAAAAAGTTGTCATCAAATAGTGAATTGGTGATTTCAGGTGGGGTTGATGATACATGTCTTGCTAGCTTATCTGAGTGTAAATTATCCAAAGTTACAAACTGATGGGGTTGATAATAAATTATCCAGACTGGTTTAGCTTCTGATGGAGAAGAATTGGAGAATGGGAGTTTTGTATGCTTATAACGCCATTTTGTATCTTTAGTACAGTGAAGGAGCAGTTTAGGGTATCAAAAGGTTTCCTTTGTGCTTTTAAGGTCTTTCTAGACTGGAGAAAAAAGTTATCATCAAATAGTGAATTGGTGATTTCAGGTGGGGTTGATGATACATGTCTTGCTAGCTTATCTGAGTGTAAATTATCCAAAGTTACAAACTGATGGGGTTGATAATAAATTATCCAGACTGGTTTAGCTTCTGATGGAGAAGAATTGGAGAATGGGAGTTGACTTGCCAATCTGGGTCTGCAAAGTCTACTTTAGATTATAGGACTACAACACTAATCGTTGTTTAGAGGACATCGTGATAACTAATTTAAGTTGTAGAATGCCTTAGCCGAAGGCAATCCTTGATACCTAAAAACTTTTTTTCTCTCTTTAAGTTATCTAGAAATTAATGTCTAACTAATTGCAGAAGAAGGAACAAAGGGTCATTTCTTTCCCCCCTTTTTTGGATAAGAAACTGGACAAAAGAGTCATATCAATCCTAATTTCTAGTGATAAAACAAGCATGCAATGTCTGGTAAGTGAATTAAGCATCAGTATACCATCCAAATGGAAAACAAGTACAAGGTATCGTTTAAAGACAATTTGGAATACCTATGTTTGTTTTACACTTCAACAAAATAATATCTATAGCACTCTTCATTATTTAATATATATGGGATTATTTTTTTTTATTTGTTTTGTTATGAATTTTGTTTTATTCAAATTTTATAAGCTGCATGGTGTCATCATAATGCTCCTCTTGATGAGCTAACTTTTATTTGTTTATGGTTCACAGTGATAATTTTATTCTCTTTGACCGTTGTGATACAGTGGAAACATGAATTCAATCATCTTATTTTGTCATCATATCAAATACTTTTATTGAATATACTACAAATGCTGCAAGCTGATCAGGTTCTATAAATTGCTTTGGTTCAAAATGAAAGAAATATAACACACAAGTTTCCGACATTTGTAATTTGCTTCTTTGTTCTATTAGGTACCGTGCAATTACAAGTGCTTACTACCGGGGTGCCGTTGGTGCTTTGCTTGTATACGATGTAACACGACATGCTACATTTCAGAATGTTGGAAGGTGGTTGAGGGAGTTAAGAGAGCACACGGATCCGAACATTATTGTCATGCTCATTGGCAATAAGACAGATCTTCGACACCTTGTGGCTGTCTCAACTGAGGATGCAAAAGCTTTTGCTGAGCAGGAGTCTCTCTATTTCATGGAGACTTCCGCATTGGATGCAACCAATGTGGAAAATGCTTTTACTGAGGTTCTTACTCAGATATACAAGATCGTGAGCAAGAGAGCAGTTGAAGCAGGCGGCAATGGAACTGCTTCCACACTTCCATCTAAAGGAGAGACGATAAATGTCAAAGATGATTCATCCGTTCTAAAGAGAATTGGATGCTGCTCAAACTAGGGAGATTTTATTCGGTTACCAGATTTTACAGCATTGGGCAATTTACTTGTACATGATCAAAGTAATCTTTGTGTAAAATGAAAAACTACCGTCTGGTAAACTGTTTTGAATTTTTCCTAAAAGGCCTCTCTCAAAGAACTCTAGATTGTCTGTAATAAAACCAACATTTGTGTAATTCATTTGATTACCTGAAACATATGTATTGTATTCTCAATCCTGACAGAGTATTGCCCGTAGACTTTCTTTTTTTGTTTTCTTCAAGGGATTAAATATGAAGTTTGCTAATATGCGCAGGGCATTCGCCACATCTAGTGTATTACTTGACAAATGGTATCTTAACTATGTATCAGCCCAAGCTTCATTATAAAAAATGATCGGAATTGCGAACACAGTATATCTTGGGGTGAATTGTATTGCGTCTGTTTAAGCTGTTGGTCTTAAATTTATTATATAAGCAGTGTTTGTTATTTCTAAAGGATTTTTTGTATGCAATCTGTAAAACTCTAAAGAACCCCACAAATTTATTTTCTGTAGAAACAAGAATCCTGCAAAACTCTCAACTGACTCTTTGAAGTTGCAAGTATGCCGCTGGTTATAAATGCAGCATACACATACAATCTACACTTAACTCCCTATGAAAGAGATTGATATTTCCGAAGCAGATATCAGAAGTGTAATTCAGTACAAGCAGATGCATCACTAGTTTCCATAGTATCTTTCCTCTTCTGTTTTAAAAGTTTCTGGTGAATTTTCCTTACTGCCAGCCGGATCATTAGTTCTATCCAATCTCCTTGCTGTTGTCTTGGTCCTTGCAACAAATTTCCTTTCCTTTGTTGTTAACATTACTGCACCCACAGACCAAATTGACAGAAAAGGTTAAGACGAATTTTCTTTTCACTCCATCTGATTCTTTGGTGCTACCGCAGAACTTGTTAGGATTATTTTCTGTGGCAAAGCACCACTACTTGCATTTTGCAGACGTGAAACTGATTGCTTCCAGCACTTACGTATAGGGTGGTAACATCAGCAAATATTCAATTCCACTTCCTCATATCTGATTGGCTTACTGTAACAACCCAAAGCAATTTTAGCACTCTCATTTGGCCAAGTAACACGAGCTGGAAGGTCTTGATCCATTCCAAATTGCATTGCTATTCGATGAGGAAGGTACTGTTCTATACACTAAAGCCCCAGTAGTTTGGAAATCCTCAAACATCAAGCAAATAACTGAAATTCCTCACACAAATCAGGATCAACGGATACTCACAATTCCTTTTCTCTATATAGCTTCGCAAGTTCCAGTTTTCCGGAGTTTTAGCGTAGGGACACCACTCAAAACTCTCATTAGCTGAATCAAGAACGGTCCTCAGTCCTCACATTCTCAACTCCATTCATTATCTTGTGCCATCGAGCATATCTTGGCTGACCATTTTTTATCACTACAGCCTTTGGTCTTAATTCTATAAACCTCTCCCAAGCCTAAAATTGGACTAATTGAAACGGTGAACGTATAGCAATTGCTGATTCACAATCTTCATCCAACTCACAAGAGAGAGAAGCAACAATCTTTTTCTTTCAACAAACTCAAATCTCCATAAATGCTAGCCAGAATAGCTGGTGCAATCGAAATTCTAGTCCCTTTAGCTAAAAGTACAGCAATTAGACAAGGGCAGTGCGGAAAAACAAACCTTGACAACCACAAGGCAAGAAATGCTTCATGTTTGATTGTACTCTTACTGTTCATGAACTTGCTTGTTCATCCAAGTACTATGATCTGCCGTCATATTTGCATTTCTATTCAGTTCCAATCTCAGTTGGTTCGTTCTCACTTCTATTTGCTTGGCTTCATCTGTTTCAAGGATGCTGAAAACTGGAGAGCCTAAAACAGAGTACCCTGAAATCATCATACCTTCTAATGCACGCAGTTGCTCCACCCCAAGAAAAAATGCAACTTTTGGTCTCTGGACACTATTTCTCAGAGAGACCAAGAACCAAACCATAGTTTCTTTTAATTTCATAAGTTGAGTTCAAGATTGCTTCATTTATACCAGCCTTCTTCCATGTGGGTCCATGCAATGCGGCCATTTTTGCAACCCACCTTTTCCATCTGTGAAAATTCAGCTTGAAAGGCCAACTTTTTGCCTCAAAAGTAGTTGGTATTGACGAAAGACACTGTCAAGGAAGCTAAAAAACTCGGCCTTTAATGGAGTTAATGCAAGGTTTGAGAAACTGGGCGAGCCTCTTTGTTGGATTTCTACCTCCAGTTAACGGCACTATCGCGTCTTCTCTCACTTCAACACCAACTACTGATTCAGGGACGAGTCAGAAATTTAGTTCATAGCTGTAACTCAATAATGAATTATATTGTAAATGATCACAACTTTTAACTCATGAAATATTTTAATTAAGTTTACTGGATTAGGTGCTTAAATTTATCAACTCTTTTTAAACATTTTAATTAAGTAATCGGACAGTGATTTAAATAATAGATATAATTTAGAAAAAAATTTAATCAAGCGGGCACTTGCCGAATGATAGCCCCGTCCCCTAGTTTCCGGTGAATTCTCCATTGATAAAACGGAAAAATGCTCAAGCATGATGATGATGCCTAATGGGTTTGTGGGTTCTGTTTGGAATACAAAATGATTTCCGATAATGTTTTTTATATTCTTGTCTGATAAAGGTTTCTGATAATGTTACTTAGGCGTCAAAAGGCAATACTTTCATTCATTAAAGAGTGAGCCAATTGCCTTTCCGTAGATTAGTTGTTGCTTACGAATGTTTCTTTTCATGCTGGGCTACTTCATGAATCATGCCCTTTCTTGAAATAAAATCAATGAATTGTCTGCTGTTGCGACCGCGAGACCGAAAATGGGCCAATATCAGGAGGGTTTGCTTCTGTTGAAAGCTTCGGCACTTACTGTTTAACTGAGCCTAAAACTCGCCCAATTTCAAAAATATTGGAATTTGGATAAAATAATGAGAAGTATATAAAATTATAAATGCCGCATAATTATTAGTTGTTTTAAAATTAAATGCCGTAAACTGTTTACATGACCCGATTTGATCATATTATGAATAAATAATTTAATAAATGTCTCTGCTCTCTAAAGCTTGAGGCTTCACGCGTTTTGCATGGGGCGTTAATATATTGCGATTTAAAGAAATAAAGAATAATTAATAAGGTAAAATCAATGGTAGGTAATAACTCAGAACTAAGGGTATGTTTGGCACGCGGTAATATATAGGATAAGGACTCCGCATTGCATTAAAATTATACAATCTCGTGTTTGGCAGTTACAGGTCATTGCATTAACTAAAATTTATAATGCGGTAACACCCCCATAAACTAACCCCCCCACGGGTTTATACGGGTTTGCAATAGATCTTTCTCCTTCCCTCAACTTTCTCCTTCTTTATGCTCTCTCACGAACACAACGCTCCACACCAGGCCATCGTCCTTCGCCGCGCAACACCCAGCTCCACCACTGACATTTTGTTGTTCTGTTCACGCTTTAATTTTCGTTTGATTTTCGAACATGCTGCAGTTTGAACTTTGATGAACTGAGCTTTGCAAATTAGACACATGTCTCGTCATCGGTTCAACGACGTTCTTTACCATAGAAATTTGTGTTTTATTGTTGTTGTTGTTGTAAGCTTTTCTTGATTTTGCAGTGAGACTTGAGGAAAAGAAAAGGAAAAGCAATGTTGATTTCATTCAATGGCATTATTCTAAGACGTAAAAACAAATATTCTGGACCAAATTGAAACAATCATATCACTATTTTCATTAAACACAGGCTTTTTGGTTACCATATTGAAACAATAAAAGAATGAAAAAGATTTTAAGTTTATGGATTAAGCAATCCTAGAATTTGAATTTATGAAATTAGAAGACTACGGTTGGACGTAGTGGATTTTATTTATGTCTTGATATTATTTAGAGGTTATTTAATTGAATTATTTGCTTCAATCTTCATTTCAAAGGTTATATATTTGGAAAATATTGTAAAAATAAATGTTATACTGACAAAAATTTAAAGTTATAAAGTTTGATTTTTATAAAGAATTATGATATTAAAAAATAATGTTAAATTTCTCAATTTTAAATTTTGGATATTTAGTATTTTTCTAAGTATTAATAAATATATTTTTAAAATATGTAATCAAAATTAATCACTAAAAAATTAATACAGTACAATGCGGCACCAAACATAGTATAATTAAAAATTAATACAATGCAGTGTAATGCCAAATACTGTATAATATTATTATAATACAATGCTAATGCAATACAGCATAATACAATATACCTGTATTAAAATAATACAATGCATCATAATACAATACAGTGTGCCAAACGCACCCTAAAAACACCGAGTATTTGGTGTTGACGCTCGCATCATGATTTGATTCGTGCACTACTTGGGCTCATCATTTGATGTTTGATCAAATCATCAAATACAAGCTGTGCTGGACCACAACACCCCGGTTTAGTGGATAAGTAATAAGTTCGAACTTTGTCTTTACTAAAACAAGTAATTATCGGTCATTAAGGATTGCTTATTAAAGATTACTTCGGTTCAATAACTAAAGTCTTAATCATATCAATCATGTAAAAAATAAAGATCCGTATAGTCTAAGAACACAAAGTTCTGCCGCCCAATAATTGTACTTATTTATATGATGGTTGTTAAGCAAGTGCTCCAATTAATATTATAAACCAATAGTTTGTCGCAACCACATGGTTTTATTTTATTTTTATCACCCAGTGTGAACAAGATAATTAAAGTGCCAATAAATGATAATGACCCTTCAACTTTTAAGCCATGGCCCATTGACATGGTCTTCTTCGCATCGAATATCCAAGATGCCACCACGTGTTATTAATATTAAATTGAAAACACTCAAACGCAAACTTAACTTTATTTTTGTAAAAAAAAAAGAAGAAGCAATCTCTAATACTTTCTAAGCTTTTAATGTGTTGTTATTATTATTATTTTTATTTTTGGCTAAATCTTATGAGATATGAGTCAATTTATTTTGAAAGGAGAATGATGATGCATAAGCAAATCAAAAGTAACGCGTTTAGAGGGTGGTGTGTAGTTACATCAACTCCTCAATATGGGCATTAATGTAATTATGGAAAAAAACCTACTGTGTCTGCTGTGTATGTGTATATATAAACAATTGACCATATGGGCAAATAGCTATCTAAAAAATTCATTTTGATCGTATCTTATCAAATTCTAGATATTTCAGTAGCCAGCACTTTACAAATAAATGGCTGCAGAAGAAATCTTTGAGCTCTTAGATTCATACTGGTTTGAGCACGAGATTTTCACCAAGAAGGTAACTGCATCGCCACAAAAAACAAACCCAGTTCTTGAAATTCAGCAGGAAGTTCAAGAACCAAAGGTTTCAAGCTTACCGATTCTCCATGTCCGGTCTTTAAGCGACTATGCTTTGGCGAGCTGCAAAAGTTGTACCACAAGCTTCTCTTCTGATCATTCTCTGCTAACACCAAAGCTTCAAACAATTGCATCTGGCAAAGAAGTTACTGAGTTTGAAAGTGAAAGAGTTAATGTTGAGCAACACGAAGAGATGGAGACGGCTGCGAAGCCAAAAAGGAAGAATAAGATGAATAAGAAGAAGAAGAAGAGTAGTAAGAGTTTATCAGACCTTGAGTTTGAGGAGCTGAAGGGGTTTATGGATTTGGGGTTTGTGTTTTCTGAGGAAGATAAAGATTCAAGCCTGGCGTCTATACTTCCTGGCTTGCAAAGATTGAGAGGAAGCAGCAGCAGTGCTAGAGAAGATGGTCGTGATCATGAAGAAGCATCAGTTAATAATAATCACAATAATAAGCCTACTGTTTCAAGGCCTTATTTATCAGAAGCATGGGCTGTCCTGGATCATCAAAGAAAGGTTGAAAATTCATTGATGAATTGGAGGATTCCATCTGTGGGACATGATGTGAACATGAAAGATCAGCTCAGGTTTTGGGCTCATACTGTTGCATCAACCGCAAGATAACAAATATTTGCTCGGCATCTAGTGTGTGTGTGTGTGTTTTTTTTTTGCCCTTTTTTCCTCCCTTGTTGATTCTTGAATGCTCTTTCGATTTTGTATTGACATCTAGCTTGTTTGTTTTGTTATGATTACGGAGCAATTTTGCGGGTGTATTCTCTTTGAAAGAATGTAAATGTAAATAATGAGAGAATTGTCCCTAAATTGAAGCAGTTTCCTCTTCTCCATGGTTGCAAGTGTCCACCACGAGACTGCTAAGGGCAAAGTTAATGAAATGTATGAATTTACAGTTTACTTGTAAGTCATATTATTTATTAATTTTTTTTGGGGGGGGAAGGTATTTCCACTATTCATTTGCATACAGACAAAAGAAGATGGAAGGAGCAGAGATGTCAACTTCCTCCAAAGCATTATGATTCGCATTTTAACAAACAAAGAAGATTTTGCAAGTTGCATTATGCCTTTTACACCACGCTACCCTTTGTTCTCACCAAAGGACAATTAGAGATACAACCCCCACCCCCCCAAAAAAAAAAAGAAAATATGGTCTGTTAGAGCAATAATTTTCTTAATAATAATCAGCAAACATGATCAAATCAACATTAAAAAGAAAAACAAAAAATGGATGGCTCGGCACTCACAATTCACAAGCACGTTCAAAAAGCATTTCTATTTTCTAAGTTGTTCTTTCCAATTTCCGGAAAAGTTAATGCTAAACATATTCCGAATTGGTTCATTTGGAATGTTTAGGAGTATGAAAACGACTAGCAGTTCTTTACCGTGTGCTAAAGAAAAAGAAAAGAGAGAGAGAGAGAAAGGGGTAAAAGAAAAAGTACAAAAATGGTAATATTTATTGGTGTGACGAGAATGATCGGAGCTCCCAGCATTAATATGATAGGGATCCCCCTACATGTGACTTAGGGTTTGCCAATATTATAGTCAATAGATGATGACTGCAGAAGTCAGAAGAGTTGGTGCCCTGCTGACGAAGTTATCAAACAAAAAAAAAAAGGGGACTTATAAGACTTAAAGCTGGTATTTGAATTGACCGCAATTGTCTTCGTACCAATCAATAAAGTATTGGCTCCACTGGCATTGGAGTCCCTTTAAGTGACTTGATTGAGTTTACTCCCTAGTTTGAGTCGCAAGAAAGTTATTTTTGTTGGGAAAACTTGTGCATCTCGGTTTGAGCGGGGACTTCTAGTCTGGATTGTGGTACGGACTTAAAGGAGCCTCTCACAGTTGGGGCCCTCCCCAGGATACCTCGTTGCCAAAAAAAAAAAAATTATCTTCGTACCAGGGCATCTTTAGAAGCATCTCTTTTTAGATTTTATTCTTTAAATATTAATTTATTTACTGATATGATAAATAAATTAATTAAAAAATATAATTTCTTTCAAAAAATTCATCAAATAAGAATAAGTTAATATTATTTTAATCAAAATTTTCCACTATTAAATTAAATTACTGTTATGTTTTAAAAAAAAACATAAATAATAATTATTGCAGTCTTTTTAATAAATAATAAAAAAATAGTAAAAACTTATTTAGTCCCTGTATTTTAAGATTAATGTCCATTTAGTCCTTATATTTTTAAAAATACCTCAAAACATCCATGCCGTTAAAGTATTGACATCCCCACCGTTACTTTTTATTTATTTTTGTTTATTTTTACAATATTACCCTTTTCTAATAATTTTTTTATTTGGACATTAATAAAAAAATAATAATTAAATTACCAATTTAACCCTAAAAATTATATTAATTTTTTTACAAGCACCATTTGCACACTTGATAGTTTGCATCCAATTTTTGACAATTAAATTTTTGGCAATTAAAAATTAATTTAATTTTTAGAATTTAATTGGTAATTTAATTATTTTTTATTAATGTCCAAACAAAAAATTTATTATAAAAGAATAATATTGTAAAAGTAAGCCAAAAGAAATAAAAAGTAACGGTAGCGATATCAATACTTTAACGGCAGGGATGTTTTAAGATATTTTTAAAAATATAGGGACTAAATGAATATTAATCTTAAAATACAGGGACTAAATGAGTTTTTATCCTAAAAAAATATTAATAGAAGAGGAAGAAACCCACTCGGCAATATTGAAGAGTGAGAAACAAATCTTATTTGATGAATCTAAATTAACGTGTTTTTTGGAGTGTTTAGTATTAATATAACTCTTCAAATAAAAATTAAAATTTTATTTGAAAAATCTTTTGGAAATGCTCTAACAACCAACTCAAAAGAAAGCCACCTTAACTTAATTAAACCTTCATGTTTGTTGTGATGTGTAATGCGAGAAGTAAAGCTGGTTAAATTAAACACGATTCCATTATCTAATATAAATACAATACGAATAAATGAGTATAATTTATTAAATTTAATATAATTATTTAATGAATTAAATTCTAGTCAACACGATTTTTTTCTGTGTCACGTTAAAATTGAAATTTTTGACTCATTTACCTTATTAATGATACAATTATAATTTTATTATAAATCAATTCGCGGGTTCTTTTTATCAAAATTTAAATACTAGATATGATTTCTTCTTTTTTTATTAATGATATGATTATAATTTTATTCTAAATTAATTTACAGATCTTTTTTATCAAAATTCAAATATTAGATATGATTTCTTTTTTTTTTTTTGGGATGAACATATAAATGGTGTTTCATTTATAAAATTCTTTATAGATTTAGATCTTCAATCGTGTGTGTATTAATTTGTGCTATTTAATAATATAATGTCATTATTCTATTAAACTACATGATTTAATAATTTTTTCGAATTTTAATAAAATCCAAGATTTCATACCACATCAACACCATATATACAAATGTATCTATGGTGGAGTGCAAATATTTAATATAAATTTTATTAACTCTATAGATATTAAATAAGTTGTTAAATACTTATTTATTTTTCATATTAGATTTAGTTTTAATATTCTGATACGATTATTAAATGCATGGAGTTTAGATCAAAATAAATTTGTCATGATATAAACATGACCTAGTAACCCATTTTGTTAGACCTAGTAAGATGCAAGAAACTAGCCAGAGACTCAATGAAGAAGCAAGAAGCTAGCTAGAGATTCAATGAAAAAGGATACAAACATACTAAGGTGACTGCAATATACGACTGGTTGCGCAGCATCCAGGCAAACTGATTCCCAATAACAGTTTGCTATGAAGTCACAAAGACAGTATTTTTCTGCCTAATCAGAACTGAAAAGTTCATCCACCAGTAGAACAAAAATGCTGTAGAAAGTTTATTCTACAAATCTTCTTTCTTTCTTTTTCCCCCCTCCATTAGTTGGTTTAATTACATATATATCATTATTTACAACGTCGAACAATTTGACATCAGTTCCACATGAATAAATGTGGAACATGCTCATCAGAGTCTTAAAAACAAGACATGTAACTTAAATTAATTACATTTAATCATAGGAATAGAAAAGTTACCAGATTTTACTAGTTCATTTCTCTTTGCTAGTTGTTGCCTCTGGAAGTTTGAACGTGGGAGGTTGGTCAGCACCTCTCCTTGAGTACTCCCTCCATCTTCGTGCTGCTGCTGCCGCCCTCTTTGATCTCTCCTTCACTTCCTCTTCTGCAACAATTACACACAAGATTCATTGAAATTTAGTAGAAGCAGAGCCAGCAAAACATGCTAAGGACACGCAAGAAATTATAAACATACACATTTATTTTCTGAAAGTAAAAACATTAAGCTCCTTTAATAACAGTTCTAAAATTTGCAATAACGTATTAAAACCAAAGATAGCCAGAATCCTGAGCACTATAAACCTTTGAAATCCATTAAACTTCCACTTAAACAAAAATTTGTTAGCTTGATTAATATTGTGGCAATACTCTTAGTTTTTAAATATTTATTTCAAGGAAGTCTTTTACCCGACAGCTTCATACCTCAACACAAGACAGGAATGTAGCAATAACATAGGAACCATTGTTGTCAGCGTCTAGCATTTCACAATTTAAAAATCTTAAAATCAATACAGTTCTGTGCCTTCTATATGTCAAATACAACAAGGTTTGACCAACAATTCTTTTGTCTCCATCTGTACCAGTTGTAACTGGCAAACCTTCCAAATAAAGTTAGTGGAGACTGGAGTATGACCATGTACGAAATCTCTATCAGCTAATGAAGGTATCTCCTTTGGGACACCCAATGCCAGGATTTTACTATGATTCTTTCCGAAGTCTCCATAAGGTCAAAGACAGTCAATTCTTTTAATTCAGCAAGGACTAGAGAACTTCATATTCACCATTCTCGTATTTTACAGGGTTAATCATCATCGAATCAGGAGTGTGTGATAAACAAGTTTCAATAAAGTAAAGTTTTTATAAACATTAGATATTTATATGCAGAAAAAATAAATTAAAACAAATTAAGAACAGCAAAATTTAAGAATTTAACTATCAGGAAAGCTTACTCGGAAATCCATCATACCTGAATTTCGATAGTCTTTTGGCTTGCCCCAAACGTTACCCCAGTATGATACAGTTTTGTCAGAATCTTTCTCCCGATTCATCATCCTTATTTTAGCTTGTTCCTGGGAAAAACTTGGAATCAGCAACCATGAACTGATAAAATCAATGTCCATGAACAGACAAAATCAGTCAGAGATTGAACACAGCAATGTAGAACTTAATGACCGAAAACCAATAAGTTTACTACATATCTGCCAAGCACGGCTATGTACTAAACACATTTTTTCAAGTCGAAGCATCAGAAAGATTTTAGGAAAACCTCCCTGATTTATTTAGCCTCTGGTTTAGGCTACTCAAGTTAAGCCACAGTATCACAACAAAATTGTAAATAAACCGGAGATTAACTTGATTTAAGATGTACATAACATACCAAAACTTTTGCTTGCCTCTTTTCCCATCGAGAACTTGCCTGCCAAATAATTGGGCAAAATTAATTACAAATGCTTGAATTACTAATAAGATACTGAAAACAGCCAAGCAGATCACAAAATGGGGATAAAGTTAGTTCTGTTTTGCAAGACCA
This sequence comes from Citrus australasica, assembly GCA_029618585.1. Lineage (NCBI taxonomy): Eukaryota > Viridiplantae > Streptophyta > Magnoliopsida > Sapindales > Rutaceae > Citrus > Citrus australasica. The sequence continues at coordinate 7,340,648 of JARCIV010000002.1, read as the reverse complement.
TACAAGTGTTAAGATGGAGAGCAACAATTCAACCTTCTTTTTTTTTTTTTTTTGAAAAACAATTCATCTAGTTGACAGAAAGGATAATATTTAAATTTAAAAAAAGAAGAAGCAAAACTATCATTCTTACCATCCTAAAAACATCAGCCGAGCCAGATCCCATTCCTGAAAGCATCATGGCGACCTGATCAACATTCAAAAAACACCAAGATTTAGCTATAAGTTATGTTCCGAGAGAAAAACAGAAGTTCTTCCCATGCTTAAAGCAAAAGCAAAGATAAAATTTTTCTTCACTAATATTTTAGCCCAAAAAAATGTCGTAAAATCTTCAATGGAACTGGTAATTTTAGATCAATTAACTGGAGGAAAAATGTCAGGCGTATGATCTCTTTCCTACTCTGTCAGCATGAATTTGTTCAGATTTTAGATCAATTAACTGGTGGAAAAGCATCAGGCGTATGTTATCTTTCCCTAATCTGTCAGCATGAATTTATTCAGCAACTCACCAATTCGGAAAAGATCATAAGCGTGGATGCTATACAGAATAATTAACATCTAATCCTAATAACGAAATTGCAAGAATTGGTTGTGTAACTGTAACAAGAAATCTTACATTTACTCTTTCTACTCTACGCATTTCGTCTTCAAGCAGGGATAGCTGTTGAGCAGAAGTCCGATGAATGCAATCAACTGGGCTGAATAACAAATGGAATAATCATCATCAGTTTATGGGTATAAAACAACATATGACAATGATTTGGACCTAGGAAAAAATGTAAGAATATAACATGTTTAATGTCTCCAGTATTTTAATAAGTTGATAATAATCCAAAAATTATTGCTAGAAGAATAAACAATGGCATGAAAATAAAAGAGCACAGATGAACAAAGTAATGGATAGTAATGATTTTCTTGTAACTATAATCATAAATTGATATCGCAAATATGAACATTAAGGCAATTACGAAAAAATTATCCGCAGATTCCTCACAGCAGGAACATACCAACTTTCAATTGCTTGTTGAACAAATTCATTGATTCCACACTGGTTGTACACTCTTGCTCTTCCAAAGTCCTCTTCAATTTTAAAAACTTTTGGGGCCACGTTGTTACAATTTTTACAGCCTGCAAAGAAAAGATGCCAGATTCACAAAAATTCTTAGAATTTCTAGGCATTTATCATTCGCCTCAGAACTTAATCTCACACATACATTTCATAAAAGAGAGATTTAAAAGTAGTGATGCTAGGAAAATGTCTTAACTTCACATCTGCACTTCAGCTCTTACCTTCCTGAAGCTTGAATGATCAGCATTACATACTCTATAAGATTTTTTTTTTCCAAAATAAAGTTACAACTGCCCGAAATAATTAAAATTTTGATGTTGACATCACAATCTCAGGGGAGAAAGTGATACATTCACAACTGCTGCATCATATTCTACAGTACATACACTCACAACCAGCATCACTTGGTCATAGTATATCTAGAAGTGTTGCTTTATACATACCTATGCAACTAAACTCATCAACAAACACATGATCCTTGGGGCAGGAATCATCCAAGAAAGGATTGGTTGCAATCAATGAATAACCGTGAATTTCATCATAAACCATCCGCTGCACCGGGTCACTGAGAACCTGCACTTCAATTGTCTACTTATAGCAGAAGAAAAATAAAGGCTTAAATTGTAATATAATCACTCAAATTCAAATGGGAACCCACCGCATAAACCTCATTAATGAACATGCAGAAATTTGTGGTCTCCGGATCATCGCCGCTTAAATCTGGATGGCATGCTTTCATGCAATTATAGTAAGCTTTCTTGATCTGCTCTGGTGTAGCATCCGGAAGCTGGTAACATGCACAACAGCCAACAATCAGACGTATCAAACACCAATCCAGCAAACACTTAGAGCTTTAACGAAACATTTAAAACTCAAAATTTAAGCATTTGGAGATCAAGAGCATTTAATCAAAGTAGTGGCCAACTTTACAACAAGCGAAACAGCAACTGACATAGATTCAAGATTAAAAAATGCACATTTCTCATGATCAAAGCAGACAGATTTAAATAAATTTACCAATCCCAAAACAGCATAGTAGTCATCAGCAATGGCATCCGTTGAAGCAGAGTCCTCTGCGGTAACCCTCGCTCTGCCAAAGCTTCTTCTCTTGCTACTGTGACCCATCAAGCTCAAACTGCTACTGTTATTAGCCAGCAAGCGCCATGAACTTCTTGAGCTGAAACTATTCAATGAAGGGTTTTGAAGTTTGAGAACATCAATGCAAACAGGAGTGAGTAACTGAGCAGCCATTGTTGTTCAAGCAAGCAATGGAACCAGGCACAGAGATAGAGCTAACTTAAAAATGAAGAGAAGAGTTGGATTTTGTTTGGGGTGATACTAGAATATCTAGAAATTATGAGGAGGAAGAAATTACAAAATTTTGGAGTTGGAAATTGTGAAAAAAAAAATGCTGACATGGCAATATGAGAGCCATTCAGCCATATGGTTTGCTTAAGAATGTGTACGAATGTCAAAGATTAATCGGGTAAGACTGACGGAATGTGGAGAGTACACGCTTGTCAGACATGTTGCACGTGTCACCTTGTGGGATGACTTGTTTGCCTCACGCCTCAAGCAACCGCTTTGGGTTGGCTAATCTTTTTGTTTGCTTGCTCTAGACGGGCCGGACTCCTAAGAAGGGTCCCAGCTCCATCTGAGATTCGGGCCATTAGGACATTTACATTGCAAAAGCATCCTCAAAGTTGAAGCATCGTCTTTCCTCCAGAATCCGTCCAGTTACGATGAGCAAAGTACGTGAACAGCGCGAGTCGAATAACGACAAAAACTTCATTTAGACACGGGACGATCTTGAGTTTGCAAAATAATGGGGTGGATGGCAAAATCTGGATTCGGATCCATATTTATATTTATATTCGGATTCATGTTCAGTTCCGTAAAAAAATATACGGATTCATATGTGGATAATATTTGTAACAGATGCGGGCGGATATTTTGAATATTTGGATCCGCAAAATTAAGATTCAATAATTTAAAAATTAAAGTAATTAAATCAAAACATAATTAAAATAATTAAAGCAAATATGAAATTAAACTATTTTGTAAAGGTCTAGCCATGATTTTTCACTAAATTTATGCTTTTACATATTAATTCACTAAAACTATGAATATTAATTGTTGGAAAGTAATTGGCGTGGGCTTGGTAGTTGGCTCACCTTGTGTGTTTCTTATTTTCGGTTGTTTATGAGTGGTGAGGAGGAAGGGTTGATTTCGGCCATTTGTGAGTGGTGGGGAGCAGTCGAGCAGGGGCTTATTTCAGTCGCTTGTGGTTGTGGGTGGTGGGGTTCAACCGCTTGTGGCTTGTGGGTGGTTAGGAGCAGCTGAGCAATGGAGGCGTCAGTCGGTTGTCCACCGTTGGCGTGAGGCTGAGGGCGAGCAAGGGACCAACAGAGCAGGGGAGCAAGCGGTGAGGCGAGGCGAGAGCGGGGCCATAGGAGCAGCCATGTGTGTTCCACTGTCAGCATGAGACTAAGGGCGAGCAAGGGAGCAGCCACAGCTATCGCGCAGGGGAGCAAGGGAGTAGCTGCACAAAAAAGAGACGAGAGCAACGCCACGGGAGCAGCCGTGTGTTTTTAGGGTTACTGAATTTCACGATTTCTTTTTTGCAGTTTTAGGCTTTTAGCTTATATATTTTAATTATTTTCCAATAAAAAATTGATTTAATTAATAATATAATTAAAATTAATCCGGACATCCGGATCTGGAACCGCATCTATGCGGATTCTCATTTTTAGACTGTGGATTCGTATTTTTTAATATGTGGATTCGAATTTTTCGGATCTTTGCGGATCTGGACCGGACCCGGATTATTCTGCCATCCCTACCAGTGCCTGCTAGGCTTGGCAATTTGGCCCGACTTTATTTTTGGTCTGACTAACCCTATTTTAGGTTTTAGGGTTTTAATCCGAATTTTTGGGTCTCAGCCTAAAATTTTTAAGCTCGAACAAATTTAAGGTTAGGGTCAGGCTTAAGCCGATCTAATTCGACCCTATTTGAAAAAAAAAAGTTAACAAAAGTTTTATACACGCACACATCACAACATCACACACGCACACAACACAGATGACAAATCACACACGCACACTTCACTTTAAACCGTAAATCACATAGACCACATACACTTACACAAATTCACAAAAACCCTAAGTCAGCCACTCAGCCGATGTCCTATCAGCCAGCATCGTTACCGTCCGTTGCACGCCAGCCAATCAACCATTTGTCTCGATGTCGCATGCTGCCTGCAGCTTGCTCCAACTCCAATCGCAATCAGCTGCGTGACGCTGTGACGTGAACCAGCCGCCCTTTGTTGCCGTCCTGCCACATCTGCCAGCCAGCCAACACACACGTTCTGCGGCTTCTGCCACCGGCATTAGCTATTTAGCTTTGGTAATTTTAATTTCATAAATATTAATTAATGTTTTTCATTTAAGCTTATAATTGAATTTATAATTTAATAATTTTAGCTAAATATATTCATGTTAATTAATTAATTATGTGGTTACTGTAAATATTATATTGTGGCTACATATAAGGCTCTATATAGAGTTTATTTAATTATTCTGTTATAATTGTAAATTAAGTTCAATCATATCTTAAATTTATAATTTCATAAATATTAATTAATTTTTTTCCTTTAAGCTTATAAATTTATTTATACTTTTAGCTAATTATATTCATAATGATTATGTAGTTACTATAAATATTATATTTTAGCTAAATGTAGCCTTATATAAGATTGTAAATATTAATTATTATGTTGTAATTGTAAATTAAGTTTAATCATATTTTGAGTTTATAAATTAACTTAAAATTTAGACGTTCAATCGTATTTTTAAGTCTATAAATTAAATGCAACTTGTTACGCATTTAATTTAGATCATTATGTCAAATTCACGTGAGGATTTTCATGTTGGCGAAGGGAATAGAAATGATGTCATTCCTCTTGAAGGGGTCCAAGAAGTTGAAGGAGTTGAAGAGGCATCCCGTGGTGATGATAGGTTACAACAAAGTAGTTATAAAATAAAAAGCGAGGTGTGCGAGAACCTTCTTATGTTTGGGGACACTTCACCAAGGTAATCATTAATGGTGAATTGAGGGAAATATAATCATTGTCAAGCTAAGTTGGTAGCATTTGGTCATAATGGAACCTTACATTTGGATAGACATTTGAAAAGATCATGTAATGCAAGGGTGTTCCCGCAATTTTTGATAGCTTACAAAAAACTCTTAGCGTGACAAGGAAAGACGATGGAACAAGTTGTATTGAGACGAGAGAATTTGATCCAATTGTTGCTCAGTAAAAGATAGGAACTTTGGTTGTAAAGCATGAGCTACCACTTAATTTTGTGGAATATGATGCATTTAGGGATTTGATGTCTTATACCAACCATTTAGTGAAGAATTTGAATAGAAACACTTTAAAGAGTAAGATTTTTAAATTGTATCAAGCTAAAAAGACAAAAACAATGGCTTTGTTGGAGAATAATGATAGTAGGGTGGCAATTATTACAGACATGTAGACTGCAAGTAATCAAAAGAAGGGGTACATGGTTGTTACGGGATATTTTGTGGACAAGTCTTGGCGGTTACAAAGTCAAATTTTAAGGTGCTTTTCTTATTAATTAATATTTATTTTAATTCAATTTAATTAATTCTAAAATTTAGATTTTTGGTGATGAATAAGTTCATTTATTTGCAAAGTCGATATTATGTTTACTCATTTCTAATTCAATTTAATTAATTCTAAAATTTAGTTTTAATAAATTCTAAAATATAGTTTTTTGGTAATGAATAAGTTCATATATTTGTCGGCTCCACATACCGCTGAATTTCTTTATGAAGCATTTTTTAAATGTATGTTGGATAGGAATGTGGATAGAAGGATATCGGTTGTAACTTTAGATAATTGTTTCACCAATGATGCTATGGTTGATAGATTGATGTGATTGATTTCAGTCAATTCTATGTTAATGGGTGGGCATTTTTTTCATATGAGGTGTGTGACTCATATTGTGAAGGAGGCGATGAAAGTGATTGAGGAGTGCATTAAAAAGATTAGGGATAGTGGGGCTTGTTGGACCGGCACACCAAAGAGGGTGGAAACTTTTGAGATGGCTACACGACAATTACAAGTTAAGTGTGAGAAAAAGTTGGTACTTGATTGTGTAACTAGATGGAATTCTACATATGTTATGCTTGATGTTGCTCTGAAATATAAAACAATCTTTTCTAGACTGCAGCAGCGCAATAAACACCACACCTCCTTGCCAACAGATGAGGAATGAGAAATGGCTGAAAAAGATGTTGAAATATTTGTTGTTGTTTTACTCGATGACAAAGTTATTTTCAGATATGCAATATCCCACATCTAATTTTTTTTTTTCTAATGATATGTGAAATAAGGATTAATTTGGACGAATGAGAACTTTTTTTATGTGCCTGTGGTTAGAGAAATGATTGGTCAAATGATTATGAAATTTGATAAATATTGGGCCCAAATTCATGGGATTTTGGTGATGGCGATTATTCTTGATCCGGGATTTAAGATGCAATTGGTTAATTATTATTTTCCATAACTTTATGGTGAGGGTGCTACAAATGAGATTCAACGGGTACGCAATTTAAGTAACGATTTGGTTAAGTTTTACGAAGGTAAGAATGGAAATGTGAGTGTTGCGGTTGTTGGTGAATCTTCTTCGATCAATGTTAGTTTTAATTTTAATGTAGGAACTGTCCGTAAATTTTTTAATATAAGTAAGTTTGAGGCATTTGTAAGCCAAAATAATGAGACCATGGTATCGAAATATGACATTGAGAGGTATTTAGAAGAACCTTTAATCAAATCCACTCCGAACTTTGATATTCTGAATTGGTGGAAGGTGAACCAAGGCAAATACCCCATTTTGGCTCAAATGGCCAAGGATATCTTAGTCATTCCCGTGACAACCGTTACCTCTGAATCTGCATTTAACACTGGAGGTAGAGTCTTGACTCCACATCGGAGTAGACTTCATCCTCTGACATTGGAAGCGCTTACATGCACTCAACGTTGGCTATGGGCAAACTCCAAAGGTATGAATACAAATAATGTACAAAATATTTAAATAATTACTTTAGTAATAATTTTAAAAACTTAAATTATTTTCTCACTCTCTTTTTCTTTCTTTTTTTTTTACAGGTAAAATTCTAGAAAGTGAAATTTTTAGTGGAGAGGAATTTGTGGATGAAGATGAAAGTGGCCCGCAAGTGTTGGAGTAGTTCTTTTTTTTTTAATGTTTGGTTGTGGAATTGAATTATGAGTTTTTATTTGTAAAAGATATTTTTTTAATGTTGGGTTGTGGAACTAAATTGTGTGTTTTTATTTGTATAAGACATGAGTTTTCTATTTTTTATTTTTTATGTTGGGCTTAGAGATGGCCAATGGGCTGGGTGGCACGAGGCATGGCACGGGCACGTCACGTGTTCGTACAGTACGGTACGGTACGGCACGAGCACATTTCGATAGGACACGAGGCACGACACGGCACGCACGTGAACTGTGTCAGGCCTAGAATTTTAGGCATGCGAGCCTTAAAAACACTGCATGATTAAAGATAAGCCAAAACATAGCATGCGAAAAGACACGTAATAAGCACGCTTCATTGGTGGGCTAAGCACGCGGTCCGTGGGCCAAAGTATATCAAAATAAAATTTTTTTAATGAAAATAAATATAAAATATCATGATTTTTATAAATATCTTAAAATTAACTTTTAATATATTTTTTAACATACACTTTTTAAATTAATTTACGTTCTTTTATTAAATGGATAAATAAATATCATGATTTTATAAATGATAAATAAAAAATTTCACAACATTAATATTTCATTTATGAAATCATAACTTAGTTAATAGTTAATGGAGATATGTTTCATTTGTGAATGAAATATTGTTCATATTTATGCACAAAAAAATAAAATTATGAACAAAATATTTTTATGATAAATTAAAAATTACATTTTCATTCAATGGAGTTTATGTGCAATTATAATATTAGTAGTTCAAATAAAATTAGATGTAATTGCTATTTTAGAATTGTAATTTTATTTTTCATTAATTATTACTATAATCTATGAAATTAAAATTATTATTATTATTATTATTATTATTATTATTATTATTATTATTATTATTATTATTATCATCATCATCATCATCATCATCATCATCATTGTTATATTAGGCTGGTGAGTTTGAATAAAGCACACCAGACACGTAGATTTTTATAGGCATGCTAGACATGTGGAAAAAAAAATTGGTGGATTTTTTTTGAGCTCATCACCAAGGTCGTACCGGGCTCTTATTAAAAAAAAAGCGGACACGGCACGGCCCACGAGCCTACGTGGGTCGTACCGTGTCGGCCAACACTAGTTGGGTTGTTGAATTGAATTGTGTATGATTAAAATTATTATAAAATTATATTGTGTATTTTTAATTTAATTGTATTGTGTTTTTTATGTTGAATTTTGAAGTTGATTTGTGTGTGGGATTAAATTGTGTTTGAAATGATTGAAATGGTCGTGGAAATTGAAATTAAACTGTGGGGTTGAAAATAATTACAGTAGGGTCAGATTGGGCCCGACCCGATGTTGACCCGATTCCCAACCCTAACTTCAAATTTTTTTACCGGGTCAGGCTCGGGCTTGACCTTTTGCCATTCCTACTACTGCCTGCCACTGTCCATTGTCCGAAGATCAAAACATTGAAACTTCAAATCCCAAACTGATTAATCTTCATCTCCGGCAATGCAATCACCGGAAGATTCCGTGCCGACCCCTCGCGTCCCCGCCGAAAATGACGGCAACTGCGACGGCAGAGAAGCCGCCGTCGCTTAAACCGCGGGGTTTGTGGTGTTCTCTGGAATTGCAATTTGCAATCAGCATCCTCAAAGCTTTAAACCCGCTCAACAAAAACAGAAATGAAACAACTCAGCCTCAGCCGATCGCCGAGTCGACTCAGCCCATCCAACCTCCTCCTCAACAGCCCATCGTCACGGTATATTTTTGCACTAACTCATTTAATTTTTTCTTTAAAAAAAATTCTTCGTAATTCCTTGAATCTTTTTTTGCTTTTGTTGATAATAAGAAGCCTAGCATATGTACGGAGAAAAGTGAGCCGGAGCCCGCATCGTGTAGAACAGTTGAGATAGTAAGGGGAGATACACTTTTGGGACTCTCTAGAAAATATGGGGTATGTAAACCGCTTCTTCTTTTTGGAGAATTTTGATCAAATTATGTTGCTTCTTGTTATAATGGGCTGTTTGAAATGTAATTTGAATTGTTTCTTGCTATTTATTTTGTGTTTTGTTTTGGGGATCTTGCTTTAGGTGTCAATTGATGCAATCAAAGAGGCTAATGGGCTCTCAGGGGACACAATCTATGCCGGGAAGAAGCTCATCATTCCATGATGTAATTTCTAGCTCTTCATATCTTTTGTTAATATGCATCACATGGTTGGACAAAGAGCTTGTACCCATTCTGTTACAGTTTTGTCTTGAGAAATGAAATATGTTTCTTGTTGCGGCCGTTCCGTAGAAAATATGTTAATGGACAGCCATTTAGTTAGAATATTGCGACCTTTCATTTTGTTAAATTTGCGTTAGATTGTTCTACTGCTTGATTCTTTTCTGCTTTAATTTTTCAAGTTATGAGGGTTGAAGATGCATATTTTTGAGTGAAAGCTCTGATCTTGCATTAGGCAGCATTAAATTGCTGTAAAGAGATGGTTGCCGGGGGTGATAATTTTTGTAGATGAAAGTTGCACTTATTGTCCCTGCTATGGAATGTTTATGTTTTGGAATGTTTGGCACACTGCCTAAAGCTATATATTTTGTGGTGAAAATAATTTGGTGCCTTCACTCTTGAACACGTGTTCTTCTTGATCCGAAAGCATCATGGTCTTTTTTTAGCATGTCATTCATTCTTATTCTTTCATTTATTTCTGAAGTTAGTTTGGAAGGTAACTTAATGCATATAAGTATATCGCAAGATGCTAAGTTGCCCTTGTTATTCCTCGAAATTTTGTTTAAATTTTGCAAACATTAGGCATTGGTTAGAGGTTTACCGGAGTTTTTTTTAATGCTGACATAACAATGGAATTGGATGGATTTGGTCACTTTTTTCAGAAACATTGATGAATGGCACCTTCAACATCATTCAATTCCAATTCCATGGCTTAGTTCTCACAGCAGAATGCATCATTAGTATCTTTATGCATCATTAGTCTCTTTTCTTCAATTAATGCAACTTCTTAAGCCCCCCGTCTTGGGAACATTTTTAGGGATTTCTTTTTATCAAGAAAGGTTTTTCATGCTCCAAGTAGAGTGAAAGATGGATATAGTCTGTGCATTTGCTTTTTATTTTAAATTTTTTTTCCCCTTGGAATGGCCGTCATGCCGTGAAAATCTGAGTTTGCTGATCTTTGATGCCACGTGAATAGAACCCAAAGTTAAAGATCCAGCAAAAGCCAGTAGTATCATGAAGAAAAAGAGAGAGTGAGAGAGAGAGAGAGAGAGAGAGAGAGAGGGTTTTTCAAATATCTGTTTTGATATAGTTGCAGAACCTGACTACCTGGGTACAAATTGGCCTTTTATGGATGCTAACTTGAATACGCGGCCATGTCTCATGTTCTTTTGTTTTTGCTGCAAAGTGTTTAGCATGTAAGGTCGCCTATATTAAACATGATGGTACTATACTATTGAAACGGAATTAGGAATTCAGAATTCCTGACTAATTGCTTTTGCATATTGGTGGAAGTTGCAGAGACATCCATAGCGAAAAGGAATAACAAGAAAGGCTACTGTAACTATGCAGCGTTACCTCAGCTCTGTTGTGATTAGCTTAGCTGAAATTAAAAGCTTATGCTTCATTCCCAAGAAACGATTCTGTGCGTATTTGAAGTCTTTGTTCCTTTCAGTTCAAAATCAGAGAGACCAATGCAAGGATTTTTTCCCCCCTCTTCACCGTTTGTAAAGTGTTAAACTAGTGAACAGTCAGGATGATAGTAAGGAGAAACATGAATAATCACTTGAGAAAAAACAGTGTCCGTATTTAGTATCTGCGATTTTTAGTGCAGCTAAGCCATAATCTTGATAATAAAATTTAAATAGACAAATAACAAAATATCTTGAACTACCGAAAGCATCTAACTCAAGTTTGCAAAACGCGAAGTAATAGCCAGTGTCTACAAACATCAACACTATAAATGCAAAATCGCCATCACACAAAGGGCTTAAGCACCAATATTCTGGGACTTGTTGAGGATCACACCTTCGTATTTGACCTGGAACCATTTCATTGCATCTTCCTTCGTGACACGGTGCTGAATCCCAACACGAGACTTGCACCTACGGCGGCGACCTACACGATAACCCGGGCGCTCGAGAACCACAAAGAAATCCATACCATAAATTCCAGTGGAAGGATCATACCTGAAACATGGAAGAAATGATCAAAATAATAATAATAAAAAGATAATGCAAGTTCTACAACCAACAAGGGCAATCGCTCACAAATAGTCCCAATCTCTCAAAATAGGTGTGCTATCATTTACATGTTCTAAATATTATTAATCAAAAATCAAATTATTTGTACAAAACCAACCATGCAATGGATACTAGTCAAAATCCAAGCAATGTCAACTCAATACATTAACAACCCAGATAAAAACTGATTTGCAAAATGACACTTTCAAGCTAACACAACTACAGTCACAAAAATTCAATGAAATATGCTTACTTGATTCCAAGATCAATATGCTCTTGAATACCAAAGCCAAAACAGCCAGTGTCACTGAAATTCCGACGCAGAAGCTCATATTCCTTCACCTTCAATCCACTCTCCAAAAGCTGCATTGCCTTGTCACCTCTAACAGTCACATAGCATGCAATCTTCTCATTACGTCTGATCCCAAAAGACCGAACAGTGTACCTGGCTGTTAATCACAAAAACAAAAAATGAAAAAATAAGTAACTGCAAAATTGACCCCCAAAAAAATGCAGCAAAAATAAATTATTATGGTTGATACTATCGCAACTACCACACAAAATCCAAGACCACAAAACTCCTATCCCCAGTACAATACTTAAAGGGGGACATTTTAAAAGAACAGGAAGAAGAAATAGTTTGGGACTTTGGGTTTCATCATCAACATTGGTGTGCTTGAAAAAAAAGGGATTGCAAATTGTCCAATTAGCTCAAGTCATCATATATGAGAAACTAGGAAGTTATTAGCATAAAAACAACTTAAATGTTGATTGTTAAGATGAAATACAAATCAAATCATCTCAACTAATGACAATCACAAACACTGTAATATTCATTAACCTAAAAGCTTTCTCTTCTCAAATAAATTCAAAACAGAGACCAAAAAAACCCAATCAATCAAACAGACTTGATCCAAATATATTTACATCCATTACTAGAGATCCCAGCAATGGAGAACAAAAAACAACATAATCCAAAAACAATCCCAGTGGACTTGACATAAAGAAAATAATACTACTAAAGAAACCACTAATTTATTCGGTTTTCTTCTCCAAAAATCCACAAAACAATAAAACAAAAGACAATGAACAACTGCAGTATGCAGATAATGAGCAAACCTGACTTATCAGAATCTCACAAATTAAAAAAATCCAACTGAAGAAAGAGGTTATTTGCATTGGACACACCCTTATCACATTCTTGAGCACAATATAAAGAGAGAACTAGAATCCAGAGCTCCTAAAGCTTTGACTTTCTTTCTAACAAAATCCTATTTTTTATAATAATAAATAAAAAGAAATAAAATACCCTTGGAGAAAACAGGTGTCTGTCCACTGAGTTGCTCCAGCACCTGCGCATTGTATAAATAAACATGAAAGTTAACTAAATACACATAAAAAGCTTTAACTTTAATAATTTAAATAAATAAAATAAAAAGAGAGAAACAGGGTATTCATTGAAGACCTTAGCGGCTCTGGTGAGACGATCTCCACTTTCACCAACGGAGATGTTGAGCACAAGCTTCTGAACCTTAATTTCCCTCATGGGGTTCGAAAGTTTCTTCTCTGAAGCCTGTTCCCATTTAATTAAATTTTATTTAATCAATGAATCAAAGCCAAGCATTAACGTAAATACAAAAGAACAAACAGCTGAAATTAATTGAAAAAGAAATGGGAAGTCGAAATTCACAGAGAGACGGAGAGGGAAAGAGGGAGAGACCATTCGGGTTTGCTGATGATGAGTTACTGCCGCTGCTCAGTGAAGACGGAGACGGAACAAATCCTAATATGTAAGAGTGATGTTGAGTTACAAACACTAGGGTTTTTGATGGCTTCCTACTTTATGGTGAGTGACGAAAATGCCCCCGTTATTCAAAAGGTGGGGTGCATTCGGGATATGGCTATTGTGCTAATAAAAGCATTCAATTTCTTTCCCTAACGTGAGGCCCATGATTTGGTTATTAAGAGTCATATGACTCATATTATCTTAACCTCGCAAATTATTTCACCGTCCTCCACTTTTCAATTTATTTTATTATTTTTCAGAATTATACTTATTAAAAATATTATTTTTACTTTATTTTATTCTATCTTCTCCCTATCTCTCTAGCATAACCATTACCTCCACAACTTATTTTCATCAACAACTACTTCACCATCACTACCATCACTGTATATCTTCTTCACCATCAACCATCACCTCCACTAACATATGATGAGTTTCGATATTTGATTTTTGTTAAATTTTATAAACAAGCGGTAGATTTTGTTATTATTGATGATATTGATTTTAATTTTGTGTAATAATCAAATATTCTATTTTATTTGGGATTTGATTAGAAGCTGATATTCAATTTAAGTTGTGAGAGATGATCTATTGAGGCCATTAGAGAAGAAAAATATTTATTTTTTAATTGAAGATAATTTTGGAATAAATAGTATTAATTAAAAAAATGAGAACTAGCGAGATAAATGAGAGGTTAAATATCACTATTCAATCTTTAAAGGTTCATGTTAAGTTCAGCAAACCTAAAAGTACTAGTGAATCCACAATGAAGGACTTTCTTCAACTGGCCAAGCATTTTCAGTTTTTATCCATTCAATAGTTTCATTCCCTAGATAATGAAAAAGCAATGAATTCAACTTTTAATGATCTCTTCATTTAAGGGCTCGTTTGATAATGCTGTAATTTTTAAAAATAATTACTATTAGTTGTAACATAGAAATAATCAATTATAAAGAGAATCGGTTAAATGTTTGATCAATTTTATTTTTAAAAATGCTATGAGTTTAAAAAACAGTCGTATACATTTGGTAAATATTGTTTTTAAAATATATGAAAATGCAAATGACTTAAATAAATATAAATATATAAAATTTATTTACACATTTTTATTTTATTAATTGTATTTTTTATCTCAATACAATTGGAAATAATAGTATTCTCTTCAAAAGTAATGATTTTATCCATTCAATAGTTTCATTCCACTAGTAATGCAAAGCCAATGAATTCAACATCTTAATGATCTCTTAAATGTCAATTTGATAATACTGTTGTTTTCTAAAATAATTATTGTTAGTTATGATATAAAAATAATCAATCGTAAAGAGAATAAATTAAATGTTTAATAAATTTTATTTCTAAAAATTATATGAGTTATAAAAATAGTCGTATATATTTAGTGAATATTGCTTTTAAAATATTCTAAGAATGCAAATGACTTAAATAAATATAAATATATAAAATTTATTTACACATATTTATTTTATTAATTGTATTTTTTTTATCTCGATAGGTAATAATAGTATTCTCTTTAAAGTAATATTTTATTTCCTAATCAAATAAGAATAATTTTATATTTTTATAAGATATGTCAATTCTTCTTTCATGCGGATGCCCTTATTTGTTAAGTCATGTAAATTAATAGAGTTAGTGCTGACATACTGGTAAATAGTGTGCCCCGTTAAGAAATATGAAGAAGCCTACACCTAAGAATATGTGTATATATATATATATATATAAATTTTGAAAAACTATTCTTTCCTTACTTTCAAAATCTACTATAAGAGAGATTGATTATGCCAAAAATATTTTTTTTAAATAAGGAAAATTATCACTCATATACCCTTAAGATACACTTTTATCAAATGTACTACAATACTTTCAATATGTTTCAGTCGTCCACCTTAAGTTGACAAAATATATTTATCGTCTACTAAATTGTTAACTGTTGTTTGATAGTTAATGGAATTGTAGCAAATTGATGACTTTGCCCTTGGAATTTAAATTAAGGTAAAAGGAAATTATTAATTGTGTACCCTTAAATTATCATACTATCGCTTGTATACATTAAATTATCACTTGTATCCCTTTTTTCCATATGAAAAAATCAAATTGCCCCTCTGATGTTATCATATTTAAACTGTAAGTAACAGTTTAGTAGACGGCAAATACATTTTGTTAACTTAAGGTGGACGACTAATACACCCTAACGTTGCGTTTATTTCCCGAATTAGGGAATCGAAATTATTTACAACGTTTACTATGCAAAATAGAGTCGGGAAATAGAATCAGAATCATGAGACCCACCACAATTTAGGAATGAAGAATGAGAGACTCATTCCTAAGGGGGAGGTGGAAATGAGCTCCCATTCCCCAGAATGACTATTTTCCTCATCTATAATTAATTAATATATTATTATAATTAATTAATTAATATACTATTATAATAATTACTAATATAATTATTTTAATTAATTCATATATTATTATTAATTAGTTAATATACTATTATAATAATTATTAATATGATTATTACTATTGATTAATATATGAATACATTATTAACAATAATATATTTAAAATTATAGTTTTTGAATAAATAATCACAATAATTAATATATTTTATATTAATTATTATTATAATTAATTAGTATATTATTATAATTAATTAATTAAAAAATTTACATTTATTAATTAATATATTATTGACAATAATTAATAATAATAATTTTTGAATAAATAATCACTATAATTAAAATATAAAATAATAATTATGACAATAATTCATTAAATATTTTTTTAGTAATTTGTTACCATCTAACTTATTCTGATTCCGATTTCAAGATAAAATAAATACATTAATGGAATTTCAGTCCATTCCAATTTCGATTCATGTAGGTCAAGTAAACAATTTATTCTGGCTCCCATTTCGCATTCCCCTTTCAGCCCGTTCTGATTACTGACAAGTAAACACAGTATAAAAGTGTTGCAATATGCTTAATAACAAAGTAAATTAAAAAGTATATGAGTGATAATTTTCCAAAAATTAATAAACACTAAAATTTAACTTTTAACTTTTCAAAATCATTTTTAAGCCTTCAAAAGTAGTCTCAAACGAGCCATATTGACAAGTAATTAATAGCTTCTACGAAGCGACAGTTATAAATAAATTATCAAAATCATTGGAATTTTGGATTTTCTAGTATTAGTTAATAAAAAAAAAGTGAAAATGTAAAGTATTATTCTAATAATAATAAACTAATGATTTGAATTCTGTATAAACATGTGTTTAAGAACTATTAGTTAGATAGAGCATACAATTCAAGAACATCCAACCAATATTGACGTTAGTTTATACACAAATGTATCGGCAAGAGTTTGTACCCATCATTATTGGTAGGAAAATGAGAATGTGAATCAATTACATATAATTATATATCATGCTACTTTAATATCATGTTGGTCGTAATTGGAAGCCACTGTGAATGATAAGCTAGGGCAAGAGCATCTTACTTTCTCAAGCGGTGATACCAACTTTTTTTTCCCACTACAATTGGGATCTCATGCCAAAGGAATTCATTCCTTTGTGATCTTCAGTCTTAAAAGCGCGCACTGGCATATAATCGAATCTATCCTGAAGCTTTTTGCCTTCGCGTGCAGCTGCGTGGTTCTGGAATGAGGAACAATGTATAACTTTTTTAATCTGTTTTAGTAAACAGCTCAAAAAGAATACCAGTTCTATAGATCAGGAATTGTTACGTTATAAAAAAAATAAAATAAAATAAAATAAAATCTTCATCTAATTAATACGCATATACGTACGTTGTCCTCTTGAGAGAGCTGTTCTGTTTTGCAAGCCCTGCTTATGAATCGCCAAGTTACGCGTGGCGGCATTCTCAGTAAAGATTTCTGTAGCATATTTTAGCGACCTGCTGTGATCCAAGACAGAGATTATTACTTAATTGACCATAATTTGATTCTGTTGATTAATTACTATCATCCGTGAATTGGGTTTTTAATTTGGCACCAGATAAGATGATGCCCCAACTAAATCATCACGCAGCTATACCGCATGCACAAACATGAAGAATGGAAACAAGCTGATAACAAGAAAACTTTGCAATACCTAGCAAGGATGATCTTATTTAGAAAAATACAACATATGCCAGAAGGCACTTAATAGACACAGGCATCATACACATATAAATGTATATGGATTATTCAATCCAAGAGGAATTAATAGGGAAGCGTTTGTAGCGACAGGTTGAATTGGTACAAATATAGAAGTTTACTTCCACTTCTTTCCTCCATGCTTTCCATGCCTGAAGCCACCGTAGTTCTTTCCATGCTTGAACTTGCCGTGATGGTGCCCGCCGTACCCATGGTGTGACATGTGGTGAGTACCATAAGCAGCAGCACCCCCGGCTAACAGTCCCCCTACGCCACCATATCCTAATATAAAAACGTACCATAAATGTATAAATAAGTCATCAGCTTCAGAAATTAATAAACAATAACGCAAATTAACATTCAAATCAAAATATATCTGCAGATTCAAACCTGAATGATGAGGTGGAGCATACAGGCCGGTACTGTAACCAGATGGTGGGTACCCGGCAACTGGAGAGTATCCATATCCCTGCGGAGGGTAACCTTGCGGCGGATAAGCTGCTCCTGGTGGAGGAGGATAGTACTGTGCCGGAGGAGGATATCCGTAACCTGGAGCTCCGTATGAGAAGTGCCTCCTGTCTCCCATGTTAATTTTCTGATGATATATAGAAAGCTACCCTTGTGCTGTGTGTGAAACAATTCTAAACAAGAAGGTAGCGAGGGAGGATACTCAAGTTAATATAAACGCTTCTTTTTATAAGCAATATTTTCAACTTTTGATCCTGCGTGTGAACTGTGAAGAGAATATTTTGGATTAACATGTGTTGCAATTTGCAAGAGCAATCAGCCCCAAATATTTTGTTCGTTGAGAATAAAAAATTTAATTAGAGGATTCTTTATGATATATTAAAAAAAATTGAGAGAATCTCTTTTAGGTTCCCTTTGATATAACTTTTCAAATATGGTTTATTTAAATAGAGTTTTTACAAATAGAGTTTTTATAATAAAAAATTAGTTATTTGGTTATCAATGAGAGCTTGTATTAAAAATTATAAAATTATTTTAATAGACAAGTTATTTAAAGTTATATTATAAAAAAATGAAATAAGATTATGAAATAAAGAAATGATATTTTAAATATTTTTATATTTTAAAAAAGTTTCTCAACTTTTAATTTAAAAAACTCAAAATTCAAGTTTTTCCTAGTAGAGACAAAATAATTTATTTAATCTTCAAAAACTCTACTAAAAAAAACAAACAACAAGAAAATTTTTGAAAAGACTTAAGAGATTAAATTAACATTTATAATTATTAAATAAACCATACTAAACAAGCACTTAATTCAATTTTTCTGACAACTATTTTGTTTGGATTGATTTCATGAAGCACTCATTAATGTGAACCAAATCTTTAATATACAACTTGTTTTTTTCGCATATTTTTGTCGGCAATAATGTTATTAAATTGACTTTTTAATTATTACAGTGACCAATTGTGCATATATATATTTTAAAAATGAACCACTATATTTGATATATTAAACTAAAGTGATTTTTTTTGGGTTTTTGTGATGCAAATTTGAGATACCAACTTCACAAGATAACGTTTCCCTTTGCTAAAGATGTTTTGTTTTCACAAGTGTAAAAGAAACCATTTGATACCAAGATTATTCCTAAAGTGAGATTGATTAGAATAATTATTAGTTGTTATTTCTAAACTAGAAGGAAAGTTTTTGTTTTGGTTGAAAAATCAACGGTAACTATTTGTTTAGCTTATATATTTTGACTTAAGTATTCATTTAGTTTACTCATGATATTCTTATTTACTCAATTGAGTAAATCTCAATTTACTCATGTTATTAAATATGTTACATTCTTATTCTTATTTTTTCTTTTATTTTTACAATAATACCCTACCAACAATATTCTTAAAATTAATTATGTTATCTATAAAACAAAAGTTAATTAGCAAATTGACCAATGATTATTTTTTAGTAAATTGATCAATAGATATCAATATGACAGAGCTAGTATTTTTTGTATCTTTATAACAATCTTACTAATAACTATTTATAAATAAATTAATATTAGTCTATTTGAAGTAATGTTCAAAATCTTTGCAACAGTCTTACTAATAATTGTATACAAAAATTTAATTGACCAAATTAATCCTAAAAGTAAATAAATAAGATAAAATTTACATAAATTTTATTTCTTTAATTAACATTTTTTTCATTATTTTCCCCAAGAATATTGTTACAAGGTGATTATTGTAAAATGAAAGAAAAATTAAGGGTAGGAACATGATATACTTAATATTAGGAGTGTCTTGGGATTTTTTTTTTAAATATAGGGATTAAATAAGTTCTTAAGTCGAAACATAATGATTAAACGAGTATTTACCCAAAAATTAAATTAACTTCAATTAATGAAAAAGAAATTGAGACCAATCAATACTTTTTGTTAGAGAAACAAATTATCAAAAGATTTAATATTGTTAATGAAATGGATTTAAAATCTAAAAATAATAATCATTTTTGCAGATAAAATATTGGAAAAAATTTTGCTCATAAGAATTGGATTTTTGGTACCCAAGGAATGAGATGGATTAATTAACGGACTAACACAGAATATATATTAATCTGGAAATACGATGGAAGACAAGTATGCATTCCTCCACAGAACCCCAGGTGTTTCATTTATTTATTGAGAGCACATTTCTTATTAGATACAACAAGCCAGAAAGCACCTACAGTTTAAAAGTAACTTAAACACAAACATCATAAAGATGAATGAATATTTATTCAAGGCACAGGTAATCGGATCTTCACTTCCACTTCTTCAACTTTCCTCCTCCGTAGCCGTGGCTGCGGCCATGGCCGAAGCCACCCTTGTTCTTTCCATGGCTACCGTAGTGCCCGTGGGGAGCAGCATGGTGGGTGCCATAGGAACCCCCGAATCCACCATGATGAGAATAGCCAGTACTTGGAGGGGATGGGCCGGCAGGGTAACTGGTTACGGGGTACCCGCCTTGTTGAGGATAAGCCGCGTACCCTGCCGATGAGTAGCCACTTGGCGGGTACCCTGCTGAGTAGCCACTTGGCGGGTACCCAGTTGAGTAGCCACTTGGCGGGTAGCTTTGTGGCGGATAAGCTGCTCCCGATGGGGGATAGCTCTGTCCTTGAGGACACGATCCATAGCCAGGACCGCCACAGCCAAACAGCCCTCTGTCACCTCCCATAGTCGTCAGCAAATATAACTGGTTTCCACAATAAAGAAATTATAAACTGATTAGATTCATAGACACACATCATGCATAGCAAATACAGGTTCCAATTAATAAAAAAAATATCATTACTGAATCCAAAATCAACATTGAATCACTTAAAAAGTATTAAAATTTAAGAGTTAAAAAATGATAATAATAATAATAGATGATTGATTGTACCCAAATGAGTTTACTGAACTACACCCTTGTATTATTAATGCTCTTATTCAACTTCACCAAAATATTAAACATATAGATAATGATAATTATAGGAAGCAATTAACACGAGATAGAAAGTTAACCTTCAGTAATGTGATACCCGAAAATTCTACACACGACGAGAGCAAATTAAAGACAGAGGTACCTAAAATTAAAGCTCATTGGTTTTAGCTTTTATAGGCAATTCTCGACCTGACATGGAATATGAGAATCTCTACAAGTTACAATTGTCTTAACATCTGTTGCAAGAGCCACCGCACGTGCTCTGGAGATAATATGATTGTACGAACTGTATATGAATGATTTATTTAAAAAAAAAAAGATAAAAAATATTTTTTAATCGAATTTTATGATGATAAGACTTTGCTTTTATTCTCGAATCTCGAACAATTATTGATAGGGTATCAATCTTCAATAATTCGTGTTTAGGCATAATCTTACAAGTTAATATGCCACATCGAAATTACGAATTATGCCCCTAATATATTATTCTAAGTGATTAGGCAATTGAGTTGTCCATTTTATCAATTATGATGTCATTATACATTATCATAAAGTTAATAAAAATTAAGAAAATCAAATTATTTAATGGTGGTTAGGCTGTAGAATAATAATAATGTTACACATACGAATTGTTTTTGTAAGCTTTTCTATATAAATTGACTTCGCATTATTAACTATCGCCACATAGCCGACATTATTTATGTATATATTACTTAATTGTTACTTTTGGTGATTTTGTCCTTCACAGTTTTTATTAGCTTATATATTGAGCTTGTATCTGCATAATGTTAGAAAACAAAACCTTTAATTTATATAAAATTAAAAAAAAGTTAATTGTATTTAATGAAAATTATTCGTGTGAGCCGTGATTATAATCATACAATATACTATTTTTTTTTATATCTTTAAAGTTGTTTTTAAATATTTCAACTATTATGCATAAGTCAATTTCTTATTTGGATCCGCTGTGTTTATAAATAATTTGTTTTTAATAAACAAGACGAATGGTAACAATTATCCCAAAAGAAAGAGAAATGGAATTCAAATTCTACACTTCTTGTATCACAGCCAGAAAAATGAACCAATTAGCATAAAAAAATAATTTAAATATCCTTTTGGGAAAGCAAGCAGCTGGATACCAATGACCAACTGACTTTTCTACCCCTATCAGTTTTGTCAAATAACAATTATACTTATTTATCCCCATTCCTCGATTTTTTTTTTGTCTAAATGTAATATTTATTCATTGGATAATCTAATTCTAATTTTACTAATTATAAATTCATCATTCAATAAAAACATAATAGTTCAGATAAAAATTTGGATGTCACTGCTAAAAAATTTACCTTTAATATAAATTTATCCATAATTAGTGGTTGACATCTTTGAATATTGACGTGAAAATGAAAAAAAAAAAAACAAAAACAAGAGAGGAAATTGCATTCACGCGCTGTGGAGCGACGGGCGCGTACGCAGCCAACTCTGAACAGAAATTGTCAAAAACTCGAAGCCGTTAAAATAAAATAAATAAAAAAAGAAAGATAAATAGTCCAATAAAGACAGTTGTGAAAAATGAAAAGTAATAACAACAATGAAATGGAAAGAAGGTGATATTCACGCAATTCGAGGTCGCCCAATAAACACCTGACTTGGCAGTTGGCACATCATCAAAGCCAAGTATATTACCAAAATCTTTCATCGCTTATTCTTTTAAGATTAGAGCGAAAGAAGAAGAAAAATCTAATTCATTTACATGGCGATGCGGAGCTTGATATCGGAGCGGGTCTCGTGTCGGAGCTCTGTTTTAGGAGCTAGATGGATGTCGTCGTGGTGGCGGAACGTGGAGCCCGCTGCTAAGGATCCGATTCTCGGCGTCACTGAAGCTTTCTTGGCAGATCCCAGTCCTGATAAAGTCAATGTTGGAGTCGTAAGTTCCTCTCTCAATTTCAGCTGTTAATTTATTTAGAAAAAAAAGGAACACAAATTCTGAGCTCAGCTGGCGATCGCAGATGAGTAGAAAAGTAGATCCCTGTAGGAACTTCAATTTATGTTCTCTCCTATAATTTTCTCTGTAGCCAAACAGGAGATTATTTATTTATTCTATTAATCATCCATTCCTTAGCTCATTGAAAATGAAATTTAAGAGAAACATTAGAACATAACTATCATTTTGGTTGACACTCGGCATGTTTTACTTTGTTTATTCATTTTCTTTTAGTATTTTAAATTAATAAAATCATTTATCTGTTGCCTTTTGATTAATGGTGATTAAGGGAGCTTATCGAGATGATAATGGAAAGCCAGTTGTTCTTGAATGCGTCAGAGAAGCAGAGCGGAGAATTGCTGGAACCGCCAACATGTGAGCTATTTTTTGTACTTTATATTTTTTTGTTGTCAAAAATAAAAATAGTATATTACTATTTTGCAAGACTTTTTATCAACCGATAAATATTTATTCTGTTCTTTTTGGCTTTACATGTAGCAATAAGATTTGTGTCTATGATTTTTTTTCTTTTTTTCCCCTACTTTTCTGCTTGGTCCAATTTAAAGTACCACCTTTATAACTCCACTAACCTATTCGATTCCTTTCTGTTGTCTTCTATTATTGTGTGCTTTGAAACATCATGGCCTGTTGGTGATATAAGATTCCCTTTTTGGGGTCAAAACTAGTTAGGATTTGTGGCAGTGTGGTTATGGCTTCCAAGATAGCTTCTGAATCTTTTATAGCGTCTAGGTGAATTAAATAAAAGTGCTTTTGGCCAAGTTCAAAAACATAATTTTTTCCATTTAGCTTCCTCAAGTAGAACTTCTACTAGTAGAGCTTTTGACCGAAAAATTATTGCTTGCTTGGTTGTCAATAGTAGCTTTTGGCAAAAACTCTATAGTTAGATAATTTTTTCATGATTGGAATAAAATAAACTAAGTGTATTTAAGCTATTTACCAAACTCACACCAGGCTCAAAAGGGGAAAAAAAAAGGCATACTCACACAAGAAGGAAAAAAAAAAAGCATACTCATACTGTCGGACAAGGAGAAGGGAGGGGGGGGGGGGGGGGTGGGGGGAGTTGCTAATGTCTTCTCCCATAGACCTTAAACTTCAGCTTCTTTCAGTAGATGTAAAATTTTCTTAACTAGCTCTTCTCTAGTTACAACAAAATGACACTGTACAAATTAAAAGAGATTTTTATATAAAAATTCTATCGGCCATTCAAAATGGGCATTCATTTGTTTTGGAGTAGCATTTAGTAGATGCTTTTCTAAAGCCCTTTTTTGTTTTAAAAGTTCTTGTGAAGGAGCACTTCGTGCATTTCTGGAAAGAATTTATTTTTGATACTTTTGTAAAATATTAAAAAGCAAACCCAAACACACGTTGAGTTGCATGAAATTTAGAAGGTTTGTCACTACTGTCGGCTCTTATTAGGAAAAAGAAAATATGTGAATTTTTTTGCAGTAAATGTTTTTTTTTGCTTTATTTTAGTAGAATAAGGGATGTAGGTTAAATAAACCAATACTTATTTGACTTACAACTGAGTTCAATTATGGGCTTTTATGTCTGATATACCTTGATGAAGCTAGTAGTCTTATGTTTTTATGCTCTGCATTTCACATTGCTGCTTTTCTTTGGACAGAAATGGATATGGTTTTGAAATCCAACTCCATGAAACAAATAGTCCATACGATAAACCAAGATTCAGAACAATTTAAATATGCTGTCTTTAAAAAATGATTTTTTTTCAACTCATCTGGAATGTTGCACATTACTGTGAAAGGATCGTATTGACTGTAATATCTTATGATGTGCAGTTTCCATTTTTTCGGTTTCTTAATATCTTTTGTCTTGCATTTTCTTACTTCTACTTTGTTAAGGAATTTGTTCTTTACTCCATGTGAATGTCTCAGCTTCTCCAAAATAGAGTTGCCAAGTTCCAGGAATGTAAAATATATCCCTACCATATGCCCCTAGAAGCTGTGATATGTCAAAGGGCAATGAGTTCATTTTTGGAAGTTTAATTCTAGGAGATTAAGAACACCTTCAACGAGGGAAATACATTTGTACACATTTCTCTTCTTTTTGGGCAAACTGCCCTAATCTCTCCTAGCTTCCTTATAAGTGTGAGTTTGTGTTGACATAGAACTTCTGTTACTTCTATTCATTACCCATTCCTTCCTTTTTGTGCCTTTTCCTGCCCTTCTTGAAGGACGGTTGAGCTGGTTGTATAAGTAATTGGATAGGGTTGCTTTGAAATTTTTATCCTCCTCTTATTAATATTAGAATTTCTGTTTCCAAATTATGAATATTTTTGTTCAGGGAGTATCTTCCTATGGGAGGGAGTGTGAAAATGGTGGAGGAAACTCTGAAGCTCGCCTATGGAGATAATTCTGAGTTCATCAAGGATAAAAGGATAGCAGCTGTACAATCTCTCTCAGGGACTGGTGCATGCCGACTTTTTGCGGACTTTCAGAAGCGTTTTCATCCTGATTCTCAAATCTACATACCTGTCCCAACATGGTCCAAGTGAGTACTGTTGTTCCCTTGCTCTATCCCTTCACAGTCAAATATTTGATATTTGTTTCTCTTTTTTTAACTTTTGAAAATTTAATTACGAAGTCAGAAGTTTGCTGTTTCTTCATCCTATTTTCTTTAATTTGAAATGTCCTCTAAGTTCTAACTTGAAATTTTAACAGCCACCATAACATCTGGAGAGATGCCCATGTCACTCAAAGGACTTTTCATTACTATCACCCTGGGACTAAGGGTTTAGATTTTGCAGCACTGATGGATGACATTAAGGTAAGCATGGCCATTCTAGTTTCAGAACTGGTTTTTTAACACAACCATTAGTCATTTTCTCCTTTTTGTTTTTAGGGTTCCATTTCCTTTCCCATTTTATGTTAAATCCACAATGCTGACATTCTGTTGTTTGTTTTCTGTTTATATTCCTTATAGAATGCACCAAATGGTTCATTCTTTCTACTTCATGCTTGTGCTCACAATCCCACTGGAGTGGATCCTTCAGAGGAACAATGGAAAGAGATCTCATACCAAATTAAGGTAAATACTTGTTGCCTATTATTACATTTCATCGAATTTTATACGGTGATGCTGACTAATTTGCCTTGTATATAATAATATGTTCATTTTCAGGCAAAAGGTCACTTCCCATTTTTTGACATGGCATATCAGGGTTTTGCCAGTGGTGATCCGGAGAGAGATGCCAAGGCCATCCGAATTTTTCTCAAGGATGGTCACCTACTTGGATTAGCCCAGTCATATGCAAAAAATATGGGACTCTATGGCCAAAGAGTAGGATGCCTAAGGTATTGTCTTCTTATTATTTGTTGATCATTTGGATCAATTGCATGCTTCATGTTGTGAAGCATTTTTACAACAGTTGGCTTAAAAAAATTGGTTTGGCATTTTTTTGGATTAGCTGGAGGGTGGACATGGGTTTACCAATACCAATTGCAATTATGCAAACCTGATTTTTCATATAATAGAATTTTATGTTCTTAATGTGATTGCTGGTTATTAATTTTGACATTATACTTCTGAATTTCCTCTGAAAATAAGATGGCCATGCATACCTGATGAACAGCTGGTTTTCCCTGGAAGTCAAACTTAGGAACACATCAATGGAGTTAGGAGTTTTATTTCATTTAATGAACTCTTAAAGCAACAACTCTTCTAATTTCTAATTGATGCTGTGCTAATCATTTCAGTGTGCTATGTGAAGATGAAAAGCAAGCAGTGGCTGTTAAAAGTCAGTTGCAGCAGCTTGCCAGGCCCATGTACAGCAATCCTCCTGTTCATGGTGCACTCATAGTCTCAACCATCCTTGGAGATGCAGAATTGAAGAAATTATGGCTCAAGGAAGTTCAGGTAATTTATTATTCATTGGCTTCTTTTGTTATTTATTTCATTTATATTTGGTTTTAATACATGAAGTAGTCTTCAAATTTGCATGTATAAGCAGATGAGTAAACATGAGCACAATGTAAGTGCAAACGCATGCCTTGCCGGTGATTCTGTGGGCTAGGCTGGAGGGTAAAAATTATGTATATCATGAAGGCTTTCACTTTAAAACTTTAATATAATAGAACATAAGGAATATCCCTTGTCATGCAACCTTGCAGGTCTAGAGTTAATGTGATTAATTACTAGAACTTAGATGGGCTGCTAAAATTTATACCCATATTTGGAGGGATCCAGTTTAAGCGAGAAAAACTGAAATTTGTGCAAACACTTCCGCAATTGTGTAGATGTTGTTCTCACCTAGAGTGGAATTTTCCTTGTAGATTGCCGACTATGGGTGAAATTACAGATCATCAAAATTATTTCTAGAAATCATTTATTATCTCTTCCTGGAATTGTTTTATTGTAGCTTGATTGTCCTGGAGGTGCATGCCTTGACTCTTTGTAGTTGCAAAGGTTCTTACCTCCCAACTAATAGAAAATAAAGGGAACATACATTGTAGTTTTGAGTTTATACTGCTATTATAGTTGAACAGGCTTTAATATTATCATAGTCTTCTTTTCTCTTTTAGTATCTCCTGAATTAACAATGCTGAGAAAAGAATCCATGATTAACAATTAACTCTTTCAGGGCATGGCAGATCGCATCATTGGAATGCGAACTGCACTTCGAGAAAACCTCGAGAAATTGGGATCACCCTTATCATGGAAACACATAACTAATCAGGTATGGCAAAATTTGGCAAATGCATCATTCAATTTCATTTTGCCAAACTTATCTTTGACAGGTTTCATTTGTTTGTGTTAATGAAAATGCTGGCTCTTGCGAACAGATTGGTATGTTTTGCTATAGTGGGTTGACGCCCGAACAGGTGGATCGTCTAACAAATGAATATCACATCTACATGACGCGAAATGGTCGTATCAGGTACGATATCCAGCTACAACTTTGACAATCATGTGTGATACCTAAACTCCATGCGCATGTGCAAATTCACATTTGCTAATTTTTATACCATATTATGCAGCATGGCCGGAGTAACTACAGGCAATGTTGGATATCTTGCAAACGCTATTCATGAGGTCTCAAAATCTGCTTAGTTTGTTTACAAAAGCTGCATATCAATTTTGTAGGCAGCCATATATACACAGGGGCACAATGCAATACAATAAATTTTTGAAATATTCTTTCCATTCCCTTCATGACTGGGGGAAGGACAATTATAACGGACATCGTTTATTTTTGCTCTTTCACAGGAGCTGCTTTCCCACTTTTTAAGTTTGTTTTGTTTAGGAGGGAGGAGAGAGCCTTTGAATTATCTCATTCTTGTGTAATAAACTTCTGGTCGCTACTATCTATGATACCGGGGCAAAATTTTTGCAGTTACATGAGGCTTTGAGACTCGAGAAGTTAAAACGTTATTCTATGCGCAGAAATAGGAAATTTTGCTCAAAATGTTGTTTTTATTGATTCCTTTAGAAAATGGCATGTATCATGCATAAAACTAAATGATGAGACCCAAAATATTTGATAATTATAATCAAAGAAACCATCATTTTTTGAATACGCAGAAGCACTGATGCGCGAGTTTAGTTCTCCTTTCTTTGAATTGTTGGCTTGTTCTTAGTTTATTGGCAAGTCTGATTAGTTTACGGCTCCTCCAGTTTTTTTCTTTTAATTAATAAAGTTATCATTGAGGCTCATCTTAAAAAAAATTATATTTTTATTTTTGTTTTATACTTTTAGGCTACGTATTGACACACAGAATTGAATTGGACTAGTTATTAGATTTAGACTAAATTAAGTAAGATTGGATTAAGTTGGATTATATTATATAGTTTTATGTTTGGTTTAAATGTACAGTATTAGATTAGACTATTTTAATTATATTTAAATAATATTAAATAGTATTTAAATTGATATTTAAAAATAAATATCAATTATTCATGAAATTTTATAATCATAATTAAAATAAATTTAAAATGTAATTAATAAGAAAAATAAATATATTGTAAATAAGTAATTGGGTAGTCATAATATAATAATCAAATAACAATACATAAAACAATCTTAATATTTAATTGACTTTTATCAAATATCTAAAATATTATATAAAATTAATTAATTAGTGGTACTATTAATTTTGACGATTATTTTTAATATTATATTAGTGATTATTAAAGCTAGTACAATCAAATAATGCAATAAATTATTAAATGGTTAATTTTATTGATAAATTATTAAATATACAGGTAATGAAAATTTAATCTTGAGAGTTAGTAGAAGTAAAGGTACCAATTTAATAAGATCATGATAATAATAATAAAAAACTAACTAAATAATAAATTAAAAATTTTAATTAATTAATTAATATTAGGTGTAAATTAAAAAAATGATATAAATAAAAGTCTCATGAATGGACAATTTTTTTCTTTAAATCTCATCCCATCTAAATTTATGTATAAATTAGTATTATTAATCCAATGATTTTAGGATTAAATTCAAATTTAGTCCCCTTAATCCAATCCAACAATGCTTGTCAAATATGAGAAAAATATTTAATCTTAAAATTAATTCAATCCTATACTTAATCATAGCATCCAAACATGGCCTAACAGGATAATCGTACGATTCATGAACCGCAGATAATTAATCTATACAGAATATGCAATTTATTATATGATTTATCGCACGCAGGAAGACGAGTTCGAGAGTTCAAGTTTCGTGAAAAACACCAAATGTTAAAAAAAAAAAAAACAAATAACTCTTTTACAACTATTTTGGAAAGATGAAGCTACCGTTTGAAGTAAAGTTATCCCATACCAATTCGAAAAATTTAAAATTAAATCGAAGGATAACTTAGCGAAACTTATGTTGGTGTCCATCTTTTGTTAGTCCTATATAAAGCTGTCAAGCTACGGTGCTGACTGCTGAGAGCACTTGAAGCCTTGTTTTAATTAGTGAGTGAGTGTGAGTTTTAATTAGATCTGAGCAGCAATGAATGGAGCAAAAGCCATTTCCATTTTGTTTGTTGTCGTTTGTTGTTTGCAGTCAAGTGCTAGCAGTCGCAGGTAGCAATGAGGCTGCATCAGCATCATCAAATTTAGCTTATGGCCAAGATCTATCATGGTTTGGGTTCCACCCTTGGGGCATGCCATGGGGCGGCCACAGCCGATGGCCTTTGGTGCCACCACCTCAAACCTTCAGCTCCAGCTCGTCCATGGCCTTGCCCATGGGGAACACTCCCACCAATGCCATCCATCAATTGGCCTGTACACCCTTGGCCTTGGGCACGGCCACCGAAACCTGCTGCAGCGCTTGCATCCTGATTCAAACACTAAAGCTTGATCATGTTTCCCACTAATTAATTTCTGTCCATTAGTCTTTGATGGTATTAGTTGCTTTCAGTCAACACTCAACATCTTGTTGGACAGGTTCAGACTTGGGAGCGGATATAAGAATAAGGATGTAATGAAACAATTACGTAATAAGAGTTCGTCTTACATTTTCAATTGATTAATAATTGTTTTCATTTTCCTTTCTTTGGCACTTTCTTCCTTTTGTTATATATGTATACACACACACCCCTTTCATCACTCCATGCCGGAAACTATTATACCAGATAATAAAACAAGACAGTTATGCTGCTAAACTGCAAGTTTCCTGTACATTCTGCATCCTTTTCCGAACTAGTTAAATCTACGAAGCTCTAAAGTGCAAAGAAAGTGAACCGGCCAAAAATAACAGGAAAGAAAGGGATCAATAGTGAAATCTAGTTTTCATTTGAAGATCAGCATGGACATAATGTGAAAATAACACCAAGTTCAAGCAAGAAAGCAAGCCAAACTACTACAGTACTGAGCCCTTGAGCCTTGCTGGGATTTGCAACTCCTACCTAGCTAGACATAAATACAGTCACCTTTTCTTATACTCCTAGCTTTTCAGAATCCTTGCACTCAAAACAATGTACAAAAAAGTAGGGAAATAACATGATCGACATAGTAGACAGAATCATCAACTTCAAGGTTAAGCCAAAAAGCCAGTATATGCATACATCTTTGCACGGTGCGAAGATCCACCAATTAGGCCAAAATGTTGAATATATGTTGACCAGGAAGGTTCTTTCATTCACTTCCCTCCACCAATGGCAATCTTGATACTTGTTTCACGTCACCATATTTACGTGCCAGCTGAATGTGGCATGCTAAGACCTGTTTGCCGCCTCACATGCTCTGGTATCAGCCTGTTGATCAGTTCAGGTGAAGCTCCAGCTAACTGTAATCAGAATGCGAATAGATTGATCAGGTAGAAAAATTTTGATTAAAGGAAACTTCTCCCAAAACATCTTCAATGTATATATAGCAGAGTAATTTATCTATGACGGGCTAAATGATACTAAATTGAGCATGAAAGGCACGTGAATGGCGTGCAATTAAATCAATGGCTTTGATAGAACATAAATGTCAAATCTTGATTGACATTCTGATGATAACATTACAAAAACAAAGGCTCAGATTCTCCACATCAATGGAATATCCCATGTACTATTTTAAGGTGAGGCAGCAGTAATCAGACACTGCCCTTGAGTGTGTCAACAATGTAATGCTATGTCATCTAAAGCATGATGAAATATACACAAGGATTGTACCGCTAACATTGAGTGGTTCATAATCTTTAATTAACAAAGTGGATACGTACTTCCTGTTTAAAGTTAAAAAGCGGAGGAAAGGGGCGACCATTTGGAAGGCGAGCATTAGGTTCACGAAGCTCATCAAAGAAAGGATGTGCACATGCCTCAAGCTACAATAAGAAAACAAGGCTATTAAGAAAAATAGTAATCACCTACAAAAATAAAAATAAAGAAAAAATGATAACAATAATAACAATTCAACTGTTTCAAATTGTCATAATGGATAGATGAGGAAATGGCAGCTGACACCCAGAGTAGAAGATGTCACACTTGAAGGTAGGAATTGTTTTTTACCAAGTGAAAAAGATAGAAAAAAATTCATTTGAAAATGGGCTTTCAAGTGAGCACAAACGTTTAATCTCCATTAGTAGATGACAAAGTCCAACTCACCGCAGTACAGCGGAGACTAGGTGAATATTGAAGAAGCCTTGATGCAAGGTCAATTGCTTCCGGAGGCATTCGCTTGTGGAAAACCTG
This sequence comes from Citrus australasica, assembly GCA_029618585.1. Lineage (NCBI taxonomy): Eukaryota > Viridiplantae > Streptophyta > Magnoliopsida > Sapindales > Rutaceae > Citrus > Citrus australasica. The sequence goes on along the minus strand of JARCIV010000002.1, from coordinate 7,308,516 downwards.
AATTAAGGAATGTTGCAGTAAATATACAAGTAGAAAGAATTACTGAAACAAAATCTACATTCAACAATTATAATTTGACTAGTTAACCAAGAAACAAACACTATCTAACCGAAATTTTTAGATATATATACAAAAATGAATATAATATATAACCAAAAAATGAATATATATAAAATACACACATACACATACAAAAAAAAATCTAAATGCTTTCAGAAATCAAGAGACTCAAAGTTGAGGACAGTAAATTCACTCATGTCTAGAAAGTAGAATGATAAAAGAGTGGCACGCGTGGGTACGGGTGCCTGTTCTTGTACAAAACCCAATTTCTTGGACCATGTCCATACTTATAACACTAAACAACTTTGTGAAGTAGAAACTCCTGTAAATAAAAAATCCAATGCCATTCATTATCTTGTTCTTGAAATGAAATTCATTTCTAGAAAACCATTAAGCAATTTTATCAGGGAAAGAAAGCAGTTAAGAGTATACCTTGTGCCAAGGATGAGCCTTAATCTGAGGAAATCTAAAATCCGTATAATTTGGATTCATGCATCGAATTTCTTCCCGAGTAGGAGTACCAAGAACCTAACTCACACATGATCTCATGATTATTTGAGCAGAATAAACCTTGGTAAATGGTTTTGACATAGATAATGTTGCTCACCTTAATAATCTCTACTAGTTGGTCAACTGCATTTTCCCCTGGAAATAATGGCTATGAAAAAAGAATTGAAATAATTAGAAGTAAAAAATGTACAAGCAACACATATAAACTGAGCACATAGCTTCACATATAATTGAGAAAACTGTAGGCAATACAAATTTTTTTAAGTTTGAATAGCTACTTATATTACTAACCTGGCCTAGAAGCAGCTCGGCAAGAACACAACCAGCTGACCAAATATCAATCGATGTAGTATACTCTGTTGCACCAAAAATCAGTTCTGGAGCTCGGTAATATCGAGAGCATATGTACGATATATTAGCTTCGCCCTTGACCTGATATCCAGGAAATGAGACAAATTCATCAGAAAATGTACCACAGAATACCCTCCAGCTGGGGTAATACTAATAACTTCATTAAAATGCAATCATAATGTTTAAAGCACTACTATCTTATTCCTATTTGTCAAAAAGCTTAAGCTCAATGGTCATGGACCATTTCATTTCACGTACAAGTTTCCCAGTTTACTCTTTAGTCAGGGGTTTGCTGCCCATACACATATATCCATTGTATCTACTCTCCATATGTGAATATTTAATAAATGCACCCATGTACGGGGACCTTCACAGTATCAAGCGTACAAGCAATCAACCAGGAACTCAAAGCTGACAACCATTGACTTGTAGCTCTACAACAGGATAGGGAAACAATGGGAGCTCATCACCTTCTACCAACTCGGGTGCCACAAGGCTACTGATGTCACCACTTGCCATGGAGTAAGCCGCTAAAGTTGTGGTCACCCAAAAAGCCAAACCATTCGCACATCTTAACATAAAAGGAGAAATTTATAGTCTTTGCACCAGGACCTTACACAAATTGGATACCATCTTCAACCCAAAAGCTCAATCAAACCTAGCCTATCCTTTACCGGACTAATTCTACACTGACATGTGATTTACTACTAACATACTCATGCATACATGTGATACATCCAACAAAACCATAGGTGAAAGATGATGCCTTCTTTCTCATTATCTAAAACTGAATTTAAACCATGATGCTCTCCATAAAACAGTATTAGCCTGTTTTAGGGATGAACGGAATAAACTGTGTTATTCTCCATTTTATTAGGTGGTGACAACTCAGAAATGCTTATAGCAGAACTTTTTAATGAATATATGGTCATGACTGACTTGTCAGGATATCCCTATGGGGTTTCTAACACGGGCAACACTTGAAAGAACTTAAATGAAAATGACAAGGGGATGCACCTACCAGAACTTTTGCGCTCCCAAAATCACAAAGCTTAACCTGGTGGGTGAGTGGATCAACCTACATAAAATATGTTGGTGCATTAGGTTCTGAAAGCAGAAACTCATAGAATAGCTATGTATAAAGAGTAACGTACCAAGAGGTTTTGAGGCTTCACATCCCTATGGCAGACCCCAGGAACTGTATGAATATATGCCAAGCCCCTAAAGATCTGAGACACGTTTTCTATTACAATAATCAGGATTTGTAAAAACGAAAGGGCAATTTCAAAAAGGTAAGTGAGGAAAATAAAACATACTTGATATGTATATAGTTTTACATAGATGAGGGGCATCCTCTGGTTCATACTGCTGTAATGCTTCAGCACCCGGTACATAGTCTCAGGAACATATTCCATAACCAAATTCAAAAAAAGCTCATCTTTACTTGTTGTCGAAAAGAAACAATGCTTAAGGGAAATCACATTCGGGTGATCCATCAAACGCATTAACTGCAGTTCACGATTTTTATACCGCCTGTCTTGCAAGACCTTTTTTATAGCCACTGTCTCTCCAGTTTCCAAGCATTTTGCCTAAATACGGTTGAAATCAGAGACATAATGGGTAGAAGAATAGACGGAACCTTAGTTGTTATTAAATAAATATGTTTGCAGCTAATACCTGAAAAACGATACCGAATGATCCAGTACCAACAACACGCTCTGCCATGTAACTGATCGTCTGCAAGAACCAAACACCCATACATTAATTAAACAATGACTCAAAGCTCTGATACATCAAGGTATAGTGATATATATAGAAAAAATCACCTGTTAGGCACAAAAAGGGGATAATATATTAGCAAAACAATAATCGGGATATAAGATTGATCAATTTTCAAGAAAAGTTACCGCTTGAACTAAATAAGAGCAGCATGACACAATGACCAGTTAGAAAAAATGAAACTTTGTTTTAGACATCCTTGAACAAAGACCGTGTACTCACCTGCTTGGGTTCGCCATTTTTGCCTCCAATCGTGGTAGAAATGATGTGGCCGGTGACAGCATCATTCCCCTGAATAACTGCAGCTGACATTTCCTGCAATTCGCAGAAACAAAAAAAGAATTAACAAAGGCACTTGCTACAGGCTACTTATGAATGTGATAACTAGGACACTTGTTTCGATATTTGTTGCATGTAGGACGCTTGTTGAAGCAAAAATGCGGCCACAGCCACTTGTAACTCACAATAATCGGGCAATAAAGTAGATTCCATCTTAATTAACTATAAACCCAGTACAAGAACATGTTTATAATGCACACGGCATCCTGTTAACCAATTGTTCATGGAATTAATTGTATTTTAGAAGCTACCATATCCACTTGTAATCCATGCAAAGTCAGATACAGGCATCATTATCCATGAAATTATGGTGACTTGCCTTTTTGAACTGGGGTTATGATAACACTTGATGTCTTTGTTGAAAGCGACAAAAAAGCAATCGACGATGATCAAATTAATAATTCAATTAGCAACAGTTAAAAGCACAAAACAACAAACAAGCAAACAAAATGAGAACAGATTAGAGCGTGTTAATACTTAAAAAAATTAAATTAACCACAATATGAGAAAAGAAAATCAACCACAATGTGGAAGTAAAAGATGTCCTCAGAATGCAGATTATAAGGCAGCCACAAAGATCACGAAATGCTATTTTTAAGTATAGGAAAAGCAATAAACAAAGACCATAGGTTACAAGAAAGAATCACATGCATCGAAAAGTTAGCATTTCAGACAAGAAACTATTCACAAGAGAATCGAAGAACATTCACTAGATGAAGCAAACTACAGCAGATTTAAGAACACTCTACCTAAAGCGAAAGAAAAAGAAGCGAAAAGTTTCACAAAAGAATTTACAACTCTTTGAAACACAAATCCAAAACATCTACCTGGGACCAAAAAAAAAATGATTGTGCCGGACCCAAAAATCTAAAATAAAATCAAACTAATAAAAAGTAAAAAAGAGATGGGTGTACCAAAAATAGAGAAAAATCTTAAAGCACCTGTGGGTAGCTGAGAAAACACAAAATGCAAAGATTTTTCAGCTTATTAACCTTAAAATTCAAGCAAAATTCAACATACCTCTCTCCTTTCTCTACCAAAATCTAAATTTAAATTAAAAAAATCCAATTTTATTCTCTCTTATTTTACTTTGTTAAATCATTTTATCCATCCCTATAAAAACTAGAATAAATAAATGAACAGTGCGTAACACTACTTCAGAATAATATGGGGAAAAAAACAGTAAAACCAACCGGAAAGTGAGTGGGATCGCAGATCAAATAGAATCTGAGCTACAACAAAGATAATTTCAACTAAGCTAGATCTAAAACGAAGCTACTACCATATAATACTAAGCAAAAGAAGCAGCAACAGAGAGAGAGAGAGAGAGAGAGAGAGAGAGAGAGAGGAGACCTTGTCGGAGTCCATATCCGGACGGTGTCGTTTCTGCAGGTCATTGTCGAAGTGCGGTTGCTGCGATGGTGGGGCTTGTGCTTGTGGTGGCGGTGGTGGCTGAGGCTGAGGCCCCAAGGGCATTGAAGCCATGTGGATTACAGCTGCTACAGCTTCAAACTCTCAATTCAATACACATACACTCACTCTCTCTCTCTCTCCCCTCTTTTCTTTCTTTTTCGCTTTACTTTCTCTCTCTTCTGTCTCTATTTCTGTTTTGGTTTTGGTTTGGATACATTAAAAAACACAAGACAGCTTACTTTCTACTTAGACCCACGCGATTGTTCGTGGCAGTGTGAATCACGCTCCAATCACCTATTTTTTCTTTCTTTTTATGTCTTAAATAATAATATTACTTCCGAATATTCATTCATTATTTTAGTTGGTGTCGTACGAGCATGCCAACCGTCTAATTGTTTTGTTGTTGCCCAAGAGGCCAAGAGTTGTTTTAAATTTTTTGTTAATTTGTTTTAGTGGTGTGTGTGGAGTTAATCATATTATCCATTAAATATGGTGTCAATTATCAAATAGTTACAATTGTTATTTAATATATTTAATGCATTATCCGCTTCATTAATACCATTCAATTGCTAAGATAAGGTATGTCTTTCCTATGACCTGTTGTTGTCAATTCATTGATAGATTTTGTAAAACAAGCACATTAATAATGAATAGACCTTCACTAAAATTAATTAGAATCCCCTCATTAACTCATCTTCTTCTTAACAAAATTCACTTAAGCGATTGTTAACTAATAAATTAAAAAAATAAAAATACTGAAATTATAATTATATACTAATACTAAACAATAGATAATACAAAGATTCTTAAAAGTTTGTAAAAATTCATATTAGTAGATGATCCTAATTCCATTACAAGACTCTTTAATTTTTATTTATCTACGTAGCAAATAGAATATTGAAAAATAAGTTCTCTTTCAAAAGCTCTTCAAATAAAAATAAATTTTGTATTATTTTAATTGGCTTTTTTTCACAAAAAAATACAAAAAAAAAGTTGTGAAGATAAAGAAGTTACTTTTCAGTATTGAATAAAGAAAACCACTATCTTATTTGAATATGTAAAAAAAAAATTGAAACCTTTAGTCCTAACACGACTCTTCAATAAGAAGTAAAATCTCATTAAAAAAAAATCTTTTGATTATGCTCTAACATGATCATTTACAAATAGTAGAAGGAATACAAATTCTTTTTATAAACTATCATGCATAATTTGAATAGTTGATGGGTATTGCTTCCGTTCAATAGTCACATGACACGCGTTATTATTCTCATTAATTACATTTATATTTATAATTCAACTCAATCAATAGGTTTACAAGTCCTTATCTAATAACCATTTGATTCCTCCAGTACTTTAATTAGATTTTATTTAACTTTGATTGCACATGGGATAGAAATAGGGAGCATAATTTGAATTCCAAACCACTTATATTAACTTTAAAAAAAAAATTACTAGTGAAACAAACTAACATACATGCCTCGCGAAATAATTTGTTCCTCTAATACTATTCATTAATTACTTGACACCCACTATATTGTAGCAATAAAAATATAGCATCACCGTATGCAACATAGATGATCTCCCTGTGGAGAGGGAAGGTACTTGTTATTTAACCCATTTAGTAGATTGATCAAAGGAACCGAAATCATACATGCGAATTAGAAAAAAAAAAAAAGTTGTTTATGATTAGAAAGATGATAACAAGAAATCTTTATTAATTTAAATCCACAGTCTATTATTATAGAAAGCGGTGCATGGCAAAGACACCATGCATGTTGATTATTGACGACAAGACTCCAGCAACTGTTGTACAGTTTGTTTACATTTGGAGTCAATTGATGACAATGGGCCTCCCATGAGGCCCACTTCCTTAAGCAGCTTCTTCTTGGATCATTCACTCCTGTCCAATTATTGCCGACTTTAGAAATTATTAGATTGCTTCCCTGTTTTGGTCGAAATTTCATCATGGAGCTTCCTCTTGAATTTTCAAATGCTAGTCGGTATAAAAGATAATTTGCGGAGAATTTTTAAGGAAAAGTAAAAGATAAAAGCTAATGCTCTAACACTACCCTGTTAAGTTCATCTCATTTCTCCACTCTAAAGGAAGGAGATTGAATTGAAAAATTAATGATGAACATGGGCCCTTTGTTTGTGCATGGTTTTGTGTTTCTAATAATTGATGTTTGGTTCCTGTTCTACGATCAAAACCGAAATTTATTTTATATTATAATAAAATTTCTATTTTCGAATACCCAACTGATTAATTCATTCCACATAGTCTTGTCTGCTGCCCCCAAATAGATGAAACATAATTAGGACGTTCATCATAATTAGGATATTCCATTAATTAAATATGCTACTCTCCATTTTTATTTTGTGAAAACCTCGAAGATTTTATTATTTAAAAAAAAAGGAACAAAGAAAAATAACTAATCTGAGATATAATGTCATAATGAACTTTACTCCTTTAATAATTGTTACTACATATATACTTTTTTTTTGAGACTTTGCTGCTGACATGGTCAAAATAAACAATCTTAGTCTAATTTCACTAGGACTAACTCTCCATCTTTCACTCTATAGTTATATTTGTACACTTAAAGTGTTTATCTGATTCAAAATCTTAAATTTTTTAAAGTCCTAAATAAGTTGACAACAGTATGAACATACTTTTACAACGATGTAAAAATATGCTCACACTATTGTCAACACAATTAAGAATAATACTGAATTAGTTGTTGAGCCAGCAGTTATATCAACAAAATGTAAACAAGATGTTGAGTGACTTGAGTCAGCTTTCATGCAGGCAGGTTGTTATGCAAGCCACTCTTGGTTGTTATTTCCCTTTACAAAGTGGTTAAGCTAAGTTGTGTTTTATGCTCATGTTTTTATTTCTTGTAAAAGGTTCTAGTTACTCCTATAAATACTCTTGTAATTTGAGTTGAGTATGTAAGCTAATATGATGAATTCAATTATTTGTTCTTTAATTTGAGTCACAACATTTTCTTTAAATTTTTCTTTTACTTTTTCAATAAACAAACAAAATAAATTTCTTTAACTTGGTATTAGAGCCACTCTAACGACTTCAACAAGCTAGAGTCAACAATCTAACACTACTGCCATAACTTTTTTCACCTTTGCTACTCCAATCAAGCTTGATCGCACAAATTACACAATTTGGAAAAAGACAATTACTCTCTTCAATTGTGGTAATGGACTTGAATGCTACACTGATGGATCTAGGTATGTCCTAATCAATTTCTTCCATATGGATATGGATCTAGAGGCTCCTCTTCCAACACATAAGGTCATGAAAATCTAGAATATACTGTGTGGCAACGCCAAGATTGGCTTCGGCTTAGCTGGATCATGTCATCAATGACTGTTGATATACTCAGCTTTGTGGTAAGCTCTAAAACCTCCTCTGAGTTGTGGGAAAATCTTGAAAAACAGTGTGGATCTAGATTTATGGCTAAGAAAGTTCATCTTAAAATGTTTCTAAGTAATTTGAGAAAAGGATCTTTATCAATGATTGAATATTTCACAAAGCTAAAAAATGTTACTAATGGCCTTGCTTTGGCTGGTATTCTGGTGAACAATATATATTTAATTACTTATCCTGTTACTAGTTTAGATCAGTCATATTATGTTACTAGTTTAGATCAGTCATATTATTCTATTGTTATTTACATTGAGGCAAAAATGTTAACTATATAACCTAGTGAAGCATATGTTATAGTTTTACACATGAAGCTAGGCTTGAAAGCAGTAAATTCAATGATAACAAAGAGGTCAAAAATAACTGTGCAGCTAATGTAGCTCAAGCTAGAAATTTTTAGAAGAAAGGAAACAATAATAGTTAAGGTAACTAGAATAGAGGTAGAGGCAATATCTGGAACCCTAATCATGGTGGAAGAGGTGGCTTTAATGGTTTTGGTGGCAATAACAAATGTGGTTATCAGGGGACAAAACTTAGGGAAAAGAAATTAGAATAATATTTGTAAAGGTTTTGTTGGTGGTTTTAACAATGGTTTTATTGGTGGTTTCAACAACAACTTTGGAGCAAGTGGTTTTAGTTCAAGAGGTATTGAAAATAGATTTGTTCAAAGAGGAAGAATTGCCTATTTGATTTTTTTTATGGTTCAATCATACTGTAACTAAACGCAAAGACAGGTTCAATAAGAACTTTGTTCCAAACTTTCTAGTCCTAGGTTACTTTTTTAGTTAGAATCAGGGGTCGAAGGCAGTATATGGCCACATCTAAGGAGCTACTGATCAAGGCTAGTACTTTGACAGTGGAGCAACTCACCACCTCAGTAATATAGTTTAGAACTTAAATGATGGTAAGGTTTATTTTCGTTATAATTCACTAGTTGTAGGTAATGGTTAAGTTCTTCAAATTACACATATGGTTTATGCTTGCTTCTATACTTCCTTTAGCATTTGTCTTTATCTAAATGATGCTCTATGTGTCCCTAAACTTATCAAAAAATTTATCAGTTTTCAAACTTCTTAATGGTAATAACATTATCATTAAATTTTCCTCTGATGCTTGTTTTCTGAATGACAAAGTGAATAGAATTCTATTGGCTCAGGGGATTGCCAAAGATGTTATGTACAAGCTATTATTACTAAAAGAATTCATCTCTCTTGTTGATATGCAAGATTTCCAACCTAGCTCTATAGTGTCAGTTCTTTCTTTCAATAAGGATATCAATTTTGTTGAAAACACTAATAATGTTTTGTCTTTCAATTTTAAGTCAAAGTCTCTTATAAGTTTCCATATTTCAAATTCTATTTCGACAAATCTTTTACACAATCAACTTGGTCACCTAAGCAAACATGTTATGCAAACTATTCTAAGGAATAAATGTTTGTCTTTTGTTAACATCAATAATTCATCTTTTTAGTTCGTAATGCATGTCAACTTGAAAAATTACATCAGTTACATTCCTAAGTCATTGAGATCAAAACAAAATTTCCCTTAGAATTAATTCACATAGATTTAGGGGGACTAGCTTCCATAATATCTATTGATGGTTATAAATGCTACATTTCTTTTTTTTTATGGTTATATTAAATATTACTGGATCTTTCCTTTGATTTTTACGTCTTATGCCCTACCTAAATTTTAATACTTTAAATGTCTAGTTGAAAAACAGTTTAATCTTTCCATTAAAGCCTTACAATCTAATATAAGATGAGAGTTTATAATTTTTCACCCTTTTCTTCAATAAATAAAAGTTAGATTAAGTTGTCTCCACATACATTATCAATATATATTGTGGAAAAAAAGCAAAGACATATTATTGAAACAAGTCCAACCCTTTTTGCATAAGCCAAAATGGCTATTTCCTTATGATGGGATGGATTTCATATTGCCTCATCTTATAAATAGAATGCTAACCACGATTCTCAATAATTTGTCTCTTTATCAAAAACTTCATCATCAGTCACTAAATTCTCAGTTTCTTAGAGTGTTTGGTTGTGCATGTTATCCATTTCTTAGGCTTTATAACCAATATAAACTTGATTTTCATTCTAAATAATTTCTATTTTTAAACTACAATACCTTTCATAAGGTCTACAAAAGTTTAGATAAATCAAGCAAAGTTTATATTGCCATCCATATTTCCTTTAATGAGTATGCCTTTCCTTATTCTGAGTTGTTTTCCTCTTCACCATCCTCTTCTAAATTAATATCAGTTTGTATTGCACTAGTCTGCATTCTTAATTATAGTAGCTTTAGTCATTCTTTTGTTGCATCACTTGTACCAACCACGTTATCAACATCCTATTCTTAATTCTCACTTCAGCAAGTTTTATCATTTCCTTAGTTGTCCCAAGATCCTGACCACATCATTCTCCCTCAGGTTCACTTATCTCACCTTCACAACCATCCCAACCAATAGTACACACCATCCCATGATAACAGAGTAAAATTTAGAATTTACAAGCTAAAAATCTATCTCACAACTAAGAGTGGCTCCAGCTGATCAGCAGTGACATATAGCTAGAAAAATGCATATAATGCTTTACAGAGAAATGGAACTTGGACTTTGGTTCTAATAGAGACACTTACCAAAATTATTAGTAATAAATGAGTTTTTAAAGCTAAATTCAATCTAGATATGAGCATTTCAAAGCATAAAACCAGACTAGTTGCAAAAGGGTTTTATTAGACATACAATGTAGATTTTTTAAAGATATTTAGCCTTGTAGTGAAGCCCTGTATTGTTAAGATTGTGTTCAGTCTAGCAGTCATACATTATTGGTCGATAAGGCAGTTAAATGTGAACAATGCCTTTTTAAAATGGATTCCTTATAAAAGATGAGTTTATACACCAACTAGAAGACTTCATTAATCGTTAGTTTCATACTCATGTCTATAAATTAAACAAAGCTCTTATGACCTTAAACAGACACCCAGAGCTTGGTATGACAAGCTAAGAGTCTATCTAGTTTAGTAGGGATTTTAGTCTTCAAAACTTCATTGTTCTTAAACATATTGGCTGTGATATACTAGTTATTTTTATTTATGTGGATGACATTCTAGTAATTGGTTCCAGCAATGCTCAGATAGAGAGTTATCAATCAACTTGGGTTAGAATTTGCTCTCAAAGACTTGAGGGATTTTAATTACTTTCTTGGTTTAGAAATGACTCATCTGTTGATGGTCTACATCTCGCTTAAATTAAATAAGTTGTTGATATCATAAAGAAGGTTCATATACTTGACAGTAAAATCTACAATACACTTATAAGTGTTGCTGACGAGCTACAAAAAGACAAAGGCAATATGTTTGAGAATTCATCACTTTATCAGAGTATTGTTGATTCTCTATAGCATATAACCTTAACAAGGACAAACATAGCCTTCATTATTAACAAATTGCGTTAATTTTTGTAGCTCCAACCACTGCGCACTGACAGGCATGTAACAGAGTGTTGAGTTACCTACAATGTATAGCACACTATGATCTTCAGTTCTTCGATTGAAGGCCACGCAACTTGACAGCCCATTCAGATGGAGATTAGGGTTCTGATCTAGACAATAGAAGGTTTGTTGGAGGTTAGTTATTGTGCTTATCTAGGCACTAATCTTGTCTCTTGGTCCTCAAAGAAACAAAACATTATCTCTAGGTCAACTGTTGAGTCAGAGTACAGAGCATTATCATTGGCAACTTTAGAAGTTTGGTGGATTACCTATATCTTGAAAGAACTATAGGCATCAATGTCTAAACCTCTTGTTCTGCACCGTGATAATAAAACTATAGAGGCTTTAGCTAATAATCCTAAGTATCATTCAAAAATCAAACACATTAAATTGGATTTTCACTTTGTCAGAGAACATATTGCTCAGAAGGAGCTTACAATTGAACATGTATCCAGCTCTAATCAACTAGAAGACATATTTACTAAGCCCATTGCCTTTGATCATTTTGCTTATACAAGAACTAATCTCAATGTCTATCCAAGACCTTGAGCTCATGGAGGCATGTTAAGAATATTATTGACCCAGCTGTTGAGTTAGCACTTATATCAACAAAATGTAATTAAATAAGATGCTAAGTTTGCTTTTATGTAGATAGGTTGTTATGCAAGTCAATCATTGGTTGTTATTTCCCTCTAAAAAGTGGTTGAGTTGAGTTCTAGCTCACTTTTTATTTTCCTTGTAGAATATTCTAGTTACTCATATAAATACCCTCATAATCGAAGCTACGTTTGTAACCTAATAAGATGAATTCAGTCTTTTGATCTTTCAATTGAATTACGATATTTTCTACGTATTTTTCTTTTACTTTCTCAATACACAAAGAGAATAAATTTCTTTGACTAACACGTCCATTATTATAAGTTTGAATAAAAAAAGTTTTATATGAACTTATGTTTAATTTGGGATACACACACGTGTATAAAATATAAAAGTGCGAACGAAATATTTCGGATGGTCTAAAAGAGTTTGTCCCACAAGAAGAGAAAAGGAGGACGCAAAGAAAATATCACATAAATTAACTCCGAAAATCCCGTTGATTATACAATTACAAATGAAAAAGATAATCATGACCACAGTTGCAGTAATAAAACTTATTCAAATTGAAAGACTTAATCACAATTCCATAAAAACAAGCTAGCATAGGCAGCTCGCCAGCAGAGTAAATCAATTAATTAACCACCCTGCAGTTTCTCCTAATCTCTCCATTAGTCCCAGTGAGTGGGCTAATATTGCCCATTTTGACCATTGCAGCAGCAAAGTCTCTAGCAAAAGAGGCAGGATTCGTACTATAACCCCTAACAGTTGCATCCTGAGAGCCACCATTGAACAGCTCCTGATCAGAATGAAGCAGCCCACGTCGGTTCACCAGGTTCTGATAGTAGCTGTTATCGAACCGGTTCGGGGTCTGGTCCAGGGGAGCAAGATTGGGGTCGCCGCCAGTAGCCGGGCAGTTTGTTCTTCTGGTGGTTGCAAAAGCTGGGTCAATGTTGGTGTCGTTGTATATGCGGTTCCGGAAGGCGGCGCATCGAGCGAATCCGATGGCGTGGCCGCCGGAGAGGACTGTCATGTCTTGGGCGGTCAGGCCTTTGGCTGCAAACATTGATATGAGTGTTGCCAGGCTGGAGGATGGTCCAGGGATTTGGCTATTGGCTGCACTCTGACTGGCCGTTCTTGCATCTCGCCGGCCGAGCGGTACCGTCCAAGTCGGTCCTCCAAGCTGCATTAAAAAAAAAAATTTAATGAATACATTGAAATATGAATGATTATTATTTTTTTTTTTCAAAAGCACACATATACTTGCATGCAAAATTAAACTGGGCTATTAATATTTCAACAAAAAGCAAGCAATGACTGACCAAGGCGACACCGTCTCGGGCTGCAACAGCAAGGATGTCGGCACATGAAACGGTGGCTTTGCAAGCTGCTTCCAGACGAGTTTTAATGGCGTCAATCACTTCGAAACCCCTAGCAGAGTTATTGTTTGGTCCTGCATTCTTCTCGCCGGTGAATGTGGCTGTGTCATCTAGTAGTACCGACCCATCGCAGCCCTAAAAAAACAATAAAATAAAATTATATATATATATATATATATATATATATATATATATATATATATATATATATATATATATATATATATATATATAAACATAAAATATGTAACTCCCAAATCATGATAAAATTAGAAACAATATATATATAATTTTCTAATCCGGGGATTAAAATTCAGGACAAGTTGACTCTAATGTGAACATATTTATACTTCTAGAACATGAAAAATAAAAGTATGTCAATTTATTTTAAATTTTAATAAAGTTTAGAATCTTAGATTAGATCACCACTGTACGTACACACACACGCTAGCAAAAACGTACATTAACGAAGCAGTCATGGAAGAAGAGGCGAAGAATAGAGGCAGCATTACGCGGTTGTCTATTAACAGCTTTGGTCATTTCATCCCTCGCGATTCTTTGAAAATTGGGGCAAGATGTTGCATAAAAGGTTGGAGAAAGTTGCGCATCGGAGGTGCAAGCTAGAAGGGATATAATAGTGAGTATAAGTGTAACAAACAAATAGGAAATTGAAGATGCCATGAACCAATCCAAAAATGGAAAGTTAAAGCAGCCAATTAAGCTAGCTAGAAGGGACAAGCAGTTTAGTTGCTTTGTGATTGTGGGGGGGGATAATGAAACGAGCTTGCAGCGAGTTCCTATTTATAGAGATAAGTGACATGCATGAAGGTCCGAGCCGAATAAATAATTAATTCATGTTGAATGGGTGCGATTAGTTCAAGTTTCAATTTCAAATATTGCTGCCAACGCGTTTTGATAATATGTCAAAGGAGTTTGAAGGAGAACATCGATCCGACGGAACTTCAGGGAAGCAGGTTCTTCCAAAAGCCAAAAAAAAGCACTTGTATGATTGTATGGCACTAAAATTAAAGTTTGAGTTGACTTGCTAACAAATCCATGCAATACAACAAATTAAGATTCGCCATAGATAAACTTGTACTCCAAAGTCTAAGCATGGGCCGGGGCATGTTCTTTTTTTTTCATTTTTTTCACTTTGTTTAAATAGTAAGTGGACTGTTTCGTTACGTACTACTAACGTTCAATAATTTTTTTTTTCCCCTTATTTGGACTTTTGCCTGCTGGTTATATCATACCTAGAGGAAAAATTCTTACCAGTGACTCTCTCTCTCTATATAAATATATATTAACAGAAACTTCGGTGCAGATACGTCTGCTCTGCTCATTTTGAAAAATGATATTGGAGTCAAGCTGGATAAGATTACCGCAATATTCTTAAAGCAGTCAAGCTGGATAAGATTACGAGGGGTTCTTATGACTTACCACAACTGTATTCGGAGGAATGACTACGGTCAACGGTGAAGTTAACAGCATCTTGTTTTGGGTGGGTTGAATTCTTTTATTTTTTTCCTAATTCAATGTTTTTCTATTGCACAAGATAACTTTTATTAAAAAGAGATTAAAGATATACCTAGGAAAAGAAAGATAGAACGGGTCTTGTCCCTCAAAATATTTTTTCTAAACATTATTTGAAATTATTTAAATAACAAATTTATCTCTCAAATGATGAACTTGGATAAGAACTTGATGATAGTTGAAGAGATCGACGACATAACTAATTAATATAAATAGGTTTTAATAAGGGTAAATTTATAATTAAAGAAAAAGAATTTTTAAGAGAACTTGTTTGAGTTAGTACTCTCTGAGCCTCGTCATTGATTAGAGTATAATATTGTCGGCAATAGTAGATCCAGAAAAAAATGATTTACTGGAGGACTAAAATTTTATAACAACAAGATGCAAAAATTGAAACTTTATGGGTTCATGAATTTTTAGAGATTATTTTAGTGCATTTAATGGGACTCAATTAAATAATAACAAAACCACTCATATAAGTTATTGTAGGCTTTATCTTTTTAATTAAATTGTGGGCTTTTATAGTTCTTACAGTTAAAGTTTAAATTTATGGGTTTATGAGACTATTTTTATAAATTTAATGGGATTATTTTTATAGAAGCTCAAATAATTTTCTTTTCAATTTTTAGAGTTTATTTTCTGCGACAGGGACTTGAACCAAATTAAAACTAGTCATGAGTTGGATTTGCCTTTGATTGGTGGTAATGGTACAATGCTCTCATTCTTATTCTCCATTGAAAAATCTCTAAGCCAATGTTTAGTTGGAATAAATGATAGGAGAGGAAAAGAAATGAAATAACAGGAAAGAAAATGAGTGAAAAATATGATTAATTTATTTTCATTGTCTGGTTGAACATAAAATTTATTTATTTTTCCTTATTTCTTTCCCCTCTCTTCCTTTTCTCTCCTCTCCTCTTTTTATATTTCTTAAAACCAAACACGCTAATTTTTTAATTCTTCATTGCTGACCCTCTTACATTTAGTGTCATAATATACTCGCTATCATTCATATTATGTATCAACAATGGCTGTATTGGAATTGGAATATAAAATGTTCTCACAGAGGACAGCGAAGACCATGACCTCATGACGGCTTGGTTGACCAAAGGTTTTATCTTTGCCATGACATTTGACCTCAGTTTACGGCTTAACGAGGGAAAATGATCAAAATTACGATGTTGTTTGTTGAAATTTATTATTTAACCTTCATTTAAAAATTTATTAATTCCCTCCCAAAAAAATAATGGGGAGGTTATTCGAACCTATTAAAATATTCTTAAAATTATTATCTGATTTCCTAAGCTCTGAGATACACTATATTTAAAATATTCATATCAAAAACAAAAATTACTCGTTGATTTAAACTGAACATTTAAAACTTAAAGCAATTGCTATCGCAACATTTTCGAACACTATATATTACTCTCGAAAATCATTCTATCCTTTATTTATTTATTATAGCTTTGCATCATATTTTTGAAAATTAAAAAATTCTAAAGACATATTTTGAAAAATCAAAAATCCAGAAACCAAGCTACTTCTTTTGAATCTTCTAAAATTCAAAAACCAAAGAATCAATTGCACCACTTTTAAAAGTCGAAGTGGTTGTTTTCGTCGGATTTCAATTGCAGCATTTATTATGTCTATAAGTTTAGTAGCTGTAGAAAATATTGTATAAGAAAGTTTTCACTAAATTTAAATTAAAACAGCGAAATAAGTTTTTTTAAAAAAATTAAATTTTATTCTTTAAAACTTAAAAGGGAGATTCAAACCTCCTACCATAACCCCCCACTCAACTAAGCAATTATAATAGTCTCATCCCAAAAAAATTGATATATATTTACTATTTTACTCCTAAAAATGTTTTAAAACGTTTTTTTAATCAGCAAAGGGGTTTTATGGGTCTTGAGTTAGGTTGAAAAAGTATTATTTTCAACAAACAATAGTAGAGTTTTGATCATTTTCACTTTCTTTATTTTATGACAAATTTCTACTTTTAGTTGTATGTTATGTATCATTATCATTATTATTCAATCATTCAGCCAACTTTGTTACTAGTTGTTCAATTTGCGATTGAATTTTTCATGAATCAAAATTCAAACTTGGTGATGCAATTTTTCTTTATATCATAATCACTAACATAATACATAGTTTTATATACGGAATGATATAGCATTTGGTGTCGTAAGCGATACAAATTCTATAAGCCTATAATAGTAGATGTTAAGGTCGAGCAACACAGTGTATATGACAAATGACGATTGGCACTTGATATTACAAATTATATAGTCCGGTTATACAAGTATATTACTCAAAATTTTATTTTTTATTTTTAACGTAAATGACGAGGTATATTTGTCTCACTTAAACACTTCATACACCAAAATATACTATGTCCAAAATTTGATTAGTCACACTATTTTATAGGTTGGCGTGACGTGAATGATTACATACAAGACTTTCTCCTCCTTAAGATATATTATTTAATAATCCGTACCCAAGAATATTCGTCAAATAAATATCGCATTACTCTATTCAATTCTTAAATTGACTTTCAACTCCACTCACATGAATAGAAACGGTGATTGATTTCATTCACATACGTAATTAATATTTTTTTTTAAATAAAAAATAAAACAAAGTGTTTAAAGCTAGTTATTGGAGATTATAACAACAACGTTTATTCCCTCATGAAGATAAGTTGAAGAGTGAAGACCATTAATCTCATCTTGGCTCTTGGGTTTGGTCGAAATAGGTAAGATACAAACAACGACATGCTCCGACTGTTTGACTTCAGTTTGTGTTTTAATTTTAGGATGAGATTACCGGCTAATTTTATGGTTTTAACATTATTATTTGACTTTCGTTATTGTCTAAATCAGTTTGCTGAGCCGTTAACAATGCCACATCAGTAATAATTGGGTTGTAGACTTGTAGATCTCTCATTTATGTATTGTGTAGAAAAATATTTGATCCCCCCCACTACTTTGATCTCATCACCGTCTTGCAATAGTCAAAGGTTGGCAGCCTCGCCGATGGTCTACGTTAAGCAAAGAGGAGTTGTATATTCGAAACACTCCAGAAACTACACAAAGTCCTCTTTTATTAATTGCTATTAGTCAAAGAAAATACCTATCAAACCTGTATTTCCTCAAATATGAACAGTTTTGATTACGAGGGAATTTTCGTCCATCCTAAAGATAATTTAGTACGTAATATGTTAGCGTGAATCACTCACAACTATGTCTACCAATTTGCAAGTTGCTACTGACTCTGTCAATATGAGATGTGTTGACAATATGTATATACATATTTAGTTTAGATACATTAAAAGAATAAATACGTTTTCACAATGATTGAATGTTTCGAATGTTTTGTTCAGTTAAGCGCATCACCAAAAAACTCTTCAAATAAGATTTTATTACTTATTTAAAGGGCCATACCAATATTTAAAATTTCAAAAAACACTCCAATTAAAAATTTTCAAATAAAAAATAATTCTCTTTAAATTTAGAGAATTAATTTCTTTCCCTTCAATTTATATTTTATTATTTTTCATTAAAGAAAGAGAGATAAGTGTTTTAATTGCAATTGACTTTTCCCTTAAAAAAATAATTATTTAATTAAAATAATATTAATTTATTTCTATTTAAAGAGTCTTTGGAGAATAATATGTTTTTTTATTTTTTTATTTACCACATAAGTAATTAAATAAATATTTGAAAAGTATTTATTTGAAAAGTAAAATTAATAGACTTTCAGAAATGGTCTAATACAGCTGGTTAAAATTTCACCATACCCACTTGAAGATAATTAGCATTCACAAGCTAAAGTACTAGTTTTTCTGCATGCAGATTGCTGAAGACTGTAATAAAAGGCCCAAATAACAATAATATTAATTTATTGACTTTTCTCTTAAAAAAATAAATTAATTATTTGAAAGAGAGATAAGTGCTTTAATTGTAATTGACTTTTCTCTTAAAAAAATAATTATTTAATTAAAATAATATTAATTTATTTTATTTAAAAAGTCTTTGGAGAATAATATATTTTTTTACTCTTTTATTTACCACATAGGTAATTAAATAAATATTTAAAGAGTAAAATTAATAGAGACTTTTGAAAATACTCTCTAATACAGCTGATTAAAATTTCACCATACCCACTTGAAGATAATTAGCATTCATAAGCTAAAGTACTAGTTTTTCTGCATGCAGATTGCTGAAGACTGTAATAAAAGGCCCAAATAACAAGAAATAGGCAAGTTTCCAATTTAGCTAAAAGGAGATGCACCGACTGAGATAAGTTATACTTTAGTTTCAATCACCTACTTTATCTGGAAATGCAGGTGACCTGGAGGCATGGAAGTTCGGGGAGCTGCTTATCTTTGGAGTTGAGCGGTTGTATTTCACCAGCGGGACTAGTGACTGGACAACATCAGCCATCAGTGGTCTGTAGTCTGCCTCTGGTTGCACGCACATAGCTGCAATTGCTGCCACCTGAATAACCTCTTTCATTGAGTATTGACCCTCCAATGCTGGATCCATGATCTCTAAAATCTTCTCCCTATCTGTCAACCGAGGCACGGCCTTTTGCAGACAAAGGAATGATCAGGAAATGTAAAAAAATGAGAGAAATAATCGAACAAAAGGAACTAATGCTAACAAACTTATCCAGTGGATTCATGGTATCTTGTAATATCCATTCTAAACCATGTTTATGTTATGCTATGTTTTCTGTAAAGCTTTTGAGGGTTGAATAAGCAAACCATTCAGCCTATAAATAAAGTAAAGAAACTCTCTGTGAAAACTCAAAGGATATTAGGCAGAGGCCCAATCACACATAAGTAGCCATGTCAAATCTTAAGCAAACGCGAGAATCTAACCAAGAGCGAACGATCATTGGTTGATGATTTTAAAGTAAACAGATGACATGGACAATCAGAACATTACAAATGATCACATAACTAGTTTAACTAAATGAAGAGGAAAGATAAGAAACCCACCCAAGACACCAGAACTCCTTCTCCGGATGGTTTATTCGCATCAATGGGAACTCTGCCTGTAAGCAATTCCAGAAGGACAACCCCATAACTATAAACGTCTGATTTTGTTGTTAGATGCCCAGTTAATGCATACCTGTATAGTAAACAAGCTCACCCAAAATTTGAGTTCAGAACTTTCATATTAAAAATGGATTCCATATTCAGATATAAAACACCATCTTATTTCCAAGCTAGTGCATTCAACATGAAGAAAAGAGTTTAGTGGTTCTTACTCAGGAGCAACATATCCTTGGGTGCCCAAGACTCGAGTTGACACATGTCCACCAGCTTTGTCAGATCCAATCTTGGCCAAACCAAAATCAGAAACTTTGGCATGGAAATTTTTGTCCAAGAGGATGTTGCTACTCTTAAAATCTCTGTGAATCACAGGGGGACTACAATGCTCATGGAGAAATTCCAAACCTTTAGCAGCTTCAAGAGCTATTCTAAGTCGGGTTTCCCAGTCCAATTTGGAGGCAACTGAGTTGGAACCTGCATTTTTAACACTATTTCTTCACATATTTGCTCGTATTACAACAAAGCCAAACCTATCAGAAGGAATCTTATAACAGTAAGCCAAGCTTATTTATTCATGGATTATGGATTCTAATCTAAAGATTACTTTTCTTTCCTCATCCCTAACTATATTCAGATGCATAACTATTGTTACTCTAAATATGCATAATTCTTACAAGGATTTACAGCTTAGATTGTTTCTACTCTATCTGCTCAGAACGTCATTGAAGCACGGATAAGCTTTTCAAATCTTTAATTGGTTTAGGAGCAATATGCTAAGAAAAGGATCTAAAGAAGATCATTATTAGATGATATAATGCATCAAAAGCATCACAACAAAGACATTAATGCCACAAACACAACAACTAACTCTTCTTTAACTATAACAAAAAAAAAAAAAAACACGGTGCTTAAGTTTGTTTTTAGCCCTTCAAAAATAAACATCACACAACTAAACAAGGAAAGAAAAACCATGGAGGAGATATGGGGAAAAGCCAGCATCTGCAGGTGAAGATAAGAACGGATTTCAGTGTAACTATCGATACAAGCATAGAGACTAAAAGAGATTACCATTAGCGGGATACAGATGTTCTTGTAGGCCACCATTTGCCATGTAATCATACACAAGCAATTTACGACGATCAGAACAATATCCAAGCAGAGCCAGCAGATATGGTGACCGTAGCCGACCAAGCAACTCCACCTATAGTCAATCACAATGCCTTTCAGGGAATAGCCAAGTTCATAAGCCAACATGTCTCATATAATGCACCATCCAGTTACACAGAGTTTGAAGGAGAATAAATCAAAAAAGAACATGCTTTTCACCTTCATAAATCATAAGCAGAGACCTAGAAAAATCAACTCAACCAAGTCCTTTGCAATCATTTGGTTAAATTGATATTTTTTAGGAAAAGGATGGCAAACAGATATCGAACTTCATTATTATTAATTTTTATCTATCCCTCAATATTTCTCCTAACAGAATGCAGCCAAAAAGAAAAATTACAAATTGAGATCAAACCTCCATCTTAAATTCATCTTCTCCCTGCTTTCCTGCTTGATCCATCAACTTAATTGCAACTTTCCTCCCATTACTAAGCACTCCCCAGTACACTAACCCAAAACCACCGTGCCCAACCACATTCGACTTGCTGAAACCACCAGTAGCTGAATGCAGCTGCTTGAAAGTGAACACCTGAAGTCCATTATCAGTAGTAACTTCCAATTTTCCCGACTCACCTTTCTCCTCACGATCAACTCCTTCAAAAGCAAACTGAACCATTAGTTTGCTGACTAGAGGTAAAGGCTTTCAAGAATCAGCATTACTAAACTTCAATTTCTTAATTCTTATATTTCAACCACAGAACAACAAACTCTGGCTCGGTGAGCTTGGTTATTCAGTAAAAAGAAAATAATAATAATAATAACATAAAGATACACCAAAACTTTCAATTTTAGTCTGGTCGTCCACTATTCAGCAACCAAAATCCATTTCTTATTTCTTTTTCAGGAAAATGAAACACATAAAAGATTCATTCCTGATAGTAAAAAGCCACACTAACAACTCATCTTCCATATCAACCCAGAAGACCAAAAACCCATAAACAGAGTTTGACCTCTGTTTGGTCACAGAAAAAGTGTGGGTATGACTAACAAAGAAATCTCTGTACGGTCATGCATTTCCTAAGCAGACAAACACTGGAAAAGAGTAAAAGAAAAAATTAACTTTTAAAAAAAATTTATATCGCTTTACATAAACAAAAGTAAAACGTAACTTACTTTTGGGGGTATTTAAGCGCTTAGAGACCTTGTTACGTATGTAGCAGTAGTAGCTAAAAGCGACGAGCAAAGAAGCCAAGGCTAGTGAAGCAACCACCACAATAACCACCAAGGCAACGCGCTCTTTTCTTCTGTACTCATCGTCTCCTTCCATTTCTGTTTATTAAGAGAATGGAAGAATAAGAAGCAAAGCGAGAGAAATGGAGGGTTTGAACAAGGTTTCGGCTGTAAGTGATGACATGCTCACTGTCTGACACCCTGTGTGTACTTGTCCGTTTTTGCGATGGCGCGGAGAATTGTTGAAGTGACACTGCTCTTTTTGCTCTCCAGTCCTTGAAATTTTAAATATTCTCGTTACTTACCACTAATTCTCCTGATTTTAATCCATAGCCGTAAGTTGCGTCAATGGTCAACAGAGAATTTGAGTTTTTTTTTTTCCGATTGGAGGTTAAACGGTTTATTAAGTGTTCAATTTTTTTACCCAAAAAATAAAAAATAAAGGTGCATTTGTTATATTTTTTAGAAAAATTATGTTTAGTGGCATTCATTTTTTACCCTTTTTTTTTTTGTGAAAACAAGTTGATTATGTTTCTGACAGGAAAACTAAAGGAAAGTTAAAAATAGTTGTTTTATGTTTTCAATGTATCACATCTTACTTAACTGGACTCCAAGAAAAAGAAAAAGGTGAAAGTTCTTAATTTTTTGTAGATCAAGTCCTCTTACAATCCAATCTTCACATGAGCAAAACTTACTTATGTGATCATTAGTTAATAAATTAAAAAGTAAATATAATTAAATTCTAACCATACTAGGATAAAATGATATATAGTATGAAATTTTTAAAAAATTCGAAGAGTTCAAATTAGAAAAAAATTATAAATTTAATAATTTTTTTTATATCAACTAAGTAAGGTCAAATGTTGTAGTCTCACAAATAATTATTTACTCTACGGCACATGTTACTAATGCGATTAAATTTTTTTAGTTTATAGTAATACAATAGTGTCATTCTTTCATATGAATTATTGGATAAATTTTATTCTTTTTATTTTTAGATTCTAATTTTAAAACACACTAGCAAATGCATTTTTTAATTTTATGAAAATATCATTCCTCTTTTATAAAATAAACTCAAAAACATCATTTAAAAAACAATATCAAAAGCACCTTTAAATTCTTTGCATATTTGTTTCTATTTTTAAAAAATATCATATCAAAAGGGTAACATGGGTTTTGGTATTTATGATTTTCTAACATGTTTCTCTTAATAACATTAATAGTACTTATTGTTGTGACAAAGACGATATTAAATTGTAGGCTTTTGTTTTGTCCTCTTGATTAATTACTAAATTTTCTATCTTGATTGGATATAGAGGAGCTTTTAGGGTTGGCAAAATCTCACGCTTGGGAAATGTCGAGCCTAACCGGAGCATGTTTCTTGTTGGGTTGGGTGGAACGAATTTATGTGTTACATTTTTTAGATTTTTTTTTAATACTTTACAAATTTATAATGTACAAAAATTTGTTTTTATTAGATTACGTTTTAAAAGTTGGGCAAAAATGATTTAAAATTTTAAATATTTGTTATATATATATATATATATATATATAGAGAGAGAGAGAGAGAGAGAGAGAGAGAGAGAGAGAGAGGCATTTATTAAGCTTTCAGCCCGAGCTTGGATGTTTAGAAAATATGGTAACACCTCAACTCAGGCTGAACGGACTTTTTTCTACCATCCCTAAAGCTTTGAGGTTTCTTTAATGGAATCTTTGAAGGTTGAAAAATGTCTTGGTTGGATATTGAGGAAGCTTTTAGATTATCTATGGAGATGATATTTGATGTTAAGAGATGCGGAAAAGTTTTGAAATTATCTTGTGGAGTCCTGATGAATTGTTAATATTGGTAAGATATCGAGGAAGTTATCTTAAATAGAAGTCTATTAAAATAAGTTTGAGTCGTGATCTTTAAGTGAAAATGCTCACCTTTTAGTCTTTAGATTATCATATCCTTTGGTTAGATTTAGTACCTTTATTAAGAGTATTCACATTTCTTTTCTATCTTTTCTATTATGTTATTATCAACTGATATGATTTATTTTAATTTTTTTAAGACTTTTTAACAGTTCTCACCAATAATTTTTCATTCAGGAGCTTAATTTTTTATTTTATTTTTGCTACAATACTTAGAATACATCAAACACTTTTATATAAACTCTGTCCATATAAAATTTATGTAATACAACTATTTTTTTTTAAAGCATTGCGTGAGAATAGAAATTAAACCTTTTGTACTCACGCATGTGAACTATGTTCAAGCCTCGTATTTCTTTTAAACTATTTATCATCTCAAAATACTCCAAATTCGATAATATGTGAACTTAATTACTAATATGTACGGTTTTATGTAATTTTGAATATTTTATATCTTGAAAAAAATTAAATGCAATACATATTTATTTATCCCATTTTACTCTCCTACCATTGCATCACCATGACCCGTACAATGAAAGACTGAAAGAGATTAAACTGAAAGTTTGACATGAAAAGTAATAAGTAGAAATGAAAGGGCATCAAATGCAATATGCAAAACGTTAACTCACTATAGACCTGCACGTTTTAGCGGGTTTGATTAGACACAACAAGAAACAGTGAAACCACTTGCAACAATGCTAACAAGACAAATCCTGCACAATCTCCCACATCTCAAAAGTACCGCTATTACAGGTACAGCCAGCTCCCCTCATGTGCCCATCAGGGGCAATTCGGTAATTCAATAACTTTGCGTCAGCCAAACCCGTATCCTCCAACCACGGTCCCGTCTTCTGTTTATTTTCTGTTCCCCTGGTAATTTGTTTTTACTCCCAGCAAAAGGAAACTTCAATTCACCTTATAAAGAGCGGCTTGGAAGTAACAATCGGAGTGAATGCAACATAATACAATTATTTGAAAAGAAAAGGAAAACTCCAAATGCAGCATTGAGTTTACAGAGTGCACTAGGAAAAATGGGGAAAAAAATGTTCAAAGTGAAATTCTGCCGCCAAATGTAGAAACCTAAAGCAGATTACCAACAATTACTACAACAGAATGTAGTCAATTCACATTCTGATCCTTGTCCTAATCCAACTAATTTTATGTATATCAAGGTCTTGGTCCGAGTGAGAGATGCCGCGACCACGACGGAAGCCAAAAAATGAAGAGGGAAGTAAGATTTTGAAAAGGAAAAATGAAAATCTCCTCCTATGCATAAAACATCATTCAATGTGCGACTTTGTTATATTGATCTAAAGCTCGGGATAACGACTGTATTGAAACAGGGAATGATGGTCCCATCTGCAGGTTTAACAAATGCAGGGAGTTAACTAGCAATAAACAGCAATGGAGAAAATGCAATAAGATTATAGTAGGAGCTAAATGTGTTGACACATTCCGACAAAATAAATGGCTCTTAATTTTCACTGAGTGAATAAGCTTCATGGTTTCATTCACCAGAGACTCAGGTATAAGTGAAAACCAACCTAAAAGCTCATACTTATGTATTCATAAAAATATCAGTATCTTTATTTTATATATATATATATATATAGCTGTTTCAGACCTTAAATATAGCATTGCTTTAGGAAAATTGATATGACCTGTAGATGATGCTACCAAGATGAGCTTAAAACTCGTTAATTGATGAAATATTGATTACACGGTGTTCAGTTGTACTCCAGCATATTGTGACTTTCACATTATTGAGCCAAGTAAAAAATTCTACCAAAGTAAATGTATGCTAATATTATTGTTGTTGGAAACAAAAATATGGACTTTGATAAATGAAGTAAGACAGGAGGGGGGTATGGGTCGTTTTGTGGTGGTAGTGATGGAGCGATGCAACAACAGGGGTCATAGCGTTGTGGGTAAGAGATGAGGTTTTGATGAAGCTGTAAATGATATGTTATGGAACAAAACAAAAAACAACAATTAAAACATGTTTAAACTAAGGTAAAAGCCAAAACTTTTACCCCCCCCCCCCCCCCAACAAAAAAAAAAGTCTACAATAAGCATCTAGCTAAACAATAGAAGACAAAAAAATCTTTATGACTTGATTAATTTTCAGTAAATCTTTATTTTAGTCTTTCATTTAAAATTCTAAAAGCCTAGTCTGTGAACACAAATTATTTTTTGTTTCGATGATGAAGGATACACAAGAAAGTAGCATGGGGACCGATTGAACCGGAAATGCTCAGCTACTCAAGAAACTAAAGATATCCCGTTCTATTCTTTGTCAATCTTTATGAATGAAATAGTAAAGAATTCTCCATGTTACCTCAACCTAGAAAAAAGTATCGGAGCTTACCGTGCTACACATATGGAAGGAATTCACATAGCCAGCAAATTTAGAAGCTGCAAAAAAGTAAAAGGAAGAAGTGCTGTTCATTAGATCCTGGCCATATAGGAACGGATGAAGGTAACTAATAAGTTCCCAACTTGAGAAAACATCCACACAAATATGCCAAGTCAATACACCTAAAAGATAGTGAAAATGAAATACCAATAACAAATTGGACTAAATCAAACAACTAATGCTGCTCAACAGAGTAAATTTCAGCAGGATCTTAGATGATTCATTGCCATCTATAATTGCTTCAATAGTTTGGAGAGGATTGTAGTTGCACTGACCAAAATATAATATATCAGACCTTATGATTCTATTGTAAAGACGAACAGGCAGCAAAGTGCTTGAAACTCATAACTATATTTTGTAGTCTAGGATCACAGCAACAGCTTAATATCACTTCTTTGATAGTGTTCCAGCAAAAGTTTTCAGACAAATTATTTAGCAAAACAAAATCCAGAGTTCTTCAGAATGGCTGAGAAAGAAAGTTCACACAGGCCATTCCATTAGAAAATAACAACAAATAAATAAATAAATAAATAAATAAAGGACTACTCAATCTGTTGATGAGACTCCAAAAATAACTTCTTCAATATCGACAAATTTCCTGATCAGATGTGACCAAACAACTTTTGCCAAGGCTTGAAAATGATTTAAAAAAAAACCTAAAATCATTTTAGACCATGAACAATAAATAGGAAAGTAAATAACATATGCAACTTACTTTTCTTTAAGCCTGCAGGCTTTGCCAGCAGAAGAGCATTTACAAATGCACCAACATTTTCACGCAGAAGCTCCTCCTTCAGACTCACCTATAGAAGATATTGTAACCAAATGAGAAGTATAAGGAGATAGAAATTAAAAATAACTTCCAGTATATATATACATTGCAGATAAGATAGACAAAGCACCATATAGGAAGATGCTAGTACCTTTCCGAGTCCTACATGCACATTAGATGTGTTATCCATTTTAAATTTAATGTGACCCTGTTTGGCTTCTTGTACCGCTCTAGCAACGTCATTGGTTACTGTACCTTGCTATACTAGATATTAGTACAACTGTATGAGGGCATTATAAGTCACTGCAAATAAGAAGAGGCTAAACAGATGATTTCCTCACTTTAGGATTTGGCATCAAACCATGTTGATTAAGAATCTTTGAGATCTGCAAAAGTAGAAGAAAAAGAGAAAATAAGTAATTAACTAGTTACAAATTATATGAATCACATAGTTTAGAAGATCAATCACAATTCAAAACCTTGAACAGACGAGGCATGAATTGACGCGTTGAGAAGCATTTCTCAACATCAAGCTTGCCACTGCCTGCAGAGAAGCAAGCCAAAGTTTCAGAGCTAAACCATAATTTGGTTTACAAAGATTACTCCCTGAACTGAAACACAAGATATAAATGACAGATCTCTGAGTAAATCAGGATTCAATCATGCTGCTAAATAAACAGTCCTTCAGGACAAACTAACATGAGCAAGATTATAATTAAAGGATACAGTTGTCATGAAAGTATGAGAGAGCATGAATATAAAAAGGAAACCTAAAAGTAACACTCATCCAAAGGATGACATCAAATGGCTAGAATGACGAACAATAGCAACCACCAGCTACTCAATAAAGATTTCCTAACTAAACATAACAGACAACAGCAAATGATCATCATAAAACAGTCGGAATAATGCTACATTACTTGCAATTTCCTCAATAAGTTCTAAACCACCAACAATATCAGCTCCGGCAGCTCTGGCTTCTTCCGCATCAGCCCCTTCAGCAAAGAAAGCCACCCTGACAGCCTGAAAACTGATTACAATCATCAAAAGAACCAACTACTCTACTTCTTTCTTAATCAAACATAGCACAAACTTCAAAAACTACCTTCTTATCACCATGCGGAAGATTCATAGTACCACGAACTATCTGCAGTTTAATTTAAATACCAATAAGTACTACATACAAAGAAAATTAAGAAGTATCTCACTTGTACAGATGAATTGGGCAAATACCAGCTCAGTTTTGCGAGGAGGAATAGCCAATCGTACATGAGCTTCAACAGTTTCATCAAATTTAGCCTTGGCATTGGCCTGAAACAATCACTAATAATCAGCTCAAACCAACTTATCATCTAATAAATTTTTAAATCAAATATATATACACTAAACTCAGTGACCTTGACTTGTTTAATGGCGTCCATCAAATCAAGAACCGGTCTGCTCTCTTTCTTCTTACTCTCCGGCTTAATCAACAGTGGGTAGGGGACAGACACCTGCGCCTGCTCCGGCACCCTCATAAACCTCAGCGTCTTCTTCTCCGACTGAATTCTCCTCCTCTCCCCGTCTCCCTCCCCCTCAGCCTCCCCGCTAGCAGGCTCTCCGGCTTCGGGCAGAGGAGCGACGCGGGATGGATACGAGACAGGAGTGATTGTAGGGACATCCTTGAGGTATCGAATGTCCTCGCGGGTCAAACCCGTTCGGGCCTCCTCGGCCTGAAAATCGCGGGGCGGGTTATCGGATTGCAGTTCATGTTGTTGTTGTTGTGCGTTTTCGATGGGAGCATTTGACTCGTCTTTTGGTTTGGAGGCGTAGGATACGACCGGAATGGGTTGTTTAGGAGGGTTTTGCGATTCGTCATCGTTTTGGACTGCTGTTGATGAGCAGAGAGTTCTTTGGAAGGTTACGGAGGGAGAAGCGTGGGGTTTGGTCAGGCAGTGGCGCCGAGCTTGGGAGAGAAGAAGCCTCACGGCCGCCATTTTGACTGCTTTGCTTTGCCTGTCGCTCTCACTCGGCGATTACACCAGATGCCGACTGTGGGTTTCTCAGGGTTTAAGCGACTGCAATGAAATGAAAACTTTAAACAAAAAAATTATTATTATTATTTTTCCCATTTACTGCGTATGGGTTAAGGCTCCACTTAAATTTGAGCTTGAATAATTATAATTTAAAATTGGGAGATTGTCAATTTTTCGCTTCAGTAATTAATATTTATTATTTTTTTTTGTTGATTTTATAGTGACAAAAAATCTTATTGATAGTATAAATTTATAATATTATTTTTATTTTTAATTATTTTTTATTTATATTTATTATAAATTAAATAAATCACATAAATAGAAACTAAATAAAAAATTAAGTATTAAAAATAAGAAATATATATTTTGATATGAACAAAAAAATTAATAATAAAATTTTTTCTTGTACTTATTTTTTTTGTGAACATTTTTTTATAATAAATATATAAGAAAATTATTATAAAATGATAAAAAAATGATTATAAGAAAACTTGAATGATAAATAAAAATTTATTATAAGATAAATAATAAAATATTTTACCTATATTTTTTACATTTAATTTTAAAATATTACACCATGTTTATTATAAGAAAATATTCACAAAATAAATAATTACAAAATTTTTTTTTTGCTCATATCAAAACATATATTTCTTATTTTTAATACTTAATTTTTTTATTTAGTTTCTATTCATATAATTTATTTAATTTATAATAAATGTAAATAAAAGAATAGTTGAAAATAGGGGTAGTATTGTAAACTTATGCTATCACAAGAGTTTTTTGCCATTATAAAAACAGCAGGAGATAAATGGCATATGTTGATTACTGTAAGGGGAAAAATGGCAATCCCCCTTTAAATTTAATAAACTCTGATTGTTATAATTTAAAAGTTAAATTAATTTAATTTTAAACTTATATAATAAAATATTTATTATATTTTTACTAATTTTGTTAAAATTATATTTATTACATACTATTAATTTTTACTTCATAATTACAGTATTTTTTAACCCTAATTGTAACTTAAAAATGACAATGTCTTAATACCAAATAGAGCATATTTGATCTAATAAAATATCTGGACTACTGATATTTGAATTTAAAGACTAGATTCAATTTAAGCTATACAAACTAATGTAATATAAATATATATAAATTTGACAAAAACATAAACTAATAAAAATAAATCATCTAAAACTAGAATTATTTATCTTATAAGTTAGGTACTAATTTGGAGCTTAATTTTAATAAAAAGAGGACTTTGGATAGTTTATTGTAGATACTGATATATCTTAAATTAACTATATGTGAACTTATGTAACAATCACAAGTTACCAAAACTTATCGTATATTAGATGCAAAAGTAATGTTACAAATTAGAAATATCTATACATTCCACATAAACCAGAATACTAAAAGGAGTTTTTTATGCTTGAAGCATACCGTTTAACCTGTAATTTATAAGGACGCTTAAATCTAATGCCACAATGATAATATTCTTGTTGACTTTATGAGCTTGCTAATGGGAAATAATTTGGGGCTTATTGCCCGATGACAAATAAAACTAAAACTACAAGCTGTTGCTTACAATACAAAGAATGTGAATTATTGGTAAACCGCATTTCCGATTAACCTTCTTTCTATGTGTATTTTTACTTTACCAGAACAAAAGAATGAAAAAGAAAATGTTATAAACAAATCAAATATAACTAGAGTCTCCCAATAGTAAATCAAACATGTCAGCAGGGGTTAGAAGAGTTGTTCCACCAAGAATTAACTCTAAATCAGGCCTTCCACTTTCAGACAACGCCTCCAGAGCTTCGTGAACCTGGCAGCATAGAAAGCAGAAAGAGTGCCGTGTTTAATTTTGGTAAAGTTAATGCCATAGTTTCAAAGAAAAAATT
Organism: Citrus australasica; assembly: GCA_029618585.1. NCBI lineage: Eukaryota > Viridiplantae > Streptophyta > Magnoliopsida > Sapindales > Rutaceae > Citrus > Citrus australasica. The sequence continues at coordinate 7,277,199 of JARCIV010000002.1, read as the reverse complement.
GTGATGCAACAAGCCAAAAGATTAAAGGAATTTGAACCTCAAGACCATTGATGCCCCCGATAACAAAAATCAGAATAACATTTTGGTCAGCAAGACTGGGTTTCGCCTGTACAAGTTGCAAACCAAAGAGTTAAGGCAATTCACTACAGAACAGAAGCAGGATTCCCATGAAATTTTCAGGGATTAAAACTTACCTGTCCAAGGCCAAATCTTCCAAACCCACTTTTGAAAAGTCGTCCCACTGTAGACGAATGGTACTCCAACCCAGGTACATCATTCTTGGCCAAAACTTTCATTAGAAGCTTATAAAGTAATCCCTTGCTTGCATATGAATCACCATGGAAGTGACTGTCTGAACCAAATGCCGAGTCTCTCAAAGGTATATTCTTCCTCTTCAGACCAGATACCTTGTGAAGGAATTTGAAAAGATTATCCACTCTATCTTGCAACTCCAATTTCAACTGCATGTCATTGTATTGCTGCTCTCTGTTATCATTATTATCAGCATCTTCATCACCCCACTTACCCCACTGATCATCATCAAAATCATCAATGTCTAATGGATTGGACGACGCTTCTTTGGATTCCTCTGATTTGATTCTGTTTTTGTTGGCCTCAAGTTCTTCTGGTAGACCATGTAGAAACTTAAATTTTGCTTCCGATGGGTTTTCAAATATTGCATCCACAATGGCTTCTTTCAGAAAATGCTCTTCCTGCCATGAAAATGGGCCACCAGACCCAGATGTCGGGAAATTTTCACCTGCCAATATATATCCAGTAACAGTAAGGAGCAAGGCATCTTTAAATGAGAGTAACCTTGACGACAGCTCCATTTTTCGGGTCTTTTGGTCATGTGAGCCAACCAAACAGCTCTTATTGATAAGATCACCAATCTGAGCAGCAAGACTCTGACTTGTGTCTTCGGCACTGACATGCAGCATTTTCTCTGCGCTGATAAAAGCATCCCATCTGGCACTGTGAGATTTGTCAAGAGCGGCTAGTGCAGCTGCTGCAAACTGAATAATTCCTCTATTTCTTACTAAAGATGACTGATTCTTAGCCAGTGCTTTAATCATGGCTTGCAACTCCGATTTTGTAGCTGAACCAGGACGACTTCTCACATTTACAGTTAAATTTTCTCGACGTAGTGCTTCCTGAAGCCACTTCTTTATCAACACAGTTCCATCTTTCATCCTTCTATCCAATAAAGCTTCCATATATGGTGTTCCACGAAAATTTTCAGTGGAGACGAAGGATCCACTAAGTAGCTCAATCTCAGAGGAAAGGGACCTTTCACTATATATTTTGTTGCTGAGATCAACCAAATCTACAACTTGGGAAGATGAGTTGTAAGCATCCCACCCACGTAGAAAAGCCTCAATATTTCCTTGAAGCCGAGAATCATCTAATTTGGAATCTTCTTCACTTAAAATTTTTGCCAGTGGTATCTGAACTTCAACAGGAGAGCGTTGTACACTAGAAGACCCAAGTTTGGCCTGGGATTGTGAGCCTTTTATGTGGGCATAGAATGCTGTTCTCTTCCTACGGGGCAAAGATGAAAACATACGATCAACAAGCGAGTCTCCATGACAGCATGGAGTAAGAAGATCAAATGTACGGTCAACAAGTAATAACCCAGCCGTTCGTTTTCGTCGACCTACATCATAAAGGCTTGACATGTCTGTCAGAAGCTTCCCAACATTTTTTGATAGATCTCCAAGGGAAAATATTTCCATTTTCAAGTCCATCTAGACATTTAAATAAAAGAAACAGGGTAAAAATATACTAATCAGCTATCAATATGATATAATGCAGGAAAAATATATTAAAAAAAATACAGTATTCTACATAATTATCTTAAGTATCTACACAATTTGGAATTTTTTATCTTGTTCTCAACTGCTTCACAGATACTGTAGTTGTACTTGTAGGATTCTTTTTAATTTTCAAAAAGTAAAAAAAAAACCACTTGAAAATGGTTCCCAATATACCTAGATCATTTAAAACTTAAATAAAACAAGATATATAACATTTATATAGGCGTTTTTGCAGTGACCTACAGTATTGAATTTCTCGTTTTCAGGTAAGTTTCACAGAAAATATGCATAGGCAATTTAAAAGATAGAAAGTATTGGAGCATCATCGAGATCGAAACATGAGAGAATATATTGAATATGAAAATAAGTTAAATGAGCTTCTTGTTACCTTTGATGCCAAATGGTAAATAAGATGTGCTGTAAGAATTGCCCCAGGAGGGACATCATCACCATCAGAAAATAATCCAGTACCTATTGGAGGCAACCCAGGACTCAGGGAATCTTCGTGTTCAACTGATAGGCACGCTTCAGCAACAGATCCCTCAGAAGGTAAGACAAAAACTCTAGGTGAAAGAGGGCACAAAATCATGGGGAAGTGATGCACAGAAACAACCAATTCTTTCCCTACATCTTCTTTATAGAAATCCTTTCCACTTGAACTGGCTTCAAAGGTAGAAGTATCCTCTTCACTAGATGTAAGATGTGACCATCCATCATCTTCAAAGGTTAACCTTTTCTGGAATCCAGTATCCTCTGACTGTCCAGATTTCATCTGACGCTTCCTAACAAGCTCCTCGTAATCTTGGAGAAGCAAGGTTTCATATTCATGGAATGCGTCTGGCCCCAGAGGTGAATCAGTATAAGCTGAGTGAGCTATCTACAATGACAAAATCTCTAATCAGATTCAAAACACAGAATGCAAAATAAATAGGCAACGCCAGAAATACCACTTGAGAACAACCTCTACAATGCTGTCACTGTAACATTGTCTTCTAAATCACAATATTGACGAAAAAACATGTAACCCTCATGCTAAATTTCAGAACCACAAAAGAAGTTCCAGCTTGATTCTTAAGTATATTAATACTATTAAAAGAATCTACTTCAGAACTAATGTGAAGGAAAATAAACACTAGTGTCTAAGTTCACAACTTGCATATACCATGAAAAGAATGAAACAAATGAAACTTGTGAGAGAGAGAGATAATAAACCCAAACTAATCAGAAGAGCAAGTTGACAAAGTACCTCTGAAATAGAAGTAAATATTGCACAGTGGCGAATACCGTAGCTTGCACTCAGGCATCGTACAATATATCGATGTGCATCACTTAGTAGACGAGACGTCATAACCACCATTTTCCTCATAGGTTCAATATTTGAGTTCCAATCAACCACCTATATAAGCAATTCATTCATAAGATTAAAACATCCTTGAGGTTGGAGATGCAATATCAGAAAATATCCTACATAAATGGTTAAGGCGTAAGGAGGAACTAGCAGTAAAACGCAATGATGAATTGTCTGGATGTTACTACTATATCTTTTTGCTTCTCTTTGTACGAGATGGCCTAAACTCCAACAGTTGAGTATTTCAAATACAAGGTATGCAAAGAAATGATTAAAAGGACGATGTAGAATGAATAAGTGTTGATCTGAAGATAGAATGAAATTCTAATGTTCAACAACAAAGATTTACAAGCTCTATAAGGATCTAACACGTATGTTTCTGCTTTCAAGCGAAACATGTCACAGTATGCTTACGGAATCAAGAGGAGACATGTTTTCCAAGCTGCAAACAGCACGTACACCAAGCTCTAGAAGGACAGGAAATGCTCCGATAAGTTGGAAACTCTCCGTACATCCAGAATCTAGATAAAGGATGGCATCTTTGATGTGCTCTGATATCTGAAAAAAAAAATTATTGAAAACAACCAAAAAATCATTGAGTAAATATTGGCAATTTAAGGGAAAAATAAAAATAAAAAACTACATCAGAGCAATTACAGGTGGAAACTAAGGGAGCCGTCGGTTCACATTCATAGTTTTCTGTTATGCTTCAGATATAATTTCCATCAATTTTATCAACTTCTAAGGTAATGAACAGTGATTTAAAATTAACATCGTCAGCTATACGCAACCAGTAATATTTTCACAGTGTTTATCAATAGGAAATCATATTGCAGCTCTAGCCATTTTGTTTGGATTGTTTATAATAATAAATTGAACTCACTTGTTTAATGGAATCGATGCAAGACTTAGTCACATCAAGCAATGCCATGCTTAGAGACACTGGCCTTCTGCAAAAGCACCAATTTAAAATAACAAATCACAGAAACTATAATCTTGAGCAGCTACGCGTTCATCGTGTTCAAAAACTAATGATGATTTGATTCTCGCCGGTCGATTTGTATACAAGGATCCAATTATTTCAGTGTCTGATTCGAAGCGGAGCGCAGTGATCTAGACCCCCTTCGCCGGTTCACAGGGCACATGTTGCCTCTTTTACGATGAAAGCAAAATTAAACTTACTGGGTCGGTCAAATTACGAGTAATTGGACCCTGACCGACCCATCAAGCAAATTGGGCTGAGAACACATTACCCGTTTATTTATTTATTTATTTGCTTTTAATTTTCAAAATATTATTCACATGTCGACATTCTCAATTCCTTATAAATTTTAGGAAAAATGACACAGAGACCCCTAACGTTTGAAAAAGGGATATAAAAGTCTCTAAAGTTTCAAAAAAGACACTCAGATCCCTATTTGTGTGCGCAAGTACCATTATACCCTTATATCATTTAATAAGCTTTGATTTTAATCCATTGCTCAAGAATAAAAATAAATTAAATTAATTACTAATATAATAAAAATAATAATTCTCCATTTAAACTTATATAATCAACAAAATAAAAAAAATTGGTTACAACAATAATTACAAAATCTTAATTGTAGAATAAAAATAAATTAAATTGATTACTAATATAATAAAAATAACAATTCTCCATATGTCAATCTATTGAATATATTATTTAGTACAATTAAGATTTTGTAATTATTGTTGTAACTAATTTTTTTATTTTGTTGATTATATAAGTTTAAATGGAGAATTGTTATTTTTATTATATTAGTAATCAATTTAATTTATTTTTATTCTACAATTAAGATTTTGTAATTATTGTTGTAACCAATTTTTTTTTATTTTGTTGATTATATAAGTTTAAATGGAGAATTATTATTTTTATTATATTAGTAATTAATTTAATTTATTTTTATTCTTGAGCAATGGATTAAAATCAAGACTTATTAAATGATATAAGGGTATAATGGTACTTGCGCACATAAATAGGAATATGAGTGTCTTTTTTGAAACTTTAGGGACTTTTGTGTCCCTTTTTCAAACATTAGGGGTCTCTGTGTCCTTTTCCCTAAATTTTATTACTTTTCTTTATATTTTCACCGCAATTATCTTTTTATTAAACAGTTGTTATTTTCTTATGTTTGTTACCTTATTATGTAAAGTAACAAAATCCTTATTCATGGATTGAATTAATGAATAATTTTATATATTATGAAATCTATGCTATCTTCATATTCGAATAAAAATATTAATACTACTCAAAAAAATATAGTATTACTTATTTCAAAAAATAAAGTTAAAAATGTAAATTGTCACATTTATATACTTGTTACCTCATATTCATCTTTCTCCTTTTTTAAATAATTTATGTTCTTTTTTAAAAATATATTTTGTCTATTTTTGTAATCTTGCATGATCAACTCACAATAAAATGATGAGCATTTGTTTGCATTCATATACCACATGCATTCAATATTTAACATGTTTTTGGAGTGAACTTTTGCTTATAAGAGACAATAGACTTAAGTTGCTCATAATTTCTCTATGGCCATTTACTATTAAAAGTTTTTCATTTGTTAAGTGTATAACATTAAGATGGTGGAGAAAACTAAAGCAGAAGTTCAAACATATTATTAATGGGACTCTCAAGTAAAAGACAATTGAAATAATCTTGAATGATTAGTGTCCTTGGAGTATTTTAATCAAGAGGGCGAGAGAAAGATAATGTGGGTGTGTTAAATTTGCCACCCTCATATTGATTTTAATTATTTTGTTTAGTTAATCTAATGGTTTTCACAAAGAAATTGTGTAACACATTAATCATTTTATTACATATCTATTTCTTGTAAACCAATTCTTGATTGAGTAAGTGGTCATTGTCTCCTCGCCTTCAAATTCAAATCAACTATGCTATTAGAGTATATATCTTGGCTCAAATATCTTGTTTCGAATCTGCCACGTTATAAGAGTATATTTTATGAATGTAGGATCTTGCAAGTGAGCCATATACATTTAATGATTTTTTATTTAATTTATATTTAATTTTATATAAATAATCTATCTAGTCCATTTCAATCCGACATACTAAACACACTCTAGTAATGTAACCTGACAATATAAATTAATTTATATATTTTGTTGTTCACATTCACATCACTTATATATTTTGTTTTTCACATTCACATCATTTAATAATGAGTAGACAAGAATTTTAATATTTGAGTATCAATTTGAATTCTAATTAATATGACATTTATAAAATAAAGTAATAAGTATATAATTTGTTTAAGTAACACCTAACATAAAACTCAAATTATAACTCAAATGTTAGGAGCATAGGAACTGAAATTATAACCCCAAATATTAGGATCCCCGTGAATTATTTGTTTAGGAGTGATACGGCCTCATTTTCATATCATCAACAATTGAAACAACTTCTACAACGTCCACATGTATAGATTTTTCAAAACCAATTATACCCACTTAAATATTAAATTACGTATTATTTCATCAATCACAAACTATTAAAAAAGTTAAGGTCCTGTTTGGGATGTTTGGGATTGAGGTGTTGTATCTTTTGAGCTGCAGTTGTTGTGAAAAAAAAATGATAACTACGAAATAAAAGTTAATAATATGTAGTGAATATAAAGGGTAAAAACTCATTTAGTCCCTGTATTTTAAGATTAATATCCATTTAGTCCCTGTATTTTAAGATTAATATCCATTTAGTCCCTATATTTTTAAAAATGCATCAAAACATCTCTGCCGTTAAAGTATTGATACCCCTACCGTTACATTTTATTTCTTTTGGCTTATTTTTACAATATTATTTTTTATAATAATTTTTTTGTTTGGACATTAATAAAAAAAATAATTAAATTACCTATTTAACCCTAAAAAATAAAAAAAAATTATATTAATTTTTAATTGTCAAAAATTAAATTGTTACTTTTTATTCTTTTGGCTTACTTTTACAATATTACCCCTTTATAATAATTTTTTTTGGACATTAATAAAAGAAAATAATTAAATTATCAATTTAACCCTAAAAATAAAAAAAAATTATATTAATTTTTAATTGTCAAAAATTGTATGCAAACAACCAAGTGTGCAAATGGTGCTTGCAAAAAAATTAATATAATTTTTTTTATTTTTAGGGTTAAATTGGCAATTTAATTATTTTCTTTTTATTAATGTCCAAACAAAAAAATTATTATAAAAGAACAATATTGTAAAAGTAAGCCAAAAGAAATAAAAAGTAATGGTAGGGGTATCAATATTTTAACGGTATGGATGTTTTAAGACATTTTTAAAAATATAGGGACTAAACAGACACTAATCTTAAAATACAAGGACTAAATAAATTTTTACCAGAATATAAATAGATTTTCCATCATATAAGTAAAAATTATATCAAAATAACTTTTAAGTTATGGTAATTAATATTTACTAAGTGCTTTAATACTATAATTTTTAAGTTATAACTGTTCAATCTCAATTTTAAACTTACCCTATTAAAGTAATTAACTAGTAGCCAAGCCATTTGAATTATTAATGCAAGCAAGATATGGTAGCAGTCACATATGAAAAGAACCTCCGTTGGATTCCCACAAAGTGGGCCACAAACAGAAATTAAATACATAAAATAATAAGCAAAAAATTACGCTAAAAGCAAATCAAACACAAGTAGCCACTATTCAAACTTGAAGAGTGGACAAACAAGCAGTGGGCTCTCGATAATCGTCCGATTGCATGACACCGCGTACACATTGTCAAAATTCGGGAACAGGAAGGTCCTCGTCAGTTAGTGGAGCCAAAACCCACTCACCATCTTCATCTCTCACCATCCCTTTGTTCTTTTCAACGCACCAAGAGCCAGGCACCAATAATTCATCCTTCAAGAACTCACAAGACTTATTCACCAGAGCCAAACTCCTCTTCACTTTGAGCTCAAACTCTCCATCATCCCCATTCCACCCGGCCACCACATGCAGCATCGCCTGCAAATTATGCCAATCACTCGGATTCATCGACTCCTTCAAACTCGGAGACTTCCTCGTATCGATCACAAGCTCAGTCCCCGTATTAACGTACCCCAGCAACCTACCCGGGTAGTGCGTTATGAGATCAATGGTGTTCCTCACGTGCAAAACCTTCACGTTCGTGTAGCTCTTCAGTCTTTCGTTAAATGCTTTGTTCCCAACTTGTGGGCAACCGAACACAAACGCCGCCACAGGGATGTCAGTGACCCCATTTTCAGCCAAATCAAAAGCGCTTAAAATTGACAAGCTCGCACCCAAACTATGCCCCGTGAAAATTACACTCAGCTCCTCGCCTCGATAACGCTCCCTCAACTCTTGAATCTTGGACACTAACTGAGCCCTGGCACTCAGCTTCGTGAATGACGACTTGGGATCTTCGGAAGTGTAAATTGTAAGCCATCCATGCATAACTTTCGGCACTGTCTCGTCATCGTCGCTGTCGCTGCTGCTGTCGGTGTCGTTCTTTTCTTCGACTCTGAACTTACTTTTATTCAAAATCGATCCAACGGAAGCCTGCTGGGCGCCTAAAACGTTAACCCACTCGTAGTTCCTGGTGGTCCCACGCCATGCAACGTAGATTTCACGGCGGCCGATGGCTTGCGAGCGTTCGTCGGAGGTGACGGCGATGTAGCCGATCCAGTTCGACTCGCGGTCCCAGGACTCACGCGAGAGGGAGTGGACCAAGAAGGCTTCGGGGACGCTGACGCGGGCGGTGCCGTAGAGGAAAGAGAAGACTTGGTAATCCGCTGCGTTTTGGAGCATGGCTTTGTCGAAGAAGCCGCGCTTGCCGTAACGGCTGGTGCCGCAGTACTTGGAGTTCTGGTCGTTGTTGAAGGCGTCGTAGGTTGCCTGAATGAAGTCGCCGCAGCGGAGGATGAGCTTCCGGAGGGAAAGGTCTAGCGGGTCCAGCAGCCCGTTCCAGTTGTTGCTCCCCAGTAGCTCCGGCCACGGCGCTTGCTCCTCCGCGTCGTCTGTCGCCATTGATATGGTATCAGTGGAGGAGAATAAAGAGTGAGTTTTTTTTAGTTTGTTTTGATTTATTAAAGGGGAAAGGGCAAATTTAAATTATAAATAATTGACAATACCGATGGAGCCCACCAAAAGAGTGAAAAAGGCAAAAATTTCAAAACGTTTTTAACACGCTGATAGGCGTCTGGAAGAGCGAGAGAAACGCCAGCGCTATCCTTATCCGCTGCTTACTCCATTTTTGTAATTCTCTCTCACTATCTCTATCGAACAGCCCGCCCTCTCACTATCTCTCACTATTTTACGATCTCTCTCTCTCTCGCTCACGCACTCCATTTCACGATTTGAAATTCTTAGGCCTTCTGCAACTCTTGCAAGAAATTAGTGCTTTGGTTCTCACGAGGGCAGATTGGTTTTATTGGGAAGCTATTAATCAGAAAAAGGAAAAAGGCCTATATTTAGAATATGATTTGTTGAAGAATTTCAGAGTTAGTCAATTTTCAAGCCACACTTTCAAAGTTTCAATAGCCAATTGATTTAGTAACCATTAATTACTTTAATGACCATAAATTGTAATGACAGTGCAAATGCATCTAGTTGTGACAGCCTGAAGAATTAAATTTCATCAGCTAAAAATGTTTTGCAAATAACGTGCTGCTTCCTTTTCTTGACTACAATTTCAAAATTCTCACGAGTTTTCCATTATTGGCACAAACCGAGAAATTGCAAAATACACGGCCCGCTTCTTTGGCGATGGCTATGTCATCATCGGCGGTCGTGTCGTCATCGGCAAGAGATAGTGAGAGAGAGTTATAAAGATGGAGTAAAAAGATAAGACTATGGTATATTTATGATGGAGTATAAAATTCAATTACACACGAAAGTGATAAATAATAAAAAAATTATTATAATTTTAATTATGTAGTTATGAATAATATTTTATTTTAGAGTAGTTCTAATATATCCAAACTTAAAAATAATAAAGGATTCTATTTTTTTATTAATATTTTAATTTTTAAAATTAAAAAAGCACAAGAAATTGTGGGAGCTAAACAGCAGATGTGCCGCTGTTACTCTCGTGTTTCTCGCCCTTCTAGACACCCAACATTTTCCTTTGCCAATACTATGTTGCCTAACAACATTTTCCTCAACAGTACAGATTTTATTAACTTGTTCTCCCGGTATTCGGCGGGTGAACGCCGGACAAACAATTTTGAACACAAATGCAACTATTAAAAGGTTAATTCTTGTAACAAGTACAAACTTATTAACTGATGGAGCAATTGTTTAATTGCTAAAATCCGCTGGAAACAAATAAGAGCGCAATTCTATCATTAGCATATCTAACTCGTTGAAAACAAAAAATAAAATAAAATTGGTGAACGAATATGTTGAAAATGGTTCTAAATTTATGGATTTTTATAGAATACACAAACTGAGAGCATAGTAAAAAAGAGGGGCCTTTCAAACTGCTGTTGCACCTTATCTAATATACACTAAAGCAAGAGCATCAATTCTCAATAGAATCTTTATTTGTGTTCATATTATGTAAGACTTCCATTGACAAACCAGAAATCGAAAGCAAAGCAATTGAACAGCGCAAAGTGAAACTGAATAATTGACTAAAAAGTACTAATTAAAAAGAAATTTCGTTTTTATGGATTTGATTCCTTCCACGGTGGCCGTTTGATTATTGCAACTCGTGGCTGTTCCCCTGTGCTTTGGCAATCTACGCACAGTAACAATTTTTCTTAGATTTAGCATCTACTCAGGATTTGGAGGATCAGGATGTTAGGGTTTGAGGAAATTTCATGTCTCTAATTAGTTTGATTTCATTTCATGGGTAGTTAACTTGGTCAATAAGATTTTTTTTTTATTTTTATTAAATGATAGGAAAAGTAAAATTTTCATTAGTTTAACGACGTGAATAAACACATAATTTTCGGATAGATATTCCCTAACCAAGTAACAAATTCATTTCTCTCTAAAGTTGCCTTTAACTAAGGAATGAGTATAAGCATTACATGATCTAGCCACAACGTTACTTTAAAAGACTTAAAATCCTTCTAATGAGCTTGAATTTCAGAAATGATACACAAAATTTCAGTCGTGCTGTCGTTTCTGTTGTTTATCAACTCCGCCGCAACCTGAGAATCAATTTCCAACATAATTGATTGCAGCCCTGCTTCCTCCCCAATCTGAATGCCCAGCTCCACCGCCTATGCGTCAGCACCGTATGTATCTCCTTGAAAGCTAGAGACTTTGATAGCTGCTCTTACAGAGCTCCCTGCTGAGTCCCGAATCACAATTCCTAATCCTGAGCATTGGTTCGACACATTAATGGCTGTACCAACATTAATTTTTACATCTCCATATGGTGGAGCAGTCCAAGCTATATAATAATAAACTTGTTAGTACTAATAAAAGTGAATGTGAATTATCATTGTACGTGTAATCTCATTCTTGTAAAATTTTGTCTCATATTTTTGATGGTCAGTATCTTTCTAGCTACTAGGTACTATTCCCTACTCTAACCTACCAGCGAATATTTAACTAAAAAGAAAAAGATTATTTATAAGTCAAGATTTACCCTCAACTAGTAATGACTAATGATATATTTGTGAACCCGATATCCCGAATAGACTCTACGACCTTAACTACCATATATTGTGAAAGTGGGTCTGGAAAATTCTTAAACCCGCATAAAAATTTCAACACATCGATTTGTCAATACATAATATATTTAATCATATGTATCCAGTATAGTTCCAAACAAAGAACTCTCGAGGGTTCAACAAGGCCGGTTAAACCAATTTTGAAACCTCAGGCGAATTGTTTTAATAAAATTTTTAAAAAAAAATTGTTAATAAAAATTTATTTATTTAAAATCAATTTTCCTAACTTTATGAGATGCAAAATTATTGATCAAAATTTTATATTCTAATTTTGCTAGTATATATTTCTCAATAGATAACATAATTAATCCATTTAATCTTTCTTGCGACATGATTGATTTTAAATAAGTTTTTATCAATTTTAATTTTGAAAAAAAAATCTTTTTACAGAAGCAATTGTTATTGGTATCATTAATAATATTCTATAAGCAACATATGCATTTGGAAAAGAATTAATTTTTTTCAAATAATTAAGTGCATCAAGTGGGGTATTTTTTTCACTTTGAAAAACTTCTTTTAAAATTCTTAGCTCTAAAAACAAATTTAAACCATCTATATCAGAAAGCGTATCATGTTTTAAAGCATTTTCAAGACTAACACAATAAGTTTTTAAAACATCATCACTTAACAATTGTAATTTTTTGAAATTAAACAAAAATCTAAATATATTCTCATACATTTGAAATTGTTCAAATCTACACATTATTGAAGAAATAGCTTGATCTACTATGTATATAAAATAATTAACTCTAAAAGACTCTTCAGGAGACAAAATTCTTTCTTCACTAATATTTTCATCAAATTTCTTTTTTCTACGAATTACACGTTTTTCATGAAATTTAGGTTCTATTTCCATTTCACTGGCAATTTCTTTAGCTGAAATCATAGCAGACATGAATCCATTTTCTCTATACCTTTAAAAAAAAAGAGATAAGACCTTTAAGCTTATCTATGGCAATATCAATATGCATATCTTCTTTTTGCAAGATCTTACTAACAAAGTTAACAACAAATAATATATCATACCTAATATGAATTCAAAATTTTCCAATTCATATGTTGCTAAACACTTAGCTTCACTCTTTATTTTAGAATCTTCACTAATTTCTTCTAATTCAAGTAAATCATCTATTATTTGTGGAGCTTGGAATCTTATTGCTTTCACACTTTCAACATGACTTCCCCAACGTGTTTGTGATAATGATTTGACAATCAAATTGGGTGTATTATTTTGTAAAGTTTTCCATCTCTTCGTTGAAGAAGAAAATAATGAATAAATACGTTGTAGAACTCCAAAAAATGAAATAGCACTAGAACAAGAATTAGATATATCACAGAGTACTAAATTAAGATTATGGCAACCAAGGATGTATAAAATGCTCTATAATTGATTTCTAATAGTCTTTTTTGTACACCTTGGTGTTTTCCTTTCATATTAGAATCATTATCATATCCTTATCCTCATACATCATTAATGTCAAGTTCAAGAATTTTTATTGTACCTATGAGTTTATTAAAGAGGCCTTTCCCAGTAGAGCCATCAACTTTTAAGAATCCTAAAAAAAATTCTTCTATTTTATTGGGCTTGCTGAAATATCTACACATATTAATACAATAGACATTTGTTCTTGATGGCTTGTATATGGAGTACAATCAAGTATAGTTGAGAAATATTTTGCTTCTTTAATCTTATTAATTCTTTCATTTTTTATTTCAAGTGCTAACATTTGTATCAACTCAATTTGTAGGTTATGCCCAAGGTAATGATTATGAATTTCACCATTTTTTATATGTCTAACATGTTCTAGCATTGTTGGATCAACTTATGCAATCATTTCAATTAAACTTAAAAAGTTTCCATTGTTATCTTGGTATATCTTCTCATTCTTTCTACGAAATGCTAAATTATTTTTTGTAAGACTCTTTACAATGGCAATAATTCTTATTAGTACTTTTTTCCAATGATCCCTTTCCTTATTAATTTTTTCTTGAATATCTTTGTCAATTGTTCTTTTCTTCAATAATCTTACTTCTAATTAAACCCATAAATTCATATTAGTAATATGTTCATTACTTGTTTCATGACTTTTAAGTTTAACAATAATATTTTTCCAATCGTTAGTTCACTTCATTATTTAGTTGTCTGTTATTGGAGTTTGTATTGAATAGTTTGTAGCAAAAACAATATACTTTATCAAAATCTTTTGAATAAACCAGCCACCTTTGTTATATTTTTCTCCGCTGGGTAGTTTTTTAGTGTAATGTGTAGTAGAGAAATGCTTAGAAAATTCATCCTTTGGAAAAGTTAAATCATTATCTCTAATTGGACCTTTCTCTACTAGGAAATCTCTTAATTTATTATTATATTACCCATCTACCAAGATCATAAATATTATTTAAAAAAAAATACTCTTCAAAATCTTCGGTTTCATCTCTAGTTTCATCTTCATTCCTATTTTTATTACAATCTCCTATAAGTGTATTATCATAATTTTGATCTTTATTATCTTGAATGTCATTGTTTTCATTAATTGGTTCATCGCCTTTTAATTCACTTTGAGCTTGTTCATCAATTATTGATACTTCACTCAAATTTGCATATTTTTTTACTACTTTTGACAAATTTATCAAGAGCTCATTTGAGATTGTACTAACTTTTCTATTTTTTTCTTTTTTTGAAATTTCGTATCTTGATGCTCATTTTCTAGTAGACATTTTTTAGGAAGAAAGAGTAAACAAGCAAACAATTATGCTATATATTAAAAAGAAAACAACCTATGAACACAATAATATTTTAAAAAGAAACAACAACAGTAAAATAATACAACTAATTAAGAAGAGAATAGAAAAAAAAAATCCTGAATATTTAAGAACTTTAATTTTGACGGATTGAAGCTTTATTACTGGTAATCAAAGAAAATAGTTGTTTTTCTTTTTCTTAATCGACAATCAAATAAATCAGTTTACATACCCTGAAATCCAAAAAAGGGGATAACATTAACATGAGTCAATCATATCCAAAGGAAAAAAAATAAAAAATAAAGAACCAAAGCCTTCAACTTCCAAAATTGAGATGGATTGAGAATTGTCTTGGTGTTTTTTTAATCGATAAAAGCTAGTAATGGATAATTATAAGTTAACAATTATTTGGCTTTTATAGAGTTTTAAATGAAATAATATTAATTAGAGATTTTATAGGAATAAATTGGATAAAAATTGTTAATCCTAACGTTAAAAAGAGATTTTGTAGGGATTTGATAATTTATTTATAGAAAAGACTATTATAAAATAATAATAATATTTATATAAATTGAAAACTTAATAGTTATAATTTTGGAAAAAAAGTTTGGGGCTTTTATATGTTTTGGGGCCCTAGGCAACTGCCTAAGTTGCGTAGGGAAAGAGCCGCTAGTGGGGTTCAAATCCCTTATCTCCAAGTGCAATCACCTTTTTTAATTTTTTTATTGGGTTTATTTAGTTTTTTCATCTCATAAAAGAAAATGGTCCAACTACAGAGGATAATATATATATTCCTTAGAGATAAAGATATATTGTGTAATGTAATATAAAGTAATGATGAGTCATAAAGTAGATTATTTTAGAATAAGATGTAATGATGTAAATAGTAAAAAGATATTTCCTTAGTGCCGATAAAAGTCTTAAATAGTTGCAAATAAATAAGTCACATGGCATAAGATTGGGGTAAAAAATTTGTCAAACCATCTTCTATAATTGTATAAAGTGTTAGTCCAAATAAATTGATTAATTATGAAACTAGATGAATTAGCCCTTGTTATTCACCATACCATAACCTACAAAGTCCAAACCCACATACTTTCCATGAGCCATAACAACCTTCCAATCACCAGATTTACTATTGGAAAAGGAAGAATCATCCAACCCAAAACCTTTAAACAAAGCCAATTAAGTTTTCCACCACAATGAATAAATGAATATAAGCAAAATAACAAGCCCATGCAAGTCCATGAAGCTCCAAAAGTAAACGGGTTAAAAGATGGCAGAATGTTAGCTTTTTTTTCCAAAGGAAATTGTGTGAAAGATGGCAACACACACACACACATATAAAATGGATTTAAAACCATGGTTTGTATATTAATTTTTAATAATGTCATAATTTTTATATATTTAGGCATGACAAATTGATTGCTGTGTTCGAATGATTTTTTGTTGTGTAAATCATATACTGACAAACTTACCTATTAATTTGAAAAGCATTAACTATTTAAGAATATAATACTAATTAAAAGAAAATCTTAAGAAAATAATTATGTGTATATGATGTACAAGAATTGTTTCTAATTGTTTAACTAAGCTTATATTTCTAAGAATCTTAAATTGACACTCCAATCTAAAATTAAAGAGAAAAAACTATAATAATTAAAAAAATTTACAAGTTCGTAAAAAATTCAACACACTCGTTTTATTACCGAGATTAATATTCATTCTCCTTTACGTTTTGATACGTACAACAGTAACTCAAGTTTCGCAATAAATACTTGAGAATTTTGGGGTTCAATGGCACCATTTATAATAAATGATTATATTCCACAGTCACTTTATTGTCATTCTTTTTCAATTAAGAAATAAACATTTAAGTAACTAAATATTAAAATATTAACTGCACAATACGTTTTTTTCTTTTTTCGAATTACAGGTGTATAATGCATTTAAATATAGGCAAAACGTTTTTTGAAGATCAAATACAAAACTGATCCATTATAAAATGAGTTTGAACAGTTTGACCACTGATGACACAATCCATTAAGGTTATATTTGAGAGTTAGGATTAAAGTTCCGTTTGGTTTGGGTTGGCAAAACCTGGGTCTGGGTCTGGATATCACAATGTCCGAACCTGGGCCAGATGCAATTTTTGAATACCCGAGTTGGGCTTTTTAAGCTCGACACTGGGTTGAGTTTTAATCCGAGTATTTAGATTTTGTATTTTTTTATTTGTAATTTTATAAGTTTTAAATTTATTTCAATAAAATTTGACATCAAAATATAAACTTTAAATATTAAAACTTTAGATATGTGTAATAGATGAGTCACATAAATATAAATATTTAAAATAATATATATTTTATAAATTTTTTAATAAAATCCAGGTTTCGGGCCGGGTCTCGGGTTTATCAAGTAATGTCTAAGACCGGCCCAACCCACAATGCCCAAGTGCGGTCTGGGTTCGGACTGGGCGAGTATTTTTGCCACCCATATGTTTGGTAACAACTTTTCAAGTAAAGTTTGGTTAAGTAGAATTTTTGTTAGTAGAACTTTTATAAATAGAGGGTTTACCTAAAAAATTTTAGTTGTTTAGTTGTCAATGAGATATTTTATTAAAAATTCATAAAATTATTTTAATAAGTAAGTTTTTAAAATTATGTTATGAAAAAAATAAAATAAAATTGTCAAATAAGTAAAAGATATTTTAAATAATTTAATGTTTAAAAAAAGCTTTCCAACTCTACTCCCAAAATCTCAAAAATTGAGCTTTTACTAGTAGAGATAAAATATCTTATTTAAACTTAAAAGTTCTACTAAAAAAAAATCAAATAACAACCAAGATTATAATAAGAGTTTATATGATTAAATAAGTACTTATGACTATTAGATAAGCTATACCAAACATGCATTAAGTGTGGGATTAGAATAATTAACTTTTATTATTCATAAATTATAATAAATTTAAACTTATTGAATACCTTTTTATAATTTATATTAATTAAATATTAATTTATAATTATATTTAAATAAAATTTAATTTAAACAAGAATAAAAAATAGAAATACTTAATAAATAAATAAATGATAATACGTTATTTTACTTTCATTGGATTAAAATCATTTTAATTACTAACTTTAGACATGTAAAAGAGTATTTTAATTTTATTTAACCATTTATTATTTACTAAATATTAAATTTAAAAATAAATTTAAATTAAACAACTATATTCGACATTAATAAATAGAAATAATTTATGTTTTAATCTTATACCATATTATTACCATATAATATAATATTATATTATATTACAATAACTAATATATAAAAAATATATTAAAATAGTAAAATATAACTTACTAATATTATTATTTCATTTTATTATTTAATAATAGTAAATTATTGATCATTTTTATATTATATAAATAATTATTCAATAATTAATAATTAGTTTCAAAATTTAATAATAAAACCCTAAATATTAATAATTTTAAATAAATTTAATATTAATATAAAATAACATTATGTTATATAATACAGTTCAAACTACACTAATTATAGTATTACAACTTTGTGTAATGAGCTCTAATATATACAATTAATGCAGTGTGTCAAATGCACGCTAATCATACACAAAAATCTTTTTTTTTTTAGTTTGGTTTCCGGATATATTAACATGGTTACCGGTTGGTGGAAAGTTTTGGCAAAGCCTACTTATATGTTATGTAGTGTTTAGTAATTAGTGATATACTTTTCATCCACTTATATTGATGTATTAATTAACCAGGACACAATACGAATTGCCTACATTACAGCTACACCATAGACCGTAGCTGATAGCCTGATATTTTTTTCCTAAGACTATAAATTTAATTACCGGCAATATCAAAGCTAATGATATTATGTAATTTTATTGGAGATATACTTTTATCACACTTATTCTTTTAAGGAGAAATCACCAATTTATCATCAAATTGTTAAAATTAAGGGAATATTTAAGACAAATTATAGTAAAATTAGTAAGAAAATCTTAAATAGCAAATTAACAATTTGGCTATTAATTTGGACTTCATGAGGATTGGAAAAGGAAAACCGTTGTGCTGCTAGCATTTACCGCTTACCAGGGCCGGTTTTATTGCCTTCTTAAATACATTTATTGTAATTTATTTATGAGATATTATCATTTAATTATTATACAAATTATAAGATATCAAATAACTAAAGAAGAATGGATGTCTATCATTTTACAATTAAATCTTTACAAAATATTTTATTTGACTACATTTTCATTAAAACTATCAGTCTAACGCTAATGTCATGCTGACATTATAGGGGCAAAATGGACTTTACAATGAAAACGATGATACAAATGTATATATAAAGGTAAAAATGTATATACTTTAAAATTGTAATGGTAATTTAGTCATTATTGGACAAAATAATACCGTAAATCATTTATCAAAGATCAAATACAGCCAATTGACAGTCCCAAGCCCACACTAACGACGCCTTCAATTCTAACTGGCAGGTGCATGCATCCGCTACCAACTAACTCGCCACTCGCCCGAATCCAAGAGAGTTGGGATTGAAGGTCAAGAAGAAGCTGAAGAAGAAGAAGAAGAAGAAGGAAACATGACAAAGAAGAAGAAAAGAAGGACCGGGGTTGGAACATAAGCGGCGCACGCATTGATTTTTTTTTAGTTTTTATTTACTTTAAATTTAATTAATTTTTTAAAGTAAGGATATTATTAATTTTAATATTTTATTAGTCAACTAATAGTCAATTAATGGAGTTAATAAACATGTAATAAAATGAAAGATTTTGCGAGTAATAAAATGATATTTTTTATAGTCATTAAATATTTTACGATAATAGCTCTTTTTTTTTTTTTTTTTTAATTGCCAGCTTCATTTTCAAATCGCTTTAGCTGACCTTTAAAGATCTGAACAACAATTCACAGAGATTTCATTTGAGTAAATACGTCATTAAAGAAGATATTATCAGGTACAGGAAGAAGTGAGGGCAAAGTCGTAAAATCAACAGACCGGTTTAGTTTTTAGTTCAGTTCAGACTAGAGTGGGAAAAAGCCCAGTAGGCCTTGAAACCAGAAAATTACCCACGCCGACGTGTCCAACATCTGCTTTCACCTTTCTCGCTGTAGTAGGAGTAGTGCCTCTTCTTTCGTTGTTTCTTCTTAACTTAAGGGCTGCTTGCCTGCTTCAGCGATTCCGCGATTCTCCCCTGCTTCTCTCCTCTCATCTCCCTTGCGTCATCCTTATCCTGCGCATATCCGGTACGTTATCCTACGCACCGCCTCTCCCCCCTTTTCCACTTCATGGATCTCAATTATCTCATATTCGCTCATCCTTCTCTTTTCTTTTTTAATTTCAGCACTTTAACTAAAATCTCCCTTTATGTTATTTTGTTCCCATTAAATCCATTCTATTTATTATTATTATTATCATTATTGTTATTGAAAAAATCGCTGTTATTTTTTCCCCAAAAATAATATACCTTTTCTCTTTTGCTTTTTGTTTTGTTTTTTTTTTTAAGACAACATGGAATAATCGGCACATACGTACAAATTAAGCCAACTTGCTCAAAACGATATGTTTGAAGATTTTGAATCTTGCAGGCATTTTGTTGGCCCTCGGAGAACAATTTGAAGAAATTAGGATATAATTAGAATACAATTAAGCAGTTTTTATTTTGCTTCTTTAGGTTTAGGATTGCGTTAAAAAAAAAATTCAAGCAATCGATTTTCAGATGATTTTTGGGGGAATACCAGCTGAGGTATTCATATTTAGTTGTATACAGTTAATAAGAATTGTGATGTATATTTATTACTATGTGATCATTTACTGTTTGTTCAATCAAGATTGGCAGAGAGGGATGAGATAACTGTCATGCAGATCTATTACCGTGGATTTTCGTCACAAACCAAGATCAAAGTGTTCAACTGCATCTTTTATCGTAGTTGCAGCTAGTGCGGGTTATTTCTACCAAAGACGTTATCGGCTAACTGATATCAGTTCAGTTAAGTTGGTACCGTCTTTACATCATGCCATATTATATACAGAGACTTTACAATACTTGCAGAGCAGCATTCTCGCCTGAAGGGCCCGTCACGGATGAAGCCCTTGAGAGAGTTCGTGCTATGTTAGGTATTGAGAACTGGCTCTTAGTTGTCTTATTTTATATTTATTAATGAACTTATTTAAACACTTTATATTTTGTACCACTTTAAAGTCAGGCATGCAAAATTGTTTAGTTGGTATATATAGGAAATACGGCATGATCGTTGATAGCAATTCTTTTTTTTCGGTTCTCTATATCAATTATTAAGCAACTGATTAGATTTCGGAATTTTTGTTGAATTTATCATTTCAACACAAATGGTTAATTACTCTTTGTTTTAGTTTTCAGTCAAAATTGGTGTTTTGAACTGAGAGCAGGTCTTTTTGAGTTTTCCATGTTTGTAATGACATAGCACCCAATCACCTTTTAAATAGGCCAGCATGTGTGCTTATTGTAGGAATTAAAAGTAATTCCTTCATGTATAATTACACAGGGTATCTTCTTGCTTATATGATGAGGATGTATTTTAGCTTCTTCTTGGATAATTAGTCTTGCTTGCTTTGAAATTTGTTTGAATGTTTTATGTGATCTTCCTGCTGTATTTAAGAAGTCTGTTTACCTTTCACTCAACATGGCTTAATGTGGTATTGTCACTGTCAGCTTAAAAATGAGTTTAGTTGTAAGATTCTCAAATGTGATATTCAATGTCTATAGATATTATAAGCAAATTTTTTAGGTAAGCACCATAGATCCTTGTGTAGGCTTGCCAATCTTTATGGTTCATTTCAGTATTTTTGATTCTCTAGCTTGTTAAATCACTTTTTTGGGGTTGGTAGGAACTACTGAGTTAGTCCCAAAGTTCTGTTAAGAACATTTCCAGGAATTAATCATTCAAGTGGTAACACAATGTTCAGTTGTATGATTGAGAATATCTTAATACTAAACCACATCATTCATATCATAAAATATTTTGCATGAAATGAAATGGGGCTGTATTAGAGAAGAATTGATGTTAGTCTTTTTTTTTTTTTTTCTCTAAACTACATTTTTGCCGTTTCTGGTTTGAATTCTATGCTTAGTTTTCATTTTAAAGTTTTTCTTATTTTCCATACTTCTGCTGTCACACCAATTTAAGGTTTTCGACGAGATGCATCTTCCTTTCTTTTCAGGCATAAAACATTGTCTAGTACACTTAGGAAAGTTTATAGGAAACAGATTTCGCATTATCATGGCTAAATTTTTCCTTATTAGTTGTGTGTACTTCTTGAAATTTTATTAATTGTACAAGCTGCGTACTTGTTTGGACTACAAGCATCGTGGGTTTACTCATGTTTGTCATACTTCTGGCAAGTTTATTTTCCATTGACTGCACTGCTTACTGTTATGCTGAGGGAGAAAAGACTTATTTGGAGAAGATACCCGCTTTGCCTGTCCTCTACAAGTGATTTTTTGGAATTGATGTGCTTTTTTTCCATATGCATGTAACATATCACGTTGGTTTATTTCATACTTCCATGCTGTGATGTTTGTGACTTGTGTGTTTCTTTTAACAGCAAATGCATTTCTTGCATTTTTGAAGTTAATACATTTTACAGTATGTTGATATTCACGTGAAAGTGCAAGTTAGATTTATTTATGGAGTTCTTTATTGTCCTCCCCATGTTTATGCTTACATTAAATTCCAAGTTCTTAACTTCATTGTTGGGGGTCTTTCCATATTAGCTGTGCTCTATATAATCCCAGATATTATTTTATTTCAGACAAAATCAAGCCTTCAGACGTAGGTCTCGAACAGGAGGCGCAATTGGTACGTAATTGGCCAGGTCCTGTGCTTGAACGCAATGGGAGGCATCCATCACTGGCACCAATCAAGTACCTGCACTTACATGAATGTGACAGCTTCTCTGTAAGCACAGCTTCAAGATGCCAGTAATTAATTGAATACTAATTTCTAAGCTAAAACGCACTCTGTCAGTTCAAAATTTCATTATATTTAAACGCAATCAACTTTTTCCATTATTGCATTTCTATATTCGAAACTTGAAAATTGGATTAGTGAAACCCCTTTCGTTTTTCATCTCCATTTTTTCCCAGATAGGAATTTTCTGTATGCCGCCATCCTCCATGATACCCCTTCATAATCATCCAGGAATGACTGTTTTGAGCAAGCTTGTCTATGGTTCCTTACATGTCAAGTCATATGATTGGCTTGATTTGCCTGAGCCTGAAGATCCATTGCAAGGTGTGTTCTTTTGGCATATTTTATGCCCTCTTCAATTGACTTTCTTAATCCTTTTATGTCACTAAACAATACCCAGAGCTATGCCCTTGCTTTTAGAACTTAAATTGCACTCTCTTTTCTAACATTTATTGTTTTTGGAGTCAAGTAATTCGTTTTGAGAAAAGAAAATACCTAAATCATGGTAAACTCTTTTCTGTTTGTCTAAAACTTTAAATGTGCTCATCTTTCCAAACCTATCAATCTTTGGTATAATTTCTGCTAGTTGATAATAGAAATGTCTTTTGTGTTTTTTAATGATATGATGGTTATATTTTGATATGTAAATGTTATATAAATCTGTTTAATCTTTATATTCTATATTTGTAGTTGTTTTTTATGTGACTGGTGGCTATTGAACTTTGTGTTGAAAAAGAATTTGCATTGAATGTGCCATAAGGTAAAACAAGTGTATAAAGGCAGCTTGGGAGATGAGAAAATCATGGATAGCATTTTTCTACCAAGCTTTGTATAATTTTCTTTTTTTTTCTTGATGTTAGGGGTGATGCTTGTTTTGACGTCAGTATGCCTTTAGTTCTGCCAATTTGTGTTACTAAGTATGCCTTTAGTTCTGCCAATTTGTGTTACTAATTAGTAGATTTTTTTCCATCTTTTTCTCATAAAAGCCCTTTGGCCTTTCATCTACTGAGTAAAGCATTTGGTAACTGGCTGCAATATAAATATTCTAAGCAATGTGTACCTAAGAAAAACTATCATTCAAATAGTCTTGGTTATTAAATTTCATGACTTGTCAATATCATTTACTACCAACTGGTCTGAGAATGCCTTTACCACTTTATAATTCAACTTCTGGTTGTTGAAAATTGATTTAATGTGGTTATCAAAAGTAGAACCTTGTGCCCCCTTCTTTTTTTTTTTTAAGTGTGATTTTCTTCATGTGCTTTAGTATGTAATGAAATTTAAAGAAATCTATATTTCTGCATTTTTTCTTATGCACGGGATTGGTTGAGGTAGTGATATTGATTGAAGTAACAATAGTATGAATAATAATATGGTTCATTCTGTGTAATGACAGAAATCTTTTATTACGTCATACGTTTTGACATTATTCAATTCGTTGGAATAAAGTGAAGATTTTGTGAGCCCAGGGACAATGATTCAAGTATTTTTGCATAATACAATTTTTTCCAGCTTACTGACAGCCTTGTAGAAATCTTGTAGATCTGATGTGTCTTTCTCGCATTGCTCTAACACAAACCAAGTTCTCCAAACATTATTTTCAAATGTTGGCTTCATAATTCTCATGTGTTGCTGTCTTATTGTGGTAAATTTTTCTGGGCATCTACAATTGGCTGAGCTTGAACCTTATTAGTTTCATGTGGAGATTTTTGAGATTGTAGGTGGCCCTTTCTTGGCTTACAACATACATAGGAACCACTAATATTTTCTGTGTGTTAATGGAAAATAAGTTATAGAAAATGTTTCTTTAAAACTTATTTTAAATTTGTTTGATGTGTTTCTTGGTAATTATTAAATTAAGTTGTTTGGTTTTTATTTATTGAAAAAGAGTAACATATGTCGGCTGCTTGATGTTTCAATACAAAAAGAATTTGATAACCGATTAAATAATGCACCTATTATGAGGAATGTTTTACACTGTAACTACTTCAATTAGCTTAAGAAGATATGGTTAGAGAAAAGTGAAAGCTGAGAATATTTAAATTCAATGGCCAAGATGCCCTAGCTAAATGTATTTGTTATTTTGGTTGATCTATCTTCTTGGAGAGTGGCATTCAGGAGGTAGCTGTTCATAGTATGAGTGCACAACGGGGGAAGCAAAGTTGTTTGCAAGCCATCATGCTCTTGTTAAGCAAATAAGATGGCACAGTCTGTCTTGATGAGGGCTTCTCAGGACCTGATCACTTGGTCATATATTAAAAGTCTAGAAACATGTCAGTAGGATGTGCTGTGTAATTAAAATCATGAAGTTGATCTGGATTATCGGCTTTGTCATTTGTGTCATCTTATAGTTAACAAAATGTAGGGACATGGACATATTAGCTGATATGAAATCGTTTTTAATAAAAGAGTTTTTGAGCAGATTATTTCTAGGATTGATGTTTAATAGTTTTAGTTTATCGTCTTCATGTATGAATATAGTGATGAATTGCTTTCGTGACCTATGATAGTGATTTTTTACGTTTGGATTTTTTGAACTTTTTATTAAATGTTCTTGCTTGATCTCTCTTTATCCTGCTCCTCCTACCATTTCGACAGGTAGGTGGTCTCAAATTTTATCTTAATTAAAGTTTTGACCATTCACAAGAAGTCATAATTGGTGGTTTGCAGCAAGACCTGCGAAGCTTGTTAAAGATACAGATATGACAGCCCCTTGTGGGACGACAGTTCTTTATCCCACAACCGGAGGGAACATTCATTGTTTCAGAGCCATAACTCCCTGTGCTATCTTTGATATCCTCTCCCCTCCATACTCGGCAGATCATGGGCGACACTGCACTTATTTCCGGAGATCTCCAAGAAGGGATCTTCCAGGTAATGAAATTTCTTTTGTATTATGTAATGAATAATGATTATTGCTTTTGGTTATGAATAGTTATCACATGTTTTTATTAAGTAACTTATTCTGCTGGTACTAGTTTTCATTCTATTTTCCTGTCTTGCTAAATGAAGGTGAACTCGAAGTGAATGGAGTTACTGTCTCTGAAGTTTCCTGGCTAGAAGAGTTTCAACCCCCTGACAACTTTGTGATACGAAGAGGGCATTACAAGGGTCCAGTTATTAGAACTTGAGAAATCTTGTTTCATGTACCATGCATGCATTCTAATGATATTGGCTCTTCATATTATGGGGAATAGAAGGGAAATTGTTCATGGGTTGTCAATAGCCTAGGCAATAATTTTTTTTGGGGCTATGTAATTTAGGCATTGGGCGTGTACATATTATTATACACCATTGTAGTCTTTTGATTTACTGACCTCACGCGTTAGTAGTGAGATAGTGACTGAAAGTTGAGAGACATCGAGGACGCTATTCTTGTTTGAATTTGTTGCTCAATGACAATAATCAGATAATGTCCTTTTGTTTATCGTTGTTTGAGAGCTGGGTCAGTTTGGGCGTTTGGTTCTTCTATTGTCTTTAGTTAGTGAAAAATATTTTCTGGGAGCAGGTGATTGAAGCGCAACACAGCATCAGGATCTTTAAGATGCTTACTGGCTGCTCTTTCCACACTTCCACTGCAGTGTTTGAGTAGATACTTTTACTTTTTCTTGAATAATATATATATATATATATATATTTGCTAGATCATTGAGTCATTTATTTCTCTTGAAATCTCTTCAATATTTATGTCTACACCCATCCTTCTTTAGGGATTGAGGTTCTTAATTATTTATAGTGACAATTTTGTGTTTATGATAAGGATATTTGAGATTTTTTTTTTGCTTATATGAGCTTTTTCAATTCTTCAATGTTAGGATTAGTTGCAAGTGGACTCTCCATTGGTTAGAGAAGATCACCAAGATTTTGTGATCCGCTGCCGCACTTATTCCAATCGCAAGACCTCGGGTCAAATTGATATTGATATATCGATTCGATCCTGGCTGGTGAAAGTAATTCTTTTTCGAAATTAAGTTGTGAAGCTAAACCATAGTTCAGTGGTTTCTGTTCCCTGTTGCATAATAATATATGGTTGATGCATATAGCAAACAACTTTTTTCCGCCCTTCAAAGCTTACGTCGAAAACCCTAGGTTTCTATAACTTGGTACGTGTCTCTAATTAATTATAAAGCGAATTGAGCAGATGATGGTTTAATTTCTTCTGTAACAACAAGACAATGCCTTTGCAGTTGAATTACACAAGTTTCATACTTGCATGATGGAGTCGTATATGATAATATGAACATGAATATATGATTCTAGAGAGTAGAGACGGATTGCCTCAATATATAGAAGCCTACCAAATGCCTTATCATTCAATATGGAGCTCATGGTAGGAAGATACTTGCAAAATTACTTGGTGTCGTTGACACAGTGAAAGGACAAGACAATGCCTAATGCTCTTTAGATTTTTCCTAACAGCCAATAAAACTATAAAGCAAATACATGGGGATAAATGGAGTGTATTACTGTTGTTATTACTATTAATCTTATTGGCACTGATTCAGTAGAAAAGGAAAAAAAATTAGTAAAATCTGGAGATGCATGTGACCTGCAACGCTATATCTATCCCTCTCCCTCTGTAGTGAGATAGCACATGGTGCCTATGTTCGCGGCGTCTCTTCGGCCATCGCACCTAGATTCTTATTCTTTGCACATATGGCTATCCAATTTTCACAGAATATCAAGATTAATTATTGTTATTTTTTTATTAATATGGTTATTCTTAGAATTGTCAATTATATATTACAAGAACAAAAGGGCAATCTTGAAAGAACTGATAGCTCTAGCTCAAACTAGCTAATTGTTTTGATTATGTTCATTTTCTGTTTGGTTATCTCTTCTATTTCGATCGATAAAATATTACTCATTGTGATGCATGTGGAATAATTGAATTGACCATATAGTCTTTGCATTAAGGTTTAGGATTTGAATATTACTTCAGAATAGTACCCAGGAATATTGAGCATCACATGTACCTCTTGTCTTCCCCCCCCCCCCCCCCCCCCTCTCTCTCTCAGAGTCTCCATCTCACCAAACTCACCCACCTCTAAAATACACATTCCTGATCTAACTTCATTAGGAAATACGCTTGCATTCACACAGCTTAAAGGCCAAATTTATGAACTAGGTGTCCTTAATATGAGAAAAACGCACACAACGTCATCCGCCTTTCCAGTATGGACACATTTACGCTCATTTTAAAAGTGACGAATCATAATAATAATAATAAAAATAATAAAAATGATAACATATGACATACCATTTATTGGACAGTCTCATGTAAATTTTTCTAATTTTCTCCCTTAAAATATCTAATAATATGTCTAGAATTGTTCACATATCGAATCATATTTATTTCAATAATAATTAACTAAATACTCTTGCACATATCGTATATATTCTTCCATTTGAATTGCAGTGTGAATGCAAACATATGAGTTGTAAATATTCAGAGAAAGATTCCTCGTTGCTTAGAAAATTTAATATTGAAAAGACTTCAACTCCCATGCACAAAAAAAAAAAAAAAAGGACAAGACATGCATGATTGTTTTTATATTTGGTACGTTACGTAGGGCTTAGAGAATTCCTCAATTTCTTAAAACTTAGCTAGCAGCTACTGCATGCATGGCACGAGACACAATTTCCTTTTCTCCCGCAAACTCATCTTCCCCATCAAAGACCCGTCTTATTAATTTAATCCTTCGAATATTTGTCTTCATTACTCACAAGAATCTCCATCTCTTTCTTATGTACAGTCTTGAGACACATAAAAAAATTGATGGCACCGATATCGAGTCAAATTTGATGGTCTATTAGCAAAAACCCAAATCCTTGAAATGATTCCTATTTGAGATTTCTCTTCCCCAGTAACAAAGAAGGCATTTTCTTCTGTGTCAAGACAAATTGCTCAAATTCTCTCAAAGAAGCCTTGGAAAGTAAAATCTTGGACGGTATGGGGAAAAATGATCTATGCATATGCATGGCTATAGTCTCTGATAGTTCCCAGAAGATCAAAAAGAGACAACCTCTGGCAATATATCTTAATGAAAAAGCTATTAAGATAAGCAAAAACTTGGAACAGGAAATCAGGGCTCCATTAATTAAAGATTTACTTGAAGAACTTTTTGCTCAAAAACCAGCAGTCATCATCGAACAAAACACGTTTTCATTTATTTATTTCATCTCAAGAATGAAAATGAAGTTTGAATCTTTTAATTAACGGTCAGAATTACAGTCAAACAGTTTAGTTAATGGTTATTACAAAATTTTGTCAGTCAATGGTGCCAGCGTTTTGGGATGTTAACATAGTCAGGACTCGGATCTGGCCTTCTGGACCTAATGAAAACCTAGTAACTAATAAAGAATGACCAACTACAGAACCTAAGGGCTAGAGCTATTATAAACTTGGATCTTCCTTTGTTTTAATTAGATATTATGCAATATTAGTAATGGTCCATGGGCAACGTTACTCACATTAAGGAGGGCGACAATATCGTATTTGTTACTATTTAGTTAGTTTACAACTATAATACTATTTACAGGATGTTAAAGAATTGCGCTACATTTTCAATTGCATACTAATGGTAAGTAAAACATCTAATTAGATCATTTCTTTTTTCTTTTTCTTTTTTTTTTAAAATAACCTTGTTAGGGCAAGTGATTTATTGAATAAAAATAAATTTGGTACAACTTAGGAGATATAGTGAGCCCTACCCTCAAAATATGTGTAGGATTAAAAAGAAAAAAAGCAGTAAACAGCGCAGTAGATTGCAAAATTGGCCAAGCTCTATCTGCAATATCAATAAAGAAAAATTACTACTTGACGTATATATGTTGTATGAAGAGCAGTTGCGAGCAATCTTAGTTATCTACGGTATATTTCCTCTCTTTATTGGTAAAATTAGTACTTTTATCTGGATCTATCTCTATATACAAGAAAACATGTTGTGTAATATTGTTTTTCCACTGAATACTGTTAATGAAAAAAATTAACAGCTAACCTTGTTTTTTTAACCTTCCGAATATCTAAATTGGATAGCTCCTCGGGTTCCCAGTGCCCTCATCAAGGATTTATGCAATAATATATTATGATATAGACTCAACCCTTTGAAGTTTTCAAAATTGGGACAAAACTGTCAAAGCGATAAGAACATATGTAACATAAACAAATATCATAGGAACAAACAATCAGAGCAATAAGACAGAAATTGGTTTGTTTAAATATATGGGTGATGGGACACAAAGTTGTTTATGCATGCATGGTAGGGTTCATTTGCTGGTCCTTCTCTCACACAGATGAGAGCTCACATATTCATATCATCAATCATTTTGTAACTAATTAATAAATAAAACTTTGATGGAATTAATTGATTACTATATAGTGACAAAACAAAGTATTGAGTCCTCAGCAAAGGTCAACTAAAGATTGATATAAGAGAGAGAGAGAGAGAGATTGAAAGAGATGGATAGCTGTCAAGATGGAATCATAACGAGAATGCCTCGAGATTTTACACGATTTTCAGTCCGAGAAGGTGGTCGTATTTTGTAATGTTGCTGTAAAAAAGTGTTAAATATATTAATTTTAGTGAGAAGAGGTCAATTTGATGCCCGACCATTGTCTACAATAACCATTATTTTATTTATTAGAGAAAGCACGTTAACAAAAATAAAGAAAATCATAAATTTGTTGACTAATGGTTATGAAGCTAAGTTTAATCTCATCACGAAAAAAAAAAAACCCACTTATAAAGAAATGAAGTTTTAGAATATTTTCAATACAGAAGGAAACAATAACAGCTCAAACCGGACTAAGCTTTTTCTCTTTCTCTATCTCTATCTCCCTCTATGTTTTTGTGACACTCTCTGTCTATTCTCTCAGTGCGTCCACAATTTTGATAAGCAAGTTTTGTACTTTTCACTTGGAGATCCATGATATACAAAGCTCCTTAATTTCTTTGATGGGTAAGTTGCGATCGGCCACTCCTTAATTTTAAATTACTTCTGGCTAGGCTGTTGCTAGGTCTTTGAGCAAATCTTGTATGCTGGATCCAAGGAATGCCTTGGATCAAACATGAAAGTTTTTTCAGGATTTGTTTCAACAATCAATAATTCCATATGCTATTGAATCCGCTATATGACTTATAAGCATCATCATAGCCAGTACACTGCCCTAAGATATAGCCATTTCCTCTGACATGTACGCTCTCTTAGTTTCTTGGAAGAGAATTTCATTACCATATATATTTTGTTAAGCAAAAATTTATAACATTTAGCATTGCAAGTACTTGAATACACTTTTGATTTTCATTTTTGATTTTTTTAATTTCCCAATAATTTTGCTTATGAGCTTCTTTAAATACAAAAGCAGGAGGTTTAATGACTTGTATGATTTTCTTGTCTTTCTCTATTTGAGACTTCAATGGTCTTTCGTTTTGTTTGTCTAATTGAAAGAGAAGAAATCAATTGATCTATTTTTGGTGTATATTGTTTTTAACTAAATTTCCAAATCTGCGTTATATTATGTTCTTAATTTGTATCAGCATCTAAAGTAATCCGTACTATTGTACCTTGTCGATGCTTCATTCTATTCATATCTAGTATATATTAATTCAGCACATATTGATTTGTCGTTCTTTTCCTTGCAAAATCACATTTGCCACAAGTTTTTAGTAATGATCGCAATCTCATTTCTCTTAATAGAATAATTTGCAAAAATATGCAACAAAGCATGGTTGCTTGTTATCATAAATTGATTTTGTCCATACAAAAGAGCATGATATATTTGTGCCCTTCAAATAGATGGATTGAATTATTATTGCTCTTTTTGGTGTTTATTTGTAGTTAATGGATGTTTAAACATTTAATTACTGAATTTCACAACGAAATTGACAGACAATTTGGATTGTTCTTTTTTCAACATATCAATTTTAGCTTTTAATTTATCCCTCCCCACATTTTCTAATTTATATTACAGATAGAGGTTTATGCCTAACCCCCCATCTCATTGGTGGTTTAAAAAAAAATTAGCTTTTAATTTGGTGGATTCATTGAACATGAATTCTCCAATCTACTGGTTTTAAGTTCTAATGAAGAAAACCAAGATAATTAATGTCATTTTGATGGCTGACAATTAGGGTTATCATTTAGAAATAAATGTGTTTGTTCTTTTTAGTGCACAAATTGCGCACACAAATCTTTAGGTCTTCGCGTCCATATTCTCATTTCATTGCTTTTTTAAAATTAAATCCTTATTTGTACTCCTCACTTTCCGTTCTACTTTATATATTGTGACAGTAATGGCACTGTGAAGAAGGAGAGAAGATAATCATCATATCGATGGAAAATGTGACTGACACGGTTGAGATATCCTCTGATGACAATAAGAGCAATGAAAGTGGAACTCAAGCATTTCAAAAGTGTTCATCATTTGACTTGAACGAAGAAGCAGCTATGGACGATGATGAGAATGATAACATCACAAATGTACCATACAATGATGGCACAAGTATTATAAGTACGAACACAACCACGGAAGGGAAAGAAATAATAACAATGGCTAGGCAATACGTTCGATCAAAAATGCCTAGGCTCCGCTGGACACAAGATCTCAATCTAGCTTTTGTGCGTGCTGTTGAGAGGCTTGGAGGCCAAGAAAGTGAGTTTACTTTTACGTATATATGTATATCTGCTTTTGTTGTAGAGCTTATGATATGATAATATGAATTAACATTGATCATTGTTTTCTCTTTCCATGTATGCGGGTACAGGAGCAACTCCAAAATCAGTTCTCCAGCTGATGAATGTAAAAGGACTAAGCATTGCTCATGTAAAGAGTCACTTGCAGGTAATAAGTTGAACGGACCTTAAAAGTTATCATACCTTACTAATAAATTTTCTTTCTTTTTAAATTCTTTATCTAATTATTCAAGAAATTTCTTTATTCAGATGTATCGAAGTAAGAAGCTTGACGCGTCCGGCCAAGGTAAATTAATTAATCTTTATACTACTACAAAAAAACGTTAGACGATGAGGGATTTAAAAGTCACACAGCTTTGAATCTCGTTGGGTATGCAGTTTTATCTAATAGGACAATGCAAGAAGGACACGACATTCTAGAAATGTATCGAAAACTCAATCAGCATGGGCGTTTTAGAATGGATAACAGAAACTACATGTCGTCTCCACTTCTCGAACAACCATGTGATTTCAAACCCTACTCTTCAAGGTGGTAAAAACTTGAGACATTTTTTTTTTTTTCCTTTTTTGTTTCTTTGGTTCATATTTTTCTGCCTATATGCAGTTAACTATTGACTCATTCTCTCCAGATACCATCCATGGGCTCCAGTTGGTCATTGCACTAGATATAATCCAATAATCTTTCAGAATGAGAAGAGGTGTTTTCCATATGAAACGATTGGAAATCAAGGAAAATGTAGAAACAATTCTCTGAGCATATCTTGGGATGGTTCTTGCATCAGTGATCAAGTTCAATATTCCAAGTTTCAGAATGCCTCTATGCTTGAGGTAAAATTTTAATTAATTACTTATATTGCTAATTTTTTTTTTGCCTATTTAAAATATTTAAGATTGATGATTTGTACAAACCAATCCAGGCTCAAGTTTTACAAGATACTGAAGCGGGGCAGCATGCACAAGAGATGAACAGTTGCAAGAAATTAAAAAGGTTGAAAGAGAATGATTGGTCAGCTGATTTGCAACTGAGTTTGTGCCACAACAAAGATGACAATGGTGTTGGAATGAATAATAATAATCAGCAGCAAAGCACAAAAGAAATCGACACGATACTTTCCCTTTCTTCTTGGTCGAGTCAATTGTGTAAAACACAAAGATTTTACCAAAACTGAAGACTCGGGATTTTCAATTAATGGATTGTAATTAGCCTAGATTTTGAGATGAGTACTTAGGATCTGACCATGTTAGTTAGAGAAGAGGAGTGAGATCTTTTAAGTACTTGTTTCAAAGGCAGCATGGATGTGTTGAAGTTTTAAAATTTTGATAAGTTGATCATTTTTGGTTGTTTTTCTTGCCGTTTAAAATTTGATTAATTTTTTGTCTGGATAATTGCTAATTTATTTTGGGGCAATAACATTATAAGAGTGTCATTTAGTCGAATTGATAAAATTTTTGTACTGAAAGTAAAAAATGAAAGGTTCTAACTCCACTCACATATATTAATTAATGGAGAGCAAATTGAATTTAGTGTTTAACATATAAAGAATAATAAGAATATTGTAAAAATAATTGTTACCACTCAGAGTTACTTTTCCTTCTTACGCACCTATTAGGTATTTTCAAAGAATTTTTAATAAAATGACATTACTGATCAAACAAAGAAAAGAAAAATAAACCGCACACAGTACTGAAGCTGATCATACATAAGCATACAACAACAAAGCCAAAATTTTTATTTCTTACTCAACTAAATATTAGTGCCTCAAGCTACACCTCCGCCACAGCCTCCACCTCCTACATCATGATGATGACCTCCTACTCTGCCTCCTCCATCTCGATAATCAACATTTGCATTGTTGTACCAAGCTGCATTATTATTATTTCCACCATGTCGGTTTTTCCTTGGTGCTGCCACAAGCCAATATGACCATTGTTATTATTGAGATTGATGCAACCACCATACAAAACAACGATAATCCCCCAACCCATCTGCTGTTTAAGAGAAGCCCATTACTCAGAAGTTACAGAGATTAAGAGAAGCAAGCTTAAGCAGTTCAGTAATGTCTGTTAAAGGTACCATGCAAAGATGTAAATGCTTGCTAATAAACTTACTTGTGCTGGTGATAACATAACTAAAAAAGATCTATCAATGAGAATTTTGAATGGCTTAGGCTCTGGCTATCTGGATCTAGCCTTAATTATCACTGCAAATAAAATTAACTACATATGATGATGCTTATGCTTTGTTATTAACACATGAGGCCAAACTTGAGCAAAATCAAGGTGCTAAGACTATGTTCAATGCCAATTATAGTACAATGAATGCTAATTACTCTAATATGAGAGGTAACTTTAGAAGAGGCTCATATGGTAATGGACATTATAGTCACTTTAGGAACAAAATATTTAATGTTGGTAGAGGCATGTTATGCAATTTCACAAGCCACCACCTATGAGAACCAATTTTCTTCCTTAACCTAATACGCAATCTAATGAATCAAATGAATCAGCTCCTATTTGTAAGATATGTCACAAGCAAGGACATACAGTTTATGCTTGTTGGCATAAATATGATGATAGTCATTTGCTTTCTGTTAAACACTTTGGCAGGGACAAGATGATGGGACCTAAGGCTGCTTATATGACTAACTTTGAACCATTTACTAGTTATGCACCATCTATTAAAGAACCTTATGTTGTTCCTCACTTAAACTATAATTCTATGTATTACTTACCTTATTCATTAGAAGAATTTATCACTTAAAACTTATGTTGCCAATTATGAACGACCTGCTAATGAAGGATGGTACCTTGATAATGGTGCCACACATCATTTGACCAACAATATAGTCAATATGCATGTCAGAGAGGAATTCATAGGCTTAGGTCAACTTGTCATTAGCAATGGACTAGGTTTGCCTATAATTCATATTAGTGATGCTTACTTTGGTTATAAAGATCTAATTAATATTGTATATACATACATTTCTTAAAGTTACGTTGTTAGTTTCTTTCATTACCAAGAATTTATTGAGTATCTCCAAACTAACAAGTGATAATAACATTTTTGTTAAATTTGTTGGTAATGTTTGTTATGTGAACGACTCTCTGAAGGGGCAAATGCTTTTGCAGGACCTACTGAGAAATGATTGTACAAGCTGATTCTAGAGTCATTTCAATCTCTCTCTTCTTCATTTATATGCCAATCTCCTTCTATTACACCATTATCAATGTTGTTTGCATGTTATTTCAATTCACATGTTCCAAATGATGCTCAAAATATATAATGTTACCTTCTTGTAATGCATCAAACAATTAAATTGTTCTTCTGCACAAATATTTTGATCATTCTAATAATCAAATATTAATGCATTTGCTCAAGAATGTTTGTTCTATTAATCTCTCAAGTAATTCAGTACAACAATCACTTGAACATATATGTGAGGCATGTGAGATGGGTAAAATTCACATGCTTCACTTCCCCATCACATAAACCAAGACCACTAAAGCCCTTGAACTTGTTCACACAGACTTGTTTAGTCTCTCAACTATTTCTTCTAGAGATGGTTATACCTATTGCATAAACTTTGTTGATGACTTCAGTAGATACACTTGGTTTTAACCTCTAAAACTGAAATAAGAAGCATTAGATGTCCTCAAATTGTTTAAATTACAGGTTGAAAATTAACTCAATAATACCTTTAAGAACTTGCAAATTGATTGGGAGGAAAATATAGACCATTTACTTATTTTTAAACCAATGTGGGATTATCTACATTCCTGCCCTTACACACATCACCAAAATAGATTAGTTGAAGGGAAGTATAAAAACATTGTAGAATTATGTCTCACCTTGTTAGCTCAAGTCAAGCTACCATTTAAAATTTAATGGGATGCCTTCTATATAGTTGTTTATCATATTAATATGTTACCTTCTACAATTCTGAAACCCATCACCCTATATTCAATCATAAACCTAATTAAAATATGCTCAAGTGCTTTGACTGTACATGTTATCCTTACTTGAGAGATTATAACAAGCATAAATTTGATTATCACTTAAGTAAATGCATTTTCATTGGCTATAGTTCTTTTCATAAAGGATACAAATGTATGTACTCTTTAAGTCAACTCCACATAGCTAGACATGTTATTTTTATAAGTCTTCTTTCCTTTACTCCACAAATTCCACCTTTAATTCCACTAAGTCACTTTTTTATTCAAATAAATCCTTTACCCCTCATAAGTATATCATTTTTTTACTTTACATATTATCACATTCTCAATTGAAAACAACTCACACGGTCCTAACTATGTAAGCTCCACCAGCAACAATTCTTAATATTAAGATAATTCTCCTCAAAATGACAGTTCACACTCCTTACCACAACCACATAAACCAAATATTTAGTCATTTACTCAACCTCAGTACCTATCACCTCAACTTATTCCTTATATACATGTATCAACAAATACACTACCATCACCTTTTACTCAACTGAATGTTCATCTTATGACTATTAGAAGCAAAGCTAGTATTTTCAAACTTAAGCCACATATTGCAACACTTGTTCATAAAGAACCTGATTCTGTGTATAAAGCCCTACAAGATCTAAAATTGTTTACAACTATGAAGAAGGAATATACAACCTCGATAAAGAATGGTAAATGGTCTTTAGTGTTAAGAACAACTTATCATAGAGTAGTTTGTAACAAATGTATGCATAGAGTGAAATCCAACACTGATGGGAGTCTAGCTAAATACAAAGATAGGTTAGTAGTTAAAGGGTTTCAACAAGTTGTATGGGTGAATTGTTTTGGAATATTTAGCACTGTGATAAAGTCAACTACTATCAGAGTGATATAAAATTTAGCTGTAATGAATCAATGGAAGATAAGACAAATTAATGTGAATAATGCATTTCTCAATATAGATTTGATGGATGAACTAGAGAGTTTTATTGATGTTGAGAAATCAGATTATATGTGCAAGCTTCATAAATCTCTTTATGGTCTTAAACAAGCTCCAAGAACTTAGTATGAGAAGTTGAAAAGATGTTTATTACAATGGGGATTCACAAACTCCAGTTCAGATTAATTTCTGTTCATAAAAAGAACCAAATCATCTCTGATTATGATTCTCATATATGTTGATGATATCCTAATTACATGACCAAATAGTACTGAATTAGAGAACTTTATTATTGAATTCAGTACAATAGTTGCTTTAAAGAATCTTCAAACACTCTCTTATTTTCTAAAAATATAAGTCTTATATGATGTAATTGTATCTACCTATCTCAGAAGAAATATATAAGTTATTTATTGCCCAATGCTGAAATGATTAATTGCAAAGGCATTGACACGCCTATGAGTACATGACTGAAATTACAGAAAAAAGCTTAAGGAAACTGTGGTCATTATATTAAAGATCCAACACGTTACAAAAGCATTGTTAGAGGAATGCAATATATAATACTAATAAGACCTGAGATTGCCTTTAGTGTACACAAATTAAGTCAATATATTTTTGCACCAACATTATGGCATGGAAAAGAGTCCTAACGTACTTAAAGGCTACTGAAGATTATGGACTCAAGTTTGTTAGAGATGGAGATATGAAACTTACACGCTTCACAAATGCAGATTAGGTTTGTGATCTAGATGACAGAAAGTATGTTGGTGCCAATTGTATTAACCTAGGTAATAATCTAATATCTTAGTCATCCAAGATGCAATCAGTCATTACAAGGTCAAGTAGATAAAGTGAATACTGGTCTTTAGCCTTAGCAAGTGCAGAAATAAGCCAGCTGCAATCATTATTTTCTATAGAGAGTGTTCTGTACAAAATTGTTTGATAATATAAGTACCACTGCGTTAGCTCAAAATCCAGTTTAGCACTCAAAGACAAAGCATATTGAGATTGACATGCATTTTATTAGAAACAAAGTGCTTGCAGGTGAGTTAAGTATTCACTATATATTAAGTGAGGAACAAATTGTTGGCATTATGACCAAACTCTCTCATTTATTCGTTTCAATTATCTAAGAGCCAAACTTAATGTCCTTCCATGTCCCTTGAGTTTGAGGCAGGGTATTAAAGTAGCTCATTACTCAGAAGTTACAAAAGTTAAAAGAAGCAAGCTTAAGTAGCTCAACGATGCCAAGTGAACAAAGGTTGTTAAAGAAGATTGATAGCTCAGTATGATTTGTTAAAGTTACTATTTGCATACACATAAATATATAACAAAATATAGCTAGCTTGTTAGCTAATAAATTTATATTAGTTACAAATTATTATTCACATGTAATCATATATAAGTATGTGCATGTAACTGGTTGAAGAATGAATGAAACTTCTAGAATTCACAATTACATTTGAAATTTTCTTTTAAGCCAAACAACATTTCTTAGTTTCTTTCAACTATCAACAACAGTAAGAAACACTTTACACACTCTCGACATTTCCTCAATCTCTTATTCCCCCTTTCACCATTATAAATTATATGATAAAGTTTTGCATTGTTGACAAAAATTATATGTGAAATGCACATGTGGCGTGCGTTAATATGACCACACAAAAATGATAAAGATCACCTTCATGTCCAATAATGGAATATGAATGTTCAAAATTCAAATTATGACATCGACTATTTTGCTTTTATACCATTTGCTTTTATACCGTAAAGGCTAAAAGCATTACGGTGTCCCTAAACCTGTATTTTAAATTCCATTTGTTTTTTCTGATCAGTACAAGTTTGTGACTACAACTCGTAATCTTGAATGATAAATCTAATCATGCAATAGTACTTATGAAATGGTTTAGCAACCATAGCTTGTTAATATATTTGATCATTAAATTGTCACTAGAAGAACTTGCTGCAACTTTTGCATTCATCATGGTTCTGATCATTATTTTGTCATTAGAAATTATTGGGATCATTTATAGACAAATACAGATTCAATTGATATCATGGGGCATGGGCAAGATACAAAGGGCCTTGCAGCTGTGGGCTCAAAATGAATAAAGTTATTTGATATGTTGCATAATTGCAAAAATAAATAAATAAAATTATTGATATATTGCATAATACGAAGTATTAGCCTTCAAAAATCAACATAAAGTGTGTTATGTTTTTCCCTTATAACCTTAATAATTTGAGGATTTACCCCATATTTTTTGCATAACTCTTATATAAATTTCTCTCAATGAATTTCTTACAAAAGAGTAATAATAACTATTTGAATTTCTTAAAAAAAGTAATAAATAATACCTGTCCATTTGCAGTCCTTGTGAAACTAGATGTGTCATGTGTATTTGTATGCTTTTTATGGCAACTTTAGTTTTTTCACAGTGCAATCCAGGGTCGGTTTTGAGGGATTTTGGACCTTAGGCCAACTTTTTAGGCCTTTTTATATTCAACAGCGTCGGTTCTCTCTTTTTTTTTTTGTAAAAGGAAGACTCTAAAGAATAAGAGTTAGAGGGACACAAAATGGGGGTATGTCACCCCATACATATCCGAATATAAAATAGAATTCAATCCTAATGGGACATAATTAAAAAAAAAGCACTACAACAAGCATACGTAGCAAGGAAATTGACCGCTGAATTGGCTTCGCGGTAGATGTGATTAATTTGAAGACTCCAATCCCTCCTCATGAGCTCCTGAATCATCTGGATTATAGCCGAAAGGTCATTGACATAAACATTATCCTCTTTTATATGCAACATAAAATCATTCAAATTATTTTTCTAAATTATACAAGCCATGGGTCAATACAAAAAATAAAAATAAATTAAATTTACAAAAAGAAGAAGAAGAAGAATTTAAAATAGCATAACTAAAATAATAGCACCTGAAAAATTGACTAGTTGGAATGAATATGTTTTTTTTAAAAGAGATTTCTATTAATTTAAAGAAGATAACATATACATAACTTGTAGAGGGTAGGAACCCTTCCATATAACAGTTTCACATTTCTCTAAAGTTAATTTAGCTAGAGAATGGGCAATGGCATTACAAGATCTATGCATATACACACAACTAACATGATCGAAACTTTCCTTTAATTTCAGAATTTCCGATACCACCTCAAAGATCTCGGATCTGATGCCCTGCCTGTTGTTTACTAAGTTGACTACTTCTTGCGAATCTGACTCCACAATTAAATCTTTCACCACCTGCATGCCCAAGTTGGAATGAATATGTTGATTACACTTTTCCTTCTTCATCATCATACTCTTTTGTTTTCAAATAAATAATAGAGAATTTTAGAAAAGTAAGTCTTTACTAAAAAGTTATGGATACAATAAATATTATAAAAATTTCATGAAACGTTTTGATAAGTTATTTCATTAGCTGCTCCGAAA
The DNA here is from genome assembly GCA_029618585.1 of Citrus australasica. Classification (NCBI taxonomy): domain Eukaryota; kingdom Viridiplantae; phylum Streptophyta; class Magnoliopsida; order Sapindales; family Rutaceae; genus Citrus; species Citrus australasica. Next base: position 7,236,540 of record JARCIV010000002.1, on the reverse strand, counting down.
AGTATTACAACACCCATCTTAATGATTTAGAGAATGAAATTAGCATTATTTCAATTATTATTTGTATAAAATAAAATTATAGATGAATCAGAATGATCCTTTTGGACATAAGATATCGAATGAGGGCTTAATTGGCCTCAAATTTATCATAAATTAAAAATGGGACACCTCAAGAATTTGGCTAGCTTGTTAGTACATGTTTGGCGCACGGCTTTCAGGGGGTATGGGTTGTACAAAATTTTCAAAATCATGTTTGGTGCAGAAAATCAAGGGGAGGGTATGTATAAATTAATCAATTTTGGGTGGCTTAAAAAGACCCGTTTCAATTTGTCAAACTTTTAAATTTCAAAAATTTAAGTTTCAATTTGTCAAACTTTTAAATTTTAAAAATTTAACTGTAAATCTACAGTGAATGGGAGCTATGTTTCCAGTGATTTTGTATCTTTGTGTAGAATTTGAAAAAAGAATTCCAATGATACTAAATATGACCTAAACAACAATGTTTAAAAAATTTCAGTATGTGGTGGTCAGTGGCGGCCAATGGTTGCTACAGGTGATCAATTTATTTTCTATTATTAAATTTAAAAAAATTAGTTTAATATAATCTCATAATATAAAATATTAAAATACATTCTATACTTAACACCAAACATGTGTTAATGTATTATTTAATATATTCCAATACGATACAATCTATCCAGTACAATGCGATGTACTAAACACACCCTTAAAATGGTAGCATATATATCCACGGAGAAACTTAATGAAAAAGTTGTTTCATAGTTGCCCTATACTTGAAGATTTCTCAATCGAAGTTGTTCTCGAAGGTTTTTATGAACTTTATGGTTGGTGACTTCTAATATCATTGTGCCAACTCTCTTTAGGCTGAACATTAGGTTGTCCTTGTCAATGTGTGTTCTCGGGTATTCCTGGCACTAGTTTGTGATTTCAGCCGATAATCTTGAATACCTTAACATTGAAGATGATTTCTCTTTTAGGGAAGGTATATATGGATGTTGGATATTGCCTAATAGAATTTATAGTTGTTGATGTCGAAAAACAACCTCTACGATTGAATTTTTTTTCTGGAGAATAACAACACGAATCCACACTCCAATGTTAATCCGATTTCAACCTTCTGCACCTTCCAACCATAGAACACGGTTAGGGCATGACGATAGGGTTTTTGGCGCAGATCCTCTGATATTTAAATCAAATGTTTTGCGTATAATGAAAGAAAAATGAAAAAGAGGAATCACAAATAAGTTAAAATTTAGGTATTCTTTGGTGGAGGCGTTGTAAATGTTATAAAAAGTAGAAAGGCTTTAATATTGGTAACTTGTAGAATTTTTTGGTTAATTCTGCTATCCCCCACCTCTGATACTCTTTTTAGCTTAAATAAGCTCTTGATTGTGGTTGGTTACCTCCTTAGTTTCAACCCATTTTCTTGAGCAATTGCAGTTGGTTGTCAATTGAAGACAGTTTAAAAAGTTGTGGTACGTAATCTCCCTAAGATATAGGCCACGTTGTCCTGACAAATGATTTTTCATGTCAAGCTAACACATCCTCAAATCAGACAAATGAGTTTTCAGGTTGAACTACTTCACTTTTAGATCAAATTGGTAGATTTTCATGTCGCTCATATAGATTTAAGGTTGCATTTATAAACCAAGTTGTTCACATAAGCTTTAGGTTATAAACCAAGTCATTCACGTAGGCTCCAGGTTGTACTTATAAATCAAGTCGCCAACATAGGCTCTTGGTTATGCTAATGAGGTTTGCTCAACGGTAGTCAGTTTTGAGTGGGTTAGGGTTGACTATATTTCTCTGAGCTATTAGAAAAATCCAACCCAAACAATAGTCTATGGAGGTAAAATTCGTTGAGCAATGGAACTTTTGAGAAGAGCAAACCAGACAAAGTTTTTTTTTGTCATGAACCAGAGAATGTGTCGTGTTGCTTGTTGCTACATGTTAAGGAGATACAGACGGAAAACATGAGGGGAGAAAGGAATGAGTTGGATATGATTTGGTACTTGATGAAAAATTTTGAAGTGTTGGGAAAATTTTCTTTTGATATTTCTCCTTCAAAGAAAAATTTGCAGCAAGAAATTCTTATGTTTCCAAGGGATTCCAGGACTTGGCAAAATTGAGTTTCTTTGATATGCTTGTAAAGGGAATCTTGGATGATCACCTCATTTGCAGTTTTTGTTTTCTGGTCAGCCAATCATATAATATATCTCCCTTCGAAGCTGTGAATACATTCACTTTTATTTTGTGAACAGAATCTAACTTTTGAGTGAAAGAATATTTTGTTAACTCTGTTTTTGCTGTAAAAACAATATAAATGTAACTTTTGGTATTGTTAATTGCTTTGACGTGTTCTATGCAAACATGAAAAATAAAAAAAATGTTTTATTTCCATGTTCTTGTTCTGAATTTTGCCAATGGTGATGCGTTATATCCCTTACATGTATATAATATATCCATGCTTTGGCATGACAAGAAATTTAAGAAGTGAGGAAGTCAAGAGAGTCAGGCATTGACTAGTAGGAGGCAACCAAAACGGTTTGTTGTGCATCTACAATTTCATGTCAAAAAATTTAAATTAATTTTTTAACTTCTTACATTTTTTAAGATTTAAACTTGGGTAAAACCCATTTGGTTAAGCCTTCGAAATCTCAATTTAACTTAAGTTGAATGATTAATATATGACACAAAAATTACGTATATTCATTTGTGTCATAAAAAAAAAATTTAAACGATGAAGGATATCCTAAATACCCAGGTTATTTAAATTTCGTATTTAAAACATGTTAGAGCAAAAGTAATATTCAGATGAACGACATGTAGAACCTGGGCAACTATAATAGTATGGTGCGATCGACATGAAAAATTTACATTTTTTGGGGGAGAAAGTAAGGAGAAGCATGTTAGGTATTGGGTACATGTCTTTGTTCATCATGTCAATGAAATTTTATAGTGCTGGTCGTCGTGGGCTGACTTTTAACGTCATCGTGCCAACTCTTTTAAGGCTTAGCGTTAGACTGCTCGTTTCATGGTGTGTGCTTATAGTTTATACACGCACAAGTTCGTGACTTCGGCCCGTAATCTTGAATATCTTAACATTGAAGACAATTTCTTAGGACGCTTTGTGGTGAATGAAACACCATTTCAAGCAAGGCATTTTTCCACATTGGATATTACTCTGCACAATTTATAGTCTATGGGATAAAGATAGTCGTGCAATGCAACTTTTGAAAGGAAGAACACATGCAAAGTCTGTCATTAACCTTTCGCACGATGGCTATAATTCTTCTACCATCACATTTTTTCCGGCTATCATTCTTTTAAGCTACTTCACATCTTGCATACTGTAATTTCAAATATTCTAGGGAAACAATATTTTGTTTTGGCATTTGTTTTAACAGTTGTTGAGTTGTGTCTTACCATTTTCTGTTAAAGAGGAGTTACTTAAATTTATAAGTGGGATCGATAAGTAAGGCTACTCTTTTGAGTTGGATATCTAGAAATTCTATGCCAAGTCTTCTTAAAAATTGGTATTAAAACCAGAACCTAATAGCCAAAATGTGTTGGTAAGGCAACTTAAGTGTGTCGGACGAAAAAACAGGGATCCGGTGGTAGTTTTGTTCAAAGGGATATTGTTGAATTGTGTCTTTTATTGGCTAGTAAAAGAGAGTTACTTAGGTTTATATTTAATATAGATTACTCCACCTTATAAGCTAGTTTATTGGGTAGCAGTATTCACTAATATATCATTCCATAATTATTATTTTAGATTTCTTATTTGGCTGTTATCGTTATTATCTTTGAATCTGGAGTTGCTGCTACACTTTCTTAATAGCTCTCCAAATTTGCAAGTCCTTATTGTGAAGGTGAGCCAATAAATAATAAGGTTTTTAATTGAATAGCTTTTTCTTCTGATATATTTTATCATTATCTGTTTATAGGAATACCCTGAATGCAAAGATTGCACTCATCACAAGAAGTTTTACGTGTGTGATCGAAGAATGTATGATCCTGGAGATGTTGATTGTGTTGAACTAAAGAATCTACCATGTAGCCTGTTGTTGCGTGTTGAGGAGATCCAGATAAAAAACACGAGGGAAGAAAGTAATGAGTTGGAGGCTATCAGGTATGTGTGGAAAAATGATGAAATGTTGTAGAAGTTTTCTTTTGATATTTCTACTTCAAAACAAAATTTGCAGGAAGAAATTCTCATGTTTCCAAGGGATTTCAAGACTTGCAAAAGTGAATTCTTTGTTCTGCTTGGTGAAATCTTAGAGAATCACCTGATTTAAATGTTTCTATATTTGGTCAGCCAATTGTAATACTCGTGTAGCTTTTTAAAGCTGCGAATGTATACACTTTCGAGTTGAAGAAAATTCAGAAATCTTGTTTTGTAGACAAACTCTGTATAAAATGATACTGATGATGTTTTGTTAGCTGTGTTTTCTGTTGTGAGAAGAATATAAAATGTAACTTTTTGTACTCTTGATTACTCTGATGCGTTTCAGGATTCTATGGAAATATGAAATAGAAAAATGCTTTCCATTCTTGCTATTGTTGCAGCATTTTGCCATTAGCGACGTATTCCGGGTATGTAATACATACAATCGAGGTTTCGGTATGGTAGATCTAGATACATTTGAGTTTGTGTGAAACTCGGCTACTGGCTCTGAAAGGGTTGCAATTCTGTTTAGTCATTTACATTGAAAAGTAACAGAGACCAACAGCATGTGAGTACAAGATAAATGTAAGTGGAGATGTATACATCAACTACCAAAAAGAAATAACTATCAACAACAGCACAGAAGCCAAATCCAATAACTAGAATAAATAGAAGAAAAGAACCAAGAGCTCTCTAGCCATTTTTGAAATATTTTTCACTTCCTCTAGCGGCTAGCTGTGTCGATGATGAAAGAACAACTTATGTATGCGTGACATTGTGCATCAATCAATCAATTAACTGAAAATTAGATGAAGCTTCAAGTACTTGAGGTTTGATTTGAAGTTTCAAGCATTTTCACTGTAAATATTCTTTATGAGGGAGTTATCGAATCAAAGTAACCGTAGAAAAGTCATTGATTGTCAGTTGATAAGTCAGCCCAAAATGTATTCGATGAATTGGCAATATGTGAATATGATTTACTAAAACGGAGCTGTGTTGGGTCAATTTCTAAACATTTTGCAAAATACAATACTTATGATTCTTCAACAGAGAATAAACTAAAAATAGAGTTATTTAAGTCGATAAATATCACAAACCAGCACGTTGTGCGTGTATATATATATATATATATATTTTTTAAACTGATTAAGCATCAGTTGGTTACTGTATTACAGAGATATATACAACTGCTATGACAGCAGGGCATTACACTGATAATTACAATCAGATATATATACATAGGACTTATATTATGACATTTATCCTATGTTACATGCCCATCCAAATACCCCTCATAGAAGAGGGATGCCTCTACTCCACTCGCATTTCGCAAGGGAGAAAGACGTTGTAAGAATGCTCCGCACAATTAAATTTAATTGAGGGAGCTTTTGAGTCTGTGGAGACTCGAACCATTGCCCTCATAGTCATACTTAACTTTGGTGTTAGCTTATTGTATATATGTTGTGGTTGATTAATATATCTCTTTGGTGATTGATTTATCTCAAAGTTTTGAGGGCAATGGTCCACCACTGGGCTACAAGCCCAAGTGACTTATATAAATATACATGAAGAGATAAATCAATCACCAAAGAGATATATTAATCAACCACAACATATATACAATAAGCTAACACCAACAATTAACTGGATTGGTAGGCTAATTAATAGAAAAGAAGAGTTCTGTATGCTCATTTTATTTATCTGCATGTACTTTTCTTTTCAATTCCCTTATTCTTCATCATACCACACCACCCCCGCCACAACCGCCGCCGCCGCCTCCACAACCTCCGCCGCCGCCGCCGCCGCCACCACCACATCCACCACCTCCTGCGCCACCTAATCCTCCCAGTCCTGCTCCTCCGCCAACAAAACCGCCATTTGTTCGAAGTTTCTTGGGGCCGCCGTCATCACCACAAGCGAATATGACCATTGATATCATTGAGAAAGAAGCAACAACCATCCAAAGCAAGAAAATTCCCCCAAAGTTGCTTTCTGCATGAACTGCAGCAGCAAGAACCAAGAGCTCTCTTGCCATCTTTGCAATCTTTTTTCACTTCCTCTAGTCATGTAGATGATGAAAGGACTACTTAGATAAATACTAGATTACATTGTGCCTTACCAATCATTATTGGATTGAATACTTAAAATTCGAAGCGTGCCGAATGGCCACATATTTTAAGCCTAAAATTCAATGAAATTGACAATTAGAAATGTCGTTGTTTATCCTTTAAAGCAGTGGTGGACCTAAACGTGGGCTAGACCGGGCTGTAGCCCGGTCTAGTTAAGAAAAAATCATTTATACCCCTTATTTTTTATTAATTTAGTAATATAATAGAGTTTTTATTTTATTTTTATATATATCCCTAACTTAATAACCTTTATGTTTTCATCAATTTAGTATAATAATAGAGTTTTATTTTATATTCAAATACATCCCTAACCAATTACCCTTATTTTTGCATCAATTTAGTATAACAATAGGGTTTCTATATTATATTCAAATAGGTCTCTAACCAATTACCCTTATATTTTCATTAATTTAGTATAATAATAGATTTTTTATTTTATATTTAAATATGTCCCTAATTCAATTACCCTTATGTTTTCATCAATTTTTTTTACAACAATAGAGTTTTTATTTTATTTATAAATATGTCCCTAATTCAATTATATTATTTTCAATTGAATTTAGTTTATTATTGAAACCTTGACTAATAATACTTTTACAATTTGAAAGGATAGATAAATTTTTAATTATTTAATTTATTAAGTCTGGTAATTTGGTATTTCACTTCAAACAAAAAAGTTTTACTTGCAATTTTTAATTGATTGTAATTTCATGTATTGATCTATTTTAATTTGAAATTCTTAATTAATTTTTTAATCCTTATATAATTACATGTTATTATGGGTTGTAATGTCAGATTCTATAATTGAAAAATATTATTTTCATATTTGAGTTGCCTTTTATTTTCTATTTTTTTTATAATTATTTTCATATATAGTACATATTTAGAGGGATAAGGTTTTTAGTGTTCCTCTTTATTTAATGTATTTATTTTTACATATAAATTTTTATGTTTCCTTCAAAATATAAATTTTAAAATTTAGCCCGGGATAATATTAAGTCCTGAGTCTGTCTCTGTTTAAAAGTCAGCGTAAAATGCAGATGAGTTGGCAAAATGTGAATTTTTCTTTAATATTCCATTAAATTAAGAAGCATAAGCTCAGGGAAATTATCTATACCTGTTGTATAATTGACCTAGGTTACTAAATAAACTCCTCATACTAATTAGAAACACAGAATATAAACACTTGGAAGGATCAGAAAGTTAAAGTGAACCCGACATGGCAAATGAGATGTCTTTTATTAAATATCCAAGCATCTGCAGGCTCCGAACAACCAATCATCTTTGCCTGGAAAGCACCTATCGTTATTGCATAGACAGATCATTTTGAAAGCAGCAATCTTTTACTTAAAAATAAATAAATAAATAAATAAAACTAGTAATAAGCCATGGAATAGTTTAGTGCTTTCCTAAATTATGTCAAAAACTTTGTGAAAGAAGCGTTAATTTTTTAAGAAGAAAATATATCACAAAATACAAAAAGCAAAATAAATCAAGTTCTCAATTACTCTAAAGGATGTACAAGAAAATGACTAAAAGTCTTATTGTTAAAAAAATGTCGTAGTTATAGTTACCGTTAAAAAAAATTAACCTAGGTCAATTATAAGTCATAGCTGTTAAAAAAAATTATTTATTAAAAATAAGTCATTGACTCGTAGCTTAATCCAAAACTGATTATTTATTAATTAAAAATAATGTTAATTAAAATATTTATTTAAAATAATTTCAATTTATTAAAAATAATTTTAATTAAGTCATGGCTACTGTTAAAAAAAATGTTGTGATTATAAAGGGAAAAAGAGAGATACTTACTTATTGTTTGACTAAACAAATCAAAATCGAAAACACATCCAAACCTGTCAATATTTTTGTTGATCTTATCATTTTACTTTTGGTGGTTCTTTGATGTTGGGAATATGAATACATTTGGTTATTTAATTAATTGAATAAGTTTTTAATCATAGATAATTGAAAAATTAAATCTAAACGTATTAGAAAGAGTAAGGGAATTCTCATAATTTTCCAATTAATTCCAAAAAAAAAATTCAGAGTTAATTGAAAAATTAAATGCAAAAAACATGATATATATATATTAATTTAATTTTTAATAAATTTAAAAAATTGGAATTAATTAAAAATTATGACAATTCTCTTGCTATTTGATATGACTCATAATTACTATTCAATATAAGAGTATTTAGTTATAATATAATCTAGTGAGTTCAGGTCGAATCACAAGGAATCCTTAAATCTATTAGTTAATTATCAAGCAAAAATGAATTGCAGAAAAACAATTAATAGAGACCGATATAGAAAAATGCTATAGTTATGCAATCTACTCTTGATTTTCAAATTATGGTCATAATACTCTCATATTTTATTTTTTATTTCTTTTACCAATTAATTATTAATTAACCATTAATTTATATAGATAAATAGGGGAATCAAGTACCTAATGTGTCATAGTTATATTGAAGTGACGACATTATGAAAATATTCCATATAGATTCAAGGAGATCTAAATCTAAAAATTAACATGACATAAAAGTAACTGGTAAAAAAGAATACAAATTATAAGCATATAACAAATAAAATAAATTTAAAACTTACTTGGGAGAGTAATTAATTCCACATTTTAATTCTTTAAGTTTCACCTTTCATCTCAGTTTAGAAAATTTAACTACTCATATTTAAAAAGAAAATACTCATTTTATTTAATAAACTTTGTAAAGTATAGTACAAGAAAATTGAAAATAAGGGAAAGAAAATAGATTTTTTTTCTTAAAATTAACTCTAGATTTACACCCAAAATGTTGATCCCTAAAATCCAACACACAATTCTCTCTACTTTTCTTCTTTCTCCCAAAATCTAGCACACTCTCAATTGTAAGAGCTCTTGCCTTTATATAGGCAAATTTTGCGTGATCAAGTGTAGGTATTTACATAATTTTTGTGAGCTTAAATCACAATCTTACAATGAGAATTAGTAATTCAATCAAAGCATCTTAAATTGCAATCATTATGATCATTAGATTTAACATAACTAATGGCTAAAATTGAAGTCAAAGTTTAAGCCTCCTTTTGTTCATTTATCAAGGTGGTTGAACTACCAAATTTGGTGTGCTAGATCTAGTATAACAAAGAGCACGAAAGCTAAGACACATGGCATCATCCCAGCCACTCAGAAATAATAACGAATCAAAGGGTTAGAATTCGTCCAAAGGCTTTTGAACCTCTAACATCTAAATTTCACGTCCGTTTTCCCGATTGAAGCACCATAATTTTAGGATTTTCCTGCAAAACACAAAAATTATACTTAAAAACAAATAAATTAAATAATTCATAAAAAGTTAGAAATTTATAAATATAATGAAATCATTAGTATTATCAACATTGTAAGTGAAAAATAATAATTTGAATTTTTATTAAATGTACAATTTTTAGTGTTAATCGCTATTTCTCATAATTCTAATTTAATTTTTAATTAATTAATTAATTAAAGTTATTCATATTATCAATGTCAAACAATCATCAAGGGTAAAATAGTAAGATTAGAAAAAAAATTCACAATCAGGGAGATTGGATGTGTTTTAAAACATATAGGGGTTTCCAATTAGTTTAGTCAAACAATAGGGGGATTCCACTCTCTTTTCCTAATTATAAAATAAAAGTTAATTGTGTAAGGTAAATTTGGCTTTTAAATAATAATTTTAACAAATATAATAAAATATTATATGTTTTTCATGAGTCATGATACAAGTTTTGGAATAAATCAACTTATTTTTCAAATTATAAAGACAAGTGTCTATCAACCACTTGAAAATTATAATTTTGAAGTTATAGCTGCTCAACTACAATGCTAACCAACCTCAACACTAAACAGACTCTATTTGGAACTATTATACAATAGCTATACCTTTTAACCCTAGAGCTGAAAAGTGCAAGTTTCAATTGTGACTTAGACGTTAAGGTGATTTTAGAGTTTTATCCAAAAGTATTTAATGGAAAATCTACATAAATTTTACTATTTTATCAAAATTATTCATATATATCATCATTATCAACTTTTATTATTTAACAACCATAAGTTACATTTGATTGTATTTGCAACTTTTAAGTCAAAGAAATGTCAATTTGACTATATAAAACTAGACTAAACAGAAGAGAAAAAGAGAAAACAAAATAGTTATGTTTTTTTAGCCTAAAACATGGATCAATCAACCATCAAAGAGAGTTATTATACTTCAATCAACCATCAAAGAGAGATAAATCAACCACAACATGGATCCAAGCTAAGCTATGTATATCTAACTCCAATAACTTGAGTAAACAAAAAAGAAGGTTACATGGTCATATTTTTTTTTCCCTGTTATCCTTATTTGCTTTTTCCTTATTCTTCAACAATTAGGCCCAACAATGCAACAACCCCATCCATATCAATAGCAAAACCTCTATCTCAATTGCCACTCTTACATCCATGGCCGGAAACAAATATGATCATATATATCATTGAGAATGAAGCAACAAGCATGCAAAGAAAGATGATTCGCCGAAAGTTGTTCTTGATATTGCTGTTGCGCTTTGAATAATTGCCACATTTGCAAACTTGTCTTCAACCTAGCTTTTAGTCCATGGAAATGAAAATTCTATGAATGAATAGTTGGAATTTTGATTTGAAGATTCAAAGCCTTGCATTAAAAATTACAATGGCATCTGAATGAGTTTGCTTGCATAGACAAAGAATCAAGATCAAGCAAAAAGTAAGTCATCTAATTGTTGGGTATTGCACATACGTCACTTTGATGAAAAAACTTTGACAAATGTAATTACTTTTTACAATTTATATAACTCATAAGTAACTAGAATCATGACCCAGGTTTAGTTCCAGAATTAAAATCCAGGACTAAAAATTTAGGATTGAAATCTGGAAGGAATTTGCATAATGTTGCATAGTTTTACAATACTGTAACCTCATCTCGAAATTTAATCTCCATTTTAACCCTTTTTTGTGCTAAAACATTAAAAAAGATTGTCTTTTGATGATTAGGGGATGACTAAAAAACTTCTTCTCAGGGTATGTGTGGAGTGGGAAGCTGTTTCAGGGACCTACAAAAAAAAATGTCGTCACTTCAATATAATTCTCTTTACCTATAAACTAAATCTTTGTTAAAAAAATGATATAATTATGTAAGGTAAATATGGCACTCTAATAATCAAGTTAGACTAGTGCAAAAATTAAGGTAAACCCTCAGATAACTAGAGAGCTGTGGTGGATAGAAGATGAATCACGAAGAAAATGCCCTTTACCTATAAGCTATATATTTTTATACAAGGTACCCCTAAGGGCTTTCTTGAGTTTATTTGAACACTTGAGAGAGATCTATTAGTCCAGCCCCTTCCCATGTAAAGGTATAATAGTACTTATACGTTGTATTCAAATACTGGAGTCATTGGGATATTTCTTTTTGTTGGACAAGTGTAGTCTCTGATTGATGGCTTCTTTGAATTTGATAGAGACCATGATCACTTTACAGGTGTTATGCTCTTTGAGACAGAGAAGTCAAGCGCTCTTTGATCCTTAGAGACTAATTACACCTAATGTCTCTTTTAGACTACTAAGGTGTTATCCTTTTCAAAGCAAGTAATTGTTTGGATTTGCTTAGAGAGAAGGGTATTTAGTTGGAGTAAGCTCATTGGTCCATGGGTTAGTTATCTAAAATGTGATAAAAGCTCCGTCACATTAAGGTTATGAGATAATTGAGAGTTGGTTTTGGGGGAGAGTAGAGAGAAAAATTCTAAAACTTACTATGGTGTAAGTTAGCTTTGTAGTCCATATTCTCTTTCTTCACCTATTGAGTTTTGTTTTAAATACTTTCCACATTCCTAAAGAGCCCTAAGACCTTGAGCAATGAATTAAATATGTCCTTCCTATGATTGGAGCTTCGTTATTTTTTCATTTTCTAACACAAATCGCATTTTTGCATAAACCTCTAAAATTAACCATCAACATGGAACACTAGTAATGCAACTTAAGAGGGAGTGTAAATTGGGTTTCTAAAATTTATGCAGTGCTTAAATAAAAATTAATACAAATATAAAATAAATTTAAAAAAATAATTAATAAATAAAGCGATCAAAATATAAAGAGAGAATGGAAGAGCGAATTAAACACATAAATTATTACGTGGTTCAATCAAACCCTGCCTACGTCCACGCTTCCAAACTTGCAGTGCCTGAGGATTCCACTAACCAAGAATCCAAAGCTTCAAGAACTTACAATTGGCTTCACAAGTGTCAATCAACCTTTACAACAAGAGATTATCTCAAATCTCTTAACCCCAAGCGTTTTTCACACTTACAATCACTCAAATTTGATTTTAAAATAAAGATTGCAAAGAGTTACCCTCACACAATGTATGTGTTATAAATGAAGGCTCAAAGTGTGATTTATGAAACAATGACAAGTTTAAAACTCAAGAGAGATTGAATACTCAATAGCAAGCTCAATGATAATTGTAGAATCCCATTATAACTTAAATTTGATTGAGCCCTTTTATACTTAGAGTTCAAAACTAGTCGTTGTTGACTTTCTACACATAATTGGATCGTCATTAACTTCTGTCGGATCACCGTTTTGACTTGAGCAAGTGACCGTTATGCCATAATTTCAAATCGTTGGATTACCGTTTTCTAGACGTCGAATTACCGTTACTGTCTAGTGACCTACAAGAAATGGTCTACTTATCATTTTTTGATAAACGGTCTGCTGTTAGCATCTAGAAACTAAACTTTAGTTCTTTGTGATGTCGGTTGGCCGTTTTCCCGTTAGCGGTTAGCCAATTTTATCTAGAATTGATGAAATCTTGCCTCAAGATAATCAGTTAGCCATTTTATGAGTTAACAGTATTCCTCCTACTTTTAGAAAGTTATTCTATGCTCAAAACATTATATGACTCAAGTATTTTGATCCGATTAGAGAAAAATTAATTAATTTTAATACGTGTTTGTTATCATCAAAATTATTATTATGAAAACATACTTGTCAACACAACAATAAAAAAATTTTCACTAGAATCATTCTTAACAATTTTAATTAATATACTCCTTTATTATATTACCATTCTTCAATCTACCCCTATAAGTATGAAAGCTTAAATTTACCCCCCAAATACCATTTTCTTTTAGTTAATTTTAACGATCGAAAAGGTAAAATGTATTTGTATATTTTGTTAACAGACAACTCACTAATAAGAAGTCAAAACATGTAAATTAATTTCTACAAAACCCAAATGTTTCAACAAATTTCAACATACATTCAAACATTTAAATAAAGTTCACTTTGCACCCGAATTGACAATTTTCGTTTTTTTAATTAGTTAATTTTTTAATTACAGAAGCATTAAAAAGATACTTCTTTTTAAAATAAGAGAAACAAATTTCTTTTTCACTTTTTTTATTTTTTAATTTTCTGGTTAATTTTTAACCTTTTTTTGATCTTTTTTTTTCCCATTTTATGCTTTCTTCTTCATCTTCTCCACACTTCCTTTTCTTCAAGATTCATAAAGCCATAGTAGCAATTAGCAATGAAGATTTGGAGTCACACGATGATGCGCCAATGCCACTGTTCCAAATCTTGGCCCATTTTCTCCTTTAAATAAACCCGAGCTTCTTCTCTAATTCACCAATAAACCTTAAAACCAAACTAATATTTGAAATCATCAACATGCATTTGCTTGATTCATCGTATGCTTGGCATGGCCGCTCGCGGCCATGGGCTTGCTTGGAATGGTTTCGAACATCCATGGGTTTGCTTGGCATGGCCACGCAAGACCATGGGTGTTGTTGGGGCAATAGGCATGGTTTAAATGATATGTGTTGTTAATTTGAATGGGTTTTGCATATTAAGGTTTCGATTAGAGTATTATGATGAAGACCATTTCTTTCCCTAAGGAGGAAATGAAGATTATGATTATTGGACTTTGATTTGTAGAAATTAAGTTTCATTTTTTAACAGTGGATTTAAAGTGGGGTTGTAGAAATTAGATTTAAAAAGTGGTTGTAGAGTTGTAAGTGTGAGAAAAAGAAGGGGGGGGGGGGGGGGAACAAAGAAGAAGATGAATAGGGAAGGAAGCGGAGAAGATTAAGAAGAAAGAAGAAGAGAGAAAAAAAAACCCTTTTTTTTTTATAATTTTGACGATTTTGCTTTTTTTGATTGGGTTACAATTTTTAATTGATTGTGTTGATTAATTGAGAGAATTATTTAATTTGATGCAAAGAAGAAGAAAGAAGCAAAAGAACAAAGAATAAGATAAAGAAACAAATATGAAACGGTGAAAAAAAAAAAGGAGTAGCAGAGGAAGAAAAAAGAAGAAAAGGAAAAAGAAGACAAACAAGAGAAAAAAAATTGAATTGCGATTTTAAATTTTAATTAAGGATAAATTGTAGTGGATGGAATGGTTGATAATTTATTAGATTTCAAATCTCAAATTAGGAATAAAATTAGTTTTTTTTTTAATATTTTTTTTCAATCACTCATTTCAAATTTTATTTAAAAGATTATAACTTTCATTTTTAACAGTTTAATCATAAATTAAAAAGAAGTGACTACTCAGGATTCCTAAGATTAAAGAATAAAAATGATAAATATTATTCTAAGAAAATGATAATTATAGGATATACTTAGATATTTATAAATTTTTTATTATTTTATTATTTTGTCCCTTAGCTTCATGTTTGGGAAGAAAAATATACTAAAAATGGCTTTTAATAAAAAAGAATTATTATTAGGGGTTAAGGCTTTGGTTTTTGAATTCTCTAAATTTATCTATTTTTAGTTTTTAATCCGTTGAATATATTAGTAATGAAATGTAAATAAGTTTTATGGATTAATTTGTCTTTTAGATTCTTTGAAGGGTAAAATGGTATTTTAGATGGTAAAAGTCAACTAATTGGTTAATGATTTATATTCCTAATATATTTAAATTCAAGATAAGGGTAAAAATTAATTTTTTTTATTTTCATTGTGGTGATATTATAAATAAAATTCATGATTATTATATTTGTTTATAAATTAAAAAAAAGTAAAAATTATTTTTTTAAATGTCTTTTACTATTTTTTTCAATATAGGGTTTTCGTTAATAAATTTTTTCTTATCATCTAATTTGAAATATTCCAGACCTTAAGTGGCGAAATAAAATTACCCACAAAACTATTTGTTAGTTAGGATTAGGGGTATTCTCAAATTTTTATATGTCAACATCAATCAACTGTTAAAAATAACAGTATTTATGAGTAAAATAAAGTTTTCATACTGTTAGAGAATAAATTGAAAATTATCCTTCTAATTGCGGGTACAATGAAATTTACCCAAATTTTAAACTAATAAATATATGTGACCATTCTTGTCTACCTTTGACAGGGAACTATATTTTTTTATGAAGAGCATGCAATATGCACAAATAAATTAATTATATAAAAATGTATAAAAAGATTATTGTACGACTAGTTTAAAAATGTACTCACACTAATAATATTACGAAGAAATTTATGTTTATTTTAAACTTTTTATGAACACGAAAGGGAATACCATGGGATTCGGACTGGTGCTCTAAAAATATTGAGAAATCTATCACTTGATAATGCCTTGTCACACATGACACCTTATTTAACATCCACGTTTTGGGTATTTTTTAAATGTCAAGGATTGTTTATTTTATAAATATTATTCATCAAGTCCTACATTTTTTTAGTAAATTGTCTTCCAATTAATCACTAACAGCGAACAAAAATATAGAAGTGGAAATTCTTTTTTTTTTTTATAGATAAAGTATTACTTTCATTCATTTGTTTGGGTGAATATTTATAAATGTTGAGCTGGTATACTTTCCAACCTACAAATCAATGAGCTCCAAAGTTAACTATGTGAAAACTATGTGCCAATTCCCAAACAATACAAAACACTTGTGCGTCTTCAACAGAGCATAGACAAAAAAGGAGTGATTTTACATTGATAAATTTCACAAACCACAGGTTTTGAGTACATAAATGTACATGCAAATTCATACATCAAATATCAAAGAGATATAGATCAACCACAACATAGAAGCTAACTCCAACAACTATACAAGCTAGAAGAAAAGTTTGTGTGTTCATGTTATTTTCTTTTTTTCCTTACTCTTTAGCCACCCCCACCACAACCACCCCCACCGCAACCTCCACCGCCGCATCCACCACCACCACCACAACCACCCCCTCCGGGAGCAAAACCACCATTGGTTCGATGCCTCTTAGGGTGGCCATCATCACCACAAGCGAATATGACCATTGATATCATTGAGATTGAAGCAACAACCATGCAAAGCAAGACAATTCCCCCAAAGTTGCTTTCTGCATGAGCTGCAGCAGCAAGAACCGAGAGCTCTCTCCCCATTTTTCTCAATCTGTTTTGACTTCCTCTAGCCATTTAGATGATGAATGAACTCCTTATATACCTACACACCGAGGATTACGTTGTGTCTCAACCAAAGTTGAATAATCTGAATTAAAAACACTTGCCATTTGCCAACTTGTCTTCAGCCTATAAGTCCTTGTAATTGAATATTCTACGAAGCTTCAGCCATTTGAAGCAGTTTGAGTTGAAGATTCAAAGTATTTCCTTTGTCATTATTTTAAGAGCTTTGCACAGAATTTGAAAATTACCACAGGTAGATGAGTTGACTTTCGTCCAAGAAGTTGATGCCAGATAAGTTAAAATATCACTGGGGATTTCCATCGTCGATTCAAACTTGAAAGTGACCCAGTCGTAGATGAGTTGGCAATTATTTGAACGCATAAAATAAAATCATGATGCAAACACTGGAAAAAAGAAAAACTAGAAAGGATCAGAAAGCTAAAACAAGCCCCACACGGCAAGAAGATATCTTTATAAAAATATCCGTGACCAGTCTCCAAACACCAATCATCTTTGCCTGGAAAGACCATATCATTACTGAATGGGTTTTAGAATGGGATTTGCTAAGTTACAACTTATGTAATTTATCATCCTTGAAAAACGGGCAAAAACTAGTAACATGACAGTGGAGCCTACTGCCATGTTACATGGGCCTTATTGAATAGACAGGCCATTAGAAACCAACATTCTTCTGCTTTTATTGCTGAAAGAAATACATCTGTAAAGATTCCCTTTGAAAACGAAAATATATCACAAAATACAAAAGCAAAGCAACTCGGGTTCAATTATTTAGAGTTTGAAGAGGATGTACAACAAACTAACTCAATGTAACCCATCTTATTAGAGGATGAAAATGGGCATGTGGATTTACAGATTCCCAAAGTATACTGAGTATGGCAAACGAGGAGCCGCACGAAAGAGAAATATTTCAGAGACATGCAAAAGTATTTTCAGAACCCTTTAAAGCTATAAAAACTATGGACAATTCTAACCAAAGCATATACACGAACCCATAAGCTCCAGGCTTCTACAATTTAAGCTTCTGGTATTGGATCAAGTCGTTCCTAAGACAATCATTAGGGAGTAAAGTAAGCATAAAACAACCTGAAAATGATTGAAAATAGACGATGTACGCAACAGTTGCAAAATTACCTCAGAGAAACGCAAATGTCCGTGCTGTACGTTGGAGGTTTTAACAATAGTTTCCCACTTCGGATCGAGAGGGGCTGTCTTTGAAGCCTGAATTCTGTAATTATCTGTTCCAATACAAGACCATGGAGATGAATTCTTCACAGAAAAAGTAGGCAAAGTACGCTTCAGCCAAGAGTCTGATGGAGATTTTGGTGGAGGCAGGGAAAGAGGAAGTTTAGAATAGTTGCCAAGAGACTCTTCTTGACTACTAAATGCCACTTGTGGTTGGGTTTTGAAGTCGGTCTTTATACCATCAGCTATTTTTGTGCTAGCTGATGAAACAGATTTCAGGATGCGGCCATGCGCTTTTGCTTGATTACTCAATTTCTTTCGCAGATGGCTTTCTAGATCAATCTTCTCACTGCCATCCATTTTGGGACTTGCCAATTTAATTGAATTCTTACCGAGATCTTGGTCCTCTCTGGAACTACTCTTTGCATCAGCTTGCAGGCCATGAGAGCATCTGTCAGGAGAGGAGAGAAAATCGGAATAAACAGGCTCCAGACATTTAGTATGCGATATTGTTTTTTCACCTGTGACATTCGAAACCTTGATATCCTGAAGTGAAGCATCTATTGGTTGTGGAGCCACTGTTTCCTCACTTTTAATGAGAGCATCAAAATCATCCCCTTGAATATCACTTAGCCTTTTTGCATCCAAAGAACTGGAATTTGATTTTGGAGAATTCATCTTATGTACAGAATCTATGTACAAGGTTTTTTCAACAGGAATAGCTAAGCCTGTCTCACAATTAGTGCTCTCATCCACCAATAGTTCCCGAAAGATCTTGCTGCCTTTTCTCTCTGGATCAGATTTATTCACCTTGAAATTCTTAGCTTTTTCAGGAATCTCACAATAAGAACTAGCATATGAACCTCTTGCCGGTGCTCTATGGGCCAAATCAACAGCCTGCTGAGCCTGTAGTTGCATCCCAGGTACAGGATTCAGAAGGCAAAATGAAGTTTTCAAGCACAATGGAGGAAGAAACCCACAAACTGTAGCTGAAGAGTTTCCAGGTCCATCATAATCATCTTCATCATCACTTTCCTCCCACTTCTTATCTTGGGCATGAAACTGTAAACTGTTTGGACTGTATTGTTTAGGTGGAGGCCGCCTGTCCATGTTGACAACCCTCTGTATATTTCTTGGAAGCTCTTGCATTACAGGCTGCTTCCTATTTTTATGTTGAGGTGCTCCCGAGGCTATTGCCTTTGCTGCAGGCAAAAAGCGGGTCATCATGAAATCCCGAGTCCATTGATCAGAGGAGAACGTTCCTGATGGTTTCATTTCTTCATCATCCAACGCACTTACACCACTTACACTGCAATTGAAGAAGAATGATGCAGTCCGGGAAAGTGTATCAAGTGCATCTGCATAAGCCTCATTACCGTCCTCTGACCTAGAGCTTCTTGTCTCGTCCATCCCTTCTGCGGAGCTCTCACATTTAGCGGTGTTCTTGTCTGAAGGAGAAGAGGCGCTTTGAGAACTGGAAACAACATTTCCTGCACTAAGCAATTTACTGTTTCTTCTTCTACCTTCAGAAACCTTCTCCAAAGCTTGCGGTTTAATATTCGAAATCCTTCCAGGAGGAAGCTTTGGGGCAATGGGAGGCCGTTCAATGGATCGAGTTTGAGATTTGCCTTCATCTTTGGGTCTTCCTGGGGTCTGCTCCCACAGAAATGGAACAGATCCTGGATTCCTGATTGGACCTGACTTTAATTCTGATTTGTAAACAGGAAGAGGAGGTATTTTGGGAAGTGAATTATCTGTTTTCTTTTTAACTTGAGCTTCTGATGGGGCTGCTGTTGATGAGAACCGCCTTACAGATAGAAGTGGCTGATTAAAATCCAATTGCTTGTCCTCCATCAAGCTCTTTAGTAACATGTATTCTTCTACAAAGTACCAATTTTGATTCAAATCACAGTCACCTAAGCAAGATTCAGATAACATAGATTAGATAGGCATAATGGAATCAAAGCCAGATATTTCTACAAATTCAACTTCCACTCAACTAGATCCCTAAATTCAAAGCTCTAGGCTCTAATGCAAGACTGTTCAGTCCCCATTCAAATAAAATATGCATAGCAAAGTCAAAAGCAAAGAAAGAAAAAAATTTATGTATTTCTCATTTTCCTTGATCAGAATCAACAGTAATAACACACAAAAGGATGTCTCTTTCCACTAGACAGATCACAAGAAGGGATCGGAAAAAACTTGTCAGGCATGTGTAGATTTGAATTTTTCAATTGAGAAATGGCTCCAAGCATATTAAACCTCAGACTTTCATGGAACCCTCTTGCTGAAGATTGAAAGAGTGGTGTTTCTCAAAATCTTTTTTCTGTTGTTTAGATTTATATCAAATTTTATGACTGATAGAGCCTCCAGACAATTCACCACAACTGATTACTATTCATAGGCCTAAAGTTTAGATGAAGTTTAATTGATTTCCCCATCAGCTTGAGGAAAACAAAAGTATGATTGTCCTTTCCCCTTTCCACAGTTTCAGTTTCAAATTTCCTGATTAGTTACATCTCGCTAACAGAGATCCTGAGAAGCATCTTATGAAGTTCAGATATCAGTGGACAAAATTACGTTAACAATTAGATGTTTCTTCCAGAAAATGTCCATGAGCTTTTTAAGCGGCTTATATGTTGCAATCGAAATTGGGATATCTCAACATTTTGATCTCTCCCCACCCAGTGACAAAAAAACTCCAATGTAACAGAGAACATAGAACTATCTATAAAAAAACATATTTCATTCCAGTCTTGCCAGTTATCTCAGGAACCAACCAGCACCATAGTAAAATGATTAGTGGATAACATAGCACTGGTGATCCTCTAAAATTCAAGATCAACAAGAATCAATAATCTTAAGAAAATAAAAATTCTGATAGAAAAAACGGACAATCAATCAAGACAGCACAAAGTGAACAAAAAGACTCTTGTTGAAGCAAATTTTATGAAGAAGACATCAATGTCTGAACCACATTCCTTTTACAAGAACACATTCATGAACCAAAACATACCCCCAGAACAAAAGGAGCAAATTTTCTGAACCAAAACCCAGTAATACAGATCTCATTCGCATACCCACTAATCAAATTCAAATGAAAAAAAAAAAACCAACATCAAAAACACTTCAAGAATGTCGGTAAACAAAAGCAAGATGATACATACCTCTGACGAATGAGCAATCCAATACAGCAACTCAATCAGATTCTTGGAAAGACTGAACCAAATGAAAGCCGTGAAAGCAAAACCCAGAAAGAAAGAAAGAAAAACAGTTTATGTGAAGAACCGACACTTAAACATAAACAAGAAAGTGGAAACCTTTAGAGAAAGAGAAGAATAAATTTTAATTTCAAAAATCATTCATGCACAAGGAAAGAAGAAACCTTTAGAGAGAGAGAGAGAAAAAGGAAAAAGAATAAATTTATTTGTACGCTTGTGTTTACTTGGTTCTGGAGCTGAGCTAAGCGCTTACCCGCCCTCAATAGAAATTCCTTTTTGAAAAATATAAAAAATGATACGTTACTTATTTTTAGCTCACTGTGCATGTAATAAAGATGAAATCTTTTATTGAGTAGTTTATGGATCATGTGACGACATTTACTAAAAGCTGCTGCCGCTGGGGCCTAATCGCTTGCGTCATTGAAATGTTAAAATCTTTTTGTCGATGTTGAAACGCTAGTCCCATCAACTTGCCTCACAATTATTAATTTGTAACGTCATATTCGCTTATTCTAATGTCGTACTTGATAGAAAGCTTTTTTCTTCTTCAGATTTTGGTCCGCTTTTTTAGTTTTTAATTGTTGTAATCTCTTTATCATGATAATGCCATGAATATCATTAAAGTTTGATTTTTGACAAGTCCATTGTAAAATTGCAAAAAAGCTCATAAATTTATATATTAAATTAAATTTTGATAAGTTGGATTTGTTAATTATGAGCAATAACATGTATATTGGATTTATTAATTCTTAGTAATTAATGATAGGATATGAACTCTTTATAAAAATTATTGTGTATAACTACGAGTAGACATTTTCACATTCAGTTTTTTTTTTTTTAAAAAAAACTGAATAGATTGGTTCAAAACTTGACTCCCCAAATTAGGGATGGCAAAAATTCTCACGGGAACGGGTACTCTCGGGAATTTTTCCCATTCGGAGAGGGTATGAAGATAATTTCATACCTAATTTCTTATTCGGGGAGGGAACGGAGAAATTTTTTTACCCAATTTCTTATTCGGGGGAGGGGACGGGGATGAGGTGGAATCCCCATCCCCTACCCATTTTCCCATTTTAATTTTTAATTTTATTTTAATTTTTTAAAATTACTAGTAAATAAATAATAAAATTTAAATTATAAAATTATAAATATTGGTAAAAAAAATATCAAAATATTTATATTATTAAATTTTTAGGCCTAATTAACTAATCAAAGTCCTAAATTTTTATTTAGGACATTAAAAAGACCGAGTAGATTCTATTAGCCCAACATTTTTTTTAATTTTAATATTCTTTAAATATTTTAAACGTAAATCTATTTTTTATTTATTTTTAGATGTTATAATTACCCACAGTGAATCATAATTTTAATATCTAATCTAATATTTGCTCTTGATTTGCACCGATTTAACTATTGTGTTGTAAAGGGAATAGTCCATATTTATAAAGTGCCCACGCCACCATTGAAAAAGTTAATTTTAAATCTAAATTCGATTTTATTTGTAACAATTTTGTATTAGACTATTAATTTGTTCATGATAGTTTGTAAAAGAAGTTTGTATCCCTTGCATATTGCGTTACTTACTAATTTAATATATGTGACTTTTGTAATAGATATTAATGTAAGATATATTTCAAACTTTACTTTTATTTAAATTTTTTATTTTAATATGATTAACTCAAAATCGAAAACAAAAAAAATGTATTAGTTATTCGGGGATCGGGGACCCTCGGGGATCCCCTGTTATTATTCGGGGAGGGGATGAGGATTCTCTCAAGTAATTCTGACAGGGACGGGGAGGGGACGGGGACATACACAAAATATCGGGGATGGGTACGGGGAGATCGGTCCCCTCCCCATTGCCATCCCTACCCCAAACAAATCAGTTCAATTCATTAATTTTCTTTCTTGTTTTATTTTAGTTCATTTTTGAAGTGCCGGAGCAATCGATTAATTTTCATATTGATATTGGTTTGAATCGATTTAGATTATCAATTCTAGTAAGGACAGGACTATTCGTATTATGAAACATTCTTTATCTCATAATTTCACAATAATTATTATTACTAAAATACACATTAAGACAATTACCTTTAAGAAAAGAAATCAAAGGGAAACAAACTCTCCTCGGTGACAATTTAATGAAAATCTTAAAATCATGTATAAACTAATAAGAATTTCCCAGATCCTTATATACGAAAAGAAATCAATCAAAGAGTTAACTGAAGCAATAAAAATGTATATTGGATAAATTAAAATTTTAGTAGAAACAATGAAATACACGAAGACTAATTCAAAAGTTGATTTAAGCTCAGCTGCAAGTTGGCAACTATGTCTTCCTAGTATAATTAACTTTTCATGAAAGGCCAATGAATGACAAAAGAAACAATAATAACATACCTTTCGCACACAATTATTTATACAAAGAATTTATGCCCCTCGTACTATTCATCAATTTTTATTCAAAATGGTTGGTAATCGGTAGCCATTACGCGTAATTATTTTAATGAAGTTAAGTACCATGCTCGCTGCGAAGCTTTGTCCAGACTTTGAATGCTTAATAATTGGAGAGAATAAATTCGTTATACCACGAGGGATACACAAAATAAATACAGTATAATATGGGATCGATGCCATCCTTTTGTTTACTGAACAAATCCAATGCAAATCTTTCAACTACATGACTGTACACCTTGCGTGCATGTGGAAGGCTACTCGGACAAATGGTGAGGTATATTATATTGCATTAGAGAACCTTTTGTGTGTGTGTGTGTGTGCGTGCTTAGCCAAGCTACAAATCATGTGGGATGTATTCGGCTCAATTAATAATATGCTCAGATGTGGTATGAGTTTAAAGGTGTCTCCCACAGTTGGGGCTCTCCCCAGAATACCTTATGGTAAAAAAAAATATATATATATATGCTCGGATGTACAGGGCAAACCCTTTCGCACCGTAGCCATAAGCACTTTGCAAAAAAGAGCATGCTTTTCCTTCTTCCTCCTGTCTGTCAAAAATCTTTAGAAAAGCAGTAACGATCGATAATGCAACACCATCCATGAATTCTAGAAGTAATTAAAATGGCCACCGACCTCCTGCTCCTACATTAACTCTTCTCTGCTCTTTTATATATTAGCTTACTAGGCTTAGCTGCAGACTCATTGATGAAAGTCTAAAACGCGTTTTCCAAGCATCAACTTCGAAAGTCAGAAGTAAGGGTCAATGACACGGAACATTTTAGTTGGCCATTTAATTTTACCAAAAGTAAATGATGAAATAAGAAAAAAAAATATTCCATTTTATTTAAGGCTCCCCCAAATTGGCGAACCTGATCATGATCATTATCTTCTATCACAGCATCACCCAGGCAAATGCGTATCTTCTCAACTTTGTTAACGCGCACACGGCATATAATAATTTCATTGCACTGCGTTGATAGATAAATCAATGCAATCTTATGTTTAATACATTATATAAGACAACATAATGCTATATTGTTGGAAATTATGCTGTCTTACATAATATATAATTACATTACATTAACAGATAAATAATGATAACAATCTGAAAACGTTGTTGTCAGTAACAAGGACCTATCATCGACCGTTCGCCGCCACTGTACTCTAGCATCATTTGAACCAAAACTCCTTATTAATGTACTTTTTAATTGGTGGCTTCTATGTGTTTCGGGTCTCTATGTGTATATATATAGGGAAGTGATTTAAGTGCATGCTGTCGCGCACTAAAGCGAACATGTCAAGATCTAGGCCAAGAAATTGTAAGCCCCACAGCATGTCTCCTTACTTTGAATCTGAACAAGCATGCTATCGCGCACCAGATCGCTCACTCACACACACACACACACACACACACACACATATATATATAAGTGCCTGTTTGTATCTTGCTATTGTTGCTGTATTTTGTTAACGGCGATGTAGTTCAGGAAATAATTAGGTAAGTAAATAATATACCCTAAACTTTGATATGATACGTCACAAGCTATGAAACTCACTCAAGCATGTCAGTGCCTACGAGAATGCTACGAGTCTGTTTAATGACACATCTAGACAAGGAACCGGATCAATTTGTGCCCTCCAAATTGATGAATATTACTACCAATGGGTCTTTGGTCTAATGAGAAAAACTTTATACTTATAATGTTAAGTGTAAGGGTTTGAGACTTTATAATAACTTTATGGAGGTTAGTTTTAGTACTCCATTAATTATCAACTGATTGAGTAAAGACGGTCTCTCTCTTACAAAATATGAATGCAATAGACACCTTTCGAATATTTGAGATGGTTTAAAATATCAAGATTGGTGCCTCTTCTAGATATTCAAACTTTGAACATCAAATTCAAAATTCTAGATATTTAAAGTTTGAATATCAAATTTTGAACTTTGAACTTTGAACTTTGAATTTTGAACAATAATAAATAATTAAAAAATGTGAATAGTAGCTAAAATTTTGGCTATAAATAGAGGTGCTCACTCTCTCATTTTGAGAAGAGTTTTCTTGTATTTGGAGAGAGTTTAGAGAGCTTGAAATTATAAGTTCTTTTTATAGTGATTTGAGAGATTGGGTGTATTGGAATTTTGGGTAGTGAGCTAAAATATTACAATACTTGTAATCCTCATATCACTACTAAAATATTTTCATTCTGTCTTCGCACATGGACGTAGGCTAAAAGCCAAATCACGTAATTTTCTGGTTCCTCTTTTGTGCTTGTTCTTTATTTTCTTCTAATTTCATTTTAGTTGTGACCCTACTTCACCCACTAATTTCCTAACAGTGGTATCAGAGTTACTAGTTATAATTTTTGGAGTCAGGGGTACTACTCACGTAAAAATACTATTTACGTATACAGTAATATTTACGTATATGGTTACTGTTCATGTGAAACGATGTGAGCTGATCTTACCAAAGTTAATTCATGGTGAAAAGTAATGACGGCAAAATACGAAATTGAAAAGTTTAACGAAAATAATTTTTCGCTGTGGAAAATGGAGATAAAAGATGTATTGAGAAAAAATAATTGCTTGGCAGCAATTGAAAAAATGCTCACGGAGATATTTGATGACAAATGGAATGAGATAGAAGACAATGTCATTGCTGATCAACACTTGGCACTTGCAGATAGAGTATTATCTAATGTGGCAAAGGAAAAGATAACAAAAAAAATATGGGATACTCTCACAAAATTGTATGAGGTCAAGTCACTTCACAACAAGATCTTCTTAAAGATGAGACTCTATACTCTTCGAATGGCGAAATCTACATCAGTGACCGACCACATCAATACCTTGAAGACTCTATTTTCACAACTCACAACGTTGGGTCATAATATAGAGGAAAATGAACGTGCAGAGCTTTTACTTCAAAGTCTACCAAATTCGTATGATCAATTCATCATCAATTTGACAAACAACACCCTAGGGGACAGTCTAGTTTTCGATGATGTTGCAGCTTCCGTATTAAATGAGAAGAGCAGGCGGAAAAATAAGAAAGATAGATAAATAAGTTCGCAGCAAGCAGAAGCACTATCGATGACGAGAGGGAGGTCAACAGAACGTGGTCCCAATAGGAGTCACAATCATGGTAGATCAAAATAAAAAAGTAAGAAGAATGTCAAATGCTATAATTGTGGCAAGAAATGACATGTCAAGAAAGAGTGTTGAAGTAACTAGAAGAGAAAATAGAGTAAAGATCATGAGTCATCAAATGCTCAAGGGTGTGTAGCAAGTACCTCGGATGATGACGAAATTCTCTACAGCGAAGTAACAACTGTTTCAGAAGGCAAAAAATAACTATCTGACGTTTGTCTAATAGACTCAGGAGCTACCTAGCACATGACTTCTTGGAGAGAATAGTTCCACACATATGAACCTATCTTAGAAGGATTTGTATACATGGGTGATGATCATGCTTTAGAGATCGATGGTATTGGTGCTATCAAAATAAAAATATTTGATAGTACAATTCGCACAATTAAGGAAGTATGACATGTCAAAGACCTGAAGAAAAATCGATTATTTTTTAGATAACTAGATAGTCATGGTGCAAAACTCATATTAAAAATGAGATCATGAAGGTTACCAGAGGCGCGCTTGTATTGATAAAGGCGAAAACGATCAGTGTTAATCTATTCATGCTTAAAGAAGAAACACTACGGGAAGTTGATACGTGTGTCGTGTTAAATAAGAAGAGTCAGTGATGATGTGGCATCTCAAACTCGACCACATGTCAGAGCAAGGTTTTAAGATTCTCTCTGAGCGAAAATTGTTTCATGGGCTCAAGTCGGTGAACTTACCGTTTTACGAGCATTGTGTTACAAGTAAGCAACATAGATTGAAATTCAGCAGATCTAATGCCGGAAGTAAATGTATTATAGACTTGGTTGATTCTGATGTTTGGGAATCACCAGACATATTCATAGAATGTGCAAAGTACATAGTGATTTTTATTGATGATTATTCCAGGAGATGTTAAATGTATCAAATCAAGAAAAAGTCATTTGTGTTTTCAGTATTCAAAAAGTACAAAGCGTGGGTTGCACTTGAATCTGGGAAAAATTATCAAGAGCTTATGGATAGATAACGGTGGAGAGTATACAGACAACGAGTTTCTTGCTTTCTGTAAGTAAGAAGGTATTCAGAGACAGTTCACGATGGCATACACTTCTCAACAAAATGGAGTCGCTGAGCTGATGAATATGACTTTTATAGAAAAAAATAAGAGCTATATTGAGCACTGCTGGTATACCTAATTCATTCTGGTTGAAACAGTGAAAATTGTCTGTTACATAGTCAATCAGTCACCATCCACAGCAATTGAGTTAAAGACTCTAATGGAGATGTGGACGAGAAAGCTAGCAGATTACTCTCACTTACATGCATTCAAATGTCCTATGTACATAATGTACAATGCCTAAGAAAGAGCAAAACTGAATCTAAAATCTATAAGATGTATCTTCTTGGGATATGTTGATGGAGTAAAAAGGTATCGTTTGTAGGACCCCACTGCCCATAAGATCATCATCAGCGGAGATTTTATTTTTGTAGAAGATCAACTGCAAAGGAGAGATGAGGATGATATCATTTTTTCAAAAGAATTCAGAGACTGTACCGGTATATTTGAAAAATAATCTGGAAAAAGAATATTTAGATTCTTTTGAAACAACACCAGAGCACGAAGAATAAGAATCGATCGAGTCCAAGGTTCCAGAAGTTCGTGATCAACTTGTGAGAGACGACCGCCAACGTGGCACTCGGAGTATGTTACAGATATCAATGTTGCATACTATCTTTTAACAGAGGATGGAGAGCCATCAATTTTCCATGAAGCTTTAAATAGCTCAGATGTTACTTTGTGGATAATAGCAATGTAGGAAGAAATTGAGGCTCTACATAAAAATAAGACATGGGAACTTGTACCACTACCACTACCACATAGAAGAAAAGTCATTAGTAACAAATGGATTTACAACATCAAACGTGATGGCAATGATCAAGTGGAGTGGTATCGTGCAAGATTGATGGTGAAATGATATGCTCAGAAAGAAGGTATTAATTTCAACAAAATGTTTTCTCTAGTGATTCGACTCACGATAGTCAGAATAGTCTTGGCAATATATGCTACATTTTATCTACATCTAGAGCAATTAGATGTGAAAACTGCATCTCTTCATAGAGAACTTGAAGAAGAAGTTTGTATGCTCCAACTACAAGGTTTTGCTGAAAAGGGAAATGAGAACTTAATTTGCAGGTTGAACAAATCTCTATACGGTCTCAAACAGGCACCAAGTTGTTGGTATAAGAGATTTGATTCCTTTATCATGAGTCTTGGATACAACAGACTCAGTTCAGACCATTGTGCATATTACAAGAGGTTTGAAGATAATAATTTTATCATTTTACTGTTGTACGTGGATGATATGTTGGTAGTAAGCCCCAACAAAGATCGAATCCAAGAATTGAAGGCCCAGTTGGCTAGGGAGTTTGAAATGAAGGACTTGGGACTAGCAAACAAGATTTAAAGAATGCAAATTCACCGAGACAGAAATAATAGTAAGATTTGGCTTTTTCAGAAGAATTACTTAAAGAAAATCTTGTGACGCTTCAACATGCATGATTGTAAGCCAATCTCTATCCCACTTCCTGTTAATTTCAAATTATCTTCAAGTATGTCCTAGCAATGAAGCAGAGAGAAAGGAGATGTCTCGAGTACCGTATGCATTATTAGTGGGACGTTTGATGTTCGCTATGATATGTACTAGACCAGACATTGCACAAGCAGTGAGAGCAGTCAATCGATACATGGTGAATCATGGTAGAGAGAATTGGAATGCTATGAAGAGGATTCTGAGATATATTAGAGAAACCTCATATGTTACATTATGTTATGAAGGATCAGGGTTTACTGCCATGGGCTATAGATTCAGATTTTGTAGGAGACTTTGATAAAAGGAAATCCACTACTGGCTATGTGTTTACACTTGCAAGAGGAGCTTTAAGCTAGGTTTCAAAACTGCAGACCATTGTGGCCCTATCTACAACAGAAGCATAATACATGGCAGCTACACAAGTTGCAAGGAAGCTATTTAGATACAAAGGTTATTGGAAGAGCTCAAGCACAAACAACAAAAAAAATTTGTATTTTGTGATAATCAGAATGTCTTGCACATTGCAAGGAATCTATCCTTTCATTCCAGGACAGAGCACAAAGAGGTACAATATCACTTCGCTCGAGAAGTAGTAGAAGATGGAAGAGTGGATTTGCAGAAAATCCACACGAAGAAGAACCTAGCAGATGTTTTGACCAAACCGATAAATACTGACAAGTTTGTATAGAGTAGATCCTCTTGTGGCCTAGTAGAGATGTAAGCAACATAATAATAGCGAAACAGAAAGGATGGTATGGAGATTGGTTGGTTCTCAATCGAATCTCTAAGTGGAGAATGTCAAGATTTGTGCCTCTTCTAGATATTCAAACTTTGAATATCAAATTCAAAATTCTAGATATTCAAACTTTGAATATCAAATTCAAAATTCTAGACATTCAAACTTTGAATATCAAACTTTGAACTTTGAATTTTGAACAATAATAAATAATTAAAAAATGTGAATAGTAGCCAAGATTTTAGTTATAAATAGAGGGGCTCACTCCGTCATTTGATCATATAATTTTGAGAAGAGTTTTCTTGCATTTAGAGAGAGTTTAGAGAGCTTGAAATTATAAGATCTTTTTATAATGATTTGAGAGATTAGGTATATTGGGGTTTTGGGTAGTGAGCCAAAATATTACAATACTTGTAATCTTTATATCACTACTGAAATATTTTCTTCTGTCTTTACCCGTGGACATAGGCTAAAAGCCGAACCACGTAATTTTCTGGTGTCCTCTTTGTAATTGTTCTTTATTTTCTTTCAATTTCATTTTAGATTTGGCCCTGCTTCACCGACTAATTTCCTAACATAATATATTTGGGTAAGTACTTCAGCGTGTCAATGTATGGCTGTGGTCCCAATTGTATAGTATTATTGTAAATATTTATTATAATGTCTGATGTAATATCAATAACAATCTGTGTATAACAGAATTAAAGAAAATTGATAACTATTACTAACCAACGGAATGTGGGTTCATGATAATTGTAAATAGAGATGCATACACCAAGAAGAAATAAATCAATAGCAGCATAAAAGTTAACTCCAATAACTGCAATAATTGGAATAAATAGAAAGAAAGTTATATACTCATTGATGGGCTGGGATTTTCAACCGTTTTGTCTATCCCACACTGAACGTTGGACACTCCTTTTGCTTTCACAAACTGTCTTTGGCCAGATAAGTTTATGTCTTTGTGCTTGCTCAATAATAATATGTTTATCCGTCAAGTGTGAGTTCGATCGGAAATCAGTCCACAGGCTTCTTTAGGCGTCAATATAGCTCACATATTCTTATGTTATAACATTGGATGGCGATGACGACTACGGTGAAGTTTTTTTTGAATAGAGAAAGAGATTTTATATGAATGATGGTAAGGAAGCGGCGTACACCAAGTGAACAATAGCGAGCAAGGTGGTCGTCTAGGATCTTGGACCTCGATATTTTGGGAAGGTCCCTTTCATTTTAAGTATTTTATTAATAATAATTTAATTAATATTTTTTTAAAGTTATCTATCATAGAAAAGCCTATGTCTCTAATTAATATTATCTTAAATATTCTACAAATTTTATATTTGATAACTTTAATATCAAAGAGTTATAATTAATAGTGTTATATAATGATTAATTCACTCATTATTAGTCTCTCAAAAAAAATTAATATATAAAATCTTTAGAAGCGTTCACTAGAATTTGGCTCGAGTTTCGTGCATTTAAGCCTTTAAAACAACAGCCCACTATAGTTGTCCCAAAATAGCAGCTTGGGTCCATTTAGTAATTAGGTACCTCTATGTCGTAGCCTCAACTCCCATTGAAGAAGTAATTCACAGACTGTAGCTGATGAGTTTCCAGGTCCATCGTAGTCGCAGTCATCTACACTATCACTTTCCTCCCATTTCATATCTTGAACTGTAATTTGCTTTGGAGTACTTATTGTTTAGGTGGAGGTCCCCTATCCAAATTGACAGTCCACTTTATATCTCTTGCTAGATTAAGGCAATAGCCTTTAAAGCATTTCAACATACGTATAGGAAGCAGCCTGCCTTTCCTGCGGGCAAGAACCTACTCATCATGAAATCCACCCATCATGAAATCCATGGTAAAAGCAAAGCAAGTGAACAAAAATATAGTTCCCTAGCAAATTAAACCTACAGAAATAACTTCAAGACTCCCCCAATAACCCTCTTGCAGAATATTGAAAAGAAATAATAAACCTACTCCTTGCATGCATGTGGAAAGCTACTCGCACAATTTGTGACAGCAATGTGCGCTTAATCATCCTCACTCTCAACAGTCAATTCAAAATAATATACACCTCCAAAATTATCTTAGTGGCCAAAATGCATGTGTATTCTATAATTGTCTCAATATAAAACGGTAATGCTCATGATTGTAAAGTTATCATATTAGTCCTTTAATCATGATTGTTCTCGGTGATTTGGTAATATGATTATGCAATACTATCATTAACAAGACTTTGATCATCTTGTAATTATGGTGACTAACTAATTACCCGACAAAGATTACCGTGATCCCTTTTTCTATATCCTTAATTAAAGTGAGATTTATTCTTTCACATTGAAAACTTTTACTGTTTAAATCATTTGTAATCGATCTCTCATGTATCATCATTGTAATTAAATAAACATTCAACGCACTCATTATAGCCTACTTTTTTTTCTTACATGTTGAAAGTCTCCTTAGGTATATTAGGAGAAAATTTGTTGTTCAGTTATTAATTCTATAAAGAGAGCACAATTTTTATATATTTTTACGTTAGTGTTTAGAATGAAATAAGTAATTAGCGATGTTTAAACAATGGTAACTGTTCTTTGCTAGCTTGGGCAGACCCAAAGATATGGAACTTAGGTGTGGGTCTTTTATCGAAATCCCTAATTGGACTAGAGCTTATCGATTTAGAGTGGGATTATTAGCACCCCTCTTATAATCCTTATAAAATCCTTCTCTTACAGCAACTACATTAAAATACAAAATAAACCCTGAGTGTCTATCATTAACTCTTTACATTCACATATCTACTCCAATTTTTTTCTTATATTTTTTGTTTCCTTATAAACACCATACATTCTAAATGAATATGATTATACTAATATATTCTTACTCTTGTCATTCTCTACATCTATTTTAAAGTAGATTTCGATAGAAAATAAAATTTAAAAGGAAATTACAGGGTTGCTAATAGTCCCACTCATCAACTTAAAGTGTTACGTATGATATGAAGTTCTTTGAAAAGAGGAGAGCTTTTAACACTCCTTTTGAATTTTATTCCTAAAGTACCTTTTTAATTTTTGAAAAATAAACTCATATATTAAAATTAACCATCTTCCCATAAAATTTCTCTTAAAAAAAAAGGCTCTTTCAGTTTTTATTTATAAAATACGTTCAAATCATAAAATCTTAAATTATTCTTTCTTATTACATAATTTTTATCTCCATAATTCTAAACTCTTATACTTTTCTCAAAAGAAAATATTTTTAATTAAAATTTAAAATATAAATATAAACTATAAAATGAGAATGTAAAATGCTTGTTAAAAGAATAATTCATTTAAGTATTTAATTGAATTTTTATTAAAATAAAAAATAATTTATCTTTAGTTATTTAGGTAATTTATCCCTGATTAAAAAAAAATAATGTAAAAATAAGATCAGTGGCCTTATATCTCTGACCTTAAGCTAAAAACGGGAAGGTCTATTCGGCCCATAATCCAGAGATCAAGCCTTACTGCTCCTATCCCTGCTTTAAAAAGTGAATGTTCTGTTTGACCAAATCAATCCGGCCATTCCAACACGTAGCAGATCGAACGTCGCTGTAACCTTTTGCAGTTCGGTCTAGAATAGTAATAAATACGCATTTTGAAGCTAATTAATTAATTTTATTATATAACCCTCAACAGAAGCCACGATCATGCTCGTATTGGAATTTGTGGGTGTACCTTTTTTTTTCCCCCCGCTCAATTAGATGTTGACTAAATGATGATGTTGCTTGTTATTGAGGTTTGAATTATTTGAATCAAAGTCATTCTTTATTTCATTATGAAACACGGACCTAAAGTTTTGTTATTTTATTCTGAATCTGAGGGTCAAATTCTTGGTCATCCATTTTTGCCCATACGATGACTTGTCAACGAGCGTTTACATTCAAAGTGCAAAAGTTTGGTAGCCACTGACTCGGTCTTGGAGCCTTGTGGGTTGAATTTTAATTTTCTAAATTTTAATGAGTAGAAACAAGGGATATATTTTTTGAGTTAGTACTTGCTGCATGTATTAATATATTAATTTCAAAAAAAAAAAAAAAAAAAAGAGTCCAGAAGTTTGGTAGAAAGTTTGCTTGATTAGTTTTAGCTAATTAGTGGCACCAAACCCGATTTTGATTAAGAAGGGGTTCGGTCAAAGCCGGCCTGCACATCACTTCAAAGTAAGAGAAAACAGATGCGTGCCGTAACCCAGTTCAATGTGCGGCTGCAGCCGTTGTTTTACAATTTAAGTTTAAAATAGATCAATTAAAAAGCCAAGCAATTGTTGACTAAAATTACGAACCCTTAGTTGACTCTAATTATTAAAAGGACACGGTAAGTATTTTTGGTTCAACCCAAGAGCTTCATTTTGGATGGTTAGTTTTGGAAATAGTAGGGGTACTTCATAATAATTTCTAGGATCCTAAAAATAAGAGAACATGGTTGTTAGAGACTGTGTTAGTAGTGACCGGCAACGACACTTCGACGGTCAAATCAAATAAGGGTTGGAGAGGATTGAAATAAGTGAAAAATTAAAAGTTATAGGGATAAACTAAACTTGTTTTGCTAAAAATGACCTCATCTTATATAGCGTGTGTCCTTGAGGATATCTTAGTGTGCAGATTTCCTAAAATATAAGGGATGAAGCAGCTGTATCGTGGCAACATAGCTGCCCAACCGCACCCTTGATGTCTTTCTTAGACGCATAGTGAGCTTCAATAAGTTATTATTCTACTAGGTAGAGGCTTTTGAATAATTTAATTATTCAATTTGAATGCTTTTACCTCTTTAAGGTAGGACACATATCAGCAGTATGACTATCCGCAATAACATCATGTCTTAATCTCCAATTGGGTTGTAGGAGCTACTGACTTCATTAAGGGTGGCTCAGATAACAATAGTACTATTTTTCACCGCTAACGCATGTGACTTTTATAGAGATATTTTAGGATAGTCATTGTGAGACTATATCACACCGGTGAAGGAGCAATCATTGTCACAATTATCGTTTGTGGACATGTGGCAACCTTAATATACTTTAGGAGACATTTACTTCACTTTTCAAGTTATTAGGGTGGCTCATACTCTTTTCTTTTTTATTTTTACGCTTTCAATTTCATTTTCACATTTTGTAAGGATTTAATGAATATAGAGGATATTGCACATGTGTTGCACTCTAATTATATAACCCAAATGTTACCACCTACACTAAAGATTTTTTTCCATTTTTTTCCCTTAAAGTAGGGATTAGTAACAATTAAATTAATTTTTAGTCTCATGCCTCTTTCAAATTTGAATACGAAAGATCAGATAAAGTCTTAAAGATAACTGCTTAGAAAACATTTAATCAAACTATGCTCATATTATATA
Organism: Citrus australasica; assembly: GCA_029618585.1. Taxonomy (NCBI): domain Eukaryota; kingdom Viridiplantae; phylum Streptophyta; class Magnoliopsida; order Sapindales; family Rutaceae; genus Citrus; species Citrus australasica. The sequence goes on along the minus strand of JARCIV010000002.1, from coordinate 7,201,052 downwards.
TTATGAACAGCGGTAAAATCAAGATTTTCATTCGGCCATGCTATAACAAAACCAATAAGAGCCCAAAAATACAAATTTGATGGTGGCAAACAATATAGTTTACAAAAAAAAATTTGTCGAGCCCCGAGTCTTATCTTTATTAAAAAAAAATCAACAATTAACATAGTTCGAAGAATATACATTTCCAATGATGGAGCCAGTAATTTGATTCGGGAGGGGCATATTCAAATATAAAATACAATTTAGGAAATTTCAACAACAAAAAATAAAATGTTTCAAAATTTGAACTTAATGGAAATGTAAGAGAGAGAAATTGCAAATAACTTCTTCTTTTTCAAATGGATTTGTAAAGAAATTCTAATTTTATGTAGGGAAAAAAGAAAAAGCATAGAAATTGGACTGATAAAGAATGAGAGATAAGTTATAATGAAAAGTAGAGCTAAAGAAATTTGATACAACTCATTTATCCGGCATATATATGTCACGAATAAATGAGTTTCAATTATGAAAGTTGACACGATTATTAAATGAGCCAATGTTCTAGTCAACAAAGTTCTTTTCCTTATTAGATTAAGGTTTAATTTTCTGACCCATTTACCTAGTTAATGTCATGATTAGTAAATGGTTATTCAAAACTAATTCATATTTGCATTAAAATATACTTATATTTTTTATTCTAATTTATTTGCAAGTTCTTGTTGTGAAAAATCAAATATTGAATACAATTATCTTTTTGTGAAGGATGAATATTTATATGATGTAAATGAATAATATTTTGATAGACATGTATATTTTATAATTTTGATACGTAATATTATTTAAATATATAAAAGAGTGCAATTTATATTAAATGGGTGTGGCGGTGTGCAATGTTGGATATAAATTGCATTAAATAAGTATTAAATAGACTAGCGGGTTGTATCACATTAGATAATGCAATTTGTTGATTAGTAAATGAACCGTGTTGAGTTACTTGTGTATTTTCTTTGTTAGTTTCGGTTTCAATATTGAGTAGGACTATTAGCACTACTCTATAATTCTTATAAGACTACTCTTCTATCACAATTATATTAAAGGACAAAATAAATCTAATTAAATCCCTATTTTTTTTCCCTTTCTATAAGTTTCTTTGTCTAACTCACCCACAAAACCATAAGAACAACAATTCTCACTTTTTTTTTCGTGTACTCGGAACACTTTGCATTCTAATCAATGTGATTCTACTAATATATTCTTACCCTAATCAATCTCCTCATCTATTATCAATTTCCTGTATAAACTTAAAAGATTTTTTTTTATCATTTGCCTACATGGCTACATATTAATTTAAAAAAGAAAGGTTACAAATTAGCTATTTGAATCAACTTTTAACTCTAATTAACTCAAATATATAATTTTTTAATGTTAAATATATATGATTTAATCATTCAAAATTTTGTATAAGAAAACTATATTTAGAGATTTGGAGTTGAGTGGACGAAACTGAAAAATTAGAAAAAGAACTTGAAAAGTTTGAAAAGCATATTTTTAGAATTAAATAGCTCATCATAGAAAACGGGTTTTAAACGAAAATTATGGAGTGTTAATAGTCTTATCATTCAATATTTTGGTACGATTATCAAATTAATTATGGGGTGGGGCTATTTGAACCCACTAATTTACTCAATAAACCCACTTTAAAAATAATTTTTTATCATTAAAATACCCCAAAATTAAATTACAATTATGGACACTAGAATGTAATAAAAAAAAACAGAATTTTTACTCTTTACTCTTTAAACCCATCTTTATATTCAACATAGTTTTATAAAACCCTAATCAAATTTTCATTAAGAGGTGGGATTCTTCTCTCAAGCCATATATATTGTTAAATATACATATGTGAGTTGATTCAGAGTAATAAAATTAATTGTTATTGATTTGATGGATATTGATTTTATGGAGGATTAATTGTTTAATTGTTATGATTCGTTTAAGAATGACCCCTCACTCAAAATTGTTTAATTAATATTGATGATTAAATTTTCAATTAATAATCAATTATTATTTTTTCCCAAATTCTGAAAAAATTCCTCATATTAGATTTTCATACCATCATACAAGATTTTTCTCACCAATATAATATAACTCAAAAAAATAATTTCATGATGACAATTATTTTCTCCATTTAGAATGTTTTGATTTATTTGTCCTTAAACGAGGGTCATTCACTCAAAATTGATTATTAAATTTCCAATTAATAATTAATTTCCAATCTAATGGGTTTATAAATGAATATTATGAGTTTAATGAGTAAAATCACTATTATTATAAAAATTGGGTTTAGAAAGGGCATATTAGGTATTTTAGTGAGTGTACTGAGTAAAATTTAAAATTTTAAAATTTAAAAATAGATTTATTTAGTAAATAGATTTATTGAGTAAATTGGTGGGTTCAAATAGCCCCACCCTTAATTATGTTTTGATTAGTTTAAATTTGATATGATATGAAATTAACACAAAATGAATACGACTTAATAACATGTTCTGTGATCTCAATGGAAAGGTTTTGCTTTGGGTTTATTAAAATTTTGAAAAAACAAACGTGGCGCATATTGTGATAGATTCACTTAAGACTTAGACCACTTAATTGGCTCGGTTTATGAACATTTCCGTAACGCTACGGAGCAGGGAATTTGTATGTGATATTTATAACATTTATGGTTAAGTAATAACGTTGCTTTTAATGGTGTTTTGAAATTGACATCTCGATTTTGTAACATTTTCATTTCAAGGTTATCATCAGTAAACTTTTGCGTCAAGAATGATAGGGCATTTTGGATTAAAAATAATAGCCTAATCAGGAAAGCCTACGTGTTGGGCGAATGGCTAGAATCAATGGAATCAAAATTTGAGTAAAAGAACCCACGTGTTCATTGTAATAATAACCCAAAAAAAAAAGCATTTTTGGCCCGAACTTCAACATGATTTTTGAACAAAGGAAAACAAAATGATAGGGCATGCCAAAATTGAAAATTTCTTACTCCGGAGACTTCGATCTCAATGATTTAGAAAGTAAGAATTTCCTACAATGATATATTTATTATCCTTTGGTCTTAACATTTTATTTCAAAAGTTATATAAAAGTTACTTTGGTATCTCACTTCTAGCTATTAATTCGTAGATTTGAAATATTAATGGTGAAAGATAGGCATATAAAATGATTGCCAGGTTCCTTGAAAACTCCATATCACCACCATTCATCGTACGTTATATTAATGTGATGAATTTACATTTTGGAAATCTCGTTTAAATTAAAATGGGGGTGCTTGAATAGCGTTTAAAGTGCCATTATAAGCGTTGGATTTGTGCAAACTACGCGATTAAGTGGGTTGATGGTTCAATGGATCATGTAATTGCTTATAAAATTTCCTTCTAGAAAAGATGAAAATCAAGGTTTAAGGAAATGTGCGACAAAGAGAACAAAGGAATATGCCATTAACTTTGTTCAAATGGGTCATGAAATTGATCTATGTCTTACCAACGATTCCGATCGCATGAAATGGCTTTATAGCCAACAACTTTAAATGGCTTTTCAACGAATGTGTATAAATGAAATTACGTTACTCCATTATTCATTTCTCCCGTGATTATTGTCTTATTAAGCACCCATCTTAATTAGATATATGCAGTGGCTCCCAGCTTTTGATGATGGAGCTCAATATTGTACCCATTAGTATTAATCATACAAAGACTACATATGTGTTTACAGACTTGAATTGGAATGGAGAATAGAAATTAGGAAAATTATGATTCGTATACCCTATATTTGTTCTGTTATAAAAAATACTACAATTTTTTGAGGGGTATCAATCGTCCACCCTTAGTTGACAAAATGTATCAGCTGACCACCAAACCGTTAGTTGCCGTTTGAAAGTTAACGGAATTACAGTGAATTGACGATTTTACCCTTGAAAATTATCACTTGTATACCCTTAAATTCTCTTTTTATCACTTGTATACCCTTAAATTATCACTTGTATCATATGAAAAGGCCAAATTACCCTTCTGACGTTATCATACTTAAACGGCAACTAACGGTTTGGTGGTCCGCTGATATATTTTGTCAACTTAGGGTGGACGATTGATACACCCTCAAAGTGTTGTAGTATTTTTGATAATAGAGTAAATTAAGGGTATACAAATGATAATTTCCATAGAAATTATAATAAATTATTTATTTAAATTATAAGAATTACATTTAAAATGAACCGTAAAAAAATTATTCAGAATTGGATTCTCCAATAATATTAGATTTCCATTATTTATTCTCAAATTTTATGAGATTCACCATTCCTATTCACATTCTAGATATTTTTTTTTGGAAGTAAAACACTCTTACCGTACAAATTACAATACCATTGTGTAATTTGATATTGCAAATAGGTCTTGCATGTTTTACATGTGGAGGGGAACTTATTGTAATTTGTTATTGCAAATAGGTCTTGCATGTTTTACATGTGGAGGGGAACTTTTGTTTTCTCTCCCAAAAAAAAATAAAATAAAATAAAAAACTAGGGTAGATTTAGATACGTCTCTTAAAAGACGTGGACTGCATTATTATTAAAATAAGTTAAGAGACAAGTTCTAACACCCCTTTAGTTGAAATATCGGTATTCAAATGAGAAAGTATTGAAAAAATTACAAGAGCTGCATGTGCTATATATATAATAGGGAAAAGGACACAGGGGTTCCTATTGTTTGAGTATGGAACATAAAAATCCCAAACGTTTTAAAAAAGACACACAAGTCCCTATCAGTTAACGGAAACCGTTTTTTTTAACAGAAATTTTAATTTTAAAGTGCAATTACCATTATACCCTTACAGCATATTAAAAACTAATTGTTCATTGTCCAATTTATCCCTATATTATTAATAAAATTACAAATATAACTTCATTATCCAATTTTTCCATTTAATTATTGTTAAATTTTCTCTTCAAACTAAATAAATTTAATCCAATTTTTCCATTTAATTATTGTTAAATTTTCTCTTCAAACTAAATAAATTTAATCCATTGCTTAAGAATAAAAATAAAATAAATTAATTATTAATATAATTAATTATATAAGTTTAAATGATTGACAAATGGAGAATTGTTATTTTTATTATATTAATAATTTATTTAATTTATTTTTATTCTTAAGCAATGGATTAAATTTATTTAGTTTGAAGAGAAAATTTAACAATAATTAAATGGAAAAATTGGATTAAATTTATTTAGTTTGAAGAGAAAATTTAACAATAATTAAATGGAAAAATTGGATAATGAAGTTATATTTGTAATTTTATTAATAATATAGGGATAAATTGGACAATGAACAATTAGTTTTTAATATGTTGTAAGGGTATAATGGTAATTGCACTTTAAAATTAAAATTTCTGTTAAAAGAAACGGTTTCCGTTAACTGATAGGGACTTGTGTGTCTTTTTTAAAACGTTTGGGACTTTTATGTCCCATACTCAAACAATAGGGACCCCTGTGTCCTTTTCCCTATATAATATAGTTATGTAAATATTTGATTCTATTGAGTGTGTTCATACGAGTTAGGTCAAAATTTAATTGAGGTTATAAATGATGTAATACACATAGGGATACAAACTTCAATGCTACAAGCTGGAGTGATATATTTTATAATTTTTTTAAGTTGCCAATAATATTATTTTGCTTTTATTTATAGTTTTAACAGCTAATGAGATCGTAGTCTATTTGTAACTCATGCGCCCAATAATTTTAAATGCATGAGTTTGAATCTTAACAATAACTGAAATTCGACTCTTTTTTTTTTAATGAGAGCCTTAATTACTATATGATTCTAAATATTAATAAAATTTGATTATGATTTATCAATATTTCAAAAAAAAAATTAGAGACTTGTCCACATAAAAAAAACAAAACTTTTAACAATAAGACTCAAATCTATCGCCGACTCTCTTATTACACTTCAAAGCGGTAGTTGAATGCGAAATTACACAATCAAAAGATTAAGAAAAAGGTTGTGAATCACGCGGACGAAGGTGTGGATGTTGGTGAGCCACCCCAAAATGCCAGCTGGCTGTCGGAGAGAGGTCCCCAGATCCCTCTCTGCACGTGACTCACCACCTCTCTCTCTCTCTGTTTCTCCCTCTAAAAACAAAGCATTAAAGCAAAGGGGAAAAAATAAAAACAAAAAAGATAAATAAAAAGCGATCGCTTTCTTCATCGATCAAAATTTATTTATATCAATCAAAATAAACATTACATTAAAAACCTCTAAAAATCAAATCCCTCTCCCTCGCTCGCTCTGTCTGTCTCTGTCTCTGTCTCTCTCTCAAATCCCCCCACATTTCCTCGTTCTCGTCTCCCCACTCTCTCTCTTTCTCAGACATTAATACAAATTTATTTTCTTTTTTATTATCAGATTTCTCTCTTTTTCTTCAAATATTATTAGTTAATTTTAATCAATCAGTTGATATAATTATTTCTCTCTCTAGAAGTGATGTGGAGAGATGAGGCTATTTAATACAGAAGAGGAGTTGAGATTCAAATGCTATTGATAGGATATTCAAATGCTTGGATCTGCCGGTGGTGGTAAGGCCTTCACCTCATTAGCTGAGTTTTATTCAAATGTAATTGATCTTTCTGTATTTCCCTGATTACTTTTCATTCGAATTTTAATTATTCTGATTGGTGCAAGTATCGTAGAGCATAGTTCGATGTTATGATTGATTTTTAGCTTGAGTTCTGGTACAATTCGTTTGCTAATTATCAATAAATTCAGTTGAAGGCGATGCTGATAGAGTATAATTTAAGAATGTGTTGGTCAAGATTGTATAAGTAGGTTTCCATTTTATGCTGCGTGTGTCTGTTCTTTTAGAAGATCTTGATTTAAATTCAAATTTTTTGTACTTGACTGATGCAATGTCTAGATTGACTTCCTCTCATTTATGGATTGTTTCAAGGTTTGTCAAGATTTTTAGTAGGTGTGGAATTCAATAATGTGCTTTTTATTTGGAGTGAATGTGTGCAAACTTTCTGCAACTACATATCTTCTTTTAAAGATCTTCACTTGATGTAAGGCTGCTGTATCGATTGGTGGCAGGCGCCAAGTGATTTCATTGGCTATTTGTATTGGTTACAGTTTGAGTATTGATTTTATTTGTAAGCTTATCAAGTCAAGATATTTAGTGGACAAGGAATATGATTGATGGAATTAAAACTTTTAAAGGTTGTTTGAAGTGATGGAGGTCAGGAATTTATAATTAGGTTTTCTGTTTTCTTCAGTATCCTTTCCCCTGCTATCTCGATTTGATACAAATTGGATTTATTTAATCGTTCTATGATTACCTTTTTATTTTAATTCACTAATATACTTAGGATGTTGTATAACAGTCATCCTGTCTGCAAATAATATTTGAAGATGCTATAGAAATCCAGTCAAAAAGTTTTAGTTATTTGGTAGGTGAACCAATTGTTCTGTAGTAGCCATGCCAAGGAGTTGATTAGTGTGAAATACAATATCTTAGAAATCATTGTTGACTTATGTCCTCTTAACGCTATGGGCTAGGGTTTTATAAGGAATACACACACACACACACACAAACATATATATATTCCAGAAATTCAATTCATCTTTCTACTGTCTGTGAGCTCTAAAGTGCGGATGATTGCCGGACCCTGCTGCTTTGGTTGTCAAGAAATTTGTTGGATAATATCCCTAGTAGGTGGTCTTCATGGTTTGAGTCCTAATCTCTTTCTTGAAATGTGAGTTTCTCATGTAATAAATTATAATTAAAAGGGTTCTTTTTTTTTCAAGGAATTGTGGGTTTCTTTTGCAGTTAATGGTTTGCGCACTCTGCTCGTTCTTGTTCATTTTGGGAGAACATCTGGCTGCTTCATATTTGTATTTGATTACCTTTATAAGTGTATTAACTTTTATTCAGAAGCAGAGATTTACTCTATGGTTTTTGTTTTACATGTCAGATGATCTCCAGCCAAAAGAAGTCAGAAAGCAAGGAGTTTACAATCAATGTTTTGTTCTATTAGAAATATACTAAAATTGAAAGGATCTTTTATGGGGTAAGAAGTAGGGGCGAAATGGTTTTGCATGCCATATTATCAAGGAGATGGAGGAAACACGAGATGATGCGGGATCAGCGGAGCAAGGCCATCCTAATGCTACATGGTGGACGCAAGATTTCATTGAAAATTTTGGATCTGTTTCTTTGGGATCTCAAGAAGAGACTTTAAGCAATAAAGAATCACCTAGAAATTTCGAGCAAGATGGGCTGTCATCGCAGACAGCATCACAAATTCTCTGGAGCACTGGAATGCTCTCTGAACCAATTCCAAATGGTTTCTATTCTGTCATCCCGGTGAGAATTTATATTTATATGACAACAACCATTATATTATAGTTGCTGCCAAATTAGCTATGGTTTGATAATTGCTGGACCCCTGAGTATTTTAAGTGATTATATGAAGTTTCCATAAAGATAATGGGTTCCATTCTATGCCTCCTACTCTCTATATCTATACATTGTTTTTGTCTTTTGTCTTCTTTTCTTTTAAATGTAAATCTGGGCAATGACAAGCATTCTAGAACAGAAATCCATTTTATTTTCAGGCGTAAAATTCATTTATTAAAATGGCCATCATACTTTACATAGTAGCAAGGTTAAGAGTTATGATTTGGAAGTCAGTGGTGCTTACCTTATTGTGAAGATTGGAATTGCCAAACTTTCTGGATGGACAAGTCCTATCTAATTTAGTTATGAACTTTCTTTGGAGTATGTTCTATTTTGATGATTTCCATCATCAGTGTTTATTAGATGTCAAGTCTCACAGATGCAAAATGACAAGAGAATTGCAATTCAGGGTTGCACCATATGAGAATTATGGAGCATCTGGTGACATGACTGGCAACAGAAACTTTTCTGAGCAAACAAATTGAGGACCAAGAATGCAGCAGCTAAATGGAATTCAATGAAGTACTTTCAAAAGCTACCTTTGTGGTTGTAATTATGCAAAGCATTCTTGTTTGGTATGTTCTAGAAATATATATTGGTCTTTGGAGTTTTCACTGGTAGGGCAGGCTGAGCCAGAGTGCAGAATATGTAATGTTTTCTGCTGCACTGGTGTGATTGCTTCTATTTAAGCATACACTGGAAGTATTAATGGGACTGTTAAATTGTGACTGTGAAGATTCAACCTGTTTGAAATTTTTAATTTTTCTCGGATGGCTGCATTCATTCCATTGAATCTCTTGAAGACCACCAGTTTGTGTTTGCGGGCTTCTTGTGGAACTTTGTGGTTGTATTGGGAAAGTCATGTCCCTCAAGTTTTGTTTGAGCTTTAGCATAGAAGGCAAGAAAAATTTCATTGCGAAGATTATTAGATAGTGGATTTGAGAAGTTATATTAAGGTTTGGGAAATAGAATGGTTTGGATGATTTGTAAAAGAATGGTGGCTCATTTTCCCTGGGATCTAAATTATTTAGGTAATTTTCATTCAGAATGACGTTCAGGTCCTTAGTTTTGATGCTTTAGTGAAATCTATACCAGTCCGTAGTTTTGGTGCTTTAGTGAAATCTATACCAGTGCTCTTGTTCGGTTGTAAGGTTTCCTCTCAAGTTGGACAATCAAGAGGTTATGTTAGCCTTTGGAGATTTAACAATGTATTTCTGGCTGATAATGAGGTGGTCTGTAACTTAACTATGAGCCAGAAATTTTGGATTGCATCTCATTTTGTAGCTGAAGGTGCTGAGGTGGCCTTTGAGTGGACTTCCGGAATGTTTTACAAGTGCTAATGAATAAAATTGTGTCTTGGACATTATCAAAATCTCTGAGCTGGAACACGATGTCCTGAATGTTTGCCAGGCTTACATGGAAATAAACAGACTTTGGAATTGCCAGAAATTAATACTAGTAATAATTCACTAATATCTGGCAATACATTCATTTAATATGTTGATTTTAAGTTCTTATGCCGTTATCCTCTTAGCCACACTTCTGATGGGTTGAAGCACCATTCCAGAAGCCTCACAAGTATCTTGTTCGATTATGAACAACATATGCCTTGCCTACTTTCCTTTCTAAACATAAGATATGCATTTTATTTAGCTTGATCGACTTATAGTTCTGTTCTCCTGTCAGATTGGCCACTATTAAATTTTGTCTACATTACTGCCTTTCTTCTGTTTCCTCTTTTTTCCTCTGCCTCCCCCCCCCCCCCTTTTTAACCATATTTCTCACATTTTGAGGCATTTAATCTGATCACCGTCCTTATTGCGGACCAGTTCCCTGATTTGACATTTATTATATGTTTTCCTTGTTGTGTAAGCACAAATACATGGCGTATTTACATATATTTCCATTTCTTGGTTTCACTTAATTATGATTTAATTTGATTGTATGCAACTTTTTACAGGATAAAAGGCTGAAGGAGCTTTTTGATAGTATTCCTACTGTAGATGAGCTTCATGCACTGGGAGGAGAGGGTCACAGAGCAGATATTATTCTTGTAGATTCAAAGAAAGATAAAAAGCTATCCATGCTGAAGCAGTTGATTGTGGCGTTGGTTAAAGGGTTGAACTCGAATCCAGCTGCTATGATAAAAAAGATTGCCGGATTGGTAATATCATTTTGAGAACTGTTGTGTTATATTGTTATCTCATTGTAGTATTTTTACCTTGTTCCTTGATCATAAGTTATGCACAAGTGTATGTGATTATGTTCATCATTTTAGTGTACTACTGTTATTTATTCTCAATCCAGTGAAATTGTTTTTGAATTTTTCTTGAATTAAGAAATTTGAGTTAAGATGGAAAATAGTCTCTGTAAGAAAGATTATTCAAGTGAAGAACTGGTCAAAAGCGATATTGTATTTTTTTTAGTTTTCTCATTCACTGGTATTCCCTAGTGAACTTTTTGTTCTCTATGTGGCAATAGACAAAGTCACCTTTCAACTAATCATAAAAACTTGACATGAAAAGGTGCTAATAATAAGTCTAATAAGTTATACTACTAAATAGATGCTAAGACAAAGAAAGCAGGTAGGCGCTAGGTGATAGAGAGAAAATTTTGTTTTTGTAATAGGGAGGAGGCAGAAAGGACAAAAGGGATCATGAACAAAATTCTGCTAGTAAGTTTCTGGACTCTCTTTTCTTATAGTTTTCCAAAGCTGGAGGCATGCTAGATATTCCTTTGTAATTTAGAATAATCCATCTTTTTTGTATCTGCAAGTATGCACCGGAGATTTTTGCTATCTAACCAGTGCAGGTAATGTATGCCTGTTAAAAGTTTTTTTAAAAAAATGGTTTGTCAAATAAATTAAGACAATTGGATAAGCATAGCCAAAGGTTGGCTTTCTCATCTCCACAACTTGAGAGTTTTACACTGTAGGATCCAGATGTGGTTACAACTGTTAGAAGTGCTGTTCATCTTATTTTACTTGTGTTCAATGACTTAAGAAAAAAACATCTATTAGCATTTTTGGTCTGAGTTGCAACAGGGAAATAATTTTGGTTTTTTTTTTCCTTTACAGATTCTTGCTCTAGATGCCTGGGGATAAACATCTATTAGCATTTGCTTTGTTCTCTTAATACTATTTATTTTTAGCTATGACTGATATCTTTTGCACACCTGATGTTCCATGAGCAGGTAGCTGACTTTTATAAACGACCAAGTGTGGAAAGTCCAGCAAAAGGTGCACTAGAGGAAACTTCCCACATGTTTGAGACTCGAGGTGTCCAATTGCTAGGGCAAATTAGGCATGGTTCGTGCCGTCCTCGAGCTATTTTGTTTAAAGTTTTGGCAGATACTGTGGGTCTAGAAAGTAGGCTTATGGTGGTAAGCAACTAAGCATTTACATTTTTCGGTTGAATTGATTCTTTCTTCCCTCCCCCCCAACCCAAAATTTGAACTTGCAAGTGGTTCTTATGGGTGAGTTTCAGTTGAAAAAGAAACTTTCTTGGCCTTTTGATTTCTAAATGTTGAAATCTAACTGCTGAAATGCCATGTCGATTTCCTCCAACATTTTCTACCAGGGTTTACCAAATGATGGGACTATGGAGTGCGTGGACTCCTATAAACACATGTCTGTGATAGTTGTGTTGAATTCTGTGGAATTGCTGGTTGATCTTATGCGGTTTCCTGGTCAGCTAATACCTCGCTCAACCAAAGCAATATTTATGTCCCATATCTCAGCGGCAGGGGAGAGTGATTCTGCAGAAAATGACTCTTGTGATTCACCACTGGAGCCAAATAGTCCTCTATACGGGTTTTCAGAAAGAGTGGATACTGACAGGTTAGCAGACATTTTTTGACTCACATCTTAAAACTATATATATTTCTCACATTCTAAACCTATGTTGAGTGATACCTTTAGTCAATTAAGCTATGTGGACTTTTTTATGTTGTCATTATTTCTTTTTCATTTTTCCACAGTTCGGAAAAAGATGAAAGCTTTCAGGTCCAACGGAAATTGGAAACACCGGCAAATATATCAGGTCCTTCATTGCGTAATATGATGTTGCGGCCTGCGGCTTCTCTTGACAGGAAATTGAGGTAAAGGTGCATGTTTCTTTTGTCTAGTTCTGTGTGCTAATCTAAGGGCCTTTTTGTTTCTATTTTCATTTTCATCTTTAAATTTCATTTCACTCCCTCAGTTTCTCACATAGTGAACCCAACATTGCAACTACATTTTGGCGCCGAAGCCGGAGAAAGGTCATTGCTGAGCAACGGACTGCTAGTTCCAGGTTTTCTTAAACACCTTCTGTGGGATTTACTTATTTACGGTTATTAAATCTTAGTTTTCTGAAATTATGAGGTTCCTCTTGTGCCAAAAACCAATCCCCTTATGCAATGGCAAGAGTGAATATTATGGCTATGCATTACTTATTATTGGTGCGAATGTATCATAAGATTTCCTACAGTGTGTGTTGCTTGAGTTTTTGCATTTACTTTTACTGAGATAATGAAAATTTATTATCACAATTATTTTTAGTTGTGCAGTGATTCTCGATGCCATACTATTTTGGTGAAAGTAGAAATGAGTATTTGTGAACCAAAGGATTTTTCTTTTTTTTTTATGAATGGATGGGTCAAAGGATTTGAATCAAATAATTTATGACTTATTGAGCTTTTAGTAAGTAATATTTTCTATTTGTTTCCTATAAAAATTGTTAGCCATGATGTTTGATTTATAAACTCAGTAACATGTTTTGGAAATCTATTAATTTATTCTTTTAATTTAATATCTCCAGTTATAAATTTTCTACAGTGATATGACGAAAGAGAAATTTGATGCTTGGATTGCTCACAAAAGTTTTGGTTAATTACTTTAGGATTAAAAATAGTTTGATATATAATGGTGAATAATTCCTCTCGTCTTTTATTTGGGTGGATATTGTTGTTTTCAAGGAGCTTGTCTTCACCAATCATTATTGCAACAATAAGTGATGATATGATTAGAAAACTAATTAGACACGTGCGCGCGTGCACACACACTCACTTATGCAAAGGTATCCATAAATGCATTGATTTTCGTTTTATATGTGCACATTTGGTCCGTGTGCATAACTTTGAAGTTTACATCAAGTGTATGTTGATTGTTCTTAAAATCATTTTCAAATCGTTGGCAAGTTTCAATAATTTGTGCGCAGGTTCTCTGTCATTATTTTTAAAGTTTTATTGTTTTTTGCAGTCCAGAGCATCCTTCATTTCGAGCACGTGGGCGGTCCATGCTGAGTGGAGACAGAAATTCACTTGCAGATTATGGTGATGATGTAGCCACAACAAGGTTATCCCACTTTTGATGCTATGTTTATATAACTTATACAGAAGATCTATTCATTCTTTTTTAATGCATGGTGCGCTACTTGTTTATTTATGTGTTTGCAGTATCAATAAACAAAATAAACGTTCTAGTTCTTTTTTGTTGCTTTATTTCAGATCTCATTGTTGATTTGTGGTTATGTTCCTCTAGAGAATGAAAAAATTCTTTCCCAGTCAAAGTTGTTAAATATGGTGGGAAAGTTATGTAGTTCACATATCAATGAGTATGCAAGAAAGCCAAAGTCATGGGATTTGTCATTTATAATCAGAAGACATTCTAATTCCAGTTGGTACTTCCCACAGTGTATACCCCCCTTCAAGTATGGTCCAAAACGTTTGCTGGGAGTTATATCTCCTTAAATGTCTAGGCCTCAGGTGATTAGTGCAACTTCTACTATCATTTAGACTAGAAAAGAATAAATTCAAATGACCCTGCGTGTCTTCTTATGGAAAGGATTTAGCTGCTTCTTTCTTGTATTCTCTATCGTCACTACGTTATCATTCCAGAGTTTATGGATCGATCTAAAGAACACAAGAAATATCCATTGTCTAAGAGTATACGTAAGCTCTAACTTGAGGTCGGACTTGCAATTTGTAGCCTTATTTCTTAAAAAAACACAGAAACTCATCCTTCCTCTGTAGGAAATCCGGCTTTAAACCTTATCTCTCTTGAAATTGTGAGAGCTTAAATTATTAGATCCTTACCTCTAAGCTTAAGCTTTTGAGTTTGGTTCATGCTTAATCTGTTTTAGAATCAATTTTCTAATTGGTGCTGCGTTTGAATCACCTTGTTATGTTAATTAAATTGAAATAAGTTATGTTTCTGTTTGTGGTTTGGTTGTGTTTGATCTGTGCGCCTTGAATGTGAGGAACATGCAGTACAACATATTCTTAATTATGTGACTGTAGATGGAGGGACATTTGTTTGATTGAAAGCAACATGTGATTTTTAACTCTTATGTCAGTGTTGTATTTGAATTGGATGTTTTAGCGAGAGCATGGTCTACGTAAAGTTTAGAATTTGTGGAGTCGTGAACAGAAATCTGCTTTTCCTATTTGATTTCAATTATAGTTGCAGGTCAGAGGGTGCTTCAACATCGGAAGCTCGTAGAATAAGAAGAAGAAGCATTAGCATAACTCCTGAGATTGGTGATGATATTGTAAGGTTGGTGTTTGTTTTTATGTCATATTTGTTCCTGTATTATTTTAACTTTTGAGTTGCCCTGTCGGTTTGTTCTTATTAATTAGACCTTCCTTTTGGTATTGTAGGATTAAATTGACTACTTGTTTTGAAATATTTTCTGTATCCTTGTGATGGTGACTTTTGAATAACTTCATAGTGGTTACCTGGCTTTTCTTGCATTTTCATGATCTCTCATGTCACAGCATGGTTGTGGGTGCCTGTGCTTATATTTCTTCTTGGTCAGACATCAAAGTAAATAATAAGTTAGATTGATTCCTGGTCAATTGAATTAGATGGCTCTATCCATGTTTCAGAGTACTAAGGATAGGTGAACTGAGTACATGACTAATCCATTAAATCGATTATGTTGGCATTAACATTGAGTGGACAGAATTTTATGGTATTCCCGAATGATTTTCATACATAGAGGATTAACTCAGGATATTGCAAACTGTTTCAGGGCTGTGCGAGCAATGAATGAAACATTGAAGCAAAATCGTCTTTTGCAAGAAAGAGGGGAAGACAAGGCCTTCACCCGTTCTTCAAATGACAATACTTCAGATCTTCCAAAAAATGTACACTTCTCTGATTTCTATAAATGAGGACTGAAATTTATTTATTTATTTATTTTTGCATTTCTTATCTTTAGCATCAATCTTGAATATTGTGATGGTATGCATGTACTATTAAGGATAATAGGACATGGTGCCATAGCAGAAGTTTTTACTTGACTTTTGCATGTCAATTATGTTTGAGTGTTTGCCAAGTTTCATGAAAATGTTGTTGGATCAGTATATCCATATGAACTGCATATATAAACTTTCTGTATCTGTAAATTACAATAATTAATCCAGAAATTACAATAATCATGTTTGCATGGGGGATGTGTCTGCCAAGTTATAAAAAATGATGTTTTTTTCAATATTATTTAGCTTTAGAGCATGGATTATGATTGAATCTGTTAAATTCTTTGTCATAATTTTAGTTTATTTAAATTTTGATTGTTGTTGTCCATCAGGCCCTAAAATCAGCAATTTATTTTGGTTAAGAGGTTGGATTGATGATACAAACTTGCTTTCATGATGGTTACTAATATTTTTGCAATATCTTAGGCCTCAAATTTCCATCTTGGTACTCATGATGAAATATCCGGTGGAAGATCTGCTTTGTATAATCTTTCCCGTGACCAGATGAACTCTCAGAAAGCAATTTCACTGCCCTCATCTCCCCATGAATATGGGAGTCATGGTTCTGAGAGAGGTGGATCTTCTGGCTATATGGCAAATTCTGAATTTGTCTCAACATGGAATAAAGTTTTGGAATCTCCCATGTTCCAGAATAAACCTTTATTAGCTTATGAGGAATGGAACATTGACTTCTCTGAATTAACTGTGGGAACTCGTGTTGGAATTGGTAAACATTACTGATTGTCATTCTATGTGTTTCTGTTTGCAAAAGTGTCTTTAGGCCTTTGAAGTGGACTATATCATGAAAGACAAAATATTTAACTAGAAGACTAATCATTTATTTTTATTATTTTTGCCTTTATGCACATACATCTTTATTCTATTTGTTTTTTCCCCCAATTTTCTTACAAATATCATTACTCATCCTTGAATAGCTTTTGATCAATGTATAATAGGTTTCTTATATCTTATTATGTTCATTATATCCCTCTATCACAGGTTTTTTCGGAGAAGTTTTTCGTGGCATATGGAATGGTACAGATGTTGCAATCAAGGTTTTCTTGGAGCAAGATCTAACAGCAGAAAACATGGAAGACTTTTGCAATGAGATATCTATTCTAAGGTGTATTCTCGTTGATTTGTTTATTGTTTTAGTTTTATCTTACAGTTTACTTTCTAACTTAATCCTTGTTATTGCTTTATGTGTGGTTATGTCTCTACCTTCAGTCGTCTTCGGCATCCTAATGGTACCTCCTTCTGCCATTCTTTCAGTTGTTTGTGTTTTAAAGTTCTATAGAATTTTTGAAATCAATGATCATTTCTTGTTAACAAAAATGAACTTAACTTATATAAGTGTGCAAATTGCTATAATACCGACGAAAATAGGCATCAGTTGCATCAGACACAATAACGGTAACACAAAATGTGTTAACATTTGACGCAAATTGCTATAATACTGGCTGGTATATATACGGAAATGCATGTTCATATATAATGGTTACCCTAAATGTGTAAAATGCGATGTCAGACAAATAACACGGTGTTCAGTGCACATGAAACATGCGTAGGAGGAATGCATGATAACATATCCCTAGTTCAATGGTCTATTTTGTGAAAAAAATTATAGGATTGAGTGGTAACATACTATTAGTCCAGATGTTTTGTTATGTGTTGCTGAATGTTATTGCCTTATTTGTCTACACTGTTCAATGTTAGTAGTAATCATGTTACTATTTTATGTTCATTGTTACTAAAGAATTTTTTGTTACCACTTGCACATATAATCCCAGTGCCAATACCAAACCAGTTGCCACTCTACTCTTACTCCCTTTCACTTTCTCTGTGCAAGCACACACGGTAGTTACGTTGTTTGTGAGGTTTTATTATTCCATCTATTACCCCTATCATAGACTTGAGAAACTTGACTGTGATTGGTGGAGTTTTTTAGTGAATCAAGCAATGCTGGTTTTGCAGTTATCTTATTTTTGGGTGCTTGCACAAAGCCTCCACGATTGTCAATGATTACTGAATACATGGAGCTGGGGTCCTTGTACCATTTGATTCATTTGAGTGGTCAAAAAAAGAAGCTTAGCTGGAGGAGAAAATTTAAAATGCTACGTGATATATGCAGGTATATCAAGCCTGTTCATAACATAGGAAGTTCATATACTTTTTCTGTACAGTGATTTATGGCACATGTGGAATGTTTATTTTGAAGTACAATCATATTTGCGCTTTGCATGTGAATTTATAAAATAATACAATTGTTAGGAATTAAGCTAGATTGTTGATGTTTTCCATTGGTGAGTTATGCGTTTCATTTGCTTGTCTTTGGAAATTAAGAATCTCTAAAACTTTTATCTAAAACGTTTATGGACATGAGGAATGTGAGAGACTTTTATCATTATGGTGGCTAGATTAAAACTGTCATTACGAAAAAGTAGACCTAGGCAAGCAAAAGCTGAAGCACTGGGATGCTCTTAACCTTTTTCGCCATTCACTGTGTGTTTTCTTCAATCAAACCTCGGCTTCATCATTGATAACTTAGAAATAGGGTCTTTGCATTTTTCAAGCTTGAGTTTGTTTTCTTCCCATCTCATAAACATTAACTTTTGCACTGTAAAGGTATTATGTAATTCATGACCTTTGATCTTTTCCATTATTTTGTGGCTGGATGTTTTCATGAATTGAATGACATGCTAGCTGTGATATTACCTTATTTATTTTTCAAATTTTGTTTTGTTGGCAATTATACTAATTCATTGTTTATATGCTATGGTGTAAGCATCTCATTTTCTGTTATTCTCTTTAGCTTTTGCTGCAAAATTATAAGTGTCTTTATGTATTCAAATTAGATAAGGAAATGGATCTGGTTGCCTACTTTCATGTGTTTGAAGTTGAAAAAATATCATGAAAATTTTCTGCTGTATATTCACTGGAATTTCTGTTGCCATCTAATAAGGGGTTTGATGTGCGTACACCGAATGAAGATAGTCCATCGTGACTTAAAAAGTGCAAACTGTCTTGTGAATAAACACTGGACTGTCAAGATATGTGATTTTGGGCTATCGAGAATAATAACGGACTCACCCATGAGAGACTCCTCATCTGCTGGAACTCCAGAATGGATGGCTCCTGAACTTATTCGTAATGAACCCTTCACAGAAAAATGTGATATTTTTAGCCTTGGGGTCATAATGTGGGAGCTCTGCACTCTAAATAGACCATGGGAAGGTGTACTACCTGAAAGGGTAAGCTGACATGAGTCTTCATGGTTAATTACGCACATTTTATTTAAATATAAGGAGCTAACGGTGGGCCAATCGTTTCTTTCTGTCTAGGTTGTTTATGCTGTTGCAAATGAAGGCTCCCGCTTGGAGATTCCTGAAGGTCCACTCGGCAGACTAATTGCAGGTTGACTGCATTTACAATTTATTAAATTTCATGCTTGTCATTTCTATTAATTTTCAAGCGTTCGTATGAGATAAATTTGGTGGAAAAAAGAGTTTATATGAACTAATCTCTTGCCATGTCCTCGACTGCAGACTGCTGGGCAGAACCACAAGAAAGGCCAAGCTGTGAGGAGATACTTTCCCGCTTGCTGGACTGCGAGTACTCACTTTGCTGATACAATACAAAATCTTCCCCTTCTGTGTATAGAAAAACATGGTAGAGTTGCTACATTGTATCCTCGGCTTCTTAAGTTGTAAGCTATCTTGATTTTTCCAATAATTGTGAAAGCATTGAATGTTGCATTTTTTCAGTATTTGGATGACCGGATTCCCATTTCTTTCTTTCGCCATCACACCAGATGGATTCCAATTCCACTCAGAAAACGCATACAACGGACACATCGCTGTTACCGTTTAAAAATTACACAATCGGATTGGTTTTGCACGTTTCGAGTTGTATTTGGGTAGAGCAAGAAAAAAGGAAACTGTAAAATGAGATTAAACATGCAGTGTTGGGTAACTCGATGTTGCCGAAATCGTTCATGCCTCTTGGATACAACTTAAAACGCATTTCATGGTTCCAGATAGCTTCAGGCGATCAACAAGGATTGAAAATTTTATTTACATGATTCAATCAGCAATGCGTCGACTGTTCATTGCATCTTCAAAACGACGGTGAGAGTCCTCTCTCATCTCAGTAGTCGAATCATCAGCGGGTGCTGGATAGTAATCTTCTCGGAGCTGCACATCCCTCACGTTAGGCATTCGAGTGAAGAACATCATGAAATGTTCATGTGCAGTGCCATGGATGATGAGCTTCCTCAGGGTAAGGCACTGCGCGATCAATCCAGATGCTGGAAGCGTGAGACTCCTCTGGTTCACATCCCGGTCTTGTGCCGGCCAATAATCTAGCTCATTGAGTCTCAAGTTCCCTATCCCATTGAAGAAAAACCTATCCCAAAGTGTCAGATCCGTTTCACCGCCAGGGGCAGTTAGAGCATATCCTATTGTTTCACCGAACTCCAACCGCAGTTTTGTAAGCTGGGGATACCGTGTGAGGCAGCTCAATCCGAAAGCTCGATCCGACGGCTTCTGCCGCCCACGGCTATCTCCTTCCATCTTTATACGAATCTCCTCCAAAACGGGACAGTCATCGAGACCAACGATAGGCAACGGAGTCAAAAGCTGACCCACTTCAATCCAAAGGGACAGGCACTT
The DNA here is from genome assembly GCA_029618585.1 of Citrus australasica. NCBI lineage: Eukaryota > Viridiplantae > Streptophyta > Magnoliopsida > Sapindales > Rutaceae > Citrus > Citrus australasica. The sequence goes on along the minus strand of JARCIV010000002.1, from coordinate 7,180,659 downwards.
CAACCTCTTCCACGTCTTGGAACAAATTCCATTTTCTTTAATTTGCAAATGCCAATTGCCTCCTTCAGGCAGGCAAAACTTGCGTTTCTTCCTAAGCCCCAGTTCATCGTCTTCATCATTCAACTCATTGAGATCAAAACTCCTTACTTTCGACTCCGAACTCTCAGTCAACTCCAATCCATCCCACACACAATCGATATGTAGCTTCTCAATACGATCACGCACCGGGTCCAGCGCTTTGCAAGACGCCACAGCACCCAGCTGCTTACAGCACGAAATCTTCATCTCCACAAGAGTCTCCCGACGCAAAGCAGCCATCGTCCTCAACCCATCTACCGTAACATTCTTGCAACCCTCGAGTTCAAACTTAACGAGCCTACGACACCCTCTCCCGATCGCCACCAAACCCATGTCACTCAAGTCCCCGCAATTCTTTATCGACAAGGACTCGAGCCCTCCGCACAAGGAAACCCCATCAAGCTGCCAACCAATCGCCAAACAAACCCCATGAAACTGGCCCAGCTTAAGCACTTTCAGACTCGAGCACTTGGACTTGAGCACCTCCAAAACGGGACCGCTATCCCTCACATTCTTACACACATCAAGAACCAGCTCTTCCAGCAAAGGCAGCCCGCTAAACAGCTGTATCAAGCCCTCTCTACTGACACTCGCGTCCTCCGCTGTAAACCCGTCGCTGTCAGGGTCTCCTCTCTCGTTAGCCAACGACGACGTATCGACCAGATGGAGCAGCGTCAGTTTCGGACAGTTGGTTGCTATAGCTGATAAAGTCTCGTCGTTAACGAAACCAATGTATCTCGGATCAAACGTGCACGCGACGAGGAGCTTGTTCAGGCTGGGACACGCGGCTGTGATCTCGCGAATCTCCTGCGCCTTAAAACCCTCAGTAAACGACGTCGTGAGGAGATTTAAGCATGTGAGGTTGGCGGATTTTTCAGGATAAGCTCTGAGAACCGGCGGGAGATCCTCCGTCCAGAAATAGAAATTCGAGAGGTCGATGGACTTTAGACATTCGCAATGTTCAAACAACGGGATGAATTCCGCGCCCAACGGAGCCTGTAGCCGCTGGTGCCAACGGACCAGCTTGACGTGGCGCAATCCCGGCCACTGGGGGAGCAAAATCTCGAGCGTTAACGGTATCCGACAGTAGATGGTGAGAGACGTGGTTAACGGGAAGGCCTGACGTAAGCGGTGGGCGAGTAGGAGAGGATCGGAGGGCGTGGGAAGCGTGAGCAAGGGGTGGCCCCACGGAGAGAGGTTGGAAATGTCCAGGTCCGTGACCGATCTGAAACAGATAGGGATCATGTGCAGGTATCGCGCGTTGCCGCGGAGCGTGATGGAGGTGCGCGTGGCCCTCTCCAGCGAGTGGAACTTCCGGTTGACTAAAGACAGCGAGTTCCGCGTGCGCGTATCGCTGATTGCCGCACAAATATTTGATAAAATTACGTCGGGAAGGTTGTTGATCGTCGTCGCAGCCATGATATGAAATAAGCGCTGGGTTTTTTTAAAGTTATTTAAATTTTAATTTGTTATGGGGAGAAGAGAAGAGAAGAGCTGAGCCAGAGAGGTGGGCGATGAGTAAAAAATTTGATTATGGGCGTGGGAATGGCCATGGGAGCCACGTGATTAAGGTGTATGTTATTATTTATGATATCTGTCGTGGGGTACATTGAGAGGATTTTGACGATTGAGGTATTTTTTGTCTTTTTATATGGACCTTTTATTCATTTATATTTGTCCTACAGACTCACAAATATTTTTTGGCAAAATTATTTCAACTCATTAATTTCGTCTTTAAGCTCATCTGAAAACGTTTATTTATTATTAGATTTTAATTTTTTTAAATTCTGAAGTTTACTCTTATTAATCTCTTTTTTGTTCAATCTCACGGTGTTAATGTAACAAAATTCTCCCTTCATGGTTGTCGGAAAAAGAAATCTCTAAGCTTTAGATAGAAATTAAAATAGATACATTTGTTTATTTATGTCATTACCTTTAAATAGAATTTAGTAGTTAGTGTTTTGTTCCAAAAATTTAGATGAAAAAAAAAATTATTCTTTATGTTATGTGAATATGTAGATGGTGGGTTTTGTTCTTCTTTTTTCTTGATATCAGTTTGTCTCATATCACAAAATTATTTGCAATCTATCACTAAAAAAAAAAAAAAATGCAAAAATTGATGAGAAAGTAAACGAAGAGAGAGAGAAAATATGGTTATTTAGAAAAAGAGAAAATATGGTTAGTTAGGTAATTTCATCAAAAAAAAAATTATTAATAATGAAAGATTAGTTGGTGTTTAGAGGAAATTAGTATGTCCAAATAGCTTTACTCTATTTTTTGGGACAAAATTATTTGAGCGTCTCATGAAGTTTAGTATAAAATTTAAATAGAAGATGGGTGTTTAAAGTATAATTGTAATGTAGATAGTTACAACCTTTATTAATCATCAAATTCTTGATATTGAGGATTCGAGTCATTTCATGCGTATTTTATAAATTCAACTCATTCTGAATTTGAAGTTCTAACACACCCTTTTGTGAATAATTCAATTCTTAAGGTTAAGGGTTCGAGTCATTCCATATATATTATGGAAGTTAATTTGTTCTAGGGATGGCAAAAATTCTCACGGGGGACGGGTACCATCGGAGATTTTTCCCATTCGGGGAGGGTATGTGGATAATTTCATACCCAATTTCTTATTCGGGGAAGAGACGGGGAAATTTTTTTACCCAATTCTTATTCGGGGAGGGGACGGGGATGAGATGGAATCCCCATCCCCTACCCATTTCCCCATTTTAATTTTTAATTTTATTTTAATTTTTTAAAATTACTAGTAAATAAATAATTAAAATTAAATTATAAAATTATAAATATTGGTAAAAATAAAAAAATATCAAAATATTTATATTATTAAACTTTTAGGCCTAATTAACTAATTAAAGTCCTAAATTTTTATTTAGGACATTAAAAAGACCGAGTAGATTCTATTGGCCCAACATTTTTTTAATTTTAATATTCTTTAAATATTTTAAACTTAAATCTATTTTTTATTTATTTTTAGATGTTATAATTGCCCACAGCGAATCACAATTTTAATATCTAATCTAATCTAATCTAATCTAATCTAATATTTGCTCTTGATTTGCTCCGATTTAACTATTGTATTGTAAAGGGAATAGTCCACATTTATAAAGTGCCCACGCCACCATTGAAAAAGTTAATTTTGAATATAAATTCGATTTTATTTGTAACAATTTTATATTAGACTATTAATTTGTTTATGATAGTTTGTAAAAGAAGTTTGTATCCCTTGCATGTTGCGTTACTTACTAATTTAATGTATGTGACTTTTGTAATAGATATTAATGTAAGATATATTTCGAACTTTACTTTTATTTAAATTTTTTATTTTAATATGATTAACTCAAAATCGAAAACAAAAAAAAATGTATTAGTTATTCGAGGATCGGGGACCCTCGGGGATCCCTTGTTATTATTCGGGGAGGAGATGGAGATTCTCTCAAGTAATTCTGACGGGGACGGGGACATACGCAAAATATCAGAGATGGGTACGGGGAGATCGGTCCCCTCCCCTCCCCTCCCCTCCCCTCCCTTCCCCATTGCCATCCCTAATTTGTTCTAATTATTTTAAAATAAATTCAACTTGTTCTGAATTTGAGAATCCAATGGACTTATATAATAAAAAGTCTAATAAACTTCAGACTACAGAAAATTCTAAAAATTTAAAAAAAAAAAAAAGGGTCTAGCAGATTGTTATATACAAAGGACTTTTGAATAAAAGTATACTTGGAAGTGCATTTGATGAGATTGTTGTTATAGGGCTAAATTCTCCATAGTTTCGAATATAATATATTCTTGTTAATAATATGTTCTGGATTCTTAAGAATCTTGGCATTGAGTTAAAAAAAGAAAAAAAAAATAGTTAGGCGATTTCCGTGAAAGGCAATTCTTGTACAAAGTGGGAGATTCTTTGTCGTTGTAAAGGTATATTTTGCATTTGACATAGAGAAGTTGCAGTTAAGAGGAAAGTAGTGATTCTCTTGGACTGCAATCGAAAGGATCATTTGCTTTTAGGCTTAATTTCGTATTTACCCTTTATAAAATGATAATTTTTAAAATATCTTTTAAAATATTATAAATCTCAACCTTCCATCATTATTAAAAAGATTTAAAAAAAAATCATAATCTGCTTTTATTTTTCCTTTATCTTTTAAATAAAAATAAAGATAACTTGAGATTTAGAATAACTTAAGAATACTTATAAAATTATCATTTCACAAAATGTATTTCAAAATTTACCCTTGCTTTTATTCACCATAAAATTTAATAGTAGCCCACTTTACTTTTGACAAAAGAAAAATACAACACAATATATTGGTAGTGTGGTTGGTGTTTGTTAGCTAAATAATTGTTGTATATATGTTATCTAAGGGTTAGATGATTAAACTAGCTTTTATATATATACAATTTTCATTTTGGAATATTAGATTACTCTTATGTTTGCCAATGAAAAACTGCCCAAACCTAATCTTTTAAAAAGTGAACAGCTAAATTCTTATCATTTAAAAAATTATAATTATTTATATTTATTTAAATAAAAATAAAAATATCATAGCACATTAATTTCGTGGACATTATATTGCTAAATAGGCAAAACCCACAAGTTGAAAAAGACCTTATTGTCCTTTTTTATGGTGAGATCTAGTTGTGCATTATGGAAACTATTATTGGATTGATTGTCTTTTTATATTAAATTTATTGATATTTACAATAAAAAATTATTAAAACCAAATTTATGTAGTTTTTTTTTGTCTAAAATTTGAATGGGTCTAAATTTTTCCTAAGTCTTAATGGATCTGAATACAAATGTCTAGATGACATTTTTTTTAATATCTGAATATAAATGACATCTTATTTGTTATTATAAACAAAAAAATATCTTAAACATAATTATTTGACATTTATCGTTTAAAAGATAAGTGTATTAATAGAAATATTTTTAGAATATTATATTTACTTCTCATTCAGATATTTTCTTATTTATATAAAAGTCATAAAAGCTCACTTTTGATATGTAGATATAAATCTCTAAAAATCAAACATAAGTAAAATTTTAATAAACCCTATATAAATAGGGAGATTGCTAATTTCCCCCCTACAGTAATCAACATATATCATTTTCCCCCTTGTTGTTTTTATAATGGCCAAAAACCCCCATAATAGCATAAGTTTACAAAATTACCCTTATTTTCAACTACTCTTTTATTTATATTTATTATAAATTAAATAAATCACATGAATAGAAACTAAATAAAAAATTAAGCATTAAAAACAAGAAATATATGTTTTGATATGAACAAAAAAATTAATAATATTTTTTTAATACTTATTTATTTTGTGAAATTTTTCTTATAATACATATATAAGAAAATTATTAGTAAAATGATAAAAAAATTATTATAAGAAAACTTGAATGACAAATAAAATTTTATTATAAGATAAATAATAAAATATTTTGCCTATACTTTTTAAATTTAATTTTAAAATATTATAAAATGTTTATTATAAGAAAATGTTCACAAAATAAATAATTACAAGAAACAATTTTATTATTAATTTTTTTGCTCATATCAAAACATATATTTCTTGTTTTTAATACTTAATTTTTTATTTAGTTTCTATTCATGTAATTTATTTAATTTATAATAAATGTAAATAAAAGAGTTGTTAAAAATAAGGGTAATATTATAAACTTATGCTGTCAGATAAGGTTTTTGGCTATTATAAAAATATAAAGAGGTAAATAGTATATGTTAATTACTGTATGGGGGAAAGTGGCAATCCCTCATATAAATAATCATTCTTAGGTACGGATGCTCTTTTTTTTTTTTAATATGGACACCCTGTTAAGTCATTCGGCTTAAGAGTATTAATTTTCAATACATTATAAAGTCATGCAGTTTAATAACACTAGAAACTGACAAATATATATATAGACACACACACACACACACAAGAGAAATTATCTCTACACCACATTTGTTTTGTCATATGTGATATGTAAATCTAACCACCACAAAATTTTGACATGTTCTTTCCACCACATTTGTTTCTAAATTGTATCAATCAACCACTTTAACACTAAAAATAACTATTTTACATAAATTAAAAGACTATTCTATTCTATAAAATTTTGAAAAATAAAAAAAAATTATAATTACAAGAAGACCCCTAAATTCAATAAAAAATAAAATCTCAAAATTTAATATGATAATTTTTAAATTAAATTATAATTATAAAAAATTTACATCTTGCATTTTCAATTTTAATTTTATTTAATTTTTTAATTAAATTATGTATAGGGAAGTTTACAAAAATTAACATGAAAAGAATAACTCCCTATAATTATTGTAAACTTCCCTATAATTGATATTAAGAAACTTCCATATACAAATTAAATGAAATTATAATTACAAAATTAACATGATAATTTTTAAATGAAATTATAATTATAAAAAATTGACATATTGGATTTGAGATTTATTTATTTTATTAAATTCAAGGGTATTATTGTAATTATAATTTTAATTTTTTAAAATTTTGTAGAATAAAATGATCTTTTAATTCACTTAGAGGTAAGGTGGTCATTTTGTAGTGTTAAAGTGATATGTTAATATAAATTTAAAAACAAAAGTGATGTAAAGAACATGTCAAAATTTTGAGATGATTAAGTTTACATATAACAAAATAAATGTGGTGTAAAAATAATTTCTCATATACATGTAACGTGAAATCTTAAATATTTGAACTCTATAAAAACTGAATTTACTTTTAAATAATTAGATGAAAAAAATTGTCCAATTGAATGGTAGACGAAGGAATTTATACCTCTTAACTATACATGTGGAAAAAAAAAAAACATATCACCCAACAAATGAGTAGTTTCCTTATCCAAAATTATCATTATACCAAACATAATCGATATAGTTACATGAGAACGTTACATCAATACGATTACATTGTTACACGAATATAAACATATAATTAATTGTTTCTTCGACCATGATATTGTCCAAAGAAAGAAATAAAGAAAGAAAGAAAGAACGAAAGATAATTTAAAAAAAAAAAAAAAACTTTGATATGAGCGAATATAAAAGTACTTTAGTTCTTTTTCATGGATTGGGTTTAGAACTTCTTTTACTTTGGCATTACGGGTGGGCACAATCATTAGAATAAATCTCCTTTTGTATTATCTTTGAGATTCTTAACCTTACTTTACGTTATCCAATGAATATTATTGCCAAATAAAAAAGGATAAAAGAAATTTGTAGAGTCACCCATTACTTTAGAAAATTGCTTGTTTAAGTTGCTCTTGATTCTCTGCAACTAGGGCACACATGTCTAGAAGGAGACCCAAATTCAAACACTTGCACGTACACGCGTGGCGCACGCACACATATATACAATAATCACCGAATTATAAAATAGGGTTAAGAGTAAATATAATTATATTTTATTCTCACATTTGGTAGACTGTAATAATCTTTTCCATATTTTCTAATAAAATTGAATTACAATGACCAATAACAAAAAATTCAAAAATATGTTGATAGGCTTATTTGGTATGTAATCACCATTATATTAATGGATCATCCCATATTTATTAGTACGATATTTGATAAGTATGACCATAATATATGTTACGTGAAATACAAAAAAAATGTATTTCCACACAAAAACTAGTATTAATCCATTAAAATAATTAAAAAAATAACACAAGATAAAAAAAAAACTACAAGATATATTTTTTAAACTTTTTTTTATAAATTGTATACTATTTTTGACACATTGATTGTATAGTATTATTCATCCGAAAAATATTATTGACATATCAAATGAGCTCAACCGTACGTGAGCTGTTAAATTGTTAAAGCCACCTTCAGGGGCACAAACTAGTAAAGCATTCAAGGATTGTGACGTGGCCAAGTACTTACCATCCACGTAGCGCCCTTAGTACCTGTAGTCTGAATACAATGACTTCACTCCCATGATGTAATCATGTGGACGTGAAGCAGAAAATCTGAAAAGTCGATTTCAAAGACACTAACGTCATTTTTTAACAAAATCTCGTTTATATGATTTATTTTGGACAAAAATAAAATAAAATAAAATTTCTTACTCTTCTTATTAATAGTTTGAAATTCTTAAAAAAAAAGTTTAAATAATTTTTATTTAATTGACTCATCCATAGTGGTAAAAGTAACCCATTTACACAAATATTATATTTTACTTTAATTAAGAGCGGAGTTAGCATTAAGTAAGTGAAAACAGTCTCACAATCGCTCTCGCTTGATTAAAAAAAATTTTAAATTACTTTTATTATTTAAATTTTTATTCCCATAAACTTAATTAAAATATCTCATGAGTTGAATTTGTGATCACTTATATTAAATTTACTAGTAAATCGTACCCTACAAACTAAATTTTTGACTCGTGCACTATTTAGGAAAATGGAAGAAAGAAAACAATTAATCCATTAAATTAATTTTTTTTTGGAGAAAATGAAAGAAAGAAAAGAAGCAGTAACAATCATAATATTTGGGAAGAAATTTACATCCACCTATATCTTTTGCAGTGAAAAATTTTCAAGTCTCATGAGTCATGAAAACTATAGTGATGCTAAAATATCAGTGTTAAAAAGAAAAAAAGAAATTGCTTGGAGGGCAAAAAGTATCATGGGCAAATCGTATATGCATGTACCGGTAGAAATTAGTGGGTATTAAAGAGAGCTCGTATTGAAGTAACATGATCTTATCTAAAGAGAAGGCGTGGGATTCTTTTTGGATGAGATTTTCAGTGAACAATGGGGCCCCAAAGGATTGCATTTGGTGGATTTGAAGATCATTTGGATTATTTAACTTTGAATAAGGACATTCATTATCACAAATTTTTGTCAAATTTGGGTGGATAGATGGAGACCCCAATGACCATGATGCGTCGCAGTGCCTGGCAACTGGCCATGCATCCTACTCTTTTCTAACTCATTATCTTAATTTTGTCTTTCAAGTTTCAACATATGCAGTCGTGGTTTGATTTTTTTTTTTTTTTGAGTAATCGGTTTACTTTTATTCTTTTTCTTTTTTAATAACAATCCATCGGTTGAATTTAGGTTTCAATTTTTTTTTCCAATTCTTCTTAATATGGATTTGAGTTGTGATAGTCATGCTTGGTGGAATTGTCCACCTGAAAATATTGGCAAGTGCCTACATGTGATTTCTTTGAACTTATCTAAATGTCGTTTTGTTTAGTTGAAACTCCTTCTCTGTATATTTCTTATTCTTTTCTAATAAAATTTTTGAATTTATAAAAAATATTAACAACAACAACAACAACAACAACAATAAACAACAACAACAATAATAATAATTTAGGTTTCGGTTTATTGATACACTCGATTTCATAAATCAACAAATGAGCACATTGTGGAATATATTTAGGGCTTGATTAGGATTGCTTTTGGGAGCGTAAAAAATGATTTTGAAATGCTAAAAACTAATTTTGGTACTTGATACATTTTTTCTAGATCACTTTTAGTAAAATCACCCTATCGTATAACAGATTTTGAATTACAAAAGGAGTAACTTTTCAAACTATGATTTTGATAATCAGTTTTATACTTAACACAGTTCCATATATATCCTTATATATATTATAAAAATCTAAAACTAGCCTTATTAATTAAGAAATGAAATCATTAACTTTAAAGAGATTGTTATTATTATTATTATTACCAATTATATTAGGATGAAAAATAAAAATAAAAATATAAAATATTTATTTTAGTTATCAGTTATTACATATACATAATAAAAAACATTTTATATACATGTTTATAAATGTGTAAATAAATTTTATTTAACATTTTGTCCAATTCAATCATTTAAATTCTTATAACAATTTAACAGTAAGATTCTCCAAACACATGCGACTGCTTTTAAAACTCACAGCACTGTTAAAAATAAATTTTACCAAACGTCTAACTAGCTCTATTCACAATTGATTATTTCTATAGAACAACTAATAATAATTATTTTAAAACTACAACACTATCATACTAAGTTACTAACCCTTGGTCTCATACTTGTCGGAGTCTGCATAATTGTTAATTGATTTTGGGAATCCGCTAATTATAATTAAGGTGACTTCCGTTTATTTAATGAATGTTTGTAGCGGAGGGACTGGTAGTTATGGGCTCAAATCCGGGATTGGGCCCAGGCCTGGTTTTTTGCTTTTGTTTTAGTTTTAGTTTATTTATTTTTCCCTTCGGAATAGGCCTGGGTTTTGTTAACACCATAGAGAGGAGGTATGAAATAATTTTTTTTTGGGTTGAAACGAAACCAGTTAACCGTCTTAGAATAAATTAGCTTGCAAGTTGCATACGTGCAAAGTAGTTTGTACTTACTTACTACGACGCAAGCATGATCGTTCGTGGTTGCTTTCTTACAACTCTCATCGTTTTCGTCTAGTTATTAATCTATTTTGGAAGGCCCACTCTCCTCCGTCATCATCACAGATGATATCGCACGATCAGGTGGTTGCCATACGCCTGCCACGTTAACCTTTGCCTGTTCATCAGGTCAGGTCATTTACTTTTTCGTGGGACCATATCCATGTGCACATGACGTGTTTATTTGATTGCCTTTAGAATACGTTACGTGGTTTTGACTGCCTCATTGCGCCGCATGCTTCCTGCACGTGTCCTTCCGATCGCTTTTCTTCGACTTCTCTCGGTCTTTCTCGTTGGGCTTTACCGATTGCTTTTCTCTCACTTCTCTTGGTCTTTTCTCTTTGGGCTTACGATATTGAGCTTCTTTCAAATTGAGATTACACATTATAACATGAAACCAACTGTAATTTTAAATGAGAAAATGTCACATTCATATTATAAACAATCACATAATTATTATACAGAGTTTTACAAACTCATGTCCGCAATCAGCTAGACGAGTTTCTCCATTTTTTTTAAAGAGAAAGTAAAGCTTTCTATTGGTAACACTTAGAAAGTAAAATCATGATTTGAACCGGAAAATCATCTATCCAAATAACAAGTTTCTCAATTTCTAAAGCTATTTTAGCTATGGAGTGAGCAATGACATTGCACTTTCTAAGAGCATATTGAATTGAAGACAAATCCTGGTTCTTCAAACTTATCTGGATTTAGGGATGACAAATTTTTCCGATGAAATGAGATCATGCGGGACCCATCCCATTTGGAATAAGATTGAGACATATTTTTGTTCCATAAAAAAACTTTAGGATGAGAGTGAGACTTTTTTTTATATCTTACTTACATATACGGGACGGGAGTGAGATTGACAAATTCCGTCATATCCCGTCTCATTAACGATTAAGAATGAGAATTTTTCCAATTGAGATGAGATTGAGACATATTTTTGTCCCAAAAAAATATAGGGACGGGAGTGAGATATTTTTTCATCCCACTTGTATATACGGGACGGGACTGGAATTGGTAAATCCCATCCCATCCCGTCCCATTACTAACCATACCTGGATTTCTTCAATAATCCAATATATTTCAGTTATGCTACTCTTCTTGTTCATATAGAGCTCCACCACTTCTTTTGAATATAATTCAATTATTATTGGCCCACATTTTACTTGTTGAGCCATATGAATCCCAAATAGCACTGTTTCAGCCTCCGTGTTTGCTACATTTCCTCCGTAGGGGACTCCTCTGAATTGTTGTGGCTATTATCTTGCCATTTGAATTTGTAATTACTGTCCCCCAAGCATGCCTTCAAGTCTGAAACTTGAATAACCGCGTCCACATTCACTTTGTACCTATAAAATGGGGGAGGCTTCCATGATTGCTAACTATTTTGCTGATGAAATGACAGAACTTAAGCACTTGAAGCATTAATTCGCCTGTATGACTCCACCACTCTTGCAGCTGAAACTTTGGGGTCTTCTTTCCTTATATACCGAACAGCCCAACATACTACAATTGTTTACTCCAAACCTTTTTTCTTTCTCTTCTTAGCCCATTCTTGTAACACACTCAACAGATCTTGATAAGCCATCCACTTGACATCTTAATGGGATTCTGTCAACTTCCAAACCATATAAGCATCCTTACACTCCATCAATGCATGGAAAACATCTTTACTTTTACATCAACATCTCCAGCAAATCAAATTCCTCACAATTTTTCTCTTCCATAAATTGTCAATTGTTGGTAACATGTTATGTGCAGCCCTCTACATAAATATTTTCATTATTTCTGGAATTTCATTTGCCCAAATAACTTTCCACTAGGTTTTTGTACTGTCTGAGCAACTTGGATTTTCTAAGGGCAAAATGAGAATTTATTAAAATACATAGAAAATACAAGATGAAGAAGGAATTATAAAAAATTAAATTAAAAAATGAATTCAGAGATGCCGAATTAAGGGGGGAGAGCCCCCTTTTTATAGATACACTGAGTAAATCATGGTCATCAGATTAAAAACATTTTGGACGCTTAGGATTGCGCCACGTCATCAGTCAACAGTACGTGCTTTGATCACGCGGTTTGAATAGTGACACAATTTGACCACGCGGTTTGAACAGTCATGCGGCTTGAATAGTGACGTTGTTTGGTTGTAAATAATCCCGTGTATATGCATGTACCGTACACACGATTTTTGGTCCACTGACATGCTGCCACGTCACCGATCAATAGTACATAAGAATTTTAGTCCAATAAGATCGTGACACCTCATCAATCAATATCATATCATCGGTCAATGCCACATCATTATTCCATATATGTGAACAGTGTCGTGAACAGTGTCGTGAACAGTAAAAACGACAGTACCGTACATGTGAATAGTACCGTACATGTGAACATTGTCATTTTTCCTTTTATACTCCTCCTAAGGTTTTCGACTGTCCTGAGTTCAAAGGTGATGTCCGTTTTGTTGTATGATCTCTCGTTTATTGTGAAATGACAATGATGCCCCTAAAATACATAAAATACTTAATTAAAATAAAACACACATAATTAAATTACAAGAGACTTAAATATATAAAAGTAAGGGTGTTAGTAAGATTTGAAATGTAAAATGATGATTTTCTCTTTTATAAATATACACTTTTTAACACTCAACAATGAGCTGTATCTCCATTCAATTCCCTCTCAATAGCTATTGTGGTTCCAGGGTTATACTTTATCAAAGCTTGTTGGTATCTATTCAGTTTGTTGTAACTTTTCTTCTGATCTTGGCCAAGTAACTCAAGTGCTTTTTGTATTGCTTTGTATAACCTATGCACACTGCACTCAATGCCATACTTTTTCAAAAGATCAGCTGCTATCAACTTGACACTGACTTCGGGAGTTGACTTGAAGATATAATGATAAATGGCTACAATCCAAGTTGAAGTAGCTTCTCTGTTATCATCATCAATCCCACCACATGTATGAACATCACATAGGGTCTTAATTTGGAATGACTTGTTGTTCCAGTTTGGACTAGCATGAATTCTCCATGTACATCCTGACTTAGCACATCTAGCTGTCACTCTAGCTTTTTCATTCTTAAGTCTATAAAACCTGAACCCATTTTTGATGGCATATACCCTCAACACCTTCCTAAACTCATAAACATCTACAAACAGCTGACCAGGCCATAGAACAAGGTTATCTTCATCTTGTGTGAACTCAAATCCACCTGAATTGGTGTCATATCTTACACAAGCAGCAATTTCCTCATCAGACGAATCAAATTCATCACCAGTCTCATCACCTGACTGATAATCATTGAGAACATAGTCACTTTATTCATCATCTGATCTTGCATTCTCTTCATAACTTGAAGTTGATTTAGAAGTATAAATTGTGTCAATTGAACCTTTGCCATTTTTTCCAGAATTCTCAAAGCTAAAGTGTATTGCCATATCATCTTCGAGTAAATAACCACTCCCAATGCTGAATTGTGTCATATTATTCTCTTTGTTAATTTCTTCAACACCATCTAGTTCATTCCAATTAATTTCAGGATCAGCATTGAGGTTGACAGAAAATTGATTTCAGGAGCTATCTCAGTCACCTTGCCATCAACTACTGCTTCAACATCATAATGCACAACACTGTAATGCAATAAAACAACATAAATAAATGCTATTAATGTTAAAGAAAAAGCTAAAATTTAGTAAATAGAAAATGCAAAGTGTAGTTGACTGGTAGTAACACAAAAATGCAGCATATCATCTATTTGATGCTAGCAAATTCAGTACATAAGAAGACTATACAGATTCAACAACATCTAACTAACTTAAAGAGACTAATAATTCTATATGGAAACATTTCAAGTTGTCGAAATAACATTTTATCAATTATCCAATTAAAGACTATTGAGGTATATCTTACATTATGCAATTAAAAACAATGATCATTAAGTGTTTTAAACTTCAGTTTTTCAGCTCTGTATAATTGTCTTTAAGACAAAAAAAATGTTTATACTTTCATATATATTTCGAGCCTATTAAAACTCACTTTAAAAAGTACATCATGAATATTACAACGCATAAATCAAATGCATAATCTACCGTAACATAAGCTGAAACTATATGCTTGCAAAATACCCAAAATGGCGTTGGAAAATTTATTCTCGATTTTATATTTTATAGTTCCATAAACATTATCAAAGATGTGTCAATGAACAATGAATGAATGACAAACTTTATATTTACAAACAACTCACAATAATATCAATACGCTCTAAATGGAGCCCAAAAAAAGAAAAGCTTTATTCAAAACTAACATATTATTAGTTTCAATATAACGATTCAAATCTTTCAAGTATCGGCGAAATTCAGAGCGAAACATGATGCAGGTTTGGTGTTTCTTCTTCACTTCACACAAATAACAGACATTGCTTTGCTAGAAATAAATAATTTTTTTGCCTTCTAAATAGAGCTTTCATCTGAGCTTCATGAAAGAGAAACACTTAGTTTGAGAGCAAAGAGAAAAAGTTTTAAGCTTTGATTGTTTTTACAATTTTTTATTTATATGAATGATCACAAGGCATGATTTTTTCACAATGATTTGACAATTCACTGTGCTCAAGTCAATCTAAATGTACAAAAGTTATGCTTGTCAAATTAAATTACTAAATTGCCCATAACTAACCATATGAGATCTACCGTTTGCATTTCATAAGGGGGTCTTTACTAATAAATGGATCTTGGCTATCTAAGTGCAAAAGACCCAAAGCTCAAGGGAGAAAAATAAAAATTACCCATTTTATTATCTCTCCGAAGAAATTTTCTCTCTCATTGTTTTAATTTTCTTTTTGTTTCCCGACACATTTCAGCTGATGATGTTCCTGTGATGAGTTGAAGTTGCAAAATGAACCCGCACGAAATTTATTCCTTTACCAAGCTGTAAAAGGCATATGTTCGCACTAAATTTCGTTCGGACCTGCACAGGGGATATCAATTATTATTAATAATACATTTTAGAATACACTTATTGTATTTCATCACATATGACATACGGAAATAAATTAAATATAATTATCAATTACTTAATAACTTTTAAAAATAAGTACATATATATCACACATATATTAAGTCGGTGCAATACAATAGAATTACTTTAAAATATCTCCATTGCTCTGCTAATTAGTTGTGATTTTGTGAGAAATAATTTAAATTTTTTTTAGGATCTAGAAATCTCACATATTGCTCTGTTTTTTATTCTGATAGTGAGGCTTCTATGAAGCGAGAATTCTAAGGACCTGATAGAGTAGTGTAAGAGTACGTTTTTGAAAGACATGACTGTCGCTTCTTTTGGTGACATGACGAGAAGTTGAGAACATCTGGTTTCCTTAGTTATAATGATTTGGAGAAAGCTCAATGTAAGTGTTTGATCAAATGCAATATATTACCCAAAAAGAAGAAAAAAAATCACGCTGCTATGCTTTAATTAATAATGCTGCCCAATATTACGTTCCTATCATTGGCTGGAAGAGTTACAAGCTCCTGAACCTCTTCGCACTCTTTTTTTTTTTTAAAAAAAAACACAAATACTGCCGATGGTGTTATAATTGGTTAAGTGAACAAAGATGGTTCTATGGCGATTACTGATAGTAATTGAGAACGAAAATGTCATCATACATATCATAAACAATCACTAAATAATAAATAGTTTTATAAATAGTAATACAAAAGCATACACAATATTTTTACACACTGAAGTCAATAGAAGGCATAATTAATTATTTGTCTTGATATTTTGATTTTTATGCAGTGGGGTAAGAGGCTTGCATCGCAATTCCACAGAGGCCTTGCTTGGCATCAATATCCCTTTGCATCCTTATGTATCCTTCCTCTCCCCAGCTTGTGCCCCATGAATTTTTCACCAGCCAATACTTGGTCCCATCATCAGCAGCTCCATAACCAACAGCAGTGACACCATGGTCCAATTCAGTGCCACAATCTCCGGTAAACACGCCGCTGGAGTAGAACTGGAAATCAGAGCCTCCGGCATCAATTGCAACCGAAACCGGTTGATTAGCAACAGCCTTCATCAGTGCTGTCTCACTGTTGGCCGGCACATCCTCGTGTCCATTAATCTTGGCCGCATGATTTGCTTCCTCTCTAGCGTTGCATTTTCCATCAACTCCCTTGTAAGGATAGTTTGTTTCAGTTGTTATCCCCTTGTTCTTTTGAACGAATTGGAATGCATTGTCCATCAAACCACCGTTGCATCCTTCATCTTCACCCTTGACGTCACAATCCACCAACTCTTGCTCCGACAGAGAGGCTAATTTTCCAGTTGATAGGTGATTAATTCCTTCGATAGCTGCCACTGCCGAAAATGCCCAGCAGCATCCTGTATACACACATTTATATATATCATTATGCAAAGTGTTTGATAAATATATAATATGCTCGTCCTTGTTATTCGGACGCAGCTAAAGAAAACGAACTCCAATATACTAAATGACAAAATGAAAAAACTGACCGCATTGTCCTTGATCCTTGACGGGTGTGACAGCGCCTTTCTTCCGCCAGTCCATGGTGGAAGGTACCGCAGTAACATTTTCGTACTTGAATGGACCTGTTTGTTCGGAACACATGTGGCCCTTGAATCTGTTTCGTGAGGCTTTGAACTCTTCATTAGTAAGATCAGCAAATTCATTGACGGCTAGCTTGTAAGGTTTCTTACTAGCCTTGTTGAAAGCTTCAATATTTGCAACGTTTTGTTTGAAAATGGTGAACCGCTTCTCCTTCTCAGCGTTGTCCCTGTACACGCGTCCGTAGCGAGCCGTCCATTGCTCGTACCTCTCGTACATAGCTGCATCTTGCAGCGTACGAGACGACATGGCTTGTGGAATCCAAGCTCCTAATAAGATCAGGGCCAAACAAAGGCATTGCTGCTGGCTTGTGAATGCCATTTCAATTACTAGTATTAGTTTAGCTGCTGTGAATAGAGTAATTGATCAAGTGAAGAGATACATGGAAACAAGGATCACTCCTAGGATTTATAGGCAAGTTCTTAGGCCCCATTGAAGATTGTGATTATTAGTATCAAATGAAAGCTTCGATTATCAGCGTGGCTGAGAGGATATTCTGATTTTGACCCGTAAAATGAACTGAGTTGAGCCAACAAGACGTACAAACCGTTATGCAAGCTCTTGCCGTACCGTTACATTCTTTGTGTTGAAGGTTTGACATAAGAATTGGATGCAAGTTTGAGCAATATATAGATGATTGAGACGTTGAGTAGCTGAAGAATAAATTACATATTCACAATTGCTGAAACGTAAGTCTATATTTAGGCCCGAAAAGACAGACATCTTGAGATTGGATTAGTTTTTGCTTTTTGAAAACATTTTCAACTGTATTTAAAAAAAAAAATAAAATAAAATTGAATCTGATGCCGTTTTTGTTTTGCCAAACTCAGCCAGGGGCCCAGGGCCAACAAATGAGCTGGGCCTGAATCCATCGGTAAGAAGTTAGCTTAGGTTCCGACATATATTACATTTTATATATAGATTAATATGATCCATATATTTCAAGTAACAGTATGTTTAATTTATAATTTTTTTATGCCTTTGTTTATCACTTTATTGCGCTTCATTTGCACATTTGGGGTCGTTCGATTAAATTATTAGGGCGTGTGTATATATAGAATTTTGGATCAAATTGCTGATGTTTATAAATATCGTGTTAAGTGTGTATTTATAAGAATATATACTTTTCATTTTTTTTAAAAACATACAATTAATATTTAAATATATGTTTTTTGTTATTTTGTCATAAAAGGGCTCTTAAGAGAGTTTAAGGCAACACTAAGCGGGAGTGTGCAACCCCATAAACATCATTATTTAATATGCTAAGTATATTTGGAGGAATATATTGAAAGCATTGTAAACCTAAAGGAAACGAAAAGCTGTATGAAGCAAGGAAATCTGCTGCTGCATTGCCTTCCTGGTAGATATGGTCCACTTTGATCAGCCAATCACGATGGAGGAGATCTTGGATGGCCTAAATGAGAGTAAAATGCTCATTGACGGGAGGGTTTAGGTTAGCGACTAATCGCATAACACACTTAATGTCAACTTCCACGTGAACCCTGCGAAAACCATATTGCCGAGAAATAGATAGTCCGTGAAATAAACCACAGAGCTCAGCTGAAGACGCTAAGCAAACACCTAAATTAGCATTGTAGCTTGCCTGCCAAACACCTCTGTAATCACGGATTAGCCCACCAGCTCCTGCAATGCCTGAAGTTTTCTTGTCACCGTCTGTATTTAATTTAACCTAAGGCTAAATAGAAGCAGTCCAACAAATCCATCTTTTGATATGGGGCATGCCAGCGGCAAGAGAGAACAAATTACTTCGTTGAATTTCAGTGGCCCTAACTTTGATATCCATTGCAATATTATTGCTCTCCCAATAAGCCTTGGTTCCATTGCAATATTATTGCTCGCCCAATAAGCCTTGGTGAAAATAAATTGATTTCACCAAAATCAAATCTGCCAATAGCCACGCCAAAAATGAGACACCAAAGGTTGCTACCTGGAACTTGTTAGGCCTGCAGATTCCTTGACATCCAGTCCGCAAGATTAGCATTGAAAAAATCATGATGATTATGGACCCAGAGAAGCCGGATCTAAACCGCTCTAAAATAAGGACAATCACGGAGCACATGAATCGCAGTCTCCAAACCATATCCACACTTCTCACAATATGGATCAATGTTCAAATGGTTTGACGCTAATTCTCCTCGAGTCTTTAAGCGATTATAAAGCACAACCAAATGAAGATCTTTATACTCTGCGGGCCCTTCTATGACCAAGCCAAATGCCAGAACGTATCTTTTACATGCAAATATGACTGAGCCAAGAGGTCATACGCTGATTTAACTGTGAATTTTCCTTGTATTGAAACTGCCTAGTAGACTTTATCAACACTATTGCAAGTCGAAGGGGGATGAATTGAAGCAATTCGCATCACTGCATTATGGGACAAAATATGACTGAATTTTGGCCAATTCCAAGAACCATCTACGGACACAAAATTAGCAACATACAAATCACAAATGTGAAGAGATATTGGTTGTAAAACAAAAGCCGCTAGCGGGTAAGATGTCGTTGCCCAATAGTCCCACCAAAATTTAACTTTCAGACCATTACCAACATTCCAGCGTAATCCGCGCTTGGCATGATCCCAAACTCGAACCACAGATTTCCACAAATGAGAGTCGTACCGAGTGGGAAAAGATTGAGAGATATCCAAGAGAGACACTTCATATTTTGTAGCTAACACTTGGGCACAAAGCTTACCAGGCTCAGTCATTAAATTCTAAGAAACCTTCAATAACAAAGCTTCATTCATAATATCCAGCCTCTTGAATCCTAGCCCATCAGCCAACTTCGGTTGGTACATAGTGTGCCAACTAATTAAACTCATTTTATGCAGCCCATCATTGCCACTCCACAAGAAGCGTCTACAAACTCAATCAAGTTTATATTTGATACTAATCGGCAAATTCGTAGTCTGCATAACATAAATATGGATTACTTGGAGGACGAATTGAGTGAGGGTAATACGCCCTACAAAGGATAGTTGAGAGGCAGCCCAACTCGAAAGTCTTTGATCCACTTTATCTAGAATTCCATGGTAAGTTTGCTTAGAAATAAGGCGATGCAGCAGAGGCATGCCTAAGTACTTGCCCAAGTCTTTTGTGATTGTATACCCCAACTCACGCCCCAATCTGCCAGCAACATCCCCTGAGACATTTTTAGAAAAATAAACCTGAGTCTTAGATTTATTCACCTTTGCGCCAGAGCTCAAACAAAACTCTTCTAAGACCAAATTAATGAAATAAACTTGCTCACTAGAAACCTCGGCAAAGAGTAAGAGATCGTCAGCAAAAAATAAATGGCCTAGGAGAGTACCCATCCGAGATAAACAAATAGGTTTCCATTGATCTTTTTGAATTGAGCGATAAATCCCATGACTCATTCTCTCGATAAAGAGAACAAAAATATAAGGAGTGTTGAGAATTTGGCTTGCGGAAAGACCAACCAAACCCCCCCAAGACCCTAGTTCTGATCAATGGCTTAAGAATGATTAACCCAGATTTGTCAAGCAACAATTACATAATCAATTCAAACATTAAAGAAACAAATACGACACCAAGACTTTAAGTGGTTCAGCATCAAGAGGAGATGCTTACATCCACTGGAAACAAAACTACAGCTTTTCACTATTCCAAGATCAACAACAAAACAGTACAAGAGCAGATAGCAAGTTACAGAGAACAAGAAAATGTAAAACCCCTTTCTTTCTCTCAGTCCCTCTCTACTCTCAGTGTTTCCCAATCGATGATGATGAAGATAATAGAGCCCATTCCTTTTAACCTCTGCTTCTGAGTTTGTTAAGAGTAACAAACCTTCCCGCCAAATTACCAGAGGAGAGGCTCTCCTCTCGAACACGTGCAAATCACGTGTTTT
Organism: Citrus australasica; assembly: GCA_029618585.1. Classification (NCBI taxonomy): domain Eukaryota; kingdom Viridiplantae; phylum Streptophyta; class Magnoliopsida; order Sapindales; family Rutaceae; genus Citrus; species Citrus australasica. The sequence continues at coordinate 7,159,591 of JARCIV010000002.1, read as the reverse complement.
ACTTATGGCTTCGAACGACAGCTGAAAGGATGTCGGTTTTGCTCTGAAGAACCCTCAAACGACAAGTCAGCTGACATCTCATCCTCTAAACGACTTGTAGTACTTGAGTTTCGAGTTCATTGTTCATTAATCTCCACCTTGAATTCAGAACTTTAGTTACCCTTGTTTGTTTTATTCCCTTTGCTTTGCAGCTGATCAGAAACTGCAAATTCCTGCTAAACTCAAACAGACGTTAAGCTTGGCAGATGGCACAGTTTTAGTTAACATATCGGCTGGATTTTGATCTGTGTGAACCTTGAGCATCTTCACAGTTTCCTTTGCAACTTCAAGTCTAACAAAATGCAGCTTTACATCAATATGTTTTGTCCTTTCATGATGGGTCTGGTTTTTGCTCAAATGTATTGCACTCTGGCTATCACAATATACTTCAACTGTTTCTTGTTCTGCTCCTAATTCTGAGACCATCCCCTTTAACCAGATGGCTTCCTTAAAAGCTTCAGCAGTTGCTGTATATTCAGCTTCAGTTGTGGACAAAGCTACCACATTTTGCAGAGTAGCTTTCCAGTTCACAGTGCAGCCTCCCAGAGTGAATATAAAGCCTGTTTGGGATCTTCTTTTATCAAGATCACCAGCAAAGTCTGAGTCAACATACCCTACCAGCTTGTGCCCTTCCTGTTTTAACCCTCCATATAGCAAACCAAACTCCACAGTGCCTTTCAGGTACCTCATTATCCACTGGACTGCCCTCCAATGCTCATGGCCTGGATTTGCCATGAATCTGCTCACTATACTCGCAGCATGTGAGATATCTGGTCTAGTGAGGACCATGGCATACATGAGGCTCCCAACTGCACTGGAGTATGGTATCCTTTCCATTTGTTCTTGCTCTGCATCAGTTTGTGGACATTGTGCAGCAGACAATTTAAAGTGATTTGCCAAAGGTGTTTGAACAGCCTTAGATTCATGCATCCCAAATCTGAGTAACACCTTATTGACATAGCTCTGTTGGGTTAAGAACATAAGCTTCCTTCTCCTGTCTCTGATAATTTCCATTCCTAAGATCTTCCTTGCAGCTCCAAGATCTTTCATTTCGAATTCACTGCTCAAAAGGTCCTTCAGATGACTGATTTCATCTATGCTGTGACATGCTATAAGCATGTCATCCACATACAGTATAAGATAAATCATCTTTCCATCACCAATATCTCTAAAGTACACACAACAATCATAATTGCATCTCTTGTAGTCATGTTTTGTCATGAAACTGTCAAACTTAAGGTACCATTGCCTAGGAGACTGCTTTAATCCATATAAGGATTTCTTTAGAAGGCACACATGATCTTCCTTACCAGACACCACATACCCCTCAGGCTGTTCCATTACAATTTCTTCTTGTAACTCACCATGCAGAAAGGCTGTTTTAACATCCATCTGCTCTAGGTACATGTCTTGAATGGCAACTAAAGCTAAGATGACTCTGATGGAGGCATGTTTCACAACTGGAGAGAAGATTTCATTGAAATCAATCCCCTCTCTTTGTGTGAAACCTCTTGCTACCAGCCTAGCTTTAAACCTGCTAGGTTCAGCTTTAGATATTCCTTCCTTAACTTTGAAGATCCATTTGCAGCTAACAGTCTTCCTTTTCTCTGGTCTGGTTATCAGCTTCCAAGTTCCATTCTTCATTAGTGATTCAATCTCTTCATCCATAGCCATTTTCCACTTTAGCTTATCCCTGCTGTTTATAGCTTCTTTATAGGTTCTTGGCTCTTCCTCATTTACCTCTTGTGCAGCTGTTAATGCATAGGCTATCAAATCTGCTACTGCATACCTCTTAGGTGGTCTTATAGCTCTCATTTTTCTATCCCTGACCAACTGATAAGAGTTTCTTTCATTTTCAGCTGGCTCTGACTCCTGAATACCATCAGACCCATCAGCAACCCTCCATGTATCATCTTCAGTTTCTGATTCAGTCCTATCTTGTTCATGGGACTCCACCTCAAACTGAACACTCCCAGGTCTTGTTTCTGGTTTATCATCTTTGGATTCAGTAGCTTTGGATTTGTTTAAGATCTCTGACTCATTGAAAGTTACATCCCTGCTGATAATGCATTTTGGTGGCTTAAGATCAATGCACCATAACCTGTAGCCTTTGACTCCATCAGGGTATCCCAGAAACCTGCACCTTAAGGCTCTTGGCTCCAGTTTGCCTTGTTTGACATGTGCATAAGTAACACAGCCAAAAATCCTTAATCTTGAGTAATCTGCAACCCTTCCAGTCCATAGCTCAATAGGTGTTTTGCATTCTATTGCTGTAGATGGGCTTCTGTTTACCAAATAACATGCTGTGTTTAAGGCCTCTGCCCAGAGTGACTTGGGCAGCTGTGAGTACAGCAGCATCCACCTCACTTTGTCCATTAAAGTTTTGTTCATTCTCTCAGCAAGACCATTTTGCTGAGGTGTGTGTATGACTGTTTTGTGCCTCAAAATCCCATGTCTTTCACAGAAGTCTCCAAACTCTTTATTGCAATATTCCAATCCATTATCTGTTCTTAGAGCTTTTACTTTCAATTCTGTCTGTGTTTCTACCAGAGTTTTCCACCTCTTAAACCTTTCCAACACTTCATCTTTTGATTTGAGTGCATACACCCAAACCATCCTTGAATAGTCATCTATGAAGGATAAAAAATATCTGCAACCACCAAGTGAATCTACTTGTGCAGGTCCCCACAGATCAGAGTGTATATATGCAAGCTTCTCTTTGGTAGAATGAACTGCAGATTCAAACTTGAGCCTGGAAGCCTTCCCTAGGATACAGCCTTCACAGAATCCCAAAGAGCTTAGCTTGTCATTCCCAAACACCCCCTTCTTTTGAAGCTCCTTCAGTCCTCTCTCACTCATGTGCCCCAACCTCAAGTGCCATAGTCTTGCTTTCTCTTCAGACTTCTCAGTGACACTTGCCTCTCCAACAGTTGTATGTCCATTCAACACATACAAACCATTTTGTTTGGTCCCTTTCATTATAACCATTGAGCCCCTTACAACCTTTAATGTCCCATTTTCAGCCTTAATGACATATCCAGTTTGATCAAGCATGCCAATAGATATCAGATTCCTCTTAAGTTCAGGAACATGCCTAACCTGAGTTAGTTCTCTAACCATGCCATCATACATCTTCAGGCTCACAGTCCCAATCCCAACTACCTTACAGACTGAGTTATTTCCCATCAGCACCATACCCCCTTCACAGGACTAATATGTAGTAAAGTAATGCCTATTTGGACTCATATGAAAGGTACATCCAGAATCCAGTATCCACTGACCTTGAGGTTTTTCTTTTGTGGCAATGAGGACCTCAGCTGTCTCAAAACTAGTTTCTTCTGTGGCTATTGCTGCATTTCCAGATTTGTCTTTTGATTCTTTTTGTTTTGTTTTTCTCTCAGGGCAGTCCCTCTTGAAATGCCCTTCTTTGTGGCAGTGAAAACACTTCAAGTTCTTTTGCTTTGACTTTGATCTTCCCTGCTTCTTTCCTTTGTATTCCCTTTTTTCAGGTCTGCCTCTTGCCATTAGTCCTTCACTTGATTCACTCTCTGGGTTATCTTGTTTATCTTTTAGCTTCTTGGTACCCAGAGTAGATTTAACCTCTTCCAAGGAGAGTGATTGCCTTCCATATAACAAGGCATCCACAAAGTGTTTATAGGATTTTGGCAAAGAACTGATTAACAGCAAGGCCTTGCTTTCATCACTCAGTCCTTCATCAATTGTTTCCAGTTCATCACAGACCTTGTTAAAGTCATCTATGTGTTCATCAAGTGATCCACCTTCAATCATCCTCAGTGAGAACATCTTTTTCTTGATGTAGAGCCTGTTTGCTAAGGACTTTGTCATATACAGTTGTTCCAGTTTTGCCCAGAGCCCAGCAACAGTCTTTTCCTTGGCAACTTCTCTTATTACTGAGTCACCAAGACTGAGGATGATGGTGCTTCTTGCCTTTTTGTCAATCTCAACCATCTGCTCTGGAGTTCTTGAAGAAGAGGTTTCTGCATTTTCACTCTTGATGACTGGATCAATGGCATCTCCCAGACCTTGTGTGATTAACAATGCTTCCATCTTGATCCTCCACATATTGAAGTCATTCTGACCCGTGAACTTCTCAAGATCCACCTTGTTAGTCATTTCTTGAACCTTGATTCAGAAAAGAAAGGGCTCTGATACCAAGTTGTTGAGAATTTGGCTTGCGGAAAGACCAACCAAACCCCCCCAAGACCCTAGTTCTGATCAATGGCTTAAGAATGATTAACCCAGATTTGTCAAGCAACAATCACAGAATCAATTCAAATATTAAAGAAACAAATACGACACCAAGACTTTAAGTGGTTCAGCATCAAGAGGAGATGCTTACATCCACTGGAAACAAAACTACAGCTTTTCACTATTCCAAGATCAACAACAAAACAGTACAAGAGCAGATAGCAAGTTACAGTGAACAAGAAAATGTAAAACCCCTTTCTTTCTCTCAGTCCCTCTCTACTCTCAGTGTTTCCCAATCGATGATGATGAAGATAACAGAGCCCATTCCTTTTAACCTCTGCTTCTGAGTTTGTTAAGAGTAACAAACCTTCCCGCCAAATTACCAGAGGAGAGGCTCTCCTCTCGAACACGTGCAAATCACGTGTTTTACTTATGGCTTCGAACGACAGCTGAAAGGATGTCGGTTTTGCTCTGAAGAACCCTCAAACGACAAGTCAGCTGACATCTCATCCTCTAAACGACTTGTAGTACTTGAGTTTCGAGTTCATTGTTCATCAAGGAGACAAAGGATCACTCTGTCGAACACCTCTACTGGGAGAAAAATCATCTGTTAATTCACCATTCCATAAAATGTTCATGCTATTAGAAGTAATGCACTCCATTATTAAATGGACAAGATCGAATGACAAAGATAATTTCATTAAAGTCTTATGAATAAAATTCTGGTTCAATCTATCATATGCTTTCTCTATATAAACCTTAATAGCCATTAAAATTTTTTTACCCATCTTTCGTCGCATAGAATGGACAACCTCCTGAGCAATAATGATTTTCTTAGTGATATATCGGCCGGGGACAAAGCTTGTCTGGTGGGGACCAATAAGATCAATGAGTAAAGCTTGGAGTCTAGTCACAATAATCTTGGTTGTTTTATAAAACATTGTGCATAGACTTATAGGGCGATACATCTTGAAAGAAATGGAGTGCTCAGTCTTTGGGATGAGGACAAAGTGGGTTTTACTAACTTCTCTAGGAATACAGTGCGAATTGAAAACTTCATTTATACTAGAATAGAAAGAATCACCAACACTATGCCACTGAGACTGATCAAACCCAACAGAAAAGCCATCGATTCTAGGAGCTTTGAGCAGGCTCATATGATAAACAGCCTGATGAATTTCCTCGGTATAACAAGATTTGTCAAGCGAGTGTGGTCAATTTGAGGAAACCACCATTGCACATGATACGGTTGATAGGTGTCTTGATCAGATTTGTATGTAGAGAAAAAAAGTCACGGCATGGATTTAATGTCTTGTGTATTATAAAGCCAAGTACCTTCATCATCCCTAATAGCAGTGATGCGATTACGAGCCCTCCTTGTAATGGTTTTCTGATGAAAGAAATAGGTATTCCGATCCCCAAAATTGAATTAAAATCACCCCCATGATCCACGGATCATGCATTGAGTCAGCAATAAAATTCAATTGATACAAAAAATCATGACGTCCAACTGAATTAGGGCTCGCATAGACTGCTGTGACCCAGGATTGAATAACATTCTAGACATTGATTTTCAAATGACTAAACTGATTATGATTTAAGACAATCTCAACGTCAAAAAAATTCCGCATTAAGACCCAAATACCTCCAGAGAACCCAGTAGCCTCCACTCGATGTGAGCGGTCAAAACCACTTTTTTTAATACAGCCATCTGCTTTTTTACTACTGATTCTTGGCTCGAAAATCGCTACAACTGTAGGATTGTAGTTCTTAACTAGGGCAGCAAAAGCTCGTCGAAAGGTTGAGGACCCTGCCCCTTGAACATTCTAAAATAGGATCGATATCGTCATAAAGAAAATAATGTACAAAATGGGTGAGCATGAACTGCTTGCGCACTGAGCCCCAGAGCCATTCCTCCATGCACTCTAGGGGTCTCGTAACGACTGTGTTTTCATCATCGGACATAATGTCTTCACATTCATGGCTGAATACAAGTTGAGGATCACCATCACAATTTGTCATTGTATTACCATCCCTTTTATCCTTGTCATCGGGAGGATCAACTAGTTGTCTTGGGGGAAGTTGCTGTTCAGGGTTGGCAGCATCTTTTTCACGTGGAAAGTCTGGTGATTTACCCATAATGACATGGTTTTTAATGGGAAAAGTTACTGCAGTATGTTTTTGAGGATATAGGGTTGTCAAGATGAATGTGTACGACTTAATTACAAGCGAGAAATTTGTAAATCTTTAGGAATAGTTTCTGAGAAATTTGTAAACCCAACGATTTATTAAATGTTAATAATTTTTATGATAGTTTGCTCATATTGATTAACCATGTAATTAAGAATCATTTTATTCCAATCTCCGCGAAAAAACTCTTTATTTATGCTTCTACTACTAATGAGTTACTTGATCTTTTACAAGTTTACAAACCAGAGTCAGATCCTAGGACCTTGGCATTGGAATGGTTGACTAATGATGGTAACCCTATCTCTACTAAGAAGTACAAGTTGGACTTAACTCTTCAGTTGTAAGTATCTTCTTAGAGCGATCAAGTAATGTCTTATAAAATCCTTTCCTTTAAACCATTGATGACAATGTCTTGGTTAGGTTAGGGGAAGGGAATAGTTGACGGTTGTGGAATATGTCAAAACCTAGTAATATTTATGTTAAAGCTGGCTGCATATGGGGTGTAACAGCTCTAGAAATGCATATTCTGCGGCCTATTCAGATATGATCTTTCATATTTTTTCTTTTATTATTTATGTTTCTTTATCTTTTTTGTCTTTTTGCATGCATATCTTTAAATTATGAATAATGTTTAGATTAAATTGGGGGGAAGGGGTAGTTGACGTAAATTGTAAATAGGTGTGTTTATTTATTTTTTAAAAACCCAAAAAACCAAAAACAACAATTTTTTTTTTGTGTCTGGGATGGTTGTGTAAAGAGTCATGACTTTTGAAATGCATCATAATAGTCATGTTGTATTATATTTTGATTTTAAAATTCATAGTAAGTTGTTTTTGTTCCCTTTTCTTTGAATTACTCAAATTTGTGAACTCTCTATTTAGTTATTAAGTTATTTCGTTATTTACTTATTTAACAAATATTATTAAATCATTCTTCACACATACACTATAACACATACAAGTGGATTGTAAGTTAAATTTTTTGTAGCATTTAGTTCTTTTAATTTATTAGGGATAATATCTAAGGTAGTAGATAGTGTATATTGCAGAAAAAAATGGAAAAAAAGAAAAAAAAATGGGTGTGTTTAATTTTGTTATATCTAGAATCCGTGTAATTAAATCCGCAGGGGTGTCTCAACACTAAGTGCCCTAGGGCCAACTGGTCTGAGAGTCATTGGCCCAAAGCTCGCTACATGGGTTATAGATATATTGTTTGCTTATTTATTGAAGACTCAAGTAATTAAGTCCGTAGGGATGTCTCAACACCTAGTGCCCTAAGGCCAATTGGTCTGGGAGTCACTAGCCTAAAGGTGACTAAATGGGTTAAAAATGTAATATTTAATAAAAATGTGTGAATAATTTACTGCTTAAAAATAGAATTTCAAATGAGTTTTAGGCGAAAATGTTGTTTTCTTTTTAATGAAGTTGCATAAGTATTGTGTTAATTACTTGAGCACAAAAGAAGGTTTATGATATTTCTGAATAATAAGTGAATGACAAAGAGTTTGAAAAATTTAGGAGAATTTATTTATTTGGTAATTTTAAGGATAGATGAACAATTATTAACTTGCATGTGAATTTTGTAAATCTTAATTTAATATAACATTTTAATTGCTAGGAGCTAGCAATAAGCTAGTTGAGGGTGTGATTAGTGTTAAAAATTATATGTTTATTAAGGAGTAAAAATGTTATTTTGTAATTATGTAACATATTATGAATTTCTAATTCTTTTTTTAAATATTTGATTTTGTGTATTTTTTGAAATACTATCTAAGCAACCCAAGAGGGGGTGAATTGGGTTTCGAAAAATTATGCAATGCTTGAACAAAACTTAATGCAAATTTTAAATGAATTTAAAACAATAATAAATAAATCAACCAAAATGTAAAAAGATAAGGGAAGAGAGATTCAAATATAGAGATTTTTACATGGTTCGACCAACATTGCTTACGTCCACGCAAGCTCACTGTGCTAAAAATTCCATTAATCAAGCCTCCAAGGCTTCAAGAACACTTACAATTGACTTCTCAAATGTCAATCAACCTTTACACCAAGAGATTATCCCCAACCCAAGAGTATCCCAACACTTACAATCACTCAAAATAAAGATTACAAAAAGTGTTTCTCTCTCACACAATATATATATGATTACAAATGAATCTCAATGTGTGAATAAATGTAACAAGAACGAATTTAAGGCTCAATAAATGTTGTATTCTCAATTACAAGCTCAATGATAACGTTTTGATCAACCCTTATTTGAATTTAATTGAGCTTATTTACAGTTGGAACTGAAAAATAGTCGTTATTGACTTTCGGCCCTAAATTGGATCGCCGTTAATTGTTATCGGTTGACCGTTTTGACTGGTCCAAGTGACCGTTGAGCTGAAATTTAAATAATCGGTTAACCATTTGCCACTATCAGTTCGTCATTAATTTTCATAGACCTGCAAAATAAATTTCGGTTATCCGTTCTTACTAAAAGGTTCAAGGTTAGTATGAAATTATATTCTGGAAATTATCGGTTAGCCGTTTACACTTAATAGTTCGCCGGTTATTTCCAGTAACTTGAAAAACAAAATGGGCTTATCCATTTTTGTTAAACGGTTCAAGGTTAGCACAAAATTTCATTATGGAAATTATCGATTAGCCGTTTGATATAAACGGTTCGTCATTTAATTCCAGTAAACTGCAAAATACATTAGCCTTATCCCTTTTTGCTAATAAGTTCAAGATTAAGAATTTATCCCTCTTTGAAAATTATCAGTAATCGTTTCGATATTAACGGTTCACCGTTTACTTTCAGAATCAAAATTTTAACAGAATTTCGCAGGGAATGATTTTCCAATTAAAGATAACGATTATCCATATTTTATGAACTCATTTAGAAAAATTATATGGCTTTTAAGAAATTGTTTATTAATGAAAACTCCAACATTTTTAATCAAGAACATATAAAGTTTGTTATCTTCAAAATCAATGCTATAGACATATACATGTTAATATTTTTGTGTGTTTATTAGGTAAAAATAATAATTTCACGCAATTTGAGGCTCCAAATAAATGTACAGATGTCAAATTTAGATTCCAGAAGTTCGAGATAGTAGGTCATTGTCGAGGAGGGACCACCACTTTTGTTGTAAATTTATAAGTTTTTACCACGGTAAATGTGATAATTGTGAAATTACAAGTTTTTATCATGTTAGGTATGATAATTGTTAGTGGAATGTGTTGGATGCACTTGAGTGGATTAAGTTAGGTTTATGTTTTGTTAGTGGGACAAATGTAAGGCTAAGATGTAATTAGTTTTATTTAATTGTGTTGTGTGGATTAATCTTATATTAGTATAAATAGAGAGGTGGGGAACACACCTCTCCACATCTTTTCTTCTCTTCTTTCCCCTCAAATTATTCTTCTCATCTCTCTTTGTAATATAATTTCAATAAATAAAATTAGTTTTATTTTCAATTTTCAAATAATTTTTTAATTATGTTTTTTATTTTAATAATTCCCTTTATTTCAATTGTGTTTAGCTAAATACTAATAGTTAGGGGAAGGTAAAGCTCTTAAGAAATAAATATGATTTAATCAAATTCTATTTTTAATTATATAAATTAAATTATTTTCTTTAATTTTATCCATATTTTATATTTTGAAATTTTGATTTATTGTAAAAAAAATGGGACTTTGGCACAATGGATTCTTAATATCTTAGTATAAAATATGGTAAAATGGTATTTTGACTTATTGTAAACAAATTAAGTCTTAGCACATTAAGTACTTAATCCATAATAAAATTAATGGGAAAATAATTGTAATTTATACAATTAATCTTTTGGGCAATAAAATAAAAATAAAAGAATTTATTAAATTGTATTTATTACTAAGAGTGGATCCATAACCCTAACTAATTTTATTTTATAGTTTTTCTCAAATCAAATTAGATATATTTAAATTTTCTTTTCTTTTTTTAGATAAACTTAATTAAACAAATTAAATCATTTCTTTGTGGATCGACCTCGGACTCACCGAGATATAGTATAACTAAGCACTCTTATACTTGAGAGTAAATTAAACACTTTTAAGTCGGGTCATCAATCGATGACTTTGATTCTTGTTGATTTATCTTATGCTTTTGTTGATCTCTCCACTCAATAGGCTAATCTTATAGGTTGAATACTTCAAGATTCTATGCTCAATTCTCCCAACAAGTGGTATCAGTACTAAGGTTGCAATGCTAAGTAAATATGTTAGTAATGAAATTCTCAAAGCAGTGAAGTAGAAATAGAAAAGTTTGATGGGAGAATAAAATTTTGGCTTGAAATTTTCAAAGCCTATGAAGTAAAAAATAGAAAAGTTTAGAAGAATGAGTTTTGGCCTGAAGTTTTCAAAACATGTGAAGTAGAACTAGAAAAGTTTGACGGGATAATAAATTTTGGCTTGAGGTAGATTGAAGTCAAGATATATATACTGATCCAATATATGTTTTATAAGAAAATCAAGGGGTAATGTAAATCTCAAAACACCTAAAGCTGTATAGACAATCAAGACAATTTAAAGAAGATTGTTGGAATAGAGCAGGTTCAGCAAGTAGCTCTAAATTAGTTGATACAAATACTAATAGTGTCTACTATTTGTATGGCACTTTTCTCCATGAAAGACTAGTCTATTGTTTTTGGTGTGCTATGGAAGAGGATGTGTAACTAATAGCGAGTCTACAAGGTTTACACTTAAGGCATAGTTGGGCATTTATGCAAAATGTATGGAGGAATATTTATGTTGATGGTTGAGAACTCTTAAGGAAGCCAAACATGAGAATGGGTATTTTCAGCAATGTGATAGACATGTATTGAATATATGCACTCTGCGTACGATGGAGTATGATAATTCTTGATATAAAGAATTATAGTTGCTGGATAAAATATAAGATTTCATCCACAGTGGAGCGATTCTTATAAGCAATATGCAAGTGTGGTTTTGGTGAAGTAAAGATGGTGGGGACAACATGGTTATATGCATAAATGGTGGGTCATATTTTATCATGTTATTAAAAAAACTTGCAAAGGTGAAGATTGTTAGGAAATATGTCTCTTCAATAAGGATTTGTAAATCCTAAATTATAATATTTCCTAGGTTTTTCTTATTTAGTGGTTTTCTTATTTAAAAGGATTTTTATCTAAGGAATAACTAATTTTTTAGGACTTAACTTATTCAAGGAAGAATTCAATTTAGAAAGAAATACTACTTGAACAATAAATAATTACTATATATAAAGAGGTTGGGTTCACTTGGTAATCACTCTGTTTTCTCTACAAGTAGATAATTTCAGTGTGAGAGAAACAACAAGTGTAATGAGAGCCTTGGGTATTATTAGGGTTTTGTAATAAATTTTTTCACATAACAAAATTTTCACTCGTCATCCTTGGCAACCACAACTTTATTGGTATTACTGCAATGTGATGGTGGAACAAACTCAGATCTGTCGGACGAAAGGACAGGAATCTGGCAATGGCTTCGACCGAAGGGCATTGTTGAGTTATTTTACTATTATTACTTTATTATTATTGTTATCTTGGTTATTATTATTTCATTACTTCCCGCATTGCAAAATAGTAAAACAACACAAATAAATGATTCCTAATTAGTAAAAAAATTAATAAATTAAAATTTGTGATTTAAAGGATAATTTGTCCTTCAAATTTTATTATAAATATAAAATGTTGGGAAAAAATTTAGTAAAAGTCATTCTTTTCCTAGTAATGTCAATATGATGTCATCATTTTAGTAACAGGGTTAATGAAAATGCAGTAAAATATATCTTTTTTAAAATATAGTAATGAAAAACTTTACAAAGGAGGACTTCTTGCACAGTTTTTTTTCCCCGCAATATCTTAAAATGGATGTGGATACAATTCTAGGATCAATTTTGTTTTTCATTATTCTATATGACAATTTGAAATTGATGCTTTCTAGTTCGAAAAAGCTTCTATCTATATATCATTTTAGTTTAATATAAATTAAGTTGTGCTTCTCATCAACCAATTAAAAGCTGGGTTTGAAGTTATTGACCAAGCCGAAAAGCAACCTTATCCCTTTATACCTTATATATTAAACTAAATCTTAATAATTCAAGATTAAAAAGATTTACTGACATTTGGTAAATCACCTAAAGCTGACAAATTAAATTACCAAAGTAAATTACACCAGGTGTATCGTTATTTTCGTCAGCTTTCTGTAAATTTTTTTTTTCAATTAACAAAGTAAATTGGACCAGGTGTATTGTCATTTTCTTGAGGTGAATTCAAGATTTTTCAAATTGTAAAATCATTAATTAGGTAAATGACCTAAAGCAATATGATTATAATTCAATTCGTGACAATCATAAATAGCAAGTTCTTTTTTTTTTAGTAATTGATAAATAATTTGTTGGATACTACACAATGTAGTTACCCCAAAAAATATAATTCCAAAATCAATTCTCTCGAATATCTATTTAAAATCTCCAATCAACAATACGCAAATTTATATGACATATGCCAATGCATACTTGAGAAGAAATACACTTATCAAATTCAAAATGGATTTGACCGAAAAAATAATCTGAGGTGGGTAAAACATCTATATTTATGAGTCTATGACTGCTTGTTTGTACTAATTATGGTCCTATAATTAATTATGTAGATCTATATATAACTAATCAATGAAAGTATAATATAATATTTTGTAAACATGACATAATTTTATTCGTTAATCTTATAAAAAATTTAAAAGAAAGTTAAGGAAAATAAAAATACACCTGGTCCAATTTACTTTTATTAATTTGAAAAAGGAAAAATGATAAACGGACCGAGTGTACTGATATTTCTAACAGCCAAATAGTCAAATCACCGAAACCCTAACGATCTGCTCGACGTTGGTGCAAATCTCCTTATAAGTCGAATGCTCCCTCTGCCTCAGCTGGATGCCGGTCTGGCGGCGGTGTCTAACTGGCAAACTTTTCTTCCTTTGTTCTATGGCTTACTACTAGGGATGGCAAATATACAATTATGAATAGATAATATCCATCCAAACACAAATTCATAATTATCCATAATGGATATATCCATATCCATATCCAGTATTTAATATTGGACATGGATATGGATTTTATCCATAAAACTATGGAGATCCATGGATATTTTATTTTTATTATATAAAAATAAAATATAAAATAGTTAAAATTTCAATATTAAATTTGGTTATTAAATTATTTATATTAATATATATATAATAAAATAAAATGGCGGTCCGGTGGTCGGTGGCGGCGGTCCGGCAAATTCCGACGAAGCCGATGGTGGTCCGGCGAACTTCCGGTGGTGGTCCAGCGACTTTCCGGTGGAAGTCTATTTATAATATTAAATTAATAAAATAAAATAAAATAATAATTATTAATAGTATTAAATAAGTTAAAAAATTAAAGGATAATTTTGAAAATTTTAATTTTTAATATAAGAGGAATTTAAATTTTTCACTAGTTAATATAATATTTTTACAATTGTTTGTTTATTATATTTTTTATTTTTAATTTTATAAAATTAAAATTTTTTAAACTTGTGTTGGGTTAAACGGATATCCATTGGATAAAAATAATTATCTATATCCATCCATATCCATCTGGATATAATTTTAAAATATCCATTTTAAGATCTAAAAATTTTTTGATGGATATTGTGAATATCCATTATGGAGCGATCCAGTTACCATCCCTACTTACTACTCTCTTTGTTTCGGAGTTTCTAGTCGATGTTTGCACTTAACATTAATTTAGCTGCATTTATAAATCCATCTTACCTTGTTTTAAGCTCCACGTTAAGAAGTTATTTTATTATCTCTCTGAAGAAATTTTCTCTCTCATTTCTTAATTTTCTTTTTTTTTTTCCCGACACATTTCAGCTGATGATGTTCCTGTGACGAGTTGAAAGTTGCAAAATGAACCCGCACGAAATTTATTCCTTTACCAAGCTGTAAAAGGCATGTGTTCGCACTAAACTTCGTACGGACTTATACAGGGATATCAATTATTATTAATAATACTTTTATGCCATGTGATTTATTGTATGAGATATTTTAGAACATATTTATTTTATTTCATCACATATGACAAGCGGATATAAATTAAATATAATTATCAATTACATAATAATTTTTTAAAATTAATTCATATATGTCACACATATACTAAGTCGGTGCAATACAATAAAATTACTCTTGAATATCTCCATTGCTCTGCTAATTAGCTGTGATTTTTGTGAGAAATAATTTAGATTTCTTTTAGGATCTAGAAATCTCACCTATTGCTCTGTTTTTATTCTGATAGTGAGGCTTTTATGGAGCGATAATTCTGAGGACCTGATAAGAATATTGTAAGAGTACGTTTTTGAAAGACATGACTGTCGCCTCTTTTGGTGACATGACGAGAAGTTGAGAACATCTGGTTTCCTGAGTTATAATGATTTGGAGAAAGCTCAATATAAGTGTTTGATCAAATGCATTATATTACCCAAAAAGAAGAAAAAAAATCACGCTGCTATGTTTTAATTATGCTGCCCAATATTACATTCCTATTATTGGCTAGAAGAGTTACAAGCTCCTGAACCTCTTCGCACTCTATTTTTTTTAAAAAAAAAACACACACACACACACAAATACTGCCGATGGTGTTATAATTAGTATAAGTGAACAAAGATGGTTCTATGGCGATTGCTGATAGTAATTGAGAACGAAAATGTCATCATACATATTATAAACAATCACTTAATTATACATAGTTTTACGAACTCATGTCAGCAATCAGCTAGACGAATTTCTCCAGTTGTAATAATACAAAAGCATACACAATATTTTTACACACTGAAGTGACATAGAAGGCATAATTAATTATTTGCCTCGATATTTTGATATTTATGCAGTGGGGTAAGAGGCTTGCATGGCAATTCCACAGAGGCCTTCCTTGGCATCAATATCCCTTTGCATCCTTATGTATCCTTCCTCTCCCCAGCTTGTGCCCCATGAGTTTTTCACCAGCCAATACTTGGTCCCATCATCAGCAGCTCCATAACCAACAGCAGTGACACCATGGTCCAATTCAGTGCCACAATCTCCGGTAAACACGCCGCTGGAGTAGAACTGGAAATCAGAGCCTCCGGCATCAATTGCAACCGAAACCGGTTGATTAGCAACAGCCTTCATCAGTGCTGTCTCACTGTTGGCCGGCACATCCTCGTGTCCATTAATCTTGGCCGCATGATTTGCTTCCTCTCTAGCGTTGCATTTTCCATCAACTCCCTTGTAAGGATAGTTTGTTTCAGTTGTTATCCCCTTGTTCTTTTGAACGAATTGGAATGCATTGTCCATCAAACCACCGTTGCATCCTTCATCTTCACCCTTGACGTCACAATCCACCAACTCTTGCTCCGACAGAGAGGCTAATTTTCCAGATGTTAGCTGATTAATTCCTTCAATAGCTGCCACTGCCGAAAATGCCCAGCAGCATCCTATATACACACATTTATATATATCATTATGCAAAGTGTTTGATAAATATATAATATGCTCGTCCTTGTTATTCGGACGCAGCTAAAGAAAACGAACTCCAATATACTAAATGACAAAATGAAAAAACTGACCGCATTGTCCTTGATCCTTGACGGGTGTGACAGCGCCTTTCTTCCGCCAGTCCATGGTGGAAGGTACCGCAGTAACATTTTCGTACTTGAATGGACCTGTTTGTTCGGAACACATGTGGCCCTTGAATCTGTTTCGTGAGGCTTTGAACTCTTCATTAGTAAGATCAGCAAATTCATTGACGGCTAGCTTGTAAGGTTTCTTACTAGCCTTGTTGAAAGCTTCAATATGTGCAACGTTTTGTTTGAAAATGGTGAACCGCTTCTCCTTCTCAACGTTGTCCCTGTACACGCGTCCGTAGCGAGCCGTCCATTGCTCGTACCTCTCGTACATAGCTGCATCTTGCAGCGCACGAGACGACAAGGCTTGTGGAATCCAAGCTCCTAATAGGATCAGGGCCAAACAAAGGCATTGCTGCTGGCTTGTGAATGCCATTTCAATTACTCGTATTAGTTTAGCTGCTATGAATAGAGTAATTGATCAAGTGAAGAGATACATGGAAACAAGGATCACTCCTGGGATTTATAGGCAAGTTCTTAGGCCCCATTGACGATTGTGATTATTAGTATCAAATGAAAGCTTCGATTATCAGCGCGGCTGAGAGGATATTCTGATTTTGACCCGTAAAATTAACTGAGTTGAACCAACAAGACGTACAAACCGTTAAGCAAGCTCTTGCCGTACCGTTACATTCATTGTGTTGAAGGTTTGAGAGAAGAATTGGATGCAAGTTTGAGCAATGTATAGATGATTAAGACGTTAAATAGCTGAAGAATTAATTACACATTCACGATTGATGATACGTACGTCCACATTTAGGCCCGAAAATACAGACATCTTGAGATTGGATTAGTTTTTGCTTTTTGAAAACTTTTTTAACAGTATTTAAAAAATAAAATAAAAGTGAACTTGTTGCCGATTTTGTGTTGCCAAACCGAGCCAGGGGCCCAGGGCCAGCAAATGAGCCGGGCCTGAATCCATCGGTAAGAAGCTAGCTTAGATTCCGAATATATTACATTTTATGTATAGATTAATATGATCCATATATTTCAAGTAACAGTATGTTTAATTAGTTAATATATTTTTTTATGCCTTTGTTTATCACTTTATTGTGCTTCACTTGCACACTTGGGGTCGTTCGATTAAATTATTAGGGCATGTGTATATATAGAATTGTAGATCAAAGTGTTGATGTTTATAGATATCGTGCCAAGTGTATATTTATAAGAACATATATTTATCATTTTTTAAAAAAAACATACCGTTAATATTCAAATATATGTATTTTCTTATCAAATACGTATTTAAAAGAACATATAGTTTTCTTTTTTTTTCTTTTTTTCTTTTTTAAGAACATACAGTTAATATTCAAGTATATGTATTTTCTTACCAACAATTACAATCACAGTCTTAAACTCTTTTTTTTTTTTGTTATATCTTAAAAATTTTGGCTTTGTCAATTTTGTTTGTGTTTTATGTTTCAAATTTTATAACACTTATCCGTAGGAATATCTTTATTTCAAAGGAATAGCGGGTGGGTTAATTCAGGTAACAACAATCAACCACCTAATAACCATTGCCTAAATGAATTGAGGTTTGGATCAACAAGATTTACAGCACCAACATTGTAACAACATCATATGAAATCGCACACTACCCGCCGTGAGGCCTAACCCATTGAAGTGTTTAGCAGTCGGTTATGTCTTAATCATTCCCCATTAATTACTCGTTTCCATAATGTGCCTACAAGTCAAAGTCCTATAACTGGAATGTAGAAACTAATTCACGTAAGTGGAGAACAAGCAAATACAGACAAAATGCTCAGTAATCGAGCAGACCGATTCATTGAATGTAACTAGAAAGTGTCATGAAGATCATGAAAAACACACTTTAAATAATTTGTACATACGTTTAATTAAGTTCTTCATTTCTTTTCTGTCTTTTCCACATTTTAACTTTACCACAAATTTCAAAGGTCTTTTCCAAAGTTCTGAAACTCGAGAGATTTTAGAGTATATCAAAGAGGATCCCCATCTTACAGTTAATGTGATATACATTCACATACAGTAACGTTATTTATTGGTGGGACTTATTATTATTACTGTATGTGCGCGCTAACAAACGTAACTTAGCACTGGTCATATTAAAGATATTACATAGAAATTTTGAAATACATTAAAGATATCATATTTAATTAATGTATGTATATTATGAGTAATAAAATAATCAAAAATTCTTGTACAAATTTATTTTATACAAATTAATATGACGTTAATTCATTAGTTAAATTAAATATCTCTTAACCCACATGATTTATTTCTATTATTTTATATTTTCATTCAACTAATGAATTAATGCCACAATAATTTGTATAAAATAAATTTGTATAAAAATTTATGCATGTATTATCACTCATATATTATGTGTATTTATTTTAAAAATAATCGTATAATTAATAATTATATTACTTAAGTATAATATATATAATGTACTCTAGTTTTTATCTTGATACTTTTTTCTATGCCGGATACGGCTTAAGCCTTAAAAGACATATATTTAGGTCATGCGGCTGCAGTAGAGACTAAAGATAAGGCTTAAGCCTTAAAGCCAATGCCCCAAGGGACTCTTTAACTATATTTGATACTCTTTAACCGTTTCACTCAAGAATTTAACCATAAGAGAGTATGAATACATACTGGAAGTACCTAAGATTAATTATTTCATATTTGAGACGGGACAATATTGACCATTAGAATTAGAATTAAGTATCCTCCAAAACCCTAAATCTAGGCCCCCATGTGAATTAAAGAGAAACATTTAAGAATTATGATTTGACCCGTCCGTCGAAGCCCTAATCTTGCATGTTTTATGTTTTAGCTATTTTTTTTTTAGTATATAATATTATTTTATTTTTAAATTTTCTTAAAGAATTAAAGCATATCTAATCAACACGCACCAACAATTCCAAAAGCCACTAACAAAGTGTTGTCTCCACTGGAGTCCCCTTAAGTGGCTTGACTGAGTTTGCTCCCCAGTTCGAGTAGCAGGAAAGTCGCATTTGTTGGGAGAACTTGTGCCTCTCGGTTCGAGCATGGACTTCTAGTCTGGGTTGTGGTACAGGTTTAAAGGTGCTTCCCACAGTTGAGACCCTCCCCAAGATACCTCATGATAAAAAAAAAAAACAATTCCAAAAGCCAGTTGCTAATAATAATATCCCATGGATTATATATATGGAAGCAGACATCGGTTCATGTCAAGGCAATAAATTAATCTTGAATAGACCGATCGCAAGTCTAATTAGTGTTAAATAATAATAATACATATATCATCAATAGCTAATTATATTAAAATTAGAGATAAATTAAAGAAAAATACACGGCACATCCCTAATTAAAAATATTTTCCAGGATTTCTGATGGGAATATATAAGATTTTCGCCTGCTTCATGCTTGCCATTGCACCATCTACCATTTTTTTTTGACAATAATAATAATTACAGTCTCCTTATCAATTCCCCTAGCTAGATGATTTCCACCAGCAACATTGGAGGCTGAAAAATAAATTATTATTATTATTAAGAAGTAGTTTTCCTCTCTCTCTCGTTTCTCTTGCTTAGGACGTAGAGGTATTTTGATGATCACTGGGGCTCGCAGAAAAAAGATTTGCAAATGCTTAATTACTGCACAAAGAGCTTATTATTGCTTACTCATGTCATGATTCTGTCGACTAATTGCACATATTTTTTACGTACAAATATTTTTCTTCAGTACTAGCCATGAAAGCCAACAAAAAGAAAGATAGAAAATTAAAAAGAAGAAGAAGAATATATGCAGAAGAACAGAAGATGGGATTAAGAGATCATGAGAACTACGCAATAACTCACCGAGTATTGATCCCCTAAGTTTAGTGTTTTATAGAAGATAAATTTTCAACAAATAATTGTCTGACACTTCAATGCACATGTGTGTGTATAGTTGTGTTTACTAGTTGGAGTGGGAGTGGGAAGTGTGGATTCCTTCGACTCCAAACAGAAAATGGGATTAAGAGATCATGAGAACTATGCAATAACTCACCGAGTATTGATCCCCTAAGTTTAGTGTTTTATAGAAGACAAATTTTCAACAAATAATTGCCTGACACTTCAATGCACATGTGTGTGTATAGTTGTGTTTACTAGTTGGAGTGGGAGTGGGAAGTGTGGATTCATTTGACTCCAATGTTTACTTCCTCATTTAAGGAAGGGAATGGAGTGAGAATTTCCCACCTCCTTCTTTTATCATTTTTTTATTAAATATAATATAATTATATTTATATAATTTCAATAGTATTATATTTATTTTATATTAATAATAAATAATTTGTTCTAAGAAAATATTAATTTTATACTATATTATAATAATAATATTTCATTTGTGTTGCTCTTATCAAGAATTTTTAATTTGCATAATTAAAATTAGTAAAAAAATGTTATTTACATAATTAAGAATATTAATAATTATTATTAATGTATATAATTAAAATAAATAATTTATTTTATAAATATACTTTTTTTATTCACTTTGTAATTAAGAACTACAATTCTTTAAATAAAGATAAAACGATAATCTAAAACAATTCATTCTTAATTCAAGACAAAGTAAACACATAAATAGGATTCTGATTCATATTCCATATAAGTAAACAACCTACACCAACTCTCACTCTACCCTCCCAATCTCTTAATTCCCACTCCTCATAATTCTCACTCCAATCCAAGAACTAAATGCTATCACAGTGGAGAGGAAGCAATGCATTGAGTTTAGGTACCCACGGCTCCATTGAAGTAACATAATTGCTTTCAATAATAATAACCTCAAAATACTATATCTATATCTATATCTATATATATATATATTTAGAATATTGCTAGTGGCGGATTTGAACAATATGTAATTAACACAAATTGCATAAAAAGTTTGTGATATGCTAGGAGCTTACAAATTCCCAAATTGCAGACAAGTTAAAAGAAAATCCGATTACCAATATTCCAGGAGAGTCGTCATATTGCACATCAACTCCCATGATCACTTCTGATACCGTCGAGGTTCATAGAAAAATAAAAAAAAGAAAATTCCTTGATCACAGACATAGTAGGAGAAGCTGAAATTAACGTAGAACTGAAACTGCAATAGCCGCTCACAAACCCTTCCACAGATTCATTAGCAATCCTGCAACAAAATAAATTATCATATTCAGAAGTGGCAAAAACTCGCAAGGTAGTAAATTGTCAGATTTGTTTTTTGTCCTCTCTCCCATGCATCTCGATTCTTGCAATTAATTGATATACAGATCATTAATCATCAATATCCAATTCAATAAATGACTCTAACTAGATGAATATAGCAACCAAAATTTATGTAGTTTATAGCCTGTACGAATGCATAGAAAGAGTCCGTAATAAAAGTATTTGTTTAAATATTAGGAAAGAGTTTATCATTGGTGATTAATAAAAAAAAAAAAACAAAGAAGTTAAGTTCTGTTCCTACATTACCATTAAAAGACACAGGGTAAAAGAATTTTAAAAACTCAAGTAAGCTCATATAAGAATATGTATTAAATTTTTATGAAAATTACTCAATGATTTCAATATCTTGAAAATCATCACCCGTTGGTTAATGAAGGATGAGAAAATAATGAAGAACTATGGAAAAACATGCACTCATCATTTTCCATCAAATATTCAAGGGAAAAATCAGTCCACTGCAAAAAAAAAAAAAAAAAGGTCAATTGCACAGATGCATTAACTTGATCATGCACGATAGATAAGCCTCTCTTGAGGTGTATGTATACAAATAAAGAAAACAAAATGCGGATGCATGTAAATAAAGAAGACAACAAAATCTAAAGGACTATTTCATTTAAGATGATTCAGGTTCACTTAAACCACAAATAAGGTCTCATTTTTAATACTGGAATAGGAAATTCGTTAACTATTTATGTTTTTTAGCTTCTAGTTCGGAAATCCTAGAATTTATAAAATTTGGGAACTCATTTACAATATTGTAAATAGGATCTGAACTTTATAAAGTCTAGGATTCTCAAATTATATATATATATATATATCCCCGCACCCTTGCGCACACATTCATATACACAACGTACTAACACGGGTAAGATCTTTTGGTTTAAAAACATTAAGTCTAAGGTTCAAACCCTGCTCACATGGATGGAAAAGGGATTGTGGCTACCACTAGGCCAAACAAAGTGAAATATATATATATATATATATATATATATATATGTGTGTGTGTGTGTGTGTGTGTGTGTAACTTTCCCATTATTAATCATTCATTTTGTAAAGTAGGTTATTTGTCTTTTGGTGTATTAGAGTTTGTATATTTCTATCTTTTAATTTAATCTTTATTTTAATAAAATAAAGGGAACACCTCATTAGAAGCGGACTCATGTAAATCCTGGTCTCAAGGCTTTGAATACTCATTGTAAATTAAAGCTAGAGCATGCAACTATTTTCGTGTGTGATATGAGTATATTTATGATTCATACAAAAGAAAAATGAATTAGTAAAATTGATTGCATGTGTATTCTTTACGGAGGTTTTAAAGCTAAGGTGTGAGATTTTAAGATATCAAAGTGGTACAACTAAAGAAACCCTAGTTAACATGAATATCAAGGAATGTGAAAGTGAAGCCTTTCATCTCCATATGAAACTCGCAATCTCAATGCATGAATGTTCGGCTAATAGAGAATTTTAACTAAACATACATATTACAAACAGAAAATGCAATGTGGATATGACAAAAAAATATTTGAGATGAATACAAGTAAACTAATTCTAGTCATTCAACACCATTCAAATTATTTTCGTCAGCTAATTAGAAAGGAAAATGGAGAGCACAATCATGAAGATCAGCGACAAGAACATGTGAGATGCAAAGGCTTTAAACATGATAGGAGCAGGAAAATGTGAAGCGAAAAATAAGAATTGTATTCTTTTAAAGCCCAAAGCTCATCACTCAGCCAGAATTTGATCATGACCCCAAGAAAAGGTCTATTTCCCAAACAAATCTGAGATCCAATATCAAAGCTGTAAGCTTACTGTCCCACAAAATCTGAATTAGACGACATGCAAAATCTAGTGAAGGTACAAAAGCCTACAACAAATGCAGATACAAATTTTCAAAACTGCCCTCGCAAAGTTCTTCTGCATTAAGGAAAAGCAAACAGTGGGGCAATTCTGGTTAACCAAACTAACATTACTGATATTAAATTAGGATTAAGTTTGTATTAAATAATGGATTTTTTTATCATTAATAACTTTGTTTATATTTGGAAAAGCAATCTTAAAGCATGAAAGACGACTACAAAATAATTTATTAATTAAGAGATTTTTGAGAAACCTTAAAACTTTGATTAATCACTTTTAGTCAATCATTTGCTTATTTAACATATATATTAACATGAAAAAGTGCATACTATATCTTACTTGACCATTCATGGGGGCAGAAAATCTTCAGAATCTTAAAAAGAACCATATTAATTAAGGAAAAGTTAACATGAATTTAATAGATACTAAATTCAATCACCAACATTACAATCTTTTGCATAATTATTCATGTACGCACGTATGTCTCTGTGTTGTGTAGTGCGTGTGTGTAACTACTGGTATTTGAGATCAGTTTTCCCGAGAAAATTAACAAGCACCTTCACTAGTTTCTTTTAGACCAAACAAACGTTATATAGGATATATACATTGTCAACATTGCATCTAATATCTTTGACAGTTGAAAAGTTACTACATGTTGCAATCGGATTAGGGTTTTGGCTAAAGGGGCAGTAGTAGTTTAGTTTGAAGAATTATTGAGCTCAGATGGTATTACCACACTACACACATGTAATATTAATGCTTATACTTAAATAAATAAATCAAAATACTATTTAACAATTAATGAAAATTAATTATTACCAATGTAATCCAGAGGAGCTGGCAAATGATGATTCAAGAAAAATGCATGGCGGAGCTTGATTCATCGCTAGCCTTGCCTTGGCTCGGCTTCTTCTTCTTCTTCTTATAAGGGATCCCTCTAGCCTTAGCTTGGCACTCCCTCACTTCCCTTAAATAAACCCTTATCGCGCCGCTAGCGAAAGGATTTGTCTCCGGCGATCCTCCATTCTCTTCATAGGCAGCTCGAAGCCGACCGATGAGAGCATCAAGGCTGCCCCAAGCTTGCCGTAGAGGGCAAGTACAAGGAGCCGGCGGCTCGGGCTGGCCATAAAACATGCAGCCTTGTAGATGAACCTTTGTCTTGCCAAATTGATCAAGATAGCGAAGAAAGTCAAGCACATGATTGCAACTGCACTGAGACAAAGGAACCGGTGGCCTCTGGTTCTTTAGATACTGCCCAAAAGTGTTCCAGTCCCTTCTCTTCTGTGACTCATAGCGGCTAGGAGTAGCTGGCTGCTGCAGCTGATGATGATGATCTGATGATCCTTCAGCTATTTCCTTGCCTCTATCACTGGACATGGCTTGAGATTGATGAAGATGGTAAGTTAAATTTTGGTTGGCTTTGCTAAATAAGGCAAGAAATGGAATTTTTAGTTCTTAATTTTATTTTATATATATATATATATATTTTTTTTTTTTGTGAGATAGGTGAAATGAATAGGAGAAAATCGAGAGTGGAGGAAGATGAATATCAAATCGTGGGGACTGGACTAGACATGCCATGGGGGCCATATGAAGTTGCTTTCACTATGTGTGTCATCTTTTTTTTTTTTTTCCTTCATCTTTCAAATTTATCTTTCTTTTTTTAATACGTTTTTCCCCTATTACATACAATTATTGTTTGTCCTTTTATTAACGTCAGCAATTAACAATTAATTGAGCCCAGTTGATGCTAATTTGTAATTACCATAGTACCATTAAACTTAATTATTGTTGGTGTGACAAATTCATACTTACTAGGTAGAAACTAGAAAGTGGGAATTGGACTAGGTTATTGCTATGGAGCCGTTCGAGGCATTTCATAGTTTGATAACAAAAACTTAATAAATAAAATATTATTGTTCATATAACATGAATTAAAATAATGCATAACCTGCAGGTTTATAGTAGTTAGTAGAAGGAATTACCTAAACACAAATGCTGTTTAAATTTGACTCATTAAGGGCAAGAGATGGACGATGATGTGAAGGAGATCTAAAATTCAGATTTGTTGTTGATTTATTTTACATTTTAGTTGTCATTTTCTAAAACAGTAACTTCACGAATTAGGATGTACAAACTTATAATACAAAAGATACTAAATTATAAAGATAAATATACACATTAAGGCTTTTCTAGAACTGAGGCTTTTATATATGCCGGTTTCATGTCAGATTTTAGGAAGCAAAAGATCATGCAAGCCAAAAATTAATGGCCCTCTCTTGCTTGGATGCTTATTATTATTATTAATGCATGCATCGACCGATCACATCTATTTTCATTTGATTTCTGTTTTTAATTCCTTTTATTACTTACATTTTACAAGGACTTTATCGCTGATCAGGTACTGTTGATTGAAATTAGGTTGGCATGTGATGTGTGTATTATTTTGGCATTAATTTTTTTCATTTTTTTAATAAGGTTTTGGCATTAATTAAACCTAATGCCGTTTGATTTTGCCATACATAATGCGGCAATTAAATTCTCACTAGCCATAATTTAAGAGTGAGGAAACCTGAGGCACACGTCAATTTTTGATGGAGATGACAGCTGACCAATCTCACTGGGTCCCATCAGAAGATACCCTTTGGCTGATCGCCGTTGATCGATATCATCAAACTCACTGGTTCTTTCTGGCTATTAATTACTTGATAATATTATTACTATCATCAATAGTTAGATATTGACTCTAAATTTGATTAAAATTTAATCGAGCACTTATATTTGAACACCATCAAAGTAAAAAATAAAATACTATTTATACCACAGTATTATTATAACACACCGTATGATAGCACTTTTTATACTACAATATCATCGTTTCTATCATGTTGATATTTTGTTGATAGCTGAATATCTTTCAATCAACTATATCGCTCGTGAAAATTTAAACCCTAAATCTTTAGATGGAGCAAATTATTAAAGTTGAAATCCAAACAAAAAACAATTGAAAAATCTAGGACGATGATTAAAATAATAATATTGTGTATAAACAGTGTGTCATTTTGGTGTGCTACAATATTACTATTCACTAAAAAGTGAGTATTTTTCATCATCTTGGAATCTAAATATCAGTGCACAAAACTACTATATCTGCCACTAAAGAAGAAAAGAAAATATACTCCAACACGCATATAGAAAGATTTGAACAATTGTTTTCATCAAGAATGAGATAATAAGATATCCACCACTCAATTAAAGAGTGATTTACCTATTTAAAAGTTAACAGACACAACCGGTAATAGTCTAAACAAAAAGGTTAAATACTCATTTAATTTTTATATTTTAAGTTAACTGCTCATTTTATTTTTATATTTTAAAAAAATCTCAAGACACCTCTGTTGTCAAGTATGTAACACTCTTGCTTTCTTTTTCTTTTTCTTTTATATAATAATACTCTTACAACAATTATAGGTACATTAATTAATTTATCTATAAAAAAATTAATTGACAAATTAACCAACAATTATTTATTAAGAAATTAACAATCCTTGCTAATAATTTTTTTATAAAAAATTAATTTATCAAATTAACCTTAAAAGAAAAATAATAACAAAAAAGTTTGCAATAATTTTAATTTTACTAATGTCCCCAAAAATATTGTTGAAAGGGTATTATTATAAAATTCAAGAAAAAGTAATGATATAAGTGTAACATATATAACAATGTGGGCATCTTAAAATATTTTTTAAAATATAAGAACTAAATAGATGCTTAATCTAAAATATAGAGTCTAAATTAGGATTTATCTAATAAAAAATACTGGATAGACTAATAGGATCAAGGACTTTCTCTTCATATAAAATAATAGATTGAATGCATCTTTCATCAAAACTAAATACTTAACTTATTTTCATCATTAATATTGTATGAGGAATTTTCAAAACTAAAGCCCTAATAACTTGGTTCAGTAATTTTTAAATAGTGTTCTTTGAGTGGTTATCTGAGTTTGAATTTAAAAAAAATTTGATCTGTGAGTTGTTTATCTCCACATTTATCTATAAAAAAAAATCCAGATATAATGCTCAAACTGGAAAGATTCCATTTTAAAGAAATTTCTATTCTTCTTTTAAGTTAATGATTTTTTTCGGTTTTGGTCCCTCTTGTACCTTCTGTTCTGTTAGCTTGTATCAATTTCAAGGCAAGATAGGTTGAAACTCGGAACAGTTTGGCTAGTATAATTATGCCCGTAGTTTTGTTTCTTTCTGAAGTTTCTGTGTCGATTAATTCAAAATGCATGCACAGAAAAATTTAGTCACATCTGAATTGTACCAGGACATCGCACCAAATCTTGCCTATTTCACG
The DNA here is from genome assembly GCA_029618585.1 of Citrus australasica. Taxonomy (NCBI): domain Eukaryota; kingdom Viridiplantae; phylum Streptophyta; class Magnoliopsida; order Sapindales; family Rutaceae; genus Citrus; species Citrus australasica. The sequence continues at coordinate 7,131,985 of JARCIV010000002.1, read as the reverse complement.
TCATATAAAGCTGTAGATTCCATTACTGCAGCATTCAAAATTTCATTTTGTTTTTAACCCTATATATGTAATTGACATTTGTCTATAGCATACAGGAGTTAAAATGTTTCATGTTTTGTGTGAAGACCTTTCAAAATTTGTGTTTAGTTTCAAGTAATCATTTAAATATATGAGTTTGGTGTAATTACCTATATATATGTGTACAGCAGCAGGAAGATGACTGTATACCAGCATAAATATAAAGAAAATCAAAGTCTTAATTAAGGTCATCCCTATATTCAGCAATATGATGGCTGCTTTTCTCTTACCTTGATAATGCAATTAAATATATTATCACAGTCGTCACAGCCGAATTGGCCATGACAGATCACCTTTGGATGTTTATTTCTAACCTAAATTTCTACAAGTTTATAAGATTCATCCGTGCGTATATACTCTTCGAATGATAGATTAAAGGATTCGGGCAGTATTTCTTTCAGATGTCAATTGTTTTTACTCTCATCTTCACTTTCAATGTTTACATGATCCATTGTTGAGTGGTTAAGTTACTACATATTTTTTTTAGGGATAAGAGTTCAAGCCATAATAATAATTAAACTCCAACGAATCATTAATTTTAAGTGTGTTTGCACCAGAGATGCATGCCTAATTTAAAATTTAAACTAATTGATAAAGGTATCACTTTCATATTTAACTAAGCCATTTTTTTTTTTAAATATGAACCGAATTATAAAAATAACCGTTTGACCTAAAAACTTAAACTATTTAATACGGACCCAAATAATAATAGTTTTAATTAAGCTCTAAACCTCTCCCAATTTTATGGTTCACATAATAATGTAAGATAAAAACTAGCTAATTAATTGTTCAAATAATATAAATGATCACACATTCTGCATTTATCATTTATGTTCTTGTTTCTTCTCCGGCGTGTAGTGTGTAAATTTCATGCCAGCAGCCCCAACTAGCCATCCGCTAGTCAAAAAAAAAAAAAAAACTCTAATTATTGGTGGACACCAAAATCACAAGCTAACCATGAAAATGAAAGCTTATTAATATCGCCTACCATTCTTTCTCTGTTCAATGTTCAGTTCATATAATTAATGATGCTGGTGCTGAAATTTTTCCATCAAGTCCACTGATGGGTCATATTCATTCCATTCACATAATTTTTCAGTGTCCTAGCAGAAATATGTACGTATTACATAACCACCTTGAGGTTCAATTATTAAACAATAAGTGATTAATTGGTTAACAGCTTAACACTTTTTTTGCCATCGGGGTTTGACCGAATGGTTTCAAGTATGATCTAATGATTTTTAGTTATTTTTTTATTTAATTGATTAACCTAAAGTTTGAGAAATTGTTACGCTTCCTGATGAGTGCACATTTATTGATGACTAAAAAAACAAAAATAAACTTGAGTGGAAAATAAATTATTATATTTAAGGTACGGATTAAACATTTTTAAATTGTATCTTTTAACCCCCGGTTTGAATTTTTACATCATGCTCTAGCCATTAAAGGCAGAATAATGACTAATGAGTTCGGGAACTATTATTGTCAGCTAGCAAAATTGAACAATATGAGCAAAATAAAAATTAAAAAAAAAAATTATGGTTTCTCTTTCTTGTTGCTTTTAAAGTCTCAGTACGAACCAACTGGAACATGATTGCGAAGATACTGCCTGTCATTGTTCGCAATATTACCGGATTGCATATATTGTAATAATAATTAAGCTTTCTAGGTTATTCCCTTTGCCACCGGTTTTTTTTTTTTTTTTTTTCTCTTGTCAATCAACTTTTTGAGGCCTTAAAAGTCTTAAAGATACCTTGCTTATGTTGGGAGTTTTCAATTCGTTTATTGCAACCCAAATAGTCGAAATATTTAACAGCAATTTTTCACATAGAACGTGCAAGATAAAACGAAATTGTTGACCCTAAAAACCAAAAAAAAAAAAAAGTTCGATTGATTAGAGAGCCAAAAATTTCCATTTTGTATGATGGCTGAAATCAAGAAAGTATTTATACTTTCGTTTGACATGTGATACTCATTTAATTTGATTAATTGTGAGGGTAGAAACTTTACCCCATTAGCAGAATAGTCAATGTTTCCTTATAAATGAGTATCACAATTAATTCGCCAGATTTTAATTTGATTTATCCGATAAATCATTGCGGGGAGAGTTTCACATAACTTTAACTAAAATCATTGATTTTAAAATAATTCGCGCGAGTTTCACATGATTTTAGAAACACCAAAATCTGGGTAGAGTTTATCAGATTTTAATTGTGAGGGTAGAGTTTCTAATCGTTAAATTTAATTTGATTAATTGTACGTTCTCTAATGGGTAGAGTTTCTAAAATTAAAATCTGGCGAATTAACCTCAATGGTAAATCAATGTTTCATTAAAATTATTCTAGAAACAAAGCGCTCTTTGTTATGGTTTCTTACTTTTCTTTTTTCTTAAAGGAATAAAATATAAATTTTTTTTAAAAAAAAGCACATTATTTCGCATTGAGATAAGGAGTGAATTTGAGCAGACTCACGATTCAGTTCACTCAAATAGTTAATCATACGATGCAATATCTGTGCACATGCATTTTTCAATCATCCAAAAAGAAAAAGAGAGAAAGATGTGAATGATTATAGACATGTTTGTTGTTAGGTAACATCTAACTCCAAGCGTGCAAAAAAATTATGTAATTAATTATAACTTCATTGAAATTTTCCTTTAGATACATCATTGAGGTTAATTCTGATAACCGCAAAGGTCTAAAAAATTATCTTAAATTTTAAGAAAATGTGTTGTTAAAATGATATACCGACAAATACTGACGCGCCGCTGATCTTTAACTCGTAAAATGTCACATAATTTAACGACAGGAAATGTTAATTGTCAATTTCATTGTATAAATCAATAAATATATCATAATGATATTGCTGGTTGAAATGTATTCTCTTCTCAAATAATGCATCGTCATTTCAACGAAAGAACATCCAAAATTTTGCTCTCAATTCGTTTTCCCGACTTTTACCTTTAATCGAGCCAAAAGGGCAGGTGTCTTGAGTTAAAAAGGAATCTCTGGTGTAACGCAATATATATATATATATGCAAAGCAAGCTTTGTCACCGGTTAGAACAGTAACTCAAAGATTAAATTTTTATTTTTAACAGTGTGTTTTGAATTGTCATCATCCCTACCGACTGGTGAAGAGACACCCCAAAGTCATATTCAAATGTCGAGTGAGTGCTTAGCTTTTGTTTTCACAAAATAGCGTTGTCTGTTGGGTGTCCTTAAGAATATTTTCTGTTGACAGTAAGCAGGTAAGTTGGTGTAAGGCACATACCCCACAAATATGTTTTCTTCCCTTTTTGATGACAGTGAAGGCCTCCCCCACATTGACCCTTTTTCTTTACATGATTGGACAAAAATTGGACTGATGATGCCCATTTTCACTATTTCTTTTGTTGTCTTTTCTTTCTTGATTCTTGATTATCACAGTGATGGTGAGTTTCATTTTTTTTTTCTAATCTAAAATTTTGTAAATTCCGACAAGGAGGGGACCTCTAGAAATATTGCAACAATCACATGACACATGATGGTCTAGGCTTGGGAAGAAAAAAAAAATTGTTGAGAATTGGATGGTGATTTCTCTTATTATCGTACTTTTGTGATCAATATTATTCCCAAAGCTTATTTTGCAATTTCACCAATAGGTTATCATTGGGTCTAAGAACAAAAAGAGTTTATAGCCTAGCATAGGGCATTGAGAGATTTCACTTGGTAAAGTTTGTGTGAACTATTCATGGAAGTGCTTTTGTTTGTAGCTGGCGCTTGCTGCACAATTACAAAGCCGCGGTGCTTATCCTAGTTATGTGTCAAAAATCCTTTTCAGATCGTAATACCCAGCATCTGATAGAAGCAGCAGATGCCAGAGATGCAAGCTTATCTAGTATATGGACCACACTCTTTCGAATGCAACGACAACTCTGATCACCAGTGTCAGATTTACATATGCTTTTACAGTGCCCGGGCGCATACAAAAGGATTGCAGCTAGCAATTAGCATCATATTTTCCAGTAATCCATAGATGAATAATACGATGGTTAACTATTGCATTACTGATATTTATTGCGGTAAATTCAAGAAAAAGCAGCTTCATCTGGTATATCTGCAGTGTTTATCAAGAGGCCTAGTATAACAATTATCGGAAACTAGCAAATAACTTATCATACTTCTTATAGCTTACCAATCATCATTGAACTATAGGAAAACTGAAGAGAAAAAATAGACAACAGAGAAAAAGAAATGACAGAGCGACAAGAAGCTATGCGAACATTCAAAGTTTCCTAATTATGAGCACAATTCCCGACACATTTTGGGGGGGTTCACCTTGTAGCAGCTCTTGCACTCATGGATGAATGGTAGGTTGTGCTTCTTTGTTTCCGATAAGAAGTATAAACATCATCATATTGACTTGCCTCATTTGGATTCGCAGTTGCCCCAAGTCCTAATCTTCCTGAGCCACTGGATCCAGGTTTTCGCTCCACACTTCCATCAGCATAAGTTCCTGTTTCTGGGTCCACCTGCAGATTTGCTGGAGGAGGAATGCAAGCCCCTCCCTTGCGAACAGGGGGCTCTCTTTCATAATCATAATCTTCATCTCCTGAATCAGATTTCATTGGTCCTTCAGAAGGATTTACCTCTCCAATTTCTTTAAAGAACTTGGATACTCTTTCTAGAACCTCTGATGGTGATACATTGGATGGAGGAATAACTGTGGGGATGTCCAAAGGACTCATGGGAGAGTAGGGTACCCCACTGCCTATTTGCATCTTCCTGACCATCCCAGGAATAAGTCCTGGTGGAAACAAAGGATATGGGGGCAATTTTTCACCAGCGCTAGCAGCTGACTGGTTCGCTGGTGGAACAGAAGAATTAATGGGCATCGAACCTGGAAAAGTACCAGCCGGAACTGAATTAGGAAGAAATTGCTGGCTTGCAAGGGACGTCGACATGACAGATTGAATTTGTTTATCAGGATGCTCTTGCTCTAATCTAGTGGGCAAAGAACTTCTATTATCAGGGTGCCACTGTGGGATGTTATGGCTTTTTGTTTGTGTATCTGCTGTAGCAGCAGACATTTCTTTTGGAGGAACCGAAAAAGAATTGATTGGTGGTCCACCTAGCATATCACCCTCAAGTCCGTGAATGGTATCTTGATCATAAACTTCTTTGGAAGCCCAGAATTGCAAGATTTTCTGTAAGCGTGACTGATTTTCCTCCTTATTCTGCGGGTTATGGTAAATCCTTGCAAGCATTGAACCTAAAACAGGTCTAAAAGCAAGAGCCTCATTATCAAGGTCATGTGGGTTAGTCCTCCTTTGCAAACTGCAAATCAAGAAACAACGTTAGATAAAGACACAAATAAAATCAATGCTAGCAAAAAGCAAAAACTGAAGCCTTTTCAAGAAGGGGAAAATAAATATATTTAAGCTCTAGATAAGCTGTAAATTGCTAAGAAAGACAGGCGATGTTCTGCATGATGCACAGCACTTAAACCTCATTGGACATTAAAAAAACCAGATCCTGCCATTAAGGTTTAAAAAGGATCACAAGGATTGGTGCCAAAATATATAAAATGTCTCATTCCTAGTCATTTCTGTATTAATTCAGATCAAATCAGCCAACTTTTTGCAGATAATCAAGTTTCTAAATAATGAAGGGAACATCTAAGCCAGAGGAATAATCATTTGAGAATATAAGGTTCAGTTACTTTGTTTCTTGCTCTAAGGGACAAGCTTCCGTTATCCTTCTTCTACTGAGGATAACCCGCCTTTTTATTCATATAAACTAAAAATATTCAGTTCCTTATGGAAAAAAAGGCCATGAAGCAACATGAAACAAACAGATAGGAAAGCTTCTGACCACATTTCATTATTAAAAAATAAATAACTAAATATCTTAAAAAGTAACTTCCCATGATCAAACCAAAAGCATGGTATTTAGAGTTGTGAAAATTCATTGGAACAGACATCCATGAACTCAGAAGCAAACCGTACAAAGAGATCCATGCTACCAAATGATCAAGTGATTGGGGGCGGAAAAAATAAAGAAAAAGAAAAAGAAATGCAATGCAGATACAAAGCATCAATGAACATCCAACACTAGCCAATATTATGTTTTAGGAGATAAAAGAATCTATTATAAACAACAGTATATTAGAGAAGCACCAGAAAAATACCTGTCGAAGAGAATGTCATTGGCCAGGTAAATTATATGGAGTTGCCTCTCAGAATCATCTACAGCAAAAACCCTGTTTCTGAGTCCCTCAGCCAGAGCTGGTGCAAATGGAGACCTCTGCATGAACCAAGTCTTGGCACTTTTAATTGACTCTTTGGTACCATTCAGAGTGTTAAGCACATTATTAAGCTCCATAGCAACATCAGATGGAAGTGGACCAGAAAGACCCTTAAATGGCTGATCATATTCTGGTCGACCATGACCCACAAATTGCTGAGTATGCTGATGACGCTGCTGCTCGTAGAACGGAGGAAAAGCAGGTTGGTGCATCTGAGTAGCACCCATATTCATCGGAGGAGTATTTGGAAGAGGATTCATCATAGCATTTGGAGGAGCGTGCATTGGAGGAACAGAAGAGGGTGCTAATGGATGATTAAAGGGGCCACCAGGGGCATGTGTAGATATCCAGAGCTTATAACGATAATAGCCATGCCCCTCACCACCAAAAAGGAAACTATAAGCAGGATTATCTTTCTGCTTTTCACGGATCATGGCTTCAAATTCTGGGCCATTCTTAGTAGCATACTCAACAAGTTTGTCAATACGCTTTTGGAGCTCAGGTTCAGATGGGGGAGGAACAGGGGGCGGAGGAGAATCATAAAGCCCATGGAAAGTTGAAGGGACGAGGTGAGGGGGCAAATGTGAAGGAAAAGCTGCCGGTGGCGGCTGTTGTTGCTGCTGAATATGAAGAAGGTGAGGATGGGGAGGAGGATGTGGATGGAGTTGCATTTGCTGTTGCATGTGAGGATGGTAAGGAAATGGCTGGAGAGAAGGATGGGGCGGTCGGAATGGAGGAGGAATCGCTGACGGAGGTAACTGTTGATGTTGCGGAAGATACCCAAACTGTTGCTGCTGTTGCATATTAGCAACTGGTCGCTGCTGTTGAGCATATGCCATTGCAGATGCTGCAGCATAATCATGAGCTTGTCGGTCCATAGACCTTCCAAATAAAATAGGCCACCCAATAATACAACAAACCCTCAGAAAACCTTTCAAGACCCTACAAAACAAGAAAAAGGAAAGTCCATTCATATTAATAGCAAATATCACAGGCACCAGACCACCGCAATCTAATTGATGCTTTCACGATATCATAACTCCGCAATGGATCTTCTTAAAAAACACTCAAATGCTATTTTTTTTTTTTTTTTAATTATCTACTCGATGGCAGCTTGCAACACTTGACAAGCAAATTCAACTATTCGAACAGCAATATGTTAAAAGTGTTGGGGGGGGGGGGGGGGGGGACACCATTGTCTCAGTAACTAAGCGAACATTTGAACAAGCCGAAAAGAAAAAAAAAAGCTAAAATTCGAAGCTTGCCGGATTCTTTCAACAATTAATTCTGCAAATTTTACAAACTCGAATACAACCCTAAGTTTTTTGGCTATTATATTAAACTAATCGAAATATTAAATTTACAATTCCAGATTGCAGTAGTGAGTAAGGTAAAGATTTTTGCGTACCTTTTTTTATCTTGTGAAAATTCTTCAGGGATTCAATTAGAGCTATTCTGTTTTCGTTGCCACTGAGTCGCTTATTTTACTGCAATCGCCAAGTCCGAAGAACACTGCCAGCAACGACGTCGTAAAAGCAGGAGGATTTAACTTTTTATTCTGACTTATGAAGGTAGGGCTGGTAAAATCGGATCCCAATTCGGGTTTGCCTCTCCGATTTCGGATCCGGGGACAATTTATTTTGCCGAAACAGGATCCAAAACCGGTCCGGATTATTTAATTCTTGGTTCGGTCTTGGTTCAATCCGGAAAAATCTGGATTTCTAGATTGGGGGTTTTAAACCCAGAGGTAAACTTAACGCTTGCCGCTTTTGGCTCTTTGTAATTGGAGAAGCATAAAATAGGATGACAAATTCATGGGATCTCAACTAAATTTGCTTACTTCAATAATAAACTTTGCAATTATATTGATATTATGTGCTAAAATGTTGCATTTGTCTATTCAGAACAACAAAAAGTTTAATAATTACTGAAATTAAGTAGAAGCAAAAAATTAAAAAAATACATAAAAATGAAAGAAAATTACTTTAATTGAGCAGGTCGCAGCTAAGGCGGTGATGGGTGGTTAAATCTAGTGAAAAATGTAATCACCAGCGAGAAAGGGTTAGCAACTAGCGGCAAAGCTTGCTCTTTTTGTGAGAGATGAGATCGAATTTGATGGTGGTGGAGCTTGGTTGTTGTTTATTGTTCTTGATGATGATGGATGGTGAACTAAAAATGATTTAAATTGATGATGTATTGTTAGGATCCTAGTCTTAGTTCTATATTATTTCCTTTTTTGTTAAGGATTAGTTACTAAGTTATTATGTTATTAGGAATTATTATTTTAGTAGGTTTTCTTTGACTCTATATAAGGAACTGTTGTTCGATTAAAATATAATAACAATTGCTTTAAAAAAAACTCTCGTTTCCCCTTTGGTTACCTCTCCTCATTATTCCTCTCGTTATTCTTCTTTTTAATTTGTTGCTTCTAAATTGCTAATCTAAGAGGAGTAGCCTATCTTCTAGTATCAGAGCATACTTTTCTTGGGCATAATGACTGATAAGGAACTTGAAGAAAAGGTGGAGCAATTATCTCATCAATTCAATGAGAAAGTTGTCTTATCCCAACAGTCTAATGACCTCTAAGAATTAATCCTCAGTCTCCGCGCATAATTCATCCGGCTTTAAAAAGATAGAAACAACAACCAACATACACAAATCAATAATTAACAACCCAAACTTGCAGGGCATATTTGAGGAGCACTTGTGCAAGCCCATAATATTCGACTAGATTTCTTGATTTTCAACGGGGAAAATCCAACAAGCTGGATCTTTCGCTGTGAACAGATCAGCAATTGGCCACCTTATCTGAAACAGACGTGTTGGCGCTTGCTATCGAACACCTAAATGGTAATACGATACCTTGGTATCATTGGTTATAGCAAACTATGAGTAATATGACTTGGGCACAATTCAAACAAGCTCTAGTTATTAATTTGGAATATTCGAAGAAGGTGATGCAGTCGGGTCCATTACTAAACTATGACAGACTGGGATTGTTATTAAATATCAACGACAATTTGAAAGATTGGCTTATATAATCTGTTATTGAATATCAATGACAATTTGAAAGATTGGCTTATAGAACTTAGAATCTACCAGAACCATTCTTCATTAGTTGTTTTCTTTCAGGATTAATGAGGATATTAAAATTAGGGTACGGATGTTGAAACTTACAAGTCTCTCACAAACTTTTGAGCTTGCAAGATTCCAGGAAGAATACATGATTGTTTCTAATCGGAAGATTCCACTTAGGCCTAATGTGAACAGGCCATCGCCACAAACGCCATTACTCCTTAATTCATCTCCCACAAAAAGGCCCACCCCCTCTTGGATTACTGTCGTTTCGACGTCTATCAGTTGCCGAATAAGCTGAAAGGTGAGCAAAAGGATTGTGTTTCAATTGTGATGAACAATTTAAGCCAGGGCATCAATGTAAAGCTCTTCAACTTCTATTGCTAAATGCCGATATTGAAGATAAAGATGAACAAGCTGAGGCTTTAGAGGGATTACCGGAAACAATAGAAGTCTCTCTAAAAGCTCTCACAGGAGCAACCCCCACAAAACACCATGCGACTGAAAAGGAATTTAAAAAAATATGGCGTCACTATATTAATAGACTCTAGTTCTACTCACAATGTTTTGAATTTATCATTGGCTAAGCAATGTGGGTGCCCTGTCACTACTACAACTCAGTTTCAAGTTACTGTGTGTTGATGGTGGAGTGATCAATAGCTCGGGAAAATATTATCACGTTCCAGTGAATATTCAAGGCTTCAGATTTCACTTGGACTTTTTCTTATTTCCAATAAATGGCTGTGACATTGTGTTGGGTGCTAAGTGGTTACATTCATTGGATGTTATATTGTGAGACTTCTTAAATATAACCATGCAGTTCACTTGGAAATGTTCAACTCACTAGATATGATTTTTTGCCTCTGGCTTTGGCAAATCACAGTGAAATTAATAGATTATTACTTCAAGAAAAACAAGACATTTTTTTCCATATTATGGCAATAACAACTTCAGTAGCCGATATATCATCACCATCAGTTATTACTAAGGTTTTAAATACCTATTCTAGCATCTTTTCGAAAACTATCGAACTTCATCCTTAACGCTTTATTGATCACCGTATTCCATTACTTCCTGGAAGCTCCCCTGCCAATGTATGACCTTATTGTTACCCTCATTTTCAGAGACAAGAAAGTGATTGCCTAGTTCATGAGCTTTTGGATGCCAGGCTCATTCAGTACAATGTTAGTCCTTATTCATCTTCGGTTTTATTAGTTAAAAAGAAATATGGTTCTTGATGTATGTGTATCGACTATCGTGCTCTCAATAAGATTACCATCAAAGACCGTTATCCAATTCCGATTGTTGACAAGCTATTAGATGAATTACATGGTGTATCATTTTTTAGTAAACTAGACCTTCTTTCGAGTCATCACCATATTCGAGTTTATCCCTCAAATATATCGAAAACAGTCTTCCGTACTCATTATGGCCACTACGAATTTCTTGTAATGCCTTTTGGCCTTTCAAATAAGCCAGCAACATTTCAGAACTTGATGAATGAGATTTTTCAACCCTTCCTTCTCAAATTTGTCTTAGTTTTCTTTGATGATATCCTTGTCTACAGTACTTCTCTACATGAGCATGTTCGACACTTCTTTGCTGTCCTTCAATGTTTGCAACAAAATCGACTTTATGTCAAGCTTACAAAGTATTGTTTTGCTCAATCATCTGTTGAATATTTGGGCCATATTGTTTCTGCTACTGGAGTAGCTGTTAATTCTGAAAAAGTTCAGTGCATGCTTGAATGGCCTAAACATACAACTATCAAAGCTTTAAGAGGCTTCCTCGACTTGACGGGATACTATCGTAAATTTGTTGTTGGGTATGGAAAAATTGTTGCTCTCTTAATTTTACTTGGAGTCCTACCACTGAAGCAACATTTGATGAGCTACTCTAGGCCATGGCTTCCACCCCAGTTCTAGCCTTACCTAATTTTGTCAAACCATTCTTTATAGAATGTGATGCTTCTGGTTGTAGAATCAGTGCAGTCCTCATGCGAGAGGGCTGTCAAATAGCTTATAGCCTTATCTGGAAAAAAAACTTAGGCATGTCCACATATGACAAAGAAATGCTTGCTATTGTTTTCGCCGTGTAAAAACGGTGTCCGTATCTTATGGGTCGGCATTTCAAAATTATTATAGCCATCGCAACCTTAAGTATTTCCATGATCAGCGTATTTTATCTCTGGAATAACGGTTGTGGTTGTTAAAACTCTTAGGTTTTTATTATGAAATTATTTATATGAAGGGAGCTGAAAATTCAGTCGTTGATGTTTTGTCTCGTTACATCGAAGACTCACATTTCCATGCCATTTCTTCCCCAATATTTTCTCATCTTACTGACATCAAGCAAGAGTACCAAGCCAACCCAGCTCTGTCACTTCTTATCGACCGTCTTCAGTCCTCTTAATTTGTTCTTAATTATTCCTATGATGGCTCTATTTTGTGATACAAGGGTTGGATTGTTCTTTCTTCTTCTTATAGTAGGTGCCAACAAATTTTATGAGAATTTAACGCCTCTCCAACTAGTGGCCATTTGGGATTCTTGCACACTTACAAAAGAATCAAAGTTAGTTTCTACTGGAAAGGGTTAAAAAGGGCTACTAAATTATTTGCTGCTGAATGTGATGTCTGTCAATGCAATAAGGCTAAAAATGTGCATCCTTTAGGGTTGCTTCAACCTTTGCTCATCCTTGATAAAATTTGGAAAGATATCTCCATGGATTTTATTGATGGTCTTTCCCTTTCTAACGACAAAATAACTATTTTTGTTGTGGTAGATCGTTTGTCCAAGTGCCTTATCCCATCTTTATACAGCTTCTATTGTCACTAAAATTTTTGTTCATAGGATATTGCTAAATTACACGAAATGCCTCACACCATTGTCAGCGACCGTGATCCTATATTTCTTAGTCAATTTTGGGAGGAATTCTTTTGATTACAGGGCATTCCTTTATGCCACAACTCTACTTATCATCCTCAAATGGATGGCCAAATCAAAGTAGTTAATCGCTCTTTGGAAGGATATTTGAGATGTTTTGCTGGTCATCAGCCTTTCACTTGGACTAACTAGTTGCCCTGGGCTGAATGGTGGTATAATACTGCATTCCATTCTTCCATCAAAATGACTCCATTTGAAGCAATATATAGTCGACCCCCACCTCGAATCGAATTTTACTTACCTGGCACAACTGATGTTCATGTTGTCAACTTGGCTCTCTACGACAAAGATATGATTTTACGTCTTCTCAAAGATAATTTGGAAGCTGCTCAGTCACAAATGAAGTTTTTTGCTGATAAAAATCATACAAGTATTTGTTGAAGGGAATTGGGTGTATCTTCATCTTCAACCTTATCAGCAATCCACTTTGCATCCTAATGGCACTCATAAGTTATCTCCTATTATTATAGTACTTTTCATATTCTTTCTCGCATTGGAACTGTGGCTTACAAATTGGATCTTCCAACTACAAGCAAAGTTCATCATGTTTTTCATGTTTCATGCTTAAACTAAAAAGTTAGGGTTCATACACCATCACAACAGCTTCCCGATTCTCCTTATTTTATGGCTTGAGAATGGTAGCCTTTGGCCATTTTAGATAGTCGACTTTTCAAATGCAACAATCGCCTTGTTACTACGCTCCTTGTTCAGTGGCAGGGTCAATCTAAGAAGGAGGCTACTTGGGAGGAATATTATGAGTTCGTGGCTCGTTTTCCTTCTTTCCAACTTGAGGACAAGTTGCCTTCTTATAAGGGGAGGATGTTAGGATCCTAGTCTTCGTTCTATATTATTTTCTTTTCTATTAAGGATTAGTTACTAAGTTATTATGATTAGGAATTATTATTTTAGTATGATTTCTTTGGCTCTATATAAGGAATTGTTGTTCGATTAATAAATAATAACAATTGCTTAAAAAAAACTCTCATTTCCCTTCTGATTATCTCTCCTCGTTATTCTTCTCTTCAATTTATTGCTTCTAAATTGCTAATCTGAGAGCAGCAGCCTATCATGTATTGATGAACTATTGAATTGATGTTGGCCGATGGGGATGAGGAAGATGAAGATTGAGGTGGTGGCTAGGGCTTGTTTTGTGTTGCTTTAGTTTTTTTTTTTTGCAAGGTGGCGACGGATGTGATTGTTTTGTTTTGCTTTGGGGTTTTTGGATTTGTTTTCTTTGCTTTTATGTTTTTTCTTTTTTTTTAACTTATTTCTTTTATACTTTTAGTTAATTATAAAATTAATTAATAAATAAATTATAAAAACAAGGTAGTACGGATCCGATTTTAGAAATTCAGGTTCACCTGAACCTGAACCTAAGCATTTTACATCCAAATTTGAGAAAATACAACTGGTTCCGCATTATTAATGCATTCGGTATGGTTGAACCTGGCCCAGATAATCAAAATAGCTCTTTAAACGGTTTGATAAACTCAAATCCTTTTATATATAAAACCAATCCTATTATCATTAAAATATCAAATGAAAATTTAAACAAGAATTTCCTAATTAATTTGGAGTCTCAATAGATTTCATATCGTAATGCATTTATAGATGTAGTAATTTAATAAATAAATAAATAAATTGTAAGTGCCTTGTATTTTTGCTACTCGGTCATTGTTGCCTTTACATTAGTGAGACTGGCAATTTAAATCCTAGGGGACTCAATTTTTTTCCTTAATTATATAACTAGATGGAGGTAGATTTTTCTCCTAATGTAAAGCGTATACAATTACACTCCTCTGATAATGAGGATAGAAATCTAAACTGTGATATAAAAAATTTATTTTAAATTATTTATAGTAAATTTCTAATAGGATATCAAGAATTAATTCCCTAATTGTAAAAATATCACTGTTTCATTCAAAAACAATTTCACCTCCGTTTATATAAAAAATTTAAACAAATTCAGTAAAAATAAATTGAAAAATAATAAGTATGCTTTAAATCATTGAGTAATGCAATTTAGGATGGGTCTGTGGAGCAAAAATATGGGCCACAGCCCAGAACATTTAATCATCATAACGGATCGAATTTTGGGTCCAACCTATTTTAAGTAGACCGGTTGGGCCCAACTTGCAGACTTTTATTCTTTCAAACTGTATAGTCCCAAATTTTTTTGCCTCATTTTTTAAACTAAAACTGATCTTGTCATTTAATGAAATTATGAAAATTCCATTTAAATTGGTTGTTATATACTTATTATTTTTTAATTATATTCATTATGTAGATCGAATTTGGAGTTCATACTGAGCCAGCTCTCTATTATTTTTGTTTTTCGATTATAAAATGTTGAATTTTAGGTACCGTCAATGCCCAGGACTACAGCGGAGATGAACGTATTCATTTTTTCTTTTTCACGAGAGCCGAAAGTCACGTGGCACTAGCCACTGGACACCAAAAAGACCAAAATTGTTTTCAGCAACTCGCCTCCTTAGGAAATCAAAAGTCAAATTCCCGAAGCCACAGGTAACAAGAATCAATTGTCCTTTCAAAATTTGCGAGGACAGTGATTTTTTTTTTTGTTTTTGTAATTAATATTTTTAATTTTTGTTTTTCTAGAGCAACAATTCTTTTATTTGAATTGTTGTCCTCTTTGTGTCCCTAGAAATAACTTTTTTGTTAATTGATAATTAATTAATAAATGACATCTAAAATATGTTGACGTTTAAAATCTTTAGTGCGTGAGAAATATATATTTTCTATTCGTTTATTATTATTTATGCAATCATTATCACGATTAATCGAAGTATACTCATAGAGCACCCAAGATTTATTTTTTAAAATTGAACAATTTATTATGAAACACATATGAATTGAGAAATATGTATCGATAAACATCTGATATCGAACCTTATTAATTCATTTAAAAAGGAAAAGCAAAGAAAATGTTCTTTCCTACAATGAAAAAGTCATTTTGAGTCGTATTCAAATTAGATTCCAAAAGACAAAAAAAAAAAAAAAAAATTATAACAAATTTTACGTTTTAGATTACAGACATTTCGTCCATTCGCAATCTTGGCCCCAGAAAAGTAGGCTTCATGTAGCAAAATTGGGTTTGAGCATCGTTGGAAAGGACCAGTAGTCCATTACTGTTTACCAGTTGCTACAAAGAAACAATATTGGTCCCTTGATATTGACTGCAACATGTGTACTTGTTTGAAACCTTTTGTTAAATGCACGCTTTAAGTATGTGATCTAAATTATTATAAATCTTAATTTATCTCATATTTTTATAAAGAAAATAAAAATTTTATCATTAATGAATTTCAAGAAGTGTTGTCAAGTGATATTTATTTATATGTAGGGGTGTCAATTCGTTTAATCGTATCATGTTCGTGTCGTGTTAAATTTAAACAAATATGAATATCACTCATTTATTAATCGTGTTAAAATATTAAAAGACATATACACTTGCTTATTAATCTTGTTAATCGTGTTTACCCCTATAATATATTTAATATAAAAATTAAAAATTAATTGAAAAAATAATAAATATGTCAATATTATTTTTTAAAATAAATTATAAATAAGTTAACATAACGTGAACAAATTTATAATATAATATGAATATGGCATGAATAATTAATTTAGTTTTCAGCATATATATTAGCTAATTTTTCAATAATATTACAACATAGCAATTAATATTCATTTCATAAATGTTTAACCATGTTGAAGTATTCTAATACAAATACAATAAGATTATTTATTCTATTATTCTGTCAATTTATTTATTAGTCGTGTCAATATTTATCAGTGCGAATATATAAAAAAAATAATATCATATTTATATCGAATAATTATGCCGTAACTCATTTTACCACCTATATTTATATGTGTTGATAACATTTGAGGTTAATAACTAAAAATAAGTGTATCAGCACCATTCGGAGAAATCTCTCTTAGACAGTTTTCTTGTATCTTTTACTTGAGTTCCTAATGTCCGTAAAATATACTGAAAGGGTAAACGTTTTTAATATGTATTACTTAAATCTTCCAAATTTTTTTTTTTTTCATTCAAGTCCTTGAGCGAATTTTATCATTAAAAAAAAATGGGATATTATCATTTTCCTACTAAAGGTATTCTGACACATCATGTCAGTACCATAGTTTGGTAAAACTATCATTTTACTACCAAACCTTTAAACCGTTAGCATTTTACCACCATTCCGTTAAAACTCAGTTAGTATTTAACGGAAAATGCATAAAAAATCAATTTTACCCCTGGAGCGTAAAAGACGATTTTGCCCTGGAACGTAAGGCGAAAACGCTGCGTCAGTTTGTTGAATAAAGAAGAGGAGACCGTCAAGAAGAATGAAAAGGCAGCAGCCGGTGGAGTTGTAGAGAAGGAGAAAGAAGCCGAAAAGCCAGTGGATGAAGAAGCTGAACAAGAGGAAGACAAAAACCCAAAAGAGCAAATAGCCCAAGAAGTTGAAAAGGAAGCTGAGAAAGAAGAAGAGAAAAATGAAGCTGAAGGAGAAGAGAAATGTGTTGAAGTTGATAAGGATATTGCCCTTTGGGGAGTGCCGCTTTTGCCAAGCAAAGGATCTGAGGGGATTGATGTGATTCTACTGAAGTTCTTGAGGGCTAGGGAGTTTAAGGTGAATGATGCATTGGAGATGCTGAAAAATACGCTTCAGTGGAGGAAGGGGAACAAGATTGATTCCATTTTGGATGAGGATTTGGAGGTAGATTTAAGCTCTGCTGCTTATATGAACGGCGTCGATCGGGAAGGTCACCCTGTTTGCTACAACATTTATGGGGTGTTTGAGAGTGATGAACTTTATCAGAAGACTTTTGGTACTGAGGAGAAGCGTGGCCAGTTCTTGAGATGGAGGTTGAGGCTGATGGAGCAGGGCATTCAGAAGCTTGATTTCAAGCCTGGTGGCATTTCTTCGTTGCTTCAGATCAATGATTTGAAGAATGCTCCAGTACTAGCAAAGAAGGAACTAAGGGTTGCCACAAAACAAGCTATCGATCTATTGCAGAACAATTACCCTGAATTTGTTGCCAGAAATGTAAGCAATTCCTTTAATTACTCGTTAATCTTATTTCCCTTTGCTTCTTCTAATTAATCAAATTTGATGGGGGTCTTTTGTTTTGATTGATTGCAGATAATTATTAATGCTCCATTTTGGTACTATGCTTTGAATGCTCTCATATCACCTTTCTTAACGCAAAGAACTAAGAGCAAATTGAGGGGGGCTTGCTTTCGATTTCTAGGGCTCTATGCCCAAATTGCCCGTTTCTTTACAATTACAAAACGCAGCGTTTTCGCCTTACGTGATATGTCCAAAATACCCTTATGACGTCAGCATAATTTTAATTCAGTTAACGGAATGGTGGTAAAATGCTAACGGTTTAAAGGTTTGGTAGTAAAATGATAGTTTTACCAAACCATGGTACTGACATGATGTGTCAGAATACCTTTGGTAGGAAAATGATAATATCCCAAAAAAAATTAACAGCACAAGGCATGATTTAACAGAACTGTCCCCTCACATTTAACTCTATGACACGTGGTCAAGAGTTTAACCCTAACTAAGGTTACGGTTCGTTATATCCAAAAGAAAACCTAATTTAATGTTAGAAAAACAATTGCTTAATCTACTGAAATTATAAGCATCCTTCTACACTGATAAGTGAAAACAAGATTCGAATTCCATGTACTAAATTTAATTTGACATAACACAAATTCCAACTCCACTTCTTTCAAATGTAGAATCTACTTTTATACAAATATGAGGAGATGCTTCTTTCACAGGCATATTCCAAGTGTAAATAGGACCATTTCCTTAACTCAAAGAAGCTTTGCATCTTCCGCAGGTCCGTTCAATCAAAATATTGACAATATATTCTTAAAAAAAAATATCGGAACATAATTATGTATTAAAAAAAATGTGAAACAAATGACAAGAATAAAACATGCTCATTGTTTAGCATCTAATTACGATTTATGTCCGATTCAATCAATCTAACATAATCCTTTCTCCCTCTGTAGTAATTTTGTTTTAAATGCATATAATTTTATTAATATGAAAAAAGTGAAGCCAAAAAATTTTTCAAGCACATTTACGTGAACCTATATCTGGCGATACTTCAAGAATCCTCAAGCATATTATTATAAATAGTAATAAGTGACCCACTAAAAATAAGTTGAGTTCAAGATAGCTGGCTCGGTTAAATTATCTACCGTCACCTTCTTGATTCACAAAAAATATGAGGGCATGACACTTCATTCCAGGAATCATTTCTAAACAATTTATTTAGATCTATAAATATTATAGAAAAATTATGTATACTTTTAAGCTGTGTAGTAAAATTATTACATTAATATATTTAGTTACAGTCGCAAAACTTAATTATCATTTGTATGAAAAACAAAATGTATACTAATATGGTGAAGGATAATAAATTAATTTTTTTAAAAATACTATCATAATTAGTCGATAACTTACCCTAACACAGGGTCCACAATGCAGCTGCTCCAAACACTCTCTTAAGCATATCATGGTGCATGGTGCATGACATAAAAGGATCGATAGGTGGGACTCATGACGCATCCTCTACAAGTTGGCCGTTGCAAAACAGGGATTACTGGAGTTAGGAGTAGGACCTATTTGATCAAATAGACAGATTATGTTCCTGTTTGAGAAAATAAACAAAATAGGGGAAATAAAATATTATTATCCTAGCTATTTAAAAGTAATCTTAAATTAGAACAGTCTGGTTAGCTTATGAGAATCTCTCTCCCTCTCTATAAATAAAGTACAAAACAGTTTCAGTTCAAACACAACTCAACTCAAACTCGTGAGTCGTCTAAAATCTTCTGGTAACCGGTAAGTGGTTACATTCACTTTTTCCCGTGTAAAGCCGATCAGGATATCACGAGATGCTTTTCGTTTTCGACTTCTTTTTCATCTAGTTGCATTGAATTTCGATTTTTTAATTTTTTTTTCACTTTCTTATGCATTTTAGTTCATAACTGCGCAGGTTGCATTATATAAGAAGGAGGCGGGGGAAATGGCTGCTAGAAATTTGGAGAAGATGGCATCAATAGATGCTCAATTGAGGCTACTGGCACCGGCTAAGGTCTCTGAGGACGACAAGTTGGTGGAGTATGATGCTCTGTTGTTGGATCGCTTTCTTGATATTCTTCAGGACTTGCATGGGGAGGATATCAGAGAAACGGTAACGTTTCGTTACGTACTATTAACTTTGATTACGCTTAAGTTTTAATTGAACCTTGAAGTGATTGCCAAGTTTAGATTTTCATGGTTGTTACGCATGTTGTTTGATAAAATTATGATTTTATGTGGTACCCATTTTATTTTATTATTATTATTTTAACTAATGAACTTCACTTCATTTGAGCTAATGCTGAAAGTTTGCACTCTAAAATTTGAGATTTCTTATGGTTTTAGCTAAATCAAATGCATGGCTTTCTCATTTTAGCTTTCCCTCGCCCCTTTTTTTTTTTTTTTTTAAGGTTACTTAATGTAGTAGGCTGAAAGCCTTTCACTTTCATTGCATTTGCTAAATTCTGTTGGGAGCGAATTTGAGAGTGATTATTTTAGATTGCAACATCAATGGCATTGGGTTCATTTTAGTATATTGGTACTGTACAAAGCCATCATGGTGGCTGAAATTTGATGCGTAGTTTCCTTCATTCTTTTCTGATGAACTGATTAAATGGGGAATTCAGCAGTGAGATGTGTATTATTATTAATGAACTGGGTGGTTTATTGTCTTTTACAATTGTATATGATCTATAGGTTCAAGAATGTTATGAGCTTTCTGCTGAGTATGAAGGGAAGCGTGACTCTCAAAAGTTGGAGGAGCTTGGTAATGTTTTAACAAGTTTAGATCCTGGGGATTCTATTGTCGTTACCAAATCATTTTCCCACATGCTTAACTTGGCCAACCTGGCTGAGGAAGTTCAAATTGCTTATCGACGAAGAATCAAGTTAAAGAAAGGGGACTTTGTTGATGAGAATTCAGCAACAACCGAATCAGACATTGAAGAGACCCTCAAGAGGCTCGTCGTGCAGCTGAAGAAGTCTCCAGAAGAAGTTTTTGATGCTTTGAAGAATCAGACTGTCGATTTGGTCTTCACTGCACATCCAACCCAATCTGTGCGAAGATCTTTGCTTCAAAAACATGGAAGGTTTGTTGTCCCTTAACCTTGATCAGTTTCTTGGTCAGTTTCATCATGTAATCTATTGATACTCAGTTGTGAAGATATTGTTTTGTGTTTCCATTCTAATCCATAGGTCTTTTGTTGACTTTTCAGGATTCGTAATTGTCTGACTCAGTTGTATGCTAAGGACATTACTCCTGATGATAAGCAAGAACTTGATGAGGCTTTACAGAGAGAGGTATGTTGTTCTTGTCTATTATTAATGGGTTTCCAAAGCAACATTTGGTTCATTAATGCTTCTGGACTAACTGTATGCTTTCTCCCCTTGCAATATCATGAGAAATTCCCAGTTCTTCTTTTATTTATTGGTCAATGTTGTAATTCTATGTATTGTCGTCAATTTTGTTAGTTATTATCTTCAGAAAACTTAGCTATATGAATAATATGAATTGATGATCCCATATTTGTGTGCTAACCACAAATAAATTTCTTGCTGTTGAATTATTTTGAAGTAATTCACTTTTATAATGCCCAGCCAGTCCTAACTCTACTTGATAAGACATATTAGGTGTCAAAATCTCTTTGAAATTTAATCATGATTTTATTCATTGATTTTTCTACAACACTATTTGTTGAACAGTCGTGCTTATTAATTCATATATCTTTCCTCCCATGTAGATACAAGCTGCTTTTCGTACAGACGAGATCCGAAGGAGTCCTCCTACCCCACAAGATGAGATGAGAGCAGGAATGAGCTACTTCCATGAGACAATCTGGAAAGGAGTTCCGAAATTCTTGCGCCGTGTTGACACTGCTTTGAAAAACATTGGCATTAATGAACGTGTTCCCTATAATGCTCCTCTCATTCAGTTCTCTTCATGGATGGGTGGAGATCGTGATGGTATTCTTTTCTATAAGCTTAATGATGATAATTGATGTTCTTATCAAACAATGATTATACATGTTAGCACGCTCCTTGGATTACAACATTGATCAATAAATACATAGATTTAACATTGATATGATACATTAGTATATAATAGAAGTATTACATTTGTTAATCAAATTTATATTGTCAGCCTTCGTTAGGTTATCTATTTATGCGACACAGCATCTTTGCTTTTATCCCATCTCTCTCTTTCTCTCTCTCCCCCCTCCCTCCCTCCCTGAGAGTCATACCTTCCATCTGAGGATACTTTTTAATGCTAATAGCTAATGATTTGGACTGCAGGAAACCCCAGGGTAACTTCTGAAGTTACAAGAGATGTTTGCTTACTGGCTAGAATGATGGCTGCTAACTTGTACTTCTCCCAAATAGAGGACCTTATGTTTGAGGTATCAAAAGGATGGACTTATCTTTTTATTTATTTATTATTTAGAGTATTACCAGGATTGTGCCTGAAGTGGCTGAGGTTGTAGGGTGGTGGTAGTAAATGCATTGGGTTTGGATGATGAAAATTATTATGCCTTTCTTGTTGCCATTCATCGGATTTGCTTTTGTGAACTATAAACCAAAAGAGAGTAAGAAATGAATCAATTAACAAATTTAATGTGTCTATGCAGTTATCAATGTGGCGTTGCAATGACGAACTCCGTGCTCGTGCAGATGGACTTCATAGGTCCTCAAAGAGAGATGCAAAACACTATATAGGTTTGTGTTATTGATCTAATTTCTTCTTTGGACTTCACTGTTCAAAAGTTCTTGTTATTTTCTTGAAACCTTGGTTTGGTTTATCTCCTTTGAATTCCATTGCGTTTTCGTTAATTGTGAAAGTCCAAATTTGTAACGATAATGTTAAAATAATGTATCGTAGATGCTTTGGCTGAAAGCTATGGTCATACTTTTCTGGTTTGGAAAACAATTTGCTCTAGAATATTTCTTCTAGTTTGAGGAATCAAATTATTTTTTTTCCCTTGTTTGTGGGTAAGCTTTAATGTCAATAGATTTTGGTTAGCAACTTAATTAATCTTGAATATCCTTGTCACTGCTTTGTGTATACAGAATTCTGGAAACAAATTCCACCAAATGAGCCTTATCGTGTCATTCTTGGTGATGTGAGAGACAAGCTATATAATACACGGGAACGTGCTCGTCAGCTGTTAGCCAATGGGATTTCTGACATTCCAGAGGATATAGCTTATACTCATGTGGAGCAGGTCTCTCCTTTATAACTAATTAACTCTCCTTGTCAAGTTTGAACCATAAACTGCCAATTATTGATCTATTTGTGATGTTCCACAAATGACTTTTGTAGGAACACTAAACCTCTGAAGTCCATTCTACCTTTTACGCCTTAATTAAAAATTTTGAAAATTCTTTTTGTCTAAATGATTTTGAACAATCGGCTAATGGTAGATATTGTACCAACTTTTTATATGTAATATGAAATTTTGGTTATTTATGTAGCCTTATTTATTGGAAAGTGCATTGAAGAACTGAGAAGGCATAGAATATTCCACTAGGTTTGAAGAAATTCATTGCTCTTTAAGTCAGCTTTAAGTGAATATCCTTGTTATAAACTTTAGTGAGAGTGAATGGATTGGAGTCTCTCTTCCAGCAATTTGCTATTTTATATGAAGTTCTCTTTCCCACAGCAGACTAGCTGAGCTTCAATTTTGATTTTCTTTTCTGAATGAGTTTTGAAAATATTCGATAGGACAATACTGAAATTTTTGCATTGTGCTCTCATTTCTTATTTGATTTAATATTTAGAGAAAATTCATTTTTATTAATTTGATTTCTTTTTTCCTATAGTTCCTGGAGCCTCTAGAGCTCTGTTACAGATCACTCTGTGCTTGTGGTGATCGGCCAATAGCCGATGGAAGCCTTCTTGATTTCTTGCGGCAAGTTTCTACTTTTGGACTTTCACTAGTAAGACTTGATATCCGTCAAGAGTCCGAAAGGCACACTGATGTTATTGATGCTATCACCAAGCACTTGGGCATTGGATCTTATCGAGAATGGTCTGAGGAGAAGCGGCAGGAATGGCTTTTGTCTGAGCTTAGAGGCAAACGTCCTCTATTTGGCTCTGATCTTCCTAAAACTGAAGAAATTGCTGACGTGTTGGACACATTCCATGTCATTTCAGAACTTCCTGCTGACAGCTTTGGTGCCTATATAATCTCAATGGCGACAGCTCCATCTGACGTACTTGCTGTTGAGCTTTTACAACGTGAATGTCGCGTGAAACAGCCTCTAAGGGTTGTTCCATTGTTTGAGAAGCTTGCTGACCTTGAAGCTGCTCCAGCTTCTGTGGCTCGTCTCTTCTCTATAGACTGGTATAGAAACAGGATCAGTGGGAAGCAAGAGGTTATGATAGGGTACTCTGATTCAGGAAAGGATGCTGGCCGTTTGTCTGCAGCTTGGCAATTATATAAGACTCAGGAAGAGCTTGTAAAGGTTGCAAAGCAGTATGGTGTTAAACTCACAATGTTCCATGGCCGAGGAGGGACAGTTGGAAGAGGTGGAGGACCCACCCATCTGGCTATATTGTCTCAACCACCTGATACAATTCATGGTTCACTTCGTGTGACAGTTCAAGGAGAAGTTATTGAGCAGTCTTTTGGGGAGGAGCACTTGTGCTTCAGAACACTTCAGCGTTTCTCAGCTGCTACACTTGAGCATGGAATGCATCCCCCAGTCTCACCAAAACCAGAATGGCGTGCACTCATGGATGAGATGGCTGTCATTGCTACAAAGGAATATCGTTCTATAGTATTCCAGGAACCTCGTTTTGTCGAATATTTTCGCCTTGTAAGTATTTCACCCATTCATCATCATTTTGTCTTTTCAATTTTTTTAAATTTGATTGTAGGAACAAATTCCTCTTAAAGGTACTATTCTTTTTTCCATTTTATCTGAGTACAGTATTTTGTAGTTCAAGTTTGTTAGTTCCAAGGTATCTTCTAATGGATGATTTCTTGCCATTACATCTGTCAATTTTTAAAGACCAAAGTTGTCCTTGAGTCCTGAGTACTTTACGATGATGCAAGAAAAATGCTAATATATATACATATGTCCTTGGGATGCTGCAGGCAACACCAGAAATGGAGTATGGTCGGATGAACATTGGAAGTCGTCCATCAAAGCGAAAGCCAAGTGGAGGTATTGAGTCACTCCGTGCCATCCCATGGATCTTTGCATGGACTCAGACGAGGTTCCATTTACCTGTGTGGCTTGGCTTTGGGGCAGCATTTAAACATGTCATTCAGAAGGACATAAAGAATCTTCACATGCTTCAGGAGATGTACAATTTGTGGCCTTTCTTTAGGGTCACAATTGACTTGGTTGAAATGGTGTTTGCCAAGGGAGACCCAGGAATTGCTGCTTTATATGACAAACTCCTTGTGTCAGAGGAGCTGCAACCATTTGGAGAGAAACTTAGGGCTAACTATGCTGAAACTAAAAGCCTTCTCCTACAGGTATGTGGAGCAAATCACTGGAGTGACTTTAGGAAAGTAAAGATATAAGTCATGAATATTTCCTGGAACTACATTGTAAATTCTTTTTAAAAAGGTTTTGCACTGCAAAATTATGTTATTCATTTCGTCATGATTCTTCTATGAATTTGTTTGCGGCAGCCTTATTCCTTCCTCTCTCTCTCTCTACATGCATCAGTGTCCATGCACAAATGAAAAGAAGGAAAATAGAGCAGTATTAGTGTCTGTAGAATCTAAGTTCATTTTTCTTGTAGGTTGCTGGGCATCGGGATCTTCTTGAAGGAGACCCATACTTGAAGCAGAGGCTTCGCCTTCGTGATGCATACATCACGACACTTAATGCCTGCCAAGCCTACACTCTGAAGCAGATACGTGACCCCAACTTCCATGTTAAGGTCCGACCACACCTGTCGAAAGAATACATGGAATCAAGGAAGCCAGCTGCTGAGCTTGTGAGGCTTAACCCTACCAGTGAATATGCTCCTGGTCTTGAAGATACTGTCATTTTGACAATGAAGGGTATTGCTGCCGGCATGCAAAACACTGGTTAAGGCATCATTATAGTCGTGTTGCTTTCGCCAAAACCTACTTATCACGTCCTGTTAAATTCCAAAATTGTATGAAATGCATCTACTCTTTATCCAAGCTGTAATGAACATGTAATAAAGTAAAGTAACCACTGTATGTCCTATATAATGTATATTTTTTATTACGCTGCAAAGAAAGCATTCCTTTCTTTTTTGCCTCCATGGCTTTTTTCATATTTCGAATATATGTTCATGAGAAGCGAACAAAACTTCTTTGCCTCTCCTCTCAGTTTATCCTTTGCATTCTTTCAGGACGCAGGATTTCATAACTGCACCAAGCAATAAACATAACCAATAAATCAAGATTTTTTTTCCTCGGATAATTTATTTAATCTATTGCAGTAGTCATCTAGAAATCACAATTAACTTGTATTGTCTCCCGTTCTGAAAATATCAGAACAAAGGGAAAAATAATTACAAGAATATTAACTTTCTTTTTCCTATTATATATGCCCATCGAAGCAACATGGTTCCAGATATTTCTGGTATTCCCTGGGTTCAGGCTATCCCATCAATCCAGAGCATTTGATTCACTGTGACAAAGTATCATTTCCCTTGGCCCTGAAGCTGGCAAGAAATTACCCAAAATTTTAGTGAAAAAATAATAATAGTAATAATCAAAGAACAAACCCCATCTTTTCATCCAGGACAGTAATGAATCCATGACTTTGAAAATTGGACAGTTTCTGTAATTTTCTAGTTGGTTCAACTTAATGCCTCCTACAGAGGATTTATGGATTACTTCTCAAGGATATTATGCGGTAAATCATTAGCTTCTGGGGAACTCATGATACCTGTCAGCTAACTAGAAACACCAATAAATAAGCAGAAAGGATTAGAATTCGGTAAAAATCACCTTGGCAACATTAGATAATCTCCTAATTCATTGAGAAGCTTTATACTATATCTGGGTCTTTTTTCTCAACTATTGAGACTGCCTCTTCTACAGCTTGAAAGAAAGTGGCAATCTTGTAGGTGAAAAATCCCACTAACATCGGTATCAATTCTAAGTGCAAAAATCCATATTCAGGAACAGCGATCCTGCACCCAAACATTATAATGTCAGCACGAACACGAGGAAAAAGCTGCCACTTGAAGTAATTGTCTTCTATCACACACTAAATTATAATCCACAAAAAATCTACTTTACACTGGAAATAAGTTGGCAAAAATTTGGTTCCCAGTGCAATCAGAATGTTGCCTTAAATCCAGGTTAACTCAATCAGAATGAGGATTTGAAAAATCAGCCTGTAAACTGAAAATTTATCCAAACAGACCAACAACAACTGAAAAAAAAGGTGTATTCTACCAACAGAAGAGCCAATATTTTGCAAAGGGTTCATTATTGAGGGGTAAAAAACAATTAAGAATTTTTAAAAAAACAAATCACAAGGAACTTCATGACACTAATGTGCATATATGGATCTATAGTTAGGAGAAGTCATTCATAGTATGATGAAGCAGTGAACTAAAACAAGACACCAGCATAGATGCTTACTCATTCCACCGATTATAGATCATGACCAATACAACAGGGACTAACAGCCTTGGCTGCCCAACCGCTCCCCTGCAAGCAAAAGTTACTGAGTCAAAAACTGTAATGCAGTCTCCTTGGTGGCCCAGGATTTATCAAAATAACTTGATACATCAAAAGTAAGTTCCGTGGCAAACAATAATCAGAAAGGCCAAATGTTTCCAAAGAAACTGGGCAAGTTTAATGCTTTACGGTGACACGATCTGATTACTTTTAAAAGTTTGAAAATTAACTTTAAGTTTAAATTTAACTGGAACACAAAACTTTGGCAAGCTGCTGCAAAGGTGGAATGTTTTGTGAATATGCGTGTGTAGTATTAGAACAGGCTAAGGTACAATAGGAAAAGGAATATTTTGTAAGCCTTACAGCACCATTTTGTACTTTAGTAGTGGGATCACGGGATTATGTTGATCGAAGAATACAAATACAAAGTTCACTTTAATCTGCTTCAAAATAAAAAACAAAAAAAAAAACTACATTTTGCATTCTGCAGCTCATTACAGCCTATCCAGATAGTTAACATTTGACTCAACATATAAAACAACTTTAATAAAAAATGCTAAGGTAGACAATAAGTATGCACACAATGATCAACAGACATTGGTTAGCAACTGAAAGTAAAGGGGTAATTACTTCATGAGCCCCTTGGCTCCAGCTGCCATGGAATCCACAGTACTTCCCAGCATTCGTATATACACCAAAGAACCAAGCAAACCAGCGGCAAAGCTGTATAAAAGAAATAACCACAAAGAAAATCAAGTATCAGAGATTGAGCATTAGAAATCATCATTCAATCCATACTTGCTACATAGATACTTTGAAATAGATACAGACAATTTGCCAGCAACATCATGTTAAACATTTAGAAAGCTTCTCATATTGCAGGTCTGTTGAACGTATCAGACACCGTAATTCCCAGAATAAATGACGAAAAAACTAAAAACAATAAGACGGAAAGACATTGTCTGCAAAATGCAACAAATTGCCAATTTCAACTTAATAAACCACATAGTAGCTGGGGTCAAATGTACTTAAAGGCTAAATCATTTGCAAGGATATACTCACCTAGCTGCAATTTCAGGAGAATAAGAAATATAAGCTGACACTAAACCAACACCACCAATTCCAAGTGTGAGGAATTGCAGCTTGTTCTTTAACTGCAAAAGAGAAGCCCAGAAGCTGAAAAATTAAATCCCTATAGGTTTCCAGTATCAGAAACACAAAAGTAGTGAACTGCAAAGAAAATGCTGAAGTGTATCCAAAGACTGAAACACTTGCCTTAAAATACTGCTCCTTTGACTGTGCAGCCAATACTTCTGGGTCCCCTCGAGGTTTCCTCAGTTCCCGAAACATTACATCCTACAATCAGTCTAGGGTTAAAGTAGACCATAAATTCCAAAAAGCAATCTTTGCAAAAGACATGGAATAGGATGCAAGTTTAAATGAAAGAACATGTAACTTACACTGCCACCAGTTGCAGCCTTAGTTGCTTTATCCCACTTGTCTTGCTCACGGCGTGTAGGTGCCGATCTCCATTTGCGTTGCACACTGCCACTCTTTTGCTGATTGTCCTATTAACAACCAAAAACCCAAATATATATATATATATATATATATATGAACAGGAAACTCTCATACGATAAAACAATATGACTGGAAATACCAAAACATTGATCTTACCTGAATGGCAGCCTCAACTGGCTGCTGTAAGGCAGTCTTTGAAGGCGCTGTAAGCTCTTTGCTTAAATCAACTTCCAAACTGTTAAATGCCCATAATTTTTTTTTTTTAAAAAAACAGTTTCTAAAAGAAGTAACTTTAATTAAAACCTTGTAAGTAAGAACAAACCTGTCAAGGCTCATAACTCTGTTTAAGCTTAGAAACCCAGAAGGCTCTTCCTGTTTACACCAAACCCAATTGAGCTCAAAACCAAATTCGAAAAGAGAAAAAAAAATAAAAATCTCAATTGATATACAAACGGAACATATTGAAAAAAAACCTGAACTGGGAACTTTTCAGCAGCAGAAGATTCATCGGTGTCTTCAATCAGTCTCTTCATGCGAGGCATGAAGTCATTGTTCCAAATAAACTCATCAGAAGTCAAAGGGTCTTCTTTTTCTCCGCCCCAGAACTTCCGCAGCTTCGTGGTGGTCGGCGGGCCACCGTATTCGCCGGGCGCCACGCCGGTGGACCATTTCATTGGTTTCTTTTTTGGGAGTAAGATTTTGGTGGGTCTTGTGTTTGGTACTGATGATGATGTTGATGAAGAGTCTTGAGAAATTGGCGCGCTTGTTGCAGTCACTGGAATGTAATTCAGCACTGCCATTGCTATCTGGCAAGGAGAAGCTAAAATGGCTGTTGTTATTAATTGGGTCGAATTTAGTGGTTTTTTTTATTTTTTATTTTTTAAATAGAGCGAATTTAGTCTGATGAGTAAGATTGAGCATGCAAAGTACAGGTTCAGTTGATGATCAGTTTTGATAGAAGTATCTGCGTGGTCCCGATCACTCGTGTATCCATTCATTTTCGACGTACGTTCTTCTGTTAAAGTTTTTGTGTTTTCCTAAACGACATCGTCTTATGAATCCAGGATAATGGGTTGGGCTAGGTTGCGTCCAACCCCAGGAATATGGGCTTTGAACGCTTAATCGACCGACCCATTTATGGAATCGAGCAATTAAGCCTAAATAACCCAAATAATGGGGAAAATAAAAAAATAAGGTCCGTGGACCAACATCTGGACAGCACGACAAGTAGCCACGTGGGCACATGCATTCAGTGCCATCATACACCTCAACTTCAAGCCATGAAAATTCAACAGTTCTAATGACGAATTTTAATTGAAAAATATTAAAAAAAGAGAAAGACAAGAGAAAGTGTATTAAAAAAAGAGAGAGAAAGTGGGCTAAGTAGAAAGAGAGAATAAAATTCTTTTATTTTCTCTCGTCTTTCTCTCTCTTTAGCATTGCTCATTTTAATTTCTCTGCCAATTTTTTGCTTCCAAAAGTTTAAAAAAAAATATATGTAGAGGGGAGTGACCCCAAGTCAATTTTTGTTGGAATTACCATGCCTGATGAATTGTATTGGCTGAACATAAACAACAATCTAAAAAGTTTGTGAAGTTTTTTAATTGACTTTTTGATATGATGAATTTCTATATGAATATACTTATTGTATTTAAAATAAACACATGGGATACAGATGAGAAATACGTAGATACATACTAATAAATACATAAAAATTTATAAAAGGCATGTGTATATAAAAAAATGAGAGAAAAAAGACAGTGCCATAGTAGGTTCTTACAATGTGATATGAGAGGTTTTTTTTTTAACATTATTATCCTCTAAACATAAACAAACACTGACATGAGAGCTTTCCTTATGATTATTTTCTATCTCTAACAAAAAATACAATAATATAATTTTATTGTGATTTGCTTCCGCAATCGAAGATTAAAAGGTATGCTTTTAAATCTTTCTATTAATTATATATTAAGTCCTTAAGATTTGAATTTAGATGGCCAGTTATATGAAACTATTTAAAAATTATTCGGCCACGCACTTCGAAGCAAACATCCACTAAGTAACATGTATTACCAAAAAGATTAATTTCACTAATTAGTGACATACTTTCACAATTTTGACAGCAAAATACAAGCATTTTGAATTTGAATTTGAATTTCTACATTGCTTCTTTTATTCATTATTTTCTGTTACTTCATAAAGGAACACTTGTGTCCATGGAAAGCTAGCTTCAAGTTGAAAATGAAAAAACTTAGACCTGAAGAGGAATAGCTATACAGCAATATTAGGCACGATCCGACAGGACCGCTCCGCCAGCATGTGCATCATTTCATTCTCCTAAGTAACTTTGTGGCAAATGGTTATATATATTGAACTTATAAATTATTAAACATCTAGAAAGTCAAAATGGTACATATTGAAATTAGATTATAACGTGACAATGGATGATGCCCCATGCGAGGCATCATGTCTCGACCTTGAAGAATGAGTAGATGTAAAATAGTCGGTGCAATAAATCATAAACTATACTAAATACTAATCCAATCTCTACGCTCTCTCTATGTATATAAACATCACATTGTTATTAGCTTAAACGTCAACTCACACATATCACACTTCTATACATAACACACAAAAGTTTTTAGCATAAGCTCCAAATTAGACGACACAGAGATATTTGATAGTCTCTTATTTCTCTCACACTTTCCCCCAGCAAAATGCCGACGGTAATTAAGCAAATTAGTTAAACATGCATACAACTTAACTATTTTTATTTTCTTTTGCTTTTATGTTTATATATATTTTTCATTGATTAGTTTCTGTTTCTTGCTCTTGCATTAATATTTTCTCAGATCACAGAAATGCGAGTACACATGGACTGCGCCGGATGCGAAAGCAAGGTCAAAAGTAGTCTTAAAAAGCTAAAAGGTATCATATTTTTTCATCATTACTTCGTTATATATCTTTTTTTTTTTTTCATTTTTTATCTCTTTTCACGAATGATTGCATTGGTGGGGAAATTAATTTTGTTGTTGTGCTCATCTGCAGGCGTGGATGACATAGACATAGACATGGCCATGCAAAAGGTCACGGTCACCGGATGGGCTGATCAGAAGAAGGTGCTGAATGCGGTGCGTAAGACCGGCCGGAGAGCTGAGCTGTGGCAGCTGCCGTACAGTCCGGCAGAGCAACACGGTTACTATAACCAACATCAGTGCAATGGTCCGGTGACCCACTATGCACACCAGCCTTCATCTTCTTATAACTACTACAAGCATGGATACGATAGCCAAAATCATGCGTACTATCATTATCCTGCGGTTGCTTCCATCTTCAGCAACCAAACGGGTGCCACGTTTAGTGATGAGAATCCTCATGCTTGCTCTATAATGTGATCTCTTCAAAGTACATATCCAAATGTTCTAATGATGATATTGAACCATTTTCTTTTGATCCTTTTGTTTTGAAGCCAAAAGGTGATAAATGAATTTGTTTCTTAGGTTTTATCTTCATAATCACTCAACTGCGTAAATAGTTTTATCATATCTCTTTTCATAATCAAAGGGATCATGAATTTTATTAGTAAGTATTGAGTAAGTTTATGTTTAGTATTAAGGTGTTGTGACTTTTATATAAGCCACAACTGCTATGAAAAAATGAAAGTTAAGAGTTGTGCAAAATAAATTTGGTAGTCCAACGGTAAATATGATGTTTAAAATAAAAATTTTGATAAAAATGATAAGGATGTTATAAATTTTTCATCATACAAATCTTAGATGAAATTAACTTACATATTAAATCATAATAACAAGTGTTTACTAAAAACTTTAATGATGTAACTTAAAAACATAATACCAAATAAGCCCTAATTAAGTGATCACCAAGCGCCATCCTTTTATTTTTAATTTTTTTTTGTCATGTGGCTGCCAAATTATAACAATGTTAATTTGATTACTCTTTTAACTTGTTTAAATGATCTTATTAGTATGTTAATTGAATACAATACATTCACAATTTGTATCTTAATTAATGGGAAACATATAAGGTGGTAGGGGTGTTCAGAATCCAATCTGATCCGTTCAATCCGTCCGATCCACATAAATTCAATCCGTGGATTGGTGGATCAAATTAGATTGAAAATTTTAAAATCCGCAGTCAATGGATTGGATATTGATTTACTTCTGTAAATCCGTAAAAATCTGTGAATCCATAAAAAAAAATTATTTAATTAAAAAATAAAACTCATAAATGTAGCAATGCTACTTACTAATAAATAAATAAATTATATTAAAGTATAGCTAAATTAACACAATATTATATTTTATTTGATAACAATATAAAATAAAAATAATTAAATATTTGAATAATTAAATGAGCAAATATAGCTTCCTAAACATTAAAAATTCTAAAGCAAAACAAAAACCCCTAAGCCAAACAAAACATTTTGGCATATAACACCAAATCTCTACCCCACCGCACGCACAAATCATCACTATTTCACTTCACCACTTGAGTAATTAAGCTTAATTTCTTACTTTGTTTTCAAGCTCTTCAAGTTTCTTAATTTCTTCTTGTTACATACAAGCTCTCAAGTTTCAACATTTAAATTCATAATTTTAGTTAATTTTTATGTATTGATCTAAACACATGATTTTTTTTCGGTGTGCTATATTTTGAAATTTTGAATGTATTATTCTGGCTCTATTTAAACAATTAATTTATTTAAATCTTGTTCAATTTTGAATTAATTGGTAGTAAAATTATTTTTACATTAGAATTTTTTAATTTAATAAATTTTTTATATTAGATTTTTTAAATTTTATTACTTCGTAGATTGGACAAAATTAAAATTTTCCAATTTGCAAATCAATCCGCCAAATGGTAGATAGGATATGGATTGAGTCAAATCCACATTCAATTCGCAGACATATGCATTGGAATTGGATTAAGTTTCACTAATCCGTAGATTGGATTGGATTGAAAATTTATAATCCGCAAAATTGTGGGTCGGATATGGATTGATGTCCAATCCGCAAAATCCGATCCGCGACACCCCTATAAGGTGGTCTTCTTATGCATCACAATGTATGTGAAAAAATAATAAAATAAATAATCTCTTTAAGAATAGCAATAGTTGAATCTCCATTGTTAAGGTACTTATTTATTTATTTATTTCTAAAATTTTAACCAATATTCTTTTGTCTATTGTGTCTCATACTTGAAATTTTCTTTGGATCTTGAAAGCTTGGTTGATAAATAAAAATAAAACTAGAGATGCTAGTGCCTACAATGATAATAAATTTTATTTGTCTACATTTATAGATTTTTGTTGTAGAATATTTTTTGCTTTTGTATTGCATTTTATAAGCATGATTTAGCTAAAGTTTGAATCCATTTAGCATGTGTTCCTACTTTCAAGTTTAAGAAATTTGAAACATTAGATTATTATTGTACTAGTATCTAGAAAGAGTTAAAGAAGTTGGGTGTGGTTGATAATTCTTAAGTATCATTTTTATAGTGAAATGTTTGTTTTTAGTTTCTAGAAATTCAAAGTTAATTAGGGATTTAAGACTATCTACTTTGAAGAAGTCAATAACCATTGGCATAATTATTTTATATTTTCAGTTCTGATTGTAGCATGTATATAATTTGATTCAATTATAGATAGTTGAAAATATTAAAGTTTATACAGTAAATTTGATTAATCCTATCTAAAGAAAGCAGTTGATTACTCTGTCTCATTGAGGTAAATAATGAATTTAGATTAGAAGGAACATTAAAGCCAAGGGCTTGGC
Source organism: Citrus australasica (assembly GCA_029618585.1). Lineage (NCBI taxonomy): Eukaryota > Viridiplantae > Streptophyta > Magnoliopsida > Sapindales > Rutaceae > Citrus > Citrus australasica. Next base: position 7,097,522 of record JARCIV010000002.1, on the reverse strand, counting down.
CTCGAATTGCAGGAAAAAACAATATAAGACATTTGGAACAAAGTTAGAATAGAAATAAATTAAGAATGGTTGGTACTTCATGAAAAAAATAATATTCGACATAGATTAAGATGATCATAGTAATAGGATATGTTTACAATCCCATAACCCAATTATTTGACTAACCAAATGGGAAGAGTACATGTAGGTAATATATTTTTTAATTTATTAGAATGAGTATATAGGTGTTGACTTTTTTTCTTGTTAAACAAAAATATCCAGATACTAGATAATTTCATTATAAGTCTTTAGCTTATGCTGATGAGTTGGAGACTTTGTTCTCAGGAGTTTCAATTATTGATCTAATACTTGGAGTTCTAGTATGGATAACTTGTCAGAAGTGAAATATTTGTCATCTCTATATTTAAACACATGTGCCTAATGAAACTCCAATCAATGTAAAAGATGATGTAATGTAGTGATAACTTTATGAAATGAGAGTTATCATAACACTTTTAGACTTGAATCAATAATATTTAGAGAGTAAATGACATGTTTTTATTGAATTTAGTTATATTTTGCATGAATATGCATTTTAGTTTATTTTTAATAAATTTAGTTTGTTTTAAATAATTTGTGTGCTTAGATCATATACATAATTATAGGTGATCGGAAGCTCAAATTTCAAGGAAAGAATGCTGCCGCAATAGACTTGCAAAGACAATGAAAGAACTTGCCTACAGAGGAACTAAAACTAATCTAGAACAGTGAAGATGTTGTAGCACCATTGCTGTAGCAATCCTGGAGCAATGACAAAGAAAATTTCGCGTGCATCAATTAAAAGATTGTTATTTGGAGTTTATAAAAATGAAAGATACGTGCCCTAGACTTCTGGTTGCCCTAATTCTAAGCTATAAAAGGAGCACTCACAAAGAAAGAGGAGAGCCGTCACCCAAAGGGATAAACCACAAAGAAACAACAAGAAAACAAAAATCAAGAGAGAGATTAAAAGCTGTAACAGAGGAGAAATCACATAAATCAATCGGAAATCAGTTCTTCTTATTCTTTTCTTGTTTTCTATTTATTTATAGAGATGTATTTGGTGGCTGAAACTCTTTTATTTATTTTTCTATCACAAATCATGAACTGAATTTGATTATAGTTGAGTGATAAATGATCTTAATGGATGTTTGAATGATATATATGTGTTGCTCTGTGTTTGCTATAACATTTTGTCTTAATTGTATTTATTTTAATTTCTTATTTCAGCCGACCACTTATTTAGGGACACTAACTAAGAAAGAGTCTAAAAAATATTTGACTTAGTGGATCTCATTAAGACAATACTTGGTTTTAAATTGGGTTTCTCAAGTTGTGTAAATCTTAATTTGAATAGGGACATGTTTGATCTAAAATTAGTAATGAATTAGACATAGGGATTCACCTTATAGAGTAAATGGAACCTAGGTCGTTTAATACTATATTTAATGTTGACGTAACAATTGGTCACTGTTATGTTGTATTAGATATACGATATACAACAGGCGACAGTTGATGATGCATGAGAGATTTTGCCTAGTGTTGTAGTAGATGTTGTAGCAACGGTATGGTAATTGAAAAATAATCAATGCCATTAAATGAGTTTATTCACTCAACTACTCTATTCCCATCGGTTACATCCATGTGTTTGACGTGATAATTTTTTTTATTGTATTTTATTTATTAGTATATTAATTTCATAAATTGTCTTATTTTAATTAGAACAAAACTGCATTGTTAAGATTGCTGTAGCAAATCTGATAACATCATTCTTGTGGAGACGATTTGAATACTCATCAATATTTTACTTATTGTGTACACTTGCACATTAACACCCATAACATTAGAGATTACACACCACTATGTACCTATAACACCTACATTAGATTACAACTTAGATCAACCAAATATAAATGAGATACAAAGTTCTAAGAAAAAAAATAAAAGAAAAATTATTGAAACTCGTGAAGAAATAAAAAAAATTAGTGTAGATATTAGAGAAGATTGATGATCAAGGACCCTTAATGAAAGAATGCATAACAGTTCTATTAAATGTTTTACCTATCTAGAATCTCCTTTATCATGTAACTATCAACACATTATGCAATAAGAGGGAGTATAGAGAGGTATGGATAAATAGTGTTTTGTAAAATTTTCAAAAACTGCTTTTTTTATTATTTTTTCAATTTTGACAATAACTTTAAAAGAAAGTAAAATATTGCTTTTTATAAGTAACTTATCAAATAAGTCACCACATAATTTTATAGTTTCTATTATAACCTTAATATCTTAATAAAATTATTACAATTATGTTTTATTTTCTATAAACACAAATATATAAATAATATATAATTTAAACTTATATCTATTTTGATAATTGTATAATAAAACAACACTTTCATAATAGGTACTTTGCTTTCCAAACTTATAGCAACTAAAACAATATAACTCACCAAACACAAAACTCCTTTTTAATTAGATTATTTGATTAGCTTAATATAACAGAAACAACTTATTTTATCAAACACCACAATCCCAAACTGGTCCTTAGATTACTGATGTATTATATTGTCCGTGTTAACGTTGAATATCGATCTCATAATAAAACATTAGAAGATAAACATGTATTTATTGAATATGTAAATGGTAAAATAATACTTCAATTAATTAAAATAAAACATAATTTTTTAATAATAAAGATTATTCTTACAGTAAGGTAGTTATAGGTCTGAATATAAATATTTAAATGATATATTTCTTTTTTTTTAACATCAGAATATAAGTGACGTCTTATTTATCTTTATAAATAAAAAAATTTTAAACATGGTTATTTAATATTTATGTCCTTCCAAATCAAAACAAGAAAATAAATATATTTTATATAGATACGTTTGGAATATAGTATTTACTTTTGAAATATAATATTTACTTCTCATTCACACATTTTTCCATTCAGATAAATGTTATAAAAGTTTAATTTTTGTATTCAAATGTAAATATTCAAAAATCAAATATAAGTTACAAATAATAAATAAACAAAATTCTTAAAAAATGCCTGAAATTAATAAAATTTCAGATTTTACACATTTAACAAACAACCTTTAAGTAAAATTAATTACAAAATCTCACACCAGAACAAACAAAATGAAATATCTTTAGATCGTGTTAAACAGGAAAAAAAAGTTACTGTTAAACAGTAGAAATTCAGTCTCTCTCAAACGAGTCATTAAGCAAATTAAGCATTTACAGTGACTCAATACCTACCTGCGTATTTGATTGAGCTCTAGTTTCACCCCCTCTCCAAAGTAAATAAAATATACAAAAATAATATTATCAGATAATACCCACCTCCATTTTTAACATATTACATGTCGCATCTTTATATTGTATTATTAATTATTTTTGGTTTTTAATCACCGTGGCTCTTTTATCTTCTATTTAGTTGCATCACCACTGGCAGCGGCGAGAGTGGTAGGTTTTACAAGTGTGTATGATTTGATAAATAAAAGTCATTATGTAATAACTTAGAATGTGTTTTTTTTAAAAAAAATGGTTACTCTTAAATTAAACAGGTGAATTGTTAGAGAATATCGATAAATGCGAGAAAAATATGAATTGAAACGCTATATATTCAAGTTGATGTTAATATAATTTACTTTTAAAAAAACAATTTTTATACATATAAATTGCCATTGTTGAGGCAAAAGTTTTGCTCAATGTACAGCGATTGATTTGTGTTTTGGGCTTTCTTCTAAATCGAGTTCTGTGGCTTCTTTTTTCCTTGAGGCGAGTGTCTCAAATTACATGTCTCCTTATCGTTAATTGTTCTGCAAAAAGAAACAATTATCAAAGGGTGCCGGGGTTGCCGGCAATAAGCCTCTGACGCTCAAGTCAGCCTTTTAAATTTGATTGTAAAGAGAGAATTTAGAGAGAGAAGGACAACATTTCCTTACCCTTTTTTTCTCTTACCTTCAAATGGGGAGTCTTGGTCTTTATATAGACAATTTGATCCATGAGGTGGAGGTGCCATCATGACACGTGGCATTGTCTTAGTGACAAGTGTCTGCAAAATTCATGCATAAAGACACATGTCATTATGTGTCAAGCTTGTTCATGACAAGCAATCTTTGGACATTTGTCATGTTTTTGGGTTGTTAACCTTTAATGGACTTTAACTTAAATTCGGCACTTATATTGGTTCCTTACAAAGAGGATTGATTTTGCAATATTTTGCCCATAAGTGTATTCTACCCGTAGGTGCATTCCGTAAAATGCATATATTTGCCCATATGCGCATTTCGTAGAATGCATATTTGCCCGTATGCTCATTCCGTAGAATGTGTATTTGCCTGTAGGCCCATTCCTTAGAATGTGTATTTGCCCGTAGGCGCATTCCGTAGAATGTGTATTTGCCCGGAGGCGCATTCCGTAGAATGTGTATTTGCCCGTAGGCTCATTTCAAGTAGCTCGTGTGCTCTTATTTAGAAGTATTTTCGAAGTATCTAGGTCATTTTTGGTGATGAATGGACCTAGGTCGTTCTTTAGGAGGAATGGACCTAGGTCGTTCTTTGTTAAATCATGTTTTCGACATTTTGCCAAAGCCTTGCCCTTTAGGTGTATTAAGAAATATTTTCTAAGTGCCTAGGTCGTTTTTTGGGATGAATGGACCTAGGTCGTTCTTTGCGAGGAATGGACCTAGGTCGTTCTTTGTAAAGAATAGATCTAGGTCATTCTTTGTAAAGAATAGATCTAGGTCATTCTTTGTAAAGAATAGATCTAGGTCATTCTTTGTTAAATCATGTCTTTGACACTTTGTCGAAGACTCGCCCTTTGGGCGTTTTACTTAGAAATATTTTCCAAGTGCCTATGTCGTTTTTTGTGAGGAATTGACCTAGGTCGTTCTTTGCGAGAAATGGACCTAAGTCGTTCTTTGCGAGAAATGGACCTAAGTCGTTCTTTGCGAGGAATGGACCTAGATCGTTCTTTGCGAGGAATGGACCTAGATCGTTCTTTGCGAGGAATGGACCTAGGTCGTTCTTTGCGAGGAATGGACCTAGGTCGTTCTTTGTAAAGAATGGACCTAGGTCGTTCTTTGTAAAGAATGGACCTAGGTCGTTCTTTGTAAAGAATGGACCTAGGTCGTTCTTTGTAAAGAATGGACCTAGGTCGTTCTTTGTAAAGAATGGACCTAGGTCGTTCTTTGTAAAGAATGGACCTAGGTCGTTCTTTGTTGAATCACGCTTTTAGTTTTTTTTGCCGTGTCTTGCATTTAGACACTTTAATTAGAATTGTTAGTATCTTGGTCGTTCTTATAGAGAACAACATTGAGTTATTTTATATAAAATAATTTCATTGGGCCTATATTTTTCGTGGGTTTGGGCCTTTCATATTTTGGTCTAACAGAGGCCCCCCAAGTCTTACTTGGGAAGTGAGACCTTTTTTTAGGGTACTTTTTATTAGGCTTTTCTTGGGCTTTCCTTATTACAAATTAAATTTGAAGGGTTGAAATTTCTCTAAAGCACATATTCCATTAAAATTATTCTATAACCAATCTCACATACGTCATTCAATGCTTTGTAGCTCTCTACAATTTATCTTAATTTAACAATTATTGAAAATTTAATAATTATTGAAAATCATAAAAGTAGGGAGTTTAGTAAAAGTACCTTTTTAAAAAAGATACTTGACTTTCTAAATGGCATGTGAGAATTTTCTGATAGTTCTTTGGCGAGCTACTGTTGAAGCTCTTCAAGTGCTCATCGATCCGAGAAAAAATGTCAAATCTTTTCCCGAAAGGTCATCTTTTGAAACCGAATTGCTTCAATGGTAAATAATTTTGTAGATAGTGACCCTAGTCAATTCTCATAGATACTTGCCCTTAGGCATTTTGGTTGAGATCAACGAAAACTTTAAACACTCATCCTTAGGTGTTTTAGTCAACATATGCCCTTAGGAGATTTAGTCAACAGTTGCCCCGAACTTTTTGACATTGGCTTTAAGGAGCTTCTCATCAATACTAACTCTGGGATGTTTTTATCTAAAACATGTCATTAGGCATTTCAGACAATCATTTGCCTTTTAATTTTTCACTTAGAATATTTTCTAAGCACCAAATGCCCTTAGCTCTTTTATTATAATTCACTTGTGGGTGGTTTCCTTCGAAAACTAATTTGAAGTAATTGGACCTAGGTCATCCTTTAAAAGAAAGGACTTAGGTCCTTTTAACATAATCCGCTCGTGGGCGGTTTCATAGAAGTTCGCCCCTAGGCGTTCTCTTTGAATGATTTTTCTAAGAATTAGACCTAGGTCATTTTTCGTGAAATTTGACCTAAGTCCCCCTTGTTTTTTTATTCGCGCCCTCGGCGTTTTGTCGAAGAATCGCCTTTGGGGCGTTTTACTTAAAACATTCTTCTAAGGACCTAGGTCATTTTCGTGAAATTTGACCTAAGTCACCTCCTTTTTTTTTTTTATTCGCGCCCTTAGCGTTTTGTCGAAAATTCGCCTTTGGGGCGTCTTACTTAGAACTTTCTTCTAAGGACCTGGGTTATTTTTGTGAAAATTGACCTAGGTCGTCCTTTTTTTTTTCCTCGCGCCCTTGGCGTTTTGTCGAAGATTCGCCTTTTGAGCTCTTTATTTAGAAATTTCTTCAAAGGACCTAGGTCACTTTCGTGAAAACTAACCTAGGTCAATTTTTTTTTTAGTGACGCCCTCAGCGTTTGTCGAAGACTCGCCTTTGAGGCGTCTTACTTAGAACTTTCTTCTAAGGACCTAGGTCATTTTCGTGAAATTTGACCTCGGTCACCCTTTTTTTTTTTTATTTGCGCCCTCGGCATTTTGTCGAAGACTCGCTTTTGAGGCGTCTTACTTAGAACTTTCTTATAAGGACCTAGGTCATTTTCGTGAAATTTGACCTAGGTCACCTTTTTTTTTTTATTCGCGCCCTCGGCGTTTTGTCGAAGACTCGCCTTTGGGGCGTCTTACTTACAACTTTCTTCTAATGACTTAGTTCATTTTTGTAAAATTTGACCTAGGTCACTTTTTTTTTTTTATTCCCACCCTCGACGTTTTGTCAAAAACTCGCCTTTGGGGCGTTTTACTTAGAACTTTCTTCTAAGGACCTAGGTCATTTTCGTGAAATTTGACCCAAGTCACCTTTTTTTTTTTATTCGCGCCCTCAGCGTTTTGTCGAAGAATCGCCTTTAGGGCGTCTTACTTAGAACATTCTTCTAAGGACCTAGGTCATTTTCGTGAAATTTGACCTAGGTCGCCTTTTTTTTTTTTTTATTCGTGCCCTCGGCGTTTTGTCAAATACTCGCCTTTGGGACGTCTTACTTATAACTTTCTTCTAAGGACCTAGGTCATTTTTGTGAAAATTGACCTAGGTCGTCCTTTTTTTTTCTCGCGCCCTTGGCGTTTTGTCGAAGATTCACCTTTTGAGCGCTTTATTTAGAAATTTCTTTAAAGGACCTAGGTCACTTTCGTGAAAATTGACCTAGGTAATTTTTTTTTATGTGACGCCCTCGGCGTTTGTCGAAGACTCGCCTTTGAGGCGTCTTACTTAGAACTTTCTTCTAAGGACCAAGGTCGATTTTGTAAAATTTGACCTAGGTCACTTTTTTTTTTTATTCGCACCCTCGACGTTTTGTCAAAAACTCGCCTTTGGGGCGTTTTACTTAGAACTTTCTTCTAAGGACCTAGGTCATTTTCGTGAAATTTGACCCAAGTCACCTTTTTTTTTTTATTCGCGCCCTCAGCGTTTTGTCGAAGAATCGCCTTTAGGGCGTCTTACTTAGAACATTATTCTAAGGACCTAGGTCATTTTCGTGAAATTTGACCTAGGTCACCTTTTTTTTTTTTTATTCGCGCCCTCGGCGTTTTGTCAAATACTCGCCTTTGGGGCGTCTTACTTATAACTTTCTTCTAAGGACCTAGGTCATTTTTGTGAAAATTGACCTAGGTCGTCCTTTTTTTTTCTCGCGCCCTTGGCGTTTTGTCGAAGATTCGCCTTTTGAGCGCTTTATTTAGAAATTTCTTCAAAGGACCTAGGTCACTTTCGTGAAAATTGACCTAGGTAATTTTTTTTTAAGTGACGCCCTCGGCGTTTGTCGAAGACTCGCCTTTGAGGCATCTTACTTAGAACTTTCTTCTAAGGACCAAGGTCGATTTCGTAAAATTTGACCTAGGTCGCCCTTTTTTTTTTACTCGCGCCCTTGGCGTTTTATCAAAGATTCGCCTTTTGAACGCTTTATTTAGAAATTTCTTCAAAGGACCTAGGTCACTTTCATGAAAACTGACCTAGGTAAATTTTTTTTTAGTGATGCCGTCAGTGTTTGTCGAAGACTCGCCTTTGAGGCGTCTTACTTAGAACTTTCTTCTAAGGACCTAGGTCATTTTCGTGAAATTTGACCTAGGTCACCCTTTTTTTTTTATTCGCGCCCTCGGCGTTTTGTCGACAACATGCCATTTGGGTGATACAATGAGACACACTCTTAAGCGTTTTGTCAAGACACTTTATTTCAACAATGAAGCCGCTTGTTGGCCACCAGTACAGTTACAACATAAGTTTTTTTTTTCTTCTTTTGTCAGGTGAATATCAAAATTCGTTGTACACTTTTTTATAATTTGTGGCCAACCTCTCTCTTTGTCGTTGAAGTTTGGCTACATAACTGTACTTTTCATGTTGTGTAGAAAGATTCAAGTTTTGCTGGTGGGGGGGGGGGGGGGGGGGAATTGCAATACAACTGTCGATTTACTACCCGACTCAACAAAGAATCGTTTTTGTTGGAAAGGGATCTTCACCTCCATTAAACTTTCATCATTAGCCAATTTGGCTTTTTGTTCAAGTCCCCACAGACGGCGCCAACTGTTGATGCAAAATTTTTGCTCAATGTACAGTGATTGATTTGTGTTTCGGGCTTTCTTCTAAATCGAGTTATGTGGCTTATTTTTTTTCCTTGAGGCGAGTGTCTCAAATTACATGTCTCCTTGTCGTTAATTGTTCTGCAAAAAGAAACAATTATCAAAGGGTGCCGGGGTTGCCGGCAATAACCCTCCGACACTCAAGTCAGCCTTTTAATTTTGATTGTAAAGAGAGAATTTAGAGAGAGAAGGACAACATTTCCTTACCCTTTTTTTTCTCTTACCTTCAAATGGGGAGTCTTGGTCTTTATATAGACAATTTGATCCATGAGGTGGAGGTGCCATCATGACACGTGGCATTGTCTTAGTGACCATTGTCTGCAAAACTCATGCATAAAGACACATGTCATTATGTGTCAAGCTTGTTCATGACAAGTAATCTTTGGACATTTGTCATGTTTTTGGGTTGTTAACCTTTAATGGACTTTAACTTAAATTCGACACTTATATTGGTTCATTACAAAGAGGATTGATTTTGCAACATTTTGCCCGTAAGTGCATTCTACCCGTAGGTGCATTCCGTAAAATGCATATATTTGCCCATATGCGCATTTCGTAGAATGTATATTTGTCCGTAGGCGCATTCCGTAGAATGTGTATTTGGCCATAGGCCCATTCCGTAGAATGTGTATTTGCCGGTAGGCCCATTTCTTAGAATATGTATTTACCCGTAGGTGCATTTCGTAGAATGTGTATTTGCCCGGAGGCGCATTCCGTAGAATGTGTATTTGCCCGTAGGCCCATTTCAAGTAGCTCGTGTGCTCTTATTTAGAAATATTTTTGAAGTATCTAGGTCATTTTTTGTGATGAATGGACCTAGGTCGTTCTTTAGGAGGAATGGACCTAGGTCGTTCTTTGTTAAATCATGCCTTCAACATTTTGCCAAAGTCTTGCCCTTTAGGTGTATTAAGAAATATTTTCTAAGTGCCTAGGTCGTTTTTTGGGAGGAATGGACCTAGGTCGTTCTTTGCGAGGAGTGGACCTAGGTAGTTCTTTGCGAGGAATGGACCTAGGTCGTTCTTTGTAAAGAATAGATCTAGGTCATTTTTTGTTAAATAATGTCTTTGACACTTTGTCGAAGACTCGCCATTTGGGCGTTTTACTTAGAAATATTTTCTAAGTGCCTATGTCGTTTTTTGTGAGAAATGGACCTAGGTCGTTCTTTGCGAGAAATAGACCTAAGTCATTCTTTGTGAGGAATGGACCTAGGTCGTTCTTTGTAAAGAATGGACCTAGGTCACTCTTTGTTGAATCACGCTTTTAGTTTTTTTTCGTGTCTTGCATTTAGACACTTTAATTAGAATTGTTAGTATCTTGGTCGTTCTTATAGAGAACAGTATTGGGTGATTTTATATAAAATAATTTCATTGGGCCTATATTTTTCGTGGGTTTGGGTCTTTCATATTTTGGTCTAACAATCATAATTATTTGATTGTAACTCGTTGTAAAACAATTATTTTTACGCTAAAAAATTATATATGTTTGTTATACATATTACTACTATCGATATTTAATTGTAAGACATTGCAAAATAACTTTTTTCTTTTTTAAGAAAAGATACTCAAGATAATATATAAAATATTTCGATCTAAAGTATATTTTTGTACTCATTAAAAAAGAAAAATCAAGTAATTAGTTTCAGAATATGGAATCTTAACCGTTCTTTTTTTTTAAAAAAAATAATCAAATATTCAAATGATGATGATAATCGGGCCCCATTTCCATTTGGTATTGGACCATCCACTTGAGTGCACCACCGTATCCTACACACAAGCGCAAAAGCCTTGAAAATCCTGACCAAACAATCGAAAAATAGATTTTTTTTTTTAAAAAAAAAAAGAGTAGAGTCTAATTCGGAATTTTAAACTGTTAACGAACGGCAACGTGCCGCGCTGTAATTGGCATTACTCTTGTCTTAATTCTTAATTAAGACAAATCCAATTCCCTAATCTCAAAGTCTTATTGGACAAGTAAAATAAATTAACAGATTAATTTAAAACAAACGGTAAAATAAACTCGCGAACTCTAGTCTTTATGCAAATTGTTGTAAAGGCGAAGAAAGCGAGAGGAATCTATTGAGACTACAGTAAAACCCTAATCTCTTCCTCGGAGATCGGCCATGGCTTCCTCTAAAGAACGCGAAAACTTCGTCTACGTTGCCAAGCTCGCTGAACAAGCCGAGCGCTACGACGGTCAGAACTCACGGCACCTCTATTTGTTTCGTCTCTTTGTGTATTTCATTTGCTTAGTAGCTTTTTAGTGAAATATTCATCTTTTTTTTTATTCTTTTTGCTTTTTTTGTTGATTAATTGACAGATAAAGTTAGTTCAATTTTGATCCTCGTAGTTTATTTTGTTTTATTTTTTCATTTTTTTTATTTGGTATAAAATTGGAAAATTAACCGATTTGACTGGATTGGCTGATTTGAAGGTTGTTATTTTGTTGATTTATTGAAGCTTTATTTTGTTATATATATTTTTAATTTTATTTCTTTTATGGAAAATGAACAGAGATGGTGGATGCGATGAAAAATGTTGCGAAGCTTGATGTGGAATTGACGGTTGAGGAGCGCAACTTGCTCTCTGTTGGCTACAAGAATGTAATTGGTGCTCGAAGAGCATCGTGGAGGATACTTTCGTCAATTGAGCAAAAGGAAGAAGCGAAAGGGAATGAAGTGAATGCGAAGCGGATCAAGGAGTATAGGCAAAAGGTTGAATCTGAATTGTCGGACATTTGCAATGATATCATGACTGTCATTGATGAGCATCTTATTCCTTCAGCAAGTGCTGGTGAATCAACTGTGTTCTTCTATAAGATGTGAGGGCTCATACACCGCTGACCAATGTTTGGTTCGTGTGTGTGTGTGTGTGCACAGGGTTTTAGAGGTTGAGAATTTTTTTGATTGCTTGCAGGAAAGGAGATTATTATCGGTACCTTGCTGAATTCAAGTTTGGCGATGAGAAGAAAGAGGCTGCTGCTAATTCAATGAAAGCGTATGAGGTAGCTTATCAATCAATTTCTTAATTATTTTATGACGTTTACAACTTTAATTTTCCTATTATTTATCAAGGGAACTGTAATATTGCTCCTTGATCAACTAATCTCATCAAGTCTTTTGTGCTGTTGGTTTCTAGTCTCTTGTGAAGTTGTTATTGAATTTGAGGTCATTGGGCCTATTGTTTCCATTGGTGTAATATCGAGTTACTTTTTTCTGGGTGATATTATTTCCCAGTTACTTTTGAAGAAATTGTGATTGAACTTCAGTTTGTGTGTCAACTGAAATAATCAAAGCATCAAAGAGTTTTGCTTTATAGAGCTTTATATAGACCTGGTGAAGCAACCTGTTTTTTGAAAATTCATTATTGTATTTTTAATTTTTCAGTTACTTTTTTTCTTATTGGCTTTAACTATTTTTGAACTTTGTGGCTTTTATTGATAGATATCTCTATTTGCTGCATTTTTTTTATTTTAATTAGATCAGATTACCTAACATTGAGAGAAAGCTGCATTACATACTGACTTGCAAGAGCGAAATTATCTTTTGCCATTTTATCTATTTGCAGACAGCTACCACTGCTGCAGAGGCTGATTTGCCACCTACACATCCCATCCGATTGGGTTTGGCTCTGAATTTCTCTGTCTTTTATTATGAGATCATGAATTCTCCTGAAAGGTTTGTAAGATATTATATGCATTGTTGGTAGTAAACACTTTCTTGCATCATTTGATTTGAGATAGAAGCTGGTTATTTTTTCTTACTACCATTTGTATCTTCAGGGCTTGCCATCTTGCAAAACAAGCTTTTGATGAAGCTATTTCCGAGCTGGACACCCTCAATGAGGAGTCCTACAAAGACAGCACCTTAATTATGCAGCTTCTTAGGGACAACCTTACCTTATGGACTTCTGACATTCCAGAAGATGGAGGTGATTATAGGACTTAATCAAGCAGTTAAACTTTAATTTGGATGTGTGATTCTGTGTTGTTGGTTTCATTGTTAGATCCATTTTTCGCTGTGCATAGAAACAAGCTGATATTTTTTAATGGTTGCATCTACTTATGGCTCTTTGGCATGTCATGGATATGGTTCCTGAATAGATTTTTAAAGTATTTATGGTTGGAGATTTTTTGCATCCATACTAAATGTTCTTGATGCATTAGTCCTGGTGGAGAAAGGTCAGTGTTCTTAACATGCATATATTAGCATATGTTCTGCAGCTGGGAAGTTCTAGTTTAATTTCTTTTGTTTTTCCTAAACTCTTCCATCTTTTTAATTTTATATTTATCTTTTTCCTCTTTTATTTCTGTAACAGAAGATGCCCAGAAGGCTAATGGCACTGCCAAAGTTGGTGGGGGAGAAGATGCAGAGGTAGGCTTTCTCTTTTAAATGCTATTATCAGTGTTGTCATTTTTCCACTCACGATGTGATCTCATACTTTTTATGCAGTGACAAGGAGAGCATCGAGGAGTTGCTATGTGATTGGGGGAGAAAGGATGAGACTTGTTAATCAAACTTAGTGTTTGCTTAAAGTGCCATTGTCTTTTGCTTGCTGTATTTTCATTTTAATAGTGCCATATTGTGGTATGGCTTACTTTATAGCATGGTTGTCCAAACATGATTGGTCGTACTTGTCCTGCCTCCCATTGTTTCCCTCCTGTCGTGATGGATGGAGTGTAGTAGAGGATTATTTGGTCTGATTGCACAAGGTGTTTTTCTTATTTAGCTGTAAATGCCACAGGAGGATTTCTGCTATTTGGACATCCTCTTATGTTTTTAATGTTTGAAGTTCACATTGAATCTTGCTTGCAGCTCAGTCCGTGATTATTTTGCAATCTGTATGAATGATATTGCTTGCTAGTTGCTATTAATTGTGAAAACTCTGTATTGTGGTCAACCGCAAAATCTCTTAATTGGGAGTAGGAATAATTTCTATCCTTCGACCTTCGGAATAGTTCCAAAGCTCTTGAGCATTAGTGAGAAATTACGATATGAAGCTAATTTCGAGTGGCAGGTGTTTGCAAATGGTTTGTTCTGAATTTGCATGATTGAATAAAGTGAAATGGGTTAACATTATGTGGTGTCCCCGGGGGGGGGGGGTGTGCGCTAGTGGGAGGGCCTACCTTGGGCAAAGTAATTTCAGGCTGACTGTTCGATTCCGCAGGCTTCTTTAAACTTGGTGAGTCTGACGTGTATATTGGGAAATATAAGGTTTGCCCTCATCTTAGTTTGGAGAAATTAAGTAAAACTGTTCTATTATTGTAAAATAGGTTTAAGTTTCCATGCAGTTATAATGGGGTAAATTTTGTACATCATTTTATTATTTTACTCCTAATTTTAATGTTAATCATAAAATTTAAATATTTTAAGAAAATAAAATCAAGTAAAACAATTTATATACTTTTAATGATTAGATTAATTTAATAATGAATAATAAACTATGGAGAAATATTAGTGACCAAACAATTGACATCCTATACCTCTAAATCATTTTTCTTTCCACCAAATTTATACAAAATATTCGTATTAAGCATCTAAACACAGTAACAATGGACATTAACATCATTATTTCAAGAATGCATCAAATGAAATGAACTTGAATAAAAGTTTAAAATTTTCTTTTGTTCAAAATCATTTTATCCAGAAAATCAGACCCAATTTAGCAAAAAATTAGAAAGAACAAACAAAAAGTTCAAACTATTAATACCCATAAACCCATATGTCAAAATATAACAGAAATAAATTTTTAATAAAAAAAGCTTATATTTTAATAATATAAATGACTATAAAAAAATTTTAAAAAAAGAACAAATAACTTACATCACAAATTAATTAATATTTCTCCATAACTTACAATTTATTATTATATTAATTTAATCATCAAAAATATATAAATCATTTTATTTTATTTATATTCTAAAAATATTTAAATTTTATGACTAATATCAAGACGGGTTGAAATAGTAAAATAATATACAAAGTTATTACTGTTATAATCTATTTTAAACATGATCAAGTTCCACTTAGCTGCTCCAAACAATAGGAGGCTATCCTCAATTTACCGTATATATTATAGGAGATTTATTGACTTAAAGAAAACATAATAAAATTTGTATTAAAAATTATAGAAAATTTATACGAATTATGAATAAACATTATCGTCTCCCAAAACTAGTCTCCTGGAAACTATGACGGTGTGTAAATAACGATGCAACATGTCTGCTAACAAACTACTAGCAATTTCCTAGAGATGATATTTTATTTATTTAATTTAAAAAAAACATATTGATAATTTAGAATAAAAAAAATCTACTGATATTACAATTAGTCAATTAAATATCTATTGAGACTACTATTTTATTATTGAAAAATCTAAAATTCTTCCTCCATTAAAAGTTGGGAGGATTAATATGATTATGTTCCACCGATATTATGAGAGTGAGAATTTACTCCTACTAACTTTGACCATTCTATTGTTGAAGAACTCAAAATTCTTCTCCATTAATATAATCGGGAGGATGTTCGACCGATTCTCTAAGAGGGAGAATCTACTCGTGCAAGGGAATCAAGTCCCGTCAAAATCAAATACCAACGAGACTTGAAATGGTCAAACTTAATGGTCTGAGTATGACCACTTTTTGTTTCTCCCTCAAGGTAATGAATACTAGCCAGGATTGCGTTTTGTGAGGTCGTTTTATTTTGTTATTTGTTTTTAATTTGTTAAGGAACTGTAACGTATTTAAGGATTTTGAATCAAGAGTTCATATTGTTAAATTCTTTCATGAATTTGGTCATAATTATTTTATAAGAATATTTACTTATTACAATAATGTTTAAAAATATTTAGTAATACAAACTAATTCGTTCGAAAAAAAATTCTTTTGGATTAATTGACATGAGAGGTCAGAGTTATCTCGCTCTCAAAAAATGGAAAGTTATTATTAGTACATGTTACAATTTTTAATTCAAATTTTCTAAAGATTGTATTTCATGAGTCTATTTATTTATAACTTATATGTATTACATAGAACATAAACTAAATTTTTATTTTCACAAGTACTAGAGGGATACATGCTCCACTCGCTTCCAAAAAGGGAAGGTTATTGTTAATACATACTTTGATTTTTAATTCAAATTTTCTAAAGATTATATTTTGTGAGTCTCTTTATTTATTTTTATTTATAACTTATATGTATTACATAAAATATAAACTAAAATTTTATTTTCACAAATATTAGAGGGATATATGCTCCACTCGCTTCCAAAAAGGAAAGGTTATTATTAATACATGCTTTGATTTTTAATTCAAATTTTCTAAAGATTATATTCCGTGAGTCTATTTTTTTTTATTTATCACTTATATGTATTACATAGAATATAAAGCAAATTTTTATTTTCACAAATATTAGAGGGATACATGTTCCACTCACAAATTAACTAGAAAAATATCTATTCCTACTTAATTTGAAATTAAAACTTGATAAAATAAAAGGTAATTAAAACAGAAATACAAAGAATTTCTGAGACCACTCGAAAGGGAGGGCACGAGTTCACCGTTCGACTGTGGGCCGAGTAAGTGGGCCTACTTTAATTTAATTTGAGCAGAAGTGCTATGCGATAGCGAGAGTTCACGAGTGGAAAACTGGAGATCAAGTTTGGCCTCTGAGGCACGGCTGGCTGTAGTTTCATTGGTCGTTGGAGAAAATTAAGTACCCATCGAGTGACGCAAACCTTTTTATCAATTAAGGGAAGCGAAGGCCGACTGGGGGAGGCGAAACGTCCCTTTGATTGATGTTAGCTTAAAATCTCCCCATTCACAAGTCACGAGAAAAAGAAAGAGGAAAAGAGGGAGAGGGAAAAAAAGACGATCGATTTCTGACTCATCTCTGTAAAATCTCTTGGAATTCCGATGGCTAGTGGCAACCTCCCTCGCAGAATTGTCAAGGTACCCTCTTCGATCTTTTCCTTTTTTTTTTTAATTTCTCTTTTACTTTGCACTACACACGTTTACTGGGGTTTTATAGCTTTCATGGTTTTGATTTTGGCTGTGTTTATGATTTATTAGGAAACCCAGCGGCTGCTCAGTGAACCAGGTTGCTCTTTACTCTCTTTTGGGTTTTTATTTTTTATTTTCTATCGTTTGAAAGTGTAGTTCAACTTTGTATTTGAACTAATTGAAAAGATTGTTACTTTCCAATTTAGCCGTGGAGACTTTGTTATATGTCAAAATGGATTCTGGTAGTTGATGATTTGGGTGTGTGCTAGTTTGGAAATTGTGTATTGGTTCTGCTATATTGTTAATTTCATGAATGAGATATGTAAATAATTATTTGAAATCTTGTTCTGATGAGCAATTATTTGATAATAGCTTATGCTTTGTGATCTCTGTAAACACAGCTCCGGGCATTAGTGCTTCTCCTGCCGAAGACAACATGCGATATTTTAATGTAATGATTCTTGGTCCATCTCAGTCTCCTTATGAAGGTAAGTAGTTAGCTGGTACTGTTCATTGATGTGTTTGGAATTCTTTTCTTTTACATTTTTTTCACGCACTGTGTGGAATTGTGGTGTTGATTTACTGTAAGTATAAACTGCGATTTTTGTTTGAGGGGTTTTTTTCCTTATTGTTTCCTAAGTTTTCTTGGTAGGACCTTTTTTCTGGGAATGCTTTTTGGATGAGAATGTTAGTGAATGTGTTCCTAATGTTATGTATGATGGTTCATCGATGAAATTAAAGTTTGACATGGAATTTCGTTTGAAGTTATTGAACTTTAGGTAAAACTTGTTTTGTAGAATGAAACAGAACTAGGTATGTGACATATGAAAAAAAGAGGAGTGGTTTTATCATTTTCTTCTGTGAAGGGCATGTACTTTATTGTTGATGAACCATATTGGTTTTGGCACTTCCATGACGAGAATTCTGTTGGGCTAATTTTCTCATTTTCTTCTTTAAGTTTTATAAAAAATTCCATTTAGCATTCTTGCCAGCAGTTTTATTGTTGTAGTTGTCATTATCACGGTGTAAATTCTGTTGTTGAATCATGATGGAAAACCCAAAAAAAAAAAAAAACTGATTATCTTGAAGTATTTGGATGAGATTGATGTATTTTAGCACCAATTTGATGGACTTTACGCTTGTCACTGCTGAGACACTGTGAGATTATAGAGTATGTTCTTTGTGTTTTATCTTGAAATTACTTTCGGATTTTTGCCCATGTGGATAATGAGAATCATGACAGAGTATCCTACTCTCTTTCTTTTCTGTTAATATTTGGTGTGGTCCTTTAATTAATTCTGGTATTGCTTAGGTGGGGTTTTCAAGTTGGAGTTGTTTTTGCCTGAAGATTATCCAATGTCCGCTCCTAAGGTATCCTGTTACTTGACTTGCTTCTCATTATCCAATGTCTGGTCCTAAGGTATACTGTTATATGCCATGCCCTTCACTTTTTCCACATGCTCGTCATAGGTTTGAGGTCTAAATTTATAATTGCAGTGTGTCTTATGAAGGAGATATTGTTTCATTGTTTTGATGTCAATTGGAAGTCATAACAATTTTCAACATGTGCCATATCTGGTTGTTAGTTTTCCAACAGAATATACTCCCTGTTGTTGAGTTTCTGTAAACTTTGACTTAAATGCTTATAATAATTTTTAATTTCATGGGAGTATAATCAGGTTTTGGTCTTTAGCTGTTCTACTTTTTGAATAATAGGAAGTTTTTTGTGAAGAAACGAAACTAAGAATATAACTTTTACGTAAGAAGTGTAAGAATATAACTTGCACAGCTTATCAAAAAAATGGATTGCCAATCAGTTTACACGATCAATATGCATGCTTCTTTAATGCGTATTCATTCTTCAGGCACGTTATTTGGTTTGACCTTGGCAACTGCAGAACAATATCTTGTTCTCATGGTTGATTTTGCCCTTTTACTCAATTATGTTTTTTCGTGTATTGAATGTCTCCTGTTAACAGGTTCGATTTCTGACCAAAATATATCATCCTAACATAGACAAGGCAAGTTGTTCTTTCATTGCTTTTTCCAAATTGATTAAATCTCCTTGTGCCTATCTGTGAATAGAGAATTTCTTATTGCAGCTTGGAAGGATATGCCTTGATATTTTGAAAGATAAATGGAGTCCTGCCCTGCAAATCCGCACAGTCCTGCTGAGGTAAAGTTTTGGTGCTCCCACTATATACGTACGTGTTTGTTGACAACAAAATTTCTCTTAATCTAAATCATAACTGGGAAAAAATTGAAGTACAAGAGAATCATACCTAAACTCTGAATGCTGCTACTAACCCAGAACTATGTTGCTGTATATATTATTACATTGGATATTGACGTGTCTGTGAATAAACAAGGGAAGGTGGAAGAGTATTCTTAACACGGTGATGTTACTTTTAAGAGCAAATTTTGACTGATGACAATGATTGCATGATTCAGTATCCAAGCTCTTTTGAGTGCTCCGAACCCAGACGATCCACTTTCTGATAACATTGCAAAGCATTGGAAGGCGGATGAGACTGAAGCTGTTGAAACTGGTAACTCTTACTAAATACTAATATTCCATTAGGTGCAGTTCATTTACGCCTGCAACAGTTGTTTACCATGTGATTCATAAGAATTTTGTGCTTGGATTTAGCATATTGCTTTTCTTTTAAAAACCAAATTAGCAAGTGACGTTACATCTACCTTCATCAGATTATTCTGATGTAGTGCTTTCAACAGCACGGATTTCTAGTTCATGTATTCATTCTTTCCACTGATCATGGTTTGTTTGGAACCTTGTAGCGAAGGAATGGACCCGGTTATATGCAAGTGATGGGTGAAGGCTAGAGCTTGTTCGAGAATACTTCTCTACAAGTTTATGTTAAAAACACTAATTGATGTATGAACAGATGTGTAAAAAATGTTTCTCAAGCGGTCTGTTATTTGAATGTTCCACTTGTATCATCATTAATTCAAAGTGCATGCTTTTTAACAAATGAATAATGATCATAGGGAAAGAGCTTCAGCATCATTGTCTCCTACAAAAAAAATGTTACTTAAAAGACAGAAATACCCTTCCATTTGAACCAAATTTGCAGTTCCACCATTAAAACTCCCGCCAAATTGACAATCGAAACAGAAATAGAATCAGGGAAATCAAATTAAAAATCTAAAAGCAGACAAATCTCTAAAAACAAAACCAATGTGAAAAACACAATCACGAGTGCATCTCAATTCAAGCCAAGGAAAAAGTAACACCAACACGCTTGCTTCTCTTCCTCTTCGAAACCAACTCATTGGCCTTCTCATCACCAATCTCATCAGCTCCAGCGGCGCCATATAACGACGAAGTTGGAGCCAATTTGTTCGACCTCTTCTTCTTCGGCTTCGCGCCAACATCAAATCCAGCGTACAGCGACGTCGTAGAAGCAGAAACAGGAACATCTTGCTTCGACATTGAAACTTTGGAGGCAACAGAGAAAGCTTTTATGTTGTTGTTATCGTTGTTGTGATTAATATCCTCTGTGCCTTGGGCTTGGCGCGAGTTGAGGACTTTGATTGAAGTGACGCAGCACTCTTGCCAAGTGAGGTCGTTTAGGTCCTCCATCACCTGCTTCAGAGTCACGGACATAGCGGGGGAGATATTCTCCTTCAGCGTGGATCGCGATGGATTCATCAGATCGATTGTGCTCACCGCCTCGCTCAGCGCATTCTGTGCAAAGAATTTTTACAAACACGTAAGTAAGTAAACTCACAACTTATTTCATGTAGGAAAATACATTTTCTCGAGAAACAAACAGAAAATCGGTTTAGTTTCTCGTACCTTAGGAAGTCTGAGTCTCTTGAAACCGTGCATGGAGATGATCTACAAAATTGTGATTATTATTAATATTTTGAAGAAAAAAATAGATTAAAATTGAAGCTACATAACAAAATGTTAAAATCAGAACTAAATTTATAGCAATGAAAAGTGAACGGACCCGATTGAGAAACTCGACTTTGAGATCTGATTGCTTGCGAGAAGCATAAAATTCCAAGTACTTTTCCATGTACAATTTCTCGTTCTTTTCTTTCATTTTCACTTTCTTTTCTGTTGCTTGCTACTCACTCAACGTCTCCCTGTGAAGCAAGTAGCTGGCAGCGATCGATATATGTGTTTATAAAAGCAGAAAGAAATACACGCCAATGTGTTTGCTACGGTTTGTTAGCCGACGTGGCAGCACAGATCGTACAATCCATGAAAAATAATAAGGTAGGATGGAGGCGCACCACACCATCCGTGCGGCCATCCGTTCAATTTTGACATATGTGCATCAATTTTAAGTTTATGATAAGATCAGACGATAACAAAGTAGTGTTGAGACTTAAGAGAAGTAAAACAAGGAACTGCCACAAATAAACTGAAGCCAAAAGCTTATTGACAACATACAGGACGAAACTCACAACGCAACATTGATTAATTTTCTTTGGTTTGATCGTCGACACTGGGCTTTTTTTGTCACACACCTCTGGCTACGTACTCTCTCTTACAGTCCCCAAATTAATGAACTTAAAACTTGTATATAAACAAACCTCCCTCTTGAGTTTTCCCATCCCGAAATTAAAGCTTCAAACAAAATCACTAAATTAATAAATAAGCCATGGCAGCAGAGAAAGAAGGAGGCATTGTCAAGAAAGGCCATGAAGAAGGCCTGAAATTGGCGGTTTCTCTTCTCAAAAAATTTGAGCTCCCCGAAGGGCTGCTTCCCTTGGCCAACGTTGTCGAGGTCGGCTACGTGGAAAGCACGGGGTACATGTGGATTGTGCAGCAAAATAAAGTGGAGCACGAGTTCAAAATGATCAGCAAACTTGTGAGCTACGATACCGAAATTAATGGGTACATAGATAAGATGAAAATCAAGAAGCTCAGGGGAGTGAAGGCCAAAGAGCTGATGCTTTGGCCTCCGGTGAGTGAAATCAAAGTCGATGACCCACCAACCGGGAAGATTCACTTTAAAAGTCTTGCTGGAATCACCAAGACTTTCCCCGTCGAAGCATTTGCTGCTGGCCAGTGATTTGAATTTGGCTTCCTGATTGCAACTATTTCTAATTTAGTTGGTTGTGCTCGTGTGTGTGCATGCCTTGTTCTTGGATCATGATGAGGCCCCGTTCTGTATATTTCGGGCCGGCCTATTTTCAAGACTTAATTTCCTTTCCAGACTTAAGTGAGAATAAAAAAAATTGATGTGCTTTGAACTCTTCACAATTAGAGAAAGAGTTTTTCATAACCGGACCAAGGGCCTAGATGCCGGAAAAACTAACTATTAGCTAGTATTGCTAATTCGCTATCATATGGCTTTTGGTTGGACAAAAACTCATGCAAGTGTAAAATAAGCATATTCTTCCTTGGGCAAGAAATTAAAATATTTACGTCAATAATATAACATAAAGTTAGTCAATATTTACTGTAGACACCGATAATATAAAAATAATCAATTACGAGATAAAAATATAAAAATAGTCAATATTTACATGTCAATAATATAAAAGATAAGTCAGTATTTACATGCTGATAATATAAAGATAGTCAATATTTACATGCTAATAATATGAGAAAAAAAATAGTCAATGTTTGGTTGGTAATAAAATAAATATAATAAGCATATGTCTAGTTACAAAATTAGTTAAATCACGTGATATTCCGTATTGATTTGTTTAAGTGGAATGAATGTGATATTTTGAAAAAAAGAAAGAAAATTATCATTTGTATACCCTTAGTTTACTCAATTATCAAAAATACCACAACACTTTGAGAGTGTATTAATCGTCCCCTCTAAGTTGACAAAATGTATCAGCTGACCACCAAACTGTTAGTTGTCGTTTAAGTATGATGACGTCAGAAGGGTAATTTGGTATTTTCTATGATACAAGTAATAATTTAAGGGTATACAAGTGATAAAAAGAGAATTTAAGGGTATACAAGTGATAATTGTTAAGGGTAAAATCGTCAATTCACTATAACTCTGTTAACTTTCAAATGACAACTAACAGTTTGGTGGTCGGCTGATACATTTTGTCAATTAAGAGTGGACAATTGATACACCCTCAAAGTGTTGTAGTATTTTTTATAACAAAGCAAAAATAATGTATATGAATGATAATTTCCCAAAAAAAAAAGATACATAAACTAAAAATTTATTAATTTATTGATTAATTCTTTTTTCTAGTCCCAAAAGTATTAATTTATTTTGTTTTGCTATATACGAAGCCTTGGAAAAAAAGAGGAAACTTATAGCGTTAGAGAAGTAAAAGAAGGACAACCACAAACAAACCCATCACTAAGCTTTTTGTTACACATCTCTACGCGCTCTTAATCTACTAACTTATATATGAAGAAACCTCCCTCTTTAAGTTTTCGCTTCCGAAATTAAAGCTGCAAGAAAAGTCACCAAATAAATTTACAAGCCTTGGCAGCATAGATGGCAGCAGAGATGGCATCAGAGAAAGAAGGAGGCATCATCAAGAAAGGCCATGAAGAAGGCCTCAAATTGGCCGTTTCGCTTCTCAAAAAATTTGAACTCCCCGAAGGGCTGCTTCCCTTAGCCAATGTAATCGAAGTCGGCTATGTGGAAAGCACAGGGTACGTGTGGATCGTGCAGCAAACTAAAGTGGAGCATTTGTTCAAAATGATCGGCAAACTTGTGAGGTATGATACTGAAATTAGTTCGTACATAGAGAAGAAGAAGATCAAGAAGCTCAAGGGAGTGAAGGCCAAAGAGCTTATGCTCTGGCCAGCAGTGAATGAAGCCACGGTTGATGATCCACCAACTGGCAAGATTCACTTGAAAGGTCTTGCTGGAATCTCCAAAACTTTCCCTGTTGAAGCATTTGCTGCTGGCCAGTAACTTGCATTTCGATCCCGAGACATGGCAATTACTTCTAATTTAGTTGGATGTGTGTGTGTGTGTGTGTTCATTGTTCATGTGTTACAAGGATACGTTAGTTAAAATAAAAATTGTATGTGCTTTGAATTTATTTTTGATTTCTTCTTAAACATTATCACAAGCTGTTGGGTTCTATTGAGTACGTTGCTCGAAGATTTATGCTAAATAGATGCATAATCTACCCCTTATTTTATAAATAATTATAAAAGAGTGATTTTTAAATGTCTTTTAGATTTAAACTCTTTCACATGATTAGAAGAAGAGTACTTTACGATATGATCAATGATTTTGGATGATTTTTTTTTTTGAAAAAAAAAAATTATTAGCCCATACTAACTTAAGATATATTTGAGGTTAAGGTACTCTAACTTTAAATTTACAATGTAGAACTGGAGATTCATTAATTCCATAAGACCCTAATAGTACAGATTAAGAACAATAACTAATAAGTTGGAGCGTGCAACAAATTATATCACCATTTCTTTTCTTATAAATGCTTCTAACCCATATTTGTTATTCAATTACAATCGATGAAACATCTATTGGTTGAATTCAATTGTTATAAGAATTTATTTATAGTGGAGATGTTCCAAGTTCCAACACAATTAGACCTATTAAGACAAGAGAGGAACCAGGCTTTAAAATATTTTCTAAGACACGGTTTGAATTGATTGAGGTTTTTTATTGAACTCAGTTGCCATAAATATAATTAAAATTATGAACCAACCCGATATGGTCCAAATCTAATTTGGTTTAGCTTTTCGATTTTTTAACCTTTAAAATCTTTATTATTTCTAGTAATTCGATTTTGGGATTGACTTTTTATTTAAGCAATTAAACCAATTTATTTTTTCTTACTTTACAAACTGAACCTAGGGATGGTAATGGATTGGATCTGACCCAAGATCCACGTGATCCAAATCCAATCAGATCGGATTTTGGTCGGTTTAAAATGAATTTGGATCGGATTTGGATATCGATGTACGGATTTAAGACGGATTTATAGCAGGTCTGAATCTATCTTAATATCTAAATCCATATCCATATCCACTCATCTTTTAATTTTATTTTATTTTAAAAGTTTCTTAACAATTGTGGAATTATAATGATAATAAATTTTATTCATACATATTAGTGGTATTTACCATCCATTTAAACTCTTCAAACTTAAAGGTTAGTTTTGTAAATTTAAAAGTCAATCAGCCCCAAAGCATATATATGCAATATTCAAATTGTAAGTCAAGTAATATAACTTGGGTAATTTATTTTATTATATTGGCTAAATAATTTTTAAGGAATATAGTTATTCATATATTTAGTCAAATATGGTCATAATAAAAATGGTAAAGGACTTAATATAAATCATATTTAATTTATATGACATTATCTAATATTGTAAGAATGAGGGTAGGTGTGTCGTGGATATTAGAATGATGAAGGAGACAATAAAATATTAGATTGATCTTATTCTTGCAATTACTTTTGAATGATATTTTATTATCTTTCTTATTTATTGTTTTGGTATAAAAGTATAAGCTACAATATTTATTATATTTTTAAGAAAAATTATATAATTTATTTGTTATCAATACATTTTAGCCTTCAATTTTCATTCTAAAAAATTATTACTTTTTTATTACTGGTGTTTAGAATTCATGACGGATTTATAGCAGATTTGGATTTTTATTTTTTTCGAATTTGGAGCAGATATAAATATTTATTTATTTTTTGGATCTGAATATGAAGCGAAAAATATGGATTTATGACGGATCTGGAGCATATACGGATCTTGATTTTTATTATAGATTTAGATATGAACCAGAATAGATCCAACCCATATCTGCCCCATTGCCATCCCTACTGAACCACTTGTTCGGTTTGATTTTTTTAGGACCACATTTTATTTACCAACCCCTATCCATATAAGCCCCCTCTAGACTTTTGAAATTTTGTTTTCTAGAAGCCATATTCATGTTTAATGAGTTTTTATTTTATCTAAACACTATTCATGTTTGAGTGGAGCTTTTAAACACTCCTAAAAAATCCTTATAACACCCCTTTTGAATCTTATTTCCTCAAAAACCACATATTAATTTATAAAATACTAACTAACAAATTAAAATCAATTATCTCGTCATTAAATTTCACTCTAAAAAGTATAATTTTTTAACTTTTTATTTACAAATGCATACAATCCTAAAATCTTAAATTAGTGTTTTATCTTATTACATAATATATGTTTCCGTATCTAATTTTAAAAATTTCTAAAAAAAATTAAAAAATAAATATAAATACGAAATGGGTTAGGTGTAAAAAAATCATTAAAATAATAATTCAGTACAATATTTAATTGAGTTTTTATTCAAAACAAAGAATGAATTAATTTATTTTTGGTTATTTAGGTAATTTCTATCAAAAAGGATTTTATCATAAATTTTATAGGGATGTCAAAAGGCCTACTTTTCATATTTTATTAATGAGTGATGATATTCTATCTCACTAGTCCCTATTTTTCAATTTATCTTATTACTTTTCATAATTACCCTAATTAAATCAAAAGGTCATTATTTTATTTTATTCTCTCTATTTTCTCCCACTCTCTCTTTATTATAAATGTGTAACCTTCATCCCTACCACTTCATTAACAACAAGTTCATCATTATCGCCGCCACCACCGCCATGAACTATTTTCTTCACTATCAATTCATCACCTCCACCAGTACATGACTAGTTCCAATATTAGATTTTGTTAAAATTTATGAACAAGTAGTTTGTTTTGATATTATTGATGATATTGGTTTTGGATCTTTTGATTTTGTGTAAGAATGTAAGATTTTGTTTAATTTCATTATGGGATTAGAATTGGTATTCTATTCAAATTATGAATCAATTAAAAAGATAAGAGAGATGTGAGAGATGAGAAATTAATCTATTGAAAACTTCAGAGAGAAGAAAAAAAATATTTTTTTAATTGTTTTTACTTTTCAATAAGGGCAATTTGGGATTAATATTAATTGAAAAGTGGGGGGATGGTAAGATAATTCAAGGGGATTAAATATCACCACTTTTTATTAATAGACAAAAATGTCAATCTTAAATTATTAAAATTTCAAAAGTGCCATCCTACAAATCCAGCTTCTTCTTAACCAACCCATTTTACTTGGGATGCCATATCAAACCGGACCAAAGAAATGTGGTCTAGGTAATACTTGATTCGAGAATTATACTGAGGGAGACCTGAACTTCACTTAATAAACTCAGAATATTTGAATGGGAGAGAGATAATGTTCCAATTAGGGATCCTTAACCATATTAAAATCAGAGAAAATTTAAAAGATAAAAAAACACATATTTCAATACAGTATATTTTATTTTGTACTATATTAAAATCTATATTTTTTATCTTTTACCTTATCCACAACTTTAATATGGTATATATATATAATTAATATCTAATAAAGATATTTTTATTTTAACAAAATGAAGAATTATAAAACATAAAATTCAAAATTTTTACTAGACTTTTTACGCCTATGCCGGGTACTACAAAAATATGCCCACACCGGATCTCAGACTTGCCACACTCAAGACCGGCCCCATTTTTAACCATCCCTATTTTAACCCATCACATCCTTATTATCAATTTGCCCTCTTTCCAAACTAAAAGTCTAAAACTGTACTGTTTCCATATATATATATATATAAGATAATAATAAAACTATAAAAGTAAAGATAAAGCTAGGGTGCCGCTTCTTTTCTTCTAATAATTATTATGACTTTAGTATTTTAATTTTAACAGAAATTACATCAATTGGAATATCGAAAGAAATTTGTTGACGCATTATTTTATTTTTGAAAATTTTTATATTTATAAAATTATTTGTATTAGGCAGGCCCCCAAGTAAAATTTTTCTGGTCCGCCACTTAAAAAACGTCTGTAAAATCTTGGGGGGTCGCCGACTAGTTGAAGGAGATTATATATGATTTTAATAAAACAAGGTTACTATTTAGATCAGCCGGCATGACATGATGATGTACCCACCAACCAAAAGTTTGTGACAAAACCCTTGCGAGTGGTAGAATTTCGAGGAGAATCAAACAGAACAGAACGGTCATATCTACAAGTCGAACCCTGCACTCTCTGTCTCTGTGCCTTCCAACAGCAAAAGCACACTAGCACAGGCACAGTCACAGCACACCTATTTCCTGCACGTACTTACACACCGACACCGTACCATACTTTTACGAAACCCATCACCCTTGGATCTCTCAATGAATGTGTTCACTCTCACCAGTCACCACGGCCTGAAAGCTTTGCCCAGTAGTAACACAGTTCCAGTCCAGTCGCTACATTTTTGTTCTTTTCACATCAACTCAAATTTATTGCAACTGGGTGAAATGAATTTGTAAATTCTCCGAACACTGCTGTAGGTAAAATTGTTGAGGGTTTTATGCGCGCGCGCGTATGCTGCGAGTGTGTTTTCTTGGGTGACAAGGGGGCCTATGATTTATTTTTTAACACTTTTTCTAACTTTCCAGCTGGTGCCGTATTGGAGCTGCATCTACTGCCACTTCGGTAAAAGGAAACATCCAAAAAAAAAAAGCTAGCCCATTCATTCAGGAAAGTACCGTACTAAACCAACCAAACGGGGAGCAGAGCTAGAGTCACCAGCGGAAGTTTGTAAAAAGGGCTAGGAGCAAGATTTGCCTGTCCATGGGTTAAAAAATACTAGTTCTAAGAAGGGGTTATAAATTGTGAGAGATATCGACGTGCAAAAATGAGAGTTTTGGACTCCTTTTTTTGGGAATTATTGGGTCCATAAAAAGTTGTATTTGCACTTAGAATAGGAGGGACTTTAACTTCAAGAACAGGAGGAACTTTAAAAAAGAACGAAGATGGTGATGAATACAACTCCAGACAATATAATTTAATTGCACAGCATTTTCCAGCTTTTCTTGGAACACAAAAATGAGAAAGGCCTTATATGTGACAAAAAGTTTGCCTTTGAAAGGAGGACTAAACCAGAAAGCATAATTAATTCTGCAAATGTTAACTGAAGAAGCTATTTCCTCTGTATTGGTTCCCTGCCTTATAAAAAATTCTGAGAAAATTATATAGATGATTATTTCACAGGTAAAATTGATAATCCTAAGGACTAAATGATGATGGACAATTACCATCAAATATGTGGTGGCTCGAGCCATGACAGAACAAGAATCAAGATGTATTTTACTCTATAGACTATAACCTCTCACCGAGTCCTCCAAGAATTGGTGGCTTGGGTTGATCATCTCCTTCAACTTTTCTCCATTCTTGTATATCTTAAAAGCTGGCACAGTTCTTACACCCTCAGATTTTGCTATTGCCAAGCTCTCCTCCACATCCACCTGCAGTTGGTTGAATGACCACAAATTTTTATATGTCAATTTGTTAAAAGATTACATCCATCTTTGCATGTTATGGATGAAGACTAGTCCATAGAATGAAGTGGATTGATCTCATAATCAACTTTAGGTTGGTTGAGGACCATTAAATTGCCTACCTTAAAGAAATGCACATATGGGTATCGAACACAGAGCAGGTTTACGAATGGTGATATGTCTTCACACTTTTCACTGGATGCCTCTTTAAAATGAACTAATGAAACACCTGATATCAGTCATGACAAAGTTAAGATATGTACGTTGAAGAGCAAAAGAGAGATGAGACAGAACAATAGTCAAGAGAAACCCCACCGGGTGATGATATTGCAGCTTTGAACTTCTCTAGGCTTGAAATCTCCTCTACCTCACCGCTCATTTTCATATTATTTACAAACTCTCCGCGAGATTTCTTTAATGCAACTTGTGCATTGTGCAAAGATTCAGCAACTTCGTTGTCTCCTGGAAGTTCCCTCCTCAAGGCCTCGTAATCTCTCACAGCTTCTGACCATCGCCCAAGCTACAATACCCCACAACAAAATATCCAACAGTCAACTACAAAATTAAAAAGAAAGTATGTGTTCCATCAACTCAGAAATACATATAGGTGCACAAAAGCCTTATGCCGACTATTCACCTTTTCATTTGAGACAGCCCTGCGAAGAAGAGCCTTGGTGTAATTCGGTTGTATTCTGAGGGCTGCATTGCAGTCCTCTATGGAATTTTCCCATAATCCCATCTTAGACCAACAAATTGCTCTATTGCAATAGAGAATGGAGTTGTAACTATCATATTTGAGGCCTTCACCATAAGCTGAGCAGGCTTCGGAATATCTTCTAGAACTGAAAAGATTATTACCACGAGTACGAGCCCTTACCACCATTTTCACATTGGTTAACACTGATGCAATCTCTACATTACTGTAATCAAGAAGCCCAGCTTTCTCTGCTGATGAAACTGCATTCTCAAATCTGCAACACATCTACTATCCATTCTCACTCACCCCAAATAAATATAAATTTTTGAATTTGAACTTCATAGTCCAGAGCTCACCTTCCTAGTGCCATCTCAACCTGAGCTCGGATATATTGAACATAAGCTTCAGCAACCATACCAAAAAACTTGACTTGTGAGGGAGGAGAGTAGTGTTCAAATTTAGGCATGTTTGATAGGCAAGAATCTGCATCCTCATTTTGGTGGAGTTTCAAATGAGCTTCTGCTTTACAAGCAACAAGCTGTAAAATACCATCCAGAAAAGTTCAGGCCGTCTGAAGTTTACTTTTATATCAAGGAAAGCTAATAGAAGAAATTCAGGAGAAATGTTTGCACCTGAGGAGAGGAGTCAACTCCAATTGCTATGGCTGCATCAGTCTCCCTAAGTACAGTCTTCCAATCCCCAATCTTCCTGCTCTCGGCACATCGGTTTAGATGCTTCTCAAATGATTGCAACTTCAGAAATTCATTTGGATCTGGGTGATGCCCAGGAAAACAGAGGTGATGCCGAGCATTTTCAACCTCCCCTAATCTGAAGTGAAATCCAGTTGAAGTTGTGGATAAGCTATCATGGAAAATTCATTAATAAATAGCGAAAAGCAAGATGTTCTTGAAAAACCCATGAACCTAAATTGCATAGGTGTGTTATGATCAGTACAATTTAAATTGAATACTAAAAGATTATCAACTCTCAAATAAAACTTCAATCAAAGACAGGAACAACATAGAATGGTCAACCAATCTAAGCTAATAAAAGCAGACCAGTGAGAAAGAAACAAGAGATCTAACATCCTACATCACCAAAAAGATTAAAAAAAAAATTCAACAATTGAAGAGAATATTAAACAAAACCCAAAACCTCAGCAAATCAAAAACCAACCACACAAGGGACTAGTAGAACCCAATGAAACAGATCCAATTTATAGCAAAACGAACAGGAAATACAACATAAAGACAGAGAGTAATAAGTATTCACTTAACTTAATTACCTAAAATAAAGAGAAGCCAATCTCTGATGAGCCCTGTTATAACCAGGGTCCAACCTCACAGCCTCCTCGCAGTCAGACACAGCCTCAGTCAGCCTCCCCAAAGCCGTCAGAGTCGCCGCCCGGTTACTCCGATACGCAGCGTTTTCCGGCGACATGGATATAGCCTTATCATACAACTTCAGAGCCTCAACGAAATTCCCTTTTCTATACATCTCATTGCCAGCTCTCTTCACTTCCTCTGCATCCACTGCCACGTTACTCGTTTTTACATTATTGTTATTGTTATTGATATTACTGCTACAGCTACGCACAATACTGCCGTGTCCGTAGTTCCCAGTGCCCGTACCCAAAGTGTCCGTCCTGTTTGAAACGCGACACGTCATCCCAGTTTTGAGGATCTTCCCGGAGGGGCAAATGTTGCCACTTGGAAGCACGTTACTCGTGTTTGGATGCGAAGAAACTGAATGTGTTGCATTACCGTTACAGCTGCTGCTACCGTTGCTGGTAGTGCTGAAACTTGAGCCAGAGTAGATCAACGGAGGGCCAGCAGAGACTGATCTCCGATGACCCGGCTTCAAACTGCGTGGCAGCGTAGGGCCGGATCCAGAAAATCCCGGGAGCTCGCCGGAGTGGCTGCTGTTTTTGTCACTGTTAGGCAATTGGGCTGCGGTTGTTTTGCCTCCTGAAGCAGAACCAGAGGAGCTTGAACTGCTGCTGCTGCTTGATGTGGCCGCGGCTGCTGCACTATTTGCGCTACTGCTGGCTGAGCCGCCACGCGTCACTAGCGGTGAAACAGGCGAACCCAGATCGAGTTCTTTGAAATCCGGCTTGTTTTTGTCACTGTCGTTCAATGTGAGAGAGTCAAAGCCTGTGTGTAGTTTCTTCGAATGTGACATTGTCGTAAATCCACTTGAAAAAACTTGTTCTTTTTGTTATATCAAGAAGAAGAAGAAGAAGAAGAAGAAAATTCGTAAGAACAAAGAGTTTGCGAATGGAACATGAAGAGAAGGAGATGTGATGGGGATCTCGTGATTATTTAGAGAGAACCCAAAAAAAAAAAAAAAGAAGCAAAGGATGAATTAATGAATGTGAGTGAATAGTGGTATGAAATATATGATACTGATGAAGTGATGCTGATGATACCAAAGTGCTTTTAAGGAAAGAAAGAAACTGCTTTTAATTTTCTTTCCTTTGGGAAATTATAAAAAAAAAAAAAAGTTTGATCTTCACGAGACAAACAATTTTACAAACTCTTCTCTTCTCTCACTCTTCTTCTTCTTCTTCTTGTAGTTCTCTCCCAAGTCTCAAATGGTCTCCCTCTGATCTTCTCCACGGCTATCCCACATTTGTTTCTCTTCTTTATATATTTTATTCATTTATGGATAAAAATTTGACCAGCTTGTTATTTCTTTTTAACTTCTAAAATTCAGTCACTTACAATAGACAACTAACAATGGTGCAACGTGCAAATAATAAGTACTAACTTTGATCGGTGATTATTAGATTATAATAAAGGCTTACACGATTTTAAATACATGCATATAACTTTAAAAATTTTCGAGAGTTCGGATCAGAAGATGATAAACTAAAATTCATCGCACCTTAATCTCTTTTGCATACTTTAAAATTATTGTTTTTATTGTTTATTATTATATTATAAATTAAAATGTATTGAAATCAATTTTAATTTAACACTGCAACGATGAAAAGCTACATCGAAACTGAAAAAAAAAATTCTCACTTTGGAGGAATTTATTGAAAATTGTTCTTGCATGAAATGTTAAACACAAGATAAAACGGACTCTGAAATTAGAGTGAATTATTAGAGAGATTGAGTGATATTTGTTCTAAAAGTTTATGTATTTTTGGTACAATCTCAGCAATTTTTTTTTATTTATTTTTTTTAATGTTAGCCAGCAAATTACATTTGCATGAGACACCGTATTCATTTATTTTTTAAGGAAGAAATCTTACTCTCACACAACAAGGTGCCATGCGTCTTAAATTTTGTAAAAATTTAATAATGATATTAGAACAACAAAAATTTACAATAACTAATGATGTTATGATAACAGAAATTTACAATAAATTTACATTCTAACTTGTAGAGATATATTGTTGTTGATAATGAGTTTTAATAGGAAATTAATAATGAAAATGGATATTAATGAAAAGATGGTTAATTATGTCATCAAAATCTAGAATAAAAAGCCAGTAAATTAAATTTTATCTCAAAATTTGAGCTGGCTTTCGGGGCTTCTGTCAGAAGCTACCATTTATAAAATTAATAGCTTAATTATGTGGCTTACGTGTACTTCCCACAATTAACGTCTTTTTTTCCCTCCATTCCATATGTTCCGTACTGCCGGAGGCCTAGTAAGCCTAACGCCGTTTCCCCTCGTTCGCTCGGCTTAATTTAATAGTCCTCTACCAAATTTACCAAATTACTCATGAACTATCATTACTATTATTATTTTTAACACTATTGGTTTAGTTTACACTTCACTCTTCTTTGTTTGAATTTTTTTTATACATATACACACATACATACATACATACAAACATACATATATACATACATACATACATATACATATATATATATATATATATATATTAATTACATAAGACTATTACTCATATTACAACTCATATTATATGAGATTATAACTGATATTACTTAGATTTAAGAAATGAATTAAATCGAATCACTACCCTCACAATTATGAGGGAGTAACTTTAACCGAGTAGATTAGACTTTTTTATATTTATTTTTACTCATAAATACTCGTTTTCCTTTAATCGAAAGATTACGTTTTGGAAACTTCTCAATTTTTGTCCTTCAATAAAAAACTAGCTTGTATAAAGTGGTCCTCAAGTAGATATATACTGTGCAATTATGATCCTACTCCTCTACATCTATTCCTTGAAATAAAGAGCAAAATTTTGTCCTCAATTAGGTCAGCAATATGCAAATCCAATAATAAAGTCTTTGGTGGTACCAATGTTACTGCATCATTAAATTAAAGTTCATTAGCGTTCCTTCTTGTGTAAATACACACCTTTCATCAAATTCAAAATTATCATAAATGTATTGTGTATACATGACAAAATACACTTGGATGGTAATGTAACGATGTGGTGGTGGTGTTGTGTTATTTACTACTCATTGTGATAATTTATCAATAATTTTATGTGTGAAGAAATGTAAGTAAACGTCAGCGCGACGATGTTGATATATATTATCATTTAAGACTTTTTCCTAATGTCCCCACAATTGTTTACTAGTAATTATTATAATAATTATTTAGCATTTCTTGTAAAATTGTGGAAGAAAAACAATTATAAATAATATCACCAATAGCTTTTTATAATTGACTTGAAGGGAAGCCACCTAAGGAACCCGTGATATATTTAACAAATTCCTCAATTGTAGAATTAGCATGCATCACAACCACAAGCCCATCTTTGTCTTTCTAAAACATTTGCTTTACATAATGAGACATGCCCATCTTATTAGATTGCATAATACCCTACAACTCCAAGTTGGCTCCCGAGAAACACATGCAGACACAATTATTTTCAATCAATTTATTCATTGAAACCACATGCCTCTGCTTTGTAGACATATATATATATATGTGCACTTTCATTATACATTGTTTATCAATTCTGCAAATAATTTTGAGATCGACTAATTGACGTTATATTTTCGTTAATAACATTACTTAGGAAAGAAAATTCAGCCATATAACAAAATTGAAGTGGATCTTTAAAAGAAAAAATAAAAGGGCAGAGAGGGTGAAGATGTCAATTGGAAAATGAAAAGGGGGGATAAAATGGGAAAGAAAGAAAGAAGTGATGTGGAGACAGGGAGGCAGCTGGCCATGTGCAAGGTGCCGTGCCAGCTGGGCCTAAGCACCAGCGGCCCCCAGCTGAGCACATGACATCATCACATTTGACGCCGTTTGCCATTTGTTTGACGGAATATTTTCATCATTTTTCATGAATATTTCGTTTTTTTGGCTTTTTTGAAGCCGAGCCGGATATGATGTTGACTTCGGAGGAACAGCCATGCCTCGGCCTCCCATACCGCCTCTGGCTTTGGAATTTGGATGATTTTTACCATCATTAGTCGTCACTATGTCCTCTCGGGCTCCCGCTCTCATTTTTCCGGCTCGGCTATAATTAATTTTTAGTTAAGTTTTTAACCGTGACCCCTGAGTGTTTAATAAATCCCCTTAACCTTAATTAATTCACATGTCATCACTTTGTTTTCTCTATCTATCCAAATGATTTTTTTAATTAGCGCTAAAATATGTATCGTGGCCACTGACTACCACTCATAGGCAATTACCCTTAAAATACACTAGTTTTAAAATATTTATATAGTGCAAGAAATTATGAAAAATATTTTGTTGTTCAAATTATTTTGATTTAAACGATAATCCCAATTTTCCCCCTTTTAAATCAAAATCCAATATTCTAATTTTTTAAATATTACATTAATTAAACAATATTTGAAATAAAAAAATTTATCTGAAATCTCGTAAGTAATTCTATTATGATGTTGCTCAAATATTTTAGTCAGAGCTACTCGAAACATTTTTCAATGCTAAGATAACTCAAATTCTTTCCCATTAACATGCGAAAAATATTTAAGTTTATGTTTTTTGTTTAATTAAGAATTATCATCTAATAGAAAAACGCTGCAAGAGACATAGCATCTTGTAGTTTTGTACTTATAATATTTTTTTAGTATCTATTTATTTATACAGGTGTTTGTATTATTTGTCTTTTTAGATTGGATCGACATATCAAATTGTGAGCATAACTCATTAACATTACAAAAAGAAAAAAACAAGGATCCACTCTCTTCTTGGACTTCATTTACGAGGATGTGCGAAAAATCACATTTTATCGCCCTCCATTTATAGCCCTTTCTCGTTCGTCTTTTTATTAATTGTTGAATATTTTGATAATCTTTAAATGAAATCACGTATGAGGAACACTCCTTACGAATTTTTTCACCCAGCAGAATGATTGCGATTTGCTTTCTCGGTTGAAAAGTCAAAAAGTTTTTTAAGATAATAATTCTTTACTCTTCCTTTTCCTCTCACAAGCTTACTTGGTCATCAAGAATATTTTCCTTTTTTAAGATAATAATTCTTTTAACAAACTATTGCACCGGCGCGGTGGCTTGCGGTGGTGCGGCATCTGCTGGTGTAATGTGGGCTCTGGAGGGAAAACGGCGGCGGTGACAACTTAGGGTTTCCCCGACAGTGGCAAGTTAATTAATTATACATCTAAAAGTTTAAGTTGATTAGAAAGTATCTAACTTGAGTATTAAAGATTATTTTTAACAATATCGAACTTAAATTATGCATGCTAGTTGATTCACGGGATCCTCTTTAAATTGTATAAGGAGATCTTTGGTTGAATTCGCATCACACACACGAGAAAGATTTTATACAATTGAAGCAGACCTTAAATTTGTATCTATTTTTTTTAATCTAACAAGGCTATATCTCTAATAGTATCATCTTCACTTTTTAAACTTAATCTAATTGCAGCAAATTGAATATATAAACAAGTGGGGACGATTCATTTAGATCTCGATTAAACGAATCAAATTACATCTAAATAACGCGTTTTAATACATATATGAAAAATGGCACATAAAAAATAATTGCCCCCACCACCACAAAAAAAAAAAAAAAATTACCATCCTTTAAGTGCATGGCTTTTGGGATCATTAAAGCCCTAAAAATTAATTTAAGCATTTGTTTTTCTCGAAAGACTAATTTAAGCATCTTAATTGATTGTAGGCGCTCGGTGCAACCATAATTAAAGTGATTGTGTCATCAACTTG
Source organism: Citrus australasica (assembly GCA_029618585.1). Classification (NCBI taxonomy): domain Eukaryota; kingdom Viridiplantae; phylum Streptophyta; class Magnoliopsida; order Sapindales; family Rutaceae; genus Citrus; species Citrus australasica. The sequence continues at coordinate 7,060,396 of JARCIV010000002.1, read as the reverse complement.
CAGCAAGCCAGCTGCGCTTTACTCCAGTGTATTGACAATTAAAAGAACTCAAATTATATATTATCAATTCATTTTCCAAAAATGGAAAGTAATTAGCAGAAAATGACGGTGTCCTTTCCTTTATGTGAATATAATATGTATTGATCTAGTAAACTTCTGCAAAAGGTGCCCAAGAAGACAAAATGAGTAACTTTGACAATTGTGAACCTTCGATGGGAAAATTAATTAACTTCTATTTTTAGCATTGGATCTACACTAGATGTGAAACTAGACAAGTTTGTTTTTCTTATTTGAGAAATTATCATTCATATAGCCTATATTTACTATATTATCAAAAATATTACAACACTTTAAGGATGTATCAATCATCCACCCTTAGTTAACAAAATGTATCAGCCGACCACCAAATCATTAGTTGACGTTTGAAAGTTAACGGAGCCGACCACCAAATCATTAGTTGACGTTTGAAAGTTAACGGAGTTACAGTGATTTGACGATTTTATCCTTAAAAATTATTACTTGTATACCCTTAAAATCTCTTTTTATCACTTGTTTATCCTTAAATGATCACTTGTATCATATGAAAAGACCAAATTACCCTTATGACGTCATCATACTTAAACTGCAACTAACAGTTTGGTGGTCAACTGATACATTTTGTCAACTTAGGGTGGACGATTGATACACCCTTAAAGTGTTGTAGTATTTTTGATAATGGAGTAAACTAAGGGTATACAAATAATAATTTCCCTTCTTATTTTTCCAATTTTCGGAATAGATTAATGTTTTATTCTTATTATTAATCATTATGTTATTGTTAAATAAAATTTTATCAATGTATTTTTATTTTTCGGTTTAATATTTATTAGATGATGAAAGCAACACTATCATGGCATACAAATACATAAAATTTCATACTTGGTGGATCCACAAAGCATTTCTTAAGAAAATTGAGCTTAGATTATTATTATTATTATTATTATTATTATTATTATTAGAAGATTCGTTAGTTGTGCTATATGGGACATAATGTTTCCCATTTACGATCTTGAAAGATTGTGAGGGTCCTATGTGACAATTTTTATTAAGATAAAAGTGATCTTTTATGATTCTCAATATTTGATATTTTTACGAATAAGGAATACTTAGGATTGCTTAAGGTGAAAAAGTTTGATTATGGAATCCTTGTACTGAGTAATTTTAGATAAATAGGCCTGTATTATACCCGGTTCATCAAATATTTTTAAATTATATTATATTGAGTTCTTCTTTCATGTAGACTCCCTCATTTTTTTTCAATGGTTTGGACATACTATTAAATCATATAATTTAATAGAATCAGTTTCATGTGTGGTTTAATAGAGTAATGGGTTGTTTGTTTTGATATTTCGGCTTGTTTATTTTTGTATCTCAAGTATAATTGTAAGACATTTTATTTGAATGAAAAAAATAAACTTTCTAAACTTTTATCTGAATGATAAAATATTTTAATGGAAAAGTAATTTCTTTTCTCACAAATACCCTTATTTACTATATTTATTTCATACTTATCTATTAGATGTCATATTTGAATTTTTCTTGATTTGAAATTTTACTTAGTATAAATATTATTTTATAATTAGATAACAACATTTTTATGCATAAATATTATTATTTTATAGTTAGATAACAACTTTTTTATGCATAAATATTATGTTAAATTATAAAAAAACAAACATCTTATTCTAGTATATACATTTAGACCTATTTAGATTTTAGATAAAAAAAATTACTACCTAAATGTTAAATTAACTATAAAACTATATGCTTTGATAGCTTGTCTGCATAAGAACGCCCACACATCAATATTTATATATGTTATATTTTCTCAATATGTAGTCCATGTTAGAAATTATATTTGCTGAGTAGGTGAGAACTGAAGATCATATAGTGAGAACTGAAGATCATATACAAGGGTTAATTATGAAATTGAGAATAAAAAATGCTTAATTATTATTTTTAAATAAATCATAAGCATCACCCCCATTGATAAATGGGTCGGTTTAGTTGGCACGTTTTAAAGTAAACATGAATTTGAAGCTACATTCTTTTTTTTAGCTACATATTTTCACTCTTCAATTGTTTCCATATTAAGCACCTATTCATTCTACGACGGAATTTCATATTTGTGGATTATTTTGGTAGCACATGCCACTGAAGATGTAGGAAAAAAAAGAGAAAAAAACAAAAGAACTTTTCTTTGTTGTGCTAAATGCAATCATACAAAACAGTAACAAGACAACCAATATGAACTTGAACTTCCAGAGTGTTTTTTTTTTGGGTTACTTTTGTATATATATATATATATATAATTCGAAATAAAGAAGCTGCAGCTTGGAATTATCATAAGTATTGGAGCATGGCCAGCATTAGCATGTTCGCAAAAGCCCAAAAATAGGCACAAAATTGAAAGAAGATGCCATGGATTTTCGTTGAGAAAGAGACTCTACACTGCAATGGGATGAAGCTCGCACATGTCATGCATGTGGTTCAAATCATTGTGATCGTATTGGAAGGTCATAGCCGGAGCCACTTGTGAGTTTATTTATTTATTAATTTATTTTGTCTCCATTTTGAATTCCTGAATAATCAAATGATTAAATAGTGGGACTCATTTCAGAAGTAGCTTCGTATATCAATTTAGGACCCAGCAGGCGGATAGAAAATATTAAGTGAATTGGAATTTAGCCATTTTATTTAAGATTGTAATAAATTTATTTATTTATTCAAGACTTTTCATTCTCAACAGACGATTGTAATCTATCTAACAGACAATGCTAAACAGAATGCCCACCATGCTGCCCAGATGGATAAATCGGCACGTACGAGAATGTGATATGCCAGCTCGATTTGGTGTTGTGGCCTAAAAGTTATGGCGGTAAAAAAAATTCTAATTATAAAATAAAAGTTTATCATAATAATATATATAACTAATTATTTTGAAGAATCAATCATATAAATTTTTTACCAAACAGTAAAATAAAATCATATATTTACTTTTAAACTGTGGTCGTATGTATTTATTAAACACTTTAGAACTCTAAAAGGAACCTCAAACTATAGTGTATTGTCACAACTATCAAGTCCATAAACTGTATGGTATTGATAAATTGGTTTTTCAACCTAAAGCAATACCAATTGTGATAAATTGCTGCAGAGCAACGAAGCCCCCCTGATTAAGTGACAGAATTCAAAAACCAAGATGATACCTCAACATTCCAATTTGTTCTGGCAGTGAGAATGACTAGAGTTTTTATTTTCAAGAGAGAGAGCACTCATTCCCCACCAAATTCCTTGAAAAATAAGATCAACAAGCATCTAGTTTCATAATCAGTAATAATAATTTGAATCCAACTACGAATCCTAAGCTTGTTTTGAAACCAAGCAGACATCCCATAGGGAGGCCCATTATATAGTAACAGGCTAAGTTAACATAGGCAACTATAGCTTGCCATCCACTCCCAATGGCCACAACTGAAAAATACAGAAGGAATGGAAAAGCTTAAACCTACGTCAAGATGAAGCATAACTTTCCATCATCACGTATCACATTACCTGAAAGTATAGGTTGAATGCCGTTGAGAAAAACAGAGATGGCAAGCGAAGGTATCTGGAAACAGCTTGGACAACCTTGGAATCACTCGCGAAGGGTTTACTTAAATCAGCTCGGAAGATCAAAACAACTGCACTGAGGACCACGCTGATGAAGATGCTATTTGCGTTCACTACCAAAACTGAAAATTTTGCAGCTTTTGGGTGAGCTGCTCCGAGTTCATTACTCACTCGAATGCAGCAATCAGTTTGAAGAATATTAACATTACACTTTCAGAGAGAAACCAAACTACTAGAATATCAAAATTTGCAGCAATATAACTAACCTGGCTGCTGCAGATAAGCCCAACATAACATTTATGTCCCAGTTGAGGTAATTCATAATGAAATTAATGAACCCATGTCAGTATCAAAAGTTTGCTATCTGTAAAATGCAAATGTTGAAGAATAAGGGATGGATGAAAATACCGAACACTGACGGAGTCCAGTAAGATTGTCGGATTAGGAAGGAGTCCTGATATAGGTGCCAGTCCTTGATTGTACCAAATCTCCAAACTAAATCAATGAATATATAAATTAATATCAGAACTATATAAGATATGCAAGATCAATCATCATGATAAAGTCACAGCAACTCCCATGACACTGCTATTATAAAATGCCAGGCCAGATATTATGCAGGTCAATTATTTTGACGGGTTAAATCTCTTGGAATGCTATAAGAGGGTCTGGAGTTTGTAATTCCCTCATATATATATATATATATATATACACAGATAACGTCAAAGGAGGGAGAATTTGTACAAACCAAAGCATGAGAGTAGAAGCAACAATAAGCTTGATGTAAGTCCAAATACCTGTAAGTGCTTTGATAGATAACCATTGATGATGAGAAGAAGCCACCAAGAGACCCAGAAGGGCAAGATTGAAGACATAAACATCAATCCAAGTCAAAAGAATGTAAAGCAGAAACACCCTCACAACCATATACGCCAAAGGATTTACAATTTCTGTGCATTGGGCAACTCAGTGCAAACGCATATATTTGAGGGATCGAACCGCGGGAGAAAATTTGGCCTTTCTCTGCTATGCTTTCAGATTGACCCATTGCTCGAGGAGCTGGACCTGAGTACCGACATACGAAAGTGAGAATTACAGCTGCTCCCGAATGCACTATCATTGCTCTTTGGCAGATGACGCCCATTGCTGCATATTTCTTTGCTTCATAAGCGTGGCCACAGAGAGTTTGCACAGCGCTAGCCATACCCAACTGTTAAACAAGTAATAAGTTTGTATAGTCAAAATAACCAATATATTAATGACATTATGAAAAATAAAAAAGTTACCTAGCAAATTAAGACATGATATACTTGCGTTTGAAAGTGCAAAGTGCTTGTGGAAGAAGCACTTATGATTGATGTTACTTCTAATAAAGTTACAGAAGCAAATGTATTACGGATACTATGATTCCATGGGAGAGACCCTGAATCCCCACACTAGCTGTGGAAGCGCCAGCAAGCTCTAAAGCACTCAAGTGACAAGTAAACATCAATGTGACAAAAGTAAGCATGTAATTGAAAATGGAAACAGCAAATACAAGCCCCTGAAAGGAGCAGAGCAGACTCCACTCCCACCCAAAAAGTCGAGGCCACCACCGAAATGCCATCCGTTGACGTCCCAAATACTCCTCAATCACATCAGATGGTAAGCCGGATAATATCCTGTTGGCTGTTGCTGGCATGCGAGTAGTCCAGCCTCCGTGACAACCGTTTTTCATGATCAGCAGTGCCCATAATATTAATTAATTACGGCACCCTTTTCGACCACTCAGTGAAATTATTGACTGAAACTTAGAAGTGATCTGGTTTTGTTTCACAATGTTCTTGTCTTCTGTTGGGGTTTTTAAGAGACAATGTTGAGAAAGAGACAGATGCTTTGGTTGTTTAGTGGGTATGTTTAGGATTGCATTACATTCTCAAGAAATCACTTCCATATTACGGAACAATCCCTTTGTGTGGTCATATTTTACAATATTTAAAATAGTCAGGCGAAAAAAGAAAATTGTTATAATGTAATGAATGGGACCGAATTCTTTGCCACAGGCAGCGGTCTATGAGGAGGGCTGCTCAAAAGGTTGCAGCTAGTAGTATCGAAGAGATGGCATAAACATTTGAACCTTGGTCATGATATTTGCAAAAGGGCTGAATCTAGTACGTGAAGATTCGGATTATAACCGTAAGATGCAATATTGGAGTAAACCTAAATTTTCATCCTCAAAAGAAGATTGTAATATTGGCCAATGCTAAATAGAAAGCCAGCCGTGCGGCCTAGATGGATAACTCAGTTCTGTGACTTCCTGTAAATACATTGTTTCAGGCTTTTTATTTTTTTTCAGTATAAAAGAAAAAAATAAATCCGGTTGATTTGCCATAGTCTCCATTATCTGTATGTATAACTCTTTAAAATTGAAGTTTGGTTATAAAATAAAAGTTGATAATAATTTTTGATAACTTTGGATTCATATGCTTATTTTTCAAAACTTTTGTGTCGAGTCTGCATTTACACAGTACAATACTAGGATTTTATTACATATATCCTTTTATTCAGTATTTAGTTTCAGCACTAAATCTCTTTTATTTAAAATAAGATTTTTTTTTTCAAATTTATTTATCAGCTCAAGCCTCAATGGTCATTCCACTTGGGTGAGCACCTCGATTAAATTAACCGCAATATGAACTATAGACCAATCAGCCAACACAAATCAAGCTTTATACGCATGACAAGAGGAATTAATTATCCAATTAACAAGTAGTTACAACAAGAGCAAGCGACGGGATAGATGACAAAAAGGAATTATTCCAAAGTACGTAATAGGATCATCGGTACTGGATCACTCACCGATTTGCCTCACTAAATCCTCTGAGGCCTTGGCTTAATTCTTCTCATCTTTTTGGCATCGTGTCTCTCGAACATCATCATCATCAGCCACCGTGGCTTTCCTGTTGAGAACGCAAGGTATCCCAACGACAATCCCCAAATGACTCCACATCCGTAACCCATGACAACAATTTTCCAATCAAACCAGGCCCAGCTGCTCGAAGTATCATCTTCTTCAGGCATTGGTGCTGGTGGTACATCATAATTGCTACATTGTTGTGTCAGCGCAAATCCACATAACCCCAAGTTCCCAATAAAAGAATCATTCTGAAACGAAGCGAACTGTTTCCCCTGAGGTATTGGTCCTACTAGCTGATTAAACGAAAGGTTCAATACTGAAAGAGCCGTCAGACTTGTCAACTCCACAGGAATCTCCCCTGCAAGCCAGTTCGATGAGAGGTCTAGTGATTCAAGCTGTGTCAAATTTCCCAACGACAATGGAATCTGACCTCTCAGGATGTTGTGGGAAAGGTTGAGCAATTTGAGCGAGGAAAGTTTTCCAACTTCTTTTGGGATCATTCCTTCAAACCGGTTGTTCGACAAATCAATGGTTGTAAAAATATTTAGAACTCTCTCCATCTCAAGGTCAACTCCTTTATAGGTCAAAATCATGGAGTAGTATTGATCGTAGCCAGCTGAATTCATATAATCAAGATCAATATCATCATTGTCTCCATGCATCATAGCTTTTAAACTTTGGAAATATCTTGCCGGCAGAAGGCCTGTGAATCCGTTGCGAGAGATATCAATTATTCTCAACTCAGGGAAAGGCCTTTTTATACTGGGGACGTTGTTGTATATGGGACCATGGAAACTGTTTGATCGCAGGACAAGAACTTGTAACCGGGGAAGTGTTGCTGTCCAATATGGAAATGCATCGTTAATCTTGTTATTCCCCACATCTAAAATTTCCAAGTCGCCACAGTTTGCCAAAGATGGTGGTAATTTTCCCTCTAATTCATTGTCATTCAGGTTAAGGGCCACCAAGTCGTAGCACTTTGAAAATATTTGAGGAATGCTGCCGCGGAATTGGTTCTTCCTCAAATCCAACAAAGAGAGAGAATCAAAGTTTGCTAGACATTGTGGAATCATCCCGCTCAAGCTGTTATTGGACAAGTTAAGATATTCAATAGTGCTCAAATTGCAAATTGATGAAGGGAACTCTCCTGTCAATTTATTGTCTGAAACTGAAAGGAATCGTATGCTAGATGACAGAATGAATGGTAGCCTCTGGAGCAAGTTAGACTGAACGTCAAGACGCTGTAACTCCACAGATGAGATTCTCTCCACACTTGTTAGAAAATTGTGAGATAGATTCAGAAAATTCAAATACGGCCACTGATCTAGTTGGAAGATCTGGGCAGTAAGTTTATTGTTAGAAAGGTCTAACACCACTAAATTTTCTGAGGTTCTTAAGAAATCTGGAAACTGAGACACGTTACAAGAAGAGAATTTGAACACCTCAAGCTTGGATAAAGTAAAGTTTACAGTTCCGGGGGTTGTTAGTGACAGGAGATTGTTGTTTGAAAGATCAACATATTCAAGATTCTTGAGATTTGAAAACATGTCTGCTTTCATTGTGCCACTCAAGCTATTTGATGAAAAATCAAGTGAAGTGAGATCCGGAAGTTCGAATGTTAAATTTGGACTTGAACTAGACTGCTGGAACTGGTCAAAAGTACCTATGTATTTGTTGTCATGAAGGTCTAAATTTATTAAAGACGACAGATTGAACAACCAAGATGGAATTCTTCCATCTAGAAAATTACCTCCTAATTTCAGATGTGAAAGAGGGAGACAGCTTGCATGACAAGGAAGTTGACCCACGAATTGATTACCGGACAATTCTAGAAGAGAAAGTTGTGTCAAATTGAATGCTGATAATGGCAACTGACCAGTGAAATTTAAATAGGCAAGAGAGATTCTAGTTAGTTTGCTGAGGTTACCAAAAACATCCGGAAACTCCCCTGAAAACTGATTGGCCTCAAGATTTAACACAGTGAGCTGTTTAAGGTTAGATAGAGATGCTGGGACTTGGCCTGAGAAGAAGTTGGCTTTGAAAGCCAAGTAAGTGATTTCTGTGAGATTCCAAAATGAATTCGGAATCAAGCCGTCAAAGTAGCATGCATAAAGATCAAGAAATTTCAAGTCTCTGAGATTGCCAATTGTGTCCGGTATTTTTCCTGAGAACTTTGTGATTGAGAGGTCCAAGATTCTAAGGGGACTGCTCCAGTTAGACTTGGGTAAATTGCCTGTAAGAAGTCTATTGTCCGATAAAGTTAGTTGCCGGAGGAAAGGAAAGTGAAAAATATCAATAGGAAACTCGCCTCGGAGAAAACAATTACCAAGACTGAGAGATATCAAAGAAGCAGAAGACAGGTTCAACAATGAACGGGGGACAACTGAAAACATTTGCACATTGTCAAGAAGAAGATATCTCAACTCTGTTAGATTTTTTGCGAGATTATTAAAAGTGTGTTGCTCAAATTTCGTTCTAGGAATATCACTAGACAAATCAAGTGCAACCAGCTTCGACAGACGAGAAATTTGTGAAGGAAAAATGCCAGAGAAATATGAAAAGGAAAGGTTAAGATGTGTTAATTTTGTGAACTGACCAAAGTTGGATGAGATTTTGGTTCCGTTGAAATCATTGCAAGCAAGGTTGAGTTTCTGAAGATGATGGAGAAGGAAGAGAGTGCTGTTGGGATGAAGAGTGCCAAGAAGCCAGCTTGAACTGAGGTCAAGGCCAATTACTTGGCCAGTCATCTCATCACAGGTTATGCCATCCCATGAACAACAATCACCATCTTTATTCCAGGACTTTGTCTTAGGGTAAGTAACAGCAGCATCGCAATGACTAGAAGCAGAAGCATCCATTGAAATTGTGTTCTTAAATTGGAGCAAGGCAAAGCTTTCCTCGGGAGAGCAGAGCTTCACTGATGACACAGAAAAAATAACTCGAAAATGCAATAACATGATGCAAAGTTGGCGATACCCACACATATTTTTCTTTTACAGGTAGGAGTTGCAAGCTAGATCACTGAGCGTTGACACCATTAGACGACCACCTTAGTCTGTAATTTATAATGATTCTGCACTTTAATCCAAACCCCCTTTTTTTTCATATGTGTTATTTAATTCTTATGAATTGGTCTTTTAGTAAAAGACTATTTGATAATTAATGGTTGATATGAAAGAGTCATTGCTGTAAATTGCCGTCCGCACATCATCTCTCTGCTAATAGTTCTGATTGGAGAGACCTCTTTTTTTGGAGTTCGGCAATAGCAGCAAAATTAACTACTTACGAGTGTGTATGAAATTGTGGTCTCTGACAATTATGAGAGGAATCAAGTACTTGAAGTATTTACTAAGTAGCTTCCGTGCCTATAAAGTTTGGGTACTTTAATTTGTTTCAGAAAATGATTGACTTGTCTCTCGCCTTGCCGTCCACTCATGACAGCGCGAAAATTACCAATCACAGTATTATAAAAGAATTCTGAATCTCTGATAGATGGAAAATCAATTTTACAATTTTATTGGTTTATTCATTTGTTTGCTTTTTCTGTTGAAGATATGTGGGAAAGTTATAAAGTTCAAGTAAGAGTCAATGGGAATATTGGATGCCGGCAATTCCTACGGTCAACAAATGGGACACGTACTGTAAAATATCGCGAAAGCAACATTGTTTACTCAAAAGTTAAATAATGTAAATGCAGAGATTACTGATAATTAGTTGCCCTTGCCTTGTTGCTTCTCCTGCAAAAGTATGAAAAATTTACTTTAGCTTCAATTTTTTTTTTAATTTTTAAACAAAAATAGGGTGGGTTTACACCAATAGTTGGTGGAAATATCTCAACCCATATATATTTTATATAATTAATTTGATTGGAGCAAGTTTATTGAAGTTGATGTGTACATCACAATCAAACATATACAGATCAGTGGCGGACTTACAGCTGGTCTAGTCCAGAAAAAAATCATTTAAACTCCTTGTCTTTAGATTAATTTTATATAAAAATAGAGTTTTTATTTTATTTTTATATAAGTCCTTAATTCAGTTGCTTTTATGTTTTCATCAAATTTCATAAAACAATAGAGTTTTTACTTTATTTTTAAATATATCCCTAATTCAATTATATTTTTTTTATTAGTGGCTTATTTTATAAAGTGATTAAATTATATACTTATTGAATAGAATGAAAACATTAGGGGTCTAAAATGTTATTACTACTTTAATTTGTTTTTAAAATTTTAATTTAAAAAAGTATGTCAATGTAATATAACATTGTCACTAGTATTAAAAATAGTAAAAAGATATATAATAAAAATTATTAACAATTTCATAAAATTTTTATGTGAATATTGAGATTTTATTTATTAGTTACATTAACTAAGATGATAAGTTATAAAATAAAATTTGAGTATTTTGATATGATTTTTTAAAGTGAGTCAGAGTGTCTGGCAAAGAAATAATTGCGCACAAATACCTTTTTTACTACGTTAGAGTTTAGTTTATTATTGAAACTCTTGACAACTAATATTTTTATAATTTAAAAAGATAAATAAATTTTAATTGTTTAATTTATTTAAGCTTGGTAATTAAGTACTTTTCAAACATAAAGTTCTATTTGTAATATTTTAATTGATTATAATTACATGTATTGATTTATTCAAACTTGAAATTCTTAATTGATTTATTAATTCTTATATAATTAGATGTTAATATATGTTGCAATGTTATATTCCATAATTAAAAAATAGTATTTTTATATTTGAATTATCTTTTGTTTTCTAGTCTTTTGTATACTTATTTTTATTTAAAGTACATATTTATAGAGTTTTTTGTATCCCTTTATTTAATGTACTTTTTTTATTTATAAATATTTATGTTAACTCTAAAATATAAAATTTTTAATTTAGTCCGGGATAATATGAAATTCTGGGTCCGTCCCTGATACATATTACCTTAAATTAAGTTAATTATATTATAACCTAAATTTTTATCTTCATTAATTTTGACGGAATATCTATTCTACCACATTAATAAGTGGAATAGACATCCATACCCAATTATGTAATTGAGTGGGAAAAAAAAAATCAAACTTTACACTGAAGGCACAGGGGTTGCCACCGTCACCAAATATTTGGACCATAATGAGTGGACAAAAGTTGAACCTAATTTTGTATTGTACCGTATAGACAAAGAAAAGTAAAGAATGTCCTGGTTACATGGATATGGAAAGATTTTCTTCCTTTTGAACAGTATGAATTATGATATGATTAGGTGAAGTTTAGACTTTGAAGTCTTTGACTACCACTTGTACTCCACAACACATACCGGCACATTTCTTCTAATCTTTCTACTTCCGTAGATACTAATGACCAACACACTGGAGAGCAGTCTCAGATCTGAGTTCTGTACTTCATAATGTGTTAGTTAGTTAACAAGATAACTGTCGAACTAGCATAAGTACCTGCTGCAGCCACGCCGAAGCTGAGTCTTTAGGCTGTCTTTGTGCTCATCTGCTACAAATCTCAATACCCATTAGCTTAAAGTTTGCATTTTTGACCTGTATTACTTGGATGCTAGCCATGGATCCTTACTTTTGGAGTTCATGTAGAAATGACAATGGTGTTGAGATTTTGACCGATGAGTTTGTCGTGAATAATGGCTTTCAAGGGAAATCAAGAAACGGGTCATCTTCGCATTCATCATTGGTTTTGGATAGTGAAAGGGGAGAGCTTGTGGAGGCTAATGTGAAACTGCAGAGGAAAGGGGTCTCAGAGGACAGAAGTGTTGCGGCTTTGAAGAATCATATTGAGGCTGAGAGGAACCGAAGAAAGAGGATTAATGGGCATCTTGATACTCTCAGGAGCTTAATACCCGGTGCTACAAAGGTAATGATGGTTGTTTGATTAGTTTCATTCGAGTTTAAATTGGTCTGGTGATGTTAGTTTCTTGAAATTTTGGGATTAGGCTTTGTGATAATTGGTGTTTGGTGGTCTTTTAAAAGATTGGTGTGGTTGGTTTACTATTTTTGTGTTAATGAAGAAACATGGGTGATTGACTTGTGGTGGTATTCATTCCAGTTACCATTTTTCGATGTTCTAGCATACAAGATCCTCTGTGATTATTTAGCTTGAGGTTAATAGAAATTGGCATGGGTTTCGCAGTTAGTTGCTGTAATTAGCTCTTTTTGAGAGTTCAAATAATTTGAGTGCTAAGAGTGGTACGATAAAAAGATCATGATCCATAACTGGACTTGTTTAAGTTGAAAGTGCTAGGTTGCAATATGCTCTCTGATTCACTATTTCTTAGTGTGGTGAGTGTTTGCCGTTGTGGATACTTACAAGCCCGGTACTGGCATTATGCTGATGTTACCATATGTGTTTGACTTTGAATTTCTGGAGGCTGTAACTGAGATTGAGATTGAGTTGCATGTTATTGTCATTTAAACCACTGGATATTGCAGATTTCCAACTATTTTATGTCGATAGATATTGGTCAGGTGAAATTGACTATTTGTACTCTCAGATGGACAAAGCAACATTGCTGACTGAAGTTATTAGTCAGTTAAAAGAGCTGGACAAGAATGCCACGGAAGCTACTGAAGGATTTCTCATACCAACAGACATTGATGAAGTAAAAGTTGAACAGCAGGAAGATGGATTGGATGGAGCTCCTTATTCAATTAAGGCATCCCTGTGTTGCAATTATAAACCAGGACTGCTGTCTGATTTAAGAAGAGTACTCGAAGCCCTCCATCTGTCAATCGTCAAGGCAGAGATTGCAACATTGGAAGGCAGGATGAAAAATATTTTTGTGATGGCCAGCTGTAAAGAACTGAACTTTGAAAATACAGAAGTATGCCAGTCTCTTGTGAGCTCTGTTCACCAGGCTATAAGGTCTGTCCTTGATAAATTTTCGGCTACAGAGGAGTTTCTTCTAGGGGCCAGACTTTCCAATAAGAGACGACGGGTTTCTTTGTTTGATTCATCCTTGTCATCTTCATCAGATTATCTCTGGTGAGCATATGATTTCTTGCTGGATGTATATATTTTATTGTCCACAAGCAATCGGGAGACGGTGGTGGTACAGTGACTGATTGCATGTATTTCTGTTGCTGTATAAACTCCAGGGATTACATGCACAATTATCTTGTGCCTGCATCATAGATTTCTGAATATGATGTATTTCAAAATATGAATCAACAGACATTATAGCAAGTAAAGCTTTCTCATTGATATAACTTGTATCAGATGTGTATCTCACTGATTGCCTGGCAGACTGGTTGATATCCAGTAAAAGACTCTTCAGTCTTTTGTTGCTCAGGATAAATTATGTAGATTTTGAAATAGAATGCTCCTTAAGGGCATTCTCTTTTTTGTGAAGCATGTCAACTTCAATGCCAATTGATTGCTCAGGAAGCAAATTATTTTGATTTTATATCATGAGGCTACTTTTGAGATAGAAATTTCTTGACAATTCTGCTTTTATTTATGTTGCTCTGGAATAACAAATGCATGTTTACAGAGTTGCAGTTGCGCGAAATGATCTCAAAAGGGTTCAGCAATGACAGAAAAGAGGATGAGATACAAACCGACCAGTTTCCAAATCACTACGTTTGAGTTGGATAGCTGAAATCGTTCTAGCATTGGGTTCTGTAAGATCTGTAGCACAAAATTAAGAAGCAAAGAAATCTATACCCAAAAACGAAAGCCAACATTACACCTATGTTACTCCATTTTTGTGAGTCTTTTAGACCTTGTGCTGCCAGAAAGCCATCACCATACAGAAAACAGGTTCCTTCCAGAGCCTGCAGACATCTCTGCTTTCCCTTCTCTCCTCCATATTCATTTATCATAAAACACTCAAATGGGTATTTAAACAAACTCAAATAATGCATGAAAATCCAGTACTTAGGTATGTTATCCTTAGATATAAAATACCCAGAAAAGAGGAAGTACGACCCCATAATCCCAGCAATTAGACAGTTCCCCATTATGAAATTTGGAACGAGGGCACTGAAACATGCAACAAATGAATTTGACGTCAAAACTACTAGCCATACGACAAATGAAAAGTAGAGAAAGCCATCCATTTCCCTCCTCAGTCCAGTTAGCCAGTAGACAGGAATGGTGTAAAGTAGAGCGACGATCAACAGGAAAGGTAGGAACACTAGAGTATTTGATATGACATAAGAAGAAATTCTATAAGCTCCTCTTGAGGTTTCTCTCATCAGCATTTTCCTCTCCTCCAAGTAAATTGGTAGTCCTTCTGTTGTGGATGACAGCAAGAAGGTGAGGCTGAAAGCGAAAAATCCTATTTGAGTTTGCAGCTTCATTCTCCTAGGATCATTATACGCATTCATGAATATAGTTCCTAGCACAATACCAGCTACTACTGATTGTAATATTCTCGCAGCAAAGAGCTGTTTTGTTCTTCGAATATTGCTGGAGAATCTCTGAACCAGTATTATAACCTCCTTGAATGGAGGATTAGAGCAATATGTTTTAGTTTCTTCACCATTAACTAGACGAAGATTTTTTCTGCCATGCTCATTATCCTGCGCGCTATCTCTATCTTCGATTTCACTTTCTTCAGAATCTATGACCATTGCTACTGTCATTTCAATGGCAAACTCAAGCACATTAACTTGCCGGGGAATGGAATGACCTGCAATTCTAAGCCGATGCTCAAGGAGATCCAGGGATCCATGGTGAACGACTGTTCCCTTTGATAGTAATAGAATTTGATCAAAAAGCTCAAGGATCCGAAAACCTGGTTGGTGGATGGTCAACACAATTGTCTTACCTTGCTTCACAGCCATGTATTTCAGCAAGGAAGCTACATTTAGGGCTGATGCTGAATCCAATCCAGAGGTTGGCTCATCAATCAGAAGAACAGCAGGGTCATGAACAAGATCAACTCCAATTGAAACTCTACGCTTCTCTCCACCCGAAATGCCACGACTTGACTCGCCACCAATTCGCACATTGGCAACATGCTCCAGTCCAAGCTCCTTCAGCAGTTCACTAACCCTAGCTTTAGCCCTGTTGAGTCCAACATGCAACCTGAGTCTAGCACTGTACATGAGCGTTTCTTTGACAGTCAGCAGTGGAAACAGCACTTCGTCTTGTGTGACATAACCTGATATTCTTCGAAATTGTGTAATATTCATTGGTTGCTCATTAACAAGAACAGAACCAGAGACTCTTCTCAGGGGGATCATTCCAGCAAGTATTTCCAACAATGTGGTCTTTCCTGCCCCACTAGGACCAACAATAGCCATAATCTCCCCTGGTCTAGCTTCACAATTGACATTTTTCAGTATGCATGCAGCAGCAGGCTTCTCCTTCCAGCTGCAAAACCAATTGAATTCATCAACCCCCCTAAAAGACCTGTAAGTAAGTTTCTTGGTCCTTATTCTATATTGGTTTTTGCGGTCAGTAGAATGTGGTGCTTTTATTGGTAACTGATCCATGAAAGAGACAGACAAAAAATAGAGAAGGCTTATGAAAAACGTAGGGAATGGAAAGAAGTAGAAATGGGAAGATGAGCTAACACACACCAAACTATCTCTTTGCACTACACGCTAACTAGCCGCAGAGGCACATATTATTCGTTTCATTGCATGCATGAGTGATTTATTAACCTTCCTTATATTATGCTTTTATATTCAACTTTTGATAGCCAAATGGGACAACCCATATGGCCGGTTGGCGCAATACAATTGACAGTTTCAAATGAGTTATGCAATAACAAAATGCTGATAAAGTAGAAGTTGACTGAGTGTGCTTGGTGCTTGTTTCATCACTCCCATGTGAGCAGTAAATTTTGCTGTTACAATCTTTCTGAACGGCCGTTTAATGCCCTTTTGGTAACACCAAGACATGGGGATAAGGTTGGGGCAGTGCTAGTGGCCGTTCTACTTTCACTTCATACATATAAATATATATTTTTTCAGTCCTTATATTAATATAATTTACTTCTCAAAAAGAAAAAAATGATAATTTTTTGATGGAAAAAGACATTCTCACAAAGAATTGCACAAACGATTGCACAAAACTGTGAGTTTTGAAAATACATAATTACAAATATTAGATAAATTTTAAAAAATTAATCATATACACCCCTATCTTAAATCTTAAAAATGTCACTAGCAGAATTAAAAGAAATACTTTTAAATCTTAAGGAACAAATAAACGAAATAAAATTGGAAATAGGAAAGATAAAGATAGAACTTGCTACGATACAAAAAAGTCAGAAGAAACATAAAAAATTAGAAAGATTTGATACAATAAAAACAGGATTTTTAGTAACAAGTTCAAATAAACCTACAGGTAAAGCACAACCAGGAAGCTACGATGAGTGGTTTATAAAAAACCAATATCCAAAGATCTTAAAAGAAGCAGAAGATTTAATAGCAGAAATAAAGAAAAAAGATAAAGGAAAAGAAAAATTAGAAATAAAAGAAACAGCACAAAGTGAATCAAACTCTGAATAATGGAGGATTTAGAAAATTTAACTGAAAAATTCAGTGATATAAATTTAAGTGACTTAGAAACATTTGAAAAAGAATATCACATAAAAATGAATACATCTGGAGGACCAGAAATGAAACCTAATGTAGCTGAACCAAGCCATCGATATATGGATAGAAGAAAAAAGAAAAATAAACCCTTTTATGAATACATACCCCAAACTAAAAATACACCTTGGAAAAAAGAATATTTACCTAACCAAGACTCATTAATACCTATAAGTAATGCTGGAACATTATTAGATTTAGACTGTAAAATAAACCCTCGAAAGACATTAATAGAATGGGCAATACAAATGAGATTATTCTTCACATATAATGGAACAAATGATGATTGGAACGTAGAAACAGAAGAAGAAAAAATAAGTATATTTACAGAGATTCTTATCTCCAGTATGATAGGAAATGTATTTAATTGGTGGAAAGGACTAAGTGATGATACCCAGAGAATGATAATAGATTCTGTAAAAATAGCTTTCAGAAGAAATAAAGCATTAGGCATAGAAAGATTAGTAGAACACATAGCAAGTGAATTTCTAGGAGAAAATTGGTCAGAAAGAGCATCAATAGAAGCAAATAAAGCAAAGCTAGATGCAAGACTAAAATTAACAAATTTAACAATTTGTAATATGTGTTATGTTAAGGAATATACATGTGAATTTACAAAATATTACTATGAACAATATGTAAGCATTGAAGATCAAGAAGTATATAAAACCCTGTATTATTCTAAATTACCATATCCATGGAATAGCTATTTTATTAATGAATATGACAAATATGATAAAAAAGATAGAGCAGACACTTTAGGAACTAGGATAAATTTCTTAAATACAAGACTAAGTGAAATATGCATGCAAAGAAATTTAATAAAAAAGAGTAGAAATGTAACAGAAATATGCTGTGGAAAAACAGAAATGCCAACCCAATGGGGTTGTTATGCACCACATAAAAGAAAAAGAAAATGGCATAAAAAAGAAAGAAAATATAAAAAATATAAAAATTTCAAAAAGAAATATAAGAAAGCAGGAAGAAAATATTATAAAAGAAAATACCAAAATAGAAATCAACATCAAAAGAAACAATTAGATAAATCAAAATGTAAATGTTGGAATTGTGGAGAAATAGGACATATAAGTACAGACTGTAAGAAAAAGAAAGTTAGAATTCTACAAAGAGAATTTGAAGATATAGAATCTGATTTAGAACAGATAAGTAATATATCAGATTATGAAGGAGAGGAAATATACATAATGGAAAAAAGTGATAGTGAAAATGAATCAGAATAGTAATCCTATAGAAAAAGAAGACGAAATTGAGGAAATTGAGGAAATAGAAAGAGAGGAAAATAAAAGTGGATATAGTTTAGTATCTACATTTAATAAAGAAAAATATAATAGACTTTTAAAATTAAATGTAACCAAACCTGAATACAATGCATTACATAAATTAAGAGATTTATTTAAAAGAAAAAGGATAATTCTACATGAATATTATGAACAAGAAAAAGCAGTAACTATAACACAAGCTGAAGGTAATATTAGATTCAGCTTAATAAATAAACGAACAATAGATTTAGCATTAAGGAAGATAAAAAATGAATCAACAAGAGAAAAGATACAATATGTATATTTAGCTGAAATACAAATTCTAGTAAAATCTCTATTTAAGGAAGGAATAGATAGCCCAATAGTCATGTCAATACATGATCAGAGATTTCATGACCCTAATATAGGACATTTAGGAACAATAGAAGGAAATTTGTGCTACACAAAATTATTATTTACATGTCACCCAAGATATTGTGTACACATAAAAGATAAAAATATAGATGAAACTTTAAGTTTACACTTTAAATTACTAAAAAAGAATTTAATGAAAGAAGGAAATAGATTAATGACTATACATTACTCGGCATTATATAGTTTTTGTAACTCAAATTATGGAGAAATTTATGGAAACAAACCTTATATAGAAATAAATAAAGAATGTGAAGATATAGCGACATTCATAGAACCAATTACACAAGACTATAGAATCCCTACATCTTATGAATTAAAAATAGATGATAATAAACGATTTTTAAATGATAATACTGAAAATTCTATAATCCCTATAAGTTTTGCAGGAAAAACTTTATTAAGAGGAAGTTCATCCAGAAGATTGAGTACAGATAGACAATTAATACATATAGATAAACAGTTGACTCGACCTTTAGTCACTAGTAATGTAGTTAAAATATTAGGACAATATTTTAATGGTATAGAATATACAACAAAAATACATATATTAATTGATACGGGAACAAGTCATAATTATATGAATCATACAAAGAATCAAGGACTTTTAGTCAAAGAAAGAGAAATTCCATATGAATATACAGATTTTAATGGAAATAAACATACATGTAGACAAGAGGTAAAAGTACCATTAATAATAAAAGACACAAGAATAATTGTATACTGTTATATAGATTCCTTTATGACTACAGATCCAGAGAAGCATATAGTATTAGGAAATAGTTTCCTTAATAGTTTAGAATATTATAAAATAGAAAGAAATCAAATAACCTTACAAATAGAAGGACAACAAATAATTTGTGAAACATGTTAAAACAGGCATATATAAAATATCCCATGTCAGTATATATACAAATAAATATTCCAGAAAAAGATATCGATACTTGTGCTTTAATAGATACAGGAAGTGAAATTACAATAATGAAATCCTTTATATCTAGTCAATGGAAGCCTAATGGTAGTTTAAAAATTATTGGCATTACAGGAGATAAACAACAAGTCAACTTATCATTATTAAACTATGAAATTCTTTTAGGGAGTAAACTCATTCGTATAAATCAGATATATCAATATAACTAGATGGATTGTGATATCCTCTTAGGTAATGACTTTATCCAACAGTTTCAATATTACCAACAAACTACATATATGATAACGCTTAAAACGCCTTGTAATCATATCCTCCGAATCCCCAGAGAATTCAAGCCCTACAGAGTTCAGCCAGCCCAGCGTGGTGATCATCTTATATATGAAAAACGAAATTTAATATCACAAGGACAGAGTTACAATATAGAAATAGAAACCATAAAGTCACAACTTGAACAAGTGTACAGAGAAAACCCTTTAGCCTTATGGAAACCAGATCATCCTAGAGCAAAAATAGAATTAATAGAAAATAGAATAATAAGATTAAAACCTATGTTATATACAGAAGAAGATAGAGAAGAATTTAACATTCAATTAAAAGAATTATTAGATCTTAAACTAATAAAACACAGTAATAGCCCACATAATAGCCCAGCCTTTATGGTTAGGAAAAGAGCAGAACAAGTAAGAGGAAAAGCTAGAATGGTAATAAATTATAAAGAATTAAATAAATACACCAAGTTTGATGGTTATTTCTTACCAAATAAAGAAGTCTTAATAAATATTGTCAAAAATAAATCTTATTATTCAAAATTCGATTGTAAATCAGGCTTTTGGCAAATAAAAATGGAAGAAAATAGTATCCCTTATACAGCTTTTAGCACTCCTCAAGGCCATTATGAATGGTTAGTAATGCCTTTTGGATTAAAAAATGCTCCACAAATATTTCAGAGTAGAATGGATAAAATATTTAAAAATTATAAATATATTATTGTGTATGTAGATGACATATTAATAGCATCGGACACATTAGAAAATCATAGAAAACATTTAAAAGAATTTGTTAATATATGTATAGAAGAAGAAATAGTTTTATCTAAGAAAAAAGCAGTTATAGAACATAAAAGAATAGAATTCTTAGGAATGATACTTGATAAAAATGGAATAAAACTCCAAAGTCACATAGGAAGAAAAATTACTGAATTCCCAGATAAGTTAGAAAATAAACAACAAATACAAAAATTTTTAGGATGTTTAAATTATGCAGAAGGTTTTATAAAAGACTTGGCAAAAAAGAGAAATATTCTTCAAAAATTACTTAGAAAAAATAATACTAGAGGATGGAGTATAGAACATACAGAGACTGTGAAAAGTCTAAAAGAAGAATGTAAAGATCTCCCGACATTAAGATTACCAGAAGAAAATGATAGTTTAGTAATACAAACTGATGCTTCAGATCTACATTGGGGAGCTATACTTAAAACAGACATAAATGAAATATGTAGATATACGAGTGGAACATTTAACCAAGCTCAGGTTAATTATCCAGTGCATGAAAAAGAATTACTTGCAATATACAAAGGAATTAAAAAATTTTCCTTATTTTTATTACAAAAACAGTTTACTGTAGAAACAGATAATACACAAATAAACTCTCTCATTAATAGAACGTTACCAAATGAGCCTCAATATAGGAGGTTACATAGATGGCAAGCTTATTTGTCTTATTATAATTTTAAAATTGTCCATATAAAAGGAACTAATAATTTTCTTGCAGATTTTCTAAGCAGAAACATAGAATTCGGACATGAATCCTGAAGTGAATAAAGCCATCGGTGCAATAAGAACCGAAATAACCCGGCTCAAAGCAGAAACATCTGACATAATAGATACCATACACTTCTTAAAAGAGGCCTCTGAGGCCCATGAGAAGGGAATAAATTTGTTAGAGTCATACATAGACGACCTAACAAAAGGGCTTACAATAAACATCAGCCCAATAAATACTGATATCGGAAGCAGTAGTGGACCCATCAGAGACAATAAACCAATCTCTGATCCATCTCCCAGTCAAATAATAACCATAGAAGTTGAACCACATAAAACAGAGTCACCAAAAAAGTACATCTAAATAAACACTTCCCAGATAGAGAAAGAGGACGAATCGCCTCTGAACCCAAAAGAAGAAGAATATAAACAGTTTTCTACATGGGTATATTCCACGTGTTCTCACCAAAATACAATTTTTAGAGCACCAGGAAAAAATATGTATCCCAGAATGATTGCCACAAGAGGAGCAGACCCACTCCTCATATGTAAAATAGCAAAATATGGATTTCTTGACCTCATATATCCCGATATAGATCTTAGAGAAATTGCCGGCTTTGATGATTTACTTGTTAAAGAAATCTCAAGGTTTGCACAAAAAAGACCCATATACCTTAAATTCTATACCATAAGTCCAGAATACCATCAGAATGTAGAATATCAGGCCTTCTATATGATTACAGTAGGCCACATCACCAAAAACTTTAAAGTAGAAGTTGGGACTGAATACACAAAAGTTCCTAAAATAAACCAATCATGGATAAAGTCCAGAAGAGCCAGAGGTATTAAAGCCATATGGAGCATAGCAAAGGATCTATACAAAAGGAACTTCAGAACGATTATAAAATTTGAGAATTATATCTTGATTACATCAGAAGATAATCATTCTCCGTCAACAATACTTTTGGACTTCATAAATGAAATAAGCACAATGAAGTTTCCAAGCAGCTGTGATACACTCCAACAAGCCAGACAGCTCATGGAAGAAGAAGACAGGATAAGACAAGTTCGTGGCATACAAAAGTAAAAGCAGATGCCCGACATAAGCGTGGCAGACAAGCAAGATAAAAAGAAAAGCAAAAGCAGATACCCGAAGAATAAAGACAACAAGTCACGGGTGTAATAATGTAGCTTTATCATTTTATGCTTGAGCCCAATAATACGAGGGCAATAATGTAAAGTTTTAGGCTTTAGCCCAATCATAGAGGGGCAATGAAGTAAAACAACAATGTAAAAACATTTTGGTATAAAATAAAAAAGGCAACGAGCAAAGAGGCTCAGAGCTTATCATTTTCCATAACCTCAAATTCTTGTTTACTTCAATTCTCTCAAACTTAAACAACGATAATTGAATCATCGATCTTAAATAAACCTATAATAAAAACCGAGAACATGAAGAGCTAAACATTTTTTAGCTCTAAATCCCAAACAACATCATCAATTAAATCAGAAACAAAACCACAACAAAAAGGCAATAGAAACCTAGGTTATTGGAGATCTAGAGCATAACGATCGGAGTCCATACAGTAAAGCCGTTTCAAGTCCACTTTTCCCGTGTAGGCAAGGAGGCCGTTGAGGGAGTCAGGACGATAAAGGCTGCAGGTCACTGGAAAGAGATCGTGAGGCAAAGGATCAAAAATAAATTAGGTAATAATTCTTTAACCTTATCTGTTGGTGGAAGTTGTTGCTGATGATGATTGATGACGAAGTTTGTGGAGAAGGAGCTAAACTTTTGGAAGTGTTGAATTATGAGTAATTATATTTTCTTAGGAAATTCAAAAGAATATATGTTAAATCCAACAACGAAAATAACATACAATGACCATCATATGATAATAGACTTTTACATAGGAACCTTTAAACAAACGTCTTACTTATTCAGTAAAGAAGAACTAGTAAGCAGAGAAGAATTACAAGCTGTATATTCCCTAGAATTTCCCCAAGAAATAAAACATAAAATAATAAAACATATAGAAATTGAAAATTTGAAACATCATATAATAATGTTAACTATAGATCAAGACATTGATATAGCTATGGCATACATAGAACGAGAAACCAGGGACACTGGATCATCATACATATATGAAACAAATTCCGATAATGAAGAACTTGAAATATAAAAGTATATCGGCTGGAAACCACTGTGTGCGGGCTACTGGTCTAAAGGAGGTTTAAATATCTTGATTAAAATATTTATCAAGGACCTCATCACTAGGTAGAACAACGCCACGTACTTTTATAATCATAAATATGATATTAATTTTTATCCCTATCAATCAAGAACCTGATTTTATAATAGAAACAGAAAAGAATTATTATGATTTTTATCAAACAGAAGTACCTAGTAACATACCTTATTTTATCATAAACTCAGGAGAAGAATTCGAATTCGTTCTAGCATTGTATATCAGAAATCCAAATGGATCATATAGTAAATACACCAATTAATATTGCTTTAATTTATTTATATTGTTTTGATTTATTTGCCTTTTTATATAATTGAGTTATTATATACCTTTACCTTATTTGAATATATCTTTACCTTTTATTTTATTTTGTTTTGTTTTACTTTGTTTTACTTTGTTTTATTTACTTTTACTTTGTTTTATATACCCCCCGTAAAATTGGTATCAGAGCCATAGACCTAAATGGACCCCATAGAAGCTATAGTAAATAGTCTCTATTCGTTAAGAGTATATAATAAAGAAGAAATAAAAAATTTAATAAAATCTATAAAAGCTGAGAAAAATAATATACGAAATATAGAGCTTGAAGTAGGTCAAGATATATTAGAAAGATCAATAGATACTACATGTGTAGAATCCATAATACAAAAGAGAATGAAGTTTATAGATGAATTTATAAAATTTTTAATATACTGGTATAAGAAAGAAGCAGAATGAACCAACATGTATTTAATACAATACATAAACTAGCAGAAAGTATAGATAGTATGAATCTAGGATGGGAAAATAGATTAAATGCTTATATAAATTTGATAGATCAAAAAATAGATTTATTAGAAATAGAACGCAATGGACTAATAAATTTAGGACCGGAAATTTATTCTGAATTTATAGATTTATATGAATTTGATAATCATATAATAATGTTTAAAGAAATAAAGAAAACTTTAACTAGATTTAAAAATAGGTGTAGAAGAGATGGAAGAAGACAAATACACCCGCAATTATAAAAATTAGAAATAAGATAAAATGTTGAAATAATTTACAAAGAGACCCTCTTTGTACAAACCTTTGTACTCACTTTTGTGAGAATATCATTGTTGTTTTTTGATTGCATATTCAACAGGCTTGGCATAAATTTCTGTTATGGTTGTCAGTTTGGCGAGGTCAATGTTAAAAAAGTATTCTGACACTAAATAGACTCAACATATGCTGAGCATGGGAAGGGGGGCTGATGTTGTCAAATTGATTATGAAAACAACTGGACAGGGTAATAAAATAAGTAGTCCCATTATTTCTTTTTAGTTTGCCTAGTTGACCTTCATATTAAAACTTAATTCAGCCTTGTAAGTTGCCTTTGCAGCCGCAAATTGCAAGTCTAGAGCGGCTTGCTATGATCACCTTAAACGATAATTGTGTGCTTTGAAATTTGCATCTTGCAGCAGCGTGCGATCATTTTTAGTTAATTACTTCAAGCTTTTCTTTCTCGCGACTGCAAATATCATCTTCCAATAAAATATCAAAATGTTTAATTTCTAGAGAGCTTTCGTATTGACTTGATTATTGTAAGGTTTAGATCTATATTTTTATGTAAAATTTTAGTCCACTAAACACATTTTTTAGATTTTGGTCTTACCTGTTCTATTATTTTAAACTAAGATTTTCCACAATCCAGCTATAAGAATTAAAAAAAAAAAATGCATGCATGCATCCATAAATTCAAATCAATCTCAAAACAAGTTGTTTACGGTGCAAATCATATAATTTAATTTCCAATTTGCCGGCTGAATGCATATGATATTATTAATTTCAACATTGGCTTCTGTAAGATCTGTACCACAGAATGAAAAAGCAAAGAAATCTATAGCCAATAACGAAACCCAACATTAAACTTAGATTACTCCATTTCTGTGAATCTTTAAGACCTTGCTGCTTCATGAAGCCATCAGCACATTGATAAAAAAAACTCCTTCAATGGCTTTGAGACATTTCCTTTTGCTCTTTTCTCCTCCATATTCATTTATATTGAAACACTCAAATGGGTACTTGAACAAACTCAAATAATGCATGAAAATCCAGTACTTAAAGTATGTCATCTTTCTTAATAAAATACCCAGAAAAGAGGAAAAAATATCCCATTAACCCAGAGATGAGAGAATTCCCCATTATGAAATTTGGCACAAATGCACCAAAACATGCAACAAAAGAATTTGACATCAAATCACCAACCACGCACCAAGTGAAAAATAGAAAAATCCACCCATGTCTTTCCTCAAACCTACTAATCAGTACACTAGAGCGGCAAATACTAGAGCCACAATTAGGAAGAGAGGAAGGGAAACAAGAATATTTGATATGAGATGAGATGAGATGAAATTCTGAAAGCTGCTTTTGTGGCTTCTCTCATTAAAATTTTCCTTTCCTGCAAGAATAATGGTAGGCCTTCTGCTGTAGATGATAACAAGAAGGCAAGGCTAGCTGCGAAAAAAATCCCATTTGGGAATGTAGCTTAAATTTACTAGGATCATTGCTTGAATTCGTAAACAAAGTCGGCTAGTGCCGATAGGAATATCCTTGCAGCAAAGAGCTGTTTTGTTCTGAAAATATTTTTTGAAAATCTTTGGATTAGTATTATAACCTCCATTATTGGAGCAGTGCAATAACTTGTTTCAGGATTTGCTCTCACATTAGTGATCTCTTCTTCCATGACATTTTGTGTTTCGCTTTCTTTAGCATCTGTGACAAGGGCTTGTGCCACTTCAATGTCAAACTCCATCACATTGACATGCTGAAAAATCACTTGACCGGCAAATCTTAGGCAGTGCTCAAGAAGATTCAGGGATCCACGATGAAGAACAGTTCCCTTTAATAGCAATAAAGTTTGACCAAAAAGTTCAAGAATTTGATAACCTGCTTGATGAATAGTTAACACAATTGTCTTACCTTGGCTGACAGCCACTGATTTCAGTAACAAAGCTACATTCAAAGCTGATGCCGAGTCCAATCCTGATGTTGGTTCATCAACCAGGAGCACAGAAGGGTCGTGAATTAAATCAACCCCAATTGAAAAACTCTACTCTTCTCCCCACCTCATATGCCACGGCTTGAATCTCCTCCAATTCTGGAATTGGCAACATAGTCCAATTCAAGCTCATGCATTAGCTCTATGACTCTTCCTTTAGCCATGTTGAATCCACCATGCAACCTGAGACGAGCACTGTACATGAGAGTTTCTTCGACGGTGAGAAGTGGGAGTAGAACTTCATTTTATGTATCTTGAGATACATAGCCTGATAGCCTCCGAAATTGTTGGGCATTTACTGGTCGTTCGTTTGCAAGAACAGAGCCAACAATGTAGTCTTGCCTGCGCCACTTGGACCAGCAATTGCCATGATCTCTCCTGATCTGGCTTCGCAATTCACATCTATCAAAATTTATCGATTAGCTTCAGGTCGCTTGTTCCAGCAAAAGCAATTGAATTCATCAACTTGGCCGGATAGTTTTTAAGATAGTTTCTTGGTTCTAATTCTATATTGGTCTCCCATTGAGAGATACAGAAATTAAAGGCAAGTAGTGTGAGTTAGCTAATGCCACAAATCTTTATATCAAATGCTGGTTAGTTTTAATAGTAATCGATTCATTAATCTCAATTTCTTGATGTACAGGGAAAGTCCTGGCAGTTTATATCATTTTTGGGTTTTGTTAAACAAACATGACTCTGATAGAACTTATCGGAGGCCTAGAGATGACAATAGAGCAGATATGGATTGGATCTACATTGCTCAAGATCTAGATCTGTAATAAAAATTAAGATTCGTATCTGCTCCAGATCCGTTATGGATCTATATTTTGCGCTCCATATCTAGATCCGAAATAAAAAATAAAGATATATATGCTCCAAATCCAAAAGAAAAATTAAAATCCAAATCTACTCTAGGTCCATCATGAATTCTAAATCTCAATAATAAGAGATCAATATTTTTTTAGAAAGAAAATTTAAGACGAAAATGCATTGATAACAATTAAATTATATAATTTGTATAAAAAAATCTAATAAGTATTGTACCTTCTACTTTTACACCAAAATAAACAAATAAGAAATATAATAAAATATCGATAAAAACTAATTGTAGGAATAAGATCATTATAATATTCTAATGTCTCATTTACCATATTGATATCCACTACACACAATCATCATTCATATATCATTAAATAATAACATATAAGTTAAAAATAATTTATTATATTCAGTGCTTTATTATTTTTATTATGATTATATTTAACTAAATATATGATTAACATAATTATTTTATAGTTGATAGTCATCATTGATTAGTGATTATCCAAAATAAAAAAGATTATGAGAAAATGATAGAAAAATAAACTCAAGTCTATGGATTTTCCTAACAATTAAAGAACTGATCCAAGCATTCAAATAAAATGGAGAAGCGAGAGTAGACTAAAGAGGAAAAAAGAAACTAAATTGTAGAGTGAAAAACTTAAAAAAATTAGGGTAGACTATCCTAATTTTATTTTACACTTGATAAATTTTTGTCTTATTATCAATTAAGTACTTTTAAGTTTTAAGATTCTTAAATACATGCTAATAAATAAATTTTATCATTATTTATAATTACATAATTATTAAGAATTTTTTAAAATAAAATTACATTAAATGGTGAGTGAATATGGATTTGGATCTAAATATTAAGATAAATCTAAATTTACTCCAGATCTGCCTTAGATCCACGCATCGATATCCAAATCTGATTCAAATCATTTTTAATCCGACCCAAATCCAATCTAATTGAATTTGGATCCCATGAATCTTGGATCAGATCCGATCAATTGCTATCCTTAATTGGGGGGGGGGGGATTTAAAAAAAAAACATATTACCGATAGAAGGTTGAGAGCTTAAAAAGTTAGAAATCTATTTCAATGTGACCACGCATATGATACTGCATTTATAATGTTAATTATTTTTTTTATCAATTTAACAGCAGCAATTAATTTTTTTCAATGCGTCCAAAAAGACAACCGTACTGCAGATGTTAATTTTAAGTGTTAACAAACAAACTGTGTACTAATTAAATTATTAACCTTGGTAAAAATTTGCATGCACAGGCTCTAGAACTAATAAGCACTGACAGAGAGATTTTGTGCTATCCAACACTTTGCCTTCACAGAGAAATTACCTATCTCTCATTCTTTAATACAATCGATTTTAGTAAAAAAGTTAGAAATGGTACTTTTCAAGCATTAATGAGGAGGAGACATCATGGAAGAAATTACCTAATTTTCTTTCTCTATACAATGGCCGGTCGGTCATGGACCTAAACGGACTTAGCGGATGTATTTTGGAAACTTCTAGCTTATTGTGCGTTTACACTAAAAATTAAGGACTACATTGTATATTATCCTAAAATACAGCGACGTAAACAAAATCCTACTGTTCCACGTGTTTGAAAGCTATTGGCTGACATAAGATACGAAAATGACGTGGCAATATGTTCTGTTCTGTACTCACAATCCCTGCCTGAACTCTAAAATTCTGTTGTTCGTGTCAGCTCGCATCTCTCCCTCACTTTCTCTAAACCATTGATTCAGTTTCTTCCTCTCGAGCTGCAATGGCGCTGTGTGCACCAACCCAGAAGCTGTCTCTTGCCTTCTACGCAGAAACAAGAAGAACAAGAACAAAACAGTCGACGACTGTACGGATGGCTGCGTCATCTGGCGAGGCTACGTACGAGGAGGGACAGCTGGAACGACCCAAGTGGGCCGGAGAGACACCTCTGTCTCGTCTTGTTGGAGCTCTCATTTCCTTCAAGCCCATCTCCGCTGTCCTCAAGTTTGGTGCAAGACAAGTCCTCATCAGGTCTCCTCTTTTAACTATGAATCTATGATCGTATTTTATTTGTTTTTGTGTTTATTAACGTAATTATGCTTTCATTAGAACAAGAACCATTACTGGTAGTGTTAAGAGTGGCTTAGTTGCTCTGATTCTATTAATCTTGCTGTTGAATAATTATTAACATTAATGTTTAATTTTAGGCAAAATGTTCTTTTGAAAGTAAATTTTGCTGCTCATGTTACGTACATATTAAACTAATCCAATGGTGTAAAACTTATGTTTATTCGTGCTATCTGATAGTCAATTACTATTGCGCATTAACTAAGCTGATCACATTCAATCTTAATGGGCAAAAGTGCTTGAATTTGAGAGTGAAAAGTGCATGCGGTTTTTCTGAAGGTAATAAGCTAATAATGTCTTGCGCGTGCGTGTGTGTGTGTGTTTTAAGCGTGATGAATTAAGGTTGAATAGTTTGGGTTTATTAAAGTGGAAGATGATTGACATTCATGATGTTGTGGAGCAGTACTGCTGAAAAGAATGACATTCCATGGCGGGCAATGACAAAGGAAATTCTGGAGTCGGATGTTTATAAGGAGATGGAGAGCATTCAAAACCGCTCCATTGTTTACCCAGACTGTAATTCTACTAATTTCTTTGTTTCTTATTTATCGGTTATCTCCTATATGCACGTTCTTCTATATTTGTTTAACAATTAAA
Organism: Citrus australasica; assembly: GCA_029618585.1. NCBI lineage: Eukaryota > Viridiplantae > Streptophyta > Magnoliopsida > Sapindales > Rutaceae > Citrus > Citrus australasica. The sequence continues at coordinate 7,030,070 of JARCIV010000002.1, read as the reverse complement.
AGAGTTAGGATAATAAAAATGGCATCATTCTCTCAACCAAGCCAGCTGATAGCAGTGTTTCAGAATCCTTTTAAGAAACTTTACATCAATGTCATTTGTTTCCTGATCTTCGCTAGAAAAATATGAATAAATAAATAAACTGACTAGATGTTTGATTCCAGAGCTTACCATTTTTCTTTTCTACTAGTTAAGTATCTATATTGCTTCACATAAGACTAATACTGGTTTCCGTTTCTTGGATAATATTATGATACTGTGAGAGGGTATATTTGTCGTCTTCTCAGATACTTTGGCCCGAGTTAATGTGATAGGACATTCTAATGATTAATTGCAGCTTGAAATGGAATGCATTGGCATACTTCAAGTATTCAGTTTTGTTGATAAGTAACACATATTGGGGTCTGTTGCTTTTGGAGCTATTTGAAAGATAAAAGAACAACTAGCTGAACAACAAATTTGATTCTTTTTTATTGTGAGATATTCAGAAGCACTACTATTTTTCTTTTTTCCCTTTTTTATCTTTTGGTGTTTTAATTTTTGCTCAACTCACATCTTGTCATGTAAAACTTTGAATTGTGATCAAATAAAAATTAATAAGCAAGCTCATTTTTAACAGATTATCTTAATCCCTTTCATGCATATGATGATGGTAACCTTTCATGGCTGGTAAGCATTCTTTCTTCCCCTTAAACTTGAAGATATGTTTGTTCTTCTGTATTATTTTAGCCATGAAGGACAAGAGCACACACATGCGTACAACCCTTTTTGTTGGTCACGCTCGAACCCCTGCCCATGTCATATGTGTTGTAACATCATTCATAACTCCATTGTCTGCTCTCCTGAACCACCTTATGATAGGACTTAGAGCTAAATTAACGCTGATTTTTATTGATTAAATCAAAAGAAAGAATAATCCCGACCTACAATTCGAGAGGTAGGTCAATCTCTCTCAAAACTCCTAATTACTCCTAACACTAGACAAAACTCAACATAAACCCTAAATGACTCCTTAATCTTTTATTTATTTCTGAACCTTAATTAATAAAATTACTAAACTACCCCTGCCCCTAAAATTACTAAACTATCCATGCCCCTTTATATTTGCGCCTAACATAAGTTTTATTGGCCTAACATTACTCCCCTCCCAAAAAGACACCTTGTCCTCAAGGTGAAATCTAGGAAATTGCTGCCTCTTCTTCCTCGGCTTCTTCCCCACCTTCCCCCTCATCACACACATTCAGGACTTGTAGTGATTTATCCTTACATTGATGCCCTGGTGAAAATTTCTCATCGCATCGAAAACACAACCACTTCGCCCTCTTATTCTGAATCTCTGTCTCCGTGAGGCATTTAAAATTCACCCCCGGTCGTGCCACACTAACCTGATCCCTTTGGGAATCTCTCTGTACCCCCATCATTTGCATTTTCTAGCCTCTCGGTGGTGTGCTTTGCAACTCTCGTTGAAACCCTAAAGTCTGGGTTTTCTGTCCTACCAATGGTGTGTTGTTTCGGTATGAAAAACCGACTGAACTGCTCCTATTAACTCGTTCTACTGTGTTCTTATCCTCAATCATCTGTGCCAACTCTATTGACTCCCCTAACCCTCTCAGCCTTAGCAAGCATAGCAAGACTCGCATTTTTGGCTTCAGTCCCTTCATAAAATTCCCTTCCAATACCGCCTCTGGAATTCCCCAAAGACGCCCTGATAGCAACTCAAACTTCTCCCTATACTCCATAACCGTTCTCTCCTGAGTCAGAGCAAATAACTGTTCATGCAAATCTCCTTTTTGAGTGGCCTGAAACCTCTACAACAGCCGATCCTTAAATTCACCCCACGACCTCAATGGTTGTCGTTGTTATCGCCATTGAAAACACGCAAGGGCCTTTCCCTCCAAAGATAACGCCGCCACCATTAGTTTTTCCCTTTCTGAGAGTCCATTGATGGCGAAATAGCGCTCTACCCTAAACACCCATCCATAGGCATCCTCACCTTTGAAAATAGACATTTTCAGTTTCCTTACGCTAGAATCTATCCCACTCAATTATGCGCCATTAGAGGTCTCCTACCTCCCAAATCTACTCCAGTTTCCACCAATCCCGAAGAACCAGCCTGTCCAAACCTAAATCCGCCCTGCTCGGGCCCAAATCTAGCCTGCCCAAGTCGTGCCTCATCCCCAAATGCCCCCGAGTTGCCCAGCCCGATCACCTCGATTCCTGCGCCATCGCCAACCACGGGTTTCATACCACAGGATCCTTCTCCTGCCACACCACCATGGCCTATCGATGCTGCTGGAGGTGGGTTGAGGTGGAGTTTCGTCAATTTCAGCAACATGGCTTCAAGGGATGAAAATTATTGTTGAACAGTGTTGAATCACTTATCAATGGTGGCCTTGAGCGATCTGACCTTTGCTTCCAATTTTTCTTCAAGTGCATCCACCTTCTTCGCCGCCATTGTCCCAAGATTTTTGCTCTAATACCACTTTGATCGGACTTAGGGCTAATTTTATTGATTAAATCAAAAGAAAAAACAATCCTGACCTACAATTCGAAAGGTAGGTCAATCTCTCCCAAAACTCCTAATTACTCCTAACACTAGACAAAACTCAACATAAACTCTAAATGACTCCTTAATCTCTTATTTATATCTGAACCCTAGTTAATAAAATTACTAAACTGCCTCTGCCCCTAAAATTACTAAATTGTCTCTGCCCCTTTATATTTGCGCCTAACATAAGTTTTATTGGCCTAACACCTTATTGAGTTTTTAAACTGACTTGTTGTGGTACTTATAAAGAAGCTTTTTCTATTTTTGCAATAATTCAGGTACATTTTAGGGCTTTTTGTGCAGAAGTGTAACTTACTAATTCTTGTAAATCTGTAATTGCTTAGATGACACTTTTGAATAAGGAAAATTACTCAAATCAACTTAAGTAATGCTTAATAGTTGGTTGAATACTATAATCGATTTTACTTTCGATTGCATGTCTAATGGCAGGCTGCAGCTGAAGCAGAAGCAGCAAACTTGTCAATGACAAGACGAGCAATACCTTATGCTTCTTCAGTAGACAAAGCAAATGATGTTATGCGGGGAAATTGGCTTCAAGCAATTGAGAAACATCACCAACAATATGCTGGAGAGATTAGAGACATTTTGGATATTGGATGCTCTGTTGGTGTGAGCACAAAATGTCTTGCTGACAAATTCCCTTCCGCTAAAGTTACCGTGAGTTAGAAAATTTTATGATCCCACCAAAATTACATTTGGATATGGAGTGAAGTTTGTTTAGTGTTTGATTTGCAATATCTCACTTCTTGTTGTCCCAATGCAATTCTAGGGGTTGGATCTGTCGCCTTACTTTCTTGCTGTAGCTCAACTTAAAGAAAAGAAAGGAGGCCCAAGAAAGAATCCAATTAGCTGGGTGCATGCAATTGGAGAAGACTCAGGCTTACCTTCCAAGTCATTTGACGTTGTTTCTCTTAGCTATGTGGTATGTTTATTGTCCAACTCAGAACACCTGTCAGTGGAAAGATGCTTGTAGACCTCAGCTTGTGTATATGAAATGAGAGGGAGAATTTTGGATGCATTGGGCATTTGCAAAGCATCCCAATTTTGCTTCTTTCATGACGTCATGCCAATGAGTTCTAAAATTAGTGACTGCAGTCTGCAAATATTATTTTATTCAGAACCTTGATGATAACTCATTACAGTATTCTACTAGATTTCTCTTTCCCGTCTTCATCAAGGATCCTTTCACCAGAACTCTGATAGCTTGTTGCTTTCTAAGATTTATAAACCTTCTCAGTCTTTTCTTTCTACTTGCCCTCAACAAGAGTTATTTCCTATGAAGTATTTGACTCCTTAAGTGCTTACAGCTCCATGAATGTCCTGAAAGAACAATAATTGCCTTATTGAAGGAAGCATTTCGCCTGCTTCGACCTGGAGGCACAATTGCTTTGAATGATATCGCGGTAAATTATTAGGACCCTTTTTTTCTTCTTAATATGGTACCATCCATGTTTTACTTACTGCAGCGGCTAAAACTAATGTTATTCTTGTTCTCTTTCTCAGCCAAAGTCGAAGATCCTTCAGGTATATACTGTGCTTCTGGTATTCAGCCGTTGATCTGTCTTCCTTATCATGACTTTTCTCCCGAAGACCTTTATCTAGTTTTATTTGTATTTGATCTTTCTGCAGGAATTGTCTCCAGTGCTGTTTACACTGATGAAGAGTACCGAACCATTTCTGGATGAATATTGCCTTACTGATCTTGAAGGAAGAATGAGAGAAGCTGGCTTTGTGAATGTAACATCAGTCCTCACAGACCCAAGACACAGGACAGTCACTGGAACCGTGCCTCATTAACATCAAACTGAATAATCACATGTAACATTAAATTAAATTTCTACTTCGCTTCACTTCACTTTCTCATTGTCTCTTGATTAAGAGTGAGTATCTGCCCCTTTTTATTAAAAATTCAATTTTTTACAAAAAAAAAAACATCGTTTGGTGGTTGGGTTGGTTAAGGATTCGCTCGTTTGGTAGTGACAGTGTAACACGTGTCTCTTCCTTAAGAGTCAAGCAACAGCCCACTGGTAACTTTACTGCGCCATCAAAGCCGTTCATCTCATTGACTAAAAAATGATCTCAGGCAATCATAGCCGTCGCAATCAATCTCTTACAAACCAATCCAACGGCAACAAGACCACTTTCAGTAAACGTCGCGAAATTCTGGTCTTCGAGCGAGAAGCTGAGAGGGGACATTCCAATTGTGTTCCAATCTCATACCCACCTCTTCTCTTAATAGACCATTGTAACTATACTAAATTACCGTCCTGTCCTTACCCGACTGAACTGAAAAGTAACAACTGAAATCCTCTTAATCTGTCTAAAAATTGGAAAAAAAAAGTGTATTGATTTTCTCTCTTTAGATCATGATGGCGAAGGAAGAAGAGAAGAAAGTAAGAGAAATAGAGGATCAAAACGACGTCGTGGGCGAGAACGAAGAAACTGAAGCTATAGAGTTTGTTCTCTTTCAAGTCTCGGAATGTTACGTTTATTTGGTAAGTCTTCTCTTTAATTATTTGTGTCCATGCATCAAATTCTGTTGAAGATTTTGATTTTAAATATTAATTCTTCTTCGAGTTGGATTTGAGATCTCTTATCTAAGTTCAAATTTCTGTATGCATGTTATTAAGATACTTTTATTTTCTAAAATATATTCTGATCGCTGTGGTGTATATTGTGCTTTTTTGGAGGAATTATTGAGGATGAAGTGTTATATTGTTTTAAAAAGTTCAGTAAATGTGAAGGCATTGTAGTAACGCTGAGTAGCTGATGCTAAAACTTAATGAAAGAGTTCAGAAGTTCAGTACTGACTTTGAGAATCGGTTCTTAATTGTCGGAAAGATCAATTTCCATGCAGAAGCATTTTTTTTAATTTTAATGCTTCTAAACTTTCTTTGTAATATTGTTTATGAATTGCTGAATTCAATATTTTGAGATGTGGTTTTTCCTAATTTTGCTTGTTATTTCTGCAGATACCCCCGAGGAAAAGTGCAGCTTCATACAGGTTGTCACTGAACTTGAGTAATTATCTCAATTGTTTGTTAATATGATTTTCGATTTAATGTTGAATTCTGTAATTACTTAAGCTATTTCTGCTGCTGATTGAGTCCATCCACTTGTCTATGCAAAATATCTTTTGATGTAACTTTATACAAATAGATAAACAATATAGAGGATTCTGGGGCCTCGGCACAGGCTTGTTTAGTTGAAGATAAATGTGAAAGTAGTTCATTTGACAAGGTTATGAGGTGGGCAAAGTCACTTTAATTTTTTGGTATTTCGTGAAAGTTCTTGTATAACTGATGAAGAACATTTCTGGAAAATGGTTAGGCATCTGTCTAGTAGGTTCCTAATGAGAATTGCTGTTAAAAAGTTGCTGATAAAGCAGGAGCTATGGTCTTCAATCCCTTTGCCCCATCAAAATTCTTTCGATATATGTTTCTACTGGCTTGGAAACAGTGATTGGTCTGGCAGGATGATAAATATTGTTTCATAATTTCTGGGTTTAGCATTTGAAACTGTTCATCAAACTCACATCATGCTAGGAGTTGAAATGAGATGAATAGCAATTCGAAAGTTACAGTTCCCCACTAGAAAATTTGTTACAGGTAGATATCAATGATTAACGTGGTTTCAATTAGTGGTCACATAGTTGATAACACCGACACCCTTGCCTGCATTCTCCATCAGATGCTTTACCGGAATTTTAGCAAGACAGGTTAGAACAATGGAATATCTTTCTATAAATGATTCATAATTCTTGAATTTGGAAAATAGGTTTATCTTTCTTTTATTCTAAGTTTCCTTTTATTTTATTTGTAATTAGTACTAAATGATGAATGCCGACCTACTAGAGTTGGCATTTTTTGAAAGAAACATTACAATAAAATAAACATGAAACAATGCATATTTTACGACTAAGACTGAGATTGATTGTCACAAAGCAAGAAACTTAACAAGTACCTTTTGGAAGCCAACATGTCAACATATCAAAAATAGATACTTTTCCAGTATTAGCCTTTTGCAGAATTTTGTGTGCCATAGTTCTTGATATAATCAGATCCATTAACAATCTTATTGCTGTAACCTTATATTCTGGGAATTGAAGATGGATATTTATTATTGAAGTTCATTGTAGGGCTGATGAATGGAATGTTAACAAATGGGCATGGGAGGGAATGCTAAAAGTTGTCAGCAAGGGAGAAGAGTGCATTATCAAACTTGAAGATAAGTCCACAGGTAAGCTTGATTTTGTGTTGTCTTAACTCAAGTATATGCAAAACCTTTTTACTACTCTATAATATGTTTCTGCAATAATTTTTATATAGGTGAGTTATATGCTCGGGCATTTTTGAGAAAGGGTGAACTGCATCCAGTGGAACCTGTGATTGATAGCAGCAGGTTTAGATCATTTCAAACTGAAATTTTGGCTTATATTCATTTGATTATTTGTATTAAAAAATCATACCATAATGCATACAAGCAATTTGGGAGTAATCTTGATCTAACCATGTTCTGCTTAAGACTGTTACTTAGCTTCTATTATTACCATATACTATCCTCTAATCCAGCAAGTATCTGAATGGAAATCCTTCTGCAGGTACTTTGTTCTTCGGATAGAGGAAAACATAGGTCAGTAACTGTTCCTTCTTTTAGATTTCTTTTATCACATTTTAATTTTCATTTCTATTTAACAATTATACCATTATCAACTAAATGATAGTCTGGTTTCCAAAAAATAATGAATGATGTTTTAGTTGGATTTCCCCTATCTCTTGCCCATTATTTAGTTACATTCTCCCTACCTATTCCCTCTAGCTTTCCTCTTATTTTTCTTGAAGTGTTCCTATATGTAATATTAAATCATGATTTGCGGTCCATTTTTTGCAATTTCAAAATATTTTCCCCTTTTTATGATAATAGGTATCCATTCCGTATTCTTCTTCTTCTTTTCTCTTTTCTTTTTTCTTTTTTCTTTTTTCTTTTTTCTTTTTTCTTTTTTTTCTCCCTGGGGTCCAGGGAACCCTAATATTTAGTTTGCATCGTTAATGTTAGCCTCTCTTGATGTACTATTTAACATTTTGGATGTTGCATAGGTGGTCGCCTTAGGCATGCTTTCATTGGCATTGGATTCCGGGAAAGGACAGAAGCTTATGACTTCCAAGCAGCCCTTCATGATCACATGAAGTAACATCCCATCTATCTATGTGCATTTTTTTTTTTTAATCTTTTGTCAGTTTTTTTAGCTGCAAGTTTTAGGTAGTTTATGCAGCAAATTTTAGTGGCAATAACTCCAATGCACTTTATTAAATTGTTCTGAAGATATTTGGACAAAAAGAAAACTGCAGAAGAGATGGAACAGCAATTCCAGAGCACATCAGCTGTTGATTACAGTTTAAAAGAGGGGGAGACCCTTCACCTCCATCTAAAGAATGTAAGCTAATTCGTATCTCCATGTCAAGGATGTCAAATAGCTCAGGCTATATATTTTAGTCTCACATGGAATGTTTCTCCTATTGGTGTCATCAGAAAAGCAGTGGCCGAGTGAAATCCAAGTTTTTTGAGCAGGGTCTGAATGATCTCTCATTGGATGATAAGGGTAACCGTAAAGAACCCGTGATTTGTCTCAAACCGCTGCCACCTCCCCCAGCACCTCTTTCACCTGCTACAGCTGCTCGGATGTCTCCCTCAAACTCACCACAAAAATTCACTCTTGAAGGAAGTTCTAAGGATGCGTTTCCAGACTCAACCAAAGAAGACTCAAAAGAACAACATTCCCCCGAAAGCCCAAATACTGAGGATATACCAGATGATGATTTTGGGGATTTTCAAGCTGCAGGATGAAATGTTCTATGAGATTGACAGATCATACTGGAATAGTGGGGAGTCTCTTGTTTTATGATTGGCACAGCTAAAAATATTTCTGTGATGTGGTAAATATTTGGTAAATACTACATAACCAAGTTACCTTCTTGTTGTTTTAATTTTTTTTTTTCAACATGTGAAATTTTTTGAACACCAGTCTTGTTGATTCTGGACTATCTGTAATTAGTCTTTGTGGATAATAGTTTATCAGAATTTTCTGAGAATGTTACCTTGTTACGTTTGTTCTTTATTCCTCTTGCCCGCGGAAATATGGAATGATTGCAGCTTTTACTGTTTTTTTCTTAAAAAGAACTCATGACTCAATATGCCTGCCCTTGAAGTCTGGGGTGAGCTCGAACCTTGAGGTAGCTCTTAGCTTCAATTACTTTTTGCAAAGCCATGTTAATTGTTGCATCTTTTTGGCCTTGTACTAGAATAAATTCTTAAGTATGCGCACCTAATCTAAATATTAAACAAATTTGATGAATGCAAAACTGTAGATGTGAATGGCAAATTCAATGAATGACTAAAGATTCAAAGAAAGATGAGTATTATAAAACTGAATAAATTCATATGGAATTTGAAGATGGGAATAAAACAACAATATTATTATTTTAATTAACCATTTGTCTATAATTATAATTTATATTATATATATTTTAATAATAATTAAGTTTATTAAAAAATAAATTTTATAAGTAATCTAGTGGGTTCAAATAACCCCTACCTTAATTTTTTTAAATAAAAACAATAATAGAAAATATTTTTAAATTGCCCCTAAATAGTAGGGATGGCAAAAATCCTCACGGGAATGGGTACTTTCGGGGATTTTTCCCATTTAGAGAGAATATGAGGATAATTTCATACCCAATTTTTTATTCAGGGAAGGAACGGAGAAATTTTTTTATCCAATTTCTTATTCGGAGAGGGGATGGGGATGATGTCAAATCCTCATTCCCTACCCATTTCCCAATTTTAATGTAATTTTATTTTTATTTTTTAAAATTACTAGTAAATAAATAATAAAATTTGAATTATAAAATTATAAATATTGGTAAAAATAAAAAATATCAAAATATTTATATTATTGAAATTTTAGGCCTAGTTAATTAATTAACGTCCTAAATTTTTATTTAGGACATTAAAAATACCAGGTATATTCTATTAGCCCAAAGATTTTATTTTAATTTTAATATTCATTAAATATTTTAAATTTAAATCTATTTTTTATATTTTTAGATGTATAATTGCCCACAACAAATCACAATTTTAAAATATAATATAATATAATCTAATCTAATATTTGCTCTTGATTTGCTCCGACTTAACTATTGTGCTATAAAGAGAACAATGCACATTTATAAAGTACCCACGAAACCATTGAAAAAGTTAATTTTGAATTTAAATTCGATTTTATTTGTAACAATTTTGTATTAGACTATTAATTTATTCACGATAGTTTGGAAAAGAAGTTTGTATCCCTTGCATGCTGCGGTACTCACTAATTTAATGTATGTAACTTTTGTAATGGATATTAATGTAACATATATTTCAAATTTTACTTTTATTTGAATTTTTTATTTTAATATGATTAACTTAAAATTAAAAATAAAAAATATATTAGTTATTTCGAGATCGAAAACCTCTGGGGATCCCTTGTTATTATTTAAAGAAGTAATGTAGATTCTCTCAAATAATTCTGACAGAGATAAAAAAATAAATATAAATATACATAAAATATCATGAATGGATACAGAAAAATTGGTCACTCCCCTCCGCTCCCCTCCCCTCCGCTCCCCTCCGTATTGCCATCCCTACTAAATAGGAATATTTGGACATGGGTGCCGGTTCGGGGACAGCTACCAGTTTCGGGGCCCCAAACCCAATCAAAGGAGGTTTTCAATTCAATTAAAAATTCTTTCTTGTCTTCTGGTGACAGTGAAACAAAATGTTGGGCACATATTCGATTCTGTTTGAAAGCTCAATATTAAAGCCCAATCAAAGGCCCAAAAAATAAAGGATAAATTCCGTAACTAAGGGACCCACACCCTCTTTTCAAAAAAAAAGGGACCCAACCCACCCAAAACGAGGAAAACGAAGCGTGGGACCCACCATCCACAACAGAACCCCAGCGTGGGGCAAACAAGTGAACTGAACACGTGTCGAAACGACAAGGGCCAGAGGAGGATGTCATGTCAGTCAACCGAGTCGCTACGGCGCCCTATAGCCTGAATAATTGTAAATTTTCAATTTTCTTTTTATTTGCTTTTACCGTCGTGTGTGTGGCTTCATATTTATTTCAGTTGTTGGTCTTAAAAGCTGAAGACTGAATTGGGCTTTTCTCAAAAACCATAATTATAACTTCCCTCAAAGTTCGTATATCTTTTAGCTTCTCAGTTTATGTCATCTCTTGTTACACGTAAATTGTTTCAGCTTCCAATTCGATTGCTTTAAATATTCCTCCTGGAGGCTCTCTTTTTTTTTTCTTGTTATTATTTACACTAGTAATTGTCAAGTAAGTTCCTTTTTTTTTTTTTAATTTTTGGGTGTGTAATTATGTCTTTTAATTCGTTAATTATATTTTGATTAGCGTGCTATTTATGGCAATATATCTTTTTGGTGGGTGATGAAGTTGTTTTTGCTTTGTTTCTGTTTGTTCCTGATTGTCATATGCTATGTCAGCTGAAAATCACATGAAAATTTATATTTTTCAGAATTTTTAAATTTAATTTTGGTATTATTTTTTATTAATTTATTTATTTTGATGGGTGGTGGGTTTGGTGAATTTTGTTTGTGGAAGCTGTGTCTGGGAAATTTGTTCCGCTGTGATATTTATATTTTTATTTTCCAACATAGTAGCAAAACAAAATAATAATAATAATAATAACAAGAGATAACGGTTGAAGTCTATTTTTTGTCTTAATGAAACCCAGAATCAGTTTAAGAAAATGGAGGTTATAACTTTGTTAATGGCCTAGTGGAAGGTGTCTGGATTCAGGTGTTTTGTTAGCAGAACTAGCCTTGCTCAATTCTTTGGGCTTGGCACTGATCAACCAAATTTAGGTTTCAATGAGGCATCCTTCTGCAGTGTGTACTTTACTAGGTCTATACCCACTTGTTTGTTTTCCCTGTGACAGACAAGGAAAACGGTTGAAGTCTATTTTTTGTCTTAATGAAACCCAGAATCAGTTTAATAAAATGGAGGTTATAACTTTGTTAATGGCCTAGTGGAGGGTGTATGGATTCTGGTGTTTTGTTAGCAGAACTAGCCTTGCTCAGTTCTTTGGGCTTGGCACTGATCAACCAAATTTAGGTTTCAATGAGGCACTGTAGTGTGTACTTCACTAGGTCTATACCCACTTGTTTGTTTTCCTTGTGACAGACAATGCAGTTGTTGCCAAAAGAGTACAAATATGTGTGTGTAATTTTATTTTGTTAAAAGAGTACTCATTTGGGTTATTGGTGCTTTTCTAGACCAAGTTTAATTGAAACTTTGGGGTAGGTTCTGCTGAAATTGTAATTTTTGATCTAACAATGCTTGAGACAGTTTTTGAGTGTCACATCAAAGATGTAAAAAGCATTTTAAGTGTCGTCTCTCAGTGTATATTAAAAGGTATGGGAGATTAGCTTCAACTTTTTAGAGGAGACATGACAAATGGATTGAATATATGTACTTTTCTTATTCTTGTTTAGCAGTCAATATATGCATGTGTACATTGGAGTAACATATTTGTTTGTTATCTATGCTTTACTCAGCTGGTTGCCCTGAAAGTGTGTCTGATACTTGCATTATAACACTTTATAGATGCAGTCTGTGATGACCATGAATGTTTAATTTTATGCTATCATTGTCTGGAAACAATAAGTCTGGAGTAGAAAGATAAATACTAAGCCAGAGAAATTTCTGCATGCTTATTGTTTCACAAATTAAAAGAAGATCATTTAGATACTCTCGAACTATCTCAATGGTATATGATTTAAAGTTTTCATCAGAATGCATACATATCATGAAGAGTTGTTAATTTGTTAATACACTGCTTTTGAATATTCCTTTAATGATCCTGAGGATTTTTATTTCTTTTCTTCTTTAAATTAGACAATTTTAGCATTGCACTAATATATAGATACATTTTCAGGGATTTCCTAATTTGAGTTCCTGGCTTTACCTATCTGCTAAAGTTTGACATAAAATCTGAAGCATTATCTAGTAGTTTTGATATTATTATTGTCTTCTGAAATCTAGATAAGTTCTCTGGCTTTGTCGTCATTATGTAGTTGCCTTTTGAAAGAGATTTTTGATGTTTTTGTAGTGTTAAGTGATTAAATGGAAATACACCTGGTCGCTGCTGAATTTTAATATAATTTGCTGCAAATGAGAGTGCTATCTTTGAATAAGAACTGAACGGTTTGCAGGTTTCTTTATCCAGAAAAAAATTGGAAATCAAACAGTTTATTCCACTGAGGTTAATTCGGGGTCATCATGGATCTGAAGGGTATAACCTGGGTTGGGCATGTATACCAGAAGTTTGAAGCTATGTGCTTGGAGGTGGAAGAAATTATGTACCAGGTATGCTCTTCTGGTTGTTCCATCTTAAACCACCCCCAACTTAGTTGAGCTCCTAAGGGGACAATTTCTTGAACTTCCTTAATTGGTGGCAGCTGAATTCCTGAGGATTCAGAATCAATTCCAGTGTCTGCTCCTTCTATTTATTTATTTATTTTTTGGGGGGTACTGGCCCAATTCAAGTTTGAATTTGGTAGGTTTTTCTGAGTTTTAGTGGTTAGAACTATGAAGCCTAGTACAATTCATTTCTTTCCTGATCATTCAACCTCACTGAAGTTGGTAGCACTCCATTAATTTATGATTTAATTATTTTATTCTTTTACAGGATACTGTTAAGTATGTCGAGAATCAGGTGCAAACAGTTGGTTCAACTGTCAAAAAATTCTATTCGGATGTGATTGAAGATTTGCTTCCTCCACCTTCTGTGGATCTTGTGAAAGGGGCAGTAGCCTCCAACTTGCCTTTGGAACAAAATGCTGATGTTGGGACCTATAAAAAGCCAAAAATTGGTATCAAGGAAGAGGCTATGAAGGTCAACAATGAGCAATTGAGTGAGAGTTCACTAGCTACTACTGATTTGGATAAAGGTGCAGGCGGTGGACAGCCTTTCTGCAGGTTTCACATTGAAGATACCTCATTCCAACCATCCTTGGGGGATACTCTCAAAGGAGTATTCTCTGATGCGTACTCAATAGAATATGACATAAGGAGTGGACATAATCAATCAAGTATTTGCATGCAAAAAATCTCTAAAGAGGATAATTTGCCACCAAGTGAAATGTCTGGGGCTGGCCCTCATATGGAAAGAGGTCTGCGCAGACCATCATCATCCTGTGAACTGTTGGATAAAAATCAAGAAGTATCTGATGACCAGGTAGTTGTAGATCCAACCTCTGTTACAACTGAAGTGGCTAGCTGCAAGTCCTTTGAAGAAATTTATGATGAGTTAGAAAAGGCAAGCGCATCAGGTGCTTTAACTAGTAGCCCAGCAGCTAAAAATTGTGATGAGAGTGAAAGTGCTCATTCCTCTTGTAGCAGCCTTTCAGCAGAACTTAATGGTGACTGTGCTCTATACCCTGATATATTGTTTTCCTCATATTGCCAGTGACCTTTGTTGATTTCTAATGTGGCTCTGCAGGCATTTGTACAAACAATGGGGTTGTTTCTCTGGTTGGGTCCTTTGTGAATGAAGATGTACAGCCAAGTGAATTTCCTGATCCTGGTATCAATAAGTCTCATTTAGATGCATTATATATATGAATCTTTTGTCTTTCAACCAACCATAGATCTCTCCCTTTAAATCTGCTCCTTTGTGTTTTATATTGTTGATTTTGTGTTATGTTGATATTGTTCATTTTATGTAGTAACTGGACTGAGTGAAATTTTGCAGGACGATCAGATTACTCGACTGTGGATGCAACTGAGAGTAGTATTGATGTTGAACAGGGATATGAAACTGTTCAACGAGTTGATAATATCCAAGTTGAGGAAACTTGTGTTCTGGTGAACGGAGATGAACTTTGTTTTGTTCCTTGCAGGGAAGGCAAACACAGGCCTTACAAGGTACTTTCTCTTCTCTGTCTCTCTTTCTCTCTTATTCTCATTGTCTCTCTCTGTCTCTCCCTCTTTTAATTTCTCTTGATTGAACTTGCTTGTTCAGAAAAAGATTCAAGATGCTATTTCATCAAGAATGAGATCTACAAGAAAGCATGAATATAAACAGCTTGCTGTATGGTATAATGAGGATGAAAAATCCAAGCAACAAAATGCTGAAACGAAGGGAAAACCATCTCATGGTTACCGTGAGTTGGAATGGGAGCTTCTTTAGACGTGAGAACGCCAACTATGTGTAAATAATTTCTTCAAAGTCACTTTTGCGGCCAATCCTTGCTGACGAAGGTAATCAAGACACAGAACTGGATATTAAATATAGCAACGAAACATCCACCCCTGTAGAATATTGAGCGAAGTGGATAAAAACAAACAAAATTCAAAAATATAAATAATTTATAGCTATAGTCCCCATCAGGGTTGACACGTTCTTATTAATATGCCATTCGGAATTTATCAGTTGACACTTTCTTTAAGTTCATCAAGTAATTTTACCACCATTCAATCTACTTTCTTGCTCTGCAATGCTGCTTCTGGGTCGTTGAAAGTTTACTTTGTTTTCCATTTTTTCAATGTGAGAACAATGCAAGTGTTAATTCTTGAGAAAAGACATTTGTGAATGATCTTTCATGCTTGTGCTGTGTGTTTGATATAGAATGGTTGTTTTGTATTGTCTTTTGCCTGATCACTGCATGAACTTGCTTATTTTATCACATTGTTGATAGAAGAAAATTAAGTTTGTCCCAATAAGCTTTCTTATTGTTGTCGATGTTCCCATGCATTTATGTTATGGGCACGTCAATAGTGCTTGTCCTCATATTGGCTTTTGCCAATGCCCTATAGTTTATACATGTGAAGAAACTGCTTTCCCCAATTCCCCTGTTGGACAAACAGGGCATGTGTCAGAAGGCTAAAAGGAATCATGAAATTGGGAACCTGGGTCGTTGTGGAAATAACCTTCTTCAAGCTACTGCTTCGCGTGGGTTGTCACTTACAGCTCATTGCTTTCTCCAATTAATGCAGGGAGTGATAATTTCAGTAAAAACAAATGGAATTCCTAGATGATTCTGTGTATATTTGGTATCAGAAATCAATTTGATCCTATGACAGCTTGATGTACCTCTCTGGAATGCTGGCCATATGTTGCCATTAGAGATGGGTAGTTTCCTTACGTCAAGCCAAACATAAATTATTTTAAAAAAGCAAAAGACTGTAAAAATAACAAAAAGAACTAATTCTTGATTTGATTTCAATTCCTAGTTTTGGATTCTTTTCTCCCGGAACAGGAAGGTACAATCAGTTAAAAGGAAACATCAAACAAGAAGTGGGAAGAATTAGATATGTCTCTGGGGTTGGATAAAACCATGGATGCGTACAGTAGCGTGTTCCAAGTATCAGGCAGCCCAGGCAAGCACCAATGGCTGCAATCAGCGTAAGTCTCCTTTTGCATTTGTTGCTTCGCTATCAAGAACTCGCGCTTTTTTGTATAAATCGTTGGATGTGCATCAACTCGATACTGAGAGAGCTTTGTGATGTTTAGGTACTTCACCGGAGTACTCATGCCTCCAATTGTTCTCTCAACAATTTCTACCATTGACTTTGGAAATTTAGCTACATAAGACTCATCCGTTATGGGCTCAGTTGTGTTGTAGCACCATTGCTCCCCTTTGTGTTCTGGGGATATGCTTCTGAAAAAGACAATTGTTTTGGTTGCGTCAACATTTTCGTCTATCCAGTGCGCCCAAGTTTCCATGGCAATCTCAAATGCTTCGTCTGCATTCAAGTTCTCCATTAGTTTACCATCATGTTCAAATAATTCCCACCTGCAAAAATTCTCATCATCGGACATAACTTTTTGGCATCCTCGTTCCAAAATCATAAGTTTATGAATCTATCATTATAATTTACTTTAGACTTACGCTTTGATTTTCCCGCGATGCACCCACCAGTGGCCAGTGTTGAATACCATAACATCGGCACCTTTCCACTTCTGGGCAGAGGCAGAAAGTTCATCAAGCCTCAGAATCCTAGAGCCAAGTGCATTGCTTGCATCTAGTTGAACAAGAAATGGACTCCAATAGAATTCAACAGAGCAGTCGTAGTCCTGTAGAAGGCAAATCTGCATTCTTGTATTCATCTAACACAAAATGAGCAAAGAAGTACAAGATGATGAAACTTTTCTTACCAGTGCTCTCAAAACCTTATAGACGCCATTTTGAACGTTGACATGGACTCGAGAAGGAGGTATGGCAGTATAAAGGAGACAAGCAAGAGACTCCCATTGGTTTCTGTTGAGTGAGTCTCCTACAATAATCACTCTCTTGTTCTTAAGCCTCTCCAACATGTCTGTTGCATTGAACCTTCAAACCAGAAACTTGTCAACAGATAACAAGACTGATTTATTCATGCATATAGAGTTAAAAGAGGCATTTCAGCTTACCTTGGAATCTCACACCCTTCAGCTTTCCAAGTCCACTTCTCATACTCAACATCCGGCCTGCCATTCCTTTGGCAGCTTACTTGATCACTAAGAAAAGGACATTGTGCTTCATTATATAATGGACTGGCGTCTCCATTATAAACCCATTTTCCATTGAAAATGTTGCATAATTTTTCGTCCTCAACTGGGTTATCACTCTTAATCAAAGTGGCGAACCCAGTGGAGGGTGTTACGGATATAGCTACGCTTCGAACAGTGAAAAGGCTTATGTTGCTGCGGCCAGAGTTGAGAGAAAGAACAAAGATAATGCAGCCTAGAAAAAAGCTTACTGATATGCAGATTTTCCATATTCCATTGATGGTGAAGCTGGTTTCCATCAAAGAGACGAAGGTTCAATACATGTGAAGTTGGTTCAAAATGAGATTAAGAATTACAAGTCATCTAAGTTTACAGAGTTAGTAAGTTGATATAAAATGTTAGGCCAAGGGTTGGATTTGCATTACGAAGTGGTTGGAATAAAAGTAAGTGCGAGACTGGCACTTGTAAAATTAGTTGAGGGGCAGTTGACATTGGATGTTTTTAAAATTTGACTCCTATAACTTTACTTTTAGTTACTTGACAGCATATCAGGCTCCTGATAAAAATTAATCACTCTTTCGTTCCCAATATCACAAGTGCTTTGGAAAATTTTCGAACTATGCATTAATGTTATAACTCATGCCTATATGTAGAAAAATGATTCAAAATTTTATTTTATTTTTTGAAAAAGGAGAAGATAATTGGGTTTCATTTACTTACATCGTCACATGGCACTGTATGTCCAGTAAAAATCATTAATTCAAAAAATGGATGTATTTTATATTGGTTCTGGATTAAAGACCAATATAAACGCAAATCATATTGATTCCAAATTATAAATCAATGTCGGATTTAAATTATGTTCAACCCTGAATTTAAGGTACTGGTAATTATTGAGCCAAGAGCAGGTACAAAAATGGTTTAGGCGACCATATTACTTTAGTTTTATCATAGTTGGCGTGTGATTAGATATAAAAAATAAACTCTTAACACTCGGCGGCTTCAATCTTTTTTCATTTTACTGCAATTGCTTAAACTCTAATCACTGCAGGGCGATATTAATGTATTAAAAGACAGGAAGATAAGACCAAACTAAAACTTCTTGGGGTTACAAGTTACTGCACATTTTGGGCTGATGGGTCTGCAAGCATTTGATTTACTTGACCTACAGTTTTCAATAATTTATTTGACATTTTCTTTTTTTTCTTTTTTTTTTTGGTTTATCATAATGCTCTTATTTTTGGTAGAAAACAGATAATGCTGACATCATTAGCTATTATTTTGATCCCATTGATGTTTTCTATAAGATATTATATTAACAAACTAGAAGTTACTATAATGGATGAGCTCAGTTTACGAAATTTTGTAGAGCTATTCCGCTGAGAATTCATCAGTTAACTCCTGCTTCAATTTCAATAAGTAATTTTACCACCGTTAGATCTACTTTCTTCCTTTGAAGTGAGAGGTTGCTGGGGAAGAAATTGTTGATGTAGGATTTTGGTTACTCTTTCGACCACGACTAGGATCTCTGCTCAATCAATTCGACCACGATCAGGATCTCTCCTCGTATGCTTTCTTCTTCAAAAATCCATGCGTACACAGAAGCAAGTCAGAGCACGCCGGTTGTTTTCCCAGCGTAAACCCTCCAATACTCAAGTCAGAAATGAAGGCTTTGTGTCCCTGGGAATGTTAGCCACAAATCTTAAGGCTTGTTTTTGGGATTGTTAAATGCTCTCTTTATCTCAGTTTTAATATCAAAAGTTCTAACAATTTTACCTTCGATGGCTACCTTTTTATAGGTCTCTCCTGAATTCAAACCTTCCCTTCATTCACACTTGTTATCCTCCCACCTCTCGAAAGTGGATGCTCCATTTCTGTAATCGTGGGTGGTTGCATAACATTCGTGCCTTGATTCTCGGGTTGAAGAGCACGCTTCGCCAACTGTCGTTGACCGGGTCTCCTCAACTCAACCCTTAGCAAGAATGGCTTTATGCTTCCAACAGGAGATTGGCCTCGCGAATGATGTGTTCTTGGACGAGCAGAATATTCCTACTTCTGCTCCCCTGCTACTAGACTCTCACACAACATACATGTTCGCGGGATCCAGCTACCAGATGTCTGCTCGTCACTGCTGGTCTTCGTCGAGGCACATTCCCCCAAACAGAAATTTTTGAATGATGATCTTCTGTCTATGGTTTATGGTTGTGTTATGTGGTTGAGATGCAATGCTTTATATTGTATCGTCCTTTGCCTGATCACCCCATGAACTTGCTTACTGTATCACATTGTTGCCAGAAGAAAATAAAGTTCGTCATCAGTTCAAGCCTGATTATCCCTGAACCCAATAGGAGTTGTAGATTTTTCTATTTTAACTTGCCCTCCGCTGTGATCGAATAAGAATGGGAATGGATAAGAGGCTTGTGGGATTGACGTAAGGAGGTAGGAATGGCTGCTTATAGCTCATTTCACCAATTAATGCAGGGAGGATGACTTAAGTTGATAATAGAGTCATCAAATGGAATGTCTGGATGAAGGTACTTTTGTGTCTGAATCGATTTGATCCTATGAAAGCTTGATGCACCTATCTGAATTGCTGGGATGAATCATTTGTTGCGATTTAGACGTCAAGTAAAAAGAATCTAAAGGCATTTAATTACTAATATGGTTTCAATTCCTACTTTTGCATTCTTTTTTCCCCAAAAAAGAAACTACAATCAGTTGAAGATTAGAATAAAAAAAATCGATTAATAATTTTGGGGGGGGGGGTGTGCCTATGATTTCTAAGTGAAAGAAATTCTAAAAGGAGTCAATAAATCTTACCTTTTTCGAATTATGTAGCGGAATAAATGGGTGTTGGATCATGTCACAAGTCGGAAAGAAATCACGAGCGGAAATCTTTCTCAAGTCACAATATATTTGTCTTTTCCGGATTGCTCAAGGATTTTTTGTTTAATCTTTTCTTTCACCCACACACACACACTTTGTTGCTTTTTCTTTTTCGAATTGAATCGTTAACTTGCGTTCATCTTACACCAGCAGTTTTGATAAGCATATATACAACAGTTGAGCGCGGTTGGGAAGATGATTTGTGTTCAACCTCCCTCTCTCAAACGTGCATGGTAACCAACAAGTGGTTATCATGTGTGGATCGGGGTCGGCCCATCTTGGGCGCCCACCCGTTCAACACTGAGTATCCAACCCAAAAGACTAGCCTATTGGGTAGAGTGACTCATCCTCCTTATAAATCTAAGTATCTCCCCTTTACTAGTTAATGTGGAACATAACTCAACAATTCCTCCCCCCGAACGAAACCATCATCAAACTCCAGTCCTTTCGTCCGACACACTTAAGTTGTTCCACCACTATATTCCGACTATTAGGATCTAGCTCTGATACCACTTATTGAGGAGCTGGGCCTAGGATTTCTAGATATCCAATCTAAAAAACTAGCCTATTGGATGGAGTGACATACTCTCCTTATAAACTTAAGTATCTCTCATTTACTAACCAATGTGAGACACAACTCAACAATAATTTTGCATATCAGAAAGCAATAAAAATTGATTTAAAATAAATTATTTTTTAGTAAAATTAATACATATATTTGAATCATGGACAAAAATGAAGCAATCCAAGATCCCTAGCAAGTAGGTTCCTACCAAAAGTGGAGAATGATTGCTTCACTTGAAAATGAGGTCAGTGCCAGAGGGAATACTGGCGACGACGCTCTCGCTTTCAAGTTAGATTATATCTCAAGGTAGAGGAGGAAGAAGAGGAAGAAAAATAGAAAAACGTATGAATTAAATTTGTTTTATCTCTTATAGTTTGCCCCTTTTGTACACTTGTCAATGGCCCATTGGACGTTCCTTGTGGGAGCAAAGTAATGGAGAGGACGACCTCCAAAGTTTTTGGCCGATTCCCTCTGCCGATATCCTTTCGGGAATTTATGGTGTGTTTACTTCACGAAATGAGAATGAGGTGGAATGATAATAGACTGAGAATAAGAATGGACTAGAATGGGAATGAGATACCAATGTTTACTTGACAAAAATAAATGGGAATGAGAATGTGCTGGAATGTCATTGATGTGTTTACTTAGCAAAATAAATGAGAATGAGGAATAGGAATGAGAATCAATTTACCAAAATATCTATAGTATTAAATAATGTAATTTTCATTAACTAGATACATGTATAAATATTATTATAAAAATGATATTAATTAAAAATAAAATAAAATTAATAATAATAATAAAAATAATAAATGTTAATAATATTATTATTAATAAAAATAAAATTAACAATAATTAATAATAACTAAAATAATAAAATTAATTATAATAATGATATTTAAAATAATAAAATTAATTGTGATTTGAACGAGAGTAATTAGGAAAATATGAAAAAAAAAATTAGAGGGATACAAAAGTCAGCTTAAGGAATGGGAATCCTCATTCCCATCCCCCTATAGAAATGAGATTCTCATTCGTTATTCCTAAATTGTATGGAACTCATACATTTTATTATCATTCTTAAATTACATTTTGCCAAATAAACATGTGTTTCATTCTCATTCTTTCATTCTCATTCCCAAAACCTTCAAGTAAACACACTATTATATCCATATTTAGTAAAATTAATATTAGATCTTATTATTATTTCTAAGCTGCAAAGCTGTCTGGATCTAAAGAGAGAGAGAGAGAGAAAAAAAAAAAAAAAGATCCAAAGTTTGTCTTTTTGTAATTCGTTAGCTATTTCAATCAATGATAAAAAAATAAATGAAAATTTTGTAGAAGTGGTATTTAATATTTGAAATTAGATTGCTGATTAAAAAAAGGTAATGAAAGTTCTGTAGACATGGAATTAATATTGGCTGTGTTTGTAGAGTTTTTAAATATTAAAGTAAAATAAAAATGACAATTTTAAATAATAAAGTAATGAAACTTAAAAAATTTGTCAGAAGTGGGATTTGAACCCACGCCCTCTCACGAGGACCAGAACTTGAGTCTGGCGCCTTAGACCACTCGGCCATCCTGACGTTTGCTTTGGAAGATTCATCTTTTATAATTAATTATTGAGAACTTGGCATATCAGAAGAAACAAGTCATGCATCAAGGCCTAGCTTCTGTTTTATCTTTGTTACCATTTTGACCGAGGAAACTGCTAAGTTTATATAATTCAATTTTGCCATCAGAAGAGCAGCTCATACGGAAAATAACTTACCCTTCAAAATCAGTTCCAATTTGCCGGGCACTCCAGGCTCCAATGTGAATTTTATACCAAATAAACTTGCAATTAAGCGCATGTTTCCTCTATATATAAACCAAGCTAACAAAGGTTTTTAATACATAGCAACTCGGTTCATTCCGAACATACAGACAGATTATTTTTAATTCAAAACTAATTATGGCTTTAAGGTGCCAAAGTCTATGTAAATTAGCATTAATCTTCCTCATTTTTGCAACTGCGACTTCCCAAGTTACATCCCGGAAGCTGCAAGAGGCCTCATTGTCCGAGAAACATGAGCAATGGATGTCGAAATACGGGAAGGTTTACAAGAATCCTGAGGAGAAAGAGAAACGTTTCAGGATTTTCAAGGACAATGTTGAGTTCATTGAATCGTTAAATGCAGCTGGAAATAAACTCTACAAGCTAAGCGTTAACGAATTCGCGGATCAAACCAATCAAGAGTTTAAGGCTTTCCGCAATGGATACAGGCGGCCTAATGGACTTGCTTCAAGAAAAGGAACTTCTTTCAAGTATGAAAACGTGATTGATGTGCCTGCTACCATGGACTGGAGAAAAAATGGAGCTGTCACTCCCATCAAAAACCAAGGCCCCTGTGGTAATCAAATAATTAAAAAGAAAACATTTATGTATACAACAGCTAAAGCAGTGTTTTACTCGATCATTAACTAATTGCACCAATAATTATCTGACACAGGAAGTTGTTGGGCTTTTTCGGCTGTGGCAGCAACCGAAGGAATAATACAACTAACTACAGGCAAATTGATCTCATTGTCCGAGCAAGAACTTGTCTCATGCGACACTAGTGGCGTGGATCATGGTTGTGAAGGCGGTGAAATGGAAGATGCATTTAAGTTTATAATTCACAACGATGGCATCACTACTGAAGCTAATTACCCTTACCAAGCAGCTGATGGGACTTGTAACAAGACGGAGGAGGCATCCCATGTGGCCAAGATCAAAGGCTATGAAACTGTCCCGGCTAACAGCGAGGAAGCACTATTGAAGGCTGTTGCAAATCAGCCAGTGGCGGTCTCTATTGATGCTAGCGGGTCTGCATTTCAGTTCTATTCTAGCGGAGTGTTCACCGGTGATTGTGGGACTGAGCTGGATCACGGGGTTACAGCCGTTGGCTATGGCGCGACTGCTAATGGAACCAAGTATTGGCTTGTGAAGAATTCATGGGGAACCAGCTGGGGTGAAGAAGGGTACATAAGGATGAAGCGTGACATTGATGCCAAGGAAGGTCTGTGTGGCATTGCCATGGATTCCTCCTATCCCACTGCTTAATTAAAAGTGCTTTCCCATTTGTTAACATTTATAGCACGGCTTCTTGGCTACTTAATTTCTCAGCTTGCTAGTGCAAATGATGTAATAGTGGTTGTATACTTGTATCAGACCTTATTTGTGTAAATTATGCATATGATTTCACCAATATCCGACTTTTAATTGTGTAACTTTTATTTCAACTCTTGAGGCTTGATCACATATGGCATTTTTATTTTTAATTGCTTGATTATGCAAGTGACGAACTAAATTTTTCAAATTATTGTCGATGGGAAACTAGAATTCTGGTTCAATGGTTCCATACATAATAAAGAGCTATAAATATCAGTAGGTTATAACATAAAATCTGAAAAATTCAGGGGATATGAATTATAAAATTAAGAATGGTTGTCTAAAATATATAAATATTAGAGCTAATTGCGCATATATAGAGCGTGATACAATTTCAGTTCTTCAAATGTTCTAAACTTAAGGTGGTCTAATGACCTCATTTTAATATCGTAAATATTATTAGCGAGTGAGTTTATTGAGTACTTAAATTAGTTTATAAACGCTTAGACCTCCTAACTAAATAGATGTATTTTGGATTATAAAGTCGAAATATAAAAACCTTATGATGAATTTTATTATTTTGTATGATATAAGAATAAAAAAAATATATGGGACAATATATCCATACGCCAAAGTGTTCTACATACAGTCATACATCATGTTTCTTGGACAACGCAACCTGACGGGCTAACAGCCCAATGGACTCAAAGGCTACAATCAGAACTAAGACAATCACATGCATAAGAAGAATGAACACTCTATAATTTAAGAGTAATGATACATTCATAAATTCTTGTACAAATTTATTTTGTACAAACTGACGTGTCATTATTCATTAGTTGAATGAAAATATAAAATAATAAAAATAAATCATGTGGGTCAAGTGATATTTAATTCAACCAATCTTGTCGTACCACATCAGTTTGTATAAATATTTGTGACTATATCATTACTCATAATCTAATACCGATCATTGATTGTTCCCTATTTTGATAAGTCCAACGAATGGGAATTTCTCAATATAAAATTGAATTCAAAATTTAATAAATTTGGCAGTGACCTGCTTTGACTGCAAACCTATGTTAATATTCTTTTATATGAAGTTGTGCAAAATAGTCCAAACTAAGTGAGCTGGAGAGGCAATTTTATTTATTTTAGCGTGCAAAACACTTTTTATATGAAAACAGATTAGAAGTCAAGGATGCAAATTGCGGCACCAAACAATTCAAACTTCATAATGAATATTCATGTGCCTAAACCAATATGCCGAATTCAATGGACAATACTTCAATTATTTCATAAATATATTCCAAACAGAGATATTGTAAAGGCAATAAATATGATATTTACTCACCCAACAAGCAACTACCGCGAGATTTCATTGAAGTGGGCCAGACTTTTGATGGAGCCCACGTAGCCCAATTCAATAGAATTATCTTGCGTTTCAACTTTCAATGTTTCACTTTCTTTGTTGTCCTTTTTTAATTAAGCCTAATGGATTTGCTAAAAAAACAAGCACAAAGCACTTGATTTAGCACTAACTTGGCTCATTATCATTATGTCTGTTCGAAAGAAGATAGCACCCCCGATCAAGGAAGAAAAGCCTTGAGTTAACAATCAAGTCAATTTGGATCCAAACTTTTCAAATGTTATTATTTTCATTCAAGCAATTTTTTTTTTAACATCAAAATAGAGTATAATTCACGATTTTATAGTATCAATCAAGAGATTTCATAAACTACCAAATAATCGAATCATAAAACACCTTATTTCTAGCTCGTGTGGAAAAAGATTCGAGTCCCCTTATGTGAGTGAATTAGCGAATCATTTGATCGATTCTAAATCTCAATTAATTTATATGTACATCGTATAATAGTTCTGATACACTGAATAATTGATAGCAACTAACTGAAAATTGAGTAGTCTATTCAACCCAAAAAATTATAAAATTAACATTATCTTATATTTAACAAAGTAAATCACACGTCGTATTGTGAAAAAGTTTGTTGATAACTACATTATCATTTTGCTTAAATCTTATACCAAAAGAACTCAATTGCCCAATTTGAAAGATGCTGACACACTATTCCATTGATGTGAACAACCGAAGAGACCAATGAAAACGAAATCAGTCCTTTATGCAATGGCCAATGGGGTCATCAACAAGCCGCCTCGGCCCGGCAATTTAATTAATTGTTCTTGATCAATTTGTGTGGAGCAAGTTCTTAAGAATCTTGATTCTTGGGAGTGCAGGACAAGCTTAAAACAAAAGCAGCTTCTATTGACTTGCTTTCAGCAAAAATTGATTCCATCTGCAGGCCCTACACTAACCAAGGCTAGCCTAAAAGACATGGAATATTTTGCATTTCCCGATTGGCAAGTTGCATTGCTTTGTTGTTGTTGTGGGCATCGATCAAAAAGAGACTTTTTAGTCTGCTTTTCCCTTATCAAGACAAGTATTTTAACTGGATAATTTATCACCCTTAATACAAAGAAAGTATTCCTCTCAAATTGAAAATGATAGTTTCGTTTGTGCGCTCGCGTTGGAGTCATGAATATTTTATCTGTTTTCATTGTCGTTGTACCGATCAAAGCTGATAGCTTCAAAAAAATTTATACTATTATTAGAAAAAAAAATTGAATTAATTAAAGATATTAGATTTTTTTCTGAATCATCTATTCAAGTATTTGGAGATAAGTATCTCATTATTGATAGCGGATTGATGGAAGCAAAAGAAAGTCGAATAAAACACACCATGTGGATTGCAAAATAACATGTCTAAGTTTAACGTAGTGGCTGGAGTGGCGGCTATCATTCTATCAATGAGATAATATACATCATTATAATCCAAACGACTTGAAAACACAGAGTGTACGTCCAGATAATTAATCCCAGAAGAGAAAATAAAAAGATTTTTATTAAATGAAGGAGTTGGTATAATTAACTATTAGAGCTACAACACTAAATAACAATACTCAAACAAGGCAAATCTTGAACAGTAAAATTAAAATATATAACAAAAATAATTCAAATAAGAGAAACGATTAAGACAAACTAAAACAAATTAAAAAGTCTTCCTAAATTGGCCTACATCATCACATATGCACACATACCTTCCCAGTCAGTCCACCAGTCAATTGGTATCACTGTAGAGCAGGTTGCTTTGTTGTGTACCATCTCAATTCTCAAACTTAGCCTCAGCCGGTTGTCTTTGTTTCCATGAACTTTAATTACCTCATTGTCGTATAGCTTGTACATCGGTCCATTTATAAAAGGAAAACTATCAGTTATATACATTAAGTCTATCATGATATCAAATAATACAAAAGTTTGAATGTGTTTAATTTTTTACCCTAAGTTCATAATTTGTATCAATTGTCTACCAAAACTTTAACACTGTTAAAGTTTTTTTCAAAGAATCTAAGTAAAATGATCATTTTAAGCTTAAAATTTAAATAATATTGTCAATCATCCACTTAAATTTATCAAGTTATAACAAATACTACAAAAATTTAGATTTGTGAAATTTTCCGCCTAAATATACATTTTGTATGGACCTCCTGTCAAAACATTAACATTGTTAGAATATTACATAATCTAAATAAGACGACTGTTTTACCCTAGATTATAAGGGTATTTTTGATTCTTTACCATAAATAATAAAATTAAGTTAAAAATAAAAATAAAATAAAATATTAAAACCTAGCAAATCTGGCAAAATCTTTGTTTCAAAACAAAATCCACCAACGATTTTGATTCCTAGCTAACTACAAATTTGCATCAAAATCCTTCATCGACCACATAAAACCAAAAAAAAATAAAGTACATCTCACTATCTTTTTCCTTATCTTCTCTCACCATAAATTTTTAAGATTCACAAAATCAACACTAAATTTACATCAAATCCTTCATTACCAACATCCTCCATCACTAAATCCTTCAACCATCTGTAGTAATTGACAAAAACATGCATTGGACTATAAAGACTAGCTATTGAGGAGTTTTGTGGTGATTGCAGCTATCCACTGGCAAAAGTGACAATAGCAATGGCAGCGATGATCAGTGGTAATGGTGACTAACACATTACAAATTAGGTTTGATTGTGTGTTTATAAAATCAAACTTAAGGATTGGATTGATTGATGTTTATGAATTGGGGTTTAGAATAATTAGTGGATTTATTGAGTGTCTTGGTGCACGGTTGATACAATTGAAAATTTAGGGTAGAAAATTGAAAAAAAAAATTTTAATTTTTGTAGTATTTTTTATAGCAAAGTAAACTTAAGGTGGATGATGGATAATTTCTTAATATTTTGTATGTTAAATGTCTAAATTATCCTCATAACTAAATAACAGTTAACGTTTTGGTGGATAACTAATACAAATTGCAAGCTTGAAATAAAAAATTAAATGAATTCAAAATTTTGTAATATTTTTAATAATATGATAAAATTAGAATATATGACTAATAAGTTTCCATTATAAAACGAAACACATGTGTATATTTGTCTAATTAATTGTCTATATTCTTTTTTGAAGAGAGTATTTGGTGGAGCTTTGGCCTTTGAGCACATGGAGATTTTGGTCACTTGCTAGCATCATCCCGCATGTTGTCGGCCATCTCATCCCATGGAAGGGCCTCTGTTTGATTTCCCAATTTTTCAGGGCCATGTTGTTGTATTAATAGTTAATTAGCTGACCTCCAAATATATACAATAATACGATACATCTTGCTTATCACGACTCTCGCATCATATCGTTTTGCTGTAGTATTTAACAAATGATTGATTCCCTTGTGCAAATATCCGCAAGTTTAAAGCGTAGTAGCAAAGCAATAGACTGTTATCTTGTTGCAAAAGAAAGCAAAATAGCAGAGAGGAAGAAAACGGCTGCTTATGAAAATTTTCTATTAAACAATTTTTTTTTACCCTTTAGTTTCTTAGGTGGCGTTTGTTTTTTAACTTAATGACTTAAAGTGACTTAACTTAATTAATTAAGTTAATTAGAGGTGTTTGTTTTTATAACTTAATGAGATTTTTTAGATAATTTTGACTTAATAAAATAAGCTAATTTTTTTTTTACTTTTTACTTAATGGAGAAATTTAAATTAAGTCAATTACTTACTAATGTAAAAAATATCCATGTTTTATAATTTATTTTTCATGTATATCCCAAAACTCACTCATAGACATTTACCCCACATAAAAATATCCATGTTTTTTCTTTCTTATATTATATACGATAAAATTTGAAATTTATGGTATTTTATATATTAAAATTCTAAAATAATTATGTATTCACTTGAATATAGTTTTACTTATAAATGTTAAAATATTGTGTTATTTAATATATTATTTATTTGACATTTAACTTTAATAAGGATACAAATGTAAAAGTACATATTTTCAGCTTTTTCAGTTGAAAAAAAACAAACAACTTAATACTTATTTTTCGAGATTCAGACGAAAAAACAAACATATTATTCATATTCAGACATTCAGATTTATTTAGAATTCAGACTAATTCAGGTCTATTCAGATTTCAGATAAAAAAATAAACGTTATCTTAGTCTTTTAGTTACCCATTACACCTTTGATATTAAAATTACAATAGAAGAAATATAGTTTTATGATTCTTTGATTATTATTATAACCTTATTGTTAGTCTAATATGATTTATGAGGTAATTAACGAGGGTCATTTTCTCTTCATTTTAATGCTAGTTTGCTTACCTCAATATGGGTTGATTGATACGTCACTAGTTAGCATGACCCATTAATTAATAACTACATTTGTTTTCTTATGCTTGTCATTTTGGAATTTCTTTTCTTTTATGATTGATATAAATTCAAAAGTGTAGGGATCCGATCACTGGCTGCCAGGCAATGAGCATAATTGTGTACGTGTTAGTGGTGGGGGCAAAACCTTTGTTGCTATCCGGGTAACGTCGATGGTCGATCAACTGAAAGGAGCTCTAGAAATTGCGTACCGACTTTGGCAAACTCAAAAGTCACTTTTATCATTACAAGACTTATGTTAACCTCTAAAAATTTTGAAAATTGGAACAACCCTATGCTAATTTAAAGTACTGACTGGCTATTTGATTTTATTTTTTAACTTTTTATTTAAATACTAAAACAAATCTTAAAATACAATATTCATGATAATGCCTATATTCTCATTATGATTCTAAACCCGACATGGATCCTATATCTTAGTTTCCAAGTGAATATATTACTAAATATGTGTACAGTTATTTTCATCATTGGATTATTATTTGCTTGATCTTTAAGAAAATATAAGTTAAGATAATAATAATATTTGTTACATTATCCTTTAGAAGTTTGTTATTCTTATGTTATGTATTATATATATGAAGCAAAAACTAATTGATTGATTATGACAACCAAATCAACCCAACTATGTCTTGAATTCTTAATTATTTTTTTTCATATCAGGCTATGTTATCTTCTGTCTGGGTCTCCATTAAAATAAAATGGAAAGGGACTTGCTAGTGTTTACTTTAGGTTTAGCCTCCACCAGGTGGCACTTGCCCGCATAACACGTTCGTGTATTTCGCATGTCTTCGTGGCACTTCAAAATTATAGCAAAAGTTAGCATGGACAAGTTATAATCTGAAGGATAAATATCCATCAACCGCCTCATGTTTCACAAATTACAAAAAATATGCTAAAATTTTATTCTTTTACAATTATCCACCTAAAGTTTATAAAGCACATCACTTTTTTATTAATACTGCTAGAAAATTTAGCATAATATTGACAAAACAACTATTTTGCGCTAAACGTAAGAGAATAATTTAATCATATATATATAGTTTTTTGGTCTGGAATCATAAAGTGCGGAAAATATCTGGAAAAATTTTAAAACTGTGGGGTTTTAAAGGCTTACAACTTAAATGGTTAAACTGCACAGTTTATGTGTTTTCCTGAACATTCTCGCATTTTAAAATTTCAAATTTGAACATTTTTAATATATATAGTTGATGTAAGGTACATCCCCTCATAAGTTGATTTGTGGATTCCACTTGAGATAAAGAGGACTGTATTTTACATTAATTGTAAGGTAGCAACTCCTTTATAAGAATTGAGAAAAGTCATACATACAACTCAAAGTAGTTTGAGAAAAGATTTAGTTATATTTATAAAAAAAAAAGATTACAAGAAAGGTTTTAAAACAATAATATTCAAAATCTTTGAAGATTGGAATGAAGATTGAGTAACAACTCACTGCCTCCAAAGCTTTCTTATTCAATTAGTTTAAGCAACAATCAAAAACAAGAGATTTGGTCTCCGCACACTAGTTAGCTATCAAAGTGTTGGTCCCCTCATGAACTTCTTTACACGTTTGTAGCGTTGGATAAGATCCATGAATTTCTTCTCAATTTCTCACTTTTGCGCAACATAAATTAGAAGAGAGAGAGAGAGAGAGAGAGAATTAACATTCGCAAATAAGCTAAAACCAAGTAATGTACATTTTTCTATATATTTTTGGTTTTTTGAATATCTGTTTATATTAGGTAAAATGCACTTTTCATATGGGTCCGGTATAAGTGCATTAAATAAATGAATTGCGATTTCAATTGGTTGAACTACAGTTGTGTATTTTGGCTCTTCTTATTCATTTTACTAAAAAAGTAGGCAGCTAGGACACCTTTGTTGTTTGTCTTGTTCTATTCCGCAACATTTTCCTTTTCCTTTTTGTTTTTTTTCGGTTTTTTTACTTCCATAATTAAACGGAAAAAATATTAATTTTAACTAATAGTATCACAAAAAAACTCTTCAAAAAAGATTTTATTACTTATTTGAAGAGTTATATTAATATTTAAAACTTTAAAAGACACTTCAATTAAAAATTTTCAAATAAAAAATAATTCTCTCTCTTCAAATTTGGAGAGTTGCTTTCTTCCTCTTCAATTTATATTTTATTACTTTTTACTAGAGAAAGAGAGAGAAGTGATTTAATTGCTATTGACTTTTCTTTTAAAAAAATAATTATTTGATTAAAATAATATTAACTTATTTATATTTGAAGAGTCTTTTGGTGAATAACATATTTTTTTACTCTTTTATTTGCCACATAAGTAAGTAAATAAATATTTGAAGAGTGAAATTTATAGAGACTTTTGGAGATACTCTAATACTAGACATCTCAATTCTCAAATAATGTTACAATTTTTTTTCATTATTCTAAGAATTGATGTGACACAAAATATATATATAATAAAATCAAGAATCATAATAAAGTCAGGGATTAGTTAAAAGAAAAAAATTAAATTTTAATACACTACATGACAAAATACAATGCATTGGAGTTGTGTTTATTTTATTTTTTAACTAATCTCTGACTTTAATAAAATCTAGATCCCTGACTAATATATTCATATATATATATATATTAACACAATTACTTTCATATAGAGCATATAAGATTACTTATTAAATTGTCTTACCATATCATCCGATCAATTAATATCATTTTAATCAAAAGCAGAAAAATTGAAATACTATTTATGACGGTGTACAGCATTCTTGACCTTAGTCAATAAATCATCACCCAGCTTTAGGATAAATATTATATTTATCCCCCTCCTAAAAGTCATTAAAAATAAGACGGCAATGCATAGTTAGAAAAAAATGAAACTTTGAATCACCAACCAGGTGAAGAAAGAACCTTTAAATGTAGCATGTTATTATTTTTTAACTTTGTTGGTAGGGAAAGAAAGTGTTTCCATTATTTTAGAATCAAACCATCATGATTCCTAATTTTCAAAATAAGGATTGGATCCAACCCCACATGCATGCCCACAGTTTTTAAATAATAATAATAATAATCATAATCATAAAAAGAGTAAAGTAAAGAAGAATCGATCCAAAGATTTCACATTTCTTGTTGGTAAACACAAAATCAAACAATAACAAAAAAAATTGCATTATAATGATCTCTTTACCGAGAAAAACCTTCTGATATATTATTATTTCTTATTCATTCACTATTTATTATGTAATTATACGTATTATTATAATTAATTGAAGTCTACGTATAATTACAAAAAAAATGAATGAAAAAATAGCAGTATTCAGAGACATCCAAAAATTTTCCCACTTTACCTCATGCTCTTGGTCTTGGACTATATAAACAGTTAAACACAGGACAGCTTTAGTCGGCCTGGCACCTCGTCCTTTTGTTCAGCAAAAACAAATTTCACTTCCGGGATCGAAACCCAAGATGGGGTTTCTTCAATTCAATGCTGCAGCCGCTGCCATACTGTTCTCATTGTTGCTCCCTTTGTTGCTGTTAAATCTCCACTCTGCAAAAGCTGATACCTTCACTAATAATATTAATGCCACCACCGCCACCACCAAGAATGGCAACGATATTTTTCCTGAGAGAAAATTACTTGGCGGAGGGAAGTGTAACATTTTCCAGGGAAAATGGGTCTACGACGCTTCGTATCCTCTCTACTCCCACTGTCCCTTCGTAGATCCCGAATTCGACTGCCAGAAATACGGCCGCCCCGATGACATTTACCTAAAATACAGGTGGCAGCCCTTCTCCTGCAGCATTCCCAGGTATATCTATATATTTATATATATATTTTTTGGTTAAAACGCCGATATTATTTTTATTAAATCCTCTCGGCAAGCTTACGGAAGTTCAATTATGCTGGCTCGGATGCAGGTTTAATGGGCTTTATTTCCTGGAGAAATTTAGAGGGAAGAAGATCATGTTCGTCGGCGACTCCCTGAGCTTGAATCAATGGCAATCGCTGGCTTGTATGATTCACTCCTGGGTTCCGAAGACTAAGTATTCAGTCGTAAGAACAGCGGTGCTTTCTTCGATCACGTTTCAGGTAATTAATTAATTAATTAAATTAATTGCTCTTAATCTTGATGTCTCTGTCTCACTTTTTCTTTTTTTTTAAGCACTAATAATTTTTCACTATTCCACAACTCAAATAATCATTGCTTTTAACGGTGCAAGCACGCCCTGTCTGTCTGTCCGTCCCCCTTTTTTTTTTCTCCTGTTTTTTGAAATTTAATTCTTTAATTAAAATTTTCAAAAACCGGTTGCGTTAGCGGTTAGATTAATTACTTGCATTGAATTGCTTGCTAGCTGTTTTACTTCTGTCTGATGACTCTGATTAATTTTTGCTCAACGAAAGAGTGAGAGAGCTGAGGCTTGAGTGAGCGCTCCTTAAAAAATGTAGAGCATTAAAAGCAGCGCGTGATTGGTGGTCAAGCTGTTCTTTTTTGCCGGGGGGGTTACGTTCATGTCAGGCTTCTATTTTTATTTTATTATTTATTTTATGCAGTAATAATAAATCAGATCGGTTTTTGAAATTTAAACCGATAGAAAAACAAAACACGTTTACTTTTGTTTTATGACTCTTGTCTGGTTCTGGAAAACGTAAGTTACGTGGCAAATCCAGTACCAGGTGAGTGATAGACGGTAATGCAAATTTGTTTCCAAATTTCCAGGGCTTTTGTACTATTTTCCAAAAATTCCTTATCAGAAGGTTGAGGGATATTGAGAGATTATTTGAACAGTTTGGTGTTCTTAATTTTTCAAGATATCTTTTTTTTTTTTGGGAGCAGTAAAAATAGATATAAAAAGCAAGAGCGGATATTAAATCTCCGAAGAAAAATTCATATACTATACATATATATAAAATGAAAGCCACTTTCTAAACGAAAAAGATCTGAATCTTTAATTTTTGATTTTGTTGGAGCACACTATGAATGTTTTCTGGAATGTCGTGGACGTAAAAGTCTAATTTTATGAACTCATTAAAAGTCGTTGTTGTATAAATTTTGATTAAAATTGGGGTTTAGTTATGGTATAATTGTAGTATCATACTACAGATGTTTTCAACTATTATATCTAGGTGAGAACAAATGACTGAATTTAATGACTTAGTGCAACTATAGTATCATATTACAGTTGCGCCATAGTTAATTTCTTAAAATTGACTCTTTCCGGTTTTATTTTTTTTTAAATTAACTGATTCATATTTATTATATTTTAAAATTTTTGAGTGGATACAACCGTCAACCCCGCAAATTTTAAAGACGCTTTAATTGCTTTTTTCCCCCCTTAAAGAACACCTTTTTTTCTTCTTAAAAATACACTTTAGTTACCAAATTAATGGTTTGATGTCACCAGAATGTATCTATGGGCTGGCCGCTTTCGCGGTTTCTTCTACTCAGCTGCCATATTTGACGATAGAGTCGAGCTTTTAACACTCCTTCTAAAATTCTTATAACACTTATTATTTCTTAAAATACCACCGTCTTAATCAATAAAATATACTTACATATTAAAATTAATCATCTTTCTATAAGATTTTACTTAAAAATTAAGTTTTCTTAAATTGCTTGAATATCTTAAAATATTAAATTTATCTTAAATATTTCCTAATTATTACATAATTTCTATCTTAATGACTGTCTTTAATAATTTCAATTAAAAACATTTTTTAATTAAAATTTAAAATATAAATATATATTATGAAATGGGTTGGGTGTAAAAAGTTTGTCAAAAGAATGATTTATATTAGTGTTTAATTGAATTTTCCTTCAAAACAATAAATGAATTAAATTG
Organism: Citrus australasica; assembly: GCA_029618585.1. Classification (NCBI taxonomy): domain Eukaryota; kingdom Viridiplantae; phylum Streptophyta; class Magnoliopsida; order Sapindales; family Rutaceae; genus Citrus; species Citrus australasica. The sequence continues at coordinate 6,994,738 of JARCIV010000002.1, read as the reverse complement.
TCGTAGTGGTATTTAAGTAAATTTAATTAAAATGATATTTTATAAGGAATTTCGGAAGGGTGTGGATGGTCCTACTCTTCTCAATACCGGCTTCCCATTCTAGAGTGGTCTGGCCCAGTGGGCCCAAAGTGGGCCCTGTAACTATAGAAAATGGATTTTTGGATGAAACAAGTGTCCCTAGTTTGAAATTATTTCCGAATCATTGTACAATTCAAGCACTCCATCTGGTCCATTTCATAATTTCCTTGATTTATCAGTGTAATCGACTGTACATTAGAAGTTTAGAACACGAGAGGAAAGATCAGTTGACCAATTGTTAAATTGAACGGTTCTCATAACACCATGCTAAAAATTTCGCTTTTGTTGAGCAGGAATTTGGACTGCAGATACTGCTATACCGAACAACATATCTAGTAGACCTTGTTAGGGAGCCCGCGGGCACTGTTTTGAGGCTTGATTCAATTAAGGGTGGCCATGTATGGAGAGGCATGGACATGCTCATTTTCAACACTTGGCATTGGTGGACGCACACCGGAAGTAGCCAACCGTAAGCTTACATCTTATCCCGCATCATTATTTTGCGAGAAAATTTACAGGACATTTTTTTATGTGGAATCTTATCACGCAAAATTATGTTACAGATTTGATTATATAAGAGAGGGAAGGAAATTGTACAAAGATATGAACCGTTTGGTCGCATTTTACAAGGGCCTAACAACTTGGGCAAGATGGGTTAATTTCAATGTTGATCCTACCAAAACCAAGGTCTTTTTCCAGGGAATTTCTCCAACCCATTACGAGTAAGCATACCCTTCTTCTATATATGTATTGATAGAACCATCAAAATTAGGCTGAAGCACAACAGTTATAAACAGGCTCTGCATTGTATAATCCTGTAACATATAGGATGATGAATGACAGTGTGTTTATATGTGGTTTTGGCGATTCTGAAAAACAGGGGAAGGGATTGGAACGAACCATCAAAATCATGTTCCGGGCAGACAAAGCCGTATTTTGGATACAAATATCCGGCCGGGACACCAATGCCCTGGGTGGTTTTGCAAAAAGTATTCAGCAGGCTTCGGAAACCTGTGTATTTACTCGATATTACAAGGCTTTCGCAGTACCGGAAGGATGCTCACCCGTCGGAGTACGGCGGCCACAGCGATGATTGTAGCCACTGGTGTCTTCCTGGTTTGCCAGATACTTGGAACCAGCTTATGTATGCAGCTTTGTTTAGTTGACTTCAGGTTTAGGACAGCTATTGTCAGTCTTGTTTTCCAGAGCTCCTGGAAATATTTATTACCATTTTTTGTTTCTTGTGAAAGTGGGTAATAAGAGGGACGTCGATTTGTGTATTTAGATTTAATCATTTGGGCCGAAAATTCGCCCTGAACTGAAGAACATTCCCTCGAAATTGTCTCATGAATTGTAATTGTTTGATTAATACAGTCCAGTTCATCTCATTCTGCTCGCTTTGAGAAAAGCTGGCGCGTTTTTTATTTCAAAGAAAGACTTCAAAATGCACATTTGTAATTGTAACCGCGAATTACACATGCCCGTGTGGAGGACATACAAAAACTTGCAACCCAAGGCTTTTTTAGTAACTTGGCGTAGGCATATATCATTCACTCTATTGCAATTATTACAATTATTGAAATCATCTATCATTGAAGCAGATAGTTCATGATATGATTGATTGTATGTATTTTCTCTCGCTCCAAATGGTTTTTCTCCGAGTTCCATGATAAAAATTGCGGTGTTCTGTGTACCTTTGTTCCAATAAATCAGAAAGTGTAACAAGATCTGAAATCACAAATATGAAAGAGTAAAACTCGTATCGAAATGTTATGGGTAAGAGAAAATATTTCCTTCCTATTTCGGAGCTCTAGACGAAGCTTCTCCCATATGTTTATCTAGTTAAAGCGTAATGTTTGGGTGATAAAGGTGATAAAATATAGCGATAATAATCGGGCTTTTATTGAAATGTTATTATGCTCGCCTCGCTATATAATACAACCGAAGAAAAGCACGGCTTATACTTCATTTGGTACAGCTTTTCAAGTTGAGTTTTTTAAATAGAGTTATTATTATTAGAGCATTTATAAAAAGAGTTTTTATTAAAAAAAATTAATTATTTAGTTGTCAATAAGAACTTTTATTAAAAATTTATGAAATCACGTTAATAGGCAAGTTTTTTAAAATTATGTTATAAAAAAATAAAATAAAATTGTCAAATAAGTAGAGGATATTTTACATATTTTAACATTTAAAAAAAAAAATTCAACCTCTACTCCCAAAATCCCAAAATTTGAGTTTTTATTAATAGAGACAAAATAGCTTATTTAAGCTTAAAAAGCTGTATTAGAAAACAACCAAACAACAATAAAAAATTATAATAAGAGTTTATAGGATTAAATAAGAACTCATGACCATTAAATAAGTCATATCAAACATGCACTTAGACGAGAAAATGGTTAAACTGAGAATAGACTCAGTCAAAACTACTCCCTTTATCCTCTCCACAAAATTAGTGACTATGCTATTCATAAACCCGTCATGCCGTGATTCAAACGGTAAAAGATTTTTTCATCTTATCCACTCTCACACTCTATATTATGTATGTGATTTAATTCAAATTCTTCATCTTCTTTATCCTTCTTATCTCTCTCCATTTTTTCTTAATTAAAGAGGAAATGGTTCTTTTGTTATTTTTTTTCCGTTCATTTTTATAAAAATTCAAATATTATAATTTTTCAATAAACTATGAAACTGACTTGAACATCAAAGATTAACACTGGAAAAACTTCCAACGCCCTTAACCATTTCCATTTTGTGGTTGCAGGTGCTCACCTAGGCACAATTGGTGGTCGCTAATTCCTACTCGAACTATCAGACAAATGTAAAACTGTTTCCCTGTACAAATAAATTCAAATGCAGGCTATGGATCTTGTTGGTAGCCCACAAACCAACACAACAAGATTTTGGTGTCAATAAGTAAGATATGAATTTATATTATCTCCTTCATATATAACTTATTATCTCCTCTATGCACATTGAGCCTGAATTTAAGCTTCTAATATGTGTTGATTGTATTCTTGATTATACATAGTCAAGATTTCCATACAATTATATAAGCTATAAAATTTAGCTTAACACATGGTATAAATAAGAGTTGGGCTACTGGCATCTCCTCATGAAACCCTCTTTTCAATTATTCTTATTTTAGTTCCAAAACTGTCTTTCAAAAAATAAAACATTTCTATTTTTTAACTTTATTTTTTATTGTTAAAATTCAAAGAAGTATTTTGTTACTTTTCTTTTCTTTTGCAATTTTGTTGTTATCCTACGTATAAATTAAATTTTTTTTATGAATGATAAATTTTTAAATGTCAATCGTTAACTTAAATTATACATATTTTAAATAATAATGTAAAAGTAATCTTAAATACAAATTTGATTAGTAACAAATAGAAAAAGAACAAAAGATTCTTTTAAATTTGTGCAATTTAATTTTAGTTAGATAGGAAGTGATAAGTTAAAAGAAAAAGATCAAAAAAATTAATTACATTGCACATAATTTGTATGGAAAAAAACCGCTATGTGTGTTTAATTAAATTCATATTTATCTTTAAATGTAATTTTATCTAAAGTTGGGTTTTCTAGGGCAATAAAGAGGTGCAAATAGATTTACTGTAAAAGTAGATTTACTTAAAGAATGATAATACAGTCACAAATTCTTATATAAACTTATTTTGTATAAATTGACGTGGTGTTAATTCATTAGTTGAATTAAATATCGCTTGACCCACATACTTTATTTATATTATTTTATATTTTTCATTCAACTAATAAATTAATACCATATTAATTTATACAAGATAAATTTATATAAGAGATTATAATTGTATTATCACAAAAAAAAAAAAATTGGGGTTACAAGGAAGTCAGTATAGGTGTATTCAATAATCCTCTTGTTCTCCACCTAATTTCTTTTGAGGCCTAATCAACGTGTACGGTTCATTGAGGGCTCGACGGATAAGATGCCCATGGTGAACACATCCTCGACTCGGAGAAACTGCCAAGTGTCATAAAGCTTAAAGAATTGACACCTTGCTGGCTCTATCGCCTACTGGTGTATACAGCCTTTCAGTGATGCTTCAATAAACAATCTTACAGGTGTGCTCATGAAACATGCTACCAGCTGACGCATCTCTTTACATTCCAATCTCCATTACACGTGTCGTCAGTTCAGTCAATACATGCTAACGCCATGCACACACGTCCGTTTTCTCAAACCGCCGTGGCTTGTATTTTAAAATCCATCATCTTCTCTTCACACTCCCACACCACCATCAGAAAAGAATTCAACAAACAGCATCATCAAGAAAATAACCGTGAGTGAGCGAGCAATCAAAATCAAGAATCAAGAATCAAGAAGAGTCTCAAAAATGGCTTCTGATCAAGCTCGAAGGGAGACGACAACCACTGAGAAAGAAGTTGTCATTGAGAAGGACAGAGTCCCGAAAATGACGAATCATTTTGAGTCCTTGACTGGGAGAGCGAAGGATTCAGATACTAGTGGTGGCAAAGAAACTTCCCATGGGAGTGGGAAAGCGAGAGAGTCTCATGAGGTGGGCACTCATGAATTTGAGTCTCTTACTGATCAAATGAAGGATAAACAGAGAGGGACAGGGACGTATGCGGATAAAGCAAGGGATGCAAATATGGTTGGTGAGAAAGAAGCGGAAGGTATGAGAGGAAGAGAGGAGCATGAAGAGAAAAGGAGTACTGAGCCTTATAGTGTTGGGAATTTTGAGGTGGGCGGTGAAGGTAGAGGAGAAATGCAGGGCAGTCAGGAGAAAGAAAGAAGCAGAGGAATGCATCAGCACGAAGAAGAGAGACATGTGGAGAAAGGAGGAAGCAGAGGAATGCAGCAGGGCAAAGAAGAGGGGGGACAAGAGCAAAAGCAAGAGCAACATTCTCTTAAAGAAATTTCCCAGCTCAGAGGACAGGCTCAGCAGCAGTCTATGGAGGCTTTAAAAGCTGCAGAGGAGCGGTATAATCAAGCCAAAGAAGAGGCCGGGCGCAGACTTGGCTCCGTCACTGAGTACGCCGCTGAAAAGGGTTCTCAGGCGAAGGACACCGTGCTTCAGAGTGCTCAACAGACTTCACAGTACATATCCGAGAAAGGCAGCCAGGCCAAGGACACCTTTTACAGTGCAGGCCAGACTGCCAAGGAATACACTGTGCCGAAAGCAGAACAAGCTAAAGAATATGCAGTAGAGAAAGCGACTGAGGCAAAAGAAGCTGCTGCTGATACTACCAAGAAGGCTGGGGAGAAAGCTGCGGCCGCGAAGGACGTGACAGTGCAGAGTGGCAAAGGAGCCACTGAGTACGCAGGGAAAGTGGCTGCGGATGTGAAGGACAAGGCCGTGGTTGCGGGATGGAGCACGGCGCACTATACAACTGAGAAAGCTGTGGGAGGCACGGCTGCTGTCGCCAAGGCGGCACAATATACCACAGGCAAAGTGGGTGAGGGGACAATGGCAGCGGTGAGGGCGGTTGAAGGAGCGGCTGAGTATGCTGGTCATAAGGCCGCGGAGATTGTTTCGAAGCCGCTGGTTGCTGCTAAGGATGCTGCTGTGTCTACTGGTGAGACCGTGAAGGAATATACTGCTAGGAAGAAGGAAGAGGCACAGAGAGAGGTAGATGCCAAGAGAGGTGAAAGACAGGTATCTGCTTTTTACATTGTTAATACTTCTACTTCTACAATGCTCGTAAAAAATAATTGTCATGCGGAATATTTCTTTAATGTCTCTAATCAATGTATGATATATAGTTGCAATTTTGTAACCAATGATACTGGTGTTGTGATCTTTTGACGCTGATGTTGTTATAATCTTATTGTTTGAGGGCACGGAGAGGAGTCACACCGGAGGGGATGAACGGTCACTCACAACAGAAGTCCGAGAGAAAGCTGAAGATGTCACCAGGCCAATCCAGGAAACATTCCAACGAGGCCAAGAACGACAAGGAGGAAGAACCACCGAAAACAGAGAAGATAAAGGCCAGGAAGGCGGAGTGCTCCAGGCCATCGGCGAAACTGTAGTTGCAATTGCCCAGCAAACCAAAGACCTTGTCATTGGAGAAGGCGAAACAGAGGAGAAGATACTTGGTTACCGCTCAAGCCAAGTTGAAGAAGGCAGTAAACAAAGAGAGGCTGGATATGGACAGGGAAATGGGACACACAAATCTACCGAAAATGAATAAAGCGCTCATTTCATATATATATATATGTGTGTTATGTTTGATGTGCATAAGCGGATGATAAATGTTTTGCATAGGCTGGTTGTCTGTATTTTTGTTTTGACAAATAAATTGAAACCCCTAACGCTAGCGTCCTGTTGTTCTACTTTGCAAATCTTTTGATGTCTCAGTTAGAAGAGAGAATTGAAAATTTTGTAAAATCCATCTTTTGGAATCTCATATTGGATTATCATGAGAAGGATGAAGTTGTGCTCTAGTAACTGCAAAAATTAGATGCTTTTCAGTCCATCTGCTTTCATTATTGTCGTATATAAATTGCACTCATCTTAGATAATGTGCAGTGATCTTTAATCTTATGCATGTTAAACTACTGCTAATTAGAAAACGATCACTTCATTAATAGAAAATTTCAACTTTTCCTATGAGTCTCTCTCTTGAATCCGCTAGCAGTCTTTATTTGTGATTAAAAGGTTGAACGTAACTACGCATCATCTCTTATCCTAAAGAGTCGTTGCTGTTATTTGTGATTAAAAGGTTGAACGTAACTACGCATCATCTCTTATCCTAAAGAGTCGTTGCTGTCAAGATTGGGTGTCTTGACATTCAAATTTTGAATATTAAATTTAAACTTTTAGATATTCAAACTTTAAATATTAAATTCAAAATTCTAGATATTCAAAGTTTGAATATCAAACTTTGAATTTTGAAATTTTGAACAATAATAAATAATTTTTTAAAAAAAATACGTGAATAGTAGCCAAGATTTTGGCTATAAATAGAAGGGCTCATTTCCTCATTTACTTATCCAATTTTGTAGAGAGAGTTGAGAGTTGTGAGAAGTAATTCTTGCAAGAGTAAAAAATTTTGTTTGCTTAGTAATTTGAGAGTTTGGATGTATTGGGGTTTTGGGCAGTGAGCTAAAATACTACAATACTGTAACTCCTTTTCACTAGTATAATATTTTTCTTCTGTCTTCGCCCGTAGACGTAGGCTAAAAGCCGAACCACGTAATTTCTGGTGTCCTCTATTGTACTTGTTCATTATTTTTTTACAATTTCATTTTAGCTGTGTGTCTGCTTCATCCACCAATTTCCTAACAGTGGTATCAGAGCTATAGGTTGTATTTTTGGAGTCGGGTACTGTTCACGTATACGACACTGTTCACATATACGGTACTGTTCACAAGAAACGGTGGGAGCGATCCAAGAATTTTGCAGTGCAAAGCAGGAAATAGTGGTGTGAGTAAAACAACTGTGTGATTTTTTGTACATGTCTAGGAAAATTCTGTCACAAAGGCGATAAGAGCTTAAGGAGTCTGGGTTTTAAGTGGGACCATTGTGACCCCTCCAATCTTTCCTAGGAACTTTCCTGGTGTGCATTCTCACACATACTCACAACTATTCAAGGTGGTATACTAGCTTGTGTGCGGTATTTATCAACAAAATGACGGCAAAGTATGAAATTGAGAAATTTAACGGAAATAATTTTTCGTTGTGGAAAATGAAGATGAAAGCTGTATTGAGGAAAAATAATTGCTTGGCAGCAATTGGAGAAAGGCTCATGGAGATAACTGATGACAAGTGGAACGAGGTAGATGACAACGCCATTTCTAATCTACACTTGGCACTTGCAGATGGAGTATTATCTAGTGTGGCAGAGAAAAACACAGCGAAGGAAATATGAGATACTCTTACAAAATTGTACGAGGCCAAGTCACTACACAACAAAATCTTCTTGAAGAGGAAACTCTATACTCTTCGAATGGCGGAATCTACAATGGTGACAGACCACATCAACACCTTGAAGACTCTATTTTCACAACTCACAACGTTGGGTCATAATATAGAGGAAAATGAACGTGCAGAGCTTCTACTTCAAAGTCTACCAGATTCGTATGATCAACTCATCATCAACCTGACGAACAACAATCCAGTGGACAGTCTAGTTTTCGACGATGTTGCAGCCTCTGTATTAAATGAGGAGAGCAGGCGGAAAAATAAGGAAAACAGACAAGCAAGTTCGCAGCAAGCGGAGGCGCTATCGGTGACAAAAGGGAGATCAACAGAACGTGGCCCTAGTGGGAGTCAAAATCATGGTAGATCAAAATCCAGAAGTAAGAAGAATGTTAAATGCTACAACTGTGGCAAGAAAGGGCACGTCAAGAAAGAGTGTTGGAGTAACCAGAAGAGAAAAGAGGGCAAATAACCTGAGTCATCAAATGCTCAGGGGTGTGCAGCAAGTACCTCAGATGATGGCGAAATTCTTTACAGCGAGGCAACAATTGTTTCAGAAGGTAGAAAACGACTATCTGATGTTTGGCTTATAGACTCAGGAGATACCTGGCACATGACCTCTCGGAGAGAATGATTCCATACATAGGAACCTATCTCAGGAGGATCTTTATATATGGGTAATGATCATGCCTTGGAGATCGCTGGTATTAGTACTATCAAAATAAAAATGTTTGATGGTACAATTCGCACAATTGGGGAGGTACGACATGTCAACAGCCTGAAGAAAAATCTATTGTCTTTGGGACAAATGGATAATCATTGGTACAAAACTCATGTGGAGAATGGAATTATAAAAATCGTTAAAGGCGCGCTTGTATTGATGAAGGCAGAAAAGATTGGTGCTAATCTATTCATGCTTAAAGGAGAAACACTACAGGAGGCTGATGCGTGTATCGCATCAAATGGAGAAGAGTCAACTATGATGTGGCATCTCAAACTTGGTCACATGTCAGAACAAGGTTTGAAGATTCTCTCTGAGCGAAAATTGCTTATAGGGCTCAAATCAGTAAGTTTACCATTTTGCGAGCATTGTGTTATAAGTAAGCAGCATAAATTAAAATTCAGTAGATCTATTGCTAGAAGTAAATGCATTCTAAACTTGATTCATTCTGATGTTTGGGAATCACCGGATATATCAATGGGAGGTGCAAAGTACATGGTGACTTTCATTGATGATTATTCCAGAAGATGTTGGGTGTATCCAATTAAGAAAAAGTCCGATGTATTTCCAGTGTTTAAAGAATACAAAGCGCGGGTGGAACTTGAATATGATAAAAAGATTAAGTGCTTGAGGACAGATAATGGTGGAGAGTATACAGACGGCGAGTTTCTTGCTTTATGTAAGCAAGAAGGTATTCAGAGGCAGTTCACGGTGGCATACACTCCTCAACAAAATGGAGTGGCAGAACGGATGAACAGAACTCTTACAGAAAGAATAAGAGCTATGTTAAAGACTGCTGGTCTACCCAATTCATTCTGGGCAGAAGCAGCCAAAACTGTCTGTTATATAGTAAATCGGTCACCATCTACAGCTATTGGGTTGAAGACGGCGATGGAGATGTGGACTGGAAAGCCAGCTGATTATTCCTACCTACATGCATTTGGATGTCATGTGTACGTGATGTACAATGCCCAGGAAAGAACAAAGCTGGATCCAAAATCTAGAAGATGTATCTTCTTGGGATATGCTGATGGAGTAAAGAGGTATCGTTTGTGGGATCCCACTGCCCACAAGATCGTCATCAGCAGAGATGTTTTCTTTATAGAAAATCAACTGCAAAGGAGAGATGATGATGATAGCAGTGTAAAAGAAAAGTCAGAGACTATACCGGTATATGTGGAAAATAATCCAGAAGATTCAGATTCTTCTGAAGTAGCACCAGAGCACGAGGAACAAGAACCAGTCGAGTCCGAGGCTCCAGAAGTTCATCGGTCAACTCGTGAGAGACGACCGCCAACGTGGCACTCGGAGTATGTCACAGAGATCAATGTTGCATACTGTCTTCTAACAGAGGATGGAGAGCCTTCAACTTTCCATGAAGCTTTAGACAGCTCAGATGTTGCTTTGTGGATGACAGCAATGCAGGAAGAAATTGAAGCTCTACACAAGAACAAGACATGGGAACTTGTACTACTACCTCGTGGAAGAAAAACCATTGGAAACAAATGAGTCTATAAGATCAAACGTGATGGCAATGACCAAATGGAGCGGTATCGTGCGAGATTGGTGGTGAAAGGATATGCTCAGAAAGAAGGTATTGACTTCAACGAGATATTTTCTCCGGTGGTTCGACTCACAACAGTCAGAGTAGTCTTGGCTATGTGTGCTACATTTGACTTACATTTAGAGCAGTTAGATGTGAAAACTGCATTTCTTCATGGAGAACTTGAAGAAGAAATATATATGCTCCAACCAGAAGGTTTTGCAGAAACAGGAAAGGAGAACTTGGTTTGCAGGTTGAACAAATCCCTATACGGTCTCAAACAGGCGCCGAGGTGTTGGTATAAGAGATTTGATTCCTTCATTATGAGCCTTAGATACAACAGACTCAGTTCAGACCATTGTGCATATTACAAAAGGTTTGAAGATAATGATTTCATTATTTTGTTGTTGTATGTGGATAACATGTTGGTAGCAGGCCTCAACAAATATCGAATCCAAGAATTGAAGGCACAATTGGCTAGGGAGTTTGAAATGAAGGACTTGGGACCAGCAAACAAGATTCTAGGGATGCAAATTCACCGAGACATAAATAACAGGAAGATTTGGCTTTCTCAGAAGAATTACTTGAAGAAAATCTTGCGACGCTTTAACATGCAAGATTGTAAGTCAATTTCTACCCCACTTCCTGTTAATTTTAAATTGTCCTCAAGTATGTGTCCTAGCAATGAAGCGGAGAGGAAGGAGATGTCTCGAGTACCGTATGCATCAGTAGTGGGAAGTTTGATGTTCGCTATGATATGTACAAGACTAGACATTGCACAAGCAGTGGGAGCAGTCAGTCGATACATGGCGAATCCTGGAGGAGAGCATTGGATAGCTGTGAAGAGGATTCTGAGATACATCAAAGGAACCTTAGATGTTACATTATGTTATGGAAGATCAGAATTTACTTTCAGAGGCTATGTGGATTCAGATTTTGCAGGAGATCTTGATAAAAGAAAATCCACTACTGGTTATGTGTTTACACGTGCGGGAGCAGATGTAAGCTGGGTTTCGAAACTGCAGGCTGTTGTGGCTTTATCTACAACAGAAGCAGAGTACATGGCAGCTACACAAGCTTGCAAGGAAGCTATTTGGATACAAAGATTATTGGAGGAGCTCGGGCACAAACAACATAAAATTCCTGTGTTTTGTGACAGTTAGAGTGCCTTGCATATTGCAATGAATCCAGCCTTTCATTCCAGGACAAAGCACATAGGAGTTCAGTATCACTTCGTTCGAGAAGTAGTGGAAGATGGAAGTGTGGATTTACAGAAAATCCATACCAAGGAGAACCTAGCAGATGTTTTGACCAAGCCGATAAATACTGATAAATTTGTCTGGAGTAGATCCTCTTGTGGCCTAGCAGCAACGTAGGCAACATGACTATGACGAAGCAGAAAGGATGGTGTGGAGATTAATTGGTTCTCAATCAAATCTCCAAGTGAGAGAATGTCAAGATTGGGTGTCTTGATATTCAAACTTTGAATATCAAATTCAAACTTCGAATATCAAATTCAAACTTCTCGATATTCAAAGTTTGAATATCAAACTTTGAATTTTGAAATTTTGAACAATAATAAATAATTTAAAAAAAACGTGAATAGTAGCCAAGATTTTGGCTATAAATAGAAGGGCTCATTCCCTCATTTGCTTATCCAATTTTGTAGAGAGAGTTGAGAGTTGTGAGAAGTAATTCTTGCAAAAGCAAAGAATTTTGTGTGCTTAGTGATTTGAGAGTTTGGATGTATTGGGGTTTTAGGCAGTGAGCTAAAATACTACAATACTGTAACTTTTTTTCACTAGTATAATATTTTTCTTCTGTCTTCGCCCGTGGACATAGGCTAAAAGGCGAATCACGTAATTTCTGATGTCCTCTATTGTGCTTGTTCATTATTTTCTTCCAATTTTACTTTAGCTGCGATCCTACTTCACCCACCAATTTCTTAACAGTTGCATGGTTCTCAATTTCTCAACGTCGAATTATTTTCGTTCGCGAGTGAACGTGACACAGCCCTTTTTCTGAACTTTTTGCTGATAGCTACAAGGCACCTTATTTCTGTAGCACGAGGGCTTCAAACAGTTGATAGTTTTTGTGCAAGAAGCGATCGTCTCCTCGCAGTTCATGTGATGTAACCAACACTAACGATGTTGCCTACCCGTTTTGTGTTTCACAGAGTTTCATCTGAATGATCGGGTATGTTTGCAGAAGAAAAGAATAACAATAGACGCGATGGTAAATGAGAATTTGGCATCACAAGGACATGGACGCTTAAAATATTCTCTAACCGAGCTCAGCACTCCAAATTCAAATGTAAATTCTAATTCCCGACGCCTGATGCTATCCCTGTTATCAACGAGCACTCCAGAAACATTTTCGTCCTTCAGCAAATGATAGGCAGCATAAAGGAAAAATGGAGGGTTCTCAGCGGCAACGATAACTGGAAAGACCTCTTGGATCCTCTAGACATTGACCTCCGCCGCTACATCATCCACTACGGCGAGCGGGCTCAGCAACCTATGATGCATTCAATCGAGGTAAGGCGTCAAAGTATGCTGGGGATAGTCAATTTGGAAGGAAAAATTTCTTCTCCAGAGTGGGTTAATACAAAGGCAATCCATTTAAGTACGAGGTCACCAAGTTCCTTTACGCGACGTCTAGTTTTCCACTTCCCGCCATATTTATTTTCAAGTCATTATCCAGGGAGTGTTGGCACAAGGAATCAGACTGGGTCCGGTACATTGCCGTTGCTACCCATGAAGGAAAGGCTGCACTGGGCGGGAGGGACATGCTGATTACATGGCAAGGGACGGTGCAAACATATGAATGGGGTTGATTTTAAGTTTTCGCTGGTACCAGCTTCTGAGGTATTTCCGAAAGCTACCAGTGTCAAGGTTCACAGGGGCTGGCCCTCGGTATAACTGTTCAAGTGATGAGAAATGTGCTAGAGAGCAGGTAATTGCATTGGCTTGCGCATATGATAAAAAGAATTTCAAATGACGGTACTAAGTTTACATGCTGATACCACTAGGTTCTTGATGAGGAGGAGCGACTTCTGGGAGTATATGATGCTGAGGAAGAGGAAGTCAGTAAAACAATAACTAGTCACACCAGAGGCGCAGCGCTTTCACTTCTAAACGCAGCAGACATTGTTGTCAATGGGTTTCAACAAGCTGAAGGATTCAGCCAGTAATTGCGGTTACTGTCTTCAGCTTCCGCTCTCCGTATGTCGGAGATATTGAATTCAAGAAATTGTGTGATTCTATGGAACATCTTCACATGTTACGTGTGCGTAATCTTCAAGATCAAATACCTAGTTATCCATTGCTGGTGAGGATACTGTGGAGTCGATGCAGAGCTAGTGCTTAACACCCAGAAGTCAGAATACTTGAAATCCCAGGAGAGCTAAGGAGTTGGCATTGCATGGAGGTATATCTTCATGGAATTGCCGGAACTCAAGCGAAGTAAAGGAGGGTTTAAATTGGAAGTTAAACAAGACATTGCGCTAGTGAACAAGAGGATGGATGTTCTCAAGGAAGACTATTTGGTGCCTGGCAAATGGTCGTGTTTGGAAAATACAGGGATGGTTCAAGGGGAAGATGGCAATTGGAAGTTGGAAGATCATGAGATAGAAGATGGCGATGGGATTTGAGTGTCCGCAAAGCCTCATAGTTGTCTTATCTGAAAACAAGATCATTTATACCTTTCTCAATTAGATTGCTTCCATCTACATGCTTTCATTATTAACAAGCAAAGACTAGTAATTTCTTTGCATACAATCAAAGCCGATGCAAAACTGCAAAACTATATACAAGAACAGCAAGTGGCTAAATGTTGGGCTTTAGTCATATAATATTATATTAGCTTCCAAAGAGCGGGTCCAAACCCTTGACTAATCTATTCCAGTCTTATGCTTAAACCAAAACAACAATACCTAGAGTTTGATCCCCTCTCTCTCTCTCTCTCTCTCTATATATATATATATACATAGAACTTGATGATTTAGTCAACAATTTACAGAACTCAAGATTTAATATTTCAATCAAATAGAAGAAATTCAAACGTAGTTCTGTTATCTGATTGGGGGGGTTCAAAGTAACCAAAAAAGAAACCTTTCTGCACCATAATGAAGAAAACAAACAGATGAATGGGTTTCTCAGGTGTTTGTAGATAATAATTTTTTATTACCTTATAATCTACCCGAATACTGCCTTAATGATCATCCAAGAAATACATAAAAGAGAGATAAGCCAAGCTTTACAAGCAGGTGAGAAACCGGTGGAAACAAAAACATAGGAGAATAAAGTCAAATTTAGCAAGGGATCTGAGAAGTGAACCATTCCATGACATGAATAGGAGCTTTAATCAATTCCAGAGCCAATTCCACTATTACGGTCAAGCAAAAACAACAAGGGCATATGCAAGTCAACAACAGCCTGCACCCACAATCACCAATATTCGCATTAACTAAAAGACTTCAATCAGATTCTAATCCTGCCAAGATTCTATGTTTATGCTAGAAAAACGAAAAAACTATCAACGACCCCAGCAGAGCTTTAACGAAAAGTTACAACAACTAGTGAGAAGTCAAGAAACCCAGAAGAGAAAAGAAATGCATTCACTAAACTTGTCACGCACATAATTTTAGACTATCAACTAATAGAGGGATGATCTTTGATAATTGAAAAGCCAAAATAAAAAAATAAAGAAAAATATTGGATGCCTTTGACAGAGACAGTTGAAGTGACAAATTCCGCTAGAAACTTAACTTTGGGCAGAAAAATAGAAATGAACAGAAGAGTGAAAATTAACCGACCCGACGATCCACACGACGACGCCGACGATGGAGACGAGGAGGGAGAGAAAGGCGAAGGGAAGGCCCAAGAGAAAGCCCAATGGCCTGCAATCTCCATCTGCGTTGCACATGATTATGAATTTCCTCTTTTTCTTTTTCAGTCTCTCTCTCTCTCTTTGTTTTCTTGAAATGAAGAAGATTTTGTTAATTTGTTGCTTCAGTGAATAATATGTTTTGAACTTTTGATGACAAAAAGATATGGATGATTGATTGACGCGGAGTTATGAGTGAATGTGTTCGTTTCTGTTTCGTTCTGCTAAATGATTATCGATTTGGCAAATTGTTTAACGAAAGTAAAAGAGAGAGAGCGCGATACGACACGTTTCTTAACTTTCGTAGTGAGCAACAACAGGGAGAAGCCTTAGTAGCCCACGATCACGATGAGTAGTCAATCGGCTTTTTATGTGCTGACGGCTGCTTTCAAACAAACTTCGAATAAAAGCAGAAGCTCATCAAATAAATGCATTCCTTTTTGCTCCCTTTATCTATTATTTATTATAATATAATAATTCATACGCCTTGTTTTTATCTGTAGCTTTCGAGATGATTCTTCTAATGTATTTGTTGGTCAATTATGATATGCTCTGTTTTCTCTGTATTAAGTAAAACTAATATGGCTGTTTTAAATTTGTTTTAATTTTAGTGGCAATATTTGATATGCGTGTTGTGAAACACAATTTTCCTTCTTGACATTATTACTTAGACACGATATGTCTGTTGTTGGTATCACCATTTGATAGTTGACTTTCAATTAAATTCGGCCTAATCTTTTACAAAAAAGGATTAAATTGAAACTAACGATTCTCTTGTAAATGTTTTGGATAGCTAATTATTTCTCTAGATATCTAAGATCTTAAATATGAAGTATAAGACCAACCTCAACTCTCTCTATTATTGCATTCGATTCACAATTAGTCCAGACTCTTAGGGTTAGTGCAATCTCTTATATTTCACAGTTTTGTCCCAAATATCACTAGCCCAAAAGGATTAACACCAAGTTGAATGTGCCTTAATAAATGGGATAAGTTAATATTTCCACAATTTTGGGGGTAAAATAAAAATTATCATTTTAAGAAAGTTGGTTTGATGTTTACCTTCAAAATTTAATTGAAATAAAGAAGAGAGAAGGGAGGAATCTCATGGGTTGTCAAAACACTACTTACACCTCTACACAATAAATTAGGTTTTAAGGTTCAAAATGCACATGCATGGCTATTGCACTTGGAGATGCTGCAATTATTTACTTCCCCATATGCTTTCTAAAAAGGAATACATAAAGTAGCAGTAGCACATGATTTGGGTAACTGATAGCATTATTTACAAACGAATCTAATGTTAACAAAATATGCTGCCGCCCACCTGACAATTGACCGCTCTCTAAGCTTTCTAGAGATTCATACTTATCTCCTTCAATTTTACAGCATCCACCATGCAAGAGTCGTGGCGGCCTGATCATTTGTTGAAGATACATGAATCACATAGATCAATAATTCATTGTGGAATTACTAAACGGACCTACTGCAAATTCTAGTCTTCATTAACTTCCTACATGAATCACTAAAATCCGTGTAGAGGTATAACAGAAGTCCATATTCGAAGAAAAATGAATCTTTTTTTCCTTTCTTTTTTGGGGTATTTTGTTTATGAACATTGTTAGTATTATGCAAACTATTTTACAGTAAAATATTTAACCTCACTTTGAAAGAAGCTGCTGTGACAAACCCCGCAAAAGTTTGAACAGCAAACAGATGAGGTGCCACAAAAGGTTCTTGGCTTCATCTGGTATCGACAACTTCCAAGCAACGGGGGCCATCGCAAGACAAGCAATCACATTTAGCAGTGTCCCTACTCAACACTTTCGAAACAGGCGACCAAACAATTAGGGCTGATTGGGTTAATAAGCATTACCCTGAAGTCCTTTTTAAATTTGAGTTTTCACTCTCCATGGAGATGATGGAAGCAAGCCTCTCATAAACCTGTAACAAAAGTATTTGATTAGAATCTCTTTTGCCCTAACATAGTTTCTCTAAGTTGCATAGGAAGTGCAATATCACATATCATATACCACTGAAAGCTTGTTATTAGCATCATGTTTCTGATTCTTGTCCTGTCCATGTGCAGCTGATGGGTCATACCTGGACAGAAGTTCAGGCAAGAAACTTGTCAAAGGCAACTATTACTTGTTCATGCAAATTAATAAAACTAAGCCCCAATATATATATATATATATATATAGCCATACAAACAAGAAAATCCAATGCAACTATCGAAATCACAACATTTCAGCCCAAAACCTTCAGGTTCTCAACAACCAAACCATAACACAATGTTCTCACCAATCACGGGGTATGCCAGCTTCGTCCCGAGCTGAATAATTGAAGGGGCCTTTCAACTCCACATCATATTCTTTCAACAGATCTGCATACCCATAAACAGGATTTATATTTTGTGTGCACTGTATAAAGCTAGTATTACCAGTTAAGTGACTAATAAGGGCTGCCAAACCTTTAAAGGTGGAGCAAGGAGCACGCTTCATTTTCTGACAGACTAAGAGAAACCAATGAACACCAACAGCGACATGTGCGACTTCCTCGTCCGCAATTCTGGCCACTATGTTGGAGGTTCTATGATCTCCAAAGCCGATCAATTTTTGGGTCAACCGTGGTCCAGCATCAAGTCCTCTAGCCTCCTTCACACAGAATAATAGTAAACAATAAGTATCACTGCACAAGGTTTAAACTATAAAAAGAATGAATGCTTAAAAATCCCCAACTAGTATCTCAAGCTTTGGTGGCATTAATAATACCAAGGGCAGCTGAAATATATATCTTAGGATTGAAGAAGAATTGTTTGATAATTTCTTGAGCTAATTCCCCAGACAACAAAATATACAGTCCTATTTTCCATTTTCTGAAAAACATGATTTCCACTGGAGAAGATAAAAACTTTCATTAGAAGCCCTACTTCTCTCTTTCTGACCTCATCACTTATGTGTCGTACATAGGTAACTTCAGTGACGACAAACCCCGATGAAGAATCTGGCATCAATTACACTAACATAGAGCTTTTGGTTTAAGTTCGATGAGTAAGCTTATCACATGGTTGCATTCTTTTGAATCTAGCAACAGATTAAACCAAATATGGTTGCATAACACTATACTTGTATACTTGTACAAAAATCTTTACACCATCTAATACCAGGAAGGATGAATCATCATTTCCAGACAAACCAAGGGCCTAAACAAACCTCTCTTCCATCAATGAGAAAATTAATTTTGCTGCCTATAGATACAAAGAAATTGCAAAGAGTTCTACCAATGTTTGTGCTCCTCTCTTTGCCTGCGAGTAAACAAACAATCAGCTGAACCAACATAAGCAGGCGTCTTCTTTCTGACGATAAAGAATATCAAAGGAATGGCTTACAGCCTCTTTCTTATCTTTAATCTTTTTAGCCGCTTGAGAGGATTTATAGCTTGCCGAAAAAGCTATTGATATCTAAATTTTCTGGCTTCCACTAAACCAGTCAAGAAACCTCCAAATGCTGCTTATTGCATGACTCAACCATTTTAGGTAAAGAAGGAAGATAGATCTATTTTCATTGCCTACTAAAAGTTTAACAGAACGCAAATTTCTCAGAGCTCTATAGACCATTTGCAACCAGACTTTAATTTGCTTAGTGTTTGCAAGAGCTGCAATTCATCCAAATGTCTTAAAGTTTATTTCAAATGTAATCCAAGCTAAAGCAAGGCTACAAGGAGAAGAGATTTTTTTGTAGAATGAACAACTATCCATTTTCGATGCCTGAGAAGCCCTTCTGGCTTCTGCCAAAACAGTCAAGTAATCTCCAAATACTGCTTATAGCATGACCCAACTGTTTTAGGGAAAGAAAGAAGGTGTATCCACTTTTCAGTGTTCACAAGAAATTTAACAGAATCCAAATTTCCAAGTGCACTACTCTTGTTATGGAGTGGAGACCTCTTACAACGTCCCTATTATTCTCAGTATTCAGAAAAGCTGCAACTCATATTAAAGATTATTGGCTGTATTGATCCAAGCTGAAGCAAAGCCACAAGAGAAGAGATTCTTTTGTAAAATGAATTCATATTCATTTGTTATCACTTGAGAGGCCTTCCATGAACCACATAAATAAAAATACAAATGTATAATTCATAACATACATAAGATGCTCTACCCGCCAGAAAAAATAGTATAAAATACTCTAATTTTATGCATTTAATTTACGTTTGAAAGAGAGTCACCTTGGTAAATAAATACGGGTTAAGAGAGAGATTATTGCAATTAATTACTGAAATGCAAGAGAATTCTGGATTAAGCAAAATGAAGCTAGTTGGAGAGACAAAGTATAAATACGGGTATACAGCACGTGTAGAGAAACTGATGACTTTGCTAACTACAGATAAACCTTCTGAAAACTTCTCCAATACAAAAACATTTGGAAGTTCAACAGCACATACACCAGATGTTCCCACACGTAAAATGGTTTATTTTATTCAATATGCATAAACAATTATACGCTTGAGTTCTCATTTTTGGATGGCCAATCGTTAGAGGCAACATAAAGTGAGAAAGGCAAAGGGCCTAATCTTCACAAGATAACTATCTTATTTTATCAGGTGATACACATTAGCAATCAGTAGCATATGCCAAAGTGCAAATCAATTACCTGCACTAAAGGGATCACTGCCAACCGTGCAGCCACATTGTCAGATGATTTTTCACATTGATTCCAAAGTACATCATGAGCAGGCATATCTCCATATCTAATCATGGAAAAAATTTCAAATTTTGAATGCCAATATCCTAACAGGAACCAATAAAATAATAACAACAACAGTCCTCACTTGAAACCAAGCTCAGCAAGTCTCTGCGAGCACCAAGCAAAATGGCGGCTCTCATCATCAGCAACATGGGCAAAATCAGCAAAGAAGCCGTCTTCAAGAATGTCAGTAAAGGGTGAAAACCGAACAACGGTATCCCATGCCAAATCAATAGCGTTTAGCTCCACATGTGCAAGATTATGCAGCATATAAGCATTAAGGGGCAGACCTGAGTTCTTGGGAGCAGGAATTTCCTTTGCTGAAACCTGAAGTTAACTACTTAAAATCATGTTAAGAAGTGGGGTTTGTTGAAAATTGATCATAAATTATTCAGGAAAATAAAACGAAAACAAACCAGTTTGGGTTTGGGAGGGCGAGCAGGTCGAGAAGGCGGGACAGAGACGCCGATAGGCAAATTGAGAATGCGCCATCTGGAGAAAGCCAAATGGGAAAGCTTCGATTTTGACAGAGGATCACTGGTGGAGAGAACAAGAGAACCAAGCTCAGCAAGAGAGGAAGCAGAGTCGATTTTATCATTATCATCAGCTGACGGAGACGGTGGTGAGTCTTGAAGAGGTTCTGGGCCGTTGGGCCCCCAGTAGCGGTTCCCGTTGAGGGGGCCGTCCCTCCATTTTTGGAGACCCGACCATGTCGACGCTTGCAAAGACGAAGGAGATGAAGAAGAAGAAGAAGAAGAAGAAGAGAAGGATTTGGCTTTCAAGAATTGAGGACGGACACACGAGGAGAAGCGAGCGTATTTTAGTGTTGGACAAAGCATAGCCTTTCGGTTAGAGCTTGAGTGCGAGGTGCATTTCGGTTTGTGGTTTGGCTATTCCGTAAGGCTTCTCTATACCCTCCTCCCTCCACCTTGACATGTGCTCCTCAAGTTCTCATTACAAAAAGTAAGTTCAATTGAACATATATACTTTTTCCATTTTTTTTAAATAAATAACAATATTGTAATTTCAGTTGAATTTAATAATAATAATAATAATAATAATAATTTCCATTGAATTTAGTCGTGGATGAATTTTTTAAGTAAGATTTTGCCTTTTCACGCCAATATCATCAACATGCACGCTTGCATGATAAAAAACAACTAACTGTACAAGAGATTGCAAGTTCAGTCCCCTTCCGACCACTATTACGCTTACCAATAAACCAACATTATTATACATGCAAAATCAAGAACTGCAACCAAACATTTATGACTTTCCAGTTCTCCACAAATTCAGACACTGACCCATTACATTTACTCTGACATTCTCACTCATAGGAAGCTGGAAGTAACATGGCAGCACAGCTGCACAGGCTTGGTCTCCACAGGATTACAGGTTAGAACAATATCACCACCTCCCTAGCCATATATAGAAACTAAAAAAGTTGAATGTTTACAAAATGTTAAGAAATTCAAAATATATAAGAACGACGACTGATTACTGTCTTCCGGTGACGATAATAACAGATGAGCTGCCAAACAACCAAAATATAATAATATCTACATAACCCTGCAGAGAGAATCATTGCATGTTAAACCATTTAACTTCATCGACTTGAATTACAGACTATCTTTTGTATAACCTCAAAAGAATTCTGAATCTGCAGCAAAAGCTAAACAACACTAAGACCAGTAGCAGTAGTTAGAAATGTACACATGCTATGTAGACAAACCAGCTGTTTCTATTCATCACAACATTCTACCATATTATACAAATTTGGGACAGGACGGATAAGCCACGCCTATGTCTGACAGCGGCACCCCCCACTATGCAGTGGTCAAATGGTTGCTGGCCTCAGGAGCTTTTCCACTGTACACCCAATGCAGATTCAAAATCTAATCACAATCTGAATAGATTCTGCCCAGCAAATAGCAAATCATCTATGCTAAAGTCTGAAATCTGCCATAAAAAGAAAAGTGTAAACAGCAAGATTAGTAATTGGGGACACGGTATCTAACTGATTTGAGATTTGTAATTTATCAGGCACAGAATCAAAAGCAGCATTGTCGATGGCAGAATGAGCAAGCTAATGGACAATGACAAATCAGTATAACTTCCCCAGAAGGCCACAATATCAAAACTCAACATGCTTAATTCTTAATTGACACCACTCACAAGAAGTTCAAGAAAACTTGTATAAACAAATCAAATCTACTATTCTTCGGAGACAGTCTATGATGTAAATATGCAACATCTATGAGAATATTAAAAAAAAAACTAATTTTTTCAAAAGTCTATAAACAAAATCATGATGGATTTTATACTTTGCAGTGCCTTAATTTTGAAAGGTATTCATTCTTGAACTAACTACAACACAATGTCATATCCAAACACAAATGTTAATCGATACTTTCCATTTTTTCCAGTTAAAACAATAATAATAATAATAATAATGATAATAAATTATAAAATAAGAAGAAGAAGAAGAAAGAAAGAAAGAAAGAAACTCCAAAAGAAGACTAAAAAACTTATTACTGGCAACATAACAAGCCAGCAAATACCAAAAATAACTTGCCATTGTTAAAATAAAATAACATTCATAATTTTTACCACGTACAACAATTTATCCGCTCTTCTCATGTTAAAGAACTACCAGCCAAGCCACTAACAAAACATCATAGGTCCTAATCTCGATTCTTCCAGAAACAAAAAAATATTCAGGTTTTTCAAGATGGGATTGTTTTTATGCAAAATGAACAAGACAGTTTAGAGCAACGGTCAAATGTCTATCACATCTAACCCCATGACCCAAGTTATCTTACAGAAGGACCATGACTGCTATTACCAAACCATTATAAGAAAAGATTGCTATCCCATCTTGAGATTATATAAGGAGTTACACATTGCTATTATTTCAATAGAAGAGTAACAACTGTCTCAGTAACACTAATAAACAGCTTAGAGCATAACATATGACTGGCAAATCTCATATAGTTTCTGGTCACTCTCTTTTAGAGCTCAAAATGGAGAAGATTTCTTAATAAACAGAACATGCTATTGCAACATCGTCTACAAATACATTAAGGAAAAATAAGGGATGGCATATCACAGAGGGGTTTACAATTCCATGCAGGGCATTTCTTCCTCTACATATCATAAAACTAAATTCCAAACAATAATTTAGTTGACAAACTTGATACAAATGGTTACAAAATGTCAGTGCTAGAAAATGAAGGAAAAGGTCACCACAAAGTCAACTGGATGCAGGTATGCATAAAAAGAGGTGAATAAAATATGGTATCTTAGTTAAGTATTCTTTAACCTTCATTTACAAAAAGAACAATTTCAGAAAAAGATCCTGACAGAAGCTCCTAAATTTACATCTAATATACCCCCATCATAGAATATAACCATCAGAAAAGGTAAAACTCAAATTTCACTAATGATGAAAATCCCAAAATATTTGGCTTACATGTTAAATTTCCACACCCAAAACCTACAGATACAGATACACACAAACTTAAAGAACACCAAACTTCCATGCCATAAATCAACATGTGGTTAGGAAAACAGTCTGGCAGTTATTCACCTACATATCCCCTACCAAAGTTCATACAAGCTGGTTTTCACAACAGTCTCATACTGGTGATCGTCCTATACTGTCCATCATTACCATCAACTGTCACCATAAGTGCTCAAAAGGAGGAGGAGGGGGGGGGGGGGGGTGCAGTCATAGTGGAAATCATCACTAAGAGTATAAACTTTACAAAACCATGTGCATTCACTCATGACCGGTTCACTAAAGATACATTTATAAATCAAGAAAATGAAGAAAAAAGCTGAATCAGCAAAGGCCAAGGAAAAACAAAACTCAGACCATGCAACAAAAGGCAGGCAGTATGACCTTACCTGAATAGAATTTGTCAAGTCCTTGGTGAATTCCCCCCTTCAGATCCAGATGAAGAAGTCTCACTATCTGAATCTGCAACAAACTTTTGCAAATGAGCAAAAGAACCAATAAAACTCCAGCAAATCATTGCATTTACCACTACATTGTATGCAGCTAAGTTAGAGACACATCACAGTACCACTTGAAGAAGATCCAGAATCACTGCTAGAGCTGCTTGAACTACTCGATCTACTTCCATTGTCCACCTGTTTTTCCACCTGAACCGGTGATGATGTTGAACCAATCCTGTCATCTATTCTCAAAAGGGAAAAAGCAAATCAACAAACTTCAATTTACCAATTGAATCAATAACCATCAACTGAAATTACACATCACCTAGTAACCCTTACCTGTTCTGATTTCTTTCCGCACCTCTGTCACAACAGGTGCTGGAGTCTGCAAGTAAAAAGAAAATAATCATGTATTCAGCAACTTGATTCCCATTAAAAATTGGAGAACAGAGATATCATTGAATGCTTTACCTGCTGTTGGACATTTTGCTGCGCTACTGCTCTGGCTTGATTTGCAAGCTCGGCCTTTCTCTTGTTCTTGCTCAAACTCTTCTTGTAGTTGGTTACAAACCTATCGAGCTCCCATAGAGTCTCTGCATCAACACTATCAATGTCTACCTCAATTTCGTCATCATGTTGGAAAAGTGATGAATTCCTTTTCTTTATAATCTGTACAATGTTGTCCAACTTCTCTGAAGGTAAACTTTGTAGGTTTGTGCTTAGCTTCTGCTTCTCATCATATGTCATGTCCCTTTTATGTGGATCCTTTGCCTTCGGCTTCTTTGGAGCAGGGGTCCTACTTGAAGGAGTGGTACTAATAGGTTTCAGTCTCGAATCCATAGGATGTGTCATTGATTCTGATCTATCCAAAATTCGTCTCATATCAAGAGGCGGTGGCAGTGGAGGAGCCTTTCTTGATGTGGGTGTATGAAAGCCCATCTCATAGTCTGCACCAATCCTCATCTCACGATTATATTCCGACTCTATAACCACCCACTTGTCCTCAAATATCTTCAACAACTGCTCTGCCATAATATGAACATCTTGGCCTTTTGGGTTATATGTCATAGCATTGTGAAAGGTAAGTCTGACATCCTCTGCAAATTCTTTCGGAGACTTGTACCAGTTCTTGTTTAGCCTTGTCTTCACGGTCCCCAAATCCATTGGATACCTAATAATGGTAAAATAATCATGCAAACCAAGATTCTTCACATCAACTGGAGCATTAAACACCCAACCATGCTTGTGCTTCATCAACTTCTCAAGCAAAGCACTACAACTCTTGAAAATTTTGCTCCCTGTTCCAAACCCATGTGCCAATTCATTTCCTGCTTGCTTCTTTCCATTCAATTTAGACTTCTTGTTACTCTCAGCAGGAGGAAACTTATCTTTCGCAAGTAGAAACTCTGAATTCCTATAAAACTGATTGGCTTTTGGAGTTCTCTTCTCTTTCTCAACATTTTCACTGAGGCCCAGACTATTCTCCACAGTCGATATACTCAACTGATTCAAAGGTCTAGACGGCCTAGTAATACCCACACGAGTAACCGGAACTCCAACCGAAGCCACCTCTGAATGACCTCTCTTAATGCCATTATCAACCACATCACTCACAGGCAATACCCCCGAATTACTAACTCCGCCGCTTATCTGCACCTCCTTTGCCTCAATTCTTTTCACCAAGCTCCTCACCGTATCAAGCTCAATTTCTAGCTTCTTCCTAATCTCACGCATCTCCCGCTTCGTGCTTGACCCCAAACTTATCTTAACCCTACCATCCCCCGACTTCACTGCCACCACCCCATTCTCTGAAGGAGCCTCCCTCGTGGTGGCGGCCACCACCACACCACCTTGTTGTCTATTAAGACTTGAAGAGTCATCCGAGGCAGCATCTAAATGCGAAACAACAGGCTGCTGGTCCAAATTTGTGTCTGCTACAGTTAAGGTTTGTGTGGGCTGCTCAGGGATAGAACTCTTCTCGTTGTCGTTCTCATTCCTATTATTTTCTATACCGTTGTTCTGGTTCATGAAACTTTTGGTACCGTTGTACTCGTTCTTGCTATTTTCAGTGGCGTCGTTCAAGTTCTTGTTGCCTTCGGTGCCGTTGTTCCCGTCCTTGTCAATTTCGACATCGTTGTTCTCGTCCCTGTTGTTTTCATTGGCGGTCACGTCCGTGGTGATGGTGGTGGTGGTGGTTGCCGTTGTAGTAGTAACGGCGGACACATTATTGGCCGCGGCAGCAGGAGCGTTGGTGTTGTCCGCAGCGGCGGTGGCGGTGGCGTTTGTGTTTTGTTTCTTCGGACCCTTAAAAGCTTTTCTCGTATATACCTTGCTCTCAGAATATCTCTGCTTCTCTCTATTAGCTCCATCATTCCCTTCTACTATTGGCCCCGAAGCCATGCACACATCTATCTACTCTCCAAAAACCCTAATTTTTTTTTCGTACACAGAAATTCCTCCACAAAAACCCTAACTTTCCACCGAGAACGCAACAAAAAATAGGGCTTTTCTCAACAACCGCACGATCTAATCTACCATAAGCTAATAATACAGGTACCTAGGGCAAAAATTACACAGAAGCAAAAATCAGAAATTAGGGTTTCGAGCTTTTTACCTTTCGTTTTGATGAGATCTTCTCGACACTTTCTCTCTCTAGAAACTTGGTGTTTTTTTCTCTCTCTCTCTTACAGAATCCTTATCTTACAGGTGTACGGTGCCGCAGGCGTTCGTGATTCGCAATTGATCTGCAAGAAGCGTGTGGGTGCACTAAAAGAGCCGTGCTTGAAAAGTATCAGAGCGCAATTTTGGAGAGTTGGACTCACGTGCTATAGTGACGCGTCGATTACACCGTCCAAAGAGAGTACAGGAAGCTGGTCGCGTGGTCCGAAAGCGGTTGTGGAATGATTGGGTAGGTTGTGGCGGGTATTTTTGAGTGCGGGATGAAGAGGGAGTAATGTCATTCTATAGTTTGGCGCGTGACGTTCAGTTTCCGATTTTGAGTGGAAGTTCTGTGCTCTGTCCAGGAGAGTGATCGGCGGAGTTTTACACGCGCCGATGCGTCGGTTCTTCTGCTAGCAGTTTTTTGAGGCCTTAACATGGGTAAAGGGAGATTCCAAGCCCAACAAAATTTTGGAAACTATCCACAAGTCAACCCAGTAGAAATTGTGATAAAAAAAAAAAAAACTAATTTCTTTTATTTTATATACATGTGAAATCAATATGATCTTCCCAAAAAAAAAATCAATATAATATGATTTATTGATTTATATGTGCAAAAATGTGAATTAACCGCCTTAATTATATAAATTAATTAAGCGGTATTCAAGTAACTTTAGTTGACTAGTTACATATATTTCAGACAACAAAAAAATTAAAGACATAAAAAATCAATTTGTATTTTGCCAACCGCTACTTTAACAATAAAAATTGGGATGATTAGAGGTGGTAAAATAGGTTATGATGTGATCATATGATATGGATACGATATGATTTTCTTATGTTTTAGTCGACAAGTATTGACACAATTAATAAATGGATTGGCACAACACGACACGACACGATAAATAATCTATATTGGATCACATCAACCCAATTACAAGTTTACAACACAAATATCAACCAATATGGGATAACATTATTGAAAAAAATAATTAACATATAGACAAAAACACTAAATTAATTGTTCATCTCATATCTATATTACACAAATTTATTCATGTCATATTTACGTCATGTTAACTTATTTATGACCTAATTTTAAGAATAATATTGACATATTTTTTATTTTTAAATTAATTTTTATTTTTTGTTTTAAGTTTATTAAATGGATAAACGTGATTAATATAATTAATAACTGGGCGGTATTGATATTTTGATAAAATTAGTAGATGAGTCATATTCATATTTGTTTAAATTTGACATGATACGAATATGACCACGATTTAATACCCCAATGTTGGATTATATACCTATCATATGCAATTGAGTAGGGCCTTTACACCCTTTGAAATTCATGATAAACCGCCGCCACACAACAACCACCCCCCCCCCCCAAACCAAAACTTTTTTTCCCCCTTAAATTACATATTTTGTAAAAATAAATTTATTTCTCTTTTGTTTTGAATGAAAATTTAATTAAACACTTCAATAAAAAATTCTTTTAACAAAATTTTTATCATCCATCCTATTTTATAATTTATATTTTAATTTATAATTATTTTTTAAAGATATTACAAGAGTTTATAGTGATGGAAATATAAATAATATAATAAGAAAAAAATAAATAAAGATTTTAGGATTTTCCTATATTTTATTGTAAAAAATCAAAAGAAATTTTTTTTTTCTCGGGTGAAATTTTATGGGAAATTTTATTATATGAGTTTGTATTTTATAAATTAAAGAGGATTGTTATAAGAAATAAAATTAAAAAGGGGTGTTATAAAAATTCTAGGGGGGTGTTAAAATCTCCAATCTATGCAACTTTTATATATTTCGGGGGCTTGCTGGATTTTGGCCTAGCCAAGTCCACAAGTAGTTTCGATGGTTGTATTTTACGTGTTGGGCCTCAACGATGTATATTTTACTTAAAAGTGGTCGCCACATTCTAATTTTAATTTTTGACTACTAAACTGTATTAAATTAAAAGATGAGAATTTATTTTTTAATTTAAGTAAAAAAGAAAATACTTTTTGTCAATTAAAAATTTAAATTTGAAATATTTATAGAGCACATAATGATCATTTTTCATCAATGTTAGAATTTCATCACAGGGTTAAGTTCCTATCCGTAAATTATATAATTAACAGATTGCTTGCATCCTTGTCATTATTGGCAAATTTGGCATCATTAGCATATAAGGGAGCATCATTATAATTTGAAACAATTAATACACAATCACACCTCATTTTTTATGCAACTACAGAAAAAGTACTGGATTTTCATGGATTTTTTTTTCCATTTGAGCAAATGCAATTATTTTCTTGAAAAAAAAAAAAACTAAGCTTCATTATTTTGGATTTTCGTTACCTATTATAGTCTTTGGCATGTGTATATAAATATCATGGCGTACATTCTTCATACATATAATCATAATACATTACATTTTGAAAAATGGTGAAAGCATCAACATTGAAGCTTGGGTTTCTGGTTGCACTCTTGATTACTGCATCTGGTAATTCTCTTTTAAAAAATGGTGAAAACATCATTTGATATATATTTCAGTAGCGCTTGTTTCATTAGCAATCTTCTTAAATCTATTTTTCACTTTTTTTTAAACATGAAATATCAAAGTATATGCATTATTTTATATGTTGTTGATTTAGATTAACAAATACATAGCGGGTACTGGCAGGTACATGGACAGGAACTGAGGCCAGGGTCGATCCAAGTAAATGCCAACGTGATCAAGATTGCGTGGGTGCTTGTGATCCTCGATGCCAGCAATGCTTATGCGTCCCAAAACCAGGCCCTGGTTGTACTTGCGGAAACTTTCAACAAAACTTTATACCCAAATCTATCAATGAATGAATGTGAAATTTTCATCACTTTGATGATTCTCTATTAATAAATTTCCCGATTCTTATCATTTGTTCTATCAATCGATTCTCTGTTGTTGAAAAACTAAAGTTAAGGCTTCTGTCGTTGACTCAGCCTTTGCAGTATCCATTGTCCAAGGAGCGCTAACGCATATACTCATTATACTGGACCAGGCCTCTAAAGACATATATACTCTAAATCGACGATTAAAAGAAGCAAAGAAATT
The DNA here is from genome assembly GCA_029618585.1 of Citrus australasica. Taxonomy (NCBI): domain Eukaryota; kingdom Viridiplantae; phylum Streptophyta; class Magnoliopsida; order Sapindales; family Rutaceae; genus Citrus; species Citrus australasica. The sequence continues at coordinate 6,965,118 of JARCIV010000002.1, read as the reverse complement.
AATATTCAGAGATAGAGATACAAGTTAATTACTTGCATCTCTTCAAAAGGCTTGGTTACCGCTCTGTTTTATATATATGCACGTACAAATGCATAATGTAAATTAACAACTAGCCGATCTTTAAAAATAAATATATTATTTACTTCACATATATAAAATCTTTATTAATTAGTATTAGCGATATGATGCTAGCTTGAAAAGCATCTAAGATATAAGCAATTAGTAATATCTACATAGAACCGCTATGAACCAATATAAACTATCAATTTCAACATAATTATGCTGCTCTTAAGAATTCCTAAATTAGAAATTTTTTGAGTTTTAGTATGAAAATGTTTAATATCATTCATCAGCGAAACAAAGTAAACCTTATAGTGACAATCAACGATTAAAAGAAGCAAAGAAATTAATATTTAGAGATAGAGATACAAGTTGATTGCTCGTATCTCGTCAAAAGGCTTGGTTACCTTTTATTAAGTTATTACATGTCTATTTTATATACATGCACGTGCATATGCATAATGTAAATAAGAAACTAGCTAATCTTTAAAAATAAATGTATTATTTACTTCACATATATAAAATATTTCTTAAATAGTATTAGCAATATGATGCTAGCTTGAAAAGCATCTAAGATATATTGGGTGACTTCAAAGGATTTGGTCCACTGGGTACGAGTCTATTAGTTCCTACAGCAATGCATTAGGTATAACGGGTGGCTCCAAAGGATCTAGTCCACTGGGTATGAGTCTATCATTTCCTACAGCAGATGCATTAGGTATAACGGGTGGCTCCAAAGGATCTGGTCCACTGGGTACGAGTCTATCAGTTCCTACAGTAGATACATTTGGTATATCGGGTGACTCCATTCCATTTGGTCCACTCGGTATGAGCCTATCAGTCCCTTCACCAAATGTGGACAGCTTATGATAATCCTTATTATAATGTTCTGCTGAGGGATCAAAAAACCCTAACTCATGCAACAGACGATGATTGTCAATATTTTTTTGGGTAGCATGGTGGTTGAGAGGAATACGTGCCTGGCCTGTACTGATTATTAGGAGTAAGGTAAACGACCTGAAGAAAATCATCGACAATATTGGGAGAATATTTGATGAGTTTTTTGCCATGGTTATTATTAAAATAAGAAAAGATGGATTTACAATCCGAGTTGCTTGCCTATATATAGTGACAAGTTTTACTATTTATAAATATAATACAAAACTAAAATGAAGCAAGTAACTAAATAATGTTTTTTTTATCAATGAACAAAGATCTAGTAAGAAATATTGTTATTTGTTAATGAACATAAGATGTAACCAATCCAAACCCTTCCAAATTCAATGTTGTTGTAACAAAGATTTTTTTCTTTGCTTTAATTCTCCCTAGTTGTTGCATGCCAAGCTTGCACAAAGCTTTACAAAATTGCATATCAATACGATTTCACACACTTTTCAAGGATACTAACTATTTGGTCCGGACATTTTTCTTTTGATAAAAAGCTATTAAAGTCTGAAAAAATAAAAACCAAAAACAACTTTACTTCCAAGTGAGAATTACAGTGTTAATTGAAAATTTTTGAATATTTTTCAGTAGATACTATAATTCCGGCTAGTGTAATGTTGCTTTTATCACCAATGTGTCAAATTCTTCTATTTGAATGTCAGTACGTTTTATCTTTTAAGACCTTGCTTAAATAAGTGATTTCTAGATACACTCCATTAATTATTTATGTCCCAAAAAATAATGTTAAATCATAGTTTGTTCTTCCTTTACATTCATATAGACATAATGCTCAGGCAAAAATAGTCACTACTAGAAAAATAGTCTTTATTGACATTAGAATAATATCAATAATTAATTCAGTGAAACTTGTTAATTGCGTCAATAATCTGACAGTCAGAAAAATAGTAACACTTGTTTGTAGTGCCACAAATACAGTGTCAGTGATTACTATCACTACAGTATCACCAATATTATGACACCATTGTGTTAGTAGTTGCTGATATTTTGTTAGTGTCTATGATTACTGTTACAATGGTATCATTGTTTAATTTATTTTAAAAAAATTGAATTGGATCATTGCGTATTGATTTATTCGCAAAATTAAAAGGCACCACAAAATAACCAAAAAAATCAATTTATATTACGAAATCTTTCATTTCATATTTAAATATTATTAGTATATATTACAAATTCTAAATACTTTAATAAATTAGATGCGAGATATCCTACTCTCATTACTGAATAATCTAAATTAAGTACATAAAAATTAAACATAGGTAGTGCAACTGCGGTATCACACCAGGAGCTTCTTCATTTAATAGAGTAGATGGGTTAGGATACAAGTTAAGTTGGGGAAGAAACATTTCAAACACATTAATCAAATTTACATATGAATACATGGAAAAGGGGGAAAATTTTGGCTGCCAATTCCCAACCATTAGAGATACAATGGTTAATAGAAATAAATCTATTTTGTTCCAAAGAAAAAATATCCATACGCTATTTATAAGTAAACTCAGTTATTTCAGAGGAAAATTAGTGAATAAGAAAGTTGTAGTTTATTTCTTTAAAAATGCCAAAGTTATTTAGTATATTCAACTATAGATATAAATAAGAAAAAAGGGAGTTAATGATTATTCTCTTTTGGTAAAGGTTATTTATATTAAGTTAATAACTCTACATAAAGTAAGAACGGCATCTAGATGAAAGTACAATTGCTTGTTGAAAATTAGTCACCAGATTCCCAGTAATTGCATCATAATGTTGAGCAATTAATTGCTAAGGCATCAACCAAGTAGTTAGTGTAGGGATTGACTTCATTCATTCCATTAAAGAAATCCAATAACCTTGCTGTCTACTTATTTATTTAACCAGGGGAGCACCATGTATCTAAAATTTATGTCTAAGTCAAAATTGTTTACGAAAGACTATAGTAGCGATTGGTACTTAAATACATATTTGGAATGATATTTTTCATTTTTTAACTACACATATGAATGAACATCATATTAAAATTTGAGTTTATTATAATCTTATTATGCTGGTGTTTTGTAAGATCAAAAGTTAGTAAACAGTTCTGTCAAAAGAACTTACTGCAGAGCAGCGGAGTTTGAAAAATCATTAAAAATAACCTGCAAGTTCAATCAACATGAAATTTTTCAGATTTGAAGTATGCATATAGAACTTTAGTTTCTCCAAATTTCAGCTCATTCAGACACTTTTAGATTTTTGTTTTGCACCACCAAACATTATACATGAGTAATTTATGAAAAATTTGACAACAACCAACCATTTTGAAAAATCGATTAAAAATCAGTTATAAACCCAGTTCATTCCAAAATTTCCAGAACTGAAACACACACCTTCAACTTTAATTGTTTTCAACATTCGGAACACAAAATTATTGATTTATTGTTACAAATACCTTAAGTGGTTTATAAATACCATTTATTATACATAGCCCTGTGACAAAATTCCCCAGTTATATTCTTTGATTGGATGTCTCATTTCATGTTATGAACTCTATTGTCATAATAAAAGAGGCTACAAGAGACTATTTAGTATTCTTCCAGAAGATAGTGCCCCAGTTAGTAGATAAATGTAATCCTACGTGGATTTCATACTATTTGACATCCAACAAAATCGGAGGTAATATACCCAAGGATCTTAAACTGATTTGACCTCTGATACGTGAACATATAGTCTTTTGTTCTCTATAAGTATTGTAAGACCTATTTAGTTGTTTTTTAATAATCTACTCTAGGATTACTTGAATATCTGTCCAACTTTCCAGTAACGTATACAATATTTGGTTACATACAAACCTGAGTATACATCATACTTTTTATTACTGATGTATAAAGAATTTTCTACATTTTCTTTTCCTTAGAATTATTCTTAGAGTACTGACTGAGACTAAACTTGTCTCTCTTAGCCACAAAAATATCATCTGGTTTGCAATCTTACATGTCACATTTCTTGAGAACTTTTTGATATAGCTTTTTTATGATAATCTTAAAATACCCTAAGAGCAATCCAAGTGTATCTATATGCCTAATACAAAATAAATATCATTAAGATCTTTCATCTTAATATCTGATAACTCTGTGAAATGAGAGTTATTACGGCAATTTTAAACTTAAATCAAGACCACCTGGAGAGTAAATGATGTGTTTTTATTATATTTTGGTTATATTTTGTATAAACATTCATTTTAGTTAAGTCTTAATAATTTTACTTGATTTAAAGTAATTTGTGCTCAAAACATGTGCATAATTGTGGGTTTTCAAAAGTTCATAATTCATGATGGGATGTTGAGATATTAGGCTAGCAAGAAGAAGAAAGAATATGGTCACAGAAGAAGTGAAACACAATCGGGAACAGTGCAGTGTTATAGCCGTTGCTAGAGCAATCATTACTGCAGCAATCCTGGAGCACTGAGGAAGAAAACTTAGTGCGGGTCAGCTGTAGAATTGCGATCTGCAGTTTCCTAATTTAACTCATGCACGCCCGAGGCTTTTGTTTACCTTAGTTTTGAGTTATAAAAAGAGGCTCACACCACATAAAACAGCGGAAATGAATGAACATTGGAAAAATCGAGAGGAAGAGAAGAAAACAATCTGAATTCAAGGGAACCAATTCTGCATTAGTGAAGAATCCAATAGAGTTATTTGGATTCAATCTTCATCGTTCTTTACTTGTTCTTTTCCTTACTATTTGATTGAACCGATGTATTTCATAACCAATGTTTTGTGTTTGTTTTTCTCTTTCAGAATATGAACTAAATTTGCTTGTAATTGAGTGACAAATAATCTAATGGGTTCTTGACTGTTCTTATGAGTTACTATGTCATTGCTGTAGCATTTTACTCTAAGTAGCTATTATTATAATTGTTATTTCGGTTGACCACCCATTTAATAGTTCAAGTTAAGATAGAGCCTCAAAAGGGCATGTCTTAGTGGATATTATTAGAGTAATACTTTATCTTAATTTAAGTTTCCTGAATTAAGTTTATCTTGAATCTCATAAGGGCTATACTTGAAGGTAAGATTTGTGACAAATTAGACATAGGTACTTACCTTGTAGGGTGAAGAGAATAGAGGTTCATAAGGTCATGCCATAGGTAGAATAACAATTGGTCATTGCTAATATATTTAAGGGTGTGAGAACTCCAACACGCGACAACTGAGGATGCAAAATAATTCTGCCCAGTATTGTAGCAATTGTTGTAACAATTGGTGTTAACTTGAGGAAAAACAGTCAATCAGCCCATAAAGAGAGTTTGATCATTTAAGTACCTTATTCTCAATTGATTCTTCGACACATTTTATTTCATTACTGCATTGTCTCATTTTATTCTATCACAATTCTCAATTTCAATAGAACCAAGTTTACATTTGTTAATTTCGGGATCAAGGTAGATTGCACTTTTGTGATTGCTGTAACATTTCTAATAATATCAATCCATGTGGAGACGATCTTGAATATTCATCACTTTATTACTTGTTATATACACTTGCATATTGGCATCGATAGCATTTGATTATAATAATCACCAACAATATCTTAGCTAAAAATCTCTCAGGGTGCGTTTGCTTGATAAATTAGGGAATCAGAATCCAAAATCGGAATCATTGATAGCGTTTACTTTGCAAACTGGAGTAAGGAATTAGAATCAGAATCAAAATTGGTGGGCCACCCGAATTTGAGAATAAGAAATGAGACTGATTAAGGAAGGAGGTAGGAATCAATCTCTCATTCCTTAGAGTCCCCATCTACCCCAATTAGTATTTCAATATTCCAAATGGCCCCTTTAAATGAAAAATATAAAAACCAAAAAAAATAAATAAATCCTTAAGTCATGATGATGATGATGATGATAAAAGTAGTAGTAGTAGTAGTAATAATAATATATTACTACTACTATTATTATTAATTAAAATAGATAATAATTCTACTAATGATAATAATAATAATTATTATTATTAATGATAAAAAAGTATTATAATTAATTAGTATATTAACGTTAATAATAATAATCTTTTGAATAAATAATCCCAATAATTAAAATACTAAATAATAATTATGACAATAGTTAATTAAAGACTTTTTAGTAATTTGAAACAATCTAACTCATTCTGATTCTGATTCTTATAGTTCAAGTAAACAATTTATTCTGATTCTCATTTCACATTCCAATTTCAGTCCATTCTCATTTCTACCCATTTTAATTTCAATCCATTCTAATTCTTATTTAGTAAACGCACCACTAGTGTCGTGCAATAAGCCTATATTTAGGGGTGGGCAAAATATTCGATCCAACCTGACCCGATTCGATCCGATTAAAAAAAAATCGGGGTTAGATTAGATCGGATTGAGGGCTATATCCAATCGAATGCAATATTACCAACCCGATCGGATTGGGTTTGATCGGGTTGGCTTAAAAAAAAGGAAAACACTTAACACACACATTACAATTCACTTGAATACACACCACATTATATGCACACAAAATTCACACAAACAAATACTACATTATCCACACACGTATACACACTACAACACACACCACACAACGCACCTACCACACACACAGAGCAGTTGCAGGCTCCTTCACTAACTCACCCTCAAGCCTTAACCTCAAGTCAACCTCAACACTTAACTGTCTCAACAACAGAGCAAAACACACACACTCACATAGATGCAATGCAGCCACCACTGATCATCATTTGCAGAAGCGGCCACTAGATCTGCTGCTCCATGCTTGAACAATCACTAATTCCCTTTAAATCCAAGATCCACTCCATCCCAGCAACATGAATTGTCCAACCCGGCAAGATGAATTTTGTCCTTTGAAATTTTGATGGTATATACTAATTTTAATGTAAATTGCTAGAGTTTATTTATGCTCAACAGTTGTTTAAGCTTTGGGGGATATTTGTTCATATTATTATATATATATATTTTTAATTTTTTTTCAAAAGACAGTGGGTTTACAATTAACATTATGTTTTCTTTCGATTAATTAACGGATCTATATTTTTTGAATTTGTAACATCCAACTTAAATGTTAATCCAAGGAATATTTTCAATCACTTATATTGTTAAATTTTTTGTTATATATGAATTGAAATGAAGTATTATGTTCTAATCCAAACCCAATCCGAACCGAATTCAACTCAATTTTTTAACTCGATTCGAATATATTTGGATCAGATCGGATCAGGTTATAAGTTTGGGTTCAGATGAAATTTTGCCTAACATGATCAACCCAAAACCCGATCAGACTTATCCGAATCCGATTTTGCCTAGCCTTACCTATATCATTGCTGGCAAGCAAAATGTCATTGCCATGTAAAACTAGAAAAATATAATTACTCCCAACGAACGTGTGGTATTTTCAATCATCTACTCTATTCATCTCAAAACTAAGAGATGATCACTTGATAAAACTTGAAATACCATTACTGAGGTGCTTGCTTGAGCCCAAGATGGATTTCTTAACTTTGCAAACCATACTTTTTAGATTTCCTGACACAATATTTTAGCAACACTATATAGATTGTCTCATCAATGTTACTATTAAGAAGCATTGTCTTCACATCCATCTGATGTAACTTAAGATTGAAACGCGTCACCAATGTTATTATGATACTGAAAGAGTCTTTAAAAAAAACCAGAGAAATTTTTTTTTTATAATTGATGCCTTGTTTTTGTATAATGCCCTTTGCGATAAGATATGCCTTGTACCTCTTTACATCACCTTTAAAATCCCTCTTGGTCTTAAATATCCATTTGCAATTAATAGGTTTCACATTTTATGGTAATAGGACAAGATCACATATGTCATTGTCCTTTATAGATTTTATCTCCTCATTCATGGCATTAATCCACTTCTGAAAGTCAAAACTTTACGTGGCTTGACAGAAATTAATTGGATCATCTTCCATTACTCTAATGTCGACCTCATTTTCTTGGAGAAATTTTCTTAGAAAAATACAACGTAGTCATTTGGTATTAAAATTCTCATTTTCTCTAATAGATCTCCTTAATAGCATAAGTTTTTCGGTGCTACAATTTATTCTTTACGAGTAATTTTCTATATGGAGGGTTCTCCAAGATTATCTTGACATGTTGTGTCTTGAACAAGCGCAATAATAAAATCTTGATCAATGCTAATAACACCCATGTCAATATCAGCATATTCTTCTTTAAAGACAAAGTCTATAATTATATTTCCCTCAGTAAACTCAACATCCTTAAAGAGTCGAGCATTTCCCAACTCAAAAATTGGCTTAATAGTGGGGTAAGAAAACTTGTACCCCTTATATCTTTCTAAGTATCTAATAAAATAGTAATTTATCATCCTTTAGTCCAGTTTTTTTTTAATTAGGCCTATAAGGTATTGCTTTAGCTAGATATCCTAAAACATGAATATGCTTTAGATTAGGTTTCTTGCATGTCCAAAGAATATAATAGGTCTTGACAGTTGCTTTAATTAGAACTCGATTAAGGATATATGTTGTAATCTTAAGTGCTTCTCCCCACAATGATTATGGTAAAGTTGAATGACAAATTATACTCTTTACCATGTCTTTAAGCGTGTTGTTTCGTTTTTCTGCAACACCATTCATAGTGAGTGAAAGCAATATAGTGTACTGCGGGACGATACTACATTCTTTTAGGAACTTAGCAAATTGCTCGGGATGCTGTTCACCTGAACCGTCATATCTACCATAGTACTTATCATCACAATCATAGTTGATGCTTTTGATTCTTTTGCTGAATTGGTCATCAACTTCAGCTTTAAATTTTTTAACACATCCAACGACTATGACTTTTCATAGAGGAGATAAATGTAGCCACATCAAGAAAAACATCTATGAATGTCATAAAATATTTTTGACCATTTTAAGCTACTGTAAAGATGGCTCATATATATCTGCATGTAGGAGCTTTAAGATCTCCGATGTTCTGTTGGCTTCAAATATCATTTTATTAGTTTGTTTTCCTTTTATAAAGTTAACACAAATATCAAAATTTGTAAAATTTAAGGAATTGAGAATTTCATCTGACATGAATCTCTTAATTCTCTTTCTGGAGATAGGATCCAATCTCTTGTACTATTGATTAACACTTAAAAGTGTACATGTAATAAGGATAAAATTATTAGTTTTTCACATAAAGTATTGATTAATGCGTTCATTATTCTTAAATTATCTTAACACTCCCCAAATATATTTTTATGTTAAATTAATTAACAACATGTTAATTTTTATCTTGTAAATCTTTTTTAGGAATAAAGATGGAATTGGAATTGAAAGCGGGAACAAAAAAGAACTGCTGGAGCACAATTGAGGAGATGTAATTAATAAAATAAAAAATAAAAAAAAGGGTGAGCAACCATGCTCGTGATGGTCAAGTGGCCATCTTGCCACCCGACCATCACACCTCTCAATGTATATATAAATTATAAAAATAAAATAAAATAAATATTAAAAAATAAAAAAGAGGATAGATCTCTTGCCTATAAAAGGCAAAGGGATGCAAGCGGGAGGGGGAGCCGGGAGAGAACAGAGTGAAGCTGAGGAAATCTTTCTTTTTTTCTTTTCTTCTTTTCTAGTGTAATAAATTTCATTATAATATATTTCAAAAGTTTGTGAAATAAGAAAGAGTATTTTGTTTTCTTTCAATATAAGCGGCTAATTTTACTAAATTGAGGCAAAAGGATGAAGCTCAATATTTCAAATTATAAAATTAATTACTTTCTCAAGTGAGTTTTAAGTTTATTCTATTCTTTTCTGGTTATTTTTATGTCATGTTAATTTATAGATTTCCTTAGATTTGTATAGTATTTTGACATAATGTCGACATATTAATATAATTATGACACATTAGGTACTTGATTTCATATTTATCTACACACATAGTTAGTTAAAAATTAAATGACATAATTATTAACTGGTAAAAGTGAGGGAAAATATAAAAATGAGAAAGTATTTAAACTATAGTTTGAAAACTGAGTGGATATCATAACCTTAGCATATTTTTAAATTGATTCCTAATGATTTCTTTTCCTGCAATTAATTTTCTTTATTTAATAAATTGATTATTATATTTTAAATTTCGTATGGTTCGACCTCGGACTCACTGGGTTATATTATAACTAGATACTCTTATACTTAGGAGTAATAACACGTTTGAGTTGTGTCAGCTATAATGCAGCCGAATTCTAAGCAATTAACTTTCTCTTTATACTGCATGTACTTAATTGCAATGATTCATTAAATGAAATAATTGTATCAATCAAATAAAGATTATCATGACCTGATAAAGAATCAGAACTAACTAATTCTGAATAATAAAATAAACTGAACTTTCTATTCCAAAATGAACAAAAAATCCTAATTTGTCCAAAGTAGAAATAGAAATCAAATTACATCTAAAAGACGAAACAATAAATATTTCATCAAGATTCAAATAAAATTCAATCTATAATAATAATTTAAAATTTTCAATTGTACAGCCTCAACCTTCTTGCCATTGCCCATAAAAATGTATCTGTCACCACCACTGGGCTTCCATCTATTCAGGCAACCCTCTTTTAGCATATCATACATGATAGTTGGTGCAATGCTTCTCTTATGCCCTTCAGCTCAATAAAAGAAATAAATAGTACTTTTTGGATGCTTATTTTGAAATGATGTATTTACAACTTCTTTATCTTTCTTTCTTTTCATGCCTTTGCCCTTGCCTTTAGAGGTAAAGGCTAGGTGAGCACTTTTTGTTTTATCTTTCTTCAATCTTTTCTCTTCCTAAATACAATGTGATATGAGCCCATTCAAAGACAAAGTCTCTTTTTGACAGTTGTAGCTCACCTTAAGCTGCTTAAACTATGTTGGTAAGGTTATAAAAAACAAATGCACTAGTAAGTCCTTAGAAAGTTTAAGCTTAAGTGCTTTCAATTTAGAAGTAAGATAAGACATCTCCATGATGTACTCTTTAATATTGCCTTTGCCTGTTAAACTCATTGAAATTAGACTCTTCAAGAGCGTACATATTTCAGCCTTTTTGTTTTTTACAAATCAATTTTTAATGTCCGTAAGGAACCTCTTAGCCGTAATTATCTTTTCAAATATTGAGCTCATAAATGCTTTTGGAATGGCCTTTTTCATGATCATCATATACATGTGATTTGATTTCTCCCACCTTTCTAAATTTGTTTTTGTCATCAGAAGTAATCTCATCTATAAGAGATAAGGGACAATCAACCTTTAACATAAGGTCAAGATCAATGACTGCAAAAATTGTTAAGTAATTTTCTTACCATGATTTGAAATTAGAGCCATTTAGCATAGGAATATAATTAATGTCGGTGATAAAATTAGTAGGAGTCATCACTGAATAAAGAATAACAAATAAATAAAACAAGCATATATAAGTCTCAAAACAAAAATAAATTCAAATAAAGGTAAACCCCATATAGGGTTGGCAAATATGGGCTTGGATGGCCCTATGCTTTTCCATTAAATATTAAATCATTTTTAATAAAGTAAAAAAAATTAAATTAAAGATAATTATTCAATACATAATAGAATAATAGTCTAATACACAAAATATTAGTAACACAACATAATAAATCACAAATACTAATATAAGAAAACATATTAATTTAATATTTTGAGTTTTTTCTTTTTTATTTATAAATAAAAAAGCTCATGCTCTTTTTTCCTAGACCCTTATCTAGGCCCAATCTGTCGGACTTTGAATTTCTTGACTTATATCCAGACCCATCCGATGTGAGCCAGGTTTTAGGCCCGCAGGCCTAAGTTGGGCCAGTCTAAGTTTTTTTGCCAACCCTAACCCCATTTCAAGATACTACACACTCCATTAGCATTTCATCTTTGGATAAAATATTAACTTGTAATTAATATCTTGGTGCAGTAATCAAACAATTATAATAAATATATATCAAATAATAAATCTTCCTTTGGGTTGATTTATTATTGTCTTATAAAATAGAATAATTATCATGTGTTTATTATCATAGGTGCACATACAATTTTGTCAGAAATTTATTCACACAACCATTTATGTTCTAAACAAATTAATTTGCACAAGAAAGGTCACTTTAGCGACATGTTGTTTCTATTAAGTTATTTATATATATATAAACATACCAATATTTGAATTTAAATTTGTACCGATGGTCAACTATTGACCAATCAACCATTGACGGGTTAGGAGTGGACCAAGTCTTGTCAAACCGACCAAGATCCTAAACTAGCAGCAACCCCACTATTTTTTATATCCTACTTTTTTTTGGGGGGGGGGGGGGGGGGGGGGGGGGGGGGGGGTGGGGTTTATCTTCATGCGGCTTTACTTGATGGCTGCCACTTCTAGCCGATCTACCGTGGCTTACTGCCTTGTCCCAGTCTAAAATCACTAGCTACCATTTTTTTGGTATATGGCACAGCTGCCTATTTTTGTCTATCGCCGCGTGCAGCGGTAGCTATTTTCTTTCGTCACAAGTTGGGCAACCTAGGCCAATGACAATGTCACTAGTGGTGGCAGTGGCTGCCAATGGCATAAACCCCTTTTATAAAAAAAAATTGAATTTCAAAAAATATTTTATTTAATAACATAAAATAACCACCAATTGGTCTCAGTTATTCAACATAAAGAGGCTCTAACACCACTTGCTAGAATAATAAACTTTTAGTGAAAACCATCACATAAATTCTAGGAACATAGATGCGGTATCACTAAGAATTAATTATTAAATATGTTGAAGCATACTTGAATCTATCATGTTTAATTACTCTTTAAAATTGTGTAGTTAACGTTCTAAATAAACATATTATCCTAGAGAATCCTTTAACTTTCTCTATGTACTCTCTCTGAAAATGGATGTCAGAAAAGAATCGAATGTTACGTGTGACCTGTGGACTATAATTACTTATATAAGTAACTTTTCATATTGTCTTTAGGTATTCATATCTCAACCTTTCATAGGAATAGAAATTATCCTTAAGTATTTACACATTAAGGCCCACACCGTATCGGATATATTAAATCTCAAATTATTGAAAAACTTAAAAGATAACTTTTAATTGGACTTAAACTTATATCACAATTCGCAACACCCAATTATTTACACATAAGCCTAACGTTGAATTAATAATCAAACAATATTGGATTAAGGATCTAACACTGAATATTAAAGCCCACATTTATTCTTTCCTAGTTAAATTCTAATATTACGTTATAACACCAAGTATTGATGAGCCATTAAAAAAAAAAAAAGAACACTTAGTGTCAAAAATTAGATATTAATAATATTAGGGGCCTAAGGGTTATCCTCCCTTTCTAAAGCTTCCAAATTAATGACAAAATTTTGAACGTCAGTTGAAGAGATGTAGGATTCACGACCACCCCATTAAATTTAGACTCGTGTATTCTCGTTTTTATATGGAGTGAGTGAGTTTATTTTATAGTTGTTCTGCTTTTGCTACCCTGCTGAGTCATGAAGTGTTGGACAAATCCTGACGTTGAAGAAAAGCCATAATCAATAAAAAGAAAAAATAAAAAGATAAAAAAAGGAGAGAGAGGATTCATTTTATTGCCATGCAACTCCAGCTATTACAAGTTTGTTCTCCAAAACGCAAACAAGTCCTTCAATTCTCTCATACATGCAAATTTGCCTGCGACAAAAATGCGATAATATTTCAGCTTTTACCATGCATGCCTGTAAACAAACATGCATAACGAATTAGCTGATCTTCAAATATATAAATAATCATTAATGATGCTGAGGATCTGGTCCTCCCGGTGAGACTCTATCAGACTCTCTATGAATCGTACTGGAAAGCCTCTGATAATGCTTAAGTTTAGTGAGATCAAACCCTATCTCACGCAGCAGAAGTTGGCTATCAATATTGCTTTGCATGGCATTGGCCTGCTGTTCATCATGAAGAATACGTGCCTGAAAACTCATGAAAAGCAAAGAAAAAACGATAAAGAAAAGCATCAACATTGGGGCAATATTTGAAGATTTACCCATGATAACTAATAAATAAGGCTATTTATGCAGTAATACTGAAAAGGAAGATGGCTTATAACTATCAATCAGTTCCTTGAGATATATTTCAATGGAAGATGATGCAAATAACTTGCATATATATAATGTAACAAGCATTCTTTTTCACATAACAATAACCCGAAAAAAAAGTAAAAATTGTTATTTCTCAGTGGAGAGAACATGTTGACCGACAGAACACTCCCAAATTAGATTCTGTACACTCAGCACCGCCGCAGAGTTTTTTTTTTTTTTTTTGGTTTGTTGGGGTGGGGTGTGTTTTTATGATATAGGATATGTATATCATGTCTGCAAAGATTCTCCCTCCATAAGAGTATGGAGCTGCCTTCATATCTCAATTTTAAATTTTTAGCTATTGTGTTTTTATAATGGTATTTCATAATTATAAGAATCATGCATGATCAGCAACATAAATTTCAATAAACATCTCTGGATATGTCTCTAGAATAATTCTCAACTGCCAAGGGTTTTGATTTGTCACTTTTCAAAGTCTGAATCATATGGTTATAGTCTCCACATGGGTTTGTAGTTGGATGAGTCAATCCACATTCTTATGGAAAAGAAGAGAAGAATATCCAAACAATATAGTTTTTTTTTTTAAGTTTCTTTTGGGTTGGAAATATTAATTAATACCTTTTTTTTAAAACCAAACAGATATGTGCCAAATTGATTTTCCCAATAACATTTAGCCGACTTTCATTACTTTAGTATGAATCAGTTTATTAAGAATGGTTTGTTTCTTGTGGCTGATAATGGAAGAGGATTAAATAAAAAAGTTAGGAAATCTGATGACAAAGACATCTTCAAATGTTATTTGTTCATAGATTCTTGAGTTGCTTATATTCTTTCAGCTCATGATGAATCATGAAGTGGTCGACAGAGAGCAGTGTAATTTTTTCTTTGTTTTGACCGAAAATGATAAGCAAAGTGGCCAAGTAATAAGAAGCTTATTGGAAGTCCTATGCAAAGTCTACTAAAAGTTGACCAAGTCCTATCGCAGGTGGCTATCCTATCTGATCCAATAAGTAGTTGCATTGCAAATGGACAGATTTACTTTTTGATAATGAAGAGAACCAATTCGCTTTTAAATTTTTGTTCCTTTATTTTTTTCCCCTCTTTTATTCTTTTGTTTCTATCGCTAAAGCCAGACTCATATAAAATAGCTAAACAGAGAGCTTGTAATATGTATTGTATATATCCCTTTTGATCATCAAGCTTAACGGGACACCACCATACCTGGTTTTGTTTCACCAAAAAAGTAAAAAAAATACACACACACACACACACACTAGTTTAATGACAAATAACAAGATATGTTATAATGCTGCTGGCGGCGGGCAATTTCTGTCATTCTGACAATGAATGGATCCATGGATGAACTTTGTTGCAGCAATTTTTTTATAGTGAAGAAGTCGTGGCTCCACGCAGGACATTTATCCAGAGTTGATCTAGTCAGATTCATGTTGAAATAAAATAAGAAACGGATAAGAAAGAAACAACATTAACAATAATAATGTTGGGAAACAATTTCTTTTAACGAACTGATATGTCAAAACACAATGTTTTCCATTTCCGTTTTTTAACATGGAAAATATAAAGTCGAACATCAAATTGATGAGTCAATATACTATATTTTTTAAATGAATTTTTTTGCATCATTGAGGTCCTATTTAGTATTGAGAAAACAATACTAAATTGTTTGGTGAATACTTATTGTACAGTTTGAAAGTTAAAATAATTTAATCTCACACTTGTATGATTAAAAAAATTTACTTTCTTTGTCAAAATTATTTTTTAAAAGTCATATTTACTGTATATTATCATTTTTTATTTCATAGTTATTATTTTTTTAACAATAAATATAGTTTAAAGTTACAACACTTCAATACTAATTAGGCCTGAATTTTCGACTTGGGCAGTGGACACATTAGTGATTTGAGGTGGGTTGTTTTGGGAACATTTCACCCTTTAGCAACATTACCTAGAAAATGAAGAGACAAAAGCCAATCTTGCTTAAATTTTTATCATAGCAATCTTTACCATTAACCCTGTTGGATTAATTCTTGTGTTCAATATTTTGAAATTCTAATATTTTGGTTCTTTGTCTCTTGCTCCCTTGTTAGGGTTCAAATTCTTCTCTTCGCAGTTGTTCATTATGTCAATATATTTATATCAAAATTATTGTAAATCTCAATTTACCCTTATATTGTAAAGAAGATTAAACAAAAATTAACTCACCACCATTTTTTTTTTATAATCTTCTGAACAAAATGAGGGTAAGTTAAAGTTTACAAAAGTTTGAAGTATTTTGAAAATGATCATTTTACATTCAGAATAATTTGGCGCACACACACATACACACAGAAATTTTTCAGTTAGTGTTATGATGTTTTGATAAAGTGCGAAAAAATCATTACGCCATACAGTATAATACATAAAAATGTGGAACTCTCGATAGAAACTTTGTATATATACTGATTTGAAACTTTATTAAGGAAAAAATTGTAATCATTCCCACGTTCTGCTGTTGATAATAATATCAAAAGCTACTGATTTCTGCACATCTAGGAGTTGGAATACAGATCTTAAACCCAAAATTGTAGAATATGACTATCAGTTTTTAAATCCTGGAAAAAATCATGACGTGCTTCATCACAAAATACCATAATTCTAACGTTAAAATTGAAAGTAGAATTTTTTTATTTAATATATACCAATACAAGTCTGTCAGGACATGCCTAGATGAAGGCTAGTTAAAAACTTTTATCCCAAGAAATGAAGGGTCTACTCTTAAATGAGTAGAAATTTCTACTGTTACCACACATATAAGTAAAACTCGAACCCTCAACCTAAAAAAAAAAACTTGAACCCACGATCTCAATGATGAGATGAAAATGTGTTGCCGTTAGTTGCCGAAGAAGGAAATAAAATTACCCTGGGCCTGGCTAATGCATGGGCAAGATCGCAGGGTAGCCTTCAAAACCAAAACTACGTTAAAAATATCTTTGTCTGGATAAATATACCAGCTGTTAGGAAGATCTTTTCGTCTGTTTCAAATACGAAATTTGTTTCAGGCATATATAATCCTGGAATGACTTAAGAATTCTTCCAATTTTCTGATTGAAAAATCCATCTGAAGCAGCATGTCCATTCTTCTCTCGGAGATTACTCAGATCTTGATATATATTCTTAAGCAGGTGATCGATTTAATGTGAGAATTAAACAAGATCTATGATTGTATTAATTTTTTAATTATAATGTTCAACGTATATAATTAACTAAGCCTCTTTTGCCGACCATATTGTCCTGCACAAGTGCCTCTTTGACACGTAGTTCGTTACTTTCGATATAATAGAGTGAGAAATCATCCTCATAGATTCAATTATTCATTTGTCCAAACCCTTTGATTGACCCCATAAAAAGGGAAAGGGGACAGAAAAAAAGACACAACAAAACATTGTCAAAAAAAAAAAAAAAATAGAAATCTCCTGTTCTAAGATTAGGGCATGATATACAATTAAACCCTAGCCACTTTTAGTGAGTCTACTTGTCCATTGTATGAATCCTCGATCTCATACTTTTTCAGTTTGTTCGTCATCAAACTATCATTCAGATTAATAATTTTTAAGCTGTTTTTCTCCAGAAGATGGTTCATCTGCTTTAGTTGCGTTCAACATGTCCTTCTCAGACTTAAACATCAGGAATTATTTATCCAGAAGGCTTTTACAGTCGTAAAAGTTTTGGAGTGATAAGAGAAAACAAACAAGCATTTTCATTTTATAATTTATTTTTAACCAAAAAAAAACATATAAGAAAAAGCAACATAATACAACAGAAATTGATCGGTAGCATTTGTTCGAAACAACCTCATGAGTGGAGCAATGCTTAAGGCATTGTCGGAGAATATCAGTTATGATTGGGATCTGGTCCTCCAGGTGACACTCTGCTGGTTCCAGAATCTAAGATGGATTCGTGTCGAAAGTACTCCAGTTTGTACTTGTCATAGCCTAAGTCATTCAAAAGAAGGCGACTGTCGATCCTCGTCTGTTTAAGGGATCTTGCCTCTGACCTCAGGATAAGTAGTAGTATCAGCAAGACAACAAAGAATAGCATCAAAACTCGACTAGCAGTTTGAGAAGCCATCCAATGCTACAAAAGATGATTTCAAAAGGGAGATTATTAGCTAAGGTCTGAAACAAACCTATCAGTTTTGACAATCAGCTCCTTAGATGAATGAAGTTCGCTAATGAACCATCCTATTTATACTTGAAGGTAGATGCAAACATGACAAAAAAGTAAAGCTAGTGGAGATAAAATGGGTCAGTATTTTTTTTTTTTTCCCTCGATGCTTTTGTTTATAATCATATCTAACATTATGAAAGTTTCACGGAGAAGACAAATATGAATCCCATGAACAAATGTCCTCTTGTCTTCTGAATGTTTGTGGATCTTCCATTACCTCAAACTGCAAATATACATAAATTGGCAATCATTCCTTCCATTTCTGTAGGGGTGCCTGATGTGTGCTAAATTTGTATTGTAATGTTCGGTTAGTATTTTTTACAGTTTATTGTAGTTTGAATGTTGTTGTTTTATTGTAGTAGTGGTTTGTTTTAGTTACATAGTAACTGGTATTGTAGAGTTATTTTATTAGTTGGATTTAAATGGATGATGAAATGAAAAGAGGTAGAAAAGAATTCTATTATCAATGGACTGTGTTTCTTATCTTGAGAGTGGTTCTTATGTAATATTTGGTATCAGAGCAGATGCAACCAGACCAAAAAAAAAGAGACTGATTTCAAAACCTTTGTTACTATAAAATTTGAGAATCAAGATGTAGTCACACAAGAGATTCTTAGCAAACTTTAGAGTCTAAACACCAAGTATGACCAAATAAGTTCCCAATATTCCCAAGCCGGTGCAGGTGTCATCCAAAGTCCAAAGCTAGGAGAATCTAGTTCATCCATTAGAACAACAAATTTATCCTTTGGCCGAACACTAAAATTAAAATTCCCAAATTTCAATGGTGAAGACCCAAATAGTTGGATTTACAGGGCTGAACAATACTTTGAATATCAGAAGATTATGGAGGAACACCAAGTGCAATTGGCATCTTTCCATCTTAAAAGAACCGCACTTCAGTGGTTTCGTTGGCTAATGAAAACAAAAGGACCGGCTTCATGGGCTGAGTTTACACAAGCCCTCCTTAAAAGATTTAGACCAACAGAGCTCGAAGATGCTTCAAAAGCTTGGCTCCAATTAAAGCAAAAAAAACCACCGTATTGGTTTACCAAGAAAAATTTGAGAGATTGTCTCAGATGGTGCAGGATGTACCATAAAGCTTCTTAGTTGGTAGTTTTGTTGGAGGATTCAAAGATAAAATTCGCTTGGAGTTACAGATTCAGAAGCCTCAGTCATTATCAACAGCCATTGGACTTGTTAGACTTATTGAGAAAAAATGTAACCTTTGTAACCAACCCTCTAAAATCCAATCTACAACCCCCCAAGGTTTGTTAGGATCCCAGCCAAGCAATTCAACTCCATCAACATTTAAACGTTTGATACCAAGTGAGGTAAAAGAGCGTAAAGACTGTGGCCTTTGCTACTATTGTGACGGAAAATATTGTCCTAGTCAATCAAGGTGCAAAACATGATTAATGTCCAAGTAGTTCCTTGAGGACAAGGATTTTTTTAAGAGAGGACGATTAATGATGTGTGCTGATTATGTATTGTAATGTTTGGTTATTATTTTTTATGGTTTATTGTAGTTTAAATGTTGTAGTTGTATTGTATTAGTGGTTTGTGGTAGCTATATTACATTTGGTATTGTGTAGTTATCTTCTTAGTTGTATTTAAATAGATGATGAAAAGAAAATAGGCAAAGAAGAATTATATTATCAATAGACTGTGTTTCTTATCTGAAGAGTGGTTCTCTCAAATCAACCTTCTTTCTTTAATTTTCTCTCGTGCCTTTAAAATTTAGATAACGAGCCCTCTTTCTCTTCCCCGAGATACCTGCCAGGCATGATACACAACCCAATGATAAACACATTTCAGTTAAAATGATTTATTCATGTCTCAATGGGAAATTCTGGAAGGCGGTGGGCTTAAATTTAAGGGGGGATTGCTCATAAAATCATGTCTAGAATCGCATTATTCCTCGCTCAAGGCAAAAACATCTTCACATGCGGTTGAATATCTTAAGTATGTTTTTCACACGTAAATAAAATTACTTCTTATCATAATTTAATCAAAGAGACTTTTGATGTGGTCCAGGGTGGAATAAAATAAAAATTAATAATATGTAATTCTTGGTTCATGAATAATAATAATAATAATAATAATAATAATAATAATAATAATAATAATAATAATAAAAAGAACAATCATGAATGTCAACTTTCTGTTGTATACTTGTATGGCTGGGGAATCTCGATAAAGTCCAGTCAGACACATGGTTGGTTTGGGCGTGGTACCAGGTTATGATAGCTAATGGAGATTGGACTTCACATGGCACCTCAAAATTGAGCCGTGTGTGGTACAAGTTTAGACGAGAGTGTTAACCGAGATGCGACAAATGAAGATGGAAGTCAAAGTCTAGTGGTAAAAGCCTTATCTGGAGTCTAGACAGTGGTGTAGTTCTTTAACAAAGCTTGATGACATGGCCCTGAGTTTCTTAATATTATTCTCCATTCACTTAAAGCTTCTTTCTGCCACCAGTTCGCCACATACACTATCCATAGGGTTATTCAAAGAGTCACTTTCATAAATGGCCCTAAGATTATCTCTAGGAATTAGAAATAGAGAATCTTGACCTCCATCTCGCACTTTTGGGCAATAGAAAATCTGTTTCAAGGACAAAATAAAGTAGCAGCAGTTTAGGTAGTGCTAGTGGACGAAAGAAACATAGCTTTACACAACAACTACCACCAAATACAATTAGCTGTCCATTAACGGTCAGGAAGTATTATTATTTTGAAGAGGCAGAGTGCTCCCATATGAAGTTGAAAAAGAAAAGTTACTTTTCCGACTTGGAAAATTTTAATTTCATCACAGCAGATAGAATCTTCATATTGTTATCTCGTCTTTTCTTATTTGTACGTTGTCTTCTCAAACATCAGTAGTCCTCCTTAACTAAAAATCTAGCTATTATGAAGCAGGACAAACTCACCAAATAGAAAGCAATACGGCCTTGGTTGCAGCCAAGAGTGTTAAATATTTCATAGATACTGCAAGAGTAAAGAAATTTGTTATATCAGGAAATGAGAGGTGTGACAGAAACAGTAATGTTCAACGTGAATAAATAATCTTATAACTCATTTGAACAAACTGATTTTGAAGACTGTTTCTTAGCCAGCTACCTCATCTAAAACTACATCCTTAAACAACTGGATGATCGAGTGTTGTCTTGCCCAAGTTTTTGATGGAAGGCAAGCGAAGGACTAAAAAAGTTAGCCGTTGCAGCTACAAGGGGCTAGTCTTTGGTCATTATAATAAACAGGTTAGCTTTTGCCCAGGTGATTTACATTCTCTAAATGAAATGGAAATAATGATACCTTCAGAGAAAGAAGCAAGGGATCAAGGTTTTCAAATACTCCATCACTGTATGGCATATTATCCTGAAAGCTTAAACAGACCTCTGCCAAACAGAATCTTAAACCGAACTTGGCCAATCTATCTTGTGGAACCTACTTATAACTGTAGCAAGCATAACTGGTAGGAATAAGGAATCTGTGCAACCAAGATAGGCAGCATGGAGTCAAGTGCTCATTTGAAATTAACACTTAGTTGAGTTGAGTGTATCATATTTTGCAATTCTACGCCTCTGGCAGCCTTCAAGGAAAGTACGCCATATAAGAGCATTTGGTGGGAAAGGCATTGTAGTAATAATTTTTTCTGCTTCCTTAAGATGTCCATATCTTACCAGTAAGTCCACAACACAATGATAATGATCCATTTCTGGTTCAACCCCATAACTCCTATTCATTCTCTCAAACAATTCCATCCCTTCTCTCACTAGCCCACCATGTCTGCAAGCTGTAAGCACGGCAATCAAAGCAACCCTATCAGGTTTAAATCCAAGAAATTCCATCTCTCTGAACCTTTCTAGCGCCTTTTGAGCAAAACCATTTAGTCCAAGAGCAGAAATTAGAGCAGTCCATGTAATAACGTTTCTATCTGTCATTTCGTTGAATATTTTCACGGAACTTCCAATGCTCCCACATTTTCCATACATGTCTATTAACATATTGCAAACAAATGTGTCTGAAGAAATGATTTCTGTCTTTTTGACGAAACCATGAAGAGAACTGCCCAAGGCAAGGTTGCAAAGTTTGGAGCACGCGCTCAAAAGGCTGACAAATGTATAATTGTCTGGATAAATTTGAGCTGCACGCATGTATTTAAAAAGTTCCAACACTTCTTTGTAATCACCATTGCGAGCACAAGCTGCAATCACAATATTCCAAGATACTATGTCAGGTCTTTCAAGCTGAGAAAGCAACTTTACTGTTTCATTATATTGGCCAGTTCTGTTGTAAATTCCAGCAATGATGTTAGCAGGGACAACAGCTCTTGGTATGTTCAAAGCTGTGACAAAAGCCAGGGCATCAGATATGAGACCACTCTTGGCATATGACGTCATGAGGTAGCCTTGCACATACTCATAATTCTCATATCCCATTCGAATAATCAGACAATGAAGCTGCAACAGCTCGAAGGCTAATGATGATCTAAGAACATGAGAAAATGTGAACTCATTAGGTCGGTAACCTAACTGAAGCAACTCTATCAGTAAAAAAATAGAAGTAGGAGAGCTTTTAATTGCATAACCCAAAATCAAAGCATTCCACGAAACGATATTCTTATTAGATATTTCACTGAAACAGAGATGAGCATCCTCCAAATTATCACATTTAGCATAGAAGTCAACCAATGCACTACCTACAAAAACATCACATTCTAAAGCATTCTTGATTACTTTAGCATGGATTGATTTTCCCAAGATTGAGTTCTGCAGACCAGCACAAGAATTAATAACATATACGAATGTCGTCTGGTTGGGAAACACTATATCCACAGACATTCTTAAATAGAATTCAAGTGCTTTTCCAAAATTTTCACTCTCTGCTAATGCACCAATAATTGTATTCCATGATATAACATCCCTAATCGCCACATCCTTGAACATTTTCTCTGCAGAGCATATGCCTGCACATTGAAAGTACATATTAACTAAAGAATTTGCAACCAAAAGTTCATAATCAAACCCATTCTTGATCACTAAACCATGTATCTGCTCTCCAAATTCCAAATCTTGTTCATTTGACAATCCATGAATAACACCCACAAAAGAAGATTCAGTCAAAGCGACCTCCGACCTGACAAGCTCGCGAAACAAAAACATACAATCTTCAACAAATCCATGTTTCCCAAAAATAGATACTATTGAATTCCACGTCACTAAACTCTTCCTTGGCATATCCTCAAATACAGAAACCACCTCATCCAAGCAGCGATGCCGCCCATACAACCCTAACAAGGCAGTCCCTACAAAGGCATCAGCACAAAATAACCCATTCTTCAAGACTGAAGCCTGTAACTGAGCTCCCTCAACAGGATTCAAAGAATCACATGACAACAACCCACCAAAAGTGAACTGGGTAGGTTCAAAACCCCGGTTTATCATATAAAGAAACATTCTCAAAGCGTCCTCTACATATCCACATCTACTGTAAGCACTAATTATGCTATTAAAAGACACCACGTTTCTGTCGGGCATTTTTTCGAACAGTTTCCGGGCAGTGACCGGTTCCCCAAGAGATGCGTACAGTGAAATAATACTATTGTAAAGAAAGATGGGTTGGTCAGGGTTTGGGCCTGCCGTGACGGTGAGCGCATGGAGAGGTTTTGTACTGCGGAGGGAAGGAGCTCTCGAGCAAGTTTTGAGTAGGCGAAGAATGCGCTGATGGTGTTGGATGAAATCTCCATGAAAGCTCATGCAGGCGGGAAAATTCACAGAGGGCGATCAACAGTTTTGTGTGGGTTGTGGCCCATGACTTAACCTCAGAAGGAAATCTCTTGTGCTGGGCGCATGGCCCACTAGCTTTAGAAGTGGGCTTGTCAAGGTGGATCGATGATAAGGAATGTGATTCCACATTTGAATTAGGTAAGTGATTGCTATATCACATAACCTTTTAATTTAGTGGTTATTACATTATTAATTTTTCTTTTTAAAAAAATTGTCGCATGCCCCTACCTAATACCTATTAATAGGAGGGACCATTCTATTAATAGATAGGGGAATTAAAATCCTAAAGCTAACTTTTTGCTGGTATTAAAACTCAAACCTACTCCCTCTCAATTTTTATGGTGTAGGTTTTCCTATAGGGTTACAAAGTATACAGGTGACCACTACATTAACTAAACAATAATACTAACAATGATGATTAAGTACCGACATCTGAATCTCAACTACATGTATTATTTAGTTATTAGATGATTAATTTATAACTAATAAAATCATTATTATGTCATCTAATAGATAAATATTACATCAGTTGGGATACAAATTAGTATCCTTATTATTTATCAAAAAAAACCTCAAAATTTAAACACCAAATGATGTGGTATTCATCATTTGAAACTTGTAAAAAAAAATCAACTATATAAGGCATTACAAATCATGTGTAAGATAATTTGATATGAAATTTGAGAGAAAATTATCAAACCAAGTGTTTGATAATAAATTTAACATAAAATGTACCACAATGACCAACTTTTTTTTTTTATAACATGAGAAAGTAAAACTTATTTATCCACAAAGAACAACTTTACTCTTTAAGTTTTAGCTTGGATTTTGATGAATGATTATGCATACATTGTCATATATGCTATGTCTCTTACTCATGAAGGCCTCAAGGCCAGCTTTTGGTAGCTTTTATATATATACCCTTGGTGTGCATCAACTATATGCCCAAAGTATTTTACTTTGATATCAATATAATGGAAAAAGAATCTCACGAAATGACTCAAGCTATGCCGGACAATAAGCTGAGATGTGTGGCGAACAAACAAGCGTATTCATATTTACACTGTAGGCAGTAGCTACATGCATGGATCAAGTCACCAATCACCACCATGAACCAACAAATTAAATTAATGACAATTGTTTGTGTTGATTAATTACCTATTAACTTCTTTCAACATGTACGCACGACAACGAAGGAGCAAACTAAAAACTAAAAGTACTTAGGCCAATTTATTAATTGATTTCATCATACCATGTTTACGCATAAAATAGATTGTAGATTGTCACGTCAAACATATTATTTGTAACCTACTTTGGCGCTAAAGAATTGAGTTGAGCTCGTCTACCGTCTACAATATAAATATTGAAAGGTATTGATTTATAAAATCTAATCAAATCAAAGGGAGAGATATACATACGTAAATTATATCTTAGATTTGCAACCATTACTCCTGTTTGGATGCATAAATATTGAGTTACAAATTCACAATTCGGTCTTAACATCTAAGCTGTGTAATGAGATTTTAAAATTTTTGTATCATGTATGCATTTGTGAAAGTATATAATTTAATATTTAATTACTTTTACAATTTTATTATCAAATATTCATCAATCACATGCTTATATTTTGACTGTTGGTGGTGGTAATCGAATCGATCTTTATCTTTATCATCTGTTGTATTAATGCAAAACTATAACTTTGATCACAGTTTTGATATGTCCAGTTGCCAATTTGATCTAGCAAGTGTTAAAAGGAAAATGTGGGTGGCTCGTGGTATTTGATGACCTAATTAATACGGTGGGGATGATTACACACCAATTAATTGTAAGAACCGAAAGAGACTACTCTTGCGTCTTCCTTCTTAAAATCTTTATTTGTTTTTCATGAAGGTCCACAAATATATAGCTAGCTGGCTAAGTAAGTATATAGAGTACCTATAGTATGCATGCTGACCTTCCGTTTATTGTTGAAATCCCCTTGATTTAGAGTACCTTTTTTAACCTTGAATGCATAATTAATTAGGAGACATGTATATATTACCACATTTTTATAATTTATCAAGAAAGTAATTATCAAAATATTACGTATAAATACTAAAAAGTTAGAATGTAGGTAAATAGTAAAGTAATTTCTTAATCCCATACTTTTATAAGCATTCGAATTCAGGTGGCCAGTTAAAGATCAGTGAAAATCATCTTACAAATTGATGTGTTATTATAACTTGGATTACAAGTCAAAGTCACAAGCTAACCCTAAAATCAAACTCCAATGTTGCTTGTGAATCGATCCACTGGCACCGGCTCTGTAATTCATCTTAATGATGTTTGGGGTCGGGTCCTCCAGGACTGACTCTCTCCGAGTCATAATAGATGGGACTGGTTCCTCCATTATTTCCCAGCTTCACTTCAAGTTCTTCTCTCGTTTTCTCAAGCAAAAATTCTCGCCAAATTTTCCTTACAACATTGTTCTTCCTCTCAGGATAATTATTCTCAAGAGGTCTACTTTCGAACCTCGAGATTGTCATCAAAAGCAAAGCAAGACATGCCCAGAATTTCAAGCTAGCCATATGCGTATTTTATGTGAAAATTGCTTTCGAAGCTTTCGAATATTCTCGCTATGATCCTGAACTCTCCTTATATAGTAGTAGTACTTCAATGCTCCTATCCTTTTGAGTTAAATTCAGACAAAGTGGATGACAATGAGTATGTTTATTAATTTGTCTTGTTTCGTGTTGATGAGTCAATGCCAATATCCGGTTCAGTTTAAGCACTGCATGCAACATAATTTTGAATATGCGGCTGCCATGTCTAATGAGATATGAGCTGTATTCCAATTCACTATATTCCTGAACACAGAGACTCATATTAATTTGTGGTGATCATTTCTGCAAAACAACATAGTCCCTATCACCATTTTGCCAAAACACAAGTGTTGCTGTCGTTTTCCTCATATATATATATATATAGAGAGAGAGAGAGTAATTTTTCAATCAGAGATCATATACTTTATTAAAATAAGGGATTTCTTAGATAATAAACACATATTTTAATATATTACAAAATAAAATATACTGCATGATAATGTATAAAATGTGTAAGTTCAGTGTCTTCTAGTCTATCCCTTATCTTAATAAAATAAGAGATCTCTTATTATATAATGACTCATTTATAAACAGAAACACACATAGGACTTTTCAAATATTAGAAAGATTGAATCAATTCTCAAATATGCATATTATGGCCTTGTGTGGTATTGAAATTAGACAGCTGTATCTTTTGAGTTATGTAGTACTAAAATGCTTGATAAATATTTGCTGCTATGGTTTGGAAGCTAAGATAAGATAATCTAATGAAAAACGTACGATGTCTTTATTATTCTTGTGAAAGTCATTATTTAAAAGTTACATATACTACATTTCATCAACTTTTATTTCTTTATTATAATTTTTTTCTACAGTATTAGTTGCCAAAAAGTTATACCACCTTAATACCATTGACAAATAGGACCTAAGTTATGAGTCTAATTAGTGGTTGCCACTTCTCAAGTTGGAAAGGTTGCTCTCTCTCCAAATGCAGCCCTTTCTGACGTTGAAAGTTTCTCTCCTGCGAACTTGAAGGGACAATGGACATTCTGATACTTTGGACTTCTTTTATACATGTAATGCGGGCGCACACACACATCGCCTCCACTTGAATGATGTCAAATACTTTCGGGAGTCTGCTTTTGTTTGTACTAGCTTTCTCACCGCTCCAAAACAAATACTGCGTGCCGGCCCTTAAAGTTTAATATCATTATCCAGATGACTGAGATAATCAAATCAATGACCAGAAATGCAACTTTGGCTCCACATACACCGCGAAACTCTCTCGAGATTCTCCCCTGCTTATTCCAACTCATCAGTTGAACAAATTAAGGCCATGCTAGTTGATTGATCGATGTCACTTAATTAATATTGAGCGATCTTTGAATTCCTGACAATCATAATTGAATTAATTATTGTAATTTTGGAGAAGACGGTATATATATATAAGTACGTTACATTGAATTTAGTGGATATGTGTGCACAATTATTGGAGACGGGTCTACGAGAGTGATATGTAAATTATATTATAATAGTGGAAAATCATAACCAATAAAGTGTTGGCTCTACTGGCAATGGAGTTTCCTTAAGTGGCTTGATTGAGTTTGCTTCCCAGTTCGAGTCGCAGAGAAGTCGTCTTTGTTGGGAGAACATGTGCCTCTCAGTTCGAGCAGGGACTTCTAGTTTGGGTTGTGGTCCGGGCTTAAAAGTACCTCCCACAGTTAGGGTTCTCTCCAGGATACCTCGTGGTCAAAACAAAAAAAATAACGGTGGAAAATCATGAAGATGATTTAACAATAAAGTCTAGCGTTGACAAATGAATAGTCTCTTAAGTGATGATGAGGTATGCATGCAACAGCGTCCGTACAACAATCTATAATGCTCATCGTCGTCATCGTGATCCAATACCGACCTTCATTCGACATGGATTAATTAAGAAATAACCAGCTAGAAAGAATATAAAATGAAAAAAAAAAAAAGACAACATTGTTCTATTTTAATTTGAAGGACCAACATTAAAAAAAAAAAAAAAAGTGCACCATCACTGAATTATTAATCTTCTATCATCAAGAAACTCATTTGACGTGATCATCAAGTCGTTTCAGAGTTTTTTTTCTGTTAAATAAATAAATTGTATATTATTATATTATTATTATTATTTCATATATGTTAGAATCGGAGTATTTATTTGAAGAAGAAAGAATATCAACACAAGGCTTCAAAGCTATATATCGATATTAGTACATTGTTATAAATACACAATTGACATATTATTATTTTTTTTGTCTTAACCACGAGGTATTTTGAGGAGGGTCCCAATTGTGGGAGGCACCTTTAAGTCTGTACCACAACTCAAATTAGAAGTCCCCGCTCGAACAGGGAGGCACAGGTTCTTCCAACAAAGGCAACTTTCTTGCGACTTGAACTGATGAACCAACTCAGTCAAGCCATTTAAAAAAATTTCATTGTCAGTGGAACCAATACTTTGTTGGTACAATTGACATATTATCAATGCTGAATCTAAACTCAGAAAAAAGAAAATAGCTTTAATTGAAAAGTAGCAGCACTTATACTACCGGCGTTTGTCTGATTAGAAACTTTTTAATTAATTGGCAAATGGTGGCCACGTCTTACGTATTCGATGTTGTTACATTTTCGTCGCACTTACACTAAATCAAAAGTGGATCAAGAAGTCAAATCCTTTTGGAGATGTTAATGAATTAATTAAAAATATATTATTATATACGTTTTCTTCCGCATGATTTGTAACGGTTATTCTTTAATTATATTTTTGGGATGATATCATCAAGCACTATACTATGGTATATAATATATTTTAAAGCTAGCCAACTGGATGGTAAAATCAAGGATTTGCTTACGCTAATTAAATTTTAAAATATTAACGGAAAGATGACGCTTTACGTTCAATATGCATGCTTCCTATATTGATAGGATAGATGACTAAAACTTTTTCGAAGTGATTCATAGGCAAATTCCAGAATCATTTGTCTTCGGTTGTACTGGTTAAAATTTTAAAGTCGATGCAAAGAATTATGTTGCTATTAGCTTTTTACTCACGATGTGTTTACTGCTAAAGAATATGGAAATGATTGATTGATGTGTTTATTTATAAAATTGAAGGGCGAATGGGAATTATAATTAGTTGATCCCACACTAAGTTGAAAATTAGGAATGAGAGTCTGATTTCCACTAGGTTGAAACCCCATTTCCAGGATTAGCGAAATTATCTCCCTAAATGTTTAAATTCCTAATTTGTTCTAATTAAATAACAAAAATAAGGAAAAGTAAAAGAAAAATATTAAATCCCCAATCGAAACAATCGGCAATAGCACCCAAGAATCGAGCCAGCAGTGCGGTCGCTAGCCGTCAATCTTGCACTGAAACAACAACACCTACCATCGATCTCGTTGTTGATCGTTTCTACTACTGTCAGTCATTGCTACTACCTACTGCTACTGATCGGCAATGATGATGCATTGTTGATGATGATGACGATGATGATTATTATTGTTGTTGTTATTGAAGATAGCCATTGTTATTATTTATTTATTTATTATTATTATTAACAATAAGTTTTTTTAATAATCATAATCATAATAATTATAATAAAGACAATAATTGAGTAAGGGCATTATAGTAACTAGGGATGGCAAAAACATCCGGATTCGGGGCGGATCCGCAAAGATTTAGAAAAATCTGGATCCGCACATTAAAAAATGAGGATCTGAATCTGGATTGCATCCGAAAAATTGGATATTCGTATCCACATTATTTTTTTAGTTAAATTTTTTACTAAATTAAAATCAAATGAAAAAAAATATATAAATTAAATAAAAATAATAGAATTAATTAAAAAATATTAAAGTTAAATTCAATTCAGAAATATATTGGGATCCACATTATTTTATGTGGATTTATGGTGTTTTTATAATTTTATTTATGGATTTGTAGTGATACTAGACTTGGATTTATGTTATTCTTGATGTTTGATTTATGTTGTGGTATTTTTATTTGTAACTTTATGGTGTTGTATGTTATTTTAGTTATTAAATTGTTGATTGCTGAATTATGATTAGGTTTTATTTGATATTATTAGGTAGATTGTTGAATTTTAAATTATATTCTAAATTATTGAATTTTAATTTTTGCAGATCCTAATATATGGGATATCCGCCCGCAATTTATACAGATATCACCCGCATATGTTTTTTTGCAAATCTAGACATAAGAATATCAATTTGGATCTAGATCCAAATTTTGCTATTCTTAATAGTAACTTATAGCAATTCATTTAGAGTACATGATAAAATACGCATATGAATGGAAATATAGCTTATTTTGAATCCAATTCCTAAAATTCAAGTAAACATCTTATTCTTATTCTCATTCCTCATGTCAATTCCGTTCATGATTCCAGTCCATTTTGATTCCAACTTATTTCGATTACCAATTAGTAAATGCATTATTATTCTAATTCATATTCTTCATTCCAATTCCTATTTATTTTATGTTGAGTTTACTTGTCAGTAATCAAAATGAATTGAAATCAGAATGGGATAAAATGGTAAGAAGCTGGAATGGGAATGAAGAATGAGAATTAGAATAAGTTGTTTACTTAACTTACAAGAATCAGAATGGGAATGGGCTAGAATCCTATTAATGTGTTTATTTTTTCTTGGAATTGGAATCGAAATAAATTGAATTGTTTCAAATGCCCTTAGTTAATAATAATAATTATTATTATTATTATTATTATTATTATTATTATTATTATTGTGATTTCCATTGTTATAAAAATGATTAATAATATTATTAATATTAAAAATAATATCATTAATAATTTATTAAAATACCCCTTATTAATTATTGTCATTTGATGATGATGACGACGACGATGATGATGATGATGATAAATAATAAATAAATAAATAGTGATAATTAATAATTAATAACAACAACAATAATAATAAATTTTACAATAATATAAATAATAATTAAAATAAAAATAATTAATAATAATAACAACAACAATACCTAAATTCCATCATCATAATAAATTTTCAATTTTTTAAAATTTATATTTAAGAACTATAATTAATAATATATTATTTTTAATATAATATTAATTAATAGTAATAATTATATTAATTAATTATAATAATATAATAATTATTGTGATTATTTATTAAAAAATTATAATTATTAACAATTATTTTTAATAATATATTAATATGTTAATTAATATTAATAATTATATTTAATTAGTTAATAATAATTCATAAATTAATTTTAATAATATTATTAATAATTATTAAATAGTTTATTAATTAATTATAATAATATATCAATTAATTATAAATGAAAACAAAGTGGGTATTTTTAATTTCGGAGATGGCAAAATAGTCAATCTTGGAAACGGAAGACTCATTCCCAACCAATTGAAAATGAGTCTCCTATTCCTCATTCCCAAATTGTGGTGGGCTCACGATTCCAATTTCAATTCCTAGCTCTATTTTGTGAAATAAACGTTGTCAATAGTTTTAATTTCGGATTCCAATTCTCTAATATGGTAAGTAAACACAACATTAATTCTATTCCATTTTGATCCATCTCGTACCTATTACTAGTTGATAAACACATCAGCACTAGAATGCTACACTTGTATTATTAAAGTTTTTTTTTTTAATATTATAAACAATTCAATCAAAATACAATTGAGGTTCAAAAAACGTGTTATTAAACCCAGCAAATTGAAGTCCATTACAATTGAATCCTAGCATCATAATAAGATCCCACAGTTATTGGGAGACTAGAACTCTAGGAAGAAGGTGCTAGCCAACCCAAAAACAACAGATTATTGGGATTACGATAATATCATTACAAAGAGACTTTGACAACAATTCCCCAAGAATGAAAATAACCTTTGACGAAATTAAGGCCTGAAGAAAAATAACTCCTCAAAAGAAATTAAATCTCAATATATAGGCACTCGGAGATTGGGAAGTTTATGGAAGCTTAGAAGACACATTGATTGAGTATGAATAAGAAAGAGACCAAAACATAAAAATAATAACTAATTTTTAGATGAAATTTATATTACCAGTATTAGTTATCGAATGAACAAAATATAACAAGTATATATATATTGTAATATAAGAATCAACACACAGTGAATGTGTATAAATTTATCTAAATCCCATCCTCAAAGACTTGGCACAAGTCCCTTCAGTTGAACCAATTTCCTGATCAGCAGCCTTTCTCTTGCGAGAAAAAGACGGAGGTAACAAGAAGCAAACATTGCGATCACTTGCTTGATTAGAATTTGTTTGAACTGGGACCGAGCTGTTGAAGAGATTCGAAATATCGGCGAGCGGCGCTCTTAATCTTCTCTTAAAGATTTTCTTGAATGACGGGGCTGGGGCTGTTACTGCAACTGGGCAGATTAGCGGTGGCGGGACATTTTCTTTGTCGTGCTCCATTTTGGTGAATTGATCAATGAAAGAGTTGTTTCTATTTGTAATGTTGAGTAATGGGGTTCATTTTGGATTTGGAGGGATGATATAAATTTTTTGGAGAAAGTGTTGATTTTTTCTATTTTTTCAAGTTTAAAATTTTGGATTAATGAAGAGGAGGGAATTGAAATTTATATATATATTTTTGGTTTGGGTTCAAAACTTCAAATTTTGTTTGGAAAATCAAATTGTCAAAGGAGGGATTTTGGGTTTTGGCGAAGGAGACAAAATGTCAGAAATTTTAGGCGCGGATTGGAAGGAAAACCCCCCCCCCCCCCCCCCCCCCCCCCCCCCCCCAAAAATTTAGTGACCGCAAATGGAAATATGCTTTTGGTTTCGGGTTTTGGCTCCATTATTTTACAAAGCGTTTTTCTTGATTTTTTTATTATTATTTTGGAGAGTAATCAGTAATCACTCACTCTTGAATCTTGATGCCATTGCGGCATGGCCAAGTTGGCAATAGCATTGAGCCATTGACAGATCAGAGATGACTGAATTTGCGAAGATAAAAAATTAAATACATGTGTAGAGCATGAGTTGGCAGTTCAGATTTCAGAATCATTTTTCATGTTAAAACTTTCTTTCTTTCTTTCTTTCTTTTTTAATTAAAATTTTATGTTAATATCATAATATTCTATTGGAAGATTCCAAATCATTTGAGTTCTTCTTTATTTTTCTCTGTAAATAAATGGCAAGACACAAGTAGGGGAGTCAAAAAAGCCTGCCCGGCCCGGACCGGTCCGGGTAAAATTCAGACCGCATGCATATAAAAACCGAATCCGGGTTTGAAATTCTCAAATCTGGATATTTCCGGACCCGGGTCCGGGTTCAACACAAAAAACTCGGAACTCGGACCGGACCCGGTTTTTTAATAAATTTTAAAAAATAAATATATTATATATAAATATATAATTATGAATTTATGATATGTTGGATGTTATTTAAATTTATTGTGTGATTATTGTGTTGTTGAATTTTATTTATTTATTTTATATATAGATTGAATGAGTTTAAGTTAGAAATTGGATGAATTTAGGTATTAGAAAGAAGATTGAAATAATTTTTATTTATCATTTGTGCAAAATTTGCATTGTTAGTGTGTTATATATTTGTATTTGACTATTTTTTTTTTAAAGTTTGAGATTGAATGAGTTTATTTGATTATTTTCTTTTTTAAAATTTGCATTGTTAGAGAAATGAAAGATAAAATTGAAGAAAAAAAAATTGAAGTTATCACAGACGGGTTTAAAAAGCCCGAATCAAAATCCGGATCCGGAAGGTGCCGGGCTCAAACCCGGACCGTACCCAAAAAAATTTGAGTTTTAACCCAGATTCGAGCTTACATTTCTCTCATTCGGTTCGGTCCCGGACAACACCAAAACCTGGACCGAACCCAGATTTTGCCAAGCCTAGACACAAGGACTATATAGGGTAAAAAAAAAAAAAGACAAGTGAACCAAAAACAAATGGGCAAGCTTAAATTTTGTTAGCCGATATAGGCCTAATGGGCCGCCAATGACTTAAAATAAAAGGGTGGAGCTTTTAACACCCCTCTAAAATTTTTGTAACACCTTTTTAAAAAATATTATTTCTTAACATATTCTTAGTTTAATTCACAAAAATACAAACAAATATAATAAATTAACTATCTTACAGTAAATTTTTTTACCCTAAAAAAATTTTATACTTCTAAAGTAATTAATTTATAAATTACATATAAATCCTAAAATCTTAAAGTATATTCTTTCTCCTTATATAGTTTTTATTTTCATAACTTTAAACTCTAAATTTATTTTTAATTAAATTAAAATATAAATATAAATTATAGAATGGGGTTGGTGTTAGATGTTTATTAAAAATAATCTATTTAAATATTTATTAAATTTTTATTTAAAAAATAAGAAATGAATTGAATTGTATTGTATTTGAATTTTTTTTTTGAGAAAAAATTGTATTTGGTTATTTACGTATTTTCGGTTTAAAATATTATTAACAAAAAAGAGGTTTTATAAGGAGTTTTGAGGGGTGTCAATTGTCAAAAGACCTTTTCAAAAGAGAACACTCCCAAATCCAACCCTCGTTTAATTTATTTAAATGGACTTGTTTCATGAGAGAAAAACAAAAATCATCAAATGGACCATGATGCTAAAAAATATCAACCGAGCCCAGTAAAATCCGAAATAGGAAAAAAAAAACGAATCTATATTAATTTTTGAAAAAAAAAAGTTTCACGACAGCGCAGCAGCCAGCAGCAGCTTGAAATTAATTACGTGTGATAAATGAAAACAGAAGTGTCCGTTTTCTTTCGGGCCAGTGTGCACGAATTTTCAAAATTTCGACGAATTGAAAAACAGAGTTTGTCTCATGCAGCCATTATTTGACATACAGTGACAAATACAGCTCAGAGTAATCGACAAGCGACAGCGAGAACAAGACGAGAATGATATTACTAAAGAAATGAACCACACCCTGCGGATTCTCTTCTTCGTTTTTTGATCACATAACTTTCATTACCATAATCAAAATAAAAATAAATAATAATAATAAATGGTTGGCAAAATCAAAACAGTTGAATATGATCGGCTAAGCAATGACCTCACTCGATCGATGCAGACATTAACTCTGCTTACTCTATATATCCTGCTTGTATGGCTTTAGCTTTCTTTATTTATTTGTGACTATGCTTTAACTAATTAATTGACATTAGCCCACAAGTTGTTAATTATTGAAGCATGAGTCTTCCTCTCAATTGCTTGTTGAGGGAGAAATATGTGAAACAAAATTGCCGGAGGTTCTATTCTCAAAGCACTTTGATTGGAAGAAGAGGCAAAAGAGAATGTTGTAAAGCAATTGTGAAAGCACAATAAACGGATAAAAGTATTCAACTATTTGCATGGCTGAGAGCCTTAGACACTGATACATCTATTCCCCACTTGCCCATATGTCAAAATCGGTCAGTAAAGATAATCTGGACCCATCAGAAATATGATAATCACAAGAATACAACCCCCACAAAAAAAAAACCCTTTATGTTAATATTGAAACAATGTTGCATCATCTATTTGATACTGCTGATATTAATTTGGTTAAAATCCTTGACGTGTGTGTATATAGTTTTCTGGTCTGAAATTTTAAGTGCGGAAAAATTCAAAAAAAATTTTAAAATCGTGTGGTTTAATAACATTATGAAATTAAGTTTTAAAACCGCATGATTTTAAAGTTTTTTCAGACTTTTTCCATATTTAAAAATCTTATATTGGAAAAGTTTCCTATACACACTTACATGAAAGGAAACAGCATTGTCTAACATGAAACTGTAGAGAGAAGTGCAAATTAATGATTAATTAGCTTTGTGCTCTTGCACCCTTTCCTTTCACACTCAAAATTCAATGACTGATAGGAACAAGCACAAGAATGTCTTGTTCTTATCTTTGAATGCCTAGAGCCTGATTCCCATATGCATGCGTGTTCTAATTGAGACTGAGAGTAACAACAACAACTTATGGCTCGACGATTTGTTTTGTTTGGTTTCGACTTGTGTGTCCTCGAAGAAGGTTGCGTTGCGTAAAGTGAAGGCGAGTGTGCATATAAAAATGCGCTGTCAATCTTTGCACAAGTTGGAGTGTTGGACCCCCATTTTGATTATACTAATGGTTCTGAAGCTAATTCCATGCGCATGCAAATTAGTCAATTAATATTATCGTTTGATGTTTGATTGTGGCAGCATGTATATGTATGCATGTACGCGTTGAATATTGTTAGCCGGCGTGTCACAGAATCCTTCTTTTTGCGTGCTCTGGCTAGTTGGCTCTCACCAACCTTGTAAAGCAGAAGAAGTAAAATGTTTCTATCAACCATAGTGGGACAAATTAAAGAATCATCTGTTAGTGTAGGAAGTGACATGAAATTTTTTGAACTTTATTTTCATCAAGTTTTGATTTGATCTTCTGGAAAATAGCTGTTAAATTATTTGATTGTTCCTTCTTGTTGAGTTTATATGCGCCAGATATTGTTTTGTTTGTTCAGGTCTCACAATAGGATCAGGATTCTCTCCTGATCTGATCATGTCCTGAGCAAATAACTCAATTACTGATTGATAGTTAATAAATAAAAAAAATAAAAAAAAGTTGAATCTTATCCATACACTACCACTAAAAGACACATGACAAAATTTTTTGAAAAGCTTAGA
Organism: Citrus australasica; assembly: GCA_029618585.1. Classification (NCBI taxonomy): domain Eukaryota; kingdom Viridiplantae; phylum Streptophyta; class Magnoliopsida; order Sapindales; family Rutaceae; genus Citrus; species Citrus australasica. The sequence continues at coordinate 6,927,680 of JARCIV010000002.1, read as the reverse complement.
AGAGATCAGATCAGGAGAGGATATTTTTCCCTCACAATAACTTGGGTTGTTCTGATTTCATTGAATTTTATTGAGATTGAATCTGGCATTAGAAATAAATCTTGGCACCAAATCCATAAAATTCGAATATTATTAATATTTTGATCCTATTATTTTACGAGATTAACTTATGTATGTCAGTTTATCCCCCAAAAAGAAAAAAAAATATTATGCTTGTGAGTTATATAGTTTTGAATAAAGCTTCTACATTGTATATTATTCAGTTTCTCTTGAACAAAATACAAACTTCAGAATTTTCATGAGTGGTTACTGAATTAAAAAAAAAAGTAATAAAATCTTAACAATGAAATTACACAGTACCCATAAACTATTATTAATGGACAAGCGTATAATTCTTAAAATTTCAGAGAGCTCATAATAATTTTAATTGTCCTACTCTTTTTTAAAAGAATTATGTAATTCTGTCAAATTATGATACTCTCCTAATCTGAGCTTTTTTGAGCATATAAAAATCATGCGCCACTTGTCTTTTCTCTATTTTAGTGATGATATATGGTAAGAATTTAACTATTTAATTTTTATTTATTAAATCCTGTGAATTTCCCTCAAAATAAATTAATATCATTAGGAAATCAGAGTCAAATCATGCCACATATTATAAATTTTTTTCTCCCACATTTAAATGTCGATAATTAGTGTTGTGATGGATCGACTTTATGTAAATATATACGTGACTCAATTCTATTGAACCGACACATAAATGACGGGGTGAAGATATCTCTATGTAAAACGTTCTCTATGACATTGTTGAAATCAATAATGCTACTTTGACAAAAAATGGGTTACGAAATTTTAACAAAAGGTATAAAAAAAATTAAAATATCAAGATAATTATGAACAATTCACGTCTAGTCTTGTCGAAACCAATATTTTTTTTGTCAAAAGTAGCATTTTCCATGTTGAAATTTTTGCTAACAATAGAGAGAGTTACAGAGAGAAAGAAAGCATGAGTTTGGTGCATGAATCTCATTCTTCAGATTGCATATGGTAGCCAGCTTATAGTTTCCCTAAAGTTAAGTAAACAGCTTGCAAGGCTAAAATCTAAAAGCCTCGAGACTGAGGTTGTGAAATGTGAGAGCAAGGGCCAGGCATGCACATGCCATACACAATTGACAAGACGATAGTAATAGACAGCGACAACAATAACAACTTAGCAGTTACGTTACTACTGGGAACCATGACTTGCTTCAGAACTCTCTCTCTCCTTCTAACACAGCACAGAATTTTCAGTATATAGTGGGACATTAATATTATGATTCATCATCATCACCGTCGTCTTGGATCACGAGCTCGATTGGTGCCTTTCACGTTTTTACCATTCATGAGAGATGAAACCACCAGCTACTTTAATTACTTAAAATTCTCATAATGCATGCTCAGGGTCCCGCTGCCATTGTCCTTTTCCTACGACTGCAACGAAACTAATATTTTTATGTAATGCCGAGCTAGATTCATCAGTCTCTTCTCTTTTCCACGACTATGAATTATGAAATTTGAATTGCGTGGTCGCATATTCGGAGCGTGTCCGAAATGACCCGCCCACTAGTTACATATTGTTCGAGTTGATTCGTACTATTTCGGTTGGGACTTGGAATGGCTCTGATACTATCTGAGACCCCTGCTAGCAAGAGATATTATTCGCTTGGCATACACTTCTGATTGAGAGTAGGATACCATCTGAGACATCCATTAGTAAAATATTATCTCATGTGTCATTTATGTACTCTTAACAGTTTTATTTTTTTGTATGGGTTCGAACCGACCCACAAGACCTCTTGTCAGTCCAAAGTGGATCATCCATTTTATGCTCATTACTCACATCTTTCAGTGATGTGAGATGTAAGAGTGTCTATAATGAAACCCCCACTCGTTGTTTAAAACTATTGATTCTTGAGTTTACATTAGTAGTGGCTCAACTCTTAATTCTTAAGTTTACATTAACTAAGTTAGGCAATTGTGTAGGATCTCACCTAAAATTAAGGCCTCAGTTTAAGATAAATAGATTATATATATATATATATAAAATAAAATTTTCAAGTGAAATAAGTTTTATTTTCTTTTCCAATACATCATCAAGGCTCATCTGAATTCTTTCTAAATATATTTTAATGGCCTGTTAAAATTCAAAAGGTTTACCTATTTCAATGGATCAAAATCCAAAAGGCAGTTTAAAAAGTACAAAAATCAAATCAATGGTGAATCCCTGTCCAAATCTCATCACCCATTCATTTTCTTTTTGAAAGTAGTTTTTCTGAAGTTTTTAACAATTCTACAAATATATTATCATCTAAAATCTAATGAAATTTTATATCCATTCACTTATAATATAGTCCACAAATCAGTCGAGTTCTGCAAGAACTCACTGAATAATATAATCCTCAAGCAACTAACTGAATAATTGGCTAAAACTGTATAAAAATTAAAAAGTATTTAACCAGTATATTATATCTTAAGTTTAAGATAAAGAATGAAAAAATCGTAGAGAATAACCGCGAAGTGGGATACTGTTGTGGTCGTACTACAGTCATTAATTGTCACGTATTCAAAGCTATGTCAGAAGCAATAAAGTGGTCCTCATAAGACAACTTAAAATTTCACACCATTTGAGCAGGCTAATAAAATCAACGTGTTTCATTCTTTTCACTTTCGGTAAATTAAGATATACATTGACTATGTTTCATTTTTCTTTTTTTCTTTTTTATTTTAATAGTGCGTATACTAATAGTAATCTAAATAAACTAGAATCGAAATGGAAAATGTGAATTAGAATAAATTATTTATTTTAACTATAAAAATTGAGATTAAAATAAATTGTATTATCATTAATGTATTTATGTTGTCTTAAAACCAAAAGTTTAAATTACTAAAATATCTTTAATTTATTAGTGCTATTATTTTTATTGTGTATTATAATAATTACGATTATTATTATTATTATTTAAGAAAATTATAGTTAATAATAATAATAGTTACAATAATTATTATTAATATTCTCTTTCTTTTGTACTTTTTCTCTTCTTCTTCTCTTTTTTTTCTTTTTCTTTTATTCTTTGTTACTTCTTTCTTTTTTTTTTTCCCTTTCGTTTTGATTCTATTTTTTTCCTCTTTATTGTTACTTCTTCTTCTTCTTCTTTGTCTATTCTTCATCTTTAAATCAACAAGTGAAAGACACCAACGATGCTAAGCGATGACTGATGACACGATTTCGACTGTGCAATAAGATTTGGGTTTTGGTTGTTGTGATTTCTATTATTTTTTGTATTTTTTATTTTTTATTATTTAAAAAGAGGATATAATAAAATTTAAGTGGTGGTATTTTAGGGGAGTTTTGGGAATGGAAGCCTAACTCCCAAGGCCCCCGCGAATAAGACTTTCCATTCTTGATTTCCAATTTGATGTGGGGCCTATAAAAATAAATTCTATTCTATTCTTATTTTGGTATGCCTATACTAGTTGTGAGGACCATTTACTAGGTTTTAATTTGAAGTTACATTATTGGGGACCATTGGAAATTAACATGAAGCAGAAAGAAGGGGGCTAATTAATTTTAAACAAATTAAAGTAGGATATGTTAAAATTTTATCTTTACTGTTTGAATTTCTTCCTTTAATTAATATTGAAGCAGAGAATAATAAATAACCTAGCCTTAAAATGCTAATCTAATTTGAGTGGTACACGCTATCCTACAACGGTGGATATTTGAAATTGAATGGACATTTAATGGAGAAGGGTTAGATAAAAATGAAAATCGGTTCTCTGAAGGTCAATGATTCAACAAATTATTTAATTTCTCTCGAATAATGCTATATACCCTATAGCTCGTGCTGTAATTTATGCATGGAATTCACCAAAAAGCTGTATAAACTACAATGATGTAATAGGGCCAGCTCTTAGGTAGGCGGGTTTTGAATTCTGACTAACATTTATTTTCTCAAGCGCGGTGTTTTAATTTTGAACCTTTTCTAAAATGAGTTGTGTAAGGTAACACAGTTCACACATTGTTCATGTAAGAGAGATGTATCTTACATGCATGTAAGAGAGATGTATCTTACATGCATGTAAGGTAGAGAAATCCTATTATTAAATATAATTTTAAATTTGAGTTGTGTTTCGTTAATGTGGCTACAACATTTTCTTACCCAAAAGAAAAATGTTTATAACTTCATTAGAATAACGCTTCTTTTTTTTTTCCCACTAATGTGCCAAGTTATGATTATAATATATATTATCATTTTTTTTCGGTTTAAGAGAACATATAATTGTGTATCAATCCGCGTTAATAATACATATGATGAAAATGACATTATTTTTCTTTCAATAAAGCATATCTTAGCTTCATAATAAGAATATTAAGGAGGTTGTCTCGTTATTTTTGGAAGAATAAAGTTAAAAAGAAACGAAAAAAGAAGTAAAGAAGAAATCAATAAGATGATAAAAAGGGACATGGGATGTGACAAATATGCTTTATGATAGTAAGTATCATTTCATATCACTCTCAGTTAGGTAACCGTGAGTATCATGCATGATCTTTATTCATTTAATTTATTTACTTTTTCACGGTCAAGAAACAAATGCAATAAGAAATAAAAATTGTTATTTTTGTTCCAACCTGCGGTATTTTGCTATATAAACATTTTGGAAATGTAAATCACCGAAAAGTTTTGAATTAGATAATATTGTCAAATTTTAAAAGGATAAATACTCATTTAGCATTTATGCTTTGAGTTAAGTGTATGTTTGGTCTATATATTTTAAAAAAATACATCAAAATACCATTGTAGTTAAATATATTACAGTCTTATCGTTATTTTTACTTTGTTTTTATAGTAATATCAATCAACTTAAAGTAATGTTTAATATCTTTACAATAATTTTATTAATAGTAATTTTATTAAAAATTAATTTACCAACTTAATCTTAAAGTAAAATAATAGCATAAAAATTGGTGAAATTTTTTATGTTATTAACATTTTTTCCTTTTTATTGAAACATGAATATTATTGTCAGGATATTATTTTTTTTTAAAATAAAAAAAGAGTAAGGATAAGAGTGTAACGTATTTAGCTGCAAGAATGTCTTAAATTATTTTTTTAAAATATAAAAATTAAAATAGATAAACACTTAAATCAAATTATAAGAACCACACAACAATTCACCCCATTCCAAACTTTGTAAATAATCAATTGTTTTTGTCTATAATATACCAATTTGTCGTGGCCTTTCTAAACTTTCGATTCGCATTTTCAAGATGTGATAGATCATTGAGACTTAAAAATTGACTCTTACTTATCTTCTACAAATGGAAATAACTTCAACGTTACTTCACTCTTTCTTCTACATTAAGCCAAGAAAAAAAATCTTAAAAATATCATTTCCACGTGTCTGAACCTAGTGACATGGGCGGTTGATGACCATACAAGCTTTTGCAAAAGCAGCCAAAGAAAACGACGGTTGCTAAGCCAAAAGCTTCTTTTTATTAATTTATTTATTTTACTGGTTCATTATTATTATTATTATTATTATTGTTGTTGTTATCGTTTTAATGTAATGAGAGAGAGCGCAGCACCACTCCCTGCAACGAGGAACTGTGGCCATTTTTAAAATCTCACGGTCTCTGGAAACACTTTTATTATTATTATTATTATTATTTAATATCGTCACTTTTCCTAACTTGTTGTGATCAAAGTGGGATCGTCAGTGCCGCTTGTTGCTACTGCTTTGGAGGCAAATTAAATTGATATTCTGAGCCCACAGGCTGAATTTATTTAACAAAGTTTTATGTATAATATTCTAATTAGCACTTCTACTGATATAACAAACTCATGCGGTGTGGTTTACAATAGGTGCTAAAAGGAGTTATTTATTTATTTATCTATCTATTTCTTAAAATTAACTAATAATTAATAAGATTTGTAAATAAGTTCGTGATGCATTTTTAAAAATTTTATGTTACGTACTTATTCATTCCTTGGAAGATTTTTTTCAAGTCCGAAAAAATCTACCCATCCTTTAGATTGGATATTTTCTTTCTTTATCAGAGCAAGATAGACAATTTCTTTAATTTTTTGAATAGAGGCAGCTGCTGCCTAACTAAAGGCTCTTTTGAGATTATTTTTGGAGAATTAAAAGTGATTTTAAATTTGTTAAATTAACTAAAGGCTCTTTATTATTAAATTTGTTTCAATATATTATAAATTTAATTATCAATTGTTTTGAGATAAAAATAAAATAAAATCAATATATTATAAATTTTATTTTTAGTAAAAATTATTATAATATACAATTAAAAATATTATATATACATATTTTTATATGTATAAGTAAATTTTGTCTTACATTATATACATTTAATCATTTATTTTCTCTCATCAGTTTAACAGTAAAATTTACTAAACGTCCATAACTGCTTTCAAAACTCATAAAACTTTTGAAAATAAAATTTATTAAACAGTAAACACTTAACTGATTCTCTTTACAACTAATTATTTTAACAACACAATTAACAATAATTATTTTTAAAGTTACGGGCTAACTAGACAGCTTCATTTTTATTCCATGTCTTTACTTTTTATTTATTTATTTCAATCTTCAAGGCAAGCTATTGACAGCTTGGTTCACAATTGTCAACCAAGAGGAGTCATGGAATATAATAGTTCATTACTGTTTCCTTTAAGCTAATTCTTTTATCCGAATTTTTGGAAGTATGATGGTAGGAGCACGCAAGTGGCTGAAAAAGATTCTGGATATATGTGCATGTGCTGGAGGGAAAGGAGAGGAGATGACTCGTCGTTTCCTTTTTGTGTAACCACACAATGACACAAATCTAATTGAATAGTGGAAACTACCAAAAAAAGTAATTAAGAGAGAGAAAAGAAACCAGAAATTAAAAAAAAAAAAGGATAAAAAAAAGCTGTTAGGTATCATTATCAAGGCCTTCAAAGGAAGTGGGTGATCAGTTGGCCAATTGGGTCATTTCCTTTTCCGTCATGGCTCTAATCATAACTCATCACCAATAATCCTCATTAAGAATTAAGTCCTTAAATAAATAAATCATAAAAATAACAATAAAAAATAAAAAATAAAAGTCATAAGTTTAAGAGATAAGAGCTTGGGGTTTGTGTTATACAATTGGTGTCTCGTGGGGCTGGTGATGACAAAAGATCTTTAATTCCTTCTCTGACTAAAGTCTGCCACCCTTTGTAGAAGCATCAACACCCCTCACAAGGGTAAGATTTTTTTTTTTCTCTCTATTACACCAATCCTTTTCAACCATTCCCCTCTTCTACTTATGATTTTATCACATAATCAATCACCAGACTGTCAAATCCAAAAAGGTTTTTAACTTCAGTATTTTTTTTCCCCCTCTCAAAGAGTAGATACCAGCTAGAAAGTTGATGCTGTACTTGCTAGTTTTGTTTCTGCAGGCTGCATAAAGAAATCCACCATCATGGTTCATTTACTTTGCTGAGATAGAAGTAGATGAGCTATAGTAATTAACAACTTCAATTTTGTGAGTCGTAGATTTGATTTTCTAAATTTTGTTTGTATTTTCAGTGTGAGATTTTGTGATGGTGGTGGTGGTGTTGGGGCATGCAATCTGGAGAATGCAATGTCAGAGTTTTTGTTAGGATCCGCTGTTGTTTGCAGTAACAGAAGTACCGGCTTTCAGGGTGATGGCAGTTGGAGCATGAAGAGCAGCAAGCACACAACAACAACAACAGCAACAACAGCTAGAATAAGAGGCCAAGCAGCCAAAGATTTTGAGTAGTACAAGAAAACTGTAAGAAAGCAAATTGCAAGAGCGAAGCCTGAAGGTCTAGGAATCTGGGTTTCCAGAGTAATCCTCAGCATCCTCAGAAGCCCACCCACCAAATCACAAACCTAATACCACAAGAAACAACACTGCAACAAAATCCTGAAACTTCAAGCACCAACACCACATATTATCAGAGCCAACAACCATTTGGGCAAGCCATAATAAATTCATCACACCAAACACAAGTACCAAACAACACAGAGTCACTGGAAGATTATCCAAATTACAATAGAGTAAGAAGAATGGGAATGAAGGGCACTGAAGGAGAAATTGTTCAAGTCGAAGGAGGTCACATTGTTCGATCGACAGGGCGAAAAGACCGCCATAGCAAGGTTTACACATCAAAAGGTCCGAGAGATCGAAGGGTTCGTTTGTCAGCTCACACTGCTATTCAATTCTATGATGTTCAAGACCGGCTTGGCTATGACAGACCCAGCAAAGCTGTAGATTGGCTTATCAAGAAGGCAAAATCTTCCATTGACAAGCTCGCTGAGCTACCCCCATGGCAACCGAGTACTAGTAACAATAATGCTGCCACGGAAGCTGAGCCTAATATGGGTTCAAGTGAGATGGCGATTCAAGAGCAATCGGAGTCATCTGGCTACAGCTTCCAGATCCATAGGCAATTGGGTGATCATAACGCAAATAATGATTCGACTTTCATGTCGCCGCCGCCTTTGGACACTGATGCTATAGCTGATACCATAAAATCATTCTTCCCTACAAGCACGACGGCTTCAGCTATCAACTTTCAGAACTATCCAGCTGGTATACTCACAAGATCTACAAACCCAACAGAAGATCTCGGGCTATCGCTTCACACAGCTTTCCAGGACCCTGGCCTAATCCATGGCCAGTCAAGGGGAGACACAAGTCACACAGCTTCAGCAGACCAAACCCCTTTCGCAGGCTCAGCTCCTGTGGGTTTTGACTCCAGTTTCCAGCGAATGTTAGCCTGGAATAATGAAACAAGCGCAGAAACGAGAGGGACTGGCGGGTTTTTATTCAACTCATCATCGTTGTCACAACAAGCAGCATTGGCATTTAGGGGACCCCTTCAGTCCAGTTTCACGCAATCAGTTAGAGCCTGGGATGATATTCCAGTTGGGAAAACACATGAAATTCAACAGTCTAGTGTTTTTGGGATGCCAGCTGGGTTTAACATTCCAGCTCGAATTCATGGCGAAGATCATCACCAGCACAGTAACAGGCCCTCCTCTTCTTCTCCCAATAATTCTCACCGCTGATAAAATTTACTTACCAAGGTATAATCATTAGTATTTTGCAGGTGTTTAATTTCTTTCTTCAAAACGTATGCGTTGAGATTTGAAAGTAATATATCCATGGACGTCACCCAAATTTCAAATAAAAGTTATTATTTTTTGGGAGAAAATTTTTGTTTTTATGTTCTTCTTCTTGCTGTTTCAAGCCCTGTAGTAGTAATCATACTTATCCGAATGTAGCAAGAATTCCTCAAGTCTCGTGCTCAAGTTCAATTTTGTTCCTTTGTGGTGTGGGCTTACTGGCTTACCCTCTGAATACGTTATCTCTCAGACTCTCACAGTTCATGCAGGGAAAGATGTTAATGAGAAAAATACAAGAGAATTCATATTCACATTTGCTTCTGTTTTGTTTCACGGAATCACGGCTTATAATAGTACTTTTTTTTAATTAAAAAAAAAGAAAATTCTTTTTCATATTGCTTGAAAATTCTTTCTGTTCTACAGGATCAATTTTCTGCATCTAATTCGTTATATGTTGTACATACCCCCTCGAATCCAACCAATATTTGCAGTGAATCCACAACACTGCTAGTGTACTCGATCTGTATAGAAAAGCTTAGACAACCCCTTTGATGGTTGATTCATGCTCCCTTTGGTACTGTGTTGTTACTGTGAAACAAAAACTCTAATTCATTGTCAAGGAAAAATAAACATTATTATTTGTTAATATTTTTGAGTTCAATTCTGAAAAAAATAATTGTGAGAAATAGTCAGTTATGGGCTACCAAAGCTAAGTTGTAAGTGTTCACTAAACATCAATTATGAAAAGGAGAAAAAAAAAACAAGGTGAAGTTCTTTGGAGGAAAGTGCACTGTACATATGGAAGACTTAATCACCATGTGTTAAGTGTTCACTAAACATTAATTATGAAAATTTTAATTAAAAAAGAAAAACACTAGCTAAAGTTCCTTAGAGGAAAGTGCATTGTACATTTAAAAGACTTAATCACCATATCATGGGTATGTTTAGAATTAAAATAGGGTTACTATCATTTTACTACTTTAAAAATTGTCAAATATCAAATGATTACAACAAGTATTGTCTCCTATTATTTTTTTACTATATCTTTATAAAAATATTATTTTACTACTTTTCCGTTATAACCATTAGTTGACCAGTTAGTTGACTAACAAAATACTAATTTCACCTTTTATGATTAAAAAAAAATTACTTGAAACTTATTTACAAAATAAATTTGTAATATATTTATTAAAATGGATATAAAATACCAACATAATTCTTTTTGCTGGAATTATGAAAATGAAACTTATTTACAAAATAAAATTGTCTTATTATTTTTTTAATGAAGCTTTTTTTTAATCATAAAGGGTAAAATTAGTATTTTGTTAGTCAACTAACTGGTCAACTAACGGTTGTAACGAAAAAGTAGTAAAATGATATTTTTATAAAGATATAGTAGCAAAATTATAGGAGACAATACTTATTGTAGTCATTTGATATTTGACAACTTTTTGAAGTAGTAAAATGATAATAACCCATTAAAATAATGTGAGTTTTTATCACAATTATCTTGAAATAGAATCATTAACTGCTAAGGAAAATAACATCAATAACTAAATCAGTTGTAGATATTAGCAACCCAAAAAAAAAATTTATGATTACTAGATATACATATTTAATTTCAGAGATAAGTTGAAAGTAACATAAGGTTGAAAAATACCTTGAATGTTAAATGTTGAATTTTTTAAAATCCAAATTTCTACTGAATGATCACTAACAGCACATCTACTTTTGTTGTTACAACTTGCAAGCAATGGAAATTTGGTAAATTTTGAGAAATAAAGTTCCTTCCATAGGAGCTATTTTAAATGAAGTAGGTTAAGCCTAAAATGATTGACACCCAATGGCAAAACAAGCTACATTGCCACAGTTATGGAAATTTAATGAATGAGAAGCAACAGGACCAAAACTTAACAACATGTTACATGTCGGGACACTATGATATAATGGCTCATGCATCTGTTAGGTTTCATTGTACAACCTCGCAGTTGCAGTGCCTTTTTCCATTGTCGATCAGAAGGGCTAACGTACTGCTAACAAAACTTGTCGAGAGACAATCCGTACACTGTTGTTTTCTACTTTCTCGTGCTCTGTGAGACTTCTCAGTGTCCCACATGAAGTTGCCCATTTCAGAAGCAATCAACTATAAACAAGGGGAGAGATTAGAGATATAATAGTCACTAGCTAGCCAGCTTGGACATGACATGTTAATTACATGCACACCAGAATCAGAGACGATGTTGTAGTACTTGAATTTCCCCGTTAATTAATGCAGTTTTTGGGCTTGAACATGAACAGAACCCAATTGGCTAATGGTGTCCATTGGGCGGCTCATAATGGGCTTGATCACAAAATGTAGGATTCTTCCATTTAAACCCAAACTTTACGCTCATCAAACCCATTCCTAAGTATACACGTTACACCATCAAACTCGAAACATATAAGATTTGCTTATGAGGAAATTTTCAACCACAATTAAGAGTTCCAAATTTATTTTACATTTCATGCATCGACTTTGTTTGATGTTTGTACCTTGAGGTTGCTTTTCTTTTTCTTTTTGTAATTTAAATTAATAAAAGCCAGGCCTTTTTTGCCAATACGGATCTGAAACTTCCAATTCTTACATAGCATACAAAACGCCTTTTTGTATTCTTCTAAATTCGTATTCATAATTGTTTAATTTCGATTTGATCCAAAAAAAAAAAAAAGATTCCTACAATCAAATTCATCTTTAATACCACCTTCAAATTATTTCATATTGGCAGTGTGACAAGCATGGAGGCGGAAAGTGCTCAAAGATGCAGCCGTGTTCAACCCAAATCCGATCACTAGATGTAGATGTGCCGTTATTTTATTTTTATTCTGTTTTTCATTTTTGAGTAGTTCTCCAAACAGTCAAGGCATGTGTTTATATCAAGAAACTTAAAAGAGATGCACCAAGTTTATTTTTCTAAAAAATTCAGGTGCAATAAAATTAAATAACAATGAAAAAAATTGCAATGTTAATAACTGAGAGATTAATACATACCAGTCATACTTATTCCCCCCCCCCCCCCCCCCCAAAAAAACAAATAAACAAATGAATAAAGAGAAATGATACTAGACATACAAACTTTAAATTTCAAATATCTATTTGTATAAATAGATGTTGTGTATATATATACACACATTATGGCCACAAAAATATGAGACATGTGACAATAATATAACACTGACAGTTTATTTTACACAAGAGTTCATAAATATTGGAATCTGATCGAAATACTCATAAAAAAAAATCACAAAATTAGTACCTATTTAGAAGATAACTCATTTACTACTTTCGTATAGTAGCCAAACATTTTGAACAATAATATATATTCTAATTTAAGACAATGGTATATATCCTAAGTATTGATATTATCTTCTGTAATAGAAAAACATAGTATACCATGATAGACATTGTCTCGTGCCATAGAGAGACGCATAAAATTGGCCTATTCATCACACAATACATCAAAACTGTTAACCATGATAAAAAAGCTCGATTCACGTGTCTTTTACTTGAGAATATCACTATCTAAAATGTTCTTTTTTTTCCCCTTTTCTTTTGTTTTTTGTGCTACTAAAGTAAGGAAAAAAAAAGTATTGGGTCATCATGTAAAATCTCCAAAAAAAAAAAAATAGAGATAATTATTAGAAAAAGAGTTAAATAAAAATATAATTGTTACTATAATTTGGCATGTGGGTTTGTGATTATATAAGATAATAAGATCAGTACCAATAAGTAATACTAAACTTACATATTAGACAAGATTGGCTCAACCAAATTTAGGGTGTTGGTGAGTTATTTTAAATTTAAACCTTTTTAAGTATTTGATGAAAAATATATGTATATTATCCAAGATAATTTTTTTAGCTTTTTGAATGCATAATTTTTATGAATTTGTTAATATATCTTACTCAATTGATAATGTAGTTAACCTATTTAATTTTTCAATTGACATAGAATAAACAAGCACACAATTATGCTAAAACTTGAAAGATGACAACTTATGAACAATATAATTATTTTTTTAGAAATAAGAATAATAAATTAAACAACGGAAAAATAAGAATAAAAAAGTTAAAACTTGAAAACTAATTTGACATGAATTCATAAATTAAATTTGATGACTTGAGTCTTTGAGTAGAGGTGACCAATGATCGTGGAAGGTAGAGAAAATAATTATTTCTTTTTTTTTTCTTATGGAGAAAGTAGAGGAAACCCTAATGTTAATTTTTTTTTTCTTTAGCACCAAAAAAGCTTTGAACAATGTTATTGTTTTTGGAGCGAAAAACTATCTATATATATATATAAAGATAAGACTTGAGGAGGTGATGTGGCATCACTATTTTGCTTCTTTGTATATTCTCTATTATCTAATAAATAGAGATTTTTTTTTAGATTTGGCTTTTCATCTTCTCATAATTAATTTGATTGTATTTAACTCATTTAATAAATAGTGACTTTATTAATATATATCATTCCTCATCTTTTTATATTTTCTATTATCTAAAATATATAAAATATTGGTGGATATTCTTTGTAATTTTTTTCTCTTTCTATTTAAATTCAACAATATGTAATCATTAATAATATTAATTATAAGTCTTTTGAAACATTTATTTATTTTATTATGCTAGCAATTAAACTTTAGTGGCATAAAATACATGAATTAATATATATATATATATATATATATATATATAAAGTTGGGACTACAAGAGGTGATGTGGCATCACCATTTCTCATATATATATCTATTATCTAATAATTTATTTATTTTGTATATTCTCTATTAATTTGATTGTATTAATATCTAATAAATAGAGAATTTTATTTGACTACTATTTGTATATTCTCTATTATCTAATAAATAGAGATTTTTTTTAGATTTGGCTTTTCATCTTCTCATAATTAATTTGATTGTATTTAACTCATTTAATAAATAGTAACTTTATTAATATATATCATTCCTCATCTTTTTATATTTTCTATTATCTAAAATATCTAAAATATTGGTGGATATTCTTTGTAATTTTTTTCTCTTTCTATTTAAATTCAACAATATGTAATCATTAATAATATTAATTATAAGTCTTTTGAAACATTTATTTATTTTATTATGCTAGCAATTAAACTTTAGTGGCATAAAATACATGAATTAATCTATATATCTATATCTATATCTATATCTATATCTATATCTATATCTATCTATATATATATATATAAAGCTAGGACTTGAGGAGGTGATATGACATCACCATTTTCCTTCTTTATATATTCTCTATTATCTAATAAATAGAGACTTTTTTTTTTAGATTTACCTTTTCATGTTCTCATAATTAATTTGATTGTATTTAACTCATTTAATAAATAGTAACTTTATTCAAATATATCATTCCTCATCTTATTATATTTTCTATTATCTAAAATATTGGTGGATATTCTTTGTAATTTTTTTCTCTTTCTATTTAAATTCAACAATATGTAATCATTAATAATATTAGTTATAAGTCTTTTGAAACACTTATTTATTTATTATGTTAGCAATTAAACTTTAGTGGCATAAAATACATGAATTAATCTATATATATATATATATAAAGTTGGGACTACAAGAGGTGATGTGGCATCACAATTTCTCATCATTTCATATTCTCTATTATCTAATAAATTGGTTTAAATTAAAAAATAATTACATTATAAAATATTAAAATAGAAAATAATTATTAGATTGTAAATGATTACATATATTTTCCTCTTTCTATTTAAATTCAACAATATGTAATCATTAATAATATTAGTTATAAGTCTTTTGAAACACTTATTTATTTATTATGTTAGCAATTAAACTTTAGTGGCATAAAATACATGAATTAATCTATATATATATATATATATATATAAAGTTGGGACTACAAGAGGTGATGTGGCATCACCATTTCTCATCATTTCATATTCTCTATTATCTAATAAATTGGTTTAAATTAAAAAATAATTACATTATAAAATATTAAAATAGAAAATAATTATTAGATTGTAAATGATTACATATATTTTCCTCTTTCTATTTAAATTCAACAATATGTAACCATGAATAATAATTAATTATAAGTCTTGAAACATTCATTTATTTTATTATGCCAACAATTAAATTTTAGTGACTTAAAATACATCAATTAATTAATATAGGAATGAATGTTCCTTCATTTTCTCTCAACAATACTATTAGAGCCTAATTTTAATGTCATAATCCCATATTTAATTATTCAATCTTTTGTTTAGTACCTTTTGGCTTCTTCAAACTCCATAAACATTAAATATATAAGATTTGTGTCATTATTATTTCTCATCTTTTTTTATTCTTTATTATCTAATATTTTGGTTGAGACTAAAAAATAATTACATTACAAAATATTAAAATATCTATAAATATTTATAAAGCTAGGACTTGAGGAGGTGATGTGGCATCACCATTTTGCTTCTTTGTATATTCTCTATTATCTAATAAATAGAGTTTTTTTTTTAGATTTGGCTTTTCATCTTCTCATAATTAATTTGATTGTATTTAACTCATTTAATAAATAGTAACTTGATTAATATATATCATTCCTCATATTTTTAAATTCAACAATATGTAATCATTAATAATATTAATTATAAGTCTTTTGAAAAATTTATTTATTTTATTATGCTAGCAATTAAACTTTAGTGGCATAAAATACATGAATTAATCTATATATCTATATCTATCTATCTATCTATCTATCTATATATATATATATATATATATATAAAGTTGGGACTACAAGAGGTGATGTGGCATCACCATTTCTCATCATTTCATATTCTCTATTATCTGATAAATTGGTTTAAATTAAAAAATAATTACATTATAAAATATTAAAATAGAAAATAATTATTAGATTATAAATGATTACACATCTTTTCCTCTTTCTATTTAAATTCAACAATATGTAACCATTAATAATAATTAATTATAAGTCTTGAAACATTCATTTATTTTATTATGCCAACAATTAAATTTTAGTGACTTAAAATACATCAATTAATTAATATAGGAAGGAATGTTCCTTCATCTTCTCTCAACAATACCATTAGAGCCTAATTTTAATGTCATAATCCCATATTTAATTATTCAATCTTTTGTTTAGTGCATTTTGGCTTCTTCAAACTCCATAAACATTAAATATTTAAGATTTGTGTCATCATTATTTCTCATATTTTTTTTAATTCTATTATCTAATATTTTGGTTGAGATTAAAAAATAATTACATTACAAAATATTAAAAAATATATATATATATATATATATATATATATATATATATATATATATATATATATATATATATATATATAAAGGTAATGTGGCATCACTATTTCTCATCTTCTTGTATTCTCTATTATTTAATAAATTGGTTGAGATTAAAAAAATAATTACATTATAAAATATTAAAAATAAAAAAATAATTATTAGATTATAAAAGATTACATGTGGCATCACTATTTCTCATCTTCCTCTTTCTATTTAAATTCAATAATATGTAACCATTAATAATAATTAATTATAAATCTTGAAATATTTATTTATTTTATTATGCCAATAATTAAACTTTAGTGACTTAAATATATCAATTAATTAATATAGAAATGAAGGTTCCTTCATCTTTCCTCACCAATGCCACTAGGACCTAATTTTATTGTCATAATCCCATATTTAATTATGCAACCTTTTATTTAGCGTATTTTGGTTTCTTCAAACTCTATAAATATTAAGCATTTAAGATTTGTTATGTTTGAGTTTTTTTTTTATTATTTAACCAACATCCTCTTTAGAAATGTTCTTGTGTTTTTATTTTTTGACTTATTTAAATTTTTAGTATTGTGTGCTTCATGGAGTACTCTTTTCTTCATGAGTTAAACAATGATAAAGATAGTTGGATGATAAGGGTTAGACTTTGTGAGATGTGTGAGTCTGTTAATACAAAAAAAAATAGAGAGTTGATTAGTGTAAACATAATTTTTATTGATAAAAAGGTTGCGTACACTTAACTATACACATTAACATATATTTTTAATGTTAACAAAAAAATAATTAACTTTTATAAATAACCATTAGTTTTATAAGGCTACGTCATCTTTAAAAAAAAAAAATTCATATTTTTTATCAGTTTCTTCAAGTGCAAAATAATAAAAAAAGATAATACTAATTTTTTTTTAAAGCCGCACAAAGTGTGGTTCCATTTCCTAGTTAATTGATAAGACAGAGGCATAAAAGGAATATATAAGGTTTTAATGATAAGAATTTGGTAGTTAATTTAGGGAAAGATAATTGTAATGTAATAATACATTAAGTAAATAAATATAAAATAATAATTAAGTTAGCTATAATTTAGGAATTCATTTTCATTTTTTTTTAAAAATGAGTCTATCATAGATATGGGGCTGTCATTAGTAGAAGGACTTTAAGCGGCCACCTAAATTATCTAGGAGAAGAATCAGTCTTACTATTAAAAGTCTCCAGCTAGCCTTGACTCTCAAAGCCTTCACACATTATTTTGTTTTTTTCCTAGTCAAATGTGAAATAAGTCTTCTTAGAAAAACTCGACATTCCCGTACTTTTTCGTTATTTGTAGGCCAATCAAATGATAAATAAAATCACATTAAAAACAATCGTTTAAAAAAAAAGAAAATCAGTAATTCTGTATTTGTCTCTATCTGGGTTGGTGAAATATAACTGAAATGATACAACCCAAAATTTATTGCACATTCTTGTTAAAGTTTCATTATTCTTCAAATTCCATACGTCAATTTGTTTCGTGTAGAATCAAATAAACAAACGCGGAAGTTGAATATTAAACTTTTGAGTTCTGACATTTCAGAAAATGGAACTTTTCATGGACATAGAAGTGGTGATAATTTTCTTAATACACAATTAATAGACTAGTGCTTTTGAAGCCAAAAACCGTGGAGGGTCAGCTAATTGATATCTATTTCTAAAGTCCTTTTAAAATTATATACGACAATTACTCCGGTCCAAATTAAGAAGATGGACAAAATGTTGTCTGCTTTCAGTTTTCTCTCGCTCTTTTTGATCGTCCTTCTCATAATTTCATCAAATGGAATATTTTCAACTGCGGATGATTATGATGATCACCAACGTAAAGAGTTCAGTTTAGGTGGCTCAGTAGATGACTACTCTCGTGTTGGCAAAGAAGAAAAAGTTGCCATGAATATGGCCAAGCAACATCTTTTTGCTCGCGACATCGGTCACCGGCCAATTCTTCCTGTCCAGAGCTCTCATGGAGATTCTACTCAGGCGACTCCTTTTGGTGAGAGCTAGTTTATGTAACATAAATAGCACCCGATCACACTCCACCCCTGAAAATGTTTCAATCTAAAATTTTAAAGTGTGGAAAAATTTAGAAAAATGCATAAACTGTGCGGTTTAAGTTTTAAGTCTTTAAAACTCACGATTTTTAAAATTTTCTCAACTTTTCCCACACTTTAAGATCTCCAACCAAAAAACTACTACACACACTTAACTGATTTAGGATTAAGAACTTTATAAAAATTCAAAAAAATTATTATACCATATGATGTAACATTTAATGATAAATATTAAAAGTCAAATTAACATTTAATGATAGTTATTTGTCTACTATTGAATTTTTAATGATCAAGATTCTTGCAATATTTTAAGAGAATTTTAATTTACGTTATCATATTTTTATAAATAAATGTAATTTTTCTCTATTACATAACATTTTATTTTATAAATTATGGACTCACACATTTGCAGCTCATGAGGCCCTTTATGTTAAGAGCACTTTAAAAGTCAATCCTCAGTTCCGCACTTTATAAAATGTTGACTTCTACACCTTAAAATGATTAAATATATGCAAGATGGTGATGACTGACACAAGAAGATTGGCCAGGGGAACGATGGAGTGCTGCTCGTAGAGCCTTGGCAGAAGCTGAAAGTCCGGCAGAAAAACGTCTAAAGTTAGCAGTTCCTGGAGGGAATTCACATCCGGAGTTTGTGAATGTGACATCTGGTCCTGATGGTAAGCTAATAAATGTTACTGGGTTTTCCATTCAGGTATTCAATGCTACAGTTCAGAAATTATCAGACCCCTTTCCGCGGTTTGATTTTCATTTATTTGAAGGCAGCTATAATTCTCTGGTCGAGCAACTCGCTGAAAAGGTACTGATTTCTTGGCTACATATGTATCCAGATGAGATAATTCTTTCTCTTTGATTTTAATTTTTTATTTTTTTTAGCATGATGATTGACTTAATAACCTGCCCTCTTATAGAAATTTGATGTAGTGGTAGGAGACACAGCTATAATAGCAAATCGCAGCAAATATGCTGTATTTTCACAACCTTATGCAGAGCCAGGTGTCCAGATGGTTGTATATGTCAAGCCTAGGAGTGCAGAGGGAGCTTGGCTGTTCAAGAAACCATTCAGTACTTGGATGTGGGCCGCAACAGGAGCCATTGTTTTGTATAACGGCTTTGTTGTGTGGTTAATTGAGAGGAAACACCATCCTGAATTCACCCGCGGCACTAAATTGAACCAACTTGGCTCAATGATTTCATTATCCTTCACAACTTTGTTCTCACAACATGGTACTATTTACATGGACCATTTCGATCCAACTTAATCAATCCATGAGTTTGCGCATATGTTTGCGGAAGATAACTTTATTCTTTTCTTGGTTGTATTTATATATAGGAGCAAAATTGCATAGCAATTTGTCGCGGATGACATTGATAGTGTGGCTATTCGTGGCATTAATTATAACCTCCAGTTATACCGCTAGTCTAACATCTTTACTTGCCCATCGACGACTTATTCCGATACCTGATGTCGAGACATTAAAGCGGAATGGGGACAAAGTGGGGTGTGATGGAAACTCCTTTGTGTTGCAGTATCTGGTCACTGTCTTACATTTCGACCCAAAAAACATTGAGCCAATATTTTCGGAAAATCGTTATCGTCAAGCTCTTACGAGTGGAGAAATTGCTGCTGCTTTTCTTGAGGTTCCATATGTTAAATTATTTTTAGCAAAAAATTGTAAAAATTTCACTACAGGACCAACGTACTCTGTTGGGGGCTTTGGATTTGTAAGTAACCTCTCTAAAGATCCTCCTTTTTTATCAACTTTTTATTATTTTATTTTTTGAGGAGATCAGGATTGCAGATTGCTTCAAATAGTCATATGTTTTATGTTTCAGGCTTTTCCGAAAGATTCTCCCTATCTTCCTGACTTCTCCCAAGCAATTCTTCAATTATCCGAAGAGGGCAAATTGCGAGAATTGGAGGAATCTATGCTCTCCCCCTACAACTGCTCAGCTAAGGAAAATAATGAAGACCTTGACAGTCTCGGACTACGTAGCTTCCAGGGTCTCTTCTTCACTACTGTGGCAACATCCACAATCGCTTTATTTTTCTTCATTTGCCGCCATGTTCACCAGAAGCTTTGGTGTTGTTGGCCACATATCGTTCAACCAAAACCACCCAACAATCATGTAGATGATATCAACTTGCTATTGCACAAATCCCTTGCAGATGATCAGTCGTCTCCTAGCCAGTCCCGTACACATGAACATTGGCTATCTGCTTGGGAAACGGAAAATCGGGGCCTATGGCCCTGATTGTGAGTATAGTTGTGTACGCCAAAGTGCGCTAGCTTGTGTATGAAAACTTAAAAGTACAAGGTTATGAATAATAAAACATTAGCTGTCAACTAAATATGTGTACGCCAAAGTATAGTTATTAACCATCAATCTACTTGTAAATGACAACTAGTGATTCAATTTGTAAATCCAAGAAATATCACAAGATAAATAAAACCAATTATGTCGAATTGGAAAATTATTATGATATTATCCTAAATAATTTACAACCTATTTAAGATAATGAGATCTTCAACTTTTGGAAATGATCCAGTGATCCTCCATCGTCGTCAAGATCCCAAAGTTCCAAGCATCTGTGATGCAGCAAAAGTTTAATATTATAATATTCCATTGATTTTTGAGAATATGGAGATAAAAGAACGGTCCAAATTCACATTGATTCGAAAAGATACCGTGAATTTAGGAGTTAAGACTCATTGATTCCATAGAATGCGAGAATTTACTAAACTCAAAAGATCACACTGAACTTTAAAAATTGAGTAATATTATTGAACTCAAATTTACCTTCAGAGACTATAAGAGAGGACTATTTATACAAACAACAATTATTCTAAACCATAGAATAAAAGGAAAATAAATTCCTAAACTACTAAGAAAATAACAATAAACTTGTAGGCAATAAAGAAACGAATTCAAATGTGATAAAGAATCCTAGTTTGCATTGTTTGGCACCTGCTAAACCCACTCTTACACTCAAGTTAGCAATTGGTTCATAAGATGCTTTGAATAAGCATTATATTCTTGCTCCTTTGAAGATCTTATTTAGCAACTTTCCTAAGTTCGATGTCAATGAATGAAAGAATTCCCCCTTTTCTGTTTCTGGACCATAAAATAGACTTTGGAAAATAGATTGTACTGCATGAAAGGGCAAATAAGTCAGACGGTAAGCTCGACTGTGGTGGAAGATACACTTAATTATATATATCCACACACACACACACACACACACACACACACACATATTCTCCCTAGTCCTTACTTAGAAGTGGTTGATTATCAACTTGTTTAGTTGCGTTAAGTAAAAACAGAGCAATTTATTTACTTAAAATAGTAGACTTTAAACCACTCTTACGTTAAGTCTTTTCTGATCCCGAGTGCATGTGGTGGTTTATCATAAGCCATGTTTTTATAATGTTTTCCTTATAAACATAATAAATGAACAGCCAGCGCAGGAAGATAAGAAGACCACAAATTTTGTATACATGATAACAATTTCATTAGTTGACAAGTGAAAAAATAGTTTAGTTGACTGCTAAAAAACCGCCAAGTTTGGTGTGTTATTTAAATTGAAAGCAAAGTTAGATTTTTTTGTTTTAATTAACTTCATGTCCTAAATAGACAGGGGAGGCATCCAAAATTTTATAAAGAGAGGAAGTTTCCGAGCAAAAAGACAGGATCATCAATTAACGTTTGTTCAAGTCACTTATAAAACTAAGCAAATTACTTTTAGAGCCTGCTCCAAAGAAGTGGATAATATTTCTCACTATGAAAATTATCTACCGACCACTTATTTTTTGTATTTTTTAAAAAATACACATTTTTTTGGCACAATTCCACATAAAATAGCATGTTTTTTTATCTGTCCACTTCTGTCTGCATGCTGTTAAAACTAAGCTAACGTCATAAGAGTAAAATTAACATTTTATCAGAACAAAGAAAATGTGGTCGTTTAACTCTGGCAGTGCATTTCTATGTTGGTTTCCTTTTGTTTTCTTTGTTTATCTTCTTTAATAAAATTCTGCCATTTGATCTAGGAATCACTCGATTATGAATTTCTATTTCAATAACTAAATGTGAGATTATTGCTTCATTTTAATTAGTTAGTGTATTCTTAAAAGATCATTTCATTTTAATCATACCCATCATGTGAGTCACAGCTACATTTATGCCAAAAAATTGGTGAACCCTAGCCACCACCGTCTAAACACTGCCACCACCAAATTCATAATAAACGACTCACTGCAGAACACAACCCTAGCTTATCAGAGCCATCAATGTTGACATCTAGCCACCCAGCCTCACGCCGAGGGTGCTCTGACAACATCCCAACCTTAGTCAGCAGTGCAAATTTTTTGTTGTTCATCATTGCCTTCTTTGTTGATCAAGACCTCCGTCAGGGTTAGAAGGAGCTCGCCAACAAATAGCTGAGACCATCGTCATTTCCCATTGATAATGTTGCTAGGAGGATAGTGCCATGCGATCTGGCATCGTTTGGGCTGGAATGAAATATGCTGAAATGATTGGCTGGGGGTTGAGAATGCGAGTGATTGAATAATTTTTTAATGGGGTTTGCAGTGACGGATGATGAAGCGTAGATGCAAGTGTCAGACCAAGAACCATGACGTCGTTTCTGAAGAATTTGAGAAAATGGTTTGTTGTTGTTTTTGTGAAGAAATGGCAATTGAGTGTTGAGGAGGCGTTGGCTAGCCGTACAACATCTTCTAGTGGGTTGGCGTGGAATTTTTTTTTTTCAGTTGCAGAATTACAGCTAGTTCAAAATGGCTGTTACCACGTACAATTTGTGAATTTTGTCACTTAACATTGACCAAACTCGAGTTATATTACTTGTATTGAATTTGTTCAATTTGCCTTCAATCAAATTGAGTTTGAGTTTGAGTTTGAAAATCACCATCAATGGAAGTTCTTTCCAATGGATCAACCAAGTTGGGAAAATGGGGAATTGGGAAGGGGATGGGGATTTAAGCTTATCCCAGTCCCCTCCCTGAAAAAACAATTGGACAAAAAATCATTCTCGTTCTTTCCTTGAATAAGAAATTGGGTATAAGATCGTTTTCATATCCTCCCCAAATGGGGGAAAATTCATGAAAGGCTTTGTCCCCATGGGGATTTCTGCCATCCCTAGGATCAACTATCCAGCATGATTTTTTTTTGAGTGAATTGTTTCAAATTACAGTTTTTATCTTTATTTAAAAAAATTTAACTTTTAAGTAAAAAATTAATAAAAATAAATAAATAAACTATTCATTTTATTATTAATTTTAACCATATAAGTTAATAATTATTAATAATATTCTTAATTATGTAAATTACAAAATTTTTTATTAATTTTATTTTTAATTATGTAAATTAAAAATTATTGATGAGAGTATCACAAATGAAATATTGTTATCAATAATATGGTACAAAATTAATATTTTCTTAGAATAAATTATTTATTATTAATATTAATAAATACAATACTATTAAAATTAAATGAATATAATAATATTATTTAAATAAATATTATATTATTATTTTTAAATAAAATGTAACATTACTTTGTATTAATAAATATAATTATTATATTTAATATTTTATTTTAATAAATATAATTATGTTATATTTAAAAGGAAGGATAAAAAAAGAAAGAGGGTGGGAGTGGGAATGAGTGCATTCCAAATCTTACTGTTAAAAAAGCATGTAAACATTAGAGTGAGAGAACGCCACAATCCTCCCTTCCACTTCAATAAATAAACACCCTAAATACAATTAAGACTCTTGTCAAGAACTATCATGCAAGAGTGATTGTGGGCTTAAGAACATGGCAAGAAGCTGAATTAGCAACCAGCCTTGGAAACAAATCTCAAGTCCTGATTCTTTTTTTTTGGCAAATGAAGTTCCATCCTGGGCTTGTTTGCATTGGCCTTTTCTGGTTAATGCAGCTTGCTACCAATTTGCTCAACTGAAACTGTGGCAGCAATAATAGGCAGCTGGCAATGGAGAAAAGTTAACATCATCTATGAAGATTCCAATTCAGCTGTCAATAGTATCACTTCATATCTCATCAACGCTCTTCAAGAAGTGATGACAAAGATTAATGTGCTCGTCCACTCACTCTCTTTCCTCGGTACTATTCTTTATCCGAAAAATTGAAGAATCTTAAAAAAAGACAATGTAGAGTATCCATTGTGCATACTTCTTTAACATTCTTAGAATAAAGCATATCAGGCACGACAGGCAAGCTCAGCAGGCATGATAAGATGACTTGGGGACTTAGTTAGCACTCAAGAACACTCAAGTGGAGATAAAGTGTAGGGGAGGCAAAGTGTAGTGCAGACAATGACCATGTGATTGCCAAATAAAATAATATAGAAAGCCTGTAAAGTAATGTAAACGGTAGCATATATTCAAGTTAAAAGAAATGGAAATGGTGTGCATTCTTAAAATATTCTTTCGCCTCTTATTTCCTATTCTTTTCTTGGTATCAGAGCAACCCTTAGCGTTCTAATAAATGGAATTTGCTGAGGGTGAACCTGAGATCCAGGAGACAAATAGAAGAAACACAAACCATTGCACCAGTTGTAAATGAAACACTCACAACACAAAATGCTCAGTCAGCAAATATTGCAGCACAAACAACAAGAGTTATACACTCTACAAATAACACACCTTTGAGCCATCACACCCTAATGTTGCGGACTGCCCAAGTTGCTAGCCCAATTTGCCCACCAAGAGCCCATGACAAGGCCAAGAGTACTAGCTTGGCCCAATTCCGAACATTTCTAGGCAACTCTAGCACATTTGAACTTGTAAATAATCTAGAATTCTCCATAGATTTCCAGCACACGTAAATGGTAGAATTATCTAGAATTATAGAGTATGGCAAGCCTCCCCTATAAATAGGGCATGACCTTAGGCATTTGAACAACAAGCTTAGCACAAGCAACTCAAACACTTGTAAGCTCTCTTGTAAGCATTCTTGTGAGTAATACAATTTCTTTTATTTGGCTCCATTGCTCTCTTCTCTCTAGCTCTTTGAAAACCTTTAGGCTTAGCTGGTTCGAGAAGCTCAAGGCTTACTTAGCAACATTCGGCAAAGTTGTCTAAATGTCGCACGGGTTTGCTGCGCAAAATACTCAATTTGGAAAAGTTGAAAAGGTAAAAGAAAAAGCAAAAGGTCCAAAAACCATCTTCAAGCCTGGTGCTGTTGCAAATTTTTTCTTATGTTATTGATGTCAATGTGCAAGTGTACATAATAAGTAATATAATGATGAATATTCAAGATCGTCTCCATAGAGATTGATGTTATCAGACTTGCTACAACAATCTTAACAGTGCAATTTTGTTTTAAATTAAAATAAAATAATTAATTGAAAATCGGTAAAAATAAGTATCACGTCAAACACAAAGGTTAAACCAATGGGAATATAGAGTAGTTGAGTGGATAAACTCACTTAATGACATTAACTATTTTTCAATTACAGAACCGTTGCTACAACATCTACTATAGCACTGGGTAGAATCCTTCATGTATCATCAACTGTTGCTTGTTGAATATCTTATATCATATGCAACTTAATAGTGACCGATTGCTACGCTAACAATAAACGATCTAAGTTCTATTTGCCCTACAAGGTGAATTCTTATGTTTAGTTCATAACTAATTTTAGATTAAGCATGACTCTGTTGGAATCAAGTGAAACTCAACTCAGGAAACCCAATTTAAAACCAAGTGTTGCTCTAATATATTCCACTGAGATAGACCATTTTTTGGCCCTTTTGTGGCCTTTTCTTAGCTTGTGTCATTAAATGTAGATATTAGCAACAAAAAAAAATTATGATTACTATATATATATTGATTTCAGAGATAAGTTGAAAGCAAGATAAGGTTGAAACATACCCTAAATGTTAAATGTTAAATGTTAAATGGACTAAGTAAAACATGTGTTTAAAATCCATATTTCTACTTAATGATCACTAAGAACACATCTAATTTTGTTGTTACCACTTGCAAGCAATGGAAAATTGCTAAATTTTGAGAAATAAAGTTCCTTCCATATGAGCTATTTTAAATGAAGTAGGTTAAGCCTAAAATGATTGACTCTCAATCAGGGACGGAACCAGACTCCTGGTACAGGGGTTGCCGAAATATATCATAAGTTCAAAATTTCGTAATCCAAAATTTGAAGTTTAAATTAAAAATAATGAAGATGCACAAAAGGACTGTGAAAGAAAAATGATAATAAGGTATCATTCAAGTCTCAAATTACATGAAAATATAAAATAATTGTATCTTGTACTATATAATTTAACATATATTAAAAGTGAACTTTACGTTCTTTCATATCCCTAAAATCATTTATGATTGATTCCATGCTAATCTTATTGGAAATATCTCTCTCAATGTATGTGATCAATGTGTCTATGAGGAAATCATCATCCATTTTGTTGCGAAGTCTAGTCTTGACAATACGCATAGCTAAAAAAGATCGCTCAGTAGTTGCTGTAGAAACTGGAAGAGTAAGCACCAATACAATTATTTTGTAGAAAAGTGGATATATTGATGATCTTCTAGTTCGTACCAACCATTGACATAAATCAGAAAGAGATGATAAATTTTTAAACTCTGGATCTTGAACAACATTATAATTATAATGATCAAGTTGCACTCTGAGATATATTTTTTCATTATCTGTGAAGTCATCTCGATAAAACTTATCAACCAATTGACAAATATCATCAATTTTAAAAGATTTATATCCTTATTGAGGATCCAAGACTGAGCTAAGCATAAGCAACTCTACTGAGCTATCATTAAATCGAATATTTAATTCTTGCAATTGAGAATCTATTGCTGCATAAAAAATATTTACCCAATAATGCTGCTCTATAGTAAAGTTATTTTCTTGATTACGAGCTCTACATTGCCTTGCAATATAACGCGTATTCATATCTGAAATGTCAATATTGCGTGCTTTACAAAAAGAAATCACATTCTCCAGCAAATTTTGCCATTCATCATCTCTCATTTTCTACAAAAGTACTTTAGTGGATGAAACAAGGAGCATGACATTAAAAATGTCCTGTGATTGACATTGTAAAGTTTGAGAAAGCAAATCAGTGATCGTCATGATATTTTTCATGAGATGTAAAATAAAGACAAATTCAAATGAAGTTATCGCTTCATAAGTTGCATCTGCATCTCCCCGTAATGGATATGTGACTCCATCCTCCAAATATTAATTAAAAACTCACATGTTGCACTAAACATATTTATCAAACTAGAAACTGATTTGAAATGAGAACCCCTTCGAGTTTCACTAGTCCGTTGTAAGTTCCCAATTTTATTAAGCCCTTTACCAGTCTTAAGTTCATCAAGAGCAAGCATATGTGCAATTTTATCAACTTTAGCACGTTTCAGCTTATCATTAGCTTGCAAGATGCACCAACAATGTTCATAACATGAGTTAATTTTGTAAAAAAATTGATGCACAAGAATTACCACTCGAGATGCTGCAACTAATGCTAATTGTAACCGATGTGCTAAACAATGAATATAATAAGCATATGGATAATCTTTTAAAATCAAAGCTTGTAAACCATTCCATTCACCTCACATATTATTTGCTCCATCATATCCTTGGCCTCAGATGTTTTGAATGTCTAAAGTGTGATTAGACAATACAAAATATATCTTTTTTTTTCAAGATTTGTGTTGAAGTCTCAGAGACATGAACTAGCCCAAAAAACCATTCTCTAACAATTCCATCCTTATCAACAAATCTCAAAACTATTGCCATTTGTTCTTTCTTTGACTCATCACGAGCTTCATCAACAATTATGCAAAGCTTTGCATCCCCAATTTCTTATCTAATTGTCTTTCTGACTTTCATTGAATAAATGTGCAAAATTTCTTTTTGAATCTTTGATGATGATTGCATTTCTAGAAGCTCTTGATATAAGGTCAGTAAATGTTTCATTATCTTCAACCAACACTTCCAATAGTTCAAGAAATTCCTATGACTATCTGAAGACTCACTTTCATCATGGTCTCTAAAAGCAGAACCTTGAAGTGCAAGATACTGAGATGCTCTAATTAAGAACTTAGTTGTAGTCGATTATCGGCAACATCTTGAGTAATATACTTATGAAAAATATGTTGAATATGTTGAGAAAGATTCATCAAATCCCCACATGATTTTTCAACACGTTTATGAGCAGAGTCAGGATTAATGCACACATGGTTTAGAAAAGCACATTTTTTACCTTTCACTTCCCCCAAGTTCTAAAACCATCTACCGTGAAAGCTTTTGCTCCTTTATGCCTAGATGGTTTATTAAAAAGAAAGCAAGGTAAACAAAAAGCAACATCATTTGCAATAGAATATTCCAACCAAGTGGGAAATAGAAAATACCATGAACTTTGAAAGCTGCAACCATGATCTCCAGAGTGCGAATTTTTTGAACGTACAGGTTGGTACAGACCTGTTCAAATATAAGCTTGTCGAATTTCATCCTGTTAATTAACATAATAGCTCCATATTTGACAACGTAGTCGTGGATCATGCTCTAAAGAATTAACATAAACTTCATTAGTTTTAATTCTTGAAGATTTTGTTGGCTGATTTTCAGAAATTAGGGGTTCAAGATTAGATATTGATGGTAATTATGTATTTGCTTGAGTACTTTCTGAATTTTTTTTCTTGAAAAATTTATCAATTGTTTCCTTTTTCATCTGTAAGAATTAAAATTTATAATCCAACAATGAAAATTAACAATGAACATATCTTACTCACAAATAAGTATACACTAAGGCTCATCTTCTAGAAAAAAAACCCAAAAGCTCTAATCTTCTTATAAATTTTCACAAATAAATTAAACTGATTGTGTATCATGATGCTTCATACCTATAAACTGAAAATATAATGATCGGCTGGCTCCAAGCAGATGCAGAGAGTAAGATCCAAAGCAACGAACAGATGCAGGTTGATGGGCGACTTTGTAAAGGCAGGAGCAAGAGGCATAAGGTCAGGGAAGTAGCTGTTAAAAGTAAAAAAAAAAAATTCTTTATTTGCTTTAAATTATAAAGAAGAAATAAAAGAAAAAAAACATGGGTGGCCCATATGTTTTCATTTTTTAATTATTTATAATTTTGAAATTTTGAAATATGTAAAAATAATTTTTTTGAAACTGTAAGGGTTGCCCGGGCCACCACGGACACCCACGGAGTTCCGGCCCTGCTCTCAATGGCAAAACAAGCTACATTGCCACAATAGAATATAAAAGCAGTTTTGGAAATTTAATGAATGAGAAGCAACAGGACCAAAACTTAACAACATGTTACATGTCGGGACACTATTAGTATGATATAATGGCTCATGGATCTGTTAGGTTTCATTGTACAACCTCGCAGTTGCAGCGCCTTTTTTCCATTGTCGATCAGAAGGGCTAACTGCTAACAAAACAAAACTTGTCGAGAGACAATCCGTACACTTTTGTTTTCTACTTTCCCGTGCTCTGTGAGACTTCTCAGAGTTTCACATGAAGTTGCCCATTTCAGAAGCAATCGCCTTTTTTTTTTTTAAGGGAAAGTAAAGCTTTCCATTAAACTGACTTTGAAAACAACAGCAAAACATTTTCTGGAAAAATTTCCAGCCACAAAGTAGGTCTTTCAAAACTTAAAGCTAATTTAGCTAATGAATCAGCTAAAGCATTACAAACTCTCAGGACAAATTGAATTCTTGAGGGATTTTGGTGCTTTAAAAACAACTGAATGTCAGCAATTTTCCAGGCTATCTCTGCTAAGCTACCATTTCTGTTGATAGAAAGCTCCACCACCTCTGATGAATCTGATTCGATAATCATAGGCCTACAGTTTACTTGAAAAGAATTTTCAATACCAAAGAGGACAGCCTCAACCTCCATATCAACCACAGAACCCCTGTATAGAACTCTCTTAACAGCTGCAGCTATGATCTTTCCCCTGGAATTCCTGATCACTACCCCCAGACCCGCCTGCTGGGCTGAAGTATTTATTGCAGCATCCACATTCACTTTGTACCAACCTTCTGGGGGGGCCATCCAAGCCTGAATCTTTTTCCTGGGAGCCTTTAAGGCGGCTTGATTATTCGAGCATTTTATCCTCTTGTAGGATTCCACTACGGCTTCTGCTCTTGCAATTGGTAATAGGGGGTCCTTTTGTTTCCCCTAAAAAATTTTGAGATTTCTTGAATGCCAGATAGCCCAACAGATTGCAGATACCATCTCTCTGCCCTCTTTGCTTCTTTTCAAAGTTACTTCTTGGATCATGCTTAAGATATCTTGTTGAGCCATCATCTTTATATCTTCGTAAAATTCTGTCTTTTTCCAAACCCTTCTAGCAGCCTTACATTCCAGCAAAGCATGGACCACATCTTCTCTCCTACACCCACATCTTAT
The DNA here is from genome assembly GCA_029618585.1 of Citrus australasica. Classification (NCBI taxonomy): domain Eukaryota; kingdom Viridiplantae; phylum Streptophyta; class Magnoliopsida; order Sapindales; family Rutaceae; genus Citrus; species Citrus australasica. The sequence continues at coordinate 6,896,585 of JARCIV010000002.1, read as the reverse complement.
GCACACTGGCTCCACCACAATTTTCCTTTTCCATAAGTTACTCGCTGTTGGCAGTAAATTTTTGACAGCCCTCCACATAAATATTTTCACCTTTTCTGGAAGCTCATTGGACCAAAAGACATCCCATCGTGATTTGGAGCTATCAGAACAACTTGGGACTTCTTTGAATTTTTCCTTCACAGCTATTTGATAACCACTCCTAGCTGAGTATTTCCCATACTTGTCAAACCGCCATATCAGAGCATCTGGTTGAGGAATTCTCGGAAGAGGTAGTCTTAAGATTTCTGCTGAAGTGTCCTCTGAGAAACTTTGAGCTATTAGATCTCCATTCCATTGTTGGCCAACCTTTATCAGATCAGCCACAACAGCTTCATGATGTAGACTTGATCAAGCGACTAGACTGAAGACACTATTATGAATCCAATTTCTGCTGTGCACTGAGATTTGCTTCCCGTTCCTAATCTTCCACCTCAATCCCTCTTTTAGCAGATGTCTTCCCCAGAGAATGCTTCTCCAAATGAAGGAGGGGTTAGACCCCAACTTAGCATCCATAAATCCAGCACCTTTGAAGTATTTAGCTTTAAGAATTTTCGCCATTAAAGAATCAGGATTGTGAAGAATTCTCCACCCTTGTTTTGCTATTAAAGCTTGATTAAAACAAGAAAGGTCTCTAAATCCCAGCCCTCCTTTTGTTTTTGCTTGGCACAGTCTATTCCAACTAGACTAGTGAATGCTCCTTTTTCCTCCAGTAGAACCCCACCAAAATCTGGCTATAGCCTTTTCCATGTCGTCGCAAAGGGTTTGGGGGATTTTGAATACACTCATCGCATAAGCGGGCACCGCTTGAGCCACCGCTTTTATAAGAACCTCCTTCCCCCCACTGGAAAAACATTTACTCTGCCAGTTTGATAATTTGCTCAACACTCGTAGCTTTATGTCGTTAAAGAAACTGATTTTTGCTCTCCCCACTATAGAAGGAAGTCCAAGATATTTCTCATGCTTGGACACTACAGCCAAATAAAAAATGCTGCTTATTTCCTCCCTCAACTGCTGACTTGTGCTAGAATTGAAAAACATGGAGGACTTTTCATAATTGAAAATTTGCCCTGAGGCTGCAATGTAACAGTCTAAAACTTTCTTTAGCTCTCTGCACTCAGCATTAGAAGCTCTTGTGAACACTAGGCTGTTATCTGCGAACAAAAGATGAGTGACCGAAATCTCTCTACTGAATTTCAAGCTGTGAAATAGGTTTTGACCTTCTGCTCTTACCAGCAAATTTAAGAATACTTCAGCACACATTATGAACAGGTATGGCGAAAGCGGGCATCCTTGTATCAATCCACGTTGAGGATGGATGAGACCTTTTGCCACTCCATTTATCAAGACTGAAAAGCTAGCTGTGGATATGCAATTCATAACCAAATTCACCCACCTCACCGAAAAGCCTAGCTTTTGCATTTTTCCTTTAACAAAACTCCACTCCACCCTATTAGGGGTGTTCAGAATCCAATCCGATCCGCTCAATCCGTCTGATCCGTAGAAATTCGATCCGTAAAAATCCGATCCGTGGATTAGTGGATTGGATTGAATTGAAAATTTGATAATATCCAATCGATGGATTGGATATGGATCTACTTCTGTAAATCTGTAAAAATTCGTGAATCCGGAAAAAAAATAAAAAGTATTTATTTAAATAAAAATTAAAACTTGTAAATATGGCATTAGTACTTACCAGTAAATAAATAAGTTAAAATATAGTTACATTAACACTATATTACATTTTATCCGATAATAATATAAAATAAAATTAATTAAATAAACAAATATACCTTTCTAAATAGTTAATTTCCACATACTGATATAAACGAATGATTTTTTTTGTTTTAGTGTGTTATGTTTTGAAACTTTAAATGTATTTTTTAGTTTTATTTAAACAATTAATTTATTTAAATCTTATTTAATTTTAAATTTTATTAGCAATAAAATTATTTTTCTATTAAATTTTTTTATTTAGTTAGTTCGTGAATTGGACATAATTAAAAATTTTCAGTCCGCAAACCAATCCGTAAAATGGTGGATTGAATATGGATTGGATCAAATCCGTATCCGATCCGCATATGTATGGATTGGATTTGAATTGAATTTCATCAATCCGTGGATTGAATTAGATTGAAAATTTATAATCCGCAAAATCATGGATCGGATATGGATTGAGGTCAAATCCGTAAAATCCGATCTGCGAACACCCATACACCCTATCATAGGCCTTACAATATCTAATTTCAGAGCTATCAATCCATTTCGACTCTCTCGGCTCTGTTTAATTTTGTTTAGATACTCATATCCTATGATTATGTTATCAGTTATAAGCCTATTAGGAACAAAAGCACTTTGATTGGGAGATATAATATCATTCAGAACTGTTTTGAGTCTATTTACTATTATTTTTGCGACAATTCTGTAAATGACATTACAAAGACTAATTGGTCTAAACTCTATCACTTTCCTAGGCTTTGACACTTTCGGGACTAAAACAATAAAAGTGTGGTTCAAAATAGTAAGATTACCTCCCTCATTTAGGATGTGCAGACATGTTGAAACCACCCCCTCATTGATAGAGCTCCAATGCTTTTGGAAAAAGGCCGTCGGAAGACCATCTGGACCTGGTGCCTTCGTGGGGCACATTTGAGCGAAAGCTTCAATTATCTCCTCCTTCGTGAACAGTTGGTCTAATTGACTATTCATCTCCCCTGAAACTTTGACTGGCATAGCTTCAAGAGTTGCATTCAGATGGGTTAAAGATGGGCTTGATGTGGTGAAAATATTTGTAAAATATTCGCCAAAAAACCTTTCCACTACCTCGGCATCTTCAGTCCAATCACCATTTTCGTCTTCAATGCCATGGATTCTGTTTTTTTTTCCTCTTAGCCGAAGCCTTTGTATGGAAATATTTTGTGTTCCTATCACCCTCTTTTAGCTAATCCGCTCTCGATCTTTGCTTCCAAAAAATTTCTTCATCAGCTAGAATATTATCTATCTGATTTTCAACTCGTTTTAATTCATCTCCACTTTCAAAATGACAGTAATCTTTTTTCATGCTTTCCAGCTTGTTTACAAGTTTCTCCAACTTTTTTTTCCTTCCATTAAATTCTCCATTGCTCCAAATTTTCAGCTCAGCCAAGGTTTCTTTCGATTTTTTCATGAAGATTTCAACCGGGTTGCTACTATTCCAGCAGCACTGCTCCTTCCATTCATGCTTCACAATTGTCTTGCACTTCTCGTACGGGCTCCACATATCTTCATAATAGAGCCTAGGATACGTTCTCTTCAAGTAGCCCTTGCCCTGCCTTTCTCCAGCACTTCCATCATAATCGGGATGTGGTCCGAACTCCACGAAGTCAAATTCGAAGCTGCCTTTTCCTGATAAAAGCTTCCTCATTTTCTGTTGCACAAGAATCTATCGAGTTTCTCTTCGATTATGTGAGGCCAAACCTCCTATTTGACCAAGTGAAAGGGTATCCGCAACTTCCCAAATCCTTCAAATCACAGTCCCGCAATGCTCTCCTAAACTCATTCACCTCATTTACCCGTTTCTCCTTTCCTCTAATCTTCTCATTTGAGCTCAACACTTCATTAAAATCCCCAACACACAACCATGGTAATGAAGACAACTTTGCTAACCTTCTCAGCAGCTCCCAAGTGTGTTTTTTTTTTTTTATCGGATTCCAGATGTCCGTAAACGCCCATGCACCTCCAGTAGCTTCCATTTTCACTATGCACCACAGCATCAACATGGTGTTTACTGTAAGACTTGATATCAACTGTAACCTCTTCATTCCACAATAAAGCCAAACCACCCCCCAGACCCTCTCTATTAACTGCGAAGCAGTTTTGATACCTCAACCTTTTTGCTTTCTCTTGCATTTGCTTAACCTTCAATTTAGTTTCACAGAGGAACATAATTTCAGGCCTATGCTCACGCAAAAGTTGTTGGGCTTCTCGGAACGTTCGGTCATTTCCCAGCCCCCGAACGTTCCAGCTAACGATTTTCATGACTGTCGGCGGAGCTGTTTCCCAGCCACCGCCGATTTCATTTCCAGCATTCTCAAACTCCCCCTTGTCTTCCTTCTCCACATTTTCAAAACTGAGCCCCTCTATTGCCAAGGCTTTTCCAGACCGTTGGTTGCTCCCCATTTTTTGTGGGTTGTTCCCTTTGCACTTTTTTGGTTTTGGCCTTTCCCAGTTCATTGAACTACTCAACCTTTTTAATCCTATAACTTCTTCATTTGTTTCCATATTCCCTTCCATGTTGCGGGCTTGAAATTTCCACTTCTTTTTCTTGGGCTTTGATTTATCCATTTTGAGCTCGTTCTCTCCATTCTCCACTTCTGATTCCATTTGGTTTGAACACGTATACATGTTTAGCTTGTGGACCCCCTCTTCTATACTGCCTTTCCTTACATTTTCTTCCCGCTCCCCTTTTCCCGCTCTATCTAATCCCACATTTTGCATTTTTCTTGACTTTTTATGTTGGAGGTTCGCTTCCCACTCTTTTTCTTTTCCATCTATAGTTCCCGCCTCTTTGTCCATATCCCACAGCACTGCACCCCCCTCTGCTTGATTTTTACTGACATTACGGCTGGCCGCTGGCTCTGCAGTCTTTGTTGCCTCTTTCATTGATTGTTCCCCACTCCCCAATTAATCCCTACTCCTCGTTCCACTCAAACTCCCCATGCCCGAATCCCATTCGGGCCTATTGAGTCCGTATTCTGTTTCATGAACCCCTCCATTATGTTGGTCTTTCTCCTTCATATCATTTTCTCCAGCCCTTTTTATTGGATCTGAAGCATTTGGATGATTGTTTCTGATATCTGAATCCCATCTATCTTTCCTTCTACCCTGTTTCAATTTCTCAGTAATCGTGAGTGCTTTAAGCCATGGACCATACGGCATTTCATCCTTGGACTGAGATTTATAGTGGACACACTATTTGTATTGGTGACCTATCCGCCCGCAACAGAAGCAAAAATCCGGCAGTCTTTCCTACATGACCCGCATAGGAATGTCTTCCTCATCCTCCCTTTCTTGCTCTAGCTCAATTAATTTCTTCAAAGGCTTCGTGACATCCATAGAAATTCTCAACCTCAAAAATTGTCAAAAGCATTCCCCTGTTGTATCTGTTTCAATTTCTTCAACATTTCCAATGACACTCCTTAGCTCCAATGCCATCTCCTTTGACATACACATGATGGGGACATCGTGTATCTGCACCCAGAAAGATACGTGATTGAATTTCTGCTTCTTTACATCACCAATTCCCGCTGGTTCGGTGAGCACAATGAGTGCTCTGTCAAAATGCCAAGGGCACCCATTAATATGCTTCTTTTATCCGCCTCAGTTCCAAACTTAAACATGAACACATTATCACCTAGACCTTCTATCTTTACTTCGCGTGAGGTTCTCCATACCCTTTGCATAACAGACTTCAACCCCTCAATACTGACTCCCCTCGTATGCAGAACTTTCCCGATCAAACACCCCGCAACTATTTTTTCCCCTGTGGCCTTCATTTTACTCTTGAAAGAAACTCTTCCCTCCTCTTCATCACTCAACTTTATCGCTCTACATCTTCTGATTAGCTCCTCTGGGTCCATCCTCTCTACCACACATACTTGCAGGCTAGAAATGATTAGCTTGGAGCTTGGAGCCTTTAAGGAGCTGGCTTTTGAAAGAGAATTTCACCAACTACTCAACACTCTTCCACAGATTGACTGACCTAAATCCCATACATTATTAAGTAATGAAAGTGATAAAAACAATAGGAAGAAAACCCACCCACATCAGAGTGACTTAAAGGAGCCATGACGCCTCTATTTTTCCTCTCATCGTTCTAAGTTTTCAGAGAAAACTCATAAGGAGAGAGACAAGCCTTTAAACAAAACCAGTCAGCTTGGACGTGACATTTTAATTACATGCACACCAGAATCAGACGATGTTGTAGTACTCGAATTGCCTCGTTGATTCATGCAATTTATGGGCTTGAATATGAACAGAACCCAATTGGCTGATGGTGTCCATTGGGTGGCTCACAATGGGCTTAATAACAAAATGTAAGATTAAGCCCAAATTTTACGCTCATCAAACCCATTGCTAAGTATACACGTTGCACCGTCAAACTCAAAACATATAAGATTTGCTTATCGGAAATTTTCAACCACAATTAACCAATTAAGAGTTCCAAATTTATTTTGCATTTCATGCATCGACTTTGTTTGATGTTTGTAACTTGAGGTTGCTTTTTTTTTGTAATTTAAATTAATAAAAGCCAGGCCTTTTTTGCCAATACGGATCTGAAACTTCCAATTCTTGCATAGCATACAAAACGCCTTTTTGTATTCTTCTAAATTCGTATTCATAATTGTTTAATTTCGATTTGATCCAAAAAAAAAAAGATTCCTACAGTCAAATTCATCTTTAATACTACCTTCAAATTATTTCATATTGGCAGTGTGACAAGCATGGAGGCGGAAAGTGCTCAAAGATGCACTTTCCTAATTTTTATATTCTGAATTTCTTAATATATTTTACTCAATAGATAATGTAGTTAATCTATTTAATTTTTCAATTGACATAAACTAAAGAAGCACACAACTATGCTAAATTTTGAAAGATAACAATTTATGATCAATAGAATTATTTTTTTAAAAAATAAGAATAATAAATTAAAGAATGGACAAATAAGAACAAAAAAGTTAAAACCTGAAAATTAATTTGATATGAATTCATAAATTAAATTTGATGACTTGAGTCTTTGAGTAGAGGTGACCAGTGATCGTGGAAGGTAGAGAAAATAATTTTTTTTTTCTTATGCAGAAAGTAGAGAAAACCTTAATGTTAATTTTTTTTTTCTTTAGCACCAAAAAAGCTTTGAACAATGTTATTGTTTTTGGAGCAAAAAACTATTAATTGATAAGTCACAGGTTTAAAAGGAATATATAAGTTTTTAATGATAAGAATTTGGTAGTTAATTTAGGGAAAGATAATTGTAATGTAATAATACGTTAAGTAAAAAAATGTAAAATAATAATTGAGTTAGTTATAATTTTGAGATGCATTTTCATTTTCTTTTTAAATGAGTTCATCGTAGACACGAGACTTTCATTAGTAGAAGGACCTTATGCAGCCATTTAAGTTGCCTAGGAGAAGAATTAGTCTTAATATTCGATTGACTCAATTATTTTGTGTGTGATGAATTAAATCAAAAGTTGTCACACATCAAATGCTGTTATCGTTAATTACTCTTAGAAGGTTTCTAAGGAAAATTCAAAAGATATCATTGTTAGTTCATCAAAGTCTTAGACTTTTAAGGTGTATTATTACTTCAACAAGGACGAAGAATTATTACCGATAATATATACCCCATAATCGCATCCGCAAAAAGTCTCCAGCTAGCCTTGACTCTCAGAGCCTTCACACATTTTTTTTGTTTTTTTCCAAGTCAATGTGAAATAAGTCTTCTTAGAAAAACTCGACGTTCCCGTACTTTTTCGCCATTTGTAGGCCAATCAAGTGAAAAAAAAAAGTGAAAAATAAAAATCACATAAAAAAAATTCGTTTAAAAAAAGAAAAAAAAACAAGTTGTTGCATACAAGTAATTCAATCAGCAATTTTGTCTTTGACTCCATATTGGTTGGTGAAATATAACTGAAATGATACAACCCAAAATTTATTGCACCTTCTTGTTAAAGCTTTCATTATTCTTCAAATTCCATACGTCAATTTGTTTCGTGTAGAATCAAATAAACAAACGTGGAAGTTGAATAATGAACTTTTGAGTTATGACATTTCAGAAAATTGAACTTTTCATGGAAATAGAAGTGGTGATAATTTTCTTAATATACAATTTTTGTTTTGTTTTGACAGTTTCTGACAGCTTAGAAAATTTAAGAAATAAGATTAATTTGTTCTTAATTAGTTAAAGTAATCAACTAATTAATTAATTACCTACAAACTAAATTTATTTCCTAAAATCTTTTTAAATTAGTCGTCATCTCTTTTTCTTAAAGTGGAGAGTTCGAGTCTCCTTAATTTTTATGAGAATTTATCATGTCTAAATAAAATTTATCGAATTAATTGGCATAATATTATTCGACTAAGAACTACAAAAAGAGCTTCGATTCTTTCTATCACAATACCAGGATCATCAACTATGTTAGTTCGGCAGGAACTAATTTAAACTTTTTGTTTTTCTATTTACTGGGCCTAACTGGAATTCATATTTATAGTTATTAAACTACATATGTTGTCCATTTACATTTCTATAAAGGAAAAAAAGAAAAAAAAGAAGATAAAAAGATAATTGAGTTAACAGATTGAAGCATCATATATTTAAGGCTTTCTTTCAATTTTTTCTATATAAAAATTGATGGAAAATCCCTTTCGAAAACAAAAATTTATTGAAAATTCTTAGACTCGCTCAAACAATCTGTACTTGAAAAAAAAATTTGAAATAGACGAGTATATATAAGTTTAGATAATTAGTCACATACAACGTGATTTATAACTCATCATAAACTTTATGATGATCCTTCTAAAATAATAATTTTTCTCTTAAACGAAATTAAAAAATTACCCTTAAACAAAATATTTAGTGGCTTAACCAAACTCATTATGAAAAAGGAAAAAATAAAATTAAAGAAAAATGGGGCTTAGAAGTCAACATTCAACAGTCAAAATCTTCAATATTTATCGGTAATACACGTATAGCCTCGCCCTCTTAATTTCAAGGGAAAATGACAAACACACCCCCAACGTTTAGGTAAAGAGACAAAAATCCTCCTAATATTTAAAAAAAATATTTACACCCTAATTTATTTTAATTTTACCATTATACTATTTATAAAAAAATTATTAGATTATCCAATTTGTCTATAAATTATTAATAAAATTATAAATAGACAAATTGGATATTATAAAAAAATTAGTAAAATATACCCTCATTGCCCAATTCCTCTATTTAAATTTTTATCAATAACCAATTTTTTAAAAAGATAGCTATACACCTAAAAAAATTATAAATAAATTATAATTTAAAAAATAAAATTGGTTATTAATAACCAATTTTATTTAAACTTTAAATTTTTATATTTAACAATTCTCCACATGTCAATCATTTACACTTGTACATTTATAACCAATTTTCTATGTTATTTATAATGGTATTCATAACCAATTTTTTATAAATTATAATTTATTTATAATTTTTTTAAGTGTGTGGATGTCTTTTTTTAAAATTAGTTATTAATAAAAATTTAAATAGAAAAATGAGGAAATGAGGGTATAGTTATAATTTTCATAATAATATATAGATAAATTAAATAATCTAATAATTTTTTTATATGCTATAAAGGTATAATAATAAAATTATAATAAATTAGGGTGTAAATATCTTTTTTAAAATATTAAAAAAGTTTTATTCTTTTACTTAAACGTTTGATTGGGAATGTGTTTGTCCCTTTCCTTAATTTCAAAGACACAAGAAACAACTCACAGTCTCACATTATATATACAAATACACACGCACATATATCAACATTTACACTCCTCCCTTGTGTCCGGTGTCCATATCTCCAAATCTCAGCCACCGGTCACAGCTCCGCAGCTGAATCCACCATGAGCATCGGTGATGGCGACGACGATCACAAGAACCCTTATTCTCTCAACAGCAAGATCATGGTAACTGCCATTTTTTCACTATCAATCGTCATAGTTTTGGTCCTATTACTTCACATATACGCAAGGTGTGTGCTTCGTCGTCAAGCCAGACGCCGTTCAGTCATCCGCAGCCTTGACCTAGTCAACAACCGTGTGACTCACTCCACGGAGACACCACCACCACCCAGGACCGGCCTCGATCCGACTGTCATCGCCGCCTTGCCTATATTCGTTTACAAGCAAACGGACGGCGGCCAGGACGATGGTTTGGCAGCTGCAATAGAGTGTGCGGTTTGTTTGAGCAATCTTGAAAATGAAGAGATGGCTAGAGTCTTACCAAATTGCAACCACACGTTCCATGCAGAGTGCATTGACAAGTGGTTGGGGTCGCATTCCACGTGTCCCATTTGCCGCACCGGGGCTGAGCCACGGCCGCAGCCGGAATCCCGTGAGGGTCCGGTCAGTGTCGCACCCACGGCTCCCCCGTTATTGGTTTCTGCTGAAGGGACTTCTTCAAATAGTGGTAATAATAATGGGGTCGAAGCAAATTCGGCTAAAGTTACAGCAGGGTCCAGTTCAAGATTGAGTTCTTTTAGAAGAATACTTAATGGGGACTGGGACAGATCATCAAGGAGGCTTCAATTTGAGATTGCTGATTTAGAGAGACAGTGATTATATTTATGGGGTAAATTTACCACAATTTTTTTTTAAAACTTTTTTACTTTAGTACATTAAACATTATGTGGCAGTGTAGATACTGAACGATATGGGAAAAAAAGAAAAAGAAAAATGGGGCTCTTAATTAGAAACATTTTTGTATGATATTTTTTTTCCAAATTTTAATAAGGTTTTATATTGAACAAAATTATATTTTAATTTGTTCACTTGTCAAAAGAGGGCGTAATTTGGTGGTTGGTTACCTAAGTAGATGGTCGATGCTGATATTATAACGAGTATTAGGTGCAATGCATGTGAAGTTAAGGTTCCTAAAGCCATATATTTATCAGCCATTGACCTGGCCGATTTGTTAATTCTCTCATAATTCAACTCCTTTACATTCGTAGATTCAGACTGATACTGATCTCCATTAAAATATATATACAGAGAGAGAAAGAATCAAACTCACCTTGAAAATGTTTACATTTATTCGTAAGCGTAGGTTTGAGTTGTATTCACTTCAGCAATCTGTAAGATGAATCAAAAGATAAGAGATCCCAATTTCATTTTTCAAACCTAATAAAGTATCCACGATTAACATAACCATATTTTTCTTTTAATCAGTTGACCCTTGAACGTGAATTCACAAAGTATCTGCAAACCACGGGTAATTTCAAATGTCTTGCACCAGCCCCCAAACGACTTTTAGCAGCTAAACTAATTGGCAACAAGTACGAATCGGGTCAAGTTTTGACTTGAAAGATCTGAATATGGATTTTCATTTGAATTTGAGCACCCACTTGGCTACTTGTAAAACAAGACACTTCATCGTAATTGGAAATTTTGCAACTTTGAATTACATCATCAATGTCGGCCAACCATTTGGAATCATTTGACTCGATGGATTTTTTTTTTCTTTTTTCTTTTTTTCTAATTTCGTTTCGTTTTTCATGTGGATGCACACAATTGAGTTGTTAGCAGCCCAGATTTTCAATGTGCTCATACTTTTCCAACATCATTTTCGCTTTGTGTTAAAAAAAATATGCTTGTAATTAGGCTTTGTTTCAGAACTTTCAATGAACTACTTTTCTTGTTTAGAAATTTCTGGGAATCTTCCAATCTTAACAACTAGCGATGAAGAAAAGGTGTAGGCGCTGTTGCTGAAAGTGGCGCACGGCAAATAGTTGAACAGCACCGAGCACATAACTAGCTTTTGGCACCACTCACATCGGCAGATTTCTCTGTACGTAGTTGACATATTTGTCTTTGGAAAACATTTCTGTGCATAACACGCCTTACAATGAGTTCATCATGCATCACTTAATCACAAGTCTCTCGTTTATCTTCTCTTAAAATTATACAACAAAATTCAACATCAAGATCGTAAAACTACTGTCAAAATTTGCAAATCAGGTCATTCACAATTCATTTGACTAAGACCCCTTACAAAGTGATTAAAAAAAAACAGTTAAAATACAGCAAACCAAAAAAAAATGTTCAAAATTGACGACGACTTTCAGTGGAAAGACAATAATTATAATCTACTGTGATTTTGTCATTAACAATTGAACGTAAAACTACTGTCAAAATTTGCAAATCAGGTCATTCACAATTCATTTGACTAAGACCCCTTACAAAGTGTTTAAAAAAAAACAGTTAAAATACAGCAAACCAAAAAAAAATGTTCAAAATTGACGACGACTTTCAGTGGAAAGACTAATTATAATCTACTGTGATTTTGTCATTAACAATTGAACGTAACTAGTTGACTATAACACTATCAGAAAACATTCACTAGACTAACCCAATCAAATAATAACGACTGATCCTAAATGCCTAAATGTACATCTCAAAAATAAGGCCTTTGCCTTTTTTTCTTCAGCAGTTTCACTGAAATGATCATCACGCATAGGAAAATGATTCCGAACATTGATTCACTCAAAATGTATGTGTGATGACCATGAACAAATGAATGGTAATCAAGGGCCAAAACCATGTGAGAACAATTGGACTGCAGCCACTCAAACCTGCACTATCTGACCCCACTCCCACTGTTGTTGTCGATGAGTTTGAATCGCTCCCACTCCCATTCTTCCCTGATGAGCTGCACCATTCATTTCACATTTATCACAGTGTAATTTTGAACCCCCACTCCCAGCAGTTTCACTGAAATGATCATCACGCATAGGAAAATGATTCCGAACATTGATTCACTCAAAATGTATGTGTGATGACCATGAACAAATGAATGGTAATCAAGGGCCAAAACCATGTGAGAACAATTGGACTGCAGCCACTCAAACCTGCACTATCTGACCCCACTCCCACTGTTGTTGTCGATGAGTTTGAATCGCTCCCACTCCCATTCTTCCCTGATGAGCTGCACCATTCATTTCACATTTATCACAGTGTAATTTTGAACCCTCACAGGAAATATGTCATTTGCAAGAAAATGGTTTTAATGACATAGCAACCTCAATACACTATTAATTCTGCAGATTCTGTGCATTTTCTTTCATTTCCTATTGTCCACATAACTCAGTGAGTCATTATCAATCACAGAAGTTTTAAGTTATATTGAATGCGAGGTTAGATTTAGTTAATACACTTTTCATATGTTTCTAAACAAAGACCCATTTTACACTCTGTTAATACAAATATCAGAATGCAAGTTTCACTAATTTCTAATATAAGACCTCTCCCAAGGCTAAAACCAAGCTGGGCAACCATTCATTACAAAAGCCAAGACTGATTAGAGAGCAGGGATTACATAAACAACAAACTTCTATTTTGTAAAGCAAAGTGTTTCAGATAAGCATTTTTTCAAAGCTTTCAAATGGTCATAAAACGAAAGATAAAATGAACAATAATCTAAAACTATTAACAAAGCTCCTTCCTTCAGCAATAAGAAGCAAAATCCAGGGCAGTTCAATGGCAAGTTAAGCCATTTTTTTGTTCTATTTTGACACGAATAATTCAAAACATTCAAAAAAAAAATTTGCATTTGACACAAAGCTCATGCAAGTTTTTCAAGACCATTTCTAGGATCTAGGTTTCTCCAACCCCACACAGAGCTCAAATAATAATAGCTACAAATTAAGCAAATAAAGCAGCAAAGAAACAATGTTTTATGTGCTTTCGAAGCCATTACCTTGAGGGGAATTTGCAGGTGCCACGACCTGAGAAGAAGTAATGCAGCAAAAAGGTTATCATAGATTTTGATAAAAGGAATCAAACATAACTCGATAAAGGGTATATGATTTTCAGATCCAATTAAATAAATGAAAAAAAAATACTCACTTGGGTTTAAAGAAGTGACAGCAGCGTTGTTACCAAAGGAGCAGCTATCGTCAGTCATGCCATTCTTCAAGTAATAGTCATTGAAAGCATAAGAAGCCATTGTTTGAACATCATTCGGGTTATAACACGGCCCGCCTTGCTGGATCGGGCTGCAGTCAGCTCCCCCGGGCCCACATGCCCAGTCCAGCGCCCCCTGCAGCGCCGCATCGTCCGCGTTGTTCTTCGCCACGCACCACAGCTGCGTCGACACCGCCACTCCCCCGCCGCGGCCGCCGTTGCCGTTCTGGGCCTCAACAACTAACGAAACTGCATGAAAAATGATCGACAGAAATAGAAACAAACTGAAGTTGGGCAAAGACATGTTTTTTCGTTTTGCCTTTTTTTCAATTTAAGAGAGAAAGAAAGAGACAGTGAGTGTGATTCTGTTCGAGGTTGTTGTTTTAAAGAAAGAACTGAGAAGTGGATGGTGACCGTTGGATTTAATGGAGTTTTTGGTTTAATTGCTGCAAAAGTGACCGTTGTGTTTTTTGAGAAGAGCAAGAGATCTGGATTTTTGAGTTGTTGCTGCTACTAGTAACTGTGAAAGTACAGCAGGGTGAAGGCCACTTGTTCTAGTTGCTTCTTGTCGTTTTGTATCGCTTACTTATCTGGTTCCAACTTATACATATGATTCATTATTGGTCGTCTTGTCGGTTTTTATATTATTTTCAGGTATGAAAGCAACGCATGTCGCTTGATTCCTCCGTTTAATGCATCATTTGATCGAGACCGGGACCAATTGTAGCATCTTCATCTTGTTACTATGTATGCGTATATACATTCCATTACTATGTATGCGTATAGACATTATTTGGAAGTATTTAATAAACATTAATTATTATAATTTTAAATTATATTGATATAATTTTATCAAATTTAATTATATTTTTAATAATTTTATTAAAATTATTATTTAAAAATTATATTTACTACATATTATTAATTTTTATTTGATAGTTACAATTTTTTTTCACAACAATTATATTTTAAAAATTACAGCATCTCAATTTCAAATAAGGCCTAACAATAGTTGAATCGTGAAAGCGACAGTTCTTGTTGGAAGCTTGACCGACACGTGTGACCAGCCCTCTCCTCAACAATATTTGTTTTGGAAGACTCATATTTGAATATAGGTACAATAGATTATGTGCTAAATGATGTTACATTATCGTTTATTGACGAGGTACATGTTCATTGTGAGGTGAATGATGATTGATTGTTGATATTTGAGCTGCAAGAAGCAGTTTTACATTCTATAGTATCCAAGGATGATGCGGATTTCGCTATCAGCAGTGTGAATATTCCCCCTCAATTCACCATCCTTTCATAAAGAGTAGAGCTTTTCATCATGATTATATATACATGAAGTGAGGTTTCTTACTTCCTTTTAAACCATAATGGGTCTAGGCCTAGGACCCATTGAGAACATCGTCAAGAACATACAGCAACAGCAGCGAAATTGGGTAAAGCATGCAGGCCACCAAACACATCCAAAGTGGGAATGTGGTGCGGAAACTTGCAATCAGCCCCATCAAAATGCAAACCAGTAGAATTACCGACACTTCTGCTGAAAAGTTCCATGTCAAATGGCGAAAGTAAACAAGACTCAGGAAGACCGACAGTGAAAGAATGTTACTCATGGTCACCGATCCATATATCTGCAATACGTACCAAACTCTTACAAGTTGTTAGGTGCCAATAACATCATGGTAATTCAATAAGCAATCTGAGATTGACAAGTCATGCGAAGAAGATACAAACCGCGGAGTATGTTAACGATGAAGTTCTTGACCTCTTTCGGCTGGCAAATATTAGAGCAGACACAGCCTCGCTGGAAGTAGCAAAAGGCAGAATGATGAAGGCGACAAACAAAGAAGGAATGTTCGAAGCAGTTGAAAAGTTGTCGACGGCATCCACTAGAGGATCAGAGCACACAGCAGCAACAATGGTTCCCATAAGCAGCATCGACACTGCTTTGGAGGCCCTCCATTTGGGATTTTCAATAAGCTCCGCAACTTCATCGTTCTTGTCCCCCAGTAGGTCATACTCTGTCCTTGCTCGCTGCATTTCAACAATTCATTATATGTGATCATTGGTTGTTAAAATTCAGAACCCAGACTGGGGGTTAGCAACAAACCTCTTGAAAATCATTTATAAGTCTTGGTGTCCAGGAACCATCATCATGTCTTTTTATGGCAGAGTGCTTAAGCCTATTTAGCCATCTTGAGATTCCTACGATAAATTCATGCTCATCGATACATGAATCTTTTGATGTATCAAAGTCTTCCATTACTTTTTCAATAGCGTCATCAATGTTCATATCGATATCTTCAAATTGGATTCCTATAACCAGAGCTCTCAGCTCTTTCGCTGATAGGCATCCATCGGCATTCTCATCAATAATGTTAAATAACCTGTCAATAAAGTGGGGGAAAAGTGCAGTGAGAATCAGCAAGACTATTATTTTGTAAAGTGATGCACCGTTATAAATTCGTTGAAGTTATGCATGGCCAACTTTTGTATGACATCTATATTAGGCTCCCCATCATCTGTAAAGAGTCTTCCCAGTGAATGCATTTTGACCAGTTTCAATATTCCTGATATTAACTGCTTCTGCTTTGCGTATTCAATTCTTCTCTTTTGGATCCACGGCTGGAATACCTGCAGGAATATCCAAAGGTAATGTTCTGCAGGCCAAGCTTGGTCATGGAAGGAAATACATAGTTCAGCTGTTAGTAAATAAGATTTTGACGACCATTCATAATTATAGCTTTAGCTACCTGATAAATGCTGTAAGCAATCACTAGTGAAATGGAGACAATCAGTGAAAAGAGGACTGTTCCGCGACTAATAGAAGTTGTGTTGAGGACTTTTGGTAGCTGGACTATTATGAATGGAACAATAGATAAAACCATTATCCTTGCAGCATAGCAGGTCCAAACATCAGTGCTCACCCCAGATCCTACATGCATAAGAAAACATGCATTATGTCATTAACTGAACTGAAAGTAACTAGATCAGAAATTCATTAATGACACAAATGCCGTTATAGGAATTAAGTTACCAGTTAAACTGAATCTTTTTGTATCTTTTAAATCTACTGCAGTGGTACCCTCGATGTCACACTTGCCGACTAAGAGACAGGAACCCCATAATACTGTAAGAAGCATGACAGTTGATCCAGCTAACAAGCCCATTCCAACGGATACCTGATTTTGAGCTGTTTCTTTACTCCCAGATAGCCCGGATGCTATTGGATAATCAGAGAGTGAGAAGAAATAAGAAAATAAAAAATTAATGACAGGGCTACATAACTTGCAATTGAAGGAATCAGAGGACTCTCTACAACATGAAAAGACAGAGTAGTGCTATGTATATTGTTACTGCCCCGCAGAATTTTCATTTTCTACTCAAAGAACCCTATTTCTATTTGTACCTCAGAATCAATTTTTACAATCATAATTTTATATTAGAAGCTAATCACTTATCAATCGTCCAACAAACCCAAAGAAGGTGATTTTTTTATGAATTGCGCTCAATGAAAGCAAATTGAAAATGGAAATGTATTTGTCTGAAACCTTTAAGATTGTACTTGTTGAGGAAATTATTAAAAAAAAAAAAACCGACTCAGTCTCCAAGAAATCCTGACTATTGGATAATCTACAAACTAATGAACAAAGTTCTTGGTCTTGCTCACACGACAAGCAGCAATTCGACCTTGATTTGTAATATAAAATGTGACTTTTTTTTTTATAATTAAATTTTTGACGAAGTTCTTTTGCAATTGGAATCTTTTAGTACTATTTATTTCAACTTAAAGACAAGTTCCAAACGTAGAAGCAAGAGAAAAACGATGCAGGCTACTGAACCGGAAAGAAAACTTGTGCTGTAAGCAATTGTCTAATTGATTTTGGAAACGAACCAAACTGTTAGAAAATTCATTGGCTAAACATATTAATTAAGCAATCAGGATTGAGCTTTGGAGAGGGAGAGACAATGGTTAACGAAGCTCACCGAGGATGATTGCTGCATCAGGAACAGAGCTCAATACGGGCAAGAATAAGCCACCGATAATGCCGGGACCAATAATTTGCAACAAAATCTCACTTCCATTCGACAACAACTTGGCAGCCAAGAGCATCAAGTAACCGTACACAGCAATAAGAAAAACGTTGCCAAGCAAACTGGTGGTGCATGGCAAGAATCCATAAGTTTGCTCACACACATCAGATGGCGATATCAAATACTTGTTTTTCAATTGGGTTGAAGCCGGTTCCCGAACGTCGTGGGTTCCATCAGAGATGACTACAGTTGATAAGTTGGTGATAGGTCGAGCTCGAGTATGTGCAGGGCCGGATAGCACAAGAAAAAAGAAGGGCAACAGAAGAAATGCAGGCTTCTTTCCCATGTTTATATTGCTGGCTTAATTTTTTTATTAAGTTTTGCTGCCTAGATTTACATATATAGGTGTATGGCCTTTACACCGATGGTTCGTATCTATCATACTTGAGGCTGAAAGTTTTGCATATATAGTGAAAGAGAGGAGGAGTTAGATAAAGAGTAATGAAAGAAGAACCAATTTGAAATAAAATAACAGAGGATGAAGTTAACAAGTCTTTTTCTTTTTATTTATTTATTTTTTATGATGCAGGTGTTTAACAAGTAACAACAATTATACAGTAATGATCTGGTTTCACGCAAGCATCGTCAGCATAATATTCTCATCAATTTAATTGAGTACAGTAGAAGACTATAAGACAAGTGCAACAAGCAAGCTGATCCAGTAAGGGGAAAAAAAAAAGAATTGATATATATAGTATTTATAGGTTAGATTAGATTATATACAATTGGATTAGATTAGATTAGATTATATATAATGCTGACTTATGTTTGGTACCGTATCGCATTGGATTATGTTAAATTCAATTTACATGAAATTAAATAGTATTTACATTAATATTTGAATTTAAATATCAACTATTTATAGATATTTAACAAGAAATATTATAATCAATTAAAAATAAAACTAATAAGAAATATATATATATATTTATATATATTCAATTAGTTATTGGGTAGTCATAATTATAATAAAGAAATATAAATTATTTAAGTTATAGGTTATTTCAAATGAGATATATCATTTCATTAAATAAAATTATTCAAATAATAAATAAATTAATAACTTTTAAGTAAATCATGAATAAAAAATAAATTACTTAATTAAAAACAATAAATAAATAATTTTTAAGTTATAAATAAAATGGTTTAATAAATTATGGAACATATTATAAATGGAAAAATATTTTTTTGACATTATCTAGTCCTAAGTAAACCCACATAAAAATTAAGATTAGCAATCACATGAATTTAGGATTGAAATTTTAATTTAGTTCATCAATCCAATCCAAGTGAGCATGCCAAACATAGTATTAATATTTTGTCCCAATAATTAATCTAATTTTACACTTAATCCTACCTCCCAAACATAACCTTATAGAGTTATAGTTTAAAAACTTGGCAAATTAACTTTTCAAAATTAATTTTCACATTATGCGATTTCTCCTAAATCCTTGGCAATTATATAATATGCAATGAAGATTCCTCCTAGGCCAATTCATTTTCTTTTTTAAATTTTTTGTCACTCATTTTGAATTTATTTATATGGGGAATTAATTAATTTTTCTCGTACTACACTCATGCCGTGCACGCGTGAAGTAAATCCGAGTCTAGTCAAACGTTTTTTGACGTGGCAGGAGTTGAGAGGCTGGTTGGTCTGAGAGGAAGACGAAACGAAAGCAAGAGCCGAGACCTTTTGCTTTTACCTTGTTTCACAGTTTCAGTCCGCTTCCAGCCTATGACAAAACGACCACGCTTTGCGTCAACTTCATCGCTTTCTCTCTAGCAATGGCTACTGAATCCCCGGAAGATCAAAACCCAAACACTCCCTCACTGAACCCTAACATGAACCAGAACGAAGAGCCGCCGCAAGATCTCCCCCAACCGCCGCCATCACCGCCGAAGCAACAAGTGCAAGAAACCCCAACAGCGCCCGAAACCCTAAACCTAGAAATCCCAGATTCCCAAGATTCAAACCCGAAACAGCAAGAACAAGTCAAAGAAGATTTCTGTACGGAGATGTTTTCTCCCCCTCGCCACGTGCCCAGTGCCTTCTGCAATTCATTTTCACCGTCGAAGCAACAAGTGCAAGAAACCCCAACAGCGCCCGAAACCCTAACCCTAGAAATCCCAAATTCCCAAAATTCAAACCCGAAACAGCAAGAACAAGTCGAAGAAGATTTCTATACAGAGATGCTTTCTCCCCCTCGCCACGTGCCCAGTACCTTCAGTGTCACCTACACTCGCCGCGGCGCGAACCGCAAGCAGCTGAAAAGGCGCGCTTTGGTGGAGAAGAAGTCTTCGAAAAAGCTCAAAGCACTCAATCAAACCCTAAAGCCCGTTCCTTTTTCATCCTTAAAAAATACCCTTGATTTATCCCGCCACGAATCACTGTTAAAACGGCTAGGGTTATGGGATTTCGTGCATCTGGAGTTTGATACGAACATTCGCACGGATCTCATCGCCCAACTGATCGCAACGTACAACTCAAACTCGCGTTGCAGCTATGTTAACGGTGTGAGAATTGGTGTGAACCGTGCGGATTTGGCTCGTGCGTTGAATTTGCCTTCAAATTTGACTTCGAAAAAAGATAAGGGTAATGTCAATGTGAATGTTTCTGATGGGTCAGCAGAGACGACGGACTTGGAGGAGTCGATGGCTTTTGTACATGAGATAGTGTCAAATTGGATGCTTTTGCACGATGACATGTCGATTCTGCCTGATGAGGTGATGAGAGTGCTAAAATATATCAAAGAAAAGAGCTTTGAGAAAGTTGATTGGCCTACTTTGATTTGGAATATGATGGAGAAAGAATTGTTGGCTGGTCCAGAATTGAGGAATTGTTATTATGCGTCACATATGCAGTGTCTGATAAAGTCGCAAAAAAAGGAACTTTTGTTGAGCGAAGAGGTAAAAGAGGAGGTGGGAGAGGATGGTGATGGAGATGTGAAAATGTGTGATGGGCTTGAAGATATTAAAGGAAGTGACTTGGAGGAGCATAAGATTGAGTTGAGTCTTGGACAGGACAATGTTGTTGAACTGAAAGCAAGTGTTGAGAATAATTTGAATGAAAATGCTGGGAAAGAGGAAAAAGAGTTTGTTGGGGAGGGGGATGTAGTTGTTGTTGAAGGAAATAGAAATGAACAGCTCTTATTATTTGATGAGAAAAAAATTGGATTTGAGGGGGACAAAAAGGAAGAAGAAGAAAATGGCCAGTGGTTCTCTGATGATAAAAAAAATGTGGGTGAAAATGAGCTTCTTTTGAGGAGGTGTACGGTTGAAGGAATTGAGGAAATGGACCGTGAGGAGGAGGAAAAGAAGGGCATGGACTGTGATGAGGTGGAAAAGAAACAAGAGGTTGGAGAAGGAGAGGAAGAGGGAGGAGACCAAGAAGACGAGGAAGAGGAGATGGAGGAGGAGCAGCAGCAAGAGGAAGGAGGATTTAGTCCTCCTATGAGAGGCGAGACTTTAGAGATGGTAACCTCAGCTAATCTTATTCAAGGAATGGAAGCAGTGCAAGCTCCAACATATAGATCTGATGTGCACATTTGTGATGATGATTTACCAGCAGATTTTCTTTCATCTAGGGTTGGTACTCATACAATTCCAGGTGGTTCATCATCACATTTTGTGAATGGGGTTAAGAGAGAGATTCTTCATGATAATGACTTGTCTCATCACTCTATTAATGGCGGTAATAAGCGGATGAGGATTTCATGGGATAATAAGTCATCATCAGAGTTTTATATGTATATGGAGCAAATGCAACATCTGATGGAAAAGACTAGGATGCTTTATGAGGCAAAAGAA
The DNA here is from genome assembly GCA_029618585.1 of Citrus australasica. Classification (NCBI taxonomy): domain Eukaryota; kingdom Viridiplantae; phylum Streptophyta; class Magnoliopsida; order Sapindales; family Rutaceae; genus Citrus; species Citrus australasica. The sequence continues at coordinate 6,874,946 of JARCIV010000002.1, read as the reverse complement.
CAAGCTTGTGAGGAATCAAATGTGAATCAACAGTTTTTTCTTAATGAATTGCAGAAGCGGGAGGGCATTATTGAACAGTTGCAAAAGGCTAGGTATGAGGTGGAACAGAAAAGACAAGAGGAAGTTTATAGGCTTGAGCGTGAGCTCTTTTTGATGGGAAATATACTTGAGGGATACAGGAAGGCATTGAAGGAGACTCGCAAGGAATTTGATGAATATAGAGCACGCTGTCCGCTGCCTGATGAGCCACTCTACAAGGATGTTCCTGGCGGTGAAGGTTTAGTTTTGAGTGTTATGGAACTGGAAAAGCAGCGGTTGAAGCAAGAAGAAGAAGAGAGAATGAACCGTCTTCTGATTGAAAACAAACTTAAGGACATTGAAGGCGGGTGGATTGCTAAATTTGAAGCACATAAAGATAGGGTTCAGCAGATGTGTAACTGTTTGCTTGATCTTGAAAATGAAGTGAAATCTCTTAAGGAGTTGCTTGCAAAGCGAAAAGGCTCTGAAACTTTGGAATGTGCCCCAAATGAGTTATCTGTACCGTAAGTTTATGCTTTTCTGTTATTATTATGTTAATCAGGAAAAATGTTCTTTTTTATCTGCATCTTGATACAGATTTATGTATCTAGACCTGTAGTAAGTGTTGATATGTTAAGGCAGTGACAAAGACCGTGTTAGCTGACTGAAGTCGTTATTGTGTGTAGTCTAATTGTGGTTGCAACGAAGTGGATATTTTATCTGTGGCTTTTGCTGATAATTTGTTACTTGCTGATATATATGAGATATGCTACCTGCTCGTGCCCTGCTCCTAGCTCGTATGTTTTATTCGATAATATTTCTAAAAATTTTTGACACTGGTCAGTTGAACTAAATTCACATAACTTGAAACAATAAAATGGACTTGTGGTGTGGATAATGACTGATTTCCAATTTTTATTATTTAGCTGGAAAAAATCTTACCTTAACCGAGTTGACTTGGGTATATCCCTCTACATGAAATTATTGAACCTAAAACTGTTTTCTTGTATCTTGTATTAAAATGTTACCCATATTTTGTTTCCTCCCTGCTTTTCTGGCCTGCTGCATTCATTAATCCAATATGAAGTATGGTACATCATGCAGGAGGCTGTAACGTAGTTTCAATGTTACAAATTGAACCATATAAATTGGATTTGAAGAAAACCAGTTGAAGATTTGAAAGTTAGCTATGGCATAGCTAACAAGCTTGAAATGTCAGAATGTCCTTCAAAATGATTGATAACTGCCCTGTAAGTTGCTGTTGTTGATAAAATGTAGACGGAGAAAACTCTTACTTTTGTGTTGTCGAATTTCTGCAACCTTTTGTTCTGTGTGTTTGTTAGGTGGTGACTGAGATATTGTTATTTCACACATGGTTATCTCTTTGATAAATGTTTTTTTTTTCAATTACAAATATATGTGGGCCACTTCCCCTGATAATGCCTGAAACAGTATTGGCTAGTGAACAATTTTCAATTGTAAAAATTTTGCTGGTAACTTGTGTTAAATAGTTCAGATATGATTGATTCTAATTTAATTTACCTCAGTGCACGTTTGCATTATACGTTTCATCCACGGTTCTCTGTTCTGAGAGTTCCACTGCATCAGTTTCACAAAATACAAGATTGTCTCTCTGCTGTTTTCAAAATGTCGTCTCCTCCGAACATGAACAGGAAAGCTGGGCTTGCGAGGCAGGCACTGCAGATTGCAGTTGAGGTGATGAAATGAAGAGAGAATAGTGGTGGATGGAAACTATGTTTTCCTCTGTAGTAATAATTCAACATCTTTTCAGCCCAACACTCGGAGCAGAACACCAGTGCCTTGATAGAATATGCATGTTAGGTTAACGTTATAGTCATTTGTTGATAATTTGTTAATTGATTTGAAGTCGTAATCTTTCATCTACTAGATACTCACATTCACTGCAGCTCCGAGCTGTGCTTAGTGACTGCTGAACTTTTCACTGTCTAGTCATCTTTTGAGCGCGGAGAAGGGTGTATTGTATAAATCCGCTGTGGAATGCGCAAGCGCAGCTGGTGAGAAATTGCGAAGCAATTACCAGCGCTGCTCCAGCGGCTATATATATGCTGTAAGCAACGTTGATAAGTCTGACTTGGTCAAAACCTGCGTGGAAGATCGATGCGATCGAACAAAGCTGACTTAATTAGCAAAATAATAAATAATCTTCTTCAACAAAGACCTTCATTTGCTTGGTAGAGTGATCTATGTATTTATTTTTTTAATTAACTACTGAACTTGGATGAAATAAAAATTAATAAAAAACACTGGTTCTCTAAGTACAAGACTTTGAATTAGTCTTTAGTTCAGTCTTTCCAATTCCAACGACCAGGAGGACCTTAAGTATGTGGGCCATTTTGTTCAGCTATGACTACAAGGAAGGCATTGGCATTGGCATTGAAATAATTAAATATTTATTTATTTAATTTTAGCCAGGAGCAGAGCACCCTTAATCTCCAATCTTCACCACACATGAATTTCCTAACTTCCATAATTTCAACGTATAGAAGTACCAACAGCCCGGCAGGTTGCAACTCCACTGGTTGTGAATGTATTTTTTGCGTCTACACACTCTGGAATTCTAGTAATAACAAGGGTTAAGTGTATTAAAATTTTTAAAAAAACAATGATATTTTATTCAAGAATACAAGAAAATGATGACACCCAGTACTTATATTATATATATATATATATGAAACAAACTTAAAATATTCATATAAGTGAGGAAGAATTTATATATGGGTTGTCATTAGGCTAACTATTATTAAAAAAAGTCAAATCTTGCCTCATAAAGTAAACCAAAAGAATTATTTGTGGCAACCTAATTTGGGATCCGCCTATGTTGCAACAGTTGCAACATACAACAACTTTTGTTCTTTTGTAATTGATTACATTACATCACCTTATATTTTCTGCAAAATTCATTAGGAACTAAAAGTTACAAACTTTTATATATAAGTCCATTTTTAGAATAAAATGAAATTTGAAAATAATTTTAATTATTATTATTAATATCATTATTATTATTATATAAGATTATTGCTATTAAATTTTATTATTTTAATTATCATTGTTTATGATTATTACTGTCATTATTATTATTAAAATTTATTACTTTTATTATTTAAATTGTTATTATACCGTAATTAATTCATTATTATTCATATTTATCGTGTTATGATTAAAATTAATGTTATTATTAAAATATATTCACTTTTTTATTTTAATTATTATTAATTATTGTTGTTATTATTATTATTATTAATAATATTATTAAAACTTATTAATAATTTTTATTATTTTAATTATTATCATTATTAATATTATTATTTCAGTTAATTTTGTTGTTGTTGTTATTATTATTGTTGTTAAATTTTATTAATTTTTTGTTTTAATTAACATTATTGTCATAATTATTATTTTTAGTTTTATTATTGTTGTTGTTTTAATTTTAATATATACAAATAATATTAGGGACACAATTAACAAAATGCATTTTAATAACTTATAATAGTTTATTCCAATTATAAAATAAAGTAAACATATCAATGGGAATGTTGTTCATTCTGATTCCTTATTACGATTTTAGCTTATTTCAATTCTTATTTAATAAACGCACCATTAGAATGTGCTTAGAACATAGTATTGTATACTGTTATAATATTGTTCACATTAATTTATTACTTACCTATGTTTGGAAGTTTTAAAAGTTAGATTGTGGTCAATTATATAATTCAGTACAATGTCTTAAAATTTTGTCTTAATTGAAACGTTAAATATATTTAAATTATATTTTTATTTTTACTATAGTAATTATAATATTAAAAATATATTTTATTATAATATTATTTTATTATATCATATTATATTTATATATTAATAATTAATATATAAATAATAATTAAATATAATTTTTAATAAATTTACATAATGAGAGTAGATCTAGAAATGATAGTAATAATTAAAAAAATGAAATATTTATGAATTTGTGGAATAAATAAACGTATTTATCTTTTTGAAGTTAGGACGCAAACAAAAACTTTATTTTATATTTAACGAGTTGTGGCTCTTATAAACCAGTATTGAATCATGCATTGTAATTAAATAATATCAATAATAAAAGTCCTTTTAAATTTCCTACTTCTGATTCATATCATTTAACAACTAAGCCAATAAATAAAATAATAATAATTATATTTTTTCATGACATTTCAGAAAACAAGAGGGATTGCAATGAAAATAACCTAAATAAATACACTCTTCCGTTTGGATTTGCTTTTACCATTCTTGTCTTAGATCCAATGGTTAAATTATAAAAAGATAAAAGAAGTGGTATATTGCAACTGTTGCAAAATAGGCGGACCCCCTAATTTGAGACTTGTTTGATAGCATTTTCCAAAATAAATTTCATGAGAATAAAGGTAATGGCAGTATGTTACAACATTTTGTTACTTGGAAAACGAAGAGTTTTTGTGTTGTTCCTGAAATCTAGTTTTCTTGAATATTTTTTCCTCCCCAGTTTATCGAAAAAAGAGTTTCCTTCTCCAAATCTATTTTCATGAATCAAATAAGCAGTATAAATTATTATTATTAGAGTCGGACTATCAGCATTCAGCACTAAGATCTTATTGAAATCCCTTTTAAAATTATATCCCATTCAATGCCACAAGTATCCTTTTTTTCTCCTAAATAAACACTCTTTTCATTTATCAATTTTTCAGTTTTTAATAATTTTCTCACTCTTTCATCATTAATATTTGTATTCCGCTCTTCAAACTTTCTTTATTATTGAATTTCTAAAGAAAAAATCTAAAAGAAAAAGTAAGTAGAACATTATACCTAAAAAGTAATAAATATTTTATGGGTCTAATACAATTCTATCCTACCTATAAATTTTGGATTCAGTAATTGGTTTGAAAATCCTTAAAAAATTATTTGCAATGGAATAAATTTTTATTTAATTTATTTTTTTTTCGCTATGTTGTATCTTAATTAAGTTGTTATATTTATTACAAGAATTTTGTTTTGACTTAGGATTACTTCTTAAATTCAGATTATTTTAATGATAATAAAAAAATTATATTGTGCAAGGAAAATAAAATTGAAGAGAGAAAGAAAATATAAATGGCTTAATTCTATTTATATTCATTCTTAAATGTAATTGTAATATATCAAGGGTTTTATAAGATTAATGAAGGGGTGCTAATAGTCTAACTTTTATTATTATTAATAATATTAAAATATATTTCTAAGAAGCATAAAAAGATAAAAATACAAACACTATTTTATCCTTGCTTGAATAAAAAAGTATGAGTAGAGTACTGTTATTATATACAGTCAATTAGGTATGTATGTTACGCTACTATGTAGTGTGTAATAAAGAAATAATTTAGTTGACTCATACGAAATTACCAACCGTCCTTCCGGTGTCTTATTAAAACTGAAAATGAAAATCATATTGAGGATTTGAAGTCATTCTTTTTCGTTTATGTAGTGTATAAATAATTATAGACTAGTCCTTTTCTCGCCAAAAACGGTGGAGGGTCAAGCTAATTGATATATATTTCTACAGTCCTTTCAAAATTATATACGACAATTAATCCGCTCCAAATTAAGAAGATGGACGAAATATTTTCTGCTTTCCATTTTCTCTCGCTCTTTTTGATCGTCCTTCTCATAATTTCATCAAACGGAATATTTTCGAATGCGGATGATTATGATGATCACCAACGTAAAGAGTTCGGTTTAGGCGGCTCAGTAGATGACTACCCTCGCGTTGGCAAAGAAGAAAAAGTTGCCATGAATATGGCCAAGGAACATCTTTTTGCTCGCGACATCGGTCACCGGCCAATTCTTCCTGTCCAGAGCTCTCATGGAGATTCTACTCAGGCGGCTTCTTCTGGTGAGAGCTAGTTTATGTAACATAAAATACCATAATTCTAAGACGGCATCGAATTATGGACACAGCGCAAATCCGCACATCACAACTTGCTTACGTCCCCTAACAAACATATATACCAAAAAAGTTTTCCAATCCCGAAATCCGGATTTTATTAAAGTTAAGGACGTGTTTTATAACGTTGTAAAACATTGAAAATGAAGTTTACAATGTTAAAAGCATGTCTCAAATTTTAATAAATTTTGGAATTCACAACGACAGAGACGAAAAACATATTCATCTTTATGGGCGAGTGAGTACACGCCAAGCTTAATTTCATTGGAGTGTTGTGCGATGCACAACTCTGCTTCTTCCAATGAGAGCTTGATACACGTGTAATTGCACACACACGAGCACCTAATCACACTCCTCTCTCTCTCTCTTTTTATATATATATATATAATGTTTCAATTTAAAATTTTAAAGTACGGAAAACAATTTAAGCATTTTAAGTTTTAAATCCCACAGTTTTAAAGGTTTCTTAGATTTTTTCCGCACTTTTAGATTTCGGACCAGAAAACTACTAAACATACTTAGTTGGTCTAGGATTCATAACTTTATAAAAATTCAAAAAAATTATTATACCATATGATGTAACATTTAATGATAAATATTAAAAGTTAAATTAACATTTAATGATAGTTATTTGTCTACTATTAAATTTTTAATGATCAAGATTTTTGCAATATTTCAAGTGAAAATTTTAATTTACAATATCAAAATTTTACAAATAAATGTAATTTTTCTCTAATACAAACATTTTATTTTATAAATTGTGGACTCACATTTGCAACTCACGAGGCCCTTTATGTTAAGAGCACTTTAAAAGTCAATCCGCAGTTCCGCACTTTATAAAATGTTGACTTCTACACCTTAAAATGATTAAATATATGCAAGATGGTGATGACTGACACAAGAAGATTGACCAGGGGACCGATGGAGTGCTGCTCGTAGAGTCTTGGCAGAAGCTGAAACTCCGGCAGAAAAACGTCTAAAAATAGCAGTTCCTGGAGGGAATTCACATCCGGAGTTTGTGAATGTGACATCTGGTCCTGATGGTAAGCTAATAAATGTTACTGGGTTTTCCATTCAGGTATTCAATGCTGCAGTTCAGGAATTATCAGACCCGTTTCCGCGGTTTGATTTTCATTTATTTGAAGGCAGCTATAATTCTCTGGTCGAGCAACTCCCTGAAAAGGTACTGATTTCTTGACTACATCTGTATCCAGATGAGATAATTCTTTCTCTTTGATTTTTTTTTTTTTTAGCATGATGGTTGACTTAGTAACCTGCCTTCTCGTAGAAATTTAACGCAGTAGTAGGAGACACGGCTATACTAGCTAATCGCAGCAAATTTGCTGTATTTTCACAACCCTATGCGGAGCCAGGTGTCCAGATGGTTGTATATGTCAAACCTAGGATTGCAGAGGGAGCTTGGCTGTTCAAGAAACCATTCAGTACTTGGATGTGGGCCGCAACAGGAGCCATTGTTTTGTATAACGGCTTTGTTGTGTGGTTAATTGAAAGGAAACACCATCCTGAATTCACCCGTGGCACTAAATTGAACCAAGTTGGCTCAGTGATTTCATTATCCTTCACAACTTTGTTCTCACAACATGGTACTATTTGTATGGACCTTTTCACTCCAATTTAATCAATCCATGAGTTTGCGCATGTGTTTGCGGAAGATAACTTTATTCTTTTCTTGGTTGTATTTATACGTAGGAGCAAAATTGCATAGCAATTTGTCGCGGATGACAATGATAGTGTGGCTATTCGTGGCATTAATTATAACCTCCAGTTATACCGCTAGTCTAACATCTTTACTTGCCCATCGACGACTTATTCCGATACCTGATGTCGAGACATTAAAGCGGAATGGGGACAAAGTGGGGTGTGATGGAAACTCCTTTGTGTTGCAGTATCTGGTCACTGTCTTACATTTCGACCCAAAAAACATTGAGCCAATATTTTCAGAAAATCGTTATCGTCAAGCTCTTACGAGTGGAGAAATTGCTGCTGCTTTTCTTGAGGTTCCATATGTTAAATTATTTTTAGCAAAAAATTGTAAAAATTTCACTACAGGACCAACGTACTCTGTTGGGGGCTTTGGATTTGTAAGTAACCTCTCTAAAGATCGTCCTTTTTTATCAAGTTTTATTATTTTATATGTTGAGGAGATCAGGATTGCAGATTGCTTCAAATAGTCATATGTTTTATGTTTCAGGCTTTTCCGAAAGATTCTCCCTATCTTCCTGACTTCTCCCAAGCAATTCTTCAATTATCCGAAGAGGGTAAATTGCGAAAATTGGAGGAATCTATGCTCTCCCCCTACAACTGCTCAGCTAAGGAAAATAATGAAGACCTTGACAGTCTCGGACTACGTAGCTTCCAGGGTCTCTTTTTCATTACTGTGGCAACATCCACAATCGCTTTATTTTTCTTCATTTGCCGCCACGTTCACCGGAAGCTTTGGTGTTGTTGGCCACATATCGTTCAACCAAAACCACCCAACAATCATGTAGATGATATCAACTTGCACAAAGCCCATGAAGATGAACAGTCGTCACCTAGCCAGTCCCGTACACATGAACATTGGCTATCTGCTTGGGAAATGGAAAATCGTGGCCTATGGCCCTGATTGTGAGTACAGTTGTGTACGCCAAAGTGCGCTAGCTTGTGTATGGAAACTTAAGAGTAGTGACAAGGTTATGAATAATAAAAATTAAAAATGTAGAATGAAAAATGTTTTAGAAGCATAATGATAATTCATGTATACGTCACAGTTTTATCAACCTCACAGTTTCTAACTGTTATGTCCTATACTTAGCTTTGAAATACATGAACTAAATGTTTGGTAATACTCACATTTTAATTGACAGCTAATGCTGATTAACCACCAATCTGCTTGTAAATGACAACTAGTGATTCAATTTTAAAATCCAAGAAATATTGCTAGGTAAATAAATAAAACCAATTATGTCAAATTGGAAAATTATCATCCTGAATCCTTTATAACCTAATTAAGATGAGACCTTCAACTTTTGGAAATGATCCAGTAATCCTCTATCGTCTTCAAGATCCCAAAGTTCAAAGCATATGTAATGTAGTGAAAGTTTAATGTTATAATATTTTGTTGATTCTCGATAATATGAAAATAAAGGAACGGTCTAAATTTACATTGATTCGATAGAATGCCGTGAATATATAGGTTAAAACTCATTTATTCTGTAGAATAAAAGAATTAACTAAACTCAAAAATTCACACAGAGCTTTAAAAATTGGATAATAGACTAATATTACTGAACTCAAATTTGTCTTCAAAGGCTATGGAAGATGGCTATTTATACAAGTAGGAATTATTCCAAACCATAAAGAAAAAGGAAAACAAATTCCCAACTTGTAGACAATAAGGAAATGAATTCAGATATGATAAGGAATCCTAATTTGCATTGTTCGGCATCTGCTAAACACACTATTACACTCAAGTTAGCATTTCGTTTATGAAATGCTCCGAATGAGCATTATATTCTTGCTCCTTTGAAGATCCCATTTAGCAACTTTCCTAAGTTCGATGTCAATGAATGAGAGAACTCCCCCTTTTCTATATCTGGACCATAAAACAGATTTTGGAAAATGGATCGTACTGCATGAAAGGGCAAATAACTCAGTAGGTAAACAGAACAACTTAGTTACTCAAAATAGTAGACTTTGAACCACTCTTGCGTTAAGTCTTTTCTGATCCCAAGTGCTTTTATCATAAGCCGTGTTTTTATAATGTTTTACTTACAAACATAACAAATGAACAGCCAGCGCAGGAAGATGGGAAGATGACGAATTTTGAATATATTATAATGATTTTATTACTTGACTAGTGAAAAAATAGTTTAGTTGACTGCTAAAAAACTGCCAAATCTGGTTTGTTATTTAAATTGAAAGCAAACTCAGATTTTTGGTATTAATTAATTTGATGCCCTAAATAGACGAGGGAGGCATCCAAAATTCCATAAAGAGAGGAAGTTGCAAAAGACGGGATCATCAATTGACGTTTTTTTTCAAGTCACTTATAAAACCAAGCAAATTATATTTTTTGGGAGTGAATTTGAGTTTGAAGATCAACCATCCAGCATGAATTTTTTATTTTTTTGGGAGTGAATTGTTTCAAATTATAGTTTTTACCCTTAATTAAAGAATTATGATTTTTAATTATAAAGTGAATAAAAAATAAATAAACTATTTATTTTATTATTAATTTTAATCATATAAGTTAACAATAATTATTAATATTCTTAATTATGTAAATCACAAATTTTTTTATTAATTTTAATTTTATTTATGTAAATTAAAAATTATTGATAAGAGCATAACAAATTAAACATTGTGATCAATAATATAGTACAAAATTAACATTTTCTTAGAATAAACTATTTATTATTATTAATTATTAATATTCATAAATATAATACTATTAAAATTAAATAAATATAATAATTATATTTAAAGAAAATATGATATTATTATTTTTAAATAAATGTAATATTACTTTTTTTAATAAATATAATTAAATATTATATTTAATTATATTTAATAAGCATATAAACACTGAAGTGTGAGAATGTAACTTCAATAAGTAAACAAACTTTAAATGCAGTTAAAACTAGGGTTGGCAAAACCCGGATCCAGATGTAAGTTTCTAAATCCGGATCCGTAAAAATTAAAATTCAATAATTTAATATAATTTAAAATTTCAATAATTTACATAATAATATCAAATAAAATCTAATCATAATTCAACAATTAATAATTCAACATGAATAACATACAATAATCTCATAAATCTACAAATAAAATTTTATTTTTTATTTTTTATTTCATTTTTAATATTTATGTTTAATTTAATTTTAAATTTTAAATAAAATTCAATAATTTACCTAATCATATCAAATAAAATTCAATCATAATCCAAAATTAATAATTCAACATGAATAAGATACAACAAAATCATAAATCCACAAATAAATTTTAATTTTTAATTTTTAATATATATTTTTAATTGAAAATAAAATTCAATAATTTACCTAATAATATCAAATAAAATTCAATCATAATCCAACAACTAATAAGTCAACATGAATAATTTACAACAACATCATAAATCCACAAATAAAATTTATTTTTTAATTTTTCATGTAATTTTTAATATATATTTTTAATTTAATTTTTAATCTAAAATAAAATTTATCCGGATCCGGATATCCGATTTTCCGGATGCACTTGCATCCGAATCCGGATCTGGAACCGTCCTGATCCTGATTCAGGATCCTAAATTTTCATATCCGAATCCGCATCCGTATTCGGATGTATTTGACATCCCTAGTTAAAACTCTCGTCAAGAAGCGTCATGCAAGCGTGATTGTGGGCTTGGGAACATGGCAAGAAGCTGAACCAGCAGCCAGCCTTGGAAACAAATCTCAGGTCCCGATTCTTTCTCTGGCAAATGAAGTTCCATCCTGGGCCTGTCCGCATTGGCCTTTTCTGGTTAATGCAGCTCGCAACCAATTTGCTCAAATGAAAGCTGTGGCAGCAATAATAGGCAGCTGGCAATGGAGAAAAGTTAACATCATCGATGAAGATACCAATTCAGCTGTCAATAGTATCACTCCATATCTCATCGATGCTCTTCAGGAAGTCGAGACAGAGATTAATGCGCTCGCCCACTCACTCCCTTTCCTCAATACTATTCTTCATCCGAAAAATTGAAGAATCTTAAAAAAGGACAATGTAAAGCATTATACTTCTTCAACATTGGCAAAAAATATTTTCAAGAATGCAAGGAAATATTAGAATGATGGAAAAGGAATTCGTTTGGATCACCACCATTTCCGTTACAAATGCGATCGACTCTCTTAATGAATCAGTGGTTCACTCAATGCAAGGTGCCTTAGGAATCAAGAGCTACTACTCTCATTCTAGGAAACAGTTCAAAGACTTTCGTTCAAGATTCCGAGTTACGTTTCATAAACAATATCCGAAGGAAAAATATAGAGAACCAGGGATTTTCGCCTTGCAGGCGTATGATGCTGTGCGGGCTGTAGCTCTTGGCGTGAAAGGTGAATCAGATTGGCAACACTTTCCAAATTTACCAAATGATGCTCACATGTTTTCTCTTAGCGGCAAACGTTGCTGAACAGGATCTTGAAAAGTAAATTTGAAGGCTTAAGAGGTGCATTAAATTTTAAATATGGAATGTTGACTCTGCTCACATTTACCGATAGTTAATGTAACCGGGAAAAGTTATAAAGAAATTGGCTACTGGACAGAAGGGTTAGGATTTTCAGAAGGCATTGCCAAGGGTAGTATCTATAACAAGTCCATAAAAATTCTGGGACAAATTCTTTGCCCAGGAGGTTCCTAGACAGCTCCTAGAGGGTGGGTACTGGCAGCAAATGCAAATCCTCTAAGAGTAGGAGTTCCAATGGGGAATTCGCATGCAGAATTTGTGAATGTGAGATTTCATCCTGGTGCTGAGCCAAATATTACTGGTTTCTCCATTGATGTCCTCAAAGCTATTGCTGATCGTTTACCAACTTGCCTTATGAGTTCATCCCCTTTCAAGGCACCTATGATTCTCCAGTAAATTAGCTTCAACTTGAGGTATTTATATTATACATACACATGTAATCCTGTATTTCACTTGTAAATTAGAAATTTGTTTTTGACATTTACTGACTTGGTACTCTGTAATTTCTGAAGAATTTTGATGCAGTTGTTGGAGATACGGCTATAGTGGCCAATCATAGTCGATACGCAGAGTTCTCGTAACCATACGCTGCCCCTGGTGTGCAATTGTTGGTGCCCGTAAAACTTAGGCGACCAGAGAGAGCTTGGTTGTTCAAGAAGCCATTCACGTCTCCCCTGTGGGCCGCAAGAGGTTCCATTGTCTTGTATAATGGTTTTGTAGTTTGGCTGATCGAGCGGAAAAATAATGAACACTTGAGGAAGGGTTCTATATTGAACCAAGCAGAACCATGGTTTCTTTTGCCTTCACAACACTGTTCTCACTACAAGGTAATTTCTTCTACTTACCATATATCAAGGCATATAATGTTAAAACTTGATTTTAATACCAAAATTGGGTCCCTACCTATAAACTTAAACTCACGCCGACGGTCACCTGGATCACTTGAGTGAGTTTGTTAAGACTTAATCCTATCGTTAAATTTTTGGGTTTATCAGTTTCTTGAACAGACATCTAGATTCATGAATTATTGAAAAAACTGAAGATGAATAATTCTGTTCCATTCTCTCCAGGAGAGAAACTGCATAGCAATTTGTCTCGGATGACAATGGTGGTATGGTTATTTGCGGCATTAGTAAGGTTATACCGCTAGCTTAACATCCTTGCTCACCATTCGAGCCCGGATCCAGCAACTGTCTTTATATTGAGATGCTAAGGCGGATAGGAGCCAAAGTTGGGTATGATGGGAACATTCGTTGTCAAATATTTAGAGGTCCTAGAGTCCCAGCCTCACAATGTCAAGAAAATATTTTCAGAAATTGATTATCCTGAAGCTCTGCTGAGAGGAGATACAGCTGCAGCATTTCATGAAGTTCCTTATGTTGAAGTATTCCTAGCCAAATATTGCAATGGTTTCATTACAGGGCAAATATTTAAAGTTGGGAATTTGGATTTGTAACTTCTTCTCTGTACAAGTAAAAACATATATGTAGGAGAATATAAACTAATGATTGCAAGTTTTATGTTTCAGGTTTTTCCGAGGAATTCTCCCTATTTTCCTGACATATCTCAGGCGGTTCTAGAAATTTCTGGAAAAGGAAAATTGCTGCAGCCGGAGAATTCTATGAAGTTCACATATACGTGCTCAGTTTTGGGGATGATGAGAAAACTGACAGTCTGGGATTGAATAGTTTTGGAGGTCTATTTTTGATAACTTTAGGAACCTCCACAATTGCTCTTGTTTATCTTCATTGCCCGCTCTATGTTTACCAGAACCCACTATATGTTTACCAGAACCATTTATGTTTGTAATATTAACTCTAGTGAGGAGGTTAAAACTTAAAAAGGAAATAGAGTGTGAATTGTGAAGCAAAATGTTAAATCTGTAAACATTTTCTTTGGCTGGAAGTTGATTCTTCACTCTTAATTGTCGTGGCAGAGCCATTGAGGGACAAGGGGTTGGTCCAAAAATCTGAAATGACATTTTCTATTTAGTTAGTTAAAATAATAAAACTGTTAGGTTAATTAAATACATAAGTTTAAGTTCAATTATTTTGAAATCACATAAAAATATAATTAGTTTATGGTTTATTAGTTGAGTTGCTTTATTAGATGTCTAAAACAAAATTGAATCCTTTAAAATAAGGTCTAAGATCTAATTTGAAACTTGATATGATTTAGAAATCCATTAAAAAGCAAATCTTTACGATTTGATTGCATTCTTTAAACTTTCATTCTCAAAACATATAAAAAAATTACTAATAAGATTATAAAAACAATAAAGTAAGATTGTAATTTTTTCTTTTTTCAATGGATCATAAATTTTGTCCCTACTGTTTTTCTAATATACCACTGATCGTTGGTTAATTAACATCCAAAACATGTTGCAAATATTATTTCACTAAAACTTAAGCTAAAGACGAACACAACAACCATGATCAGGCTTAAATCACAAATTAATACCTTTTTAGAATCAATCTTTCATCATGGTTTTGAAATTTGAACAGAGAACAATCCAAACAAGCTCTCACAATTAAGAATGAACTATTTACAATTAGGAATAAATATTTACATTTCTTTTTCCTCTTGACTGAAATAATTTGGCAAATAAACACCATTACAAACCAAAAGAAAAAGCCGCTGAAAAGGACAGCAATTCTGACATCAACCACCTGCCTACATCCTTCCTTTCATACTTCCCAATACAGACCCAGACCCAGTACCCTTTTTCCCTCCAATAGCTACCACTTACCACAACAACAACAACAACAACAGAAAAATAAAATTAGAGAAAGAAATAATGAAGTTATAAAATCCCTCCTCCCCTAATTAATCAGTTAAAGCAAATAACAAATAAGAATATTTTTACATTCCTTGAAATCACAGAGTCACAGTTGCATTTCCTTTTCTTTCTTTCCAGGAAACCAAAATGTAATCTTGAGTGGTCCCAATGAATTTGAAGCGCATCACATCATGTCAGCGAGAACAGATGGCATCAGATCTACAGAGTCACACAACACAAGAGCCAATTTCATATCCTAAATTTGGACTCACATATCCCCCATTAAATTCGGTAATTAATGTGTCAAACAGTCGAAATTTACAATAGCATACAATTATATATGCAAAGCAAGCAAGCAAGCAAGCAGCTTGAAAATCTCTTCACTCGCAAATAATCCTTAATCATGCTTTAAAACAACTAAATGGGAGATGGAATCCTGAAATGGGATTTGATCAAACATTGAGAAGCTGCTCTTTTTCCACTGAAACTCTGACTTCAGCTGCTTGTGTTGGTGCTGGTGAGGCTCCATTTTCCATCTTTTTGAGGTTTTGTTGGTGATGCACTTGCCTCAATCTCAGTATTTCTCTCTTCAGGGCTTCTTGATGAGCTGCAAATTTTTTTAGCAAAGCAGCAACGCGTATTAATTAAAAGGCATAGCTAGCCAGCTAACTCATAAATCACCATAATTATCTGACACTAGCACATGCTACCACATAAATTATAGATGTGCCTACATATACCTCTATGAAAAAGTTACCTAACCCAACAACGCTCTCCTAATTAAGAGACTTCAACATGGCTCAATTAAGAAAATTAGGTTTCTAAAACATCCCTGATACTAATAGAATGGGAGATTATGGAAGTAACGTTCATAATTAATTGAAGTAATTAAGCACTCACCATCTTTGAATATTTTGTCTTGGGCCAATGCAGCGATTCTTTGCTTAAGAGCACTGTTGTCGACATTCAGAAGCAACCTTTGGTGATCCAGAAATGCGACACGTGGCGACAAAACTGAGACTTCAGCCTTCGTTTTACATCAAAATCACACACAATTAATAACACGGATCATGCAATAACCATAATTTTATAAAAGAAAAATAATTAAGCAAATTAACCAATTACGCACATACCTGTAATGAAGTAACACTTCGTTCAAGCTCCGATATGTATTGTAGTTTCCTCACTCGTGATCTTTGCGCTGACTGCCTATTCGCCAAGATTCTTTAAAGACAAGCAAATGTAAATATAATTAACAATAATACATATTTTCATAATGATTCTTTTTTTTTTAAAAAAAAAGATAACTCAAATTATTAGGATGAGTTTTAATTGAGTTACCTCTTCACCCTCTTGGGATCAACTATCCGATCAGAAGAATTATTTGCTGCCGCGGTGCCGTGTGGTGGGCCTTGAGCTTCAGTTTTGCACCGGCTTTGCACTTCGTCGGACTCATTCCTCACCGTCTGCTGTTTCTGATCAGACGGTGCATCTTTCTCGTCATTGATGCTATTATGATCAGACGGTGTAGAAGGGTTAGAGGAAGACAATGTGGGAGGCACAGTAGCATTAGGCAAATCATCGGTGAACATAGACATAAACTGCTCATCATCGAACTTATCAAACTCGTGATGATTACTGTTAGTAATATTCCCCGACCCCGACCCAGGAGCCGCACCCGCCCCACGGCACTCGTCCAGCATTGGCGCCTCAAGGTACGTTATCGAGTCGCTGACCGACCGCCGGTGAGTCCCCCTTCTCGCCGATGAGAAGTCGAGAAACTCGTCCACCCATGAAGGGTTGTGGACGTTGGAACTGTTATTGATGTTATTATTCGCCATTGACGATGGTACCTTGTGGTGAAAAAAATCCGGCCAAGCAGGTGTCATGGTCGGAATCTTCGGAGGCAATTGTGCCATATGACACAACCCACAGAGGACGAACAAGAACGGGAACAAACGTGTAACACGCAGGAACGGCACACGACCTGGAAAAAAACACAAACACAGAGACACAGGAAGAAACTACACCAAATGAGTTTCTCTAGCGGCAAAGGTTCGAGTTATATAACGACAACGTGATTGAGGGGTTTTAATTAAGCTTAAAGTTCTGAGGTGTGAGAAAGAAAAGAGAAAAAAAAAAGAAAAAAAAAATGAAATGTTCTTTTTAATCTTTTCTTCCTCGCAAATGTGGGAGCAAAGGGGGTCACATGGGAGGGGTTAAGATAGGACAGCTATGTAACAGCTGTTTGAGGAAGTTGGGGTCTAAACGGTATAACTGGAAAGTCGCCCCCAGTAGTTTATTAACCATGAGGAATCTGCAACCCACGTGCCCTTGTGACCGTCTCTTTAGTGCTCCTTGCTTATTATAAGCTTTGTCTCATTATTTTACTACCCCTCCCCAGACATTCCCATGTGTTCACCGCCCCTTTTACGTCTCTGCATCGCCAGCTTCTGACCATCTGATTCACCTGTCAATGCCGGTCAACTTTCGTGATGAAGATCAGATGGGTCGTTCCTGAGCGTTCAGACAATCATGGAACTTACCTCGCTCAGTTAGTTGCAACTAAACCTGTAATTTTAAGTAAAGTTTCAGTTCTCCACTTACCACGAGATAAAGATATTTGTGTTATGGATTGACTAGAAGCCTGTAACTGATTTCGCGTTTAAACCTAATGCTGATTTCGCTTTTACTGGTACTTTTACTCAGTAAAAAACGTGTTTTTGAAAATAATTTCTACAATATCCGGACACACATTACGAAATAATGCTGATGGAGGTATAAATTTTTTATATAAATTAATACTACATGCATGATTGTATGGTTTAGATTGAAACACCTCATACCCACATGTTTTTTTTTATCTTATATATAAACTTAGAGTAGTTTTTTTTTTAATACTGATTATACATCGTATTATTGCATTGCACAAATATTTATAACAACTGCTATTATAGCAGATATATTATACTGATATTTATAATCTGATATACATGGTTGGGACTTATATTATTACATTAAATTTTATAAAGTACATGTTTAGACAAATAACCCTCACAGACGAGAGATGTTCATATTTCATTCGCATTTTGCAAGGGAGAAAGATTTATAAATATTAAGAATATTTAGCCTCCACAATGCTTTTGTGGGGGCTTGAATCGCTTGTGAGGGCAGCAGTCCACCACTTCGACCAAGGCCGAAGTGGCTAAACTTAGAGTAGTTAATATATTCATTTTATGTTAGTTTGTACAAAAATTTTGTGATTTTGTCACTGTTCTTATGTTGACTAAGGTAAGCTCAAAGAGATTTGAGGTCTTAGAAAAAAATATATGAGCAGATATTTCTTGAAACCATTGGAAAGTACAATTGGTGTGATGTGTTGTGGTTGCAATAACGTTTTCAAATATTTTTGAACCATGTATATGGTAAAAATTTAATAAGAAAAATGTAGATATATTAAAAGTAAATAAAAACAATAAGTTAAATGTCAATAACCATTTACAGAGGAAATAGTAAAGCTTTAAATTTTTGCTTATTATGCATAAGTCAGAAATATTCTAATTAAATTTAGAGTCAGGTTGATAATATCATAGTTTTTATAATAATTTCTGTTAATTGCACTATAAAAATGATCAATTGTTACTAATAATGAAATACGTGAAGGTCTTAAGGCAATTGCCCAAGTACAATAAAAGTATTGTTATCAATAAGGAAATGCGTGACCAATGTTATATAAAGATGGTGCAGTGCAGTAGCTCCCTATATATATATATATACGCTGAGGATTTGGGATAGCCAATTGATAAAGGCAGAGACACTATTGGAAGACAAAAAAACAAATATATATCGGATGTGTATTTTGTGATCAATGTTATTTAATGGCCATACCCATGTGCAATGGTGCACATATGCAGAAGGCTTGTCCCAAATATAATACATAAAGTAAAAGGAAAATAAAAAATAGGGAAAAAAAGTTGATGCTAAAGAAATTGAATTATAATGGGAATAGAAAATGGTGGGGAAGATGTGGGATTTAGGGCACATGAGCTGTGACAGGAAATTGTGAGGATGATGATGATGACGACGACGACGATCATGTAATGGTATCATCCCATGTGAATTGTTTCCACGCTCTAAGCCTTGGCTTTCTTTTGCTTTGTCCCTAAACCGCAGCCACATGTAGGGTACGCATGTGTCCTTTCGATTTCACCCCCTTTATGTTTCTTGGCAACTTCCATTTTCATGCTAGCTATCAAGTTGGAATTTATGTTGTTTTTTTTTTTTGGGTTATTTAATGCATGTGATGGGAGGCAGTATTCATGATTGATTAGAGAATGTATTTAATTAGGATTTTTTTTAATAAATTTTGCCTCCTTACATCAGAAGAAAGTGCTCGGCAGTAAAGCATCTTCAGAGAAGTACTTCGTATAAAATATTGATGCGTCTGTCATGAGTGATTTTGAAGTCATTTAGTAAAAATTAATCACACACAAAATTAGTTTAAGATTTAAGGGGGGCAAAAAAAAATTGTGGGCTTCAACTTTTCTTATAAAAGACTGGCGTGAATATGATTTGTCCGAGCGGCCATCAACGTGAAACACTTGATTCAACACAAGTAACGCGAATTTGAGCCAGCAATTAAATATACGTCAAACTTGAACGGCACCAAAATTTGGGTGTCTATAGCCATAGCCCGTAGGAACTAGGGTTGGCAAAGATGTAATTTTTAGGTACGTGGACTATGCTTAAAAAGCCCGGCATTAGGCTTGATTTTTAATCCGAATTTTATATTTGTAATATTATATATGCATATTTTTTATTTATTTTTTTATAATTTTGTAATTTTTAAATTTATTTCAATGAAATTGACATAAAAATAAGAGCTTTAAATGTTTAAAAACTTTACATGTATGTAATAAATGGGTCAAATAAATATAATTATTTAAAATAATATATATTTTATAATTATTTTTCAATAAAATTTAAGTTTAAGGCTGAGTTCCAAATTTATTAAGTGATGCTCGAGACCGACCCAGCTTCATCTTCAAACTGAGTAGTATCTGACCCATATTACCCAAACCGAACAGGTATTTTTGACACCCCTGATAGGGACTCCGAAATACACCTACCTTATGAAAATAAACGAGGGGTCAAACCATTTGGCCAACCTCACATGGGCATATATGCTCTTTCATTAGAAATTTAGGACTTGGACAGGTTGAGTGATTTTGATCTAAAAGTGATGATTTCAACTTTTATCTTCATACTCATGCGCGCATACATGCCTTGTGCGGTGCCATGCAACCAATGGCATTAGTGGTAGACTTGTAGCCACGAAATAGAGAATTCGACTAATTCAGTGATTTTGATCCGAAAGGAATCAAAATAGAACATAAATCGAACCCGAACCGATTCGAGTTTGATTTATCAATTTTTTAAATATGTAATTTTTTCTTATTTTTCTTACATCATTTAATAATTTTAGAACATGAGTTTACCTTTTATTTCCTCTTATGTCATGTCACTAAGTTTTATTTAAATATAAAAATATAATTAATTTTTATTATTTCAGTACCGATTGTAAGAATTTGAACCAAGAATCGAACTAAATTTAAGTTCGATTCTCAATTCGTATTTATCTTTTTTTTTTTAATAAAAAAGTACTGAACCAAACCCATTTTGTTATGTCCACCTCTAATTAAAACTTTTTCTTATGGATGAAATAAATATATCTCCCCACAATTTAGGCTTTGTTTGGTAGAGCATTTCAAGTAGAAATTATTTAAGTAGAGATTTTATAAATAAAAATTTTAGTTGTTTGGTTGTGAATAAAAGTTTTTATTAAAAATTTATGAAATTACTTTTATAGGCAAGTTTTTTAAAATTATCATATGAAAAGAATAAAATAATATTGTCAAATAAGTAGATGATATTTTGATATTTTAATATTTAAAAAAAACTTTTCAACCTCTACTTCAAAAGTACAAAATTTGAGTTTTTATCAGTAGAGGTAAAATAGTTTATTTAAACTTCAAAAGCTCTATTTAGAAAAAAATGACAAAAATTATTATAAAAGCTTATGAAATAAGACCATTAAATAAGTCATACTAAACAGACACCTAGTAGTAGAGAATCTTTGTAAGTCATTCTTATCTCCAGTGGGCTAAAATTTTCTAGATATGCTCAATAGACCCTTTGTCGTGGTTATATAAAACTTGTACATATGCATGGCAAAAAAAACTCGACATGAAATTTGGCTCGATTGACCCGACTCAAATTTTTCGGACTTTGACCTGAATTTAAGGATTCCGGGTTGGACTCGGGCCTAAATATGAGGGCCTGATTAAAATTCGAGTCAGGGTTGGGCTGGGCCGAAGTTCAAAATTAAAATATATATATATATGATTTTACTAGTATAAATTTATAAGACATAATTTTTATTATCTTTATTTTATTATATATACAATTAAATGGTTGAGACCTTAAGTTATTTCGATGTTTATATTAAATTTTAATAAATAAGGAAGGTTATGTCCATTTTTTTAATTTTAAATTACTTAAATTAATCTTAAATATTATGAAATTCAAGTTTAAAAAAAAGCCCAACCCGACCCTGACCTGAATCTAGTTTGGCCCAAACCAACCTAAAATTTGAATGTTCGGGCTTTTTTTCAGGCCAAACCTTTTATTTCTATGATCGGGTAGGGCCCAAGCTTGGCGGAGCTCGAGCCTGACCCAACAAATTGTCATCCTTACTTTGTACATGCATTGTATTAATCTAGATAATTAAGTTTTCATTTCGTTTCAAGCAACATGCAAATTAATGCGACAACTCAAAATTGATTATAATGTTCAATCAATCAATCATACGAATATTTTATGATGCCTGATTGAAATTACGGCATCAATCCAATTGTAAATATAAATTTTATAAATTACATATAAAATTAATAAATAAAATATAAAATAAGTAAATTAATATAACAATAATAAATTACTGTTTTAAAATTGTAAACAAAATAAAATATTTGTAAAAATAACGTAAAACTTGTAAATCATTTAATAGTTTACTTTTTTATTACATGAAATTATTGCTCAAACTACAACTCATATTATATGAGACTATAACTGATATTTACACATCAGACTATTACTGAGATCAACTTACATCAATGCTTATGAAGCTCTTCCTAAATTTTAACCATCACTAATATTTGAGGGATATCTACTCCACTCACTCTTAGATAAGAGAGAAAACTATTTTCACTCAATTATATAATATAATTAAGGAAGGAAATACCCCCCATATTGCACTTGTGGGGGTTTGAACAATGAAAAAAGTCACTCATCAATTGAAAACAAAAAACCTGGGAATAGGTTTTATTAAATTAGTTTAACCTTAAATCCTATATTCATTCTATGGCATTCATAATTTTTTTTTTAAGTTTCTGTTATAATATTGTTTACCATACACGATATGATGTAGAATAGTTGTATGGAATGAGCACAACACCTTTTGAAAATTATAACTTTGGTTACAATTATACATTTTGGGCGTATAATATATTGTTTCGAAACTTGCGATGAAGTGAACCAAAGTTACCAAACCTAGAATTGCTTGCGCCATTCTACCCTATAGTCGAGCCAAAAAGTATACTTCTTTCATAGTCATTTTTTTAGTTTTTAGTTACTTTCATATTTTTCTTGTCACTTTTAGGAATTTTATTCTTTTTTCTTTTTAAGATATTGGATTTAGACGTCGTTTATTTTATTTTCCTTATTTAGATTAGGAGAATTTTATTATAAAATAATATTTCAGATTTTATGTTAAATTTATAAGTTTTTGTTTTATTTATTATTAATACACTAATTTACCACTCTTATGTTAATTTACTTGTTTTATTATTTACTTACAAGCCTTATATTCCATTTACATAATTTATGTTTTATTTTATACTTAATGTTCATTATAAAATTTGTATTATATCTGTAAGTTTTTATTTTGTTCACCAATAATACACCAATTTACTTTTGTTAATTTACTTATTTTACTTATTTTACTTTCCATTTACTAATCTTAGTTCCATTTAAACAATTTATACTTCATTTTACTCTTAATGTTGATTTACAAGTTTGATGTTATACTTGTAAGCTTTTGGTTTGATTACGAATAATAAACTAATTTACTATGCCTATGTTAATTGACTTTTTTTCTACCTCCCATTTATAAGTCTTATGTTCTATTTACACAATTTATGTTGTATTTTACTCTTAATGTTGATTTATAAGTTTTATGTTACATTTGTAAGTTTTTATTTTAGTTATCAATAATACACTAATTTACCATTCCTATATTAATTAATTTATTTTACCCTCCATTTACAAAATATTATGTTTTATTTACATAATTTATATTTTATTTTACACTTAATGCTGATTTAGAAGTTTTATGTTACATTTGAAAATTTTTATTTGGTTTACTAATAATACACCAATTTGTCATTTCCATGTTAATTTATTTATTTTACCTTTTATTTATAAAATTTTATGTTTCATTTACATAATTTATATTTTATTTTATACTTAATATTAATTTACAAATTTTATATTATTTTCACATATCTTATATTTTATTTACATAGATTCATATTGAAGTACGTTAGTGATGCGGTGTAGCACAAACCTGTATTAACGCGTTTACATAAATAAATCGATTCAATTCTTCTATATCAAACAATCCTGCCGCCGTGCAGAACACGTCCTGCTCAATTTTTAATAAAATGATAACTTTTATACTAATTTATTAAAAGTTGAAATGATTAATTAAATTAACAGACTATTGATACAGCCGACAAATTGTTACGGCAACTATTAAGGAATCCTCATAAATTGCGCAATCTCAAAAGGAACTTAAAAAACGAAATTATCACAAACTAATAACGGCCAGTATAACCCAATTTTTTTCAAGATATTGCTATTTCCGAAATGGGATTTCCAATTTCATGGCTTTTTAAATGAACCCTTTGCCTTGCAAGCTCCAGCCTCCAGGTACAGTAGCTGCACTGCTGAAGCTTCAGAAATCACAATGAGCTGTCTACACTTACCACACCCACATGCAACCAAAACTGTTACTTCGTAACTTTTGGTTGGCATAATGCAGTAATCAAAACAAAAGAGAGCTTCCGTAGTGAAACTCAAGCAAAAAAAGATGCGAAATGACGTGAAGAAAACTAGAGAAATCACAACCGAAAAACCCTGTGTAAAGTATGAACAAACATTATTGATGAGCCACATTGCATGACCAATCCAAACAATGACCTCATACCATACCATGCATGCTGCTTCTTTAATTTATAAAGCAATGCAACGTAGGCTTTTCATTGCTATCTATACTAATCTACATCTCGAGATAGCAATCGATACGCGCATGATGTTGAGAAATGCTGTGCTATCTCTTTTTCTTTTGTGGGTTCTCGGGATACCCGCAGGGGCATGGTCAGAGAGCTATCCACAAAAGTACAACCCACAATCCATGGAGGAGAGGTTCGAAAACTGGCTAAAACAATATAGCCGAGAGTATGGGAGTGAAGATGAATGGCAACGGCGATTTGGAATCTACTCGTCCAATGTTCAGTACATTGACTACATCAATTCTCAAAACCTATCATTCAAGCTAACAGACAATAAATTTGGAGACCTGTCAAATGAAGAGTTCATTTCTACCTACTTGGGATATAATAAACCGTACAACGAACCAAGGTGGCCAAGCGTACAATATTTGGGTTTGCCAGCTAGCGTAGATTGGAGAAAGGAAGGTGCTGTAACTCCAGTCAAAGATCAAGGCCAATGTGGTATGTAATATTTACTTACAAGAAATTGGGATGTTTTCAATGCACGTTAGAAGATAGGGATAAACACTGACTTCATTTTTCGTATTATATTACAGGACTGGCTATTTCATTATTTCTTCAATTCAATTTCATTAAAATAAATTCAAACCTCCATTGCCAACCACCTGCTTCTTGATGATCTAGTCTTTGAACTGAAATTACACTCCCAAAAGGAGAAACAGAAGGCATTTTTAAAAAAGGGCCCAAATCTAGTCACCCGGCAGAGTTTCTAAAGACAATAGAAGTTATTTTACCATGAATAATATGCCTTAAACACCCTCTGCGACCAACATAATGCCTGAATATCAATTTCAATAGAGGTTATTCAATATTATCTAAATCAAATAAAAGCAGTTATATGGGAAGACTGTTTTCTGTTTGAAATTGAACTGACAGAGAAATGTCAAAGGTAGTAGTAGATGACATCTTACCTTTTGATGCAGGAAGTTGTTGGGCATTCTCTGCAGTGGCAGCTGTAGAAGGCATCAACAAATTAAAAACAGGAAAATTGGTATCTCTGTCAGAGCAGGAACTGGTGGACTGTGATGTTAACAGCAAAAACCAAGGCTGCAATGGTGGATACATGGAGAAAGCATTTGAATTCATCATAAAGATTGGTGGAGTCACCACAGAGGATGATTATCCTTACAGAGGCCAAAATGATCGCTGTCAGACAGATAAAACTAAACATCATGCTGTGACCATAACTGGGTATGAAGCAATACCTGCCAGTGAGAACAACCTACAAGCTAAAGTTTCACTCCAACCAGTGTCTGTTGCAATTGATGCTGGAGGATATGCATTTCAACTATATTCCCATGGTGTCTTTGATGAATATTGTGGACACCAGCTCAACCATGGTGTCACGGTAGTTGGCTATGGAGAAGATCATGGTGAAAAGTACTGGCTTGTGAAGAATTCATGGGGGACTAGCTGGGGTGAAGCTGGCTATATAAGGATGGCACGTAATAGCCCTTCTGGTAACATAGGTATTTGTGGCATTCTCATGCAGGCCAGTTATCCTGTCAAGCGTTGCTGAAGTTTTCTGGCATGGGGGAGTGAAGACATCAGCACAATAAACTTTATTAAGACACTAAATACACATAGATTAAGTACAAAAAAAATCCATTTGAGAAGTTTAATACATCATAAGATTTGTATTTGGCAGACTAGCAAAACACAAGGGCACAAACATACAAAATTTGTATCATTATAGAGTACATAGATTACTGAAGAACAATGGTTGAAGGCAGTGCTGATTATTAGTTGCTAATAAATTATTTATACATCCATAAAAAAAATGACTTTGAAAAGATAATCATGATATATATTCCATAAGATCAACATGATTTGCCCCTGTTGTCAACATGGATGCATTTATTCAGAATATTTTTAGAATTCAGCATCAGAAATGTAGAATATACAGGTAATTGAAAGAATTTTCTCTAACACAAATTAAACTTCACACTAACTAATATACAATAGAGAAGCAGTCCATCAAAGAAGCTCAATGCGAACAAATTCATAATTTTAGAAGCTGGTGATAAAGAACAATGGATTGAGTAAGGCAAGCTTTTGGCCACATAAGATCAGAAAGATAAATAGACAGTACTATGATATAAATCACAGGCAAATACTGAAGGATGCCAGAGCAAGGGATCCCCTTAACTGCAGTAAACATGAGTACATACTGTTATTGTTGACTTTCAGATTGAAATTTCATGTCAGTAGCCCTTCATAGAATGCGTGAAGTCGTTATTTTCCCTGAAACAATTCCATAAATTGATGAGTAGTTAACTTGTGGTCTAATTGAATTGCATTCTTGCTGTAAACTTAAAACAAATAAATAATGATAGACTTCTTGTACAGCTGAAAATCCACATGAATATTCAGCTCTACCAATCACAATTCAACTATTTGTTAATAGAAAATCCAAGATCAGTACAATTGTCGACAAGAAGAAAATAAATTATTCCAGAATGTAGCAACTTTATAGGAAAGTAAAAGCAGAAAGGAGAAAATGAATAAAAACATAGTAAATCAATTGGAATTATTTGTGGTTTATCAACAAACTGGGTAACCATAAGTAAGTGTCGCATCACTTCATTGGCAGAAAATGTGAGAAGAGCACAACTGGAACTACAAAGAGGCCTTTACATTCGTTGTATTTCACCAAGAATATAGATCATATTCCCTGAGGTTGTATCAACTGGGATCTTTTTCTCCCCGTAGTTTTAATAACTTCAACCAGAAACACCAGTTTAGCTATCACTAATCACAGCAAACCTGGAGGGGTTTTCAGCTCCAACACCATCTCCACATTTGCATTGCATGAAGAAATGAGTGCCCTGGATCATGCATCAATTAAAAGCAGACTAGTATGTAGCTAATGCAACCCATGATTCAGTGCCAGAAAAGCTTTAGTGATAAGTAATCATTCCCTCATACATCAAGAACTCTTTATCTTACACATTGAGAAAAGATGAACAGATCTAAGACTTCAGTTCTGCGAATCTTTGCCTCACAACACTAGCAAGCTTCCATTCACCAACACCAGCCAGCCCCTCAACCACCTTTTGCCTGACTTTAATATATGGTATAAAACCTCTCTCTGTCATCCCCATTACTGTCTTTCCTGCCAAAATATATTCACGGCACTCCAAGCAACCCTCAACCACAATCTCATAGCCCTGAAACCCAATAGGGCAACCCTTCCTCTCCAGGAACTCGATCATTTCAACTGCTTTCCACATCTCTCTGTTTGCCCGCAATGCTGCTGCCACTTTAATCACCATTCCTTGCCTTGGCATCAATCCCATGTTAAGCACCATTTCCTTCATCATCTCTACAGCATCATTAGTTTTCCTCACTGTGCTCATTGCACCAATCACAATGCTGTAACTCTCCAAATCAGGAACACATTCCGCACTACTCATGCCTTTCAAGACTTTAGCTGCTTCCACCAACTGATCAATGGCACAGAGAGACGATACAAGGTAATTGCATGTACCACAGTCAGGATGATACCCAATGGACTTCATCTCCAACAGAATATCAGCAACAGACTGAGATTGACACCTTCGCTCTAGCCATGCAGAAGAGAGAAGGAGGCGTATTTGAGGGACCGGAACACAGCCAGAACGAAGAGTTCGCTGGAGGATGGCAAGAGCAAGAGGGAGGGGATGCAGACTTTGGAGGGTGTACGATAGGAGGTAATCATAGGCAATCTTGGGGCGAGAACGGGGTCTGAGAGGGATAAAAGATTCTAACATTTCATCAATGACTTTTATTCTGTGATTCTGAGGGAAGTTGGACAGGAATGAGAAGGGATTTGGGCTCTGACAAGCTTCTTCAAAAGAGCCTAGAAGCTCAGGAATTTGTTGGTAGTCTTTGGCATCAACTGCAGCCCTGACAGTTTCTTCAAGTGTTCTCAATGAAGACATTGAACGCAATGAAGAAAATTGGAGTAGACATGGACGGAAATTAACAAGAGATCTGCAACTCTTTATTGCTCCGATCATCATTGCTTTTTTCTAAAGACATGTATAGATACATTACAGTGGCAACATGACTATCACAATTAAGAACCTGCAGATAGTCATCATATAATAACCAGAATGTTATGTTATTTTAGATGAATGTGAAAACATTAAACCAAAATATGGTCATTGACAGCATAAAGATTGATAACAAAATTAGAAACAAGTACTTTGTCATTTAATTTAATCTGTGAGCAGCAACAAGAATTCAACACGCAGTTCCTCTTTCAGGAAATCATTTTCACTTTGCCAGCAAACTATAAAGCACTACACTAGCTAGTTTTTTTTTTGAAAGATCGACGAAACTCACTAGCTAGTTACAAACACAAATAGGGAACCGAAACTCACAGAGAAATATCGACGAACAGCTGGTGTACAACACGTACGTCTAGAGATCAGCCCCCTATTTCCAATCAAACGAGGTTTGAATAACACAATTGTATTGCGCGAAGACCAATGGGACACGAGGGCTCATGTTCAAGTCATGGGCTCGATTTGATAGCCCAGTTAGTACAAATGCTGTTGTCATTTTGAGGACTAGCGCAGTTAACTCGGGAGTGGCTTCTTGTTTTTATCTGAATTACTTGATTTTTAAAATGTTCTTTTAATGAATAAAAAATATATATAATTATTTACCCGAGATCAAGATTTTTTTCTTATTTATATTCGCTGTAAACCCGTACAAAATTGAGAGAAAATGAACAACGACAGTTAAAAAACCAACAAAAGTGTTCAAGCAGAATACTTATGGGAAATTTAGTTGAGACTTGAGAGCAATAAAAACTCAGAAAAGCAAGAAATAATCTATCTTTTGATAAACAAATACAGTACAAATGGTTCAAGTACAAGTCTATGCAAATTAGATCAATCTATTAGTACTAAGAACACAACTGAGCTTACTTTTAACATTGTCTATGCTCTTCATGGTTTTATGTACAATTTTCCTAGACTGACAAGAAATTTGAACTTCAACTACTTGTAAAATAGAGGCAATCAAACCCCAAATTAAGTCAGAATCTGGCCGCTGGCTGGTTTTGGGAAATCAGAGTATTGTGTATCAAAAAAGCATACTCAACATATAACAGTAGAAACCTGCAATGAAATCAACGGATAGAATGTTATAAGTACCTGGAAGCATGCAAAATATTTTCTTAAAAATTAAAGGAAAATCATTACAGCGGCATTCATTCTCACCATTCAGGTAATTAAAAGAAAATTAAAATTGGTGAAAGCATATTTCAACTACTTACCAAAAACCCAAATAGTGAACTGCTGGGAGTGGGAGAGGATTCCTTCAACGGGAATGTCTTCTTTTAGATCTGACACGGTGATGCGTTATCCACAAAACCACCAAAAAGATAATAACGAACAACTGCAGAACTACTACCATCTTCACATCTGCAAACACCAAGCTAAAACTTAAGTCTCGTAAACTTTTCAACTTCACCGGGGCATAACAGTTATGGACAAACAAAATACCTTTAAGCCTCTCAATCAAGTCCTCCTTGTTGACTGGAATTTTGGCTCCTCTTGCATCAATAGAGCCAGCATCATTGATTGTAGATATGTAACTCTGAGCCTTGTACTCAATATTCCCTCCCATGACACAAGTGTTGGGACACTTGATACTGCTATCATACTCGTCACTTCCATCACAACAGTCTACAAAAATGATGATATCAGCATACATGATTTTCAGGTGGAAGACAATAATATACTTATTTCATGATCCAAAAACCAATTGACCGATAATTTTAGTTAAAATAGGTTTTTAAGCCGGTATAAATAAATCAGGTTTAATACCGTGGATTTTGTGATGGCATCAGCATAATAGGTTAGACCCATTTCATAACTCAATAACAATAATGACAAGAAGTCATTTTGTAATATATGGAAACCTGAAACTTACAATAAGGCTAGACCAGAGAAAAGTGACCATTGCACTGCAAGATGAAATGTCATTGGAAATGTCATTGGCAATTTAGTATTCAGGCCAAATTGGCCTTTATTGAACCGCAAAAACTATGATCGTGATGTAATAAAACATGCAATCTATTTCAAAGGTCCATTTCAGAACATTTTAACAGGCAATTCAGAAGAAAACATTGACTACCATGAATCTCATTAAAAGATCTATGGTCAGTAATTAATCAAGACAAGAGGTATATTTCTCAGAACTTGCCAGCTACATGATAGAAACATGATTTCCATTGGCAGAAATAATTAACAATGCTATTGCAATAGAGGAAAAGTATATTCCAACAAATATTTACCACAGATACGATCATTGACGCGAGAAGAGAAAATGAATCGAGGTGTACTTCCAACATTCCCACAGTAAAATTTGCCTGCTGGACAAGCAGAAGTTCCTGCGGAATACAAAAAGAAAGCCTAGTTAATAAACAAGACATTAGCAACATGGAAGGCCTTGAAAGGAAAATACAACTTGAAATTAAAGACCAATTTGTTATTTTACTTAAGAAGCCAAGAGTAACTTGAGCAATAACATTCTGCAGCTTAGAATCAAGATAACTGCAAACAAAATCTGCGAGACGTTGACAACCAACAGATATTCATTATAATATTTTTCCATAAACAAGGTCACCTTCAACCAATATTTCATCAAAATAACTCCCTTTTCTTTTTCCGGGTACAAGTTCTAGTGAGCAGATAAATAAAGTAGTCACTTAACTCATTAATTATGAACTAATAACTAATCATTATATAAATTTATTAATGACAAATTACAACTGAATAAAGAAATGATACCGGGCTCATCGGTTCCGTCAATGCAATCGCAGAAATTGTCGTTAAGGCGGTCTCTTGTGAAAGATTTGGATCCATCTTTGCATTTGATAACCTCTTTCGAGAAATACTTCTCATCTACAAAAAGACACAAGAAATTTTATTTTTTACATGCAAAACATTGAAAAATATTAATTAAGAGAAGATTTTGAGACAGCACAGGATTAGTTACCAAGTGGGTGAACGCCAAGGAGAGAAGATTTACACTGAACAAAGACCACAAGGAAACAAAGGGACATTAGAGGTATCAAATTTCTTAACAACTCCATCGTCATCTCTCTTTGGTTTCATCAGATACCATGCCCACAGGCCACAGCCATGTTTACTCCAATTTCCACTTTGACTCGAGAGTCAATTGCCACAGCCTTTTTCTTTCTCGTCCTTTTTTCTTTTTCTTATATCCGCAATCATATTATTATTTCCCCTGAATTTTTCAGAAATTCGATTTGCTCTAGTTTTTAAAAATTAATTTTTTTTTTCAGTTAAAAACATAATATATATATATATATATTAAGATATTCATCTTTAGTTTTTCAATGATAACGTTAAATAAACCGTTAAATCCGACGGCAATAGCTAAAGTTCCATCTTTAGTGCATGCTGTTGTATCTTTTGGGGAATTCGCAATTCTTGTTGTGTTAGCACTTAGCAGCCTCCCTTCTAATGACTTTGACTTTTTAACTGTTTACATCCTTTGAACTTTAAGAAGTGAATCTAATAAGTTGGCAACTGATAAATATGCCTTGTTCGGCTCAACTGAACCAACCATTTGACAACACCGATATTCTCACAATATTTAGGACCACAGTTAGCACAAAACGGTTCATTTTGTGCTAATTATAAAATAACTCACTGTAGCAGCGCACAACACACACACTCGCCTCACACAACGCTCACGCAAACACACACTACACTCATGTCAAAATGCCTCGTTTCTCGCGCATTTGACTGCTATGTTCTCTGTCTCTTTCGTCGTGGGTCTCTCCACATTTGGCTGTCAGCTCTCTCTCTCTCTCTCTCCACTCCGTCGATTGCATTCTCATGGCACCTCTGAAATTTGACTTGCAGCTGCAACTTCACTCTCTTGGCTTCACTCATCGTTGGTTGCCGTAATCGATTTGTGGAGGTAATTTGCTTCATTATTGCCAAATCTTGGTTATGCTTATTATAAATTTGTGAAGCTTGCAATTGACAATATTAATCTGTGTTGACGGTATCTGTTAAAGCTTGTATTACCAAATTGTAAAATGTTAATTTGTTGTTTGATATTTGCTGATCTTTTATATATATACACTTTATGAATTGCTGATTTTGGAATAATTATACAAGAAAATATAAGTTGCAATAGGCATATAACTAGAGATGATAAGAGTTTAGGTCCTTTTACAGTGAGTTCGCTTAGTTTTGTGAGTTAGTTTAGTTTTGTGTTGAGAGTATCTGTCAAGATTAAGCTGGCATTATGTTAATTTCTGTTGAAAGTATTGAGCAAGTGAGTTAGTTTTGTTTTTTGTTTGGAAACAAGTTTAATTTCAGCTGCTGTTGTGGTAATTTTATAAGGTTGTGCTTAATTTTGGTTTTGGTAATATGTTTAATATGAGTTATTTTGTTTTTTAAATCAGTTTTGTTAATACGAATTATTTTCATTTTGTTGTCATGAATTATTTTGTTTTTGAAATTAGTTTTGTTAATACAAATTATTTTCATTTTGTTAATACAAATTATTTTCAATTTCCATTTTGTTAATATGAATTATTTCATTTTGTAGAAATAAAGAATATGGAAAAGACTACTGAAATTGAAGAGTTAGAGAAAATTAAGGAGGATGATGAGCTAATGATTGAGATGTCATTTGATATTGATATTGAAATGTTCATTTACTTCAAAGAGTATGGTTATAAAAAAAAGAAAAAAAGGTTTCCAGTTATGTGGAGAAGTAGTAGAAAGGATAGTGATGCACTTGGAAATTTGACTTTTGCTTGTGGGTCAAGAGGTGAGACAAGAAGCAAATCTACTAATATCTTAAGGTCGCAACCTAATAAAAAAAAATAGGCTGCAATGCTAGATTAGGAGCTAGTTTAGGGGAAGATGGAAAGTGGACGATTTGAAGCTTATATCTTGAACACAACCATACATTGTTGACTCCAACCAAGTCTAGGTTTTTTTCGGTGCAATCGTAGCCTTAAAGCATACACAAAAAAGAAACTTGATATAAATGATCGAGCGGGAATCAAATTGTCCTAAAATTATCAATCACTTATTATTGAGGCTGATGGACATGAAAATGTGACATTCATAGAAAGAGATTATAGAAATCATGTTTAGAAAGAAAGAAGATTACGACTTAAAGATATGGATGTTGTTACTCTTCGAAACTATTTTATGAATGTGCAAGTAAAAGACAATATGTTTTTCTTTAGCATGCAAGTGGATGATGAAGGACGACTAAAAAAATGTTTTTTGGGCCGAGACCAAAAATAAGGAAGCCTACAAAGATTTTGGGAACGTTATTACATTTGACGCTATATATCCTACAAATAAGTATGACATGTCATTCACTATATTTGTATGATTTAATCATCATGGTTATTCTATTTTGTTTGGGTGTTGATTGATTTTAAACGAATACATTAAGACATTCACGTGGTTATTTCAGACATTGTTATCCTGATGTCAAATTTTGCTTCCATTAGAATCATTACAAACTAAAACAAAACAATAAAAGTTGCAATTAAGATTGTTTTCCCCGATACTCTATATCGGTGGTGTTTATGGCATATACTGAAGAAGATTCCAGATAAGCTAAAGAGCTATAAAGAATATCATGACATTAGCAATGTGTTGCATTGTGCTATTTATAACTCACAGAGCCCTGTAAAATTTGAGAAATTTGAGGAAATTTGGCACCACATAATTGTAGAACATGATTTGGGTGGAAATGAATAGTTACATGACTTATACAATGAGAGGCATCGTTGAGTACCTTATTATCTAAAAAACAGTTTTTGGGCAGGAATATAAACTACTCAACACAGTGAGAGTATGAATGTATTTTTTTATGGTCATGTTAACTTGAAAATTACTTTAAAGCAATTTGTGGAGTAATGTAGCAATGTATTAAAGAATAAAATTCAGAAAGAAGTTGAAAAATATGCTCGTTGTCTTTCCCAGCAGATGCCATGTGTAACATCTTATGCGATGGAGAAGCAGATCTGAGATGTGTACACCATTTCGAAGTTTCAAGAATTTCAATAAGAGTTGGTTGGAAAAATGTATTACGAATTTGTCAATTTCATGGGTTGTGAATATATAGTTAGAGAGGATGTCAAAGTTGGAGAGGGTAAAAAGAGAACTTTTTTTAAGTATATTTTGATAAAGAAAATGGTGAAATCCATTGTAGTTGTTCAAGGTTCCAGTTTAGGAAATTTCTTTGCACGCATGTCATTACAATCATGATACGCAATGACATGGAAGTACTTCCAAAAAAGTATATCCTATATAGATGAAGAAAATATGTGTGGAGATGCCATAAGAGGGTGAAAACGAGTCATGAGATGTATAGCTGCATAGATGAATAAAAGCGATATGAGAAAATGTATGTTAGTTTTGCAGAGGTTGCAAACATGACTGCAACAAATGTTAAAAGTTGTAATCTTGTTTTGAATTGGATTGAGAAGGTACAGAAAGATCTATTGAAAACAATTCAATGCGGAGGTAATGAGGCAATTGTTGTTACAAGCCAAGAAAGTTGTAGTAATAGCGTGGGAATTTCAACGAATGATGTTGAGATAGTACGTGATCTAGTAGTTATAATTAATAAAATAAGCTACTGAAGCATTCATGATACATTAATATTACTGTCGTGGACAAAAGTTTGCATCTATTGAAGCATTCATGATACATTTTTTTTTTAAAAAAAAAGATAACGATATATTAGTTAAGTATACAACTTAAATATAATACATATTAAAATAGTTAGAATT
Organism: Citrus australasica; assembly: GCA_029618585.1. Lineage (NCBI taxonomy): Eukaryota > Viridiplantae > Streptophyta > Magnoliopsida > Sapindales > Rutaceae > Citrus > Citrus australasica. Next base: position 6,839,738 of record JARCIV010000002.1, on the reverse strand, counting down.
ATTTGTGGGACATATTTTACAATAAGCCTTGGTTCTCTTTTTCGTAGTTCATCCTCCGTCAGTTGCCTTTGATATTAATGTTCTCGTCTTTTTTGAAATTCTAAGACAAACAATTGAAATTTAAAAGACAAGTATTCTATTTGATGCCTCAACCTGCGCACTTCTCCTAATAAGATGTTAAATTTATTCTCATTCGTATTTCGATCTTCCATCCCTCCGAAGTCATTAAATTCACTGCTCTCCTGATCATTGTCCCATTAAAAAACCCAACATCCATTGCACTTCCAAAACTTACAATTCGGATTTTCTCTTGTACGTGAAGTTTGTAAGACCTTATTATAGTTGCAGCATTTTTCACAAGCTTTCAGTTGTGTTCAATTTTCACTTGCCCTACAAGACACAATGATTGAACAATTTCTGTACAATATAAACAAATAGCACATAATGATTGTCAAGGTAAGCCATTGTAGCACCTAATGACAATTTTAAATATAAATAGCACACAATGGCAATTATCAAATGCAAATACAAATCAAATGCTTTCTCTATGCATGATCAGCTTAAACCAGTAACTTAAATATACAACTTATAGTCTGTCAATATTTGAATTCATGAAGTTAAACTTAAAATTAAGCAATCCTTATCCCTATTAGTGAAATAGGCATCCTACAATTAAGTTTCTGTCATTTTAATTGTCACTTTTCCAATCCAAGAGCAAAGCTAATGAATTGAAAGCTTTTCAAAATATAATTTTATATAGATAGAGATTGTATTTCATTTGATTATGCTACTTTATCTGTAAAGTTTTAAAGTAATTTATAGGAATTTACTAAAGACACTAATTGGGTGTAGGTGCAACATAACTATGTCCAAGCATATATTTTTTACCATAAAGTCAACTATAAAAAAAGGACTTATAAAGGATGTGATTTGTAGCTTGTGGTGGCTTTGAGTGCCATATAAATATATATATATATATATAAAAGTTTGCACATGATACAAAGGTTGGTAGTTTAAAAAGACTAGTTAGTCAGAATAAAGCTAAGTTAGACATGTTTCATATTCATCTCTAATTTCTAAGAATAAATAATATATGTGTCATTTTAAGATTAACCAAATAAACCAGAAAGCCTTTTGAATTCAATCAAGAACACATCACATGTCACTTCAAGTTTTTCATTAATGGATAAACATGTCCTTGAAAACCAAAACTATAGTGGCATAAAACAAGCTTCAGTTATAGTAATTATGGTGTCATTTCCAGCACAGAGTCATCTTAATCAGCGCCTAAAACTATCAAAAATGCAATTGCAAAGCAACATATCCGAACTCATTTGCCTAGTACAAATCAATTAAAACTAAACTACTTGTCCAGTATAAATCAATCTAAACTAATTCATACGCTTGTTGCAACTTATATTTTCTTGTATAATCATCAGCAACTCATAAAGTGTATATATCAACATAATTTAACAATTTCTAACAACAAGTTTTAATAGCAAATAACTCACAACAGAATAACATTTAGGTAATTTGCAACAACAAGTTTTTCAAAAACTATCAACACAATGCAACACAATGACAATTGAATCTTCATATATTCGTAATTAGCACAACTAAAATTTTACATTAATGAAATAAATTACCTCTACGAATCAATTACGACAGCCAATAACAAGTAAAGCTGAGAGAGTGAAGTTGCAGCTATCGACGGGGTAGAGAGAGAGAGAGCCAACGATCAAATCTGGAGAGACCCAAGATGAGAGAGAGAGAGAAAGCCGAAGGAGAGAGTAATGAGATGCATAAGAGGCCATATGTGGAGAGACCCGCAACGAGAGAGAGAGAGAGAACGTTGACAGATAGAGCACAAAGCAATCAGATGCGTGAGAAACGCTGCATTTTGGCATGAGCGTAATGTGAGTTTGCGTGAGAGATAGTGAGGTGTGTGTGTGTGTTGTCCGCCACAATAACTTATTTTATAGTTAGCACAAAACAAACCGTTTTGTGCTAACTGTAGTGTTTAACGTGGATGAATCTCATTTTCCACCATTTGAAGGTTTAATTTTTCTCTAACACATAATGATGAAGTTCATAGTATGAGGATGACATAATGGATTGGTCCAATGGCTCAAATAACACCTTTTTTTTCTTCCTCTTTAAATCAATGATCAATCCCATTAGATCATCTCTGGACATATCCTTATTAATTAGACCATTTTTGTTATGTTACATTCGTTGTAACATACGATAATTTAAAATAAATTGTACTTCTATGTTGTTATTATTCAAACAATTTAAAGATGGTGAAAACTAATTTTAGGTTAGTTGTAAGTTGCACTTAATGTAACTTAGCAACTGCCTGATTACAAAATAATTGTAACATATTCTTATATTGATGTTACTTTCTTCTTTATTTTTTTCCTAAATCATAAGATTAATACAATTTGAATCTCTTTACAGATCTCTCATTGAATCGATGGCAAAAATGTGTTATTAATTATAAATATAGCATGATTTTTCAAAGAATAATAAATGTATAGCTTATTTAATAGTTATAAGTGTTCATTTAATCTTATAAGTTTTTTTTATAATTTTTTTATTGTTGTTTGATTGTTTTTAGTAGAGTTTTTTAAGACTAAATAAACTATATTGCTTCTATTAGCCTATTTAATCTTCTACCAGTAAAAAACTTAAATTTTGAGCTTTTGGAAGTAAAGGCCGAAGGTTTTTTCAAAATATTACTGAAAAACTTTTCAAAATATTGAAATACCTAAAATATCCTCATGACTTCGAAAACTTGCCTAATAAAATAAGTTTACAATTTTTAATAAAAACTCTTATTAAGAATTAAACAACAATTTTTTTTTAATGAAAGTTCTACTTATAAAAGCTCTATTAACAAACTATCTACTTAAATAAGTTATATTTGCAAAACTATACTAAAAGAAACCAATAAAAGAAATTTAAAACAAAACCTTCCATTCAATATATTATTATTGAATCTTGTCTACTCACCATAACAAACGGCAAATGCGAGTGTATATTTGAAATAAAACACAATCTTAATTAAGCTGCTTCCATTACACCCACAAGATGATACTGTAAAACAAACAAAAAGAAAACCAGAAAGAAAAAAAAAACGCATCATATTAAGGCAATTAGGTAGGTTTTACATTAAGTAGACTACCCGTGTATTATTATCTACAATAAAAATGAACTCATGAACAATTCTAAGTTGTGGTAAATGAATAGTATGTAGTATATTAAACAATTTCAAGTTTCTTAACATATAGAGTAATTGAGGGTAATTCACTTTAAATTTAAGCTCCCTCTTCATTCATAATATTTAATTAACGACATATAATAATTTAATTCAAGTGGGAGATTGAATAATAATCAATTGTATATAACCCTCCTTCAGTTCAATACAAAGAATCTCTATAATCATATATGGCTTGCAATTTCCATCCAAGACAAACAAGAAGTGAAATAATCAGCCTTCATTGCAAAATTAGTCGAAAAAGATTCCAGCCCTTTCTGCGCTTCCCCTTCACCTTGCCACTCGTTCAACTAAATTGACCTAAACAATAAACCAATTAAACACGAGACATTTAATTACTTTGTGGTTGATAAATCAATTACAATTTTTATTGACCTTTTTTTTTCTCCTTGCTTGGTAATTGATTCATGTAATGTGCTTTATGTTAATGGGTTATTAAAATTTACCTGGAATGTAGTACTGCTGGCTAAACCCACTATTGATGGAGGGTTGTTGCCGTTGCTGCTGCTGCTGCTGCAGTGGAATAACAACGGTACCAACCTCTCTTTCTTGCTTCAAATTCTTTGGACTTTGCACAAAATGTGAAGCAAAACTATAAGTATCCAAATCAACGATCGAATTATTCCCATTATCATGATTATTATAATTCAACTGCTCGTTACCACTGACACTAATGCCATTGTTAGTATTCATCCCATTATTCCATCCCATTAGTGGCTGCGAAGAAGACCTGTAAATCATCCCCCCTTGTCCTGGTAACTGCACCAATTGATGATTCTGATTCCGGTGGTTGTGGTTTTGCATTAGGGTTTGACTTCTATACAACTTAAGTTCCTCGCAAATCCTCTGATACTCGCCGTAGGGTCCTGAAACCGGATCCTTTTGTCTCCAAAAAGCTTCCCAAATCAACGAATCAACGACTTTTTGTCTACTTTCTTCGTCATTGGCGTTTTGGACTATCTTTGTGACGTTACTGACGCCAAAAACTTTATGCACAGCTTGAAATTCTTTGCTCCTGTTAGCAGGAAAATAGCGTGCCAATTTGCAATCCTCACTGCATTTTTTCCTTTGGTGCTTGCATGCAGCACATGCTGATTGCACGCTTGATGTTGTTGACGAGTTATTGTTATTCCTTTGCATCATCCTACAAATTATATGCACAAACAAACACAATAACAACACAATTTGTTAACAAAATATTATAGCAAAATAAGAAATATGTATTACATACAGTTTATATATAAGATCATCATAGAGAAAGGAAATTGAGAAAACGAAGTAATTTGAAGAAACCACTTTGACAAAATATATACAATAGAATAATTAAAAGGGAAGAAAACAAGTTAACGCACTAACCTTATTATACGAAGATTAATGGGTGGGAGTGAAAAGAGAACATTAGTATAAATAAAATGGGGGAACAAGAAGATGAAAGAAGAAATTAAGTGTGAGTATATAACGCACGAAAAGATTGTCACTGTAAAGATTCAAGGCTTTTTGGGGAAGAGTTGATTAGGGTTTAGGTAGATCATAGAAATAATAAGAGCCGCGGAAGGAGATGATAATATAATTGTTAGGAGAATTAAATATGTGTTAACTAAAGAAAGAAATCTAGTCTTAATGGAAAAGAATCTAGGTTTTCCATTTTCTTTATATAAAAATTGGCGGAAGAAGCAAATCTTGTTAGATTTGATATGGGATGATGTAGAAATTAACAAAAGGATACCGTGTAATTCTTGGTGTATACTTGGCAAAATATTATTGGGCGGTGAAGTGAACGTGCGTGGTGGTGATGGCACCTCCCATAACATTTTCCTAGCAAAAATGTTGCTTCAAATAATTCATATATATATATATATATATATATATATGAATTATTCACAACTTATATATATGTACATATGCACAAAGTTGATGATACGATAGTAATCATATCTTGTAAGAATTCTTAACAGTAAAGATTCTTTAAGCTAAACGTTATCCGGTTAGTGATCATATCTTGTAAGAATTCTTAATAGTAAAGATTCTTTAAGCTAAACGTTATCCGGTAAAGAACCATCTCTCTCTCTCTCTCTCTTTTAATTTTTCTTAACAAGTTTTTTTTTTAACAAGAAAGCATGGCTTTCGTTAATGATCGATAATGGCTAACGATATAATGCCACATCCCACATGGGTATAGATAATACATGATCACATTAAGCAGAAATGCAATATAGGATAAGACTTATAACTTAATTCTGAGTTAAGACAACTCCTAACAATTAAAAACCAAAAAGAAAAAAGAATTTCACCTATTAGAACTACCTAAAATCTGAAGAAATTTTAGGGACTACTGCCAACTTCAACTAATGCAAATGAAACTCATTTTTCTAATCGGAGAAGAAAAATAATAATACAAAATAAAATACACCATAACACAATACTGATCTCACTACAAACACAACAAAAAGCCACAACATAACCACCACATCGAGAGTATTCCCAACAAGCCTTTTAATGAGCTCTCAACCCATGCTATCGGCAATTCGCACCAAGTCATCTTAATATATAGATGCACTGCTATTAGAGCCCTCCATCAACTCCAAGACAGCTCATACCCTTACAATTTGAACATCGACACAATTTTGATTTGAACTCGAAGTTGATGTTGAGTTGACGTCATCTACGACCATACAAGATCTCAAGAGAAGCGGATAAATAACATTCAATAATCAATAAGAAAAACAACTACCGTAAAGTAAAAGAAGTAGAAAAACATAAAAAATAATACGGAATAATTGTGGACGATTATGACAAGTCAACCTTGTGCTCCTACTTATTCTAATATCACCAATTCACCATGCTGTAGACTGAGAGAATGTAACACAATTTTCTTATTTTAAATCAATAGGCTGAGATGTAATATTTCCAACAACAAAAAAATCGTAAAAAATATAGAATGCTCATTTTTTAAACCAAAAAAAAAATGCTTTGAAAAGAGAGCTCTTGAGTTAAATAAAACCAAAAAAATAAAAGAAAATCAATAAACCTGTACTCTTCTCTAATAAAATGGAAAAATAATTAACAGCTGCTTTCCCTGTGAACTAAAATGACTGGAAACAGATTTATATGATCGAAAGAACGAAGGGCGACCGCTTAAGGAAGACGCCGAGTGCAGACTGAACACATTACACGTGTTGTGAGTAGAGCGATTTTCTTCTACGTCGGGAGGGCGAAAAGATAAAAATCCAATCTTGGAGGGGCCAAAGTATAAATTTTTAGTTTTTAGTGCAAAAAAATAGAATGCTGCAGAGATCACCGCAGGGCTGGGCCAGCTCTTCCGTAGTTCTAACCATGAGGCTTCTTAATAGGGATCCTAGGTACCGCTCACAGCGGGTTTGACATTAACTAAATTTAAATTTGTATAAAATTTAAATTATTAAATTCACCTGCAATTCACAGTGGATCTTAATTTTTTTAAGAAAATCCACCCGCTTTGAGTTTTGACAATTATCAAACCCGCAATGATATTCAGCGGATTTTTTGCGGGTTTATACATTTAAAATCACAAATATTCAATATATAAATTTACAATAATAACCTCAAATTCTATATAACATACTCAATTTTAAATTTAACTAATGTAAATGAAAAATTAAAATTTCAACATCAATCCAACACAAATTCTCAAATTTAAGAATAAATTAAACAAATCCATTAAAAAAAACTATAGTATTTAAAAATAACAATTACATTTCATATTATCGTTCAACACAAGCTGCAACAGAAGATTTTCGTTTCATTCACCATCATTAACACACATCCAACATGATGCCTACAATAATGATTAATATTAATATTTTTCAAAAAATAATACTTTTCAAATATTAATCCAAAGAAAAAAATTATAATAATAAAATAATTCATGCATTAAGTTAAAGAAAAATAGTTCATACAAAAACACTTTGATTTTTGGCACTTTCCTAATTGCATTATTTTCCTTATATATTTTTTAGATTTAAATTTTTTTAAGTAAAATTAAATTAAAAATATTTAAAAAATATTACGGGTCTAGCGGATATCCATGCGGGTATCCACCGGATATTGGGTTAATACCAAACCCACCCGCATCTAAGTGTGGGTTTCAATTTGTAATATCAAACTCGCCCTCAACCTACAAAATTATCCATAGCGGGCGGATTTGGGCAGGTTTGTGGGCACAATTATCATCCCTACTTTTTTTTAATATTATTATATAAGGCTGTTACTGATATTAAATCATATATTATAATTAATATTTACAAACAAATTATACAATCGGGACCTTGTTCGTGGCATATACTCCTCTGAAGTGCTGCCTAAATTCTTTAAACCCTCTCAAATATTCGAGAACTGTCTACTCTACTCACTAACTGTCCACTCCACTTACATTTCGTAAGGGATAGACTGACTCCACTCAATTATTTGACAATTAATGGAAGACTGAAATTAACCTCCATAATATTTTTATGGAGGCTCGAACCCTTACACTCAACATTGTAAATGAAAGGGTTCTCCCACTGGACCAAAGACCCATTGGTGCCATCCATACTTCTTAATGTTGATAACTTGACATTAGGTAAATGATTATCTTCATCAGCTCCTAGTTAGTTCAGAGTACGACTTGTCGGTGAATATCGTGAAGAGCCGTATGACAAAGCTATCTGTTCATCCATTTGTGAATAAGTAAAGCACGTGACTTTCACATGCTTTAACTTATTCAATACGACCTCAGTGAAGTGCCGTTTTGCAAACTCCTTTGAATGAGAAACGAGCACGTGGCTTGAAGGTTGTTGAAATCTGTTATAAGGAGCGGGAAAATCTGGGCTTCTTTTGACAGAGGAATAGCTGACGAGTGGGGGTGCTCTCTGGGGTTCCTAAGGCTTATATAACGAGCCTTTGTGAATAATAATTCAGTGTGTGTAAAGCTTGTAACTTCATCTATAAGCTTGTACTTGATTCCTGGTGAGTGAATAAAAGTGTTGCTCTGTTCTTCAGTGGATGTAAGCCATCTCCAGGCTGAACCACTTAAATTGTTCTGGTGTTGATTGCTGTTCTTTGGTTTCTTTGGTGAATTCTTTTGTTTCTTAAAGTGTTTCTTAGTCAAAATCAGAGCGTTTAGTGTAGACTTGGGGGTCTTGGTTGATTGTTTTTCGATCAAGGTTCAACAAATTGGTATCAGAGCCCAACAACTCTGATTCTTGAACCAAGAAATGGCAACTTCTAAGTTTCAAGTAGAGAAATTTACAGGAGAGAATGACTTCCATCTATGGCGGCTAAAGATGAGAGCTTTGTTGGTTCACCAAGGGCTTGAAGAGACATTGGGGGATCCAAGATCAGAAAAGAAACCCAGCAAGCTCAGTGGAGATGAAATGCAAGATGCATTAGACAAAGCTCATAGTACTTTAATCTTGAGTCTGGGTGATGGAGTTCTGAGGGAAGTGGGGGATCAAACAACTGCTGCAGGTCTCTGGAAAAAACTAGAAGATCTTTATACAAAAAAGTCCTTAACCAAGAGACTTTGTACCAAGAAGAGGCTGTATACACTGCAGATGGAGGAGGGTAGCTCTCTGGCGAACCACATTGACAACTTCAACATAATCATTCTTGATCTTGAAGATATCAATGTGAAACTAGAAGATGAAGACAAGGCTATAATCTTGTTATCATCTCTCCCACCTTCCTATGAGCATTTCGTGGACACATTGCTGTATGGAAGACAGTCAATAACTATGGCTGATGTGAAAGATTCTCTCAGTTCAAAAGAAGTTACAAGGAAATCAGAAGCTAAAGATGGAGAAGGCTTAACAGCAAGGGGTAGACCAGATAAGAAGGATTACAATAATAAGAACAGAAAGCGCAGCAAATCAAAATCAAAGAATAAAAGTCTGAAATGTTTCCAGTGCCACAAGGAGGGACATTTCAAGAAGGACTGTCCAGAGAGGAAGAACAAGGAAAGAGATGGACCCAAGAAGAATGGAGATGCTGCTGTTGCATCAGAAGAAAAGGATGATGATGGCTATGACTCAGCTGGTGTTCTTCTAGTCACTGGAACTCAAACCAATGGTAAGTGGGTATTGGATTCTGGATGTACTTATCACATGTGCCCTGATAGAAATCTATTTTCCAGTTATAGGCATTTTAATGGTGGGGAAGTTATGATGGGAAACAATTCACTATGTAAAGTGGTTGGAATTGGAACCATTAGGCTTAGGATGTTTGATGGGGTGATTAAGGAATTAAGTGAAGTGAGGCATGTGCCTGAGCTAAAAAGAAACTTAATTTCACTAGGAATCCTTGATCAAATGGGCTGCATCATTAAAATGGAATCTGGGGTAATGAAGATAATTAGGGGATCCATGGTGATAATGAAGGGATGCAAAAACAATGGCTTGTATGTGCTGCAAGGGACAGCCATTACAGGGGATGTGAGTGTCTCAACCAGTAGAAATCCAAACAAAACACTAATGTGGCACATGAGATTGGGGCATATGAGTGAAAGAGGGATGAAGATATTGGAAAAACAGGGAGTCTTGGGGGATGATAAGATAGGTTCTGTTGAGTTCTGTGAGGTGTGTGTCCTAGGAAAATCCTCTAGAACTAGTTTCAAAACTGCAGTGCATAAGACCAAAGGAACCTTAGATTACATCCATTCTGATCTGTGGGGACCAGCACAGACAACTTCTTTAGGTGGAGCTAGATACTTTCTATCATTGATTGATGATTACTCTAGAATGGTTTGGGTTTATCTCTTAAAGAATAAGAATGAAGTCTTTGAGAAGTTTAAGCAGTGGAAGGCACTGGTAGAAACACAAACAGAGAGGAAAGTCAAAAGGCTAAGAACTGATAATGGTTTAGAATTTTGTAATCAACAATTCAATGAATTCTGTGCTCAGAATGGAGTGATGAGGCATAAGACAGTAAGACACACTCCACAGCAAAATGGACTTGCTGAGAGGATGAATAGGACTCTCATGGATAAAGTAAGGTGCTTGCTAATTCATTCAGAGCTCCCTCAGTCCTTGTGGGCTGAAACTTTGATGACAGCCTGCTATATAGTCAATAGAAGTCCATCCAGTGGCATAGACTTTAAAACACCTGTTGAAATGTGGTCAGGCAGAGCAGCTAATTATTCTGATCTGAAGATATTTGGCTGCCCAGCATTTGCACATGTAAGGCAAGGAAAGCTGGAGCCTAGGGCTCTGAAATGTGTCTTCCTTGGATATCCAGAGGGTGTGAAAGGCTATAGGCTCTGGTGCTCTGATCTAAAACCACCTAGGTGCATAGTCAGTAGAGATGTGGTTTTCAATGAACAATAAATGCTTAAGAACTATGCACAAAGACTTGAAGGCTCAGACAAAGACACTGGGGTACTGGGAGATCAGATTAAGGTGGAGCTTACTGGAAAAACTGGAGAGGCAACTTCACATGAGACATCAGAAGATGAAGGAAGAAATGCAGAAGACTCTGATGAAATTCCAGAAAATCAGACAACTTTGCATGATTATCAGCTGGCCAGGGATAGGGAGAGGAGAGAAATTAGAGCACCAAAGAAGTATGCATATGCAGACCTGATTGCATATGCATTAACAGCAGCCCATGAACTGGATTATGATGAACCAAAAACTTACAAGGAAGCTGTTTCAGGGAAGAATGCAAACCAGTGGCTGAAAGCCATGAAGGAAGAAATGGATTCTTTATACAAGAATAACACCTGGACTCTTGTGAAAAAACCAGAAAAGAAAAAGGTGGTAGGATGTAAGTGGGTGTATAAACTCAAGCAGGGTATCACAGGAGTGAAGCCAGTGAGATTCAAAGCCAGACTTGTTGCAAAGGGCTTCACTCAGAAGGAGGGTATTGATTTTACTGAGGTATTCTCACCTGTAGTAAGGCATGCCTCAATAAGGATCATCCTATCACTGGTGGCTGTCAACAACATGCATTTGGAACAAATGGATGTAAAGACAGCATTTTTACATGAGGAGTTACAGGAATACATAGTAATGGCTCAGCCTGAAGGATTCATAGATAAATCAAAGGCTGATTGGGTGTGTCATCTGAAGAAGTCCCTGTATGGACTTAAACAGTCTCCAAGGCAATGGTACCTCAGGTTTGACAGCTTTATGTTAGAGCAAAAATATCAGAGGTGCAACCTGGACTGCTGTGTTTATTTCAGAGAAGAATCAGGCATGATGATTTATCTAGTACTGTATGTAGATGACATGCTTATTGCCAGTGTAAGCATGAGCATGATAGAAGACCTGAAACAGAAGCTAAAAGGAGAGTTTGACATGAAGGATCTTGGTCCAGCAAGGAAGATTTTGGGAATGCAGTTACACAGGGACAGGAGAACTGGTATTTTGTTTCTCAGTCAAGAAGAATACATCAGAAGGGTAATTGATAAGTTTGGAATGGCAAACTCAAAGCCAGTTCAAACACCTTTAGCTCCCCATTTCAGATTATCAGATCAACTATGTCCAAAAACAGAAGCTGAGAGATCTGAGATGGCTAAAGTACCTTATGCAAGTGCTGTAGGCTGCCTGATGTATGCCATGGTCCTAACTAGGCCTGATCTATCCTATGCTGTGAGTGTTGTAAGCAGGTATATGTCAAACCCTGGAAAGGAACATTGGAGGGCAGTAAAATGGATTCTCAGGTACCTAAATGGGACAGCAACATATGGAATAATGTATGGGGGACAAAGGCGAGATGACAGTAAGATTGTTGGCTATGTGGACTCTGACTATGCTGGGGATCTGGACAGAAGGAGATCCCTCACAGGTTACCTTTTCACGTTCAACAATTGCACTGTCAACTGGAAAGCTCAACTGCAGAGTGTGGTAGCCCTGTCAACAACAGAAGCAGAGTACACAGCTGCAGCAGAAGCAGTCAAAGAGGCCATCTGGTTGAAAGGGATGCTTAAAGAGCTTGGTGTTGATCAGAGGTCAATAATGATAAACTGTGACAGCCAAAGTGCCATATGTTTGAGCAAAAATCAAACACACCATGAAAAGACCAAGCACATCGACATCAAGTTGCATTTCATAAGGCTGGAAGTGTTGAAAGCTACAGTGAGGCTGCAGAAGATTCATACAGACAAAAATGTTGCAGACATGTTGACCAAACCTGTAACCACTGCTAAGTTTAAGCTCTGCTTAGAATTAGCAGGAATCTGTCAGAAATGAGTGACAGATTGTTGAAGAGAGGAGTAACAGATTCAAGAAGGTTTCAAGCTCAAGGTGGAGAATGTTGAGGTGTGAGCTGTGAAACTGGTTTCAGAGAAGCAATACGACATGTCAGCTCCTGGTTAGTTCAGAGTACGACTTGTCGGTGAATATCGTGAAGAGCCGTATGACAAAGCTATCTGTTCATCCATTTGTGAATAAGTAAAGCACGTGACTTTCACATGCTTTAACTTATTCAATACGACCTCAGTGAAGTGCCGTTTTGCAAACTCCTTTGAATGAGAAACGAGCACGTGGCTTGAAGGTTGTTGAAATCTGTTATAAGGAGCGGGAAAATCTGGGCTTCTTTTGACAGAGGAATAGCTGACGAGTGGGGGTGCTCTCTGGGGTTCCTAAGGCTTATATAACGAGCCTTTGTGAATAATAATTCAGTGTGTGTAAAGCTTGTAACTTCATCTATAAGCTTGTACTTGATTCCTGGTGAGTGAATAAAAGTGTTGCTCTGTTCTTCAGTGGATGTAAGCCATCTCCAGGCTGAACCACTTAAATTGTTCTGGTGTTGATTGCTGTTCTTTGGTTTCTTTGGTGAATTCTTTTGTTTCTTAAAGTGTTTCTTAGTCAAAATCAGAGCGTTTAGTGTAGACTTGGGGGTCTTGGTTGATTGTTTTTCGATCAAGGTTCAACATATAGCGTAGTCTGCTGCTCGGATTGAGAAACCTGCTTCAAGAAGAAATTCTACTCCAACCCTTATATTGGGGACTTGAATCCTCTGCTAAATGTACTTATATAATGTTAAGATTTTGTTTGATATTAAGGTGTTATAACATTTAAATTACAATTGTTGTAAAAAAAAAAAATTACAAGTATGATAGTATATCATAAATATGATTTTACAATAATAATTTTAACAAAAATTTTTAAAATATTAAAAGAAATTTATCATACTAGTATGATGCTAAATTATCACAACTTTCAGTAGCAATATGTGTTTATTAAATGTTTTAGTATTGTAACTTAAAGATATTGTTATCCAATTTTAATACAAACAATGTCTAATTAAATTATTTTCATAGATTTTGAGACAATCAAAGACTATTTTTTGCGAAATTGTTTGTCCAAGTCAATTTCATCTCATTGTCCCCAATAAAAGTTGCCAATATAAATGAATAAATACAAGTCAAGCATTGTCGGGCACTTCAAGATTTCTAGGTTTGCAAATTGTTCCTGAAAATTTTCCTTATTACCGGATCACCACATGTTTGGATAATGGTCCCCTGTTTAGTATATAAATTGGTGACTACTTGTAAGGTGAAATTTTAAATCAATTAATTATCTACGTCAGCAGACAGCAGTAACGTAATTATCCATTATATTCGACAATAGCATACAAACAAACTTTGAGACAATTTGTGCACTTTTTACTTATACAAATGATCAGTAAAAATGATGTGCCAGCAAATTGTATTATTGCTTTCTACTTATAGCAGCCATTCTTGCCAGCCAGCATATGCCATATTCAATCTAACCAACGCACTATGGAGACCGAATATCACTTGATATTTAAGTTAAATCAAACAAATCACTCTTAAGAAAAACAAGATGATGCCCATGAAAGCAATCAGCAATGGAAGTCACAATAGCCCCACTTAAATTTTAGATGAATCCTACAAGGTTGATCCATCTCGCTTCAAAATCTTTTAAGTTTCTAATTGAGTTGATATATATATATATATATATATATATATATATATATATATATATATATAATTAAAAAAAACTCTTAAAAATAGAGAAAAATTTAGATGGTGCAGAGATACCACATTATTCATTTGCCCATTTATATTACATATCTTTTTATTCATGCACATTTGTCTTGTAACTGACCAAAATTATAAAAGTGAACAAAAGAAGAAAGTTAAAATCAGTTGATTTTTCTTATGGGATGATTTTAATAAGACCGTTCTATGTAAATTTTTCACCCAAAGGCTACAAATACCCTAAGATTATTATGTGGGTTTGATGTCATCATTTGAGTTAGATAGCTAGCATGTAAATTTCATGCCTAGAAAAGTGAATATATATAAATAAATATAACTTTTGGGTATTTTTCTTGCATTCATTATGATGTTGTTTTTGTTAAATAAGCAATGTTAAGGTTTCTAAGTATTCATCATTCAGTATGTACCTTGTTCAACACTTAACCAACTAACACTAGCACCAAACACTTACTTTGTTGGTCTTTAGACTCTTGGGTCCTTCCCCTTAAAGAAACAGAAAGCAATTCGGCAATCATGGTAAAGATAAAGAATCGTAGCTAAAGTGGGTGCTTTAATATATAGTCACCACCTTATTAAACGCCACCTTCACCCCTCCATTTCTGTTCAAATTTCGAAACTCAAAGGCATTCAGCTTCTGTATCTTTGGCACTAATTCAAGGCTTTCAACATTTTCTTCAAAGTGTATCTGCTATTGATGGAACAGAATAAAAGAAGGTGATAAGGAAAAAAAGGAACTAGGATTCATCAAAAATGATGAACACAGCTAGATTCATCAAATGTGTCACCGTCGGCGATGGAGCTGTTGGCAAAACCTGCATGCTGATCTCTTATACAAGCAACACATTCCCAACTGTATGATCCAATGAACTCTCACAGACAAGTTTCGATTTTTTTATGATTAATTATTCAAGTAATTAATTAAAAGGTTGTTTAATTTTGTTCTTCCTTCTGATATAGGATTACGTGCCGACTGTGTTCGACAACTTCAGTGCTAACGTGGTGGTTGATGGCAGCACAGTTAATCTCGGTCTATGGGATACTGCTGGTGAGATCTTCCTCCATAGAAGTACTTTTTAGTTAGTAGCTGCTTTTTCAAGAATTGCTTTTGAGTCTTGACTCTTGAGGGTTCTGCATACGCTTCTTTAATTGTGTGACACAGGACAGGAGGATTACAACAGGCTTAGGCCTTTGAGTTACAGAGGTGCTGATGTGTTCTTGTTGGCCTTTTCTCTCATCAGCAAAGCCAGCTATGAAAACATTTCAAAGAAGGTTGCTGATTTTATCTTATGTATATAGTAACATACATAACTTTAATCAACATATCTATTTTCTGATTGCTGGCATAAAATTTTCTTGTGTGTGTAGTGGATCCCTGAGCTAAGGCATTATGCCCCAACTGTGCCCATCGTCCTTGTAGGAACAAAGCAGGGTAAATAAATCTTTAGTGTATATACATTTGCACATATCTGTCAATAAATTACAAATTTGTACATACAGTACCTTAATTGACCTAATTGAATACAGATTTACGCGAGGACAAGCAGTACTTGATTAATCATCCAGGTGCTACGCCAATCACAACTGCTCAAGTAAGCTTGAATAAGAGACAAAAATGTGCTGTATACTTCTAAAGGAAATATTTGTAGACATGAATCTTATGGGCATTTTTTTAGGGGGAAGAATTGAAGAAGTTGATTGGTGCTGCTGTTTACATAGAGTGCAGTTCCAAGACTCAGCAGAATGTGAAGACTGTGTTTGATGCTGCAATCAAAGTTGTCTTGCAGCCTCCTAAACCAAAGAAGAGGAAGAGAAAGGCAAGGCCTTGCATATTTCTATAAACAGATCAAAATCCAATCTATCAATCTCTCCATTTTGTAATTCCTTATTAAGCTATATATATATATATATGTGCCGGTAAGGCCACGGCCTTACTGCTTTCTTTTCTTCTTTCTTTCAGTATTCCAAAATTTCCCCTGTATTTTCCAGAGGCTTTTTGTCGGCAAACAGTACACTTGAGATAGAATAAGCGTTAGAGTAAAATGGCTCATTTTGTATGCTTGTCGTCTGTATTGATTTAGATTCCATATGTTCCCGAGACGAAGCGATAAAAGAACTATGACATGTCGTCTCTTTTAATACATCGTGCAAGACAAAACGTGTGTTTGATTTAAGACAGATTTTCCATCTTCTTACAAGAAGAGATTTAAGGAAGGTAATGAGATCCCTTCAAATTTTGCCAAAGTGCTTGCTTAGGGAGCACGGAACAATTATGAAAACGCAACTTTGTTCTTAATTTATCTCACATGAATTATAAAAATTGTAAAGGCACTTATCGAATTAATTAACTTCCGTATGGTTTAATTTTATAAAATAAAAATGATTTAAATACAGTTTTTTGCTTTTTTATTAAAAAGAAATTTAGTTGTTTAATTATTGACAAACGTTTTCATTAAAAATTATATAAATATTAATAATAATTAATAATAACTAAAATAATAATAATAATAATATTATTAAATGTTAATGATGATAATATTAATAAAATATTATTATTATTAATTTTTATTAACTTTATTATTTTAGTTATTATTAATTATTGTTAATATTATTTTTAATAATAATAATAGTAATAATAATAACAACAATAATGATAATGTTGTTAATAATGATAAATTAATTATTTTTATTAATTATTAATATTATGAGTATTTAAGTAAATTGATTCTCATTCTCATTCCTCATTCCCATTTATTTTGTCAAGTAAACATATCAATGACATTTCAACACATTTTCATTTCCATTTATTTTTGTCAAGTAAACATTGAAATCTCATTTTTATTTCAGCCCATTCTCATTCCACCTCATTGCCATTTCATGAAGCAAACGCACCATAAATTTACTGGGGAATGAGATGGAGAATTGAGGTGAAAATTTTTAATGGGATAGGCCCCCCCACTCCCACCCCACCCCACTCCATTGTCATCCCTATCTTTAAGTATCTACATATTAAAGGCACACACATTTTTAAATACATTGAATCTCGTATTACCATAAACCTTAATAGATTATTTTAATTAGATTTAACCTTATATAACACTTCACAACATATAGTTATTTACATATAAGTTTAACGTTGGATTAATAATCAACAATGTTGGATCTTTTGATCTAACAGTAAAACCTTATGATTATTAAATAAATTATACCAAATCATTGAAGAAAGAAATTGAGTAAAAAAGAAAATTTACTTAACTTTCAATATAAGATTTTATCATCTACAATTTTTTTTTTAAATGTAGATGTCTAAGAAAGAATTTTTATCCAAGATGCATTAACAATGATATATAATGGTGATAGAATTTACAAGGTTATTTCTTGTGCTTTGAAAAATAATAAATTATTTTTATCCAAGATGCATTAACAATGATATATAATGGTGATAGAATTTACGAGGTTATTTGATTTATGATCTTAAAATAATTTATTATTTTTCAAAGCACAAGAAATAAATTTTACAAAACATGTTTAATTGAATTTGGGATATTTATAAAGCTGGATTCTAGGATACAATTATAAAGATTATTCAAAATCTTTAATAAAAAAAAAAAACTCTTTTTCATAATTTTTACAATCAATTGAAGACTTTCTAAAGAAGTCGTCATTTATTATATCAATTCTGACTTTTAACATAGAATTAATTTTTTTTTCTATTTTTCACAAATTTTAATAATTCGTAAATTTAACTAGCATAAAAAAATCGATATTTTTACACAAATAATAGATAATAAGAATATTCCTAATTTCTCGAAAACCCAAAGCCCTAAACCCCTCGCACATCAACTGGAAAACTTGGTAACCAAGAAATTAAATCAAATCAATCCGCCAACTGAACAAATTAGCACACAATCTCTTCGCCATTTCTTCACGAAATGGCCGGTCCATTACTTCTCCGTTCTCTTTGGTCCACAGGCAAGAGATCGCTATCCTCGCCGTCAGCATCATCACTTCATCTCAAATCCTACCTCTCGTCTGCACGCGCCTTATCCACAGCCGCCAATGCTGCCGCCGCCGCCGTATCTCCGAATTCGACGCTGGACCCTAGCCGGCTCCGCAACGTGGCGGTCATAGCTCACGTCGACCACGGCAAGACCACGCTCATGGACCGGCTCTTACGCCAGTGCGGTGCTGATATCCCTCACGAACGCGCCATGGACTCCATCAGCCTTGAGCGCGAGCGCGGTATCACTATCGCCTCTAAGGTTCGGTTTCTGTCATTCGTTTGCTTCCACACTGAAACGACGTAGTATTGTTGGTAGTGAATAATATCCAATTGAAGTGCTGTAGTATTTAGATTATCTTGGCATAATAATGTTCTGTTTTTTTGGGGAATTATATGCAGGTTACGGGGATATCTTGGAGGGAAAATGAGCTGAACATGGTTGATACGCCTGGACATGCTGATTTTGGTGGTGAAGTATGTCCTTTTTTTTTCCTTTAATTAAGTATACACACAATTTTATGCTAATGAAATGCAATCTGAGCAGAAGAAATTCAAAATATGATGTGGACTTGAAGATTTGATAATATAAGTCACCGCTTGAGTGTTTGAACTGCTTATGTAAACAGTCAGAATTGTCATATCATCCAATTGGCGGAGTCAGGCCTAAGATGATGCTCCATGGAGGGCTTCATTCATTTACTGTAACTTGGGATGTGTTTTATGTGAAGAAAATCATTAAGTTATTGAAAAATTCGATACTATGTGAACAAAGAAGTAGCACATTAATTTGATGGGAAAAATTGTGTAGTGTGTGATGAAAGAGATCATTGGGAAAGCCTAGTAGTAGGGGTTAAATTGATTAATGGGCTTTGCTAGAAGTCCTTTTGTAATACTGGTATGTTATGTTTAGCATTTCCCGAATTATTTGATGGTTGATCTATGCTTGACTTTATTTTGGATGGAAATAGGTTGAGCGAGTTGTTGGCATGGTTGAAGGAGCAATTTTAGTTGTGGATGCTGGTGAAGGTCCACTTGCACAGACAAAGTTTGTCCTTGCCAAGGCCTTGAAGTATGGGCTACGCCCTATACTTCTTTTAAACAAAGTTGACAGACCTGCTGGTATGAACAATATACTCACTTATTTATATATTTATTTATGAGAGTGGCTTCCTTGAAACTGCAATTTGTTTGGGTGATGCCTAAGACAAACATAAAAAAGAAAATGTGATATCCTCTGCCCTCTCCTCTGTGCTTGCATTTTCTTTAAACTGTAGATTTGGATGATGGCATCATCATCTTACAGACCATGCTCGATGCATTCTGATCGAGAAGATCCGGTCTTGTGGACTGGAATCTTACCAACTATTAGGAGATAAAATTAGGCACTGAATAACCTGAACTAGGCTGAAAAGTGGTTATAATTATAAATTATAGGTTCAATTATTAGCAAATAAGTTGCAGTTGCAACTTTATACTTCCAGCTGTGGCAGATATTATAACTCATGACATTCTTCTTTAGTTTATTAGGGATTAGTCCTTATGTCGTTAGCTTGCATTATGCAGTTTCCGAGGAGAGATGTGATGAAGTTGAGAGCTTGGTGTTTGATCTTTTTGCAAATCTCGGTGCTACAGGTGAAATAAAAGAAAAAACTTTATGGTCAACTGACTTAACTTGTTTTGGCTAAGAGTTTATTAGTAAATTAGAAAAAAAGGGATATTTAATAATTTTGATTTATTTTCTTCTGTTTAGACGAGCAGCTAGATTTTCCAGTTCTGTATGCTTCTGCTAAAGAAGGATGGGCATCTTCCACATTTACCAAAGATCCGCCTGCTGATGTGAGGAATATGTCGCAATTGCTTGATGCCATCATAAGACATGTTCCCCCACCCAAAGCAAGCCTTGACGCACCTTTTCAAATGCTGGTTGGTATACAATGCTGATGAGTTCATTAAATTACCGAAATGTAGTTGTGTAAATACGCGTGCTCATGTGTGTTTGCCCTTTTTTTTGGGGGGGGGGGGGTGGTGGGGGAAGCGGGCACGCAGTTTTTACTCCTTCATTGGGATATTTGATGAAAATAATTGATTGTGGCTTTCAGGTTACAATGATGGAAAAAGACTTCTATCTTGGGCGAATATTGACCGGTCGTGTTTCTTCTGGTGTTGTTTCTGTTGGTGACAAAGTACATGGACTACGAATCACTGATTCTGGGACTGAGAAGATTGAAGAAGGAAAGGTTTGTTGTTCTATCTTTGCTTAGTTTAGTTGAATTTATTATAGCTTCACCCTTAATTTGCTTTTAACTATTGTTTTCAATATTCAAGGGTTTAATGTTAATTTTCTTTCTTCTGATATTTAGTGACCTTCTGCAAGCAGTGTTATTATCGTACAGGTCAGATTGATGCTATTGATTTTGTAGGTTACAAAGCTAATGAAAAAGAAAGGTACAGGCATGGTTCTAATTGATAGTGCTGGAGCGGGTGACATTATCTCAATAGCAGGCATGACAAAACCATCAATAGGCCATACAGTAGCAAATACAGAGGTACTTGGTCGTGGTTTATATTATTCCTTCGGATGTTATTTACGCGCCGTCTTTTCTTCATGTAATCATATGTAATATCTTATGTTAAAAAATTGCTGATAGTTATTTTCTGTTTAGCGGATTAGATTACTGTGTGCTTTTGTGAAATTAAATCTTTGCTTCTTTCAAACTGAAATCAAGCATTTAGTATATAAAAAGTATTCCATCATGTAGGCTGAATTGCTTTTAGTCGTTGCCTTCTGATGGGAATTTTCCACAACAGCGTAGTTGTTTAATGCATGAAAATGGTGGTTATTTTTTCCTCAGTTTAAGTTACTGCTTTGCAATGGGATTCAATGCAATCTTACTGTGATATTTGATGTGCTCTTTACCTGATCATCATGTTTATAGATATTTTAAGAGCTTGGTTATATCTCTAAGTTCGTTTATCAATGTGTCTTCCTAGGTTACAACTGCATTACCAACCATTGAGTTGGACCCCCCAACCATTTCCATGACTTTTGGTGTCAATGACTCTCCATTGGCTGGTCGTGATGGTACTCATGTAAGTCCCTAACTTTGCCTTATGTTGAAATTTGTAGTATGTATGTGTGCATGCTTGCAGTGCTTTATGTTACTTCCAGTTTCCTGGTTTTCCATAGCTGTTACCAGCTTGCATTTCTGGCTATGACAGCCTCATGTTTTTACCAGCTTGCATCCATGGTGTATTTAAACTGTGTTTGACACAACTGTAGTTAAGTCTGATACATGTGCAGGTTGCTTCAAGCTCTTATACCTTTTTGAGTCTAGGTGCTGTTTGTTTATATTGAGGACTTGAGAATGGCCTGACATGATTGATTTCATCTAAGTTGAACACATTGCGATGAAAAATGAAATTTTGATTTTGGAAGTGATAAAACATTTGGTATCTTAAAATTTTCAGTTCCTAAGTGAAGTAAGTGGATTTTTGCATTTGACCATTAACTATTGAGTTTAAGGATTTTATTTACTATAGTTGTGCTTACCGATTGTTTATAAAGGTTTTATAAATTTTGGTGACCTCACCTGCAATGAATTCTGAATTTGAATACTGCAAACCCTTCATATTGCTAAGTGCTTTTTATTTTTATTTTATTTTTTATTTTTAATAAAAGGTAAAATTCTTTATTGGAGAGTTCTATGCAGTGCGTGTTGCTTTCATACTGGAATGCTTCAGGATATAGGGTATTTTTTAACTCTCTAAGGTGATTGAACATTTGTCTATAATTGTAGTTGACTGGAGGAAAGATTGGTGCTCGGCTAATGTCTGAAGCTGAAACAAACCTTGCAATAAATGTAATTCCAGGCATGGCTGAAACTTATGAGGTTCAGGGGAGGGGAGAACTTCAACTGGGTATGTATCCCCTAATATTGCATTTTTTTTCCCTTTTACCCTGAAAGCATATGCAGAGTGGTATCTCTTAAAGAGATAGATAATTTGGAATGGCATTCTGTACCTGGACTTTTATTCATTCTTTATTGCTATTATACTAAATAGGTATATTAATCGAGAATATGAGGCGTGAAGGATTTGAGCTTTCTGTATCACCACCTAAAGTTATGTAAGTTCTCTGCATATACTTGAATGAGGCACTAGTTTTGTCATTATTAAATGAGGCACTAGTTTTGTCATTATTATTTCATATTCATGATATGATAATTATTGCGTGCGTAAAAGGAATAAGTCTATATTCTGGAGATATCAGGCTTCTGAAATTCTAAAGTTTTAGTATTGATTTGAGAGAGAAATATCAGAAGAAACATGAAAGTTTTCATTAAACATTTGTGGCATGTGACCTTTGGAATAGTTGTTCACGGGGGATGTGTGATTCCTTGATTCTGTTTTTGGCTGTTCTTTGTTTTCTATTTGTTAGTAGTCTTAATTCTCATTGATCAGTATCAATGATAATTGCTCCTGGTTGTCTAGGTCTCAGGCTGATCCTATTGCAAAATGTAATGAGAAACATATTGTTTTCTTGATGTGTACTTATCCAGGAACCTCTGTTCTTCGTGTTGTGTTTCTATTCTTTGTATTAAAATCAGAAAGTTTATATTTTAAAGATCATAGATAATGAGCTGAGTGATTTGCCAATTGCAAATACTTTGGAGAATTGCTTCTTTATGTGTAATTTTCCTCCTCTAAATGATTACTTAAAAGTCACTTTTATATACATTTTTTGGTCTCTGTGTGTTTGGTCAAATCTTTATTCTTGTTGCATTTCTTTATTGGCAATTTATCACCAATATCTCCCTGTCTTACATCAGGTATAAAACTGAGAATGGTGTAAAGCTCGAGCCAATTGAAGAAGTGACTATCGAGGTAAGAATTTCAGATGCATACATCAATTAGCTTCTTTCCTTATGTATTTGGTACCTTTCTTCATTAAGATTTTGTTTTAGGTTAACGAGGAACATGTGGGGTTGGTTATGGAAGCTCTCTCTCACAGGAAAGCTGAGGTTATGGACATGGGTCCTGTCCCTGGAAGTGCTGGCAGGACTAAACTATCCTTAACTTGCCCATCAAGGTTATTGCTTAAATCTCCTTCAACATTAGTTAAAATGTCCTTTTTAACAACCCAGCAAGATGTTAAGGCTAATAATAAAGGAGAGATTCAGATTCCTTTAGATAACACAGTAGTTCTAGCTAAAGGATATTAAGATGAAATGAAGGCCAAATCTTTAGCTTTCAATAGTTGTGCGAGGCATTGGTAAGTTCAAAATCATCTGTTTAAATAAGAATAATAAAGTTAAGACAAAGAAAATTTAGCAGAAACAAAGCTACATTATACGCATACCCTAAATTTCATTTATTTTTTGCATGCTCTGGTTTTGGCTTTTAGGACAAATTGTCAAAATCCTCAAAAACAGGTAAAAAGAGTATAAGCTTCAGCCAAAATTGTAGGATTAATACTTGCCTTTGATATATATGATTTATGTCCTGGGAATGCAAGTAACTGCTATGTACCTGTCCATGAATGTTGCTTTGAGGTTGTGGACTTTGTTTTCAAATCTGAGGGTGTTTGCTTCAAATAAAGCGTATTTATTTTCTGTTGTGTATTCTTCAGGGGCCTGGTTGGTTACAGAAGTGTGTTCAGCAGTGACACTCGTGGAACTGGATTCATGCATCGTGCTTTCCTGAGTATGCGCCTTATGTTTTAGATACCTTTTTTGGTTGCTTTTCCATATATGGTACTGTGTCGCAATAGGTCACCAACAGGGATAATCGTTTTCTATTCCAATAACCTTGATTTTCATCATTTGTGTCTATATTGTACTTGTTCATAGTTTAATTTATTTCCTTTTTTGGAATTGTTGTTTCACTCATATTAATCATCTTGTGGCAGAATATGAAAAACATCGAGGGCTTCTTGGAAATGTTAGAAAAGGAGTATTGGTATGTTTATTTAATTTTTGTCTGTATAGTGATAACTTTTTACCATAATTTAGTTTTTCTTTCACTTTTATACCTGTGTAAATAGAACCAAATGATTTTATAACTGAATAGGAAATACCCCAATTTCTGTTGTAACAGGTAAATGCGCAATCTGTGTCATATAATATGCTTTACTACAGATCTCAATATGTATGAAGTTGATCATCTTTTAAGTTAATATTAAGGTGCTTTGTGTGATACAGATCAGTGTAAAATGGTCTGATCTGAATTTAACACACACAAAACTCAAAGAGAATGTTCACAGTGAGTGGGAGGTGATCCCCTATTTTATAAGAGTGTCTTTCATCAGAAAGAATCTGCAAATAATGGTTCTGAATGCATGTAAAAGGGAATGATATGAGGCACAAATCATTGACATCGCAAATGGTGACATCGCTAATGGTGGGAGATCCGTCTGCTAAATTTTATAAACGATTGGCTTCAGTTTCACATATGTACCAATTATTAAGAGCTGAGAAAGGATTTGTTTTTTCTTTTTTCAATAACTTTTTACCAAGATTATTGCTTTTGTATGTACTGAGACATTTAGTTGTTGCTATATTTTTCCAAAATTATTTAGTGCTTTGAAAAATATGTTGGTAAGATATATTTCGTATGGATGGGATTTATGGGTAATATATATCATTAAATTTTTTAATCTAAATGTTGACACAAATTTTGAGTCATTGATCCCATGCAATCCACTGGTAAAGAGGGTTGATAGTTGGCAACATTAAATAACTAACTTTTTGACAATTAGTATCAACCACTGGATTGCATGGGATCAATAGATGAAAAATTGTATCTCATTTTTAGTAAAAAGAAGTTAAGGGCATCCCATCCATTATGTATTGTATGCTCTGTTAATTGAAGTACCTTTTGAACTTGGACTGTGCTTTTTAAAGCACCTGATGTCATCTTTGTTTACTTAATTGAACAGGTATCAATGGGTTTTGGGTCTATCACAGCTCATGCATTGATGAGTTTAGAACCTCGTGGAATTCTCTTTGTGCCTCCTGGGACAGAGGTTGTTTTTTTATTAGCTTAACCAGTGCTATTTCTTTATGTTTGTTTCTCTACTTATCTATTGTTTTATGTTACTTATATATGGTGGATTTACAATATTCGGATAGGATGGATTGACTTCCTATCTTACACTTTCGTTTGAATAGATATAATCCATCTACCATCCTTTGTTCCTCTGTTATATGCCTGTAAGGAGACACTGAATTGTTTTAGAGTCATTTGAGACAATTTTAACAGCTCTTTGTGCAGTCATTAATTAATCACTTCTGACACCTGTTAGATTGATGTGTTTCCTTTGCTCGAGTATGTTCAGAACTCCTTGTTTCTAATCTCTGGTAAGGAGAAGAGTTAAGGGTAGTGCAACAGATTTACCTATGTGGTTTGGAGTTACAAATGTGGTTAACATGTTAAAGTTCAGAATAACAATGGTCTATGGATTTTGTGAAAGAGGTTATTTCTTTTCAAGGAATTGGAGATACTTGTCTTAGCAACTGAGCACCTATATCTGGTTTTGTTTGAATTTCTGCTAACTGTTATCCATTTGTATGCAGACTTATGATGGCATGATTATTGGTGAACATTCACGAGATACAGATCTTGATGTAAGAATAATCTTGCCCATCATATTGTCCATTTTGTTTGTTGCCAGGTGACTGACATTTCAACTGTCATATTGTTACAGGTTAACCCAGTTAGGGCTAAGGAACTTTCTAATGTTCGAGCTGCTGGCAAGGATGAGAACGTGAAGCTAACTCCTCCTCGCCTCGTATGCACTTTGTGTCCAGTGTGCTATTCAGTTGTTTGTTTTTATGGCCGCAGTTACATTTACATGAATTTTTCACTCTTAGAGTGGTTTTTCCGCTCCTCTCTCTTTCTGTGGATATTGGGTTTTTATGCAATTTACTCTAAGAATGATATAAACTCCCAAAATGATTTTGGCGTTCGTCAATGGTGTTCACCTTCTGTTAATACAATCTGCCTTTTATGAAAATGAAAAAGATAGAAAATATAAAAAATTAGATAAAACAAAAACAAATGGTTGTCGTGCACCTGTTTGTAATGCCTTAGTTGTTAGTGAACCCAGTTAGGGGATATTGTAAGGCCATACCAATATTGTGACTATTCATTTTCAATCACCCTACATAACAGTCTTCATTTTTCGTGTGCAGATGACGCTTGAAGAGGCCATAGGTTATGTAGCTTCTGATGAGCTTATTGAGGCAAGTTGTACTTAATATTTTACAGCATTTGAGATTAATATGAGTAGATTTATCTATGATTCTTTGTACAAACTGTTAACGGCCTCTATGATATTTTTATCAAGCTATTACTCTTTGTATCTGAAAATTGACTACAAAAGTGCATTTCATTCAATGTACTATGTTTTATGGTGACAAGAAAGGGGAAAAAATGTTTTTGGATGCAGTCTCAAATAATAGTTTATCTAATACACTGGAAAGTTCATTTCTGTTGTTTTTTCTGTAAGAAATATCCATCTCAAAACTCTTAATTATGCGGTAGCTTTTAAAAACCATATATTTTTTTTCCGTAACAATCCCAGCACTGTTTTGTATGTCTCTTACGTGCTAGACCATTCACACAATTGCGGATTTCTAATTTTTCTTATTATGACCATCCACTACTGTTTTACATTATTCATTGCTTCAAGTTGTTTTGTGGTTCACCCTTACCATCTTTTTGAGCTAAATTTTTAATTATGCATCTGATCTAAGTATTACTTTGCTTGTCAAATGCCATTTTATGCTGTTTTTGCAGGTTACACCGAAGGCCATTAGATTGAGGAAGAGATACCTGGATGTTAATAAGCGCAAAACCATGAGCAAAAGGCCGAAGGAGTGAGCCTCTGTCCTTGACACAATTTTGTAATCTTATTTAATTTGTAACCAAATTATAGTAATCTTATTGAATTTGTAAATCAAATTATAGTTATCATTTGAATCCAGAATCCAGATAAGCAATTATAGTAAATGTAAAAAGAAAATAGCAACAACAGTAGTGAAAATAAGGAGGTAGGAAGCGGTAATTGCAAGTCTGCCACTAGAAATTATTGTTTTGGCATCAATACCCAAAGGCTTTGGTCTTTTTTCCCTATGGTAATCAGAAAGCCCTTGGTTTTGGACACGCAAGGCTCGATACTATATGTATTTATACACGTACTAGTTTGTATGAATAGCTTGCGTTGCAAGCATTGTTCATTGGTTGACCATTTTTAAATATTTGGGTATGACTTTTGTTAGTAATTTTAAAATTGCGACAGAGATTGTAAGAAGAGTTGCGGAAGTTTTGACAAGAAGATGCCGAGAAAAATTTCTGGGGAAACGGTCATAAGACAAGCGAAGCAAGTTTCCATATCAACTCTCGTACGCGGCTTCAACTTAATCAAGTATGAAATGAAAAGAAGGCGGATTCAAAATGTGGTTGCAGACACGTCGACTGCACCTTTCTAGTTTGGAATACAGATTCAGCTTTTGCGAGTAATCTAACGTCATAATTTTCAAGAGCCAGCATACGATGAATGACGTATTACTTTGAGATGAAAATGAAATCTCTTTAAACGTTACTTGATAATAATTCGCATCACGTTCATCTTTTGATATATTTTCGGTAAGACCCGGCCGTTGGAATCGAAAATTTTGAAATAATTTCAAATTGAATTTTGAATTAGAGAAAAAGGTACCACACGTTATCACACTTTGTTTGAACAAGTTTTGCAAAGGATGCCGAGAAAAGTATCATCATATTTTCCCATTTACCGTCAAAAAATAAATAAATAAATAAATTCAAATTAGAAACTAAAGGAAAGAAATAAGATAATAATAATTAATTAGTTATAACCAGCTGGGGGTGGTGGGGGGGATCGTAATTAGTAGTTAATCTCAAAAAAGCATTGAAAAGTGAAAGCCTTGCTCCCGTCCCCCCTCTTACACCACCCTTCTTAAAAGGCAATGTTAATAACATCACTCAAACAACAAGAAGAAGAAGAATAGCGAAAGCTTTAGATTTTCTTGATCTGTTCCCATCATCATCAACTTCACCTCACCTGTCTTGCACACGCACTCACACTCACACTTATCTCTCTCTCTCTCTCTCTATTGCGTTAATTGCATACACAATTCAATAAGAGAGGAGGGGGAATTGAAAAAAAATGGGAGCATACAGAGCTGACGACGACTACGATTACTTGTTCAAGGTGGTGTTAATTGGAGATTCAGGAGTTGGGAAATCAAATCTGTTATCTCGATTCACCAAGAACGAATTCAGCCTCGAATCCAAATCCACCATCGGCGTCGAATTCGCCACTCGCAGCATTCGCGTCGACGACAAGGTCGTCAAGGCTCAGATTTGGGACACCGCCGGCCAAGAACGGTAACCATTTTCATTTCACCGATCTGTTTATCTGAGATCTGAATGCCATTGATTTTGCTGCGACCTTGGGATTGGTCAACCGCTTACCTGCCACATGTTTGATTTATCAACTGATTGAATTTAGTTTTACATTGCATTTACAATAAAATCTTGTTTTTGAGATCTAATTCCCTATCGGCAAATCTATGAGTTTTGCGGAACATAACGAAAGTGATGTTTTAGTTTCACATGCAAATTTGACCTTGTTGGGGTTTGGTGTCTTGAGTATATTTGAAACTATGTTTTGAGTTTGATTACTTCATTTACGTTCAGAGATGACCTTCTTGTGGTGTTTATTTGGCTGATTCTGTTCACAAGGAGAATGATAGATGTCAATTGTAGTATCGTTTTATGTATTTTTTTATTCAGATATCGGGCTATCACAAGTGCGTACTACCGGGGAGCTGTTGGTGCCTTGCTTGTCTATGATGTCACCCGACATGTTACTTTTGAGAATGTTGAGAGATGGTTGAAAGAGCTTCGGGATCACACAGACTCAAACATTGTGATAATGCTTGTGGGTAACAAGGCTGATTTGCGTCACTTGCGTGCTGTTTCAACTGAGGATGCTCAGTCGTTTGCTGAGAAAGAGAACACTTTCTTCATGGAAACCTCTGCCCTAGAGTCGTTGAATGTTGAAAATGCCTTCACTGAAGTGCTCACTCAGATATATCGAGTTGTTAGCAGGAAGGCTCTTGATGTAGGTGATGACCCAGCAGCCTTGCCCAAGGGTCAAACTATTAATATTGGTACTAAAGATGATGTATCGGCTGTGAAAAAGACTGGATGCTGCTCTGCATAATCTGCAGCTTCGAAGGAAAATCCAGGTGGTAAAAAATAATTTCTCCTCTTTCTAGAACTTACATTTCCATGGCTTGGAGACATCTTGGCTTTGATCTGCTTGCCAGGACGAGAAAACATGGAGTGCGGGAAGAAATTATAGTTTTACATTTCATCATGTGCCGGTAATCTCAAAATCTTGCTTTAGTTAGGTTAAAGCCATAATCATTTGGATCTGAGATCTCATGTTTGTGCAAGAGCCTACTGTTTTTCTCTTATTGTATTGTCTCTGTTTGTCTCCAAAAAATATTGTAGTATGTTATCAGCTCCTAAGCTCTAGGATAGTTTATATTTGGTTTCTGAGGACTGGAATTTGGGAAGTATGTTAAGATAATTCTGTTCTTAAACTTGATTGATTGATTGATTGATTATTTTGTACTGAAATTTATATTCACATCATTCATTTGCAACCCAACTAGGAAATCATCAATCTTTTATTTGAAAAGCAGAGGTTTGCTTTCTCTCTCTTATCTCTATGTTATAAGGACATGGATGTTATTTAATCTCAGACGGTTGGGAAGATTTTGTTTTATTATTTTTTCTTTCCCACTTTCTTCCCTTTTCAGCCTTAAGTAGCATTCATTGCTCAACATGGACCATGAGATGGTCCAGCTGATCAATAGATCTGCTTTTCAGAAATATCATGTCTTATTGGCTAGCTTATATTGTTCTGCTTTTGCTGGCAAGTTTTCAGGTGGGTAAAAAAATGTGGTGTATTCAAGGCTCCATAAGATTGGCATTTAAAACAGCACCCGTTTTTGTGTGTATTTGTATTAAGAGTTAGACAAACTATTGGCACACCTCTAACATTCTTTTTAAACTTTTTTTTTTTTGTATATTCTCATTAATTCTTAAAATAACCTTCATTAATTTGTTGTACTTTTTTAATAAACTCATGCGTCAATACTTAAAAAAAAAAGTTTATGTTAGGTGCTTCCTCCACCCTGCTCCCATTTCAAACCACTTGTCATTTCTCCTTGATTATGGTATTCTTAAATTTTTTATTTTTCTCAATCTCTCTTTGTTTTTTTTAATAGGTAGTAACCATATATATATATATATATATAAAGACATACATCCGAATTTGAAAGAAAAACTTGGCCTAAGTAAACAAACATTACAAAATTATCTTTCCTACAAAACCTTAGTTTATATTTAGATGAAATTCTTATTCTATGACAATTGATTGTTTTTTCAAATTTTATAGATTTAATGAGTTTATAATGGAGAAAAATTAGGAAAACACAGGTAGGTTTAATTAGATAAGTTTTATTTTTAATATAATTAAATATGAAGGATAAATTTATAAATACAAAATAAGAAGATTTCATATGAGACAGAGATGGGTGCCAATAGCGTCACTCTTATTTTAAATTATACTAAATGATAAGAAAGTACGAAAAGTTCAAATTAATTTTTTAACCTTTTACTTTTCCTAAAATTTGAACTTGTGGCCTAAAGAAAGTTGTTTGAAACCACTTATACAAGCCCCTAGGGGCACCTTCGTGTATATTTTTCATATGTGAAAGCCTTCTACATTAATGGCGACCTTTCTACTTTGAGGCATTGTCGACCATAGACAATGGGCGTTATTGTTGATAAGAGCACTTTGCAAAAATGATGATGATGATGAGCTTATTATTGTTGTTGTTGTCGTCGTTGTTGGTGATGTTGATGTGTGTTATATATACTAACCAACAATTTGTCATACCAATTTATATATCGGCTTGTCATACAACAAAATGACGTGTCATGTGTATCATTTAAGATTTGCCATACATGTATAATATATTAAAAAACGACATGTCATACATTGTTATAGATCAAAACGACTTGCCATATACAATACTTGTTATACATATATATTAGGGATGGCAAAACACTGGGTCCGGGTCGGGTTTGGCTCTGCCCGGGACCAACTCGGATTGGTTTTACAAATGCCCGAACTCAGGTTTGTGCCTAGCATATAGTCCAGGTTAAGCCCGGCACCCTCCGGGCACATGTTTTTTATTCGGGCTTATGTTGCTCGAACAAGTGAATTTAAAAAAAAAATCAACGCAAATTAAATTTTAAATTAATGACAAATAAAAGTTCTTTTAATCTACTACTTGAATTCATTCAATCTCTTCCTAAATTCGTTCATTTCATTCTCCATCAAAAACTTAAATTAAGCAGTATAATAATTACATTGATAAGTAAAATACCACCTACCAATATAATATATGAAAATTCCAAAATATCAAACAACTAAGAACAAACTGACAAGATGACTGCTGCACAAACATGGTTGTGATGTCGAGGTGTTGTGCACGGTGGGTTGTGGAGGATCATAGGTGAGATCCAAGAAATGGGAAAAGGGCAAAAAAAAAAGGAGAATAAGAAAATATTTCTATTAATTTGTCCTTGGATTGGGATTTAGGGTTTCTTTGTGTTTGAAGAGGAGTGAGGGTTATGGTTGTTGGGCGTTGGCTTGGAGAGTTGAAGATGAGGGAGTTGACCTGGAGAGTTGAAGTTGAGGGAGTGGTGGCTTTGTGAGTGTGCGTTTATGAGAGTTCTAGGGTTTGTAAATGGGTAAGGCAATATTTTTATTTTTATTTTATTTTTTAAAATTAAAAAAATTTAGCCAGACACGGATCTGGGTTTCAGGTTTTTGGGCTTATGCCCGGACCTGTGCATGGAATGATCCAGACATAGATTTTCAATAGCCGGGGACCGTTTTCTTTATTAATACGGGCCGAATAAAACCCGGACCGTATGAGCTGGGTTTGGTCCGAATTCGGCCCAGGCGGGTTTTCTTGCCACCTATATATATTGAAACAATATCATTTTAACAAAATCTATACGCATACGTTTCAATAGTAATAATACATTTGTCAAATCATCATATGACAAGTCGTTTCAAAGAGAATGTAGATGTATGACAGCTCAATTAGGCAATATTTGTCTAACAAATAGTTTTAAAGTATCTTTACCTATGACAAGTCATTTTTGTACATATCATATGACAAGTCGTTTAGAATGATATAGTTTTAAGACAAGCCGTTAACGCAGATAATCAACATGCATGACTAGTCATTTCGACATTGTACTGTAGGACAAGTCATTTTGACAATTAATAGTGTGACACGTTGTCTTGTTCATAATATAGATGTTTGAAATGTCGTTTAATAAATAAAATGCACAACAAGTCGTTGGGTTTGTCGTTCCCCGTCATGCGACGTATGACAAGACGTTTTACTAACATATATGACAAGTCGTTTGGTAGCTACATAAGTGAATGACAACTCGTTTTGATGATAAACATGAATGACAAATCGTTTTTATAGTATTACGTATGACAAGTCGTTTTGACATATATTACATATGACATGTCGTAGAAGGTAATATGCATTTCTGAAATGTCGTTTTTGAACAATCACAGTATGACTAGTCGTAGAAAATAATACAGATGTTTGATAAGTCATTTTGATAATATTGTGTAACAGGTTGTTTTGATTTGTACAACAAGTCGTTTTGTCAAAACATAGAGTATAACAAATCATGTACTGTAAAACAAAATGTTTGACACGTCGTTTATACAATGAAGAAGTATGACATGTCATTTTGTCAACATTGTATGATAAATCATGGCAAGTTGTTTTTTTGTAGAACCATAATGTATGAGAAATCGTTTTGACAAGTAAGTTGTATGGCAAGTCGTAGAATATTATATATGTTTGAAATATGATTTTTAGGAATTTAATTGCATGACTAATCATACATATTTATATATAAAAGGAGGAGTCATATTTTCTTAAATATAAAAACGATTTTGTCATACTTATTTTTGTACAAAATGGTTAGTCGCATGTACTTATATATTTAAAAAAAAACATGTAAGCATTTATATATAATTATATTATATATCAGTCTGACGTGTTAGATACATGTGATTTATTAAATATTAAACCAACTTATCATCATTTCTAAAAACTTAGATTTTGCTTAATACGGAATAATCCCGATCGGAATTTTCAATGGTCCCGAATCGTGTCCCGAATTTTGAATCTAAAAAGGAATTGATTCCCTGACCTGAATATTAAACTGGGATAAAATTTTGTACCATTCCGAATGGGTTAGGATTCTGCCATGGATACAGGTCTGTCACCTTTGGTCATTGAAACAGATTCCGACAATGTAAAGTGAATTTGATCCAAGAGAAGTTGTCTTGCAAGACAGAGATTGAGTGGATAATAGAAGAAATAAGAAGCTTCGCTCAAAAGGAAGATCACTTGGGATTTCTTGCAAATTCAGGACATATGTGGTCAACTGCCATTCAAATTCCTATCAATCATTGTGGGTAGAACTTTGTTCTTCCTTTTCTTTCTTTTTTATTTCCATTTATATCCAATCAAGGTAAATTAATACTATAAACGTGATCATTTTTTTCACAAAAATCATCACAAATTAATAATTTATTAATTTATCAATTAATTGATATTTGTTAAATCAATAGACTTTTCATAGTCCTAAGACTATTAAATTATTGAGGTTTTACTGTTTTTAATGGTTAATTTATGAGGCCTATGATATAATGTCACATGCTTAGAAAGTAGAAAGATTGGGAACATCGATCATGAGAAAAACAATTCCATTTGATCCTCAAGGCTTTGGGGCCCCTCAAGGATGTGGAAATGTTTAAGAAAGTATTGTGCAAGTGAGGAAAGAGAGTAGAGATCATAAACCCGACCTAGGCCATACTAAGCTTTAGGATTTGGCTTTTCATCACTTAAACTAGCTCTTAATTGTCTCCTAGTGCATTTCCGTCAACTTACCTTATAGACTAATGGGTATATTCCAACTAATCATCCTCCTTTCCAAGCTAGCCCCAAATTATGCTCTGTTGGTAAAACGAACGACATCTCAATTAGTAGTCCAAAGGACACTAATAAGTGTGATCAGCCCCTAAAAGAAACAGAGAGCACCTAACTTCTCTAAAGTATATGAAACTCAATGAGAGCATGTAGCCTCAATGAGCTTAAAAAACCACTAATAAAAGGAGAACACGTGTATAACTATAAGAAATATCATAAGGACTCTAATATTTAAATGCCAGCTGCATGTATTATTATGCCCCATCTAAGAAGAGGTTGAACTAATAGATCTCTTCCATATATACACATGGATTTAAAGACACCCTTAAGAGTATCTCATATAAAAGATCAAATTTATAAGTAAAAGACATCTTCTTTCTCATTATTCATCTTCTCAAAGACAATTGCTTTTTAGTTATTTTCTAGGCCTCCATTTTTATACCAGCCTAACTTGATTGCGAGAATATTGTAGCTGACCACCCCAACATGGACTTTTAACGATTTTAGCTTTTATATGTCCCTAAATTACCTATCCCCTCATAGATGTTGTGAAAAAGAAGGCAGTCTCCTCTAATATTTTAGCTAGGGGTGGGCAATAGTTGGTTCGGTTCTCGAGATGGTGAACCGAATTCGAACCGAATTTAGGAACCAAATTTTTATTTTTTAGATTTTACAATTTTACCCTAATATTATCAGATTTTGTACTTTCCACCTAATTTTACTTAATTTTGCAATTTACACTTCCATTAACTACCAAGTATCAACTATAATCTACACACATAATAAACTATATATGAATAAACAAGTATAAAATTCTCAAATGAAAAGCAAAATAATAAAAGTCCCAATACAAAATAGTCGCAATTCATAAATACACTTAAACTTAAAAGTCTACTATAAATTAAATTAAATTTAACTATTAGCCCACATATGATAATTTACTTCCAATAATTGTTAATTTAATTTAAAACATCCATGCAAAAAAGATCAATTATATTTAATTTAACTACTAGCCAACATATCATAATTTAATTTAATTTTAATTTTATTTAACAAATTAAGCCAACGTATCATAATAATAATCCATGATACGTGATGATCATGTGTGAATATTATAATTTGATTTGGTTTCATTCATATTAAGTCTTTAAAACCATGCGGGTTTTAAATTTTTCCTGCACTTTCTCGCACTTTAAAATTACTGACTGGAACATTTATATATATAAATGATTCATAAACTTAAAAAATCAAATCCTAAGTTAGAGTCTGTAAGCATGAGAATTAATGATTTGGGCCCGAAGATGCTAACAAAATTGTCGATTGAGGTTAGCTTTCCCGCACGATAACAGTAGCATTTTCCTATCCTTAAGGAGTAAGACAAGTAAAAATGGCATATCGCTAGTGCAACTCTCTCCAATTTTCATTTTCTGAAATAATCAGACATTAAAATATAGAACGAACTGAACTAATAAAATCCCAAATCAATGAAAATGTATATTAACATTTGCTACATTCATTTAACATATGTTCAATATTTTGTATTTCCACCATACTTGATTAATCTTCAAGAAATTAACTATCATTACAAGGATTCTGTTAGAAACATATGCAAGTTTATAAGTACAGCAACCAACAATATTGCAGCTGAACAATAAAAGATAAATAGTAGCAAATTTACTAACTAAACAGAAACAGTTGAGACTTTCACTAGAATTTTTTTTTTTTTTAATAAAAACACCCAGAAGATGGGGTCTTATGCTGGACCTTTACCCGTAAAATAGAAAAGAAGAGATGAACAAAGAGAGGGGGACAGAACCAAAGCCTCCGATACAAAGTAAAGGTAAAAAATCCATAATGCTTGTACTAGACAATTTTGTTAAAACAAATTTGGATAAAGGCAAAACTCAAATACGGTCACAACTCATCCCAATCAACTTTTGTCCAAAGTACAATAATCATTTCGTGCTAATACTTTTTGTGTAAAACACATTTTGAGTTTTTGTTCACTACAGTATGTATGGCTAATATTGAAGTTTGTGAGCACTGAGCAATTTTGAAAACTTTGTCTCACGTTATTAAAATTTGATTAGCTGCATTTTGCATTTTAATGCCCCTTTATGAATTACAATAGAATATGATAATGGAGAGTAGTAAGTGGAATTATAAAATAATTGACACTTAATTTGAACTATATTAAAATTTGTTATGATATTTGTTTATGAATTATTACTAACTAGTGGCATTAGTAGTACGGGGTTCATTTGTCAAGAACAATGTTGAACAATTGAAAAAAAATAAAAATGTGTTGAAAGGCTCATAACATCAATTGTGACGCGTTATGTTCATGTGATGGAAAACGCCCGCCATCCAAGAACCCGTTCAACTTTAAAGTCCCAAAGCGACTGGAGATAAACATAAGATAAGATGACGCTTACGTAACAATCACAGCATGTATGGGAAATACCTTCATCCAACCACTTGCTTGCACGTGTACCAAGAAAACAGCTGTCCTGATTCGGAGCGGTTTCAACAATAATTACCGTTTAAACAGATAAACAACAGTTCCCGCTCCTTTTCTTTGTGGGGGAAAAAAAAAAATTAAAAAAAGGAAAACGTGCGCCTTGAAAAAGCGTGTTAAAACTCGATGCAATCTGTATTGTCACATTACGGTGTCGTTGGCTTAAAAAAAATTAAAAAAACAAAAACCATTTAATTATCATTTGTGAAAGCGATTGTTGGTTTGGGTAGTGTTTGACTATTAGCTTTGGTGGTCGTTTTCGACCCTCCCCGCCTTTTTTATATTTTTCGTAATTTTTCAGTTTTCCGATAACAAATTTCATCGTCGCGTCTCGTAATTAATTACATTTAAATATTTATTTATCATTATGGAAGCGGTTGTAGTCCAACGATTTTTCACCGCCAAACCAAATCGTCCCGTTCGATCAATATCCAATTTACCGTTGACTGAATGCAGCTGACCTGGCAAAACCCACGCGCTGACGCCCAAACGAACTCCTCGCGCGTAAAATCAAACGCTTCCATCACTTCAAATCCTCGTGCATATAATTGAACCCAAGCTTCTTATTTGATGGGAAGGCTGTACACTCTCCGCTTTAATTTATTTATATCATCCTCTTTGGTTAATTTAAGAAAAAAAGGAAAAAAAATAGAAAAGAAACAAAATGGATCGCGCCGTTCACAGAACCATAATCCTCAGAAATCATCTCTTACAACCAAACTCGGATCAAATTCTCACGACAAACGCGTGTCTGAGCTATTCCCCGCCGGAACTCAATGAAGTTTACGATTTTGACCTCAAGGAAATGCGGAAACTACTGGACGGCCACAACTTGCAAGAGCGGGACTGGCTGTTCAATCTCATGGTGCAGAGCAAGCTGTTCAATCCGAGAAAAAGAGGAGAGAAGGTCTACGTGGCGCCTGATTACAATCAGACGATGGAGCAGCAGCGAGAGATGACGATGAAGCGAATCTCGTATTTGCTTGAACGCGGCGTTTTTGAAGGATGGCTTACTGCCAAAGGAGCAGAAGCCGAGTTGAGAAAATTAGCGCTGCTTGAGGTTACCGGAATATTCGACCACTCGCTAGCGATTAAAATCGGTGTTCACTTCTTTTTATGGTAAATTAAAGAACATTTAAAATTTTTCTTCTTTTTTTTAAGATTAAAATTGATTTTAACAATGGGAGAGGGGGTTGCAGGGGAGGCGCCGTTCAGTTTTTCGGTACACAGCGCCACCACGAGAAGTGGCTGAGGGACACTGAAAATTATGTGGTCTTGGGTTGCTTTGCAATGACAGAATTGGGCCACGGAAGTAATGTATGTATGTTAATAAGAAAGGTTCCATTTTTGACGCTGTTGCTTTGTGTATCTTAAAGTTGTTTCTTTTAATTGTTTTTAGGTTCGAGGAATTGAAACTGTCACTACATATGATGCAAATACGGGAGAGTTTATCATTAACACCCCCTGTGAATCAGCTCAGAAGTATTGGATCGGTGGGGCAGCTAATGTAAGGGTTTTATACTTTTATTTAAAAAGCATTACTAAATTTTCGTGTATTTGATAAGCAATCTGTTACTAACATGGTTTTGTTCGACTGCGGTTCAGCATGCAACGCATACAATCGTCTTTTCACAGCTCGAAATTAATGGGAAAAATCAAGGGGTTCATGCGTTCATTTGCCAGATCAGGGATGCAGCTGGAAATATCAGTCCTAATATCCGGATAGCTGATTGTGGTCATAAAATTGGATTGAATGGGGTTGATAATGGTCGAATCTGGTAATATTAAGAATTTTTGTTGTTAGATCCGTTTTATCTTCTATCATCTGTCATAATAATGTTTTCTTAAATTGAGAGCCAAGTCAAAAGTTTTGCAATCCTTTTTTCAGGTTTGACAATGTCCGAATCCCCAGAGAGAATTTGTTGAATTCAGTTGCTGATGTTTCGCCCGATGGACAGTACATGAGTTCAATAAAAGACCCAGATCAGGTCGTTACCTTGTTATTGCATTGCTTCTCATTGTCTTCTGCTTCTTGTAGTTCACTGTACTGGATAAAAACAAAAATATTTTTTGTACTCTGAACTAATGGTTTCCTAAGTGCAAGTATTTTATTTATTCTGTTTCAGAGGTTTGCAGCTTTTATGGCCCCTTTAACATCTGGTCGGGTAACTATTGCAGGTAGCTCAGTCTACAAAGCAAAGGTAATGATTTAAACCTGGCTGACATGTTAATTGGACACACTTCTGCCTTGCATATGTGTATAAATTTGGGGTCAAGGATGGCTGTTATCTAAACCAAAGTATCACTGTTATTATATTATTCTTCTCTTATCAGATCGGTTTAGCAATAGCAATAAGGTACTCATTGTCAAGACGAGCCTTCTCTATTACACCAAACGGGCCTGAAGTCCTGTTGCTTGATTACCCAAGTCATCAACGGCGATTATTGCCTCTTCTTGCTAAAACGTAAGCATCTAAACCATCGGTATTGGCAATTTAAATGTTTGCTAGAATTCTTAGGTATACAAACTTCTTTCTCATACTTTCATCAGAGAGAATGTAGAAATATAATAGTAATGACATTTTCATTATTTTTGTGAATTGTCAGCCTGTGGATAATTTTATAGACCTTGTTTTGTTGCTTCAAATGCAAAACACAGTGCTTTTATTCTTAGACCTCTTTCTCTTCGGGAGATGGTGTCATTATATGCTGAATCTAGCTATTGAGGTTTGGATGACATAGATAATCAGTAATTTATGGTGTCCTTTCAGTAAAAGGGGGTCAAGTTTACACTGACGGATATACATTTTAACAGCTTTGGTAGTATTGTCAACTGGGTGACTAGTGCTGGAGTATTGTGAATTTAGTAACTTCAGTACTGGATTTGCTACTACATTGGCACATGTAAAAGTTCTTACAAATAGTTATCTGTTTGCAATACCTAGGTAGGGTTATATTGTTGCAAGTGTCTACATGTCATACATATTAAGCAATAGATATTCTGCTGATATTAATGTCCTTATGGCTTCTGTATATTTGTGGTTAACTACTAATGAAATACTTGTTAGTGACTCATCTATTGGTGGTTAGCTGATAAACTACTTTCTCTAATTCACTGCTTCCCCACTTTTTGTCATTCCTTCCTCTTCTGCAGATACGCTGCTAGTTGTGCTGCAAATTACTTGAAGATGATGTATGTGAATAGGACGCCTCAATCAAACAAAACCATTCACGTTGTTTCTAGTGCATTCAAGGCTATTCTTACCTGGCATAATATGCGAACACTACAGGTAAGAAACTGCAAGTACAAATGGAGCTAAATACATTTATGGATAGTTTCCTACCAGGAACTAAATTACTGTATCTTTTAGGAATGTCGTGAAGCTTGTGGAGGACAAGGCCTGAAGACTGAAAATCGTGTTGGTCATTTAAAAGGTGAATTTGATGTGCAGTTGACTTTTGAAGGGGACAACAATGTTCTGATGCAGCAGGTACTTTTAAGTCCATAGTCATTTGGTTTATGAATTTTGTTACAAAGAACACAACATATAGGACGTAGAGATGAATTGTCTGATACCACCTACAGCATTTGTAGTGCATAGGGTTTGTTCATGTCTGTGTGTTCTAACATGGAGAAAATGCTAGACCCTAACTGTTATCCAATGGCACAATTTATCTTAAACTACGCTGGGAGCTTTGAGTTTGAAGAATAATTTTGACACCTTGCATTTGGCAGATTTTGTGTCTTTGGAACTGATTATAGTATGCGAGTCATATAGGTTGAATCCTTGTGATCCTAATGTATACTTAGCAATATCCAATGGTGAGTAGTATAAAAATTTTTTAAGCTTTCAGTTGCCAGTTTCTAACTTCTCTTTACTTAATGCAAAGAATTAATATGGAAGTATATTTCTACTTTGTTTTGCTTTTCTTGAAGTCTGTCTACAAAGCACTGGTATTTACGAGGTAAATATGTGAAAACAGGTTAGCAAGGCTCTTCTTGCAGAATATTTAGCGGCTCAGAAGAGAAATAGACCTTTACAAGGGTTGGGATTGGAACACATGAACAAGCCTTGCCCTGTCATCCCGTCTCAGCTTACAAGTTCGATCCTCAGGACCAGCCAATTTCAAGTAAGCATAATTAGCTTCACTAATTTCTATATTGAGTAATTCGTTAAAGTTTGTGAACATTGGTAACTGTTTTCCCATGTCAGATGGATGCATTCTGCTTAAGGGAGAGAGATCTCTTGAGTCGCTTTGTTATGAAAGTGTCCCAACATCAAGCAGAGGGACAAAGTAAAGATTACGCCCTCATGCTGGTGAGGACGCTGTTATTTTACCAAGTTCCTGCTTCTCCTTCCTTTTCCCTTCTCTTTTCTAATTGTGGTTTTCAATTTCCCACACCAGAGTTATCAGCTCGCTGAAGACTTGGGAAGAGCATTCTCAGATCGAGCAATGTTGCAAACCTTTATTGATACTGAGGCAACTATATCTAGCGGTTCTTTAAAGGTAAAAACTAGCAACACTTCATTGTAACTTATTCGCAATCCAGATCTAATTTCTGATATCATGTTGCTTCATTCAATGGAGTAAATAGAGTGCATTATATTGTGTGATTGAATAGGGTGTGCTTGCTCGGTTATGATGAAAGTTTTGTGTATCAAGAGTTCTATTTACAGTCCCCATCATTACGCCTTTGTTTCTTCTGCAGAATGTCCTAGGTCTGTTGAGATCTTTGTATGCTCTGACCTGTTTGGAAGAAGATGCTGCATTCCTACGATATGGTTATTTATCAACAGACAATGCTTCTGCTGTGAGGAACGAAGTGCAAAAGCTCTGCAGCGAAATTCGACCACATGCACTTGCCTTGGTCAGTTCCTTCGGCATTCCCGATGCTTTCTTGGGCCCTATAGCATCCGACTGGATTGATGCAAATACTTGGTCCTCAGTTCAGTAGTATAGGTGCCATACTGTATCTCGTACTTCTATGAAGCAAAAGATTTAGTGATCAAAGCTCTCTGCTTCCGTCAATAAGAGCAGCATGGATAACTCTACCGAACACTTTCTGTCAAACTGTTCATTATTATTATTATTATTATTATTATTATTATTATTATTATTATTATTATTATTATTACTTTATTGGTTCTGTCCACAGTTATCATGTTGTTTGGGTTATCTAAACCCAGCCAATTGTTACCTTGGTAGCAGGAGAAATGTTAATGCAACAAAATGTTCATCAAAATATGATAATAAAATGAAACCACAATTGACTGTAAATAATAACGTCCTCTCATATAACTTGGAAAAAGAACGTCCGCCTGGGGGTTGCACTCACAAGCACGAGGTTAAAAGCATTGCGCACTGTGAGCCAGATGGAGAAAAACTTATGTTGAGATGGTTGAGATGGTGCGACCGATTAATGATAGGGTAGGTGAATTTTATACTGGAATTTATTAATTTTTATTTTAAGTGAGTCAGTAGATAATTAACTTATATTTTAAAGAATATTTTATATAGCTACATTGAAAGAATAAATGTGGATAGATTCTAACCACCTAACTTATCCTACTGAAATTTTAATATTGAGATGTGCTGCATTAAAAGAATAAATATCGATGGATTGTATTATGGGATCACCTGACCTACCCGAATGAAGTTTTAATATGGAGGTGGTGATTTATCTTGCTAGACCGGCATTAATGTAGACTGCATGGTTAGTCAATTTCTAATTCCTACATAGCAAGTGAGGTCTGTTTCTGAAGAGCTCCAGAACTTTTTATCGCCTTACTTCTGGGTAGAGCATTAGTATAAAAATGGTCTTAAAACAAGTAAAAAGCCAATTGGGAAATAGCTAAATCACTGATACGTCAAGTTACAGATCTAACAAGGTCTTTAACATTCTATTATCAGATATCTGTTCTCTGTGTAAGCAAAACGGTATGTGCAAGCACATTCGAAACAACTAGCAAAAATGCAATAATCCAGAGTATGAAAGAAAAGCAAATAGGAATAGGCGTATATTATAGCAATATATCACTAGCCCCAAGAAGGAAAGCTATCATTTCAATATCTATATCTATATATATATATATTGAAGCCATATGAATCATATTCAAATGTCAAACGTTTTTGTTGTGATATGGGACAAGTTTTGCAAGAAGCAGGGAAGAAACAACTTCAGTCTTCAGCAAATCTTTGCCTTCCCATGTCCCATAATTAGCAACTATTGTCAGTTTCCTTCTGTGCCCAGAATGTCAGATATAGGGGCAGCCCATCAAACTATACATGGACATCTCTCTATCAAAACCATCCTGTAAGGAAAATCCAGGATAGCATCAAAAAACTACAATATAATGCTTTTGATGTCTCCTTAAGCTAAAAAGGAGGTCGTTGTACTGATGATATAACACGACACTGTGCGGAAGCAAATTCACTGTTGTATAGATTATGGTAAATTTGATGAGTTTCTGCATTCAATCAAGACTGCTCAATACTTGTGATAATAGTCAGCCGAATTGCCAGCAAGATACTTGTATGGACTACTTGAACCATGATGCAGAATTTCAGTAGCAGAAGTCATTTCATTTTGAGAAGAATTAACATATGCTGAGTCAACTTTTCCATTAGTCTCTATCTTGCCCTTGAAAGAGGATTTATTATCCACAGGAACATCAGCAGTGAGCCGTCCCAATTGCTTTTGCAGATCTGCAAGTGAATCCTTTGTTACTTTTACTTTGGGACTCTTCTTCTCACTGGCAAGCTTGACTTCTAATCTATATAATGCATATGCATCGAAGCCAATGATCTCATACTCGTATAAATGCCACTCCAAACCATCGGAAGGTTGCGGGTCCATGTAATAGGACCTCTTTTGTCCCCCAAACTCCTTCATAACCAGCTTTCTTGATTCATGCCAACCACGTCCACTATGATCTGGCAAGGACCTCTGCTTCCTTGTTCCACTCTCAAATGCCTTTCTATGCTTATCAAAAAAGAGCCACTCTCTAATTGTTTCACCTTTAAGTAAAGCAAGATCAAATAGCTCTGCAAATTCGGAGGAGTCAATTAGTCAAAGCAAAATAAGGTACGGTAACAAGAAACCAAAATTAAATGGGCAAAGAAAAAGGGTAGTAGTACCTGTAGCATTCCATGGAGATTTTGTAGTAGCTGCCCCCTCGCAATTTGGGATACCCACACGCTTACCCTGTGCCCTAGCATTAACAGCATTAAAAAGTAAACTATCCTTCAAGTTAATGCCCCCAGGACGCAGAACTGGAGTCAAACCAGGAGAGTCTTCACTAACAGCCAGGGTAGCATGAAAGTTGCTGCAGTAGTCCTCGAACAACTCAGAACCTAGAGCGGGCCTAGTACAATCCCAAAGTGCACATTTTGGCCCCATAAAAGCAGATGGTGGAGGATGGATGATAGGCAGACTATTGGGT
This sequence comes from Citrus australasica, assembly GCA_029618585.1. NCBI lineage: Eukaryota > Viridiplantae > Streptophyta > Magnoliopsida > Sapindales > Rutaceae > Citrus > Citrus australasica. The sequence continues at coordinate 6,795,372 of JARCIV010000002.1, read as the reverse complement.
CCAATATCCTTTTCACATTCTTCATTACCATTCACACCATCAAGAAGCAAATTCTCTAATTCTTGACGAAATATTAAGTGGGAATAATCCAACTGAGTAGTTAACCCCGAGATACCAACTGTGGGGTTGTGCAAGCCTAAGGCAGAGTCCTCACATTTATCAAACCCTTGGAAACAATGTCCCTGCAGCTCATTGTTTACCACACAGTCCTGGCACAAACAAAGGGTTAAATCTGACAATTAAGTTTCTATTGTTTGAATGAAGATGAAAAGTAGTATAAATTTCACATTTTAAAGAAATCTGCAATGAGCTGGAAGCCTATTGGATAATGAAGTTTAAATAACAATGAACAATCTCCAAAGGATTTGAGGTTGGGAGGGGGAAGGAGGTAGGAGGCCTGACGGACAAGTCCAAAATGTAAAATATTATTAAATCTTCATTCACATAATTTTACATATTGTTGCACTTTTACTCATACAATCTGAACCGAAATTGAATTCAAACCCACATTTTCTAACTTCTCACATCCAAAATTACTGGTAAACATACAATATGAAATCAATTTTTATTTTTGAAAACTATTAAATTTTATATGTTTAATAGGTTCATATTCAAAAAGATATGATACCATGGTACTAAGTCAGTCTTATGTAAAATATGCTAATATGAAGAAAGAAAAGCTCACCTCTTGAAATGCCATCATTGTGCCAGGATGCAGGCCTTGGACATCAGGCTGAGGTTTCATCTCTGCAAATCCAGCTAATGGGCTGGTGGCATCGTCTTGCTCATCGCCTAATTGTAGCAGACGGTCTATGTCATTGGGGAATAATCCAATACTACCACCCTGCAGAATTCCCAATGAGGAAAAAAAAAAAGAATTAATACAGTATCAAAGAACACTTAATGCCAGAGTATAGAAAACATCACATGAACATACATTACAATCCAACAAAATCTTTACTGGAAGGATCAAGATAAGGGGGTGGGTACATCATGACTAACACCCATAAAAAATAATGCACCTGTCAAAAAAGGTACTTCATAAAAGGCACAAAAGGGATCCCTGAGTATAAAACACAATTCAACTTAACAGACTTACATTCAATCCACCAAAAGAATTTTGATATGGATCGAAATGTTACTTCATCCAAGGTAAGAATAAATACAATCCTTTAGATTTCAAAAGCAATGCATAACATCTACCTATTCTAATGAAAATTGAAGACATAAACAACTAGTGTTGATGAAATTCTAGATACAGACTAGTAATGAAGAGGCTGGGGATGAAGCACTGAGCTCAGAGTTCCACTCTCGAAGTATCTGATTGACTTGCTCCTCCAACACTGCAACATCATTTGCCCGACCCTCCTTCCTAGCAACTCTAAGATTAGCAAACTTTTCTTGGAGATCATTAAGCCTGTTCTTTGCATTGTCCAGCAAGAACTGGTGGGATGCAGATGCACACTTGCTCTTTGAACCACTCTGCATCGAATTCGACCCCCTTCTACTCCGATTCCTACAAAATCAACAACAAAATGCCGGCAAACAGTTAAAAAGGAAAAAGAGAAAAGCAGCAAATATTTTAATAGGAAAAAAAAAGAAATTAAGTCAATAGATACACGTACCCAGAAACGAGGAAAATAATTTTGGGTCTCCAATTTCCACATTTTAAAATGAAATTAAAGTTTTAATAAAAAAATAAGCTGAATTCACCTCTAAAGCTTCCTTAAGTTGGGATTTTCAATATCTGGGTTTCTTTTATGGAATTGCATAAATACAAGATATGAGACGCAAAAAGTTTTGATTTTTTTTTTTTTTTTGCCTTTCCTATATCTGATTGATTTAGTTAAAATTGTGCGCCAAAACCCTAGGAGACTAAAACCATTAAAAGAGCGAGAAAAAATTATAAAAAAAAAAAAAACTTACACACCAAACAAAATTGATTATATAGGAACGGGAAAATAATATTTTTATTCACCTGAAAATTTTCTCAGGAATTAATTTGCCAGAGAGTCTGAGAAAAATAGCAGTTTCATGCAGGTGATGTGATCCGACCAATTACAAAAAAGGTCCGATGTTAATATTATAAGCGATGCCGGTGGATGAAGAAAGGGAACCCGGGAAAAGAAGAACCGATCCTACCTAGCTTCCTTCTTGTCATGGGATTTGCCTATTTTACTATATTACCCTTAGACAGAGGGTATTTTTTTTTAACTGAATATTTATTGATATTCCCTCTTTCAATCATTGGAGGAAATATATTTACCCAATGTATTTATCATTTATGCTTTACTTATAAATGAAATGTCTAACTAACAGATTTTTTTTAAATAAAAAGAATGTATAAAATGACTAATATAAAGTGTAAAAAAAGTGAAGGAAATATATTTACACAATATATTTTTGCTTTACTTATAAATCAATGTCTAACTGATTTTTCTAAAATATATATATATAAAATGACTAATAATAAAGTGTGAAAAAAGATGGATTTTCAAAATAAAAAATCAATTAATAGAGTTTTAGAATTATCTAAAAAAAAGATCATTCCATGATACCACTATAAAAATTACAGTATTAAGAGTTGAATAAAAGGTTCAAAAATTAAAAAAATTGGTTAGAATAATATTTTGATTTTAATTATTTAAAATTTAATTTACCGGTTATCAAATTGCTTAAACATATATTTTTAAAATAAAATGATTAAAAAGAGAGAAGTACTATTTGTTTTATCTTCTATATATATTTTTTAAATATGTATTTAATATTAACACAACTCAATCTTAGGTAGCAATGAGCAATAGTCTCTTTCAAAAAAAAAAAAAACTTAGGTAGCCGTAGCATTGATATTTTGTCTTAAATCTGAATAGGTTTTGATTTGATTAAGATTTGATTAAAGCCTAAGGAGATTGAATGCATATGTCCAAGTCACATGTTTGATTTTTATTTTAATATCTTGTGTAAAGTTGTTTGTTTTATAAAACAAAAACATTTGATATATGATATTTTAACATATATGCCCTTATAAATATCTTGAATACTTAAATTTCGACAAGTTATATTAGCATTATATATATATAAATAATGTGCATTAAAATAAATCATGAAAAGTTATAAAAAAAAATCGAACACGTACATTTTTTGACATTAATATACGACAGTTAAAAAGTTATTTTTAGTATATTATATAATTTTTTTCTTGTTAATTACGTAAGCCAATAAAAAATTATAGAAAACAAACAAATTGAAAACTCTAATATATGAAAATAATTAAAATTCAAACTTCAGATAAAAAACAAACAAACCCTTTAGTTTAACATCTTACTATTATCTATTTTTCACTAAAAATTTGCCAGATAGATAAAACATTGCAACAATTGTTTCGATTCACTCTTTACCAACGAGTAATTTAAAAAAATTAAAAAATAACAAATGAATAAAAATAAAGAATTTAAAATTATATTGTTCTAATTATAAATAACATCAAGGATCTCTATTAACATATGTTGTTGAAGATTTAATAATTCATATTTATTATGCATATATGTATATTTAAATGTATATTTGCGTATATAATTTTTAATTTTGTTGGTGATTTAGAAATATTTATCAATAAAATAAAAATAAAACTATATCCATGAACCTCCATGTTACTAGCAACTTGAGTATTACTATTAATTATTAATTAATTAGTTATTTATCTACTAAAGTAAATCAATAGCAATGGTTAAAACATTTTAATCCAATGGTTCATAACAATCCATTATTAATGCTATAAAAATTCATTCATCATCATAGAAAAATTCAAAAAATAATTAGTTACATGCTTTCTATTGTCAGAGTTATGTGCTTTGATATAAATTATAATCAAATATATTACTACACAAATACGCATAAGAACTCATTGGCAAAATATCAGCTATATATGATTGAAACTATGAAATAACAATATTTTACAACCGTTTAGTATATTTAGTGGCCGCAAGGCCGTTTGATGGCCAAAAGATTAAAATATTCTATACATTATTTTATGTCGTTTGGTTGTACTAGAAATTAAAAACATATTGAATTTTGGGCTTTAAAAGTAATGTTTTTTTTTAAATTAAAGTATCCATAATACCCATATTTTACTCACAATCTCATTTTATTTTCACATAACTTAGTTTTTAAAAGTTTATCTACTAAACTAAGTTTACAACTTTTAATAAAAATTCTCGCCACCAATTAAATAACTAATATTTCTTTTAATACAAATTCTCACTAACAATCAAATAACTAATTTTTTTTTAAATTTTTAAAAAATAACTTTCTTTAAAAATAAATTCTATTTTGTAAAAGTTCCAGTCCGTGAGGTTCTATTCAAAAAGCTATGGTAAAATGTAAACGGAGCTTTAATCATTTTATTTTTATATTGGATTGATGACACAACAAAGCTGTGGGTCCGGTGACAAGAAAATTCTTCTCAAGCTATCAGTATAATACTTAATTTAATCATGTAGATCGTAGATATAGAAGACTACAACATAATTCATAGGATAAATAAGTGAACAGGTAGCCTATTTTTTCAGAAAAAAGAGCCTAGTCTAATGAGACCAGAAACAGGCAGCCTCAGGAAACAGCTTATTCAAGCACAATTACAGAGGTTGGCTACAAAAGCCAAAATGGGTTTAAAAGCTTTGAACAATTCTGTAGAAACTGAATGATCTGTACAAACAAGTATGTTCTAGAAATCTCAGATGGGTCAGAATATCATCTGAAATATTTTCTAAACGCTTTTCAGTGTGAAGTAATTTTATCAAACTTGCTAATAAGTTTGGTGAACCTTTAATTGGTCATTGTGTTATAGCTGCAATGGTAAAATCCCCAGCCTTTGTTAAAAGATTTAGTTCACTGGATGTTTCCGTTATCTGCAAAATAATGCAAACAAAAACTTGAGAAAACAGAGTAAAGAACTAGGTCTTTCAGTAGCCAATTATTGGTTTTACAATTTGTAATGACTAATAAATATCAACAATCATCAGCAAGTCCTCAAATAGAACTTTGTGCCTTACCAGGCCTTTGCAGCAATTAAGTTGATTTTGCTTTTTCGTTTTCACTGTCATAAGCATGCCTAAAATTCAATGCACCAATTAATTCTCGTCCTTTGGCAACTTGTTCTAGCTCTGCAAGTTTCTGTCTGAGACGCTCAACTTCTCTCATTAGATCTTCATCTCTTTGCTTCATTGCCTAAAAAGAATGAACAAAGGATTACTAAATTTTACAAGAATCAAAAGCTTGTGTTTTTCTTCCATCTAATCCTTCTGTCCTTCTACCTCATGATCATTCACACCTCTCACAGCAACTAAAGTTAAAAAGAAAAAGGTGTTTCATTTAAAAGGCCTCATAATATGTAGCAATGTTTTAACAAAATTTTGCATATAGAAATAACCACTCATTTTCATACTTCTTAATCTCCTTATATATAAACTTTAAGAGTCAGGATACACACAGTGAGGTTGATTTTCTGTCACGGTTACTGCTTATCTACTCATGAAATTGTGGCCTTAGATGTTCTAATGCCACAAGCTGAATGAGCAAAACAGGGCTGAAAGACGTGCATACATGTTTTGTAAACACCCTCATAAAAAGATCTTCAGTTATAATCATGGGAGTTTCAGGGTTGCAATTGAGGCAGCAGGTAATATGAAGAGAAAATATGAAAAGTATACCTCTAGCTCTAGCCTCTGCTGCTCCTCTTTTCTTGCTTCAGATCTGGAACTTCTCTGCACCTCAAAAATAACAGCGGCTCCTGCAACCTAGAGAGACAACCAGTAAGGATACAAGTTATATAGCAAATCAAATTATAGAGATTACACAGTTTACAGCAATATAAGCAGTAAAATTATACTACAAGAGGCCAGTTGCTCAAATTATCAATGTGAATACATATATACAGCCACCGAATTCACCACTTCAGCCTGTCCAGAACAACCCTGGTCGGTACTAATAGATCATATAAGGTGATAGCATGTCATCTGATGTTTTTAAGTTGAAATTGTTGAAAACCAGCAAGTATTCCATGTACGGATTAAAAAAGGACACCGTTTCCCCCCATATCCTATCATCTGTATGTCAGTGTTTCCTTTTAGAAGTACAGACAAGGACATCTACCAAAAGGGTTGAATAAGCACAAGATATTGTTATGTCCTCTCATGTTCAAGCCAACAAATCATAGTCTGTAATCAATTGGCAACAAAAGCACTTGCCAGCCATATAACCAAGGGCAGGCTTCTTATGCAACTATCAATTAGTCCTGCTACATTGGTGTGAATTTTTAAGTGCTAATCCCCCATTGAGTGAGTCTGAAGATACCCATTCTGTTAACCCTCAAGCCAAGACTCTCTGGCTAACCGAGCTAGATAGCAAGCCTGTTCAGCTACCGACCCACTCCAAGATTTATTTTGGAGGCCAGATTAGACTTCCCATCAACTAAGGCATGATACATATTAGTGACTTCACTTTTAGGCAGTTATGGTAATACAACGAAGGTTTCATGATCACTCTTTATACAATCGACTATGCATGAGCAACTCACACCAAGAACATCCAACTCCAAAGGCAACTACAGCAAGGGGCTATAAAGATAAGTAGCTCTAAGTTAGTCATTACAACCCAATCATATGATACAAACATGCCAGCATTTAAAGTTATATACAATATTTAACCACAATTTCACACCAACACTAGATAATGAGACACGGCGTTACCGAGAACACAAAGAGTTCACCAAGAAGATCCGCTGCAGCTTGGACAGCTTTTTCCTCATCCAGTGGACGAATTGCAACGTCAGTGGAATGACCATATATCCGCCTTTGCATATTTGTTGTCAATCGATGATTTGCCTGATGCAACATCAGATAAATAACATTTAAGAATTTATACGCCCAGTAATGAACTATCAAATAAGTAACATTAAGAAGTTATGACCAGCAATACCTGCGCGATATTGATGATAATCTGGCGGAACTTGGGGTGCAAGCCAGCTTCTTTCTTGAGGCGATTGGCTATGGGTTTGCAAAATGTTTTCAGTGCAAGTGTTCCTAGCTTAAACACTGGTAATATCATAACTGTGGAGTCTGTTTGAGTCTAGTTATTTCAGAAGGCGAGTGCTCGCACACCAAGTATTTGATCTTTTCGCTCAAAGAACTCTGAGCATTCGTGTGCATTAGAAGAAAATAACAGAAAAGCTGCGCTTTGTAAGTGTGCAAAGAATTTTCTGGACATGATTCTCCTCCTCTTTAGACCAAAGGAACAGCGATGCTGCTGGCACACAAGCGCGTTTAGAAGGTAACTCTTTCCTTTCTAATTCGTAAGCACAAAGAAATTAGTTTCGCAAGTGTATTGGGCCTCACCTGCTAATGTAGCCCAAGTTAGACCAAAAATGGGCTTGATCTCCTTTGGGTTCGGCTTGACCTTACGGCTTTAACCCTAATCATTTGTGGTGGGCCTTTTAAGTGGGGATAAACTTTAAAAAATAATAATAATATTGACATAATTCATAATACCAAAAAAAAAAAAAACACTCAAGTCACACCAGACTACAAAACTCAGAGCATTAATTATATAGTGCATTATGTTAAATAAAAAATTTTAACATTTCATATTTTGAAGTGAACATGAAGTTTAAAATTTCTTATTTTAATTGGGAGAAAAATTTGGGAAAGACAGACATTAATTGGAGTGGAAGTGGCCGGGCGGACAGGTGACGAGCACAAATACTCTTGGCTCGGTAAGAGAGTGGAGGGGAAGTGGAAAATAAATTAATTAAAAAGTTGAAACCATTAATTTATATGTTGAGCAATCTATTGTAATCTTTAATTATGTCCATAGGCTTGAGGTTCAACATTATAAGCGGTTTATTTCATAACTTTTTTTATAAAAATAATTATTAGTAAAAATTTTAAAAGTTGTTTATTTTACAAATTTTTTTCATTTTGATAGTAATTTTAAAAATAAATAGGGTTTTTAAGCATTTTATAAAATAAGTTGTTATATTTTTATAAAGCTTCTATTATAATCATAATATTTTAACAAAAAGATAATTATGTCTTATTTCCATAAACTCTAATATCTAAATAAAAGGTAATTGAAATTCATTTATATATTGGTAATTATATAATGAAACATCATTTTCATAATAAAAATTATAAAAAACATATATTTTGTTTTTCAAAGTCATAACAATCGTAACAACATCATTCATTAAATATTCAGTAACTTTTTTAATTTACACAAAAGAAACAATTTATTTCACTAGCGACGGACTCTATATTTATTGGGCCCTATCAACCAATTATGTTTCTTGGGAAGCCCACAAGGCAAAATAGTTGGGCTGAACTTTCATCATTAATGGCAATTTCATGACATAAATAAAAATAATTGAGTAATAATACTTGACCCTTTCGTTTTATCCCATTAACTCTTATTTTTTAAATTAATTCATTTTTTAAAAAAATTACCCTTAATTAGAAAATAAAAATGATTTGAATTTTTTTTTTCTTTCTAATATGGTTTCTCTACCTTTCTCTAGCATAATCTTCAGTCAACATCTACTTTCATCACCACCATATCCATCATCGTCAACACTACCATCACGACACATCTTGATCACCATTAATCCGAGACTAGCTACAATGTATGAATTTTTTATTTTTTATTTTTGATAAAAGCTACCACAAGAATACCCAATGAAAGAAATAAGTGCATTATTCAAACATTCAAATAAACAAAATGTCTAATTGCCGAATCTGTTACATGCCATCAAAGTCAAAATAGGCAACCTTAAAGATTAGGCAACAAAATGTCTAATTCCGGCCACAGCAAGCCATTTTCTTCCCCGAGTCCATCGAGCCACTCACAATCACTGGTTCTAGTCGAACAATTGCACTATCACAACCTTCAAGATCGCCACCTGTATGGCTTCTCTTAGTTTCCATCATTGACGGCTTCGTCATAATCACTTTTTGACAGGCGCAACAGCCCTGATGAAGGATCAGACTATGTTTGGTTTCAGAAACTTCGTCATTTCAATTAATTGTTGCTTTATTTGAACAATTAATCTTAGTATGTTATATTTTGAAACTTTGAACGTATTATTGTAGTTTTATTTGAACAATTAATCTCGATGTGTTTTTTTTTAAAACTATGAATGTATTATTTTATCTTTATTTAAATAATTAATTTATTTAAATTTTATTCAATTTTTAATTTAATCAGTAGTAAATTTATTTTTATATTAGATTTTTTTTATTTCATTAGTTCATGGTAGGGATGGCAAATTGGGACGAGATTGGGACATATTTTTGTCCCATAAAAAAAATTAGGAACGAGACTGTGACATTTTTTTATCCTACTTGCATACACGAGACGGGGGTGAGATTGACAAATTCCGTTCCATCCGTCTCATTGCCGACTAAGAATGAGAATATTTTCAATTGGGATGGGATCCTGTCTCTTTTGGGACAGGATCGAGACATATTTTTGTCCCAAAAAAAATATAGGGACGGGAGTGAGATGTTTTTTCATCCCACTCGCATATACGGGATGGGACTGAGATTTGTAAATCCCATCTCATCTCGTCTCATTGCCAACCCTAGTTCATGGATTGGAGAGAACTAAAAATTTTTAATTCGGAAACTAATGCGCAAAATTGTGGATTGGATATGGATTAAGTTAAATCTGCATTTGATCCGCAGACGTATGAATTGGATATGGATTGAGTTAAATCCACATCCAATTCGTAGATCTATGGATTAGATTTGGATTTGGATTGAATTTATTCAATCCGTGGATTGGATTGGATTGAAAAAATTATAATCCGTAAAATAAGGGATCGGATATAGATTGATGTCTAATCTGTAAAATCCGATCCGTGAACACCCTACCAACAACTCAACAAGAATAATTAATTTAATACAAATTCGATATTAAAAAATAATTTTACAATACACTTAATATGGCTCACGGAAAGATACATGATTGCAATTTTTATCTTTTCAATTGTTCATTTATTTGCATTAAAAAAGTGATTGCTTTTATATAATAAAATATAAGCCACTTTCACAGAGCACCCATTGTCCCACTACTTTCCATTTCAATTTTAATATTAAAGAATTGCTCATCTTGAAAAAATGGACATTTACTTTTTGAATTTTGTATATAGCTATCAGAATAAGAATTGATGAATAGAGTTATAGAGATGCAGAACATTAACTCTTCATTCGGCCAAAATAATTAATTCAAACTTCAAAACAACATTCAAGCACAATACTTGTTTCAATTTATGACTGGTCTAGCAAGGGACGAAACTCATGAAAGGCTCAGCGATAGCAGCGGCGATAATGAGTTGGTGGCAGACTGGCAGTAGGAATGGAAACGTTCGGCAATGACGGTAGCTAAGTCTAATTGTAATTTAATGATTCACAGTTTTCATGATTTTGGGGTTTTTTTCTTTATTCCTTTAATTTTTTTATTATTAATATAAAATGGTGAGTTTTGTAAGTTAATTTTAAGTTGGAATTTGAATAAATTCAAAAGTCTTATTATTTAAATGGATTTAATTTAAGAGCCCAAAATACCTTCTTACTCGTTGAGAAAAGCCCAAATTACTTAATATGTTAGTATTGGACTTAACAATCAGAAGGGGTTTACAGGCTTAATTTAAGAAATTTTAAGACCTAGAGGGAGTTTAAGGCTCCTATGCCGTAATTGGGTTCATTCATGAGTTCAAATATCACAACTCAAATAATATTCTGTGCTTATGACTCATACATGTCGTAATGACACGTGACATTTTTTTTTGGGATCAGCGCCAAATTAGGAGTCGGGTCTTGACGACGCACAAGTTGGCCCATGTCTGTTGAGCGGATGTGCTCCCGCATATAACATCCTTTGCCTCAAGAAAGAGACGAGGAGATGTTCACCACTCACCGAATGAATAATTTGTAAATAATTATTAAAAGTAAAATGATTAGAGAAAAATAATTACTATTTAAGTAAGATAATATATTTAAATTAAGAGTAATAATATAAGCACAAACTCTTATACAAATTTATTTTGTACAAACTAATGTGACACGATAAGATTGATTGAATTAAATATCACTTGGCCCACATGGTTTATTTTTATTATTTTATATTTTCATTCAACCAATGAATTAATGACACGTCAGTTTGTACAAAATAAATTTGTATAAGAGTTTGTGACTGTATCATTACTCTTAAATTAAATAAGTAATTAATGTTAACTACTACAAAGTAGATATTACAATGTATGAACTTATAGTTGAAAAATCAAAGAAAGATAATAAGTGTTAAAGTAAGATAATATATATTTAAATTAAATAAGTAATTAATATGAGCTATTAGCTACTACGGGTAAAGATTATGATGTATGAACCTGTAGTTGAAAAATTAAAGAAAGATAATTAATGCTAAATTAAGATAATATATATTTTAAATAAAATAAGTAATTAGTGTACGTTACGTTGAGTTTGTGATTCATATTCTAATACCAATGAAAAAGAAAGAATGAGACATGAATGAAACTTTTGTCTGAGTTCTCTGGTGCTTCATCACCGTTTGTTGATCGAGTCAATTAAGTTAAATACCATTTTAGTCCTAATCATATCCAAGGAAGGGTGAATCGTGAATTTAATAATCACGATGGCTTTTCATCACTGCAACTGGCATCCATGTGACTAGTGCTCTGATGTTATCTTAATTAGTAAATATCCTTTTCCAAAAGAAATAAAAAATTAATAAATACCTTCATTATTGAAAATCACTGTTTGATATAAATCATATGATCAGCAGCCACCTCAGCGAGATCAACAACAAGAAGTTGCTCGATTTTTAAATAATTTTATTTAATTACTTACTTGAGTTTGAATTGTGGAAAAGAAAAAGTAATTGATTAAAAAAATTGAACAAAATCCTACAAATCATAACATGTCACGGCTCAGGGAGAAGAATTATATTGAAAGTTCTAATTCACCGATAATTTTATTACCGGGGAGAATTCTATGATACAGGCTTAAAAGTCAAATAAGGAAACAAGAAGTTTCCTGCAATTAAGAAAAACATGCAGGCTGATATATTTAGAAAGTGCAATTAAGTTTGCATGTACAGCATGGGACACAGCTAACGCATTATTCAAGATCACCTCACGATCATCAATATTGCAATTAAATATGTTATACGTATTTGGGATTGAAATTAGACAGCTATAATTAAAAATTAAGTTGATTTAATTTTACATATATATGTATGATGAAAAATTTATTATATATTTATTAATTCTATCAAAATTATTATTTAAAAAATTATATTTACTATATAATATTAAATTATATTTCATAATTATAATTTATTTTCACTTACACCACTTCAATCCCAAACAAGGCCCCAATAATTCAGATTTGGTGTCCGTTTGTATTATTAATTAAGAAAACCCTCAATATTAGTATATTACTTCACTTCACGTGATTCTCTTTGTAGCCTAATTACAAAAGGATTTATATATAATCAACATTATATTTCTTTCTCCAATTATGTTCTTTTCCGTCGACGTCTTGGATGGAATAAATAATGCCTTACCCCAAACTGCAAGTTGCATATTTTTTCGATGATTAGGCACGCGAATGTTGACATAATTAATTTTCTAAGTGGGTCGTCTGAATTAATTTTATTATTTGGATAACAAGATTTAGCAGATCTGATTACGTATATTTGAGCCATATCTTGCAATAATTTTCGACCGACGGCGTGAATCACGTGGCAATAGAAAAATAATTTTTCACAATAATTTTTGTCACAACCTCTATGATCCCCATCTTTTCTTTGAATTTAACCCTTAGCAAATTATTAATTTAGTTAACAATTAGATGCATTCAGAGAAACGTTTTTTAAAACACTCCAACACCTTTTCTTTTGGATGGCACCACAGAAAATTATTATGACCACATATTAACGGTCTGTTTGGTATTATAGTTAGGCATCTATAATTTGAAACTGCATCTTTAAAGTATATTGTAAACATTTGTTATTGTATTTTAAAATTTGAGTTAATTTTTTCCAAATTTGTATGATAAAAAATCTATACATCTTTATTATTTTTATTAAAATTATTATTTAAAAGTCATATTTATCCTACACCATCAACTTTTATTTAACAATTTTTATTTTTCACAAGAGCTTAAATAAAAACAACACTTTAATAGCAAATGGGTCCTAATAGTATATATGACTCTTTCGCTATTATATATAGAGCTCAAATACATTGATTTGCATCAAATATCAATTAACCCTACTTAGCCTAATAAGGATGAATTTGATTGATGGAGAGCATGATACTGAGCTACTTGAAGCTCAAGCTCATGTTTGGAATCACATTTTCAATTTCATAAACTCCATGTCACTTAAATGCGCTGTTGAATTAGGCATACCAGATATTATCAACAAACATGGCAAACCCATGACCCTCAACGAGCTTGTTAGTGCCTTAACAATAAACCCATCAAAAACCCGATGTGTGTATCGCTTGATGCGCATTCTGATCCACTCAGGCTTCTTTGCACAGCAAACGCTAAATAGCAGCCGAAATAACAATGACGAAGAACAAGGTTATGTTCTCACAAATGCTTCTCAACTTCTCCTAAAAGACAACCCCTTAAGCGTGACACCTTTCTTGCAAGCCATGCTAGATCCTATTTTGCTATCACCGTGGCTGAAACTGAGCACTTGGTTTCAAAACGACGATCCTACGCCGTTTGATACGGCACATGGGAAGAGTTTTTGGGAGTATGCTGGGGACGAGCCAAAGATTAACAATTTCTTCAATGAAGCCATGGCAAGTGATGCGCGGTTGGCAACTAGTGTGGTGATACATAAGTGTAAGGATGTGTTTGAAGGTTTGAATTCGTTAGTGGATGTCGGTGGGGGCACGGGAACCGTGGCCAAGGCCATAGCTAAAGCGTTTCCTAATTTGGAGTGCACTGATTTTGATCTGCCACATGTGGTTAATGGCCTCGAAAGCGATTTGGCCAATCTCAAATATGTCGGAGGGGACATGTTTGAGGCCATTCCCCCAGCTGATGCGGTTCTATTCAAGGTACGCGTATTGATTTCGATAGTTTAACTAAAGTGGTTTCTTGAGCATAAAATTAATACACACACACACACACTATGGAAGCATCTCAAATTACTTATGTACATCATATATTCATTCAATTTTACATTTTGGGTCTTCAAATATTCTAAATTCTAATATTATTGGTGATGACAAGCAGTGGATATTACATGACTGGAATGATGAAGAATGCGTGAAGATTCTTAAGAAATGTAAGGAAGCAATTACGAGCGATGTCAAGAAAGGTAAGGTGATTATTATCGACATGATGAGAGAGAATAAAAAAGGGGATTCTGAGTCTATTGAAACACAACTCTTCTTTGATATGTTGATGATGGTCTTGGTCACCGGAACAGAGCGAGATGAGAAAGAATGGGCCAAGCTTTTTGCGGATGCTGGTTTTAGTGACTATAAAATTACCCCCATTTTAGGTTTAAGATCTCTTATTGAGGTTTATCCTTAATAAGTTGTTTCTCGGCCCTAGCGCTAGACTGAGTAGTTTCAAAACAAATTTATTTAGAAGGATCATCTAAATTTGAATCCCAAAAAATATAAGAGTTAAAATTTAAATTATACATTACCTACCATTATATCTTTTATGTGAATATCAATTGCTTGTTTATGTATTGTTGTAATAAGCTTTATTTTACTTGGGTTCTCCAGTGGGTTGTAACTTACCTAGTATATTAGTTGCAAAATGAGAACCCAAGTTGTAATTTGCGAGTGTGCTAAAGAAATGGAAGTTTTGTGAAATAAATAAAAAGAAAGCATTCTGTACTATTTATATGTTCTAGCACGTATATGAATGATAATTTGGTCCCTGTTATATATACTAAATGTCCTACGTACATAATTAGGTCTCTAGAAAATTTTTAATATTCGATTTCATCTAAAGTGGAAAAATTTCCAAGTTTCCTATCTCACTCCTATGGAGAGTGTTCCAAGTTTCCATCATTTTCCCAAAAAAGGGGAAAGAGAGGGATTTAATTCTTGACTTGGTAGTGGATGTATTCCATTCAGCTAGCCGTTTGCAATTCAATTACATTGTTTTTTTTTTTTCCTAATGCGTTTACAGTGAAATGTTGGTTTTATCAATGGTTTAAATTTCAAGCAAGGTTATGAACAGGATTTATTAATTAAAACAATGGCAACGATAATAAAAGACGATATTCTTATATTAAATCAATGATAATAGAAAACGACATTCTTACATTAAATCAACTGTTTAATGCACACAAAAAAATCATTATCCTAATCATTGCATTATAATCGATAATTTGAATTTAAATAAATATTTATTGGACATTAATAGACTGATTTACTGAGAAGTTTGACTTGAATAATAACTATAAAAAAATCAATTTTATGTTTTAATTTTAAGATTTAAACAGGGGCGCCGTATAAATAAAATTGTTTAAAACTACTAGACTAAATTTTTTGGGGCAAACATGATTAAGTACTTTTAACCAAAAAAAATGTAAGTATTATTTAGTTTTAAAAGTAAATAAATGGACTAAATCCGCATCAATTTTCAACTCTATCTCACAAGACTAAATAAAGCTTTTGAAACCTATTCAAAGCCACGTCGGTCGGGCATAAGTAATAGAGAATTTTCTATATTGAATAGGGCCCTCACCGGGTCATTTTTGCTGACCCATATGCTGATGTAACCTTTTTTTTTTTTTTTTAGTTTTGACCATGAGGTATCCTGGGGAGGGCTCCAACTGTGGGAGGCACCTTTAAGTCGGTACCACAACCCAGACTAGAAGTCCCCGCTCGAACCGAGAGGCACAGATTCTCCCAACAAAAGCGACTTCTCTGTGACTCGAATTGGGGAGCAAACCCAGTCAAGCCACTTAAGGGGACTCCATTACCAGTGGAGCCAACACTTTGTTGGTACCTTTTTTTTTTTTTTCTCATTAAGCGAAGATGCTGCCAAGCTTCTTGACCGATTTTATTTATTTGTTGAGAAGTGCTAGCAACAGTCGCTCGCCTCATCTACTGACACGTGTTTAATATTTTGATTTCTGTGTATTTTTAAATTAATATTAAAATATGAATACTTTTTAATTTTATTTTAATATTTTATGTTTATGTACCTATCATTTATCACAATGTCCTTATCCCCCTCCCTCTTGCCAAGCATTCTCCCCCTTCTTTTTATATTATATAGGGAAATTTACAATGATTCACTTGTTGTCTTTTTAAAAAATATATAAATATTTTTTTTTCAACGCGTTATCTGAAGTTTACTTTTTGTTACATTCGTCCACTTCCGTCTAATTTCCGTCAGTGGATTTAACAGAATGTTAACAAAATGACCTTTTTACCCCTCAAAATTACAATTTAACCCAAAATAAATAGAAATTGGAGATAAATTGGATGGATTTAATTTTTTTCAAAGGTGATGCTAGAAATTGGAGGAAAATAGTGTTTGTTGCTTGATAAATTTAGAAAATTTGTATTTATTTTTTGAAAGAGAAAAAATAAATACAAATTTTCTAAATCTAGCAAGCAACAAACACTATTTTCCTCAAAAAAAATAAATACAAATTTTTTAAATTTAGTAACAAGCATTATTTTCCTCCAATTTCTAGCATCCACCTTTGAAAAAAATTAAATCCATCAAATTTATCTCTAATTTATTTATTTTGGGTTAAATTGTAATTTTGAAAGGTAAAAAGGTCATTCCGTTAAATTCACCAACAGAAATTAGACGGAAGTGGACTAATGCAACAAAAAGGAAACTTCAAGTGGTGCACTGAAAAAAAAATGTTTGTGTATTTTTTAAAAAGACAAAACAAATGGGCGGACAGTTATAAATTTTCCTATTATATACATCCACTGCAACTTCCTTCTCTTCTTCGTCAATTTCTTTTCTTTCTTTTCTCCTTCAATGAAAGTTTGGAAAAAAGAGACAGGCAGAAAAAAGTTTAAAAGCAAAATCTCCTTAAAAAAAAATAAATAACAAAATATTCTCGATGACCGTCTCTCCACTTTTCCAACTTTAGATTTAATATGATATTTTTTAGTTGTTTAGTCGGATCTACATGATTTGAATTATTTTTGTTATTTATTTTCTGAAATAAAATATTTTTAAAAATTTTGTTTTGGCTAAAAAAGAGACTCTACTTTTAATTTTCTTTTCCCCTATCTCTCTTTTCCCCAAGCTTTCATTAGAGAAGGAAAGAAAGAAAAGAAGTTGAAGAAGAAGATAAGGAAGTCACTGTAGCAGGAAGAACAAGGAGAAGAAAAGGCCTGGGAAGAGGGAGACGAGACAAGACAAGGATATTGTGGTAAATTCGTTATACATAAAAATAATAATATTAAAAAAACTAAAAAATATTAATTTAAAATTACACATAAACCAAAATATCGGGCGTGCGTTAACAAAAGAAACTGGCGAGTGAGTCAGTCACTAGCACTCATGTTATTTATTTTTTTAATAGGATGGACAAAGTTTAATTAGATTTATTTAATTTTTTATTTCTCTTAAAATTTGAATTTGTGTGGGTAGCAAAATAAAATTATTTAAAAATCATTTAGTTAGAATTAAGAGATCAGTTTCTGCACCCATTCAAGTAATCATGTTTATAAAAAGGATAAATTTTGAATTGTCTCCCTTATGAATTGATCATCATCAAATTATTTTTTAGCTTTTGAAAATCTCAAGTTACTCCTTTTTTTATATATAAAAAATAAGAAAAAATGAGTCAGTTGATTTTTTTTTCTTAACAAAAATAAGGAGTAAATTGAAATTTTTAAAAATAAGAAGAGTGATTGAAAGATAGTAAATTTATTAATTATCTTATATAAATATTAGTAAACATTCTTATAAAATAGATAGGAGGAAAAATTGTGTGGTGCGGGATCAAATTTGAAGGAGCCGACTACTTTGCATCCGTCATACCTTATCCTCCAATTTTGTCTTTAACGAACCAACCGTTAGATATTATCAAACGGTTGGAAAAGATACATATAGAAAACAGAGAGATGGGTTGGGAGCTGGTGACTAAATATATAACAATTGTGTGGTACACAATTACAAGGAATCGGTTAGAAACAGAAAAGACGTTCTTGAATGCAAGAACTTGTTACATGCAATTGTACGTTGCAAACAACTATTTGGATCTATTCCAATTTTCGTAGGACAAAAAAATAACATTTAATGTTAGCAAATAATGTCTTGAAGAAGATCAATTTATTTACTGCTCAAAGGTAAAGAACTCCAAGTCTTGGCGAAAGGAAAAAGAAAGAAAAAAACAGTGAACATCATCACCCCAGCAGCAGCCTCTGCTTCTGCTTGGTGCCAATCCAACACTACTTTTACTGTGGCCCTTTGAACATCTCCCTTTCTCTTTTGGTACTTTTTCTCAATCTGGCCAATCTCAACCGTCAAAATAGCGCAAGTGATCTGCAGCAGTGGATCTAGATGAGTCCGCTTTTGCTCCTACTCGTGCCAAGGCTAAGGAACGACGATCCCAGGACGACCTCTGCCAGCTTAGACCTGGAGCCCTTAGAGCGAAGTGCCAAGCTTTTGAGGGAGAATAGTGCATCTTCTAATGCAAAGAAATAATCGAAGTTCAGTTGATTTTTTTGTATTATTAAATTTAAATCCCCTTACACTTGATATTCCCAAATACAAACCTAATTTCTTTGAAACCAAAATTATTAGATAACTCAATTTGAAGGAATTTAAAATGACGAGAGATATTTAAGCACACAATTTCAAGAACATGGTTGTTGGTAATTGGGAGCCAGACACAAAAATTCTTGGTTACACCTACGCAAAATACTTTTTTTTTTCTTGCATGTTGGTGGATTAGAGAACAAAAGGGATTGCCACTGGAAAAGCCAGTTGCACTTAACCTCTTCTAACCAACCTATTGTATTTTAGCTGTTAGATTACATGAGTTTCAAACCAACAATAGCTTCTCTAAAAAGACAAAATAAGGGGATTACTTATCCCCATTACAAGGTAGCT
Organism: Citrus australasica; assembly: GCA_029618585.1. Classification (NCBI taxonomy): domain Eukaryota; kingdom Viridiplantae; phylum Streptophyta; class Magnoliopsida; order Sapindales; family Rutaceae; genus Citrus; species Citrus australasica. The sequence goes on along the minus strand of JARCIV010000002.1, from coordinate 6,776,221 downwards.
GGACCCAAAATTTGAATAGCTTCGTCAACTCAATAGAATCAATATAAGATTAATCTCAAAAATAACAATCTATAACATGGTTCATCATTAATGTGCAAATGAATAATAAGGGTTATTATTGAAATTCAAAGGGTTGTTAAAAGAAAAAAGCAGAATTTTTTAAATTTTGGTGATGGATGTGATGATTCACGAGAAATAGCGTGTATCTCTAAAGAGCATTTTTAATTAGGGGTGGGCATTCGGTTCAGGTTAACCCGAACCGAACCCGAAATTTATTTTGGGTTCGGTTCGGTTTGGGTTAACCAGTGAAACCCGAATGGATTGAAAGCTTCAACCCGTTCGGGTTAAATTTCGGTTCGGGTTGAAGCTTTTTTTTTTAATTCAGCTTTTAAATTAAAAATATATATACATTAAACCAAAAAAATCCCTAAACAAAAGTCTCACCGTTTCACTCCCTCCCCCTCCTTGGTCCATCTTCTCCGTTCTCACTTTCTGAGTTTCATGGCCGACGACGACAACAGCAGCCAACAGCCCCGTTCAGCTCCAAAAGAAACTCTCGGTCTCACCATCTCACTCTCTCCCCTTCCTTGCTCCCTCTTCTCAGTTCTCACTTCTCACTTCTTGAGTTTCGTGGCCCACAACGATAGCAGCAGCCAGCATCCCCATCCAGTTCCAACAGACACCAGACGTTCACCGCAGCCCACTCGCATTCAGCCAGCACGCCTCGCCCGCAACTGCGCTTCACCGCAGCCCACTCGCGTCCCACTCAGCCCTGCATAGTCTCGATCTGCCGACGTTGTAGCTGCTCCGACCTCCGAGATCAAGGTTTGTCTTGCCTTGCCGACGCTGTAAGCCTGTAACTTGCTGACTTGCTCGCAGCTGATGGCAACAAGCTGAATCGAATTTTAAGTTTTTGACAGCCTGTTGCTATTAATTAAATTGTATATTTTTAATTAATTGATTGTTGTAAGCTATTGTGATTAGTTAAAATAGTAGTTAATTAGCTATAATTGGTTACAACAATTGATCTCAGCTTCAGCTTTGTATATAGAGGAACCTCTTGTACATATCATTTGGTTGTTGATGAATAAAATGATGTTCTAGAGAATTCTCAGATCCAGTTCTTATTTTCCTTCAATTTTCTCACTGCTTTCTTAGCTACGAAACAATATTTTCATTCTTCAACTCTCCCAAACCCGATCGACTTAATTAACTATGCCTTCTTTTGATTTTGTCCAGCTCTTTGGGTTGTACTTGCCAAGCTTATATTACTAATTATGCCTTCTATTTCTATTTGGATTTTGGCCTTCCTTTCCTAGACATCGATTTTCTTTGGCCTTTCATGACAGTTACTCAATTATTTGAAGTGAGTTTGTTGCTGTTGATTGATAATTGAACAAATGGAGATTGTTATTAACTAAATTGGAGTGGGTTTGTTGCTGTTATTATTAATTAAATTGGAGATTGTTAATTAATTGATTAATTTTTACTTTTTTTTAATTTAGAAAATGACAATATGCTGAATTGTTGATCATAGTTATTATTAGTGTTATTATTATTGTTTGTGTTTAACTTAATTGTTGTTCGACAAAGTTATATATATTTCCAAATGTTGTTGTTGTTATTGTAGTTATTATTAATTAAATTGTGAGAACCTAATGCGATCATGTTATGGATTTATGATTCAGATGTCTGATAGTGATGGCTCAAGAGTTCATGAAAACATCCAATCCACAGAATCTAATGAAGTTAGTGATATATCACCAACAGCTACGGAAGCCCAATCTGAATCAAAGAGGAAGAGGACATCGAGGACATCATCAAAACCAACTCAGCCAAGAAAAGTGATAGCTCCGAGATCAAAGGTGTGGCAAGATTTCACTAAATTGCCAGAAGATTATAATCAGTGTAAGTGCAACTACTGTGGCCAAGAATATTCATGTAAATCTACTGATGGGACTAGTAGTTTGTCGAACCACTTGAAAAGGTGTTTAGAATATGAAATTTATTTACAAAATCAAGCAGCTTTAAGTCAAGAAACTATTGGTGTTGGTAATGAAGAGGTTGGTCAGGTTGTGGTTAGGGCGTTTAGTCAGGAGGTTACTAGAATAGCAACTGCTAAAATGATTATTCTTGATGAATTGCCATTTTCGCATGTGGAGAATTTTGGGTTTAGACATTTTTGCAGTGTTGCATGTCCTAGGTTTATGGTCCCATTTCGTAGAACCATTACTAAGGATATCCTTGACATATTTCTATCAGAAAAGGCTTCGTTGAAGACTTTATTATGTGATAATAAGCAAAGAGTGTCTCTCACTACGGATATTTGGACTTCCATCACGACGGCCAGTTATATGGTAATAACAACACACTTTATTGATCAAGATTGGAAATTACGCAGGAGGATCATCAGTTTTAACACAATTTCTTATCATAAGGGGGAGACGATTGGTAAGCAGCTCGAGAAATATTTGCTTTATTGGGGTATAGAGAGGGTGTTTACAGTCACCGTGGACAATGCAAGTGCAAATAAAGTTGCCATTACCTATTTGATGAATAAATTAAAGACTTGGAGAGATAGTGCATTGGAGTTGAATGGTGACTTTATCCATGTACGTTGTTGCGCACATATCATGAATCTTATTGTTAATGAGGGGTTGAAAAAACTAGATAGCAGTATTATTAGTATCCGCAATGCTGTGAAGTATGTAAGATCATCTACTGCGAGATTGAAAGCATTTCAAATTCGTGTAGAGTAAGAAAAGATCTTGGGGAAGAATGGTCAGCATTATAGAGGAAGTGTGGTTTTAGATTGTCCAACTAGGTGGAATTCCATATATACCATGTTAACGACAACATTGAAGTTTAGATCGGCATTTGATCGAATGACATATGAGGATAAGCTTTATGATGCTTATTTTCATGAAGAAGAAGGCGGGAAAAAAAGTTAGACCACCAGGAAGTTATGATTGGGATAATGCTCGTCGGATGGTCAGGTTTTTGAGGATTTTTTATGAGGCCACATTGTCATTTTCTTCTTCACTGAGGGTGACATCTACTACGTGCTACAACGAGATATGCAAAGTTGAAAAGGTTTTGAATACAATGGCAGACAGCCTTGACCCACACATTAGTATGATAGCAAGTAGCATGAAGGAAAATTTTGAGGAGTATTAGGAGGGGTCTTCGAAGATAAACAAGTTGTTGATCGTTGCTTTTATATTAGATCCACGAGGGAAAATGAATTTTGCAACACTTTGCTTTGAGACTTTATATGGTAAAGATAGTGCAAAATGTGCTGAGAGAAAAGATGTGGTAAATGATGTGTTAAACAAGCTTTTTGAAGCATATAGTGCTCAACACTTAAAACCAAGTGCTAGTGTAAGTGCAAGTGCATTTTCGAGTGAAAGTGTGAGTGCGGGTGTTAGTGCTAATAGTGGGCTGAATTTTATGGATGAAGACGATGAGGTATTTGAGGACCCTTTCTCTAAATACACTGAGATGGTTGCTGTCATTAGAGATCACATAGAATTGTCAAATGAACTAGATCTTTACTTGATAGAGTCGGTTGAATATCAAGCGCCTAATGCTTTAGGGGCTCCATTTGATATTTTATTGTGGTGGAAAGCTAATAGTTCGAAATACCCAATTTTGTCGCAAATAGCTAGAGATGTACTTGCCATTCCGATATCTACAGTTGTATCTGAGTCCGCCTTTAGCATAGGAGGTCGTATTTTAGATGAATATGGGAGTTCTATGACTCCTGATATGGTGGAAGCATTGATACTGACACAAAATTGGTTACGATCTTCACTTTTTGTTGATTCAAGGACAAACCTTCAAGTGTTGGTGGAGGAAAACGAGTTTATGGATGCTCTTACAGAAGGTATAAATATTAATGATTATTTATTTATTTTTAAGATTTGTTTACTTTAAGTTAATAGTTATTTACTTCAAGTCTTTTTATTTTATGTAGAGCTTCGTAAATTGACAAAGCGGAACATCCAAGTGTTCTAATATGAAGATGTTTTGTTGCAACAGTAAGTATGTAATTATGTATATCGATTTGGATCAAACTTAATAATCATTTACAATTAAGGCGTAGTCATAATACAAATATGCTACTAGTAATATTGAGAATTGTTAAGGCATATTGAGTGATTCAACTAAATTTTAATTAAGTGTTTTAATTTTTTTGCAGCATGGACTGATTTGCTTCATTTTCTATCCGTTGTTGTTCGATATTTTGCTATGATGGTGGTTAATTATTGCTAAGTTGGAGATGTTGTGTTGAGTATTGATGGTGTTGGAGATGGATTATTAGCTTGTTTGTCATGTGGAGAATGGAGATGTTTAATCATGGTTGCCATTTGCCATTTTAATTTTTAGATTTATAATTTTTGTAGTTTTATTGTACTTGACTACATGTTTTTTATGTTTTGTTAACTTTAAAAAGACTTGTTGAAATGTTATTAAGGATGATTTGTAGTTGATATTTGTTGTTAAGAATGTTTGGATTGGAATTGAGATTTTTAGATTTTAAGTGGTGGTTGTTAGAATTTTTAGATTAAATTGTTCCTTAAGGATATTTGGAATATTTGGAATTGAGAGTTTCAAATTGTTGAAATGTTATTAAGGATGATTTGTAGTTTATATTTGTTATTAAGGATGTTTGGAATTGAGATTTTTGGATTTTAAGTGGTTGTTATAATTTTTGAATTAAATTGTTCCTTAAGGATGTTTGAAATATTTGGAATTGAGAGTTTTAAATTATTGAAATGTTATTAAAGATGATTTTAGTTGATATTTGTTATTAAGGATGTTTGGAATTGAGATTTTTGGATTTTAAGTGGTTGTTATAATTTTTGGATTAAATCGTTCCTTAAGGATGTTTGAAATGTTTGGAATTGAGATTTTTAAATTGTTTAAATGTTATTAAGAATGATTTGTAGTTGATATTTATTGTTAAGAATGTTTGGAATTTAAATTTTTAGATTTTAAGTGGTTGTTGTTAGAATTTTTAGATTAAATTGTTCCAACCCATTCTAACCCGAACTAACCCGAATTATTCTAACCCGAACTAACCCAAATTAACCCGAACCGAAAGTTTAACCCGAATTATCAACCCAATCCAATCCGAATTGCCAACCCAAACCGAACCGAACCGAATTAAATTTGGTTCGGTTTGGTTCGAGTTGGCGTTTTCAATCCGATTGGGTTCAATTATGGCGTTTCGGCAGGAGCGTGACGCAAGATCGAGAGGCTTCTAGCAGTTCAAAGAGTCATGGTTGCTGCTAACTAATGCGGTGCCAACAATGGTGACTAGCAGCTATAAAATCCCAACCCTAAGAATTTAGGGTTTCCATGTTATTGTTTATTGATTTTTAGGTTTGGGTAGTTGACAATTTATTTGATATATAAATTATTTTGATTGTGCTATGAAATTGGAAGTTTATGTTGTTCTCTGTGGTGCTTTCAAAGCAGATATTTGGTTATTGCTATAAATACTAGGAAATGCCATGATGCTGGAGCTTGGAGTTGGAGATCTCTTCTGGGTTTTGGTTCCAGGACTAATAACGTGACTAATAATATGAATGCAGTGGCTAACAATTATTTTGTTGAGTTGGTGGACACCTATTTATTTTATCCTTAAGGTTGATGGTTTGACTCTCTCAAGTGTTGAGGGAGTATACTAAAAAAATACAGCATAATAATTTATTTTAAATAAATATTTGAGCCACACAATTTAACTGAAATCACGTGTAACAAGATTTTTAAAAATAAAGAATAGATGAGAGAAAAAAAAATAAAGAAATGATTCAGATCTAATATTAATATAGCAAACCAAAAAGTGTAAATGAAGAAGAGTTGATTAAGAAATAGACGAGATTTTGTTCATTGATTGTTTTAATTATATCATTATGGCATCTTCATCATCTCTTGCAAATTTTTTACTATTGTTGTTATTGTTACTCTTTTTGAGATTGAGGCATAGCTATCAATTTTAATTCATTCCTAAAATGCAATCGTATGACAAATGCAAGTGGCATTACTTTAAAAGAATATGACTTGTAGAGTAAGTACTAAATAAAATAAAAAAATTGAAAAGGGCCATCTATGTGATTATGTTTTAACCATGGAGTGTAATTATCCTTATCCCCCATAATTACTACCAAATTACTCTCAGTCATTGGTTTTGTCCATGGGAACACATTTTACCACATGACACGGAAAGAATATTTACTTTGCTTAACTTATTATGTACAATTATTTATTTCGTGGACCCATCAATTGAAATATATATATATATATATAGATAGCCCATAATCTCACAATCAAACTTCAGCCGTAGACATGTTATCTTATCCTGAGGATAAGATAACATGTTATTTTAATTTTAGTTTTAATATTTCATTATCTCGTAATTTCATTAATCATAGATGTCTTCATATTTTAGTTTTATTTAGTTTCAACATTTGAGATACATGTTGTCCTACAAATTAAATCTCTCAACTAATCCCACTAGATACTACATAGAATCAATTGCTATATAAAGAGACAAGAATCTTTAAAGGGTTCGCCAAGCTTTGAATAGCCTGAAATGGATATGAATCATATGATTAATGCAGAGAGTAGCAGCAGCAGCAGCTCTGAGCTTCTTAAAGCTCAAGCTCAGGTGTGGAATTGCGCCTTCAATTACATCAATTCCATGTCACTAAAATGTGCCGTTGAACTTGGCATACCAGATGTTATTCACAAACATGGCCAGCCCATGACTCTTTCACAGATAGCTTCAGCACTCGACATCCAAACAAACAAAGCTCATTGCATTCAACGCCTTATGCGGATTCTAGTTCACTCTGGCTTCTTTGCTCAACAAAATAAAATTGACAAAGACGAATCAGAAGTGTATTATTCTCTTACACCAGCTTCTCGACTCCTCCTAAAGGATGAGCCCTTGAGGGCCGCACCATTTATGTTTCTGATAACCCATCCTATAATAACGACTCCCTTCAATTTCTTGAGCTCTTGGTTCAAGAATGATGATCCCTCTACGCCCACAGTGTTTGAGTCAACGCATGGGAAAGACATTTGGGGTTGTTTGGCTCAAGACGCTAAATTTAAAAACGTCTTTTATGATGCCATGATGACTGACTCTCAGTTCATATCAAGCGTCCTGATTGAAGATTGTAAGGAGGTATTCAAGGGGCTGAAGTGTCTGGTTGATCTGGGTGGCGGCACTGGAACTATGGCCAAAGCCATCACAGAAGCTTTTCCTGAAATGAAATGCATCGTTTTCGATCTCCCACATGTCGTTGATAATAATTTGCAGCAGCAGCAAGGGACTAATAAGAACCTGGAGTTTCTTGGAGGCGACATGTTTGAAGCAATACCTCCAGCAGATGCAATTCTACTCAAGGTAATTAAATTGATTAATAATAGGATTTCTATTTTCTCTCCCACTTAAATATTAATGTTTCAATACTGATATATACAGAGTCACAACCTCATTCTACAAATAGCTGTAGCATATATAACAATTTTGGTCGAAGAAAATAGAGACGGCTATTTTAGCTTAAATTTTCCACTCAAAATTTTGAATTAGTTATTTTATACAATCCAATTTAAGATATATTGAATGTCAAAATAGCATTTAATGATGTCAAAATTCCTCCCTCATTGTATTGTATAAGATCAATGGCTCAAAGTTTAGAAATTTTTTTTTATAGAAAACTTAAGTTGAAATAGACTCATCCAAATAAAAAATATTAATAAAAATTAATTACATGCATCATGTGGAGTTTTTTTTTTAAATCAAATCAACATTGTTATACTGCATCAATTTGCACAAAGAGTTTATGGATCTAGTATTACTGTTTTTTTTTTATATTAGCAGAATTCCAAGATTTTTTAACTTGTTAATTAAATTTATATGACAAAATATATCTATGAAGTGGGTTCTGCATAACTGGGGTGATGAAGAGTGCGTGAAGATATTGAAGAAGTGCAAAGAAGCTATTGATGGGAGCAAAGATAAAGGAGGGAAAGTTATTGTCATAGACATGGTCATAGAAGATCAAAGCATAGACAAGGACTCAACCGAGACACAATTGTGCTTTGACATGTTGATGATGTCTATATTCAGTGTGGCCAAACAGCGGAGCATCAAAGAATGGAAGAAGCTCTTCTTAGAAGCTGGTTTCAGCCATTACAATGTAAATTCTACTTTGGGTCTGAGGTCTCTTATTGAGCTTTACCCCTGATAAGAAGATCCTGTGTCTTCCCAATACTGATAGTGAGCCGTTGAAGTGTAAGGATCTGTTTGGTATTTTCATACTGTAAAATAGAAATTCTAAATGTGAGTTAAGTATTGATGAATAATATTTGATAAATATGACTTTTAAATAATATTTTTTTTAAGTAAACGTAATAGAAGTTTTTCATCAAACAACTGTGAAATAAAATCACCTTAATTAACTACTTCTTAATTATGATTTGACTTTTAAGTAAGTAGCGGCACCAAAGGAAGCCGAAGATGGTTACACTGTATAAGGGTCCTAATCTATCTCGTCAATAATAAAGAGATGAAAAACAAGGGGTGCGACTATTTGCACCATACTAAAACACCCAAGGTTTAAGTATGGTTTCAATGTTAGTTTAAGTATGGTTCCATAAGACCTCTCCCCCGTAAATTTGTACAATAAGTCCTCCTCCGTACTTGCAGATTAGATATATTTTTCCCCTTTTTTTCAAAATCAAAATAATAAATACGCAATTTTAAAGTAGCAAATATGGAAGAGAATATAACCCTGTTCTCTATAAAGGTACTGCCGTTTTTTTATCCACCTTCTAGGTTTGTAATTTAAGACAAACTAATGAATATACAGAGTTCTTGTTTAAATTATCCACCAAGAGTGGTCACCTCGGTGAAACTTCTTCAATCTTGGACCCTATGCTTACGTGCTGTTCAATACTTATAAATTTATGTGGCATACATGTGGACTATTACTTGTGGTGCGCCTGGCCTACCTCATTGGCATGTATCTATCTCGATGTAACAGAACTAAAGAGGCTAGTAGCGTATGCTCGAAGCCGTGCGAACTTATTGACTAAACTCGTACCAGAGGATCAGACTGATTCTTGCAGATGGGGTGTGTGTGAGAAACTTTTGTCAGATGTTATTCCACTCCTTGTTTTCAGATTATATGCATCACTGCAGTGCTATTTTCCACTTGTAGTGCCTTTTCCGGACACCGTTGAACAATTATGATGCAGTAGTTCTGCTCCACAGGGACAGGTTACCTTTACCACATCGCCTGCTTTTCCCCTGGGAAGTAAACAGAGGTATATCCTAGACTCCTAGTGAGGGTCTTTTGGACACCTTTTGACTTTTGCATCTTTCCTGAATGAACTGCTTTATTAGATTTATATGGGATTATGTTTTGCCTATTTAATTTTAAAAAAAAAGAACTTGAAAAAAAAATGACATGCAATGACTATTTCTTAGATATTGCTCCCTTCCCAACCCCAGTGTTACAGTTTGTTCAAATATTCTTATTTTGATTAATGCAAGTCTTAATTTGCATATTTTGGCCAGGAAGGCAGGTGGCTCGTGTAAATGCTAGCAAGGCTTTTGATCCATTCTTGTTGCTTGAGGATATGAAGGGAAGCTTGGAGGAAGTTAAAAATAAAATGATGGTAGACTTGGCTTCAACATCAAAGCCACCACTCACCAAAAGTAAGATTTCTGTTCAGATCCACATAAAATTGAACACGGTAATTGAAATGAGATGAGATGAAATGAAATGAATTTATTGTAAAATTTTAGGCTTATTATGTACAGTATTGTCCAGCCTTACGGACATGATGATCAAAATATGCATGCTTACATGAGATGAGAGTTTGAAGCACTCCAAAAAGTTTTAATTCCCATGAATATATTATGTGTATTTGACAGGTATAGTCTTAAATATATGGGATGTTGGGGCCAAAGAGCTATAAGAAATATAAGATGTTGTGAGGTATTTTTAGTTGTGTCCTTTTGCATAATTTTACAGTAGATTCATTAGATCATTTATTAGCCCTTGTCTGTCTCAGGCATTGTGAGGCCTTAAAAACGAGGTTGACCAAACACTATTTCACAAATTTGAAAGCATTCATGGGTTGGATGATATTAGATGTTTATGAACTCTCATAAAAACAATCATCCAATTGATATGATCTTCTTTTCTTTTTCTTTTCCAATTTGTATTCAAAACATCTGTATGTTGGATTTGGAACAAATAAAACCTTTTTGGTTCTAATCTGTCCCGACTACACTCCACAAATGCTGAACTTGGAAGCTGTGGATATAACACGACACTGGGAAATTATGGGTTGTAGTGCCTACGCAGGCGAGGGGATGCTTGAGGGATTTGATTGGGTGGTTCTGGACGTTGCCTCTCAGATTGACATGCTTGATTAACTCGTTCATAATTTGAGTCATTTTTCAGTGCTTTTTAATGTACTTGTGGTCGCTTTAGCTAAACAGTTTGTGGTCTGTGGGATGCAACAAATCTTCTTTACGATGCACTACGTCTGTTGGATTTACGGGCTCATGAGATTATGATTTGTGTTGTTTGTACAAGAATACAAGACTCTAGTCCATAAGGTGGTCCACAAGACCGTTATTGCAAACAAATTGTACTGCAGAGAAAAAAATCATTTAAAGCCAACGTCGAATTTGCATAAGAAATTTTCAATGGTGAAATTTCAACAAACATTTTTTTTATAACAAAGCATCACAATCCGCCGATTTCTTAACTAAGTTGCTCAGATATTGGAAGCTCTCAATACAAAATCCTTGAAAGGTTCCAAATATTTTCAACTTCAAAATGAAGATTTGCTGGCGCAGTGAATAGATGCACCAAGAAAAAAAAAAAACCGAATTGCTAAAAAGTAGAGACCATCTCCACCATCATTTTGATTTTTTCTTTCCGACTTTTTTCTTGATAACTTCATCAGTGTACATTATACCCTTGCCTTTGAAAGGTTCAGGAGGCTTGCAACTGCGAACTGAAGCAGCAAACTGGTGCACCCTGTGTTTGTCAAGTCCACAGCAGCAAACCACATTGTTTTTTAGGCAGAAAACGCGAACAGCTGGGGGAACAGTGAGTTCAACATCATGTACATATCCCAATTTGAGATACAAGAGTCGCCCCTCTGCTTCAGCCCTGGCTTTGTAGCCAACACCTACAATCTTCAAAAACCGAAAAAATTTGGCTTCCATCCGGGTTAAAGTAAACTTATAGCATAAATTGCCTGAGAACAAACATGGATAAATCATTAGCAAATTCCTTGTAAACTAAATAAAGATATTAGAATTTAAAATATTAGAGAAACAACCAAACAATTTTCATCCAACCCACATATACAGCAATAGATAACACAGAACATAGACTCATGCTTCTCAACATCCATTATCTCAATTCACACACTCTGTTATCTTACTGGTATGATTGGCTACGTTAACAAACAGTACAAATTGCTAATCCTAATTTACTAGTAAAACTGTAATTAATACAGGGCATGTTAGGGGATTGAGGCAATGTGGCTTCTAACCCACAGCTGCCGGGGAACGGAATTTCTAGCTATAAAAAGAAAGTGGGTGTGTAGTAAACATTAGCATTCAAGAAAAAGTGAGTGTTTACCAAATGCTTGATCTTAGGTGCAGCAGATTAAGCGTTTGGTATCTACTCACTTTTTCATTGAACTCCATATAATTTTTTTCATTTGAACTCCGTAAAAGCAGAAGCATATTTGCATAATTCAATTTTGCAGCACAGAAATTACCAAACGAAAATATGCTCAATGACCAGACCACAAAATGCACCCACATAAAACAAATAAGTAATCTCGATTCTAAGAAAACAGGAAAAATCAATCCAAAATTGCTTAAGCTAATAACAGCACCATAAATCAATCCCATTGCCTAAGCTAATAACAGCAGCACACCCACATAAAACAAATAAGCAATCTCGATTCTAAGAAAACAGGAAAAATCAATCCAAAATTGCTTAAGCTAATAACAGCATCATAAATCAATCCCATTGCCTAAGCTAATAACAGCAGCACACCCACATAAAACAATATCGTTCATCTAATTTTTCCCTAAATACGCTAATAGCAAAAAAATTTAAACCCTCATCTATTAAAGTATTAATCACAACTCAAAAACATTTAAGGAAAAAAATTAATAAAAAATAAATAAAAAAATAGAGTCAACAACTCACTGGTTCCGGCGCAATGGCAATGGCAATGGCTAAATGAGGCTGTGATGGCAACAGTTGGCGACGATGACTGAGGCGATGAGCTAGCTAAGTCTATGAATCACAATCACTATATGTCGTCTGCAGTGAGCTAGCCAAAGTATCCTAAATCAAAAACATTGAATCGGCGGAAGGTGTGTGAGTGATGGCAGTGTCGACTGCACTTCACTATAGTCTCACTCTCTCTCAGTTTCTCTCCACTGCCGTCACTCACACGCCCTTCGCCGACAATCGTGATTCAATTTTTTTGATTTGGGTTACTTTTGCTAGCTTACTGCAGACGATAGATCGTGATCGTGATCGTGATTCACAGACCTAGATAGCTCACGCTAGTAATCATGATTCAACAACTCGTTGCCTCAGCCATCACCACTATTTGTTGCTGTTGTAGCCTCGCTCAGCCATTGCAATCGCGCTGGAGACAGTGAGTTGTTGACTCCATTGTTTTATTTTTATTTATTTTTCATTAATTTTTTTGAGTTGTGATTAATACTTTAATAGATTAGGGTCTAAACTTTTTGCTATTAGCATATTCAGGGAAAAATTAGACAAACGATATTGTTTTATGGGGGTGGGTGTGCTGCTGTTATTAGCTTAGGCAATGGGATTGATTTACGGTGTTGTACTGCTGTTATTAGCTTAGGCAATGAGATTGATTTATGGTGCTGTACTGCTGTTATTAGCTTAAGCAATGGGACTGATTTTTCCTGTTTCTTTAGAATCGAGATTACTTATTTGATTTATATGGGTGCTTTTTTTGGTCTGGTCATTAAGGATATTTCCGTTTTGGTAACATTTTCTAAAACCTAACTTTGTTAATCTTTAGATCCTATTTTCAATTCATGTGTGATCACATTGAGATTGTGCCGAAGCTTTAACTTTGGCCAATGCTCTAGCTGAAAAAAAATATTGATTTTAACATCCTATAGAGAAATTAAAACAGATTTAAATGTAACACCTAAAACTCACTTGAAACTTTCTCTGATACTCTTGCTAACAGCTGTGAGTGTTCAGGGGAAATTTGCCCTAATTTTGGGATAAACTATCCTCCTCTTCTCTGCGAAAAAAGTTAACGTAACAATCAATTTTTTTTTTCCCTATGAACTGTGAAAACAATTAAAAAAAAATCAAAAACAGTAAAAAAAAAATTACCCAAAAGCAGCAGAAAAACACCAAATAACAAACTTCTCCAGTTAAAAACAGCAATCACAACAGTAAATAACAGTAAAAACAGCAGAAACAGCAGTGAATAACTGTAGAAACAGCAGACTCAACCGTAAATAAGAGCAGAAAAAATAAAAAGTTACAAAAAAAAATAAAAAGTTACAAAAACAGTAAAAAAAGTAAAAACACTGAAAATATTACCCAAAAACAGCAGAAAAACACCAAATAACATATTTATTCAGTAAAAACAGCAGAAACAGCAGTGAATAGTAGAAACGGCAGAATCAACAGTAAATAACAGCAGAAAAAATAAAAAGTTACCAAAAACAGTAAAAAAAATAGAAGTAGAAACAGTAGAAAACAACAAAAACAGCAGTAAATAACATTAGAAACACCAGAATCAACAGCAAATAACAGTCCAAAAAATAAAAAGTTACCCAAAAACAGGAAAAAAATATCAAATAACAATAGAAACAGAAAAAACAGCAGACACAGCAGCAAATAAGTGCAGCTTAAAGTGACAGTAACACGGTAAAATAAAAACTCAGGCCAATAGGCTATGGCGAAAAGCCTATTAGAGTAGTGGACCACTTCAAATTTTTTGAGTTATAGGCATCAGCAAAAATGGGGTTTAATGAAAAACTAATTCAAGATCTAATGTGATTTTTTAAAATATTTCTCCATTAATGTGCCCGCTAATGTGCAGACGAGTCAATGAACCAAAGCCTGGAGATTTATAGAATCAAATGGATTGATGTGGAGTTTGAGGTTTGAAGTCCAGTTACTGACACAGCAACCTAATTAAAATCCTCTTCTTTGTTTATTATTACTATTATTGAAAGGAAGAACTAATTGGGCAGGTCTGCATGCTATGTTTTTGCAAACTTTTCTAAAGGCTAGCATTGTCTCAAAAAGCAAGTCAAAGAACCTACTCCCTATACCATGGTGTTTCCCCCAACTTCAGTATTAGTGCCCACTGCCATGCAACTAAATATTTAATAAATATATCTCCTTTTTTTTTTTTTGGGTATATATCTCCTGAACTATCAGGATTTAATTTTGGCCAGTTATACAATTACCACTTTTACTTGATGGTCAGAGATTCTATTCCATTACAGCTCAATCACACAAAATTGAAAACGCCCAAGTCTCACACACACAAAAGACCAAAAGAAGGCATAACAACCGAAGGTGAGGGGGTTTAGTTCCAGTATAAATTTATTACATTATATCCAATATTGTTACAGAATTACATAAAAATTAGATAGTCAGGCAAAAGTGTGTGATCCATCTCCATGGACACTTAAACTGAAGACAAATCAACAGCTAAAATGCATGCACTCACATCTGTGCACTCTGTCAAAAACAGAAGCTTGAGCATCCATATGCAAAACCACAAATGCAACACAGAGATTCTAAATTTAAATCACCAAACTCTTGGATGAACAAGAAAATCTGTTTGACTGCATCTGATATATTAGCCGAACTTGAAGGCAGTAAAAGAAGCAAGCAACTTTCTTGTGAGGTATCATGTATCATTCACAACTTCACTTCACTTATAATAAATCAAAATTGCATTTTCCCTTGAAAGTTCAGGAATTTCACTTCTTACATAACTCCCCAATAAAGGAAGCAAATACCCATTTCAGATTATGCATATATTTAATATATTTTTTATCACAAATCCAGGAATATAAATAGATGAAAATCAACTAACCCCATTTAAAAAATTAAAAAATTAAAAAAAAAATCTTCATTTTCAAGTTGCAATGTGTTGTGTTCAACCAAAACACACACAAGACACAGATTCACAAAAATTGAAACCAAAGCTTCATTTCGGCTTCAAAAACCAAACCAGCGGGAAAATAAAAAATCCACACGCTAGTGATTCATTTCACCTTAAATCCACATTGCAACTTCTCAATACGGATCATAAAACGTACGGCTGCGCATTCAACTCGCCCCACTAATCGATAAAAACACAAACTTTATTCACACTCCCCCACCCCACGCAAAACAAAAACAAAACATAACAAAACTCACCGTTTCAATACGAACTCAGGTTCCCTCAGCTGGACACCAATCGCAAACCAGTCTCTGACGCGACGGCAGCGTGGGCGCTGTATGTGCGAGTGAATGTGTCCTCTCTCTCTCTCTTTCACGATGGAGAAGTAGAAGTGAAGTAAGAAAAGGGGAATTAGGGATTGGTACACGGTCTGATTTAATGCCTCATATTTATTATTTATTTATGTATAAATAAATAATTTTGAATAAATTATTATTATTATTATTATTATTATTATTATTAGAATTTTCCATATATATATATGGGTCATTTTATGATGCTATGATTACAGTTACAACATCAATACCGTAATTAAACATAAATTATGTAAATAAAATATAAAACTTGTAAATCAACATTAACTGTAAGTTAAAATATAAATTTTAAAAATTAAATATAATAATTATAAATGAAAGGTAAAATGAGTAAATTAATATAAAATTAATAAAATCATGTATTATTAGTAAATAAAATAAAAACTTACAAATGTAACATAAAACTCGTAAATTAATATTAAGTATAAAATAAAACATAATTTTTTTAGAAATTAAACATAAGATTTGTAAATATAAGATAAAATAAGTAAATTAATATAAAACTAGTAAATTGATGTATTACTAGTACATATAACAAAAACTTGTAGGTATAACTTAAAACTAGTAAATCAACATTAATTGTAAAATAAAACATAAATTTTAGAAATGAAACAAAAGACTTGTAAAGAAAAGGTAAAACAAGTAAATTACTATAAAACTGGTAATTTGATGCATTACTAGTAAATAAAACAAAAACTTAGAAATATAATATAAAACTAGTAAATCAACATTAAATGTAAAATAAAATATAAAATTTGGAAATGGAACATAAGACTTGTAAATGGAAGGTAAAACAAGTAAATTAATATAAAATTAGTAAATTAATGTATTAATGGTAAATAAAACAAAAACTTACAAATATAATATAAAACTAGTAAATCAACACTAACTGTAAAATAAAACATAAATTTTGGAAATAGAACATAAGATTTATAAAAAGATGGTAAAACAAGTAAATTACTATAAAGTTGGTAATTGATGTATTACTGATAAATAAAATGAAAACTCACAAATATAATATAAAACAAGTAAAACAAAATTAAGTATAAAATAAAATATAAATTTTATAGATTATGCCTAAAACTTATGAATAAAAGGTAAAATAAGTAAATTAATATAAGACTTACTGCAAAAAAAATATAATTGTAAAATAAAAACTCATTATAATATTTATTACCTTATATATTTATTATTTTTATTTAAATTGAATGATGCTAATTTTGCATTTATGTAATACATGTGATGTTTTATTAAGGATGAAATTTATTTTCAAAATCGAATTTTGAAAAAGATATTATTTTAATATCTTTCATAGTTGTTATTAGATGAGGTTATTTTGCATAATTACGTCTTTCTACACTTCCTCAACAATCCCTAAATGGTCTATAAGTACAAGTAAAAAGTTTGAAACTGTATGAAATATGCATAAGACTCAAAATAAGATCTAAGTTTATTGATATATCGTATATGTATCTAGTAATATAAGAATATTTTTTAATTTTGTTTTTGCTTGATCCATATCAAGATAAATAATTGTGCTTAATTAACTTGTGTAATAAATAGATATTATTATAGAAAATGAGAAAAAAAGTACACAAATGTCCTAGAATAAATATAGAATTTATGGTTAAACGAATTCAATAAAACTTATTCCACAGTTTTTAGTATAATTTTTTTTGTTTAATTAATGAGTAATTTTTTATTTATTTAATTAAGGAAAATATTTTTTGTAAATGAATAAAATATTTTTCAGTAAAACTCTATAGAAACAATGTTAATTTTTTAAATAATTAATAATCTTATATGAATTTACTGGTTTTACTTTATATTGACTAGTTCTATGTGTAATTTACAATATTTATATTTTATCACGTAATTTTCATTACGGCATTATAGATTTTTTCACACACACACACACACACATATATATATATATATATATGAAACACAATTGGTTTCATAATTTTATTCCAGTTCAACCAAAACCAAATTAAAAATCGATCGGTTTCTAAATTTGAATTCGGTTAGTTTCTAGAGTTAAATCAAATCGAATCGAATCGAAAATAAATTTCAGATTCTGTTTGATTATGTTTAACCCGATTCAAAAACCCAATTCATTATTTGGTTCATATCAGTTCTTAAAATTAAATTCCATTTTATATTAATCCAATTAAATTGAATTGATAATTGATAATTATATAATTTCATATGAAAATTTATATCTTATATGGATCTTATATGAAAATATATTTTTATTTCAAGTTTAAATAATTTCAAAATGAAAATTAACTATATTATACTTACTCATAATTTTAATTATGTTGTATCGACCTTATCTGTCAATTTTAATTTTAACCTTTAAAAGATATACAATATGATAAACTGACTCATAATTTTAATCATAACATATACAAGTGTTCCAACTTTGAACTAAATTGAACTTTCGATCATTCAATCACTATATTAAAATTAAGAAGCGTTCGGTTGAATGAACTATTTGTCATTTATAGTTAAAGGTCTCTTAACACAAGTAGTCATAAACCTCTCAACAAAATATATATGTAAGTTTTAATTAAAAAAATGATAGTAATAATAAGTCAATTCACTTAATTTTACAAAAATTATCAGTTTTTCTAGTGAATATGAACTTATCATTATTCCCATAAAGAATTAACAACTAACACATTTTATTTTTCTTAATTTTTTATTATTACAGTGAAAATTATATTGCTTATTAGTTAATAAAAAGATTAATCATGAACATTGATTAAAACAATTAAAAATGCACTCTAAATTTATAAAATTATATTGACTTTCTAGATTTTTAGCAATGAAACAGTATTTTCGTCGCCAAAAATTATAGGTGCTAAATATTTTTCAAATATTTAAAATAAGGCGCCATTACCCACTAAGATATTGGCACATTGTTAAATTTCGTTATCAAAAGAATATTTTGCTACCAAAAGAAAATTGTAGCTAAAAAAGCATTTAGCGATGTTAACTTTTGTCGCTAAAGCAAACCTTTCGCAATGAAAAAAATGGTCGCTAAAGAACCATTTAGCGACGTAACATTTCATCGCTAAAACTAACAAATGGTGATGAAAATGTTAATCATCGCTCAAAATATTTTTTAGCCACAAAAATCAACTATTAGCGACGAAAAATGTTCGTCGCTAAAAGTATTTTTTGTGATGAAAATGAAAATGTTGTTAAAAGATACTTTTAGCGATGCATGATTTCATTTCTAAAAATAAGCTATGGCAACAAAAAATAAAATCGTTGCTGAAAAAGATCTATAGACTATATGCACGAACATAGGTGTGTATTGTGGGTATTTTGTAATAAAATATCAAATGCAAAAGTGAATTTGTAAAGTTTTTTTAGTGGTTCAAATAGTTTCACCCATAAATTAAAAGTGAAGCTATTTAAACTTATAAAATTACTCTTTAAACCTATCTTTCAATAAAAAAAAATGTATTGCAAAATTAACCCTAAACAAAATTACTAAAAGGGACAACTAATTTAATTAATTAATTAATCAAACTCAACTCTTTGCACCTACCATAAACCCTAATCCTCTCCTCAACAACTAAACGTTAAATTGACTACTTTTTTTCAATTTAAGTATTCATATTAGTGTGATTCATGGAGTCGATCGATCGTGTAGATCAAGAAGCAATATTTTGCGAGTGGATTTAGTAAGCTTTTAACGTTCGACCTTCTATAGAAAGGGGGTGGTTTATCAATGGGGTATTAGATAAACAAATATCTATTGGGTCATTAAATTAACTAAAGTTCCCAAGACAAATAAACAAGGAGATACGGCTTTTCAATGCACAAGATCAGCAACATGAATACAAAAAGATTGAAAAAATGACAGCAAAAGAATAAAAATAAAGGGATTTGGTGGGTTTCGAGAGAGAGAGACAAATAAAACAAAGGAGATATAATTAGGATTAATTTTGGGATATTGAGAGGTTATAAAATAACAATCTAATATTAAGGGCTGCATATAATAGACGGTGTTGATAGATCATTTAAGTTATTTTGTGATAATGAGTCAGCAGTGCTATATTCCAATAACAACAGGAGTCAAAGTGTATAGACATCAAGTTCCTAGTTGTTAAAGAAAAAGTTTAGAGTAGACATTTATCTATAGAGTATATCGGCATAAACTCCATGATTGTGGATCCGCTGACTAAAGGATTGCCACCTAAAATGTTTCATGAGCACACTGCTCGTATGAGTGTCATATCACTAAAGGATACTCAATTTTAATGGGAGTTTGTGATTTTAGATGCTCTTATTTTATAGAAAATTTTTAGTTATTTCGGTATATAGATATTTAAGGTTATTTTCTACAGAAGTATAAGTTTTGGTTTTTTCACTCTCTGATTTTAGTAAGGTTTGATCTCACTAAGGTTTAAGGTGGACTAGTTAAAAATGGGCATGTTAAGATCACATTGCATGAAATTTTCATGCTACACATTCACATCATGTTCCATGGCATTCAGTTGTATAGGCATAGTGACCATTGATGGGTCACATTATGATAGTTGAAATGAAGGCCATTTTGATACTATGTTAGTATGATTGATGAATCAGATTGGTTATAGATACATATCAGTAATGATAGTAATGTTGAACTCATACCGTTATTTTTGTAAAGTATAATCATAAGGTTACACATATAGCTCAAGTGAGAGATTGTTTGATTTTTTACTCTATCATTGTTGGATCTAACATTGAGCTTATAAGTGAATAATTATGTATTGCAGACTATCATATAGAGTTAATCCCAATTAAAAGTGATCTATTAACGTTCTTGGTAATATGAACTTTAATGTATCTGATAGGGTGTGAGCTTTTAATGTGTAGAGACTTAAGAGTAATTTCTACTTCTATGATGGGCCGAAATAAGAATATCTAAAGACAATAGGAAAAGTTGTCTATATAAGTGATCATGGTCTTCAAGTTACACATATCTTTCTATTATTTATGACATCCCATCATCATAAATAAGAGAGTACAGAGAAAATTAAAGAATTCTCTAAGAAAACGTGTTGATCTATAAGGCCAACTATACAACTCTAGAGAGCAATTAAGCACTATAGAGTCAGGTATACTTCCGCATATTTTGTCATTGATTTTTGGTGATACAACATGAATGTTTTTTAATTATAGGTGATAATTTTTACCAAAGGAATTTCTTATTCTAACTAGTAATGTATTAATGAGCTCATTAAGGGTCATGGGTTTTTTATGATTGCTGATTGCAACTAGTATGCCTAATTGATTTGCACATTTAAGAGTCTGGGAGTTTATGAAGTGTAAAATGTGATTCTGAACATGTGCTTGAGTTTAAAATAACTCCCTGTTATAGCCTATAGCCTCCCTCCATCAAAGCATAGGCTATTATTATTATTATTTTGCTAGCTAGCTTTGTGACTCACTATTTCAAATGAATTGGTAATGCATTATATAAATGATGTTCTATGAATAAGAAAAAATTAGGAGAAAAAATGTGTAAAATTAGGTAACCAAAAAGAAACAGACCAGGCAAAGAATGCAATAAGTTTATGAAATTGAAAATAATTCCAAGCATGGGCCAAATGTGCTAACTGTTAAATGAGGTAACGAAAAAGAAATAACCTCCAAAATAGAAACCACTATTAATGGCCATAATGTTGTTGGTGCTGTCAACACCAATATTGTTTAGAAATTTGTAAACATAAGCCGTTGCAGGACTAGGAATATGAGGCAATAGTTATACAAGGTCGTAAATATGATTCCAAATATTGGCAAAATTGTGTTAAATGAGGTAACAAAAAATTAGCTGACAAATTGGAAAGTAATGTCAATGGCCATCATGTTGTTGGTGCCGTTAAAATGTATAATATTTTCAATATTATAAAAACAGGAGGTTCCAGGACTTGGTGAACAAGGCTATAGCAAAATTACCAAACGACAGTATTATTAAATTTAAATGATTGCCAATTAACATTCAAAATAATGTTATTTTTTCTATCATACTTTTTCAGTGAGGGTCTTTCAACATCTAATTCAAAACAATATCAACAAAAGATATATGCAATTTTGATCCTTAAAACTCTTTGGAGGATATATGTACAAATTAGGGAAAAAAAAACCTAAATTGCTGCAGCTAAACAAACCCAAAAGTTTATTATCTTGATAAAACCATATGTCACAGTTGTTGCTGAACATGTATAACTAAAGTGTCACCCATACATATAAGGCGAATGCTTTCCTGGTATTAAGGCATTGTGGCTTTTAAACTAAAACTATTGTAAAAATAAAAGTATAATTATGAAATAAAAGTTGATAGTGCGTGATAAATACAATTTTTAAATAATGATTTTGATAAGATACTAAAGATATTATAAGTTTCATTGTACAAGTGTGAGGTATAGCCAATTTACCTTCTATGCCGCCACAGTAAGTGTAATATTATAGTTTAAAAATAATAGCTGTCTAACTATAATACAAAACAAGATCAAAATTTCTAACTGTGCACATGTGCAAAATAGCATTCGACCCAAAACCTAAGTTCAAAAATAGTGAAGATAAGTCTGAACACGGTCATTAGAAATCGCAAATGACTCAGAGAGAAAAAAAAAACCACCCAATTGCTTTAAGAGCCTTCACAATCTTAGAAATATTAAGGCAAAGGTATGATCGATTGATTTTGGACCATTGTATTTAAGACGTTCTTCAAATAAAATTGATCATAATAATTTCATGATCAGAAGCAATATCTGAACCGTCATCACGATTTTTCACTAAATAGACCTAATCTAAAACTCTCATTTTCATCCAATTGATGCCTTTCATATTCTTAAAAACCTCTTCTGAAAATTTTACGTGCCAGACAATAATTTCATCATCAGAAGCAATATCTGAAAATTTAATGTCCAATACCCATGATAATATTTGTAGTAAACACTTCATTTGCCCTAAACATCACAATTATTGGATGTACGAATAAAGTTGTGCTTTAAGGATCATAACTTTGTACGGTACGTTCAATATATATAGATAATAATTCTTCTTTAGTACAGATGTCCGTGTCTTTTTAAAAATGTAAATTCACTATTAAAACTATATGATTTTATAATGAATTGAACAAAAGAATTATAAAATTATATGGTTTACTAATAAATTCACATTTAAAAAAAATACGAACGTTTTGAGAATGATTATAAATAAACTATTAAATCTATAATCATCTCCCAAACACCTAAATTTTGGGTATTCTTGTCCATATCCAAGTTTATGTGGGCCTATTAAAAAGCTTTAAATGATTTTAATTTGGAGAATTCATCAAAATTTAGACCAATTCTTTATTACTATATAAGCAAAATCAGATTTTTGATTACTATACAAGCCAATGGCAGAAGTCGAGCATTGAAAGAACGTACATTTTAAAAATCATTAAATTTATTTTAATAATTTTCTTTGACAGTTTCAGATCCTCTCCTAATCTAATTTTTCATAAGCTTTTCATAAGATTATTACACATGGCAACTATGACAATGAATGGTAGAAATTTATTCATTTTACTTTTCTTTTTATTAGGTAATAAAAAAAAATTATTTTTGCTTCCATAATTATAAATTATTTTGCACATTTAAGTTTTACCATTGTTTTCTTCACATAGATTTTTACTTCTTCGATGTTTGATATATTTTCTGGACAGAAAAATAAAGAAAAAAATTGTTTTATGGTCGAATGATTTTTAGATTTTATTACAACTTATTTCATGGTTTTAGATCAATGAAATTCAAAGCACAGCTTCTTCTTCTTCTTCTCTATTATTTTCTCTCTAAAGACAAAGGTTGAATAGAAACAAATTCAATATACAAATCTAATATTATCTTCTATGGTAGTGTTGAAGTGATGACAAATAAAGTTGAGCAATCCAAATTATTTTTAATTTAAAATTTAAAAATCTGAAAGAAAGCTTGAAGAATATATTGAATCTGTAATGAATTTTATGTTTGATTTATATTATAAATGTGGATAATGGGTTGAAGTTGCTAGCTTTGAAGATAGTATAAAAGAATATCAGAGTTTATATAAATTGAGATTCTTTTTGTGGTTATATTTTGTTTAAAAAATATTGTTTGCGTTATTATTAAGAGAAAAAAAATAAATGAATTTAAACTCTATAATATTATAGTTGTAATGTGTCACAATCGTATTAAAAGGTTTGGAAAAATTAGATTAGGAGAGGGTTCAAATTCTTTTTTCTTTCATTTATAATCTGTCTTGTATGTATGCACATCAATAATTATTTTATCCTGCATTGGGGAAAAAAAATCTGCATTTCTTTTATGAAACCAACAACTCTTACGTAGTTGGTTGGATTGGTTAGTGCTTCCAATTTATTTATGTTATGAAAGTTTGTTAAATATATAATTTACTGCCTGTAAACGAATAATTTATTACGGACTATAAAAATATTGCTATGGCTGCACGGTGCAGTTAATGCACCCGTAGCAAGACCCTACAATATATATATATATGGAGAGAGAGAGAGAGAGAGTCCATCGTCAACTATTTAACATAAGACAATGTGGGATCTTTAAGAATATTATTATATCTTCCAAAAAAACATTTTCCGCATAAAGAATATTGTATCAAGATTGTCACTGGGTCTTGCACTTCAGAGAAAAGGGAACAGCTCACGTGTTAGGAGGTAAATATTCTTTCTTTTCATTTTAATTTTGTAGCGTGATCCATTTAATGTAGTTACATTAGGATACCATTCTTTTTTTCTTTTTTTTGGGCTGCGTTCTGAATGGATTTGCATTTGAATGAAGTCTAAATTGATTTGAATTTAATTTTAATTTATGTTGGATTACATATAATTTTTAACATTAGTAAATGTATGAAAAGTAATTTGATATTTATATGTGTCCTTTGAATTTGTATTATTCAATCAGCAGTCAAACTTGAGGACGAATTCGTTCCATTATTCAAACTGCATCCATCCAAACCTTTTAATTATATATGTCCTTAACATTTATTCCACTATTCAAACTCCATTCAAACTTGAAGTCGAATTTGTTCCACTATTCAAACTGCATTCAAAAGAATTTGTTTGATCCATTATTCAAAGTTCAAACTGCATTCAAAACTTCAGGATGAGTTTGTTTCTACTGATTGGAAACGATGTTGATAATTTTAGGATTCTAGAATGGCATTAGAATTTGTAAACAACTTATTAGTTGAGTTGATTAACTTCTTCTTTTATCTATAAGGTGGAGGCCCATGATTGTGGATGTAAAATACAGAAAAAATAGTATTTGAATATATTTTGGTTGAATTTGTATTACTTAATTAGTTTTTGTACTTGTGTCGTGTTTGTTATTTTAGTTTAATTATGATTTGTGTTTATTAGCATTATTCAAGTATGTTTGGTAATGTCGTTAGGGTACACCAAATTTAAAACCTTACTAATAATATAAACAATTAGTATAGAGCAAGTAAGGATCGATCCCACGAAAACAATGCTAGTTATATTTATTATCAAATCTACAGCAGGACTTAAAAATAGTAATAATTATTATTACATAAATTAATCTAAGTAAAGAAAATGCCAATTATAAATAAAAATGGGGGTTTTATGAATTTTTAACTAAATAGCAAGAAATAAAGAAATTAATACTACGAAAACAATAATTTAATAAAAACTCTAATTAAAGGAGAAATAAATAATAATGATGAAAATTTTGGTTAAAGGATCATTCGTGCCACCACCAAACATGCACATAATATATCAGTTCTACCATCAATTTCTATTGAAACTATCAACCATAGACAATAATAAGCTCTGTTAATCTCTCTCTTTCCTTATTGTGTCGTTAGGCAAAACAAGTTTTTCACCTAATCTCTAACCATTAAATAATTTAAAACAAGCTCTTTAAATTTAAGATAATGGAAGCGTTAAGTAAAGAAATATATTAGGTTGATTTAGACAATAAACACACAAGCTCGGATTATTAACCTAGGTTATGTCTCCAATTGAAATAATTGATTCCAACTTGCTACTGATGATTAAAATGTCAAGACAATTGCGGATCAAGAACTTTAGTCTAGTATAGAATTTATTCAAGTTCTATCTAATTGACCACTCAAATAAACAGAATAATAAAATCATAAACATTAATTATAGGAGAACATAAACAATCTCAATTAAATTGAATGATAGAAATGGAAAATTGATTGTATGGCATGTTTGAGGTTTTGAATTTACCCTTAACCAAATAGAAAATCTAGCGTAACATAATTGAATTTAGAATAAAAGGATTAATAAAACCAATCAATCATAGAGATTAATTCAAAGGCCTGACTTTGCTCCAATTTAATTCCTTTTGACTTCTCCCCCTTTTTTTTCTTCTTCTTGCAGCTGCTCTCTCTTCAATCCATCTTAGCTGCCGATTGTATTCTTCAATTTGCTTTCCATATCGTATAAAGCCATGCATGTGCAACTGCCAATTCCAATTCTTTATTTGCTAATGCATGTCCACCGAATGCTAGTTTGCCACAGCTTCTTTACTTTATTTCCCCTTGTCTTTCAATTGGTTTCTAATTTAATCTTGATTGCTACCAAATTAAACTTCTTTATGCCTTTTTTATCCTTAATCTCCAATTAATTCCCTATCAAATAAAATAATATAATTAACTAGCAACTATAAATTAAGAATAAAATCTACAATAATAAAATATAAAAAAAATTAAGACAAAAATTAACATAATAAAATATAATTTAGTAAAATAACTAAATTAAAAATTAACTAAAATAATTAGAGTATTTTTGAGACCAAAACAAAAAAAATTTGGAGAAATTAATAGTAAAATATAAAGAAAATATGCACTTATCAATGTTAGTGCATTGGTATGTTGGCATCGTATTGACAATAATTAATTCAAGTCTTCAATGTGATAGTTATTTTGCATGTAACTAGTTATTTATTTTGTTGTATCCACAATCTATCTGTATAGCTTGGTCATATTTTAGAGTTTAATAGATTAGTTACTGTATTAGACTGTGAGAGATTAATGCCTAAATTTTGTGTCAAAATTTTAAGTCAAAATATCCCATACCATATTTTTATAATGAAAAATATAAAATCATACAATGATTTTTTTTTATCACTATGTACATTAAATGTTATTGGACATAATATTTTATTTATTGTCACCATTAATTATCATAATAAAAGTAATCACTCTTGATAACATAAAAAATTTCTAATTAAAATGAAAGGATATCAATAAAATAATCTTTCATGATTCATAAACTAAAGCCAATTAGGAATATATGTTAGATTTAATTTTTATGAAATTAACAAAGCGATATTCGAAAATAAAAAATATATATATAGGCTTGTAAAACTTAAATTTTATAAGACTTTGGTAATTTCCTACCATGTAATAATATTATTTGTAACATAAACAATAAATTCATGAAATAAGTGTGCTAAATGATTGTTAAAAATAACGACTATTTTTAAGTTAATATATATTTCATAATCAATTATATAATGGTCCTTAATAGTATATAAAATAACAAGTATTTTAATATGCGATATTAAATTTTATTAAAACATGGGTGATCAAGTATTTTGTAGGTCACATGCAATCCCACCCATGAGTTTATTGATGTAATTATGATATTTACTTAAATATACATACTTAGATGTGTCCTTT
Organism: Citrus australasica; assembly: GCA_029618585.1. Taxonomy (NCBI): domain Eukaryota; kingdom Viridiplantae; phylum Streptophyta; class Magnoliopsida; order Sapindales; family Rutaceae; genus Citrus; species Citrus australasica. Next base: position 6,748,853 of record JARCIV010000002.1, on the reverse strand, counting down.
ATTGGTGTGATATCATACAAAAATTTTACAATTGCAACTTATTAATTTCATTTGTTTTAAATAACCTAATAGAAATTATAATATCTTATATTTAATAGTGATATATTTTGAAACATTTATTTAAAAAATATTATCACATTAAAAATTTAAAAGAAGGTTGAAAAGCAATTTTTAAATAAAATATGCTATTCAAGTGAAATTGTTTAAACATCTAAGGATGGTCACAGTTGTTTTACAAAAATTCTTCATTCACTTAAAGGGTTAATAAACTAGTTACAATTATTTATTTTTTCTTTAATATAAATATTGTGTACTATAATGTATATAATTAAAATATTATTGATGTCGAATTGCGGCATGATAGAGGGACCCTTAATTGTACCAATGAGAATTTCAATTCAAGAAATAAAGCATTGGTGGAGTCCACATCACATGAGTTTATTTATCTAGCTAGTGGCAGCTAGGGCAAAGGAAGAAGACTCGGGCGTGTATTAGATGTGGGGACCACGTGACGCATGTCAAGAAGAGAATATAGAGATTGAAGTGATTTTCAAGAGAACTGGATGATGATCATCTTCTTGACAAGGCAAGATTAAACGAGTTTCGTTCTTTAAAAGCTAAATATTTGAATAGTGAACATGAAATCTCTTATCGAATAGAATCATTCTGATCCTTGGCGTGTGGGTCATCTATAGAAGGAGAAATTCTACACTTCAAAAAGTTTGAAGACTACAGAGCAAATATTGTGGTATATCTCTTTGTTATTTGTGCTTGGCACATCTTTGTTACCACAGAATAGTCTTTCAGTCTTCATTGTTCTATATCTATTTTATAGGTGAAGTTGCTTTACATATCGGTTTCTTCGGAAGAGGAGACACAGCAAACAAGAATAGCCGTGGTGCGGGCTGAATATTGATTAAGACGTTTACAAGGTTGGGCCAACATAGTAAGAGGGAGTGTCAACATTGCATAAGTATCTAACAGGTTGTATCTATGCATCTCTTGCTGAATTATTCAAATTATGGGCGTGGTCGCATATATGATATATGTAAGAATTTTAAACTCCTAACCATGTAAAATTCTGTGTTGTTTATTTCCGCACTTTTAATATCCTCGTAACAACTATTTAATTAAAGTTGGTAAAACCGCACGACATTTGGTTGGTTATTAATGTTTTAACATAATAGGACAAATTATATATAAACTACCACATTAGTTGGAATTAAAATATAGGGAATCTTAACATTATTTTGATTAGAAATAGTCAATGTGTTGTAATCTCAAGGAATTTATTTTAGGAAAAAGCCACCTAGACCATAAAGATTTGTTCAAATGGTAACAAAGCCAGAAGGCCCTATTGATTTCAGAAATAGTGACACAAACCCATTCTTTACTATTATATCCTTAATTTGATCAATATTATTCTAATATTAAAATACTATTAATATTCAAACAAATTTTGGTATTAAAATATATATGGCATGTTAATAATATATTTTAATATTCAAAATAATTTACTAAATATTATTATTTTTTATTATAAAATTTTGTAAGTCAATTTTACGTTGTTATAATCAAAGAATATTATATATATAGATGCCAACTATTTACTTATTAAAATCTTGAGCAGAAACAAGAGATCTAGGGTTCGTACCCTACTCAAATGAGCGGGGTTAATATTAAAAGAAGAGTTTCTACTTTTATTTGTAAAATCAAGGAGGTTTACATGACCATTCGAGCAAACCTTGTGGCGTGGATGTTTTTATTCTTCATTTTATTTTCTCAATAATAATATAGGTGAGAATATCTCCACCCCACTATTTTTATAAACCCAACCCACCACCATAAGATAATTACAATAAGTTCACATTATTTTATAAAATTAGAAATTAACAATAAGTTTAAATAGTTAATTAATTAAATCGTTCTTATAATACTTTTTGTCCTTTCCGACTTAGGTTTTTGACAATCTTTGACCATTTAAGATTGTTTTAAGATAGGTTTAATTTGAATATTTTACTTTTATAATATGAAATGACCAAATTACCTCAAGAACCATGTATTACTGTAACTAATAGTTTAAGCATTTAGTTTTAAGTTTTATAATCAATTATGTGTAAATAAAATTTAAAATAATTTTTAGTACAAGAAAAGTCCTTTTCACTTTTGGAGTTTGATGCAATAATCTATTTCATCCTTACTTTTAAATAATAGTTTATTTCGTCCTTACTTTTCAAACAATAGCCCAAAGTACCCTTACGTAAATTTATAGTGGTTTACTATATAATTTGTTGAGGGAAAATAAGATTTTCAATTAAATACATGTAATCCATTTTAAAATAAAAATATGAAGAACTAACATCTGACTTTCTGCATAAATTTAAAATTTTATAATAAGTTAATAAAATAAAGATAACTCTGAAGAACAAGTAATATACGCACATACGCACATCATTATTATTATTATTATTACTACTACGACTACTACTATTATTATTTTCTAACAAGGGATCACTGATTATATTAAAATTAAGGATAAGCTAAAACATAAAAAGCACTCACTCTAATGCAGTGTCTTTTATTATGTAGTATATTAAATATGTGCTTTTATGTCTTTAGTGTGCATTTTTATAAGCAATGAAGGTTTTTGTGTTTGCTTTTGATAAGATGACAATACTAATTGATTATTTATTTATTTATCCTGACTATATTATAGTTCTGGTCTAGCTAAAAGACAAAGAAAAAATCACTTTAGTGCCTGCAAATTTTTTATATTTTGTCTTAAACATATATTTTACATATTATTTAGTGTTAATATTATTTATTCATTAGGTTATCCTTAAATTTTAAATTTATATAGAAAGTTAGATGTTATTTAATTGTATTTGAAAGTTTTATTTTATAATAGTTTGTATCTCCTTAATTTGAAATCTTATTGAAACGACCCGCCCCGCACCCCCAGGGCAAGTCTATCTAAACTCGTATCATCGAATCGATAATAATAAAATAATATCTAAGAATTCTGTCAGAAATTCGACAGAATCTCCCCTGTAAATACAACATTCCCAAACCTACAATTTACAAAACAATACTCCCAATAATATCTTAATATCCATCCAACCTTCATAACCAACTTCTCATGTCAACATATCAAATATCACCCAAAACGTTCCAATATTAAAAAAATACAATGGTTATCCTTAATTACAAAGTATAACAATAAATACAACTCACAATATCCCAAATATCAAAATATTAAATTTACGACTCCTAGCACCATCACGTGGCCACAATTTCAAATATAACTACCGTTACTGGGTCGACTGATGTACCTGCAAATCTCCTGTGGGGGGGAAAAATATAATAACAACAGGGTGAGTATAAAACTCAGTGAGTGGATACTAGTTTTCGAAAAATAAATTTATTTAAAATGATTTACTCTTTCTCAAATCAATTCCATCAAAATATCATAAGAACTTATATAACATATTTAATTCAAATCAGTCACTGAAATACTATATTACATAAATCTGCATAAAATTGATGGAATCATAATACTTGTCATATCAAATACTGCATATCAAAAGCTATCATCAAACAAGTACCCAGGGGAATGATCTCATCATATCCGGACCTCGACGGACGGGCAATCAGGGAACCATCATGCCCCGGAGCTACAACGGATAGATGGGGAAAATCTCATCTCATATCTCATATATCTCAACATCTGTATCTCTGTAATCATCATACTGCATGCATAAGCCCCCAAAAGGCAAAAGCGCCCAAACACACGGCCCAAAGCCTCTATGTGTGTTCAGACGGGCCCCAAAGACCTCTATCTCATCTCATCTGTATCTCTGTATTCATCTCATATTATCTGTTTCTCTGTATCTGGAGGGAAAGGGTATTGTCCAATGATTTCTCAAATAACATTTTATCCACATGTACATAAACATATAATCACATCTGAAATCTCATTTCCTTTTTCTTCAACATATTTCAAATCCGCTCAATTCTAATATCTTGCATTTACTCAAAAACGACAATAATCATTAATCAAACTCATTCTTAATAACAATAAATTTCAACACGTAGATAAAAATCAATTTTCTAGAAAATCATTAAATCAAAGCATTAAATATTCATTTATCAAAACAAATTGTACTGCACTGTAAAATGATAATATACTATGAAAATAAGTTTTGTATATTCCACTCACAGTGACGATGTCCAGACTCGGTATCAACAACGTCCGCGGGTTGATTCTCGTTCGCGGATACTCCTAATCAAGAAAATGACATAATCATTCTCCGTAAATTTGAAATACAACTAATCTTACACAATAATTCTCGAAACGAATATCTATCAACAATAACTATTCCCGCATGTACAAAATTACAAAAATACCCCTAAATGCCAAAATTACCAAAATACCCCCAACATCATTATTTTACCAAAATATCCGCAGAATCTTCAATTACCAAATTGTTCTCAATTCAGATCGCGGGAATAACCACAATGTTGGAAATTACGAAATTACCCTCGGAGCGTAAAATTACCGAAATGTCCTTAACAACTTAAATTACAGAATTATCCTCGAAATCACAAATTACCTTACTGCCCTAACCTAAAATTACCAAATTATCCACTGATTTCACAAATTACAAATTCGCCCCAAAGTTTTATGAATTTACTGAATTGCCCCTGCCGGTCAACGGTGACCGGACTTCAGTCAACGACGACGGGAAGCTTAGGTCTGGTAGTTTAGACCTCCGTGAGTCCAATGGTGGTGGCCGTGAGTCCCTACGCGCAATGTCGGCGGCGGATCGAGCTTCCCAAGCCGTGAGTTTTCCAAATGCTAATCGGCGGCAATCCGGCCGATTCAGGTGACGAGATCGGTCGGAAAATGACGAGGCCAAGCTGAGGAACAAGATCCGAGTGGTGGTGTGCCAAAAATCCGGCGAAATCGATGGCGATGAAAACGGGTTTTGGCCGCGGGTTTTCGAGCTTCAAACGGCGGCGTTCCAATCGTTTTCCGGCAACGAGGACGGCTGGGTTATGGCGGCCGGCTTCCAAGCTTCAGATCGGTACCAAGCTCGGGCGGTGAGGTGGTCGAAATTGCAAGATCCATCCGGGTCAAAGTCGCGGGTCCGGGTCGGGTTTTCGAGTCAAACCTCTCTTTCTCTCTTGTGTCTGTTTCTCTCTCTTCTTTCAAAAATAAAAAAAAAACATTCCCCCCGCCCAAATATAAAACTCGATTTTTTTTTTCACTTAAGCTTAATACAAATTAAGCTTATACCGGACCCGTAACGAAAATAAAATCCGACCACTCGAGCTTTTAATCGCGCTCAATTTATCTCGATCAGAAGAGGAAAAAGTTAAATCATACACTTAATTAAGAAAAATTAAAGTGCATATGTTACAATCTTCCCCCCTTATAAAAATTTCGTCCTCAAAATTTACGTACCTGATAAGAAAATATAGGGATATTGAGCTCGCATCAAGTCCTCGCGTTCCCAAGTAGCCTCTTCCTTTGCATGATTCTTCCACAACACTTTTACTAGCGGAATAGTTTTTGAACGCAAAACTTGATGCCTCTGTTCTAGTATTTCCACGGGCTCTTCTTCATAAGTCAAGTCTTCTTTCAGCTCAATTGGTTGTCTCGATAACACATGACTAGGATCATACACGTACTTCCGGAGCATTGAGACATGAAACACATCGTGGATTCTGGATAACTCAGGTGGTAGAGCTAATCGGTATGCCAACGGACCAATACGTTCCACGATCTCATATGGTCCAATGTAACGTGGACTTAGCTTCCCACGCTTCCCAAATCGAAGTACCCCTTTCCAAGGAGATATCCGTATGAAAACCTTATCACCCACTTCAAATTCAAGTTCCCGCATACGCTTATCTGCATAGTTCTTTTGTCTGTTTTGGGCTGCCTTTAATCTTTCCCGAATAAATTGTATCTTCTCATTAGTATTCTGAACCAATTCGGGACCAAAAAGCTTTCGCTCTCCAACCTCATCCCAACATACGGGAGTTCTACATTTCCTACCATATAAAGCCTCATAATGTGTCATCTCGATGCTAGCTTGATAACTGTTATTATAAGCAAACTCCATCAAGGGTAAATAAATGTCCCAACTACCCTTAAACTCCAAAACACAAGCTCGTAACATATCCTCCAGGGTTTGAATAGTATGCTCTGACTGACCATTAGTCTGTGGATGAAAAGCTGTACTAAAATTCAACTTGGTGCCTAAAGCCTTTTGCAAGCTTGTCCAGAGCTTAGAAGTAAATCGAGAATCTCTATCTGAAACAATAGACACAGGTGTTCCGTGAAGTCGAACTATCTCGGCCACAAAAATATTTCCTAACTTGTCCATCGAATAGGTGGTCTTGAATGGTAAAAAGTGAGCAGATTTTGTAAGTCGATCAACAACTATCCAAACACTATCATGACCACTCTAAGTACGTGGAAGTCCCGCTACAAAATCTATGGTGATGTGCTCTCATTTCTACTCAGGGATAGGAAGCAGCTGAGAAAACCCTGCAGGTCTCTGATGTTCAGATTTAATCTGCTGACAAACTAAACACCGAGATACAAATTCAACTATCTCTCTTTTCATACCTTGCCACCAATAATGATCTCTCAAGGTATGGTACATCTTCATACTGCCAGGATGCATTGCATAAGCTAAACAATGAGCTTATTCCATTATCTCCTTTTTCAACTCCTTAATGTCGGGTACGCAAAGTCGATTACCCATAACTAAAACTCCATCATCCCTCACCTCAAAATCAGTTCGTAAGCCTTTTTGCACATCCTCTTTCAACTTTAGTAACTGCAAATCCTGATCTTGCATCTGATGAACTTTGTCAATCAAAGTCGGCCTAACTCTGAAGTTAGCTATCAAAGCTCCACAATTATCAGTATTCAACTCGAGTCCCAAAGATCTTAACTCGATCAACAGAGGCACATATTTCACTCGCAAGTGAGCGATAGAGCTGGAAGACTTTCTTCTTAGTGCATCCGCTACCACATTCGCTTTGCCCGGATGAAAATCGATAGTGCAGTTGTAGTCCTTAATCAGTTCGATCCATCTCCTCTGTCTCAAATTCAACTCCTTATGAGTAAACAAATACTTCAAGCTCTTATGATCAGTGAAAATCTGGCATGTTGCTCCGTATAAATAATGCCTCCATATCTTGAGTGCAAATACCAATGCCGCTAACTCTAAATCATGAGTCGGGTAGTTTTGTTCATGCTTTTTTAAGTTGTCTAGAAGCATAAGCCACTACTTTCCCATGTTGCATTAGCACACAACCCAATCCTTGCCTGGATGCATCACTGTATACCACAAACCCTTCATTACCCGTTGGAAGTGTAAGAACTGGTGTTGAAGTAAGTCGTGCCTTGAGTTTTCGAAAGCTCTTTTCACAGTCATCATCCCACTGGAACTTAGCATTCTTTCTGGTTAATCGTGTCAGAGGAGTAGCAATCTTGGAGAATCCCTCTACAAATCTACGATAATAGCCAGCTAATCCAAGGAAACTTCGAACTTCGGTCACATTTGTAGGCCGTTCCCAATTTACAACCGCTTCGACCTTTTGAGGATCAACATAAATTCCTTCAACTGATATCACATGGCCTAGAAATGCTACTTTATCCAACCAGAACTCACACTTGTTAAACTTGGCATACAATTGCTTTTGCCTTAAAGTCTGCAGAACAGTCCGCAAGTGCTCCTCATGTTCCTCCTGACTTCGAGAATACACTAAAATATCATCAATAAACACAATCACAAATCGATCCAGATAAGGGCGAAATACCCTATTCATAAGATCCATAAAAGCTGCTGGGGCATTAGTCAACCCAAATGGCATCACCAAGAACTCATAATGTCCATAACGAGTTCTGAATGCTGTTTTAGGAACATCGGCCTCTTTAATTCTAAGTTGATGATATCCCGAGCGTAAATCAATCTTGGAAAACACCTTTGCTCCCTGAAGTTGATCAAACAAGTCATCAATACGCGGAAGTGGATATTTATTACGCACAATAACTTTATTCAGTTGCCTATAGTCAATGCAGAGTCTAAGCGTACCATCCTTTTTCTTAACAAACAAAACCAGAGCACCCCATGGAGATACACTAGGTCTAATAAACCTTTTATCCACCAATTCTTGCAGTTAAATCTTAAGTTCCTTTAGTTCAGCTGGAGCCATCCTATATGGTGTTATAGATATAGGAGCTGTCTCAGGGACTAAATCAATGGAAAACTCAATCTCCCTGCTAGGTGGCATCCTTGGAAGTTCATCTGGAAATACATCTGAAAATTCCTGGACTACTAGAATATCCTCCAATCTCAACTCTTGTGCTTCAGTGTCTATTACGTATGCAAGATAAGCTTAACAATCCTTCCTTAATAAGCGTCTTGCCTCAATGGCCGATATGACACATGAGGGTAAAACTTTACGCTCACCACAAAATTTCACCACAATTTCTCCTGGCTTATTAAATACAACTTCTTTTTTGAAACAATCCATAGTAGCATGGTGAGATGTAAGCCAATCCATGCCCAAAATGGCATCGAAATCTCGAATGTCTAAAATGATCAAATTCGCCTTAAATTCATGCTTACCCAATCGAATCATGCAATCTCGATACACCCTCTCCGCAAGTAGTGACCCTCCTGTAGGTGTACTAACAACCAAACCATAATCTAGCAATTCAGGCTCCCTCTCTAAATGCATAATAAATGCACGAGAAATAAAAGAATGTGTGGATCCAGGATCAATAAGAATATGAGCATCATGGCCAAAGATAGATAATGTACCCATAATAACTTCTGGTGTAGCATGAGCCTCCTGCTGAGTCAAGGCAAAGACTCGAGCCTGAGTACGAGGTCGACCAGGTTGACCTCTCTGACTTGGAATAGTGGCCTGACTTCTAGATATAGAACCCCCTGTCTGCATACCCCTTTGACTCTGAACTAGTCCAGCATGAGATTGATACTGTGGGGCTGTCCCTCGAGCAGAACTGTTACCCTGAGATAAAGTGGGGCAGAATCTCTTAATATGTCCAGGTTGTCCACATAAATAACACACATTGTCTCCCATACGGCATTGGCCCTGATGGTTCCTACCACACGAAGGGCAAGAGGTCTGTTGTATACTCCTACGGTGTCCTCTGCTATTCCTGTCATACTACCCCTGAGTCCTAACATTACTCCCCACTGATGGCTGTGCCGAACTGTAACTGGTGGCCTGTCTCTGATCTTCCCTGTTACTTATACTCTGATTCTTTTGCACACCAGCAGAGTAATTTGTATGTGAGCCTCTCTTCGGCGGTCTGCTGCTCGAGCCACCCTCTGCCCAACTCTGGCTACGTTTTTGTTTCAGAGCCTGAACTCTACGTCCCTCAGAGATACTGTGCTCTACTCTCTTAGCTGCCTCAACTACCTCAGCAAACTCAGTGTACCGTGATGCTGTCACAGTTGTGCGAATCTCAAATCGGAGACCCTCCTCAAAACGTCTGCATCTCTCCCTCTCATCACCAACTGCTGAAGTGGCAAATCTAGAAAGATCCAAAAATTTCTTCTCATACTCTTCTACTGTCATGGATCCTTGAACCAACCGAAGGAATTCACTCCGCTTAATATCCTGATAGACAGCTGGAAAATAATGATCGTAGAACTCCTTACGGAAAATAGCCCAAGTAAGCGCAGCATGCCCTTGGTATCTACGCTCTACTGTTTGCCACCAATGATAAGCTCTATCCTCAAGTAGGAAAGTGGCAAATAAAAGTCTATCCTCCTCTAAGCATCTCATCACATCAAAAATACGTTCTAATTTAATAAGCCACGACTCTGCCTCAGGTGGATCACCAGAACCATTAAAAATCTTTGTCCCTAAACTTCGTACACGCTCGATATTATTTGCAAGACCGATATGCGGATGAGTCTGATTCTGTACCACTGTAGTCACAATCTGAGCTAATCTATCAATTGACAGCTCAATGTTCGGAGCATCTCCTGGTGCCTATTGCACAACCTCGTGCGTTGAAGACTCAACTAAAAATATGAAGAACTAACATCTGACTTTCTGCATAAATTTAAAATTTTATAATAAGTTAATAAAATAAAGGTAACTCTAAAGAAAATGTAATATACACACATTATTATTATTATTACTACTACGACTACTACTATTATTATTTTCTAACAAGGGATCACTGATTATATTAAAATTAAGGATAAGCTAAAACATAAAAAGCACTCACTCTAATGCAGTGTCTTTTATTATGTAGTATATTAAATATGTGATTTTATGTCTTTAGTGTGCATTTTTATAAGCAATGAAGGTGTTTGTGTTTGCTTTTGATCAGATAACAATACTAATTGATTATTTATTTATTTATCCTGACTATATTATAGTTCTGGCCAAGCTAAAAGACAAAAAAAAAATCATTTTAGTGCCTGCAAATTTTTATATTTTGTCTTAAACATATATTTTACATATTATTTAGTGTTAATATTATTTATTCATTAGGTTATCCTTAAATTTTAAATTTATATAAAAAGTTAGATGTTATTTAATTGTATTTGAAAGTTTTATTTTATAATAGTTTGTATCTCCTTAATTTGAAATCTTATTTTGCACCTTAACAAATTATACAATAAACTAACAGTAAATAACAAAGGGTGTTTAAAATTATTGTTTAAAAATCGAAGAGGATATGAGCTATTATTTGTGCCCAAGCATTGTCTAGCCTCTCCGTTAATTAATTTTATTCCTGATATCTGCGTACCGTTGCATCAGTAAACTGATCGTTTTTCAATGACCAACGTGGTGTCATTCTTCCGCTTCACTTCCGCTGCATCACACTTATTGAAGGCTAAATTACCAAAGGCGAACCTATGAGACTAAAAAGTATTTAATTTTTTTATTTTTGTATTATTAAAATAGGTCAAGAGAAATTTATCGTTAAACAACAATCCACTGTAATCATATCAGACATAACTTTTCTCTACGCCCTTTCTCTGTATTTATAATCTTCATGTTTTAAAGTTTAGCTATGAAAAGTGGCCAAATCAGATTCATTATGTGAAAAATTGATTACTCTTTTATTGCACTGATAGAATAAGAAATTGTTATCTTAAAATACAAACAAACACGTTGTACGGAACCCTCGTGAAATTAATGAGTTATGTATATTCCATTTTAACAGTAATTGGTTGCAACAAAAACGGGCTCTCTCAATTTTTTTTTTAATACTGCAGCTACGTCTTAAGCCACGGGATTTAAAAGAAATACTTTTTAATGCACTATAAAGTCATTATCTTGAACTAGATCGAGGCTATATATACATATAATCATTATCATGTGCAAATGCTCTCATTTTTTTTTAATACGAACATACTCTTAAATCATGCGGTTTAAGAGAGTTAAAAACTAACTCTCTTAGACCTATATATATGATGGATGCAATTAATTCTTTGTCCAAATCAGATCTCAATGATATTTGAAAATAATACATTGGAGGAGGCTAATCTTATCCGGTGACAATTTAATAATGTTGCGAAGATTTTTAATGTAGAGAGAGAACTTAGAGTGAGAAAGGAAGAATGTGAAGAAATTGAGGCTAATTTTTAGTATTTTGATAAATTGATTAACTATTTTATTAATTTCAAAATTTACTAAGAGTGGGGTTATTTGATCACTGTACTTTTTTTAAAATTAAATTTTTTATTGTCAAAATATAATTGGATCAATTATTTATTTGACCTTATTCTCTCTTCTTTCATATCCTTCCCTTACGAAAATTTATCATGACACATAAAAAAAATATTGCATTTAACAAATGAAATTGTTTACAAATTAACAAACTCAGCCCAATTGCAAATTAATCAAAATGAAAGGATCAATGCTCGATACCACTTTGAATTTATTAGATTTTTTTTTTGGTAAAATATAATCAAAAGTATAAACTCTAAATGATAATAAGCTATTAATGTTATAGTAAAAATAACAGAAAGATAAGTTGATTTAGCAAGAGAAAAAATAAAATAGAAGAATTAAAAAGAGGAACACGAGTTTAGGTTTTGACAATTGTTATAGTAGAGATAATTTTATTATTTTTTAGAATTAGTGAATTAGAGTAATAATTTATAATTTAATGATTTTTTTAATTAAAAAAATAAATTTAAAAAGAAATTAGTGGATTCAAATAGTCACCAATTTAGTAAATATAAAGTTTCAAAAAGTAAGTGTCCTGAAACAATTTTTGTAGCACACATGTATGTGATGGATAAGCCAAACAATGGCTTGTTGAATTGGAAGCAACCAGTTGCATGCTTCACTTTTGAAGCAGCGCGCTTATCTATTAAAAATTGAGAGCTCCTTTCTTGGATTCAGTGGCTGTTCGGTGGCTTTATAAAGTGTTAAATATTGAGAATTGCTTCATTATCAATTACAACCAAAAGCATAGCAGAGACAGAGAGGAGAGTGAATTTAAAGAAAATGAGAGAAAGATAGAAAAGATAAGGGCAGAGAGAGAGAGAGAGAAGAAGAAGAAAAGGAAAAGAAAAGAGAAAAAAAAATCAAGAGTGGAAAAGAAGTTAAAAAAGAGAAATTGAGAGGAAATGTAGTTAGATTTACAAGCGAGTAAGTGGGTAACTGATTTATTGTTAGGAAATTGGTGGTGAAAGCAGACACGCAGCTAAAGTAAAATTGTAAGAAAATAAAGAACAAGTGTAAAAGTGGACACCAGAAATTACGTGGTTCGGCTTTTAGCCTACGTCCACGGGCGAAGACAGAAGGAAATATTTTACTAGTGAAAAGGAGTTACAAGTATTGTGGTATTTTAGCTCACTTCCCAAAACCCCAATACACCCAAACTCTCTAAATCACTGTAACAAGAGCTTATTAATTTAAGCCCTTAAAACTCTCTACTCTTATTCTCTCGCTGAAAATGGAATTGAGATTCAATTGAATTGAATGCAAATGAATGAGGAATCGCTCCCTTTTTATAGCCAAAAACTTAGCTACTGTTCATGTATTATTTTATTTTATTTTTTCTTTCTTCTTCGGGCTTCTTTCTTCTCCGGGCTGCTTCTTCATTCTTCTTCCTTGAATTCAAAGCCGTGTGCCCCAGGCTTTGAATTCAAACCCTCTAGAAGCACAGCTTCTAGAGGCTGCAATCTTTTCACATTCTCCCACTTGGAGATTAGATTGAAAATCAATCAATCTCCACACCATCCTTTCTGCTTCGCCATAATCATGTTGCCTACGTTGCTGCTAGGCCACAAGAGGATCTACTCCAAATAAACTTGTCAGTATTTATCGGCTTGGTCAAAACATCTGCTAGGTTCTCCTCCGTATGGATTTTCTGTAAATCCACACTTCCGTCTTCCACTACTTCTCGAACGAAGTGATACTGAACTCCTATGTGCTTTGTCCTGGAATGAAAGGCTGGATTCCTTGCAATATGCAAGGCGCTCTGACTGTCACAAAACACATGAATTTTTTGTTGTTTGTGCCCGAGCTCCTCCAATAACCTTTGTATCCAAATAGCTTCCTTGCAAGCTTGTGTAGCTGCCATGTATTCTGCTTCTGTTGTAGATAAAGCCACAACGGTCTGCAGTTTCGAAACCCAGCTTACAGCTGCTCCCGCAAGTGTAAACACATAACCAGTAGTGATTTCCTTTTATCAAGGTCTCCTGCAAAATCTGAATCCACATAGCCCCTGACAGTAAACTCTGATCCTCCATAACATAATGCAACATCTGAGGTTCCTCTGATGTATCTCAGAATCCTCTTCACAGTTATCCAATGCTCTCCACCAGGATTCGCCATGTATCGACTAACTGCTCCCACTGCTTGTGCAATGTCCGGTCTTGTACATATCATAGCGAACATCAAACTTCCCACTGCTGATGCATACGATACTCGAGACATCTCCTTCCTCTCCGCTTTAATGCTAGGACACATACTTGAGGATAATTTGAAATTAACAGGAAGTGGGGTAGAAATTGACTTACAATCTTGCATGTTGAAGCGCCGCAAGATTTTCTTCAAGTAATTCTTCTGCGAAAGCCAAATCTTCCTGTTATTTCTGTCTCGGTGAATTTGCATCCCTAGAATCTTGTTTGCTGGTCCTAAGTCCTTCATTTCAAACTCCCTAGCCAACTGTGCCTTCAATTCTTGGATTCGATCTTTGTTGGAGCCTGCTACCAACATGTCATCCACATACAACAACAAAATAATGAAATCATTATCTTCAAACCTCTTGTAATATGCACAATGGTCTGAACTGAGTCTGTTGTATCCAAGGCTCATAATGAAGGAATCAAATCTCTTATACCAACACCTCGGCGCCTGTTTGAGACCGTATAGAGATTTGTTCAACCTGCAAACCAAGTTCTCCTTTCCTGTTTCTGCAAAACCTTCTGGTTGGAGCATATATATTTCTTCTTCAAGTTCTCCATGAAGAAATGCAGTTTTCACATCTAACTGCTCTAGATGTAGGTCAAATATAGCACACATTGCCAAGACTACTCTAACTGTTGTGAGTCGAACCACCGGAGAAAATATCTCGTTGAAGTCAATACCTTCTTTCTGAGCATATCCTTTCACCACCAATCTCGCACGATACCGCTCCACTTGGTCATTGCCATCACGTTTGATCTTGTAGACCCATTTGTTTCCAATGGCTTTTCTTCCACGTGGTAGTGGTACAAGTTCCCATGTCTTGTTCTTGTGTAGAGCTTCAATTTCTTCCTGCATTGCTGTCATCCACAAAACAACATCTGAGCTGTTTAAAGCTTCATGGAAAGTTGAAGGCTCTCCATCCTCTGTTAGAAGACAGTATGCAACGTTGATCTCTGTCACATACTCCGAGTGCCACATTGGCGGTCGTCTCTCCCGAGTTGACCGACGAACTTCTGGAGCCTCGGACTCGACTGGTTCTTGTTCCCCGTGCTCTGGTGCTGCTTCAGAAGAATCTGAATCTTCTAGATTATTTTCCACATATACCGGTACAGTCTCTGACTTTTCTTTTACAGTGCTATCATCCTCATCTTTCCTCTGCAGTTGATCTTCCATAAAGATCACATCTCTGCTGATGACGATCTTGTGGGCAGTGGGGTCCCACAGACGATACCCCTTTACTCCATCAGCATACCCCAAGAAGATACATCTTCTAGATTTTGGATCCAGCTTTGTTCTTTCTTGGGCGTTGTACATCACGTACACAGGACATCCAAATGCATGTAGGTAGGAATAATCAGCTGGCTTTCCAGTCCACATCTCCATCGCCGTCTTCAACCCAATAGCTGTAGATGGCGACCGATTTACTATATAACAGGCAGTTTTGGCCGCTTCTGCCCAAAATGAATTAGGTAGACCAGCAGTCCTCAACATAGCTCTTATTCTTTCTGTAAGAGTTCTGTTCATCCGCTCTGCCACTCCATTTTGTTGAGGAGTGTATGCCACCGTGAACTGCCTCTGAATACCTTCTTGCTTACAGAAAGCAAGAAACTCGCCGTCTGTATATTCTCCACCATTATCCGTCCTCAAGCACTTGATCTTTCTACCAGATTCAAGTTCCACCCGCACTTTGTATTCTTTAAATACTGGAAATATATCTGACTTTTTCTTAATTGGATACACCCAACATCTTCTGGAATAATCATCAATGAAAGTCACCATGTACTTTGCACCTCCCATAGATATATCCGGCGATTCCCAAACATCAGAATGAATCAAGTCTAGAATGCATTTATTTCTAGCAATAGATCTACTAAACTTTAATCTATGCTGCTTATTAATAACACAATGCTCGCAAAATGGTAAACTTACCAATTTGAGCCCCGGAAGCAATTTTCGCTCAGAGAGAATCTTCAAACCTTGTTCCGACATGTGGCCAAGTTTGAGATGCCACATCATCGTTGACTCTTCTCCATTTGATGCGACACACGCATCAGCCTCCTGTAGTGTTTCTCCTTTAAGCATGAATAGATTAGCACCGATCTTTTCTGCTTTCATCAATACAAGCGCGCCTTTAACGATCTTCATAATTCCATTCTCCACATGAGTTTTGTACCCATGATTATCCATTTGTCCCAAAGACAATAGATTTTTCTTCAGGCCATTGACATGTCGTACCTCCCCAATTGTGCGAATTGTACCATCAAACATTTTTATTTTGATAATACCAATACCAGCGATCTCCAAGGCATGATCATTACCCATATATACAGATCCTCCTGAGATAGGTTCATATGTGTGGAACCATTCTCTCCGAGAGGTCATGTGCCAGGTAGCTCCTGAGTCTATAAGCCAGACATCAGATAGTCGTTTTCTACCTTCTGAAACAGTTGTTGCCTCGCTTAAAAGAATTTCACCGTCATCTGAGGTACTTGCTACACACCCCTGAGCATTTGATGACTCAGGTTCTTTGCCCTCTTTTCTCTTACTCCAACACTCTTTCTTGACGTGCCCTTTCTTGCCACAGTTGTAGCATTTTACATTCTTCTTACTTCTGGATTTTGATCTACCATGATTTTGACTCCCACTGGGGCCACGTTCCGTTGATCTCCCTCTTGTCACCGATAGCGCCTCCGCTTGCTGCGAACTTGCTTGTCTGTTTTCCTTATTTTTCCGCCTGCTCTCCTCATTTAATACGGAGGCTGCAACGTCGTCGAAAACTAGACTGTCCACCGGATTGTTGTTCGTCAGGTTGATGATGAGTTGATCATACGAATCTGGTAGACTTTGAAGTAGAAGCTCTGCACGTTCATTTTCCTCTATATTATGACCCAACGTTGTGAGTTGTGAAAATAGAGTCTTCAAGGTGTTGATGTGGTCGGTCACCATTGTAGATTCTGCCATTCGAAGAGTATAGAGTTTTCTCTTCAAGAAGATTTTGTTGTGTAGTGACTTGGCCTCGTATAATTTTGTGAGAGTATCCCATATTTCCTTCGCTGTGTTCTTCTCTGCCACACTAGATAATACTCCATCTGCAAGTGCCAAGTGTAGATCAGAAATGGCGTTGCCATCTACCTCGTTCCACTTGTCATCAGTTATCTCCATGGGCCTTTCTCCAATTGCTGCCAAGCAATTATTTTTCCTCAATACAGCTTTCATCTTCATTTTCCACAACGAAAAATTATTTCCGTTAAACTTCTCAATTTCATACTTTGCCGCCATTTTGTTGATAAATACTGCACACAAGCTAGTATACCACCTTGAATAGTTGTGAGTATGTGTGAGAATGCACACCAGGAAAGTTCCCAGGAAAGACTGGAGGGGTCACAATGGTCCCACTTAAAATCCAGACTCCTTAAGCTCTTATCGCCTTTGTGACAGAACTTTCCTAGACATGTACAAAAAATCACACAGTTGCTTTACTCACACCACTATTCCCTGCTTTGCATCGCCAAATTCTTGGGTCGCTCCCACCGTTTCTTGTGAACAGTACCGTATATGTGAACAGTACCGTATACGCGAACAGTACCACTCCCACCGTTTCACGTGAATAGTACCGTATAAGTGAATAGTAACGTATACGTGAACAGTATCGTATACGTCAGTACCCCTTACGTGAACAGTACCCGACTCCAAAAATACAACCAATAGCTCTGATACCACTGTTAGGAAATTGGTGGTGAAAGCAGACACGCAGCTAAAGTAAAATTGTAAGAAAATAAAGAACAAGTGTAAAAGTGGACACCAGAAATTACGTGGTTCGGCTTTTAGCCTACGTCCACGGGCGAAGACAGAAGGAAATATTTTACTAGTGAAAAGGAGTTACAAGTATTGTGGTATTTTAGCTCACTTCCCAAAACCCCAATACACCCAAACTCTCTAAATCACTGTAACAAGAGCTTATTAATTTAAGCCCTTAAAACTCTCTACTCTTATTCTCTCGCTGAAAATGAAATTGAGATTCAATTGAATTGAATGCAAATGAATGAGGAATCGCTCCCTTTTTATAGCCAAAAACTTAGCTACTGTTCATGTATTATTTTATTTTATTTTTTCTTTCTTCTTCGGGCTTCTTTCTTCTCCGGGCTGCTTCTTCATTCTTCTTCCTTGAATTCAAAGCCGTGTGCCCCAGGCTTTGAATTCAAACCCTCTAGAAGCACAGCTTCTAGAGGCTGCAATCTTTTCACATTTATGAAATTTGAACAATTATGATATAGCTTACATCATACGTATAAGTTTTTATATAAGATTTAACAGTTAATTTTTTAATAATGTATTTTAGGAGAAATTTGAGAATTCAAGAACCCACAGGAGCCCCAACGAACACCGGATAAAACATAATATATGAGTAAATACTATTATTACTATTTTATTTTGTGAACCATTTATGTTTGATAGTACGATTTAGTATCATGTTATGATTACATGTATGCACATTATACGATTAATTGAGTCATGAGATGTAATTGCCAGTCACCACATGTGTATCTTTCCCCATAAGCTCTGCGCAAGTGTATTAAGAGTTAGATTACTCTACTTGTGTGGTGTAGTTAAATTCCACTGGGTATTGAGAGGCTTTTCCCCTGCTCTACTGGGGTGATGATGATCCCAACGAATATTGAGAGTTATTTCTCTTCGGTACTATTTGGCACAGTTTTGTCATGTATGTATGTATGATTTGATGTTTGCTTGTGTATTGTATTTAGTGTGGAGTTATGTCACATGATTATGTATAAATAGAAGTACACTACTTTATTTTTATGTATAATTATATCCATTCAGAGCCGTAAGCTTATTATTTTCTTATTTACCCCATTTCTCCCAAGTTTTCATAGGATTTCGTGCGATTCAGTTTCTATTCAATTGAGCTTGGGCCACGAAATGCATTGCTACACGACTTGCATTTTTAGCATGTTTATGGCGTTTATGTTAATATGTATATATTAAAAGTGTATGCATGTATAGTGAGATGTGAACTTTGAATATATTTTCAAATCAAACACAATTGTTATTATATAATTATGGGGAAGGCCCGAGGCCAGTTTCAAATATATATATATATATATATATATTCATGAATTAAGTTTATATCATGAGTTCTAAGCATTAGATCACATGATTCGTCTCAGATCCAACATATGAATTAGGCCAGGTCGTGTCAATTTTAGAGTGTAACTGAAAAAAAAAAGAATTCATAATACGCTTAATGAGTAATGTTTATTGAAACATTTTTTTACTTTAGCCCAGATTAAAATGGTTTCTTAATTAACTTCGGCACTGATTGAAGCAAACATTTATTATTAATTGGTTGATTTTTTTATTTTACTAATTATTAATTTTTTTTAATTTTCGAATGGAAACTTCTAAAACTCAGATTACACCCAATATTTAACTTCATTGTATATGTTATAACATAAATTTCTGATTTTATTTTTTTTGATAATTTGCTGCCATTTTTTTATGTACTATTCTTGCGTTTTTTTATTTTTTATTTTATTTTGTCAATTGATTAGCTGAATGCCTCATTTATACAATTCACAGCTGAAAGCCTCATTCAAGATAATTACTTTAATAACTAGTTGAATAAATGATCACGGTTGAATGGATTGGTCGAGGTTCTGAATTTTTTATAATGATTATGCATTACACGAAGGATTATTTGTTTTTTTTTTCATATTTATTGGGCATTGAATAGTTTATTCGATCCTATTCGAATAAGTACGAAATTTTCGTTCAATCCGATTTAATTCGAATTGGATGGAATTTAATATTCCAATCGTGTTCGGGTGACTTTTTCTGTTAATCTGAATAATTAAAATTGCGTTCCGATGATTTCTTCTCTTAATCTAAATAACTGAAATTTGATCGGATTGATTCGAATTCGATCCAAATCCAATTTTAGCCGCCCTTAATTAAAAATCTTCTACTTAGATAATTGACCCACAGCAACTCAAATCAAACTTAACTAGCGCATAAAAAAAGATGCCTGAACGAATCTTTATGTCAATTAACAAATGGGAATCTATGATACTTCCTACCCTAGTGGAACCCTAGTGGAGTGTTTGAATAATAAGAAACAATAGATTAACGTTTTCAGCGAGGTAACGTAATTAATCCGCTGCTTTGGATCTGATGATAAATTGCTATATATAAAGAGCCTTGAATCTTCAGGGTTCACACACAACCGGGAATATAGCCTTAAGGAATATGATTAATGGAGAGAATGCTGCTAGCAGCTCTGAGCTTCTTAAAGCTCAAGCTCAGGTGTGGAATTGTACATTCAATTACGTCAATTCCATGTCACTAAAATGTGCCGTTGAGCTTGGCATAGCAGATGTCATTCACAGCCATGGCCAACCCACGACTCTTTCACAAATAGCCTCAGCACTCGATATAAAACCAAACAAAGTTCAATGCATTCAAAGCGTCATGCGCATTCTAGTTCACTCGGGCTTTTTTGCTCAGCAAAAAGATGATGAGTATTTTCTTACACCCGCTTCTAGACTTCTTCTTAAGGATACGCCCTTGAAGGCAGCACCATTTGTGGATCTTGTTGCTGATCCATTATATACAACTGCGTTTCATTTCTTGGGAACTTGGCTGCAAAACGATGATCCCACGCTGTTTGAGACAGCGCATGGGAAAAAAGTTTGGGACCGGGTAGCTGATGAACCCAAGTTTAAAAGCTTATTTTATGATCTCATGATCACTGATTCGGAGCTGATAGCTGGGATTGTGATTAAAGATTGTAAAGAGGTGTTCGAGGGGTTGAAGTCCCTGATTGATGTCGCTGGTGGCACAGGAATCATGGCAAGGGCCATTGCTACAGCTTTTCCTGATATTAAATGCACTGTTTTTGATCTTCCACACGTGGTTGATAATTTGCCAGGGACTAATGATAATCTGGACTTTCTAGGAGGGAACATGTTTGAGGCAATACCTCAGGCAAATGCTGTTTTACTCAAGGTAAAGGACCTCTTACTCATCCAATTCTTCTTCTCTAGTTTTAAAAATATTTATAATTAGTGTATGAATCCAAATTGCGCCTAATGGATCTGACCGAATTGTACTTGTAGTGGATACTGCATAACTGGAATGATGAAGAAAGCGTGAAGTTACTAAAGAAATGTAAAGAAGCAATTCCAAGCAAAGATGGGGGAGGAAAAGTGATTATCATCGACATGGCCATCGAAAACCAAAGTCAAGATAAGGAATCAATGGAGACACAACTATGCTTTGACATTCTGATGGTGTCTTTATTCAGGGGCAAAGAGCGGAGTGTCGATGACTGGAAGAAGCTCTTCTTGGCGGCCGGTTTCAGCCACTATAAGATTACTCCAATTCTGGGTGTAAGGTCTCTCATTGAGGCTTACCCGTGACCCTGATCTCTCTGCCTGATGGACTTCTGTGCGTTGTTTCTGTAATCTCTCAGCTATTATAAACCAGAATTAAAGATAACAATAAAAATAAATAAAAAAGTAAATGAGAGTTTGCTTGTGAGTAGCAAGTAATTTGATTGGTTAAAAATAAAAAAATAAGGAAACATGGGTTTGGTTTCAAACTGCAGCAAAATGAGTTGAGAGCAGACTTTTTTTTTTTTTTTTGAGTTGAGAGCAGACTTGTGGTACCCATCCGTTTAACTTTGTTTCAAAAATAAATAAATAAATAAAAGTCTACTTGTCTACCGTATTGTCCATTTTGTGTATAGGATTCTCATCCTTTTCTATAGCTTTCTTACCATCTGTTAGGTAAGTAAATTTTTAATCCACGTCAATTCTCATCGTTTTTCAGAGCTTTCTTACCATCTGTTATGTGGGCACGGCTACAGTACATGTATGTGATACATGCAAGCAATAAAAAAAGGAAAAAAAACAGAGCAATGGTTTGGCTGCCAAGTGGCAAATTGATCCGTAATTGTCTTGATATTTTAATCATTAGTAGCAGGTTGGAATTAGTTATTTCAATTGGAGAATATAACTTAGGTTAAATAATCCGAGCTTGTGTGTTTATTGGTTAGATCAATCTAATATCTTTCTCTACTTAATGCTTCTATTATCTTAAATTTAAAGAGTTAGTTTTAAATTATTTAATGGTTAGCGATAAGGTGAAGAACTTATTTTGCCTAACGATACACTAAGAAAAAATTGAGACTAACAGAACTTATTGTTGTTTACGGTTGATAGTTTCAATATAAATTGATGATAGAATTGATATATTATGTGCATGTTTGGTGGTGGCGAATGATCTTTTAACCAAAGTTTTTCTCATTATTATTTCTTTCTCCTTTAATTAGAGTTGTTATTAAATTATTGTTTTCATAGTTTTAATTTCTTTATTTCTTTCTATTTATTTAAAAATTCATAAAACTCCCCTTTTTATTTATAATTGGCATTTTCTTTAGTTAGATTAATTTATATTATTATTCCTATTATTATTTTATTTTAAGTCCCACTTTAGAGTTGTTAATAAATATAATTATAATAGTTTTCGTAGGATCGATCCTTACTCGCTCTGTACTAGTTATCTATATTAGTAGTAAAGTTTTAAATTTAGTGCACCCTTTAGTGCACCCTAACGACACTACTATGAAAATAGAAAAGTTGGGGGTTGGTGCCTCCGTAAAAAGCAATTCACTTGTGTTTTAGATTTTACTACAACTTATTTCATGGTTTTAGATCAATGAAATTCAAAGCACAGCTTCTTCTTCTTCTCTATCATTTTCTCTCTAAAGACAAAGGTTGAATAGAAACAAATTCAATATACAAATCGAATATTATCTTCTATGGTAGTGTTGAAGTGATGACAAATAAAGTTGAGCAATCCAAATTATTTTTAATTTAAAATTTAAAAATCTGAAAGAAAGCTTGAAGAATATATTGAATCTGTAATGAAATTTTATGTTTGATTTATATTATAAATGTGGATAATGGGTTGAAGTTGCTAGCTCTGAAGATAGTATAAAAGAATATCAGAGTTTATATAAATTGAGATTCTTTTTGTGGTTATATTTTGTTTAAAAAATATTGTTTGCGTTATTATTAAGAGAAAAAAAATAAATGAATTTAAACTCTATAGTATTATAGTTGTAATGTGTCACAATCGTATTAAAAGGTTTGGAAAAATTAGATTAGGAGAGGGTTCAAATTCTTTTTTCTTTCATTTATAATATGTCTTGTATGTATGCACATCAATAATTATTTTATCCTGCATTGGGGGAAAAAAAATCTGCATTTCTTTTATGAAACCAACAACTCTTGGGTAGTTGGTTGGATTGGTTAGTGCTTCGAATTTATTTATATTATGAAAGTTTGTTAAATATATAATTTACTGACTGTAAATGAATAATTTATTACGGACGATAAAAATAGGAAGATTACCACTTTTCCCCCTACAGTAATCAACATATACCATTTACTTCCCTACTATTTTTATAATGGTCAAAAACCCCCATGACAGCATAAGTTTACAATATTACCCTTATTTTTAATTACTCTTTTATTTACATTTATTATAAATTAAATAAATTACATGAGTAGAAACTAAATAAAAAATTAAATATTAAAAACAAGAAATATATGTTTTGATATGAGAAAAAAATTAATAATAAAAATTTTCTTGTAATTATTTATTTTGTGAACATTTTCTTATAATAAACATGGTGTAATATTTTAAAATTAAATGTAAAAAGTATAGGCAAAATATTTTATTATTTATCTTATAATAAATTTTTATTTTCCATTCAAGTTTTCTTATAATAATTTTTTTATCATTTTATAATAATTTTCTTATATATTTATTATAAGAAAATGTTCACAAAATAAATAATTACAAGAAAATTTTAATTATTAATTTTTTTCTCATATCAAAACATATATTTCTTGTTTTTAATATTTAATTTTTTTATTTAGTTTCTACTCATGTAATTTATTTAATTTATAATAAATGTAAATAAAAGAGTAATTAAAAATAAGGGTAATATTGTAAACTTATGTTGTCATGGGGTTTTTGGCCATTATAAAAACAGTAGGGGGAAAATTGTATATGTTAATTAGTGTAGAGAGAAAATTGGCAATTTCCCATAAAAATATTGCCATGGCTGCACGAATGCACCCGTAGCAAGACCCTACAATATATATATATATATATATATATATATATATATGGAGAGAGAGAGAGAGAGTCCATCGTCAACTATTTAACATAAGACAATGTGGGATCTTTAAGAATATTATTATATCTTCCAATAAAAAATTTTCCGCATAAAGAATATTGTATCAAGATTGTCCCTGGGTCTTGCACTTCATAGAAAAGGGAACAGCTTACGTGTTAGGAGGTAAATATTCTTTCTTTTCATTTTAATTTTGTAGCGTGATCCATTTAATGTAGTTACATTAGGATACCATTCATTTTTTCTTTTTTTTGGGCTGCGTTCTGAATGGATTTGCATTTGAATGAAGTCTAAATTGATTTGAATTTAATTTTAATTTATGTTGATTACATATAAATTTTTAACATTAGTAAATGTATGAAAAGTAATTTGATATTTATATGTGTCCTTTGAATTTGTATTATTCAATCAGCATTCAAACTTGAGGACGAATTCGTTCCATTATTCAAACTGCATCCATCCAAACCTTTTAATTATATATGTGTCCTTAACATTTATTACACTATTCAAACTGCATTCAAACTTGAAGTCGAATTTGTTCCACTATTCAAACTGCATTCAAAAGAATTTGTTTGATCCATTATTCAAAGTTCAAACTGCATTCAAAACTTCAGGATGAGTTTGTTTCTACTTATTGGAAACGATGTTGATAATTTTAGGATTCTAGAATGGCATTAGAATTTGTAAACAACTTATTAGTTGAGTTGATTAACTCCTTCTTTTATCTATAAGGTGGAGCCCCGTGATTGTGGATGTAAAATACAGAAAAAATAGTATTTGAATATATTTTGGTTGAATTTGTATTACTTAATTAGTTTTTGTACTTGTGCCGTGTTTGTTATTTTAGTTTAATTATGATTTGTGTTTATTAGCACTATTCAAGTATGTTTGGTAATGTCGTTAGGGTACACCAAATTTAAAACCTTACTAATAATATAAACAATTAGTATAGAGCAAGTAATGATCGATCCCACGAAAACTATGTTAGTTATATTTATTATCAAATCTAAAGCAGGACTTAAAAATAGTAATAATTATTATTACATAAATTAATCTAAGTAAAGAAAATGCCAATTATAAATAAAAATGGGGGTTTTATGAATTTTTAACTAAATAGCAAGAAATAAAGAAATTAAAACTACGAAAACAATAATTTAATAAAAACTCTAATTAAAGGAGAAATAAATAATAATGATGAAAATTTTGGTTAAAGGATCATTTGTGCCACCACCAAACATGCACATAATATATCAGTTCTACCATCAATTTCTATTGAAACTATCAACCATAGACAATAATAAGCTCTGTTAATCTCTCTCTTTCCTTATTGTGTCGTTAGGCAAAACAAGTTTTTCACCTAATCTCTAACCATTAAATAATTTAAAACAAGCTCTTTAAATTTAAGATAATGGAAGCATTAAGTAAAGAAAGATATTAGGTTGATTTAGGCAATAAACACACTAGCTCGGATTATTAACCTAGGTTATGTTCTCCAATTGAAATCATTGATTCCAA
Source organism: Citrus australasica (assembly GCA_029618585.1). Lineage (NCBI taxonomy): Eukaryota > Viridiplantae > Streptophyta > Magnoliopsida > Sapindales > Rutaceae > Citrus > Citrus australasica. Next base: position 6,723,169 of record JARCIV010000002.1, on the reverse strand, counting down.
CTTGCTACTGATGATTAAAATATCAAGACAATTGCGGATCAAGAACTTTAGTCTAGTATAGAATTTATTCAAGTTCTATCTAATTGACCACTCAAATAAACAGAATAATAAAATTATAAACATTAATTATAGGAAAACATAAACAATCTCAATTAAATTGAATGGTAGAAATGGAAAATTGATTGTACAGCATGTTTGAGGTTTTGAATTCACCCTTAACCAAATAGAAAATCTAGCGTAACATAATTGAATTTAGAATAAAAGGATTAATAAAACCAATCATAGAGATTAATTCAAAGGTCTGACTTTGCTCCAATTTAATTCCTTTTGACTTCTCCCCCTTTTTTTTCTTCTTCTTGCAGCTGCTCTCTCTTCAATCCATCTTAGCTGCCGATTGTATTCTTCAATTTGCTTTCCATATCGTATAAAGCCATGCATGTGCAACTGCCAATTCCAATTCTTTATTTGCTAATGCATGTCCACCGAATGCTAGTTTGCCACAGCTTCTTTACTTTATTTCCCCTTGTCTTTCAATTGGTTTCTAATTTAATCTTGATTGCTACCAAATTAAATTTCTTTATACCTTTTTTATCCTTAATCTCCAATTAATTCCCTATCAAATAAAATAATATAATTAACTAGCAGCTATAAATTAAGAATAAAATCTACAATAATAAAATATAAAAAACTAAAACAAAAATTAACATAATAAAATATAATTTAGTAAAATAACTAAATTAAAAATTAACTAAAATAATTAGAGTATTTTTGAGACCAAAAAAAGAAAAATTTGGAGAAATTAATAGTAAAATATAGAGAAAATATGCACTTATCAATGTTAGTGCATTGGTATGTTGGCATCGTATTGACAATAATTAATTCAAGTCTTCAATGTGATAGTTATTTTGCATGTAACTAGTTATTTATTTTGTTGTATCCACAATCTATCTGTATAGCTTGGTCATATTTTAGAGTTTAATAGATTAGTTACTGTATTAGACTGTGAGAGATTAATGCCTAAATTTTGTGTCAAAATTTTAAGTCAAAATATCTCATACCATATTTTTATAATGAAAAATATAAAATCATACAATGATTTTTTTTTTATCACTATGTACATTAAATGTTATTGGACATAATATTTTATTTATTGTCACCATTAATTATCATAAGAAAAGTAATCACTATTGATAACATAAAAAAATTCTAATTAAAATGAAAGGATATCAATAAAATAATCTTTCATGATTCATAAACTAAAGCCAATTAGGAATATATGTTATATTTAATTTTCATGAAATTAACAAAGCGATATTCGAAAATAAAAAATATATATATAGGCTTGTAAAACTTAAATTTTATAAGACTTTGGTAATTTCCTACCATGTAATAATATTATTTGTAACATAAACAATAAATTCATGAAATAAGTATGCTAAATGATTGTTAAAAATAATGACTATTTTTATGTTAATATATATTTCATAATCAATTATATAATGGTCCTTAATAGTATATAAAATAACAAGTATTTTAATATGCGATATTAAATTTTATTAAAACATGGGTGATCAAGTATTTTGTAGGTCACATGCAACACACCCATGAGTTTATTGATGTAATTATGATATTTACTTAAATATACATACTTAGATGTGTCCTTTATTGGTGTGATATCATATAAAAATTTTACAATTGCAACTTATTTATTTCATTTGTGTTAAATAACCTAATAGAAATTATAATATCTTATTTTTAATAGTGATATATTTTGAAACATTTATTTAAAAAAGATTATCACATTAAAAATTTAAAGGAAGGTTAAAAGTAGTTTTTAAATAAAATATGCTATTCAAGTGAAATTGTTTCAACCTCTAAGGATGGTCACAGTTGTTTTACAAAAGTTCTCCATTCACTTAAAAGGTTAATAAACTAGTTACAATTATTTATTTTTTTTTAATAAAAATATTGTGTACTGTTGATTAAATCTAATGTATATAATTAAAACATTATTGATGCCGTAAAAAAATTGCGGTATGATAGAGGGACCCTTGATTGTACCATTGAGAATTTCAATTCAAGAAATAAAGCATTGGTGGAGTCCATATGACATGAGTTTATTTATCTAGCTAGTGGCAGCTAGGGCAAAGGAAGAAGACTCGGGCGTGTATTAGATGTGGGGACCACGTGACGCATGTCAAGAAGAGAATATAGAGATTGAAGTGATTTTCAAGAGAACTGGATGATGATCATCTTCTTGACAAGGCAAGATTAAACGAGTTTCGTTCTTTAAAAGCTAAATATTTGAATAGTGAACATGAAATCTCTTATCGAATAGAATCATTCTGATCCTTGGCGTGTGGGTCATCTATAGAAGGAGAAATTCTACACTTCAAAAAGTTTGAAGACTACAGAGCAAATATTGTGGTATATCTCTTTGTTATTTGTGCTTGGCACATCTTTGTTACCACAGAATAGTCTTTCAGTCTTCATTGTTCTATATCTATTTTATAGGTGAAGTTGCTTTACATATCGGTTTCTTCGGAAGAGGAGACACAGCAAACAAGAATAGCCGTGGTGCGGGCTGAATATTGATTAAGACGTTTACAAGGTTGGGCCAACATAGTAAGAGGGAGTGTCAACATTGCATAAGTATCTAACAGGTTGTATCTATGCATCTCTTGCTGAATTATTCAAATTATGGGCGTGGTCGCATATATGATATATGTAAGAATTTTAAACTCCTAACCATGTAAAATTCTGTGTTGTTTATTTCCGCACTTTTAATATCCTCGTAACAACTATTTAATTAAAGTTGGTAAAACCGCACGACATTTGGTTGGTTATTAATGTTTTAACATAATAGGACAAATTATATATAAACTACCACATTAGTTGGAATTAAAATATAGGGAATCTTAACATTATTTTGATTAGAAATAGTCAATGTGTTGTAATCTCAAGGAATTTATTTTAGGAAAAAGCCACCTAGACCATAAAGATTTGTTCAAATGGTAACAAAGCCAGAAGGCCCTATTGATTTCAGAAATAGTGACACAAACCCATTCTTTACTATTATATCCTTAATTTGATCAATATTATTCTAATATTAAAATACTATTAATATTCAAAATAATATCACAAATATATTTTAATATTCAAAATAATTTACTAAATATTATTATTTTTTATTATAAAATTTTGTGAGTCAATTTTACGTTGTTATAATCAAAGAATATTATATATATAGATGCCAACTATTTACTTATTAAAATCTTGAGCAGAAAAAAGAGATCTAGGGTTCGTACCCTACTCAAATGAGCGGGGTTAATATTAAAAGAAGAGTTTCTACTTTTATTTGTAAAATCAAGGAGGTTTACATGACCATTCGAGCAAACCTTGTGGCGTGGATGTTTTTATTCTTCATTTTATTTTCTCAATAATAATATAGGTGAGAATATCTCCACCCCACTATTTTTATAAACCCAACCCACCACCATAAGATAATTGCAATAAGTTCACATTATTTTATAAAATTAGAAATTAACAATAAGTTTAAATAGTTAATTAATTAAATCATTCTTATAATACTTTTTGTCCTTTTCGACTTAGGTTTTTGACAATCTTTGACCATTTAAGATTGTTTTAAGATAGGTTTAATTTGAATATTTTACTTTTATAATACGAAATGACCAAATTACCTCAAGAACCATGTATTACTGTAACTAATAGTTTAAGCATTTAGTTTTAAGTTTTATAATCAATTATGTGTAAATAAAATTTAAAATAATTTTTAGTACAAGAAAAGTCTTTTTCACTTTTGGAGTTTGATGCAGTAATCTATTTCATCTTTACTTTTAACTAATAGTTTATTTCGTCCTTACTTTTCAAACAATAGCTCAAAGTACCCTTACGTAAATTTATAGTGGTTTACTATATAATTAGTTGAGGGAAAACTAAGATTTTCAATTAAATACATGCAATCCATTTTAAAATAAAAATATGAAGAACTAACATCTGACTTTCTGCATAAATTTAAAATTTTATAATAAGTTAATAAAATAAAGATAACTCTAAAGAAAATGTAATATACGCACATACACACATTATTATTATTATTACTACTACGACTACTACTATTATTATTTTCTAACAAGGGATCACTGATTATATTAAAATTAAGGATAAGCTAAAACATAAAAAGCACTCACTCTAATGCAGTGTCTTTTATTATGTAGTATATTAAATATGTGATTTTATGTCTTTAGTGTGCATTTTTATAAGCAATGAAGGTGTTTGTGTTTGCTTTTGATCAGATAACAATACTAATTGATTATTTATTTATTTATCCTGACTATATTATAGTTATTGCCAAGCTAAAAGACAAAAAAAAAATCATTTTAGTGCCCGCAAATTTTTTATATTTTGTCTTAAACATATATTTTACATATTATTTAGTGTTAATATTATTTATTCATTAGGTTATCCTTAAATTTTAAATTTATATAAAAAGTTAGATGTTATTTAATTGTATTTGAAAGTTTTATTTTATAATAGTTTGTATCTCCTTAATTTGAAATCTTATTTTGCACCTTAACAAATTATACAATAAACTAACAGTAAATAACAAAGGGTGTTTAAAATTATTGTTTAAAAATCGAAGAGGATATGAGCTATTATTTGTGCCCAAGCATTGTCTAGCCTCTCCGTTAATTAATTTTATTCCTGATATCTGCGTACCGTTGCATCAGTAAACTGATCGTTTTTCAATGACCAACGTGGTGTCATTCTTCCGCTTCACTTCCGCTGCATCACACTTGTTGAAGGCTAAAAAGTATTTAATTTTTTTATTTTTGTATTATTAAAATAGGTCAAGAGAAATTTATCGTTAAACAACAATCCACTGTAATCATATCAGACATAACTTTTCTCTACGCCCTTTCTCTGTATTTATAATCTTCATGTTTTAAAGTTTAGCTATGAAAAGTGGCCAAAATCAGATTCATTATGTGAGAAATTGATTACTCTTTTATTGCACTGATAGAATAAGAAATTGTTTTCTTAAAATACAAACAAACACGTTGTACGGAACCCTCATGAAATTAATGAGTTATGTATATTCCATTTTAACAGTAATTGGTTGCAACAAAAACGGGCTCTCTCAATTTTTTTTTTAATACTGCAGCTACGTCTTAAGCCACGGGATTTAAAAGAAATACTTTTTAATGCACTATAAAGTCATTATCTTGAACTAGATCGAGGCTATATATACATATAATCATTATCATGTGCAAATGCTCTCATTTTTTTTTAATACGAACATACTCTTAAATCATGCGGTTTAAGAGAGTTAAAAACTAACTCTCTTAGACCTATATATATGATGGATGCAATTAATTCTTTGTCCAAATCAGATCTCAATGATATTTGAAAATAATACATTGGAGGAGGCTAATCTTATCCGGTGACAATTTAATAATGTTGCGAAGATTTTTAATGTAGAGAGAGAACTTAGAGTGAGAAAGGAAGAATGTGAAGAAATTGAGGCTAATTTTTAGTATTTTGATAAATTGATTAACTATTTTATTAATTTCAAAATTTACTAAGAGTGGGGTTATTTGATCACTGTACTTTTTTTAAAATTAAATTTTTTATTGTCAAAATATAATTGGATCAATTATTTATTTGACCTTATTCTCTCTTCTTTCATATCCTTCCCTTACGAAAATTTATCATGACACATAAAAAAAATATTGCATTTAATAAATGAAATTGTTTACAAATTAACAAACTCAGCCCAATTGCAAATTAATCAAAATGAAAGGATCAATGCTCGATACCGCTTTGAATTTATTAGATTTTTTTTTTGGTAAAATATAATCAAAAGTATAAACTCTAAATGATAATAAGCTATTAATGTTATAGTAAAAATAAGAGAAAGATAAGTTGATTTAGCAAGAGAAAAAATAAAATAGAAGAATTAAAAAGAAGAACACGATTATGTATAAATACAAGTACACTACTTTATTTTTATGTATAATTATATCCATTCAGAGCCGTAAGCTTATTATTTTCTTATTTACCCCATTTCTCCCATGTTTTCGCAGGATTTCGTGCGATTCAGTTTCTATTCAATTGAGCTTGGGCCACGAGATGCATTGCTACACGACTTGCATTTTTAGCATGTTTATGGTGTTTATGTTAATATGTTTATATTAAAAGTGTATGCATGTATAGTGATATGTGAACTTTGAATATATTTTCAAATCAAACACAATTGTTATTATATAATTATGGGGAAGGCCCGTGGCCAGTTTCATATATATATATTCATGAATTAAGTTTATATCATGAGTTCTAAGCATTAGATCACATGATTCATCTCAGATCCAACATATGAATTAGGCCAGGTCATGTCAATTTTAGAGTGTAACTGAAAAAAAAAAGAATTCATAATACGCTTAATGAGTAATGTTTATTGAAATATTTTTTTTACTTTAACCCAGATTAAAATGGTTTCTTAATTAACTTCGGCACTAATTAAAGCAAACATTTATTATTAATTGGTTGATTTTTTTATTTTACTAATTATTAATTTTTTTTAATTTTCGAATGGAAACTACTAAAACTCAAATTACACCCAATATTTAACTTCATTGTATATGTTATAACATAAATTTCTGATTTTATTTTATTTTTGATAATTTGGTTCCATTTTTTTATGTACTATTCTTGCGTTTTTTTTATTTTTTTATTTTATTTTGTCAATTGATTAGCTGAATGCCTCATTTATACAATTCACAGATGAGAGCCTCATTCAAGATAATTACTTTAATAACTAGTTGAATAAATGATCACGGTTGAATGGATTGGTCGAGGTTCTGAATTTTTTATAATGCTTATGTATTACACGAAGGATTATTTGTTTTTTTTTCATATTTATTGGGCATTGAATAGTTTATTCGATCCTATTCGAATAAGTACGAAATTTTCGTTCAATCCGATTTAATTCGAATTGGATGGAATTTAATATTCCAATCGTGTTCGGGTGACTTTTTCTGTTAATCTGAATAATTAAAATTGCGTTCCGATGATTTCTTCTCTTAATCTAAATAATTGAAATTTGATCGGATTGATTCGAATTCGATCCAAATCCAATTTTAGCCGCCCTTAATTAAAAATCTTCTACTTAGATAATTGACCCACATCAACTCAAATCAAACTTAACTAGCGCATAAAAAAAGATGCCTGAACGAATCTTTATGTCAATTAACAAATGGGAATCTATGATACTTCCTACCCTAGTGGAACCCTATGTTAGGAAATTGATGGGTGAAGCATATAAAGGACAACATTTGTCCATGAGGTTCCTAATAACACAACTTTTGTGCAGTAAAATTAAAACAGATAGCGGAAGCTCTAGAAACCTCGGATCGACTTTATTCAAAAACGAAAATCAAGAGGAAAGATTGAAGTTTAGTTACCTCACTTGCGGTTTCAAAAATGACTTCGTGAAGTAGGAGAAAACGACTGAAAACAGCAAGCTACGAACACTGTCCAGAAATACAGCTCTGCACAAACAGCTTCTATTTTGCCACGATCTGAGATCCTTTAAGCACCCCAATTGTGATGCCTCTAATCATTCCACACTTAAAAAATTTCTAGGAGTTGAGAGGATTTGGAATCTCGAAATTTCATTAAAAAATGAGAGAGATAATGAAGAAACATGAATGCTAGCTCATGATTATTCCTTCCACCAAATAAAGCCACCATTATCTCTAATAATGGCACCAAACATTATCATGTGCTAGACCCACCCACTTAGCCATTATTTATTGAAATTGATCTCATCACTTCAATAAACTATTTAATCAAATAAATAAATAGCTAAATTAATTAATTTCGGAATTAATTAATTAACCCCATTTTGATCACATCAAATGATTAAATGTGGGCTTCTCTTGTGACATGTTCTAATGCTTTCTCTTAATCCATATTGGATCCAATAAAAGCCCATAATTCTAAATCCAAAATTGGTCTAGAAGTCCATAATCATATATGAACCCGAACATGTCCAAAATGGTCATTTTACGTGCTCGACATTCCATAATGTTTAATTGAGGATTTATGAAATTTATTTTGTTTCTTAAACTATTTATGGAACATCTAAATTTCTATCTTAAATTATATTTAAGATATATTTATATTTATATTCATTCTCAATGAATTATAATATAAATATTGATTTTCCTAAAAATAGGAAATTTAACTTCTCATTTTCTAGTAACTCCTTTTTCATTTCTATATTGTGTGTGACCTTTTAGGTTCTTAGTTATAAGGTAGTAGAACTATTTTAATGATAACTCTTTATTCATTAAATGATGCTAAACTCTTTAGTCATCAATTAGAACTTTTCTAATGACCTTAAGATGCATTGATAATACGTTTTACCAATATTGATCTTAAGGTTTCTACAAGTCATGAGTGACACCTAGCAGTATATCACAACCATCCAAATAACAAGAATTGTTGGATCAATAGAACCTATTCCATTGTATCTCTATGTCTTGGTCTCTTCATCATCCATGTCCAGAGAAAAACACGGCTTATGGTTTATTATGTTAAGCAGTTGTGCTTTATCTCAAAATAAATATAAATGAACTTGGCATGATAATATAATTTGAACTCCTTCAAATATATTTCACCTTGGCCAAGGATTTCTCATGCCAATTCATATTATCTCATAAGGACATCCTTTTCGTATATTACAAAGTGATGAATTCCATGTTGGCCATACACTTGTCTTCATACATAGCCAACCATGACAGCTATTGCTAGATCTCTTCCGTGATTAGGAATCAATCTTTATGCATTCACATATCAGAGATGTCTATGTATAAGACATCTGTTATGCCTCAGGTCTAAAGACCATTACTAAACATAGTATCTGATACAATGTATAATAAGTCATTAACACTCAAAACCATATGGCTTACTATATTTGGTCAAGTTCGGTAAACTTGTTCTTTTAACAAGTACCTATGTGTTTGACTTGACATCTCATGTCAACGATATGAAACTTACCATCCATCTTAGTATCACATACCATAAGGAGTCATAACACATACTAGTGTTTATAGGAATTTATAATGTCCAATCATAAATCTACCACTAGGAACTATTTTAGAAGTATAGTACAAAGGATACACGTTTCATATTCTCGACATACTCGAGAATGTGTTCCTTAAATATTTTACTTCTTGGACTATATTCATTAAATTAATTTATGAATATTGATAACTTTTCCATTTTATAAATATCAAAATGTTATTCAAATACGATCATTCCCTAAACAATCAAATCACCATTCGATTGGCCTTTAGGGCATATTACTAACAGCATACACGCAGCTTAAGTAAAATTAGAAGAAAATAAAGAACAAGCACAAAAAAGGACACTGGAAATTATGTGGTTCGGCTTTTAGCCTACGTCCATGGGCGAAGACAGAAGGAAATATTTTACTAGTAAAAAGGAGTTACAAGTATTGTAATATTTTAGCTCACTTTCCAAAATCCCAATACATCCAAACTCTCTAAATCACTATAACAAGAGCTTATAAATTCAAGCTCACTAAACTCTCTCTCAACAGCTAAATTGCTCTCTCTAAAATGAAATGCATAAGCTCTTCATCGGCACTTCTATTTATAGCAAACTAGTGGCCAAGAAAATCAACGATTTTAGCCCACCAATTATGGCTTCAATTTCGTCAATCCGCATGGCTTCCATTTGTCAATCTAGCTTTATCAATTTTCACTACTACAATAAGTGAGATAGATGACATTCAATAGACGACTCACATCTAAACAACTGTTATCTTTTCTTTTAAATGACTTTTTTTATAGTTAGACAGTCATCTATGATAATTTTAATTTGATAAGAAGTTAAAAGATGACTCATTATTCAAAAACACGTCATATTTTATAAGGTAAACATATGACTCATAATTTAAAAAACGTCATTTTTATATAGATGTATAAATAAAAAAAATACCCTAAGCTCCCTCAAATCCCTAATTTCTTCGAGTTGTACCCCTCTCTCTCTCTCTCTTTTGTCTTTCTCTTCTCAAAATTCCTTCTCAAAATTTCTCACTAAAAATACCACCCTTTTGCAACAGTCGCCAAATAATCAACCCTAATTTCATCTCTTCTGTAGTTACTACTCTAAATTTACAGCCGCCGCTCTTGAAGAGTGAAGAAACGCAAAATGGGAGTGAAGAGAGAGAAAATGGTGAAGTCAATTGCAATCACGAACCGCGAAGAACAAGTCAAAAGTTGAAGATTTGGAAGTTTGGGTTCACATCTTCCAGAAAAGGAATAAAGCATTTGACACTTCTGATTTTAAAAAGCTTTGATCCTTACAATGAGGTGTTTTCTATTTCTTTACTTTGTTTAATTCATTGAAAAATAATGATGATTCGTTTATTTGGGGATAGTTCACGTGAATGAGATCTTTTTTTTTTCTTTTTTTCATAATTCATGTTTGAATGTTAGATCTGGAATCAATACAGTGAAATAGAAATAGTAGATTTTGAAAAATGCCAGGCATTTCAAGGATGGGGTTTTTCATTTATTATTATTGTTGTTATTGTTGCTTTAATTATTATTATTTAGATTGGTTGAAATTTGGATATATATTTAAAGGGAAAGGAGAAAATTGGATATTTAGATATTTATTATACTGTAGTAAAAATTGATTAATTGTTTATAAATTATAACAATCAGTATGTTGATTCTTTAGTGCAAGTAGTCATAGTTTCATACAAATGAAATCTACTTTGATTTAGTACATGATTTATGACTCTCGAGATAATGAAATCCTTGCTAAGAATAGTTTTATCATGCCATTGTTATCACTTAAGTTGAAAAGAGAAACAAAAATTATGAGACTAGTTGAATAACTAACTTCGCAATACTAGAAAAAATTAAATTCAGGTTACTAATGATTATCGGATTTGGTAAGTCTAGTCTCTAAAAGGTAAAAGCAAGAAATTGCATTACAACAATATCAAGTTTATTATTTGATTAATTATGCTTAGCATTTAAATTTTTGTTATAAAGAAATGCTATTATGTTTTGAAATATATAGTGCACATCTCTTTATGAACTTAACCAATGTTTGAAGAACTTTGTATTACTGTAAGTTCTAATCATCCCTTTTTTTTAATAATTCTATTGTTAATCATAATGCACTTTTATGTATATTGTACTTGGTTGGATAAGGTATTTATTTAAAATGTTTTGAAAACTTTAATAGTGTTGTGTCCATTGATATTGGCTATTTTTCGTATGGTAGTTGGTTGGAGAAGATGCTTGCACCTCAAGACAATGTTAATAAAGTCAATAGCAACCTAACGAGCAAAGTAGATATAGAAGAATAGTTTTGGTTAAATTCAACAGATAGTTCAATGAGTTTGGCAAGATATGTATATAAATTATAAGTAATTGTTATTTATTTGTATCTTTCATATTGGTTATGTGCACACATAATTGTTGCATTATTTTTAACTATTTTAATTTAGTATTGCAGTATTGTTGCTGGATTAAGAATGTTGATAGTTGCCTCGGAGATGGAGTTTTGATGATTGTGAAGAATGTAATTTTCTTTGTAAAGAATTTTTTTTTTTAATGTACAATGTAATGGATACCCAATTTGGGATGTGTCAAAATGATAGACTTTTTATTGTGATACATGAAATACTAGTAATTTGAATCTTAAATACTATTTGTTGTACAATAAATATATGTACTTCTCCAAAGGCTTGATAATGCAGTTTTTGCTAATCCATATTAGCTTAATATGAAAATTAGACAGTAGATTCAGATATTTCAAAATATTTTCTAACTTCAAATGACATTAATTAATTCAGAAATATTACCTTTATTATTCAAAGATGACTCCCAATACAAAAGCTAGTCATTTGTTCAAATAAAGTTGACAGCTGCTAAATAAAAAAGAGTCATTTCTTTAGGAGTTATGGAGTACAAATATATTATTTGATGACTGCTATTTTATAATATGAGTCATCTATAAAGCAATATAGATAACTCGTAAAAAACGTCATCTATTATTACCCACTTTAAATGACTGTTACAAAAATGACTTTTTTTATCACGTCATTTAATACTTATTTTAAGAGTCATCTTTATCATTTATTGTAGTAGTGTTTGTGGGCTATGTCCTCCATTTTCTTTGATTTGCTGGCACCAAAGTCAAGTACCATATTTGGTGCTGACTTTTAAGTGCTTGCTTTTGACACTCTAGTGGAGTGTTTGAATAATAAGAAACAATAGATTAACGTTTTCAACGAGGTAACGTAATTAATCCGCTGCTTTGGATCTGATGATAAATTGCTATATATACCGAGCCTTGAATCTTCAGGGTTCACATACAACCCGGAATATAGCCTTAAAGGAATATGATTAATGGAGAGAATGCTGCTAGCAGCTCTGAGCTTCTTAAAGCTCAAGCTCAGGTGTGGAATTGTACATTCAATTACGTCAATTCCATGTCACTAAAATGTGCCGTTGAGCTTGGCATAGCAGATGTCATTCACAGCCATGGCCAACCCACGACTCTTTCACAAATAGCCTCAGCACTCGATATAAAGCCAAACAAAGTTCAATGCATTCAAAGCGTCATGCGCATTCTAGTTCACTCGGGCTTTTTTGCTCAGCAAAAAGATGTTGAGTACTTTCTTACACCCGCTTCTAGACTTCTTCTTAAGGATACGCCCTTGAAGGCAGCACCATTTGTGGATCTTGTTGCTGATCCATTATATACAACTGCGTTTCATTGCTTGGGAACTTGGCTGCAAAACGATGATCCCACGCTGTTTGAGACAGCGCATGGGAAAAAATTTTGGGACCGGGTAGCTGATGAACCCAAATTTAAAAGCTTATTTTATGATCTCATGATCACTGATTCGGAGCTGATAGCTGGGATTGTGATTAAAGATTGTAAAGAGGTGTTCGAGGGGTTGAAGTCCCTGATTGATGTCGCTGGTGGCACAGGAATCATGGCAAGGGCCATTGCTACAGCTTTTCCTGATATTAAATGCACTGTTTTTGATCTTCCACACGTGGTTGATAATTTGCCAGGGACTAATGATAATCTGGACTTTCTAGGAGGGAACATGTTTGAGGCAATACCTCAGGCAAATGCTGTTTTACTCAAGGTAAAGTATCTCTTACTCATCCAATTCTTCTTCTCTAGTTTTAAAAATATTTATAATTAGTGTATGAATCCAAATTGCGCCTAATGGATCTGACCGAATTGTACTTGTAGTGGATACTGCATAGCTGGAATGATGAAGAAAGCGTGAAGTTACTAAAGAAATGTAAAGAAGCAATTCCAAGCAAAGATGAGGGAGGAAAAGTGATTATCATCGACATGGCCATCGAAAACCAAAGTCAAGATAAGGAATCAATGGAGACACAACTATGCTTTGATATTCTGATGGTGTCTTTATTAAGGGGCAAAGAGCGGAGTGTCGATGACTGGAAAAAGCTCTTCTTGGCAGCCGGTTTCAGCCACTATAAGATTACTCCAATTCTGGGTGTAAGGTCTCTCATTGAGGCTTACCCGTGACCTTGATCTCTCTGCCTGATGGACTTCTGTGCGTTGTTTCTGTAATCTCTCAGCTATTATAAACCAGAATTAAAGATAACAATAAAAATAAATAAATAAATAAATGAGAGTTTGCTTGTGAGTAGCGAGTAATTTGATTGGTTAAAAATAAAAAAATAAGGAAACATGGGTTTGGTTTCAAACTGCAGCAAAATGAGTTGAGAGCAGACTTTTTTCTTTTTTTTGGAGTTGAGAGCAGACTTGAGGTACCCATCAGTTTAACTATGTTTTAAAAATAAATAAATAAATAAAAGTCTACTTGTCTACCATATTGTCCATTTTGTGTATAGGATTCTCATCCTTTTCTATAGCTTTCTTACCATCTGTTATGTAAGTAAATTATTAATCCACGTCAATTCTCATCGTTTTTCAGAGCTTTCTTACCATCTGTTATGTGGGCACGGCTACAGTACATGTATGTGATACATGCAAATAATAAAAAAAGGAAAAAAAACAGAGCAATGGTTTGGCTGCCAAGTGGCAAGTTGATCCGTAATTGTCTTGATATTTTAATCATTAGTAGCAGGTTGGAATTAGTTATTTCAATTGGAGAATATAACATAGGTTAAATAATCCGAGCTTGTGTGTTTATTGGCTAGATCAATCAAATATCTTTCTCTACTTAATGCTTCCATTATCTTAAATTTAAAGAGTTAGTTTTAAATTATTTAATGGTTAGAGATTAGGTGAAGAGCTTGTTTTGCCTAACGACACACTAAGGAAAAATTGAGACTAACAGAACTTATTGTTGTTTACGGTTGATAGTTTCAATATAAATTGATTATAGAATTGATATATTATGTACATGTTTGGTGGTGGCGAATGATCTTTTAACCAAAGTTTTTCTCATTATTATTTCTTTCTTCTTTAATTAGAGTTGTTATTAAATTATTATTTTCATAGTTTTAATTTCTTTATTTCTTTCTATTTATTTAAAAATTCATAAAACTCCCCCTTTTTATTTATAATTGGCATTTTCTTTAGTTAGATTAATTTATATTATTATTATTATTATTATTATTTTATTTTAAGTCCCACTTTAGAGTTGATAATAAATATAACTAGAATAGTTTTCGTAGGATCGATCCTTACTCGCTCTGTACTAATTATTTATATTAGTAATAAAGTTTTAAATTTGGTGGACCCTAACGACACTACCATGGAAATAGAAAAGTTGGGAGTTGGTGCCTCCGTAAAAAGTAAATCACTTGTGTTCTCGTGGCTTGTGTGTGTTGTTCTTTGTGTTGGTGAAAAATCTCTCTTACATAACCTTCATTGCGAGTCTTGAATTACTTGCGACGCATTAGCTTCTACTGGACATTTTAAGTGGCTGGCTTAGTGGAGTACTTAGTGCAATCACGTCAGTTGCCACACATAGTTAGAAAAAGCCTGGTGACAAACTCTGTCCACTTTTTCATGGTGAGAGACTCAAATTCAGCGTCAATCAGACAAGCCGCAAGCATATGGAGTTTAGATGGTCTAGTTTTTCTTATCTACCTCTAATACTTATCATGAAATTAAAATCATAGGTATTTTATTAACTAGCAGGGCGAAGCTAAAGATATTTTATTAACTAGCAGGGCAGAGCTCCTTTTAAGATTAGCTAGTCCCTTAAAAAAATTACATAAATATATATGATATGTGGAAAAATCTCTATCTATAGTGATATTCTATATAAAAACAATCTCCTCGTAATCATAAAAAATTATTATATCAATTTAAACTAGCTATGGTAAGAACAAACTCTACATTATAATAAGTTTTTTTTTTTTGTCTTAAGAAACTTATCTCCACATAACGATAATTTCCTGTATATGGCAAAAATACGTGTAATGTACATTAAAAATTTAAGACGGAAAAAGTATTTTTCTAAAGTTGTTTGGGACAATAATTTATTCTTTAAATTTGTTAACAAATCAATGTATAATATTTATAGAAATTACATTGAGAGAAAAAAATTAAAGAGAATATAGATGTTTATATTTTTAATATAATTTTATCCGTTATCAGAAAAACCAAATACCCTACTAAATAAGGAAAGACAAAACAAAAAATTATATTCATTTTTCATGATATTATGCATGCGTAATATAGAGAATGGCAAATAAATAAAATTGATTACCTTGTAAATAATCTCTAACTCTTTTGATCTCTTTTTCAGCATCCTTATCGAGTTTACCGGGATCTTCATTATTGGAATCGTCATATTCCTTATAATCTTCAAATTTATTTTCCGTTTCTGCTTTGGATTTATTTGGATGCGGATTTGGTTTGTGTTCTTTACCCATAATGATTGGGTCATGCTTCTTCTTAGATCTTGTTTCCGAATCAGGTTCGTCCTCCCATTCCCCATCTATGCTTACTTCGTCAGAAACATCATTCATAATCTTAAGTTTCCCTGTCTGTGTAACCTTCTTCGAGGCTTATTTGAATCTTTAAGAGCCCTAGCAGCCTTTTTACATTTTTGGATAGCCGGAACACTAGAATCAAAAGTACGGAGGCCACTTGAGGTTTCAGATACACCCGGATCTTCTAAACTAATATTCGGATAATCTTCCAAACCTTCCATATAAAAATCATTATAATTGCTGGGATCCGGAATCTCATGATTACGAAGAAAATGACAAATCCGCTTCATTTCAAAATTATCAGGAGAAGACATCTTCGAAATAGATTCCGGATCAAATAGAATACCATATTCGTCAAATATTATCAAGTGATTGATACGGTCCAATGTCCTGATAGCACTTTACAGAGCAGAATTCTCAAGGAACCCATCCCGGACAAAACCCATTATAATTTGCCTGTGTTAAGTATAGCTGAAGCTGCTGAGCTAGATTGGGTTGTTGCTCACACTAACTGAGCTGTAACGGATTATCCAGCTGGCTTGATGTGATTGGAAGTCAGATTAGTTTGTTAATATAGCAAACGTTGAGCTCTGTTTTGGTTGTTAGTTTTGAGTGTAACTATAATACTAGCTAACATGTTTTCAGTGTTAAGTTTAGTTTTAATCAATAAGAATCTATTCTGATAAAGTTTCTTTGTTAATTTTCTTTCACTTTCTTATTTGCCAAACACCTTATTAATTCTAATATGGTATCAGAGCCTGCACTTTTGTCAAGATCTAATCATATAGCTTCCTCATCACTTTTATTCAACTTTGTTCAACCTGTAAAACTCGATAGATCAAACTACTTAGTGTGGAAAGCTCAAGTTAGAACATCGATCATTGCTAATGGACTTGAAAGCTTCATCAATGGTGAGAATGTATGTCCAGAACGTTATCTCACTGAATTTACTTTTTGTTATATTCGTTCACTTCCTTCTAATTTCCGTTAGTGAATTTAACGGAATGTTAATAAAATGACCTTTTTACCCCTCAAAATTACAATTTAACCCAAAATAAATGGAAATTGGAGATAAATTGGATGGATTTAATTTTTTTCAAAGATGAATGCTAGAAATTGGACAAAAAAATAAATACAAATTTTCTAAATTTAGCGAGCAACAAACACTATTTTCCTCCAAAAAAATAAATACAATTTTTTTAAATTTAGTAACAAGCATTATTTTCCTCCAATTTCTAGCATCCACCTTTGAAAAAAATTAAATCCATCAAATTTATCTCTAATTTCTATTTATTTTGGGTTAAATTGTAATTTTGAGAGGTAAAAAGGTCATTCTGTTAAATTCGCCAACAGAAATTAGACGGAAGTGGATGAATGTAAGAAAAAGCAAACTTCAAGTGGCGCAATTTTTTTAAAAATTGTTTGTGTATTTTTTAAAAAGACAAAACAAACGGGCGGACAATTATAAATTTCCCTATTATATACATCCACTGCAACTTCCTTCTCTTCTTCGTCAATTTCTTTTCTTTCTTTTCTCCTTCAATGAAAGTTTGGAAAAAAGAGACAGGCAGAAAAAAGTTTAAAAGCAAAATCTCCTTAAAAAAATAAATAAATAACAAAATATTCTCGATGACCGTCTCTCCACTTTTCCAACTTCAAATTTAATATGATATTTTTTTAGTTGTTTAATCGGATCTACATGGTTTGAATTATTTTTTTTATTTTTTTTCTGAAATAAAATATTTTTTAAATTTTTGTTTTGGCTAAAAAAGAGACTCTACTTTTAATTTTATTTTCCCCTATCTCTCTTTTTCCCAAGCTTCCATTAGAGAAGGAAAGAAAGAAAAGAAGTTGAAGAAGAAGAGAAGGAAGTCACTGCAGCAGGAAGAACAAGGAGAAGAAAAGGCCAAGGGAGAGGGAGACGAGACAAGACAAGGATATTGTGGTAAATTCGTTATACATAAAAATAATAATATTAAAAACAAAAAAAAATATTAATATTTTAACATTAATTTAAAATTACACATAAACCAAAATATCGGGTGCGTGTTAACAAAAGAAATTGGCGAGTGAATCAGTCGCTAGCACTCCTCTTATTTATTTTTTTAGTAGGATGGACAAAGTTTAATTAGATTTATTTAATTTTTTATTTCTCTTAAAATTTGAATTTGTGTGGTAGAAAAATAAAATTATTTAAAAATCATTTAGTTAGAATTAAGAGATCGGTTTCTGCACCCATTCAAGTAATCATGTTTATAAAAAGGCTAAATTTTGAATTGTCTCCCTTATGAATTGATCATCTTCAAATTATTTTTTAACTTTTGAAAATCTCAAGTTACTCCTTTTTTATATATAAAAAATAAAGAAAAAATGAGTCAGTTGATTTTTTTTCTTAACAAAAATAAGGAGTAAATTGAAATTTTTAAAAATAAGAAGAGTGATTTGAAGATAGTAAATTTATTAATTATCTTATATAAATATTAGTAAACATTCTTATAAAATAGATAGGAGGAAAAATTGTGTGGCACGGGATCAAATTTGAAGGAGCCAACTACTTTGCTTCCGTCATACCTTATCCTCCAATTTTGTCTTTAACGAACCAACCGTTAAATATTATCAAACGGTTGGAAAAGATACATATAGAAAACAGGGAGATGGGTTGGGAGCTGGTGAATAAATATATAACAATTGTGTGGTACACAATTACAAGGAACCGATTAGAAACAGAAAAGACGTTCTTGAATGCAAGAACTTGTTACATGCAATTGTACGTTGCAAACAACTATTTGGATCTATTCCAATTTCCGTAGGACAAAACAATCACATTTAATGTTATCAAATAATGTCTTGAAGAATATCAATTTATTTACTGTTCAAAGGTAAAGAACTCCAAGTCTTGGCGAAAGGAAAAAGAAAGAAAAAAACAGTGAACATCATCCCCCCAGCAGCAGCCTCTGCTTCTGCTTGGTGCCAATCCAACACTGCTTTTGCTGTGGCCCTTTGAACATCTCCCTTTCTCTTTTGGTACTTCTTCTCAATCTAGCCAATCTTAACCGTCGAAATAGCGCAAGTGATCTGCAGCAGTAGATCGAGATGAGTCTGCTTTTGTTCCTACCCGTGCCAAGGCTAAGGAACGACAATCCCAGGATGACCTCTGCCAGCTTAGACTTGGAGCCCTTAGAGCGAGGTGCCAAGCTTTTGAGGGAGATTAGTGCATCTTCTAATGCAAAGAAATAATCGAAGTTCAATTAATTTTTTTGTATTATTAAATTTAAATCCCCTTACACTTGATATCCCCAAATACAAACCTAATTTCTTTGAAACCAAAATTATTAGATAACTAAATTTGAAGGAATTTAAAATGACGAGAGATATTCAAGCACGCAATTTCAAGAACATGATTGTTGGTAATTGGGAGCCAGACACAAAAATTCTTGGTTACACCTAAACAAAATTCTTTTTTTTTTCTTGGATGTTGGTGGATTAGAGAACAAAAGGAATTGCCACTGGAAAAGCCGGTTGCACTTAACCTCTTCTAACCAACCTATTGTATTTTAGTTGTTAAATTACATGAGTTTCAATCCAACGATAGCTTCTCTAAAAAGACAAAATAAGGGGATTACTTATCCCCGTTACAAGGTAGCTGGACCCCAAATTTGAATAGCTTCGTCAACTCAATAGAATCAATATAAGATTAATCTCGAAAATAACAATCTATAACATGGTTCATCATTAATGGGCAAATGAATAATAAGGGTTATTATTGAAATTCAAAGGGGTGTTAAAAGAAAAAGCAGAATTTTTTAAATTTTGGTGATGGATGTGATGATTCACGAGAAATAGCGTGTATCTCTAAAGAGCATTTTTAATGGGTTCAATGTATCCATCTGTTGACCCATGTGCTGATAAAATTGATATTTAATTTTTTTTAATAGACAGGGTTATTTTTCGCCATCCCCCATAAGAATCAACAAATCTTACCGTGTACACTAATCTTTCAACAACTATCACGACGCACCCATTCAGTTAGAAATCACCATTAACTTAATTGTTACAAGGGTAAAAATAGTAAAGTTATTGGGATGGATAAAGAAAAAAGGAAAAAAATTTATTTTTTTCTCTTCCTTCTCCATGATTCCATTCACGCTCCATCATCTGTCCTCCGTTTACACTCTGCAACAAGTGCTCATTTTCTTCCCTTCTCCATTCACGCTCCGCAACAAGATTTTTCGCTTTTCCCTAGCATCGACGTCATAAGGGTCACATAACCAATTGCACTACCGCATCGAATGTCCATTTTTGGGTGAAAACAAGCGGCAGAAGCGTGACGCAAGATCCAGAGGCTTCTAGCAGTTCAAAGAGTCATGGATTGCTGCTAACTGATGCGGTGCCAACAATGGTGGCTAGCAGCTATAAAATCCCAACCCTAAGAATTTGGGGTGTCCATGTTATTGTTTATTGATTTTTAGGTTTGGGTAGTTGACAATTTATTTGATATATAAATTATTTTGATTGTGCTATGAAATTGGAAGTTTATGTTGTTCTCTGTGGTGCTTTCAAAGCAGATATTTGGTTATTGCTATAAATACTGGGAAATGCCATGATGCTGGAGCTTGGAGTTGGAGATGTCTTCTGGGTTTTGGTTCCAGGACTAATAACGTGACTAATAATATGAATGCAGTGGCTAACAATTATTTTGTTGAGTTGGTGGACACCTATTTATTTTATCCTTAAGGTTGATGGTTTGACTCTCTCAAGTGTTGAGGGAGTATACTAAAAAAATACAGCATAATAATTTATTTTAAATAAATATTTGAGCCACACAATTTAACTGAAATCACATGTAACAAGATTTTTAAAAATAAAGAATAGATGAGAGAAAAAAAAAATAAAGAAATGATTCAGATCTAATATTAATATAGCAAACCAAAAAGTGTAAATGAAGAAGAGTTGATTAAGAAATAGATGAGATTTTGTTCATTGATTGTTTTAATTATATCATTATGGCATCTTCATCATCTCTTGCAAATTTTTTACTATTGTTGTTATTGTTACTCTTTTTGAGATTGAGGCATAGCTATCAATTTTAATTCATTCCTAAAATGCAATCGTATGACAAATGCAAGTGGCATTACTTTAAAAGAATATGACTTGTAGAGTAAGTACTAAATAAAATAAAAAAATTGAAAAGGGCCATCTATGTGATTATGTTTTAACCATGGAGTGTAATTATCCTTATCCCCCATAATTACTACCAAATTACTCTCAGTCATTGGTTTTGTCCATGGGAACACATTTTACCACATGACACGGAAAGAATATTTACTTTGCTTAACTTATTATGTACAATTATTTATTTCGTGGACCCATCAATTGAAATATATATATATATATATATATATATATATATAGCCCATAATCTCACAATCAAACTTCAGCCGTAGACATGTCATCTTATCCTGAGATACATGTTGTCCTACAAATTAAATCTCTCAACTAATCCCACTAGATACTACATAGAATCAATTGCTATATAAAGAGACAAGAATCTTTAAAGGGTTCGCCAAGCTTTGAATAGCCTGAAATGGATATGAATCGTATGATTAACGTAGAGAGTAGCAGCAGCTCTGAGCTTCTTAAAGCTCAAGCTCAGGTGTGGAATTGCGCCTTCAATTACATCAATTCCATGTCACTAAAATGTGCCGTTGAACTTGGCATACCAGATGTTATTCACAAACATGGCCAGCCCACGACTCTTTCACAAATAGCCTCAGCACTCGATATAAAACCAAACAAAGTTCAATGCATTCAAAGCGTCATGCGCATTCTAGTTCACTCGGGCTTTTTTGCTCAGCAAAAAGATGATGAGTATTTTCTTACACCCGCTTCCAGACTTCTTCTTAAGGATACGCCCTTGAAGGCAGCACCATTTGTGGATCTTGCTGTTGATCCATTATATACAACTGCGTTTCATTGCTTGGGAACTTGGCTGCAAAACGATGATCCCACGCTGTTTGAGACAGCGCATGGGAAAAAATTTTGGGACCGGGTAGCTGATGAACCCAAATTTAAAAGCTTATTTTATGATCTCATGATCACTGATTCGGAGCTGATAGCTGGCATTGTAATTAAAGATTGTAAAGAGGTGTTCGAGGGGTTGAAGTCCCTGATTGATGTCGCTGGTGGCACAGGAATCATGGCAAGGGCCATTGCTACAGCTTTTCCTGATATTAAATGCACTGTTTTTGATCTTCCACACGTGGTTGATAATTTGCCAGGGACTAATGATAATCTGGACTTTCTAGGAGGGAACATGTTTGAGGCAATTCCTCAGGCAAATGCTGTTTTACTCAAGGTAAAGGATCTCTTACTCATCCAATTCTTCTTCTCTAGTTTTAAAAATATTTATAATTAGTGTATGAATCCAAATTGCGCCTAATGGATCTGACCGAATTGTACTTGTAGTGGATACTGCATAACTGGAATGATGAAGAAAGCGTGAAGTTACTAAAGAAATGTAAAGAAGCAATTCCAAGCAAAGATGAGGGAGGAAAAGTGATTATCATCGACATGGCCATCGAAAACCAAAGTCAAGATAAGGAATCAATGGAGACACAACTATGCTTTGACATTCTGATGGTGTCTTTATTCAGGGGCAAAGAGCGGAGTGTCGATGACTGGAAGAAGCTCTTCTTGGCAGCCGGTTTCAGCCACTATAAGATTACTCCAATTCTGGGTGTAAGGTCTCTCATTGAGGCTTACCCGTGACCTTGATCTCTCTGCCTGATGGACTTCTGTGCGTTGTTTCTGTAATCTCTCAGCTATTATGTTCCTAGTTCTCATAACTCAGCTGATATCCTTACTAAAGCTTTAGCTTATCATCCTTTTCATTATCTGAGAGACAAGCTCACCCTCACTTCACTAGGCTGAGCTTGAGGCTGAGCTTGAGGGGGGATGTTAAGTATAGCTGAAGCTGCTGAGCTGGATTGGGTTGTTGCTCACACTAACTAAGCTGTAATAGATTATCCAGTTGGCTTGATGTGATTAAAAGTCAGATTAGTTTGTTAATATAGCAAACGTTGAGCTCTATTTTGGTTGTTAGTTTTGAGTGTAACTATAAATACTAGCTAACACGTTTTTAGTGTTAAGTTTAGTTTTAATCAATAAGAATCTATTCTGATAAAGTTTCTTTGTTAATTTTCTTTCACTTTCTTACTTGCCAAACACCTTATTAATTCTAATAGCCTGAAGATAAGTTTCTTAGACCACATCATGCTTGATTTGAAAAAGATCCTTCCCCGAAAAAGCATCCCAAAATAATAATAAGAACATGAAAATGGTAAAGTAATTAACAGGAAGCAAGAATAAAAACTTGAGGGAAAAAATTATAGTATCTCTTCCTAAACTCATACCGCTGATAGTAAGTACTGCGCCAAGGATCGGAAATAATCAATGAGGATAAGGTTGTCCACTGTCTATAACTGTCTCTGCGATCACAGAACGGATGCGAAGCCATCGGATAGCCATTAGATCAAGGAGCAGTAAAATAACTATTCTTTTCCTTCAGATCTCACGCTTTGAATTGCTGAAACCGGCAAGTCATCAAGAAATCATGCAAGGTTATGTAGTGATTGCCTTTAGGAGTGGTGTTCAGAGTACTACAACCCTGCAAGTCACGGAGCGTACTTGGACCAATCATCTGTGGATTCACACCAAACTTCTCAAAAAGACTGTAAAACCAGAGGCGCAATTGAAAAATACAAATATATGACTTGTTGCCTAAACAACATCATCAGGAATAGGGATGGCAACTGGATCGCTCCATAATGAATATTCACAATATCCATTCAATTGGATCGGATAATATCAATCCAAAAGTTTTTGGACCTTGAAATAGATATTTTAAAATTATATCCAGATGGATATGGATGGATATGGATAATTATTTTTATCCAATGGATATCCGTTTAACCCAACACAAGTTTAAAAAATTTTAATTTTATAAAATTAAAAATAAAAAATATAATAAACAAACAATTGTAAAAATATTATATTAACTAGTGAAAAATTTAAATTCCTCTTATATTAAAAACTAAAATTTTTAAAATTATCCTTTAATTTTTTAACTTATTTAATATTATTAATAATTATTATTTTATTTATTAATTTAATATTATAAATAGACTTCCACCGGAAAGTCGCCGGACCACCATCGGACCTCGCCGGACTACCGCGGACCTCGCCGGAAGTTCGTCGGACTACCGCCGGACCTCGCCGGAAGTTAGCCGGGCCAATGCCGGACCTCGCCGGACCTCGCCGGACCTTGTCGGAAGTTCGCCGGACCACAGCCGGACCGCCATTTTTATTTTATTTTTTATATATATATATATAAATAATTTAATAACCAAATTTAATAATAAAATTTTAACTATTTTATATTTTATTTTTATATAATAAAAATAAAATATCCATGGATCTCCATAATTTTATGGATAAAATCCATATCCATATCCAATATTAAATACTGAATATGAATATGGATATATCTATTATGGATAATTATGGATTTGTGTTTGGATGGATATTATCCATCCATAATTGGATATTTGCCATCCCTAATCAGGAATAGACCTCATGTCATCGAGATAGAGAGTAAAAGTGACACCGGGAGGGAGATCTGGAGCACGTCAGAGTTAATCGCAACTCATATGCTCATAACTTGGAGAAACATTTTCACAAACACAGGAGTGATCATTTTCAAACTCTTCCGAATAAACAAGAAAAAAATCAAAGCAATTTGTTGAATCCAAACCAATCACCAAGACCAATTTGGAACCCCCAAGACCCATTCTATGAAACTTGATCTTTGTTCTGGAATTAATCACTAAACTAAGTTTTGACAAAGAAACAAGAATAACCACTGGAAATCAACCACACAATCAAAGAAAATTAGATCACACACTTTGCACCAAGGATTATAGTGGTTCGGCCAATTTCTTACCTACATCCATTGTGGAAAACAAAGCAACCCTTTCACTGATTTCAGAGAACAAGTTACAAATCTGGAGAAAACATGTAAAATGAACAGATACCCTTAACAACAGATCTTATGGCCTTTTATACTCCACTCTGACCAATCCGAAAGAACCCCAAGAAACCAGTTCACGCTCCTGGGTTTCCAGCCAAGAGGACCTCCAGCTGCTTCCCGCGTGAGCTAACGGTAAAAACTACTTCTTGAATTAGCTTTGGGACACTTGTCAAACATTCATGCAAACTCTTGATTAAAACTTAGTCTAGTGATTAATTCCAGAACAAAGATCAAGTTTCATAGAGTGGGTCCTGGGGGTTCCAAATTGGTCTTGGTGATTGGTTTGGATTCAACAAATTGGTATCAGAGCTTATTCAATAAGACTGTTGAATCCAAACCAATCACCAAGACCAATTTGGAACCCCCAAGACCCACTCTATGAAACTTGATCTTTGTTCTGGAATTAATCACTAAACTAAATTTTGACAAGAAATAAGAATAACCACTGAAAATCAACCACACAATCAAAGAAAATCATATCACACACTTTGCACCAAGGATTATAGTGGTTCAGCCAATTTCTTACCTACATCCATTGTGGAAAACGAAGCAACCCTTTCACTGATTTCAGAGAACAAGTTACAAATCTGGAGAAAACATGTAAAATGAACAGATACCCTTAACAACAGATCCTATGACCTTTTATACTCCACTCTGACCAATCCGAAAGAACCCCAAGAAACCAGTTCACGCTCTTGGGTTTCCAGCCAAGAGGACCTCCAGCTGCTTCCCGCGTGAGCTAACGGTAAAAACCACTTCTTGAATTAGCTTTGGGACACTTGTCAAACATTCATGAAAACTTTTGATTAAAACTTAGTTTAGTGATTAATTCCAGAACAAAGATCAAGTTTCATAGAGTGGGTCTTGGGGGTTCCAAATTGGTCTTGGTGATTGGTTTGGATTCAACAAATTGGTAACAGAGCTTATTCAATAAGACTGTTGAATCCAAACCAATCACCAAGACCAATTTGGAACCCCCAAGACTCACTCTATGAAACCTGATCTTTGTTCTGGAATTAATCACTAAACTAAATTTTGACAAGAAATAAGAATAACCACTGGAAATCAACCACACAATCAAAGAAAATCAGATTACACACTTTGCACCAAGGATTATAGTGGTTCGGCCAATTTCTTACCTACATCCACTGTGGAAAACGAAGCAACCCTTTCACTGATTTTAGAGAACAAGTTACAAATCTGGAGAAAACATGTAAAATGAACAGATACCCTTAACAACAGATCTTATGGCCTTTTATACTCCACTCTGACCAATCCGAAAGAACCCCAAGAAACCAGTTCACGCTCCTGGGTTTCCAGCCAAGAGGACCTCCAGCTGCTTCCCGCGTGAGCTAACGGTAAAAACCACTTCTTGAATTAGCTTTGGGACACTTGTCAAACATTCATGCAAACTCTTGATTAAAACTTAGTTTAGTGATTAATTCCAGAACAAAGATCAAGTTTCATAGAGTGGGTCCTGGGGGTTCCAAATTGGTCTTAGTGATTGGTTTGGATTCAACAAATTGGTATTAGAGCTTATTCAATAAGACTGTTGAATCCAAACTAATCACCAAGACCAATTTGGAACCCCCAAGACCCACTCTATGAAACTTGATCTTTGTTCTGGAATTAATCACTAAACTAAATTTTGACAAGAAACAAGAATAACCACTGGAAATCAACCACACAATCAAAGAAAATTAGATCACACACTTTGCACCAAGGATTATAGTGGTTCGACCAATTTCTTACCTACATCCACTGTGGAAAATGAAGCAACCCTTTCACTGATTTCAGAGAACAAGTTACAAATCTGGAGAAAACATGTAAAATGAACAGATACCCTTAACAACAGATCCTATGGCCTTTTATACTCCACTATGACCAATTCGAAAGAACCCCAAGAAACTAGCTCACGCTTCTGGGTTTCCAGCCAAGAGGACCTCCAGCTGCTTCCCGCGTGAGCTAACGGTAAAAACCACTTCATGAATTAGCTTTGGGACACTTGTCAAATATTCATGCAAACTCTTGATTAAAACGCAGAGATGGTTGCCGTTTGAGTTAGTGAAACATATGACACATCACGTGCATTACTAACGAATCCAGCCGACATATCGTTTGTATCAAACAGCTGTTCTGAACTCCAATGCTTGACATGTCGTTTATCCTTGCTGACAATACAGACGACGTGTCATACATATTCCTGAGATCAGATTTGAGCTTAATGATTCCAACAAAAATAATAAGACAATAGAAACAAATAATTGTTCAACCATAGCCCATATATATAATGGTGAACGGCGTCACAAATTGCCCAAAAAGGAAACGGAAACCGACTTTGAAAAGGTTCCAAATGCCTAAAAAGTTGATATGGAAAATCAAGCTACACCAGTTAAAATTCAAGAAGTAATGGCCTAATAATGTCTAAACAGTAAGATTTAGATCCTCTTTTAATTTGATCACTATTTGAGCTCCTGAAGATCTATCGACACGTGGCATTATTAATCTTAATGGTCATGATTTGTTTCCAATTAATTTTTATTTAACTACCCATAAAACACCTTTTTTATCCTGCCCTTTCCAACACCCGGTGAAACCTTCTTTCTATCTCAAAATTAAAGCTTCGCACCGAATGAGACCTTCTCTCTCACTCAAAAGTCAAAATTAAAGCTTCGTCGAATTCAGAAAAGAAATCTAAATCTTCAGAAAACGGAAAACATCCTTGTGCTAGAAGCTTCAAAAATGGTAGAAAGCTGAAATTCTGTTAACTTGTTGAGCTTGTTAGCATTCTTGTGCTAGAAGTTTGAATATTTTCTTATAAGAAACCTATTGTTATTTGTTGAGATGTTGTTGCTGTTATTATTATTATTATTTTTTATAGATTTTTCACCGTTGTTTTTATTTTATTATTATTATTATTATTTTATAGATTTGTCGAGATG
Source organism: Citrus australasica (assembly GCA_029618585.1). Taxonomy (NCBI): domain Eukaryota; kingdom Viridiplantae; phylum Streptophyta; class Magnoliopsida; order Sapindales; family Rutaceae; genus Citrus; species Citrus australasica. The sequence goes on along the minus strand of JARCIV010000002.1, from coordinate 6,695,105 downwards.
CTGTTGCTATGGTGAGTAAACAGAAAGGGGGAACAGTCCAGTTCTTTTCCAAAATAAGTTTACAATTTTTTTATGCCCACCACTGTTTGATAAAGTGTAGTATTATCTGTTTTATGCTAAACATGTTGGAAGTAATTTTTTTTTCCAAAAATATTTCACCTATTGAATCTTTTATATTCTTGTGCAACATGGCCAAAATGAGATGATGTACAAATAAAAGAAATGAATTCCTGCGATATTGATCTTGCTATCAACATTTGAAATTCATGGGAGAATTTTACTAGTAGAAGGATCTATGCCGTGTGCACCACTACTTGATAAGAACAACTACTCTTGTTGGAAGGCGATGAAGAGTGCTTTCATAAAGTCAATTGGAACCGAAGATGCTGCAGGACTCAAAACTGTGAAATCTTTAAAAACATGGAATACAGAAGAAATCACCGTGGCTAGCCATAATTTCAAAGCTCTAAATGCAATTTGCAACGGTATAGATGAAAGCCAGGTCCGATTGATCTCGAAATGTGACTCTACAAAAGATATTTGGGAAATTCTTCAAATTACTCATGAAAGAAACTGAATTGGTGAAACGCTCGAAACTCAATTTCTTGCTACTAAGTTCGAAGATTTGAGAATGCGTGGTGCAGAAATTTCTTTCGCAAAAATTTTGGGTTTGCTATATTCTGGCCTTTTGGAGAATAACTTACCTAGAGCGTAGATTACTTGTTGTGGACTATAGTTGAGTTTCTTCATTATCAAATATGGTTTGCCTTTGCTTAAGGTGAAAATAACTTTCATTTTGTGAGAAAAATGCTATCTTTTTTTAATAAAAATTATTCTATATGCAAATAGCTTTCATTTTGTTGCTTATGACATTCTCTTATTCATATTACGTTATTAGCATGAACAAGTCTAAGCATTCATCATTAAAATATCAAACAAGAGAAACGCTTATGCATTAATATATATAAAGCTCTTGATCAGAAAGGCAAAAGCACAAAAATATAAAAACCAACAATTTGTAAAATCAATCTAAATTAACAGAATGTACATTAACATTGGTGTCTAGAAACTAACTAAATATTAAAAGGCAAAAACTAAACTAAACTAAAATTAATAGCATTTTGTTACATTTAAATTTGTGCTACTGGAAGCTTGAGAACCTTGAAATCCATTTGAGAATCCTGTGCTATTTAGTTGGAGGAAAGCCCGAAATTTTGTTTGTTGAAGTAAATTATGAAAAACTTGCCTGCCGAACTTGAGTCATTAATTGTTTTTTATTGCGTCCAATTGATTCAATGTGATTGCGTCTCATGACTCAAGCCGAGCGGAAAATCTTGATTAAGGGGCTTAAGTTTAGCAAAGATTTATCAGTTAATCACTTGCTCTTTGCAGATGACAGCTTGATTTTCGCAAGAGCCACAATTGAAGACTGCTCAAATTTGAAGACTATTTTTTATTGTTATGCTGCCGCATCGGGACAGATCTTCAACTATGAGAAATCCTCGATCTTCTTCAGCGGAAACGCACAACCAGCACACATAGAGTTAATCAAAAATCTATTCCAACTCCAGGTGGTATCAAAGCATGAAAGGTACTTAGGACTACCTTCTATGGTGGGAAGGAAGAAGCTAAGTTTTTTCAACAATATCAAGCTTAGAGTCCTAAATAAAATATCAAATTGGCAATCGAAGATGTTCTCAAGAGGCGGAAAAGAGGTGCTAATCAAAGCTGTAGCTCAGGCAATTCCCGCTTATGCCATGAGCGTATTCAGGCTGCCAATGGGGCTGTGCAAAGATATCCAGAAAGCTATTGCAAGATTCTGGTGGAATTCAAAGCAAAACCAGAGGTCTATTCATTGGGTTAAATGGGAGAATATCTGTCAAGCAAAGTGTAGAGGAGGAGTTGGTTTCAGGGAACTGACATGCTTCAACCAAGCACTGCTGGCCAAACAGGGGTGGAGAGTAATTCAAAACCCCGATTCTTTCATGGCAGAGGTGCTAAAGGTTTGGTACTATAAAGATTCTGATTTCCTTAAGGCCAAAACGGGTTCAAATCCATCATTCATATGGAGAAGCATATTATGGGGAAGGCAAATTATTAATAAGGGCTTGAGATGGCGAATTGGAGATGGAAAGTCGGCCAAAATCTACCAGAGTTGCTGGATACCAAGACCTTCAACATTTAAACCCTTCTCTCCCCCTAAGCTACCCCTGGATTCAACAGTGTCAGAGCTAATAGATGCCGATAATACTTGGAAGGAGCTGCTGATTCAACAGAATTTTATGGAGGAAGATGCTCAACAAATACTAAGAATCCCGCTGCCAAGAACTCCCAGCCCCGATGAGCCATTATGGCATTTTGACAAAAGAGGGGATTACATGGTCAAAAGCGGCTACCAAGTGGCTTTAAACCAGAAATTTCCAGACCAGCCAACCAGCTCAAACAATCCAAGCAAAAAACAAGTCCCATGGAGCTTAATATGGGCTGCAGAGTTATCAGCAAAAGTGAAGATCTTCATGTGGAGAGCTGCTAGAAACATGCTGCCAACTGCAGTTAATCTATGGAAAAGAAGAGTGTTGCACAGCCCCTGGTGCCAGAGATTAGGAAAACTGAGGAGACAACTTTTCATGCCATTTTTTATTGTAAAAAAGCTCAAAAGATTTGGAGGCTCACAGAGATCGGAGAAGAAATAAAGCAGGCGAGAAGCAAAGATGTGCTAAGCATGATTTTAGAAATGGCAAACAAGAAAGGCAAACCTGAGCTGGAAGTGATATTTGCTTTATGTTGGGTGGTCTGGCACTCAAGGAATCTTCTTTTAAGTAACAAAACGGAAGATTCCCAAATATCAGTGGCAAGGGCAGAAGCTGTGGTTCAATCTTTCAAAAAAATCAGGCAACCACAAGTGCAATCAACTTTAGAGAGAAAAGTCAGGAGATGTCAGCACTGGAGGCCACCACCGCCAGGGTGGTTTAAAGTTAATGTGGATGCTGCAGTGAGGGAAGAGCAAGGCAAGGAGGGTTTAGGGGTGATAATCAGAAATTCAGACAGCAAGTGTGTAGCAGTTGCCATGAAGCCATCAAAGTTCCACGGAAATGTAGCTTTTGTTGAAGCTGAAGCTATAAATTTTGGGGTAGAGACCGCAGAAAACGCAGGATGTATTCCTCTGATTATTGAATCAGATTCTCAAGAAGCTGTGGACCTAGTGCTAAGCAAGACAGGTACAAGGACAGAGATATTTTGGATAATCTCTGATATACAAGCTAAGCTCCAAAGTTTGCAGCAAATGAAAATCCAACATAGCTCAAGAAACTGCAACGGCATAGCTCATCTAGCCAAAAAAGCTCTGGAACAAGAGAATTCTGTCTCATGGCTGGATGATATTCCAGACAATTTTTTGGTTTTAATGAATGAAAAATTCAGTTTCATAAAAAAAAAAAAAAAAACTTGAAAAGCCTTTTAAAGTTTAAACATAGCCAATATAAGATCATTCCAATTCTGGGTCTAAGGCCTTTCCGTTTTATATCAGCTTTCTTATCATCTGCTCGTAAAATAATTCTTCCATGTCATATCTTGTTTATAACATGTATGCTCCAGTACACAGTATTTACCATAAGTCCATAATGTCTTATCTTTTAAAGTAAATAGCATGTTATTTTAATTAGATTCTTTTGAACATACACACACAAACACAATCCAAAAATAAATAAATAAATAAAAAAGAAAGAGAGATCGTAGCGCGGGTGAAACATAAATGAAAATTGTGCTTGCTAAAGAGATCTTTCAGTTCCAAGTACAGCCCCCAAGGCGAAATTATGAACAGAACTGCGGTAAAACATAATGCTCCATTTCAATACAGTCAAATTAACTAAAGATAAAAAATCACACAACTATAATTTACCCCCGGTGGGCAAATGTGGCTCGTTTAAACAGAGTATATAATGAGACAGCTATCAAGTGATGAGTGGGATTGCGGGGCTTCGGACCTCTCTTTCTTTCATCACAAAAACTTCAATCTCATTCAGTTCCTGTGAGCGTTATAAACCGCTACAAGTGCCACCTGATCTTACATGCCATGAATGTAATTAGGTTGGTCTTTTCCCAAAAGTAATGCCAATTCCCGAGGGTCAAAGAACTGCACCTGATCACAGTTAAAGAATTCTCTGCGGTTTCAAGAAAGTTCATGTCCTTTCCCAGGAAAGAGTTCCACTTCATTCGAAATTCTGCAAAAAGGGAATTTGTTAGCAGTGATATATATAGTATTCAACGAACAATTGGCAGCACAACGAAAAGCGACTTTCCAAGTAGAGAAGGGCAAAACTTAGTTGAATTTATATATTGTTCAAAATGACTAAAGAAACTGCTTCCACAGCATTACAATTATTTTTCATCCCAACATAGATCATTTATCTTTTAATCCTAAATCCTGTCAACAGCAGTGAAACAGAACAACAAAAACTTAAGATCGTTATAGCGACATCCTCTATGCCCTACAAGCATTGCGGAATTATCTAGCTAAAAATAACACTAGTCAGTCTTCAGATAACTGTAATTGCAACAACCAGCCTGCAAGTAGTACACACCCCCCTACACCAACTTTTAACATGAGAAAAGCACTTGATATGATTAGAGATGGCAATTTAACCCGGACCCGGCCCGGACCCGGACGAACCCGGATAATCCGGTCCGGGTTGAACCCGTACCGGATTAAAAATAAATCCGGATCCGGATGTAATTTTGTCAACCCGGATGTTTCCGGGTCCGGGTCCGGGTTCTCATAAACCCGCATATGCGGAACCCGGACCCGGATTTTTTTATTTTAATATTAAATTTAAATTATTTTTTTAATATAAAAAAGGAATATAAAGTCAATGCCCTAGACCCTAGTCTTCACAGCCGCCCACTTCTCTTCTCTTCTCTTCTCTTCTCTTCTCTTCTCTTCATCTCATCAAATCATCATTTTCGTCTCTGTTCAGTGCTTCACTTCTTCACTTCTTCACTTCATCAAATCATCATTTTCGTCTCTGTTCAGTGCTTCACTTCTTCACTTCTTCACTTCTTCACTTCTTCACTTCTTCACTTCTTCACTTCATCAAATCATCATCATTATTTGTCATCACTTCGCAACGCTGTGTTCCAGCACATCATCATCATCAGCCTCTGTTTGGCAGCCATTTGTCCATCACGATCTTGATTTTGGCTGCCGTTCATCCGCTTTTTGTGAATAACGCTCGCAGCTGTGACGTATTCATCATCATCATATCATCAACAGCCGCTGTTCGTTGCTTTACCAGACGCCGATTGTTGAAGTTTATGAACTAAATCCCCGAATCGCGGCTGTGACATGAATTGGAGATATGGATTTGTATTTTGTAAATGTTATATCATAGATCTATGGTTTATTGCTTTGAAATTTAAAATCTGTAAATTTAAAATGGTTTATTGATTTGTATTTGATTTGGGTATGGATCTGTAAATTTGTGACGTGAGTTTGATTTTTTTTTTATTTGAATGTAATCCGGGTTGAAAACCCGCAATCCGGAAACCCGGATTATTCCGGGTTTAACCCGTACCGGACCCGGTGTCATAAAACCGGGTTTAAATCCGGGTCCGGTACAACATTTTTAGTGTCCGGGTCCGGAACCGGGAAGGCCAAACCCGGACCCGGACCCGGTTTTTGCCATCCCTAGATATGATGGTCTGAAATAATAAGAACAGCTTAGTTTGTGTTGTCTATACCACAGCTCTACCTTTTTTTTTTCAGTTTTTACCAATAAAAATGGAGCCTGCAAACATTAAAAAGCATGGGGTGAAATAGGAAAACATAGAAATAAGCAGATCTACTGGATAAAGATTGCCGCAAAATCCAACCCATATGAGAGATTTGAGTATGAAACATTACACAATATTCATTTAACCGTCCCCGGAATTTATGATGACCCAGTAGGAATCTAAGACCCAACCACACAATTGCTTTAAGAGTACACTTGGCTCACTGTATTGCATTACACTGTATTAGTTGTATTGCATTATGGGTGTGTTTGGCACACCACATTACATGGGATTGCATTAAATAAACCCAAGAACGGTCGGGTTTGTGTGATATGACACTGTTCACATTAGCTTTTCTTTTATTTATTTATTTAATGAAAATAATAAAAAATAAATTGAAATATACAATATTAAATAAAATTAAAAACTCAAATGTGCGGTCGATGGCTACCACTTAACATTGTGTTTTGCACTAAAACTTGGTACCATCAGAATTCTTATTATCAAGACTATGCAATGGTATTACTAGCTTCCCTTTGCTGCAAACATACAGTAAAAAATTCGGAAAAAAAAATTGACTATAGATCTATGGCAAACAAAATTCCTTTAACGGTAATAGTTGCACCATTGCGTAGCCCCAACAATAAGGATTCTAATGGGGCCAAAATATAGTTCAAATGACACTAAAATACACCATGCAGCGGCCTGCAGCGGCTTGTGATGGCCAGCGGTGAATATTGCCTATTTTAATTATAAAAATTTAAATTATTAATTGAATATAAAAAATAATAAAATATAATGAATCTTAAAAGCATTAATTTAATATAAATATTAAAAGAAAAATATTCTTTTATATAATATAGTCCATACTACACTAAAGATAGTATTGTATTACAACCTAATACAATATAATGCAACGTAGCCTAATGCAATACAACAAACGCACCCTATGGTGTATTGCATAGTGTGCATTGCATTAAATTGTAACGTAATACTATGTTCAATGTAGTATAGATTGTATTACACAAAATAATATTTATATCAATGTTAATATTAATAAATTATTTATTAATATTATTAATGTTAATATAATTTAAATTTATTAATATTTAGAGTTTTATTATTAATTTTTGAAGTATTAAATAATTATTTTTGTATATTAATTTTCATTTATTTTATTTATTAATGTGAATATAATTGTTAAGTTTAAAATTATTTTTAAATTTAGTATTTTAGTAAAATAATAAATGAATAAATAAAAGTTAAATTATTAAAAAAAAAAAATTATATGATTATATTTAAAATATGAACAGTGTTTTAATACAATATACCCTAAACAGTAAACCCTACCCCCATGAATTTATTTTATACACCTTTCATTGTATTAATCACCTTTTTAATGCGGTGCAATGCAACAAGAAATAAAAGCCAAGCATAGGTGAACATAAGAACATTGTTTTAATGCAATGCAATATAGTGTAAGACAAGCTACCAAACGCACCCTAGGAGCCTTCAGAACCTTACGAAGTGTTGAGGCAAAGGTATTCTCAGTTTATTTTGGACCATTCTATTAAAAACATTCTTCAAACAGAACGGATCACAGAATTTCATCATCAGAAGCAATATCTGAATCATCATCATGATTTCCCACTAAATAGACCTATATATAAAACTCTCATTTTCATTCAATTGATGGCTATCATTTTTTAAGAAACTTATTCTGAAAATTTGACATGCCAGACACTAGAAGACACAAGTACAATTTCAACCGCCATGTCAAATACCCATGCAGACATTGGTAGGATACACCTTCACATCTTCCATGAACATCGCAATATATTGGATATGTACTAAAAGAATTTTAATCAAGGGAGATTTACATACCGGAAACTTAACAAAGAAAGTTACGCATCAATAAACAAACACAGGATCACGGTTTTGTAAAATCTGCGTAACATATATAAATACACCATATAAACCCAACACCTAGATTTTGGGAGTTATTGTCCAGGTCCAAGTTTATTCGAACCAACATCACAATTCAAACACAATCTTTAGTGGCTCAATCAAGATCAAAGACAACTCATCATTCAGGCCCCACTTTCAGATTTCAAAAACTCCACAATTAGATAGCAGACTGAGCATAGAATCCCAAAATCAGATTTCCAATTACTATATAAGCCAATGGCAACAGTCAAGCATTGAAGGAAGACTTACATACTAAAAGAAAGAAAAAATTAACCACATTGAATGGTATAGAATTTCCAATACACAGCAGATTAATTTAATAAATTTTCTTATTATGGGATATTGAGAAGGATGAATGATAATTGGGCACCTAAGTTAACGAGAATAAACCCAAAGAGGATTCATCAAAATGCAACGGAGATATACGAATAAACTAATTAGCTGAATATCATGATTCCAGTAGAAAGACAGGATGATGCGCAGATATAAGATACCAACGGATATTCATAGGAGATGGTAACCACCAAAGACATATAATCAATCACACAACAAGGAAACAAGGATTGAAATTTCAGAAGCGTGAATATTAGCTATATAATCACATGAAAAAATGGAAACTGATATAATTTAATATCTGAAACTAAAACAATAAGCTGAAAAAAGAATCAATGAAAATAAGATTGAGCAAGAACCATACCATGATCCACTAGAACTGGGGCGATTCCCACTTGACCTGGGTCGACTCATCAAACCATGATCCGGCTCACCACCTCCCCTTAATCTCTCATAACCACCAGATTTGGGACGCCCATCTTCTCCATACCGACCCGGAGATCCAAAATGCTTTTGACCCGACTCTCTGGTTCGAATAGCATCCGGTCCAGGCCTCTCCTCTTTTGCCACAAAACCCGGCCTCAGATGGGGCGGCACGAACTTCCCCGGTTTAGGCGATCCAGCAACAACTGAACCAACTTCCTTCTCCCTATCCTGCTGCCCCACAACAGGGGAGAAAGACTCCGAACCGTATCCAGTTCGACCGAGCGGACGCAGAGAAATCTGATCCGAACCCGGTTCGGTCCGGTTCAGATCTGGGGTTTGCTTTTGAGGTTGCTGGGCCTGCGCAGACGACGAAGAGGACGAAGCAGGTGGCGGAGACAACGGCGGAGTGATGGAAATCGGTTTGGGAGTTGGTTTGGTCAGAACCAGCATACGGCCGTGGGTACGAGCCGCGTGCAAGTGACTATTGGGAGAAGCGACAGAGGAATACAAATAGGAGGCATGATTTGTAGGGGTCCCGGCGTTGCTAGCTGCGGTTCCGGAGGCTGGGAGGTTCTTTTCAAGTACGTGGTTGAAATTAATGGACGTGTATTTGTTAGTCCTTGCCATCCACCACCGCCACAAATGCTTCGTTTCGTGAGATTTGGAAACTGAACCGAGAGAGAGAATTTAAGCTTTTGGTTTTGTTATAAAAATTAATTTTTCGTTTCTGTGGGCGGTTTTGATGAAATAGCGGTGGCCGGTGTGCGGGGAAAGAAAGAATAATCATTTGTTTAGTTTCAGAATTAATTAAAAAAAAAAGTAATAATGGATGGTGGGGTCTGGTCCAGGTGCCGACGTGGAGAGATCTTATCGGAGAGATTTTGTGATGAGTTTTAAGCAGTCCACAGGTGCTTCCTTTGCTTGCTTTTATTCGTGAATCCTAGAAGTTTTAGATCTTCTCTTCGTGCAACTGTGCAAGGTTCCGTATTTTAGGGTTTTTATATGGGTCGATTTTATTGAAACCGTTATAAGGTTATAAAGGGTAACACTATTTTATAATTACGCGATTAAAATTATAATATATTTTTTATTATTTATTATTGTGATTAAAATTATAATATATTTTTTATTATTTATCATTTTATATGTATGGTTATAATTTGTGTTTTATTTTAAAATAATTCTAAGGTAGTCATGACTTTTTTATATTCATATAGATACATTAAATATTAATTTTAACCAAATGAACACTTATGTAATAGCTCATATTCTAAAATTTTAAAATATATTAGAAGTAATATAAACAATTCGAATCAAAATAATTAGGGATAATGGCTCGCTTTGAGACAAGTTAAATATGACATATGTAATTAAAATTGATATAAATACATATTTATTAGAATATTGTTTATTTATCAGATAGTTGATATAATATCTCAATGCCATATGGGCTGATATGACGATGCGCACTTGACTATCCCTTTATTCAATATATTCCTAAATGATTTTGGGAGGCTTCGTAAACCATATTGAAGTTTTGTGTTATGAGATTACTTACCACAACATTTCGCCTACTTATTCTCCAATGCAGAATTTGTATTTTAGTTAAATAAAAGATTCATGTAAGGGAATCTAACGACCATTTAAAAGATTTCATATTTTAACTAAAATGTTATATTTTACATTAGAAATCAAGTAAGCAATTCCTTTATTGTAAAATATGTAAATTTCATATTATCTCCTCATAAATTGTTCATCTCCAAATCATTCTCTTACTCAGTGAGATGATTTAGAAATAATCAATTCAAAGGGGTAATTCAAAATTAATTCTAGTAAAATTAGTGGTGTTGGTGCGAGTGTACATGTATATGTATATGTATATGTATATGTATATGCATATGTGTGTATTTCATTTATTTGATAAATTAAAATATAGATATCTATACTTCTAAAGAGGGGATATATTCAAATGTATGTCCTTGTTAAAGGTGTTGGATAAGGTTTAAGATAATTGAATTAATCAACCTATGGAAGAATAGGGGATGGTTATTTAAATGTACTAATTTTTGTAATGCTGCCCCGGCAGTTCCTTAGTGGTTCTGCGGAAATTGACAATCTTGCTATTTATTCACTGGGCCTTACAGGTTTTATTGTTTATTGGGCTGACTAACTGGTCCTTACTTGACTTACCCGAAACAAGATTCGAGGCTGAAAGTTGTACAAAGAAATCCAACTGTGAGGCAAACTGGCAAAGGTGAATGAATTATGAATCCATTGGTTTTATTTATTAAATATTTAACAGTCCTCAAAACTCAAATGTAATGTACTAATGTTGCTAAAAAATATTTTTCCTCAGACAACTTGGTTTTGTTTTGGTCTTTTAATTTAGGATATTATTTCTATGGGCGAAAGGAAAAGGTGTGTCAATCAAGGGGAAGGAGTAAACTATAATGTGAAGAGCAGCAAAAACAACTTAGTGATTAAAGGAACTTTTCTTGTGTAGCTGTTTTAATTTGGTCGACCAAAATGGCTATTGGATCTTATTATTGGTGGGCGTTTAGTTCGGGTTAACCTATAAAATTCAAATGGTAGGGATGGCAATGTAGGTCAGAATTCGTTTATTCAATTCGATTCGATGCAAATTAAATTTGTTTATAATTGAAAAAATTAATTCGTTTAATAAATGGGTGAATTCGATTTGATTCACTAAGGGTTTGAAGATATTGATTCATTTCTTCATTTAGGATTCGTTTAATAAACGGGTCATAAACGAATCGAATATAGGTTGATTCGTTTAAATTTTGTTTATTATTCGTTTAATTAAATTATTTTTTGTCCTTAAATTTTTTTGAAATTTTTTAAAATTTGAAGGTTAATATTGTAATTTGGATGATTGTATATTTAATCCTAAAATATGGTTTGGGTTATTTGTATTTTTTTTGTAGGATATTAAATTTGGGGCTTTTTTATATTTTATTTTACTTAATTTTGTTTATTAATCATATTTTTCTAAACGAATCCTAATCCCATTTGATTTATTATGAATTTGTAATAGGATAAACGAATAATAAACGAATATAGATTCGATTCAATTCGTTTATTAATTTTACTAAACAAATTAAATGAATCGAACCGGATATTCGTTTAATAAATTAATCGAATCTGAATCTTGAGATTTTAATTCATTTAATAATGAATCGAATCCAAATCAATATAATTTTGACCCAATTCATTTACGATTCGATTTGAATTCGATTCGTTTTGCCACCTCTACCAAATGGGTTGAAAATTACCATTTGATTGATCATAATTTCAGTATATATATATATATATGTAGCCTAACCCCAACCAACAATGGCGCAGTCAACCCTCCCCCCCCCCCCCCCCTCCTTTTACTGCACTGCTCACTCATCTCACAATCACGGCTCACTTACTCCCACAATCACAAACTCACTGATGTCACTGAGTTTGCGTTTTCAAGTTTTCAACCTAATGGGGTTGTAATCCAAATCAAAGCTCGAACAATTGGAACTGAAATCCAATTTATCCACTTTTACTTATTACTACTTAGAAGTTTTCTAAAACTCTATCTATTAAATCTCATATAGCGTTGTTTAAATATATGCTCCAATATTATTGAAAAGCCTTGAATTTATTCATGGGCTGAGCCACTTATCTGATATCTGAAGATAATATTGCTTACATAGCTCAAAGAAAAGGAAGATATTTAAATAAGATAGAACAAAACACATTTTACTGAATTTTTTCTATGTCCTCGAGCTCCAACAAAATAAAAAGATTTATAAAAAACATATACATATGTTGCATAAAAAATTTTATAAATATGTTTTTTTTTTAAATTTTACCTACATCAACATTTGAGAAGATGGTATAAGGTATCGCCATGCGTCGTATTAACTAACTATCGAATTGACTATTAAGTGGAAAGCTTACGAGGAGGAGAGCAATCTTATGAAAAAAAAGGACTTCTGCAGTGAAATTAGACGCATGTACACTATACTTTTTTTCCATTAAATTTGTACTGACAAAAGTTTTTTACAAGAAAATTTCGAAGCACATCCAGCGCTACTGTATGATTCATTATATTGTATTGCTTTTGCTTGGGATTTTTTCCGCTCTAAATGCGTCATGAATGCAAATCACATGCTTCATATATTTGCCACTTAGCATACATTTTTGGCATGATTTGATTGACCCAGTGTAGGTATAAATGAGGCCTGTTAGTTTTGTTATAGCTTGTTTTCGACAGTTGAAATTTCCATTTACGTTTTCTTTGATTGCACAGCTAGCCCCGGCCTTTATATTATCGATATTATTAACTTATAAATACCACCTCTCAGTATTATAAGAATTGTCAAATATCTTAAAAGCCTATCCCTATTTTTCATTTTGAAAGAAAGTTCCCAATATCCAATGGTTGTTTAATTTTCAATCCCTTTGAGTTTTGAGCCCCACTAAACAAGTTGGCTGGGTCCATCTCTGAGTGTTGTATGCCTATATGCAAGCTACCCGGAAGAATTTAGCTAGAAGCCTTTCAAATTAGCCTGACAAGTATAAAATTAACGAAGATGAATTACTGAGGCATATTCCCAAGACTTTGCAGCCGTTCATATATAGGAATTAGAATGTAAGTACGTGATTATTATAAACCATGGTAAATTTGATTTGCTTAAATTTAAAATGGGGCGGAATATGAGAATGCACGCGAGGTTGGTTCCAAATTGTCACTAATAACAATTTCTTAATTCTATACAAGCAAAGGGTTGTTAGCACTGACCATTTTTCTTCTGTATCCAATGGAATATGACAGGCCAGCATACTAACCTTATCCGGCCGTTAATTAGTCTTCTTCATCGTGACAACAAGAAATTTAGCTCCGCCGTTGATGTGCTTGTCTCATATTTCCAGAAATAACAGCTATGAATGCGGTAAGGGACACTTCAACAGTTAACACCTTATCAAGCTAATAATGAATATTCAATACGATTGTTTTAAGTCACTAATTAATTAATTACTGTTTAGTCTTTCTTTTTTTTTGGGTCACTTGCTATGTATAATGTCAATTGTTATGCTAGCTGTGGTCTCAAAAGTTGTTCATTTGTTCCAATTAGATGTTAAAATTAAAGTAACTTGTTGAAGTATTAATTGACCAATTAAAGTAATTCTTCTAAACTAATTAGATGGTAATTAAATTTTTTGTTTATTGTATTGGGGGGAGGTTGTAAATCGACAATGGGACCAATAAAAACATTATCCATAAACACAATTATAATATATACACTCTTTTATAATATATTCCTGCACATCAATCATTGCTTGTAAACATGCTGAGCAGTTGCTGGTGGCATCGTATTCCCACATGCCCTGCTAATGCCAGGCTGCCAAATTGAGGATATACGCTTGTATTCTTTCTGTTTGTCACCAGAAACTGAATTTAAATAATCAGAGATGAGTGGGTTAGCTTTGATCAATCTTAGCTCAAACCTCCCTCTCACATTGCATTGGTTAAATAACTTAATTATTGAAACAATAATATTATTGAGCCTCTCTTATACACCATCTGCTCCAATTGGGGTTGTCTTTGAAGAAATTAGCAGCTAATTCAGAGGTGTTTGAAAATAATGTTTTGATATATAATACCTTTTTTTTTTCACTTGATAATATTATTTGTTTGATGAAAGCATTTCATATATTTTTCTATTGCGAAACAAGGTTTCTTTTTCAATTTATAGATTGAAATTATAGAATCAATAAATAAAAAAGAAAACAATAACAACTTCTAGCGTACTATAAAAATTAATGGCCAATAGATTGGTTAAAATTAATAATGTTGACTTAGTCCAGTTTTTCATTTTTTATTGCCAGATGAGAGAGGCCAGCTAGCTGCCATACGGTCCATCCGATACCCCAATGAAATTAATAAAATAAACCCAACTACCATTAAAATATCAGGCATTTGGCAAAACCACAGAAAGTCTTTAAATTTCATTAATTAATTTCTCAAGTGAGCTCATATATATTGGCTATATGCATGAATTACACAGAGGCTATTCTCCCAATTGAACCTTTTGTTTTTTTTCAATCTTAATATAAAATAAACATACCAATTTTTAAGTTGTTTTTCTTGATTCAAGTTTCTAACTACATTACCATAGCCAGCTCATTCCAACAAAGTCCTACCCCCACATCTTATCCCATAAATCCCCTTAGCTTTCACTGCACATCATCACCACCACCACCACATCAATCAACAATGGCAGCTGCCTCAGCCTCTCACATTCTCTTAACATTAGCCCCCCTCGTCCTCCTCCTTGTCCTTCCCCAAATCCAAGCCCAAGCCCCGGCCCCGGCCCCCGCTGGCCCCGTAAATCTGACGGGAATTCTCGACAAGGATGGCCAATTCACGACATTCATCAAGCTCCTAATCTCCACACAAGTAGCAAACCAAATCCAAAGCCAAATCAACAGCTCCTCCGAAGGCATGACAGTCTTTGCCCCCACCGACAACGCTTTCAACAACCTCGAAAAGGGTCTCCTAAACAACCTCGACAACCAGAAGCAAGTGCAGCTTGTTTTGTACCATGTAACCTCTAAATTCTACAGGCAGAGCGATCTTTTATTAGTCAGCAACCCCGTCAGGACTCTGGCTTCAGGACAAGACGTCTGGGGCCTAAACTTCACCGGACAGGGCAACCAAGTGAATGTGTCATCTGGGGTTGTTGAGACTCCCATTAACAATGTCTTAAGGCAAAATTTTCCACTCGCAGTATACCAAGTGGATAAGGTTTTGCTGCCTGAGGAGCTGTCGTCAGCTAAATCTCCGTCGGCTGCTCCTGCGCCGGAGGGGAAAAAACCAACGGAGGGTTCCAACAAGAAGGTGCCGGCAGCCAGTGAACCTGCTCCTGCCGATGATAATACTGGCGCCGGTGGGAGATTGAATGCAGGATTAGGGTTTGTCGCTGGGCTTGCGTTGCTTTGCATGGGGGTTCTTTCTTAACCATTAAGTGAAGATAGAGTTGCCATTACTTTCTTTTTCTGTTTTTATTCGTTATTTTATTATTTTTCCTTTTTTTTTATTTTTTTAAAGGCATGATGAGCTCTCTCAAGTTACCATATGTGTCTATCAATTCATGTTATTATTTGTATTTCTCTTTTCTATTTCATTTTTGTAAATTAAATAAATAGGCGTATGATACCTTCTTTTCTCGAATAATTAAAAATTTATACAATATTAAATTACAGATCATAACTCAAAACTAAAGTTAAAAATTCCTTATTGAAAAAATACATTCGTAATAAGAAAATTATTTATTATTTTTTTCTTATCATAAAACAATAACGATAGAGTTACAAATAATTTTAAGAAAATTAATTTATACACTCTAATATAATATAAATTTATACAATATTAAATTACAGATCATAACTCAAAACTAAAGTTAAAAATTCCTTATTGAAAAAATACATTCGTAATAAGAAAATTATTTATTATTTTTTTTATCATAAAATAATAACGATAGAGTTACAAATAATTTTAAGAAAATTAATTTATACACTCTAATATAATATAATGTGTAAATTGATATGCTACAGAAAGATTATCTGAAAAATAATAATCATTATCTTTTTTATTACGTGGAGTCACAATAGTTTTATTTTATAGAACCGAAAAATTATTTACAACTAGTGTTATAAAATTATTATATGGATATATCACATAGAATTGAATAGTATGCAGTTGGGCCAATTGCACACGTGTCAAATTATTATTGGGGAAGTGGAGCCCATAAGTCTGATTGATAATTTGACACGTCTCTCTCTCTCTCTATGTACATTTATAGTTACAGATATACATTTTAAGACAAAAATTTGTGCGATTAAGAGAGTGGGTTCGTTGCGTGTCGAACAACTCATACGCCTATCATTCGCATTATACGTGCTTGTGTATATAAAATTGAGGTGTATTTATGATTTTAATTTATTAATAATATATGCCTCTTTTTTTCTATCAACTATCGAAACATTTTCTATTATATTCTTTATAGCTAAAGCTCAACATGCTCATATTGTACTCTAATGATTCCTTGTATCATATATTTAAAGGAGTAAGATTTTTTTTCCTTAGTTTTTTTCTCTCCTTTTTTCTCTTACTTTTTTAAATTTAGTAAAAAAAATTAGCTGAATTGTAAATAAAGTAGAAAAAAAATTGATCGTTAACATCAAAATTTAAAATTC
Source organism: Citrus australasica (assembly GCA_029618585.1). Taxonomy (NCBI): domain Eukaryota; kingdom Viridiplantae; phylum Streptophyta; class Magnoliopsida; order Sapindales; family Rutaceae; genus Citrus; species Citrus australasica. Next base: position 6,678,353 of record JARCIV010000002.1, on the reverse strand, counting down.
AAGATTAACCATTTATTAAATTAAAAAAGATTAGGAGAAGGAAAAAAAAAAATTAAGATGATGATCACTTGTCCATAAACCAATTGGTAAATCAAATTTCGGCGAATTTTCAATTGAATCTAGTATCGTAAGTTGGTTTAAAATTGGGCCAAATAAACATATTCCAAATTGTTGGATCATATTAAAATATTTCTTACAGCTTAGGAGCCGTATTGAAGGTGACAGCCAAAATGATAAGAAAGAAAAGACTCAAATAAAATAATTCAACTTGGTTTGAAACTAAACGTGTTGTTAGAATCGAGCTTGATCAAATCTCACCTTCAGCCCGGCTCTTCAAATATCTGAGTGGTTACCGTGCAAACTAATAAAAATAAAATATCAAACAGAAGAGTAGGCGTTGCTGCGCTCCTCGAAATTCCTCGTAAAATGTCTTTCTTATTAAAATTACCTAACTAACCAAAGACAAATTAATTATTTTTTATTTTCAAAAATAAAATATTCTTTTAACAAAATTTTTACACCCGCCACATTTTATAATTTATATTTTTGTTTTCACATTTAATTAGAAAATATTTTCTCAAAGAAAATTATAAGATTTTTGAGTTATTGCGATACAGATAATATAAAAAGACGAAAATAATTAAAAATTTTAGAATTTGCTTATATTTGCCAATGAAACCTTAAAAGAAGTACCCTTTTTGAAGTAAAATTATGTGGGAAGATGGTTAATTTTTATTTTTTTATATATAATTATGTGTTTTACAAATTAAAACTGGGAGTATTTCGGAAAATAAAATTCAGAAGAGGAGGTATTATAAAGATCGTAGAGGGTTGTTAAAAGCTCCACTCAAAATAGAAAATGTCATTTTTCAAGTATAATATATTGGACCAGTTTTGGGCCTTTTCGGCCCTTTTTCTTGGAAACTGTTCCTGAGCCGAGTGCAGTCTGCTGCTCTCAAGTGAGTGTTAATTAGAAATAATGTAATTTCTTAGAGAAGGATTTCACAAATAATGATAATAATTAGAAATAATTATTTGAAACTCTTCTGCCCTCAAGAAGAGTGCGAATAATTATCACGTCAATCACGACAAGGCTGCAGCTCATTTGAAAAATTTAGTTCAATTATTTCTAATATTTTTACATTTTCAGTTGAGATATGTGGAGGATTGGAGGTGGTGGTGGTGGTGGTGGTGGTGGTGTGCGCTTAATAATTTTCTGGACTATAATGTTGCTTTGCGTTGCAGAAAGTAAGAACGAAGAGGTGCTTTTGCCCTTTGTCCTGGCTCTATGTTACATAACAAAAAAATTTTAATTTCTAGTGAAAGGAAAAAAGGAAACATTTGCCCAACATGTGATATGCTTACAAATCAAGTCAGTTAGGTACAGTAGCTTGTCATAATGGGACAGACAAACATTAACTAACCTCCATGTGATGGAAAGAGTATTTTCTTTTTCCTGATTCCGACCCTTTCACTCAATTCTAATTTTCACTTTTGATGTTTCTGTTTTTTTTTTTTATCTTCTTTAAAATTAATTTGAATGGTGATGATTTCATTATTTGTATTTCAATCTCACACACACCCAACAAGCAGGACAGTTTCGATCCTTCTGTCTTCTGCATAAAGTAAAAAAATATTCACAAAACATAATTATTGGAAAGAAAATATTTAATGCAGAGAAGCATTAGAGAAAGATGAGAGAAATAATAAAATAAAAAATAAAAAAAAATGAATGAGTAGGGAGAAAGAATAAAATTCTCTCGTGAGCTTTTCTCTCCAGCACTGCTATTATTGAAAACAGCTAATAATTACCAAACGGTCAAAAAAGATAAAATTCCCATTGAGGAAAACTATTGAACTCGATCCTCCAATCAACAACAAGAAGGGAAAAAGATTGAACAAGAATAAAATCCATCCCTTGGTAATACAAAATCACATCAATTCCCAGTTCTGAAACTTGAAAGAATAAACCCCGTATCCCTAATCACCCCTAAATAAGGTCAATAAAAAAGAACCTATGTATAATCCAATAATACAACTTGAAAAGATTGTTCAAAATAAGACAAAAAAAGAAGAAGAAGAATGAAGATCCGTCAGAGCCACAAGGCCTTAGCTTCTTTCAAAACGGGAATCAGTTCACCTGTGATATGGGTAGCCATGATTCTGTCCAACCCGCCAAACAACTTCCCCCCAATAAACACAGCTGGGAACTGCACCTTCTGGCGATCACGATCATCGTGACTACCATTATTATTACTATTATTATTATTAACAATCATTTCCAATGCATCCAGAACACTAGCCTCGTCATCCCCTTCATCAACTTCGTAAACACAAGGGTTCGCACCAAGCCCCAAGAGCAGACGCTTCACCACGTGGCTCATGCAGCACCCGCGCTTCGCGAACACGATCACCGCATTCTCGGACACCATGCTGCTGACAACATCGGTGGTATTAATGCTAGGCCCTCTTACGACCCTCTTGCTGCTCGTCGATACCGATGAATGGCTCAGAGGATCAAAGGGTTGCCACGATTTGTAGGGAATAGCTTGCTGCATGGTTATTAATTATCTTGCAGAATAATTTAATTAAAATTTGAAAAAACAAAGAGAAAGATAGAGCGAGAGAGAGAGCGAGAGAGAGATTAAAAGGGTAATTAAGTAGTGAGTGGTACCGAGAATAATGTAGGGGGGAGGAATGATATATAAAGAGAGAGAGAGAGAGAGAGAGGTGATGATGAAAGAGTTGAGCATTTTGAAAGAGTCATGCGTCAACGGCAGTTAGGTAATTGGTTGCGCGTTCGTAATTTCTGGGTGACGTTTAACTTGCGTCGATATATATATATATAATATGTGCTCGTTTTATTAATACTATTGTGTCGCCTCTAGGCTCCTGTCCCAGAGTCGGTGCATAACTTTCTCTCTCTTACGCTATCTTATTATCATGTTGTTATATTATTATATTTGATGTTTGATACACGTATATGGACAATGGTGAATTGAATTGATATTTTTTTATGTTATTGGGTCTTTTCTGATCCAATAGGTGCCAAAGAAACGGCTTAAATTTTCTTCGGAAAGTCTAGAAATGGTTTGATTTGAAGGTGTTGTGCGACGTTTACCAGCAAAAAATAAAAATAAAAAATAAATAAGAAAAGAAAAAAAAAGTATGGCGTCTTAATTAATAGCAGGCATAAGCTGACGCGGTGTATGAAAATTGAAATAAAGAGAAAGATACAAAAATAAAATAAAAAAATTACGAGAAGAAATAGAGATGGGGACACACGGACGAAATGCTAGTCGGGAATTCAAATTCCAATTATCAAATAGTTGTTTGACGTGTGTGGTTGTAATTGTGGGCATTCTACATTCATTCAACCTACGAAGTAGTTACCTATCACTTGAATCTGTACTTCGCTAAAGAGAAAATTCACTTCTTCTTTTTTTGGCGTAACAGAAAATATCATTTTAATTCTATTATCACACAATGATCAAAAAATAGTTTCCGGGCCAATTTTTATAGATTTTAAAATAATTTATAGTTGTATCATAAAAAGAATTAGTTTAACTTATTATAAGATTTATTTATTTTTTAAATACTATCAATTTTAAAAGTAGCCGGAGTTATTTTGTAGTTCTTATTGTTAAACTACTATAAGAATATAAATAGACGTAATATTAAATATAATTTATCTACATATTTTTACACATGTGTGTGTGGTAAATACTGTAAATAAAATAATTAGTAAATAAAATACATATTTTTATTCTATTAATTTTTTTGTTATCTTAATCTAGTTGGTGTAATAAAAAAACCTAGTTGGTAATAATAATTATAATATCTTTAAATTTAATGATTTCATTTTCTAAAAATAAGAATAATTTTGGATTTTTATAATATATATGAACATATACATATGAAATTATATTAGTATAAAATTGATTTTCAAAATTAGATTTAAAATAATACTCTTCTCTTATTTTTCAAAATCTGCTTCAAAACATATGGTTTTTAGCAAAATAAAATACTAAAATTAACTTTAACTTTTCAGAATTACTTTTGACCCTCTCAAAAATAATTTCGGGCTTATAACTGATATCTTAGTTTTCTAACTCTAAACTTCATATTAGTAGAAAATAGTAAAATAAAATAAAATTTGTATGGAAATAAAAATTGAAATTTAAAAGCATGCTTAGTGATGCAGCGTGGTTCTATAGAAGAAAGCTCTACAATGAAATTGATGCAGTGGAAGGATAAAAAATGTAAGCTGATAGATAGATGGAGATATTTTTCATTTTGATATCGTTTCAAGATATTATTTCAAACATTTGGAGATTTTTTTAAAATAATTTGAATACTTTATAAAATTATAATAATTTTATTTAAGTCTTTAATTTTTAATTTATTAAACTCGTATATTTATATTCACTATAAAATAAATAAATTGAAAATGAGGTGGAGATGGGGAAATTATTCCCCACGTGGGGGTTCTCTATCCCTACCCCACTAAATTTATTAGAGAATAGAGGTAAAATTTTTAATAAAGTGGAGAATGAGGTAGGCCTCCCCACCTCTAATCCACCCCGTTGTCATCTCTGCCAAAGCCTGCTTATAAAAACTATAAAGGATATTTTATTTGTATTAACTACAACCTGTCCTAACTTAAGTAGAAAATCTATTTTAACAAAATTCATACCTACATTTTTCAACAAAAAAAAAACTCATACCTAAATAACGAATACATTTAAAATAAGCTATGCTTAAATAATATAACTCTAAATAAATAATAAAATTAAATTAGAGTATAAATTAATTAAAATATTTTTAAGATATTATAATTTTCAATCTGATTACGAGTTCTCCAAATTCTACCCTTTATATTGGAGACCCTTCACCATCAACTTCAATCATACAAACATTCACACAATGGTTATCCATAAACACCCCCTTTTGGAGACTTTAATGATTGGTTGCGTAATAATCTTATTAAGCGGCTAATTATCTCAACTAATTTAACACAGTTTGGTTTGTTGAATCGCGCGCCCACGTGGCAGCGCACAGTACCCCACAGCGAAGACAAAAAGCCGCTCAAGGACGGTGCCCGAAGCCCGCGCCAACCAAACGACGCATGCCGCAATCGATGAACCGTGTCGGTTCTGTGTGCATGATGTCACACATCTGGCCCGCCACGTGGCACAAGTAATTCGCTTGCTTCAGTCCACGTCCGGCCAGAACAAAAGTACTCACCTGCCATTTCCTGCCACGTCATGAGATGCATCATCCGCGGTCATGATTCATGATGATTGTAGCACGGCGTGGCATCACACGGTCGCCATCCCCTACGTGTTTTGAGTACCCTTTAGAGTTATCATCTGCTCCGCGGGACCAAAATTATTTCTACCACCTCCCATTCCCCCGTATGGCCATATATATGATTTTACAAAAAAAAAAAAAATCGTGATTCTCTCATTATTTAAAGGGGGATTATTACTTTCTCTTCTTCAATAATTAACATATATTATTTATTTTTATTATTTTTATAATGATTAAAAACTCCTATGACAGCATAAGTTTACAATATTACCATTATTTTCAACTACTCTTTTATTTATATTTATTATAAATTAAATAAATTATATGAATAGAAACTAAATAAAAAAATTAAGTATTAAAAATAAGAAATATATATTTTGATGTGAGTAAAAAAATAATAACAAATTTTTTTTCTTATAATTATTTTTTTTGTAAATATTTTTTTATAATAAATATTTTGTAATATTTTAAAATTAAATATAAAAAGTATAGGCAAAATATTTTATTATTTATCTTATAATAAATTTTTATTTTTCATACAAGTTTTCTTATAATAATTTTTTACCATTTTATAATAATTTTTTTATATTTTTATTATAATAAAATTTTCACAAAATAAATAAGTACAAGAAAAAAATTTTATTATTAATTTTTTTGCTCATATCAAAATATATTTTCTTATTTTTAATGCTAAATTTTTTATTTAGTTTCTATTCATGAGATTTATTTAATTTATAATAAATATAAATAAAAAATTAGTTAAAAATAAGGATAATATTGTAAACTTATGCTATCAGAGGGATTTTTGACTATTATAAAAACAGTAAAAAAAAAATAGTATATGTTAATTATTGTAGGGAGAAAGTGTCAATCTCCCTTCTTTAAATAAAAAAATTCAAGTGCAATTAAAAATTTAAAAAAATAAACTACTAAATAATGTTAATTATTGATTATCTGGTGGTCGTGAGAAGGTGGAAAAGTCCAAGGTGATGACGTCAACGCCTTGCATCACCCACCATAATCAATTAATTTTAAAGATATGTTTGATGATAATCTGCTGGCGTTTGATTGGAATCTTCTCTTTAACAACAGTACATGCAACGAGATGATGACGATGCACATGTAATGTCCCAACGAACGTGTCATTGAGAAAAGAATAGATTTTTTTTGTTTTCTAACAAATGTCAAGATTCACTGTTTTATTTTCCAGATTTTTTCTGCAACGAAGTGGGCCCCGCTTTGATTTCCTATTAAGAAAGTGCTTTTGGATAGCCATTATCAATAGTTTGATGATCACAAGTTATTATAATTCGGCTGGAACCAGCTTCACACTCGCACCAGCCTAAAAAGTCTCGAGAATCATTAGACTTTAATGGCTTGTGAAATATATATTTATAAGAAAACTGGAAGGTCGAAAATAAACAGTTGGCAAAGCAGTGACCGAGTCAAGCCAAACAGTAAACGGTCATTTTCTAATCACCGAGACTGTGATGGTGGTGCAAATAGTGCTTTTGGAGCTACCATTCACCGGTTGTTGAGCAGATATTTGCGATTGACCAACAAGTGGCAGTCAAATGCAACCAATATTGGCATCTAGAAGAGTGATGCTACTAAACTCCATATGACGGGCGGCTTTGAAGGTCAATCGCATGCAAACAAGAAAGAGGCAATGGGTATTGTTAAAGAATATGATACAACTTCAGACAGGTAATGATAAAAGAGTAAAGATACAAGACAGAGATTAGTTTGCAATTAATTTTGGTCGTCTCATTTGTGTAAAGGAGGGGGAAGGTGGGGAAGTGATGATATGCTGCGCGGTTGAACAGTTCAAAGTTGTTCTCTCCAATTAACAATTCTTTGGGAACATTACACTCGGTTGTCCAAGACCATCCATCTCAGATCACAAACAAGGATCTTCACTTTTATGCACCGCTCAGTTATTGAAGATGAGAAATTCCCACAATTGAACAATGTGTGTGAATCAAAACAAAACAAAAGTTCCGCAGCCTGTTAATTTATGCCTATTTCTTTGCACCCTCCAACTTCATCTCCTGAAGGTTCAGCAAAAGATCATCCGAATTCAAGAAGACCTTGTTGGCTGAATGCGCAATTGTCTGAGCAATTTCTCTTGCAGCTTCAATCTTCCTCAGTGTGATAAATGCTGGATTGTTGGCAATGGCTTGACCAATTAGCTGAGCACTTGTGGCTTCTCCCTGATTGAGAGAAAATAAGTATTATCAATTATTAACCAATGGATATTCTGCCTAAAGAAATAATAAATAAAAAAGGATTTCCCCTTGGTGAATAATATCATTTCTTGAATTTCATTACTAAATAGTCAAAGTACCGAAGATAATAATGATGAAATATACCACCAACTAAACAGCGGACAAACATGGGAAGAGTATTCCTTCTCACCTGTGCTCGGATGATAGCACTTCTCTTGTCTTGTTCAGCTTTTTCCACAATATATTTAGCCCTCTCTGCTTCTTGCGCAGCTACCTGTTTAGCTTCAATGGCGGATGTAAATTCCTTCCCAAAAGTGAGGCTTGTTATAGAGACATCATCTAGGGCAATGTTGAAATTGGCTGCCCTCTCCGTCAGAATCTTCCGGATTTCCCTACTAACAGTCTAAAAGAAGAAGAGTATATATTGACCAAGCGATGGACTTCAACACAAACTACAATCAGGTAAAAAGAAATAGGCCAAGTTGCTCACCTCACGCTGAGTAATGAGCTGGCTGGCATTGTACTGTGCAACCACAGCCTTGAGAGTTTCATGAATGATGGAAGGTAGAACCCTTTCATTATAATTCTCACCAAGGGCTCGATAAACTGTTGGCAACTTGTCTGCTACAGGACGAGTGAGGACCCGGAGCCCAATCTTAACCTACGTAGCAGTATCAGATACACATGTAAATGAGTAGAACCAGTCATTTCAGTTAAGAATTAATAAATTCTTCATCAGAGTAATGTCATCACCCTGAGACTTCCAGCTTTTTAAGATTTACAAAATAGATGGTCAATAGACACCCACCTTACAAACAACTTAATATTACGATGAATTTGAACCTCCAAATTCATTGGAATTCCTGCACAATTCGTAATACTTAAAAAGGCAAATTATATCTTCAACACATAATTGTGGCAAACAGCAGTCCAAATGAAGCAATGTGGTGCAATAAGTAAATATAGAATGCTTCAGAACTGTATTAGCCATTGGTTGATAGCTACAATAAAACCCGTTTTGTTTTATTTTGGCATGATGGGTACAAGATGCGTGAAACACCAACCAGTAGACCCAAAAGGAAAGCAAATGATAGTACTCTTTTATAGAGTAGCAAGTGAAATATAGAGGAAAAAATAGTCCAGCGAACTGTGCTACAAAACCTTCTGAAAGTGTTTTGCCTATCAACACAGTTTACCTTAAGGAAAACCTTATCTTTGCAACACTGTTTTTATTAAGGAAAATCTTACATTAGCAACAGAGAGCAGTTTAGACTAGTCTCACTGCATTTCCTTCAGATACCAAGCATATCTTATCTCCCAAACAATAAGAATAATAAAGAAGAAAGTATTTACCATCTGAAGATCACGGCTACCAGAAGTACTCTCCACTAAGTGGGGTCTTGCGCGAACGTCATAGATGACAGGTCTCTCAAACCATGGAACCATTAGATGAGTCCCCTCAGGATAAACCTGCATATTCAACATGAATCACCATAATGGAATCTGTTACAGTGCAGAAATTACCGAACAAAGTAAGAAATCTCTCAGAAATCAGCATCAACAAGAATAAAAATTCACTGATGCACATAATATACGAGAGAGAGAGAGAGAAGGCAATGCTGATTTAAAGCAAAGAAAATCATGATGATGATGTATCCTTCACTTTTTTCAGAGAAGTTGACTCTAATGCTAAGGATAGTATTTTAAGGGCAACTGTATGAGTGTTCAAAAACATTAACAAATGTTCAGACAGAAGATGATGCCCAGTAATCTGAAATAACATGAACCAGGAAAGGCAAAGCAGGAATATATACACATATATATATTGGAGCATAAAACAAATCTAATGATGGTCTGCATGACAAACACTTTCACCAACATACTTACTGGAGAATTTGAAAAAGAGGTTTTATTATTGCAGAAATATTCAATTTTTTTTCCAAGAAGTAAATGATAAGAGTTTTAGTTGAACCACCAATGAACCATTTTTGTAAGCACAATGACATGATGCCATGAGAAAAAGCCTCAAAAAACAAAGATCCAATCAAACATCAGTTAAAGATCCAAATTATCAGACGAAAAAAAAATGATAGACACAAAAAAATTTAATTCCCCATGAGTAAAGGAAAACCCTTTTAGAAGGATGACTCATTCTCAAAAAATAATCACCACAATGCTAAGACTATGTCAAAACTAAGGGATTAGTGTACAAATAAATTTTAGATGCAATACTAAAGAAGGGATAAAGAGTTGTACACAGGCGAATAAATCCAAATTCTTCATAATAGTGAAAATCCAAGTCAGCCACAAACACCAGGAATTTCAGGTGAAGTAATAACCTTGTCCTTCACACCAGTTATACGGTTGAACATAATGGCTCGATGCCCTCCCTCAACATTGTAGAGACTGTTAGCAGCAGCATACAAACCAATCCCACCAATAATTCCTACCTTAATTAAGGCAGAAGCTGCACCGCCACCAGGCACCTTGGGAACTTTGACATTGTTGAAGTTCATGTTCCTAAATGGCAAGTCAGTTAACATATGTTTACATGATCACATTACTTAAAGCACATCATATATTGACTCTTAGTTCAACAAGGTAAAAAGAAATCAATTCGCATATAGACCATATGCATGAGAAAGCAGTATGAAAGAGCAGCAAATGAAGAAAATTAATTAGCTATTACACAAAAGCCTTGAACTATTTATAACAAGTAAATAAGAATTACAAATTGAACCCAACAAGGCTCCATTAGCTTGGAGTGAATCTACGGAAAGTTTTGAATGTTACTACTTTGCTGTGATGTGACAACTAACATATTAAACAAGGAACCTATTAGAACTGAAAGCACATTTTAAAGTCCTGAAAGTAGCATTTTTTTTTTATAACCAACTTTTATTCCACCAAAGACATTCACAAACAAAACATAGGCTGTGGAAAATAACGTATTAACAAGTATATTTGTTTAAAACATTTGGCTACAAGCATCTCAATATGTTTCAAACTCTTCTCTATCAGACACATACTTGACTTCACTCCTGAGAAACACTAACACCTTGGCAATTAAAAACCAAGATTTCACTCTTACAACACCCATTTGGAACATCTAATAGAAACTATTTCAGCGTCTCCCGAAATTAACTGCAAGCTATAAACTAATAATTCAACAAAAGAAACAGATGCCATATGCACTTTACAACAAGTATTGAAACATTCTTGGTAGTTGATAACAAACTCTCAAACAGCATTTTCCATTGAAGTAAATAATTACTCATAAATAACACCACAAAACCCCAATACCCATCAAAAACAAAATCCTGTGCAGTAAATTTCAACTAATTCGTAGTACATACAATCAATTATACAATTTCTAAGCAAACATCATCGTACAACTTTATTTAAAAAAAGAATGAGCTTGTTACTACTAAAGGCAAGAAAGAAAAAGAAGGAAACTTCACAGATCTCGCTGTTTAAAAACCAAAACCCAGTTGAGTCAAAGCCGCATTAAAACGAAATTTATAATAAAATTGTTGACGTCTTCGAATTTACCCAAATGTTTCTCAGAAACTAAACAGATAAAGAGCAAAATATGGAAGATTAAACAATTGTGAACAACATTATATATAGCAAAGCAAATATAAGCAAATGAGGGAGTCAAAATAGAAGCACAAGTAGGTACCTGAGAAGGGGGTTTAGTTTTAGGGTTTATGAAATTCAAAATAACGAACGCGAAGGGTTTTAGGGCTTTAGAGTTTATAGGGGGACGAATTGTGAGAATAATAAATAGAATGGGCTTTAATGGCCCACTTATTTTGCTCGAAGCAAACGGCTGGCACTCTGGCAGGTCATTTACTTGGTGCAGTTCTGAATAAAAGTGAATATATATTGCCCGTTTTGAAATGAGTTCAAATTGCAAAACAAAAAAGAAAAAGAAAATTGAAACCCTTTAACCCTGGTGAAGGTAAAAGAAAGATAGGAGAGCTCCCATCAATTTGAACAATGAATCCGTGCAACTACCATTGAGAGACAGCATAAAAAAATTTCATTGAACAGCTATTAACACAACCTATTTGGTTATATGAGTTTGGATTTGAACTGAAAAATACATTCAAATCGTATCTAACCATGAATCAAAATCATCCAACACTTTAGACTTTGTAACAGATTGAGAAGAAGAAGAAGACTGAGCTTCATGAGGCCGGGACAAGCCATTGGGGTTCACCAAATTGGATGTTTCCTCTAATAAATCATCAAGTACATCATCAAAACTGGCAGTAACAGATGCAGATTTAGATAAATCTGGGCCCTTTCTTGAAAGCTGTGGCGGAGCTGTAGAAGATGTTTGTTGGGAAACAGAAGAGTTGCTGAATTTGGAGCTAGAGGAATCAGAGAACCCGGTATCATTAAATGAATCAAGAAGCATATCTAGTTCTGCTTCTGCAGCTGTGGCCTCAAATGTCGGAAGATTCTTTGAGACTGAAACAGAATTTTCATTGAATTGTGCCGGGGGTTCAAGTGCTTTGTCTTGTCCAAATCTGTCATATTGACAGGAGGTCACATCATTTTTGGTTTGATTCACTAAAGCGGACCTCTGATTAGAAAATATTGCATCTACATTTTTGTGGCCAACAACTGATGTAGATTTTGTATCCACAATTTTAACCTTCTCCCGGAAATCAGTGGAAGCTTTGTCTTCAGATATATTAGCAGCTGCTTCAACTTTGTGTGCCACTGATTCCTGTTCCTCTTCGCCCTGTCACATAAACCATGTCACAGGTGAATAAAACTGCATCTACACAATAACTGACAGAGCAACATGATAAAGATTCAGTATCCGCAATTTTAACCTCAGGAAAATCTTTAGAAGCTATATCTATGTCCCTGGATATATCCACATCTGCTTCACTTTCATGTTCTGTTTGCATCAGGCGTGGTTCCTGATTGCTGCTTGCTATTGATCCCTCCGTGCCCTGTCACATAAGCCATAAAACATCCAGTATTAATCACCTTTACAAATGGGTAAGAAACTTGAAAAAAGAACCTATACACCAGAGTATTAAAACATCAGAAGCTTAAAATAACACTCATGGATCCTATGCAATAAATGATAAGTATTAACATAAATTACCAATTCTGATGGTAATAAATCTGCTTCTACAAACAGCCTCTGTGATAAGTCAACTTTTGCAAGGTGTTCCGCAAGAGCATTCAAATTTAGAGACAGAAATGATGCCTGCATAGATAACCATCCCAAGAGGATGATATAGAGGGGCAAAGCGGGAAGAAAAGTGAGTTGTAAACGTACAGGAAAATTCAAACCCTTCAATGGAATATAATCTGAAGGTTGCCTCCAGCTAAAGTAAAACTGCAATACAGTAATGACCATTGCATTGCTGTAAAAACAATCCATGCAAATCACATCTTTCTCAATTGCAATTAAAAATTTCCACAAAACCAAGAATCTTCTAGTGTTGAAATGATTAAGGCAAAAACCCTTCAGATGTAGCCTACAGAGTGATGTATTGTACTTCTAACTTACTGCAAGGCTATATAAATACAGTTGCATACTGGTTTCATGAATTGGGAGCACCTCCGTATATAATCATAAGTAGAAACTTTAACTTTCCTCCAAATAACAATTCGATACATGCATGGCCATAATTGATACAAATGAATCCTTGAAGCTTTTTCTCGAAAGCAAGAAAAATACTAAGAGGGAGAAACATCCTAAAGAATTCATACATAGGTATGCCATCTGATAATTGGGGGGGGGTGTTACCTCTTGAAATGCAGTTATCTTATCCTCCACGACAAAGTTATCATCCCCAACCCATGACAAAATGCCCTCCCCCCTGACTGACAGCATAGGGCCCATTCCTGGAGCAAAACCTCCTGGAAGATTCGAACAGGAAAATTTTAAATCAAGCCTTTAACATTATAAAATTTAACAAAATATCTTGAAATAAAAATGCTAGGAAAAAAAATGGTTGATCTACGAAGTAATGGAAGCAATTTCTGGTATTTTAACTCCATTTACATCAAAACTTGAGATTGAAGGAGATTTGAACAATGAGTATTAAAGAAGTGGAAGAAAACTAGAGAGTGAGTGGAGACCAACCATAATTCCAAACAAGTTTCAGTGGTTTCTGGAGAAGAATTAAAACACTGGAGAATACATTTCTTCATTAATCTCTTACAAGTGCCTATAAAATCCAACTTCCAATCATCTTTTCCAAAGAAATAACAACCAAGTTTGAAGTTCATATGGAAATTAGTGTCCTTCAGTAAGATTTCAAAAAGTTGTTTTCTACTTACAAAACCAAGAAAAGGAAAAGACAACACATATGGAATATGTTTTGGAAAACAATAATCCAATATTCCAAAAACTAGTATCAAATTCAACAAGTTCTCAACTATTTCAGACTCACTAGCATCAGATTCATTTTTTGAAAGTTTTAATGAAGAAAACTACATTCGAAATTTGGAACCACAGGCCAGTTCTTATCTGCGATGTACATACAGCAAAAGAAATATTTCTCAAATATTTTTTCTATAATCAATATCAATCAATATCAACTAAGGACAACCAAGTATGCAGCGTCTTACAACATGGCGACCTCAAATAATCAGCCAGAACTACATAAAGACGATAAACAGATAGGGCTAATTAGAACCAACGAGCAACTAGTGCATACCGGGCATAACATCACCAAGTAAAGGAAAGGTATCTGAATAGGAATGTGACTGTGACTGTGACTGTGACAGAGATTGTGATTGAGCCTCAGCAATTAGATGACGATAGTCTGCCCCTTTACTCTTTGGCACAACAAAATCAGAGGCTTGACTTGTGGTATCTTCCGAATCCATATCAGATCCATCTTCATAGCGATCCCAGTTAGACGGAAGTTTAGATAAACGCCGTGCCTCGCGTGTTCCCGCCCCAGCTTGCTTCCCCGGTTGCTTTTCTTTGCTCCCAGCATTGTCAGAGGCAACTACTGGGGCTTTTAATTTCTGATTTGGATGTGACTTGTTCTTGTGTTGTTGAGAGTGAGCTCTCTTGGATTTCGCCAGTGCCTTCGCATCCATCACAAAAACACCCTTAACATTTCCTTGCACAATTATCTAGGGCTCAAATTCACCACCTCTACAACATAGAAAATTAAGAATTACACCCAGTGCAGAATAGGGCACACTAACACTGAAGAATAACTTAATTTCATATAACAAATATTTATCTACCAAATTCTCCAAGTTAAGCACAAATTAGTTTACAACTTCCACTCAACTTTTTTATCATTTGATAATCAAAATATGATCTTGATTTAGTTAAATAATTTAGCAGAACAAACAACATCAGCAATTTGGAAATTTTGTTAAGAGTGAAACGCTCTTCAGAGAAACACGTAACATTTAAGTAAACAAAATGCATATAATCAACCCCAAATAAGCGGGTAAAATTATGATTTAAGAATTTGCTATCAGTTTGCTTGCTTTAATAGCAAAATGCGAATATAAATTCTAAATCTCAAATGGCACTTAATTTACTAATTTCCTGAAACGATCAATTATGTTAATAAAAGTAAAAATATATCGAACTGTAAACGAATATGCAGAAGCAAAAGAGAGAGAGAGAGATTAGGGTTGATACCTGGATTTGATGTGCTTAAAAATGAACTAATTTTGCTCTAGTTCCTGAAGCTTCAGCAAGGAAGTGTACAAACCGTCGCTTACGCTTTAGAGCCAAACGACAACGTTTCCAAGCTGAGCAAATCCCAAAGGAAGCGCGTCGTTTTGTTGAGGTTCCGTAACGTGAATGCATTTCCAAATTTTTATTCAAAATTTCACGGGTTCATGCTATAATTTTTTTTACAGTATTAATAATGTATCAATTATGTATCATTAGATTTAATTAATAATATATAATATTTATACTAAAAATAATAATTTTTAAAAAAGTAAACAGTTTGTTAACCGTTCAAGTGGATGGAATATTTTTGTAAACTAACCGTGACTACCTTTAGAGTTTAAAATAATTTCACATAAATAGCATATTTATTTAAAATTATTTTTTAACCCTCCTTTAAATTTGTAATATAATAATATTTTTTAAATAAATTTTCTAAAATCAATTACCATTAAGTATAAAATATAATATCAAGTAGGTTATTTAACACAAAATCTTATAATAATTTTTATTGTATGAATTTAATTACAAACCATTAATACCTAAACAATAATGATAATAGAAGGCATTGCGATAAATTATTTTATATGCGTTTTATTAATAATATTGTATGAGTCACAACAAATGAGAAATATTTTATTCACCAATTATTATTGAAAAATATATGTGTCTATATAGCTATAGAGTGAGAAATATTTTTATTTAAATTTTTAACAAAAAAATTAAATTATTTATTTCATGCAATTTAATGGTGGAGGATATAACATTATGAAATATTGCTTTGACTTTCAATATCAACCATTAGACTATGAGATATTAGTGGCTCAAATATTGTATCAAAATTTTAAGTTAAATATGCCAAACCATGTCTTTATAATGAAAATATAAAAACATACAATATTTTTTTCTTCATTTTGTCCATTAAATATTATTTGATGTAATATTTTATTTATTAATTGTCACTATTAATTATCATGAAAAAAGTAATGACTCTTCGTAACATAAAAATTTTATAATTACTATCAAAGAATAACAATAAAATAATCTTTTATGATTCATAAACTAAAGTTAATTAGGAATATGTATTAGATTTAACTTTTATAGAATTAATAAAGTGACATTTGAAAATAAAATGAAAACAAGCTTATGAAAGTTAAATTTTGTAAGGCTCAGATAATTTTCTATCATATATAAAAATATAAAAGATTTTCTTTCACATTTTTTCCCACGTAAATATTATTGGAGGCAATATTTTATTTATTGTCACTTTTAACTATCATAACAAACGTAATGACTCTTAATAACATTAAATTTTATAATCACAATCAAAATAAATAAAATAAAATAATTTTTCATGATTCATAAACTAAAGCTCATTAGGAATATACATTATATTTAACTTTTATGAAATTAACAAAGTGATATTTGAAAATAAAATGAAAATATATAGGCTTGTAAAACTTAAAATTCCTACCACGTTATAATATTAATTGTAAGATAGACATAAAGTTTAGAGAATAAGTATGTTAAATGGGTGTTAAAAATAATATATACTTAATGATCAATTATACAACGGCCCTTAATATTATATAAAATAATGAGTTTTTAATATAATATATTAAATTTTATTAAAATATGTGTGATCAAGTATTTTTTATATTACAAGCAATCTCACCAATGAGTTTATTGATGTAACTATGACATTTACTTAAATATATGTACTTAGTTGTGTTATTTATTAGTGTTATATCATATATAAATTTTACAATTGCAACTTATTTATTTGATTTGTGTTAAATAACCTACCATTATATTTTATACTTAATGGTAATAAATTTGGAAGATTTATTTAAAAAATATTATCACATTTCAAATTTAAAGGAAGATACCAACTGTCACGGCCCGGTTTGTTCCCACGCTAAGCTGTGCGGCCTTAGGCGCCAAATACGCTATCTCTTGGCCCTAAGTCAGCCTTACACCCAAATCCGTTGCTGGATTCGAACAGCGGAACGAGAATTCACTCTAACTCTCAAAGGATGGGAGGAAAGAACTTATATTGCTCGATAAAATGCTTACAAAACTATGTGTGCTGGAATTGTATATTGCTTGTGATTGATTTGGCCAATTGAGGTCCTCTCCTATTTATAGAGTACAAAAAAGCATCTATAGAATGTCTAGAGTTATCATAACTACCATCTAAACACATTAATTACAATGGAAATATCTACATACTCTACACAAGTCTCCATGGCTCTAGAATTCTCCATGGGTCAGGCCATGTGGAAGCTTCGGCCATGACATTCTCCCCCACCTATTCCGGAGACGTCCTCGTCGACTCGCTGTTTATCATTGAAATATGTTTAAATAAAATATGTTATTTAAGTGAAATTATTTCAAACTCTAAGGGTGATCATAGTTAGTTTACAAAATTCTTCACCCTTACACAATTAACAAACTGTTTATCATTATTTTTAAATGATTTATTTTTTCTTTACTACAAATATTATGTACCATTAATTAAATCTAATGGTACATAATTAAAATGTTATTGATACTATAAAAAAATTACAACATCTCAGAGGAATCCAAATTTGACACTTAATTATAATAACAGTAAATTATACGATGATAATTTCAAAAATAAGTTCAAGAAACTAAAAGCCCAGGCCAATAGATCAAGTGCCATAGCAACCCAACTAGGATGAAATGACTTAAATGTAGCACTATTGGCACTCCTCAACAATCCTATTAAAACCCCAGTTTTGTTTTTACAATTTTAACCACACAGCAAAATTACATCAAAATTAAAAAAAAAATAAAAAAATCTAATGGAACTCTTGCATTCAGCCAGGCAAATCCGGGTTGGAATTTGGATATAAAACCTCTCTCCTCTGCACTCATATTCAAAATAACAGAGAAAAAACTTAACTAATAAACAATTGATTATTATGTTCATAAGTCCTTATCGTTATTTTATGGCCTCCAGTGAGATTGTAAATTGTCCAATCAAATTTGATGAGTTAATTTTCAATATTTATAAACACATCTCTGTCTTTAGAAGCTTTCTAAATCGCCATCTCCTATGTTATTTCTGCTGCTTCTTTTTCTTTTTTAGATTTGATGCTTCATTAATGCTAATACATGCGATTGAATTGAAGCAGTCATGAAACTTTTCTGTTTCAAGCATTCTAGAATAAGAAATTTGTATAAAGAAAAAACCTCCTCACGACAAAAAAAAAATATTACCATTTCTACTTCTAGTTGGAGGTTCATTATTTTGCCAAAGTTTCTCCACTCCTCCTTGGGTAATACCATATCCTGCGTATAAAAATGGATTATTTTGCTAAAATTCCATATATTGTCCTCTTGTTTCTCAAACCCCATCACTTTTCTAATGTAAATTCAGGTAGATTATTAGACCCTAATTCTTTATATAGATTTTTTTTTTTAATAATCATAGCGAACAAGGGTGTTCAGGGTATTGAAGGTAGTGTTATAAGAGTAGACGTTAGCATTTGAAATTATTAAATGGGGTGCATTAGGGAAGGGGTTGTGAGAAAATAGTTGTACTAATTGCACCACTCATGGCTTAAACTTAACCCCAAATATGGATATCCAGCCCACGATGCAAGAAGATGGTATTGAGGCAAATCAAAATGCCCAAATTTGAATCCGACGAGTGAAATAATAATAATAATAATAATAATAATAATAATAATAATAAATGACTGTCGAGAGTACCG
The DNA here is from genome assembly GCA_029618585.1 of Citrus australasica. NCBI lineage: Eukaryota > Viridiplantae > Streptophyta > Magnoliopsida > Sapindales > Rutaceae > Citrus > Citrus australasica. Next base: position 6,659,382 of record JARCIV010000002.1, on the reverse strand, counting down.
TTGAGGTCCTTGAGGAAGCATGTAACAGAACCCTACCCAATCAAAAATATATTTTTCAAAGAAAGTTGCATTTGCCAAATATTTACAGTGTTGATTTTTTTAGAATAATTAATTTCTCTAAAAAAATGAAATAAAGCTCCACTTTTTATCAGCACATGAGGTTTGTATCTTATATGTATCATTCAAAATTAATTGCTCAATCAATTCATAAAAAAACAGCAGGGAGTAATCATCATTTGGCTTGATGGGTTTAATTAAGTTTCGAGGATCGAATTTTTCACTAGTTAATCCGTGGTTTAAAAAATCATTAGTTCAGTCTGGTGAAGGTAAGAATTTATAAATATTGTGCAAGCGAAAATTAAAACAGAAACATACAAGACGCGGCAGAGACCGACAAAAAAAAAATTTCGGGGGCCAAATGTTATAAAGGTCAATATTTTAGGATTAAAAATAAAAAAGAGTATTTAATGATTTGGGTAAAAGTGCTAAACTTTTAAAGTTATATGGTCAAGCAACAAAACTTTTAAATTTATAATGTATATTTATTTATTTATTTATTTTTGAGTCTATAGAAGCCCGAGTCCCTGTCAGCCTGAGACAGCTCCGCCCTTATGGATAAAAAATTCTACGGTCTATATTAAAAATGTTATTAAATCACATATTTAATATTATTGTTGGACCCTAATTGGACTTACTCATCAGTTGTTTCTCCAACAGTTATATATCAAAACAATTGTTTGTAAATATCTCTATCTCTAGCTATCTAATTGGTTATGCTCGATGTAGACTATATCTGTGGGGAGATCCATTTTTTAATGTGATCGCCATCGAATATGGGAAAAATATTAGATAACAAAGATCACTTTTTATCAAATTTCCTTCATAAAATATTTCCTTTTCTGCTTTCATTCAAGCCAACACTAATAGCTAGTGACAAACCGACTGGAAGCCTTTAATTTCTTTTGAATATTTGAATACTTCCTTTATCGAAGATAGTTTTGAACAAGCATTTGTCTGTTGTGTCCTCCTCGATCTCATTTGTCAATTATGATTCAATGATTAACAGTGGACGATCACCATATAAGTTATTGTCTTAGCTTCTTGGTGGAGCTTCTTATTCAGTAGTGGTCACAAATTTGATGGGGACATTAATTGTGTCCTTCTCATTTTACAATTAATTAAGGCTTAATTAATGCTTTACTTTGGGCATTATTTGCTCGCTTTCTGTCTCTCTCTTTTACGTGGAATGAATTATGGTCCCTACTCTATTCCCTTGAAAGGGATCATGACTAAGTAGCTAACATATTCACGGTTCACTTTTGATGAGAGGAGGGAGATAGTGGGTTCTTTTTTTAAGACTTTAACTTTGCCTTTCCAAGCCAAAAAGTGAGTCATCAATCTTCTTGGTATGCCATTGCATGAGTACATATATTACCATTTGCTAAATGATTGTCCATGAACATAAGCATATATAGTGGTCTTCTTAATTATTCTAAGATTGCCACAATCGTAAGTCCAATATGAAGTGTTATTTACGGTGTCGTTAATTTAAGGGTTCGTTGGTATAATTTTTTAATTCGTGTATTTTTGATAGATTTAGATCATCTCCTAACCTAATCTTTTTTCTATTGTTTCAAAGAGATTTTGATATGTATATTTAAATAAGAGTCCGGCTAAATTAGATCAGCTCAATGATAAAGCACTAATGATGACCGTATGATCATATAAATAAATATTAAATTTACGTCTACTACTATAATCTGACGGTCATCATTAATACTCTACCGTGGAGCTGATTCAACTTAATCATTTCCTTTAAAGAATTTTATTGACAAGATTTAATTTGCTTTTATCGTTCCATATTAAATACATAAACACTACCTAACAGCAAATTGGCATTAATTTTTTTTTTCAATTTAACCTTTTTGTTATGGCTTTCTTCGTTTCTGTGGCTACTTTTACTCTACTTCCCTTATCTCAAACTTTAACTTTGGATACAAGTATTGATCTGATCCAAGAAAACTATTAAGTCATAAAATAATATTGTCGTCGTTGCTTCAACCTCCACCAAGATTTGAGCAAAGTTTGATTTGTTCAATCCAATTTATAATTGATAATTGGATATTGTTAAAGGCTAAGGGTTTGTTTGGAATTGCTTTTAGGAGACTTAAAAGTGATTTTATAAATCCAAAAGCTAATTTTAGTGTTTGGTAAAAGAAAACCAAAATGACTTTTGTCAAAATCAGCTTATTCTACAACTAATTTTGAAAAGTAGAAAAAGAATAATTTTTAAATTATAATTTTGAAAATCAATTTTATCCTTTAATACAATTCCATAAATATCCTTAAAATTATTAACTAAACCCAAAATTATCCTTATTCAAATTGGAAATAAAATTAATATTTTAATAAATATTTAATATAATTCATCAATATAAATTTATTAATATCAATTTGTTGGTCGAATTATTATTAAATTTGTTTCACTATATTTTAAATTTAATTATCAATTGTTTTAAGATAAAAAATAAAATAAAATAAAATAAAAGCAATATATTATCCTACATTATGTACATTTTAGGCATTTGTTTTCGCTCAGCAGTTAACAGTAAGATTTATCAAATGTCCATAACTGTTTTCAAAACTCACAATACTTCTGAAAACAAAATTTACCAAACACTTAACTGATTTTATTCACAACTGATTATTTCTACAATACAACTTACAATAATTATTTTAAAAATTACAGCATTTTCAAACTGGCCTAAGGATGAAAGAGGGATTTGCAAGCCACATGTGCAAATAAAAAGAAGAAGGCAAGAGGTGAAGATGATGAAGAGTAAAATTTTTGTCTGAATGTAGATCCTTACTGTATTATGATCACTTTTTATGATGATTGAGAAGGAAGAAGCGAAAAAGAAGTTAAGCTCTTTTTGTTTTTAGTTAGTTCTAGAATTTTCATTTGATCCAAAATATGCGTTTTTGCGCTTAATAAGAAAAGATAAAGAGTAAATTAAAATTTTTCATAAAATTATTTAAATCACACATGTCAAAATCTCCTTTAAATATTAGAAAAAATTAAATTATGAGAGAATTTAAATCCTTTGATATAATATAAGAATTAATTGAATAATTAACTCAAACTTAATTATGTAACTATCCATAAAATTCTAAATTAAGGAGTACCAAACGGAGCCATACAGTCACCTGATGAAGCTGCAATAATTTTGCATGCGCGTTGCAAATTGCACTTTAAGAAACGACGGTAACATCTTTTCAAAGCAGTATTTTTGCTGTCTTGTCAATTTGACCAAGGTCTTTGAGATAGATCAAAAGACTGATGTTAAGGCTTCGTCAATGAGAGCAATGATATTGGAATCCAATATCGTCCACTAAGTGACACATACGTGCTTTAATCTCGTCTCATGATCTCTCACTCTCTATACATGGTAATACTATTGCTTCTGCATGAGAATGGTTGATGTTAACTTTCACGAAACCCACTTGTCCTCTTCGATATCGTTAATATGCTTTAATGCTTTTGAAAATTTGCATTAATTGATGAGGAGATCATGAATAAGAACTTTGTCTCCTTTTCTTTATTCTTTCTCTCTTCTATCTAACCTATACTATTCAATCAAATGACCTGGATGAACAGTACTTTGTCTTCCATTAATCAGTTTTCCTTGAATTATGGTCGGGTTAATTTTATCACTTGGTTAAAGCTTAGATTATAAGAAAATCAGGGTCCAATTGAATTGACACCTTATACGAGCTTTTTTCTTTACATATGATATGGTTGATAATTTATAATCATAAGTTTATCGGAACTAATTGACATTATTTTTATTATGGTGCAGCTCAAACTACTACTTCCATTTTCAAGGGGGTAAATAAACTATCCCTGTTTAAAGAGAAATTGATCAATCCTGTAATTGCAGCACAACTTGAACTCACTCTAAATGAGTTGTTAGCACTGGACTATGAGACCCAATGGCGCATTATATCTGAGTGTTAAAAAGAAAGGGAAAAAAAAATAACAATAGTAATTGTAGTAGTACTTTCAATTCAGTGAAAAATCAGTCTGTAATATTTGTCAAAGAAAGCAAAGAGTGAAGGCCTGATACGACTCTTGCGTGTTGTCTTTTAGAAGCTCCGGAGGCTTATCCTACCGAATAAACAAGTGTGGAAGAGGCCCTATTTTTGTATCAATTAAAATGGTGTATAATAATAAATGTTTTGTAAAGATTTGTATATGGATTTGAACATGGAAAAAGATTCCAAATATCAAACAGGATCTTGGAAATGGTCTAAATACAGCAGCCAGCCATAATTCAGTCACATTCTTTTTTCTCCATTTTGGATATACATAAAATAAATTAATCAAGAGTGGTGTTCATTCTATTGTTCTATGAACCAAAATAAAATAAAATAGAATGAAATAATGCACTAGTATTAAAACTATTGATCCTAATAAACTTGCTCTCATATCCATACATTAACATTTTCTTGTATGATACTCCAATTATTAATTGCACTAATGTAATGATTTTGATTACAAATTAATAATTCAAATTAACTGGGTTCCTCATTATCATCAATATTTGTTTGTTTTTTTTTTAAATTTTCTTTCAGAAGACAGCCTTGGCAATATAATAAAACAAAGTAGCAAACACAAAATTCAGAAGAATATTCAAAGCACTGCCTTTTTTGTGCTTGTAGCAACGGTTGGTTAAATGCAAAGAGTCCCTTCTAGGTTGTGGCATGTGTATCGCAGATAATAAAAAGTAAAGGGAAAAAAGGAAAGGAAAATTAAATAAAAAAAAAGATAAGCAGTCCCCCCCTTTTTTTTTTTTCCCAAAAAGCATATATTCGCTAACCTTTGATAAGCCAAAGCATGTGGTTTCTGTGTATATGGATTCCTAGATCTAAATCTGCTCTGCTTTTATGATATTTTTCAACAACAAAAACTACTCTCCCTCTAAAAGATTAATTGTCATTCCCTAGTTTGACATAACTACCCTTCAATTAGTAAGTTCGAAATGTTAATTTACACTTAATAAGTTTTTTTTTTGCCTAAATAACCAAACCCATTTTGCTATGCTATTAATGCCTTGTTTGTTATTGAAGTGGTGCAACTTTTAATTGCCACAACTCTTGTGGGAAAAAAATTGTAATCTTGTAACTATGAAATAATAATTGATAGCGTGTATATATGACCTTTAAAATAATAAGATTTTTTTTCTTATAAAAAAATCAACTTGCTTTCTTTCTAAGTTACAACAGTATTTACTAAACACTTTAATAGTTTAACTTTTAAGGTACAGCTACCTAATGTCAATACTAAACAAAACTTAGGAATCAAACATAAAACTTCTAACAAGAAATTGAAACCTAAGAAATATATGCGATTAAAAAATATATAGCTTGTTAAAAATTACATCTAACCTAGATAGTAATGTACTAGTAACCTTTGCAAGACCGTAGCATGTTGTGCTATATAATTTAAACACATGATAGCATGACAGTAGGATTTTCATGAGCATTTGTGCTACAAAACATATTCCAAATAAAATTATCATTCATTTTAACAATATGTGGAAAAAAGAGTGATAATAAAATCTATGATGAACTGTTGAGTCTGTGACTCTGGCTACGTTTTTTGTGGAGTTATTTTGAAGTATTTGGTCTTGCTTCTGCATTGGAATGAGTAAATAATTTCTAGGGTTTGTTTAAATTTGCATAAACAATTCATATAACCTGGTCTTCTTCTTTCATTTTCAAAATAAAAGACAAGCGACGAAACAAACATACCCTTGGTGACAACACTTTGCTTTTCCCCAAACCCCTTCTATTTCAAATGCATACCTATAATTATTTAGATACTATTAAGTTAGTTGTATTAATTAATTGCTGTTATTATTATTATAACTACTTCTGCGCTTATTATTATTATTATTGTTTTTTTTATCCTCAAAGCAATAGACTGCGTGGGGTTTGAATATTGGAATCTTGCTAAGGGTTTCATTGAAAGTTGAAGCCTATGAGATGTGTTGGAGAAGGAGAGAATATTCTGGTGCCGCCACAGTTCAACAGCAAAACTCCAAAAAACTTATACTAAACAAATTTAGAAAGCAAGAACATCATTAGATTATGATTACGGTTAGCAGGAAAAGTCAGCCCGCAAGGAGACGACTGCTCACACTTCCAAAAATTCACTGCCTTTGTCAGCTCGCTGTCTTTTAACCCGTTACCTATACTTTGGCTAATCTCTCCCACAATTATTATATCTTAATTAGCGCAAGAGATTAAAATTTCAAAGGTTCATTATAGATTCTCTTAATTTAATTAAAACCATGTGGCATCTATGCCTTCCTTAAGAGAGCCTCGAGAATGCATAGTCATTCTTTTTTAAATTTGTTTAGAATGCACGTCAAGTTCACTCACACCATCCAAGAGTTAGCTATATAATTTTGCTGTATTATTACTTCTTTGTCTTAACAAAGTTCTCTTACACAGGTTCACCAAAACATTAAAAAATAATTCAAAATTTTTCATAAAATTCACAGTCCCAATTCAAGTTATGGTATGATTGATCAAATCTCAAACATATCAAATAGAAATCTGTAAAATCGATCAAAAGAAAAGTAAAGAAAAAAAGATCAATCACTAGAAAAAGTATAAAGTTGATCATCGTCTACCATTCAAAGAAAGACCTACCAATCAAACTTGCCCACTTTTTCTTATATTAATGAAAAAGAATCCAGTTTAAGTTGTATTATTTGAGCTACTAGCAGTAATATTAATAAGATTAAAGAGGCAAGTGGGTAACAAAATCTAGTCAATGTAAGGTGGGAAGATCCACGGCCACACTGTCATCCGGACGATTATTCCCTTTTATGTGTATGGTTTCGTCGTTTCCTTTGGATTTTACCTTCTTTGACAGATGGGGCACGTGCATGACAGATTTTGTAAGACAACCAAGTTACTCAAAATCTTAGGACTTCACTAGCTTACAGAATCTGTAAGCTACAGACATCAGCATCAGCCGTTGGTTGGATGTGGAGTGAGAAACTAAACAATAGACAATCGGATGGTGGGATGACGGGAGATGTTTGTTACAGAATCTGTACCATAGACAGGTCCAAAATCTTATCGTTTGATTTCAACCGAGTCAAAAAGAAAATCATGACCTTATGATAAACATGTAATCGGTTCAAAATCTCTTAGGAAAATGTCTTCTTACTTTCATTTGACCGAACCAGAAACCAGAGAAAAATTTTACTTTTGTGGAAAATGACAATAAAGAGTAAGAATAGATGGCCATCTTTGACAAACACGAAAGAAATGAAAAACGCAAGTGTTTTGATTTATGCTTTTTGGCTTGACAATATTGATTGAAATAAAAAAGAAATACTTTCCTTGCGGGAAACTAGTGCGTGAATATTGGTCAATTTAATTGTACGTAACTTGAAGTTAGCAAGAGTTTTGTGTTCTGTTAAGCACACGACACCTTTAATATGCAACTACAGTATTTTCTTTTCAACAAAGGAGGGGAAAAAAAAAAAACAACACCTTGCTTGTTCCAGCTGTAACATGTATTATGATTAAGCCACTATCCAACTTCCTAATTATATAAAGAGTAATAATACAGCCACAAACTTTTATACAAATTGATTTACCATTAATTCATCGGTTGAATGAAAATACAAAATAATAAAAATAAATCATGTGAATAAAGAAATATTTAATTTAACTAATTTTATCATATCACATTAGTTTGTACAAAATAAGTTTGTATAAGAGTTTGTGACTATATTATTACTTTTATATAAATCTCCATAATAGCAATGCAATGCACAATGATAAAATGAGTCTTGCAAATATATATGAATATTGTGGAAATGCCACTTCTTTTAATAATTTTTTAATACTTTAACTTCACTTTCAATACCTATTGTTCGTTACCAAGACCTGAATTTCATGCATATTTGAGCTATGCTGACCAAAATGTATAGTTATGTTATAAGTGTTATTAGATACGAATTTAAAAGTAATTAAATCATAAAAGTTCAAAACAGCTCAAATCAACATAAGGTCCATATTCTATTTACCAGAGGAATAGCTTGACTGGAAAGATTATTACAAACAATGAAATTCAGTTGGTAGTGGACAATTAATCTATATCATATAGGTAGAATGGAGACAAAGGACGACGTTAATTTATTTTGCGCGGTGTTACTTATTGCAAATATTCAAATGGTCAAATAGTTTATCCTAAAACAAAAGTATTTAATTAATTAATTAAACAATTGTAAGGAACAGATATTAGAAAATTAATTAAGGACACAAAAAGCAAACAAATTATGGGATAATCATTCCAAATGGGAAAGGCATGGAGACTAGCTTTTCTTCAACATCATCATATGTGTCATCATGCACCTTTGTGCGTATGTGTGTGTGTGTGTGTTTTTAATTTTTTCCTTCTTCTGGGGGTTGCCCACCTCCCCTCCCCTCCCCAGCTTCTCTCTTAATTTCCATCTCTCAACTTTAACTTTTCACCGCCTCCCACAAAATATTAGTTTTTATTATTTTTATTATATTAAAATGACTGCAGCATTTTATAGAGAGAGATGAGAGATCCGTTCTTTGCTTATAATATAAGCTAAGCTTGTGTTGTTAGGGTTCATACTCATGATATAAATTACCCTATTCTCTCTTGGGGTTTTCTTCTAATTACAATCCTAAATCTCCTTTTGACAAATTATCTTTTTCTTTGGTTCTTCTCATAGATTATAGGTCAACAAAGAAGAGCAAACAAAAAACAAAAACAAAAACCAAACCCTTTGAAACATGTTAGATAAGATGCCTGAAGACACAATTCCAAATGGTTTTGTTCAAAACTCAGTTATTGCTGGATCCAATAATCCTCCTAATACTGCTGCAAAGAAGAAGAGAAACCTTCCAGGAACTCCAGGCAAGCTTTGTAATTCATAGAGCTTAATTTATTGCTTCTTAATAATAATTTGTCTAAAACTGTTCTTGTTTAACAGATCCTGAAGCTGAAGTCATAGCCTTGTCGCCCAAGACTCTCATGGCGACCAACAGATTCTTGTGTGAAATATGCGGCAAGGGATTTCAAAGAGATCAGAATCTGCAGCTTCACCGGCGTGGGCATAATCTGCCGTGGAAGCTGAAGCAAAGGACTAGCAAGGAAGTAAGAAAGCGAGTCTATGTCTGTCCCGAAAAGACTTGTGTCCATCACCACCCTTCTAGGGCTCTCGGTGACCTCACAGGTATCAAAAAGCACTTTTGTAGGAAGCACGGAGAGAAAAAGTGGAAGTGCGAGAAGTGCTCAAAGCGATACGCTGTGCAATCCGACTGGAAAGCTCACTCTAAAACCTGTGGCACCAGGGAATACAAATGTGACTGTGGAACAGTGTTTTCACGGTAATGTATTATTATTGCTACATTAGCTTTTACCATATATGTATGTGTAATAGGTCCTTTGTCTGTGTGACAAAATATGATATAGGATATCACTATCTTTTATGTAAAAAAGCGGTAATCAAGAAAGCAGAAATGGTGAAGCATGAAAGTGATCTTTGTGGTTGTAATTAAAAGTATTTATAGTGAATGAACACAGAGATAAAATGGTTTTATCAGTATTCAAAAGTTTATATTTTTTTGCTTATTTTATAAACTGATTTACTGTGTATGGATTTTGTTTGGGCACAGGCGAGATAGCTTTATCACGCATAGGGCATTCTGTGATGCCTTAGCTGAAGAAACTGCTAGAGTAAATGCAGCATCTAGCATGAACAGCTTGGCCAATGGCAGTATCAGTTATCATTTCATGGGGAATCCACTAGGACCTAGCGTGGCACAACATTTTTCCTCAATTTTCAAGCCAATCCCAGGCGGTGGTGCTGATGAAACTATTGACCAAACGAGGCGAGGTCTCTCGCTGTGGATGGCCCCGGGATCCCAAGGCCACGAAACAGTAGGCAGCAATCTCCAGGAAATTCAACAACTTGGTTCTGTGAGTTCAGAAGCCATGTACGGTGACCATCCTCCACCGTCGGATTATCATTTCAATTGGGTGTTTGGTAATAATAAACAGTCTTCAAATAATGCTGCTGAAGCCCCGGCAATAGCAAGCGCTTCACTTCCATTAACAGATGTTAAGGAAGCTGCTGCAACTGCAAGTCACCATCATCAGCTTGTGAGTGTTAACGTTCCATCCTTGTATAGTTCCCAACAACAACAGACAACCACCCATCACACACAAGCAGCAGCAGCTGCGGCGAATATGTCAGCCACAGCTTTGCTGCAGAAAGCTGCACAGATTGGTTCAGCATCAACCGATCCCTCGTTATTCTTAGGGAGTTTGGGATTCAAGTGTAGTAGCAATATTAATCAAGTTCAGGATGGTAACAAATATTGTGGATTAATGTATTGTTCAAATGCAATAGCTGATCGTCATCTTGGAAACGATGTTGAAATATCATCAGCTAGTGACATCTCGAGTTTGAGTCAGCTGCAAATGCCGCCGCCGGCTAAACGCCGGCACTTGCAGAGTGACCGTCAAGCAGAGAGTGCTGGAGGACAAACAAGAGACTTCTTGGGTGTTGGTGTGCAAGCCATCAGCTGCCACCCATCATCCATCAACGGCTGGATTTGATAATATCAGCACACATCATGAGTTGAATATTTCCTCAAATGGATTAAATCAAAGTTGACAATAAAGTGGTGGTGAGACATAGAATCGAATTTAGTATTATGAAACTTTGCAGGGAAGAAAAGGTGGCATTGAGTGCTTGATGGGAGATACAAAAGTTGTGCTTAAAAAAAAAAAATGTAAATTGAATGAGTTGAAGAGAGATGATCCATGCATATTCTCTTGAACCCTGACCTGAAAGCGGATCCCTTTAAAATAGTGGCTTTTATTTTTGATAAAAAGGGAGATGAAGTGGTGGGGGCAAAGCATAGAGGCACTTTTGAGCTCCATTATTGCTATATTTTGGCAATGTTTCATCTCTGATGTGGAGGTTGTAGTGTCTTAGCGCAACTGGATTTTAGAGAATATTTCCAGTGGCAAAAGGCTGGATATTCTAGTACGTACCATAGGCTTTACTTAGCCTTGTTCCTGAAAATAAATTCTTACCTTTTCTCTATCACTACTTAATTAAGCACTCTTGTAATATAACTGCAAGCTAATCATATTACATGGAAATATATGTATGTAGCAAAGCACGTTGATGTTTTTATCTAAAACTATCCGTTTCATACTTTTTTAATTTCCCATTTCACCCTATTTTTGACTTCTCCGTTTGAAGATAAATTCATGTGGTTGCTCAAAAATTAAGCTTCACTAGCTTGTTAATAAATCCAGTTAATAAATGAAGGCACTCGTTTTATCAAGGACGACTGTAAAATTAATCATACGTGAGTGATCCTGATACAGCTGCAGCTTTCTGATTAGCCAAGTAAAACCCACAAGGAAAGCATTTGGCTTTTAATTACTATGTATGCTGCGACACTTATCTGCCTTTCACTGAACTCCACTTATGGTAGTTAGTACAGTACAGGCATGAAAAATTAAAATAAAGATCATCAAAAGAAAAAGAAGGAAAGTATAAAGATTAAAGAAAACGGGGAAAGTATGTTGCATGCAATATCAGTGTTAATTTTCGATTTTATGTCACATTTCAGTGCTTTATAAACATGATTGATCAATAATTTCAAAACTAATGATTATGTACATAGCAACAGAAAAAAACTAACTAGCCTTAAAGTCAATATGATCAAAATATGTGACACTATGTATGCCGAGAGAGAAGAAAATTTAACGAACGCAAGTCATGATCAAGTCGACACTGACCGTGTTATAATGTCTAGCTTTCGGCCGGTACCAAAAACACGGTGGCCTCAGTGGGGGTCCTTTTCATTTCCAAATGCGAAAAACTCGCACGCTCAAGTGATAAAAGAAAAAGGAGCTTTAGTTTCTGGCTCATATGCTCCTAGATCCAAGTCCCAGAGAATGTGGATGAAACTACTCTGCTTTATTTGAAAGTAAGGTCAATTATTTCGATCAACCCTTCGACATATTATAAGGTGGAAAAATGGTAAGTGTACTAAAGAGTGACAAAAAAAAAAAATTCACCCGAAATGAGATCGTTTTGGGGTATTTTTTTTAAAAATAATTAATTCACCGAAAACCCAAAAAAAAAATCACCTTTTAGTCTAAATATCAATGCTTTATAAAGTGTGTGCAATATTAGCGAAGATGGAGTATTGAAACATTTGTGTTTTTTCTTATCAAAACAGAAATATTTATAACATTTTCCTTTATATTTGTAGTGTGAGTTAGGTCATCAAATAATGTAAGCAAGATATGATATTATTCACGGTATGTAAATGAAACGATAAATAAGTAATCACTTAACGCTACTATGAATCCGTTTAAAATTGAGGTGTTGTATCTTTTAAGCTACAACTGTTGTGGAAAAAAACTGTAATTATAAAATAAAAGTTAATAGTGTATAGTAAATATCTTGTTTTAATAATAATTTTGACAAAATTATTAAAGATATAGTAGTTTTTTCATCATAGAAGAGAAAATCATATTAAGATAATTTTCAAGTTATAGCAGCTAGTATTTACCAAACATTTTAGTGTTGTAACTTTTAAGTTATAGCTGCCCAAGCTCAATCATAAACGCACCCTATATCAGATGTGCAATTGCACATAACAAAGTTTTTTTTATACTTTAATTAATTACTATTTTTGTGTGAGCGCTAGTTAGTGTAACTTGATTAAATTTTTCGTGTGACAATATATCAATATAATAGGTCGGAAAATTCTATTAATAAATAAAATAAATAAAATAAAAATTTCTATTACCTTTAATTGAGGTGAAAGGTAGGGTAAACAAAAAATCCGAGCCGACCCAAGCCCAGGCCCGTGGGATAAAATTATGGATAAGAGATCATAAAATACAAAGTTCGTGTATCATGGGCCTGATTAAGGACCTCTAAGAAGCCCGAGCTTTATTATATGTAAAATCAAAAAGTTAAAATTGAAAAAAAATGAAAAAAAAAAACAAAGCAACTAAAACCTAAGACTATGTCTAGCTACTGGGATAAAGGCAAGATAAGACTAATTTTTAAGACTAAAAATATTAATCCTATCCAAAGCCGAGTTTGGGTGTAAAGATTAAAAAATAAGCCCAATTTTTTATCCCATAATCTTGGAATTATTAATTCCCTTTTTTAGGTGGGTTTATCTTGGATAAAAAATATAGTGAAACTATAGTCCTCTCTTCTCTTTCATCAAGTCGATAGCAAACCCAGTTAGAATTACTCTCAATCAAATGTAGAGCACGCGCATCTTCATTCCTCAACAAATCTTGATTCTCCAAAAATTGTTTTAGATGATCTGAGCAACAATCAAAGGTATTCAAAATATTATTTGAATTGGTTCTTATCTTCCAATTAAATTGGGGCTTCAAATATGGATCTTAAAATTGATTTTTTTTTCCTTTTTCTTTTGTAGTTGGCTTGGTTGCAGGAATTGAAAACTCACCTTTCTCCGATCAGTAAGTGAATCTACATGCTTTCCCTAGTTAAATCTCAATTATTTTGCTTACCTTTTCCAAACTTACAATAACATTCCTTTAATTTTTGCATTGTTAATATATATATTGTTCGGCTATTGGTGGGTTTTTATTTTTTTTCTCCTCATAGCAGTTTTGTTTCATTTGGGTCTTATTATTATCAATTGTCCATTACTTTATTCTCTTTATTTTATTTTTAATTAACTGAATTATGAAGACATGTCACTTGCCTAATTTTATTCCACTATGTCAAGTGCACTATCCAATTTGTGCTTGATTATGAAAATTAATTAAATTATTTTTACTTTATATAAGCAAGGATTGAAAGTCCATTCACCTATACGGCTTTTGGTGGGTTTTTATTATATATATGCACATGGATAACATGTTCCACATTACCCATGTATCATCACATGCACACATGTTATTCCTACTTGCAAACGAGTTTCGCAAACAGAAGTCGGCTGTCTACATTATGATAGTTGTTATCTTGCACCATATAATTTCAAGCTTTCATGAAAAATATGTGCTCAAGAATCGCACTTTTGCTAGGCATCAAACTTGTCTTTACACTCTAGATAACATGATAGACAATGATGATATAAAATGTGTGAATCAACTTAGGTTGTATAGAAGAACCTTTTGGTTATTATGTGAACTACTTCGTAGTGATGGGAGGTTGAAGATGGATAGTGTACTTTCTGTTGATGAGCAAGTTTGTATGTTCTTACATGTGTTAGCCTAAAGGGTTATACATAATGTAATTTTGATGATAACAAACAGATGTATTAAATCATTTAATAGATATTATATTTCACATTTTCACTGGTTTTTGAAGGGTAATATTTATGCAAGTGAATCAAGTGAAATCAAGCTCAAGACACTCAACGGACAACGGCGAAATCAAGAATAAAGTTTAGAGCTCAACGAACAAATTAGTGCGATAAATTCTTGTAAAGCCGGTATGATTTAATTGATGCATGATTTAGCATTTGAGAAGCTCAAACGATTAATTTAATTAATTACTAATCTCTTGTTGTAAAGGTCCATTGAGACCTTAGAAGTCAATTGTAAACATTTGAAGCATTGGGAGGCTTGAATGGTGAAATCCTCAAGCCAGGTGAGCTTGGAGGCGTGAACGTAGGTGGGGATAGCCGAACCACGTAAAAATCCTTGTGTTTGTTTTCTCTTCCCTTACTCTTTTAATATTGTGCTTGATTGAATATATTGTTTTTTATTTGATTAAGGCAATAGATTAAATTGTTGTGCGAATTGTATTGTATAGATTTTAAAATCTCAATTCACCCCCCTTCTTGGGTTGCATAACTTGAATTTCAACATGTACTTGCACATCATGTAAAAAATCGAACAATTAATAATCACTTCAAGTGTTCTGGAGAGACAATTAGTAGATTTTTTAAATTTTATTCTTAATGGAGTTTTGCGACTATAACACATCTTGTTAAAATTTCCAGAACATGTGCCTAAACATTGTACATATGGTAGATGGAAGTTTTTCAAAGTATGTTGTACCTAAATTTTAAGATGTCATTTACAATTATAACATGACCTTATGTACTAGTGTTAATCAACCTAATAATTTTTGTTGATATAGAACTGTTTGGAAGTATTAGATGGAGCCTGCATCAAGGTTCGAGTACTCGAAATTAATAAACTAAGATATAGAACAAGAAAAGGTGAAATTGCAACAAATGTCTTGGGGGTTTGTTCACAAGATATGATGTTTATATTTGTGTTACCGAGATGGGAAGATTCAATTTCTGATTCTAGAGTACTTCGAGATGCGATATATAGAGAAAATGGATTAAAAGTTCCAACTGGTAAGACTATTTTAATAGATTTAGCCCTAAACTAATTAAATTTTTATTAATCCTATTTCACATTCTCAATGTTTAGGTTGTTATTATCTTATGGATGCTGGGTGCACAAATGGTGAAGGATTTTGAGCACCATATAGAGGAACAATATATCATTTATCAGAGTGGAGAGATGTGTGTACTCCTGTTAATTTTTAAGAGTATTTCAATATGAAGCATGCTTCAGCAAGAAATGTAATATAACAATATTTTAGACTTCTTAAGATGTGTTGGATAATCTTACAAAGTCCATCTTTCTATCCTCTTAAAAACACAATGTAGAATAATAAATGCTTACTGCCCTTTACATAATCTTATTAAGAGGGAAATGTCAGTTGATCCAATTAAGGGTGAGATAGACGACTTTGACCTTAGTAGCAATTCAGAGGACCATGAAACCATTAGCTAGCAATTCGGAGGACCGTGAAATCATTAGCTAAGTATCATCATCTGAGCAGTGGACTGCATAGAGGGATAATTTAGCATTACAAATGTTTAACGATTGGAGGCAAAATAGAGGAATTTAAAGTTTCAATTTAGGTTTTTAATTGTATTTGAACTTTGTATTTTGTTATTATGTAATGTCATGTGACTTAACACTTTTATGTTTTATAAAAATAAGTTATTTTATTTTTATAATGCTTATTTTTTCATTATTCTCATCTATTCCTATTATTTTATATCTTATTTCTCTGTGAATGTATATTTTCTCTTTAATACATGAATTATTATTCTTATATAGGGATGGATGGTGTAAGCACTAATCAAAATAATGAAAAGGATAAAAAGGGGACAAGACATGCATGGACAAAAGAAGAAGAGGAAGCTTTGCTCTATATATTGGAGGAAATGGTAGCACACGAATTTCATGTTGATTGTGAGTAACTAAAACCAGGTGCTAATAGGCATATTGAAGAACAATTGGCAAAGCTACTTCCTAATGCTGGCCTAAAAGCTAGCCCACACGTGGAATCAAAAATGAAAAAAATTGAAGAACAACTATAGGGTAGTGCTTGATATGCTTAACACAAGTGGCTTTGGTTGGAATGATGAAAAAAAGTGTGTTGAAGTTAATAGTGATGAGGCATGGCAATCCTATGTGCAAGTGAATTTTTTTTTCTCATGACCATTAATAATTGATAAAATTCTTGTTTTTTTTCCTTCATTTTATCACCATAAGAATGCTGAAGGGTGGAGGAACAAACCATTTCTGATATATGAGAGGCTTGCATATATTTTTGGAAAAGATCGTTCTACTAGGAAAGGAGCTGAAACTCTTGTTGACATGATAGAGAATGAAAATGAAAACAATCTTGAAGCTGAGTCCGAGATTGATGAAGGATTATCTCCCATGTCAATGGACCAAAGTTAAACAAAATCATCTAAAAGGAAACGAGCTACATCAACTGATCTATTGGTTAGAAGCTAGGAAAAATTTGCATACATATTTCAGGACGTGATTGAAAAGTGAAATTAAAATGTGAATAATCTTGCTGGTAAGCTATCAAATGAAAGTATCAATTCACAAGTTGTTCCAAACATGTTGATAAAAATGAATATTTCACTACATCAAAGAGTTAAGATGTAAAAGATGTTGCTAAAACAACCAGAACAAGCAGAAATATTTACGATAATGTGAAATGATGAAGAAAGAAATGAGTTTCTTAAAGAACTTATCTTAGGTGGGTATGATGATTGATTAAGGGTGGTATTTTGGGATCCTTTTTATATATGATGATTGATTATGGGTGGTATTTTGGAATCCTTTTTTTATATGATGATTGATTGAGGGTGGTATTTTGGGATTCTTTTTGTACAAAAGATTAACCGTATATGGTAGGCATATGAACCTGATGATGACATATTTTTTTTATAACTAATTATATGAATTATATTTTGTTTGTGGGTGATTTTAAAATGTTTTTCACAACTGATACCCACCATCGTTTTGTAAGTATTTAACCACATGTTAAAGTGGCTTAACGATGAACATTTATGATGTATCAAATACTTTATAAATAGTTGTTTTGTTGTTGTCTTATGTAATTAAATATATTATATGAGAAATTGTATCTTATTTAGATTGAATTGTTGCTTTATAGTTTGTGAAATTTATATTTTTCGATAACGTTATATAGTGGAAGTATTGTTTATATAGGTCGTTACATATTGAGATGTGGAATATTAATAAAATCAGGTGTTTTTTTTTATTGATTTCATTTATAGAAGGCAAATTTTATTCAAAAGTTATTGTCAAAATTTAAGCATAGTGCATTTCACTTAATTTTCATATTTTTTTTTTATTATTATTATTATTATTATTATCATTATCATCATCATCATCATCATCATCATCATTATCATCGTCATTGTCATTATCATCGTCGTCGTCGTCGTCATCATCCAATCCAGTAAAATGCCAATTATAGGATAACACTATTATAATCCTATCGGACATGCACCAAACACAAAAAAATACTATATTTAATCCAATGTAATCCAATACAATCTAACCCAATCTAATTGTAAAGTTAATCCAACACAATCTTGTCTTCCAAATATAGCCTAAATCCTTAAAACTGCCTCCCCTCACTCCTCTGCCGCTCTCATTGCTCTCTACCTCTCTCACACGATTCACACTCACCCACCTATACCAAGTGAAGCAATCAAGCAACAACTACCGACAACCACCTTTATTGCCTTACACCAAACCAGCGATCACAACCACCATCGTTCATCTATCGTCGAATGAGTTCGAGAGATGCATCTGCAAGTGCAACATGCAACGCCGCTGTAGCAACCCAATAGCACCAGTCGTGCAATGCAGCAGCGCCCACTCAAACCCACAACAACAGCTAACCCACGCGGCGGTGCAGCAACAGCAAACCCAGGCGACCGCGACTCGAACCAACAAACCATCACCAACTCACAGTTGAATATCATCACATTATGGTTGAATTATCGACAAATTTTGTATTGTGGAATATTATGAGATTATGGTTTAGAAAATGTTTTGTATCTTTAGAAAAATATTATGAAATTATGTAGAAAATGTTATTAATTATTAGAAAAATTCTATGAGATTATGATGTAAAAAATGTTCTAATTTATTAGAAAAATATTATTAGATTATGGTGTGTAGAAAATGTTATATATTTTTAGAAATTCTTTTGCAGTATAGAACTTTTTAGATGATATTAGAGTTTAGAACAATCTGACAGATTTGATGATATAATTTCATTAATCTAATACCTTATCTCCTTTAATTTTGTATAAGATAAAGAAGAAGCTACACCACAAATATTAGATTAGTTTTTTTTTTGTTTTACAAAAAAAAAAAAATTTATGAAAGTCCAAGCCTGTCTAGGCCTGGCTCAAGCCCAACCCACCCAAACTTAAACGGGCTTAGACTTAATGACAATAAAAAAATCCAGCCCAAACCCGTAATTTGCCAACCACATTTGAAGGTAGTCTTTGGCAGGAGGGTCTCATATCTCATGATGCAAATCAAATTATCATTATACGTTTTAGGGTTTACAAGATATCAACGGGGTTGGGCCTCGATGGCAATTGTCATTACAGTTGGGTCGCCAGCCCAAAAACTAGGCCCAAGATACAAAGCCCAATTTCATAACTGAAGAGCAATAACATCTGCATCTCTAAAGTTTAACATTTTCGCAAATTAGGCCATATATTTTCCATTTGTATCAAACAGGTCCCCGATAGTGACAGACAGAAGAGAGAAGGAGCGCTCTCGCTCACGCCTCACAGTCTCTGCAGTAGTGGGGAGAGAGAGAGCAGAGGAACAATCGAGAGAGTGCACAGCATGAAATTCACGGACTCACCAGTAATAGAGCTGCCAATACGCGATGCTCTCCTCTCAATCCAACAAGACAACGGCTCTATGCACGTCGGCACCTCCGTTTGGCCTTGCTCTTTAGTCCTCGCCAAATTCGTCGAACGCTGGGCCCCACTCCCCAACACCGCCACCAACCCCTACTCTCACCTCCTTGACTTCCACTCCACGCGCCGCCGCGCCATCGAACTCGGCGCAGGCTGCGGAGCCGCCGGCATGGCTTTTTACCTCCTTGGCCTCGCCGACATCGTCCTCACCGACATTTCCCCCGTCATGCCTGCGCTCAAACACAACCTCAAGCGCAACAAGCCCGTGCTGAACAAATCCCTAAAGACGTCGGTTCTGTACTGGAACAATCAGGACCAGATCAACGCGTTGAAGCCGCCGTTCGATTTGGTGATCGCGGCCGACGTGGTCTACATCGAGGAGTCGGCGGCCCAGCTGGTGAGGGCCATGGAGGCGCTTGTGGCGGACGACGGCGTCGTTTTGTTGGGGTACCAGTTGAGGTCCCCTGAAGCACATAAGTTGTTTTGGGAAATGTGTGCGGAGGTTTTTTTGATTGAGAAAGTACCTCATGAAGATTTGCATCCTGATTATGGATACGAAGAAACTGATGTTTATATTTTGAGGAAGAAGAAGAAGGAGGAGGAGGAGAATGTAGAGTAAAATTTGGTAACGAAAAGTTCTAATTTTTGTTTGGTTACTTTGAATATGATTTGATTGCAATACAAGTAATTTAATTATGATTAATATATCTACTTGTGAACTCTGTAAACGTTTAGTGAAATAGAATAGTACAATTATGATGTGGGATTTGGAAAATGTTGAAAAGTGTGTGTGTTATATTATGGTGATTGAAGAATTTAGTTTTTGTTCTGAAGTTCTTTTTTTAGCTTTTGGTGTAAATAGACTGTTCTTAATAAGCATCTTTGAATGTGCCGTAGCATTGCTGTATTGTACGTGGTATAGATGATGTCTAGGGAGTAGGGTCAGTAAATCTTAGCGTTATGAAAATCTAAGAGGTGAAGTGATGGAAGGAAAGTTAAAATAATCCTGCAGAAGTAAATATGGAATTTGGATCTAAATCAAGTGGACGTATGCTTATCCAGCAGTTCTTGACATTAGATCATTGGGGAGGTGTTCATGACCTTACACATTACGGTTTGTATAAGTTTGCATGAAGGAGACATCGCCCTGAGTAACGTTAACCGGCGTTTGCACAATCTCAAAAATGATGCCTATTTGATATTAGTGCATGGATTCCATTTATGAAGCTTGTAAGAGTCTTAAATGCTAGTTTGTTCAAGTAACATCAGCTGAGCTGGTCCAAATTCTTTTCTTCAGTCTCTCGGAATTTGTTCTGTTTTAGTTTTAAAGTTTCTAATACTCTTCTATAATATGCCTCAAAAATTCAGAAAGGGAATGTGCGGAATGAGAATACATCTTATGAAATATATTTCTTCATTAGTAGTTGTCCAGTGGGCTCTATTTCTTTACATTTTTATTCAAGTATAACAATTTCTAGGCCTCAGTAGGTCCATGCTAATTAATGGGATCAGCATACTTGTCTTGGCAAATTCTACAAAAGTACAGCTTTAATTGGACCACCTAATTTCAGGTTAGGCGTGCATCACGCTAAAGCTTGATATATCTACCATTATTGATTAATTATTTTGCACCAAAAATAAACAGCTACTGTTTTTTTTTGGGAACTTTGCACGCATGCAGGCACATATCATATGCTTGTTAGTACCTTTATTTTTCTTGTCTGTGCTTAGATGTAAATCTCACACTTTCTTTGAATGGATTAAATATGCTGTATTTGCATATTTAGCATTAGAATAATTTCCTTGTTTTATTTGTTGATAGCCAAATAGATCCGTAACAGTTAATGTAGGTCACTTGAACTTGAACAGCAAGTTATTATAAATGTTGAATCCTCATTTCTTCTACCTGTAAGTGTAACATTATGAAAGATTAGATCTAGAAAGTGCATGTACTCTTGTCAAATTTGATGGCTCATTTTCCAGGTCTAAAACTTATAATAAGTTGGCCAGTTTGAAAGATTTGTCATGTTTGATTGTCTCAGCAACCAAAACTGGTCCCACTTAATCTCTTTCTTGCATCAGCACTTGTTTAGAGACAATAGTAAGTTCAATCAAATGATTTGATGAGCTACTCAAATCTTCTCTCACCTGACCCCAGGCTGTCCCAATTGGAACCGGAAGTTTAGCAACCTGAGGTTTCTCACCAATTAGATAGACTGTTCACTTTTGACATAGTTGCTGAATGATGACATACATAATCCATCCAAAGTAAAAGAATTACAATCTGCAGAACAACAGAGCATTATGAATAATGTAACAAATAGTTACAGCAGCTTTACAATACCAGCTTGAATGCTCGTGGTCTATGGTTGTGTTATGGAAATTCTGTAGAATCCATCGTCTATGAAACAAAAATAAAATTCCTACTTATAAATGGTTCAAATTTCCAGCTGAATATTTGAGAAAAGATGTTCTCTTGGAGCAGAAGTTAATAAAAGTCGTAGTCAGAACCATGAAAACTGAATTGTATCAATAAAATATTATGACTGTTGGTAGTGTTATGGCAAATTTTGAGAGTAAATGCTGAATAGAACTTTTCTCCAAACACGGAACTCCAATGTAGTGTTCAAAAAACTTAGAAAAACTTTCATTACATTTTATAATAGATCATTTCATTGATCATACGATAGAAAGATCATTCATGCTATGATTCTCTGGCTGGCCTTGAGGGCGAATGAGGCAAGAATATAGCTCATACATTGGCAATAGCCCTGTATCTTCCCAATTACAGGTCATGTTGAGTGGCGAGCTTGAGCTGGTGAGATCATTGTCACCAGATGTTGACACAGAAGGCAGAAGAGTGGCAGAAGGATTTGATGCCAGTAGCATCTGTTGAGACTTTTTCAGCTCATGCTTAAGCATCCCAACTTCTTGTTCAAGCTTTCTATTTTCTGCCAACACATTGTCTAGCTCTTGCTGGATGGTCTTGTAGTCAAGCTCTATAGTATGAATCTTCTCCCGGGCACGTCTGTTCTGGTACCAGACAGCAATCTGTCTTGGTGGAAGGCCTAGTCTGCGGGCAAGCTCAAGTTTACGGTCTACTTGGAGCTTTTGGTTTGCATTGAAGCATGTCTCCAAGAGCCTGACCTGATCTTGGGTTAGCCGTTTTCTGCTTAGTTTCGATGGCTGTCGGTTTTCTGAACTGAACTGAAGAACCATTTCTGGCTTTTACATGTGGTGTTTAAGATTATTGAACTTTTGGGAAGGGTGGAGAGAGCTTGAAGCTTGCTCTCTTATAGACTTGTACGAAAAAGTGGCTTGGGTAATTGCTTGAATCTTGATGATTATGCCAGTGAGAGGCCATAGTCTCAACGCAAGCATGGAAAAGGAGGTCCCAGAGGGTCAAAACTGAGGGGCTGTCATCGGGGGCCCCTAATTAATGTGAAGCCTGCTTCATGCTAACAGCTTGTGTTCTAAAAGATTACAATAGCCATTTCTATTTACTAAATTTCAGACATGTGATATGCTTTTGGGCACCGCCACCATTTTGGCAGCCTCTTAATGAATATGTCACGTTAAGTGTACAGGACTGATGCTTGTCTTGTCAATAGAAGTATCATCTCCCGGCGCTTCAATTTTCTTACTGCTCGGCAGTAGGTCGAAATGGTTGTCCATTTCTTACTGATACTAAGCTGGTTTTTTTGTTGAGCACCAAATCAACAGATGTCAAGCAAGAGAAATAAAAAAAATGAAAATAAATTCTTTCTAATGATTCTTTGCTCTAAATCCTAATCTATAAGTCATTATGCATAATTTGTGAAGGTTTTGTAATGGACTTATAAATAATGATATTTAAATTGAAAAATCTGACAGAACATTGATAAAAACAAATGTACGCTAGGATTTATTTCTCTATGTTAATGACAAAAAAAATATCATTTAACAAGGTAAAATAAGCCTGACCTACTATTATTCTTGTGAGCATTCTCTTAACCTTTAGTTCCTTTAGCATTTTTCTTAATTTTTTGTTGTATTTTCATATATACCTATAAATATTTTATATGAAATGAATAAAATTTATGTTCTTGTTTCAAAGATCACATTGACGCCAAGAAAGACTTTCTCCCTTTGAAAGAGAATTGAATTCTTCTATCAATGAAGAGAAGTTATTGTCTTTAATAAAGAATTTCTCTTCGGGTGTGTTTGATACACTATATTATATTATTATGTATTGTATTATTTTAATACATATATATTGTATTATATTATATTGTATTAGCACTGTATTATAATAATCTTATATAATGTTTGGTGTTACATTGTACTCTATATTTTTTTCGTTATACTATGTTTAGTGTTGAATTGTAATATATTAATTTCTTTGGCAATTAATTTAAATTATATATTTAAAAATAATATTTATTAATACTTAAAAATATAGTAAATATAGAAGTCTTAAATTTTAAAAATTAAATAGTATTATATAAACATAATGATATTTGTGGGTATTTCTTCTACAGTAACTTTTTCTCTGAAAAAGTACTAAGAATGAAAGAAATTTCAAGCCTTCATGGCTTAGTATCTTCACCTATTGCTTGGGTGTTTTTCTTTTCTTTTCTTTTTTGTCCTTTCTTATGTCTTATTATCTTTTCTTATCTCTTTTTCTGAATCACAGCTTTGGTTACCGTCATTGTTTTAAATACAACATTTGAAAAGTTGGTGGGGGTAATTATTGTGGGGATTCTTGGAGAAGATGGATATTGAGGAATTAATTCAGAAATGTCAGCCAATGATATTAAAAGAGGAAGAGGAAGATATAGTAACTTTCAAAGGGAAAATGAAGATACATGGAGAACGAGTTGCAGTAAACTGCCTGATAGGTAAGGTGTTGCTTAGACGCGGCATCAACAAGGAGGGCCTAAAGGTAGTAATGCAACTAGCATGGAGAACAATTAAGGAAGTAAAGGTGGAGAGCATGGGGGATAACATCTTCCTTTTCAAATTTTCCTCTGAAGAGGAAAAAAAGAGGGTATTTATGGGGGGGGGGGGCATGGCACTTTGACAAAGCGTTGATACTGTTATCGGAACCAGTGGGTATTGGAGATATAAAGAACCAGTCCTTTACACATACAATCTTTTGGGTGCAAATCCACAACATACTTATAAAGTGTATGAACAGAGATGCCATCCAAAAGCTAGGGGAAAAGATTGGCATTGTGAAGGAAGTTGGTACTGATGAAACAAGAGAATGCTTAAGTTAGTTTACTCAAATTAGAGTGTCCATTGATATAACACAACCTCTGAAAAAGGTTGTGTTTCTGCAACAAGAAGAAGGAAGAATCCTAATGCTAGTATTGTATGAAAAACTACTAGATTTTTGTTTATGTTGCGCTCATATTGGCCATTAATATAGAAAATGTTTGAAGTATAAGGGCCAACAAAAGGAAGAGTTACCATATGGTGGATGGATGCGAGCAACAACACAAGCTAAAAAAGTAAAGCATAACAGAACCAGAGAAAAGGTAAACCGAGAATCAAAAGCCAATGTCACATAAACTAATTGCTTAAAGTCATCACAAGCTCAACACAACCCGATTGGGCAAAATGGGCCAAATCCAAGTCAATTGGGCAAGGAGAAAAGTACAAATGCAGAACCAAAGGATAAAAGCCAGAAGCAAGGGGCTGAAAGCAAACAATTAATTCTGACTGAGACTGAAATGGAAAACCTACAAGTGAAGTGTCAGAGCAAGGATAGAATAATCAATAAGAAATTAGCTACGGAAGCTAGTAATGACAGTTGTTGGTGTATAAATACTAATGCTATTGGTATTAATGTGCAAGTGTACACAACAAGTAATAAAGTGATGAGTATTCAAGATCGTCTCCACAGGGATTGATGTTATCAAATTTGCTACAGCAATCTTAACAGTACAGATTTTGTGTCTAAATTAAGATAAACAATTGGTGAAACTATTATACTAATTAAAATAAAAGCGCAATAAATAAAATGCAACAAAGTAGATTATCACGTCACACTCAAGGATAAAAACAATGAGAATATAGAGTAGTTGAGTGAATAAACTCTCTTAATGGTCTTGATTATTTTCTAATGGTTGGCTCGGCTGCTGCAGTATTTGCTATAGCACTGGGCAGAATCCTTATGTATCATCAATCGTCACATGTTGGATATCTTATATCTATATGCAACCTAACAATGATCAGTTACTATGCCAACATAAGATATATCATTACACGCTTAGGTTCTATTTAGCCTATAAGGTGAATCTTTATGTCTAGTTCATCATTAATTTTAAATCAAGCATGACCCTTTTGAGACTCAAGTAAAACTCAATCCGGGAAACTCAATTTAAGATCAAGTATTGTTCTGATATGTTCCACTAATATAGACCCTTTTGCGGCTCTTCATTAGCTAGTATCATTAAATGGGTGATTAACCGAAATAACGAATCAAATAAATAATATCAAAACAAACTGTTACAACAAACATGCAGCAACACATATTTCCAGTCAATAAATCATCAAGATTGTTTATCACTCAACTACAAATAAATGTAGTTTATGGTTTGTAAAAGAAAAATAAAGAACAAAATTTCAGTTATGAAACACATCCCCATAAATAAATAGAAAACGAGAAAACAAGAAAAGAATAAGAAGGATTGAGCTCCCAATTGATTTCTGCAAATTCTCTTCTTGTGCAGCCCTTAATCTCTCTCTTCAATCTTGTTTTTCTTTTGTTTCTTTGTGTTTTTCTCCTTGGGTGACGACCCTCCCTATTTCTTATGATGTGTGCTTCTTTTATAACTGAAAATTAGGGTAAACGGAAGCCTAGGGCGTGCATAAGTCAGATTAGAAAACTGCAGATCGCAATTCTGCAAGTATCCCGCACGAAATTTTCTCTGTCATTGTTCTATGATTGCTACAACAATGGTTGCTACAACAATATTTACAGCAACTGCACTGTTCCACATTTGTTTCAACTCTTTTGTAACCATGTTCTTTCTTTATTTTTGCAAGCCTATTGCATAGCATTCCTTCCATGAATTATAAGCTTCTGGAAACTTACAATTATGCACACAATTTGAGCACAAATTACTTTAAATCGAGCAAAACTTATTAAGATTGACTAAAATGATTATTTATGCAAAATGTAACAAAAATGCAATAGAAACACATAATTTACTCTCTAAGTAGTATTAATTTAAGCCTAAAAGTGCCATGATAACTCTCATTTCATAGAGTTATCAACAACCAACCTAAAACAAAAAATATGTGGGCGGGAAATAAGAAATGAAGGGAAAAAGAGAATGAAGGAAATTTGATGACATTGAAAAACACAAACAAGGAAAAGGACGGGCAGGCCGGATCAGATAAAGACGAAATGGATAATGGACCAAACAAAGTTGAGGTAAGGCCCAAAAGTAGAAAATGGAAGCTACAAGCCAAAAATATAAAGTGTGAATGAGCAAATGTTATCAGGCTGACAAGTGCCAAGAGGCCCAACAATGAAATTAATTGGCCTAGCCTAGACAACAAAAGAAAACGACTGCTAAGTCTGTCCAAGCAGTCTCACTGGTGCAACAACTTAAGCCTAAGCAAAACATCACTTCACCTAGCATTAGCAGAAACATAACAAGATGCAAGGAGGGTCCTAGAGGCAATTGATAAAGATTCATCGACAAGAGTTGATAATCAGCCCAGCCGGCAACAATGAGGATCTTGGTGGTCAAAAAAATTCTTCACATGTACCGGCCTCATATTTTCTTTTATTGTGAAACAAAAATGGTAGCTAGGCAGGTTAACTCAATATGTAGAAAATTCAATTTTGAGAATTACTTCGTGGTAGACATGCATAGAATAGGGGGAGACCTAGCTTTATTTTGGAATTCAAATGTAAATGTTAACATAACCTCATATAGTGCCCATCACATAAATGCGGTTGTGTACGACGAAGGGGGGAGAGTGTGGAGATGCACAAGAATTAATGGCCACCCAGAAGCTAGCCAGAAGCATCACACTTGGAAGTTGTTGAAAAGGTTAGCAAGTTTATTTTCTTATCCGTGATGTTGTTTTGGCGACTTTAACAAAATTATACATTTGCACAAGAAAAATGAAGGCAGTGACAGAAATGTGCATTTAGTGGCTGATTTTAGCGAGGTTGTACATGAATGTAATTTAATGGACATGGGTTATAAGGGGTATCCATTTACGTTGTCGAATAGAAGATATGACTCTCAATTCATAGAGGAAAGATTGGATAGAGTCATATGCAGTAAAGATTAGTGCATGAATTTTTAGGATTCAGTTGCAAAAAATATTAAAAATTGAGGATCATTGTCCGATTGCTTTTGAAATCAAAGAAAAGGGTAGTGTGGTGAAGCATATAAGTAATTATTTTTCCCGAGACCACTATGAAAGTATGTAGAGCACTTATGATACTTGCAAAAGTATAGTGAAAGAAGAATAGGGAAAATTGGGTGAAAATGATGGGAAAGCCCAATGTATTAGTTTCAAAAAGTGGCTAAAATCTCCTTAGCCCAACTGAAGCTCTGGAGTAAAAAGGAGTTTGATGACAAAAAGAGAAAGCAAGGCAAACTTATTAAGCAGCTGCAAAATAAAAAGCAAGATAACCCCCACTTGGTAAATAGAGATGAAATCAGAAGAATTGAAAGCCAAATAAATAATATATTGATATATAAAGAGATCTACTGGAAGCAGAGGTCAAAAGCAGACTGGCTAAGGGAAGGAGACAAGAATGCAAAATTTTTTCATTTGAAATCTTCAGCCTGAAAGAGAAAGAACAAAATCTGGGGGATTGAAGATTCTCAGGGGAAATAGACAGATAAGCGAGATGAGGTTGAAAAGAAATTCTGCAAGTATTTCCAAGAGTTGTTCTCATCCTCCAACCCAAGCCAGAGCCAAATTTTAGCTGCCATACAAGATATACCTTCTAGGGTGACTCCAAAAATGAATGTTCAATTGGATGAGCCATTCACGCAAGAAGAAATTGCTGAAGCTCTAGCTCAGATGTGCCCCACGAAAGCCCCGGGACTAGATGGATTGCATGCTATCTTTTACCAAAAACACTAGCTGACAGTCCGAAAAGGAGTGATTGAAACATTTCTACACTTTTTTAATGAGCAAGGTATGCTTGGCCCCCTTAATCATACTTATATAGCTTTAATCCCTAAGGTAGATAAGCTAAAAAAAAGTCACAGATTTTAGGCCAATCAATCTCTACAATGTTATATACAAAATTATAGCCAAAGCAATTACCAATAGGATGAAACCAATCTTTTCCCATGTTATATCCCCAACGCATAGTGCATTCATACCCAATAAGCTTATAACGGACAATGTTATTATTGGTTATGAATACCTCCATAAGATTAGATACAGTAAAAGGAAAATGAATAGTCTAGTGGCTCTTAAATTAGATATCAGCAAAGCATATGATAAAATATAATGGCAGTTTCTGAAACAAATAATGGTAAAGCTTGGCTTTTCAAACAAATTGGTGGATTTGATAATGAGATCTATCTCCTTTGCTTGTTTTTCTATGCTAATCAATGGGGTCTCCAAAGGTCTAATTCAGCCTGAAAGAGGGTTAAAACAAGGATGTCCCTTATCCCATATCTTTTTATTTTGTGTGTAGAGGCCTTTTTCAAATTTGCTGGTGCAAGCGGAAATGAAGTAGCTGATTCGAGGCCTGAGGTTTGCCAGAGACATTACAATATTGCATTTACTGTTTGCGGATGACTACCTTATCTTCGTAAGGGCATCAGTGGCAGAATGCAAACATTTAAGGAAGATATTTGATTGCTATGCAAAAGGTTCTAGGCATATTTTCAATTTCGATAAATCTTCCATTTTTTTAGTGGAAATATAACAGAAAGACATATAGCAGCAATAAAAGACATCTTCAAGCTCAATATTGTTAATAGGTATGAAAAATACATAGGTCTGCCATCAATGATAGGCAAGAAGAAGACGAGGTTTTTTAATGAAATTTCATGCTAGCAGCATAAAAATTTTTCTAGTGGAGAAAATGAGATTCTTATTAAGGCAGCAGCCTAAGCAGTACCAGCCTACACAATGAGTGTTTTCAAACTCTCGAAGGGCTTACGCGATGATATTCAAAAGGCCATAGCAAAGTTTTGGTGAAGATCAAAAGATGATAAGCATGGCATTCATTGGGCGATGTGGGATAAGCTTAGCTTTGCAAAAAGTCGAGGAGGCTTAGGGTTTAGAGATTTTATGAGTTTCAACCAAGCACTGGTGGCTAAGCAATGATAAAGGCTTATTCATTTTCCAAACTCTCTGGTGTCTAGAGTGTTGAAGGCGAGATATTATACAAACTCTGATTTTTTTAGTGCAAAATTAGGCTTCAAACCTTTCTATATTTGGAGAAGCATTTTGTGGGAAGACAACTGCTCAATAAAAGGATCAGATGACGCATAGGAAATGGGAAAAAAGTTATAATTTACAAGGATAATTGGTTGTCACGGCCAAACACTTTCAAACTTTTTTCCCCTCGAACATTACCAAAGGATATTGTTGTAGCTGACTTAATGAATACTGAGAACCAATGGGATATTGATAAACTGAATCAACATTTCATGAGTGAAGATGTTGAGGTGATCTTTAAGATACCAACCCCAACAGAAATCTCACAAGATAGCATGTTGTGGCTTTTTGATAAAAAAAAAGGAGAATACTCAGTGAAAATTGGGTATCAACTAGCACTCAAAGGCAGATTTGCCGAAGCCATTAGTAGCACAACAAGTTCCTCAAATCAATGAAAGGTTTTATAGTTGCTGGAGCTCCCGAAAAAGATAAAAAAAATTTATATGGAAGGCAGCAAAAAACCTGCTGCCAGCTGCAGAAAATCTTTGGAAACGAAAGATCTTGCAGGAGCCTATCTGTCAAAGATGCAAGAGGAATGTAGAAACCATCTGGCATGCTCTCGTGGAATGTAAAACAGCAAGGAAAATTTGGTCTCAAGCCCCTTTTGCAGCCCCTAAGCTTAATGACCAAACCAAATATATTTCCAGCACCTTGCAGGAAATGAGTTCTAAACTAAGAAAACTAGATCTTGAACTTATGGTCACATATTGTTGGGTTATTTGGTATTCAAGGAATAAGTTTGTCTTTGAAAGAAAGAAGATAGACCTAAGAATTTCAACAACAAAGGCAGAAACAATCACAGAAGCCTATCAAAGAGTAAGGAAGATGCAGATGCCTCATATTGATAACTCCAGAACTGATAAGCAAATAAAGTGGACTCCCCCTCCCCCCCCCCCCAAGGTTGTGTTCAAATTAAATGTAGATCCATCCATAAGCAGTAAAGATCAAAAGGCAGGGATGGGGATTGTGATCAAAGACTCAAGAGGCAAAGTAGTAGCTGCTGGAATTCAACAGACTCAACCAAGGGGAAATGTAAGTATAGTAGAAGCTAAAGCAATTCGATGGGGTATGCAAGTGGCAAGGGAAGCATGCTTATCTTCCATTATTATAGTGTCAAACTATTTAGAGGTGGTGGAGCTTGTAAACAACATCATAGGTAGCATAACATAAATCTTCTAGAAAATTTCAGAAATTTAGAATCAAATGAGAAGTTTTCAGGATGTTAAAGTGAAATTTGTCCCTAGACAATGTAATGTTTGTGCCCATTCATTGGCCAAATTGGCTCTAGGAAGAAATACTCTTGCTGTCTGGTTAGAAACATTACCAGCAGAAGTTTTAAGTGTAATGATGTTGTGATTAATGAAAATTTTTACTTTCTTTTCCAAAAAAAAAACATAATGATATTTTTTGTTTATCTCTAAAAGTGAAATATTACTTCACTAGTATATTTTCACAATCCATGAATTCGATCTATTATTGCTGTAAATAATATAAAAAAATCAAAGATTTTTGAATGAATAAAAAATATTATAAATTGGTGAAAATAAGTTTATCAAAATTAAAACAACAAACTTTAACAATTAAAGGAGAAAAGAAAAACAAAAATAATAGCAAATTAGCAATGCACAATCTTATTATTTATTTTTTGGCCTGAACCACGAGGTGGTCCAGAGTGGGCCCCAATTGTGAGAGGAACCTTTAAGCTCGTACCACAATACAGACTAATCTATGCTTGCATCGAGTCGGCCCGTAAGGGGTAAAATGGTAACTCTATACGAGAGCGGAGCTTGAGCCTCTGACCTCTTTTAAATAGTGAGAGTATCAAACAATTCACACCAACTAACTTTGGTTAACGCACAGTTTTATTAATGAAGAATATAATGATAATTTTACTGAAATCAATTGCCAACCTTTGCGACCTCCGAGGGATTATATATATATAGAAATTCAAATTAGAAGAAAAAGAAACATAATCTTTGATTTTGCAGATTTTGCTTAATGATTTAGGCAACAAAAATTTCGACATGACAGCGATGGAGAAGCATGTGTAGCGCACGGCAAAGCAATCCTTGAATTCATGCGGCGAAGGCGCTGCAGATGATGGTGCGCAGAGAAAGCATTGTGCAACAAAGCTCCGGTGATGGATTCGTCGCCAAAATCAAGAACCAATGGCCTTCAAGGTAGGGTGCTGGAAAATTAAAAAAAAAAAAAGGGGGGGGCTCTGTACTTTTTAAAATAATTTTTTTTTTGTTATGTTTATGCATACCGGCTTAAACCCGACCCCGTCACGGCGGGTTTGGTTAATGCGGGTTTCGCCGCATAATTTTTTTTGCGTTATGTGATGCAATGCGAGTGTAATTCACAGCCAAACATAGGTATGCATAAGTTTAATGCTGAACAGAACTTTTATACCATGTAATGCTGGGCACCAAACACTCCTCTACCAGCACAAGACACAAAAGTTTGTGGTGTAAACTAAAATTCTCTGAGCAGTCTTAAGTTAAAACAGCTTGGAAGCTTATCATTTCATTGTAACAATGAAGAACTTTCCGTACCTGTTGCACAAGAGGGCTTTAATGTCCCATTTGCCTTCTAGGGACTGGATTCTCTTGAAATTTCTGTTGGTACGGAACAGATTATTCAAATATTAATGACTGATGTCCCACTGGAATGTGCATGATTCCTCAAAATACAACCAGTTCTTTTAGATGTCCATTCCTACGATTCTTAATTACTATTACACATATACACTTCTAAAACTTAAAAAATTATATAGAAATTCGGCGTCTTGAATAATATGTTCTCGATCGTTATATGCTTGCATGTTGAAACAAATATTAAAGAAGTTAGCATGTTATACTTATTCATTAAGTGACACCACATTTATATCATTATAAAGTGCGTAAAATTAAAGTATGATGAGAAGAAACTAAGAATAATCTTTGTACAGTTGAAGGTTAACATTCTCTTGGCCAAGCAAAAGTACATGATGAGCGTGTGAAATGTACATATCTTCTTGACACTGCACAAAGCTTGCATAATAAAATTACAAAAAAAAAGGTTGTTAACACCTACTCTTCAACTAAATGAATCTTCCTTATTCTCCTCACATGCATTTGTGCCTTCAGTGAATCTATATGTCTACTGCGTATTAACTTATTCATTATTAATTATAAGATATTGCACAATGATTGAGGCAATATGTAACTACATGGCGTTGCATGCCTGCATGCCTGCACATTTTAGTTAAGCAGTGGCCTTTCTTTCAAGGAATAAAAGAAGTGTCATGTGCTGCAAAATGGGGGGGAATCAGCGCCTGAGGAGGGCTTGCTCTATTTTGGCCACCACCTTGATCAAAAGCTATGAAAGGAGGATTATAATAATCAACAACCCCAGGATTATTTTTGAGGCCGTCAAGGCCACTTTGTCCCTTATTAATATTAAACTTTGGAGGAAGAGAAGAGGAATCCTTAATTACGGAATTACCACATTGTCTAGGCTGTGTTTGGTAGAACACTTTAGAAACCACAAGCTCCCCATCTTTCTCTTCTTCATTGCCGCCAAGATGGTACTGATGCATCACCCAGTTTGTTTTCTCAGGCTTTTTTTGCTTCCCATAGTTGGTGTAAAGCACAAGAATTTTCTTGTAACCTTTCACTTTGCCACCGATGAACACTGGCCTTGTCTTGCCTGTTTTGTGCCACCGGGTCTCGCCGCCTTGTTCGTCTGTATGCACCTTTCTTCTTTTTCTGGTCCCTGTTGTGTATGCTTTCGAAGGTCGATGAAAGAAGTGCCGAATTAAGCCATCTTTGGAAACTCCTGCGTGCATCATATGTATATGAGGATAACAACATTAATTGACGATTCACATTATATGTTAAAATTAAGAAAAGAATATTTGTATATCTGTGTTTTTTGTATGTATGTATATGTATATATATATGTATGCATACATGAACATGGAGTATTTTCTTGACTTTTGTAGCTGACATATTAGGGTTAGCTGGGGTTTCCTTTGTTGGCGAACGGTGATTTAATTAGTTCATCGGGTGTTAACGGGCAATGGGGTTACACAATTATCTTTGAATTAAGAAAGTATAGTGGTTGGATTAAAATGACATACTACTATTAAGTATTAACCAACTCTTAACATTAATAGAAAACCTAATGATATGAACCATAGTGGTTGGATTAAAATGAACCACCACTGTGCCTTTTGCTTCACCAAGAGTTCTTAGTACTGACTAATTAATTAATGCATGTATGATACGTGTAACTGAACTTAATATATCCACCACTTGCATGGTGGTTTTTCAAAATAAATACACATGTCTCTACATCATTTACTTATTGTATGGTTGACATGATACTTTTAATGTGTTTTAGAATTTCTCCAGCAATACAATGGATCTATAAACAACTAACTAATAAAATATTGTCATACCATATATATGAAAAAATAAAATAAATAATTCACATACACGTGATATTAAAGAAAATTTACACATTTCGCTCATCAGAATTAAACTCAATTTAATTACCAGGTAATTTTTCAGGATGTGTGTAGCAAATTCCATTCTCTCCTTCAAGCGTAGGAATAAACTCATCGATGAGAGGGTGAAGTTTACGAGCATCAGCCCTCACCTTGGCTTCCAGATGCTCAAGAAGCTCTTGATCCGTCGGATCGAACTTCACCCCAGCCGGAAGTCCCGGCAAATCATGAATCCTTGCCTTAAAAAACGGCCAACGAATCATAATAAACATCTATTAATGTGCAAAAATGATTACAGAATATATATAATGTGCAATAGTAAAACAATTAACTATATATATAACTACACGTACCTGCTCGTTACATTTGATCTGATGACCACATGAAGGACAAGATCTAACCAAACAATTTTTGGCTTTTGCACTACTGCTACAATTAGAAGTATTGTCATTATTATTATTATTATTATTATTGGTGGAGGATGATGGCGGTGAGCTTATTCTCTCAATCGTTTGCACATCACTGCAGTCATTGCACCAAGTCATGATGATGATTCTTTCTTTGGTTTCCTCTTATGCCCATTACACAATAATAGATCTTTTGTTTTGTCTGATTCCTCTCCACTACTGCTCACTCCAAAACAAAATATATCTATAAGAAGAAAGGTACACAAAGAGAGAGGAAGAGAGAGATGGGACAATTAAAAGTGATCAAAGGTTAAAAGCAACTTGTCTCTTCTAAAGCTTTGATCCCCTCATGGCCAGTGCTTCTTCTTCTTCTTCTTCTTCTTCTTCACTACATTGCACTCAAGAGAAAGAGAAAAAGAGAGCAAGCTAACTTAAAAATCAACATAGATACTATAATTTTGAGAAATAAGGGTAAAACTAAAAGAAGCAGACAAAAAGAAATTGAAAAAAAAATAATGAAAAAAATAAAAGGGTATTTGTTTGCTTGGATCTTACGTTTGGATTTTGCTTATATTGTGTATGACAACTTGTAGGAGAATAAATGTAGTTTTTGTGTCTTTTTTACTCCGTCAAAAAGGCAAACTTTGATTTGTTAAGGCTGGAATTAGATAATTAAAATATAGAAAATAAATAAAATATAAATATAAAATAATAATCAGGATTGAGTGAAGTAGGGGCAAGCTGTAGCTAGCTTGCTGATTTAGCACCAAGAAAGACAGGTTTCTTGCTTTACATGATAAGTCTACGTGAAGAAATAGAAATAGATTTTTGGTTGGCTGTTAATATTAAGGCGTTTCTTCTTTATCCTTCCATAGTTTTTTTTGTTTGCATTTTTTAGCTTTGTTCACACTCTAGGGCGACATTGGACCTGCATCCCTCTTCTCTCGTAAAATTTAATTGACAGCGATTTGCTAGTCTTTTATCATTTTTGTTTCCACGTGGCGAACTGGGAAATTTCCCATTTGGCAATAAAATGTTTTATCTTTGTGTAAATCGTCTGCAAATAGATAAGAAATGAAATGAAAAGTGATGAAATAATGCCAAGGACTTAAACCGAATGCTAGCTTTTCAATCTGTCCTCCTTTAGTCTCGGTCACCCGAGTTCTTCGAATCATGAGGGACACAGAGGCCTTGGTTTAGACTTTACCCACTAAGCAGCTGTTTGCTTTCATGGTTATTCTTTTGGACTTTTCCAGGTTCAATTGTAGTACAACGTATTGTCTACGGCGCTGATGCCCCACAATGTTTCAATTAATGCACTCATATTTACTGAGAAGGGAATTCTGTGACTGATAAATTGGGGAACATCGGATTGCCATGCGATGCTTATAGCTCTGGGGGGGGGGGTTGTGGGGATAGTCCACCTAGTAGTGTTATTCAGAGTTTGCTTGAGGATTCATGCATGGGGCTTGCCAAAGTAAAGATTTTCTTAACCCCAGTTGCAGCCTCATTTCTTTGTATTTTTTTTTATTTTAAACAAATTATGCGTTCATCCCAAAAAAAAATTGTATGAGTCACCATTTTATGGGGTGGGCTATTAAATTTATTTTTCTTTTTTTATAAGTATTAATAAAAAAATTTATAAATTATAATCAACTATTTTTTTTTCAAAAAGCTTACCCGGGCTGCGGCCCAGGTTAGCCAACTCTTAGCTTCGCCGCAAGTAGTATCTAAATTTTATTTATTTAATATTAGATGCGTTTGGGATTGAAATTGAGTAGGTGTAGCTTAGAAACTAAATACTAAAGTGTTTGGTAAGTACTAATTGTTATAACTTGGAAGATATGTTGAAATAGTTTTTTACTTGTAATATAGAAAATATATTATATCTCTAATAATTTTGTCAAAATTATTATTTAAAATTTATATTTACTACAAATTATTAACTTTTATTTTATAGTTACAGTTTTTTTTAGCAGCTGGTGTGGCTTAAAAACTACACACCTAAATTCCATACAAGATCATTGTTTATTGAATTTATACTTATTTAAGACTAAGAAATGAGATGATGTGAATAAAGTTTGAACTCTAAATCTTTCATATCAATTGAACGAACTAACATACACTGGTATGTAAGAGAAAAGGAGAGATTGATAATTAATAAGATAAGAATAAATTAACTTCATCTTGCACACTCCATCAGTTCCAACGTGTATCACGACTCAAGTCCGATGTGGGAGTTTAAGACACACACTTTCCAGTTGTGGAATTTCTTTCTCTTTAGCATTTTGTTAATCCACGGAATCCATTCAAAGCAACTGGGTTAAATTATAGTGAAGCATTCACAATTTCTTCCTTTTTTTTTTTTTTGGTGTGGGTGGTGGGGGGGGGGGGGGGTGGGAATTTCAGTTGTGGAATTTCCTTTAAAAGGAATTTCTTCCTTTTAAACATTCCTTGAATCTGTTGAATTTTTATTTATTTATTTGAAAAACCCGATTTATCTTATTATAATTTATATCATCGAGGATCAGGTTGGGTTGTTGATGTATATTATAGAATAATCCACTTTTGTTTTGTTAATGAAAAATTCAATTAGAACAAGGTTCATGAGTTTAATAAATTACGTTTATGTGAACTATAAAAATAGAGTATGTGTATTTGATAAATTTTATTATTAAACTGTTGTTTTATAGTGTGGGCCTTTATTGAGGTTTTTTCTTTCTTTTTAATATAGAAATTTATATAGAGTGAACAAAAACTCAATTTATTAAAATTCAATAAACTCTGTTATCTATAAAGTGTATGATAAAATACACCACATACTCCATAAATATGAATGAAAAAAAAAGACACTTGAAAAATATGTGAGTAATAGAAATTCTGGTAATTTATTAGAGATATAGTTTGCTTTATAAAGGTAAACTAATCAAATTAAACTTATTTTAAGTCAATCTTATTGATTATTTAAAAAAGAAAATTTCATATTTGTTTGTTATAATTTATCTAATGGCCATAAGTATTTATTTAATCCTATAAGCTCTTTCTAAAATTTCTATTGTTATATGGTTGTTTTTTAACCAGAGATTTTGAAAATTAAATAAGTTATTTTGTTTTTACTAATAGAAATTTAAAATTTGTACTCTTAAAAGTAGAAGTTGAAAAGTTTTTTTTTCAAAATATTAAAGTATCTAAAATATCACTTACTTATTTGACAATATGATTCCATTCCTTTTCATAACATAATTTAAAAAAAAATTAACCTATCAAAGTAATTTAATTTTATAGTTTTAATAAAAATTCTCATTGGCAACCGAATAATTAAAAGTTTTATTTACAAAGCTAAATCAAATATAGCAAAATAACCTACGCCAAAACAAGTAATTGAGAAATATTTAATTGATTATTTATCTAGACTGCTTGCTTATTTATTTTTTTATAACTAATGTGAATTTTATATAATTATTTTTTAAAAGGTGGAGTGTATTCATAAAACTAGGAAACATAACCACCCTTCAAGAATTTGTAGGCTATCTTGAGGATGGTGTCTTCAAACATATATTGGGGTGTATCTTGTGACAATATGTATGTAACAGTAAAGTTGGGCTAAGGTTATGGGCTCTGGACTAAAACAGTAATAGCAACCGAGTGTCAGCTGCAAATATGTCATCAGTCATCGCTCTTTCTTATTCATTTCACAACGGGATTTAATAAACTATCCCCAGATAGAGCGACAATCTTTAGCTTATCCCATAAAAATGTGAAAATTTTAATTTATTTCTTATTTTCGTTCAAAAAATAATGACAAATGGGAGTGCACTGATGATTTTTCTTTTTTATCTTTTCAATAATAAATGAAGGGCCAAATTGAAGTTTTTACATTTTTTATAGACAAATTAAAAATTATCATTGTAAATAAAGGTGAATAAAAGTTGCTCACAATTATATGGTGGTGTATTTCTATTTCTTCAAAGCATGTGCACAGCTGTCAATATTTGTGCACCATACGGTGTATGACGGTGCTCGCCTAACAAATACTGTATACGGGGATCAAACAAGATTTGTCTGTTGATGTTAGGCCCCAAATAAAATTAATGCCCATTTAGTCAAGACTTTGAAACAGAGAGCAGCCTGTCATTCTCACGAGCTGCACATTAAATGTGCCAAGAGAGAAGGACGCATGAGAGGGTCCAATTGAGTAAATTTTGGACGGCCGTGGAGGCCAATGGCAGCCACATGCTCACAACTCCCTCTCGTTAAATTGACAGAACTGTCTTTTTACTTGGGACCAAAAACAATGCATCACGATGATAGACACAAATGGAGGGAAACATTCAAAACGAGACAAATTCCATTAAAAGCCTTTGAAATTTCATCGACTATTTCTGTACAATGACGCGATCCTTCCATCCAATCAGCTGAAAAAAGATACCTTTTCAATGTTTGACGAGTCTCACATTTGCACGTTACAAGGATTGTACAATGACACGATCCTCCAATTTACCTAATAATCAAAGCGAATACAATGAAGCATCGACTAAAATTACAAGACAAACTCACAGTTGCAATCTTTATAAAATGTCCATTGTCCTGTCATTGTGGACTAACTTACTGGAGATACACGTTTTCGATTAACTTCTTAAACTAAAATTTGATTATCGGATCTTCATAGTAGTAAGGCGAGAGCTTGCCGTCTTTCTTGATGGTCTTAGACTTGTTCTCTGCGGTGGCTTCTTGCAACAGTTTAACCACCTTTCGCATGGAGGGGCGATTAAGGGGGAGTGCATTGGTGCAAAGGAGACTGATCTCGAGGACCCTGCAAATTTGAGCCTTGTAGCTTGAATCGAGGTTGGAATCAATTATATTGTCCAGGCCTTTCTGGTCCAAGGTGGTGCAGACCCATTTTACCAAGTCTTTCTCCCCAAACTCTGGATCAATTGGAGGTCTACCAGTAATCAATTCCAGAAGGACCACTCCGAAACTGTAAATGTCACTCTTTTCATTCACTCGAAGAGTATATGCATATTCTGCATCAAATTTAGGATGAAACAGAACAAATGTTAAAAGTATACTCAAAGATAATGATCTTCACGTCAATGACATTAAATCCCTTACTAATCTCATCTTAAATCAATCAACTTGTTTAAGGCAATAAACTCAAGAATATAACTCCAGCAATTTAAATCATATAGCAATTTTAATCAGGAAGTCAGCAAATATACCTGGTGCAATGTAACCGCAAGAACCTGCAATTACGGACATGGATTCGGGCCCCTTGCCAACTCCATCAACAACCTTAGCAACTCCAAAATCTGCAACTCTAGCACTAAACTCTGCATCCAACAATATGTTGTTGGATTTCACATCGCGATGAACAATTGGAGGAACACAATCATGATGCAAATAAGATAACCCCTCAGCCGCATCCAAAGCTATCTTATACCTTGTTGGCCAATCCAACAAACTTACTTTGCCGCTATGCAACACATCTCCCAAGCTCCCATTTGGCATGTACTCGTAAACCAGAAGCTTGCAATCTCTGGAGTTGCAACAGCACCACAATCTCACAATATTTTTGTGCCTTATCTTTCCCAATGTTTCAACTTCTACTTCAAATTCATCTCTCTGTGACTCATTACTTGAATCATCCTTCTTGGCTCTTCCCCACAGTTTCTTCACTGCCACTACATCACCATTGCTTAGCAAAACTTTGTAAACTTTCCCCGAAGCTCCACTTCCAATCAAATTTTCTTCTTTCAGACAGTCAGCAATCTCAAACTCACTAAAACCAATTTTGTGGAATGACTTCCACTTCGACAAAGCCATTCCCTTCTTTGTCTTCTTAAGTTTCCGATACTTCACATAGAACCAAATAACCCCAACAACAAAGACGACACCAGCAAGAAGAAAGATCAATCCAAAAATCCACAGAGAACCTTCATTCTTAGATCTACCAGTCTTTGGACAGAGACCAGCCAAGTCCCCGCACAAACCAGGATTCCCCAAGAAGCTACCCCTATACATTTCCTTGGCATATAAAGGAGGTAGCTCGCCAGAAAGCCTATTATTCGACAAATTAAGTACATTGAGCTTCAAATTCTGCAATTCAAGTGGGATTTTCCCAGAAAATAAATTCCCGGAAAGATCAAGATAATTCAGCACCGGCAAATTCCCAATTTCACTTGGTATTTCACCAGATAGCCTATTGTTAGCCAAATTGAGCTCATTCATATTCTTCCAACTTTCAATTCCTTCTGGAATCCCACCAGATAGTTCATTTTCACTAAGATCAAGATTTCCCAACTGACTCAATTTCGCTAAACTCCCTGGAATTTGTCCTGCAAACTTGTTACCATCACCCGAAAATTCAACCAAGTTACTCAACAACCCAACTTCATCTGGAATTGACCCCGAAAAGTTATTTCTGGAAACCAAAAGACTTGAAAGATTGTTTGCACCAGAAATAGATTTTGAAATCCGCCCAGTAAATGAATTATCAGCAAGTTCAAACAAATACATATGAGGCAAGCCCCAGAACATCTCAGGAACTGAACCTGATAACAAGTTATGCCTCAAACGGACCCTCCTCAAGCTCCGACATTTTCCTAGACTTTGTGGGATTTTCCCAGAAAATGAATTGTATATCAGTACCAAATCCTCTAAAGACCCTTTCTCACACAAACCCTCTGGAATTTCACCAGAAAATTGATTGTACGAGAGGTCTAATGTTGTTAAAGGAGAGTACTTCCCAAGTTCGCTCGGCAGCCCACCTCTGAGTTTGTTGTTAAACAATTTGAGTTCAGACAAGTTCTTAGACCGAGCTATACTCTCTGGCAAAGTACCCTCGAGTCTGTTCTCATACAAGTTGAGTGACTCGAGCTGTAGCTCACACAACTCGTTCGGAATCGTCCCAGTCAGCTGATTCATCGACGCGTCAAACCTCAAAAGCGTCGTCGTATTAACCCACTTCACCGGTAATTCGCCAGACAACGAGTTCTTAAACAACTCAATTTGCTCTATGCTTTTCATTTCGGTGATCGAACTCGGAATCGACCCAGTGAGCCCGTTGGACGACAAGTCTAAATTTGTAAGCTTCGTCAACCGAGTCAAGCTCTCAGGAATTTCACCCACGAGGTTACATCCACTGAGCCAGAGATACTCGAGGTTCGTCAAGTTGCTGAGCTGACTCGGCAGCTGACCCGGTTGAAAGAGGTTGTAAGCGAGACGAAGCTCCTTGAGAGTGGAAATGTTGCCGAGCGAACTGGATATGGTACCATTCAAAAGGTTATTAAAGAGTGAGAGTGACTCGAGTTGAGTGAACTCACCAAAACTCGCAGGGATGTCACCAGTGAAGTTATTTTCTTGCAGTTCTAAGGACTTGAGGTTTTTCAGCTGCGAAAGGGTTGCAGGGATGGCGCCAACGAGCAAATTGGATCCCAAGTTCAAGTCAGTCAGATTCCGACACGTGGAGATGTCAAGCGGGAGCGATGAGTTGATGGAGTTGTTGTAAAGAGAGAGCTGGGCGAGGTAAGGGAGGCGGCAAAAGAAAATGGGGAAAGGGCCGGAGAGCTGCAAGTGGGATAAATTGACGGAGGTGACTCTCTGAGTGAGTGGGTCGCAGGAGACGCCCCGCCAGTGGCACGGGGTGTCGACTCGGGTGTCGTCCCACGAAGCGAGGGAGTCAGTTGGATCGGAGAGGCCGAGTTTGACTCGCCGGAGGTAGAGGCCGTCTTGGTTCAGTGATTGAGTGAGCAAGGGCGGGGAGAGTGTGAGACATAACAGGAAGAAAAACAGAAGCATTTTTATTAAACTTTTTCGAGTTGTGTTTTTTGTTTTTCTGTTTTCAGTTTTTGTTGCAGCTCTGCTCTGGCTTTGCGTTGTGTTTGCGGGGGGATTTCATCATTATTTTTTTCTATTTGAAGGGTGGGGGGTGGTGGGTTTCATTTCAAAATGGGAAGTGGGGCCTACAGTCTACTTACCTGCAACTGTGAGGCCAACTGGGTTTAGGGGGATTGCGGAAAGTGTTTTCTGCCAACATGTGAAACCGCTATAAAGTTGTTCAAAGATGGAAGCATGCAGTCAAATGGAGTCAGTATAAACAGAACAGAATAAAAACGCGGAAATTCTCTAATCGGTTTGTATTTTTATTTTTATTTTGAATTATTACCATTTTACTACTTCAAGAATTATAAAACATTAAATCAATATATAAAGGAGTGTTATTTCTTTTTCATTTTACCATCATAATTTTACAAAAAATTTTGATTTATTACTTTTCTTTTAGAATTATTAGTTGACTAAGTTAATTGACTAATGAAATATTAATTTTACCCTTTATGATAAAATACACAAAGATAGATATCAAATAATAAACATAAAATTATTGTAACGCCCTTAAATTGTTAAATAATAGTACAAGAAGTATTATTAATATTATTATTTTACTATTGTAATTTTACAAAATAAAGTATCTCTTATTTTACTATTTGTTTATTAGAATCGTCAGTTGACTAATAAAATATCACTTTTGTCCTTTATAATAATGTACATAAATATAAATATCAAATAGTAAACATAACCTTATTGGTATGCCATTAAATTGTTAAATAATAGATTTTAAATAGTAATCTTGAATTTATTACAACTATAAAAATAATAAATTAACAAAAATACCCTTAGTTATTATTTTTTTTTTAAAAAGCACAATCTATTCTAGAAAGAATTTTAAATATAGAAGTGTCGATTCTATATATAAGTTTTAAGTTTTTTTTAAATTGGCTGTGTTTTTTCAAGGGTATTTTTGTCAAGTTATTACTCTTAAAGTTG
The DNA here is from genome assembly GCA_029618585.1 of Citrus australasica. Lineage (NCBI taxonomy): Eukaryota > Viridiplantae > Streptophyta > Magnoliopsida > Sapindales > Rutaceae > Citrus > Citrus australasica. Next base: position 6,615,837 of record JARCIV010000002.1, on the reverse strand, counting down.
TAATAAGTTCAGAATTATTCATAAATTAATGGTTAAAACTATTATTCATCAGTTTAAAAGCATAACAATAATTTTTTTTTTGCTATTTGATACTTCTATTTTACTGGTCAATTAATGGTTCTAACAAAAAAAAAAGTAGTAACATAAAATATTTTGTAAAATTATAGTAGTAAAATAATAGGGAAAACTAATTATTGTACTCATTTGATATTTTACAATTCTTAAAATAGCGAAACGATGACAATTGTTTTATTTTTTGAACTTGTTATGATTGTAGTGCAAAGCATGAATATTTTAAGGGAAAATGATAAACACACCCCCAACATTTTAAAAAAAATATTTATACCCCTAATTTATTATAATTTTATCATTATACCCTTCTAGCATATAAAAAAATTATTAGATTATTTAATTTGTCTATATATTATTAATAAAATTATAAATATATCCTCATTACCTCATTCCTCTATTTAAATTTTTATTAATAACCAATTTTCAAAAAAGACATCTACACACTTAAAAAAATTGTAAATAAATTATAATTTTAAAAATAAAATTGGTTATTAATACCATAATAAATAACATAGAAAATTAGTTATAAATGTACAAGTTTAAATGATTGACATGTGGAGAATTGTTAAATATACAAGTTTAACGTCTAAATAAAATTGGTTATTAATAACTAATTTTATTTTTAAAATTATAATTTATTTCCAACTTTTAGGTCTATAGATGTCTTTTTTTGAAAATTGGTTATTGATAAAAATTTAAACAGAGGAATTGGACAGTGAGAGTATATTTATAATTTTTTATAATATTCAATTTGTCTATTTATAATTTTATTAACAATATATAGACAAATTGGATAATTTAATTTTTTTTTATATACTAGAATGGTATAATGGTAAAATTATAATAAATTAGGGTATAAATATAGATTTTTGTCCCTTTACCTAAACGTTAGGGGTGTGTTTGTCCTTTTCCCATATTTTAATTTAGGGTGGAGCTATTTGAACCCACCAATTTACTCAATAAACCTATTTACTAAATAAACCCATCTTTAAATTTTAAAATTTTAAATTCTACTCAGTAAACCCACTAAAATACCTAATATGCCCTTTCTAAACCCAATTTTTATAATAATAGTGATTTTACTCATTAAACCCATAATATTTATTTATAAACCCATTAGATTGGAAATTGATTATTAATTAGAAATTTAATAATCAATTTTGAGTGAATGACCCTTGTTTAAGGACAAATGAATCAAAACATTCTAAATGGAGAAAATAATTGTCATCATGAAATTATTTTTTTGAGTTATATTATATTGGTGAGAAAAATCTTGTATGATGGTATGAAAATCTAATATGAGGAATTTGAGAAAAAAATATTTTTTTTTCAGAATTTGGGAAAAAATAATAATTGATTATTAATTGAAAATTTAATCATCAATATTAATTAAACAATTTTGAGTGAAGGATCATTCCCAAGCGAATCATAACAATTAAACAATTAATCCTCCATAAAATCAATATCCATCAAATCAATAACAATTAATTTTGTTACTCTGAATCAACTCACATGTGCCTATTTAACAATATATATGGCTTGAGAGAAGAATCTCACCTCTTGATTGATTAGGGTTTAATGAAAATTTGATTAGGGTTCTATAAAACTATGTTGAATATAAAGATGGGTTTAAAGAGTAAAAATTCTGTTTTTTTTTTTAAATTATATTCTAGTGTCCATAACTGTAATTTAATTTAGGGATATTTTAATAATAAAAAATTATTTTTAAAGTGGATTTATTGAGTAAATTAGTGGGTTCAAATAGCCCCACCCTTTAATTTAAACTTAGACATTAAAATCTAGTCATTGATTTGGCTCAATTTAAGGGCTAAGATAATTGTTTATATGGTATTAAAACTCGATTAGATTTATGACTCAAAATCTAAGAGAGAGAGAGAGAGAAAAAAAATCCTGACTGTTCTTCAAACGCATTCTTTTCAAATGTTTCTAACCGAAATTTAAACAAAATTCAAAAATTGAATCATGCGTACCGTTCGTCTTCATTTTGGTTCAACCTTGTCATCAAATCTCTTCTGTTCCTCCACTACTTTGCCCTCTCACTCAGTTTTGGCTTCTTTGATCGACAAACAATCCAAGAGTCTGATCCCAAAACCTGTGGGTTTAATTGATTATACTTGTTGACTTTAATTTGAACAATGAGGTGAATTCTTTTAACATGAAAATATATGCTATGGACAAAAGTAAAATTATCTTGTTGACAAAAAAAAAATGATTACTTTTTCTCAAAGTTTTTTAATTAATTCCTTGACACGAAAATAACAAAGCCAAATCCATTGAAGATGTTAAGTTCGTCTCCTCCATCTACTCTATATTTTCTTTCTTTTCTTGCCCTCACGTAGAGCGTACAGATTGCTTTCTGGTAACCTCATCAACATGACATGAGAACGAGTTTTATTCGACCATAATCTGTGTAACATTCTTTTGCTTTATAAGACGAATTAAAAGTCATCCCTATATGCGACACATTAATACCTTCATTCTTCTTATCTCTTTTTAGATTGTGTTCGGAATTAAAGTCGACCAGTTGTAACTTTTAAGTTATAGTATTAAAATATTTGATAAACACTAGCTGTTGTACTTTAGAAGTTATGTTGAAATAGTTTTTCACGTGTATCATGACAAATATATTATATCTTTAATAGTTTTGTTAAAACTATTATTTAAATTTTATATTTACTACAAATTATTAACTTTTGTTTCATACATTCAGTTTTTTCTTTACAGTAATTATAACTTAAAAGTTATAACATTTTAATTCCAAACATGTCCTTAGTCTCTGATAAAACTTTTGTACTCATTCTTATAAGAAATATAATTTTTGCTTATCCATAAAATGAAGAAGACAGTAAATCAAAGTACAAACGGTAAAAACTTACCTATTAACTTGCTCAAGTTTTTTATTGTTTTTTTTTTATTTTCTTCTTCATGCAAATAATAATTCTAATTTCCTGAGTAAGTGTATTTTGTATAATCTCATTGAGAGAGTTGCATAAAGAAAAATTTTTACTTGTATAATCTCATTGAGGAAGTATATCAAGAGTCAGAATTCTCCCTATTTCTCTTTTTTAATTTTAGTATGCCACCTCAATTTTTTTTAAAAAAAAATTTGAGTCATGTATTTATTAGAATTTTAATGTCACATAAGCAATTATCTCATCACTTGGATTGAACCAAATGAATGAATAAATTTTGATGTCTAGATTTAAGTCAAAATATCTCGTCCCTTCTATTATCTATTATAACTTAAAATCTAGTAGAATTCTAAATATTTATACTTGTAGTGCAGCCTAACGCTTTGTTTAGTATTAGCTCAAAAACCCATTCTTACAAATATTTTAAAAAAGAAAAGAAAAATACCTTTTATGATGTGTTTACCAATAAGTAATCAGAATGGATTGTATCGAAATGAAGTGGAATCAAAATGAGCTGGAATCAGAATGAGAAATGAGAATCAAAATAAATTGTTTACTTTAACCGTGTGAATCGAAATTGAAATAAACTGTACTGACATTGATGTGCTTATTTTATTTTGAAATCGGAATAGATTGTTATAAGTTATTAAACTAACCTTAATTTATTATTGTCATAATAAAGAAAGATAAAATAAGAATTTCAAGATTTAAGTGTGGGTAATATGATTACTTTAGAAAATAAAAATCTCATTCTCACCTTCCCCATGTCAACGAGAACTCTAGTAATTATTCTTAATTTTCAGGTGGGATCGACCATTTCGATTCTCTTTTAACTTTTTATTTAAGTAAACATATCATTCATACCTATTTCTTGATTATCATTTTCAATAAGTAAACACACCATTAATCCACATCTTTTGAGATAAGAGAATAAAGCCCGTATCCAACTTATTAATATTTCTAAAAAATATTTTTGAGAAAAGCATTTTTTTTCATAAAAGCATTTTTTTTTAAGTATACGAACATATTCTTAATAAGTGTAGTTAATTCTAAGAGTATCATAAACATATCAAGTGTAGTTATTTTAGTAGACAAAATGTGTGATCGAAATCAAAGTTGAATAAATTCTGAGAATGTTTCTAGAACATTAAATATTCGGAATAAAAAGTCTTATCATGTTCCTACCCATTTGCTAGTCATATTATGGTTTCTCCAATAAGAAAAGAGTGGTGTTACACATATTTAATTTTTTTTATCTTAAATGATGTGATATTTATAAATTGATTGATGAGATAATATAATTCATTCACTTATATTTTATAAAAGAATTACTAATCATTAAATAAATAACACATTATTTAGAATGAAATTTGTATACAGACCTTCTTGTGATTATGGTAATTTTATTAGAAAACTGGTGTTTAACATAAAATAAAATGCACCCAGTATTCGCAATTAGAAAATGTGTAATTTTTTTTAATGGATAATAACAAAAATCTCACTCCCACTTTATGAAAGAGAAAGAAAATGTTACTTTACTCTCTCCATCCAGTTGTCATAAGTCAATGTGAAAGGGATTAATGGTGGGACCTGTCTTGATCATGTCTATTGGACTTGAAGACTCGATACTTTTGAAATTGAAGGATGGATGTTGAATCCTATATTATTAAAGTATTAATTTAATATGTATAATTAGTGAGTTTAATGATTTTAAGCATATGAATGCGCAATTGCCTGCGTGCTAAGATGGATTTTGGTCAAGTGCGTGCGCGGCTGTCCTCATTAAGATCTGAGAGAGAAAAAATTATTGTGAAATTTACAATTTTCTCACTCAGATGATCTTGACGTGCATGCAATAATACACCGGATTGTTCTTCTTATTTTTATATCACAATTTTAAAAATTTGGCAAAAATAATTAATTGTGTTTTTTGTTGTTCATTCAATGTAGGGAAAAGAACAAAGAAATTCCTAGCTTCGTCCAGTCATATTCTTAGTTAGACCTCAATGCTTTAAAAAAAAAAGACACTCAATAACAAACAAACAAAAAAAAACCCCTTTATATTACAATAAAAAGTAAATATTGACTTTAAAATTTAATTAATATCTTAAAAATTTAGGACACATTGCACTGTTGGGACAACTTGATATATAATGAATAACACGATACAAATAAAATTAAAATTAGTTATAATCACTAGAGAAATTATTATCTCTTAATTATCTTTGTGTTTGCCATATGTATATTTAATCACTACAAAATTTTAATATGTTCTTTGCACTATCTTTATTTCTAAACTTGTATCAATAAATCATTTTGACATTAACAGATGATCATCTTAACCCTAAATGAATTAAAAGACCATTCTTTTCTACAAAGTTATAAAAAAAAATCATAATTACAAGAATACCCATGAAATATTTAATAAAATAGATAAATCTCAAAATCCAATATGTAAATTTTTATAATTACAATTTTATTGAAAAATTATCATGTTGATTTTTTGAAACTATAATTTCATTTAATTTTTATAATTAAGTTTAGTATAGGGAAGTTTATTAATTTTAAATTATAGGGAAGTTTACAATAATTATAGGGAACTTTTCTCTTCATGTTAATTTTTTAAAACTTTCTTGTACTTAATTTAATTGTAAAAATTGAATGAAATTATAATTGCAAAAAATTAATATGATAATTTTAAACGAATTATGATTATAAAAAATTAACATTATGGATTTTGAAGTTTATTTGTTTTATTAAATATTTCATGAGAAATCTTTTGATTATAGTATTTTTATTTTTCAAAATCTTGTAGAATAAAATGGTATATTAATTCATTTAGGGGTAAAATGACCATTTGTTAGTGTTAAAATAGTTGATTAATACAAGTTTAAAAATAAAATTGGTATAGAGAATATGTCAAAATTTTGCGGTAGTTAAATTTACATATGAAAAAACAGAGGTGATAAAGAGAAATTTTTTTCTTAATTATTAATATGAAACACCTTAGCAGTATAATACAATATTTCATAAATGTAACTTAAAATGATTAAACTTTGTCCTTAGCAAATGTTGCAATTGGCTCAATGCCATTACGATGAGTCAAAAGGGTCGTGCATGATCTACCCCAAATGAAGGAAGTATGACACCTTAACTCATTAGCGACAAAGATATCTACTTGTGACACTATTAATGACATGTGTCATCATATCATAAGTTGAGAAATATAATTTCATATGAGTAGTTATATTTTAAACTTGTTAAAAATAAAAGTTTGAATTTAATTAATTAAAACAATCAATTTTAGGTAGGAATATTATATCTACCATCTAATAAATAAATGATTAGTAACATAGAGATTCAAGTTGAATGGAAATATTAAAATTCCAAATATTATTCTTTTAAATATGCACCAATCTAATTAAATTGTTGAAATGTTCAGAATCTAACTGTACACTGTCATTTTCTTGTTTCTTTTCCTTCCACAATCATAGAAGTATTGGATTAATATAGGGCATAAGAATTGGGCATAATCATGAACAAAGATATGCTAAATATTTCCTCACCACCAATATTCTCCAATCACAAGTTAACAAAAAAATTTGAGCCCTTATTCAACACTTGTTATCCTAAATGGCAATCAATTGATTAGATGGTGATTGGATTTGAGTCATTTGACTTGAGATTCCTCACCTAATTTTTTTTAATGGCACATGATTTTATAGTTTCGATGTTTTGATTACCAGCGTCACATGCGTTTTGAAAAATCCGACCAAAGCAAGGCTTTAAGCAACAGAGTTGTTGAAATTAGGGTAATTGATTTTTTGTTCCTACCAAAAAAAAGAAAAAAGATTGATTCAATTACAAAAAGTTTACATCCATTTTTCAAAATTGTTGTTGAAAAAAAGATTCCATTTCCATCGTCAATCGATCAATCATTATTAACTTACAAAGTGGTTGATCTTTCTTTGACTGATGATTAAAGTTTTTCAAAACCACGAGCACAATTAAAAATTCATATGTATTGTCCTTTCAAAACAAAAAAATAAAAAATAAATCCATATATTATGAGCCGAGTAAATTAACGGTCTACCAGTCACAAAGACACCGTAAAAAATTAAAAATAAAATGCAATGTCGGTAAATTTTTACTTGTTTAGCTTAACCCTTTCTCTGCATCATGAATTATTTGCCAAAGCAACCGGAGGCTTTTTCATTTTTAAGTTCTAAAGCATCATGATAGCTCAATTTCTTTTTTTTTTTTCACCGGTGTAATCGAAGTTTAGATCTCATATTTTTTTTTAATTTTAAAAAAAATTTACTAATGAAACTAATTAGTATTTACGACTAAATACTAATTTTCGTTTCTCTCTCTCTCTTTTTTCTAATGGAGTCATGATTATACTAATCTTACTCTTAATTAAAACATAATATTTTGTTATCGTGTGATGTATTGATAACTTGCAGTCATTTGATCAGCTTGAAAATTGAAATGCTTTTATGCTTATACTAGAAGGTTGGGGATCAAGATTGAAAGCTGCGAAAAGATGATCAAAATTCGGATCAATTAAATGTATGGATATTTTGTAAAATTTTCTACTCGATTTCGAATTTGATTCAGCCAATAAAATTAGATAACATCAGAGAGCCAATCACAATCAGTCAAATTAGATTGAACTAATCGACCTAACATATTAAATGGGATTTTGAATACCAATTACACTAATATTTCAATTGAAATTCTGCGTATCATATTTATGTTTGTCCCCCGTTATGGTTGTGGTGTTCACTTTAATGCCAATGACATTCTAGAAAGGAAAACGAATAAATAAGAAAAATTGAAAGCCATGATCAATGCATTAATAAAATGGGTTAAATTAACAGTCTTCTCAAGTAATCAAAGTGTGTTTTGTTTGGGCGGCTCGCCTAAAAAATTGAATACTGCCATGCCGGCTAAGAAAAGTCCCTTGATTCTCGGTACAAGGCAATCAATAAGAAGTAATTATTATGTAGAGATTAGTGCTACGTTTTGATTCAATTTGGAGTGCTCTCTCATGAGAAAAAAAGAGAAAAAAAAAACCCAAATGCGTAAACTTATTTTTTTAAAAAATATTACATGACATTGTAATTTTGTATTTATCAACAATTATTATTGTAAGTCCAAAACCAAACCTTTAGCAAAACCCAAAATCCGATTTTATTTCCATTTTTTTTAATAATTACACAGGAGAGATTAGAAACCAGCGTGATAAGAATAATAGGTTACCCGATTATTGTAAACAAATTTGACAATTAATTAACTCATAGCATCTTAGGTTTATCTCAATTTTCTTAAAATAGAATCGGGATTCTAATAACAAAAATTATATATGCTCTTGATACATCACAGAGGTGAACAAAGAAGCTGTGATTTTAATATATAGAGAAATAAACAACAGCAATTAATTATGCAATAAAAGCTGGGGACAGAACATATGTTTAAAAAAAAAATAGAAAGAAAGAAAGAGAAAAAAAACTTTTTGAGTCAACAGTTTCACACCAACTGAAAATGAAAGAAAATGTCTGAATCAGGTGAACCGGGAGACAGTTGCTTGCATCTTATCTACAATTGTTCGCTCAAATTATATGAATCTCTTAATTTTACAATACATAAGCTCTAGCAAATTGGGCTTTAATGGATTTGCTTTAGACCCAGTACCCATTTTATATATACCAAGATTTATTAGTGCTCTGGCATCCCTCTAAAAGTCCTTTTCAAACCCCTCTTCTATTTAAAGCCCCATCCCATCAAACTAATGGTACATTTACCCAAACGAAAATTAAAATGGGTTACAATCAAAATGAGATAGAATCGAAATAAGAAATTATAATTATAATAAGTTGTTTATTTAAGTTATAAGAATTAGAATCAGAATGAGCTGTGTTGTCATTAATATGCTTAATTTATCTTGGAATCAAATCAAAATAAGTCAAATTATTATAAATTACTAAAAAGTCATTAATTAACTGTTATGATTTTGTACTTTAATCATTGCGATTATTATCATTAAAAAATTATTGTTATTAATTATTGTTAATAATAATTAATAACAACAACAATAATATTATTATGAACATTAATATTAATTAATTATTTTACTATTTATCATTAAAACAATAACAACAACAATTATGATGATGATAATAATAATCATCATTGTAATCATCGTCAGCTTCATCATTATCATCGGTGTCGTCATCGTCACTAGATCATATCTGGCATCATCATCATCGTTGGCATCATTAGATCAAAATGCGACGATCGCTATTGCTAGTGGTTCGACTTCGGCAATGTGACGACTGTTGCTCGCGACTGTTACTGCCTATGACGTGACGACTGGCAATAATCAGAGAGATTGCAATACAAAAGATACATAATAGAAGATCTTGAAAAGTTCAGAAGAGATCAGATCATGAGAATATCATTTTCTGATGCTGCGTTCCTTCGAGAGTTACAACCGTTAGTTTCGAAGCACTTTAATCTAACGGTTGAAGTTTTAGAAATTGTGCATTTTGTATTGCCGTTAGATTTCAAGCACTTTAATCTAATTGCCTGTAGTAATCAAGAATAATAAAAAAGAAAAATATAATTGGCTGGAGTTTTAAAAATTGTGCATTACGTAATGCGTATGCCTTGAGTACCGCCTTTACGCCCAACTCCCGTAGACTTTTCAGTTATTTTTGTTTCCTTCAAAATTCCCATTTTTTTTTTGGAAACCAAATTGATGAATAATTCAGAAAATTAGAACGCTTACACACGCTGAAATTTCATCTACCAAAATTACAAAGCTCGGATTGATTTAGCTTATCTGTGGGTTTTCTCTTTATAATTTCTCAATAACTGATTCAACAATTGGTAACAGCTATTTAAATTTGATCATCCACATCCTAAAGTTCTTGAATCTCACTGTCCCTTTCAAAAGTAATGATGAAGCTGTACAAATTTATTTCATATAAATTGACATAAGCTTTTCTTTTCTTTCTCAAATTCTTCAAGCTTATAACGAATTCAAAATGTCTTGCATGCATGTTAAAAATTCTTATTAGATTCTTAATAAGAATTTCTATGCTTGTTTCTAGTTTATTTTGGGTTTTAAACTGGTACTGTTCAGCTGAATCATGAACTTACATGGTTTGGCTGAATTTTCACATAATTTATTATTTTTTGGAACATGATTTGAATAAGTTTCTGCGCATTCACGGTATAATTTTGAAATCCTCTTAGTCGGTAAGCGCATTGATAGATTTTTCAAGTAAATTTTCTTAATTTTCCTTGCTGCCGTCGAACAACTACGGTGCTTGCAACTTGCAGCAAGTTCGGGAGTGTGTTAATTTAGGATTCTTGAATTGTTGGTAGCATAGCTGGTTAGTTTTATCGTCATAATCTTCTATGGGCAGTGGTGATAGAGGAGTAGAGAAAGCTTCGAAGGATCGGGAGCTGCTAAGTTGGTTTAAGGTAAAGCAATTATAAGCATCGAGTGAATTGTGTTTTAGAACTAAGAAGCTGGGTTTTTTAATGGGTTTTTTTGTGACTAAACTTACTGTTGTTGTAAACACTTTGTTTGAATTAAATTCATTTAGTAGCGTCTATTAAGTTTCCTTCCTTTGATTTTAGTATAAAATCCTCAAAACACCCCGTTAAAAGACGTGCTCTCCAGTCCTGCAACCATTGTCTCTCCCCTCCAGTTTTCTGATAATGCATTTGTGGCCGCATCAACATTTAACATGCCCCAATTCCCTGGTGGATGCTTCCAATTTAAAGCCCTGTGGTGGATTTATACTCTTCGCACTTTAGAGGGGTGGGAAAAGCTCTCCCCTTATGTAATAAACTCCCGAATTGGGAAGGGAAGGCCCGATTAGGGGTGTGCACGGTTCAGTTCGGTTCGGATCTAAGTAGAATTGATTTAAATCAGTTATTTTATAAAAAAAATCGAATAAGAATCGAACTCAATAAGAACCGAACTCAAACGGATCTTTTCGGATCGGTTCGGTTTTTTCGATTCTATGGGCCTATTTTAAATTTTCAAATTTTTAGCCCATTGGGCCTCATAAATGTAATAATTTTTTTTAACAATTAGTTCATCCTAATTTCATTGCAAATATTAACAATAAATACAAAGTATTCAAAATACATTTTATCACTAATATCTTACTAACTACTAATAAGGTACTCACAAAATATGAAATATTAAAATTTTAAAATACATAACCAAATTTCAATACTCCATCTTCATAAATATAATCATAATGTTGTAAAGACAAATAAAAATAATAGCAATTACAACTTACAACACAAAATAAAAAGAAAATTTAGAAACAAACGCCAATAACATTCTCCCATCTTCACCAAAAAAAAAAAATGCAAACAAACGCCAACAATATTCTCCCATCTTCATCAATATCAATATCAACTTTAGGCATTTTCCAACTCAATATTTGGATCTATAACAAAATTTTTTAAAACATGTCGATTTGAATAAAATCTAAAATTAATTCGGTTTTTTGGTTCGATTTTTCAGTTCAGCTAAGTGAACCGAATACCGAACCAACATTTCGATTTTTTTTTACAAATGATATATTTTGGTTTTTTTAAAATAAAAACCGATCCAAATTAGAAAAAACCGTCGATTCGATATTTTTAAGACCACGGTTTTTTTGCCCACCCCTAGGCTCGATCTCAAATGAGTTGTTAACCTTTTAACCAATAATAATACATCACCGCTGAGAAGTAGGATTTAAGTTAAAAACAAAGCAATAATTTTGTCTCTCTCACTCATTCAATGTCAGCAAACTCAAAACCTCCCAACAAATGAAACTTCCCCTAATTAAAGTAAATTAACCAAAATTAATACCACTCCACAGAAGTTGCTAAAATAAACTCCTCTCTCATTTATAAAAGGTAATCTTCACTAAATGCACTTGCCAACAAAATTAATAAATTAAATTAAAAACACCCCAATTATTTAAATTCTTGGCTAAGAGTTTTCAGTTTCTTTCTTGCATGAAAGTAGCTCCTTCACAATCACCAAGACTTAGAAAAAGAATCAGAGTGATGGATGTTAGAACAAATCTCGGGCAACAGCAGCAGCTGCCTCTCTTGGAAAATGCACCAAAAGCACAAAAAACGCCAGCACAAAAGGCAATAAGAAAAACATTCAAAGGCACAGCACATTTGGCCAGGCTTCTCCCCACAGGTTCTGTCCTCACGTTCCAAATTCTTTCTCCAATTTTAACTCATCAAGGCCGTTGTCCCACACACGCAAGCCGGGTCATTACTCTAGGCCTCTTGGCTCTCTGCGGCGTATCATGTTTCATTCTGCGTTTAACCGATAGCTTTAGAGATGAAAGGGGCAAGGTTAGGTATGGACTAGCTACATTCAGAGGCTTGTGGGTTATTGACACATCACTGAAACTTGCACCAGAGGAAAAAGCTCAATATCAGCTTAAGTTTATTGATCTTTTTCATGCATTTGCTTCCATATTGGTTTTTGCCACGATTGCTTTGTTTGATAAAAATGTTGTAAATTGCTTTTTTCCAACACCCTCAGAGGAAACCAAGGAACTCCTAATTCGAGTGCCTATTGGGATTGGCATCGCGTGCAGCATTTTGTTTGTGCTATTCCCTAGCAAGCGCCATGGCATTGGCTGCCCTCTCTCTAAGCATTAATATTTTTCATCTTGTGTTACAATATAGTGTTGGTACTGAGGAGCTCCATCTTGCAAATTAAATTATTTCAAGGGTTGTATAATCAGAGCATTGTATAGCTAGTATTTTTGTCGAATATTAAATTGATGATCAGGGGTTGTTTCTCCGCAGTGCTTTGAAGCAAATTGTGAAACAAACCCAAAATTCAGTTCTGAATCAACATTTTTCTGAAAACGAAAAGCACTACTCATATGATGCCCAACTAGTGGTTTCCCAAAGAAAAGGTATCAGCATGCTATGGTCCTCAAATTTTCAGAATTGTTACGATGACTGATGAGGACCTCCACAATATGTAAATGGCAACCAATGCACGACAAATGAATGCAAACCATCTAAGAACTGATGTAACGACTCAAAAAATGAACACGAAATATACGCCATTACAAAGTTTGGTCCATGCGTGCCAAAAGGAAAACATCAGGAATCTCATGATGGGGATCAAGAAAACGGACAATCCCTTACCGAAAACTCACAAAGACGAGAAAACAAAAGTTCGTGAACTAAAAAACATAATAATAATAACGCTGAGGCAAATTTTTTTTTTTGACAAAGCTAGTACTGCCCTTCTCTTCTGTCCTCACATTCCAACTTGTGTCTCCAATTTTCACTTATCAAGGCCAATTTGACAAGGCTATTAACAAGTTTTTCACCCTAGGCCTTTAATTTGGTAATATGTGTCGTAGTGTATTTTGTTCTGTGTTTCACTGATGGATTCAAAGCGCAGAGTTCGATAGTGATTTGCTACTTCCAAAAGATTGTGGGTCGTTGAAGCCTTGAAGGAGCTAAGATACTTTCAGCAGAGGGGCTGAGGCTGCTAAATATGGAAAATGAGAATATCGGTACTGAGTGGATTTATTTTTTGCATGGATTCGTAAACACGTTTCTTTTTGCTGCTGTTGTCGCATACTTGCATTGTATGATCAAATCATCATCAAGTGCTTCATTTCAGAGCCCTCTGGCATCTGCAAAGGGGGACCTAAATGCAGAACCATTGGGAATTGGTTCTTCTCTCTCTAAAACTTAGTATTAATATTTTATCTGGGAAACGTTCCCATTCATATTTCAGTTTCTTGCACATTCCTGAAAGGCCGTACTTCCCGAAACAGCGAAATCATAAATTAAATGACATTCGTTTGAGAAGAATATTATATTCAAAGCTCGAACAATGTTTATATGTCAAGATTTGCTTTACGTTCCACCAAGATATATATGTAGCTTGTAAGCTTTGCCGTTGACTGAGTCTAAATAGAAATTATGCATTTTTGCTTGTTCATTTAGCTTATAAGACAAGACAAAAGGATCAACAGAAATGCAGTTTATTTATTCCTATTTGTAACATTTTGAAATTAATGTCCAGGGTGGCGATTCTTGAAGCATATCAATTAACATTCTCCTTCAGAACAATTTTGGCAGGAACCGACAGTCATTTTCCAACTTGCATATATGGAACAATCAATCTTTTCAATCGTTTCGGAAATAATGAAATACAGAAACCATAGAAATCTCAACGTTTAAGTCCTTATTTGAATCTCAATTTATATGTTACTCATGTTTTAGATGATAAATATAAATTACGTATTACTCAATTTTATTGTCTAATTGATGAATGTCATATTAGATGGGACTTAAATATTGAGATTCTTAATATTATTTATCTTGTTGATTTTTTAAATCAATTTTGTGGGCAAGAAGTCTAATCTAGTGTGGAAATTATTCTTGTCTTCATGATTAAAAAAATATTTGATGCTTTTTTTTTTATTAGATGGGGCTCAACTAAGCGAGTTAAACAGGAATAAGACGGGGTTGAGTAACCCCAAACAAGTCTTGCAAAATAATTGAATAAATACCCACAGGCAGGTTAGTAAATAAGTACAAACCATGGGGAGTGAATGGGCCATATTCACCATAAAATCTGCCGCGAATTTGCTTCACGATAAATGTGGGTGATGGAAATCTGCCAGTTTCTGCTAACTAATTCCGGGACAGCAACAACTAATGCATAAAATGTTGGGAAAATATGCTCTTTAAAAGCATATATGTTTATTTAATTGTAATAAACAATTTTTCTGATTAATAAAATAAATGAGGTATTTTATTTAAATATCTTAATTGTATTAATATTTTGATTAAAGTCCATTTAATCATATTATATGTATTTATGTGATCACCATATTGATTCACAGAAGACATAAAAATACAAATTATCTTATGATTAAATAAATTTAGTTCGTAGTTGATAAATAAAGTTGGGCACTTTATTTAGGTATAGACTGTAATAAATTCATTGAATGATTTGTCTTAATCATGTATGAATTTATTGATGTAGTACGACTACATTGAACATGATCACATATGAGATTTAATTAACTTTGTAATAACTGTCAGACTTATTAAATCTCATAGGCATTGATTTTACTGTAATCTTAATCTTGAGTTAATTATGATTTCATGATTGTAATTGTTATTCCATTTGAGTTACCAATGGACATGATACATACTTGTAGTCTAGATTACCCGGTATCTTGGTGGGAGCATTTATGAGTATTAGAGTTATAGATTAACAATATAGAATTTGTACAACACATCTCTTGATGGGTTTTCAGCATTTGATCATAGAATTCTCTGGCCAGAGTGTGTCAACATATTTAGTATGTTGAAAATGATCATTAGAGAAAACCAGTAAGTATTAAGGAATAAGATGTAATTAAATTGATTGGACATTTAAGATGTCGATTTAATTAACGATGTGGTACAAAAAATTATGCAGTAAAGAAATCGATGTGGTTTGGGACGAATTATTATTTGAGCATACAATTATGGAGGTCAGTTCAAATCTTTTAGTGGAGTATATTTTGAATTAAATAATTGGGCTAGTTTAATTACAGACCTAATTATTATAGCCACTATTGTATGTTCCCAAATGATCCCCGGGTTAGCTCATTTAATTGTCTGCACCACTACTGGA
This sequence comes from Citrus australasica, assembly GCA_029618585.1. Lineage (NCBI taxonomy): Eukaryota > Viridiplantae > Streptophyta > Magnoliopsida > Sapindales > Rutaceae > Citrus > Citrus australasica. The sequence continues at coordinate 6,600,123 of JARCIV010000002.1, read as the reverse complement.
TTAATAAGCAAGATAACTAGTTATTCGGGTCAAAACCCAAAATATATCATTTAGTGGGAGGCTCCATTTAATATGCTTGTATGTAAGGGGCTTTATGTTATTTTACAAGATTGACCCCCTATAGAAAAAGCAAGTAACTTGACTTTTGATTTTTATTATATTGGAGCCTAGGCTTTTCACTAAAGGGAGATATAAAAAAGCTTATTTTCTTTAAAGAAAAAAGAGTAGCCACTTTACACAGATCAGAGAAAAGATTTTTCTCTCTAATTTTGAGAGAAAAATTTTCTCGTGCTAGTTGTTTTAGTGGTGAAAAATGTGCCCACACGTCAAGTGCAGATCAAACCTGAGTCATAACCTGGAAGATCATTGGTAACAATTCGTAATCTAATAAGCGTGGTGGTGACAGTTCGTGATCTAACAAGCGTGGTGGTGATGGATCGTGATATAACAAGAGTGGTGGTGACGGATTGTGATCTAGGAGCCTAAATCACTTCAGCGGAAAAAGCCAAATCGAATTTTTAAGGTACGCTTTCTAGATTACAAATTCTTATATCTTGTATGAGAGCGATCCTAAAAGTTTTTATAAAATTTTAAAAACTGATATTTTTCTGCGCAACAGTTCCAGCCCCCATGCATGTTGGTAAATTCACTCACAGTAGTATTAACCAACTCATGCGGTATTGGATGAACAACGAGATTGATCAAAGGGCCTTGCTTTGTTGCCCAACAGTCTAGCCAAAACCGAGTTCGAGCTTCATCATAGACAACCCAGTGAGCTCCTAACATGGTGGCTGAACACATGCTCTTTATGGCCTTCCAGATTATAGATCATTGCTTATCAGTGAGGGATATCGGTAAGTGTCTAGGATCCAAACCATACTTGGAACAAATAACCTGCACCCATAATTTGTCTGAATTCGAAACAACTTCCCAGCTCAGCTTCATTAATAGCACCTGATTCATCACATCTAGCATTTTGAACCCCAGGCCACTTTGAGGTTTTGGCATGCAAATTTTGTTTCAACCCACCATGCTCACCTTATGACTCTTCGACTTCCCATCCCAAATAAACCTACGACATGACTTCTCAATCTTCCCATGCATCGGAGCAGGGAGTAAAGTTGTCTGCATTGCATAAATAGGCATTGCTTGAAGCACCGAATGGGCCAAAGTGATCCGACCAGCAAAAGATAAATGAGTTGCATTCCAGCCAGTGAGCCGCTTATCCACCTTGTCAAGAATCGTTTGATAAGTAACTTTATTCACTCTCGAATGGTGAAGTGGCATTCCAAGATAGCACCCTTAATAATTTGTAGTCGAATACCCCAAAATATCACCGATGAGTTGAGCTTCTCTTGAAACAACATTCTTGGAAAAAAAGATTTTGGTTTTCGAATTATTGACCTTTGCTTCAGAGCTCCGGCAATCATTCTCTAGTACAACATCTATAGTATAAGCTTGATCAATCGATGCCTCGGCAAAAAAGAATAAATCGTCTACAAAAAATAAATGAGTTAGGGGAATTCCATGTTTGGCCAACCAAATTGGCTTCTAGCTACCATCCCTCACGGCTTGGGTTATTCCATGACTCAACCGCTCAATGCACAAGACAAAAATATAAGGAGACAATGGATCTCCCAAATGGATTCCTTTCCCCGTGATAAATTCTGTTGTAGCCTCACCATTCTACAGTATGCTCATTCTAGCCGAAGTTACACATTCCATGACAAGTCTAGATAACTGAATCAGGATACCAGTATGTTGAAGAGTATAAAAAATAAAAGACCAGTTAAGTCGATCATACGCCTTCTCAAGGTCCACTTTGATAGCCACTTCCTGAGCATAGAGTGAACCACTTCCTGAGCAACAACAATATTATTGACAATATGGCGATCGGGGACAAAACTAGTCAGATGGGGACCTATGAACTCAGGCAGCAAGGCTTGCAAGCGGTTGGCAATTATTTTAGTCACTGTTTTGTAAGCAACTGTGCATAAACTGATAAGCCTAAACATATTGAGGCCAGTAGAGTGCTCCACTTTAGGAATCAATACCAAAAGGGTAGAATTGATTTCCTGAGGGATCTTGCCCGAACTAAAGATATCAACAATAAACTTGCAGAAGGAAAGCCCAACAACTTGCCATTGAAACTGGTAAAAAATGGCATGTAAACCATCAGTACCTGGAGCTTTGAGGGGTTTCATGCTAAAAAAATACTCTTTTAATTTCTTCGTCCAAAAATGGGTCAGCAGCACTCTCCAAATCATACGCATCCAAGACTGAAAAAAAGTTTGGAACCTGATAAAGTTGAGGGGTTGCTTCTTCACTTCTGTATAAGGAAGAAAAATACACAATTGCATTATTATGAATCTCTTCCTTATTATAAATCCAGTTTCCCGAATTATATTAAATGGCTTCAATTCTATTCCTTCGCCTTCTCACAATGGTTTTTTGGTGAAAGAATTTAATGTTCCTATCCCCATGCAAAAGCCAATCTTTTCTAGATTTTTGCCACCAAAGAATTTCCTCTTGACCCATCACCATCTCCAGCTCGTTCCGTAAATGAGCCTGTAACCGCATTAGCCCTTGAGAGCTATGTATTTCTAAGGCTGTTTGAATCTCATTTATACGAGCCATTAGTCTTCGTTTTCGTTGAAAAATATTCTCAAACACCTCTCTATTCCACTCTTGGACCGCCTGGACAAAATGGGAAGCCGTACCGCTATAGTGAGCTTGAGGATCCCACACTTGCTTAACAAAAGAATTAAAATGCTCATGAGTCAACCAAGGTGCCAAAAATCGGAAGGGCCTAGTCCCATGTTGTCTGGACGCAGCTTTCTTAAAATGAACCAGCATCGGCCTGTAGTCTAAAGCAACCTTCAGAAGGTGAAGAATAGAATTATCCGCAAATTTTATTAACCCATCACTATTACAAAGAGCTTTGTCAAGCCATTTAAAAAGAAATCCACGAGACTAAGTAAAACGAGGACCTTTGAATTTTAAATAAAAAATTCGATGCCCATCAAACCACTACCGAAACATGCCGCACACTTCTGAAATCCGCGCAACACCCTTATACTTTTCAGAAGCATATAAAATAGAATTAAAGTCCCCACAAATTAGCCAAGGCCTTTGAGTTGACAGAGTAATGCTATCCATATGCTTCTAGAGCTGTCTCCGCAACATTGGGTTCGGGCTAGCATAGACAGCCGTTACCCAAGACACAAAGACATTATTCATACAAATTTTAAAATGAATAAAATGCCTGTGGTTCAGCAATACTTCCACCTCTATGGAATTCTACCAAAAGAGCCAAATTCCACCAGAAAAGCCCACAGCTTCCACTCGATGAGAATGGTCGAAACCACTATTCTTTATAAACTCCTCTGCTTCAACACCACTAATGCGAGGTTCCATCAAAACCACCATAGATGGGTTATAATTTTTAACAATTGTCTTGAAAAACCGTCGAAAATTAGCCGAAGCTGCCCCTTGGACATTCCAATACATAATGCTAATCGTCATAAAAAAACAAAAGCAAAATAAGGAAATGCAGACACCTTATTAGTGTTGTCCATTTACGTCAGGCATCAACACTAATGACGTTTCCTCAATCATCGAGTCTTCCTCATCGGACATCCCATCCTTATTACTTTCACCCATAGACACAGCCGGATGTGTTTAAGCATTTTCACCGTCATTTACATGAGAAGTATTATGAACGTCTGGAGGGTCAGTCAAGTGTTTAGGGTCCGGGCCCAGCTGATCTCTATGCTCAATGACCACAAAAGAGCATCGTATGCTTTGTTGGGTCCAAGGTGGTAGCAAGAGGGGAAATTTGCTGATGACTAGAGTTAAACTGAAGATTAAAACATGAGGTGGGCTGAGAGTTTGCATGAGGTGAAAAGTTTATATTTTCCTCTCTTATAGTAAAAGCACTCGACTGGAAAGGGTTTTGGGTTGGGTTCATAGAAGTAACTGGCTTCTTACTCTAGGATTTTGTAATAACAGTTGTGGTGTGTTGCTTGCGTTGAGCCAGATTTTTTGTTATAGATTCATGGTTGGAAGTGAATGTCGGGTGTAGGTTGGGGATGAGTGGTTGATGAGAAGTGGAGGGGTTATCTTTCATAGCTGCATAGATGAGATCCTCACGTTCATCTGTGGCTTGATTTAATATTTAGAATCTGGAAAAACCAGCCCCAATATTCTCATGGTTCCTATTAAAGCCACTGTTATTGTCTTTACTACTATTAAATTTTCTACCTTTTCTCGTGGCGATCATCCATGGTCCAAAAGCCTCTGCAATACTAGTATCATTATAGTTTCCATCTTGTTGGACAGGGATCTTCTGACGCTGCATTGTAGGTTGAGATTGGGCACTCTCTAGATTTGTTCGCTGAACTCGAGTCCTTGCAATTGTTACTATTATGGCCGTATCTTCCACATGTCAAGTAAATCACTGGCAACCCCTCATACTCTACCTTTTGAACCTTCTCATCCAACACAAATTGAGAAACTAAAGGCTTAGTCAGGGAGAGGCTAACTGCAATTTGGGCAAATCTTCCACGCGCAGAAGATATTGTGTTAGAATCAATTTTGATCACGGTACCCACCAATTGTCCAAGCTTCTAAAGAACTTTCTGGTCATATAAATGAACAACCAGTCCAGGTAAACGGATCCATACATTGACTTGATTCATATCCGTTGTAGTGAAATCAAAAGAGGGCGTCCATGGCTGCACCGAGAGATAATGTCCCATGATAATCCATGAGCCTTTTGTTAGGGCATCAACAACATCACTAGTCGAACAAAAACGAACCAGGAAACAATTATTTTCTAAGTCTATCACCGAGTAACTCATTGTTGTTTTCCACATGACATTCAATCTTGTATAGAGGGTCTTATATTCGATTGTGCGCCCAAGCAACTTCATAATCACTGAGTTCTTCCATGGTTCACAAAACTTTTCATGAACCCTAGCCAAGAAAGTTATGGAAGACATAGGTCCATCTTTATTCTTAGTCACATCCCCTTCTTCAAACTCCCAGTCCACTGCTCCGCCACCATAACCCGTCTCTATTGCTCGCGATGAGTTTATGAGGGTTTCCTTATACGAGACCTGTACAGGGGTATCACCAGCAACTTCCTCATCATGAAACCGTGCCTTCTTTGTTGTTCTAGCCTCCCTGAACGGCGGAGGAAAAATCCCTCCAGCACTAGGGTTTTTTCCACGTCTGGAGTTTTCAGAGCTTTCCTGCATGAGTTAGGATTTTTGCCTTTTTTTTTAAATTGGTGTAATTACACTACGCCGAATAACTGGCTAGTGTTTTAAATATTTGATGCTTTTAGAGTCACTATTCAAGCATTTAACAAATATTCTAAGGTCAATCAAAAACCAAAAAACAATTAAAAAATCAAACCGTAATAAACTGAACTGAATTCAATTACCTAAAAAAATTGAAAAAAACATTGGTACGACCTTTAGGCTATTGGTAAATTAGGCCTAGAAAAATAAATTTTCTATTTAATAAAATCAGCAGAAGACAAGATCTTTTTTTTAATTATGTATACATGTATAAGATTAGAACAATACTTTAGATTTTCGATGAAAATTGAAAGAATTACTGCAATCTTTCCACCATCATCGTTGGGATTTGCAAACTATGGTTCCAGCCTTCTTTGTTATCCTTATTTGTCTCTCTCATATGTGTGGACGCATAGAGAATCTTAATTGCATGTAGGAGATGAAGATCCTAAAACATTCTCTTTTCCTTTTGTAGAGAAAAATCTCTAGTCTAAAAAGAAATAGTCTACTATAATTTCTTCTCCTTTGTATAAGCACTTATTAGAGTCAGAATTTAATTGGGAATTAAGCTAGCAGAGGGACTGCAAACCATAACCTTCCTAACTCCAACTTAATAGTTAATGTCTAGTCATCTCATGACATATCAAAACTACTAAATTAACCCATGTTATTCCACTGAAAGCCTGATGTTGCACTCTAATGAACCATATAATAAATAAAAGCTTAATTAATTAAAACCCCTTTTAATTAATATTAAGTCCAATCTTAGACCTTTGATGCTTGTAATTAAAGCTATGCCCATGATAAGTGTCATGTCTCTATTATTACATACTTATCCTAAGTTAGAATTTGTTCTAATGATCACTTTTTATAATGTATAATTTCATTCAGTAAATAATTTATTAAATAAACTGCAATTAAGTACTACTCCAAGCTATCAAGTTTTTGACTGTTTATATGAATCTCAATTCATAATAATTCAAAAGACATAATACATGAATGCAATGCTATGTTTGGAAGATATGATTTGATTAGATTAACTTTTTAGGATTACACTGTATTAGATTAGATTGGATTAAACTAAATTAGATATAGTGTTGTCTCTTGTTTGGTGCAATGTTAGACAGGACTATAACAATATTCTCAAATGTTTGGAAGTTTACAAGTTTGGATAAGTAACAATAATAATAACTAGTACAGAAAGTGAAATGAATTATGCTTAAATTTTACAATAACTTTCGAACAAAGTTTTGCCTTATACAAATGAAATTAATATTTCTTTTGAAAAAAGCCAGTTATATAAGTTTTGCCTTATATAATATTTTACATCTCAATACTTAACCACCTGACATAAATATTATTTATGCTTTATAACATTACAAAAAAATATAAATCCAATCAAACTCTAGAGCAACAATTCGATCTAAATAAAATACAGTTTATCATATAATATATTTATATGATAAACAATTAATTATAACGTATTTGATACATTATGCATGTTTATCATTAAGCCGCTATCTAACATGTGGTTAAATACTTACAAAAAGATGGTGGGTACCATTTATAATCAATAGTTTACAGTCAACTACAAAAAAAAAGATCTAATTCATATGATTGGTTACAAAAAAAAAATGTCATCATCAGCTTTGTAGACTCACCAACACCATATATGATTAGTCTTTTGTGCAAAATGATCCCAAAATACTACCATTATTAATCATCATACCCACCTAGGGTAAGTTCTTCATAAACTTCTTTATTTCTTCATCTTTTTTGCAACGTCTTAAATATTCTGCTTGTTCTAATTGTTTCAATAACATCTTTTGCACCCTAACTCTTTGATGAAGAGAAGATCCATTCTTATCAACATAAGCAACGAGTTATGAATTGATACTTTCTTTTCATAACTTACCAATAAGGTTATCTATACTTTCATTTGACTTTTCCAAATGTGTTGTAGTCGTAAAACTCTATTCAAAATAGAATTAAAGAATTTATTAAGTGTCTCTTCATAATACTTGAAGTAATTATTAATTGTTCGATTTTTCTACAGAAACTACACTATCCATCTTTAACCTTCCATCACTACGAAATATTTTACATAATAACTAAAAAACTCTTCTATCCATCATAAGTTGATTTGCACATTATGTATCTCCATTGACAATTATATCATCTAGAGTTTAAAGATGAGTTTGAAGCTTAACAAAAGTGTGATTCTTCAGCACATATTTTTCATGAAAGCTTGCTATCATATGGAGTAAGATAACAACATTCATAATACAAACATCCAATTTTTGCTTACAAAACTCATTTGCAAGTAAGAGTAACACATTTTGTCTTTCGTCCATATTTATTCATCAAAAGGTCTATAATTATATAATTAAATATGAAATAAAGAAAATAAAGCAGTAGATTGTAATAAATAAATAAATAAATAAGTTAGAAAATGATATCAAAAAGTTTTAACATAATCAAAGATCCACCAATAGAACTAGACAACATATATTGTTAATACAAAAATTAGATTAAGGTTACTCCCAAGTTGGAAAAGGCAAGCAAAATAAATGAGTTTTGGCGAAGCACATTCACTTATCATAGAAAAAAGTTGTGTTTTCAGTTCCTGCAACCAAAGCACCCAAAAAGAATGAAAAATATAGTAATCTTAAGATCTATAACAGAAGCGCTAATTTAATTAGAAGATAAAGAGCAAAGCAAAACATAAATCGAAACTTAAAATTTCTAACCTGTTGCTTAGGAGAGAGTTAAGTCAAAGCATATATGAATTTTTGAGTTAAGATTTGTTTTTGTTTTAGTGAGATAAGAGAGGACTGAGATTTCACTAGCTATTCTTATTAGTTGCAAACTTATGTAAAAGAAAAGGATTAATAATCTCAAGATTTTCAGATTAAAAATTAGTTTATTTTCTTAATCCAAGCAACCAAAATGGCCCTGGATAAGATTAAAATTGTTAGTCTTGAAATTTTTTCTTATCTAGCTTTTATCCCAAACGTAATTCAAGTTCATTATCCACTCAGTATTAAGGTTGATTAAACTTATTAAAACTAGTGTGATTTGATGATCAATGATATTTCTTAAATTAGATTCTAATTCATAATAATTTCATTCGATATGTATATCTAATATGCATATTAATTATTCAATTTGAGGTCTTTACTCTAATAATTAAGATAAAACTACTCCCAATCAAAAAAAAGTAAAGTTACAGTCTTACATAATGAAATGTCAATTTTATTAATAATTATGAACAATTTTTATTTATAGAGAACATGTGATTTATATCTTGTAATATTGATATCAGATACCTAATACATAAATCACATACTATGTCAATGAGGATTAATAATGTATGCTCAAGTAAATAATGAATAAATAATTTTTTTTATTAAATTTAGTAATTGTTATTGTATCATATGCTTTTAGGGGCATAGAATAATAATAAGGTCAACAAGAAGTCTAATTTAGTGTGGAAATTATTCTTCTTTAAATGATTTTAAAAAAGAGTTTTTTTTTAATTACACGAGACTATTGCTCAAATTACAACTCATATTACATGAGATTATAACTGATATTTACAAATCAGACTATTACTGTGACCTACTTACATCAATGCTAATGGAGCGCTGCCCAAATTTTAACCCTCACAAATATTCGATGGATGCCTACTCCTCACACTTGGGTAAGGGAAAAGACTACTTTCACTTAAATTTAATTGAGGAAGAAAATACCCCCACAATGCATCTGTGGGGGTTCGAACTGCTGCCCTCCAAAGTGGAGGGCAGCAGCCCTAACCACTCGGCCAAAGGCCGAGTGGTTTTAGAGTCTTAGATGTTTTTGGAGTCACTTGATAGGTATTTAACATATAGTCTAAGGTCAAATACAAACCGAAAAGAAAATTAAAAAAAAAAAAAATTGTAACAACCCTAATAAAACCAATAACCTAACAAATATTTGGGGAAAAAAACATTGATCTGACCTTTAGGATCAAACAAGAACACTGATTTTTAATTAGTAGGAAGATAAAAATAACATTATTGTTCATGCAACAATATTACTATATCATACCAGAACGATGCACTATTCATAAATAGCGCCATCGTTTCTATTTTCATAGTGTCTTCTTCATGTTTGAATATCATTTTCTTTTAATCAATCCCAGGTGACTGCTAAGATTTAGTTATGTGGAGTAAAGATGACCCCATTAATGAACAAAAATTTAGGTGTCAAAACTTAGAGAACATGGACAATTGGCTGACCTCGAAGGGCACTCGAATCCAAAATGATAACTTCGCAGCCCAACCAGCTGCCTTAGGCTGTTCTGCTCTACAAATTCAGATTATATTAGTAGAAAAATGAAACCAAACAAGACTCCCTTTTCCACTTCCAAATTTTTTTTTTTAAAAAACAGGACTCCTTTTCATATTTTTATTATTAAACTCAAAGTGGGCCCTTCTGGAAGAAACAGAAGTTACAGATCACCTCAGGTGCACACAATTCACATTCCCCACGAGAGCGCGTTTTAAACTATTGACTGAGGATTTTCTTTTGAAAATAATTAATAATGAAAAAATTTCCAATTCTATATTTATTTCTTAGAGTAAAGTTGTAAAAACCCAAAAAAAATGAAAATCAATAATACTGACATATATGTCATAATCCCAAGCCAAAACAAAAATATTATTAATGTTGACTGCTTTGAAATGGATATGCCACGACATTGTGAGAATATTTCTAATACAATTTTTTGAAATGTATAATCTAACAATTTTTTAAGGGGAAACTTGTGGTACAACTGTGGTACCGTGCCATAGTTGCATTCAGCCGTTGGATGTCAGTGGACCCCACTCATCTAAATGCATCGCATTCAGCCGTTGGATGTCAGTGGACCCCACTCATCTAAATGCATCAAATGACTGGATGCAACTGTAACACGGTACCACAATTGCACCATAGCCGGACCCTTTTTTTAAATGTATGGTTATTTTTCTTTTTCATTATGTTTTCTTGCATTTTTCTATTGTACATCACATGATCTCATGTAGGATCATAGATATAATCAAACTAGAGAATTGATTCTTAAAAAAAATTTCTCGTATAATATATCATCTAACTTTTATAATTGTTTTTTTTTTTAATTTAAACCAAGTCTTCATTTATAGTAAGAAAATTAGATTGATAATTACTAAGATTGCGCCAGATATAAGATATCTCTCTTATATGATCATTAAATTGTTTAAAGTCATTCTACCTTTTAGTTAAGAGAGTTATTTAGTGAACAAACTTCATACTAACAGTCAGTACTCACTGTGTTAATTATTTAACTTCCTCGTAAGAAGTCTTACATAAAATTATATTTTGTGTTCAGTTTTACTTGTTTTGTTTATTCTTTTTCTAGAAGGGATATTATTAAATAATCACTTTTTTTATATATCGTTTTATCATTTAAAAATTCTGACAATTATTTTTTCCACTTAATATTTTAGTTTTTATCATTTCACCACAAAATTGTTAAAAGTAATAGAATGTTTAACAGAATTTATGCTAAAAGATTATTTTACCCCTTGGACTATTTAAAGTATGCAAATAATGATTCTGCCCTCTAAAATGTAAAAGAAAAAATTCTAAAACCAAAGATTTTGAAAATTAAAATTTTGAAAATAATATTATATTAAGAAACTAACATTGTCTTAATTGTTATTTAAAATATTTATGTCAATTTGATTAGTTACATGTCATTCATAATTTTAAATTTAATAAACATAAAAAATAATTTAAGAATCTAATTTTATCTTAATTGCTTATTCTTTTAACATCTATACTTATATCAATTTGTTAAATACATGCCAATTATAGTATTTGATTTATTAATAGTAAATAATTGTACTTTTTATTGTAAAATTATCAAATTACCACTTACCTTATTGGGAAATTATCCATTTATTACATGACTTTTTTTGTTTTGTATCAAATCGCCATTACTGCTTAAAATTATAAAATTAAAATACTTTAAATATCTCTATGATGTCATTATTTTTAATTTGACTTAATGATTTGGTGGTCTAATTAAAAAATTAAAACATGAAATAGAAAGAAGTAAGGGAAATTATTAGGCATACACTTTGAGGAGTGGGAATCCCAAGAGTGTGAGTGGGAGTATGTCGTTTACTTATTGGATTGAAAGTATGGAATGAAGATCATAATCTAATTTATGTTTTTATTTTGTCTTGTATTGGGAGTAAATAGTTTCAAATTATAATTTTACCCTTATTTAAAGAATTGAAGATTTTAATTACAAAGTTCATAAAAAATATATTTGATGAATAAACATTTATTTTATAGTTAATAAAAAATATATTTGATGAATAATCATTTCTTTTATAATATTTGTAAATTTATGATAATTATTAATATTCTTAATTATGTACATCACAATTTTTTTATTAATTTTAATTACGTAAATTAAAAATTATTGATAAGGGCAACATAAATAAAACATTTCTACTATTAACATTGTACAAAATTAATATTTCCTTAGAATAAACTATTTATTATTATTAATTATTAATATTAAATAAATATAATACTACTATTTTTAAATAAATATAATAATATTATATTTTCAAATAAAGATAGTATGTAGTAATATTATTAATTCTCCATTAATATAATAATATTATTTTAAAGTAATTTTAACTTAGAATCAATGTAAATTATTATTGAGTTAAATATAAAATAATATTTAAATAAATATAATAATATTTATTTTATTAAATTAAATTAAATTTAATTTAATTTAATAAAATGAGAGTAAAGAAGAAAAAGGTGGGAGTGGATTCCCACTCCCCACTCCAAAATTGGGTGGGGGCCTATGGAGTAGGAATCTCAATCATTTCTTAAAATGTTCAAGTAAACACTAGAGTGAGAGGAATCTACAATTCTCATTCTCACCCCAGAAAGTAAACACAACAAAGTTTATCCTGTATTTGAAAATATTATAAAATTTACATTTTGTCCGATTTTTCATTTCAATAATTGTTGCTGATAATTTAATAGAATTACAATAAATTGACTGTTTTACTCTAAAAAAGAAAAAAAAGAAACCAATTTAACCTTAGTATTCCATGCATTAATTTGCCTAGTAGTTAAAAAAAAACTCATAAGAAATATATATTCAATATCAAGAGATATATTAAGAAATAAAAGCTATAAAATAAAATAGTTTATCAACGAGCAACATAAATGAAACACTTTTACTATTAACAATGTACAAAATTAATATTTCCTTAGAATAAACTATTTATTATTAATATTAAATAAATATAATACTATTATTTTTAAATAAATATAATAATATTATATTTTCGAATAAAGATAGTATATAGTAATATTAGTAATTCTTCATTAATTTAATATTATTATTTTTAAGTAATTTTAACTTAGAATCAATGCAAATTATTATTGAGTTAAATATAAAATAATATTTAAATAAATATAATAATATTTATTTTATTAAATTTAATTATAATAAATGTAATAAAATGAGAGTAAAAAGGAAAGAGGTAGGAGTGGATTCTCACTCCCACTCCCACTCTCCACTCCAAAATTGGGTGGGGGCCTAAGGAGTGGGAATCTCAATCATTTCTTAAAATGTGTAAGTAAACACTAGAGTTAAAGGAATCCACACTCCCCACTCCTACTCCAGAAAGTAAACACAACAAAATTTATCTTGTATTTGAAAATATTATAAAAGTTACATTTTGTTCGATTTTTCATTTCAATAATTGTTGTTGATAATTTAATAAAATTACAATAAATTGACCGTTTTACTCTAAAAAAAAAAGGAAACTAGTTTAACCTTAGTATTCCATGCATTAAGTTGCTTAGTAGTTAAAAAAAGAAACTCATAAGAAATATATATTCAATATCAAGAGATATATTAAGAAATAAAAGCTGTGAAATAAAATAGTTTATCATTCATTTGATATGTCATAATTCCTCAAACAATTAAACAATAATAATCTAATCATAAAATTAAAATACCTTAAATATTTTTATGATATTAATATTTTTAAATTGAGTAAATGATAAAATTAAAACATTAAATAGAGATAAATAATTGTCAGAAAAAGGAGAAGTTTGGTGAGCTTCATGTGTTCTTTTACAATAAGAAATAACGCGTGAGAAACACGCGCTGTGGGAGCTCGTGGGTAATGTTTGTAGCACCGAGCGAACAAAACCGGGGAAAGAGAAGAACCGGTAGGATTAAAGTGAAAGAATTAAAAATAACCCAAGCCCCGAGAAAAACAGCAAACCAAACCGAACTCCCACTATAAAAAATTAACTCCTCAATCAAAAAAAAAAATTAAAAGAGATAGCGAGAGGGTCTGAGAGACAGAATTAAACTCAATAAAACTCAAAACTCACCGCGGCACAAAGCCACGAAACCCAACCCCCCAATTCATGAATCAAAAATCCCCCCCATTTTGCTAATGCTATATAGCTTACTCTCGTTTCAAAAAACAGAATCACCTGACAATTCCAACAACTCCTATTTTCCCCCCCGAAAAAAACAAGGGACGAAAAAAAACACGACGTTATACGCCAATTTAAAATACCGAAAGAAAGAAACGAGGAAAACAAAAAAGAGAGGGGGGGGGGGGGGAATTATGAAAACGAGTGGAGAGAGAAAGGAGGATTCAGAAACTGTTCGTTCTTTGTTCGTTCGTTCTTCTTTTAAATCAAATATCACAATCTATTATTTCTTTTCATTTATTTATTTTTCAACACCACCAACATTTAATTATAAACTTATCGTCATTAATTATAGTTTTACTTTTGTTATTGTTCCCCAAATCTCACCGCACATCTCAATCAATCACGCACGCCAAAAACCAAAACAGCATGATCATCATCGAAACTTTTGGAGTTTTTATCATTTCTCGAGCACGAGACCTAATCGTGGAGCAAGCGCCAAAACTGCGCGGCGAGTTCAGTTGAGCTGTCTTGCTTGCTGGAGATCTTGGAAGTTAGTCGAGTTCAATTTTTATTTTTGGGGTTTATGGAGGCCGCTTCTGAAGCGGAGGAGAAGAAGAAGAAGAAGCCACTGGAAGCTGAAGTTAAGACTAAGCGCAAGATGAAAACTGCTTCTCAGCTTGAGATTCTCGAAAAAACTTACGCAGGTTTTTTTTTCTTTGTGTGTGTGTGTGTGTTCTTTTGTTCGTTTTATTTCTGTAGTTTTCTTCTTTTTTTTTCCTGGTTTTTGTTTAATTGTGAGTTCGATGTTTGTTACAGTTGAATCTTATCCGTCGGAAGCTTTGAGGGCGGAATTATCGGCGCAGTTAGGGTTGTCGGATCGGCAGCTGCAGATGTGGTTCTGTCACCGGCGTTTGAAGGACCGGAAGGCTCCTACGGCGAAGCGGCAGCCAAAAGATTTTCAGTCACTTGTGCCCGCTGGGGAAAAAGAATTGGCGGGAAGTGAGTTGGTGCGAGGAGGTATGGCGGTTCAGAGGTACTACGAGGTGCCTATGGCGCCAATGCTGCCATTTCCACTCCCTCAGCGGAATATAGCGGAGATGAGGGCTATTGCTTTTGTGGAGTCTCAGTTGGGAGAGCCGTTGAGAGAGGATGGGCCCATTCTCGGCGTGGAGTTTGATTCCTTGCCACCTGATGCTTTTGGTAGACCTATAGGTAAATTTCTTTTCCTTTCTTTTTTATTTAATAAAAGCACTACACAACGAGGACAATGCATGTTAATAGGTGTTTCTGTCATGGTTTAATGTAAGGGTTTAAAAATTAGTTGTAGATGAACAGATAAACCTTCCCAATTGGAGGGGTTAGAATTAGTTGTGTTTACATCTTGTGTTGTTTGCTTTTGGTCTTCATTCATGCAGTTTGCATGTCTTGGGTCCGTCAGTTTCTTGTAAGCCTACATCGGCAACTGAACTATGCTACTATCTCAGGGTAGTGTCCTGACTTGATCATTGCTTCTATTGTTTATGAAAAATTGAGGTTAGAAGGATTATCAGTATGCAGATTTTTTGTTGCTTAGTTGTGATTTTGGTTGAAAGGGTTTAAACAGAGAAAAGATTAATAGTATTTGTTTGTAAGATTCCTTGAAATTCATTGTTATTACTACCCAAGTTTGGTCCTTATTGGGAGCTGATGAGTTCAAATTGCTGAGTATCTTCCTTGTCACATGGTCATTTAACATGTTAGTCTGCATTTTAAGTACATCTCTGTTGGTTTATTTTTGAATTCTGTTTCTTCTTATAGTACGTTGACTAATTGACTCTGTGTAGAACAACATATGACAGCTTTGGTTTTGCTTGCTTCAGTTTTTGTGGTTTTATTTGCTGAAGGTACTCAACAGTGGTTTGCCTAATAACTTCTTATACTGCACTAGGACCAGCAGCAATGGGGCATCAAAAGCACTTGGTACGCCCTCTTGAGGCCAAAGAATACGAACAGCTTGATGTGAAACCATTCAAGGTTGGACTGTTCTCATATATATGGCCTGGCTACAGATGATAATAGTAATTCTTTGCCAGGAATCTTTTTTATTCTGTTACAGGTTCATTTTCCCCCCCTAAGAGTATCTTTTGCATTTTAATACTGTAGTAGAATATTTTGCTTAGATTTATCTGGGATCAGACTGAGCCTGTAAACTTGAAAATGATGATGCGGAACGCCGAGATTGGTAAACATTGCACACTAAATTTGTGAGATGATTAATAGTGCACACGGAATGCTGGCTAGAAAAATTTGAAAAGAAGTGGTAATATGGAATGTCAAGATTGTTAACATGGTGTGTTAAACTGGTGACAAATAGTTAGTATCAAAAACAACAAATTCTAAACTGGAAAAATTAGACAACAAATGGTGTAACAGAATATAGGACTGATAGCGTGTTCAATCCATTCTGTTACCCATTTAACATGCTATGTTACTGGTTATTTTCCGTGTTACTACAACTTGTTATGTTACCATTTTGATGTTCCATGTTGCTATTCATCATGTTATTGGTTGAACTTGACATGTTACTAGTCTTGATGTGCATTATCTCTTTCACTTTCATTCTTACTAATTGATTTTTCTCACCAAAATCAACACCGTGATTCTATGTGGATTGATTAATTTTTGTCTTTCTAGAAATTACTTTCATTCCTTATAGTCATTCCAAATATTGGATTTGTTTATTTTCCTTTTTCTTTGATACCGATTAACTTTTTCTGCATAATATATCTTTTGGTCAATATGGAGTACTCCATTTTATTTTTTCCTCAGCAAAATAATTTGATGGAAAGTTGAAATAAAAATGATGGCAGGATATGTTCACCATTCACCCTCAGGGCGCAACAAGGACTGTCCATGAATACAAGTTTCTTCCGGAGCAACCAACTGTTAGGTCCGAGACACATGAGAAAGCTGCCTCATCTTACCCCTATGGTTCACTTGCTGATGGTTCAACTGCTAGGAATTCATCATTACGTGCTGGACATCCATTCATGCATGGAAGTGAACAAATATCTTCTGGATATGGTTTTCCAGGTCAGCTGCCTAACCTAAATCTTTTGTCTCATCAAGGTAGGCATAGCCACCTGTTGCCATCTGTTTCGGGAGAGTATGAAAATATTCTGCGAAAGAACTCTTTTATTAGTGCTGCTATGGATTCTCATGTTGGTGGCCAACCAATTACAGCAATGGACAATGCTTTTATTTCATCTGATAGGAGAGTCAGTCACGACGAGGATGTTTCACGGACGGAAAAGAAACGCAAGGTATTTTGTGCTTTATGAAGTACTGCATGTAAATAGACCATTGACCTGCATCTCATGTACATTTATTTTCTTTTCGCAGAGTGAGGAGGCAAGAATAGCCCGTGAAGTTGAAGCACATGAAAAAAGGATTCGAAAAGAGCTAGAAAAACAGGATATTCTGAGGCGAAAGGTTTGACTTGCCATCCTTACTTCTATTCTGTAAAATCCTCATATTGTATACTGATATTATTATTGTGGATGTTAAGAGAGAAGAACAAATAAGGAAAGAAATGGAGAGACAAGACCGTGAAAGGCGAAAGGAAGAAGAAAGGTTATTGCGGGACAAGCTGCGGGAGGAGGAGAGATACCTGAGGGAACGGAGGCGTGAACTTGAGCGGAGGGAGAAGTTTTTGCAGAAGGAATCAATCAGAGTAAGCTTGGGAGCCTATTACTTTTAAGTTCTCTTTTAACTTGGCATATGAGGATGAGCAATAGTTATAGTCTTGGTGTACTTAGGCAGAGAAAAGGAGGCAAAAAGAGGAACTGCGCAGAGTGAAGGAGGCAGAACGACTTAAAGTTGCTAATGAGAGAGCAGTTGCTCGCAGAATTGCTAAAGAATCAATGGCACTCGTTGAGGATGAGCGCTTGGAACTCATGGAGTTAGCTGCATCAAGCAAGGGACTACCTACAATAGTGTCTCTTGATTTTGAAACTTTGCAAAATCTTGACTTATTCAGAGGTAGAGATTCTTTGAATGCTTTTGTTATTTTCTGTCTGACGATTGGGCAAATTGGAATTAAGATTATAAATTCAATAATACTGAATCAAATTCTTTGTACTTTTGTGTGGGTATCTATGTGCGTACAAAATATATCTAGTATGATCTGGAGGCTTTAAACTTTATATGCTAGATTAATTCTGCAGTCCTGGAAGATTTTAATTTTCAGCAGAAATATTTTGAATTGATGTTTCCAATCTTGTCTCTAGAGTTTAGCATGTGGTCTGCAATTCAATTTGAATCATTTCCTGTACAAATTCATTATGTAGTTTTAACCATATATCAAAGTCATTGTTAATGTGTATCAGTTTCTTATTTTGTGTTGAAAATTGAGGCCTTTTCTTTTGAAACTTAAGTTTTATGGTTGACTTTCATCTTATGAGCATCTAACAGATGAGTCCTGTTTCAGATAGGCTCTGCGCTTTCCCGCCCAAATCTGTGCAGTTGAAAAGACCATTTGCAGTTGAGCCGTGGAATGATTCTAAGGACAATATAGGGAATCTTCTTATGGTGAGTTAGAGTAGTTGGCTTTCTGATGTTCTTTTCATGCTCTTCCTCATAAAGATATGATATTTTATTGAAACTGAAGTGTTACATAGGAGTTTCTGATAATTGCCATGTTCCAGATTTTCTGAGTACACGGTAAATGGTGCATATACCAAAACAGGAAAAAGAATGTTGATTCTATATTTTCTCAATTTTCAAAGTCCATTATGGCACCTCAAACCATTGGCCATCTCAGAACACTCCATTTCCTCAGTTAATTTCCTTAGTTAACACACTTAACGTATATTTATCTTTTTCCTTGGCCTAGCTTTCTGTTATTACATGGCCAATTGAACAAACCTGCTGATATCTTTTATATTGCCATTACTCTTATCATCCTTTTGCATGAAATGATTCTGGTACTTTAATGAATTTGTTTTTCTCACCATATCTACATATATGCGGGGAATGCTAGACTGTTTAAAGAAGTAATTCTTCTGCTCAAAATCAAACAATTTGATTGGACTTTTTCAGCCAATTCACTTGTGAGCCGTGCCGCAGTTTTGTTGTTATTAATTTTTGGGTTCTTATAAGGACATTGAAATGTAATTTATCCTTTTTAGGTTTGGAGGTTCTTGATTACATTTGCAGACGTTCTTGGGCTTTGGCCTTTTACTTTGGATGAGTTTGTCCAGGCTTTTCATGATTATGTAAGTGCCTTTTCTATTTGCTGTCTAAGGAGATCTTTGTTTTGAAGTCTGTTTGTAGCTGGCATTGTCTTGTTTCTGATCTTCATACCATTTGTAACTCTCTGATCTTAAGGATCCAAGGTTGTTGGGTGAAATACATGTTGCTCTTCTAAGATCTGTAATCAAAGATATTGAAGATGCTGCAAAGACACCCTTCACCGGGCTGGGAGCAAACCAAAATAGTGCAGTAAATCCTGGGGGTGCACATCCACAGATTGTTGAAGGGGTAAGCTTTTGTTTTATTTGTTGTCACTGCTGCTATTTCCTTCATTCTGGGGTAGGTTCCTCATTCCTGCTCATTCTTTTTTTTTTTTTTTTTGTATTTTCATTTATTGTTTAAACATTCATGTCCGGTCAGGCATACGCTTGGGGCTTTGATATACGCAGTTGGCAGCTTCACTTAAATGCATTAACATGGCCTGAGATATTGCGGCAATTTGCTTTATCTGCTGGATTTGGGCCGCAATTGAATAAGAGGAATATTGAGAAAATGTATCCTCACGATAATAACGAGGTTTGTTTTTCCTTTTTGATGGACAACTTTCACTAAGCTGCTAGTTACGACCTAGTTCTTTTCTATACTATAGATGCTCATTTCTTTCATCATCTGTTTTAAGCTTGTCTTATAAAAGTCTAAATGCAAGAGAAAGATGATTTGATGCTAATTTTTGTGCATCTTGTTGAAATCAAAATGAAGCTGTATACAGCTCTGGAACAAATTGATCCACATGACTGGCTGGTTTAATTACTATCCATTTCAAAGCTTTAGTGCCAAATCTTGTATATTTAATGCTATTATATTCAAACTTCTTTACATATTTCTCCTTAGACGTGTTTAACTTTTGAACTTGCAAGTTATTGCAAGATTTGGCCCACAATTGGATTTGAACCTTGGGTGGTTCTTGCTCTTGATTGGCAGGAGCTGACTTGCCCATAGTTCCTTGTTCTGAGACTCTATACACCCTTTTAACAATTGAGGCTGAAGCTCCACAACACTTGCATCTAAAGTTTATTCCTGTGGTCCACTAATTGTGTGGCTTCGGTGTAATTGTTATATTGTTGAGATAAATTCAGAACTTCTTTACTTCTGGGGATAAGAGTTGTAGGTGGTTAGATGCCTGCCTATGACACATTGCTTGTAGTTCCTTGTGTCTATTATTTGTTGCTTCCATCCTATTCTTATTTAGTTTGTCATTTTGGTCAGATGTAAGTTTGTTGCTGGTGTCTTTAATATTCAGTGGTGCTTGTCCTGAGATGTTTCTTCATGATATGTATGTAGTATTAAAGCACTTATCCGGTTAACTGTGGCGCACAGTGTGTTCGTATGATCTTTGTTTTCACATGTTTGTAGACACTATGTTTTCTTGAATGAATTATGGGAAATTGTTTCAAAAGAACCTCCAGGGAACTTTTCCATCTATTAATGAAAAAATGAGAGATAAGAGAACATAAATCCTCACCAATTGAGAATGCTCAAGAGTATATAAATTTATTTTCTTCAACCCGGAAGCAATCCAATGCATCTAATCTTAACATTCCAGAGTATTTAATTAATATTTTTCATAATTTATCTGCTATAATTTTTCTCTGTAATTTACTAATTTATTTTAAAATTACTTTGCTGTGTGTGTGCAGGGTAATGATGGAGAAAATATAATTTCTAATTTACGTAATGGGTCTGCAGTTGAAAATGCTGTTGCTATAATGCATGAAAGGGGTCTATCAAATCTACGCCGATCTAGGCATCGGTTGACGCCTGGAACTGTTAAATTTGCTGCATTTCATGTTCTTTCTCTAGAGGGAAGTGAAGGCCTCACTATATTAGAAGTTGCAGACAAGATTCAGGTAACCCTGGAATTGTGACTTAGACATTTCTGTTGCTGATGGAACTCATTTTCCTTACTCTTTTTTCTTTTGATATTAGAAATCTGGACTAAGGGATCTGACAACGAGCAAGACACCAGAAGCTTCTATTGCTGCTGCCTTGTCTAGGGATACAAAACTTTTTGAGAGAACAGCTCCTTCAACTTATTGTGTACGTGCTGCCTATAGGAAAGACCCGGGGGATGCTGATGCAATTCTTTCTGCAGCCAGGGAGAGAATCAGAGTATTTAAAAGGGGATTTGTAGATGGAGAAGAGGCCGATGATGCTGAAAGAGATGAAGAAAGGGATGAAGATTCAGATAGTGATGTACCAGAGGTTCCTGATGTTTATGACATGGATACTGACCTGAATTCAAAGGAGGAGACTCATGAATCTCTGGAAGCAAACAGTTGTGGTGCAAAAACTCCCTTGGGCAACAGAGAAGCGAATATTAAAGGTATAGAAAGCCCACAAGGTGACCTTGGCAATTCTGGTAGGGGTTTGTCTTCTAAGAATTCAGAAGACTTTGATGAGATAAAAGGAACTGGGGCTTTGACTGATCACTGTGAAGATGCTGCTGGAATTAGCAATGCTGCAACTCCTGATCAAACACACACAGATATTAATGAAAGCCATCCTGGTGAACCATGGGTTCAAGGACTAACGGAGGGAGAATATTCTGATCTCAGTGTTGATGAGCGGCTCAGTGCACTTGTTGCTTTAATTGGTGTGGCAATTGAAGGAAACTCAGTTCGCATTGCGCTTGAGGTATCTTCTTTTTTCTTTTCTTTTTTCCTTGATGAGAGCTTCCGAAAATTTTGCTTTGCATTTTTTTCTTTTTCATTAATCTGAAATATGGGCATTTCCAGGAACGCTTAGAAGCTGCAAATGCTTTGAAGAAGCAAATGTGGGCAGAGACACAGCTTGATAAACGACGAATTAAAGAAGATTATATGTTGAAAATGCAATATTCATCATACATGGTGAACAAGGCAGAACCTAGTCTTGCAATTTCTTCTGCAGACGGTAGGCAAAGCCCTTTGGTTTCTGTTGATGACAAAAGTAATGGGATGTTGGTGGACCTTAATCTCCGACAAGGACAGTTTGGTGAACCTCAGAAGGACCAAAATTGCAATACTAGCATGCCACCTGAAGGGAACCAAGATTACCCTGTCGGTCCAGATAATCTTGTAAATCAGCAATCAGCTTATGCTGCTGAGAAGTCACGCATGCAGTTGAAATCTTACATTGGTCAGAAGGCAGAGGAAACGTATGTGTATAGATCATTGCCTCTTGGTCAGGATCGTAGACGTAATCGATATTGGCGTTTTATCACATCCATGTCTGAAATTGATCCTGGATGTGGCAGGATCTTTGTTGAGTTATGTGATGGTCGTTGGAGACTCATTGATTCTGAAGAGGTAGCATTTTCTCCTATTGACTCTATTTGCTGGCTATGTCATATCTGAATGTATAGTCTGTTTAACTTGCATACACAATCAATATGGATATCTTTTTTGCTTTATTTGGCATGTATAGCTGCTATTCACTTTTTACCTTGCGTCTTCTTATGATAGCAAACCCAAGGAAAGATTGCTGCATGAAATCTTTCTATAGCAAAACCATGATTTAACAGGCTGTCCGTACTTTCTCATCCTGAAATTTTGTTTACCATAAAACATTTCTCAATTGGCATATTTGATAAAATTTTCATGTTTATACTTTATTATCTGTTGTGTCCATGTTTTCCTTATTTTTTTCATACAAATCTTTTGATATTCTTCAAGCAGAGTTTTGATGCTCTTTTGGCATCTTTGGATGTCCGTGGGCTTAGAGAATCCCATTTGCATTCGGTGTTGCAAATGATTGAGATGTCCTTTAAGGAAACTGTTAGGAGGAACTTGCAGCATGTTACCACAGAAGTGCAAAATCAAGAGACTGTCAAAGCAGAAGTTATTGAAAGGGCTTCTTGCCCTGATTACACTGGCACTGATAACCCCAGCAGTATTGTGTGTGATTCTGATTCTGAAATATCAGACACATCAACATCTTTCTCAATTGAGCTTGGAAGAGATGACGTTCTGAGAAATGACGCCTTGAAGCGATATCAAGATTACGAGAGGTGGATGTGGAAGGAATGTGTCAATTCTTCAATATTATGTGCCATGGAGTATGGGAAGAAAAGGTGCAAGCAAGTTCTGGGTGTATGTGATTACTGCCATGATTTATATTTTTTCGAAGACAGCCACTGTCCCTCTTGCCACAAGACCTTTGATACTTCTAAGAGGTACTTAAATTTTTCTGAGCATGTTGCTCAATGTCAAGGAAAGCTGAAGATGAACCCTGCCTGGTCTTCGTGTACTTCATTCTCTTCTCCTTTGAGAATCAGATTGCTCAAAGTGCTATTAGCTTTGTTTGAGGTATGTCTCTGACTGTTTTGGTTGGATTATATAATTGATAATTTCTTATGTCACTACTGTTTTACCTCCTAGTTTCTCTCTAAAGTACCCTTTTTTTGTTAGAACTTTTGTCATTGCCATACAATTTATGGTGTTTATTTTTTGGGCCTGAATTTCTGAATGTCCGCCACCGACCCTCCTAGGTTACTGTCCCATCAGAAGCTCTTCAATCTATTTGGAATGACAGCTATAGAAACTCCTGGGGAATGAAACTTAACTCCTCATTATCAGCTGATAGCCTTGTTCAGGTATAAGGTTTCACCTTTTTTCTTCTCAATACTTGTATCTGGTCAGAATTTATAGCATTTTCTTTTTCTCTTTCTGCTTTATTTTTGTCCATTCTCCCATTTAATGCTTTAATGTCCAACATAGTGAGAATAGTTCCATTGCTTGACATGTCAGATGAAACTCATTTCCTGTTGATGCATCATGTTTTGATTCTCCAGTAGTTGGAGGCCAGTGCGGCCAGATTTCTCCTGTGGACTTGCTTCATTTTGGGTGACTTCTTGAAAGAAGAGAAGTAACTAAAAGTTCAGCAAAACTGGAAGCACAAATAATTTAAAAATGATTTTGTGAACTGAATCCAGATATGATGTCTTAATCTACTGTGTCCAAGTTTACCCCGTCTCTTTCATTCCTTATCTTGATATCTATTGTTAGATTTTTCTTCTGAACTTCTTTTAGAATTTTGATCTAAATAGGTTCTGGTGGTTATAATCGGTGTCACTTCACAGTAATCAATTTAGCGTAAAGTTTGAGTCACTTCCTAAAAGTATATCTGAATTGGAGGATCAAATCTGGTAAAATCAAATGGGTTTGTTAGCTTTTTTCATTTTCTCTTTACCTGTTCCTTTAAATTTCTTTTTATCTCTGTAGTTAATAGAATTGTGTGAAAACATGTAACCCCCTGATGAAGCTGGGATATTCTTTTATTCGCTATTGTTTGTCATTTCTTTCTTTAAATTTTTCTGGATTTACATTTACTTTTGAAGAACTCAGAAAGTTGGAAAATGCATTTATTTTTCAGATTCTTACGCAGCTGGAGAATGCCATAAAGAGGGACTATTTATCCTCAAACTTTGAAACAACTAGTGAGTTCTTGGACTCATCTAACTCATCGGCACGTACTTCTAACAGTTATTCCAGTCCAGAAATAGTTTCTGTACTACCATGGGTACCAAAAACGACAGCTGCTGTAGGTTTAAGGCTCATGGAGCTTGATAGATCCATAGCTTATTTACCACATCAGAGAGTGGAGTTTCAGAAGGAAAAAAGAGAAGGCAACTTAATGGTGAGTAGCCTTTTCTGTTCTCAAATGTGCAGCTTTAATATAATTCTTTTAAGGGAAAATATCCACCGTCCACCTGTTTGTTTTGCTTTTTTCAAAAATACACACAATTTTTTTTTTCAGCACGCCACCTGAAGTTTGCCCTTTATTGCACTCATCCATTTCCATCTAACCGCTTTTAAAAAGTTGCTGATGTCAGAGGGGTAAAATGGGCATATCATTCGAATATCTAAAATTATTGTATATTATGCTAATTTTTTTAAAAAGAGTAAAACGACGTCATTTAACACGATTTGAAAAAAAAAAAAAAAAAAAAGAAAATTGATGTTTAACTCAATTGAAAGAGAAGAAATAAATACAAATTATCTAAATCTAACAAGCTGCAAACACTATATTCCTCCAAAAAAATAAATACAAATTTTTTAAATTTAGCAAGCAGCAAGTACTATTTTCCTCTAATTTCTAGCATCCGCCTTTGCGTTTAACTCTTTTGCTTGAAAAAACTTATATCCAGTCAATTTATCTTCAATTTCCCTTTATTTTGGGTTAAATTGTAATTTTGAGGGGTAAAAGGGTTATTTTATTAACATTCCGTTAAATCCACTAACGGAGATTAGACGGAAGTGGACGAATGCAAATAAAGGCAAACTTCAGGTGGCGCGCTGAAAAAAAAGTGTGTATTTTTGAAAAAGGCAAAATAAACAGGTGGACAGTGGATAATTTCATTTATTTTAAATACAAAGTAATATAATTTTTTATGCACTCTGAGATGCTTATATCAATATTGTTTTGGTTAACACTAATTATCAGACTAGGTAGGCCTAAACTCTGATTTTCTTTTAATGAGATATGACATGAAGGAAAGAGTTTATGACTAATGATTCTGGTTCATTAGAAAAGAAAATTGAGGATCAGAGATGTTGGTTAGCAAGGGCTAGAAAATTATTTCCCTTTCTTGAGAATTGTCACATAAAGTTTGATTACTACTACCAGCAGTGAAGGCAAGTTGAGAATCTGTGGTTGTTCTTGAAAACTGTGTGCAAACTTCAAAATCACGCTTACATCTTGGGTGATAGATTTTATGCTTTAAAACCTAATGAAAGTTATGTCTCTGTCGATTTAGTTAGGCAAAGCTGTATGCGAAACCTATTTAGGGTAGCTACCTCGGCACAGCTGCCCCAAATGGACCCTTAGAGAATTGGGGTAACCTATGGGTATCATTGTCCTGGTCTTCCTTGATTCATATACTGCAGCAGTAATTATCTGACTTTAGTTTGAGTTTTACTACAGGGAATTGTTTTCTTGACCGTTTTCTCTCCTTTAAATTCCCTAGAAGCTTCCATCAAAATATGCTGCTGTGAAAAACACCAGAGATGGTGAAGACCAAGTAAATTATCTTCAAGTTGAAGAAGCTAACAGGGTTGATGTGGGGATTGGATTTGCTGCCCCTAGTCATGGACGAGGGATCTGTGGAAGGGCCCGTGGATGCCTGAATACTGGAAGATCTCAGAAAAGAGTAGCTGGTTCCAGAAGGGATTCTGGTAAAAGAAGCACAAACACCAAGAGTGGGAGACTAGTACTGGTATTGAAAGGTCAATCTCATGGGCAAGGAAGTCGTAAGCATGGTCGTTGCAGTGCTAGAAGTAGGCAGAAATCAACAAAGAGGGTGGTTGTGGAGAAAGATGCTCCAAAGCAAAGCATCTTTGATAAACCAAGAGACTTAGCGGGGGATGGGTGGAATAGAGATGAAATTCCTAGATTGCAAGTAGACGATGCTGAAAATGCTAGCATCTCAGGAAGATCGGGGTACGGTGAAGAAAATGGTCAAGCAACAGGAGATGAATACAGTGATATGATAGATGAATATGGAGGTGGTTTTAATAGTAGGTCAAATGACTTGCAGGAGGGAAGTGATGATATTGTAGACGGTGAGGATGAGATGGGAGACGGCGGTGCAGAAGATGAACAAGGTTATTTGGACGTTGAAGAGTATGTAAATGAGGAGTCCGATGAAGAGGGAATCAGGGATGGAGATGGAGGCCAGATTGGAGACCCTGACGAAGGTACAGGGGCATCATCTTCAGATCTCAGTGACTAACAAAAGCAACTTAACTGTGTAGAGTTACTGACTTGGTAGAAGTGTCTTCATGGCAAGTTGGATTCTGCAGCGATCTCTCTGTAGTTAAAAAGAAAAAGAAAAAAAATCTTTTAAGAATGGGCGTTTTATTGCCGTGTCCGCTGTATTAAAATTATATTGACGGATCATGGACGGCCCTTAATTGGCCTGTAGTCAATAGATTAAGGGCCCCTGAGCCATTTAATTGTCAAATGTCAACCGAATCGTCTTTGCACACACGGGAGCGGATTTTATTGGCAGTACTTGATTCCAATTAATCAGATGTAGATAATAATCCCTTTATACGGAGAGACTTGTGGACAGCGCGTCAGTCCGATGTAAAACCAGCTGAAGTTAGTAGAATAACGCTTAGCAAAGAATAAAATTAGAATAAAATCACAAGTTCTCTTCTGCGAATAGCACTACAGTTAGCCATTGCGTACGCATCGAAATAATGAACCATAATAGAACATCTCTTAAAAGAAAAGAAAGGACAAAGTCAAAATCTTTATTTATACACAACTGACACACATTTTGGGGAAAAAAAAAAGGCCCAAAGCAAATAGCACACGTGTCCTGACTTACAGAGAAAAAGCAACACAACGCAAGGTCGGTTGCCTGGCTGAAGCAGCATCTGTAAGTTACAGATGCTGTAACTTATGTAACTTAGCCAGCTCCAAAAAAAAAAGATGGCAACATTAATTAGGACACCGCAACTCCGACACAACCCAAAACAAGGTAACCATCGATTTAAAAGCTGTTAAAACTTGATCCCGGCCTTCTGCTCTGCGGTCAAACTTGTTGGGAACTTGATGCTGAACTTGATTGTCAAGTTGCCTCTCTTTGATGGCTCGTTCTGAATTGGCATCCCCTCTCTTGGGACAGTCATCTCATAGTTGGGATGAATCACATTGTCGATCGGGATGTTCAAAATCCTTCCATCCAGGGTGGTGAGACGAACCGTATAACCTTTCAAGGCCTCACCGAGAGTTATCGTCCTTGTGACGATCAAATCATTCCCATCTCGAGTAAACACACTGTGAGGCTTCTCGTCCACGATGAAGACGACGTCTGCAGGTTTAACATTTTGCTGCACATTTCCCTTCTCTTCGAAGGTGATCCTCGTACCCTTCTTCCATCCAGGCTTCACATTAATAGTTAGAATTTCTTCCACCTTGATTGTATTACTGCATAAACCAAAAACACACATACAGTGGGAAATCTTACCAATGTCGAAGAACTTATGCCTCTTGTCACAACTATATAACAAGCCAATAAAATCATGCAAACACTGGTTCAGTTAGTCAGCTATATTAAAATAACAACCACTTACCCATTGATGTCAACAATTTTCCTATAGATCTTTATCTTCTTAGTAGTCCCCTTGTAGAGTTCCTCAAGGGTACAAGGCAGCCTATTCTCAATTGGAGGTGCTTTCTTAGGTCCACCCACTACAAATACTCTATTAAAGGTATGAAAAACATCATCCTCACCAAATGCCTCATTTGAGAAACTGGAACTTGACCCTCTCCTCCCTCCACCTCCATGGGGGATTGTGAATTCAAAATATTCCGAAAAAATGTCATCAGCACTTCGGGGACTGCCTTGTGGCGTACCGTAAGTATCAAACATTGCTCTTTTTTGAGGATCACTTAGAACCTACTCAAACGATGTGTTTCCGATCAATAACCAAGAGAAGCAACACAGCGTTTGGAATCAGTGACATTAACCGACAGTAAAACTATTAAAGACAAGTGGGATTTTTTTTTTTTTCCTTTTATGGGTAAATTGAAATTCTGCGGGAATTGCTTTACAGGAATATAACAAAAATTAAAAAAATGAAAAATATCACTCTTGCGAGAAGTGAAGAATTTTATT
Source organism: Citrus australasica (assembly GCA_029618585.1). Classification (NCBI taxonomy): domain Eukaryota; kingdom Viridiplantae; phylum Streptophyta; class Magnoliopsida; order Sapindales; family Rutaceae; genus Citrus; species Citrus australasica. Next base: position 6,571,419 of record JARCIV010000002.1, on the reverse strand, counting down.
CTAAAAAATAGAACTTTGTCAGCAGCTTTGACACTTGAGCAATACTTATTCAAGAGTTAAATTGGTTAGCAATCTTCAAGTACCTTTGTTTAATTGGGCATTCAAGTTTGAATTTTGGGGAAGACAGTCAGTAGGTTTAGGCTTTTGCAAATTCAGATCCTCTTTTAATTATTTTCTCTCGCTTCTCCTAGTTTTTTAAATCTAGTGAAAAAAGTGGATTTAATTATAAAAATAAAATAAAAATTGTCAATATCAATATCAATTTTCAAAATTCAATCTCAACCACTTATTAAATTAAAAGAGATTAGGGGATAAAAAAAATAAGAAAAGATAACTATCCGAACTTTGTGCCCATTACATTTTAAAAAAAAAATTATGAATTAAAAAAAAGTTAAATGGGTAGAAAATAGGATGTTAATCAAAAGTAAAATATTCAAGAAAATGATTTTTATCACATAAATACCTTTTAGTTTTTTCCCCCTATCATCGCTCTGGCCAAAATCCCATTAAGTCCTTGGATGCACCCGTACGGGTTCAGCCGAGGACCTTTTTGCAATGTACATCTTACTTGATCAGACACAAGCTTTAAATACAACCTAGTGAAGATTTTTAAATTTTAAGCGTAATCAATTAGAGAGAGCAAACGGTAGTACAAGATTTTTTTTCCCCCCTAGTGATAAATTAATGGTCTCAAATTAGAGAATAACAATTCCAAGAAAATAAAAAAAAAATTCCCACAAAAGTAATATCATTTTGTAACCATCATCACATAACCATCATCACAAGCGTAATCCAAGAAAATAAAAAAAATAGTGTTTTGGAAAATAAAGTTTGATAATAGAAAGCAGAAAGTAAAAAGATATTAGACCTCATAAGCTTCACAAACTCGGTTCAACTTAGCTTCAGCTTCTTTCTTGTTATCAGGATATTTATCAGGATTCCACTTCGCGGCCATCTTTTCGTAAGCCTTCTTCAGGTCATCGCTACTTGCATTCCTATCAACTCCCAGTATCTTGTAATAATCAGCTCCCATCTTCTCTTCTTCACTTTCACTAACTGCTGCTTCTGCTTCTCACCACAGGCTTGGATTGCTTTTATAGCCTTTTGCTTTCTGAGCAAAGCAAAAGCAATCAAATAATTTCCACTAGCTTTTGCTTCTACTTCTCGCGCAAGCTGATGGAGTGATGGCCCTTGGGGCATGTGCTTGGAAACTACCGAAGTGGACGTTCTCATCGGGATTCTAATATTCTGTTGACGAAGAAGTAAACGGGCAGTTTTGGAATTTCGGTAAGTTCAGAATCTTTTTCCTTGTTTCTTTATTTTACTACTTTTTAGGTACAATGTGAATGCGTCTCCTTTTCCATTCCTCTCTGTGCTTTGGATTTTATTTATCTTACATGGTCATTTAATATACATAATTCTTGTACAGTCGTTAGAATTTTATCTAACGATTGTAAAAATAATATAATTTTATTATTTTATATTTATATAATTATTAAATTTTTATTAAATAACTATGAAAGAAAAATACATATTACATAATTATGTAAGATAACAATCTCTTTATTTTAAACTTAAATTAATGGTATTATATCTTAAAATCAATAACTATTGTTTAAAAAAATGTAACTATAAAATAAGTTTAATAGTATATAATAAATATAATTTTAAAATAATAATTTTAAAAAAATTAATAAAAATATAATATTTTTTCATCGCACAAATGTAAAATCAAATCAATTTAACTTCTAAATTATAATAATTAGTATTTATCAAACACTTTAATATTGTAACTTTCAAATTACAGTTGTCCAATCTCAATCTCGAACAAACCCTTCTTATGTAAATATGAACGAAATTTAGGGTTGACTCTAATCTCACATCATCCACATAAAAGTAAATCAGAATTTAGATATTTTAATAAATACTCTTTTTAATATTAAAATAATAATTAAATTATTATCAAAAAATTATCCTAGTGGAGTTAAACATTTTTCTATAATTACCGATATAAAGCCCGTGATGTATGTGGAAAAACTAATAATTCACACAAAACGAACACAAGGTCGAACCTTTGAAAATGAAGTGATGACCTTGCAAAATATAGCGTGAGACTTGTTCTGTCCAATTGTACAAACTCAACTGTCTCTCACGTAATTAATAAACTCTTATTAATAATATTGATATATGTATTGACGATGACATTAAATTTAATGAAATAATGTAAAAAATAATATGCTATTTTTATATTATTTTTATGCACATATCATTATTACAATTATTAATAAAAGAGCTTTTTGGAGTTGCTAACTGGGTTTCTTTTAGGTTCCTTAAGGGTGCATTTACTGTATTGTATTACACTAGCTTCATTACATATGTGTATTAAATTATAATACAATATTATATTAAGTGCAACATAATATGTAGTTTATGCAATAATATTTTATATCATTGTTTATATTATTATTAATTTTAAATTAATGTTATTCAAATTTATTAATATTTATTATTACTTATATTTAAATTACTAAAAAATAATTTATTTTTATATATTAATTTAATAATGTAATGTAATGTTATATTATATTTTTATTTTTATTTTTATATATTATTTTAAGTATTTATTATTGGCAATATTTGAATAATAAATTATATATTTATTAATTTATATTAATAATTATAATAAAAACAAAAATCAATAATATAAAATATTTTATTTATTTATTATTATTATAAAGTTTAAAAAAAAACTAATGCAGCACTTGCCCTATTAAGCTAAACTAGATTGGTATTTCAGTTTACAGCAATTGACTACATTACTATAATGTTACGAGGAGTGACATAACACCCCATGTCATGAAATAATCTAGAAATGTTGTAGTTGGAGATGCCAATGGCCCGTGTTGTGCTAGCCTAGCCCATCAAAAGAAGACTCATATGTATTCATGCTGGTGCAGTGCATAATATATATATATATATATATATATATATATATATATAAAGTTAGGACTTGAAGAGGTGATGTGATATCACAATTTCTCGTCTTTGTATATTTTCTATTTTCTAATAAATGGAGAAATTTTCTTTTAGATTTAGATTTTCATCTTTTTATAATTAATTTGATTATTATTATATAATAATAATTACGTAAAGGTTTTAATGAGGCACATTTTTTATAATGAACATCCAATGGGAGTGTTATGAATTTATTAAAATAAATGTGGATGTTCATAACATATACTTCTTAGTCTCTCAACTATCTCCCATTAGCAACCTTTAGCTTCTCTATAACTCCTACTATCTCACAATAAATTATGATCCATAATTTTTCATTAATTTCATGGAGTGATTATGTAACTATAAAAAGAGAGCTCATCTTTTTGTTTTATACACGCACAATTGGAATGAATAAAATCACTCTATAATATATTCTCTCATTTTATTCTTTATCTTGCATTGCTTTTTTACTTGTATTGCTGGCTAATAGCTTTTTTTGTTTTTTATAAGACTGTCTCATCTTAAAAAAAAAAATCAATTCATATTTTTTATCAGTTTCATCAAGTGTAAAGTAAGAAAAAAAGATAATACTAAATTCTTTTTTCAAAGCCGCGTGAAGTGCGGTTCTATTTTCTAGTATATATATAAAACTGCGACTTGAGGAGGTAATGTGGCATCACCATTTCTCATATTTGTATATTATCTATTATCTAATAAATAGAAAAAATTTCTTTTAGATTTGTCTTTTCATATTTTAATAATTAATTCGATTGTTATTATACAATAACAATTATGTAAAGATTTTAATGAGGCATATTCTTTGTAATGAACATCTAAGGGGGAGTGTTATGAATTTATTAAAATAAATGTAGATGTTCATAACATATATCCCTTAGTCTCCTCGCTATCTCTCATTAGCAACCTTTAGCTTCCCTATAACTCTCATTATCTCACAAGAAATTATGATCTATAATTTTTCGTTAATTTCATGGAGTGATTATGTAACTATAAAGTGAGAGTTCATCTTTTTGTTTTGTACACACACAATTGGAATGAATAAAATCACTCTATAATATATTTTCTCTTTTTATTCTTGATCTTGCGTTGCTTCTTTATTTGTATTACTGGAGGCTGCCTCATCTTAAAAAAAATCAATTCATATTTTTTTTATCAGTTTCTTCAAGTGTAAAGTAAAAAAAAAAGATAATACTAAATTTTTTTTTCAAAGCCGTGTGAAACACAGTTCTATTTTCTAGTATATATATATATATATATATAAGAAATATAAAATACTAATTACTAAGTTAAACCCTACGATGTCAAAATTATTTTTTAATATTTAACAATAATGATAATAGTTATTTTTTGTTAAGAGTTAATTTAATTATTAACTTGGACTTACATAAATCATAAATCATAGTTTATAATAACATTAGTACATATTTATAAAATCATAATATTTATAATTTTATTTATTGAAATCATAATGTCAATTATTCATTTAATAAATCATAAACATAAGTCATTTTAAATATATTTTTTAAAAAATTAAGAATTAAATGAATATAAAAAATTACACTAATAAAGTGTATTAAAAGATTTAATTTTAAATTATTTATAAAATTATAAAATTTTAAACTTACTTTCAATAAAAAATAAAATTTACTTATTACAAATTTTTTTACATGCCCAACTCCCATATCTCATTCTGCATACCTTTTACACCCACATGCTTCAATTCTAAGCCCAACTCAACCTACGTGCATATCATATCGTGCCGCACACCCCATCGAAACTTGCTCGTGCCATATTCATATCCTATCATGTGGCGCCCAGCCCATTCACCGTCTCTAATTGCAGTGGGAATGAGTTTCAATATTTGGTTAAAAAATTGTCTCTTCACAGACATAACTGATTCCAATTATTCTTTTAAACTCAGTACACCGACAACCGTGATTATGAAATATATTATAAAAATATTTAAAACAATCCATTGAGTAAAATGCAAGTTGACTAAAAAAATTATAGCTTCCTCAAAACAGTTTTACTTAATTGACTAAATTCCACTTTTAAGAGAAATAAAAGCCACAGAAAATTATTTTGAACTTTATCTAACTGGATTTGTGGAACTCCCCGTTACATTCCCCATTCAGCCCAATGCAAGAAACTCGTATCAAAGCAAATCTAGTAAATCAAAGACAAATTTTACCACCACATATCAACCCAAAGAATGTAAACAGTAGATACGACACCATAAAAAAGGAATTTTTAGCCACCTAAAACACCCCTATCTCAGATTCCTAATATCATAAGAAACCAACACAAGGAATGATGCAGAAATCAATCATGTTTTTATTGTAAAAGCAGATGTTGGTTTACAGTTGATAACCCCTGAATGTTAAATAAGATGACAACGCAACTCTCCCATGCATTAAGCAGCAACTCTCAAACAAGCCTAAGAAAGTAACTATCAATTTAAACTAGTAGAATTGTAATCACAATGTAACCAAAGAACCAACCGGGACAGCCGGCCATGTTTCATGATATACTCGATGATCTGACGCGCGGATATTCACAATAAAGAGCTCTGTTTCTGAAAAATATCATTTGCCGATGTATCTATTTCAGGGACCAAGGAGTTTCTTGATTCCCGCCTTCTGCTCGGTGGTCAACCTAGTAGGGAACCTGATGCTGAATTTGATTCTCAAGTTGCCTCTCTTTGATGGGTCTTTTTGAAGGGGCATTCCTTCTCTTGGCACAATTTCCTCGTAGGTGGGATGAATCACATTTTTGATTGGGATGTTTAAACTTCTCCCATCTAGGGCGATGAGATGAACTGTATGACTTGTCAATGCTTCTGCAAGAGATATCTTCTGTGTGACAATCAAATCATTTCCATCCCGAGTAAATACACTGTGAGGCTTCTCGTCAATAACGAATACAAGATCAGCAGGTATAACATTTGGCTGCTCATTTCCTTTCTCAGGGAAGGTGATCTTTGTACCCTTCTTTCATCCGGGCTTCACATCAATAGTTAGAATTTCCTCTACCTGCATAGTCTTGCTGCACCCGACAAAAACAAGTTAAACCAAAATTGGAAACGCTCAAGAATGTCAAAGAGAGTATTCCTCCTCTCCAGAGATTACTATAAAACACACCCACTAGTACAATTCACAGTGAAAATTTGTTTTTGGAAAGGAAAAACAGAAAGGGGCAATGCAATGAGATTCTAAAATTATAAACTGATAGCACCACATCTAAGACATTCATCATGTCTGCAAGGTTAGGAACCCAAAGTAAAAAGCTCAAACATAAAACCAGTAGATCAGAACTCATCAACTATTCTAGAGGAAGGATCTCTTGATACCATACATCCATACAAGTACAAATTCTGACTGCAAAATTAACTCACACCGAACAGCTGCTTTCGGAGAGGAGCACAACAAAAGGAAGACCATAAATGAAGAGATGGTATCTAATATTAAATAGAGAGGAGACAGAAAATCATCTAAGCGCTTATACTTCATCTAGTTAAGTTACTGCCTGGCTGAGAACCTTTCGAATCGCTGCACTGCTTGATTCAAAAGGTTCTTACAAATGCCTTTGGCGGTTCGTCACAGTTTAATTACAAAAGAAGAACCCAAACATGTAAGCAGATATGATCACGATTAAACATTCGGCTTTTACACAATCCAGCACTGAAAAAGTTCTGATAATTTCAACTTAGTTAGATTAGGCAAAACCCCCATATTTCCTTATCCCAAGCCAAAATAATTAGTTCAACTTGAACAATCATCAGAACTTCGATTAAGCAACGGCCTCAGATTTCCTTCTCATAAACCAACACATCCAGCATTTAATTAGTTCAGTTCGAAGAATCAGTAATCCAGACTGCAGTCAGGATGTTAATTCTGCATTTTAACCAATAAAATATTCCACTATGTAAAATCCAATAAGCCTAGTAGAAGCAATTATGTTAAGATGAATCAAAAAGACAAGTATACCTTTTAGCAAAGCAAACCTTTTTTTTTTTCCCCCTTTTTTCTGTTTTGGGGGAGCTTCTAGACACAATAACTTTTGTTCTTGAAATTAAGCCATCAATAAACCATACTTTGATGAGCAGCAGAACGGCTAAATAAATGCTCAATTTAAATACCCAAAAAGAAAAAGTAACACAACCATAGAATAACTACTGAGAATAAGGTAACACCACCAATACAAAAACAGACCAACTATTAAAGCAATAACCACTTACCCACTTATATCAGCTCTCTCTCTAGAGATCTTCATCTTCTTAGTGGTCCCCTTATAGAGATCCTCAAGGCTACAAGGCAACTTATTCTCAACCGGAGGCGCTTTTCTTGCCCCACCACCACCCATTGATCCTCCTCCTCCTTCACCGAATGGCCCAAACATATCATCCCCAAACAACCCGCCTGCAAACCTTGAACCTCTCATCCCTCCACCGCCACCACCCATGCCACCAAATGGGTGTGAAAAACCGAAGAACTCAGCAAAAATGTCATAAGCACTCCGGGGATTGAACCGAAATGTTGTAGGCCCTTCTCCAGTAGAGCAGAAGGACGCTCCACCTGGACCGGCATCTGACCCTTTAAGCCCTCTTCTCCGTACTGATCATAAATCGCTCTTTTCTTAGGATCACTCAGCACCTACACAAACAAGGAGTTTAAATCAATGACCAAAACAAGTATACATCCAAGCCACGCTAATCTAAAAATACAACAAACAGAATCTATTCCACAACAAGCAATGAAACAATTAACCAAATTCAATGTATAATAGCAAAATAATGAAAATAATAACCTCTGTTTAAAACTTATTGTGTACGTGCTGCCTATAGGAAAGACCCGGGGGATGGTGATGCAATTCTTTCTGCAGCCAGGGAGAGAATCAGAGTATTTAAAAGTGGATTTGTAGATGGAGAAGAGGCCGATGATGCTGAAAGAGATGAAGAAAGGGATGAAGATTCAGATAGTGATGTACCAGAGGTTCCTGATGTTTATGACATGGATACTGACCTGAATTCAAAGGAGGAGACTCATGAATCTCTGGAGCACACAGTTATGGTGCAAAAACTCCTTTGGGCAACAGAGAAGCGAATAGTAAAGGTATAGAAAGCCCACAAGGTGACCTTGGCAATTCTGGTAGGGGTTTGTCTTCTAAGAATTCAGAAGACTTTGATGAGATAAAAGGAACTGGGGCTTTGACTGATCACTGTGAAGATGCTGCTGGAATTAGCAATGCTGCAACTCCTGATCAAACACACACAGATATTAATGAAAGCCATCCTGGTGAACCATGGGTTCAAGGACTAACGGAGGGAGAATATTCTGATCTCAGTGTTGATGAGCGGCTCAGTGCACTTGTTGCTTTAATTGGTGTGGCAATTGAAGGAAACTCAGTTCGCATTGCGCTTGAGGTATCTTCTTTTTTCTTTTCTTTTTTCCTTGATGAGAGCTTCCGAAAATTTTGCTTTGCATTTTTTTCTTTTTCATTAATCTGAAATATGGGCATTTCCAGGAACGTTTAGAAGCTGCAAATGCTTTGAAGAAGAAAATGTGGGTAGAGACACAGCTTGATAAGCGACGAATTAAAGAAGATTAGATGTTGAAAATGCAATATTCATCATACATGGGGAACAAGGCAGAACCTAGTCTTGCAATTTCTTCTGCAGACAGTAGGCAAAGCCCTTTGGTTACTGTTGATGACAAAAGTAATGGGATGTTGGTGGACCTTAATCTCCGACAAGGACAGTTTGGTGAACCTCAGAAGGACCAAAATTGCAATACTAGCATGCCACCTGAAGGGAACCAAGATTACCCTGTCGGTCCAGATAATCTTGTAAATCAGCAATCAGCTTATGCTGCTGAGAAGTCACGCATGCAGTTGAAATCTTACATTGGTCAGAAGGCAGAGGAAACGTATGTGTATAGATCATTGCCTCTTGGTCAGGATCGTAGACGTAATCGATATTGGCGTTTTATCACATCCATGTCTGAAAATGATCCTGGATGTGGCAGGATCTTTGTTGAGTTATGTGATGGTCGTTGGATACTCATTGATTCTGAAGAGGTAGCATTTTCTCCTATTGACTCTTATTTGCTGGCTATGCCATATCTGAATGTATAGTCTGTTTAATTTGCGTATACAATCAATATGGATATCTTTTTTTTTTCTTTATTCGGCATGTATAGCTGCTATTCACTCTTTACCTTGCGTCTTCTTATGATAGCAAACCCAAGGAAAGATTGCTGCATGAAATCTTTCTATAGCAAAACCATGATTTAACAGGCTGTCCGTACTTTCTCATCCTGAAATTTTGTTTACCATAAAACATTTCTCAATTGACATATTTGATAAAATTTTCATGTTTATACTTTATTATCTGTTGTGTCCATGTTTTCCTTATTTTTTTCATACAAATCTTTTGATATTCTTCAAGCGGAGTTTTGATGCTCTTTTGACATCTTTGGATGTCCGTGGGCTTAGAGAATCCCATTTGCATTCGGTGTTGCAAATGATTGAGATGTCCTTTAAGGAAACTGTTAGGAGGAACTTGCAGTATGTAACCACAGAAGTGCAAAATCAAGAGACTGTCAAAGCAGAAGTTATTGAAAGGGCTTCTTGCCCTGATTACACTGGCACTGAAAACCCCAGCAGTATTTTGTGTGATTCTGATTCTGAAATATCAGACACATCAACATCTTACTCAATTGAGCTTGGAAGAGATGACGTTCGGAGCAATGACGCCTTGAAGCGATATCAAGATTACGAGAGGTGGATGTGGAAGGAATGTGTCAATTCTTCAATATTATGTGCCATGGAGTATGGGAAGAAAAGGTGCAAGCAAGTTCTGGGTGTATGTGATTACTGCCATGATTTATATTTTTTCGAAGACAGCCACTGCCCCTCTTGCCACAAGACCTTTGATACTTGTAAGAGGTACTAAATTTTTCTGAGCATGTTGCTCAATGTCAAGGAAAGCCGAAGATGAACCCTGCCTGGTCTTCGTGTACTTCATTCTCTTCTCCTTTGAGAATCAGATTGCTCAAAGTGCTATTAGCTTTGTTTGAGGTATGTCTACTTTTTTGGTTGGATTATATAATTGATAATTTCTTATGTCACTACTGTTTTACCTCCTAGTTTCTCTCTGAATTACCCTTTTTTTAGAACTTTTGTCATTGCCATACAACTTATGGTGTTTATTTTTTGGACCTGAATTTCTGAATGCCCGCTACCGACCCTCCTAGGTTTCTGTCCCATCAGAAGCTCTTCAATCTATTTGGAATGACAGCTATAGAAACTCCTGGGGAATGAAACTTAAACTCCTCATTATCAGCTGATAGCCTTGTTCAGGTATGATGTTTCACCTTTTTTCTTCTCAATACTTGTATCTGGTCAGAATTTATAACATTTTCTTTTTCTCTTTCTGCTTTATAAAGTTTTGTCCATTCTCCCATTTAATGCTTTAATGTCCAACATAGTGAGAATAGTTCCATTGCTTGACATGTCAGATGAAAAGTCATTTCCTGTTGATGCATCATGTTTTGATTCTCCAGTAGTTGGAGGTCAGTGCGGCCAGATTTCTCCTGTACTTGCTTCGTTTTGGGTGACTTCTTGAAAGATGAGAAGTAACTAAAAGTTCGGCAAAACTGGAAGCACAAAAAATTTAAAAATGATTTATTGAATTGAATCCAGATATGATGTCTTAATCTACTGTGTCCAAGTTTACCCTGTCTCTTTCATTCCTTATCTTGATATCTAATCAATTTAGCGTAAAGTGTGAGTCACTTCCTAAAAGTATATCTGAATTGGCGGGTCAAATCTTGGAAAATCAAATGGGTTTTTTAGCTTTTTTCATTGTCTCTTTACCTGTTCTTTTAAATTTCTTTTATCTCTGTAGTTAATAGAATTGTGTGAAAACATGTAACCCCCTGTTGAAGCTGGGATATTCTTTTATTCGCTATTGTTTGTCATTTCTTTCTTTAAATGTTGCTGGATTTACATTTACTTTTGAAGAACTCAGAAAGTTGGAAAATGCGTTTATTTTTCAGATTCTTACACAGCTGGAGAATGCCATAAAGAGGGACTTTTTGTCCTCAAACTTTGAAACAACTAGTGAGTTCTTGGACTCATTTAACTCATCGGCATGTACTTCTAACAGTTCTTCCAGTCCAGAAATAGTTTCTGTACTACCATGGGTACCAAAAACGACAGCTGCTGTAGGTTTAAGGCTCATGGAGCTTGATAGATCCATAGCTTATTTGCCACATCAGAGAGTGGGGTTTCAGAAGGAAAAAAGAGAAGGCAAATTAATGGTGAGTAGCCTTTTCCGTTCTCAAATGTGCAGCTTTAATATAATTCTTTTAAAAACAAAGTAATATAATTTTTTATGCACTCTCAGATGCTTATATCAATTTTGTTTTAGTTAACACTAGTTATCAGACTAGGTAGGCCTAAACTCTGATTTTCTTTTAATGAGATATGACATGAAGGAAAGAGTTTATGATTAATGATTCTGGTTCATTAGAAAAGAAAATTGAGGATCAGAAATGTTGGTTAGCAAGTTCTAGAAAAGTAGTTCCTTTTCTTGAGAATTGTCACATAAAATTTGATTGCAACTACTGGTAGTGAGGGCAAGTGGAGAATCTTTGGTTCTTGAAAACTGTGTGCAAACATCAAAATCACGCTTACATCTTGGGTGGTAGATTTTATGCTTTAAGACCTAATGAAAGTTATGTCTCTATTTAGGGTAAGGCAAAGCTGTATGCGAAACCTATTTAGGGTAGCTACCACAGCACAGCTGCCCCAGACCCTTAGAGAATTAGGGTAACTTCTATGGGTATCATTGTCCTGCTCATCCTGGATTCATATGCTGCAGCAGTAATTATCTGACTTTAGTTTGAGATTTACTACTCCAGCAAATTGTTTTCATGACCGTTTTCTCTCCTTTAAATTCCTTAGAAGCTTCCATCAAAATATGCTGCTGTGAAAAACACCAGAGATGGTGAAGACCAAGTAAAATATCTTCAAGTTGAAGAAGCTAACAGGGTTGATGTGGGGATTGGATTTGCTGCCCCTGGTCATGGACGAGGGACCCGTGGAAGGGCCCGTGGATTCCCGAATACTGGAAGATCTAAGAAAAGAGTAGCTGGTTCCAGAAGGGATTCTGGTAAAAGAAGCACAAACACCAAGAGTGGGAGACTAGTACTGGTATCGAAAGGTCAATCTCATGGGCAAGGAAGTCGTAAGCGTGGTCGTCGCAGTGCTAGAAGTAGGCGGAAATCAACAAAGAGGGTGGTTGTGGAGAAAGATGCTCCAAAGCAAAGCATCTTTGATAAACCAAGAGACTTAGCGAGGGATGGGTGGAATAGAGATGAAATTCGTAAATTGCCAGTAGACGATGCTGAAAATGCTAGCTTCTAAGGAAGATCAGGGTATGGTGAAGAAAATGGTCAAGCAACAGGAGATGAATACAATGATATGATAGATGAATATGCAGGTGGTTTTAATAGTATGTCAAATGACTTGCAGGAGAGAGGTTATGATATTGTAGACGGTGATGAAGAAGATGATGAGGATGAAATGGGAGACGGCAGTGCAGAAGATGAACAAGGTTATTTGGACGTTGAAGAGTATGTAAATGAGGAGTCTGATGAAGAGGGAATCAGCGATGGAGATGGAGGCCAGATTGGAGACCCTGACGAAGGTACAGGGGCATCATCTTCAGATCTCAGTGACTAACAAAAGCAACTTAACTGTGAAGAGTTACTGACTTGGTAGAAGTGTCTTCATGACAAGTTGGATTCTGCAGCGTTCTCTCTGTAGCTAAAAAGACAAAATAAAAAAATATTTTAACAGTTGGCGTTTTACTGCCGTGTCTGCTGTATTAAAATTATATTGATGGATCACAGACGGTCCTTAATTGGCCATCAGTCGATTAAGGGCCCCTGAGCTATTTAATAGTCACATGTCAACCCAATCGTCTTTGCACACATGGGAGCGGATTTTATTGGCAGTGCTTGATTCCAATTAATTAGGTGTATATAATAATACCCCGTAGGAAAATGCTACTTTCTCTGGATTAAATCCCGGGTTAAATCCCGAATTATTTCAAAACGGTGTCGTTTTGGTTTTTTTTTTTTTAACTTGCGTGAAACGTAGTCGTTTGAGATAGTAAAAACAAAACAAACTGAAGCAGAAAAAACTCAAGTGCTTCTCTGCCTTTTCATTTTACTCATGCACTCTCTCAGTGTCTTACTTTCCTTTTGACAAACCACGGAATCACACCCACAAACAGCAATCACCCACGGTCACGCGAATAGCCGGCACAGACGAAGGACGAGCCCACAGACGACGGATCACCGCCATCACATGATCGAGGTCTCTATTGCCATCACCGACAGTCACGCGACCGCCAGCACTCACAAAGCTAACACGAGCGACAACCAACACTCCCCTCCTCATCCACTCACAAAGCACCGCACTTCGGCTCCCCTTGGCCAGCCTGTTGCTGCTGAAATTTTTTTTGCTGGAAATGTACTGGTGCTGGAGTTGTTGCTGCTGGAATTTTGTTTGCTGGAAGTGTCAATGTTAATGGACTTGTTTTTGTTGGAAGTGTTACTGGTGTTGGAATTGTTGCCGAATTTTTTTTTTTTTTTTTGTGTGTGTGAACTCCTGATTGTTTTTGTTTGTTTCTGTTTCTATTCCTGTCTCAACTACAAGCTTCTGTAATCAGTGTTTGGCCTGGGCACAAAATTTTTTATGTTCTGATTTATTTTCAAAATGAATTGAAGCAGAGCGGAGCTCACAACGTGCTGTCCAGCTGAAATGAATTGAAGCAAAGCAGAGCGACGTCGTTTGATGAAAAGGGAATGCTCACACGTGTGCTGCCCGGTTGAAATTGAGAGGAAAAAGGACTAAAAAAAACGACGTCGTTTTCACAATATTCGAGGCTTGACTCGGGGCATATAACAGAACTCATCCCCGTATATAGAGACTTGTGGACAGCGTGTCAGTCCGATTTAAAACCAGCCAAAGCTGGCAGAATGACACTTAGCAAAGAATGAAATTAGATTGACTGAACTTTTCATTTCATGCCCCGGAGAAAATCAATCAGAAGTTATCTTCTGCAAATAGCACTACAGTTACGCGTCGAAATATAGAACCATAATAGAACACCTCTTATAGGGAACAACGACAAAATCAAAAGATGAGAAATGCTTCTCAGCATTTCTCAAATCTTTATTTATATAAAAGCAAATAAAGAAAAGAAAACAGCACGCGATTTTGGGGAGAGAAAAAAAAAAGGAAAGAAAGGAAAAGATGACGACATTAATTAGGACCCCAACTCCGAAACAACCCAAAACAAGGTAAGCATCGATTTAAAAGCTGTAAAAACTTGATCCCGGCCCTCTGCTCTGCAGTCAAACTTGGTGGGAACTCGATGTTGAACTTGATTTTCAAGTCGCCTCTATTTGATGGCTCGTTCTGAATTGGCATCCCCTCTCTCGGGACAGTCTCCTCATAGTTGGGATGAATCACATTGTCGATTGGGATGTTTAAACTCCTTCCATCCAGGGTAGTGAGACGAACCGGATAACCTTCCAAGGCCTCACCGAGAGTTATCGTCCGTGTGACGATCAAATCATTCCCATCTCGAGTAAACACACTGTGAGGCTTCTCGTCCACGATGAAGACGACGTCTGCAGGCTTAACATTTTGCTGCACATTTCCCTTCTCTTCGAAGGTGATCCTTGTACCCTTCTTCCAACCAGGCTTCACATCAATAGTTAGAATTTCTTCCACCTTGATGGTATTACTGCATAACCAAAAAACACACATACAGTGGGAAATCTTGCCAATGTCGAAGAAATTATGCCTCTTGTCACAACTATATAACAAGCCAATAAAATCATGACATGTATGTAAAAACTGGTTCAGTTACTCAGCTATATTAAAAATAACAACCACTTACCCATTGATGTCAACAATTTCCCTAGAGATCTTTATCTTCTTAGTAGTCCCCTTGTAGAGTTCCTCAAGGGTACAAGGCAGCCTTTTCTCAAATCGGAGGTGCTTTCTTAGGTCCACCCATTACAAATACTCTATTAAAGGAATGAAAAACATCATCATCACCAAATGTCTCATTTGAGGAACTGGAACTTGACCCTCTCCTCCCCCCACCTCCATGGAGGATTGTGAAATCAAAATATTCCGAAAAAATGTCATCAGCACTTCGGGGACTGCCTTGTGGCGTACCCTTCAAGCCTTCTTCACCGTAACTATCAAACATTGCTCTTTTTTGAGGATCACTTAGAACCTACTCAAACGATGTGTTTCCAATCAATAACCAAGATAAGCAACACAGCATTTGGAATCAGTGGCATTAACTAGCTGTAAAACTATTAAAGACAAGTGGCAATTTTTTTTCTTTTATGGGTAAATTGAAATTCTGCGGGAATTGCTTTACAGGAATATAACAAAAATGAAAAAAAAAAATCAATCTTGCGAGAAGTCAAGAATTTTATTCTAAAAAATAGAACTTTGTCAGCAGCTTTTGACACTTGAGCAATACTTATTCAAGATTTAAATTGGTTAGCAATCTTCAAGTACCTTTGTTTAATTGGGCATTCAAGTTTGAATTTTGGGGAGGATAGTCAGTAGATTTAGGGTTTTGAAAATTGGGATCCTCTCTTAATTATTTTTTCTCACTTCTCCTAGTTTATAAAATCTAGTGAAAAAAATAGATTTAATTATAAAAAATAAAAATTAACTTGATAGTCAATATTAATTTTCAAAACTTAATCTTAACTACTTATTAAACTAATAGAGATTAAGGGGAAAAAAATTAAGAAAAGATCATTGTCCGAACTTTGTGCCCATTATTATTTTTAATTATAAATTAAAAAAAAAAGTTAAATGGTTAGAAAATAGGATGTTAATCAAAAGTAAAATATTCGAGAAAATGAATTTTATCACATAAATACCTTCTAGTTTTTTCCCCCTATCATCGCTCTAGCCAAAATCCCATTAAGTCCTTAGATGGGTTTAGCCGAGGACCTTTTTGCAATTTACATCTTACTTGATCAGACACAAGCACGAGTGTGTATGTGAAATTTACAGACAACCTAGTGAAGATTTTTAAATTTTAAAAGTCATCAATTAGAGAGAGTAAACGGTAGTAAAAGAGTTTTTCCCCCTAGTGATAAAGTAATGGTCTCAAATTAGAGAATAACAATTTCAAGAAAATTTTAAAAAAAATTCCCACAAAAGTAATATCATTTTGTAACCATCATCACATAACAACATACTGTGATTAAAAAATGGTGTTTTGCAAAATAAAGTTTGATAATAGAAAGCACAAAGTAAAAAGATATTGGACCTCATAAGCTTCACAAACTCGGTTCAACTTAGCTTCAGCTTCTTTCCTGTTATTAGGATATTTATCAGGATTCCACTTCGCGGCCATTTTTTCGTAAGCCTTCCTCAGGTCATCGCTACTTGCATTCCTATCAACTCCCAGTGTCTTGTAATAATCAGCTCCCATCTTCTCTTCTTCACTTTCACTAACTGCTGCTTCTGCTTCTCACCACAAGCTTGGATGGCTTTTTATAAGCCTTTTGCCTTCGGAGCAAAGCAAAAGCAATCAAATAATTTCTCCTTTTGCTTCTACTTCTCGTGCAAGCTGATGGAGTCACTTCTCGCGCAAGCTGATGGAGTGATGGCCATGGGGCATGTGCTTGGAAATAGGGGTGGGCGTTCGGTTCGGGTTAACCCGAACCGAACCGAACCCGAAATTTATTTCGGGTTTGGTTTGGTTTGAGTTAACCGGTGAAACCCGAATGGGTTGAAAGCTTCAACCCGTTCGGGTTAAATTTCGGTTCGGGTTCAACCCGAACCGAATTTTCAACCCGTGTGGGTTGAAGTTTTTTTTTTTTAATTCAACCATTTTAATTTTTAGATTTGTAATTTTTGTAATTTTATTGTACTTAACTACATGTTTTATGTTTTGTTAGCTTTAAAAAGACTTGTTGAAATGTTATTAAGGATGATTTATAGTTGATATTTGTTGTTAAGAATGTTTGGATTGGAATTAAGATTTTTGGATTTTAAGTGGTGGTTGTTAGAATTTTTAGATTAAATTGCTCCTTAAGGATATTTAGAATATTTGGAATTGAGAGTTTCAAATTGTTGAAATGTTATTAAGGATGATTTGTAGTTGATATTTTTTATTAAGGATGTTTGGAATTGAGATTTTTAGATTTTAAGTGGTTGTTATAATTTTTGAATTAAATTGTTCCTTAAGGATGTTTAGAATATTTGGAATTGAGAGTTTTAAATTATTGAAATGTTATTAAAGATGATTTGTAGTTGATATTTGTTATTAAGGATGTTTAGAATTGAGATTTTTAGATTTTAAGTGGTTGTTATAATTCTTGGATTAAATTGTTCCTTAAGGATGTTTGAAATGTTTGGAATTGAGATTTTTAAATTGTTTAAATGTTATTAAAAATGATTTATAGTTGATATTTATTGTTAAAAATGTTTGGAATTTAAATTTTTAGATTTTAAGTGGTTGTTTTTAGAATTTTTAGATTAAATTATTCCAACTCATTCTAACCCGAATTAACCCGAATTATTTTAACCCGAACTAACCCGAATTAATCCGAATTATCAACCCAATCCGATCCGAATTGCCAACCCAAACCGAACCGAACCGAACCGAATTAAATTCGGTTCGGTTTGGTTCGGGTTGGCGTTTTCAACCCAATTGAGTTCAATTCTCCAATCCGAATGGATTGAAACCCAAACCGAAATCCGAACAACCCGAACCGAAACCCGATTTATCCACCCCTACTTGGAAACTGCCAAAGTGGACTTCTCTTCAGAATTCTAATATTCCGTTGACAAAGAAGTAAACGGGCAGTTTTGGAATTTCGGTAAGCTCCGAATCTTTTTCCTCCTTTCTTTATTTTTCTACTTTTGAGGTACAATGTGAACGCGTCTCTTTTTCCATTCCTCCTCTTACTTTGTGCTTGACTGATATTGAGCTATCATATCTTAAAAACCTATAACTATTGTTAAAAAAAATATAATTATAAAATAAATTTAAGAGGATATAATAAATATAATTTTTAAATAATAATTTTTAAAAAATTAATAAAAATATAATTATTTTTTATCGCACAAGTGTAAAATTAAATTAATTTAACTTCTGAGTTACAATAATTAGTGTTTAATAGTTATATCTTAAAACTTATAACTATTATTCAAAAAAATGTAACTATAAAATAAATTTAAGAGGATGTAATAAATATAATTTTTAAATAATAATTTTAAAAATTTTAATAAAAATATAATAATTTTTTATCGCACAAGTGTAAAATCAAATTAATTTATCTTTTAAATTACAGCAATTAGTGTTTATTAAACACTTTAATATTGTATCTTTTAAGTTACAATTGTCCAACCTCAATTTCGAACTAGACTTTCTAACGTAAATATGAACAAAATTTAGGGTCTTCATCTCACTTCATCTACATAAGAGTAAATAAGAGTTAGATATTTTAATGAATACTCTTTAATATTAAAATATTAATTAAATTATTATAAAAATTATCCTAGTGGAGTTAAACATTTTTCTATAATTACTGATAAAAAAAGCCCATGATGTATGTGGAAAAAAAAATAATTCAATCAAAACAGACACAAGGTTGAACCTTTGAAAATGAAGTGATGACCTTGCAAAATATAGCGTGGGACTTGTTCTGTCCAATTGCACAAACTCAGTTGTCTCTCACATAATTAATCAACTCTTATAAATAATATTGATATATGTATTGACGATGACATAAAATTTAATGAAATAATGTAAAAAAATAATATACTATTTTTATAGTATTTTTATGCACATTTCATTATTACAATATATATATATATATATATATATAAAGTTGAGACTTGAGGAGGTGATGTGACATCACCATTTCTCATCTTTGTATATTCTCTATTATCTAATAAATAGAGAATTTTTCTTTTAGATTTGGCTTTTCATCTTCTCATAATTAATTTGATTGTATTTAACTCATTTAATAAATAGTAACTTTATTAATATATATTATTCCTCATCTTTTTATATTTTCTATTATCTAAAATATCTAAAATATTGGTGGATATTCTTTGTAATTTTTTTCTTTTTCTATTTAAATTTAACAATATGTAATCATTAATAATATTAATTATAAGTCTTTTGAAACATTTATTTATTTTATTATGCTAGCAATTAAACTTTAGTGGCGTAAAATACATGAATTAATCTATCTATATCTATCTATATATCTATCTATATATATATATCTATATATATATATAAAGCTAGGACTTGAGGAGATGATGTGGCATCACCATTTTGCTTCTTTGTATATTCTCTATTATCTAATAAATAGAGATTTTCTTTTTAGATTTGGCTTTTCATCTTCTCATAATTAATTTGATTGTATTTAACTCATTTAATAAATAGTAACTTTATTAATATATACCATTCCTCATCTTTTTATATTTTCTATTATCTAAAATATCTAAAATATTGGTGGATATTCTTTGTAATTTTTTTCTCTTTCTATTTAAATTCAACAATATGTAATCATTAATAATATTAATTATAAGTCTTTTGAAACATTTATTTATTTTATTATGCTAGCACTTAAACTTTAGTGGCATAAAATATACGAATTAATCTATCTATATATATATATAAAGCTAGGACTTGAGGAGGTGATGTGGCATCACCATTTCTCATCATTTCATATTCTCTATTATCTAATAAATTGATTGAAATTAAAAAATAATTACATTACAAAATATTAAAATAAAAAATAATTATTATATTATAAATGATTACATGTCTTTTTCTCTTTCTATTTAAATTCAACAATATGTAACCATTAATAATAATTAATTATAAGACTTGAAACATTTATTTATTTTATTATGCCAACAATTAAATTTTAGTGGCTTAAAATACATTAATTAATTAATATAGGAAGGAAGGTTCCTTCATCTTCCCTCAACAATGTCATTAGAGCCTAATTTTAATGTCATAATCTCATATTTAATTATTCAATATTTTGTTTAGTGTCTTTTGGCTTCTTCAAACTCCATAAACATTAAATATTTAAGATTTGTGGTATCATTATTTCTCATCTTTTTTTATTCTCTATTATTTAATATATTGGTTGAGATTAAAAAATAATTACATTACAAAATATTAGATATATATATATAAAGTTGGGACTAGAGGAGGTGATGTGACATCACTATTTCTCATCTTCTTGTATTCCCTATTATCTAATAAATTGATTGATATTAAAAAAATAATTACATTATAAAATATTAAAAATAAAAATAATTATTAGATTATAAAAGATTACATTTCTCTTCCTCTTTCTATTTAAATTCAATAATATGTAACCATTAATAATAATTAATTATAAATCTTGAAACATTTATTTATTTTATTATGCCAACAATTAAATTTTAGTGGCTTAAATATATCAATTAATTAATATAAGAAAGAATGTTCCTTCATCTTCCCTCAATAATGTCATTAGGGTCTAATTTTAATGCCGTAGTCTCATATTTAATTATGCAACCTTTTGTTTAGTACCTTTTGACTTCTTCAAACTCTATAAATATTAAGTAGTTAAGATTTGTGGCATTATTATTTCTCATCTTTTTATATTCTCTATTATCTAATATATTAGTTGAGATTAAAAAATAATTACATTACAAAATATTAAAAATATAAAATAATTAATAGATTACAA
Source organism: Citrus australasica (assembly GCA_029618585.1). NCBI lineage: Eukaryota > Viridiplantae > Streptophyta > Magnoliopsida > Sapindales > Rutaceae > Citrus > Citrus australasica. The sequence goes on along the minus strand of JARCIV010000002.1, from coordinate 6,550,573 downwards.
AAGATTACATGTCTCTTCCTCTTTCTATTTAAATTCAACAATATACAACCATTAATAATAAATTAATTATAAGTTTTGAAACATTCATTTATTTTATTAAGCCAACAAATAAACTTTAGTAGTTTAAAATACATCAACTAATTAATATAGGAAGGAATGTTCCTTCCTCTTCCCTCACCAATGCCCTATGACCCAATTTTAATGTCATAATCCTATATTTAATTATGCAACCTTTTATTTAGTATCTTTTGGCTTCTTCAAGCTTTATAAATATTAAGCATTTAAGATTTGTTATGTTTGAGTTTTTTTTAATTATTTAACCAACATTCTCTTTAGAAATGTTTTTGTGTTTTTATTTTTTGACTTATTTAAATTTTTAGTATTGTATGCTTCATGGAGTACTATTTTCTTTATGAGTTAAACAATTATAAAAATAATTGGATAATAAGAGTTAGACTTTGTAAGATGTGAGAGTCTGTTGATTAGTGTGAACATAATTTCTATTGATGAAAAAGTTGTGTACACTTAACTATACACATTAATATATATTTTTAATGTTAACAAAAAAATAATTAACTTTCATAAATAACCTTAGCTTTATAAGATTGCGTCATCTTTAAAAAAAATAATTCATATTTTTTATTTGTTTTATCAATTGCAAAGTAATAAAAAAATAATACTAATTTTTTTTAAAGCCGCACGAAGTGCGGTTCTATTTTCTAGTATATATATAAAGTTGGGACTTGAGGAGGTGATGTGGCATCAACATTTCTCTTCATCTCATATTCTCTATTATCTAATAAATTGGTTGAAATTAAAAAAATAATTACATTAAAAAATATTAAAATAGAAAATAATTATTAGATTATAAATGATTACTTGTCTTTTCCTCTTTCTATTTAAATTCAACAATATGTAACCATTAATAATAATTAATTATAAGTCTTCAAACATTAATTTATTTTATTATGACAACAATTAAACTTTAGTTGCTTAAAATACATCAATTAATTAATATTAATATATGAAGGAAGGTTCCTTCATCTTCCCTCAACAATGCCATTAGAGCCTAATTTTAATGTCAGAATCTCATATTTAATTATTCAATCTTTTGTTTAGTGCATTTTGGCTTCTTCAAACTCCATAAACATTAAATATTTAAGATTTGTGGCATCATTATTTCTTATCCTTTTATATTCCCTATTATCTAATATATTGATTGAGATTAAAAAATAATTACATTACAAAATATAAAAAATCTATATATATATATATATATAAAGTTGGGATTAGAGGGGGTGATGTAACATCACTATTTCTCATCTTCTTGTATTCTCTATTATCTAATAAATTGGTTGATATTAAAAATAATAATTACATTACAAAATATTAAAAATAAAAAATAATTATTAGATTATAAAAGATTATATGTCTCTTCCTCTTTCTATTTAAATTCAATAATATGTAACCGTTAATAATAATTAATTATAAGTCTTCAAACATTGATTTATTTTATTATGTCAACAATTAAACTTTAGTGGCTTAAATATATCAATTAATTAATATAGGAAAGAATGTTCTTTTATCTTCCCTCAATAATGCCATTAGGGTCTAATTTTAATGCTATAATCTCATATTTAATTATGTAACCTTTTGTTTAGTACCTTTTGGCTTCTTCAAACTCTATAAATATTAAGTAGTTAAGATTTGTGGCAGTATTATTTTTCATCTTTTTATATTCTCTATAATCTAATATATTGGTTGAGATTAAAAAATAATTACATTACAAAATATTAAAAATAGAAAATAATTAGTAGATTATAAAAGATTACGTGTCTCTTCTTCTTTCTATTAAAAGTCAACAATATGTAACCATTAATAATAAATTAATTATAGTTTTGAAACATGCATTTATTTTATTAAGCCAACAACTAAACTTTAGTGGTTTAAAATACATCAACTAATTAATATAGGAAGGAAGGTTCTTTCATATTCCTTCACCAATACCACTAAGACCTAATTTTAATGTCATAATTTCATATTTAATTATGCAACCTTTTATTTAGTGTCTTTTGGCTTCTTCAAACTATATAAATATTAAGTATTTAAGATTTGTTATGTTTGGATTTTTTTTATTATTTAACCAACATCCTCTTTAGAAATGTTCTTGTGTTTTTATTTTTGACTTATTTAAATTTTTTGTATTGTGTGCTTCATAGAGTATTCTTTTCTTCATAAGTTAAACAATGATAAAGATAGTTGGATGATAAGGGTTAGACTTTGTAAAATGTGGGAGTCTGTTAATAATAAGAAGAATGGAGAATTGATTAGTGTGAACGTAATTTTTATTGATGAAAAGTTGTTTTACACTTAACTATACACATTAATATATATTTTTAAAGTTAACAAAAAAATAATTAACTTTCATAAATAACATTAGTTTTATAAGGCTGCGTCAATTTTAAAAAAAATCAATTCATATTTTTTATCAGTGTTATCAAGTATAAAGTAATAAAAAAATAATACTAATTTTTTTTAAAATTAGTATATATATAAAGCTAGGACTTGAGGAGATGATGTGGCATCACCATTTTGCTTCTTTGTATATTCTCTATTATCTAATAAATAGAGAATTTTTTTTAGATTTGGCTTTTCATCTTCTCATAATTAATTTGATTGTATTTAACTCATTTAATAAATAGTAACTTTATTAATATATATTATTCCTCATCTTTTTATATTTTCTATTATCTAAAATATCTAAAATATTGGTGAATATTCTTTGTAATTTTTTCTCTTTCTATTTAAATTCAACAATATGTAATCATTAATAATATTAATTATAAGTCTTTTGAAACATTTATTTATTTTATTATGCTAGCAATTAAACTTTAGTGGCATAAAATATATGAATTAATCTATATAATATATATATATATATATATATATATATATATTATACTAACTCGTCAACCTGGAGAGGCTCACTGTTTCCAGACATGGAGGACTCAGAATCAGAAGACTCAATAAGAAGGGAAGATATTTTGGAAAGGACTTCTTCACCGAGACCAAGCTCGTGAAGTCTTTAAAAATACACATTTTTAGAGAATTTGGGCTTTTTATAAGGCCTCGAAGGTTTCTTATAAAAATTTTCTCTAAAATTAAAAATGGGTTTTCTATGACTTTTGGACTTGTAATGTTTTTTCTAAGGTCTCGAAGAGCACTTACCATTACAACGTTTGGAGGAAGATTGGAAAGGTTCGTAATTGAATTGTTTACAAAAACCGCCTAACTCTTGCTTAGACTGTCTAAGCTCCCATTTTAGACATTTTTGTAATTTTAGATCTTGACAGATCTTTAAACCTTCTTTGTTGACAAAACTGACTAACTCGCCATAAGTAAGTTCGTCATAAGGAATACGATTATCATAAAGGGCTTTAATAGAATTTCTTACCTTTTCTCCTAAGAGAGTAGGCAAGCCAGCAAGGAATTTTTCTTTCCAAGTAGTATGATTTGCATCATCTCTTAGAAAGAGTCGAGTAAAGAAAGTGGTTTTGTAATCTTGGAAATCACTAAGTTTCCTACATCTTAAATTATGTAGTAACTCAGCATTTTTATCTCTTAGGTGAGAATGATCACCTATGAAATGGAGGGAAATGGTCAAGATTAGAGTTGCAACTGCATCTTGAATAGGGTTATTGTATTCATCCAGAATGGGGATTTGATCCTCATCTGTTTGAATAGCATTCAAGATGTCTAATTGTTGTTGTTTGGTGAGGAGATGATCCCACCAGCCTTTAAGTTGGCTCGTGAAACCGGCTATAAGGATTTCTGCTATGGCTTTATCAGAGGTTCCTGATTGGGTTTTATATGCATTGGCTGCCATAGTCATTTGTTGTAATAGACCAAGTATATTATACTCAGACATTCCATCTATGTTTCATTCATAGACAGAAGATGCATTAAACCTTGATTGGTTTAGTGCACTGGGCCTATTGTCAACAGCAAGATCAGGAGGAGAATGAGAAGTAGCAGGAAGTGCTAATTCCCAATGAATTTTATTAGTCGTTGGAGTAGGTTCTTGGAATGCTTCTATATCTGAAGTAGCTATAGAAGACTGATCGTAATCTTGGTCAAGGACACCTACAGTATGAGACTGGATACTACCAGGTGTTTTAGATTGAGGTGTATCTAGAGCAATTTGAACTTTAGAAGTAGAAGCAGAAGAGGAAGCTTATATTCTATCTAATTGTTCTCTAATGGCTTTAACAAAATCTGACTTTGAATCTTGAACTAGCTTTTGACTATGTTTCGAGACCTGAAATGGTATGAAAATAGGTTCTTTAAGCTTTTTCAAGGAATCGGTTTTGGAGGGAATTAGTTTTGAAATAGAAGAGACAGTTATAGAAGACTGTTGGATTTGAGTTTCTATCCTAGTCAACTGTTTTCCTAAGGTATTTAGATTAGTATTACATAAATTATTCTGTTGGATAATACTATCTAAATCTTTATTAGGGTCATCGGATTTGTGAACTTTAAAAGGAGAAGCTTTGATTGGAATAGGAGGTTCACCATGCTCTATGGTTATACTCCTGGGAGGAGGATGTTCAGACTCGATAGTGTTACTACTATCAGAAAGATTCCATTCAGGAATTTTCTTTCTAGTAGTAATAGGGTTTGACTCTTTGAAAGGATAAGAAATATTATTGTCGGAAGCAGACATTTCAAACCAATCGAAAAATAAAATATGGACTTTATGCAAATTGACAAAATCATAATAAACTTCTTGAATTTCTTTTCTTTGGTTTAAAAAAGTTTAAAAAACCAAAGTCTTTTTTCTTTATTATTATCAGAATAAAAATCATTATGAAGAAGAGTTTTATCTACTTCAAAATTCTTTTCAAGAACATTAATGACATTTTCTGTGACAGCAGAAAAAGTAGGGGAAGTTGGAGGAGAAGGTTCTTTCTCTTCCTGTCTTTGGACTTTTTGGCGGCTAGTGTATATAGGATGAGGAACACTAGTACCATAATTGACAGAACGGATGGAAAGGAGGTATCGGAGTCAACTAACTCGTCAACCTGGAGAGGCTCACTTAACCTTCTCCTCCAACTTCCCCTACTTTTTCAAATATTAATTTCTGTGTGTGTGGTGAATTTTTACTGGTCATAAGTCCCGTCTTAGGAGTCTGTGCATCCGCTTAGGGCAAAAAATCCATACCTGTAGCCATCCATATAGGTTTTAATAATTTAAAAATTTTTATCACACAGACTCTTAACAACTATATTACACCTACTTCCACCGGGCTCTGATACTAGTAAGAAATGGATCTTAGGTGTACGTGTGCTTTGAAGAAGTGATTATTGCTGACGAATGATAAAGGGTAGATCTTGGTGAACTACCTGAAGTTTTGACGGCTTTTCGAACTTTAACAGTTTTATAGGTACGTGGCTTGTGATCTCTCAGTGCAGACCAGACTAACGTCCATTCGGGTTTGCCTCTGGAATTTACGTCGAGAGTTTCCCGCCTATATACCTTTTTTATCTTTTAAAATTATTAAGCAAGCCTAGCAACAAGGGTATGCAAAAATAAACATACATTAAGGTTGGCTGCTAAACATACACAGTACCAGAACTGGTGCTCTGATTGAGGGGGGAGAAGAGAAAGAATACAACTGAGGATTGAGATCTGGTCTCGTTGCCTCAGAGGAACGTACAGATTTTATGGCAGATCTGATACAGATCAGTCTGCAAGCATGCTTTAAAAAGGAAAAATACAGAAATTTAAAAGTGCAGAAAAATAAATTGCTTTAAATTAAATTACGAAAATTTAAAATTGCATAAATGTAAATTGTGGAAATTTAAAGGTACATAAATTAAATTGCAGAAATGAAAATGCTTTAAATAAATGCTTTAAAAATTTTAGGTTACAAAAGATCCTTACATGTTGTTTTAGGATCTTGGTTCTTTAGAAGAGGAAAGAAAGAAAAGAAAGAGAGAAAATTTGCCTTTCACTAGACTTCCTTCCGTTCTAGAGAGAAGGAGGAGAAATCTTGAAAGGAGAGAGAGAAATTGAAAGAAGAGAGAGAGGGGTTCGAAAAATCTGAGGAGTCTCAAGTCTTCCTTCAGATTATATACATAAATTTGAACTGTTCACTGTAACGGGTCTTTAAGTGCACAGTAACTCGTGGAAACTTGAACTGTTCACTGTAGCGGGTCTTTAAGTGCACAGTAACTCGTGGAAACTTGAACTGTTGATTTATACGGAAGGCTTTGTAGAATACAGAGGAAATACTAACGGGTGAAGAGACATGTGAGCTCTCACTTGTGTCCAAAGGACCACCCGAAATACATACTTTAAAAATACAGCTAAAATAAAATACAAATATTATATATATATATATATATATAAGTAAAATTACAAAAAGAAATACAGATCATTTACAATGCTTTACAGGGGGGAAAATGCCAAAACAATCATCTTCATTTTCATCCCCAAGTGAAATGAAGGGCTCTTCATCTTCGTCTTCAGTGTCAGAGGATGCTGCAACAGAGGACTCAGATCGTGTGGAGAGGAGTTGCTCCATAACTTTAAAATATTCAGCTTCTGTCTTTGCACTGGCGAGAAGGGCTTGAGCTTTAGACCGCTGTGCAAGGAAAGTGTTATGGGCTTTAGTTTCTTCAATGCTGGGCTTGAGGAGGTCTTTTGACTTAAGCCAATTTTGAACCAAGACTTCAGTCAATTTTGATTTTTCATCAAATTTAGACCACCATTTAATTTTAAAACATCTTTGAAGAATTAATTGGGTATCTTGAGTGTGGTATTGGAAGCTCCACATCCAAACCCAAGGGAAGAAGAAATTGGTACAAAAACAGAGGAAAGGAGGAAACCTTTTCTCGGACTCAAAAGGGACGTAATGAGCTTTAAAGAGGTTAAAACAATTGGTGGCATTGGGGGTTAAAATATCTGGGCAAGGCCCAAAGAAAGTCCACCATTGTTGGAACCAGTTTGGAAGGCTTTGAGTAGTTATCTTTGTATTGAAGAAAAATAACCATGAATGGGAGTGCTTTGGATTTTGAAGGAAAAAAGTGTTAAACCACGCCTGTTGGTAATCCCAATAGGAATAGGATAGACAGTGCAGGATTTTAAAAAGAAAATTGGCGGGGAATTTCTTTTGTGCATGGAGTGGTTGACCCCACTGGTTTGGGCTAATAACATTTAAAATTGTGGCCGTGGAATAGGCCAGCTCTAAATGAGACTCAGTATGAAAGAAATGTTTGAATTTTACTGAGCCAGTGGCTTCAAGAATACTTTGGTAATAGGATTGGGGCTTTGTAAGATCCCATGGTTTAAAAAAAACCATCTTTTTGAGAAAAACTTTGAAATTGCTTAAAATGAATCAGAATTATAAAATCCATCCTCCATAGTTAAAACATTTTGAGAATGAGGTTTATGATGCCAATTCGATTTTTGAGAAAGCTTTGATTGTGAAACCACAACTTGGGAAGAAGTATTTCCAGAAGAAATAATTTCTTTAGATATATTTCCAGATAAAGACAGCTTTGGAATTTCTTTAGAAATAAGTTTTTCAATTATTTCAAAATTTTCTTTAGGAGAAATTTGACTTTGAGAAAATCTTTGTATGGCGAGCAAAAACTTAGGGGATTGAGTAATGGATTTCATCCATTGATTTACCTGATCCTGGGAGGCCATGACTTTAACTTTAGCTTCATCATCTTCGATCATATCGATCCAGGACTTTATGGGCATTGCTGAGGATAGCAATTTTTCTTTAGGGGAAGAAGCTTTAGAGGGTGTCTGGGACACAGGATCTTTGAGGATCCCTTTCCCTTTGTCTTTCTTTTTGGGAGGCATTTTATCTGTTTTGGAGAAATTCCCTTGTTAGAAAATCGGGAACATAATTTTTGTCACCTTTAATAAATTCAATATCAAAATCAAAAACACTTTAAATTGCTTGCCATCATGCAAAAATCTGTTTTGATGCAATGTTTTGAAAATCTTTTTCTAAAACATGTTTTGCAACTTTGCATTCAATTCGAAGTAAGAACTTTTGATTTAATAAATCACTTTGAAACCTTGATATGCATAAAACAATAGATAAAATTTCTTTTTTAATAGTAGAATAATTTTTCTGACAATCATTCCAATGTGCAGATGCATATTGTACTATTTGTTCTTTACCGTGATCAACTTGCTTGAGAATACCACCATAACCTAAATCTGATGCATCAGTTTCAACAATTTTAGGTAATGTTGGATTAGCCAAATATAAACATGGAATTTCTTTCACCATACTCTTTATATGCTTTACTATTTGGGTATGTTGTTCTGACCATGCAACAAGATTCTTTTTTAACCTATCATGCAATGGTTTTGCTATCCTATTGATGTTAGGACAGAAATCAAGAACATAATTTAAACTTCCTAAAAACCTTTGCAATTGGGTTTTATCCAAAATTTTGTCAGGAAACTTATCAGTGAAAGATAGAGATCTTTCAATGGGAGTGATAGTCCCCTTAGAAATGTAATGACTAAGGAATCTGATTTTAATTTGAAATAAAGAAATCTTTGAAGAGGAAATAGCTAAACCAGCCTTCCTGGTTGCAAAATAAAAAGTCTTTAAATGTTTAAAGTGTTGATCTATTGATTGAGAAAAAATCAATACATCATCGATATAAACAATACAAAATTCAGAAAATTGATTATAAATATCATTAATTATTATTTGGAATTCTGAAGGTGCATTCTTTAAACCAAACGGCATAACAGTCCACTCGTACTGTCCAAATGGAACAGTAAAAGCAGTTTTATACCGATTTTTAGGGTGGATTTGAATTTGCCAAAAACCAGATTTCATATTAAATTTTGAAAATATGAAAGCAGAATGGAGTTTTTGGAGCAAGTCTTTTTTATTGGGAATTGGATAACGAATCCACTTTAAAGCTTTATTCAAAGGTTTGTAGTTAATGACAAGTCTAGATGTGCCTCTTTCAATCGCGGAATTTTTATTAACATAAAAAGCAGCACAAGACCAAGGCGAACTTGATTTAACAATTAAACATTTGGCTTCTAAATCTTTAATTTCATTTTTATAAAGTTGTTCAAGTTCCATATTCATTTGAATAAGATGGGCTTTAGTAGGTATTTGTCTCTCATCAAAAGAACTTTCATAAGGCAAATCTACCAAATGTTGTTTTCGATTCCAAAAAGCAGTTGGTAAATCAGCACAGATTTCCTTTTCAATAAGTTCTTTAAAATCAAAAATTTTCTTTTTTATAGAATTACTTTGTAATTGGATTTCAATTCTTTGCAAATTTAAATCCTTCTTTAAATGACTCAAATATTTTTGTCTTGATTTTATTAAAACATTTATTTGGTTTTGATAAACAGAACATGCTTTAATGATATTTAAGTTTCTTGTTTTTGGTTTTTCAACAAAAGGGAAAACAAGTTTTTTATTTCTAACTTTAAAAGATATACTATCATAATTGACAGTATATGGGGTAATTAAATTTATAAAAGGGGTTCCCAAAATAACAGTATGACGAATGTCATTTGTTAAAAGGAAATAAGTTTTAAAGTCAAAACCATTATTATGAATAAAGGCTTCAGCTTTAGTGGTAATTGTCAATTTTAAATTATTGGCGGCAGAAAGCTTTTCTTTTGTCTTTTCATGAAATTCTTTTGGAACTATAGCTTCCTGTATGCAATTTAAATCAGCACCAGTGTCAAATAAGGCGATGCTGTCAATTTGAAAATCTTTAGAGAAATTCTTAGGTGTACGTGTGCTTTGAAGAAGTAAGAAATGGATCTTAGGTGTACGTGTGCTTTGAAGAAGTGATTATTGCTGACGAATGATAAAGGGTAGATCTTGGTGAACTACCTGAAGTTTTGACGGCTTTTCGAATTTTAACAGTTTTATAGGTACGTGGCTTGTGATCTCTCAGTGCAGACCAGACTAACGCCTATTCGGGTTCGCCTCTGGAATTTACGTCGAGAGTTTCCCGCCTATATACTTTTTTTATCTTTTAAAATTATTAAGCAAGCCTAGCAACAAGGGTATGCAAAAATAAACATACATTAAGGTTGGCTGCTAAACATACACAGTACCAGAACTGGTGCTCTGATTGAGGGGGGAGAAGAGAAAGAATACAACTGAGGATTGAGATCTGGTCTCGTTGCCTCAGAGGAACGTACAGATTTTATGGCAGATCTGATACAGATCAGTCTGCAAGCATGCTTTAAAAAGGAAAAATACAGAAATTTAAAAGTGCAGAAAAATAAATTGCTTTAAATTAAATTGCGAAAATTTAAAATTGCATAAATGTAAATTGTGGAAATTTAAAGGTACATAAATTAAATTGCAGAAATGAAAATGCTTTAAATAAATGCTTTAAAAATTTTAGGTTACAAAAGATCCTTACATGTTGTTTTAGGATCTTGGTTTTTTAAAAGAGGAAAGAAAGAAAAGAAAGAGAGAGAGAAAATTTGCCTTTCACTAGACTTCTTTCCGTTCTAGAGAGAAGGAGGAGAAATCTTGAAAGGAGAGAGAGAAATTGAAAGAAGAGAGAGAGGGGTTCGAATAGGACGGGCTTTAGTAGGTATTTGTCTCTCATCAAAGGAACTCTCATAAGGCAAATCTACCAAATGTTGTTTTTGATTCCAAAAAGCAGTTGGTAAATCAGCACAGATTTCCTTTTCAATAAGTTCTTTAAAATCAAAAATTTTCTTTTTTATAGAATTACTTTGTAATTGGATTTCAATTCTTTGCAAATTTAAATCCTTCTTTAAATGACTTAAAATTTTTGTCTTGATTTTATTAAAACATTTATTTGGTTTTGATAAACAGAACATGCTTTAATGATATTTAAGTTTCTTGTTTTTGGTTTTTCAACAAAAGGGAAAACAAGTTTTTTATTTCTAACTTTAAAAGATATACTATCATAATTGACAGTATATGGGGTAATTAAATTTATAAAGGGGGTTCCCAAAATAACAGTATGACGAATGTCATTTGTTAAAAGGAAAAAAGTTTTAAAGTCAAAACCATTATTATGAATAAAGGCTTCAGCTTTAGAGGTAATTTTCAATTTTAAATTATTGGCGGCAGAAAGATTTTCTTTTGTCTTTTCATGAAATTCTTTTGGAACTATAGCTTCCTGTATGCAATTTAAATCAGCACCAGTGTCAAATAAGGCGATGGTGTCAATTTGAAAATATTTAGAGAAATTCTTAGGTGTACGTGTGCTTTGAAGAAGTAAGAAATGGATCTTAGGTGTACGTGTGCTTTGAAGAAGTGATTATTGCTGACGAATGATAAAGGGTAGATCTTGGTGAACTACCTGAAGTTTTGACGGCTTTTCGAATTTTAACAGTTTTATAGGTACGTGGCTTGTGATCTCTCAGTGCAGACCAGACTAACGCCCATTCGGGTTCGCCTCTGGAATTTACGTCGAGAGTTTCCCGCCTATATACCTTTTTTATCTTTTAAAATTATTAAGCAAGCCTAGCAACAAGGGTATGCAAAAATAAACATACATTAAGGTTGGCTGCTAAACATGCATAGCACCAGAACTGGTGCTCTGATTGAGGGGGGAGAAGAGAAAGAATACAATTGAGGATTGAGATCTGGTGTCGTTGCCTCAGAGGAACGTACAGATTTTATGGCAGATCTGATACAGATCAGTCTGCAAGCATGCTTTAAAAAGGAAAAATACAGAAATTTAAAAGTGCAGAAAAATAAATTGCTTTAAATTAAATTGCGAAAATTTAAAATTGCATAAATGTAAATTGTGGAAATTTAAAGGTACATAAATTAAATTGCAGAAATGAAAATGCTTTAAATAAATGCTTTAAAAATTTTAGGTTACAAAAGATCTTTACATGTTGTTTTAGGATCTTGGTTCTTTAGAAGAGGAAAGAAAGAAAAGAAAGAGAGAGCGAAAATTTGCCTTTCACTAGACTTCCTTCCGTTATAGAGAGAAGGAGGAGAAATCTTGAAAGGAGAGAGAGAAATTGAAAGAAGAGAGAGAGGGGTTCGAATAAGACGGGCTTTAGTAGGTATTTGTCTCTCATCAAAGCAACTCTCATAAGGCAAATCTACTAAATGTTATTTTCGATTCCAAAAAGCAGTTGGTAAATCAGCACAGATTTCCTTTTCATTAAGTTCTTTAAAATCAGAAATTTTCTTTTTTATAGAATTACTTTGTAATTGGATTTCAATTCTTTGCAAATTTAAATCCTTCTTTAAATGACTCAAATCTTTTTGTCTTGATTTTAATAAAACATTTATTTGGTTTTGATAAACAGAACATGCTTTAATGATATTTAAGTTTCTTGTTTTTGGTTTTTCAACAAAAGGGAAAACAAGTTTTTTATTTCTGACTTTAAAAGATATACTATCATAATTGACAGTATATGGGGTAATTAAATTTATAAAAGGGGTTCTCAAAATAACAGTATGACGAATGTCATTTGTTAAAAGGAAATAAGTTTTAAAGTCAAAACCATTATTATGAATAAAGGCTTCAGCTTTAGAGGTAATTTTCAATTTTAAATTATTGGCGGCAGAAAGCTTTTCTTTTGTCTTTTCATGAAATTCTTTTGGAACTATAGCTTCCTGTATGCAATTTAAATCAGCACCAGTGTCAAATAAGGCGATGGTGTCAATTTGAAAATCTTTAGAGACAATCAAAGTGATTTTGATCAAATATTTTCTCATAGTTATTTGATTTAAAACAAAAAGAAAATCATTGGGCACAGACTCAATGTTTTCAAGATTTGGATTTTCATCATTATCATTACTGGAATGAGATTCATTATCAGAATGATCTTGAAGCTGTTTTTGTAAAAGAATCTGAATGGTTTCAGAATCGGTTTTTTGTTTTTCTTTCAACTCTCTGATTTCGGTTTTAATATCTTTAATTTCCTTTTGAAGATCTTGAATAGAAGGAACAAATGATTTTGAATGTTTTTTCTTTTCAAGTATTTGAGTAAGATCATATGCATGCTTTTTGACAATAGGGACTTTAGAAGACTCGATTTTTTGGTCAAGGGTCTTCAGGAGTTTATCCAGATATTCTCTCTGAAGAGTAGGGTCAGAAATGTGTTTGACTAACTCAAGAAATGTTTCTTGGTCTCTAGTCAAAACATTGATTTTCTTTAAGTAAGACTCTGAGTCAGAATCGCTATAGGATGAAGAGGAGGTATCGGAGTCAACTAACTCGTCAACCTGGAGAGGCTCACTGTTTCCAGACTTGGAGGACTCAGAATCAGAAGACTCAATAAGAAGGGAAGATATTTTGGAAAGGACTTCTTCACCGAGACCAAGCTCGTGAAGTCTTTTACTCATCCTGCAGTATTTTGCAGTATGACATTTCCTTCCACATTTGTAACATGTGGCTTCTTTGTAATTGAAAGGGGTTTTGGATTTGGGCTTGAAATCTTTCTTTTTAGAGAATTTGGGCTTTTTATATGGCCTCGAAGGTTTCTTATAAAAATTTTCTCTAAAATTAGAAATGAGCTTTCTATGACTTTTGGACTTGTAATGTTTTTTGTAAGGTCTCGAAGAGCACTTACCATTACAACCTTTGGAGGAAGATTTGAAAGGGTCGTAATTGAATTGTTTACAAAAACCGCCTCACTCTTGCTTAGACTGTCTAAGCTCCCATTTTAGACGTTTTTGTAATTTTAGATCTTGACAGATCTTTAAACCTTCTTTGTTGACAAAACTGACTAACTCGCCATAGGTAAGTTCGTCATAAGGAATACGATTATCATAAAGGGCTTTAATAGAATTTCTTACCTTTTCTCCTAAGAGAGTAGGCAAGCCAGCAAGGAATTTTTCTTTCCAAGTAGTATGATTTGCATCATCTCTTAGAAAGAGTCGAGTAAAGAAAGTGGTTTTGTAATTTTGGAAATCACTAAGTTTCCTACATCTTAAATTATGTAGTAACTCAGCATTTTTATCTCTTAGGTGAGAAGGATCACCTATGAAATGGAGGGAAATGGTCAAGATTAGAGTTGCAACTGCATCTAGCCCGTCCTATTCAAATGAATATGGAACTTGAACAACATTGTAAAAATGAAATTAAAGATTTAGAAGCCAAATGTTTAATTGTTAAATCAAGATCGCCTTGATCTTGTGCTGCTTTTTATGTTAATAAAAATTCCGAGATTGAAAGAGGCACACCTAAACTTGTCATTAACTACAAACCTTTGAATAAAGCTTTAAAGTGGATTCGTTATCCAATTCCCAATAAAAAAGACTTGCTCCAAAAACTCCATTCTGCTTTCATATTTTTAAAATTTAATATGAAATCTGGTTTTTGGCAAATTCAAATCCACCCTAAAAATCGGTATAAAACTGCTTTTACTGTTCCATTTGGACAATACAAGTGGACTGTTATGCCGTTTGGTTTAAAGAATGCACCTTCAGAATTCCAAAGAATAATGAATGATATTTATAATCCATTTTCTGAATTTTGTATTGTTTATATCGATGATGTATTGATTTTTTCTCAATCAATAGATCAACACTTTAAACATTTAAAGACTTTTTATTTTGCAACCAGGAAGGCTGGTTTAGCTATTTTATTTAAGATAACCACTCAAAGCCTTCCAAACTGGTTCCAACAATGGTGGATTTTCTTTGGGCCTAGCCCAGATATTTTAACCCCCAATGCCACCAATTATTTTAACCTCTTTAAAGCCCATTACGTCCCTTCTGAGTCTGAGAAAAGGTTTCCTCATTTCCTCTGTTTTTGTACCAATTTCTTCCTCCCTTGGGTTTGGATGTGGAGCTTCCAATACCACACTCAAGACACCCAATTAATTCTTCAAAGATGTTTTAAAATTAAATAGGGGTCTAAATTTGATGAAAAATCAAAATTGACCGAAGTCTTGGTTCAAAATTGGCTTAAGTCAAAAGACCTCCTCAAGCCCAGCATTGAAGAAACTAAAGCCCATAACACTTTCCTTGCACAGCGGTTTAAAGCTCAAGCCCTTCTCGCCAGTGCAAAGACAGAAGCTGAATATTTTAAAGTTATGGAGCAACTCCTCTCCACACGATCTGAGTCCTCTGTTGCAGCATCCTCTGACACTGAAGACGAAGATGAAGAGCCCTTCATTTCACTTGGGGATGAAAATGAAAATGATTGTTTTGGCATTTTCCCCCCTGTAAAGCATTGTAAATGATCTGTATTTCTTTTTGTAATTTTACTTAAATATATATATATATAATATAATATTATATATATACTTTAAGTATATATATATAATATATATATATATATAAAGTTGGAACTATAAGAGGTGATGTGGCATCATCATTTCTCATCATTTCATATTCTCTATTATCTAATAAATTGGTTTAAATTAAAAAATAATTACATTAAAAATATTAAAATAGAAAATAATTATTAGATTATAAATGATTACATATCTTTTCCTCTTTCTATTTAAATTCAACAATATGTAACCATTAATAATAATTAATTATAAGTCTTGAAACATTCATTTATTTTATTATGCCAATAATTAAATTTTAGTGACTTAAAATACATCAATTAATTAATATAGGAAGGAAGGTTCATTCATCTTCTCTCAACAATATCATTAGAGCCTAATTTTAATGTCATAATCTCATATTTAATTATTCAATCTTTTGTTTAGTGCCTTTTGACTTCTTCAAACTCCAAAAACATTAAATATTTAAGATTTGTGTCATCATTATTTCTCATCTTTTTTATTCTCTATTGTCTAATATTTTGGTTGAGATTAAGAAATAATTACATTACAAAATATTAAAAATCTATATATATATATCTCTCTCTCTCTCTATATATATATATATATATATATATGTATATGTATATATATATAAAGTTGGGACTAGAGAAGGTGATGTGGCATCACTATTTCTCATCTTCTTGTATTCTCTATTATCTAATAAATTGGTTGATATTAAAAAAATAATTACATTATAAAATATTAAAAATAAAAAATAATTATTAGATTATAAAAGATTACATGTCTCTTCCTCTTTCTATTTAAATTCAATAATATGCAACCATTAATAATAATTAATTATAAATCTTGAAATATTTATTTATTTTATTATGCCAATAATTAAACTTTAGTGGCTTAAATATATAAATTAATTAATATAGGAAGGAATGTTCATTCATCTTCCCTCAACAATGTCATTAGAGTCCAATTTTAATACTATAATCTCATATTTAATTATGCAACCTTTTGTTTAGTGCCTTTTGACTTCTTTAAACTCTATAAATATTAAGTAATTAAGATTTGTAGCATTATTATTTCTCATCTTTTTATATTTTCTATTATCTAATCTATTAGTTGAGATTAAAAAATAATTACATTATAAAATATTAAAAATAGAAAATAATTAATTGATTACAAAAAATTACATGTCTCTTCCTCTTTCTATTTAAATTCAACAATATGTAATCATTAATAATAAATTAATTATAAGTTTTGAAACATTCATTTATTTTATTAAGCCAGCAACTAAACTTTAGTAGTTTAAAATACATCAACTAATTAATACAGGAAGGACGGTTCATTCATCTTTCCTCACCAATGCCACTAGGACCTAATTTTAATATCATAATCTCATATTTAATTATGCAACATTTTATTTAGTGTCTTTTGGTTTCTTCAAACTCTATAAATATTAAGCATTTAAAATTTGTTATGTTTGAGTTTTTTTTTATTTAACTAACATCCTCTTTAGAAATGTTCTTGTGTTTTTATTTTTTTGACTTATTTAAATTTTTAGTATTGTGTGCTTCATGGAGTACTCTTTTCTTCATGAGTTAAACAATGATAAAGATAGTTGGATGATAAGGGTTAGACTTTGTAAGATATGAGAGTCTGTTAATACCAAGAAAAATAGAGAGTTGATTAGTGTGAACATAATTTTTATTGATGAAAAATATAAAAGTATATGTTAATGTGTTAATGTGTACACTTAACTATACACATTAACATATATTTTTAATGTTAACAAAAAAATAATTAACTTTCATAAATAAAATTAGTTTTATAATGTTACGTCATCTTTAAAAAAAATAATTCATATTTTTTATCAGTTTCATCAAGTGTAAAATAAAATAAAGATAATACTAATTTTTTTTAAAGCCACACGAAGTGCGGTTGCATTTCCTAGTATATATATAAAACTAGGACCACAAAAGGTGATGTGGCATCACTATTTCTTATCTTTGTATATTTTATATTATCTAATAAATAGAGAATTTTTTTTTAAATTTAGCTTTTTATCTTCTCATAATTAATTTGATTGTTATTACATAATAACAATTATGTAAAGGTTTTAATGAGGCATATTCTTTGTAATAAACATCCAAGGGAGAGTGTTATAAATTTATTAAAATAAATGTGGATGTTCATAACATATATCTCTTAATCTCCCCACTATCTCCCATTAGCAACCTTTAGCTTCCCTATAACTCCCACTATCTCACAAGAAATTATGATCCATAATTTTTCATTAATTTTATAGAGTGATTATGTAATTACAAAATGAGAGCTCATCTTTTTATTTTGTACACACACAATTGGAATGAATAAAATCACTCTCTAATATATTATCTCATTTTATTCTTTATCTTGCGTTACTTCTTTATTTGTGTTGTTGGCTAATAGCTTTTTTTTGTTTTTGTTTTGGTTTAAACCACCTGGTTTCTGACAACTGCATTGGATACTTCTATTGCTTTTAACATTTCTAACTTTTGTTGGTTGATATGCGTGTGAATAATAACACAATCCTCTGAGATATTTTTTTAATTATTAATGTTTGTTAATCTTTAAGTGTATATTAGAAATTATTAATCCTTATGTTTTAACATGTTTATGTTATTTTTCCATAATACTACAGATATTTTCGGAAGTTTATGTGGTGTGAGTGATATTGAGATTGTTGGAACTGGTTGGAAAAAAAAAAGAGATATAAAAGTTCTAACATATTAGTAAGGTGAATATAATTTGGAATTTATCAATAACTACAAAAGGTATAAGGTTCGTACACTTAACTATACACATTAATATATATATAAAGTTAACAAACAAATAATTAACTTACATAAATAACATTAATTTTATAAGGCTGCCTCATCTTAAAAAAAAATCAATTCATATTTTTTATCAGTTTAATCAAGTGTAAAGTAAAAAAAATAATAATAGTAAATTCTTTTTTCAAAGCCTCGTGAAGCGCGGTTCTATTTCTTAGTTATTAATAAAAGAGTTTTTTGGAGTTGCTAATTGGGCTTCTTTTAGGTTCATTAAGGGTGCGTTTACTGTATTGTATTACACTAGCTACATTACATATGTGTATTAAATTATAATACAATATTATATTAAGTGCAACATAATCTATTGTTTATGCAATAGTATTTTATATCATTATTTATATTACTATTAATTTTAAATTAACGTTATTCAAATTTATAATATTTATTATTACTTATATTTAATTACTAAAAAATTAATTTTTATATATTAATTTAATAATGTAATGTTATATTATATTATATTTTTATATATTATTTTAAGTATTTATTATTGACAATATTTGAATAATAAATTATATATTTATTAATTTATATTAATAATTCTAATAAAATAAATAAGTATTATAAAATAAATTTTATTTATTTATTATTATAATAAAGTTTTTTTTAAAAAAAGAAAAAAGTAATCCAGCACCTGTCGTATTAAGCAAAACCAGATTGATATTTCAGTTTACAGCAATTGGCTACATTACTATAATACCCCATGTTACGGGGAGTGAGATAACACCCCATGCCATGAAATAATCTAGAAACGTTATAATTAGAGATGCCAATGGTCTGTGCTGTGTTGGTTTGGCCCATCAAAGGAAGACACATATGTACTCATGCTCGTGCCACGTGTAATTTTTTTTTTTTTTTTGCTTAGGTCCAACTTGACACATTTGTCAAGCCCACTCATGTCATCGTGCCATCCTGCCTAAGAAAAAAAATGCATGATAAGCTTTTTTCTTTTTTAATTTCTTTTAAGAGAACATGATAAGTTATGGACCTACTTTTTTAAGCTTACATACTTTTACATCCATGTGTCTTTAGTCAAGTTCAATAGAATCAAAAATTAAATCTATATTCAATAATAATAAACTAATAATAATAAGTGATAATAAATATTAATTATTAAGTTAAACCCTACGATGTCAGAATTATTTTTTAATATTGAACAATAATGATAATAGTAATTTTTTCTTAAGAGTTAATTTAATTATTAACTTGGACTTACATAAATCATAAATCATAGTTTATAATAACATTAGTACATATTTATAAAATCATAATATTTATAATTTTATTTATTAAAATCATGATGTCAATTGTTCATTTCATAAATTATAAACATAAATCAATTTAAGTATTTTTTAAATTAAGAATTAAATGAATATAAAAAACTTACACTAATAAATTAAAAAATTCAATTTCAAATTATTTATAAAATTATAAAATTTTAAGTTTACTTTTAATAAAAAAAATAAAATTTACTTATTGCAGACTTTTTTACATGCCAAGCTCCCATATCTCATTCTGCATATCTTTTAGACCCACATGCTTCAATTCTAAACCCGACCCAACCCACGTGCATATCATACCGTGTTGCACATCCCGTCGAAACTTAATCATGCCATATTCATACCCTGTCACGTGCCGCCCTGCCCAATCTAATTGCAGTGGGAGTGAGTTTCAATATTTGGTTAAAAAATTCTATGGGAAATTTACATAAATAACTATAACATTTTATGCTTTTTTCATTTTAACCCCACAAACTAATTTATATCAACATTAGCCAAAAAAAAAAAAATTCAGACCAAAATGCCCTTCTCACATCTCTCCCCTAACAATCTCTCTTTCACGTAATCTCTCCCAAAGCCAAGAAACACCCATAGTTGGCGGCAACTTAAACCCTCGTCGGTGGCGGCTCCACCCATCATCGTCGTTCGATCTTTTTTCTACGGCCTTCAACAAAACTTAGGTTAGTAATTTTATTTATATTTCATTAATTTAAAATGAAATTTTAGAATAACAATGGCTGTAGTTTGAGAATAATAGTGGTGGTGGTGGTGCTTGTAGTGGTGGTTGTTGTTTTGGAAGTGTGTTGTTTTGGGCATGTTTACTGACTGTGTTGTTTTGGGGAGAATGGTGCCTACCCAGTGAGGGAATTGCTACCTAGCACTTGTCGTTGGGCAGCAACGCGCAAGCCAAATTACAGTTTTAAATTTTTTTTTTTTTACCAAAAGTCAATTTCCCTATTAGATTGTATTATACATAACGAAATCAAAAGTGCTAAGAAATGAATTAGGCATGATGATATTAGCTTATGTCGATCACTTCCCGAGGTGAATTTCGAGTATGTGTAACCTATCTACGATCGTAAAAGCTATTGAACGGAAATTAACAAAACGGCAGCTACATCTGTTCAAGAAAGATATATTTGGGCATTTTTTGGAGTGCCGAACTTTTCTATTTAGTGATGTAATTTTGCACAATATTTTGCTTAGGCAAGTGGCTCATGGAGAATATAGAGAGGAGGACCAATTATGATTTAAAATTGGTGAGAATTTGATACACTTGTCAATTGGAGAATGATGCCTGGTTACTGGACTTTCCTATTGCGTAGATACTGCACTAACAAATAACAAATCGGGTCATAGGCTACTAAAAATGTATTTTGGTGGTGATTTGTTTCGCAACATCAATCTGAAGCAATTTGATGCATTATTTGAGAAGTTGAATTTCGAGGCTATGGACGACATTGACGCATTAAAGATTGTGCTCTTTTATTTTGCAGACAGAATTCTAAATAGAAGAAAAGGCCATTGTCAAATCAATTTCGATTGGCTGAATGAAGTAAATGATATAAATTACTTTTGAAATTGTCCACGGGATAGTCTTGACAATGCACTGTACGAGAAAGACAAAAAATTTAAGATGACTCGGTTGGAAAATCTAAATCATAAAATAGAAAAGTACAATCTTTACGGCTTTACGTTCGGAGTTCGGATTTATTGTTTTTTTAGTAATAAGTTCTGTAACATTAAATATTTAATGATAGTTTTAATTACTTTCTTACTTTTGTTGTTGCAGGCTTGGATTTACGAAACAATAGGAGGTCTTCCGCCAGCATGGGTCGTGAAAATGAAGAAGATGATTCCCCACATCGTGCAATGGAAGCCCATGACTTTTTCTAAAATAAACTTTACTGAGGTTTATTCGTTCTTCAATGACGAATCTCGTCTTGTAAGTAATATGTATAGGTAGACGTATAGTACTATACTTGACATTACTAAATTTGAGTTTTATACACTTACTTAAAATTTTGGGCTAAATTCATGGCAAGGGAACGTTTTGCAAACCCTTGAGCCGGGTCCAAAGGAGAGTCACAAAAAATATTGGCTCACTGTGAAATATTATATGCCATGTATTCCAGGTTGGGTTCATAAGGTCGGTATCCTATAAGTACTATTATTTATTTAATCGAAATTTTTTACCTTTCATGTACTGATTTTAAATGTTATTTTTTATAGCACCAACCTTCAATTAACGCACCACCGGCCGTTACAAGATAATCAGACGAGTATGACGACATACTGAGCCCAACACCAGAGCATTGTCATGACACATCTGAGGATGAGGTGTATGTGGACGACTATAAGGAGAAGACAGACAAGTCTGATGACGCACATTATAAAGAATTTTTTTAATAAATAAGGACAAAGCAATTTAATGATTATATGAGATGATGGATGGACAAAATTGATCGTAATATTTATAAACTTAAGTCGGAATTTAAAGATTTTAAAGAAACTGTGGTGGGGTTTATCGATTCACTATCTAAGCATCCAATCGGAGAATCCAAATTCCAATATAAGCCTCTAAACAAGGATTCTTCGATTGGATGCTCATATGCGGTGAGCAAATTTAAATTTGACAATTATGTTCGTTTAACTTTTAATTTGATAGTTGTTTAATATGTTCATCTTACCAAATGGACATGTCCCGGTGGACTATGGAGTGTATACTAATGTGGGCAATCAAAATTTTTCTATTTTCATGTCATTGTATAGTTTCTACGGGGATGTTAGTAGGGAGAGTGTGCAGGTCTTCATTAAGGTGTCTCCGGGCATTAGTAAGTTCGGCTGAGTGTACAGACTGTCATATGCTTTTAATAGTCCCTACATGATTCCTCTATTCAGGCGAGGAAAGAACGTTCGGCCTTTACTTCCATCCTAAATCATGGATCATGCGATTGACATGAGTACGTGTGTTGATATAAATCTACTTAGAGGATTGGAGGATCCAAGTCTATATGATGAGTTTGATTTATGGTTCGCTGGCGATATGATAGTGGATCGGAAAGTCCAATACCCGTGGTTGCTCTTTCAAGTGATTTTGGGTCATGTTTCAATGTGATGACCTAGGGACGAGGTAATTATTTTCCTAATTTCTTTCCGTGTTGTGGATTTATGTATATTTTTTTTTAAATCAATATATTTCTGTTCCTCTACAGCATATTCACGAGTGTTTTCGCTTGATTAGCGAGAAATAACGGCAGTATCTGAATGCCTTAATTCAACGTATCACACATACTAACACATTTTTTTGGGTAACGTGCCGAGATAACTTATAATTACCATTTCTATTTGTTTATTATGAACCTTAAAGTTTTGTTAATCTATGCATTTCTTGGTTATCTATGTACTAGGTGTTCTTGAATTAGTTATGAAACAACGGAAATTGTGCAGTCGATTCATTAGTATATAACGACAACTTGAATAACTATATTGGTGGTTGACAACACATCATGTCCACACCGATAATGGATGTCGATATGGTATGTATTTTATTGCATTTCACGATCATAATCAAATGTGGATGTGGCTTTTGTTGTTTGTTTTTCAATTTCATAAATAACAAACATTATTAGTTAATGATAATTTTTAATATACAATTATTCATCTCTGTTAACATGGATTGTGAGCATTGGGTACTACCTCGAATAGACTTTCGTAAGAACAAAATATGGATTTATGACTCATTACTGATATTTCAAGACGACCAAAAATACAAGTTAAAATTCAAGCCGTTTAAAGTTATCTTCCCTCAATGGTTGGAATATATTGACTTTTACAATATCCGACTTGAATTGCGGAGTGCCAACCCCTGAAAAGTTGTCCCAATTAAGAGTATGCCACAACAAGAGCTTGGAACTAGAGATTGCGGTGTTTTTTTTATTAATGTTTACGGTGTATTTAATGTTCGGGCTTAAATTAGAGTTTAACAGTAGTCATGGGGAATACTTTAGAAAAAATATTGCAGTTGACATATTTAATAATGATATTGTATTGTAAGCCGTTGTAGTGATTCGAATGTTGAAATATTGAATTTTATTCTAATTTGCGCACTTAAGTTTATATAATTTTAATGCTCACATTTTAATAGAAAAAATAAAATAAAATTTCATGACATATAATTGTATTATACACAAAAAACAATTGTTTCAACTAAGGAATCATTGAAACAATACAACTAACTTTGACTTGATGCAATGGGATTTTTACATCGCTTACTGTTATGTCCTAACTCATTACTCCGCTCTCATCTAACAGTCCGCGGGTTAATGTCTTCGCCAGCCGAGGGTATTCTGAGCTTTTTACGATGATCATGTGGTGTTGTCTCAACTAGTGGATATACGTCTATCTCTTAAATTCATCAGAAACTTCTCAATCAGCCACGTCGCCAACCGGCTCCACTGGTTGTGCATAAGTCATCGCCAATGATTCTATGGTGTAAAAGTTCGAATAAAGGTTAATGAAATCCACTCAGACAGTTAGACACACCATAATTACATGAGCACATACAAGATAATCAAGTTAAAATACTCTGCAGGAGTAAGTTTTCTTTTGCGGGTCAACTAAACCTTCTTTAATCCCACCACCTACAATTTGAAATCGATACGGAGACACCAGTCGAACGATCATTCTTTCAGCCATAGTTTTCCTTCTAGTGACTATTTCATCTATCCAAGTTGTTAACCGAGTACTCATTAATTCAGCCATAATTTTTCTATCATAAAATCATTGTTGTAATATTTTCCTAAAGTAATCAACAAGATGAGTAACAAGAAATTTTTGCAGTTCCCTCATGAAAGAATTAACACTCTTCGCAATGCTGACGGTAAGTATGTTGTACCTCCTACCTTCAAACTGAAGCATTACCCAATTACACATATCCACATTATTTTCTAAGTAATCAACTGCACCCAAGTGAATCATCCACAACCCTTCAAGTTATTTTTTAAATTTCTCGTGTCCATATGCTTTTGCTGCATTAATAAAAGCAGACTCAAATTCATCTCAACGAGCTTTGAACATCCTAAACTTTGACTTAATGTTACCTTTCACATGGTAAAACCAAACGCCATAAGTTGTATTGTGAAATACTTTTAGAACGACTCTATTTATGACAGTGCATTAATCAAAGATAATTACCAACTCCAGTCTATCATCAATCACTCCATGAAACTTCATCATAAACCATTCTCAAGCATCATTATTTTCTAAATCCATGACCCCGATGGCTAATGGATACAATTGATTGTTACCATCCAAACATATTGCTACGAACATGTTTCCACGATATAATTCATTTATATGAGTACCATCTACAACAATGACATGCTGAATATACTGTATAAAACTCTTGATGGAAGATCCAAGTGCTACAAAAGAGTACAAGAAATTATTATTTCCATCCCACTCGCGGTGAGTGACTGCACCGTCATTCGTTTTAGTCAGTACATGAGAGTACTTAGGAAGTAAGTTGTATGACTCTACATGGTTGTCTCGGACTATTTTAATACCAACTTCTCTGGCCCAATATATCAGTTGGTATGTTAACTGAGCATCATATTACTATTACATATCTGCTCTGATGTCATTCGGAGTATAAATCCTATTTTTTTTAAATCTATATATCTGTGATAATATGACCGACAACTCGACTCCTTACTTACGACAATCATTAACCAATACCTTATTACGACAAGTGTGTACATGGTCAATTCTCCTCACCACCCAAGGAACATTATGCTTGCTCGAACTTCTAATTGCTCGAATGTGTCATTTACATGATTCCGAACAACAATGAACTTCGAAACGTGTTGTAGACCGTGCAATCTTGAAATCAAACTTATTTCTAAAGGTAACCTTGCACAATTGTAATATTAACTCATTCTTCTCAGCAAATAACTTACCCACATTGATATCATCTAAGTCACAACTGCTAAAAAAACTTGGAGCAACCATGTTCGAAAATAAAGTTGGAGCAAGATTTGTGAAGAAGCCAATCATCCTTCTCGATCGAACCATTGGAGGAATATATTCATTGTCTTTGTTATTTACATGAATATCGTTTTCACACTCATCCTTATGCTTAAACGATAGAATATTGGAAAGACCGGCTCCTCCATCATCATCTGTATTATTGAAATGAGTGTCCATCATACTATTAGAAGGTTCTACACAAATATTTGTTAGCATATATGTATCTATAATATTGATTTTTGATTATAACAAATAAAATTAAGAATAATTCAGTTTTTTAAAAGCTCAAATTATTTTTATACATTTTAAATAAATCATTATTTTCACATTTTAAAGGTTTTATATTTAATGAAAAAATGATTTTATAAAATTATTTGTTTTTCAAGTTTATGATTTAATTGAAAGAGTTTTGAAAACTTTGAAATCAACAAGTATTGTTTGAAATTTTAGAGAAGAATTTATTTGAAAAGTATTCATAGCATTTTGGGCTATATCATAATTTTAAAAAGTTTTGGGAATAGTAAGCATAATTTAAAAATTCTAAAATTGGACTTATTTGTTAAATGTATAACGTTTTGGGCCGTAGTACAGTTATATAAAATTTTAGGGACAAACTATTATTTTACAAAATAATTCATTGTAGCAGTTACTGTAGAAAACAGCGATTCGACATCTTGATAATGGCTCGCCGACATATAACAGAATTGAAGATTAGCCTCTGGACACTAACAACGATCCGACATATAAATAACGGTTAACCGACATTGCACAGAATTGAAAGATCAGCCTCCGTACACTAACGACGATCCGACATCTATAAAATGGTGATCCGACAATTTGAAAATTCAGCCCAATAGTCATATTGACCAGTCAAACGGCGATTCAACATCTAGTTAGCGGCGATCCGACGGTGAGCAGAAAGTCAATAACGGCTAGTTTTCAGGTTCAACTATAAATAAGTTCAATCTAATTCAAACAAGTAGAATTCTAACGATCATCATTGAGCAAAATATTGAGACTACAACTTTCATTGAGCTTTAAATCCTTGTATTAATCTCATTCATTCACACATTGAGCTTTCATTTGTGATCAAACACATTGTGTAAGAAAAATTCATTTGTAATCATTTTTGTAAAATCAAGTTAAAAGATTGTAAGTATTGTGATACACTTGGGTTAAGAAATTGAAATAATATCTTGTTGTGAAGGTTCATTGATACCTTGGAAGTCAATTGTAATCATTTGAAGATTTAGAGGTTTGCTTAGTAAAATCTTCAAGCCCGTTGAGCTTGGAGGCGTAGACGTAGGCAGAGATTGCCGAACCACGTAAAAATCATTGTGTTTGCTCTCTCTTCCCTTACTCCTTTATTATTGTGCTTTATTAAATTTATTATTTTTTATTCCATTAAGGCATTAAATTAAATTGTTGTGTAATTTGCTTAGCTTAATTTTTAAAATCCAAATTCACCCCTCTCTTGGATTGTATAATTAGAATTTCAATATTATCCCCCTCTGTCTCATCATGAAGATCATCATTTTCTAGAAATCATTGTCAGAGAATATCGTTGCTCCAACGACGTCATTAGTGATAACACCTCTTCTCCAACATCGTCTAACATAATACCGTTGTTATCAATGTTGTCCTAATTATCGTGGATTGGAGAGTAATATTGCCGCAGTAATATTGTCCTTGACAATACTTCTTCTTCATTATCAGGGCCAGACATATTTGCTCTAAAGAAAGTTTATGTTTCGACATGTGGCTCAACATCTTCGCTCAGAATTCGAGGTGATATGATAACGAATATAGGAATGTATCCATAGTTGACCACATTGGATGCTATATGCAACACAACCCTCACCATTTCATCATCAAATATATCCATGGATAGTGTACATATACGATATAATGTGTTACTAGACCTTAAAATTATCTTTATTGTGATACTATATTCATTAGGATTTATTTATAACACCTTGTATACTCTTGCCCAAAAACTGATCAAACAAATAATTTTTCTCAATAAAAAACCTTATTTTTACTATTCATATACTCCATACGGCCATCCTCTAACGTCTCTCACCAACGATCATAACATAATTCAAACATAACTGAATCTATTAAGCCTGAAATTCTATAAAAAAAATTAATTGCGCACTATCAAATTAATAAAAAGTCAGTTGCAACGAATTTGCCTCTTGGTGCAACAGGCTACCTGTTGCACGGTTTTGGTGCGACAGGTTGTCCGTTGCACCAAAAAGTAGAGTCGGTGAATCTACCTCTTGGTGCGAGAGGGTGCATGTCGCACCAAAAGGTAGATTGTCCCACCAAAATTTCATGCGACAAGCTACCTATCGCACGAAATTTGTGCAACAGGTGCATGTTACACCAAGCAATCACACTAAAACTCTCGTAAGTTCAAAAAATAACTTGTACCACTCAATGATGTGGATTGGTATTGAATCCAAATAGATTATGATCGAATTTCACTTTTATCGTTTGCCGTCGCCATTTGCTGTTGTTGCCTTTTGCCGCTGCCAGTGATAATTCAAGAATGTAAAACTGCGTTTAGTTTGATAAAATGAGAGAAAGAAAGTTACTTTTAACTTGTAAACAAAGATAATTTGAAGAAAAAAATTTGTATTTGATTATTGTTAATTAAAATAAATTTAAAGGATTAATTGTGAAAATAATAAAAATTTTATGATGACTTTTGTAAATTTCCCAAATTCTCTTAACAAACATGGCTGATTCGAATTATTCTTTTAAACTTAGTACACCGACAACCGTGATTATGAAATATATTATAAAAATATTTAAAACAATCCATTGAGTAAAATGCAAGTTGACTAAAAAATTGATAGCTTCCTCCAACAGTTTTACTTAATTGACTAACTTCCACTTTTAAGAGAAATAAAAGCCACAGAAAATTATTTTGAACTTTATCTAACTGGATTTGTAGAACTCCGCGTTACATTCCCCATTTAGCCCAATGCAAGAAACTCGCATCAAAGCAAGTCTAGTAAATCAAAGACAAATTTTACCACCACATATCAACCCAAAGAACATAAACAGTAGATACGACACCATACAAAAGGAAATTTTTAGCCACCTAAAACACCCCTATATCAGATTCCTAATATCATCAGAAAGCAACACAAGCAATGATACAGAAATCAATCATATTTTTATTATGAAAGCAGATGTTGGTTTACAGTTGATAACCCCTGAATGTTAAATAAGATGACAAAGCAACTCTCCCATACATTAAGCAGCAACTCTCAAACAAGCCTAAGAAAGTAACTATCAATTTAAGCTAGTAGAATTGTAATCACAATGTAACCAAAGAACCAACCAGGACAGCCGGCCATGTTTCATAATATACTCGATGATCTGAAGCGCAGATATTCACAACAAAAGCTCTGTTTTTGAAAAATATCAGTTGCCGATGTATCTATTTCAGGGAACAAGGAGTTTCTTGATTCCCGCCTTCTGCTCGGCGGTCAACCTAGTAGGGAACCTGATGTTGAATTTGATTCTCAAGTTGCCTCTCTTTGATGGGTCTTTTTGAAGGGGCATTCCTTCTCTTGGGACAATTTCCTCGTAGGTGGGATGAATCACATTGTTGATTGGGATGTTTAAACTTCTCCCATCTAGGGTGGTGAGATGAACTGTGTAACCTGTCAATGCTTCTGCAAGAGATATCTTCTGTGTGACAATCAAATCATTTCCATCCCGAGTAAATACACTGTGAGGCTTCTCGTCAATAACAAATACAAGATCAGCAGGTATAACATTTGGCTGCTCATTTCCTTTCTCAGGGAAGGTGATCTTTGTACCCTTCTTCCATCCGGGCTTCACATCAATAGTTAGAATTTCCTCTACCTGCATAGTCTTGCTGCACCCGACAAAAACAAGTTAAACCAAAATTGGAAATGCTCAAGAATGTCAGAGAGAGTATTCCTCCTCTCATGACATTACTACAAAACACACCCACTGGTACAATTCACAGTGAAATTTTGTTTTTGGAAAGGAAAAACAGAAAGGGGCAATGCAATGAGATTCTAAAATTATTAACTGATATCACCACATCTAAAACATTCATCAAGTCTGCAAGGTTAGGAACCCAAAGGAAAAAGCTCAAACATAAAACCAGTAGATTAGAACTCATCAACTATTCTAGAGGAAGGATCTCTTGATACCACACATCCATACAAGTACAAATTCTTACTGCAAAATTAACTCGCACCAAACAGCTGCTTTCGGACAGGAGCACAACAAAAGGAAGACCATAAATGAAGAGATGGTATCTAATATTAAATTGAGAGGAGACAGAAAATCATCTAAGCACTTATACTTCATCTAGTTAAGTTACTGCCTGGCTGAGAACCTTTCGAATTGCCGCACTGCTTGATTCAAAAGGTTCTTACAAATGCCTTTGGTGGTTCGTCACAGTTTAATTACAAATGAAGAACCCCAAACATGTGAGCAGATATGATCACGATTAACCATTTGGCTTTTACACAATCCAGTACTGAATAAGTTCTGATAATTTCAACTTAGATGAGGCAGAAGCCCCATATTTCCTTCTCACAAGCCAAAATAATTAGTTCAGCTTGAACAATCATCAGAACTTAGATTAAGCAACGGCCTCAGATTTCCTTCTCATAAACCAACACATCGAGCATTTAATTGGTTCAGTTCGAAGAATCAGCGATCGAGACTGCAGTCAGGATGTTAATTCTGCATTTTAACCAATAAAATATTCCACTATGTAAAATCCAATAAGCCTAGTAGAAGCAATTAAGTTAAGATGTATTAAAAAGACAAGTATACCTTTTAGCAAAGCAGACCCTTTTTTTTCCCCTTTTTTTGTTTGGGGGCAACTTCTAGACACTATAGCTTTTGTTCTTGAAATTAAGCCATCAATAAGCCATACTTTTATGAGCAGCAGAACGGCTAAATCAATGCTCAATTTAAATTCCCAAAAAGTAAAAGTAACACAACCATAGAATAACTACTAAAAATAAGGTAACACCACCAATACAAAAACAGACCAACTATTAAAACAATAACCACTTACCCACTTATATCAGCTATCTCTCTAGAGATCTTCATCTTCTTAGTGGTCCCCTTGTAGAGATCCTCAAGGCTACAAGGCAACTTATTCTCAATCGGAGGCGCTTTTCTTGCCCCACCACCACCCATTGATCCTCCTCCTTCACCAAATGGGCCAAACACATCATCCCCAAATAACCCACCTGGAAACCTTGAACCTCTCATCCCTCCACCGCCACCACCCATGCCACCAAATGGGTGTGAAAAACCGAAGAACTCAGCAAAAATGTCATCAGCACTCCGGGGATTGAACCGAAATGACGTAGGCCCTTCTCCAGTGGAGAAGAAGGACGCTCCACCTGGACCACCAGCATCCGGTGGTGGCATCTGACCCTTTAAGCCCTCTTCTCCGTACTGATCATATACCGCTCTTTTCTGAGGATCACTCAGCACCTACACAAACAAAGAGTTTCAATCAATGACCAAAACAAGTATACATCCAAGCCACGTTAATCTCAAAATACAACAAACAGAATCTATTTCACAACCAGCAATGAAACAATTAACCAAAGTCAATGTATAATGGCAAAATAATGAAAATTATAACCTCTATTTAAAACTTCTCCTAAAAATGACTGTGCTATTAATTATCTTGTAGCTTTGCTACAAGTACAGAACCCATCTGATGAGATACCAGAGACGCGTAATGAATTAACTATAATGATTATTATTTTTTTGACGATTAACGTTCACAAAAATTGAACTTTGGACTAAGGAAGCCACAATTACATAGCCATAACATCCACATAAAGATACTAAAAAAAAAATAGTAATTGATGACATGAAGCAGATAAAAGGAGCATAGGGAAGATACCTCATAGGCTTCAGAGATTTGCTTGAACTTAGTTTCGGCATCTTTCTTGTTATTGGGGTTCTTATCAGGATGCCACTTCATGGCCAGCTTCCTATAAGCCTTCTTCAAGTCATCATCTTTAGCATTCCTATCAACACCCAGTATCTTATAATAATCAACTCCCATCTTCTTCTTCTTCTCCTATCTTTCTCTTCTTTACTTTCACTATCTCTTCTTCTTATTCTGCTTACAAAAATGCTTCAGACTTTCTGTCAATTGTGTGTGGGTAATCAGCTTTTGCTCTAATGGGTTATAAATTTATAATTATAACAATAAGATGGGGATGTGGTTGCAATTTTTGGATGAATTTAGAATCCTGTCGAAGGTTCCAGAAATCACAATAGCTTTAAAAATATATATATTTTCTTCTTGTCTAAAATTACACCTCTGTCACCAGTGTTTTTGTCACAGTCATTTGCTACGTCTTTGCTGTCGTTCGTTCTATGATATAATTTAAAGTGCCGTTGTTTCAGGTTATATCTTATTTGTATTACTTTTCATAATTTCTTTTAAACATTTGCACAACGGACGACGACGATAATTACATTTTTTTATTCGACATATTAATTTTAAACGTAGATAATGTTCATGTAAATTTACATTATTTATCTTGCAATGAATAGGTTTTTTATAAAAAAAAATTCTTAAATAAACACACTCGTATTCTACATAAAATTCAAATAGAAAATAGGTTGATTGTTGAAACGTTTAATATTAAGTGATTTTAAAAATTATAACAATTTATTATCTAATTGGTGAATGTTGCATCACTTTCGATGTGAGTTAGAGTAAAACTTTACAATAATTATTTGTTTTTGTGTTTATTAAAGTACGGTAGTAAGAAGAATACATTATTAGAAATTAAGATTGTTTTAAAACTTTTTTAACAAAAAGTTTAGACTGACCATATCAAAGCTCAAATGATATTTGGAAAAGAAATCTCTCTTCCTGTCCCTCTTTTTATGAGTTTTTAACTTGCATAATTACTTGTAAAATCAATTATATTTATTAATCTTCACATATTTTATTTCTTTTTCTTGATTTTATCTATATTTTCCGCTCACTTTCCTCTAAGACAAATATTGAATTGATTATCAAAGTGAATTTTGCATTTACCTATACAATGTGGTCAAGCCAGTAACATGTCAATTGAATTTAAAAGCTTGATTCATTTGTCATTAAGGAAAAATTTCCGTTAAAAAAAATCTAAATTTCTGTTAAAAAGAAAAAGAAAAAGAAAAAGGAAAACAAATAAACTTAGGGAGGACAATATACACCGCTTAATGCGGATTTACCATTACCAAACCTGCACCCGCAAAAAATTTAAATTACTAAATCCGCCTACAACCCATAGCGGGTTTTTATTTTTTTAGAAAAACCTGCCGCGGGCTGGTAATACCAAACCACCAGAACCCGCAGCGGATTTTTTGCGGGTTTTCTTATTTAAAATCATGAATATAAAAAAATACTTTTAATAATACATAAAAGAGTGATGATACAACCACAAAATCTTGTACAAACTTATCTTGTACAAACTGATGTGGCATTAATTCATTAGTTGAATGAAAATATAAAATAATATAAATAAATCATGTGGGCCAAGAAATATTCAATTTAACCAATTTTATCATGCCACAGTAGTTTGTACAAAATAAGTTTGTAGAAGAGTTTGTGGGTATATTATTACTCTACATAAAAACTTAAATTATATAATTCAAACTATAAATATATAATAATAGCCTAAAGAATCCACAAACAATAGTCAATTCTAAATTTTATCAATGTAGATAAGAAATTAAAATTTTAACATTAAAAAATACACAAAAAATATTAATATAATACAAAATAATTTTATTGTTGGCAAATCATCATCACTAATATCAATGCCTTGCGTCATCTTTTAATCAATAAACAAGTATTGTCAATAATATTAACAAGCATATTTTACACAAATATTGTTAAGGCAAAACAAACAAAATCAATTAAAGTAAAATAAAATATTAATAATAAAAATTATAAAATTCCTACTTATTAATAGCTTATTGTATATATGTTGATGTGAGATCAGTTAGGTTTATGAAATAGAAACTTTAACTTAAATATATTTATGATAAATCTTTTTAATGTAATTTTTTCATTAAAATAAAAAATATAAATAATTAAAATAAAGAATGCGGGTTGGTAATACTAGCACTAGTAGCCAGCGGATTTTTCTCAATACTAAATCCACCCTCAATTTATAGTAGATTTAAATTTAAAATACCAAACTTATTCATAAGTGGCGAATTTTTACGGGTGAATTTAGGCCGTTTTGGGCCCATATACTTTGCGGTTGCGCTAAATATATAATTGGCTAATCTTTTTTTACAATTTGAAGTTTATTGAGCGTATTCATAACACAACCGAAAGTGACAAAGATTTAGTTGAAAATTTTGTACCACAAAAAATTCGAGCCATACCCAATTCAAAAGAAAGAGGATTGATTCAACGCAGATTGACGCACATATTCTAGTGCACGACAAGCTATGATTAACGGGCTGTGAGGCGATCAAATCACTTAAAAGAGATAAATAATCGGACTTATATACCAATATTTGAAGAGATAAAAGAGATTAAAATTAAAAAGTCCATGTATTCTGAAAAAGATGATGAATTAAACTATTTGAATTTAGACCCAAATAAGTACTTCAATTTCTTATATTAGGCAAATATTAAACTAAAAATTCTCTACCTTTCCATGATGATTGAGGCTCCGTAATTAATGTCGTTAACCAAAATCTCCAATTTACTTATTAATAGCAAATGTGATTAGTTTTGAAAATTTAGTGGTAAAATGATAACACAATCTAGTGAAGATTGGTATAGAATTCGTGCAGATCTAAGTCTCTGATTTTACGCTTCTTAGGATTCAAAGAAGTTCACAACAGATCACAAGATCAGGAACGCAACTATAACGATAAGATAAAATTTAGGAACTTCTAAACTTTGATGGATTATGACCATATACAGCAAACTGAAACCTTCATTGAACAAAGAGTCAAAAGAAGATCAAACGAATGAAATATGAGCAACGTTACATGAAAAAAAAAATGATAATAATAAAAGATAATCAACAAGGAATCTGATCAATAAACCATCTAAGTATAGTAATCGGAAGCTTAACAAGATCCATTGCGATATTTGCAAGTCCAGCGCAGCAAACGCAGCACGGGCACAGGCAGCTCAACACGCAACTGCATGCCAAATGCCATATACATAACTTATTTTTTGAAAAAAAAAATAATGTCGAACCAAATTAACTTAGAAAGAAATTGATTAATTACGAGAAGAGAAGAGGAAGAAATGAACGTACCCTAGAAGCCAGATGACAGCGCCAACGAGAGATAAAAGCAAAGCAATGAAAGCAAACGGAAGCCCTATCAAGAAACCAAATGGCCTGCAGTCTCCCATTTTTTCTTTTTTTCTTTTTTTCTTCGGCTTCCTGTTTCTTTGACGTGTTTTATGGTTTTCAATTTAAAGAGAGAATGCTTTTTTGCTTTTGCTTCTGTTTTTGTTTTTGTTTTTGTTTTTTTTATATTTTGATTGTGCTTTCAAAATTCAAACAAAGAAAGACGCGGTGCATAACCATTAACCACCACGCACGTTCCCCTATTTCTGTAAATTGACGGGGAGCAGCGTTCTGAAACTACCAAATTTGGACGTGGTCACGACGAATCTTTAATAGTTTTTGCAGCCAAGTCAATGGGTATTACCTGAGCTTTTTCTGTTTTTGAATCTTCTTGCGCGTTTCTTAAATTTTGCAATTTCGAGGAATGCTCGTGACGACTCAAATGTGTTTCATTCTGTGGAATTTGCACCTTTTTAGGTCAATGAATTGGGTATGAGCCTATGAGGTCTTGTTTTGGGCTCAGTAAAGGCCTAGTAGCACAATAACAGGTTATTGATTTTAAGCCCAAATCAGTAAAGCCCAAATGAAGTGTAAATAAATCCACTGGGCTTGAACAGCCTTCCCGTCACTCGATCGATGTTATGGGACTGTGGGTAGTAGTAGCACTTACCCACATATTGAGAAGCCTTTTGTTTCTCGATTCTCCTACGGTTTGCGGATGAATTTTCAAAGCCAATTGAAGCCGAATGGAAAAAGAAAACTGTAATAGCAAGTTTTACTTTACGCATCTTAAGTTTGAGCATAAATTCGAAAATGTAATGAAAATTTTGTGAGGGTTATAAATATAAAGTGACGTAGTATCGTGACTTTCTTCTCTAATAATCAATCACACGACAATTATCTCGATAAATTGCTTGAATGTTCCCATCTAAATAGTTGTCGAAGAAGCTTGTTTTAATCTTCATGAAAGGGATGATAAACATTTGCTCTAAGAATGCACAATATATGCTTCCCATTCATGTAGCTCTATCCATAGATACTTTATTTGTGGACACTAATAATTAATTAGGCTCATTGAGCACAATTTATATAGCTACTTTTTTGTTCTTTTTTTTAAGGAGTATAAAGATATTGCATTCGGAAGTTCAGGGGAGAGTTTAAATACATACACTTGAACCACAATTTAAAAGACTATTAAGTACATATATAGATAAAAAAAAATCTACTCCTAATAGAGGTGAGATCTCCATCCCCATACTCGACATATAATTGTTGTATTTATTTCTTATATTTTGTAGACTAGAATAAATCATTCTAATTATTTTATGTTTTAATCATATTAGTATGTGACCAATGTCAAATATTAAGGAGTAATTTTAATTAGACTCTTATTATGTGATCAAATATTATGTTAATGAGTCTAATTTCATTACACCCTACATAGTAGCATATTATGGACAAGTATAATATTTAAATCGTGTTATTGTAGCTCATAATGAAATAAGCAATTTTGTACCAATACATGAGGGGTCTATACACTGAACCATAGTATTTAAGTATCTCCAACCCATTGGGAGTCATTGTTCACTCATTTTGATACTTGATCAAGAGTGTAGAAAGCCCTCTTCTCTCTTTCGATCTTGCTTGTGTGCTTGTAGATTGTTGAAGACATAAAGCTATAACTTGTAGTAGATCAAAAGAAGGTAGGAGCTATAGCTGAGCTTGAGAGCAAACTCGTTGAACACGATGAAT
This sequence comes from Citrus australasica, assembly GCA_029618585.1. Taxonomy (NCBI): domain Eukaryota; kingdom Viridiplantae; phylum Streptophyta; class Magnoliopsida; order Sapindales; family Rutaceae; genus Citrus; species Citrus australasica. The sequence continues at coordinate 6,514,015 of JARCIV010000002.1, read as the reverse complement.
CAATGGGTTGATCTTTATAATTATAGTAAAACAACCCAAGAAGGAGAATGAATTGAGATTTTTTTTAAAAAATTTCAATAATAGTCACAATCCAACAACTCGAACTACCGAAATATGATAATGATAACTACAACGATTAATGTAAAGAGATAAAGGAAAAGAAAATGAACACAATGAGTTTTATGTAGTTCGACCACCCCACTTACGTCCATCCCATGCGTCCAAGTGATTCGAGTTTGAAGATTCTACTAACCAAACTTTACATCCCAAGGCTTCGAAATGAGTACAATTGACTTTAAATATGTCAATGAACCTTTTACAATCTTGAGACGATCCCACACTCTTTACCCAAGTGTTCCCTACAATTACAAATTCTCAATTTTAAAGATAGAAATGATTCTTACAAGATCAAATTCCTCACAATCATATATAAATAAGTTGTAGCTCAATAAGCAAATGAAAGCTCAAATATGATTAAAATGATCAAGTTTTTAGCTCAATAAAAATTATGAAATTAAGTTAGAGTTGGATTTTCTATAAATGGATTAAGAAACTAATTGTTACTCTCTTAAAATAAGACATTTTGTGTGCAAACATGTTAAGATAATTATGAAGTGGATAACCATTTGCTAATGTATGTTACCATTGAGATAACTTGTAATTTTAAATCTAAAATGGATTACTGCTAAAAATAAGTGAATTATCATTTCAAAACATAATGTTAGTGGATGATCGCTTGGCTAACTTTTTAATTTTTTAATTTTGTATTTTGGCCTCAAAACGTTTTAAAATTATTAACCCAAAATGTTATAAATCTTTTCATATAGGTACTTCTTCAATCTTCATATTTTCAATAATACTGACTTCAGAATATTCAAATTATCTACTTAATCCACATGCTTGAAAACAATCATTTTGATAAAAAGAACTCAATTTCCATTTTTCTTCAAATATAAAAACTTTACAGTATGAAAATAAAGATATATTTAAAATCATGATAATGATTTGAACTTTTAAATACTTAGAGGTTTTTTGTTAAATGTCTGAAGTCTTAAATTTTATTAATTTCAGACATTTTCTAAAATATACTTTTTTGTTTTTTGGAATCTTATGTCTGATTTTTAGACATTTACATATGAATAGAAAAAGTAAACTTTTGTGATTTTTATTTGAATGGAAAAATGTTTGAATGACAAGTAAATATTATATTCCAAAAATATTTCTGTAAAATAACTTATTTCCGAAACTATAAAATCTAATCCTCTTTTTTGTTTTAATTTACAAAGACATAAATGTCAAATAATCAAGTTTAAAATGTTACCTTAATTAAGCACTCTTTTAATTATACTAGCTTTATAAGAGATATTTGACAAAAAAATCACGTAAGCTTGTTCTTGATTTGATGAGCTTTATACATGAATGCTTTGAACTTTGATCTTGATCTTTCGTGGATGATATTTGCCCTCCAAGAGTTAGTGAGATGGAAACAATATGTTTTCTATTTTATTCATAATATGTAGTTTGTTATCATTGAAGTCAAGATTTACATAATCCTTCGGTCAATCCCGAACTTGCATCAATCTCTCTCTCTTGAGCATGTGTTTGAATAAAAGTATAAGATTATATGTCATTGTCTAGGCTTTTTTTCAGCAATAACTACTCCCACAGATATATTTATCACTATCGATAGGGGATTTGAAATAGAGTTACATGGAGCCCAAACTAGTACCCTGATCACCATTATGGAGACGATAATCTAGGCTACAGGTCCCGTGGCAACAAATTCAAGGTGGGTCAATTATTAAATTTTGGTCAACTTTTCTTCTTCCCACATAATTAATGAAGCAGCAATTTTTTTTTTTTCTAAGCACCACAAGATTTACTGCTGCTGATCACTGCGTGTGATATATTCATCTCCTCTCCTCTGTAATTAACTTCATTCCCGTCTATAAAGAATGAGAATAAAACTGTGAAGTAGTTAACCGTAAGTACTTCACATGGAAAGGGAATAAAAGATTCTCTCTCCGAATAAGTACTACGACTATATTATATGAAATGCATGACCATAGTCAAACAAAAAAATGCTCACCACATATCTATATATTCACAAAATAATCATCAACGACAAAAATGGCTTCTCTACTCCACATATATCAGTTGTTGCATATAGAATATCATTTTTCATACCAGACAAAATAATAATTCATCTCAACCACTCGGGCTGTAGCCCGAGTGGTCAGGGCTGCTGCCCTCCAAGTTAGAGGGGAGCAGTTCGAACCCCCACAAAAGTATTGTGGGGGTATTTTCTTCTTCAATTAAAAATTGAGTGAAGGCAGTCCTCTTCCTTACCCATGAGTGGGAAGTGGACATCCCTCGAATATTTGTGAGGGTTTAAATCTGGACAGAGCTCCATTAGCACTGATGTCAGTTGGTCTCAGTAATAGTCTGATTTATAAATATCAGTTATAATCTCATGTAATATGAGTTGTAATCTGAATAATAATCTCATGTAATAAAAAAAAAATAATTCATCTCGATCTGTTGTACATCATGTGTAATTAATTACAGCATAAAATTCAACGTTGTGGGTGGTCCAATTAATGATTCCTTCGTCTGATCACACGGTCTGTGTAAATTTAGTATAAATCTTGCAAATGATGTTACCCATCGAACTGGTAGCAATAATGTGTAGAAAGCACTTTCCTTTATAGGTACGCTTTTGAAAGAGATTCGATTTCCATTTTTATGCATTTGTGGGGAATGAATTTCTGCCAAACATTTGAAACGAGTACTGATGCTCAAATATATTCAAAAATAGGGACAAAAATGACGTGTTAATGAACAATTTTTTTTTAATTAAATAGTTTTTTCCTTAATTTGTACATGTACCAGTCCTTATTTTATTTTATTTTTCCTTTTTAACAGATACAATCTTTATGGGCTGTACCATGGCAAAATTGATCTCAAATCTCAGTAGATTTTTTAATAGTAAATATCAATACATAATTTTTAATATAATATTGAAAAGAAGAGTGACATTACCGTTTCAAAAATTTCTTTTTGAAAAAAATAAAGAGTTTAATTTAGACGGGATGAATTATTGAAGGTGGTGGGACTGGGACTGGGACTGGGACCGCGCTAAGGTTTTGGATTTTACAGGGTGTGGACCGGGGGACCAGTTTGTGAGAAAATGACCACTTGATAGAGAAAGTCAGATTTTATTTACAACAAAATCACCAGCAGCAACAATTATTGCTATTTTTCAGGACCCACACTAAATTCTACATATTCATCATATACAGCAACATTTTTTTTTTTTTGAAACTGATTAAGCATCAAATGGTTACTGTAGTACACAGAGATATATACAACAACTGCTATGACAGCAGGTCATTACACTGATATTACAATTAGATATATATACATGAGACTTACATTATTACAATTCTATTCTATGAAGTACATGCCCATACAAATACCCCTCACAGAGGAAGGATGTCTCTACTCCACTCGCATTCCGCAAGGGAGAAAGATATTATAAGTCTCCACACAATTAAATTTAATTGAGGGAGATTGAGTCAGTGGGGACTCGAACCATTGCCCTCATAGTCATGCTTAACTTTGAGGGCAATGGTCCACCACTGGGCTACAAGCCCAAGTGGCTATACAGCAACACTTGCATTATCAACAATTACATCTCTTTCCTTTTTTTATGTACTAACAAAATGAAAATCTATAAATTTTCTTGTTAACTTGATATGTTTTCTCATTGTCCCTTATTCCATTATCCCTATACTGGCCCAAAATTACTACATATATAGAAGCACACACTTGTATTTTGTTTTGGATATTTATCTTCCATTTTAATTGTGTGTTGTTGTGGATTTTTTTTTTTTGGTTTCAACATTATGCATTATATGAAAGGTAATCTACCTAATTAGGTGAGTCATTCTTTTTTTTTTTTGGGTTTGAACCACGAGGTGGTCCTGAGTAGGCCTCAACTATGTGAGACACCTTTAAGCTCGTACCACAATTCAGACTAATTCCCACTCGCACTGGGTCGGCCCGTAAGGGGTAAAGTGATGGCCAAAGTGGTGACTCCATACGAGAGCGGGACTTGAATCCCTGACCTCTCTTAAGAAGTGAGAGTGCCGAACCACTCACACCAAACAACTTTAGTTAGGTGAGTCATTCTTCTTTTAATTAATAAAGCTTCTTTTATACCGCAGAAGTATCTATTAAACTTTTATATACATAGCCTACTAGTTTTAAAATGGTTATTGCTCTTTGTTTTTTTTTTTCTCACCCTTTTTTGAGTTACTGATGGCATTACTAGTATGTCTACCGGTAGCGGATGTTCAATGTGGCTGGCATGATAACTATGCAGGGTTAAAGTATAATAATAATAATAATAAAAGAAAGGCTACTTAAATGTAAAAATTTGCGAAATATATAAAGGCCATTTTTTAGTGAATGACCACTAGCCTGAGGCCAAAACACAAATAAGTCTAAATTTAACGTCACATTTATTACAAAAATGATTTTCTTATACTATCATTTAAACTTTCTTGCGACTTGGGTTATTTTTTTCTTTAATGAATCGCCACAATCTATTATGACCTTACTAGAATTAGCAGTAGCACATTTGGGATGATATTTGATAAATTTGAATGACCTGTATACTTATTTAAGGAAGAAGTAAAAGGATTTTTATTATACATAAGAGGTAATACAATCAGCTACTGCATGTATGACATGTGTAATTGAATTTAATTTAACTATTATTTGCATGGTAATTTTTTTAAAACAAATACATACATATCATAATATCATTTACTTATTATATAATTGACATGATACTTTTGATATATTTTAAAATTTTTCAAAAGGTGCCAACGAGTACTCGAATTCTCTAGATCTTATATGAAAAAACTATAGATATTTGATTCGCAGTGGAAAAAGTCAGATTTGCAAACTAATGATGAATTCATTTTTGAAAATAAAGACAATCTCTTAAAAAAAATAAGAAAAAAAATAGCAATAGAGTCCTCGTGATTGTGTTCTTCTCTAGTGCTGTGCATATAAAAGTGGACGGGGTGCTGCCGATAATAACATTTCAGAAAAGGAAAGTGGAACTACTAGTTATGCAGACAAAATAGCAAGAAATAAATATCTTAAGAATGGGGACAGTAATTAATTAACAAGATTGGGCAATTGGACATGCTGGATTAAACTGACTCTACCAAGTTCTTCGATCATGAGGATGAAATTTCTGAAATTGTCACAATCACCTTTTCTGATATCCTGTTTTTGTGGCTTTCAAAGTCCTCAACAAAATTAGTTATCATGGCAACTGTTTACTTGTTTGCATTTTCATTACCTGTCTAGCTAGAGGGTGCTTTACTGACTAACTCAGAATATTAGGGCAACCAGTGTGTTGTTGTTTATTGGTGATCTGGACTTAGGAATACTCTTTTCTTTTTTGTGTCCAATCAGTCTTGATTTACTCGAGTAATTAATTTGATTTCCAATTCTCAAATGGATTTGGAAATAGCACTAATGCACTATAGACATTTTTTTTCCTCATATTTAGTGTCATGCATGGCTCATAATATTGATTACATAAAAGAGTATTGTTGTATCCACTAATTACCATGCATGCGCTACTTTAGGGAATAAAATTTCTCAAATTATTACAAAAAGTGGAGTAAATAATTTTAATGAAATTATTTGTTTATGTGATAAATAGAATAATTTTAAGAGTATTGTTCTATTTATTTGTTTATGTGATAAATAGAATAATAAAAAAAAGTCTCTCTCTTAAAAGATTATTCAAATATAAATAATTAATTTACATAATTTTAATGAAATTCTTCTTTCTTTAAATTTAACTATCCTCTAAATTTTTAATAATGTAGTTATAATATTTGTCCCTCTTCAATAATTATAGTATAAAAAATATGTTTATATTATTCAATGAAAGAAAAATCGTTATTTAATATTATAGAGGTAGAAGAATAATTTTATTCCAGAAATTTTAAAATTTTTATTAATAATATAAATTTTCAAATAAATAATAAAATCCTCATTTAAGAGCATGATATCTTAAGAGACTTTAATACACAGTCATGTTGTCTTTTTAACAAAATTAATAAACCATTAAGACATTCTCAGACAATGATGATTGCCACTAGTTAGTCACCATCACCATTGGAGTTCCTTGAAGTTGGAAACTTTTCAGAAATTAATGAGAGTGCTTCTTGAAAAGCAAAAAGTAGCAGGCTTTATTTATTTATTTTTTAGTTAAGGGAATAAATAACAGTTGAAAACTCGAAACGCATATAATCAAATAAAAAGAAAACAAAATTTTCAAAGTTTTTGGTTGAACCTTAAAAAGCGGGATTTTTTTTATCCCTCTAATTTTGACCAATATGAGAGGTTTTCTCTCTTCCGATTATTTGTCAATAAATTTATATAGCTCAACTTTCGACCTTCTATTTTTTCTTTTACTTTTAAAATAATTGAATAAAATTGAATTTTCAACCATGCATAAATAGCCATCATCATCATATGCTAGGGCTTTGAATATGCAACGATTAATGATGAATATTCATGATCTTGTATCTTGTAATTAATATACGGTAATTTCATACACAGAGAATGGGGATTTGAGTAATTTGGAGGTCGTTTGAAATTAATGTCAAGTAAATGGGTCATTGCAAAGGGCTTTGAAGAGAAGGCTGACATTGAATCTGCCTCAGGGTCTTCAGTAAACTTCACGTATATAATATGAATATGACCCCCTAAGGAGTGACCCATTTGCTTTCCTCATCAAGTGGAACATCAAGAAAGTGACTTTCAAGAGACCACTAAATATTGCAACATGATCCATTTATATATTTAATAATCATAAACTATTAATTAATTATGAAATTCTCTTAATTGCGTAGGATAACTAAATTCGTTAAAAAAAAAGACGATAATAATATAGGTGATCGTGCATGGTAAGAAAAGAACTAACGATAATGATAATATTGGTTACATCAATTATTAACCTCAACTTAGTCGCATATGTTAGCCAAAAAAAAAAAAAACTCGACAAGCTAGTGAATAAAATAAAAGAATAAACGGGAATACATCCTGGGGGACATCAAAGCTTTACCCATTTAGAAAATGAGAAAAAATAAATAAATTATTACACGACTAATGAAACTAATTGTTATGTATAGTTGCACATGTCAAAATAGGTATATTATCCTTCTGAAGCTGTAAATGTTCGTCGAATTTCATCTAATATTTTCATTTTTTATACGAAAATTCATGTTTGAATTTTTCCTATCATTTTTAAGAAACACTAGATATTTTTATCTATTGGTTGAATCTCTAGTATTCCATTTCGAAATAAATTTTTAAAAGAGTCCGCTGGTTAAAAACTGTAAATATTAACTTTTAGGTTTTTCATTCTCTTTTACGTTCAATAAATTAAAAATTTTCACTTTTAGAAAATGAAAAAACTTGATTATTTATTTCTTTTATATTTACCTAATTAAGGATTATGATCTTCTCCTAAACTAAACACTCCCGAATTTTTAACGATCTTATACCATGTGTTATACAGTAATAGTGTATTGATATATATTACTTTTTTATATTTTAAATTTATTAATCATATGGATTTTTCTCAAAAAAGTTCATATCAAGATAAGATTTTAATCCTTACCTTAGAATATAATATTAATATAATATATTAATGGGCAGACATCAAGATATATTTTTTTAATTCTTACATCTACAAATACATTACGATCTAAAATCTACAGAGTTCTTCTGCATACTTTTAACACTTTAAAAATCTATCAAGCAACAGTTTGAAAATCTATTCTCATAATTATTGAGAAAATATCTACGATATACAAGGAAAATTGCCCCCGTAAGGGCTTGACCTGAACTAATGCCCGCAATTTTGAGCTCAATGACATCAAGATAAACTTGATTCCTGTGAAGTTGTTAATTAGCTCATGCTTCTGGAGTGTATATGGAAAGTTATGGACATTAGTAGAAATACAGATTGTAAATTCAGATTCATTATGAAAAAGTAAGAAATCAAAGCATTTATCAATTTTCTCTACTGTTTACAATTTTCTCGTTTCTTTTCTCAAGAACCAAACAAATAAGTAAACTCTGATTTAAATAACACGCTCTTCTCTTATAAGAAAATTATGCTTTGGTGGATCAACTTAAATCACATGGCAGACAGAGTTCTAGCTTCACGAGAAGTGATTCGATTCACATAATCACTAGGTTCTGGCGGCCAAACGTTAAATAGAATTGACTTGTCTTTGGCTAAGAAGTGGAAAATTGTCAAGTCAAAACAAGCAAACTTTATACTTATCCAATCATGGACGTAAACATCGGACAACCCGTGATTCAATTGATTCATGATAATCACTATTACACCTCAGAAAATAGTAATAATAATAATGGCAATAACAACAACTGCAACAACAACAATAATAATTGTCCTCTGCCTTGACATAATCGTGTCTAAATTCTACGCGTTAAATTATGTAATTATTAATTATTTTTAATGGGAATTATGTAATTAATTTGTCCAAAACGGATGAGATTTGTGAGTCACAATGACATGAAAGATATGCGAACTAGAAAAAGGAAAAACTGGGTGACTCAGGAGACGATTAGATGGCGATGAATGAATTATGAATTAATGCACGAATTAATCACGAAGAAGACTTTCAGTGAAAGTGATGGAACTTGCTGTTTTACTAAAGGACCTGATACCAGACCCCGATGCTAGTGACCCGCTCTGCCCTAAACACGTATAGGCTTTATAGTTTCCATCAATGCAGACCATTTGAAAAACATTAGGTTTAGGGTTTTCATACCCGTATTAGAGAATAGTTTCAGAATTAGACTTCCAGTGATATGTTTTTTTTAACACAAGGTTCACACATATTGGTTTGTTGGATAATTACCTAATACAGTCACAATAGTTGAGATCAAGTTTGGCCTGTGTAATTACAAGGTAATTAATTTGTGCAATTGTTTTTTTTTTTAATTTTCAACTTAGTCCTCTAATGGCAAGTTGGCAACGAAATCACATTCCCACTCACAACAATCGAGTTTGAACTCAAACCTTTTATTTTCCACGAAAATATTTTTTCAACTGAAATAGTTGTCACTCACCAATATGTCATTTAATAGATGTTGATTCAGCAATCCTAAAATTGTGTATAAAAAGTGAAAAATTAAGGTTCTTCGAATTCTATCTGTGTGCATAATGAGTGTGATGCTCATATATCTATACAAAGTTTTAGATCATCAATGCACTTTCTAGCATACTCCACAATTGAGACTATTTAGGACTCGTTTAGAATTGCTTTTGTGAGGTTAAAAGTGATTTTGAAAAGTTAAAAGCTAATTTAGTATTTGATTTTTTTTTAAATTACCTCACCTTATAGCGGATTTTGAAAAACGAGAAAGCAGTAACTTTTTAAAATTTAATTTTGAAAATCAAATTTAATAATTAAGATGAAGTAAAAAAAAATTAATTAATTATTTTGTTTTCATTAATATTATATGAGTCGCAAAACCTAAATAAAATATTTTTAATTCTCTATCACTTTTAAGATTCCAACTCTCATGATAAACAAATAAAATATCTTGAAAATCACTTTAATAAGTTCTTAAGAGCAAAGGTGACGCTGACAAGATGATGCGAAAACTCAACAGACAAGGTGGTTATCGTAGATGATAATTCGATAAATTTGTACTTGGATGTGGAGAATTGAAAGTTTTAGTCCTCGCCTTTTTCCAGGCAACAATTATTGATGCTCACAGTTTTAATGTTTATGGAACTACGTGTGGGTCTAGAGGCCTTGAACGCAGTCAGAAAAAAAATAATAAAATAAAAAATAAGGGAGTGAGTTAAAATTTTATCAATTTCTTGGAGAAAAATAACCAAGAGTTCTATTGTTCTAATAGTGATACAATAACAACAACAATAATTGTAAAACCGTATAGTGTTAGTTAATAAATAATGTTAATTTTTTATTTAAATAATATTATATAATTTTACAATTATTGTATGACTATTGTGTGAGATTCTTCTATTCAAATACCAATATTCTTGAATCCTCATATTTAAAGATGTTATAGCCTATACTCAAAATTGTGGTTACTCCACTGTAGTCCTTGTTGTAATGTTATTGGTCTTCTCTGTTTTATTAGTTTTATATTTTGTCCTACTAAGTTTATAATTTCTATATGATGGTCGAACAAAAATCCATGTTCCTTTAAAGCTCGTAAAAACATTCCTCAAGTGTCCAATTAAAACGTGGTATAAAGGCACGTCTTTCTGTCACTTTTAGGCCAAAAGTTTAATCTTCATTCTTTCAATCCATCCGGCAAATAATGATACGAGCTCAATTGTTTTTATAGGACTTCAGATAATTTTTAGAGCTCTAAGATATAACTTATGAAGCATATATATCACCCGCAAATGTTAATATAATTAGTATATGCATTATGTTTTTATATTTTTTAAAAGTGAGGGTGTGGGGTGGGTAAAGTTCAAATCAATTTTTTTAAGCTTCTACCCACTTCAAAATTTAAATTCAAGTGGCTAACTAAATAAAATTACTTGAAAATCACTCTATCAACCATGACAAAATAATATATATATAAAATTTTTTCAATCCGATATTAAGGTCTAGAATAAGTTTAACTATGTTGTAAAATAGTGAAAAAAACCGTTTATAATGTTGCAAACTCATCTCAAATTTGGGACAATTTCAGACCATTATCGTTCATCTTGATCCTAACTTTTCTTTACAATTAACTTAACCTAGGGGTAAATTTAAGCATTAAATCTGAGCGGTAACAAACCAGTTAACCTAGGGGTAAATTTAAACATTAAATTCGAGCGGTAACAGAACAGTATAAAAATTGTTCCCTAATTCGATCCTGGCCTCCTATTTATTCGAAATTCTCCTTTTCTTTTTATATTCCAAAATTTACTAAAACCATTACCAAATCACAGTGAAAAGCAGTTGTGCATATTGTGTAATATGCAAGAGGGCCCCCAAAAAAAAATGACAAAAACAATTAGTTGACTTTTAAAATTTTGGGAACAGAATGGTATTTTATATCATATGTCATTTAAGATGATAATACGAAGGCCAATTGGGACTTACCCGCAGACCATATGCACACTTTCGATCTATTTTTTTCACTGTACACCAGATATACATGAGCTGCTGATTGCTGAATTGCTGGTGATACATGTCACCCTTCCAATTAATGCAAGCCATATTATGCTACTCATCGTCGACTTTCTCTCTCCTTCTTGCTTTAAAACCTGTTGGAAATTCAATAAATAATTAAATATATCAGAAGCTCAGAGGCACTTTTCAGATTTTCAAAAGTTCAAAAAATAGCCATCCACAAACATAAAAAAAAAAAAAAAAGAGAGAGAGAGAAAAAGGCATGCCCTAACAAACAAAAACATATGGAAACAAACAAAACCCCAGAGATTTCAACACAAGTTGTGGTTCAGATCCAGTGTCTTCCACACTCCACTTTCATTTAAATTTGCATACAAACAAAAGCATAGCCATTAACACCAACTGTCCCCTCTCTCTTCATCTCCGTTCAATATCATCACCGGAAACCAAAAAAAAAAGAGTAATCCCACTTCAAGCTATTACCGTTTGAACAGTATTTAGCCTATTTTTTCATGCATAGGTATTAGTATTGCACCACGTAACTAAACCCTATAGAATATTTGTATAGCAGGTGCGTCTATACAGCGTGCAGGTTTTAAGTTTTAAGTTTCAAGGTAATTAATTTTTAGGTGAAACAACTTTAAATTAATGCTAGCTGTGTCACCTTTGCGGAACACGAGCAAAGATGAGAACCAAGGAGAGATGGCGAGTACTTTTGCCATCGACACACACGAGTTTCCTGATTTTTCAGATACAAATCTGCTTGATAGTATCGATTTCGATGATCTTTTTGCGGGAATCAATGATAGTGATGTGCTGCCGGATTTGGAGATGGACCCTGAAATCCTTGCGGAGTTCTCCGCAGGAGGTGGCGATCAGGAATCGGAGATGAAAGCATCGGCTTCCGATGAAAAAGTTGAAGAAAATAATTTTAAGAAAGAGGAAGAAGACAAGGTGTCTAGCTGTGGCTCTGGCGCAGCTTCAGCTTCAGCTTCAGGTTCAAACTTTAGTAAAGAAGAAGAGATTGTGAGTAAGAGAGAAGAGCCTGTAAGTGCAAGCTTGAAAACGTTGGCTAAAGATGGAGATAAGGGAAGATCAAAATCTTCAACTCAAACGAAGCATAATAACAACAATAATAATCAAGGAAAGCGAAAGATGAAGGTAATTAACCTTTCTTTCTCCCTCTCAACCATGGAGAGATCAGATAATCAACAAGAGAGTCCTGAGCAATTTTGGTTTTATTGTTAAATTATTGTTTTTATAGGACGAGCTAACGAAGAAGAGATAAGTTTTAATTTCTTGAAGTGTGTGTTTGTGTTTGTATAAAGGTGGATTGGACGCCAGAACTGCACAGGAGATTCGTGCAAGCAGTGGAGCAGCTGGGAGTGGATAAGGCAGTGCCTTCGAGGATTTTAGAGCTCATGGGAATTGATTGTCTCACTCGCCATAATATCGCTAGCCATCTTCAAGTACTAATTCTCTCTTTAATTTCCTGCTTAATTACTATTAATTAATTAATTTCCTCTACTTCTCCGTTTCTCAACTGCGTACGTTCAATACCTAGCTAATTAGGTATTAGTTCTACCTTCTTGATTATTATTTATCATTGAGTAAGCTTTTTAATCCTTGCTTTCTTATTCATGAAAAGTATTAAACTTCTTTCACTTAATTAGATGATAATGCAGTAATAAAAAATCAAAATCTTCACATTACAACTAGGAATAGAGAATAAAATGTAATGTTCCAACCTTTAAGAAGTATTATTTCTGCTCACATTTTTGTCTAATGCGCCTATCCAAGTTCTTAGTAGGTACACATATGTGAAATCTCTTTGTTCAGACAAAATTGCCAAATAATTTTGATTTTCTGAGTTCAGTGTGATATATACAAGAGACACACAAGTACTAAAGAAGAAGAATTGTTGCGTGCAGAAATATCGATCACATCGGAAGCATCTGCTAGCTAGAGAAGCGGAAGCGGCAAGCTGGAGTCACAGACGGCAAATGTACGGAGGTGCCACTGTACCCAGTGGCGGAAAGAGAGACATGAACCCTTGGATAGCACCCACCATGGGTTTCCCTCCAATGACACCGCCCATGCATCCTCCTCACTTTAGACCTCTACATGTATGGGGTCACCCGTCCATGGACCAGTCTCTAATGCACATGTGGCCTAAACCCTTTGCCCACTCGCCACCGCCTTCGTGGGCTCAACCACGGCCTCCTCACTGTCACTGGCACCACCAACAGGTGAACCCTCTTTAATTATTTTCTCTTGCATTCACGTGTACAGCTCTAGAGATATGTTATATCTGTCTTTTAGTTGCATTTGGTGAATAATTAAAGTGTCTTATGGCTTATTCCTTTGTTGGTGTAGGTTCCAAATGGGCTGGCTCCAGGGACTCCATGCCTCCCACAGCCACTAGCAACGACGGTAACTTGTCAATCCTTACATTTTTGGAGGCTTTTATGGTGTCTGTATCTTAGTGTTTTTGGAGCCATCTGCTCTTCACTCCTGACTCCTCCTCCGTATATGTATTGTATTATTTATTATGTGACTTAAAAGATGCTTTTGTGAAAAGAGGCTTTTGTGAAACGTATTTTTTATGCTTAATGATTGAATGAATGCATGCATGCAGAGATTTCCTGCACCGCCAGTCCAGGGAATCCAATCCCATCATCATGCTATGTACAAAGTAGAACCACCCGGCATTGGTGTTCCGACAGGACAGTCTGGTCCACATCCTCTCATTGACTTTCATCCGGTAAGCACCTCTCTCACTCCCTTTTCTCTTTATTCCTTTCAATAATTTCATGCTTTTATATAGCAAGTTCAATTTTATGCTGATGTGGCATGTGAGATGTATGGCATGATTATTATAGGATTAAGGTCCTCCCTTCATTTGAATTTCTTTTGACTGAAAATTTACGTGTTAATTAAAATATAAAGAAGTTAAATTTTATCTCTAAACTATTATTACATGACACATGATATAAAATTGTTAAAAACTGAGAAGTAGTTAGATCGAGAGAGGATCCTAATTCGATTATTAAAATTGACGTGTGGCAAATAGAACAACATTATCATAAATTTAATGTATTACTAGGCTATTTATTTGAATTTTGGAAGAGATGGGAGTTAAAAAATTAATTCAGATTTATCTATCCCTCTATCTTTTTCAAATAAATAAAACAAAAATATAATACTCTCTTTTTTGTTGTCCCTTCAATTAGAAAGAAGAAAAGTGATTATTACCAACTTTAAGCTTCTGAAATATGTTGAAATTTTTTGAATTAGGGTTAAAGTTCTCCATTGATAGCGCAAAACACCAATAACTACCTAAAATAAAAGATACTCTCGGTGCATAGATCCTCATCCACTGAATTTGTCACATGTACCTCTTAAACAATCATCTAAGATTAATATGAATAAATTATAATAGAGATTTGCATTGCTTGTTAATCTAATGAAGCAGTACAGATAAAATATTTTGATTATATATCTTAGTCATTTAGTTTGTTATACCAGACGGTTTAAGTACTACTTTCACGTAGATGTAATCAACTATTGATCATGGGAAAGTATTAATGGTATATGTATGTGCTGTAAACATATGTATGTAACAGTCGATAGAGAGCATAGACGCAGCTATCGGAGATGTTTTATCAAAGCCATGGCAGCCGCTCCCTCTAGGCCTGAAACCTCCATCTCTTGATAGTGTGATGGGGGAGTTGCAAAGACAAGGTGTCCCAAAAATACCGCCGTCTTGTGCTTGATGAGCTACATAGCCCAATCGGATCATCCTCATAAGAAAGAAGATTGTTCTTCAATATCGGCGATTTTGATCGACACCCCCCCCCCCCCCAAAAAGAAAAAATTCGACGACATGTCCTGCAGCTGATGTACATTACACATCTAATCTGCTAGTTCTAATTTTAATTTCTTCTGTTTATTTAGCTCTTTGATCATTTCTAAATGCTAGTGCTGCGTCGATTAATTGGTGATCTTGCTTTCTGTAGCAAAGCTTACCCGATGTGCCATAAGAATGTATGATGCTAGCTAACAGTTTAATTTTATAACGGTATGTTATGAATCCATAACTAATAACAACCTGAGGACTTAATTTGATGCATATTTTTCCTTCTATTTTCTTGTCAACGTGATCATTGCCATTGAGAATTTCTTATTCATAATTATGATCACTTTCTTTTCAAGTGCACAAAGAAACACATCTTTTATTACTTTATGTGAAAACTGTATGTCATCCACTTTGAGCGAGTCTACAATTGTTTATTGCTTGCGGATGTTATATGTGATGTGGTCTTTTTGTCGATTTAAATTAAAAAAACAAAAAACTAATTGCTTTATGTACAAGTAATCAATCCTAAGAGCTAACCAAAAATTAAAGGAATACTTAAATGGAGCACTAGGTGTATACTGTTGGTCGAGATATTCTCTCTAAGTCTTTTTTTGCTTATACATCAATCGAGTTTTTTCTCTAATTATCAATAAGATTATTAATTAAATGGACCATTTGAATGTGGATCTTGATAAGCATACTATAGGCGCTCTAATTTGTTGAATTCATAGTTTCCACTGTTTCTTATGTTGATAAGGTATAAAAATATTTAAACTCAATAGGGAAAAAATGAATTTTCATGTGTTTATAAGATTTTATATCACGAGTAAAACTAACAAGAACCATTGGGACATCTTTTACATAAGGAATGTCCCACGGTTTCATAAAAATGAAAAACAGATGGGACGTTCATTGGAATTTCTCCATTTGGAAGAGTGACGACGGTCCCCTCGGAGTATCCCGTATGGCGACATAGAGAGTCTACGACACGAATCTGAAGCATCCACGTGTGGACCAGATACACGTTTTGTGTCAGCACTTAGATGTCCGATTTGGATTGGGTGCGTGCAGGCCAACGTTATTAAAATAGAAGGTCAATAATATCACGAGTCATGAGGATTTTTTCTTCTCCATTCAGAAAGATTTTCGGAAACTCAAAACCACAGCTAAAAAAGGGAAATTTTTTGAATAAATTTAAGGCACTATATAAACCATGCAATAAGTAATTGGGGTTATGATATATGTGTATTTATTTTAATGAATTAGAATGTAATTATAGATTATATAAAATTTAATATATGTTATATATGTATTAATTAATTATATTATCTCTAATATATTATATTATTCCTTTTATAAAATTATCGTATGGGTGGTGAAGGGTTTAGTGGTGCATGGATGCAGAATAAAATCTAATGATTGAGGTCATTAATGTAGTCATAGATGATTTGGTTGACCCATTCATTTGATTTATGGAGAAAGTTCTACCAACTCAGCATCCAATGGCGCTCTGCCATGTGGTCAAACAATGAATCCTGTTAGGGAATCTACTGATGTCTTAATGTTAAATTTAGTGGGCCTCATTACGAATCACACAATGAAACCCACTACGCTACCATATGGTAAAACAACATTGGATTGTCCTACCAGCTCAGCACAAATCCTTATCGAGACGTTGGAAAAAGTCTCGAGTACTCACACTGTAAATACATATACGTAGTAGTAAGAGCTAAATAAACTATCACAAAATTCTGCTCCTAAATTAGCATCAAAAGTCCATAATTCATGCCCCGCTGCAAATCTGCTTAATTTTCGGGAAAATTTTATATGCCTGGATTATTATTGACTTTTCGGTGAATTGTGTTTTAAAGTTCCAATGAGTCATCCACTCTGAAGTATATGGCAGATCAATATGCAAAAGCATCAGTTCCTAAAGATTCAGATTTGTTACCAATAAAGTGTTGGCTCTACTGGCAATGGAGTCCCCTTAAGTGGTTTGATTGGGTTTGCTCCCCAGTTCGAGTCGCAGGGAAGTCGCCTTTGTTAAGAGAACTTGTGCCTCTCGGTTCAAGCGGGGACTTCTAGTCTGAGTTGTGGTACGGGCTTAAAGGTGCCTCCCACAGTTAGGGCCCTCCCCAGGATACCTCGTGGTAAAAAAACTAAAAAAAAATATTCAGATTTGTTGATAGACATACAAAGTTTAAAGGGTCAATAAAAAGCAAGCTCAACACATTAGTGAATTTAAAATTCTTGCTTTTGTGTGAGTGGTGGTTGATTTTATTATCTCCATTATTAATTTGTTAATTTTATGGTATAAAGAATCACTTGCTAACTTGGCTTTCTAGGCTCCATTTCAATTTAACACATTAAAAAAATGGACAAAATTTCTTAGACGAGCTAAAATTAGGAGAGTCCTCATTTTCGGGGAAAAAGAAAAATAGATATTAGTTAGGTTTGCCATAAATTAAGATTCTCTTACTATCCAATAAGCTTTTCAAAAATTTTAAATATTTCATGTTACGTGCCCACTAAAAATATTATATGATTAATTATTTTTATATGTTTATTTAATAACAACAAAAATTAATCACATGAAACATTATTATACTTAGGAGCTTATGCCACACTGACGAGGAGAAATCCGTGCCCCCTAGTCCTGCTAGATGACAAGATGGTCCATAACCTAACCTTCAAAATTTTTATAAACCCACCTTTTAATTAAAATTTCACTTACAAATTACTATAGACAAATAATTTATTATATTTTGAATTTGAAATTAATCAAATAATTATAAAATTATTTAAAAAACTTTTTACACCAATCCCTTTTCATCTTTTATATTTATATTTTAATTTTAATAAGAAATCATTTTTTCAAAGAATTATAAGAGTTTAGATGTATGGGGTTAGAAACTAAACATAAGAAAACAATTTAAGAGTTTAGGATTTTTATGTATTTTATAAATGAAATTTTAAGAAAAATAAAATTTTAAAGGTGAAATCTCATGAAAAGATGTTAATTTAAGGAAATTTATAAAATTGATCACAAAAATTTTGTATTTTTCACAATTAGCCTCTGGAGTTTATTTCTGTCAACATTAACCAAAAAACACATCAAGTGACGAAAATATTCCTCTCATTCTCACCAAGCTTCCTCTCTCTAACCGAATGACTTCTCTCAGCCTCTCACCGAAAACGACCAATCATCGTCGGCGGCTTCCCACAGTACGTTGGAGTCCATTCTCAACGACCAACATCACCAAAATCACGGCCAAGATTTAAAATCAATGGTTAGTTAAAAAACCATAGGTTTTATTGCATGTTCTATTGTGTGTTCTTGTTTTATGTTGTTTTATTGTGTTTGTGTTGGTGATAGTGATGGAGGATTGAAGTATTTGTGATGTTGGTGGTGTGTGGGAGAGTTTGTTGGTGTGGGTGACAAGACGCCCAACGCACGAATTTGGTACGATCTTTACAAAATTCAAATCAGGTGCGACGGGCACCATATCACACAAATTTGCTTGTCGCACCAAGACATTATGGTACCGAAATTGTTTTATCGCACCAAATCGACCATAAACAGCCCCCTCCCCCCAACTCACAACAAGCACCTCTTAACAATTGGTTATACAAAAGCAAAAGATAAACAATCTAAGAAACATTTCATCAAATACCTAATGTGCAATAGTTTTACAAAATTAAATTCCTTTCAATTAGCTTACAAAGGTTTTGGGCACTATTTCAATTTGTTAGAATCGTGTTGGATTGGTGCTGAATACGGGCTCGAGTGTATTTGGTCGGAATTCACTTTTTCTGTCACTATCGCCGTTTTCCGTCGTTGCCGATGATGATTCAAGAGAGAAAAACTGCTTACAGTTTAATGAAGAGAGAGAGGAGTTTGGATTGAAATAAGGAGAGTAGTTTGAAACAAAAAAACCTATGTTTGGCTACTTACGATAGAAAAATTAAATTTGAGAAATTAAAATTTTTTTAGGTCAGTTTGTAAATTTCCCTTTAATTTAATACATGAATTTGTATTTTAGAAATTTAACTGAAATAAAATTCAAAGTGAGTGTTTCACTGTTTTGAGGATTTTAAAGGGGGTGTTAAGAGCCCCACACCTTCTCTAATGGTCTGTAGCCCAAAGTCTTGGCCCGCTTCTGCTTACACTTTGAGTTCATACTCAAATTTAGGGCAGCCCAATGGTTTTTAGTGAATTGAGAACCCAGACCATAACGATGATTCAAAACGTGAAAAATGGTCCCACGGGCCACATTCTTTCATGCTTGGTTGCTTTCAACGTTTTCTTCGTATCATCGTATGCGTTATTTTTTACAGTACTGCCACATGTACAAACTACTGAAATTAACATATTTTATTAAAATTAATTTATAATGGGTGATGGATTATCACCCTTTAAAGGTTGTTTGTTTTTTGTTTGAGTTTTGATTTTAATTATTTTCAGAGATTTAAAGTTTTTAAAATAAATAAAATATCAGAATAGCAAATAGGGATGGCAAAAATCCCCACGGGGACGGGTACCCTCGGGGATTTTCCCCATTCGGGGAGGGTATGAGGATAATTTCATACCCAATTTCTTATTCAGGGAAGGGACGGAGAAATTTTTTTACCCAATTTCTTATTCGAGGAAGGGACGAGGATGAGGTGGAATCCCATCCCCTACCCATTTCCCCATTTTAATTTTAAATTTAATTTTTATTTTTTTAAATTACTAGTAAATAAATAATAAAATTTGAATTATAAAATTATAAGTATTGGTAAAATAAAAAATATCAAAATATTTATATTATTAAACTTTTAGGCCTAATTAACTAATTAAAGTCCTAAATTTTTATTTAGCATATTAAAAAGACTGGACATGTTCTATTAGCCCAAAACTTTTGTTTTAATTTTAATATTCATTAAATATTTTAAACTTAAATCTATTTTTTATTTATCTTAAATCTATTATTTATTTATTTTTAGATGTTATAATTGCCCACAGCAAATCACAATTTTAATATATAATCTAATCTAATATTTGTTCTTGATTTGCTTCGACTTAACTATTGTATTGTAAAGGGAATAGTTCACATTTATAAAGTGTCCACACCACCATTGAAAAGTTAATTTTGAATCTAAATTTGATTTTATTTGTAACAATTTTGTATTAGACTATTAATTTGTTCATGATAGTTTGTATCATTTGCATGATGCGTTACTTACTAATTTAATGTATGTGACTTTTGTAATGGATATTAATGTAAGATATATTTCGAACTTTACTTTTATTTGAATTTTTTATTTTAATATGATTAACTCAAAATCGAAAACAAAAAAAATGTATTAGTTATTTGGGGATCAGAGACCCTCGGGGATCCCCTGTTATTATTCAGGGAGGGGATGAAGATTCTCTTAAATAATTTTGACGGGAATGGGGAGGGGACGGGGACATACGCAAAATATCGGGGATGGGTACGGGGAGATTGGTCCCCTCCCCTCCCCTCCCCTCCCCTCCCCATTGCCATCCCTAATAGCAAAACATTTGATTCTAATTTTAATTTTTTTCCATTAATACCTATTAAATACATTTGTTTTCTATTATATAAATTATCTTTTATTATTATTTTTATTTATCCATTTTGTTTGTTCTAAACCCATGTTTGGCTGAAAGAAATGGTGGGAGGAGAGGAATGGAAAAGAAAGACGGGGAGATAAAATGAATAAAAAAAGAGGGTTAATATCATTTTCATTGTTTGGTTAGACAAAGAGGTGCCAAAATTTAGATTCGGATTCAAATCCGGATGTAGGTGCACCCGGACATAGATTCAAATTGATCCGTAAAAAAATATACAAATTCATATGTGGGTAATATTTGCATGGATTGCGGGCTAATATTCAGACCTGTATAAATTAAAATTTAATGATTTAAAATATAATCTCAAAATTAACAATTTACCTTATAATTTTAAATAAAATCCAATAATAGTTTAACAATTAACAATTCAATACCTAAAATAACATACATCATAAAGTTACAAATAAAAATACCACAACATAAATCAAACATTAAGAGTAATATAAATCCAAGTCCAGTACCATCACAAATCCACATAAAATAATGCGGATCCCGATATATTTCTTAATTTAATTAAACTTATATATTTTTTTAATTAATCATATTATGTTTTTTCATTTAACTATATTTTTAATTTAATTAATAATTTAATTAAAAAATAATGTGAATTTAGATATGCAGTTTTTTGGATGCATTTGCATCCAGATCCTGATTCGAATATCTACGGATTTTAAGTTTTAGGATTTGGATCAATATTTCTCTGAATCCAGATCTTCCGAATCTTGGCGGATTCGGCCTAGATTCAAATATTTTTGCCATCTCTAGTTAGACAAGGAATTCATTTTTCTCCCCTTATTTTTTTTTCCTCTCCTCTCCTCTCCTCTCTTTATATTTCTTCAAACCAAACATACCAGATATGGTTTAGACATAATAGGACTATAGGAGAGTTTGTTTTATAATAGGTCTATCTCTTTGTAGCTATTTTTTAATAGATTTTGAATTTATTTAATAAATTATTTTCAATTCAAATGATTTAACAATTCTTGGTTAGCTGATAGACTTTTTGCTAGTAAAACTTTTACCAAAAAATTTTTAGTTATTTGATTGTCAATGAGAGTTTTTGGTAAAAACTATAAAATTATTTTAATAAGAATTTTTTTTAAAGCCATCTTATGAAAATAATAAAATAAGAATATTAAATAACCAGAGGATACTTCAAATATTTTAACATTAAAAAAATCTTAATTTCTAATCCCAAAAGCTCAAAATTTGAGGTTTTGCTAGTAGATGCAAAATAACTTATTTAATTTTTAAAGGCTCTACTAAAAAAAACCTAATAATTAAAAAAAAATTGATAAGAGCTTATGAGATTAAATAAGCACTTATGACGATTAGATAAGATATACCGAATAGGCACTTACGTTGTTAACAAGAAATATCAATATGATATACTACAAATAATATTATGAGCATCAAAGTATCATAGATTAATGTAACAAAATAATATTTTAAATATATATCTTATTTTTCATGATTTATTAAGGTACACATTGTCATATTTTGTTTAATAATCAAATAATTTATTATAACTTGTCACTTGTTTAATAAATAAAGAAAAACTTAATATTTATGAGGTTATATATACCAAAATATCATACTTCAAATATTTTCTTTTTAGAAATCAAATAGCTTAACACTTATATTCATATATTAAAAAAAAATATGTCACTAAAATATATGCATTTAAATTTATTCATAATTCAGTCAAATTCAGATTCTTAAATTTCAAACAAAAAAATAAAATAAAATAAACACTCTCTAAATTTACAACTTGTCTCCTGATTGTAATCGGTGCGGGCGACAATCTATCATTTTTTTTAATTAAAAGAAGTAAAAGATTAAAAAAAAGGTTATAATTGATATTTTCAGAAAGGACGTTTTGTTATGATTTTCCGGAGAAGAGGGGATTAGCAATCCGAAGTCAAATGAGTTTACCCACCCTAACAAAAGTTATGTTCATATCTTCTATTAACATAATGCTTGCCGATCATCACGCTCACTGACACCAAAAATTCCTTCAACATTACGTAAAGAAATCCAAGATTGCATCAATCAATAGCCATGCCTGCTGCCTGCTGGTTCATCATGGTACCTGATTCCTCATTATGTCCGTTAAATCACTATCTAAAAGCTTCTGTACGTTTGTTTGATGGAAGATGATTCAGTGGGTCACTGGGTATTGGTGTCGACTATATGCTGTGGTATATAACAGAATTTTGTGACTTAAAACCCGTAGATTATCAGTATAAGATGAGCACTATCGCTATTTGATTATTACTTTTATTTAATAATAATAAAAATTTAATTTTAACCATCTTTTTTTCTTAGAGAAAATTGGAACCTCTTAATCTGGAGTTTGACAGCTCTGTATTGTCCTATTGAACCATTAATAATCTAAAGAAAGAGAAAGGGAACGTGACTGTGATCCAAGAAACTAAAACGACTAACATGTGGGTTGTCTTTTTTGTTCAAATAAATAAAAATTTAAGCGACTATTTATCTTTTCATCTTAAATGGGTGGGGTGGTGAAGATTGAGGCATTGTTCATTTTTTCACAGTAAATTCCAGGCATTGTTCATTCCTGATGAAGTTTCCTTGTGTATTGATGAATTTAAAGAGACATGCTTCTTGTTAAATCCTCTCTTCACTTAAGGATTCTTTCAGTGCTTCGAGGAAAGTAAAATTGGATTCTGCAAAAAAGCCATAATTAACTGGTACTGGTAAAGATCATTTGTTGAAGTGAAGGCAGCAAAGTAAAGCGATAATGGAGGGTGGCCAGTGGGCCGGCCTCCTACTTTTCTCTATTTCACCTTTTGCATAACTAACTCAACTGCTAAGGAGTCCCAATTTAATTGCACATTGCCCTTTCTGAAAGCAAAAGTCTAAAAGAGATGCATGTCTCCCCCCTCCTGTTTTCAATTGCTATAAAATAAAATGGAACCTTTTTGACCGAGAGACTGACTATCTAGGCTTGTTCTAAATTTAGACTAAAAGAAATAAAGATTATTAGGTGCCTCCTTATTAGACATTCTCAAAGAAAGCACATGGAGCATGCAACACATTTTCATTATTTGCTACCCCACATTACTCTCCCTTTCCTTAATCTGCGGCACAATTTGCCCTGCCATCAATGGCACAAAAGAATGCGAGTGATAGTAGTGCTCTCTTTATAAGAACAACTTGAGAACAATTAACATTTCAGCGCACACTGACACACAGCAACACTTCAAACAAATTTTAATTCGTAATGGCTTTCTCGGCAAAAACCCTCTCTTTTTTCTTCCTCACTGTGCTCATTTCTTCTCTCCAAGTCCAAATTCAAGCCAGAGAGAGTAGGTTCTTTTACAAGTTCACCCACATTAGCACCAAGAATAAGGTCATTCCTGAGTCCACAATTTCTCTAGCACCGACACCTGCCCTAGCACCCGCGCCAACGCCAGAGGCAGTGCCAACAATAGCAGCAGAGCCAGCACCTGCACCTGCACCAGCAGAGGCGCCGGCGTCATTTTTTGCCGAGAGTGGAAGTGGATATGGTCTTTATGGTCGTGGCTCTGACCAATTTCCTCCTACAAAGGAGTCTGTGACCGCTGCAGCTGATGAAAATGTTCTCTTTAATGAAGAACTCAGCTCAGAAAATTATGAGACAGGCCACCAAAACAACAACTACAACAACTATGGCTACACTAGCAAGTACAATAACAATGGCTACACCAGCGGTTACAAAAGCAATGGCTACGCGGCCGAGAAGCAAGGGATGAGTGACACAAGATTTAAGCAGAACTATCAAAATACCAACAACAACAACAACTACAACAACTACAACAACGCTTATGCCAGCAATTACAAGAACAATGCCTATACAAGCAGCAGAGGCTACACAGGCAACAACTACTACAATACCAATGGCTATGAGAATGAGAAGCAAGGGATGAGCGACACAAGATTTTTGGAGAATGGTAAGTACTACTATGATGTCCAGAATGAGAACAGTTATTTTCCTGCCGGGTTTGAATCTGAGAAGGGAACTACTACAAGTAGAGGTTACTATGGAAATAAACAGAATGTAAATGAGTTCAGCACCATGGAACAATTTGAGAACCAGCAGGAGTACCAAGGGAGCCCTGAGGAGTACATGCCTTGAATATTAGTCATGATTGTAAAACAGAAAAAATAGAATGAAAGTGGACAAATTTGGGAGTGTCACTAGAAAGAAGATTAAATTATGTGAATGTTTTTTCACATCATAGTTTTTTTTTTTTTTTTTCCTTTTCTTGTATTTGCACCTCTTCTTTATCCTCTGCAAATCAGAAGGGATTTTACTTTTGCATTTTGGCTGAAAACTCATTTGTTGCCTAGCCCTTGATCACCAAATTGCTTGTAATTTTCATAGCCATAGTCATGGAAATCTTGAAACAGAGATACTTATTATATAATTAAAGTAATGTCAATTGGGAATATGTAAAGATCATTGGTCAAGTTAAATAATCAGTATTCTAGCTTCAAGTGAAATTTAAAATTCAAACAAGTTTAATTGAAGAATGTAATTGATCATTCGATTTCAAGCTCTGAATGCTACGGTGATCATGTGATTAACTACTCAACTAGTTGAGTCTGAGGATTAAGAGAAAAAGTTTGACGAAGAACTTGTGCTCGGTAATTAGATTCCAATGGTAGGCTTAAGGTGCTAACACTAACCTTCAGTGAGGAATGCGATACTAATATCCATTGTGACGACCAGATTATCTTTCAAATGCTAGGGATCCCGATAAGAGTATATAATTGGATCTCAGTTTATATCCCATTTATATATGTTACTTATCTACATAATTTCATAACTAATAAAATTACTAATAATCATCTAATAGATAAATATTACATCAATCATAATCTAAATGACGCAATCCTATAATTATTTAAAATCTTTTGAATGACAATTATTTAATCGAGGGTGTTATGTTTTACATAAGGGGATAAGATTTGATTGTAAATACATTTTTTTTCCCAATAACCATCAGTCCCAAATAACACATAATTCTAATTATTTTTTACGATATTTTAAATGTAATAACAAGAAAAACACCAAAGAAAAAATTAATTAATATCACAAACATCAAATAACTTAATAATTTTTCTGTTAAGATGGATCGTTTATATATATAAATAATGCAATTAATTTTGATTGGATTTAGATTTTTACTAAAAGCAATGTACATATTGCTAACGGAAGCCCAAAAAGATGTCAAAAAGAATAATATAATTTGGGCCAATTTTACATTCCCAACTGGGCCTCAGGCCCATATCAATTTTCGGGTTTTCTTGACGGAGGGGTCAACACTTGTATTCTGAAAAAACCGACCACAACACAACCTTTTCACTGCTATCAGCAGCTCAATTAGAACCTTGCTTCTTCTGGAGGAAATAGGAAAATCGGAAATCGAGCTTACTTATTGTTCATTATTTCAAAACAAATTCCTCGGCCGTTAATCCAATCTCTCTACCTCCAATTCCGCTATTCGACAATCCTATCCCTGCCCCCAAGCTAGGGTTTTTGTCACTTGAGATTTTTTGTTCCGCCCTAGGGTTTTCTCTTATTCACTGCTAAGCATGGCTCCGGATCCAAACAGCGCCAGTGGCAGCGGAACCAAAGATGAGGCCTCCGTCAAGGTTCCGGCCAAGGATCCCAAGAAGAAGGACGATAAGAAGGATGAGGATCTGGTGGGCTTCTTCTTGTTTTGCTCCTTGTTTGGTCACGTAGAATGTAGAAGAAAGTCATTTTTTTTTGTGTCATGTTTATGTTATGTTTGGTTGCTGAGAAAATAGAAGGAAAGTATTTAAGAAAAGGATGAATTCCATAATCTAGTTGAAACACTTTATTTGTATATATATTTTTTATTTCTATTTTTTAATATCAGAGTTTGGGTTGGTTCTAAATTTATTATTGGAATTTTTTGGTGTTGGTTTATCGTAGGAGAAATATTTTGCTAATGATATTGGACAAAATTTTACTTGCAGTCAGAGGAGGATTTGGCGTTGAAGCAGCAATTGGAGCTGTATGTGGAAAGGGTGCAGGATCCTGATCCCGGATTGCAGAAGGTTGCTCTTGAGAGTATGAGGTAATTTAGTAACTTCTGAGTTCATCATTTTTTTGGTGAATTAAGCGGGCCATGAACTCCAAATAAGATATAGATGTTTTAACTCGAAAGTTACTTATATGTTTTCTTTTCTTCCTTTCACTCTCTTAAAATTTGACACTTTGTTTTAAAATTTATTAATAAGTGGTAATATAGAAGATTTTACTGCCATGAAGCTGCAGCCATTGGTTTATTAGATTATCTTTTGCTAATTATAGTTCTTATAAGTAGCATCACTGCATTGGTCAGAAGTTGAATTTGCTTCTAGTGTGGTCTGACATTACTTGAAACTTTTTCTAATAGGACGGAAATTCGAACCTCAACAAGCTCCATGACTTCAGTTCCAAAGCCATTAAAGTTTCTTCGACCTCATTATGGAACTTTAAAAGCATATTATGAAACAATGCCGGATTCAGATTTGAAGGTAATATCTGCCGGTTAATTGAGTGTCTTCTTTTATGATACCCATCTGTCATGGTTAATGTGAGTTATTTCCTTTAAATGCAGAAATACATGGCAGATATCCTTTCTGTTTTGGCACTGACCATGTCAGCTGAGGGAGAACGGGTAAGGCTCCTTAGGTTAATATTTAAGAAATATTTTGTCTTTTAAATCATTTATATTTTGTTCAGGACGTTCATTAAAGTATCATCTTCACTATAATCCCACTGTTTGGTGGTATTTAACGTATGTGGTGGGTGCTTATATACTCCACATGCATATTGTTGGAGTAGGATGTTTACTAGGCGTGCCATTGCATTTGTTTTGCTGTAACTCTTGCATGTGAATATTCTCTCTTCACACAGGAGTTAACAATATATCAATCTCATTTGATAACTTTTTCAGGAGAGCTTGAAGTACAGATTGTTGGGCTCGGAAGGTGATATTGGTTCATGGGGTCATGAATATGTCAGGTGAGTATCATCCAATTAAGATGCATTCAGTGTCGACTGTTGTTCTAGAGTAGCATGCTGGTATCAGTTTTTCATGTTACATCTGGTCAAGCTTAGTTGATGTTTTACAATCTGACCATTGTCATCATTATTAGGGACTTGCATTAATTGTGTATCCACCTGAGATTTTTTATCTTTTGGGAGTTTCAATATGGTGATTTTTGTATTTAAAACTAATAAGATATAGTTCTAGAACAAGGATATCTAGTTTTACTCTTTGGATTTTTGATCTTTTATCACTTAACTAGCATGTTCAAGTATCTCAAGCCTGATAGTCGATGGATGACAGGACTTATTTTAGGGAAAAGTTGTGTTTTAGGGTACATTTATTGATTCTTGTCGTATAGAATTTATCTTTGGTAAGCAATGTATGTTATTGAGACGTTATGTAATTATCTTTTGCAATACTTGTTTGTTTTACCCTTATGTGTTTGGACTCTGTCAGGCAGCGCACTGTACTCTTGTCATGGTTAACTGATCCAGTGTGATGCATAAAGAATGCTGGTTTTGCATGTGTCCTCATTCTTTATCCATCATCTTATGTGTCATTACTTCTTCTTGTGTCTCTTACCAGTGTCTCTTAGGGTTGGGGACTAGTTTGTTGTTAGTACATACCAAACAGCATTTAGAAGATACATATGAATCATTCCTACACTCACTTTTGTTTTATTTTTTTGAATTAGGAATTTGGCTGGAGAAATTGCACAAGAGTATGCAAAGCGACAGGTACTTCTCTTTTGGTATAATATTTAGTGACTTCAGGTTCAGGCATCTGATACTTTGTTTCAAGTTTGTTATATTCTGAATGTCATTATGTTATCCAGTAAGTATGTTAACTTAATTTTGTTTATGTTTAATCAGTATGAAGTAATTAGCTGTTAATAGTCAATCAATTAAGATATGCATTCTCTCTCTCTGATTTTAAATATTTTCATTGGGTGATGTGCTTACTATGATGGACTATTCGTTCAAAAGTTTGTTCACTTAGATTGTAGTAACTTCTAATTATATGGTTCTTTCACTTGGAGTTGTAGTAACTTCTAATTATATTAAATTCTGAAGTCTAATCGTGTCTATCTTTTTTCCCCATGTGCCATTGCAGACTGATGAGGCCTCAATTGACGACTTAATGGAACTTGTTCAAGAAATTGTTGCTTTCCACATGAAGGTTTGATTGAATTCGAGATTTTGTTAGGTCTAACATTGATATACCAAAGTAGAAATTTTATTTTATCCTGTTATCTTGGTGAGAGCCACTGGAAACCATATTGCAAAAATAGAAAAACATGCTACAATATAGGAATTAGCGACATCTATGAAAGAAGCTGGTTGATCGATTCTAATTGTCTTGTATTGCACTGCAGCACAATGCTGAACCTGAAGCTGTTGATTTGTTGATGGAGGTACTGTGCTGTTTTTAGTTATCTTTATTCACCCTTGCAGTGCATTTAATCATTTATGATCTATCAGAACATGTGATGTTTTGCTAATACCAGGTCGAAGACCTTGATCTGTTGGTTGAACATGTGGATGCTACGAATTTTAAGAGGACTTGTCTATACCTCACCAGTGCAGCAAAGTAAGATTTTGGGTGTATATATTCTCAGTGTATCATCACCTATAACAGACGTGAAATCAGTTTCAGAAAGTTATCCAAAATAGCTTCTCTTTTCGAGGATTTAATTCTATTTTTATGTTCAAATTTTTTTCATGAATATTCTTATAATATTTTATCATCCCCATTAGAGACCTCAAATCTGTAAAATTGCGATCCAATCAAATTTTAAAAAAGAGTTTCAGAAGTATCATGTTGACATTCACGTTTCAATCTATTGCAGATACCTGCCTGGACCAGATGACATGTTAGTTCTCGATATTGCATACATGATCTATCTCAAATTCGAAGAATTTCCAAATGCACTTCAGATTGCATTATTCCTTGATAACATGCAGGTTTGTACTTTACGAACTTGGAGAAACTTATTTTTTCTGAAATTATCTTTTTATATTTGAACTTTGAAAAATTCTTTTGACCTGGATGTGGTGATAGGTATTTCAGCATTCATCTCTACTTGATGAAATAGGTTAAAGGTGTGGTCTTTCTAACTTTCTTTTGATTTTGTATGCAGTATGTGAAGCAAATCTTTACATCTTGCGATGATCTGTTGCGGAAGAAGCAATTCTGTTACATACTTGCTCGACATGTAAGTCTTATAATCATGCCTGGGCATCACAGGCACATACCCTATCTTCTATCGCACATTCCCCCCCCCCCCCCTCCCAAACACTGTTGTTTTCCCTGGGAATGAGTGAAGTACTTGCAGTTGAATTACTTTTGGTATGGAAATAGATTGGTGAGCTTGAAAATTCATTCGCTTAAGGAAAATAGAGTGAGGCCCGTGACAATTTAGACTAGGAAGTTGATGATCCTTTGTTCTAATTTGCTTTCTGCCACTTTTTCCATACAGGGTATCACGCTGGAGCTTGATGATGATATGGTTCCTGATGATGATGACAGATGTGCGCTGCAGGATATCGTCAATAACGTGAAACTAAGCGAAGGTTACCTTACCCTTGCTCGTGATATAGAGGTCATGGAACCAAAATCTCCTGAAGATATTTACAAGGTTTGTCAGAGTTGGATGTGATATATATATATTTTTTCCTTTTTGTTGCTAAAGTTATAACTTAAAAGCGTCTGATATGTTTATTACTGTGGGCTGATCTATGTCTCAATATTAAGTTTCCATTTATGATACTTTGGTTGCTAGCAATATGGTGGTTTTCCATAGCATGAGAGGGTCATTATTGCTGATTCGTTTGGTACTTGTTGTCATCATTGTGTTTGTTGGCAAAGTGTTCATGCTAACTTGTTGGCATTTTCTTCTAAAATGCTAAATAGTGGTGCAGTTCTGTGCATGCAGCAGAATTAAAAGCTAGCTGAGTTACTCCTGATATGTGCAATTTGTGATTAAATTAATGTGTTTCGTTTTGTCTGATTTTCCTGTCTGATTTCATCATTTACTTGTTTGGATTTTGTTAGGCGCACTTGTTAGATGGGCGGGCTAGTGCTGGTGCAAGTGTTGATTCAGCCAGGCAGAACTTGGCTGCTACATTTGTGAATGCATTTGTAAATGCTGGTTTTGGTCAGGTAATATTTTTTCAAGTTTAATAATTGGGCATGCTGTGAGGATGTGGCTTATGTTGATAACTGTTGTTATTCCTTTGGCAGGATAAGTTAATGACTGTTCCATCAGATGCTTCAAGCGGTGGTTCTTCAGGGAACTGGCTTTTTAAGAATAAAGAACACGGGAAGATGAGTGCAGCAGCAAGTCTGGTATGCAGACCTTTTAATACTGTGTTTGTTTGTTATGATATCAACTACCATGTCAGATTCTCATTGACATTCATTGTGCCAGGGTATGATTTTACTATGGGATGTTGATTCTGGGCTTGCCCAAATTGACAAGTATTTCCATAGCACTGATAATCACGTGATTGCTGGAGCGCTTTTAGGAGTTGGGATCGTCAACTGTGGGATTAGGAATGATTGTGATCCTGTGAGTGAACTTTTCTCTTCTTTTGGTTTACGTTTTGTTGATGTGGTGCAGACGTGGGTTTTGAATTGTTGATCTTACTCAATTTCTTGCCTCAGGCATTGGCACTTCTAAGTGAGTATGTCGGCAGAGAAGATGCATGTATCCGAATTGGTGCTATAATGGGCCTGGGAATTTCATACGCCGGTACTCAGAATGACCAGGTGAGACATCTTGCATTCTGTTTCTAATAAATCTGAGAGTCTGCGGCTTCTATTTTCTTCATGAGAACATGGACTCCCCCTTTTACAATGCTTGACTGAACGATGATGGTTTAAATTTTAACATCAGTCCTCATTTTTCACTTGTCTCTGAAATTTGATTTACTTAAATCATTTGGAGTTTTGATGGCAGTGCAGTTTGATGCATGATATATTTCCAGCTCCTACAATTATTTGACAAATACATTGTAAACTGTTTGCAGTTCTGAAGTGTGATATATGGTACTTCCCGAAAACTAACTTACCTACTATGACTTGACAGATACGACATAAATTGTCTACCATACTTAATGATGCAAAAAGCCCCCTTGACGTGATTGCTTTCAGTGCTATCTCATTGGGTTTGATATATGTGGGTTCCTGCAACGAAGAGGTCGCACAGGCGATCATATTTGCTTTGATGGACCGAAGTGAGTCAGAATTGGGGGAGCCGCTCACCCGACTTATACCTCTTGGTCTTGGTCTTCTTTACCTTGGAAAGCAGGTAAACCTAAACCACCGGTGCTGGTTTGCTTTTGAGGTATCCATTACAATGTTCTTGCTTTACCCCGAATCACACTCCCTACACGATTCTGTATGAGAATTTTTGTTATAGTCTGCTTGGCTTTTGGGAAGGATATGTTCCACTGTATGAGTATGAGGCTCTTATATTTCTTTAATTGTGAATGTTTTTGCAATCTTGTTTTTGGTGGCCAACAGGAAAGCGTAGAGGCCACTGCAGAAGTCTCGAAGACATTCAATGAAAAGATCAGGAAATATTGTGATATGACACTGCTCTCTTGTGCCTATGCTGGAACTGGGAATGTCCTCAAGGTTCTAATTAAGGCAATTTAATTGATTTTTGATGTATCTGTTAGAAATTAGTAACTGACTCTTTGTCCTTGCAGGTTCAAAACCTTTTGGGTCATTGTGCACAGCATCATGAGAAAGGTGAAGCCTACCAAGGACCTGCTGTGCTTGGAATTGCTATGGTAGCTATGGCTGAAGAATTGGGTCTTGAGATGGCAATTCGATCATTAGAGCACCTTTTGCAGTATGGAGAGCAGAACATTCGTCGTGCAGTTCCGTTGGCTCTTGGTCTCCTATGTATATCAAACCCAAAGGTAACAAAATTTCATTAGTAGTGAGGAGCTGCCTGGTTGAGCTTGTTGGTTGGTTGTATTATAATCCTCTAGTACATGCTTCTCTTTGCCAAGAGATGAAATTTGCAAATCTAAACGGACTTGATATAATAGTTGTGGAATGCATGCATTGGGGTTGGATTAGGAGCTCAGTTACTCATGCAATCAACTTATGTTTGAGAGAACTCTTCAAAACATAACAGATTTAAAGTGCCTCTTGAATTTTGATGTTAATTGCCGCCCCACTTTAGTTACACCCCTGAAATGTCAGGAAACCATTTCACAATTGACAGAGCACTTTGTGAAGATTTGAAGTGAGAGTTCTTTAGCCTATTGGATTTTCTTTTTCTATGTTTCCAGTCTCACTGATTTGTTTGTTGGGTACCTTTTCCAGGTTAATGTTATGGACACATTAAGCCGGCTAAGCCATGATACTGATTCAGAAGTAGCTATGGTAGGATGTCACGATCAATTTTATACATTAAACTTTGTAGTTATTTCATCTGCTAAAATATATGTGCTTAATTAATTGTTTAAATGTGCCAGGCTGCCGTTATATCATTGGGTTTGATAGGGTCAGGAACTAACAATGCTAGAATAGCTGGCATGCTTCGCAATCTCTCAAGCTACTACTACAAAGATGCCAATCTTCTGTTTTGTGTAATCTTCAGTTGTTTTTTGTCTTAATCTTATTTTCCTTGGGTATTTCTTGGAGATTGATTAATGACTATCTGGCGTTTTCCAGGTCCGAATTGCTCAAGGATTAGTGCACATGGGAAAGGGTCTCTTGACCCTTAACCCATACCATTCTGATCGCTTTTTGCTATCACCGTGAGTATATCTTCTTCCTGTTAAAATTTATACCATCCGAAATAGTTGCCATTTTAACTGAATGAGTGGTAAAGATGCCGCGAATGTGTATTCCCTGTTTTTTGTTTTCTGTCAGTAAAAGTAATATGATTATTTTCTTTCCAATACAGGACTGCTCTTGCTGGTATAGTTACCACTCTTTTTGCATGTCTAGACATGAAGGCAGTCATCGTGGGGAAATATCATTATGTTCTATACTTCCTTGTCTTGGCAATGCAGGTTAGTTTATCATAAGCTCTATACCATGCTGCATGTTTAATTGTACTGGCTAGCTATTCATTTTGGGGTTCTCATTTTTATTTATTTTCCTCTATGGCAGCCAAGAATGTTACTGACTGTAGATGAGAATCTCAAACCCCTGTCTGTTCCTGTTCGGGTGGGTCAGGCAGTTGATGTTGTTGGCCAGGCAGGTCGGCCCAAGACCATCACTGGTTTCCAGACACACTCAACCCCAGTTCTTCTGGCTGCTGGTGATAGAGCAGAGTTGGCTACTGAGAAGTCAGATATTCTACTTTATACTTTTCTTAATATTTAACCAATGTTCTACTAGTCTCTAACTCTTTTTGTTTCCTTGCAGATATATCCCTCTTTCGCCGATTCTTGAAGGCTTTGTCATCTTGAAAGAGAACCCAGACTATAGAGAGGATCACTAGTTTTGTCACCCCAGGGCAAAGGGAGTTCATTTATTGAAGTGTGTGTCATCATCATACCAGCTTTATTATGGGTTTCAAGTTTAATGAGAGCAGCTTAGGACCCATAACAAATATTTAGTTTGTCTGCGAAGCTGGCAGGTTGAGATCAACGTAGCCGATCACGGTAAATTGAGAATGATTAAAGGCCACTTCTCGACTATACGAAGAGAGCAAATTTGCCAAGACTATTGTTCTACATGCTTTCTTGAGTTGTTTTTTTGGGTATGCACTTGGAAATATTCATCTTAATTTCAATGTGTAAATTAGATATGCTCAACTTTATTCCTCTTTGGTTTTAATAGAAAGTAGTGAGATCATCAGATTACATTGAGTGTTCTTGTAGCTTCTGCCATCTTAAAAGCCATGCTTGACGAAGATTTTTCACTTACCGGTTGCCACCCTAATTTCAACTTGCATTGCTGTATAACTTTTCTTTTGGGATATGTCAATGTTCGCCCTGGGTGAACAGCATTATCAAATTTTTACACAGCCGGTAATGTTTTGTTTTATGGCGTGATAAGTTTTGATAAAAGTAGTGTTTAGTAAATTATTTAAAAATTAGTTATTTCATTTTCTTTTTCATTTCGATAGTCACTTTTACCCAAAAACATATTACTTTCAATATGTAGCTTATTAAATAAGTTATTGTATATATATATATATATATATATATATATATTTGTAATTACTATTATAATCTTAAAATTTTTGCTAAAAGATAATTATGTCTTATTTTCTCATAAATTTTAATATTTAAGTGAGAGATTATTTAGGCTTATGTCTTTATTGGTCATTATAGAATGAAACGTCATTGGTTAGTGTTCTAATTGAATTTTTGCTAAGATGTGATTTGAACCATTAAGCGATGCTTTTAATCGGATCCAGGTCAAATCCAATCAAAACAAATAAATTTAGTATTTTTAGGGGGAGATTGGGCTAGCAAAGATTAGGGTTTATGTGTCTATTTTTGATGATTAGTGTAAGAGGAATAGTTGAGGTGATCTGAGAGGTGAATTGAGGTGATTTGGGAGTTGAGGTGATTTGGGAGGTGAGCTGAAGTAATTTGAGAGGTGAACTGATGTGTCTTGGGAGGTGAATTGAGGTGTTTTAAGTTTAAAATAATATGGAGAGTTCTATGGGGTTAATTCAGGGAGAAGATATGGGGAGCTCAAGCGAGCTCCGTGCATAGCTTTGGTGATCTTGAGGATGGCTTCAGAAAACTCATAAAGGAAATGCAATTTTGGGCAACAAAACCATTATAATAAGGAGAAAATAAGCTTAAACATAAAGAACGCATAAGATTTTACGTGTTTCGGTCCTTTGACTTACATCCACAGGAATAGTTCATCTTCACTCCACTATATAAATGAAATATCACATAATTTGCTTTACAATGTCAACAAAATCTTATTAAATGTTGTTTATAGTGGATAATAACATGAGAAATATATAGTCTTATGGATATTTGAGAGTTTTCTAAGAGAATAATAATGGAAGAGCTTATTTGAGGGATGAGGTAGTTAAGATCTTCCATAGAGGTGTAGAAATAAAGAAAGAAACCCTAGAAATGGAGGAAAAAGAAGATGAAGAAGTCTCTTAAGAAATCAAATCTAGAAATGAAGGCCTAGACTTGGATAGAGCAAAGGAGAGAGTTATCCTCCTCTCAAGTAAGATTTTGAACAATAAAATAATGGTCTCAAGGTTAAATGAGCTTTGAAGGTTTAACAATGGCGTTTTTGCTTTAGGAAGAAGAAGATGAGGCTCTTTTTTTTTTAGTGAGGAAGAAATTTTTATTTTTGAAGGAAATCTTGAGATTTATTAGTGTGTGCTTGAAAGTATTTTGGTAATATTGGACATGTGGCGATTGTTGATTGGTTGCCTTTCTTTAGGTAAGGCATTTTGGAGATTATATTTGTGGTCCCAAGATTGGTGATATGTCTATGCAAAGGAGGCAACAAAACCATCATTCCCCCTTTGCTCCTTGCCTCTTACACTTGACATTTTCTCTAGCTAGTGGTCCTGTTGATTTTTA
Organism: Citrus australasica; assembly: GCA_029618585.1. NCBI lineage: Eukaryota > Viridiplantae > Streptophyta > Magnoliopsida > Sapindales > Rutaceae > Citrus > Citrus australasica. The sequence goes on along the minus strand of JARCIV010000002.1, from coordinate 6,477,659 downwards.
GACCACTGCAGGAATATTTTCTTTTAGGAAAAAGCTATTTACCTCGAACGTGACCTCGAATTTGCACCCCGAATTTGCCAAAACGCTGCGTAGCACGTGTGTTTCATTTACTTTTTCCTTTTAATTGCCAACACGTGTGTTTGGTTTACTTTTTCCATTTAATTGCCTCCAGTTGTGCAGCGCGTGTTTCATTTGCTTTTTCCTTCTATATTGTTTCCGTTTAAATCAACAAAATTATTTTCGTTTAATTGATTTTTCCCTCCATTTAATTGCTTTTCCTTCTATATTGTTTCCGCCTAGTAATATAATCAAAGATCATGATTAGTCTTCAGTCTTGTTTCCGCCTTCTTCTTCATTGATTGGGTTTTCCAGTTATTTGTAACAATTCTTTGTTTTTTTTTTCATTAGCCATATTCTTTGATAGATTTGTACAGATTGGTTAGGGATTGGTGATGGGGTTTGGGGATTCTTTGTTCATTATTATTCCTTGCATTTTTTACTCTGTGTACCTGTGCATGGACCAATTTTGATGGATTGATTTCATTGTATTTGTATGTATGAGTTACATACATGATTAAGGAGAAGAATAATAGACTGCAGTTGTTCAATTCGGGGCGGTGTGAGGGTTAGAAAGACTGTTTTGAATTCGGGCCGGTGTGTAAGAGATTTCAGTTCGTCAAAAGAATTCAATTCGGGGCGGTGTGTAATAGAGAAAATGAAAGGAGATTTCAGCTCGTGAAAAGAAAAAAAAAGAAAAGAAATTTGTGTGGTTCGTCAAAACAGCAAGAAAAGGAAAGGAGAAACGTGTGTATGTAACAGAGAAAAGCAAGAAAATGGAAAATGTTTAACGCACCGTTTTCAGTTTAATCAAAACGATGTGTTTTACATTCGGGGCGCAAATTCGGGGTAAATAGCATCGTTGTTTCTTTTATTGGTCGCTTGTATTGAGTAAAAGTAAGATATTTTTTTATTTCTCCTATGTGGCATGCTCATTTCATGTGTCGCCTCAATTACAAGAAATGTGGGTTCCATTTTTGTCCCTACATTTCATACTTTTTGGACAAAACAACCCTCCCCTAGAGGAGTTTATCTCTCGACTTGTCTAAGCTATTCTGCCACACTCGGTCAAGCAATCCTGGCTTCAAGTTTGACTCTTTTGCCACTTGTCATCATACCATTAATCCATATTTGCACCTATAATTTTTCCCCCAAATAGTCAATATAAAATAAAATAGTACTTCTATAATAATATTTATTAGATTTATATACTCTACTTTCAAACTTAGCGATTGTAAAAATAAAGTTTGTCAAACAAAAAAATTATTTTTTTAATTATATCTAACCAGTAAAAATTAAATTATTTGATCAACTATTACAATCCTAAATTCGCCCTAAGTCAAGTTGAAGAGCAAGAGCCATATATCAAATTTGTTTTCTCATTTTGTGCTTTATGAGATTGCATGCCTCAAAATCCATGTATTATTGGATTAAGATATTGAATATAAGGATGTCAAGGTTGCCCAAGAATTTTAATGCACATTACTCTTGACTCTCTATGATAAACAATCTAAAAATACTATAAAAGACTTAAAATAATATTGTAGAAATATTGTAAGAAACCTAAAATAATATTATATTTTCTTGATTTGAGCTCTCTTGTATTTTTAAAAATTTTGTACCATCAGTAAGTTATTATTAATGTGTGATTAGAATTTAACTTTTAAGAATACTATTAGAGTATCTCCAAAAGGTTCTGTTAATTTTACTCTTCTAATATCTATTTGCTTACTTATGTGATAAAAAAGAAAGTGAAAAAATAAGTTATTCTCCAAAAGGCTATTCAAATAGAAATGAATTAATATTATTTTAATCAAATAAATATTTTTTCAAAGGAAAAATAAATGATAATTAAAGCACTTATCTCTCTCTTCAATAAAAAGTAATAAAATATAAATTGAAGAGGAGAAAACAACTCTACAAAATTAAAGAGAGAGAATCATTTTTTATTTGAAAAATCTTAATTGAAGTGTCTTTTGAAGTTTTAAATACTGATGTGGCTATTCAAATAAGTAATAAAATCTTATTTAAAGAGCTTTTGGAGATGTTCTTAATAATCCCAATATTTGAATACCAACTAATGTGATATCATCTATTGGATGATAGAATAACAATTTATAAAATATAAAAATTACTGACAAATAAATTAGTGACAATTTAAATTGAGACTCAAATGTTGGTAACTCAGTATTACCTTATTCCAATGAGGATGTGATATTTTACATAGCTGTGCACAAATGGACCCAATTTCCCCTCTTCTTGTAAATCACAACTAAGAAACAATCTCACCGGCCAGCTTCGAGAGCTTTATCTCTAACATGTCTAGTTGCACAAGGGAATAGAGATTCTGTCATTTAGTGGTAACATGCATAGTGGTTCATTGCCTGATTTTACTCTGCTTTCTTCTGAGGGATTTGGACCTTTCTGAGAATATCCTGAATGATTCTTTCCCAAAACATTTTGGACAGATTTCAAATATTACCAAGTTAAATTTACGTGACAACCAACACAGCGGTTTCTCACCTGATTTTAATGTGCTTTTTCAATGAAGGATCTTTTTGTTGGCAACAATCGGTTAAATGGAACTTTAACCAAAGCATCGGACAGCTCTCCAAGCTTCAGTTTCTGGACGTCTCTTATAATTCTTCTGTAGCTGGCCGGTGGCATCATAACGAATCTCTCAATATTAGCACACATGGACATGTCTTTCGACTTACGAACTTTCAACTTCAGCTCTGGTTGGATTCCTCCATTTCAACTAAACACCATTATACTCGGGAGCTGCAAAATGGGTCCAGGTTTCCCAAAGTGAGCAATTTTTCTATGGTTGATATCTCTAATGCAGAAATTTCAGATACTGTTCCTCATTGGCTTTGGGATCGGTCTCCTATGTTGGCATTATTTGAATGTCTCAGTCCAATACCAGAAATGCCTCATGATATGTCTTAATTAGTTCTTTCCAGCAATATGTTTTTAGGGTCGATTTCTATTTCCAGCAATATGTCTCACAGAGTTTGACAATTATTGATCTGGGAATTAATAAATTTTCTGGACAATACCCTCGTGAATAGGTGATACCCTGCCCGGTTTAATTTTTCTTAGTTTGTGATCCAATCATTTTGATAGAAGTGTGCCTATTCAACTTTGCATTATGGTAGATGTTCAACTTTCGGACTTCTCTCAGAAAAAAACATCCCAGGGGCTGTGCCCAATTGTTCCAACAAGTCCAATGCAATCATCACGTATTATTTCGTTTTGCTATAATTAGTGAGTTTAGCGCCGGTACGGCATATTATCAAGACCGTGCATTGTTGGTTCGGAAATGAATTGAATCTCAGTACGAAAGAACCTTGGGACTTGTAAAGACCGTTTATTTAGGAATATTTAGGTGAGTTTAGTAAGCCTACCTTGTTTTTTTTAAAAAAAATTTTATCCTTTGTTGTTTGGGTGAGTTTAGTAAGCCCACTTTCTTTTTATTTTATACTTTTATTTTAATCATAATGAAATAAATAGGGAAGAGGCCGATTCCTTCAACACAAAGTGGAAATGGCATGCACTTATGGCGGGGTGGTTAGCCAACTTGACCCTCTCTTTCTCTCTCTCTCAAGGGATGCAAAAAAATTGGGAGGACTCCTCCATGATGAAGATTAGTCATTCTTGGAATGAGGGGGAACTAAAAAAGAAAAAGGAAAAAACCTTTTCCTAATCCATATTATGATCACGGGCACAAAAGTAGGGGTGGGCACAGTTCGGTTCGGTTCGAAATTAAGTAGAACCGATTTAAATCGGTTATTTTATAAAAAGAACCGAATAAGAACCGAACTCAATAAGAACCGAACTCAAACGGTTCTTTTCGGATCGGTTTTGAGTTCGGTTCGGTTCGGTTCGGTTCGGTTTTTTCGGTTCTGTGTCTATTGGGCCTATTTTGAATTTTTAAATTTTTAGCCCATTGGGCCTCATGAATGTAATAATTTTTTTCAACAATTAATTTATCCTAATTTTATTACAAATATTAACAATAAATACAAAGTATTCAAAATATATTTTATCACTAATATCTTACTAACTATTAATAAGATACTCCCAAAATATAAAATATAAAAATTTCAAAATACATAACCAAACTCCAATACTCCATCTATATAAACATAATCATAATGTTATAAAGAGAAATAACACATGTTTGATTTGAATAAAATTATTAACACATGTTTGATTTGAATAAAATAAAAAAATAATTCGGTTTTTCGGCTCAGCTAAGTGAACCGAATACCGAACCGACATTTCGGTTTTTTTTACAAATGGTATTTTCGTTTTTTTTTTAAAAATAAAAACCGAACCGAATTAGAAAAAACCATCGGTTCGGTTCGGTTTTTTTAAGACTACGGTTTTTTGCCCACCCCTACACAAAAGGGGAAAAATTTCATCCTGTAAAAATTTCTAAGGGAATTAATAAAGAGGGAGGTTCAACTCTCCTTCTCAATTTTTTTTTCTATTACATTTTCCTGAGATTATTTCTTCATAAGAAACCAGAAGTCATTTATTTTATTTTTTTTGTAAACTCATAAACTAATTTGAGCATTAGAGGGTTAACATCAGAAAAAACTTTCTGCGTCTCTCACCATTCTCTGCAATTTCAAACATTTGCTAGTTATCCATTAGTGGTTGTCCTTGATGATTGGTAAGTCGCTTCCCCTACAAACAAATTTAATGTTGACACAAAAATCTAGTATTTAACCACTAACCAACTTAACCAAATTTCAGCATCAACATTTGGCACCTCTTTATGAATGGTGCAAGAAGCCAACTCATTGTTTCTATCAATCTTTTGTTGGGGAAAAATCAGGTTTTTAAATTTTTATAAAACCTATTAAGGACCGCTCTCATATAATATATAAGAATACGTAATTTAGAAATCGTATCTTGAAAATCCGAGTTGGTTTTTTCCGCTGAAGTGATTTAGGCTCCCAGATCACGATCTGCCACCACCACTCCTGTTAGATCACGATCCGTCACCACCACGCTTGTTGGATCACGAACTGTCACCAATGATCTTCCAGGTTATGACTCAGGTTCAATCTGCACTTGACGTGTGGGCGCATTTATCACTACGAAAGCAACTAGCACGAGAAAAATTTTCTCTCAACAATAGAGAGAAAAATCTTATTCTCTGATTTGTATAAAGTGGCTTCTCCTTTTTTTCCTTTAGAGAAAATAAGCTTTATATATCCCCCTTTAGTGAAAACCCTAGGCTCCAAATAATGGCCCAAATAAAACTCACGTTACTTTTCATTTAATAGGGGACCCACCATGTAAAATAACAAAAGACCCCTTACACATAAGCCAATTAAATGAAGCCTCCCACTAAATTATATAATTAGGCTTTTGACCCAAATAACTAGTTATCTTGCTTATTAGTCCAGTAGTGGTGCAGTCAATTAAATGAGCTAACCCATGGATAATTTGGGAACATACAATAGTGGCTACAATAATTAGGCCTGTAATTAAATTAGCCCAATTATTTAATTCCAAATCTACTCCACTAAAAGATTGGAACTGACTTCCATAATTGTATGCTCGAATAATAATTCGTCCCAAACCACATTGATTTCTTTACTGCACAATCCTTTGTACCACATCGTTAATTAAATTGATATCTCAACTGTCCAATCAATTTAATAACATCTTATTCCTTGATCCTTACTGGTTTTCTCTAATGATCATTTTCAACATACTAAATATGTTGACACACTCTGGCCAGAGAATTCTATGATCAAGTGCCGAAAACCTATCAAGAGATGTGTTGTACAAATTCTATATTGTTAATCCATAACTCCAATACTCATAATTGCTCCCACCAAGATACCGGATAATCTTGACCACAAATATGTGTCGTGCCCATTGGTAACTCAAATGGAATAACAATCACAATCATGAAATCATAATTAACTCAAGATTAAGATTACAGTAAAATCAACGCCTATGAGATTTAATAAGTCTAACAGTTATTACAAAGTTAATTAAATCTCATATGTGATCCAGTTCAATGTAGTCGTACTACATCAATAAATTCATACACGATTAAGACAAACCATTCAATGAATTTATTACAGTTTATACCTAAATAAAGTGCCCAACTTTATTTATCAACTGCGAACTAAATTTATTTAATCATAAGATAACTTGTATTTATGTCTTCTGTGAATCCACATGGTGATCACATAAATATATATAATATGATTAAATGGACTTTGACACAAATATAAATGCAATTAAGATATTTGAATAAAATACCTCATTAATTTTATTAATCAGAAAAAATGTTTATTACAATTAAATAAACACATATGCTTTTAAAGAGCATATTTTCCCAACATCTTTCATCTGGCCAAAGCAATTAAAGACGAAATATTGCCATGTATCAACGCATAAACTCGCTCAAACAAAGAAGCCAGTCAAGACCAGATGGAATGCCGCCCGTGAAGGTTTTGACTTATTTATCTCTCTAGTCTTTTAAGTAAATTTTCATTAAAACTTAAGTTGCTACTGCCATGATGATTAGTTCATTGAAAGTGAGATGCTTGGAAATTCTTCAGTAACATGCATGATGTCCTTAAGAAAGAATTGAATGTTATCTTTTGGAATTCGTTGAAAATATTTTCTTATGAAATCAGCTTGCCAGAATGGGCTTCATTTATAATTGTTTGAGTAAGATAGCATTCTATTGCAGTTACAAATGAATTTATTTTATATTTGCCCACAACATGCTTCGCATAATGTCTTAAACAAGTAACAGTAAGCTTTGTTTTGGCTACTTAGATTTGTAATGCTGTTACCATCATTTTTTTTTTGGTGACATATTTACATTTTTTGATTGTTTATTCTCGTTTCATTGGACTCTAGACATAAAGTCTGTTCAAAAGAATAATTGATTTGCGGCATAATCAATGTTCAAGTTCTTAAATACAGGTTACTCATATATTTAAACCTATTTGGGGATAAGAATAAAAAATCCATAGATCTTTGGTTTCTTCAAGATATTTTCTGCTGGTCTTACACCTTATAACTCAACCATGTAGCTCGTTTTTGTGTAAAGAATATGCAAGGAAAGCATTCAGAAAAATTCTAGTATGAAATTCAAATCACTACAGAATTCTTAAAATTCAGATTAGGTGCACTTCTTCTTTAACCTCAATTTTATATTTACCCTTTATATATGTTTATTGACTTATGATATCTACTAGATTGGGTTTTGACTCGTCATCGTTAGCCATTTTCTAGTACAAAATTATATGTCATAGCATATATAATTTAGCTCTATATTATCACAGCACCATATTCCTTTGATATAATGATATGATTTTATTTAATGGTTTAAACTACCATCTCTTTTCTGATTTCATATTCTAAAATGCTATGCTTTATTTTATGGTTAGATTTCGATATTCATAGCAACAATAAATGATACTATGGATCTTTAGCAGAGGACCTTTATCATACTGATAAATCAATATATTATTGATAATAATGGAGTACAAGCAATATGCTTATCCATCAAATGGCCCAAGGATATATATAAATGGCTAACACACCAGATATAAATGTTGAGCTATTTTTTGGACAATTTATAAGTTACATGTAAAAAAATAAAATTTTGATGGTCAATTACAGCTAGTTAGTTTGCAGGACAAATCCATATTTAAGATTTAAAGCAAAAACCTCAAATGAGAGTATACTGAAAGCACAAATTTGCAGGAATCAGAATAGGTCAAAAATTATATTTTTAATTTACATATATGTAATTTTCCATGAAAATTTAAAATATTTTTCTAATTCCTACCACGCAAAATGAGGATAACTTATTAAATGATTGAGCTCTTATAAGGGCTAATGATATAACTTAATCAACTTGATTATTTAAAACTTGCCCAATGTGAGAACAGTTTATGAAAGGAGAGCTAGGGTAACATTGAGATGCCAAGTAAAATTTTCAAATGAAATTTATTAATATTTTAGAAGACACGGGAAAAAGCAAAGAAGTCAGTAAAAAAGTTAAAAGTCTTAAAACCTGCTCCAGGGAAGAGTTTATGAAAGGAGAGCTAGGGTAACATTGAGATGCCAAGTAAAATTTTCAAATGAAATTTATTAATATTTTAGAAGACACGGGAAAAAGCAAAGAAGTCAGTAAAAAAGTTAAAAGTCTTAAAACCTGTTCCAGGGAAGACTTAAAACCTAAAATTGATAAGAGTTGTTTAAGATTGCTTAAGTCAATAAGAGATTAAAAGCCTTAGGCCATGTTTGGATGTTAGGAATACGTATGAGACTAGACTAATTTTGTAATTAAATATTTATCCCATGTTTGATGAGCTTAGTTGGGTTGGATTAAAGGGGACTAAATTTGAATTTAATGCTAAAATCATGGGATTAATAATTCTAATTTACACATGGGTTTAGTTAGGATAAAAAAGTTGTCCATTTTTGAGATTTTTATTTATACCTAGTATTAATTAATTAATTAATTATTGTGATTTACTTAAAACTTAATTTTATGTATTATCTATGTTCTAATTTAATTGATACTTTTACTTTTGCTAACTTTTGAGATTAAATTTTCATTACTTGTATATTTAATAATTTGTTGATAAAATTAAATGTTTAATTATTTATTGCATTAATTTAATAATCACTAATATAATATTGAAAATAATAATCAAAATTAATAATACCGTTAATTAATTGATTTTATATAATATTTTTAAGTATTTGATAAAAAATAATTAAACATTTAATTTGTTTTATCTATTTTTATTTGTTTGTTATATTATGACTACCCAATAATTATTTACAATATATTTAATTTTCCTAGTAATTTTTTATATAAATTTTTTAAGTATTTGATAAAAATTAATTAAATATTTATTTTTTTTTATTTTTATTTGTTTATTATATTATGACTACTCAATAATTATTTACAATATATTTAATTTTCCTAGTAATCACTTTTTAAATTTATTTTAATTATGATTATAAAATTTCATAAATAATTGATATTTATATTAAAATATCAACTTAAATGCTATTTAATATTATTTAAATATAATTTAACATAGTCTCATCTAGTATTGTACCAAACATAAGACTATATAATATAATCCAACTTAATCCAATCCAATATAATTAAGTCCAATCCAATCATGTGTGCCAAACGTAACCTTAAAGCCTATTCGAGATAAGGTATAAAATCTTAAACTGACAAGAGTTGCTTAAATTTGCTTAAGTTAGTAAAAGATTAAAAGTTTTAAAACTTGCTCCAGGCAAGACATAAAAATCTTAAATTAACAAAAGTTGCTTAAAATTGCTCAAGTTAGCAAAAGGTTATAAGCTTAAAACCTCTGGAAGGTAAGGTATAAACTTGAAACTTGCTCAAATTTCTCGCCCATAATGAGGTTAATTTCAACAACCCTCAACCAACTCATGAAAGTCACCTCGATATTTCTTTAAACTTTATAGTTTCCAGTATTAATTCGTTCACTCTTAAAACTAGAAATTATGGGAGTGGTCTTTGGGTGAGCTTAGTAAGCCCACTTTCTTTTTATTTAGTCCTTTGCTGTTTGGGTGAGTTTAGTAAGCCCACTTTCTTTTTGTTTTATCCTTTTATTTTAATAATAATAAAATAAATTGGAAAGAGGCAAAAGAACTGGAAGGGGTCAGCCTAGCCCGATTTGTTTGGTACAAAGTGGAGAAGACATGCACTCATGGCGGGGTGGTCAACCGACCTAGCTCTCTATCTCTGTCTTACGGATGGAAAAAAAGAGGACTTTTCCATGATGAAGATCAATCTTTTTTTGGATAAAAAGAAAAAAGAAAAACCCTTCCAATAATTCCATCTTTTGATCACAAACACACTGGGGGCAAAATTTCATCATTTGTAAAAATTCCTAGGGGAATTAATAAAGACGGAGGTTCAACTCTATTACATCTTTTTGAGATTATTTCTTCATAAAAAAACCAAAAGTTATTTATATTATTTTTCTTATAAATTGTTGTAAACTCATAAATTTATTTGAGCAACAGAGGGTTAATGCTGGAAAAACTTCCGTGCCTCTAATTGTTCTCTGCGATTTCAAGTGTTCACGAGTTATCCGCTAGTGGTCGCAGGACATCCTTGATGATTGGTAAGCTGTTTTCCCAACAAATATATTTAATGTCGACTCAAAAGTCCGATATTTAACTGCTAACCGACTCAATCGGATTTCAACGTCAATAAGGAAGATCTTACTCTCCTTGAACTTATTCGGAAACGGTTTAATTAGACTAATCCCTCCAAGGTTTTATCAATTAACTTTGTTGAACTCACTTGACTTGTCATAGAACATACATACAAGTGAAATTTCTAAAAAGTTTTTCTTAGTTGCACCTCCTTGGGGTTTTGAACTTAGTCCAGTAACAACTTGTCTGGAAAAGTTCCCTTTGTCATTCAACTACAGAGTTTCGATGCCTCAGAATTTATGAGAAATCTGAGGCTTTGCAGTTCACCTCTTTCAAACAAATGTCCAAAGAAGGCACATTTAAAGATCCAGGCATTCTTGCACTTGATAATAGTGAAGATGGATTCATAACTCAAGGCTTTTACATCAGTGTAGTACTTGGATTTGTCATAGCCTTCAGGGGAGTTTATGGTATCTTACTATTGAAGAGGTCATAAAGATTCACATATTTTCGGTATTTAAACAATATGAAAGATAAGCTCTACGTCTTCATAGCGGTAAATATGACCAAGTTGAATCGGCAACGCAGAAGCTAATGGTAAGATAAACTCTTTTAATTTTTCAATTTGCTGTCATGTTAGGAAATTGATGGGTGAAGGAGGGCCACAACTAAAATGAAATTAGAAGAAAAATAAAGAACAAGCACAAAGAGGGCACTAAGAAATTACGTGGTTCGACTTTTAGCTTACTTCTACGGGCGAAGATAGAAAAAAAATATTTTACTAGTGAAAAAGAATTACAAGTATTGTGGTATTTTAGCTCACTACCCAAAATTTCAATACACCCAAACTCTCAAATCACTAATCACTCAAGAGTTTGTTAAAACTCTTAAAATACTCTCACTTTCCCTGTAAAGAAGAAGAAATAAAACTGAAAAATTGGATGCACTAAGCTGATGAGGAACTCTCATTTTTATAGCCAAAATTAGCTATTAAAATAATAATTTTTTTCCTTGGGCGGCACCCTTTCTTCTTCTTCTTCTATCTTCTTCTTTCTTCTTTTTCTTCATTCTAAATTTACTATTGCCAAATTCTGAAATTCTAGTTATGCAACCCAAGAGGGGGGGTGAATTGAGATTCTAAAAATTATTCAATTCTAAAACAAAATATCATGTAAATCTAAAACGAATTTAAAACAATAACAATTAAATCAATCACAATATAAAAAGATAAGGGAAGAGAGATTCAAACACGAAGATTTTTACGTGGTTCGGCTAACCTCGCCTACGTTCACGCCTCCAAGCTTTCCGGGCTTGATGATTTCACTAAGCAAGCCTCCAAGGCTTCAAATGCTTACACTTGACTTCCAAGGTGTCAATAAACCTTTACAACAAGAGATTATCCCCAATCTCTTAACCCAAGTGTATCCCAACACTTACAATCACTCAAAGTAAAAGATTACAAATTATTTTTCTCTCACACAATATTTAAGATTACAAATCAATGCCCAATGTGTGAATAGATAAAACAAGAATGTGTTTAAAGCTCTATGAAGATTGTATTCTCGAATATAAGCTCAATGGTTGTGTTGTGATCAATCTTGTTTGAATTTGAATGAGCTTATTTATAGTTAGAGCTGAAAAACTAGCCGTTACAAACTGTCTGTCCGAAAACGGTTCGCCGTTAACCATTAACGGTTAACCGTTTAGGCTGGTCAAAAGTTACCGTTGGGCTAAATTTTAAATAAACAGTTTGCCGTTTAGGCTTACCCTTTCGCCGTTAAATTCCAGAGACCAGCAAAACAAATTTAGTTTAACCGTTCTTACTAAATGGTTCAAGGTTAGCAATCTGGAAATAATCGGTTAACCGTTTTCAGTAAACGGTTCACCGTTATTTTTCAGAATCATCATTTTAACAATACTTTGTAGAACATGCTTTCTGAAAATTATCGGTTAGCCATTTTAAATAAACGGTTAGCCGTGTGCTACAGTGAAATTATTTTTCAAATTTACAGTTTGACCCTAAGACTTTATAAAACTGTATTATGACCCAAAACGTTATGAAAGTGTGCAAATAGGTCCAATTTCAGAATTTCTAAATAATACTTTGTTAATCTCAAAACTTTCTGAAATTATGATATAGCCCAAAATGCTTTGACACTTTTCAAATAAGTCATTCTCCAAAATTTCAAGCAATACTTGTTGATTTCAAAGTTTTCAAAACTCTTTTAATTAAATCATAACTTGAAAAACAACCAATTTTATAAAATCACTTTTTCATTAAATATAAAACCTTTATAATGTAAAAGTAATGATTTATTTAAAATGTATAAAAAATTATTTGAGCTTAAAAGATTAATCATTCTTAATCTTGTTTGTTATCATCAAAATCAACATTATGAAAACATATATGTTAACAAATTCTTCTTTTTTTCTTCAACAATTTTGGCATTCAAAATGGGCTGCATCTAGAATGGTTGGCTTCTAGATTTGCAATATCCATTTTTGACATTCTCCCACTTGGAGATTTGATTGAGAATCGATCAATCTCCACACCATTATTTCTGCTTCGCCATTATTATACTGCTTATGTCTTTGCTAGGCCACAAGAGGACCTACTCCATACAAACTTGTCAGTATTAATTGACTTGATCATAACATCTGCTAGGTTATATTTGGTATGGATTTTCTGCAAATCCACATTTCCATCTTCCACTACTTCTCGAACGAAGTGGTACTGAACTCCTATGTGCTTTGTCCTAGAATAAAAGGTTGGTTCCTTACAATGTGCAAGGCACTTTGACTGTCACAAAACACATAAATTTTTTATTGTTTGTGTCCGAGCTCCTCTAATAACCTTTGTATCCAAATAACTTCCTTGCAAGCTTGTGTAACCTTCTGTTGTAGATAAAGTCACAACAGTTTGCAGTTTCGAAACCCAACTTACAACTCCTCCCACAAATGTAAATACATAGCCAGTAGTAGATTTCCTTTTATTAAGGTCTCTTGGAAAATCTGAATCCACATAGCCCCTGATAGTAAATTCTGATTCTCCATAATATAATGCAACATCGGAGGTTCCTCTAATGTATATTAGAATCCTCTTCACAACTTTTCAATGCTCTCCACCAGGATTCGTCATGTATCGACTGACTACTCTCTTTGCTTGTGCAATGTTTGGTCTTGTACAAATCATAGCGAATATCAAACTTTCCACTGCTGATGCATACGTTACTCAAGACATCTCATTCCTCTCTGCTTCATTGGTAGGACACATACTTGAGGATAACTTAAAATTAACAGGAAATGAGGTAGAAATTGGCTTACAATCGTGCATATTGAAGCACCGCAAGACTTTTTTCAAGTAGTTCTTTTGAGAAAGCCAAATCCTCTTATTATTTCTGTCTCGATGAATTTACATCCCTAGAATCTTATTTGCTGGTCCCACGTCCTTCATTTCAAACTCCCTATCCAACTGTACCTTTAATTTTTGGACTCAATCATTGTTGGAGTCTGCAACCAACATGTCATCCACATACAACAGCACAATGATAATCATTATTTTCAAACCTCTTATAATATGCACAATGGTCTAAACTGAGTCTGGTGTATCAAAAGCTCATGATGAAGGAATCAAATCTCTTATACCCATACCTCAGCGCCTGTTTGAGACCGTATAAAGATTTGTTCAACCTACAAACCAAGTTCTCATTTTTCTTTCAGCGAAACCTTCTGGTTGGAGCATATAAATTTATTCTTTAAATTCTTTATAAAGAAATGCAGTTTTCATATCTAACTACTCTAGATGTAGGTCAAATATAGCACACATTGCCTGGATTATTTTGACTGTTGTAAGTCGAACCACTGGAGAAAATATCTCGTTAAAGTCAAAACTTTCTTTCTGAGCATATCTTTTCACCACCAATCTTGCACGATACCACTCCACTTAGTCATTGCCATCACGTTTGATCTTGTAGACCCATTTGTTTCCAATGGCTTTTCTTCCGTGTGGTAGTGGTACAAGTTCCCATGTCTTATTCTTATGTAGAGCTTCAATTTATTCCTGCATTGCTATCTTCCATAAAGCAACATCTAAGCTATTTAAAGATTCATGAAAAGTTGATGGCTCTCCATCCTCTGTTATAAGACAGTATGCAACGTTGATCTCTGTGACATACTCCGAGTGCCACGCTGGCAGTTGTCTTTTACGAGTTGACTGATGGACTTCTGGAGCCTCGTACTCGACTGGTTCTTGTTCCTCGTGCTCTAATGCTGCTTCAGAAGAATCTAAATCTTATTTTTCCAGATTAGTTTTCAAATATACTGGTACAATCTCTGACTTTTCTTTTACAGTGCTATCATCCTCATATCTCCTTTGTTGTTGATATTCTACAAAGATATATCTCTGCTGATAATAATCTTGTGGGCAGTGGGATCCCACAGACAATACCCCTTTACTCTATCAGTATACCCCAAGAAGATACACCTCTTAGATTTTGGATCTAACTTTGTTCTTTCTTGGGCATTCTACATCACGTATATAGGACATCCAAATGCATGTAGGTAAGAGTAATCAATTGGCTATCCAGTTCATATCTCTATTGCTGTCTTCAGCCTAATTACTGTGGATGGCGACCGATTTACTATGTAATATGTAGTTTAGGCTGCTTTTGCCCAGAATGAATTGGGTAGACCAGCAGTTCTCAATATAGCTCTTATACAGTTTGTAAGAGTCCTGTTCATTCGCTCTGCTACTCTATTTTGTTGAGGAGTATATGCCACAGTGAATTGACTCTGAATACCTTTTTGTTTATAGAAAGTAAGAAAGTCGCCGTCTGTATACTCTTCATCGTTATCTGTCCTCAAGCACTTGATCATTTTGCCGAATTCAAGTTCTACCCGCACTTTGTATTCTTTAAACACTAGAAATACATCTGACTTTTTCTTAATTGGATACACCCAACATATCATGGAACAATCATCAATGAAAGTCACCGTGTACTTTGCACCTCTCATAGATATGTCTGGTGATTCTCAAACATCAGAATGAACCAAATCTAGAATGCATTTACTTCTAGTAATAGATCTACTGAACTTTAATTTATACTGCTTACTTGTAACACAATACTCGCAAAATGGTAAGCTTACTTGTAACACAAGCTTATCAAAACTCTTTGTCTGTATACTCTCTACCGTTATCTGTTCTCAAGCACTTGATTATTTTTCCGGATTCAAGTTCTACCCGCGCTTTGTATTCTTTAAACACTAGAAATATATATGACTTTTTCTTAATTGGATACACCCAATATGTCATAGAATAATCATCAATGAAAGTCACCATGTACTTTGCACCTCCTATTAATATGTCTAGTGATTCCCAAACATTAGAATGAACCAAATCTAGAATGCATTTACTTCTAGTAATAGATCTACTGAACTTTAATCTATACTGCTTATTTGTAACACAATGCTCGCAAAATGGTAAGCTTACCGATTTGAGCCCTGGAAGTAATTTTCGCTCAGACAGAATCTTCAAACCTTGTTTCGACATGTGGCCGAGTTTGAGATGCGACATCATCGTTGACTCTTCTCCCTTTGATGCAACACACGCATCAGCCTCCTGTAGTGTTTATCCTTTAAGTATAAATAAATTAGCACTGATCTTTTCTACTTTCATCAATACAAGCGCACCTTTAACAATCTTAATAATTCTATTCTTCACATGAGTTTTGCATTTATAACTATCTATTTGTCCCAGAGACAATAAATTATTCTTCAGGCCTTTCACATGCCGTACTTCCTCAATTGTGCGAATTGTACCATCAAACATTTTGATTTTGATAGTACCAATGCCAACAATTTCCAAGGCATGATCATCACCCATATATGCAGATCCTCCTGAGATAGATTTATATATGTGGAACCATTCTCTTCAAGAGGTCATGTGCTAGGTAGCTCCGGAATCTATAAGCCAGACGTCAGATAACCATTTTCTGCCTTCTGAAACAGTTGTTGCTTCGTTGTAGATAATTTCACCATAATCCAAGGTACTTGCTACACAGCTCTGAGCATTTGATGAATCAGGTTCTTTACCCTCTTTTCTCTTGTGGTTACTCCAACACTCTTTCTTGACGTGTCTTTTCTTGCTACAATTGTAGCATTTAACATTCTTTTTACTTCTTGATTTTGACCTACCATGATTGAGACTCCCACTGGGGCCACGTTCCGTTGATCTCACTCCGTCGCCAATAATGTTTCTGCTTGCTGTGAACTTGCTTGTCTATCTTCCTTATTTTTTCGTCTGCTCTCCTTATTTAATATGGAGGCCACAACATCATCGAAGACTAGACTATCTGCTGGATTGTTGTTTGTCAAATTGATGATGAGTTAATCATACGAATCTGGTAGACTTTGAAATAGAAGCTTCACACGTTCATTTTCCTCTATATTATGACCTAACGTTGTGAGTTGTGAGTTGTGAGTTGTGAAAATAGAGTCTTCAAGGTGTTGATATGGTCAGTCACCGTTGTAGATTCCGTCATTCAAAGAGTATAGAGTTTCCTCTTCAAGAAGATTTTGTTGTGTAGTGACTTTGCCTCGTACAATTTTGTGAGAGTATCAAATATTTCCTTTGCTGTCTTTTTCTCTGCCACACTTGATAATACTCCATTCGCAAGTGCCAAGTGTAGATCAGAAATGGCGTTGCCGTCTATCTTGTTCCACTTGCCATCAATTATCTCCATGAGCCTTTCTCCAATTGCTGTCAAGCAATTATTTTTCCTCAATACAACTTTCATCTTCATTTTCCACAACGAAAAATTATGTCCATTGAACTTTTCAATTTTTTATTTTGCCGCCATCGCTTTTCATCACGAACTAACTTTGCTAGGATCGGCTTCCACCGTTTCACGTGAACAGTAACCGTATATGTGAATAGTACGTATATGTGAACAATACCATATATATGAATAATACTTTTACGTGAATAGTACCCCCGACTCTAAAAAATACAACCATTAGCTCTGATACCACTGTTAAGAAATTGATGAGTGAAGCAGGGGCACAACTAAAATGAAATTGGAAGAAAAATAAAAAACAAGCACAAAGAGGACATCAAGAAATTACATGGTTTGACTTTTAGCCTACGTCCACGGGTGAAGACAAAAAGAAAATATTTTACTAGTGAAAAGGAATTACAAGTATTGTGGTATTTTAGCTCACTATCTAAAATCTCAATACACCCAAACTCTCAAATTACTAATCACTCAAGAGTTTGTTAAAAATCTTAAAATACTCTCACTTTCTCTGTAAAGAAGAAGAAATAAAACTGAAAAATTGGATGCACTAAGCCAATGGGGAACTTCCCTTTTTATAGCCAAAATTGGCTATTAAAATAATAATTTTTTTCATTGGGCGGCACCCTTTCTTTTTCTTCCATCTTCTTTCTACTTTTTCTTTATTCCAAATTTACTATTGCCAAATTCTTCTTTTTTTCTTCAACAATTTCGACATTCAAAATAGGCTGCATCTAGAATGGTTGACTTCTAGATTTGCAATATCAATTTTTGACATTCTCCCACTTGAAGATTTGATTGAGAATCGATCAATCTCCACACCATCATTTCTGCTTCGTCATTGTTATACTGCTTACGTCTCTGCTAGGCTACAAGAGGATCTACTCCATACAAACTTATCAGTATTAATTGACTTGATCATAATATCTGCTAGGTTCTCTTTGGTATGAATTTTCTGCAAATCTACATTTTCATCTTCCACTACTTCTAGAACAAAGTGGTACAAAACTCCTATATGCTTTGTCCTAGAATGAAAGGCTGGATGTGTGTTGTTTTTAACTTATTGTACACAGTGGCATTTGCAACGCATCCTATGTATCATCTGTCTTCAAATTATGGACACCGCTGGTAGCTTCGTAAAGAATATGCCTGTGTGCCATAAAGCATCCGGAATTCTCTTCAGTGACAAATTTTGTAATAAAATTTGTTTCGAAAATGCACTGCTTGTAGCATAAGTTAGCCTTGTGAGCCAGAGTAGAACATTGCAATTTCAATTAAGTAGTTTCTATGCAATTTCTTCGATATTGACTTGTAAGTATAATAGTCACACCTGTACTGACACGCAAATATACAATGCTGTGTTTGATCCGTTGATTCTTTTTTAACATTCCTATCATCTCTTGATCGGTTTGGCACTCAAATGGTCTTAATAAATAGATATTTCTCAGCTGGGAAATATCTTCGTATTTTATTCAGTTTAATGAACTTGAGTTCAAGCGTAGTATGTAAATTTAGATATTTTCTTTTATCTGTCAATGTCATCTGTATCAAATTTTCAAAACAGGAAATATTTTTTTTTACCTCCTCAGATGGGCGACTTCCAAGTGTCAAAATTCAAATAATTTGAACGAAACCTAAAACTGATAAGCCTGTTGAAACTTGCATCGTTTTATTTATCAATTTTTTTTTCGTAAAATAGATGAAGGTACCTAAATGCCATTATCTTTATCTATATATATTAGTCCGTCAAAAACCTTTTGGCCCTAAGGCCTGAATAAAGAAGATTATGCAATTTACACTCTTCACAATTTTTATTTTGATGGTCATCATGGTAATCGGTGGTGGCAGATGCAGGTCTCTTCAACTGCTCTTCGTCTTCATTTTGCTTTCGCTGTGCATGAAACCTGCAGTTGGATTAAGCACAGGAGATGAAGATGCTGACATAAAGTGCATAGAAAGGGAAAGGCAAGCTCTTCTAATGTTCAAACAAGGCCTTATTGATGAATATGGTCATCTCTCTTCATGGGGAAACGAAGATGACAAAAAAGATTGCTGCAAATGGAGAGGTGTCAGCTGTAGCAATCAAACTGGGCACGTTACCATGCTCAATCTTCAGTTCAGATCTTACATGCCGTTGAGAGGTAACATCAGTTCTTCCTTGATTGGACTGCAGCACTTGAATTATTTGAACATGAAATACAATGATTTTGGAGGAAAGCAAATCCCAGCATTCATTGGCTCCCTTAAAAATATAAGGCACCTTGATCTCTCCAATGCCGGTTTCACTGGGAGAGTTCCGTATCAACTTGGGAATCTAACAAGCTTGCAGTATCTTGATCTCAGCTTTAACTTTGACATGCTTTCTGAGAAGCTTGAGTGGCTTTCTCAGCTCTCCTTCTTGGAATACGTTCGTCTAAATCAAGTTAATCTTGGAGAAGCAACAGATTGGCTGCAAGTAGTTAGCCAACTTCCTTCTTTAACGGAGTTGCAATTAAGAGGGTGCAATCTTCCATCAGTCATAGCTTCTTCTTCCGTTTCCTTCGGTAATTCTTCCAGATCTCTTGCTCATCTTGATCTCTCTCTAAATGATGTGTCTAATTCAGTGTACTACTGGCTGTCCAACTCTAGTAGCAGTCTTGTTTATCTTGATCTCTCTTCTAACAAGTTACAAGGCCCCATTCCTGATTCTACTTTTCCGAACCCAACTTCTCTGTCATATCTTGATCTTAGTAATAACCAACTAGTCAGTGTTCCAAAATCCTTTAGGAACTTGTGCAGATTGAGGGCTTTATGTCAAGATAGCAACAATCTCACTGATCTCTTACCCAATCTATTTCTCAAACTGTCCAATTGTAGCAGAGACACATTAGAGATTTTGCAATTAAACAGCAACATGCTTCGTGGTTCATTGCCTGATATTACTTTGTTTTCATCTTTGAAAGAATTGCATCTTTATGACAATATGCTTGATGGTTCTTTTCCAATAAGTTTTGGACAACAATCAAATCTTAGCATACTGGAGCTCGATAGCAATCAACTTGGGGGCTCATTACCTGATTTCAGTGTCTTTTTGTCCATGAAAGTACTATATCTTAACAACAACAGGTTCACTGGAACCTTGACCAAGAGTATAGGACAGCTGTCCCAGCTCGAGCTCTTGGATGTTGCTTCAAATTCTTTGAAAGGTATGATCACCGAAGCCCATCTATCAAATCTCTCGAGATTAACATATTTGGACTTATCTCATAATTCACTGATTTTAAACTTCGGCTCTGGTTGGGTTCCTTCCTTTGAGCTCAATATCATTAGATTGGGTGCTTGCAAACAGGGGCCTCAGTTTCCAAAATGGCTCCAAACTCAAAATAAGTTTTCAGAGCTTGATGTCTCTGCTGCTGAAATTTCAGACACTGTCCCCAATTGGTTCTGGGAACTCTCTCCAAATCTTTATTATTTAAATCTCTCACATAACCACTTCACAGGCATGTTACCAGATTTATCACAGAAGTTTACAGCATATCCTCCTGAAATCGATCTCAGTGCAAATATTTTCGAGGGTCCAATGCCACCAATTCCTCTTACTGTAACATCTTTAATTCTCTTCAAAAATATGTTTTCTGGATCACTTTCTTTCTTATGTCAGATTAGTGATGAGCATTTTAGGTATTTAGACCTCTCGGATAACCTATTATCTGGAGAGCTTCCTAATTGTTCAAAGAATTGGCAAAAACTAACAGTTTTGAATTTGGCAAACAATAAGTTTTCTGGCAAAATTTCAGACTCAATGGACTTCAATTGTATGATGCTATCATTGCATTTACGCAACAACAGTTTCATTGGAGAGTTACCTTCATCTATGAAGAGTTGCACACAGTTGACAGTTCTTGATCTAGGACACAACAAAATTTCTGGAATAATACCAGCATGGATTGGTGATAGTCTACCAGATTTGGTTGTTCTCAGTTTGCGATCCAATAACTTCCATGGAAGAGTGCCTGTACAAGTTTGTCATTTGCAAAGGATTCAAGTTTTGGACTTATCTCAAAACAATATCTCAGGAACTGTACCACAATGCCTCAACAATTTAACAGCAATGACAGCAAACAAGAGTTCAAATGCAATGATTAGATATCCTCTTCGTACAGACTATTACAATGACCATGCATTTCTGATGTGGAAAAGAAAAGATTCGGAATATCGAAACACACTTGGACTAGTAAAAAGTATAGATCTTTCGAGCAACAGATTATACGGGGAAATTCCTGAAGAAGTAACGAGCCTTGTGGGATTGATCTCCTTGAACCTATCCAAAAACAGTTTAACCGGACCAATTCCCTCAAAAATTGGTGGGCTGACTCTGTTGAATTCACTTGACTTGTCGAAGAACATGCTTATGCGTGCAATACCTGAAGGCCTTTCTCAGTTGAGTCTTCTTGGTGTCTTGGATCTGTCGAATAACAACTTGACAGGAAAAATACCATCAAGTACTCAACTACAGAGTTTTGATGCCTCCACATATAGTGGAAATCCCGAGCTTTGTGGTCTCCCCCTTCCTAATAAATGTCCAGGAGAAGAACAAGCTCAAGATCCGGCCATTACCGAGCATGCTGACAGCGAGGACGGAATCATAACCACAGGATTTTATGTTAGCATAGTTCTTGGATTCATTGTAGGCTTCTGGGGAGTTTGTGGCACCATACTTCTGAACAGTTCATGGAGATATGAATATTTTCGGATATGAAGAACAAGTCTATTTATTCACAGTAGTGAGTACGTTCAATTCGCTGCAGCAGATTGGAAGATAATTGGTAAGTAACTCTGTCAATGTTTAACTTGTTCTACGTCTAATTGATGTACCCTGTAGCTGCTAATGTGCTCTATCATATTCTTTTTCCTTAGTTGCTGCAATGCCAAAAGATGCCTAGCTATCTTCTGAAGACGAAGGCAGTGGGAAGCTTTGTGTATGAACATAATATAGGATTGTAAGCATAGTGTGTAATTGGTGCAGTGGAATTACAAGGACCCTGAATGCTCTGCAGCCACGGATTTGTATAGAGTTGTTTACACAGAGCAGGGATTTTGCCTAAATAAACTGATAGTAGCATAAGTGGTTCTGTAGTCTGCTTGTAATGCCATTCAATTACTTTAGTATAGTTTTGTGGGTATCTGTCTCTGTACTGGCCATGCAAGCACTAATTTAAGGAAACAAAGGTAGCAAAATGCTTCTGATTTTCACGATACAGCTAAACATGGGTTAACCTTTTAGCAACGGTCCAAAGTTTCCAATTGTTAAAATTTAGATTCATCTGACTTACAAAAATAAGAGAATGACAGTATTTTTTTTTTTTTAAATGGGATTTCTAACTCTCATTAGTCAGCGCACCGATGACATCTGCCTCTGTTGTCTCTTGGATTCGAAGTTTAGCAGTAGAAAGAAAAAAAATGAAATCGATCGAAACAATTACAAAGAGAGATTAGCAGGAGTTCTTATATTTCTTTAAGTGGCATCCAATTGGGAAAAAAGAAAAAGCAACGAAAAGCTATGTAAATTTTAAGGGCTCTTATTCAGCCTTAAGAAAATCAACATTTCAAAAACTTTGATAACAAGAAGGCATGAAAAGATTAAAATTTACTACCTCAGGAAGGCCTTCAGTAATTAAGAACAAGTTACCATAACAAAGAGATACGGAGCGAGACAAAGAGTTACAATTCGGCAGTTAGCTTATTAGTTCATCTCTGTAGTTTAGCTACATTGGGTACCGTGTTAGTGCAGAGCCTTTCCTTTGTATGGTCTAAAAACTGCCAGTAAGCACGTCTCCATGACCTGTTCAACAGTAGAGAGCCGACAAATCCCCAGAATCCTACAATGAAGCCTAGAGCCACACTGACATAAAAACCCGTACTTACGATCCCATCCTCACTGTGCTGCATAGTGATGACCGGGGATTGAGCTGGTTCATCCTCCGGACACTTTACTGGAAGAGGAGAACCAAAAAGTTCAAGATTTCCTGCATATGCAGAGGCATCAAATCCCTGTAGTTTGTTGCTTGAAGGAATTTTTCCTGACAAGTTGTTGTTTGATAAGTCCAATACACCGAGGTAGTTCAGCAGTGACAAGCTTTCAGTTATTTCACCAGTAAGCTGATTGTTCGACAAGTCAAGAGAATCTAGCAAATTTAACTGACCAATTTTTGATGTGACTGGTCCAGTTAAAGCATTTCTTGACAAGTTCAAGGATATTAATCCTCCAAGACTGGTGATTTCCTCAGGAATTTCTCCATGTAACTTGTTGCTTGAAAGATCAATGCTCTTTAAAAGTCCCAGGGTCTTCTTGTACTGTTGATCTGTTCCTTTCCATACTATTACTGCTATGTCATCGTACTTGGATACAAAACCATCCAGGGTGGCACTGCGGTAATAAACATAAATATGTGTAATGGTAGAATTGGAACTCCCTTTTTCAACCATTGCAGTTAGATTGTTGATGCACTTCGGTATGGCTCCTGAAATACTGTTCAAAGAGAAGTCCAGTAATTGGATCTTTGATAGCTGACAAAGGTTTGGAGGTGTGCTTCCATGAAACTGATTCGATCGCAGGCTAAGAATTGCCAAGTTTGGTAGGGTATCTCCTATCCACGCCGGTATTGTCCCAGAAAATTTGTTATCTCCGGCATCAATAATCTTCAGCTCGTTGCACTTCTTCAAGGAAGGAGGAAGTTCTCCAAAAAAGCTATTATTGCGCACATTGAATGATTCCAATGGGCATGCAGAACCCACAAAGTCTGGAATTTTTTCAGAAAAATTATTGTTTGCCAAATTCAGAACAGCTAAAGCTTGCCACCGCAGCAAACAATCAGGGAGCTCTCCTGACAGCAGGTTATCCGAGACATCAAGATAGCTAAAATACTCTCCAGAAATTGAACACAAGGAAGAAATTGGCCCTGAAAACTTATTGTTAGAAAGATTTAATGATGTTACATTGCCAGGAACTGGTGGTACTGGACCTTCAAAATCATTGGAACTGAGATCAATACCGGGATACCCAGCATAATTCAATGATAAATCCGGCACTGTGCCTTCCAAGTGGTTATGAGAGAGATTTAAATAATATAGATTGGGAGAAAGGTCCCAAAACCAACTGGGAACAGCTAGGGATGGCAATGGGGCAGATATGGGTTGGATCTACTCTGCTCCAGATCCAAATCCATAATAAAATTTAAAATCCGTATCTGCTCCAGATCCGTCATGAATCCATATTTTTCGCTCCATATCCAGATCCAAAAAAGAAATAAATATCTATATCTGCTCCAAATCCGAAAAAAAAAATTAAAATCCAAATCTGTTCTAGATCCATCATGAATTATAAAATTAAGTAATAAAAAAGTAATAATTTTTTAGATTGAAAATTGAAGGCTAAAATGTATTGATAACAAATAAATTATATAATTTTTCTCAAAAATATAATAAATATTGTAGCTTATACTTTTACACCAAAACAACAAATAAGAAAGATAATAAAATATCATTCAGAAGTAATTGCAGGAATAAGATCAATCTAATATTATATTATCTCCTTTATCATTCTAATATTCACGATACACCTACCCTCATTCCTACAACATTAGATAATGACATATAAATTAAATATGATTTATATTAAGTCCTTTATTATTTTTATTATGACCATATTTGACTAAATATGTGAATAACTATATTCCTTAAAAATTATTTGGCCAATATAATAAAATAAATTGCCAGGTTATATTACTTAGCTTGCAATTTGAATATTGCACGTACATGCTTTGGGGTTGGCTGACCTTTAAATTTACAAAACTAACTTTTAAGTTTTAAGAGTTTAAATGCATGGTAAGTACTACTAATATGCTATGAATAAAATTTATTATCATTATAATTCCACAATTGTTAAGAAACTTTTAAAATAAAATAAAATTAAAAGATGAGTGGATATGGATATGGATTTAGATATTAAGATAAATCCATATTTGCTCCAAATCCGTCTTAGATCCGCACTTCAATATCCAAATCCGATCTAAATCCATTTTAAATCGATCCAAATCCGATCCGATTGGATTTAGATCACGTGGATCTTGGATCAGATCCAATCCATTGCCATCCCTAGGAACAGCATCTGAGATTTCAGTATCTGAGATATCAAGAAAGTAGTAATTCTTTTGACTTTGGAGCCATTTTGGAAAATGAGGTCCCAATTTGCAATTCAGCAAACTAATGTACTCAAGCTGGAAAGGAGGAAACCAACCGAAACTGAAATTCAGAGCTAGAGAGTTGAAAGAAAAGTCCATATACTTCAATTTCGAGAGATTTGACACGTGAGATTCAGTGATCATACCTTCCAAGGAATTTCCAAAAAGATCCAAAAATTCCAGCTTGGAAAGCCGTCCAAGACCATCACTTACTGTTCCATTTAATCGGCTGTCACTGACATCTAAACGTGTCAGGAACGGAAAGACTGAAAGATCAGGTAATGATCCCCAAAGCTGATTGCCGTCCAAGTTCAATATGACGAGCGGTGAAGGTTTCCTAAATTTCTCTGGAAAAGAACCATCCAATTTGTTGTCGAAAAGATGCAATTCTTGCAAGGACGAAAACTCCGTGATATCAGGCAATGACCCTGTAAGCTTGTTCCCTCCCAACTTTAAAATCTCCAATGAATTTTTGGAGCAACCAGACAAGTTGAGAAATAGCCCTGGAAGTTGTCCAGTAAGGTTGTTGTAAAATAAATGTAATGTTTTCAAACCACACATATTTCCGAAGGACTTTGAAATTGCAGAAATTTGATTCAAAGAGAGGTTAAGGTGCTGAAGAGCAGTCATGTTTGAGAAAGCATAATCGGGAATGGGACCGGCCAACTGGTTGCTATGGAGATCAAGACCAAGAAGGTGGCTGCTGATTTTGAACAGCCAATGGTAAGCTGAATTAGAGAGACCACAGGAAGAAAGATCAAGAAGGGTAAGAGATGTAGAAGAATTCATTGAGGAAAGAGATGGACGATTGATACTCGGAAGAGTAGACGATGCTAAGTACAAGTCCCTGAGTGACGCAAGATTAGTGATTACTTGCAACCAATCAGAGGCTTCGCTAAGGTCGACAAAATCCAGATCAAGTTGTGTCAGTTTATTGAGATGAGAAAGCCACCCAAATTTGCTGACATATAAACTATTGTATCCTATGTTCAAAGATTGCAAGTTTGTGAGGTTTCCAAGCTGATAAGGGACTCTACCACTAAAATTTGCAAGGGAGAGATCAAGGAACCTTAATTTGGTAAAGGAGCCAATGAACTCTGGAATTGGATTTCCAAGAAAATCATTGACGCTCAGGTCTAAATAATTTAAGTGTTGCAATTCAAGCAATGAAGAATTGATGTTACCTCTCAAGGGCCGGTTTGGACATACAGGGTCAACTTTGTATTTAAGATTGAGCATGATTACGTGACCGGTTCGATTGCTACATTGAACACCGCTCCATTTGCAGCAATCTTTTCTGCCCTCATCACTCCCCCAGGAAGAGAGATAACCGCAGTCATCTACAAGACCTTGTTTGAACATAAGCAGAGCTTGCCTTTCCTTCTCTATGCATTTCATGCCTGCTTCTGCAACTCCTGAATTGAATCCGAAGGCTAAAAGCAACATAAGGGCGTAGAAGAAAATCTGAACAGTACTTTCACTCATGATTGTGCTCATGTCTGTATCAATCAAGATGAATAGAAAAGGTTGCAAAATTGTTTCGATAGCCTTTTGACCTTTCTTAAGCTCAGCATAATCACTTCATACCTTTCGGTTCACTTAAAACATTCCACCAGAGAAAAAATAAAAAATTAAAATTTAAGTCACTGACAGCGGAAGTCTTCGTTTACTCCATTTTAAAAACCCGGACTGCAAAATTTTCAACACGTCGCAGCAACTTCTGTTTAACTGAATAGAATAGTGTCATTACCTTGAAATTTCAATAAAGTTTCTCTTGAGTGAGATCAAATAATCCTGTTTCTTTTTGGATCGTTCGTGGAATCATTGACCACGAAGTGATAAAATGTGCTTCCTTTGTCAACACCTGAGCTTTTAAAATACATATTCTATTACTTTCACATGAAGCTAAAGATAATCATCTGCTGGAGAAATTTCCTTGCAGAGATTATATATTATTTCTTTGAATAGAATAAGTCTGAAATCAGAATAGAATCATTCAACCCTATAACTATGGAATTAATTACTTTTCCTTAGGGTTTACACTTTACAAGATTAACTGACATTTAATTCAACAAAACGGATTTGGGGGTTAGATTTCAGATTATTACAGAATATGGGTAAGAGAAATGACGAATAATAGAATCATGCAACGTATCAAATCTGGAGAAAGTTCAATCACTTTGAAATTAATTGCATAAGACTACAAAATGGCTAGAAACAGCCAATTCTATTACGATCACATTGTTAAACGAAAATGTTTAGGTTCTTGAACAATTTTATCACAAACTCTTGGTAAAGATTATTCCTGGTGCATTCCACTGAAATTCATTATTAAAAAAAAAAAAAAGGGTTTGTGGAACCAAGTAGACAATCATTAGTTTGTGGAACCAAGAAAACAGGGTTTCACATTGAAAAGAGAAACAGAAACTGTGAACTAGGAAATGATAAACTAAGGATCTTTCACTTTTAAATTTGAAAAAAAACATTGGAAAAAGAAAAAGAATGAAAGAAATGAAATACCATCTATCTTTTACTTCAGATAAAGCTAAAGGCTAAATTGAGAAAGAAATGTTACGACTTAGCTCCAAAACTGCCGCTGTAATTTGGCCACATTCACAGCTGCCAAGATGTTGATCTCATTTCCTATATCGTTCAAGAAAAGGAAATAGGCATATCCCCTAAGCCTGTTACAACGCGAAGATAGCATAAAATTCCCAGAAGCATATAATGAATCCAAGAAGCATGCTCACGTAAAAACCTCGAGTAATGAATCCTTCCTCACTCAGTGTGCACAGTTGTGGTAGGAACCTGAACTGGTTCTTCTCCTGGACAAATTTTTGGCAAAGGGGATCAACAAATTTCTGGATTTCCCATGTATGAAGAGGCATCGAAACGCTGTAGTTCTGTGTTAGATGGCACTTTACCTGACAAGTGACAAGTTCTTATTCGTCAAGTCCAAGACGCCAAGAGAATTTAACAGAGAAAAACTTTCAGGAATTCCACCTGTAAGCAGGTTCTTCAACAAGTCGAGTGAATTCAGCAAACTTAACTTACCAATCTATGCAGGGATTGGTCCAGTCAGATAATTTCCTAATCAATTCAAGGAGGTCAATCCTATAACACTCATAAATTCTTCCGGAAGTTACCCAGATAATTTGTTGTTTGAAAGATCTGTTGGGAAATTATGCTCTTTAAAAGCATATGTATTTATTTAATTGTAATAAATATTTTTTCTGATTAATAAAATTAATGAGGTATTTTATTCAAATATCTTAATTGCATTTATATTTGTATTAAAGTCCATTTAATCATATTATATGTATTTATGTGATCACCATGTGGATTCACAGAAGACATAAATACAAGTTATCTTATGATTAAATAAATTTAGTTCGCAGTTGATAAATAAAGTTGGGCACTTTATTTAGGTATAAACTGTAATAAATTCATTGAATGATTTGTCTTAATCATGTATGAATTTATTGATGTAGTACGACTACATTGAACTGGATCACATATGAGATTTAATTAACTTTGTAATAACTGTCAGACTTATTAAATCTCATAGGCGTTGATTTTACTGTAATCTTAATCTTGAGTTAATTATGATTTCATGATTGTGATTGTTATTCCATTTGAGTTACCAATGGGCACGACACATCCTTGTGTTCAAGATTACCCGGTATCTTGGTGAGAGCAATTATGAGTATTGGAGTTATAGATTAACAATATAGAATTTGTACAACACATCTCTTGATAGGTTTTCGGCACTTGATCATAGAATTCTCTGGCCAGAGTGTGTCAACATATTTAGTATGTTGAAAATGATCATTAGAGAAAACCAGTAAGGATCAAGGAATAAGATGTTATTAAATTGATTGGACAGTTGAGATATCAATTTAATTAACGATGTGGTACAAAGGATTGTGCAGTAAAGCAATCAATGTGGCTTGGGACGAATTATTATTCGAGCATACAATTATGGAAGTCAGTTCCAATCTTTTAGTGGAGTAGATTTGGAATTAAATAATTGGGCTAGTTTAATTACAGGCCTAATTATTGTAGCCACTATTGTATGTTCCCAAATGATCCCCGGGTTAGCTCATTTAATTGACTGCACCACTACTGGACTAATAAGTAAGATAACTAGCTATTTGGGTCAAAAGCCTAATTATATCTTTTAGTGGGAGGCTCCATTTAATTAGCTTATGTGTAAGGGGCCTTATGTTATTTTACATGGTGGGTCCCTTATTGAAAGAAAAAGAAAACGTGAGTTTTAAAAGAGGGCATTATTTGGAGCCTAGGGTTTTGACTAAAGGGAGATATATAAGGCTTATTTTCTCAAAAGAAAAAAAGAAGAAGCCACTTTATACAGATCTGAGAATAAGATTTTTCTCTCCATTGTTGAGAGAAAAATTTTCTCGTGCTAGTTGCTTTGGTAGTGATAAAGGCGCCCACACGTCAAGTGCAGATCGAACCTGAGTCATAACCTGGAAGATCATTGGGGATAGTTCGTGATCTAACTAGCGTGGTGGTGACGGATCGTGATCTAACAGGAGTGGTGGTGGCAGATCGTGATCCAGGAGCCTAAATCACTTCAGCGGAAAAAGCCAACTCGGATTTTCAAGGTACGATTTCTAGATTACGTGTTCTTATATATTATATGAGAGCGGTCCTTAAATAGGTTTTATAAAAATTTAAAAACCTGGTTTTTCCCCAACAAGATCTATGCTCTTTACAAGTCCCAAGGCATTCTTGTACCTGGAATCTATTCCTTTCCATATCAATGATACTTCATCTTGATAGTTGGCCGCATCACCACCCATATCACTGGTTAAGGAAATAGGAAATGAATATGGGATGATAGCTTTTGAACACTCATTTTGAGTCATTGCAGTAAATTCTAGAAACACCTGGGTATGGTGCCAGAGACATAGTTCTGAGATAAGTCGAGCACTTGAAGCTTTCGCAGATTAAAAAGTTGTATGGGCATGCTTCCTTGGAAATGGTTGGATCGAACACTAAACTTTTAAATATGACAGGTTATCACCTATCTATACCAGAATTTTCCCAGAAAATTTATTATTTCGTAGACTAAGAACAGGCAATTGCTTGCAGTTCTTCAGAAATGAAAGCCACTCGCCAGAAAAATTGTCGTTGTATAAACGCATCCAACGAACTGTGCAGCCGTAGTCCATATTGCTTGGTAATTTTACAGAAAAGTTATTGTTTGCCAAATTTAAAATGATCAATTTTTGCCAGTACATTGTACAGTTAGGAAGTTGCCCTGATAACCGGTCATTAGACTGGTCCAGATAGCTAAGACATAGACCAATGATCTCACACACAAAAGAAATTGTCTCTGAAAACATGTTTTTGGAAAGAAGTAAAGAGGTCACATTGGGAGGAATTAATGGTATTGGACTGATAGGCCACCAATTAGGTACACATATGCGCGACGCAAGAAAGAAAGTACCTAGCTGTTAATTAACTTGATTTACAGGCAGTTTGGGAACAATGTTCGTGTAACACCCCAATCCGAAATCTAAGGGCAAATATGTCCACAACTCACATACAAATTTAAATAACTCTTTACAACCGATAAAATTCGAGCCTCAAATACAAAAAATCAGCGGAATAACTTAAAAACTTAACCAAACCATCTACTATCCTCAATTCAAATCCATCTTCTCACTCATCACGAATCAATCCTTACTTTTGGAAATTGAATCACAATAAACTATAATGAGTACAAAACCCTGTAAGCAAACTAGTTTTTCTTATACGGAAAATACATACATACTTATACATAATGCAATGGTTGATATGCCATGATCTTTTGGAAATACTGTAAAATAAATTCATAAAAATCTCTTTCTGTCGCTTTTAAACTTTCTCATTTTCTTTCGATGAAATACGTATCCTGCAATGTGGCACTTTGTGTTGTGCGTGGCACTTTGCACCATGCGTGGCACTTTGCGGCGCTCTGGCCCTCAAGAGGTGGCCCCTGCATAGTCTCAAGAGGTGGCCCCCACACAACTTCAAGAGGCGACCCCCAATGCAAAATCTCATAAAACATAAATCTTATTTGTTAAAATCCACTTTCTCATTCGTATAAAACTCAATGCATTTTCGTGCTCATGCCAATGAACCATCACACATACATATGCCCATGTACATAATCATGCTTAACAAATAACAACACATCACATAAACATATGGGCAAAGACATATAGATCCATATCCGTACATATCAAAATAGGCTTTTCACACAAGTCAAACATATATACTGTTTATTGTGATTCATTTTGAAGTCTAGTTTACTTACCTCTTGGCATCCTCATGTAACAAATGCGTATTGATACCATCAACCTAAAATCATCAATAACGCCTCATAACATATAATCAAATCTCAATCATAAACTCTAATGTCTTCAAATATCTCAATTTAAACAACTCCTAAGCTCAACCTCAAATGTCCTCAATAATCGGCCCTCAAAACAGAACAGTCCATACTTCTCCGATTTTTAATAAATTATTCTCTTATTGGAAGAATCTCAAATTTTACAGACCATATACTGACACATTGGAAGTTCATTGATATTCAAAAACTATTGAAAATAATTCACGTTTCAGACATCATCAATACCGTCAAACAGTTTTCTGTTTTGAACACACTTCCTTTATAAATACAAAACAATTTATTGCTTTATCATAAAATCATGAAAATTTCCAGAATCATACTAGACATATATAAAAATCATTGGTCCAAATTGCATAATTTTTGAAGAAGTCTAACTATGGTAAAAATAATTTCGTAATTCACATTATTCACTGAAATCATAAATTTCCAGGTTTTCAGACTTGAATTTGAAAAATCATAATTAATTGCAATCTTATCCGATTAACTTGAAACAAGTTTCAAAACATTCTAGACGATGTGTAGTTTAACATACCCAAAAATCATAATCAAAATCAATTTGTACAAATTACTATGATTTCCGTAATAATTCACTGTCAGCATATTTCTACAAAATCTTAGATTTCTACTTCTATTGCAATCGTGCTTCTCCACAACAATTTAATAGAAACCAGTAATTAAAACTTACCTCCAAAACTTCTCCCAACAATAAGAACTTGATCCCATGTGTTGCCTATGGCAGAACTAAGAAGAAGAAGCAGACTTTCTTCTTCTTTTTTTCTTTTCTTTTCTCTCTTGTCTCTCAATCTCTCTCTCTCTTTTTTTCTGTCGTTTTCTTTTTTTTTTCTTTTTTTTTTTGCAACCGATCCCTCTTTTCCTCTCTCTCTTATAATGAAAAAGACATATTGTTCTATTTATATTAGGTTAAAAAGGATTACTAAAAATTAAAAAGACTTAAATACCCTTAGGAGATTTGGGATATTACAGTTCGGGTATGGATATGGTAACCAATAAATGTCATAATAGCCATGGAATTTGGGTAATTATGGGTAGGCGTTATTTATGGTAATATGTAGGCAATAAAAAGGGCACAAGGGACAGTGTATGGATATCGAGAATTATTTGTATTGAGCCTTGGCTCTATGAGAGAACCAGGTCTCTCGAACTACTTGGTTGTTAGCTTGTTCCTTTTAATTTCAATAAAACACATATCCCTTTCCTGTCAAATTATCTACTTCCTTTATAACAAAATCGAGGGTCTATCATTTGGTATCAGAGCAAGCTCTGAGAATATGGTCATGAGGATGGAATCACTGGTGGAGTTCGTGGAAGAGGTGGTGACGTTGGTATAGGCGGAGTTAGGTGCAATCAAACAAGAATTGCAGAAAATCCCTAACCTGGAGTAAGGAATCGCTACCTTAATAGAGAAGCTCGATCAGGTCATTCAGACACAAGAGGAGGCGAAGCGAGAGAATGGCTGATTTCAAGCATCGACGGCGGGCAAGACTCCGAAGCAGATTGATAGAGCAATAGGTGGGAACCTTGGCAGAGAGATGACGCTCAATGCTCGGTGGGATCTCCGGCCTAGGCGAATTGAACTTTCCTCCTTTGATGGAAAGAACCCCGACGGCTGGATATTAAAGGCAGAGAGATATTTTGCCTTGCACCGGATGACTAACACAGAGAAATTGAAGACAACCATTATCAGTTTTGAAAGGGAAGCACTGATCTGATTTGGATGGGAGAACAAGAGGAGACCATTCCTGAGTTGGGAGGAACTCAAATCTCAACTCCTTTTGAGGTTTCGATCTCTACCCAATGGCTCCATGTATGAGGAATTTTTGGCTCTTAGACAAAGTAGATTCGTGAGGGAGTATCAAATACGATTTGAGCAAATGGCTTCTACGTTAGAAGATATCTCTGAACAAGTTTTAGAGTCTACATTCATAAATGGGCTGAGGAGTGACATACAGGCTGAATTAAAGGTATTGGGTCCAAATGGGCTTGAAAAGGCTATAGAATTAGCAATGAAAATTGAAGCTAAAAATTTAGAGTCTAAAAGTTACACATGTGGGCTTGGGCATTCTAATTACTTACCCACTAGAACCCAGATGTGGTGAGGCACTACAATAATGGAGACTACAATTCCAACAAAAGCTCACGAAGGCGGAGGATTTAAAAAATTAACAGAGGCAAAACTGTTATCCAAGCGAGAACATGGCCTGTGTTATAAGTGTGACGAAAAATTTTCACCAGGACATCTTTACAGGAAACGAGAACTACAAGTGGTACTACTTCAAGAATATGAAGCAGAGGCACATGCGATGGAAGATGTAAGTGGAGAAAGTGAATTAGAGTCCAAGCCGACAGAGGGGGCCAAAAATCAAGTGGTAGAGGTGTCATTAAATTCGGTGGTAGGGCTCACTTTACCTAAAATGCTAAAATTGGCGGGCGAGGTTAATAATCAGAAGGTAGTCGTACTTATCGACAGCAACGCATCACATAATTTTATCTCGAATGAGCTTGTGTCAGTCTTGAAGCTTCCCATCACTAATACGGAGCCTTAAGGAGTAGTTTTGGGAACTGGTTCAGCCACCAAAGCTCAAGGAATCTGCCCAGGTATAAGGTTAATTTTACAAAAAATGGAGATAGTTGCAGATTTTTTACCTCTAGATCTGGGTAGTACTGACATTATCCTTAGAATTCAGTGGTTGGAGATGTTGGGAGTGACTCACATTAATTGGAAGACTCACTCTATGAAATTTAATGCGGGAAATACATCGGTGAATTTACAAGAGGATCTCTCATTACACAAAATATTGATATTACTTAAAGCCATGTGTCATACAATTAGACATGAAGGATATAAGTATGTAATGGAGCTTAGTACAGTAAGAGTTGCCACAGAAGAACGTTTGTTATTTCCCATGAGATTGAGACAATGTTAAACAATTCTAAGGAAGTGTTTGAGGTACCTATGAACTTACCACCTTTTCGTGGAAAAGAGCATGCCATAATCTTAAAGGAAGGAACTTCACTTATCAGCGTCCGTCCTTATTGATATCCCCAAGTACAAAAAGATGAGATTGAGTGGTTAGTAAAGGAGATGTTGGCGGCCAAGATCATACAGCCTAGTGTGAGTCCTTTTTCAAGTCCAGTATTACTAGTAAAAAAAAAGGAGTTGGAGATTATGTGTGGACTATCGTGCCTTGAACAGAGAGACGATGGAAGATAAATTTCTCATCCCAGTGATCGATGAGTTGCTGGATGAGTTACATGGAGCAACTGTATTCTCTAAGCTTGACCTGAAGTCTGGATACCATCATATTCGAGTACGGCCTGAAGATGTTCCCAAGACAGCTTTTCGAACCCATGAGGGTCATTACGAATTCTTAGTCATGCCGTTTGGGCTAACTAATGCACCGGCAACATTTTAAGCACAAATGAATCAGGTTTTTCAACCACACCTTTGTCATTTTGTTTTAGTATTTTTTTATGACATCTTAGTGTACAGTCGCAGTATGAAAAAACATGCACAACATCTGGTAGTGGTATTACAGCTTCTCATAAAGCATCGGTTATACGCAAGCCGCAAGAAGTGCTCTTTCGCTTGTACCTGTTTGGAATATTTGGGGCATATCATCTCCGGAGATGGCGTGGAAGTGGACTACTCTAAAATACAAGCCATGCTTGAATGGCCAGTACCACAATTAATTCGAGAATTGCGAGGCTTTCTAGGACTTACAGGGTATTATCGTAAGTTTGTCAAGAGATTGGATAGCCTCTTACAGAAAGATCGTTTCGGGCGAAATAATGAGGCTATGGAGGCATTTGAGGCTCTTAAAAAAGCTATGACCACGGTTCTTATTTTAGCTCTTCTAGACTTCACCAAACCATTCGCATTGAAACTGATGCATCGGGATATGGCTTGGGTGTTGTCTTGATGCAAGAAGAACGACCTGTGGCTTATTACAGCCAATGGATAGGGCAACGAGCGAAGCTGCGCTTGATTTATGAAAAAGAATTGATGGCTATTGTCTTTGCCATCAAAAATGGCGGCCATACCTGTTTGGGAGGAAATTCCTAGTTCGAACTAATCAACAAAGCCTAAAACACTTATTAGAGCAACGAATTGTGGCACCTGATTATCAAAAATGGATGGCCGAGTTACTTGGGTATGACTTTGAAATTCAATATAAACCAGGTGCAAGTAGTAAAGTGGCTAATGCATTATCGAGAGTACTACTTCCTGCAGAGTTACACTAGCTGGTGGGCATACAGTGGTTAGATTGGGAGGCTTTGCAGCGGGAAATTGATAACAATGAATTTTTAACAAAACTGAAGGTGGAGCTGCAGTAAGGAAGAACGTGAGCTACTAGATTTTCTTTGGAAAACGATCGAGTTTTCTATAAAGGGCGCCTGATGTTGCCCAAGCATTCCACCCTATTACCTTCTATTTTGAATGAGTACTACTCATCTCCTATGGTTGGACATTCTGGAGAGGAACGTACTTATAAAAGAATGGTTGTTGATTTTTTCTAGGTTGGCATGCGTGGGGCCATTTCCAAATGGGTACAGCAGTGTAATGTATGTCATAAAAGCAAATCTATGTCCATGATGTCGGCAGGGTTGTTACAGCCCCTTGTTTTACCTAAACAAGTTCAGGAGGACTTAACAATGGATTTTATAGAAGGGCTGCCCAAATTAGAAGGTATGGATATGATACTAGTGGTGGTTGATCGGTTGACCAAATATGCCCACTTCTTGCCTCTGAAACACCTATGTACAGCTCGAATAGAAGCGAAGTTATTCTTGCGAGAAATCGTTCGCTTGTATGGGGTACCTAGCACTATCATCTCTGATTGCGACAAAATCTTTCTCAGTCACTTTTGGTGGGAATTATTTCACCTCCAAGGATCGGAGTTGCGTCGTAGTACAATCTATCATCCTCAAATGGACGGGTAATCGAAAGTAGTGAATCGTTGCTTAAAGACATATTTGCGATGCTACGTCTCGAAGAAACCGCAGGTTTGGTGCAAATGGTTAGCCTGGGCAGAATACTAGTATAATATCATATACCATAACACCATTAATTGTACTCCTTTCAAAGCACTATATGGGTGGGATTCACCACCCCTCATCCGTTACAAATCAAGGAGTACTCCAGTCTCGTCAGTGGAGCAGCTCTTAGAGGAGCGAGGTGCACAGTTAGATGAGCTCAAACTACATCTCTTGCATGCTCAACAGAAGATGAAGTCCAGGGCTGATGCTAAGCGGCGAGATGAAGAGTTTGAGGTGTGAGAGAAGGTTTTTGTAAAATTCAGACCTTATCGCCAGAAATCTTTGGCAAACCAACGCAATAAGAAACTCGCTCCACGTTTCTATGGCCCTTTTGAAATTGTGGCTCGTGTAGGTACAGTGGCATATAAGTTGTCCTTACCCCCCCAGCTCAACTATCTACTCTGTCTTTCATGTTTCCCAGCTTCCCCGAGCTCATGGGTGAAATTCTAGTAACGCAACCCAAGAGGGGGTGAATTAGGATTTTAAAAACTAAACTAAGCAAATCACACAATAATTTAATCTAATCCTTTAATGGAATAAAAAACAATAAATTCAATAAAGCACAATAATAAAGGAGTAATGGAAGAGAGAGCAAACACAATATTTTTTGCGTTGTTCGGTAATTCCCGCCTACGTCCACGCCTCCAAGCTCACCGGGCTTGAGGATTTCACTAAGCAAGCCTCCAACTCCAAGGCTTCAAATGCTTACAATTCACTTCCAAGGTGTCAATGGACCTTCACAACAAGAGATTATCCACAATCTCTTAACCCAAGTGTATCACAACACTTACAATTTTTTAACTTGATTTTACAAAAAAGATTACAAATGAATTTAACAAAAAAGATTACAAATGAATTTATCTCACACAATGTGTTTGATCACAAATGAAAGCTCAATGTATGAATGAATGAGATGAATACAAGGATTTAAAGCTCAATGAAAGTTGTATTCTCAATATTTTGCTCAATGATGATCGTTGGAATTCTTTTTGTTTGAATTGGATTGAACTTATTTATAGTTGGAGTTGAAAACTAGCCGTTATTGACTTTCTGCTCACTGTTGGATCACCGTTAACTAGATGTTGGATCGTTGTTTGACTAGTCAATATGACCGTTGCGCTGAATTTTTAAATTGTCGAATCGTTGTTTTATAGATGTCGGATCGCCGTTAGTGTCCAGAGGCTAATCTTCAATTCTGTTATATGTCGGCGAGCCGTTATCAAGATGTCGGATCACCGTTTTCTACAATAACTGCTACAGTGAACTATTTTATAAAATAACAGTTTGACCCCAAAATTTTATAAACTGGACTATGGCCCAAAACGTTATACATTTAGCAAATAAGTCCAATTTCAGAATTTCTAAATAATGCTTACTATTCCCAAAACTTTCTGAAATTATGATATAGCACAAAATGCTACGAATACCTTTCAAATAAATCATTCTCCAAAATTTCAAAGTTTTCAAAACTCTTTCAATTAAACCATAAACTTGAAAAACAAATAATTTCATAAAATTATTTTTCCATTAAATATAAAACCTTTAAAATGTGAAAATAATGATTTATTTAAAATGTATAAAAATAATTTGAGCTTTTAAAAACTGAATCATTCTTAATTTTATTTGTTATCATCAAAATCAACAGTATGAATACATAAATGTTAACAAATGGGGTGACTAACTCTTCTCCCCTCTTGCCGCCACAATTGTCACCTAACCTGGAATTGTTCGTAGAGCCTGCTGAAGTTCTTGGAGTGTGCTATCTTAACAATGTCCGACCTACTCTTGTTGAAGTTTTGATTCAATGGAAAGACTTACCTCCGTTTGAGGCCACTTGGGAGCAGTTCGACACCATTCAGCACCAATTTTCTCTGTTTCCCCTTGAGGACAAGGTGAAAGCTTGGGCAGCGGGTAATGATAGGCCACCAATTATGTACACATATGCGCGACGCAAGAAAGGAAGTAAAGAACATAAGTTGTCTGTTGTGTAAATTTTATTGTAATGATATGGTTCCCTCTTTTGCTCCTTCAGATCATAGGGTTATGGGATTTGCAGATAAAACTCAATCCTTAAATTTTTTAATGAGGTGGAAAGATAGTTTTAACAATTTTGCTCCAGTTTCAATTGCCTTCTTGCCTATTTCTTTTCACCAGATTTCCTTTGGGCCGTTTTAAATGGCGAGGTGAGCAAAATCAAGCTTTAAGAAAAGCTTGACTCTGGTTACTTTATTTTATCACCCAAACTCAAACACTATACATGTCAAGATGGTTCCATTTAACTAATTATTGCTTGTGTCAACCCTTTTTTAAGACTACAACTAAAACTTGCATGAAAGAGATCAAGATACTTGAATTTATGAAGGAAGCCAATGAATTTTAGATCTGCTGGCATTCAAAATTACTATAACTCACGTCTAACCAAATAAGTCAACTACTCCAATTGAAGTAAGGAAGAACTAAGGTTGCCTATCAAAGATATGTCTTGTTGAATATTGAGACTAGCCACATGGCATGTCCAGTTGCTACAGTGGAGCCTCTCCACATGCAACAA
Organism: Citrus australasica; assembly: GCA_029618585.1. Taxonomy (NCBI): domain Eukaryota; kingdom Viridiplantae; phylum Streptophyta; class Magnoliopsida; order Sapindales; family Rutaceae; genus Citrus; species Citrus australasica. Next base: position 6,438,350 of record JARCIV010000002.1, on the reverse strand, counting down.
TCTCTCTTGTTGTTATGTTGATCATCCCCCATTGAAAAGAGACGTGATCTATCTTTATTAATGAGGTTATGTTTGATCATTAGAAGAGTATGTCTTCCCCTTTCTATGCACTTCATTTTGGCATCTCCTCGTCCTGATTGGAATGCAAAAGCTGCTTTTATGCATAGTGAAACAAATATAAGCCTTAAAACGAGTTGAAAAGACATGATTGGTTATTAAAATAAGTCAAAGGGACATGATTGATTATTAGAATCAAACACTTTGATAATTGAGAATAAGAGAAACACCACACAAACACACACACACACACACACATATATATATATATATATATGTATATACCAAATGCATGTATAGTATGCATATTTAATGAAAAAAGAAAATTTTTGCACCATTCTAACCAGTCTATTCCTCAAGACAATTACATCAAAATATATTGCATGTTTGGTATCAAGAAATATAAGGAGAAAAGAGGAAAGGGAAAAAAGGGGAGAAAAAATGAATTTCATATCCAGCCAAACAATAAAAATAAAATTGACCCTCTTTTTCACTCATTTTCTCTCTCCCTCTTTGGTTTCCAATCCTATCCTCTCTTACCATTTCCTCCAACCAAACATGTGCTTAACGCTGTATTTACTTATTAAAACATGAAGGAATTAGAATGGATTTTGAGTGGGGCCTATAAATTTAGGAATAAGGAATAGTAATCTCATTCCCAATAAAAAGATATGGAAATGGACAGATTGTAGAGTATCTCGATTATGTTATACCCACTTAACACATGTATGATATGTGTGCATCTGTTTTGAAAAGTTATTATATAATTAGTAGTTATATTTAATTCATACAAATATGTCGTGTGATCAGTATTAAAAATTGTTTGATTATCAAACGATAAAAAATATTATTTTGTGCTTATATTATAATTTATATTTGTGTTTATGCAATATCTTAGGGATTATTAATTATATCTTAACTATATTTAATTTTGTGTATTTTTATGTGTTTATTAGGTAAAATATTAAATTCATATAATTTGAGACTCCAAACAGATAAACGGATGTCAAATTTGGATTCCGAAAATTCGAAAATCTTAAAATGAGTCAAGACCGGCTTAAAATTGAGCTTGTGCAAAAAGTTGACTTTTTTTGTTGACTGAGCACTAATTGAATGATAAAATAAGCTTACAATAGATATGAGTGCATTGGATAGCTGTCAGTTTTGACTAAATCTCAACTATTCATGATTCAATATCCATGATCGTGCCACGTGGTAATAGTTGGTGAAGCAAGTTGTAAAATCCAAACCTTTGTATTTGGGTCAATCTGATCCAACCATTAACCCGCCAAATTTCAATTGTTCTTTAACCAAATCAGACGCTTTACATAATGCCACGTGTAATGTTAGACATTTGAAGTTTGACCAGTCGTTAGATCTTGATCTAATGGATGTGAGGAGCGCATGCATATAGCTTATGATGGACAGCAAAACACTGGATTATGAATATATTTTTCTATAAATAGAGCCTCATTTTAATGTTTTGAGCATCTCTCTTCTTCTCAATTTCTCTCAGTTTCTCTATAATCTTGTTTTTCAGGAGTGTTTTAATATTTTACATAATTATTTTTAAAAATAAATTTAGTTTTATTTTTAATTTTAATTGTTTTTATTCCTTTTAATTATGAGTAATTTAATTTTAATAATTATTTTTATTTCAATTATGCTTAGCTAAATAATAATAGTTAGGGCAAGGTGAAACTCGTAGGCAATAAATATGATTTAATCAAATTCTATTTTTAATTATATGAATTAAATTATTTTTTATTTAATTTTATTCATATTTCTATTTTGAAATTTTGATTTATTGTAGACAAATAAGGGAGTTTGGTACTATAAATTCTTAATATCTTAATATAAGGTATGATAAAATGGTATTTTGACTTATTATAGACAAATTAAATTTTGGCACAATAAATATTTAATCCATAATAAAATTAAGAAAATAATAACAATTTATATCATTAATCTTTAGGGCATTAAATCTAAAAAAATGGCAAAAAGAATTTATTAAATTTTATTTACTACTAAGAGTGGATCCATAACCCTAACTAATTCAATTTCATATTTTCATTTAAATTAGGTTGCATAAGTTTTATTTTCATTTTTAGATAAAGTAAAATAAACAACTTAAATCTTTTCTTTGTGGATAAACTTCGGACTCCACAAGCTATAATATAACAAAACACTCTTATATTTGCGAGTTAGAAATCACTTTTAAATTGTGTTATCGTGCATACATTAAATTAATTTAGTACAACATGGGTACTATAGAATCTCTCGTGGGGATGAGAATGGTGAGACTTATTCGTTGTAAATGTTTGGATAGGCTTCATAAAAAAAGGATTTCTAATGACATTTATTCTCATGATGATTCTTATTCACTTAAAAGAAATGGCATGTATATACATCTATTGTCATATGCAAATCTTCAAGTATCACTAAAAGGCGCTCGTCAAATTTTACTCTTTAAATGTCTGTTTGCTTACTAATGTGCCAAATAGAAGAGTGAAAAAATAAACTTTCCTCCAAAAGATTCGTTAAATAAGACACGTAAATATTATTTTAATCAAATCTTTCCCTTCACCAAATTCAATTACCTTCCATTTTATCACTCCAACTAATTTAGTCAAATCTTTGTTGCTAAGTAATTTTGTGTTGATTTCAAATGTTGTTGTTGTTATGATGTTTTAAATATGCTTATCTTTTAATAATTTTGTTGATGTGCTCTTAATAAGTTAATATGTTTTTCCCATTATGTTTAGCCATTTTTAATTGTTTGTCATTTTTTAATTAATGCATGCTAATCAAAAGCAACTAGCAATTAATAAATTAAACATATAATATTAATTATAAAGATTCTTGAAAATATACAATAATTTGAAAAAAAAAATTGCCATGAGATGTACATGAGTTTAACAATATTTAATAGGGTAAAAAGTATTATTATTTAGCTAGCTATATTTCTTTTAAAAGAAAAAATAATAATAATTACAACTATTTTCTCTCTCCAGTGGAAAATTGTAAAATACTAATAGGAAAAGAAAAACTCACTTGGCAATATAGAAGAGTAAGAAGCTTATCTTATCGAAAAATCATAATTGAAATGTCTTTTGAAACGTCTAATGCTAATGTATCTTTTCAAATAATAAGTAAGATCTTATTTGAAACGTTTTTAGTTGTGCTCTTGTGTATCTAGTTACATATTAATAAATGTATGATTTTTATTTGTGCGTGTTCGTAAGATATAACTTGCATATTTATACTATCGACATAGCATATGTTCATACGTTATTAATTTTTATGTAGTAAGTAGGTTTTATATGAACGATAAGACTTAAATTTTATGTTGGATATAAGTTAGAGATAATGTAATTTACCCACACATTTTGCTATATTGTACTATTTAACAAAATTTTATTGAATTATTAATTTATCAAGTTGGTTGATCCCAAGTTAGAAACAGCCAAAAAAAAACCAAAATAAATAAATAAATCAATCAAGAAGCTAATATTTGCTAAGAATTGAATCTGTTATTCCTGATTGTGCTCATCAATCAAGATTGTTATCAGTTTGTACCTTTTGGTTCACGTAAACATTTTCTCAGAAATAATTTTTAAAAAAAAAATCATACTGACAAAGAAGTCTTCATATCTCCATTTTAGAAATCTCTGGATGCAAAATTTTCAACATGTCGCACCAAACATGTGGGTTCAAATAAATCTTGATTCCTTTTCAATTGTTTTCCGAATTATTTACCTAGAAGAAAATTCATACACATGCTTCATATTCAACATCTGAGCTTTTAAATACATATTCTTTTTCATCATTATATTCTACTAAAGTACGTCAGCTGTCGGAGAAATTTCTTTGATAGAGATTAATATATTAGTCAATTATTGAAGAGCATTGAACACACACAATCAATAGTATAATGACAAAAATGTAGAGGCAAACTTTAGTTTGAAATTTCTAACCAGACACATTGGATCGCTTAATCTTATCTTATACTACTATTAGAATGTATCTTAAATTAAAAAGACTGAGATAATTTTCTCACATGAGTTCTTCTGAATTTTTAAAGATTTTTTGTCATATGCTCAGTAAATAATATATAAGAAAAAAATACACCAATTTAAGATTACAAAAGGTTTCACAATGCTGTAAAAGTTTTTCCATAGTTTATAAAATATTAGATTCTCATACTAGAAGCACTCTCTCTCTCTCTCTCTCTATATATATATATATATACACACACACACTAGAAAATAGAACTGCGTTTCACGCGACTTTGAAAAAAGAATTTAATATTACCATTTTTCTTACTTTACACTTGATGAAACTGATAAAAAATATGAATTGATTTTTTTTAAGATGAGGCAGCCTTATAAAAAATAAAAAATAAAATTATTAGCCAACAATACAAATAAAGAAGCAACGCAAGATAAAGAATAAAATGAGAGAATATATTATAGAGTGATTTTATTCATTCCAATTGTGTGTGTACAAAACAAAAAGATGAGCTCTCCTTTTATAGTTACATAATCACTCTATGAAATTAATGAAAAATTATGGATCATAATTTCTTGTGAGATAGTGAGAGTTATAGGGAAGCTAAAGGTTGCTAATAGGAGATAGTGGGGAGACTAAGAGATATATGTTATGAACATCTACATTTATTTTAATAAATTCATAACACTCCCCCTTGGATGTTCATTACAAAGAATATGCCTCATTAAAACCTTTACATAATTGTTATTGCATAATAACAATCAAATTAATTATGAGAAGATGAAAAACTAAATCTGAAAGAAAATTTTTCTATTTATTAGATAATAGAGAATATACAAAGATGAGAAATAGTGATGCTACATCACCTCCTCAAGTCACAGCTTTATATATATATATATATATATATATATATATATATAAATAGATAGATATAGATATATAGATATAGATAGTTCCCAAGGCTGGCTGAATGATTATTTCTTTTTTTTAAAAAGTAACTTTATTTAATTAGACACCCGAATTTAATTATTCAAAGAAATAAAGAGTTAAACAATTGATTGGTATTTGTACGCCCCTCTACCTTTTAAATAAACATATTAGAAAAAACACCTCAATACATATAGCAATTAAAAGAATAAGACTAGATAGCTGCTGCAGAGCTTCACCCTATTAAAACAGACGAAAGAATACAAATCTCAACATCACAGCTAAATCATCACGACTAGAGAGATATAGTCTCCACAGATCCAAACATAGTCAAAATGTTAAGATATTAGAATTACAATATTTTATCGCGTTCAACTCCATAATGTAATCATATGGTCTTCTTTCATTTCTATTGTAACTTTTTTCAACATGCAATTGCTACAATTTTGTACTTGGTAAAAGAAAAAAAAAAGATAAATTTCATATCACCACCTGGTGAAATGAAATAATCTTTAAAATATTTTTAAAATATTTTAAATTTGAACTTATCCTTATTTTTATTTAAAAGATGAAGAAAAGAGGTGAGTTGATTTTTTTTCCCTTACAAAAATAGGAATAACTTAATGTTTATAATAAGAGTAATGATACAGTCACAAACTCTTGTACAAATTTATTTTGTACAAATTTATTTTGTACAAACTGATGTGGCATGATAAAATTGGTTGAATTAAATATCACTTGACCCACATGATTTATTTTTATTAATTTATATTTTCATTCAACCAATGAATTAATGTCACGTCAGTTTGTATAAAATCAGATTGTACAAGAGTTTGTGGCTGTATCATTACTCTTATAATAATTTATACATTTTCTTTTAGGATTGTCATTTTTAGAGCGAAAATCCAAAATTAACCCGGAAGAAAATTCAAAGAATCTAATGGCTGACAAAGACAAGTACTATGTAAACCACAAAGTAATGACGATTGGAACTGTACAATTAATCATTATATTTGTGAATCGATACAAGTAGAGAAGAGGAAACAGATAAGACAGATCATTCCTAACCCAACTAATTCAAAAACACTAAAAATCAAAAAAGCCGGCCAAATTTGTTATTACTACGAACATAAATCATAATCAACGACTCGAAGTCTCCCAAAGCACAAAAATCCAAGCAACTAAATTTTGCTTTTTACTCTGGTCATTATTTATACACCGTGCTGACACATTGCATAGCCAAGTTAAGCAGGCAAAATTAAAAATGAAGAAAATTATAGCACTATTTTCATGGCTACTAATCGCTACTTGCTTTTTGACATTACTTACAAAATTCGCTGAATCAAATCATCAGGCTGATAATCTTTACAGATTGATCAAGTCCAAGAGGTTGAAAAATCGTTCTCAGGCTGAATTGAAAGCTGATGATGAAGAGTATTATTATTCAGCTACTAAAACTTACATTAATCCTCAGCAATATGATTTAATGCTAGCCGACAAGATAAAATGGTTGCCTGGACAGCCTGACGGTGTTGATTTCGACCAATATGCTGGCTATGTAACCGTTGATCCCAAGACCGGACGTTCGCTCTTCTACTACTTTGCTGAATCCCCACAGAATTCATCCACCAACCCTTTGTTGTTGTGGCTCAATGGAGGTGTATATATATTATATATATATGTGTGTCAACTTCTGTTTTTGTACATTCATTTTCTCTGTCATGTTTTATTATTATTATGATTTTTAATTCTTCTATATATACAAAATAACGCGGCATAGCAGTATTGGTTAGATGAGGTGGCTTCTTGACAAAATGCTTTGAATTATCATTGATAGGACCAGGATGTTCCTCACTGGGATATGGAGCCATGAGCGAATTAGGACCTTTCAGAGTCAATAAAGATGGCAAAACGCTTTTCAGGAACAATTACGCATGGAACAATGGTGATAAAACTTAATATATAAGATCTTTTTATGCATTAAATCAACATAGCTTTTCTCTTGCAGGCACCCCACGAGTTATAACTTGTCGATTTGCATTTTGGCGGCCATAATTTGATACCAGCCTAGAATTATAAATGTTCATGATGAAAATTCGCTCGTTATAATTTACGGATGCCTATACCATAGAATTCTTTTTAAATTAGTTTTATATATGCATCCTCGTATGGTTTACAAACGATTTTCGTACGCAGTGGCAAACGTGGTATTCCTAGAATCTCCAGCTGGGGTGGGATTTTCGTACTCAAGTACAAAATCAGACTATGAGCTTAATGGTGATAAATTGACTGCACAAGATTCCTATACTTTTCTTGTCAACTGGCTTGAAAGGTTCCCGCAATACAAAACGAGGGATTTTTACATAGCCGGCGAGAGCTACGCCGGCCACTATGTGCCACAGCTTGCATATACAATTCTTCTCAACAACAAAAACACAAAAAATACTGTTATCAACCTCAAAGGAATTGCTGTGAGTTTATGTATTAAATTGTTAAATTATTAGCTTTTTAATTTAATTGGGTATTACTTTCATGGAATATAATATATGTATATATTTATGTTTCAGATAGGGAATGCATTGATTGATGATCCTACAAGGTCTATGGGTGTATACGAAAACCTGTGGACTCATGCATTGAACTCGGACCATACCCACAAAGGAATTTTCACATACTGTGACTTTGCAAGAGAAGGCAATGATACTAAAGAATGCGAAACCTTCCTTGAAAAAGCCTCTGATGAGATCGGTGATATCGATATTTATAACATTTATGCTCCAATTTGCATTAACCCTGCTTTCCAAAATGGTTCTATTGGTTCTGTAAGTTTTCCTTAATTTGATTTTTTTTTCGGTGTATTAATCCTTAATTTGATTATTAATTGCATGTGATCGATCAGAACTTGTCTTATACACAAGTATCTTTTACCTTTCTTTCAATCAGGTTTATAACTATGACCCTTGCACCGACTACTACGTGGAGGCATATTTAAATGCTCGAGAAGTACAAACAGTCCTTCATGTAAAGCCCACTAATTGGACCGCATGCAGGTACGTATACCGAATGCAATTCAAATATACATTAAAAACTTTTGTACCAATTTAATTCAATTTTGTCAAGAAAAAAGATGGCGGCACCGGTGTTGTTTAGCTAGAGACATGGTCCGAAGACTCCCTTTGCATAAAATACTCTCATAGAGTTTTGCTTGGAATACACATACATCTTTTCATCACGTTAAAAAATAGTCACAAAGGCTCTTAAAGTTTGTCTAATAGAGAGTTTGTGAGTTCCAATTGAAAGAAATCTGTATTTGGTTCCAGTGATTATTTCACCTAGTCAGGGAGGTGTACGTTGTCGTTTTCCCGTTTTCAATCAACATATATAAATTAATCTGTCGTTGAATTTACATACTGCAGCAATTTATTTAACTGGACGGACAGTCCCTCAACAGTCCTACCCACTATCAAGAATCTCATCGCAAGTGGTATCAGAGTTTGGATTTACAGGTAATTCAACTCAAGATGGAGTCATATTAATTTGTATAACATTTAAGAGAAATAGTCACCCAGCATAGATTAATTGACATACATATACATTTTTTTTTTTTGTGGTACATATATAACAGCGGTGATGTAGATGGAATTGTACCTACTACAGCATCTAGATACTCAATTAACGCCCTCAATCTTCCCGTCGAGATTCCTTGGTATCCATGGTATACCAATGATGAGGTACTAAAGCAAGTCTTACGATATTTTACACGACTTCAAGCCTAAAATTTTAAGTTTTCATTTATAATTAGATGACGGGTTGAGAACTCGATGAAATTTAATTTGATGGCAACAGGTTGGAGGGTACGTAGAGGCATACCAAGGATTGACATTAGTTACAGTGAGAGGAGCTGGACACCTTGTTCCAAGCGACCAACCGGAACGTGCACTCACTTTGATCTCTTCATTTCTTCATGGAATTCTCCCTCCCTCTAAACCATGAAAATTAGGAAGATCAATTAAAGTAACAGCTATAGCTAGCTTCGCTTCAATTTGCTCCCATGCTTTTTTCAATATTAAATGACGTTCTTGCTCCAATGTCTGGATCCTGTTGTTCTGTGAACTCATCTCTGTTAAGTACAAGTTGATCATTTGTTGTTATCAATGTATTTTTATCGCAATCTTTTATTTGATCCAATCAGTCTAGCCTCGAACACATGAATGGAAGCAAATATTCCATGTGATTTGACAAACTTGAATGTACAAATATCTTTTTTTGGCGGATAAAATACCTACGTTCCCCCGATTATTTTATCAAAAGTAAAATTAATTGTACCCTTCTCATTTATTTATTAAATTTTCAATATTTAATAAGTAAAATGTATTAAAACGAAATTAAAAAAAAAACAGCTAAAGTCACTGGCAATCTTCATCGGGAAATTGAAAGTTACTGGCAATCTTTGTGGGGAACATTGAAAGCTACCTGATGACTATACTTTTGACATTAATGTTAGGGCAAAGCTTATGTTACATTAGCTGAATGTTAAGCTATAAATTTTTAAACCTTTAGAAAAGATAATAATTATTAAAAAGGTCAATAAGTTTTAAAATTTTACTTTACACCCCGGCTGTTTACACCCCAAGCTGCAAGATTTCAATTTTTTTGAAGTTCTTCATTTATATTTATAGCAAAATTAGTACCAAATTACTCAACAATTTTTTCTATTTTATTTAATTGGATCTCTAATCTATTTAATTTTATATTTATTGAGTTTTTATTCATTATATTAATAATCTCTTGGTTTAATATATTATGATCTTTAATGTTGAAGTCTTTTTTAAATTGTTTAACTTTATTAAATTTTTTACTTAGTTGATCTCTTAACTTTTTAATTTTTTTATATTTTCTTCATTGAAATTATTAATTTCTAATATTTTGTTTACCCTTTCTATATCATTTATAGATAAAATTGGGTTTTCTAATTTATTTAATAAATATAGTGACATTCAATTTAATTGATTATTTCTCCACATGTTTGAATCATTGATAAGATCAAAGACTTGAAAATTTTTCATTAGAGGCTTTGGTAATTTATTCATTGTACCGTCTTTTTAATAATTCATTAGATTTATAAGATACTTATCACATATAATATTTCTTATTATTCATGATACTGCATTTAGATTACAAAATTTATGTGACAACATTGATTATATGTATTTAGGATGAAAAATAGATTGAATGTGTGTGTGTGTTAGAAGAAAAATCTAGTTTATGTCTCAAGAAAGAGAAGAAATTATAAATGCAAGTGCAAAAATATATTCAAAATTTGTGGATCTTTATGAATATAATAATAATTTAAATCTTTATAAAAATATGTTAAGAACTTTATAAAATTTTAAAAATAAACGTAGAAAAGATGGATGACAAAACCATTTACTTGAATTCCATTCCATTAGATTTAAGAATATCAAAATTAATGGCTTATATTCATTGATTGTTAGTTACATTATTTCTAACATAAGCTTTGCCTAATGTTAGACTCCCACTCGTTTGTTTTCACAATCTATCCAAATGTGTCATTATCGGCGTCAGAGGAACTGGTCATAACTTCAGCATGACATTACAGTAAAGTCATAGTGTATACATCGGACACTATGAAGGAAGCAGCTCCTCCTTCAACACGTTGGAGGGTCCTTCTCCAACACGTTGGAGGGTCCTTCTCCAAAATGGGAAAAGAGAACAAAGAATTGGATGCTGAGAGGCGAAATGACTTTACTTTTTCTCCCCCTTTTTTTTGTTCTTTGTTCTAGTCAAAGAAAGAAGCAGCCCCTCATTCTTCAAAATGGGTGGGACCGCCTTCTAAAAGAGTGGTGTCCACATACCATTTTTGTCACAAACTTGAAGAGAAGGCAGACAAATTCTTAAGATTAAAGAGTAGATGTTTGGTTTTAGATTTTTTTTTAAATGATAGATTTAATTTTGACCGATTTTTAATATTAACTTATTAAGATGTAAATTTGCGCTAAGCCGTATCGAATTTTAAATTAAATTTTAGGCCTCGTTTGATTTTAAAATCAATTCTAAACTTGAATTTGATGTATTTAATTAATCCAGTGGGTAAATTTATAATTTTCACTAATTAGATAAAATATTTTATCTGGAATTTTAAGATAACTGGGGGTGGCTGCCCAACATGTCCCTTATGGCTCCCCCACGTGCAATAGTTGACCAAAACGTCCACGGGTGACGAGAATTTTTTTTCTTTTTTTTTTGAATATGCATGTATAGAAAGCCAGTAAGGAAACGATTACAAGGTGTACGTGTGTATTGAATTAATTATTATCCGTTTAATGATAAAGGGTAGATCTTGGTGAACTACCGGAGACTTTGTCGGCTTTTCAACTTTTACACTTTTAGTCTTTAGATTTATTAAGCAAGCCTAGCAACAAGGGTATGCATAAATAAACATACATTAAGGTTGGTTGCTAAACATACACAGTACCAGAACTGGATCCCAGAACTGGTGCTCTGATTGAAGGGGATGAAAAGAAGTGTAATATTCAAAGCATCCGCTTAGGAGTCACCTTGTTCGGGATAGCACTCCTACCCCACCAGTTCTGGCAGAACGTACAAAGGGAAAGGGATACTCACAGTGGTGGACCTATTTAATTTAACGCAATTTACTTTTCCGCACTTTTAAATTTCTGCACTTTTCTTCTTTAAAGTATGCTCGCAGACTGATTTGTATCAGTTCTGCCATAAAACTTGTACGTTCCTCTGAGGCAACGAGACCAGATCTCAATCCTCAGTTGTATTCCTTCTTTTCATCCCCTTCAATCAGAGCACCAGTTCTGGGATTAATTATCTAAGGCGCTTACTTTGTCGCATCTTCTGAGCCGTGGGGTAGGAGTCACCTTGTTCGGGTGCGGGCCCCCACGCACACCCATCTCAGTGGGATATTACAGCGTATCATTTAAAGCCCATCACCTTGTAGCCATTCTGTAAGGAAGAATCGTTTCCTTACAGAAATTTAAATGCTTTAAATACATGCTTTAAAAGTTACAAAAGATCCTTACATGTTGTTTCGGATCTTGGCTTTTTAGAAGAGAAAGAAGGGATGAAAAGAAAAGAAAGGAAAATTAGAAAGACAAGATAAAATCAAGAACCAGAGCCTTGATGCCTTTCACCCGATTTCCTTTCTAGAGAGAAGGAGGAGAGAAATAAAAGAAGAGAGAGAGAGGGGTTCGAAAATCTGAGGAGTCTCAAGTCTTCCTTCAGATTTTATACATGGGGTTCCACTGTTCACTGTAGCGCGTTTTTAAGTGCACAGTAACAAGTGGAAAGTTCTACTGTAGCTTTACACGGAATTCAGAAGAAATACAGAAGAAATACAGAAGAAATACAGAAGAAATACAAAAGGAATACAAAAGAAATACAAACGGGTGAAGAGACATGTGCGCTCTCACTTGTGTCCAAAGGACCACCCATATACAAGCTTTTAATAGAAATATTACACTTTTTTTTTTTTTTTTGTACTTATATAGCACCCGGACCACCAGGTAACGTCTACACGTTGAGTGGTAAAACATTGTAAATGTTTTAAAGCTACAGTATTTCTTCCTACATCTAATGAACAATACTAAAACATACCTTACACGGCGTGGTTGAGTCAATAAACCCTGGATGGGTGTATTGACTCCTATCCCAAATCAATGCACTCACTTTTATTGTTTTAGTGCACTAGGCCTATTATCAAGGAGGAGAGAAATAAAAGAAGCTTATCATTGTTCCAATATCCTTTTAGTCTAGATAACCATACAAAAAAAAAAGTGTAAAAGTTGAGGAGGAGAGAAATAACATGTACTAAGACATTCCATCTATATTCCATTCAATATAGATGGAAATATCCCTCTTAAAAGGATTGGCCTAGTTTAGCAACCAACTATGCTAAATAAACATACATTAAGGTTGGTTGCTAAACATACCTTAATAAACATACATTAAGAGGGATTTGTTGACAGTATATACCATCTAAGGCGCCTCTACTAAAATGGGTGTGCGTGGGGGCACGCAACTTTACATTTCCGCAATTTAATTTAACGCAATTTACTTTTCCGCACTTTTAAATTTCTGCACTTTTCTTCTTTAAAGTATGCTCGCAGACTGATTTGTATCAGTTCTGCCATAAAACTTGTACGTTCCTCTGAGGCAACGAGACCAGATCTCAATCCTCAGTTGTATTAGCCACCCGAACAAGGTGACTCCGCCCAAAAAGAACCACGCCGTGTAAATACTCACCTTGTAATCGTTTCCTTACTGGTATCCCAGAACTGGTGCCGCATCTTCTGACACCTTATTCCGACTTGGATTAAGGTATGTTTAGCAACCAACCTTAATGTATGTTTATTTATGCATACCCTTGTTGCTAGGCTGAAATAAAAGACTGGAGTCAGAAGATGCGGCACCAGTTCTGGGATACCAGTAAGGAAACGATTACAAGGTGTACGTGTGTATTTTTCTGTCCCCTAACTTGAACCACGCCTGTTGGCATTTCAAGAACCAACTCCAAAGGTTAATAGAGTCCATTGGGAATTAGCACTTCCTGCTACTTCTCATTCTCCTCCGGATCTAGCTGTTGATAATAGGCCTAGTGCACTAAATCAATCCCGATTTAATGCATCTTCTGTCTATGAATGGAATATAGATGGAATGTCTTAGTACATGTTATTTCTCTCCTCCTCAACTTTTACACTTTTTTTTTTGTATGGTTATCTAGACTAAAAGGATATTGGAACAATGATAAGCTTCTTTTATTTCTCTCCTCCTTGATAATAGGCCTAGTGCACTAAAACAATAAAAGTGGGCGTTACAATTATTCTTAGCCAAAGGAAGATACTTTGTTTTCTTTCATGGTGGCGTGCATTGTTCACGTGCTTACCCTAACCACCAAAATCTAGCTTCCAATAATACCCTTTGATATTGTGTATTTTATCGAAACTGTCATTTTCTCAAGGAGCTTATCTCCTATCTCTCTGTGAGCTATCCTGACACCTTGTAATCGTTTCCTTACCGTTAGAACCCTAAGCTACAGTAGGAAGAAATACTGTAGCTTTAAAACATTTACAATGTTTTACCACTCAACGTGTAGACGTTACCTGGTGGTCCGGGTGCTATATAAGTATAAAGTAAATTTGGGTGTATATAATTAATTCAATACACACGTACACCTTGTAATCGTTTCCTTACTGGTATCCCAGAACTGGTGCCGCATCTTCTGACTCCAGTCTTTTATTTCAGCCTAGCAACAAGGGTATGCATAAATAAACATACATTAAGGTTGGTTGCTAAACATACCTTAATCCAAGTCGGAATAAGGTGTCAGAACTGGATTAGGGGACTGGAGTCAGAACATAACGTGTAGACGTTACCTGGTGGAATGTCTTAGTACATGTTATTTCTCTCCTTTGATACACGGGCGATTACAATGTAAAGTTGCGTGCCCCCTAAGCTACAGTATTTGTTACCATCCAGGGTTCGAGCCGCGGGGGAGGAATGGGCTTTAAATGATACGCTGTAATATCCCACTGAGATGGGTGTGCGTGGGGGCCCGCACCCGAACAAGGTGACTCCTACCCCACTGTTGTGGGTGATGCGGCACTCAACGTGTAGACGTTACCTGGTGGTCCGGGTGCTATATAAGTATAAAGTAGCGCCCCCGCGGCTCGAACCCTGGATGGTAACAAATACTGTAGCTTAGGGGGCACGCAACTTTACATTGTAATCGCCCGTGTATCAAAGGAGAGAAATAACATGTACTAAGACATTCCACCAGGTAACGTCTACACGTTAAGGGTATTTATGCATACCCTTAACCAACAAGGGTATGCATAAATAAACATACATTAAGGTTGGTTGCTAAACATACCTTAATCCAAGTCGGAATAAGGTGTCAGAACTGGATTAGGGGACTGGAGTCAGAACATAACGTGTAGACGTTACCTGGTGGAATGTCTTAGTACATGTTATTTCTCTCCTTTGGACACTAAACTGGTCACTTGTGTCCAAAGGACCTAGTTTAGCAAGAAATACTAGGTCCAACTTTACACCAAGCCCATTATATCCCTCTTAAAAGGAAATATCCTTTTAGTCTAGATTTTCTTTAAAGCCCATGTGATTCGTTATCAGAAGATGTTTCTTGGTAAATCAATGGATGAAATCCATTACCCAATCTCCTGAGCTTTTGCTCGCAATACAAAGTTTTTCACAAAGCCAGATTTCTTCTAAAGAAAACCCTGATTTTTCTAAAATTGAAAAACCTATTTTAAAGGATATTCCTAAGCTGAAAAGGTAGCTTAAGCTATATAAGTATAAAGTAGCGCCTCTACTAATAGCTTAAGCTTTTAGTAGAATGGTAAGCGCCTTAGATGGTCTACACGTTGAGTGCCGCATCACCCACAACAGTGGGGTAGCAACCAACTATTTTCAGACCGTTCCAGGTCTCGAAACATAGTCAAGAGCTTGTTCAAGAGTCAAAGTTAGAATTTGCCAAAGCCATTAGAGAACAACAGTGGGGTAGGAGTCACCCATAATCTATACACAATACCAACAGGCGTGGTTCAATACATTTTTCCTTCAAAATCCAAAGCATTCCCATTCATGGTTATTTTTCTTCAATACAAAGATAACCATACAAAGCCTTCCAAACTGGTTCCAACAGTGGTGGACCTAGTTTAGCAACCAACCTTACCATTTTAGTAGAATGGTAAGCGCCTTAGATGAGGCGCTACTTTTCTTCTGTATTTCTTCTGTATTTCTTCTGTATTTCTTCTGAATTCCGTGTAAAGCTACAGTAGAACTTTCCACTTGTTACTGTGCACTTAAAAGGAGACCTAGTTTAGCATTGATTTAAACCACAAGTGAGAGCGCACATGTCTACAAGTGAGAGCGTGGTTCATTATGATGCTCAAAATCCAAAGCATTCCCATTCATGGTTATTTTTCTTCAATACAAAGATAACCATACAAAGCCTTCCAAACTGGTTCCAACAGTGGTGGACCTATTTTGGACCAAACACAGATATTCTGTCCCCTAATGCCACAAACTGTTTCAACCTCTTTAAAGCCCATTATATCCCTTTCTGGGTGTAAAGCTAGTGAGAGTAGCTTTCCGTGTAAAGCTACTCGAACCCTGGATGGCTCTGATACCATCTAAGGCGCTTACCATTCTACTAAAAGCTTAAGCTGTTAGTAGAGGCGCTACTTTATACTTATATAGCACCCGGACCACCAGGTAACGTCTACACGTTGAGTGCCGCATCACCCACAACAGTGGGGTAGGAGTCACCTTGTTCGGGTGCGGGCCCCCACGCACACCCATCTCAGTGGGATTTGTTTGTACTCTACTACAAACAACAACAATCTGACATCTTGAATGCTATTCAAACAGATGAGGATCAAATCCCCATAATGGATGAACATAATGGCCCCATTCAAGATGCAGTCACAACTCAATCTGCCTTCCAAACTGGTTCCAACAGTGGTGGACCTATTTTGGACCAAACACAGATATTCTGTCCCCTAATGCCACAAACTGTTTCAACCTCTTTAAAGCTTAAGCTGTTAGTAGAATGGTAACAGCTTAAGCTTTTATACTTATATAGCACCCGGACCACCAGGTAACGTCTACACGTTGAGTGCCGCATCACCCACAACAGTGGGGTAGGAGTCACCTTGTTCGGACGATTGTTCATTAGATGTAGGAAGAAATACTGTAGCTTTAAAACATTTACAATGTTTTACCACTCAACGTGTAGACGTTACCTGGTGGTCCGGGTGCTATATAAGTATAAAGTAGCGCCTCTACTAACAGCTTAAGCTTTTAGTAGAATGGTAAGCGCCTTAGATGGTATCAGAGCCATCCAGGGTTCGAGCCGCGGGGGAGGAATGGGCTTTAAATGATACGCTGTAATATCCCACTGAGATGGGTGTGCGTGGGGGCCCGCACCCGTTGCATACTGAAAATCTAAAGACTACCCCTCTGATACCAGTAAGGAAACGATTACAAGGTGTACGTGTGTATTGAATTAATTATTATCCAAACTGGTGATACACTTTTAGTCTTTAAATCTAAAGACTAAAAGTGTAAAAGTTGAAAAGCCGACAAAGTCTCCGGTAGTTCACCAAGATCTACCCTTTATCATTAAACGGATAATAATTAATTCAATACACACGTACACCTTGTAATCGTTTCCTTACTGGTATCCCAGAACTGGTGCCGCATCTTCTGACACCTTATTCCGACTTGGATTAAGGTATGTTTAGCAACCAACCTTAATGTATGTTTATTTATGCATACCCTTGTTGCTAGGCTTGCTTAAGCCTAGCAAGCCTAGCAACAAGGGTATGCATAAATAAACATACATTAAGGTTGGTTGCTAAACATACACAGTACCAGAACTGGATCCCAGAACTGGTGCTCTGATTGAAGGGGATGAAAAGAAGGAATACAACTGAGGATTGAGATCTGGTCTCGTTGCCTCAGAGGAACGTACAAGTTTTATGGCAGAACTGATACAAATCAGTCTGCGAGCATACTTTAAAGAAGAAAAGTGCAGAAATTTAAAAGTGCGGAAAAGTAAATTGCGTTAAATTAAATTGCGGAAATGTAAAGTTGCGTGAATGTAAATTGCAGAAAATTAAATTACAGAAATTTAAATGCTTTAAATACATGCTTTAAAAGTTACAAAAGATCCTTACATGTTGTTTCGGATCTTGGCTTTTTAGAAGAGAAAGAAGGGATGAAAAGAAAAGAAAGGAAAATTAGAAAGACAAGATAAAATCAAGAACCAGAGCCTTGATGCCTTTCACCCGATTTCCTTTCTAGAGAGAAGGAGGAGAGAAATAAAAGAAGAGAGAGAGAGGGGTTCGAAAATCTGAGGAGTCTCAAGTCTTCCTTCAGATTTTATACATGGGGTTCCACTGTTCACTGTAGCGCGTTTTTAAGTGCACAGTAACAAGTGGAAAGTTCTACTGTAGCTTTACACGGAATTCAGAAGAAATACAGAAGAAATACAGAAGAAATACAGAAGAAATACAAAAGGAATACAAAAGAAATACAAACGGGTGAAGAGACATGTGCGCTCTCACTTGTGTCCAAAGGACCACCCATATACAAGCTTTTAATAGAAATATTACACTTTTTTTTTTTTTTTTTTTTTTTTTTTTTTTTTTTAAGTAAAATTACATAATGAAACATAGGTCATTTACAATGTTTTACAGGGGGAAGAATACCAAAACAATCGTCTTCATTCTCATCCCCAAGTGAAGTGAAGGGCTCTTCAACATCGTCTTCGGTGTCAGAAGATGCGGCAACAGAGGACTCTGAGCGAGTAGTCAGGAGCTGCTTCATGATGTCGAAGTATTCTTCTTCAGACTTTGCACCGGCGAGAAGGGCTTGGGCTTTAGAACGCTGTGCGAGGAAAGTGCTGTGGGCTTTAGTGTCTTCAATACTGGGCTTGAGGTGACCATTTAATTTTAGCCAATTGTGGACTATGGCATCGGTCAATTTTGACTTTTCATCGAACTTAGACCACCACTTAATTTTGAAACACCTTTGGAGAATTAATTGGGTGTCTTGAGTAAGATATTGGAAATTCCACATCCAAACCCAGGGGAGGAAGAATTTGGTACAAAAGCAGAGGAAAGGGGGAAACTTTTTCTCGGACTCAGAAGGGATATAATGGGCTTTAAAGAGGTTGAAACAGTTTGTGGCATTAGGGGACAGAATATCTGTGTTTGGTCCAAAATAGGTCCACCACTGTTGGAACCAGTTTGGAAGGCTTTGTATGGTTATCTTTGTATTGAAGAAAAATAACCATGAATGGGAATGCTTTGGATTTTGAAGGAAAAATGTATTGAACCACGCCTGTTGGTAGTCCCAATAGGAGTAGGACAAACAGTGTGGGATTTTAAAAAGGAAATTGGCGGGGAATTTCTTTTGAGCATGGAGTGGTTCACCCCACTGGTTTGGGCTAATAATGTTTTGGATAGTGGCCGTGGAATAGGCCGGCTCAGAATGGGACTCAGTGTGGAAGAAATGTTTGAATTTTACTGAGCCAGTGATTTCAAGGATGCTTTGGTAATATGATTGGGGTTTATCAAGGTCCCATGGTTTGAAAAACCATCCCATTGGGAAAAACTTTGAAATTGCTTGAAATGGATCAGAATTATAAAATCCATCCTCCATAGTTAAAACATTCTGAGAATGGGGTTTATTATGCCAATCCGATTTTTGAGAAAGCTTTGATTGTGAAACCACAACCTGGGAAGAAGTACTTCCAGAAGAGATAATTTCTTTGGACAAATTTCCAGATAAAGAAAGCTTAGGAATATCCTTTAAAATAGGTTTTTCAATTTTAGAAAAATCAGGGTTTTCTTTAGAAGAAATCTGGCTTTGTGAAAAACTTTGTATTGCGAGCAAAAGCTCAGGAGATTGGGTAATGGATTTCATCCATTGATTTACCTGATCTTGGGAGGCCAGGGCTTTGACTTTAGCTTCATCTTCTTCAATTATATCTATCCAGGACTTTATGGGCATTGCTGAGGATAGCAATTTTTCTTTAGGAGGAGAGGCTTTAGAGGGTGTCTGGGACACAGGATCTTTGAGGATCCCTTTCCCTTTGTTCTTTTTGGGCGGCATTATCTGTTTTGGAGAAATTCTCGGGTCAGAAAATCCGGAACAGAATTTTTGTCACCTTTGATAAATTCAATATCAAAATCAAAAACACTTAAAATTGCTTGCCATCGTGCAAAAATCTGTTTTGATGCAATGTTTTGAACATCCTTTTCTAAGACATGTTTTGCAGCTTTGCAATCAATTCGAAGTAAGAATTTTTGATTTAACAAATCACTTTGAAACTTTGATATGCATAAAACAATAGATAAAATTTCTTTTTTAATAGTAGAGTAATTTTTCTGACAATCATTCCAATGTGCAGATGCATACTGAACTATTTGCTCTCTACCATGATCAACTTGCTTGAGAATACCACCATAACCTAAATCTGATGCATCAGTTTCAACAATTTTAGGTAATGTTGGATTAGCCAAATATAAGCATGGGATTTCTTTTACCATATTCTTTATCTGTTTTACAATTTGGGTATGATGCTCTGACCATGCAACAGGGTTCTTCCTTAACCTATCATGCAGTGGTTTTGCTATCCTATTAATGTTAGGACAGAAATCGAGAACATAATTCAAACTACCCAAAAATCTTTGAAGTTGAGTTTTATCCAGGATTTTGTCAGGAAACTTATCCGTGAAAGATAAAGATCTTTCAATGGGAGTGGTAGTTCCCTTAGAAATATAGTGACCGAGGAATCTGACTTTAGTTTGAAACATAGAGATTTTGGAAGAGGAAAGGGCTAATCCAGCTTTTTTGGTAGCAAAATAAAAAGTCTTTAGATGTTTAAAATGTTGATCTATAGATTGTGAAAAAATCAATACATCATCAATATAAACAATGCAAAAATCAGAAAACGGATTATAAATATCATTCATAATTCTTTGAAATTCCGAAGGAGCATTCTTTAAACCGAATGGCATAACAGTCCACTCGTATTGTCCAAATGGAACAGTGAAAGCAGTTTTATATCGATCTTTAGGGTGGATTTGAATTTGCCAAAAACCAGACTTCATATCAAATTTCGAAAATATGAAAACAGAATGCAGTTTTTGAAGCAAATCTTTTTTATTAGGAATTGGGTAACGTATCCACTTTAAAGCTTTATTCAAGGGTTTATAATTAATAACAAGTCTTGGTGTGCCTCTTTCAATTTCAGAATTTTTATTGACATAAAAAGCAGCGCAAGACCAAGGTGATCTAGATTTAGCAATTAAACCTTTGGTTTCCAAATCTTTAATTTCATTTCTGCAATGTTGTTCAAGTTCCATATTCATTTGAATTGGACGGGCTTTAGTGGGTATTTGTCTTTCGTCAAAGGAGTTTTCATATGGCAGATCTACCAAATGTTGTTTTCGATCCCAAAAGGCAGTTGGTAAATCAGCACAAATTTCTTTTTCAATAAGCTCTTTAAAATCTGAAATCTTTCTTTTTATAAAATCACTTTGTAATTGGGCTTCAATTCTTTGCAAATTTAAATCTGTCTTTAAATAACTCAAATCTTTTTGTTTTGTTTTTAATAAAACATTGATTTGATTTTGGTAAACAGAGCATGCTTTAATGATATTTAAATTTCTTGTTTTGGGCTTTTCAACAAAAGGGAAAACAAGTTTTTTATTTCTAGCTTTAAAAGATATACCATTATAATTGACAGTATAAGGAGTAATTAAATTTATAAAGGGAGTTCCTAAAATAACAGTATGACGAATGTCATTTGTTAAAAGGAAAGAGGTTTTAAAATCAAATCCGTTGTTATGAATAAGGGCTTCAGCTTTGGAGGAAATTTTTAATTTCGAATTATTGGCGGCAGAAAGCTTTTCTTTTGTCTTTTCATGAAATTCTCTTGGCACAATAACTTCTTGAATACAATTTAAATCAGCACCAGTGTCAAATAAGGCAATAGTGTCAATCATGAAATCTTTAGAAAAAATTAAAGTAACTCTGATCAAATACTTTCTCATAGTGATTTGATTTAAAACAAAGAGAAAATCACCAGGTACAGACTCAATATTTTCAAGATTCGGATTTTCTTCATTATCATTACTGGAATGTGATTCGTTATCAGAATGATCTTGAAGTTGTCTTTGTAAAAGAATCTGGATGGTTTCGGAATCGGTTTTTTGTTTTTCTTTCAAGTCTTTTATTTCAGCTTTAATATTTTTAATATCTTTTTGAAGGTCTTGAATAGAAGGAATAGAAGATTTTGAATGTTTTTTCTTTTCAAGAATTTGAGTAAGATCATAAGCATGCTTTTTGACAATAGGAACTTTAGAAGGTTCGGGTTTTTGATCAAGGGTCTTTAGGAGTTTATCCAAATATTCTTTCTGAAGAGTTGGGTCAGTAATGTATTTGACTAATTCGAGAAATGTTTCTTGGTCTTTAGTCAAAACATTGATTTTCTTTGAATAGGATTCTGACTCAGAATCACTATGGGAAGAAGAGGAGGTATCGGAGTCAATTAACTCGTCAACCTGTAGGGGCTCACTATTTCCAGTCATGGAAAACTCAGAGTCTGAAGACTCAATAAGAAGAGAAGAGATTTTAGTAAGGATTTCTTCATCGAGGTTAAGCTCTTGAAGTTTTTTATTCATTCTACAAAAATTCGCAGTATGGCCTTTCATACCACATTTGTAACATGTGGCTTCTTTATAGTTGAAAGGAGTTTTGGATTTGGGCTTGAAATATCTCTTTTTAGAGAATTTGGGCTTTTTATAAGGCCTCGAAGGTTTCTTGTAAAAATTTTCTCTAAAATTAGAAATGGGATTCCTATAGTTTTTGGGCCTATAATGTTTTTTGTAAGGCTTTGAAGAGCACTTACCATTACAGTTTTTGGAGGGAGTATTGAAAGGGTCATAATTGAATTGTTTACAAAAATCGCCTAGCTCATGCTTAGACTGTCTGAGTTCTCTTTTTAGACGTTTTTGTAACTTTAGATCTTGACAGATCTTTAATCCTTCTTTGTTGACGAAACTGACTAACTCACCATAGGTAAGTTCGTCATAAGGAATACGATTATCATAAAGGGCTTTAATGGAGTTTCTTACCTTTTCTCCCAAGAGAGTAGGTAAACCAGCAAGAAATTTTTCTTTCCAAGTAGTATGATTTGCATCATCTCTTAGAAAAAGTCGAGTAAAGAAAGTGGTTTTATAGTCTTGAAAATCACTAAGTTTTCTACATCTCAAATTGTGTAGTAACTCAGCATTTTTATCTCTTAGGTGTGAAGGATCACCTATGAAATGGAGGGAAATGGTTAGGATAAGAGTTGTGACTGCATCTTGAATGGGGCCATTATGTTCATCCATTATGGGGATTTGATCCTCATCTGTTTGAATAGCATTCAAGATGTCAGATTGTTGTTGTTTGGTGAGGAGATGATCCCACCATCCTTTAAGTTGGCCTGTGAAACCAGCTATAAGGATTTCTGCTATGGCTTTATCAGAGGTTCCTGATTGGGTTTTATAAGCATTGGCAGCCATAGTCATTTGTTGTAATAGACCAAGTATATTGTACTCAGACATTCCATCTATATTCCATTCATAGACAGAAGATGCATTAAATCGGGATTGATTTAGTGCACTAGGCCTATTATCAACAGCTAGATCCGGAGGAGAATGAGAAGTACCAGGAAGTGCTAATTCCCAATGGACTCTATTAACCTTTGGAGTTGGTTCTTGAAATGCTTCTATATCAGAAGTGGCTATAGAAGACTGGTCTTGGTCAAGGACACCTATAGTATGAGACTGAATACTGCCAGGTGTTTTGGATTGGGGTGTATCAGGAGCTATTTTGTTTTTAGAAGTAGAAGCAGAAGATGAAGCTTCTATTCTATCTAATTGTTCTCTAATGGCTTTGGCAAATTCTAACTTTGACTCTTGAACAAGCTCTTGACTATGTTTCGAGACCTGGAACGGTCTGAAAATAGGTTCTTTAAGCTTTTTCAAGGACTCAGTTTTGGAGGGAATTGGCTTTGAAATAGAAGTAACCGTTGTGGAAGACTGTTGGATTTGGCTTTCTATACGGATCAACTGTTTTCCTATGGTACTTAGATTAGTATTACAGAAATTGTTCTGTTGGATAATACTATCTAAATTTTTATTAGGGTCATCGGATTTATGAACTTTGAAAGGAGAGGCTTTGATAGGAATAGGAGGTTCACCATGTTCTATGGTTATACTCCTGAGAGGAGGATGTTCAGATTCGATAGTGTTATTACTATCAGAAAGATTCCATTCGGGAATTTTCTTTCTAGTAGTAATTGGGTTTGATTCTTTGAAGGGATAAGAAATATTATTGTCAGAAGCATACATTTCAAACCAATCAAAAAATAAAATATGGACTTTATGCAAATTGGCAAAACCATAATAAATTTCTTGAATTTCTTTTCTTTGGTTTAAAAAATGTTTAAAAAACCAATGTCTTTTATCTTTGTTTTTATTAGAATAGAAATCATTATGAAGAAGTGTTTTGTCAATTTTAATATCTTGTTCAAGGACATTAATGGCGTTTTCTGTAATAGCAGAAAAGGTAGGAGAAGTTGGAGGAGAAGGTTCTTTCTCTTCCTGTCTTTGAATTCTCTGACTACTAGTGTAGATGGGGTGGGGAACACTATTACCATAATTTACTGAATGGATAGAAGAACTAGGAATATCCGAAGTAGGAAAACTAGGTTGTTCTTTAGGAATATTTATTTCTGTTGGGATTTTAGAAAATTGTTTTTCAAAAGAATGCATACTAGAACAAGAATCTTTATCAGAGTATCTAGGAAAATTAGATCTCTTAAAAGATAATTTGACTTTTCCATCGGAAAACTGAGTCACGTTTTGCAACTCTGTATTGGGCTCAAGATGTTTTGGAATCACTGGTTCAGTGGCTCCATCTAGAATCCATTCGTCTGGAAGATGAATGTCTTTCCATTGAATAGGCTTTGGGACAACCATATTGGCTTTGGACAAATCAGTCTGCAAGAGAAGAGTCTCATCTCTTTTTGACTGGAATTTATGTTGCGTATTAAACGCAGAATTCATTGCTTTATAAGAAATTTTGTAAATCAATGCAACTGGAATAGAACCCTCAATCATATGGTAATTGTGGGTTTTGATTTGCAAAATCATGCTTTTGAAGATATTTTTGTCTTTAAGGGAAACTGTTATGTTTGGGTAACAGTTGAAGTGGATTGGTCCTTTGCAAAGACTAGATTCTACACTACTGAGTAAAGAATCATCAAAGGACGTGAACCTGCCATCGCGGAGAACAGCAAGGATGGAAGTATCCAAACCTTCCTTAGTTAAAGGTTTTATTCCGACTTGGATTAGACCAATATGAACATAATTAAATTTTTTCTCGTTTAAGGTCTTTAAAGTTTTTTCTGAAAACAAATGAATTGTTTCAAAAGGCTTTATGAGTGTGATATCTCTTTCTTCAGTCTTTATAATATAATCACTCTTTAAAAAGTCAAGCTTTTTTGTTTTATAAATCATTTCTCTAGAAACTTTAGGTAATTCCCAATTATCAATAGCTTTATCAAAATCAGAGATAACAAATTCTTCAGAACTCACGACATGCTTTGAATCACTAGTCTTCCCGGAAGAAGAGCTAGAAAAAGAAAATGTTCTACAGGTGATAGTATCCATGAAGTACAAAAAATTTCAAAACTTGAAACCTATATGAATGGCTACAGGTATGGATTTATTGCCCTAAGCGGATGCACAGACTCCTAAGACGGGACTTATAACCAGTAAAAAATTCACCACACACACAGAAGTTAAAAATTTTCAATTTCCAGACACACAGACGCTTTAACCTATATTACACCTACTTCAGGATGGCTCTGATACCAGTAAGGAAACGATTACAAGGTGTACGTGTGTATTGAATTAATTATTATCCGTTTAATGATAAAGGGTAGATCTTGGTGAACTACCGGAGACTTTGTCGGCTTTTCAACTTTTACACTTTTAGTCTTTAGATTTATTAAGCAAGCCTAGCAACAAGGGTATGCATAAATAAACATACATTAAGGTTGGTTGCTAAACATACACAGTACCAGAACTGGATCCCAGAACTGGTGCTCTGATTGAAGGGGATGAAAAGAAGGAATACAACTGAGGATTGAGATCTGGTCTCGTTGCCTCAGAGGAACGTACAAGTTTTATGGCAGAACTGATACAAATCAGTCTGCGAGCATACTTTAAAGAAGAAAAGTGCAGAAATTTAAAAGTGCGGAAAAGTAAATTGCGTTAAATTAAATTGCGGAAATGTAAAGTTGCGTGAATGTAAATTGCAGAAAATTAAATTACAGAAATTTAAATGCTTTAAATACATGCTTTAAAAGTTACAAAAGATCCTTACATGTTGTTTCGGATCTTGGCTTTTTAGAAGAGAAAGAAGGGATGAAAAGAAAAGAAAGGAAAATTAGAAAGACAAGATAAAATCAAGAACCAGAGCCTTGATGCCTTTCACCCGATTTCCTTTCTAGAGAGAAGGAGGAGAGAAATAAAAGAAGAGAGAGAGAGGGGTTCGAAAATCTGAGGAGTCTCAAGTCTTCCTTCAGATTTTATACATGGGGTTCCACTGTTCACTGTAGCGCGTTTTTAAGTGCACAGTAACAAGTGGAAAGTTCTACTGTAGCTTTACACGGAATTCAGAAGAAATACAGAAGAAATACAGAAGAAATACAGAAGAAATACAAAAGGAATACAAAAGAAATACAAACGGGTGAAGAGACATGTGCGCTCTCACTTGTGTCCAAAGGACCACCCATATACAAGCTTTTAATAGAAATATTACACTTTTTTTTTTTTTTTTTTTTTTTTTTTTTTTTTTTTAAGTAAAATTACATAATGAAACATAGGTCATTTACAATGTTTTACAGGGGGAAGAATACCAAAACAATCGTCTTCATTCTCATCCCCAAGTGAAGTGAAGGGCTCTTCAACATCGTCTTCGGTGTCAGAAGATGCGGCAACAGAGGACTCTGAGCGAGTAGTCAGGAGCTGCTTCATGATGTCGAAGTATTCTTCTTCAGACTTTGCACCGGCGAGAAGGGCTTGGGCTTTAGAACGCTGTGCGAGGAAAGTGCTGTGGGCTTTAGTGTCTTCAATACTGGGCTTGAGGTGACCATTTAATTTTAGCCAATTGTGGACTATGGCATCGGTCAATTTTGACTTTTCATCGAACTTAGACCACCACTTAATTTTGAAACACCTTTGGAGAATTAATTGGGTGTCTTGAGTAAGATATTGGAAATTCCACATCCAAACCCAGGGGAGGAAGAATTTGGTACAAAAGCAGAGGAAAGGGGGAAACTTTTTCTCGGACTCAGAAGGGATATAATGGGCTTTAAAGAGGTTGAAACAGTTTGTGGCATTAGGGGACAGAATATCTGTGTTTGGTCCAAAATAGGTCCACCACTGTTGGAACCAGTTTGGAAGGCTTTGTATGGTTATCTTTGTATTGAAGAAAAATAACCATGAATGGGAATGCTTTGGATTTTGAAGGAAAAATGTATTGAACCACGCCTGTTGGTAGTCCCAATAGGAGTAGGACAAACAGTGTGGGATTTTAAAAAGGAAATTGGCGGGGAATTTCTTTTGAGCATGGAGTGGTTCACCCCACTGGTTTGGGCTAATAATGTTTTGGATAGTGGCCGTGGAATAGGCCGGCTCAGAATGGGACTCAGTGTGGAAGAAATGTTTGAATTTTACTGAGCCAGTGATTTCAAGGATGCTTTGGTAATATGATTGGGGTTTATCAAGGTCCCATGGTTTGAAAAACCATCCCATTGGGAAAAACTTTGAAATTGCTTGAAATGGATCAGAATTATAAAATCCATCCTCCATAGTTAAAACATTCTGAGAATGGGGTTTATTATGCCAATCCGATTTTTGAGAAAGCTTTGATTGTGAAACCACAACCTGGGAAGAAGTACTTCCAGAAGAGATAATTTCTTTGGACAAATTTCCAGATAAAGAAAGCTTAGGAATATCCTTTAAAATAGGTTTTTCAATTTTAGAAAAATCAGGGTTTTCTTTAGAAGAAATCTGGCTTTGTGAAAAACTTTGTATTGCGAGCAAAAGCTCAGGAGATTGGGTAATGGATTTCATCCATTGATTTACCTGATCTTGGGAGGCCAGGGCTTTGACTTTAGCTTCATCTTCTTCAATTATATCTATCCAGGACTTTATGGGCATTGCTGAGGATAGCAATTTTTCTTTAGGAGGAGAGGCTTTAGAGGGTGTCTGGGACACAGGATCTTTGAGGATCCCTTTCCCTTTGTTCTTTTTGGGCGGCATTATCTGTTTTGGAGAAATTCTCGGGTCAGAAAATCCGGAACAGAATTTTTGTCACCTTTGATAAATTCAATATCAAAATCAAAAACACTTAAAATTGCTTGCCATCGTGCAAAAATCTGTTTTGATGCAATGTTTTGAACATCCTTTTCTAAGACATGTTTTGCAGCTTTGCAATCAATTCGAAGTAAGAATTTTTGATTTAACAAATCACTTTGAAACTTTGATATGCATAAAACAATAGATAAAATTTCTTTTTTAATAGTAGAGTAATTTTTCTGACAATCATTCCAATGTGCAGATGCATACTGAACTATTTGCTCTCTACCATGATCAACTTGCTTGAGAATACCACCATAACCTAAATCTGATGCATCAGTTTCAACAATTTTAGGTAATGTTGGATTAGCCAAATATAAGCATGGGATTTCTTTTACCATATTCTTTATCTGTTTTACAATTTGGGTATGATGCTCTGACCATGCAACAGGGTTCTTCCTTAACCTATCATGCAGTGGTTTTGCTATCCTATTAATGTTAGGACAGAAATCGAGAACATAATTCAAACTACCCAAAAATCTTTGAAGTTGAGTTTTATCCAGGATTTTGTCAGGAAACTTATCCGTGAAAGATAAAGATCTTTCAATGGGAGTGGTAGTTCCCTTAGAAATATAGTGACCGAGGAATCTGACTTTAGTTTGAAACATAGAGATTTTGGAAGAGGAAAGGGCTAATCCAGCTTTTTTGGTAGCAAAATAAAAAGTCTTTAGATGTTTAAAATGTTGATCTATAGATTGTGAAAAAATCAATACATCATCAATATAAACAATGCAAAAATCAGAAAACGGATTATAAATATCATTCATAATTCTTTGAAATTCCGAAGGAGCATTCTTTAAACCGAATGGCATAACAGTCCACTCGTATTGTCCAAATGGAACAGTGAAAGCAGTTTTATATCGATCTTTAGGGTGGATTTGAATTTGCCAAAAACCAGACTTCATATCAAATTTCGAAAATATGAAAGCAGAATGCAGTTTTTGAAGCAAATCTTTTTTATTAGGAATTGGGTAACGTATCCACTTTAAAGCTTTATTCAAGGGTTTATAATTAATAACAAGTCTTGGTGTGCCTCTTTCAATTTCAGAATTTTTATTGACATAAAAAGCAGCGCAAGACCAAGGTGATCTAGATTTAGCAATTAAACCTTTGGTTTCCAAATCTTTAATTTCATTTCTGCAATGTTGTTCAAGTTCCATATTCATTTGAATTGGACGGGCTTTAGTGGGTATTTGTCTTTCGTCAAAGGAGTTTTCATATGGCAGATCTACCAAATGTTGTTTTCGATCCCAAAAGGCAGTTGGTAAATCAGCACAAATTTCTTTTTCAATAAGCTCTTTAAAATCTGAAATCTTTCTTTTTATAAAATCACTTTGTAATTGGGCTTCAATTCTTTGCAAATTTAAATCTGTCTTTAAATAACTCAAATCTTTTTGTTTTGTTTTTAATAAAACATTGATTTGATTTTGGTAAACAGAGCATGCTTTAATGATATTTAAATTTCTTGTTTTGGGCTTTTCAACAAAAGGGAAAACAAGTTTTTTATTTCTAGCTTTAAAAGATATACCATTATAATTGACAGTATAAGGAGTAATTAAATTTATAAAGGGAGTTCCTAAAATAACAGTATGACGAATGTCATTTGTTAAAAGGAAAGAGGTTTTAAAATCAAATCCGTTGTTATGAATAAGGGCTTCAGCTTTGGAGGAAATTTTTAATTTCGAATTATTGGCGGCAGAAAGCTTTTCTTTTGTCTTTTCATGAAATTCTCTTGGCACAATAACTTCTTGAATACAATTTAAATCAGCACCAGTGTCAAATAAGGCAATAGTGTCAATCATGAAATCTTTAGAAAAAATTAAAGTAACTCTGATCAAATACTTTCTCATAGTGATTTGATTTAAAACAAAGAGAAAATCACCAGGTACAGACTCAATATTTTCAAGATTCGGATTTTCTTCATTATCATTACTGGAATGTGATTCGTTATCAGAATGATCTTGAAGTTGTCTTTGTAAAAGAATCTGGATGGTTTCGGAATCGGTTTTTTGTTTTTCTTTCAAGTCTTTTATTTCAGCTTTAATATTTTTAATATCTTTTTGAAGGTCTTGAATAGAAGGAATAGAAGATTTTGAATGTTTTTTCTTTTCAAGAATTTGAGTAAGATCATAAGCATGCTTTTTGACAATAGGAACTTTAGAAGGTTCGGGTTTTTGATCAAGGGTCTTTAGGAGTTTATCCAAATATTCTTTCTGAAGAGTTGGGTCAGTAATGTATTTGACTAATTCGAGAAATGTTTCTTGGTCTTTAGTCAAAACATTGATTTTCTTTGAATAGGATTCTGACTCAGAATCACTATGGGAAGAAGAGGAGGTATCGGAGTCAATTAACTCGTCAACCTGTAGGGGCTCACTATTTCCAGTCATGGAAAACTCAGAGTCTGAAGACTCAATAAGAAGAGAAGAGATTTTAGTAAGGATTTCTTCATCGAGGTTAAGCTCTTGAAGTTTTTTATTCATTCTACAAAAATTCGCAGTATGGCCTTTCATACCACATTTGTAACATGTGGCTTCTTTATAGTTGAAAGGAGTTTTGGATTTGGGCTTGAAATATCTCTTTTTAGAGAATTTGGGCTTTTTATAAGGCCTCGAAGGTTTCTTGTAAAAATTTTCTCTAAAATTAGAAATGGGCTTCCTATAGTTTTTGGGCCTATAATGTTTTTTGTAAGGCTTTGAAGAGCACTTACCATTACAGTTTTTGGAGGGAGTATTGAAAGGGTCATAATTGAATTGTTTACAAAAATCGCCTAGCTCATGCTTAGACTGTCTGAGTTCTCTTTTTAGACGTTTTTGTAACTTTAGATCTTGACAGATCTTTAATCCTTCTTTGTTGACGAAACTGACTAACTCACCATAGGTAAGTTCGTCATAAGGAATACGATTATCATAAAGGGCTTTAATGGAGTTTCTTACCTTTTCTCCCAAGAGAGTAGGTAAACCAGCAAGAAATTTTTCTTTCCAAGTAGTATGATTTGCATCATCTCTTAGAAAAAGTCGAGTAAAGAAAGTGGTTTTATAGTCTTGAAAATCACTAAGTTTTCTACATCTCAAATTGTGTAGTAACTCAGCATTTTTATCTCTTAGGTGTGAAGGATCACCTATGAAATGGAGGGAAATGGTTAGGATAAGAGTTGTGACTGCATCTTGAATGGGGCCATTATGTTCATCCATTATGGGGATTTGATCCTCATCTGTTTGAATAGCATTCAAGATGTCAGATTGTTGTTGTTTGGTGAGGAGATGATCCCACCATCCTTTAAGTTGGCCTGTGAAACCAGCTATAAGGATTTCTGCTATGGCTTTATCAGAGGTTCCTGATTGGGTTTTATAAGCATTGGCAGCCATAGTCATTTGTTGTAATAGACCAAGTATATTGTACTCAGACATTCCATCTATATTCCATTCATAGACA
Source organism: Citrus australasica (assembly GCA_029618585.1). Taxonomy (NCBI): domain Eukaryota; kingdom Viridiplantae; phylum Streptophyta; class Magnoliopsida; order Sapindales; family Rutaceae; genus Citrus; species Citrus australasica. Next base: position 6,406,860 of record JARCIV010000002.1, on the reverse strand, counting down.
GAAGATGCATTAAATCGGGATTGATTTAGTGCACTAGGCCTATTATCAACAGCTAGATCCGGAGGAGAATGAGAAGTAGCAGGAAGTGCTAATTCCCAATGGACTCTATTAACCTTTGGAGTTGGTTCTTGAAATGCTTCTATATCAGAAGTGGCTATAGAAGACTGGTCTTGGTCAAGGACACCTATAGTATGAGACTGAATACTGCCAGGTGTTTTGGATTGGGGTGTATCAGGAGCTATTTTGTTTTTAGAAGTAGAAGCAGAAGATGAAGCTTCTATTCTATCTAATTGTTCTCTAATGGCTTTGGCAAATTCTAACTTTGACTCTTGAACAAGCTCTTGACTATGTTTCGAGACCTGGAACGGTCTGAAAATAGGTTCTTTAAGCTTTTTCAAGGACTCAGTTTTGGAGGGAATTGGCTTTGAAATAGAAGTAACCGTTGTGGAAGACTGTTGGATTTGGCTTTCTATACGGATCAACTGTTTTCCTATGGTACTTAGATTAGTATTACAGAAATTGTTCTGTTGGATAATACTATCTAAATTTTTATTAGGGTCATCGGATTTATGAACTTTGAAAGGAGAGGCTTTGATAGGAATAGGAGGTTCACCATGTTCTATGGTTATACTCCTGAGAGGAGGATGTTCAGATTCGATAGTGTTATTACTATCAGAAAGATTCCATTCGGGAATTTTCTTTCTAGTAGTAATTGGGTTTGATTCTTTGAAGGGATAAGAAATATTATTGTCAGAAGCATACATTTCAAACCAATCAAAAAATAAAATATGGACTTTATGCAAATTGGCAAAACCATAATAAATTTCTTGAATTTCTTTTCTTTGGTTTAAAAAATGTTTAAAAAACCAATGTCTTTTATCTTTGTTTTTATTAGAATAGAAATCATTATGAAGAAGTGTTTTGTCAATTTTAATATCTTGTTCAAGGACATTAATGGCGTTTTCTGTAATAGCAGAAAAGGTAGGAGAAGTTGGAGGAGAAGGTTCTTTCTCTTCCTGTCTTTGAATTCTCTGACTACTAGTGTAGATGGGGTGGGGAACACTATTACCATAATTTACTGAATGGATAGAAGAACTAGGAATATCCGAAGTAGGAAAACTAGGTTGTTCTTTAGGAATATTTATTTCTGTTGGGATTTTAGAAAATTGTTTTTCAAAAGAATGCATACTAGAACAAGAATCTTTATCAGAGTATCTAGGAAAATTAGATCTCTTAAAAGATAATTTGACTTTTCCATCGGAAAACTGAGTCACGTTTTGCAACTCTGTATTGGGCTCAAGATGTTTTGGAATCACTGGTTCAGTGGCTCCATCTAGAATCCATTCGTCTGGAAGATGAATGTCTTTCCATTGAATAGGCTTTGGGACAACCATATTGGCTTTGGACAAATCAGTCTGCAAGAGAAGAGTCTCATCTCTTTTTGACTGGAATTTATGTTGCGTATTAAACGCAGAATTCATTGCTTTATAAGAAATTTTGTAAATCAATGCAACTGGAATAGAACCCTCAATCATATGGTAATTGTGGGTTTTGATTTGCAAAATCATGCTTTTGAAGATATTTTTGTCTTTAAGGGAAACTGTTATGTTTGGGTAACAGTTGAAGTGGATTGGTCCTTTGCAAAGACTAGATTCTACACTACTGAGTAAAGAATCATCAAAGGACGTGAACCTGCCATCGCGGAGAACAGCAAGGATGGAAGTATCCAAACCTTCCTTAGTTAAAGGTTTTATTCCGACTTGGATTAGACCAATATGAACATAATTAAATTTTTTCTCGTTTAAGGTCTTTAAAGTTTTTTCTGAAAACAAATGAATTGTTTCAAAAGGCTTTATGAGTGTGATATCTCTTTCTTCAGTCTTTATAATATAATCACTCTTTAAAAAGTCAAGCTTTTTTGTTTTATAAATCATTTCTCTAGAAACTTTAGGTAATTCCCAATTATCAATAGCTTTATCAAAATCAGAGATAACAAATTCTTCAGAACTCACGACATGCTTTGAATCACTAGTCTTCCCGGAAGAAGAGCTAGAAAAAGAAAATGTTCTACAGGTGATAGTATCCATGAAGTACAAAAAATTTCAAAACTTGAAACCTATATGAATGGCTACAGGTATGGATTTATTGCCCTAAGCGGATGCACAGACTCCTAAGACGGGACTTATAACCAGTAAAAAATTCACCACACACACAGAAGTTAAAAATTTTCAATTTCCAGACACACAGACGCTTTAACCTATATTACACCTACTTCAGGATGGCTCTGATACCAGTAAGGAAACGATTACAAGGTGTACGTGTGTATTGAATTAATTATTATCCGTTTAATGATAAAGGGTAGATCTTGGTGAACTACCGGAGACTTTGTCGGCTTTTCAACTTTTACACTTTTAGTCTTTAGATTTATTAAGCAAGCCTAGCAACAAGGGTATGCATAAATAAACATACATTAAGGTTGGTTGCTAAACATACACAGTACCAGAACTGGATCCCAGAACTGGTGCTCTGATTGAAGGGGATGAAAAGAAGGAATACAACTGAGGATTGAGATCTGGTCTCGTTGCCTCAGAGGAACGTACAAGTTTTATGGCAGAACTGATACAAATCAGTCTGCGAGCATACTTTAAAGAAGAAAAGTGCAGAAATTTAAAAGTGCGGAAAAGTAAATTGCGTTAAATTAAATTGCGGAAATGTAAAGTTGCGTGAATGTAAATTGCAGAAAATTAAATTACAGAAATTTAAATGCTTTAAATACATGCTTTAAAAGTTACAAAAGATCCTTACATGTTGTTTCGGATCTTGGCTTTTTAGAAGAGAAAGAAGGGATGAAAAGAAAAGAAAGGAAAATTAGAAAGACAAGATAAAATCAAGAACCAGAGCCTTGATGCCTTTCACCCGATTTCCTTTCTAGAGAGAAGGAGGAGAGAAATAAAAGAAGAGAGAGAGAGGGGTTCGAAAATCTGAGGAGTCTCAAGTCTTCCTTCAGATTTTATACATGGGGTTCCACTGTTCACTGTAGCGCGTTTTTAAGTGCACAGTAACAAGTGGAAAGTTCTACTGTAGCTTTACACGGAATTCAGAAGAAATACAGAAGAAATACAGAAGAAATACAGAAGAAATACAAAAGGAATACAAAAGAAATACAAACGGGTGAAGAGACATGTGCGCTCTCACTTGTGTCCAAAGGACCACCCATATACAAGCTTTTAATAGAAATATTACACTTTTTTTTTTTTTTTTTTTTTTTTTTTTTTTTTTTTTAAGTAAAATTACATAATGAAACATAGGTCATTTACAATGTTTTACAGGGGGAAGAATACCAAAACAATCGTCTTCATTCTCATCCCCAAGTGAAGTGAAGGGCTCTTCAACATCGTCTTCGGTGTCAGAAGATGCGGCAACAGAGGACTCTGAGCGAGTAGTCAGGAGCTGCTTCATGATGTCGAAGTATTCTTCTTCAGACTTTGCACCGGCGAGAAGGGCTTGGGCTTTAGAACGCTGTGCGAGGAAAGTGCTGTGGGCTTTAGTGTCTTCAATACTGGGCTTGAGGTGACCATTTAATTTTAGCCAATTGTGGACTATGGCATCGGTCAATTTTGACTTTTCATCGAACTTAGACCACCACTTAATTTTGAAACACCTTTGGAGAATTAATTGGGTGTCTTGAGTAAGATATTGGAAATTCCACATCCAAACCCAGGGGAGGAAGAATTTGGTACAAAAGCAGAGGAAAGGGGGAAACTTTTTCTCGGACTCAGAAGGGATATAATGGGCTTTAAAGAGGTTGAAACAGTTTGTGGCATTAGGGGACAGAATATCTGTGTTTGGTCCAAAATAGGTCCACCACTGTTGGAACCAGTTTGGAAGGCTTTGTATGGTTATCTTTGTATTGAAGAAAAATAACCATGAATGGGAATGCTTTGGATTTTGAAGGAAAAATGTATTGAACCACGCCTGTTGGTAGTCCCAATAGGAGTAGGACAAACAGTGTGGGATTTTAAAAAGGAAATTGGCGGGGAATTTCTTTTGAGCATGGAGTGGTTCACCCCACTGGTTTGGGCTAATAATGTTTTGGATAGTGGCCGTGGAATAGGCCGGCTCAGAATGGGACTCAGTGTGGAAGAAATGTTTGAATTTTACTGAGCCAGTGATTTCAAGGATGCTTTGGTAATATGATTGGGGTTTATCAAGGTCCCATGGTTTGAAAAACCATCCCATTGGGAAAAACTTTGAAATTGCTTGAAATGGATCAGAATTATAAAATCCATCCTCCATAGTTAAAACATTCTGAGAATGGGGTTTATTATGCCAATCCGATTTTTGAGAAAGCTTTGATTGTGAAACCACAACCTGGGAAGAAGTACTTCCAGAAGAGATAATTTCTTTGGACAAATTTCCAGATAAAGAAAGCTTAGGAATATCCTTTAAAATAGGTTTTTCAATTTTAGAAAAATCAGGGTTTTCTTTAGAAGAAATCTGGCTTTGTGAAAAACTTTGTATTGCGAGCAAAAGCTCAGGAGATTGGGTAATGGATTTCATCCATTGATTTACCTGATCTTGGGAGGCCAGGGCTTTGACTTTAGCTTCATCTTCTTCAATTATATCTATCCAGGACTTTATGGGCATTGCTGAGGATAGCAATTTTTCTTTAGGAGGAGAGGCTTTAGAGGGTGTCTGGGACACAGGATCTTTGAGGATCCCTTTCCCTTTGTTCTTTTTGGGCGGCATTATCTGTTTTGGAGAAATTCTCGGGTCAGAAAATCCGGAACAGAATTTTTGTCACCTTTGATAAATTCAATATCAAAATCAAAAACACTTAAAATTGCTTGCCATCGTGCAAAAATCTGTTTTGATGCAATGTTTTGAACATCCTTTTCTAAGACATGTTTTGCAGCTTTGCAATCAATTCGAAGTAAGAATTTTTGATTTAACAAATCACTTTGAAACTTTGATATGCATAAAACAATAGATAAAATTTCTTTTTTAATAGTAGAGTAATTTTTCTGACAATCATTCCAATGTGCAGATGCATACTGAACTATTTGCTCTCTACCATGATCAACTTGCTTGAGAATACCACCATAACCTAAATCTGATGCATCAGTTTCAACAATTTTAGGTAATGTTGGATTAGCCAAATATAAGCATGGGATTTCTTTTACCATATTCTTTATCTGTTTTACAATTTGGGTATGATGCTCTGACCATGCAACAGGGTTCTTCCTTAACCTATCATGCAGTGGTTTTGCTATCCTATTAATGTTAGGACAGAAATCGAGAACATAATTCAAACTACCCAAAAATCTTTGAAGTTGAGTTTTATCCAGGATTTTGTCAGGAAACTTATCCGTGAAAGATAAAGATCTTTCAATGGGAGTGGTAGTTCCCTTAGAAATATAGTGACCGAGGAATCTGACTTTAGTTTGAAACATAGAGATTTTGGAAGAGGAAAGGGCTAATCCAGCTTTTTTGGTAGCAAAATAAAAAGTCTTTAGATGTTTAAAATGTTGATCTATAGATTGTGAAAAAATCAATACATCATCAATATAAACAATGCAAAAATCAGAAAACGGATTATAAATATCATTCATAATTCTTTGAAATTCCGAAGGAGCATTCTTTAAACCGAATGGCATAACAGTCCACTCGTATTGTCCAAATGGAACAGTGAAAGCAGTTTTATATCGATCTTTAGGGTGGATTTGAATTTGCCAAAAACCAGACTTCATATCAAATTTCGAAAATATGAAAGCAGAATGCAGTTTTTGAAGCAAATCTTTTTTATTAGGAATTGGGTAACGTATCCACTTTAAAGCTTTATTCAAGGGTTTATAATTAATAACAAGTCTTGGTGTGCCTCTTTCAATTTCAGAATTTTTATTGACATAAAAAGCAGCGCAAGACCAAGGTGATCTAGATTTAGCAATTAAACCTTTGGTTTCCAAATCTTTAATTTCATTTCTGCAATGTTGTTCAAGTTCCATATTCATTTGAATTGGACGGGCTTTAGTGGGTATTTGTCTTTCGTCAAAGGAGTTTTCATATGGCAGATCTACCAAATGTTGTTTTCGATCCCAAAAGGCAGTTGGTAAATCAGCACAAATTTCTTTTTCAATAAGCTCTTTAAAATCTGAAATCTTTCTTTTTATAAAATCACTTTGTAATTGGGCTTCAATTCTTTGCAAATTTAAATCTGTCTTTAAATAACTCAAATCTTTTTGTTTTGTTTTTAATAAAACATTGATTTGATTTTGGTAAACAGAGCATGCTTTAATGATATTTAAATTTCTTGTTTTGGGCTTTTCAACAAAAGGGAAAACAAGTTTTTTATTTCTAGCTTTAAAAGATATACCATTATAATTGACAGTATAAGGAGTAATTAAATTTATAAAGGGAGTTCCTAAAATAACAGTATGACGAATGTCATTTGTTAAAAGGAAAGAGGTTTTAAAATCAAATCCGTTGTTATGAATAAGGGCTTCAGCTTTGGAGGAAATTTTTAATTTCGAATTATTGGCGGCAGAAAGCTTTTCTTTTGTCTTTTCATGAAATTCTCTTGGCACAATAACTTCTTGAATACAATTTAAATCAGCACCAGTGTCAAATAAGGCAATAGTGTCAATCATGAAATCTTTAGAAAAAATTAAAGTAACTCTGATCAAATACTTTCTCATAGTGATTTGATTTAAAACAAAGAGAAAATCACCAGGTACAGACTCAATATTTTCAAGATTCGGATTTTCTTCATTATCATTACTGGAATGTGATTCGTTATCAGAATGATCTTGAAGTTGTCTTTGTAAAAGAATCTGGATGGTTTTGGAATCGGTTTTTTGTTTTTCTTTCAAGTCTTTTATTTCAGCTTTAATATTTTTAATATCTTTTTGAAGGTCTTGAATAGAAGGAATAGAAGATTTTGAATGTTTTTTCTTTTCAAGAATTTGAGTAAGATCATAAGCATGCTTTTTGACAATAGGAACTTTAGAAGGTTCGGGTTTTTGATCAAGGGTCTTTAGGAGTTTATCCAAATATTCTTTCTGAAGAGTTGGGTCAGTAATGTATTTGACTAATTCGAGAAATGTTTCTTGGTCTTTAGTCAAAACATTGATTTTCTTTGAATAGGATTCTGACTCAGAATCACTATGGGAAGAAGAGGAGGTATCGGAGTCAATTAACTCGTCAACCTGTAGGGGCTCACTATTTCCAGTCATGGAAAACTCAGAGTCTGAAGACTCAATAAGAAGAGAAGAGATTTTAGTAAGGATTTCTTCATCGAGGTTAAGCTCTTGAAGTTTTTTATTCATTCTACAAAAATTCGCAGTATGGCCTTTCATACCACATTTGTAACATGTGGCTTCTTTATAGTTGAAAGGAGTTTTGGATTTGGGCTTGAAATATCTCTTTTTAGAGAATTTGGGCTTTTTATAAGGCCTCGAAGGTTTCTTGTAAAAATTTTCTCTAAAATTAGAAATGGGCTTCCTATAGTTTTTGGGCCTATAATGTTTTTTGTAAGGCTTTGAAGAGCACTTACCATTACAGTTTTTGGAGGGAGTATTGAAAGGGTCATAATTGAATTGTTTACAAAAATCGCCTAGCTCATGCTTAGACTGTCTGAGTTCTCTTTTTAGACGTTTTTGTAACTTTAGATCTTGACAGATCTTTAATCCTTCTTTGTTGACGAAACTGACTAACTCACCATAGGTAAGTTCGTCATAAGGAATACGATTATCATAAAGGGCTTTAATGGAGTTTCTTACCTTTTCTCCCAAGAGAGTAGGTAAACCAGCAAGAAATTTTTCTTTCCAAGTAGTATGATTTGCATCATCTCTTAGAAAAAGTCGAGTAAAGAAAGTGGTTTTATAGTCTTGAAAATCACTAAGTTTTCTACATCTCAAATTGTGTAGTAACTCAGCATTTTTATCTCTTAGGTGTGAAGGATCACCTATGAAATGGAGGGAAATGGTTAGGATAAGAGTTGTGACTGCATCTTGAATGGGGCCATTATGTTCATCCATTATGGGGATTTGATCCTCATCTGTTTGAATAGCATTCAAGATGTCAGATTGTTGTTGTTTGGTGAGGAGATGATCCCACCATCCTTTAAGTTGGCCTGTGAAACCAGCTATAAGGATTTCTGCTATGGCTTTATCAGAGGTTCCTGATTGGGTTTTATAAGCATTGGCAGCCATAGTCATTTGTTGTAATAGACCAAGTATATTGTACTCAGACATTCCATCTATATTCCATTCATAGACAGAAGATGCATTAAATCGGGATTGATTTAGTGCACTAGGCCTATTATCAACAGCTAGATCCGGAGGAGAATGAGAAGTAGCAGGAAGTGCTAATTCCCAATGGACTCTATTAACCTTTGGAGTTGGTTCTTGAAATGCTTCTATATCAGAAGTGGCTATAGAAGACTGGTCTTGGTCAAGGACACCTATAGTATGAGACTGAATACTGCCAGGTGTTTTGGATTGGGGTGTATCAGGAGCTATTTTGTTTTTAGAAGTAGAAGCAGAAGATGAAGCTTCTATTCTATCTAATTGTTCTCTAATGGCTTTGGCAAATTCTAACTTTGACTCTTGAACAAGCTCTTGACTATGTTTCGAGACCTGGAACGGTCTGAAAATAGGTTCTTTAAGCTTTTTCAAGGACTCAGTTTTGGAGGGAATTGGCTTTGAAATAGAAGTAACCGTTGTGGAAGACTGTTGGATTTGGCTTTCTATACGGATCAACTGTTTTCCTATGGTACTTAGATTAGTATTACAGAAATTGTTCTGTTGGATAATACTATCTAAATTTTTATTAGGGTCATCGGATTTATGAACTTTGAAAGGAGAGGCTTTGATAGGAATAGGAGGTTCACCATGTTCTATGGTTATACTCCTGAGAGGAGGATGTTCAGATTCGATAGTGTTATTACTATCAGAAAGATTCCATTCGGGAATTTTCTTTCTAGTAGTAATTGGGTTTGATTCTTTGAAGGGATAAGAAATATTATTGTCAGAAGCATACATTTCAAACCAATCAAAAAATAAAATATGGACTTTATGCAAATTGGCAAAACCATAATAAATTTCTTGAATTTCTTTTCTTTGGTTTAAAAAATGTTTAAAAAACCAATGTCTTTTATCTTTGTTTTTATTAGAATAGAAATCATTATGAAGAAGTGTTTTGTCAATTTTAATATCTTGTTCAAGGACATTAATGGCGTTTTCTGTAATAGCAGAAAAGGTAGGAGAAGTTGGAGGAGAAGGTTCTTTCTCTTCCTGTCTTTGAATTCTCTGACTACTAGTGTAGATGGGGTGGGGAACACTATTACCATAATTTACTGAATGGATAGAAGAACTAGGAATATCCGAAGTAGGAAAACTAGGTTGTTCTTTAGGAATATTTATTTCTGTTGGGATTTTAGAAAATTGTTTTTCAAAAGAATGCATACTAGAACAAGAATCTTTATCAGAGTATCTAGGAAAATTAGATCTCTTAAAAGATAATTTGACTTTTCCATCGGAAAACTGAGTCACGTTTTGCAACTCTGTATTGGGCTCAAGATGTTTTGGAATCACTGGTTCAGTGGCTCCATCTAGAATCCATTCGTCTGGAAGATGAATGTCTTTCCATTGAATAGGCTTTGGGACAACCATATTGGCTTTGGACAAATCAGTCTGCAAGAGAAGAGTCTCATCTCTTTTTGACTGGAATTTATGTTGCGTATTAAACGCAGAATTCATTGCTTTATAAGAAATTTTGTAAATCAATGCAACTGGAATAGAACCCTCAATCATATGGTAATTGTGGGTTTTGATTTGCAAAATCATGCTTTTGAAGATATTTTTGTCTTTAAGGGAAACTGTTATGTTTGGGTAACAGTTGAAGTGGATTGGTCCTTTGCAAAGACTAGATTCTACACTACTGAGTAAAGAATCATCAAAGGACGTGAACCTGCCATCGCGGAGAACAGCAAGGATGGAAGTATCCAAACCTTCCTTAGTTAAAGGTTTTATTCCGACTTGGATTAGACCAATATGAACATAATTAAATTTTTTCTCGTTTAAGGTCTTTAAAGTTTTTTCTGAAAACAAATGAATTGTTTCAAAAGGCTTTATGAGTGTGATATCTCTTTCTTCAGTCTTTATAATATAATCACTCTTTAAAAAGTCAAGCTTTTTTGTTTTATAAATCATTTCTCTAGAAACTTTAGGTAATTCCCAATTATCAATAGCTTTATCAAAATCAGAGATAACAAATTCTTCAGAACTCACGACATGCTTTGAATCACTAGTCTTCCCGGAAGAAGAGCTAGAAAAAGAAAATGTTCTACAGGTGATAGTATCCATGAAGTACAAAAAATTTCAAAACTTGAAACCTATATGAATGGCTACAGGTATGGATTTATTGCCCTAAGCGGATGCACAGACTCCTAAGACGGGACTTATAACCAGTAAAAAATTCACCACACACACAGAAGTTAAAAATTTTCAATTTCCAGACACACAGACGCTTTAACCTATATTACACCTACTTCAGGATGGCTCTGATACCAGTAAGGAAACGATTACAAGGTGTACGTGTGTATTGAATTAATTATTATCCGTTTAATGATAAAGGGTAGATCTTAAGCTTTTAGTAGAATGGGATTTGGGTGGGAATCGGATTACCGTCTTAGGAATGGGCTTCGGAGCCATCCAGTCTACCATGAAAACGTGTAGACTGTTGTGGGTGATTATATTTAAAGCCCATTCCACCACTGTGAGACTTCATCTTTTTATGTCAATAAAAATTCTGAAATTGAAAGAGGCACACCAAGACTTGTTATTAATTATAAACCCTTGAATAAAGCTTTAAAGTGGATACGTTACCCAATTCCTAATAAAAAAGATTTGCTTCAAAAACTGCATTCTGCTTTCATATTTTCGAAATTTGATATGAAGTCTGGTTTTTGGCAAATTCAAATCCACCCTAAAGATCGATATAAAACTGCTTTCACTGTTCCATTTGGACAATACGAGTGGACTGTTATGCCATTCGGTTTAAAGAATGCTCCTTCGGAATTTCAAAGAATTATGAATGATATTTATAATCCGTTTTCTGATTTTTGCATTGTTTATATTGATGATGTATTGATTTTTTCACAATCTATAGATCAACATTTTAAACATCTAAAGACTTTTTATTTTGCTACCAAAAAAGCTGGATTAGCCCTTTCCTCTTCCAAAATCTCTATGTTTCAAACTAAAGTCAGATTCCTCGGTCACTATATTTCTAAGGGAACTACCACTCCCATTGAAAGATCTTTATCTTTCACGGATAAGTTTCCTGACAAAATCCTGGATAAAACTCAACTTCAAAGATTTTTGGGTAGTTTGAATTATGTTCTCGATTTCTGTCCTAACATTAATAGGATAGCAAAACCACTGCATGATAGGTTAAGGAAGAACCCTGTTGCATGGTCAGAGCATCATACCCAAATTGTAAAACAGATAAAGAATATGGTAAAAGAAATCCCATGCTTATATTTGGCTAATCCAACATTACCTAAAATTGTTGAAAGCCAATTTTAAATACCAAAACATAGGTCATTTACACCAAAAAGGAAAAATTGTAAATGACCCATCTAGGCCTAAAATTACATAATCCTCTGTTGCCGCATCTTCTGACACCGAAGACGATGTTGAAGAGCCCTTCACTTCACTTGGGGATGAGAATGAAGACGATTGTTTTGGTATTCTTCCCCCTGTAAAACATTGTAAATGACCTATGTTTCATTATGTAATTTTAATCGTTTCCTTGAAATCACTGGCTCAGTAAAATTCAAACATTTCTTCCACACTGAGTCCCATTCTGAGCCGGCCTATTCCACGGCCACTATCCAAAACATTATTAGCCCAAACCAGTGGGGTGAACCACTCCATGCTCAAAAGAAATTCCCCGCCAATTTCCTTTTTAAAATCCCACACTGTTTGTCCTACTCCTATTGGGACAAACAGTGTGGGATTTTAGTAAAATTTGGGTGGGAATCGGATTACCGTTAGACTAAATCATAAAAGAATTATATAAAAAAGTAAATCTGGTTACAAGTACCACAACTTTTATCCATAATTACTATTCTTACCAAATATGCCCTATCAAATTTTACTTGACAGCAGTGTATGATTTCTTTTAATCCATACAATATTTGTCTCTACAACACCTCAACAATAGTTGTTTGGGGGTAAATTTGGGTGCTGATATAGGCCAATCTTTCAGTAACACATGGCAAGAAGAGTCAATTAAGGGAAGTCAATTTGTTTGATTGGGTGTCAGGATAGCTCACAGAGAGATAGGAGATAAGCTCCTTGAGAAAATGACAGTATAAGTAGCGTCTCGTTGCCTCAGAGGAACGTACAAGTTTTATGGCAGAACTGATACAAATCAGTCTGCGAGCATTAGGGGACAGAATATCTGTGTTTGGTCCAGACTTACTTTTCCGACAAAGTCTCCGCGATGACAGGTTCACCCAGATTTTAGTAAAATTTGGGTGGGAATCGGATTACCGTTAGACTAAATCATAAAAGAATTATATAAAAAAGTAAATCTGGTTACAAGTACCACAACTTTTATCCATAATTACTATTCTTACCAAATATGCCCTATCAAATTTTACTTGACAGCAGTGTATGATTTCTTTTAATCCATACAATATTTGTCTCTACAACACCTCAACAATAGTTGTTTGGGGGTAAATTTGGGTGCTGATATAGGCCAATCTTTCAGTAACACATGGCAAGAAGAGTCAATTAAGGGAAGTCAATTTGTTTGATTGGGTGTCAGGATAGCTCACAGAGAGATAGGAGATAAGCTCCTTGAGAAAATGACAGTTTCGATAAAATACACAATATCAAAGGGTATTATTGGAAGCTAGATTTTGGTGGTTAGGGTAAGCACGTGAACAATGCACGCCACCATGAAAGAAAACAAAGTATCTTCCTTTGGCTAAGAATAATTGTAACGCCCACTTTTATTGTTTCCTATTTTACCTTTATTGAGTGTTTGTGTGTGAGTAAAATTTATCAAATTATTTTAAATAAGTTACGTATGTTATTAATTTTTATAAAATAAAAAAAAGAGAATTTTCTTAAAACTAACGTTTTCTTCTTTTTTTATTTTTTAAAAAGTATTTATTAATTACCAAGTGTTTAAGAGGAAGCCATCTTTTTAAGTGGAAGTCGTCTTTTATTTTCTACATTGTTACAAACCCTAAAAAAAAATAAGAAAGAAACATAAGCCTTTGGAAAAGGAAAAGAAAGTTGTATAACTTCTTTTCTTGGTGTTTGCCTTAGAAAGATGTCAATATTGAAATTCCAACTGAAAGGGTATAACTGGACTTACCGAAACGAAATTCCATTGCTGCAGCATGTAAAGCCGTCTTTCCGTTGGGGCCTTCATGAGACACTGGGGTGCTGTTTTCCAATAAGGCAAGCACCATATTAGAAGACGAAGACTCAGCAGCCATGTAGAGTGGGGTTTTGCCGTAATTATTTGCAGAATATGGATAATCAGGGTCTTCTTTCGTCAGTATTTTCACCACATCAACGTTTTCGCAGCACGCTGCCTCGTGGAGTGCTGTGTTCTTCTCATTATTTGCCATCCTAATCATCTGCCTGGCAGCTCCTACCCCGCTCTCTAGCTCTTCATTTTCATGTTGAGGTAATTTTGCTCTTTCGACAAGAAACCTCACTATATCAGAATGGCCGAATTTTGCGGCAACGTGAAGTGGAGTTTCGCCTTTGGCATTAACTTGTAGTAGCAACGATGGGCATTTCTCAAGTATTTCTTCTACGAACTTCGTTGACAAGTTTTCTCTTTCTTGAGATATGATGTTGATATGCAGGATTGTGTTTTTGGTCCTTGCTGTTAGCAAGCTCTCAATTACCTCTCTTGCCATATCTTTGAACGGTTCCGAATTGCCCGCAGCTGCAGCTTTGAAAAAATGTGGGTCCATTTCCGACTGCTTAATTTCACCATTGTTGTCCAATAACGGAGCTTCCACATGTATGTATATATGACTTGAAAAGTGTAGTATTTTTCACACTTCTTAAATTCTTTCTTTTTTTACAAGGTAAGAATCGACATTAATTCTTACTCTTTTGACAAGCCAAGAATCAACATTTTTAACCTTGATTTCTTCCTCATGCTCTTTTAGTTAAATAAATAAACAAACCGAGATTAGTCATTCTCTTTGGCAAGCTATTCAATTTCTCAATTGTGGGTGCTTTATGTTTAATTAATAATTAATTAAACTGTGGCACAATATTTTTAAGAACTCAGACACAAAAATATATACCAATTAATTATTAATCATAATAGGTGCAGATATCAAAAGACAATTTATTTTTTCAAAAGATTTTTGACAATCATCAGTCCATTCAAATGGTGCATCTTTTAATAAAAGGTTACAAAGTGGTTTAGATATAGCACTAAAGTTTTTGATAAATCTCCTATAAAATCCTGCATGTCCTAAAAAGGATCGCACATCTCTAACTATTTTTATTGTGGCAATTTAGATATGACTTCAATTTAGATATAGCACTAAAGTTTTTGATAAATCTCATATAAAATCCTGCATGTCCTAAAAAGGATCGCACATCTCTAACTATTTTTATTGTGGCAATTTAGATATGACTTCAATTTTTGTTTTGTCAACTTTAATTCCTTTAATAGATACAACATGACCCAAAACAATTCAAGAAGTAACCATGTAACGGCATTTTTCTAATTTAAAACGAGTTTTTTTTTCAACACATCCTTTTAAAACTTTTTCCAAATTATCACGGCAATCATCAAAAGAAATCACAAACACAATCAAATCATCCATAAAGACCTCTAAACAGTGTTCAACCATATCAGTGAAAATACTTAGCATGCATCTTTGAAATTTTGCAGGAGCATTACAAAGTCCAAATGGCATTCCTTTAAATGCAAATGTTCCAAAGGGACGTGTAAATGTGGTTTTTTTCTTGGTCTTCAAGTGCTATAAGAATTTGATAATAACTTGAATATTCATCTAAAAGCAGAATTAGGGATGTGCAGCCACTCTTTCTAAGATTTGGTCAAGAAATGGTAATGGAAAATGGTCTTTTCTAGTGGCTTCATTTAATTTCTTATAATCAATGTACATGCGCCAACTAGATGTAATTCGTGTTGGAATTAATTCGTCTTTTTCATTTTTAACAATTGTGATTCCAGATTTTTTTAGGCACTACTTGTGTAAGACTTACCCACTTACTATCATATATAGGGTAGATAATTCTCGCATCAAGTAATTTAAGAACTTCTGTTTTTACTACTTCTTTCATGTGTGGGTTTAATCTTCTTTGAGGTTATTGACATGTTTTAGCATTTTCTTCTAAATTGATTCTATGTGTGCAAATTAAAGGATTAATACCTTTAATGTCATTTAAAGTCCATCCAATTGCATTTTTATGCTTTTTAAGAACAGAGAGTAACTTACCTTCTTGGTCGCTTGATAAGGTCGAAGAAATCACAACAAGATAAGTTTTTCTTCTCTAAGATAAGCATACTTCAATCCCTATTGCAAAGGTTTCAATTCCAGTTTAGGTGCTTCTTATTATTCAGTCTTTTCAATGATTCCAAGCTCGTCAAATTTTGGTTTCCCATCATCATTTTGCAAAGTCTGACAAGAATCAAACAATAAATTTATATTAGAAGTATCATGTTCAAGTTGTTTATTTGATTCAATCGAATTAACCAAACAAATATCACTAAGTTCAGAAAAACTCCCTTTTTGAATATTCTCTTCTATACAAGATTCAATCAATTCCTTTTGTTCATCAATTTCATCTTCAATCTCATGTTCTTCATTAGGTTGCCTACACATATTGAAAACATTTAATTCCATAGTCATATTTCCAAATGAAAAATTCATTAAATCATTCCTATAATTAATCAAAGCATTAACAGTTGCTAAAAATGGTCGACCCAAAATTACAGGAATTCGTTTATAATTATTCACAACAGGTTCGGTTTCTAAGACAATAAAATTCACGGGGTATATGAATTTATCAACTTATACTAAAACATCTTCCATTATTCATTTTGGTACTTTAATTGATCTATCGGCAAGTAAAAGTGTAGTTGATGTTTATTTTAACTCACCAAGATTAAGTTAAAGATAAAATGAATATGGAAGCAAATTAACACTAGCACCAAGGTCTAACAAAGCATGCTCAATTTTGTGATCTCCAATAATACAAGAAATAGTAGGACAACCAGGATCTTTATATTTCAACTTATTATTAGTAGACAAAATGTACTTACCCGTTCAGCCATGAGAGCACTCTTTTTTACCTTCAATTTCCTCTTAACAGTGTATAAATCCTTTCAAAATTTGGCATATGAAGGTACTTGCTTGATTGCATCTAACAAAGGAATGTTAACTTTCACTTGCTTAAAGATTTCATCAATTTCAAAAGAGCGGTTTGATTTTCTCAGTTTATTCAATGCATGAAGAAATGATAGTTCAGATGAAACAATAGTTATTTCTTCACTAGGTGTAAGTTTATTTAGGTCTTCTTTACCCTTTGAATTTTCATTATTTTCACAAGGTTCAGTAATAGGCCGATCAATAACTTTACCATTACGAAGAGTTATAACTGATTTGACTTGGTCCATGGGTGAATTTTGTTGAATCACAGGATTTGGTTGTGGTTGAGCTGAAAATTTTTCTTTTTCTCGAATTATGAGTGCAGAAACAATTTTAGCAAAAGTATCTTTTAAATCAGAAAAGGTTTGTGCATTTTTATTGTTACTAGCATTTTACTTCTTAATGAATGAATGCATTGTATCTTCCAAATTTTTCCATGGTGGTGGAACATATGGTGCATAAGGCTGAGTATTTTGAAAATTTTATGGAGGTGGTGCTTATGAAGATTGTGCATTATTATTATTCCTCCAACTAAAATTGGGATAATTTCTCCAACTAAGATTATAAGTCTGTGAATATGGGTTTGGCTTGTTAAAAGTGTTAATGGCATTAGCTTGATCAGACAAATATTCTTTGAGTGCAGGAAGAGTGGGACAATCTTGAGTGAAATGATCATTAGAACTACAAACATCACATGCAATTTCTTGACCAGATTTTACTTGATCACTTTTTTTATTTTCCAAAGCTTCAACATTCCTAACTAGGGGTGCAAATTTTGCTTGTAAATCATTATCTTCGTTAAGGTTATAGATTCCTCCACTAAATGGAGATGGTTGTGGTTTATTAGTCAATTCAAATGTTCCAACAGTATCTCAATGTTGTGTATTTTCAGCTAATTAGTCAAGGTAATTTAGTGCATTTTTAGGATTTTTATCTCTAAATTCACCATTACACATCATTTCTACAATTTGTCTACTTTGTGGTGTTAAGCCCTCGTAAAAATAAGTGACCAATTGCTAAGTTTCAAAACCATAGTGTGGACATATGTTAAGCAATTCTTTAAATCTATCCCAATATTGGTACAGTGTTTCTCCATTTTTTGAGTGAAAGAAATTATTTGCCTTTTAAAAGAATTGGTTCTATGAGGTGGAAAGAATTTTTTGAAAAAACGTTCTTACATGTTATTTCAAGTTCTTATTGATCCAGATTTAAGGTTTTGTAGCCAAGTTTTAGCTTTATCTTTTAATGAAGAAAGAAAAAGCTTTAATCTAATTATGCTCATGCTACAATTTTGGTCTGTGTATGTATTATAAACTTTCTCAAAATCTCTTAAATGCAAATATGGATTTTCATATTCTAAACTATGAAATGTTGGTAAAAGTTGGATAATACCTGGTTTGAAGTTGAATCGAGATGCTTTTGGAAGAAATACTATACACGACGGTGCTCCAGTTCTCATTGGATTCATGTAGTCTCTCAAAGTTCTCAGTTGATTCTGTTCATGTTGAGATTGGTTGTCTCCCTGATCAACTGGAGGATTAAGTTGGCCCAAAATATTTTCGTCTTGGATCTCGTCCATAATTGGTGGTGGTGATTGAGATCTACGAATTAACCTGCCACTTGAAGTTCGAAACCAACGTCTCATGCAATGATGATGTGTGAGTGTAAAATTATGTTGTAAAGATGATACACAAACAAATGAATAACAAAAAAAAATGAAAAATTAGACAAATTAAAGACAAAATGAAAATTAAATAAACAAGATAAATGTACAAAAAAAAGACAAAAATTAATTAACTAAAATTAAAATAACTAAATAGGCAATAAACCAACCATATAAACAAAGTAAAAGCCAAAAATAAAATAAATGCGAAAATTAAATTACATAAATAAATAAAAGAAATAATTAAAGTGTAGGCTCTTTTTCTTTTTTTTCAAATTTTAAAAATTACCAACCAATTAAGTGATTTATTCAAATTAATGGGCCTTGTAATTTTTAAAGTCAATATTCTTTTTATTGAGTCCAAATCAATTCCAAAGAAGTCCAATTATGGTCCAAAAAAGTTTAAGTTGTAGCCTTGTAGGTTCGAATTTGAGATTTATGGGAAATATTGGCTGCGACCTATTTGAAAGTTTTCTATGATTTTATAGTTAAACTGTAATTATGAGAAGAATGTGCCAAAAACCAGAATTTTTGGGGTGAAACGGAATTTAAGAAAAGAAAAAGGGGTAATTGAAAATTTACACAAAAAGTAAAAATAAAACAAAATAAATATCTCTCCCCGTCAACAGCGCCAAAAACTTAACACGACTTAAAAGTAATTTTCAACTCCAAAATATAAGAGTGTCTTATTGTATTATATCTCGGTGAGTCTGAGGTTAATTCACATGGAAAATATTTAATTTGTTTATTTTATTTTATCTAAAAAATAAAAATAAAACTTAAATATAAACAACTTAATTTAAATAAAACTATGAAATTAAATTAGTTAGGGTTGTGGATCCACTCTTAACAATAAATAAAACTTAATAAATTCTTTTTACCCCTTTTTTAAAATTTATAATTTATTGCTCAAAAGATTAATTATATAAATTATTATTAATTTTCCTTTAATTTTATAATAAATTAAGTATTTATTATAACAAAATTTAATTTATCTACAATAAGATCATTTTACCATACCTTATATTAAATTAACTAACACTCAACAACACTCCCTGAGTAATTCAGTTACAAAAATTTTCCTTCTCCAATGGCTTCATCATCATCTTCTTCTTCCCGCTTTACGGCTAAAAGCAAATATGAGGTCTTTCTCAACAATACTCTCTGTTTACTACCCATTTAGCTGCAGCTTTACATCGGAAATAAATACAATTCTTCGTTGACGATGAAGAACTTAAGAAAGGAGATGAGATTTCGCCCACCATTTTGAAGGCAATCGAAACATCAGATATTTCGATAATTATCTTCGCAAAAGACTATGCTTCTTCCAAATGGTGGCTCAACGAACTTGTCAAGATTCTTGATTGCAAGAAAATGAATGGCCAGATTGTCATTCCGGTTTTCTTCCAAGTAGATCCATCTGATGTCCGAAAACAGAGGGGGAGTTTCGGAGCAGCTTCGGTTCGCCGTGATATATCAACTTTGACAACAGAGAGAAAGACCCATGAAACTGTAGGACATGCTGCCGTTTGTGTCGTCGTTCTCTCGTCCTTTTGGCCATGTCCATCCTGTTGTCTTTCGTCATCTTGTTATGGGAAACGTTCACCTAGATCTCGTCGAAAATATTGTACAGACCTTGCACGTGCGTCTGATTATCGTCTTGGACTTATCGTCGTAGAACCACAAAAAATCGTCCAAGTTCCTTCATTGACCTGATGCACCTTTCGGGGCGGGCCAGCATTTTCCATAGGCTGCTTCCACGTCTTGCTTTTCGTGTATAATTTAAACATTTCTTCTATCGTCTTCTTCTTCGAATCCCCCGCAGTTACTGGTCCGATTTTGCACTGTTTTTAACCCTATTGTTTGGTGAGGATTATATTAGGGTTTTTGTTGATAATATTGAGAGTTACGTTAAATTCATATAACTTGACTAACCCCTGATATATTTTACACACACGCATGCGAAGAAAAAACCTTTTTTCAATTGGATTAATTTCTGAGGCCTTTAATTTGTTAGATAGGAAACCTTTGATACGGCAGAGTGGCCTTTCCTTGTTTCTTTCAATGTCTTGGAAAACTTTGACAATTATAGCTGTTAACTGTTCTGAATTACAGGCCCCTCAAACTGAAGTTTTGATTCCACCATTGATGAATATGATGAATATGGCATATGCGATTTCTCTGGAATCTCCAGCTGGGGTGGGGCTTTCGCACTCAAATACAAAATCAGACTATAACCCTAATGCTGATAAATCCACTGCACAAGATTCTTATACTTTTCCTATCAGCTGGCTTGAAAGGCTCCCACAATATAAGACGAGGTATGAGGCTATGCCGGTCACTATGTGCCACAGCTTGCGTATACCATTCTTCTCAATAATACCAATATCAACCTCAAATTAAGGAATGCTGTGAGTTCACTTAAATTGTATTAATATTATTAATCAGCTTTTTTAATACTTTGGGTGTTACACATTTATATTTTCGAAGGGGGAATGCATGGGTCGGTGATGCTACAGGTGGAACGGATCTATTCGAACACTGGTGGACAACTGGACTCATGCATTCAACTCGGACCAAACCCACAAAGGTCTTTTCACAAACTGTGACTGTGTGAAACTGTGAATATTCGGAGGGGTGCTATGTAGAAAGAAAGTTGAGAGAACTGAAGAAATAGTAAAGAAAATGATAAAGAGATAGTGGATGGATAGAGAGAAAATGAGCTAATTTCTCTCAGCGTTACAAAGCCTTTCGGGAAATGGTGCTATTGATATTTTTTTGACATTTACACTCCAACTTGCCAAATTTCAAGGATGGTTCCATTGGTTGCACAAGTCCTTTTCCGGATATCTCCTAATTTAGTTTGATTTTAATAAAGAAAATTAATTTTGATAAATTCAATAAAACAAAATGTTAGGTTAAATATCAATACTATTATTAGTAACTTATGCGTATCAATTTAATTCAATTTTTTCTAGAAAAAAAGATAGCAGTAATACACTATTATTTGGCAAAATGGTCTTAGAGAACTCTTTATTCTCATCATGATTCATTTTTGTGTCTAGAAATCACAAAGACCCTCAAAATTTATTCAAAAGAAGTTCTTTATAATTTAAAAAAAAAAGATTAGTGCAGTCATTTTTAAAAAAATAAGATGTTCATAATTATTTCACCAAACCATGAAGTATCGCTTTCTCATTTTCATATGAATATATCAATCCATCATTGAATTCTCCTACCGGACAAACGGTCCCTCTACCGCCCAATCCATCATCAAGAATCTTATAGCTAATAGGGTCGGAGTTTGAATTTAAAGGTTAATCAACTCAAGATAGATTCAGATTTGTATGAATTTCAAGAGAAGAAGTCACGATTGAGTACCTAAATTTTTTCCCTCATTTTTGGCTACATTTCAGCAGCGATGTAGATGAAAGTGTACCATTATACTATCAAGATACCAACTTAACAACCCCAGCGGCGATGTAGATAAAAGTGTACTATTATACTATCCAGATACCAACTTAACAACCCCAATCTTCCCACCTAAATTGGTCGGCATCCAACCTCTAGGGTTTAGCCCAATGACTAGAGCCACTCCCTCATAAGTGTGAGGAAAATAGTTCGAGTTTCCACAAATGCATTATATGGATTTAATTTAAATTTTCTTCCTCTAAATTTGATTGAAGAGAGCAATAGGAAAAAAAAAAAAAAAAAAGATTGGTCAGCATCCATGATACATCAATGATGAGGTACCATAAGCCTTCCCGTTTTAGAAGATTTCAAGTTTATCTCCTCAAGCATTTTATTTAGTGATGAAATTTATTGAATGACAACACGATGGAGAAAGAAAGTTACAGTAAGAGGAATGACACTAGTTACAGTAAGAGGAATGACACTAGTTACGGTGACAGAAAATTGGCATCTTGTTCCGAGCTACCCAACAGAATGTGCACTCTCTTTGCTCTCTTCATTCCTTCATGGAAATCTCCGTCTTTAAGCCATGAGAGTGACAACAACTACTCAATTTGCTCCCATTTTATTTTATAAATGAACATCCTGCTCCAGTATTTCATCTATGATAATGAGACCACATCATTATTTTCATGAAGCAGTTGCTCAGTCACCATACTAAGAATCTGCAGAGATGTGAACTCACAATTTCTTTGCTGTACCATGCTGCCGCTTAGCACAATTGCCAAGTTCTGGCCACCATAAAGAAAGAAAACCGTCGAAACCTTACAAACAGATGCAGAAGTAACTCTCCAGATTATACATAAAATTACATAGTTTCTTCTACCCAACATATTTTAGTGGGAACAAGAACAACTGAATTCTGTGCCACCACCAGAGGACATCTTGTAACTGTGCTCCCATGTATCCACAGGCACTGCTTGTGAGTGAGGGACATGGCGAGGATGCTTCTCTCTCTTGTCTCCCTTTACCTGCTTCAATGCGTGCTTAAGGGCAGGCAGCAAAGCCTCCATGCATTCGGCAACTGCATTTGGATTCCCAGGCATGTTGATGATCTAAGCACATGGTAATAAAAGAAATACAGATTAAGGGGATGTCAGTGCAAAATGCTTACTCTACCTACCATTTCATAGAGCTGGTA
Source organism: Citrus australasica (assembly GCA_029618585.1). Taxonomy (NCBI): domain Eukaryota; kingdom Viridiplantae; phylum Streptophyta; class Magnoliopsida; order Sapindales; family Rutaceae; genus Citrus; species Citrus australasica. The sequence continues at coordinate 6,384,135 of JARCIV010000002.1, read as the reverse complement.
TGCTCTTCATATATAGCAATACATCAGTCAAAAGGCATAATCATAATTGGATTTTAGCTTGCATAAGATGATTACAACCCTATTTCATGTGATCCTCTGATAAAACATTGGACACAGCTGAGCAAGTTCAACTACCAAATATATCAGGTTGTAAAATACCTTTAGTAACCCAAAGGTCAACATGTATTACCAACAGCAAAATGAATCATTCCCTCTGAAAATCAGGGCCCTTTTATTGAATTTGGTATCGACGCTAGATGTTCTAGCATACGACTTGAACTGTCAAATAAAACATTCTCAAGCCCAAAAATACAAAAGAAATCTCAAATCAACAAGATATTGAATCCAATAGTCAAGTCTTTTTCTCTCCAAATGGTATCTGAAGATGCTATGGAAAGAAACTAGACATTTCTCTTGCCACGCATATCCAAATGTTAGCCAATGCTTTTGTACTTTTATTTTTCAGGAGGAAAAAAAAAAATTCCATTGTTATTTAAGGCATAGTGGAAACTTTCAAGCACAAATTACGCTGTAGAGAAGTTAAATTTCCATCTAATTGCCAAACAAACTTCACCAATAAATGTTCTTTTAATAATTCACCAGCAATATAAACTTCAGATTCCTTTCCCATATTTTAGGACATATTATCCAAATTTATTCCTAAACTTAAAGAAAGAGTAACCAATAATTATGTTTAACGATGAGAAATCTGAGGATAGTGCAAAGATATGGCCTCTAAAATTATAGTGTGAGTTTCCTTCACAGTACAATCAAGAAGGATAACAAAAGCAAAATAATTGTAGTTTACCAGTGTTGACCCTCTGATCCCCGCTGCAGAACGCGAGAGCATAGCAAATGGTGTCACCTGTTTTGGAGGATAAAAACAGAGACAGAATTTCCACCAAGTAAGATTCCTAATAGAACTTTAGCTGACACAAACAAAAGTACTTCAAAAAGAGGCCAACATTGATAATAGACAAGGTGGGGAGAGAGAGGACAGAAGTCAAAAGGAGTTAAAGATGCAGGAGCAGCATCTGATATATCACTTTGAGCCAAAACATCCAGTGAAATGAAAGCTCAGCCATTATAATTTATGGTCAATTATTCAAGATAGCCTAGTAGCTTTTAGGGATTTATAAAAATGCAATAAATCTTTCATAAATCATTCAGCATATCCATGCATACAAATAAATGTGACGGCGTGTGGTTGTATGTCAAGAAAAGTTACAAAGAAACATTCATAAACAGTAGAATATGACTAAATATTACAATTCAAAATAACCAAAAAAAAATCTAATGGTCCAGTCTTCTATATTTCAATCATTTTTGTAATTGATCATTGATGTTGAAAACTCAATGCCGATATATCCATGTAAAAGCAAATGACAAAAGAAACCATATATAACTAAATGAAGTAAAATTCTGAATTTTACTTCAATGTCCTTGTAAATAAAGACAGAACAGCCATGCCAAAACCAAATTACTTGTTGAGACTCAAAGAGTCAAAATAATTCTCTCCTTTTGAGAAAGAGAGAGAAAAAACATACCATTAGTTAAGAGAGAGAATATTGTAAAAAGGGACAAAAGTGAAAAAAAAAAGTTTAAAGGGGAACAAATGAAAAGAATATTTTTCCAGTCTCACTGTTTAGATTTTCATTTCGTGGAAGAAAAAAGTCATTAACCAAGTTAATAACAGAGACAGTACATGAATAAGACATGGTATTATTTGAAAGATTATCATTGGGTCAGAGGGGGACATTTTGCCTGCCGAACCCAGTAGCTCCACCCTTGACCCAGAACATCCACGAAACCTTATTAACGACCTGGAACCCTAACAAGATTCTAGGCCAAAATTTCAACAACAATAGCTATTCAGTTCTTGGTCTGAGTACCCATAATACTAGTCTGGCATGTGATTACATATACCACAAGGTAATTATGTCTATGGAGAATTCAGAATCACAAAGAAACTCATTCACTTTTTTTTTTTTTTTGTGGGGGGTGTAAGAAAGCAAAGAAAAATTGTCATTAATAAGACAGAGAAATATATACAAAGAGTAGATGCCCACAAAGAAACAAAACACAGAACATTAACTACTTGAACGCCAAAATTTCTGGGCCACTCATGAACTAACATGAACACATTCATCATGTCCAGCAAAAAAAGCACAGCAAAGCAATAATACAAAACACAAAAAGAATTGAAAAAATAAAAAATAATTGCAGTTCCATTTCTCTGCAACTGAGAAGATTGAGAAAGACCCCATAACAAAAGAAGAAACCCTGGGTGTATCTCACAATAGGATTAATTATTGGGTTTCTTCAAATGATATTGGTCATCATTGCATTGATGAAATGATTTCATGGCAGCATGAGTGAAGGCGAAGATAACGGTTTTCCACAAACAGCAAGAGGGGTAAAAAGGAAGTTTCACAGTGTCCAATAGTTATGGGTCAGGGACAAACTAAAATGCAGCCATGTTTGTAGGTTATTACTCATTTGCTTTAGCTCCTACGTGGTTCGTCTTGAGGAGTTTTCATTAAACAAATAGAAAAGTTGTTCAAGTTTACTCACTGTAATGAAACGCTTCAGTGAGTGTCCAATACATAAATATTTTAGCATTTCATGTCAAATTGAGAAACCTCAAGAGCTATGATGTAATTTACTAATTGGAATAACATGTTTCAAAATCATTTAATTAAAAATAATCTTGCTCAATCTCTCTTTGATTAAAATGGGAGTAAAGGAAATAGGATCACCATACTTCTCAGACACCTCACTACTGCTTCTAGAAGTTTGAATTAACTATTGAAAACAATCTTCTGAAAACATTTATTCAGCTAATCAAGATTCAAAATTAGCACCATGCTCAGATTTCAACCAAAATAATACAATATCCTTCCTAAATGCTTACAAAAAGAAATATTATTGTAAAAGGCAGGAGCAGATCTACAAATAGATTCACATTTGTATTTTTTTTTTTTTTTTTCATTTTCTCTCTCTCTCAAAATGAGTACACCAGAACTCAGAAACTTCACAATGAAACTGAAAATGCATATAAGTTTGACCTTTGAGCAAACATTAAATGTGACATGTAAGACGAAACCATAGACAGACCTAGACAGTTGAAGTTCAAGCATAAAGCTAGAACATTGGCACAAAACCAGTGCTTGAACCATGGAATAATTGAACTAAATAATTCGGTTTTGAATGTCCACAGACTTCCACCAAAATGACTTCAGTATCTAAGTCACAGTTTCCACCCAAGTCAAATATATTTCTTACAAAATAATCTTATCACTCTAAAACAGAGAGTCAGATATAGAAAAGTTAAATGCTATATATAATCCAATATTTGAATTAGTAACTCCTATCATATCTGGTGGTACCTTCAAACTCTCTTGCATCATGACATACAGAAGACCAGGTGTTTCCCTCTCAATCAATTCTTTTGTAGCTTCAGGGGTTACATCTCTTGGGGTGAAGCCAGTCCCACCTTGTTCAAGAAAATATATTCAGAAAAGAGAAGGAAAAAGGTGGAAAAAGGTCAGTATAAACAAATAAAGAAAGAAAGAAAATCAGAGCTTTAATATTGTCCCAAAAAATTCAAGATAACAAATCCAAGGCAAGATGCTCACCAAGGGTAAGGATAAGATCCATTTTGTCAATATCAGACCATCTACGGAGAACTTCTTTGATTTTTCCCACATCATCTGGAACGACATCCGTCGCAACCACCTTTGCTCCACCTAACTTCTCTGAAGAGGAATTCACAACAGAGACTGCCCTAGGCCCACTGAAAAGTGCAATGTGTTCAATAAAATATTAACATTAAAAACTGAAATGCACAAATAAAGAGGCAAAAGAAGGATTTGATATCTTTCCAATGATTTAAACAATATAAATATATCATTGCTTGCTTAAGACCAAACTTCCAATATGTTAATACCACTCGAAAATGTGAGTCTAACCTGGAAAAAGAATTGAAAGGAATTTAAAATATTCATACACCATAAGGTCTATTCACATGATGCATCACAACCATCGCCCTTGTCCAAATCATTAGTGTTCAAATGAGTTATAAATAAATAAATAAAAAGAGAGAGATTTATGAATAAAGCGTAAAGGTTTTGCCGAAATTCAAAGAAAACAGGACTTCGCCAAAGATGACTTGCTAAGGTAAAACGATGTTGCAAAGATTTTAGTACATTCCACGTTTCACTTTGACAAGGAGCAATATCAACTTTGCAATTTTGCTTTGGCATCAAGTAAGTGACCCTTCTGAAACAATGATTCAAAGAGGCGTATCCAGATGCTATTAAATTAAATACGGACCATCCATATCCCTGCCAAAAGAAATTTTATAGAAGATGCTTTGCACTATGAGTTGAAGACACCATTAATCTATTCCTTGGTTATATATGTAGCAGAACATTCACCATTTCCGTATATAACTCTGATACAGTGGAACATCAGCTCTGCTCAATCACTTTAGCATCCACAAAGTGACCTCTTTAAAATACTTGTTTCAAAAGGTGTATCTGGATGCCATCTATTTACGAATTAGCATATCTGATTTCTTTTCATGGAAGTATTAGAATTCAAATTAAAAATAGAAAATTCACCAAGCATGACATCATCTTCTTTTCAGATATGGTTGCAAGAAAATGCAAGGATAAATTTTTGCATAATCAGGTAATCATTCTCAACAACAAAAATGAAATAGCTTCTACAAAAAATCCAGAAACAATTCACTAGAGGAAGTTCCACAGTAAATACTTGTATACCTAGGATAAAAGTAAGCTATATAAGACCAATAGAGACTACTCACTAAAAAATATTTAGAAAGAATACAATGACAAAAGCAACTTTTCATGTGGGATACGTATCCATTACAGCTGAGTCAATGGTCTTAAATTAATTCACAGATTTGACAGAATGGACTGTTTCTGAATTCATTGGGTCGTCTTTGGGTCTATAATGAGTTATTAGGTCATTTCAATGGTCTTTAGATGATTCTTAAATATATATTTGTCGTCAAGATTCCTATATACCCTGGTTTTAGGAATCTTGTTAGCTGGATCTACATAAACACTCATTTTACTCTTGACTTGCAATTTAATGAATAGAATGAGAGATTTTACAATATTGCAGAAGAAAATGAAAACCTAGCCTATCTATTCATGAAACACCTCCCAAATTCATCCACACACCTCGTGCACCAAATCTTAAAACTGTGACAAACTATGGGGACAAAGTTTTCCCAGAATTTGAGAATGGCCTGAGAAAGCTTATTGAAAGAATTGATATAAACCTAGTTATATGCAGCTATTGAGAATACAACACCATTGCTTCCTAAATTAAAAATTTGATCTTGATGTCAACAGTTGCAAACAATATCATCAATGACCTACAATTTAATTGTCCCTTACATTCGATCATATGTACATTTACTTAAATCCTCTTCCAGTTTAACCTCTAATCCAGAAGTTAATGTGGTAACATTGTTACCGAACCATGATGTTCACAAGATTAAGGTTTTTATTTTTTGTTCAGACACCTCCCCAAGTTCCTACGCGTCGAGTCTCCATGCATTATTAGCACTAGTGCATTTTGTTGCAAACCTATTGTTGATATGTTTTCTACATCCGCACAAGATCAACTTTGGTACTTTTTGGTTTCTTGCAAGCAGCCAAAAGTTAACCATTCCTACACGCCAAGAGTCAAGTTTTTCTAAGTGAGGGAGAACGATGCAAAATAAAGATGAAATTTTCCTTTTTTTTTCTTTTTTGGCCTATTTAGCCTAATGACAACCAAATCACCTTCCCACACGCGAGCAGGTTCCAACCTCAAACCTCTTGTTTTCAACCCAAGAAAACTAGCTGACAACCAGAAAGTAAACATGAAGTTTAATTGAGTTATATTTTTATATTTTGTAAGGGATTAATTTCCTAAGATTTTGACTTCCTGTTTGTTTAAGATTTGATAAATCGGTTTTAGTTTTTCATTTTCAAGCAGGCTTTGATGATTATTGGAATAAGAAATATGCTTTCCCCAAAGAACTTCATTTTTTCTCCCCTTCCAGTTTCTCATTGAGTTCCAAATATTATCTCACTCCTTTCTATTTCTCCCTCTTATTATTATTATTATTTTGGTGTGTGTGTGTTGGGGGGGGGGGAAGTATTTGTATTAATAAATAATGGACAAAATACACAACAGCTATAAACCATAACATATTGTTATATCATTATAACCCTGATTGCCCTTAATCTTAAATCAACTCATGGCACAAACCCTTTCCAAAAGGCTAGTAATCTAAAATTATCAAGTCATGGAAACTGGAAAGGTCTGGGTAGTCTTCTGAAATAGATTTACATTAAAAGATTATTCTTAAACTAATTTTTGAATTACCAGCAAAGAAGCTTCAGATCCAGTACCAGAAGCAAGCATTTAAAGAAACATTAAGGATAATACCTTCGATCAGGCCCAGCGCCTGATGCAACAGTATCACTCACGGTAAGAATAGCTACACTGAACTCAGTATACCCAGAACAATCTGTAGTTACTTCCTTGGGTTTGGTTCCTTGCAGAGTAGAACCCAAAACCAATGACGTGTCAATTTTGCTATTATCAGTACTGCTTATATCAGAAATCACAATGGCAGACACCAAAGTCCCAGCAGAAATTACACTGCCAGTTGCTGGCAACTCCAACAAGGCATTAGCGGACTTCATACTTAAGAGTCGACTGCTCATCTGATGACCAGTGCTCTCAGCAACAAATCTGAAACCCATAAGACAACATATGATTTATTAAGTTAAAGAATGAAGGAGACTTAAAAATGACCCTTAAGTCCACATCCAAAATCACAGAGGAATTCTCAAACTTAGATATCATGACATAGAAGGAAACATCCATGAACAAAACTTACCCAGAACTGCCTGATCCATCATTGGCCTTCCATCTAAGAATGGCACGATGAAATTCTGGTCGTACTCGATCTGTCTTCAGAGGCTGGCAAACACGAGCCAGCACTCTTTATATAGTAAAGCAAAAGGGCAGTGTTCAGTCCGGAAAACACTTAGCTGTAAATTTTATTTATTAATGAATGAATAAAAATTTAAGCAAGTATTGAGTGAGGATGAGGAGTGGCATGCTCCAGAAGTTACAACAACCTCAAGAGATGAGGGTTTGCCCATCCAGAAAGACGACGAATGGCAGGGACAATGTACAGATGGAAACAGACAATACAGCTCACTGGGTTTCCAGGCAATCCAAATGCAAGAATTTTATTCACCATCACATCATCAGTTGGTTTTGTATTGATCTCAGCAAATGTCAAAGGCTTCCCTGGTTTCATGCAAACCTGAAGAGGTAATCCATGATAAGATAATTACTTTATAACCACAAAAATTTGAAAAATTGAATCAAATACTTGAGCTCTGCGTATTTTCATAGAAGATTACCAGTTCCAGCCACCAATAAATAAGTTGGTTCTCAAGAATCAAAAAAACCAATAGCTCTCCGAAGATCAAGTAAGAGAGTATAAAAAGCAAATAATTTACCTTGTTGAAATATATAGTCCCCTTCTTTTGAAGCAATGGCTTAACAAAATCCTTGTCGCCCATGGAAACACCTCCAGAAGTTAGAAGAATATCAATTCCAGCAGAAAAAGCATTATCCAAGGTCTTTTCGAGTTCTTCTTCATCATCTCTAACAATACCAAGATCAATAAGTTTGCAGTGCTGTTGCATTGCAGCTGCCAGTAACATTGCACGGTTTGAATCCCTAATCTGCAGAAAGGATTAACCAACTTTAGTGTCAAATATAAGCTAATGAGGACATATTTGGCATAAACCAAAAGGGACACAATAAGAAACCTTGGTACACTTCCAAAGTTATAATACACCTATCAGATGGTGATATCTCGGCAAGCATGATTGTCATTCCTTCTTAGGAAATATGAAACACGGTAAAAATGCAACTTAAGTTCAGATAAGTCCTATCTATAGATTTGTACAACCCATGGCAAACATGTAACTTAATGAAAGTGGTGATGAATCCTGTACAAAACTAGTTTGTTCTGAAATATTGATGTTCACTAACCACAAGTTTCATGAACTGTATTCAGTAAGAGAAACATATTTTTCTTTTTACTTTCTTATTCGGCCCAACAGAAGAGTTATCAGAAGTTGTCACAAAGCTCGTCCCCCCTCAATGTAGGAGACAAATGGAGGGATTCCTCAAGAAAAGTTGGGAAGGAAGATATTTTAGGGAAGAAGATAGGGTAAAAGATTCCATCTGCAAGCAAAAATTAAACTCTCTTGGTATAGGAAGTAGTAACACCATGATAAAGAAGATAGGTAAAAGATTCCATCTGCGAGCAAAAATTAAACCCTCTTGATATAGGAAGTAGTAACACCATGATTAACAATAAATAGATGTCATCCAAATCTCATGCTATGACCTCAAGCATGTATAATAAGCCTCTGACCAAGAGGAAATAGGTCCAGTAGTTCTCAAATTCCATCCATCCCACTTGCTTTGAGATAAGATCAGGCGGTAAAGGAAGATGCAATATACCATCTTTTAGGTTGAATAATTACTTCAATGGTTCCAATTATTCAGCTTTTCCATATTAAAATATATATATATATATATAGCTTTTCCAATTTATTAAAAAGAAAAAGATAAAAAGAAACGATAATTTCACTATTTCATTCAACTACAGATCCCAACAAAGAATGATTTGTATAGCTTAAATTTCAGATTTTGATTATCTATCGCATACACCAGTCACAAGTAGCACACACTTCTAAAGATCAATATTCCCAAAACTGAAAAATCTTAGTCTGGGCTTAAATCCTTTGAACAGGAGGAATGTGATTTCGAGTTTAGTAATGAATCCTGAGATTCTGAACTGCATCCTATGTCATACACTTTAAATTATCTAATAGAGATAGAGTACCAGGCCACGGTCTAGACACTGGGTTGTTGGCTCCACAAGTTCGTCTCCTGTAGAAAGCACTGCAATAGTTGGTGTGCGATATACCTGCAAGACTGCATTAGCCTTAGTTTGTTACCAATAAATAAAGTACAACTTTCACAAGTATAGTAATTTACCTTCACCATCATTATGCCTGAAGTAGCAAGTAGCCCAATTTCTGAAGCACCTATTCTTTCTCCAGATTTCATTATTATAGCATCTTTTTCAATGTCATATCCCTTTAAAACAGATACTCATATTAGTATTTTAAAATACTAAGTACAAAAGCATACTTGAATGGAAAATATGAATCCTCAATAAATCATAATTATACATGGTAAATAAAAAATCTGAGAAACAGTGTTATTTGATCATTCAGTAGACTAAACATCCAGATGAATTATCCAATCCAGTAGTCATTTTGTTTTACCGTAGAAGATGGTCACTATACAGCATATTCTTGCATCAGAGATTTTTGTCAGAAGCATTTTGTAGGTCTTAAGAGTCAAAAGAAAAATCCTTGAGCAATAAAACTAAGGGGCTGGGTCATTAACTAGCGGAGGAAACAGGCACAGTGATGCAAAACCCTGTACTATTTAAGCACCACTTAGAAGATAGACTAATAACAAAGAAATAATAAAATTCAGGTCCTTTAATTTCATGCCCCATAGAAGTAGTTTTTTCTCCAGTAAATCCAGACGTACATTTGAGGTTTCTTATGCATCTAGGAAGAAGACCCCAAATAACATTTTAATGTATGGTGTACTATCTCAACTCTAGTAGATGAGCATCCCCGTCTATGTGTTTCTACTGCCAAGTCAGTTAAAATATTAAATTAATTGTCTTTCTATGCATATTCTGGGCTAAAGTGAGGGAAGTTTCTAATCAAAAATCCTTAAAATAGACCCAATTTCAGGAACTAGGTAGACTAATGATCTTAAAATGAGATTCCAATCGATCTAAAGGCAAAGAATACCAAATCCTGTAAAAGAAATGTCTAAAGAGTATGAGTGGTTGTACAGAAGTTCTTCTAGACTCTTTTTCAAGACTTTGTCAGGATTTCCTCGATATTTTGTCCAGTGAGTGCAATCAAAATCCTTAGTAAACCATTGAAAGAATTTTGTCCAACCTCAACTTTTATGTTTTAGGTGCAAAAAATTATCTTTTTTCAAACCAAACATGTTGCAAGTATGATATGCTGATTATAGAAAAATTAGAAAAATCTTGAATTTAATTATATAAATAAATTTGATGGGCAACAGATCTCAATATTTCTAGGAGCTTGACTTTGATGAAGTGCCAAAAAACCTTAACTAGCATAACTACAAAAGACAACTATGTTTTAGGTGTGACAATTATCTTTGTGCAAATATAAAATCCTGCAAGTATGATGAAGTCAGATCTTAAATATATTTTATAGATTCATTTTGGTAGAAATTGATCTCAATATTGCCATGAGCCTAACTTTGATGAAGTCATTATACATATATAGAATAGACACAAACATGGGATTCATGGCATCACATCTTTTAAACAAAATATTACACAACTTCTAAACCCTTGGATCAATGCAGTTTTGACAGTTGGGATTGAATCCAACATCTGTAATTTAATGCACATATAAGATACAACCAAGCCATATAAAGTGTAATCCAATGGGCTAAAAGTTGTGTACCAATTTACATAAAAACCAAGGCCTCTTGATTGTATGTGTGACTGTAAAAAGGAGAGAGAAGGGAGGGAGAGAACCCTACCACTGGACGAATATCAACACCTTTGTTGGTTTGTACCAATATTTTTACTCGCTTGGATTCTGCTGCAGTATGATTGACTTCTTCAGTGTCCTCAACTTGCACAACTGCATCAGCACCATCCGGTATTGGTCCTGGGGAAGGAGGAAAGACCAGAGAGAAGGTAAAAAAATTCACACATAGATCTACAGCTTAAACCAATTTGAATGGCATTAACAAAAATTCTTTTCGAATTTAAATTATAGTCAAACAACACCTTAGTTCCAGATAAAAATAATATAACTAAAGTTGTGATCTTGTTTCAAAAGCTTAGGTTATTTAAATACCTATGACCTAGCAAAAAAGTTTAAAAAAAAAATCCCAAACTTTGTTTTCTAGGTCATGCCTTTGAACAGTTGAAGGAATATTAGGACTATATAGAAGGCCCAATCAGCATCCAATTGACTCACAAATTGCATCAGCATATTCAATCATGATTTGTGAATTGATTGATCAATCATGAAAAACCGAAAAGAAAAAGCACACAAGAAAGAGCAATTATCATTTTATGCTTAAAGGTCCCCTCGAAAAGCTTTTGAACCCAGGCCATCCAAACCTATCATACCCTAGTCCAATCCAACGCAGGAATAAGAAAAATGGAAAATTGATATTTTAGAAGGCTAACTCAGAGTACTAATGAGACCATTTTTTTCTCAGCCGAGGATACATTTGTTAATGTCAAGTTTTTTCTTTTAAATAACTCTATGACCAATAGATAACAAAGTGAGTTGAGGTGACTGCTAAAATGGTTATTGACGAGGCTGTTGCTCATTCAAGGAGGGACAAAGGGATGGACGACATACAGTTGCCATGTCTTGGTTTGTATTTTCAACTGCACAGTTCAAATTCTGGATGATGCACAAACATACTTGAATTTTATCATTCACAAAACAACCAACTGGAGATCAGCTTGATTGATAAAACTATCAGATATACATATTAACCCAAAATAAATTTATAAACCTCCAGTTGTCACATAAGCCACAGTCCCAGGGGTCACTATCACACCAATTCCATCATTTCCAGCTCTAGATTCAGTTATAACAGGATATTCTCCAGGCCCATCTGAAGCAACTACAGCATAGCCGTCCTGCAACAGCCAATTTTTACTCTATGAACATCATTCAACTGCCCATCGTAAATTACAAATTCCTAAGCCTTGGTGGTTTCACAACTTACATGCAAAGAATTCTATTTTGTACACAAAGAACGCCCATTTAGTCAAAAAAGAAAAAATCAAATTTCATTGAAATTCAAGATTGATAATACATCCAAAATATAAAGAGCATTAATACTAGAGTCGAATGATGCAAAAATGCAGTCTAGCAATCAGACATCATTCCCACTCTATAGACACCAATTCACACTTTTCCACTATATATATAAATATAGAGAGAGAGAGAGCATCAGAACAGATATCCATATATATATATATATATATATAAACGAATATATTCAAAAACAAAATTGAAATCAATCAAAATACAACCAACCAAGTAATCATGAAAAGTGAAAAGAAAAGAGCTTTTCGTGTTATGAAAATAAACCTTGACAGAAGCTGGATATGGAGGTAAAGGGTCAGGAGCACGAATATCCTCGGCCAAAACCTTGCCCAGGGCTTCATAAAACGGCACTGTCACTGGCGGCAAGCGTTGAGCAACGCTCAGAACCTTTTGAAGAGCCTCTTCCGCTGATATAATCTTTTCTTGGCTGCCGCAGCAATCACCATTTCCATTTCCACCCATTTTGAATAGTCAAAACGGACTCTGATCGAACATAGACAGATGAAGAGTGCAAAGCCAGAAAGCCAACGGGATGACACATGAGGCGGTGAGGGAAGCATTTTATTATCCCAGCCAGGGATGACATTTTTCTATTACCTTTATTCTGGTAAAATTATTATGGGTTAATTCCGCTCTGCCCTTGGATGTTTCAACATTTTCCACCATACCCTTAAATGTCTCAACGTTTTTATACCACACCTAAATTCGTTAATTTAATCGTTTATTCTAACAGTTAAAGTGTAAATTTGGAAGTTCATTACCTAAACATTATTTTATGATGGTAAATTAAATTTATTTAATAAGTTAATTGATGAAATTATTATGTAATTATCTTTAATTAGTAATTTTTAATATAAATATCAATTATTGAATTACCATTTTATGTCATTTAATTCTTCTCCAATTCAAGATCAGGGCATTTCTAATATTTACTTAAATTTCAAACAGTTTGTTTAAAAATAACATTCAAATTAACAGAAATTGGTGTGGAGTAGAAATTGTTGAAACATTTAAGGGTGCAATAGAAAATATCAAAACATTTGTGTGGAAATAACCCAATTATTATCTACCCCTTAATTTTAACTTAAATATTAACGTACACTTCGTTTTTGGTATTTATTTAATAATATCCCTTTTCTTGTTTAATTAAGGGTACATTTACTAATGTTATAACTATTAATTATTAGTTATAACTTTTAAAATAATTAATGTTAGTTATACCGTATAAATAATTAACTGTAAAAATAATTAATGAAATATATTTTTAAAAATATTATGAATTTTTAATTGTTGTAAAAATACAAATGACTAAAATTGATATAATATTAAATAAAATTTATATACACAAACATGTAGATATAATAATTTATAATTTAAAAAATATTAATTTTATCAATGATAATAATAATTTATAAAAATTTAATGATTTTACTACCTAAGGATCATTTTGGATTTTTATGATATATATGACATTATATTAAATATAAAAATAACTCCTAAAATTAGATTTTGAAAATCTATTCCTTTCTTGTTTTTCAAAATTTGCTATGAAATGAGATAATTTTACCAAAAGTGATTTATTAAAAATTTTACTCAACAGTTAAATTATTTTTTATATTTTAAACATTACTTTTGAACCTATCAATAGCAATCTCGATTGGGAATGAAGAGGTGAAATTAAGGGTGGGTAAAATATCTTACCCAACTGGATCCAATCAATTAGATTTCAATCTGATTTGGAATGGGATCAAAATTGACAATTAAATAAAAAAAAAGAGTGGGATTATTTGAACCCACTACAATACCCTCTACATCCACTTGTCAACAATTTTTTTCATTAGCATAAAAGTCATTAAGATGTTTCTTTATTACTAAAAAATGTTAAATAATTTATCGATTAAGAGCGCAACCATATAGCAAGAGAAAGAAATAAAATAAATAAGAGATACAATGTGTGTAGAGAGAAATTTTATTCTATCTCATGTATACAAATAAGGAGTAAAAACTTTATTTTATAGTGATACAACCATAAAGTGGTAATTAATACATCATCAGTACTAGAAATAACAACCCTCAAATTAGGGAGATAATGGAAGTTATAAGAAATGAAAAGTTGATTGTGAGGAGATAAAAAAATGCTTTGATGAACATCCACATAAATTATAATTAACAAAAAATCATAAATAATTTTACTAATCCACCCTCGGGATCTTAACTCTTCTACCCTAAACCCCGGATTTGATTCACTATCAATCACCATTATAAGATTCCAGCCACAAAAAGTAGTATACTAATCATAAAATTTAGATAGATGATAATTTGTAAAACAATTTCTCCATGTGTTTACAGCATTTGAATTTGTCTTTTTTCATTTTATTCTAGACGTATTAATAAACTTATAGTGTTCTTGCTACAGGTAGCATTGTAGCAAGTCTGCTGAATAGCAAATATTAAATTTTTTTTATAAGAATATTCAATTGATATAAATGACGGGATCTTAGTTTGTTAAAAAAAAAGCCCAAGCTATTAATATGTTAGTTAAATTGTGATTAGGAAGAGTGGTATAATGAAATCGTGCAAAGACTGGAGAGAAAAAGCGAGAGGATAAAAAAAGTTCACAAATTTCTTTTAATTTAGTTTATAAGGGCATTATCGATATTTAATTATATGCATACAGTGAAATTGAAAATTTTGAAATCTAGGAGTGGGTGTAGTGAGTAAATGAGTGTTGAGAATATTTTAGTATGTTCAAATAGCTCTACTTTTAAAAAATAGATATAACTAAAATTTGTGAACCTAAGTACCTCAAAACTTCTATAATTTAATATTCTATAAATTAATAACCTTTGTCATATAATAATTTTTCGTGATCTTGATTAGGGATGGCAAAATTAGCCACTTACTCACAAACCCAGTCGTTGCGAGTAATTTTATGAATTATGGGTAGTTTCGTATTTAAAACTTAAACTCACTGTGGGTTGTAGTTGGGTTTGATACTAGAAAAAGAAAAATATGTTGCGTCTGCCAATCTAACCATCATTCTTTATTTTAATTATTTACATTTTAATTTTAATCATAAAAATTACATTAAAAAATTTTAATCATAAAATATATAAATTGAAGTTGCTAATTCCTAAAACTAACTTATCTCGCGAGAGCATATATACAATAAGTTTTTAATAAGTGCAAATTTTATAATTTTCAAATTTAATATTACTAATATTTTATTTTAATTTGATTGATTTTATTTGTCTTGCCCTAATGACTTGAATCTAATGATTGGTTACTAAAGTTGGGTTTTTATTTATTTAATTAATTGTTAATGATATTCTATAAAATTTACTTGTTAAAAGTATCAATAATATTTATATATTGATTAAAAGATGGAGCAAATCATTGATATAGTGATGATGATTTGCTTACAATAGAAATATTTTGTATTAGATTAATATATTTTATGTATTTGTTTTAATATTGAAATTTTAACTTCTTATTTACATTGATAAAATCTAGAATTAAGTATTGTTTGCAGATTTTTTAGGTTATTATTATAAATTTATAGTTTGGATTATATAAATTAGGTTTTTATGCATTATTAAAAGTATTTTCTTTTTATACTTGTGATTTTAAATGAGAAAATCCTTTAAAAAAAAAACAACTACAGGTTGATGGTAGATTTGATAATTGTAAAAAACTAAAGCGGGCAAGTTTTTCTAAAAAAATAAAAAACCACTGCGAATTGCAAGTGGGTTTAATAATTTAATTTTTTACGGGTGGCATTTGATAATGGCAAACCGCAACGAGTGGTGTGATGTCCATTGACATTCTTAATTTTCACTTGGGCCAAAGGGCTAAATTAATAAGATAATACATTTTTAAAAAAACCTTTAGACTACTCACTTCATATATAAATTAATAATTTACTGAAATTACAAATATAATTATTATAATTTTTTAATTAAAATATAATTCTATTGTTACTCATTTTTTCTTAGAGTTTAAATATAATTAGATCTTATCTCTAAATTTACTTATTGTTTCTAATGGTTTCGTGGTTGAATTATGAAATTCTAAGATTTTTAATTTTTTTTACTTTAATTTATATTCAATGGATTAATTTATTTTTAATTAATTAGATTGGTAAAATACATTAAATTTCTAATTCATTAAAATGTATGGTCATTAAATTGTATACATACTCTACAAATTAATAATTATCAATTAGTTAATATCTCTTTAAATTAATAGATTTTATATAGTTATGAAATTATTAATTTGTAAATATTTTATTGTATGTCACAACGACACGGATTGCCATTCCCGACTTATTTGTCTACGCATGTGGGTTCGTTTTTTTTAAATTAATTTATATGAATTGGTTGATTAATTTTGTTTATCCAAGAAATGATTAAGGAAGAGAAAATTTGAGAGAAAAAATGGAAAAGAAAATTTTTAATTCAAAATTAATTTTTGAAATTAAAAAATAAAAAATATTTTTATTTTTATTTAAAAAAATTAAACAAAAGTCTAAATCAATTTTTTAACCTTTATTACCTTCAAGATTTAATATTGGGCGGCTAACTAAATAAATATAAATCATTCGGTCAAAAACAACAAAAATAAATATTTTTTTATTTAATTACAAATTTTTTCAATGTTTTTTAATTAATTGAATAATAAATTTTTCTTGAAAAAAAGCCATTCGCCCCAAAATTATGGGTTCATAAAACATTATTTGTAACTCCCGCCAGTTTAATTACAATTTAATTAACCTTAACCGTTTTGATTAACTGCGGATGTCAGGAGTTAATACTTTCTTACTCCAGCATGCACCATTACCCTAACCATTGACGTGCAATCTGCTTATATGTGAATTTACATCCGAACCCTCTAGACTCCAACGTGGCAGCCTTTTAGTATTCCACTTCAAAACTCCGTAAAAGCTTCTTCTTACAACATCATTCCATTTCCACACCTCATTTCTTTTTTTCATCTCTCATCTCATTCATCATCACGAACGAAAAAGAGGGAAGGGGAAAAAAAAGACCTAACTAAAATCTTCTGAACTTCCACTAATAAATTACTTGAAATTATTGAATAATCATAAAAATTCTTAACATTTCAATGAATCAGTAATGACGAACAGCAGCCCGAGCCCGCTGGTTTCGCCGACGAGCTCCCGGTCAGTGACGGAAACCGTGAACGGATCGCACAAGTTCGTGATTCAAGGGTACTCGTTAGCCAAAGGTATGGGAATCGGGAAGCACATTGCCAGCGACAATTTCACTGTGGGCGGCTACCAGTGGGCCATATATTTTTATCCCGACGGTAAAAATCCGGAGGATAATTCTGCGTACGTGTCGGTTTTTATTGCATTAGCGAGTGAAGGAACGGATGTAAGAGCATTGTTTGAGCTGACGCTGTTGGATCAGAGTGGTAAAGGGAAGCACAAAGTGCATAGCCATTTTGATCGATCGCTCGAGAGCGGTCCTTACACGCTCAAGTATCGTGGAAGCATGTGGTATTAAAAATTGTTTCTTTTTCTTGTGTATTTATTCTATCTTTTGATGATTTCTTGCTTCTCTGTTTTTGGTAGACCAAGAAATTAGGATTCTTTTTTTTTTTTTTTTTGAAATTGGTGGAAATTTTCTATCTTGCTTCTTGTTTTGTTTTCGCTTATGACATGCTATTATTTTTCTTGCTCAAATGCATTTGGAGAAAATATTTGGAAATCCTTATATGGCAGTCCTTGTTTCTTTCTGATCGGCTGGGTGCATTTGCCGGAATGTTTGATTACTTTATGCAACTTTCTATGGCAGATACAATACTGTATCACAATTCTCATGCTGTAAAATCTCCTATTTTGTGACTGGTTAGACGTACTATAAATGAGTGTAAATTGAAGTTGAATATTTGTTAACTGATTATTCATTTGCAGCTCTTTGGGTATTCATACCAAGTCAATGATTTGTTCAATTTGCTTTACTTTAGGGGATACAAGCGTTTTTTCCGACGAGCTATGCTTGAAACATCAGATTACCTCAAAGATGATTGCTTGAAAATCAATTGCACTGTTGGGGTTGTGGTATCAACTATAGACTGTTCACGGTTACACTCAATTCAGGTCCCAGAGTCTGATATAGGAGCACATTTTGGCATGCTACTAGACAATGCAGAAAGATCTGACATCACTTTTGATGTAGCTGGGGAAAAATTTCCTGCTCATAAGTTGGTATTGGCTGCACGATCTCCAATATTTCGTTCTAAATTCTTTGATGAATTAGAGGAAGATAAGCAAGAAATCATCATTAGCGATCTAGAGCCTAAGGTTTTTAAGGTGAGCATATTTCTTATTTATCAATGTTGCTTTTGTTTTGTGTGAGAGTAAATGAGCATTTGTTTATGTAGTGACAGTATATTACTCTTATTACTGTTTTTCTTTCTATCCTTTCTGTAGGCCATGCTGCACTTTATATACAGAGATACTCTTACTGAGGATGTGGATGTGGATGTGGCAACACCTAGCTCGTCTTGTATGTCATTGGTCTCTGACACATTAACCGCCAAGTTGTTAGCAGCAGCAGACAGGTATGGTCTAGAGAGGCTCAGATTGATGTGCGGGTCTCATCTATGCAAGGACATTTCTGTGAACTCTGTCGCCAAAATTTTATCCTTGGCCGATGAACATCATGCTACAGAATTAAAAGCTGTTTGCTTGAGATTTGCTGCTGAAAATCTTGCAGGTTTGTTTCAGTTTCCTTGTGTACTTTATGTGAAAGCAAAGGCATGATGATTTAATTGACCATGTAATTAATTCTCTGCGGCATATTATTTTATTGATGCATTTACTGTGAGCCAACCCTCCTTTGGTCCAACTGTGCATGAATTTTAATGTGAATTTAAGAGATATTTTGAGCTTATGTATAGTTTTAAGTTTTTCACATGCCTGCTGAGGTGAATGCTTTGTGGAGTATACAGAACAAAAAAACTTCAGCACCAACCCTATGTGCTGGAAATTTGTTGATATGAAATTCACTTTTTTATTTTTTTTCCCCTAATTATTCACTTGAGTGGCTATGACTTAGTTGGTGAAAGCTTGTATTCTGGATGGGTGATCTTATTTGGAGAATTATAAAAAGATTTGCATATGTGGAGGTTAAAAAATGGTGATTTCTGTGTATGAGCTCATAGCTTGATGGACACGCCATTTCCTTGAGTTGTTAATTCTTGGGTGAGAATTATTTCTACATTGACTACACTTTGTAAGACCCTACATAGATGATTTAATTGATCATGCTTGGTCGGCTGAAATTACCTTTCCATACACTGGATTACAGATTGGGTTATTTGTGAAGTAATGCTATTATGACCAACAATCATTTGTTTATTCAATAGCCAGAATCTTTTTAGATGATAGATACAAAGGAATGAGCTAAGCTGCCATGATTTCAAGGCCAAGGGTATGTTTCAGCTTACTATACAGCGCTTCTTTAGACCTTTTGGAAAGCTCTAAGTTTCTTTAGTTTGGATTGATTGGTGGCTGATGTAGTCTTTTTTTGAGTTTTGTGTGTTTGTGGAACAATTGAGATTCTGATCAGCTTTAGGAAATGTTTCTGTATCAATTTGCTGATAGGAATACTGCAACATATGTTATTGTTGAAGATTTATTTAGCTACCCAGGAAGTCTGTTAATCTGGATGCTACAAAAAGCTTTGCTGTGATATTATGTTACTTCACTGCAGTTTATTAGTTACTGAGAGACTAAACTTTTCTACCAGACATCTTGAGGCTTGGTAGTGCATCTAAGCAATTGGTACTCAAATGCAATTTGTTATCATGGGTTGGTTCAGCATGTGCATGAAAAGTACACCCTTCATGGTTAGGGAGAATTATCAGAAGAAATTAATAAACTTTTACGGGTAGTTTTGGCTACAAAATTAATGAAAAGTGTGAATATACCAATTTTGGTTTTTAGATGCCTGTTTCTAGAGAGTTTGATACTTGCAGCTAATGACCACACTCACCTCTTAGCCTGTGGTTCTGTGATTTCTCTAAATGTCAGTAGATTTTGTTGATAATGAAGGCAAGCCTATGGATAGTGAATTGAAAAGTTTCAAATGTAGGCTTTAGGCCTTTCTATTTCTATAGGTCTTGATCTTTTACGCCAGTGGACACTCACATCTTGAGAGGCTGGATGGTCAGCGTAAGCTTCTGTAGATTCTCTTAATTATTGTGGATATGAAAGCAAGATTTAAAATCTGTCTGGTAAAGTGAGCAACATTACCTTACCTAAAGGAAAAAATAAAAAGAAGTTGTCAACATTCTGCGGTTTTAAGAGGACAGACTTGTTATGATGACTTCAATTCAGGAGGAGACAGCAGTCAAATGTTTGGGAAATATTAGAAGTATCAAAAAGGACTAAAATGTCATTTTTCATCACAAGGGTTAAATAAGAGTAGGATTATGGAAGGAATTACTTAATTTCTTCAGCTTCTGTTCAGTTTGTGTATCCTTTTGGTTTAAGATTTTTTCTTGAATTTTCTTTCACCTAATGCAAGCTCCTTGTGCAAGCTCTCTATATGAGTATATGTCATATGTTGTTTGTTTGCTAATGTAGAAAAATTTTGCCTGCTACAAGATTTAGGGGGTTGATGATGAGCATTCTGCTTTTATCATTTTAACAGGCACAGACTTCTGAAATCAGCTTAGCAATATTTTATTTTTACATTTTGTGTACGCGGAGTGCATGAATTGCACTGATGTTTTACAGAAGTTTCTCTGATTGCGCTTTGTGTAGTCAGCACGGTTGTCATTGCCAGAACCAAAAGAGAATATTAAGCATCATTTCAACTTTTTGGGCTACCTTTACATATCAAGTATGATTTCTTAGTGTTTAGGGCATTTTATGGCCTTGTTTATCCAATAATATATTTTTTCAGTCCTGCCCAAGGGAGGGTGAACAAGGGGGATTGGATTTTTCTTACGATGGGTCTGTTGGTGAAAGGAGATGAGCTCTTGCAGTGATCTTTGTGTGAGGTGTCAGCAGATGGGATATGCATATACATACAGGTTATGCCTGAAGTTTACAATCAGACATCAGCTGCTTTTTTAGTGCAAGGTTTTATGAACTGGTTAGAGGGCTGATTTTGCGAAACCCTGGTGCCATTATCATTAACAATTTGAGTTTAGATAGATTGAGTTATTAGGGGGTTGTTTACGACTGAGGAGATATTTGTATCTGATTTCTCTTTCTTTTCTAATTATAAATGCTTTATCATGAGGGTAGGATTCTTATTGTGTTTATTTATGGAAGTAATTATGAAGTAAGAGTCAAGACATAATATTTATTGCATGCGTGCCATAAGATCAAGCAGTTAAAAACCACAAAATTGAGGTAGATTTAGAAATTTTTTCCATGTTAGATAATGTAAATGTGATCTTTAATGTGCATAACGTGGGTCTCTAATTTGCATTCACTTTCTGCAGCTGTTATGCGATCAGATGGCTTTGAGTACCTTAAAGAGAATTGCCCATCACTGCAGTCGGAGCTTCTCAAGACGGTGGCAGGTTGTGAGGAGGATTGCAGCAGTGGAGGAAAATCTCGGAGTGTATGGGCCCAACTTTCAGATGGTGGTGATACGAATGGCAGGAGGGTCAGGCAAAGAACATGAGATCTGATGATGGTTGGCCTTGTATATGAAGCTGGTGATGATGTTTCGTTTGGGGTTGTTGGGGGAGTGGGTATGGGGGCCGGTGAAGAAAGGTATCAACTGCTAACAGAACATTCTGTCGTCACCCATGGTGGGATGGCCTACAGTGGAAAACACTAGCATAAGAGCTGTAAACTAAGAGTTGATAGAATTTGGGCTGTAAATTTTTACTAAGCTGTGTTCAACTGTTTCTACTAGGGCTTAGTAAGAAACATGGCTGTAGTATGCTGTTTGACCAATGCGGACGAATACTGTAATTCTCTGAAGTTGAGAAATGGAGTTTTGTGGTCATATGTGCTGTGTATGTGTATTACTCAAGTCTGCCTGTTTTTCTCTCCTGAGTGCGTGGATGTGTTAGCAGGTTGAATATAATCAACCCTTAATCATCTTGTTTTAATTGCATGAAATTTAGTGGATTTAACTGCTGGTGAAAAATCGTTTTGCAGCGAAAATTACTGAATTGCAATTCTCAGTGTGTATAAAATTACCATAATTTAAAAATCGTATCTTTATTTTTTCTTAGTAGTAATTTAGGCTCACATATTATGATATGTGACAACTAATTTTATTAGATCACGATTGGTCACTAATAATTTTTTAGGTTATAAAGCTTATTAAATCACGATTTTATCACTAATAATTTTTCAAGTTATGACTCAATTTTAATTTGTATTTGATGTGTGAGTGTCTTTATTATTACTGAAAGCAACTAGTAATAGAAAATTTTTGCTCACAAAGTTAGAGAAAAAAATTTCTTTTTCTTTGTTTTATATATTGTGACTTCTTTATTCTTTTGTGGAAAAATAAGTTTTTATCTACATTTTTGGTGGAAACCCTAAGCTTCTTATTTTATCTCCTTTTTAATCCTATTAAATAAAAAATATTTGACTTAAATTAAAATATAGATAAGTCACTATTTATCTCTCTTCGTCTTTTAATTCTATTAAATCAAAAATATTTGATTTAAATTAAAAGATAAGATAAAACCAAAAGTTGGTGCATCGCTTGCCCTTGTTATAGGGGCTTATCTTGTAAAATGATATAAGATTGCATATTAAATAGAGTCTCCTACATATATTTGAACTTTTAACCAAAATATATAGTTATCTTGTTTATCAATCAAGTAGTGATGCAATCAATTAAGTGAGCTAACCTGAGATTATTTGGATACATACAATAATAGCTACAATAATTAAGTTTGTAATTAAATTATCCTGATTTTTTAATTTGAAATCTACTCCCCTAAAAGATTGAAATTTTACTCCATAATTATATGCTATCCAGGATGAGAATATTAATTCATATCACATTGATTTCCTTACAGAATAATCTTTTATATCACATCGTTAGTTAATTGACATTTCAACTGTCCAATCAATTTAATTACATCTTTTTCCTTGATAATTATTAGTTTTTTCTATCGATCATTTTTCAACATATCGATTATGTTGATTGATAAGAGATTTCTATGATAAAGTACCAAAAACCCGTCAAACGATGTTTTGTGTATATTCTATATTGTTAATCTATAAGTTTTACTGCTTATAATTACTCTCAACAAAATACTAAGTAATCTTGACTAGACATATATGCCGCGTCCATTGATAATTTAAATGGAATAACAATCATGATCATAAAATTATAATTAAGCCTATGACATTTAACAAGTTTGTAAGTCATTTCAAACTTAATTAAATATTATATATGATTCAATTAAATGTAGTCAAACTAAATCAGTAAAATATAATTAAGATAAATTATTCAATGAATTTACTATAATCTATACATAAATAGAGCAATCAACTCTATTTATCAACTACAAACTCAATTTATGTAATTATAAGATAATTTATATTTATATCGTTTGTGAATGTATATAATGATCACATAAATACATGGTTAAATAGATTTTATTCAAAATATTTATACAATTAAAATATTTAAAAAAATATCGTAAATATTTTATTAATAAAAATATATATTTATAAATAAATCAATATATTTTAAACACCTCGTAATTCCCACATTTACTTCTAATTACAGTGCCCATGAAGTTTTAACTAGGAAGATTTTGTTATCCAATATCCATATCTTTTCGAGTTTTTAAGCATTAAATGGCTGCCACATGCGCACGCCAATTGTATGTGCTTCTTTTTTATCCAACAAAACCAAACTACTGATCAAAATCCTTTCACAGATCACAAAGTTTCCGAAATGGAAATAACTCGCCAGTCATTTTTTTCTCAAACCAAGCTTCTAAGCTGCTCAACTACTTCATTATCACCACCACCACCACCACCATCCATCTTTCGTTCTAAAGCTTCGCTTCTTGTTTCTTCTAATTCAGTCCCATTCCATTCCTCTAGGACCCTTCTTACGCAGTTACAAGGCCTTAGGATTAAAGCAAAGAAACATAGAAATCTTGGAGCCATTCGTGCTTCTGAAGCTGACAGCAGCAGCAGCACCACCACCACCACCACTTCAACTGATGTTGCAGCAGAAAGATGGCTTCTTCAACCTGTTGGTAATATATATATATATATATATCCCATTGATCAGCTTGAAATTTTGTTTGTACAGCCTTTTTTTTTTTTTGGTTCCTTTTTTAGTGATAGCTCTTGCATGCAATTAATAAACAAAAATGTCAGCGGGGCAATGTGTGAACTTAGGGTTCAGCTTTGTCATTTTCATTGATACAAAGAATTAACTGTTATAATTAATGTTGTTGTGTTGTTATGATCAATCTAAAGCATGCCATTTCTTAAGGAATTAATAACAGACTATTTTCATTCGTATCATCATCAAATCCTAGGTGATGGAGACACACGTCATATTGGTTTTAAAGTTCCAATGCCAGATGCATTTGAAATTGCTTCTGTAAGTAATTTTTGTCTGCTTATATGTATCCCATGGTAATAAATAATCAATTGCGTTGTCTATTTTTCATCACCAAGTTAATCAATTGGAACTGTTTGTTTGGACATTATCTAGACTGAGGTGACAGTTGGCCGTCTTCCTGAGAGAGCAGACATGGTGATTCCAGTTGCAACAGGTACTTGACAATGTCTTTTGTATGCTGACTTGAACCTATGAGCATGAGCCATATGTTCCAGGATAGTGCAATAGTTGGGTTAAATGCCAATTTAATATATTTGCAATTATAATCATGTTTGATATATATCACCTTATTAATGAATTTTGTACAAAACCATATCTTCCCAAATTCACAGTATCTGGTCTACATGCCCGTATTCAGAAGAAAGGTGACAGTCTGTTGGTTACCGATTTGGACAGTACAAATGGTACATTTATTGATGAAAAGCGGCTAAGACCTGGAGTTGTTGCTGTTGCATCCCCTGGGAGTCGTATTACATTTGGTACTATTTCTTGGATTTAATTTGAACACATTTAATTTTTTTTTCAAAGTGTTGTTTTTCTTGCATGGATGGATTATTATTCACTTCATGTTGCTGCATTCTTGAATCGCAATTTTGAACCTAAAAGCTCATTGCAGTCCGTTACAGTAGGAGACGTATTACAAGTCCTTTTAATTACCTTTGACATTCTTTGTTAAGTGTTTTTTTAAATAAACAGCTTTCAATGTAGTAATTTTATCCTCTAGCTGTGGTGGTAGCTGAAAGTTGTTGGACATTAGTGCTCGTAATCTAGACCTTGCAATTAAAAGAAAATAGACAGCAGTACTTTTTTAAATAATCATGTGATAGATTGTGTTTTCGTGTTTTGAGCTCTTAAGGGCTGTGAGCCTAACATCATCTTTCTGACTTTCCTGGAGAAACTTTTAGCACAGATACTAATGTTAGTTGCAGGATGCAAAGAATTTGATATTTCAAAATGATAAACGAGCGATGAATTTCATTAAAGAGTAGATGATTGAATTCACAGATTTTGCAGGATATTTTCCTAAATGATTAATGAAAAGTTCACTAGTATCACATCATTTATCAGCTCCTAGCTTCTTCCGATAGATTTTGTCCATTTCCTTTCTTGTAATCAGAAAAAGCCCAGATCTCTAACTGCTTATGTACCATTTTAAACAATTACAGCTATGACATGGTTTTCATGATAATTTCTCTTTAACTTGTAGTTTTAGGCAGAATTGAAGTACCTTAGCACTTTAGCAGGCAAGGATAGAGCTTTTGAATAAATTTACTTGTTGAGCTAAATTAGGAAGGTAAATTCAGTAGTTATCCTAAAGTTAAGTGGTTTCTCTTATGTTTAGAGGATTGACCATAATGAGTCAGTAACTGTAAGTAGTTCATACCAAACTAAATTTCACGATAGTTTAATGTTAGAGGGAACTAGGCATTGCAAATGGATGCTTGGTCTTCAGGAAAAGGAATGCAGTAAACTCCTTAGATTAAGGAGTTTGAAAAATGAACGCAATCAGGATACGAACTCGCTGCAAATAGCTATACATAGAAGTAGGATCTTGTCCAATCTATATCAAACGGTAAACTCTTGGCTTTAATTTTCCTTCACAGTTTGCATTATACTTGAACTGTTTTCTTTGTTTTACTTGCTTTCTTCTGTTCAGTTATGAATGGGTATAGTATTTTTGTATTAATTTCCCTTGCATCAATAGCATTATCACTGATGCCATGTCAGGTTTTGGTAAAAATTCTCTTTTGATCTGGGATATGATGAATTAATGATTGTAGATTTATAGTGATTAATAGATTTATCCATGTTTTTGGACTACTAGATCTTGCTTCAACCCATAAACCGCAGCAAGCTATCGCAATGATTCTGACTTACGATTATTTTTCATATAATTGATTTGAAAGATGGAATTTATTCAGATCTTAACCATCACTCTTCTTGTTTTGAGCATTTGATTGTCATACTTCATGATATTAGTCATTAGTCAGCCTTTAAAGTAACAATATTGCTAGGCAATCTAATCAATTCTAGTACTATTCCATTAGCAGCATTGAATTGTCAAACACTGAATATCTTTTAAGTATCAAATTGGAACCCCTTTACTCTCACCTCTAAACCTTATCACACTTAGCAGTTAAGTGTATGTTAACGAACATGAGTTCAGATCCCATGAAAGAATCAATATAATAATTGTGTATGAATATTAGTTAATTTCTTTCAATTCTATGATTTTCCTTACAAGTTGTTCAATAGATTGACCTATACATGAGCTTCTAAAGTTCCGAAATTAATGGTTAATTGGGTTCTCTGTTTCTCCAGGGGATACCCATCTGGCTATGTTCCGTGTCTCGAAGATTGACACTGTTGAAGCTCCGAGCAAAACAGAAGAATCTGAAGAAAAGGGTGACAGTCCTCCTTTGAGTTCTGAAAAGAGTTAAAATTCCAATCCTGGAATTATTTTATTATAAAATGATAATTTTGGTATTTGCCGAGTATGTTTCTAATTATGTCAGTCAACGAAATAAAATGTATTTTGGATCCAAGAATTTTTGTTTTTCTTCAATGAAAATTTTGTCATCTCATTTGCATAACAAATACTCTAGTGTAACAAGTATCTTTTAATATGAATTGTACATATGCAAAATCTATATATGAAGTTCATGATCTTAACGATAACAAATTCAAGTAACAACGGCTTCTGAGCAAAATCTAGTAGTACCGTTGATTTCGGTCTAACATATATAAACGAATATAAATTGGTCTAAAATTTGAATAAATTGGCCTAAAATTTGAATAGATTTAAAATGTCAAATGCTCTAGTTGTTAAATTTATTTCTCTAATAGAAATTTTTAAGTGTGGACATCTTTTTTTTTTTTATATGTTCACTCTATCAAGTCATATGCTTTAATAAGATTAGTACTTAATTTAGTATAAACTCATATAGTTTAATAGTATGTCTGCACTAATTTCATTAAATTACATGACTGAATAATGTGTCTCAAGAAGGAAAAAAAAATGAGAGCATCACATGAGAAAATGACTTTATATATATATGTATATGTATGTATGTATGTATGTATGTATGTATGTATGCGTCTTTATATATATATATGCTATTTAATTTGTTTATCCCTCTCAAATCTATTTAGATTTAAATTGGTCTAAAATTTTAATAAAATTTAATTATTTTTGCCATAATAGGTTGGATCGATTATTGATATTTATAATTATAAATTTATTAGAACCTCTTACATTAGTTAGGACTTAGGTAATAAAGTTATCTAATCTTTATGTTTGAAATAGGCATAATAAACTTCTAAATATTTAAAAAGAAATCAACTTCAGCAATACATGCAAGAGGAGAGGACTCAAAACTCTTACACAGATAGGTGGATAAGATTATAACTCTCAACTATTTAATTTTGCTCTTTTCCTAGTAATTAATTTAAGT
The DNA here is from genome assembly GCA_029618585.1 of Citrus australasica. Lineage (NCBI taxonomy): Eukaryota > Viridiplantae > Streptophyta > Magnoliopsida > Sapindales > Rutaceae > Citrus > Citrus australasica. The sequence continues at coordinate 6,356,013 of JARCIV010000002.1, read as the reverse complement.
TTGTAATTATTAAGTTATTAATTTAATGTCTTATTATTAGTAAAAATTTGTGGTGCAATTGTGGTACCGTGCCACAGCTACATCTAGCCGTTGGATGTCAGTAGACCCATCAATTTAAGTATAATCCAACAGCTGAATGCAACTGTAGCACGGTAGTCTGTTCCTATTATTACTATTATTTGGAACAGTGAGCATTTTAAATTTTAATTACCACCATTTTACAAATTAAAAACAAAAATTCTTATCTCCTACGACAAAGACTAGTTGTAATCACCCTGATACTGAAAGTAGAGAGTTTTGACTTTTGACCGGAAGGGAGGGAAAAACGGAAAGTTGGTTGGAAAGAGCAAAGCAAGCCCTGAATTTAGTAATTAATAGGGTCTGAGAAAGAGAAACTCCGATTCCGTTACAAGAGGTTGGTGGTGGCAATCGTAAATTTGGAGAAGTGAGAGATCCAAAATGGACATTTCACAGTCTCACGGAGTGGAGATGATGAGGCTGATCATCGCCGTTGCTCTTGTTGCCATTGGAGCTGTCACAGCTTACTATTTCTATGTCACCAAGAAACCCAAAGGGTAGGTTTTCAATTTCACAATCTTATTTAATTATTTATTTTATACACTAATTAATTTGTGTTTCTTTTTCTTGGATAATTTAATGATAATGCATGAATGGATTCATATTCAGTATTTTATTTGCTGTAAACAGTGACGCGTGTGCCTTTTCATTAACATGCGTGGTGCCAGTCAAGCCTTTCGAAATATTCCTTAAATTGGCCTATATTAACAATCTCTTGCCATATTTTTATTTTAGGCTATCCGTTTAATTGCTTTTTGGTCTTCGCTGTTGTGAGTCATTCTACTAATAGGGAGGCAGGGATACTGAATCCACTCAGATTTGTTGCCTAAATCATTTTAAATGTACACTTGCTCGTAAGTGGATGCAATGCTCTTTATGATTTGAGTCTTTTAGAATTGAAAATCATGAGAAATATGTATGCCTTGACAGGCTGCTTGGACCCTGAGAAGTTTAACGAATTCAAACTCATTAAGCGAAGTTCACATTTGCTCTCCCTACTCCAACTTCAGTCTTGGGCCTTCCAATTGGACAACATACTAGTTGCAGGTTTGTCTCTCATGATTGGTTTTTTTTAATACTTATTCAGTTCTTGTTTATCTTGGGTAATAATTATTTAGTTCTTGTCTATCTTTGGTAATGATGTTCATTACCAAAATTTTCTCAAACAGAGGAAGAGATGATCATGGTGAAGAGGTTATCAAACCATATACTCTGGCAGCTTTGGATTCAGTTATTGGATATTTTGAACTTGTTATAAAGGTGGTTTATGCATTCTGGAGTTCATTGTCCATTCTTCCAAGAAATAATTTATTGTCTTTTGATTTTTATGCCGATACAATGATTTTGGCTTTTCTTTCTAATAGATGTATCCACAAGGAAGAATGTCCCACTATGTCCATGAGTTGCAGGAAGGTGATTACTTGCCCGTGAAGGGACTGGACCCAGGTCAAAATAATGTCTAATTTGAGTTGCATTACATGTTTTTACAGTTTTGTTTTAGGGCTACTCTCTTGAAAATGCATCAGCCCAATCCCTCGACAGTAGGAGATTTGATTCTTTGCTTCTGAAAGTTATTTACTTTAATGTGAAACACAGTAGATTCTTCATTGATGAAACCTATACATCATAATCTTGTCCTAGATTGTTCTTGATGTCATTGAGTGATGTGTATAAATTTCACTTATGATGATAACAGGGACGCTTCAAGTATCAACCTGGCCAAGTTGAAGCTTTTGGGACGCTTGCTGGAGACACTGGCATTGCTCCTGTGTTCCAAGTATGTATTTTGGAAGTGGAACATCTGGATAGCTATGAACATGGCTTTTTCATTTTTCCGTTGCTCATATTATCATTTTTTGTATTATCCTCTCTCTTTTGTTTTCTTAGGTTGCCAGAGCCATACTAGAAAATCCAAATGCAAAACCAATGTATATCTTATCTATGCCAATGTAACATTCTATGATATTCTTTTGAAGGTAAACATTCCTCACTCTCAGTCTCTAACCAGCACACCTTTCTGTCTCTTTTAAAGGATACAACATCAGAAGACAAGAATATTCTGCCGCATATTTCTGGCTGCTATGTTGTCTCTTTCTTTTTAGCTGGGAAAAAAAAAAGTAAAAAATAAAAAAGGCTGTTAAGATTTTTTATGATAATCAATCCATTTTTTAATCACTTGAACTACCAAAACTAACATGTGAACTTTCATTTATATACCTGAAATTCGATTACTTTTACCTTTTATTTATGTCCATTCCTTGTAATATTTTTTGTCTCTTGAAACAGTAGTTTATTATAAAATGAGAACTTCAACTATTTTAACAATATTTTCATTTGTCCTTTACTTTTGTCCAATAAGCTAAACTATCAGACGGGTTTAAGGTATCGAGATTTCTGTCTTTCATGAGTTTCTAGATGAGCAAATTGTCTTTCGGTTTTATTTATTTAAATTTTTAACAGCTAAGGATCCTTTTAGCTTTTTGGTACTTAAATCTGATCCTCTTGGAGATTTTTAGAACACTGAGTATATGCAAAGCCATTTTTTCTCTATGGACAAGTAAATGTATCTCAAGGATTGTGTATTGCTTAACTGGAGAACATCTTGCTAATGTTATATGATGTAACAGTTCCTGATAATTATATTAATGATATTTGAGACATATTTGAAGATGATACAAACTTGGAATTTACAGCAATGCATGGTATGGGATTGGGAGTACTTGAGTTGATGGCATGAGTGATTTAACATTTTTTTGAACTGTATCTTTGCAGGAAGAGCTTGATAATCTTGCCACCATTTTTTTCTGACCACTTTAGAATCTACTATTTTTGAATCAGGTACATTAATTTCATTTGCTTCTTTGCTCTTTAGTTTTATCTGTTTCTTTTGCTTTTTCCTTTCCTTCTTTTAAATTGCACATGGGTGAATTTCTGTTACTTAATTCAGAGCTTTTTCCTTTCAGATTTAATAATAAGAAGCTGAATACTGTTTGAATTTATTTATTTATTTTTGGGATCTTTATATAAGTGCTTTTGCCTTCCTTGAAGTTTCTGCTGATATTATGGAGATAATTTTTTTTTTTTCCCTAAAACTGCTTTTCTGTACTGCTCAAAAGAGCAGAATGAAAAACTTATTGTATGTTACAAGTATAAAGCTGTATGAGTAAAACTAACGGCTGTTAGGATACATTCTAGTGATATAGAAGAGTATCTATTCCATATAGAGGAGGTTATTTATGAACATTAAAGAAAACTAATGGGTACTTTAAACGTTATTATATCTTTAAGGTATGCATGGGTCTATTCAGTTGCTTGTAGCTGTAAAGTACTTTTGTAAGTCAATGAGGCTTACATTGCTCCTTTGCTCTCCTGCTAGTCTTATAATATCAACTTCAGCCACCACAAGAATGCGATGGCGGTGTAGGGTTCATTTCCAAGGAAATGATTCTAACCCACTGCCCAGCTCCAGCCTCTGACATCCAGTTAAATTTTCAATCACCAATCCCCTCAGTCCCATCACTTTCTTCACCTTCAACCTAGTTATTTGATTCTAATAACCATGAGCACCAATCTGCTATCTGGTGCAGATATTGCGGTGTGGACCACCACCCACGAACAAAGCTATGGCTGCCCATCTCAAGGATCTTGGATATACACCCCAAATGCAGTTCCAATTTGGAGCTTTTGATGAACTTCCTCCCATTCTCGACGTCACCTTATTTACAGCTAGCATTAGCTTGACGCACATTTTGTCCATGTAATTCGAGCTCTGAGTACGACGCTGCATCAGATCAGAGATTTAGAGGTCAACACCCTAGGTGTAGCCTTTGAGGTCCCTAATTTGTCATAGTAAGCCAATGCAGTTTCGGTAGTCTGCTGTTATACTCAACTTATTCTTGACACAGTGAAAGAGAAATGTAATGTTTAAAATGAAAAATTATTGATTCATGTCAATAATAATAAAGGTGATTAAGAAATAATTCATTGCCATGCTTAGAGAATAGATCTGGATAACCCTAATTGGTGTAAACTAAAATGAGGACACTATATATATATGATACATCAATCGTTATGTTGGTTGTTGGAAGAACACGTCTATTCTAAATGTTAACTTGATTCTGCAACGCAAGTATCTATCTATTTCTGTTTCTTTTTATGTCTTCTAAGCCTCATCATCATCTTGTATTTTTTCTGCTCGGTGCTCCAATCTGCTAGTATCTTCCCACAAATTGAACAGCATCTACAGAGAGCAACAACAGTCATGTAAATTAAAAAGACTAACCTAATTTATAACTACTTAAAAAATAATAATAATTACTTACATGAATCCACCACAACGGGTCACCATGCAAAGTCTAAGACAGTGACCGCACCACTTCATTCTCTTATTAAATCTTTTGCTGTGAAACTACATGTAATGAAATAATATAAATTAAATAGCTAAAAGATATCAATTTAATCAAGTTTAATTTATACATCAATTGCTACTAATTAAAGCACTATACAGATATATATACACACATAAAATTTTTAAGAAGAGAGAAGTGAATTACCAATTTCAATTTCTTGAAAGAGAACTCCATGGAGAAGAGGAGAGAACCTTTGTTAAAGCATATGGTTATCGATTCGCTGTGATATGCGTCTATACATTAATATTAGATTTTCCTTTCTCGTATAGGATTAGTCTTTAAACTAATAAATCAAAAAGAAAAATTATACTAATTCCTTGGGGCCGAAGCATACGCGGTTTTTTTTTTTAACATACATTAAATGGACCAAGCCAACTAAAATGTTAGAAAGTTTTGAGTACCGCCTAAACATAAATATTCTTGGATTGTTAATTAAATGGGCCCATTAAAAAAAAAAAAAGTCTCCATAACTTAGAAACAAATTCTTCAATGTGATTTAACACTGATCACTTAATTATGATCAAATCATCATCATCAATACGTAATCTATGAAGAGCTATATTATATTTTAATATATTAAAAAAAATGAAAAATTAACCAACTCATAATCCCCCTGACTGAATTCTTAGCAACAGTGGTGCGACAGGCGCCCCCCAACAGTCCCCTAACAGAATTCATGCTCTTTAATTACGCTGGGGTTATAGCTTGTTAATAAAATTTAGCATTTTAATAATCGACCTATTTGAAAATATTGAATTAATCCTATAAATTTACGAAAGAATCGGACATGGACAAGTAGAATACACTCGACCTATTTGCAATGAGGAAATAATTTTTTTTTTTAAAAAAGGAAAGATTATAAAACACGGAATTATCTGCAGAAAAAGCTGCCTTCTCGATAAACTGAGATTAACTTTTTAATAAGAACAAACGAAGAAAATTCATTATCTAAATAGTTGGAAAACAAAACAAATATGCATCACTGCCGTAATTCTAACAAAATATCGATTGAATAAAATAAATAGCAGTCAGTGTCAGATATGCCATCAACGTTCTAAAAACAAAAGAGGGTTCCATTTTTTTGGCAGCAAGGGCAAGATAGAAACCAAAGGTCACAAGAGTAGAAGAAAACCCATTTAACATAATAAAAACCACGGCCATAATTCCACAATGGGACAAAACTATAGTCTCGTTGGCTCGTTGCCTTCACCAAACAACCAAAAACGCAAATGGCATAACTGGCTGAGGGTAACCACCAGTCTGTTAAATTTTCAATTACACTTGGAAACACAACATAGAGAGACTACAAAGGATGAGGAAAATCTAATCGAATCAGCACCCCCAATTCACCATCAAAAAAGACATTCAAAACTTGAAATATCGTAAGCTCATCGCCTGCGCATGCCCCTCCCACGACCACGCCCTCTGCCGCCCATGGCACTTGCGGCGGCTTCACCTTGTGCACTTTCAGACTGCATCATCAAACAACAGCAAGCCATCAGACACGCAGAACATTAACAAGGCAAAATTGTAATCGCCAGTTATTTCATATTCATATTAGCTGATTCTTCAACCAAAAGAGCTAAATAGATGCTGAATAAGCAAATTAAGCAGCTGCTAATATCTAGAAAAAATTGTTTCAAGCACTGAGAACACATATCACGACAATGCAATGCAATATGTTATGGTTTCAAAAAAATCTTAATTAAAACATGGTTATGGCATGAAACATCATCATGGAGACACTTATTTGGCATACTAGTGTAGGTCCTTATTAGTTAGTCATTTTGTCACTGGTCTTGCAATTACGCAGTTGTATTCAAGTCCGATTAAGCTTTTATCGATGGTCATTGCATCTTATTTTTATGAATTGGCTTTATCTATGGCTATTGTATCTTATTTTTCTGAAACGGCTTTATCTAGGCAATTGCAAATCATTGGTTACATGACAAGTTAGAGGCTTTAATAAGGTCTTTCCAAGATTTTGGACAAGGTAGATCAAAATTCCCAAGTTTTACGCCCTTAGAATCCTGGTGTTTACAAGAAAGTAGTCAAATACATATCTCTGTCTCAGTAGAATTATAGAGAGTTGATTTCGTTGGGATTTGTGTTTAGTTACAGAGTTATACTAATTTTGCTAGACTAATCTTCTTGTCTCTATTTCTTCTAATTCTCTCTTCTAGTTGTGTATATTCTTCTTAAAATGGTTCTGCTGTCACAGTGGTTCATTATATCTATCGCTCATCTTGCTCTTCTCTCCCTTATTCCTGATCTCTAACAAGTCCCCATCAAACCACAATCTTGACACATAAGAATGTTTACCAAATTTGGCATGAAAAACACTTTCAACAAAAAGATCTGTTTGCAGACTACCTTAGGGTTCTTTACTGTCTCATCCACACTCAAGATAAGGCATGCTGCCTCAGTAGCAGCATTTATAGCATTGATCTGCAACATTAAGCAACACCGTAAATATCAAAACAAATATGATATTCCCTGTTATCAAGAAATTGAAGATAGACAGTTACCTTGACAACTGCTGGCTCCCAGACAAAGTTAGCAAATGAATCTGCAATTCCACCAGTGTTGATATCCACTCCATAAGGAGCACCCTCACCTGTTAAAAAGCATACACAGTTTTAAGATTTTTTCCCCCCACCACCCGGTTGATAGGACTTGGAGAGTAATTGTAATTTAGATTGTCTTGTTTTTTGAAAGGTGTAATTTAAAAATTAATATTACAAAAACATGAGCAAGCTACGTACCCCAGTACCCCAAAAAAAAAAAAAAAAATTCCATGGAACCGTACATCGACAAAGACTTACTAAACATTTATGAACCAGAATATATGGCCAGCAAAACAATTGGCTATCGATAACAACCGAACCAGGGAAAAGTTGGCATTTGTATCCACATTTAGACACTTCCCATCGATTGGTTACACCAATTAATAAATTGATTGTCGTGACTCTAAATACAAATATAGAAAAGACTAACCAGTTGGAAGCGCATGTTTCTGTCTTAATTTATTCAGCACATCAGTAGCATCAAATCCAGCATTGTCACACAACTGGCGTGGGATAACCTGTATCATGAGGAAAAATATCTCATAAAAACTACCGATCAGATGCACTATTACTCTTTGAGAAAAGCACCAGCAAATCATCATCCCACAAAGGAGAAAAGAAAAAGATATATTCTGATATTTTTTAACTAGCATTTGCCCTAGCTGTTCCTAAGATATTGACACTTCTAATGTTATCCCATATGTAGAAGAAACTGATTTTTTTCACGTATAACAAGAAATGATGAAGGACCTAAAGAACCTAATAGATGTGAACTTTTTTCCCTGAAACAAATAAAAAAAAAAGAACCAGATAACAGCATCATGACAAAGATGCTTACAAACATTATTCTTCAGTTAAATCAATCAAGATTCCCAAAGAAACCAGAATTTTCTTACTCGTATTATGAACTACGAGGCCATACAGTAGGAGGTGTTAGTGCAACCCAAAGCACCAAGAACAACTTTGTTACGAGACATTAATTCTGCAAACTAAAGAGAGATAAATTATTGCATACTTAAAGACTTTTGCAAGCTCCAGCAACGCCGATGTTTCCAGTAAGAGCAGTGGAGGAGTTTCGATCGAAGAACGCTATTGTTTTGCTAAGTTTCTGGCTTGCAAAGATACTCAGGTACTCATGACCATTTAGACTCTAAATGTTTAAATACATAAGAAAATGAACATCAAATCCTAAGAAGAACAAAATTTATGAACTCAATTGTTAAGTTTGTTCTCTCTTTCTTTCTTCCTCCCCCTCCCCCCTTGGGGCCAGTCTGAGTCAACATTTGATTAATGTTATTAATGTTTTAGCCAAAGTTTATTCAAGACAACATTTAAGAAGTCTCATTAAAAAAAAAAAAAACCACCAAAGTTTCAACCACAAAGCACTATATAGCTCCTACGGATGGCCAAGCAAACAATACAATCTACATAAAACCTGAAACGTGAAATCCATCACCACCCACCTCGAGAGCTTTTGCATAAGAATTGATAAAAAATTGAGACTTCCCAGCTATTGCGCGGGATTCCTGCCTCAAGTATTTACTTATCTCCATCTGCAACCAAAAACAACTCCTCAAGGCCGGAATACACTAAGAAGATACACTGTACCATGATAAATCATATCTGATAAAACCTTACATCTGATACACTGAACCATGATAAATCATATATGATAAAACCTTACATCTATAGCACCACCACCAGCAACTACAGTGGAATTCTTCATAGCTCTTCTAACAATCATAATTGCATCATGTAAACTCCTCTCGGCTTCTTCAATGAACTATGGTGGACCAACAAAAGTTGATTGTCAACATGATTGATGATACAAATAAGTCTCGCACTATTTAAAAGTTGAAGTACCTGGTCAGCTCCACCACGAAGTACTATCGTAGCTGTCCTCCCTGATGGGCATCCACTAAAGATATTAAACCTCTCATTTCCAACTTGCCTTTCCTCAAAATGTTCACAAGTACCAAGAACCTAGAGGACAAAAATGTCCAACTTTCAATTCAGAAAAAAATAATAATAATTTCGCCAAATGTATGTAAATGGATATGATAACATCACCTCATCAACAACATTGTTAACAGATGTCTGCACAGTTCCACCAGTTGCAGCAGCAACACGTAGCAGATCTTCTTCAGCCACACGACCAGCGCAGAAAATATCTCGGTCAGCAAAATACTGTGACAAACAAACCATAATATTTAGTGAAATAATTACATAAACCGTTCTACAAAGTCAATATTTGCAGAAAGTAATATACATATATTAAAGATATAAAATAATGAATCTTCATAAACATGTTCAGATCATTTTCCAGCCAATTTCTTGTCAATGGAGGGCGGGGGTTATTTTCCCACCAATGCCCATTTCATCTACAAGCACCATGTTGAAACAGACCAACACAGCTAATGTTATGGGAAATACACCCCACCTAAGACTACAACAGTTGTCTGGCTAAAATGGGTCAAAACCCTACTAACACTCAGGAATATTTGCATATTTGTCTTCATTTGTGTGAATACAAATATCCAAATCCTTTTTCCACATTTTTTTAATTGAACATAAATAAACAAACAATTAGAGTTGCAGGTGAAGTTTGAAATTAGGAAGGAAACTCAAAAACCTGCGTGGCCAGATCACCAATAGCAAGCCGTGAAAGAACAACTTTGGCCCCACTCTGTACACATTTATCCAACTTGTCATAAATGATATTCCATTCCGCATCAACAATTGATTGATACTGTGATGGATCTGAAAGTCTGCACCAGGTTGGGATAGAAAGATATTAATGGCAAGATAATTGTCAACAGGACAAGATAATTGCTCTTCTGGAAGGTGTATGCATATAGAGCAAACAAAACAAAATTACCTTATCTCAGCATTTTCTTTCTCAGATTTCAGTTCCAACTCAATGTTCAATAAGAGTATCTTTGGGTTTAAAAACTTCTTTGGTTGCTGTTCAAAGCCTGCATATGAAAATGTCTTCTTAAAAGCAACACCATTTACTAGAAAGGAATCCCGCATGGTACCACCTGGAACCTGTAGAAACAACCAATTTCCTGTCAGACTAGATTCAAAACATTATTTCTGGCCAATAACAATCTTACAAACAAGAATATTAAAGAGAATAAGGTTATAAAAACTTAAAACAAAAGAAAAACATAATGCCTTACAACATAAGAAATGGTCAACTTTAAATCAAGTATTTGTTTCTCATCCAAAACATTGAAAATAATGGGGCCCAAAGTGTTAACTCATTTCCTATTGAAGTTCGGGTGAAGACAAGGAAAATAATAACAGAAAAATAAAATGCAGCAAGCTTATCATAATCTGCAACATAGAAAGATATTAATGGCAAGGGGGGATAATAAGAAGAAACAATGCCATAAAGCTTATCAAGAAATCGACAATCTATATTTCTTATCCCCAACCCTCTGTGCTGAAGATATCATCATGCCAGAACATAAAACTTATATGAACTTTTAAAATAAGAAGAAACACTACAAGCAACAGTTTAGCCTGCAACTTAGAAACAGGTCTCATGTAACTGACAAAATTATCTTAATATTTACTACCTGGAAACATAATGGCCATCCATAAGGTTCCTTTAGATACAATCCGAGATGCTGTTACATTCACCCTATGTGGTTTATTTTAACATGTAGGTTTGTTTTAACATGCAGCGCACATAGGTTATTGAAGAAATACAACAAATGAGGGACATAGCAAATATAGACAAAGAAACCAAAAATCCAATACCTTCTTGATTCCAATCATATTCAACCTATCACCATCGCCAATTGCACCAACAGCATCTACAACCATTGAAGCAAAAAACTCTTTTTCACCACCAATAAGTTTGGAAGAAAGCGTAGTGGCAGCACATTTTGCCAATAGTCTTTTCTTCTCTTCTAAACTTTGACCCTCTATGCTTTTAGCCAATTCCTTGATCTTCTGAATCGCCTACAACCATAAAACCAAAGTAAAAAAAAAAATCAATAAAATTTCAAAAAATAAAAAATAAAAATGAAACCGAAAGGAAAATTAAACAAGTTGGAACAATGCCTTATGGCATACCTTATAGCTGGCGTTGCGAAAACTCCTAATCAAATTCTGAGGGTGAACTCCATCCTCAATAAAAGGCTTGGCCTCCCTCAAGAACTCTGCCGCAAGCAGAACCACAGTGGTGGTACCGTCGCCGACTTCAGAGTCCTGAGACTTGGCGATGTCAACGAGAATCTTGGCGGCGGGATGGACGATGTCGAGAAGCTTCATGATGGTGGCGCCGTCGTTAGAGATGGTAACGGTGCCCTTGTCGTCGTGTATCAGCTTGTCCATCCCTCTGGGTCCCAGCGTCGACCTCACCACATCAGCCACCGCCGTGCACGCGTTTATGTTGCTCACCAACTGAGCCTTTCCTTGCGACGTGTCGGTTCCTTCTTTCAATAAAATGATCTGCGGCTGCTGCTCGTTTTGTTTTTGTTAACACACATTTTTCGAAATAGTCAGTCACTGAAACATATACATACACCAGTAATCGTAGAGAGTGAGAGCATTTTAGCGTGTGTAAATTTGTACTTACCATCATGGCTGCCATTGTTGAGATTGAAATCGAAATGAGGTTTATGAGAGAACGCTAGGGTTTGATTTTTTTTTTTTTTCCCCTTACTCAAGTTCAATAACACTGACGAGATCCCAAGCGTGTACTGCGTAGTGACTAGTTGTTTCTAGTGATTGCTGTGACTTTGGGTTTAATTTATTGGAGGGATTGTCTTAGGGTTTTTATACTCACGTCGTTTAAAGCCTACGAAGCATGACCGTCGCTTGCACCAGCTTGATGATATCTCAAGTAATGTACTGCAGGTTATTTTTGTAATTGCAACCAATTTTTACTAGCTTGCTTTTTTTAAAAAAAATTAAGCAAATTCCCTTAACAAATCAATTTGACTACTGCCCCTTTTAAATTGTGAATAAAAAAATAGTGTTTAATAAAATTTTTAAAAGATACTTATTTTATAGCTTCACTCTTTTTTAAAGATATTGTTAAAATAAGTAAAGGAGTACTTTTTATAAATAGATGATTAAATAAGTCATCACATGTTTTTTAAATTTCTATTGTGATTTTAATATTTTAACAAAATAATAATAATTTCTTATTTTTTTCATAAATCCTAATATATAAATAAAAGATAATTTAAAATTATATTTATTTTAGTCATTATATAAACAATACTTTTATTTTAAATTTACCAAACATATATACTATATTTTTTAAACTCCCAACAACCATAACAACAATATTTACCAAACTTCAATCTATTTTTTTTAGTTGGCAATGTATTCTTTTACATAATAAAAACAGTTTATTTCATCAAACACCGCAATTCTAAAATAGCATAAATGCATATTTGGTATATCCTATCTAATAGCAAACAATGCTTATTTAAACTTATAATCTCCTTTCAAAAATTTTCTTCTTGTTTAGGCGTCATTTAATAATCATTTATTTGAAAAGTTAGCATTTAAATTAAATTTGGTTTCATAAGTGATTATTACACAATGTGATTATCGAATAATAAATTTCATTATTGATTCTTAAAGGTAGGAAATTATAATTTTCAAAAGTTGATTATTTGATAATCCAATTATAAGTTACTATATGTCTCACTTTTACCCTCTCTAATTATTTTTTTATCCCAAAATAAACTTGTGTCAATATTTAACTTTAATTAATTTATTAATTACGAAATATTTATTGGAATTTTATTAAATAAAGAAAAATAAGACTTAAACGAAACCATAATCAATCATGAGCCATTGTGACTTGGCATAAGCCAATTGCCCCACGTTACACTTTAAATTTGAGGGCCTCCATTTCCCTTCCAACAATATTGCACCTCATAAAACTCCCAATAGTTTTCATAACCATTTTGACATCTTGAAATCTATTGCCTTCAGCCAACTTCTTATACAAATAACTATCAAACGTCATTCTCTGCACGTATTCATCCCCGCACAACTCCACCAATGCTTCCCTCCCCACATTGCTCCTATAAAATACTCTCTGCAGCAGATCCAGAAACCTGTACGTCATCAAATACTCGTCATCCCATTTTCTCAAATATTCCCTCTTCAAATCACTCTCGCTTATCGTTGTATCTCCTCCTTCCGAAGCCTTCACTATTGCCTCCCCACAAATCCTCCCCGATTTTGCAGCAAAGTAGATTCCTTCGCCCGAACATTTTGTCACGTACCCAGCCGCGTCTCCTACAAGCGCCACGCGTCCCGACACCCGCACGCCGCGTGGGTGTTCCGGTATCGGGTGGGCCTCCACTTTCATCACCCTCCCACCCTTGATCTTTTGCCTGACTCTTTCCCTGATCCCTCTTTGATAGAGTTTGATATCCTGCTTCGCGCGCACCGTGCCCGTGCCCACTGCCACGTGGTCGCATTTGGGGAACACCCACGCGTAAAAGTCGGGCGACACGTCGTTCCCCACGTACATCTCAGCGAGGTCTTTGTAGTATTCCATTTTGTCGTCCGGCAGTTTGATTCTCTCCTGGAAAGCGATGGCGCACGTGTAACCTCCGGCTTTTATGGATTTGGCCACGCGGCTGTGCGCCCCGTCGGCGCCGACGATGACGTCGACGGCCAGAGTGCGCTTGGAGTTGTCGATCGTGTGGTGTACGATGTAGGGAGCTGTGGGGGAGGAAGAAGACGGGAGGTCGACGGCCGTGACGAGAGCGTGGAGGAGGTGGGCGCCGCGTGACTGGGCGCGCGAGCGGAGGAAGGAATCCAGTACTTCGCGGCGGAGCATGGGGATGTACTCGTCGGGTTTGAGAGTCTTTGCGCCGAAATCGACGGTGAGGTTAGAGGGGGAGATGATCTTCATCCTGGTGACGTGGCGGTCGATGAGGTGGAGGGGGATCGAGAACTCTTCTAGCATGCACAGAGGGATGGCCCCGCCGCATGGCTTGGCGGTCGAAGGGCTGCGCTCGAAGAGGAAAGTCTCAACTCCGCCCGCCGCCAGAGCCTCCGCCGCGGAGGATCCAGCTGGGCCTCCGCCTATCACGGCGGCGCGTAGCTTGCGGCCTGGGAGATGCGCGTTGGCTTTGATGGTGAGACAGGCACGACGAGGCTTGTGTGATTTTCTGGTCAAGAGAGGAGAGATGAAGGTGGCAGCGTGAGAGTGAGGTAGTGAATGCGCCATTGAAATGCAAAGAACAAGTGAGTTGAGCCTTGAGACTGTATTAGTGTATTTGTATTTGTTGCAGTTGCTCGCCTTTTAGTAGAGACTAAAGAGTAAAGAGAGTGAGTGGAGCAAAGTGAGTTTAATATTTTAATCTGATGAAAAGTGAAATTATTATTTTAATCTGATGGGCACTTTTGATTTGTTTTTTCCTATCAAGACTCTTTCAAGAACCAATTTTTTTTTTTTGTCTCAACAATTTGTCAAAAGACAACTGCATTAACATTGATGCATGTCTATGCAAATTTACATTTGAGCATTTTCAATTTACAGTATGACAGACAACATGTAGTAAAATTGTTGCTGCACCAGTTAAAAGCTATTTTAGATTTTGCCGTTAAATCATACATCTGCAACGTGCCTGCTCTCAGTTGGAATATGACGGTGGTGTGAAAACAAGGGCCCGGACGGAGATGGGGCGACAAATATCAAACAGAGGTCGGCCTGACCAGGCTGAATCGGCAAGCAAGGCGTTGACAGCGTTTGTAGGGTTGTAGAGATCCCACCAGATATAATCAGAATCCCGCTCGCAAGCCATCTCTACAGAAAGGCATCCAATCATTGCACCATACAAACCAAGACCACAGCAGGCAGTCTCTGGATCCTCAAATCCTGCATTCATGACCAACAAAATTATATTATCAACAATTACTCATTTCAGAAAGTTAGGGATAACATTCCTCGACTCCTCTGCTTACTTCTCATCAGATGAGTTCCTGATTTCCTCCGATACACCGATCTCATGTATCAAGAATAAAAGAAACTTGAATTTTAGCACATAAAATCTAAACAAACAGAGTACCATGCTGTTAACTCATCTGTTCTGATGGTCATTTGATAGAACTAAAATGTTTTGTATGGACTATTTGCCAAAGAGTGGCAATCAGCTTATGTATCCAGATTCCAAATTAATGCAGAAAACTAAGTGAGATGGAACCAAGCGTGTGTGGCTATATCCAGGTAACGAGTCTTGAAGCTCTACTCTTCACAGTTAGAGGATTGTATCCGAAAATTCCAAGGGTATAAAATCATGTGTATGTATTTTTTTGCAAAATTTATCAAACATAATGCCGTGATCCTTGGAACAAAGTGATCCATGATTACCACGAAAGCATTAGGTTCACTTTTTAAATACTAACTAGAACTTGTGAGATTGTACCACCTCCATGGTTCTTTCTAACCGCCAGCTATCAGACAAGTCTGTCATCCACACAGTCTGCTCACTAAAGTTCATATTGTACAGTTTACTTGCCAACATTCTTAGACTAGAATTATTTATTTTAAGCACAACTTGAGGGACAAACATGGAAGGAAGCAGTTGTGGATTTATGAATTCATCAACCTAATTTAAGCTAACCAGATTTTATTTAGCAGCAGAATTTCTCTGAGTCAATCAAAAATTTAGAAGACAGAAGGTAAATCAGACAGGTATTATTTGTGTTAGGGCTTCCATATGACTTGTTGCACCTTTAAATTAAATTCCTTCAATAAACAAGTGTAGAAAGGAGTTCATACCATAATATTGGGGATTGTTCATCATCTGCATAATTCCTTGGTATATATCACAGAAGATTATATGAGCATTAGGTAACTCTGAGTTCAGGTTGATAATGTGCTCTTCTAGCATTGTATTGTATTGCAAAATCAGCTCATTGACTTCGGCCACACAGCCCCTTCCCTCATCATCTCCAGCAGTAGAATTATGCCACTCCCAAACAATACGTGGTGTGCATCCCAAAGGCAGTATTCCCATGCATATGATCCTATGCACATTCGCATCGTACAGGTCTCTCATAACATTTACCATCTGGTCCACCAAAATACTAGCAAATTCTAGGCCACTGTACTTGCCCATTACACCTGAGGAGCTTTGGAGAAAGAGGTCAAGATAGTCATCTTTGCCAAATGAAAGGTAAAATACGGAGGATTCAATGATATCTTTAGCACTCCCCTCGCCGAGTTCCAGCTGCAAAAGCTGAAAGGTCTCAAACACTTGGCGTAGCTGTTGATTAAGAGACTGATGGCTCTGGCTGCTAGGATTCATGATTGTTGCTTGCGCTGAACCATAATTCAAACCACTTAATAGTCCGTTTATTGATCCATTCTGGCTGTAGAATGGTGGAGGATATGGTACGCCCATTTTTTTAGCTGCATTGATAATACAATTACAGTAATTAGCACAAAAACAAACAAAACAGATTGAGCTAGAATTCATAGTAATGAAGACGAGCAAAATTAAAATGTTTGGAGGGAAATATGAGATCATGAATTCCCACGGTTCCAAAATTACTAAGGTTCACACTTCACAGAAAATAAAATCATTTAGACTAAGACAACACCGACTCATATTGTCATAATATAAAGAAAATGAGAAAAAAATTAAGCAGCTTCAATCTATTAGGTAGAACTAAGCAATAATACTTCTAAAAGTAGCTAAAGCATATAAAGGTGGAAGTATAATTGGAGAAGAAACAGTTGATGTATCCGTATTTCAGTCAAAGCCTGATCTTAAAGCTACAATAGCATTCGTGATGAACCATACACATTAAGCGGAGCAAGTGAGCGCCACAATAAATCTTATACCAACCAAATTAAGCAAATATGAAATGAAAACACTTTAACAGCTTTCCTCCTCTCGTGAAAGGCTTCTTTCCCGAAAATTCAGACAATCTCTCCATAAAAAATGTGACTGTAATTGTTCATTAGTCTTCTGATCTGAGCCTATGTAAGCAGCAAATTTTTTTTTGGGTCTAAAATCAAAATGTTGTTTGCAACCACACCGATGATTTACCTAAAATCAATTCCCTTCAATTGGACTGTTTATGATTTCTCTATAAAAAAAATGGGTTCAAAGAAGCTAACCTGAATTAGCTTCCTATTAGAAGAACAAGTTCATAGTAGGCGCGTTTAAAGAGCGACATTACCGCCAATAACCCCAGTCAAGGCAAGCAAATGCAAAGAAAATTTTTTAGTCCAATTTTACTCAGCATTTCACAAATGTGCTTCCCAGAAAGCACATCTGTTTTAGAAATCAATTGAACTACTACTACTACTATTTATCAAAAAGTGATTTTCAAGAAAGCCAATAACCCATTACAAACCAAAGAGGCCACTAATACATACAAATTGAAGAAAATAAAATCATTAAAAAAAACCAAGAATCAAGAAACGGAGTAAACACTAGAGAGAGAGAGAGAGAGAGAGAGAGAGGTTACCGAGAAGATGGGGAACGAGAGTGGAATCGGACCCATTATAACAGGGAATCAAAGAAAGATTGTGATGAAGAATTGGGTAAAAGAGCGTGTTTTCTCCACAATCAACTGAAGAATCACCCAGCACGTTAAACGACGTCACATTGTTTCCTGCTACACTCGTGCTGGCAGTCATACCCACCATAAAAAAACTTGCAATGAGAACAAGTAATGTCTCTCTCTTCATTCTTCCTGTATCTTTCTCCGGCTTTTCAGAAAAATCTCTTACCACGTTTCGTTTGCTTTCATTTTAGTGAACTAACAAATTGGCTGTGCCTGCTGTGCAGCGTTTTGATTATTTTTGTTAGCGGGAACGGTCGGGGAAGGGAACAAGTTTGTTTGACAAAGCGCTTTCGGATTCGGAGGTTGTAATCGGATTGGGTTGGGATGAAAAATGGTGTGTAAAAATAAAAAGAAAATGTGCCTTGACCACGCTAGTGCAATTCCCTCGTAACAAGTCCTTAAATAAAATTATTACATTGTAAATTTTTTATTAAAATTGTTCACCAAAACCATGAACTAGGTTTTATTAATTTATTCCTTTTAACTTCTATGTTTTTTTAGATAAATTAAGGAGTTCATACCCATGATAGATTCCTCAAATTCATGAACACTTTTCTTCTTTTTCTTATATTTTATATTATCTTTTAAAAAATAACAGATGAAAAAAAAAACATATCAATTTTTTAACTCTCAACTTAAAACGAACTAATTGGCCACAAATTCACTTCGACGGGCCCCTTGGGGCATTAACATTATTTTTTCTCACGTCTTTTGCTGCAAACTCTTTTCTGTCATCGCTTCTAGCGAACAATAACACCAAATTGGCAATTCACTAACTACCTTCTAAGAGAATTGGACTTCATGGAATTGAAAGCTCTCAAATCTTAATTAGTTACATTTTTTTTCAAATAATTTGCTCAACAATGTCTGATGGATCACATACATGGGTCAATAGCCACTATTTTCCCCTTTTCTTGTTTTCTCTGTTTACAATCTAATTGACAAAAACACCGAAAATGGTCTAGGGTGAACTGAAAAAATATGTAAACGAAAACTTATTTCGTTATGCCTCCAGACTTTTCAGAAATTGTAAGCAAAAGCTGTTCAAAAGCCAATAAAAAATCTCAATTTGTGAGCGCGAAAATTGCACACTATATATGTATAGTCCAACAAATCAACACCACAATCATCTATATCAGAAATCCAATACCCACAGACTTCAATTTAGCCGCAATTAGATCACCTTATCAGCTGTAAAGGAAGTAATTTTTCCCACGTCTTCATTCAGCTTTGAGGTGCTGGTGCTAAAACATGAAATTCTATGCTTACCAACATAAATAATAACCATAGTTTCCCACGAGGGTATAATAAGAGGGAAAGGGACAAGTCAAGAATCAAGGTACTAGTACAGATAAGGAATAACCAAATAAGCATCAAGATGATGGTGATCCCAAAGAAAAAAAAAAAAACAAAGCTGATAACAAAGAAGTACGACCACAAATGGCATTCAATCTGCGGCCTCTATTCTTAAATTTTCTAGTCCTTCAGAAATAGGCTTGGAATTAGCCAATTGTGTCTATACCTTATATCACACACATATAAGTTCAGTATATAATGAAATCAAATCGCTCGAACTCCATCAAAAGTTTTATGTCCAATATTAACTCAGAAGCTTTACCTCCTAGTTGGGACTAAATTAACTGTGTAGCTAAATTATCCTTAAATGAGATAAATGTTAAACCACAGAATGACTAGAATGCATTTCTTCGCCAATGATTTATCTATGGCACACTCTCTTGATAAAATGATTGCAGACATTAGTGAATCCCAATTACAAATAACAAACGATTTCCCCAAAAAAAAAAGATATATTTATTTTAAGAAGCACCTCCACAACATGGGAAAAAAAAACATATAACCTCTTGCATACGAAGGGAAATGAAGAGCATTTTGAATGGCATAGCAAGGAGCATCATGATCAGCTTGTCTGTTAACTACTATGAAATAAACTACGTGTAATATTCAAACATCTAAGTAAAAGAATACCACATTAGTGGTGTCCAGAAGCATATTGAAACATACAATGTATAATCTGCTACACAAATTACCCAAGACAAATAGCCTAGTGATGGCTAGAAGCATGTGGCTATTACGATCAGCTTACTAAGCCTTCAGCTTGCCACTCATCCCACGCTTATTGTGCCAAACACTGCTCCTATTGCCATTCATTGGGTTCTTCTTGGCTGCAACTGAACATTGATCAGTCCGACCACCCTTACTACTCATCTCTGTCTGAAGTTTACGCCTCCTCATCCTATTCTCCAATCGTATTCCTCTAAGAGCACGGGCCCTCCTCTCAATTTCAAATGCTTGTGAAAAATTCCAAATCCTAACAATGCCCTCCTCACCACCACATACTATACGATCAGCACCAATGTCCACTGATAATAAATTGCACTCAAACCCATGCAACATTCTCTGAGGTGGCTCCACTTCAATAACCCTTGAAACACTCTTCCCTGATGTATGCCTGCCGCTCCTTAACAACTTTCTCACATCAATCAGCGAAAGCTTTCCGTCACCAGCAGCTGAGACAAGCCAAGGAAACTCAAATGCAAGAGAATTAACAGGTCCTGTATGAGGAATCCATGTAGCAACTAGCAAAACATTAGCTTCAGTACAATCATTAATGATCTCATACATGTGTATGGCTCCATCCTCCCCACCTGTGAAAAGAAAATCTCCAGTATGGCTTCTTGCCAATGACTTAGTGTTACCAACATGGGCACCATTAACAACAGTCAGTAGACAACCACTGTTAGTATCCCAAATATACACATCAGAACCTGACGTACTAGCAACTGTAGTGTCATGCGGTGCAAGACCATAAACCCAGTCACTATGTCGCAAGACCTTTAGGCACTTGAGTAAAGCACGATCCCATACACGCACAGTCATGTCCCATGAACCACTATAAATTCTAGTTAGATCCAATGCAAGGGATGTTATTGGTCCTTCATGCTCCCAAAGCCGAAACTGAGTGTTCTGTTTCTCCGAACCACTAATGTCAAACAAATGTGGGAGGACCTCAACAGCTGTCCAACAATGAATAAATCCATCGGTACCCCCAGCAACCAAGAGCTTCTTATCCGCAGCAACCGCTCTAATAGTGCAAC
This sequence comes from Citrus australasica, assembly GCA_029618585.1. Lineage (NCBI taxonomy): Eukaryota > Viridiplantae > Streptophyta > Magnoliopsida > Sapindales > Rutaceae > Citrus > Citrus australasica. The sequence continues at coordinate 6,335,271 of JARCIV010000002.1, read as the reverse complement.
CAAGTGGCTTTGAAGATGCAATCGACAACCCATCCTCCAAATGCCACATTCGAACAATTGAGTCGTACCCAGAGGTAAACAAAAGCTTTGCTGAAGCCAAAACGAAAACTGTGAGAACAGCTTCCGTGTGGCCATACAGAACATCAATGCTGTACCGACCAAGGAAAGTCTTACTCCTAAACTCTCTCTCCACAAACAGTTCCTTCCAAGACTTGTCATCTGAAAACCCAGCACCCAACGGGGCAGACGCTATCGGAAGCCCCCATCTCTCACAATAAAATTCCTTCCAAGCATGGTGGTCTGATGCTAACCTATGGAGAATTGGGGATACACACGAAACTATACCTAGCTCTTTAGGATCAAGGCAATTGAGGATCTCACTTATCAACGCCGGGGGAAGGTCAGTTATTGTTGACCGATGAAGATTTGTTAAAACATCATTACACGGCAATTGTTTAGATTCCAAAGTGGATTTTGTAGCTTCAATCTCAAAATTCAAATTGTTTAACTCAGATTCAATTTGTGATAGTAAACTATCTTCAACAGAGTTAGCCAAATCCTTCGAAACTCGAGTGACACGTTGGCATTCAAATGCCATAAAAAAAATCGATGCCCTAAAATTGAAAAACTAAAGAGTTAGAATCTGAATCCCTAGAAAAACCAGAACAGAAACCCTAGAATTAGTCCTGATTAAAATGAGATATTAAAATTTAAAGCAGAAAAATGGAGAAAGATCCAAGGGATAAAGGAACCGCAAGAAAAAAGACTTAAATTCGGAAAAAAAAAACTAACAACGATATTTGAGCATTAACGTTACCTCTACTAGTTATTAAATTCGCGAATCGCGATCTGCGAAGCAAAAAATGATGGAAGTGCTTGCTTCGCTTAATTTATTTTAGGGGCTTTTATAGGAAAGGAGAGAAAAGAGTCTGGGTTCAAACGGTGGATTTGGAAGCGAGGAACAATCACCGTTCAGTGGACAACGAATCAGACGGTTAGGATGAGGTGAGCGAGACTAATAGAATGGTACCAGCCGTAGGATAAATAACTGAGGAGTGTACATCCGACGGTGATAATTAACAGGAGAAATTTGACTCGATGATTAATCTTGTTTTCCTTTCTGTTTTATTCTAATATTTTATGCCGTAATGTGCACGTGTATAACAGGAGAAGTTTTGCGTCAACCTTAACACACACTTATTTCTTAATAAAATTGAACTTTTTTTTTTTTTCATTTCTATTCAAATGATCCATTTCATCTAATGTCTGACTTATGAATATCATTCAAATCCAACGACTAATATACTCACTTTATTTATTTATTTTTTTCTTGTTACAAGAGACTTAGTAGAGTACTTGTATTTCTTAATATAAATTTTTGCTTTAGCCCAAGCACCCGCGTGTTTCCAACAAAATTAAATTTTGTTAACAATCTTTTAACAAGTCCATGTTTTATTTCTGTTCAAAATATATCTATTTGATCCAATTTGTGACTTTTGAATAATATTCAAATCAATGACTATACCAAGTTTAGTTTCAGGTTTATTTTTAATAAAAAGCCTCATACAGTACTTTTGCTTCTCTCCCAAAAGCATTTCCTCTTAGTTAACAAGAATAGTTATATATATATATATATATATATATATATATATATATAGGATCATAAATTATTTTTATTATAATTACTATTATTTTTACTTTAATCTTTTATAAGAATTAATTTCTCTTTGATGCATGACGTACAAGTCGCAACTCTTTTCTTGGTTAGGCAACTAAATATATTATTGGAAAATCTGCTGGAAAAATAGTGGACAAGTAGTTAATTTGAACTATGATTTTGACTAGGACTTACTTGTTGGAAGTGAACGGTCTGGGGTGATCTGGATACTCTTCCATGAGTACTCGGAATGGTATATTTGTATGTTCAAAATAATACTTGGATGAATGAGAAATTATTACTCGAAATACATTTATGGAGTTGAAAAAATTGATTGTTTATAAATGAACACTCGTGCATATACGAGTAAGAATATAAGTAGAGAGGCTCTCTCTTGCCCCTGCTCCAATTAGTTTAACTCGTGTGCACCCGCGTCATGCGTACACAAATTTCGACCTAAACTATTAATATTTTTGGCTCTTAAATTGCTTAGAATTGAAAGCAAAGAATTGTAATAGATAAAGCTAGTTATGATTGTAAATTACAATTAAAATTTTGAATTAATTACAAGCCAAGTTTTTTATTATAATATCCTTTAATTATAATATTTAAGGCAGTCATTACCAAGTCCTTAATGTATGGTTTAATGTATGGTTCATTAGGACCAAACCGTCCCTCCCAATGCTAATAAATTGATGACTTTTTCTCCATTTTAAAAGCACAACAACCACACTTAAACTTCATATGTTTTTCTACCATTGTCATTTAATTATGTGTTTGAGTTCAAGCACATTGAAAGTTCATTGAAAAACGATTTAGAGGTGTGTTGAAATTGTTGTAAGAGAGATTGTAACATTTTTCAATTTTTGGTTTGACATTCTAGAAGAAAATGGCTTGTCGTTTCTGAAGAAAACGGCTAACCGTTTATTTCCAGAGAGCATGCTTTCTGTTCTACAGAAAAAAGCTAACCATTTGGAGAAAACGGCTCACCGTTAATTTCCAAAGAGTAAATTATTTGACATTCTGGAATAAAACGGTTCGCCGTTATTGAGAAACCGGCTAATCGTTTTCTTCCAGAGAGCGCGTTTTCACGTCAACTGGAAAAACGGTTAGCAGACTTGAAAATTCAATTGTGAATGGATGAAAATATCAAACCAAAAAAAGTGTTTTTGAAAAAGTACAATTTCTAATGGTTGTAATCATTCATATAAACATGTTCTTCATTAAAATAGACAAATATATTAGATAAAAAAGATCATATTAATTACAGATTTCTTTGTGCTATGGAATACAATCTTATTTGGTAGAGATTGTATTCAGGATTTGTTATATTTTTGAGGTAATTTGCCATTAAAACTCTATAGTAAACCAAGATTGGTGAGGGCAAATTAAACCTTAAAGAAAAGTGTGCAAACACGTCTCAAATACCAAGAAATTTCTTTGTTCTTTGCCTCCATATCCGAAAATTCTCTAACAATCTTTAAGGTTTTAACTTGTTACAAATGGAGGCTGAGAAGAATTTAACTTCATTTCTTAATCCTAGTGTCCATCTGGACCATCTCGATCATTTTGATGGCACTAATTTCACTCGTTGGAAAGGAAAATTGTTATTTCTCCTTACTGCTCTTAAAGTGGCATAGATTCTTGATCCAAAATTGAAACTGTTTCCAGAACCAAAAGAAGATGATACAGAAATTGTTAAGGTTGTAAGGAAAAGGCTTGAACATGATGAGTTGATAAGTCGGGGTCACATACTCAATACACTTTCTGACAAGCTCTATGATCTATACAATTCTATGGCTTCTCCAGTGGAAATTTGAAATGCTTTTGAGTGCAAATATAAAACGAAGAAGGAAGGTACTGATAAATTTCTTGTCTCTAAATATTTTGAATTTATTATGGTAGAACCAAAATCCATTCTTGATCAAATACATGAGTTACAAATTATAGTTGCTAAGCTTCGAGAGTTAAAAGTTAAAATTTCTAAATCATTTCAAGTTGGGGCTATTATTGCTAAATTGTCTCAAAGTTTGAATGATTGTAGAAAGAAACTCCTTAATAGTAAAGACAACATAACTTTAGAAGAATTACAAAAACACTTGGTAATCGAAGAAGAGACAAGGTCTCGCGAATTCAAGAATAAGCATGATTATACTAAGCATGTTGTTGAAGCTAGTAAAATTTCAAAGAATTTTAAAGTCAAGAATGAAAAGAAATTCAAGAAATCTAGCATACAAAAGTTTTCTGGAAATTGTTTCTTTTGTGGCAAGAAAGACCATTGCCAAAGTGATTGCAAATTCAAGAAGAAAATAGAAGAAGTGAATTCCCATAAAGTTAATGTTATTGAAAACAAATCTAAAAAGATTTGGGCTATGGTTTCTGAAATGCAAATTGGCATGATTACCGAAACCAATATAGCTGAAACTAAGTCCTATGATTGGTGGCTCGATTCGGGTGCAACAATTCATGTTTGTAATGATAAGAAATTTTTATTATCATACAAAGAAGAAACAGAAGGACAAATGATTCTCATGGGGAATAATAATGCAACCATGGTAGCAGGGAAATGAGTAGTTGAGATCAACTTCACTTCTGGAAAGAAAGTTACATTGTATAATGCTTTCATGTACCTTCTGTTAGGAAGAATCTTGTTTCTGCTAGTTGCATGTATAAGCATGGGCTTAAGATTATACTTGAGGGTAATACTTGTATTATCTCAAAGAATGAATTATTTGTTGGGAAAGGGTATTCTTATGATGGAATGTACAAACTCAGCATTAATTATAATGATATTAACTTAGCTTATATTGTTGAGTCTTGTGCTGTTTGGCATGCTAGATTAGCATATTTGAATTTTAAATCTTTGAAATACATGTCTAAGTATGACTTGATTAATTGCAATGATGTTAAAGGTCATAAGTGTGAAATTTGCATCCAAACTAAATTAACTAAGAAACCCTTTCCTAAAACCGAAAGAAATACTCAAATATTGGATTTAATACATACCGATATTTTTAATACATACCGATATTTGTGAGTATAATGTCGTTTTAACAAGATGAGGTAAAAGGTACTTTATCACTTTTATTGATGATTGTTCTAGATACACTTATGTGTATCTACTTAGAACAAAAGATGAAGCTTTTGATAAATTTAAAATTTTTAAAGCTGAAGTTGAGAACCAAAAAGATAAGAAGATCAAAATGGTTCGAAGTGATAGATGCAATGAATATTTCTCAATTGAATTTAATAATTATTGTAAATAATTTGGAATTATTCACCAAAGATCAGCTCCATTTACTCCTCAACAAAATAGTTTGGCTGAAAGGAAGAATAAGATCTTTACGGATATGATAAATTCTATGATCCTTAATGCAAAACTGCCACATACTTTGTAGGGGAAAGCATTACTCACTGCATGTTATATTCATAACAGAATTACATCTTTGAAAACACATGTATCTCTTTATGAAATTTGGAAAAGAAGAAAACCAAACTTGATGTATTTAAGGGTCTGGAGTTGTTTAGCTTTTTATAAAATACATGATCCTTAGTGAAAAACTACCAAATACTTTGTAGGGGAAAGTATTACTCACTGCATGTCATATTCATAACAGAATTACATCTTTGAAAACACATGTATCTCTTTATGAAATTTGGAAAAGAAGAAAACCAAACTTGATGTATTTAAGGGTCTGAAGTTGTTTAGCTTTTTATAAAATACATGATCCTAAATCATCAAACTTAGGTGCTAGAGGTATGAAAAGTGTTTTTGTAGGATATGCTGAAAATTCCAAGGCTTATAGATTGTTAAATTTAGATTCTAATGTGATTGTGAGATATATAGATGTTGAATTTATTAAAAATAAATTTCAACATGATTCAAATATTGAATTAGAATCAATCATTAATCAACCATGTGATAATACACCTGGTACCTCCGTTAATAACAACAAAAGGAAAGAGTATGACATCTTTCGAACCAATGAGGAGTCAACGGGAAAAGAAAGAAAAGAGTTTAGCTCCAGATTTTATTTCATCACAAGCATTACTCTTCTTAGTTGAAAGGGATAGAAAGAATGTACTTAACAAAGTACCATTGTTGTTAAATGTTGAAAATGATCCAAAGACATTTAGCGAAGCTATGTTTTCTAGAGACGCTTCATTTTGGAGAAAGGCGGTAAATGATGAAATGGATTCAATCATGTCAAATCGAACATGAGTTTTGGTTGATCTTCCTTTAGTATGCAAACCAATTAGCTTCAAATAGGTGTTTAGAAAAAGGTACAATAGTGATAGTTCTTTGCAAACTTTTAAGGTTAGATTAGTAGTCAAAGGGTTTAAGCAAAGAAATGGTATTGATTATTTCGATACATATGCTCCGGTGGCAAGGTTAACATCTATAAGAGTGTTATTTGCAATTGCTTCATTGAACAATTTGTATGTTCATCAAATGGATGTTAAAACTGCTTTTCTTAATGGTGATCTTGATGAAGAAATCTATATGGAACAACCTGAAGGATTTGTTTTACCTGGAAATGAGAAAAATGAATGCAAGTTAGTCAAGTCACTTTATGGTTTAAAGCAAGCACCAAAACAATGGCATGAGAAGTTTGATTCGGTAATCTTATCTCATGGTTTTAAGAATAATAATACTAATAAATGTATATATTTTAAATTTACAAATGATTTTGGTGTGATTATATGCTTGTATGTTGATGACTTGCTTATCTTTGGAACAAATATGCAATGAGTAAATGATACACAGAAGTATTTAATTTCACAATTTAAGATGAAAGATCTTGGTGAAGTAGATATTATCTTAGGTGTCAAAGTGAAGAAACATAATGGGGGGTTACTCATTGTGTCAATCTCATTACATAAAGAAAGTGCTTCTTAAATTCAATTATTTGAAATTTAAATAAGCTAATACCCCATATGATTTTAGTATTAAATTACTAGAAAATTCAGGCCGAGCAGTAACACAACTAGAATATGTTACTGCTATTGGTAGCTTGATGTATGCTATGCATTGTACGAGGCCTGATATAGCTTTTGCGGTTTGCAAAATGTCAAGATTCACGAGTAATCCAAGTGTTGAATACTGGAAAGCAATTGGTAGGATACTTGGTTATCTTAAAAGGATCATTAATTTGAGTTTGTTTTATAATGATTATCCTGAAGTACTATAAGGATATTCAAATGCTAGTTGGATAACCAATACAAGTGATAATAAATCTACTTATGGTTGGATTTTTACAATTGTTGGAGGAGTTGTTTCTAGCGCTTCAAAGAAACAAACGTGCATAACTCATGAAACAATGGAAAGCGAGTTTATAGCACTTGTAGTTGCATGCAAGGAAGAAGAATGGTTGAGAAATTTATTGTTTGACATAGTGTTGTGGCCACAACCGATGCCATTTATTTCTTTGTACTGCGATAGTGAAGCTACATTGTCTCGAGCTTATAATAAAATGTATAATGGAAAGTCTAGACATATTAGTTTGAGACATGAATATGTGAAACAATTAATAACATATGATGTTATTAATATTGTTTATATTAGGACTAATAAGAACCTGGCGGATCCTTTAACAAAAGGTCTTTCAAGAGACTTAGTTAAGGATACATCTTTTGGAATGTGATTGAAACCTTTCATTAATAAAGTCACCAACGATGGTAACCCAACTATGTAGTAGTTGTACCGCTACTCCATAGTTAAATGAGTAATAACAAGTTGTTGTTATGTGACTGGTTTGGCACCGAATAATAAATAATCTCATTCGAGATATTCGGTGCAAATAGCTACGAGGTTGAGGTTAAGTATTTACTCTTAATAAAGTTCAAGTCTTATAGTACCTAAAGACATTATTTGAAACTTCACCTAAGTGAACATAAGAAATGGTGTCGTTTCTAACAAGATCATGGTTTAATCTTGTAAATGTTCATGAATCCAAGATAGAGCACAAGGCCAGAATAGTGCTAAATATTGGAACATAACTTTGAAATCTGGAATAGCTTATATGTGATGTATCTCCTGTATTTACTTAAAAGACAAAGTTTAATGCTTAGCACACTATTGTCTTGTAAATGCTTTGAAATACACTCACTAATTAAAGGTTAAAATCGAAAGATACCTTTTTGTATGTATAAGTTTATCATTAATAAATATAGTGGGGCATTGTAAGAGAGATTGTAACATTTTTTAATTTTTAGTTTGACATTCTGGAAGAAAATAGCTTGTCGTTTCTGGAGAAAATGGCTAACCGTTTATTTCCAGAGAGCATGTTTTTTGTTCTACAGAAAAAGGCTAACCATTTGGAAAAAACGGCTCACCGTTAATTTCCAGAGAGCAACTTATTTGACATTCTGAAATAAAACGGCTCGCTGTTATTGAGAAACCGGCTAACCATTTTCTTCCAGAAAGCGCATTTTCACATCAACTGGAAAAACAGTTAGCAGGCTTGAAAATTCAATTGTGAATGGATGCAAATATCAAACCAAAAATAGTGTCTTTGAAGAAGTACACTTTTTAATTGTTGTAATCATTCATATAAACATGTTCTTCATTAAAATAGACAAATACATTAGATCAAAAAGATCATATTAATTACAGATTTCTTTGTGTTATGGAATACAATCTTATTTGCTAGAAATTGTATTCAAGATTTGTTATATCTTAGAGGTAATTTGTCATTAAAACTCTATAGCAAACCAAGATTGATGAGGGCAAATTTAACCTTAAAGGAAAGTGTGCAAACATGTCTCAAATCCTAGGAAATTTCTTTGTTCTTTGCCTCAATATCCAAAAATTCTCTAACAATTGTTTCATTCCCATTGTATCATGAAAAATAGTTGTTGTTTAAACTTAAAGCACTCGACAGTACGTGGCAAATATGCTTTAAGGAAACTATTTAATACATGCCGATAGTTATTTCTAAAATTTTATATTGTTTATAGTTTCTGTTTAGTTCAATGTTTATTGTAATTCAGCTTTATTGTTTACCTATAATTTAGCTTTATTGTTTAGCTGGATTTCGACTTTGTTGTGCTTAAACTGTTGGATGTTTCGAATAAAAGTCAACAGGCACTATACAGGGGAAAGAAAAAGGAAAAGATTAAAAAGAAGAAATAAAATGAAATCAAGGTTAAAAATAAATTAAGAGGCATTAACTGTTATATATTTCATAATTGAAATTATTAACGTGCACAATTCATGCAAATATTAGATTTCGGGGGAGCAAATAATAATTTTACGTATTGCTCTCTCAGATATATATATGAATTAACAAGAAGTATAAGACAAAAATAATTAAGGAAATATAAATAAATCAATGGCTTCCTCTCATATTATTAAATTTTCAACTAACAAGACATTATTACAAGTATGATCGTTTAAATGAACAAAAAACACACATGGAGACAAAAGAATATGAGACTTCGTTCATCTAAATTTATAATTTTGCAAGCTTAGAAGAAGAAGAAGAAGCCAGCAACTGCGGCCACAACGGCGACGACAGAGACCTTAAGAGCAGCAGCATCGCCTTGGGCCGGGGCTTGGGCTGGTGTAGCTCCGGTGGGGGCTGCGGCTGCGGCGTCATCAGTGGTTTCAGGGGTTGGTGGGGAGCTGGCTGGGCTGTCATCTGCCTGTGGTGCAGGAGCAGGTGCAGAAGCAGAGTCGTCACTGCTTGATGATGATGATGATGGAGCCTTAGAAGGAGCCTTTGATGGAGCCTTTGGTGGAGAAGAAGTAGGTGTAGGTGGGGCGGAGACTGGAGGCTGGCTCTGGTCCTGAGGTGGGGCATCGGCAGCTGGAGCCTGAGCAGGTGGTTCCTGGTTCTGTTGGGGTGGTGGGTTCTTAGCAGCGGGGGCCTGGGCGGGAGCAGCTTTTGGGGCTTCCTCCTCGGGCTTATTAGGTTGAGCTTGAGCTTCCTCGGGTGCGGCTGCCGGAGGATCCTGTTCTTGATCTTGAGCTGAGACTGATCCTGCCACGGCCAAGAAAATGAGGGCTAGAGCCACAAGTTGACGCGCCATTTTGTTTTAATTTTTTTTTTTGGAGTGATTTTTGTTTTGATTTTGTAATAAAATGAAAGTGAAATAAAGATGATTCTAAAGAATGCAGTAGTTCTCTAATAGATAGAGAATTACTGCAAAGTCAAAGAATGATGTAACGGGAGGTGAGGGGAAGTAAATTTATAGTGTTTGAGTGGAAGGAAAATTAGAGAAAGCAAGAGAGAAAATGAAGGAACTAAAGACAGTTGTTTGTTAATCACGAGATATTTGCATTGGCTTGACCGATTCAAGAGGTGATTCAGATACCGAAATAGATGTTATTGTTAGAGAGAGTGTGGCATATTGTTAGAATAGAATGTTTACAAACAAGGAACTACTTCAATTGCATTTTTAGGCTTTTTTTTTTAAATTTAAATCTTTTAGATTTTAATTTTTGCCGAATAAGTAAATAGTTTATAACACAATTTCTTAAAAGGTGAGGTTATTATTATTATTTTTTGGAAATTTACAAAAATAACTTAAGAATTTTAGTGTCTTTTAGTCAATTAAACTTTTTCTACCCTACGGAGCCAATTTCAACATTTTTAGACAGCAATACCCTTGTCATTCCATAACCTAAGAAACTCCTCTCTTCTCTCCCAAATCTAGCAGCACGGTCTTGACTTTTCTGACAACAATCAATGGTAGTTGGATGGGTGTTTAATGGCAGCTTCATCTCTAGCATCATGCGGCTGCATTTTTGGCACTTAAACAACAGTTAGACGGGCGACTAACGGCAGCTTCATCTCCCAAAGTAATTTTTTTTTTGTTTAAGTAAGATTGGACTGCCATTTGAATGTAATTAAGTTAGTTAATTTTCTATGAATTTTGAAAAGTATTTAATGAGATTATGATTTGAAAAAAAGGGCATATGAGACGTTTGTTGAAATACCTATTGGATTTTATTATTTCATTTTTGATACATTGTGTTGTGGGTTGATTGTGGCTTAGTGTGAATTCATGTTCGGCAAAGCAGAGCAAGTGATTTTAGGCACAATCTATCAAAAATGACATAACAAAGTTTAATAAGCATTTCAACAAACATCTCATTCGCTATTTTTCTCAAGTCATAATCTCATTAAATACTTTTCAAAATTCATAGAAAATTAACCCTAATACTCATCTATCATGAAATATACACTTAATTACGTTCAAATGACAGTCCAATCTTAATGAAACAAAAAAAAAACTAGCTTTCGAAGATGAAGTTGCTGTCAATTGATCGTCCAACTGCCGTCTAAATGCCAGAAATATAGTGGTATGATTCTGGAGACAGGAGATGAAGCTTCTGTCAAACGCTCATCCAACTACCATCGATTGTTGCCGGAAAAGTCGAGACCATGTTGTTGGATTTGGGAGTGAAGAGAATGTTTAGTTTTTTGAGTTTTGGAGTGACAAGGGTATTGGTGTCCAAAAAATGTTGAAATTGGCTACATAAATAGAAAATGTTTAACAGGCTAATTCTAAAAGATCCTAAAATTTTTGGCTAATTTTGTAAATTTTCCATTTTTTTAGTTGCCTAGTATTCACTACCATCATTACGTTTATAGACCCCCAAAGAAAAGTGAAAATCTCTTGAGGAAAATGAACAAAAAACCTACATAAACTAATGACAGATTTTAGGGTCCTCTTAGATAATGAAAATTGCTTAAACAATTGAGAAGCAAAATCAAGTTAAAAAGGAATTTTATTCGTTAGATCATTTAGGGCATATATATAGTATTATGTAAGAGTACTTTATTTCATTGTTCGTCTAGACAAAAATTAGTCTAAGTAGTACTATTAAATGGCCTATAAATTAATTTAATGTCCATGGGTGATCAATTTCTCATTTTGCCTTTCCATTGATTCATTATATATCGACATGTTAATAAGGTACTAATAATGGCGCAACACCAATATCTAATGAATAACACGGTGGAGGATAGTGATGTAACCTAACCACAATATTTACTCATTGCAAAATTTAATAATTAAAATGTGCTATTTGCGTTCTACGTACAAACTTGATCTCATTGAACTCATAACTAAAAATTAAAAGTTATCTTTTTGCTTCATCTTAGGTTTTGAGAGGTGAAGTTATTTGCACCTTAAAGTATTAATTAAATGCTTGTTTACTCTAAAAATTCCCTTAGGCAAACATTAAAAAAAAATCAAATTATACTTTGAAAGGTTTTTTTTTGTATACTTTTCATGAGTTTTCTTGACTATTTTGATCAAATATATATAGATATATACGCTTAGTGTAAAAAAATGTAACGCAAAAAGTAATCTTAATATAACAAAATTTTCATTTATTCTTTTAACTCATCTTATATCTGATTATAAGTCCTAAGTATATATCTAATTATAAATATTAATATAATAATTTATTATTATTTATAAATATTTTTATGTAATACAATAACCTAATGCTTAATCAATTTCAAAAAAAAAGAAAAAAAAACTCATCTCATAGAAACTACATTTGCAAGGCGCCGTGCACTTTGTCATGCATGCAAGTCTCCAATCTGCATATTCTAATTTATTTTAAGTTTTTGTCTTACCTTTTTTCGTACCTACAAGCCTCAGTTGTACGCAGTGGCGGACCTTGACTGGGCTACGGTCCAGAAAAAATCATTCAAGTCCCTTATATTTTGATTAATTTTATATATGGATAGAACTTTTTTTTATTTCCCTTCAGTTACCCTTATGTTTTATCAATTCCATATAACAATAGAGCTTTTATTTTATTTTTAAATATGTCCCTAATTTAATTGTATTATTTTTCCTATTGAAATTGGTGACTCATTTTATAAAATGATAACATTATATATTTATTGAATAGATTGAAAAACTTAGGGGTCTAAAATGTTATTACTACTTCAATTTATTTTTAAAAAATTCTAATTGAAAAAAAGAGAGTATGTCAATGTAATATAACATCGTCACTTGTATTAAAAGTACTTGAAAAAACCACATAGTAACAATTATCAACGTTTTCATAAACTTTTTATGTAAATTTTGATATTTTATTTATTAATTATGTTAACTAAGAGAACAAGTTAGAAAATAAAATTTGAGTATTTTGAGTAGTTTTTTTATAGAAGAATTATCAACATCTAGTTTTTCAAAGTGAGTCAGAGTGCCTGACAAAGAAATAACAGTACCCAAATACATTTTTTTTGGGTTGAATTTAGTTTATTATTTAAAACTTTGACCAATAATATTTTTATAATTTAAAAGGATGAATAAATTTTAATTGTTTAATTTATTTAAGCCTGCTAATTAAGTATTTTTCAAACATAAAGGTTCTACTTGCAATTTTTAATTGATTATAATTACATGTGTTGATTTAATTTAACTGTAAATTCTTAATTGATTTATTAATTCTTATATAATTGCATGTTATTATATATTGTAATGTCAGATTTGGTAATTGAAAAATAATGTTTTTATATTTGAATTGCCTTTTATTTTCTACTATTTTTCTATAATTATTTCTATTTAGAGTCTATTTATATGGTTTTTCTACTAATGAATGTTCATGCTTACTTTAAAATATAAAATTTTTAGTTTAACCTGGATAATATAAAGTGTTGGGTTTGCCCCTGATTGTACGCACCCTATTTGTATTGAAAAGGTCTATTGGGTGGAAACATAATCACTAACTGTATAAATAGCATAAAAAAAATTAGAGGTCCAACAAAAAAAAAAAAATAGATACGGGGAGAAAACTTATGATAAGGCACCTCTAGATTGGGAATAATTGGTTTGTATTATTGCGCATTTGAATTGGAAGAATGCCCTTGTTTTGTTGATTATATTTTATCTTGTTCCGAGTGGTTCCTTTAGTGAGATTCTTGAAGAAGCGTTTGGAGAAAATCAGCAGGTTATGGACATATCAATATCGATGTGTGCCTGTTAGCTCATAATAATATTTATGGACATATTATATTTGGGATTGAGGCCTTGATTGAATTGAGTTAAATTGGATTGGATTTGATTCTCTTTGAAGATAAAAAGTGAAATATTGAGATAGGTAGTATATTATTACACTAAACGTCGTCTATATTTGAGGATTTTTAATTTCCCCCCTCTTGTAGTTCAATTGAGGAGTGGAATACCATTCATAAATGAGTCCTTCAAATTAAAAATGGCAATCAAAAAGAAAAACAGGGGCTCGTGAATGGCTTAAGACCCTCTAATTAATTAATTCATGCAGCTTGGCAATAGCACAAAATTAAGTACTTCTGTTCTAAATCAGCTAAACCCATGTTGTCAAGACACAAAAAAGCATAAGAAGAACAATAAGATCACTTCGTTCATATCTCTTTCTGATATGCTTAATTGCTTTTGATCAAGCTCAGAAGAGGAAGAAGCCAGCAACCGCAGCCACGCCAGCGACGGCAGAGACCTTGAGAGCAGCTGCGGATGATGCTGGAGCTGGGGAGGTAGCGGCAGCTCCTGGGCTGCTGGCAGCATCAGTGGTTTCAGGGGTTGGTGGGGAGCTGGAATCATCAGCCTTTGGTGCAGCAGCAGGAGTAGAAGAAGCGGTCTCAGCCGAAGGGCCTTGTGCTGGAGCCTTTGAAGAAGCGGCAGGTGCCTGGGCCTGAGGGGGAGGGTTGGTATTGGACGGGGCCTGGGCGGGAGCAGCAGGTTGTTGTTGCTGTTGTGGTGGGTTGGCTCCTTCAGCTGGAGGTGCCTGTCCGGGAGCTGAAGCACCTTGCTGTGGAGCTGCCGCTGCGTTACCATTAGGGCCACCGGGCGGTGTGCCTGGTGGAGGATTAGGTGCCTGAGCTGAGACTCCCGCCACAGCCATGAAAACTAGGGCAAGTGCAACAAGTTGACGTGCCATTATTTTTCTTAATTTCCTGTTTTTCTTTATCTCCTTATTTATAAAGAAACTGAGAGAGAGATAACCGGGGATTCCAAAGAAAGCAGTAATTCTCTACGATAGAGAAATACTGCAAAGCAAAAGAATGAGGGAAAATGGATAAAATGCTGAGGCAATATATAGTGTTTGAGTCGGGGAAAGTTAGGTTTTGGTTTGTTTTGGTTTTCCTAAGATGGCTTGCTAATGTCTTGGTTGTTAGCTTTGGCTTGACCTATTAATGCGGGTGATTCACAAACCGAACGAGGTGATTGGTTCTATACTTGTGTTGTTAGAAAGACTAAATCTCTATCTCCCTATATATGGCATTTGTAATTAGAAGGTGAGCACGTGGAGATTCACTCAAATTTTATCAGAATTTAGTCAGCATTTTATCCATATACTAGTGCTCATTTTCTTATATATACTAAAGATTATAAACTATCTAACAGGTGGTACTCCCTTAATTAGCTTAATTAATTAATGTTGGAAAATATATTCTATACACTCTTATAGAATAGAACATAAAATGTCTAATGGGGAAGAAGTGACTAGTGAGAGTGCAAAGTTGCCGTAAAAATAAATGTCTCGAATTTGAATAGAACACAAGCCATTATATCATCTTTTTAATTTTTATTTCGATGAATAACTACATGCTGATAACTTAGATTTATATTCGTCAATGGGCTCGTTGCCCATTAGCAACCCATGTGCCTAATACTGGGACTTGACTCCCCTCTTATATAAGAGTTTTTTTATCTCTTTGCATTTGAGGTAGAATAGTCAAAATAGATCTCTCTTCAATATTAAATGAGGATCATCCTTCAAGCTATGCCATAATAAGAATATTAAAAAGAGTTTCAAATAATTTCTGATTGTAAATATTATTAGAGCTCTTACTATAATATATTAGTATATAAAAAAAAACGTAGATTTGTATTCAGATTAGAGTAATGATAAGGAGTAAGAGTTGGTATTTAGTGGGTGATTTTTTATTTTTTCCTGCATACAAACATTTTTTAAACTTGTATCTTTAATTTGAAAATCATGGAACATTGGGGACTCAGGTATTTTTTTGCCAGTGCGAAATGAATTAAAATTCCTCGGCCCTCACAAACGAAGCCCGGCAAAAATATCCGATATAAAAACAAAAGCTAAAACGCCACAACGAAAGTCAGCGTTTTAATAAAACCCAAACCGACTCCATTTACCGGCCTTTTCCGTGGGGCAGGCGAGTCAGAGAAATGTCAGAGGAACCCGCCCCGAAATCCATACCCAAGAGCTCCTCCTCCGCCGTCGACGGCGGAAGAACCATAGAGGAGTGCCAAGACATGATTCAAAGAAGCCTCAGAAGTAATTATTTACTCCCAAATATCTTTTTTCTCTCTATATTTCACTTGATTATCAATAAATCTTGTAAGGGTTTTAGAGTTTCTTAATCTCATTCTTTGCTTTTCCTCTTTTTATTGCAATGATTTGAATAGTAATCCAAGTTCCCGAAGATATATGAGGGTTTTTCGAACTTTTTTTTCTTTTGAACATTTGAGTACTTTTAAATTTTAACCAGGGTTTGTAGTTTGAAGATTTTGGATTTAGGGTTCGCAGCATTTCTCAGTGAGTTAATGGATATTTTTGGGTTCTGTATTCTTGCCTGGTTGAATTAGAAATGAAAATCATTTGTTGATTTTTTTTTTTTTGGCCTTTTCTTCTTCCGACTAGATCCTACGGTGAAATTCTTGAGGCAGCATTTGGAGAAAGCTGGGTGCGGATTTGGTGACAAGTTCATTAAAGCTGTACATTGTAATAAGAAGATTGCTGGTGGCTATGTTCGTGGTGAAGGGGTATTTTATATATATATATATACATATTTATGTTACCTTCTTAGTCTTCAGGATTGCTTTTGAGTTATATTGCCGTGTAGCAACTTATTTTCGTGTATTGAAGTTTTAACGCATAAAAAAAGTTTATTCTTTTATGGAGATGACTTTTAAATTTGTTTACCGGGTTGAGGCTTAGCTTGAGGTCAGGATTGGCTTTGATTCTCTTGGTTGGTTTGTAATTGTGGAGCATAAACATATTTAGTATTCCATGTAGATCAAAGCTTCTTTATAGTTGATAAATCAATTAGATTCTTTTTCTTTTTCTTTTTTCTTTTTTGTGGATTTCTTTGATCTATGCATGGTATAAACTTTAATTTAACCTCTGTTGTGTAACAAACAAGTGACCTGCATTTATTATCCTTTCTTAACAGATGAGTTAATGATAGTCTAATGCTCTGTGCACATTTTAATTTGTGTGCTTGCGATTTAGATTTTGGTTTGTAGTAATCACATGAACATCCAAGATGAGGTCAACCAAGTAATTATACATGAGCTAATTCATGCATATGATGAATGCCGGGCTGCAAACTTGGATTGGTCTAATTGCACTCATCATGCCTGTAGTGAGGTGAGCACATGTTGCATCTTAGTGGAATTTTATTTTTGTTTTCAAATTTTTCTTTCATTTTCGATGTTTTGGTTTTTATTAATTTATTTATCTGTAAACCATGTTAAACAGATTCGTGCTGGTCATCTAAGTGGTGATTGTCACTACAAACGGGAATTACTACGGGGTTACATGAAGATAAGAGGCCATGAACAGGTGAGTTTCCTTTCTGTAGAAAGACTTTAGTTAAAAGTGTTGAAATGCTGACAGAGATACACCTAGTGACTTATAACATGTGCTGGAGCCAACAAATATTCAAATCTTTTCTGATATAAGCCTGCACTTCACTAAAAAATTAATGAATATAAGTATGCTATAGTCCCTTTATTAACAATAGTCTATTCATGTTTCTAATTTCCTTGCACATTTGGATGTAATTACAAGAGAAAGAAAGTTCAACATTTAGAGTTCTTAGTGCAACAGTGAAGGAATTTATCAATTTAATGATTAAAATTTCCAGTTTTACCATATGCCTACAATGCCATCATGGATTAGTCTTTAAAGAACTATAAGTGACCTATTTTTGTCACTGAATGCTTTAATTGGAAGTACTTATGTTTTGAATGTTAGTCTAATTCAAATTCCATTCCTTAAAAACCTTATATCTTGAGAGAAGGGAGGTGGGGGGGAGTGTTTGGCAGGAGTATGTGTTTTCTTCTACATTGTTTTAGAAGTTTGTTCAAAATAAGTAAAATTATATATGGTTTCTGCTCTGATATTCACAGGATTGTGTGAGAAGAAGAGTCATGAAATCGGTGATTGCTAACCCTTACTGCTCTGCGGCAGCAGCAAAGGATGCCATGGAAGCTGTCTGGGATGTCTGTTACAATGATACACAACCCTTTGATAGAGCACCTTGAAGCATGTTTACAGCCAATGCCAAACTAGCTGGTGCTCAATCCAGTTGTATCCAAGAAAATGATTGCTTTTTGCAGCAAGGAGTATGCTCAGATTTTTGAGTTTCATTTGATAGAATTCAAGAAGAGGATTCATTTATTTCATAAATTCTCATTTTTTTCCTTCATTGAGATAAATGATTAATCAGAGATTCAGGATATTGCCATTTTTGTATCTTATACCAATGTACAACAGTGATCAATGTTATTATTGCGGTAACATTAAAGAAATAATAGAAATCCATTGCTTTCACTTTCTTCAAGAGTTCCATGTATGAGTAGTGCTAGGATATTGGGTCTCTCAATCTTTTTCACTGTTTGTGGATTTAATGATGATTTTATCGTTCAAGTCATTTGATATTATTGGTTGCTTAGCAAATATATTTGTATTCATTGCAGTTCCTTTTCTTTATTTTGGTAAATTTGTAAATTGATTTCTGCTTGAGATTCTTGAATATGTCTTGAATTAGTCAGTTTGCATGAATATGTTTTGAATGTACAAGGAATACGTATTATGGCAAGGGAATCATGTTTTTAAGAGTTAGCTGGCCAAAGAGTTGGATCTGATTTGTGGCATGTGAACAAAGTCAAGTTTTCAGCTTCGAGCACCACCAACTTCACAGAATTTCTCTGGTATTTGACAGAGTGGTAGCCATTGGGCAAACCACCATCTGGAGGGCACAGAACACTTTTAATCATCAGGCTTTGGATGGCTGCCTGCTTCTGCCTGGTCTGCGCTTTCATGATAGTCAAATAGGTGAAGGATGGATGGTTTTGAAGATTGTGGACTACGTGGCGGCAGCTAGACGACCACCTTGTTCCTTTTTTCATTTTTGAAAATTAGACACTAATAGTCCTAGAAAGAACAAAAGAAGCTCCAGGCATGTTCTGCACATGAATCGACAATATTCTTTATTTACGGCATCTGTGTTAGCTGGATTGACCTATAAATGTATATTGTATATTCACTATTTAGATAAACTTCCTTGCTAGAGTGGACCCTTCTTTGATATTTATCCACTAGATAAGTGGTTTCAAGTATTTTGCAGTGGTAAGTGTTTTGTGTGTGTGTCTGCGCGCGCGCGCACGGCAAACAGAAAGAGTTGGGGAAGAAAAGATTATGGAGAAGAATTAATAATATGAAGGCAGTGCCAGTGCTGGTGTGTAAAACGATCCTTTGCCTGTTTTTACTAAGTCAGCTTGAAATATGTGCTACTAGACCACAATTGCCAGGAAGGAAGGAGCCTGATTTTGCATGGTAAATAACGATCATGCATGAATTTAGGCTGCTGACTGCTTACCTTTTTGTCTGCAGAGAAAATGGAAGGAAGAGATGGGCATGGGCAAGAGCCGGTGCTGCAGTGGTCGACTGAGGATTATTCTCTGCCGCGCCGGAGATGGCCTGTGCACAATAAGTTGGATCCCTAACCCCAAGTGATGTCCGCATCTCTTATGTTTTCAAGTAGTGTTTGTAATTGTAGTGAGATGTTGGCTTAGCTTTTGATAGGTTTGGACTATGGCTGATGGAGAAATCTTGCGTGTATAGTATGGGAAATTCTGGATATTTAGGATCTCGGTTATGGCAATCAGCTTCCTAAATATTTACTTTCAGGACTAATGCTTGCTTCTTTATGCTAATCCAATCAAGGATTTACTCCATACAATAAAAGATGAATGCAATACAGGTGTGAAATAAAAGATGAATGCAACACAGGTGTGAACCTTAATGTTTCAGATTCAGTTTGTAGAGGACGTAGAGGCTGAGGGTGGAAACTAAGTTAACTAATATACGATTTAGAAATTAGAAATGATTGTGCATGTATGAAGTTAATTTGCATTTAATGGAACCCATCTTATGAACAATTTTTCGTTCTGATTAATTTTTGAGGATACCCATCTGCTGGTTTGACTGGTTGACTAAGAGGTGCCTAAAGAGGAAAACACATGCTACTTGTGTATATGTTTAGAGAGTCACGCTAATTCGAAAAATAACATTAACTGTTGTTGCACGTAAATCGTAGTAGTATTATCCTGATAAATCAATTATCTCAATGGAGAAAAATAATGAGAATTTATGAAGTAAAATGGTATATGAATATTGTCTTGATTTCTATCAAATGCAACTCAACCAAACTTGAAATCCCTGAAGGTAGTCTAGCTAGTTAAAAAATTATTTCTTAGACTTAAGACTCTAAGAGAAGCCATCGATTGAAAGAAGCCATCAGTGATCTCCTTAGTACGATTATAATCCAGAAGTAAAGTTACGAGACGTGGACACGTGGGAATTTCCGATAGGCTTTCAAATCCATTTCTCATCAGAGATATCCGTTTGGCACCTTCCCATTCTTCCACCGTTGGCGCTTCGGTCCACGTAAATCCAGTGCGAACCAGAAAGTTCCCCTTCTCCTTCTCCATCGTGCATCCTACCCATAAGGACATCTCACGAATCATATCGTGCATTTTTACATGATCATCGCCTTCTTCCTCCAACAAACATGCATGAAGAAGATCATTAATAAATTCGCATCCATCATCAAAGTCATCCTCAAATCCTTCACTGATCCAATAATCAATCAGTTCCCTTTTAGAAATTTTGTAGTCTTCAGGATATAAACAACAACACAGGAGAGGTACATTTGCTTGGCCACAGCCAGTCAGCCACAGGCTTATTAACGCTTATTATATTTGTTTTGCAGTTGTGTTTGCTTCAAATTGAATCTTGAATCTTGAAGTTGAATCTAAGGCGTGAAGAAAAATGGACCAATGAGATCATGCCATAGAAGCATCTAAAAAAATATTATGATGTGTTTACTTCTCGAATTAGAAATTAAAATTATTAACGTCATTTTACTTCACAAATAAGGGTCCGGTTATGGTACAATTGTGGTACCATACCACAATTACTTTCAGCCATTAAATCGAGTTATGGTGACAACTGTGGCTGGATCTAATTGTACCACAGTTGCATCATAGTTTTGTCTCACAAATAAATATAAGAATTGGAATCGAAATAACAGGACCCACATCAAATTAAAAATAAAAAATGAGAGACTAATTCTTAGGATGATTGGGAATGACTATCTAATTTGCCCATATTAAAATTACAAAATTAATTTAAATAATAATATAACATACTAAAACCTAAGCATTTATTAAATAAATGATAATACATTATCGAATATAATTTTAGTATTTAATATAGTATAAAATTCTAGGTAAAAAAATATGAAATTAATGTTAATATTTAATTTAAAAGATTTTTATATTTAATTAAATTAATTTTTATATTTAATTTTAAAAAATGATTTAAGTTACCAATAATATTTACAGTGGGAACGAAAAGATTATAGTATAAAAGATTAATAATTTCAATAATTTTAGACTAAATTGCTAGTCGTGACAGCTAAACATAACATTGGATGAAATTAATTTTTTAATTCTAAAAATATAATCCAATCCAAAATTTATCGATGCTCCCTATGTAGCCTTACTAACCAATTATGATAAAATTGAGGCCTTTATATAAGTTACAAATAAATTTTCAATATCAAGATCAAAGTCACTGCAACATTGAAAAATGAAAATCTATTTTTAGGCCGTTTGTGATTTCAAGCATTTGTTTCATTTGCAGTTTCCGATTACCTTAAAACAAAACATTTGAATGAATTAATATTGAGTAGAGTTTTCAATGTCATTTAGGTAATTAAAAAAATGAATAAGTAATGGACATTAAATGACTTTAATAATTAAGATCACACTTATGATTAAAACAAAATAAAGGGTTTTTTATTTGAAATTTTTATTGCATAGACTCAGTCTAATTGACATATTAAATATTTGGAAGATCAAAATATTTCTCGTAATCTGTAAGCCGTCTTAAATGATATCATGCCTTATATACGTAGTTTAATCTTTTAAATCCCACTGTAGACATTATTGGCAATTTTTCAAACCAATTAATTGTGTTAAAACAATTTTATGATGCTCTAAAGATCATTGGTTCATAAGTTGCATGTGTAAAATTATACTAGAGTATTTATATTTAAGTTTTTTCACTTCATCGTACTTTCTCTATAATTATCACTAGTATTTATACGAAAATTTTTAATTCATAAGAATTTTAATCATATTTCAATAATATTACTCATAAAGCTCTTTTTCAATTGAAAATTACTTGACTAATAAAAAAAATTAGGGAAATTTTTAACCTACTCCTAAATAAATTGACATTTTGCACCGCGCCCCCAATTCCGTTAATTTTTCAGTTATTTCTAACGGTTCCGTCTAACTTTTGATTGAATGACAAAAATGCCCCTCTATATGAAAAACTTGTTTTTAGCTCATTTAATTTTTTAAAGGTTTTTATTTCAATTGCAATAAAAAAATTTCTTGTTACATGTACATTGTCACCACTATTATTTTTCCTTTAATTTTTTAAGATTTTTAATTCAATTGCAATAAAAAGAATTCCCATTAAAAGTAATTTAAGGAATAAACTTCAAATTTTACCCCCTCACCGTTAAACTTAACTGAGAAAATAACGGAATTGGGGGCGCGGTGCAACAAATCAATTTTTTTTGGGACGCGGTGCAAAATGTCCATTTATTTGGGGGTAGGTTAAATATTTCCCAAAAAAATTAATTTATTTCTTATTTTAATTTAAAATTCAGTTAAACACTTAAAATCATTATTATTTTAACAAGTTTTTTTTATACTCACTCCATTCTATATTTTATATTTATATTTTAAATTAAAAAATATTTTTTAAGAAATTATAGGAGTTTAGAGTTATGGAGATATAAACTATATAATAAGAAGAAAATAATTTAATAGTTTAGAACTTGTAAGTATTTTATAATAAAAATTTAAAAGAAATATATTTTTTAGGTTGAAATTTATGAGAAAAAGATTAAATTTAACAAATGGATTTATTTTTTTAAATTAAACTGAATGTATTTTAAAAAATAAAATTAAAAAGTGGCGTTGTAAGGATTTTGGTGGAGGTAATGATTGAAAACTCCACTCATATCCAATTTATCAAATGGCTGGCAAAACAGTTTATCATGTCAAATTGAATATTTGAAATATTCGCGAGTAATATTTTCCTTTATCAAAGAGGAAGCATGAAACCTTGAGCGAAGATAAATGGAGAAAATAGGAGAACATGTAGACAAATAAGATTAATGAAAAGAATTTTGCCTATAATACAAGAAACTTGTTTGTTGCTGTTAAATTGCTCTTGACTCCAGGTTCAGAAAACAACCATAACTACTAATACTCATACACTCTATTATTGAAGTTATTCACTATGAAGATTAGAATTTCATTATCTAACATAGAAAAGAAAATTAATTTAAAACTTTCTTTTGATGAACCTCGATAGTATTAGAGAAGCTTTATTGAATAAAAATAAAAAGGATACGTCTAATTAGGGGTGGACATAATCAACCTTACCCCTAAAAACAAACTACATACAAACCAATAAAAACATAAAAGAGCATGAAAAATACATGCATGCAAATTAAAGAAAGAGAGAAATAAACATGAGCAAGAGCAATAACAAAACATATCAACAAAACTTGCATGAAGGATAACCGTTCAAGTCTCTGAAAAGGATAGCAAGCAATGAAGGAGGGGCAGAATCAATTTAAATTTGATTGTCTTATACATTTACCTCACACATTTCTAAGTAATGAGTCTCTAATTTTTAAGAGCTTTTTTACAATTTCTTTTGCATTGATTCTCTGCTCAGGAGATTCCACAGTGCACGCCATAGCCAAATTGAAGACAAATGACACACATTGCTCTTTTGCAACAAAATGTATGTCCTCCTGACTTAGTAAATTAGCATCAACAACTTCCATAGTGGAAATGGGTAGCCAATCATTAACCCAATGCTTTAATGTCATTTCTCCGTTAAAAATTTCATCTGTGGGTTTCTTCCCAGTAAAAGTTTCCATTAACATAATCCCGAAGCTATAAACATCTCCATTTGCGGATACTCGTCCTTCTCTTCCATACTCTATGAATTGCAATAGTTACATAGTAAGATATATCATTAATAATAATTTCCTCATCTAATCAAGATCATGAAATATAAATAACTTATTAGGAAGTTTATGAGAAATAGAAAATATTTATATTGAACAAACCTGGTGCCATATAGCCTATTGTTGCAAGTGTTTGTGTATGAGTCATAGATTGATCTTCTCCAGCTAACAATTTTGCGATGCTAAAATCACTCAAATGAGCAACCATATTATCATCTAATAATACATTGCTGGGCTTTAAGTCACAATGAATTATTGGAGCTGAATAACCAAAGTGTAGATATTCCAAAGCTGATGCGACATCTATCATTATGTTCAATCTTTGAAAAATATCCAAAATGCAGTTACTTGGATACAGATACTTCTCCAAACTTCCATGAGGCATGTACTCTAATACCAACGCTTTAAACTCTTCATTTGAACAACTGCTAATAACTTTGATAAGGTTTCGATGACGAATACTTTTCATCATTTCACATTCAACATCAAAACTCTTAAACGCTCTTCCACATTGCAAATTGAAAACTTTCACTGCAACCTCCATCCCATCCCCAAGTCTTGCCTTATAAACAGAGCCAAAACCCCCTTTGCCGATTAGATTGTTTTCACTGAATTCGTCTGTTGCTCGACAGAGTTCTAGGTATGAAAACGTTCTCCACATTGCTACTAGTGGCATACTAGCATCATTTGATGGCCGTTTTCCTCTCTGTCGATATCTTAGGATCAACAAAATGACTACTATCATAAATATAGTACTCAATGGCAACACAATCCCGAGGAGAAGAGAAATTTTCCATGATGTGCGGTGGATGCTAGTTTTGCATGGCGGGACTTGTAAATTGGGTGAACCACATAATAATTCATTTCCCTCAAATGATTCAGCTGAGAAGTTTCCAAAAGATCCTCCCATAGGAATTTCTCCTTCCAGCTTGTTGAAAGAAAGATTTAGATCTTTAAGATATGAGAGCTTTTCTAAAGATGCAGGAATAGCCCCAGAGAGATTATTATTAGACAAATTCAAGGATTTCAAACTTATCAAATCACCAAATGAATCAGGAATTGATCCTTGCAATCTGTTATATCCTAAGAAGAGATATTCTAGATTTTTTAGGCCTCCAATTTCTGTTGGGATAACGCCTGAAAAATTATTCATCGAAAAATCCATTCCAACCAAAACCTTCAAATTTCCAATCTCTAATGGGAGTGGGCCAATAAAAACATTTGAAGAAAAGTTGAGGTACAAGATATCCTTAAGGTTCCAAAAAGTTAAGGGAATAGAAGTTAACTCATTGGAACCCAACAACAGTTTCCTCAGAGCAATCAGATTACCGAAGCATGCAGGGATTGACCCTGAAAGCTTATTGCCACCCAACTCCAATTGATACAGTTCAACCAAACGACAAATATCATCTGGGATTGATCCTTCTAATTTGTTATCTTCAAGACCCAAACCTTGAAGCTTCTGTAATTTGCTGAGAGTAATCGGAATTGATCCATTCAATTTATTGCCTCCTAAATCAATGGTTGTCAAGTTGGTCAAGTTGCTGATCTCTTCAGGGATGCCACCACTAACATTACAATTGTGCATTTCAAAATCTTCCAAAGAATGAGAAAGATTTCCGATAGACGTCTTAGGAAGAATGCCATCTAGTGGATTATTTGATAAGACAATATGTGTTAAAGACTTGCAATTTGACAACGAGGATAGAAAGCTCAATTCTGGAGTTGAAGATGTCAAATAATTATCATTTAAATTAAGCCGCTCAAGGTTTCTTAAGTTGCCAAATGTGTTGGGAATAAAACCGGAGAATGAGTTGGCTGCCAACACTAGTATAGAGAGCTTAGAAGCATTAAAGATGAAACGAGGAATTGTGCCACTAAAATTATTACCCCACAAATAAAGCTTTTCAAGATTTGGTAGTCGGACGTTTGCGATGGACGAAAGACCTCCAGAGAGAGAATTATCTTGAAGCCCAAGTAATTTGAGTGTTGACATATTAAAGATTGCAATTGGGACAGTACCAATTAATTTGTTAAAACCAAGCTCCAACTCCTCCAGATTTTGGAGATTACCGATTTCAAGTGGTATCTCCCCTGTATTTTAAAAGAATTATATTCAGATTATTTTTCAAATAATAAGTAATATCTAAAAATGGACGCACTTTAATAATAAAATGTCATTTATACACTACACAATTACAAGTACTAACACACAAGAAAAGCCACCCGTGAAGTATTGAAAGGCTACACACCGTCAATGCTTTGTTAGTTATATAAGTAAAAAATATATGTGACTTAAGTGATAGATAAATTGCACGGTAAATTAAAAGGGAGGGTTAAGTATTAATAGTACACATTTGGAGCAGTTACGAGAGAAACGTAATAAAATATATTTGACTAATATTTATAAAAATTAGTAGGTAAAATATGCATGCGATTTAAGTAAGCAATAGTGAGAAATAGATAGATTATGTGGTTAAAACGAATTAAAAGACCAAATTGTGTGGTGAGAAGTAAAAAACGCCTAAGTCGGTGGCTGCTACTATTAAAGTAAATCAAGCCCCAGTGATAGTCCAAAAAAAAAAGTAGTATTTCAGTTACAACAAGATAAAATAAATTAATTCAGTAAAATAATTTCTTTTCAAATTTCTCCTACTAACATGGTCTCAGACTCTCAGGTAACTTCGATGCTAATAAACTCATTTGTGAATAAATTACCGCGACAAGGAAAAGAAATGCTTTTTATAAGCACCGGGAAACTCAATTCGAATAGAACTTTCAATGGGTCCGTGGGTCAAGGAAGCGAAACTCAGCTCGACCGATTCGAAGTTATCAACGTTTAGCTCAAATTTTCCAAAATTGCAAATAATTTTTTTTCAAAATATAATAAATGCAAGTATTTTAAATGTACAAATATAAATTAGATTATTTGTCTCAAAGCATTTTATTTATAATGGTAAATTACTATAAATATACACTTTTATATCATGAAATTAATATGTGTAACTAGAATTTTTTTTAAATACAAGTTTCAGTTTAATTATTATATGTAGATAAAATGTTAACAAAGTATTAAATTTATATTTTTACAAAATAATTAAAAGTATTATTAATTCCAATAGTTACATCATTGTGTAAATAAAATAACATAGTGAAAGAAACAACATATTTTAATATTAATTCAAATTAATAATGTAAAATTTATATGAAGATAAGAATGTATTTTGGAACTAAATTTATAGTCTATTTTATATGTGCTAGTACAATGAATATACGAATTCTTATCGCGGTAAAATATTTTCCGATTTCACGTGCTATAAGTACACAGCAAGCCTAAGTCATGAGTATTGTACTTCTCCTCCCTTTTTAACTATTTTTTTTTCAAGTCTATTTTTCATAATTTCCATGTAAAATAATTTATGAAGTTGTCACACATGCATATCATTAGTAAGACACTAACATAGCTGTCATGATAATTTTTGAGAAATCCAAATTCAGTAATGAAGAAAGATTTTCAATTTATTCCACATGTTTGTATACTATTTTTAGATGCTAAATTTTTTTGCATAAACACATATTAATTTCAAATAAAAAAAGAGATAATGTTAAATAATAGTAACAATACATCCTCCTATGAGAAATTATAATGAGAGAAGTGAAATATTTTAATTGAGAAGCAAAACATGTCACACAGACATGTTGTAAGCGAAGTTACCTTTTAAGTTATTAAATGACAGTTCCAAATTTAAAAGAGAAAAGCAATTTGTAGATAGATGAAGGGGTGATACCGGTTAAAAAATTATCAGACCGGTGTAAGATCCCCAATCCTGTAAGATTTCCCAACTCCCGTGGAATTGCTCTTGCAAATTACATATGTGCAAACAATTTGATCACTCATAGTTGATTGGCGGATGCTATTATTATTATAACAGGTGTAAGCGTTCGATCGTGTGTAATGGGTAATACAGTAAGTCATGAGCACTGTACGCTAGCTTTAGTATGCTTTAGTTATTTATATATAAATTGCTCTAACCTAATTGGGAAGGTTAAGAAATTATCAAACGTGTGGTGAAAGTAAAAGCCTATTATTATGACAGGTGTAAGTGCTCGACCGTGTAATCAAGCCCAAAGCCCAAGTAGAATAAGAATACATAGCAATAATTTCTTCTAACCTATTTTTAATATTTATCCGCTGAATCACTAAGGAGGGCCAATTCTCAATACTTTTTTCAAAATTTTCAATTGAAAAACTTAAATACTAAGTTAACTTTTTAGCAAATGAACAATTTCTTATTTTCATAGCTACTAACCTTCAAGGTATTATAAATTCCAAGATTAAACATCATCCTTTAAGATAAAATATTATGCGATTGATGACTAAAAATTTATGTCATAATTGTAGTAAAGATGTAACTCTTTAAGAATAATAAAATTGTTAATTTCTTTTGTTATGGTGCTTGTTCAGAAATTATGTATCACTGATGGCATCTCCTATTATTTAAAGGTAATTGGTGATTTCATGTAAAATATTTTATGAAGTTGTCACACATGTATATCATTAGTGAAGCATACTTGTAAGATAATTTTTGAGAAATCCAAATTAGAAGATTGACGATTTATTCCATGTGTTTTTAATTTTTTTAGATGCTACAGAATTTTAAATTAAAAACAAATTAATTTCTAATAAAAAACGCAAAAAGTTTAGAATCATACCTCGGAGATTGTTTTCCAGTAACGAAATCCACTCCAAGTCGGCAAGATTGCCAAACTCTCGAGGAATTTCGCCTGCATATTAATCAACGTGTCTAAACTGTATTATGGAACATTATTCAAACTACAACTTATGCAACAATTTTCATAATTAAACTCTTTGTTCATACACACCTTGAAGTCCATTGTGGTCAAGAAATAATTCTTTGAGTTTGGTCAAGTTCCCGATTTCTTTTGGTATGGATCCTGAGAAATCATTTAATGACAAACTTAATTTTGAAGGAATTATAATCAGGTTTGTTTCAAACAATAATAAATTTATAGTCTATTTTATATGTTCTACTACAATGAGTATACGAATTCTCATCGCAATAAAATATTTCCGATTTCATGTGCTATTTCCTCGGTATTTTGAAAGAATTGTATTCAGATATGTTTTAGAGAATAAATAATACATGAAAACAGATACACTTTTTACACCACTCGTCCATACATCAATGCTACCTTTAGTATGCTTTAGTTATTTATATATAAATTGCTAAAACCTAATTGGGAAGGTTAAGAAATCATCATGTGTGGTGAAAGTAAAGCCTATTACTATGACAGGTGTAAGTGCTCGACCGTGTAATCAAGCCCAAAGCCCAAGTAGAATAAGCACACACAGCAATAATTTCTTCTAACCTAATTTTCATATTTATCCGCTGAATCACTAAGGAGGGCCAATTCTCAATACTTTTTTCAAAATTTTCAATTGAAAAACTTAAATACTAAGTTAACTTTTTAGCCAATGAACAATTTCTTATTTTCAAAGCTACTAACCTTCAAGGTATTATAAATTCCAAGATTGAACATCATCCGTTAAGATAAAATATTATGCGATTGATGACTAAAAATTTATGTCATAATTGTAGTAAAGATGTAACTCTTTAAGATTAATAAAATTGTTAATTTCTTTTGTTATGGTGCTTGTTCAGAAATTATGTATCACTGATGGCATCTCCTATTATTTAAAGGTAATTGGTGATTTCATGTAAAATATTTTATGAAGTTGTCACACATGTATATCATTAGTGAAGCATACTTGTAAGATAATTTTTGAGAAATCCAAATTAGAAGATTGACGATTTATTCCATGTGTTTTTAATTTTTTTAGATGCTACAGAATTTTAAATTAACACAAATTAATTTCTAATAAAAAACTCAAAAAGTTTAGAATCATACCTCGGAGATTGTTTTCCCATAACGACATCCACTCCAAGTCGGCATGATTGCCAAACTCTCGAGGAATTTCGCCTGCATATTAATCAACGTGTCTAAACTTTATTATGGAACATTATTCAAACTACAACTTATGCAACAATTTTCATAATTAAACTCTTTGTTCATACACACCTTGAAGTCCATTGTGGTCAAGAAATAATTCCTTGAGTTTGGTCAAGTTCCCGATTTCTTTTGGTATGGATCCTGAGAAATCATTTAATGACAAACTTAATTTTGAAATAATTATAATCAGGTTTGTTTCAAACAATAATAAATTTATAGTCTATTTTATATGTTCTACTACAATGAGTATACGAATTCTCATCGCAATAAAATATTTCCGATTTCATGTGCTATTTCCTCGGTATTTTGAAAGAATTGTATTCAAATATGTTTTAGAGAATAAATAATACATGAAAACAGATACACTTTTTACATC
Organism: Citrus australasica; assembly: GCA_029618585.1. Classification (NCBI taxonomy): domain Eukaryota; kingdom Viridiplantae; phylum Streptophyta; class Magnoliopsida; order Sapindales; family Rutaceae; genus Citrus; species Citrus australasica. Next base: position 6,304,868 of record JARCIV010000002.1, on the reverse strand, counting down.
ACTCGTCCATACATCAATGCTACCTTTAGTATGCTTTAGTTATTTATATATAAATTGCTATAACCTAATTGGGAAGGTTAAGAAATTATCAAACGTGTGGTGAAAGTAAAAGCCTATTACTATGACAGGTGTAAGTGCTCGACCGTGTAATCAAGCCCAAAGCCCAAGTAGAATAAGCACACACAACAATAATTTCTTCTAACCTAATTTTCATATTTATCCGCTGAATCACTAAGGAGGGCCAATTCTCAATACTTTTTTCAAAATTTTCAATTGAAAAACTTAAATACTAAGTTAACTTTTTAGCAAATGAACAATTTCTTATTTTCAAAGCTACTAACCTTCAAGGTATTATAAATTCCAAGATTGAACATCATCCGTTAAGATAAAATATTATGCGATTGATGACTAAAAATTTATGTCATAATTGTAGTAAAGATGTAACTCTTTAAGATTAATAAAATTGTTAATTTCTTTTATTATGGTGCTTGTTCAGAAATTATGTATCACTGATGGCATCTCCTATTATTTAAAGGTAATTGGTGATTTCATGTAAAATATTTTATGAAGTTGTCACACATGTATATCATTAGTGAAGCATACTTGTAAGATAATTTTTGAGAAATCCAAATTAGAAGATTGACGATTTATTCCATGTGTTTTTAATTTTTTTAGATGCTACAGAATTTTAAATTAACACAAATTAATTTCTAATAAAAAACGCAAAAAGTTTAGAATCATACCTCGGAGATTGTTTTCCCATAACGACATCCACTCCAAGTCGGCAAGATTGCCAAACTCTCGAGGAATTTCGCCTGTATATTAATCAACGTGTCTAAACTGTATTATGGAACATTATTCAAACTACAACTTATGCAACAATTTTCATAATTAAACTCTCTGTTCATACACACCTTGAAGTCCATTGTGGTCAAGAAATAATTCCTTGAGTTTGGTCAAGTTCCCGATTTCTTTTGGTATGGATCCTGAGAAATCATTTAATGACAAACTTAATTTTGAAATAATTATAATCAGGTTTGTTTCAAACAATAATAAATTTATAGTCTATTTTATATGTTCTACTACAATGAGTATACGAATTCTCATCGCAATAAAATATTTCCGATTTCATGTGCTATTTCCTCGGTATTTTGGAAGAATTGAATTCAGATATGTTTTAGAGAATAAATAATACATGAAAACAAATACACTTTTTACATCACTCGTCCATACATCAATGCTACCTTTAGTATGCTTTAGTTATTTATATATAAATTGCTATAACCTAATTGGGAAGGTTAAGAAATTATCAAACGTGTGGTGAAAGTAAAAGCCTATTACTAGGACAGGTGTAAGTGCTCGACCGTGTAATCAAGCCCAAAGCCCAAGTAGAATAAGCACACACAGCAATAATTTCTTCTAACCTAATTTTAATATTTATCCGCTGAATCACTAAGGAGGGCCAATTCTCAATACTTTTTTCAAAATTTTCAATTGAAAAACTTAAATACTAAGTTAACTTTTTAGCAAATGAACAATTTCTTATTTTCAAAGCTACTAACCTTCAAGGTATTATAAATTCCAAGATTGAACATCATCCGTTAAGATAAAATATTATGCGATTGATGACTAAAAATTTATGTCATAATTGTAGAAAAGATGTAACTCTTTAAGATTAATAAAATGTTAATTTCTTTTATTATGGTGCTTGTTCAGAAATTATGTATCACTGATGGCATCTCCTATTATTTAAAGGTAATTGGTGATTTCATGTAAAATATTTTATGAAGTTGTCACACATGTATATCATTAGTGAAGCATACTTGTAAGATAATTTTTGAGAAATCCAAATTAGAAGATTGACGATTTATTCCATGTGTTTTTAATTTTTTTAGATGCTACAGAATTTTAAATTAACACAAATTAATTTCTAATAAAAAACTCAAAAAGTTTAGAATCATACCTCGGAGATTGTTTTCCCATAACGACATCCACTCCAAGTCTGCAAGATTGCCAAACTCTCGAGGAATTTCGCCTGCATATTAATCAACGTGTCTAAACTGTATTATGGAACATTATTCAAACTACAACTTATGCAACAATTTTCATAATTAAACTCTTTGTTCATACACACCTTGAAGTCCATTGTGGTCAAGAAATAATTCCTTGAGTTTGGTCAAGTTCCCGATTTCTTTTGGTATGGATCCTGAGAAATCATTTAATGACAAACTTAATTTTGAAGGAATTATAATCAGGTTTGTTTCAAACAATAATAAATTTATAGTCTATTTTATATGTTCTACTACAATGAGTATACGAATTCTCATCGCAATAAAATATTTCCGATTTCATGTGCTATTTCCTCGGTATTTTGAAAGAATTGTATTCAAATATGTTTTAGAGAATAAATAATACATGAAAACAGATACACTTTTTACACCGCTCGTCCATACATTAATGCTACCTTTAGTATGCTTTATTATTTATATATAAATTGCTAAAACCTAATTGGGAAGGTTAAGAAATCATCATGTGTGGTGAAAGTAAAGCCTATTACTATGACAGGTGTAAGTGCTCGACCGTGTAATCAAGCCCAAAGCCCAAGTAGAATAAGCACACACAGCAATAATTTCTTCTAACCTAATTTTCATATTTATCCGCTGAATCACTAAGGAGGGCCAATTCTCAATACTTTTTTCAAAATTTTCAATTGAAAAACTTAAATACTAAGTTAAGTTTTTAGCAAATGAACAATTTCTTATTTTCAAAGCTACTGACCTTCAAGGTATTATAAATTCCAAGATTGAACATCATCCGTTAAGATAAAATATTATGCGATTGATGACTAAAAATTTATGTCATAATTGTAGAAAAGATGTAACTCTTTAAGATTAATAAAATTGTTAATTTCTTTTGTTATGGTGCTTGTTCAGAAATTATGTATCACTGATGGCATCTCCAATTATTTAAAGGTAATTGGTGATTTCATGTAAAATATTTTATGAAGTTGTCACACATGTATATCATTAGTGAAGCATACTTGTAAGATAATTTTTGAGAAATCCAAATTAGAAGATTGATGATTTATTCCATGTGTTTTTAATTTTGTTAGATGCTACAGAATTTTAAATTAACACAATTAATTTCTAATAAAAAACGCAAGAAGTTTAGAATCATACCTCGGAGATTGTTTTCCTTTAATGACATCCACTCCAAGTCGGCAAGATTGCCAAACTCTCGAGGAATTTCGCCTGCATATTAATCATCGTGTCTAAACTGTATTATGGAACATTCTTCAAACTACAACTTATGCAACAATTTTCATAGTTAAACTCTTTGTTCATACACACCTTGAAGTCCATTGTGGTCAAGAAATAATTCCTTGAGTTTGGTCAAGTTCCCGATTTCTTTTGGTATGGATCCTGAGAAATCATTTAATGACAAACTTAATTTTGAAATAATTATAATCAGGTTTGTTTCAAACAATAATAAATTTATAGTCTATTTTATATGTTCTACTACAATGAGTATACGAATTCTCATCGCAATAAAATATTTCCGATTTCATGTGCTATTTCCTCGGTATTTTGAAAGAATTGTATTCAAATATGTTTTAGAGAATAAATAATACATGAAAACAGATACACTGTTTACATCACTCGTCCATACATCAATGCTACCTTTAGTATGCTTTAGTTATTTTTATATAAATTGCTATAACCTAATTGGGAAGGTTAAGAAATTATCAAACGTGTGGTGAAAGTAAAAGCCTATTACTATGACAGGTGTAAGTGCTCGACCGTGTAATCAAGCCCAAAGCCCAAGTAGAATAAGCACACACAACAATAATTTCTTCTAACCTAATTTTCATATTTATCCGCTGAATCACTAAGGAGGGCCAATTCTCAATACTTTTTTCAAAATTTTCAATTGAAAAACTTAAATACTAAGTTAACTTTTTAGCAAATGAACAATTTCTTATTTTCAAAGCTACTAACCTTCAAGGTATTATAAATTCCAAGATTGAACATCATCCGTTAAGATAAAATATTATGCGATTGATGACTAAAAATTTATGTCATAATTGTAGTAAAGATGTAACTCTTTAAGATTAATAAAATTGTTAATTTCTTTTATTATGGTGCTTGTTCAGAAATTATGTATCACTGATGGCATCTCCTATTATTTAAAGGTAATTGATGATTTCATGTAAAATATTTTATGAAGTTGTCACACATGTATATCATTAGTGAAGCATACTTGTAAGATAATTTTTGAGAAATCCAAATTAGAAGATTGACGATTTATTCCATGTGTTTTTAATTTTTTTAGATGCTACAGAATTTTAAATTAACACAAATTAATTTCTAATAAAAAACGCAAAAAGTTTAGAATCATACCTCGGAGATTGTTTTCCCATAACGACATCCACTCCAAGTCGGCAAGATTGCCAAACTCTCGAGGAATTTCGCCTGCATATTAATCAACGTGTCTAAACTGTATTATGGAACATTATTCAAACTACAATTTATGCAACAATTTTCATAATTAAACTCTCTGTTCATACACACCTTGAAGTCCATTGTGGTCAAGAAATAATTCCTTGAGTTTGGTCAAGTTCCCGATTTCTTTTGGTATGGATCCTGAGAAATCATTTAATGACAAACTTAATTTTGAAGGAATTATAATCAAGTTTGTTTCAAACAATAATAAATTTATAGTCTATTTTATATGTTCTACTACAATGAGTATACGAATTCTCATCGCAATAAAATATTTCCGATTTCATGTGCTATTTCCTCGGTATTTTGAAAGAATTGTATTCAGATATGTTTTAGAGAATAAATAATACATGAAAACAGATACACTTTTTACACCACTCGTCCATACATTAATGCTACCTTTAGTATGCTTTATTATTTATATATAAATTGCTAAAACCTAATTGGGAAGGTTAAGAAATCATCATGTGTGGTGAAAGTAAAGCCTATTACTATGACAGGTGTAAGTGCTCGACCGTGTAATCAAGCCCAAAGCCCAAGTAGAATAAGCACACACAGCAATAATTTCTTCTAACCTAATTTTAATATTTATCCGCTGAATCACTAAGGAGGGCCAATTCTCAATACTTTTTTCAAAATTTTCAATTGAAAAACTTAAATACTAAGTTAACTTTTTAGCCAATGAACAATTTCTTATTTTCAAAGCTACTAACCTTCAAGGTATTATAAATTCCAAGATTGAACATCATCCGTTAAGATAAAATATTATGCGATTGATGACTAAAAATTTATGTCATAATTGTAGTAAAGATGTAACTCTTTAAGATTAATAAAATTGTTAATTTCTTTTGTTATGGTGCTTGTTCAGAAATTATGTATCACTGATGGCATCTCCTATTATTTAAAGGTAATTGGTGATTTCATGTAAAATATTTTATGAAGTTGTCACACATGTATATCATTAGTGAAGCATACTTGTAAGATAATTTTTGAGAAATCCAAATTAGAAGATTGACGATTTATTCCATGTGTTTTTAATTTTTTTAGATGCTACAGAATTTTAAATTAACACAAATTAATTTCTAATAAAAAACGCAAAAAGTTTAGAATCATACCTCGGAGATTGTTTTCCCATAACGACATCCACTCCAAGTCGGCAAGATTGCCAAACTCTCGAGGAATTTCGCCTGCATATTAATCAACGTGTCTAAACTGTATTATGGAACATTATTCAAACTACAACTTTTGCAACAATTTTCATAATTAAACTCTCTGTTCATACACACCTTGAAGTCCATTGTGGTCAAGAAATAATTCCAATACATGAAAACAGATACACTTTTTACACCACTCGTCCATACATCAATGCTACCTTTAGTATGCTTTATTATTTATATATAAATTGCTAAAACCTAATTGGGAAGGTTAAGAAATCATCATGTGTGGTGAAAGTAAAGCCTATTATTATAACGGGCATCATCAAGCCCAAAGCCCAAGTAGAATAAGCACACACAGCAAGCCTAAGTCATGTGTACTGTACTTCTCCTCTCTTTTTAACTCTTATTTTAGTAAAATAATTTCTTCTAGCCTATTTTTCATATTTATCCGCTGAAATACTATGGAGCGCCAGTTCTCAACGCTTTTTTCAAAATTTTCAATTGGAAAACTTAAATACTAAGTTAACTTTTTAGCAAATGAACAATTTCTTATTTTCAAAGCTACTAATCTTCAAGATATTATAAATTCCAAGACTGAACATCATCATCTGTTAAGATAAAAAATTATGTGATTGATGTCTAAATATTTATGTCATAATTGCAGTGAAGATGTAACTCTTTAAGATTAATAAAATTATTGATTTCTTTCGGTATGGTGCTTGTTAAGAAATTATGTATCACTGATGGCATCTTTAGAGATAATTAGTGATTCCATGTAAAATATTTTATGAAGTTGTCACACATGCATATCATTAGTGACGCATACTTGTCAAGATTATTTTTGAGAAATCCAAATTCAGTAAAGAAGACAAATTAACAATTTATTCCACGTGTTTTTAATTTTTTTAAATGCTACAGAATTTTGAATTAACACAAACTAATTTCTAATAAAAAACGGAATAATGTTAGATAGTGGTAACGACACATCCTCATATGAGAATTTATAATGAGAGACTTGAAATCTTTTAATTAAGATTTAACTTGAATTTATAATTTCTAATAAAAAGCGGAAGATGTCTCATATATATATATATCCTAAAGAAAGTTACCAGTCAAGTTATTCCGGAACAGTTGTAACCCCTCCAATTTTGTAAGATTCCCCAATTCCCGTGGAATACCTCCTGCAAATTAAGTACATTTATATATGCGCAAACAATTTGATCACTCATATTTGGGGGGAAAAAAAAGAAGAATTTATTGGCTGACGAATATCGTAATAACAATTTACTCTTCATTTATATAAGAATTAGGCTGACAAGAATAAGAATGAAACATCATTCATTTTCATCGACTTAATTAGGAGCTTCAAAACGGAAGTGGCAATATGACAAAAGAAAATTACAAAACATTTTTTTTTATCTGCATAAATCAAAGAATGAAATCAATGAGGAGAGACATGGAGCTTTATCTCTATCTGAAAGAAAAACAATAAATCAGAGCATAATTAATGAACAAACGAATTAATACAGAAGCAAGCAGAGGCTAGAATAAAATTGCAATAAGTTTAAAATCATACCTTGGAGTTCGTTGTCTGATAACGACATCAGCTCCAATTCGGTAAGGTTGCCAAACTCTCGAGGAATTTCTCCTGCAAATTAATCAACGTGTGAAAATTGTCTTATGGAACATTATTCATACTACAACTTATGGAACAATTTTCATAATTAAACCACGTGATCATACTCACCTTGGAGTCTGTTACGGCCAAGATGTAATTCCTTAAGTTTGGTCAAAGTGCCGATTTCTTTTGGTATGGTCCCCGAGAAATTATTGTATGCCAAACTTAAGATTCTTAAATATGTGCACTTTGATAGAGCGGACGGTATTCCTCCATTAAACATGTTTTTGGCCAAAGAAAGATATTCAAGGAAAGGAAGATTACTGCAAATATTTGCAGGAATTTCACCAGAGAGCTGATTATTACGGAGACTAACATTTTTCAGTGTATACGTGGTGAAGATGGCGGAGGGAATGGAACCAGAAAGTCGGTTTAAACTGAGATTGAGTGATTGCAGAGAAGAAAGATTCCCAAGTTGAAAAGGGATGGTGCCGGTGAGATTTAAGCGAGAAATATTCAAGGCTGTGACTCTATGGCCGTGGACATCACAAGTGACGCCTGTCCAATTACAGACAGGAGTACTTGTGTTCCAATTCTTAGCCAAGAAATTGGTCGGATCATGAGTTATGTGAGCTTTCAGGGCTAATAGAGCATCTCGGTCTGTGATAGTAGAACTTGTGTTGGCTGTTGCTACCGCGATGAATAAGGAAATAAGAATCAAACAATGGAGTAAGAGAAATCTGCTCATCATCCTGAGAGAATGAACTCTTTCCATGAGATTGTAAGCGTGTGCTTAGTTGGATTGGTAATGCAAGAACACTTATAAGTTTGCTATATACCGAGTATTTATAGTGAAACCAAAATTTCTAAGAATGTAGAGGAGAAAAAGACCGGCATGCGTTAAGGCTGACCTCTGTCAACCAAAGCCTATCCTTTGTGATCCTAGTGATTTTAGAATTACTTTAATAACTGGAAAATGGAATGTAATTTTTTCTTTTTTCTAAATAAGCCCATGACTTTTGTTTTTCTTTACAATCATTTTTGCATCGGATAGGGATATATTAATTTTCTATGATCAAACCTTCTATTCTCACAACTTTTATACAAATTTCTAGTAACGAATTTCATAATTCTGTTAGAAACAATCTCATTTTTGCATTTGTCAAAATACTTTAATAATCTCATTCCCACCAATCTCTTGCACTTGTCAAAATTATGTTTCTCTTAACTACATGACAATGTTTGTGGACAACGCTTCAATTGTTTTGTTTTCATGTATAGTCAACTTACATTGCCCCAGGGATACGTCAAAGAGTGAAGGACATTTCCCTCTATGAGACAACAAATGTTAAAGTGTTTTTGTGAGGAACACAATTTTCTTTTTTTTAAATAAAACAAGAAAATTTGTGTGGCTTGAATTATGTTTTTTAAGGAACACAGATTTTTTTATCTTTAACTTGAATTGTTTTTTTCCCCCCAAATTATATCTCATATGGAAATCCTTATCACTTAGGTTTGGCTATGTAATATAGAAATCTTCGAGCTTCCAATTACCTCGCTGCAAAAAAATTTCTTTTAAGAAGACGAAATTAGTGGCCCATTACTCCTTGAAGTGAGAACTATTTTCATTTCACATGATAACAAAAACGAAATTTTAGTATTTTCCCACTTTATAAATTCTGTTTCCATTTGGATATTTTAGAAAACAAAATGACCATCCAAACCCAATTATTTTGGAATATATAATTGATAGCCTTATTGTAAATAATAAAATAATGTTTTTCGTCCTCTTCATCATCGCTGGCTTTTCTCCTGCGCATCGCAAGAGAGCGTTAAGCATTTCACTGCATCAAACTCATGAATTGACAAATAACTCATCATCACCAAACAAAATAATCAAAAGAGTGAAGGATATTTCCTTATATGAGAGAAGCATAAAAAACATAACTAGAAAAGTGAACATATCCTTTCATGCTCTGTTCAGAATAGAGCTTAAAACAATTGGCATTAGATAGAATTTGTACGAGTGAGTTTATAGAGACACATCGCAACCATAGATTTTTGAAAATGAAGTTTTGAAAGGCTAATTTAGGTAATACTTCAGTGTCATCTAAACAATACAGATGGATAATAAATAACAACTCTGTGGATCAGTAATCCACCTTTTCGTTTCTAATTTTCTGTGCAGGTAAGAATCATTTTATTTTGCTCCATTAGAAAGCACTGTAAATGGCTTGCCTTGGCCGATAAGAACAGCACGGCGTTGTCTAGTTGTAGCTTTGAGCAAAAAATCTTATGACATGTAATAAGGTCCATTTTTCAATCAACCAGCTTTGATTTCATAAAATACAGAATATGCACTAGCTGATGGATAGTAAACTATATGCATTCAAACTTTCAAATTCTTCTAAATCCTACAAAGTGTTCAACATTTGCCACGTATATTTAAACAAAAGAAAAATAATAAAATCATTCAGACCTGATTCTAGTAAATAGAAGACCAGATTTTTCCCAAAAAAAACTCTTCACTCATAATTGATTGTGTGAGTCAAATTTATGAAAATTAAACCAAATGATAAACAAGACAATTCAACAACCATTTTTATGGATAACTTACACTAAGTATGCATTTACTATTTTTTGATGATAAAATAATAAAAACTGAAATATTAAGTGTCAAAAAATTTTGATAGTAAAGTGATGTGTTAGAAAATATTTGATAGTAAATTAATAATATCCCTTTGAAAATTATTGGTCAACAGAATATTTTTGGCGTGCCAACTGCCAAGTGATTTAAAGATAATTATCGGTTCATTTGAGACGGCAATATGATAATTATCTTTAATTACAATAGATTTAAAGAAACCAAACTCGATTAAGCTGTTAAGTAATTTATAATGCTTAATTGCTTTTAATTTAATTTCCACAAAGCCGAGTTTTTATTTGAGAACTTTCTGATCTTTACCAAGAATTAGCCTTTAAAGAAGAAATCAGTGGCCCATTAATTAATTATCCGTGCTTTATGGGTTATAACATTTTGTCAATCCTTAACCCGGCTTAGAATTCACAGTTGTGAAGTCAATGAAAGCGAAGACAATCGGACAGTCATAAAAATAAAGGGGTAACACTAAACCGATTATTATGATTATTATCATTTTTAATGTAAAATCATTCTTAACGTGTCTAATGGATGGTACTTTCTTGGCAATCTTTCTTGAAGAAAGGAACGCCCTTTAGTTAGCCCGTTCACAAGTGACAAGTCAATAAACGAAGAGACCCCGAGACAGAGTATGCCGTTTCTTGACAGTAATTAGACAAACAGTCGGTCTATGTTCGTGTAAACAGACAGTTAATACTCTAGGAAAATCAAAGACTGGTGGTGTTTGGGAGTCGGGAAAGTGGAAGAAAAAGAGAATGGAGAAAAAATCTTTATGAAGAGAAACAGAAACGTAAAATACAAATAACAGGCTGGAAGCTCAAATGAGTTATTTATAGAAGTAGTAATGCTATGGTACTTAGTTTGAAACATAAAATCAAACAACTCATCGATGTAAGTTCTTTGCGTGTCAATAAGAGTGCCACGAGTTGACCGCAAATTGCCGATGTCAATGAAAGAGGACGCAATGAGGCTGATTGTTGTTTAATATAAGCACTCATTTTTATACATAATACATTATAGTGTCAGAAAGTTATCAATCAAATTAGTTTGAACAATTTTCACAGTTTTAGCCAGGTAAGAAAGTCTTTCAAGCGTCCAAAGGAGAAGCAAGCTGTGAAAGATTTTGGATTCCATTATTGATATGAAAACTAAAACCGTTTTCTTGACTTCTTTACAAGAGAGAACGTGTTCTGTTATATGTACAAAATAATGATAATATAAGAAAGTGATTAGGAGGGATATTCATATTTCGGTATTTCCTTCGTAAAGAGTTTGTAACTGGCAGTCATTGTCTTGTTATTTTGGCTAGTAGTCGTCGAGCTAGCTGTGATATTTTCTTTGATCTTGCCATGTGCATAATGTGGACCAATCGTGACATGGTCAAGCCATTAATCAGCTAAGGCATTGGAAATTGCTAAATTACTTTCCAAAAGTGATGCATTGTGACGTGGTCTTGCTGAGAATCTTGAATCGTGACCTTGTCCTTATGCTCCAATCGGTTCTTGAGTTCCAATTTTTGCCAAGAAATTGATTGGGACATGATTCATGCATGTAGCTTTTAGGGGAAGGAGAAAATGTTGAAAAATTGCTAGAATAGTGCATGTGAAACGAAGAAACTTAGTTTTGAAAAATGGTTTAAATAGTGCATTGTGGCCACCATATTGCTAATTGCTATTGCATGGAAATTTTGGTCTTCTTTCTTTAGGCCTTTTTAGACAAGAAGTCAAGTTTCATGAATCACGTTTGGACTACTTTATTTGTTGATTGGCATGGATCGTCCAAGAAAGTCTATTTTGCGCGCATATTTTTTAATACTAATTTATTTGTTGGTCGCCATATTAACACTATTTAGATAGTGCCTATCAAGTTTCATGAATCACGTTTGGACTACTTTATTTGTTGCTTGGCATGTTTCTTTAGGCCCTGTTTAGACAAAAAGTCAAGTTAATTTCATGAATCACGTTTGTAAGAATTTGTTAAGAGTAAGTAGTGTTAGTGTTACATGATGTGGCATTCATTGAATTCTTTTGTGTCTTGTCCTTCTCAATTAGCATACAACTAATTTTAAAAGTTTTTAGCCACAAAACTTTTACCTTAAGTAATTTGACAAAGTGACATAGTATTTATCAATTTTGGGAGATAAATTTTAATTTTACGGAATTTCTAGCATGATTTAATTTTCCATTGTCAAGTTAGATCATGAGTAGATCAAGTCAATGAAATTAATGAAGAGTTGACTAAGTCAATGAAAAATTGTAGATGATTTTATTATGTATTTTTTCACGTGTTATATTTTTGTCACGTATACTTCTCTGCTAATTACCTAAAAATATTGTATACTAGTATGTTTAAATGCCCAAATTCAATTAATAATAAGAGAGTATATCCGAGTATACCTAAAATTTTTCTCAAACACAACCACCAAATGAAAAATTTAAATTAACAAATATAATTTTTTTAAATTAAACTTATATTTGTAAAACTTCAAATTCTATTAACCAATATAATATTTTTTAAATGAAAAAATTCGGCAAACATCTATCGACAAGAGGAGGGAATTAAATGATGATCTTGTCCCGTTGGGCTCAATATATGATGAACCCCATTTCATCATTTGCCCCTTTTAGCTTCCAACCTCACTTCATTAGAAAATTTTATTCAAACCATGAGCAGGCGGTGGCCCATGATCATATGGGCTTTAAGCTGCAATATTTTATAATTAATTGGATCCTTATCCGATCTGGATATTGAATTTTCTATAGCCTTATCAATTTAGGGTTGGCAATAAACTCTGAATTTGCAAAGATTCAGAAGATCCGGATTAAAAAAAAATTCAGATCTGTATGTTAAAAAATGTGAATTCAGATCTTAAAAATTAAGATCCGTGCGGATCCGAATGCACTTACATCAGGAAAATCGAATATCCGGATCTGCATTATTTTATAATTAAATTATTTATTTAATTAAATTTCAATTGAAAATATATAAATTAAATTATTTATTTAAATGTATAAGCACAATTAACTCTATAATCTTCATTAACTATGAATATATTAAAAAACAAATAATAATTATTATTATTATTAGAGAATATTGTAATAAATTGGTTTACCATAGATTATTTTTTATTTTTTATGTTTGATTTATATTGTGAAATTATTGTTTGTGAATTTATGGTGTTGTTGTATGTTATTTATGTTGAATTGATGTTAAATTATTGATTGTTGAATTATAATTGAATTTTGTTTAATATTATTATGTAAATTATTAAAATTAAAATTAAATTTATTATTATACGGATCTGAATATCTGGAATATTCACCCGCAATCCGTGTAGATATTACCCGCATCTGAATCCACATCCACATATTTTTTTCCCGCAATCTGTGCAGATATTTTTAATGCCCATGCAAGTTTCAAATGAAACTAACTAAATTTTCAGCAAAACGCATGTAAATTGTTAGTTCCTTTTCAACTTTTTAACTGCAGATAAATATTAAACTATTTCAAGTCACTTCATCCAATAGTAACCAAAAGAACTTGTATTACTGAATTTAGAGACACATTACAACTATGCATTATCAAAATGATGTTTTGAAAGCCTAATTTAAGAAATAGTACATTATCATTTTGAACATTATAAATGGATATATACTAAATTAAGTGTAAGATCAACGTACTTTTATTAAACGACACTGTGTGGATCAGTAATCCTTCTTTTCTTTCCAATTTTCTTTGCCAGTATGAATCATTTTACTTTGCTTCACTAGAAAGTACTATAAATGGCTTTCTTTGGCCGATAAGTATTTAGGTCATTTGACTAGTAATTAAGGTCCATTTGTCAATCTACCAACTACGATAATCATAAAATGCGGTATACGCATAAGTGGATGAACATAAAAAACCCATATGCATTAAAACTTTAAAATCCTTCTAAATCCTACAATGTATTCATAATTTTCAAGACATTTAAGTGAAAGAAAAATAATTACATCACACGGACTTCGTTATAGTAAATGGAAGACCACATTTTTTTTTAACAAACTCTTCACTCATAATTGAATTGTGGGTCGTTGAATTTATGAAAATTAAACAAAAATGATAAACAAGACAAGTAGCTGCCAGTCCATGCTTGCTGTCATGCTGGCAAAAGCAGGGGTTTCCCCCGGTTTTACCTACTATTGGATTTGAATCAATAACTCTTGCCGTATGAAACCGATACTCTAACCGACTCAAGTTGAGTAAAGTCAGAGAAAATAGACCCCTGTAAGAGAAATGTTTCCACTCAATCTCTCAAGAGTACTCAAAGGCGGGTCCAAGTAGGAAAAAATTCACTAAGAAGTAAGGCATACAACAATGGATCATTCAATTCATTCAACAAGATCCGTTCGGATCGGACCAAGATGAATGGGATTGGTGTCACGGTTATACAAATTAAATGATATGAAGTCATATCACATCCCCCTCTTCATCTTCTTCTTATAATTCTCTGTCATGTTCTTCATCATCATCATCATCATACTCAGCTGGACACGTCCTTGGCCATCAAATTCATCGTAAGAATGAACGTGGACCCTACGGTTCATTCGACGCTCAAATTCCTTATCATCCTCCTCCTCCTTATCATCGCTTGCTTCCATTCTGCGCATCACGAGAGAGTGTTTCACTTCATCTGGATCGCTCTCATACTCCTCCACCACGTCCTCCGCGTCCTCGTCATCGCTGGCTTCCCTTCTGCGCGTCGCAAGACACTGTTTCACTTCATCTAGACTGCTATCATACTCCTCCACCGCCTCCGCTTTTTACGGAGCTGCGGGCGCGGGTGCCGTTGTAGTATTACTAGCCATCAATTAATTATTAACTGCCCAATTGCTCTATAAATTTTAATTTAAATTGTATAAAAAATTTTGAAATTGCGCTTAACCCTTCAAACTCCTTGCTTCGGAAGCCATCACCTTCCTGGACATAACTTGATCAAGAAGCACCAGCGGGTTTGACACATGTTTCGAGGAGATCTGTCAAAGGGTTTTGATGATAATAACCTTATTTTATTTTTTACACAATAATTGATTTTCGTTAATTTTATGTAAAATGTTAACAACATAATGGCAAGACTTTATCTTCCTAGTAACCGACTCAACATCAAATACGAGATACATTAAAACAAAATGCATATAATCATTCGTCAAAGACCATGGATATAGATTGAAAAATCCCACAATTTTTGGCACTCTTGATCTTGCTAATTGACAATGCAATTGTTAAAATCAAAGGCAAATATTAACCGAAGGTCCAAAGGTTTATATTAACTTCACACACCTAATTAATGGGATTAAAGTTTACGGTCTAGAGAACATGTAAATATTGTTCTATTTTCTACCAGAGGTAAATAAAATACGATATATTAATTCTTCATTTGAATCTAATACAATTCTTATTCTTGAATGATTGAATCGACAAGAATATATTCACCTCAAAAATACACTTTCTTGAACTAGGCTTTTAGTTTAGTAAACAACAAAATGATAAGATGAATTTCAAATCATGATCTTATTTTACTATTTGAACCTTTTAAACTAAACACAACTCATCCCAAATTAACAACATAGCATTGTACGAGTTAGCATAGTCAACCCTATCATATTGATGAAGGATGATATAAATCAGTTTTAACAGAAATGTCTGATTCCATTGTGAACACGTTTTCTGTTGATGAAAATATCTTTTGTGAGAGTAATTCTTAAGCATTGATTTATTTTTGTTGAAATTGATGTCTATATTTACCCATCGTTTTATAGTTAGGATCAATACATTTTCAATTCAATATTAAGTTTTTTATTATTTCAGTTTTATAATTTTTTTTTAAGACATAGATAAAACCTAAATCAATATTTAACATCTACCTCTTTTGAATTCTAAATATTTCCTTAGAATTTTCATTCAAGCAGATGGTCAAATAAAATTATTTAAAAACCATTGAAACTTTTTTTTTAAGAGAAAAAGATAAAGTGGTGGATAAAAACTAAAATTAATTTTTGAACCTCTACCCGTGACAGGATTCAAACTCGAGTAATTATCTAAAGAAAGCTATTTGAACGCACTCAATCAAGCTTATAGAGAATTAGAAATAAAGTGGTGTTGTTATATTTTATTATTTGGATTGCTGATTATGCAGTGAACGGTTTATCTTGCATCGATCAAATGCAATTACAGCATGATTGATTATACACTCAGCGAATGGCTCCTGATTTATGTTAAAAGAATTTTTGCCCGTATAGAGAGAACAATAAGGATAAGGGGCGCTATAATTGATGGATGGATCACAAGCCATTCGGTAAGTGTATCATCAATGGCTCCTGATTTATGTTAAAATAAATTTTGCCCCAGCAAAGAGAACGGTATGGACAACAAGCGCTCCATCCGTCAAGCGGGTGGCAGAAGCATCCAACAAGTGCTTGGTAGGGCAACAGCCCAGTGAACCGGGCGGGGCAGTTGATGAAAGCGGAGACAATCAATTTCCCTAAATGACATCCACATTTTTTTTTAGTTTATCGGGTTCAGTTACCTTGGATCAGCTCTAAGGTAGAGCAACCCTTAAAGTCATTGGATGCATTCTGTCACAATTGTTTCGGATTCAAGTACAGGCATCCAACGATTTTGGTGGCTGCTCTTTATTTTATTTTATTTTATTTGATTAGATAAAAATTCTAAGACGGTGATGTCTTCTCTCAACCATAAGAGATTTTAATGCTTTTTTTTCGGAAACTCAAAACTTGACCCGCAACCATATTATTAAAGATTTAGAGTGAAGACCACTTGATCAAAATTATTATTTTTAATTCCAAGAAAAAGTTTTTACAAATGTCCAAAAATAAAAAAAAAAATTGGTTAAAAATCACTCACTTAAATCCGATAATGAGTGGGCAGAAAGGGTTTTGGTATATATATTGAAAATAAGGTCAGTTGTTTCCTTGATAGAAAGTATACTATGCGGAGATGAACTTGGCCCTTGGCTTGGGGAGATATTATTAACATCATTACATCACTTTGCACAACCGTCTAATAAAAAACTTGTACGAAATTTCCCAAATTAGGGTGGTCGTTTGTGGAAAACAGAATGGCAAAGGGATCATACAAGCATTAATTCACGTGTTGTTTTTCACAGCATAGACAGGATCGCCAGATTTAAAAGGCGAAGTTAAAAGAAATACAAAACAAACACTCAGACAGTAGACACATAGTTTGTAACGCAACGTGTCTGGCAACTCCGCCCACCTCCCCACCTCTCCATGCGTCTTCTTTCTTCTTTATATTTGCCACTTAAACAACCCTTTATCAGGAAGCGTTTTCCCTGTTTCTTTCACTCTCTTTCTCTTAGTAGTCTCTTCATGGCTCCTGCATGCGAAGATAACAATTCTGAAACTTTGCCCTCAAGCTTTTCTTCTGGTAGTGATGATGGTGTCTTGCATAAATCTAAGGTCACTGTTGTGGGTAGTGGCAATTGGGGTAGTGTTGCTTCTAAGCTCATTGCTTCTAACACCCTCAGGCTCAGTTCTTTTCACGGTACATATTCTTTTCTTTCACTTTCTCTTTAATTGGTTCCACTTCGAATTGATAGATTCCCCCCCTTTTTTTTCCTCCCCTATGACATGCATTTTGTTTGAGGAAAAGAAGAAAGTATGAGTATTGCAATATTTTAGTTCATGTGTGCCATTGGAGGCTTTTAGTTCTTGGGTATCTTGTATAATATAAAAATTGGAACTCTAGTTCCTTGTAGCTATAAAATGAAGCATTCACTGGAACTATTTGAGAATTTAGTTTTTTTTTTTTTTTTGTAATGAAATTCAGATGAAGTGAGGATGTGGGTATTTGAGGAGACATTGCCAAGTGGTGAGAAGCTCACAGATGTCATCAATCGAACCAATGTAACAGAGTTCATTGATCGTTTTATCTGGATTATTGCATGTCATTTAACTGTTTCTTAATTTGCTGTGTGCTAAATTTCTTTGACAGGAAAATGTTAAGTATCTTCCTGGGATTAAGCTTGGCAAGAATGTTGTTGCAGATCCAGACCTTGAAAATGCTGGTATTTAATTTCTTGCTTTGCTGATCTTGTCTTTCACTTTAAGTATATCTATCCACATTTGTTATATCTAAAGCGGGAAATATAATAATTTTGCTTAATTTTCTAATGGCAAAATTGCAACGGTACGCAGTTAAGGATGCCAACATGTTGGTGTTTGTGACTCCTCATCAGTTTATGGAGGGTATTTGCAAGAGGCTTGTTGGAAAGGTAAATGGAGATGTGGAAGCTATTTCACTTATTAAAGGAATGGAAGTTAAGAGGGAGGGTCCTTGCATGATCTCCACTCTAATCTCCGAGCAGCTTGGTGTTAGTTGCTGTGTTCTGATGGGAGCGAATATTGCAAACGAGGCAAGTGTCGATTTTAGTGTCAATTTTAATAGTTTTGACTTTTATGAAAACCATTGGTTCTCTAAAGAATATAGGCTGCTCGTGCAGATTGCTGTTGAGAAATTCAGTGAAGCAACAGTTGGGTACAGAGACAACAGAGAGATTGCAGAGAAATGGGTTCAGCTATTTAGTACTCCTTATTTTATGGTCACTGCTGTAAGTACAGCAAACATACTTGTTTGTTGATTATTATGTTTCCTGTGAACTATTACTAACTGCAACTGATCGGAATAGAACTCTAATTTAATGTAGTCATGACAGTTTGGGCACGAATAAAGAAGTCTTAGAGTTGCTGTATATAATGATATTGCTGTAACTTTTCAATTTATGATCTACTGTAGAACATAGCAGGTTAAGAATAAAGTGTATTGAGTGGACAATATAAAAATTTGGTTTTAACTCTTTCTGTCGTAAATTCAAATAGGTCCAAGACGTGGAAGGAGTTGAACTATGTGGGACCTTGAAAAATGTTGTAGCAATCGCTGCAGGTTAGTGGATTAATTTTCTTCTTTCTTGTTTTATCCTTTTTGGCGTTTATGAAGAATCAGATGACTGATGGTGGGATGTCAACGTGACAGGTTTCGTTGATGGCCTTGAAATGGGAAATAACACTAAGGTATGTGAAAATAATTCTTTTAAAGTTTATATCCCTCGGTTGTGTGTGTTTGTTTCTAACTTTGCTTTTATGTGAATTACTAGGCTGCAATAATGAGAATTGGTCTCAGAGAGATGAGAGCCTTTTCCAAGTTGTTGTTTTCATCTGTTAAGGACAGCACCTTCTTTGAGAGCTGTGGTGTAGCTGATCTCATCACAACATGCTGTAAGCAAGCACATTGCTGCCTTCTCCTTCTAGTGCAATTTTGCTTCGATAATGATTTCTTTTACTTTTGTGGCAGTGGGAGGAAGAAACAGAAAAGTTGCCGAGGCTTTTGCTAAGAACGAAGGGAAAAGGTTAAGCTTGGCCATTTGGTACCCTAGTTAAAATAGAAAATTTTAGAATTGATTGTGACCTTGCTGTTTGTCTTATGCAGGTCTTTCGATGATCTGGAAGCAGAGATGCTTCAGGGCCAGAAATTACAGGTATATACGAAATCTAATTATAACGAAGTACTGACTGAGGCAAAACTCAGAAATCGTTGGGGCTGAATATTATTGGAATTTGCAAAGAGGTTTTATGAGTTGGATATATCAGCTTGATGAATTAATGAAAATATCAAATGCTTCTATATTAGTACTCGTAAAATATGGTAATAAGCATAATGACAGAGTCTGCAATAAATCCCTTTCCGTTAAAGACTATTGTGTACGCATCTTGTATCTTTGGAGGAAGGAACTTTCAAGCTGTTTTTAATTTTGTGTATATATAGATGAAGTCATGGGAATACTAACAGGTAGCTATTCTATCTGTAAAAAGATTCATATCCATCCCAAGAATCATACAAACCATGGACTTAAAGCTGGTTTTAAAATAACTTATCGAGGGTGTTATGTTGTTGTTTCTGTTGTTGCCACTGATTCAGTCTCTCTCTCTTATTTGAAGGGTGTCTCAACTGCAAGAGAAGTTTATGAAGTGCTAAGCCACCGTGGATGGCTAGAGCTGTTTCCGCTTTTTGCAACAGTGCATGAGATCTGCGTTGGGCATCTCCCACCGTCAGCCATAGTTGAATACAGTGAGCGCAAACCCAGATTGTCTCTACTGGAAGGCTCTACTCAGTACTACTGACTCTTCCCACAGATAGAAGTAATATATTTCACATATTTGAGGTACAGTTTTGAAAGTAAACTTTTTCTAAGTTGTGCATCATGAACAGAAGCAAAGGCTAGACAAACTTCTGGCTGCTAATTAACTCATGCAAAATCAGTTGCCGTAACAGTGAGATCGAGATCGATCACAGGAACTGAAAATTCAGCGTGTCAGGAACCTTCAAGCTTCAGAGATGCCTTGAGCCTTCAAAAGCTTTTACTACTAGTATCTTCTGTTTTTGCATTGTTTTAGATATTCAAAGTGTTCTCTTTTGATGTTCAGAATGCCAAATGTGACACAGAATCTGATATTCAGAGTGCATAATACCTTCTTATCAAACGTTAGAAAACGTCTACGGAGTATGAAAAGATCACAGAATAATAACATAAAATTTTTTTACCCAGTGTCTCAAAAGGAATGTAGTAATCTGGGTTGCCTTTGTTAGATGAAATGAAATTCAATTTTGATTAGAGTTTTATGTAGATATGGCATCAGGTATAGAGATATGATTTTATTATTTCCATGAAGTATTGAAATATAGAATTATCTTTAGAATGGAATTAAACAAAAGCATTTTATTTTGAATTTTCATTAACGTATGAACTCAATGAATTCGACGGTCGGCATGGCTATAATAAATAAAAATTTCTTAAGATTTATTATCTCAATAAACTTATTAGAACTACATAAAACGCGCTCGTGGTGAAGTATCATCAGGACCACTCCAGTCCAGTGTGACCTTGTTCCTTTCAGCAACACCAAATACTTTAATACTTACGACGCAAGTCATTGGCGCCAACTGTTTGACAAAATGTCTGAACGCGACATTTGCCAAACCTTATCTTTTGTTTGTTGATTATATTTGATTGCACTGAATGGTCACCACCAACGGCGGCGCTGGACCCCTCGCCGTCGCCGAGAAGATGCTGAAGTCCTGCTGACTTAAAAAAAAAAATTGAAATTATTGTTTTAATAGTTAATTTATCATTAATTTCCTTAAAAGTCATTTCTAGGTGTGTGTGGATTTTTTTAAATACAAAATTATCTTTTCTCAGTTCCTATCTTATTCCTTTTTTCTTCCAAGAAATTAACATTCATCATTTATGTGTTAAAATAGTTTCTCTTATTTTTCTCCTAAATGTTAATTTTCTTATTAAATTAGACAATTACTGATAATCTATCAATAATTTCATTCAGACATGTGGTTTACTAGTTGATCTATTAATAATCCCATTAGTTGATCTATTACATCTGCAAACTCATATTAGACCTAAAATTAGAAAGTCTTCGAGATTTTATATGTTAACAAACTAATGGGTTCAATCTACGTCATAAGATAAATAATGAATCGAATAATAATTTCAATTCAGACACGTGGTTTACTAATTTATCTATTAATAAACCCATTAGTTTATCTATTACATCTGCAACCTCATTAGTTTTGAATTATTAATACTGATTAATACCCATTCTTGCTTGAGACATAGACTGATTTGGCCTCAATAAATATGATGGACCCAATATACCCAAATACCAGTTTCTTTGTACCTGGGGGTTCAGCTCGAGGACCATCTATGGGGTCGCTGTCTCAATCAAATCTGCTTGCTTCGCAAGAAACATGATTGGAGAGCTGGATAAAATTATTGTGCCAGGAAATCAAATCATCACTAGTCAAACATTTCACCATGCCATTGAAGCATGCAAATTAGGGACCATGATTCCCTCGTATTCTAAGCTTTTCTGAGTATATAGTTCTGGTGAGTGATTAGTGATTAGAAAAGCATAATTATAGTAGTTAAATTTCATCAATGCTTTAATAATTACAAACAATATAAGGTCTTTAAAAGTTCAAGAAAGTCAAGATCAAGAGAAAATCCTCCTAATCTGAAAATTAGATGTTCTTCTACGGAGGTCTTATCTACAAATAATTATAAAAATTTGGATCCCCTTGTATGTGTTTGCTTGAACTTTAAAAAGATTTTACGAAATCATTGAGATTTATTCATATGTTACATTGTTTTTTTTTGTCAATTACCAATTTAAATGTCATTACCGCTATGATAAAAGCTTATATCAGTAGAGAAACTAGCTTGCACTTATGAAAAAATGACATCATAATGACAAAATAGAGTCATAGTGCCAACAGCACCTAGAGAAGATATCCCATGATAACACCATACCCTTTTCTCATTTCATGCCTTAGTTTTTACAGCGATACCAACAAGACCACTACACGGCCAGAAAACAATAGTAATAAGTTATAAAAAAAAGCTGCAAAACACATTCACCCCCACACCAAATCCATGCAGATGTATGTTTGCTCTGAAGAATTACCCATTTCGTATTCTATCCAACCGATCAACACTTTTCCGGGCTCTTTCCAACTGGTGGTCGATGCTTTTCCGGGATTTCTCGTGGCAATCCACACTCCTCCGAGACCTCTCCATTTGGTCAAAAGACATTCTTATTTTTTCTAGCTTATCGGCATTATTGGAATGATTTTTCAGTTTTTCGGGCCTGTCAGTGCTCTTCCTTGGTTTTTCTCTCCTATCAGTGCTCTTCCTTGAACCCTCAAAAAAATCGGTACTCTTTCGTGCCTGCTCAAAATGGTCTGTACTTCTCCTAGAACTGTATCTCTGGGAAGGAGATTTTTCGACGGTTGATACGAATTTCTTGAGATGCCTGATATACTCGGGATAGTGCTCTAAATCACAGTGGTTCCCTCCTTTCAGCCAAAGCGGTTCGTACTTCTCTTTACACAGTTCCCACAGCTGTTTACCATGGGAGCAATCAACTACTTCATCTGAAGTTCCCTGTAGAATGAGAAAGAATTTTTAAATGGTAAGGTAATGAAACAGTATACTATATACAGTTTCCATAAGCACTTACTAAGGAATGTTGCTAAAAATCTCCTAGATAAAGCATTTACTGATAAATTAATCTAGAGATCATTTATAAATATACAATGTCCGAAGTTCAGATAGCTAGTGATGCAAATGGCTCATCCAAATGTTTATTGAGAGGACAAACTAGTCATTAACAGTACTAATACCACTCAAAGAAATTTTGTTTTCAGTCAAGCAGATGGATCAAAAAGAAAAAAAAAATGATACAGACATCAGTGTTCCATTACCTACCTCAATAAAAGTTGTTGACTACCTATTACGCACCAAATAGTTCAATAAGAAAATACAAATGGACAAGATGTGCTCAAATTCATATGCAAGTACCAACTGGCTTGACTTATATAATATTCAATGAAATCACCATACAGCATCATTTTTGTGAGTGCAAACAAAGAGCACAGGAATCAGATTACCTATTCATGAGTGTCACGTGCACAACCACTTTTCCCTGAAACCCAACTGCAATTGTTTTTTCTACTACTATTATTATTTCTTTTGTTTAATAACTCGTACTATGTTTGTCAATACTACTTTAGTCTTTGTAAAAAGTACAAAAGCAATAGCGAAAGTAAATATTACATTATTTTCCTAAAAATTAGAGAAGAGAATCTGAGAAGCATTAAAGTTTGGAATGGCTGAATAGGCATTTTTTAACTCGTTACATCTATATGAAGGTCAACTAGGCAAATTTTAATGAGAGTATTCAACTTTTGTTCACATCCGTTGGAAAGATGAAGCTTGTATAAGATGCAATTACATTTGTCTTTGTCAAGACTATTATTTTACATTCTGGGTTTCAGACTACCTCCAAAACTGACAAACTAAAAGTTACCAAACATGACAGGCATCTTCTTGTTTGGATTTGAGAGAGTTGAATGGCCCAAAAGTCTAATGCAAAATTTATCTGCGTCAGACTTGATTGAAAGAAATTGACTTCTAACCAGAACCTCAATATGGAAGAACATGAATGATGCAAAATTATGACAGGTATTGATGATATGAAAAATGAAAGTAACATTCCAAGAAAATCACAATGTAATGTCATTGACAGTCTACAGTTTACAGTTTACACCCACTAATTGAAAGCAACTCCTCACTTGGGTCCATATATTACTAAAAAGTCTTCAACCAAACTTGAGTCCCCATTAAGTTTCATTATGAATCAAGATATTCTACGAAACATATGGAGCTATAAAGATGACAACAAAATATGTCATTCATGCGTCGGCAATATCATGGGTCATAACTCCAAATAGGATTGAAAAAAATTTAGAATGGCATACTTACATGAATTATAAGAACAGGACAATTTACAAGTGGAATTTTGTCAATATTCTGCAGACAAAACAATAAATATTTCATTAAGTTACTAATAAGAAATGTAAGTACTTATCAACACAATAAAAACCAAAGAAGGGTCACGTTACCTTATAAATGTCAAACCAGTATGTGCGCTTTACAGGATACATGACCCTTAAGCCCGAGAGAATGGGACTATGCAGAACAACAGCCCTTAACTGAGGCAATCGAGTGGCGAGGTCCAAAGTGGGGCCACTCCCAACAGATTGGCCATAAAGGATGATATCTTCCTGCTTCGTACCATAACTTTCTTCAAGGCACTTGTACACAGCTTCGATATCTGCATATGTGTTGTGCTCACTTGGCTGCAGTTCAGGAAAGATGATCCTTTCAGCTTCTAACATTATCACCTCATAGTTATAGGATACATTTGCAATTATTTCAAAATTTTAACAAACCTTTCCAGTTGATTGCCCATACCCAGAATAGTCATATCTGCACGTAATCAAAGAAGCAATAAGAAAACAGCCATTATTATGTTTGATTGGTCACTAGATGGATAAATTTTCTGTTCCAATTTCTGAATATGCATTAACATTTTTAAGACATAATATGCTGATGGCGGTTTACATCAACAACTAAAAATTGTAATATTTGGAGACTAGTAAACCTTGTGAAAATCCTTGAAAGTCCAATTATGCAACACAGCTACGCCAATTTTGTGGACTCACTTTAACATGCTATACAGGCAAAGATACTGCTAATCAAAATCCTTTAATGAAGTCCAATCACGCGAATGCTCCAACAAACCTTGCACTTGCAACCTCCAATAAGGGAGAATTAGTGGACCACACTTAACAACATAACTAGTTTCCATCTTCAGAATGGGAAGAAACCATTTATGACTCTTTCTATGATCAACAGCTCGAATATTTATCAACTCCCCAAAGTATTCAA
Organism: Citrus australasica; assembly: GCA_029618585.1. Taxonomy (NCBI): domain Eukaryota; kingdom Viridiplantae; phylum Streptophyta; class Magnoliopsida; order Sapindales; family Rutaceae; genus Citrus; species Citrus australasica. Next base: position 6,279,553 of record JARCIV010000002.1, on the reverse strand, counting down.
AAAGCTTTCCATTTAGATCATGAACCCAAGAAAGACCATAACACAACCACAAACGAAGTAACTAAATTTCCATTTTCAGCTAATTCACATGAATCCAGGCTAACCATCACTAAATCTCGATTAGTTTTAAACCTAAAACAAAGAAACAGCCAAAGTCACCAAGAAATTCCCAACTAAGGACACTTAATTCACTAAAAGAAACAAAAACCCAGATGCCAAAACGAATTAATCAACACACACAAACGAAATAACACAATTCCTGAACCAATGATGATAAAACAACCCAAAAGTTTAACTCCAAAAAAAAGTTAACACTTGCACATATAAACAAATAGAAAATAGATAACCAGAAGCAGAGGAAAAACAGAGTACCCCATGAGATTAACCCTCAAGTGGATGCTTAATTGGATGAAAAGCTCATACATCTGACCCAGATCGGCAGCGTTTCCATGAGAATACAACAAAGTTGAGCTTGCCATGGGATGCCTTATATACATTGCCACAATCTCTGTGCCTCTTCTAGTGGGCAATTTGAGAATTTCAACGTTTTCACGGTGAGGATATGGACTAAGAAGCAAGAGACCAGTAAGCTCATCTGTGATCAGCTTATATGAAGGTGGGTTTGGTGGAAAAAAAGCAAATTTTGCCGCCATTGATGAAGTAACTCCTCCCATTCTTTATTATTCTTCCCCTGTCTTTGTTGCTCTGACTTTGCTCTATCTGCCTCTTAAAATTTTTGTGTGTATGTGTGTGTTTTTTAATTATAGAGAGGAAAATAGTACTTTAGTTTTTGGGTGCTGAACTATTTAGATCAACATTCTTGCTTTTTCTTTTTCTTTTTTATAATTCTTTTTTCCAGAACCTTAAACTTTTAGAGGATGAAGAGATTTTGTTCTTCCAGTGGCTATTAGGTACTTGGGGGGAGAGAGAGAGAGAGAGAGAGAGCGGAGGAAAAAAGGAAAAAAAGTGTCTGTTTACTTTAGTTTTTTCACTTGGGTTTTGGTTTTGGTTTTGGTTTTGGTCACAGCCAAAGGGAATGGACCAAACATTGCGACATTGTGTAGGGTCATGCAAAAATGGACAAGAAAATTGATATAAATGGTTACCGATCACTGTGGCTTAACAAACATGAACCCCACTTCAACTCCATGTCAGGTGAGGTTGATTATTTGATTTGTGGAATCGTGACCTTTTGAGTAACTAATTTGATTACCATTTTTCTTCACTACACGACCTATTTGTTTGATATAATAGATTATTACACATAGTAAACATTGCTGTCGCATGACTCACTCCGTTAACTCATGTACAATCGAATTTGACTTATATGTAAAACATATATAATTAATAATAAAAAAGCCACTATCCAAGTATTTGACAGACTTCATGTAAAAACATTCCATCAATCTTTCCTATGATGTACATGGAATATTCTCTTCAGCTGTAACTTGGTGCTGTCAATTTTTCCCCCCCTCTCTCAAACAGTCAAACAAGCCAAACCAAGAATTAGATTTGTGTGTGAAGATTTTTTTTGAACTTTTTAAATACCCAGATGGGTAATTCATATGATTTTATCTGAACTCTGATAATTCGGAATTCTATTGGAAGCAGTTGGGCAAGATCAGACTGTTAGTATAGTGCTTAGGAATCTTCTGCAATATCTATGCACCAAACTTTGGTTTCATGTGGAATTTTGATTTAGTGGCTGCTTTATGTCACTTTAAACCCAAAAGAGTCTGCACAGCTGTAAGTTTGGATTAAGTCCAAGTTCATGTCTTCGCATTCTTACAATTTGGTGATACAATCATTTTCACTCTACGAGGGTGTTTCTAAACAACTTGTTTGGGCATTTGTTTGGCAAGATTGAATTTTGTTATATTTGATAGATTAAAGAAAATGACATTAAATCAAGATAAACGAGGGATAAGAATTATGTACATCTTAAATGATGTGATAATGATATAAGAATATTTTATTACTTATCGGTTTCATATAGTTTTCATTATTCAATGACATTTTGAAAATCAACCTAAAAATATCTACAAAAAGTAGATAAATCTATTCTCTTTTCAATATGTTTGAGAATTTCCTGGAATATATATTTTTTTTCAGAAAATTTTTCTTTCAAATATTTTAAAGTGAAAGCAAGGACTTCCATATTTTTCAAATTATACGAACTACAAATTCGAATTCAATTGTTTAAAATAGTAACCGGTGAAATTGTGCTAAAAAGTGAGTGTCTAACAACCGAGTAAGTTAAAATGTTCAAGGCGGGCAAAACATTATACTTCCCATGCTTTTTACAATATATTTGATCCTTGCTTAGTGGCTAAAAAGGTCTCTAGCTTTTCCTCTTTTTTTTTTTTTTTTTTCGGCCACGATTTTAACCCATTAATGAACTAATCTTGTTTGGATGTAAGCTTAAGTTAATGGAAAATTTGGAGGGAAACAAGAACAATCACATGGCCTCTAGGCCTTTTCAATTGAAGGGAATTATTGCTAGCAATAGAAAATTAACACATTAAACTCTTTCATAGCTCCCTAATTTCATTTCCATCCATTACTCTACTCCAATCCCTATGTATCTCGTGACCATCACTCGTTTATGCTCAGCACGTGGATCCTTCAAGTCAAAGAAAGGCAGTGTCAGCTAACCTTCAAAAGAATAATAATAATCATGATTTAAGGAGCTAGAAAAGCACTTTCACCCCATGTTAAAAGCACATTTTCGACTACTATTTAGAGCTATTAAGAAACCGTGTACAGTTGGAATCACTAAAACTCCACCCCTGTTGTGTAGGACAACACAAATGCATATGAGTTCTGATGATGTGATTTCAGTGTCATCATATCAAAGCAACAAAGTTTGCTGTCATTCTAAACTAAGATCCCCAGATATTCAGAAAACAAAGGCTCAGCAGAAATCTCCAAATGGTTTTTTGATCAAAGCTTTCAATCTGAAACATAAAACCTGCACTCCAATGTCGATGGAACAATTTTGAGTTACATGCAGGTCCTGAATCAAGTAAAAACTAATCACTTTGATCCCTTGGTCTAGAAATGCTGCAGGTGGGACCATACTAATGGGAGGCCTGTCCTGGCCCGCCAGTACAGGCGCAGCAGCTTATCAACCACACCCTTATGGACCCAATTGTCAAGCATAAGCTGGAATCAAAGTCGCAAAAAAAGACTCAGTGGCTTAATAACAACAACTAATATAATAAAAATGATAATGAGATATGAAGCCAGTAACAGAATATAAGGGAAGTTTGTATCATCATGGGGTCCGTGACTTTAAGCAAATGAAAAAGAAAGAAGAGGTGGGTCACATTTAATATTCACTCTTTCTTCTTTGTATTCTAATGGGATGATGATACATGTCCCTTGTCCGCAGCAGGGATGTTAAATGAATCCCAGAATTCATGTTGATGCTAGTTTGAGAAAACAAGCTACACTCATACGGTCACAAGCACGCGAAACCTATGAAACATTCATCAGTCATTGCAGATATCAGTTTCACATGACCGAACTATAATTCAGCTCTAGGGGTCTAACTCTTGATGATCGTACTCCCTTAGAAAAAGGTACAATGTGCATGCACTTAAACATTATGCCTATATTCCTATATATTAATAACAATTGGTAGCTCAAGATGCTATGCCCTAGACAAAGCAAAAGAGTACAGATTTGTGAAATCCTCTGCCATTACCCAACTGAAGTAGGAGCTACCAATAATTTGAAGGTGGCAGTGGCTAGTATGGTGCCGGTCAGGAGTAAGCATCAAACAATATTGACCTGATCAATAATACGAGAGGCTGTCCCCTTTTATCAGGAACAGTGATCCTCACAAAAGAAAACAAACAAAATAAAATAAGACATTCACCCACGTAGAAACAGAAAACGTGGGTGAGATTAAACAAAGCATTTGGATCTTTCAACCATGCTTAACTGGCATAATACTTATACAAGTTGAAAAGCATGTCTTACAACCTACAGGTCTACTGTCGTGGCAAAAATTTAGGTAACACTTCTCCACTTCATTGTTAGGATTCTCGACAGATGTCCAATTAAACTCCCTTCCATCTATAATGATATTGACAATACCAACAATATATTATCAGTATCTCTAAATCACATATTCATATTAAAGGTCCATTCTCCTTTTTATTTTTTTGGGATAAGGATTCTCTTTCTAAACTTATACTCTATATCCTATCATAGTTCCTAAATCATTCCACAAAAGCCAACCACAAATATTTTTAATTCGAAACCAAAAACTATTCCATATCTGTAAAATAAAGCTAGAATTTCCAGACCACTATAGGATAACACCACTACTGGTCAGTCTTTGGCCACAGCGTAGTGGAAGAAGAAACCATCCTGAGCAGCAGAGTTTTTTGTTCATCTGCAAGAACTGTGCAGTTTTGTTTGGATTAAAAAGGCGGGGAAAAGGAGCAATCTTAAATAACATCTGCATGATAATGACTGAAGTTTGACCTTCAGATACTGGCAAAACAAAGTAGAGTCGTTCTCTCAAACAATGGGCTTACAGTGCAGTTTCTAAAGCAAAGATTTATATCTTGCATGCTTTACGATCTTGTATGTAATATATGAGTGCAAGATAACCAAATTATATACCTGGGCTGTTCTGACTAAATCTAAAGTAAAAACAAATTAATAAATTCTAATGTTTCCATGACAAAACTGTAAGAGAAAGGAGATTTTATTTTCTAAAGAAGCATCTATAAGTCAACTTTGCAAATCATTCCACAAACCCTAGATCTACGCCATCCACTAGTGCTTTTAATTCAAAACCAACCACAAATCAATATTTGTGAACTCAAACTAGAATTTTCAGGACACTAGAGCATAACACAACTACTTGTCACTCTTAGACCAGTGTAGTAAAAGTAACCACCCTAAGCAACAGAGTTTTTTGTTCATCTGCAAGTACAGCACAGTTTTTTTTTTTGGGATTAAAAAAAGGCAATTTTGATTAACACGAAAGCCAGGTACAGTTGTTGACTTATCAGATTGACCAAAAAATATTAGCAAAATAAGGGAAAATTTCCCCATAAATTTACAAAGCAGAGTCATACTCTCAAACAATGGACTTCGAATTCAAAAAATCCAAAGAAAATATCATCACTAGAACCCTCAAAAAACTGTCATCCCTTTGTAACCAAACTTTACTTTGCTTGTTTCATATGTCACTGTTACGGTTTGCCCACTGATAACCGATTCATTTTCTACACTAAACTACCCCTGTCATCCTTGGTTTACAACCTGGTATGTAATATTTGAATACAAATTTTTATTTACCTCAGATAAAAATAATAAATCTGTGGGCATATATGCAAGTGAAGTCAAGTTTGCAACTCAGACTTTTATTAAAAGAAAGAAGGAGATCGCATACTTGAAGAGAAAATTTAGGTCAGGTAGACAGTTCCATATATATCAGCCCAGAGTGAAAATGCAAATATTCTCATTTACCGATGGTATGTAATATTTGAATACAAATTTCTATTTACCTCAGATAAAAATAATAAATCTCTGGGCATATATATGCAAGTGAAGTCAAGTTTGGAACTCAGACTTTTATTAAAAGAAAGAAGGAGATCGCATACTTGAAGAGAAAATTTAGGTCAGGTAGACAGTTCCATATTTATGAGCCCAGAGTGAAAATGCAAATATTCTCATTTACTGATGTTTTAGTGAAATGTATTACTAGTAAAGCATTTAATTTGGGTAGTAGCAACAACCAAACTGTAAAGAAAAGGCCTTCAATCTTCATCACAATTCACCAGCAACAAGTAACAACTTCGTTGACATGTCTCAATGCAACCTGACTTCTGACAAAGTCTACTTATGTCAGACAGGGAATAAGTACGCCAAACCGTTTATCCTTAAAATAAACCACAGTGATTTAAATGCCAAAATCAAAGATAAACCACAGTGATTTAAATGATAAAATCAAAGTAAAAATAATCCTTTGACAAACAGCGATAATAGCTAACATGTGAGGACGGTGTGCATGCAGAACTACTTAAGAGAAAACAAGATAACAGATGACAGGAAGAAAGACCAGAAAATGAATTAAGGGAATGCATTAGTTTCCAAAAAAAAAAAAATATTCAGGCAAATGGTCATAAAACTATGTCCCTAAAAAATCGAAACTGCATTGCCAGGAGATGCTTCAATTTAACCAGATATAATTCTAATTCTCACAGACCAAAAAACAAAAAAAAAGATTAATTTACAGGAGAAGGATGTCATTGGGTATCAATGAGCATACAGCCAGAGTATACTTGCTCGAAACACCAGATTACTAAGCCATACACATCAATAGATGCAAACAAGTAATCTCTAAAGAAACAGGCAACATGTTAATTCCCTCAGACATCAGCATAGACTTACAAATGGTTACACAATTAGTTTCAAATCACATAATAACCCCATGAATTCACTAAGATAACCATGATAACATCTAACCTATATAGGACCTAATTACAGGTAAAATTTCAAACATACACAAGACTTCTAATCATCAACGTAATCCAACCATGCAGAAACTATCATTCCAAAACCAAAATATTATTACATAAATTATACGGAAAAATTAGTTATTACTATAACAAATACAAGTAAAAAACAATGTCTCCACTACAAAAGGAGAAATTTTTTTCATTCTAAACGTCAAATTCAAAAACTAAAAAACACTTCAAAAATCAAACCTAAGTCTGTCTCCTAAGACGCTTCCTCAACTTCTTGTACTTATGCTTGTTCATCTTCTTCTTCCTCTTCTTCTTCACACTGTCAGCCCAGACCACCGTTTCCAACACATCATCGGAAACAACGTCGTCCGGCTCAGAAAGGATCGACCCAGTTGATAAAATCGGGTCTAGAAAAAACCCAAATGGGAAGCTGGGGTAAAAGAATGAGGAGGTGAAATTGGTCAAGTTCTCTTTCATTTCCGGAAAAGAATCCAAGGGATGGTGATGATGATCTGGTACGGTGTCGATGTGGGCTTGGTGGTTAAGAAGGAGAGGGGGCGCAGAGAGATTTGATGATTGTTGAGTGTGTAATGAGAAAATGAGCCTCGTAGGTAGCGGCTTTTTGAGAAGTTTTTGAAGACAGGAAGCCATTGAAATAGGAAAAGAACTGTGTTTTTTTGCTCCTGCAATTGGAAGGCGCCTTAGGAATTGGCTTCCTTTGCAGGGTTTTGATTTCTGACTGAAATAGTCAAGGGCTCAAGTATGAGCCATTGCGGCCAACTAAGCCACTTGATTGGGGCCGAATCGCTGAAAGTCCTAAACCAATGAGTCTAACTGGTCTGGGGCCCGATCGAGAAAAATGAAAAATGTATACGCCAATTTGTGAAAAAAAAAAATTTAAAAACTGCCCCCATGCAGGATCGAACTACAGACCTTCAGTTTACAAGACTGACGCTCTACCGCTGAGCTATAGGGGCTGTTGGTAACATTCTGATTTAGCATTTAATAAAGTATTAAATGTTGTGTATACTAATGAATAAATAACCTATTTAAAATTTTTTTCTTTTAAATTAGTCCAACATCATTTTTCTTTACACGTGGCGTATTGTAACATATGCATTATGTTTTTTTTTTAAAAAAAACAAAATTAAGTAGTGAGGTAAACTCAAATAATTTTTATTTTTTCCTTATTTCCTCAAGGCTCGAACACAAGTGGTCAGCTACTACAAAGTTCTTGTTGTTACCAACCCGACCACGCGCTTAGAGGCAACATATGCATTATGGTTTCCTCAAGATAGGCTTTTACCTTTGTGAAAGTCAATTTTTACCTAGTTTAGAAGGCTTTCAATATATGATAACTTGTTTTAATGATGATAAGGAAATGATAGGGCTAGTTAGTTTGAGATTAAGCTAGTTTTGAATATAGGGAGAGGATGGACTTCGTGCCGCGGAATGGATCAAAGAACTGAGCACATTTATAATACCACTCCCGCGGAAGCAAGTTGAGATTTTTCTTTTTCATGCACCTAAGAGTTTTCTGAAACGCATATACGTACAATTTCTTCACATTAGCACAAGATTGATACACGACATTTTCTTCCAAAAAAATAAGTACAAAAGGATGAGGACCTAATCTGAAAATCAACGCACTGGTGATTCTTAATGATCTCTCACTCAGTTACTGCAAAGTAGCAATATTCTCACCATGAATGTGTGTGTGAGTGAGGAGGAGGCATTGACTGTTTTAATCATCACAGCGCCTAAACATGACGAACATCTCCATGACTCAATAACACAAACAGCGCAAACAATTGTTCTAGCTTCCTTACGGGTGCGTGGCAGCACAAGCTTGTCGCATCGATGTGGTGTGCGAAGCTGCAGAAGGGGATCCCTCATTTCTTTGGCTCCACTTGGTCTTTCCGCGCAGTATTATACTCTTGCATGCAAGTTAAAAATACAGCTCCCCTGACACTTGCCATCTCAGCTGAGCCTCTGGCAAACACAGCCCGTCCACCTTCACTGGAGTCGTACGTTAGCATTTTCATAATTTCCTGCATTACATGGTGGCCAGCCTCAACTGTTCTTCCTAGCTGAACTTTTGAGTACCATATGCTCTGCAGAGTGGCCTAAAAGAACCATATTGATGTTGAGTGTTGCCAGACGTGGCTCAGATTTTCGACAGCCATGGTATCGTTGTTCCTGCGGATGCGTTCCTTTGGGTTGCTCTTTCCCACATAAACCATGCATGCCTAGAGGAATCCCAGCAGCTTTAGCAGCAATATTTGTAGCTGTTATAGAAATTTTCGAATCCATTCTATGTCCTCTCTTTTCTTGTCCTGCATTGATTTTTCTCTCGAACTGTCTTGGACCGTCAGTCTATGGATCTGGGCTTGCTTATACTAGATGATCCATTGAGTGGGAGTTCGGGAGTCAGGCCCGTAGGCTTCCTTATCCGGGTCTATCCGTGAATCAAATGATGGTGTGGGATCATAAAACTATACGGCAGGGTAAACGAATGAACAAAGTAGTAAAATGAAATGACTAATGGGGCATACCATTGCTGACTCTGGGGATGGCAAAATAATCCGGACCCGGCTCGGATTCGGACGAATCTGAATAATTTGAACCCGGCCCGGTATGTAAAAAAATTAGAGTCCGGAATAAATTTTAATAACCTGGATATATTCGGGTTCGGGTTCGAGTTTAGGTTAACTCGGACATTCAGAATCTGGACCCGGATATCTAATTTTAATATTATTTTTTAATTAATACCCAGCCCGGAATGTAAAAAAACCCGTGTCCGGAATAAATTTTAATAACTCGGATATATCCGGGTCTGGGTTTAGGTTAACCCGGACATCCGGAACCCGGACCCGGATATCTAATTTTAATATTATTTTTAATTAATTTTATTGATTAATCTAGATGTGTTATTGCTTGGAAATGTATTAATTTTTTATTTTTAAAATTTTAGAAATTGATATTGATTTATTAATATGGGTTCAAAACCTAGAATCCAGAAACCTAGATTTTTCCGGGTTGAACCCGGACCCGGACCCGGGTGAAAAAATCCGGGTTAAAATCCGAATCCGGAAAAAGAAAATGGTATCCGGGTCCGAATCCGGAAAAGCTAAACCCGAACCCGGACCCGGATTTTGCCATCCCTAACTGACTCTGTCAAATTCAAAATAGAACTAGATTCAAGAATCTTAAGAGTGTAACAATTCGAATTGACGAAAAGGATAATCATATTAACGATTCAATATTACTGAATCATCTTTTTATTCATCATCATTTCCTATCTGTAATAAAAAAAATACCAAGAAAATTAATGAAAAGATTCTCATTGACAAAGCAAATTTTATCAAAACACTTTAATGTCTTCACCAAATTCCTTCTACAATGACACATTCATGAACCAAGACATATCCCTAGAGAAAAAGGATCAAACTTTTTGAAACATCTTACCCATTAACACAAATCTCATTCAAATATCATCCTCACACTAATTAAATTCATATAAATTAGAAACCCACCATAAAAAACACTTCAAGAAAGTTGATAGACAAAGCAAGAAAGTACATACCTTGACAAATGGTCAATCCAATACGGCAAGTCAGCTAGTTGATCAGTTTTTCTTTTTTTTCTTTTTTGGTAGAGAATCATACATAAAAAGGTAGAAATCTATAGAGAAAAAGATGAAGGAATATATTGGTAAGTTTGTTTACTTGGTTTCTGGAGCTGAGCTTACTACATTTCCGCTCTTGAATAGAAGTTCTTAAGAATTTGAAAATAAAATGGTGGCGACATTGAACTTTATCCGAAATTTAAACTCAAATCAAATTAAAACCTTTCTCATTAAGTGTATAATATATACACGTGCAGAAACTAGGATTTAAACTCAAGTAAGTAGCTAAATTAAACTACTTAAAAACTATTCGACCAAATTCTTAAGAATTGAGTACAGAGAATTGTGTTAATTTTATAAGAAATATTATAAATTAAAACATATGATCGACCAAGAGGAGAAAACCAAAGAAATTCAATTCACTTACAAGTTCATAAATTCTTTTCTCTCTTTTCATTTTTATTCTTTTTCCTTTCTTTCTATATTTATTCTAGCCTTTTTAACAATTCCTCTCAGACAAGGATCTTTCTTCTGTTTTTTTTTTTTTCTCTCCTAGTCTCTTATTCTCTTCTAGTTTAATGATTAGTCAAGATTGAGTTTCAAATTTTTATATCAACAATTAAGCTTTTCTTCACTTATTTACAATTAACCCAATTTTTTACCTTTTACTAAATTTAGAAAACTACTAGAAAAAAATTAAGAGAGGATCCTATGCTATTTCTCTCGCTTGTCCAACTGCATGACATTTTTTTTCCTTGTTAATTGATAATTACTATTGACCTCTGATTAACTCAACTGCAACATAATTAATCCTGTTTAATTTTAATGCATACTGATGGTAATTAGAAAAAAATGTAATTTGGTTTAATTTTCATCCCCATATGCCAATGAAGCACATACAGCTTACCGCCAGATCAGCGGCTCAGCCAAGTTAGCAGAATCCCAGAGGGTTAGATTACTGCTGATGTCGATTGCCTAGTCAGCAAGACAGTTACAGATTCTTGTTCCACATGAGGACTTTTCTAAATAATTTTATTCATTCGATGACAGATTGAAATTCATTCATTTTCTCTAAGGTTCCTGCACTTTTTTAGTTCCCAGACAACATCTTAATTCAATCACTTAGGCTTTTGGTACGACTAATTACTTCATTGACACGATGATTGCCCATTACAAGTGTTGTCTCTTTGCTTCCTTATTTTCATTATTATTATCTTTTCCTGTTAGCATGTATCAGGACAAACACAGCAGATATAAAGCTTGAAAGAAAAATTTTATTCAAATCAACACAAGATTGACACACAACAGATTCTTACATTAGAAAGTACAGTAATAGAGGAAACATGAAAATCATCACTAAGGCCTCTTAATACTCTCACACTCAAATCTTATTATTGCAAACTTACAACCCAAAGGAGGCAATCTTACCATAGTATTAGTAATACTGCATCACACACAGGCACACATATAAATGTATATTTAGGCGGCATAATTATATGTGTGTATCGGCATTTGATGTTTACTCGTCACAGCAACGATACATGAGGAACTTCTCCATGACCCGTCCACATTCAGAGCAAATAATCCTTTCAGGTATCTTGCCAGCAGTGCCCGGAAGCACAAGCCTGTTGCAGTGATGTGGTGTGTGAAGCTGCGCAAGGTGATCCCTCATTGCTGGCATAAACCCCTTTGGCTCCACTTGGTCTTTCCACACGGTATTATACTCTTGCATGCAAGTTAAAAATATAGCTCCCTTGGCACTTGCCATCTCAGCTGAACCTCTGGCAAACACAGCCCATCCTCCTTCACTGGAGTCGTACGTCAGCATTCTCATAATTTCCTGCATTACATGGTCAGTCTCAGCGGTTCTTCCCAGCTGAACTTTTGAGTACCACATGCTCTCCAGCCTGACCCAAAAGTACCAAATTGAAGTTAAGTCTTGCCAGATGTGGCTCAGATTTTCCAAAGCAATGGTATCATTGTTCCTGCGGACGCGGTCCTTTGGGTTGCTCTTGCCCACATAAACCATGCCTAGAGGAATCCCAGCAGCTTTAGCAACAGCGTTTGTAGCTGTAGTAAATTTTCGGATCCAGTCCATGTCCTCTCCTCCATACAAGCAAATGTATCTTCCTTCAGCCATCTGGTCAATTAAAAAATAATAATAATAATTAGGATGCACAGAGCTCTAGTTAAAGCAATTTGAGTGAAGAGGGAAGTAGTAGTAGTAGTACCCAGTTGAGAATCACTGGATCAAGACCATCAACCAACAATTCAAGTCTCCAAGTTTCCTCCCTCCATAAAGCTTCTTCCCTTGCAGTTGAAAAAGGGTGGGCCAAACTTCCCCAAATCCACATCATATGGAGGGCATTGGGACAAACAACCTTTCCATGCGGGTCTAGAACCACGAGGATAGGCTTCTTCCCAAATTGCCACTCCTCCTTGATGAATTGGATAACTGCTCTATCAATCAACGAAGGATGATACACTGTGTACCATGGCATGGCAGACTGCAGACTCTGAAATTGCTTTTGCTTGTTATCTGTCCACGGCATGTTTGGGTCTACAATTGGGAGCCACACAACTTCATACTGACTTTCGTGCCTCGTTTGATGTTGCCTGGCCTCGCTGTACAGCTGCTCGAGAATGATAACCTCTTCTTGTGAGATGTCAAGGTCTGATATCAGAAGCAACACCATTTTACGCCTTAGGACTTCAAGGTTCACCTATTTTTTTCACGTAAAGAAACCAGAGCATTAACTTTAAGATGGAATTATTGTTAATTTCTTTATGAAACAGTCAGAATGATGAAGATCAAACCCTTGTCTTGGTGGCCCCATCAACAAGGGGCAGCAGGTCATCCTTTGGGTAAATTAATGCTCTGAGAATCCTCATGTTATCAATGTGTGACATTTCAAACAGAGTTTTGAGGTTGTGCAATGCTTCAAGATATATCTTTTCATCTGCAACAAAAGTTGATTTCATAAATACCCAAGTTTTTGTTTCCCCCCCCCCCCCCCCCCTATATTGCTGTATAATCTGCAAGTTACACTCACCTATGTACTTATGGCAGTTATGTAACAGACTTAATAGGTGGCTATGCATGTTGCTGAGCTTGTGAGCCAAGCTGGATAGCTCCCAAGCTTCTGTTGTTGATACCATGTGTCTGTCAGTCCAGAAAAAAGCCTTAGATTGATATTTATAGTTAAAGCATTCAATTTCTTAAAATTTGTGCAAAGAAATTTGTGGTATGCTCAGGAAAGATTGCTAGATAATTACTCGCGCCCGAACAGTGTAAGGCCGGTAAGTTGGGATGCGCAAGCCAAAATGCTTCTGATTGTCCAGTACACAGCAACTGGAATATGAGCACTGGCCGAGTAAAGCGCCTCATTTTCGGCTGTAATGTATTGCGATGGTAGCTCACTGAACTGGACAATGCACTTGCTGACATCCACCATTGCTCTGACGAGGTTCTTAATAGCATCAAACTGTGGCTTTAACACATGCGTGTGCTCTAAGATTTCAGGCAATTGCTTAAGGATTGCCACAGCTTTGGCAAGTTGGTTGGTGGTGTAACTCTGAGCAACAAGCCAGAACTCCCCATAGGTCACTGCAAAAGCCGATAATGCCAGCGCCAATTTGGCATCCCATGAATAACTGCTCACCATGTTCAATATTGATATCGCTGTCACGTGTGCATCTCCACCACCAGAGCATTTGCATGTAATCTGTCAATTGCATTAGTACGGCTTGTTAATTGATCACATACATTTATGAAAATATATAAAAATATAAGACAAAAAAATTCAGAATTTATAGCAACTAATGCATGATATAATCTAACCTCGCAGGAAATTCGATCAATCACATATGCCAGGACTTCAAGCATGCCCAGGGAGTCAGTTTGGTATGTCTTGTCCTCCAAAGCTTCTACAGATGCACGTGTTTCCTGCGAATTAAAGATCCAAAGTGCACTTTTTATTAATTACTCATCAGCAGGGCATTGTTTTAAATTGCTACAATATAATTGAGTAAAAGAGAAGAGCCAAAGCAGATATAGCAGTTAATTGTATGAGACGACAACTAAAATTACCAGGTCGGAAATGGCACCGATGCTTGGGTCAGCAAGCTTGAAGATGCCCTCAACAATATGAATCAGTGGTTTGACTTCGATCACGCGTCCATCGGGAAGATGGGTGCTCTGAACTTGCTTCAACAGTGTATTATCATCAGATGTTGTGAACCTGAATCTGTCGCCTTTCATCATTTGAGTCATCAGACCATGCTGTCTGCTAGCTGCAGGCAGCAGCTGTAAACTGGGATTTGGTGTTGGCTTCGTGACTCCCAGCTGTGGCTGCATATGGCCCGGCGTTTGATGCTGCACTAAGTCCGTTGGGGGCTGCTGATGGCCGGCGGCGGTGTGTGGCTGTGCAGTGATTGGCTCTTGCAGCGGCTGACTCTGCATGTGTTGCGGGTGCTGCACGCTGGCGCCGGCAGCAGGGCCCTGCTGCATCCCCAACAGAGGCGGCTGCTGCTGCTGCTGCACATTGAATGCAGATGGTCTCTGAGTACCCATCCTCAGCGGCATGTTGGCAGTTGGTTGAGTACTCGTCAGTGGCACATTGGGTTGGTTGCTCATGACTGGCATGTTGGCCCCCGGAATTTGGCCAGCCCTCAATGGGACATTGCCTGTTGGTTGATTGCTGGCCATGTTGAGCTAGCTCTCTCTCTGCAAATGAAAATGAAAGTAAGAATTGTTTGCTATATTATAAGAGGAACTCAATTGCTTTTGTTTTGTATTTCGCTTGAAACAAAACCATGGGCTATATATAACTACAAGAAGTGGAATAAAGGCCATTTGAATCAACTTCCTTGCTTTGAGAAGGGTTTTATCCATGGAACCTATAATTGTTACAATACAAATTTAATCACTTTAGCTTCTTTTATGAAGGCCCCACAAAATATCAGCTCCAAAGGTTACATGATGATATATTGATATATATTCTATTTGTCTAAATAAATTCTTTAATCATGGTCGCAAAACACGTGATTTGCGTATTGTTTGTGAAGAAAAGTGGAGGGAAAAAAAAATATTAATGTGTCGTTCTTCCTTAGCAAGTGACATGGCTTTTGATGGTGATGATGAGAATAAAACAAAGTGAAAAGGAAGATATATATATGAGCTGTGACTTTGTTCTTTGCTTCTTTTCGTAACCACAGAAAAGTTCTTCCTCTATATATATATATATGCACACACCCCATTATACCTTGCTGACTTAATTAATTTAGTGCAGACTAGAAGCCTCTGAAAAGTGGAATCCATGCAAGGTACAATAAAAGAATCTGGTAATTTATGACAGTCTAAGGATCACATAGGGTTGCATTCAAATTTTAAACGTACGTCCCGCGAAGGACCATAATTATTTGCATAAATAAAAGGAAAAATTAATTAGCCATATATAGAAAGAGGTAAGCATTCCAAATTTTCGTTTACTTCCAGGGACATTTATGATTAAAATCAGAGAGAGCAGGCATAGCATATTCTCGCTCTTAAGTATGAGGAAAAAAAATCATACAATAAGGAAGAAAGACGTACATATTTATTTTGAAATTAATCAATTATTGTTGATGATGACTAGAATAAGTGGATGAAAGAATACTGATTTAGTGTGCAACATTGCACGTGGTAAGTTATGATTGGTGGGTTCTGTGCTGTGGGTTCCATGACCCCTGAATCATGGTTTGCCACACGCAATGTTACGCACTAAATCAACACTCTTAAAAGAAATATATTGATTAATCTTATTGGAACATTCTCATATCAGACTTTCTCTAAGCTGGTTATTTGTTAATCATTGAATTACTAGTTGCTAAGCAAAAGAAAAGAGTTTAAAATAAATCTTGTTAATGAAATAAACTCAACACTTAATCATGGTCCAAAATCATCTAAATTTGATAAAACCCATATAAACTTTTTAGATTTTGTTTGTGGTCTTATATATCATTATTTTAATTAAATTATTGTATGAATAATGAGGTGGAATGAAACGTTCTTAATTTAAACTTTCTAATCACTTTATCATTCCCAATCTTTTAAAGCAGCAAAATGATAATAACATATATCAGCGTTTCATATTTTAATCTAATTGATCAAATATCAAGCCACATTTTATCAAATTATAAGTAAAATTAAGAATAAAAAAAAATCAATGTAGTCGAGTGACATTCTTTCAAGTTTCAAAATTTCATTAGAAATCAAATCATCCATGTCTAATTATTTATATGTCAAACTTTTCAACAATGGCCTATCCGGAAATGGATTCGCAGTTCTGAGCCCATATTCCTATTGCAAAACAGGCCAGAAGAGAACCGTGTTGTTCTTAATTTTGAGTTCAAACAATTCCAATAAAAAGACAATTAAATTTAAGTTAAATTAAATATCTTGACATTATTTTGCAAAAACCCATTCAATCTGGTTGTGCTACATAAACTTTAAGTTGGCGATTGATTTGAAGAAAAATAGGGAAATGAAAGGAAAGTGGAAGAAAAGAGAGGAGAGTACATTTAAATTCTTTTTTAATGTTTGATTTGTTACAAAATTAATGGGGTGGCAAAATGAATAGAAGAATCGTATTCAAATCGAATCATAAATGAATTAGGTCAAAACTTTGGTGTTCGGATTGGATTAATTTGTTAAACGAATAGTTGTTTGATTTATTTAATTTGTTTAGTAGAATTAATAAATGAATCGAATCGAATGTGGATTCGTTTACCCTAGAAAAAATCTATAACGAATCAAATTAAATATAAATTCATTAATAAAATATAATTAATAAAAAAATTAAGCAAAATAACATATAAAAATATTACAAATTTAACATCCAAAAAAATACAAACTTATTATCATTTATAATTACTATATTAGCCTTCAAACTTTAAATTTTTTTCATTTATAGTTAAGGATAAATAAGTAATTTAATTAAATAAATAATAAAAGAATCTTAAACAAATGGATCGTATTCGATTCGTTTATAACTCATTTATTAATTGAATAAAAAATTAATAAATAAACCAATGTCCTCAAACTCGGATTTGATTCGTTTAATTAGTGAATTAAATCGAATTCACCAATTTATTAAACAAATCAATTTTTTCAAACGCAAACCCATTTAATTCGCATCGAATCAAATCGAATAAACAAATCATGACCCAGATTGTCATCCTTAAAAAACTTACAAAGAAAGGAAATCCCTATTTTTTATTTGGATAATTTCACCCTTTAGTGTTAAATTTTCAATATTTATCATAAATATAATTCAAAAAATTAAACAATAAATTTATTTAATATACTATATTAATAACTAATAATAATTATTTTAAATAATATAATTATAGTTATAATTAAATTCTATTTAGAAAGTTTATTAACATAATGTATTTTATAATTAATTTATTTATTTTAAATAAATTATGATATAATATAAATAATTTCTTAATTAATATATTATAATTTTAAAATTTTATTTGAAAAAAAAAAGCAAAGTTGTCGCCGCTGACCACCACTGTACCTTGTCATTTCAACTCAAGAATCATATGAAAATTATTGGATATTGACGATCTATAGATTGAAGAAATTTATTTGGCTGAAATACTTGATATTTGTCTGAATCTAGGAGAGTTAGAAAGTTTTTAAACTGGATTTGAAGAAAATAAATCCATTTTTTCACTTCTATATAATGACATAGTTCGTCAGTTAGTAAGTCCAACGGTACTGGCACTGACATCCCATGCACCAGTGGCGACAACGACGACTTTTTAATGACTTAAATTTATATTTTCTATTTTTAGTAAAATAAATAAATAAATAATTTTCTTAAATTGTTTAAATCATTTCTTTAACTTTTGTTAATATAAAATTAATTATCTGCAAAATTAAATTAATAAAATCATATTGTAAATAAGAATTATTTGATAGCATTAATCAAGTTAATAAACGATTAAAGAGATAATTTTAGATTTTTTAGCTTCCAATAGAAGAGGATTTTGAATTCATCACCCTTTAGTTTGTAATCTAAATTTTAATGGAAATTAAATTCATATAGATTATAGACAACCAAACATCAGAAACAAGAGAGGAATTCAAAATAATATCCTCTCCTCCTTCCGCCAAACACCACTAAGCCATGTTGGGTTGCAAGAAAGAACAAAGGAGGAGAAAGAAGAGGAAGAGAAAATAGACTAAGAGAAAGGAAAGGAGGACACTTATTTTGCACATCATTGATAAATGATGATAAATAAGTAATGCTATACTTATATGGTTAGGACAATTAGTCTACACATCTAATGGTATGACATCTAACATGTCATTCACTGATAGATAATGTAAATTACCATATTATTATATAGATAATAAAGTCAACCAATACATTGTATATAGCAAGTAATAATTGTTGATGCATAATTTGAGATACAAACTAAATAAATTTCAAAAGTGGGACCAAACGATAGATATTGTTTAAGTATGAATGTATTGCGTCTCTGGTAATGTATGTATATTATATCTCAATATTGTTTAGATATATACATGAGTGCACTTTGTGTTAATGTGTAGATGATATATTATGTAAACTGTATTAAATGTGTATTGAGAGGATTAATGGTGTTTTTGTGTTATGTGACAAGATTATCATATTATTAAATTACCAATGCAAATTTAGGTTTTAACTTTTTAACATGATTATTAAATTATTCATGTTCGAGTCCATCTAAATTTAACATTATGCGATAACTCATTTTTGTCGCCTATCAACACATAAATTGGCTATTTGTGGGAAAAGTCCAGCCCAAACTCATATTATTGTTAAAAAGTCAAGGTCTTTTAAAAGCCCATTCAAGTGTGAATTGGCCTTGTCTAAATAGGTTTGGGCTAAGCTTAAACCTCTATTAACTTTTTAATAAAGTAAAAAAAATGAATAAAGTAAAATACTCAGTTTTTTTTTGCCATTAAATCAAATAAAATTCTTACATGTAAGAAACTCGAAAGGGAGAAAAAATTAGTGAAAGCTATTAAGTCAAAACCTCATAAAATAAGTAGATAGGCTACTACAATAAAAGAGTAGATGATTAATAAGTGCATCAAATTCTATTTTAGGCAATTTCTCAGCCTCTATCTTTCCAGCAAATATGCAATTGTTATGATCCAGCAAAGATAAGACTCATCTTTTACTCAAGTGTTCTTCAAGCCTATCAATTGCAGCACCAACACCACTCGTTGCATCTCGTCCTTGACCTAACTGGGCAACCATATTCCCGTCATTTGTTTTATCTTCTAGCTTCAAGTGGAGACTCATCTTTTTTTTTTGGTTGTTTTCCTTTTTTTTAATTTATAAATTAAAGTTAGGTCTTGGTTCGAGCCTTTTATAAAAGCCATTACTCAGGCTCATTCATAGTGGGCTCTAAATCATATCCATGACTTAACCATGCGTGCCGAGCTGATCTAGATTTTTTTGTCAATCTTACCAACACAACTGTTTATTTAGTGTTTATTTAAGCTTAAAAGTTTTTTTTAAGAATTATTGCTATTGTTTAGTTTTGGGTAGAATTTTTAAGATTAAATACCTCCAAGTTTAAATTTTAGAATTTTAAGAACAAAAATTGAGGCACATTTTTAGAAAGTTAAATTATCTAAAAAGACTATTATTTATTTTACGATCTTATTTCATTTATTTCTTTCATGAAATGACTTTAAAAACTTGTTTATTAAAATAATTTTATAATTCTTAATAAAAGAAAGTTTATAAAATTAAGTTATAATTTTTAATAAAAGCTCTAATGACAAACAAATAACTATTTTTTCTATAAAAAATTTACTCAAATAAATTATATTTTATTTGAAAAATTGAACCAAACATAACATTAATGGTTAAAGGTGGCAGAAAAGCTTGCCCGGACCAGATCTGGCCTAGGCTTGGCGTGTGCGGTTCGAGTTTTACCCGAACTGCATGAATGGAAAAAGCGGATCGGGCCATTGATTTTCAATGCCTGGCTGCTTCCGGGCACGAGTCCAATCACAGCACCAAGAACCCGGAACCTGAACTCGTGCCCGATTTTTTATTAAGTAAAAAAAAAAGAAAACATAAAGCCAAAAATAAAATTTGTTTTGCCCAATTGCCCCCAAAACTGAACCCTAAATCGCGATTGCAACTTTGCAAGTGAACAACGCAGCACTCACAATTAGCACACACCCTAAAATCTCCAAATCGACGGCACTGTTGTGCAAATTTTATTGAACTCGCAAGCGCACGAATCTGTTGTAGTATAGATCAATGGTGACGAGTGTCGATCCCACGAGGAGGTGGATTTTAATTATATATAGAATTAATTTTGTAAATGGGTGGTTGGATTTGTGGTGGAAATAATTTTGAAATATGCTAAAACTTAAATTGAAATGACGAGAATAAATTCTAAAACTGGAATTTAAATGGCGAGAATAAATTGAAGAGAATTCTAATGAAATGACATACTTGGGTATCTGGATCCGTATCAACATGCATCATGGGCTAAATATTCGTTATTAATACCAATTAAATCATGAGAGGGGAATCCACACCTCATGAACCACGCTCTAATAAATATGGTGCTAAGGGCTTATCGTGCCAAATAATAATAATCTTATACTAGGGAGCCGGTGGAACCAGGGCAGTACTAGATAAGATTAGTATTATTTGTCAACGAAAAGTCAAAACATCCACGAAAACTAGAGGGGAAGAGAAAATAAATTTACCAAATCAAGCCCATGACACATGTTGAGACTTCACCTTCAACCCAAGCTTGAAAGAAAATTAGCCACTCATAGTTGAACTAGGGGCAAAATAGGAATTTATTAAAATACGTAGAAAATACAAGATAGAGAGAGAATTACAGAAAATGGATCCCAAAAATGGATTCAGATGTACCAAAATAGGGGGGAAAGGCCCCCTTTTTATAGTTACATCGAGTAAATCATGGCCATCGGATTAAAAACAGTTTGGACGCTCAGGATTGCGCCACGTCATCAGTCAACAGTAAAGTCAACAGTACGCATAAACAGTACGCGGTTTGGCCACTATTTGCACAGTAACGCGGTTTACACACGGGTTAAACAGTAACGCGGTTTGCACAGTAAATAATCCCCTGTGTTACATGTACCGTACGCGCAGTTTTTGATCCACTAATATGCTGCCACGTCACCATAAACAGTACATAAGAATTTTAGTCCAATAGGATCATGACACCTCATTGGTCAATGCCACGTCATCGGTCAATGCCACGTCATCGGTCAGTCTATGTGAACAGTGCCATGAACAGTAATGTAGACAGTACCCGTACATGTGAATAGTACCGTATATGTGAACAGTGCCATTTTTCCTTTTATGCTCCTCCTAAGGTTTTCGACCGTCCTGAGTTCAAAAATGATGTCTGTTTTGCCATTTGATCTCTCGTTTATTGTGAAATGACTATGATGCCCCTAAAATACATAAAATACTTAATTAAAATAAAATATACATAATTAAAGTACAAGAAACTTAAACACATAAAAGTAAGGGTTGTTAGTAATACTTGATATGTAAAATAACGATTTTCTCCTTTATAAATATGCATTTTCTAACACTCAACAGGCACCTCTCTCCATCTTTCCACCACCCACCGGCACCGATGCAGTGTTGACCGTGCCTCTCCCTCCACGAACCTCTTACCTTCCTCGGTCAACTCTATTTCTCCTCGCAAATCACAATCGTCCCGTCACAGACTCACAGAGCTCTTCACTGTTGGGTCATCTTCTCAACAGCACGCCGGCAACCACAACGTGATGGCATCAGCCATCATAGAAGCAACTTCACCAACACAGGGACACAGGCACACAACCATGACCCACGAACGAGGTATTATTAGGGATGGCAATGGAGCAAATATGGGTTGGATCTACTCTGCTCCAGATCCAAATCCATAATAAAAATTAAAATCCGTATCTGCTCCAAATCCGTCATGAATCCATATTTTTCGCTCAATATCCAGATCCAAAAAAGAAATAAATATCTATATCTGCTCCAAATCCGAAAAAAAAAATTAAAATCCAAATCTGTTCTAGATCCGTCATGAATTATAAAATTAAGTAATAAAAAAGTAATAATTTTTTAGATTGAAAATTGAAGGCTAAAATGTTTGATAACAAATAAATTATATAATTTTTCTCAAAAATATAATAAATATTGTAGCTTATACCTTTATCATTTTAATATTCACGATACACCTACCCTCATTCCTACAACATTAGATAATGACATATAAATTAAATATGATTTATATTCAGTCATTTATTATTTTTATTATGACCATATTTGACTAAATATGTGAATAACTATATTCCTTAAAAATTATTTGGTCAATATAATAAAATAAATTGCCAGGTTATATTACTTAGCTTGCAATTTGAATATTGCACGTACATGCTTTGAGGTTGGCTGACCTTTAAATTTACAAAACTAACTTTTAAGTTTTAAGAGTTTAAATGCATGGTAAATACTACTAATATGCTATGGATAAAATTTATTATCATTATAATTCCACAATTGTTAAGAAACTTTTAAAATAAAATAAAATTAAAAGATGAGTGGATATGGATATGGATATGGATTTAGATATTAAGATAAATCCATATCTGCTCCAGATCCGTTTTAGATCCGCACATCGATATCCAAATCTGATCCAAATCCATTTTAAATCGATCCAAATCTGATCCGATTGGATTTAGATCACGTGGATCTTGGATCAGATCCAATCCATTGCCATCCCTAGGTATTATTAATTTTTTTTACTGTTTTTTTTTTAAAATGATGTAATTGAGTAATTGGCATTATTATTGTTAGGTGCTCTATATATATATATGCTTAATTATTTTCTTAGATGCTATGGTTGTGTGATTATTTATAATTAATGGAAGCTGAATTTAGATTTTAGGTTGCTTTAGCTATATGAAGACATAAATTGATGGCTATATGTGAGGGAATCTGTTTGTGGGTTACAGACAATACTTGATTTTGTTTATCAAATATTGAAGACTGATTAATAGTTTTTGTAAACTGGTACATTGTATTGTTTTCTACTAAGTTTCCTCCCTTTAGAAATGGCATCAAGAATTTAAATCAATTACTTAATATTTATAATTATGTAATTTTGTATGGTATAATGATAATATTTTATTAATAGGAGCTGAATTTAGTGTTTAGGTTGCCTTTAAGTTAATTATTCATTTTTTTTATAATAAACAGCAGTGTGATGTCACAGTCACAGTCAGACAATATAGAAATTAATTCATCAAATGCTCCAAATTTATCCCGTAATGTTGAAGATAACAATGATAATGAGGTTGGGGAAATTTCATTGTCAACTGTTAAAGATAAAAAGGGAAAAAAAGTCTCTACGGCTTGGAATCATTTTACAAAAGTAACTATTAATGGAGAAAAAAAAAAGGCAAAGTGCATGCATTGTAATGCAATTTTAGAAGCTAAATACACATCAGGGACCACGAGCTTGAACAGACACGTGAAATCTTGTTTTTCAAATAAGCAATCGAAAATAAGGGAAGCACTTCAAGGAAGTCTCAAAGTGCTCAAAAGAGAGGATGGAAGTTGTGACATTGGCTTTGACAGTTTCGATCCAAATGTTTTGCGGAGTTTGATTGCAAGGATGGTGGTGATGCATGAGCTTCCACTTACATTTGTGGAATATAAAGGCTTTAGAGACAGATGGCACATGCCAACCCCGTGGTTAAGCCAATGAGTAGAAATACTTTGAAGAAGGAGATTTTGAAATTGTATCATATTAAGAAGGTTAAAACTTTGAATTTGTTAGAGAAAAATCATAGTAGAGTGGCTATTACTACGGATTTATGGACATCAAGTAACCAGAAAAAGAGATACATGGTTGTCATAGCACATTTCATTGACAACTCCTAAAAATTGCACAACCGAATTTTAAGGTAATTTCTAATTTGTCTATAACTTTTTATTTGCTTAATTTCTCTTTCAATTTTTTATTACTTATATTTGATTTCTTTTCAAGTTTAAATTGTTATAATATTTTAAGTTTGTGTATTTAATATTATCACTTGAATATTATTAGGTTTATTTATGTTCTGAGCCCTCATACTGCTGAGGCCCTTTCTAATAAATTGGTGCAATGTCTGCTGGATTTGAACGTGGATAGAAAGTTGTCTTCAATGACCTTGGATAATTGTTCCACTAATGATGCAATGGTGGAGAAATTGTTATTAAGGTTTGAGCCTGATACCTTAATTTCCAATGGTAAATTTTTTTCATATGAGATGTACTGCTCATGTATTGAATTTGGTTGTGCAGGATGGGTTGAAAGTTATGGAAAACAGGGTTGGAAAGATTAGGAAGAGTGTTAGTTACTGGACACAAACACCAAAACGATTTGAATCTTTTGAGCTAGCTGCTAGGCAACTGAAAATTAATTGTAAAAAAAAATTAAAGTTAGACTGTCCAACTCGTTGGAATTCTACTTATGCCATGCTTGATGTAGCATTGATGTATAGAAGTGTTTTTTCTCGGTTACAATAGCGTGAGCCTCAATATAAGAGCTTGCCTAGTGATAGTGAGTGGGATTTGGCAGCCACAATGGTGGAGCATTTGAAATCATTTTACATGTTAATGGAGATGTTTTTGTTAGTAATATGCCCTAAAGGCCAATCAAATTGTGTTTGTTTGTTTAGGGAATGATTGTATTTGAATAGCATTTTGATATTTATAAAATGGCAAAGTTATCAACATTCATAAATTAATTTAATGAATATAGTCCAAGAAGTAAAATAATTAAGGAACACATTCTCGAGTTTGTCGAGAATATGAAACGTGCATCCTTTGTAATATACTTCTAAAATAGTTCCTAGTGGTGGATTTATGATTGGACATTATAAATTCTTATAAGCACTAGTATGTGTTATGACTCCTTATGGTATGTGATACTAAAATGGATGGTGAGTTTCATATCATTGACATGCGATGTCAAGTCAAACACATATGTACTTATTAAGAGAACGAGTTTACTGAACTTGACCAAATATAGTAAGCCATATGGTTTTGAGTGTTAATGGCTTATTATACATTGTAATAGACACTATGTTTAGTAATTGTCTTTAGACCTGAGGCATAATAGATGTCTTATACATAGACATCTCTGTTATGTGAAAGCATAATGATTGATTCCTAATCAATGAAGAGATCTAGCAATAGCTGTCATGGTTGGCTATGTATGAAGACAAGTGTATGGCCAATATGGAATTCATCACTTTGTAATATACAAAAAGGATGTCCCTATGAGATAATATGAATTGGCATGAGAAATCCTTGGCCAAGGTGAAATATATTTGAAGGAGTTCAAATTATATTTTCATGCCAAGTTTATTTAGATTTATTTTGAGATAAAGCATAACTGCTTAACATAATAAACCATAAGCCGTGCTTTTCTCTGGACATGGATGATGAAGAGACCAAGACATAGAGATACAATGGAATAGGTTCTATAGATCCAACAATTCTTGTTATTTGGATAGTTGTGATATACTGTTAGGTGTCACTCATGACTTGTAGAAACCTTAAGATCAATATTGGTAAAGCGTGTTAGCAATGCATCTTAAGGTCATTAGAAAAGTTCTAATTGATGACTAAAGAGTTTAGCATCATTTAATGAATAAAGAGTTATCATTAAAATAGTTCTAATACCTTATAACTAAGAACCTAAAAGGTCACACACCAAATAGAAATGAAAAAAGGGAGTTACTAGAAAATGAGAAGTTAAATTTCCTAATTTTAGGAAAATCAATATTTATATATAATTCATTGAGAATGAATATATATATATATATATATATATATCTTAAATATGATTTAAGATAGAAATTTATATGTTCCATAAATAGTTTAAGGAACAAAATAAATTTCATAAATCCTCAATTAAACATTATATAATATCGAGCACGTAAAATGACCATTTTGGACATGTTTCGGTTCATATATGATTATGGACTTCTAGACCAATTTTGGGTTTAGAATTTTGGACTTTTATTGGATCTAATATGGATTAAGAGAAAGCATTAGAACATGTCACAAAAGAAGCACACATTTAACCATTTGATTTGATCAAAATGGGATTAATTAATTAATTACGAAATTAATTAATTTAGCTATTTATTATTTGATTAAATAATTTATTGAAGTGATAAGATCACTTTCAATAAATAATGGCTAAGTGGGTGGGTCTAGCACATGATAATGTTTGGTGCCATTATTGGAGATAATGGTGGCTTTATTTGGTGGAATGAATCATCATGAACTAGCATTCATGTTTCTTCATTATCTCTCTCATTTCTAAACGAAATTTCGAGATTCCAAATCCTATGAACTTCTAGAACATTTCTAAGTGTGGACTGACTAGAGACATCACAATTGGGGTACTTAAAGGATCTCAGATCGTGGCAAAACAGAAGCTGTTCGTGCAGAGCTCTATTTTCTAGACAGTGTTTGTAGCTTGCTGTTTTCAGTAATTTTCTCCTACTTCACGAAGTTGTTTTTGAAACTACAAGTGAGGTAATTAAACTTCAATCTTTCCTCTTGATTTTCGTTTTTGAATGAAGTCGATCCGAGGTTTCTAGAGCTTCCGCCATCTGTTTTAATTTTACTGCGCAAAAGTTGCGCTATTAGGAACCTCATGGACAAATGTTATCCTTCAGTTTTCGGGTACAAAATACTCTACTACTAATTTGTTCTTTCCGTTGATATGTAAAATGAAAATGTCAATTAATGGGTGGCGCACTTCCAATAATCTTGCTATTAGAATTATGGCTAATAAAATGGTTGATAAATTTGAAAAATATTGGAATGAAATTCATCCGATGTTAGTTGTGGTTGTAGTACTTGACTTGAGATATAAGATGTTGTTGATTGATTTTTATTTTCTAAAGATCTATGGCGATACAACAGATGAGCATATTGAGTGTGCACATAAGCTTTGTCATGATTTAGTGAAAGAATATAAAATGAAAGCTATGATTTTGAGTGATAAGCAGGATGTTGGGTTGGAAGATGTTCCTTTGGAATCTTCTTCAAATCCGAATAAATATTGGGATGTAGATGAGTTTGAAACATTTTGGAGTCGAAATAATCGTGTTAAGGTGACTAAGTCGGAGTTGGATAGGTATTTAGATGATGAATTGTTAGATACTACTTCAAACTTTGATATTTTAGCTTTTTGAAAGATACACACTGGCCAATATCCTATTTTGGGTGAGTTGGCCAAGGATATTTTAGTCATTCATGTATCCACTGTTGCCTCTAAGTCCGCTTTTAGTATCGAGGGCAAATTTTTGAGTCTGCATCGTAGTAAACTTCATCCTAGCACTTTGGAATCCTTGATATGTGCTCAAAATTAGATTTGGGCTTCTTCTCGAGGTATAAAGTTATTTGAATTATGTTTTTATCTTATTTGTTTGCTCAAAATGTTTTTAAATCTTAATATGTTATTTTTGTTATTAGGTGGAGTTTCGGAAAATGAGATTTTTGTTGGTGAAGAGGTAATTTCAAATGATGATGATGGGGCACAATCGTCGAGCTGCTTGACATGAAGTTATTATTTACATATGTTACATTACTGTATTTTAAACTCTTTTATGAATTATTTATGTTTGATATTTTGGGATTTTTATATGTTATGTTGGTTATTGATATTGGAGTCATGATATGTATTATGTAATAAGCTGGGTGACTTTATTTGGTGATTATTGTGATGTTGAATTTAAAATTTTTGATAAGGAATGAATGAATTTAGTTTAGAAATTGAATGAATTTGGTTTACAATTGTTTTGGTTTGTTAGTTGGAACTTGGAAGTAAACAATTGTTTTGAAGCATGGGCATGGCTGCATTTTTTATTTTTAGACTTCCAATGCTTACTGTGAGTTTCTGCTAAGTGCTAATTCGGGCGCAAGCTTTCACATTCAACCTTGTGAAGTTTTATATTATCCCCATTCCATTGCCTTGTTGACTTATTTAGCCTTTTTTATCAATTTTTTTTTAGCCAGCTTTAAAAATCGGGGTATAAAAAACTCAGAAAAAATTTGTGCCCGGATAGTGCCGGGCATATACCCGGCCCACATAGACAAAATCCGATTACGGTCTGGGTCTGGGCAGCTATGTGTGACATCCGGATCGGTCCCGGGTAATCCCAAACCTGGACCCGACCCGGACTTTTGCCATCTCTATAATAATAGTAAATAATAGGGTCCGCCTACGGTACCACAGTGGTACCATAGGTGTGCCCTAAATAATATTATTATTTAATAAATTGTAAATTTTAGGGACCTCCATGATAAAAGCCCCGCTAAAAATTCGAATTCGAATACCCGAATTTCGAAACGTTTTTATTATTTATGAAGCATGTGCAAACAGTGTTCAATCTTGATTTTTGAATCCCCGGTTTAAATCTCAGGGATAGCGAGAGTCCGTGAAGGCGAAGAGCAGACCCAATTCCGCTTCCAGAAGCGTCTGTATAATTCTTCAAAAAAAAAAAGATATACTGAAATCTGTATTTTTCGTGACACATTTTTACGCACAACACCGCAAACTCGCCGCTTTGATTCACCGTGACGTCGCCGTTCACGTAATTTCTTTCTGTCTTATTGATTTTTTGAATGCCGGGTTAATACTTTTACGTTTATTTGTTTTCGGTTATTGAATTCTATGAACTTATGGACTGTAAAAAGTCGAGGAAAATCGCAACTCAATTTGAATTTTGAATGTTCTATTTATTTGTTGTATTAGGCTGCTAAAGAGAACAAATTGTTAGTATTAACAATTAGGTTCTTCAGTAGTTGTACGGCATTTCTTGAGTTCATTCTTGGGATTTTCTTGATTTTCTTGGCAACTAATAGAGTAAAGGGTTTAGTGTGAAAGTTGATTGTAAGCGCTCTGTTTTCAGAAAACAAACTGGGAATTAATCCCTTTAATCTTGTATGGAGTTCGTAAAGGTGCTGCGTTAGCATTAAACTTCAGTGCTTATTAATTGGAGTGGAATAATGAAGGGATTGTCCAGAGGGGGCAAGCCTGAGCAAGAGTTCCTAGAGACTGGATAGGTTGTTTGTCTATTTTGTGCACAAAATGGACATGGTAGAACATGCCTAATGAAAGGAGTGGTACCTTCTAACATATTTTGAAGAAAGGGGTTCCTAACTTTTAGCAGACCCTTAAGAGCCAGCTCAGTGTATGGCACCATCCTTGTAGTAAGGTAAAAGCTATATGAGTGGGTGTTCGATTCACACTTTTCATTTTTTGATAGATCACTGCCAACTCCACTCTTGCTTTCTGAGGAGCTTTTAGGTTATTTGGTTAGTGTTCCAATTAGTCTACTATAAATAGGATTATAATCTCATTAATATCTTTGATATAGCTTTGAATAATAAAATCATATCCTGTATTTGCCATGTGGGGCTATTTATCTAAACCTTGTGTTTATGAGTCATTTGGACTAAAGTGTCATCTATTCTCACTTTTTATTTGCCTGTTAATTTGGACCGATGTCCGTTAGAACGATACCTAGTAGGTTGTCAAGAACTGAACATATTTCAACGTTGGACAAGGTGTTGTACTATTCCTTTTTTCTGTTTCCAGTACCCTACTATTTGGCTTCTGCTAGTGCACCTCAATATTAGGACCCTACGTTGTGTGAGATGTTATCCGGTTTTCCATCTTTTCCTTCCACCAGATAATGTGGAAGACAAGGCTAGATATTTACCCTCTCTGCTTCGTACAAAAAATATATTTCCAACAGGGAAAAAGAAAAAGAACTAGAGAGCATTATTACAAGCTTTGAGTTGAAGTTGTGAGATTATACATTTTCTGTAGGGAGTAAAACCTAAACAGTTATATAAATGCTAAATCATGTAAAACTTTGGTTTAGATTGAAAGACTAATAAATCTCTTACAGGTTTGTTAACTTTTGTTTCATACAAATTGATATGATATCTGATTTGGCATTACATGTTTGTTGTTTCATTGCCCATTTGGCTAAGATTGGAATATGGAAGTAGATCCTTCACCTGCCACGGATGGGACTTCTTCACCCAACTATGGTTACAGAGTCACAGTTTATGAGAAATCAGCCTCTTTTCTGTTCTTATGAAAAAGTTTGTATGGTCGTTTTATCTTAGATTTGAACTCTAGGTTTGGATAATAGCAAATCCTTTGTTCTTAATGAAAATCTAAAAGAAAAATAAAAAGATCCCAAGTCTTGAAGGAACTCCAAAAAAGAGAATCCTACTCAAAAAAATAACTCCTAAAAGGAAATATCATGCCATCTAGAGGGGTATAAGAATAAGTTGTCATCAATTTTTCTCAAAATTTCTAAAGGTCCCTATCTTATGTTTTAAGTTTTCATAAGGTCTCACTTGAAATAGCAGTCTGTTTAATTTGTTTTATATTTTTTGGTCTATTTATGTTGATCAACAATTTGCTGTTGTCTTGTTGTAAAGTTTGCCAGATTTGAAGTTGAAAATTTTGTACCTTCTTAGTTATGTTATGCTTAGTAATAATTTGTTTCAACCAACTTGATATTATGTACTTTGTATCATAATTTTTAATACTATTCTCAAATTAGAAGCTTTGAGAAAAGATCCCTTTCATGCTAGAAGTCTGGAAGAATATGTCCCTTCCGTGGTGAGTCATAATCTCATGCTTACTAAAGAAGAAAACAAAAATATGACAAATAGGTATATTTTATTATGCTTCTGTACATAAGAATTTATAGATCTTCTAGGATATAAATCGAATAACTAATCTCCCTAATTAAAAGAAAAATAAAAACTGATTCCCAAAAATCTGTACAGTTCACAAATCTCTCAACTACCTAAAATAGCACATAACCAAATATTATACATTATTAAAAGAAATCCTAGGAAATCTTCCAAAATCTTCTAACACTCCCCCTAAAGCTAGCATGAATATATCACTCATGGCAAGCTTACTAACTAAGTTCTCATATTGCGCCCTAGGAAGTCCTTGTGTGCGTATGTTTGCTACTTGGCTCGCGGTAGATATGTAGGACATGCATATCACACCACTGTCTATCTTCTCCTTGATGAAATGTTTTTCCACTTCTACATGCTTTGTTCTGTCGTGTAGAATTGGATTGTGAGCTATGGAAATACTTGCCTTGTAATCACAATAGACCTTAATAGGTGTTGGTGTAGGAATTTCAACTCTTCTAGGAGTCTCTTGATCCATAACACTTCACAGAAGCCATGTGCAACAGAGTGGAATTCTGCTTTTACACTACAGCTAGCCACAACACTCTGCTTTTTGCTCTTCCAGGTGACTAAATTCCCTCCTACCAAAGTGCAATAACCTGAGGTAGATCTTCTATCAGTTACATCGCCTGCCCAATCTGCGTCTGTGTAGGCTTTGACTTGGAGATGACCCTATTTTTTAACGAGAGTCCTTTCCTTAAAGTTCCTTTTATACATCTTAAAATCTTGAACACAACTTCAAATTGAGTAGGTCTAGGTGAATGCATAAATTGACTCACTTCACTTACTGCAAATGCTATATCAGGTCTTGTGTGTGACAAATAGATTAGCCTTCCAACTAATCTTTGATAATGTTCTCGTCCAACACCTCACTTGCTGTTGCTGCTTTTAGCTTTACATTTGGGTTCGTTGGAGTTTTTGCAGCTTTACAACTTGTCATCCCTGTTTCCTTAAGCAAATCAAGAATGTATTTGCGTTGGTTGATAAAGATTCCCTCCTTGGACCTTGCAAATTCCATCCCAAGGAAATACCTAAGTTTTCCCAAGTCCTTAATGTCAAACTTGGCCTCAAGCTTATTCTTTAATTTGTTGATCTCAAACAAATCATCCCTAGTCATGATAATTTCGTCAATATACACTATCAGAATAGTTATTTTACCTTTGGTGGAGTGCTTAAAAAACAAAGTATGATCAGCTTGACTTTGTAAGAAGCCATGCCTCCTTACAACATTCCCAAATCGTTCAAACCAAGCTCTTGGTGATTGCTTTAGCCCATATAGGGATTTTCTTAACCTGCAAACTTTGTCTCTTCCAAGACTTTCTTTCAGTCCGGGTGGCAGGTCCATTTATACTTCTTCTTGTAGATCTCCATTTAAGAAGGCATTTTTTACATCGAATTGATGTAGTGGCCAATTGAAATTAACTGTAAGAGAAAGAAGTATTCTAATAGAGTTAATCTTACCTGCAAGAGCAAAAGTCTCTTAGTAGTCTATACCAGGAGTTTGGGTAAATCCTTTTGCTATGAGTCTCGCTTTATATCTCTCCACACTTCCATCAGCTTTGCACTTCACTGTAAACACCCATTTTTTTTTTGTTTAGGAGCAATCATCTCTTCCATTATAGCTAATCTCCAATTCGGGTCATCTAATGCTTCTTGAACAATTCTTGGCACACACAAATTAGAAATCCTAGACGCAAATGCTTTATGAGTATGTGATAATTTTTTATATGACAAGTATTTTGCAGTAGGGTGTTTTGTGCAAACTCGGGTACCTTTTCTTACCGCAATTGGAAGGTCAAGATCTAAAGAGGAAATGTTAGGCAAATCATTAGATAGAGAAGAAATAGGAATAGAAGAAGGATTACTCTGAGTTGTAGGACCTTCACTCGGCAAATTGGATTAGGCTTCTACTAGAGAAACAACTGGGATAGTAGTACATTTGTGAACCTCTTCCTAGTATAAACCTGAAGCTCAAGATGAGGATTGTGATCTCTTTGAAGTACTTCTCCCCCTGTCTCTGATAAAGTAATATCTGGCAAATTTAGTTTAAGAGTACTATCTCTTTCAACAATGGTTTCCGAAACTTGTTTATCAGAATTAATCACAGGTATAGATTCTTCTAAAATAGGTAAAGTGTCCCAAAAATTATCTTCTTCACTTATGTTCTCCCTCTGAAGAGAATTTTTTTGAAAGAAGGGTTGGTCCTCAACAAAGTATACATTCATACTCTCAAAAAATTTCTTTGTAATAGGATTGAAGCGTTAAGGTCATTTAGGTGAAGATATCTATTTTTTTATTAGATGCATAACTAAGAAACACATATTTTTCAGTTTTTGGATCCAATGTTGATCGAAAAACATTTGATATATACACATAACAAACACTACCAAACACTTTGAAAGGAATATTCATAGTTATTCGAGATGTGGGAAAACAATTTTTTAAAACTTGTAAAGGTGTTTCATATTTTAAAACTCGAGATGGCATTCTATTTATCAAGTAACAAGCAGTTAGGAGAGCATTTCCCCAGAGATATTTAGGTACATTCATAGAAACTTGATGGCTCTAGTTATCTCAAGAAGATATCTATTTTTTCTTTCAACAATTTCATTCTGTTGAGGTGTGTTGTGACAAGTTGATTGATGGATCACACCTTTTTTGGTCAAAAATATTCTAAAATATTTGTTAAAATATTCTGTCGCATTATCCAATCTTAGAATGCTAATTTTGGTTTGAAATTGATTATCAATCATCGGGAAAAAATCTTTAAATCTCTTTTCAACCTCTGATTTCCTTTCTAATAAGTAAACCCAACATACCCTTGTGTGGTTATCAATAAAAGTCACAAACCATTCTTTGCCAGAAAGTGTGTTAACCTTAGATGGGTCCTAAGCATTGCTATGAATCAAATAAAATGGTTTCGAAGCAAAATTGGGTTTTATTGGAAAAGAAACACAATGATCTTTAGCCAAGTGACAGGCCTCACAATGAAGTTTTGAACAATCAATTCCTTTAAACAATTTAGGAAACAAATGTTTGAGGTACGGAAAACTAGGATGCCCTAATCTTCAATGCCATAACATAATTTGATCATAGACAGAGTTTGAATAAGTACTACTTAAACCATGAGTTTTTTTATTACCAAAAGTGGTTTAATCAAAGTAGTAAAGTGGCTTACAAAAGAAGAGAACAAAAATATGACAAATAGGGCATATTTTATTATGCTTCTGTGCATAAGAATTTATAGATCTTCTACGATACAGATCTAGTAACTAATCTCCCTAATTAAAAGAAAATAAAAACTGATTCCCAACATATCTGTACAGTTCACAAATCTCTCAACTACCTAAAATAGCACATAACCAAATATTATACATAATTACAAGACATCCTCGGAAATCTTCCAAAATCTTCAAACACTTACTATTTGCAAGAAGAGATTGATCCTTTGATTTTGAAGTTCTGGCTGCATCTGCGGTATTGGATTACAAATCTTAGACCTGCACCTGCTGTTTGATTCTTTGGTTTATTTTCTCCTAACCAATTACTATTTGCGTTTTGCTTATTAAACTTTCTCATATAAGCAGTAATTGAGCAAATTTCCTTCGAGGCAGTATGGTTTACTTTCTATAAAATGGGTTTTGCCTTTTGCTTA
The DNA here is from genome assembly GCA_029618585.1 of Citrus australasica. Classification (NCBI taxonomy): domain Eukaryota; kingdom Viridiplantae; phylum Streptophyta; class Magnoliopsida; order Sapindales; family Rutaceae; genus Citrus; species Citrus australasica. Next base: position 6,244,927 of record JARCIV010000002.1, on the reverse strand, counting down.
TTCCAACTCCTGCAAAATTTTCGCTCTTTTATAAGCAGTGTATCCAGAAAACAACATGTTTATCTTGCTTTGAGATGGTATCCTTTAATACCAAACAAATTTGTATATGGGAATGGTGTTTGGCTTGCTTACATTTTTGTTATTCAGGCAGTGAAAAAATAGTTTAATGTAGAAGTGTCCTTCTGACTTATGCTGCAAGTCATTTTAGCTTTCTGTCTAAATTTTCATACATTCCATCTAATGTTGCCCTTTGCTTTTAGATGGAATAGAAGTTTTTGTGGTGTCCTTCTCCTCACTAACGACCATTTGGTTCTTATACACTTATCTTGTGTTGCATATTTCTGTGGTGAAATGCAGTTGTTCTGTGCATTGCTGTGGCCCTTTATTATGTCGGAAGCTTCAAAGAGTTTGCTGGCCTCAACAGATCATGGTCAATTAGGACCAATAGGACCAGATTATTTTGGTTTCTATACGCGTGAAATAATGGAGCTCTTATCACAAGATGAGGATCCCTTGCCTTCTACTTCCAGAACCTCTGAGTTGACTAGGAAAAAATGTGGTGGGGTCAGAGGCAAGGACACAATTGATACTAGTGGCCGTGGTACTGTTTCTTCCTTTAGTAATAGCATAGGAGCTGGCTTTACAGATTTCAAAAAAGAAAGATTGAGATCATTACTAAGGCAGGGTGTGTTTGGTCTTGCCCCAGAAGTTGATGAGGTATATTGAGCAACTTTCCTCTATGCATAAAATGACTCTATAGATGGATATGGTTTTTGCTTTTCTGATATTAGTTCATCTCATGTATTTAATGGGGCAATGCTCTCGGACTGTAATTGTTTATTTATTACGGCCCACTCAAAACAGGAAGATAACTAAACTTTTGTGTCTGTTGAAGAGACACTGTCCCATGTGTTTTGATCAAGGATTATTTATTACATTATAAGGAATCTACTTTTGCTATGATCTCTTATTATTTTATTTTAAATAGCCATTGATTTGGCTATACTCATCTTAGAAAAGTTTGGTGTTAGTATTGCTTAATAAAGTCTTTGAATAATGGTGGGGTGAGCAAGTGATTATTGTATCTTGAGGTCGATTGATTTACATTTGGTTCCTGTCAGTTTATTTCTAGATAATTAATAGTCAAAAGTAATAATTTTTTCTGTGTAGTGCAGATGTTGGATCCTGTTATAGCTATGTGTCAGTTGCAATCTCAAGTCAGAAACAGAAAGTGTTCGCCAAATGTTAATGAAGTAGCGTGCAAGGGTGATGCAGAGCAAGTTCCTCGTAAGAAACTCAAGACATCGATTTACTCTTCGCACAGTTCCCTCAAACATGGATCATGTAGAGAGGTTAGGTTACACTTTCTTGGTAGTGAATTATCTTTTACTGTTACCCTGTTACCATGGTTAACAATGTCTTTTTTGGAATTGTACCATTATTTCGGGAAGTTCCTAATAATATGGTCAATGTTTTGGAGAGTTAATTATTTGATTAGTTGTTTTCTATATATGGAATACTTTTAAGCTGTTAATCAGTGTAAGTATAATTTAGTTGACAAGCAGATGTCTTGGAGAAGTGTTATGCCATTTTATGTTGCGATAACAACTATCTCGTTTATATATTTTTGTAAGATATTAAAAACTGCAAATGACTTGAGTCGAAGGAAGCCATAGATATTGCTCAGCTTCTTTGGTATGCAACTTTTACAATCTCAACTCTAGTTGAAAATTGGTTGAGATTGATGGGAGTGTACTCATGTTGTTGCCACTTATCATGGATCTTTAGTAGGGTTATGTAGGAGAGCTTTATGGGGATTTTCTCTTATCATTTATTTTCTTCTCATATTTGCATGCTTTTTTCCTCTTTTCCATGAAATCAAGTTGTAAATTGATTTTCTTTATCGGCTAAGGCTAGAAACAGTCAAGCTTGTCATAGTCCAACCAGCTTCTTTGCAGAAGAACTCTAGTTTTGTTTTCATTTGTAATGCAGGGTTCTGTATCTAATGGCATTGATTCCAAATCTTTGGATGCTGCTTTGTCAGAGAAAGAAATGTCTAACTTTAAGAAGAATTGTGCCCATTGCCATTGCCAGAATACTTCTCAGTTAACTAGTCCAAATGGGCCTAAGGTGACTATCATGCGCCATTTAAGTTGTTTGTCCTCTATGGATTCACACATATGCTCACCCTAATAGATTATTATTCTCATTTCTTTCTTCCAGTCTCTATGCGATGGTTGCATAAGCAGTTATGGAAAGGACAAGGATTTACATTCAGATTCAAACATAGGTGCTGATAAAGAAAATGGAGAGGTGAGAACATTAATCGCTGACAATTATTTTGAGATTTTATTTCTGGTTGTGGAATTTGAAATGGTTTCTGTGTGTTGATTTTCTCTTATGGAATTTTAGATGCTTGTCTCAGCTATGACACTTGCATATAATTTCTCTAAATTGCAAGTTCATCTTGGTGGGCTCGTTTGGGTCAGTGGGACTACAATCATGAATATCTGTGATTCTCACAATGGTTTATGATGTAAAATCATTTTCTACTTCCTTTTTTTCAAGTTGTCCTAGCCATTCAAATAAGATGCATTAAATCAATTGAGTAAATTAATGATTTTTAAGCTATATCTTATTGGTGATGACTTGTGCTTATTGAGAACTTTGCTTGTTTTTTAGGTGGATGATGACTTGCAATTCCTTCTAGAAAGTGATAGTTCGGAGGTTGAGGAGACAGTGAAGAAATATTCTGATGAACTTTTTGCAACAGTAATTTCCAGAACTTTTAGATTTTATGTACTCAAAGCATTTCGTCCATTCATTGACATCGTCTGTGGTTTAGTATCAGGGTGGTCTCCTGAAAGAACTTTACAGGTACTTTTAGTATGAAGATGAATCATCATAACTGAGGTTGATTTTTTGTGTTTTTTTTAGCTAGGGCACATGGAGCAGAAGCTTGAAGAACTTCTTAATACTGTGGTGTCGAGATGCAGGTATGTGTTCTGTTTTGTGTGAAACAGAATATGTTATATCATAAGATAAATATCCTTCAGAAATGTGTTACTTAATGGGGCTTGTTTATGATGAGAAATTGCATTTTGGGGGCATATTTCCTTCTTCGGTAATGCATTTCCTGATACTAATTATTGAGTATATTTTTTGTCCACAATATTAACTTCATGCAAAGTTATCTCTCTCTTGATGCTAGTAACTTCATAAAAAATCCTCTTGGCTGTTTTTTTCTCTTCTCTTCTCTCTCTCTCTCTCTCCCCCTAGTTTATGCAAGCATGGTCCTTATTAGTGTTTTACACTTTTGATATCAGCATGTAAGATGGTAGATAAGCATATTTGGCTACTAACTTCAGTCATGCTGTTAAGCTGTTACCCTTCGCTTGTTTGGATGTATGTAAATAGCATATTTGCCTCAAAATCTGTAACTCTAATCTCCACAGGCCTATGACACGTCCTGAGAAGCAGGAGCTTCGGAAACTGATTCAGAAGCTGCCACAGAATAATCTTGCCCGTGTTGTTGAAATTGTCCAACATAGTAAACTGGCAGATTCCCGACCTTCTGATGAATACTTTGTTGATTTAGAAAAAGAGGTACAGAAACTCAAAACATGGCATGAATTTCTCGAGTCTATACTAAATTTTAATCCTGTCCAAAATATTGTCTTTCAGGATAATGTAACTCTTTGGAGATTGTTTTACTATGTGAAAGCGGTTGAGAAAGCTAGAGAGCTCTTGTTATAGATAATACAACTTCATGATCTATTACCTTTAACACGTACTTTGACAGAGTCCTAAATGCCAGTGCAGTTGACAAGGACAATTACATCTGATTTTTAACTTGCCTAAACCAGCCGTTTGGTCTTTCCCAGCAGCTTTATTGCCTGAATTCTTCATAATCTTCCACTAGAGAGTGCAAACTAGACTATACAGGAGATTTTTTTTCCCCTCCCAAATTTTGTAGGTATGCAGAATCTTTTACACCTTTAGTAATAGGTCTAATATTTTGACAACTGCAAGAAAGGACTTCAAACATGCTGCACCTCCTGGCTTCAAGATGGGACAAACGCTGATTTTTTGATTTATTAGTGCATAGTAATGTCTCTAGTTTTTGTTTGTAGAGGAACTGAGACTTCAGTAATAATTTGAACTACAGTCTAGACATGATATGCAAAGAAACGTTTCAATTCATTGTCTTTTGTATCAAACCTATGGGGAAAGTATCAGCAATGTCACGAGTCTTGTTGTGACTTGTGACCAAGCAAATTATTAGTCATGGCTAACAAAAATAAAATATCAACTTCTAAAAAATTAGCAAATCTTCAAATGAAGAATGTACTAGCTTTGAAAAGAGGATACCTGAAGAAAGATATTTAAAAAAAAAAATGAAAATACTATAATATCCACTCTAAAAGGAACAAACGACAGCTCAGTGTCACCAATAAATTGTTGAAGATTTATCCCTTTAAGCTTTAAAGGAACCACGTCTTGATCGTTGTTTGGCAACACTTACTCGGATTGCTCTACCATCCAAACTCTGCAGGACATGTATATTATGTTTCTTGTTAGTTAAAGGGAAAAAAATGTATAATAAAATATTTAGATGATTGAACTGAAATGCGGAAGCAACAACACTGTGACCTATACATACACATAAGTAGGCTAACAGGAAGTGTTTTCTCTCTCTTCTTATCATCCACGAGAAAAAATATCTGGATCGGGACAAGCTACAATCAAAGAATGCACAAATAGTCAAAAGTTTACTTGCTAATTTAAGGAATTAAAGGCCAGCATTAGATATATATGAAAATCGAGGTCCGAGCCAAGTTGAACTAACACACTCAAATTCTATTCACCCCAGCACCTAAATGGTATTGAGACAATGCATACAGCCCACTGCTTCTCTAACCTAAAAAAAAAACCTCCCATAATGATTCGTAAAAGATTAGCATCACATCATGTTTAGTGGTGGGCAATTTAAGGGCCTGGCCGGGCTTTGTTAAGCTCAGGATCAGGCCCATATCTTGTTTTAAAAGTTCAGGCCCTCTTAAAGTCTATCTAAATTGGGCGGGCCAGGTCTTGATGGGTTTGGGTCGGGCCTAGGGCTGGATCTGGGCTTTTACGAATTTTCAAAAATATTTTAATAAAATTATAAATTTTCAAAACATAATTATCCAATACATAATACTATAATAGGCTAAAAACTTAAAGGTAATTCTCTAATACATGATTAGCCAATACAAAATATAAAAATATTAACATCACAAGTACCATACACAACATACAAATCAAGCAATCAACCACTAATATTAAAAAACAAAACTAATCCAATATTTGCGGGCCATCTTCGTCCTCATCCTTCAATTCCTTGCCAGTAAAAATTTCTTCTTCAGGAACTCCACTTAATAAAAAAAGTGTTAAAATAAATAATAAAGCAAAATAATTAGTAATTAATTTTGTAAAAAAATGTTTTTATACCTCTACTGCTAGTAGCCCATAACCAATGCTGAGAGCACATGATAGCTTCCAACGTGTCTGGATGTTGTCTACTTCGATGTGGACTCAATGTTCTACCCCCCATACTAAAAGCCGACTCCGAGGCAACAGTTGTCACAGGTATGGCTAGCAAATCCTTGGACATCTCCGCCAAAATAGGATATTTACCCTTGTTCATCTTCCACCATTGTAAAACATCAAAATCTGGAGTTCATTTGACTAAAGGATCCTCCAAATACCTATCTAAGTCAGACTTCAAACTAATAGGTTGACTATTTTGGGTTGCATATGCATCAAAATCACCCATATCATCTATATCATCAAAATCAATATGAGATTGGTCGGAAGGAACAACAAGTGCGGTAGAAGACTCACCAACAACACAGTATCTCGTAGTTGCGGATTTGGCCTCATAATAATTCATCATTTCATCACAAAGCTCCCACACTCTCTTAAGTTGAATTTCAAGGCCGACTACATAAATTTTCGGATAATAATAATTAATCAACATCATCTTGTATCTCGGATCAAGAATAACAGCCATGACCAATACCCCACTAATCTCATCCCAATACTTCAAAATTTTTCCAATCATGTTATCCGCCATATTCTTAACTGCATAAACATCGGATGTTTGCCACCCCTTCAATGCAATCCTCATTTTACAAACCAATGGAAAAAAAAGATTAGCAGTGGGGTATGTTGTACCCGAAAATATCTCAGTCAACTTTGAAAAAGGCCTCAAATAATCTAGCATTTGCTTAGCCAACTCCCATTCCTCATTACTAGGCAAACACTTGTATTGTGGCTCAAGTGTTTGCAGTCGAGAAAAAACACTTTTGTACTTCACTGCAAGTTCAGGCATCGCAAAAGTCGAATTCCATCTAGTTGGACAATCAAGCCCCAACTTTTTCACATCTATTTGTATTTGACGACATGCCAACTCAAACATTTTCACCCGTTTTGGCGATGAACTCCAGTAAGACACACTGTCTCTAACACGTGTAATACCACCCTCAATCACCGACAACCCATCCTTCACAATTAAATTCAAAATATGAGCTGCACACCTCATATGAAAAAAATTACCGCTCAATATCATTGACTCAGTGGACAACAATCCCTTCAATCTTGCAACCATCACATCATTAGTTGAACAATTATCCAAAGTAACCTTCTATCTAGATTCCAATCCATCAAACACTTCACCAAAATTTGGGAAATGCAATCAGCTGTATGTGGGGCTTGCACATATATAAATCTGTTCAAATTTAAATAAAAAAAATTTTAAATTTAATATAGTGCCTATACTATACAAATTTAAATATTTAATAAAGTAAAAATACCTTAGAATTCAACTTTGCAAATGCCAAGAGTTGTCAATGAAATGTCCTGTAACAACCATATAACCTTTATTTTTATTACAAACCGTCCACATGTCTGTAGTAATTGCCACCCTACTATTAGTAATCTCCAACAAATTCATTGCCTTCCCTTTTTCAATATTATATATTTTAAATATCTCACTCTTTAAAGTGTTTCTGGACATATGCTTCACCAATGGATTGCAATAATCAACAAAATCTCTAAATGACTCATACTCCACAAATCTAAGAGGAAGCTCATGTTTAACAACAACTATTGTAAGTTTTTGACGTGCAACCAATGGATCAAATTTCTGAATTCCAAGCTCACCACGTTCGGTTTTCACCAAGTGTTGCTTATTCTAAAAAACTTCTTCAATTGTTGGTTGATTAAAACCATGAATTTGTCTAGTATGTCTATTCAAATGACTGGTTCCCGATCCACAAGAAAGAACCGCTCCACAATGATTGCATTTTGCCTTTGCTACACTACCAACATTTAGTTTTGTGAAATGGTCCCAACAATTTGAAACAACCCTCTATTTTCTTTTTTTATCACTCCGCATTTCTTCTTGAACATTTTCCAACTCCATAAATAGATTTGAAGGCAAATTAGAAGATTCAGAAACATTTTCCATTATAAACCTATACAAAATTAAAGGAGATAAAATATTAAATCAATAAATGAATTAAGCTAAGTGTAAATACAATAAACGCATACTGCATTTACAAGCACAGCGGTGACAGGACAATAAATTTACAATGTTTAGAACTCCATATAGTATGTCAGTATCTATACAATGGAGACATCACCTTAATAGTTAATACAGGCTGAGAAAAATAATATGAATATGGAAATTAAACACTCTGCAATTATAATATAAACACTCTGCAAAAATCAATTCTGTCATTATCTAATCCATGCCTCCATCAAGAGGAGAGCAAAACAAATTCCTAAATTAGAGACTGTACAAACTAAAGATAAAAAAGCAGACAAAGATGGAAAGAGAATAAACCTTGAATTAATGAATTTTAGATAATCGCGAGGTTGTGCTGGTGGGTGGGAGGCACTGCTGGACACGCGGAAGATGTTGTTGCTGCCTCGCTGGGTGGCTGGGCGGTGGCTGATGCTGCTGCTGCTGCTGGAATCTGTTGCTGGGCGGTGGTTGATGCTGCTGCTGCTGGAATCTGTTGTTGTTGTTGCTGGGCGGTGGCTGATGCTGCTGCTGCTGGAATCTGTTGCTGCTGCTGCTTCTGGGCAATGGCTGATGCTGCTGCTGTTGGAATCTGTTGCTGCTGCTGCTGGACGGTGGGTCACTGATGGTTGACGCTGGCTGGACGCTGCTAAAATCTGGAGATGCTCGCTGCTGTTGGCTGCCGGCGGTGAGAACAGTGAGACGCCGATACAGTGACGCCGTGACAGTGAGTGAGAAGTGAGAACTGAGAGGTGAGTGAGAAGTGAGGGAATGAGGGATTTACCGATTTAGGGATTTTGTCACGGGAATGAGGGATTTTTAATTGTTTTGTTTTAGTTTTTTTATTTCAATTTTATGATATATTATTATATTATACAGTTTTTTTAAAAAATATATATATATATTATTTATTATAAAGCCCGGGCTTAAGCCTATACTTTTCATTCAGGCACTTGACTGAGCCCATATGTTATGGGCTTTGTTAATTATAAGCCCTTATCCATAATTTCAAGCCGTAGGCCGGGCTTAAAGCCAGCGGGCCTGGGCTTTTCTGCCAACCCTAGACTGCATGGTTTCTAGTGAGGAAAAACTTAGTAATTGCAGGATTAATGTGGCTTTCTCGTTACACTAAACTATTGATCTTAAACCTATTCACTCTTTGCTTTCTCCACATGATCTGTACAAAGAAGGAAAACAGAAAGGTTCAAAAATCTATATAAAATGGGGCAGGATTCTTGCCTGTCCATCAAGGGCAGCGATGGCATCATTTAGTTTGGATTCATCAGACATTGTAAAGAAGCCAAACCCATGTGAACAGCCCGTTTCCTGATCAAAACAACCCTTGCACTCACTACCTCTCCATGCTCACTGAAAACTTGCTCCAAACGTGCATCATCTACTTGCCATGGGAGGTTACCAAGTATCAATGTAGATTCTGTAAGTTCAAGTCAATTCCGATTGTGATCCTCTAGAAGCAGCCTCGCTTACAGTTAAAAGCCTTCCATTTAAATCTGTTTAGGAGTAAATAGAACTCTCAACCATCACTTTAAAATCGTGAAAGTTCAGAATACCATACTGATACACATAAAGGAGAACTTAGTAACTGACAAATAAGCTCTCTGTCACAGAGAACACTACTACAAAATTGATTTTTTATGACGGTTTTAAACGACATAAGATGACAGTTTTAAAACCGTCATCTTAGGCACCGACATTAAAGAGGGTATATTTTTTATGACGGTTCATTAACCGTCATTAAATGTATATTTTTAATGACGGTTTTGTTAAATAACCGTCATTAAATGTGTCATTTTAATGACGGTTCTTACAATAAACCGTCATTAAATATCTATCTTTAATGACAGTTTATTTAAATAACCGTCATTAAATGTATCTTTAATGACAGTTTATTTAAATAACCGTCATTAAATGTGTCATTTTAATGACGGTTTATTGTAAGAACCTTCATTAAATATATATCTTTCATGACGGTTTATCTAAATAACTGTCAGTAAATATGTCATTTTAATGACGATTTATTGTAAGAACCGTCATTAAATATTGGAACAAAATTTAATGACGGTTTTAGAAGAAAACCGTCATCTTTGTTGTAGAACACTACATTTGATGACGGTTCTTTTGAAATAACCGTCATCTTTGTTATTTATTATTAAAAAAATAAATTTGGCAAATTTCAGGCTATTTCAAGCCCCTATTTTAATTCTAATTTCATATTAAATTCTTTACAATTATTTTTCACAAATGTTTCATATACAAAATGATGCAAATGTTTCATATACAAAGAGATAGCTCTACAAAAATCTCCAACAATCATTAAACTTCTACTAGTGAATGCACTAGCAACCAACAAGATTGGCATGTGTGAGTACATCTAATTTCTCATCAAGTCTTCAATTGGAAATGAATCCCACCAGCTTCAGCAATCTACATCATTCTTACAAAGAATAAAGAGAAATTAAGATATATTCATATATTATAAATCATAAATATTAAATCATTTTAGTGACTTAAGTTGTAAAACAAGACTTTAAAGTACCATATCACTATTAATTAATAGACCTACCTCAAGTAAGTTAATCAACCATGTGTTCAGATAATAAATGACAACACATTCACCAAAATAGAGACAATAAAAAAGCATTAACTACATCATCCATAACAGATCCAGTACCTACCCATTATACACTTGGAAATAAAAAAATTAAGGCCTGAAGTTTAGAATACTACGTCTCAGCCAAAGAATTAACAGCATGCTTAGATATTACCTTGCAAAAATTGTACCTGCTTATTACCAAGCGGGGAAAAGATTAAGTATAGACATAAGAGAAAAGAACTGAAGAAGGTTCAAAACGACATCTGAAATTATTAAGCTGCACTGTTAGTAGCAAAATTTCAGCGAAATAGCACCCAAAATTTCTAAGTGCAATTTTAAATACAAAACAACAGTAAAGCAGCCCTTGAATGCTTCCAAGTGCTTTGTTTCTGCATAAAATGCAGTAAAAACAGCACTTGGAAGTTTCCAAGTGCTATTTTTGCTGCATAATAGTAGCTAAATAGAACCTAGAAACAGTTTTAAGTGCTGTGTTTCTGCGTAAACAGCAGTAAAAATAGCACCTAAAAGCTTTCAGGTGTTGTTTTTACTGCATAACAGCAGCGAAACATTACCTGGACGCTTCCTGGTGAAGTATTTTTACATAAACAGTAATAAAACAGCCTCTTGTGTTGTTGCACAGTAGCAAAATACTGCAATTTAAACTAAAAATATATAAGTGAGAAAGGGTTAAGAAGCCAAAAGTAAATCCATATACATATGCGCACAAACAAAATGAACAATTCACTTCCAAAAGCTTCAATAATTTGTAAAGTTTGTCCATGTATTAGCTCCACTAAAGTTCTAATCTGTAATTGCTAAGGGGTTAAATATAAAACTTGAAACAGATAAGTGCTGACTTAATAAAACCTTTTATATATACTTGCCTTTAACTTTGCATCACTGGAGAAGATGCATTTTGATGAAATGGCATGTCCTTGATCAAACAGCCATCCTGCTTCACACATTGTTTCACCATCCTCACTTTCTTTTATTGAACACCATAATTGCCTGGGAAGCAATATCAGATTGTTTTAATCTATTATTGACTTCTGAACACTGTCTCCTAAAAGTTCACAAAGAAAATCCTGGAGTTTCGCAAGAAGTTCATAATATACACCAATCGGGCCATGAAGTACTACTATATGTAAATTGCTCGTAAAAACCTTGAAGCACATGTGAGTAAACTCATGTATTTCAAACAGGCAACCAAGAAAGTTTTGATTATGTATTTTCAAAGAACAAATTACATGATCAAGAGCCCATATTGCTTTAGGACTCCAAGTTCTTAAAATATATCCTTTGATGGCAGCATAATACTAATACGATGCAAACAAAAAATGACTTATCTGAAAAGTACGAAACCTTAATGAGCTTATATAAATTTGAAGGATTCAGCATTTGGTCCATAGTTTATAACAGAAAATATGTGAAAAGGAAATGAATGAGTAAATTCGAGAACTCACTTCACATGAGCTGGTGAAACTAGCAATAGCGCTAGGGCCCTGCCAAACCCCAATGACCTCTGAAGCTTTCAAGGCATCTGTAGCAGCAAAACCAGAATCGCGGATGGCACATCCCCCTAGCTGGTCACCATTTCTAAATGGTCCATACCACTGCTCACAAAAAACTCTAAAATAAAGATTTCCGTAGCAAACATTACAAATCCGACAGATAAATCGACTCCCAAATTCACTGTTAGAGATGAAAATATGAAATTAAAAGTAAGTAACTAACTAATTAATCACAGAGAACTAACCAATCGAAGCAATGGAATCAAAGCAATTGTCTAAAAGCTTCGGCCAACAAAGAGTGCAGATATATTATCAAACAACAAAGAGTGCACGATTGCTTTTAATGTTTACAAATTATCTGTAATTTTAGGGATTTTTTTTTTTTAGAAAAATACATATATGTATATTTATGTAACTTTCTTATAAAAAAGACCTCTCCTTTCTCTAAATAACTGAACCCACAAATTAGAAACCCACAAAATGCTAACAGAGATAGCCGAGGCCACCACAATCAACCAGGAAATCCAAACCCATTTGGGAATCACAGGATCAGCGGCCCCACTCATATAAAACACGCACATCTCATACACAAACATGGGCCCCAGAACGTCCCTAACGACGCTGTAAAACGCATAAAAGGGCGGCGAGAGTATGTGATAAACTTTACCGGCGAACTCGGAGTCGTGGCTCCTGGCGCAGGCGAGGGTCCAGGCGTTCTTGCAGGCGCTGGTGACTTCGGCGAGGATGAGGAGGGAGAGCAAGGCGTAGGCGCCGTGGGACACGAGGCACCTGCAGGTGAGGAAGACGAAGAGGGTGGCGAGGTGGTGGGCGATGAAGAGGACGTCGCCGGGGAAGAAGACGAGGTAGTGGAGGAGATCGGTGGTGAAGTAGGCGATGCTGAAGTCGAGGACGAGGTTCTCGAGAGGGGTGTTGGGCGAGGAGAAGCCGCGGGATTTGTTGGAGAGCAGAGCGTAGGTGGCCAAGACGACCGCGGGGGTCCCGTGGAAGATGGAGATTAGGCAGCTGGCCAATTTTTTTTGTTTTTTATATCTATATCAATATATACGATGAGGACACGGCTACCATGCAGGGACTCAAAGTCCCTGCATGGTAGAGGGGGTCAATTTGTTGACCCCCTAATTGTTTGGCTGCCATCTGGCAGCCAAACAACTTTTGTGACTGGCAGCAACCGGTTTTCCAGCCGGTTGCTGCCATTAATATATATATATTGTAAATAAATTAAAATATAAAATATAAAAAATAAATAAATTTTAAAAAAATAATAATAATAATAAATAAAAAAGGATAAGTAAATTAAAAATAGAAAAAATATTTTTTATTAAAAATAATTTAAAAAATAAAGTAAAATGTGTGTTAACATAAGGACAAAAGTTTAATTTATTTTTTATTAAATATGTCTCATATTTTATGTTTCAAGTTTCATAATTTATGTTTTATGTTTCATGTAATAATTTTTAAATACCCCAAAATTTTTCTTTCTTGCCCCCGTTTCATGTTTACGTTCTATGTTTCATGTTTCTTGTTCTACGTTTCATGTTTAACGTTATATGTTCACTGTTACCGAGGTACTCATATTTTGTGTTCGTTGTTGCATATTTTAAGTAAGATGTTTCATGTTTGTTGTTTAATGTTTCATGTAATAATTTTTCAAATACCCCAAAGTATTTCTTTTTTGCCCCCGTTTCATGTTTACCTTCTACGTTTCATGTTTACTGTTCTATGTTTCATGTTTGCTGTTCTATGTTTCATATTTGACGTTGTATGTTCACTGTTACCGAGGCACTCATAATTATGTTCGCGGTTGCATATTTTAAGTAAGATTTTTCATGTTTGTTGTTTAATGTTTCATGTAATAATTTCTCAAATACCCCAAAGTTTTTCTTTTTTGCCCTCGTTTCATGTTTACGTTTCACGTTTTATATTTTCTATTCTAGGTTTCATGTTTACTGTTCTACGTTTCATGTTTGATGTTGTATATGCACTATAACCGAGGTACTCATATTTTATGTTCGCAGTTGCAAAATTTAAGTAAGATGTTTCATGTTTGTTGTTTAATGTTTCATATAATAGTTTTTCAAATACCCCAAATCGTTTTATTGTTGCATTTATAACTCACTAACTACTCTATATTATATTTATTGTTGCATTTATAACTCACTAACTAACTAATGATCCAATTAATGGCATTGTCCCTTCCTTCATAAATATGGGTATTATGTTGAAAAGGACCTTTGTGCGAAACAATAAACTCTTTGGGGTCAAAACATAATTTCAGAACGTTTTTGGATCAGCAAAGTAATTTTTAGAAATTCTGAAACTGGACCTATTTGTAAAGTTTTCTGACATTTTGGGTCATAATACAGTTTTATAAAGTTTTGGGGTCAAATAATAATTTCAGAAACTATTTCACTGTAGCAGTTACTGTAGCAACCGGCTATCCGGTTATCAAATCCGGAAATCCGGTTTCGGGCAGCAAGTAACCAAAATGCAAGCGGCTTACCGGATGTGGAAATCCGGCAAGCCGGTTTCTGGGCAGAACGGAACCAAATCGAAAGCGGCAATCCGGTTCTTGACATCCGGCAATCCGGTTCGAGGTAGAATGCAACCAAAACGCAAGCGGCTATCCGGTTCATGACAAACGGCAATCCGGTTTCGAGACAGAATGTAACCAAAACGCAAGCGGCAATCCGGTTCATGACAAACGGCAATCCGGTTCGAGGCAGAAGGTAACCAAAACGCAGCTACCCATTTTCTCACTCTCTTTTCAAGGGCAGCATAGACGTCGAGATCCTACTGTAATTGCTCCAGCTCCTCGTGTCTCTGCATCAGCTTCCTCACCTCCACAGCCTCCTCCCTCTATAGAGGATACTCTTCAGCAGCTTATGGATGAGGTGCGGACGCTCTCGGTACGGCAGACTGAGCTTCAGCAGCAGCAGCAGCAGCAACAGCTCCTTCATGGACAACGCCTTCTCTTTGAGCATTTCGGGCTTACATATCCATATCCAACTCCATCACCACCATCCTCACCACCTCCATAGTCTGTTATGCTTTTGGATTATGTATTTATTTAGGATTATATGTATTTATTTTGGATGATATGTATTTTTTTTGTGGATTATATGGATTTCCTTATGCTTACGGATATTTTTTAGTAATGTGCTTATATTGCAATATAGAAGTTGTAATTATATTTATTAACAACGTATTTATTTATTAGCAATATAATATTTTGTTTTGACATTATTCAAATAAGTATCTTGTGATATAAACATCCATGCAAATGAAATAAACTCAGGTTTATTAAAATAAATAACAGGATAAATAAATAATTAAAACATATGGTTTCAGTCAAAAGTCATCAATTGTGATCACCATACCAATTGCAATCATTTTACCATTGAGGGGTAATAATACAACAATTTTCCAGTACCCTGCCGCATGGACAATACTTATAATTGTTCTATAAAATTGAATGTGTTCTCTCACTTGCTCAGCAACTACAACGAAACCCAGCAATGTAAATGGAAAAAGAAAATTTTTTTACATAAGCTGTATAAAAGTTGCCTTGCAAATATCAACCTATATTTACTGAAGCCAAGCCTAAAATTCTGCAGCCAACAAAATTGCAACAAAGCCGCAGCAAAGTTCATCATCCAACAGATTCTACAGATTCTGCCCCCTCAGAATAATTTCCAGGTACGACAAAAACATTTTGCCATCACTGCTCCAGAGCAAGAAAATGAAAGACATTAAACTGAATTTCAAGGATTCAGTAATAAAAGAGAAACAAAAGCATGCTGGAAAACCCCCCTTTAAAAAAAAATGCAAAGCATATAAGAATCAATCTCTCCAGACCCATACATTAAATTGAAATACAATATCCGTGCAGCTACACAAATGTCTTTGCAGGTTCCATAATCAACATAATATTGAGTCCATGGAAGTGCAAGCAGCAAAGGCTAGAGAAGCACGGAACAAAATTGTAACTACCTATTAATGGCTTTAAAAGCAGTATAGATGATATATAACACTACTAAAATAATCTTGTATTCCTCGTATTGCTTAACGTAAGAGGATTGAGCAATGCAAGTCATAACCCATTGAGAGTAGTTCTAACTACTCAGTTTCTGCATTATGAAAACCCTTTAATAAACACGCACTTGGCAGCTAAGGTTTACCAGCACTCGCTCACTTATACTTGCCAATTTTATTTCACATCACCTCAATCCCAACATACCGTAAATTCCTTTTAGTGAGCTTAAAATGAAACCGTAAGTTATGATTTTAATTTTTTCACTGTATCATCAAACAGACATTTGCTATACACACGTAATTTCACTTTCTAACACTGATCCTAGTGAAATTTTTTCAAAATATAACTACAAATTTTTCAGAAACCAAACATCAACACCTCCAGCAAGGGTAAATTATAATCAGGTTTCATGGATTCCTTGCTTCACAACAGTAACAGGACAGGAACCATTATTCACTACATAGTTGTTTACACTGCCCATTATAGCCCTGCAAAGATACAAAAAAGAAGAGAAAATTATAAACCAAAAAATTCCCAAAAGAAAACACTTTCAGTCAAAAGAGGTCTCAATAATTATCCATTGAAGCCATGGTGCTTGATGCCAGCTATACGGACACTTGATTCAAATAGCAGGGAAGACTTTAGCCCATTGTTTCAAGAAAAATCATTAATTGGAAAAAAGTTTGGGTTGGTGTCTTATCGTGGCCTCATAAAGTCACACACAGAAAATTTTCCCATAGAAAGCATCTGAAATCCCAGATGTCTCCGAATGGAAACAAACGGTAGAGCTTTAACATAATGTCCAACATAATCGAAAGTAACACTATAACAATAAAAAACATACCAAAAGTTTTTTTTTTTAAAAAAAAAATAGGAGTTCAATATTGATGAAATCCAACCTCTTAACCTTGCCAAGTCCTCTGTTTCCAATCACAAGACAGCTAAGGGGAATTTTATCAATTGCTTCACATATCTTCTCACGAGGATCACCCCAAAAGATCTTCATAACCACAACAATCTGGCCGCATTCATTCACAGGTTCAGCTTGACAAGAACACTACTATCAATCTCATTTCTCAATTAAAAAAATAAAAATAAATATTGGACCTGCTTTTGCCTAGCCACCGTGTTGACAATATCAAAAGTTTGCAAGAGTGAGCAAGAGCTATAGCAACGAAGAATGTGGGGATGGAGAGGGAAAAAGATGCGGATTTTCTGGTTCAATGTTCCTAGGGGGAAAGAACAAGGGGGTGGGGGAAAAAGAGAGGGAGATGAAAATGCTTGGGGGAAAAAGAGAGGGAGATGAAAATGCTTTTCTTCCGGTTGCCCTTCTTTTTTCGCTTTTCTTCACGTTTTTTTTCTTTTCTTTCAAATTAAAACTCCAGCCGTTGGATTCAAATAAACTGAATCCAATGGCTCAATGGCAGCCTCTGCACCATACAGGGGATCTTAGGCACTGCATGGTAGCCGTGTCCATACGATGACGGTTGTTTTATGCAACCGTCATTAAAATTAAAAGCATTTTAATTATATATATAATGACCGTTTTAAATTATAACGGTCATTAAAAATTATAATTTTCAATGACCGTTTTGTTAAGAACTATTTTTAATGACGGTTTTTAAAAAATCGTCATTAAGAGTAGTATTATTTTAATTACATATATAATGACTGTGGTATATAAAAACCGTCATTAAAAATAGTGCCTTTTAATGACGGTTTTTATAAATGAACCGTCATTAAAAGTAATATTATTTTTACCTACACATATAATGACCGGTATATAAGAACCGTCATTAAAAATAGTGACTTTTAATGAAGGTTTTTATAAATGAACCGTCATTAAAATTAAGTATAAATTTTATTTGACATTTAATGACGGTTTTATTACATAACCGTCATTATAAGTGGTATATATTATGATTGTTCATATAATAATCGTCATTAAATATTTTTAATGACGGTTCTTCTAAACAACCATCATAACATATGGGTCATTGTTTTACATTTTTGTAGTAGTGGAAGAATCGGACAGGTTCTATTAACAACTAGTATAAAGAAGTTTATTGTATTCTGAATGAAGCCATGATCATTAAACACATTAAAAACCCTAAGAACAGAAGCAGATATGAAAAAGGGTGAACATTACTAAGTACTAAACTCAAAAGCACGGCATCAAAAAATCCCCTCCTAACCAAAATGACACAAAAAGAAACTCACGTAACGGTTGAACATCTCCACAGCCTTCTCAGCTTCCTCAACAGTACCCATTGTCACAAATCCAAAACCTGTGCTTCGATCAGTTTCCCTATAAAATATAACCTTCAATAGAAGCAGCAACACAAAATGGCGCAAACCCAAGTTATCACTCAACACAAGCACATTAATACAGCACAAAAGAAAAAGAAAATAAAATTTTTATACCTCGGAAATCTCAACAACACCAGCCTGGTTAAAAAGGTGAGCCAGTTTCTCACTATCAACATCATAACACAAATTACCCACAAATAGCTTAGCATCTTCAGGTGGCTCACTATAATCCACTTCACTCCCGTCACCAAAACTCTCTTCACCACCAATAAAACCCCCAATTTCCTGATTATACCAGCTCAAATTCTCTTAATTTCCTTCTTCTTCTTCTTCTTGTTGGGACCAATCTGAGGTTTGAGCCACAAGTGGGATAATCCGTAAAGAAGACGACTTTTTGGGATTTTGGAGAGATACCCATGAAGCGAAGGTAGCTAAAAATGATACATTTATAGGTTGTTTGGAAGACACTGCTGACAGTGGAAAAAAAAAATGGGCGTTGGGCTATAGGGAAGAGGGTTTTGGATGTGTTAGTAACAAAACAGGTTTCAGCCACTGAGAATTGATTTAGAAGAAGTGTAGCTGATGAACAAGACATGACGTTTTGGAAAGAATCAGAGAAGTATGATAAGAAGTTGTTTGCTTGTTCGGTCACGGTGGTTTTGAAGGTTGCCGGCGTCAAATTTGATACTATGTTATGATGGGTAGGGCTCTCGTAAACGGCGTCGTTTAGTCCCGAAGAAACAGTTTGAAAGTCACTTTTTGTTTAAACTGAGTGAGAAGCTTAGGTGGCATGATTGCATGCATGATTGGCTGAAAAGTAAACGCAATCATGAAAATAATTTCGTCTGTCTTGAGTTACTTTCATCCTTATTGATCCACTCATGCATCGTAAATTGGCAATTCAACTTGCACAAGTGTTTGCACAATTATTATTTTTTTTTTATGAGGAGGAAGTAGTTCTTTCATTCAATTAAAGCCATTAAACAAACACAAAACATCGGCGAGGAATTCATCCCGCCAGATGACAGATTCTAAGCTTTTTAAAGCTTTTTTGGCTAGAGAGTGAGCACTAGTATTACAATGTCTTGGTACATACTGGCATACTGGAAAGCTACCGATTAGAAGCCTTGCTTGCTGCTTTGAATTTCTGCTATAGTCCACCATATCTTTGTTTGTTGCTGACTTTGTTGTTGGCTAAGTCAGCCACCATACTGCAATCAGTTTCGACAATCACATTTGTGAAGCTAGCTTTTGTTGCCCCCTCCATTCCCCATTGGTCGGCTTTGGCTTCTGCTATCGAGACATCACCTTGAAAAGTAATGCTTTTCACAGCTACAACTACCACTTGACCTTGAGAGTTTCTTATCACAACCCTTAAGCCTGCCATTTGGCTCTCTGCATGCACCGCCGCATCGACATTGATTTTCAACTTGGTACTAGGTGGTGGATTCCATCTTTGCGTCTTCTTTTCTTTTATGCTTCTTGGACTCTCTTGCTCTTTAAATTGCATTGACTGATATGCATCCAAAATTTCTTTGGCCCTGGCCACTGTCTCCATTGGATCTGGCTTTTTCCCCTCAAAGAGTAATTTGTTCCTTGCGTGCCACGTCGCCCACCAGATAGATGCAACATAATCAATCTCAGACTTGGCCCCCTTCCTCATTAGACTGTGTATAGTGCTCAGCATATCTTCTCTCCTTACCGTCTGTACTGCCGCCTCCAGGTCAGTGCATCTCCATATTTTCCTAACCAATTTGCATTCCATAAGGGCATGGAATATGTCTTCTCTTCCGTCTTTGCAAATTGTACAGATTGGTTCCTGTAGTATTTTCCTTTTCCAAAGGTTTTCGGCTGTTGGAAGAAGATTTTTGGCTGCTTTCCAAACATAAATTTTAATTTTCCCTGGCAAATTCAGCTTCCATATGTTCTGCCAATCCTGTGAAGCTCCTGCAGACCCTGTTGGTGGCTCGGGAAACTTAATATTGAGTGCTAATTGATAACCACTCTTTACTGAGTACAAGCCTTTCCTATCATAGTGCCAAATTATCTCATCTTCTTGAGGGGTTCTCGGTAAAGGAATACTCTTAATAATGTCAGCATCCATCCTTGCAAAGCTTTGGTTGAGCATACTTTCGTTCCACTGCTGATTTGGGAGGATGAGCTCTGAAACTTTAGCTTCTGTAGGCAGGGAGGGTTTAACAATTGGCTTAAAAGTTGTTGGCCTAAGTATCCAGTTGCTCGCTTGAATCTGAATTTTCTTTCCACTTCCTATCATCTACCTCGTACCCTTTTGCAGCACCTGTCTCCCCCATAAAATGCTCCTCCAAATAAAAGATGGACTTGAGCCTACTTTAGCACTTAGGAAGTCTGTATTCTTGTAGCATCTAGCTTTTATCACCTTGGCGACCAAGGGCTCTGGATTTTGTAGTAACCTCCATCCTTATTTTGCTAATAGAGCTTGATTAAAGCATGAAACATGCTTGAATCCCAACCCCCTCTGATTTTGGCATAGCTCAATTTCTCCCATTTTTTCCAATGAATTCCTTTCTTGTCTTCCTTGGACCCCCACCAAAATCGTGCAATTGCTCTTTGGATGTCATTGCACAATCCTAGAGGTATTTTGAACACGCTCATGGCGTAGGCTGGTACTGCTTGTGCTACAGCCTTGATGAGTATTTCATTTCCCTCACTCGAAAAAAGCTTATGTTGCCAATTGGAAATTTTAGTGAGTACTTTAAGTTTCACGTTATTGAAGAAACTTGTTCTCTTTTTTTCCACCATTGAAGGTAAGCCCAATATTTTTCGTGTCTCGATACCACATTGAGCTTGAAGATATTTTTAATTGTTTCCTTTGCTCTTCTAGAATTTTGCTGCTAAAAAACATAGATGATTTCTCGTAATTACATATTTGTCCAGAAGTCATTCATAGCAATCAAAAACCTTCTTCAAGTGCTTACAATCTTCAACAGCTGCCTTTGTGAAAACAAAGCTTCATCCGCGAACAAAAGATGGGAGATTGTGACATTTTTCGCAAATCTCAAGCCATGGATTAGTTTATTTCATAACTTTTAATTACTTTTGATTTTATCATTATTGGTTTTATTTTTCCTTAGTAATTCTTAAAAAGTTTAAGTTAATTTTATTTCATAACTTTTATAAGAAAAATATATAATACTCTTATTAATTTATGAAAATATAATCCTCCACTTATTTTTACAAAATATTCATCCACTCTCACTTATCTATTAGGCCTCGTTTGGTTGGAGGATTAAAAGTGGGGATTTGACTCTTTTTCTAAATTTTATCCTTATCTCATGTTTGGTGCTATCAAGGATATTGGAATTTAGTTATCCTACGCCTACAAACTAATCTCAATTTTGTAAAGGAAATTATCCCAATGGGGGCTATGAGATTAGTTAGTATTGGATTATATTGATATCTCAATTAAACATAATAATTTATAAATATTAAAATTATAGTAATATTTGATAAATGTAATAAAAATATTGATTTTAATAATGTAAATAATAAATTATACTAAAAATATTATTAATTTCACATTAAATTAAAATTTATTTAATTATTAATTTTTTTTATAATTTCAAATTTACATTATAAATTAATTAATAAATTAATATTCAAAAAGGTAAATTTTTATAAATAATAGATTATTGAATAAAAATAATATAAATATCATATATATATTTAACCAAATAAAAACTATTTAAATTATTATTTATATTTCATTGATGTCATTGAGGTTGATTTGTATAATTAATAATACAAAATTTCAGTTTATATTAATATTAATAATAATAATAACTTGTAAAATGTAATATTATAATATAAAACATGATTCTTTATAGTCCAATCCAATATTGCACCAAACACAACATAGTATTATATATAATACAGTATTATCCAATCAAATCTTATCTTATCCAATCCAATCCAATCCGGCATACCAAACGAAGACTTAGTGCATTATTTTAAGGTTTTAGCACCACAATTTTAAAGAAAGCCTTAATCAATTTACCTTATTAGCTTTTGTTGCGTGCGAAGGTTAAATGAGATAAATGAGAAAGAAAGAAAAGTAGATCAATTTAATTTATTCATTCTTAGAAGAGTACCAAGTCCATAATATAGATGTGTTGGAAATCTTTAATCTCACATAAGGTCTTGCTATATCATTAAACACTATAGCTATAAGGATGATAAGAAAAACTTGACTATGTGAAAAATTATTATAATCACTCTAATATTTTTTTCACACTCAAAAACTCAAATAATAAGCAATCTCTTAATACACTTATCATTTCCCTTACATTATAAACTATCTACTAACACATAAACTTATTGTTATTTAATACAAACAAATGAATCCAACCTTTATATATATAATATGTTAAGAATTGGAGTTGATTAATCCTAATTCTATCCCTAAGAAATTTCCACACACTAATCTTGTTTGTTGCAAGAATGAATTTCGAACCCAATCAGAAACAAAGAGAAAAGAAAGAAACTGGACATATAAAGGATTAAAAAGGTTCGGCTATTCAGCCTACATCCTCTTGAGAAACAGAAGCCATAACCTTTTATTGATGCTCAACAGATTACAAGATTAATAAAGAGTGTTACAAAGAACTTGATTCCCTTAAGGTGAGCCTTAGGAACCTTATATACTGCTATGGAAGGATCCAGAATGGAGTGCTTCTCGCCAGTTATCGTTCTGAGTTTGTTACAACAAGCCCAGAGGATTCCCGCCAAAAACTATCATTAACAGCCCTTAACATTAAAACGACAATTGTTGCTGCCGTTTAATGTTAGCATGAATTCGTAATTGCATGTGCAGGTCATGTGCATTACTGATGCCTCTTGAGTGACAGCAAATTGATATCATATGAGCAGCGTAGTCTATCTGACGACTTATCGTCTCTCAACCCGTTTCAGAACCGACAAAGTCGTATCTTCTAGCACAATTCATGTTCACATTCAACATAATAATTATTTCTTAGTAGGAAAAAATAATTATTTTCTTATATAAGTTAACTTTTGAAAAAAAATTACTTGTTCTTTAAATAAAAGTCCTAAATAAGAAAAGTCTTAAAAATATCTTAATCTATGATTTACAAATCCTCATTGAAAAAGTAAACATTTCTCCTAACAAGATGAACATATAAACAAAATTAATACTTTTATACCTCAATTTATTATTGGGTTAGTAGTCCGAATGATTGGTTGGTACCTCCTATATATACAACCGGAGGGGGGTTTCCAATTGAGGATTATTGACCATATTAAAGTTAAGAATAAAACTAAAGATAAGAAAACACAATTTTCACTATGTAGGATAAAATACCTTGTATTAAAATATATATTTTTTATCTTTTAACTTGTCTTCAACTTTAATATAGTCAAGGATCATTGCTTGGAACATTTCTCTTTTTCTCTCTCTACACACATATAAAGTTTGGAAAAACTTTAAAATTGTGTTATTTTAAAGATTAATTTTATAATGCTATTAAACCCCACGATTTTAAAGTTTTCTCAATTTTTCTCGTATTTTAAAATCTTAATAAAAAAACTATTATATATATATATATATATATAGACTGTTTTGACATACTTCGATAATCCGATTTGGATTAGGAATCCTTAAGACATGTCTAATTTGGATTTGGAATCGTTATAAGGATTAGTTTGATAGTTCTATTGCGAAAACGAATTGCTACATACAATAGTAAAAGCAGATTTGTGGGAACAAATTTGAGAATACATTTCATGCTTTGGCAGAATGCAAGGCAACCCTAAAATCTTGGAAACTCACTAATTTTGCAGAGGAATTTATAGGATTGGCGGGTCCAGACAAGCTTACTGTCTTCCAAGAGTTAACAAAGAAGATGAGCAAAACAAAATTTGAACTGATGGCTACAACTTGCTGGATAATTTGGAAAGCAACGAACAAGCCTTTATTTGAAGTTAAGAAGCCGGATCCACAGTTGTCAGTGGCAAAAGCAGAAGCAGTGATGGAGGCTTATCAAAGAATAAAAGTTTTAGGAACTGACTCATAGAGACCCCCAGGACGAGAAGAAACCCAAAGTGTAACAACCTCCACCACAGAACTGGTTTAAGGTGAATGTGTATGCTACCATAAATACTGAGAAACAAATGTCAGGCCCGAGAGCTGTGATCAGGGATTCAACTGGAAACTTTGTGGCTACTGCCTACGGCCGTTAGGATCTTAAAGTTTAATGGGGACGTAGCATATGCAGAAGCAGAAGCTGCAGGTTGGGTTTTACATATGGCCAAAAGTGCAAGTCTAGCTTCATTAATTATTGAAATTCATTCTCAACTGGTGGCTGACTTAATTAATAGTACAAAGGACAAAGGACAATAAGAATGAAAATTTTTGGATCATTTTAGAAATTCAAGACAAGGTTAAGGATTTCCAAAATGTTAAAGTTCAACGTATGCCAAAATCTTGTAATGCAATTACCCTCTCTTTAACTAAGTTAGCTTTAGATCATTTTGAAACTGTTGTTTGGTTTAGTTTATTTTCAACAGAAATCTTGGATTTTTGTTGAATGAATAACAGTTTTACTTTTTCTTTAAAAAAAATAAAAAAGGGAAAAGAAGCAGATCAAGTCCTGATATTCCTACGGGGAAGTCTGATGATGATAATATTATGGAGGGCATTAGCATCATGGACAGGATATCTAGTTTGATCTCATTCAAACAAGCAGTTCATACAAGTGTATTATCTCGAACATAGGAACTAACCTGGCATGCATTCCCAATTTTGAATTTTGATAGAACTTTGTTTAATAGAAGTTGTTCAGAGCTATAGCCTTGATGACAATCAAAGGGAAACTCGAATACAGAGGCTGCGGAAGATAATCAGTTATATAGAGGAAACTTTGCTCAAACGGATAAACTATCTATTTTCTTCTATTTGTTTTGGATAGATGAATAAGGGGAAAGGCTTCTGTTGAGAATGAGCTATGTTATCATATTTCTTTATTACAAATATATATGTGTGTGTGTGTGTGTGAATGTATGTATATGTTAATGAAGAACCACAAGCACAACCGCAACAACAAAATATAAAATTAAATTAAAATATGTTTATTAAGGGCCAGAGCTATACATTTATTCATGAACGGGTTTGAAGTTTTTGTAGGCTATCACAGCATAGAAAGGGTCTGACCCAGACAAAAAACCCAGCAATCTCATAAGCCAGCTGATTGGAGATTTATCCTCTTGGGCAGCAGCACTATCAGCAGGTAATTTTCTAACAATTTCTGGGTTTGTATATCCTTCTACACATTGGAAATACTGCACCACCAGTTGTACTCGGCCATATGCAGTCCCATCTCTCCATGCACTTATGGCTTTCTCATAAAACATTCTATTGCTAAAGCTCACGATGAACACTCCCCCTGGCTTTAGCACTCGAAACACTTCAGCAAATACCTGTAAAAAGATATTAATTATTTTTGCTGGACTTTTACTTCAATCTTCATGCCCTGTACTTGATAGTATTGAAGATAAGTTTCAATAGACCCTTTGAGTAAAATGTAAGTGGTGTGATTTTTTAAAGTTTAGTGGATCCACGGAGATCAAGACGTAATCTCAAAAAGTGGACAAGTGAATAAGGAGAATCAAACAGGAGGCCTTAGTTATAATGTCAACTTAGAGAAATGTTAGACCAAAAGCTTACGCTAATAAGTGAAAAAAGGCAACAACAATACACATACACATAGACAAGTCTCAACTGTTCTATTGACCAAATAAAATGTTATGCTCTTAAAAGGACGAGGGTGATAATGACAAAATAAACACCAAAATTGTTACCTTCTCAGGCTGTTGAAGATACTGCACACTAACAGCGCAGACCACTGCATCAAAGCTGCAATCATCAAACTCAAGCTTTTGATCCTGATTAAGATCCTTCACAATAAAATACTCAAGCCGAGGATTCTTAGCTAGCTCTTGAGCATTAAGTCCATGTCCAACAACTCTCTTGTACGACACTTCTGAAGGCAAATGGCTAACCCATGAGCTCATAAGATCAAGAACCTCAGAGCCAGGTCTCAACATCTGTCTATAAAGATTGGTCAGTGTGGATATGAAACCACCATCAACATGTGTCACGAAACGAGGATATGCATAGAAGTCTCTGTCTGAGTAGGTGTTGAGTTTGGTTCTGCCTTCATTTGTAAGAACCTCTCTTCTGATCTTGCCTGCTAATGATTGTTTTGTTTCATTGTTACTATCGTTTAAAGTGCTGACAATTTTTGGTTGAAGGGTCTTGGTTTTTGTGCGGGTTGGGAAAGGTGAGTGCCATGGCTTGGGATTTGGAGGAAAAATGGTGACCATATGTTTTTAGATTTGCTCAGCCAACCCACGTGCCGGAGAGACAACAGTTTCGGTGATTTGGTTACATATTCTTTCGCCCTTCAAGGAAAAACACACTGTGTTGTTTGGTTACAAATGGACCCATATTGGGCTTTTTAATTTTTGATGCAATTGCAGGCCTAACACAAAATATTTAGGCCCAATATTGAGAATCCACATCAATATCTATATATTAACCGTCATTCAAAAGTTGTTAGATAATTGCTTATTTTGAGCAGAAAGGAGATTAAAATTGTTTCAAAATTTATTTCCAAATATAAGATGCAGTAACTCAAGACTCAAGTACCCAACATCAACAAAAGGCCCAAATTAAAGACAAGAATAATGATGATTTGTCTGCCCAAACGTGCAATGAGGTCCTTTTTAAAACATCATGAATTAAGTTCATCTTTTCAAAAGACTGTCCATGAATGATTATACTCCCCACCCACCCTCTCCCGCCCTCCCCGGAGGAAATGGGATTTTTCGTACTTTTTTTTTTGAAAGCAAATAAAATAAAGGAGTAGACACGATATCACTGTTGACAGAGAGAAAGAGTCTTCAATACTAACAATGCATATATGTATTACGAATTCTATTGTGATGTGTATACTTTTATGAGTAGAACACTGTATACATGGATTACGGTGCCTCTCACAATATTACTAGAAGAAAAATGATAACTGAACTAAATGATGACAAAATGAAGACATAAACGACAATATGTTGTTGCCGTTTAGTGACTTATAATTTGCTTCCCCTTGGGCCCACGGAGAAGACAAGAGAGAGAGGAGCCGTTTTTGTCTTCATTTTGTCTTCCCTTAGTCTAAAAGCAGGCCTCTTACTAGAATTTGATCTCTGTTTTGTGTATTCTACAAGCTGTTGGAATTTGGATTGTTATGAAATAGTGCAGAGAAAAAAATATGCAATTCAAAAAGAAACAATAATACATTTTTTGAAGGGGAAAAATGGAAAAAAAAAAGTGATTCCACATTCACATGAAGATGAAGAAGAAAAATAGAACAGTTTTAGAGGCAGCCATGATTACAAAATGAATGATATCCAGCTAGTTAAATTTATATTATCTTCTAGACGAAGAGGGGTCGTCCCAAAATCTATTGCACGTGCAGCATGCAATCAATTAACTTCATAGACAGAGAGAACCCACCAAAGTTCAATTTTCTTGCCTCCAATTAATGTGTTTTAAGTTGATGATAAAAATTCACCAAGCTAATGATTAAGGGTCACAAATTTTGGTCGGGTTTATATCACAAACATCCCCATCAAATCCACGTTAAGCAGAAACAAAACAATAAAGTTTCTGAAACGTTTTGTTTCTGTACATAGCTATGTAGCCTTCAAAAGTGATTAATTAATTGAATTTTCACTAACTTTGCTGTCCTTTTAGGGAACTCAAGCTCTATTTTCTATGCGTGTTTGAGCTTTTCCACTGCCACTTCGGCTAGTGTATTCAACGGGTGCACGTAAGAGGGAAAGATTTCGAGACAGTGAAGGGCCACATCGTAGATCAGTAAACTTGAAGAATGTTTGATATTAACTTAAAGCAAATTAATTAGGCTTTTTGTTGGAGGCAGGCAAGGTTAGGTGAGCCTTATTTTGCCTCATTTTATAGTAACAAGTTAAAAGATAAAAAATAAATATATAATTTTTAATATATTATATTTTATTTTATTTAATAGTATATTAAAATTTATATTTTTTTATTTTTTAGTTTATTTCTAATTTTAATAGTCAAGAATCTCTAATTAAAAATTCTCTCTTTATATATATATATATATATTAAGAATGCTTCAATCCAAAATCTAAACTTTCTCACAAGTTTAAGAAAACCTTATGCCATAGAATATAATTAATTGTGTAATTATAATTTCCACCATCTATAGCAACTCTTTTAGACTTTGAGATGGTCAAAGATTGTGGACTTTATACACTTTTTTTTTTTTTAAGAAAATTGTGATTATCATTCCTTTCTTATATCAATGTCAATGCAAATGCAACATGTTCATAATTAATTAATGAACAATATTTTAAACTTGAGTGTGTTCATCTTTGCACCATGCCTTATTGCATGTGTACCTATTTCTAGGGACCTATCTTTGGATTTTAATATTATTCAAATTACAAAAGTTATACTTTAAGATTTTTTTTAATAAACGAATTTACCCCTTTTATAAAGGATTGCACCATAATACCCATAAACAACTACTCCAAGAATAGTTAAATAAAGTTTAGTCGATATCATATTGCGACAGAGTTAACTTGAATAATTAAAACCAATACTAATACTAGTAAGAAAGAAAAAAAAAACAAGAGTAAATGGGTAACAAAGTAAATGCCATGAATTTGAAAGAAGTAACCACAATGTAATCTAATTTAGAGTATATCGTGCGTCGTATCCGGATTGTGTAATAAATGAATATCAAATACTCAAAATCCTGTTTAATAAATGAATATCAAAAACTCAAAATCCTGTGTAATAAATGAATATCAAATACTCAAAATCCTGACGGAAAAAAAATAAAAGAAATAAACAGTAGCCTCGTCTTGTTTTATTCCTTTGAGAGAGTAATAATTAAAACAAAATCTCAACTGAGGATCAAAATCTCAACTGAGGATCCTATACTCTTTCTTGTCTTTTTTAGACCCATCCATTGACGGTTGATGAAAAGAAAAATAATAAAATGATTCATTTATGTAGACCATATATATGTACACACTAATAATACACACCTGTCGCTTTATCTTTGACGAGCAAGTAAAAGACCAAATGAATAAAGGGAGCATTATATTTCCTATCCCTAGCTCAAAAAGAATAACACGATTTGATTTTCACACCTATAAAATCAAAGCACTTGGGCAAACCCACAAACCAAATAAGAGAGTACTGCTTCTGCAAGCTAGCTAGCTAGGGACGTTAATTGGGAAGCAAAAGATCTACTTCTAAGTTGGCTTCTATGGGAGAATTGTTATTATTCTTTTCCAATATTTTGTTTCTCTTGTTCTTAGTATTAGGTTTCACTTTTCTTCTTCTCCGTCGCTTGTTCATTATAGAACAAAACCCTAATAAAAACTTGCCTCATGGAAGCATGGGGTGGCCTATTTGTGGAGAGACTCTTGCCTTTCTCAAGCCTCACAAATCCAACTCCACCGGCAGCTTCTTGCAACAGCATTGCTCAAGGTATATATTATTCTGTTAATTCACCTTACTAGCTACACACACACACACACACACTTCTTTAGTTTGTTCTTTTATTAAAACTTCTTATCTAATTTGATTTTGCAGATATGGAAAAGTTTTCAAATCTCATCTATTCTGTTCACCGGCAATAGTTTCTTGTGACCATGAGCTCAACACGTTTATACTTCAGAATGAAGAGAAGTACTTTCAAGCCAGCTACCCCAAGCCCATGCATGGCATCCTTGGTAAATTATCTTTGCTCACGGTGTCCGGAGACCTTCACAAGAAGCTTAGAAACGTCGCCGTCAGCTTCATCGGCGCCTCTAAGTCCACTCCAGCTTTCCTTCATAGCGTCGAAAAGCTATCAATCTCCATGATGGAGTCATGGAAAGAGAGCAAACAGATCGCCTTCTGCTACGAAATTAGAAAGGCAAATACTTAAGAATATATTAATTTAGAAATTATCCAATTTAGGATTCTCGACGAGATCAGTACTCTATGTTTAATTTGTTTCTAATTGGTCTTTCATTTTGCGCAGTTTACAATCAATCTTATGGTGAAGCATCTGTTGAGTATTGAGCCGGAAGAACCGATAGCCTTCAAAATACTAGAAGATTTTCAAACTTTCATGAAAGGGTTTGTGTCTTTGCCTGTATACATTCCTGGGACACACTACGCCAATGCTGTGAAGGTAGATAAGCTCACCTGCACTAACTGATCTTGTCTTTATATACGCGTGTCCGTATTATCTAATTGATTTTGACATTTTCTTTTCCTGTTCACGTATCATAATTATTATTTACTCATGTTTGTAAGGCTAGAGCAAGATTGTGTCGGACTGTCAGAGAGATTATAAGAGAGAGGCAACACGAGAACATGAGAGCTGGGGAAGGGGATTTCTTAGAAGTGATTCTGAAGAAAAGGAGCCTCAGCGAAGAAGAGACAGTGAGCATTGTCTTGGATATCATGCTGGGAGGTTATGAGACAACTGCTACACTTCTAGCCTTAATTGTTTACTTTCTTGCGCATGCACCTGCTGTTTTTCAAAAATTAAAGGTAATTTGTAATTAAACTCCTCTCTCTTCCTTTTACATCGATTCATGCATAATCTGATTAAAAAGGGTTTGATTTGAAATTTTCTTCTTATTTATTAATTTATTTTTTTCAAATTTTTGGGTTGATGCATGTTACATGCAGGAAGAACACCGCGCCATAAGAAAAAGCAAACAAGGCGAGGAGCCCTTGAATTGGGAAGATTACCAGCAAATGGAATTCACTAACAATGTAAATTAATTAACATCACATAGTTCAAAAACAAAATTTTTAGTACAAATTAAATCTTTAATTTTCGAACTCGCAGGAGCTGAGATTACTGCATGTTAATTGGCATATATTTAGGTTATACTTGAAGCTATGAGATGTGGAAATGTGGTAAAGTTTGTGCACCGCGAAGCTATTCGAGATGTCAAATTCAAAGGTAGTGTGTTACTTTTTTTAATAATAGATTGAGACCTATAAATAGTAAGAATCTAATGAAAAGATCTGAGTAAATTAATGCACCCCGAGTACTCAAGACTCTTTTTTATTTGAATCAAGATATTGTCTCATTAAAATCCCTTCACATGGTCAACATCTTTTTAAATTTATTCTATGTATATTGCAGAGTATCTCATTCCATCAGGATGGAAGGTTCTTCCAGTATTTACTGCAGCACATTTTGACCCAAATCTTCATGAAAATCCTTCAGAATTTAATCCTTCGAGATGGACAGTATGTAATCAGTTTAATTTGCACTTAATTTATTAATATATTTTCCTTGATTAATCTCCCTATTTTATTAAAAAAAAAAAAAGCTTCCTACAGTATATGTTGTAATCTTTTTGTTATGTGTTCACAGGATAAAGCATCAGTAATGAGCAAAAGGGTGATGCCATTTGGTGGTGGCCCAAGACTCTGCCCCGGAGCTGAACTCGCTAAAGTCGAAATCTCATTCTTCCTCCATCATCTTGTCCTCAATTATAGGTAATTAAACCTAATTAAATAATTAGTTTCAGCCACGTTATGCTAATGCCTTGACTAATTAAATTAATTTTGAGATGAGATCGATGCATGCATTACGAGTTGAAAATGGAAGATTAATGATCTGGTTATCCACTGCATCCCACTCAGGAACCTACATAATTAGCAACAATCATGTTGGTCAACTAATTAATTATATATTTGTTGTCATGGGTGTTAATACATTCATTTTATTCATTATTCAATCGCCAATATAATTAAACCTAGCCTTTCGCTAAGTCATAGTGGACTAACTAATTAAACCCTCGTTTTATTTCAGTAATTTAATGGTTCCATCGGTAAAATCTCTTAAAATTATATGATCAAGAGATACATATACTCAAAAAGATTGGAAAATGTAATTTGATGGAAAATTGATACACTTTTGAGGCGTGTATCTTCAAAGCACACGTTATGAAAACTCATAAGTACACGTAATGATTGATTGAACATATTACTCGTATGTTTTTTTTTTTAAAAAAAAAATTGTGCCCGCAGGTGGAAAACACATGCAGATGACTATCCGATTGCGTATCCATATGTGGAATTTAGAAGAGGCTTGCTTTTGGAGATTGAACGTACGAACGGATTTGACGATCACTGAAAAAGTAAATGATCCACCAGGGCTTATAAATTAGTTAATGAGGGGACAATTCACAATTGGCCATTTATATTTTATACTATTAGTGCTTCTTCTAGCTAGCTAGCTAGCAACTTACCAATATGCAAATAGGTTTTCATATATATATATATATAGTCAGCTCTCTTTTTGTTTTTTTATATGTGTGTCAATGTATCATGCTGATGTCGTTTTAGGTACTGTAATATGATGTTCATGTGGAAGAAAAAATAAAATTGATGAAGTATATGCAGTCATAATTTGGACTTTTTGAAACTATTAATTTTATCTGTTGGTATCTCTAAATTGAGCTTAGGTACTATTATCCAACCCCAACCCTTGCTTTTCATATGGTAATTTAACATTATATCAGAATTAGTTTTGAAAGAAATGATAATGTTTAATTAAAATTCAAATAACAACAATACCTGAAGTATATCAACAACAATCAGTACATGTAGTACATCATCCCACCCATAATTCATATTAAAGCACATAGGGACAGACTTGTGCGCTATGACGTGTTTGGCATACTATATTATATTTTATATATATTATATTATTTTAATACAGATATATTGTATTATGTTGTATTACATTAGCATTGTATTATAATTATATTGTATAATATTCGGTATTACATTATATAGTATTAATTTTTAGTTATACTATATTTGGTGTTGTGTTATGTTGTGTTAATTTTTTTGTGATTAATTTAAATTATATATTTAGAAGATAATATTTAGTAGTACTTAGAAAAATACTATATATAAAAAACTTAAATTTTAGAGATTTAACATTATTTTTTAATATAAATATTAAAAAATCATAATTTTCCATAAAGATCGAAACTTATGGTGTTAAATTTTATATGAATGCCAAATACACAATAAAGATTTGATTTTCTATTGACATTATAATAGAATTCATAAAGATAAGACTAAGTAACCAAGAAGATCCTCTAGGACTCCGCAACATTACGAGAAGTATTATGTTGCATTTGCCAAATTACAACACCACATCAAGGCACGACATTAAGGCACGTAAGTTAACAATGTAAATTTTTTCCTATGAATCTAAGAATTGGGAAATACAATTCAAGTTGAAAACTACAAGTCAGCTTGAAAAAGAAAAAGCCTATATGCCAGACCAAAATCCTGACCCTTGGCACCTTGGCGACAAGACAATATAGAAAATTCCAAAATTCAATGCACAGGAGAAACAATGTCTTTAAAGCTAGCGAAGATATTATTAAACTACTACTTCAACTAAATTTGAAGCCACTACAAAGAATGTTGGGTTGGTTGCTTGCTCAACCGAAATTGTGCTGCTGATTTTGGATACCGCCATCTTGGATAAGCTCTCTTCCTCCTCTTCCTCAGCCTAATATCTCTCCAAAATTTTCACAGCCTTCTCATAAATTTCATTGTTGCCGTAGGTCTGTAGATTCTCAATCTTTTCTAATCCATTATTTGAGCACAAACATTAACCTCATTATTTATTCTCATTTCCTTGTCAGCCTCATCCACCTTCAAAATGTTCTTGAGACCCTCTAGACAAACTATCATGATCCTTGGGTCCAGATAAACTAGAAGATCATAGAGCAATTTGATGCAACCTTGGCTCACCAGGAATCGTGCTGCTGATTTTGGATACCACCATCTTGGATAAGCTCTCTTCCTCCTCTTCCTCAGCCTAATATCTCTCCAAAATTTTCACCGTAGGTCTGTAGATTCTCAATCTTCTCTAATCCATTATTTGAGCACAAACATTAACCTCATTATTTATTCTCATTTCCTTATCAGCCTCATCCACCTTCAAAATGTTCTTGAGACCCTCTAGACAAACTATTATGATCTTTGGGTCCAGATAAACTAAAAGATCATAGAGCAATTTGATGCAACCTTGGCTCACCAGGAATCTGCAAAAATATGGTACATAAGTGATTCTATCACATAAACATCATTAAAAAAAATGAAAGAAATGTCTATAATATGAACATCACTAAGTGAACACAAGAAACATACTGAATCTGTTCATGAGATCCTCCATACGTGGCATTTCATATAGCTCATGCAACATCCTTCTTGATTTTAAATTCTGCATGTTGAAGAATCACAAGAAGAAGTATGATATTGGCCTCAATAACAACGTATTGAACAAAAGTTCAAAATATTATAATTATGATTATATTTAAATAGCAATTTCTTCAACATCAAGTAGACTTGACTTTTGAGGAAGTCACATTCCAAAATAGAAAAGATAAGCAAACAATTGTTATTACATGCTTTTGGGACTAAAATGGTGGGATGCAACCAAGAAGGAAAAATTAACATACACATTAAAAAAAACTAACATATACATAAACCACTATCTTTGAGTCTTAAGTATTTTCTCTCAAGGGCCAAATTAACAACCTTTAAATTGGAGCAATGATTTAGTATTGGAGGAATGATAAGATGTGCAAGCAAATAATTTAGTAAACTTCACAAATCACAATAACCTCAGTTTAATAAATATCAACCATCAAAGCAAAACATAACTCAAACATCAAGATGACTACTTGTATCCATATCTTTAAATTAAAAAAAGAAAACAAATATATCAAGCATAATGTAAAATGACTCATGATAACATAAAAATAAAAGCGCGCATGATCTAACATATTAACACAGAGAAAAGATTCTCAAAGTTTCAAAAATGACGAAGGTGGTGGAGCATGGTGGGTGGTGGATCGCTACAAAGCCATATGGTGCGCTGGTTTGCACAATGGTGTCGCACATCGCGAAGGTAGATTGCAAAGATAGTGGAGCTAGTGGTGTTATGGTGATGTCATGCAACAGTAGTAGTGCAGAGGCATTGGAGCTAGTAGTGTCAAGGCAAATCACATCATGGTGAAGCTGGAACCATGATTAAACCTGCAAAAACCTGAATGAGAGAAAAATGTAAAAGAGATATGTGAAAGAGAGATCTATGAAGGAAAGAGCAAAAGTAAATTTTTTTAGTCTTAACAATTTCAAACTCGTATAAACCTAACCTTTATATTGGTTGGACAACATTAAAAAATAGTGTGATCACGTTGTACTATAATGAGGAGTAATTACCAAACATGATATTATAATACTTTAATACTATGATTATTTCTAATACCACACAATGATACGTGTCAAATATGTCCTTAAGATATCAAAAGAATATGACTCACAAAAACAAATTTAAGCTTCATTTGGGATACCCCAGCTCCTTTGAGATAGCCTTCACCACCAATATCTATAGTTAGTCTTTCCAACTGATACTGAAATAGATCTACCATAATACTTTATCTATAGACTCTAATTTTCTATATCTGGAACACATAAGATATAAATCTAGAAAGAGAAAACTAATCATTGAAAACCCAACAAAAGTACACAACAACCATCTCAGAGATCATGTTCTAGATGGGCACAAAACAATCATCCCCACACCTTTGGAGAAAAAAGTTGAAACAAAACAACCACCCTCAACATCTAAAGAAGGAGGAAGCTTAAGCAAGGGAAAAAAAATAAAAAAGAAGAAACGTGAGTCATGACTTAATTTCTAATTTATTAGATTCATTTCAATCCAACAGTAGATTGAAGACAACTTAAAGAACATTAATGGTGCGTTTACTAAACTAAAATCGAAATGGCCTGGAATCAAAATAGGTGAGAATGAATAATGAGCTATAATAGTAATGGGGAATGGAAATCAGAATAACTAAATAAGTTTTTGCTTTAACTGTAAAAATTAGAATCAGAATGAACTAAATTGTCATTAACGTGTTTACTTTATCTTGGAATTGAAATAGGAATGAGTTACATTGTAACAAATTACTAAAAAGTATTTAATGAACTATCGTCATAATTATTATTTTATATTTTGATTATAGCAATTATTTATTCAAAAATTATTATTTTTAATAATTATCGTTAATAATATATTAATTAATTGTAAAAAAATCTTTAATTAATTAATAATAACAATATATTAATTAATCATAATTGAGAAAAAATGGATATTTTTTATTTTGTGGGGGTGGAAGGGCAAAATGGTCATTCCGAGAATGAGAGACTCATTCCCACCACCCCATTGGAAATTAATCTCTCATTCCCTATACTAAAATTGGTGGGCCTCATGATTTTGATTTCGATTTCGATTTCGATTTCGTTTCCAGTTCCAAAGCGAAATAAATGCTATCAATAATTATAATTCTAGATTTCGATTTCCCAATCTCTAAAGTAAATGCAACATAAAACCATGTTAAGGAAAGTAATTTGTTAAATACAAAAAGTAATTTATTTTTTAAAGCATCCCAAATAACTCTTAAGTAAATTGGTAACTTACAACTTCTATTACAAAATTACTAGAAGGTATATATTAATTATAATGCACCAATTTGATGGTATGATAAAATTTACTAATGAAATATGATATTAGTTATAGATTTGAATAAATCAGAATGGAACAATTGAATAAATTGGTGGTTATATTTGTACCTGGATCGAACTTAAGAGATGGAAAGCAATGGGTAGTAATAGAAAACGTCATTTTTTTTTAATTTTTTAGTAAAGCTGTTGGGTAATGAGCAAAATCAAATTTCAAGTCCTTTATCTCCATCAATATTTGAATTCAGATAGCCAGTCATATAAAATTACTTAAAAAT
Source organism: Citrus australasica (assembly GCA_029618585.1). Lineage (NCBI taxonomy): Eukaryota > Viridiplantae > Streptophyta > Magnoliopsida > Sapindales > Rutaceae > Citrus > Citrus australasica. The sequence goes on along the minus strand of JARCIV010000002.1, from coordinate 6,207,914 downwards.
CATTAGAACGAATCTTTAAAAAAAATAAATCGAATTTAATTATATTTATTATAATATCTCACACCGTTAGTGAGAGAAGGTTTGAACTAATTTGATAAATGAAATTGAGATAGATTATATTTCAAAACAAATTGTATTTACTTAATTCTTGATTGTTGGTCTGTGCGCGAACTATGATCTTCTTTTGTATTTATTTCTAATAATCGTTTATTACTCATACATTTTCATAGTTACTCATATATTTTTATTTAATATCTATCTATTATTCATAATAAGAATACACCTGGAAATATCCTTCATCCAACCCAAATATATTAATCATAGAGCTAATATATAAGTATACTGCAACAAATCTTCGAAGTCAAGAGTCAAAATAGAATATAGCCTTTTTATGGGGACTAATATGAAAGCAAAATTTCTTGCCTTCTCTCTTTATTGGTCTTAACAAAAATCGAAGGAGCGATCCTTTCTTTCGTTTTAAGTTTTTAAGACTCGAAGTCGCTCGCTGTCGCTGCTGCTCTCCAAAGCTCACGCCTTGTTTTCATTCCAGTGGGATCAATCTCAGGTGATCTTTTTGGTTTTCGTTACTGAAACCTAGCACGTTTCTTTTTGTTTGATTTCAGTAAGATTTTAATCTTAACGACTGTTGATGCATTAAATGTTAATTAAGGGATGAGTGTAGAACTAAGTGTAGTATAAAAAAGTTTGTAATAGGATCAAAACCCTAAATTATTTTCCTTCAACTATATTTACAGTGCAAGCAATTTAGTATGGGAAGTTGAAAAATTGAAAATGGTATTGTATTGGAAGTAGTTTTCTTGTTTTTGGTAGCAAGATCTGCTTTCAAGTGGCCGATTTAGTGTTTCCTTTCTTCTGAACAAGTTAGGGGTTGGTTTTAAATGAATTGTTATAATTTGTTCCTAATGTATTAGAATTGGTTCAAGGGTTTGGTATAACGTTAATGATAATTTTTTCACTATTCAACAGGGTTAGGGTTAATAATTCCTAATTTAGTCAATAAAATTACTCTGCCATGGAATCCCCTTGGCACTTTTAGCTATTTTGCTCAGCTATCTTGTGTTATTAATGTGGTGGTCTGTGAGGTGAAAAGCTAATATGCTAATTGACATAGGTTGAAGAAAGTTTAAAATGTCAAACTCTGCAATAGATGTTCCTTCCAGAGGTGGATTTAGTTTTGATCTCTGCCGGCGGAATGATATGCTTGCAAAGAAGGGTGTCAACCTTCCATCTTTCCGAAAGACGGGGACGACCATTGTTGGGTTGATTTTCCAGGTATAACCCTCTATCTTTGTTTTCCTTTGTGAAATTATATACGAGCTATTCTACAGTCTTTTAAGTCTATTACCTCTGTGTAAAGTGTGAAAAAACTTAAAATGTGTATGGCTACACCTAAACTTGATGCTAGGTCTACTGTAAAACTTCCCTAAATTGGTGTCTCCTTTAGATATGTTTGTAAAATTAATGGAAGGTAGTATGTTGGGAACTTAAGAAGTTTGGTTCCTATTCTTTAGTGACACACGTGCATTCAACTGTCCTCTTTTTGGGCTTCGCGGGCGACATTCTGATTTATGTATGTCACACAGCGGGTTAAGCGAAGTTCAAAGTAAGCACCTAGGAAAATCTATTAGTAAACCCTCTTCATAGATATTTGGTGATTTGGTAATTAGACCCTCTTGTGGAGCCTTTCCGGGCGTTCCTGAAATGCTTTTGCCTAGTTGATCTTCTTCTTTGTTGTAAAGTTGTATCCAGTTTCTCTCTCTCTTTTTTTTTTTAATTGCTTGTTCTATCTAGTTGAGCAGTAATCACTTTTTCATCAATTAGTTGTATACAGGAAATGATCTGTATAACTTTGTCTTTCTAAATAATTGTTTTTGTAAAGCTACTTCTACTTTTAAATAACTCCTTTTGGTGTTATAAACAAAGATGCTGAGGCACTTGATTAGTTTAGTGTCTTAGCTTAAGAATATTGCAGTAAATGATTGGTTCAAGGACGATGAAGAATGTATAAAGGAATTACTTCAGACTTCCACTAGAAAGAAGTTATAATGAGACGAAATATGAAAGTGGAATATATGTATTTGTTATCATGTCAATGTGTTCTTTAGAGTGGATTGCCATTATAAATGGGGGAATTTTTTGACGTTTTCCTTGAAAATGATTGCCAACTAGCGTGGCCTATGGTTTTACGGTACTTGACACTTTCTCAAATTATAAGGATAAAAATATGCACGCTTTTGCAGCAAATCAATCCTGTTAGATAATGCTCCTATCAAAACAGTTCCAAAATTATTATCTTATTCTTATCTTTCCATTTTTTTTCATAGGATGGCGTCATTCTTGGGGCAGATACCAGAGCAACTGAAGGACCCATAGTTTGCGATAAGAATTGTGAGAAAATTCATTACATGGCTCCAAACATATATTGTTGCGGTGCAGGAACTGCTGCTGACACAGAGGCTGTAACTGGTACTTCTATGATTGAGTTTAATTAACTTGCCATTGCTAGATTGCGGTTGTATTGTTAATCAACTCTTGCTGAAACAAATGATGTAGTTTATTATTTTCATATTATTTTAGTTAACAGATTGTAAAATATTTTGGTTTCCTAGACATGGTCAGCTCACAGCTGCAGTTACATCGTTATCATACTGGTAGAGAGTCAAGGGTTGTTACAGCACTTACTCTTCTCAAGAAGCACCTTTTCAAGTTAAGTTCGTTCCATTTCCATTGTTGAGTTATTAGCAATATATATTTGGATAGTCTTTAAGAGTGCGTGATTCTGATTGGTTTTTTCTCTTTCCAGCTACCAAGGTTATGTGCAAGCTGCTTTGGTTCTTGGTGGAGTTGATTGCACTGGACCTCATCTTCACACAGTTAGTTTTCTTCTTCTTGCGGAATTGTCAGAAATGATGATGATTCTTTGTACTATTTAACAAATATCTTAGGCAAAATACTGATGGCCATGGTTAATTTTGCAGATATATCCACATGGTTCAACTGACACTTTGCCATTTGCGACAATGGGTTCTGGTTCTCTTGCTGCCATGGCTATGTTTGAATCAAAATACAAAGAAGGCCTGACTGTAAGTTTGCCTGTTATAATCTCTTTTTTCATAAGTGCTGTGAGGATGTTTTTTCATGTTTAATTCACTTTACTGTTTATGATCATCTCACGGACTTTTAGTTCTCTGGAAAAGCTTTTGAAGTATACTTAGATGTTGCCATCAAGTGGTCTAAGTTAATGCAAATATGTTTTGATCAAACGACGCTCCTGTTACATTTGGGTTTCATTTATTTATTTGCAAGTGGTAACTTTTACACCATGACTTGTGTCAGTATTGTTTCATAAAATAAAAATAAAAATTGTCGATTTCACTTTGAATCTGAGTTGCTGATTTTATCTTTGCAGAAAGATGAGGGAATACAGCTAGTTGTGGACGCCATTTGCTCTGGTATATTCAATGACTTGGGAAGTGGAAGCAATGTTGATGTCTGTGTAATTACCAAGGTTTGTTGCTACTCATCAGTCTATGGTTGATATTTTGTAAATGATGTGTTATCTTTTGCTCATCTTAATGTGAGGTTCTCCCATTAATGAACATTGGTGCAGGGGCACAAAGAGTACCTGAGGAACCACCTTTTGCCAAATCCTCGCACCTTTGTCAATGCAAAAGGCTATTCTTTCCCTAAGAAGACAGGTCAGTAATGGGTTTCCCAGTTGTATGTAGTACATAATGCTTTCTAATCAGTGACCATTATCATTGCTTTGACTTGGCATTGTCATATAAGAATTAGTTGATTTAATTTTTCTACTGTTGGACAGCCAAGTTTTAAGTGCATCCAAAATAAATAATCTGAAAAAAAAAATTAGTTTGATTAATTTGTTTCAATTTCTCTGTTTCTTTACAGAGGTCCTCTTGACGAAGATCACCCCACTTAGGGAAAGGGTGGAAGTGGTTGAGGGAGGAGATGCAATGGAAGAGTGAAAGATCAGAAGAGCACAAGGCTGAAATCAGAGTATAGTTTACAATTCCTGGTTTAGAAACTGGAATGATATTTTTTTTTTTTAATTTTACATTTTCCAGAATTGGGTTCTCACATGACTACTCGTGGATTATATTATTTAGCTTTGTGTTCAGTTGATGGTTGTGTTGGTGGAATTCATTTGCGGGTTCATTATGAACTAGCGTTGTCTTGCATTAACTGGGAATTCCGTAATCCGAACTTTTAAAATCTCTCTCTCTCTCTCTCTATTTCGATGTTTTCTTCTTAATTAAACTGCGTAGACAGTTCAGTGAAAAGATTTTCAAAAGTTTTGGAATATATAATTAGGTATTACAGCGATTTGCCCACCCTCTAATGTAGCCTTTGGGATCAATAAATCAACAACTGCAAGTACACAACCCCTTTTTCAAGAATATATAGTATAATCAATAAGCCAAACAATATGATATTAAAAAAATAAATAAAACACTGATCATGCAATTTTTTTATAATTGGCTTCTTGGGATTAAAAAATTGAACAAATATCACGGGACTCTTTTTTTATATAAATTGGGCTACAGGCCAGGCCCATTGGCAAACTCATGTTCTCAACAATTTTGAGATTCAAGTCTCAGTGCAGGGTCAGCACTGGGACTTGACTTGCCTCCTTGTAAAAATGGAGATGATTGGCTCTCATATTAAGCTAGGATTGATTTTCTTCCGAAATTAATAATAAGGACAAATCTTTCTCTAATTTAGTAAGGATTGATAATCGGACTGTGTTGTAATTGAATTATTTAAATTAAAGTTTTGATTGATTTTTTATTGTAAATATCAACAATTATACTATATTAGTGTATCCAAAAAAAAAAAAGGGGTCTATCTATTTAGCATAACTCAAAAGGTTAATTCTTAATGCAGACGAGATCAACGCTACTTGAAAATAACATGAATATCTCAAAGACTTGCATTGTACATGGGCGGCGCCATATGAATTACAACGAAAGTAAAAATAAGATTTTATTATCCATCAGTGCACGTGCACGGCAAGGTACTCTCTCTCAGTAAAGAACTAAGATTGGGGGCTTTAAGGAAGGAAGGCATCCAGAAGTCTGGAGACTCTCGAAGACTCACTCAGTCACAGCTCTGAGGGGGAAAAATAATAATAATAAAATGAAATAGTTAGAAAAGAGACAATCGGACAAAGCGTGTCGGTGAGGGTGAGCAAATAGGTCGCGGTGTACGCACACATCCTATTCCTCTGCTTTTTGGTAAATCGTAAGAAATCAAGTTTTCAAACAGTACACGTATAATAAGCATATCAGCAGCAGGCAGCGGCGTCTTCTTCTTCTTCTTTTATTGTTGTTGAGTTGAGTTGAGTTGAGATACAGAGTTCATCTAAAAGAAACAACAGCAACAACAACATGTCGTACGATTATCTGTTCAAGTACATAATCATCGGAGACACTGGTAACAAACTAGTTTACTTTAAAAGTCTTTCTTTTTTTCAACCTCCAATCCAAAACCCTAATAATAATAAGTAGCTCTTCATTTACTAATTTTGTTTTGTTTGAAGGATTAATGATTAACAAACATAATAATGATGCGTGCAGGAGTAGGGAAATCATGCTTGCTATTGCAATTCACGGACAAGAGGTTTCAGCCCGTTCATGATTTGACCATCGGCGTTGAATTCGGTGCTCGCATGGTCACCATCGATGGTCGCCCCATCAAGCTCCAGATTTGGGACACCGTCTGTTCTTCTCCTTTTTTTTTTTTCAAACATATTTTCCACTCAATCAATTCAAATGGCCCCGTGCCGCCCCCACTTTGTTTTACAAAATTTTGTTAAATTTATTCAATTTCTCTGATTAAGCTTCATATTCTTACAAGTTTGTTGGTTAGCCTAGCTAATTTGGTTGTTATGCTATTCCTTCCTTTGCAGAATTAAAATTTTATTTTCTAAGCCTAAGAGAGGGAGAGCTGCTACTGATATATATATATATATATCATGCCTGCCTTTGTTTGTGCTGTAACATCTTTGTTAGCTGTCTTGTGTCCATCACTTGCTTGTTAGTCGAATTTCAACTTTTAGCTGTTATTTCTCTTTTCATGTTCTTTAGCCAAGAATCTTTCTTTTGGTCTCTGCTTCAGGCTGGCCAAGAATCTTTCAGATCTATCACAAGATCTTATTACAGAGGAGCGGCTGGGGCTCTTCTGGTTTATGATATTACAAGGTATGACCCTGAGCCTGATCTTCAATCAATCCCTGAAGTGCATGAAATAATTAAAAAAGAGATCGGCCATTATTGAATACTTATCATATAAATGGACGATAAAATTAATTTAATTTTGTGGTATGTATTGAAAGAGAGAGAGAGAGAGATCCTTTGGAGATCATGTCTTTTATAACCAACAGTGCTGGCTCTCCAGGACTAGTAGCATGGAAACTATCATTGTATAGAAGGGTAAGAATCACGAGACCTCCACACTTCAATTCTTCAGACCGAAATTTGAGTAATGCTGAGAAATCACTCTTAAATTGATCCAAATATGCTCTATGGATATCGAATTCACTCATTGGCTCTTTAGGCATCTGATAAAGCATTAAATCAAGGGAGCTGATTAGTCAAGATGATTAACAAATTCTTGAATTTGAAATTTTTTAAGTGATAATTTGATTTAATAGATATTAGATAAAAATATTCTAATATTTTTATTAGAATATATTAAAAAAACGAATAAGGTCCCCTCGCCCGCATCGTTTATTGTCAAAATAACTTTGTTTTCCATTAACATATTGTCTATATATATTTACAATTTGTGCTCTTACTGAGAATATGCAACTATACGTATCAAATTATGTAGTACAAAATGTGTAGTCAGCATAATTTAAAAATCTATAGTTACTTACACATTTTGAAAATATATCGATTTTTTCTAGTGAGGGCATCTGATCCTCATTAGTTGTTTGTGTTGCAAAATAATTTATGTTATGATTATGGGGCATGATGTATCTGGAAGTTGTTGACAGAAATAATATGAAGTTATTAACATAAATAATGTGCATGATATATGATATGTGAATGATTACTCTTCCGTAACTGGCATTTGAGGAGCTGGACAGCTTTTATTGGATACATTCCATGCCCTCACCTCATATCACAGGCTGCTTTTTCCATACAATAATTGGTTTTTCTTGAACTCAAATCCAAAGCTCTTCTGACATCCAGGAGAGAGACATTTAATCATCTATCAAGCTGGCTGGAGGATGCGCGGCAGCATGCTAATCCCAACATGTCAATCATGCTCGTTGGTAACAAGTGTGATCTTGCTCATCGGAGGGCTGTTAGCAAGGAGGAAGGAGAACAGTTTGCAAAGGAGAATGGGCTTCTGTTTCTGGAAGCATCTGCAAGAACAGCTCAGAATGTTGAGGAGGTGATGTAACCCAACTAATATAATGAGCAGGCTTTTATATATTTTTAAATGGCTTGATAATCGTGAGCTCTGATGTGAATTTTGAAATATTGTTATAAATGGTCTATTTCTTTTGTTAATGAAATGAATCTCATATAATCATGTTCTACAGGCTTTTATAAAGACTGCTGCAAAGATCCTTCAAAATATTCAGGAAGGAGCACTTGATGCAGTAAATGATGTAAGCCATCTTAATTCCTGTCAAATTGGATGAACCTCTCATTTTGGAATTGTAATGGTTTCGGTGTGGATTGTGTGATTATCCTGTTATGTATTTTAAAAGTCTAAAAGAAAGGAAAACACTCTATCTATGGTGATGAATTATTAAGAGCTGATAATGACATTCCAACGAAGCACTTCTGATATGGATTGTTTATTGCTAATGCATCTGACACGGTGTTTTGTTTTAATTATATTCAGCAGTCTGGAATTAAGGTTGGATACGGACGCGGCCAAGGACCATCAGGTGCAAGAGATGGAACCGTTTCACAGAGAGGTGGATGTTGCAGTTAAATTCATACAAATGTGGATTCTGTATTTCATCCTTTTCAGCAATTTATATAGGCCTTACCCATAACTTGGATATATCAAGCAAGTAATGTCACGCAAAACCTGTGAAGGATATTGAATGTATAGATCTTATCTCACTAGTTCTTCAAACTAAATGATTCATCTCCTTTTGAGCGTTTGTTTCTCATGATTTTTTCATTCTCCTAGTTATTAAGCTTTCCTATAATCTTTAATTTAGTTTTATTTTCTTTGGTAACATTTAAGTGAAAAGTTTGCAAAACCGGTGTTACTATTTTTTTTTTCTTTTTCACCTAATGTCGGTACCTGCCTTTCCTGCCTGTCCAAAATGTCAAGGTATAAGAACGCATTTTGAAACATTAAAATTGAGGCAAAGCAACTATAAATGGACCTTTAATTAGCTAGATTATGTCAAGATTGCAATAACAACATATTTTTACCATGTCCTCCCAACATGATGACTTGCAAAAATAGCCAGTACTTACTAGAGCTTCATACTAGGGGGGCGATAATGCCCAGATCTATAAGACAAAACAATCAAAATTTCATGATGCATCATCTTTTACAGCTTTGGGGAAAACAATCAAAATTTCATGATGCATCATCTTTTACAGCTTTGGGGATCGAAGATGTAGAACTCGCCATTCTTTAAACTCTTAGTTCCCAAAGACAGTTTCCAACAGAAGAACATTCTTATTGGATACTGTTTTCGTCAATTATGATCTGGGCCTACTGATGATCAGGCAAATATTTCAATTTGAAACCGCCAGATATTGTAGGAAAGATTCAAAACTCACAATATGGCTATGTGCCGCAGATGATAATTTAAAATTTTCATTAACGGGACTTCCAAACACATGCAGGTTCTGATATCATGCCCCAAATATTCTTGGAGTCAGTATTTCACTTCAGGCTCTTCTTCTTGATCAAATGTAAATGACTTGAAACTTTAATCAGTAAGGACCCCCAAACACCTGCAACCACAAGTGAGATTTTACAGAACAGAGCATTGAAAGTATATTAAAGTTGTTGTCTTTCAAGAAAATGGAACTCACCCCAGCCAGGATGTCTTTTGAGAGTCTAGGTTTGCTTGGTGCTGCATTGTCCGCAACTGGCTGTTTCTGTGGGAAATGACGAATCACCTTTGTCACCTGCTCGCTACCAGGGAGCTCAGGATGGGTTTGAGACTCTTGCTGCACCTTTTGCTTCTGTTGGAAAAGAAAAGGACAGTGGGTGTGGAATTATATGAATGTCCTTTAAAATGATGATGCTCTTTCACAGAGCAATAATAAGCAAAACTTACAATAACCGACCTTCACAGTTAAATTAACATTTCAGTCATAATACATCTACAACTGAGAGCACATTGTGTAAGATAAAATAATAAATCATCTAAATATATTTGTCATTAACATAAATTTACAAGACCTCACCGGACATTGAAGAAGAAAACGATTCCATTTGCAGATTCACAAATGAAATATGAGGTTCAAAGTTAGCAAGAGTCCAAAGATTCTGAGGGAGTTCACATAAATCTCTACATTGTCCCCCAAACTATGTTATTCTTCAACTTGAACAAGATAGAGACACTCAAGAAGTAACATAAACACCAGCTAAGTATAAAAAGAAGAGTATAAGATGAAGATGCCACAGAAAAGAGATCTAAAACATGGAGGCATAAAACAATAAATGCAACAAAATACACAGAAAAAGAGGGAGAGTCAACTTCACTGATTGTTCACCAATTTTTGCACATGGACATATTAATCAGTGTTATCATTTTGCAACATTATCACTTGTCTACAATATATACATCCATACGGACATGCTCAAAGCATGACCGCATGAAGATGCGATGAATATCACTTGTTAGCAAGAAGTCCATTATCATCCCCAAGCAGGCAAGACTTCACCAGGTAAAGTCATTGGTAGATTTGCATAAATGCTAGAGCATTCCTCAGTTATTATAAATTTTAAATTTGTGTGATAAGACATACAAAATTGAATATTCCTCCAAAATCAGCACAAATCTACAATCAAGGACCTAAAATTTGTCATTTATTTTTTACTATCTTTATTTTCCCTCTCCAAGTTACAAACTTGGTGTGCAAAGATATTCACACTCATAGAGGACAAGTTATAACTCCATCCTTTGTAAACAACTTTGAGTTAAAGAGTAGGACAATTCAGCTAACTGTAGTTTTGAAATGGTCAGCCTCATTTGATTTCATAAAGTAGAGATAATCCACTAGGATAAATGTTCTTTGAAGATATCCATGCTACTCATTATAAATTAGTGCTAAGCAAGAATACCAGCTAAAGACTTAAATGCATCCAATGCTTTAACAACAAAAGCTATGACTCAAAACTGTATTAATTTGATAGAAATATAACAAAGGATCCCGGATTGTGGAAGAAGTATAAATGTTGCTCACCTTCTTTAATCGTTCTTCTATAGAACTCAATGCACGGGACTTGTCAACTTTAGAAAGATAGAAATCTCGCTCCCTCTTTGCAGCAGAAATTTCTAAGGCTAGTCTCTGCTCTCGAACAGCATTCTTGTACGCTGCAGTGAGAAAATTTCAAGTTCAACATGTGATATAGACTGCTGAACATCTGAAGGACATAAAAGAAAAACACTTCACATGCTCTTACCAATTTCTGCAGTAAGATCGTCCCATTTGAATTTACTTAGATACTTGATATTCCAAAGATCATAATAAAATGAGGACCTTTTCTTTCCACCTAAACATCAATAGCAAGTAAATGTACTGAAGAAGAACTTAACCATTTGACTTAGTCACAAACGAAAGAATACAAGAAATAATGTGGGAAATACACAAGCTCAAACTAACGAATCCTCGAAAAAATTGAAGTATGAAACAAGACGTGCAGCTTAACCAGGTAAAAGGGAAAGGAACAAAATGCAGAGAAGCAGGAAAACATAGTGCGAAAAATAAAAACTTAAAACAAATAAATTTTGTTGTTTCTCCAAAAAAAAGGCACTAATTTCTGATTTATTTTTTAAAAACAAGCAAAAAATCAACACCTATCAGATTTCGTGTTATTTTGGAATCATAAAAGTTGAAACAGCAAGAATAATTCCAGCAAATGTATCCATACCAATTTGTTCACCATTTAGCATATTAGCAACCCTCTTTGCAACACCTTTCTTGGTGAACTCAACCCACCTACACCATATAAAAAGGACAGTCATACGAATATGCGCAGGTAACAATAACTTAATGCATCTTTATAAAGTCTACGCAAAAACTAAAGAAATTATTCAACGACAAATTCTGGCTACTGGAGGGAAATAAAAGACCATTAAACTCTGTAAATTCTTTGACATCAAGCTGCAGCAGTTGCACACATTGGTTAAAGCAAATTAATCCAAAAACACATACCCTTCTGAAAATCCTTGATCTTGAAACCCACCATCTCGCTTACGATTTTCTCGTTTACGAAGTACTCTGGTTGAAGGATCTGTATCATGAAATAGACCACCTTCAGTTAATTAGCCACAGAACTGAACTCATGATACCAAAACTGAAATAAAAACAAGACCTTCAGGGGCAAGATAAATTCGTTGTATTTCTCCATACTGAGAGAGGATCTGACGCAGCTTCACAGGATCCATATGGGGAGGAATCCGACTCAAGTAGCAAATCCCACGCTGATCAGCTTTAGCAGCTTCCTCTAATAAGCGCTGCTTCTTTTTACTTTTACTATGTTTTGACTTTTTTTCATTCAATTCCTCCTGCTTCCCGTCCTCCATTAAATTCACCTCTTTTTCTTTCCCAATCATGTCAGCTTCCCCTATTTCCGCAACATTAGATTTTAGATTATTTTCTACTCGACTTGCTTCTTCTTCTTCATCGGTCTTCCCAGTCTCCTTAACAAAAAAAATTTCCTTTTTCTTCCTCTGCTTTCTCTCACTCCTTTCACATGATTTTGTATTGCCCTTCTCACCCATTCTGTTCATTGAATTAATAAACTTACTGAGCCTTTAAAGCGTACAAAGATACATATAATTATATGACTAATCTTTAAAAAATAAAATTACTAATTTACTCACAGTTTGTTTTAGGATTTAAAGAAAGCAACAGAAATTGATGAGTGGAAACAAGTCACGCGAGCGAGCAGCAGGAACACGAGCCCGTGGCGGCGGAGTGACTGGCTCGCGGCAATGGTGGTTACGTTTGAAAGCGCCGGCTGCTTGGTCCCAGTGTTACAATTTTTGTGAGAGAAGGGTTTGCCATTTGCGATTTTCGAATTATTGCATGTTGTTGTAATCGTTCTGGGTTTTGGGTTTTGAGTTTTGACTTTTGACTTTCTATTTTTTAAAAATTTGTATTTTTTGTTCATTTGGAAACTATAATAATTCTTTTATTTGAAATATTGACAACAACATTTAATTTTTATATTTACAGGCGTAACCATTGAATTGCACAAGGTTGAGAACTCGTGTAAAAATTTATACACAGAAAATCAAGCTAGGCTAGTCTTACTCTTCATAATAATAATAATAATAATAATAATAATGTTTGGATCAAAACTTAAGTTAAATAATCTCACCTTTAATTTTCAAAAAATAAAATAAACCAACCCCACCTTTTCTTAAATATGTACGAACAGGCTTCAGCAACCGAAGGTAAAGCTAACACACTTTTGCACCAAAAATTGGCGAAACTATTGTCATTTGATTAAAATTTTGACTTCTCTAAAATAACTTTCGGTAAATTCACAAAAAAAAAATCAGAAAAAATTGTATCTCTGTAGGTAATGAGTGATGCTAAAATATCTAATTGTAAGAATTAACGAATTCCGACTAACAACATCAAAACTTTATCGCATTGGGATGTCCTGCTGCGGAATAGAGACATTGCAGGCTACATAGCACAAAGTATTTATGACATGCTGTGGGGAGTATATTTATTCTTCATCGCCAAACCATGCGCCTTGGATCCAGCTCAGGATCAGCAACTACTGTTGTCTTACTGCTCCAGGTCTTCCACGAAGCAAATTGTCGTAAGCTCGAGAAACTACTACCAGCCTCGGATCATCTGCAGGTACCTCCCGATCCTATAATTTCCCACAGGAGAATAAGATAATGAGGAAATATTCACAAACAAGGATCACAGTGATAACCATGTTGGTGATCACAATTTCCATGCACATGTAAGAAAGGCAAAAATTATAATTTACGACATGGTTGGGTTGCAGAACACAATTCAATGATTTACCTTAATCAATCCCTTAGGTCTAAGGAATCCCCCATACTTCATCAATCAAATGGAAATAATCAATAAAAGCTTTCATGACAGAAATTTCACAAATAACTATGAAGAGCCCTGAAAGACTGACTGAATTGCTTTTTGCCATTCATAAATCATTGGACAATCAATCCACACAAGCTGGTGACAAATTGTGCCCAACTTTAAAGTAGTTTCTACTAGCATTTTGGCTCCTTTCATCTAAAAAGGTTAGACGCCTTTTCCCACAAATGTTTATCACTTATTATGTGATTGATATTTGAGAAATTTGCAGTCTACCTTAGTGAGTTTCATCCATTGAAACCTTAAAAACAAGTCCATATTGAACTCTTACAAATATGATAGTCCAAGAGTAAAAACTTTGAATAAATTCTAATTAAGGCAAGAAGTCTTACTTTCAAACCATTATAATATGCTTCCACAGCAGGCAATGATGGGGTAATTTTGCGAGCTTGCATGAGATCCCAAATATAATTGGCAGTGGTATATCCACCACTCTGCATAAAAGATACAGAGATTTTGATCAGAAAAGGCCCAAAATTCACTTCCCAAGAGGATGGGCACGCAGAAGAAATAATACATTCCCTGAAACAACTATCAATACGAAAATCTTGTCATTAAAGTATTTACTCACCTTCTCACCAGCTGCTACAAGGAGGAGGTCACTTCCCATTCTAGGGCTCAAGAAAATGTTCCTTGAATTCATGTTTACCTTTGTTAACAAAGAAACAATATGAGAAGTAAAACTTTAAAAAGGACCAACCAAGATACTGCATAATATAAGGAAAACCCACAAATCAGGAAACAAACAAATAAAGTAATAAATTAACATACCAACGTGTCTTGAGCGAGTTGCATTCCTTTGGGAGAATACCCAAACATAGCTCCCTCTACAAGTGTCTACATCCACACAAGTTAAAGGTGTTATATATCTATACTAAAACATAACTTTTTTAAATGCATATTAATTATAACACAAAAAAAACAGCCTTCTAACAGCCAAAAGTGCCTGAATTACAGCAGCAAAAGAAAGAAAAATTAGGTAAAAATGATTTTCCTTTTTGAAATTTGAAAAATTTCAAAGAAATTAAACAAGCAAATTTGGGTAACAACCAGCGAGTCAACCTTATACATCAAACAACTAACTACAGATTCATGGTGGCTTCCCCAGACACTCTAGAGGGAAAACATTATGTAGGAAATCTTGTTAAAAATTCTTTTTTAAGGACCGTACCATCAAATCTAAGAAACAAATATGATTTCCACACAAACCAAAACAGCATAATGCAAATCAACAGAGGGGTCGAATATCTGAATACCTAGTTGCCTAGTGCTACTAATATATATTAATTGTTACATTGTTCTAGCACAAAAAGTACATAAAACATATTTGTAAGCAACTTCTAGAATTTTTATTTTACTCACTGCATATAGTTCCGCCGGAGGAAACTTTTCTGAACATATGTAGTCTTCAAAAACTTTATGTCCGTTATCAATGTCTCCCGAATGTAGATAACACCTGCAAGAAAGTAAAAGGTACAAATGCACATGTTTTACATTTGAACGAACCAAATAAAAACTAACCAGGTTCAAAATCAAATCAGTAAAAGCTAATAGTTTTGGGTAATGGCTTTATCCTCTATGTGACAGCTCAAAAACAGAAAGCATATAAACTGTTTCATTGCAAAATGAAAAGATTTTCTGGAAAAAGATAGAAGTCTTGTAAAACACAAAGGAATTGAACTACGGCAGCGACAAGCAAATGAGCATGATAGAAGGAAGGTACATGAAAGTGATCATTATGCTGCAATTAGTTTGTCCACTAATACAAACAAAAGCATGCAAATGCCCCAATTGCTTAAACACTACTTGGATGTACACTACAACTTAATATACGATGCAACCTCAAGCAAGTTATGTATTAAAGAAATTTTTTAAAAATAAAAAAAGAAATGAATGAAGTCAGAAATCTTTTCATAAACCATATAAATGTGCACGTGCATACACTTAGAAAGATGTACAAAAATATACTGCAAATAGCTATGTGAATAACTCAACTGAGCAATAACTAAAGAAAAAAATTAGAAGCAATTACATACCTTATGTTTTGCATCACAATATAAACATCAGGAGATTTTCCATCTTTCTTAAGCATCTCTAAAAGTGTCTCCATCGCCTACAACATTAAAGTCAGAATGTCTCAATTTTGACACAGATAAACTCAAAAAAAAAAAAAACTAAATGCAGCTTACTAAAGCAGAACCGATAAAGGTGATGATCATAGCTCAATGTGATCTTCTGCTAAATCTAGAGACGGCAAGGTAATAATTCTTTTAGGTGGATAAGCAAGACAAGCACTTCTACCATCACCATCAAAAGTTCAAGCAAAGTGTGCACTTATATGTACAGAATATGCAAATCCAACCAAGCTATGAAATGATGCACTACAAATTTTGCGAATATAGAAGCACCCAGATACCAAGGTTGCAGATCCATTTATCTGA
The DNA here is from genome assembly GCA_029618585.1 of Citrus australasica. NCBI lineage: Eukaryota > Viridiplantae > Streptophyta > Magnoliopsida > Sapindales > Rutaceae > Citrus > Citrus australasica. The sequence goes on along the minus strand of JARCIV010000002.1, from coordinate 6,192,124 downwards.
CAAGAAAAGGGAGCTGTACAAGCTCATTTACGGGATAATGTAAGCTGCTAGTGAACAGGTAAATATAGTTGCAGTCTTGATGAGGTACCTTTTCTGATAATGTAAGTGACAACTTTTAACTCTTTATGGTTTTAAAAATCAAATAAAATATATAACAATTCAACAAAAATCTAAAGAATGGATGATGGCACCAGTATTCCACAATAACAACAAGACCACAATGGCAATAAAAATTGAAAAGGCTTTATAATGTAGTAATAATACACTATCAACACCATGAAAAGCGAATAGTCATAAAAAAAAAGCACTCCTGCACAAACCACACAGGGAGAGAAAAAGAAGAGAAGTCGGCAGCAAGAATAACATGTTCTGAGGGAAAATCAAGAAATAGTTTCAGATAATACCTGTACATCCTTAAGCTCAGCACAAGCATGAAAGGCAACATGATAGACAGTTAATAGCCAGTTCAAAAATCCTCCGCGTCTACGAACATATTCAGCAGTGGGTAAATTGTACAATTCTTCTTTTGAAACTCCCATCATTTCATTTTCGGCATTGTTTCCTGATGTTTCAACAGAAGACCAGCCCTTTGACTGTTCTACTAGCTCAATAATCTTTCAAAAAAAAAGATATTTTAAAAAAAAAAATAGCAGCAGCATAATGAATATTTATTTAAAACTAAAAGCATATACAACAAATTACTTTGGTGGCTGTATCATCGGCTCTAGGGATCTTGTTTGTATGTGCGGTTATGAGCCCAGCATAGCAGAACTTGTCCAGACCAGCACCAGCTGCAGTCATATCACGGACAATAGCATACCTGTAATGTTTTGTTAGCACCAGGATGAAATTAGGCAGGTCAATAACGGAACTTATAACACAATACAGCTTGAAAGTAGGACTCAATCAAAAATCCAGCAATTAGCACAAGATGATTGGCAAAGAAAAATGACTCCTGAAACTCGTTCCCATGATCTACTTAATAAGATGGATTTGTTCCCCCACGAAAGTCCACGACAACCCTCCCCCGCTCTTCTGTTCCTCCCTCTTCTTTTTTGAAATGGAACATAAAGTTCATACAGAATATCAAAACGTCAAACTATAACCATACCCTCAGAAACTATAATGGTGAAAAACAGCAGGCACAGTCACTGAAACGAAAAAGAGAAGAGTTGAATTACGAGAGAAGAAACATACACTGGATCTAAATGGCCTGCTGCCGCACATGCATTAAGTAGACAGACATAGGTTTGACCATTTGGCTTCACTTCATATTTCTTCATTTCTTCAAATATCTTCAATCGAAAGAGAATAGTGGAAATATTACAATTTCTAATGGATAACTCTGAAGAAACAAACAGAAAAAGACAAAAATATATACACAAATACCCGAATCGCCTGATCAGAATTCTTGCATTTCCCACATACTGAGATCAAATAGTTGTACACAGCGACCTATTACACGAAAGACACATCACGGCTATCTCGACAAACACGGAATCGAAAATTCAATTCAAATTATAAATTAACCAGAAGTGCTTGTTAGAGAAGCACTTTGACACATACGTCGGGGAGAAAACCGTTGGCTTTCATTTGATCTCTGAAGAAAAAAGTGTCCTGCAAGCGACTGCCTTTCATGGTCCCAACGATCAGCGAGTGGAACAAGTCGCGCGTGGGCTGCACGCCGTCGAGCATCATGTCATCGTAGACGTCCCTTAAAAGGAAGAACCGTCTCTGAGAAGTGAGAGACGTAACGACGGTGTTGTATTCGGAGGCGTTGTTGGCGTAGTTTCGCCTGGAGTATTCCTCCGCCCCCGCCGACGTCGCGAAGAAGCGGCGGCCCAGGGCTCCGCCCACGGACTTATGGTGACCTGTTGGGAAAACGAAAAGTGAGTGACTAACGCATTAAATAAAAACGAGTCTTCAAAAATTAGAATTTGATAAAAAGAAAAAAATTCAAATGTAATGTACGGTAAATGGATTGGAGGAGTCTCATAATGAAATGAGTGACACCGCGAGCGTGAGACGATTGAGGGTTTAGTGCAGGTTTTGGGGTTTACTGTTTGGTACTAGAGTGAGGTTCCCCTGTTTCCTCTGTAAGTGTAAAACGAGTCATTTTATGTGTGAAAAACGCAAATGCTTTTGTCGTTTGGATGGATATTTGAGGTTGTTGCTTTTGGATACGATCATTATCATTAATTGAATGGAGTTAAGTGGTAACAGTTATTCTTTTGGAAAATTTATAAAAATAACCTAAAAATTTTAGGGTATTTTAAAATTAGCCCATTAAAGGTTTTTCTACCCTATGTAGATAATTTCAACATTTTTATACCACAATAGTCTCGTCATTTCGAAACCTTAAAAAATGAATCTTTTCTTCTCCCCCAAATCTAGCAGTATAGCCCTGACTTTTCCGGCAACAATCGACGGTAGTTAGACGGGCGTTTGACGGCAGCTCCATATCCGACATCACGTGGCTGTATTTCCAGTACTTAGATGGTAGTTGGACGGGCGATTGACAGCAGCTTCATCTCCCAAAGTAAATTTTAAATTTTAAAACTTTATACATTGATAACTGTATTTTTGGTTCACATATGATATACTTTGTAGTCAGCATTTTCGTGAAATATACATTTAATTACATTCAAATGACGGTCTAATCTTAATAAAAGGAAAAAAAAACTTGCTTTTGGAGAAGAAGTTGCCGTCAATCGCTCATCCAACTATCGTCTAAGTGCTGGAAATACAGCCACACGAAGACAGAGATGAAGTTTTTGTCAAATGTCTGTCCAACTACCATCAATTGTTGCTGAAAAAGTCAGACCGTACTACTGAATTTGGGAGTGAAAAGAATGTTAATTTTCTTTGGCTTTTGGAGTGACAAGGGTATTGTTGTCAAAAAAAATGTTGAAATTGGCTACACAGGATAGAAAAATTTAACTGCCCAATTCTAAAAAACTCTAAAATTTTTGGAAAATTTATAAAAATAGCCATAATTATTTTATCATTTTTCCAATTAACCATAGCAACTTTTTTCTATCAACATTAGTTAAATCCAAGCCTTTCTTACCAAATTACCCTTCATTACAGACCAAAACCAACAAATTTTCTTTCATATCGTCAAACAAAATGCAGTTTAGCTTTCTACTCTTAATCATCAACTACGGCAACAAACAACAGTAAAAGTCAGTCATAATCTATCCATATCCAACACTAATCGGCATCACTTACTGGTATGAGTTATTTTCTCAACTTGCTGAAAGTCTGGGTGAATCTGAGTTCTAGCGACGGAATGCCTGTCGCAACAAGAGTTGGTGCGATAGGCACCTGTCGCACTTGGCCTTGGTGCGACAAGCACCTGTCGCACTTGCTCTTTAGCTTTGTTGATTAGAAAAATAGCTAATTGTATTCGTCGCGCATGCAATTCTGTGACATACGGTGGAAGCTGCCAAGCTCTTCGACTTTACCCCTTGCATTATCTTTAGAGTTAGAAAATATAAGTAACTATAAAATACAACTACAAACAATTGTTAAGAAGATTTCACATAATGTTCATAGAAAAAAAATTACATGTCTTTTCTCTCTTCAGAACATTCTTGAACGTTTTAAAGATTGAACGAAGGCCTTACCGCTGAAGAAAAGTGCTGAAGGCCTTGGCTTTGGGTCTTCAACTTGCATGACCAAAGACTTTGTGTAGTTTTGCTGAAAATGACATGCTGGCGCCACCATGCTCTTTAGCTTTGTTGCAAGACACCCAGCTCAACCATCATCGCATCGTGCAAACTATAGCTCCACCGCCATTGTGCCGTCTGACACGAAAGCTTGCCGACCCCTGTATTGCTTGACAATACTGCTCTGCTCCCGCTGTGCCTGTCTCAATTTGTGTTTGATTTCTCAATTTCAGTTTGACTTCTGAACTAAGATTTAATTAAATTGGCTGGTGAGGGAGATTTTTTTATCAATAATTTTTGTTCAACAAGTGTTAGAATTAACAACTTTCATTATTATTATTTTTTGTTATTTTCCTATCAATTATTGGGTTAATACGAAGTTAAGATGTTGACAATTATTAATTTGTTCATCAAACTCAAAGCTGCTGCACATTGATTATGGCCCCCACATGCTCTCAGGCCTCAGCTTTCTGCAGTTAATGCCTTTGAAGCTAGCTAGCTGCAGCTCTGTGATATATCATTGATTTTGCATAATATATGGTAACAAGAGAGTTGGTGCGACAGGTGAAAGCTAGCTGCAGCTCTGTGATATATCATTGATTTTGCATAATATATGGTAACAAGAGAGTTGGTGCGACAGGCACCTGTCGCACCAAGGCCAAGTGCGACAGGTGTCTGTCGCACCAACTCTTGTTGCGATAGGTGTCTATCGCACCAACTCTTGTTGCGACAGACATCCCGTCGTCAGAACTCAGATTCACCCAGACTTTCAGCAAGTTGAGAAAATAATTCATACCAATAAGTGATGCCGATTAGTGTTGGATATGGATAGATTATGACTGACTTTTACTGTTGTTTGTTGCCGTCGTTGATGATTAAGAATAGAAAGCTAAGCTGCGTTTTGTTTGACGATATGGGAGAAAAGTTGTTGGTTTTGGTCAGTAAAAAAGGGTAATTTAGGAAGAAATGCTTGGATTTGGCTAATGTTGATAGAAAAAAGTTGCTATGGTTAATTGGGAAAATGATAAAATAATTATGACTATTTTTGTAAATTTCCCAAAATTTTTAGGCTAATTGTATAATTTTTTTTTATTATATGAGTTTATGATGATTTTATACAATTATCCTCTTTGATCCTAACATACTAATAACCATTACTCTCAGTCATTACAGTTTTAAATAAAATTGGGTTCGAAGCTTTACGTTTTCATTATTAAGGATATTGTTTTTCTATTCGTGGGAAATAGAGTCCATAGCCCATTGTGAAAATGAGCAAGATACCAAAGCGTATTTCAGCCATCCCGAATTCCGATGGAGATTACCGGCTTTAATTAGGCACCTAGTTTGCTTGTAAACAAATAAATTATTGGTTTATAATTAGAGGGTTTGGTTGTGATTTATCACCACATGTCTAAATTTATGTTTTGGATACTTTAATGCCTCTTTTATATCTAATAATCATGGTTTTTACACTAGTGACTGACTTGCATTGTAAGTGTTACAAGACGAACGCTTGGATGTGCGAGAAAGTGCAAAATAAAACTTGAGTGCATGACCAAAAAAAAAAAAAAAATAGAGCACAAGTACGATTTCCTTTGAGAAGGGTTTAACAATTGGAAGGAAAATTTTATGATAATAAAGGCATTTTTGTCTTTTGAAAATAATAACTTTGGTCAAAGGAATGGAGACTCAAGACAAAAACTAAAAAAGGATCTTTAGTAATTTTTTTAACTTTTTTTCTCTCTTTTTTTTTTGTTTTGGATTTGTAATTTTTACCAAGTTGCAGTAGGGATTCACTCTCTAGTTGTATAGATTTTTTTTTCATATGTTTATTGAGTAAATTTCTTTTTGTTGGAGTAGATTTTTGGTCTGTACGCACATCCATTCGTCTAACAACTTTTTTTTTCTATAATATCAATACCGTAATGTAATAATCACAAAAATTAAATCGAAATTTTCTGGAAGGCATTCATTAGAAGATTAAGAATATCAAGATTTGGTTAGACTAAATTCAATTTGTACATCAATAAGAAAGGCTAGACAACCATTAAGGAGGCTTGACGCTTCCTTCACTTAGTTTCTTAGTTTTCTAAAATCAATAAAGTGAATTACAAATATAATTAGTTGCTTCTAAATCCAACACCCTAGTATTAACAAGTTTCTAAATTAAACATACCTTAATTACAAAAAGATTTCTCATACCTGATTTCACAATCTTAGTGCAATTCTTTTCCAATGATCTTTTTGTCCACACTTGAAGCATTTCCCTTTCAGCTTGCCATATTGCTTAGTAGACAAACTCTTTTTCTCAGCTTTCTTCTTACTTTTGCATTTCGGCTTAGGTCTAGAAGAATAATCTTTTTCAGCAATATTTATGCTTCCTAGAGATTTATCATCACAATAGATCTCTTCAGCAGAATGGATTTCGTTCATCAATTCAGTTAAGGTCATGTGGGTTTCTTTTATTCATGTTATAATTGACCTTAAATTCCTTGAATGTTTCTGGTAAAGATTCTAGCACTATGTCAATCTTTAAGTTATCATCGATTTGTGCTCCATAAATCTCAGCCTCATTCAAATATTCCATCATTTTGTGGACATGACCACGAACTCTCGTGCCCTTCCCATTTTGTTGTTCATAATACTTTTCAGCGCTGCTTGTCTCGCTGAGCGAATACTCTACCCGAACATTTCTTGGAGACTATCCATTATTTCAGTGGTAGACTCCAAGTTCTAATGTTTAGTTTCCAAAATATTAGAAATCAAGGCTAAAATGTAGCATTTTGCCATTTCTCATAAAGTCTCATCTGATTTCTATGAGCATCTTCTGCTGGAACTGGAGGGCGTGACTGGGTTAAGACATATTTTATAATTTTCAGCAGTTAGTACAATGAATAAATTTATTTTCCAATCTGTTTTGATTCAGAATAATAGTAAGTGGGCGCAGGGAAGATATTTTCTGAAAAAATAAAACATCATTGCATAAATAATTTGATATAATATTTACAATAAATGATAAAAATGCAAAAAATAATAAATTTATTTTAGGAAAAATATCCACCGTCCACCCGTTTTTTCTAATTTTTTCAAAAATACATAATTCTTTTTTTTTCTGGAATCCACCTAAAGTTACATTTTGTTTCACTTTTCCACTTCCGTTTGGAATCCGTTAAGAAAACTAACGGAAACTTTAAAAAATGACAATTTTACCCCCCAAAACGAAAATTATAATTTCACCCTAAAAATTGTAAAAAATAATCAGATTAAATCTAATTATTTTTCCCATCCGTCAATAAAGAAATTAATTCCACAACCATCAAATGCAGGTTTTTTTTAAAAAATATGTTTGTAAGTAGAATGCTAAATTGTAATTGTAGTATTAAAAATAGTCTAATCTCACAAACCATCAATTGAATTTAAGATAAGTAGAGTTTTATTATTCATTAAGTTATAATCTCTATTAGTTAAGATTTTTTTGTGCTTCATTAATGTACCAATAATGATATTCATCATTAAATCTTATTATTTTTGGCATTTTTAGGGTGAAATTATAATTTTTGTTTTGGGGGGTAAAATGGTTATTTTTTAAGTTTCCGTTAGTTTTCTTAATAGATTCCAAACGAAAGTGGAAAAATGGAACAAAATGTAACTTTAGGTGGATTCCAGAAAAAAAAAGAATTATGTATTTTTGAAAAAATTAGAAAAAATGGGTGGACGGTGGATATTTTCCATTTATTTTAATTTATTGTAACAATAATCTAGTACCACTTTGACAAGTTATTCGTTGGGGAAGTCATGTCTACACTTACTAGACCCAATTATCTATTAGATTATTTACTTTTATGTAGAGATATGATAAATAATTATCGTTGTCCTTTTGGACCTAAATTTGTTAACAGAGTTTCGTTAGAAAGGTTAATAACAAATTTTAGTTGAGTGTATAACTATTATTTTAATTTACGTACTTTTCATATCAACAGTCACCATTGGGGTGATCAACCGATTGAAAAATATTTCAATTTTATCTTTGAATAAATTCATCAAATAAAATATCTAACATAAACCCTATGAAGGGAGCATCATCATATCATGAAAGTCGAGGTATATATATAATTTTATTATTAAACTAACAATGGAGCCCATGGAAAAAATTATCTTGAATTTTCCCTCTCCCACCCAATATTTTAAAATTGATTTTTCGTTTTTAAAACATACATTGATTATATATTATTAATTGCATACTTCCTATAATATTATGTAGATGATATCCAATATTATTAAGCATTTGCAAATTGCAAACAATATAATGAGATTCATAATTTATTAATGACATGTATCATTATGCATAGAGCGGCACTATTTTTGTTTATGACATGTTATCATGGCATGTTATAATCCAAAACATAACATATAGAAAAAATAATTAAATAATCTCAATTCATGGTTTTTCTAAAATGAAAAAAATACATTAATCCTAAGTCTAATCTTTATTGGACTTCTTGTCAATGTCCTTCTTCCATAGACTTGTCTTTGTTAATGGATTAGGGCAAATTAGGCTTTTTAATTTATTATTAGTTCAATTTTAATTTTGAAAGAAAATAAATAAATAATTTTTTATATAAATAAAATTTTTGGATCAAAAATAAATTTAATGTGTTAAACTTTATCCATGTATTTTAATCCATTAAGCCCAATTTCAATTGGACCTAAAACTAATGTGGTGTTTGTTTTTTTGTCTGAAATCTGAATAGACCTGAATTAGTCTGAATTCTGAATAGACCTGAATTAGTCTGAATTCTGAATAGATCTGAATGTCTGAATCTGAATAATATGTTTATTTTTTCGTCCGAATCTCAAAAAATAATTATTAAGTTATTTGTTTTTTTTAAACTTAAAAAACTGAAAATATGTACTTTTACATTTGTATCCTTATTAAATTTGAATGTCAAATAAATAATATATTAAATACCACAATATTTTAATATTTATAAATAAAACTATATTCAAGTGAATACATAATTATTTTGAAATTTTAATATATAAAATATCATAAATTTCAAATTTTATCGTATATTATATAAGAAAGAAAAAAAGAATAAGATGCTTGAAACCATTTATTTACCATTTCATCTCAAAGTTGTCACATGTAATTTTGATCTTCAATACTTGAGGAGTTGATACCAAAGTGAGGAGGGATTTCATGACGGCTAAAAAATAATGATGAGATTATTATGTGAGGTAAATATCTATGGGTGAATTTTGGGATAGACATGAAAAATAAATCATAAAACATGGATATTTTTGACATTATAAAGTAATTGACTTAATTCAGATACCTCTATTAAGTAAAAAGTAAAAAAAAAAATTGACTTATTTTATTAAGTCAAAATTATCTAAAAAATCTCATTAAGTTATAAAAATAAATACGTGTAATTAACTTAATTAATTAAGTTAAATTACTTTAAGTCATTAAGTTAAAAAACAAACGCCACCTAAAATTCATTAAGGACAAAACTGTTTTTAAACTTAAATGCATAAAAATAAAACTTTTCTGCCACAACAATAAAACGACGGAACTATAGGGATTTACACAATAAAAACTACTGAAACCCATGAAATAAAACTACGGAATTATAGGGACTTAGCGATAAAAACCATTGAAACCCTAAAAACATCTTTTTCTTCCCCAGCCGCCATTTTAATTGTCAATCGCGACTATAAAAGGGGGTGCCTCTGATTCAGACCCACGATATTTCTTTCTTCATCTTCAATTACATAAGGGTAGTGCTTGACGCAGCTGAAGATGCTTCAATTCCATAAGGGTAGTGCTTGACGCAGCTGAAGATGAGAGAAAGACGAGAGAAATTTCCTCTCTCTTTCTCTCTTCCCACCGACTCTCTCGTTGCTTCGCCATTTTTTTTTCTCTCTTCTTTATCTGTGGGTGGCATTTTTCTTCGATGAAAGGCCTCCTAATCTCTCTGTGAAGGTAAAATGATTATAATTCCTTTTTTTTTCTATTTTTTGATCTATCTAGAGATGTTGGTTATGTTAATATTGTTTGTTTGGTTTGATTGCTTGTATGGATATATTCTGATATGGTGTTTCTTTGGTCCAACAGATCCACAACAAGGAAGGGATTCCACCAGGCCAGCAGAGGTTCATCTTTGCTGGCAAACAACTCGAGGATGGTCGCACGCCTGCAGGCCACAGCATCCAGCAGAAGTACAGATCCCTGATGAACTTTTTGAGCAACATGTTGAGAGAAGAAGGTGGATTTGAATACAAAAAAGGCTATCGTAGATTCAATAGTGATCCTGATCAGAGATATCCCTGATGCAAAAGAAAATGGGTTTGCCTCACCTATGAGAGTTCATTGACACAAGTTTGAAAAACTATTGAGCCTGCAGAACAGCCTTTTGATATTAATTCAGCTTTGTGGTTGTTGGGGTAATTTTTGGATACCTTCCGTGAGGTTTGACACGTGTATAAGAATGTATCTGGACGTGTATAAGAGCTGTGTTTGGTTTCAGTGAAATTATAATAATACCCTGCTTTCTCCTTTTTACTATCTTTATTTTCCCTCTCCAAGTTACAAACTTGGTGTGCAAAGATACACTCATAGAGGACAAGTTATAACTCCATCCTTTGTAAACAACTTCACGGTAAAGAATAGAGGGCAATTCAGCTAAGGGTAGTTTTGAAATAATGATATTGCAATTTCATTTTATATAACTACCAATTTACCTGACAAATTGTCAATATAATTCATTAATAATTATTTCTTTTTATTTTGTTAGTTAATTTTGAACGAGTGAAAAGGTAGTCGCACTTATTTTGCGGTATCATACATAAGTCATGGAGAATGGTATGAGAACACGATTCATGTTTGCTATATTTTGTAGAGTAGTAATCCTAAACTAATTAAGTTGTATTTAAAAGCCTAATGTTATTCAATACCGAGTGTCTTGATTGAGTAATTATTTAACAACTTGATAATTGTATTTGGAAGTTTATTAATTTCTTGAATAACCAATATTTTATTTCATAAGTTTAAATTTCCCTCAATTAACCACATTCATCATCTTTATTTTTTCTACTTCATTTGGCATCTCGTCACAAATATTTGTGTTAGAAATCACATATGAAATTATTGGGCCCAACTTAGCAAATTAATGAGGGTTTAACTTCTACTAAAAAAGTCAACGCATGGGTCAAGGGCACATACAAAGTGTGAAAAGATAAGAAAAAGATGAAAGAGATAAATCTTGAATCAACTCGAAAGCATATATATATTTTTTTTGGTTTTTTGACCACGAGGTATTTTGGGGATGACCCTAATTATGGGAGGCACTTTTAAGTCCGTACTACAACCCAGACTAGAAGTTTCTGCTCGAACCGAGAGGCACAGATTCTCCCAACAAAGACGACTTCTTGCGACTCGAACTGGGGAGCAAACCCAGTCAAGCCACTTAAAGGGACTCCATTACCAGTGGAACTAACGCTTTGTTGATAACTTGAAAGCATATATATATATACATATAGGATCCCGCTACGTTATGTTAATCATTACGTACATCCACACACAACAACAATTCCCATGATAAGACCCGCTACTGTTGCTGTGTGTGGCGTACGTTACGTTGCACCAACCACATATATATATATATATATATATATATGACTAGTGACTAGAGAGTAATGAGGAGCGACCACGCCTTGAGTAGTTCTACTGTAGTTGTCCCTTCCCTGTAATTAATTAATTGAGGCTGAAAGTGAAGAGCAGTCAAGCTCATGATTCGTCCGCCTATCTGTATTGACACCGACAATATGTAACATTAATAACTTTGCATGTGTCGTGTGAGTGCATGCATGATAAAGCTTTATTATTAATTTTGACAGTCATTAATGGATTAGTTGAGAAATCACGTCCCCCTTGCATACTGATTACGAGATGTCTATGCTTTCGCCGCTCAAGTTGGCCGCCTCAGACATTTCCCCATTACATACAGTACATTCTGGTTGACAAAGAAACAGCCCTTTTCACTAAAAGAAAAGATAAAATGTCATTGAAATGATTCTCAATCCAGTGAAACATGATCATTCTTTAAATGATGGCTGTGTAAATATATCTCTTCAGATATGTAGATTTGAATTCATACTCTCGTTAGATCCTAAGTTGCAATATATAATTAACCAAGAACTTTACTTTTGAAATTATTGAAATAAGCAACATAAAAATACATGAAAAAAGCACATTAATTTTTGTTAAGAGCAGACTAGAAAGAGTTAGCTAGTCAGTTCTCGGAAGAGAGTAGCTTAAAGGCAAGCCATGGAGATTAAGCTCTTTGGCTTGACAAGAGTACTTTTGAATGGACTTCATTGAAGTGGGATTAATCTGCAAAAACAGATAATTCCCAGCAAAAAGATCGCCAAAATGAGCCTGACTTTCCTTGAACCTCTTCATAACTTTTGCACATGACACTCTAACAGCAGTCACCACCCTGAACTTTTTCCTCAAAACCAACCTCCTCAACCTTGGAACTTTGAGCCTGAATCTTCTCTTTATGTTCAGTCTTCTGATCTTGAACCAGCTTCTTGATTTAACAACATTCACTCTTCGTCTGTAATCATGATCATCAACATCAGCTTCCAATAACCCACCTTCATGTATCAACCTTTGGTAAGGAAACTTGGCAGCTGAGGCCATCTCAGGAAGGTATAAACAAAACAACCCAGATGAGTTTTGTGAAAAGGGATGCCAATGGAAATTTCTCTCTCTCTCTCTCTCTCTCTCTTGTGTCAACTATAAAGGAGAAGAAGCCAGTTGGTTTGCAAAAGCAGTTGAGTGCATTAAATGCAAAATTGGAAGCCGGTGAAGAAGTGGTAATTGAGTATAGAAATTAAACTTATCATAACTGGATCATTTCTTTAATCACTTTTGTCTTTCTTATTATTTTGTTCTCCCATGTATTCTCTTTAAATGTGTCGTTGGGTACATGTGTTAGTAATTACAACAGAATTATTTTGATTTGACTTCATATTGAACCATCACCAAGCCTTAATTTAAACCATGTACGTGGTTAAGAAATACCAGAAGCTCACTCTTTGTAGATGAAGGTGAGTTGGCAACTTTTACTTCAAATCAATGTAATCATATGTAAAGTGGGTAAGCTGACCTAGTTTCTAACAAGTCAATAAAAGACAATAAAATTGATTCACCTATAGGCCATACTATATTATTATGTGTGATCTCAACCAACAAATCCAGCAAATAAAAGAATTTTCATTTTCCAGCTGTATACATAATTGCACAACTTCTACAGCAGCAAATAACATCCATCACGCATTAATCTATGTTAGAAAAAATTGCCCACAAAAAGAAACAAAACATAATGTGACCAATAAGTTTACAATAATGTACAGCACCTAAACACTTCCATTTCCTAGCATCCAAGATCATCTCAAGCTGAATTCAGCAAACCTAACATCATTTTCATCTACAAGAAACAAATTACAAAGAATTTTGGTCATTGTTGATGATGCAGATTAGTAGAGCTTAATTCGGGTCTGGATTGTGCTTCGACAAAAGGGACATAATTCAAGGTCTTGTCCACATTCGCAACATGTCTGACAAAAAAAGCAAGACGGTAAGAATCCATAAAACATATTTGCTTCCAGGAGTACATTAAAATCAGAGGTAAAGAAAGCTATCTACCTGATGTCCACAACCAAAGGCCATATCTTTCACATTAGTTAGGCAAATGGAGCAAAGCTGTTGAAAACAACAAAAGATGTAATTGAATCTTTAGTCAAATGGAAAATCAAAGAGATTAATATGGCCTTTATTAACAAAAAATTAGTAGGGGGAAAAAGGTCCCCAAGGCAATCAACACTCATAATTGACAGCTAAAACTTTAGGTTTCAACCTAGAAAACATTGTGTTGTCTTACAAGTTGCAAAGTATGGCCAAGTTGTCATAATTCCAACTTTACCTGTTCTCTCCTATAACTACTGAAACATTTCTACTATGAAAGTAATTGGGAGGAATGACATCCATTGTGAATAAATGGAGATATTAAGCAGTACTCCCCAAACTCAGGAACATGTTATGATGTTGGAAGTTTGACGTATAAATCAAAGAATACTGGACCAAGTTCCGAAGGAAATGACTATTTTTTTGTGATTGGTGAAAAGACACAACAGAATATCACTTATGCAATTTGAAAAAATAATAATAAATGCACCAGGAACTCTTAATTTATTGGAGAAAGAACGCATAATAATCTGCTCCCTTCCGGTTAACAGCCATCAACTTCATCTGATTCCTATTCTATGTTCAGTTGTTTACCATGCAAAAGCAGATATTTAAAGAATATATCAAGAGAAAAATGAACTCAGATCATTCACCAATAAAGCCTATGTACCTGGTTTTCATTCGTTGAACTTGTAGCAGGAGGAGCTGAGCTGACAGGCTGACTTTCTTGATAGGAAGGTGCATTTGGCTTAAAACTGGTAGAATGGAAAGGTTTTGGGCTGTGAAAAGATGTGGTTGCACCATATACAGGTGGAGGGAGGGCAACCCTCTCTGGAACATTTCCCTTCCGTCGACTGCTCATATTATAAGATGACAGTTAAACTTATATCATAAAACCCAAGGGGAGGGGGGAGGGGGGAAGGCGAGTACTGATCTTCAAAATAATTAGATGGGAGATACTCCTTACCCCAGTATGTTAAGCTCTATTGTTGCCTTATACTGAGAAGGAATTTCCATTAAAGCAGACAGCGCAAATTCTGTCTCCTTTCGAGTTTGATCATGATTCTTTGACATGATTTCTGTAAAATTCACAAACTAGACAAGAAGCAAACACAGACAAGATATGTTACGAACAAAAATTTTGCAGCTAGCCAACGAACAAAAGAAAAATATTCTTGTGACAGAAACACATACCTGAAAATTATCAAATGCTCGAGCAGGAATGTTATCATCAAATTCTTTCATCATGTCCCAGGGCCCATCTCCTACCCCAACTAGCACAATTGACAAGGGAAGCTCGCTGCAATAAAACAAAAATATAAGGAAATCACCGTAGGATGAACAATCGTCACAAGCAAAAACAGGTTGATTCTAACTCACCTTGCTTTTACAATTGCATCAACTGTCTTCTGCTCCTGAGGACTTAAGCAACCATGATCTGTATCAACACTTCTAGTTACCTGCGACCATAATCCATGTGGGTATGATGACCATTGGAGGAACATATCATTACAACAAAAACTACCTAGCTATGATTCTGGAGAGAGCTAGTGCCACTCTTTCTAAGCAATTACATGTGGCACTCCAGTGTCATCATAAGTGCCACATATTATTTCATAAAAAGATGGTTCTAAATGCAGGGTGATCACAGACTCTATCCACAATGAAATAAGTTCTTTTTAATTGTTTTCTCATTTATCACTAAATTTAGCTAGTTGTTTGAGAAATAAGTCTTCCCATAATTGTTCGCTATAATGAGTTTATATTGACACTAGAGGCAAATACCTGCCCATCGGCAATTATTAATAATACATGGTACTGGCCACCAGTCTGCTCAACGATAGACATAGCCATTTCAATGACGGGGGCAAACGATGTTGGTCCTGGCACATTACAACAATGGCAATAAGCTACATGATCTGAATGGTTAATTCTGAAGAGATATCCAAATGAGAAACATTGCACTAAAAGAATAAAATTCAAACCTGCAAGTTTTAGATTAGGCACAATTTCCCTGTACCGACTTAATACCTCCTCAAATCCATTACAAAACCTCCCACCAGAATAGAAACTGAAGACATCTTGATCATGAGTTGATGCTGCCAATAAAGAAATGATGCTTATCAATCACAATTTGGGGGGGGGGGGGGGGGGGGAACTAACTCTGACAAGGAAAATAAAGTATAACATACCATCACCAAATCCATAACACGGAATCAAGTTATCCTCGTCAAAGGCAGCTAAAGTTTTCCCAATAATGGATATTGCTTGCTCATAGGGATTTAAACCATCTCCGATGTAATGCAAGCTTCGTCTGTTAAATGACCTTTTACCTATTTACCAGCCCATATTCAGTATGGTTCACAAAACCCATAAAATATTTTAAGCATTTACAAGAACCTAACCTGTCCACTCATTACTCTTTGTGAAATCAATACCAACAATGAGATTAGAAGATTCAAGGCCAGCACGAGCAAGAGCTTCAGTCACCTGAAAAGAAGGTTATTACTTTGTTTCGCCTCAAAAAATAAGAAATGGACAGAATGCTAGGACTCAAAATCTAGGAAAATACATCATTGAAGGCAAGAAACTCTCTACCTCCACAATGTCATAACTACATTATTTTCTATATGTCCAATGACGAAATACATCTTGCAACAATGAAGCATAGGTAATTATAGAAAAAGCTTTCCGATGTCAATTATTGCCGCTCGAATTTCCTACTCCCTACACTAGTTAAAAACTACCGAATATGGTTGCCAGTTAGGCCAGTTAGAGGCATCCCTTAGCTAAAGCGAAACACACATACAAGCAAAATCTAGAATTGACCACCCTTGTTGACTGTGCAACAAACTGCATATAATACTTCCAAGAAGTGATCACATACCGCCATTATGGAATTATATTACAAACTTTAAACAAATAAAACATTTCCCATAAGAGACTTTTGCATCCAAAACAGAATTGGTAACATAGTTGGTACTAACGGAACTATGAAATTCTTTCTTTTTGACAGGTAAAATAGCAGAAAATCAAAGACAGCTAAAGATTAAACGTTTGCAAAACCAATGATGCAGGAAAATGACACAAAAGAATATTAAAGACTTTGAATTGGGAAAAGACAATGCACAACAAATTAAAATTAGGCTGCAATTCTCAAGTAGTAGTTATACAAAACTTCCTCTCAAGGCAACCTCAAGAAGGTTAAAATGTGCTATGAAAGGTTTGAATATTCATGAGAAGGAACCAAAAACTACATAAAATTGCTTCTCAGAACATGTAATCATACCTGGTCTAAGGACTTGTAATCATCAGCAATTCTTGAATATCTCCTATCAAGCTTCCTTGTATTGCCGCTGTGTTCTTCAGAAGATGGATAATACTGCTGTGTGGAATATGTTTGTTGGGGCGGATAAGTCTGAGGTGGATAATTCTGACTTTCTTGACCGTAAGGGGACTGCAAATACCCGGTTTGAGGACCCCAAGATGAAGAACCTGATCGGAACGATGAATCCTGCCTCCAACTCGCCTCCCTGGAGCTTCTGCCTCCCATCAACTCAATTATCCACAGCAATTCACCAATTTCTAACAAGAACCTCTGTTCTCCTTCGCAACACACAACAAAAATCAATGAAATCAATCCAAAGACGAGACCTCAAACCACTAGATTTGCCAAACCAATCCAAATGAAAACAAGGTTATCAAAAAAATGAAAAGTATCATCTACAGTATCAACAGAGGAGGCATTTATAAGGGTGTTAATTAGGATAAGAACCTTCCAGGAAGACCCTTTGACACAACAACGCACACCGAATCAAGAAAAACAACACAAATCTCCAAATACCTTAGAATAGCAATTTTATCGTAAACGCAATTGCTAAAAATGAACAGCAGCCTTTTCCAAGAGAATTCTGAATTTGCCACCTTATTCAAAATCAAACAACAGCCGAAAAATACAAACCGCCAGCTTTCTTCCAGATGCAAGAACTGCTCACGTAACTGCTTAAGCAAAAACAAAACAAAATTAAAAAGGAAAGAAAAAACTTATAAGTATCATTATAAATCTTTCAAATCACACCTTATTTATTATAAATAAATTTACACACTGTATGAATACGAAATCACAAAGGCTCCAACTTTGGCAGGTTATGCAATGACATATGACCACTAGAAACCAAATCAAATAACACACCCCATATTTACTTATTTATTAATTTTATTATCTTTTCACTATGACGCAAAAATAGACAAATATAAAAAGAAAAAAGAAAAAGAAAACGTTCTGTTCAAGATCCAAAATTCAAGGGCAGTTCACCAAACTAACGGCTACATCAGAAACGTTAAAACATACCCCGAGCTGGATGACGCGAACAAGAAGAAGAAGATGATGAAGTGAGCTTCTGTTTCGAGCATTACCTTTGAGGATTGCTGAATGTACCATACAGTTTAGTGAGGCTCCCAGCGGCTTCTGGTTTCTTTTTCTTTTCTTTTTTTTATAAATAGAAAATGATTAAAAAAGGACAGAAACTTTTGAGTTTTTGGCTAAGATTTTATTCCTTATTTCATTTTTAAGAAATTAATTATTAATTTTGTTGAGATGGTTAGCACATGAGACGATGCTGATATTTTTGTTATTTATTTATTTTTATTTTTTTTTGGGTTTAGTTGGTGCTTACCGGATATGCATGAAGAAAATTATAAAAAAAAAAAAATTAAGTTGTGGGCGCCCAGCTATTTGAAAACTTCAGGATATGCTCTGTTGTTGATGTTTGCTGGGGCCGTGTTTGGCTGCGATTGTGACACCGCTGCTTTTTCATGCTTTGCGTTGAAGTCAAATTCTGCTTTATTCTTTCCAACATAATCACTCGTTGAACCTTTGAAGCAAGCACTCATTAGAAATGATTCCACATGCCTTTTCTTCTTTTATTTTCAAACACCAATTATTAGGGGACGAGAGTTCTCTTAATCTTTCAAAAGTTTTGTGCCAAACAAACATTCTTTAAGGGAAGAGGAAAACAATTAGTGGCAATTAAAAATTGTTGACATTTGAGGTACTAATGATATGTCTAAAAAAAAAAAAAAATGGGATGACAACAAAAATAGCTCACTTAAATAGTTTAAGTGCCCCTAGCGAATATATAAGAAATCAATATATGATTAACACGTTGAGAGTCTAATCCATCAACACTATACATATCAGTCGCAGATATTGATGTCCATTTTTAGGTACGAGAAAAATAGTTAACTTTTCCAAAAATCTTCTTATGACATTTATAATACTTTTTTTTTTAATTTTCTTATCTAACTTAAGGGTAACCCAACCATCTCCCCGTTTATTTGAGTGGTGAACGGATTTTAACTTTAAGTCTCTTATTTTTAACTCAAAAATTTTATTAATCAAACGAATTGGGGCTAGTTTATATGTTTATTTAATGAATCTTTGATGTATAGGGAATTACTCTAAATTAACTAATCATAATATAATTAAGGCTAGTTTGGGACTGTGGTGGTTGACGAAATAAAATTTTTCTAATATGTGGATGAAATAAAGTGCTGATTAAAAATGTAACTCCTTTTTTAATAAACCGTGTTGTTGTTGTAGTTACTATAAATTTGAAAAGTATAGTACATGCATTTGATAAATTTCATTATAAAAATATATTTTTATTTTAGAATAACTAAAATAAACATAAGTTTAAATTATCTTTTATTTTTTAGAGTAATTTCAATAAAATTGTTTAGATATATTTTTTCTTTTTAAAATATGAAAAATTACAAAAGTGAAAAAATTAACTTAAAAGAAATATAATGAACTTTAATATAATGAACTTTATAATCTCCTACATAAAATATGATTAAAATTCATACTAATACGCACATCCAAATAAAGTAAAAAGTAATATATATTATGTTCATATTAAACTTATTATAATAATATTTCTTAAATTTTTCATTTCTTGTGATCCGAGTCTATTTGATACTTTTTTTTTTAAGTGTCATTGTTTCTTTTTATTTCTTTATAACAAAAGGGATTAGAATCATTTTCAATATTGTCAAAATGAAGATCACTTAGTGCATGCCTCTTTATAATTGTACAATGCCATGGTTTTTATATAATCACTTGCAAGTCTTATAGATTCTTATGATAGAAAATATGAATTTATTGGATCAAAATTTTGATAATAGATAAAATATACAGTAGTTATGGCGGCATTATGATTGTGGCAATAATTTTTTTATGATGGTTTATATATTATGGTTTATGAAAAATAAGAAATAATTCTCTTTTTGTTAATATAATAAGACTATAATAGAAACTTCAAAAAGGTGTGGTGCCTTATTTGATAACTGATAATAAAAAGCAAATAACCAACTAATAAAAAAAAGTAACTTCTAAAAAAGTGAGATTAACAATTTCCTTTCCACTGAAATCAATATGTATCACTTGTCCCCTATTGTTTTCATAATATCCAAAATTCCTCATTACACTAAAAATTTAAACAAAAAGATAGGGTAAGTGGGTCATTTGTTATTTTGTTTGATAATTTATCTTGGAAATTAAAAAAAAATATTATAAGAAAAATATTTTAAAAACAAAAAATACAAAAAAGGATATCTTATTATTAATTTTTTATTCACACTGAAACACATATTTCTCATTTCTAATAATTAAATTTTTTTATTTTAAATTTCATTTATATGATTTATTTAATCTATAATAAAAATGTATTTAAAAATGAGGATGATATTATAAAATTATACAGCCATAAGATTACTGGCTATTATGGAAATAATAAGAAGATTAATAGTGTATATTAATTTCAATAGAGAAAAATTGATAACAACCTTTCGAAAAATTTACCAAATATTATTTTTATTAAAAAATATGAAATAAATAAATTATAAAGGTTGAACCTCAATTCTAAATATACCCTAAAGCTATCCACACATAAATGGGAGAGCCAAATTAAAAAACACAATATCCAAAGTTTATCTTCTTCGACATCGATTACTACTAGCATGACATGTGTTGATGCATTCTCTTCTAGTAATAATAATATCATTAATTAACAATCTGATTCTTCATAGTTTAAGCTTTCTTAAGAAAGCTCCTAATTATCAAGAAATCAATATATATATATATATATATATATATATATTTTGGGACCGCATAAATAGAAAGTAAATTTTCTCAGATGAGTGAAAACTAATCCATAATATACTTATCAAATTAAATAAAAATTTCATTATAAATTATTTTAAAAAAAATCCTAAATGATACCGCCACGGCACCCAATCAGAAGTGCTACCATTCGAATAGCGTGGGAGAAGTTTTAAGTTGACGGCTTTGCTTAATGCCCATGTCATTGACATTGCTTTTCCCGAGTTTATTGAATTGTATTGGATAAGATAAAGACTAAAGGGCATGTTTGGTTGTAGTATTAAGAGGGTATTATAATACTGTTCATATTAACATAATGCAAAGCCTATGTTTGGAAGCAAATGGCTGGGTATTGGGGTTGGAAACTAATGCGTCAACTGACGCATTAGTTAATTCCGACTCACAGTCGGAATTAGCTAATGCGTCAGTTGACGCATTAGCTGTCTTCTTTTTTTTTTTTTCTTTTTGCTTTTTTTTTTTTGCTTTTAGCTTTTACTTTTTATTTTATTATTATTATATTAAAATAATAAATAAATATAGTTTTTAATTTAATACAATATTTTTAATTTATTTATTTTTACATTATAATTATTAATATAAATTAATAAATAAATAATTTATCATTTAATAATAGTATATTTTTTATTTTTATATTATAATTTATTATAATTAATAAAAAAATTTAAATATGAATAAATTTAAAAATTATTAATTTAAAATTAATAATAATATAAAATATTTATTTAATTTAAATATATAAATAATAATGTAAAATATTTATTTAATTTAAATATATTAATATAATATAACACATTAATATAATATAAAATTTAATTTAAATTAATTAAAAAAATAATACAGTACAGTGTAGGACCAAACATTGTACAACATTATTATAATACAGTGCTAATGCAATACAGCATAATACAATACACCAGCATTAAAATAATGCAATACAACATAATACAATACAGTGTGCCAAACGCACCCAAAGAGTCCATTCCCATCCATCCATCCATCCATACGAAGGCGTTTTTAAGATAAAAGAGTCAAATGCCGGACATCGAAGGAACTCTTTCGTGCGGAACGCAGCCGAAATTTTTAAATTAACGGGGGTCAATTCTTGATTCAGCCAAATCACCAACCACAATACAGTATTGTCAATACTTCATGAAACACGTCATCTATTTCCTAATCCAAGTACGTGGATTTCACTATCGTTATCGACAACACAACGTTCAAAGTCATTTTCCTTATTGGCTTGGACCGCCGCTCATCGAAACCAGGCCACACAGACGGAGTTGCATACTTGCATGTCAATCAATTAATTCTATGTAACAGTTGTCAAACTGAAGAGAGAACGACGGATCCACCGAAGGTGACTTGATTTTTAGGTATGGGAAAGCTCTAATTCTCGTGTTGCATGTGTTTCGGCAAGCAACACGTTGAGCGAACAGTAAAGCTTCCAGTCGGCAGGCGAAATTTCGGACTTCCGTTTTGAAACGTTTTATGTGTTTTTCTGGTAGGAGCTGACAAATTTGACAAGAATCCACTGACACATACCAAAAAAAAAAAAAAATGAAATGACTCCATTAACGTAGGTAAAAAATGATATGAATAAATGAATTGTAAATGGGTGGTTAAATTTGACATAATTATTAAAATTGATTATGTTTGTGTTTGATTAATGATCATGTCAGTTTGAGTATATCAGAGTTATGAAACTATAACTTATTTATGATATTTAATTAATTATAGTATATTTACTTATATTTTTAATCAATAGGTATGTGTTATTAAATAAAAACATATTTGATTTTGATTTTTTTTAAATAAATTAAAATGGTGACATGAATATGATATGAAAAATAAATGAATCGGATTTGTATTAACTAAAGTTTAAGTCATTTGAAAGCCTCTGATTTGATGAGAAATCCTAGAATACATCAGATATATTGTGTTAATCATACAACAAGTAAATAATGTTATGATATGTGTGCATTTATTTTGAAAAATCATTATTCAAGTGGTGGTTTCATTAGATTCAATTATATTTGTTATATATGTATCAATTAGTTGTAATATATTAGAGATATTTTAGAATTTCTTTTTTATTGATTGGATGATAAAATTTATATCTTAATAATGAATAATAAAACCAATTAATGCCTTGCACGCTACAATTGATAAGGGAGAAACAAATCATTTATGTGTCGGTATAGCATCGTCGATAACAAAAATAAGGCACAGAATATGAGTGATGCCCCAACCACCATAAGGGCCCAAACCGGCCCATTATCATATTTTAACAGCCCAACCTTTGGCCTTTCCACCCAAGCAACATGGGACACATACTAGATTGCTAGTACACTAACCTACCCATTGACGACGTTTGTTTACTTAAAATTTATTTAATTATTATAAGTGTTTATTTTATTTTTATAATTTTTTAAAATTATTTATTATTATTTAGTTATTTTTTAGTAAAGAATCTAAAGATTAAATAAGTCATTTTATTATCTACTAACAAAAACTTACACTTTTTTCTTTTGACAATAGAATTTTTTTAAAATGTTAAAATGTCTAATATATTTTATTTATTTATTTGATAATCTTATTTATTTCTTTCATAACACAACTTTAAAAAAACTAATCTATTAAAGTAATTTTTTTTATTTCTAATAAAAGCTTTCATTACTAATAAAAAATCTACTTAAATAAGATATATTTAGAAAATTCTATCAAAATGAGCCCTACTTTTTAATCTTTTTATTTTCATATGATTTGACACTACGTGCATAATTGATATGACTTATCTCTAACAAAAAATGCTCATTTAATCTCATATACTTTATTTATTTATTTGATAATCTTATTTATTTCTTTCATAATATAACTTTAAAAAACCTAATCTATTAAAGTAGTCTTTTAATTTCTAATAAAAGCTTTCATTACTAATAAAAAAAATCTACTTAAATAAGATGTATTTAGAAAATTCTATCAAAATGAGCCCTACTTTTTAATCTTTTTATTTTTATATGATTTGACACTACGTGCATAATTGATATGACCTATCTCTAACAAAAAATGCTCATTTAATCTCATTTACTCTTTTAAAAAAAATTTCAAAAGAGGTTTTAGAAATTAAGTAAGATATTTTGCCTCTAAAATAAAAGCTAAAATTTAAAGTTTTTGAAAATAGATGTTGGACTTTGAAAAGCTTTTTTTAACAAATTAACTTGTCTAAGGTTCAAATTATGTATTTTTCGATCTTATTTAATATTCTTTATAATATAACTTTAAAAACTTGTTTATTAAAGTAAGTTTAAAATTTTTTAATAAAATCTCTTATTGACAATCAAATAACTCATTTTTTTTTTAAAGAAAAACTTTACTTAAATAAACTCTATTTGAAAAATTTTATTACACAAAATTTAGCAGAACGTGTTATATTCTTTCATTCGCTTTACAATTATATAATATGTTGTAGCCCTTGAGTACTTGTTTGAAAAAAGTTAAATAAGTCTCTAGTTGTTGAAACATATCAAGTCTTTATAATTTTTGTTTTTTTAACACTTCAGTCATGACTATAATTTTTGGCAAAATGCAAAAATATAACCAAAATTTTTTATTGACATCTTAGTCTCATCTATAACTAAACAAAAATTACAGTTCCTATTAGGCCTTCCTGAAATCTTTTATCTCTTTCCATCAATTCTTTTAAATACATTTATTAAATACTTCATTCTATATTTTATCTTCCTGAAATCTTTTATCTCGTACAACACGACATCGTTGATGGAAAAAAAGTGGAAGAAAATCGTATTTTCTGCGAAGACCATTTTGTCCTTTACTCGACTTAAGTTTTGGTCAAAAAGGTCAACGGCCCATGTCCTCAACCCATTATGAACCTCACAATTATGAAACCGTGCGTTGTTCCAATAAAGAGTGTATAAATCCTACCAATCAAATCCGTCGCGACTGCATCCAGCCCTCACGTGCTGGTGACCGCATGCGATAATTCCCGGAGCAGCACTGAAGATGCTACACTCCTTGCCTTATTTGCTCTTACAAAAACACACGATATTAGCAACTCAGTCTGAGCCTTCTTGCAATTTTCGTTGGCTTTTCAGCTTAAGACGAGTCGGATTGTTCCCCGAATCAGGTGCCAGAAATGAAACAAAAGAGCGAGCAGCAAATCCGCACTTCAAAGCTACTCACCTACGTGCTATTGGGACTCATTTCGGTTCTCGGGTTGGTCTGCTTGTACTACGGTTCCACTTCCGCTCCGGGCCTCCGAAGATCAGACGATGAATCCTACGGGTTCGATGGATCCGACCCGGTTCTCGGGACCTTTGGCCGGAACCGCGATTTCGATGACCTGTTCGAAGATCAAGAGCTCAATCCTGAAGTGCCGAAAAGCATCCCCGTAAGCAACGTTATTTCAAAGAGTTTAATTTTCTTTTTTGTTGATTGCTTATGGCGCTTGATTCGTGTTGATTATTATTATTATTTTATTTTTTATGAATTAAACTCTTTAGTTGAGTGGAAATTTAATATAGTGTGTTTTTTGTACAGATTTGTGATATGAGATATTCAGAATTGATACCGTGCTTAGACAGGAACCTTATTTACCAATTAAAGCTGAAGCCTAATCTGTCATTAATGGAGCACTATGAGCGGCATTGTCCTCCTCCAGAGCGTCGTTACAACTGCCTGGTTCCGCCTCCTAAAGGTTACAAGGTTAGTGGCTATGGTCACTTATGTGGTTGTTGGTTTTGGCTCCGACTTTATTTAGTTTTTGATTCCGACAAAATTGTTTATTAGAGTTTCAGATCCCTGTAAGGTGGCCAGTGAGTAGAGATGAAGTTTGGAAGGCGAATATACCTCATACGCACCTTGCAGAAGAGAAATCGGATCAGCATTGGATGGTTGTGAACGGGGAGAAGATAAATTTCCCAGGTGGAGGAACCCATTTCCACGACGGAGCAGATAAATATATTCTAGCCCTTGCTAGGGTATGTGACGAAAATATTTGCTTGCATTTTCACTTTTTTGTAATCATGTTTTGATTTTCCTTATTGTTAACCTAATGCCTAATTGTTTACACCATTGTTTTCGTATAGATGCTTAAATTTCCTAGTGATAAGCTCAATAATGGCGGAAATGTCAGAAATGTTCTTGATGTGGGGTGTGGGGTTGCCAGTTTTGGAGCCTATCTTCTTTCCCATGACATTATAGCTATGTCTCTGGCGCCTAATGATGTGCACGAGAACCAGATACAGTTTGCATTAGAGAGGGGGATTCCATCAACCCTAGGTGTTTTGGGAACAAAAAGACTTCCTTATCCAAGCAGATCTTTTGAACTGGCTCATTGTTCCCGATGTAGGATTGATTGGCTTCAGAGAGACGGGATTCTGTTACTAGAACTTGACAGATTACTAAGGCCAGGAGGGTATTTTGTGTACTCCTCTCCTGAAGCCTATGCACATGATCCAGAAAATCGAAGAATCTGGAATGCTATGTATGATCTTCTTAAAAGCATGTGCTGGAAAATTGTTTCAAAGAAAGACCAGACTGTTATATGGGCAAAGCCAATTAGCAATAGCTGTTACTTGAAGAGAGTTCCTGGTTCCAGGCCTCCTTTATGCAGTTCTGATGATGACCGTGATGTTACATGGAATGTGCTCATGAAAGCATGTATCTCACCTTACTCAGCAAGTAAGTAACCATTGCCTTGTCCTTGTAATTCAGGTTGTAGGTTGTGGATAATTTCGTGGTGGTTGGTAGGACTTTTGTCTTTGTTGTTATGTTGTGCCACTTTCCATGTGGGGTGAATTCATCAGTCTTGTTGTCAGATAGATAATTTCAAATCCTTAGATATTGGAAACTTCATGTAAGTTCTCAGAATAATTCATTTAATTCTTCTACAGAGATGCACCACGAAAAAGGAACTGGCCTAGTTCCTTGGCCAGCAAGGCTTACTGCACCGCCCCCTCGCCTAGAAGAAGTTGGTGTTACTCCAGAGGAATTCCATGAGGACATTGTAAGTTTCTGTAATACTTTTTGATGTGTTATATCTTGTTCTGTTGAATCTTGGTCTATTTATAGTCTTATCATGTTAGTCATGGAGGGGGGAAAAAAACTATGATGCAGGGCATATGGCAAGTTAGAGTGGTTGACTACTGGAAGCAGATGAAAACTGTTGCGCAGAAGAACACGTTTAGAAATGTCATGGATATGAACTCAAACCTTGGGGGATTTGCAGCTGCTCTGAAAGATAAAGATGTTTGGGTGATGAATGTTGCTCCTGTTCGAATGTCTGCCAGATTGAAGATAATTTATGATCGAGGCTTAATTGGAACTGTTCATGATTGGTATGCCTTTTAGTCTGTTTTATCATGCCTATATCTTCCGGTCTTCCCTTTTCGCCTCTTGACATTTTGTACGTATTCTTTTATTCTTGCCTCTATTTGTCTTGATTTAAGTCTATTAGACTTTTACAATACTAGTATGAGAAGTATATTTCTATGA
Organism: Citrus australasica; assembly: GCA_029618585.1. Taxonomy (NCBI): domain Eukaryota; kingdom Viridiplantae; phylum Streptophyta; class Magnoliopsida; order Sapindales; family Rutaceae; genus Citrus; species Citrus australasica. The sequence continues at coordinate 6,165,003 of JARCIV010000002.1, read as the reverse complement.
CAAACCATGTCATTTCTTAAAGGCAGCCGTGTACTCTTTTAATCCTTAAACCATTTTGGCAACGGGATTGTTCCATCATTCTTTTCCTGCTTGTTCACCAGTATTTTGCACTTTAACATGAAAATCATTATACTGTGGAATACAAGTAGTTGAATTTTGGATTTATTTCTCCCTGATCTTCCTTTCTTCTGAAGTATTTTAAAACTACTGCTTTCTCTTTTTATAAGCTTTTTACGAGTTTCACCTGTGTGTGCTATAGGTGTGAATCATTCTCTACATATCCACGCACATATGATCTTCTTCATGCCTGGAAAGTTTTTTCAGAGATCGAGGAGCGTGGGTGCAGCTTTGAGGATTTACTAATTGAAATGGACAGGATGCTACGGCCAGAAGGGTTTGTGATCATAAGAGACAAATCCTCTATAATAAACTACATCCGAAAATTTATAACTGCCTTAAAGTGGGATGGCTGGTTATCAGAAGTTGAACCAAGGATTGATGCCCTCTCTTCCAGTGAAGAACGAGTTCTGATTGCAAAAAAGAAATTGTGGGATGAAGAGGTTGCAGCAATTTGAATCAGCAAATGTTGGATCAGGTATAATCAGTTCAATTTTTTCTTAAAGATTTACAATCATTCTACTATGACATGGTTTCTGCATTAACATGCTCATATTTAACTTGGAATGTGAGCTTTACTTCTCGAATCTTCTGTATTATTTGATGTTTGTGCTTTGGGCCATATGTTGTAATCGCGAAGGAGGAAGATGCGTGTTTTTTGAATGCTGGAAGCACTCTAATTGTTTATATGAAGTTGATGTACATTGTTTTGATTCTTTGAAGCTAGATGGACGTTTTGGGTGTGTTCACCGTTCACTGGGGACAAATGGGTATAGCCAGGACCTGCATGCATTCCTTATTTGATGCAGACATTTCTCTCCTTGCAAGATAAAGATTCTGCCGTACAGCTATACTGAGAATTACGGATAAATTTCTTATGGCCAAAAAGTTGGAGCCATAATGAAGTGAAACTGTGAAGTGAGAATAGCAACAACATTGAAGAAAAACCGAATCTATCTTCCCATATTTTTTGATCTATGTGATTCTACTAGGAAATCAAATGTAGGTTAAGAAAGTGATAGTATAATTCTAATTACAAACATTCTTGTTTTTTGTTATCTAGATCTTCATTATTTTATTTTGCTACAATACTGACAATAAGCAGCACTGTGAATTATAAAAATAGTTGTAAAAATCCCAGAAATTTTCTTGGCATTGCTAATTTGCTTTATGAATGCGAATGTTATCGTAGTTTTATCTCTAAAATAATAAAGGGGTTTAAATTTAATTCTCTATTTAAGAAATCATAGATGCAGTTGTCAATATTAGGACAAACTCTTTTTTTTTTCAAAAGCACAAAATTGGAAGACTTGCCACACTCAATTAATGAAAAAAGCATTTTAGTTAGTCGATCTGGTAATTCTTAATTTTATTCCAAAATTACGATTGAAACAAATTTTGAAAATCAAGTTATGAAGATACTTGCTACTTCTGGCAGGCGATCCTTTGCTTTTTGTGCCAGGTGGATACATCCTACACCCGCCACGTGCATAATTTCGTTTGTTCCCGCTTCTTTCGCTCCTTCACATCTCAGTTCCTCCTTCCTTCTTTATACGCAAGGGAACCAAATGCAAGAACAAACACAAAGCAAAAGACCTTCACTACAACTTAGGGAAAAAATAAAAATAACAATCACCCATTTCTTTAAATTCTTATAGAAGATGGAAACTGTAATTGAATTGGCTGATGACTTTGCAGATGACTTGTCTCTCCAATCAGCTTCCTCTGAATCGACAACAGTGCCAACAAAGCAACCATTTGTCATTGGTGAAAACTTAACTATTATTGTCATTTGTTTCCCGTTTGCTTCAATTTCCCTGGTTATTGCTTTGGTTACAATAATTATGCTTTTTTTTTTTCAGGGGTTGCTGGTGGAACTGCATCTGGGAAAACAACTGTTTGCAATATGATCATCTCCAGGCTCCGTGATCAACGCGTTGTTCTTGTAAATCAAGTAATTTATTATTACCTTTTAATGAATTATGAAGCCATTATTAATAAATAATAATATCTTGGATAGTCAGCTGCTTTAAAACCGCTCGGTCATGGCCCTGGTTGTTGGTGTCTTGTTTGTTAATTAACTCTGTAGATTTCAAATTTAATCTCCGAAGTTATATAGAATGATGTTGCATGTTAATGAGTTTTTTATTTTTTATTTTCCTTTCCGCTTACACTGAATGCATTTGATGCTGTTTCTTCTTAGTATGTGTATGCAATGTTGCAGGATTCATTTTATCACTCACTCACCGATGAGAAATTACAAAATCTTCATGACTATAACTTTGATCATCCGGGTAAGCATTGCATGCTGCATATTTGGTTCATTTGAAATTTATGAAGATAACGTTTTTGTTTGTTTCTTGCTGTGATTGCTTTTCAGATGCTTTTGATACAGAGCTTTTGCTTTCAGACATGGAGAAATTGAAACATGGGCAAGCAGTTAGCATCCCGGACTATGATTTCAAGTCTCATAAAAGAAAACAACAATCACGCCTGGTACATCCCTCACTTTATTGGAGTTAACACTGGTAAATTTGAAAATTTTCTACTTCGGAACATGGTTTTCATCGGATCTTTTAAGGTGGTAGTCACTAGAAACAGAATCAAACTTTTATTGCTTTCACTACTTACCAAAATGCTATTTGAGACAATTTGACTCCTCTGCTGCTAAAACGGTTGTACTAATTAAAAAACTTTGCTTTGCCTCGAAGTTACAGAAAGATTAATTTTCACAACCATAATTTGTAACCTGTTGCATGTTTATTAGATAGCTAATGAATCAATCTGGGGTATCTCGATGAAAATCATATTGTAACTCCTTTTCTGTTGATGAATTATTTTCAATTTTCATCTCGCAATAGTTTCAATTAAAACATTCTTAATGCTGCTTGCTTTGTTCTAGTGTAGATTAACCCCTCAGATGTCTTCATTTTAGAAGGAATTCTAGTGCTTCATGATCCTCGTGTACGTGATCTCATGAACATGAAGATATTTGTTGATACAGGTAAATTCCTCTGGATTTTTCATCTGTTCAATTTATCCTATGCATGATTCTGTTGATCAAGCAATGTGCTGAGAAAGAAGCAGAATAACTTGTCTGTGGGAAAAATTTTAAAAGATCCAAAATTTTGAATTTGAACTAAGATTTCGGTAGACATAGTTTCAACTAAACCACTGAGTTGGCAAAAAATATAACAGAAAAGCTCCATGAGTTTGAATGTTGTTCTTGGCATCAACTTGAATCATGATTAAGATTGAAAGTTTAAAAAAAAAAGCAGTAGAGATACATAACTTTAAATGTTGTTCTTGGCATCAACTTGAACCATGATTAAGATTGAAAGTTAAAAAAAAAATGAAATGGCAAACATTGTAATGGAAAATCTGTTGAAATTGCTCGGCACTTTTTAATTGCTCAAAATAGACCAAAGCTCCTGATATTTTATTGAGACACAAGACTCAGTGCATTGCTGTCTAAACTTGTGGACATTTATAGGATAAAAAACTTCTCTGTAGAGACAAAATCATCCCAAGGGTTATATTATGTCCCTTTACATTTTATCATTGTATTTGACAAGAAGATGAAACTAGTTGACCTGAAAGAAAATTACACTGGGATAGACATGGGGCAATATAATGAATAAACTTTTTAAAAAACATTATCATACAAGAAAGTGAAGACAAACGAAAGATACTTGGGATAAGTGAGGCTTATCATAGTATCCATTGATTGTTCCAGTTTCCTGTGCTAACATTTAAAACTTGAGAGGTTAGACGTATTTTTTCAACTGCATATCTTACCCAATAACCATAATGATAATTTCACCAGTGCAGATTCTGATGTGAGGCTTTCTCGGAGAATTCAACGTGACACTGTCGAAAGAGGGAGAGATATTGAGGATGTGCTTGACCAGGTAATATTAAGGTCGTTTTATTGAGCAAAGTTTGTGCCTTTTCTCTGGGCAATAGAGAAAAGTGATGAGCTACTGACATTGTTAGACACACAGGTCCCTGAATATTTGTTACTGATGCAAGTTGCAAAATATGATTGAGATAATCAAGTTTTATCTTCAGTTGAAACCAACATAACGATGTATAATTTTGGTTTGTGGTTCATCATTTTACTTTTTTTAAGTGCTTTTTTATATTACTTATGGATGTCTCTCTCTATCTCACTCTTAAAAATTCTGCAGTACGCTAGATTTGTGAAGCCTAGTTTTGAAGAATTTATACTGCCGTCAAAAAAATATGCAGATATTATTATCCCAAGAGGGGGAGATAATGATGTTGCAATTGACTTGATAGTTCAACATATTCTTACCAAGCTTGGCCAGCATGACCTATGTAAAATATATTCAAATGTTGATGTTATTGTTTCAACATTTCAGGTACGCCAATCCAAATTTTATCTGGTTGTCTATTTCCTAGAAGTTATTCAAATATTCTACAATGGCTTCAAATTTTACTTGATGTCTTTCTCAGCAACATAGTTATAATCTTCATTTCAAGGAATAGTAACTTTTGATGGTGTTCCGGATTTATCTAGATTCGGGGAATGCATACACTTATACGTGACGTCACAACAACAACACATGATTTTGTCTTCTATGCAGACCGACTGATTCGCTTGGTAAAATAGCTTCTTATGAATAGAAATCATAGAGACATAAAACTTGGTTACTTGGAAGAGACGACATCATGTAGTTTTTAGTCAATGTTTCAGGTTGTAGAGCATGGCCTAGGTCACCTTCCTTTTACTGAAAGGCAGATCATTACTCCAACAGGTAACTGTACTACTGTTATTTGTTTTCATCTTTATTATGTAATTGAATGAAGGCATAGATCAATAATTGTCTGCCTCAAGCACTTGCCCAAATATGCCAGCTCTATTCTTTCTCTGTGGCCAGACTGAGATTGAATTCCTTTCTTTGTTCAAGGCATAAATGTTTGTTATCTGCAATATACACAATAATTCTCCTTTTACCTCTAAAATAAGCAGTTCCATTAAGATGTTCATTAATTGGTGGGTCAATCCATCTCTAATTTTGCCTCGTTGCAGGAAGTGTATATACCGGAGTTGTTTTCTGTAGGAGGTTGTGTGGCATCTCAATCATAAGAAGGTATATTTCCATTCTCCAATACAACTTTAGACAGAATCGTAAATTCCATGTTTTGAAAATTACAAGTCACATAGTTATGTATGTGCATGTGTTAGGAGTAAGATGGAATTAAAATTGGCAAACATGACCATTATGCTGTCACGTTGCACTTTGCTTTAACAAAACTAACTATTTACTCAGAATAATCTGAATCAGCTCCAGAAAAATAATTCATCAGTTATTCCATGTCTATTATATTGAAGGAGAGACACAGGCAGGACAATTATAAGGGTCAATGAAGCAGAAGCGTAATTAGTAAACTTTCGTGTAATTTCATTGTATTGGAAATCTTATCCTCCTTTGGAGGAAGTTTATTCTAAGAAGTATGAAACTGCATATTTAATGTTGTCTTGCTGAACTGTAGAAAAAACAAGATGTTGTCCTCACAGACTAAAGCTCCAGATTCTGGTTAAGTCATTGTTTTTGCTTCTTGGGAATACTTGATAACTCTAATTTATTGGCACCAGTGGGGAAAGCATGGAGAATGCATTAAGAGCATGTTGCAAGGGAATAAAAATCGGTAAAATACTCATTCATAGAGAAGGTAACAGTGGCCGTCAGGTTCGTGGAGGCATCTGTGTCATTGCCCTTATAGAATTTTTTATTTTAGCCACGACATTCTCCTCATTTTGATTCAATGTTGGAGCAGTTAATCTATCAGAAGCTACCTGCAGATATCTCAAGCCGCCATGTCTTATTGCTTGACCCAATTCTGGCTTCAGGTTTGGGATGATGAACTTCAAACTTGTCTTAGTTTCTTCAAACAATACATAACGTTGTCTCAAATGCATGCCTTATTAGGAAATTCTGCAGTCAAAGCTATATCTCTAATACTCAGTAAGGGTGTTCCAGAATCTAACATCATCTTTCTGAACCTCATTGCTGTAAGTCATTGCTCATGTTTGGATATTCATTCGCAAGTGTTTAATTTTGTGCCTATTTAACATTTTACATTACCTTAACAAACTGGGATCATATGATGCTGCAGGCACCTCAAGGAATCCATGCCATTTGTAAGAGATTTCCAAAGATAAAAATTGTAACATCAGAGATCGATTCATCAATAGACGAACACGCCCGTGTGATCCCAGGTATGGGGGAGTTTGGGGATCGTTATTTTGGCACAGATAACGACAGCAGTACTGTTCTCAAGTCCCAGCGTAGCTCGGGTTTTCCGTGCTTAGGGACACCGAAATGACTAATTTTTTATGTTGTCGCCATATCCAACACACTTGTCATCAGTGTGTTGAAGTGAACTATTGGTGTAAATGATACAAAAAAAGGATATATAAAATTTTATCCAACCAATCAATATGACCAATCTCTTGAAATAAAAAAAAAAGTAATTATTTCTAGCTTTAAATCCAACACAAGGCAGAGAAACAAGCACACTTTAATCAGCAATTCAAAAGCCTCACAGCAGAAACGGAAAGGAATTGTAATTCAATGATTAAAGTGTCGCCCACCACATCGTTTTGGTAGAGATCAGTTAGTGAAATGAATTTCGTGTGCCCCAAGACGTAGCATTGAGCGGAAAAACATTTAGAATCTGCATGAAATTAATTAGCCTACCGTAAGTGTTAGATTAACGTTTGCTTAGTGGATAGTTAATTAAGTTGTTAGAGTGACGCTTTTGGTCAACTAGGAGCAGGTCGAATTCTGCAAAAACTGCCCTCTTCGGTGCAGGGTCAAGCACATCCACTAACATCAAGTGAAGAGCCAGAAATTCCCCCTTCCCAGCCGCAGTTCCCATAGGATAAAGCCTCAATTTCCTGGATCAAAACATGTATCTATAGATATATACATCGTAATCAAGACAAGCAAGACTACTTACTTTATAACTATGCTATATATGACACTAAGATGATTGCCACCCTAGTGGGTCGTCCGCACAAGATAAAAGTATTCATTCAGCATTTTATTCTAGCGTAAAACTTCTTATAACTGAATTTGCATTTTAAAAGGTACGGAGGTCTGCACTAGAGAAGATAAGTTAGGTACCATTTCCTTTCATCAACATTATATGCTTGAGAGAATTGAGGATTGTCATCCAGTGCTGAAAAATTTGGGATCTTCCAAGTGTGAGTTGTTGCTCCATCAGGATTCTTGAGAATGGATACACATTCCTTCCTGCCAGTGCTTACAATAACAAAAACCTCAGCTCCAAGAACAAGTGTATCGTTGGCCAGGTATTCGTGCAAAGTATCAAGAGAAAGAAATTTCCCAAAACCCCATTCATGCTTGTTATGATCAAAACGATTTATTGGCCCTTCAGCAGGGCCGGCTTTAGAGTCAGAGGGGACTTAGGCAAAATTTTTTTATGAGGCCTTTATTTATTTACAATTTCAATGCTTAAAGATATATAAAAAGGATCAAAATTTATTTAATCTTTTATTCTTGAATTTCAAGAATAATTAAAAAAAGATAAAAAATTTTAAAAATAGAACCTAAAAAATAGTCAAGAAGATATATTTTTGTATTCTATTAAAACCGTTAAAAACAAACAAACAAATAAATAAAGACAATATTATTTGCAAATAGAATATTTAAAATGATAGAATATAAAAATTTGAAATGATAAATCGATGTTCAAAAATAAAAACGGACTTTATATTTTAAGAAACTAATTATTTTAAATGATCCAATGAATATAATAATTTTCTTTGTAGAGAAAAGAACAAGAAATTTTTTTCATTTACTAATTCTTGAGATTATAAGGTTTTTAATAAAAATTAAAAGAAATACTAAAAGTCAAGATTCTAACATTGAATAATTAAAAAGGTAAATAATTTTTTGGAAATATTAATAATGCATGAACTAATGGTTAAATCATATTATTAATTATATTTCTTTAAAATTAAGGTTCCCAAATATAGATTTTTTTATCAAAAATATTTCTTAATTGTCAGATAATTAAGAATAGATAGATATTTAATAAACTTTTTAATTTTTTAAAATACATATTAAAAAAATTTATTAATTAGAAAATTGTTAAAGAAATAATAAAAATATGAGGCTTTCTTAAAAATATGAGACCTTAGGCGACTACCTTGTTCGCCTATACCTAATGCCACCCCTGCCCTTCAGCTCTGTGCTGTGCCCTCATTTTAGAAAATATTTACATTCACAAATGAGAATTTATATAATTAATTAATTAATTACCCTGTACGGCTAGGAATTCGTTGTCTTTGTATAGGACAAATAATTTGCAGTTGACATGAACACTCCAATTATCAGAAAAAGTATTGCGGGCATCTATCTTCAAGCAGAGGGAAATATACCCATCTTCATCGTCTTGTTTGTTTCCATTTGGATAAAAAACCAACCTCCTGCCAACAATTTATATTGATAAAAAGCGATTATATTTTAGTTTTTGATTTAATTATTACACACAATTAGCAGCTAAGCCATATGAACAATTTTAAGCCTGTTACCGCAATTCTGAGTCATCGTAAATTAAACCAGGCTCTTGAATCTTGATCAATCAGAAAGCCGGCAGTCGAGTCGATGACTTGCACAAAGTATGAGCTTTAGGCATTACCATATACATGTATACATGCACATATGGTTGAAGAAATATATAGTCAACTCAACCCAAGTTTAATTGACATAAAATATTTTCTAGTTGCTCAACCAACATAAAAATAGCCAATCGAGATAAAATAATACGATGACTTAAGTGGGTTTTTTTTCCTTTTTTTTCTTGGGAAAGTGACATATACAAGAGGTTAATGCTTAGACTTTAGAGCTATAATATTTTAACCCCTTCAATTGATCTTGGTCAACCCCCAGTTTCAAGCATCACCCCATCAGCAAGTACCGAGTCCATTGTCACCATCTGCACCGCCACCGCCTACCTTCATCACTAGCAATCTATTGCCACTTGCAACACATGACAGGCTTGTAATCATGTCCTGTCAGTTTATTGAAATTTCATTCTTCATTTTCATGTTTTATGGTCACAAGGAACAAGGAACATTTCATGTATTTTGACTCGTTTGGGATCATGATGTTATTTCTCTCTCAGCTGGTACCAGAAGCCGGACTGCTGCAGCTTTGGTAGGTTAATAGTACAGTAAGTACTGGAGTTCAAGATTGAGCTTGCAACAATTTGCTGTTTATAATCATATTTATGTTGATTGCGTTTGTAATACCAATAGTGTGTGAATCATAGACGTATTCTCTGTGTAATAAGCAAGTATTGGCTGGATTCAGGAAACTAGTTCTGAAAAATAAAAAAGTAATTTTTTGTATGAAACTGTAAACTCATCTCAATCCTCATTTCTTATTTTTAGACTTTATTCTTACCAACGGCTTATGAGTTACATTTGCGATATTTATTCATGCAACAGAGAAGAGAAGAGAGAACCAAGGTACATATAACATAATAGCTTTCGGAAATTCTTAAATATGCAGATATAGCTGAACAGTTAGTTTTTAAACAAAAAAGAGGCAAAAAAAAAATCTTCATAAATAAATTATCTGACAAAGCTGAATTCACAAAGAGGTTATAAAGCTAATCATTACAATTAAAAAAAATTATGCGCGGACTTGCATTCCATATTCCCTAAGAGTCTCTCCTTTAGCATAAGGTATTAAAGAAAACCTTAAAGACTGAAAAACCTGCAGCAAGTACAAGAAAAGTCTGTTTCATATGAATAAATAATCTAGCACATGATGTTCTTCTTACTTTTCTTCTTCCTCGAGGCAAAGCTGCTTGGTCCAATTTCTATGGACATTCTCTTTGTTCTGTAAAGCAAGATTTAATAAGTCAATTTAGCAAAAAAACACCATGGGACTGAGAAGAAAAAAGTGAAAACCAGCAAAATATTTAAGGATTAAAAATAGAAGGCAACACACCGTGAAGAAAGCTCTTCCGACTCCTTGCTACCATCTTCAACTGCACCTGAAGATTAAAAATAATAATAATAATTTAGTCAAATTACAAAAATCAAGGACCCCCAAACAGCTCAAAGTAATTTCCTGAAAGCACGTAAGCTCTTGAAGCAATCCAATGATATAAAATTCAATAGTCAAGTTACAGAAGATGATACAATCAATGTCAAATTTGTGCTACTTGGTTCTTAATAACTTGACTGAACAGAATTATCTTCAAAATAATGCAGAGAAAGATAGTCAAGAGCAAAGTTTAGCAACTTGCTTATGCTCCTGACCCATGGTTTTGCTCGCTTACTCTCAATACATTTGTTCATTATTTGACATGCTTATTCCCTTCACAGAATTTAAAAGTTTGGATAGGCAACTTCATGATCAAACCATTCTACTAAAGATATGCAGCCAATGAGAAACAAAACAGGGTTCAACTGCAATCATATTTGAACCTACAAATGGAAATTGATAAAGGATCATCCAAGTGCATTTTTAACCTTTTTATTTTTACTTTAAATAATATATCTCTATCCATAGTTTTTCCTCAGGACGCAATATAATTATCATTCTGTGCTGTTATACTATCTATTGCTAACCAGGCTAATGATATAGATAAAAAGCATAACATGGTGCAGAAATCTTGACTCTCCAAGCAAACTAAGATATTTGCCCAGCAAAAATACTATTCACACCTGTGACATTTTCTTCTTCACTTTCTGGCTCAGACTCTGAACCCGAACCCCATCGATCTCCACCATCATCAAAGTCCCAACGATCGCCCACCGGAGGCATCCAAAAGTCATCTTCTTCTGAATCACTCCCCTTGTCGGAAGACTCCCTTACTTCAGAAATAATTTCTTCAATCTCTTTCTTCTTCATTTTCTTCTTCTTCTTCTTCTTCTTCTTTTCACCATTGGCATTTGGTTTTGGTTCTTCTTCTACTTGTTCTTTATTTAATTTCTCTATTTCCTTTTGCTCTGAGCACATTCATTTGTGTTTTAATAATTAGTTCACATCTAGGCAGCAGGCATCCCTCAACCGTAAAATCATACAGATCGAGGCAATACACAAGATCGAGTAGGGCATCAACTTGTATAAACAAAGAACTAAATAATCAAAAACAAAAACTCACCGAGCTTGTTGAGGAACCGTTTGCCGTTGATGTGCTTCCATATATGTTCTTCATTTTTGTTGACTGTATCACCAGTTAGCTTACATATCAATTTTGCACTGGTAATCAAACAAATTGAAATAATATCAACACTTAATTGCATGAATAAAACACCCACATTCACTTTGATGGCAACAGAGACAAAACTTTTATTTCGTGATAGATTATAAACTATTCAATATTTAAAGACCTGCAAAAACAGAACCTTCCACTCAGATAAATCAGATGTAAACTAAAATCTTCCTTGAAAATTGCTTAAGACAGTTTAAAAACATAAACTTTTAATTATTTCACCAACTGGGTCCCTAAAGAAACAGCCTGAAAACCTTAAAAAAAAAAAGTGAATTACGCATCTATGTTGATTATATCAAATCCTAAACCCTAATTAAAGGAAAATTGAAAAGAAATACATTTTTTTTTGAAAAAAAATGTAATCTTGAATACCGGGAGAGTGGGTCTTGCTTGAACATGTTAAGAGGGGGCTTATTGTGGGACAAAGCGAAGTCGATGAGACCCAAACGGCACCGTTTGGACAGAGAGTACGAGTCTTTGTCTTTGGCAAGCATCTCGTGGCCTGTCTCTACGCACTTGAACCTGCCGTTTTCGAGCTCCATAAAAGTCGGCGAACCCAGTAGGTTGTTTCCTTCCTTTACTACTTTCTTTTCATCTTCGACTGAAGCCATTGTTGCTCCCGCCACTACAGCTACTGCTACTGCAGCTTCCACTGTAACAGAGCGATTTTGTTTCGCGTTGCGTTTTTGAGTCGTCTCAGTAAACAGACGGCGTTAGTTTTGTTTGTTTTACGCCCGACATGTTATTCCAACGTTGTCGTTTTAACGGTGCATTTAGTAATTTTCTTCCTATTTTAAGGATTACGAGTAACGTTAGGGCTGAAGCCCGACTCTATTTGGGCTAGAGCTACGATTTTATCGGCAAAGCTCTGGCCCGAGTATGGGACCCAAAAATTAATTAAATCCAAACAATAGGAGGCATAAGAGTAGGGTTATTTGCACGCTAAAATTTATTTAGACACTTATATTTTAATAATTGTTTGTATTACTAAATTAACTTATTAAGAATAATTTAATAAATTTTTATCCAATAAATAGAATTATTTTATCTACTATAAACCACATTAACAATAAAAAATTGAATTAAAATCTCCCCAGTTATGTCAATGAAAATTCTAACACGAACAACTATCCTATACACTCTATCGTTTCATCAATTTCTATTTCGTGCATCGTGCCAATCTTTTCTCCCAACTTTTGAATTGTATCCTTGTTCACAAACATTGTGGGAATGTTGTGAACTTGCACCCAAAATGAAGTGTGCGTAAATTATTGATCCTTTATATCTCCAATGCTCGCTGGTTCAGATAGAACTAATAAAGATATGTCAAAGTGCCATGGCCCCCCCATGAATACCCTTTTCTTTTCTTCTTCAGTGGCAAATTTAAACAAAAAAAATGTTGTCCCCCATGCTTTCAATCTTAACTTCCTTCACTGTTCTCCACACTTGTTGCATTGACGCTTTCAAGCCCTTCCTATTAATGCTTCGTGTGATTAACACCTTGCCAACTAGGCAGTTTGCAACAAATTTTTCTCATTTTATCTTCATGCTCCCCATAATCATTATTATGTCTTCCGCTTCTTCTTTTATGGCAATTGCTTGACACTTTCGGATTAATTCTTCTGTATCCATGTATACTATGTTTCTAACAATAAAGGCTTTCCCACCAACCTCTTCAAACACTATGATTAATAGAACCCAAAAGAAAACTATTCCCAACTTTAATAGAAGGACAGAGTAGAAAAGAGAAAAGAGAAAGGAAAAGAGAAAACAATCAATCAATAGGTGACAAAATAAGCCATAAAGGCTTCAGTCTTCTTTCATTCTAGTACTTTTTCTAGATACTTAGTACTTCTCATTTAGAAAAGCTCGAACCTAACATTGGCAATGTAGTATTTTCTAAAGTTATATTAATATTAAATATTTTTTCAAATATATAATTTCAACTAATCACTAAAAAAAATGAATACAATGTAGTGCAATGGCCATGTAGTATTGTATCAAGTATGAGATTAAAAAATACAATATAATGTAGCACAAAATATTGTATATCATTAATATAACACAATATTACTAAACTACAACATAATATAATATATTTGCATTAAATCATGTAATATAGCGTGTTAAATGCACTGTGAAATAATTAAGTTGGTAGTTAGAGTTTAAAAATACACTCTCTATCTTTCATATTTTTTTTTTGGGGTTCTTTGTGATTCATTTTACCTTAATTAAAAAAAATACATAGGATGACAGACTTTGTGGATTTTTTTGTCCTTTTCTTATAAATGGTCGAAAATGATATTGACGAGATATTATTGCATTGAAAATGGCTGCTAATAGTAATAATCCATATACTAGTATCTTTGGGTTCATCTAGGGAAAGAGTTTTAGAAGAATATAAGAGGGGTGCCAGAAGTTTTACCCCATGTTGCAATCCTAAACTCCTTATCCAACCTTGTTCGCTAATAGTTGTTGGGCCTAATCCACTTCCATTCGATGTTTTAAGCTCATTTATGATTCGACTATCTGCAACAATTTTGTCTTTTTTCTTTTATTCTCTCCCCTCCCAAAAAAAAAAAAAAAAACTTTTAAGGAAGGATTCTAAGGAATTTATGCTATATTTTAAAAACGTTTCTCATGAATTTTGATAAGAATGATTATAGAAATTTATTTAAAAACTTCATATCAAATGATGTGACATATGATGTATCATTTATTAATTGATGAATAGAATCTCACAAATTTTAAATCAATTTATTATGTTATTTCTTTATCCACTCTAGGAATTACATATTAAATATTGTATTTTTTATTCTTAGGCCGCTTCACTCTCACTTGAAACATTCGTCCAAGAATATTATTATTATTATTTTGCTACATCACTAATTCACTGTTGAATTGTTACGTCAAGTCTTCAACATGTTAATAGATTATGGGCAAGTAATTTAAAGTGGTGAGAACGTCAATCAAATCATTGATTCTTCGTCCACACTCTAATTATGATATCTAGGAGTAAATTTCACGCACTAAGGGGGAAAAAAAAGAAGAAGAAAATCCCTCGGACCAGCGACTACCAATCATCGCCTTCGCAAGAAGTGTACTTTGTCCAGTTCAATTGATTAGATTTATAATAGCAAATGGCAGTAAAGTAGAAGATTGATGGTCAATTTTAACACAAATTACGGAGGTACAGACAACTCTTTGGTCCACAATTCCACATATAGAGAGACCAGACGCGCATTATTATCAACATCACACCGACTTCACTTTTAAGGTACTTCATTACAGCCATCAGATCATCATCAAATGGTGCCCAGCCTCTTAGCCATCCACTAATGAAATGACGACCTATGCATTTAATAGCACGGTCCGTTCTTGGACAAAATTGGTCGCTCATTCTCCCAACTCTAATCTTACGCCGCAGTATTCATCACATCAGTAGTCACCGACGCATGGCGTGAGATTTGTGTAGCTCTTTTTCTAGTTCAAATCCTTAATAGTTTATAAAATCTACACAGCCGAACCTAAGCATAACTTTAATGATCATAATTCATAAATGAGAAATTTATAATTTGTTATTTATATTGGTACAATAATAATCTTTTAGACAAAATACGTAAAGATAATTGCTATCGTTGCCAATGCAATCTGCACGGGGCAGTGAGAGTGGATTAGTGCAAGAGAGTGAACACAATCCGACAGTTAAGGTTTTGAGACATATCAAACAAGTTAATTGAGGACACAGCACATGGCTACTGTCAGTGACCATGAATATCTTATATCTGTTTTGTCTCGACGTTTAAAAAAAGGGGGGTTAATTACTTTTATCCGCAACAGTCTCTGGGTTTATTATATATAGAGAGAAGGTGCCCAGAATCGGCAACAGTGGTGGATAAGTGACAATGTTGTATTGGAGAGCTTTGGTTGCTGGGTTTTTACTATTCACATGGGGCGGCTTGGGCGTGAGTGGTGTCAGTGTCACTAATAAATTGCCACCGTGTGAGTTCCCTGCAATTTACAATTTTGGGGACTCAAATTCGGATACCGGTGGCATTTCAGCTGCATTTGAGCCAATTCGAGTTCCATATGGAGAGGGGTTCTTTCACAAGCCTGCTGGTAGAGATTCTGATGGCCGTCTCATCATAGACTTCATTGGTAACAACTTGTAATCTCTCTCTCTCTCTCTCTCTCTTTCAAAAATATGAAACTCCATTTACAAAATTTTATTAATTTTGCAGCTGAGAGTGTGAAATTGCCATACTTGAGTGCATATTTGAATTCACTAGGAACGAATTTTCGGCATGGTGCTAATTTTGCCACTGGAGGATCAACTATTGGAAAGCCTAATGAGACTATATACGAGTATGGAATTAGTCCTTTCTTTCTGGGTATGCAGATTACGCAATTTAACCAATTCAAAGCACGGACCAAAGAGCTTTACGATGAAGGTTGGTTTATTATTTTCTGGTTATAAAGATAATTGCCCATAATGATTTTGATCATTTGTTTGCATATTATATAACACGCTTTGTGAAATGTGATGCTCAGCCAAGATTGCCTCGGATAGAGACAAGCTGCCGAGACAGGAGGACTTTGCCAAGGCTCTTTACACGTTTGATATTGGACAAAATGATCTTTCTGTTGGATTTAGGAAGATGAGTTTCGATCAACTTCGTGCAGCGATACCCGACATTGTTAATCAGCTAGCTTCAGCTGTTCAAGTAAGTTGGCATCTTTAATTGCACTCGCCTAAGCTAACAAATTTTTTACTTGATCATACCCGTTCCGTCAATTTAAGTAAAATTGACACTTATGATGAGCAAACACTACTGTCAACTCT
Organism: Citrus australasica; assembly: GCA_029618585.1. NCBI lineage: Eukaryota > Viridiplantae > Streptophyta > Magnoliopsida > Sapindales > Rutaceae > Citrus > Citrus australasica. The sequence continues at coordinate 6,148,754 of JARCIV010000002.1, read as the reverse complement.
TGTGAACTGAGTAGTTCAGCTTCCCCTTCCAAAAAGTCTCACGAGCATTTCATCAAAAAGTTTAGATTTTCATCAAAAACTTGATTTCTTCAATAGCGTCTTGCATAGTACAACTGTCATGAGCCAACTTTTATAATTCAATTTCAGAATATATATCAACAAGGAGGGAGGGCATTTTGGATACACAATACAGGCCCTATTGGTTGCTTGCCAACCAATTTTTTCTACAATCATAACCCACCACCAGGCTATCTTGATGATCACGGCTGCGTCAAGGATCAAAATAACATGGCTGTGGAGTTCAACAGGCAGCTTAAAGAAAGAGTAATCAAATTAAGGACAGAGCTCCCAGAGGCTGCAATTACATATGTGGATGTTTATGCTACAAAGTATGACTTGATCGGCAATGCAAAAACTTTAGGTAATCATTTCATTACTAATTGTAATTGTCACTCACTTATCTGTCTAAAGTCACAATGCATTGCAACTATATGTTGGTGGGTGCTTTTGTTTAAGAATGAAAGTGTAAATTTCACATTTTGTTGTTACTTATGCTAAAATGTAGCATTCAAGTTTTTACTGTTGCAGTGCTATTACCAAAATCAAGATTCTTGTGTGGATGATCAAATATATGTTTTTGATTTACTTTATATAGGTTATGCTGATCCATTTAAGGTCTGCTGTGGGTATCATGAGAACTATGACCATGTGTGGTGTGGAAACAAGGCAACCATCAACAACACTGAAGTATATGGGGCTTCTTGTAAAGACCCTTCAAAATCTATTAGCTGGGATGGTGTGCACTATACGCAGGCTGCAAATCAGTGGGTTGCTAATCATACTCTTTATGGTTCACTGACAGACCCGCCGATTCCAATCACCCAAGCGTGTCATAGGCAGTGAGGGTATCTGTCAGAGTCATACATGGTCAATAGAGATTTTTGGGAATTCATAGTGAAAATTTCAATTACTTTTAGTACAAGAGAACAGCAGACTAATAAGTTTTATGATTCAGGAGTATGGTTTTGTGCAATCGATCTCAAGGTTAATAATTGAATGAGTAAAGAATTCGATCTTTCTTATGTTTAAGCCAGAACCTTTGGTGTGTTTGCTATTTCTCTAATAATAATATTCAAAATGCATATCTATTAGTCATTTTCCCATGTCTGTGTTGTTTTCAAGTGAACAATTGAAAGAAATATCCAAAGATGGCATAAGCTTCTTTAGAGGGCTAGCTAATGGTTTGCATTGTGCCACAAATCCATATTTTGAGGATTGCAGCAGCCCAGTGTTAGTATTTATATGGAAAATATCAAATATGTTCCAGAACAAATGCTGGTTCGATTTTGAAAAGAATGAATGACAGCTGAGCTAGCCAAATGTGTAGCCTGCCGTCTGTGCCAATACGCTCATCTCTTATATCGGAACTGAAAGAGCTAAATGCAGTTAAGCACAAGCTCCAACTCATTTCTCATCAGCCATCCAAACTTCTTCAAATATACCTATCGCTGAGCTGGTACAGCAGGAACTTCTGTTTGCCACTCTCGCTGAGTATGTGTTGGGACTGGCATTATAGAAATTACAGTAGCTCCCACACTGGTGTTTATTGTTTCTAATGCTGAATACTGCAACCTGTAGGTGCTGTTCAGCAGATCCCATCTGCTTCAAATCCTCGTGTTGTTTTATTGAGGGTGCAATTTATCTGCCGGCCTGTAGGATGCTTCAGCATTCCAAATTCCTGAAATTTTGCTGGGAATAAGGATTAGTCTAACCAAACAAACCAATCCATCCAGCCAAAATCATTATATTTTCCAAAATCCTGCTAGCTTTAAAGGACTCTCTTGGGTCATAAACTCATAATGCCCCTCCATAGCTGCGTTCTTCAATTTATTGTAATTAATTCGCATTTTCCTTTATAACAATAAAAAAGAATTTAATTATTAATAAGCCAAACTAATTTGTACAGTCAAAATGAAAATTGATCGTACTAATTCTTATTATAATTATTAAGTTCTTCTTGGTCGGACTTATACAGCTTATTTATCTTACACATAATCTGCATCCGGATAATCTGATTAGTTAATTCATAATCAATTACAGAATCCTATTTTGATCCTTTATTCTAATATCAAGAATAATAAAATGACTAAGAAGATTATGGTTTCTCAGTCTTGAAAATACCATAAGCTATAATGTTGCTCGTGTCAGTCTGATGCAGTGATATCAAATGACAGCAAAAGTGTAACAAAATCAGGAATTCAGATCCGCTCTTTGTTTTTCAAATTTTTGTCTATCAATGACTTTTAAGAGTGGCCCTTAGTAGATCAACATTCTTTGTTTTTCATAAATTTATGCTAAAGAGAGTTTCCTGGCATATAAGTTACCAGAATCACCAACAGCTGCATCGAAGTGAAAATAAAGCGCTGGAGAGCTTTATTTGCTGTGTTTTTCTATCCTCGCGGATAATAAGTGTCAGTGGTTATACTTTGCTACCTTGTGAATTTCCGGCGATTTACCGTTTTGGTTACTCCAATTCGGACACTGGCAGCTCATCAGCTGCATTTACACTATTTCCAGCAGCAAATGCAGCTGATAGAGCTCGCGATGGCCGTCCCATTATAGATTTCCTGGGTTTAGAATCATTCTTAACATTTCATTTATCCTGTTTAATGTATAAACATGAAAATCTCATCTACAAGTTTCAATCATTCTGGACTCCATTTTGTGCGGCTGAATTCACCAGGAGCAAAGCTTCGAGATGGTGGTAATTTTGCCGCAGGAGGGTCAACCGTTAGAAGGCAAATGAGTCTTTCATTGAGCTTGGAGGCAGTCCTTTCGTTCTTGATGTGCAGATTGAAATTTAATCAATTCAAAGCACGCCGAAAATTTCTTTAAGTGTAAAAGTGCCCTTCGGGATTCGATATTTCTTAAAATAATTTTGGATGTTTTTTAAGCTCTCAGCTAAGATTAACTCAGGCAGAGACAAGCTGCCAAGATAGGAAGACTCACCCATTTGATATTCGACAAATTGATCTTGCTCTAGGATTTGTAACGATGAGTTTTGATAAACTTGTTACAGAATTACCAGGCATCATTAGCTGACAAGCTTCACCTTCTTACAGAATTACCAGGCGTCATTAGCTAACAAGCTTCACCCATTAAAGTAAGGAGCAATATTATCTACAGAAGTTATCTTGGACTAACAAATTTCCGATTTGATCACACTGGCCGATTACGCTTTCAGAATAAATATCATCAAGGAGGGAGCGCACTTTGGATACACAACACAAGGCGTATCGGTTGCTTGCCATTGAGTTCTCCCCCCCCCCCCCCCCCCAAACAATCGTAGTCCAAGAACAAGTCTTTCTTGATGAACATGGTTGCATAAAATCGAAAAATGACACGGCTGTAGAGTTCAACAGACAGCTTAAACAAAGAGTGATCAAACTGAGTGCAGAGCTCCCAGAAGCAGCGATAACATTTGCGGATGCACATGCTGCAACATATGAATTGACCAGGGATGCGAAAGAATTAGGTTGACATTTCCTCCTCGGTTACTTCTGCTTGATTCACGATGACATTGTTAGTTTGTTATAACACATTTGTGGATGCTGCCTAAACATGAATCATATTATTGTGTCGTTTATACAGGATAGGCTAAATCCATTCAAGTTCTGCTGTGGGTATTATGACAACACAACGTACGTGGGATGTGGAAAAAAGGCAACCAACAACGCAGAAGTGTAAGCGGCTCCTTGTGAATACCCTTCAGAATCTATAAGGTGAGATGGTGTACACTTTTCCCAGGTTGCGAATCAGTGGTGTTGAATCTGGTTCTTCAATTAATGCTTACAAGAAGACCAGATCCTCCCAAGAATTCCAACCAAGATTAATCAAGATGCTGTCTCTGGTTTAAGATCAATTACAGAAATTTAACTAGACCCAACAAAGCTCTAATCAACCAGGATTAATGCAAATACAGAAACTAAGAGAACAATCAAGAAAGTAATCAACCGAGAATCAGAACACAAGTTTTAACGTGGTTCAGCCATTAATGGCTTACATCCACGGGTGAATCCCTCAAGCAGCCTTTATTGAATGATTCAAGAAGTTTGGTTTTACAGAGACTCAAAGAACCAAGAACAAGCAACAACTTCCTCTCTCTCTTATTCCTCTCAATCTCTGTTTCTCTCGATACCTCATAACCAGCAGCCAAGCAGCTTATATATCAGTCTGGTTAATAGCTTCAATCAGCCCAGATTATACAGCTCTTTTACACGTGTCTTTTAGTCTGTTAATTAACGAACTCCACTTAAGCAATGAACACGTGAAGGACCCGTGATATCACTTAAATGAAACGAGCTCTTTTTATGTCGTTTAGCTCAAAGAACTCTTGTGTGTTTCTCACGTGAGTGACTTGGAATACTAACATCACTGAACGCTGTCGTTTGCTGGCCAAAGTGTTTGTATTCATTTCTAACAATACTCCACCTTGAATCAAACACCCTGCAACTGATACATTCACCAGTCAATTCATATCAGGTCTTACGGATACCAACTAAGTCCAAGCATTTCTTGAACTTAGTTGCAGGAACTACCTTTGTGAGCATGTCAGAGGGATTGTCATCAGTATGTATTTTAACCATCTTGATGGCCCCCCTGGAGACTTCATTTCTGATGAAGTGAAGTTTGATATCAATGTGCTTGGTCTTCTCATGGTGAGCAGGATTCTTACACAGATGCAGTGCACTGGAGCTATCACAGAAGATATGTACAGACTCTTGTTTCAAGCCGAGCTCAGTGACTAGGCCCTTCAGCCAAATGGCCTCCTTTGCTGCTTCAGTAGCAGCTGTGAATTCTGCTTCTGTTGTGGAGAGTGCCACTACATGCTGCAGATTTGCTTTCCAATTTATCAGGCAGCCATTCAACATAAACAAGTATCCTGTGAGTGATCTCCTCCTGTCTAGATCTCCTGCATAGTCAGAATCTACATAGCCCCACAACCCATCTTTTATTCCAGAGTTCTTTCCATAAACCAGACCAACATTCAAGGTACCCTTTAGATACCTCAGTATCCATTTCACCCCTTTCCAGTGTTCCTTGCCTGGAGATGCCATGTATCTGCTGACAACACTCACAGCATGTGAGATGTCAGGCCTAGTCAGCACCATGGCATACATAAGGCATCCTACTGCCTTTGCATATGGAATATTGGCCATCTCAAGTCTTTCTTCTTCAGACTTTGGACAATATAGATTGCAAAGTTTGAAGTGTGCTGCTAAGGGGCCTTGAACAGGTTTTGAATCCCCCATATCAAAGGTTTCCAGTATCTTCTGCAAGTATTTCTCTTGAGACAGAAATACCAGCCCTTCACTTCTGTTCCTCTTTATATCAACTCCCAATATCCTTTTAGCACTTCCTAAGTCCTTCATGTCAAATGCAGTCCCAAGTAATGTTTTCAAAGCATCTATTTCAGATCTTTCTTCACAAGCAATCAACATATCATCTACATAGAGCAGTAGATAGATATGCTTCCCATGACTTAGCTGTTTAAAGTAGACACAGCAGTCATAATTGCACCTCTAAAATCCATGAGTGGTTATAAACTCATCAAATTTGAGGTACCATTGCCTGGGAGATTGCTTCAGGCCATAGAGGGATTTCTTTAGCAGGCATACATAGTCTCTTCTGTCAGGAGCTTCATATCCTTCTGGTTGACTCATAAAGATTTCTTCCTGAAGGTTTCCATGCAAAAAAGCAGTCTTTACATCAAGTTGTTCCAGCTCCAGGTTCTGTGTTGCTGTTATAGCCATCAGCACCCTTATTGAAGCATGCCTTACTACAGGGGAGAAAACTTCCTTAAAATCAACACCCTCCATCTGAGTGTACCCTTTTGCAACTAACCTAGCCTTAAACCTCCTTGGTTCAGCTGCTGTCATACCCTCTTTGATTTTATATATCCACTTGCACCCAACAATCCTTCTGTTCTTAGGTCTTTTAACCAATTCCCAGGTACCATTCTTGTACAGTGAAGTCATTTCATCATCCATAGCTTTCCTCCATTCCTTTGCATACTGACAGTTAATGGCTTCCTTGAAATTCTGTGGTTCTTCAGCATTTATCTCATGAGCAGAATGTAATGCAAAAGCAATCAGATCAGCATAGCCATATCTCTTAGGTGCTTTGCTCTGTCTCTTCTGTCTATCTCTTGTCAACTGATAGTCCCTTACTTGTGATTGAGTTGATCCAGCTTCTTGAGATGACTCTTGCCCACCTGTGTCATCAGCACTTCCAGCTGATTCTGTATCATCATTCAGATTCAGGTTTCCAGGTGACTCCACCTCAAACACTTCCTTATTGATTTGTTCAGCTCTCTCACTATTTATTTGAAGGCTGTCCACTGTTGCTTCTTCATTAAACTTGACATCTCTGCTTACTATGCACCTGGGTGGAGAGAGATCAATACACCAAAGCTTGTAACCTTTGGTTCCCTCTGGATACCCAATGAACACACATTTCAGTGCTCTGGGTGCTAGTTTTCCTTGGCTTATGTGAGCATAAGCCTGACAGCCAAACACCTTAAGGTCTTTATAGTTGGCCTGTTTGCCATGCCAAAGCTCAAAAGGTGTCTTGAATTCAATGGCAGTAGAGGGACTCAGATTCACCAGGTAGCAAGCAGTGTTGAGAATCTCAGCCCACAAAGTCTTAGGTAGCTTAGCCTGAATCATCATGCACCTCACCTTATCCATGAGAGTCCTATTCATCCTCTCAGCTAAGCCATTCTGCTGGGGTGTCATTCTCACAGTCTTGTGTCTTACAATACCTTCCTTTGCACAAAATTCATCAAACACTTGGTTGCAAAACTCCAATCCATTATCAGTCCTCAATTTCTTCACTGTTTTTCCAGTCTGTTTTTCAACCAGAGTCTTCCAGTTCTTGAATTTTTCAAACACCTCTTCCTTACTCTTGAGCACATAAATCCAGACTCTTATTGAGAAATCATCAATTATAGACAGAAAATATCTAGCACCTCCCATTGATACTGTTTGTGCAGGTCCCCACAAGTCTGAGTGTATGTATTCCAGTATGCTTCTAGTAGTGTGAGTTGATGACTTAAAGCTGGTTTTTGTAGATTTCCCTAGGACACAATCTTCACAAAACACCATCTCTCCAACTGTATCACTACCTAACAGCCCCTGTTTTGACAACTCTTTAAGGCCTCTCACACTCATGTGTCCAAGTCTTAAGTGCCATAGCCTAGTTTTGTCAACACTAGAGCTAGATGATACTGACACCATCCCTGTTACAGTTGTCCCTTCTAACACATAAAGACCATTCTTCCTGACTCCTTTCAACAAGACCAATGATCCTTTTATAACACTCATAACTCCCTGCTGGACCTTAACAACACACCCTATCTGATCCAACATTCCCAGTGAGATCAAATTCCTTTTTAGATCAGGTACATGCCTCACTTGTTTGAGTTCTAGAATTGAATTATCATACATTTTCAGTTTAATGACCCCAATTCCTATAACTCTACAGACTGCATTATTCCCCATCATCACCCTACCACCATCATATTCTTGATACTCAGAGAAATGATGTTTAAGAGGGCACATATGAAAGGAACACCCTGAGTCAAGTACCCACTTACCTTCTTGATCACCATCAGAAGCAATCAGGACTCCAGCTGACTCATAGCCTTCTTCCTCAACTACTGCTGCATCACCATTTCCACTTCTTTGTTCTTTGTTCTGTTTGTTCTTTCTTTCTGGACAATCCCTCTTAAAGTGACCTTCCTTATGGCATTGGAAGCACTTAAGAGTCTTGTTCTTGTCTTTGACCTTCCCTTGCTTCTTTTTCTTGTAATGCTGACCCTTTGCTGTTAACCCTTCTCCAGATTCTTGATCAAGATTTTGCCTCTTCTCTTGCAGCTCTCTTGTGTTTAGAGCTGACTTAACTTCATCCAGTGAGAGTGTTTGTCTCCCGTACATGAGTGCATCTACAAAGTTCTTGTAAGATCCTGGAAGAGAGCTGACCAGCAGCAAAGCCTTTCCCTCATCATCTAGAGCTTCATCAATTGTTGCAAGTGTATCACACACTTGATTAAATTCATCAATGTGTTTATCCAGTGATGAGCCTTCTGTCATCTTTAGAGTGAACATCCTTTTCTTGATGTACAGCCTGTTAGCCAGGGATTTCTTCATGTACAAGCTTTCCAATTTCTCCATCAAACCAATAACAGATGTCTCCTTGGCAACTTCTCTGATTACAGAATCAGCAAGGCTGAGGATTATAGTACCTCTTGCCTTCTTGTCAATTTCAGCCACCTGTTCTGGAGTCTTTGAAGATGATGCTCCCTTCCCTTCGATCTTGGCTGAGGCTTCAAGTGCATCACCAAGACCTTGAGTAACCAAGAGAGCCTCAATTTTAACCTTCCACATGTTGAAGTCGTTTATGCCATTAAACTTCTCCAAATCGACCTTCTGTGTAGCCATACTTGAATCTTGGTTAAGAACCAAGCTCTGATACCAATTGTTGAATCTGGTTCTTCAATTAATGCTTACAAGAAGACCAGATCCTCCCAAGAATTCCAACCAAGATTAATCAAGATGCTGTCTCTGGTTTAAGATCAATTACAGAAATTTAACTAGACCCAACAAAGCTCTAATCAACCAGGATTAATGCAAATACAGAAACTAAGAGAACAATCAAGAAAGTAATCAACCGAGAATCAGAACACAAGTTTTAACGTGGTTCAGCCATTAATGGCTTACATCCACGGGTGAATCCCTCAAGCAGCCTTTATTGAATGATTCAAGAAGTTTGGTTTTACAGAGACTCAAAGAACCAAGAACAAGCAACAACTTCCTCTCTCTCTTATTCCTCTCAATCTCTGTTTCTCTCGATACCTCATAACCAGCAGCCAAGCAGCTTATATATCAGTCTGGTTAATAGCTTCAATCAGCCCAGATTATACAGCTCTTTTACACGTGTCTTTTAGTCTGTTAATTAACGAACTCCACTTAAGCAATGAACACGTGAAGGACCCGTGATATCACTTAAATGAAACGAGCTCTTTTTATGTCGTTTAGCTCAAAGAACTCTTGTGTGTTTCTCACGTGAGTGACTTGGAATACTAACATCACTGAACGCTGTCGTTTGCTGGCCAAAGTGTTTGTATTCATTTCTAACAATACTCCACCTTGAATCAAACACCCTGCAACTGATACATTCACCAGTCAATTCATATCAGGTCTTACGGATACCAACTAAGTCCAAGCATTTCTTGAACTTAGTTGCAGGAACTACCTTTGTGAGCATGTCAGAGGGATTGTCATCAGTATGTATTTTAACCATCTTGATGGCCCCCCTGGAGACTTCATTTCTGATGAAGTGAAGTTTGATATCAATGTGCTTGGTCTTCTCATGGTGAGCAGGATTCTTACACAGATGCAGTGCACTGGAGCTATCACAGAAGATATGTACAGACTCTTGTTTCAAGCCGAGCTCAGTGACTAGGCCCTTAAGCCAAATGGCCTCCTTTGCTGCTTCAGTAGCAGCTGTGAATTCTGCTTCTGTTGTGGAGAGTGCCACTACATGCTGCAGATTTGCTTTCCAATTTATCAGGCAGCCATTCAACATAAACAAGTATCCTGTGAGTGATCTCCTCCTGTCTAGATCTCCTGCATAGTCAGAATCTACATAGCCCCACAACCCATCTTTTATTCCAGAGTTCTTTCCATAAACCAGACCAACATTCAAGGTACCCTTTAGATACCTCAGTATCCATTTCACCCCTTTCCAGTGTTCCTTGCCTGGAGATGCCATGTATCTGCTGACAACACTCACAGCATGTGAGATGTCAGGCCTAGTCAGCACCATGGCATACATAAGGCATCCTACTGCCTTTGCATATGGAATATTGGCCATCTCAAGTCTTTCTTCTTCAGACTTTGGACAATATAGATTGCAAAGTTTGAAGTGTGCTGCTAAGGGGCCTTGAACAGGTTTTGAATCCCCCATATCAAAGGTTTCCAGTATCTTCTGCAAGTATTTCTCTTGAGACAGAAATACCAGCCCTTCACTTCTGTTCCTCTTTATATCAACTCCCAATATCCTTTTAGCACTTCCTAAGTCCTTCATGTCAAATGCAGTCCCAAGTAATGTTTTCAAAGCATCTATTTCAGATCTTTCTTCACAAGCAATCAACATATCATCTACATAGAGCAGTAGATAGATATGCTTCCCATGACTTAGCTGTTTAAAGTAGACACAGCAGTCATAATTGCACCTCTAAAATCCATGAGTGGTTATAAACTCATCAAATTTGAGGTACCATTGCCTGGGAGATTGCTTCAGGCCATAGAGGGATTTCTTTAGCAGGCATACATAGTCTCTTCTGTCAGGAGCTTCATATCCTTCTGGTTGACTCATAAAGATTTCTTCCTGAAGGTTTCCATGCAAAAAAGCAGTCTTTACATCAAGTTGTTCCAGCTCCAGGTTCTGTGTTGCTGTTATAGCCATCAGCACCCTTATTGAAGCATGCCTTACTACAGGGGAGAAAACTTCCTTAAAATCAACACCCTCCATCTGAGTGTACCCTTTTGCAACTAACCTAGCCTTAAACCTCCTTGGTTCAGCTGCTGTCATACCCTCTTTGATTTTATATATCCACTTGCACCCAACAATCCTTCTGTTCTTAGGTCTTTTAACCAATTCCCAGGTACTATTCTTGTACAGTGAAGTCATTTCATCATCCATAGCTTTCCTCCATTCCTTTGCATACTGACAGTTAATGGCTTCCTTGAAATTCTGTGGTTCTTCAGCATTTATCTCATGAGCAGAATGTAATGCAAAAGCAATCAGATCAGCATAGCCATATCTCTTAGGTGCTTTGCTCTGTCTCTTCTGTCTATCTCTTGTCAACTGATAGTCCCTTACTTGTGATTGAGTTGATCCAGCTTCTTGAGATGACTCTTGCCCACCTGTGTCATCAGCACTTCCAGCTGATTCTGTATCATCATTCAGATTCAGGTTTCCAGGTGACTCCACCTCAAACACTTCCTTATTGATTTGTTCAGCTCTCTCACTATTTATTTGAAGGCTGTCCACTGTTGCTTCTTCATTAAACTTGACATCTCTGCTTACTATGCACCTGGGTGGAGAGAGATCAATACACCAAAGCTTGTAACCTTTGGTTCCCTCTGGATACCCAATGAACACACATTTCAGTGCTCTGGGTGCTAGTTTTCCTTGGCTTATGTGAGCATAAGCCTGACAGCCAAACACCTTAAGGTCTTTATAGTTGGCCTGTTTGCCATGCCAAAGCTCAAAAGGTGTCTTGAATTCAATGGCAGTAGAGGGACTCAGATTCACCAGGTAGCAAGCAGTGTTGAGAATCTCAGCCCACAAAGTCTTAGGTAGCTTAGCCTGAATCATCATGCACCTCACCTTATCCATGAGAGTCCTATTCATCCTCTCAGCTAAGCCATTCTGCTGGGGTGTCATTCTCACAGTCTTGTGTCTTACAATACCTTCCTTTGCACAAAATTCATCAAACACTTGGTTGCAAAACTCCAATCCATTATCAGTCCTCAATTTCTTCACTGTTTTTCCAGTCTGTTTTTCAACCAGAGTCTTCCAGTTCTTGAATTTTTCAAACACCTCTTCCTTACTCTTGAGCACATAAATCCAGACTCTTATTGAGAAATCATCAATTATAGACAGAAAATATCTAGCACCTCCCATTGATACTGTTTGTGCAGGTCCCCACAAGTCTGAGTGTATGTATTCCAGTATGCTTCTAGTAGTGTGAGTTGATGACTTAAAGCTGGTTTTTGTAGATTTCCCTAGGACACAATCTTCACAAAACACCATCTCTCCAACTGTATCACTACCTAACAGCCCCTGTTTTGACAACTCTTTAAGGCCTCTCACACTCATGTGTCCAAGTCTTAAGTGCCATAGCCTAGTTTTGTCAACACTAGAGCTAGATGATACTGACACCATCCCTGTTACAGTTGTCCCTTCTAACACATAAAGACCATTCTTCCTGACTCCTTTCAACAAGACCAATGATCCTTTTATAACACTCATAACTCCCTGCTGGACCTTAACAACACACCCTATCTGATCCAACATTCCCAGTGAGATCAAATTCCTTTTTAGATCAGGTACATGCCTCACTTGTTTGAGTTCTAGAATTGAATTATCATACATTTTCAGTTTAATGACCCCAATTCCTATAACTCTACAGACTGCATTATTCCCCATCATCACCCTACCACCATCATATTCTTGATACTCAGAGAAATGATGTTTAAGAGGGCACATATGAAAGGAACACCCTGAGTCAAGTACCCACTTACCTTCTTGATCACCATCAGAAGCAATCAGGACTCCAGCTGACTCATAGCCTTCTTCCTCAACTACTGCTGCATCACCATTTCCACTTCTTTGTTCTTTGTTCTGTTTGTTCTTTCTTTCTGGACAATCCCTCTTAAAGTGACCTTCCTTATGGCATTGGAAGCACTTAAGAGTCTTGTTCTTGTCTTTGACCTTCCCTTGCTTCTTTTTCTTGTAATGCTGACCCTTTGCTGTTAACCCTTCTCCAGATTCTTGATCAAGATTTTGCCTCTTCTCTTGCAGCTCTCTTGTGTTTAGAGCTGACTTAACTTCATCCAGTGAGAGTGTTTGTCTCCCGTACATGAGTGCATCTACAAAGTTCTTGTAAGATCCTGGAAGAGAGCTGACCAGCAGCAAAGCCTTTCCCTCATCATCTAGAGCTTCATCAATTGTTGCAAGTGTATCACACACTTGATTAAATTCATCAATGTGTTTATCCAGTGATGAGCCTTCTGTCATCTTTAGAGTGAACATCCTTTTCTTGATGTACAGCCTGTTAGCCAGGGATTTCTTCATGTACAAGCTTTCCAATTTCTCCATCAAACCAATAACAGATGTCTCCTTGGCAACTTCTCTGATTACAGAATCAGCAAGGCTGAGGATTATAGTACCTTTTGCCTTCTTGTCAATTTCAGCCACCTGTTCTGGAGTCTTTGAAGATGATGCTCCCTTCCCTTCGATCTTGGCTGAGGCTTCAAGTGCATCACCAAGACCTTGAGTAACCAAGAGAGCCTCAATTTTAACCTTCCACATGTTGAAGTCGTTTATGCCATTAAACTTCTCCAAATCGACCTTCTGTGTAGCCATACTTGAATCTTGGTTAAGAACCAAGCTCTGATACCAATTGTTGAATCTGGTTCTTCAATTAATGCTTACAAGAAGACCAGATCCTCCCAAGAATTCCAACCAAGATTAATCAAGATGCTGTCTCTGGTTTAAGATCAATTACAGAAATTTAACTAGACCCAACAAAGCTCTAATCAACCAGGATTAATGCAAATACAGAAACTAAGAGAACAATCAAGAAAGTAATCAACCGAGAATCAGAACACAAGTTTTAACGTGGTTCAGCCATTAATGGCTTACATCCACGGGTGAATCCCTCAAGCAGCCTTTATTGAATGATTCAAGAAGTTTGGTTTTACAGAGACTCAAAGAACCAAGAACAAGCAACAACTTCCTCTCTCTCTTATTCCTCTCAATCTCTGTTTCTCTCGATACCTCATAACCAGCAGCCAAGCAGCTTATATATCAGTCTGGTTAATAGCTTCAATCAGCCCAGATTATACAGCTCTTTTACACGTGTCTTTTAGTCTGTTAATTAACGAACTCCACTTAAGCAATGAACACGTGAAGGACCCGTGATATCACTTAAATGAAACGAGCTCTTTTTATGTCGTTTAGCTCAAAGAACTCTTGTGTGTTTCTCACGTGAGTGACTTGGAATACTAACATCACTGAACGCTGTCGTTTGCTGGCCAAAGTGTTTGTATTCATTTCTAACAAGTGGGTTGCTAGCTAATCGTACAATTAATGGTTCATTAACAGACTCACCAATTCCAATCATCCAAGCATGTCATGGCGTAGGCACTAGGAAGTGAGAGTCTGCTTCATAGTCATACATGCGAATGAGAGATGATATTTGCGTTGGCACTTTGGGGCGGTTCCATTGCGTCATATAAATTGATGTTTCAAGTTAATTGCTACAAACTGACTGGAAATGCGCAACAGAATTTACTTAATTGAAAGAAAAGGTAATATTTATTACAATCAGATTGTTTTAGGAAACTCTGACTCAAGCTTTTTAGCGCTTCAAACGACACTTAAGCTTCAAACGACACTTACGCTTCTCACTGGAATCCATCATAAAAAGAAAAGCATAGCATGTTGGCAGTGTTGTGCCGCTTTTGGGCAGATTAAGAGGACTTTCATTAGTTTGAGAAAGCAAGAAAGCGGAGTTTCTCACCTGGACACTTCAAAAATGAAAAACAAAATAAGTTGAATACTGGTCAGATGAATTTGTAGATGAATCAGAGATTCAGAATCGAGGAGTCTGGGCTGTAAGCCATTTTTTTTTTTTTTGACTGAGGGCTGTAAGCCATTTTACTATCACAATTTTGAACAAATCTGATGGTAGGTAGGCAATATTGTGGCTATTTTTATAAATTTCTCACCAATCATCGCCTTTGCAAGAAATATACTTTGTCTAGTTCAATTGATTTATGTATAATAAAAAGTGGCAGTAAAGTAGAAGATTGATTGTCAAATTTAACACAAATTACGGAGATGCGGACAACTCTTTGGTGCACAATTCCACATATCGAGACACCAGACACGCATTATTATCAACACCCCACCGACTTCACTTTTAAAGTACTTCATTACGGCCACCAGATCATCATCAAATGGTGACCAGCCTCGTTGCCATCCACCAATGAAATGACGACCTATGCATTTAATAGCACGGTCCGTTCTTTGGACAAAATTGGTCGCTCATTCTCCCAACTCTAATCTTAGCCGCAGCATTCATCACATCAGTAGTCACCGACGCATGTTATAAGATTAGTGTAGCCCTTTTTCTAGTTTAAATCCTTACTAGTTTACAAAATCTACACAACCGAACCTAAGCATGGCTTTAATGATCATAATTCATAAATGAGAAATTTATAATTTGTTATTTATATTGGGTAGAATAATCATCATTTTATGCACTTAAAATTTAAGGATGTTTCATCAAAGTCACACATATCAGGGCCTTGAAACCTGGACTATGAGAACAATTGTTGACGGCAACATAACAAAACTGTATGTAGTTGTAACTCATTAGATTTAGACAAAATACGTTAAAGCTAATTGTTATCGTTGCCTATGCAATCTGTACTAGGCAGTGAGAGTGGATTAGAGCAGAAGTGTGCACACAATCTGACGGTTAAGGCTTTGAGACAGATCAGACAAGTTAATTGAGGACACAGCACATGGGTACTGTCAGTGACCATGAATATCTTATATCTGTTTTGTCTCGACGTTAAAAAAAACAGGGGGGGTTAATTACTTTTATCCGTAACAGTCTCCAGGTTTATTATACATAGAGAGAGTGCCCAGAATCGGCAACAGAGGTGGACAAGTGACAATGTTGTATTGGAGAGCTTTGGTTGCTGGGTTTTTACTATTCACATGGGGCGGCTTGGGTGTGAGTGGTGTCAGTGTCACTAATAAATTGCCACCGTGTGAGTTCCCTGCAATTTACAATTTTGGGGACTCAAATTCGGATACTGGTGGCATTTCAGCTGCATTTGAGCCAATTCGAGCTCCACATGGAGAGGGGTTCTTTCATAAGCCAGCTGGTAGAGATTCTGATGGTCGTCTCATCATAGACTTCATTGGTAACAACTTCTATTTTTATTTTTATTTTTGTGATTTTTCAGTATTATCTTTGGAGAACATGAAACCACATTTACAATATTTCATTCATTTTGCAGCTGAGGGTGTGAAGTTGCCATACTTGAGTGCATATTTGAATTCACTGGGAACAAATTTTCGGCATGGTGCTAATTTTGCCACTGGAGGATCAACCATTGGAAAGCCTAATGAGACCATATACGAGTATGGAATTAGTCCTTTCTTTCTGGGTATGCAGATTACGCAATTTAACCAATTCAAAGCTCGAACCAAAGAGCTTTACGATGAAGGTTGGTTTATTATTTTCTGTTTATAAAGATACTTGCCCATTATGATTTTGATAATTTGTTTGCATATTATATAACACGCTTTGTGAAATGTGATGCTCAGCCAAGATTGCTTCGGATAGAGACAAGCTGCCGAGACAGGAGGACTTTGCCAAGGCTCTGTACACGTTTGATATTGGACAAAATGATCTTTCTGTTGGATTTAGAAAGATGAGTTTTGATCAACTTCGTGCAGCAATACCTGACATTGTTAATCAGTTAGCTTCAGCTGTTCAAGTAAGTTGGCATCTTTCTTTCCAGTTGCCTAAGCTAACAAATTTTTGACTTGATCATAGTTTTGTCTGTTAGATAAGTAAAATTGATACTTATAGACTTATGAAGAAGAAACACAGCTGTCAAGTCTTCGGAGCTTAGTTTAGCTTTCCCTTTCAGAAACTGTCTCACTGAGCATTTCATCAAACAGATTATATTTTCATCAAACACTCAACTTCTTCAATACTGTCTTGCATAGAACAACTGTCACGAGCCTTGTTTATTTCACTTTCAGAATATATATCATCAAGTAAGTTGGCATCTTTAATTGCACTCGCCTAAGCTAACAAATTTTTTACTTGATCATACTCGTTCAGTCAATTTAAGTAAAATTGACACTTATGAAGAACAAACAAGTAAAATTGATGCTTATGAAGAAGAAACACAACTGTCAACTCTTCTGAAATGAGTAGTTCAGCTTCCCCCTCCAAAAACAGTCTCACGAGCATTTCATCAAACAGTTTGGATTTTCATCAAAAACTTGATTTCTTCAATAGTGTCTTGCATAGAACAACTGTCATGAGCCAACTTGTATAATTCAATTTCAGAATATACATCAACAAGGAGGCAGGGCATTTTGGATACACAATACAGGGCCTATTGGTTGCTTGCCAACCAATTTTTTCTACAATCATAACCCACCACCAGGCTTTCTTGATGAGCATGGCTGCGTCAAGGATCAAAATAACATGGCTGTGGAGTTCAACAGGCAGCTTAAAGAAAGAGTTATCAAATTAAGGACAGAGCTCCCAGAGGCTGCAATTACGTATGTGGATGTTTATGCCACAAAGTATGAATTGATCAGCAATGCAAAAACTTTAGGTAATCATTTCATTCTTAATTGTAATTGCCACTCACTTATCTGTCTAAGGTCACAATGACATGTCACTATATGTTGGTGGGTGCTTTTGTATAAGAATGACAGTGCAAATTTCATATTTTGTTGTAAAAATCCTCTACCGTCCCTGCAGTGTACTTATGCTAAAATGTAGCATTCAAGCTTTTACTGTTGCAGTGCTATTACCAAAATCACGATTCTTGTGTGGATGATCAAATATATGTTTTTGATTTACTTTATACAGGTTATGCTGATCCATTTAAGGTCTGCTGTGGGTATCATGAGAACTATGACCATGTGTGGTGTGGAAACAAGGCAACAATCAACAAAACTGAAGTGTATGGGGCTTCTTGTGAAGACCCTTCAAAATCTATTAGCTGGGATGGTGTACACTATACGCAGGCTGCGAATCAGTGGGTTGCTAATCATACTCTTTATGGTTCACTGACAGACCCGCCAATTCCAATCACCCAAGCGTGTCATAGGCAGTGAGGGTATTTGTCAGTCATACATGGTCGATAGAGATTTTTGCGGAGTTCATAGTGAAAATTTCAAGTATTTTTGGTACAAGAGAGCAGCGGATCAGTAAGTTTTCTCTATATGATTCAGGAGTATGGTTTTGTGCAATCGATCATAAGGTTGATAATTGAACAACCTCAAGAATTTGATCTTTATTATGTTTAAGCCAGAACCTTTGGTGTGTTTGCTATTTCTCTAATAATAATTTTCAGAATACATATCTATTAGTCATTCTCGCATGTCTGTTTATTTCAAGTGAACAATTGAAAGAAATATCCAAAGACAGCATAAGCTTCTTTAGAAGGCTAGCTAATGTGGAATGGTTTGCACTGTGCCACAAATCCATAGTTTGAGGATCTAGCAGCCTAATATTAGTATTTATAAGGAAATCGCAAATATGTTCCAGAACAAATGCTGGTTCGATTTTCAAAAGAATGAATGAGTGCTCAGCTAGCAAAGTGTGTAGCCTGCCTTCTGTGCCAATATGCTTGTCTCTTATATTGGAACTGAAATAGCTAAATGCAGTCAAGCACAAGCTCCAACTCATTTCTCATCAGCCATACACACTTTTTCAAATATAACTGTTGTTGGGCAAGCACGCCAGGAACTTCTGTTTGCCACTTGCTGATTATGTGTTGGATTGGCATTATAGGAATTATGGTAGCTCCCAGGGTGTGGTGTTTATTTTTTCTAATGCTGGAAACTGCAACCTGTAGATGCTGTCCGGCAGATCCCATCTGCTTCAAATCCTTGTGTTGTTTTATTGTGGGTGCAATTTATCTGCTTGCCTGTAAGATGTTTCAGCATTCCAAAATTCCTGAAAATTTGCTGGGAATAAGGATTAGTCTAACCAAACGAACCAATCCATGCAACCACAATCCCTATAAATAGTTAGCTTTAAAGGACTCTCTCGAGTCGTAAACGCATAATGCCCCTAGATAGTTGCGCTCTCCAAAATATTGTAATTAATTAGCATTTTTCTTTATAACGATATAAAAGAATTTAATTATTAATAAGCCAAATTAATTTGTAAACAAAAAATGAAAATTGATCATATCTTTCTATCTAATTCATTAATATAATCATTAAGTTCCTCTTGGTCGAATATATACAGCTTATTTATTTTACTCATAATCTGCATCCGGATAATCCGATTAGTTAATTCAGAATCAATTTGAGAATCCTATTTAGATCCTTATTCTAAATAATAATAATAAAATGACTAAGAAGATTATGGTTTCTCAGTCTTGAAGATATCATAAAGTATAATGTTGCTCATGTGTATGCAGTTTGATGCAGGGATATCAAATTACAAAAAAAGTGTAACATAATCAGGAATTCAAATCCCTTATTTGTTTTTCATATCTTTGTCTATCAACGACTTGATTTAATGAAATATAGCATATTGTTGGACCAAAATGAAACAAATCAAAAAGGTTAAGGAAACGACAGGAAGCTTGGTGTTTTGGCTCCGCAAATAACAAAGCAAAACGACACAGTAATATGTGTTTCATGCTACCTTTATGTATCTTCGCAAAACGACTTATGATTCTATCGTTTTGGTTATAAGAATCACGAGCAACTCACGTGACATTTTAAATGACGTGTAAAGGCTGTTAAAAGCCGTTAGAGTCATCTGCTGCTCACGTGCTTAGCTGGGAATGCTTCTGGGTTGTTTTAAACTTAGCAACTGAAGTTGATTATAGTGTAACAAACAGAGGGGGTTTAAGAGGATTCTGGAGAGAGAGAGCTTGTGAAAACAAAGGTCTCTTGTTCCTTGATTAGGGCTCTGTAAATTTGATTGTAAACGAGACTTGGTTAAATCAATAAAGCTGGTTAATTTATTCCTCCATGGATGTAAGTCAATGTTGAATTGACTGAACCACGTTACTTGTTGTGTATAGGTCCATTCTTGGTTTCTTTTAGTTTTCTTTGATTGTTTATTGTTAATTCGTGGTGCTGTTGGTTGTTTCTGATCATTGTAATTTTCATATCATCTTGTAATTCTGATATGGGGATCTTGGGAGAGGTTGCTCAAGTTGATTGTATAACTTGCCAATCTCTACAATTGGTATCAGAGCTAGATTTCTTGATCAGATACAAGTATGACTGCTCCTAAAGTTGATCTTGAAAAGTTTAATGGGAAGAATGACTTTAATATGTGGAAGGTGAAAATGGAGGCATTGTTAATTACACAAGGCTTGGGTGAGGCCATAGAACCAACAACCAAGAAAGAATGGTATGAGGGGCCTTCATCAAAATCTCCAGAAATAACTGTTGAGATCGACAAGAAAGCAAGAAGCACAATTATTCTGAGTTTGAGTGACTTAGTTATCAGAGAAGTGGCTAAGGAGAGAACAGTGGCAGAGCTACGGGCTAAGCTTGAGAATCTGTACATGACAAAGTCACTGGCAAACATGCTCTATATCAAGAAGATGATGTTTTCATTAAAGATGGCTGAGGGATCCTCTCTTGAGGAACATATCGATGAGTTCAACAAAGTGTGTGACACTTTGGAGACCATTGTTGAGGGTCTGAATGATAAAGGTAAAGCTCTACTCTAATAAGGTCATTATCACAGTCATACTCCAACTTTATGGATGCTTTGATGTATAGCAGACAAACCTTGTCTCTTGATGAGGTTAAAACTGCATTGAATACTAGAGGTCTACAAGAAAAGCAAGTTAACATGGAGAGTAGAGAAAGTTTGACTATGAGAGGCAGAAATGACAGAAATAAGGGAAAGAAAAAGAAGCAGGGAAAGAGAAAGAATAAAAACAAGAATCTGAAGTGTTTCCAGTGCCACAAGGAAGGACACTTCAAGAAAGACTGCCCTGAAAAGAAACAAAAAAAGAAAGAACAGAATGGAGATGCAACAATAGTTGAAGATGAGGGATATGAATCAGCTAGAGTGTGTGTGGCAACTAATGAAATACAAAGAGGTAAGTGGATCTTTGATTCTGGCTGCACCTTTCATATGAGTCCTGTAAAGAGTTATTTTTCTGATTACTATGAATATGATGAGGGAAGGGTAATGATGGGAAATAATGCAGTGTGTAAGGTCATTGGGATGAGAAATATACATTTAAAACTACATGATGGGACTGTGAGGCTAATAAAACAGGTCAGACATGTACTAGACCTTAGAAGGAATTTAATCTTTCTAGGGATGCTTGATCAAATTGGATGTAGTATAAAATTAGAGTGTGGGGAACTAAGAATCCTAAATGGCTCAACACTGATTATGAAAGGCAAAAGGAAGAATGAGGTTTATGTCTTAGATGGGGAAGTAGTAACAGGTGAATCCAGTGTGTCTGTAAAGGCTAATGCTGATAACACTAGACTTTGGCATCTGAGGTTGGGACACATAAGCCTAAAGGGTCTTAAAGAATTAGAAAAATAGAGAGTTTTGGGGGCTGACAAGATTGGGGAACTAGATTTCTGTGAGGATTGTGTTCTAGGGAAATCCACTCGAGCTAGCTTTAAGAAATCTGTCCATAAGACCAAAAGTATCCTGGATTATGTGCATTCAGATCTGTGGGGACCTTCACAGGTTCTATCTTTGGGTGGGAACAGATTCTTTATGTCCATAATAGATGATTATTCTAGGAAGGTTAGGGTGTATGTACTTAGAACCAAAGATCAGGTGTTTGGGAGGTTTAAAGAGTGAAAAACACTTGTTGAAAACCAAACAAGGAAGAAGCTGAAAGTTCTTAGAACTGACAATGGACTAGAGTACTGTCATAAGATGTTTGATGAATTCTGCTCAAAAGAATGCATTGCTAGATACAGAACAATGAGGCTAATACCACAACAGAATGTCTTGGTTGAAAGAATGAACATGACTTTGATGGAGAAGGTAAGATGCATGATGATACAATCAGAGCTACCTAAAAGGCTATGGGCAGAAACACTGCTGACAGCTTGCATGTTGGTTAATTTGAGCCATTCCTCAGCCTTAGACTTCAAAACACCATATGAGAAGTGGTGTGGCAAACCAGCAGACTACAGCAAGCTGAAAATGTTTGGCTGCATGTCTATGCACATGCAAACCAAGGAAAACTAGCACCAAGAACTCTAAGGGGCTATTTATAAGTTATCCAGAAGGAGTAAAAGGCTATAAAATTTGGTGCACAGACTTGTCCCCTCCAAAATGTATAGTCAGTAGAGTTGTGGTGTTTAATGAGCAGATGGTGCATAGTGAAGAGAAACCTGTTGAGAATGTTGAACCTCAAAACAAAACTGATGATGTTATACAGTTTGAGGTGGAGCATCCAGCAATGAAAATGTCTGGAGATGCTTAATATTCAGATGAAGAAGTTGTTGGTGATGAGGATACAAGCTCAGAACACCCAAAGCCCCATACAGAAGATTATCATCTAGCTAAAGACAAAGAAAAGAGAGTAATAAGACCCCCAAAGAGATTTAGCTATGCAGATCTTATTGCATATGTACTTGCCACTTCACGAGAGATTGATGAAGAATAACTAAAGAGCTATAAAGAAGCAATGCAAAGCTCATACAAAACTGACTGGCAGCATGAAATAGATGAAGAAATGTCATCTCTCTATCAAAACAACACTTGGGAGCTGGTAATGAAACCTGAAAAAAGAAAACTCATTGGTTGTAAATAGATCTACAGAATTAAGGATGGCCTGACAACTTCAGAATCTAGGAGATTTAAAGTTAGGCTAGTGGCTAAAAGCTACACTAAAAAAGAATGGGTTGACTTTAAAGAAGTTTTTTCACCAGTAGTTAGAGATACTTCAATCAGAGTATTGTTAGTTATGACTGCAGTTTATGACATGGAGCTTGATCAACTCGATGTCAAAATTGCATTCCTTCATGGAATATTACAAGAAGAAATTCTAATGGTTCAGCCAAAGGGGTATGTGGATCCAGAGAGACCAGCACATGTGTGTTTGCTTAAGAAATCATTGTATGGTTTAAAACAGTCCCCAAGGCAGTGGTACCTTAGGTTTGATGAGTTCATAACAACAAATGAATTCAAAAGATGCAATTTTGATTGTTGTGTCTATTATAAGCTGCTTAAAACTCATCAATATATATACTTATTGTTATATGTAGATGATATGTTAATTGCTTGTAAGATAAAAGATGAGATCGAAGCATTGAAAGAGCTGTTGAGTTTAGAATTTGATATGAAGGATCTAGGACATGCCAAAAAGATCTTAGGCATGGATATAAGGAGGAACAAAAAGAAAAACACTATGTTTCTATCACCAAGGAGCTATGTGAAGAAGATAGTTAAGAAATTTGGCATATTAACCTGTAAGTCTGTAATAACACCACTGGCCTCCCATTTCAAGCTCTCTAATATGCAATGTGCTAGGACAGATGATGAGAGACATGAAATGGCAAAGTTTCCATATGCTAATGTTGTATGGTGTATGATATATGACGTGGTCTTAACAAGACCTGATATTTCTTATGCTTTGAGCATAGTCAGCAGATACATGGCAACACCTGGGAAAGAGCACTAGCAAACAGTTAAGTGGATACTAAGGTATCTGAATGGTACTGAGAAACTTGGACTGCTGAATGGAAGATTAAAAGGAAGAAGTGGTGGTCTGTGGGGTTATGTAGACTCAGATTTTACTGGAGACAATGACAGAAAGAGATCATTAACAAGGTACTTGTTTATGCTAAATGGATGCATCATCAGCTGGAAGGCAAGCCTTCAATATGTGGTTGTTTTATCAACTACAGAGGCTGAATACACAGCAGCCACATAGGCTGTTAAAAAAGCTGTGGCCCAAAGGGATGATCGAAGAATTGGGAGTTAGCCAGAAAATAGTTGAAATCCACTGTGATAGCTCAAGTGCCATTTACTTGAGTAAAAACCCAGCTCATCATGAAAGAACCAAGCATATTAATGTCAAGCTACACTTTATAAGAAATGAAGTGTCCAAAGGAGTAATCAAGATGGTAAAGGTTCACACAGATGATAATCCAGCAAATATACTTATTAAAGTTGTTTATACAGCCAAGTTCAAAGCTTGCTTGAACATGACTGGTGATAGCTCTGAGGATACAGAGGGATGAGGATAAAATTGATCAGGGTTGATTTACTTCAAGATGGAGTTATGTTGGACCAAAATGAAACAAATAAAAAAGGTTAAGGAAACGACAAAAAGCTTGGCGTTTTGGCCCCGCAAATAATAAAGCAAAATGACACGATAATCTGTGTTTCATGCTACATTTATGTATCTTCGCAAAACGACCTATGGTTCTATCGTTTTGGTTATAAGAATCACAAGCAACGCACGTGACATTTTAAATGACATGTAAAGGCTGTTAAAATCCGTTAGAGTTATCTGCTGCTTACGTGCTTAGCTAGGAATGCTTCTGGGTTGTTATAAACTCAGCAACTGAAGCTGATTCTAATGTAACAAACAGTGGGGGTTTCAGAGGATTCTGGAGAGAGAGAGCTTGTGAAAACAAAGGTCTCTTATTCCTTTATTAGGGCTTTGTAAATCTGATTGTAAACGAGACTTGGTTAAATCAATAAAGCTGGTTAATTTGTTCCTGCGTTAATGTAGGTCAATGTTGAATTGACTGAACCACATTACTTGCTGTGTCTGGGTTCATTCTTGGTTTCTTTTAGTTTTCTTTGATTGTTTACTGTTAATTCGTGGTGCTGTTGAGTTGTTTCTGATCATTGTAATTTTCGGATCATCTTTAATTCATCTTGTAATTCTGATATAGGGATCTTGGGAGAGGTTGCTCAAGTTGATTATATAACTTGCCAATCTCTACACATGAAAGTAAGAGTGGTTCTAATTAGATCAAGAATTCCACAATGAAACATTGGTGTCTGCTTTGTCTACACACACACAAAATTTGTACAATTTTATGCTAAATAAAGTTTTCTGGGTTTATATGTAAGTTACCAGAATCATCAGCAGCTGAATTGAAGTGAAAATCAAGTGTTGGAGAGCTTTGTTTACTGGGGCTTTTCTATTCTCATGGGGATTAAGTGTCATGGTGATACTCTGCTACCTTGTGAATTTCCAGCGATTTACAATTTTGGTGACTCCAATTCGGACACTAGCAGTTCATCAGCTGCATTTACGCCATTTGCAGCATCAAATACAGCTGATAGAGCTTGCGATGGCCATCCGATTATAGACTACCTACGTTTATAATCATTCTTAGCATTTCATTTATCATGTTTAACGTATAAGTATGAAAATCTCATCTACAAGTTTCAATCATTTTGGACTCTGTGTTATGCGGCTGAATTCACTAGGAGCAAAACTTCGACATGGTGCTAATTTTGCCACAAGAGGTCATCCATTAGAAGGCCAAACGAGTCTTTCATTGATCTTGGAGGCAGTTATTTCTCTATTGATGTGCAGATTGAGATTTTATCAATTCAAAGCACGCAGCAAACGTTTTTATGATACATGTTATACTAGAATCTTTAACATAGGTAAAGGTGCCCGTGCCCCCCAGGGGTCGATATTTCTTAACATAATTTTGGATCTTTTTTATGCTCTCAGCTAAGATTAACTCATATAGAGACAAGTTGCCAATACGAGAAGACTTTGCAGAGGCTCTTTACCCATTTGATATTGGACAAGTTGATCTTGCTGGAGGATTTATAATGATGAGTTTTTTATCAACTTTTTGCAAAATTACCAAACATCATTAGCTGATGAGCTTCAGCCATTCAAGTGAGGAGCAATATTATTTACAAAAGTTATCTAGGACTAACAAATTTCTAACTTGTCAATAACACTTTTAGAATCTATATCATCAAGGAAGGGCGGCATTTTGGATATACAAGCATGTTGGTTACTTCCCATTTTCTATAATCACAGTCCAAAACAAGTCATTCTGACGAACATGGGTTGCATAAAATTGAAAAACATGGCTGTAGAGTTCAACATATAGGTTAAAGAAATAGTGATCAAATTGAGAGCAGAACTCCTAGCAGCAGCAATGACGTGCGTTGATGTCTACGTTGCAACATATGAATTTACCAGCGATGCGAAATAATTAGGTGATTGTTTCCTTTTCGGTTGCTTCTGCTTGATTCACAATGACATTGTTAGTTTGTTACGATACATTTGTGCATGCTGCCTAAACATGAATCACATTCTTGCATCGTTTATACAGAATATGTTAATCCTTTCAAGTTCTGCTGTGAGCTTTATGACAACACAGCCTACATAGGATGTGGAAAAAAGGCAACCATTAAAAACATGTAGTGTAAGGGGCTCTTTGTAAATATCCTTCAGAATTAATAAGTTGAGATGGTGTATACTTTTATCAGGATACGAAGTAGTGGTTGCTAACAACAACTTTAGCCTCTCTACCGTTTAGAGGGATTATTGAGAAATCAAACCGTCATAAGATGGCTAGCTAATATCATCTTAGAGACTTTGTCAATAAGATTCATCATGGTTCCCTTAACAATCCCACGTTAAATTCTTATAAGGGTAAGATTTCAACCCTAATTTTTGTCATTGTTAATGGTGTTGTTATTGTTGATGTTTCCCTACATTATAAGCAATATCATATGTTAGAGAAACTTTAATAAGTTATGATGGTGTACACTTTTATCAGGCTACGAAGTAGTGGGTTGCTAGCAACAACTTTAGCCTCTCTACCATTTAGAGGGAATATTAAGGAATCAAACCGTTTTGAGATGGCTGGCAAATACCGTCTTAAAGACTTTGTCAATAAGATACATCATGGTTCCCTTAACAATCCCATGTTAAATTCTGATAAGGGTAAGAATCCAACCCTAACTTTTGGCACTGTTAATGGTGCTATTATAGTATTATTATTGGTGTTTCCCTACATTATAAGCAATACCATATGTTAGAGAAATTTCAAGCAAACTTAAAGAAGAAAACTGAAGGCCTGAGAAGTTTAAATCATGAGCAGTAGAGGTTATTTCATGATGAGGAGAAGATGACAAGTGCAAAAGAATTTATAGACGACGATTTAATTGAGTCATTTATTGATTTTGGCAATACTTTAATTTATATTAAGTTGGTCTGCCAATAATTTTTTAGGTAATGATAAATTGGTGAACGATAGCTTATTTTAGGGATGTTGGGGTTTATTGGTCGTAGTTTCACAAAACCAAAAGAATATTTACTGTAATGCATGTATTTTATAATCATTGAATCTGCTAAATTGTTTTCGATGTTTAGGATGACACAACTGGAGTTAATGATATTCTTCAGAGATAAGAAACAAAATTTTGGGTTGCTTGGACCTGATTGTACTGTTGCCAAAATAAAAGATGCTGCATTGACGATTATGAGTGCATACAGATTAGGCTCGAGCTCACATATTCTATTAAATGTTACAAACCCAGAGAATAAGGTTAAGATTGTGCTAGATTCAAACTTTGGGTTGGAGTGTTTAGTTGCACTACATAAGCATTTGGGTGCCTGTGTAATTGAAGTTTGACGTTGTACTAGTTCTTTACCCTCAGTTCAAAGATGCTCCTTTGTTTTAAGCTTTGTTGACTTAGGAGTTGTATTATTTGATGGGCTTATTACTCAGCTAAATGACTCGATTGAGGGATATGCTTCTGTTGAGGAAAATGCTGCTGTTGGGGGGGGGGCATGCTGCTATAGGGGGACATGCTGTTGTGGGGGTATATGCTGTTGTTGAGAAAAATATTATTGTTGGGGATGATGAATCTAATGAGGATGCATTGCTATCTGATTGTTTAGACAGAAGGCTTATCAGTGATAATGATCTTGATGTGAACTTTATGCAAGCTAATCTTGGTAGAGCTGTTGATGGAGCTACTGATGGACCTGTTGAACCTACTGTTGTTTATGCAGACAGTTAGGATAATGAGGGCAGTGGGGGTAGTGAAAGACTTAAAGGCAGCCACTTGGAAGCTTATTAGATGATCATTTATCTGATGTTGATAAAGAGATAAAAAAAAGTGATTAACTCTTCTGATGATGACATTGAGCTTGGCACTGCCCAATTGACTAATTATCTAAAGGAACATTAGTACAAAGTGGGTGCTGATAGGAAGCATAGGCTAAAAGTAGGGCATGTGTTGAAAGATGTAGTTCATTTTAAAGAGATATTAAATGAGGTGACGGTTAGGAAAAGGTTCGCTATTAAAACAGTATATAGTGAGCCGAAAAGATTTGTGGCTACTTGTAAACAAGCTGGTTGTCCATGGTATGTGGTTGGTGCAAAAATGAATAATATAAGTGGTTTTATATTGCGAGAGTACATAAAAAAGCATAACTGCAGACTTACTAATAAAACAGTAAAAGTAACTTTGACGTGGGTTGCTAGTAAAATAAAGAATCAAATTACGGTTGATCCCAATGTGAAGATCGATATCTTAAAGATACTTTTGGGTTGAAGATTGGAAAGACGACATTGTATAGGGCTAGAGCGAAGGCAAGACTTGAGGTATTTGGGGATCATTCCAAGGGATATCAAAAATTGTTTCAGTATGTTGAAGCTATTCAGAAAGCTGATCCAGGTGCAATTTGCAAAGTGTTGTATGATGTTGTTTTATACCTGACAAGGTTTTATTCCAAAGGTTTTTTGTTTCCTTTCCTGTACAGAAAAATACTTTTCTCATTGGTTGTAAGCCTTTTATTGGAGTGGATAGATGTCACTTGAAGGGTAAGTATGGTGGAGTGTTGTTAGCTGCCATTAGTATGGATGCTAACAATGAGATTGTTTCGTTGGCATTATGTGTTTGTGAGATTGAGAATACAGAGACATGGGGCTGGTTTATGGAGCACCTGCATTAACAATGAGATTGTTTCGTTGGCATTATGTGTTTGTGAGATTGAGAATGCAGAGATATGGGGTTGGTTTATGGAGCACCTGCATAATTACTTGGATGATGGCAGACTAATGACATTTATCAATAACATGCAAAAGGGACTTGTTAATGTAATTGCAAACACATGGCCTACTGCCTATAAGAAAATTTTCACAAAATAAATAAGTATAAGAAAAAAATTATATTATTAATTTTTTTCTCATATCAAAACATATATTTTTTATTTTTAATGTTTAATTTTTTATTTAGTTTCTATTCATGTGATTTATTTTATTTATAATAAATATAAATAAAAGAGTTGTTGAAAATAAGGGTAATATTGTAAATTTATGCTATTATGAGATTTTTGGTCATTATAAAAATAGTAGAGGGAAAAATGATATATGTTGATTACTGTAGAGGAGAAATTAGTAATCTCTCTTTTATTAATCTAAATAAAGTAGTGAGTTTTAACGAAAATCTGATCCAATAATTTCAGCTTGGCCCAGTTTTAATTTTGTAAGCCTGAGCTCAACTAGGCCAGGCCCGCATCAAGAAGCTTGAGATTAAGTAACCAAAAAATTTACGAAATTCTTAATCTCAATATTATAGAGAAATTATTAGTCATTTACTCAAAAATTATTTTATTAAAAAAATAATGCAAAAATTTAAATTTAGTCGATTTTTCACATATTATTTACAATATGTGGTAATTGTCTATCAAAATGACAAAATTATCCTTATAAAATTATTCCTGCTATAATTTATGTTTACTTTTTTTTTTCAATTTTGTAAGCATAATTCTTCTTAGTAAATGGCTTAATAGAAATGGAATGGCATATATTGTGTGGAAAATAAAATAAATTTAAATTTTATAATACTTTTTTATAGTAAGGTAAATCTAGGGAAACGATTAATAATTTGTCCCGTCTATCTTCTGAAAATAATAATAATGAGAATAATAATAAATTAAGCTGCAGTCTTTCTTCGACCAGCCGTCTTTGGGGTTTGAGGCTCTAAAGGGAAGTGCAAAGCTTTCCTTTCCTGCCTTCGCTTCTATACTCTCATATAACTAAACGAGCCAAGTGCGGCTGCGCACACTGACAGGGGTGATTACTTTGCACATCAACCCGTGCGGCACTTATAAGTCACCAACTTCTGTTTTGCTGTTGAGATACTCTGATGCATCCGACAGTGATTGGCATTTCTGGGAATGGCAGTTTTCATATATGGCCATTTTTTCCAGAACCATTCGGCATTCTGCACATCCTGGAAGTTTGCTGGGTTGTTGCAAATTGGCATCAATCGATGAACTTCCGGTGAATGTGTCACAAGAACTTTCTCAATAAAAAGTCCTCCGAGACTCTCACGCATGCAAATCAGGGAATTAAGAAGCTCTTCACGGAGAAATTCTAAGAACACCAATGCTATAGGACCAAGGAGATGTATCGATATTTAAACCAAACTCCGCAACAAGTCAATGAAATTTCTGGAACTAAAAATTCCGAGTTCTTGTTTTACACTCCAGAATGTTCGGCTTCATTGGTAACAGGGTCAAATGCAAACACCAGTCATTTGATATGTCAAAGAGGAGGGGGGGAGGGGGGGGGGAGATTTTCCTGATCAATGAAAGCACCATATAACACAAAATAATAAGAAGTCCGGGATGCAAATTCTTCATTACCAAACACATAATAAGGATATGTCAAAGTCTTCAAAGTCAACATAAACTCCTATAAATTTATACATATTTATTAACAGTAAGAATTCACTGGCGATGTCCCTCAGGCAAGGGAACCACATTGTGGAAGGGTACTGTCCGCTGCGGCAAAGCTCCATCTTCCTCATCATCATCAAATTCCAGCAAATAACTGCTCAATAAAAACATGATTATGAATACAACACTGAGGTTAATAAATAATTAGAGAAACTTGAGGCAAGACCCCAGAAAACTTCCAAAATTAGACAGAGCGAAGACAAATTAATTAATTATACGATATTCAAGCACCAAATCCAAAATCTGCATAAGATGAAACACAAGAAGGATATCACTTACTCATCTGTTTTCCTCTGCAAGTATTCAGAATTGTTGAGGGCACCCCCACAGCATTCACAATACAATAATAGTCAGTTTCAGGCCATTGCACCAACAGGAAAATAATTAAAGAATAGGTATCAATTCGTTATGGTGGATAGATGGAATAGTCACCTTTCGAGGGGTACTAACAACAGTTGCCTTGTAGAGTGCAGTTGTTCCTGGATAAACAGCCAAAACCTGTCGTCCAGGGGGGAATTCCGGGATGCTAGAATCATTTTGCTTCGGGAAAGGTATAATAAATGACATATGCAGCTTGTACTTTCTGAAAGTAACAATGACACAATGAACTTTGTTCAGCCGAGGCAATTTCCCATACTTATCAAATTAATAAAAGAAAAGAACCGAAGATTGCCTTCTACATTTCTAGCTGGAATCACAACCATACAAGTTCTCACCACAGGCTTTGTGGTACACATGGAGGTCTCTCTTTTATAATTAAAATTTGAAAAGAAGTTTAACCCAGAAATCATCAATCGGAAGCAAAGTAGTTTTTAATGCAGCATGAGATGAGTAATAAATTACAATATATCTTCTACCATAAATGAACAAGTAAAATTATTTTAATGTTCAAAATGTAAACAAGATATCAATGTACAGAAGTTACCTTTGCACACCACCCTCTTCATCATCACCTGGCTCCTCATCCAGTACTTCAAATCTAGAAACAGAGTAACAATATGTAAAAAATTATAAAAAAATAAAATAAAAAAGGAATCCTTATTCCAGATTATGCATGAACCTTCAGATACATAAATTCAAATTTGATCTAATTATTATTAAATATGTGGGTTAACAAAGTGGAAAACATGGTAAAGACAAATGAAACACAAAGTTTCAAGGAATCCCCATGGAAAATAAGAATTCTATTCAAAAGGATGATTAAACATGTAAGGTAACACTGGATTTATACAGAGCAAACCTTACTGCCTGAGTACGCTTAGATATAGAAAGAGAATCTCACCTAAGCAAGAAAAGGAAGACTCAAATTTCTTACCAAATATGAATCTAATAAAAAAGACTCCCCAAAATATATATAAAAAAAAACATAAAATATTACATCATGGGTGCTAGTTAGTTTAGATGGTAAAATCTATTGGAGTGTCACAAGAAGAGTGAGTTTCGAACTCTATTTTCATGGGTTGGAAGGAATTTAGTTTCCAGTAATTCGTGTATATATATATGTGGTCCAATTGGTCTTAATCCATACTTTATTAGGGATTGAAAATGATTGAAGGCCTAGTCTCAATATCCAGGTGTTATTTCCAGAGTACTATACATATCTAAACAGTTGAATAGGCTCAATCTACATAAGAAGAATTACTTGCCCCGGATTATATAACTGATTGTGATCTCCATTTCCCTCGAGAAGACATACTAAACACACATCATGTTATTAACAAAATGTGAATGATGATATCATGTATTCCCATAGTGAACAGTGTTGCAATCTAGGGAAAGCTGAAAAGATCAAGTGTCTTTTATTATGTCTGTGAATTGTACTTACTCTTTGGTTTCTCTATCAAAATGCATTACTTTCACAACAAACCACTCGTCCTTGTCAGCATTCTCAGCTGTCACCCTAGCTGCCACCTGAATAAACAGAAAACTTACCTCCTCAACTTAAGGATGAGATGGAATTGCTCAATTGATCATTAAGCAGAAGAGAAAAAGTTCCAAAAAGTCATTCAATAGATTTGTTTTTAATATAAAGCAGCAATCACAAATTTTTAACTTCCAGAAGCTAAATGCATACCTGTTCGCCCTTTAGACTAGCACAAGTATCAAGTTGATTTCGCATAGAAGGAGAAAGCCTTGAGATATCAGAATCATTCTTCATTCGTTTCCTTTTCTGATCACCACCTTCTGCAACATATGTAAAATTAGCTAAAGGAACAAAGTAAATAGAGTTTCATAAAAGCTGCTATTTCGTATTCCAGTGGAAGTGAAATAAATTTTACAATTTCAGTATATGCCACGCATTCAATGTTCCCATGTCAAAGTTAATAAGTTTAGATCCTAATCCGTATTTGACAATTTCACTAGGTAGTGTAGAAAAACCACTGCCTAACAGATTTGAATACTCAACACAGCAGGATAATCACCCCTCGGGCACTCAACCAAAAATACACGTTCCAGACATATATCGTCAAAACAGAAAGGACTGGAAAAATTAAAATATAGACTGACTAAAGTACAGCATATATTGCTGAAGGCAGACAGGTTCCGAAAAATTACAGCAGACACATATGTATTGTATGAGATATATTGACTGTAGTACACACCTATTCTTCTCCGTTGCTGTCCCATAGCTCCAGATGGTAAAAGAGCATCTAACTGACCAACCAACAAGTTGGAAACACTATATGAAATTCAAGAAACAATAGGTTAAACACAATCATCAAACAATAAAATGAACCATATAAGAACTACGAGCAGACTGCATGTTTGCAAAAGTCAACAAACTGCCCAATCCTCTTAACCTCAACATTTGGTTCTATTATTTTCATTAACATTAAAAGGGAATGAAAAAAGGGAAACAGGAAAAGGAAAGCAATACAGCAGATGTCATCAGATTCATGATATGGGTAACGGACATACTGGACTTCATTTTCTGAAAGTTCTTTCGCCTGAATATATAAACTTTTCAGCTTCGTTAAAGAATTATCACCAGGCTTCTCAATCACCTCAGGAGCTGTATAAACAAACAAAAGATTAGATTTGATGCGAAATAATTACAACTGTTAACATCCAGAAGAAAACAAAAACCATCCCACAGTCATGTGTGTATATTTAATGAGTCCCACCTTGCATTTTGACTTGGTTATGAACAAGGCCTTGTTCCAAGCATGATTGTAAGTATTAAAGAACGATTAGGTGCAATTAATATTAGGTAACCCATCATTTTCCAAATGGATCGCCCTTACCATTTTGCATCAAGAATTTCTTAAATCCGCATGCAGTTAAGCTGAACTGTCGCTCATATATGTTTCAATGTTGATATAATTATCCATCCATCATTTTTTAGATGTGTCATAAATTTTTGACCTCCTGGTTATCCATTGGGAGCAATTCGCACATTATCATTAACTGACATTACAATTTTGTAGAGCAAAAATTAATTAAACAAGAGCAAGGTTAGGGATCACAAATACTTATAATCATTAACTACTAAAAAGCTAAATAAAGGAATTTATTGCAGGAGATCGGCGGACACTGACACGTGACGTAAGATGCATATAACACAGCATTAACCACCATAAATATAGAACCATATTATAGTGAATTGAGGTAAGTATCAAAGAAAGTAGCTGGAAAACCACTTATTTGTCTTATGAGTGGGAAGGAGTGAAACCACTGAATTTATTAAAAATGTCCTTCCTATCAAAGGAAACTCGTTGAACTAATAGAGTAGAAAAAATTACAATAAGAAAGCATTAAAATGCTTATTTGAACTCAATCAAGGCACTTCTGCTTGTCCAACCAAAATGCATGAAATCATTTATGATTGTATCTAAACAAACACCATCCTGGAACACCAACTGACTTCAGATTTATCTATTTATCAGCCCTGATTAGGCCTAATAAGCTCACTTAAGCTTCTCCACAAAAAAATGTTCACAACTTTCCCCAAAATAACCCATGCTTCAAACTATTCCACCTTTTCTTTATCAATCATTTAGAACTCCAAAATTCTCACCTTCTGATGGTCCCTTAAACTACAGTACCGATCTAGACCACCATAAACAACCAGCTAGTAGTTTTCACAGACTTAATATCTTCAAAATATGCATCCGCAGAAAACAACCCAACAATCATACCTCAATATAAATGCTAATCTCAACCTAATTCAGCTCAATCATAATAAAGCGAATTCAAACGCAATAGTCCCATTAGTCACACAACACAAACCCATCAAGCATAACCTCAGAGTTTTAGCTAATTCTCAGCGAATAGAACTTTAAACAACAATTCTTGAACGTAGCCACACACACAATCCAGTAAAACCATGAAGTATCCTCAAGAACAAGAGCATTAATCAATTTAACACAAGCCTATCATTCTCACTGTAACCAACCATCAATATTTCAAATCATCATCAGCTGCCCAAAGCAAAAATAAACGTACATTACATAAACATATGCATGCATACATACATTAAAAAAAAAATTAATTAATTAATTAAAGTTTAAGAAGACATACTATTATGCAGCTTCTTGTGCATTTTGTTGATGTCAAGGAGCACAACCTCTTGTTCTTTTCTCAACCGATCGAGCTCCCTCGATTTCTCTAAGATATCAGCAATGTCCGGCGCCGACGACATCATTTCTAAAAATTATTTTCTTTCTTTTCACTTCAATCTCAGCTCGATTTAAGCTTGAATTCAAGTTCGATCATCTCGTACGGACAATATTTTGCATTCTGTAGTAGAATCGAAATGATTAATTTCCTAGAAGTTATTTTTCATTTTTATAATATTTTTAGTTTTTCAGGTGAGAAAAATCAACGAGCGAAGAATAAATAATAAAAAAGGCTGTATTTTTACAAAATTAAAAAATAAAAATAAAAAAAAAAGAAAAGAAAAAGAAAATCGGATTTAAAGGCGAGTGAAAGTGATGCCGTTTATGGTAACCTTTTGGGAATGATTAGCAGTTTTGGGTTTAGCATAAGTAAAGGATTTGAGTTATATTGATTGGCTGATAAGATCATTAAACTTGGTTATTTGTCCGTTAATCCCTCGTTTGGATTTATTAGACGTTTCAAAATTTGCCACGTGGATGATATGACCCCGTGATCGGTTTTTCCAACTGCTGCTTCCGCTGCCACGTGTGACACCCGACACCTCTTGCTTCTCTTGCTTGGTGTAAGGAGGCCGAACTCTCGCATTTTAAACGTGGGCCTCCCTGACATAATATTACCAGACCGTAAGGTCACATCTTGACTTTTAGTTACATGATAAGTTATTCAACGGGGGTTTGTAGTTTTGGATGTTCTGGCGGCGAGCAATCTCGCCGGATTAGTTGTTGTGGTATGGCCGATAGGGTTGATTGATATTAGTGCTTATTCCGATCATGTTGATGCAGTCAATTGTTGAATTGGATCCATTTCGCATTATTCAGTGAGTGTTATGATGGACAAGTATTATTTGTATGGAGCTACCAATAAAGTGTTGGCTCCACTGGCAATGGAGTCACCTTAAGTGGCTTGACTGAGTTTGTTCTTCAGTTTGAGTCGCAGAGAAGTCATCTTTGTTGGGAGAACATGTGCCTCTCGGTTCGAGCGGTGACTTCTAATCTGAGTTGTGGTACGAGCTTAAAGGTGTCTCCCACAGTTGGGGTCCTCCCCATGATACCTCGTATTCAAAACCAAAAAAAAATATTATTTGTATGGAGCTATTTGAATTATTTTTCCCAGTGCAAACAATTATTTTTATCAAAATAGTCAAGCCAAGCAGCTGCAGATGCTTTGGTAAATTTCGCTTTTCTTCTGTGGTGATTTTGTTGCAACACAAAACTTATCTTGTTATCTTTGAAATTTTATCTTAATTAAAAGGTTATTTAACTTGAAAATTTTAGCTTAATATTGAATACTGAATTGAGACGGTATTTTGTAAATACATAATTATCTTGAATATATTAACTATTTCTTTATTTGTTGATCGTCTGGAAGGGACAAAAGAAGCATCCTCTTCTTTCTTCAATAATTTCTGATCTCTAGTGGACCTTTCAGTAGGATTCGAATCCATATAAAGTTCTGACCATCTGTCAGAGAAAAAAGAACCAATGGATCTTGCAGGATTCCTAAGAAATTCTTCGATTTCTTTCGAAAGCAAATGCTTATTCATCTGCCTTTCATGTTCCGTAAATAATCGAGACATTGAGGAATATCTAGAAAGACATTTAGGGAATTGGTCTGACTCTATCTCTCTTCATTCCACTTGAAGAAAAGAAAGATCCCAAAGAATCGATATTTCCTTTGGTTGTTGAATCTCTCTTTGATTGATCAATATGTGATATTCGAAAGCCTCATTACTAATGGAATCGAAATGATCTTTGGATTGACTTAAAAATTATATTTATTGCAATATATATATAGCAATAAAAGTTGATGGTGTGTGTGTTAAATATGATTTTTCAATTAAAATCTTGACAAAAACAAGAAAGATATTAATTATAAATATTTCATCATACAAATTATTATGTACATTTGATTAATCAGTGATGATCAATTAACTAGGATTGCATAGAATTTTGCCTTGAAGGTATACAATGCTGGCTCGGTTTTCATGTTTATTAACTATTGTTTTTTTCGTTTTTTTTTTCAGGTTTTAAACTTAAAAGATGCCCTTGGATGGAAATATACTTTAATGCCTGCAGTCAGCCATGTGTCGTGTTTAAGTAAATAATAGGGGTCCGAGTCTCCGAGTTCCGAGAGTTGATGTCTATTGGATTAGAAACCTCATTCTCATACAACATTTCTTAAAATAATAATAATAAAAAATAAAAATAAAAACATCATTTAAATTACCAATTCGTTGATCTTCTTCATTCTGGTTTACTGATTTTAACATTTTTAATAGTATGAGTGTCTTAAAACATTTTTTAAATTATATAGTCTTTACCAACATTCAATCCAAAATAAAAAGGCTAAATAAATATTTACCCAATGTTATTCAACTAATTGTCTGCCTAGACTAGAAGAAATCGTAAATAATTCTTAAATTTTATTAAATGTGTTTGCAGAGTTAAAAGTATTCCAAGTGCAAATGGCTTCACCCTCTAAATATTTTTTTTTCAGTATATAAATGTGTTTTTTTCTTTTATTTTTTCGCTTAAGACGGTCTCTTAATAAAATTTTATATGCTCGCTCACTGGCCTTTGCAACTAAACGCTGGAAGACAGGTTGAATTGTAAAGAGGTTTATCAATATTATTATGCAAAATCAATTTGCAAAACTTTGGTGGAAGTTTTGGATCAAATATTTAGTTTCATACATGGCATGTACCCAACTGGGTTATATG
This sequence comes from Citrus australasica, assembly GCA_029618585.1. Lineage (NCBI taxonomy): Eukaryota > Viridiplantae > Streptophyta > Magnoliopsida > Sapindales > Rutaceae > Citrus > Citrus australasica. Next base: position 6,111,077 of record JARCIV010000002.1, on the reverse strand, counting down.
AGTTCTATTGAGGTGGCCGCACTTTGTGCCAAATAACAAGCTATATCAATAACCTTAACCTAAATTAAAGTTTCATTCAAAAAGTTCCAAAAATATTAATTCGCCTAAACTAATCACCTATCAATCATTTATACGTTTGTCGTACTTTTATACAATTTTAACTTTAATAATCTTCATTCATTCAGAAAAAAAATATAAATAATAATATGACCAAGTGATTTTTAATTTTTTTATTTGACTAGCCACTCGAGTTTAACTTTACCCACATCTTACTATATATATATATATATATATATATATATATATATGCGCTAGCTCTAAGAATAATCCATTTGCAGCAATAATCTTATATTAAATCATTAAAAAAATATAAATTAGAATTGTGTTGTGTTCAAAACACACTTCCGAAGACGCAGTATCTATATATTTGAGAATTTAATCGAGATTATTACAATTGATTATATTCATCATCTTGCTTTTGCTTCATATATTTACTTGATTGATTGTATAACGTTTGAGTTACCTCATGATGAGTTTGAAATTCGTAATTGCGTAGAAAACTGACCCCATTTAAAATTGGTTGACTAAAGTTGCTTCGTAAATGCAGAATATAGTTTTAATTATCTTTCCAATTAAATACAATAACTAAACAAGAAAATCTTATTAGTTGTCCTTTCTATATATATAATATAATTTGATTTTATATACTCTTAATAGGAAATAAATATCTGCAAAATTAATAAAAACCTTAATTAACAAGAATAATAATATAAATAAATTATGTATATATAGGATACTGTAAGTTGTCGCGAACACGCTGCACGTAGTTTTCTTCTGCATGCAGTTTTCTTCGGCAAGCTTCCTAATACTTAACGTGCAGACCTTTTTTTATTTTTTATTTTTATTTTTTATTTTTATTTTTTAATGGTTCTGACTTCTGAGAAGACATAACGTGCAGACTTGTTGAACCAAAAAAGTTCAAATAATAATAATAGCAATAACAATGATTAAATCAACAAAATTAATTGAAAAACAATACGTGGCACACATATTGATGACGTCATAACGATCCGTTCCAACTATTAAGGTAAAGAGTTTTACATGGAAACCGTTGCATTCATTTTTTTTTTTTTTTTTAATTTTGGCGTTTTTATTTACTTTCTAAATTTTACGACAAAAAAATGGAAAAATACAGGAAAAATAAATCAGTTTCATTCGATCACTTCTTCTTCTTCTGTTCCTTAGTTTCAGTTAGAAAACAGATTCCTCGGAGAAGCCGAAGCTGAAACAAAAACATATGAGAAGCTAAAACGCCATCTTCTTGTCCAAATAAATTATTTATTAGTATTTTTATTTATTTACGTACGTGATCTCGTTAATTATTTACTCGGGATTGTTTCCTCTTTTGTACCGAAAAAAAGGGTACGTCGCGTTTGATGTGAAACATTGTTTGTTCTCATCATTTGCATGGAATAAGCTTTGTGTTTCTATTCAGATTCATGATTCATTGTTTGTTCTTTTTTTTATTTGATTGAGTTGATAATATTGTGCTTAATGGAAATGTTATATGATATTGTTCTTGCCTTGATGATGAAGAAATGTTATATGGAAATGTTATAATTTTATTGGTGATAGATTTTTATGTGGATCCTGTTGTAATTGCTATATATACCCTGTTTGTGCCTTTTTAACATTCTAATGGATACGATGAATTAATGGCGTTTCAGGGCAGATTTTGTTGCCGTAATAAAGTTGTTCATTTCGATATCTATGTACTTCTTCTTGGAGTTCAACTTGCACCTCTGTGATCATCAGTTCAGATTATACAGTTAGTAGATTTGAATTTGATCATCATCATCATCATCATCATCATAATCAACAATGGCAGCACCATTGCGAAGGTATGGTCTTTTCGAAGACAAAGTTAATCTCTTATTTTAATTGTTTTATCTTTTTACTAATGCAAATTAAAAGTGGCGGCACATTGTCATCTTAAAGTGCAGTGCAACCATAAAACCTGCCGAGACAATGAAGCTTATGATAACAACTTTCGTTGGAGTTGCCGTTGGGTTCTTTCTAGGCATTTGCTTCCCCGCAATCTCAATTTCGAAGGTGCCCACTAACTAGCTCAATTAGCTTAGTTTATCATTAATAAGTTACATTTTTAGACTTATGGGGTAGCAAAATAAGCTTGTCAATATACTGTGTTCAAATTTTTGTTAGATGAATCTACCATCCAGCCTCTTTCCTACCTCTGATCTCAATTATGTGGAGGACAAGTACACTGGCATTTCAACACAAGCTCTGTTGAATGCTTGGTCTACATTGCAGACTAACCGAGGCTTTTATTCTCAGAACAATACGAAGGTATACTTGTGTGTATCGATCTTATGTGGTTATTTGTTCTTCGTTTGAGAAAGTTGGGTACCAACTTCATTATAATGCAATACAAAATGCAGATTTGGATTCCAACAAATCCTCGAGGCGCTGAAAGACTTGCCCCTGGTATCATTGAATCCCAGTCAGATTTGTATCCTCGCCGTTTATGGGGTTCCCCTGATAAGGTAAGCTCGATCATCATCATCATCATCATCTTCATTCAGTAATTTTACCAACTTCCATTATATATTTTTTATAATGGAGGTTTGTTATGCATTTGCAGGACTTACCCATCAGACCAAAGTATCTTGTAACTTTTACTGTTGGTTTTGACCTGAAACATAATATAGATGCAGCAGTTAAAAAGGTCACACTTACATACCTCACTCTGTCTCTGTCTGATGACTCTTGAATTTGATTGTTGCTGTATTAATTTAAATATATTTTTTTTTTCCTACATACTATTTCAACATGTACAGTTTTCAGAGAACTTCACCATTATGTTGTTTCATTACGATGGCCGGACAAGTGATTGGGAAGAGTTTGAGTGGTCAAAGCGAGCTATCCATGTCAGTGCCCGCAAGCAAACTAAATGGTAATTGTATTCGGAAGCTTATTCCCTCTGTAAATTATCTATATGTAAAAGCTGTAATATTCACAATGAGCTTGTTTGTAAAATGTAACCAAGGTGGTACGCTAAACGGTTTCTGCATCCTGACATTGTGGCATCATACGACTATATTTTCATCTGGGATGAGGATCTTGGGGTGGAGAATTTCAATGGAGAGGAGTAAGTAGCGTTGCAAAATTCAGCATCCTGCTTTGAGTGAGTTGAGTTAGCTTGAGGCTCAAGCAATTATTTCAATTAACTCAGTTCATTCTCTTTTTCATCACAGATATATTAAATTGGTGAGGAAACATGGTTTAGAGATATCACAGCCTGGTTTAGAACCAAATGGATGGTTAACATGGCAGATGACAAAGAGAAGAAATGACACTGAAGTTCACACGTAAGGAAGAACGGAAAAACTCTTAATTAATTTTACACTCTCGCTGCGTCAACGTACTTATTTTTAATTATTTACCTGCAGACAGACTCAAGAGAGGGAGGGATGGTGTGCTGAAACACATGAGCCTCCTTGTGCTGCGTAAGTAAACTTGTTGTCATGTCTAATAATTTATGGTATCTAATTATCTACACGATTTATGATTCGTTGTCTTCTTCGCTGTTCCCTGCAGGTTTGTTGAGATTATGGCCACTGTGTTTTCTAGGGAAGCATGGCGTTGCGTTTGGTATATGATTCAGGTGTGTATCAGTACATAATCTGTGTTGTAATCATGATCTGTGATCCACCACTAATTGGAAACATTTGTGCAGAATGACTTGGTTCATGGATGGGGTCTAGATTTTGCTCTAAGAAAATGTGTTGAGGTGAGTTTAAATTTTTTCTTGTGTCTTAATCAACTTATTAATTCCTCCTGTTTCTGATTATAATATGTAATTTGGTCTGAAACAACAGCCTGCTCATGAGAAAATAGGAGTTGTAGATGCTCAATGGATTGTTCACCAAGGCGTTCCCTCGCTTGGGAACCAGGTAACCAGTTCCTTATCTAGTGCAAACATTCGAGTTAGAGTATGAGATATTCTTTTGTATTTTGACAAATCTTTGTAAAGACGTTCTAGTCGATGATGGTTTCATCTTTTTCACATGCAGGGCCAGCCTCATGATGGGAGGGCGCCATGGGAAGCGGTATGTAGTGAATATATGTTATTGAATTCGCATTGACACTTGAAAATATGAGAAAAGAATTGAACTGTGAATGTGAATATGAATGTTGTGATACCTCTGCAGGTGAGGGAGAGATGTAAAAACGAATGGGAAATGTTTAAAGATCGAATGACAAGTGCAGAGAAAGCATACCTCGAGGCGTTGGGGGTTGATTCAACCACTCTCAAAAAGGATGAAAACCAAAGCAAAGTTATGGACTGATCAAAGTCTCCAAATTCCGACTTTGCAGTTCCACATCCAACTTTATTTATTTTATTCATCCTTCCCATAATATTATACTCATTAGTCTTAGCTTTTTATTTTGTTTGCTAGTTGAGAATTGAACTTTTTATATTTTTAGTTAAAAAAAGAAAAAGAAAAGGGATTTTGTAGCAAATAGTTCTTGCACCCAAAATCAATGATGTTTAGTTTTGCACATGAGACATGAGTTCAATTTCTAGTAAATTCCAAGTATATTATTTGTGGAATTACCATTTCAAGGATAAGACCCAAGAATGAGCTGAAATTTTTCTCTATACACACAAATTTCTTAAAACAGTTTACTAAAGAATGAATATTGTAGATTTATTATACAAGAAACTGCTGCAACTCGTTTTCCTGACAAAGTGAATATAACCTAAACTACCTTTGTAAGGAGCATCAATTAGAAGTAATTTTTAGTAATTGCCTCTTCCAGCTCTTTGAACTCCCATGAATCATCCGCTGAATATTGCCCTGAAAGGCAGGAGAAGGGATAAGTGAAAGCTTAAAATTATTTGCCTTTTTACCCTGTGGGTGGGAGAGGGGATAAGTGAAAACTGAAAATTATTTGCTTTTTTACCCTGTGGGTGTTCTCCTAGGGTTGCCAAGAGGGGCTATCTACTATTTACAGGTTTTTTAAGCCAACATAGCAGAAAGGGCCAAAATAAATAAAGAAAATTTTGCTTTAAACATTCCAGAATGAAGAACAAGGGCCCTTACCAATTGAATCTCTTCGAAGAGCAATTAAATGAGCACAACTGTAATTCAAACGAGGAAGTTAGAATATTCCAATGAAAACAATGCATAAGCAAACTGACAGTAGTTTCATGCTGGTATGTTTCTGATTATTTTAAATGTTCATAAGATTTTTCTTTTATATTCTCCCTTTCCTTGTTACAAAAAAAAAATTCAGGTTCAGTCGGAAGAGGGAGAAACGAACACCTCCATTACAAATTCAAATAATTTATGCATTAGCTAGGAATACAAATTTCAGGTGCAGGTTACTGTTTTATTTGTTGCAATCAAGTTTTTACTCTACACATATTCTCATAGATTCGACTAAAATCTTTCTGAAAAAAGGCAGCAACTCATCAACAATTCCAGAACCCAAAACCTACTGGTCAAAGGATAAAATAAGGACGATCAGCACTATTCCGAGGCACAAGAAAGGCAAAAAGGATCAATGAGTTTATCAATAGTGATTACCTCCCAAGAGCCTTTCCTAAATCTGCACATAGTGACCGAATATACGTTCCTTTAGAGCAAGTCACCCTGAAAATTAAGTTTTGTCTGCAAACACAGCAGAAACTTAGTAACAAGTGAAACCAATATCTCCCTGACATCATATAAAAAGAAATACAGCTTTCATCATTGTACAATGCTTATACCTACCATTAACTTTCTTTCTTAAAGCACAACAAGATCAGCTTTTCCATAACCCCCCCCCCCCCCAAAACAGCAACAATAAAAAGGGAGAAAAATGCCAAGAAGTTACTTCAAGTTTTCAAGTTATTTAGACTAAATAACTTGTTCTAAATTTATCATGAAGTTGGGTAAACTCAAATGAGTGCCGCTTTTTCCATTTTCCGGTCACAGAAGATGTCCAAGATCAATACTAGGAAGCATTTCCACACTTTGAGGTGCAGCACACAAAACGTACAGTGTCTTAGTTAATTTACAGTCAAACAGATGCACTACTGGGAGACAGAAAATCATATTACATTTTTATGTGTCACATATACCTTGTACAAAGAAACTAAACAAAATCCATAATGATAAAACAGATAGAGTATGTGAGCAAAAGTTCATGTGCTTAGGTGTATTACATCCAATAATTTTAGGGGCAGAGGGAAAAGGAAAAAGAAAAACCTGTCTTCTAAGCTACGCTCAATGTCAAACTGGAAAATTGAAATTCGTCTAGGTGAAAGCTCGATGCTCTCTCCTCTTCTTGCTTTGTCATACATCTTTTCGCCTCCAACCTATCACAGTTCAGGGAAATTCATTAGCAGTTAACAGAAGCTGTTTGAAAGTGCCATCTTAAGATGAAGTCGTCAAACAAATTGACGAATTTCATAGTATCCAGCACTAAAAGAGAAATAGGAACTCAAATCTTATTACAATTAAGGCAAGGACTAGACAACAAGATAAAGAGTGCATGGAAATTTAAGCTGGAAGGACCCTCATGGCCTACTGTTTGACATTGTTGTCAAGCTGGAATATTTCTTTCCATCTCTATAAGTTACGAATATTAATATTATTAATCTTCCGATGTTTTTGGTATACCCTAGACAAATGACACATGAAATAATGAAGTTAGAAGTAAATGACAAATGTAAAAAGGTGAGGTTGGGGGGGGGGGGGGGGGGGGGAGAACATCGAGATTGTCGAATCCCTGAGTACGGAATAATGAACATCATCCATTGGAGAAGAAGATTCATAGAACAATTCTTCCATCTCTTCAAATCAAATTTATATTTGTCATACTACACTTACCTTTCAACCACACATTTAGCACCATGATAGATTCAAAATTTCAAGTTTCGGGAAAAATACCTAAAAATGTATGTTTACATATCCTAATCAAAGAATTTATCTTCAAATCTATAGCTATACAAGCTCTTTGATAAAATAATCATGAAAAATGAAACAGACTCTTACTTTGATGGCAGAAAACATTGGAGGAACTTGCCATATCTCCCCACGGAAGGATGCAGCAGCTTTTCTTATATCCTCATCTTTGATGTGCTCCCAAGGCTCACGTTGAATAACCTATAAAAAAAGGTATACATCTGTATGTGTGATGAAAATTAAAAAATAGCATGTCTAATATTCTAAATTGAATATGAGAAGCTCATCCCATGGGATGATGCTGAGAAGATTAAATCTCGAATATGATTATACACAGAAAGCAATGGGAAAATACCACCTTCATAACTGGACAACATTATTATATTATCTTGTTTTAGCATGACATCTTTCTCCAAGCATGCACATAGAATTCAGTCATTAGAATTTGAAATATACACCACAGAAACTCCAATTTCAGCATTTGTTCCACATTGGGCATTTTTCAGGAAATGAAATCCATCTTATGGTCACAAACTCACAATTTAGTACTCATTCCATTTATGCTTCACCCTCTCTGATTTTATGATGCCCATTTATTAGGTGGTAGACATTTGGTGAGATAATTATCTTGATTCCATTACATTCAAGAACAGTCAGCCATCTCTTTGAATGCTTCTCATCCATTAACAGAAAATTGAATGACAGTAGAAGGACAAATACGATGCAGTGTATAAAACTTCAAAATATGTCCATGGTTAAATGTCTGCAATTGATTGTACATACCGGTGAGTCAGCATCCCAAGTTGAAGTAGCCTCCCCTAAACGGAAAACTCCACTGTAGCCCTTAATCATACCTTGATATCTACAATAGAATATAAAGCTCTCAGAAAAGGTCCGATGTATTTTTTTTTCCCCAAACTTAGAAATTAAGAAAATTATATAAATAAAGAAGATGGAAGGATATGCAGCTATAGAAGAGGTGTCTGCCAAAAAGAAAATGAAAAAAAATATATATATACACTAGTGCAGGGGTGACAAATCTATAATAAAAATAATTCACATGTGCAGACATCACATGTACAGGCATCAACCTTTCCAATTGAGAAATATCAAAAAGTAAAGCTTATGCAAAAAGACAAACTATATGTTACAGACTACAGATTGTTTCTCCTCATTCTCGCCCAAAATGTAGTTGTTTGTATCTGGCCATTTCACCATAAAAATGCTGAAATTGCACATCCCAAAGTATTTTGGTTTTCTTCCTATTACCAAGGGCAAAAATATTCCCTGAACGTAGGTAGCACAAGAACCTAGGACGGCCCATAAATCTTGGCTTCTTTGACTCTAGCCGACATGTTCAACTTTTTCGATATATCACACCCAAGAAGCAGACAGAAATCATCAGTTACTTTCTCTCAATCGCTTTTTTGGTACTAACTTTGCCTTGAGCTAAACCCACAAAAATTATTTTGAATCCTGATGCATTTTTAAGAAAGAATGACTTTATACTTAAGCAGCTAGGCCCAGGAAAGACATTTTTAAAGGTCTCGGCCATGATTGTTAGAAAGAAAAGTGGAGAGTATGTTACAAATTTCACAGGCGGATAAGTAGCCATATAATTGTAATAAGATGGATCACATTCAAACTTACCTATCTACCAACTTGGTTGCTTTACCAACACATACAATTAATAAACCAGTAGCCATGGGATCAAGTGTTCCAGCATGTCCTACCTATCATCAAGTGGAGAGATGATGATGATAATAATAATAATAATAGAGAATTACATGGGAAGTTGAACCTTCAATGCAGATGTGATAACAAAAACACACCTTTTTCACTTTGACCAGACGTCGCAGCTTACCACAAACTGTAAATGAAGTCCATCCTGACTCATAAAATGACGGTGTTATCTTCCAATAAATGTAAAATGAAAATTCAAAATTGTAAATTTAACTTTGAACAAGCTGTCAATATCGGTGATAAGAACCAGCCTTAGAAATTAGATAAAATAATGCTCATAATGTCCATAACCAAGTAACAAGCCCTATGCTACCTATGAAGTTATCCTTTTTGGCCCATGTGGATCCAAGTTTTCTGCTTACCATGAAACATACAAAATTCAAGTAGTATTGCAATAAACAGAATGCCTGAGTGTGGAATCACTTTAGTAATCACTAATTTCTCTAACTCCAATCATTTGTAAATGCATAAAAATGCAAAAGAAGAAAATTGTCTTTGTAAGTGTGAAAGCAGCATGCGTTGCTAACAAACCTCCATGTGGAGTAGTCGTAACTAATGTTTCCAATAAATTGTAAAAATTAAATAATTAAACAATTTAGAGAATATCAAATAAACTAATATTCTTTAACACACAGCTAGAGAATCTATGCTCTCAGTCTCATGACTTTGGATTTAATTCTGTCCTCACTAAAATCACAGTCTATCGTATTCAATTATCGTTCTTTCAGACAAGAATGCTATTGCAAAAGCATCAACTTCTGTCTGTTTGATGATTACCTACATAAATACCTTTTTCCCAGCATAGTATAAATTCCAATTTACAAAGCTGTATTTCCAAGCTTTTGCCCATGAACACTGAGGTAGAACCCAGACTGTTGTAACTAAAATAAGCAAAATACATGCATAAGTATATGCAGCAAGATCTAATCTGTACAAACATATAAACTCAAGATCATAGTTTGACATACAATAACCAACTACTCAATTTGTCTCTTGAAAGATTTTTCCATTCAAGATACTAAGGATGCTATAATTATCTTCGAAATCCAAAATCTCTTCATTCAACTCACTAAAAAGACAAATACTAACTGCATTACAGTTTCTGACATCTAGTTATCAAACCTAACTGTGCAATTGCGTCAAATCATGTAAAAGCAAATATCAACTAAAATGCATCAATGCATGCAATGTCAATCGTAAGCAAGAATCCCCAACCTGGATATTGACTCACCTTTTGGCTTGTTCACCAAAACCATTGTTCCAAAAGGACCATCCCATGTTGGAGGAAGATCGGTACTTCTGGACACAATGTAGGGCTCCCCGCTACCAACTTCATTTTCCTTATTGGGAACTTTCTTCAAACACTTAAAGAACTCCTCCACTTTCTTCTCACTAACTTCCCCCTTCACGTTCACATCTTCCCCCAAAATTGAATCTTTCTCACTCTTCTTCTCCTGATCATCGAAAAACACCAACCTTTTATCATCCTCTTTATTATCTTTCTTCTCCTCACTCTTGCCACCCGCCTTCTTCCTCATTTTCTTGACATTTTGATCAGCACTCGGGTCCAAAAACGCCTTATCAAGACACTGGTCAGGAAAATACTTCTTCTCTAACTGATACACCATCTTGTAATGCTTATCTTTCTCCCAAGGATAAGCAAAAGTATCGTAAAAATACAACTCCTCTTCCCTCTTATGTAACCGATTAAACTCCACAACTTCAGGCTTCAACTCAACAAAACCGTCATCATTTTTACCATACTCATCCTCAGAATCCGTCCCATACATTCTCTTCCTTCTCTTGTTATAATATTTCCTCATGGACTTGGTCATCTCGGCATTATCCGAACCGGGCTGCCTCGTTTTTGCTTCTTTCTCAAGTTTCTTATCGACCCAGCTGTCAAAACCCAATTCTCCATCTGGGTTTTGGTTTTCATCCGAGTTGGTCGAGTTGACTCGGGCGGGTCGTCGACGAGTTTGGGATTGCTGGGGCTGGGTTGGGTGGTTAATGATCATGTCATATTGAAGTGGGTACGGAGTTGAAGTTATGGAGGAGGAGAAGGCTTTGGTTGACAACAAATATACATTTTTTTTAATAAAATTGTCCTTCAATGGCGGAGGTAGCAACAGAGAGAGTGTTCTTGAAGATGTGATGAGTTTTGGACGCAACAAAAGCAGAGACATTTTGCTTAGATTGAGTGATCTATGTATTTGATTATGTTGTTATTGTTTGGGGTTTTGGTTTTAACATGATTCGAGTTCTGTTTTTAAGTTAACGGAAGAAGAACGGTTAAAACTCCAGTTGTGTTTTCGGCGCCTCCGCCTCGCCTGTGGTTCTTCCGTTATCTGTTTTAGCTTGATATATTTGATACGTCGTGTAAGTCGTCGATCCGCGCTGACCCGGCCCTGGATGAATTTTACTTAAAAGAGTGGGACTAGTGGCACCCTCTAAATTTCTCGTTAACACCCCTTTTCTTAAGTAATTTTATTAAAATATTTTAAAAATTTATAAAATTCTTTTAATACCTCATTAATAATAAAAATTTATTTCAACAATAAGATCTCTTCCATTTAAAAGAAAAAGATAATTAATTTTCATTCTCTCTATTATAATCATCGATAATAAATTCATCACCTGAAAATTAGAGAAAAATATAATATTTTTTATTTATAAAATGAAAAAAATTAACTTTTGAGTCAAGTTTAATTAGAAATTATCTTTTTATATAATTTTCATAGAGGTTACAATTGTAAAAAAATTAAAGGGATTTTAAAAAGTGTTTAAAGTAGTGCCAATAGTCCTACTCTTACTTAAAAACTGGTCTATTTTGAATTATTAAAATGGACCAGGCCCACATTTCTAATTAAGATAAATACAATTGGGGCTGTTGTAATATTTCCGCAATTTATTTAAGAGTGATGACATATGAACCTTTTTATATCTCTTACTACCTCCTAATAATTATTGACAACACAAATAATTTTTCATAAGAAGAGAGCTATTCAATCAATTTTGTCCTGTCTTTATATCCGCGATATTTTAATTTTTTAAAATTATTTAAAATCTCAAACCACCTCTATTATCTAGTTGCAGTAAGGAAGAAGTCGAAACAGCTGAAAACTCATGAATGACAATGATGAACTAGTACTCCCACTGCATAATCCATAAAGAATGTGGGATTTACCAAAAAGGAAATTAATGGATAAAAAAAATCCATACCTACAAAAATGGTGACAAAGTCAATAATTTTTTTTCTTTATCAAATAGCAGTTTTGTGTATGCCAAAGGCTAAGATGGAGATATCACAGAGGAGAATAATTCATCGGTGTTGAAGATCGAACAAAGGTTTAAATTTATATTTATATAAGTTCCCAGTTTTTAATTTCTATTACATATGCAGCACGTGTAGATAGTGCTTTTATGATTTCATGAGAAATGTTTTTTTTTTAATTTTTTAAATGAAGTCTCTGTTCTTAACTTATGCATGCGTTTAGCTAGTAATATATGTACATAACTGATCACTTTATTTAACTAACATAAGTAACATATGAAATTGAAAGCATTCTCCTTAACTAACTCCAGAGAAAATTTCTTTTTCTTTTCAATCTGAACTCAAATCCTCATCCGGCCCAGAAAAGTGTCTCTTGCACGACATAACTTTGCCACAACATCTCTCATCTCCATTCGTTCAATTGGAGATTCCATGGAGCAGACAACTCTGGTTTCAACTACAGCAACCAAACACTCTTCAGTTCTTAATCTTTCGTCTCCGCAACTCCTGGAGTTGCTCGCTTGTACCTCCAACAGTAGCACAGAGTCAACAATCTCCATCACTTTGTCGGGCAAAGCCGTTCTTGCGAATTCATGGAGAGTCAGGCCTTGGTTAAACATGCCATCGGTTGGTCGCCTTCTTGTAAACACCTCCAGCAACAAAATTCCAAAACTGTAAACATCTCCTGTCATCGATGCTTCGCCGCCCATGCCATACTCTAAACATGTCATTTCACTGTGTTAGTTGTCATATGTGTGTTAAAATCTAGCTAGTAGATGAATCAGTAAGCATTTAAAGTATGCAAATATTACCCGGAGCAATGTAGCCAACAGTTCCTTTTACCCCCTTTGAGGATGACGGAGTTTCCACAGCAGTATCAAGCGGGCTAGAAGAGAGAAATTTTGCCAACCCAAAGTCACCCAAATGGGCTACTAAGTCTTGATCAAGCAGAACATTGCTTGGTTTTAGATCTCCATGAACAACGGGTGGTTGACAGTGGTGGTGAATATATTCGATTGCAGAAGCCACATCAATGATTATGTTTAGTCTTTGAATGAGAGTTAAACTGCGCGCTTCTTGTTGATCTTCGCTCTGGTGCAGCCAATCCTCTAAACTTCCATTTTGCATGTATTCATAAACAATAGCCTGGAAATCAACCCCTTTAAAATCTATGCTAGAGCAAATAGTGATGATTTTGATCAGATTTCGATGGCGAATATTTCTTAATGCCTGACATTCAGCAACAAAACCGTTGGAAGCCCCTTTTTACGTCAGATTAATCACCTTCACCGCAACCATCATCCCATTTTCACCCAAAATTCCTTTATACACAAAGCCAAAACTTCCTTGACCAATCATATTTGATGATGAAAAATCATTTGTCGCCTTACTCAACTCTGCATAGGAAATCATTGGGAATTGCTGATCCATGAGCTGTGAAACAGAAGATTTATGGGCAGACCTCCTCCTTCGAGCCAAGAAAAGTACCAGGCACACTGATAAGATCACGCCTGAGACTGTTACTGGAACCACCACTTTGAGAAGAAAATTTGTTCGTTTTTTCAATCCTCTGGAGGGACATGGTGGTAAATTCAATTCATCTAGACCCCCACAAAGCTTCCCATTTCCAGAGAGTGAAATTCTTGTTTTATTGCTGAAAACTCCTTTTGTTGGTACCTCGCCCTCAAAGTGATTGTAAGACAAATTCAAGTACTCTAAGAATGATAGATTCTCGAGATATTCTGGAATTTGACCGGACAAATTATTGCTTGACATATCTAACTCTTTAATGCTTTTCAAAGAACTAAGAGAGGAGGGGATGCTTCCACTAAAAGAATTACCCTGTAGATAAAGTTGTCGCAAGCTTGTGCAGGCACTTAGAGTAACAGGAATCTCACCGGAAAATCGATTTACAGATATATTAAAATAAACAAGATTCTTCAAATTGCCAACTTCTAGAGGAAGAGTACCGCTGAGAAGATTATACGATAGGTCTAAGGAAATTGAAAGAGTTGATATGCTGAGAATTTGCGGAGGCAAAGCACCGGTGAGCTCAATATCTGCCATGTGCAATTCTATCAAATTCTTGCAATTTCCTAGGGAAGGGGGTATACTGCCTTGCAAGTCATTGGAGCTGAGAGCAAGATTGGTCAACAATGTTAAATTACCTAGAGATGTGGGAATGCCTCCGGCTAGAAAGTTAGAATCTAGGTACAGTAATTGCAAGTTTTTAAGCTCACCAATTGCATGAGGAATAGTGCCAGTTAATTTGTTATCGTCCATACAAAGTTCAACTAGATTGACCAGATTTCTTATCCCTGTAGGTATGATTCCAGATATTTGGTTTCCTGCGATGACGATGTCGGTTATGGTTGACGACAGGTTGGCTATAGAATGTGGCAGCACTCCTCCAAATCTATTGTCATCAAGACCAATGGCTGTCAGTTCGGTACAGTTAGTTAGAAGGGTTAGAAAATCAAGATCATTGGCCTCACCGGTACCTAGATTATTTGCCCCTAAATTTAGCCACTCTAAATTCTTAAGGCTGCGAAAATAAATCGACACTTTGCCTCTGAATTGATTATCGAAAAGGGTAAGCTCCACAAGATTTGAAGCATTTGACAAGGACTCTGGTATGGACCCTGCAAAATTGTTTTCAGCAACAATAAACCCTCGAAGCTTTGGAAGGCTTACTCCTATGTCAAGTGGTAAACTTCCATTGAACCTATTTGTCGGTAGTAAAACATTTTCAAGAGAAGAGATGTTAAAAATTGAAGGAGGAACTATACCGGAGAATCGATTTTCTCCGAGGTTGAGAAAAATCAAGTTTCTCAGGTTGCCAAGATTGTTTGGGATTCTTCCCCACAATCCATTCCCGAGAACATTGATTCTCTCGAGGGTCGAAAGATTCCCAATGGAAGCTGGGAAGTGTCCGGTCAGATGATTGTCAGCAATCGTCAAGTTCTCAAGCTTCAACCAGTTGTAGCGGAGTTCCGCCGGAATTTCTCCGACCAAGTTGTTTCTACGGGCGTTGAAGCTGATGAGGTTGTAGCAACGCGACAGATTGGTTGGAATTTACCTGAAAATGAATTGTTGGCAAGCACTAGAGCTTGAAGCCTGACTAAACGACCAATTTGATGGGGAATTTCACCGTGGAAGTTATTGTCTGCGAGGTTAAGGTACCTGAGGAAGCTGAGATTCCCAACATACGGAGACAAGGTGCCCCGTATCGTTCGGTTACTCAGATCTAACTTGGTTACTCTCTGATGCCGATGACCACAAGTCACGCCTGTCCATTGGCACAAGTTGGTAGAATTGCTCCACGAACTTGTAACACCAAATGGATCATCCTCAAGTTGTGACCCAATCGCAAGCAATGCGAGACGATCTGTCTCGTTTGAAGGGACAGAAAAGCTATGATGAGATTGACGCAACAAGCTGAAGCACCATACGAGAGCGGCAAGCTGCAGGCAGCTCCAGGAAATGGAATTAAGCATTTTTAGCATAAGAGTAATAACGCTGTATGTGTGGAATATAATTGATGATAATCTTTTCAAGTTCATGTGATGGGGTCTTATAAGCACAAAAATGGGCATGCACACGAGTCAACGTCAACGGTACTTTCGTTGAAGTATAAGCAGTGGAGCCCCATGCACACGCAGACGTAAATTTTGGGCATGAGTCGTGTATCATTAGTTAGGAGAAAAGTCTCTGTGTTTCGAGAATCATCACTTGTGCTACAGCGTCAATTTCAAGTTAGAAAACAAGTACGAGTCTAAGTAAACTAAACAAAACTTCTTTGAGTCAATAGACTTTAAATTACACTTAGGTAGGCAAAAATATAAGTCCACCTGACCCTACAGTTTTATTACTTATTTTCACACCGAAAACCCCTAATTACAAGTTGTTATAAATGTAAGTTAAGAAAATCCTGCACCATTCCTTTTTCCAAGTTTCAACGTTCTATGATTCAACTCTATTGACTCGAAACAACTAAAATGGGGAAAAGGCAGTTCAAGTACTAAGGTAGCATACTATAACATCCATGATTTTTAAAGGTCTTTACGTCGAAGTTAAATAAAGATATCATCTGTGTAGTGTACGTGTTAGCAACAACGAAGCAAGAGCATGATTTCTCTTCCCATATTTTTATCGCCTTCAGTATGGTTGTTGTAATGTCTACTGCATAAACATTATTTGAGCTTTCTTTGATTTTTTTTTTTTTTTAACCCCGGTCGAAGGGCTCTGAATTGAATGAAAATGCCCACTTTATTTTTTCGAATTTTGATGACTTAAATGAGAAATCTATAAGTGGTAATTTGAGTTGGTATATTGTGTTTATGTAAGTTCTCTCAAATTTGAGCTAATTTGAATTCGTTCCATTTATTAATTAAGTCAAAAATCTCAAATATTAACTAGACATCACCCATTTAACATAATTTTAATATATATTTTTTTTTTAAAAAAAATCACATCGAAATTCAATGAGGAATACAACAGGGACATATTTCATACCAAATGACAGATTTGAAAAACTTCTAGCTAGATTTGTTTTTGAAAATAACTAAAAGATTTATAAAAAACAAAGAACATAAACAAAATTAAAATTCTATCTAATTAAAAATTATCAAGATTTGAGATAAAGCGAACCATTAAACAGTGTTGATGCCAAAATTTAGCCAAGTAAGTTAGCGGCTTGATATTCGGCCTTGCGTTAGCATTAAATTTGTTTGGTAAAGAAGTGGCTCGCCAGTTGTCAAGGATACCCTGGAACTACTAATAGATAACCTATGAACACCTGAAATCACAAAGGGACATTAAAAGACGCTGGAAAAATCCTTGTAATACTCCAATCAGTTTATGAGCTTATAAGAAAATAAAATACGTAGTTCATTTGATGATGATGTAGTTCAGATAATGATGATGATACAAGTGATGAAATGGATGATGAATATTCATAATCCTAATGTAAATATTAGGATGATCATAGGATTATCATGAAGCCGGTGACGGTAATGAGGTTTTTTCTATCTTAATTCTTGGTTCCCGCCATTCTCCTAATTGACTCGGCTTATGGGTCGCTCACTTACAGAAAGATGTTTGCTTACATCTGTGCAGTGATTATTGAAGGGGTGAAAGAAAAGAGAAAACAAATAAAATAAACAAAAGGGCAGCGCACGTGTAATGTGGGTTGTCCACTCCTCTCTTTAAAAAAAATCCATTTATTTAATAATTATTGTAACTAGCCCATACTTACATATATTAGGCTATCCGGTCTCATGGTCAACGCGCTACGCACATTACAAGTGAACCACACGCGCTACGCACTTGCTCTCCCTCTCCTTCTATTGAGTCCGTCATTTTGGCATCTCCTCCCCGCCTCCCCGGTTAAAAAAAAAAAATATTCGGGTGTCGCTGAAGTGGGCACACGACACATGGACCCCTCAACAGCGGACGAGTGGGAGCTCTGCAACGATGACGGATTCATCCACAAGCGGAAGAAGCGGAGGCTGGACGACCCGCCACCAGTTCAAGGCCCGGATCCCGAGGCTGAGGAGCGGCAGCGAAGAGAACGCAGGAGAAAGGTTTTACTGAAGCTCAAAGAACGGTACCAGAAAGAGATCGACCAGTGGGAATTTTTGTCGAACACCTTACGCGCAATGCAAGAGAAGTCTCACCAACAACAGCAACAGCGACCGCTAGACTTGGCGGAAACGTCGGCGTTACTCGGTTCGGCTTCGAAGATGGTGCAGGAGGATGAAATTGGTTGCGGGTCGCTAGTCAATCAGCTCCTTTTGCAGGTAATTGAGTCTTTTTCTTATTTAATGTTTAGTTGTATGTGCTTAATTTGAAATTTTGCTTGCTTAAAGTATGAATTCTGGGTCTGTTGAGAGACTAGGTTGTCGTAAAACATTTAAAGTTTGAATTTTTGTTAGCTAATGAGCTTGATTTTTTGGGCTTACTTTGCTGATGAAGAATTCTTGAAACCTAATTTGACATAATTTAAATTGGTAAATTTGAATTGCCAAAACCCGTACCTTATGAAAAGGGATGTTCAGTTACTCATTAATGTTGAGTAGTGTTGTAATTCTTGTTAGTTCTGGATTGCAATGCAGGCTGAAGCACAGGAAGCGATAATTCACGATATATCAAGTTTGTGTGATGTGGCAGAGGCAATGTGCAGTGCACAAGAGGAACAGTTAAAGCAATCGTTTATTGATCTTCCTGTTTGGTCTTCGCCACGCGAGCTTATGGCTTCACTTTGTGATGAGTAGGTTACTTCTTTACTGTTATTATATTAATGTGTTATTGTAACGATATTTGTGTAATGGTAAGTATCAGAATGATAGCGTAGATATCTGTAGTTTCTTTTTTCGGATGATGCTGTAATTTGAGAAGGGGTTGCATCTGAGGGAGACACAAGGAGAGTATGAAAATTGTGTTATGGAACCTGAGTGAATGTATACATGTTTGTCGATTTCCCATATCATCATATTGTAATGTTTAACTTGATTTTTTTTTTTCATGATTATGCAACTGGTAGATGTGTGTTTGCAATGTGATTGGAAACTGTCGGCTGAACTTAGCAGCTTTAATTGTTCAAAAGTATGTTAACACAGCTGCCAGGACTAGGATTACTTTCAGACTAGTTTCTTGCTCTTGCACTATTCTGGTCTTTTCTTATTAAAAAATAAATAAATTTGAAGAAAAAAAAACAATCTTTTGGTTTCTTGATTTGCCATTTTATGAACTGTTCAACTTTTATACTTAGCTAGTAGTAATCACAGTCAAAATTTTTAAAGCTGATAGTAGCCATCACGAGTAATTACTCAAATATCTTTGCAATTGGATTGCCATTTAAATAAAATTATGCTGTTCCCCTTTGAAGTGTGTATAAACATCCTCCGCCATTGTGTGAACTGGTGCTTTAACCACCATTTTGGCACTCTGAAGACTCAAGTGTCAAAACTCCATATGATTTGTAAATTGTAATGTAATGAAAAGTTCAACTTTACTGACATTAAAAATCATCTTACAAGCAGAGGCCTTAAAAACATAAAAGAGAATTTGGTTTTATCTACTACACCAATTCAATGCGTTAGATACTGAGATTTGTGAGTTATGTGCTTCAGATTTTACCCTTTTAGTTTTTACCCCTTGAGAAACCACAGCGCTTGCTTAATTTCTTAACGTGAAATGGTCTTGGCATCAATGTCGGTTAAACGAGAGGGGCCAATTTTCACTGGTTCGATACTAAATCCAGCTTTCCGACACACATCTTCCAGAAGCTCTACTTGTGAAGGTCCATTGGGACAGAATGCAATCACCGCGCCGCCACTGCCTGTAAATTTTGAAGCAGCGCCAAGCCTACGTGCAATCTCCACCATTTCTATGTTTAAAGCACCCAATACATCATCTCCAAACATGCGCCTATAATAGATCACATGCCAAACTTCAGTCAAAAGCAATAAACCTAACATGGATGAATACGGCTTGCTGACATACCAAAATTCAGTTGAAAGAAGTAAATGGCAGTTTTGTCACAAAGGGTATCAGCAATCCATCAATTATAGATTCACCATTTCCAGTGAGATATATATAAAACTATAAAATTTTCACATTACAGCACCTTTCATACACATAACTAATTTCTAGTTAGCACTGCAACTTAGCTTTACTAAATAAAATCTACTGTAGGGAGTAACTTTAATCTCTCATTTCTGGCATTTATAAGTTCTAAATTTGTTAGGGGCAAACACCTTACCTTCTTAGGTCAAAATTGTGATTCATGAGTTCTGCAAGTTTTGAATAGTTCTTTTCAAGTATTGCTGCCTGTCCTTCTGTAGCCATTTGTGCAACTTCCTTCATTGATGATATGATAAACTCATCACCATCAAGCCACCTTTGACGAACTGTACTATGTACCTGTGTGAGACTAGCATGTCATTTGTTTGTTGATTACCATTTATAGGAGTTCACATCTTGAAAGACAGTCCTCACAAGCCCTCAATTTAGGCAGTAAGTAGATATCTAGCAAAACCTCAATTAACAGGCCTTAACAAGAAAGTTTCAAAAATCCTGGAAAAGGAAGTTGGGAAAAAGAAGGTGATAAACATATCAACAAACAAAAACTAATAACTTCAGTACTTTCAGAAAATGGAACCCCACGTATTACACTAACAAAACAGAAAGTTTCCCCAGACAGATACTATCTGCTGTCAACAAAATGTGAAACAGGCATAAACAAGAAAGATAAGATGGGAGCTATTGGTACCTTTCCAGAATCACTGGGATTCTCTGCATAGATGAGATAGAGACGAGGAAGGAGGTCAATATCCATTGGTGTATAAATGCCGTGACCTAACTCATCCATGTGTTCCTTACGAAAATCCTACAGACAAACAAATTGTTTTGATCAGCAACTACAAATATGACCTTCTCAAGATACCTGCATCAACAACATCACATACCATGTGAACAAGGCCTCCATAGACTTGTGCCACACGATCTTGAAGACCAGCAACAATACCAAGTTCTTTCTCCGCATTAAGAATAAGATTTGGCCTGATTTCTACTTTGACTAAATGCCTGACTTTGTAAAAGTCAAGAAGACAGTCCAGGGCGGCACAAACGATAGCACTAGAACCTGAAAGTCCTGTCTGAAATGTCAAAATTATAACTTGAGCCATGCATTGCCATGAAAAGTATATAATACAAAAATTATCTCACACGGGTTTCTTGTCTTCTAATGGAAAGACTATGTTAATCCAAAAATGAACTAGTAATCTGGCATTGGATGTTAAAGAAAAGCATTATCAGCTGTCAGGCACTGACAAGAAAGTCCAATCGAATGACTATTGTAGGAATAATTTATCAATCTACTGATTCCACCTCCAATAAGTCATTTTTATAATAAGAAAATCCAACGTACAACCCTTTTTGGGGACATGCGATCAATTATTAGAAACAAATTTCGGATACAATGCAAGAAGAACACCAATATCTTATTCTTATTCTTTTTCTTTTTTTCTTTAAAAAAAAAAGATTGTACCTGGCGAGGAATGTTGGTGTCGTATGACAGAGTGAAGTTTCCCTTATGAAGATCAATCTTGTTATCTTTACAATACTTAAAGAACACTTTACAAATAGCCATAACCAATCGCACGCCTCCATAATATCCTTCATTTTGCAATCTATTCATCTGTAATCATCATCACAACATCAACAACAACAACAGCGGCAACATTAATGTATTATCTAATAAAAGATCAAGAATTTTGGGAGGGGAAAAAGGGTACCAAGTGGTGGAGGGACTGAAACTGGACGAGATCATGAACAGGGTGAGGCTTGATGACGAGATCATCAGACGGCTCCAACTTGACGGAGGCCCAGAAGTTGGCGAGACTGAATGAGATCGTACGGCCGTAGTACACGTCACTGGGATTACCCAACAGTCCAACTCTCGCGTACGCTTTGTGCTCTATGACCCCCACCCGAACACCACCAGAATTCAGTTGATCCATTTTTTCTTCCCCAACCTCGTTTGCCTCGAAGCTCTGAGAAAAGAGAAGGCCAAACGGGAATTGCATTGCGTGTTTTTCTTTCTTGTTTTTGTTTTCTTTTTATAATTGCTAATTGAGACGCACTGCACGGGCCGAGGACGTGGGGCCCAAGTAGACGGCTGGTGCGGCATTGTCTCAGGGAGGTGGATACGAGTCAGCAACTCTACGTATATCCGATGCTATAAAACTGGCACCCATAATCAAAATGCCAAATACTTCGTCTTATCCGGCTTTGCCGTTCCTGTCGTGTCATCGACTCATCATCGTCCTCTTTTGTAAATTCAAACGTTTGCACCCTTTCTTTATTGAATTTGGCGGGGCGATTTTGACATTTTTGTTTTGTAGCGCGTGTTTATTTTATTTATTATTCTTTCGAATTTAGATTTTATCCCATATATACAGAATATTTCATTGTATCATTTATTATTATTATTATTATTATTTCATAGAGCCTTATATATGATTCATTAAGAATACAACATTAATTACGCCATGTTTATATATATTTTAATTAATTTGAGCTTTGCGGGCTCATATCTTTTAAAAATAAATTAAAATAGTTATAAAACAAAAGTTCAGCTCAAATATACGGCTAAACCATTATAACCTTCTTTGATGGAAGCAAAAAAAAAATTTGACCTTACAATTATATAATAAATACAAATACAATATCAATAATAAAATATTTATAGATTAACATTTTAGTACAATTTTTTTAATATTTAAAATAATTGGCCACATCATATATTTTTACAATTGTCAACCAGGGATTTGATAAGACTTTTGAACCCAAAAGTACATTAAAAATTAGTTTTATTAATACTCCAACAAATAAATAAATAACTGATTGACTACGTTAATCCGGTATAATGTTAATAACGTTATTTAATGATTGACGATAGTCCAACAGTGTCGCAAATGTCCATTTGCCCCGATATTATTAGAAAAAACAAATTGATAATAATTAACAAGCAACCTTCTAGAGCAAATACATACAGTTCAGCCAAAAAGTTTCCCTTATCCTTTCTCAATCACGAAAGAAACTTATCCATAATCAATCCATCTATCCGTATAGCAAAATTAAAATTGAATCAGGGAACAAACTTGGCTATAAAGCCACGAAATCTGCTCCCATGTCATTAAAGATGATTATATATATATATAACTGCAAATATAATAGAGACCTTTGTTACAATAATAACAATATACCTCTATTTAAAAATAAATAAATAAATTTCCCCGACTCTCATTCATTATGAAAATGGTCAATTTGATACAAATGACTTACCACTTAGATCAATGGCAATATTAAACAGTCAGCAAGGTTTAAAGGAACAATAATTTAAATCCAGCTGAAGAAAGATCAGTTTGATCCAAAGTGTTAATATCATAGACAACAGAAGAACTGTACAGTTCGTTACGAAATGTACAAGGTGAGAGTCAGCACAGCCGACCATACCCGGGGATTTGGGGGGGGGGGGGGGTGGTTAAGAAGATGCAGCAGCAAGCAATACGAGCAACATCAGTCTTCCTCTTCTTCATCGTCTTCGGGCAGTCCCATATCATCTCCAATACCTTCCAGCAGTTTTTCAACATCCTCCCCTAACTCCAACAGTCTTGCACTCAACTTTTCCACCTTACTTTGCTCCTGTCCGAGACACACGAGCAAATCATTCAGTTCTGCCTCACTCTCCTTCTGGGCTTCTTCACGAGCTTCAGCTTTTATTGCCTCAACATCAGGAGAAGAGACTGAACTCCCTCCACTCTTCAAAGCTTTCACCTCCTTTTCTAGATGGAAGTTGGTCTGTTCAAGGGAATTATAAGCATCAGATAGACTCTTTAAATCCGATTCCATCTTAGCAGCAAAATTTCGATACATTGATGAGTCGGATTCAATCTGGGCCTTCTCCTCCTTCAGGATCTCTAACCGTTGTGATGCTTCATGAAGGTCTTTACGGAGTGTATCGACCTGGACTCTATCCAAGGCTCCACTTGCCCTTTGCTCAGATTGGGAAGCACCATCCCCACCTATCTTTGCCAGCTCCTCAGCCAAAGTTGCATTCCGACCAAGAAGTTTCTATAAAATAAGGGAGAAAAAATGTTACCACTTTATTCCACATTAAAATATATAAAACCTTACATGACCAAAAAATGATTAACGATAAGCCTGCCCTATCTAAACAGAAATCTAAAAATGATGAAAAACACAATCATTATTTCTGGAACAAAGAATAATTATGACCGGAACAAAGGACTCTGATATAATGACAAGTTGTTGCTAGTCAAAAGAATGGTTGAAATTGAACAGGTTGAGAATCTTCATTCATCCAAAGAAGTCTTAAAGGACTGATTGTTTTGTATCCAACTTAACAATATTTCAAACCCTAAGAAGCCTTCTTAGGGTCCATTAAGGCTCCCCTCACCAAAACCAGTCATTTCCAAATCAAATGTGATTACATGCACAAAACTAGGAAAAACTGAAATACCTGTATCTCAGAGCACTGCTTCTCCACAAATGCTTTTAGCCGCTTGACATAGTCCTTATCACTTTCTCCATTTCCCTGTTCCAGTTCAGCAGGCACAACTGCCACCTCACTCTTTGGACGACTGTAGACATCTACAATATTTTCTCGGATACTTGACTCCAGGCTCTTAATGATGTCAACAAAATGTTCATCAAACATTGATGAGAGAAGTGGATGGTCCTCATTTTCCTTATCAGACAAATCACTGTCATCAATCTCTTCAATCTCCGCCATACTGGCAGCAGTTGATCTTGTCAATGGTTTGAGGGCTTGGGTTGGCTTTGCAGAAGAGAAAAGGAAGCTTTTCTGCATCTCATCAAACTTCAGAAAATATGACGTAAGCCCAACTTTCTGGCTTATTGAATCAACTATAGAAAAAGCATCCCTTCCAGTATCACTGGACTTGTTATAAATTACACACTCCCCCAACAGAACCGCTGCTAGCCCCCTTGTGCACACAGTCGCAGATGGACTTGACACCAGCTCAAGCAGATAGGTTAGGTGTGGACGTGAATCCAAGAAGCAGTGCACAGCATTAGGACAATCGGCTAGCCAGGTCACCAGCAATTTCAATATTATCAGTTGAATGTACCCTGCTTTACCTGTGCCATCTTTAGTTTTCATCGACGAAGCAAGAGCCAAGTATCTCACCATACGGTGCATAAGTGGCTCTGCAGCTCCCAAAGATGGCATAGGTGCCTCAAGCTCAATTTGTAGAACCTGCAAATTCTCTCTGAATCAGATAATAATGGAGAAAAGAGAAGCAAGAACACAATCAGTATAAACCAAAAGGAGTTGAGAGAAAGTTTGAAATCCTGTTTCCCCAAAAAAAAAATCTGCAATCTTTTGACTAGAAATTTGTTTAGCTAGTTGCATTGACCAATGTTTTCATAAACCTGTCAACAAAACACACGTGAATTCTTGTATTGAAAATGAAAGTGACAGTTTATGGGAATGAAAATCATAAGAAGTCCTAGTTTCTGAATGCAAAAATTATTTTCCAATTAATTGTCCTAAATTATGTACCAGTCAAAAATATTAGAAAAGTGTTGTGTTTTTTCATCCTCAAAACATTTTTTA
The DNA here is from genome assembly GCA_029618585.1 of Citrus australasica. NCBI lineage: Eukaryota > Viridiplantae > Streptophyta > Magnoliopsida > Sapindales > Rutaceae > Citrus > Citrus australasica. The sequence goes on along the minus strand of JARCIV010000002.1, from coordinate 6,085,915 downwards.
GATAAAACAAAATACTGCCAAATGCAATCCATCTGCAAGCAAAAACATGGCGATAAGGATTATACGGCAGTGTAATTACAATTAGAATTATTTTCTCGGTAACCACCCAGATGTAACTTGCAACTTGACAAGTTACTGCAATTGTTTAAATTATGACAAGTTACATCAAAGAGCTCAGAAATAATTCTAATTGTAATTACACTGCCGTATAATCCTTAACTTGCAAAGTACATCCTTAACTTGCAAAGTACATCCTTAACTTTCTAAAAGTAGATTTAAATCTACTTTCAATTGCATAACTTATGTTAGATTACTCTGATATTATGTACTCTGAAAGTAGATTTAAATTATTACACTGCCGTATCATCCGTAAATTATGACAAGTTAAGTATTACATCAGAGTACTCTGATATCATTACACGAGCAAATGATTATTTCTGCTGTATAATCCATTATATTACACCACAATTAGAATTATTTCATGCACACCACAAAATTATTTTCCAATTATTGCATAATTAGACTGCCAAACGCAACCCATTCTCTGATATAAATTGTCGGTTGTTTGTACGCAAGCTGCAGCCCTCAGCTGAGAAAATAATTTTAAATTATAATTTAATGATGCAATTGAGTTGACATACGGTAATAAATAGCTAAAAGCAAACATGAACCAATTAGAATATACAGCTATTTCACCAAGATTATAAAAACAGATGGGTACTTTCCAATCTTCTTTATAAAAAAATAAAATAAAATAAGAGGATATGAAATTCATCAACAAAGGGGACAGAAGCTTTCAACACTTTAGTCTGAAACATAAGTTAGCAAGAAAACTTTTGATAACTTTTGAAAGAAACAATTCAAATATATCTTAATTGAAGTAATAGATGCAGATTAAGAGTAAACGAATAAATTGGCATCACATACCCTTTCTTTGCATTGCAAATTGTCCATCAGTATGTGAGAAAGTACGCTAGCAGCTCTGCAACAAACCTGTACTTCACAGTATTAGCTAGATTGATCTCATGTAGAAAGCACCAAGAAATTTATCTTATGCTCTCTGCAGCACGGATCAGTATCTCTTAATCATTGTGCAAACAATGATCAAAGATACTAGTGGGGAGAAAAATGCCTCATTCTTCTCCAGAAGTTGTGATCAAAGATACTAAAGGAATCATCTTACCTCAAGATCACCATCACTTTCACCCAAAGTAAGACCACGTATCAGCATGCTGCCATGCAAGTAGATCTTATTAGACGATTCACATCATCCAAGTTCAAGTTCAAATTCAAGATAAAGTATTAGACAGACCAGAAAAAGAAAAGCAATTGTCGCATATGAAACAAACAGACCTTCCAAATGACATGTTCACATCCTCCTCGAGGGGAGCATGACTCATTGATTGTGGTTGAGGAATTAAAGTGGAAGTTAACATTGTTTGGCCATCTGGATTTTTCTGAGAAACAATTCAAAAAATTAGAATAAGAATAATATATATGTATGTAAGCAAAAAAATTTAACTTGTAAATATGAATAAACAACTTAGAACAATGAAATTTACAAAATTACTAAAGAGTAGCAACCTCGCAAAAGCTGTTAAAGATACAGTCAGCTGCAAGAAACTCTTGCATACTAGATGTCCTCAAAATGATTCGCAGAATAGAATTCAGAGCAGCTTCAACTTGTGGTTCCTCACCAAGAACTTTGCTTGCAAGGACATCACGGTTTTTGGGATGTGCAGCAATTATATCACTAATGCACCGCAATGCCTGACAAAGTGAATAAATAACCACTCATTAGCACATATCAGTGCTGAAGCTGCCACTGCACAAGGATAGTGGGGGGAAGCTAAAAGCAATACATGTGTATAAATTTCAGGATGCGTCTAATCCAATAAGATCAGAATTATTAACTACACAAATTAATTGCAAGATTACACATTTGCATAAAATCCAAATGATAAGCAACATTCTGTTCTCAGCTTCTAATGAAACCATGCAATCAACAAGGTTGAAGGCTTTAATGGAGTCTTAAAGCATTCCTCTTAAATCAAAGCCTTATGATTTCCTTTCTATTCTTCATTCCAGTGATTGATTGTAAAGAAAGAAAGATTAATACAGATAGAAGTTGATATATCAACAAACTAAATTATGTGAGGATGAGGTTTAAGGTTATCAGAAGTCTTAAGGCATGTCAAGGCCTCATGATTTCCTTTCTGTTCTTCATTCCAGTTATTGACTGTAACGAAAGAAAGATTAATAGAGATAGAACTAGGCATCTTCATGAGTTCCTCAATTTTTTGTTTGCAGATATACTTAGAGAAACAAGGGATCAAAAAGGAAGAATGACTTCTACAAATGTGCTTCACAGAAGAAAGAAGAATACAAAAAATACAAAGATCCAAAACAGCTCTCGTACCGCACAACGGACAGCTACAGGAGCCCACTGACTCTCAACGGCCAACATTAGCAGATTGTCCAATGCTTTTTTCTACGATCATCGACCAAAAAAGGCATGTGTAAAGCATAATAGATCATCAAATTAATCGACATTTTAGACATTAATTTCAGCATAAATGAGTTTGCAAGAACCTGAACTAGACCCGTCTTATTGGTTAGCTTGTGTGCATCTTTCCCAGGATCAGCCTCTGAACCTCGCACTATCAGCAAATTGATGGTTTCCAATGCACTGAGAAGATTAATTGTCTACTGGCATAGTGTTTGTTCAAAAAACAACAAGAAATCACTGGTAAGGATTGTGACAGCAAGTCCAAAAAATATGCAGCAACTAAGATAGCAACAACCACATACAGCTACAAACATCTGAGTATCTAACCTTCTGCTGGGTAAAACTGTATGCACTTCCTCGTAGCTTCAAAATTGATATCAAGGGATCAAAGCCCACAGTCTCCCTCAGTAGTATCTAAATCACATGAACCTCGAATTTAATAGCAGGAAAAAAAACTGCATAAAACATTAACAGCAGAGGCCACATACCTGATTAGATTCATTGTTGCGTAGAAGATTATTCAATAATTCAAGACAGTCCTGAGCAGTGATATTGTGTTAGAAAGACATTAGAGCAGGGTTCACTGCACTAGATAGAAAGTGAAAACTTGCAAGGAATACCTGCACAACAACACCTCCATCCGAACCTCCTTCCTCTTTAATTATGCTAAAAATTTTCTCGAAGGCACCTTCAAAGACAACAATTTTTTGAATTTCCTGTGGCCACGAAACTTTATGTGTTAGATAGAAACTAAGGCCATCTCCAATGCTTAACACCATTTTTGTGTAACACCAACACAAAAAATGTACCTTTTTCACACTAAATTACTATTTCATCTCCAACCCATTTACACCTAATTTTACACCAAAAATAATATTCTTCTTTTTATTCTTTTAATTCTCAAGAATTAATTCAATTAACACAATAAATATTACTATTAATATAGATAATTAAGTAATAAGTAATTTTATATCGATTAACAAAAAAATATAGAAAATTATTAAATTTGCATTTAATTAACTAAATTAGTACATTATCAAAATTAGTATTAAATTGGAGGATCTAATATGATCTCCCAGATTACTAAATAATTGTTCTAATTTATGCTAGTAGTAGTAGCTTTTTTAATTTGTGTTAATTTAATTTTTTAATATGTAATCTAGTAATTAATGTTATTGGCATTTTATTTTTATTATTAATTTTTGTGTTGAATATTTTTTATTTAAAATATTAGTATAATATTCAAAAATTAAAAAATGAAATTAAAATAATAATAATAACTTAAAATATTATATAAAATAGGACATATATGTAAATAAGAAAAAGTAATAAGGATATTTGGGACTTTTTTTTCCTAGCACCAAATGAATAGTGTTGCACCATATTTGGTGCAATACTATTCATAACACCATTTTGGTGTTACATTGGAGAAGCATTTTACACCAAAAATGGTGTAAAAGGTGATTTGGTGTTAGGTTTAGTGCTACATTGGAGATGCCCTAAGAGCACTCCGCAAATCAGGATCATAAAAGGTGAACAACAATCATAGTCACAAGTTTTTAGAAAAATATGAAAAGAAATTATTATTATTATTACCGGAAGAAAAAACTCACCTCAGCTTCACGAGTCAAGTATGTAAGTAGAAGTAATGCCTCATTTCGTATGACCTACAGGGTAAACCACAATCATACATTAAAGACAGAAGAGTGAGCACAACAAACAACAAACTGCATAAACAATCAAAACGTTTTGATGTTACCCTTAGGAAGTCCCACCCACCAAATATATTGTAGGTTAAAGCTAGGCAATAATGTTAAATATGATAAAAAAGAAAGGCAAACATGCAGTTTGCAATTAGAGAATGGGATAAAAGACCCTTGAGGATTATATTGTCAGAAGAAAACCTGTATTAAAAGCTTTATACCTCACGATCCATGAGCATATCCATCAGCCGAGTGATACCACGCGGAATGGTCAGAATGGCTTCCTGTAACCTGAAGAAGAACTCAGAACAAGTCTTTCCAGCATTTCCAGCATAACGTGAAAAGTCCAAATATAATCAGATGAATGACATTTACTACATAAATCATACCTATTGAGAGAATTTGTGAGAAGAACTGTCAAAACTTGAAGAGTGTAATATCTTATGTAGAAATCCTCCTCTGACTGCAAAAACAGAAGAAAAGGTAAAGAAAATAAATAAGTCCACCAGCTACAGAACAAAAGTGCACAATCAGCAACATACTAAAGCTGTTAAAATCAACATAAATAGAACTCACCAACAAACTTAGAAGAAGAGAAATGCTTTCAGCTTCTCGGGAAAGTAAATCGGTGTTCATTAAAGCTGGCTGCACCTCCTTCTTAGGCCCTTTAACATGATCAAGAGGAGTCAAAGCACTAACAAGTGTTTCTAATGCCCCTCGAACCTGCACATGAGGATTAGATGATTTTGATGTCAGATCATCTTTGTTACATGATAGAATAGATAATCGGATTCTGAGATTAAAATATATAATAATCATTGAAAAGGAATGATTCATAACATCCAAATTTAGACAAGAAGAAACGACCCTCAAGGCCTGGAATTCCCATTCAGTCCTTGCTTTGTTTCCTTCCAAAAAAAAAAAAAGATTTCGACTAACAATTTCTATGGACCATAGTAAAAAATAAAAATAAAAATAAAAATTAGAAAGAAAATAGCAGGGAAGAGGAAATCCCACACCATTTCAACATCATCTCGTTCTTCCTTTAAGACAACCATTATTACAGGGAAGCCTGAAATGAAAGTAAGAGAATCACATTATGCGTCACAAAGAAAAATGGAAACTAATCTAATTTCATTAAAGAAGAACAAAACACTGACCCATTGCTCCAAATGCTAGCTGGGCACCTTTACTTTCTGCTACAACAGCCTGAAGCTCAGTCATAGCACTTCTCCTGTCCTCGGCTAGGACACCATTGCTGATACGTTCAAGCAAGCGCTCAACGTAGCTATTGATACCGTAGCATATGTTAGTTAGATAACACAATTCATAACAGAGGAAAGAAAGTAATTGCATAGTATAGACAAAAGTGGATATTAGGTCACATTTGTTGATCAAGCAAATTATCAGAATGAATAACTAAGGTATTTTCTACATAATAAAAATGGTAAATAGAAGCCTGATAAATTTGAAAACTTAAATACCTATTATCAACCAGCACACATTGAGTACATCAATCTTTTTAACCAAGTTTCAGATAAAGACAAACTTATGCTTTACTAAACAAAAGAATGCAAGACAAACTATGTAGTAGCCACACGGAACTAGTAATCACTGTTTCCTATAACTCAAAACAAAATGCACCCAAATATCTGTAAAACTAGAACTGCATTGCATCATTATGTCCATTACATAATCCAAAGACAAAAATTTTATGCATAAAGAGATTGGTAACAAACATAAAACAATAGTTTACCTATCTTCACTTGAAGCAGAATTTTCATTGCCAAAAACAAGCCCAACAACCCCCTGCACAGGAAATCATTACATAATCACAAAGCAGAGAAGCCAGTAAAGACACTTACTAGCCGCTATTCAGTTACTGAAAGGGTGATAATATATTCTTCAAGTAAAAAAAAAAATTATATCAATTCCTAATATCACGTTCAATTCCTACAAGAAAAAATTAATTCAATTACATTGACCAAAATAATATACTGACCTTGTAACCAGAAACCAAATCCATCTTCTTCATACTGAAACCTGAACCAACAAATTGACAATCTTACGAACAGTTAAAAACAAAAAATTGACAATCTTACGAACAGTTAAAAACAACTATAATGCTTAAAAATCAAAGCTTTAAGAGCAAGAAAACTAATATAAAACCTACAACAGAACGAAACGAAAGAGAAGTTGATCACATACCGATCTGAAATTGAATCCAAGCTCGACGGAAATATCGATATCACGATAATTATCTATTTTTTTAATATATATTCAAGGGAAAAAAAAATCTATTAGTGTTACGCGCACTTTGACAGAGTAGAAAATAGAGCTCAAGGGTTCCGTTTGCTGTCAGTGGCGAGATGTGTGAAGAATACACGTAACTTTTTGGTCTCGCTTACGTCACTCAACGGAACGGAGCTGACATTTTGGGCTGGGTGATCGTTTTTAAAGTCCAAATCCCATGGGCTTTTTTACTCGGCCCATTAAGGACTCTAATTTAGTTTTTTTTTAAAGAAATAAAGAAAAGGAGATTGTCAATTTCCCTCTATAGTACTTAACATATAGTATTTTTTTCTCTATTATTTTTATAATAGCCAAAAACTCTCCTGACAGCATAAGTTTACAATATTACCCTTATTTTCAACTACCCTATTATTTATATTTATTATAAATTAAATAAATCACATGAATAGAAACTAAATAAAAAATTAAACATTAAAAACAAGAAATATATGTTTTGATATGAGAAAAAAAAATTTGTACTTGTTTATTCTGTGAAAAAATTCTTATAATAAATATATAAGAAAAATATTATAAAATGATAAAAGAATTATTATAAGAAAACTTCAATGACAAATAAAAATTTATTGTAAGATAAATAATAAAATATTTTGCCTCTACTTCTTACATTTACTTTTAAAATATTACAAAATGTTTATCATAAGAAAATGTTCACAAAATAAATAATTACAAGAAAAAATGTTATTATTAATTTTTGTGCTCATATCAAAACAAACATTTTTTATTTTTAATACTTAATTTTTTTATTTAGTTTCTATTCATGTAATTTATTTAATTTATAATAAATGTAAATAAAAGAGTAGTTGAAAATAAGGGTAATATTATAAACTTAAGCTGTCATAGGGGTTTTTGACCATTATAAAAACAGTAGATGAATAAATTGTATATGTTAGTTTTTGTAGAGGGAAATTGGCAATCTCCCAATAAAAAAAGGCTGATCGTTGTTGCTTCCGTCCGGATATCTCCAATACTTAACACCATTTTGGTGTAATATTAATACTAAAAAATATATCTTTTTCACACTAAATTATTATTTCATTTCCAACCCATTTACGTCAAATTTTACACCAAAAAGAATATTCTTCTTTTTATTCTTTTAATTCTCAAGAATTAATTCAAGTAACACAATAAATATTACTATTAATATAGATAATTAAATAATAAGTAATTTTATATCGATTAACAAAAAAATAAAAAAATTATTAAATTTGTACTTAATTAACTAAATTAGTACATTATAAAAATGAATCATTATATTAATATAGAAAAATACAATAACAATAATAATATTCTAGTTATTCGAATTACTAAATTCATCCCATAAATAAAATTAGACTCTATTTTAGCCGTCTCAAAAAAAAAGAAGAATATTGAAAAACAACTTATCACAATTTGATTAAGAATGTGATCACAAAAAACAAATTGATTCTTCCTCTTCCTTGATTATAAAATTTTGTTTTACTTACAATTAGTAAGTTTTTAATTTAGTTATTGTTAAATTTAAGATGACTCGTTTCACGTATTAGAATAAGTAAATTAATAAATTATTTTAGAATTTAGTATATAAAACCCCAAAAACACTTTTCTGTCAAGCAGTTATTACGATGAAGGGAGCTACATGGAAACTAAACTAGTATGGGTGGTTTGCCTCCATTAACTATATTATTTCCATAAAATCGTATCTTAATTTCAATAAAAAATTATATTTTTCTATTTGGATTCGCATAAAAATACATAAAAGTATGCCCAAAATTATATTTATATATGAACCCATGGTTTTCAAAAATACACACACAAACTACATTTTTTCTTTTTTTCCTTTTGGAATGTTGTATACTTCATGTGTCTTAAAAAGTTTAATTAGAATTAGAATCATACAAGTCTTTTAATGTATAACTTCGTTAAGGTTTAAACTGTGAAACAGAAGTAAAGAGTTTTAAAGAATGAAAATTGAGGGGTGCCAATCACACACCACTCACAATTATCTCACAAAGCTTAGGGGCAAGCGGCCCAACCCAATATAAAAACATAAAATCCTAAACATCTATGTAAATTCAAGTGTCTAAACTAGTGGACAATAGAGATCGTGGTTATTGATTGTAACGTTTCCATTTTCAATCCAATTTTCAAACTTGAAATGATATCAATATTTGACTAAACTTCACTAGCTTCAACATTAAATATATGTGTATCAGTATGACACTTCACTAGCTTCAACATTAAGACACTCTCATATATATTCTATATATTACAACTTTATTATGCAAAGAGTAATGATACAGCTACAAACTCTTGTACAAACTTATTTTGTACAAACTGACTTTACATGATAAGATTGGTTGAATTAAATATCACTTGCCCCACATGATTTGTTTTTATTAATTTATATTTTCACTCAACCAATAAATTAATGTCATGTCAGTTTGTACAAAATAAATTTATACAAGAATTTATGGCTATATCATTACTTTTATGCGAATTGTATATTCCCCCATTGGCCCATTGAACATGACAACAAAGATAAAAGTATTATTATTAACACTACAATTACATTTCCCTACCCTTGCTTTTGTGTATTGCGATTGTTAGGTTTCACTGAGAGTCTCGTGCTTTTTCTTATGTGCAAGATATTCATAATCCATGTCTTTGCTCCTCACATGCATCGTAAAAATTCAATTTATTGTCTTAAACTCTTTCTTATTTACTATTTTATATAATTATGGAAACAATTTTTTGTTCACATCCACAACATATAAATCACCGTAACACGTTAATATCAACAAGAAGACAAAAATACCCTTAAATTGATAAATTAAAAAAAAGAAATAGTTTTTTCTACTCTTATCTCCATCATCCTCGTGGAAACATAATAGTTCATCTCTCACCACGCATTATCAATAAAATTTTCAAGAATATAACCAATCATTGTCTTATTTACAATATCATCTCATACTATCATTGTTTCTTATTGATGATAGCGAGCTAAGGATGATGGACACCATCAATCTAACCTTCATTGACTGACCCATTAGTCGCCTACGACGACTTTTCCCTAGCAAGATTTTGTTTGCTTTGATCTTCACGCATGTGTCATTCACTATCACAATTTTGTTCTCGATATAGGTCCAATCCACCCAAAAGGTCTTTTATTAGTCACTCCTTATAAACTAATAACCAACGCCCTTCACAAGTGTCATGGGGTGTCACAATCTACCCTCTCTTAAGGTCTAATATCCTCATTGGTGATGACCATCTTTACACTTCGGGTTGTGAATGGCTCTGATTCTGTTCACAACGACTTAACACACTAGCAAGATCTTGTTCGCTTTTGACTTCATACATGCGTTCTTGATCCTCAAGTTTTTATTTTTTCCATGGGCCCAAATCCACCCAAAAAGCCACTTACTAGTCTAGGGCAGGTCACTTCTCATCTAAGCTTTTACCAATAACCTTTGAGAACTTGTGATTTGTTGATTGGCCATTATCTCCTTTTTATTGTATTAATAGATATAAAGCATTCTTTGGAAAAAAGAAATTGAAAGAAAGGCCAATTTGTAGTTTGGAAAAATGCATATAGTGTGGTCCAATCTCTTTGAAAATTATACCTCTCACGCTCCTTTTGGTTCAATAAAGATTGCATAATAATAATAAACAACCAGTGATTGTGTCATCTAAAGCTAGGCCTTTAAATTAATAGGATAATTATGTGCTTTTATATGTAATGACAACGTTTAAGATTCATTATTTTTGTTATTTCAAAAGGTCAAGGTCAACCCGCCAGTAGCCACTAATTAGGGTTTTTGGGAGATATTTTAAGAATCATTCTCTCACAACCTACTTACAAGATTATTTCTAAAATTTGTCAATTTTTAATTCGTGGTCTTCAAACTGAGCACGTACGCGAGGGAGGTAATTGATTTGTAGACGTCATGTTTGAATACATTATACTATGTTTATTAATTAGAAATACGAATGAAAATGAGGGTACCAGATTCACTAAACCATTTACTTCTAAAATAAGGAAAGAGAGTGAGAACCAACCTACAAATTTAAAAATGTGGAAGAGAAATCTTAGGGAGGTGGGAATGAGAATAAAGAATGAAATTGAGAAGGGAATTGACAATTACACTCTCAGTGAAAATTAAAAATAAATTAAGATTATTGTTCATTATTATTATAAATAATAATAATCACAATTATTATAATAAATAAAAATAACGATCATCAATTAAGGTCATTTTGATAACTTGTAACAATTTATATTGATTTCAAGACAAAGTAAACATGCTAATTGCAATACAAATCATTCGATTATAATTCTTACAATTAAAGTAAATAATTTTTCAAAGTCTCGTTCTCTATTTCGATTCTAGTAAACTCCGATTAACACAGCCTCACCACTAATGCAATTGTGGTCCACGAGATTTTTTTTCAATTTTGAACTTAAAACTTAGGTCAAAGTATCTATCTAACTACAAAAAACATATCTACAAAAAAAACTAATTCATTTGTGACTTTATCAAACATGTTAAGCATTACTAATTTAATGGCAATTAAAGTCCCATTGTCCATTGGACTGCCTAAACCGAAGTCAATAATCGGACTAGTGCTTATTTGCTATGCCTACCCATGAGTGGCAAACAATTAATAGAGGTGCGTTTAATAAAAATTTATAGGATTGAGGACAGAGAACCTTTTGACCCTAACTTCCAATTTTGCCAGATTTTAGGTAAAATAATTGAAAAGGTCCATACAATTTGACATGTAAGTCATTGTGCATACATTCTTTTTAAAGAAATTACGAGCAATGTATGTACCCTTTAAAAATAAAGATGCGTTTTTAGGAAGCAATTAAAATAATTTTTAAATAACTATTTTTTAAAAAAAAATTACTTTTTTTTAGATTGTAATTTTTTTAGATTTTAGTTTAAAGCTCCTTCTATGAAATAAAATGTTATAAATTGATTAATTTTTTAATAAAATTTAAAATATCTATTTTTTTTTCAATTTTGTAAGATTTGTGTAATCTTTATCTGGCCATGCCAGGCTTACATAGTTGGATAAACATGGCAGATAATGTAGGTATTTGACATTATCCTTTAGGATCATATGATAATTAATTTATGAATGTATTATTACCCTCCGTTTATTAAATTTATTTAGTAAGTGTAATATTGATCTTGATGAATTCATCTAATAGAAGCAGATCAATCAACAAGTAGAGATATAAATCGTGCATCATAACACAACAATTTATTTTCCTTTAAAAGAAGAGAAAAAATAATTTTGAAAAAGGATCTCCTATAACAACACAGCATCAAAATTATAATAAAAAGCACAATTACGTTGTATCATAATATTAAAAATGGTTAACCAGATCATCATCTATGCACAATCAATAATTTTTTTAAAAAAAATTCGAATTACTTAATTAAAAAAAAGGTGGGAAAATATCTTTTATAAAATGAAAAAGTAGAAAGGTGGGGTTGGCAAAATAAACAACACACATGTAATGCAGCATTTATCTTACCCTAAAAAAAAAAAAAAGAATATGCTTTTCAGTTAATTCCATTTCCAGCAATCATAAAAACAAAGAAAAAGATAAAAAACAAGGAAGTTTCTCTCCATCATTAGTTAATTAATTGAAACTTCTTGGAAATTGCTTCTGTTTTTTTTTTTTTTTTGCCTTTTTTTGATGCATTTTTTTTGTTTGGTGCCTATCGATAATCCATATATAGTGTTGTGTTATTCTTACTGCGACAATTAATATGCATCCAACTGTCGTATCCTGTCCTATTCTATTTTAATTCTATATTCCCGTACCTTGTGCTTGTGCAGTTGTGCTTTTAAATTTTTTTTTTCCGTTTTCAAAATTTTATTTTTTGAATTTTCTATCATTAATTATTGTTTGATAATCCGTTGAGATTCCATTATAGTTTTTTTAAGTATGTGACTATGCTAAATTCATCTTAAGCGGTTACCATTCTACCTAGGTGGTACAGTACGAGAGATTTGAATCGGTATTGATATGTATAATTATAAAATGGGTTAGGTTTATGTAATCTATTTTACTATTCATATCAGATACGACATAATTTTTTCATATTCTTATTGATAAATATTGACACGATTAATAAATGAATTGACATGATATGACACGATAAATAAATGTATTGTATCCGTGTCGACCTACTTCAACATGATTACATGCTTATGAGATGAATATCAATTAACCCGTGGTAACATTATTAAAATATTTAACTAATGTATATACACTAAACACTAAATCAATTATTCGTGTCATATTCAGATTGCGTTATGAACGTATTAATGTCATATTTATGTCGAATTAACTTACACATGCCTATTTTTAAGAATCATATTGACATTTTATTATTTTTAAATTAATTTTTATTTTTTATGTTAAATATATTAAACGAGTAAATACGATTAATAAATGAGATGTACTTGTGTGTTTTATGCTTTGACGCCATTAATAAATGAGTCGTATCCGTATTTGTTCAAATTTGACACAACATAAATAAGACATGATATGATGGTACGAGTTAACACCCTCATCTTTTTTTATTTTTAGAACATAATAAATGCACCTATACATAAAGATTTCATCAATACACAAATAAATTTTCAATTCACTAGAAAAACACAAACACTATAATAGAGAATGCGTTACAAACTAAGAACTATCAAATGGGTTTAGATAGCCACAAAGAACTTAAGAATCTACATCAAGTATAGGGTGGCGTTAAGTGGTATAAACAAAATATGGAGAAAGTGGCGAGACTTTCGGAGCATTAAAAGAAAAAAGAAAGACAAAAAGACAAAGAGACAGAGACACGACTCGTGTTCCGAATGGGAGTCAACAATCACTCTCTCTAAACCAATGGAGAGTATTTATTTATGAGACACGTGGCCTTGTTACGTGCCGGTTTTACAAGAGAATATTTCTGACTTTTCTTTATTCTTAGGCATCTCCAATTTTGAATCTTAGAAAAAATCCCTTCATCTTACCCATCACTTTATTTTTACAATAAATTGAAGCCGTGTCTTTCTTTTCACAACAAAGTCAACAAATATTGGGTTTTTTTTTATATACACGTGGCTATCATATAATCAGCTAATCATATTAAGATGATAAAATAAACTAATAACCAATCCCATTAATCTTATTTTTATTTGTTGTCTGATAAGATCACGTAAAAGAATAATCATATTCGATACTAAAATGGACTCAACGCATGCTGCGTGACATTAATTATTTAAGAGATATAAAATAATACCTTGATTCAAAATTTTAAATGTTGTTCATCACTTACCACTTATGATTTATAATTTATATCATTTATGAGACAATCACTCAGGTTTTTGTGCATTCAATTTGTATAGAACGTGTGTGTATTTTGAAAATGATTATATATTTCTTAAAAAAATGCTGTCTGTTTTATTTAAAAATTAGAAATCGCTACACATAATTTTTTTTTATTATCTCTATGCCGTCCCCCCCCCCCTTTTTGTGTAAAGTAACCTTACCGAAGGTACTAATTGTCTATTGAAAGTGACGACACAATTATTCAATGAATGTAAAATTTATCAAAGTGTTGAAATGTGAATAACAAAGACTTTCATTCTTATGAATGTAATAATTGGGATTAATATAGCTACAAGAATTAAATTACAATTGAAAGACGCGATTATCTCTATGAAGCAGACTGCCGTAAATCCAAATTAACCAAATAACAAATAAAATAATAAAAATAAATTAAAATTACGGATACTAATTTTTGAAATGACCTGCCAATCAGACATGATTGATGTTGAATGGGGCTAAAAGGCTATAATTATTGAACGATTTTCATCTGTAACGCCCATTAATTTGTAATTTGTATTTCGTTCGATTTTGAGCGCTGATTCACGAACTCATTTTTTACACAATTAAAATTATGGTAAATTTTCCACACTTTAAAAAAAAAAATCATTACGTTGGGGCTAAAATCAATTAAGGTATTGCAGATAATGTTAGAGAACATATAGAAAGAATATGTCAAATACTTACTTTTAAAAATTATTAACATGTTTTAAGCGAGTGACAAATTATAAATGGGCTAGGTTTGTTACACGGTATTGACACGATCAATAAACAAGTTATTATCACATCGCTTAATTTTGACCAAACACTACACTTCAACTGGATTAGAATATTACATGTTTGAAATCAATAAAAGAACTAAGAAAATTAAGAGCATAATGAGTGATATTCCAAATTATTAGTATCTAACGAGGAAGGTTTAAAGATAAGGCATCTGCAAAGTTATTATTGCCTGATGATATTCCAAAAGATTAGCATTTAATGAGGAAGGTTTAAGATAAGACATTTGCAAAGTTATCATTTACTGATTTTTGACCACCGTCATACTTTTTCCCTAATTGTATAAGTAATCTGAAAAATATTTTAACATGATTATTTGTCTAGAAATGAAGAATATTCAATTTACTATCAACTAAAATAGCATAATTCCGAACTCAGGGACTGGCTCTTGCTGCTTTGACCACTTTCACTAGTTTTACTAACTTCATTTGGAGGAGTGAAATTGTAGAATTAGCAAGTCGAGTTTGAATTATTACAAACAACATTTCGAGATCCTAAAAAATTTGAGTAACTAGTACGCCGATTAAATTGTTTCTCTAACTGTAAGGCCTGTTGATGTGCTTCAAAGACAGAGCATAGATCAAGTAAAATCAACTGGTCTTGAAACTATTATACTATATTATATATAACTTACAATTAATTTAAAACTAGTTCTCTATGACTTTCTAGTTGTTTAACAAGCAGCATATGTGACATACACTAAACTATTGATTTTGGATTGGTATAACCTAACTTAGGTAGAGAGATATGTAATTCCTTCGGTGGAAATTGAATTTGTAACATTATCTTCTTCTTTTTTGTCTAATGTAATGTGTTCTAATTTATATTATCTTTATTCTCTCTTTTAATTGTCTCTATATCATACCCTTCAATAAAAAGATTATCTCCTTTTATACGCGGAAACTTTCCAACAAAAGTATTCCCAAATTCTTACCAATTTAAAACCGTCTTAACAAAAAGGGCTTTATTGTTAAGCTAATAACTTTTTGCTTCACCAACACAAAAAGAATTAATATTTTAAAAATTGACATAAAAATACCTTTGTTAGTATTTTTGGTTTGTTCAGAAATATTGAACATACTTCTAACTCAATTTTTCGAAATTTATGAGATTGTGAAATCTATTTTGCAGAAAAGAATATCAAAAGAGCCCCACACAAAATGTTAACCGTGACAGTTTAAATTAAAATCAATTTGCTTATTCTTTTATGTTTTGGAATCTACATATACATTCAGGTAAAGTTTGAGAATATATATATATATATATTCCTTTTCAATTAATTAATTTAATTAATTAGGTTTTATTGTTTTACTGAGCTAATAAAAACAGTGAAAGGGTTGAGCAGGTCAAACATGGGGAGATACGAAACAGTTAACTCCGGTAAAAACCATGTACGCTAATTTGATAACACAGGCAAAGTCCAAAACACCCTTTTGAATCTCCCCTCAAAGAGTCAACATGTCAACCCCCTACTGGTAATATCCAGATAGATTCTGAAAGGATATTTACCATGTTTAAAAATTTTAACGCAATTCCAGTGAAAAAAAAGAAAAAGAAAATCCAAAAATCCACACGCGAGACGGCTCCCATTTGTATACGATTTGTCTCCGCAAAAATTCCCTAGCTCCACGTGTTACCGATTTTGGCCGTCGGATCTAGCACGACAAAATCAAAGGCGGAGATAAAAAAAATAATAAAGTGTGTGACAATCTAAAACAAAAAAACTTAAGCCGTGTAAGAGAGAGAGAGAGGGGAAAAGTTTAATAAGAATTGAAACTTTTGAAGAGATTAAAAAAAAAAGAAAAAGAAGAAAATAAGTTCGGGGAAAAAAAAAAAAAACTACCAAACGGCTATAATTAGGAGCAGCGTTGGAAGGGGGAGAGAGAGAGAGTGCATTTTAAGATCGTTGGTGAGAGCGAGGGAGGGGTTTCTTTGCCAGATTTTTGAGAAAGAAAATTTGGTCATTTAGCTTGCCGCGGGGGCTGATGCTGATCTGGGCGATGAACGAAACGATCTCGGAGATTAATTATTGATTTGGATTAATTAATTTTTATTTTGTTTTTCTAATCATGACTGATGGGTACTATAGTTCTAAGAAGACTGATGATATTTGTGAAGATGTTTGTGGTCAGGTACTCTTTTATTTTTTATCTATTTATTTATATTTGAAAGTTTTCCTTGTGGGGTCCTTTTGGTTTTGATTTATTGTTTTGTAGATTATGGAAAAAATTGATTTAATCTAATTTAATTTTTATTGTTTTTGGTGTGGTTCTCTGCTAAATTTTTGTATGAAATTGTGTGAATGAACGAACAGAACTGGAGAGGAAATAAAAATTTGTGTTTTGTGTTTGGTTTCTATTTGATTGAAAAGTCAAGGTTTTTGGGATTTTGAATTTGGAGTTGTAGGTTCTGCATACCCAATTGTTGATAATTTAAGTTTCTAGGTTCAACTGATATTGCATTAGGAATTAATTTGACCATAAAAAAGTTGGCTCCCCCCCTTTTTTTCGTTTTTCTTTTTGTGGCTAATTTTAAGAAAGGGAATGTAGTATTCTCAGTTTTGATGTAAATGCAATAATTAGCATATATATTGAGCATGTGTATCATTTTGGCTGGTGGAATTGATTTTGTGAAATTCAACTTGCTTTAGACTTTTTGACCTTAAACTTTGTTGATTATGCAATAATTTTAAGAAAGGGAATGTAGTATTCTCAGTTTTGATGTAAATGCAATAATTAGCATATATATTGAGCATGTGTATCATTTTGGCTGGTGGAATTGATTTTGTGAAATTCAACTTGCTTTAGACTTTTTGACCTTAAACTTTGTTGATTATGCATGATTGTTGTTATATCATTGTTTTCTTTTAACATTTTAATAGCTTTATTGGAAGTTGTGCATGTGTGTGCGCGTTTTTGGCATGAGTTTACATGTGTGTAATCGGGTATGTTATGAAGTTTGTGATTTTTTGCAGCAGGCATCTCGTGTGGGGCTGACAATGTCGAGGCTTCGGTGTATGTTGCGTGGGTTTGATTTGAAGACCTTGTTTTTCGTGTTTGTGTTTATCCCAGTATTCATCTTTGGAATCTATTTGCATGGTCAGAAGATTAGCTATTTCCTCAGACCGTTATGGGAATCTCCTCCAAAGCCCTTCATCAAGATCCCTCATTATTACCATGAGAATGTGACAATGGAAAGACTTTGCAAGCTTCACGGGTGGGGAATTCGTGAGTCTCCCAGACGAGTCTTTGATGCTGTGTTGTTCAGTACTGAAGAAGACATTCTCACAATTCGATGGAAGGAGTTGTATCCTTTCATAACACAGTTTGTACTTCTTGAGTCGAACTCGACATTTACTGGCTTACCCAAGCCATTGTTCTTTGCCAGCAATCGGCATAAATTTAAATTTGTGGAGCCTCGTCTGACTTATGGGATGATTGGGGGAAGATTTAAGAAAGGTGAAAATCCATTTGTTGAGGAGGCATATCAGAGAGTTGCATTGGATCAGCTTCTTAGAATAGCGGGTATAGAAGATGATGACTTGTTGATAATGTCTGATGTTGATGAGATACCTAGTGCCCACACAATTAATCTGTTGAGGTGGTGTGATGACATTCCGCCTATCCTCCATCTTCAGCTGAGGAACTACTTGTACTCGTTTGAGTATTATGTCGATAATAACAGTTGGAGAGCTTCAGTTCACCAGTATAAGAGGGGTAAGACTAGATATGCTCACTATCGTCAAACTGATCTTCTTTTCTCGGATGCGGGATGGCATTGTAGCTTTTGCTTCCGCTATATAAGGGATTTCATATTCAAGATGAAGGCTTACAGCCACTATGACCGGGTGAGGTTCTCTCATTACTTGAACCCCAAAAGAATTCAGGATGTAATATGCAAAGGAGCTGACCTATTTGACATGCTGCCTGAGGAATACACATTTAAGGAGATCATTGGAAAGATGGGTCCTGTACCTCATTCTTACTCAGCAGTTCATCTTCCTGCATATTTGTTGAACAACTCTGAGAAGTACAAGTATCTCTTGCCTGGCAACTGCAGGAGAGAAGGTGGCTGACGTTATGAGGATAGGTGCTGTGATTGTAAATGTTGTAGATGCTGATTGTGTTCTACACCTGAATGGGCTTTTTATCGGATAATTGATGGTGATGGTTGTGGTTTTGATACAGGTATACCTTATAGCCAACAAAATCTATGTCATTCTTTACAGAGCGTTGATGGGAACTTGGATTTTGAGGGGGAATTCTGTGTATATTTTTGTTTTCTTTTAGGGAGGTATATCAGATCTTGCAAGTGGAGAGAGAGCTTGTTGTGATGATGAAAGCAGCTTTCATGATTTTGGCAAGCTTTTACATATACGACATCTTGTCAATATGGCATAATCCATCCCCAAATGATAAAGTGTAGAATGACATTCCCGGCGGCCTTTTGTACGACGGGAATTTTGCATGCTTAGACTAATTTTAATCATCTAGTCTTCTTACCATTTGTGTTGCCTAAACTTGTCATCCATTTGTACATTCTTCCGAGTCTTAATCAATAGTGTTGATTTATTCTTTCTTACTCAATAGTGTTGATTTATACTTTCTCCACCCGATTGCAGATACTGTAATTAGCATTATTCAACTTTTTAAAATCGAGTTTTCTAGGTCTCCCTGTCTTCTTTCTGTCTAAATCTTTAATGATTGAGAGAATTTTTGTTTACTTCTATTTTCAAAACAAGAACGGTGCAATTTTTTTTTAATCAAATTAACAGATTCATGGATTCTCCTCAGAGTGGATCACACAATTTCCTTTTGTTGTATCCAACTTTGAAGTTGAGGATTTATAACATTTGCCCACCATCCGCATAATAAGGTTAAAGTATCAAAACACTTGAATTTGTTCTTATCTTCTTTTAAACTGTCCATTGTTGCGTTGTGTTGCCTGGTGCTGCAGCTGCTTCAGTGGGAGTCAATTTTTTGCTGTCACCATCTTTCGTTTGAAATTTATCATCAGAGAAGCTGTCGACACGTGCTGCTTGGCCTTTTATTTGTCAAATTTAGTGGTCCTGCTGTCCAAATGAGCCTAAATGGAATCCGAGTCATGTTGTATATGGCACAGCTACTCCAATATTTTTATTTTCATGTTACTGTTCAATTTTCTGGGTGCCCGTGGAATCAATGGAAGCATTTTTTTTTTTTGGCAGCAGTTTTTGAAACTAAAAGAAGTGGCATTATAGAATGAATCAAGTTCAAATGTAACCCTCAAGGCAAGCCTACTTAGATTGACAAGTAAGTAGTTGAACGATTTGACATTGTAATTCCAGAATCTAAAGAAGTGTCTAGAAATGCCAACTCAATTTAGCTGGCTGAAACCCTAACTTCATATGCTTCTTGATTCTCTATCCAGAATTTCTCTCTTGGGAGGGCCAGCGTCACCCAAATTTCTCAATAAGCCCTTCCATAAGATTTTACCTCCCAATCACTGAAAGAGTATGTGGTGGTAAAAATCTAATAAGCAGATATATAGACACTAGGAGCATATTAGACTTTCTTTCTGCCTAGATGACAAAATTTACCTTAGTATACAACAAAGTATTCAACTTCATTTCTACCCAAACATAAGGTAAATGTAAATGTAAGTTGTTGGTTTTTGCTTAAAAGAGACCTGATATTGACATTATATACTTTTTTATGCATCAATATATATATATATGTAAAACTAATACACAAAATTTTATAAAACAATTTAAAGGCTACTAAACATTAATTCAGAAATCTACTCTCACACATATACGAAAAGATATCTACCTCTATTAAAACTTAGAAACAAGTTTCGTGAATACTTTAATGGGTTGCCACTTACCTAATGGCATGATTCTTTAACATTTCTTTAAGTTACACAACATAATTTAGTATATTAATCAAACAATCAAATAAGTAAGTACAATTGTATTGTTTTAAAAAGAATCAACTCGACCCAAAAGCTAAACTTTTTAAATAAACCCTCCGAGCAACCGACTTTTTAATATGTTTTTGTCACAACATGAATGGCCAAATACACAAACCTATTAATCTTTCTAAGTTGGCTTTTTGTTAGTTGAACTTACGGTATCTTTGTATTCTAATTAATATTCTTCGCAACCTACACAGCTAACTTTATATTTACTGGAACCTTTTTACCGGCAAAATACCAAAAAAGTGAGACTAGATAATGCTAATCAATAGCAAAATCGGTGCAATTTATTCCTATTCGCTTCAACAACCTGACCAGAAAGGCAAAATTCTGATGAAAGAGTCTCCTGTAAAAGCGCTTATTTTGAACCAATCAACATGATTGTATGCTACAAGTCTCCTGACCTTTAATCCATGCGAAGCCATTTGTAATACCATTCGTTGAATGTTTAGTTATCAGTCTTCCCATGGCTGGGCAGGGCTAATAGGCGTTCATATGGTTGACAAGTTCGTGCGTGGTCACCGTCTAAAGATTTGATAAATTGACTTGGTTTTTTGAGTCCATGTCTTCTTATTATCCTCTTATACACACTATGTACTAAATTGACAAATTAAATATTTCTCGAAACATCTTCTTCTCTTCTACGACGCGTGGACCTTTTTCTTAAAAAAAAAAAATGTCAGGATGATGATGATGATTATTATTATTATTTTCATTTTGTCTGTTAAGAAAGAATTCGATAGACAATTTTAGAAACCAAAGGACTCAAATAGTTAAGCCCCATGTACAGTTAAATTTATAGAGGTCTGTACAGTATAGCTCAAAAATTTACGTCAATTAAAGATGAGGCTTTTACCTTAGGGAAAAGTTATTTATTCGAATTCTGACCTTAAATTTGTGCCCCGAAAACTAAAACACACTGTTTGAATTGATTTTATTTACTTTTTATTTTTTTTACCAAACTAAACGGTACTTTTTAACTTTCAGATCGTAAATTCAGGATAAATAAAAACATTCTTTATCTTGACATATAGCGAGAGATATATATAGGGTTTGGCAAATTAAGGCGAATTTTTTCAAGCTCAGGACTAAGTGATCGAGAATATACTTAAGTCTTTTAAAAATCCATACAAATTTAAAAGGGTCGAACTTGGGCTTGGGCTTTTCATTTATTTTGAAGTAAAAAAAATTTAAATTAAAGATAATTATCCAGTGTATAATAGAATAATTGTTCATAATAGAATAATATATAAAATATTAGTAAGACAATATAATAAATAGAAAATATTAATATAAAAAATATTAAGCCCTTAAGCAGGCCGAGTTTATATGGGTTTTGTATTTTTTTCACTCATATTCAAGCCTAATTCATGCAGACTGGGCTTTAGATCCGCGGACGGGTCTGGGCTGGGACGGCCCAAGCTTTTTTACCGACTCTAGATATAGAGCTTATCTACAATGAAAGAGAAGGGGATTTTATCACGAGCTCCATGGGGGCCCAAGTGGACATAAAACCACCATTGAGGTTGTAGCCTAAATTCTCTGTTAAAAGCCTTCAACTTTTTGATACATTTATAAAATTTTTGCCAAACAACCCTCAAGTCGCCATTAAAAATCCTAAATGATAAAAATAAATAAATAAATAAATAAAGTTGTTACCAACAAATTTTGGATTTTTTAACTAAGGCTTAGTTCAATATTGCCATCTAGTAGTGTATCTAACTCAAATCACAGGGTTTTACGTAGAGAGTTCCCCCATTCGACAGGAATGCAAGATGGAATGCTACACAGTTAGGGATTTTTAAGCTACAACTCATAAATTATTTGCTAATCACTATAATTTAAAAGTTAAATGATTTTATCTGTAGTTGTTTGAAGAAAAACATTTATTACCTTTACTATTTTACTATTTTTTTTTTCCATATATATTGTTTAAGTCACGATGCTGAAAATTTCTATCTCAACAACTGCCCTCGTGTTACCTGCACTTGAAAGCTGTCTAAGCTAACTGAATTTCAAAATCCCGTGAGAAAAATAAAATCCCATCCAATCAACAAAATATGGTCAGTTGAAATGCAATGAAGAATCATATTTAAAATGCTCTGCAGAAGGAATACTGAAATCTTGATATTGTTCATTAAGGAGCTTTTTCGTTTGCATTCGAGTTTGAACCTTCAAAAGGATCCTCATTTTACACACAATGGTGGAAGAGCAAAGGGTACAATTCAACTAGCTGAATGAACAACACCTTCGTTAAAGATCACTTCAGATCATTAAAAAAAAAAATTGATATTCTTTCATCAGCCTGCATGATACAATCGTAAAAGGAACAATAGTCCGCAATCATTGAGCTAATCACTGTCCCAAGCCTCATCTGCCTCTTTCTGTGTCTTGTTCAATCTATTATTCACTTTATTGTGCGCTTCAGAACTATCAGCTTCACTCTCAAATTCATTCATCCCGTTCTTCTTATTCCCCACTGTGGCATAAAATTCATCCTCATCATCGCTGCTGCTCATGTAATTATGATTTGCCTCTGCCCTTGATGCTCTTGAATCATGTTCTTCCTCGGATTCAGATTTCCACATTGCATTTTCAACATCACTAAACATGTTTTCTGACTCAGAATCTTCATTTGTCATTTTTCTACTAAAATCAGCTTCCACATTTCTCTTCCGACCTCCATACTCTCGAGCTCTTCCAAACTTGTCTTGCTTCCTTCTTTCTACTCTAGATCTGTTGAATTCATCATGAGCTTCATCTGAATCATAAGCATCACTCTGGAGATCACTCCCATCGCGAACATCACTAGAATCATGCTCGTCATCACTATCAATTATTCTTTTCTTAGCACGATTATCCTTCCAACCTACTGTTCTTCTACTGATGTCATCCATGTCACTGTTTCTAAAGTTTTCAGATCTTCTGAACCTTCCTCCAATTTCCTCTCTATCCCAATACCTAATTCTAGTAAGCTCTTCTTTCTCTGCTTCTTCCTCTTCAGCCCATTCTTTATCTGCTGCATCCTCTATTTCAGCAATGAATTTGTCTAATTCCTCCTGGTCACTATCAACAGGAGGTTCTGACTCTTCTATACGTTTACCGGGATCCACCACTGACACTTCTCTCTCTCCTCGGAAGACATAAGGGCTTCCTTCCTTCTGGTCAATTGCATTGAAGAATGTTGAAGCAACTCTCTGGATGCTAGCCATGGCAACTGGATCCTCGGGGTTGGTGCCCATTCTTCGGAGCTGCTGCTCTATCTTCTTTATGTTTAACTTCTGAGATTCAAGAGCTTGTTCAAATCTCGCTTTGAACAATGCCTGCAGGTAAAGATGAGAAAATAGAAAATGAATTGTTAAACCTTGATTTGCAGAGTGAGAACCATAAGCTGACATCATAATACATTGTCTAATTAAGATGTATGTTTCTCCATTTTACAAACTGGTGTAACCCTGCCTGCACCATATTTTTATATGTCCATTTCTCCATCCAACGCATGATTTATCGTGATGAATAGTTATAGCATCCAATTGGCTACAGAGCAGATAATTAGAATCAACAGAATAGAAGTGCACATTTGTTCACCAGATGAAGAACTAGGCCCTTAGGTTTGTCATCTTTTAATTGCTTTTGGCCTATTTTGGTGTTTGCCACAGATTGAGAGTAAAGAAAGGATTGTGGCTGGGGCTGGGGCTGGGGCTGGGTTCACGAACACATAGCAAATACAGGGTGGAATTTCTTCATAGAGTTCAGTTCAATATCTTGGATCACAAGGACATAGTACTGTAAAATATCATGAAGTACAATATGTTCAGATTAACAAAAAAAGCAAAAGGGAAATAGAGAGAATAAAGATGCGGTTGAGTGCGACAGAGAAACATTGGTATTTACCGACCTTCCTTTTTGTAAGGGTGTTGAAAGGTATCAAATTCTTGGGCTGGCGATAGTTTCTGCCACGAAACATGATAATCGTTTTCACATTATGTATGTTAATCACAATGCCACCACTCAGTCTTGCAATCATGGTTGCCATTTCCTTAATCTTCTCTTTTGGGAAGTTATCACAACAAACTTGCACGGTTTCATGAAACTTCCAATGGAGATGCATATTCTGTACAACTCCTCCAAAGACTCCACGAACACCAACAGGAACATAATTTTTATTTCTGAAGCCAATCTTCTTATATGCTTGAAGCTGCTCAGGTGTAAATAGCTCTGGATCATGCACAGACGGAGGTAACTCCGGTAGCTCATATTTCTTAAGCTTTTGTAGCAGCAAAGCAACTTTCTTTTTAGCCTGCACAGTTATATACAATAACGTAGTTGCTTAGAGGAGTGTATGTAATCAATAAGATGTTACAAACAGAGAAAATAGGGATCAAAACTTGAATATTGCAGTACATTTAACCGGAAGAATAAAACGTGATTGATCACTGCAAAGGCAAAAGCACATGAATAATAACATTTTAAAAATATTAAAGGCCACTAACTTAATTCGATGATACAAACAGAGAGAACCAAAAGATTGAAAAAATGCAGGGTAACTACAGAAACCTTGGCTCAAGGAAAAAAATAACGATAAAAGTGGAAACAGCGAGACTTACAGCTTCTCCAAATCCATTAAAGATAACCAGAACTTATCACAATAGATGTTCATATGAAGAAGTCACAGACTTATGGATGCAAATGGAGTAAAATAAAAATATACATCATATGAGTCTCTTCTGCTCTTCTATATATTCTTCTTTTTCTTCTAAACATTATTTTTCCTAAATCTGATACATTCTCTTGAACATTAAATCTCTAAGGTCTGAAAAAAAACATTTTGTGAAATGATCTATATCTCTGATGACGTACAAAAGGAAACTTGGACTACAGGATTTAGTGCCATTATGCTTCTAGTGTCTCATGTGACTAATAGACTCTGACATTCATCTTGGATGCTGAAGCTCTACCTCGGATGATGGTCCAATTAACTACTCTGATACAACTCAAGAATATGAGAAATTTTTCCATCAGAAGCTATGGGAATTAAGGGCATCACTCGGTGATCCATATTCAAAGTAACTGAGAGCAGCTAATGCTGGATTGGGGAATCTATGATGGTGGACAGTGTTCATTCGTTTTGACTGATGGTAACATAAGTAAGCCAACAATATTTAGTTAGATACAAGTATCTTCAGAAAGTACTTTGTAAGATCTTCCAAAAACAGACATCAGAAGGCCCAGCTTTTGATGTATGATTCACTTCGATAGCCTATCTGCTTCATATAACTGATTATTATTCATTTCTAAGAAAAGATATTTGAATTATCCAACACAGTCAGATACTTTTCTGTTGAATCCATTCATGTAATTAATCTAGAACAGCAGTAACATAAGTGAATAACTGACCGAAGACATGAGCAGCCTTCATTCCTAGTTTACTTAGGCTAAACAGACCAATTTGTATACTACAGCATTCCCAAGTAAAACAATGTAAGCAAAGAACAACTGCGACTATCAAAATTCAAAATTGATAACCTATAGTATGCCATAAGCATACATCATAACTATGTATAATGGCAAGAAGATACCCTTTTGAGGTTGTAAATAAGCCTCTCCTCATCAGTCATAAGCTTCTTCTTTATCTTTTTTGCTCTTCGAATCTCTCTCATGGTCTTACCGGACTCTTTTTGCATTCTCCTCTCTACCTTGCTCCGCATGCTCCTCCCTCTTTTCGAAGTCGACATGGCGCGAGACCACCGATTGAAGGGATAATTCAATGGTGCGAATGAGAAACGATTATCATCACAAAAATGAGTAGTTGGTCGAATCATATTGGATGACACTAATTTCAGCGACACGTCCTTCAATAATGTTGCGTTTCTGTAATTCGGTCAACACAAGCACACCAAACCCGACAAATTAAAAATGGAAAATTTTCAAAGACTCGCTCTCATTTTCTCATTTTCTCATTTTCTGATATGAATTTAATGAATTTGAACAAAAAATAAAACAAAAGGGGTCAAATGTAACAAGTTAAGAAGGATGCATTTATCCGAGCATTGAATCAACGCTAAATATGACCACGAACATAAACAAAGCTGACATTTTGACAGCAGATTGAAGCAAACAAACAACCAAAGCTTTAGTAAAGGAATTTGAAAGAAAGAATCAAAACCCAGAAATTGATTTTTTATTTAATGATAATTTTGCTTGTGGGTTTAGAGAAAAGAGTATGAAACGTACTTAATAATAGAGCAGGAATTGGATTGGAGGAGACAAGAGAGAGTCTTGAAGCATTGCTTCTGCATATTCCTTGTACCAAACATTTGATCTTCTTGTCTCAAATCGCTGTTACTGTTTCTGTTTTGCATTCATTTCATGGTTCTTTTTTTTAATAAAAAAAATTTATCGAAAAAATTTTATCATTCGAGTCACATGAGTTACAAGGGTTTTTCAATTTTCAGGGTTTTGGGTCTTTAGAGATGGTGATGGTTGAATTTACCAGTATGGCTTTAGATTTTTTGTAATTACCATATTACCCTCATGATTTGCATGTTTTTTAAATTTAGCCCTCGGTAATGGTGCAAACACGACACATTTTCAAATAATTTTATTTAATTAAACACTCAATAGCTCCTTTAGCAAAAATACAATCTAAAAAATTGACTTTTCCATGCCCATTCCCAACTTTTTTAAAAAATCAAATACAATAAAGGCTTGAAAATAAATAAATATTATAATTAATATATACTATTTGCCCCCCACTATTTTTATAATAGTTAATAACCTCCTTTATAGCTTAAGTTTATAATATTATCCTTATTTTAAATACATTCTTATTCATATTTATTTTAGATTAAATAAATCACATAAATAAAAAATATAAGTATTAAAAATAAGAAATATATATATTTTGATGTGAACAAAAAAATTAATAATAAAATTTTTTCTCTAACTTTTTTATTTTGTAAACATTTTCTTCTAATAAATATTTTATAATATTTTAAAATTAAATGTAAAAAGTACAAGAAAAAAATTTCATTATTTATTTTATAATAATTTTTATTTATAATTCAAGTTTGCTTATAATAATTTTATAATAAGTTTCTTATATATTTTTATAAGAAAATGTTTATAAAATAAAAAGTATAAGAAAATTATTTTATTATTAATTTTTTTCACATCAAAACATATATTTCTTATTTTTAATACTTATTTTTTTTTTCATTCATATGATTTATTTTATTTATAATAAATATGAATAAGAGTGTACTGGAAAATAAGAGTAATATTATAAACTTAAGCTGTCAAAGAGATTATTAGCTATTATAAAAATAGTAAGGGAGTAAATGCTATATATTAATTTTAGTAGGGGAGAAATTAACAGTCTTTCAATAAATAATTATAAAAGTTGATTTATCATGTGTAATTACCGAGCCATTTCAATATTTAGTCGCTTACTCCTACTAAATTGTAATAGAATTGAAGGGGGCAATACATACGACATTGTAATACCCACATCTAATAATCTCATAGTCGTGGCATTGAAATATTTTCAAGCTTTCAACTCATTGACTGGAGTGTTTAGATATCAAATAAACTTGCTCAATGATCGAAGTTGAAGATCTAAATTAGGAAAAAAAAAACAAAATGTTAGACGATAAGTAACTTTGTACATGTTGCAAATCTCCAAATAAGCCAAGATAAAATTAGTTTTTACAAGTATTGAGATAGTACAAACAAGCTTGGAAATCAATAAACATTAATTCATGGTTTACTGATGAAGCAACGTAAGTATTCATGGTTTACTGATCAAGCAACCTAAGTACAGGAATCAACCACGGAATTAAAGAGAGGCCACCTCAAATATGATGCAAGAGAGGCCGCCTCAGACGCCTTGAAACTTAATGAACCGGAAAGAACAAAGTCCCTGCTTCCCTTGCAGCAATCATGTTAAACTCATTGCTGCTGAAGAAAATACTTGGAAACAAGACAAACTTCAGCCAAAATCCTGGGACAGAACAAAATTAGGGAGTTTATTGTCTATGCAATGCTTTTGGTTCATGACATAGTTCCTTAGATGCGATCTAACCAACCCAAAATGCTTTCATCGGAAAACTGCAAATCCTGCAAGATACAGAGAGAAGAAATTTAATATTAAATTATATTTCAATGACTGCAAGCCTGTAAGGAAGATCCATTGATGAAAGAAGCTTAGCTTACAGCAAGATGAGAATCTGGTGGGGTATCAAATTCCAGGTTCTCCAGGTCAGCAATTCCACAGGGTGCACTGTCATTCCCTTTCATGTGATGTGCATTGTGGAAAATGTCAGCGTATGAGACATTATTGACTCCTGAGAAAACTTTAGAGCTGATATCTTCCTTGCATAATAGTAAAGAATCATATATGCCATCCAAACCAGGGTCTCCAATGTCCTGAGGCTCGGATTCGCCTGCCAAACAAGTTATGTACCCCTGATCATCCTCAAGCTTCACAGCTGGTTGAGGGACATCAGATGCTTCTGCAACATGCAATGGTTCCTAATCCACAAAATTAAACTTCAATAAGTACCAACAGGAAATTAAAATTCAAATCGCAGGTCCAATTATATGGGAACTTAACAATTAGCTCATAATTGAAACAAAAACTGTGACAATTTGTTTTGCAAATATCATGTTACCTCATTAAAAAATTTCTAAAACTATCCGTCCAAAAACTATCATTGCTTTGTGAATAAAAATGATTTAAGTCTTCAAATTTTACAAAATTTCCACCATCAGCAATAGCAAACAAATCTTATTGTTATAATTATTGGTTTATTTTTTAAAAGACTAGTTTTAACTGATATCCTCACCACCCATGTAATCTTTACTGCAATTTTACATGCAACAAACATATCTGAATACAAAATGGCAACCTATAATCAAAATGTGCCAAAAATTCATGTATAGAAAAAATAACTACCTACCTGGGCAGATGACTTGAGTGTATTATCATCAGCAACATCATCGCACACCATGGACTTCCCTGGCCGGGGAGGATTGGGAGGATTTGTTAAGGGGGTCCTTGGACTTGAATCAGGGATCAAATTATCAGGAACTTCAATGATTGGACTATCAACATTCTTTTCAGGCTGCTTTGTCTGTTGATAGAAAACTTTAGATACAACATATTCGTCATCTTTTTCATCTTCATCAGTTCCCAGATGATACTGATGCATCACCC
The DNA here is from genome assembly GCA_029618585.1 of Citrus australasica. Lineage (NCBI taxonomy): Eukaryota > Viridiplantae > Streptophyta > Magnoliopsida > Sapindales > Rutaceae > Citrus > Citrus australasica. Next base: position 6,056,054 of record JARCIV010000002.1, on the reverse strand, counting down.
AATTGGACTTATCTGGCTTGGTACCCTTCTTTGTGCTTTTATAAAGAACCATAATTTTCCTACAGCCCTTCTGAATTCCTTTTTCTATCACAGGTTTGGTCTTACCAGTTTTGTGCCAGCGAACATGCTCTTCGTTTAAACTATGTTCACTCTGGATCTTGCGACGCTTCCTCTGTCCAGTAGCATAGGCATTAGTTGTTCTGTAAAAGAAATGAACACTGCTTCCATCTTTCTTTGCACCTGCAACAAATTCAGGTATAGAGATTAAAACAATAGTTTGATTAACTTGCAATTTCATAAGCATGCATCCTCTTAGTCCAATTTTGTCAAAGCCAAAAAAAGTTCAGTACATTTTTTGCGGTAGCAAGAGTAAAAGAAACATAAATCCAATCAACCCAAATAAAACAGGGAAATTAATTTGTAAGTTCAATCTAGAAAAAACGGGCAATAAAGAGTGAAGAATAGCCAAAAGCAACCATCATTCCAGCAAGACAGAGCCTCATGAGCATGTGTGAATAAGCAGTCTTAATATCTTTCAATTTAATAATTTACATAATTGTGCAGAAAGAGTAGTCAATAGAAAAGAAACAGCATCTTGCAGCAAAACCAAAAGACAAATATAAGATTGAAAGCTCCCTCACCAGGAAGATTTTCTGGATGGGTATAACAAATTCCTTGGTCCCCTTCAATTGTGGGAATAAACTCGTCAATAAACATGTGAGGTTTTGAGTTTCCGACACCACATTTCGCTGCCAAATGTTCTAAGAGCTCTACATCAGATGGATCAAACTTAACACCAATAGGCAAGCCAGGCCATTCAGGAGATACCTGTATCAAAGAAGCAGCAGTAGATATAATACTAATAGAGGTAACATGTGAAAAAAGAAATTCTATAATCACAGTCGGCATAAACGGCCAACACATGCAAATCAAAGGAAGATCATAGCATGCCCATTTATGCAAAATGTAAGGTTCCAACATACATCACTGTTATCAATGAAATAATGGCAATTTGGGCACTCCCGATTTGCCCCATAGTCTTTGATTAGTTGAGCAGAAGATCGAGCCGCATTTCTCACTTTCTTTGCAATAGCCCTACTATTAACAAGCCAACTTCTGCAAAAATGACACGTCGATAAACTCAAGGTTCAATTATACATCATGTTTAAGGAAATGAAGCAGGAAAAAAAAGTTGCAAATGTAATCAATGAGTAAAAACTAGTGTGAAAGAGCAAGTAGAGAAGGACACACTACATACGTAAATCGTTATAAACTATTGCACAAATAATCATTATTGTTGATATGGATGCAATTATAAATGGCATGTTTCCGGTTCCAGAGCGGGCAACATCAATTAGGGCTACATAAAAATAATAATAACCAGCCAAAGGTTGAAACTTGCGTACTTTATTAGATTATCCAATGTTCAGGAAATTCAATCATTCAAGAGAATCCCAATCAGTGAACTCAAATGATAGAGGACTTAATTTCTTTCTTCCCCAAAATTGGAAAAAAGTGTTCAATAAAATAAGCATGGGACTAAATATTTGCATTAATCGTTCTCTATAGGTGATGCAGAGTTCAACTTCTGATCCTTTAATATCCAACACAAGCCCTAATAGCTCTGACTGTTCATACTGGGAAGCTCCATTTTTGTTCTCATAAAATTGAACAGTACATCCAGGAAATCCTCAATAAGACATTCTGAGCAAAAATCAGGCTCCAAAACCATTTTCTCCAAAAGCCCTCCACATTTTCAAACAAATAAAGACACCAATTCTTTCTTTTTCTTTTAAATTTAAAAACCCAGAATTTTTTTTTAAAGAATAATAAAAGTTGGCATGGGTTTATCAAATAAACACCAGAAATAAAATCCAAACCATTCCGTTAACCATCCAACATCTAGCATTTACATTTCCATATGCAATATAAGTTACAAAAATGCAATCTTTCAATCAAACCCATAATTGAAATTTAAAAAAGAAAAAAGAAAAAATAAATCTAATAACAAGTTTATTAACAGTTAAAACCTTGACCTCGACATTTCAATGAGCAGAACTTTACGGGTAGAGGAAGAGCTACAGTCCTACAGCTTTAGAGTTTATTAAGAAGATACTTAAAGCTTTCTCTTTTCTCCACCCTATTAAGTCAAGTGATATGTCGAGGAAATTAATAGAGTGTGAGCGAGAGAGCGGGAAAACTTAGCTTTGGATCCGTTATGATAGGCTCGCCCTCCGAACCTGAGGCTCGGGTCAAGCATTTCAGACGAACGATGTTTAGAACTCGGTTTAATGTGGGTCCCGAGAGTTGACTGAACCTAAACCCGAGGCTTTCGTTCGGACACGAGGCTAGTTCTTGTCGCGAGAATGCCAAACACTTGTCAACTTCGAAAACCGAGTCAGTGGCATTATCGTAAAAAGGCGGGGCATTGGGATGGAGATGTAGGGACTGCTGCTTTCTTGCTCTCCAAGCTCTTTGTGGAAACAGAAGCAAACGACTCTTTTATTGTCTCTGTTCAAGTAAATTTGTCATTGAAATTAATGTTCATTTGTGGGCAAGTGGGACTTTTGTCAAATTGATTTGACCCAACCGGATCAACATAATCATTGCAACTTTGCAATCCCACTCTTTCCGCTTTGAAACGAAAAATGTTAAACAGGAATGGTAAGATCACAGCTTTGACTCAATAGAATAAAGATATCAGTACATGTAACAGAAGCCATATTTGTTTTAAAATAAATATATTAATAAATAAATAAAAGGACCCCTTACAATTAATCTGTAGCACTGATATGAATATTACAATTAAATTTTTTTTAGAACTATCTTCAATTATTGATATTTGCACTCTATTTAGACTACCCTAATAGCCCAAATTTCTACTCTTGCTATGTATGATCATATTTCATTATCCTCATGTTTCCTTTGTTTTGGAATCCTTGTCGGAGAAGATTCCCTCCCATGTCACCATTATCTTTTTTTGCTTATTTTTTAAAATCACACACGCCACCATTTACTTTCCCACAAATTGGTTTATTTTAGACCCAGGCACAACAGGGAGTCCCCTCACTCGACCCTACTAGGGGCTGGCTGATTATCTTACCTTTCTGTATGCAAGTGTTTATGATACAATAACGTTGATTGAATTATGCCATCTGGAGAAGAAACTGGAAGTGATCAAGAAGAGTAAGAAGAGATGCAATCATGCAGATTTGAATCCTCTCTGGATTGTTTTATAGGACAGGTGTCGCCTTCTGGTAGTTACCTACAATAATCTTAGTCAGCTCCTAGTCAACTGCCATGTCATATAGCCAATCTATGTCAACCCCTCCTAGACGTTTGCCCATTTGTCAGATGACTTGGTACCGCAGCTTTGCACTGGTGAAATTGCTCGTATTTTGCAACTCAAGTCATTTGGTATAATCAAATTCAGAATAATAACGAGAAAAGTTTCGTGTAAACGGGAGGAGAAGCCTTTGGATGACCTTATTTTACAATGATAACACATCACAGCAACCCCAACTCCGAAGGTCCTGAAGGCACATCATTTTTTTTTTCCTTTTTGGGCAAAAGAGAATGCAAGGATAACGTAGACATGAGAATCTACCCAGCTTCCTACTGTACCTGAACTAACAGATTTAAATAAATTGACCTTTTTTCTTTTTCTTCTTGGTTTTTGGGTAATCAACATGTTATATGTAACATTTAAGGCTATAGTTTATTGACCTTCCTAGTAACATTGCTTAAAGCAGAAGAAGAAGCCTCCCGGCTGGTCTTCCATTCTGGTGTTTGGGTTTCTTTCCGAGTCATCTCTTGGAGGCATTAAAGAGCTTGTTCCAGGAGACTCCGGCGGTAGTACTGCATTCTCAGAAGTAAACATCCGAGGAAGGATGACAGGCTCTGGCGCAGAAATCGTAGAGATGTAGTGCAATAGCATCTGGATAATTTGGCTGAAGTTAGGCCGCTCATTTGGGTCCTCTTTCCAACATGATGTCACAATCAAAGCCAAATCTTCTGGCAGATTCTCGGCACTGGGTCTCATATTCTGAAACAACAAAGTAAAATTCACATAAAATCCACAACATAATTCCAAAAATATGCTGGAAGTATCAACAGGATTTAATTTTAATACTGAAGACAAGAAATTATCAGTCGTATAATGCCATATTGAATTACAGGATGGGAGACCCATACGAAATGTCCTTATCATCAAACCAACTGAGCTGACTGTCAGAAAAGAAATAAAGATAGGAAAAGCCAAGTACAAACATGGGCCTACTTAGATGGATTTCCTATGTTACAATGCTTCCATGTGCAAGGAAAATGAAATACAACTCTCATTGCAAATCTTCAGTGATAACTTTCATTTATTTCATCATCTTTGAGTAGCTAGATTTGAAGCCCTTCCTCAGGGCCACAAGTCTCGGCCTGCCACCCCTTGTATCTCAGTCTCTCTTGACGTAGTTACCCCTCTCAACATGTGGGGTTCTGTTAAGAGAAGGTCAGGCTCTACCAGGTAGTCACGTTATGGCTCAACATGTTTTTCATAATGTTCCCATCACATGAGTCCGTTTGGACAAGTTCTACCTGTTCAACATGTAGTGTCTCCAAAGTCTATCTTACTGTTTGTGTGTAAGGTGTTGCCCTCTCCATTAGTAGCAAGGAGCCAAAGACAGGGCTGTTTTCAGGTGTTCTTAAATTAAGCATGCATTTGGAACATGTAAAAAAGAGCGCCTTTCTCATGGCATGCAGAGGAAAACACCAATGAGAAGAATTTAGCAATAAACATATTATAAAGGGAACATATAATCACCTTAAAAGCAGCTGCATATGCTGCTTGTAAATTTGACATGCCTTCAAATGGCAACCTATTATGGATAAGCTCCCACAACACAATTCCAAAGCTGTAAGCGTCCACCTTATGAGTGTAATGCTTTTTCTCCCCACGCCTTAATGTGACTGTGCTATAAAGCTATCATCAAAGGTGAATAACCGGTATTTTAATATCATATGGAACATCTACCTCAAAAAAATAAAAATTAAAATAAATTGAAATATATTACAGCAAAATACCTCTGGAGCCATCCAACGATATGTGCCCGTCTCAGCAGTCATCATCTCCGTCAATGACTCTTCTCTAGCTAAACCAAAATCCGCAAGTTTTACTGTTTTGTGGTCTGCGGTCAAGATCAAGTTCTCTGGAAGTCCAAGAGTTAAAGATTATCAGAAATCATTTTAAATGAATCGCCATCCACTACATGGCAGAAGCTTTTCCACTAAAGTCAAATTCATTATCAAACTGTTTATTAAGCACCTACTAGAGATTAGAGTATTCAAAAGATGAGGTTTAGAACCATCCCAGGAAGGTAAATCTAGGAACATCAAAGTAATACTTTGATGATTTAAAAATCAAACCTACCTGACAACTACTGAAATCTATCGTGATGCTTAAGACGATAATTACAGGCTAATTTCTGAAGCTATGTAGATATTTACACTTTCATATATCATAGGAATGTCACAAACAGACTCAGCCAGCTACCTAAAGAACCAGCATAACTACTTCTTATGGTAAATTTTGATTTGAAGTATGTGCTGCACAATATCATGTTAATTGTTTCTTAGGAGCAGCAGAAAAGGAATACATGAGCAACCACATTGAGAATATGGAAGTTTTAGAAATTATTGAGTAAATAGGCAAAGTAATCCATTCAACCCACTGATTTTGACTGTGTAACTTCAGATCATCAGCTTTAGAGCAATATTACAATAATTTCAGACTTGGAGTTCAAGTTGAATGCTTCTCAAGGGGTATGTAACATTAAGAAAGCAATGACAGTGGGAAACACAAGCAATAACGTACTATATTGGAGAAAAGTGGGAATTAGCAAGTTGTAGTCCCTCAAAACACAAACTTGTAGAACCTCTAACAATCATATGCACAGCACAGAAAATTTGAAAAAAAATGAAAAGAAAAGAAAAAGATGTAGATAACACTATGACGCATCATTTATTAGATTCATACAAACACTTGAAATAAAGATATGCACAACTGACGGAACAGAGATGTAGACAAGCTACAGATGATCAAATATTACAATTTCTATTTTCTTTAAAAAAAAACTTTTTTTTTTTGAAGTTTTTATTTCTTGTATAAGAGACCATATAAACAATAAAAACTACAAAATTCCCAAACTTAGTAGCAGTCCATCAAACTGAGGTTCTTGGAAACACTAATTATTAAAGCTTGATAAGCTTAACAATCCAATGAACGCCCATTAACAAAAATCATACCAGGTTTTAAGTCACGGTGAATGATTCCATGAGAATGTAAGCACTCCATTGCACGAGCAATATCAAGGGCAAACCCAATTGCCACATGTATGTCCAAGCACCTAGGCCGCATATTCAGCAAATATTTTCGCAACGTACCACCCAATAAGAGCTCCGCCACAATAACCATGACGGGCTCCTTGCAGGCACCAATAAACTGGAAACACAAAATGACTCCCTAGTTAGATGTTACTCAAATACTTGAAATATTTTTCATGTGAAATTTAGTCACTAACAACATTGAAGCCAAATATCAATTACAAACAAATTATGCGATGAATTTCAGCTAAGAAGTAACTGCATTTGGATGCTAATGAAACAACCTTCACTAAATTTCTATGCCGTACTCTGGACATCATAGCAACCTCTCTTGCAAACCGTGCTTCTCTCTTTGCAATTTCTTCAGGGGTTTCCCCTCTATTGACAATTTTAATAGCAACATTTTGATTCTTATATCTGAAAACACCAAAAAGAATTCATAAATCACAGCATCAGATAGTTAACTCTAGCAATAATTAATAAATGTACTCTAGCAATCAAAGCCTCAACTTTATGAAAAGTGCTGCAATTAGAAATCTTAAAGCCTCAAATTTTAAATCAGCTGCAACAATTGTACTTCAAAAATCGAAATTGAAATTTACTCTAGCAATCAAAGAAGCTAATAACAAGTGACAAAAAAACTGATTAGCTAAGGCTCAATTAAAACTTACTTTCCCTCATAAACTTTAGCATGAGCTCCTTCTCCAATCTTTGGACCAACAAAAAGAAGCTTAGGATCAACAAGCCACTTGGAGTCTAAACTAAACTCTCCGGCTGAAAAGAACCCATTTGCAGATCCCATATTTATTTTATTTTCAACTCATCAAAATACAAGAAATAAAATTCACCAAATCATCTCCCTCATCTAAACAAAAACGAAAAATACATGACTGAAAAAGGCCACCCCACATTCAGTAACAGATCCAAAGTAATTAACAAACGACCTTTTTAAAGAATTTAACCAACTGGGAAATTAAAACTCAGCAAGATAGTCAAGAAACAGAGTGATGGTGGATTTGTGAGAGATTTGAATGGATGAATTAAATTAAAGGCAACGCGTTTATTGTTGCAGCTTGCAGACAACTGTTGGTTTTTCTTTTTTCCCTTATTTTATTTCCCCTTGATCTGTGCATTTATAGAAAGACCGAGCAGGAAGCGAGTCCCTGTCAGATAACAGTGTCGTTTGGTTTGAATAAGATTTTAACAAATTAAAATATTCAGACAGAAACAGAGAGAAAAGTGTGCATTTTACACTTTTACTGTACTGGTAATGAAAGAGTTTCAGATGAGATAATTAAATAATGATAGAAATTTCCAGCTTCATTTTTTTTATATGATTAAATAACAAATAAGAATTTTGCATATTTTGTGGATAAATTTGTTATGAAATATTGAAGTACATTGATTTGTGTCTTTATTTTCATAGAGATTTCAGATGATGACATTATTATGAAATCAAATCATCTTGATTTTGTATCTTTCTGTTTTTTCAAGGAGATTTTAAATTATAATATCAAAATTGTAGTGCAATCTCGTATGTTGAAAATAAAAGACCGTTAGGTAAAATAATATATAAATTAAAAAATTCAAAATTTTATTTTTTTCTTTAGACATTTATTATGTAATCAAATTTGGATCCACCTTAAAATAATTTATGTCAGTTTTACCCTAAGAATAATTAGTTTTGAAGAGAATTAGTTAAATATTTAGAGTCCCTTATAATTTTAAAAAAGTAAAAAGCTGATTTTGGTGTTTGATAAATTTTGTTATGAATCATTTTTTATAAAATCACACTATCTTACAGCAGATTCCGAAAATTATGGAATGAGTAACTTTTTAAAATATGATTTTGAGAATTATTTTTTTTATACTAAATACAATTCCATATATATCTTCTTGTATATTAAAAAAATCCAAAATTATTCTTATGAATTAGGAGATAAAATCATTAACTTTAAAGAGTTTATTATTATTATCAATTATATTGAAATAAAAAATAAAAATAAAAATAAACTTAATAATAAAAAATATTTATTTAGTTAATAATTTTATATATACACAATAAAATAAATATTTTATATACATACCTATAAATTTAAATCAAATTTATTCAACATTATGTTCAATTCAATCATTTATTTTCATATAGCAATTTAACGGTAAGATTTACCAAACACATACATTGCTTTTAAAATTCATAATACTTTTTAAAATAAAATTTACTAAACGTTTAATTGATTTTCCCTACAACTAATTATTTTACAGCACAACTAATATCAATTCTTTTAAAAGATACAACATTATCAAACTAACTCTTAGTAAATTTTATTTTTAAAAAGTACTAGAGTTTTAAAAATAGTCATATCATTTGGTAAACCTTTTTGTTAAACTATTGTAAGAATGCAAATGATTGAGATAGATATAACGTTTAAAGAAATTTATATACATATTTATAAACATGTATAATAATATGTTTTATTGTGTCTAGATGATAATTGACAATTGAAATACATATTTTTATTTTGTTATCTCAATATAATTGGTAATAAAAATAACTTTTTAAATTTAATGATTTTATTTTCTAATTGAATGAGGATAATTTTGATTTTTTAAATAATATATAAGGATATCAATGAAATTGCATTAAGTATAAAACTAATTTTCAGAATAATCTTACTTTTTAAAATTCGTTGGAGGATAGATTAATTTTATCAAAATGATTTTATAAAATTTACCAAATATTAAAATTAACTTTTAACTTTTCAAAATCACTTTTAAACATCTAAAAAACAATTGTTTTGCACTTCATCCAACATTTTGATTCTTGTATAATATAGAAATATTTTAGTGGTTTTCGCTTTCGAATTATTAAGGAGACAGAGGCTAAATAATTGTTTTGCACTTCATCCAACTCCATACCTTCAAAAATAATATTAAAAGATACAAGTATTAAAACCAATAAAAAAAAAGATACGAAATCCCCAAAGGTTTGCTCCATTTAATATACACACATGCCCCTTTAATTTAAAAAATGGTCGCATAAAAAATCCTTTCCTGGGTCGACACATTTATCCCTTAGTTTCTTCTTTTACTTATAATTCAAGCCATGTTTACAATTGCGGTTCCATGTGTTAAAAGCAAACTGTTTTAAAATGTTATGACCAAAAAAAAATATATATATATAATTGTATCCTTTTTTTTACCATAAATCTTATTTTGTCAATCGAAACCCTAATAAATCATCACTATCATTATCCTATTTTATTTGGGATATGGAATTCATTGAACTTTAATTAAGTGATATCTTTTTTTTTAATTTGCGTAAATTTAGGTGTTGAAAAAAGTGCATAACTATTTAATATTTTATCTATTTTATTTATGGTAGTTATACTATGCTATTCTATGTCATACACTTTAATTACAAAATTTAATAAATGCATATACTTTACTTTTAAAATTCATAATACTATTAACACTCGCAAATATTTGGTTACTATTTTTACATAGTTAATTATTTCTTAATCAAAGTAGAAGTATATTTTTAAACCCCAGCAGTCCTGCAATCCCAAATTGCATTGTTCTTTCTATTTGGGTTTTGTTGGAGGGGTATGAGCTAAAATATTTCTATTCTGTTTTTTTTTTATAATAATTTTCACTGCAAAATAACCTCCTTCTGTGGGTTTGAATTTTAATAATTAAGCAAAGCTTACTAGTTTTACCAAAAAAAAAATAAAAAAAAAACAGGTAAAAACTAAACCTTCGTTAATCAGTCGACCGTTTTCCCGTTGACTTTTAAAGCCCGTGACGGTGAGGCGTATATGGAAAGGTTGACTTTTGACTGTAGCCGCACCGACGAGGTTTGACCATCACCAATTCATTGACGTTCGGACGTGCCATTTCCTCCCCGTAATATTTAATTGATTCTTGCTTTTCCCCAAAAAAAAAAATGATGTGGTGAAGAGAGAGTCTTAAAATTCGGTAAATTTTAGAAAAAAAGAAAAAAGATGAGGTGGTGAAGAGCAAGAGAAACCTGAGCGGCTAGCGGGGCTCCAAAATTGATAAACCACAGAATCAAATATCAAGTACGACCCCCTAGCTTTCGCCTTTCGGTGTCAATGTCGGCCCAACAGTGTGATTTTGCCGTTGGTGTCCTTTTCGACCTCAAAAATTTCCTAGTCCTCATTTATTCTCCGGCTTTGGTGGAGCAGGAGTCATGACTTTTGAATCATTGGCACGGTCTCCTCCATACATAGGAGAAATTAATAATTGTTAGATGATACCAGACATCTCTCTAATTCCATATGCCTAACTCAAAGGATCATTTACCAAAAGGATAAAATATGTGTATGTATATATTGGCTTCCAGTTTTGTTGACATTTTGTCAACGAAATCTTTTGGCTCCAATTTTCACTACTATTATTGATCTATTTACCAGAAATCAAAGCAACCCTTCTTGAAAATGAGCAATTTTTTTTGGTTTATTTGTCATTTGATTGGGCCATTCTATGTTACATTTTATATAACATATATGAACGATTGATTTTTCGCTTAAAATAAAATAAAATAATTATAGTATATGAAGCAATTGAGTTGTCACCCATAACAAATCATACGTTTACTATGTTATTGCCTTATATGTAATAAAGTTCAACTCCATTTGAATTTTGACTTTTTGGTGGGTTAAGTATTTTTTTATTGCGTAGGTTTAATATGGGTTGAATTGAATTTGAACAAGTCCAATTCACGACTTAATTATGATTCTTGAGAGAGATCAAGAAGATATCCAATTTCTTCTTCTTCTATCTGATCCTCTCACGTGATTCTTGATGTATATTTTTTCAATTGTTTTGGTCGTAAATTTTAATTCCTAAATGTCAAGTTTGACATTTAAACTGAAATCTTTATTATTTTAACTTTTAAAATAAAGTAATAAACTAAAGGATTTCAATTTAATGTTTTAAATTAGAGTAATGATATAACCACAAACTCTTGTACAAACTTATTTTGTACAGCGTTAATTCATTGGTTGAATTAAATATCTCTTGGCCCACATGATTTCTTTATATTATTTTATATTTTCATTCAACCAATGAATTAATGACACATCAGTTTGTACAAGAGTTTGTGGCTATATCATTACTCTTTTAAATTATATTTAAGACAAACAAAAATTTAATCCAAATATTAAAAGTTAATGATTAATGATTCATATTTTTTAATCAATTAATTAAAATCTTCAAATCCTTTTGCAAGTTGCGTCCGTAACTCTGTGTTGTCTTGGGGATAACATACCCTTTAATTTGTCATAATACGATCCTCTTTTGATATGTGTTCTATTGATTTTTAAAGATCTTCTATCACGTGTCTTTTAATAGGTGTGTATGAGTAAAGTTTAACTTTTTATTATTATTATTATTATTATTATTATTATTATTATTATTATTATTATTATTATTATTTGTTTATTAATTACTAATCAATAGATGCTTAGCACATGATCAAATTAAGAGAAAATTCCAATTCTAATTTTTCTTGCAGTGAGGGAACCATATTAGATTGAAATGAAAGGATATCAAATAGTCATTAAACTGACTTGTGGGAGTCGAGCTCAATTAGTAGGTTCGATAAAGAATTTAAAACAAGACATCTATTAGGTATTACGAGAAATTGGTTAAGGTTAAATACCCGTAACAATATTTAGGATAGAAAGACCAAGTTTGTGGTTCGTGATATTACTCGTGAAAAACATTTTAAGTGCAGTATGAGAACAAATGTTATATAGCCTGAAAAACTATTGTCTGTAATATTAAAAAAAAAAAGAAAATTAATTTAAAAGTGAAGCAACTCTAAAGCTACCCACTGATGTTGAGACTCAACCAATATAATTTAGAGGGGAAGTATGCCTACTTGTGTCACGAGCGCTTGGATTTTTATTTTGTTTGGTAGCTAGCTAACCAATCAGGAGCTGGCTAAGTTGGATCTGTAATATAATGATTGCTAATGTATATAAATTAGTTTGGCAAGTTGGCTTGCTGATGTATGAAGAAGAAAAACAAAACAGCCAAATTAATAGCTATAGTTCAGATTGTTTAGCACGTTAATGGAAGTGAGGTGAGGTGGACGGGAAGACAGCCAAATTTTAACAAAATATTTTTTCAAAGCCCCGATCCATCACCTACTGGTAGAGGTGAAAAAATTTGGTACGATTCAATTATTCGACACAAATAAATATGTACGAGTCGTTAAAATTAACACGATTGTTAATTGAGCTGTGTCTGGGTCAACACAATTTTTTTTTCCGTGTCGGGCTAAGATTAAAGTTCTTAACCATTTACCCAATCAATGACCATTATATTTTCTATTCTAAATTAATCTATAAGTTCTTGTTATAAAAAAAACTTAACCATTGAATATAATTCTCTCTTTTTATTTTATTTTATTTTTGAAAGAATGAACATATACACAATATTTTATTTATAAAATTTTATATAACTTTATTTTTATATGTATGTGTATATGTAAAATTTATTAAATATATAAATATTAAACATGTTATTGTGTAACTTATTTAGTTTTTTATATCAGACTAGAATTTTAATTTTATAACATGATTATTAAATGAGTTATATTTAAATTGACCTAAATTTAATAAGATACAAATCTAATATCGATACGAATAAAATCCGACAAACTGTTTTACTAGCTCTAGCCAAAGCTTTCAAATCTCCGGGAAAAAGAAAAAGAAAAATAAAATAAGGGCTTACCCTGTATCAGTTTTTCAGCCGATACACTCTCGAACACTCGTAATAATGGATACCCATAGGCTTAACTAATTGTCTCCAAAATTTTGTTTTGTTAGTCGTTACTTGTTAGTCTCATTTGGCGTTGGCTAGGTTTTAACTGGTTCAGGCACATTCGATTTTTATCTGTGCTTTCAATTCTAGCAATCACATCAGACTTTTTTGGGAGTCACTTTTGCTAATTCCAATTAATCTTTGACTTTTTGGGTGGTTAACAAATAACGATGGATAATTTCTCAGCTTTTAATTTTTTTGACCCTCTTGATGAATTCATCTTCGCCTTTGAAGGTGCTTTTAAATTTCAGGCAACTTTCAGTCATGAGATGCAAGATTATTCAAAAGTAAAATGAACTAGGAATGGTACCTTGTAGTATTTTTCTACAGTATTTTATCGAACGAATCGATTCAGACGGCAGCACATTTCCTACTGCATGTTCGGTGATTAAAAATTGTAACCTTCGGATTATGAAAGTTTAAATCTAAAAAGATGTTCCGAATGAGGACAAAGTGTTAGGAAATTGGTGGTGAAAGCAGACACGCAGCTAAAGTAAAATTGTAAGAAAATAAAGAACAAGTGTAAAAGAGAACACCAGAAATTACGTGGTTCGGCTTTTAGCCTACGTCCACGGGCGAACACAGAAGGAAATATTTTACTAGTGAAAAGGAGTTACAAGTATTGTGGTATTTTAGCTCACTTCCCAAAACCCCAATACACCCAAACTCTCAGAACACTAATAACAAGAGCTTATAAATTCAAGCTCAAAACTCTCTCTCAAATGGAATTGAGATCGATGGAATTGAATGAATTGGGATGATTAAAACCAAAATGCAGAGCTTCTTTATATAGGCAAAAAATGTTACTGTGCATATAATATTAAATTATTTTTTGCTTTTCCTTTCTCGGCCCGGCTTTGATTTTCTTCTCTTCTTTCTTCATTTTCTTCTTTCTTCTTGCAGCTGCCAGAGTCTTCTTCCAAACTCTGACCATCTAGATGGCTGCTGTCAAAAGCCTTCTAGATGCTCCAGTGTTCACATTCTCCCACTTGGAGATTTAATTGAGGATCAATCAATCTCCACACCATCCTTTCTGCTTCGCCATAAACATGTTGCCTACGTTGCTGCTAGGCCACAAGAGGATCTACTCCAGATAAACTTGTCAGCATTTATTGGCTTGGTCAAAGCATCTGCTAGGTTCTCCTTCGTATGGATTTTCTGTAAATCCACACTTCCGTCTTCCACTACTTCTCGAACGAAGTGATACTGAACTCCTATGTGCTTTGTCCTGGAATGAAAGGCTGGATTCCTTGCAATATGCAAGGCACTCTGACTGTCACAAAATACAGGAATTTTCTGTTGTTTGTGCCCGAGCTCCTCCAATAACCTTTGTATCCATATAGCTTCCTTGCAAGCTTGTGTAGCTGCCATGTATTCTGCTTCTGTTGTAGATAAAGCCACAACGGTCTGCAGTTTCGAAACCCAGCTTACAGCTGCTCCCGCAAGTGTAAACACATAACCAGTAGTAGATTTCCTTTTATCAAGGTCTCCTGCAAAATCTGAATCCACATAGCCTCTGACAGTAAACTCTGATCCTCCATAACATAATGCAACATCTGAGGTTCCTCTGATGTATCTCAGAATCCTCTTTACAGCTATCCAATGCTCTCCACCAGGATTCGCCATGTATCGACTAACTGCTCCTACTGCTTGTGCAATGTCTGGTCTTGTACATATCATAGCGAACATCAAACTTCCCATTGCTGATGCATACGGTACTCGAGACATCTCTTTCCTCTCCGCTTCATTGCTAGGACACATACTTGAGGATAATTTGAAATTAACAGGAAGTGGGGTAGAAATTGACTTACAATCTTGCATGTTGAAGCGTCGCAAGATTTTCTTTAAGTAATTCTTCTGCGAAAGCCAAATCTTCCTGTTATTTCTGTCTCGGTGAATTTGCATCCCTAGAATCTTGTTTGCTGGTCCCAAGTCCTTCATTTCAAACTCCCTAGCCAACTGTGCCTTCAATTCTTGGATTCGATCTTTGTTGGGGCCTGCTACCAACATGTCATCCACATACAACAACAAAATAATGAAATCATTATCTCCAAACCTCTTGTAATATGCACAATGGTCTGAACTGAGTCTGTTGTATCCAAGGCTCATAATGAAGGAATCAAATCTCTTATACCAACACCTCGGCGCCTGTTTGAGACCGTATAGAGATTTGTTCAACCTGCAAACCAAGTTCTCCTTTCCTGTTTCTGCAAAACCTTCTGGTTGGAGCATATATATTTCTTCTTCAAGTTCACCATGAAGAAATGCAGTTTTCACATCTAACTGCTCAAGATGTAAGTCAAATGTAGCACACATTGCCAAGACTACTCTGACTGTTGTGAGTCGAACCACCGGAGAAAATATCTCGTTGAAGTCAATACCTTCTTTCTGAGCATATCCTTTCACCACCAATCTTGCACGATACCGCTCCACTTGGTCATTGCCATCACGTTTGATCTTGTAGACCCATTTGTTTCCAATGGCTTTTCTTCCACGTGGTAGTGGTACAAGTTCCCATGTCTTGTTCTTGTGTAGAGCTTCAATTTCTTCCTGCATTGCTGTCATCCACAAAGCAACATCTGTGCTTTTTAAAGCTTCATGGAAAGTGGAAGGCTCTCCATCCTCTGTTAGAAGACAGTATGCAACATTCATCTCTGTGACATACTCCGAGTGCCACGTTGGCGGTCGTCTCTCACGAGTTGACTGACGAACTTCTGGAGCCTCGGACTCGACTGGTTCTTGTTCCCCGTGCCTGGTGCTGCTTTAGAAGAATCTGAATCTTCTGGATTATTTTCCACATATACCGGTACAGTCTCTGACTTTTCTTTTACAGTGCTATCATCCTCATCTTTCCTCTGTAGTTGATCTTCCATAAAGATAACATCTCTGCTGATGACGATCTTGTGGGCAGTGGGGTCCCACAGACGATACCCCTTTACTCCATCAGCATACCCCAAGAAGATACATCTTCTAGATTTTGGATCCAGCTTTGTTCTTTCTTGAGCGTTGTACATCACGTACACAGGACATCCAAATGCATGTAGGTAAGAATAATCAGTTGGCTTTCCAGTCCACATCTCCATCGCTGTCTTAAGCCCAATAGCTGTAGATGGCGACCGATTTACTATATAACAGGCAGTTTTGGCCGCTTCTGCCCAAAATGAATTGGGTAGACCAGCAGTCCTCAACATAGCTCTTATTTTTTCTGTAAGAGTTCTGTTCATCCGCTCTGCCACTCCATTTTGTTGAGGAGTGTATGCCACCGTGAACTGCCTTTGAATACCTTCTTGCTTACAGAAAGCAAGAAACTCGCCGTCTGTATATTCTCCACCATTATCCGTCCTCAAGCACTTGATCTTTTTACCAGATTCAAGTTCCACCCGCGCTTTGTATTCTTTAAATACTGGAAATACATCTGCCTTTTTCTTAATTGGATACACCCAACATCTTCTGGAATAATCATCAATGAAAGTCACCATATACTTTGCACCTCCCATAGATATATCCGGTGATTCCCAAACATCAGAATGAATCAAGTCTAGAATGCATTTACTTCTAGCAATAGATCTACTAAACTTTAATCTATGCTGCTTACTTATAACACAATGCTCGCAAAATGGTAAACTTACCGATTTGAGCCCCGGAAGCAATTTTCGCTCAGAGAGAATCTTCAAACCTTGTTCCGACATGTGGCCAAGTTTGAGATGCCACATCATCGTTGACTCTTCTCCATTTGATGCGACACACGCATCAGCCTCCTGTAGTGTTTCTCCTTTAAGCATGAATAGATTAGCACCGATCTTTTCTGCTTTCATCAATACAAGCGCGCCTTTAACAATCTTCATAATTCCATTCTCCACATGAGTTTTGTACCCATGACTATCCATTTGTCCCAAAGACAATAGATTTTTCTTCAGGCCATTGACATGTCGTACCTCCCCAATTGTGCGAATTGTACCATCAAACATTTTTATTTTGATGGTACCAATACCAGCGATCTCCAAGGCATGATCATTACCCATATATACAGATCCTCCTGAGATAGGTTCATATGTATGGAACCATTCTCTCCGAGAGGTCATGTGCCAGGTAGCTCCTGAGTCTATAAGCCAGACATCAGATAGTCGTTTTCTGCCTTCTGAAACAATTGTTGCCTCGCTGTAAAGAATTTCGCCATCATCCGAGGTACTTGCTACACACCCCTGAGCATTTGATGACTCAGGTTCTTTGCTCTCTTTTCTCTTACTCCAACACTCTTTCTTGACGTGCCTTCTCTTGCCACAGTTGTAGCATTTAACATTCTTCTTACTTCTGGATTTTGATCTACCATGATTTTGACTCCCACTGGGGCCACGTTCCGTTGATCTCCCTCTCGTCACCGATAGCGCCTCCGCTTGCTGCGAACTTGCTTGTCTGTTTTCCTTATTTTTCCGCCTGCTCTCCTCATTTAATACGGAGGCTGCAACATCGTCGAAAACTAGACTGTCTACTGGATTGTTGTTCGTCAGGTTGATGATGAGTTGATCATACGAATCTGGTAGACTTTGAAGTAGAAGCTCTGCACGTTCATTTTCCTCTATATTATGACCCAACGTTGTGAGTTGTGAAAATAGAGTCTTCAAAGTGTTGATGTGGTCGGTCACCATTGTAGATTCCGCCATTCGAAGAGTATAGAGTTTTCTCTTCAAGAAGATTTTGTTGTGTAGTGACTTGGCCTCGTATAATTTTGTGAGAGTATCCCATATTTCCTTCGCCGTGTTTTTCTCTGCCACACTGGATAATACTCCATCTGCAAGTGCCAAGTGTAGATCAGAAATGGCGTTGCCGTCTACCTCGTTCCACTTGTCATCAGTTATCTCCATGGGCCTTTCTCCAATTGCTGCCAAGCAATTATTTTTCCTCAATACAGCTTTCATCTTCATTTTCCACAACGAAAAATTATTTCCGTTAAACTTCTCAATTTCATACTTTGCCGCCATTTTGTTGATAAATACCGCACACAAGCTAGTATACCACCTTGAATAGTTGTGAGTATGTGTGAGAATGTACACCAGGAAAGTTCCCAGGAAAGACTGGAGGGGTCACAATGGTCCCACTTAAAACCCAGACTCCTTAAGCTCTTATCGCCTTTGTGACAGAACTTTCCTAGACATGTACAAAAAATCACACAGTTGCTTTACTCACACCACTATCCCCTGCTTTGCACCGTAAAATTCTTGGGTCGCTCCCACCGTTTCTTGTGAACAGTACCGTATACGTGAATAGTGCCGTATACACGAACAGTACCGCTCTCACCGTTTCACGTGAATAGTACCGTATACGTGAATAGTGATGTATACGTGAACAGTGCCGTATACGTTAGTACCCCGTACGTGAACAGTACCCGACTCCAAAAATACAACCAATAGCTCTGATACCACTGTTAGGAAATTGGTGGTGAAAGCAGACACGCAGCTAAAGTAAAATTGTAAGAAAATAAAGAACAAGTGTAAAAGAGAACACCAGAAATTACGTGGTTCAGCTTTTAGCCTACGTCCACGGGCGAACACAGAAGGAAATATTTTACTAGTGAAAAGGAGTTACAAGTATTGTGGTATTTTAGCTCACTTCCCAAAACCCCAATACACCCAAACTCTCAGAACACTAATAACAAGAGCTTATAAATTCAAGCTCAAAACTCTCTCTCAAATGGAATTGAGATCGATGGAATTGAATGAATTGGGATGATTAAAACCAAAATGCAGAGCTTCTTTATATAGGCAAAAAATGTTACTGTGCATATAATATTAAATTATTTTTTGCTTTTCCTTTCTCGGCCCGGCTTTGATTTTCTTCTCTTCTTTCTTCATTTTCTTCTTTTTTCTTGCAGCTGCCAGAGTCTTCTTCCAAACTCTGACCATCTAGATGGCTGCTGTCAAAAGCCTTCTAGATGCTCCAGTGTTCACACAAAGAACGGGGAAACCTTATCGCAGGGGTTAAGGTAATTGGTGCCCCATTTGCAACGCCTCTTCGATTCGAAATTAGTGTTAATGCCGTATTGTTAGCTCTTGTTCTTCCTTTTGAAATAGCTTTTTCAATATTGAATGCACGAAAAATCTGGTTGGAGTTCATCTAACCGTTTTATTATAATTTATTTTTCCTCCGAAATTGCTTCGCGATTGTTAGTCGAATAGTTAACATCTATTTACCCACAAAATTTGAGTGCTCCTCTTTTTCATTGGTGAGATATTTTCCCTCGGATATCGCCAATTCAGAAGAATCTTTTAAAAGATTTTAAATTTTGAATCATGAACTTATAATATGTGCTAATTATGTTTGTTATCGTTAAAAAAAAATACTTTAATCAATATCATCAATTTATGTGTAAGGAAAAGTATCCACCGATTTTTCTTTTTCTTTTTGGAAAAAAAATTTATAGGGACATTTACAAATTTACATGTAATAGTGAAGCTACTGTAAGGACTTAGACCGAAAATTATCATCATCATCATTAGATATACTTTATTATAGTTGTTTCGTATTCAGCTATATGCATCCAATGATTCTGAAGGTTGCTCTATGTTGGAGGATCTCCGACATAACAATTTTTAGAGCTATTAGATGTATTTTGTTAGAGCATCTCCGACATAACAATTTTTAGAGCCATTAGATGTACTTTGTAACAATTATTTCAGATTCAATTATATGCATTCAACGGTTCTAGAGTATCTCCGACATAACAATTTTCAGAACCATTAAGTGTATTTTGTTATAATTATTTTAGATTCAACTGTATGCATCTAATGATTTTAAAGACTGCTCTGCGTTGGAGTATCTCCGACAAAACACCTGCCTTATTACTATTATTATTATTTTACAGAAGAAGTGTATTTAATCCAAGGATTAGGGGGTCTAACTGAAATTACCGAGGACTAAAACCCAAATTCCAGGAGGAGAAAGGAAGGAAAACTGGCAAAAGCAAAGGCATTCTCAAAATTCCAGAAACAAAACCCATGTCGTCCCCACCGCAGGTTCCCCCGGCGAGTACGCGCGTGCAAGCCACGGCGGAGACGGAGAAAGCCCAGGCCGATACAACAGCAGCAGCAGGAGGTCTAGAAGCTTCGCTTCTGCAACTGATCCAGAATCACCAGCATTCGTCTCTCAAACTCCGCGAGCAGACAGAGAGAGCCAAGAGAGATTCCGTTCGGCACGCCAAGAGGGTGTCGGATTTATTAACGGATGCATTGAACGGAGGGGTGCAAGAGTCTTACGTTATCGAGAAAAGAATCGAGCTCGAAATTCGAACGCTAGCGGCCACGATTGCCAAATTCATGAAGCAAACCGATCAGTGGCTTGCCACCTCTCATGCTATCAACACTGCCGTCAAGGTTCCTCTTCTTTCTTCTTCCCTAATTTTTTCTATACCCAGTTTGACGAAATGATGATAGAGACCCTTTATTTTCACAAAGAGAGTAACACTCGTTTCTGACAGCTTAGTGTTCAAATATTAAACCATAGCATATAATACACACACATAGCAATTATGGTTTTGTTTGGTAATAGGAAATTGGAGACTTTGAGAACTGGATGAAGACAATGGACCTGGATTGTAAAAGCATTAACGCTGCAATTCGCAACATCTACCAAGATTAAGCTTTTGCAATACATCATGTGTCTTCTTGCAGCTACCTGCATTTACATTTTATAATTCTCATGTTGGTTTCTTGATAATTTACTTTCTTGAAAGTTTCACCAATAGTTGTTCAACAAACCTTTTTTTTTTTTTTTTGCCTTCTTTTTTCCTTTCCCGGGTGCTATGCCTTGTAATTCAACTGTATCATCTTAGCTTCCACAGAACACGCTGACAGAGAAATGAGCCAACAAGAACACTAGCATGTTAATGTTTGCATCTAGCAAACTCATTCAGACATTCACAGCAAATTGCCCGGATATTAATACTAATCTCAAAATTTCCATACTAATAGATAAAATTTTGTTACAAATTTAATGTCCAGTGTATACTAGAAGCTTGATTATAGAACAAAAGAGAGTACAAAAAAAGAAACAAAATTTGATATTTTCTAATTTTCCTTTGGAGAAACAAAGTTTGATGACTTCCTCAAAAACATTGCCTAAAACTACATATACAGAACCATGCCCGAGACTCACTTTGTCATGAGAAGAAAAAAAGATGGGGACATTTTGACTTCAGTTTCAGCGACGTTTGTACAAGCAAGGTTTCAACTCAGGCCATTCAATTTCCTTGCTCTTTGAGTTCTGCTTCTCCTGCAAAGGCAAAGTTGCAAATTGGCGAGTATCAGATTATTTGGTGCTTCTGCATCCAGATAAAATGGATATCTTACAATGAGCTACTAACCTTTTTCTTGAAGTAAAACATAATAAACATCTTATTCGAAAAGTCCTGCATGTAATATCTATCAGTTAGCATGAGTAAATAATCAATGACTGGCAAATGAGAGGAAGCCAAATTAACCTTGGACACAGGCGCAAATCCTAGATCACAAACTGCCTTTGAGAACTTGTTTGGGTCCGCTCCTCCAGTATTTGGATCAAATCTGCTCTTCACCTCTGCTATCAAAAGCCAGCCACTATGATGGAACATAACCAGCGGAGTTACAAAAAAAAAAAAAACTGATCACAACTGGGTGTGTAAAAATTTCAAAAATACTGAGCAGCAAACCTTGGCTTAAGAACCCGTTGTGCTTCCTGAAGGTAATTGGGGAAGTTAATCCCCATCAATGAAAGGCAGAAGACAGCAACATCTACAGACGAAGAGTTAAGGGGTGTCTGCCAATGAGCACAAACAATGAACTACCAGTGAGGCTATTTTATTACCAAGCTCTAATCTAAATACTTCCCAAGGAGAAAAAAAGTTCCAAAGCATATTTTTTGACCGTCAAGAGTCAACAACAACATTCCAAATAACAAAATGAAAAGCCACGGATTTCGTAATGCAATTTAGCATGTGCAGATGCATATCTGTTTTTCCACATATCTCCCCAAAGTCAAAACCGAATCATGGGGTATATTATAATAATAATAGAACATAGACGATTTGGCAAAAACATTACTTTTCAGAAAATATGTAGAAGAAGTGGTTCATATCCACAGTAGAATTCTATATATATTCTCTTAGTTCATAAATTTGCAATGAAATCTATAGATGAATCTAGTTTATGATTTGTGCATGTATAGGTGTCATAATCCATAGCATCTGTCCCTTGTAAATATAGCCTTAGCCCAAAGGCCAGTTGCTAGACATGCAGGGCAAAACAAGACTATCCGCATTTTGGTTACTATATAAAACAAAAAGAAAATTCGACACTATATCCATTAGCAACAGATGTTCTGCCAACAATAACAGAAGGCACTATCCTCAACTACTTTAGCCCTAAGGAGTGAAGATTTATGTACTGAAATTGCTGGTTTAGAGTCTTGCAAATAATTTAGTCATATCATTAAAGCTTTAAAAAGCATAAAAATAGAAAGACATACATTGGACATATCACAAGCAATTACTGAAGGATCATTTGAGACAAGATCGAAAGAAAAAACTTTATTCTTCACACTTTTTGCTAGGCGTGCGTCCCCTGTAAAACAATATAACAGGATTACATAGACAGATCAACTAAACGAGCATAAACAGTATTAGAAGTCTAATCAGAAAATAGTGGTAATTAACAATTGCAATTAGCAACATTTTCTGGTGTCTAGAAGAAAATTACCACAGCCAAAATCAGCAATTACTAAAGAAGGGCTGTGACCCTTCAGCCATTTGACGATGATATTAACAGGCAGCTCAGGCCAATGCGACATTTGCTCCTGATATCCTGAATGATACTGGCAAGTACGTGTAAATTAAGTTTGGACATTGCTCGAAATACAACAGATAACATATAATAATACCATAAAACACTGCTTGAAGCCATTTCTTTGGTAGACCAAAAAAGAAAAAAATGAACAAAAAAGACAGAAGAATTGAGGCAATTACATATGACAGAATTCATAATTAAGCTGTGAGTTTATTGATGTGAAAAAACAGAATGCAGTAGAAGTCATGCTGTAGACATAGCAGGAATTTTAAGAAATTGGATGAAACATTAGATTAAATAAATGTCCTAAGTAGGCAATATTCCAGGTGTAGACTCAAATATCCCCAAAGCACGCACAGTAGCCAATACTACAGGCCCAAATCCAAAGACTTCAACATGTCTCAATTATCTAGCACTGGGAACTTTAAACCTTGATAGACTTTGGAATCAAGAATCAAGATACAATACCATGGTAAACAATCCCATCCTTTCATACAGTTTTTGATCATTGGGATGCACCGGATACTTAGTTTCATTGTAAATATATGATGTGCTTTTCATACCATTGTATCTACACGACACTGAAATCATATTTTATGGAATGTAAATGAGTACTATGTATACTCCATGGATTGTCTAATAAGCTTTGATGCTAAGGTTCAAGATGCGAGATGCTGCTAAGCAAGAAGATAAATAAGTACTACGTATAACTTCTAGATATCAGGATCAAGGTTGTCTGGCCTACGATGCACAATGCATATGCTATTTCTAAGTATTGTCTGTTAACATAAGAACTACCATCTAACCTAAAGGTTCTTGCCATACCATTTTCCAAGTTACGTTTTACACATAGAAAAGATGACATTGGGTGTATATTCTTGCAGAGAGAGACACACCCATACACACAAAAAAAAAACCAAAAAAAAGGAACAGGAATATGAAAAAGTTACCATATCAAACAAAGCCGGGTTTTCATTGAAATAATCCAATGCTTCTTTTCCACTGACAAATAGAAGCAAAAAGAATCAGATTTGCTTCAAAATGAGTACTATGTCAAATTCCACACTCACCTACGCCAAAAATAAATAAATCATGACCAGTAAGACAAAGAAATCATTTCATTTTGACCAGCGAGCATGGGAATAATCGCAGCTAAAAGAACATATAATACACTTAAATATGTATCTCAATCATTAGACAATGTTTTTATAACATTGAGAAAAATTAGATAAGAATAAAAATTAAACTTTATTAAGAGCTAATAAAATTAAAACAGTTCACACCCAGATAACAAAAACCTCTAATGAACAAAACCCAATAATAAAATGTATTATGATAGAGAGAGTAATAACAAAAAATAAAAAAAATTACGTGCAAGTGTATAGCTTTTCATTGAGCATCCTGAAGTGACCCCCAGATAACCTGGCTCGCATCTGCCCATTAACAGAACAATTAGCCAAAAGTATGAAAAAAAATTCATATTAGATGGACTGAGAGTGAGAGAGAGAGACCTTGTCGAGGAAGCTGGAGGGCTTTGGTCGCTTTGCAGAAGCAGCAGCAGAAGTTTGATGATGTTCATATTGTTGTTCATTGTTTTTAACTGTGTCCTGTTTATGCTTCTTTGCTGTTGTTTTAGCTGTGCTCTTAGATTGATAAGATTCTTGATCCTGAGGCTTACTGTTGCTATTGTGTCTTCTTCTTTTGCGTTTTCTGATTTCTCCCTCTTTCATAGCTTTGCTTTCTTCTTCACTTCTGCTTCGCTTACAATAACCCAAAACCCCACCTTACCTATACTTTTTACTTAAAAAAAAAAGATTTGGAAACTCCATTAGGCCCACATCAGGACCAACAGACGGCCCACAAGCTATGAACCGTTGACCCATGAGTTTGGACTTTATTTAAGCCCAAAGGAGTTGTCCACAAATAAAACAAATAGGAAAATGCAGGGGGAAAAAGAAAAGATTAAGAGTTTTTTTTAACGTTTTCTTTGTCATTGGCTATACATGATAAAGTTTTATGCTTTTATGGGTCCAGCTATGTTATCTATGGTGTTTGATACCCCATTTTTTTGTCTTTTTCAAATCCACCTTTAGATTCAACCCAAAAGTTGTACAACGGCTTAGATGCATTTGTTGGGTTATTAACATTAAATGCTCCTGTTGTTTATACAAAATAATAAAAATTAAAAGTTTTTAAATTTTAACATGTAAGTCCATAATATTTTAAATTTTGTTAGACTATTGAACTAGATTTTCAATTAAATGACTTATTCTTAAATTTATTAATATTTATTTAAATTAATAATTCTCTTATTAATTAATTTAATATAGCTAAATATTTTTTTTACTAACCATAATTGACAATATATATATATTAATTTAACAAAATGGCAGTCAATTTCCTCCCATTTGAGAGACATTATACCTTTTTTTTTCTCTCTAACGCAAGAGATTTTACTATCTCAAATGGATGAAATGCACAAAATATGAAAATGAATTTAATTTCATATTATATATAATTAATGTTTTATTATTTTCTTGTAACATAATATTTATTTAACATACTATCAATTTTTTATCATTTTATAATAATTTTCTTATATTTTTATTATAAGAAAATTTTCACAAAATAAATAAGTACTAGAAAAAAATTTTATTATTAATTTTTTTGCTCATATCAAAATATATTTTCTTATTTTTAATGCTTAATTTTTTATTTAGTTTCTATTTATGAGATTTATTTAATTTATAATAAATATAAATAAAAGATTAGTTGAAAATAAGGGTAATATTGTAAACTTATACTATCAGGAGGGTTTTTGGCCATTATAAAAACAGTAAGGGGGAAAGTGATATATGTTAATTACTGTAGGGGGGAATGTGGTAATCTCCCGTTTATCAATTAGTAAAATCATTAGTTTATCAATTCACAAAATCATTTTTGTTCATCTGAACAAGGATTTTGTATTTTTGGTTGAATTTTTGTCCTTAAATAAAAAGAGTAAATTTAATTACACACTTAACTAAATTGACTTTTGTTATTCCACCCCCAACATTTTAAATAGTCATTAGCACACATTTAAAATATTTCATTTAATTTCAGTAAAGAAGGGTAAAAAAAATAAATCTAAACAATTACTCTATTTAAAAATAATTTAAATATTTCTTTATTAATTTTTGTAATAAAGATATAAAAAATAAGAATTTTTATGTAAAACACATTAGTTAATTTTTCATATTATAAAATGCATAGTGATTTATAATAAAAATTAAATATGCATGTTTACCCTTACAATATATATATGCCTCCTGATTACATTCTTGTTGGATTAATGGCTAAGTGCTGGAAAACAGAACCATGGTCATGACCAATTTTTTATTTTTTAGTTTGGTAGTGAAATTGATTTTTTTCCCTTCAATTCTAACAATTTATGCATTCTCTTCTTTACATATATTGCAATAAAAAAAAGAAAAAAACTTATATTGTCCAAATTAACAAATTTACGATGTCAGAGTATTGTATTCATGCCGGCATCTTTGAAAAGTGCTTCTGAAATAGATTGCGGCTTCCAAAAACATCATTATAATTAAAAAATTTTAAGTGCAGGACTAATGTGTGAAATATGAAAGTCTTTAGTTTTTTTGTTCTTTAAACAAATAAATGGACTCAATTGCAATTAACCTTGAAAAAGATAAAAAAGAGGGTACGAAACCCATGTGGCAACGTAGTTTTGGCCTACTTTTATTAAATGAGGATGTTACACAATTGATGTTCTAAAAATTGTTTAGTAAATTTAAACTGTCGTGTCAAGTGTCAACATGGTATCAAAACCCAAATTTACCAAGTTGTCTTGCCTTGCACTTTAGGAGGCTTATCACTTCTACTAACACTTCCAACTTTGTGTTTACTCCATGGTGAAAGATTTGAGCAATTCAAGGATTGCATTGAACACTATAGAGCAATCAAAAGGATGAGCTCTTAATATGTGTGAATTGCGTGCACGGTAGAAGATTGACAAGGCAGGGCATAAAAAATCAATTCACGTATGTGAACATTTAATAAGTCAAATATTATAGATTATATCACCATTAAATTCTCTTATCTAATACTGATACTAAGGTCGGCCAATTACACACCCAATAACATGCCAATTTAATGCTCCTTTCATCTTTCGTTACCATTTTTGACCGATATAAAGACATGCAATGTCCTTACATTTGCCAATCAACCAGCACTAGCACTAAACATCTTCATTCTCTTTGTTTGAACTCTCTGTTAGTTGAAGAAGAATGGCAACCACTGCTGTTGAGAATGTGACTGCCAAGGCTGAGGCACTCGTGCTTCAAAAGGCTACTGCTATTGGGGAGGTGGCCAAAGAGAATGTGGGCTATGAGAATGGAACTAAAGTTGCTGAAGAGCAAACTGCTACTGCAGAGTTGGCAAAAGAAAATATGAACTGCGAGAACGGAACCAAGGTTGCTGAAGCTGAAGAGCTAAGCGATGAGAGAGTTCAAGAAGATAAGGAAAAGACCGGGAATGAGGTGCGAAAGGAGGAGGCAAAGGAGAATATAGCAGTCGAGGTTGAACCCAAAACTGGGGTGTCCTTTCCTGTAAAGCTGGATGATGGGAAGCAACTGAATTGTGTTGGTTTGAGGAAGAAATCGATGCTTGGCTTGGGCATCAAGATTTACGGCTTTGGTAATGTTCCATATATCAAGATTTCAGTTATTTTGGTTCAATATTCAGCTCTCTGCACTGTTTGATTTTATGGTAGTGCATACATTAAATGCATGATAATATCAGCTTGCATGCAATTATGTTCATAATAATATGATCAGTGCTACGTGAAAACTAGGAGATTGATGGTGTAACAAGAGCAATGAAAGAAACAGATCACTTGAAATGATATAATATCAGCAGCAAACATGAAAGCATAAAGGAACAAGATTATGCATTTAGCTATCTTATTTAAAACCACAATCATGAGTACCAGGTGTCTCATAACTTGAAGACTAAATCCACCTAAGACATGCCAGAGTTTGAATACATCTTCATTGGCAAATTAACTAACCTTATCATTCATTTTGCAGGGATATATGCAGATAATGAGAAGCTGAAAGAACTTCTAAGGTCAAAGATTGGGAAAGCTCCGGCAAAAGCTACAAAGGAAATGTATCAGACGGTAATTGACAGTGATGTGGGCATGACAGTGCGGATAGTAATTGTATTCTCTAACCTCACGATGAGCATGGTCAAAAAGAATTTTGATGAGGGCCTTGGAGCATCCATTAAAAAACTCACTGGTGGGAAGAAGAATGATGAACTCGCAAACAAGTAACATTTGTATTATTTTCAGAGCCACTACAAATGCATATTTATACTTAGATATAAGCGAGACTTTACCTCACTTTGACACTATTAAGTTGCTTATTAGGGTCATGGGACATGCATCAGAAGACATCAAGCTAACATCTGGTTCTGTAATTGAGATTTCCCGGCTTCCAGGATATACCCTTCAAGCCAGAGGTGAGATAACAGGACAAAATTAAGCTATATGATTTTAAATGTTATGCATGAACTCAATACAGAAATTAAAGAGATTTTGGTTGATGTGTGCAGTCATGGACCAGGTGGTGAGCAATGTTGAGAGTGAACTTCTCTGCAAGGCCTATATCCATATGTATCTGGGAGATGATGCCTTCGATAAAGATGCAAAAGAAAAACTTGGGATGTCCCTGCTTTCTCTCTTCTAATTGCTTGCATACTGAAACAGTTCCTAGGATTTAAAAGAATAAGACTTTTAAGTACTTCCGAGTTACTGCTTTCTCTTACTGAGCAATAGCTCATTAAGAAGATATCAATGAGCATGTTACTGCTTTCTGTTCTACAATCAAGTACCATCAATCCCAGTTTCTGTTTTGTGTGCGAGTGCCATGCATCCAAAGAAATAAATTATATGATTCAGGAAAAAAGGGATTCGTTATGCTTAATGCTTACTCATTCATTCAACAGTTTTTTGATACAAAACAATGAGACATTCCTTACCATCAATCACAAAGAGGCAACATTGATAAATATTTATGTTGCTCAATTCTGTGACATTTTGTATGTTGTTGTTAGCTACTACATACAGCTGGTTAAAATAAAAGATGATACACAGACAAGCAAGTGCGTGGATATTGTACATTAAATAAGAGAAATAAAACAAAATACTAGAAAATGTTTGTTGAGTCCGTGGATGACATCAATGAAAGCCATGGAGAACTCTCCTAGGATCCAATTGCCCACTGCAATAGCTTGACGACACAGTAGAAAGCTCTTGACGGCCCCTCCACTCTTCAAAGGGTTTCAAGACAATAGGATTTTCAATTGCAGCAGAATCCACACATAACATGGTTTTGTAACCGTCAACCCCCATATCTGGCAGAGCTTTGGCCTTTTTGTCCCAAGGGTTCCACACAACTGCATAGTGAGAGGTTTTCAAAATTATAAGGGACAAAACCTCCGGGTAATCATGTAAATGATAAAAAAATGAACTTGAATATGTTGAAGGACTAATAAGATATAACACTGCAGAGGAATTTCAAAAACCTGAATCTGGCATGCCATCTTTCCGTAGTTCAAAGGTTCTCTTCTTCTCATGGTCAATAATGGCAATCTTTGTTGGGGTGCTCAAATACACTCTGTCAATCTAAAGGGAAACAAAGACAGGTCTTGAGAAATTCTAGAGTTCGAAACTCCAAAACCCTATGATGGGTTTGGCAGATGTGCTCATACGAACCATGTACATAAGACTAACATCATGGTGACATATTTGACCTCGATACAAAATGAAAAATCAGATTAATGAATATCAATGCAGAGGTTTGTATATGCAGATAAACTGATAAAAAACTGCTCTAACCAATATGGAAAAAAAAAATGAAAAATGAAGCATGAAACCACATCGAATAGTTAACTAGAAGCATAAAGATGATGAGTTGCTTCTATTTCCTGCTAACAAACTGATATTCAGATTGAATGCACAAGAATAAATATGTAGTACCTCGCCATCAAAGGTAATTGCATCTGCCTGCTCTGTGAACCTTTCTTTATTCATCAGATAATCAAAGTAATCAAGAGTCTCCAAGCCTTCGACACGCACTTCACTGTAAATTAAGCAGCATCATCCGACCCATCGGAAAAGGACAAGAATGGTTTATTCTCTAGATTCAACTATACTAAGGAATACGCAGAACTGTGGCGTCACAAAAGTCAAAAGACAATGGTAGCAAACATTTAGTCAATTCATTGAGAAAACCTGATATCTGATACAGATAAGTAATTACGCAGCGCGAACATAAAAGAGAAAGCCTTGTTATCCACATTCCTCACACGAGGGATCAAAGTCAGCTTGCCAGGACTGATAGAAATACGGAGACGCAACTCAAAGCTGCACAAAAGAGTCATTGGTGAACAAGTGATAATATCCTTCCATATTCGTTTTTCTGATACAGATCATAAATGGATGAACATACCCTCGTGGCCAGGCCTTTACATCCTCTTCTGTGGACTTCAATATCAGATCCACTGTTGACTGGTTGTTAGCTGGGGGCAGAGGAGAAGCATCTTCATCCAATGACCAAAATCTGTTCCTTGCGAATCCATGTTGCTCCAGTAAACCAAGATTTCCAAACTGCAGGCAGTAATATATTAGAAACCATAGTCTCAGCAAGGAATAGCTACCACCAGTTTAGTTAGGTTCACTGATATACAACCTGTGGGAAGCAGACAGGTATACCTCCCCTGATGGCTTTGGGTGGCTTCCAGAAAGACTGCAGAACAAAGAAAGCCAATAAGTATGATGGAAAAATACAAGGAAATTCTGTTTGAAACTATCGTTTAGCAGTCATAAACTACACAAACAAAGCTGCTTAGGTGTGGTCCACTGGAGGAGGAAAATAAATGTGCTCATTGAAACAGAAGTATGCTAACATGTCATGATCAAGAAAAGCTTGAATAGCCAATGCAGCAGGAGAGAGGAGTCTTAAATAAAAAATGGTATAAAATGCGGGAAACAGGAAATATGAGAACAAAATAAATTGCAGTAAGTTAGCTTCTAAGTCATATTCACTCTTCCTTAATGTCATGCATTGTGATAAATATACATCTGACAAAGTTATTAGACTTTCGCTTTTGTTTCCTCTTATACTTTCATGGTCTGAAAGTGAACACATTTATAAGTTATTAGACTTTCGCTTTTGTTTCCTCTTATACTTTCATGGTCTGAAAGTGAACACATTTATAATCCCAACAATATAAATTTTTGCTCTGAGAATGCATGTTTGCTTCATCACTAGCCGCACTAATTAAAATCAATAGTTCCATGGATGTTGGGTCATCCATTAAGAAAGGTACAGAAAGAACAATCCTTAATTTTTATCAGAAGAAGAATTGTACAATCCTTAAACAGCACTGTGGTTTTCAAATTTAATTAGTAGACATGTTCTGAACCCCTAAAACATACACAAGGAATATTTTACCTTGCTGCTCATAAAAAGCAGTTCTTCTCTTCGTTCATTCTTCCAGGAAACAACTTGCCCACCATAGAGAAGCACCTGACAATTTTAGGTCATGTAGTTGGTTGGTAAACAGGCAAGGTTTCTGCTTTCATCATTTCGATGCAAATAGCCACTTAAACCACAAGGGGACAACGTATCGTGTTGAAAATTGAAACACTTATGTTAAACCCTAATTAATAAACCACTGAATCTTCAGTCAATTTACTATCGTATTAACAACTCAATAACACAGAAATTGGATTCAACTTAACCTTTAATATTCTATGGATTTTGTATTAGGAGATCAGACAGCAAGACTTACAGCTCAAAATCAATAATCAGTATCAAGCCAAAATAGGGACAGAAAAAGTTACTTTTAAAAAAGCTTATTTTATTATCTTCGACACCCCTGTTCTTTTATCTAAGCATCTGAGGCTCTGAGCATTAGTCGTCTGCAAATTCTCAAATTTTATCATAACAAGATGACTTTATTTTCTTCGTTATAAATTAAAGGGGCTTCTCTTCATCAACTACCACACATCCTTTTAGTTTAAACACCTCTTTAATCTTTTTTTATGCTGGATGTACCAGAATCCATTAAAACCATTTCAACAACCCATTCACCTCCAATCACAAACCCTTTCTCTTTTTTCTTTCTTCTCAAAATTCAAACAGCACCATCTACAAGTAAAAACCAAATCAAAGACAACTAAATACTTCCAATCATAAAATTCATATAACCCCTCGAATCCAAATCATAAAATCAACCACAAAACAAATAAGAACAAATCCATAATAATATTTTAAAAAATGAATTAATAATTATAATGGTGAAACAGACCTCAGCAGATGACCCAGTTGGCTCAGTCAAAATAATTCTGGGCAATCCATCTTTATCATGAACTATATTCAATGGCATAGCTGTTGGCCCGAACCTTGCCCTTATTCTGCTCACAAATGGGTTCACTTTCCCTTTTCTCCACTCCAGCTGCACACCACCACACAAAACCACAACAACTTTAACAAACCCACAACAGAACATATGAAGTTATTAAAACACCAAAAATCACATACAGAAATCATACCCCCAAAAGAGACTTGATTGCCCAACAAGGAAAAGAAAACAAACGATGAAACAACAAAATAAAAGGAAAAAAAAATCCTATATCTATATATAACCAAATGAAAGACAACAAATAGATGGGTTAGCTTACGTTTGGCTCTTGATAATAATATTACTATAATAAATATCAATAATTTTATTAATTCCCCTAATCGGCTTCGAGTTTGAAGAACAACCCACCCACCAACTCTCTCTCAAGGTCTTGAAAAGTCCATGATATGATGTTACTTACATAAAAATCACATTACACGGGTTATATATACCTCTATATATCTATAGATTTAGCAGAGTTCGTGTAATAATAAGAAAAACAAGGATGGGATATCTATCTAACGAAAGCCACCAACTAATATTGTACTTGTTCGTCATTGGATGCTCTCTGCTTTTTGAGTCACTTTCAGTTATTCTGTTACTCTGTGTTTGTTCCCAGGTTTTTTTCACTGGGCCATAGCTTCCGATAGCACTGTCGTGTTGGTTTTATCGAGATCAAGACCGTTGATCTAGTGGGCTCCTCCATGTGGCAAAGAAATAGAATGCCTGTGTACTGTATTATTATGGGGTAGCTTATACATGTGATTATATCCGCTGTAGTTGAACGAATATAAGTATGGTACAAAAATTAATTTGTTTTTTTAAGGAACACTTTTAATCAACGGTCCACATTTAATGATCATTTTTGCATTTTTTTTTTAAAATAAATATTCCCGAGGTTCTGACTATAGGTTCTTATAATTTCTCTAACATAGAATATTATACTTATAAAATTATAACGCAAAACATAAAAATGATTATATGTTTATAAGTAAATATTACCAATGAATTTGCATATTATTCTCCTAGTTGATGATGTATTTAACCACTAAAATTGAAAGAAAATAAAAATTAATCAGTGAGGCAGATATTGTAGAGTAGCTAAACCTAAAATATGAGAATCATATGTAAATTGTTAAGAGAGGCCTGGTAGAGCTAACTTTTGGTAGACGTACGAAATTAAAAAATTAAAAAAGAAATTAAAATGAGCGAACTTTGTCCATGCATCATGCATATCTTCGTTAATTTGTTTCTACTATCTTATCATGGCGATGGAGAATGACTTAACAACCAGGATTATAGGTTAGTGCTTCTTGTGATAAGACAATGGCCGGTGACAAAGACCTTTGGATTAGTAGTTTGATTCAGTTCGGTTCGGTTTTATATTATATACAGTTTAAATTTATCAATTAGATTAAAGGATTATTTATTTTTATTTTTATCTGAAATCTAAATTTGACATTATTTAAGATTTCTTGATATTTTGACTTGTTTATTTTTTGTATTTGAAATCTTATTGTAAGATACTTTTATCTGAATTGAAAAGAATAAATTCTATTGACTTTTATTTGAGTGATAAAATATCTGATTGAAAAATCTTTTTTTTTTTACAAATACCCTCATTAAATGTACTTATTTCTTACCTAATTATTAGATGTCATATTCTAATTTTTTTTCTTGATCTCATATTTTACTTGGTATTAAGTACTTAACATACATTCAATTTGAATTTAAAAAAAAAATCTTTTATTATTAGATAACAACTTTTTTATGTATAAATATTATGTTGAATTGTGTTATCACAATTACTTTTCATAAATCATATGTCAAATGCTTATCTTACAAATTATTTATAACATATAGAAACTATTGTACTAGAAAACATTGTAAATGTAGACCTATTTAAACTTTAAGTATAAATAACACTTTCAATGTCATAAGGATAAACCATATTAGATTTAAAATGTTTTGATTTTATAAAAATAAACAACTTATCACTTAAACTCAGACAAGAAAAAAATTAAAAAAAAATTATCCTAACATATGTATTCAAGCCCATTTGAACTTCAGTAAAATTGAAACTCATTTAAATTTTATAAAAAAAAAAACAAATACTTCCTAAGTTATTTTAGATTTAGAATGAAACTAAACTAAATCCAACCGTCTACCACATGAGGACAAGTGGGGAAGCTTGTCCTAAAATTTTGAGAAAATCTATTTTAAATTTCAACTAAAAATTTTTAATTGTCTCTAGTTAAATTTGTAATTTTTGATTTGTGCTCATTGACTTTGAAAAATATATAAAAAAAAAGTAAACTCAAAATTATAATTCTATCTTCAAAATCACTTTAAAGAATATATTAAATCTGAAATTATTTCAAAAATACTTGACAAAAATAAAATTCTTATAAATAAATTAAATTTGCCCTGCATGACCATAAGCCATTAATGACACTTGAATCTGATACAAAACCTAAATTTGATTATTGAAATACTTATCAAATTATATAAAAATCCTTCAAAATTGATAATGCAACCAATTAAATTAAGGATCTAAAATCATGGTTAGCTCCCCACAGAAAGGGATATCATATAGATACAAATATAATCTGCAAATATGTTTACTGACAGTTGGAATGCAATATTAAGATATTAATTAATAACTAAATAATAATAATAAAAAAACCGCAGTGGCCCTAGCTAGAGAATAAAAAACGAACATATAAAGTTGGAGATGCTTTAAGAAGAAACCTTTGTACTGCTGCCATCGATCCATGTCTTTTATAAAGTTTGGATAAGATAGGGTTGACGATGATATATTATGAAGTAGTCCACCCATAAAGTTATCTTTTAATCAAGGATATGAAATCAAGATGGAGAATACCAGTTTTTTTTTTTTTACTGATATATATATATATATATATATATATATATATATCACTTATCTTTACTGTTTTTGTAATATTTAATAACCTTTTTAACTCTAAAAATTTAAAAGAAAAGAGGTGTAAATGAATCATTTACTTGATATTTAATTTTAAGAATATAAAATAAATACTTATTTTAGGAAAAATTAAAAATAATAAAAAGTATAAGAAAAACATCTTATCATTAATGAAAGGAATTTAGATCTATTACAAATATATGTAGGCAATTAAAAATCTAAAATTAAAAATTTAATTAATTTTTAGAAATACTGTTCACGGGCACTGTTTATGGTTACTGTTTATCCGCATAAAAAATATTAATTTTCTAAAAACACAATAAATTGCAGAAATTAAATGACACGGAGATTTTTACGTAGTTCAGATTAATTAATCATACATCCACGAGGCCACACCCAGATAAAAAGCAATTCACTAAATTGAGATGTTACAACCTATGGATTTATCAAACTTAAGACTCTCACTCACAGTTTATCACCATACAATTTACTCAACCTTAGATTGAATCTGCTTCTTTTGAATAATTGTTATCCCCCTTGATCCACGATCCTCAAGGTATTTCGTAAAGTGATCAATAAAAATTCTTCAATTTGTCAATGTCTAGTGATCCAAGATCCATGTAAACTCTCCATAGAAATGAAAAGAAGATAAGAAGATAAGAAGATAAGAAGAAAACGAATCAACATAACATTATATGTCAAATCCAGATTCTCCAAGGAGGAGGTCGAATTTTAATTATTTGCTTTATGTTCTATGTTGCGCCCTTTTAATTGTGAAATACCTCTTTTTATATAGGCACTAGGGTTTCACAAAAATGACAAGTTTTAAAAGACTTAGATTCTTTCCAAATAAGAATTTCTTTCCTGTTATAATTCATGTGAATCTGAAGAGAAATAACTATGATTTTCTTGCCTTACTTGTCTCCCAAGAAATATTTAGAACATTTAATAAACTTCCTATTTGAACCAACTTCTTACTCTAAATAGATCTCATGCGCCAATTATAGAATCTCATCATTAATTAACTTGCTAAATTAAACATTTAATTAAATTAGAAAAAAAATATTCCTAATTATAAAATTGGAATCTCACTATATAGGGAATTAATAAATTAATCCCTATTACAAGATATGCAATAACTAATATTCCAATTTAATTAGACTTGCCATAAGATGCCAACACTACAAATAATGGACTTAACAATCAATTTTTTATTTATATGAAAACTAATATTTCTAATTTTTAGTATTTATTTTTTTATTCTAATTTTAATTTATATGATTTATTTAATTTCTAATAAATATGAATAAAAATATATTTAAAAATAAGGATAATACTGTAAAATGATTGTATTAAGAATTATTGAGTGTAAAGAATAAGTGGTATGTATTCACTTTAGTAAGAAAGAAATTGATAATCTTGCTAATTGAAATGATGTGGTACAGGGATTATTGTATGTAATAAATGCTTCTGCCATGGTTAGAATCGATCGGTTGTATTCATCTATATGATTGTAACTTATTTTGAAAAATAACAAGGATGAAAATGTCGGAGAATTTTATCTCTCTTGCCTTTGTGTTCATATCAACTACCCACAGTTCCATACTGCTAAGATTTGTCTTATTACTTAATAAATAGAGTACAAGCTGCTATTTATCCAAGGCTCAGTCGATTGCATCAGATTTACATCTGGCTAGCTGAGCTAATTATTATCTGATATATAGTATCTGGAACAAAGCTTAGAATGTAACAACCTTGACTCGCTGTAAAGAATTATATGCATGCATGCACGCATGATATTACTCTACAGCATTACATATCATGGTATCTAGTAGTTCACCAGATGGTTCTCTTGGACAGCTGAACCTTTAAACCATACTTCATATGAAGTACCATAGAATTGCAAGGTGATACAGGATGGCCTTGCACTATTTTTACCTGATAATTCCCGAGAATCAGAGCTGCAACCATCTTCATTTGAATGAAAGCTGTGTCCTTTCCCAAACAATTTCTCGGTCCAGCATGAAATGCTGTGAACTTGTAAGATGGTACGTGCACAATACTACCTCTCTCTGAAATCCACCTCTCTGGCTTAAATTCTAAACAATCTTTGCCCCATATCTCTTCCATCCTCCCCATTGCATAATAAGATATCAATATTGAATGATTCTTATTGATGCGATGCCCACTTGGGAGGACGTCTGCTTGTGCTGCAATTTTGTGATTGTACGGCACTGGTGGGTACAGTCTCAACGTTTCACACAAGGCTGCATGCAGATAAACCATCCTATTGACCTGTTTTGCATTGAAAAACAATCTCTTTTCCCTATGTTCTTCTTCTTCTTCCTTTTGCATAGCCATATTGGCCTTCATCTCTTCAAGAATTTTGTTTTCAACTGAAGGGTGTGTAGCAACGAGCCAGAAAAACCAAACGAGGCCTGAGCTTACAGTCTCTTTTCCCGCTGCCAAGAGATTGAATGCTGTGTCTCTCAGAAATTTGTCATTACTTCTCAAAGCACCTATTTCTCGATCCTCGTTCATCTCTTCTTCGTCTTCTCCTTCCACCATAAAAGCTGTTAATACGTCAAATTCCTCCTCCTCCTCCGTACTATTTTCTCTGCTGGTCAGTAATCTTTCCCGCTTCAAAGAAATGCACTCATATAAGAATCTATCAAAAGTTTTCATGGCTTTACTAAGTTCTTTCTCTTTCCCAATGTGAAGCCATTTTTGCAGCTTCCACCAACTCTTTGGCACAATGTGGCGATAAAACACAGCTTGCTCGGTTGCGCTAAATGCATTTGCATAACCAACTTGAGGGAACTCAAAGGAGAGATAATTTGGATCGATTCCTAAAACTGACATGCAGATATTGTCAAAGGTGAACCGCTGAAACACATCTTGTAAGTCCACCTTGATCCCTACTTCTGAGGCTTGATCAAGAACTGGGATCAGACCATTTTCAAGCTTCTGATAAATAGTTTTCTCTAGAGCGGACTCGTACTTGTTTTGCTTCATCACTGAATGAATCATTTTCCTCTGCATTTTCCACAAATTCCCATCGGCAGCAAAAACGCCATCTCCGAATGGTTCCAAGATCATCCTCAAATCAGGTCCCTTTGGGTAGTTGCTGAAGTTTTTGCTGCTGATGTAGTGCACGTTCATAGGATCACTGGTGATGATGAAGTCCATTTTTGCAAACCAAGGCCCTTTGAACTCTAGTGTGCCCCGGCTCTTTTTCAAAACCCGGGTGGCAAATTCATGGAGTTGATGTGCGTTGAGGACAAGCGTTGACAGCATTCTTGTGCGAGAGCTTCTCTTGAAACTCCAAAGACAACCAATAAGAATGAAGAGAAATGCTACGATCATCTCTACATAACTAATTGTAATGGCCATTGAACAAGCTATATATTTTAAAATGTATATGTTGTTCAGAATTAACTCCAAACGTTTAGCATTTATAGACATTACAAGAAAACTGGTGCATTACTACAAAAATTTTAGTCACTTTCACAAAATCAAGCCTAGGGGGTCCCCATTTTGATTTATTGATAACGATGTGAACGTGTTTCTCGAAATCCATTAATGTATATACTTGTCGACTTATGTGTTGGAAAGGTTCTTATTAATTAGCTATTATATTTTTATAATAGTTCTAATACTACCACATATGTATAGATTTTTCTGGTAAGCCTAAATTTTTTTTGCACGCTTTAATTACCAAAGTTATATGCCTCTTAAGTACTTAATTTTTGTAATTTTTAGGTCTCTTTATTTAACCAATCACATCCATTAACATTTAAAATTTGACTTTTGAAT
The DNA here is from genome assembly GCA_029618585.1 of Citrus australasica. Taxonomy (NCBI): domain Eukaryota; kingdom Viridiplantae; phylum Streptophyta; class Magnoliopsida; order Sapindales; family Rutaceae; genus Citrus; species Citrus australasica. Next base: position 6,016,781 of record JARCIV010000002.1, on the reverse strand, counting down.
GTATAAATTAAAGCTTTTCTATTTTTTAACAAATATATTTCATTAGGCTGAGTATATTATACACACATGTGCATATACATGTCTATATAATCATTTTCAAGTGTGGGCACTCTCAATTTTTTTTTAGTGTGGAAGCGTTGTTTAGTATTAAAATATGTCTCTATTAAATCGTATGGCTTAAAAATGTGTCCACATAAAAAAAAAATGAGGACACCCGTACTAAAGAATAACTATATATATATATAGGGAAATATATGTTCTCTGTTATTTTTTTAAAGTATATTTTCTCTATTGTTTTTTTCAACACATAGATCGCGATTAGTGATTAAAGATAAATTAGGGACTTGTGATAAAGATGAGAAACACTAAAACCCTAAGGAGTTGTTTGTTATTCATCTTAAGTTATTAAGATTGAAGACTTATTTTTTGATATTTACATTTTGTAGTTTTTTTGAAGACATTTTACCTAAATATAAAAAAGTCAAGATTTCTTTCTTAAGTCTTAAATTTGAAGTCTTAATGAGTCATTTAAGGTTAAGTACTCAAGCATATATACCCCATACAATTTATTTATTTCCTGTGTATATTGAAATCTATTTTGTATAATTACTACGTATAAACCTATTTTAATTATTACTTTCTGAATATGTAACTTTAAATAGGTTGGTATTCATACCTTTTTAGAAATATCAAACACATTTATTAGATTTTCTTTAAACAGTTAGACTTGTAAAATTTAGTAATATGTGCAATCCTTTAAGGGACCTCAATGTAAAAATATTAATTTTAAAATTTTTTATTTAAAAAAATAACTTAATATTTATAATCAGATATTAAAAAGATAAAAACAAGTAAGTTGTTCATTATGACTTATTCATACTTTAGATTAATTTAATTTTTTTTCCCAATTTTGGATATTAAAACAAACAGAAACAGCCATTCTCCCCATTTACACCATGTCACCCGAATCATGTACCCCTTAACTGTATCTTAATGACTTATCGACATGCACATTTATTAAAATTAATTGCCAACATGATGGTGATTGTAATAAATAAAGTGTATTTGTGGTATCCAGGGTGACTTTCATGACTAAATTCGGAGATGTTCCAGAAAAATGGTCTCTTAAATTCGTATTTCTTGTAGGGACCAATGCGAAGCACTTTAATTTAGAAAATTGTTGGCAGCAACTGGAATAACACGTACAAAATAGAGACGATCGAGGATCCTCCTGGATTTTAAAGATTTTATGTCTTGTATCTATTAATCGTGATGGCAAATTAACTTAAATTTAACTATTTTTATACCTTTCATCTACCAATGACCTATCGCTATCAGACTCGTGAATTTTAATCGGAAGAAGTTTATATAAAGAAAAAATCTTGATTAAATATATGTTTACTTTTTTTTTTCAAATTTTTTGAAGTAACAAGAACTTGTATATATATATGTCTATCGTTTTTTGTTCTACGTTTTGGTCGTAAGCAGTATAATATTAATGGATATTGTTTTAAAAAATCTGTTATACAGGTCTGGATTTAACGTAACAACGACCACCAACAATCATTAAGATTGTTGAAAAATCAAAATGGCTAGATATTACTAGAAACCAAATCTATTGAGATTTGTTTTAAATTTTTAAGTCTACTCTCGGCATTTGTCGCAAGTCGTTTCAAGAATATAGGTAACTCTTAAATTAAGCACATGGATTTCAAGAATATATATGCATAACAACTTACCTGCAACGATTGACACATAACCAAAGGCAAGACTAATAAGTCGATCATAATTATGATTGTTCTGGCATGCGATAAAATAACAAATTTTAAATTCATAAAATTTATTTATTTATTATTTGAGCATATATTATTAGCCCTTATAAAGTATGTGATTTATGTATTGGGTGTATGATGTTAATACTAGAAGATATAAATCAGAGGTTTTTTTATAAATAAAAGATTGTGCACAACTATTAATGAAATGGGCATTTCATTATGTAAGGTTGTAATTTTTCTACTTCTATCGTGAGTGATTTTATCTTGATCACTAAAGAGGAGACTTCGAGTAGAATAGTTAATATGTATACGTATGTGATTTGCATATTGAGCTGGATTATAGTGAATTATGATATAGTTTAATAAATGCCATCGATCATAATTCACATAAACTTTAATAAGCTTAATTGACCTTATTCGTGAGTGAGTAATGAACTTGCATTCATCTATTATATCTTTTGAGTTATCAAGGAGTGAGACCTATATAAATGGTCAAAAGCTCAATAACTTGGAGATGTAATTTCATGGATTGTAGAAACATATCCTTACAAGATGGAATCTATACTATTTATGCTTACATAAGCCATTTTGTGGTACTTGAACATTTAGATTTGTGGTTGTAGTTTATTCAATAAATTATTTATTAAATAATGATATTTATTTGTAAATTTTTCTAAAAATATAGATATATTAAAAATAATCATTAGAAAAAATAGTGACTTAGGTGTAAATACATAACTAATAGAGGCAAGAACATTCATCAAAGGCCTATGTTTAATTATGAGCATCAAATAGAGGGTTAATTAAGTGGTTATTATTGCTCTAAGACCAAGGCTAAAATTAATTAAAAGAAGTTTTAATTAATTTGGCTTTTATTTAATAGGTTTGGGCTTTTAGTGCAATACCCTAGGTTAAAGTCTATTAGTCATGGAATGATTGGGCTTTGGCTATTAAGTTGATGCTAGAAAGTCCATGAGTCTGCAGCCCCTTAATTCCTAGTCAAACTTGACTTGAATAAGTGCCTATATAAAAGAGATGAAATTAGAATAGAATAATAGACTTTAACATATGGATTTTCTTAAATAAGAAAAATATAGTTCTAGGGCTTCCATCTCCTACACAAAATTGTGGTTTTCTACACGTCCACTCACGTGATGGAGACCATTGAGGGTAACAGAGAAGAGTACAACCATGTTTTGCAGATCTCAACAATGATGGTGGTAAAGATTGCAGCCGTCTTCTTTCGATCTTCATCAGGGAATGAAGGTATTTCTCTAACCCTATGCATGTATATATTTATAAAATATAATTTTTTTTTTCTAAAATCTGATTTTTACCAACATCTCTAACACAAAAGAGTTAATCAATGATCATTATTGAACTTTAATGAACCAAATAACTTGTGGCTGATTGGGTATAATGGTTCAGATCACGTGCAAATATATAATTTCTATAAAATCATCAGGTGTGATGATTCAACAACACTAGATCTTTTTTGGTATTAAAATATTATAATTTTTAAATTACAGTTATTGTAAAAATAAAAAATTATAATTATAAAATAAAAGTTAATAGTGTGTAATAAATATGACATAAATTTTTTATTATACAAGTTATAATAAAATCAATTTATCTTTCAAATCACGACAATTAATATTTATAAAATACTATAATATTGTAGCTGAAAAATTATAGATCTCCAACTTTTATACCCCCACAGGACCTTAGTTATGGCCAAGATAGTGAGCCTTCTCAAAAGTAGATTAAATATGAAAAAAAAAATGCCCTTAAAGACAACAAAAAAAAGTAAAAGAATTCACCAACAAGATTGTGGAATTGAGAAGGCCTTTAGCATCTTGAATAGTAAAATCTTAATCATATGAGCTGTCACAATCCACCGATTGTGGCCGAAATAAATAAGACCCCAGTTTACCAAATAGTCAACAACAACATTTCATTCGTAAAAGACGCCAGAAAATTTTCAGTCCATTATCCTAATTAAAGACACGATTCCAAATGCATTGTAGAGGGCGTAAGGGTGTATTTAATATATTATATTATATTATATTAATATTTTATTTTGATAATATTGTATAATGTATGGTGCTACACTATATCGTATTAATTTTTAATTATATTATGCTTGATGTTACATTGTATTCTATTTATTTTTTTGATTAATTTCAATTATATATTTAAAAAATAATATTTATTAGTACTTACAAAAATACTAAATATAGAAGTATTAAACTTTAGAAATTTAACTTTTTTTAATATAAATGTTAAAAGGTATCACAACTTTTCATAACAATCAAAGCTTATAGTCCTACATTTTTGGTGGCATAACATTTATTTTTTTAGTATTTTCTAATATATTTGACCCGTGAAATAAAGATCGAAGAAAATATTTTAATTAAATAATCTCTAAATAATATAACAATATAAATAAATTGTTAAAACATATGAGATTAGTTCAAAAATCATCTTAGGATGACAGAATAAAAGCTTATATATACAACACAACAGGATGATCGCAAAATAATAAAGTGATACAATTGTTGTAACATATTCATTAACAAAATAAATTGTACTAAAAAATTTAAGAGTTCTGTAGTATGTGTTGTAATATTTTATATCATTAGTTATACTATTATTAAATTTCAATTAATATTATTCAATTTTTTATATTAAAATATTTATTATTAGTTATATTAAATTATTTAAAAACAATTAATTTATATATATTAATTATTGTAATATAACTAAATGGTGTAATATTGTATCATATTTTTATATATTAGTAAGTATTCATTATTAGTTATATTAACTTATTAAATATTAAACACTTTTATATACTAATTATTATAATATAATTTAATAATTACATAATACATTATTTAGTTACATTTTTAATATAATAAAAATTAAAATATAATACAATATTATTAAATAATAAATTTATTAATTTATATTAATAATTATAATGTAAAAATAACAAAATTAATATTATATAATATTATATTAAATTAAAAAGTAGTAGTTGTTATTATTATTATTATTATTATTAAGTTAAAAAAAAAAAAAAAAACAAGCGCATTAGCTGAACCTGACTTCCGATCGGGTTTAGCTAGTGGCCGCATATAATGCACCTTAATGCAGTTGGCTGCGCCGTAAAAACCTACTTTCAGTAAACTTTTCCAACTTTCCAACTTTTCGTTCTTGATGTTCGGCTTTGACTGAAAAGCTTGTTCAGTTGACTGCCCCGTAAAAACCTACTCACTCTTGTCTCATGTGCTTCCAGAGAACTCATTAGTGCATGCAAGGACAATTGAGATAAATATTTGGCCTCTTCGATAGCGGCAACAACATTTAAAGGAATACTTCTAACTATTTATTGAAAAGTTCTTTTATCTCTAATGGTACCTTCATAACTTCGTATTTGATATATTATGCCACAAACTTTGAAAAAAAAAAATACACTTGGACAGATTCGTTATCTTTCATAAAGAGATTATTGAATTCTCTCCATAAAGACTGAGGTTTAATGAAGATTATCTTCTCAGATACTTGAGAATCTTCCTTTAGAATTTTCCCTGCATTGGCTTCTTTGCTGCTAGGATTCTTGGATAAATAGTCTTGGTTATCCTTGCTGCAGGAAGAGTAATGCCTTAGCGTCTTTCTCTTTATTCTCCTTATATTTTTTCTGCTTCGCCTGTGTGGCTGTGTCCATGTGGACAGAGCTTTTGGAGCGTCCGACTCATCAAATCCCTCTTACAATATCCCCTAAAGGAGAAATTCTATAATTATAATTCATCTGTTGTATTACAACCAATTAATACATGTATGATATGTGTAATTGAATTTAATACAACTCCCACTTATATGATGGTTTACAAAATAAATACACACATTTCATGACATTATTTACTTCTTGTATGGCTGACATAATATAACAGATATATTTTAAAATTTCTCCCCGCAAAAGCCTTCAAAGATAAAAAGGATCTTTGTTTTAATATTTCGGTATTTATAATTCTCCTAACAAAGATGGGAGTCCGGTTTTGGTTATAATTGATAGTAGTAGTAGTAGAGGCCATTGAAGGTTGAGGGCTTTTTATCCATAAAAAAAGTCTTTATTTTCATATTTTATCAAAATAGACTTTTCAACGTATAAATTAAAGCTTTCCTATATTTTAACAAATATATATATATATATATCTCATTAGGCCGAGTATATTACACTCACACACGCATATTTTAACAAATACCATGCAGTCACGAAATCGCAGCACAAGCAGACATTCTTCCAAGTGGCCATCTCATAAAAAAGAATCAAATGGTGTGAATCTCTTATTATGCAATGGGGAGGATGGAAGAGATATGGGGCGATGATTGTTTAGAGTTTCAAGCTAGAGAGGTGGATTTCACAGAAAGGGGGTACTGTGCATGTGCCGTCATACAATTTCATTGCCTTTCATGCTGGTCCCAGAAATTGTTTAGGTAAGGACAAAGCTTTGATTCAAATGAAGCTGGTTGCAAGGATGGTGATCGGAAATTATCATGAAAAAATAGCTAAAGGTCATCCTGTTTCACCATGTAATTCTATTATACTTAATACGAAGTACGGTTTAAAGGTTCAGATATCCAAGAGAAGCCTTTTGTGAAGGATAACATATGATGTGATATCTCAATAATAAAATAAAACTTAACTCGTTTATTTATTTTTTTTTGTGGTTATTAATTAATGTAATTTTTTAATTGGCCATTGCAACTATATGGTAATTAGATTTAAAGAACGTACGTCTATTTAAATGGTGAGCTAGAGAAGAAGTATTTGTGAATCCAAATCTGGGTTTGAAGGTGTTTAATTATGTAAGGTGCTCGAAATTAATCTATCAATGGAAGTCAGGCTAAAGATCACACTTTTTTGTACTCAAGTAATGACATGCATAATATTGACAGAAGATGAAGTAAAGAATTTTGGAGCATTGGAATGTTTTTTCATGCAAAAGAATTTGAGACAGAGTATCTTGGAGCATTTAAATATGCCTTTTAGGAATGGAGTTTATTAGATCCAAGATAAGGATTATTTGCTTCTCGAATGAAGTATGTGTTAGACTTTCTGAATAGAAACTGTAGGTATTATATTGCTTTTAAAGGTGGTGTAATTAATCAATTTATGCACTCATCAACAGAATTCTCTAAAAATCTAAAGCACTTAAAACCTTCTTTACGGGAGAGATAAAAATAATGTCGGTTTACCCGAAAGCTTTAATAAAATAAGCAAAAATTAAAGTAAGTCCTCTCTCTTGTCAATTCTCAATTACTTTCTTTCAACTTCAGCCATGTATTCTTACCCATAATACTTTCCACTTTCACTCTTTTACAGTTAAGCAAATGCTTCAATTTATATAGCATGCCACCAATATTACAAAAGCATACAATTCACATATTTTATCTGACGGACCACTCAATTAAGCTAACTTACTTTTTACCACACATTTTAACTAACACTTAGATTTTTTACTATAACTGATTTTTAACAACCTCAATATTTAACACTTAGCTCTATATATTATCGTAGACTTTTTCTGGATGCTTAGATATTTCCAACATCCATAAACCGAGATTCTACAAATTAATAATTGAAGATTTAGTGTCACTTGGTGCACAAGAGGTGATTCCTCGAGGAAATCTGAATCTTTAAACAATACATCATATGAAGAATCATAGAATAACACGGTAATACAGGATGGCTTTGCACTAATTTTACCTGCTAATTCCAAAGTACCGCAACTACGATCGTCTTCATTTGAATTAAAGCTGAGTCCTTGCCTACTACGATCGTCTTCATTTGAATTAAAGCTGAGTCCTTGCCTAAACATAGGGGTGGGCATGGGTTGATTTGGGTTGAATTTTAAGTCAACCCAAATCAAACCATAAAAATTTGGATCCAACTCAAACCAACCCAAATATTTTTAACCCAACTCAAACCAAACCAAAATGGTTTGGTTTGAATTTTATTATCAAAATAATTTTTATTTTAATAAAATTTAATTATATCAAAATTATAATAATTATTAATTGTTATTAATTATTAAATTGATATTAAAATATAAAAAATATAGTGGATAAAAATTATAAATTTTACAATAACTTAATCCTTAAATTAAAGAATACTAGAAAATCAAAATAAAATTTAATCACAAAAATTATTATTTCTCAATAAATAAGAACGTACACTTTAATAATAAACTTTCACAAACATGACATTAACAATCTAATAATAAATTTTGCCACTTGTTGTTTATTTAATTATGCAATATTTATTTTTATTTATCGTTTTGGTAGTTTTGGGTTATGTTGTCTACTTATATGTTTAATTTTAGGGAGATTGCCACTTTCCTCCCTACAATAATCAACATATATCATTTTTCTCCCTTCTGTTTTTATAATAGCCAAAAAAACCCCTAATAGTATAAATTTACAATATTACCCTTATTTTCAACTACTCTTTTATTTACATTTATTATAAATTAAATAAATCACATGAATAGAAACTAAATAAAAAATAAAACATTAAAAATAAGAAATATATGTTTTGATATGAACAAAAAAATTAATAATAAAATTTTTATACTTATTTATTTTGTGAAAAATTTCTTATAATAAATATATAACAAAATTATTAGTAAAATGATAAAAAAATTATTTTAAGAAAACTTGAATGACAAATAAAAATTTATTTTAAGATAAATAATAAAATATTTTACCTATTTGTGTTCATTTATTTTGTTTTCATTTATTTCATTTGAAAAATTTGAGTGTTGGGGTTTTGTTCATAACCTATAGGTAAACCATACCCAACCCATAATGAAATGATTTTTTATATAAAACTCACATCTAACCCATTTTCATGATTTACCCAACTCAAACCATTTAATTTGGTTTGGGTTTGGGTAAACCCATGGGTTGTGGGTTTATGCCGACCCCTACCTAAACAATATGTCCGGCATGAATTGCAGCAAACTTGCAGATTGGTACATGCATAAGACGCACACACATTAATTCTTTGTGGCACTATTTAAAGGGTAAATATTAGAGCTAGCAAAATAGGTCATTGGGTCATGTTCGTGTCATGTCAGTTTTGCGTCACATCAAATTTAAGTTAGCCCAAACATGACTTATTTAATAATCTTGTTAAAATATTAAAACCCAAACCAAATAAACGGGTTACCCAATATATATATATATATATTTACACTATTGAGGTTTTAGATCTATATAAAATTTATAAATAAAATATTATGTATATGTTCATCGTTCTGTAAAAAATCAAAAAGAGAGAATCATGTCTAATATTTGAGTTTTGATGACACTATAAATTAATTTATAATAGAAAATATGCTTGTTTCATTGAGTGGGTAAATGGGAAAAGAACTTTTACTATAACTCGACATGAAAAAAATTGTGTCAACCCAAACCCAGCTCATTTAATAATCGCGTCAAATTTAATGACTCATATCTATTCATTCTTATCATGTTTGTGTTGGATATTTGGGTCATGTTAAATTTTGTTATCTCTAATAAATATCATGTTTTTTTTTAATGAGAAAGTAGTTAGAAAACTCCCCATAAAGGCATATCTGTATTCTAATATATATTTATTGATCATATTAATGAGATATATTTATTGATCATATTAATGAGATATCTACCTCACCTAAATTATAGTTGAAAAAAATATTTTGTCCCCTCAATGATTGGAGTGAACTAAAACTATGTTGGTTGCATAGGAGGCTCTTCTCCTAGGCAACTTAGGCGATTGCCTAGAGCCTCACTATAGATGATGGCCCCTAATTTTATTCTTCAATTATAGTTATTAATCGTTAAATTATATTTATTATTAATTTATAATTATATTTTCCATAAAAACTACTAAATCCTTACAAAGTCCCCTTTTAACATTATAATTAACAATTTTAATCCCATTTATTTCCTCCATATATTTCATCTAAAACTCTATAAATGCCACATATTTTTTTAAATTATTATCCATTAATATCTTTTTCCAATTAAAAAAAATAAATGAAACCTTCATTACTTTGGTGAAAACTACTTTCTATACCCTATTTTTCACTTAAGAAAAAAAAATCAATTGTTTTACTTTCTATTGATCATTGCTACTCAAAGCCTCAATCCATCAAAGTTAAAGTTTTCAAATTTCCAGGTTCTATCTTTCCATTCTTTTATTAATTAATTATGTTATTCAGTTGTTTTTGTTTCTTTTTAAAAAATATTTTTCTGTGTTCATAGGTTGTTTTCTTGTAATTATCTAGCACAATTGTTTGCTTAATACTCTTGTTTCACTAGAAAAAAAAATGTCTACTAAAAAAATATGCATTAGAATACAAAAAAAACTTCAAAAACAAGAGAAGAATAGAAAAATTAGTTTAATCTAAAAAAGGAGCCATTGATAAAAACTTATTTAAGATTAACTATGTCATAGGAAAGATTAAATAGGTATTGTCTATTGAGAGAGATATATTAGGAAAATTAGAATTTAAAAATTTGATTAATAATTTTGCATCTCATAAGCTAGAGAAATTTATTTTAAATCAATAAAATTGTAATAAAATTACATACATTTTACCTCAAATTTTTTGAAATGCCTAATTAAAATAATTTGTCAAAGGCCTAAAATATGATTAAGCTGCCCCTGGCTGGTTGAAAGTATTCGACTATCAGCGGAGTTGTTGGTGGGTTATCAATGACCTGAGTGATAAAGATATTAATGCATTTTCTTTATGTCAATTTATACATGCAAAATGAAAAGAATCTTTCCCATATAAAATTTGCAAAACTATATAATATTTGGATTTTGGAGAGGAGACGTCACACGTTCACGTCTTAGTCACCCTAGACTCGATTCATTAATATTGAAAGTACCATAAATGCATAACGTATGTAACTTGAACAATGTACATGAATTTTTGAAAAGATAACTTCTTCAATGGCCATTACATTTGCTTATGGAGAGATGATCATAGCAATATTTCTTATTTCCTTTCTTATAATTGTTTTACATTGGAGTTGGAGCGATAGAAACTCTCCCATGAGAAACTGGCCCGTCCTTGGGATGCTGCCAGGATTACTTGCAAACACATGGCATTTCCATGAATTTCTCGCACATGATGTTTTGAAAAAGAATCGGGGCACATTTGAGTTCACAGGGCCCTGGTTTGCCCAAATGGACCTCATCATCACCAGTGATCCTATGAATGTTCACTATTTCAGCAGCAAGAACTTCAGCAACTACCCAAAGGGACCTGACTTCAGGATGATCATGGAGCCTCTGGGAGATGGTGTTCTCAATGCCGACGGAGACCTGTGGAAAATACAGAGGAAAATAATCCATTCAGTGATGAAGCACAACAAGTTCGAGTCTGCTTTAGAAAAAGTTGTTCATCAAAAGATGGAAACAGGTCTTATCCCAGTTCTTGATCATGCCTCAGAACTAGGGACCGTGGTGGACTTACAAGACGTGCTTAAGCGATTTGCCTTCGACAATATTTGTTTGTTGGTTTTAGGAATTGATCCAAATTATCTCTCTGTTGAGTTCCCACAAACTGTTTATGCAAATGCATTTAACACAATGGAGCAAGCTTTGCTTTATCGACATATTGTGCCAAAAAATTTTTGGAAACCGCAAAAATGGCTTCAGATTGGAGAAGAGAAGAAGCTTAGTAGAGCATGGAAAACTTTCGATAGATTCCTCTACGAGCATATTTCTAGTAGAAAAGCTAATATGGAGAAGAAGGAGGAGGAATTTGACTTATTAACAGCTTATATGGCAGAAGAAGAAGAAGAGGAAGTGAAAGAGAATGAACAAATATCTGCTTTGAGAAAAACTGACAAGTTTCTAAGAGACACAGCATTCAGCTTTCTGGGAGCTGGAAATGATACTATAAGTTCAGGCCTCGTTTGGTTTTTCTGGCTTGTTGCTACACACCCATCAGTTGAAAACAAAATTCTGAAAGAGATCAAGGCCACTATAGTCATGCACAAAAAAGAAGAAGACGGGGAAAGGAGATTTTTCTTCAACACAAAACAGGTAAATAATTTAGTTTATCTTCATGCAGCCTTGTGTGAAACATTAAGACTATACCCACCAGTACCGTACAATAACAAAATTGCAGCACTAGCAGACATTCTCCCAAGCGGTCATCATATCAATAAGAATCAAATGGTGTGGATTTCTTATTATGCAATGGGGAGGATGGAAGAGATATGAGGCAATGATTGTTTAGAGTTCAAGCCCGAGAGATGGATTTCAGAGAAAGGGTGTATTGTGCATGTGCCGTCATACAAGTTCACTGCGTTTCATGCTGGTCCTAGAAATTGTTTAGGGAAGGACAAAGCCTTGATTCAAATGAAGATGGTTGCGAGTGCGGTGATCGGGAATTATCATGTAAAAATAGCTAAAGGTCATCCTGTTTCACCATGTAATTCTATTATACTTAATATGAAGCATGGTTTAAAGGTTCAGATATCTAAGAGAAGCCTCCTGTAGACTTTAGAGGATAAATATGATATAATATCTCAATAATAAAATAAAGTTTAATTTTTTTTTTGGATGGTTGTTAGTTAGTGTAATTTTTCAATCGGCCATTGCAACTATATGGTAATTCGATTTAAAGAACATACGTCTTTTTAAATGGTGAGCAAGGGAAGAAGTGTTTGTGAATCCACATCTTAGTTTGAAGGTCTTTAATTATATAAGGTGCTATAATAAAGCTATCAAGGTGAGTCAGGCCAATGATCACACTCTTTCTACAAACACTCAAGTAATGATATGCATACTGTTGATGCAGAATTCTGGTCGCGGTTTTCGTGCTCGGAACCTCTGCTCGTTCAACCAGAACCTCTGCTCGTTCAACCTGATCTCGACTAGGATTCTTCCTCGTTCACTCGTTCTTCCCTATTCCCTGCACTCACAGAACAAGTCAGGGTGCGCCGGGTGTTTTCCCGGCGTAAACCCTCCGACGCTCAAGTCAGATAAGAATGTTTTTTGGGAAAAGATTGGCCGTAAATCCCTAGGCCTTACGTTTTCTATCGGACCCTGGCTACTTGCTTTTTTAGCCTCTTAGAGTCATCAAGAATCCAACCCTTTTACCTTTGCCGACCGCCCTTTTTATAGGCCTTCTGAGGATCCTGCCTCACTGCAGTAACAGGAGGTTGCGTACTGTCCATTACTGCTGTGACAGGCGGTTGCGTATATCTTCATCGCTGTGGTGACAGGTGGTTGCGCAGATCCCCACCACTGCGGTGGTAGGTGGTTGCGTATATCTCCATTACTGCGGTGGTAGGTGGTTGCGTACCTTGCGTGGCTTTTAGTTTCGGGTTGGTGAGAACGTCACTTCAGCTGGCATTGACCGGGTCTCTTCGGTCTAAGCCTCAGCGGTAACGAGCACAGTGCCTTCCTCGGCTGGTTAGCCCAGCGGACAGTGGGCCCAAGCGGTGTCAGAGGGTTTCTGCTCCTGCTCCCCTGCTGCGAGGTTCTGCTCTCCTCTGCTGATCCGCATCGAAACATAGACTACGACCAGGTTCCTACCAGTCATGCTTGATCTCGTCGAAATATCCTCAAACACAGGTCCCCCAGTTTCTGGTGTTGGGTAACGAAGTGAATCGACAGTAGAAACTCAACAGTCTCGGTTGCGTGGGGCGGGAAAAGCTGCCAAGAGTCGCGTCGCATTTAATTGCGGATGAAGCGACGTGGGGGAAATCTGGCCCTCCGTTTGAATTTCAAACCAAGAGTCGCAAACCCTCGGGATCTGGTGCCATTTAAATACCGGCAGCCCAAATGTCCTCTCTCATTTGGACACTTCAGAATTTTCACCCCAAAACATTCATCGTTCTCTCAGTTTTCCGGTGAACCATTTTCGGTAAACACGCTTTCTCCTTCGATTTTCTCCGATTGAACCATTCTCTCGGCCTGCGCCTTTCTCCCCGACGGCCGATTTTTCCAGGTACTACCTCTATTTCCTCGGTCTTCAATAGCTATACACATTTCTTTTTCTCTTTACTTCACTCGAGTATTAGTCGGTGGTGGTGTTAGGATTATAGATTGGGAAATGTCTAAGGGCAAGGAAAAAATTATTGAGATAGACGACGACGACGAGGCAGACTTCTTACCTAGTCTGCTCGCCGATGCCGTCTTTGACCCTAGGATCCCCCTAGAGCCCGATGACCCTGATATTGCAACTAGGGCTAGGAGGATGTCCCCAGAAATGACCTCTTCGAGCCGAAACAGCGATGAAGTGGGAACATCCGGCTCGTCGGACACCCTAGGTGACGAAGAGGGAGGAGAGTCGGGTGGAAAACCCTTACCGAGAGCAGCTCGACCAGAAACGAGGAGTATGGCGGGGGTTAGGACTTTAGCACAAAACTACGCCATCGACTTTATCACTTGCACGACCACATTTGATGAGCTTGCCGTCCTTCGGAATCGGTATAGGATTCCTAGTGATATAATCCTTAGGGTCCCCGGGAAGAAGGATACCCCTAGTCGTCCTCCCCCGGGTTTTGTCACCTTGTTTCTGGAGAGCTTTCAGTACGGATTGAGGTGTCCCATACAGCCATACTTTGCTCAGATATTTAGTGGGCTGAACTTATCCCCTGGTCAGTTGAATCCCAACGGATGGAGGGTGCTTTCTGGTCTGTTCATTCTATGGGACAGATGTTGTCAGAGCGAGCCCACAATTAACGACGTGAGGCACCTATATCAACTAAAGAGCAGTCCCAAGGATGCTGGCTGGTACTACTTCCAATCCAGCGCTAAGAGCCGGAAACCTGTAACTGGGCTTCCAACAGGGGGTGGTGGGGCTTGGAAGAAGAAGTTTTTTTTTGCTGGGGGTCCTTGGGGTCAACTCGCACAGATTGATGGGACGAACTACCGCGTCCCATCCCGATTCGTGGTCCCAGGTTGCCTGCTCGCTTTAGGTGTATCGATTCCTTAGTAGCTCTTATTTTTGTTGCTTTGATGCTAATTAAATTTCTGCTCACGTTGCAGGCTCTTGGGGCGTTCACTTCCCGCTTGAACCCGGACCGCTCAAGCTAGTAGAGTCTGTGCTAGCGAAGTCCTGTTCCCATCGGGAGCTGCTGACTTTTGAAAACCTGGTAGCATCTGGCTTGGTAACTTCTGAACCTAGGATGGAAGACGCCGTGATTGCAGCCTTGACCAAGAAGCGTACCCGTTCTCAGACTACCAAGAAGGGTGAAGAAAAAGAGGCTCCAGCAGCGAAGCGAGCCGTCGTAGCAGAGCAGGCTGCTCCCCTGAAAACTTTGCCACCTCCCCCTGCTGTCGCCGTGGGGGGTAGCGGTGCAGCCACCGATCCAGCTTCCTCCTCGGCTTCCAAGAAGCCTACATCTCGTATCCCAGACTACCTGGTCTCCTACATGTCCGATCTTTCTAGGCATGTAAGCAAGAAGGATTTGGAGGACTTTTCCCGCTTAGCTCTGCCCGACCTGATGGACGCCATGCAGTTCAGCGCCATCCACCTCAGCTGCATGCTCACTTACTACCAGGCCAAGTCTAACCGCTTCGAGAAGAAGTTGCTAGACGAGAAGAAGGCAGCAGTCACCAGAGCCGACAAGGCCGAGAAGAAAGCTGGTGACTTGAACCTCCATAATTTGGAGCTGCAAGAGAAAGAAGCTCTTGCTGAGGCTAGGGCTATCACTCTCGATGAGGAGCTGACCAGGGTGCGAGAGGATCTGGAAAGGCAGAGAGCAACGTATGGAGCTCAGCTCGAATCCCTTCATGCGTCTCATCAAGCTCAGCTCGAGAACCTGGAGAATGAAGCTGAACTTCGATATAACCAAGGGCTTCGACATTCCTACCGCAGCATCATGGCCGTCCTGGAGAAACGGCACCCAAATCTCAACATGGATGGTTTTGCAGAGGCTGTTTCTCAGCACATGGACGAGGAGGATGCTAAGGAGGATGCCGAGGAGGCGGAACCTGTCGTGGTCGAGGACATCCCCCCCCTTCGTGCTGATCCTGCTGTGGTTGGTGAGGTGCATGCCCCTCCAAGCGCTTCTGGCGGTACTCCACCTGCATCTGGCGCAGATCAGCCCTCAGAAGAGACTGCTCGACCTGCTGACCCTCCCGCTTTTTAAGTTTGGACTGTGTTATGCTCATTCTCCTTTTTGGGTGTTATATGTAGCAGCCTCATTATCTTTCTTAAACTTAATAAAATATATTGTTATTTGCTTTCTCTTTCCGTTATTTTTCCTTAGTAAAATTTTTATTTCTCTGGATGTTTGCTCAACTTGTCTGGCCGAGAAAATCTTAGCGCGCTTAGCGCCTGGTCTTGCCATAAGACAGGCTTCGAGACTTAGTGAGTTGTTGTGTGCCTTAGAGAAATTTTTCGACGCTTGATTCTGCTCGCCTATGCCTGGTTGAACAGATCCTGGCGCGCTTGGCTCCGGCCTCGCCAATGTACAGGCTTTGAGACGTGAGCCTTTACACACCTTATAAAATTTTTCGAAATTTGGGATTCTGCTCGCCTTCTCGTGGTCGAGCAGATCCGGGCATGCTTGGCTTCGGCCTCGCCATAATACCAGCTCTGAGACGTGAGCCTTTACACGGCTTACAATTTTTTCGAAATTTGGGATTCTGCTCGCCTTCTCGTGGTCGAGCAGATCCGGGCATGCTTGGCTTCGGCCTCGCCATAATACAGGCTTTGAGACGTGAGCCTTTACACGGCTTACAATTTTTTCGAAATTTGGGATTCTGCTCGCCTTCTCGTGGTCGAGCAGATCCGGGCATGCTTGGCTTCGGCCTCGCCATAATACAGACTTTGAGACGTGAGCCTTTACACGGCTTACAATTTTTTCAAAATTTGGGATTCTGCTCGCCTTCTCGTGGTCGAGCAGATCCGGGCATGCTTGGCTTCGGCCTCGCCATAATACAGGCTTTGAGACGTGAGCCTTTACACGCCTTACAATTTTTTTCGAAATTTGGGATTCTGCTCGCCTTCTCGTGGTCGAGCAGATCCGGGCATGCTTGGCTTCGGCCTCGCCATAATACAGGCTTTGAGACGTGAGCCTTTACACGCCTTACAATTTTTTCGAAATTTGGGATTCTGCTCGCCTTCTCGTGGTCGAGCAGATCCGGGCATGCTTGGCTTCGGCCTCGCCATAATACAGGCTTTGAGACGTGAGCCTTTACACGCCTTACAATTTTTTTCGAAATTTGGGATTCTGCTCGCCTTCTCGTGGTCGAGCAGATCCGGGCATGCTTGGCTTCGGCCTCGCCATAATACAGGCTTTGAGACGTGAGCCTTTACACGCCTTACAATTTTTCGAGTAGCACGGTAGATTGAACTTCCTCATTTGTTGACATCTCATTACATTCAGTTTTCATGACTTTGCTCGAAGTAAAACAAATAAAGTAGTAACAACGAACAGAGGTATCTTTTGAAATGCTTGCAAAATCCTATTGAAAATATTTCCTAAGGTGTACCGCGTTCCACGGGCGCTTCACCTCATGGCCATCTGCTCGAACCAGCTTGTAGGCTCCGGGGCCGACTAGTTGCTTGACCCTATAAGGCCCTTCCCAGTTTGGTCCGAGTACTCCTTGGGTTGAGTCTTTGGTGTTCTGGTTCACCCTCCTGAGCACCCAATCTCCCACCTTGAACTGTCGCACGTTCACCTTCCGGTTGTAATAACGAGCCACCCTCTGCTGGTCAATGTCTGCCCGCCTTGATGCCTGCTCCCTCTTTTCGGCTATTAGGTCTAGATTCAGGCACATTTGGTCGTTATTCTCCTGCTCGTCAAAGTGTTCCGTCCGATGAGTGGCGGTTCCTATTTCTGCCGGTACAACTGCCTCGTGCCCAAAGGCCAGAGCAAATGGAGTTTCCCCGGTAGCTGTCTTATGGGTAGTTCTGTATGCCCATAGCACCCCTGGTAATTCGTCGACCCAAGCTCCATTCTTTGCTCCCAGCCTGGTTTTAATGAGCCGGTTGATTGTCTTGTTAGCTGCTTCTACTTACCCGTTGGACTGGGGTGGGCAGGCGAACAATATTTGAGCGTGATACCGAGATTTTGGCAGAAATTTCTGAAACTGTGATTATCGAACTGCCTGCCATTGTCCGTTATCAAGGCATAGGGGATTCCATATCGGCAGACCAGATTTCTCCATACAAAATCGGTTGTCTTTTTCTCCGTAATGCTGCTAAGGGCTTCTACTTCTATCCATTTCGTGAAATAGTCGATCGCGACGATTGCATGTGTTGCTGCTCCTCGTCCCTTTGGCATTGGGCCGATCAGGTCTATTCCCCACTGAGCAAACGGCCAAGGGGATACCATTGAAGTGAGCCTCTCTGGTGGCTGGTTAGAGAAACTCGCAAAACTTTGACAACTTGCGCAGCTCCTGGTCTTCTCTTGTGCATCCCTATGCATTGTTGGCCAAAAATATCCCTGCCTTAGAACTTTATGGGCTATGGATCTCCCACCAGAATGATTTCCGCAGATTCCTTCGTGTATTTCTCTCAACACATAGTCTGCGTCATCCTCGTCCAAGCACCTGAGGAATGGAAGTGTATATCCTCGTCGGTACAGTATTCCATCAATCATCGTGTACCTCGAGGCTTGCGCTCTGATCTTCCGCGCTTGCAGCTTATCCGGGGGTAAGGTTCCATCCTTAAGATATGATATCAAATGATCCATCCACGAGCTTTTCTGTTCTAGCCTCAACACTTCCAGATTTTGTTCGATGCTCGGACTGGACTTCACTTCCAGGGGGATTGACTCGGGCATTTTTGGGTCTGCCACTGCTGCCATTCGAGCTATGATGTCTGCTCGGCTATTTTGCTCTCTGGGAACCTGCACCACCTCCACTGCTTCAAATTTCCCCATCATCTGTCTGACTATCTTCAGATACCGTTCCATCTTCTCCTCCCTCGGTTAGAATCTTTCACTGACGTGATTTGCGACCAGCTGCGAGTCAGTCCTGATCTTCACTCTGTCTGCTTTCATGGCCTTAGCCAATTCCAACCCTGCTATCAAGGCTTCGTACTCAGCCTGATTGTTTGTGGCTGCGAAATCCAACTTCACAGCATAAGAAACCTCTTCCCCCTCAGGTCCTTCCAGGACGATCCTGGCTCCTGATCCCTGCTCTCCCGAATAACCATCGACGAACATCTGCCATACTTGGGTTTCCCCTGCGTCTGAGGCATTATCAAACTGCTCCGAGCAAACCTCAGGCTCTGCGAATTCTGCTACGATGTCAGCCATTGCCTGTGCCTTAATTGCTGCTCGTGGTCTGTAGTCAATGTCGAACTCGCTCAGCTCCATAGCCCACTTCACAAGCCGACCAGAGGAATCTGGTTTGTGCATGGTTTGGCGTAATGGCTGGTTTGTTATTACTGAGATGGGGAAAGCTTGAAAGTATGGTCTCAGCTTGCGAGCAGCGACCACGAGAGAAAGAGCCCACTTCTCCAACTGCGGGTATCGGGTCTCGGCGTCGAGCAGGGCCTTGCTGGTATAGTATATGGGGTATTGAACCCCATCTTCCTCTCTTATCAGGACAGAGCTTGTGGCACGGTCAGATACCGCCAGATACAACGATAACTTGTCCCCCTCTCTCGGTGTGGATAGCAGAGGTGCCCGTTGTAGGTACAACTTTAAGTTCTGAAATGCCTCCTCGCATTCTTGGGTCCACTCTGTTTTCTTCCTTTTCTTTATTACTTGAAAGAACGGTTGACATTTATCTGTGGCTCTGGATATGAACCGGTTCAAGGCCGCGATCCTCCCCGTCAAGCTCTGTATTTCTTTAAGGTTACGGGGAGACTTCATCTGAATGATCGCTTGGATCTTCTCGGGATTCGCCTCGATCCCTCTGTGACTGACCATGAACCCGAGGAATTTCCCGGATTCGACCCCAAAAGCACATTTCTCCGGGTTGAGCTTCATTTTGTACTTCCTCAGGAGCGAAAATGTCTCCTCGAGGTGTTTGACATGTTCTTCTGGGAGTTTTGACTTTGTAATCATGTCATCTACATACACCTCCATTGTTCTCCCGATTAACGGCTTGAAGATCTTGTTCACCAGCCTCTGGTATGTAGCACCCGCATTTTTCAAACCGAAGGGCATTACTTTGTAGCAGAACAACCCCTGGTTGGTAATAAATGCCGTGCTCTCCTCATCCTGCCCAAACATTGGAATTTGGTTATATCCCGAGAATGCATCCATAAAGCTGAGCAGGCCATGTCCGGCTGTTGAGTCTACAAGCTGGTCGATCTTTGGCAAGGGGAAGCTATCTTTCGGGCATGCCTTGTTCAAGTCTGTGAAATCCACACACATTCTCCACTTGCCATTTGCCTTTTTCACTAACACTACGTTGGATATCCACTCTGGGTAGTTGACTTCCCGGATGAAACCTGCCTTTAGGAGCTTCTCAACTTCACCATTTATGGCGTCATATCTTTCCTGGTTGAAGCATCTTCTCTTTTGCCTTACTGTCTTCGCTCCTTTCTTTATCGCCAATTTGTGGCATGCGATCTCTGGGTCAATCCCTGGCATGTCTTCATGCGACCATGCGAAGACATCTGCATAAGCCTCTAGGCATCGCACCAACTCCTTCTTCTGTTCCCCCTGTAGCCTTGACCCAATCCTGATTGTTTTGCCCGGATTCTCTGGCCCTAGTGTTACCGTTTTCAATTCCTCGACAGGCTCTTGTCTGCCTTTCCTGCTCTCTACGCGGTTATCAAGGGACGTTATCTGCAAGGCTTCCTTTGCCGCTGAGGAGTAACAGCTTCGTGCAATTCTTTGGTCTCCTCGTACCACTCCTATGAGCCCATTCACCCGATACTTCAGGGCCAGGTAATGATTGGACAGTACTGCTTTGGTCATCCTTAGAAACGGTTGGCCTAGAATCATCTGGTAAGGACCCTCCTCGTCCACTACCACGAAGTCCAACATTGTCGTCAACTCTGTCGGAGAGTTCCCAATTGCGACTGGCAGTTCAACCATGCCTAGAGGGACCAGCCTCCCTCCTCCAAACCCTTTCAGGGAGGTGCTGGTGTGCTCCAACTTTAGGTCCGTTAATCCCATTTCCTCCAGAGTCGACTTGAACAGCACATCCACCGAACTTCCCGTGTCCACCAAAATCCGGTCAAACTTCTTGTTCGCAACAGTAGCCTTGATGACCAAGGCGTCCTCGTGAGGGTATAAAATCCATTCTTCGTCCTCATCAGTCCACATGATCGGAACCTGCCTGATCTTTGTCCGTTTTGCCACCGCGGTACTGAAGAGCACTTCCTTACTAGTCATGGCGTATCTCGCATAGTTCTTCCTTGCTCTGTTAGAATCTCCAGCCAATGTCGGCCCCCCGGCTATCACTCTCAGGTGAGGCTGCTCACGCCTCAAACTCCGGCTACTCTGCTCTTCCTCGTATGTCGAGGCCTCCCTGGGGAAATCTCCATCTATGAACTCATCCAAGTAGTGATTTCTCATCAAATCCTCGACCTGGGTCTTGAGATCTTTGCATTCCGCGGTGGTATGCCCATGGGTCTCATGGAACTTACAATGGCGCCCCCTATCTCTTCTGCTGGCTAACTTGGTTATGGGAGCAGGGGGATGCAGCAGTCCTCGATCCCTTATGGCCTCGTACACCTCGTCTAGGGGCACCTTCAATGCGGTGTATCGACCGTAATCCTGATTCCGGCCAATCATATGCACCGCCCTTCCCTCATTGGCACCACTCTGCGTTGGCGGTGGCGGCAGCGCTTCTGGTCTGCTCCCCCTGTTACTGTAGGGTTGGGGACGACGACTGTCACCTGCTGAGTCGTGTCGTCTCCAAGGTTCCCTTACTGGTGACCGAGGGGGCGGTGCTCTGCTGCGCTGGTACTGTGGTGGCCTCTGATGGGGTTGGTAAGCGGCAAACCGGCCTGCTGCATTACTACCAGGTACCGGGTGGTCCCTCCTCCTTATTGGGCCACTTCCTGATACCGCCCTCTTTTCTTTCCCCAATCCCTTTAGCTGGTCTGTTCTGATCCGTGCGGCCTTCTCCTCCTCGATCTCTATATCCCGCTTGGCCTGCTCGTATGCCGCTGCGTAGGTCTGAACGAGCGGGCTTCTCAGGTTATACCACAGCCTTCCTATCTTCACCCCCTCTCTCAATCCCCTTAACGCCTGGGGGTGGTTGAAGGCGCCCAAATCTAGGACCGCCCGGTGATACCTTTTGATGAAGTCTCGCAGGGTTTCCTGCTCCCCCTGCTTCATACCCTTTAACTCCATCATATCGTCTTCCGGTGCCATTGCTCCTTGGAACTGCTCTGCAAACTCCTGGCACATCTGCTCGAACGTTCTGATACTCCCGCGAGGAAGCTTCCTGTACCACTCGCGTGCACGTCCTTCCAAAGATAACGGGAACACCCTGCACCTCTGGGCGGGAGATAGCCCCTGCACCCTGGTGATGTCGTTGAAGCACTCGACGTGTATTAACGGATCAGTTCGCCCTGAGTATCTAAGGTCGGGGAGGCGAAAGTCTTTCGGGACGGTCGCCCTCATGATCTCCGCCGCGAGTGGTGATTCTCCATCTAACATGATTCTCCAACCAGGAGCTCTGCTCTTTCCCTGCATGCCATCGACCACCTGCGCGAGCCTGCGCACTTCTTCTTCTAACTGCGTTTCCTGACCAGGAGCTCGAGTCGCGGTCTCACCCCGCCCCTGCTCGACATCGTCTGATGGTTGTTGGTGCTCTGTCTCCTCTGCATTGGCCATTCCGGCGCCCTCTTCGAAACTTGGTCTTCCTAGGGATGGTCTTTCCCCTCTATGGGCATCTCCCCGTGCAGAGCAATAACCTTCCTCCCCACCAAATCTCCTGGCAGTGTCATTCCTCCTCACTGCATCATGGCCTGGTGCAGGTCTATCCGCTCTCACCCTCTCTTCCCGATTATCCCTCCGTTCATTAAGCAACTCATGTTCATTGTGCAACTCATGGAGGATGGATGTCAGGGCTTCCATTTGCCTTTCCATCCTTTCCATCCGACCAAACACGGAATCACTGACCGTTGTGTCACCCCCTTGGGCGCTATTCCCTCCGATCTCCATCGTCTTTCTCTTCCCGTTCTATTCCTGCCCCTATTGTCGACTACACTTTTTCGATCGATATCCCCACAGACGGCGCCAAAATGTTGATGCAGAATTCTGGTCGCGGTTTTCGTGCTCGGAACCTCTGCTCGTTCAACCAGAACCTCTGCTCGTTCAACCTGATCTCGACTAGGATTCTTCCTCGTTCACTCGTTCTTCCCTATTCCCTGCACTCACAGAACAAGTCAGGGTGCGCCGGGTGTTTTCCCGGCGTAAACCCTCCGACGCTCAAGTCAGATAAGAAGGTTTTTTGGGAAAAGATTGGCCGTAAATCCCTAGGCCTTACGTTTTCTATCGGACCCTGGCTACTTGCTTTTTTAGCCTCTTAGAGTCATCAAGAATCCAACCCCTTTACCTTTGCCGACCGCCCTTTTTATAAGCCTTCCGAGGATCCTGCCTCACCGCAGTAACAGGAGGTTGCGTACTGTCCATTACGGCTGTGACAGGCGGTTGCGTATATCTTCATCGCTGTGGTGACAGGTGGTTGCGCAGATCCCCACCACTGCGGTGGTAGGTGGTTGCGTATATCTCCATTACTGCGGTGGTAGGTGGTTGCGTACCTTGCGTGGCTTTTAGTTTTGGGTTGGTGAGAACGTCACTTCAGCTGGCATTGACCGGGTCTCTTCGGTCTAAGCCTCAGCGGTAACGAGCACAGTGCCTTCCTCGGCTGGTTAGCCCAGCGGACAGTGGGCCCAAGCGGTGTCAGAGGGTTTCTGCTCCTGCTCCCCTGCTGCGAGGTTCTGCTCTCCTCTGCTGATCCGCATCGAAACATAGACTACGACCAGGTTCCTACCAGTCATGCTTGATCTCGTCGAAATATCCTCAAACACATACGATTGACTGAAGATGAAGTAAAGAGTATTGGAGTATTAGAAGTTTTTGTCATGCAAAAGAATTTGAGACAGAATATCTTGGAGCATTTAAATATGCTTCTTAGGAATGGAGTTTATAAGATCCAAGAAAAGGATTATTTTCTTATCAAACTAGGTATGTATTAGACTTTATGAATAGACTGTAGATATTATATTGCTTTTAAAGTTGGTGTAATTAGTCAATTTACGCACTCTTCAACATAATAGAAAAAAGCATTTAAAAATTTCAGGTAGGACAGATTTTAGAATACTTTTGTTATACTGAAATCATTTAGTATATGTATTACATGTGTGCAAGAATTAAATACAATTATCAATTATATGATGATTTTTTAAGACATTCATAAATGTAATCATACATTAAGTGGGTGTAATACAACAAAGTACTTTAGGATTTCTTGATGACAAATAGTGTGAAAAGATTTATCCAGATTTTATGCAATCAATTTGGAAGAAATTAACTACAATTAGAGAAGTTGATCTTTTAAATTTTTTAAATCACTAGTAGTTTCTATGACATGGGGATCATTGTATGTAACAAATGCTTCTCCCATGGTTAGAGTCCATGTTCCTGGCAAAAGCTGGAGTATACTTCACTATTGTCTCGTACGATATGATTTCCTCCTTGTGAGGATTTTTTGAAGGCGAAGTTACGGTTAAACCTTTGTTGTATGACACTGTTTGATTGGCATGTTTTATTGAGCTCTGCTATAATTTCACGTTCAATAGATATCCCACGGAAGTTGTTGCTATAAAATTGTAGCTGTGATAAGAAATGTCCATAAATTGAATATGATTAGGTACTTCTGCCATTGCTGTTTCATTCACAATCTCTGTCCCATGCAGTTTATTCTTGGGTGGGTGATGGAGGTTTTGAAATTCTAGATAAAAAATCAAAAAAATTATAAAGTAACAACCCATTCTTTAAAAATTCTTCTTCAAGCTGACATTCGTTTTCAAAATTCTCCGTGTCAAGAGTATCAAAACATCTCGGTTAGGACTATCAAATTGTGGGTTATCAATAAAGGCATTGACAAAAAAACAAACAAATATTGTCTAATGGATGCTGCATCTGTCACAGCTTTCAAGGAGTTTGAAAGATTCTTCGCCAAATGATTGGATATCAAGGATGCAATACACGCCATATGGGCACAGAAAACAATTTTACTTTTAGGCCATCTATGGAATCGATCTTTTCACATCCATAAGGAAGCTCTTAGTAATGAAGTCATGGTAAGATATTCTTTGCCCATCAGACCAGATATTCTTTATTTAATTTGAAGAAAAATACACAAAGCGTCTATTTCTGCAGCTCCGATCATTGTAAGATCGAAACGAATTTTGGATCATCTTACACTTTGAACAAGAGAATTAATTACTATTCTATTGAAAATTCAAACACTTTTTTTTTCTCATTGATTCTTTTTTATTTATGTCATGGAAATGTCTTTTTTTTTTTATTTATGTGGATTGGTTGGATTTGGAATCTTTCCCTTCCTTGAAATTAAAGGAATTGCGATGTGGACATTCATGGGCTAGTCACCATTGAACGAAATCCCTAACAGTGAGAAATGTCATTTGATATTGATGACTCGAGTACACCCTGTTCTGGTTATTAGGATTGAGTCTTAGAGAACACGCAAGACTAGCCTAGCGATTCATTTTATATAATAAAGGTCATCCATATAATTAAGTCAAGAGTCAACCACATTTTGGTTATCGCAATTGGGGCCTAGGACATTTAGAACAGCGAACTGCCTATCTGTTTCTTGCCTTGTCTTTTTTCGGTATATTAAATTATTTGGTATTCGAAAATCTTATTAGTCCCTGACTAATCTATATCGAGTCGGATAGAACTATTAAGACGGTAAAATTTTCCCAATAAATATTTAAAGTAGCTGTATTTTCAAATTTTAAACCGAAGACATTGATTAAGTTAGAACAGCTCATGCCAATTGATCTACGTACTTATTGGTTTTCTTGCCTTGTCCTTTGTAGAAGCTCATGTATTTATCTTTATTTCTCTTCGGCGAATGTAGGAAAACTCAACTCGATAAAAAATTGTGTAATAATTATTCATAGACAAATTTATGCGGTGATAAATCCTGAAGAGGATTGTTGCAATGATAACTCTCCATAGAAAGCTGAATAATAAAATCTTCGAACAAATCCCTGCATATTATAAGCATACCATAGAGTTGACGGCGTTTGCTTCTATAAAAGGAAAGTTAAAGCTACATTCTTAGGAGATAGGACTGTTATATGCGACAACAGAAAAAAAAAATGTTTTTTTGAAAAAAAAGGTTGACCAAAGAATAGGAAGTTGCTTCTAATTGAAATAATTCATGGATGCCGAATAAAGCTTAAATTCACTTGTTCAAGAAATCAATATTATTAATACGGATTTCACAATTTCCTAACACTTACGAGTTTGTCCATTACTCACAGTTTTCATGGAGGAAATGTTGATGGACAATCTTCACAACGGTGAGAGGGAAGCCCAGATTCAAGCTGCAAGTGAACTCGGTAAGCTGAGTAGAAGACAGAAGCATAAGTTGGTTGAGAGAGGAGTCATTGCCCTTTTGATTTCGACGCTTCGTTCAAAGATTATGAAGCTACTGAAAATTAAATCAAAATTTTATTTTTGCGGAGAGGTACAATAGATTATTGGTTGTCTTCTTTTTTTTCTTTTTTAATTTATAAATTGAAAGCCCGAGCCTCTATAAACACTTTAACTGACCCATTCACAATAGGCTTTAAAAAATTTTACCCATATATAGACTCTCGTGGAGAGCCAGGCCGACCCAAGTTTTTTGGCCTACCTTAAGATTGTTAATTTTCCTCATACGGAATCAATATATATTATTTACTTCCTTACTACTTTTATAATAGTTAATAACCTCCTTGGCATCATAATTTTCTAATATTGCCTTTATTTTCAAATACACTTTTGTCATATTTATTATAAATTAAATAAATCGTATAAATAAAATTAAAATAAAAAATTAAGCATTAAAAATGAGAAAATATATATTTAGGTGTAAATAAAAAAATTATTAATAAGATACTTTTTGGTTTTTTTTAAAATTATTTTTCTTATAATAAATATATATTTTATATTGCCAAGATAAATTATTAAACAAATAACTCATTTACCTCTCTTTCCTTTAATTTTTTATGATAGTAGTTTTTTAATATAAGGAAAACACTCAAGGAGTTAATTAGTATACGTTAATTTTAGTAAGAAAAAACTCACAATCTCCTAAATTTTACACTTTTCATCATAAGTACACACCCCTTAACAACCTGCATGATTGGGTTGGCTTAGATTATAAATTTCATCCAACCCATTTAGGTTAAAAAATTTCAACTTGTGCTATTCATAATTTGGTTGGTCGGTTAAAAATTTTCAACTCAACCTAACCCAACCCGCCATCCTACGCAAATTTTTTTTTAAAATTTTTTGTTATTAACAATTTACTGAACTAATTTTATAAACAACACAAGTTCTTGGATTCTTGTAGCATTCTCTAATGATGTGTTTACTAAGAAGTAATCGAAATTGGCTGGAACCAAAATGAGGAATGAGAATCAAAATAAACTATTTACTTTAGTTGTGGGAATCAAAATTGGAACAAACTGTACTGCTATTGATTTGTTTACTTTATCTTGGAATTAAAATGAATAGTTACAAGTTACTTAACTGATCTTAGTTTATTATTATTATTATTATTGTTGTTGTTGTTGTTGTTGTTTATAATCATTATATTAATAATAGTAATTATTATTCTTATTGTTATTATTATTGTAATTAATACTTATAATTATTTCTAATAATAATAATAACAGCAACAACAATATTATAATTACTGTTGTTATTATGAAAAAAAAATAATAATAATAATAATATAAGGAATGATAAAATGAGAATTTCAAGATTTAAGTGGGGTAATATAATCACTTTAAGGAATGAAAATCATATTCCCACCTCTTTTATTATATTGGAAACTCTAATAATCATTTTCAATTTTAGGTGAGACCCATAACTTTAACTCTTATTTCATCTCTTATTTAAATAAGTAAACACATCATTCATTCTCATTTATTAATTCTCATTTTCATTTCTAACAAGTAAACACACCATAATTTTATTGTATAACTGAAACAATTCCATACCTTAATATCAAAACGCATCATCGTTAAAAAATTGAGGAGCAATTACTTAAAACAAAATGCCGCCGTATAGCGGCGAAAGTAAAGCAGATAGACATAGAGTAGAATCCGCAAAAAAACAAGTGCCTCGTTCGCTGTACTTCATTTTGTTGTTATGAGTTCCAAGACTCTGTCGTCGGATATTTTGTTAGTTTCCAAATTGTTTTCAATCTCACTATTTCTAAAATATCTCTTTGATTTGAAAACGTAATCAAACTTATCTATGGTGTTGCTCCAATAGAACAGCTGCACCGTACATTCGTCATTATCATACTTGCCAAGATATGGTTGATTTTGTTGATTGAGCATATTCATAGATTTAGTTAGCGGTGATATAGAAGGATTCATTTATCTTTCTAATTATGTTCTTTTGTTCGCCGCTTAGTTGTTTTAATGAGAATAAACCTTTCTATCTAAAAAATATTTTATTTTCTTGTAATGAGTATTTCATTAATGATATCAATTTTATCGTTACTTGTAATAAATTTTCGTAACACACATTGCGCGATAACATTTGGGTACGGTGCAATTATGGTACCGTACCACAGCTGCTTCCAGTCGTTAGATCTATTTAGATGAGTGGAGTTCATTGAGATCCAACGGCTGGATGCAACTGTAGCACGGTATCACAGTTGCACCACAGTTTTTCCCTATATATTTATAATAAAAAATTATTATCGATAATGAACAATACCACAAATGCATGGTGCAGGCGTTGCATCTTAGTCATACCTTCGTCCATTATCCGTATTATAGCCATGTTACAAGCATCGGATCACGAGACTGGTAGCTA
The DNA here is from genome assembly GCA_029618585.1 of Citrus australasica. NCBI lineage: Eukaryota > Viridiplantae > Streptophyta > Magnoliopsida > Sapindales > Rutaceae > Citrus > Citrus australasica. The sequence continues at coordinate 5,987,973 of JARCIV010000002.1, read as the reverse complement.
AGCCCAAGCTATTGTCTATCATGAGCACAGCTTGCCCACTGATTGGATACCAAAACCAGGGTGGGCAGCGTTACTTTGATCGAAAAATCTTCTCTACTTAATCTAGACAACAACCAAAAAACATATAGCATTTGTTTTGCTTCTCAGATTCATGTAACGTAAAGAGTTTGGATCATCGAGAGAATAAATTAATATTCTAATGAAAATTCACACTCTTTTTTCACTTTGATTCTTTGGTTTGTTTCATGGAAAAGATCTTTTTATTTATGTGAATAGATGTGAATAGGTTGGATTTGGAATCTTACCCTTACTTAAAGTAAAAGGAAATTCAATCTGGATATACATTGCCATAAGCTAGTCACACTCTTGGCCGAAGCCCCTGTGGTTAAAAAAAAAATCATTCTACTAGGGTTGGCAATGGGACGTGATGTGATGAAATTTATCAATTACAGTCTCATCCCGTATATACAAGTGAGATGAAAAGATGTCTCACTCTCATCCTTATTTTTTTTTTAAATAAAAATATGTCTCGATCCCGTCCCAAAAGAGATGGGATCCTGCGGAATGTTATCCCAATTGGAATAATTCTCATTCTTAGTCGGCAATGAGACGGGATGAGACATTATTTGCTAATCCCACTCTCGTCCCTTATATGCAAGTGGAATAAAAAAATATCTCATTTCCATCCTTAAATTTTTTTATAGGACAAAAATATGTATCAATCCCGTCCCAAATGGGATGGGATCCCGCAGGATCCCGTCTCAAATTTCGGACCAAAAAATAACTCTCTCTCTCTCTCTCTCTATATATATATATATATATGATTAATTACTTTATCTAAAAGAAAAGTTTTAAAAATAGGTTATCTTGAATGTCCTAAGGCCTAACCTTAATAACGATAATGTGATAGACTTAATTCATCTATGTAGAATGTAGAGATGGTAATTTTTCCCGATTAGTGCAGAAAAATATGAAAAAACTTTAAAACCGATTTTAAAGCATTTAGAAAATGAAGTTTTAAAACCCCACAATTTTAAATCTTTTCTTTCCTATATTTTAAAATCTTAAATTAAAAAATTTCTCTCTCTCTCTCTCTCTCTCTCTCTCTCTCTATATATATATATATATATATATATATATATAACCATTTCAAATAATTCAGTTGAGTTGACCGCATGCATCCTGATTATCATGAGTTGGGTTTAGGACACATCCAGAGCTACTTATTGAATAGTCTCATCCTATGTAATTATTGTATAAGTTCTCCCTCGAATGTAGGATAACTCAACTGACAAAAAACATCTTGTGTAATAAATTATTCATAAAAGCAATATTATGGGGTGTGATCATGTGATTCATGTCAATAAATAATGAATCCTTAAGAGGATTCTTGCAATGATAACCTACCATAAAGTTGAATAATAAAATCCTCTAATAAATCCCTGCATATGATAAGCATTCCATAAAGCCGACGGCGTATGCGCCTACAAAAGGAAAGTTAAAGCGACGCTCTGAGGAGTTAGGAACCGTTATTCTATTTCCAAATCAGCTATGCAACAACAAAAAGAAAAAAATGAAAAAAAAAAAGCTGACCAAAGAATAGGAAGTTGCTTCTAACTGAAACAATTCATGGATACCCAATAAAGCTTAAAGTCACTTGTTTAAGAAACCAATATTATTAATATCCATTTCACAATTTTCTAGCACTTAATAAGAGTTTGCACACTACTCACAGCTTTCATGGAGGAAATGTTAATGGATAATCTTTTAAACGGCGAGAGAGAGGCCCAGATTCAAGCTGCAAATGAACTTGGTAAGTTGAGTAGAAGACAGAAGCACAAGTTGGTTGAGAGAGGAATCATTGCTCCTTTGATTTCGATGCTTTGTTCGCAAGATTATGAAGCCATTGAAGCTGCTCTGGTATCTTTGCTCAGCCTTGCCTGTGGCAACGAACGGTTAGTCTTTTGATCAAGAAAATATATTGTTCAAATTTAGTGGCAGAGTTCGTTAGAAAAAATAATATAGAATTGTGAACTAACTCTTACTTGTAATTTTGCAGAAACAAGATTCGGATTGTAAAATCTGGGATTGTACCAGTATTGTTAGAGGTCCTTCAATGCCAAAGCACGACGCTGATCGAACTCACAGTAGCAGCAATGTTGATTCTCTCTTCTTGCTTGGAAAACAAGTTAGAAATTGCATCTTCTGGGGCCATACAACGGCTGGTTGAAATCCTCAATGGAGATCTTGCCGATGATGATAATAGTTATGGCAGGATTAGCGTCCAAGCAAAGATTGATGCTATTGCCACTCTTCATAATCTCTCAACTTGCCACCAGCTCATCTCACCAATTGTCTCCTCTGGTGTGACCTATTGCTTGCTTCAGCTAATCCATAGTTCAGAAAAATCATCCGGGTTGACAGAGAAGGCCATTGCATTGCTTGAAAATATCGTGTCATCATCAGAAGACGCGCTACAAGAAATTGCTGCTACTTGCGGTGCAATTCGGGCATTGGTTGAGACGATCGAAGAGGGCTCTCCGCAATGCAAAGAACACGCGGTGGCAATTCTGTTACTGATATGCAAAAGCTGCAGAGACAAATATAGAAGTTCAATTTTAAAGGAAGGTGTGATGCCTGGGCTGCTTCAGCTGAGTGTGGATGGAACATGGAGGGCTAAAAATATGGCTAGAGACTTGTTGCTGCTTCTGAGAGATTGCTCAAGCTTTGGTTCGAGAAGTAAACAGTTAAAAAATGAGCTGGTTGAGCAGATTATGCAAGAAATTGATGCTGAAGGAGACACAGTTGCTGGGACTACGCTGAGACTGGTTGAGGAGATGATTGCTAAGCTTAGTACCCTATGAATGATAATTGTTGCTTTCAATTTCGGAATTGAATTGAGTTTTGATTAGCTTTATGTTTCCTGGTTATTACAAAATTAAAGTTTATCTGACCTTTGACTTTGGTTTTGGGTTTGTGTAAGTAATGATTAGGAATTCCGTATGCCCTGGCTGATTCACGTGTTCGATCTTTTGTAAGTGAATGAGATTATATGTGTGAGCATCTATCTTTTCATTCAGGTAATCGGGCATAATCCTTCAAAAATATTCATGCCATGAAAGCTTTTCATGTGTGTCACATTTGTCAAGACAAATGCATTTCAAAAGAAAATGACACTAAAATCTGGTGAGAAGACTATTTAACGACATTAGAAACGATATTCATAGGCTTGATTAGGAAATTATGGTAATTACGCTCCCAAGAATGTCCCTATTCAAGTAGTCAATGCTCTTTCTGCATTGATTCTTTTATAGTCGGATAATTATTAGCAATGCAGAATAAAGCAGTAGGTCAATAAATGCACACACAAATCTCCCCAGTTTGAGCTCTGGTCTACAGTCTACTATCTGGCTCATAACAAACTGTTACCGATGCCATCAAGATAAACAATTATGCAAGGAGAACAAATATTTTGCTCAGCTTCAAAGTGATTATGGGAAAGCATCTTTAGAAAATATTTACTACAAGAAACAAACTTCCCTAAACCTTCCACAACATGCACCCATTTAACACTGCCCCAAGTATGATACTCATAAACTAGAATTGAGTTTCAGTATCAGTGAACAAATAACATACCAAAATGCTCTCCAAGCCAGTGATTAAATTGGGAAGGATAGATAATACTGAACTAACAAAACTCTAGCATAACTGTTGCAAGCTGCCTAATCAGATAACGCTGTTATTAGGCATTCTAGTAACAAAATCCAGTATTAAGATAAACCATTGACCAATAATCTATTGAAATAACAATAATCAACAAAATCAGCGGGTTCATGCTTCATCACTTAACCTGCTAAAATTAGGTTATTCAACCCCGCTTGATAACAAGAACATGTATGTATCATTCTCCTACATATGTTTGTTTGGAGATTTATTTCATCAAAACTATTGCATCTTGTTTGTTTGGAGATTTATTTCATCAAAACTATTGCATCTATCTACCTGTAGAGAAGTATGGTCAACAAACTGTTTGCATGATCACAGGGCATATTTCACCCTGACCTTCTATAAATGCTATAAGCTACTGCAATAGTTGCCACTGCTCCAACTACAGCAGCAGCTGTAAGGACATCCCTTTGCTCAAATGATCCTAGCCAGCTTGACAATCTGCCTTGACCCTTGGTTTCTATCTGTTTATTTTCTCCAGTAACATCTGAACTTCTGTCCTTGCAACATGAAAAGCCATTGGCACCCTGGCAACAGCCACCAGTGACATTTTCCTTGGTGACCTGAGTGTTGCCATCTTCAAGCTTCTTGCTTTTTGATTCCTCTTTTCCATTTGGAAGCTTCTTTTCATCCACTTTCTCAACTTCAGCAGATTGCCCCAATTGGCCTCTGCAGATGATTATTGTTAATGTTATGCTCTTCTAATATGCTCAATATTACTAAACATGAGAAGGTAATACCAGTGTATACAGAAAATACAGAAAACAATGCTACCAAGTAAATGCCTACATAACAGAATTATGCAATCAGGCTTTCTAAAGGTACATTGTACAGCCGAAATATATGACAAAAAATACTGACCCGGGTATTGTACACACTCCAGATGAAATGCAAGTAAACAAACATTTAATCAACATTGATGACTACAAATACCAAAGAGGGAACTGAGTACAACAATTTTATTTTTGAAACAAAGTATAGCATAGTATTTATTTATAATGCAATAAATAACAAACAAAAAGAGATGGATAGTACTAAAGGAAAACTCAAGAGAATGAAAAAGATTATTACTACAGTGATATAACAGAAAGAAGAGACATTACAGCATTAACAGCAAATATAGATAGGGAACGAGTGAAGAAGAGAAAACTTTTCCTGCATTACTATCTAAATGCACAAATATATCCTAACCCATTCCCCATTCATTACCGCAATATTTAACCGATATAGTTTATACATTCGATAATATCCACAAAAGAAACAAAAAGGCATAACCGTTGAACACAATTTGCAATCTAGCACCTCATTCTGGAAATAATTTTTGGGTAAAAACATCAGCAGCACCCTAAGAAAATTCCATGAAGACAGAAAATGTATAACACAAACCTCCAAAGTCTTTCAATTATTTCGCCCTTAGCAATATGCTGATCCAGTATTGCAGGCACATCATCAGGAGTGACATAGCCATACCTGCAATCCAACACCAAGAACTATCAATGCCATAAACAACCCAATTCTATTGAATTTCCAGCTACTAAACATTAATGACAATGCGAGAGACTTGAATAGGATCCAGATCTTACCAGTGGCCCATAATTTTCCCTTCTGAATCAGGACTGTAGACGATCAAGTTACCAGCATATTTGTGGCCCCCGATATGAGAGCATGGCTTAACAAAGATCTGATCTTTCAGTCCTCGCGAATCAATCTCCGCATTGAATTTTTCAATAAGAGCTGGGCCACAAACACCACATCTCTTATCTCGACTACCATGGGAGCACACAAAGACATACGAACCAGTCAACCCTTCCTGGACTCCCGAAGCCCATGGCTTTCCATTAACAAGCACATCATCGACAAAGCTATCCACATCCGACTCCTTCAAACCCCTATAAGTTCAAAATCACAACTCGAATCTCAGCATCAATAAACATCATCTTCAATATATGAAGAACAAATCAATTCCCATACAAAAATGAAACCTAAGCCAAAATCATTACTCACTTGTATTTAATCATTTCAGGGAAAGTCAACACATCTCCATCAGTACCTTCTCCTCCTCCACATACTGTCATTAAAGACTATCAAATCACAGTCGTCAATCGATTAGCTATTGATGCATCAATCAATCAGCCGCATAATTTTTTCAAAAGAAAAGAAAAGAAAAATGAAAGAAACCTTGACGGTCATGTCGTCTTTGCGAGTTTTGAGAGCAGAGGCAAGGAGCTTGGGGAGGGTATCAGTGTTGGAGGCTTCTACACGTGCGTCCCACATTTCGGGTCCCTTAAAGCAGAGGAACACATGGCGGCCATAGGGATTGACGGTTCCGGCCAGCTTCTCCTTATACATCTCCTCTCGTGTGAACCCGTACTTGGCGTCGTCTTCAGTTGAGATCGTCGACATGTTGTTGGTGTCGGTGCGCGTAATTAGAATTCGGGTTCTGGTCCGGGTCGGGTGGAGTGCGTGGGAGAGAATGAGAAGAGGTTTTGCTTGATGGAGGGGGTGGTAGCGAGCAGCTGCTGCTGCTGGAGTTATGAGAATGCGAAAGGGGTCCCCAATGCGCATAGGTGGGGGAGGCTGTTTGCTTTTGCGTGCGTGCGTGCGTTTGGTAGGAAGATGATAAAAATGCCCCGTCGGAGAGTGACTACACGCTCTCGGCTGAGAGACAGGGGTGCTGGGATTTGGTGCGGTTGTGGTGTTGGAGAGAATGGTAGAACTCACTTGGAAATAAGACGGCTTTTTTTTTTTTTTTTCGGTAAAGAGGGGCTCTAAGTAGGGATGGTAATGGGCACTGTTTACAGCGGGTTTGTCATTACTAAATTTAAACCCGCATAAAATTTAAATTATCAAATCCATCTGCAACCCGCAGTGGATTTTAAATTTTTTAAAGAAACCCACCTCTAGTGGGTTTTAACAATTACTAAACCCGCAATGGTACCCGACGGATTTTTTGTGGGTTTTTGTATTTAAAATAAAAAATGTTTAATATATAAATTTATAATAATAACCTCAAATTCCATATAACATACTCAATTTTATATTTAAACAATGTAAATAAAAAATTAAAATTTCAACATCAATCCAAAACAAATTCTCAAATTTAAGTATAAATTACACAATTCCATTTAAAAAACACAAACTAGTATCTAAAAATAATAATTACATTTCATATTATCATTTAAAACAAGCTCCGAGAGAAGATATTCATTTCATTCACCACCATAAGCACCCATCCAACACAATACCTATAATAATAATTAAGATTAATATTTTCAAATACTAATTCGAAGGGAAATGCCTTTAGTTTTTTTAGGTCATGACTTTAGAATGAGAGATGAGTCACATACACACATACACAACTTTGAACCTTTGGCTATTTAGTAATTTGAATAATAACATTATTTTCTTTATACATTTTTAGATTAAAATTAAATTAAAAATATTTAGAAAAATATTATGGGTTTGGTGGATATCCATGTGGGTATTCACTGGATATAAGGTTAATACCAAACCCACCCGCATCCATGTGCGGGTTTTAGTTTATAATACTAAACCTACCCGCAACAGGTAAAATTACCAGCACCAGGTGTGTTTTGGCGGGTGGGTTTGGGCGAGTTTACAGGTTTGCGGGTACAATTGTCATCCCTAACTCTAAGCAGAGCTAAAGAACAATAGAGCGAGAATGGGCCATCCCAAAAGCATCCTTAAACAGAAAGAATCTAACTCCTAACAGGGGAATATGGTAAATAGTAAGATCAAGAGAACTGGAGAAAGCTAGGCTCGCCATATAATCAACTGCGAAATTAGCTTCTCTGTAAATATGAGAGATAGAGACATGCCAATCCATCTTTAGATAATCCTTGATAGCTTGAATCAGCGGAGCATAGTGATTAATTTCCAAGGTTGGCTTAGTCACCAACTGCAGCACACAACGACTATCTATTTCCGCTTTAAGCTTTCGTATACCAGAATTCCAAGCTAGATGCAACCCTTGATACAAACCCCAAAGCTCTGCTACTGTAATCGAGCATGAGCCAATCATCATCCCAAAGCCACTAAGCTAGCGACCCATGTGATCATGAATCAAACCCCCAGCAGTAGAAATCCCCTCCCTGTTGTGGGCACCATCAGTGTTTAAAGAGCACCAAGGCCACTCTGGAGACTGCCAAGAGATCCATCTCATCACCCTTGTATGCCCTGTGGTAAGCGGATGAGAATGAATCTTATGCATTTCCGCAGTGCACATAAAAACATCCATTAACACAACATTCGGATCCATAAAAACTTAATTAAAGATGAATTGGTTCCTCCAAAACCAAAGTCTCCAGAGTGCAATACCAAAGAAGATGGCCTAATTAGAAACACTCCCTAGCCTTCCAACAATCCCCACATTCGTACAAAGCCACTCCTAGAGTCGCGAATTGAAGAAATGTTGTCGTTTATTTTTTGGGAGAATCAGGAGCCAAAAGTGCTTTACCAAGGCACAGTCCCACAAGACATGCATAGCATCCTTAGTCACAGCCCCACGCCGGTCGCAGGAGGTTGATACCGGGATGTGACGGCGTCGGCCTTTGTTTTCAGTCGATCATGAAACACTTGCCATAAAAAGATTCGCACACTTTGGGGACCCTTCCAACTCTAAACCGTACACCAAAGCATGTTATCATGTATGGGGATATCATTCGAAAAAGCCAAGTAAGCCGAATGAGTAGTGAAACTCCCAGATTTGGACTGAGCCCAAAACATAGAATCTTTGCCCTTATTAGGGGATGAGGGACATAGTGCAGCAATCTGAAGAATGATGTTAGAAGGAAGAAACTGTTTAAAACGCTCACAGTACCAGGAACCATCTTCTTTGACAAAATCAGCCACTTTGCCATTTAAAATATTACTAGGAAGATTGTTGGTTGTATATGCTGCAAGAAGGACATCCCTAGTCACCCAAAGGTCTCACCAAAACCAAACGGATTGAGCATCTCCCAAACACCAGCGTCTACTTGCCAAGACTTCACTCCACACATTTCCAAGGGATTTCCACAAGTGGGAACCATAGCGTGTTGGAAGCATGAGAGGCGGGTTGTGAATGTCAACCCCATATTTAGAAACAAGGACCTGAACCCAGAAGCTGTTTAGGGATGAAATGAGACCCCAAGCAAGTTTCATATGAAGAGCACGGTTCATCATAGCCAAAGATTGAACCCCAACCCCCCGGCGGACTTTGGTTTACAAATATCCTTTCAGTTGATCATGCTAAGACGGCTTCTTTTTATGACTTAATGATGTTTTTAAATATTTTTCACTTAATATAATCAAGTAAATTTTCTTCTTTTAATTTTGGATTTAAAAAGTGTTAATTATTCTCAAGTATTTTTTTTAAATGAATACAGTAATTACTTTTCAAACAAAGTTGTCAGTTATTGACTTGAAAAACGTGGAAAACAATTGAATATAGGATGTAGTGTTTTGAGTTTTTATGATTTTTCTTTTTGTTTTTTTAAATTTACTTTTTATGACTTTAAGAAACATATTTTCTATTTTAAAAAAAAATCTCTCACAAGTAAAAGATGTTGAACTACATTAAAACCGCTATGAAATAATATTGTTGATTTAGCAAAGCTATTTATTTATTAATAAAGGAATGATTTATTAATTTATTGATAAAAAAATATTTTGTTAATTTAGAAAGAGTTTTATTTTAAAAAAAAGTTTTGTTGTTTCACGTTTATACTTATTTATAAAAGAATATAAATCGTGCTTTCTCAAGTCAACAATATCTTCTCTATCGGTTATACCCCCATAATAATATAGCTTAGTTAGGAAACTTGTAATTATATAATTTCTTTCTTTCTTTATTCCATTTGTATAATCATGTACATGCATATCACTATTGTGTAATCCTTTGACAATGAGGACGGGGTTGAGTTCAATTTAGTAACAAAGAAAAAACAAATAGATTTAGATATATATTTTGTAAAGAGTTGAATTTAAATAATTAAAATTGTAAAAAAATTCTTAATAACTTTATTTCTTATTAATTTTTATTTGATTATTTATTAATTTATATCTTCATTGGGCCACAAAGGATTCAAAAGAAATTTATTATTTTATGCATTTAGTAAATTATTAATTTAATACACTTCTCAAATCAGTTTGGAGAATTCTATTATTTAATAAATGTTATTAAATTACTAAACATTTATTTATCAAGATTTTACTGTGGATATATCTTTTATTGATTTTTTATTTTAAAAGAAAATGACATTTTTTTTAAAAAATATTGCCAAACACAATATTTTTATTGCCAATCACTCACATCACATTACAATATTACATTTTTCACTCTGTATACTAAATTCAACTTATATTACGCGAAAGATTTAAGCTCGAATAAAAGAAAACAATTTTCCCGCATATCTGTTAAAGAGTTTAAATCATTTTCTTTGTGTGTTGTGAGAACCATTAAAGCAACTCCCTTAATTTCTCCTATTTAAAGATTTTTTACTTGGTTAACAAATTGGTCAGTTATTGAGTAATACATTTATCAAATCATTGTAAATAATTTTACTCTTTTTTGGGCAATTAAAATCAGATTATTTTCAGTACCTTTTTTTTTTTTTGCGTAATTATCCAAACAATTTGTTTAGTGAGTTCAATTCTAATAATCTAATTCGATAGTCACGGGAACACCTTATAGTTACCTCTACTTTCTTGTGAATCCTAATTCCACTTTTCTCTCCACTCAGATGGTCAGATTGGAGATATTTCGTGTACGCTACGTGGAGGATGCCACGTTGGTCCTTGTAAATTGGAGCGTGGAAGAAGCAAGCGCGTGGTCCCGGATTCAAAAGATTACTCAGGTCATAAGGTGACGGAGTAGGCCGGGAGCTCACAACTAAGAGTCAAAACTGAATTGTGTAACGTAGGGTTTAGGGAAATCAGATAGGATCCCTGAAAATTAAATGGGAATATCCAAAATTAATGGAATTAGCTTACGTGGTACACTATGGTTGGACGTTCAAGTTACTCATGCGTGACCAACACAGCACCGAACGACGTAATGGCAACGGATGGTTTAAGTCAACCCACGTGTCTTAGGGATCTTATGTCATTCAGGAATAATGATCGATTAAAAAAAGAATAATGATACCGTCACAAATTTTTGTATAAATTTATTTTATACAAACTGACGTGATATTAATTTATTGATTGAATAAAAATATAAATTTATTTTATACAAACTGACGTGATATTAATTTATTGATTGAATAAAAATATAAATTTATTTTGTAGGCCAGGAGCACGCAACTAAGAGTCAATACTGAATTGTGTAACGTAGGGTTTAGGGAAATCAGATAGGATCCCTGAAAATTAAATGGGAATATCCAAAATTAATGGAATTAGCTTACGTGGTACACTATGGTTGGACGTTCAAGTTACTCATGCGTGACCAACACAGCACCGAACGACGTAATGGCAACGGATGGTTTAAGTCAACCCACGTGTCCTAGGGTTCTTACGTCATCCAAGAATAATGATCAATTAAAAAAAATAATGGTACCGCCATAAATTCTTATACAAATTTATTTTGTACAAACTGACGTGACATTAATTCATTGGTTGAATGAAAATATAAATTAATAAAAACAAATCATGTGGACCAAGTGATATTTAATTCAACCAACCTTATCATGCCATATCATTTTATAAAAAATAAATTTATACAAAAATTTATGACTGTATCATTACTCATTAAAAAATTAATTTAGAAGAGTACCCACAACGTAACAATTATAAAATAATAATATTAATAATAATAAACTCCTAATTTAGTACCCACCCAAGTTGAACCGAAACTACTAACTGCTCGTTACACGCTTTCTTTGCCCACAACCTAAAACTTCTTGATCAAAAAGCTACCTAATCATCATTCAATGGATACACACAATGTTCAATTCTCATAAATTCTTAAAAAAACCAATAAGCATCAATGTCTTAAATGGACTTCTAAAATTCACTCAACCAAAGTCGTAATATAATAATTTTTTTCATCCAATTATAGAATTTTGGAGTCAAGGAACTATGAATTTTTAATAATTTTGTTCCATTGAAGGTTTCGATATAGTTATCTTATTTATAATTATGTGAATTAGAATTTTATCACAATATGAATTTTTTCAAACTTTCAAGACCTTATATCATGTGTCATTTGTAATTATGTATGATTGAGATTTGATTACCTTCCTACACTTTATCTAGTAATTAACAATCAACAATATGAATCCCAAAATAAGCTCAAATTGTAAGAGAATTCAAATTCTAAATACGTTCTCTATGAGAATAAGAAATTTTTATATTATATTCAAGATGTAATATTTGTATCAATTTATACTTATCACAAACTACAACATTTTATGTCTAAAATGTGACATAATTTACCATTTAATGACTTTCTGCAGGCATGATTTTAAGAATAAAGTTCAAAATGCCACATTCGTAGAAGTTGCATATTGCTCAAGGGTAGAGATTTTAACACCCATCTAAAATTCTTATAACAGCTCTTTTGAATTTATTTCCTAAAATACCCTGAGATTATTTGATAGAATACAGCTCCATGCATTAAAATCAATCATCTTCCCACAAAATTTTATCCAAAAAAAAATTCATTTTAAATTGCATACAAAATCCTAAAAATATTAAATTTACCTTTTAACTTTTTTCTTCTTATTATTTAATACCCTCCATAACTCGATTAGATCTTGTAGTTTTCTTTTAAAAAAATCAATTAGAAAATAAAATATAAATGTAGATTATGTAATCGGGTGAGTGTAAAAATTTTGTTGAAATAATAATTTATTTAAATGTTTAATTAAATTTCTATTCAAAACAAGAAATAAATTAGTTTATGTTAATTTATTTTAAGTTATTTCAAGTAAAGGAGTCTTATGAGAAATTTTGAGGGTGTCAAAAGACCTACTGATTGCTCAAACTTCACATTATTTTCATGAGAATGGATGAGTTCTAGTGATTTTGGGCGGTACCCAAGTAGCGATTGGGCTGAAATTCATGGCCACTCAGCCAGAATTGATTGAAAAGATTGAACAAGCAGAAAACTTGAACAACGGGCCTTAAAACGAGCGTGGGTGTGGGTGGGGGGGGGGGGGGGGGGGGGTGGGAATTCGGGTCCATTTCATTGCATTTTGCAATTTCCTCGGTGCCGTTTATCATAGAACTCTGCAAAGGAGCAATTACATTGCTTATATCAAAGGAACTACAATGTTAGCGTCCCCATTGCAATGGAAAAAAGGAACCAATGAAGCACAATACAAATGAGACGACCAGGAAAATTCTGGTTAAAAGGGAAAAAAAATCACAAAAATCAGAAGAAATCAATCTCTAAATAATTACCTGAAGGTTTGACATCTACACCTGGCGTATTGTTATTTGTTGTTGGGGCATTTGGCACTTCAGTTCTCAGAGGCAAATCCATCACAGCTGGTTTCTGCTTTGGCACATCTGGAGGACTTGCGCAACGAATGAGTGCCCAATTCACACTTTGGAAGAACGGATGCCGTTTAACTTCAGTAGCACCACGCCTATAGGCAAGGCGATGCTGTGGTTCTTTTACAAGTAAACCTCTGATCAAGTCCCTAGCAGCAAAACTCACAGAAGGTGACTCTGGAAATCTTAATGGCTGGCCAATGACGTTAAAAAGTGTAGCACGGTTCCCTGCCCCCTTGAAAGGAGTTTTACCAAACAAAAGCTCATAGAGAAATATCCCAAATGTCCACCAATCAACAGCACTTCCATGGCCTTCACCTTTAATGATTTCTGGTGCTAAGTACTCGTGTGTACCCACAAACGACATTGATCGAGCGCTCGTAGGTTCAGCAATGAGCTCAGGGAGAGGGCTCACTTGATTATGCATTTCGTTCTTTGGTTTTGTCTTCTTGTCTTTCTTAGGCTTGCTCTTCATGAAGCGTGGTGCAAAACATGCAGGTTGGATGCAATCTGGCTGTATTACACAGGTTGGTTCAATGCAAGCTGGTTGAACACAGTATGACAAATTCTTCGACTCCAAGCTGGTGTTTGAGGATTTGACCAGTGTTGGGCAGACAGCACATCTTAAAGAGAGGTCAAAATCTGAAAGCATTATGTGCCCATCTTCTCTTACCAGGACATTCTCTGGCTTAAGGTCTCTGTAGATGATCCCAAGCATGTGCAGATACTCCAAAGCAAGAAGAACTTCCGCCACATAAAACCTGCAAAATGGAGGAAATTAATGAAAATAATGATAATAATTGATATATTCTCAGCCCGACCATCGACATTGTAGGTTTAATCAAACTTAAGCATCATCCTAGAAACCAATAGCTTCCAAGATACACTAAATGAAACATGCAATGTGTCTCTTCACACATTCATAATGCATGCACATAATAATATTACAAACCAACCTAATGTTTTATTAGATATCATATCAGCAAGCAATGCCGTTACTTTTTGTTGGGCAAAGGTTAATGTGTGATCAGGAATCAAGGTTTTAAACCGAGCCTTCAAATAGGCCTTACCAATTTAACCATTATCATCTTTCGTTTCGGATTCATTAAAACTTGTATTGCCAAACTTTTGATTTTGTTTGTATGTTCCTGGTAAAGCAAGGATAACAACTAAAAAGGAAAAGGGAACAAAAGCACACACGCACACATACATAGAAATTTATTGACTTTCATTAAAAAGTACATAAATTTAATGGTCCCAAGCAATTAGGATATTTGTTGGACTTGCAATTCTTAACAATAAATGGTTGAAAATAACACCAAAGAGGTGCTTACAAGTCTGCATCAATGTGATGCCACTAGGTAAACTAGTACTGGCTTTAACTTATAAACAATATGAAACTTGATTCATTAGGGCTTGGGTGTCAAAGACTTGACTGAAGGCCAAGGTAGTTTGAAGAAAAGAAGGGACTTCAAGAAAAAACAATAGTGAGTACATTAAATAGCTTTTTCCAAGCTGCCAAAATGCACATGGAGAGATAATTGAGACTGTCAATTACAAGAAACGGTACTGGAATCACATTCACAGGCTTAAGCAAATAGCTTGAATTTTAAATTTAAAATGCACCTACTTAACCATCAGAACAATTAGCTAGAAGGAGAAAATAATTTCTAACCTGGCAGCATGCTCTGAAAAATACTTCCCTGGCTGTCTTTGTCTGAGTGCATGCAAATCTCCCCCAGGGCAAAACTCCATCACCAAACATGAGAACTTGTCCGTCTCAAAGTGTGTATACAAAGTTGGTAGAAACGGATGATCCAGAGATTGCAGTATTTCTCTCTCTGTCTGAGCTCTCAGAAGCTTCTTCCTACTTGCCAAAGCAGCTTTATCCATAACTTTCATGGCAAAATGAGTTTTAGTGCCCATCAACTCTGATAGATATACACTGCCTATATCTCCACACCCTAGCCTCTTCAACAATTTGAAGTGATTCAAACCTAACGACCCCATATGAGATCGGACAGCTTGAATTGCTTCCCATCTTACATCATTTGCCTTATGGGGTTTGTGAACAGCACTGCCTAAACTACTGGAGCTGCTTTCATCGCTAACATCACTTCCAGTGCTACCCCTATACAGACTTGTCTTTGTGCTCTCAACAAGATCACACGACTGACTCACTTCACCACTTTCAGCAGACTTCCCTATGCTACTTCTACACTCACTAACTTCTGTGTTGGTGAAACTTTGTTTGGCTTCTGTATACATAGTAGTAGTATACATACTATTTGAAGGACTTGGATAAAAGCTTGTTTCTGGTTGAGGCACTAAGTTGTGCCCCAATTGCCCAAGACCTGAGACAATATTTTCAGATTCTAATGAGCTGCTTGAGTTGCAATTCTCAGGAACATAAACCGGATGCTTATCACAGGATTCACTTTCCACCGTCAACACCATTTTCTGGAAAGAAGTTTCCGCAGTTTTATCAAGAGCATTAACTGTGCCCACATATTCAAGTTTCCCCTTATTCAAATCATAGAAGGTTTTCGCAGTAGTAGCTAACTCCTCATGCTGCTTATGATCTTGGGCTTTTCTCTGGATGTTCTTTTGATTGATTACAGAGCCATTTACATTGCAGATCGACTTCGCACCACGATTTTCGGCACTTGCATATGAGATGGCGAGAGGCCCTTCATTACTGGACTGTTTCGGTGATGGAGGCCGAGAGGAACGAGGGGTAATTGATCTAGAAGGATGCTTGCTGCTTATTGCAGATGCTGAATTTTGTGTCTTGGACGAATCAACACCATTAGCAAGTGACTCCATTGAACAACTCAGCAGCACTGCAAAGCAGAAATCCCCAGCTAAGCGAAATGATTACCTTAATTTTAGCTATCAATTGCATTAATTACATAATTACAAACTTAAATGTCTTTCCAATAATAGATTAGTTAAATTTTTTCTTTTTTTAAAAAAAATAACTGTTACAATAAATCAATCCTATTTGCAACAAACAAATACCTAAATGCAAATTCAAAAAAAGAAAAAAGAAAAAAAGAATTCAAACCGAATCTACAAAATCCCATTAGAGATACAATCACCAATAATCCATCAAATTATATAATACAACAAGATATAATCAATAGTAAAATACTAGAAAAGAAAACTCACTAATCCCATTAAAAATTTAAGGGAGAAAAAAAAATCCCCATTGCCTCCTGAATTAAAAGTAGTAATAAACCAGTTTGGTTGCCAAGAAAATGCATGAAAAGTAAAGAAACTGGGGGTAAAAAAAATCAACTTTTAGTCTTTTCATAATTAAACTAAAGGAATCTTTAAAAGAAT
The DNA here is from genome assembly GCA_029618585.1 of Citrus australasica. Taxonomy (NCBI): domain Eukaryota; kingdom Viridiplantae; phylum Streptophyta; class Magnoliopsida; order Sapindales; family Rutaceae; genus Citrus; species Citrus australasica. The sequence continues at coordinate 5,971,404 of JARCIV010000002.1, read as the reverse complement.
TAAAAGGAACTAAAATCCAAAAAAGAAAAAAAGAAGACAAATAACAATACCTGATCATGAAACAGAGAAAAGAATAACAACGCAGAGCAAGCACCCTGTCATGAATTGGGAATTGCTGCTGCTGTTGTTTCACAAGAGAAAGTCAAGCAACTTTTTCTCTTTTATTTCTTCCCTGTTTCTCTCTGAAAGAGCTGCTGCTTCAGATCCGATCAAAACAATAGAGAAAGAGAGAGAGAGAGAGAGAGAGAGAGAGAGAGAGTTATAATAACGATAATGAAAAGAAGAGGACGCCAAAAGGGGGCAAAAAAAAAAAGAAAGAAAGAAAGAGTTAGTTTTTTTAATTTTTGGAGTTAGTGAAAAAGCTTGTTTCTGTTATTTTTTCGTCGTGTTATGAAGGTGGTGGTCGTGGTGGCGGTGATCTGGTGATGGACATGAATGAATGAGTGAATGATTAGTTTTAATTTTTTAAATTAATGAATGGATTAAAAAAAAATTAATAAAACAAAACCCAAGTTGCCACGCAAAGCAAAAGTTTTAAGCTTTAAAGCCATCCTTTTTATATTTGGATTTTTGTTCTCTCTCTCTTTTTTTTAAATAAAATAAAATAACAAAAACAGACGGAAAAATCTTTTTCTCTCCCTTGTGGTGCCTTTCTTGTTCTTGTTTTTGTAAGAAATAAATAAATAAATAAATTGATTTAAGTGGTTGCTTGAAAGAAAATTTATACACGTCACTTGTTTGATACTTGATAAACCGAGCGCCCCACCACTCTTTGTGAATTATTAACACAAGTCTTTTCTTAGTTTTGTTGTCAACTTACTTGCGCTATTTTTTTCAAATTATTTTGTCATGGGTGACTATTGGTTTCTTTTTCTTTTTTTCTGAGTTATTTTCCTTTAAAATAGCTAGGTTACTTGAGATTAGAATTTAATTGATCAAACAAGATGATATGTACGTGACTTTTTTTTTTTCAAGTGAATTGACAATTTTTTTAAAAAATAATTCTCTATTCACTATTCCATCACTCACCTAGTAAATGTCGCCTTATTATAAAATTTTAAATGAACTTCAATAAGTAGGGCAATAAAATAAAATAAACACAAGATTAAAGTCTTATCCCACGAAATCAATAGTTTGGATAACCCACTATCTCAAAAAGGAAAAAAAAGAAAAAGAAAAAGAAAAAAAGGGACTATAAATCTCAATCGAAGGAGTAATCCACCCAGTGAAGGACCCAACCAATTTGTTTAGCGAAGGCTTAAAACTGAAAGGATTGAAAAATTGAGAAAATTTGTTGAAAATAAGGAATAGAATGGACATCAATTATTGGGTATTTTGTTCAAAAGGACAAATAATGGGGGCTTTTAACAAATTTAAAGATAATATTTTACATATTAAAAATAGTAATTTTACATTACTTTAGGGATATTATTTTAGCGGGGACTTTAGCCCCGAGTGGGTCTTGAATAAGTCGGTCATTAAATTTATCAAATGAATTAACACCCAGATTAAGGAAATTATCAACAATCATATTACTCTTACAAAAAACATAAAATGGGCCATAAAATGAACTCACATACATATAAAAGCCTCATTTACATATAAGGCCAGGGTAATTGCATACAAGATTGGAAAAATGCAAGCATAAAAATGTAATTGCATATGGTAATTACATATTGTAGTCATAAAAAGAGTTATAGTTTTTGCTTTGGGCGCGCTCTTGTCCCTTAAAGGTGGGTGTGTCCCAAACACAATTATATAAAATTGTTTCTTTAATGCATAAATTATTATAAAATACACTTGGACGAGATTAGAATCTGATTTGTCCGTGAGTAATGAGATGAGAAAATAATTATCACGAATTAAATTTATTTGATTAAAATTATAAGAGACGTATATGGTATGTAATATTAATAGTATCCAAGAACTCTCTATTAATGAAGGCAAATTGGAATTACTATATTTTACAAGCAAGAATTTTTGTAAGTAAATTGTTCTTCATAGTAATTTTAAAATTAATAAACTCACATGGGGGGTTTCGGTCTTTCAGTAACCGCACGTCAACTTCAGTCGCGGGGCGAGAAGAAGGAGGGGGAGCTCACATGCGCGCACGTGAACCCAAACCCGATATGCACGTGGACGGCTGTCATGCCCGGCGCATGATAGTACAAAATGCGCCTTCGGCCTTCGGTGACTAAAAAAGCTTTCTTTAATCTTCATGCTTCGGGCATCGCCCCCCGGCGGCCCCACCCTCCTCATTCTTAACGCCCCTCTTTAATCTTCTATTAATTAATAAATAAATAAACGCTGCTTAATCTTAAGGACATTATCGTCTTTTGCGAGCAAGTAGTCTGATCTCATCCCCACAATATACACTCTTCTTTCAATTATTTGGAGGCAAATTCACTTTGTTTTGAGCAAAATCATTCAAGCCGTTTCAAAAAAAAAAAAAGAAGAAATTTTTACGTTAATTAGGATTTTTGGACAAATATTAAAGAAGATTTACAACGAAGTTTTACGTTAATTAAATGCCACGTGGGCAGTCTCCTGTGCGGGCACTTAGATTTTTCAAATGGGTCCCAGTTTTTAGCGTCAATTTTGCCTAATGTAGGATGACAGACAGATGCGGTAGGCATACGGTGGTTGAGTAGTCCCTGGCTGTGATTGTGATTGTGAGGACGATGAGAGACACTGCTGGGGTCCACTAAATTGACTCGTTGACCGCAAACATTTGTTCTGATCAAACGGTGATGATGGGATCTGTCATGGGGATAATGGTACGTATATAGCGCTGTTCATACTACGTGATGATTTGGGTAGATTGGGGACAGCGGCGCCAATGGTGGAGCCGGCGTGTCACCAAGCACATAAACGTGTCTCAACAATCATTTTCAGTGTGCGATGTACACAATCATTCCCTCGAGCGCACCCTCTCAGTGCCATTAGATTTTATTATAATTATTATTATATTTTTGATAGATTAAATTGGTTTGCAACTAGATTGAAATGGATTAACCATTAAATCAAGATTCTCACTCTCATACGATCTCATATTAGTCTTTTTTTTTTTTTTTGGTTTGTTCAATCGTTAAAAGACTTTTTAAAGTGAAACAAGTGATAATCTTGATTGACCTCTGCAGGATAAAATAAATTCTAAAAATTAAAAAATTACATACATTTCTAATTAACCCCCCCGTTAACTATATTAAAATAACTCTAATAACTCCCTATAAATTCGTAAACAAAGAAATTAAAGTTCAGAGTAATTCATATGGATGATTTTATTAATATTTAATTTAACCTCGTAAAATCTATTTAAATAATTTCTATAAACTCATGGAACTCATAAGATTTCGATTTTTATGTTTGTTGTTATGTCATTAGCCACTGGTACTTAATTTTCAACCTAACTAAGTACATATTCTAGATTTTTCTTTTTTACCGTACATGATACAAAAACATGATCAATGCACAATCTTAAAAAGACCGAATTCCGGTTACTCTGTCAAGATTGCTCTAATAAATTTTCTAGATATAAATTCAAGATGTATCTGCTACTGGAAAGCACATCCAGCCTCTTTTCGCTAGGTTCATATTTCCCTTTGCGAAGCTGATAACGGTGAGTCACAGCTGAGATGGTATAAGCTTGGCCTTCGATTGTCACGCTCTCCCCACATTGCAAGTTCTGCCACAGAAAGTACAGTAAGAACTCACAAAACATAACAAACATACCCTCGTGGCAATACAATGTCTCACTGTTTCTACTTTTGAGAAGTTAAGTTGGGTCTACATTATCTACATGAATGAATCTACAGAGTGATGTAGACAAAATGACAGACGGATAACAAAGTGTTGCATCCAAATATACAAAGCATTGTGAGAAAGGTCTATTTCTTTGTTTCCACTTAGCAAATCCAGGTGGAAGGGCAACTGACATTTACAACTCATGAATCAAATAGACATGACAGATCAATGTTTCATAATGCACAACTTCTACAGGAACAATCTGTCTTCACATACATAAAGGTTATCTAGAACCTGCAATTTCAACATTATTAGATACAAGGAAAAGAAATCAAACATATTTTAGTGACCGCATCCATAATGTAATCTTGAAGAAAAGAAATGTCTGGTAGTTTTCTACATCCTAATGCTTTTGTGTCTTCAATTGTTTCACAATCTTTAAAAGCAGCTCATATTCATAGACTGGCAACTAAAAAAACATGTTGCAGATATTAATCTTCGTCTATATCAGAACCTGCAATGACACCGTAGTCATTTTACTGATTGTTTTGAGCTTCAACCAAATACTATTGACATCCTTCCTTCCTTAAATTGATATTGCTAAGTTATTGTATGACCTAAAAGTTCAACCTGGAAAGAGGTACTGGCCAAACAATAGTGTTAAGCTCTAAGTCTCTTAAGAGCTCCACTCAAGTGCACGACTGATACTAAATGGGCTTGTCATGTGGACTGGGACCGACCAAAGATAGATGACACAAACAAATCCAAACAAAGGGAAGAAGTCCAAACCGAAGGGGAATACAAAACCAAATCCAAAATCTTGTAGAGGGATTTGAACACAAAAGCTCCTGGTCAAAAACCTGCTCTGATACCATTTTAAGATACTGCTTGACCTCAAAGCTTACACTGGTAGATAATGGCCCAAACAATAGTATTAAGCTCTAAAATGAAAGAACCACAGAGAGGAGAATGAGGATTTCTAGGCTTTAAGATGAATATTGAGTACTCCTCTCCACTTGTCTTTACAGATTGACCAATCATTTCTTGTAAGACAATCTAATCTCCTAGAATTCGCAATCCTCTTGCTTTTCCCCTTATTTAATAAACACAACCATGTTTTCAGACAAACTTTTTTCCCCAATCTAAATGTCTTACTTCCAAATGAACTAATTTCACCTAAAAATCAAACTTTTATAACAAGGAAGGTTATAAAAATTTAACTATGCACATATGTTCTGTTTTGGCACATCTGGTCAATTATTTATTGAAGGGGAAAAGAGGTCTTCTAATTTTATAAGCCATTTATATACGACTATGCATTTTTTTCATGTATAAACAGAGAAAAAGCATAAATAGGTCTGTCTAGAGATTGATTGAGGACTTAAGATTGAGGTTTTTTTGTGCTTGTGAGTGCAAAGCTGTTGACGGGAAGTGGAACAGCACGACAGCTATAATTCTTCTTCAAAGAGACAATACTAAACATATTGGCTGAACCACAAAACTTATTGCCCTTTTTGTGCCTTCTTTTTCTTAAAAAAAAATCTTTCAGCATTATCGTCTGATTGTATTCTTGGTTTAAATATCGGTTGCTTCTTGCTTGCGATTATTGGGTTGTTTGTAGCCAAGAGTTCAAACAAATTGTCAGTCAATTCTAGTGGAAATTTTTATTCATAAGATCATGGCTTTGCTATGTCTCATGCGGGTATTATCACTGGTACAAGATTTTGACAATTTAGAACACAGAAACTTGCAAGCATGATAGATAATTTTACAACTTTCACAATGAGGGGTTGCAGATTACACAGCTGCATTATGAAACCCGTATCTGTAACAACAAAACCTTTTTAACAAAGCAGAAACCTAAAAATCATAAGGTTTTTTATTGCATGTTCACCACATTTATGTATAATAAAAAATATAATAATAATAATAATAATAATAATAATAATAATAATAATAATAATAATTCAATTCCCACATTCTAATTCCAAAAGCTTTCATAATGCATACAATCAAGCATTCAGGGTTGCGAGAGTTTCTTTCGTAAGGCTAATTTAAGTTTCAATTTAACAGTAAGCTTCGTTATTACTTACCAACTAACAGAAAAAAGAAAAACGCAGACCAAAAAGGAAAAAAATTAAAAAAGAAAAAAAAGGAAAAAAAAAGGGGGAATGAACTCACCGGAGGGAAGCAACGAATGCCGAGGCACTTGGGCGGCGGAGTAATTTCAACGACTTTGTAAGGGTGAATGTTATTTTTATGATCTCTGTCTCTCTCTTTCTTTCTGCAGACCACTTTCAACATTTGTGTCTGATATCAAAAAAAGAAAAAATTGAAGTACGTAGAATTAATTCAAATGAAAATCAATAACCGTAATTAAGAGAAAAAATTGAATGAAAATGGCTTCTCTCCACCTTCTGATATGCGCCCATGTTGGATGTCACCATTGCCATTCTTTATATTATCTCTATATTCTTCTCTCTTCTCCCTGGGTTTGAACCTTTAAGGCCTGAGACTGAAAAGGAGAGAACAGGCAAGCCAGAAAAATAATTTTTATCTTTTTTCTTCAACTTTTTAAAATTTAAACACATTTTTATATTTTATATATTTTTTAAAATTTTGACACGTGGTCCTTGGTCATGGCTTCCCGCATATCCAATTATCCAAAGGCTTTTGTGTCCAATGGGATTGGGCCGCATATTTTATTTTCCCCGTCCTACTTTCTCTTGTTATTTTAATGGGCTATGGGCTATATGGGCAACGGCAAATCACTGACAGATCAAAGCAAAAAGAATTTCAATTAAATCACAATTGAGTCAACGTTTGCCACTCTGCGGGCTCCAGCCTTAGCTAAAGTAATTGCAAACTAAGAGTTCTTTCTCCGAAATCAGAAAGTACATCATTGTCAATATACTAATAAAAATGAAGAGGGGGTGGGGTGTGAATAAATTCTGGTCTCCTCTCCTCTTGTGAAGTAGAGATGGGCAAATTGTATCGTGGCAAGAGTTGTAAAAACACAAAATGCCGCCACCACTTCCATTAAATCAGTGGGAGGGCCAACTCAACTTACAAAAAAAAAAAAAAAAATTGTGATCACAATTTCTTTAATCTAAGTAGGAACAAAACAAGGGCTCAAAATACTACAGTCTGATTCAACCCAGCTTTGCCAGCTACATTTTTTCCACAACCTCTGGAAAATCTTTTTCTACCGCCCATAAGGATGATACCGACTGCTCCCCCCTGCACCACCATATCCCCCTCTACTTCCAAAGAAGGCGCCTCCGCTGCTACCTCCGTAACTACTCCCGAGGCCGATGTCATAACCACTCGGCCCGCCTCCATAGCCGCCGCCACCACCAACACCACTGCCAGCATATCCCCCATAACTCTCATTGAGGCCACCATAATCACCAGTTACATCGTAGCCTCGGTTAAAGCCTCCGTAGCGACCAGAGTACCCAAGGGAGGAGGGCTCTCCCCTGTATGCTCCCATACCACCACCATATCCTCCATATCCACCAAATTCACCACCAACACCGTATCCTCCATATCCACCACCTCTAACACCATATGCCCCACTAGACCTATAACCACCGCCTCCACCTCCACCGCCGCCGCCACCAAAGCCACCACCAGCAAAGCCACCCCCTCCATATCCACCGTAAGCATCTCCAAAGCCACTACCATATGCGGGTTTAGGATTATTGTATCGCCTATAAGATGGTTGTGGTAGGTTTGGTTTCTTTGGTTCTGCTTTCTTGACCTCCACCTACCATAAAAGAGAACATGGACCTGTGTTATCTTGCTTCTTAATTGCTTAGAAATAAGCTTACACCTTATACTTAATTATTCATGGCTGTGTGCCAGAAATTTTTTGAACCTTGGTTTGAAGGCATACGATATACAATGATTTGCACAAAGGAATAATCTCATTAAGTCTGCTTTTCCTGGTAATTTGACTACTATGTATTAAAATCCAATTAATAACATCCTTGAGAACTATATCAGAGAGTTTAAATCTATGTGCGTTGCATATCCATCGTCTACATGCCCATAGGGCCTCATCAGATCAATAGAGACCACGAGGTTTGTATGCATACACAGCACAGCAAGTATGCATGGATGCTTGAATTCATTAATCCTAGATGCTTGTACAGAAGAGTAAAATTACTGCATCTTTATTAATAAAAATTCAAGCAGAAAAATTGAAAGTCAGCCATTTAAAGCAATCTGGCAACTCTGCCAAAAAGACAAAAATATTGGGATTGGATTTCGACATAGAAGGAGAAATCGTAGGCACTCGCATAAAATCCAAATAAGTCAAAGCTGACAAGCTTTACAAAATCAATCACCAGATACACAATTATTTATTACCTACAGGATATTAGATGAGGCTCACAAAACTAACCTCAAAAGATTTCAACTCAGAGTCCTGTAGTATAATGACAAAACAAATGAACAAGCAGAATAATCATCAATTTGAACAATTTCTTAAGTTTTATTCCTTCAAGTAGACACGACATGCATTCTCTCATTCTGATCGTGAGACAAGTTAAGAGTGTTTATTCAAAAATTCATAGCTAGGTCCATCAATACAATACCAATAAGAACTCAATAAAAAATCATTTATTCCTTTAAACGTCATGTACCTCCATTGTATGGAATCACTAAAGGGTAAATTGCAGAAAAGGGTTCACCAAGTAGAAGATTTAGAAATAATAGAGACAGTTTTAGCAGGCAGTTTACTCACCTGGGCTCCAGCCAACTCAAGCTTGTTCCCCTTTGCCAAAAGGTCATCCACTGCTTGCTCCGTGTCAAAAGTGATAAATCCAAAACCACGAGATCGACTGGTAGAATGATCCCGCATGATTTGGTGCTCTTGTACCTCTCCAAATTGCATAAAGAAGTCCTTAAATTCATCTGCTCAATTCCATAAAAATAAATTAGTGCCTCTACACACTAATATCCATAAAGACACATTGTGATCTAAATCCAAAATGAAGAAGTATGAACACCTCCCCCCCCCCCCCCCCCCAAAAAAAAAAAAAAAAGAAGGAACAAGAAAAAAAGTCACCTTCATTCACCGATGACGGAATTCCACCTACAAAAATCTTCTTCGTCTTGAAATCCTTAGAGCCAACAGCCCCTTTTGGAATTGTTCGCTTAATTTCCACCTAAAACAGTCTCAAAATCACATCTAGTCAGGAACCACTAAAACTAGCTACCCGACTTCAGACAAACATAGTACTAACAACGAAGTCCATCCCACCTGTTTCCCATTAATAATGTGAGTGTCTTCAATGACTTTATCAACTACAGAGGGATCAGCATAAGTAACAAAGCCAAATCCACGAGGCTGCCCTGTTTTCCGGTCCTTCATTATCACAGAATCCGTAATTTCACCATATTTACCGAAATGCTTGATAAATTGAGCTACGTAAAACAACCACCACCCACCAAAAGAATTAACAACAAAATTCGTTGAGCTAAAGTTACTACTCATACCACTACTACTATTACTAAAGAGCTAGCATAGAACAATGAACTAACCTGACGACGTCTCTCTAGCTAAACCTCCAATAAAAATTTTTCTGCAAATTTTAAATTTTTAATTAAATAAAAAACAAGAAAAAGAAAATACCCATTAAGCTAACTTAGATAAGGGTTGTGTTTTTTTTTTCTTTTCTAGTCTAAGTAATAAAAACAAGAAAAAAATTTCAATTTTTGAAGTCTGTCTTTTCCTCAGTTTTCTCGAGAAACAAACAGAAGGATGAGAGAGAAAATAAAATTTACCCAGGGCTGGCTCCGTCACCGGTGTGAAGCTGAGACCTGTCATCTTCTGGGTGGTGGTCCGACGATTTATGAACGTCGTTAGAATCTCCGTCAACAATTCCTTCATTAGATTCTGGGTCCATGGGTTCTGGATTTAAGCGGCGTTATAACGGCGGCGAAGAAGGAGAAGACAGAGAAGTTTTATTTTGAAGGCTATCGCAAGAGGAAGAGATAGTGCTTGCGTTGCGTTGCGTTATAGTTTTCTAAGCCCTAAAACCCTCTCTTTCCTGATTGGCTGATTAAAGAGCTAAACCTACTTCGGGTAGCACCGATTCATTCCAGCAAATGGTGATTGTGTACAACGGATACCATACTAATAGTTTACAACGGTCTTTGATTTTGTAGACATTAGGAGGAATAGGCTGGGGTGACGTAGCCTACAATCAGACAGCACAACTGCACAACACAGGACCTGTCTATGGTACAGATTCTGTAACAAACATCTCCCGTCATCCCACCATCCGATCTTCTATTGTTTAGTTTCTCACTCCACATCTAACCACATCCAACGGCTGATGCTTCAGTCTGTAGCTTACAGAATCTGTAAGCTAGTCAAGTCCCACAAGATAAATCGAAAGTCAATAAAATTTGATTGATCATCTGACGGTACCTACACCTTAATTTTATTTGAATTAGGGAATAATAATAATAATAATAATGATACCGTTGTTCATTTAGATCATAATACTAAAACAAAATAATAATAATAATAAAAAAAAAAAAGAGAATGTAAGCCTGTGTCTGCTCTCGGTAAAAGTGCTTCTCAACTAAGCTTTGACAGCAAAACAGCTAAAAATAACTTTCCTAATTTTACACTGATGAATTTGGAAAGTAATCACACGTACAGTAATATAAAACAGCAAAACAGTAATATAAAACAGCAAAACAGCTAAAAACAATCGCAACTCGACGCTTCGTTACAGTAATATAATAGGCGCACTAGGACCCTACCGTGGCACCAGCAATCTCATAATATTACATGATATCATCTTACAACAAATTCCAGGTTATTCTCACGATCATCAGTAGAACTTGTCTGCTGGTCTTGGATGTGGTTCCCGCGAATCAAGAAATTGCAGAACAAGCGGGTGACGAGATTTTGAAACCAGTAGAAGCAGCGCTTAAGCAGAGAAGCCAACGTTGCATAACAGAGTGATGAGAGTATGAGGCACAAATAGGCTCCCAAGAACAGACACGGAGCCACAAAGAGAGACGCAACCACCGAGATAGCCAAGAGAACAGAGGGCTTTCCACAGCTCACGGAAATGGCACGGCTCACATTGAGAGTGAGTCGGATGGGTGTGAGGAGGAAGAGCAGTAGTGGCATGATGACGGCAGGAATCAGGAGCCAGAATTCTAGCTTTAAAATTGGATACAAGAGTATCTTACTGGTACCATCTCCGACGTCCCAAGAGATGTCATCCAGAGACCTGAGGAACAGAAAAAAGATGATAAGATTTAGCAATGGCGGAAACAAAAACCTCAAATCAATTGACAGATCCATGCTTGTGAGTGTAAGATTTGGCAATGGCAGAGTTGAAAAGAATGAAAGAAAGAGAAAGAAAGAAGAAGACGGAGAGGGAGAAGAGATGAATCAGGACTCTGGGCTTTTATAGGGTTTGGGGGTAGAAATTGCCCGCGAATAGCAGCGGTATTTACGATTTTGTCATGCAATATTGGGGCCCTTTGTTTTAATTATTATTATATTGGCTGGAGAGAGTTATTTGTCTAGGCAATGATTCGTTATTTTTCTTTACAATGCCACTTTTTGCACTGATTCAAAAAGTAGGTTATTTTTCTTTACAATGCCCCACTTTTGGCTGGCTGTTGTCCCATTTCCCCAATACGTTGAATTGACTTATAATATAATTTGGACAATTGGTAACAGTAGGGAAACAGTTATTTTTCTTCCAAAGCCTCTCAGAAATTTTCAAAAGTAGGGAGAGAGCTATTTTTCTTACCTCAGTGTCTGGAAAGAGTAACGAATCATTGCCTAGAGTATCAAAAAGTAGGGAGAGAGTTATTTTTCTAGGCAATGATTCGTTATTTTTCGTTACATGCAATGATTCGTTTTGTATGGATAATTCTCTGATTAAGAGAGCAAGGGACATTCTAGACGAGGCCCGAGGGAGAGATATATGTAATTAGTTACTACAATGATCAGTTGGATATCCGAACAAGTTTTAGCTGTTTTGCTGTCAAAGCTTAGTTGAAAAACACTTTTACCGGTAGCAGACACAGGCTTACATTCTTCCTTCTAATTTTATTATTATTATTATTATTATTATTATTATTATCATGACAAAGCTTATGTTACAAATAATGTAACAAACAACCGATCAAATATAGGGCATTGTTTTTAATATTTCTTAAATCTAATGAATAAAAATAACTTTAACATAAAACAAAATACAAGTGTGATGGATATTTACAAAATATTTCATTTCTAATCATATGTATTATTATTATGATCGAAAGGACATCATTCATGGTTTAAGTGAACTTCCATTATTATTATTTTTTTAATACAATCTTCAAGTGTAAAAATTATTATTCTTCACAATTTTTAAATTCGTTTATTATATATTTCGCAATCTAGTGAAGTTTTGAAAAATATAACCCACTTTTTGAAACTTTGTTTTACCTTTTAAAAATTCATTTCATACGCAGAAAATCACTACAACTCATCCACAATTACACAAATTCTATGATTTTTTTAGACCACCTAAAATAAAAATAGGATCAGAATATGCCCCTTTTTTTTAAAAAAAAAAAGCAATGAAATTTTCATCTGTAAACTCATGATTTCGGAAAAAAGAGTGAATTTTTAATGCACACCGATTAAAATTGACAAATATAATAATCTTTTGAACAAAAAAAAAACCCACATGATTCATTAATATGACGTATTTTACTCAACAATGACTTGCTTGCAGTTCATTTCTCATATAGAAAAAAAATACAATAAAACAAGGAAACAACCCAAATGAAATGGCATTCGAGCATCCCCATAAGAGTTATATCTAAAGGGTGCGATGATCAGAAATCTAAAAACCTGAAGGGATTTGGGTATTACCACAACAATATTCAACAATTCACTTCCCCTGAAAGCATTGATAACTCTATCATGATCATAGAATTGCAGGCGATGTTTTCCTCCAGAATCAAATATATCCAATTACAACTCCAAAATCCAGACGAGCAAATCGCTATCCTTGGTGAGCTTGGCGTCATACTAATCAATATGTACAGAGAGTTTTATCTAATTGGTAGAACTTACAAATCTAGAACGTATTCTGTACGTTAAACCTCCTCCTAGCTTCTCGTCTATAGTTGGGAGTTTCATCAATAGTTCTTCTCACATAATCTACAAAAGGCTGTGGCGTTCGGGGAGACTGTTCATTTGAAACTGTCGGAATACTATGCTCAGGCGTACCAGGTGCTGTTGCATATGGAGTGGCAGGAGAAACAGATGGCTGAGATCTGGCGGATCTCTTCCGTCCATCCAAGATAGCGATACTGAATACCACTATCAATGAAAATACAGCAAAGAAACCAATAAAGCTTGCAAATATTCTGTTTGATTCTTCTCTTTGCCCAGGTTCAAAGTTAACATCTACTTCCACTCTCTGACCTGTAAAACAGTTCACAGATGACAAAATCACTTTTAAGTAGAAAGTTGTGAGTACTGGGATTCAAAATGATGTAGACTCACCGTTGGCTTGAAGTGTGAAAATGATTTTATCTTTGAATTTCTTGGTTCTTAGCACTGAAACCTGAAGGCACGGAAAATAGATTTTTCTTTCAAATTAATAAAGATACAAGAGTACTGAAGCATATTCATTTTGTTCTACTTCACATAGCTTGTGCAAGCGCAACTTTCTAATTAATGTTCTTCATAAATGAGATTCGAAATGATAGGAATGAATCTACTGAATTAACTGAAGCGTCATTTTCTATGCTTGTTGAATGCAATTAAATAACAAAGCACGGAACTCACCTCATATTGAGCATGCCCACCAATTCCAATATCTTCTTTATGGACGGGACTAATCTTCAACAGATCTTGATTTTGCCAGTGGATTTCAACACCTGCAATGAGAAGTCACCGGTGAACATACATCAATGTCTATCACAAAGAATGAGTTGGGACCGCTAGTCTGATGCTATACACGTGTTGACTTACCTGTATTTCCCAGGATAGTTATGGTAGTCTTGTTTGAGTCTGATGTCAGATTTAATTGCGACGAACTCTGCAACACAAACTACCAATATTAGTATTGTTTATACTGAGAACACAAATGCAGGCTGCTAGTGATGCCAATGTCTATTAGCATCAAGTCTTTTTTGATTACCTTGTCCATCTCCAATATTGAAAATCCTCCAACAAAAAGCGCAGATGCTGATGCAGATCCAGAAATACGGTGTGCTTCTCTCAGTGAAGCATTGACAGAGACAGATATAAATGGGCTCGTGTCCTTCGACTTTGGAACGGAACGGAGCAAATGCTCTGGAGAGTAAGGGAAGAAGAGACAGTACAAGTTACCAGTGTCCAGATCCATCCACGGTTTTGCATACCTTCAATAAAAGAAGGAAAACAACATCAAACTGCATAATCTTTACTTTGACAATATATTCAATAAAACATGAAAAAAGAAACGTACCCGACGAAAGGATGATCTGCCTCACAATCATATGAGATTGCTTTGTTTTCAAGAGCTTTCAACTCGTGAGTATCACTGTGGCGTTCCAACAAATTCAATTAAGATATTTATAAGACTATAGCTTCAAACCATCAATTAAATTTGTTAAAATCCAGTGCAATGCAATAGCAAAATAATATCCAGTTCCTGATGCAATGGATCTTATAAATAGGACAAATCATGTTGAAGAATAATTTGATAAGTTGCTGACTGCACATACGTAGAAAAAGGTACATCTAGCTTTTATGTAATAAGTCAAGTACAGCAGCTCAAATACAAAATATGAAATACCACAGCTGTTAAGGCAGGTGAATGCTATTATCCTGTTGGTAAGACAAAATAGATAATGCAACCGCAATCATCCAGGAAAATCTTTATCTATTTATCTATTTTTATTTCTTTAAAAAATTTATCATGTTAACCTGTCTTATGCAGCAGATTGCCTCTCCACTAAAGGACGGGTCCAAACCATTGACCTACCCCTTCTATCAAATGGTTTACCAAAGTTGCAAGTTATGAAACAAGTAGCTGGCAAATTAAACTTGGAATTGGCACCATTCGCAGAATTAGACATGGAAATTTACAAATTATGCAATGGTGTCAGTATGCTACTAAGACACATGTGTTTACAGGTTTCATGTTATTATCCAAAAACTATTAGTACTTGCATAAAAAGACCTTTTATGAAACTAAATTTTGTATTCTGTAGACACTATTTGGTTTAATTGATTACCCCTTTTGTGTAGTAAAAGGGTTTTAGGGCTCTAATTTTGCTCACATTAGTTTGCAGACGGATTTGTATTACAAATATGTACCATTTATAATTAAAAGAAAACGCAAAATTAAAAATATACTTGTTACAACCATTCAAAGCATAGCTTTATAATTTTTATAAATAGAAATCTTCTTTTGATTTTTTTTGGGGGGGGGGGGTGTGTGTGTGGGGTCTTCTTCACTTTTGTTTCATATTTCGCATAACATAAACGACAAAAGTGCTCCACAAAGAGGTGCTCACAAATTTGAAAGACGGAAAAACATTTATCTGTAACCAAACAAGTACGACAATTTTTATAAAGAGCTTTTTTTTTTTAAATTAAGAAAACTCTTTTAGCCATTTCAAATGATATACTAAATAGATAACACTAAAAGATGTTATTTATTCAGTTAGTTTATTGTAAATATATTTACATTTTTTGTAAATATAGAGTCAATATATTTATTCAGTTAGTTTATATGAAGTAAAATAAACCACACTCTCAAACACTAAATTCTTATCACAGCATAACATAGAAATAACTATTACTCCACCCATGTATGAAGTCACTATAAAAGTCACAATAAGTAGGTCCGAAGGGAGGTCTGAGCTTTTTGTCAATGGCAGAAGGTAAATCATTACTTCAATGCATTAACAAGAAATGCAGGGCAGCAACCAGACAATATCAGCTATTGAACTAAAGAGCAGCTAAAAGGTATCAGTCAGTAAAAGGATCCACTTATCTACATACCCGAATCTCACAGCGAAGGTATATCCTTTGGTTGGGTAAGGAACATTTGTTAGCACCTCCTTTGGAGCATCGATGGAAACAATGTTTTTTGATAGAACAGTAACCGTTGTTTGCAGTTTCATACTTGGACATTCAAAAAATACTGCATATGTAACAAATTTAAACTATAAAAATGGCCTCATCATATTCTAGTAAAATTTAAAATAAAAAAAAGAAAAAAGGCCAAAACCAAGACTTAAGTCAATTACAGTAGTACCTTTGGTTGAACCTATTCCAACTGCTTCAGCTTTGCCAGATGGCATGTGCACATGTACAACACTTTCATTATCGCTAAACCAGTGGACAGAAACTTGATCACTAAAACCTACAAGTAAAGAAGAGCACGGATCATGTTATTGAGGATAAAATGTAAAGACATACAAACCAGCCTTTCACACTTTGTACTCAAAATGTAAGACAGTTGAAAATCAAAAGCTAAGACAAAAATATAATAAAATTCCAATTGCAGAGCAGATTCCCCCCCCCCCCCCCCCCCTTAAGATATGGTGAGAAACATTTGTAAGGAAATACAGATTGCAACTCATGTTTGGTTCATGCAATTACCTGCCACTAATTTCAATCAGCCAGAAGCCGGAAATTTGTATTAAAAGAGATCTAAAGCCGATTAAAAATATTTGGAACATGAGTAATATACATGGCGTTACATTCTCAATCAATAGCAATAAACAACACCATAAAACATTAAGGGCAAAGATAGACATTAGCGCAGGCCTAGGGTGTAACGCCAGTTGCATTGATAATACAACCAAAGTTTTGGATAATGACGTAATTCTGAAAACTCATTTTCGCATCACCTACCAAACACGCCCTATACTCCCATATCCTCGTAACGAGCGCGGTTTTTGAATAATTAAAACATACAAAACATCATGACTAATCATTTATAGCACTGGAACAAATATTACTCATGTTCCAAATATTTTTAATCGGCTTTAAAAATATTTGTATTAAAAGACATCATTATTGATAATAAATGATTTCTCTACTCATTTTTATCTTAGACTCGTCTTTCTGAGATCCATAGATTATTTTCAGAAAATGTGCCAAGACTCGAAAAAGAGGATTATCGAAATTGTAAATACCATAAAGATAAAAACACTTGTACAATAAACAGTAAAGCGAAGGTGGAGTACCTGTTCCAAGCAAGTGAATCAAGTAACATATAATGTGTCATCTTTTTGGTGGATAATGGTTTTATTTTAATTTTTTATTGCATTATATAGATATAGAATGAAAATACTAGTATTAGTTGATGGTCTACTTTAAAGATACTATTAATGCACTTTCTTACCTCTTGAAATTGAATAAAAAGGGGTTCTATTTTAATTGTAGTTTGATTGCATATAAATCAAATGATTCGCAGACCCCATGATTCGCAGACCTTTGCCAGGAAATATAAAAAGTAAAGAAACAATCAAACCAGCTAGTGAAAAGCAATGACCAAAATCATTTAATAAAGCAGTTAAGCAATGACCCCATGATTCAAACTCTTTTACGATTGATTTGACTTTATGGGGTCTGCGAATCATGGGGTCTGCGAATCATGGGGACTTAAGGATCATGATTCGTAATCAATCGTAATAGAACTCCTAAAAGTAAAATTCTCTTTTACTGTTCTATTTTGGGGTTCTATTTAAAATAAGTTTGATCGGTTGATCGGTTGTTTGTTATATTATTTGTAACATAAGTTTTGTCATGATAATATTAATAATAATACCGTTGTTCATTTCGATCATAATTCTAAAACAAAATAATAATAATAATAATAATAAAAAATAGAAGGAAGAATGTAAGCCAGTGTCTGCTACCGGTAAAAGTGCTTTTCAACTAAAAGCTTTGACAGCAAAACAGCTAAAACTCGTTCGGATATACAACAGACTGACTGACTGACTATATAGATCATTGTAGTAACTAATTACAACAATGGAAAGATGACATATTTATTTATTTATATATATATATATGATAGGTCCCAGTCAGAGACAGCCAATGATCACGCGTAGCACAAGTGATATTTTTCTGCTTATGGCGAGAAAGGACCAAATATTTGTTGTTTAGAATTCTCAATACTTTTATTCATATTCTGGAGCTTATTTATAATAACAAGACTATGGTTTCCATCCTACAATTACGGCTAAATAAACGAGTATAACAACTTAGCTAAGAATTCAAAACCGAAAGATAATCGAAAACAACTTCCGTCTCTTAACTTCCCTCCTTACTCGCTGCACAATTGTTGATAAGCGTATTCCTAGATCATGGCTCCGGCTCCAGCTCCAGCACGTATCTTCACGATCTCAGCACATGCATGGCTTGCATGGGACTCATGCCCTCACGTAGCAAACTTAGGATTTGGCTTTGGCATTTTCAGATCTTCGTGGCTCATGCATTTTCGTCATATTTGCTGTTGGTGGACTAGAGTGTGCTTTTATCAATATATATATAACAATCGCAATTCTACGCTTCGTTACTGTAATATAATCGGCGTACTAGGACCCTACCGTGGCACCAGCTATCTCATAATATTGCATGGTATCATCTTACAACAATTTCCAGGTTATTCTCACGATCATCAGTAGAACTTGGCTGCTGGTCTTGGATGTGGTTCCCGCGAATCAAGAAATTGCAGAACAAGCGGATGAAGAGATTTTGAAACCAGTAGAAGCAGCGCTTAAGCAGAGATTAAATGATTATCTTTTTCTTTTAAGATGTAAATTACAAATGATTAAAAGAACATTTTAATTAGAGTATAATTGTTTGCTAATTGCTTGGCCGTCTAATGTTTATAATTTATTAACAACAAATCGGTGGCCGACCTAATCCATAATTGGTACTGACCAATTACAGATAACGAGATGAGACCCCAAATTAGAGTAATTAGTTTGAACATTATAAACATTATCGTCAACATAATTATTACGTTTGAATAGGCCTTAACATATACCTAATTAAGTGAACTATTATATATGTTAGTTTGATTACTCTTAATTCTAAAATGTACTCTTAAAATATAGATAATGGTCAAAGTTTTGTTTATTTTGCATTGAATGTCTGCTACTGGTAGGTAGTATCATGCAATTGAAGAAATTAAAGTTCAAACGTTTTGGCTATTGCCAATTTCCTACATCAATGAAGTCCTCTTTTTATACTGTGGTTGGATAAATTTATAGCATTAAAACTGTTTAATAAATAATGGTTATTGTGGTTTAAAATTTAAGTTAATTTTATTTGACACTTATACAATAGAAATATATAATATCTTTATTGTTTTTCTCAAATAATTATTTAAAAATCATATTTATCACATATTATTAATATTTATTTTAATAGTTATTAACTTTTTTTCATTGTAGTTATATCTTTAAATCCGCAACACCTCAATGCTAAACAAACTAAATATTTTTTTAATATGAATTATTTAGGTTATTAATATGGGTGGGGCTATTTGAACCCACTAATTTACTCAATAAACCCACTTTAAAAATAATTTTTTATCATTAAAATACCCCTAAATTAAATTACAGTTATGGACAGTAGAATATAATTAAAAAAAAAACAGAATTTTTACTCTTTAAACCCATTTTTATATTCAACATAGTTTTATAGAACCCTAATCAAATTTTCATTAAACCCTAATCAATCAAGAGGTGAGATTCTTTTCTCAAGCCATATATATTGTTAAATAGGCACATGTGAGTTGATTCAGAGTAACAAAATTAATTGTTATTGATTTGATGGATATTGATTTTATGGAGGATTAATTGTTTAATTGTTATGATTCGTTTGGGAATGACCCCTCACTCAAAATTGTTTAATTAATATTGATGATTAAATTTTTAATTAATAATCAATTATTATTTTTCCCAAATTCTGAAAAAATTCCTCATATTAGATTTTCATACCATCATACAATATTTTTCTCAGCAATATAATATAACTCAAAAAAATAATTTCATGATGATAACTATTTTCTCTATTTAGAATGTTTTGATTCATTTGTCCTTAAACGAGGGTCATTCACTCAAAATTGATTATTAAATTTCTAATTAATAATCAATTTCCAATCTAATGGGTTTATAAATAAATATTATGGGTTTAATGAGTAAAATCACTATTATTATAAAAATTGGGTTTAGAAAGGGCATATTAGGTATTTTAGTGGGTTTACTAAGTAAAATTTAAAATTTTAAAATTTAAGGATGGGTTTATTTAGTAAATAGGTTTATTGAGTAAATTGGTGGGTTCAAATAGCCCCACCCTATTAATATTTAGAGTGGGGATATTTGAATATCCTCATTTACTCTCTACGTCCTATTTTTAATTAAGAATTTTATTATGTAAATAATTTTTGAAAAATTAATTAAACAACCTTTTCTTCTCTTTCTCTTTTTAATTTCATAAATTTTCATCAATTCATTTAGATAGATTCTTTTAGTGGCAGATAATTGATATCACTAATTAAGAAGAATGAAACCCATCATTTAAAAATGAATATCAATAATTTTTTATCAGCTTTGGCAGTTAATGAATATCAAAAAAATTAATTTTTACCCAATACAAATGCTAATGAATATATTTTTAAAAAATTATTATATATAGAAAGTATGAAATAGATATTATAATATACTAAGAAAGACGAAAAAATGAATTTAAAAGAAAGTGATATCAAGGATTTATTTTGTCTAATATGAGAATAGAGAGAATATGTAATTGTAATCCAGCAGCCAAGTTCTACTGATGATCGTGAGAATAACCTGGAAATTGTTGTAAGATGATACCATGCAATATTATGAGATTGCTGGTGCCACGGTAGGGTCCTAGTACGCCGATTATATTACAGTAACGAAGCGTAGAATTGCGATTGTTATATATATATATATATATATATATATAAATAAATATGTCATCTTTCCATTGTTGTAATTAGTTACTACAATGATCTATCTATATAGTCAGTCAGTCAGTCTGTTGTATATCCGAACGAGTTTTAGCTGTTTTGCTGTCAAAGCTTTTAGTTGAAAAGCACTTTTACCGGTAGCAGACATTGGCTTACATTCTTCCTTCTAATTTATTATTATTATTATTATTATTATTATTTTGTTTTAGAATTATGATCGAAATGAACAACGGTATTATTATTATTATGACAAAGCTTATGTTACAAATAATGTAACAAACAACCGATCAATATAGGGCATTGATTTTAATATTTCTTAAATCTAATGGACAAAAATAACTTTAACATAAAATAAAATACAAGTGTGATAGATATTTACAAAATATTTCATTTCTAATCATATATATTATTATTATGATCCAAAGGACGCCATTCATGGTTTAAGTGAACTTCCATTATTATTATTTTTTTAATACAATCTTCAAGTGTAAAAATTATTATTCTTCACCATTTTTAAATTCGTTTATTATATATTTCGCAATCTAGTGAAGTTTTGAAAAATATAACCCACTTTTTGAAACTTTGTTTTACCTTTTACAAATTCATTTCATACGCAGAAAATCACTACAACTCATCCACAATTACACAAATTCTATGAATTTTTTAGACCACCTAAAATAAAAATAGGATCAAAATATGCCCCTTTTTTTTAAAAAAAAAAAAGCAATGAAATTTTCATCTGTAAACTCATGATTTCGGAAAAAGAGTGAATTTTTAATGCACACCGATTAAAATTGACAAATATAATAATCTTTTGAACAAAAAAAAAAAGCCCACATGATTCATTAATATGACGTATTTTACTCAACAATGACTTGCTTGCAGTTCATTTCTCATATAGAAAAAAATACAATAAAACAAGGAAACAACCCAAATGAAATGGCATTCGAGCATCCCCATAAGAGTTATATCTAAAGGGTGCGATGATCAGAAACCTAAAAACCTGAAGGGATTTGGGTATTACCACAACAATATTCAACAATTCACTTCCCCTGAGAGCATCGATAACTCTATCATGATCATAGAATTGAAGGCGATGTTTTCCTCCAGAATCAAATATATCCAATTACAACTCCAAAATTCAGATGAGCAAATCGCTGTCCTTTGTGAGCTTGGCGTCATACTAATCAATATGTACAGAGAGTTTTATCTAATTGGTAGAACTTACAAATCTAGAACGTATTCTGTACGTTAAACCTCCTCCTAGCTTCTCGTCTATAGTTGGGAGTTTCATCAATAGTTCTTCTCACATAATCTACAAAAGGCTGTGGCGTTCGGGGAGACTGTTCATTTGAAACTGTCGGAATACTATGCTCAGGCGTACCAGGTGCTGTTGCATATGGAGTGGCAGGAGAAACAGATGGCTGAGATCTGGTGGATCTCTTCCGTCCATCCAAGATAGCGATACTGAATACCACTATCAATGAAAATACAGCAAAGAAACCAATAAAGCTTGCAAATATTCTGTTTGATTCTTCTCTTTGCCCAGGTTCAAAGTTGACATCTACTTCCACTCTCTGACCTGTAAAACAGTTCACAGATGACAAAATCACTTTTGAGTAGAAAGTTGTGAGTACTGGGATTCAAAATGATGTAGACTCACCGTTGGCTGGAAGTGTGAAAATGATTTTATCTTTGAATTTCTTGGTTCTTAGCACTGAAACCTGAAGGCACGGAAAATAGATTTTTCTTTCAAATTAATAAAGATACAAGAGTACTGAAGCATATTCATTTCGTTCTACTTCACATAGCTCGTGGAAGCGCAACTTTCTAATTAATGTTCTTCATAAATGAGATTCGAAATGATAGGAATGAATCTACTGAATTAACTGAAGCGTCCTTTTCTATGCTCGTTGAATGCAATTAAATAACAAAGCACGGAACTCACCTCATATTGAGCATGCCCACCAATTCCAATATCTTCTTTATGGACGGGACTAATCTTCAACAGATCTTGATTTTGCCAGTGGATTTCAACACCTGCAATGAGAAGTCACAGGTGAACATACATCAATGTCTATCACAAAGAATGAGTTGGGACCGCTAGTCTGATGCTATACACGTGTTGACTTACCTGTATTTCCCAGGATAGCTATGGTAGTCTTGTTTGAGTCTGATGTCAGATTTAATTGCAACGAACTCTGCAACACAAACTACCAATATTAGTATTGTTTATACTGAGAACACAAATGCAGGCTGCTAGTGACGCCAATGTCTATTAGCATCAAGTCTTTTTTGATTACCTTGTCCATCTCCAATATTGAAAATTATTATTTATAACTAAATAATAATAATAACCCATCCAATGTGTAAAGCACCATTTAATTAAAAAGTTAGGTCATTATCAAGACCCCCCCCAAAAAAACATTAAAAAAAAAAACTAAATAACACAAGTTCTTTGACCGAATCATCAAAATACAATTGTAATAACAGAAAGAGAACTTTGGCTAGTTTCGTGATCTCTCGGTGATCATATTTCTTAAACTTGTAGACATATTGACATGTGCCATCTTTTCTGTGGTGCGTAGATTACACACACACACATGGCTTGTAACGGAGAAATGTCTTATTATTGACAATAATAATATTGATGATGATGATGATGGTGCTGGTGGGCTTCATCTATAATGGAGTCTTCCGACTATTGATCCGTAGTTTGAAATAATGTGGATGTAATTAAATCAGAAAGTTTCATAATATTTCATGAATAAAATATAAATAACATCGAATATGGAGTGCTAGATGAAATTTCACAACCCGGCCGTAAGTTAACTTAGGCGGACCCGTATTTTAATATGTAAATTTCTATGCCTAATTAGCTCATGCTGGTGTGGTGCCTATGCCTAATTCACGACTCACGACTTGATGGTTGTCAATGTCACATCTCTTGAATCGTTTTTCAATTAACATTTCACCCCTTTTTTAATTTTTTATTTTTTGGGGCCAATATGCAAGAAAGCTTTTGCTTTAGAACTGAAAACATTTCTGTATTTGAATAGATCTTATATCATCTCCTTGGGAGGGCTTGGTACTAGAACATAGAAATAGTGAACTTTCCAAAATAATTTAATATATGGATGGCTTCAAGTGTACAGAAGTAAATTTGTTGGTTGATATTCATTATTGTTTTAAAAAGAAACGAAAACAGTTCTACTGGTTTATTTTTGGACCATTGAATCGGTTCCCCGGTCTGTTTCGGCTCCATAGTCAAATGCCTCGATGGTGCAAGAAAGATTATGAAAGATCAATTGCCACGGTTCTGCCATTGCCATTGTTGTATTTTCAACTCTATCTTTTAATTATTATGAATAAAAGAAAGATCAATTGCCACCGTGGCAATGGCAAAACGTGGCAATGGCAGAGTCAATTCTGTCTATGGTCGACTAGAGCTTGTTCCCCCCTATAAATATCCGGTTTTCATAATGCCCAGTCCCATTATAAAAGCCCAGAGTCCCAACATCTATTCTCCCTCTCCCTCTTCTTTCTTTCATTCTTTTCAACTCTGCCATTGCCAAATCTTATTCATAATAATTAAACTCAGTCATCTCTGCCAAATCATACACTCACAAGCATGGATCTGTCAATTGATTTGAGGTTTTTGTTTCCTCCATTACTAAATCTTATCATCTTTTTTCTGTTCCTCAGGTCTCTAGATGACATCTCTTGGGACGTCGGAGATGGTACCAGTAAGATACTCTTGTATCCAATTTTAAAGCTAGAATTCTGGCTTCTGATTCCTGCCGTCATCATGCCATTACTGCTCTTCCTCCTCACACCCATCCGACTCACTCTCAATGTGAGCCGTGCCATTTCCGCGAGCTGTGGAGAGCCCTCTGTTCTCTTGGCTATCTCGGTGGTTGCGTCTCTCTTTGTGGCTCCGTCTCTGTTCTTGGTAGCCTATTTGTGCCTCATACTCTCATCACTCTGTTATGCAACGTTGGCTTCTCTGCTTAAGCGCTGCTTCTACTGGTTTCAAAATCTCGTCATCCGCTTGTTCTGCAATTTCTTGATTCGCGGGAACCACATCCAAGACCAGCAGACAAGTTCTACTAATGATCGTGAGAATAACCTGGAAATTGTTGTAAGATGATATCATGTAATATTATGAGATTGCTGGTGCCACGGTAGGGTCCTAGTGCGCCTATTATATTACTGTAACGAAGCGCAGAGTTGCGATTGTTATATATATATATAAATAAATAAATATGTCATCTTTCCATTGTTGTAATTAGTTACTACAATGATCTATATAGTCAGTCAGTCAGTTGGATAACCGAACAAGTTTTAGCTGTTTTGCTGTCAAAGCTTAGTTGAAAAGCACTTTTACCGGTAGCAGACACAGGCTTACATTCTTCCTTCTAATTTTTTTTATTTTTTTTATTTTGTTTTAGAATTATGATCGAAATGAACAACGGTATTATTATTATTATTATTATTATTATTATTATTATTATTATTATCATGACAAAGCTTATGTTACAAATAATGTAACAAACAACCGATAAATATAGGGCATTGTTTTTAATATTTCTTAAATCTAATGGATAAAATAACTTTAACATAAAACAAAATACATGTGTGATAAATATTTACAAAATATTTCATTTCTAATCATATGTATTATTATTATGATAGAAAGGACACCATTCATGGTTTAAGTGAACTTCCATTATTATTATTTTTTTAATACAATCTTCAAGTTTAAAAATTATTATTCTTCACAATTTTTAAATTCGTTTATTATATATTTCGCAATCTAGTGAATTTTTGAAAAATATAACCCACTTTTTGAAACTTTGTTTTACCTTTTAAAAATTCATTTCATACGCAGAAAATCACTATAACTCATCTACAATTACACAAATTCTATGAATAAAAATAGGATCAGAATATGCCCCTTTATTTCAAAAAAAAAAGCAATGAAATTTTCATCTGTAAACTCATGATTTCGGAAAAAGAGAAATTGACAAATATAATGATCTTTTGAACAAAAAAAAAAGCCCACATGATTCATTAATATGACGTATTTTACTCAACAATGACTTGCTTGCAGTTCATTTCTCATATAGAAAAAAATACAATAAAACAAGGAAACAACCCAAATGAAATGGCATTCGAGCATCCCCATAAGAGTTATATCTAAAGGGTGCGATGATCAGAAACCTAAAAACCTGAAGGGATTTGGGTATTACCACAACAATATTCAACAATTCACTTCCCCTGAGAGCATCGATAACTCTATCATGATCATAGAATTGAAGGCGATGTTTTCCTCCAGAATCAAATATATCCAATTACAACTCCAAAATTCAGATGAGCAAATCGCTGTCCTTTGTGAGCTTGGCGTCATACTAATCAATATGTACAGAGAGTTTTATCTAATTGGTAGAACTTACAAATCTAGAACGTATTCTGTACGTTAAACCTCCTCCTAGCTTCTCGTCTATAGTTGGGAGTTTCATCAATAGTTCTTCTCACATAATCTACAAAAGGCTGTGGCGTTCGGGGAGACTGTTCATTTGAAACTGTCGGAATACTATGCTCAGGCGTACCAGGTGCTGTTGCATATGGAGTGGCAGGAGAAACAGATGGCTGAGATCTGGTGGATCTCTTCCGTCCATCCAAGATAGCGATACTGAATACCACTATCAATGAAAATACAGCAAAGAAACCAATAAAGCTTGCAAATATTCTGTTTGATTCTTCTCTTTGCCCAGGTTCAAAGTTAACATCTACTTCCACTCTCTGACCTGTAAAACAGTTCACAGATGACAAAATCACTTTTAAGTAGAAAGTTGTGAGTACTGGGATTCAAAATGATGTAGACTCACCGTTGGCTGGAAGTGTGAAAATGATTTTATCTTTGAATTTCTTGGTTCTTAGCACTGAAACCTGAAGGCACGGAAAATAGATTTTTCTTTCAAATTAATAAAGATACAAGAGTACTGAAGCATATTCATTTTGTTCTACTTCACATAGCTCGTGCAAGCGCAACTTTCTAATTAATGTTCTTCATAAATGAGATTCGAAATGATAGGAATGAATCTACTGAATTAACTGAAGCGTCCTTTTCTATGCTCGTTGAATGCAATTAAATAACAAAGCACGGAACTCACCTCATATTGAGCATGCCCACCAATTCCAATATCTTCTTTATGGACGGGACTAATCTTCAACAGATCTTGATTTTGCCAGTGGATTTCAACACCTGCAATGAGAAGTCACAGGTGAACATACATCAATGTCTATCACAAAGAATGAGTTGGGACCGCTAGTCTGA
This sequence comes from Citrus australasica, assembly GCA_029618585.1. Taxonomy (NCBI): domain Eukaryota; kingdom Viridiplantae; phylum Streptophyta; class Magnoliopsida; order Sapindales; family Rutaceae; genus Citrus; species Citrus australasica. Next base: position 5,944,323 of record JARCIV010000002.1, on the reverse strand, counting down.
TGCTATACACGTGTTGACTTACCTGTATTTCCCAGGATAGTTATGGTAGTCTTGTTTGAGTCTGATGTCAGATTTAATTGCCACGAACTCTGCAACACAAACTACCAATATTAGTATTGTTTATACTGAGAACACAAATGCAGGCTGCTAGTGATGCCAATGTCTATTAGCATCAAGTCTTTTTTGATTACCTTGTCCATCTCCAATATTGAAAATCCTCCAACAAAAAGCGCAGATGCTGATGCAGATCCAGAAATACGGTGTGCTTCTCTCAGTGAAGCATTGACAGAGACAGATATAAATGGGCTCGTGTCCTTCGACTTTGGAACGGAACGGAGCAAATGCTCTGGAGAGTAAGGGAAGAAGAGACAGTACAAGTTACCAGTGTCCAGATCCATCCACGGTTTTGCATACCTTCAATAAAAGAAGGAAAACAACATCAAACTGCATAATCTTTACTTTGACAATATATTCAATAAAACATGAAAAAAGAAACGTACCCGACGAAAGGAGGATCTGCCTCACAATCATATGAGATTGCTTTGTTTTCAAGAGCTTTCAACTCGTGAGTATCACTGTGGCGTTCCAACAAATTCAATTAAGATATTTATAAGACTATAGCTTCAAACCATCAATTAAATTTGTTAAAATCCAGTGCAATGCAATAGCAAAATAATATCCAGTTCCTGATGCAATGGATCTTATAAATAGGACAAATCATGTTGAAGAATAATTTGATAAGTTGCTGACTGCACATACGTAGAAAAAGGTACATCTAGCTTTTATGTAATAAGTCAAGTACAGCAGCTCAAATACAAAATATGAAATACCACAGCTGTTAAGGCAGGTGAATGCTATTATCCTGTTGGTAAGACAAATAGATAATGCAACCGCAATCATCCAGGAAAATCTTTATCTATTTATCTATTTTTATTTCTTTAAAAAATTTATCATGTTAACCTGTCTTATGCAGCAGATTGCCTCTCCACTAAAGGACGGGTCCAAACCATTGACCTACCCCTTCTATCAAATGGTTTACCAAAGTTGCAAGTTATGAAACAAGTAGCTGGCAAATTAAACTTGGAATTGGCACCATTCGCAGAATTAGACATGGAAATTTACAAATTATGCAATGGTGTCAGTATGCTACTAAGACACATGTGTTTACAGGTTTCATGTTATTATCCAAAAACTATTAGTACTTGCATAAAAAGACCTTTTATGAAACTAAATTTTGTATTCTGTAGACACTATTTGGTTTAATTGATTACCCCTTTTGTGTAGTAAAAGGGTTTTAGGGCTCTAATTTTGCTCACATTAGTTTGCAGACGGATTTGTATTACAAATATGTACCATTTATAATTAAAAGAACATTTATAATTAAAAGAAAACGCAAAATTAAAAATATACTTGTTACAACCATTCAAAGCATAGCTTTATAATTTTTATAAATAGAAATCTTCTTTTGATTTTTTTTTGGGGGGGGGGTGTGTGTGTGGGGTCTTCTTCACTTTTGTTTCATATTTCGCATAACATAAACGACAAAAGTGCTCCACAAAGAGGTGCTCACAAATTTGAAAGACGGAAAAACATTTATCTGTAACCAAACAAGTACGACAATTTTTATAAAGAGCTTTTTTTTTTTAAATTAAGAAAACTCTTTTAGCCATTTCAAATGATATACTAAATAGATAACACTAAAAGATGTTATTTATTCAGTTAGTTTATTGTAAATATATTTACATTTTTTGTAAATATAGAGTCAATATATTTATTCAGTTAGTTTATATGAAGTAAAATAAACCACACCCTCAAACACTAAATTCTTATCACAGCATAACATAGAAATAACTATTACTCCACCCATGCATGAAGTCACTATAAAAGTCACAATAAGTAGGTCCGAAGGGAGGTCTGAGCTTTTTGTCAATGGCAGAAGGTAAATCATTACTTCAATGCATTAACAAGAAATGCAGGGCAGCAACCAGACAATATCAGCTATTGAACTAAAGAGCAGCTAAAAGGTATCAGTCAGTAAAAGGATCCACTTATCTACATACCCGAATCTCACAGCGAAGGTATATCCTTTGGTTGGGTAAGGAACATTGGTTAGTACCTCCTTTGGAGCATCGATGGAAACAATGTTTTTTGATAGAACAGTAACCGTTGTTTGCAGTTTCATACTTGGACATTCAAAAAATACTGCATATGTAACAAATTTAAACTATAAAAATGGCCTCATCATATTCTAGTAAAATTTAAAAGAAAAAAAGGCCAAAACCAAGACTTAAGTCAATTACAGTAGTACCTTTGGTTGAACCTATTCCAACTGCTTCAGCTTTGCCAGATGGCATGTGCACATGTACAACACTTTCATTATCACTAAACCAGTGGCCAGAAACTTGATCACTAAAACCTACAAGTAAAGAAGAGCACGGATCGTGTTATTGAGGATAAAATGTAGAGACATACAAACCAGCCTTTCACACTTTGTACTCAAATGTAAGACAGTTGAAAATCAAAAGCTAAGACAAAAATATAATAAAATTCCAATTGCAGAGCAGATTTCCCCCCCCCCCCCCCCTTAAGATATGGTGAGAAACATTTGTAAGGAAATACAGATTGCAACTCATGTTTGGTTCATGCAATACCCTGCCACTAATTTCAATCAGCCAGAAGCCGGAAATTTGTATTAAAAGAGATCTAAAGCCGATTAAAAATATTTGGAACATGAGCAATATACATGGCGTTACATTCTCAATCAATAGCAATAAACAACACCATAAAACATTAAGGGCAAAGATAGACATTAGCACAGGCCTAGGGTGTAACGCCAGTTGCATTGATAATACAACCAAAGTTTTGGATAATGACGTAATTCTGAAAACTCATTTTCGCATCACCTACCAAACACGCCCTATACTCCCATATCCTCGTAACGAGCGCGGTTTTTGAATAATTAGAACATACAAAACATCAAGACTAATCATTTATAGCACTGGAACAAATAATGACAGAGAAGCAACTACTCAAGGTATTACAGAGATAAGAGAAATTTCATGATGCAGAGAACGGTCACTGCAGGAGCATAAGCAAATGAGATTGAAACTATTTCATCACCAAAGACACACACACCTTCCACACTGAAGTCGAGACTACCTCCAACATGGAGGACTGGATTCTGTGGATATAGTTGGGCTCCAACTGAAACCTGAATCAACAAAGGATTTGATAGAATTGGAAACATAATCAGCAAAGCAAACAAGGGAAGCTAAGAAGTGACTAGCATAACAGGCTTACTTTTACAGTCAGAAAATAACTCAATATACGAAAGCATATTTCATACATAAGCCTAAGAGGGCTGGGATGTCTCACAAATGCCTCACAAAAACTTTTAAGTAATTTCGAATTGTAGACCAATTTGAAATTCTTCTAGCCTATTCTCAAGTTTCATGACATAATGCAAAATAGAATTACCTGCCTTTCAGACAAAAACCAACAATGACAAATTACCATGGCCATCGGAAAACTCACCATCAAACATGTCTAGTCATTATTAAATAAAAATTCAGTATTCTTCTTCCATTAAGTGGAAGAGAAAAATATGCAGCAAGAAGTACAGACAAGATTCGCTATGCAGCTTTTCACAAGCTGTTTATCATCTGGTGAAAGTAAACACATATCAGGCACGTCTGGGTGTGGTAAATTACACCTACAGCATAACAGTTCCATGGTTCAGTAATAGGACTGCAATTACCAAAACGTAATCAGACTTTTGTGGACTTCTGTTCATTGATACTTGCACGAGAGCTCTACCATGTTGCTTTGCCTTCAAAAGGAAAATTGCAGTTATATAATAAGGAAGAAGTTAGAAGTTAAACAGAAACCAAATAAAATCTAAGTCATCAACAAACCTTAAGATAGATTTTCCCACTACCATTGAGTGTATAGTTAATAGAGACAACATCATGATAGTTTGTTTCCGCATGATAGAGTATGACATTATGTAATTCATGAAAAGGAGTCCCTGGTCAAAAGCAAAATCATGAGACTAAAGGCTCAAATATAGAACATATGAAGTTCCAATAAAATTAACAACAGATATTAAGAACACGATTGTACCTAAAGCATCATAATAGCTTATTGGAATTTCACGTTCAGCACCAACAGCAAGATGAATTACATTCAATGGATATATATTGCTGATTCTTATTTGAGCCACCTGACAGTAATGCATAGCACCAACATAGTTGATTTTAAAACTTCTATATGAGCATCAAGAACGGATAAACGAAAGTTCAGAAACATGAAAATCCATTATATCATATTTATTTAATAACTCTATTGCAGTATTGCTTAATTAGGTCCTGGCTGGTAGTAGAAACCTAATGTGCACATTAACATTGTAAGAAGTGAACTGATAAGAGTACCATCACCTAGCTCCTGCAAACTTCTTTTTACCCATTATGTTACAAGTGTGATTGCAATTCAATGCATTAAGACACGAAGTTTAGGCATATTTAACAATTGCACAAAGTTTAGGCATAATTAACAATTAACACACTCATCTCACTTCAATATCAACATTGAAACGCTGCATATAAGAGAGTACCTCAGCCACCCTGACACATGAAGCAATTTCAATTCTTCCACTGGATCGATCTTTTGCCTGGATGCATGCTAGATGGTTACTACTGGTTGTTTTTATTGTGTCCCCATCAATGGAAATATCATCCTTGCTTGCAGCTTCATTCTTTTCACTACAAAATTTCAATAAAGAGTAGACAATTGATCCTTTGCGACTCTGACTATCCCATTGGCCATGTGATTCTGATGATGAAGGCAAAAGACTAGTTGAAGTATAATGCGGGGGGAGGACCCATGTTACTGGAATTCCAAGTGCAAGAGGGAGATCAGACACCACGGATAGTGATATCGATGCACTGTAAATCCTTGATTCTGAGTATGAGTCAGAGACAAAATCACATGAGAAAGTAGTTGCAACATCTGTCCTGCCAGCAGATCTGCAACAGGCAAAAAGTGTGGGAGACTGAACTCTTTAAAAGGAAAAAAAGTCATGAAAAAACCTACTAAAACTTCAAGTGGAACCAACAATAATAAGTTTTCCAAGTAAAATTGATTCCATCCAGAACAGGAACCAAAGAAAAATTAGATTCGAGAACAAAATGTCAGCTTTCCTCTATGGGAAGAAAGACTGATACATCCATTATTTTAATCATATCCAGACACGAGGAAGACAATTTTTCTAGAATTGGCTACTAGAAGTCCCTAAATCCTCTAACTAGATTTCATAAAGTCAAGACTCTAATGTGCACAAGAAATACAATTTGCCTTTTAGCTCAACATGCAACTCCTGTAATATATAAATGAAGCCAAAATGGAGAGAAAAAATTATTGCAATGGCTTTGGTATACCTTCCATACAAGGTTTTGATAAAACCCAATTCTTTCTTATCCAGGTCATTAGAAAATTGAATTTCCCCTGAAGCAGCTGACTGTAAATCTTGATTTTCACTGTGCAGTTGATCCCCCAGCCAAAAACCCAAAATCTAGAAACAGAAAAACGGGAGATGTTTTTGTACCCAAATGATGAGGAAACATCTTGTTATTTGACAGGATTAAATGCAGAATATATCAGACTGATGCAGCAGTTGCAGACTATAGCAGAATGATGCAGCAGTCAGTCTAACCTTTTCATCTTCTATGGTCCAGTTGTAATTTCTGCAGAGCTCATAAAAAGAAAACACATCACCCTGACAACACCAATAAGTCAGTCAGCAATTGGACAAGAGAGAGAATCCACTGAACTATTTCTCTTGATTTTAGGTTCTTGCCTCAGGAAATAGAGGATGTATGGGCATCTCATGGCCAACAGCAAGTTGGTCACTTTGCGCATTCAATGTCACTGAAGAAGGAACTCCAACTTTCACACTGCTGAAAGCTTGGCAAATTACAACATCTCCATTCCCAAAAACCGTGGCAATGAGGGTCTGATCATAGACACATGCATGCAATTAGTAAAATGTACTATATGTTAACTTACTCCACGGTAAATGTCAATCAAGATTATTAAGGGGAAGGGCCAGAGAGAGAAGAGGAAAAAAAAAAGAGAATCAAGTTTGTTCTCAATAATGTTGCCGGGAATGATACAGTTTAGCTTTAAAGGGGACCAAAGTCACCCAAGCTAAACCCGATTTTTATGTAACTGCCAAAACTGTTCATACACATGACATGTTAATTGAAAATAATTAATGGTAGAGATAATGTATCCTCAACAGATTTCACATCGGCTCGTAGTGTTAAAATGTATTAAAGATCTAAATTAATGCTAATGTAGGTACTTTACGAAAGTTAAAGAGCGGCCAAATTAATTTTCATTCTGGAATTATAAGTAACAAAATCAACTCATCTTAGTTATAAATAGCTAAATTTATAGATAAAACTAAATGACATGCATGCATATAAAACTTAAAACTATGCAAAACTCATCAAAGCTCCAAGTTAGGGGGGAAGCCAGAGAAGACAACGAGTAGAAAAAATTGGACCCCATATCTTACAGTGTTCCCTGGTGAAATGGCAAACAGTTGACCAGATGATCTGTGGATCGTTGCTATTTCTTCATCTGTACTAGTATAATCAACATATACACCGACAGTTGGGCCTCCTTTCAAGGTAAGCTAGGAATTTAAAGCAACCATGTCACTTTAGCAATCAGAAATGCACAAACAACAGAAAATATGCCTCGAACAAAAGTTAAAATACAAAAATGAAAAAAAATATTATAATAACTGTACACACACACACACAGAGACAGCAAGAAAATGAAATTTTACTTCAATTTTCTATCACTTTGAGCTTGGAAAAAAATAAAAGCAATTAAGATGTTGTGGGACATACCATATAAGATGCACCAGGTACCAGAAAAATATCGTGAGGGTGTATTCTCGGCGGTGCATAGACTTCTACCCTTATAGGTTGACTCAATATTTCATGCCCAGATTGCTGTCTAGCACTGACCTGATTCCAATACCTACCGGTCAGCTTGCATGATCTAAATTATCAATACAAATTTAAGGCAATGTCAACTGGAATTTCATACTGGCAAAGGACCAAACAAGAACTTACATAAAGAGTCGTGATCCCAAGACGTTTAGCCATAATTTTAAAACTCGACATGCTAAAATATCCACCATCAGGACTTGAGGTAGCATCATCATCTATGAGTTCAACAATATGATCCTCAATATGTACACGAATATCCATGTAAGTGTACTGCACCAAAATTTACAAGCACTAATCCTCACTTACTAGGAGATTTTAATGTGAAATATATGACTAAGGCACGTGCATATTTATGAAAGAATACAGAGCAAAATGCTTTATAAACATCAAAACACCAACTAAATTAGCATGAGCTAACAAACAGGAAGCTAGAATATCAAAGCCCATAGACTACAAATGAAATCAACTCAAACCTGAAAAGAGTCAAAAGTACTTCCATCATCGATCCCAGCCATTAAATCAATAGATTGTGATTGACCTTCCTAAAATTAATGAGAAAGCAAATTATAATAGTTGCCACAAATTAGCGTGTACATCCAGGTAAAAGACATACCATGAGGCTGATTTCTTCGCCTGACATGATCTTAATCCAGTCTACATCAGCAACTTGGACCTGGCAAAACATATACCTCCAAGAATGACTACAACTGCCAGCTGGGAGATGAAACATGAAGGAAGAAGGTGACATTCCTAGAATCACACATATCCAGAGCACCAAAGGAAAAAAAAAAACTTACAAAGAAAAAAAAACCTGTCCTTAAGAAAAACGAAATGGCTCGGAATTCTGAGTAGCATCACAGAACACAATTCAAGCAGCACAAGGCAACTTTACACTGCTGGCCCCATGCCAAAATTTGAGTTATAAAATGTTTCTTCCATTATTATTTATCCATTTTTTGTTCATATAAAAAGTTTTTTTTGTTTTTGGGGGGGGGGGGGGGTGTGGGGCTTGTGTAAAATTAAAACGAGTATACCACAATACTGCAATCAAAAAGGCATACATCATAAAATAATGTTGAGTACATTAGGTAAAAGGATAGAGTAATATTCTTCATTTACAAGGTGGAGTTCCCAAAAGACTACATACATTTGATTTTGATACTAGGGTTACGTAATTTATCATGCCGATCCATTTTAAGCTCCATCAATTTTCATGTCAAAACCAATACCACTCTTGCAGAAATAAAATATAGAAAGTATATCCGATGAACTTACGAGAAAATTATAGGAAGAGTACATGAGGAATAATTAACACATTTTCATCGACAAACAAATTGTATAGAGAAGACACAAGAGTAAATACAGTACCAGAGCTGAAGCTGCACGTGGAGGAGCAAGTCCAACATCATAAACAGTCACAAGTGCAGTTCCCAATCCTTTCGGAGATAGCATCAATTGTAAGCACTGTAAAACTTCTGGAGCCTGAATGACCTCTACCACTTGAGAATCATTTACAGCAGCCTCCAGGAAACAACTCCCACCAGCAATAGACAGATTTGCCTGATTCAAAATAGTTATGGCATTTCTATTATTTACAGTGCCTAAAATTGACAAATTGATTGCACTAAACTATAGATACTGCCTAATCTAAAGCAGCATTACACGTTTAACTTGATAAGTGAATTGTGTGCTTGAGCTGACCCATTTATATGTCTAATCCTTTAGCTAAATTCAAACAAGTCAAACAATACAGAAGCAAAGATGAACATCAACTTAAAAGCATATACAAAAACATCATAAACCTGTAAGGCTGCCAAAAGATGCCCATTTGACTTAAATTTTTTGCTCAGACGCCATCCTGATAGTACTCTGATTTTCAAACCTAAAAAACTCTTCCTTCCGAACATTTAATAAAACCTCAATTGATTAAACTGATTCAGGATCAGCAAGACAAGCAAGGAATTAAGCGAAGAACTTGTCAGGAAATGCTTGATGACGCACACATCCTAATACATTCTTTGAAGAGAGCCATAATAGTAATGTCTACCTTAGCATCAGGGTTAAAAAATAACAAGTTGTACTCCGGGTTGACTCTTAGAGTGGAAACAAGCTGCATATTTGAACAACACCAACAGTTAGAACCGAACTTACAAGAAGTAATTATATGAAAAGTACGAAATAAGAACACGATACAAACATAAGTAAAAGTAAACAATTTAGATGTCCCCGCAAAATCACATAATTCAGAAAGCATACCTGTAAGCGTACGGCATCAGTAAGAAAACTCTCTGAAATTTCAAGCAGTTGAGCAGAATGATGACCATCCTTAGCATCACAGAAACCAGAAGCAGTGGCACGAACAACACACTGAGATACAATAAGTGAACAGCTCAGCTCATATCCAATGACAACACACACAGAAATACATACATGAAATCGATCTCAAGCTCAACAGTCTTTTAACTAATTAATGAAATGAGATGATTTGAAAACAAGAACTCCTAGTTATCATAGGTCTAATACAATATTAAAAAAACAACTTATACCACAAACTTAAGCTTACAGGAAAGGCCAGACAATAGTATTTAAACTCCAAAACAGTAACATGCTTGTGCACCCATGTCTAAGTAAAGTTAACTAAAGTATCATAATCACAAAGTCATACGTGAAGAAAAAGGAGTTCAAAAGTTTGATAACTTGAGAGCCACTCCGAATATTACACCAATGGAGTATGCATCAAAGGCTCCATGTGGATTTGTGGAGCTCTAAATAAAAGTAGGACAATCAATTACAATAATTGAAGCACTGAAGCTTCTTCAATTTCTAAGCAAAAAATAATAATAAATAAATAAATAATAAAAAATTAATGGAGATACTTCTATTGTCTTGTCAATCAAGTAGGAGTTTTCTCACTTTACTTAAATAGAAAATAGAAGAATATTGAAGTTGAAGTAATAGACCACAAACTAACTTGTTTTCAGGAAAAGGAACAAAACAAAAAATCCAGCTCTAAAATTCTCCATCTTCTGAGCATAGAAATTAATGGAGATCTATGATATCTTATGGTTACATAAGGAATTTTATCATATAACATCAGTAAACAGTCTAGAAGAAAGTATAACTTAAACGTGTTCAAAGGAAATGCAATGGACCAAATGACTTGCCTCCAAGAATTCTTTTTCTCATCATTTGAGAGAAAATACTAAAATAGTGATAAACCACCTAAACAGCATATTATAAAAAGAAGGAGGCTCAAGATGAAGATATGAAAGTCCCATAAGTACCAGTCCTGATTCATTTTGCAAGACCAAAAACCTCTCCCAACTGGATGCTGACTTCTGTGAACCATAAGCATCATCCCAGTATGCCAATCCATCACAATTGCTCAGTTCCCACCCCAAACAAAGAGAAGATGAGTTGGCAAAAGCTTCCCCAGAGCTACTGATGCCAACTGCAGCTATTCGAATAGTTTGCCCATTTGCAACAGTAACAGGAGTGACACGTATTCTCCCTGGGCTACGGTCAGTTTGAGCTGCAGTCTGTATAACTTTACATTCATTCACTGAAATGCCATAAACACAATCAAAGGAATGTGAATTGATACTAAGAAAACATGAGTAAGTTGTGCTTGCATGTCTACATGTGTCATGTGTATATTAATATGTATACATATAGCTGTACCAGGTTCATCAACTAGCAGCGCAATTGATGCAGGAAAGCTGCATGTAACAGAGAGTGAAGCTTCTGCAACTGCAGGCAGACGATGGTCATCTCTGACCAAATTTCCCCGTTTAAAAACTAGTTCCTGAAGCATTTAAAATCAGAGAAAGAAAAAAGCATCATGATTTTCAATTGTTTAATTGACTAAAATAAAGGAAAAAAAACACATTAGAAAATGTTAAGAAGATAAGAAACAATATAAAGTATAATTGCCAAGAAAAATGTTCAAGCTCACAAAGGTTCCCAGAGTTTGGCAGAAAACTCCATATAAATTCTTGGAGCTTCCAGAAACAACATGTATATGAACACCATCGCTTGCATGGTTATGCTTGCCATTGAAGATCTCGAAAGTCTCAATGAAGTCAACATCTTCCTCCCAGGGCTCTGGTCCTCCAACAAGCAAAACATCAACATGTGTTCTCGGTACAAGATACAACTTATCCAGAGCCTCCATTTGAGTAGTGGTTTCTGATTGACCCAGATTGAACCAATAACCACCAAATCCGCTTCCATCACCTGCCTGTTGCACAATAAGTGGTGGATAAGCTGCAATACGTGAAGAAGCTTTTAAGACTATAGGTCCATCAAAAGAACGATCGAAGTGCTGATAATCCTTGGAAAGTGTTGCTTGTAGCATGGTTCGGCCAGAACTAGAAGCATATAAATGGGCCCATGAACAGGGAGGACCATGGAGAGATATATCATGTTCAACAGTCCCTAGCTTATCCAAGAAAGGCTGCTTCTTTGTTGCATTGAGTACAATGAAAGACTCACTTCCAGCTTTCCAATTCACTGAAGAACTAAAAGCATCACATCTATAGAAATAAGCACCTGCACATCACAAGCCAAATTCAGCAAAAGAATATGAAATTCAATAGTGATAACAAGCACGGAGTTCCAAATAATTGTGAAATTTGGCACAACCATTTAATGTTTTCATTGTTACAGCTGCTTGAAGATGTGATCCTACTACAGTCTCAACAGGGAAGTTTCGCAGCATAACCATAGAGGATGGGGGGGAAACTTCAATAACAATCTGTTGATAGAAAAAAAAAAACTTATAAAATGTTATCATGATCCCATATAAAGAGCTCTGTTTTTGAACACCAGATAAAATGTTATCACCAATTTTACTTTTCAATCTTGCAAAAGCACAATGCTTATATTTTTATTTTTATTATTTAAATAAGAAATGGTATATTTTTTTATTATTTGAATAAGAAATGTGAAACCAAAAAAAAAATTAAAAAAAAATTGTAACACAAATTTTATGAATGCATTAGCACCATTTCAAGAGATATGTCCAGCATACTTGGCACAAGAAGGACAGATTGATCAACTTTTAATAGAATGCTGTTACCATCGAGCATCTCCAAGGAAATATCCCATTTATAAAAACTCTTTGATATTACAAATATGGTCATTATTCAAGCCTTGAATGGGTGGAATTGAAGGGCGGAGGGGGAGGGGGAATCAACATAGTGAAACCCAACTAGTTTCAGATTTAGGCTTCATTTAAATTACTAGTGAACTCCGAAGAGTTGCAATAAAATCAGACATTTCACATAATTGCATGCAGACCAAGTAGAAATCCTGTCATATAACAATTAATGGTACGAAAAAGTAAATAAATCAATCAATTACAGAAGAATCTCTTCCAGACAGCCGAACATAACTCATTGCATATACAGGTCAAAACTAGAGGACAAAAAAAAAAAAAAAAAATGGAGTATGACAACAAAATATTTCTTACTCAAATGATACTACTCAGCAATTTCAAGGCCAAACTATGAAATAATAAAATACTGGGCTTCCAATTTTACAATTCTATGGGCACTTTCAACTGAGAGAACCAAACTCAAATATACAGAAATTCAAAGAAACAATTATACACTACTGGTAAAATATACAAACACAATAGAATTACCTCATCATAATTGAATGAATCAAAAATGGACACCACTTTAACAGTTGCTTTCCCAGGTTTTTTTGCCTGGACAACTCCAGAAGCAGTTATGGACACAGTAGCCATGTCTGAAGAAAACCATTTGTAGTCGCTGGATGTTTTAGCACAACCTATATGATTAAACGGAGCATTAGAACCCATCAAACTTCAGAGTTAGCTTAAACATGATTAGAAATATAGAAAGGTAGAGGGCTAGCAACCTCCTGTAGCCATCAGCTCTACTTCTTGATAAATACCAGGGGCCCATGGGAAGAGAATGCTCTCAGACACGCCATTTGTCTGATCCAAACTGAACTTAATTCGGTCACATACCATTATTTCTTGCACAACCTTCAGAACCTACAACAGCAAAGCAGATTCAGATGACAGTTAATTTCCTAGCACTGGTTAAAAGAGCATTTAAATTTAACAAAATAAAGGAAACAATAATTAGAAAAGAAAAATTATGACTAAATACTTGGAAAAGAGATAAGCTAAAGCCAATTTGCACCTCCTTTGTATCATGAAGCCCACTAAAATATGTTAAAGAAGCTGTCAATTTTCCTAGTCCCTGTGAAGTTGCTTTCAGGATTCTAGAATTTCGCCAGCCATGTTTGAGCACAAGATCATTCGGCATTGAAAAAGTTCTCCAGCATTCAGATTGGTTGTCAGATAGTTTAATATCATCACTCTGCAAACAAGGAAGTGATGAACAAGAAGTTAAGGAGAAATTAATTACTGAACAAGCATAGAGAAAAGAAAATGCCAACCAAATATTAGCACAAAGTATCAATACATAGAACAAAGAAGTATATACAAATTAAAAAAATGCCTTTATGCAAACTACACTTTCCTCAGAATGCATGCATTACCTCTGTAATGTAGATCTCTTGTGAACCAGGTCCTTGGGAGAAAACTTTCATCTGAATAAGATACTGAAAACCAGAAACAACAAACCAACGAGCAACAGAAGGAATGGCTTTTGTTCCTTCAACAGGATCACCAGAAATAGACAGAGGTGAAATGTATAGCCATAAAGTGTCAGGAAGAACCACATTAAGTGAAGACACTTGTGTGTGGCCAGCAACTCTGGTATCTTCAACAATGACAGCTGTTTGCCCTAACCTCAGAGCTTGAGTTAAACCCATCATATTGTCCACCTGAGCAACCGAAGAGTTTGAAACAGACCAACGATGATGCGGAGATGGCAGAGCAACCACTGAAATCCCCAATGACAATTGTAGTAAGAACATCGAGAATTACACCAACAATGCACCATTACATAATTAGTACATCCTTAAAAGAAGAAAACTAACTGAAACCAACTTAATATTATATTTACATACAACTAATAGTCCAAGAATACCCAAGATAGTTAATGAATCTAGCTCTTAATCAAGCTAATTCCCAACATCTATATACATTATTTTCTAATAAGAAACAACATTTTTTTATTAATCCAGATGAAAATACAGTGAATGGTGAACCACTGGTCCACACTTACAGTGAAGATGCATGCATCCACAACAAGAAAAGTCAAGAAATAAAAGAACCAAAGTATAAGCCTATAGAAAAACCATCAATAGTTACAATATCAATTTTTCATTGAACTATTGTGGCTATATTTGGTTGGATTTTAAAAAAAAAAAGGAAAAAGAAGATTGAGTAACAGTAAGATATCATGAAGCCAAACCAATGCTTATAAAGATGGGAGAAAATGATCTTTATATCATAGAAGTTCAGTATCTTTCTCTCTCCAGCATCTTCAATTTTTCTCTTTTCCTTTTTCTTTTTCAACCTAATAATCCATGTAATAGCTGATATCCCACACTTTGGAGCAAACATAGTTGCATAAAGAACCAAATTAAACCAGTGGTTTCGCTCAAACTAATCTTATCTATTTGTGAAAATAAAAAGAAGAAAAGAAGAAAGGAACCTTGAGGAATATTCCCACGAATTACTTTAAGTTTATATTGCAGTGCAGCACCAACAAGGACAAAAACTGGTGAAGGTGGTTCGATTGACATGGCTTCCGCAACTGTTAGAAGAATGCTATCAGCCATGTGCATAAATTCTGTCTCAAGTAAATGCACAGATACCATCTCGTGGCCGATTCCAATTCCTTTTACAACATACAAATCTGAAAATACACCCTGCACCACAGGTCAACAAATGTAATGAGATCTAACTATAAAAGTACATACTAAGTCACAACTAGTGCTCATTCACCACTATAAGGATAAACGTACACTATTCTCAAGTTCTATTTGCACATCTAAGTCGCCGCATAATCCCCCACAGTCACTAAGGGGAGAATCCTTCAAAGGAACATGTAAAAGGTGATGAGATGATCCATCAGTTTCAGGCATTAGTTGCCACATGAACTTTAAACCCACCAATGAAGAAAAGACATTATCTGCAATAAAGGTCGAGAAATAAATACAACCAGAATAAAAATGGAAATAGCTGAATAAAACTTTCAATAGTAACTAAAAATATGAAAGGTAGAATAAAATCATATACAACAACCCAAGACAAGCCCAACTGCACAAGCGACAAGCAACCATGCAAAGATTAGATAGGCAAAGAAACATCCAGTTACAAACATAATTCATGTCCATCATTCAAAAGATCAATTATAGCACATTGGCCATGTCATATTTAATTTGAAACTTACATAGCAACTCAAAAGTATTCAATATTTGACAAAAGTTGTTTAAAGGTATCAGAAATTTAAACAAAGAAATAACAGATTCAGTTTCTAGATTTATTGAAAAACATAAAGGAAGAATCTAACAGCGAAATTAAACTGAAAATGATAACAACTATGAAGAACAGAAAAATGATAACTGGTTAGAACCGAATTTTGGAAATTTAGTAACAAAAAAGAAACAATAGCGTAAGAATTTCAACTTGTTTAGTAAATTGGAGTTCCTCAAATTCTTAACAAACTAATAAAAGTGAAATAGATTACAATAATAGACTAATCGAAACCGATAGAAATTGCTGAGGTCCCAACATTCCCAACTATACACATATTTGAGATACCTTCACTGTCAAAGGCACGCACACGAAGAGTAGCAAGCCCATCTAGATCAAGTTTAATAGAACTATGAAATATCTGGATTCTGGAAAAGTTGTCAATGAAAACTTTGCAGCGAATTACAGTCCCAGAGTAAGCATCAGTAGCATAAACTGCTGTCTCCTTCCGACCACTATACGGGGCAATTGATCTCAAGCGTGCACTTGTTGAGCAGTGATTGCTTGAATTATATTCAGGTACAACAGATAGGATATCATGATGATCCCATGACCTGTAAATATAAGGGAGAAAATAATAATAATAAAAATATCGTGAAGGCATTTTATTATAAAGAACCAAAGGAGAAACGTTTCTATCACTCCATCATCCCTTAATAACTCACTTCTGGAAACAATTTATAAGAGAGATCATTTTGTAGGAGGATTTTCCACAAGAATGATGAATGATTTGCAAAAGCTGACTTTGTAAAAGTATTACATTTGCACTTGATCTTAAAATAGTGTTCAGGTGTATGCAAGAAACTTTCTTGATACAAACATCACAAACAAAACAAACATTTCCCAAGAATAATAGAGAACAGTCAATCTGAAACTTCACATTTTCAATTATCAAATGATACACAAAAAAGCATCTACCACAATCATTTATAGAGGCTGCATGAATATGAGTATCACATTCCTATGTACACATATATTTGCTTCCTCCAGAGCATGTTTCGAAGGGGATTTTGTTAGAATATCCCTAACGGGTTGAAGGGGAAAAAAATATCAATAATACACTAATTTTACATATATACCATGATCCGATGAAATTAAATATACTATTCCACACATGTAAACGTTACTAAAGATACATCACTTTAAATGAGCCTTGTACTGTCAATTCCTCTTCTTTCCATTTATAGAAAAAATAAGTTATGAGATCTTACAGGGACAGTACATCGTTTATCATCTTTCTTTCTCATCTTTTGTACAACTAAACAAGGGAAAACAAAATCTAGAGATACTTCTACAAGGGGTATTCTATTGAAGGGTTGATTAAGTTATTACTCAACACAAAAAATTTAATTCAGAAGTACTGCTTTTTTATCCTTAGAGCAGACAGAATTCCACTGGTAATCTACTCTTTTTTCTCCTAGTTTCTTGACTCCAACTACATATGCATAAATCACACACACATGAAAAATTGTCATGCTTCACCAGCTGATGGCAGTATCAACTTTTGCAGCTTCATGAATAGAACTAACTTACAACTATTCCATTAAGACCTACTACTGAAACGTACTGTCTAAACCGGAGGCTAACTCCAGAACACTCCGTTCTTCTTTAACATTAATTTCATTTTTTGATAGATTATTCACTTTTTTTTTGGGTTAACTTTAACTACATAAATTTAAAATCACCTAGGATTCAACATTTCAACTTCAATTCTTTGACCTACATTTTCTCTACAACCAAACTAATCACAAATTAACCAAAAAATAAATAAACCAACAAATAATAAACAAAAATAAAGGCTCCTAGCATTCAGGTGTACGTACGTATATATTGAAAATTTGAAAGTACCATTTAAAGCAGCCATCACTTCCTTGAAGCCGGTATTCAACAGGATTCGTCATTTTAGGCGGCAAAAGTATGTTGACATCAGCAACGTGCGGTCCGGACGTTAAATGCGACGTCCCTTCGGCGGCCACCGCCACCAGAAGTAACAAAACGAACCGAAATGCGAACCGGAACATCATTTGGCTTTTTGCTAATTTACAAACTAAAAATTAAAATCTCTACAAATGGACTCTACATGAAGCTCGAAAAGTTCCTCGTGCTGCGAAGTTCAGGTGAAGTACTGAGTAGCAGCAGTGAAGTGGAAGATCGAGTATACTAAACCCTAAAATCAGGGTTTTAGAGCCCGAAGATATCTTGTGGAATATCAATTTCCAAAAGGAGTTGGTGACGTGGCGTTATCGGGTTGGTGTCGAGGTTTTGTAAAGTGTCACCGACCAGGTGTCGGATTGAGCATGGGAAACAACAAAATAGAGATACGCGCGATCGTCGCGGTTCCCATCCGAGTTCATTAATTGCGAAATTTACATTATGATCCTTATATTTGATTTAAATGCATTTGAATCTTCAAAACGTTGGATTTATGGTAGTTACATCCTTCTATTGATAATGAATTAATGATAATATGATATTGATAATGCCACACCTTTTATCTTCTTGATGTCAAGTGTGTTTAATAAATAAATGTTGCAATGGGATAATGTTTCGAATCATTTATAATTTCTTCAGATAACGAGTGACTTTTTAATAAGTTAAAATGCAGGATTTTAATTAGAATTATTGGATACAAAATATAGAATAGGTCTCATTATGTATATAATTTAAAATTAAAAAAAGATTATTATTTTTTTTAATACCGATATATTACAATTAAGATTTTACTTATACATATAATTAAATTTATAAAAGTATTAATACAAATCAACTACTGTGGCACAGATCAAATTTCTATCTTTATTAATTTAAAAAATATACCTACTAAACCTAATCATTAGGTAGAAGGACAAAAAGTCTCAACATGAGACTGGCACTTGAAACCCTACACCCGATTAAAATTGGATGCCAATAGACTCGGATTTGATCTCACACTTCAATTAAAGTGCATAATCATAACTTCATTGAAGTGCGAAATCCTTGTTAGATTAATTATCAAGAGACAACATCTTTTTACTCTTTTTAACTTTTTAAAAGAGGCCAAAAAGATTCCAGCTAGTGCAAATTACGCTTTAGCTCCTTTTTTATGTAACAAAAAGCGCTTTTAGATTTGTTGAGCTCACTGATAAGTGACAACTTCAACTAAAGCACACTGCACCAAAAATTAATAATAAAAAAATTATCAGTTATATATCTTTAAATGACAATCGTATCAAATATGCTGCAACACTTTTCAAGTGTATCACTTGTATGTTTTAAGTTGACAAAATACTTCTGCCGCCCACTAAATCGTTAACTGCCATTTGCAAGCGCTTACATCACAAGGGAAATCTAATTTTTTTAAAAAAATGACATGTCATCCCATTTACCTTATAAAAAATGACATGTCATATGATATATATTGATAAAAATGATATGCCATCCCATTTATCGGATAATTATTAATAATTGCTAAGAAAAAAAGTTATTTTACAACCGAATTTACGCATCCAAAATTTAACCTAAATTTTTGAAGATTTACTCGTCCAAGCTCCAACTGGAATTTTTTATGGTATAATATGTATAATTATAAATAATATGTTGTTAATAGTTTTTTATGGTATAATATCGATATTTTTTTACGGATAATTGTTAATAATATGTACCGTTAATAATTTATATTTTTAATAAAAAATATTGTTAATAAAAAAATTTTAAAAAATTGTGTATTGAAAATTTATATTAATTTTTAAAGTAAATTTATCTTTTTACCTCATTTTGAGTTTTAAGGGCGACAAAATAGTCAATTTGTCATAATTCTGTTAACTTTCTAACGGAAGTTAATAGATTGGTGAACGACAACAATATTTTATCAACTTAGAGTATACGAGTGATACACTTAAAAAGTATTGTAACACGTTTGATGCGGATGTCATTTAAAGATATATTATTCATAATTTCCCTTAACAATATTATATTCAGGCATGCAAATATCAAATGGGACTAATTTAAGTTAGTTATTTTTTAATATTTCTACCATTAATTTTATTCCAGGTTATGTTGGCACGAGACAAGATGGTTCATGGTTTTGGCTTAGCGGCTTCGGGAATGTTTGGTCCTACTTAAAAAGACTTTTTTCCAACTTCCATGTGAGTGTGAGTTGCTTTATTAATTAGTTATTTGGTTTGGCATCATGCTGTGTGGTGCAGTCTGCTACAAACTTATTATATTGGATTGAATTCAGCGCAACGGTTTGGTTAAGTTCGGTTAAACTTAAAAAAAAAATGATTCAGTTAAATTTTGATTTTTTAAAAAATAAATAAAGAAAATTGGAACCGATCAGGTTGGTTCCAGTTAAGTTCTTTAATTTTTATAATTTTCTATTTTTATTTTTTCCGCCCAATAATAACATCACACGTGTCCAATTTTGTAAAATCACTAGAAAGTTTTTTTTTTGTTCTAAAATTTGGAACCAAAAATGAACCTCGTGTTTCGTTGTAACCACAAAAAGTCAATTATTTTTTTCAACTTAAAAAAAAATAAAAGAAACAATCTGAACCATCATTTTTTTTAATCCACCACTACTCCTCTTTGTGGTAAGCCACGCCGCTTTGTGGTATGCCGTATATGTTGTGAGTTTAGATATCCAAACTCTATTATTATATAGTTGATTTACGAAGCTCTAGTAAATTTTTAGATTGCAATATCACATAGTTATTCTTAAATGTTTTGATAGATATCAAATATGTTGACCTAAAAGGTTTTATATATAAACTTTGATTTTAATGTTAACAAACAATCTAGTAAGGGTAATATTAAAAAAAAAAACTTCATTAGTTTTTAAAGATCAAAAGTCATTCACATGAAATTGAGTTTATAGGATTTAAGAATATTTTAATTAAGTCAAGAATCAATCTCAAGACACTAGCTTAGATGTATCTTTCTCACTAACCTTTCTTGTAAAACTAATTTGTCTATATCCATGCGTGATCAACAAATGTGAACTCAAAAGTCTTTTATGCATCACATTCACTAAATTTCTTAAATCTTTTATTACAATATGGTCCGGTGATAATTGTGCTCCAAAAATGTTTGAAGAAAATGGAAATCACTTGTTTCCCAAATATATGAACTAATTTGAAAAGTTTTGAAATTCATTTCAAATTATTCAAATAGTTGAGACACTAGAAAAGGACCTTTTTGTAAATATTTTTATCATTTTGAGCCAATATGTAATTTCAAAAGGCATGGGTCAAAATGTAAAATCAAAAAATTCGAGGAATCAGCCAGGCAATCATTCGCCTCTGACCACTAAATCTGTGTCTTTGAAATGACCATCCATTTATTTTAAGCGGCGATCCGTCCTGAACTTAAAACTTCAAATTTTTTTCTCAACAATCAATTGACATGTCAGCAAGTAGTTATCCGCTTCATTTTTACCACTAATCCATTTGTGCAAAGATTATATAATTTTAAGGGAGTAATAGAGTTAGTTTTTGTTTAAATATATAAGACCCAATTTTTAATCATTAGAATAGTTGGCGAGCGTGAAAATTTTTCTATTCTCTCAACGGTGAAATACTACTGAGCTCTCACTTGTTTTCTTCCATCATCTTATACAAATTTGCGCTTAGATTTGTATATCTACTATTGTGAGTTCATTATTTGTAAAAACTCATTTTTTTTTTCAAATTGAATGAGTGTTGAGAAACACTTGGTCGAAGAAGATGTAGGATATAGAAAATTTATAAAAGTTTATTGATACATTTAAAGTCAATTATA
The DNA here is from genome assembly GCA_029618585.1 of Citrus australasica. Taxonomy (NCBI): domain Eukaryota; kingdom Viridiplantae; phylum Streptophyta; class Magnoliopsida; order Sapindales; family Rutaceae; genus Citrus; species Citrus australasica. The sequence continues at coordinate 5,923,119 of JARCIV010000002.1, read as the reverse complement.
CTAATTTTTGGAGCGTCAGAATATAAGGTTTGATATTAGTGGAATTCTCATGTCTGAATTACTTAGAGTAACAGACGTAGGCAGGTTTCTCGAATCATGTAAAAATTATCATATTTGTTTCTCTTAACTCTTGCCTCTTAATTTACTTGCCGATATTGTTGTTGTTGTTTGGTGGCAGTTGTTGGTGTTGGATTGTGACGTTATTATTGAAGATTTTTTTAAAATTCAATTCACCCCCTCTTGAGTTGTTTAGTTAGAATTTCATAATTGTATTTAACAACAATCATGAATTATTAATAACTTGTTTAATTCTCGTAAAATATATACCCATCAATCATCATATCAAAATTGAAAAATTAAGGTGTGTTTGATTTTCCATTTTTTTTAAATGACATTTTCTAAACATATTTCGTGGAAAGAAAAAATGTATTTGATTGGATGGTTTTAATTTGACAAGGCTGTTATCTTGTTTTTTAGTCACTTATGAAAAATGAAAAATAATGAAAATGCGATTGATAGTCTGTCCATAAAATGAATCATAATTTCCTTTAGCACCTATATTTATTTAGCAGAGGATTCCAAATTCTACCATGCGTATCAGACAAAACAAAGATCTTTAGGCATAGGTATATATATATATGAGAAATAACAATTTCATCTAACTATACACTTAAATGATGGAGTTCGTCATTCATATGACAACTAACAACAAAGCTTTCCAGTTCCAGAGTAACAAGTGAGAATTAAATAAAACAGGAGTCGATCACTCTCCCTGAGGACTTCGAGCATATGTATATAGAGAGAGTTCAATATATGGATTGAAGAGAAGCCCTTGAGGGAGAGTGAACGACGATACTGCTTAATTTGCATGTCGATATCTTTGCATGCATCTCCTTTTCGTTTTATGCGAAAACGATATCGGACTCGATAATTGCTTTTATAGCCTCAAAAATGGTACTGTCATGTTCTTCCTTTAATTAATATGAGAATGTTACTTTTATTGGATAACAGATATATATATATATATATATATATATATATATATATATATATATATATGTTTGACCATGATAAATCAAGGAATAAGTTCCTTCCATCACTAATTTGGACATCAACGCAAATAATCATCCCGAATCTTTATGTATGCTTTTTTAAAGTAGTACTACACATTCTAAATTTTTTAATCTCAAAAAATTATCACAAATAATGTGATATTTGTTAATTAATTGATGAGATAATATAATTAATTCATTTAAATGAATCACACATTGTTTAAGATGAAATTTAGAATAAAATTTTTTAAAATATCTAACATTACTCTTTCCTCAAAATTCACGTGCTCTTCACGAATTGGGCGCATTTTAACACAATCGTATCTCTAAGATTTGGACTTTATTTAAAAAGGATTCACAGGTGGGTTGGTGGCTTTTTTCATTCAGTATTTATGTGGCACACATATGATATCAAGAGATGCGAGAAAACAAATCTTCAATTAAGGCCTAAGTCAATAATTAATTTTCAAATTACAATACAATTTATAATTAATAAGAGCTATCACAATTTTACTATTCATTATTGGTAATTAATTTTTCGTTGTTTGTAATAATATTGTCACAAATGTGTTCTTTATTATCCAAATACACAAATTATTTGGAGTTGACCAACAAACCAGACCCCTACAAACTCAACTTTATAAGCCTAACTCCAATAGACATTTTATTGATATTGGATTTAATAGATATTGGATCTTATATAACAACCTTAGCTATGATTTACGAGCAGTTTAAAGTAAGAATTGCGCTTAAATTAGTGTGGATGAAATTTGAATAAATAATGACAATAACAATACTAACAATACTAACAATATCAACAACAACAATAATAATCAACTCAAATTATAGGCCTAAATTCTTGCCAATAATATATATATTTTTTTGTGTGTGGTTTGGTTGAGGCCTCGAAGCCCTGGAAGCAAAAGGTCATCTCTTCGATCTTCCTTTTGCTGCTCCCATCTTAAAAACTTACCTGAAAAGTATTCGGTCAATCCTTGAAGGCATGTTGGATTGTAAATTAATGTAATAATATTTTTGGTTTCAAGTTAATGAGCAAAAAATTTTTAGATTAACATTGTGATGGTGTACTCCATCTATTTAGCCCTGGAATGGGCCGAATTTAGAACTGGAATGGGCCGAATTTAGATTTTATTGATAAAGCCACAGACGATTTGATACGAAGTAGCATATATAAATCGATATTGCATGATTGGTTGAAAAGTGGTAATAGTTATTTTTTTTTAATTATATGAGCCCATGATGGTTTTATTTAACCAATTTCCTTAAGCTATATTAGTTTGTATACACTGATTTATACAAAACTGTTTGTAGTTCTATGGATAAAATGGATAAAATTTGTGTTTCTTAAACAAAACAAAGCATGAAAACATTGTTCACATGAGTAATGATGAGCGAATTGAAGAAATAATATTGCAATCAAAATATTGATTAATTCATAAAGCTCGTAAAATTTAATAAAATTTTGTAGATTTTTTTTTTCCGAAAAAAGTACAAACTGATGGAGAATTTGGGTGAAACAATCCATGCAAAAATGAAATTTGCTGTTGTGACAATTTTCATTCTCACGTATGGAAAAAAAGATAACATGCATTGATGCACATAGCACACTTGCAGTAAAGTTGTGACTGTGTCCTTACAATCAGCTCACAGGAATTTACTTTCTTTTTTTTCTTTTTTTTTGTCGTTACATTTTTCATGTCACTGCTAACTCTAAGATTACAGCAGTCACTATAAGGAGAGTAATAAAGAATATTCATTGGTTGGAATAAGGTCAGCTAGGCAGGGCACGTTATCAAACGTGCAAGCAGGCAGAGCATGCAATGGAGTTGTTGAACTGTTCAGACCTCGTAGAAGAATAGTATTGATGGTATTGTTAATGCAACAATCATAATCTAAAGCGATTCGAAATTGGATTAAATCCAATATAGCACCTAAGAGTACATAAAAAAAATATATTGAATTGATTCTTTTTAATGTATAAATCGGATGATCCAATCGCAAAATATGTAATGTTATAATGTAAATGAAAATGACTGAGAATTGAAAAAAAAAATGGCTAAAATTTTCTACCAACAAATTTTCAATTTGATCCCTATCCAACCTGAGCTGGCAGTCTGGCACTACAACATCTCATATAGTGAACACCAAACACAATAAAACAACTCCTATCACAACAGGCCACCTTAAAGGTGTATTCAAAAACGACATTTCATCTATCATAGTATCTTGAGTGGAAAACATAAAATCCAATTGACTAAAATAAATCAGGATGGATCTCTGTAATGTTTCACTAAATTCCTGATAAGCATTTATCCTAATACCACCAATAACAACAGCTTATATTCTTAAAACCTTAAACCTATTTCAATAGCAAACATTCCCTGAGTACAAAAAGCCACAAAAAAGTTGTTAAATAAAATTCTCTCTTGCCAACCATTGCTCACTTCAGCTTCAAAAACTCTAATCTTCAGATTACCTAATAAAACAACAGTGACTTTCTAGATTAGCAACCCGAGTATGGCACAGCAAACCAGCCCATTTATATATTGTCACTTCACAAATGGCACTCCAGAAGGAACTCGCTTGGCATATTCCTCATATCGTATCCCAAAAAACTCTTTCAAGAAATACTCTTCATATGCTATTCTTTCAGCAAAGAAATGCCATACAACAAATGCAAATCCAATTGTGGACATGGGATTACACAGCATTATCTGGGTACCAACTGACCAAATGAGGAAACCACAATAGCTGGGATGACGGACAAATCCATACACTCCATGTGTAATCAGTTTGTGATGTTCCTCATGACAGACCTTGATGATATGCGTGAAGGAACGACCAGCTGTTAAAATGGCACTTTTCCGTATGATTTCCCCAACTATAACCATCACAAGACCGACATTGCTTATCCACCAAAAATCCTTCGACCCCGGAAACAAAACAATTTCAACAATGTACTCCATCATAGAGAACAGCATTGCCAAAATATAATTTTTGCTGATAAGTAGTGACCTAAGAGTGACACTCTTGACTCCCATGAAAGGCAATTGCTAAAATGTACTCAGACAAGTGAAAGAAGAACACTGCAAAGAACATCTGAGATAACTGTCTGCAAGCTGTGTAACTGAACATTTCTGTCATTTTCATCAAACAAAGTATAAATTTTCTGTCACTGCCTTACCACAACGGGATATTATATAAAGGTAGCTTTGTTGAAGGACATGAGAGAAGAAACTTCATGGAGTCTACTTCAAACCTGACATGGATGCAGAGTTTTGTAAAACCAACACAAAAATTTGAGTATCAATTTCACCTAGAAAATGCTTAAAGAACAGCATATATCCTGCAATTAATATATATAATGATTCAGAAAATAGTAAGCAATCACAAAAAGAAAAAAAATATTGTACAACATGTCATAAGTAAGGTAGTACATTAATCCAAATTTTTTTTTTACTTAAATTCATCCCAATATTATCAAAATATAAGTAAAGAGAGCACAACCCCCACCCACCCCCAAAAAAAAAGTGCGCACAGTAACAGGCAATTTGGTCAGTTTTATGAATTTAATATACATTAGGAACCGCATCAGATTGTTCTATAGAGTTGGGTCCTTCAAGATCTGATTATGTTAAGTTGTAAGGATGAGCAATTAGTTGAAGAAATAATCTAACAGTTGAACTAGAGAGAAAGAATATTACAATATGAATAAAATATTGATAAAGTCAAACTGATCCTACTGGTTTACTTTCACTGCAATTTCTCATCCACCAAACAAAATCAAAAGATAGCATGTATGAATAAATGTAGAATGAAATCCCCCCCCCCCTTTTTTTCTGGGGAAGAGATAGATCAAACTAGAACTGGCCACTTCAGGCTTTGGAAAGTTTCAAACCAATACCGACCGAACCAAATGCTTGTTTGGACTTTTCTGCTTTTGGGCTACCTGGATTTTTGGGATATACAAGACGAGAAAAACACATCATTTCATACTTTTGTGAATGCATCACCAATCTTAGCCTGATGCATAGAGTAAGGGCAAGCTATCTACCAACAAATCTGTCTAGATGAAAAGCCAAGCAGAAGCAAACTATCAACAGATCAAATCAGATTAAAATAAAAACTCCAAACTTTATAGAAGAGATCAGAGTACCATCATCTAGCGTCAATTAATCAAAAGAGCTAAAATAAAAAAAAAAATTGAGCATCGTCCCCCCAAAAAAAGCTTTAATTTTGAGCTAACTTTACATCAGGAAAAATATATATCACCAGTTATCCCTCATTAACATGGTCTAAGAATTACAACTTGAGAAAAAAAAAAGAAAAAAAAAGAAGCCAAATGGGTATCTCAGTTCAAACTACACACCATTGAAACTTAAGTAAACCAATGGACTGATGAGAGCTAAATTTAAAAAGAAAATTGAAAAAAAAAAGCCAAAATAGGAACTCACCAGAGGACAGCAAAGGCCGACGGACGACGAGGACGCGACGGAAGCAGCGATCGGCGACGGCAGCAACGTCGACAAACTTATCGGGTTTTCCGTTTGTGCGAATTTGAGAGATGAGATTAACCAAAGGGCGAAGGCAAAGGAGCTTTTTCGTCCAGGCGTCTAATCTTAAATCTTTTCCTCAGTTTTCTCGAGAAACAAACAGAAGGATGAGAGAGAAAATAAAATTTACCCAGGGCTGGCTCCGTCACCGGTGTGAGGCTGAGACCTGTCATCTTCTGGGTGGTGGTCTGACGATTTATGAACGTCGTTAGAATCTCCGTCAACAATTCCTTCATTAGATTCTGGGTCCATGGGTTCTGGATTTAAGCGGCGTTATAACGGCGGTGAAGAAGGAGAAGACAGAGAAGTTTTATTTTGAAGGCTATCGCAAGAGGAAGAGAGATTGTTTGCGTTGCGTTATAGTTTTCTAAGCCCTAAAACCCTCTCTTTCCTGATTGGCTGATTAAAGAGCTAAACCTACTTCGGGTAGCACCGATTCATTCCAGCCGATGGTGATTGTGTACGACGGATACCATACTAATAGTTTACAACGGTCTTTGATTTTATAGACATTAGGAGGAATAGGCTGGGGTGACGTAGCCTACAATCAGACATGACCTGTCTATGGTACAGGTTCTGTAACAAACATCTCCCGTCATCCCACCATCCGATCTTCTATTGTTTAGTTTCTCACTCCACATCTAACCACATCCAACGGCTGATGCTGCAGTCTGTAGCTTACAGATTCTGTAAGCTAGTCAAGTCCCATAACATAAACCGAAAGTCAATAAAATTTGATTGATCATCTGACGGTACCTACACCTTAATTTTATTTGAATTAGGGAATAATAATAATAATGACGATACCGTTGTTCATTTAGATCATAATACTAAAACAAAATAATAAAAATAAAAAAAATTAGAAGGAAGAATGTAAGCCTGTGTCTGCTACCGGTAAAAGTGCTTTTCAACTAAGCTTTGACAGCAAAACAGCTAAAACTTGTTCGGATATACAACAGACTGACTGACTGACTATATAGATAGATCATTGTAGTAACTAATTACAACAATGGAAAGATGACATATTTATATATATATATATATATATATATATAACAATCGCAACTCTACGCTTCGTTACTGTAATATAATCGGCGTACTAGGACCCTACCGTGGCACCAGCAATCTCATAATATTACATGATATCATCTTACAACAATTTTCAGGTTATTCTCACGATCATCAGTAGAACTTGGCTGCTGGTCTTGGATGTGGTTCCCGCGAATCAAGAAATTGCAGAACAAGCGGATGCCGAGATTTTGAAACCAGTAGAAGCAGCGCTTAAGCAGAGAAGCCAACGTTGCATAACAGAGTGATGAGAGTATGAGGCACAAATAGGCTACCAAGAACAGAGACGGAGCCACAAAGAGAGACGCAACCACCGAGATTGCCAAGAGAACAGAGGGCTCTCCACAGCTCACGGAAATGGCACGGCTCACATTGAGAGTGAGTCGGATGGGTGTGAGGAGGAAAAGCAGTAGTGGCATGATGACGGCAGGAATCAGGAGCCAGAATTCTAGCTTTAAAATTGGATACAAGAGTATCTTATTGGTGCCATCTCCGACGTCCCAAGAGATGTCATCCAGAGACCTGAGGAATAGAAAAAAGATGATAAGATTTAGCAATGGCGGAAACAAAAACCTCAAATCAATTGACAGATCCATGGTTGTGAGTGTAAGATTTGGCAGAGATGAGTGAGTTTAATTATTATGAATAAGATTTGGCAATGGCAGAGTTGAAAAGAATGAAAGAAAGAGAAAGAAAGAAGAAGAGGGAGAGGGAGAATAGATGAATCAGGATGATTTTCAAATGTTGGAACTCTGGGCTTTTATAATGTTGTGGATGGGTCCCAACATTAAAGAAATGTTTTCTGGGCATGGAGATTAAAGAAGAGTTCTGCTATTTACCCCGGGTCAAATCCCGGGTCAAACCCCGAAACTTTAGAAAACGACGCCGTTTTGAGAATTAAATTTTTTAATTGAAAAAACGCTACTTGAACGCACCGAGACTTAAGCTTTTTCTTTTCATTTTCGTTTCCTCTTTCTTCCCAACTACAGACCTCCTTAACTGTTTCTTCAACTAGCAAAATGAGACTGCACCTGCATTTTGTGATGAATTGATGACCCTGTGAAGCTTGTCGAAGCAGAAATCTGCGGGACCCGCAAGGCAAATCAAACGATCTTCACTGGGCCGATCAGGATCGATCAAAGTCACAAACGAATTACCAACTCATTGAATTAAATTGATGAAGAAACAGAGGGTTTTTAATTAGTTAAAATCACAGCCCAAGAAAAGTAAGTGAAGGATTAAGCCAACCCACAGCTATGCCACTTCACTAGAGCCAGAACCATGTTTCTCAAACTCGTTGCTTTCACCATTGCGTGTCCGATCTTGTCAAGTGGTGAAAAGTGAACTCACGTTAAAGCACAGTTGTCCAAGCTTTACTTGCGGAAATTGAATACCCATTTCGATTTAGGGCATTCAAGTAAAAAACGATGCCATTTTTCTTGCCAAGTATTTTCCATTTCCTTTGTCCATGGAACTCCTGCCACCGCCAAAGCCAAATATTTTCCCTTTCATTTCCTTCGTCAATCAAGCTCTGCATTTTGTGATGAATTGATGTGCAAGTGACGTCTGCAATTTGTGCTCTGTTGACTGTTGGTCTGTTGGTAAAACGAAGAGGAGAATCGAAGAGAAGAGGAAGTAAAAAACGAAGCTGAAACGACTACGTTTCATGGAAGCAAAAAGGACAAAAAAAAGGAAATCAAAACGGTGTCGTTTTGGTTTAATTCGGGGTTTGACCCGGGGTTTGACCCGGGGTAAATAGCATTTTCCATTAAAGAAATGGTGGAATTCTAGTTCTAGCTTGTGTAAGATTCTAACGAATCACTAATACTAACAAAGGCATTATAATCTATGCCACGGATGTAAGGTGTGAATGACAGTTTGTCTTCAAACTTTTTCACTCTCTCTAATTACTTAACTGCCTTTACAATCTTATCCAAAAAAAAGAAGCACTCCATTTAGCTGTTCACTTTCTTGAAAGGTCATAAAATGATCTTCGCTTTCAATAGTTGTACTCATTACCAATGACAAAACTATAGTACCGCTGCTGCGACACCATATCTTCAACAGTTGTACTCATTGTCACTTTTTCTATTTTATGTATAATTTATTATTAGCATATTAAGGTAATTTTTGAATACCCGGTGGTTGGATTTTATGAAATTGCAATGGCTGAGTGAAAACTATATTTTAAAGATTAATAACAACTCAAAAGCGTCAAGTATTATATGTGATATTTTTAAGCTAAATCACAAGCAGGGCATTGCATCCGTGGCATAGATTTTAATGCCTTTGTTAGTATTAGTGATTATAATTGTGCTTTTTATGGTTTAATTACACCGCTGTCATTCAGCGGCCCACTTTTTATGTTAGAGTGTGCTTTTTTTATGGTTTGATTATTTAATAATAAATTAAACGACCAATATTGGTTTGAACCTGGGCAAAGACAAGAATCTTACACAAGAATCTTACACAAGCTAGAATTCCACCATTTCTTTAATCTCCATGCCCAGAAAACATTTCTTTAATGTTGGGACCCATCCACAACATTACAAAAGCCCAGAGTCTCAACATTTGAAAATCATCCTGATTCATCTATTCTCCCTCTCCCTCTTCTTCTTTCTTTCTCTTTCTTTCATTCTTTTCAACTCTGCCATTGCCAAATCTTATTCATAATAATTAAACTTAGTCATCTCTGCCAAATCTTACACTCACAAGCATGGATCTGTCAATTGATCTACCAAATCTAGAACTTATAAAATTGGTCTTATAAAAGAATTGAACATTGAGCATGTAAGAATTAATCTTAGTTCAAGAGAATCTTAGTTCTTGAATCGCTAGTATTAAGCCAAGAACTTATAATTAGCTAGCACTGTATATGCTCAATATAGCAAATTCTTATGTGCTCAATATAGCAAATTCTAATATGTTCATAAAATTTTCTTGAACTAAGATTAATTCTTATATTCTCAATGTTCAATTCTTTTATAAGACCAATTTTATAAGTTCAAGAGGAACTTTTATAATAACTTTTATAAAAGTTCCTCTTGAACTAATAGTTCTAACTCTCAAACAAAATACTCAAGCTCATCAACTGCCAAAGTATAGGATCCTAGTGCGCCTATTATATTATAGCAACGAAGCGTAGAATTGCGATTGTTATATATATATATATATATGTCATCTTTCCATTTTGTAATTAGTTACTACAATGATCTCTCTCTCTATATATATATATAAATATGTCATCTTTTCATTTTGTAATTATGTAAAGTTGTTATTCTCATGTTAAACAAATGTTGCAATCAATTTAAATTCTTAAATAAATATTATTTTTTCAAAAAAATTGAAAGAAATCATAAAATAATAATTAAGCATAAAAAATAAAGACTATTGTCAGGGCAAAAGACTTTTTTCATTAAAATTGTATGGGTTAAAATAAAATGTTCAAATGTTGAATCACGATGATGTTCAAATGTTGGGACTCTGGGCTTTTATAATGGGACTGGGCATTATGAAATCGACACGTGTGGATTATTGCCACCGTGGCAATAATGCTTTTCTGATTGTTGTATATATATATATTGCCACTGACGATGCCGATGAAATTGAGGGGAGGGAGAAGATACGGGAGTTTCTAGTACTGGAGAGAAGAGTTGACTGCAGCAAAAGGCTGACTGCAGCAAATGTTAAGTTAAAAAAGAAAGAGAAAGTAACGTGGGGAGTGGGCTAAGAGAACACGCACGAAACGACAGCTTCTCTAAGGATTCTCTCATACTTCTTGACGTTTAGCACTACTCATATATATGATATTATGAGATTGCTGGTGCCACGGTAGGGTCCCAGAAAGAAGAAGAGGGAGAGGGATGTAATCCGTTAGAGGGACCCTACCGTGGAGAAGAATATTTATTCTTCTTTTGTATAAAGATTTTGACAATTTAGAACACAGAAACTTGCAAGCGTGATAGATAATTTTAGAACTTTTACAATGAGAGGTTGCAGATTACACAGCTGCATTACGAAACCCGTATCTGTAACAACAAAACCTTTTTAACAAAGAAGAATAAATAATCAAACCTTTTTAACAAAGATTTTGACAATTTAGAATATTTATTCTAAATGTAAAGTAACTATTATATGTTTACTCTGTTACATCATATGTTTACTCTGTTATTGACAATTTACTTGATATTTATTCACTTGTACAATGTGTTGATTCATGCTTGTTGCAAGTCTAGTGATGTTGATAAAGTGGAGAAGTTGCTGTGTGAAATGGAGTTCTTCTTCAAAGAACCTGTTTTTTAATAGCTTTCCAGTGGCGGAATTGGAAAGATGTTAATTGGAAAGTGTTTAATAGCTTTCCAATTCCGTCACTGGAAAGCTATTAAAGAGAATAAGATAAAGAACCCGAAATCAGAGATTTTAATAGAATGGTGTAAACACTTTACATCATATGTAAAGTAACTAAATCTTATCAATGTAAACCATCATATTACTTTACATCATATCAGAAATACTGAGTCAAGTATATAACCATCATATCACTTGCTTAAGTGACTAAATCTTATCAATGTAAACATATGATGGTTACTTTAGATATGATGTGAAGTGTTTTTTATAAATATTCTGAAAATGCTTAAGCTTTTGTAGTTGATGGATCGGAGTTTAAGCAAGTGATATGATGTCTTTGGAATAATTTAATCTTCACTCAGCCACTGACTGGTCCTTCAATGTTTCAATATCCCCATAAGCATCTCACTCTCTGACATCATATCACTTGCTTAACCTCCGTGGATACTCTACGCCACGGATGTGCCTTTATTCTCTTTACTCTCTCAAAGTAATACTTACTGTTCTTTATTTTCAACAGTAAGTTTTGTATAAATAAAACACTATTTGTACACGCTTTGCTGACGTAACTCAAAATCTTTATAATGTTATAGCGGATTTAAAAAGAAAAAGAAAATGAAATTCTCAGAATAAAATGAAATTTGCTCATGTTATCAAAGTGAAAATGAAAATATTTTTATGTGATAGGATGAGTTCATCTCTTGGTTCCAGATGACATCTCTTGGGAAGTAAAATGAAATTCCATTGTTGTAATTAGTTACTACAATGATCTATCTATATAGTCAGTCAGTCAGTCTGTTGTATATCCGAACAAGTTCTAGCTGTTTTGCTGTCAAAGCTAAGTTGAAAAGCACTTTTACCGGTAGCAGACACAGGCTTACATTCTTTTTTTTATTATTATTATTTTATTTTAGAATTATGATCGAAATGAACAACGGTATTATTATTATTACTATTATTATCATCATGACAAAGCTTATGTTAAAAATAATCTAACAAACAACCGATCAATATAGGGCATTATTTTTAATATTTCTTAAATCTAATGGATAAAAATAACTTTAACATAAAACAAAATACAGATGTGATAGATATTTACAAAACATTTCATTTCTAATCATATGTATTATTATTATGATCGAAAGGACACCAGTTTAAGTGAACTTCCATTATTATTATTTTTTTAATACAATCTTCAAGTGTAAAAATTATTATTCTTCACAATTTTTAAATTTGTTTATTATATATTTCGCAATCTAGTGAAGTTTTGAAAAATATAACCAACTTTTTGAAACTTTGTTTTACCTTTTAAAAATTCATTTCATACGCAGAAAATCACCATAACTCATCCACAATTACACAAATTCTATGAATTTTTTAGACCACCTAAAATAAAAATAGGATCAGAATATGACCCTTTTTTTTTAAAAAAAAAAAAAGCAATGAAATTTTCATCTGTTAACTCATGATTTCAGAAAAAGAGTGAATTTTTAATGCACACCGATTAAAATTGACAAATATAATAATCTTTTGAACAAAAAAAATAGCCCACATGATTCATTAATATGACGTATTTTACTCAACAATGGCTTGCTTGCAGTTCATTTCTCATATAGAAAAAAATACAATAAAACAAGGAAACAACCCAAATGAAATGGCATTCGAGCATCCCCATAAGAGTTATATCTAAAGGGTGCGATGATCAGAAACCTAAAAACCTGAAGGAATTAGGGTATTACCACAACAATATTCAACAATTCACTTCCCCTGAAAGCATCGATAACTCTTATCATGATCATAGAATTGCAGGCGATGTTTTCCTCCAGAATCAAATATATCCAATTACAACTCCAAAATCCAGATGAGCAAATCGCTATCCTTGGTGAGCTTGGCGTCATACTAATCAATATGTACAGAGAGTTTTATCTAATTGGTAGAACTTACAAATCTAGAACGTATTCTGCACGTTAAACCTCCTCCTAGCTTCTCGTCTATAGTTGGGAGTTTCATCAATAGTTCTTCTCACATAATCTACAAAAGGCTGTGGCGTTCGGGGAGACTGTTCATTTGAAACTGTCGGAATACTATGCTCAGGCGTACCAGGTGCTGTTGCATATGGAGTGGCAGGAGAAACAGATGGCTGAGATCTGGTGGATCTCTTCCGTCCATCCAAGATAGCGATACTGAATACCACTATCAATGAAAATACAGCAAAGAAACCAATAAAGCTTGCAAATATTCTGTTTGATTCTTCTCTTTGCCCAGGTTCAAAGTTAACATCTACTTCCACTCTCTGACCTGTAAAACAGTTCACAGATGATAAAATCACTTTTAAGTAGAAAGTTGTGAGTACTGGGATTCACAATGATGTAGACTCACCGTTGGCTGGAAGTGTGAAAATGATTTTATCTTTGAATTTCTTGGTTCTTAGCACTGAAACCTGAAGGCACGGAAAATGGATTTTTCTTTCAAATTAATAAAGATACAAGAGTACTGAAGCATATTCATTTCGTTCTACTTCACATAGCTTGTGCAAGCGCAACTTTCTAATTAATATTCTTCATAAATGAGATTCGAAATGATAGGAATGAATCTACTGAATTAACTGAAGCGTCATTTTCTATGCTCGTTGAATGCAATTAAATAACAAAGCACGGAACTCACCTCATATTGAGCATGCCCACCAATTCCAATATCTTCTTTATGGACGGGACTAATCTTCAACAGATCTTGATTTTGCCAGTGGATTTCAACACCTGCAATGAGAAGTCACAGGTGAACATACATCAATGTCTATCACAAAGAATGAGTTGGGACCGCTAGTCTGATGCTATACACGTGTTGACTTACCAGTATTTCCTTGATTTTGCCAGTGGATTTCAACACCTGCAATGAGAAGTCACAGGTGAACATACATCAATGTCTATCACAAAGAATGAGTTGGGACCGCTAGTCTGATGCTATACACTTGTTGACTTACCTGTATTTCCCAGGATAGTTAAGGTAGTCTTGTTTGAGTCTGATGTCAGATTTAATTGCAACGAACTCTGCAACACAAACTACCAATATTAGTATTGTTTATACTGAGAACACAAATGCAGGCTGCTAGTGATGCCAATGTCTATTAGCATCAAGTCTTTTTTGATTACCTTGTCCATCTCCAATATTGAAAATCCTCCAACAAAAAGCGCAGATGCTGATGCAGATCCAGAAATACGGTGTGCTTCTCTCAGTGAAGCATTGACAGAGACAGATATAAATGGGCTCGTGTCCTTCGACTTTGGAACGGAACGGAGCAAATGCTCTGGAGAGTAAGGGAAGAAAAGACAGTACAAGTTACCAGTGTCCAGATCCATCCACGGTTTTGCATACCTTCAATAAAAGAAGGAAAACAACATCAAACTGCATAATCTTTACTTTGGCAATATATTCAATAAAACATGAAAAAAGAAACGTACCCGACGAAAGGAGGATCTGCCTCACAATCATATGAGATTGCTTTGTTTTCAAGAGCTTTCAACTTGTGAGTATCACTGTGGCGTTCCAACAAATTCAATTAAGATATTTATAAGACTATAGCTTCAAACCATCAATTAAATTTGTTAAAATCCAGTGCAATGCAATAGCAAAATAATATCCAGTTCCTGATGCAATGGATCTTATAAATAGGACAAATCATGTTGAAGATTAATTTGATAAGTTGCTGACTGCACATACGTAGAAAAAGGTACATCTAGCTTTTATGTAATAAGTCAAGTACAGCAGCTCAAATACAAAATATGAAATACCACAGCTGTTAAGGCAGGTGAATGCTATTATCCTGTTGGTAAGACAAATAGATAATGCAACCACAATCATCCCGGAAAATCTTTATCTATTTATCTATTTTTATTTCTTTAAAAAATTTATCATGTTAACCTGTCTTATGCAGCAGATTGCCTCTCCACTAAAGGACAGGTCCAAACCATTGACCTACCCCTTCTATCCAATGGTTTACCAAAGTTGCAAGTTATGAAACAAGTAGCTGGCAAATTAAACTTGGAATTGGCACCATTCGCAGAATTAGACATGGAAATTTACAAATTATGCAATGGTGTCAGTATGCTACTAAGACACACGTGTTTACAGGTTTCATGTTATTATCCAAAAACTATTAGTACTTGCATAAAAAGACCTTTTATGAAACTAAATTTTGTATCCTGTAGACACTATTTGGTTTAATTGATTACCCCTTTTGTGTAGTAAAAGGGTTTTAGGGTTCTAATTTTGCTCACATTAGTTTGCAGATGGATTTGTATTACAAATATGTACCATTTATAATTAAAAGAAAACGCAAAATTAAAAATATACTTGTTACAACCATTCAAAGCATAGCTTTATAATTTTTATAAATAGAAATCTTCTTTTGATTTTTTTTTGGGGGGGTGTGTGGGGTCTTCTTCACTTTTGTTTCATATTTCGCAGAACATAAACGACAAAAGTGCTCCACAAAGAGGTGCTCACAAATTTGAAAGACGGAAAAACATTTATCTGTAACCAAACAAGTACGACAATTTTTATAAAGAGCTTTTTTTTTTTAAATTAAGAAAACTCTTTTAGCCATTTCAAATGATATACTAAATAGATAACACTAAAAGATGTTATTTATTCAGTTAGTTTATTGTAAATATATTTACATTTTTTGTAAATATAGAGTCAATATATTTATTCAGTTAGTTTATATGAAGTAAAATAAACCACACCCTCAAACACTAAATTCTTATCACAGCATAACATAGAAATAACTATTACTCCACCCATGCATGAAGTCACTATAAAAGTCACAATAAGTAGGTCCGAAGGGAGGTCTGAGCTTTTTGTCAATGGCAGAAGGTAAATCATTACTTCAATGCATTAACAAGAAATGCAGGGCAGCAACCAGACAATATGAGCTATTGAACTACAGAGCAGCTAAAAGGTATCAGTCAGTAAAAGGATCCACTTATCTACATACCCGAATCTCACAGCGAAGGTATATCCTTTGGTTGGGTAAGGAACATTTGTTAGCACCTCCTTTGGAACATCGATGGAAACAATGTTTTTTGATAGAACAGTAACCGTTGTTTGCAGTTTCATACTTGGACATTCAAAAAATACTGCATATGTAACAAATTTAAACTATAAAAATGGCCTCATCATATTCTAGTAAAATTTAAAATAAAAAAAAAAAAAAAAAAGCCAAAACCAAGACTTAAGTCAATTACAGTACTACCTTTGGTTGAACCTATTCCAACTGCTTCAGCTTTGCCAGATGGCATGTGCACATGTACAACACTTTCATTATCGCTAAACCAGTGGCCAGAAACTTGATCACTAAAACCTACAAGTAAAGAAGAGCACGGATCATGTTATTGAGGATAAAATGTAAAGACATACAAACCAGCCTTTCACACTTTGTACTCAAATGTAAGACAGTTGAAAATCAAAAGCTAAGACAAAAATATAATAAAATTCCAATTGCAGAGCAGATTTTTTCCCCCCCTTAAGATATGGTGAGAAACATTTGTAAGGAAATACAGATTGCAACTCATGTTTGGTTCATGCAATAACCTGCCACTAATTTCAATCAGCCAGAAGCCGGAAATTTGTATTAAAAGAGATCTAAAGCCGATTAAAAATATTTGGAACATGGGCAATATACATGGCGTTACATTCTCAATCAATAGCAATAAACAACACCATAAAACATTAAGGGCAAAGATAGAAATTAGTGCAGGCCTAGGGTGTAACGCCAGTTGCATTGATAATACAACCAAAGTTTTGGATAATGACGTAATTCTGAAAACTCATTTTCGCATCACCTACCAAACACGCCCTATACTCCCATATCCTCGTAACGAGCGCGGTTTTTGAATAATTAGAACATACAAAACATCAAGACTAATCATTTATAGCACTGGAACAAATAATGACAGAGAAGCAACTACTCAAGGTATTACAGAGATAAGAGAAATTTCATGATGCAGAGAACGGTCACTGCAGCAGCATAAGCAAATGAGATTGAAACTATTTCATCACCAAAGACACACACACCTTCCACACTGAAGTCGAGACTACCTCCAACATGGAGGACTGGATTCTGTGGATATAGTTGGGCTCCAACTGAAACCTGAATCAACAAAGGATTTCATAGAATTGGAAACATAATCAGCAAAGCAAACAAGGGAAGCTAAGAAGTGACTAGCATAACAGGCTTACTTTTGCAGTCAGAAAATAACTCAATATAAGAAAGCATATTTCATACATAAGCCTAAGAGGGCTGGGATGTCTCACAAATGCCTCACAAAAACTTTTAAGTAATTTCGAATTGGAGACCAATTTGAAATTCTTCTAGCCTATTCTCAAGTTTCATGACAAATTACCATGGCCATGGGAAAACTCACCATCAAACATGTCTAGTCATTATTAAATAAAAATTCAGTATTCTTCTTCCATTAAGTGGAAGAGAAAAATATGCAGCAAGAAGTACAGACAAGATTCGCTATGCAGCTTTTCACAAGCTGTTTATCATCTGGTGAAAGTAAACACATATCAGGCACGTCTGGGTGTGGTAAATTACACCTACAGCATAACAGTTCCATGGTTCAGTAATAGGACTGCAATTACCAAAACGTAATCAGACTTTTGTGGACTTCTGTTCATTGATACTTGCACGAGAGCTCTACCATGTTGCTTTGCCTTCAAAAGGAAAATTGCAGTTATATAATAAGGAAGAAGTTAGAAGTTAAGCAGAAACCAAATAAAATCTAAGTCATCAACAAACCTTAAGATAGATTTTCCCACTACCATTGAGTGTATAGTTAATAGAGACAACATCATTATAGTTAGTTTCCGCATGATAGAGTATGACATTATGTGCTTCATGAAAAGGAGTCCCTGGTCAAAAGCAAAATCATGAGACTAAAGGCTCAAATCTGGAACATATGAAGTTCCAATAAAATTAACAACAGATATTAAGAACACGATTGTAGCTAAAGCATCATAATAGCTTATTGGAATTTCACGTTCAGCACCAACAGCAAGATGAATTACATTCAATGGATATCTATTGCTGATTCTTATTTGAGCCACCTGACAGTAATGCATAGCACCAACATAGTTGATTTTAAAACTTCTATATGAGCATCAAGAACGGATAAACGAAAGTTCAGAAACATGAAAATCCATTATATCATATTTATTTAATAACTCTATTGCAGTATTGATTAATTAGGTCCTGGATGGTAGTAGAAACCTAATGTGCACATTAACATTGTAAGAAGTGAACTGATAAGAGTACCATCACCTAGCTCCTGCAAACTTCTTTTTACCCATTATGTTACAAGTGTGATTGCAATTCAATGCATTAAGACACGAAGTTTAGGCATATTTAACAATTACACAAAGTTTAGGCATAATCAACAATTAACACACTCATCTCACTTCAATATCAACATTGAAACGCTGCATATAAGAGAGTACCTCAGCCACCCTGACACATGAAGCAATTTCAATTCTACCACTGGATCGATCTTTTGCTTGGATGCATGCTAGATGGTTACTACTGGTTGTTTTTATGGTGTCCCCATCAATGGAAATATCATCCTTGCTTGCAGCTTCATTCTTTTCACTACAAAATTTCAATAAAGAGTAGACAATTGATCCTTTGTGACTCTGACTATCCCATTGGCATGTGATTCTGATGATGAAGGCAAAAGACTAGTTGAAGTATAATGCGGGGGGAGAACCCACGTTACTGGAATTCCAAGTGCAAGAGGGAGATCAGACACCACGGATAGTGATATCGATGCACTGTAAATCCTTGATTCTGAGTATGAGTCAGAGACAAAATCACATGAGAAAGTAGTTGCAACATCTGTCCTGCCAGCAGATCTGCAATAGGCAAAATGTGTGGGAGACTGAACTCTTTAAAAGGAAAAAAAGTCATGAAAAAACCTACTAAAACTTCAAGCGGAGCCAACAATAAAATCCAATTAATAACATCCTTGAGAACTATATCAGAGAGTTTATATCTATGTGTGTTGCATATCCATCGTCTACATGCCCATAGGGCCTCATCAGATCAATAGAGACCACGAGGTTTGTATGCATACACAGCACAGCAAGTATGCATGGATGCTTGAATTCATTAATCCTAGATGCTTGTACAGAAGAGTAAAATTACTGCATCTTTATTAATAAAAATTCAAGCAGAAAAATTGAAAGTCAGCCATTTAAAGCAATCTGCCAACTCTGCCAAAAAGACAAAAATATTGGGATTGGATTTCGACATAGAAGGAGAAATCGTAGGCACTCGCATAAAATCCAAATAAGTCAAAGCTGACAAGCTTTACAAAATCAATCACCAGATGCACAATTATTTATTACCTACAGGATATTAGATGAGGCTCACAAAACTAACCTCAAAAGATTTCAACTCAGAGTCCTGTAGTATAATGACAAAACAAATGAACAAGCAGAATAATCATCAATTTGAACAATTTCTTAAGTTTTAATCCTTCAAGTACACACGACATGCATTCTCTCATTCTGATCGTGAGACAAGTTAAGAGTGTTTATTCAAAAATTCATAGCTAGGTCCATCGATACAATACCAATAAGAACTCAATAAAAAATCATTTATTCCTTTAAACGTCATGTACCTCCATTGTATGGAATCACTAAAGGGTAAATTGCAGAAAAGGGTTCACCAAGTAGAAGATTTAGAAATAATAGAGACAGTTTTAGCAGGCAGTTTACTCACCTGGGCTCCAGCCAACTCAAGCTTGTTCCCCTTTGCCAAAAGGTCATCAACTGCTTGCTCCGTGTCAAAAGTGATAAATCCAAAACCATGAGATCGACTGGTAGAATGATCCCGCATGATTTGGTGCTCTTGTACCTCTCCAAATTGCATAAAGAAGTCCTTAAATTCATCTGCTCCATTCCATAAAAATAAATTAGTGCCTCTACACACTAATATCCATAAAGACACATTGTGATCTAAACCCAAAATGAAGAAGTATGAACACCACCCCCCCCCCCCCCCAAAAAAAAAGAAGGAACAAGAAAAAAAGTCACCTTCATTCACCGATGACGGAATTCCACCTACAAAAATCTTCTTCGTCTTGAAATCCTTAGAGCCAACAGCCCCTTTTGGAATTGTTCGCTTAATTTCCACCTAAAACAGTCTCAAAATCACATCTAGTCAGGAACCACTAAAACTAGCTACCCGACTTCAGACAAACATAGTACTAACAAAGAAGTCCATCCCACCTGTTTCCCATTAATAATGTGAGTGTCTTCAATGACTTTATCAACTACAGAGGGATCAGCATAAGTAACAAAGCCAAATCCACGAGGCTGCCCTGTTTTCCGGTCCTTCATTATCACAGAATCCGTAATTTCACCATATTTACCGAAATGCTTGATAAATTGAGCTACGTAAAACAACCACCACCCACCAAAAGAATTAACAACAAAATTCGTTGAGCTAAAGTTACTACTCATACCACTACTACTATTACTAAAGAACAATGAACTAACCTGACGACGTCTCTCTAGCTAAACCTCCAATAAAAATTTTTCTGCAAATTTTAAATTTTTAATTAAATAAAAAACAGGAAAAAGAAAATACCCATTAAGCTAACTTAGATAAGGGTTGTGTTTTTTTTTTCTTTTCTAGTCTTAAGTAATAAAAACAAGAAAAAAAATTCAATTTTTTAAGTCTGTCTTTTCCTCAGTTTTCTCGAGAAACAAACAGAAGGATGAGAGAGAAAATAAAATTTACCCAGGGCTGGCTCCGTCACCGGTGTGAGGCTGAGACCTGTCATCTTCTGGGTGGTGGTCTGACGATTTATGAACGTCGTTAGAATCTCCGTCAACAATTCCTTCATTAGATTCTGGGTCCATGGGTTCTGGATTTAAGCGGCGTTATAACGGCGGTGAAGAAGGAGAAGACAGAGAAGTTTTATTTTGAAGGCTATCGCAAGAGGAAGAGAGATTGTTTGCGTTGCGTTATAGTTTTCTAAGCCCTAAAACCCTCTCTTTCCTGATTGGCTGATTAAAGAGCTAAACCTACTTCGGGTAGCACCGATTCATTCCAGCCGATGGTGATTGTGTACGACGGATACCATACTAATAGTTTACAACGGTCTTTGATTTTATAGACATTAGGAGGAATAGGCTGGGGTGACGTAGCCTACAATCAGGTACAGATTGTGTAACAAACATCTCCCGTCATCCCACCATCCGATCTTCTATTGTTTAGTTTCTCACTCCACATCTAACCACATCCAACGGCTGATGCTGCAGTCTGTAGCTTACAGATTCTGTAAGCTAGTCAAGTCCCACCCACAACATAAATCGAAAGTCAATAAAATTTGATTGATCATCTGACGGTACCTACACCTTAATTTTATTTGAATTAGGGAATAATAATAATAATAATAATAATACCGTTGTTAGATCATAATACTAAAACAAAATAATAATAATAATAATTAAAAAAAAAATGTAAGCCTGTGTCTGCTACCGGTAAAAGTGCTTTTCACTGATGAATTTGGATAGTAATCACACGTACAGTAATATAAAACAGCAAAACAGTAAATATAAAACAGCTAAAAACAATCGCAATTCTACGCTTCGTTACTGTAAGATAATCGGTGTACTAGGTCGGACCCTACAGTGGCACCAGCAATCTCATAATATTACATGATATCATCTTACAACAATTTCCAGGTTATTCTCACGATCATCAGTAGAACAAGCGGATGACGAGATTTTGAAACCAGTAGAAGCAGCGCTTAAGCAGAGAAGCCAACGTTGCATAACAGAGTGATGAGAGTATGAGGCACAAATAGGCTGCCAAGAACAGCGACGGAGCCACAAGGAGAGACGCAACCACCGAGATAGCCAAGAGAACAGAGGGCTTTCCACAGCTCACGGAAATGGCATGGCTCACATTGAGAGTGAGTCGGATGGGTGTGAGGAGGAAGAGTAGTAATGGCATGATGACGGCAGGAATTAGGAGCCAGAATTCTAGCTTTAAAATTGGATACAAGAGTATCTTACTGGTACCATCTCCGACGTCCCAAGAGATGTCATCTAGAGACCTGAGGAACAGAAAAAAGATGATAAGATTTAGCAGTGGCGGAAACAAAAACCTCAAATCAATTGACAGATCCATGCTCTTGTGAATGTATGATTTGGCAGAGATGACTGAGTTTAATTATTATGAATAAGATTTGGCAGTTGGTGGAATAACAGACATGCAATGCAACGCAAGCCATATATATAAGCGTTTCGGCAAAAGATGTTTACGCGTCCATTGATTTGACGTCAATTGATTTTGGAATATAAAGCTTCAGAATATGGCCAAGGCAAACAAAGAACATTTAGTAGTGTTTCATTAATTGGTGAAAGTCATACAATTGTGGAATAAACACAAGCACTTTTAGATAGAGAGTGCTAAAAATAACATGCTTTTTTAAAAGTGCTTGTGCTTGTGTTCCAAAATCAATTGACGTCAATATCAATCGATGATATTGACACAAATTTTACGCACTATTCTTCACAATTCTACGCAAAATTTGTGTCAATATCATCAATTGATTTTGACGTCAATTGATTTTGGAACACAAGCAAAATTTGTGGCAATATCATCAATTGATATTGACGTCAATTGATTTTGACACAAATTTTGATGATATTGATTTTGCTATCTAGCTTTATTGACGTCAATATCATTGCAAAGTACTATCATCAAAGATGTTCAAATAAAGCTAGAATAAGTGCAGAGCAAATAAGTATGGAACATCTTTGATGTAGAAATCATAATAAATCAGGAACACCTTTGATGTAGAAATCATACTTATTTGCGTTGCATTGCATCTTTGATGTAGAAATCATAATAAATAAGATCGTTGAACATCTTTGATGTAGAAATCATAATAAATCAGGAACATCTTTGATGTAGAAATCATACTTATTTGCTCTGCACTTATTCTAGCTTTATTTGAACATCTTTGCATCTTTGCGAGATGAAGAGAGAGCATCTTTGCATTTTTCTGCACTTTTTGAACATCTTTGATGTAGAAAAATGACTTGTTTATTCCACGTAATACAATTGTTCTGCACTTTTTGCATTGCTTGTGTTTACTCCACAATTGTATTACGTGGAATCAATGGACGCGTAAACATCTTTTGCCGAAACGCTTATATATATAGCTTGCGTTGCATTGCATGTCTGTTATTCCACCAACTGCCAAATCTTATTCATAATAATTAAACTCAGTCATCTCTGCCAAATCATACATTCACAAGAGCATGGATCTGTCAATTGATTTGAGGTTTTTGTTTCCGCCACTGCTAAATCTTATCATCTTTTTTTTGGCACCGATTAGATATAATCAAAGTAATCAGACGAGTTTGTTTGATCGTCTGATTACATTAGTAGCGTGAATTTAGAAAGCTCTACTGTCATGTGCCACTTGTCTATTAGTAGTACATGTAGTCACTAAGGATTAACAACCAATCTAAACCAAAATATAGTGGGAAAAACATTTACAATTTCAATTACACATAAAATAATAAGAGAGAAAGATAGACGACAAACTTCAACTTCTAAGAAAATGTCATGATATTCATCATCCTCAGTTTGGTCCCTTCGTAGACTTTCGATTTAATGGAATTGTCAAAAGTCATGACGTTGAAATATGTTTGTTATAAATTTTCCACGAGAATAGTACTACATTCTGAAAAATTGTCAGATTTATCAGTTGGAGCCACCGGAGACAGCCATCACTTCCGACTTATCTCAGTCGTCGCCGTCGTCACTCTGTCGTATCAACAAACACCCGATATCACTATTTACATTGATATGTCCCACCGCTTTGTAGTTGACACTAAGGATTAACAACCAATCTATTAGTAGTACATTTAATCAAAATAATGTCCCCATAATTTTGGACTACTAATAGACAAGTGGCACATGACAGTAGAGCTTTCTAAATTCACGCTACTAATGTAATCAGACGATCAAACAAACTCGTCTGATTACTTTGATTATATCTAATCGGTTCCATCGCCGTCGTCCATTCGTTTCATCAAAATCAAAGTAATCAGACGATCAAACAAACTCGTCTGATTACTTTGATTATATATAATCGGTGCCAATTCACACTACTAATGTTATTCCGCCATTCTCTAGTCATTCTCCAGTCCCACTTTAAAGTGCCCAGAGTCCCAACATTTGAAGATCATTCTGATTCATCTATTCTCCCTCTCCCTCTTCTTCTTTCTTTCTCTTTCTTTCATTCTTTTCATCTCCCTCTAACGCATTACATCCCTCTCCCTCTTCTTCTTTCTGGGACCCTACCGTGGAGAAAAAAATAATGCATTGACCAATCAAAGCACAGCTCACACAAAAATTTATTTCTGGATGACCAATCAATTTCTTCTCCCTCTTCTTCTCTCTGTGCTTTGATTGGTCATCCAGAATTAAATTTTTGTGTGAGCTGTGCTTTGATTGGTCATCCAGAAATAAATTTTTGTGTGAGCTGTGCTTTGATTGGTCAATGCATTATTTTTTTCTCCACGGTAGGGTCCCAGAAAGAAGAAGAGGGAGAGGGATGTAATGCGTTAGAGGGAGATGAAAAGGAATAACACTAAAGTTATGCAATATTCTAAGGATCGAGTGAGATCACTGTGAAGTACACATTATACTGCCTTTGCACCAGCCGTATATATATATATATATATATGTACATATAAATATCCCAGTATATATATGTGATTTGGTGAAAATTATTGTTAAATATTATTATTGCTTTCAAGTACTTTGTTGTTGTCTTTCTTTAATTATTAAGTATCTGCCGTTTAATTTCTCTCTTAATTAAGCACATGAGAAGAGAGGGATTTTTGTATAGTGTTATATATATATATATATATATAAATATGTCCTCTTTCCATTGTTGCAATTAGTTACTACAATGATCTATATAGTCAGTTAGTCTGTTGTATATCCGAACAAGTTTTAACTGTTTTGCTGTCAAAGCTTAGTTAAAAAGCACTTTTACCGGTAGCAGACACAGGCTTACATTCTTTTATTATTATTATTATTATTATTATTTTGTTTTAGAATTATGATCGAAATGAACAACGGTATTATTATTATTATTATTATTATCATCATCATCATGACAAAGCTTATGTTGCAAATAATATAACAAACAACCGATCAATATAGGGCGTTGTCTTTAATATTTCTTAAATCTAATGGATAAAAATAACTTTAACATAAAATAAAATACAGGTGTGATAGATATTTACAAAATATTTCATTTCTAATCATATGTATTATTATTATGATCGAAAGGACACCATTCATGGTTTAAGTGAACTTCCATTATTATTATTTTTTTAATACAATCTTCAAGTGTAAAAATTATTATTCTTCACAATTTTTAAATTCGTTTATTATATATTTCGCAATCTAGTGAAGTTTTGAAAAATATAACCCACTTTTTGAAACTTTGTTTTACCTTTTAAAAATTCATTTCATACGCAGAAAATCACTATAACTCGTCCACAATTACACAAATTCTATGAACTTTTTAGACCACCTAAAATAAAAATAGGATCAGAATATGCCCCTTTTTTTTAAAAAAAAAAAGCAATGAAATTTTCATCTGTAAACTCATGATTTCGGAAAAAGAGAAATTGACAAATATAATAATCTTTTGAACAAAAAAAAAAAGCCCACATGATTCATTAATATGACGTATTTTACTCAACAATGACTTGCTTGCAGTTCATTTCTCATATAGAAAAAAATACAATAAAACAAGGAAACAAACCAAATGAAATGGCATTCGAGCATCCCCATAAGAGTTATATCTAAAGGGTGCGATGATCAGAAACCTAAAAACCTGAAGGGATTAGGGTATTACCACAACAATATTCAACAATTCACTTCCCCTGAAAGCATCGATAACTCTTATCATGATCATAGAATTGCAGGCGATGTTTTCCTCCAGAATCAAATATATCCAATTACAACTCCAAAATCCAGATGAGCAAATCGCTATCCTTGGTGAGCTTGGCGGCATACTAATCAATATGTACAGAGAGTTTTATCTAATTGGTAGAACTTACAAATCTAGAACGTATTCTGCACGTTAAACCTCCTCCTAGCTTCTCGTCTATAGTTGGGAGTTTCATCAATAGTTCTTCTCACATAATCTACAAAAGGCTGTGGCGTTCGGGGAGACTGTTCATTTGAAACTGTCGGAATACTATGCTCAGGCGTACCAGGTGCTGTTGCATATGGAGTGGCAGGAGAAACAGATGGCTGAGATCTGGCGGATGGTGTCAGTATGCTACTAAGACACATGTGTTTACAGGTTTCATGTTATTATCCAAAAACTATTAGTACTTGCATAAAAAGACCTTTTATGAAACTAAATTTTGTATCCTGTAGACACTATTTGGTTTAATTGATTACCCCTTTTGTGTAGTAAAAGGGTTTTAGGGTTCTAATTTTGCTCACATTAGTTTGCAGATGGATTTGTATTACAATTTACAAATATGTACCATTTATAATTAAAAGAAAACGCAAAATTAAAAATATACTTGTTACAACCATTCAAAGCATAGCTTTATAATTTTTATAAATAGAACTCTTCTTTTGATTTTTTTTTGGGGGGGTGTGTGGGGTCTTCTTCACTTTTGTTTCATATTTCGCATAACATAAACGACAAAAGTGCTCCACAAAGAGGTGCTCACAAATTTGAAAGAGGAAAAAACATTTATCTGTAACCAAACAAGTACGACAATTTTTATAAAGAGCTTTTTTTTTTTAAATTAAGAAAACTCTTTTAGCCATTTCAAATGATATACTAAATAGATAACACTAAAAGATGTTATTTATTCAGTTAGTTTAATTGTAAATATATTTACATTTTTTGTAAATATAGTGTCAATATATTTATTCAGTTAGTTTATATGAAGTAAAATAAACCACACTCTCAAACACTAAATTCTTATCACAGCATAACATAGAAATAACTATTACTCCACCCATGTATGAAGTCACTATAAAAGTCACAATAAGTAGGTCCGAAGGGAGGTCTGAGCTTTTTGTCAATGGCAGAAGGTAAATCATTACTTCAATGCATTATCAAGAAATGCAGGGCAGCAACCAGACAATATCAGCTATCGAACTAAAGAGCAGCTAAAAGGTATCAGTCAGTAAAAGGATCCACTTATCTACATACCCGAATCCCACAGCGAAGGTATATCCTTTGGTTGGGTAAGGAACATTTGTTAGCACCTCCTTTGGAGCATCGATGGAAACAATGTTTTTTGATAGAACAGTAACCGTTGTTTGCAGTTTCATACTTGGACATTCAAAAAATACTGCATATGTAACAAATTTAAACTATAAAAATGGCCTCATCATATTCTAGTAAAATTTAAAATAAAAAAAGAAAAAAAGGCCAAAACCAAGACTTAAGTCAATTACAGTAGTACCTTTGGTTGAACCTATTCCAACTGCTTCAGCTTTGCCAGATTGCATGTGCACATGTACAACACTTTCATGATCGCTAAACCAGTGGCCAGAAACTTGATCACTAAAACCTACAAGTAAAGAAGAGCACGTATCATGTTATTGAGGATAAAATGTAAAGACATACAAACCAGCCTTTCACACTTTGTACTCAAATGTAAGACAGTTGAAAATCAAAAGCTAAGACAAAAATATAATAAAGTTCCAATTGCAGAGCAGATTTTTTCGCCCCCCTTAAGATATGGTGAGAAACATTTGTAAGGAAATACAGATTGCAACTCATGTTTGGTTCATGCAATAACCTGCCACTAATTTCGATCAGCCAGAAGCCGGAAATTTGTATTAAAAGAGATCTAAAGCCGATTAAAAATATTTGGAACATGAGCAATATACATGGCGTTACATTCTCAATCAATAGCAATAAACAACACCATAAAACATTAAGGGCAAAGATAGACATTAGCGCAGGCATAGGGTGTAACGCCAGTTGCATTGATAATACAACCAAAGTTTTGGATAATGACGTAATTCTG
Organism: Citrus australasica; assembly: GCA_029618585.1. Lineage (NCBI taxonomy): Eukaryota > Viridiplantae > Streptophyta > Magnoliopsida > Sapindales > Rutaceae > Citrus > Citrus australasica. The sequence goes on along the minus strand of JARCIV010000002.1, from coordinate 5,894,960 downwards.
AAAACTCATTTTCGCATCACCTACCAAACACGCCCTATACTCCCATATCCTCGTAACGAGCGCGGTTTTTGAATAATTAGAGCATACAAAACATCAAGACTAATCATTTATAGCACTGGAACAAATAATGATAGAGAAACAACTACTCAAGGTATTACAGAGATAAGAGAAATTTCATGATGCAGAGAACGGTCACTGCAGGAGCATAAGCAAATGAGATTGAAACTATTCATCACCAAAGACACACACACCTTCCACACTGAAGTCGAGACTACATCCAACATGGAGGACTGGATTCTGTGGATATAGTTGGGCTCCAACTGAAACCTGAATCAACAAAAGATTTGATAGAATTGGAAACATAATCAGCAAAGCAAACAAGGGAAGCTAAGAAGTGACTAGCATAACAGGCTTACTTTTGCAGTCAGAAAATAACTCAATATAAGAAAGCATATTTCATACATAAGCCTAAGAGGGCTGGGATGTCTCACAAATGCCTCACAAAAACTTTTAAGTAATTTCGAATTGTAGACCAATTTGAAATTCTTCTAGCCTATACTCAAGTTTCATGACATAATGCAAAATAGAATTACCTGCCTTTCAGACAAAAACCAACAATGACAAAGTACCTTGGCCATGGGAAAACTCACCATCAAACATGTCTAGTCATTATTAAATAAAAATTCAGTATTCTTCTTCCATTAAGTGGAAGAGAAAAATATGCAGCAAGAAGTACAGACAAGATTCGCTATGCAGCTTTTCACAAGCTGTTTATCATCTGGTGAAAGTAAACACATATCAGGCACGTCTGGGTGTGGTAAATTACACCTACAGCATAACAGTTCCATGGTTCAGTAATAGGACTGCAATTACCAAAACGTAATCAGACTTTTGTGGACTTCTGTTCATTGATACTTGCACGAGAGCTCTACCATGTTGCTTTGCCTTCAAAAGGAAAATTGCAGTTATATAATAAGGAAGAAGTTAGAAGTTAAACAGAAACCAAATAAAATCTAAGTCATCAACAAACCTTAAGATAGATTTTCCCACTACCATTGAGTGTATAGTTAATAGAGACAACATCATGATAGTTAGTTTCCGCATGATAGAGTATGACATTATGTGCTTCATGAAAAGGAGTCCCTGGTCAAAAGCAAAATCATGAGACTAAAGGCTCAAATCTGGAACATATGAAGTTCCAATAAAATTAACAACAGATATTAAGAACACGATTGTACCTAAAGCATCATAATAGCTTATTGGAATTTCACGTTCAGCACCAACAGCAAGATGAATTACATTCAATGGATATCTATTTGCTGATTCTTATTTGAGCCACCTGACAGTAATGCATAGCACCAACATAGTTGATTTTAAAACTTCTATATGAGCATCAAGAACAGATAAACGAAAGTTCAGAAACATGAAAATCCATTATATCATATTTATTTAATAACTCTATTGCAGTATTGCTTAATTAGGTCCTGGATGGTAGTAGAAACCTAATGTGCACATTAACATTGTAAGAAGTGAACTGATAAGAGTACCATCACCTAGCTCCTGCAAACTTCTTTTTACCCAATATGTTACAAATGTGATTGCAATTCAATGCATTAAGACACGAAGTCTAGGCATATTTAACAATTACACAAAGTTTAGGCATAATTAACAATTAACACACTCATCTCACTTCAATATCAAAACGCTGCATATAAGAGAGTACCTCAGCCACCCTGACACATGAAGCAATTTCAATTCTTCCACTGGATCAATCTTTTGCCTGGATGCATGCTAGATGGTTACTACTGGTTGTTTTTATTGTGTCCCCATCAATGGAAACACATCCTTGCTTGCAGCTTCATTCTTTTCACTACAAAATTTCAATAAAGAGTAGACAATTGATCCTTTGCGACTCTGACTATCCCATTGGCCATGTGATTCTGATGATGAAGGCAAAAGACTAGTTGAAGTATAATGCGGGGGGAGAACCCATGTTACTGGAATTCCAAGTGCAAGAGGGAGATCAGACACCACGGATAGTGATATCGATGCACTGTAAATCCTTGATTCTGAGTATGAGTCAGAGACAAAATCACATGAGAAAGTAGTTGCAACATCTATCCTGCCAGCAGATCTGCAACAGGCAAAAAGTGTGGGAGACTGAACTCTTTAAAAGGAAAAAAAGTCATGAAAAAACCTACTAAAACTTCAAGCGGAGCCAACAATAATAAATTTTCCAAGTAAAATTGATTCCATCCAGAACAGGAACCAAAGAAAAATTAGATTCGAGAACAAAATGTCAGCTTTCGTCTATGGGAAGAAAGACTGATACATCCACCATTTTAATCATATCCAGACACGAGGAAGACAATTTTTCTAGAATTGGCTACTAGAAGTCCCTAAATACTCTAACTAGATTTCATAAAGTCAAGACTCTAATGTGCACGAGAAATACAATTTGCCTTTTAGCTCAACATGCAACTCCTGTAATACATAAATGAAGCCAAAATGGAGAGAAAAAATTATTGCAATGGCTTTGGTATACCTTCCATACAAGGTTTTGATAAAACCCAGTTCTTTCTTATCCAGGTCATTAGAAAATTGAATTTCCCCTGAAGCAGCTGACTGTAAATCTTGATTTTCACTGTGCAGTTGATCCCCCAGCCAAAAACCCAAAATCTAGAAACAGAAAAACCAGAGATGTTTTTGTACCCAAATGATGAGGAAACATCTTGTTATTTGACAGGATTAATTGCAGAATATATCAGACTGATGCAGCAGTTGCAGACTATAGCAGAATGATGCAGCAGTCAGTCTAACCTTTTCATCTTCTATAGTCCAGTGGTAATTTCTGCAGAGCTCATAAAAAGAAAACACATCACCCTGACAACACCAATAAGTCAGTCAGCAATTGGACAAGAGAGAGAATCCACTGAACTATTTCTCTTGATTTTAGGTTCTTGCCTCAGGAAATAGAGGATGTATGGGCATCTCATGGCCAACAGCAAGTTGGTCACTTTGCGCATTCAATGTCACTGAAGAAGGAACTCCAACTTTCACACTGCTGAAAGCTTGGCAAATTACAACATCTCCATTCCCAAAAACCGTGGCAATGAGGGTCTGATCATAGACACATGCATGCAATTAGTAAAATGTACTATATGTTAACTTACTCCACGGTAAATGTCAATCAAGATTATTGAGCAGAAGGACCAGAGAGAGAAGAGAAAAAAAAAAAAAGAGAATCAAGTTTGTTCTCAATAATGTTGCTGGGAATGATACACTTTAGCTTTAAAGGGGACCAAAGTCACCCAAGCTAAACCCAATTTTTATATAACTTCCAAAACTGTTCATACACATGACATGTTAATTAAAAATAATTAATGGTAGAGAGAATGTATCCTCAACAGATTTCACATCGGCTCGTAGTGTTAAAATGTATTAAAGATCTAAATTAATGCTAATGTAGGTACTTTACGAAAGTTAAAGAGCGTCCAAATTAATTTTCATTCTGGAATTATAAGTAACAAAATCAACTCATCTTAGTTATAAATAGCTAAATTTATAGATAAAACTAAATGACATGCATGCATATAAACTTAAAACTATGCAAAACTCATCAAAGCTCCAAGTTAGGGGGGAAGCCAGAGAAGAAAACGAGTAGAAAAAATTGGACCCCATATCTTACAGTGTTCCCTGGTGAAATGGCAAACAGTTGACCAGATGATCTGTGGATCGTTGCTATTTCTTCATCTGTACTAGTATAATCAACATATACACCGACAGTTGGGCCTCCTTTCAAAGTAAGCTAGGAATTTAAAGCAACCATGTCACATTAGCAATCAGAAATGCACAAACAACAGAAAATATGCCTCAAACAAAAATTAAAATACAAAAATGAAAAAAAAAATATTATAATAACTGTACACACACACACACACACAGAGACAGCAAGAAAATGAAATTTTACTTCAATTTTCTATCACTTTGAGCTTGGAAAAAAATAAAAGCAATTAAGATGTTGTGGGACATACCATATAAGATGCACCAGGTACCAGAAAAATATCGTGAGGGTGTATTCTCAGCGGTGCATAGACTTCTACCCTTATAGGTTGACTCAATATTTCATGCCCAGATTGCTGTCTAGCACTGACCTGATTCCAATACCTACCGGTCAGTTTGCATGATCTAAATTATCAATACAAATTTAAGGCAATGTCAACTGGAATTTCATACTGGCAAAGGACCAAACAAGAACTTACATAAAGAGTCGTGATCCCAAGATGTTTAGCCATAATTTTAAAACTCGACATGCTAAAATATCCACCATCAGGACTTGAGGTAGCATCATCATCTATAAGTTCAACAATATGATCCTCAATATGTACACGAATATCCATGTAAGTGTACTGCACCAAAATTCACAAGAACTAATCCTCACTTACTAGGAGATTTTAACGTGAAAAATATGACTAAGGCACGTGCATATTTATGAAAGAATACAGAGCAAAATGCTTTATAAACATCAAAACACCAACTAAATTAGCATGAGCTAACAAACAGGAAGCTAGAATATCAAAGCCCATAGACTACAAATGAAATCAACTCAAACCTGAAAAGAGTCAAAAGTACTTCCATCATCGATCCCAGCCGTTAAATCAATAGATTGTGATTGACCTTCCTAAAATTAATGAGAAAGCAAATTATAATAGTTGTCACAAATTAGCGTGTACCATCCAGGTAAAAGACATACCATGAGGCTGATTTCTTCGCCTGACATGATCTTAATCCAGTCTACACCAGCAACTTGGACCTGGCAAAACATATACCTCCAAGAATGACTACAACTGCCAGCTGGGAGATGAAACATGAAGGAAGAAGGTGACATTCCTAGAATCACACATATCCAGAGCAAGCAGCACAAGGCAACTTTACACTGCTGGCTCCATGCCAAAATTTGAGTTATAAAATGTTTCTTCCATTATTATTTATCCATTTTTTGTTCATATAAAAAGTTTTTTTTTGTTTTGTGGGGGGGGGGGGGGGGGGGTTGTGTAAAATTAAAATGAGTATACCACAATACTGCAATCAAAAAGGCATGCATCATAAAATAATGTTGAGTACATTAGCTAAAAGGATAGAGTAATATTCTTCATTTACAAGGTGGAGTTCCCAAAAGATTACATACATTTGATTTTGATACTAGGATTACGTAATTTATCATGCTGATCCATTTTAAGCTCCATCAATTTTCATGTCAAAACCAATACCACTCTTGCAGAAATAAAATATAGAAAATATATCCGATGAACTTACGAGAAAATTATAGGACGAGTACATGAGGAATAATTAACACATTTTCATCGACAAACAAATTGTATAGAGAAGACACAAGAGTAAATACAGTACCAGAGCTGAAGCTGCACGTGGAGGAGCAAGTCCAACATCATAAACAGTCACAAGTGCAGTTCCCAATCCTTTCGGAGATAGCATCAATCGTAAGCACTGTAAACCTTCTGGAGCCTGAATGACCTCTACCACTTGAGAATCATTTACAGCAGCCTCCAGGAAACAACTCCCTCCAGCAATAGACAGATTTGCCTGAATCAAAATAGTTATGGCATTTCTATTATTTACAGTGCCTAAAATTGACAAATTGATTGCACTAACCTATAGATACTGCCTAATCTAAAGCAGCATTAAACGTTTAACTTGATAAGTGAATTGTGTGCTTGAGCTGACCCATTTATATGTCTAATCCTTTAGCTAAATTCAAACAAGTCAAACAATACAGAAGCAAAGATGAACATCAACTTAAAAGCATATACAAAAACATCATAAACCTGTAAGGCTGCCAAAAGATGCCCATTTGACTTAAATTTTTTGCTCAGACGCCATCCTGATAGTACTCTGATTTTCAAACCTAAAAAACTCTTCCTTCCGAACGTTTAATAAAACCTCAATTGATTAAACTGATTCAGGATCAGCAAGACAAGCAAGGAATTAAGCGAAGAACTTGTCAGGAAATGCTTGATGACGCACACATCCTAATACATTCTTTGAAGAGAGCCATAATAGTAATGTCTACCTTAGCATCAGGGTTAAAAAATAACAAGTTGTACTCCGGGTTGACTCTTAGAGTGGAAACAAGCTGCATATTTGAACAACACCAACAGTTAGAACCGAACTTACAAGAACTAATTATATGAAAAGTATGAAATAAGAACACGATACCAACATAAGTAAAAGTAAACAATTTAGATGTCCCCGCAAAATCACATAATTCAGAAAGCATACCTGTAAGCGTACGGCATCAGTAAGAAAACTGTTGCAAGGTATTAATTCAAACCAGAGGAAGTTATACCTAAAATAGAGTTATTAGAATTGATTTAGTTTCCTAGAATAGCTGTGTGTATAGTTGTCAATTAGCTAGGATACTTTCCTCATTCAGCTAGGATAGTTTCCTAAATTAGTTCATTGTAAAGCTATATATTTGTACTATTGTATTCTGATCAAAGATATAGAAATACAAGTTATTCACCAATATGGTATCAGAGCAGGAATTCCTTTAATTCCTGGAAACCCTATTGCTCTTCTGCCCTTTTTCTTACCTGCAGAAAACCTAGCCGTTCTCCTACTTTCTTTTCTACCCTAAAATCAGTCCTACCTCTTCATCATGTCTGACGTTGTTTCTGAGTCTACAAACACCCTTCAACATACCCAGAATACTTCTACAAGCCTGCCAACACCTACTGCTGCGCAGCCTAAAACCCAGGCTTCAACCACGGAATCTCACTCCATTCAGATCACTACCATTAAACTGAATGGAGAAAATTTCCTGCGTTGGTCTCAATCTGTGCGCATGTATATCCGTGGTCGAGGCAAGATCGGGTATTTGACTGGAGAAACAAAGGAGCCTGCGACTGATGATGCAACCTATCCAACATGGGATGCTGAGAACTCGATGGTAATGACTTGGTTGGTGAACTCTATGGAGGACATAAGCTCCAACTATATGTGTTATCACACGGCCAAGGAGCTTTGGGACAACATTAACCAAATGTATTCTGACTTGGGAAATCAATCTCAAGTATATGAGTTAACTCTGAAACTCGGAGAAATCCGCCAAGGTGAGGATACTGTCACTAAGTATTTTAATTCCTTGAAACGACTTTGGCAAGATTTAGACCTATTTAATGATTATGAGTGGAAATCTTCTGAAGATTGTAAACACTTTAAGAAAACAGTGGAGGATAACCGTATTTTCAAATTTCTCATTGGTCTTAATGTGGAGTTTGATGAAGTTAGAGGCAGGATTATTGGGAGGCAGCCGCTTCCCTCTATTGGAGAAGTGTTTTCTGAGGTACGCCGTGAGGAGAGTCGACGTCTTGTTATGCTTGGAAAAAGGAATCTCATTAACACTATTGAAAACTCAGCCCTTGCTGCTAGTATTAATGCTGGCCGAACTGCCACAAAGAAACCTGATGAAAAGTCTCGCATTTGGTGTGATCACTGCAATAAACCACGACATACACGAGAGACTTGCTGGAAGATCTACGGAAAACCAGCAAATTGGAAGGGTTCTCATGAAGGCAGATTCACTCGTACTCCTGCGGCACATGAGGCCGAGTCTGTCCCCTTTAACAAAGAGCAGATGGATCACCTTCTGAAGCTGCTGAAATCCAACTCAGGATCATTAAGTACACCTAATGCTGCCATTGCTCAAGCAGGTGGTAAATTAAATGCTCTCTCTTGTCATTTACCTATTTCTCATACTCCTTGGATTATAGATTCAGAAGCCTCTGATCACATGACAAGTTTTTCTCATTTATTTCATACTTACACCCCTTGTTCTGGTCATAAAAAAGTTCGTATAGCAGATGGATCATATTCCCCTATAGCTGGCAACGGTTTGATAAATCTATCTAAAACTATCTCTCTTAAAAATGCTCTCCATGTTCCTAAACTTACCTGTAATCTGCTATCAGTTAGTAAATTATCGAGAGACTCTAACTGTCGTGTTATTTTTTCCAAATACCACTGTGTCTTTCAGGAACAGAACTCAGGGAAGATGATTGGCAGTGCTAAATTGATAGATGGTCTCTACTATTTTGAAGATGAAGAATCTAAGAATAAAGAAGCTCAAGGCTTTAGTAGTATTAGTTCTACTCAAGTTAAGGATCAAATTATGCTTTGGCACTATAGGCTAGGGCATCCTAGTTTTCCTTATCTTAAAAAATTATTTCCTAGTTTATTTAAAGGTTTGAATTGTTCTGAATTCCATTGCGAAAACTGCATTTTATTAAAAAGTCATAGAACTATCTATCCTTCAAGGCCTTATCAAGCCTCTAAACCTTTTTATTTAATCCATAGTGATATTTGGGGTCCTTCAAAAATTAATACTTCTTCAGGGAAAAAATGGTTTGTGACTTTTATTAATGACCATACTCGCCTATGCTGGGTTTATTTAATGAAGGAAAAATCTGAGGTTCAGAAATTATTTGAAATATTTTACTTGATGATTGAAAACCACTTTCAAACTAAAATTGGAATTATTCATACCGATAATGGAACTGAATATTTTAAGCAACATCTTAGAACTTTTTTTGCAGAAAAAGGTATTCACCATCAAACTACTTGTGTTGATACACCTCAGCAAAATGGTATTGCTGAGCGTAAAAATAAACATTTACTTGAAGTTTCTCGTGCTATTATGTTTTCTATGAATGTTCCTCAATATCTTTGGGGCGAAGCGGTTTTAACTGCATCCTATCTAATTAACAGGATGCCCACCCGCATTCTAAACTATATTACACCACTTGACTGTTTTAAAATATATTTTCCAGAATCACGAATTCACTCTAATCTTCCTCTGAAAATTTTTGGATGTACAGCTTATGTTCATATACCTAATAAAAATCGGTCTAAACTCGATCCAAGGGCTGAAAAATGTATTTTTATTGGTTATGCACCAACTAAGAAAGGATATAAGTGTTTTAATCCAAAAACTAGGAAAACTATTGTTTCTATGGATATCACTTTTCTGGAAAATCAACCTTTTTTCAAAAAAATTTCTCTTCAGGGGGAGAAAATAAGAGAAGAAGAAAATTTTTGGGATGATATTTCCAATCCCCTGCCTAAAACCCTAGATTGCATTACTAAACCTATACCTCAAAATGAGTTTTCTAATGAAAAGGAAATTGTTATTCCTAATGTTGTTTTTGAAACGGGTGATACCAAGACTATTTTGCCAAACACTGCTGAGACTGTGACAGGGGCAGAAATACTACCTTCTGTTCTCAAGGAACAAGACAAAGAGCTTCTTACTTATTCGAGGAGGAACCATACAAGGAGTAAGAGACCTACTATTCCTTTAGCACAAGGCCAACCAGACACCTTGAGTGAAGAACCTGAAAGAAATACAGGTACTCTAGAAACTTCCTCACATAATCTTGTTCCTAATCCTGATGAAATATCTGAACCTACTGTCAATTCTAATAACTATGATGTTCCAATAGCAATCAGAAAAGGAAAACGCTCTTGTACTTCTCATCCTATATCCAAATATCTATCCTATGGTAAACTCTCGAAAAAACACAATGCCTTTATATCTAAAATCTCTAACCTGCATGTGCCAAGAAACATTCAAGAAGCACTTAATGATTCTGATTGGAAATCAGCAGTGATGGAAGAGATGAATGCTCTGAGGAAAAGTGGGACATGGGAAGTTGTTGACCTACCCATGGATAAAAAAACAGTTGGGTGCAAATGGGTGTTTACAATGAAGTGCAAGACGGATGGAAGTATAGAGAGATTTAAAGCCAGACTCGTGGCTAAGGGGTTTACTCAAACACATGGGGTTGATTACCAAGAAACCTTTGCCCCTGTCGCCAAAATAAATTCCATTCGGGTACTATTATCCTTAGAAGCAAATTATAACTGGCCATTACACCAGTTAGATATCAAGAATGCCTTTCTGAACGGGAATTTAGAAGAAGAAGTGTTTATGAGTCCACCACCTGGCTTTGAGAAGGTGTTCGGTCAAAACAAAGTCTGCAGACTTAAAAAATCCCTATACGGCCTTAAACAATCTCCAAGGGCGTGGTTTGAACGTTTTGGAAGGGCTGTGAAGAGTTATGGTTACAATCAAAGCCAAGCTGATCATACAATGTTCTATAAACACTCAGAGAGTGGTAAGATATCAATACTAATTGTCTATGTGGATGATATAATTCTAACAGGTGATAATCCTAAAGAGTTGGCAAATCTTAGGGAGAAAATGGCACGAGATTTTGAGATCAAGGACTTGGGTGTGCTAAAATACTTCCTTGGTATGGAATTTGCAAGATCGAAGGAAGGTATCTTTGTAAACCAAAGAAAATACATTCTTGATCTTCTCAAAGAGACAGGTTTTCTGGGTTGTAAGGCTGCTGAGACTCCCATTGAAGTCAACTTAAAACTTAATCCTGCTAAAGCTGAAGATGTGATTGATAGGGAGAAATTTCAGAGGCTAGTAGGGAAATTGATCTACTTGTCACATACGCGTCCTGATATAGCTTTCGCTGTAAGCATGGTAAGTCAGTTCATGCACTCACCAGGACAGGAACACTTTGATGCAGCCTATAGGATACTAAGATATCTAAAGGGAACCCCTGGAAAGGGTCTTATGTTCCGAAAACGGGACAACCTGCAAATTGAAGTCTATACAGATGCAGATTGGGCTGGTAGCTCAACTGACAGGCGATCAACTTCACGTTACTGCACCTTTATTGGGGGAAATCTCGTTACATGGCGGAGCAAAAAACAAAGCGTTGTGGCTCAGAGTAGTGCTGAGGCAGAATTCAGGTCACTCGCGCATGGAATTTGCGAGGCAATATGGATAAAGAGACTATTTTCAGATTTAAAGATTCCAGTGTCTCTTCCTATAAAGATCTACTGTGATAACAAAGCTGCCATCTCTATTGCTCACAATCCAGTTCTACATGATAGAACTAAGCATATTGAGGTTGATAAGCATTTCATCAAGGAGAAAATTGAAAGTGGGGTAATATGTGTTCCCTATGTACCAACCGCACAACAGATAGCAGACATACTCACCAAAAGACTACACAAGGGACATTTTGAACTACTGGTCAGCAAGCTAGCTATGGAAGACATCTACAAGCCAGCTTGAGGGGGAGTGTTGCAAGGTATTAATTCAAACCAGAGGAAGTTATACCTAAAATAGAGTTATTAGAATTGATTTAGTTTCCTAGAATAGCTGTGTGTATAGTTGTCAATTAGCTAGGATACTTTCCTCATTCAGCTAGGATAGTTTCCTAAATTAGTTCATTGTAAAGCTATATATTTGTACTATTGTATTCTGATCAAAGATATAGAAATACAAGTTATTCACCAATAAAAACTCTCTGAAATTTCAAGCAGTTGAGCAGAATGATGACCATCCTTAGCATCACAGAAACCAGAAGCAGTGGCACGAACAACACACTGAGATACAATAAGTGAACAGCTCAGCTCATATCCAATGACAACACACACAGAAATACATACATGAAATCGATCTCAAGCTCAACAGTCTTTTAACTAATTAATGAAATGAGATGATTTGAAAACAAGAACTCCTAGTTATCATAGGTCTAATACAATATTAAAAAACAACTTATACCACAAACTTAAGCTTACAGGAAAGGCCAGACAATAGTATTTAAACTCCAAAACAGTAACATGCTTGTGCACCCATGTCTAAGTAAAGTTAACTAAAGTATCATAATCACAAAGTCATACGTGAAGAAAAAGGAGTTCAAAAGTTTGATAACTTGAGAGCCACTCCGAATATTACACCAATGGAGTATGCATCAAAGGCTCCATGTGGATTTGTGGAGCTCTAAATAAGAGTAGGACAATCAATTACAATAATTGAAGCACTGAAGCTTCTTCAATTTCTAAGCAAAAAATAATAATAAATAAATAAATAATAAAAAATTAATGGAGATACTTCTATTGTCTTGTCAATCAAGTAGGAGTTTTCTCACTTTACTTAAATAGAAAATAGAAGAATATTGAAGTTGAAGTAATAGACCACAAACTAACTTGTTTTCAGGAAAAGGAACAAAACAAAAAATCCAGCTCTAAAATTCTCCATCTTCTGAGCATAGAAATTAATGGGGATCTATGATATCTTATGGTTACATAAGGAATTTTATCATATAACATCAGTAAACAGTCTAGAAGAAAGTATAACTTAAACGTGTTCAAAGGAAATGCAATGGAACAACTTAGAAATTATGAGGAAAAAATAGTATGCTTCTTATTTCCAATCAGTACAAGGATCCCCTTTAAATAGAGCAATTATAACAGAAAAGGAAACTAATTAAGACCTAATATTTGACAGCTATCATCTATATTTACAGAGGAAAGGATCCTAAAATATCTCTAGGATTAAGGCTAAAATCAAGGCCTAATTTCCAACACTCCCCCTCAAGCTGGTTTGAAGATATCTTCCATAGCCAGCTTGCTAGTCAACTTATCAAATTGCTTCTTGTGTAATCCCTTCGTTAATACATCAGCTAACTGTTCAGTTGTTGGAAGATATGTCATACATATTATTCCAGTGTTGAGTTTCTCCTTGATGAATGTTTATCCACTTCTATATGTTTTGTTCGATCATGAAGAACTGGATTATGAGCTATAGAAATAGCAGCTTTGTTGTCACAATAGACTTTCAAAGGAGTTGAGAAAGTAAATTTCAGTTCTTCAAGAATTCTTTTTATCCACATAACCTCGCAGATTCCATGGGCAACAGCTCTGAATTCTGCTTCTGTACTACTTCTAGAAACCACATTCTGTTTTTTACTCCGCCATGTAACTAGGTTCCCACCAACAAAGGAACAGTAGCCAAATGTTGATCTCTTGTCAGTGACACTTCCTGCCCAGTCTGCATCTGTGTAGACTTCAACTTGAAGATGTCCATGTTTTTTGAACATTAGGCCCCTCCTTGGAGTTCCTTTTAGGTATCTCAAGATCCTGTAGACTGCCTCAAAATGCTCTGCCCCTGGTGAGTGCATAAACTAACTTACCATGCTGACTGCAAAGGCGATATCAGGTCGCGTATGGGACAAGTAGATCAACTTCCCTACGAGTTTTTGATATCGTTCCCGATCCTTTACTTCTTCAACCTTAGCAGGTTGTAACTTCAAGTTAGGATCAATTGGGGTCTCTACCATCTTACAACCAAGCAAACCTGTTTCTCCAAGGAGATCAAGAACATATTTCCTCTGATTCACAAATATACCTTCCTTGGATCTTGCAAACTCCATTCCAAGGAAATACTTAAGGACTCTCAAATCCTTAATTTGAAACTTCTTTGCAAGTCTCTTCTTGAGGGCTGCTAATTATGTTTCATCATCACCGGTTAAAATGATATCATCAACGTAAACAATCAAAATTGCAATTTTACCGTCTTTTGAGTGTTTATAAAATATTGTGTGATCTCCTTGACTCTGCAAGAAGCCATAACTGATAACTGCCTTTCCAAAGCGTTCAAACCATGCTCTTGGTGACTGTTTGAGACCATATAATGACTTTCTTAATCTGCAGACTTTATCACTACCAAGACTCTTCTCAAATCCTGGTGGTAGACTCATGAACACCTCCTCTTTAAGATCACCATTGAGAAATGCATTTTTAACGTCAAGTTGGTGTAAAGGCCAATCACAATTCACTGCAAGAGATAACAAAATTCTGATAGAATTTATTTTAGCAACAGGAGCAAAAGTCTCCTGATAGTCAATCCCATAAGTCTGAGTGAAGCCTTTAGCCACCAGCCTCGCCTTGTACCTCTCAATGCTTCCATCTGCATTACATTTTATCGTAAACACCCACTTACACCCAACTATTTTCTTGTCTTTGGGTGGATCAACTATCTCCCAAGTACCACTTCTCCTCAAGGCATTCATCTCCTCCATGACTGCTAATTTCCAATTCGGGTCATCCAGTGCTTCCTGTACATTTCTCGGAACAAACAAGTGTGAAATCCTAGATGTGAAAGCTTTATGGCTTTTTGACAGCCTTTGATAGGAAAGATAATTTGCAATAGGATGTTTGGTGCAGTTTTGAACACCTTTCCTAATAGCTATAGGGACATCAAGATCAGAAATAATTGGTGAATTATTGGAAACAATCGAAGGAATCAAAGCTGGAGTTGGGATTTGATTACCTAAAATTTCAGTGCCGGAACTCAGTTTTTCAAATTGGGCTGGTGTAGGATTGACATTCAAGTCTTTACTTTTCAGATGAAATCTCTTCCTAGTATAAACCTGAAGTTCAGAATTTAGATTATTTTGATCTGTTTGTAGTACTTCTCCCCCTGAACGAGAATCTCTTGTGCTAGGCTCTAAAGAACTTGTTTTTCTCAACTGATCATTATCAGAAAAGTGTGGTCCTTGAATAGGACAAATAACTTTTGGAAGTGGGATAGAAATGTCCCAAAAATTGTCTTCTACTCCATTTGTCTCCCGCTGAAGAGAATTTTTTATGAAATAAGGAGTTTTTTCCAAAAACGACACATCCATACTCACATGAAATGTTTTTGTTTGAGGGTCAAAACACTTATACCCCTTTTTGTTCGATGAATAACCCAAAAATACACACTTTATAGCACGTGGGTCAAGTTTTGAACGAAATTGACTTGGAACATGAACATAGACAGTACACCCAAAAACTTTGACAGGTAAATCAGAAAACAACCTTGGTGCAGGAAAAAATTCTTTAAGGCAATCAAGGAGTGTTTTGTATTTTAACACCTTGGTAGGCATCCTATTTATTAAATAAGTTGCTGTTAAAACCGCTTCACCCCATAAATACTTAAGAATATGCATGTAAAACATTATGGCACGTGCTACTTCAAGTAAATGTTTATTTTTCCGTTCTGCAATGCCATTTTGTTGAGGGGTATTCCGACATGTAGATTGATGAAAAATGCCTTTATCATTCAAAAACTCACCCAAGTGCTCATTGAAATATTCTGTTCCATTGTCAGAATGTAAAATGTCAATTCTAGTTTGAAATTGATTTTCAATCATAGTGTAAAAATTTTCAAATAAATATTTTACGTCAGATTTTTTATGCATGAGATAAATCCAACATAAATGAGTATGGTCATCAATAAAAGTAACAAACTATTTTTTACCGGAAAGGGTAGTGACCTTAGAAGGACCCCAAACATCACTATGAATCAAATAAAAAGGTTTGGAGGCCTGGTACTGTTTTGGCAAATAAGTAGAACGATGAAGTTTGGCAAAAGTGCAACATTCACAATAAAAAGAAGAGCAATCAATCCCTTTAAATAATTCTGGAAATAAGTATTTCAAATAAAGAAAACTAGGATGTCCTAGTCTATAGTGCCATAGCATTATTTTTTCTCGAACAGAAATTGAACTAGTACTAATAAAGTTCTGAGCTTTTTTATTACTAATAAGTACTTCATCAAAGTAGTAAAGACCTTCAATCATCCTAGCACGTCCAATCATCATCCCCGAGTTCTGGTCCTGAAATTCACAATGTGATTCAAAGAAGGTAATACGACAATTAGAATCTCTAGAGAATTTACTAACAGCCAAAAGACTGCAAGCTAATTTAGGGACATGAAGAACAGAATTGAGATTAATTTTCTCGGTCAGTTTGATAAGTCCTTTTCCTGCAATAGGTGAAAAACTATCATCGGCAATTCTAATTTTTTGATTTCCAGAACAAGGAGAATAGGTATTAAATAAATGAAAAGAACTAGTCATGTGATCAGAGGCTCCAGAATCTATGATCTATGGAGAAGAGTTTAAACAAGAAAGGGCTATAGGATTTCTACCTGTTTGTGCCAAAGAAACACTAGGAATACTAGACGAGAAGTTGGATTTTATCAGCTTAAGGAGTTGATCAATCTGCTCTTTGTTGAAGTGGCCTGAGTTGGCTTCATTGGCCGAAGGAATCCCACGATTCTTCTCTCCTTGCTTGCTGCTTTTCCAGTTTTCAGGTTTGCCATGAAGCTTCCAACACTTCTCTCGTGTATGGCGAGGCTTGTGGCAATGATCACACCAGGCCTGTGACTTATCATCAGACCTGCGCTGATAATTTGCAGTCTTGTAGGCTGTTGCATCAGTAATTAAGGCAGAATTCTCAATTGACTCACTGGTACTCCTTTTCCTGAGCATTGCGCTCCTTCGCCTTTCTTCTCTTTTGACTGCAGCAAAGACTTCGCCAATGGGTGGTAGAGGAGGTCTGCCAATAATCCTCCCTCGTACTTCATCAAACTCAACATTGAGGCAGGCAAGAAACTTGTAAATACGACTGTCTTCCACAGTTTTCTTGTGGTGGTTGCAGTCATCAGCGGATTTCCATTCATATGTGTTGAAGAGGTCAAGATCTTGCCACAACCTTTTCAAAGAATTGAAATATTTTGTGACAGAATCATCACCTTGACGAATATCTCCCAAACTTAAAGTTAACTCAAAAACTTGAGATTGGTTGCCCAGGTCAGAATACATCTGACTAACGTTGTCCCACAATTCTTTAGCAGTAGGATAACACATATAATTGGAGCTTATATCCTCCTCCATGGAGTTGACCAGCCATGTCATAACCATGGAATTTTCAGCATCCCAAGTGGCATACAGCGGATCATCATTAGCAGGAACCTTCTTGTCACCAGTGATGTAACCAATTTTTCCTTGCCCACGGATATACATCCGGACAGATTGCGACCAGCGGAGGAAGTTGTCACCATTTAAGCGGATGGTGGTGATTTGAACAGAATGAGAGTTGGAGTGGTTTCGCAGGGTCTCAGATGTTTTTTCTGGAATGCCAGCAGCAGGAGTTGGAGTGGTTTCTGACGTGACTTCTGACATGGTTGCAGACACGATTTCCTATGCTCTGATACCAACTTAGAAATTATGAGGAAAAAATAGTATGCTTCTTATTTCCAATCAGTACAAGGATCCCCTTTAAATAGAGCAATTATAACAGAAAAGGAAACTAATTAAGACCTAATATTTGACAGCTATCATCTATATTTACAGAGGAAAGGATCCTAAAATATCTCTAGGATTAAGGCTAAAATCAAGGCCTAATTTCCAACAGAACAAATGACTTGCCTCCAAGAATTCTTTTTCTCATCATTTGAGAGAAAATACTAAAATAGTGATAAACCACCTAAACAGCATATTATAAAAAGAAGGAAGCTCAAGATGAAGATATGAAAGTCCCATAAGTACCAGTCCTGATTCATTTTGCAAGACCAAAAACCTCTCCCAACTGGATGCTGACTTCTGTGAACCATAAGCATCATCCCAGTATGCCAATCCATCACAATTGCTCAGTTCCCACCCCAAACAAAGAGAAGATGAGTTGGCAAAAGCTTCCCCAGAGCTACTGATGCCAACTGCAGCTATTCGAATAGTTTGCCCATTTGCAACAGTAACAGGAGTGACACGTATTCTCCCTGGGCTACGGTCAGCTTGAGCTGCAGTCTGTATAACTTTAAGTTCATTCACTGAAATGCCATAAACACAATCAAAGGAATGTGAATTGATACTAAGAAAACATGAGTAAGTTGTGCTTGCATGTCTACATGTGTCATGTGTAAATTAATATGTATACATATAGCTGTACCAGGTTCATCAACTAGCAGTGCAATTGATGCAGGAAAGCTGCATGTAACAGAGAGTGAAACTTCTGCAACTGCAGGCAGAGGATGGTCATCTCTGACCAAATTTCCCCGTTCAGAAACTAGTTCCTGAAGCATTTAAAATCAGAGAAAGAAAAAAGCATCATGATTTTCAATTGTTTAATTGACTAAAATAAAGGAAAAAAACACATTAGAAAATGTTAAGAAGATAAGAAACAATATAAAGTATAATTGCCAAGAAAAATGTTGAAGCTCACAAAGGTTCCCAGAGTTTGGCAGAAAACTCCATATAAATTCTTGGAGCTTCCAGAAACAACATGTATATGAACACCATCGCTTGCATGGTTATGCTTGCCATTGAAGATCTCGAAAGTCTCAATGAAGTCAACATCTTCCTCCCATGGCTCTGGTCCTCCAACAAGCAAAACATCAACATGTGTTCTCGGTACAAGATACAACTTATCCAGTGCCTCCATTTGAGTAGTGGTTTCTGATTGACCCAGATTGAACCAATAACCACCAAATCCGCTTCCATCACCTGCCTGTTGCACAATAAGTGGTGGATAAGCTGCAATACGTGAAGAAGCTTTTAAGACTATAGGTCCATCAAAAGAACGATCGAAGTGCTGATAATCCTTGGAAAGTGTTGCTTGTAGCATGGTTCGGCCAGAACTAGAAGCATATAAATGGGCCCATGAACAGGGAGGACCATGGAGAGATATATCGTGTTCAACAGTCCCTAGCTTATCCAAGAAAGGCTGCTTCTTTGTTGCATTGAGTACAATGAAAGACTCACTTCCAGCTTTCCAATTCACTGAAGAACTAAAAGCATCACATCTATAGAAATAAGCACCTGCACATCACAAGCCAAATTCAGCAAAAGAATATGAAATTCAATAGTGATAACAAGCACGGAGTTCCAAATAATTGTGAAATTTGGCACAACCATTTAATGTTTTCATTGTTACAGCTGCTTGAAGATGTGATCCTACTACAGTCTCAACAGGGAAGTTTCGCAGCATAACCATAGAGGATGGGGGGGAAACTTCAATAACAATCTGTTGATAGAAAAAAAAAAAAAAAAACTTATAAAATGTTATCATGATCCCATATAAAGAGCTCTGTTTTTGAACACCAGATAAAATGTTATCGCCAATTTTACTTTTCAATCTTGCAAAAGCACAATGCTTATATTTTTATTTTTATTATTTAAATAAGAAATGGTATATTTTTTTTATTATTTGAATAAGAAATGTGAAACGAAAAAAAAAATTAAAAAAAAATTGTAACACAAATTTTATGAATGCATTAGCACCATTTCAAGAGATATGTCCAGCATACTTGGCACAAGAAGGACAGATTGATCAGCTTTTAATAGAATGCTGTTACCATCGCGCATCTCCAAGGAAATATCCCATTTATAAAAACTCTTTGATATTACAAATATGGTCATTATTCAAGCCTTGAATGGGTGGAATTGAAGGGCGGAGGGGGAGGGGGAATCAACATAGTGAAACCCAACTAGTTTCAGATTTAGGCTTCATTTAAATTACTAGTGAACTCCGAAGAGTTGCAATAAAATCAGACATTTCACATAATTGCATGCAGACCAAGTAGAAATCCTGTCATATAACAATTAATGGTACGAAAAAGTAAATAAATCAATCAATTACAGAAGAATCCCTTCCAGACAGCCGAACATAACTCATTGCATATACAGGTCAAAACTAGAGGACAAAAAAAAATTAAAAAAAAAAAAATGGAGTATGACAACAAAATATTTCTTACTCAAATGATACTACTCAGCAATTTCAAGGCCAAACTATGAAATAATAAAATACTGGGCTTCCAATTTTACAATTCTATGGGCACTTTCAACTGAGAGAACCAAACTCAAATATACAGAAATTCAAAGAAACAATTATACACTACTGGTAAAATATACAAACACAATAGAATTACCTCATCATAATTGAATGAATCAAAAATGGACACCACTTTAACAGTTGCTTTCCCAGGTTTTTTTGCCTGGACAACTCCAGAAGCAGCTATGGACACAGTAGCCATGTCTGAAGAAAACCATTTGTAGTCGCTGGATGTTTTAGCACAACCTATATGATTAAACGGAGCATTAGAACCCATCAAACTTCAGAGTTAGCTTAAACATGATTAGAAATATAGAAAGTTAGAGGGCTAGCAACCTCCTGTAGCCATCAGCTCTACTTCTTGATAAATACCAGGGGCCCATGGGAGGAGAATGCTCTCAGACACGCCATTTGTCTGATCCAAACTGAACTTAATTCGGTCACATACCATTATTTCTTGCACAACCTTCAGAACCTACAACAGCAAAGCAGATTCAGATGACAGTTAATTTCCTAGCACTGGTTAAAAGAGCATTTAAATTTAACAAGATAAAGGAAACAATAATTAGAAAAGAAAAATTATGACTAAATACTTGGAAAAGAGGTAAGCTAAAGCCAATTTGCACCTCCTTTGTATCATGAAGCCCACTAAAATATGTTAAAGAAGCTGTCAATTTTCCTAGTCCCTGTGAAGTTGCTTTCAGGATTCTAGAATTTCGCCAGCCATGTTTGAGCACAAGATCATTCGGCATTGAAAAAGTTCTCCAGCATTCAGATTGCTGGTCAGATAGTTTAATATCATCACTCTGCAAACAAGGAAGTGAAGAACAAGAAGTTAAGGAGAAATTAATTACTGAACAAGCATAGAGAAAAGAAAATGCCAACCAAATATTAGCACAAAGTATCAATACATAGAACAAAGAAGTACATACAAATTAAAAAAATGCCTTTATGCAAACTACACTTTCCTCAGAATGCATACATTACCTCTGTAATGTAGATCTCTTATGAACCAGGTCCTTGGGAGAAAACTTTCATCTGAATAAGATACTGAAAACCAGAAACAACAAACCAACGAGCAACAGAAGGAATGGCTTTTGTTCCTTCAACAGGATCACCAGAAATAGACAGAGGTGAAATGTATAACCATAAAGTGTCAGGAAGAACCACATTAAGTGAAGACACTTGTGTGTGGCCAGCAACTCTGGTATCTTCAACAATGACAGCTGTTTGCCCTAACCTCAGAGCTTGAGTTAAACCCATCATATTGTCCACCTGAGCAACCGAAGAGTTTGAAACAGACCAACGATGATGCGGAGATGGCAGAGCAACCACTGAAATCCCCAATGACAATTGTAGTAAGAACATCGAGAATTACACCAACAATGCACCATTACATAATTAGTACATCCTTAAAAGAAGAAAACTAACTGAAACCATTCTTAATATTATATTTACATACAACTAATAGTCCAAGAATACCCAAGATGGTTAATGAATCTAGCTCTTAATCAAGCTAATTCCCAACATCTATATACATTATTATCTAATAAGAAACAACATTTTTTTATTAATCCAGATGAAAGTACAGTGAATGGTGAACCACAGGTCCACACTTACAGTGAAGATGCATGCATCCACAACAACAAAAGTCAAGAAATAAAAGAACCAAAGTATAAGCCTATAGAAAAACCATCAATAGTTACAATATCAATTTTTCATTGAATTATTGTAGCTATATTTGGTTGGTTTTTAAAAAGAAAAAAAGGAAAAAGAAGATTGAGTAACAGTAAGATATCATGAAGCCAAACCAATGCTTATAAAGATGGGAGAAAATGATCTTTATATCATAGAAGTTCAGTATCTTTCTCTCTCCAGCATCTTCAATTTTTCTCTTTTCCTTTGTCTTTTTCAACCTAATAATCCATGTAATAGCTGATATCCCACACTTTGGAGCAAACATAGTTGCATAAAGAACCAAATTAAACCAGTAGTTTCGCTCAAACTAATCTTATCTATTAGTGAAAATAAAAAGAAGAAAAGAAGAAAGGAACCTTGAGGAATATTCCCACGAATTACTTTAAGTTTATATTGCAGTGCAGCACCAACAAGGACAAAAACTGGTGAAGGTGGTTCGATTGACATGGCTTCCGCAACTGTTAGAAGAATGCTATCAGCCATGTGCATAAATTCTGTCTCAAGTAAATGCACAGATACCATCTCGTGGCCGATTCCAATTCCTTTTACAACATACAAATCTGAAAATACACCCTGCACCACAGGTCAACAAATGTAATGAGATCTAACTATAAAAGTACATGCTAAGTCACAACTAGTGCTCATTCACCACTATAAGGACAAACGTACACTATTCTCAAGTTCTATTTGCACATCTAAGTCGCCGCATAATCCCCCACAGTCACTAAGGGGAGAATCCTTCAAAGGAACATGTAAAAGGTGATGAGATGATCCATCAGTTTCAGGCATTAGTTGCCACATGAACTTTAAACCCACCAATGAAGAAAAGACATTATCTGCAATAAAGGTTGAGAAATAAATACAACCAGAATAAAAAGTGAAATAGCTGAATAAAACTTTCAATAGTAACTAAAAATATGAAAGGTAGAATAAAATCATATACAACAACCCAAGACAAGCCCAACTGCACAAGCGACAAGCAACCATGCAAAGATTAGATAGGCAAAGAAATATCCAGTTACAAACATAATTCATGTCCATCATTCAAAAGATCAAATATAGCACATTGGCCATGTCATATTTAATTTGAAACTTACATAGCAACTCAAAAGTATTCAATATTTGACAAAAGTTGTTTAAAGGTATCAGAAATTTAAACAAAGAAATAACAGATTCAGTTTCTAGATTTATTGAAAAACATAAAGGAAGAATCTAACAGTAAAATTAAACTGAAAATGATAACAACTATGAAGAACAGAAAAATGATAACTGGTTAGAACCAAATTTTGGAAATTTAGTAACAAAAAAGAAACAATAGCGTAAGAATTTCAACTTGTTTAGTAAATTGGAGTTCCTCAAATTCTTAACAAACTAATAAAAGTGAAATAGATTACAATAATAGACTATAATCGAAACCGATAGAAATTGCTGAGGTCCCAACATTCACAACCATACACATATTTGAGATACCTTCACTGTCAAAGGCACGCACACGAAGAGTAGCAAGCCCATCTAGATCAAGTTTAATAGAACTATGAAATATCTGGATTCTGGAAAAGTTGTCAATGAAAACTTTGCAGCGAATTACAGTCCCAGAGTAAGCATCAGTAGCATAAACTGCTGTCTCCTTCCGACCACTATAGGGGGCAATTGATCTCAAGCGTGCACTTGTTGAGCAGTGCTTGCTTGAATTATATTCAGGTACAACAGATAGGATATCATGATGATCCCATGACCTGTAAATATAAGGGAGAAAATAATAATAATAATAAAAATATCGTGAAGGCATTTTATTATAAAGAACCAAAGGAGAAACGTTTCTATCACTTCATCATCCCTTAATAACTCACTTCTGGAAACAATTTATAAGAGAGATCATTTTGTAGGAGGATTTTCCACAAGAATGATGAATGATTTGCAAAAGCTGACTTTGTAAAAGTATTACATTTGCACTTGATCTTAAAATAGTGTTCAGGTGTATGCAAGAAACTTTCTTGATACAAACATCACAAACAGAACAAACATTTCCCAAGAATAATAGAGAAAAGTCAATCTGAAACTTCACATTTTCAATTATCAAATGATACACAAAAAAGCATCTACCACAACCATTTATAGAGGCTGCATGAATATGAGTATCACATTCCTATGTACACATATATTTGCTTCCTCCTGAGCATGTTTCGAAGGGGATTTTGTTAGAATATCCCTAACGGGTTGAAGGGGAAAAAAATATCAATAATACACTAATTTTACATATATACCATGATCCAATGAAATTAAATATACTATTCCACACATGTAAACGTTACTAAAGATACATCACTTTGAATGAGCCTTGTACTGTCAATTCCTCTTCTTTCCATTTATAGAAAAAATAAGTTATGAGATCTTACAGGGACAGTACATCGTTTATCATCTTTCTTTCCCATCTTTTGTACAACTAAACAAGGGAAAACAAAATCTAGTGATACTTCTACAAGGGGTATTCTATCGAAGGGTTGATTAAGTTATTACTCAACACAAAAAATTTAATTCAGAAGTACTGTTTTTTTATCCTTAGAGCAGACAATTCCACTGGTAATCTACTCTTTTTTCTCCTAGTTTCTTGACTCCAGCTACATATGCATAAATCACACACGCATGAAAAATTGTCATGCTTCACCAGCTGATGGCAGTATCAACTTTTGCAACTTCATGAATAGAACTAACTTACAACTATTCCATTAAGACCTACTACTGAAACGTACTGTCTAAACCGGAGGCTAACTCCAGAACACTCCGTTCTTCTTTAACATTAATTTCATTTTTTTTGATAGATTATTCACTTTTTTTTGGGTTAACTTTAACTACATAAATTTAAAATCACCTAGGATTCAACATTTCAACTTCAATTCTTTGACCTACATTTTCTCTACAACCAAACTAATCACAAATTAACCAAAAAATAAATAAACCAACAAATAATAAACAAAAATAAAGGCTCCTAGCATTCAGGTGTACGTACGTATATATTGAAAATTTGAAAGTACCATTGAAAGCAGCCATCACTTCCTTGAAGCCGGTATTCAACAGGATTCGTCATTTTAGGCGGCAAAAGTATGTTGACATCAGCAACGTGCGGTCCGGACGTTAAATGCGACGTCCCTTCGGCGGCCACCGCCACCAGAAGTAACAAAACGAACCGAAATGCGAACCGGAACATCATTTGGCTTTTTGCTAATTTACAAACTAAAAATTAAAATCTCTACAAATGGACTCTACATGAAGCTCAAAAAGTTCCTCGTGCTGCGAAGTTCAGGTGAAGTACTGAGTAGCAGCAGTGAAGTGGAAGATCGAGTATTCTAAACCCTAAAATCAGGGTTTTAGAGCCCGAAGATACCTTGTGGAATATCAATTTCCAAAAAGAGTTGGTGACGTGGCGTTATCGGGTTGGTGGCGAGGTTTTGTAAAGTGTCACCGACCAGGTGTCGGATTGAGCGTGGGAAACAACAAAATAGAGATACGCGCGATCGTCGCGGTTCCCATCCGAGTTCATTAATTGCGAAATTTACATTATGATCCTTATATTTTATTTAAATGCATTTGAATCTTCAAAAGTTGGATTTATGGTAGTTACATCCTTCTATTAGATAATGAATTAATGACAATATGATATTGATAATGCCACACCTTTTATCTTCTTGATGTCAAGTGTGCTTAATAAATAAATGTTGCCATGGGATAATGTTTCGAATCATTTATAATTTCTTCAGATAACGAGTGACTTTTTAATAAGCTAAACTGCAGGATTTTAATTAGAATTGTTGGATATAAAATATAGAATAAGTCTCATTATGCATATAATTTAAAATTAAAAAAGATTATTAAATTTTTTTTAATACCGATATATTACAATTAAGATTTTACTTATACATATAATTAAATTTATAAAAGTATTAATACAAATCAACTACTGTGGCACAGATCAAATTTCTATCTTTATTAATTTAAAAAATATACCTACTTAACCTAATAATTAGGTAGAAGGACAAAAAGTCTCAAAATGAGACTGGCACTTGAACCCCTACACTCGATTAAAATTGGATGCCAATAGACTCGGATTTGATCTCACACTTCAATTAAAGTGCATAATCATAACTTCATTGAAGTGTGAAATCCTTGTTAGATTAATTATCAAGAGATAACGTCTTTTTACTCTTTTTTAACTTTTAAAAAGAGGCCAAAAAGATTCCAGCTAGTGCAAATTACGCTTTAGCTCCTTTTTGATGTAACAAAAAGCGCTTTTAGATTTGTTGAGCTCACTGATAAGTGATAACTTCAACTAAAGCACACTGCAGCAAAAATTAATAATAGGAAAATTATCAGTTATATATCTTTAAATGACACTCGTATCAAATGTGTTGCAATATTTTTCAAGTGTATCACTCATATATCTTAAGTTGACAAAATACTTCTGCCGTCCACTAATCCGTTAACTGTCATTTGCAAGCGCTGACATCACAAGGAGAATCTAATTTTTTTAAAAAATAACATGTCATCCCATTTACCTTATAAAAAATGACATGTCATATGATATATATTGATAAAAATGATATGACATCCTATTTATCGGATAATTATTAATAATTGCTAAGAAAAAAAGGTATTTTACAACCGAATTTACGCATCCAAAATTTAACCTAATTTTTTGAAGATCTACTCCTCCAAGCTCCAACTGGAATTTTTTATGGTATAATATGTATAACTATAAATAATATGTTGTTGATAATTGTTTATGGTATAATATCGATATTTTTTACGGATAATTGTTAATAATATGTACCATTAATAATTTATATTTTTTAATAAAAAAATATTGTTAATAAAAAATAAAAATAAAAATTGTGTATTTAAAATTTATGTTAATTTTTAAAATAAATTTATATTTTTACCTCATTTTGAGTTTTAAGGGCAACAAAATAGTTAATTTGTCATAATTCTGTTAACTTTCTAACGGAAGTTAACAGATTATTGGACGACAGAAATGTTTTGTCAACTTAATGTATACGAGTGATACACTTAAAAAGTGTTGTAGCATGTTTAATATGGATGTCATTTAAAGATATATTACTCATAATTTCCCTTAACAATATTATATTCGGGCATGCAAATATCAAATGGGACTAATTTAAATTAGTTATTTTTTAATATTTCTACCAACTTAATTTTATTCCAGGTTATGTTGGCATGAGACAATATGGTTTGTGGTTTTGGTTTAGCAGCTTCGGGAATGTTTGGTACTACTTAAAAAGACTTTTTTCCAACTTCCATGTGAGTGTGAGCTAGGGGTGGGCATGGGTTGGATTTTAAGTTAACTCAAACTAAACCATAAAAATTTGGATCCAACCCAAACCAACCCAAATATTTTTAATCCAACCCAAACCAAATCATTTGGGTTTGGTTTGAATTTTATTATCAACTCACATTGTGTGAGTTGCTTTATTAATTAGTTATTTGGTTTGGCATCATGTTGTGTGGTGCAGTCTGTTACAAACTTATTATATTGGATTGAATTCGGCGCAACGGTTTGGTTAGGTTCGGTTAAACTTTAAAAAAAATGATTCAGTTAAATTTTGATTTTTTAAAAAATAAATAAAGAAAATTGGAACCGATCAGGTTGGTTCTAGTTAAGTTCTTTAATTTTTATAATTTTCTGTTTTTATTTTTTCCGCCCAATAATAACATCACACGTGTCCAATTTTGTAAAATCACTAGAAAGTTTAATTTTTTTTTGTTCTAAAATTTGGAACCAAAAATGAACCTCGTGTTTCGTTGTAACCACAAAAAGTAAATTATTTTTTTCAACTTAAAAAAAAATCAGAATAAAAGAAACAATTTGAACCATCATTTTTTTTAATCCACTGCTACTCCGCTTTGTGGTAAGCCACACCTCTTTGTGGTATGCCGCATGTGTTGTGAAGATTGATTTTCGTTTAATTATTTAAAAGTAGATTTAGTTTGTTATGAGTTTAGATATCCAAACTCTATTATTATATAGTTGATTTACGAAGCTCTAGTAAATTTTTAGATTGCAATATCACATAGTTAATCTTAAATGTTTTGATAGATATCAAATATGTTGACCTAAAATGTTTTATATATAAACCTTGATTTTGATGTTAACAAACAATCTAATAAGGGTAATATTAAAAAATATATAGATACTTCATTAGTTTTTGAAGATCAAAAGTCATTCACATGAGATTGAGTTTATAGGATTTAATAATATGTTCATTAAGTCAAGAATCAAGCAGGACACTAACTTAGATGTATCTTTCTTTCTAACCTTTCTTGTAAAACTAATTTGTCTATATCCATGAGTGACCAACAAATGTGAGCTCAAAAGTCTTTTATGCATCACATTCACCAAATTTCTTGAATCTTTTATTACAATATGGTCCGGTGATAAATGTGCTCTGAAATGTTTGAAGAAAATGGAAATCACTTGTTTTATCAAAATTATTGTTTTCCAAATATATGATCTAATTTGAAAAGTTTTGAAATTCATTTCAAATTATTGAAATAGTTGAGACACTAGAAAGGACCTTTTTGTAAATATTTTT
The DNA here is from genome assembly GCA_029618585.1 of Citrus australasica. NCBI lineage: Eukaryota > Viridiplantae > Streptophyta > Magnoliopsida > Sapindales > Rutaceae > Citrus > Citrus australasica. The sequence continues at coordinate 5,867,118 of JARCIV010000002.1, read as the reverse complement.
ATCATTTTGAGCCAATATGTAATTTCAAAAGGCAGGGATCAAAATGTAAAGTAAAAAAATTTGAGGAATCAGCCAAGCAATCATCCGCCTATGACCACTAAATCTGTGTCTTTGAAATGGCCATCCATTTATTTTAAGCGACGATCCGTCCCGAACTTAAAACTTCAAATTTTTTTCTCAACAATCAATTGACATGTCAGCAAGTAGTTATCCGCTTCATTTTTACCACTAATCCATTTGTGCATAGATTATATAATTTTAAGAGAGTAATAGAGTTAGTTTTTGTTTAAATATATAAGACCCAATTTTTAATCATTAGAATAGTTGGTGAGCATGAAAATTTGTCTATTCTCTCAACGGTGAAATAGTATTGAGCTCTCAGTTGTTTTCTTCCATGATCATATACAAATTTGCGCTTAGATTGTATATCTACTATTGTGAGTTCATTATTTGTAAAAACTCTTTTTTTTTTCAAATTGGATGAGTGTTGAGAAACACTTGGTCGAAGAAGATGCAGGATATAAAAAATTTATAAAAGTTTATTGATACATTTAAAGTCAATTGTACTAATTTTTGGAGCGTCAGAATATAAGGCTTGATATTAGTGGAATTCTCATGCTTGAATTACTTAGAGTAACAGACGTAGGCAGGTTTCTCGAATCATGTAAAAATTATTGTATTTGTTTCTCTTAACTCTTGCCTCTTAATTTACTTGCTGATATTGTTGTTGTTTGGTGGCAGTTGTTGGTGTTGGATTGTGACGTTATTATTGAAGAGTTTTTTAAAATTCAATTCACCCCCTCTTGAGTTGTTTAGTTAGAATTTCATAATTGTATTTAACAACAATCATGAATTATTAATAACTTGTTTAATTCTCGTAAAATATATGCCCATCAATCGTCATATCAAAATTGAAAAATTAAGGTGTGTTTGATTTTCCATTTTTTTTAAATGACATTTTCTAAACATATTTCGTGGAAAGAAAAAATGTATTTGATTGGATGGTTCTAATTTGACAAGGCTGTTATCTTGTTTTTTAGTCACTTATGAAAAATGAAAAATAGTGAAAATGCGATTGATAGTCTGTCTATAAAATGAATCATAATTTCCTTTAGCACCTATGTTTATTAGGCAGAGGATTCCAAATTCTACCATGCATATCAGACAAAACAAAGATCTTTAGGTATAGGTGTATATATATATATATATATATAAGAAATAACAATTTCATCTAACTATACACTTCAATGATGGAGTTCGTCATTCATATGACAACTAACAACAAGCTTTCCACTTCCAGAGTAACAAGTGAGAATTAAATAAAACAGGAGTCGATCACTCTACCTGAGGGCTTCGGCCTCAATCCTCCTCTCATTTTTATTTGAGCATATGTATATAGAGAGAGTTCAATATATGGATTGAAGAGAAGCCCTTGAGGGAGAATGAACGACGATACTGCTTAAGATGAAATTATCGCAAATAATGTGATATTTTTTAATTAATTGATGAGATAATATAATTAAATCACTTGAATGAATCACGTTTAAGATGAAATTTAGAATAAAAAATTTTAAAATATCTAACATCACTCTTTCCTCTAGATTCACGTGCTCTTCACGAATTGGGCACATTTTAACACAATCGTATCTCTAAGATTTGAGACTTTAATTAAAAGGGATTCACAGGTGGGTTGGTGGCTCTTTTCATTCGGTATTTATGTGGCACGTATATGATTTCAAGAGATGTGAGAAAACAAATCTTCAATTAAGGCCTAAGTCAATAATTAATTTTCAAATTACAATACAATTTATAATTAATAAGAGCTATCACAATTTTACTATTCGTTATTGGTAATTAATTTTTCGTTATTTGTAATAATATTGTCACAAATGTGTTCTTTATTATCCAAATACACAAATTATTTGGAGTTGATCCAACAAACCAGACCCCTACAAACTCAACTTTATAAGCCTACCTCCAATAGACATTTTATTGATATTGGATTTAATAGATATTGGATCTTATATAACAACCTTGGCTATGATTTACGAGCAATTTAAAGTAAGAATTGCGTTTAAATTAGTGTGGATGAAATTTGAATAAATAATGACAATAACAATACTAACAATATCAACAACAACAATAATAATCAACTCAAATTATAGGCCTAAATTCTTGCCAATAATTTTTTTTTTTTGTGTGTGTGGTTTGGTTGAGGCCTCGAAGCCCTGGAAGCAAGGTCATCTCTTCGATCTTCCTTTTGCTGCTCCCATCTTAAAAACTTACCTGAAAAGTATTCGGTCAATCCTTGAAGGCATATTGGATTGTAAATTAATGTAATCATATTTTTGATTCCAAGTTAATCAGCCAAAATTTTTTAGATTAACATTGTGATGGTGTACTCCATATATTTAGCCCTGGAATGGGCCGAATTTAGAACTGGAAGATGGATATCCATTATCATAAACTGTAACTAAAAATATTGTCATTCATTATCACTTGAAAATCGTCGGAGTATTAAATGTTTGATGCTATTATATAGTTTTTTTTTTGGGTACTGTCTCATTTGTTAGTTTTTGTTTTGTGACACTAGCTAGTACTATATAATGTTGTGTAGTAATAATGAATTGATGGCTAACAAGCAAATATTAATTAAATTGCGTGTTTACTTGAGGGTTTAGGGAATGAGAATGAAACCCACGTTTACTTGACAAAATATAATTTGAGAATGTGAATAAAATATATGGGTCCTACACAATTTAAGAATAAAGAATGAGAATCTCATTCCCATGAGAGGTTTGGAATGGAGATTTTCATTCCCTAAACTGACTTTTATATTCCTATAATTTTTTTATATTCATGAATTATTCTCGTTCAAATCACAATTAATTTTATTATTTTAAATGTCATTATTAGTATTATTATTAAATTTATTTATTTTAGTTATTATTATTTTTATTAATATTATCATTATTAACATTTATTATAAATTTTATTTTTTAATTAATATAATTTTTGTAATAATATTTATACATGTATCTAGTTAATGAAAATTACATTATTTAATACTATAGGTATTTTGGTAAATCGATTCGCATTCACATTCCTCATTTCTATTTATTTTGCCAAGTAAATACATTAATGACATTCCAACACATTTACATTCCCATTTATTTTTACCAAGTAAATATTGAAATCTCATTCTCATTCCAGCCCATTACCATTCCCAATTCATTCCCAGTTCACCCCATTTTCATTCCATGAAGTAAGCGCATCATAAGAGTAATGATAGAAATCCTAATTTTTTTAATCCCAAATTTGATATCAGATGATGTGTCATTAATTGAGTGATTGATAATTTTTTATGATATCTAAATAAATTAATTGTATTATCTCACCAGCCAATTGATAAATGTCATATTATTTATGATAATTTTTTGAAATAAAAAATTTAAAATATGTAGTACTATTTATTAATTAATGGTGAAAACGTGAAAGATGACAGGAGGAAGTTACCAAATTAACCAAAGTCCACAAAAATCATTACCTCCATTAATTATTGAACCATAGCGGGGCTGAGTACATCACACCAGTGTAATTAGCACTGTGGATTACGACTCTGTTTGAAGAAAAATCAAGCCCAGCCCAAAAATAAAACCCATAAAAGATCTTCAGATTTTATTCAATAATGATAGAGCCACAAACGATTTTACACGAAGCAGCATATATAAACTGATATTGCATGATTGGTTGAAAAGTGATAATAGTTATTTTTTTTAATTATATGAGCCCATGATGGTTTTATTTTACCAATTTCCTTAAGCTATATTAGTTTGTATACACTGATTTATACAAAACTGTTTGTAGTTCTATCACTAAAATGGATAAAATTAGTGTTTCTTAAACAAAACAAAGCATGAAACAATTGTTCACATGAGTAATGATGAGCGAATTGAAGAAATAATATTGCAATCAAAATATTGATTAATTCATAAAGCTCGTAAAATTTAATAAAATTTTGTAGATTTTTTTTTCGTAAAAAGTACAAACTGATGGAGAATTTGGGTGAAACAATCCATGCAAAAATGAAAATTGCTGTTGTGACAGTTTTCATTCTCACGTATGGAAAAAAGATAACATGCATTGATGCACATGGCACACTCGCAGTAAAGTTGCGACTGTGTCCTTACAATCAGCTCACAGGAATTTACTTTTTTTTTTTTTGTCGTTACATTTTTCATGAGCTGCTGCATCACTATCTGCATGTATGTTTTAATTTAAAAATATAATTGCCTTCAATTTATTAGAGAAAATCATTAAAAATTATATTATTTATGAACTTTATTATGCATATAAAACCGAACTATAAATAAATCAAATAAGATATACATCAATTCGAGGTGACCTAAGATCCGCAGTCTGATTCTATATAGATATTGGAGATAATTAAATTACAAGATAAAAATCTGAGGCTTTCCCAGGTAAAGTAGTTGTTACATTGCGCCAGTTAATTGCACCCCACACGCAAGTTTCAGAAATTAAAAAGTAAATGTTTTAATAAAATTATTTGATAGATTTCCAGTCTACACATATCAAACATTGCGGTTTGGTTTATCTGATCAAGGATCAACGGTCTTAGCTAGCACAACAACTCTTAAGATTACAGCAGTCACTGCTAACTCTAAGATTACAGCAGTCCTATAAGGAGAGTAATGAAGAATATTCATTGGTTGGAATAAGGTCAGCTAGACAGAGCATGAAATGGAGTTGACACTCTGACTCCCATGAAAGGCAATTGCTAAAATGTACTCAGACGCGTGAAAGAAGAACACTGCAAAGAACATCTGAGATAACTGTCTGCAAGCTGTGTAACTGAACATTTCTGTCATTTTCATCAAACAAAGTATAAATTTTCTGTCACTGCCTTACCACAACGGGATATTATATAAAGGTAGCTTTGTTGAAGGACATGAGCGAAGAAACTTCATGGAGTCTACTTCAAACCTGACATGGATGCAGAGTTTTGTAAAACCAACACAAAAATTTGAGTATCAATTTCACCTAGAAAATGCTTAAAGAACAGCATATATCCTGCAATTAATATATATAATGATTCAGAAAATAGTAAGCAATCACAAAAAGAAAAAAAATATTGTACAACATGTCATAAGTAAGGTAGTACATTAATCCAAATTTTTTTTTTTACTTAAATTCATCCCAATATTATCAAAATATAAGTAAAGAGAGCACAACCCCCACCCACCCCCAAAAAAAAAGTGCGCACAGTAACAGGCAATTTGGTCAGTTTTATGAATTTAATATACATTAGGAACCGCATCAGATTGTTCTATAGAGTTGGGTCCTTCGAGATCTGATTATGTTAAGTTGTAAGGATAAGCAATTAGTTGAAGAAATAATCTAACAGTTGAACTAGAGAGAAAGAATATTACAATATGAATAAAATATTGATAAAGTCAAACTGATCCTACTGGTTTACTTTCACTGCAATTTCTCATCCACCAAACAAAATCAAAAGATAGCATGTATGAATAAATGTAGAATGAAATCCACCCCCCCCCTTTTTTTCTGGGGAAGAGATAGATCAAACTAGAACTGGCCACTTCAGGCTTTGGAAAGTTTCAAACCAATACCGACCGAACCAAATGCTTGTTTGGACTTTTCTGCTTTTGGGCTACCTGGACTTTTGGGATATACAAGACGAGAAAAACACATCATTTCATACTTTTGTGAATGCATCACCAATCTTAGCCTGATGCATAGAGTAAGGGCAAGCTATCTACCAACAAATCTGTCTAGATGAAAAGCCAAGCAGAAGCAAACTATCAACAGATCAAATCAGATTAAAATAAAAACTCCAAACTTTATAGAAGAGATCAGAGTACCATCATCAAGCGTCAATTAATCAAAAGAGCTAAAATAAAAAAAAGTGAGCATCGTCCCCCCAAAAAAAGCTTTAATTTTGAGCTAACTTTACATCAGGAAAAATATATATCACCAGCTATCCCTCATTAACATGGTCTAAGAATTACAACTTGAGAAAAAAAAGAAGCCAAATGGGTATCTCAGTTCAAACTACACACCATTGAAACTTAAGTAAACCAATGGATTGATGAGAGCTAAATTTAAAAAGAAAATTGAAAAAAAAAGCCAAAATAGGAACTCACCAGAGGACAGCAAAGGCCGACGGACGACGAGGACGCGACGGAAGCAGCGATCGGCGGCGGCAGCAACGTCGACAAACTTATCGGGTTTTCCGTTTGTGCGAATTTGAGAGATGAGATTAACCAAAGGGCGAAGGCAAAGGAGCTTTTTCGTCCAGGCGTCTAATCTTAAATCTTTTCCTCAGTTTTCTCGAGAAACAAACAGAAGGATGAGAGAGAAAATAAAATTTACCCAGGGCTGGCTCCGTCACCGGTGTGAGGCTGAGACCTGTCATCTTCTGGGTGGTGGTCTGACGATTTATGAACGTCGTTAGAATCTCCGTCGACAATTCCTTCATTAGATTCTGGGTCCATGGGTTCTGGATTTAAGCGGCGTTATAACGGCGGTGAAGAAGGAGAAGACAGAGAAGTTTTATTTTGAAGGCTATCGCAAGAGGAAGAGATATTGTTTGCGTTGCGTTATAGTTTTCTAAGCCCTAAAACCCTCTCTTTCCTGATTGGCTGATTAAAGAGCTAAACCTACTTCGGGTAGCACCGATTCATTCCAGCCAATGGTGATTGTGTACAACGGATACCATACTAATAGTTTACGGTCTTTGATTTTATAGACATTAGGAGGAATAGGCTGGGGTGACGTAGCCTACAATCAGACATCACAACACAGGACCTGTCTATGGTTTAGTTTCTCACCATCCGATCCCACCATCCGATCTTCTATTGTTTAGTTTCTCACTCCACATCTAACCACATCCAACGGCTGATGCTGCAGTCTGTAGCTTACAGATTCTGTAAGCTAGTCAAGTCCCACAACATAAATCGAAAGTCAATAAAATTTTATTGATCATCTGAAGGTACCTACACCTTAATTTTATTTGAATTAGGGAATAATAATAATAATAAGGATACTGTTGTTCATTTAGATTAGAAGTGAAATATTTTGTAAATATCTATCATATCTGTATTTTGTTTTATGTTAAAATTATTTTTATCTATTAGATTTAAGAAATATTAAAATTAATGCCCTATATTAATCGGTTGTTTGTTGCATCATTTGTAACATAAGCTTTGTCATGATAATAATAATAATAATAAAAAAAAGAATGTAAGCCTACCGGTAAAAGTACTTTTCAACTGAGCTTTGACAGCAAAACAGTAAAACAGTAATATAAAACAGCAAAACAGCAAAACAGTAATATAAAACAGCAAAACAGCTAAAAATAATATTACATCATTACATGATATCATCTTACAATGATATCATATTACAACAATTTCCAGGTTGTTCTCACGATCATCAGTAGAACAAGAGGACAATGGAAAGACGACATATTTATTTATAATATAATCGGCGCACTAGGACCCTACAATCTTATAATATTACACGATATCGTCTTACAACAATTTTCAGGTTCTTCTCACAGTCATCGGTAGAACTTGGTTGTGGTTCCCGCGAGTGCAAAACAAGCGGATGAAGAGATTTTGAAACCAGTAGAAGCAGCGCTTAAGCAGAGAAGCCAACGTTGCATAACAGAGTGATGAGAGTATGAGGCACAAATAGGCTACCAAGAACAGCGACGGAGCCACAAAGAGAGACGCAACCACCGAGATAGCCAAGAGAATAGAGGGCTTTCCACAGCTCACGGAAATGGCATGGCTCACATTGAGAGTGAGTCGGATGGGTGTGAGGAGGAAGAGTAGTAATGGCATGATGACGGCAGGAATCAGGAGCCAGAATTCTAGCTTTAAAATTGGATACAAGAGTATCTTACTGGTGCCATCTCCGACGTCCCAAGAGATGTCATCTAGAGACCTGAGGAACAGAAAAAAGATGATAAGATTTAGCAATGGCGGAAACAAAAACCTCAAATCAATTGACAGGTCCATGCTTGTGAGTGTAAGATTTGTTATGAATAAGATTTGAAAAGAATGAAAGAAAGAGAAAGAAAGAAGAAGAGGGAGAGGGAGAATGGATGAATCAGGATGATTTCAAATGTTGGGACTCAATGGGGGTTTTATAATTTGCAAGTAAAACCTAAAAACCTAAAAGCAGAAGATGCTTCAAGCATGGTAAAACCTAAAAACCTAAAAGCAGAAGATGCTTCAAGCATCACTGATGCTGCTGATAATTTTCAAAGTTTAAGCACGTTTGGCTTGTTAGAGGGGTACGAAAAGGGCAGTTCCGAATCGTTTATGTTACGGCTTCTGTAAGTAACAGCAGCCAATGGGGAACTTCCACGGGTGCTAGAGGAGAGAGAAAGAGGTCCCAATGCAAGGTTATGGAAATGGGAAGGTTTGAAGCTGTTACTTGCAGCTGCTGCACCGTAATCACTTTCGGATTTTATGATTGCTGTTTGCTTAAACTGTGTTTAGACTCTCAAGCACTTTTTGAAGATCCCAATCATATAATCGGCGTACTAGGACCCTACCGTAACACCAGCAAGCATCTTCAAAAAGTGCTTGCATGAAACCACCCTTAACTCCCAAGATTCGCGTACGATCTTCATCCAAGCACTTTTTGAAGATGCTTGAAAATTATCAGCAGCATCAGTGATGCTTGAAGCATCTTCTGATATGGTTCAGGATTTATAGAGGGCTTGTGAGCACTCTTTAGTGGGAATTTTGGTCTTAAACTTCGAACAAGATTGAAATACACAAAGAAATACTCAGGGGCATAATACACACAGAAATACTCAAAATGAATTAAGATTAATAATAAGATGCGTGTAACTTGATCATTGGTTGGCATCTAACAGCTCGACGAATAATAAGATGACACATGACCGGTTATTCATAACAGAGTGCGCGATAACACCCACCCGATCATTTTTCCACGTTAATAAACGAACCCCAAACCTTACACGTCAGCAATAATCGACACACGCCTATATAAAGAGCTTTTTTTGGTGGGGGGGGGGGGTGTGTGACTGTGTGGGGTCTTCTTCACTTTGACAAGCTTCTTTATATGTTACTGTGACTGTGTGTAGTTTGAACTGAGATACCCATTTGGCTTCTTTTTTTTCTCAAGTTGTAATTCTTAGACCATGTTAATGAGGGATAACTGGTGATATATATTTTTCCTGATGTAAAGTTAGCTCAAAATTAAAGCTTTTTTTGGGGGGACGATGCTCACTTTTTTTTATTTTAGCTCTTTTGATTAATTGACGCTTGATGATGGTACTCTGATCTCTTCATGGAACCAGGAAATCTCATTGGGCGTTACTTTATTACTTTATTGTTAATGAGGGAAAGCTGCTAAGTCCACTTTTGCATGCTCATACTTTGTAATAAATGGGTGTGAAAGAAGCTGCAGTGAAACAGTACCACTTGAAGGACATAAAGTACGAAATGTAAAAGTTTCAAGATCTTTCAATCAACAACAAAAATACATACAGAGATTAACAACTATATTGTTTCTGTCATCAGAATTTGACAAATTCAGTGCATATTTCCATATTTATACAGAAATCTACATAGAATTATGAAAGGATGAAAATGAACTATAAAATAAAATAAATTTTTAAGCAAGAATTAAAAGATCAAAGATATTTGCTTTAACTTACCTAAAATATTTACCACACTTCAGGTGATCAATGTTTAATTAACACTCAAGCGGCCGAGCCCAAATTGATCAAAGACCAAGACAATTTCAGATTTTACACTAGAACCAAATGTCCATAAAAATAAGTACATTTATTTATATATTTTTTTAAATAAAGATTCATATTTTTTCCACTAAAATTGATTCATAATGATATTCACATAGTTTACAAAATGAATTAAATTAAAACGTCAAACCCTACTAAAATTCCTCGTCATTTTCTCCAGCATTAAATTAAAACATAGTACATTTATGTTTTATGATTCTCTTTCATTCTCAGACGAGTTTGTTTGATCGTCTGATTTTGATGAAACGAAAATGGACGACGGCGATGGCACCGATTATTTCTAATCAAAGTAATCAGACGACTGAGTTTAATAGATGAAAATGACGCGTTTGTAACACGATTCTCTTTCATTCTCAGATCCAAGAGAGCCCTGTGCTTTCTCTTTGATAAGGGAAAGCTAATTTTGTCTTTTGAGACACGGTGCCACGGTGGACTTACGCAAGAGACAAAATGGCTGCCAAAGTTGAAAAATATTTGTCGATGCCAGGTGGCAGTTTTGGTCTCAATTGTTTTGTTCTGATTTCCAGCACCACTTTTCTTTAGAACCAGTTTCTATAACATGCACTACATTATTTATGTTTGTACGTATAGTGAAGAAGACCCCACACAGTCACAGTAACATATAAAGAAGCTTGTCAAAGTGAAGAAGACCCCACACAGTCACACACCCCCCCCCCCCCAACCAAAAAAAGCTCTTTATATAGGCGTGTGTCGATTATTGCTGACGTGTAAGGTTTGGGGTTCGTTTATTAACGTGGAAAAATGATCGGGTGGGTGTTATCGCGCACTCTGTTATGAATAACCGGTCATGTGTCATCTTATTATTCGTCGAGCTGTTAGATGCCAACCAATGATCAAGTTACACGCATCTTATTATTAATCTTAATTCATTTTGAGTATTTCTGTGTGTATTATGCCCCTGAGTATTTCTTTGTGTATTTCAATCTTGTTCGAAGTTTAAGACCAAAATTCCCACTAAAGAGTGCTCACAAGCCCTCTATAAATCCTGAACCATATCAGTTTCTTTTCTCAGAATCCCACCAAGCAAGCAGAAAGCTTTTAATTAGTTTCGGAAAACATGGCAAAAACAGGCCAATAAGCTTATGCATTAACTTAATAGTCCTGTCCCAACATTATAAAAGCCCAGTCCCAACATTTGAAGATCATTCTGATTCATCTATTCTCCCTCTCCCTCTTCTTCTTTCTCTCTCTTTCTTTCATTATTTTCAAATCTTATTCATAACAAAACATCATAATAAACTCAAGGACAAAACATCATGACTTTTATCACCGGTAACTACTAAATTGAATAAGTATGGTGATTTTTTGATGCCTTGGTTTGAATAGATCTTTATTTTTGCTGATATTAATTTTTTTTCCTTTTCCAGATTCTCCAGGAAGCATTTTGTTGGTCCAAATGATATTTTTGCGACTTTTGACAAATATTCGAAGGACATTATCTGGAGATTGGCCTCCTGAAAAATTAATACAATTTTATATTACTGTACGTGTGATTACTATCCAAATTCATCAGTGTAAAATTAGGAAAGTTATTTTTAGCTGTTTTGCTGTCAAAGGTTAGTTGAAAAGCACTTTTACCGGTAGCAGACACAGGCTTACATTATTTATTTATTTATTTATTTATTTATTATTATTATTATTATTATTATTATTATTATTATCATCATCATGACAAAGCTTATGTTACAAATGATGCAACAAACAACCGATTAATATAGGGCATTGATTTTAATATTTCTTAAATCCAATGAATAAAAATAACTTTAACATAAAACAAAATACAGATGTGATAGATATTTACAAAATATTTCATTTCTAATCATATGTGTTATTACTATGATCGAATGGTATTCTAATCATATGTATTATTACTATGATCGAAAGGACACCATTCATGGTTTAAGTGAACTTCCATTATTATTATTTTTTTAATACAATCTTCAAAGTGTAAAAATTATTATTCTTCACAATTTTTAAATTCGTTTATTATATATTTCGCAATCTAGTGAAGTTTTGAAAAATATAACCCACTTTTTGAAACTTTGTTTTACCTTTTAAAAATTCATTTCATACGCAGAAAATCACTATAACTCATCCACAATTACACAAATTCTATGAATTTTTTAGACCACCTAAAATAAAAATAGGATCAGAATATGCCCCTTTTTTATTTAAAAAAAAAGCAATAAAATTTTCATCTGTAAACTCATGATTTCGGAAAAAGAAAAATTGGCAAATATAATAATCGTTTGAACAAAAAAAAAAAAAGCCCACATGATTCATTAATATGACATATTTTACTCAACAATGACTTGCTTGCAGTTCATTTCTCATATAGAAAAAAATACAATAAAACAAGGAAACAACCCAAATGAAATGGCATTCGAGCATCCCCATAAGAGTTATATCTAAAGGGTGCGATGATCAGAAACCTAAAAACCTGAAGGGATTTGGGTATTACCACAACAATATTCAACAATTCACTTCCCATGAAAGCATCGATAACTCTATCATGATCATAGAATTGCAGGCGATGTTTTCCTCCAGAATCAAATATATCCAATTACAACTCCAAAATCCAGATGAGCAAATCACTATCCTTGGTAAGCTTGGCGTCATACTAATCAATATGTACAGAGAGTTTTATCTAATTGGTAGAACTTACAAATCTAGAAGGTATTCTGTACGTTAAACCTCCTCCTAGCTTCTCGTCTATAGTTGGGAGTTTCATCAATAGTTCTTCTCACATAATCTACAAAAGGCTGTGGCGTCCGGGGAGACTGTTCATTTGAAGCTGTCGGAATACTATGCTCAGGCGTACCAGGTGCTGTTGCATATGGAGTGGCAGGAGAAACAGATGGCTGATATCTGGTGGATCTCTTCCGTCCATCCAAGATAGTGATACTGAATAACACTATCAATGAAAATACAGCAAAGAAACCAATAAAGCTTGCAAATATTCTGTTTGATTCTTCTCTTTGCCCAGGTTCAAAGTTAACATCTACTTCCACTCTCTGACCTGTAAAACAGTTCACAGATGACAAAATCACTTTAAGTAGAAAGTTGTGAGTACTGGGATTCAAAATGATGTAGACTCACCGTTGGCTGGAAGTGTGAAAATGATTTTATCTTTGAATTTCTCGGTTCTTAGCACTGAAACCTGAAGGCACGGAAAATAGATTTTTCTTTCAAATTAATAAAGATACAAGAGTACTGAAGCATATTCATTTTGTTCTACTTCATATAGCTTGTGCAAGCGCAACTTTCTAATTAATGTTCTTCATAAATGAGATTCGAAATGATAGGAATGAATCTACTGAATTAACTGAAGCGTCCTTTTCTATGCTCGTTGAATGCAATTAAATAACAAAGCACGGAACTGACCTCATATTGAGCATGCCCATCAATTCCAATATCTTCTTTATGGACAGGACTAATCTTCAACAGATCTTGATTTTGCCAGTGGATTTCAACACCTGCAATGAGAAGTCACAGGTGAACATACATCAATGTCTATCACAAAGAATGAGTTGGGACCGCTAGTCTGATGCTATACACGTGTTGACTTACCTGTATTTCCCAGGATAGTTATGGTAGTCTTGTTTGAGTCTGATGTCAGATTTAATTGCAACGAACTCTGCAACACAAACTACCAATATTAGTATTGTTTATACTGAGAACACAAATGCAGGCTGCTAGTGATGCCAATGTCTATTAGCATCAAGTCTTTTTTGATTACCTTGTCCATCTCCAATATTGAAAATCCTCCAACAAAAAGCGCAGATGCTGATGCAGATCCAGAAATACGGCGTGCTTCTCTCAGTGAAGCATTGACACAGACAGATATAAATGGGCTCGTGTCCTTCGACTTTGGAACGGAACGGAGCAAATGCTCTGGAGAGTAAGGGAAGAAGAGACAGTACAAGTTACCAGTGTCCAGATCCATCCACGGTTTTGCATACCTTCAATAAAAGAAGGAAAACAACATCAAACTGCATAATCTTTACGTTGGCAATATATTCAATAAAACATGAAAAAAGAAACGTACCCGACGAAAGGAGGATCTGCCTCACAATCATATGAGATTGCTTTGTTTTCAAGAGCTTTCAACTTGTGAGTATCACTGTGGCGTTCCAACAAATTCAATTAAGATATTTATAAGACTATAGCTTCAAACCATCAATTAAATTTGTTAAAATCCAGTGCAATGCAATAGCAAAATAATATCCAGTTCCTGATGCAATGGATCTTATAAATAGGACAAATCATGTTGAAGATTAATTTGATAAGTTGCTGACTGCACATACGTAGAAAAAGGTACATCTAGCTTTTATGTAATAAGTCAAGTACAGCAGCTCAAATACAAAATATGAAATACCACAGCTGTTAAGGCAGGTGAATGCTATTATCCTGTTGGTAAGACAAATAGATAATGCAACCGGAATCATCCAGGAAAATCTTTATCTATTTATCTATTTTTATTTCTTTAAAAAAATTATCATGTTAACCTGTCTTATGCAGCAGATTGCCTCTCCACTAAAGGACGGGTCCAAACCATTGACCTACCCCTTCTATCCAATGGTTTACTAAAGTTGCAAGTTATGAAACAAGTAGCTGGCAAATTAAACTTGGAATTGGCACCATTCGCAGAATTAGACATGGAAATTTACAAATTATGCAATGGTGTCAGTATGCTACTAAGACACATGTGTTTACAGGTTTCATGTTATTATCCAAAAACTATTAGTACTGGCATAAAAAGACCTTTTACGAAACTAAATTTTGTATTCTGTAGACACTTTTTGGTTTAATTGATTACCCCTTTTGTGTAGTAAAAGGGTTTTAGGGTTCTAATTTTGCTCACATTAGTTTGCAGATGGATTTGTATTACAAATATGTACCATTTATAATTAAAAGAAAACGCAAAATTAAAAATATACTTGTTACAACCATTCAAAGCATAGCTTTATAATTTTTATAAATAGAAATCTTCTTTTGATTTTTTTTTGGGGGGGTGTGTGGGGTCTTCGTCACTTTTGTTTCATATTTCGCATAACATAAACGACAAAAGTGCTCCACAAAGAGGTGCTCACAAATTTGAAAGATGGAAAAACATTTATCTGTAACCAAACAAGTACGACAATTTTTATAAAGAGCTTTTTTTTTTTTTAAATTAAGAAAACTCTTTTAGCCATTTCAAATGATATACTAAATAGATAACACTAAAAGATGTTATTTATTCAGTTAGTTTATTGCAAATATATTTACATTTTTTGTAAATATAGAGTCAATATATTTATTCAGTTAGTTTATATGAAGTAAAATAAACCACACTCTCGAACACTAAATTCTTATCACAGCATAACATAGAAATAACTATTACTCCATCCATGTATGAAGTCACTATAAAAGTCACAATAAGTAGGTCTGAGCTTTTTGTTAATGGCAGAAGATAAATCATTACTTCAATGCATTAACAAGAAATGCAGGGCAGCAACCAGACAATATCAGCTATTGAACTAAAGAGCAGCTAAAAGGTATCAGTCAGTAAAAGGATCCACTTATCTACATACCCGAATCTCACAGTGAAGGTATATCCTTTGGTTGGGTAAGGAACATTTGTTAGCACCTCCTTTGGAGCATCGATGGAAACAATGTTTTTTGATAGAACAGTAACCGTTGTTTGCAGTTTCATACTTGGACATTCAAAAAATACTGCATATGTAACAAATTTAAACTGTAAAAATGGCCTCATCATATTCTAGTAAAATTTAAAATAAAAAAAGAAAAAAGGCCAAAACCAAGACTTAAGTCAATTACAGTAGTACCTTTGGTTGAACCTATTCCAACTGCTTCAGCTTTGCCAGATGGCATGTGCACATGTACAACACTTTCATTATCGCTAAACCAGTGGCCAGAAACTTGATCACTAAAACCTACAAGTAAAGAAGAGCACGGATCATGTTATTGAGGATAAAATGTAAAGACATACAAACCAGCCTTTCACACTTTGTACTCAAAATGTAAGACAGTTGAAAATCAAAAGCTAAGACAAAAATATAATAAAATTCCAATTGCAGAGCAGATTTTTTCCCCCCACTTAAGATATGGTGAGAAACGTTTGTAAGGAAATACAGATTGCAACTCATGTTTGGTTCATGCAATAACCTGCCACTAATTTCAATCAGCCAGAAGCCGGAAATTTGTATTAAAAGAGATCTAAAGCCGATTAAAAATATTTGGAACATGAGCAATATACATGGCGTTACATTCTCAATCAATAGCAATAAACAACACCATAAAACATTAAGGGCAAAGATAGACATTAGCGCAGGCCTAGGGTGTAACGCCAGTTGCATTGATAATACAACCAAAGTTTTGGATAATGACGTAATTCTGAAAACTCATTTTCGCATCACCTACCAAACACGCCCTATAATCCCATATCCTCGTAATGAGCGCGGTTTTTGAATAATTAGAACATACAAAACATCAAGACTAATCATTTATAGCACTGGAACAAATAATGACAGAGAAGCAACTACTCAAGGTATTACAGAGATAAGAGAAATTTCATGATGCAGAGAACAGTCAACGAAGATTGCATGCAAAGAGAAATTTCATGATGCAGAGAACGGTCACTGCAGGAGCATAAGCAAATGAGATTGAAACTATTTCATCACCAAAGACACACACACCTTCCACACTGAAGTCGAGACTACCTCCAACATGGAGGACTGGATTCTGTGGATATAGTTGGGCTCCAACTGAAACCTGAATCAACAAAGGATTTGATAGAATTGGAAACATAATCAGCAAAGCAAACAAGGGAAGCTAAGAAGTGACTAGCATAACAGGCTTACTTTTGCAGTCAGAAAATAACTCAATATAAGAAAGCATATTTCATACATAAGCCTAAGAGGGCTGAGATGTCTCACAAATGCCTCACAAAAACTTTTAAGTAATTTCGAATTGGAGACCAATTTGAAATTCTTCTAGCCTATTCTCAAGTTTCATGACATAATGCAAAATAGAATTAACTGCCTTTGAGAAAAAAACTAACAATGACAAATTACCATGGCCATGGGAAAACTCACCATCAAACATGTCTAGTCATTATTAAATAAAAATTCAGTATTCTTCTTCCTCCATTAAGTGGAAGAGAAAAATATGCAGCAAGAAGTGCAGACAAGATTCGCTATGCAGCTTTTCACAGGCTGTTTATCATCTGGTGAAAGTAAACACATATCAGGCACGTCTGGGTGTGGTAAATTACACCTACAGCATAACAGTTCCATGGTTCAGTAATAGGACTGCAATTACCAAAACGTAATCAGACTTTTGTGGACTTCTGTTCATTGATACTTGCACGAGATCTCTACCATGTTGCTTTGCCTTAAAAAGGAAAATTGCAGTTATATAATAAGGAAGAAGTTAGAAGTTAAACAGAAACCAAATAAAATCTAAGTCATCAACAAACCTTAAGATAGATTTTCCCACTACCATTGAGTGTATAGTTAATAGAGACAACATCATGATAGTTGGTTTCCGCATGATAGAGTATGACATTATGTGCTTCATGAAAAGGAGTCCCTGGTCAAAAGCAAAATCATGAGACTAAAGGCTCAAATCTGGAACATATGAAGTTCCAATAAAATTAACAACAGATATTAAGAACACGATTGTACCTAAAGCATCATAATAGCTTATTGGAATTTCACGTTCAGCACCAACAGCAAGATGAATTACACTCAATGGATATCTATTGCTGATTCTTATTTGAGCCACCTGACAGTAATGCATAGCACCAACATAGTTGATTTTAAAACTTCTATATGAGCATCAAGAACGGATAAACGAAAGTTCAGAAACATGAAAATCCATTATATCATATTTATTTAATAACTCTATTGCAGTATTGCTTAATTAGGTCCCGGATGGTAGTAGAAACCTAACGTGCACATTAACATTGTAAGAAGTGAACTGATAAGTGTACCATCACCTAGCTCCTGCAAACTTCTTTTTACCCATTATGTTACAAGTGTGATTGCAATTCAATGCATTAAGACACGAAGTTTAGGCATATTTAACAATTACACAAAGTTTAGGCATAATTAACAATTAACACACTCATCTCACTTCAATATCAACATTAAAACGCTGCATATAAGAGAGTACCTCAGCCACCCTGACACACGAAGCAATTTCAATTCTTCCACTGGATCGATCTTTTGCCCGGATGCATGCTAGATGGTTACTACTGGTTGTTTTTATTGTGTCCCCATCAATGGAAATATCATCCTTGCTTGCAGCTTCATTCTTTTCACTACAAAATTTCAATAAAGAGTAGACAATTGATCCTTTGCGACTCTGACTATCCCATTGGCCATGTGATTCTGATGATGAAGGCAAAAGACTAGTTGAAGTATAATGCGGGGGGAGAACCCATGTTACTGGAATTCCAAGTGCAAGAGGGAGATCAGACACCACGGATAATGATATCGATGCACTGTAAATCCTTGATTCTGAGTATGAGTCAGAGACAAAATCACATGAGAAAGTAGTTGCAACATCTGTCCTGCCAGCAGATCTGCAACAGGCAAAAAGTGTGGGAGACTGAACTCTTTAAAAGGAAAAAAAGTCATGAAAAAACCTACTAAAACTTCAAGCGGAGCCAACAATAATAAATTTTCCAAGTAAAATTGATTCCATCCAGAACAGGAACCAAAGAAAAATTAGATTCAAGAACAAAATGTCAGCTTTCCTCTATGGGAAGAAAGACTGATACATCCACCATTTTAATCATATCCAGACACGAGGAAGACAATTTTTCTAGAATTGGCTACTAGAAGTCCCTAAATCCTCTAAATAGATTTCATAAAGTCAAGACTCTAATGTGCACGAGAAATACAATTTGCCTTTTAGCTCAACATGTAACTCCTGTAATATATAAATGAAGCCAAAATGGAGAGAAAAATTTATTGCAATGGCTTTGGTATACCTTCCATACAAGGTTTTGATAAAACCCAGTTCTTTCTTATCCAGGTCATTAGAAAATTGAATTTCCCCTGAAGCAGCTGACTGTAAATCTTGATTTTCACTGTGCAGTTGATCCCCCAGCCAAAAACCCAAAATCTAGAAACAGAAAAACCAGAGATGTTTTTGTACCCAAATGATGAGGAAACATCTTGTTATTTGACAGGATTAATTGCAGAATATATCAGACTGATGCAGCAGTTGCAGACTATAGCAGAATGATGCAGCAGTCAGTCTAACCTTTTCATCTTCTATGGTCCAGTTGTAATTTCTGCAGAGCTCATAAAAAGAAAACACATCACCCTGACAACACCAATAAGTCAGTCAGCAATTGGACAAGAGAGAGAATCCACTGAACTATTTCTCTTGATTTTAGGTTCTTGCCTCGGGAAATAGAGGATGTATGGGCATCTCATGGCCAACAGCAAGTTGGTCACTTTGCGCATTCAATGTCACTGAAGAAGGAACTCCAACTTTCACACTGCTGAAAGCTTGGCAAATTACAACATCTCCATTCCCAAAACCGTGGCAATGAGGGTCTGATCATAGACACATGCATGCAATTAGTAAAATGTACTATATGTTAACTTACTCCACGGTAAATGTCAATCAAGATTATTAAGGGGAAGGGCCAGAGAGAGAAGAGAAAAAAAAAAGAGAATCAAGTTTGTTCTCAATAATGTTGCTGGGAATGATACAGTTTAGCTTTAAAGGGGACCAAAGTCACCCAAGCTAAACCCGATTTTTATATAACTGCCAAAACTGTTCATACACATGACATGTTAATTAAAAATAATTAATGGTAGAGATAATGTATCCTCAACAGATTTCACATCGGCTCGTAGTGTTAAAATGTATTAAAGATCTAAATTAATGCTAATGTAGGTACTTTACGAAAGTTAAAGAGCGTCCAAATTAATTTTCATTCTGGAATTATAAGTAACAAAATCAACTCATCTTAGTTATAAATAGCTAAATTTATAGATAAAACTAAATGACATGCATGCATATAAAACTTAAAACTATGCAAAACTCATCAAAGCTCCAAGTTAGGGGGGAAGCCAGAGAAGAAAACGAATAGAAAAAATTGGACCCCGTATCTTACAGTGTTCCCTGGTGAAATGGCAAACAGTTGACCAGATGATCTGTGGATCGTTGCTATTTCTTCATCTGTACTAGTATAATCAACATATACACCGACAGTTGGGCCTCCTTTCAAGGTAAGCTAGGAATTTAAAGCAACCATGTCACTTTAGCAATCAGAAATGCACAAACAACAGAAAATATGCCTCGAACAAAAATTAAAATACAAAAATGAAAAAAATATTATAATAACTGTACACACACACACACACAGACTGCAAGAAAATGAAATTTTACTTCAATTTTCTATCACTTTGAGCTTGGAAAAAAATAAAAGCAATGAAGATGTTGTGGTACATACCATATAAGATGCACCAGGTACCAGAAAAATATCGTGAGGGTGTATTCTCGGTGGTGCATAGACTTCTACCCTTATAGGTTGACTCAATATTTCATGCCCAGATTGCTGTCTAGCACTGACCTGATTCCAATACCTACCGGTCAGTTTGCATGATCTAAATTATCAATACAAATTTAAGGCCATGGCAACTGGAATTTCATACTGGCAAAGGACCAAACAAGAACTTACATAAAGAGTCGTGATCCCAAGATGTTTAGCCATAATTTTAAAACTCGACATGCTAAAATATCCACCATCAGGACTTGAGGTAGCATCATCATCTATGAGTTCAACAATATGATCCTCAATATGTACACGAATATCCATGTAAGTGTACTGCACCAAAATTCACAAGCACTAATCCTCACTTACTAGGAGATTTCAACGTGAAAAATATGACTTAAGGCACGTGCATATTTATGAAAGAATACAGAGCAAAATGCTTTATAAACATCAAAACACCAACTAAATTAGCATGAGCTAACAAACAGGAAGCTAGAATATCAAAGCTCATAGACTACAAATGAAGTCAACTCAAACCTGAAAAGAGTCAAAAGTACTTCCATCATCGATCCCAGCCATTAAATCAATAGATTGTGATTGACCTTCCTAAAATTAATGAGAAAGCAAATTATAATAGTTGTCCCAAATTAGCGTGTACCATCCAGGTAAAAGACATACCATGAGGCTGATTTCTTCGCCTGACATGATCTTAATCCAGTCTACATCAGCAACTTGGACCTGGCAAAACATATACCTCCAAGAATGACTACAACTGCCAGCTGGGAGATGAAACATGAAGGAAGAAGGTGACATTCCTAGAATCACACATATCCAGAGCACCAAAGAAAAAAACTTACAAAGAAAAAAACACCTGTCCTTAAGAAAAACGAAATGGCTCGGAATTCTGAGTAGGATCACAGAACACAATTCAAGCAGCACAAGGCAACTTTACACTGCTGGCTCCATGCCAAAATTTGAGTTATAAAATGTTTCTTCCATTATTATTTATCCATTTTTTGTTCATATAAAAAGTTTTTTTTATTTTGGGGGGGGGGAGGGGGGTAGTGGGTTGTGTAAAATTAAAACGAGTATACCACAATACTGCAATAAAAAAGGCATACATCATAAAATAATGTTGAGTACATTAGGTAAAAGGATAGAGTAATATTCTTCATTTACAAGGTGGAGTTCCCAAAAGACTACATACATTTGATTTTGATACTAGGGTTACGTAATTTATCATGCTGATCCATTTTAAGCTCCATCAATTTTCATGTCAAAACCAATACCACTCTTGCAGAAATAAAATATAGAAAATATATCCGATGAACTTACGAGAAAATTATAGGAAGAGTACATGAGGAATAATTAACACATTTTCATCGACAAACAAATTGTATAGAGAAGACACAAGAGTAAATACAGTACCAGAACTGAAGCTGCACGTAGAGGAGCAAGTCCAACATCATAAACAGTCACAAGTGCAGTTCCCAATCCTTTCGGAGATAGCATCAATTGTAAGCACTGTAAACCTTCTGGAGCCTGAATGACCTCTACCACTTGAGAATCATTTACAGCAGCCTCCAGGAAACAACTCCCACCAGCAATAGACAGATTTGCCTGAATCAAAATGGTTATGGCATTTCTATTATTTACAGTGCCTAAAATTGACAACTTGATTGCACTAACCTACAGATACTGCCTAATCTAAAGCAGCATTACACGTTTAACTTGATAAGTGAATTGTGTGCTTGAGCTGACCCATTTATATGTCTAATCCTTTAGCTAAATTCAAACAAGTCAAACAATACAGAAGCAAAGATGAACATCAACTTAAAAGCATATACAAAAACATCATAAACCTGTAAGGCTGCCAAAAGATGCCCATTTGACTTAAATTTTTTGCTCAGACGCCATCCTGATAGTACTCCGATTTTCAAACCTAAAAAACTCTTCCTTCCGAACATTTAATAAAACCTCAATTGATTAAACTGATTCAGGATCAGCAAGACAAGCAAGGAATTAAGCGAAGACCTTGTCAGGAAATGCTTGATGATGCACACATCCTAATACATTCTTTGAAGAGAGCCATAATAGTAATGTCTACCTTAGCATCAGGGTTAAAAAATAACAAGTTGTACTCCGGGCTGACTCTTAGAGTGGAAACAAGCTGCATATTTGAACAACACCAACAGTTAGAACCGAACTTACAAGAAGTAATTATGTGAAAAGTACGAAATAAGAACACGATACCAACATAAGTAAAAGTAAACAATTTAGATGTCCCCGCAAAATCACATAATTCAGAAAGCATACCTGTAAGCGTACGGCATCAGTAAGAAAACTCTCTGAAATTTCAAGCAGTTGAGCAGAATGATGACCATCCTTAGCATCACAGAAACCAGAAGCAGTGGCACGAACAACACACTGTGATACAATAAGTGAACAGCTCAGCTCATATCCAATGACAACACACACAGAAATACATACATGAAATCGATCTCAAGCTCAACAGTCTTTTAACTAATTAATGAAATGAGATGATTTGAAAACAAGAACTCCTAGTTATCATAGGTCTAATACAATATTAAAAAACAACTTATACCACAAACTTAAGCTTACAGGAAAGGCCAGACAATAGTATTTAAACTCCAAAACAGTAACATGCTTGTGCACCCATGTCTAAGTAAAGTTAACTAAAGTATCATAATCACAAAGTCATACGTGAAGAAAAAGGAGTTCAAAAGTTTGATAACTTGAGAGCCACTCCGAATATTACACCAATGGAGTATGCATCAAAGGCTCCATGTGGATTTGTGGAGCTCTAAATAAAAGTAGGACAATCAATTACAATAATTGAAGCACTGAAGCTTCTTCAATTTCTGAGCAAAAAATAATAATAATAAATAAATAAATAATAGAAATTAATGGAGATACTTCTATTGTCTTGTCAATCAAGTAGGAGTTTTCTCACTTTACTTAAATAGAAAATAGAAGAATATTGAAGTTGAAGTAATAGACCACAAACTAACTTGTTTTCAGGAAAAGGAACAAAACAAAAAATCCAGCTCTAAAATTCTCCATCTTCTGAGCATAGAAATTAATGGAGATCTATGATATCTTATGGTTACATAAGGAATTTTATCATATAACATCAGTAAACAGTCTAGAAGAAAGTATAACTTAAACGTGTTCAAAGGAAATGCAATGGAACAAATGACTTGCCTCCAAGAATTCTTTTTCTCATCATTTGAGAGAAAATACTAAAATAGTGAGAAACCACCTAAACAGCATATTATAAAAAGGAGGAAGCTCAAGATGAAGATATGAAAGTCCCATATGTACCAGTCCTGATTCATTTTGCAAGACCAAAAACCTCTCCCAACTGGATGCTGACTTCTGTGAACCATAAGCATCATCCCAGTATGCCAATCCATCACAATTGCTCAGTTCCCACCCCAAACAAAGAGAAGATGAGTTGGCAAAAGCTTCCCCAGAGCTACTGATGCCAACTGCAGCTATTCGAATAGTTTGCCCATTTGCAACAGTAACAGGAGGGACACGTATTCTCCCTGGGCTACGGTCAGCTTGAGCTGTCTGTATAACTTTACGTTCATTCACTGAAATGCCATAAACACAATCAAAGGAATGTGAATTGATACTAAGAAAACATGAGTAAGTTGTGCTTGCATGTCTACATGTGTCGTGTATATTAATATGTGTACATATAGCTGTACCAGGTTCATCAACTAGCAGCGCAATTGATGCAGGAAAGCTGCATGTAACAGAGAGTGAAACTTCTGCAACTGCAGGCAGAGGATGGTCATCTCTGACCAAATTTCCCCGTTTAAAAACTAGTTCCTGAAGCATTTAAAATCAGAGAAAGAAAAAAGCATCATGATTTTCAATTGTTTAATTGACTAAAATAAAGGAAAAAAACACATTAGAAAATGTTAAGAAGATAAGAAACAATATAAAGTATAATTGCCAAGAAAAATGTTGAAGCTCACAAAGGTTCCCAGAGTTTGGCAGAAAACTCCATATAAATTCTTGGAGCTTCCAGAAACAACATGAATATGAACACCATCGCTTGCATGGTTATGCTTGCCATTGAAGATCTCGAAAGTCTCAATGAAGTCAACATCTTCCTCCCATGGCTCTGGTCCTCCAACAAGCAAAACATCAACATGTGTTCTCGGTACAAGATACAACTTATCCAGAGCCTCCATTTGAGTTGTGGTTTCTGATTGACCCAGATTGAACCAATAACCACCAAATCCGCTTCCATCACCTGCCTGTTGCACAATAAGTGGTGGATAAGATGCAATACATGAAGAAGCTTTTAAGACTATAGGTCCATCAAAAGAACGATCGAAGTGCTGATAATCCTTGGAAAGTGTTGCATGTAGCATGGTTCGGCCAGAACTAGAAGCATATAAATGGGCCCATGAACAGGGAGGACCATGGAGAGATATATCATGTTCAACAGTCCCTAGCTTACCCAAGAAAGGCTGCTTCTTTGTTGCATTGAGTACAATGAAAGACTCACTTCCAGCTTTCCAATTCACTGAAGAACTAAAAGCATCACATCTATAGAAATAAGCACCTGCACATCACAAGCCAAATTCAGCAAAAGAATATGAAATTCAATAGTGATAACACGCAGGGAGTTCCAAATAATTGTGAAATTTGGCACAACCATTTAATGTTTTCATTGTTACAGCTGCTTGAAGATGTGATCCTACTACAGTCTCAACAGGGAAGTTTCGCAGCATAACCATAGAGGATGGGGGGGAAACTTCAATAACAATCTGTTGATAGAAAAAAAAAAACTTATAAAATGTTATCATGATCCCATATAAAGAGCTCTGTTTTTGAACACCAGATAAAATGTTATCACCAATTTTACTTTTCAATCATGCAAAAGCACAATACTTATATTTTTATTTTTATTATTTAAATAAGAAATGGTATATTTTTTTATTATTTGAATAAGAAATGTGAAACCAAAAAAAATTAAAAAAAAAATTGCAACACAAATTTTATGAATGCACTAGCACCATTTCAAGAGATATGTCCAGCATACTTGGCACAAGAAGGACAGATTGATCAACTTTTAATAGAATGCTGTTACCATCGAGCATCTCCAAGGAAATATCCCATTTATAAAAACTCTTTGATATTACAAATATGGTCATTATTCAAGCCTTGAATGGGTGGAATTGAAGGGCGGAGGGGGAGGGGGAATCAACATAGTGAAACCCAACTAGTTTCAGATTTAGGCTTCATTTAAATTACTAGTGAACTCCGAAGAGTTGCAATAAAATCAGACATTTCACATAATTGCATGCAGATCAAGTAGACATCCTGTCATATAACAATTAATGGTACGAAAAAGTAAATAAATCAATCAATTACAGAAGAATCTCTTCCAGACAGCCGAACATAACTCATTGCATATACAGGTCAAAACTAGAGGACAAAAAAAAATTAAAAAAAAAAAAATGGAGTATGACAACAAAATATTTCTTACTCAAATGATACTACTCAGCAATTTCAAGGCCAAACTATGAAATAATAAAATACTGGGCTTCCAATTTTACAATTCTATGGGCACTTTCAACTGAGAGAACCAAACTCAAATATACAGAAATTCAAAGAAACAATTATACACTACGGGTAAAATATACAAACACAATAGAATTACCTCATCATAATTGAATGAATCAAAAATGGACACCACTTTAACAGTTGCTTTCCCAGGTTTTTTTGCCTGGACAACTCCAGAAGCAGTTATGGACACAGTAGCCATGTCTGAAGAAAACCATTTGTAGTCACTAGATGTTTTAGCACAACCTATATGATTAAACGGAGCATTAGAACCCATCAAACTTCAGAGTTAGCTTAAACATGATTAGAAATATAGAAAGGTAGAGGGCTAGCAACCTCCTGTAGCCATCAGCTCTACTTCTTGATAAATACCAGGGGCCCATGGGAGGAGAATGCTCTCAGACACACCATTTGTCTGATCCAAACTGAACTTAATTCGGTCACATACCATTATTTCTTGCACAACCTTCAGAACCTACAACAGCAAAGCAGATTCAGATGACAGTTAATTTCCTAGCACTGGTTAAAAGAGCATTTAAATTTAACAAAATAAAGGAAACAATAATTAGAAAACAAAAATTATGGCTAAATACTTGGAAAAGAGATAAGCTAAAGCCAATTTGCACCTCCTTTGTATCATGAAGCCCACTAAAATATGTTAAAGAAGCTGTCAATTTTCCTAGTCCCTGTGAAGTTGCTTTCAGGATTCTAGAATTTCGCCAGCCATGTTTGAGCACAAGATCATTCGGCATTGAAAAAGTTCTCCAGCATTCAGATTGGTTGTCAGATAGTTTAATATCATCACTCTGCAAACAAGGAAGTGAAGAACAAGAAGTTAAGGAGAAATTAATTACTGAACAAGCATAGAGAAAAGAAAATGCCAACCAAATATTAGCACAAAGTATCAATACATAGAACAAAGAAGTATATATAAATTAAAAAAATGCCTTTATGCAAACTACACTTTCCTCAGAATGCATGCATTACCTCTGTAATGTAGATCTCTTGTGAACCAGGTCCTTGGGAGAAAACTTTCATCTGAATAAGATACTGAAAACCAGAAACAACAAAGCAACGAGCAACAGAAGGAATGGCTTTTGTTCCTTCAACAGGATCACCAGAAATAGACAGAGGTGAAATGTATAACCATAAAGTGTCAGGAAGAACCACATTAAGTGAAGACACTTGTGTGTGGCCACCAACTCTGTTATCTTCAACAATGACAGCTGTTTGCCCTAACCTCAGAGCTTGAGTTAAACCCATCATATTGTCCACCTGAGCAACCGAAGAGTTTGAAACAGACCAACGATGATGCGGAGATGGCAGAGCAACCACTGAAATCCCCAATGACAATTGTAGTAAGAACATCGAGAATTACACCAACAATGAACCATTAAATAATTAGTACATCCTTAAAAGAAGAAAACTAACTGAAACCAACTTAATATTATATTTACATACAACTAATAGTCCAAGACTACCTGTTAAAAGTCAGAGATTATAGCCTAATTTTGTGCACATGTATTTATTGTTTCCTTGTATAGCATATATTTATTTCCTTTCCTTGTATAGCTTATTTTTCCCAGT
Organism: Citrus australasica; assembly: GCA_029618585.1. NCBI lineage: Eukaryota > Viridiplantae > Streptophyta > Magnoliopsida > Sapindales > Rutaceae > Citrus > Citrus australasica. The sequence goes on along the minus strand of JARCIV010000002.1, from coordinate 5,839,531 downwards.
TTTCAATAGCTTCCTTATATAGCCTAGTCAGACTAGTATATAATGTAAAGATTGCAACTTCTATGAATAAGAAAAATATCTTCCCACTATTTTTCTCATGGTATCTGAGCCCAAGTTAGGGTTTCTGGACAGTTTTTGTTTTTCAACAAATTTTCAGCCGCCAATACCTTTAGGGCCTTATCTTGTGCTGTGACTTTAAAAATTCTGATTTAAAATGTCAGATGTGAGCGAATCCAGCTCTGGCATCAACGTTAAACATGTTCAAGCCAATAATTCTGTTGACAATCCGTCATTACAGATTACAACTCACAAATTGAATGGCCAAAATTTTCTGCAGTGGTCACAGTTGTGAAGTTGTATGTGAAGGGAAAAGGTAAAATGGGCTATCTTGATGGGTCAATAGACATACCAGAGGCTGACGACCCTTCGTACAAAATCTGGGATGAACAGAACTCTATGATAATGTCATGGCTTATTAATTCAATGGATCCTCGCATTAGTCAGGCGTTTCTTTTCTTACCATCAGCACGAGATTTATGGGATGCAGTCACAGAGACATATTCTGATCTTGGAAATACTGCACAGTTGTACGAACTTAAGTGTCGTATTCATGAAACCAAACAAGAAAGTGACACTGTGACTGCATATTACAATATCATGAATAGCTTATGGCAAGAATTGGATTTGTATTATGATGGAGAATGGAAGTGTAGAGATGACAGTAAAAGATTTAAGAAGTTACAAGAGAAGGAGAGGGTGTTTGAATTTTTGGCTGGTTTGAATCCAAATTTGGATGAAGTTAGGGGACGAGTACTAAGCAAAGAACCTCTTCCCGCAATTAGGGAAGTCTATGCATATGTGAGAAGGGAAGAAAGTAGAAAAAGGGTAATGATGAATAGCACTAATACTGATAATTCTGCCATGATTACTTGTGCTACTGATTCAGCCTTGGTAAGTGAACAAAAGAATGAGCAAGAAGAAAGATGACAAGGATAAACTTTGGTGTGATCATTGCCATAAGCCGAGACATACCAAAGAGTTTTGTAGGAAGCTCCATGGAAGGCCACAAAACTCAGGCAAGGGTACCAAGTCTTCTGGACAAAATTCAAAGGGCTTTCAAGTTGCAACTGATAATGCCAATGCAAACTCAGGGAGTCAAGGATCAAATCTGTTCACTAAGGAACAGCTTGAGCAACTTGTCAGGTTCATGAGTCAAACACCTTCTGCTAATCTAGCCCAAATAGGTAATTTTCTAAATGCTTTCAGCATCTCTTCAAATACTTCTAGCTCTTAATCAAGCTAATTCCCAACATCTATATACATTATTTTCTAATAAGAAACAACATTTTTTTATTAATCCAGATGAAAATACAGTGAATGGTGAACCACTGGTCCACACTTACATTGAAGATGTTGGGAAATTATGCTCTTTAAAAGCATATGTGTTTATTTAATTATAATAAACATTTTTTCTGATTAATAAAATTAATGAGGTATTTTATTCAAATATCTTAATTGCATTTATATTTGTATTAATGTCCATTTAATTATATTATATGTATTTATGTGATCACCATGTGGATTCACAGAAGACATAAATACAAGTTATCTTATGATTAAATAAATTTAGTTCGCAGTTGATAAATAAAGTTGGGCACTTTATTTAGGTATAAACTGTAATAAATTCATTGAATGATTTGTCTTAATCATGTATGAATTTATTGATGTAGTACGACTACATTGAACTGGATCACATATGAGATTTAATTAACTTTGTAATAACTGTCAGACTTATTAAATCTCATAGGCGTTGATTTTACTGTAATCTTAATCTTGAGTTAATTATGATTTCATGATTGTGATTGTTATTCCATTTGAGTTACCAATGGGCACGACACATCCTTGTGGTCAAGATTACCCGGTATCTTGGTGGGAGCAATTATGAGTATTGGAGTTATAGATTAACAATATAGAATTTGTACAACACATCTCTTGATAGGTTTTCGGCACTTGATCATAAAATTCTCTGGCCAGAGTGTGTCAACATATTTAGTATGTTGAAAATGATCATTAGAGAAAACCAGTAAGGATCAATGAATAAGATGTTATTAAATTGATTGGACAGTTGAGATATCAATTTAATTAACGATGTGGTACAAAGGATTGTGCAGTAAAGAAATCAATGTGGCTTGGGACGAATTATTATTCGAGCATACAATTATGGAAGTCATTTCCAATCTTTTAGTGGAGTAGATTTGGAATTAAATAATTTGGCTAGTTTAATTACATGCCTAATTATTGTAGCCACTATTGTATGTTTCCAAATGATCCCCGGGTTAGCTTATTTAATTGACTGCACCACTACTGGACTAATAAGCAAGATAACTAGCAATTTGGGTCAAAAGCCTAAATATATCATTTAGTGGGAGACTCCATTTAATTAGCTTTTGTATAAGGGACCTTATGTTATTTTACAAGGTGGGTCCCCTATTGGAAAAGTAAATAACGTGAGTTTAGTTTTTTATTATTTTGGAGCCTAGGGTTTCACTAAAAGGGAGATATAAAAGGCTTATTTTCTCAACAGAAAAAAAAGCCACTTTACATAAATCTGAGAATAAGATTTTTCTCTCTATTGTTGAGAGAAAAATTTTCTCGTGCTAGTTGCTTTGGTAGTGATAAAGGCGCCCACACGTCAAGTGCAGATCGAACCTGAGTCATAACCTGAAAGATCATTGGTGACAGTTCGAGATCCAACAAGCGTGGTGGTGACAGATCGTGATTTAATAGGCGTGGTGGTGGCAGATCGTGATCCAACAAGAGTGGTGGTGGCGGATCGTGATCTAGGAGCCTAAGTCACTTCAGCGGAAAAAACCAACTCGGATTTTCAAGTACGATTTCTAGATTACGTGTTCTTATATATTATATGAGAGCGGTCCTTAATAGGTTTTATAAAAATTTAAAAACCTAATTTTTTCCCAACAGAAGATGCATGCAGCCATAACAAGAAAAGTCAAGAAATAAAATAACCAAAGTATAAGCCTATAGAAAAACCATCAATAGTTACAATATCAATTTTTCATTGAACTATTGTAGTTAGGGTAATTTTTACTTTCCTCCCTTGAGGTTTGGGTCTTTTGCACTTAAATGGTTAAGATTCATTTATTAGTAAAAATCCCCTTACAGAATGCAAACGGCAAATCTCATTAAGTTAGTTATGGGCAATATAGTAATTTAATTTGACAAACTAACTTTTAGTTGACATGAGCCCAGTGACTTGTCAACTCATTGTGAAAAAAAACGTGGCTTGACAATTGAAATAAATAAAAAATTGTAAAAAAATCAAAGCTAAAACTTTTTCTCTTACCTCTGAAACTTTTTCTCTTTTCTCTTTCATGAAGCTGAGTTTCATGAAACTCAGACGACGAAAGCTCTGTTGAGAAGGCAATTTTTTTTTAAATTTCTAGCAAAGTAGTATCTATTGCTTGGGTGAAGTGAAGAAGAAATACTAAACCCGCATCATGTCCTGCTCTGAATTTCAAAGATGCTCGAAAGATTTGAATCGGTTAGTTTTGAATAAATCTTTTTTATTTTTGCTCCATTTAGAGCGTTTATACTTCATTATTTGTTCATTGACATATCTTTGATTATGGAACTGTGAAACATAAAATCGAGAATAAATTTTCCAACGCCATTTTGGGTATTTTGCAAGTATATGGTTTTAGCTTATGTTACGGTTGATTATGCATTTGCAAGCATATGGTAATATTCATGATGTAATTTTTAAAGTGAGTTTTAATAAGCTTGAAATAGATGATATGCTGTGTTTTTGTGATACTACCTGTCAACTACATTTTGTATTTTCTATTTACTAAATTTTAGTTTTTTCTTTAAAATTAATAGCATTTATTTATGTTGTTTTATTGCATTACAGTGTTGTGCATTATGATGGTGAAGAAAGTGATGAAGAGAATGCAAGATCAGATGGTGAAGAAAGTGATTATGTTCTTGATGATTATTAGTCGGGTGATGAGAATGGTGATGAACTTGATTCGTCTGATGAGGAAATTGCTGCTTGTGTGAGATATGACACCAGTTCAGGTGGATTTGAGTTCACACAAGATGGAGATAATCTTGTTCTACAGCCTGGTCAGTTGTTTGTAGATGTTTATGAGTTTAGGAAGGTGTTGAGGGTATATGCCATCAGAAATGGCTTCAGATTGTATAGACTTAAGAATGAAAAAGCCAGAGTGACAGCTAGATGTGCTAAGTCAGGATGTACATGGAGAATTCATGCTAGTCCAAACTGGAACAGCAACTCATTTCAAATTAAGACCCTATGTGATGTTCATACATGTGGTGGGATTGATGATGATAACAGAGAAGCTACTTCAACCTGGATTGCAGCCACTTATCTTCATATCTTCAAGTCAACTCCCGAAGTCAGTGTCAAGTTAATAGCAGCTGAGCTTTTGAAAAAGTATGGTATTGAATGCAGTGTGTATAGGTTATACAGAGCCAAACAAAAAGCACTTGAGTTACTTGGCCAAGATCACAAGAAAAGTTACAGCAAACTGAGTAGATACCAACAAGCTTTGATAAAGTATAACTCTGGATCCACAGTAGCTATTGAGAGAGAATTAAATGGAGACACAGCCCACCCAGTATTTACAAGATTTTTTATGATGCTTGATGCGAGTATGAGAGGTTTTTTTGAAGGTTGTAGACAGTTTGTAGGGGTTGATGGCTGCCATCTAAAAGGGCCATATAAAGGAGTTTTATTGACTGCAGTTGGGATTGATGCTAATTATGGTATATATCCACTAGCCTTATGTGTAGTAGAGAGTGAAAACACTTGCTCTTGGGAGTTTTTCATGGAAAAGCTATATGACCAGATTGGTTGTAATGGTGGAGAAGGCCTATGTTTCATGAGTGATCGACAAAAAAGAGTTATCAATACAATTGATAGAGTATTTCCTAATGCAATCAAAAGATACTGTTGTAGGCATATTTATGCCAATTTCAAGCAAAAGTTTCCTGGCACTTTGTTGAAAAAGGTGTTTTGGAAGGCATGTAGAAGTCCAAACTACTCAGAATTCAGTGAAAGCATTGAGGAATTGAAGAAAATCAGCGATGCAGCTCATCGGTGGCTCATGAACATTCCAACTGTATATTGGGCTAAACACGCTTTTCCTAACCACACCAAGTGCAATCATGTGACCAATAACATGACTGAGTCGTTCAATAACTGGATTAACAGTTTTAGAGGCATGCCTATTGTTAGGATGCTCGAAAAGATAAGGAGAAAGATCATGAAACTTATTCACAGAAGGAATGAGGATGCAAAAAAGTGGAATGGACATCTACCACCTCTTGTTAGGAGAAAGATTGTGGAAGCAAGAGCTGCAGCGAGAGGTTTAACGGTGATATTTGGTCATGAAAACACCTTCGAAGTGATGGAAGATCTCTGTAAAGTATTCATAGTGGATTTAGGTAAAAAAACTTGTGATTGTGGGGAATGGCAGATATCCGGCTTACCTTGTAAGCATAGTGTTTGTTCCATTGATGCAAAAAGGCTCAACATTGAAGATTATATCCATAATTATCTGAAATGTCTAGCTTTTATCAACACCTATAAGTATCAATACTTTCCTTTACCTGATGAGAAGACGTGGCCACTGGTTCTACATGATAATTTGCAGCCACCTATAATTATCAAGTCTGTTGCCCGCCCACAGATCAAGAGGAGGAAAGAAGCTGATGAACCAGCTACATTCAAGAGGAGTTCAAGTGTCAAATGTTCTAAGTGTGAGCATTGGGGTCATAACAAGAGAACCTGCAAAAGCACAAAAGTATCTAGCAAACAGGTTAATTATCATCTCTCTTTCATTTAGTAGTTAAATTTAATTAATTTAATTGCTTATGATGTAATGGGTGTGGCATAGGTTATGAATGGTGAAGGCACTTCTAATTCTAATCAGCCTATAACTCAAAGGGTTGCTTGCAGTGCACTATCTCAGCCTACTGTCCATGGCAATGATCAGTTTTATTCATAATTCTTTAAAAAAATTTAGTAATCAGTATCTTTTTTTTTTTATTTTCATATGTAAGTGTTTGTTTTATTCATGTCAGGACATGTTACTCAAGAATGAAACCATTAAAGTAATAGCATCCAGCATGAGAAGCAGATCAAGACTATTCACACTAACTAATTTTTTGAAGGGATCAAATGATACAACATCTTGTCATGGGCAGAAGAATGGAGCTGGTGTATCATCTTTTACTCAGACTGACTATAGGTTTGAGCCTTTTGTTATTTTGTTTTTTGTACATGATATTATTGTGATGCCAAAGACAAGTAATATGATAAGCTTGCTTAGTTAATACCTGCAAATTACACATGAGTTTACAAGAAGCTATTTATATTCAACTGCTTTATGCTTTGTGACAGTTACTTGAATGTAACTATGTATGATACTGCTTAAGAATTTTAATGCTGGAATGCAATTAATGGATTCTCTTCTCACTCGTTCTGGATTGGTTTGCTTGTTGTTGTTAAAGTTTAACTCACAAGTTAATTTTGCTACTGTTAATAGATATTGTTATAACCAAAGATTGTAATCCCTTTAATTTTTAGCTATATGTGCAGAATGCTTATGTTAAGTTATTACATAGGAAATGCAATATTGAAGACTAGGCCATATGCTCAAATTAAACATGATACTTCACATTATATACACTTAGTTAGCAAAGATAAGCATTCTGAAAATAAAGCATTACAAGTTTATTAAATTTTCATCATATCATTACTCATTCCAGTGCTTAGAGTACAACTTATTACAAAATTCATGCTAGTAATTTAGGTTAATCACTTCAGGAAAATAACCACAAGAACACTCAGAAAAAAAAAAAAAAAAAAGCATTCAAACAGAGCATAGCCTTCAGCAACCCACATATCACCCCACCTTGTACGGTTTTCTTTGAAGTGAGTTTATGCACATCACTTAAGTCTTGGTCACAAACATTTTGAGTTTGATAAGTTTTTTTCAGTATAATCTTCACTTCATTCAGGGCACTTAGTATTTCTTCAAGTTCTACCTGCACTTCTTGTTGTGTTACTGTACAACTTCTATGACCTTCAAAGAATGCACCATTGTCGAAATCACTTGGTTCTGGACACCACCACTGAAAAAAGTCACAGGCATCATAAGGACAGTTGTAGAATAGCTTGTTTGGATTATCTTCAGTCTCTGAAATCCGAACAGCAGCACGTACTCTGCAATCGCATTTCAAGTTCCTGAACTTGATCAGATTTCCATTAACTTGCCTCCTCCATTTCATACTGCCTTTATTATATTTATTCTTCCTGTTACTTACTGCACTTGAGCCCTCTGAATCCATGTTGTTGAGATTGAAAAATTGAGAGAAATGTAGTTGAGTTTGCAAAGTGTTAAGAAGAGGTAGAGATGCTTGTGAACAAAGCTCTGTATTTAAGCCTTTAAATAGGCAAATCTCTGGCAATGTGACCGTTGGGACCTAACGGTCAAAGTGCAACAGTGAAAATTACTCAAATAGGATTATCATTTTATTTGTTGAATGCAATTGTAAATAACCCAATTTGAAGGGGTATAATGGTAATATTATGGTTGTTATAGTTTTCGCGCCAAATGTATAGCATGTTCAGTCTTGAAAATCAAATTGGGGGTATTTCAGTCTTTTTGAATTCAACTAACAGTCAACTACAAAACTAACTGACGGTAGGGGGGTCTTTACTAATAAATAAATCTTGACCATCTAAGTGCAAAAAACCCAAAACTCAGGGGAGGAAAGTAAAAATTACCCATTGTAGCTATATTTGGTTGGATTTTAAAAAAAAAAGGGAAAAAGAAGATTGAGTAACAGTAAGATATCATGAAGCCAAACCAATGCTTATAAAGATGGGAGAAAATGATCTTTATATCATAGAAGTTCAGTATCTTTCTCTATCCAGCATCTTCAATTTTTTTCTTTTCCTTTTTCTTTTTCAACCTAAAAATCCATGTAATAGCTGATATCCCACACTTTGGAGCAAACATAGTTGCATAAAGAACCAAATTAAACCAGTGGTTTCGCTCAAACTAATCTTATCTATTAGTGAAAATAAAAAGAAGAAAAGAAGAAAGGAACCTTGGAATATTCCCACGAATTACTTTAAGTTTATATTGCAGTGCAGCACCAACAAGGACAAAAACTGGTGAAGGTGGTTCGATTGACATGGCTTCCGCAACTGTTAGAAGAATGCTATCAGCCATGTGCATAAATTGTCTCAAGTAAATGCACAGATACCATCTCGTGGCTGATTCCAATTCCTTTTACAACATACAAATCTGAAAATACACCCTGCACCACAGGTCAACAAATGTAATGAGATCTAACTATAAAAGTACATACTAAGTCACAACTAGTGCTCATTCACCACTATAAGGATAAACGTACACTATTCTCAAGTTCTATTTGCACATCTAAGTCGCCGCATAATCCCCCACAGTCACTAAGGGGAGAATCCTTCAAAGGAACATGTAAAAGGTGATGAGATGATCCATCAGTTTCAGGCATTAGTTGCCACATGAACTTTAAACCCACCAATGAAGAAAAGACGTTATCTGCAATAAAGGTTGAGAAATAAATACAACCAGAATAAAAATAGAAATAGCTGAATAAAACTTTCAATAGTAACTAAAAATATGAAAGGTAGAATAAAATCATATACAACAACCCAAAACAAGCCCAACTGCACAAGCGACAAGCAACCATGCAAAGATTAGATAGGCAAAGAAATATCCAGTTACAAACATAATTCATGTCCATCATTCAAAAGATCAAATATAGCACATTGGCCATGTCATATTTAATTTGAAACTTACATAGCAACTCAAAAGTATTCAATATTTGGCAAAAGTTGTTTAAAGGTATCAGAAATTTAAACAAAGAAATAACAGATTCAGTTTCTAGATTTATTGAAAAACATAAAGGAAGAATCTAACAGCAAAATTAAACTGAAATGATAACAACTATGAAGAACAGAAAAATGATAACGGGTTAGAACCAAGTTTTGGAAATTTAGTAACAAAAAAGAAACAATAGCGTAAGAATTTCAACTTGTTTAGTAAATTGGAGTTCCTCAAATTCTTAACAAACTAATAAAAGTGAAATAGATTACAATAATAGACTATAATTGAACCGATAGAAATTGCTGAGGTCCCAACATTCCCAACTATACACATATTTGAGATACCTTCACTGTCAAAGGCACGCACACGAAGAGTAGCAAGCCCATCTAGATCAAGTTTAATAGAACTATGAAATATCTGGATTCTGGAAAAGTTGTCAATGAAAACTTTGCAGCGAATTACAGTCCCAGAGTAAGCATCAGTAGCCTAAACTGCTGTCTCCTTCCGACCACTATAGGGGGCAATTGATCTCAAGCGTGCACTTGTTGAGCAGTGATTGCTTGAATTATATTCAGGTACAACAGATAGGATATCATGATGATCCCATGACCTGTAAATATAAGGGAGAAAATAATAATAATAAAAATATCGTGAAGGCATTTTATTATAAAGAACCAAAGGAGAAACGTTTCTATCACTTCATCATCCCTTAATAACTCACTTCTGGAAACAATTTATAAGAGAGATCATTTTGTAGGAGGATTTTCCACAAGAATGATGAATGATTTGCAAAAGCTGACTTTGTAAAAGTATTACATTTGCACTTGATCTTAAAATAGTGTTCGGGTGTACGCAAGAAACTTACTTGATACAACATCACAAACAAAACAAACATTTCCCAAGAATAATAGAGAACAGTCAATCTGAAACTTCACATTTTCAATTATCAAATGATACACAAAAAAGCATCTACCACAACCATTTATAGAGGCTGCATGAATATGAGTATCACATTCCTATGTACACATATATTTGCTTCCTCCAGAGCATGTTTCGAAGGGCATTTTGTTAGAATATCCCTAACGAGTTGAAGGGGAAAAAAATATCAATAATACACTAATTTTACATATATACCATGATCTGATGAAACTAAATATACTATTCCACACATGTAAACGTTACTAAAGATACATCACTTTAAATGAGCCTTGTACTGTCAATTCATCTTCTTTCCATTTATAGAAAAAATAAGTTATGAGATCTTACAGGGACAGTACATCGTTTATCATCTTTCTTTCTCATCTTTTGTACAACTAAACAAGGGAAAACAAAATCTAGTGATACTTCTACAAGGGGTATTCTATCGAAGGGTTGATTAAGTTATTACTCAACACAAAAAATTTAATTCAGAAGTACTGTTTTTTTATCCTTAGAACAGACAGAATTCCACTGGTAATCTACTCTTTTTTCTCCTAGTTTCTTGACTCCAACTACATATGCATAAATCACACACACATGAAAAATTGTCATGCTTCACCAGCTGATGGCAGTATCAACTTTTGCAACTTCATGAATAGAACTAACTTACAACTATTCCATTTAGACCTACTACTGAAACGTACTGTCTAAACCGGAGGCTAACTCCAGAACACTCCGTTCTTCTTTAACATTAATTTCATTTTTTTGATAGATTATTCACTTTTTTTTGGGTTAACTTTGACTATGTAAATTTAAAATCACCTAGGATTCAACATTTCAACTTCAATTCTTTGACCTACATTTTCTCTACAACCAAACTAATCACAAATTAACCAAAAAATAAATAAACCAACAAATAATAAACAAAAATAAAGGCTCCTAGCATTCAGGTGTACGTACGTATATATTGAAAATTTGAAAGTACCATTTAAAGCAGCCATCACTTCCTTGAAGCCGGTATTCAACAGGATTCGTCATTTTAGGCGGCAAAAGTATGTTGACATCAGCAACGTGCGGTCCGGACGTTAAATGCGACGTCCCTTCGGCGGCCACCGCCACCAGAAGTAACAAAACGAACCGAAATGCGAACCGGAACATCATTTGGCTTTTTGCTAATTTACAAACTAAAAATTAAAATCTCTACAAATGGACTCTACATGAAGCTCGAAAAGTTCCTCGTGCTGCGAAGTTCAGGTGAAGAACTGAGTAGCAGCAGTGAAGTGGAAGATCGAGTATACTAAACCCTAAAATCAGGGTTTTAGAGCCCGAAGATATCTTGTGGAATATCAATTTCCAAAAGGAGTTGGTGACGTGGCGTTATCGGGTTGGTGGCGAGGTTTTGTAAAGTGCCACCGACCAGGTGTCGGATTGAGCGTGGGAAACAACAAAATAGAGATACGCGCGATCGTCGCGGCCCCCATCCGAGTTCATTAATTGCGAAATTTACATTATGACCCTTATATTTGATTTAAATGCATTTGAATATTCAAAAAGTTGGATTTATGGTAGTTACATCCTTCTATTAGATAATGAATTAATGACAATATGATATTGATAATGCCACACCTTTTATCTTCTTGATGTCAAGTGTGCTTAATAAATAAATGTTGCAATGGGATAATGTTTCGAATCATTTATAATTTCTTCAGATAACGAGTGACTTTTTAATAAGTTATACTGTAGGATTTTAATTAGAATTATTGGATACAAAATATAGAATAGGTCTCATTATGTATATAATTTAAAATTAAAAAAGATTATTAATTTTTAATACCGATATATTACAATTAAGATTTTACTTATACATATAATTAAATTTATAAAAGTATTAATACAAATCAACTACTGTGGCACATATCAAATTTCTATCTTTATTAATTTAAAAAATATACCTACTTAAGCTAATCATTAGGTAGAAGGACAAAAAGTCTCAACATGAGACTGGCACTTGAACCCCTCTACACCCGATTAAAATTGGATGTCAATAGACTCGGATTTGATCTCACACTTCAATTAAAGTGCATAATCATAACTTCATTGAAGTGCAAAATCCTTATTAGATTAATTATCAAGAGATAACGTTTTTTTACTCTTTTTAACTTTAAAAAAAGGGGTCAAAAAAATTCCAGCTAGTGCAAATTACGCTTTAGCTCCTTTTTGATGTAACAAAAAGCGCTTTTAGATTTGTTGAGCCACTGATAAGTGACAACTTCAACTAAAGCACTCTACAGTAAAAATTAATAATAGAAAATAATTATTAATAATTACTAAAAAAAAAGCTATTTTACATCCGAATTTATGCATCCAAAATTTAACCTAAATTTTTGAAGATCTACTCCTCCAAGCTCCAACTGGAATTTTTTATGGTATAATATGTATAATTATAAATAATATATTGTTAATAATTTTTTATGATATAAAATCGATATTTTTTACGGATAATTGTTAATAATATGTACCATTAATAATTTATATTGTTAATAAAAAAATTGTGTATTGAAAATTTATGTTAATTTTTAAAGTAAATTTATCTTTTTACCTCATTTTGAGTTTTAAGGCGACAAAATAGTCAATTTGTCATAATTCTGTTAACTTTCTAACTGAAGTTAACAGATTGGTGGACGACAGAAATGTTTTGTCAACTTAGGGTATATGTGTGACACACTTAAAAAGTGTTGTAACACGTTTGATACAGATGTTATTTAAAGATATATTACTCATAATTTCCCTTAACAATATTATATTCGGGTATGCAAATATCAAATGGGACTAATATAAATGAGTTATTTTTTAATATTTCTACCAACTTAATTTTATTCCAGGTTACGTTGGCACGAGACAAGATGGTTCATGGTTTTGGTTTAGCGGCTTCGGGAATGTTTGGTCCCACTTAAAAAGACTTTTTTCCAACTTCCATGTGAGTGTGAGTTGCTTTATTAATTAGTTATTTGGTTTGGCATCATGCCGTGTGGTGCAGTCTGTTAGAAACTTATTATATTGGATTGAATTCGGCGCAACGGTTTGGTTAAGTTCGGTTAAACTTAAAAAAAAAATGATTCAGTTAAATTTTGATTTTTTAAAAAATAAATAAAGAAAATTGGAACCGATCAGGTTGGTTCCAGTTAAGTTCTTTAATTTTTATAATTTTCTATTTTTATTTTTTCCGCCCAATAATAACATCACACGTGTCCAATTTTGTAAAATCACTAGAAAGTTTTTTTTTTGTTCTAAAATTTGGAACCAAAAATGAACCTCGTGTTTCGTTGTAACCACAAAAAGTCAATTATTTTTTTCAACTTAAAAAAAAATAAAAGAAACAATCTGAACCATCATTTTTTTTAATCCACCACTACTCCTCTTTGTGGTAAGCCACGCCGCTTTGTGGTATGCCGTATATGTTGTGAGTTTAGATATCCAAACTCTATTATTATATAGTTGATTTACGAAGCTCTAGTAAATTTTTAGATTGCAATATCACATAGTTATTCTTAAATGTTTTGATAGATATCAAATATGTTGACCTAAAAGGTTTTATATATAAACTTTGATTTTAATGTTAACAAACAATCTAGTAAGGGTAATATTAAAAAAAAAAACTTCATTAGTTTTTAAAGATCAAAAGTCATTCACATGAAATTGAGTTTATAGGATTTAAGAATATTTTAATTAAGTCAAGAATCAATCTCAAGACACTAGCTTAGATGTATCTTTCTCACTAACCTTTCTTGTAAAACTAATTTGTCTATATCCATGCGTGATCAACAAATGTGAACTCAAAAGTCTTTTATGCATCACATTCACTAAATTTCTTAAATCTTTTATTACAATATGGTCCGGTGATAATTGTGCTCCAAAAATGTTTGAAGAAAATGGAAATCACTTGTTTCCCAAATATATGAACTAATTTGAAAAGTTTTGAAATTCATTTCAAATTATTCAAATAGTTGAGACACTAGAAAAGGACCTTTTTGTAAATATTTTTATCATTTTGAGCCAATATGTAATTTCAAAAGGCATGGGTCAAAATGTAAAATCAAAAAATTCGAGGAATCAGCCAGGCAATCATTCGCCTCTGACCACTAAATCTGTGTCTTTGAAATGACCATCCATTTATTTTAAGCGGCGATCCGTCCTGAACTTAAAACTTCAAATTTTTTTCTCAACAATCAATTGACATGTCAGCAAGTAGTTATCCGCTTCATTTTTACCACTAATCCATTTGTGCAAAGATTATATAATTTTAAGGGAGTAATAGAGTTAGTTTTTGTTTAAATATATAAGACCCAATTTTTAATCATTAGAATAGTTGGCGAGCGTGAAAATTTTTCTATTCTCTCAACGGTGAAATACTACTGAGCTCTCACTTGTTTTCTTCCATCATCTTATACAAATTTGCGCTTAGATTTGTATATCTACTATTGTGAGTTCATTATTTGTAAAAACTCATTTTTTTTTTCAAATTGAATGAGTGTTGAGAAACACTTGGTCGAAGAAGATGTAGGATATAGAAAATTTATAAAAGTTTATTGATACATTTAAAGTCAATTATACTAATTTTTGGAGCGTCAGAATATAAGGTTTGATATTAGTGGAATTCTCATGTCTGAATTACTTAGAGTAACAGACGTAGGCAGGTTTCTCGAATCATGTAAAAATTATCATATTTGTTTCTCTTAACTCTTGCCTCTTAATTTACTTGCCGATATTGTTGTTGTTGTTTGGTGGCAGTTGTTGGTGTTGGATTGTGACGTTATTATTGAAGATTTTTTTAAAATTCAATTCACCCCCTCTTGAGTTGTTTAGTTAGAATTTCATAATTGTATTTAACAACAATCATGAATTATTAATAACTTGTTTAATTCTCGTAAAATATATACCCATCAATCATCATATCAAAATTGAAAAATTAAGGTGTGTTTGATTTTCCATTTTTTTTAAATGACATTTTCTAAACATATTTCGTGGAAAGAAAAAATGTATTTGATTGGATGGTTTTAATTTGACAAGGCTGTTATCTTGTTTTTTAGTCACTTATGAAAAATGAAAAATAATGAAAATGCGATTGATAGTCTGTCCATAAAATGAATCATAATTTCCTTTAGCACCTATATTTATTTAGCAGAGGATTCCAAATTCTACCATGCGTATCAGACAAAACAAAGATCTTTAGGCATAGGTATATATATATATGAGAAATAACAATTTCATCTAACTATACACTTAAATGATGGAGTTCGTCATTCATATGACAACTAACAACAAAGCTTTCCAGTTCCAGAGTAACAAGTGAGAATTAAATAAAACAGGAGTCGATCACTCTCCCTGAGGACTTCGAGCATATGTATATAGAGAGAGTTCAATATATGGATTGAAGAGAAGCCCTTGAGGGAGAGTGAACGACGATACTGCTTAATCTGCATGTCGATATCTTTGCATGCATCTCCTTTTCGTTTTATGTGAAAACGATATCAGACTCGATAATTGCTTTTATAGCCTCAAAAATGGTACTGTCTCCTATTCTTCCTTTAATTAATATGAGAATGTTACTTTTATTGGATAACATAGATATATATATATATATATATATATATATATATATATATATATATATATATATATATATATATATATATATATAAATCATGATAAATCAAGGAATAAGTTCCTTCCATCACTAATTTGTACATCAACAAATAATCATCCCGAATTTTTATATATGCTTTTTAAAAGGTAGTGCTACACATTCTAAATTTTTTAATCTAAAAAAATTATCGCAATTAATTCATTTGAATCTTCTAAAAAAAATACTATCTAATGAATCACACATTGTTTAAGATTAAATTTAAAATAAATTTTTTAAAAATATATCATTACTCTTTCCTCAAAATTCACGTGCTCTTCACGAATTGGGCGCATTTTAACACTATCGTATCTCTAAGATTTGGACTTTATTTAAAAAGGATTCACAGGTGGGTTGGTGGCTCTTTTCATTCAGTATTTATGTGGCACATATATGATATCAAGAGATGCGAGAAAACCAATCTTCAATTAAGGCCTAAGTCAATAATTAATTTTCAAATTACAATACAATTTATAATTAATAAGAGCTATCACAATTTTACTATTCGTTATTGGTAATTAATTTTTCGTTATTTGTAATAATATTGTCACAAATGTGCTCTTTATTATCCAAATACACAAATTATTTGGAGTTGATCCAACAAACCAGACCCCTACAAACTCAACTTTATAAGCCTAACTCCAATAGACATTTTATTGATATTGGATTTAATAGATATTGGATCTTATATAACAACCTTAGCTATGATTTACGAGCAGTTTAAAGTAAGAATTGCGCTTAAATTAGTGTGGATGAAATTTGAATAAATAATGACAATAACAATACTAACAATACTAACAATATCAACAACAACAATAATAATCAACTCAAATTATAGGCCTAAATTCTTGCCAATAATTTTTTTTTTGTGTGGTTTGGTTGAGGCCTCGAAGCCCAGGAAGCAAGGTCATCTCTTCGATCTTCCTTTTGCTGCTCCCATCTTAAAAACTTACCTGAAAAGTATTCGGTCAATCCTTGAAGGCATATTGGATTGTAAATTAATATAATAATATTTTTGATTTCAAGTTAATCAGCCAAAAATTTTTAGATTAACATTGTGATGGTGTACTCCATCTATTTAGCCCTGGAATGGGCCGAATTTAGAACTGGAAGATGGATATCCATTATCACTTGAAAATCGTCGGAGTATTAAATGTTTGATGCTATTATATAGTTTTTTTTTTGGGTACTCTCTCATTTGTTAGTTTCTGTTTTGTGACACTAGCTAGTACTATATAATGTTGTGTAGTAATAATGAACTGATGGCTTACAAGCAAATATTAATTAAATTGTGTGTTTACTTGAGGGTTTAGGGAATGAGAATGAAGTAATGTGGTGAAACCCACGTTTACTTGACAAAATATAATTTGAGAATGAGAATAAAATATATGGATCCCACACAATTTGAAAATAAAGAATGAGAATCTCATTCCCATGGGAGGTTTGGAATGAGGATTTTCATTCCCTAAACTGACTTTTATATTCCTATAATTTTTTTATATTCATGAATTACCCTCGTTCAAATCACAATTAATTTTATTATTTTAAATGCATTATTATTATTATTATTAAATTTATTTATTTTAGTTATTATTAATTATTGTTATTATTATTATTATTAATATTATCATTATTAACATTTATTATAAATTTTATTTTTTAATTAATATCATTTTTGTAATAATATTTATACATCTATCTAGTTAATGAAAATTACATTATTTAATACTATAGGTATTTTGGTAAATTGATTCTCATTCACACTCCTCATTTCTATTTATAATTGGATATTTGTCATCCCTAATTGTGACAATTTTCATTCTCACGAATGGAAAAAAGATAACATGCATTGATGCACATAGCACACTCGCAGTAAAGTTGTGACTGTGTCCTTACAATCAGCTCACAGGAATTTACCATTTTTTTTTTTTGTCGTTACATTTTTCATGAGCTGCTGCATCACTATTTGCATGTATGTTTTAATTTAAAAATATAGTTGCCTTCAATTTATTAGAGAAAATCATTAAAAATTATATTATTTATGAACTTTATTATGCATATAAAACCGAACTATAAATAAATCAAATAAGATATACATCAATTCGAGGTGACCTAAGATCCGCAGTCTGATTCTATATAGATATTGGAGATAATTAAATTACAAGATAAAAATCTGAGGCTTTCCCAGGTGAAGTAGTTGTTACATTGCGCCAGTTAATTGCACCCCACACGCAAGTTTCCGAAATTAAAAAGTAAATGTTTTAATAAAATTATTTGATAGATTTCCAGTCTACGCACATCAAACATTGCGGTTGCGGTTTGGTTTATCTGATCAAGGATCAACGGCCTTAGCTAGCACAATAACTCTAAGATTACAGCAGTCACCGCTAACTCTTAAGATTACAGCAGTCACTATAAGGAGAGTAATAAAGAATAGTCATTGGTTGGAATAAGGTCAGCTAGGCAGAGCATGCAATGGACTTGTTGAACTGTTCAGGCCTCGTCGAAGAATAGTATTGATGGTATTGTTAATGCAACAATCATAATCTAAAGTGATTCGAAATTGGATTAAATCCAATATAGCACCTACGAGTACATAAAAAATATATTGAATTGATTCTTTTTAACGAATAAATCCGATGATCCAATCGCAAAATATGTAATGTTATAATGTAAGTGAAAATGACTGAGAATTGAAAAAAAAATGGCTAAAATTTTCTACCAACAAATTTTCAATTTGATCCCTATCCAACCTGAGCTGGCAGTCTGGCACTACAACATCTCATATAGTGAACACCGAACACAATAAAACAACTCCTATCACAACAGGCCACCTTAAAGGTGTATTCAAAAACGACATTTCATCTATCATAGTATCTTGAGTAGAAAACATAAAATCCAATTGACTAAAATAAATCAGGATGGATCTCTGTAAGCATTTATCCTAAATTTCTGATAAGCATTTATCCTAATACCACCAATAACAACAGCTTATATTCTTAAAACCTTAAACCTATTTCAATAGCAAACATTCCCTGAGTACAAAAAGCCACAAAAAAGTTGTTAAATAAAATTCTCTCTTGCCAACCATTGCTCACTTCAGCTTCAAAAACTCTAATCTTCAGATTCCCTAATAAAACAACAGTGACTTTCTAGATTAGCAACCCGAGTATGGCACAGCAAACCAGCCCATTTATATATTGTCACTTCACAAATGGCACTCCAGAAGGAACTCGCTTGGCATATTCCTCATATCGTATCCCAAAAAACTCTTTCAAGAAATACTCTTCATATGCTATTCTTTCAGCAAAGAAATGCCATACAACAAATGCAAATCCAATTGTGGACATGGGATTACACAGCATTATCTGGGTACCAACTGACCAAATGAGGAAACCACAATAGCTGGGATGACGGACAAATCCATACACTCCATGTGTAATCAGTTTGTGATGTTCCTCATGACAGACCTTGATGATATGCGTGAAGGAACGACCAGCTGTTAAAATGGCACTTTTCCGTATGATTTCCCCAACTATAACCATCACAAGACCGACATTGCTTATCCACCAAAAATCCTTCGACCCCGGAAACAAAACAATTTCTACAATGTACTCCATCATAGAGAACAGCATCGCCAAAATATAATTTTTGCTGATAAGTAGTGACCTAAGAGTGACACTCTGACTCCCATGAAAGGCAATTGCTAAAATGTACTCAGACACATGAAAGAAGAACACTGCAAAGAACATCTGAGATAACTGTCTGCAAGCTGTGTAACTGAACATTTCTGTCATTGTCATCAAACAAAGTATAAATTTTCTGTCACTGCCTTACCACAACGGGATATTATATAAAGGTAGCTTTGCTGAAGGACATGAGCGAAGAAACTTCATGGAGTCTACTTCAAACCTGACATGGATGCAGAGTTTTGTAAAACCAACACAAAAATTTGAGTATCAATTTCACCTAGAAAATGCTTAAAGAACAGCATATATCCTGCAATTAATATATATAATGATTCAGAAAATAGTAAGCAATCACAAAAAGAAAAAAAAAATTGTACAACATGTCATAAGTAAGGTAGTACATTAATCCAAATTTTTTTTTACTTAAATTCATCTCAATATTATCAAAATATAAGTAAAGAGAGCACAACCCCCACCCACCCCCAAAAAAAAAGTGCACACAGTAACAGGCAATTTGGTCAGTTTTATGAATTTAATATCCATTAGGAACCACATCAGATTGTTCTATAGAGTTGGGTCCTTTGAGATCTGATTATGTTAAGTTGTAAGGATAAGCAATTAGTTGAAGAAATAATCTAACAGTTGAACTAGAGAGAAAGAATATTACAATATGAATAAAATATTGATAAAGTCAAACTGATCCTACTGGTTTACTTTCACTGCAATTTCTCATCTACCAAACAAAATCAAAAGATAGCATGTATGAATAAATGTAGAATGAAATGCCCCCCCGCCCCCTCTTTTTCTGGGGAAGAGATAGATCAAACTAGGACTGGCCAATTCAGGCTTTGGAAAGTTTCAAACCAATACCGACCGAACCAAATGCTTGTTTGGACTTTTCTGCTTTTGGGCTACCTGGATTTTTGGGATTTACAAGACGAGAAAAACACATCATTTCATACTTTTGTGAATGCATCACCAATCTTAGCCTGATGCATAGAGTAAGGGCAAGCTATCTACCAACAAATCTGTCTAGATGAAAAGCCAAGCAGAAGCAAACTATCAACAGATCAAATCAGATTAAAATAAAAACTCCAAACTTTACAGAAGAGATCAGAGTACCATCATCAAGCGTCAATTAATCAAAAGAGCTAAAATAAAAAAAATTGAGCATCGTCCCCCCAAAAAAAGCTTTAATTTTGAGCTAACTTTACATCAGGAAAAATATATATCACCAGTTATCCCTCATTAACATGGTCTAAGAATTACAACTTGAGAAAAAAAAAAAAGAAGCCAAATGGGTATCTCAGTTCAAACTACACACCATTGAAACTTAAGTAAACCAATGGATTGATGAGAGCTAAATTTAAAAAGAAAATTGAAAAAAAAGCCAAAATAGGAACTCACCAGAGGACAGCAAAGGCCGACGGACGACGAGGACGCGACGGAAGCAGCGATCGGCGGCGGCAGCAACGTCGACAAACTTATCGGGTTTGCCGTTTGTGCGAATTTGAGAGATGAGAGTAACCAAAGGGCAAAGGCAAAGGAGCTTTTTCGTCCAGGCGTCTATCTTAAATTCTAATTGAAGTCGATGCCTCGCTTTTTTAAAGTAAAACCGGATCTCCAGTTGTGTTTCGGTTTCGCCCGGCCGAACCGAACAACATCTGTACGGTTTACAGAATTTCAAACCAAAATGGCTCTGCACTCGATTCTAATTTACAAAGCAAAGCAATGAGCCAATAAATAGACAAATTATATTCACTAGCTCCCGTGTTTATGCACACGGATTATGACTATCTCTTGATCTGAGTTATCATTAGTTTTTAAAAATCTTGTAATTTTATGTATTTTAATGATAATGAATAGGCAAGATTTAATTCCTTTAAAACCCACCTAAATTTTTGTTCAAGTAAAACTCAGGTTATGAAGAAATCTTAATTGCATTAACTAGTTTCCTTGTTATGTGCAAATACATCTTTAAACCCATATCGAACTCCCCATTTTGAATTGCATTGGAAACGATCAAATTCCAAGAAAACAAGATTTCTTTCAGCCATTTCATCAAACACACCAAAAACACCACATTTTGATCAAATTAAAGCTATATATCAGAGCAAAATTGCGAAGAAAAATGATATTTTTTCATAATGATTATAGAATGGCCATAAACAAAATAATAAAATCATATCGAGCTAATGTATTCCTTATTAATTTTTCAATTAGCTATAACACCATTAATGAGTATTCTATCACCATTCTGAAAATCAGTACTCTTTGATGAATTCCGTTGCTGTTTGCGTAGAAGTGACATAAAGACAAAGATTCTCATTAAGTCTAAGATTACGGCCATACAAAACAAACCGCTAGCTTCAGTTTTGTCACTGTCATAGTGAGTGTAACAGTCTTCAACGGTGGAACTAATGTCATCTATTTAAAAGTTTTCGCCCACCTTGGGGGCGTAAAGCTCATTAAGACATCCCAATTCTAGCCAATGGAACATAGTAAAGTGAGGGATCAAATATCACCATTACAATGAACGAATTGCACACTGCACAACTGTTTGAAGATAACGGCAAGGTTTAGCAATATACCTGAAGATTTGGTGGCAGAGATTCTTGTATGGCTATCTGTCGCCTCACAGATGCGATCCAAATGTGTACAAAAATTATGGAATTCTCTCATTGCTAGCCCCAAATTCATTTGTTAAGCAAGTCCGCAACTAGATTTGTAATAAGAATAATTGCGTTCTTCTCAAGTGCAAGCTCGTTACTGATATTCAGAGTAAAGAAAATGTTTTAATCTTCCTCAACTACGACAACAGAACAGGAACATAAGTACCTGGTGAGGATCGTTTTTCTGTTGTTGCGAGGATTATTGATTTTCCTTGGCTCAGTGCCATGGGATTATTATATACATGTCTTGCTTTAATTGCATAAGCGTGACATTATTTTAGCTAACCCAGCTATAAGGCAATTTAGGGAATTTCCTGTCCTGTTTCCATATTTTGCAAAGTTCCGATGGAGTAGAGAGCTTTCCACTTGGTTTTGGCTTTGGTTATGATCCCAAGTCCAATGATTACAAAGTTGTCCGAATCCTGACATTTATTGCTGAACCTGCAGAGGTTGCTTCTGTCAAGGTTGAAATGTACACGTTGAGTACAGATTCGTGGAGAGAATTCACCTTCATGTAACCTTTTGAAGCTGGGATTCGTCATCTGCTTAGTTTTGAATGCCGATGCTTCAGGGGAGTTTGTTATTGGATGGCACGTGGCAATTGTCGTGATAATAATGTTTCTCATCCTTTCGTTGACGTGAGTGATGAGATCTTCGGAAAGATATCAGTGCCATAGTGTTCATTTAAGGCTCGTGAAGAATCTCGGAAGCTTATAGTTTTTAATGAATCTCTTGCCTTTGTTTTGTATGATGCGTACCAGATTCGTAATTCCTTAGAGATATGGGTCATGGGCGAATTTGGTATTGATGCGGCCTGGAAAAAACTATTCACTTTTGAATTGAGTTGTGCAGCTACAATCTCAGCTACCAGGAATTTAAACATCTTCCGGTTCCGAGAGTAAAGAAAATGTTTTTATGCTGTCATTTACATGAGCAGCCAAAGGAGATTGTATAGTTTTAGGCTAGTGTTAATTGTCGAGATTATCTTTCTTATAATCGCCGATTTACTGTTCTTCTTGAATCATGATTTATCTTTTATCTTAATATTTATGCCTTCGTGTCGAGCAGAGCAAATGCAACTGTATTGTAATCTATTCTGACGAAAGCTTGATTAGTTCCCCGCAGATGCATGATCTTTCTCATGGAAGATGAGGATGGGAGGTCACTCAAGGGGGTCAAGATCTTCCAAGTTCAGGCTGTGGGATCATTAACTAATATGCCAGCATCTATAATGCAAAGCCACACACTAAGTTTGCATTCTTATGCCCCATAGTCTATCAACTATTCCGTTTGATCGCTTCGTTTCAACCTCTCAGGCTTCATTTCTTACCACATTGAAAGAAAATTCCTGGCTAACTCATGATAGAATCATAGAATGCATTATATAGATTCATTAATTAATTATAAATTACATGATTTTCCAAATTAAATTTCCAATAAACTAGAATTTACACTGTGACACAAATTACAATCTCTCCCTCTCCTTTTCTAAAGGAACAAAAGAATCAAAATTAGCGCAGGAAAGAGAAATAAAAATATCTAATAGCAAACTAGATTGAAGAAACCTGTTAGTAACAGGCTGTAACACAGAGCCCCAACACAACAATTTTTCACTCCAAAGTAACTAAGATCACAGAGTTGTTCAGCCCTGATTCTTGAAAGGTCATCTTACTATTATAATCAAGAGGCTTGGGAGCTCCTGGGTCAGGCCGTGTCAAGCGAAATTGCCTCATCTGATTGGCTTCCTCTAGTTGAGAAAAGCAGAAAGACCATAGCAGCTGCACTGGATCGGTTAGCAAGAAATTTCTCCTAATCATACGCCCATCAGGGAGACGAACTCCAATCCTGCAAACAAGATTCCTGGCAACCTGCAAAGGTTCTTCAGGAACTGCCGGATATGTAGGCATTTGTTCATGAACCGGAGGATATGGAGGCAATTGCGTCTTAGTGGCTCTTTCAAGTTGATCCCTGGGGCCACTCTCCATGAATGATAATAGATCTTCAAGCAAACTCACAGGATCAACCATTCCACACCATTTTCTCATCTTTTCGCCTGTGATTGGGTCAATTACAAGCACTACAGGAAGAGAATCCAATTTATAATATCCGCAAACTTTCCTGCACTCACTATTGTCGTCGTCGTCGTCATCATCATCATAAACCTGCCAGAAGATGAAATTACTAGCCCTGATAGTTTGAGAAACAGCTTCATCTGCCCATGTATCCCTATTAAGCGTATGAGAAGTAAACTCCTTCGGAGACTGCAACTTCACTAGTAGCCATTTGTTTTCTTCAGAAGCAACATCTTTGGCCTTTTCAAAAGAGGCATTAAACATCAGATCGACCGGTGGACGGTATAAAGAAGCAAGATTATTGTTATTATTTTTGTTATCACTGGGCTCCTCCGACCCCCAAACCTCAGAATTGTCCTCCGACTCCCAAACCTCAGGATTTTTCTGTTGGTAGTACTGCGGATAATAACAAAGAGTGTCCTTTACAACAGGCAGAGGAGGAGGAACCTCATCTTCAATATCCACTTCGACTTCATATTCATCTTCATCTATATTGCTGCTATCATTATTGAACCGCAGAATAGCTTCGTCAAGATTCCAATTAGTGGCATTCAAGATTTTCACGGCGGTCTCTTCGGTCTGGCCATTGGTGATCTCCAGGAAAGAAGAGATTACCCTCTTCCTCTGCTTCTTCTGCTTCCTTGAGGCCATCCTCGGCTTCTGCTTTGATGATAATGCCGATGAAAGACAAGAATCCCACCTCTATATATAACTCTCGACCGTATTATTAATTCCCAATTTCATAAGGTTTTTTTTTTTTTTTCTCAATCATAGTCCATCAAGAACTTCGAGACCAGGAAACCTAATTGTAATGGGTTTCCTATAAGGTGAGGCTATTTGAACCCACTAATTTACTCAATAAACTTATTTTAAAAATAAATTTTTATCATTAAAATACCCCTAAATTAAATTGCAGTTATGGACACTATAATATAATTAAAAAAAATAGAATTTTTACTCTTTAAACCCATCTTTATATTCAACATAGTTTTATAGAACCCTAATCAAATTTTCATTAAACCCTAATCAATCAAGAGGTGAGATTCTTCTCTCAAGGCATATATATTGTTAAATAGGCACATGTGAGTCAATTCAGAGTAACAAAATTAATTGTTTATTGATTTGATGGATATTGATTTTATGAAGGATTAATTGTTTAATTGGTATGATTCGTTTGGGAATGACCCCTCACTCAAAATTGTTTAATTAATATTGATGATTAAATTTTTAATTAATAATCAATTATTGTTTTTCCCCAAATTCGGAAAAAAAAATATTTTTTCTCAAATTCCTCATATCAGATTTTCATACCATCATACAAGATTTTTCTCACCAATATAATATAACTCAAAAAAATAATTTCATGATAACAACTATTTTCTCCATTTAGAATGTTTTGATTCATTTGTCCTTAAACGAGGGCCATTCACTCAAAATTGATTATTAAATTTCCAATTAATAATCAATTTCCAATCTAATGGGTTTATAAATGAATATTATGGGTTTAATGAGTAAAATCACTATTATTATAAAAACTGGGTTTAGAAAGGGCATATTAGGTATTTTAGTAGGTTTACTGAGTAAAATTTAAAATTTTAAAATTTAAAGATGGGTTTATTTAGTAAATATGTTTATTGAGTAAATTGGTGTGTTCAAATAGCCCCACCCTTTCCTATATTCATTTGGATACTCTAATTAAATATATTTTAATTTTTTAAACTTTTTCATTTGCTCCTAGAGACTAATTTTTCTCAAAATTTGGGGATTCAAATATAAATTACTTTTTAAAAAAATAATTTTGGTATTTACACCACACCCAGTACCACACTTAGCTCCATAAGGACCTTTCACAATATATAATTCCAGGATTTTACCTTTTATTCTTGTTTTATTGATTTTGAACAACTGGATGATTTCTCCTTCCACCTCTTCTACATATATTTTTAAAACTTTTTAAGCTTTTACAATACTCTTACAAAGGTCTAAATAATTATTATATTCATAGAGATTTATGAATTCCGGCTATTTCTTTGCACTTGCATTTGTAATTCCTTATCTTTTTTGAGACATAGACCAAATTTTTTCTTTCTAACAGATTTATGTGTATTTTTAATATATTTTCCCATCCTAAATACATATTATCAATGCTTTCACATAGATTTTGTAATCTAAATTCAGCATTCTGATCTAAATTAAAAAGTTTATATTATATATAATTTAATTTATTATAGACGGTCTTGAGTCTAGTTATTTGCTTTGCATATGTCTTGAATTATTTCAAGACTAGTTAAAATAGATTTCATTAATGCTATCCTTGTTTCCTCCTTAAAGGTATCAAATATTTCTTTACTTTCTTTAGGGTTTATTCTTCTTATATCTTTATAACAGCATTTGCATGCAATTAATCGATTTTTAACAAAATAGATTGTATAAATAACTTGATATTCTTGATTAAACTCTAAATTATCAATGACATCTAGGAATTTGTTGACTTATCTTTTTAATATTTTACAAAAATTGAGTTACTGTTATCACTCCATATCTTATAAGATTTAGAAAATAATCAAGGCCCAACATGCTTTCGTTTGTGCAAAATAAAAGAAGATAATCAATGTATTATTCCTTAGAATATATTCGATGCCGCCTCATACCACAGATTGGCCATGGTCAGCACTGCCATAGCTCCACAAGTCATGCAATATCACTCCCATGGCTGACGCTGTTCTACACAGCCTCACACAACACACTACAGACTGGCCTAATAAGATCTATCTGAGTGAATCCCTTGCAATTGTCTCTAGAAGAATGCTTAGTAATATAAAATTTTCTTCGTCTAATACAAGTGTTGGCATGTAAGATTCTTGATATTTTTCTCAAATCCAAATAAGATATATAAACCCTCCACAATCCGAGAACCCAATACTCCCTTTTAATGCTAAAAGTGGAACTAGCAATCCTAAGACCCGAAACCACTTGATAGATAACTGCATCAACAGAGAAAAACTGAGAATGAAACTTGGAAGCATTACGAGCCTTATTTAATCCTTGAAATGGATCTGTTTTAGCCAATTGCTATTGTATTGTTCTGAAGTTTGAATTTTTAAATGAATTTACAAACGTTTGTCTGGACAGAATTTGCTCAATTCTTCTTGGGCGTCATCAACCATAGCAAGCCCATCGTAAACCATTTCATTGCCTTTGAGAAGTAATTCTTGACCTTCGGAGCACATTGTTATGCCGTTTATTATTTTATAAAGTTTCTTCATTGTATTCTTGACTAAGGAAATTTGCAAAACAATTATTAGATCCTTTAATATATTCAATCTCAAAATCATATTTTGCAAAAAATTATTGTCAATCTAATTAATCTCTTATATTAAGGTAAATTAAGCAATTTATTAAATATAAATCCTTTAACTTGAATGTTATCATACCTTACCTTAAATTTCTTGAATAACAAAAAGAAAGTAAATTTAACCATTCTTTTCTTAGTAGCTAATAATTCCTTTTTATTGCTATGATAATACTTTTCCATGGTTCTAAAAGTTCCGCTTGTGTATCTACAATATTTTCTTGACCTGTTTTTAGTACTACACCCTGGTGATTATCTGAACCATCAGTTTTAAGAATTAAATTATCACTAGTGGTAGAAAATCCTAATTTTGGTAGATCTTTACATTTTTCTTTTAAACTCTTTACCACATTGGTATGGCGATCTTCCCAAGACTTTATATTATTCTTTTTTAATAGTCCTTGTAAAATTTGTCTTTCGTTTGCTAAGTTTTCTATAAAACATTCAGTATAGTTAAGACATCCTAATTTTTTTTTTAATATGTTCTTTAGATTCTAGCTTTTTTGAAAATAAATATATTTTTCATAAAAATGATGTCGCATCTCTATTCTTGTTTCATCTCTTATCAACCCAATAAACTTTATTTTAGGTTTCATTATCTTGAGTTTCTTTTTAAAAAGTAGCATTCCATGTTTCTCATACTTTTTTGCAAAAGAAACTTGATGATTAATATGATCAACTTCATTATTTGAAAATATGGAAAATTCATGAAATTTTTTAAAGATTTTATCCATTCTTCTTTGAAATATTTGTGATGCATTTTTCAATCCAAAAGACATCGCAATCCATTCATAATGTCCTTGAGGTGTACTAAAGATAGTAAGTGGTATATTTTCTTCTTCAAGTTTGATTTGTCAAAAATCTGATTTACAATCAAACTTGCTATATATATATATATATACATTTTTTTTAATTACATAAATAATTAATGTATCTTTATGAGGTAAAAAGTACCCATTGAATTTGATATACTTATTTAATTGTTTATAATTAATAACTATATGGGCTTTTTCTCATTTAAATTTTGCATAATTCCTAATCACAAAAATTGGCTAACTATTTGGAATCTTAGATTCTCAAATAATCTTGAGTTCTAATAATTCTTAGATTTATTTATCAAACTCTTATCTATCTTCTTACCTATATCTTATAGGCTTAAATCTTATGCTAACATTTGAATCTTTTACTTTAATTTTGGCATAAGTTTTATCAACTTCCCATAGCCGAATTGGGTTTTCACCAAAATTTTTATTTGACTTCTTTAAAAAAATTTCGTAATCAAATATGATTTCAGTATTTTTTTTATATAGAAATCACTACAATGGCTGCTTTGAAAATAAAATTTTCGAGTTGTTTGCTCAATGAGTTATAAATCCTAAGTGCAATGATGGAATGGTTACATGATGTTTTAAGAGTGATTGTTTTGTTAGTCATTATATAAATGAATTGACGAAGGAAATTAACTCCTAAAAAATATATCTACACCCATATGATCGTATGACCATAGTATTGGCATGCTTAGAATAAAATCCTCTACTTGCATTAAAGTTTTAATTCTACATGTTCATGACTTTTTCACCATTTATTCCTTGTCCTGTCAAGGGCTTATAACTCATGAGCCAGTATCAATTAAAGCATGGAACTATTGTGGCTTATGCTTGTAATATAGTATAATCACTTTTGTACATACTATAAAAAGATTAGAAATATATTGATATGATTTGTTTGATTTCATCAATTGTTATAAATATTTCTCTATCTGCTATGCAAAAAGGAGAGAAATTTTCAAAAAAGTTCATTCTTAATGACAAAAGACTTATTTTTGTTTCATAATTAGCTCTATGAAAAAAGAAAAGATATCCTTCAGTCCTTAATAGTATTTCACAATACTGACTTAGCGTCTTTCTTTCTCCATTATATCCCACATATGTATGTGGTTTTATTAGAATTCGTCTTTCTAAATATTTAATCATTTTGGCATCAACATAAGATTTTGCAGCTCTTGTGTCTAGGATAACAAAAGTCTCATACATGACTTCTCATTATTATAATCAATCTTGATTTTTAAATTTTTATAATTTCTTCTAACTGTTGCTAATATTTCATGTGATGGTGGTATCATTAGTTGGCTACCTCTAGTACAAGTTTGCATTCGACATGCTTCTAATTCCTTTTTAAGTACAAAGAATAATCTCTTATTCCCTAAAATGATTTTTCCTTTGCAGTATATTCTATAATTTTAGTAATAATTTCCCTAATAAAAGTAGGTTGATTGCTCAAATCAATTTCTAATTCTTCTAGTAAATTTATTTCTCTCAAAATCTCGAGAGATTATATTTTTTTAGCTTTTATCGAAAAACGTTATCAATTTCTTTAAATTCTTTATTAGCAAATATTTCACTAATAGCAAAATTTGTCAATGCATAATCTATAGCATATGTTATGCTATACGGATAAGATCCATCATGCATTATATTGAAGAATTTAAAATCGTGACTTATAGAGCTAGGTATATCTTAAATATTATTTTTTTATAACTAAGATTTCCTAGTATTATTCCAAAGAGTGTGTGTTTTCGATATCTTATTCTATATCTAGTATAGCTAAATTTATTAGGCTATTTATTCCTTCTCAAAAATGAGTTTTTATCTTAATTTGAATTCCTCCTATATGAATATATCTAATCTTAGCTCTATCACTAGATCATATTTTGTTGATCTTGTCTTCTATATATGATTCTAGTGGCAAAGATATCTTTGTACTTCCTCTGGGATGCCTTATTTCAATCGGTTCTTCGCTTATAGTGGCACTTAAATACATTATATATCATGTTAGTAATTCCTTGTGCTAACTTATTAATTGATGTCATAGATGTTTCGAGTCCTTCTTTATTAATCTTGAGATATTACTTTTTATCAAAGTTAATTCTTTATTAAAGAACCTTGTTCTTCTATTATTCATTTCTTCTATGCTCATTCTAATTCTAAATTACTTAAAGTTTCATAAGAAACATAATATATGCTATCATTTTTACTAATATTTTCACTATCAGTGATTAATTCTAATTCATTGATATTTTAAAACATTTTGATGTTTGCTCTCTTTTTCTTAGGATATTTGTTTGAATAATACATTTCTTCATTACATAATCAACATCTACATTTTTTTGGTGTGTTCACTTTAGATTTTCCTTTAACTTTATTTTTCTTGAAAAGCTTTCTTTTATATCTATTTTTCTTGTTAATATTTTTTGTTGGTCCTAAATAATTTCTTCTTTTTGAACTTTGTCTTAAGTTTATAGATTTCATCTGAACATCCAAATCTTGGAGCTTCTCCTAATTTATAACAGTATAATCCTCGATTTTTCTTGTTCATTACTTTTTTATCTCTTATTTCAACATACTATTGATTTATCTTATTTCATGCAAACCTGATTATATTTCCAAGTATACCAGTGCTTGAATTATCTCCGTGTTCCTGGCAATATTCTAGCATAATCCTTTTACCCCAAGTGTATGGTATTTTCATAAAGTATAAATTGTTATAATATCCTATCATTTGTTCTACATTGTCAAACTCACATTTATAATAGAGTTCTTCGAAGCTACAAATGTAACTTCTAAGTAACGTATACCACATATTTCAAGCCTAATTAACTTTATTATAGTTTCCATTCTTGTTGAAAATCAACTTCTTAATCTTCTATTAAGAATTATCTTCTTATTGTATTTTCAAATCTGCTTAAGATTTGTTCTTGTGTTTCATTTTTGTTAAGATATTTCCATATAATATTTTGTTTTCATTTCTTTCCTTCAATCCCATATACCATTATGCTATTATTCATATAGTCGAAGTTTTAAAGAACTCCATACTATTATATCTATCTGGATTATGAAATACAAGAGCAATATTCATAGACTTTACCCAAGTGGTGATTATTTTATCTCTATTTTTTAAGCAATCTATATCTAACCATACACCATCATGGGTGATTGATCTTTTTCTATATTCTCCTAGAGTTTTATATTCTTTTTTAAGCTTGCTAGACTTGAAATATTGACTCTGTGGTCTTTCATATATTGATATCTCTTCTCTAGCATAATAAGCTCTATTGCTAGATTCACTTTGTTCATAAACCATTGGCTTTTCCTCACTCATCTTTAGACGTTCTATCCTTTTCTCGATATTTTCTAGATTAATGAAGACATCATCATTTTCTTCATTTGTTTTAGATTCTTCATTCCCGTCAAATAGCTCTTTTAATCTATTGTTTGTGTTCTCACTCATTATTCCCAAACTTATTAATTTTTTATTTCCATCTATTTTGTCAAATATTGGCCTTGATATTGATTGAATTTCATTATTTTTCTTTTCATTTCAGTAAATTATAATATTTTTTTAAGATTTTATTCTGTTCTTGAATTACAATGAGTAATTCTTCCATGTTAATATTTATCTTTTGTACTTCAATTTTCTTGAATTTTTCCACTTATATTTATGGAAAATTTATTATTGATTTGCTCATTGATTTTTTTTTTCTATTTTAGTTAATTGTATCTCTAACTTGTTTAGTCTTAAATCTAATGAGTTTTTATTCATAATATTAAGGATCTCTTGCTTTAATGCATTCTAATCTCCATGTTGAAGTCATTTATCAACTATTTAACTTGATCAAATTCTTTACTCATTTGATCTCCTAACTTTTTAATTTGTTTTATATTTTCTTCGTTGAAATTATTAATTTTCAGTAGCTTATTCACACTTTCTATATTATTTATAGATAAATTAGAGTTTCCTAATTTATTTAACAATTATAGTGAAATCCAATTTAATTGATTATCTCCCCAGATGCTTGAATCATTATCAAATCAAAAGGTTGAAATCTTCCATATGTAAATCCTCTATGTCTATAACTAGAAGGTGGAAACCTACTAGTTTCTATATTTTGTGAAATTACTAATGACTTAAGTAATTTATTCATTATACCATATGCATAGGATCCCATTGTATTCTATTAAATATTTATGATGCATAATATCTCTTATGCTCTTAGGAATATCGTTTTTCCTTTAAACCTTTATGTAGAAGGAGGAGTTTCTTTAAGATTAAACATTTGTATCCTATTAGCATATTATTAGAAGGATAATATTTGCTCCTAATCATTTTGTTACTCTAATTGTATTCCTCTCTCTGTTTAATAGATAGAAATCTATCATAATCTATTATAAGTTCATCAATATATTCATCAGCAGAATTGATAGACCATTGTTTCCATGAAAAATTATTTCTAGAAACTTCTCTTATGCTTCTACTTAGTAGAACAAGGTCAATGTTTAAATTTCTACTTTTTATTATTATGAGTTTTCCAACTCTAAAATCATATACATGTGATGTAAACAGTTATACTAACTCTTTAATATCTAAATAAAGTGATTCTAATTAATAATATGGCCTATGTTTAGTTATATTATCCACTATTGCATCATAATTTAAAAATCGATCATATCCTACATCGATTATTAAATAAAAAAGTTATATCTATTTTTATTTTTTATTTTGAAATAATCTAGTAAATGACTTGTTCTGATACCAATAGTGCAAACTACTATGTTCTCATTTGGGTTAAATATCAGAATGTATGTCATCGATTTTCCGTCGATATACCATGATATTTCAAAATTTTTGAACAGAAATCTTGATTTTGATACCATTTTACGGAAATAATTCACCAAGACTGACGAAAGGGTGTTAATGACCAAGTTTTTAATGTTTAAATTTTTTTACAATTTTACTTTATCATGCTGCGCGGTTCTGGACTACATGTAGTTCACTTTGTGGGGAGAACCTTGTTGCCATTTTTCGTTAAACAAAAAAATTAGGATCCAGTGACAACTAAATTAATGTGGGGGCCGGCCTTCTATATTTTTACGTGAACATTATTTTATGCGAATATTCACAGATTACACTTGGCATGAATACAAACGGGCATGAGGTTTGCGAGTGGCACCACCATTTCTGGAAGCAACACGTGTTGAATCACAAACTAGACAGTAGACACTCCAGTTCACGCAAAAACATTACTGACAATGCATGTAAATTATAGCAGATGTATATACAGACATATATAATATATGTAATTTCCAAAAGGGTACAGCAGCTGAAGCCTGCAAGGCATGGAGGAGATAAAGAGAAGCAAGGAAGAAGAAGCAAATCCCTCGGTGAAGAAAAAATTAGTGAAGGAGGTCAAAGGTGTTGTTGATGAGGCACCACGTAGTTTCAGTGAATCTGATGATAAAAGGGAAATTCTGAAAGGGATAAATAATGAGAATAAATTAGTTATGAAAGAGGGTGATGACGAGGGAATAAAAAGGCTTCCTCATCAAGAAGTTCCTCAGCCTGGAGATTTTTCCAGCGAAGCCCTCGAGCATCTTTGAGATTATGAATCCATGTAATATATGTGTATATTGTTGTAACAAATTATCAGAGGCACTACTGTGCTTGAATGAAACTGCTGGTTTCTTGTAACAAATGTTCTTCTTCTTGTTATTAATATATTTTCCTTATTAATTGATATCTGTTATCTGTTATTTTTCATTTTCATCAATGTAGTGATTGTTATGTATAGTTAAGATGAATGCATGATATATGTATAAGATCATAGACAGGTCAACAAAATTCTAGTATTTTATTATTGAATCAAACTTGACAAACAAAAGAGATTGATTCGTTCAACTCAGATTCATCTAATACCTATAAATAATTAACCAACAAGAAGTTGGACATTTATTATCTAAGAGACAAAAGACCAAAGAAGATGCTGCTGCTACAAGCTTCGTGAATTGAATTCAATGATGGGAAGGCAGTGGTGGGAGTGAAGGTAGCCAATGGGGAATCATCCAGGGGAATGGACATGGCCATTGATGCGTAGCTGGAAGGGGAGGCGGCACCCAGCCTGCAGATGGAAGTGGAGGCAGTCCTCCAAAACGAGGCCAAAATAATCCGAAGAATTTTTGTTTTGCTGCAGCTGCTGCCCCATTAGCTTCAACATGCCTAGCTAAAACTCTAGCCGAAGCTTGTGTAAAAGAAATTGCAAGAACAAGAAGCAAGATTGCAAATAATGATCCCTTCATATTGTTTGATGAAATGGAAGAATCGGAGCTTCACTACTTTTCAATTTTGATAGTGTACACCTTTTGTGCATTGGCTTGGTGGAATTATATATACATTATAAAAGATCAAATTCTTGTTACATGGATAGGGATCATGCTTCACAAAAGTTATCAATATCACTATACCAGGCAGTATTCAAAACTCAGCTGACAGTGTAGAGCAATTCAAATATTTTGTATTAAGAATTTTTTTTAATAAATCTAATTTTTATGTATATCCTCATCAATGACTCGATCTCATAAACAAAGAAATTAATTTGAAAGATATTTATCACGACAAAAATTCTCAAATATTAGATATTAGGAAATCGCATAAACCTCTTGCTTGTACTTCTCGCCGCTCGTGAAATCAGCGAGCAACTCTCTGCTGTTGGTAATGTGGGCTCTTCCAAATTCAACATCTTAGGCTCACGAACACCGAACCTAGAATCCAGATTCATTAAATTTTACAATTGCCGCATGTAATTGTACAATGAAAACATTAGGAAAAAATAGATTAGAAGAGGATTAAGATCTTCCGTGTACAAGACTAATATAAGTTTATTGTGTGGGTGGACGAAAATTTATGGTATCATTGTGAATGTTATTTGTGTTTAAAAGATTTGAATATATTTAAGACTGTAGGTCAAATATGTTTTTTTTAATATCTCTCCTAAAATTCAAATTTAGGTGATCAGTTAAATAAAATTAATTTTACCACACAACTAAAAAAATATAAGATTGAAATTAAGAGCTTAAACAACAATATTTAAGTTTGACTGACATCTATCATAATTAATTTATAAGTGGATTGAAATAGTTCCACCCTTTATTTATTTTAAATTAAATAAATGTATTTGATAAGTCTATTGAATGGCCCATGTCCCATGCAAGATTTTCGCCTCAACTATCAGAAGCAACAATTCAAATTCATATCCATATGGACGAGCCTATTAAAGTTGAAACTATTGGCACATCTTTAAGAATCTATTAAAGCCCTTGATATATATTTACATTTTTACTCAAAATTACTTAAAAAGAATTAATGTTTGATAAAACTCGCTCATGATTGATTTAAGTAAAAACGCTTTACACCCTTGAAACATTTATATCTTCAAAATTTCAATCGAAATAAACCAGTAAGCCAGCGGCGTCCCCAGTTTCAGCTAAACAGTAACTAGGCGGGTATCAATTCCAAGCAAATTCAGAAATTACAGAACAATAAAAACAACAAACACAAATTGCAAAAAGTGATGAAGTTAAGAAGCAATCGTGCCAAAGAAGCATTGTCTTTAAAGAACAATTTCTGCCCTTTTCGGCGCATAAAGAGAATTGAAAGCAATTTAAGCTTCCAGGATTATTCAATGGCATTTTAATCGTAGTGGTGCACGCACTTCAGAACAGCTTCTTGTTGTTTTCTTTTTTTAATAAATTATTTATGGCAAATCATGAGCACTTTGATGAAGAAGAGAAGGACGAAGAGAATTGCCGCGCAAAATCAATCCCTGCAATAAGAATTTCACAACCATTACTGGGTTTTATTACTGTTAAAGGTTATTATGAGAATAACAGGGGGTCTAATAAAATTGTTTAACTTTTTTTAATATTTTAATAAATTTAGGGTGCATTTGGGATTGAAGTTGGACAAATATAGCTTAAAAGTTACAATAATAAAATATTTAGTAAACACTAAGTGTTGTAATTTAAAAGTTATGTTAATATAATTTTTCACGTGTATAATGTAAAATCTATTATATTTTTAATAATTTTATTAAAATTATTATTTAAAATTTATACTAACTATATATTATTGACTTTTATTTTATAGTTATAATTTTTTCTATACAATAATTATAGTTTAAAAATTACTAACATTTCAATTCCATACGACACCTTAATTGAGAAAAATGATTTTAAGAGCTTTTTGTTGGAGGGGACGCTAATAATTCCACTCAGCCACTTATTATGGTATTACCAATAAAACGGCCCTTGTGGGCTATGGCTTATCCGAAACCCCAAAGGATACTATGGGGCGATCTTCGGGTTACAGAGGGATGGGGTTCTTCATTAGAATAAAATCTACAAATACCTTGTTTAGTGGCGCTGAGCCGCTGGCGCTGACTTTATTTATTCAACAGACAGGGCATCCTAAATGGATGGATGTTGCTTTTGGAATTTGGAATCGTGTACATTCTATATGCCCTGTGTCGGTGAAAAGAACTTGGTCAATGGCTCTGTACGTAAATTCTGTGGGCAAACCCTTGACATCGTATGTATAATATTCGTTTCGATTATCCTTTTGATGAAAAAAAATCATCTTTTCTTTATTTTGTTCTTTCTTTTCTGGTGACATCGAAGTCATCTCACGGCAAATGGATTTTGAAGGGTTCGGCTCATTCCATGCATGCATGGACCAAAAGTAGTGAAAATACATATTTTTTTCCCCCTAAGTGAATAGCATTTTTGGTAATGGAATTAATTCTTCCACACTCATGTGAGCCCAACCTCGGACCTGTCATATTAACTCAAAAAATTTTATCAACCCAATTAGCTATTATACACAAAAGACAGGTCAAAGATAAATATCAAGACATTAACAATTTGCTGCTTGTTTTATTTTATTAGTTGGCTTCTATGTGGGGAGAAATTTTAAAATATATTGGTGATACCATGTTACCCATATAACAATAGATGCTATGCTATGAAGAAATTTTTAGAATATATCAGAAGTACCGTGTTAACTGTATAACAAACAAATAATGTTATGATACGTGTGTATTTATTTTAAAAAACTGTCATAAAATGGTAGCTATATTAAATTTAATTATACATGTCATGCATGCATCAATTAATTATAATATACTAGATGTATTATAAAATTTCTTTTTATGTGATAGCTTGTCAATTATGACCGGAACTTGTCAACATATAAAGGTATCCGGCAATTGGGCCCGGGTACTACTTGTTAGTGGACTTTATTGATGTGGCCAATTGATAAGATGGTATTATGTACCAATGGACCGAATCTAACAAGCCTTTCGTTGGCTATAAATAGAAACTTGTAAAGATAACTATGGCATACTATAGATCGACATAAAGAGAGGCCTGCCATGAAAATGAGAGTCTAGTTTGGTAGCCAAGGATGACTTGCCTGAACTTTCCAATTAAGTGGTTTCAAAATCATGTTGATGATTTAATTTTTCTAAAAGAAACCCTTTGATTGTTGGATACCAGGCAGTCTCCTTGGCTAAGTTGACAGTCCCTTATCTCTCATGCCAGGCCTTCTATTTTTCACCAACCAAGATCTCTCAAAAACTAGATATAAGCAATTGCATTGCGCTGGCTAATTGAAGCATAAATAAATATCTAAGGAAGAGGGTTCTTACATGAAGATAAGAGTAACGTTTGTTAGCCAAGGATGACTTGCCTGCGGCTGTCAATATCATTAGGTTTCAAGCATGAAGCCTTTTGTTTGGTCGCCAGGGAGTCTCCTTGGCTACTCTGACAGCCTCTTCTCTTTCATGCAAAACCTTCTCTTCCTCTCCTCGATCAAACAGCTCGATTTTTGATTTATGCACCGTTGCGTGTGATCCTGAGAAAGCTCAGACAATCAAGCAAGTACATATATTTTTATGCATACATAATCATGAAACGATGAACAATTTGTGGAATGTATAGAATCTGGAAAGCAATACGGCAATTAATTAATCTGAGATTTCACATACTGTTAGGGAATAAAATGGTGTTGCTAATAGACTGGCTAACCTTGGTCTCGATTGTTCTCCCATCTTTTGGTGGCAGTCTGCGACTTTTGAATTCTAAAGAAATTTATCTAAAGAAGCTAATGGATTCCCTCGCCACATTTTTTGATTCCTCTCTTGCTCATATTTTTCTTTACTGTTTCAGTCTTGTATTTATTTTAATAAGGGACAATGCACATAATGCCCTCCGAATTAGGTTTCACTGGGTTCACCCAAAAAATTAAAAAAAAAAAAAAATGCTAGACAGGAGAATAGCTAATGCATTCTCCTCGAAGGAGATCAATAATTAGGATGCAGTTATCGGATTTGTAAGTCGGCAGCTAAACACATTTTCAATTCCATTAAAAGTTAATCATTTCTCTATTATAAACAAATACAGACACATAATTTAAAAAACAATACCAAAGGTAGACTAGGATTTCCCTCTCCATATAAATTTCTTAAGAGAAAAATTCAAAATAGTGACCGATAATTGGTACATAAGAATGTAATTATGTAGAAGATAATTGAGACATGACACAACATGATTTATATAGTTCAGGTTAGTGATAAGGAATATTCTAATTCAAAGAGTAAACTAGAAGATGATCCTACTATACTTTTAAAAATCATAATAAACTTTTCTAGGATAACTTTTATTTAGTCTCTTACAGTGCAAGTAAGAGATCAGATGTCCAATTATATTGTCAGATGGATTAGAGATGGTAAAATATCATGTCCGATCTATGCTTGAAAAACCCAGAACCTATTACGTCTTTGTGGGGTCAGGCTCGGCCTGAATCAAGTTGGGCTTTTTCATACCAAGCCAAAAATCTCAAATTTGCGAGTGTGTGTATTATATTTATAAGTTTATCATTTTAAATATTTTATTTTATTGTTGAATTAGGTTTTAAAAGTTGGGTTATAGAATTTAAAACTATAAATGTATATTTGGTGGATTAACTATATATAAAAAAAGTGTATTTTAATTAAAATTTTTTTTTTTAATTCTAAGTGTTTTTCAGAATTTCAAAAATAGGCTCAAGCTTCTTAAGTGAAGTTTGAGCCCGGCTTGGCCCAAAACACCCAATCTCAGGTCAGATGGGCTTCTGTGGCATCCCTTGTTGGAGTAGGGGTGGATCTAGTAACCAAAACAAATCACAAAATAAAAATCATTGATTACGATTTATAGTAGGGATGGCAAAACCCTGGGCCGGGTCCGGGTATTGCAATAACCGGATCCTACCCAGATGTAACCGGTTCGAGTCTTGGTCCGGACCGGATTTTAATCCAGATATTCGAATTTTATATTTTTAATATTATATGTGTATATATATATATATTGGTAATTTTATAAATTTTAAATTTATTTCAATCAAATTTGACATGAAAATATAAACATTAAGTGTTTAAAAATTTTTATAAATTTTTTTAATAAATTCTGGATTCCAAGTTTATCAAGTGATGTCTAAGACCGACCCGGCTTTACACCCGGACCGGATAATACCCGGCCCACAACGCCCGGGTACGGTCCGGGCGGATATTTTTGCCACCTCTAACTTATAGCAAGGAAAACGTTAATTGATGGCAAAAAGTTGTGTCACCAACGAAGCACCAATATTGGAACCCCTTTTAAAAGATCAACAATGTTGTTTGTTTATTGAAACAAAGATATATTACTTCACTCGTGCCATAAAATCAAAACACTAATATTATCACCCTAATCTCAATGCTTGAAGCAGAGCATGGAGCTGGCACAAAAAGTGCCCTTAATTAATATAAAACTTTTGTCTTTGGTCTCTTACGAACATTCATTGCTGGGTGGGTTTCCTTTTCATTACGTTTCGGAAATTCGGCGCTCCCGTTGGGATTTCTGGGCGAAAAGTTTGTTAACCTTGTCGTTGAGGTGGCGGAGTCATTGATCGCTTAAGGTATCCGACTTGCACTACTCTTGGCTGAGTTCATGAATTCTGGGTCTCGCTAAGATCGTGACACTTCATGGTTGGAGAAATTCTATAATACATCTTATATTCTATGTCATCAGCTAATGTGGAGTCATCAATAAACAATATCTTGACATATATCAATAAATAATGTTGATAAATTAGAGGTTTGGAATGGACTTTTTTAAGCCCAGACCCAAGCCCACTAGAGTGGAAGTGCAAGGGCTAAGCTTGGACTGGGCTCACTGCAGGCCTGGGTCGGATTTAGGCTTTTACTTTTTTTTTTAATTTTTTAAAAATTATTGTAAACTTAAAATAAGTTAATAATAATTAAGTTGTTATGA
This sequence comes from Citrus australasica, assembly GCA_029618585.1. NCBI lineage: Eukaryota > Viridiplantae > Streptophyta > Magnoliopsida > Sapindales > Rutaceae > Citrus > Citrus australasica. The sequence goes on along the minus strand of JARCIV010000002.1, from coordinate 5,799,046 downwards.
TCAACAATAAATTAAAGAAAAATAAAAATTTTAAAATAAAAAAAATGAGGCAAATAAAAATTTAGAGATTCAATTTTTTTAGTACTGCATTTTCTAGTTCAAACACTCTCTTAATTAATTAACACTTAAAAGAGAGTTTATTATTTTAATTTTGAGTTTTTTGATTCATTATTGATATACACATTAGAGATTGAATTTAATTTTTTAATTTCTCTATTATTTTTCAATTTTTAATTTATAAATTCATTTTTAAAAAAAAAAATAGAGGACTCGGGCTTGGTCTTGGCTTGGACTTTTTGTTCTAAACCCTTGTCCATACTTTTATGTGGGAGACGCAAGCCAAAACCTGTGGGAATGAGGCGAACTGAGCCGAGCTTGGACTTTTTTACCATCCATATCAATAAATTTTAAACCTAAAATTTAATTAATTAAAAGTGAAACAACTATTTTGGCCTTTTCTCTCTCTTTACTCTAGTTTGAAAAATTCATTCTCTCTTCCAAATTCAAAGACCAAAAGCCAGGAAACATTAGTTTATTAAAAGCCATAAAAATAATTAATTGAATAAAGAAAGATTTTTGAAAGGCTTCTTCTCTTCCCTGCAAACTCCGCCATTATTCTCTCTCCAACCAATCTTTAATTTTTAACCATGTCACCTCATGAAGCTCAAATTCTGTTGCATTGCCACACCCATAAAAACACCTGTTGTAGTTTTAGTGGTATCGTTACTACCATTCTCAGGAAAAGGGAACTTTTCAGTTCTTGAACACTGGATTGACTGACTTGAAATCAACCAATGGGATCATGATGACACATTAGAGAAGAAGCGCAATCGACCAGGTTAACGGATCGCCAAGATCAAGAACAAGATTGATGGAACTTGTGAAATGCCGAGATGAATCTTGGCAATGTATTGCAAAGTTGAAGAGTATTTCACGACGGGGATGGAAATAGAACTAACATTTGTGTTAACAAGGAAATTGAAGTAAAGAAAGGGAAGGAATTGATCAATCTTCAAATTCTGTTCCAATCATTGTGTACTTATCTTATTAATTTATTTTTAAGTTTAAAAATTGTTTGACTTTAATTAATTAATTTTAAATTTAAAAATTATCGTCAAAATATATTAGTCGGTCGTTCTATCTCAATTGATGACATGGAACATCAAATATACTCTAAAATTTCTCTCGTGATTGACTTGGGAGCCCGAATTTTTGGTCAATAAATAAGTGGTGATCAATTTGTGGCATGTCTTACTGAATATCTTGACAATACTTTATAAAGTATATATTATGTGTATATAAATTTATATGTATATATTATATGTATGTGAATCGTCCATAATAAAAATTCAATCTATTTTACTAACATAGATTTTTAATAAAAATCGAAGTGTTAAAGTACCTATCTATATATTTATATAAAGTTGGGGCTACAAGAGGTGATGTGACATTATCATTTTTCATCTTTGTATATTCTCTATTATCTAATAAATAGATAAATTTTCTTTCAGATTTGAATTTTCATTTTTTTATAATTAATTTGACTGTTATTACACAATCAATATGTAAAAGTTCATCAAAATATCTACTATCTTCTCTAATTGAAACATTCTTGACAATAAATTAAGCAATAATTTATAAACATTTTTAATCATTCTTCTCCTCTGCCTCACCTTAATTTATAAATAGCAACTAAAAATATGATATCCCACGTAAACATAGACACAACATAAAATAACAAAAAATAGTAATGACTCTAAAACACGTGTTTTTTATTTTGGCCCTCACTTGCCTGATCATGGCAAATATTGCAAATGCAACCAGTAGGAATGATCGCCTCAACAACAATATGAAACCAGGCTACGATCTTGCAATAAGACTTGAAGCTGGTGGAGGCCTAACAGAGTGCTAGAACACGTTAATGGAGTTGAAATCATGCTCAAATGAGATTGTTATATTCTTCCTTAATAACCAGGCTGATATTGGCCCTGACTGTTGCCGCGCTATTGATATCATCACTCGTAATTGCTGGCCTGCAATGCTCATCTCTCTCGGATTCACTGCCGAAGAAGGGAACATACTGAGAGGCTACTGTGATGCATCTTCTGCTCCTTCTCCAGGTGGCCTCGCTTTGATATATCAACCTCAGGTTTCATTTTTTTTTTGGAAGTCTTGTCTCTTAATCGAATGGAATAAATCGTTAAAAGTAGAATAAGAAAAAAAAAAGGATAATACAAATTTTTTTTTCAAAACCTCGCGAATTGCGGTTTTATTTCCTTTATTTCCTAATTATGTATATAATCATAGTGAACTGTCCATAAGAGTAATTTAACTCAGCATCAGAGATGGCAAAAAAGTCTTCTTTTTCTTCTTGTTTTTAATTATCCTTCCTTGTGACGGTGGCGGTCTAACTTTTGCATGCATGATCAGCTAACTTCAGCGGTACTACTACTAGAACTAGCCAATAGATTACAAGAAAGAGCCACAATATCACAAATATTCATTTCTTTATGATTGTGGTTGATGTACTCTGTGTAATAGCTTGGTGGTAATTATATATACTACTGTATATACAGAAGATGAAGATCATACTAAACGAAAGTTTTCTAGTTAATTCGCTCGATCCTAATTTTCTAAGATCAATAATATTGGAATAGAAACTTCTTTACAGAGTATATAAACACTTAATTGAGTTTTCCTGAGCTTATCTAGCTAGGAATTGACAACATGTGAACTCTAACTTTGTAAGTGTATTGATGTTAATTAATTGGTTACCCTTCTATTTTTACCTATTAGTAACCACCAATACATCCTGTTGACAAGGGTAGCTCAACTAATTTTAGAGCTTTAGGCAAATTATTTTAGTTATTCTTTTTAAATAATTTGAGGTAAAATACATGTAATAATTTTTTTAGATTTCTTAGAAGCAAATTTATTAATCGAATTATCATATTCTAATTTTGCTAATATATCTTTCTCTATACATAATATAGCTAATTCATTTAATCTCTCTTATGAGATGGTTGAACTTAAATAAGTTTTACAAATTTTAATTTTAAAAAACTTGTTTGTGTATAAGCAATTGGTACCAGTATTTTTAATAATATTCTATAAGCAATATATGCAATTGGAAAAAGAATCATTTTTTTAAATAATTAAGTACATGAAGCAATGAATTTTTTTTCAGCTTGAGAAACTTCTATTAAAATTACTAGCTCTAAAAATAAATCTAAACTATCTATAGTAGAAACCATATAATGTTTTAAAGCATTTTCATGATTAATACAAATTTTAAAATATTGTCACTTAACAATTGTAACTTTTTGAAATTAAACAAAATCCATTTGAAATTGTTCAAATCTATTGATTGTTAAAGAAGTAGCTTTTTGATAATCACACGTTTTTCATGACATTTAGCTTCTACTTCCATTTCACTTACAATTTCTTTAGTTGAAGTCATAGTATAAATGAATCATTTTCTCTATAACTTCAAAGAAAGAAAAAGAAATAAGACCTAATCTATGGCAATATCAATATTCATATCTTATTTTTGCAAGTTCTTACTTATGGAGTTAATAGCAAATAATATATCATATCAAATAATCATATCTGATATGAATTCAAAATTTTTAAATTCAGATGTTGCTAAACATGTAGAGCTTGCTCTGTATTAACCTTCAATAGAAACAAAAGCTCTGCCCAAGATCTTAATCGAAGATCAGCACAAGTTGCTTTCAAGACTTGAAGATCAATCAAATTAGATCAAAACCAATCTACTAATAAGGACAGTCAAGAACACAACTGAAATCAAAATGAAAAATAGAGAACAAATAAAAGAACTCAACAAGAACACAAGATTACGAGGTTTGACCGTTTTGAGACCTACATCCACAGGTAAAACATCAGAGCTGACTTTATTGATTGATTCACTGAAGAAGATTACAAGAACTCAAGTGAGGATTACAAAGCTCAAGAACAAGCTTTCACTCTCTCAAGTCTCTCACTAGAATCCTCTCGAACTCTCTCTTAACCAACTTGAAATCACTTAAGCATTCGAGTGCCAAGTCATGTGAGATAGAAAAGTCTATTATAGCCAAAACGGTTGCTTTAGTTGCCATTTCAAGTTTAGGTGCTCGTGCTTCCTTCATGTGACTTCATAACAACTCAACCATTAACAAAACACTGCTGTTTTCTTTCTATAAGTGTTTGAATTCAAATGCTCAACAAAACACTTAGCTTCCCTCTTTATTTTAGAAACTTGACTAATTTCTTCTAATTCAAGTAAAACAGCTCTTATTTGTGGAGATGTTTTACTTGCTTTTGCACTTTTAATATGACTTTCCCAATATATTTGTGACAATGATTTGACAGTCAAATTGAGCATATTATTTTGTAAAAAATTTGATTGCTTCATTGAAAAAAGGAAATAATTAATAAATACGTCCTAAAGCTCCAAAATGAAATATCTCTAGGATAAGAATACAATAGACATTTATTCTTGATGGTTTGTATTTGGAGCACGATCAAGAATAATTGAGAAATATTTTCCTTCTTCATATTGTTGATAATTGTATTTTTTATTTGAATTGCTAACATTTGTATGAACTCATTTTGTACAAACTATGTATTTATTTCAATTAAACTTTAAAAGTTTCCATTACTCTATTGATGTATCTTTGAATTCTTTCCACGAAATACTGAATTGTTTTTAGCAAGGATCTTTACAATGGCAATAATTTTTATTAGTATTTTTTCTCAATGATCTCTTTTTTTTTTATATTTGTTAATTGCATTTTCTTCAATAATCTTACTTCTGATTCAACCCATAAGTTCGTATTAGTAATTTGTTCATTGCTTGTTTCATTACTTTTAAGTTTAACACTGATATTTTTCTAATTGTTAGTTCATTTATTACTAGTTGACTTCTATTAGAGTTATATATATATTATCAAAATCTTTTGAATATGTTGGAACCATCTATTAAATTCTTTTTTACATTAAAAAAAGAAAAAAGAAAAAAATAGTGACAGAATGACAGAGAAAATAATCTTAAGAGGATCTTACGAACAAATCTTAATTAATAAACTTTTTTAAATTTCATGTGGCGATTCATAAAAGACCGTCCAATTCTTATCTAGTGCATAAATACAGATGATAAAATTCGTCCAGATGAAAGATTCGGATTGGTCGAATTTTAGAATTTTCGTGCACACGTGGCGAGGATAAGTTCGTTAGATTTCATTAGGTGATGTCCAAATTTTTCTTGCAATTTCTGGATGGAGCATTTGATCGTTGCAATTTTGAACCCCGACGTCGTGACATCATTGGTTTTTCATGACATCACATTAGTTTTTTCATTAAAAAAATTAACCTCGCCGATTTATTATTACATCATAGATCTAAAGCCGATGGCTTGATGATTGAGTAGTGCTATACGTTTCAATATTTTATTTTAGTATTTTTATTTTAAATATTATAACATTCATTTAATAATTGATAAAATAACGTAATTAATTCATTATATTTTATAAAAAATTATTAACTACTTAAATAATACATCATATTATTAAAATAAAATTTAAAATTAAATTTGAAAATATCCATTACTCCTGTTTACCAATCGGCCGGTCTTATCGTTTGAGTGGAAACAATTAAATATACGCTTTTAGTGGCTACAGCGATAATACATGAGAAAACCGAATTAAGACACGTGGAATGACTTCAATAATTAGTAAGAGATCCCACTTTGGTAGGGCATGAACGGATGTGCCTGATAAGGGCCATAATTTGCGCACCTTCATATATATATATATATATATATAAATTGGCCATCACTTCAAACAAAAGTTAAATTTGACAGCCTTAATGCTAATGCGAAGGGGCTCACTATTTCACGTGTCTAATGCGAATTATTGGCGGCAGAAAGCTTTTCTTTTGTCTTTTCATGAAATTCTCTTGGCACAATAACTTCTTGAATACAATTTAAATCAGCACCAGTGTCAAATAAGGCAATAGTGTCAATCATGAAATCTTTAGAAAAAATTAAAGTAACTCTGATCAAATACTTTCTCATAGTGATTTGATTTAAAACAAAGAGAAAATCACCAGGTACAGACTCAATATTTTCAAGATTCGGATTTTCTTCATTATCATTACTGGAATGTGATTCGTTATCAGAATGATCTTGAAGTTGTCTTTGTAAAAGAATCTGGATGGTTTCGGAATCGGTTTTTTGTTTTTCTTTCAAGTCTTTTATTTCAGCTTTAATATTTTTAATATCTTTTTGAAGGTCTTGAATAGAAGGAATAGAAGATTTTGAATGTTTTTTCTTTTCAAGAATTTGAGTAAGATCATAAGCATGCTTTTTGACAATAGGAACTTTAGAAGGTTCGGGTTTTTGATCAAGGGTCTTTAGGAGTTTATCCAAATATTCTTTCTGAAGAGTTGGGTCAGTAATGTATTTGACTAATTCGAGAAATGTTTCTTGGTCTTTAGTCAAAACATTGATTTTCTTTGAATAGGATTCTGACTCAGAATCACTATGGGATGAAGAGGAGGTATCGGAGTCAATTAACTCGTCAACCTGAAGGGGCTCACTATTTCCAGTCATGGAAGACTCAGAGTCTGAAGACTCAATAAGAAGAGAAATCATTAGTTTATGCATACCCTTGAATACAAGGTGTACGTGTATTGAATTAATTATTATCCGTTTAATGATAAAGGGTAGATCTTGGTGAACTACCGGAGACTTTGTCGGCTTTTCAACTTTTACACTTTTAGTCTTTAGATTTATTAAGCAAGCCTAGCAACAAGGGTATGCATAAATAAACATACATTAAGGTTGGTTGCTAAACATACACAGTACCAGAACTGGATCCCAGAACTGGTGCTCTGATTGAAGGGGATGAAAAGAAGGAATACAACTGAGGATTGAGATCTGGTCTCGTTGCCTCAGAGGAACGTACAAGTTTTATGGCAGAACCGATACAAATCAGTCTGCGAGCATACTTTAAAGAAGAAAAGTGCAGAAATTTAAAAGTGCGGAAAAGTAAATTGCGTTAAATTAAATTGCATAAATGTAAAATTGCGGAAATGTAAAGTTGCGTGAATGTAAATTGCAGAAAATTAAATTACAGAAATTTAAATGCTTTAAATACATGCTTTAAAAGTTACAAAAGATCCTTACATGTTGTTTCGGATCTTGGCTTTGTAGAAGAGAAAGAAGGGATGAAAAGAAAAGAAAGGAAAATTAGAAAGACAAGATAAAATCAAGAACCAGAGCCTTGATGCCTTTCACCCGATTTCCTTTCTAGAGAGAAGGAGGAGAGAAATAAAAGAAGAGAGAGAGAGGGGTTCGAAAATCTGGGGAGTCTCAAGTCTTCCTTCAGATTTTATACATGGGGTTCCACTGTTCACTGTAGCGCGTTTTTAAGTGCACAGTAACAAGTGGAAAGTTCTACTGTAGCTTTACACGGAATACAGAAGAAATACAGAAGAAATACAGAAGAAATACAGAAGAAATACAAACGGGTGAAGAGACATGTGCGCTCTCACTTGTGTCCAAAGGACCACCCATATACAAGCTTTTAATAGAAATATTACACTCTTTTTTTTTTTTTTTTTTTTTTTTTTTTTTAAGTAAATTTACATAATGAAACATAGGTCATTTACAATGTTTTACAGGGGGAAGAATACCAAAACAATCGTCTTCATTTTCATCCCCAAGTGAAGTGAAGGGCTCTTCAACATCGTCTTCGGTGTCAGAAGATGCGGCAACAGAGGACTCTGAGCGAGTAGTCAGGAGCTGCTTCATGATGTCGAAGTATTCTTCTTCAGACTTTGCACTGGCGAGAAGGGCTTGGGCTTTAGAACGCTGTGCGAGGAAAGTGCTGTGGGCTTTAGTGTCTTCAATACTGGGCTTGAGGTGACCATTTAATTTTAGCCAATTGTGGACTATGGCATCGGTCAATTTTGACTTTTCATCGAACTTAGACCACCACTTAATTTTGAAACACCTTTGGAGAATTAATTGGGTGTCTTGAGTAAGATATTGGAAATTCCACATCCAAACCCAGGGGAGGAAGAATTTGGTACAAAAGCAGAGGAAAGGGGGAAACTTTTTCTCGGACTCAGAAGGGATATAATGGGCTTTAAAGAGGTTGAAACAGTTTGTGGCATTAGGGGACAGAATATCTGTGTTTGGTCCAAAATAGGTCCACCACTGTTGGAACCAGTTTGGAAGGCTTTGTATGGTTATCTTTGTATTGAAGAAAAATAACCATGAATGGGAATGCTTTGGATTTTGAAGGAAAAATGTATTGAACCACGCCTGTTGGTAGTCCCAATAGGAGTAGGACAAACAGTGTGGGATTTTAAAAAGGAAATTGGCGGGGAATTTCTTTTGAGCATGGAGTGGTTCACCCCACTGGTTTGGGCTAATAATGTTTTGGATAGTGGCCGTGGAATAGGCCGGCTCAGAATGGGACTCAGTGTGGAAGAAATGTTTGAATTTTACTGAGCCAGTGATTTCAAGGATGCTTTGGTAATATGATTGGGGTTTATCAAGGTCCCATGGTTTGAAAAACCATCCCATTGGGAAAAACTTTGAAATTGCTTGAAATGGATCAGAATTATAAAATCCATCCTCCATAGTTAAAACATTCTGAGAATGGGGTTTATTATGCCAATCCGATTTTTGAGAAAGCTTTGATTGTGAAACCACAACCTGGGAAGAAGTACTTCCAGAAGAGATAATTTCTTTGGACAAATTTCCAGATAAAGAAAGCTTAGGAATATCCTTTAAAATAGGTTTTTCAATTTTAGAAAAATCAGGGTTTTCTTTAGAAGAAATCTGGCTTTGTGAAAAACTTTGTATTGCGAGCAAAAGCTCAGGAGATTGGGTAATGGATTTCATCCATTGATTTACCTGATCTTGGGAGGCCAGGGCTTTGACTTTAGCTTCATCTTCTTCAATTATATCTATCCAGGACTTTATGGGCATTGCTGAGGATAGCAATTTTTCTTTAGGAGGAGAGGCTTTAGAGGGTGTCTGGGACACAGGATCTTTGAGGATCCCTTTCTCTCTTCTTTTATTTCTCTCCTCCTTCTCTCTAGAAAGGAAATCGGGTGAAAGGCATCAAGGCTCTGGTTCTTGATTTTATCTTGTCTTTCTAATTTTCCTTTCTTTTCTTTTCATCCCTTCTTTCTCTTCTACAAAGCCAAGATCCGAAACAACATGTAAGGATCTTTTGTAACTTTTAAAGCATGTATTTAAAGCATTTAAATTTCTGTAATTTAATTTTCTGCAATTTACATTCACGCAACTTTACATTTCCGCAATTTTACATTTATGCAATTTAATTTAACGCAATTTACTTTTCCGCACTTTTAAATTTCTGCACTTTTCTTCTTTAAAGTATGCTCGCAGACTGATTTGTATCGGTTCTGCCATAAAACTTGTACGTTCCTCTGAGGCAACGAGACCAGATCTCAATCCTCAGTTGTATTCCTTCTTTTCATCCCCTTCAATCAGAGCACCAGTTCTGGGATCCAGTTCTGGTACTGTGTATGTTTAGCAACCAACCTTAATGTATGTTTATTTATGCATACCCTTGTTGCTAGGCTTGCTTAATAAATCTAAAGACTAAAAGTGTAAAAGTTGAAAAGCCGACAAAGTCTCCGGTAGTTCACCAAGATCTACCCTTTATCATTAAACGGATAATAATTAATTCAATACACACGTACACCTTGTATTCGTTTCCTTACTGATATCAGAGCCAAGTTGAAGTAGGTGTAATATAGGTTAAAGCGTCTGTGTGTCTGGAAATTTGAAATTTTTAACTTCTGTGTGTGGTGAATTTTTTACTGGTTATAAGTCCCGTCTTAGGAGTCTGTGCATCCGCTTAGGGCAATAAATCCATACCTGTAGCCATTCATATAGGTTTCAAGTTTTGAAATTTTTTTTTGTACTTCATGGATACTATCACCTGTAGAACATTTTCTTTTTCTAGCTCTTCTTCCGGGAAGACTAGTGATTCAAAGCATGTCGTGAGTTCTGAAGAATTTGTTATCTCTGATTTTGATAAAGCTATTGATAATTGGGAATTACCTAAAGTTTCTAGAGAAATGATTTATAAAACAAAAAAGCTTGACTTTTTAAAGAGTGATTATATTATAAAGACTGAAGAAAGAGATATCACACTCATAAAGCCTTTTGAAACAATTCATTTGTTTTCAGAAAAAACTTTAAAGACCTTAAACGAGAAAAAATTTAATTATGTTCATATTGGTCTAATCCAAGTCGGAATAAAACCTTTAACTAAGGAAGGTTTGGATACTTCCATCCTTGCTGTTCTCCGCGATGGCAGATTCACGTCCTTTGATGATTCTTTACTCAGTAGTGTAGAATCTAGTCTTTGCAAAGGACCAATCCACTTCAACTGTTACCCAAACATAACAGTTTCCCTTAAAGACAAAAATATCTTCAAAAGCATGATTTTGCAAATCAAAACCCACAATTACCATATGATTGAGGGTTCTATTCCAGTTGCATTGATTTACAAAATTTCTTATAAAGCAATGAATTCTGCGTTTAATACGCAACATAAATTCCAGTCAAAAAGAGATGAGACTCTTCTCTTGCAGACTGATTTGTCCAAAGCCAATATGGTTGTCCCAAAGCCTATTCAATGGAAAGACATTCATCTTCCAGACGAATGGATTCTAGATGGAGCCACTGAACCAGTGATTCCAAAACATCTTGAGCCCAATACAGAGTTGCAAAACGTGACTCAGTTTTCCGATGGAAAAGTCAAATTATCTTTTAAGAGATCTAATTTTCCTAGATACTCTGATAAAGATTCTTGTTCTAGTATGCATTCTTTTGAAAAACAATTTTCTAAAATCCCAACAGAAATAAATATTCCTAAAGAACAACCTAGTTTTCCTACTTCGGATATTCCTAGTTCTTCTATCCATTCAGTAAATTATGGTAATAGTGTTCCCCACCCCATCTACACTAGTAGTCAGAGAATTCAAAGACAGGAAGAGAAAGAACATTCTCCTCCAACTTCTCCTACCTTTTCTGCTATTACAGAAAACGCCATTAATGTCCTTGAACAAGATATTAAAATTGACAAAACACTTCTTCATAATGATTTCTATTCTAATAAAAACAAAGATAAAAGACATTGGTTTTTTAAACATTTTTTAAACCAAAGAAAAGAAATTCAAGAAATTTATTATGGTTTTGCCAATTTGCATAAAGTCCATCTATATTCCATTCATAGACAGAAGATGCATTAAATCGGGATTGATTTAGTGCACTAGGCCTATTATCAACAGCTAGATCCGGAGGAGAATGAGAAGTAGCAGGAAGTGCTAATTCCCAATGGACTCTATTAACCTTTGGAGTTGGTTCTTGAAATGCTTCTATATCAGAAGTGGCTATAGAAGACTGGTCTTGGTCAAGGACACCTATAGTATGAGACTGAATACTGCCAGGTGTTTTTGATTGGGGTGTATCAGGAGCTATTTTGTTTTTAGAAGTAGAAGCAGAAGATGAAGCTTCTATTCTATCTAATTGTTCTCTAATGGCTTTGGCAAATTCTAACTTTGACTCTTGAACAAGCTCTTGACTATGTTTCGAGACCTGGAACGGTCTGAAAATAGGTTCTTTAAGCTTTTTCAAGGACTCAGTTTTGGAGGGAATTGGCTTTGAAATAGAAGTAACCGTTGTGGAAGACTGTTGGATTTGGCTTTCTATACGGATCAACTGTTTTCCTATGGTACTTAGATTAGTATTACAGAAATTGTTCTGTTGGATAATACTATCTAAATTTTTATTAGGGTCATCGGATTTATGAACTTTGAAAGGAGAGGCTTTGATAGGAATAGGAGGTTCACCATGTTCTATGGTTATACTCCTGAGAGGAGGATGTTCAGATTCGATAGTGTTATTACTATCAGAAAGATTCCATTCGGGAATTTTCTTTCTAGTAGTAATTGGGTTTGATTCTTTGAAGGGATAAGAAATATTATTGTCAGAAGCATACATTTCAAACCAATCAAAAAATAAAATATGGACTTTATGCAAATTGGCAAAACCATAATAAATTTCTTGAATTTCTTTTCTTTGGTTTAAAAAATGTTTAAAAAACCAATGTCTTTTATCTTTGTTTTTATTAGAATAGAAATCATTATGAAGAAGTGTTTTGTCAATTTTAATATCTTGTTCAAGGACATTAATGGCGTTTTCTGTAATAGCAGAAAAGGTAGGAGAAGTTGGAGGAGAAGGTTCTTTCTCTTCCTGTCTTTGAATTCTCTGACTACTAGTGTAGATGGGGTGGGGAACACTATTACCATAATTTACTGAATGGATAGAAGAACTAGGAATATCCGAAGTAGGAAAACTAGGTTGTTCTTTAGGAATATTTATTTCTGTTGGGATTTTAGAAAATTGTTTTTCAAAAGAATGCATACTAGAACAAGAATCTTTATCAGAGTATCTAGGAAAATTAGATCTCTTAAAAGATAATTTGACTTTTCCATCGGAAAACTGAGTCACGTTTTGCAACTCTGTATTGGGCTCAAGATGTTTTGGAATCACTGGTTCAGTGGCTCCATCTAGAATCCATTCGTCTGGAAGATGAATGTCTTTCCATTGAATAGGCTTTGGGACAACCATATTGGCTTTGGACAAATCAGTCTGCAAGAGAAGAGTCTCATCTCTTTTTGACTGGAATTTATGTTGCGTATTAAACGCAGAATTCATTGCTTTATAAGAAATTTTGTAAATCAATGCAACTGGAATAGAACCCTCAATCATATGGTAATTGTGGGTTTTGATTTGCAAAATCATGCTTTTGAAGATATTTTTGTCTTTAAGGGAAACTGTTATGTTTGGGTAACAGTTGAAGTGGATTGGTCCTTTGCAAAGACTAGATTCTACACTACTGAGTAAAGAATCATCAAAGGACGTGAATCTGCCATCGCGGAGAACAGCAAGGATGGAAGTATCCAAACCTTCCTTAGTTAAAGGTTTTATTCCGACTTGGATTAGACCAATATGAACATAATTAAATTTTTTCTCGTTTAAGGTCTTTAAAGTTTTTTCTGAAAACAAATGAATTGTTTCAAAAGGCTTTATGAGTGTGATATCTCTTTCTTCAGTCTTTATAATATAATCACTCTTTAAAAAGTCAAGCTTTTTTGTTTTATAAATCATTTCTCTAGAAACTTTAGGTAATTCCCAATTATCAATAGCTTTATCAAAATCAGAGATAACAAATTCTTCAGAACTCACGACATGCTTTGAATCACTAGTCTTCCCGGAAGAAGAGCTAGAAAAAGAAAATGTTCTACAGGTGATAGTATCCATGAAGTACAAAAAAAAATTTCAAAACTTGAAACCTATATGAATGGCTACAGGTATGGATTTATTGCCCTAAGCGGATGCACAGACTCCTAAGACGGGACTTATAACCAGTAAAAAATTCACCACACACAGAAGTTAAAAATTTCAAATTTCCAGACACACAGACGCTTTAACCTATATTACACCTACTTCAACTTGGCTCTGATATATATATATATATATATTTAGAATTTGGAAAGGTGATGTCTCATTATTATTTTTTATTATTTAATAAATAAAGAATTTTTTTAAAATTTAATGTTTCCTTTTCTCATAATTAATTTGATTATTATTACATAATAATAATTATGTAAAAATTTTAATGAATCATATTTTTTGTAATGAATATTTAAGAGAGAGTGTTATGAATTTATTAAAATAAATATAGATATTCATAACATATATCTCTTAATCTCTCTACTATCTCCTATTAGTAACCTTTAACTTTCCTATAACTCCTACTATCGTATAAGAAATTATGATCCATAATTTTTCATTAATTTCATAGAGTGATTATATAACTATAAAAGCAGAGCTTATCTTTTTATTTTATACACACACAATTAGAATGAATAAAATCACTCTATAATATATTCTCTCATTTTATTTTTTATCTTGTGTTGTTTTTTTATTTGTATTACTAACTAATAATTTTTTTATTTTTTATAAGGCTGTCTTATCTTAAAAAAAAATCAATTTATATTTTTTATTAATTTCATCAAATATAAAATTAAAAAAATGACAGCACTAAATTTTTTTTAAAATCACATAAAGCGCGGTTTTATTTTTTAATATCATATATTCCAAAAACTTTTTGCATATGACTAACTGACAAAGGGCAAAAGTTTAAGGTTGGCAGTTCGAAAAGCTAGCTAGAGGAATAAAAGGCATGCAATAAAGATTGATAAACTACAATTAATCTCATGTGATAATTATCATTGCTGGATAATTTAAATTGCTACGTCTAATTAATTATTAGACCAGCAAAAACTGGGTACAAATTGACATGTGGCTGTCTAGTAGCCAGCTGCTAGCATCATCATCAGGAGGAAAAACCAACATCGAACGCTTGCAGTTCTTGCATCACTGGGCCGAATATATCTACGGTATCCTCATAGCACGAATCACCGGACAGAGAGTAATAATCATTTTCGCTATCTGATACGAATGGTTGTGTCCAAAAATCTATAGCACTGATATCTTCAAACAGACTGTTAACGGCAGATCCAACTGCATGATGATCAGAGCTCGATGTTGATGCAGCTAGATTAATTTCTTGCCTTTCTGCTTGATCACTCTGTAAGGTTTCTTCAAGCTCTTGATCAGCTGAATCTCTCTTCTTATCGATCTTCTTCTTCAAGTGGGCGTGCCAATAGTTTTTTATTTCGTTATCTGTTCTTCCCGGTAGTTTTGCTGCAATCAAAGACCATCTGCAAGTATTGATATAATTAAAATCATTATGTGGCTGCTCGAGTTCGAATCGAGCCCTCAAAAGTAAACAGATTGATAAAAATAATCATCCGTTTCTGGGGTAATTTTTACACACTGGCTAGGATCAATTTGATTGCCAAAGGTCATCAACTAAAAATGTTCATGAAAAAATTGAACAAGTGATGAATGTGAAGAGTAGTACGAACTTATTGCCATGTTGTTGGCGTGTTTTGATGATAGTATCCTCTTCTTCCTTGGTGTAGTTCCCATGTTTTATATCTGGCCTCAGGTAGTTCATCCACCGCAGCCTGCAACTCTTGCCACTCCTTGATAGACCTGTAATTAAACAACAATCATCAACAGCAAAAAATAAAGATCCCATATGTATACGGATACTTTAGATAGCAATTTTTATTAGTTGATGTGATCAATTAATTACCAGCAAACTTGGGGAGTTGAGTCCAACTCCAGTGGCCATATCTCAGAATATAAGCTCTTAACTTATCATCTTCTTCTTTACTCCATGCACCTCTCTTCATTCCTTTTTCATCATACGTTGGGGCTCTCACCATTTTTGATAACTCACTCACCACTCTTTACTCTCTTCTGTGGATGTGTTGAAAATTTTAATTTGCCCTCCAAATCCTTTTTATACGGACCATCAATTGGAAAACACCAACGTGTGAAAAGTAATTTAGTCATCACATTAATTCACAGCCATTTTTAAAGAAAGACTCAATCTGCATAATAGTAATTTTCACTGCCCTGGATGGTTCATTCAAGCAATATCAGAAAAAAAAAATGTAAATTGAGGGGCCCTAATTAAATTAAGTCTTGCATGTGACGAAAGGAAAATGGGTGAGTATTATTAATGGTTGATATTCATGCAAGGCTCTGCATTCATATTCCGAAACCCTGAAATTGACGTTTTCATGCGGCACGATGATTGTTGTCTTCAGTGTGAGATGGCGGTTCGCTGACGCAAAAGGTATTATCTCAGCTTTTGTTTGCACTTGCACGTTTGAGCTCTTTTCAGAGAACACAAATCACAAAGTGCCCTTTTTCACACGTTACAGATTATTACACCTGTCTTCCCAGGTTGAAAAAAAAATTGCTACACGTTTATCACGTGGGGCATAAGATTTTTTTATGCTTCGGGATGCTCAGTCGTCTCCATTGTTTCCCACTTCTTAGTTCTACTGCTAAATACATACGTAAGTTAATAAAATTTTGATTAACTTAGTAAACCGTTGGTAATCTTCTACAGATACATACAAATTACAATTCCAAATCTTATTAGGTAGAATACATATACTTTGCCATCCAACCTAAAATTCTGCATGTTAAAAAAATATATTTCCATAAATACACAAGAAATATAATGCCTCCATGGAAACTTGAACCCCACGCCTCCGTTATAGTTGAAGAACAAGGGTTCTTCTAGATAATAATACCTGATGTAATATAATTTGTAGAAATTATAAAATATAACAGAAGTATCATGTTAATTATATAACAATAAAATGATGTTATGATATGTATATGTTTATTTTAAAATATTACCATGTAAGTTTACACATCTACCTCCGTCTGCACACGGTTAAAAGAACTAACGGAAAATTGATCAAATGATTATTTTACCCCAAATATAAAATTATAATTTTGCCCTAAATAAATGCAAAAAAAAAAAAAAGTCGCGGCTGGCCAAAATCTAATCCCAAACTCAATCCAATGACTGAAGAAGTTGCGGCTAGCCCCAGCAAATCGGTAATGGATGGTCGGTCTTCAGGCTCGAGCTGCTGGTGGCACGATCATTGATTGAGATCAAGCTATTAGCAGCAAAGAAAGTGAAGGAGATTGGTGAGAGGTTGGGCCGTTGGGTACATATTGAAGAAGGGAAAATTTTAATTATTTATTCATTTAATAATTTTTAATAATAATTAATTGAAAATTTAAATTTAAAATTATGATAAAAAATAACGGGATCATAAATTTTAATTAATGATGAATTTTTTTCAGAATTCATTAAAAATTAAATAAAAAATAACAGTTTTACATTTTTTTCCCAGATTAAAATAAATATTTCATATCAGGGAAAGAGCCTATATATAGTTCTAGTAGAAAAGGAACACTATTGTTTGAATTAACTTCTAACAAAAAAGTGATAAAAACACACTTAAAACCATTGTCTTTATATGTTTAAAAAATAAAAGAACACAAAATCATGTTGTTTTGAATATATTTTTATTGTATTTTGTCAAGGTTTTGTTCAAATACTTGTGCTTAATTAAGAAAAATAATTTAATTATTGTTGAGAAATTGATGAGTGGAGCAAACACGTAATTAAAGTGAAATTAAAAAATAATGAGACACAAAATTACACAGGGACACTAAAAATTACGTGGTTCGGCTTTCAGCCTACGTCCACGTGCAAAGATACAAGAAAAATATTTTATTAGTGAAATGAAAATTATAAGTATTATAATATTTTAGCACACTTTTCAAAAGCACAATACATCTAATCTTTCAAATCACTAAAACAAGAGCTTTATTATTTAAGGTCTTCAAAACTCCCTGCTCTCTTAAATGTAGGAATTACTTCTCACAATGGAATATTTTTGCTCCTTCTTTCCGTTTCTATTTACAGGTAAAAATTGGGCACTATTTATCAATTATACATTTTATTATTATTATTATTATTTTCTTACCTGAACGGTGCGGCACCACTCCTTTTCTTTTTTCCTTTTTCTTTTGCGGTGGGTCGCTTACTTTTTGACAATGATTACTTAACTAGATACTATATATATATATATATATATATATATATATATATATTGCGTGAAAATGGTTTATTTTCATTTATGAGCCCATTTTTATTTAAATTCAAATCCTAACTTTCCATGCCTGGTTAAAGACTAATGTATTTATAGCAGCATTCTGTCCGCATTCAATTTCATTATCATCTTTCCCAATTAAAATCATTACGCGTACAAGCCATCAACATCCAACTTTTCAAATGGGCCAATATAGCTAATTATACACCCAGCCTCCCAACCATGCGAGTCGCTTCCCCCCGCCGCATCTAAGCAGCTTTTTTCATACTGGTCATTTGAGTTTGAATTTTTAGCTAATAAACGGTTAAAAATTTAATTTAGATTTTCTCAATTCTACTTTTTAAATGAATTAAATAATAAAAAAAAGTTATAGTATTAGTTTAATGAAAGCATGCAAATACTTGTATTAACAGCTTGTGGCTTTAGCATGCGATACATTGTTTTTTCAATGCGGTGCGGTTTGGAAATTTATGCAATTATAAATGGTTGGCCTTGACCCTTTCAAACTTGCACTTATATTATCGTCGCTTCCAATTTGGTACTTTTTATTTTGTCGCCTCCAAAATCAAAATTAAAATTTAGGTTATCAAAATCACTTAAATTAGGTTCTGTTTGATATTAAAATTGGGCAACTGTAAGGTGGCGTTTGTTTTTTAACTTAATGACTTAAAGTGACTTAACTTAATTAATAAAGTTAATTAGACGTGTTTGTTTTTATAACTTAATGAGACTTTTTAGATAATTTTGACTTAATAAAATAAGCTAATTTTTTTGGCTTTTTACTTAATGGAGAAATTTGAATTAAGTCAATTACTTGCTAATGTCAAAAATATCCCTGTTTTATAATTTATTTTTCATGTCTATCCCAAAACTCACCCATAGATATTCACCCCACATAAAAATATCCATGTTTTTTCTTTCTTATATTATATACGATAAAATTTGAAATTTATGGTATTTTATATATTAAAATTCTAAAATAATTATTCATTCACTTGAATATAGTTTTACTTATAAATATTAAAATATTGTGGTATTTAATATATTATTTATTTGACATTCAAATTTAATAAGGATACAAATGTAAAAGTATATATTGTCAGCTTTTTAAGTTGAAAAAAACAAACAACTTAATACTAATTTTCTGGGATTCAGACAAAAAAATAAACATATTATTCAGATTCAGACATTCAGACATATTCAGAATTCAGACTAATTCAGGTCTATTCAGATTTCAGACAAAAAAAAAAAACGCCACCTAAGTCTATAAGTTAAAAATTATATTACTAAAATGCTTAGTAAATAGTAATTTCTATAGCTTGAGAATTACATTGAATTGATCTCATATTTATATGATGGAGAACATACAATATCTTTAAGATTTTTGTTAAAATTATTATTAACAAAATAAATTTATTATACAGTATCAATTTTTATTTTTTAAGTACAATTTTTTTGAACAACTTATCTTAAAAATTATAATCTAACAATATCAGGCAGGGTCTTACTCACCCCAAAACTGGGCCTTATTTCGTAGTAGTTATTGCCACAAGGGGCCGCTTGACCTAGTTAATAGATAGACTATAGAGCTATTTTCTATTTTCCATTTAATTACACTTTTTTTATTGTTTATATTTTAAAAGGTAGGTGTATTAATTTTTTAACTTCACACGTCTACAGGATTCAAGCAGTTGCTTGGAAACCTTGGAGCTATTCAATTACACTCTAAAAACACACATAAGCAAATAAAATCAACAGGCAGTCGCTTGTGTTTATGGGATGAAGATTTGATTCCCGGTTGCGGCTGGAGACTAAGTAACAAATATTGAGGAGAAGAGGAAGGGCTCGGTAACCACCGAATATTATTCAGGTTTTATATACCGTAGTGTAGCTTTCGGAACCGACTGAGTTAATTTCAAACTATTACTCCTTATTTTGTTACTAGATCTTATACGTTACTTTGACTCAAGATAAGCAAGTTATTAACTCTTAATTCACTTTCGACGTCAAATTTCAACGATTATGAATTTTAGTAATGGTTACTATTCGCACAAACTAGAATAAAAATGCAATGGGAGCTAGGAAAATTGCTGCTTTGTGTGTCCCAGTTCATGAGGATGGATGGGGTCTGTTTTTACAATTGGATCTTGTAACATTTTAATATTGTTCTCTATTATCGAACCAGCAAATTGGCCAAGTGTATGTGTATATATATATCATGCCATGAGCCATCAACAGAAGCTGCTGCCTCTTACACCATACCCACAATCATATGATTGTCATAGGTACTATTTATATGATTACACTAGCTAGCTACAAGACACTGCTCTATAATTCATCAAGCCAAAAATATAAGGTGATTTTTTTTATGTCTTAAAATGAATGATGTGCTTAGACAGTGCTGTTTGTACACCTTAGATAATGGAGCAAACAAATATTGGAACTGTTTGTTTGGCGTTGGATTGTTCTGGGTGGGGTAGTATAGTGGATACTATTTTATTCTACTAACTATGCATGTTGGGGCTTTTATACTGCCAATGAATATCGCGAAATTGGTTAATTCTCGAGGATTCAGAGCACAGCTATTGGATTAAGAAGCTCAAGCTTTCTATTTCATCCATTGTTGGCCGTCCAACAAGTTCTTTCACATGCAAAATGTTCCTTCCACAGCGTCTTGTTATACAGAGTTGTAATGATATTTATTCTCATAGAATGTAATCTTGCGCTCCATTGGTACAATGCGGATACTCAGGAGATCAGTGAGATTGCCACTGGAATGATTTTGAGGGGTGCTGGAATCAATTTTCTATAGGTGACTGAAGGAGATCAATCAGCCAGTGCACCACAATGAAATCTGATCATCTAATAGTGTCTAGACTGTAGGATATGGCATCCTGAAGAGAATAATCAATATGTGCACCGTCAATAAAAAATCTGGCCATCTAACGACGTCGAGTCTATAGGTATGGCACACTAAGTGTGCTATAGTAACAGCCTTTGCCTTTGCATTATTTTGTTTGTTTGTTTCTGCAATATAGGGTGAATTCAAAACGTTAATTTTATTATGATCGAAAACAAATGTTTGATTTGTGTACATTTATTGCTTTATAAAATGATGCAGTAACTTGCTTGTGGGGCAATAATTTGAGAGATTGGAGAAAACTTTTGCGTCTTTAACTTATATATATGTTGATCACACATTTACCGTGATCGATTACTGTTCTGTAGAGAGTGATTGACCAAATATCATAACTTTTAACATGATTTATGCGCATGATATCTAACAAATGAAAATTGGAGGGGAAAAAAAAAACCAGTAACTCAATTCCCAAAGAAGCAAAAAGAAGAGACAATGATAAATTAGAACGCTGCACAAAAATGAGAACTGTACTTCAAGACCTTAATAAAAATTAACCAAAAGCTGACAAAGAATAATATAAATTCAATCTTCATCTACCTAAATTTAGATAATAGATACTAGCCTACACACACCATTGAGATGTTGGACATGATTTATCATCAAAGAAAAGACATGATGATGACTAGCACTTGATTCATTTATGCATGGGATGGCGACGGTCGTGAATTTGGTTGCCATTGCCAAGGACTTGGGTACCATGGGTTTGGCCATTGATGATAGCCCCAGCCACCTGGGTATGATCCTTGTGACGGCGGTGGTTGGCTAACTGGTAGAGGTGGCAACCCCGGTAACCCTGGAATCCCCGGCAGGCCCGGCAACTTCGGCTGTGGGGGCAGCCCCGGAAGCTGAGGTAATAGCGGAAGTCGTGGAAGCGGTGGCAGTCTTGGTAATTGTGGCAGTGGTGGCAGTTGTGACAGCCAAGAAGAGGATTCTGGTTTTTCTTTTGCATGGTCAGCTTCGGCACCAGCACAAGCTAGTGCTCGCGTGATAGCGATTGCAAGAACGAACAACAATATCACAAGAAGTGATGATGTCTTTATGATTTTAGTTGAGGCCTCTGTGTGATAGCTTGATGGTAATTATCTACTGTGTAGAAAGATAAGAGATCATATTTCACAAAGGTTATTTAATTCTCTCTTAGTTTTTGAATAACAATAATGTTATAATAGAAAATACAGAAGAAACGATAATTTTTGGGATTTTTGGTGGTTTTGATTTGAATATTAATGTTTAAAATCAGAATAACAACAGCGTGCTTTATCACCAAATTTATCCGGATGTTTGAGTAACAAAGTTTAAGAAAAGAAAAGAAAAATCTAATCCATGATACTATAATCATTTTGGCATCTACGTAAGTTTTTGCAGCTCCTATATCAAGGATAGCAAAAGTCTCATGACTTTCTATTATTATATTCAATCTTAATTTTTAGATTTTGATTATTTTTTTAACTGTTGTCAGTATTTCAGGTGATGGTGGTATCACAAGATGAATACATCTAGTAAAACTTTGTATTTTACTTAATTCTGGTTTTTTTTTGGGCATAAATAATGACTCATATTTCCTATAATGATTATTCCTTCTGGAGTATAATCTATATATTTGGTAGTATTTCCTCTTATCAACGTAGGTTGATTACTTAGATCTATTTTCCATTCTTCTGGTAAATCAAGTTCTCTAAAAATCTCAAAGATATTGTATCTTTTCAACTTTATTAAATAGTTTATCAATTTCATTAAAATCTTTATTGGGAAATATTTCACTGTTGGCCGGATTTGTCAGTGCACATTCTATGGCGTATGTTATGCTATATGGATAAGATCCATTACACAATATATCAAAGCATTTAAAATCATGACATAGGATTAATGTCTTATTTATGTTTGTCCCTAAGACTTATAGAATATTTGAGGTATATCTTAATTATTAATTTTTTATAATTTAGGTTTCCTTGTATTATTGGAAGGAGTGCATGTTTTTTTATCTTTTATTCTATATTATCTAGTACAACTAAATTCACTAAACTGTCTATCCCTTTTTAAAAATGAGCTTTTATCATTATTTTGAACATATCCATCCAATCTTGGGCCTATCATTGGATCTTATTCTATTAATTTTATCTTCTATATCTAATTTTAATAATAAAGGTATATTTGTATTCCTCGAACATGCCTAATTTTACAGGTTCTTCCCTTATAATAGCACTGAAATACATTATGGGCGTGTTTGGTGCATGAGATTGTGTGGTATTATAATACTATTCACATTAATTTATTACTAAGGCGATGTTTGGCAAAATTTGAGACCTCATTATGCTGCATTATAATGCACCCTAATGAGGCATTTCCCTCGAGTTTACGTAATGCGGCAGCGTTTTGCCTCAATTGAGGTAAATTTATTTTATTGAAATATTATAAAAATAAATTATTTTATTATTAAATACTAATATAATGAATAAAATATAAAAATAAATTGTATGATGATATTATTTTATTTATTAATGATTCATATAAAAATAATATATTAATATTATAATATTATTTACATTAATATTAATTTTAAAATTAATATTATTTAAAATTAAATATTTAAAATTAAATATATTAAATTATAAATTTATTAATATTTAAAATGTAAAAATAATAATATATTATAAATTAAAATATAATTTAATATTATTGAATAATAATTTATTAATTTATATTAACAATTATAATATTAATTATAATCTAAATTTATTATTTACATATAATATTAAATTTTATATATTTTATTTTATTATAATTATAATAAAAATTTTAGAAATTTAATCATTAGTTTTTAACATTTACTAAAAAATTGTTAAATTTCTATGATTTAAGATTTCTATATTTATTATTTTTTAAGTATTAATAAATATTATTTTCTAATTATTTAATTTAATTAAGCACAAAAAATTAATACAATACAATGCAACACCAAATATAGTCTAATTAAAAATTAATACAATACAGTGCAGCACCAAACATCGTACAACATTGTTATAATACAATGATAATACAATATAACATAATACAATACATCAGCATTAAAATAATGCAATACAACATAATACAATACAGTGTGCCAAACACACCCTATACTTTTCTTTTAATCATGGTAAATCAATCTTTGGCTGAGGCTCAACACTTGTTCTATAATTGTTTTTGGGAAATTATCCACCAACCACCTGTTTTTTCTACCTTTTTTAAAAATACACGTCTTAGTTTTTTTGGCTGAATTCCGCTTAAAGTAACATTTTCTTGCACCCATCTACCTCCGTCTGCACACGGTTAAAAGAACTAACGGAAAATTGATCAAATGACTATTTTACCCCAAATATAAAATTATAATTTTGCCCAAAATAAATGAAAAAAAAAAGTCGCGGCTGGCCAAAATCTAATCCCAAACTCAATCCAATGACTGAAGAAGTTGCGGCTAGCCGCAGCAAATCGGTAATGGATGGTCGATCTTCAGGCTCGAGCTGCTGGTGGCACGATCATTGATTGAGATCAAGCTATTAGCAGCAAAGAAAGTGAAGGAGATTGGTGAGAGGTTGGGTGCATATTGAAGAAAGGAAAATGAGATGTTGTTGGACTCGGGAATCTGGGAAAATAGTGTTGCATGTTGAAGTTTCGATGGAGATTACTACTGAAATGTGTATGGTGGAGTGAAAGCGGTGGATAATAATGGTTGCGGGGCATGCTATCGTTGCAAACGGTTTTGAGGATATTGCTCTTTCTTGGCATGGTAATGATGTGATGTAATGCGAAGAAAATGGTGGCATCAATCTAATTGCAAATAAAGGTAAGAACGTTGAATTTATTACACACAACAATATAAAAGCGCAGGTCTATTCCAAGGAAAATGAAGAATCCCAGGTTGACTTTGAACAAGCTAAAAAACCACTGTAACAAAATCACGACATCTCCACATGGTTTATTCTAGAAATTAAAACGATTATTGATTAAATTTTGGCTACACATGATAATTATCCAAATTAAAACGATTATTGCCATTGATTCCCCATCTCGATGCATTTACTTTCTTTGATCTCTACAAATGATTATGAAACAGAGAATTTTTTTAATTAATTATGAAACAAAGAATTTAATTGTGTTGAAACAAAGCATTTCGAGAGGTAGGAAGAAGCTAAAAAACGACGTCGTTTTTTTGCGGGGTCAAAAGAAAAATTTATCCCTATGACATCAACGATGTTTTAACAGTGTGAACATGGGAGTGGATGAGTGTAAGAAAATGTAAGTTTAGGTGGAACTTATCCAAAAAAAAATCAAGATATGTGTATTTTTTAAAAAAAGTTAGAAAAAACAGGTGGTCGGTGGATAATATCTCTTTTTTCTTTCATCTAAATCAACCTATGGTAAATCAATCTTTGGCTGAGGCTCAGCCATAGCAATTGAGATTTCTCCGAAAACCATTCCAAGCAATTTGTCATGCAACAATAAATAGAAAAACTAAATAGAGGATACACTAATCACACAATACAATATTTACGTGAAAAATTATAAATCTAGAGAAAAATCACAGTTATTAGAAGACAACCAGAGAAAAAATATTCGCTATATGAAAATTTTTTACAAACACATTCTCATAAATAATTTTCTCTCACCCAAACCCCAAGTACATGATCCGAAAAAATATTTATCAACAAAGCAAACCCGTAATATCTATATTGAAGAGCCAAATGCTCCTATAGTATATCTACATGCTTAAGAATGTTTCTCAATTACTAATTCCAAGAATTTTACATCAACACTTATGAAAATCTCTAGCTGAAATTTATGGTGCAACTTCCATGTTGGCTTTCGTGGAAGTTTGTCAGCCATCGGCATAAATTCCACAAAATACCCTGCATTAATGCCAACCATGCCTTGTGTGCAAATCTTGTGGACTCACTAGCAGTAACACATTCCCTTTCATGGCGCTATCGACATACCATGAGGATGTCACCATCATCTATTTAATAGGGGACCATCGTTTCTCACGATGACAAGAGACTTACTAGCAAGGCTATCAATATCATATCTAGAGCCATTTGACGACCCTACCTCATTTCTCCTTTGACAGTTTCCTTAAGGTGCCAAAATTTCCAAACCTACAAATCCTCGTGCAAACCAAATTGGATACACTTTGAATTGTCCATAACCCAAATAATCATTCTCCCATTAATTTTCTTTTTCAACAACATTAAACCCCACCAAATTTGAAAAATACCAGCTGTTGATATATATGCCCTCCACTTTGACCTTGCTTTTCACTGCGCACCATTCAGATCAGCTTCACCATATACTTAAACTATATCGTATACATAAACAATACTGTATATGTGAATAGTATAGTATACCCCAAGTACGAACTATCGGCTCTAATACCACTTTTAGAAAATTGAGTAATTTGTCAAACAACAAATAATTAGAAAAGTTAAATGGAGAATAATTAAAATTTATGTGGAAACCTCTAAATCTGGAGAAAAACTACAGTCGTTGTCAGCAGACAATCAAAGGAAAAATATTCACTATATAAAAAATTATTACAATCACATTCTCATAAATAAAATCTTAATTAAAATATCTATTATTACATTTTATCAATCAGTCTTATCATTTAAGTGGAAATGTACAAATTAAATATAAGCTTCTATCGGCCAGGGTGGTAACAGATGGAAAATGCATTAGGACTCGTGCAACGACTTCAGTAATTAATAAGAAATCCCATTTTGCGTACTTTCATATCACTGAGGAGACAAATGTACTATGACATTAACATAAAGGCTGTCATTTAATTTTTGTTTTAAATGATCTTCAATATCATAAAATCCAAAAAAGTTTTTGGCATATGATTAACTGAAATAGAGCAAAAGTTTAACGTTGGCAGTTCGAAAAGCTAGCTAGAGGAATAAAACGCATGCAATAAAGATTGCTAAACTATAATTTATCTCATGTGATAATTATCATTACTGGATAATTTACATTGCTCGATAATTTAAATTGCTACGCCTAATTAATTATCAGAACAGCAAAAAGGGGGTACAAATTGACATGTGGCTATCTAGTAGCCAGCTGCTAGCATCATCAGGAGGAAAAATCAACATTGAACGCTTGCAGTTCTTGCATCACCGGGTCGAATATATCTATGGTATACTCATAGCACGAATCACTGGACAGAGAGTAATAATCATTTTCGCTATCTGATACGAACGGTTGTGTCCAAAAATCTCTAGTACTGATATCTTCACACAGACTATTAACGGGAGATCCAACTGCATGATGATCAGAGCTCGATGTTGACGCAGCCAGATTAATTTCTTTCCTTTCTGCTTGATCACTCTGTGAGGTTTCTTCATGCTCTTGATCAGCTGAATCTCTCTTCTTATCGATCTTCTTCTTCAAGTGGGTGTGCCAATAGTTTTTTATTTCGTTATCTGTTCTTCCCGGTAGTTTTGCTGCAATCAAAGACCATCTGCAAGTATTGATATAATTAAAATCATTAGCTGGCTGGTCGAGTTCGAATCGAGCCTTCAAAAGTAAAAAGATTGATAAAAATAATCATCCGTTTCTGGGGTAATTTTTACACACTTGCTAGGATCAATTTGATTGCCAAGGGTCATCAACTAAAAATTTTCATGAAAAAATTGAACAAGTGATGAATGTGAAGAGTAGTACGAACTTATTGCCATGTTGTTGGCGTGTTTTGATGATAGTATCCTCTTCTTCCTTGGTGTAGTTCCCATGTTTTATATCTGGCCTCAGGTAGTTCACCCACCGCAGCCTGCAACTCTTGCCACTCCTTGATAGACCTGTAATTAAACAACAATCATCAACAGCAAAAAATAAAGATCCCATATGTATACGGATACTTTAGATAGCAATTTTTATTAATTGATGTGATCAATTAATTACCAGCAAACTTGGGGAGTTGAGGCCAATTCCAGTGGCCATATCTCAGAATATAAGCTCTTAACTTATCATCTTCTTCTTTACTCCATGCACCTCTCGTCATTCCTTTTTCATCATACGTTGGGGCTCTCACCATTTTTGATAACTCACTCACCACTCTTTACTCTCTTCTGTGGATGTGTTTAAAATCTTAATTTGCCCTCCAAATCCTTTTTATACGGACCATCAATTGAAAAACACCAACGAGTGAAAAGTAATTTAGTCATCACATTAATTCACAGCCATTTTTAAAGAAAGACTCAATCTGCATAATAGTAATTTTCACTGCCCTGGATGGTTCATTCAAGCAATATCAGAAAAAAAAAATGTAAATTGAGGGGCCCTAATTAAATTAAGTCTCGCATGTGACGAAAGGAAAATGGGTGAGTATTATTAATGGTTGATATTCATGCAAGGCTCTGCATTCATATTCCGAAACCCTGAAATTGACGTTTTCATGCGGCACGATGATTGTTGTCTTCAGTGTGAGATGGCAGTTCGCTGACGCAAAAGGTATTATCTCAGCTTTTGTCACGTTTGAGCTCTTTTCAGAGAACACAAATCACAAAGTTCCCTTTTTCACACGTTGCAGATTATTCACCTGTCTTCCCAGGTTGAAAAAAAAATTGCTACACGTTTATCACGTGGGGCATAAGATTTTTTTATGCTTCGGGATGCTCAGTCGTCTCCATTGTTTCCCACTTCTTAGTACTACTGCTAAATACATACGGGAGTTAAAAAAATTTTGATTAACTTAGTAAACCGTTGGTAATCTTCTACAGATACATACAAATTACAATTCCAAATCTTATTAGGTAGAATACATATACTTTGCCATCCAACCTAAAATTCTGCATGTTAAAAAAATATATTTCCATAAATACAGATATTATTCAGATTAGGAAGGGCTCTGTAACCACCGAATATTATTCAGGTTTCATATACCGTATTGTAGCTTTCGGAACTCAATTAGAAGGTTTAGCAACCTTTTAAATTTTAGATTAATTGCATGCATGTTTCAGATTGAACTGACTGAGTTAATTTCGAACTATTCCTCCTTATTTTGTTACTATCTCTTATACGTTACTTTGACTTAAGATAAGCAAGTTATTAACTCTTAACCCACTTTCAAAACGTCAAATTTCAATGATTATGATTTTTAGTAATCGTTACTATTCGTACAAATGAGAATAAAAATGCAATGAGAGCTAGGAAAATTGCTGCTTTGTGTGTCCCAGTTCGTGAGGATGGATGGGGTCAATTTTTACAATTGGATCTTGTAACATCTTAATATTGTTCTCTATTATCGAACCAGCAAATTGGCCAAGTGTATGTGTAAATATATATCATGCCATGAGCCATCAACAGAAGCCGCTGCCTCGTATACCATACCCAAACTCATATGATCGCCATAAGTACTATTTATATGATTACAGTAGCTAGCTAGCTACAAGACACTGCTCCATAATGCATCAAGCCAAAAAAATAAATTGATGGTTTTATGTCTTAAAATGAATGATGTTCTTAGACAGTGCTGTTTATACACCTTAGTTAACGGAGCAAACATATATTGGAACTGTATGTATGGCGTTGGATTGCACTGGAAGGGATGGTAGCTAGATATACTGGATGATGTTTTGCTCTGTACGAACCATGCATGCTCAGGCTTTTATACTGCCAAATGGACTTCGCGATAGAAAAATTCCGGGGAAGAATACGTGCCCCATGTGTACATTTTGTGTCACTCGATTGCAACTTGTTAGAAATGAAAGGTGGATAGATACTCAGGATAGATACTCAGGAGATGAGTGAGATTGCCATTGAAATGATTTTGACGGGTGATGGAATCAATTTTCTATACTTGACTGGAGGAGAACAAACAATTAGCCAATGCACTTCGGAGAGTGGGCACGGGTTGGGTTTAAGTCAATTTAAATGAAGTTATAAAAATTTGGGTCCAACCCAAATCAAATCAAACCAAACCTATGTAGTTTGAATTTTTTTTAAAAATATTTTTTATTTTGATAAATTTAATTATATCAAAATATAATAATTATTAATTATTAAATTAATATTAAAATGTGAAAAAAAATATAGTGGATAAAAACTATAAATTAAAGAATACTATAATATCGTTAGATTCAAAATTTGGCAATTGCGGTGCCGGTGGCAGTTGTGCCAGCCAAGAAGAGGATTCTGGTTTTTCTTTTGCATGATCATATTTCACAAAAGTTATTTAATTCTCTCTCAGTTCTTGAATAACACTATTATTATAATACAAAATACAGACGAAGCAATGACATTTTGGGATTTGTGATGATATCGATTTGAATATTACAGTTTAAAATAAGGATAATAACAACATGCTTTATCACCAAATTTATCCGGAGATGTTCGAGTGACAAAAGTTTAACAGAAGAAGAAGAAGAAAAATCGGATTGATAATACTATAAAAGGGCGTGTGAAACGAAGAAAGCGCTGTTTGCAATGATAATTACTGCGAATGCAGAACAAACTAAAACAATAGAAAAAAAAAAAAACTCTTATCTATATCTTTTTATTGTTAAAGTACTATTTAGCATTGAAGTTAAAAGTTACAACACTAAAAAATTTAATAAACACTACCTAATATCTACTATGACTTAAAAATTAAATTGATTTAATCAACTATTTATATAATTAAAAACTAATAATATATTCACTATTTTATCAACGTTATTATTTAAGTCATATTTACCACACATTAATAAGTTTATTTTATTGTTACTATTTTTTTTCCTACAGCTACCGAAACTTAAAAACTACAATACCTGCATGCTAAACAGTCTTGTTTTGTTTTCTTAAACATTTGAACTAAATTTCAAGCAAGAATCAGATTCAAACATTTGAACTAAACTTCAAGCAAGAATCAGAAAACTATAAATCGGGAAAAATTATCGCACAGCAGTTCCGCATTCAGCAATTCGGTGTCTCTCGCATTTCGGATTGTCATCTCTCTTCAAGAAAATCTCAACTTAAAACAACCCAGCTTTACCTTTTCCCCAGGCTTTCGGCTTTGGTTCTCTATTCAATTCTTACTAAACAACGGAAGGCATACAAGTTTTTTTATTTTTTACTTCTTCCCTTCTGTTTAGAATTCTTTAATGCAACACATGGTAAGTGCATGCTTAATTAGCCATACTTTGTTAAGCAATCACGAATTCAATGATACAATCACCATTCAAGTCAAGGATTCTGTTTGTCTTTTGACTAACTTTGCATACAACCTGCCTTTGTGAAGGAGCTCAGTGTGATTACCTACCTGTGCATGGACACAATAAGTCATAACTTTTATGTGTCCTAATTGGCATTAACCAAGAGTTATTTGAAACAAGCAAGACTAGGATGCTAACCTCGATAATTCGACCATCATCAATTACAACAATTCTGTCAACAGCTTTAATGGTAGAGAGCCTGAAAAAAAAGCTATTTTTCAACTTAATCCGCAAATAATCAGGGAAAACAAAAAAGCACCGAACAGATGCAAGAAAACTCACCTATGTGCTATGACAATGACAGTTCTCTTTGTTTTACAGTCATTTCTGAGACCATGAAGAACCCCCTAAAAGATTGGAAGTAGAAGAATTCTTCAGCAACAGTGAGCTAGCCGAATTTATAACAGATCTTGCTTTTATTTCTGTTGTAAAGAGTCAGGAGTATTTGCCTTTACATAGTGTTCACTTTCTGAATCCAGAGCACTGGTA
This sequence comes from Citrus australasica, assembly GCA_029618585.1. Classification (NCBI taxonomy): domain Eukaryota; kingdom Viridiplantae; phylum Streptophyta; class Magnoliopsida; order Sapindales; family Rutaceae; genus Citrus; species Citrus australasica. Next base: position 5,767,732 of record JARCIV010000002.1, on the reverse strand, counting down.
GCTTCATCAAGCACTAGAATAGCTGGATCTCTGAGTATGGCTCTAGCGAGAGCAATTCGCTGCTTCTGCCCTCCACTGAGCAAATCATCATCCACAAGGGTTTCATAACCACAGGGAAGAGATAAAATGAATTCATGCACATAAGCTTGCTTCGCAGCCCATTCTACATCTTCATTTTTAACATCTTTAGGGCAACCATACATAATGTTTGACTTGATATCCATTTGAAGGAGCTGAGGTTCCTGCCATCAATGAAAATCCAGGATAAAATACTGCAGCTGTGTGTCGGTAAGATCTAATAGATTTTATGATGTGAAGTTGAACCTGTCCAACAAATCCAATTTTTTCTCTCAGCCACCTTATGTCCAAGTCTGTAAGTGGGAAACCATCAATATAGATCTGTGATCAGAGCAATTATGCATGTGAGATCCAACTAGACATCCAGAATACCAATATTTCATGCACACAGAAAGAAGAATCTAGAAACAGAATGCTCAAAAAAGAAGAAAGGATAAAGAACCACAAGGGCAAGAAATGTAAAATAATGAACAACAGCCATAATAAAATAGAGAAACTCAATCATGCATGTATTGGAGGGCCAGATATTGAAAATAATGGAAAATAGCAATAAAGGGAGAAATCACGCTCGAGCCAACCCTCCTTAGCCCCGTTATGCATGTATGTATTAATAGGCATAGAGTACAACTTTTAATTAGCGATCAGAATTAACATATAGATGCGTTAGTTCCAATGAGTCCATGTTCAATAACAAAATCATGTTCAATCCAGTACTGTTTACATTTTAATTGCTATTTAAAAAAAAATACTTATATTTCTGAAGACATTCTGAGTAAAGGAGAATTTATGTTCTAAATGTTAAAGCTGATGTTTCATTATAAAGCAAAGTTAGCATACCTGACCATCACTTGGTTCGTACAGACGTAGTAAAAGATTGACAAATGTGCTTTTTCCACTGCCACTTAGACCAACCTTGGCAAAATAGGTATAGACTCAACCAGAAAATCTTTGTTCCATCATTAAAGGAAAGATGCTGACAGATAGGCAAAGATATTTCTTACAATTGCAACCACTTCATTTGCTTCTATGGTAAGGCATACATGATTTAGAATTGGCACCTGTTTACATATCAGATGACAATAAAGACCAATAAGTTCAACAGAAGCCTCCAAAACCCCAAGTCCACCACCCTAAATAGAAAATAACTGTAAAGAACAAAGCAAGAAAAAGAAAAGAAATGAAATTTTGGAAAATAGATATTAATAAATAGCTCATAAGTGCAGGCAACCCTTTTAAAATTAGCCAGAGCTTGATACATAAGCCTTTTCAAAATGTGTACTAAGTGACATGTCATTTGAATTATGCAAGAGATGCCCATGGGAGACCAGTGAATGAGAAAATCAGGGCCCTCCTCATACCGTTTCCGTGTGCTGTTTGAAAAACGGAAATACTTAGAAAACAACTTGTTCCTAGCTCTACGTTATATTCAAACATTTTACAACTGCTAAAAGAACATATAAGCGAAACGAACCACTATATCCTTTTTTTTCCTTTCTTTTTTCCCCTTTTTCTCCTTGAGAGTAGACAAAACCAGAACATCTAAATTACCAGATCAATTTTTAGGAAGCAGAAAAGGAACCAAGAGAAACTGAAGAGACAAAAAAAATTCTAAAAAACAAAGCTAACATAACTATAGAATATTACAGAATCCGCTCAACAACTAAAATGGCCTAAATGCATGCTTTATTACGTAATTTTATGTCACACAAAGTAAGCAAAAAGAAACTGTTTTCACCCCAAATCATACTTTTTAGAAATTGAGGACAAAAGACATACTGTTGGCCTTGATGGGTAATGAAAAGATACATTGACAAACTGCACATGTCCCATCAGCCTCTGCAATTTCACTCCTGTGAAAAGCAGATGCAGGATCAAAAAATGCAATAAACAGTAACTAACTTTTCAGTAGAAGACTTGAATGAAAATGGCCATGGAGCAAAAATCACATAGGTAACTAGCACTTGGATCGACAGTTTCTCATCTCAAAAGGACCTATTAATAAGATATCTCTTCCCAATATTTGAAGGTTGAAGTTCTTCCACCTGAGAATGGACTCAGATATACGTCGGAACAAAATTTACCAGCACCAATGACAGAAGATAAAAATTGACCCTAGTTGTGAAAAGAAATCTAATAACTATAACAATAGTAGCTTTGAAAAGTGCAGATATCCCTGATGCATATATGTCAAGGATCCGTTCCTTCAAAGTCCTTCATATTAGTCATCTAAAAACTAACCCCAAACCCGACTGCAGTTCAACACATTGCAAGTTCATAAAAAGAAACGATAATAAGGTGATAATAACCTTTCAGAAAAGAAAGGTAATAGTTCCCAATTGAGCAATTCTAGCAGAAACCATATTTTGCAAAATGACAAAGGGATATACAGCGCCAGATACATGCTTCAGCGAAATCACAGCAATGCATGCAGTGAAACTAGTCCATGTAATACAAAGAAATGCTCATTGAACCAAAAGCAAACCACCAAGGACACTCACACCCTTTCCTAAAAGAAACTACAAGACAGCACTTAAACTAAAAGGCAACCACTAAGAACACAAGCACACTTCCCCGAAAGAAACTACAAGACAGCACTTACCTTCTGATAAGAATTGATTGGTGGGCAAGAGATCTATCAATTGGAAGACTTTTTCAGTTGCTCCAATGGACTGCAGTAATGAGGACAAATTGTCTACCATCCTCCAAGTTGCATAAATCAGCCACTCACAATACAATACGTACTTGGTAAGCTGCTCTGGTGATACCTGACCAATCATGATAGACATCCCTCCAAGTAGCACTGCCATAACCTACAAAGTTTCATAAAAATCAAACTTAAACGGATATAATATATTACATTATTATAAAAACTGCAGCATTTTTAAACCTCATTGCTGTTGTTCGTTGAAGATAAAGTAAAACAAATTTAGTGAACAGAAATGCAAGTATTTGTGATCCATGATGTCTTAGATCAGATATCTGATGTTAACAAATAGCAAATCAAGCACCTAGTGCATATTATATGGACGTGTACCTTTTCGGTTATCTAGATTGAGAGAGAATGCTTTCTCAAGATACAAAAGAGGAAGATATAAAATTTGATAAACAGTTTTTCATTTCTCTGTTTCCATTTTTCCTCTTCCTCATGCAGTGAAATACAAGTTGCCCTCGGTGAATAATCGATTCATGTCAAGGTATGCATTTATTGAAAGCCCATATCAACTTAAGAAAGATGAATGGAAGCAAAGGAGTTTTATGGAGAAAACCTCAAATTTTATGGGTTTTTCCAAACCTGTGTTGAACGATAAAGAGTGATGAAACTCATATTCCAGAGTCCATAAGCCATGCTTTCACGAATGCGTATAAAAGCTAATTTCTCCAGCCATATCTTGTACCTAGCAACATCATTAAACATCATTTAAATTTTGATATGATTATGTATCACAAGACATGTACATGTGCTCCATACTTGCATGCAGGTGTGTCAAACATAAAGAAAAGAAACTATAGGTGGTTTATGGACATGAGTTATTGCCTTCCAAGTTCTTTTTCTTCTGTTCCATAAACCTGGACAGTTCGCATCATGCAAAGTGTTTCTTGTGCAGCCTGAATATATAGACAATAATAGATCAAATTGAGATGTTACACATGCAACAGAATTCTCCACAGCAATCTAAATCAGTCTCCTGCTTTTACATTATTGGCATGAGCAATGCACTCTTGGGTTAACACAGAAGCTCTCTTTTGATACCTAACAAAAACAACTCACATTAATATCACTGACAAATATCAAAAGGTTCGTCAAATACAACTTTAAGAGAAGAAAGAAAATAAGAATAAAAGAATCACAAAGTAGCTGAAAGTAGTAAAAATGCAAGTTATAGTTTGATAAAATGCATGATCTCAACCATGCATAGTAGGAAAGATTTCACTCTCAATATGACAGAATAACCATATCAAATAAAAAAGATAGCACTTTACTTCTCTACAGAAAGCAAGAAAGATTCTATGCTCCTATGATTATATTTGCAAATATTAGGCTACAAAAAATTTTAATGCAATGAATATAAAAGCACCAATCTACAAATTGAATGATTATCAAGGCCGCTAAAACTTATATAGTACAAAGTTTTGGCATGGTTGGTAACATGGTATCAGAATTTTTTGACCACTAGGTCTTGTGTCTGAAATCCTTTATTGTATTAACTAAATTAAAAGAATGATATTTGTGTTTGCCTATGTGTTTATGATTCAAAGGGGGAGAATATGTAAATACTTACTGGCCATAAACTGAAACGATGATAGACAGAAAAGAGCATATGAGCAGTGCCGATAATGTGAGTGGCCAAGATAAAGTCAGCAAGTTAATGAATGCACCTGCTCCCTACTTAGTAAAAACAGTAAAGGAAAAAGGGAAAATTCAGAAGTCAATCAGAGTCAAACTAATATCAAATGACGATTCAAAGAGAGAAAACAATTTCTGGAGGGACAAAAATGAAAAACAACCTGAAGAGAATTTCGTAATATCATATTAATATCATTTCCAATGACATTAGACAGTCTTAGACAATCTGCAGTGAGCCTACTTGTCAATCCACCAACTGCTTCTGTGTCGAAAAAGTATACGTCCTGCATCAAAGGCGGAGACGCCAGAGATTATTATACACAATTGATTTCAAAGAATAGGAAAAGGAAACAAGGAAATGAAAGCCTTTGCCAATATGCTGGTAAAAAAGTAAATGGCACTTGGTTGAAAAACACACACTAAATTTAACACCCACCTGAAATAGAAGGGCTGAATACAGAGTTTCCCGAAGACGTTTAACCTAAGAAATGTAGCAGGGGGCACCAATGGATTATAAATTCAATTCGTAGGAAAATAACTATTAAAAAGAAGAATAGATTATTTTATGATCGTCAAAATAACAATAGTAATTTCTAATTGCAAAAAAGAACAGATTAAGTATAAGTAAGCAGAACAAATTGATCAAAAGTGACGACAACCGTAGATCAAAGGTTTCCACCAAGAGAAGATACTGATCACGTATAATTAAAAAGAAATAATTCCAAGCACGCCCTAATAAAATCATCAAGCCAACAAATAAAACCTGGAGTTAGTTTACTGAAACAATCTGTTAGGATTCACTGACTATCCAGAATGAAATGGGCTACCGTTTTCAGAAGTACAGAGAGAAATATACCAGATGTCTCACAGCTTCTCAAAAATTCAAAACTATCATGCAAATTAGATATTCAAGTATAATATAGACTTAGGCAAACTCTCACCAGGACTATATTTGCAATGCTAAAACAGCCACTTCGCAAGCCACTGTAATTTAACCGACATTAGAAAATCAATTGGGCACCTCAGTCAAGAAATCAAATTACAAATTTACAAAAGATAGCAGGCTATATTTCAAAATATTTCATATTTTTTTAAATGAAACATTTACTGCACAAAAATTTACCTGAATATCCCGGAGGTGACACATAACAAAACCAAGAACCTCGAGCTCTTATGGAAAACCATTGCCTCCTCTCTCTGAGCTGAAAATACAGCTTCGGCCAATATCCGTGGCATAGTGATCTCTGAAACCTGCAGCATTTCATCATAAAACTTAAAGCACATAAAATTTTTTATCGAATTACTCAACATTTCAATTATGATGCAAACAAACAGCAAGATGATTCAGTATTAGTATTATACAATCTGTTCGCCGTAGTAATTAGTAAAAAAGAGATAAAATAATTAAATTTAAAAATAAAAAATAAGCAAAAGCAAACGAACCGCAGCAACAATCAATGAAGCAACAGCTACAAGGACAATCCATTTATCTCGCCCAATTAAATTCCACATTCTACTAAGAGCTATCCACACAGTAATTGGCTTCGCTGTTGGATTTTCAGCTTCTTGACCGTCGCTCAAATTCCACCAGCTACCGCCGGGAAAAACCTGCCGTATAAAGCCGACCAAATCTTGAAAATAATCGAAAAAATTTATGATATTGTCATTGCTTTCATTATTCGGAACTCCACTGTCGGTGAATGCTGAATTTGTAATTGGAAATGGAAGCCGTTTGAATTTTTTATTATTAGAAATAATTTGAAATTGGTGTTTGGTTTTGAAATGTGGAATTTTGACAGTGAAAATTGGAAGTGGCTTGGTGTGCGTGGGATAGAAGGTGGTGACAGAGTGAAGGTTCGTGTGAGGAGAAGTGGCCATCAGGCGTAAATTAGCCGACTGCAAGAGGCTGTTTTGGTAATTTCATATAATTATCATCTTAGCCCCGACGACCCAACCGGGAAAACACATAAACGCCCGTATGCTTGACGAGTTAGAAATTAACGGCGTGTTTGGTATTGTTTTGAATTTGTATTTTTTAAGAATAAAAATAAAAATGAAAATGGTATTTTATAATTGTTGTATTTTGAATTTAAATATGTGTCTGGTATTATTTTTTGTATTTTATATTTTAAAATTGAAAACAATAATATGCGTTTGGTAAACACAGTTGAAAATGATAAAAACAGAGAATATGCGTTTGGTAATGCATTTTCCAAAAACATTTTTTACTAATCATTTATATTATATTTATAGTCATAAAATAATTATTTAGCTAATACACACAAATACAACAAAATAATTTAACCAAATTTAATTTAACCAAATTTAATATAAAAAAATTACATGATAATAAAGTTTAAGAATTAACATTAATTAAAAAATTTTTTGACATTGTCATTGTTTTTACACCATATAATTAAGATATATATTACAACACATGATTTAAATAAAATAATTATAAAAAAACTACTCGTTTATGCCCGATAACCCGTCGGTTGAGTAGTCAAAGTTTTGTAATTGCCATCCTCTAAACAAGCCAGCCATTCGCCCTATGTAAACTAGAGTATGGAAGTGGAACTCAATCCAGTCTGCTCTGCTCTCATCTAGCAAGCTCTCTAATATGATACACATTATGCATTACGTATGTAATCATGCCATATAAAAGCTGCAATTTCATCTTTTGTAGCATTCATCTTTATGACACTTGCTGAAGATAAATCAATATTAGTAAGTGGAATAGCTACACCAATTTTCGAAGTCCAATAAACTCATTTTTCACTTTAAACCCCTAGAAAGGTCAAACATAAAATATTTAGTAAAAAAAAACTTCAGAAAATTCTAAAAACCATAGAGTAACATTTATAAAATGATGGTGCCAAAAAATGGTTCACATAAGTACGTAAGAAGCCTAGAATCCAGATATAAAAAATTAAGATAATGAAGATCACCACTTCCCCTGTGTACAATGATGGGTACATCCAAAGAAAATCACAGTTTCCACATGCCAGTTAAAACCAGAGCAAACACTAGTATACAAGATAATCAAGAACTACACCCAATTAATTTGCCAAAAAAACTAATTGAACATACCAACATCCAATTTACCCAATTGAATCCAATTTGCCGAATTGAACATGATATGGGTCCAAGCTAAACAAAAAGAATTACACTCAAAATTCAGCCAAATAGAAAAAAAGAAAAAGAAAGAAATATACCAGTAAGAGATGGAGCAAAGATGGTGCCAAAGTGAGTGGTTGCAGCAAGCGAGTGGGAGAGCAAATTGCAGCAAGCACACGTAGCTGGAGCAAAGGGCAAGTGAAGAAAGCAGCTGTAACAACCGAGATATAGCAGCAGCAGCAATGGACTGGAAGAGCAGCAACAGTTGCAACGGACTGGAAGTAGCTGGAGCAAATACCAAGTGAAGACAGCAGCTGCAACAGCTGAGATCGAGCAGCAGCAGCAACAACGGGCTGGAAGTAACTGGAGTAAAGACCAAGTGAAGACAGCAGCTGCAACAGCTGAGATCGAGCAGCAGCAGCAACGGACTGGCATATCGAGTTAGAGAGAGAGATGTGTGTTGTAGATCTAGAGAAAGAGGAAGAAGAGAGTGATAATGAGAGCGAATAGTTTAGATCAGGGACTTTGGGAGTTGTTGATGAAGAGAATACGAGCTAGAGATGTTTGAGATTTGTTATGTAGTTTGTTCTTTAATGTAAATTGTAAATTCATTTGAAAACACATTAAACACGTTTTTAACTTTACAACTGGGAAACTGAATCCGAATTTTTTGTTTTATAATCTATTTCTGAGTTTAGCCCACCAAACGTGTTTTTCAATTATATTTATAAAACAAGAATGAAAATAGAGGTTTGAAAACGGTACCAAACAGGCCCTAAAAGACTCTCGAAACAGCGTCGTTTCTTAAAAAAGTTATCAAGGGCTTAGAAATCGAGACGGCCCAGTTACAGCAGATCTGGCCGGCACAAAAAGCCCAAGATCCTAGCACTCCCGAGAACAAATCCCCTCACCGGCTCCTTTCGTCCCACAGAACGGGACGATCTGCTCCAACTCTGACGCCTATCCTCTCCGTCATTATCAATCAGGCAAGATTATTTTATTCTTGATTTTCTCAGTAAAAATGTACTTTATTTAAGTTTTAAATTTAACGTTATTTCTTGTTGAATCTAGAAAATTTAATTGCTACTTGTTAACTGAAGATTTGAGCTCAGCTTGTATATTTGTTAATGAAAATTTGATAACATGAAACACTGATTGTTAATTCTCTTCAATTTCAGTAACTATGGAGCTAGTAAACGGTTGAAAGAAAAAAAAAATTTCATATTAATCATTTATTGATTGTATCGTCTATTGATCATGGCCGAGACCGAGGTTTCTAAGAAAAGAAAACGGCCAATTGTGCGTCTAGCGGTCCTCCTCCTCTCACACAGCGTCCTCGTTAGGTACTGATACTACGATTCATCCAAAATGCATTCATTTTTTTTTTCAATTTGATATTCTTATTCGTCTTAATTCAATTGGATTTTTCTTTTTTTCTGATTTTTCTTTCGGTGTTTGCTTTCAGTGTCATTTGTTGCACAGCAGGAGTCTTCGGTCTGTTACTCCTACCTGTACTTGCCAAGAACACTTACATTTCCGAAAATGCTCTCATGCCAGGTCATTTCATTTCTTTCTTGCTATTTAGATTTCTTTTTTTGTGGTTAATTATTATTCGTTTTCACTGATGTTGTTTTACAGGTTCCGCAAGTTCCATGCTCTCCAATCAGGAAGTTTTGGAGGCAAATAAATTGATTAAGGAATTAAATAATTTGCATTCAAACCCTTTGGGTGCAACCACGTATGTCATTACTAATTTAGTCTTTTTTTTCTTTTTCTTCCAACTGCTGAGTTATCTATTATTACCATCATACATTGAATAATTCTTTTTTTTTTTTTGAAATTTCGTAAATTGAACATATCAACCTATAATATTTGTGTAATATTTGTGGCAATGATTTCCGGGTTTGGATTGAGGAAAAATGGAGAGAACAGAAGTGAAATGGCAGAAGGTCTAACATTTCTCTTTTTCCAATTCTCAAGTGAGGGAAATTAGAAGTATCTTCTAGTTAAGCTATTTTTTCTTTTTTTCTTTTTTTTAAATATCAAAGTTTAACTCTTAGAGCAAATGAAACATAAGGAATTATCACTTTATGGAAGAATCACGATTATCTTTCCATTAGCTTCTCTTCATTTCTAGCAATATCCAAACTAGAGATAAGATATTAAAGTCCATCCAAAACCATTTTGCTTCACTTCTCTCATAACTTAAGTTGAAAGAGGTTGACTAAAAAGGCTGCTTAAACTAGTTTCACAGATCTGCGGGTCTTGTTCTTGTTTATTTAATGTTCAGATGAAACTACAAAGAGCAAGGGATGAGGTTGAGTACCTTGGAGAGTTTTAAGTGATGATGACTTGATTAGTTTGTCAAGACAATGAGGGAATGACCCTGACATTTAGTTGAACAAATATAATTTCTTCTTGTTTTTTTATCTGTCCTTACAGCGGATACCTTACATGTTATGCAACTGGCTACAGATTATGTTTTAGGATTTTAAACAAGTTGCGTTTTGGATAGGTGTATTATGTGCTGGTCTTCACTTCTCTAGATTTTGACCTCTTATCTTCTTTCTGTTTTTGTCCTGTGAAATCATAGTTTTAATGCCAACCTATACCATTGCACTTAAACTAACAAATGAAAGGAAAGGCTGTGACGCCATTCTGTGTTTAAACCATTGCATTTTTTGACAGAGAAAGTCATGGAATCATAGCCAAGTATATGTCCAACTTGGGTGCTCAAGTTAATAATCACAAATTCCATCCTCAACTAAATCAATTTCATCCATTGCACTTTTTCTCTGGCCCTGATTCTGGGGTAATGCAAGAGAACTCTACTCGTTCATTGTATGGCATCAACACTGTTGGAATCATAAGAGCTCCACATGGGGACGGGAAGGAAGCTATTGTCTTGGTGACTCCTTATAATGCTGTGAAGGGTGGTGTGCAGGAGACTTTATCCTTGGGCATTGCATACTCTGTATTTTCCTTGTTTACCCGAGTTACATGGCTGGCCAAAGATATTATATGGCTCGTGGCTGATTGTCAGTATGGAGAATATGCCCCTGTTGCTGCTTGGCTCAGAGATTATCATACTCCAGCATTCAGTAATTTGGACTCACTAAATACTGAAACTTGTCATGTTGGCAATAATAATTTTGAATCGAAGATATCATACGGTATTAGACGCTCTGGGACTATGGCAGCTGCCCTGGTGTTAGGAGTTGCTTATAGAAATGAAAATGAGGACACTCTTAGCATTTATGCCGAGGCATCCAATGGCCAGATGCCAAATTTGGACCTCATCAACATTGTCCATTATTTGGCTGTTCATAGGCAAGGTTTGCGAGTAAAGGTGGAACAATTTCATTGGCTACTTAATTCCAAATGGGTGAAGAGCTTGAGTGAAGTATTTGAATCACTGGGAAAAATGGTGAAAACCTTAAATCCTGATTGGAAGCTCGGTATCTCAGCTGCGGATTATGTTGAAGGTGCTGCTACACTTGCAAGTTCATTATATCATCAGGTGGTTTTTTCTCTAGTGGTTAAATTAATCGTTCTTCATTTAGCTCTCTCTCTCACACACACTCATACTGTATCTGGGGAAGTTGGTCCTTGCTGGCAATGTGTTACCCTTTTTCATTTTGGTATCAAATGCTGTGTGTGTCCAAACTTCTCCATTGTTATGGGATTGGAGTTCTTGTATACCTATTTGACCATTGGTGTGTTGTTAGTTAATGCATATATTTGCCTCTGCTGTTAGGCACTTGGTGTTCCCACTGGCCCCCATGGTGCTTTCCGTGATTACCAAGTTGATGCAATCACTTTGGAATTTTCTTTGAGAATTTCTTTTGACAGGCTGGACAGGCGAAATGACTTCCTTCTTCATGGTGGCCAGTTAGTCACTTTGAGATCTCTTCTTATTTTTCTCTTTATTTGGTTTACACTGATGAATGCTTTCTGGCGTATAATAATTGCAGTATTCATGTATAGGTGACAGAATAAATGGCTTGCTAGGTGGTATTACCCTTTTTCACTTTTGAAACATAGGTGGTATTACTTTTAAACAATACAGTCTCCATGATTATTTGGGATTTTTCCCTTGTTTACCAAAGTTCAAAAAATTGTTTCATTTCTTATTTCAATTACCAAAGTGACTTTTGAGCCTGGGATTGGTTTATGTCATCACACAAAAAGGTCTGTGGATGTATGATAACTCGTATGCTTTATATCATCTGATTGTCCGTAAACTTTTTTTTAATTATTATTATTATTAATGTTAATAGTTTCTGCTACTTGGCTTTTATCTGTGTGGTGTTCCTCTTATTTCTTTTTCCTTTTTTTTTCAAATGACTCTAATATGTGCTGTTACTTCTTTGCTTTAGCCTGGGTAGTCAGTGTTATTTGATAAATATAATTGATTTCTTTGAAAGAGAAAAATACTATTTGCTTTTTGCTGAGTCCTGGTCAGATGTCCTTCTCTTGTGAAACATATCATACAAATCAAACAAGAGTTCTCTAAGCAGCTTGAAGGTTTTATAGGATATAAAAAACAAAAAATTTTAATCAAGGAGTGTAGTTTTTGTTAATATCCATGTGTTTTAGAGAGTTCAACTTCAAGAAACAATATAGTGCAATTTACAGTGTGAACTAAATCAAGGTAGAAGTTTTGGCATCAGAACAAATTTGATGTAACTATCCATTTGGTTGTTTTTGTAACAAATAAATGTTCATTACTTCTGAAACATTCAGAGTTCTTACAATTCAGGAAGTATATATATATATATATATTATAAAAAAGGTCAAATGCTCCATATAATGTAGTTCTTGTTTTTGTTTTTCACTTCTGTGACGTGGATTCTATAATGTTATCTTAAAGTTGAAGAATCACTCTTTTTCCTGCCATTGTATTTAAAAATTTCCATTGCTTGATTCAGGTTGATTGAAGGAGTTATTCGATCAGTAAATAACCTGCTCGAGAAGTTTCACCAGTCATTCTTCCTTTACCTTTTGACATCTCCTAGTAAGTTTGTTTCAGTGGGAGTCTATATGATTGCTTTCGCTCTCCTTGTAGCACCACTTCCTGTGGTTGCAGCTTCTCTCTATGCTAAGACTCTTGATCTGAATCCTACTTTGGAGAAAGACAAATCTGCTACTTCTAACGAGCTTGGGAGTGTACTCCAATCATGGAAATGGCTTAATTCTGTGAAAACAGTGTTTGTAGTTCACTTCTGGGGAGCTACTGTTTCCTTACTCCCCTACTTCATCTCCCAAATACCTGATAGTGACCCAACTACCAACTTTTCAGTCTGGATTCTGCTTTCAATTCTGAGCCTTGAAATCTTGCGCTGGATTTTGGTTTCGCCATCTTCACATATCTATGGGCTTCCTCAAGGAGAATGGGCTATCTTGAAATCAGCAACTATCTCTTCTTTCTTCATTGGCTTGGGTCTGATGTCTGTCATCAATTTTGCTACTGCAGAAATCGGGGCTCTACTGATGGTCCCAATGGCTTTGATGGCTCACCCACTGAAACTTGATGTGAGGGGCAAGAGTTTGAGAAGTATTTTGAGGATGATTTGCAATCTGGTTCTAGGGGTTATCAGTTTCCCTCCAGCTACATTTTTTGTGTTTAAGGGTGTGATTGAAGGTTTCAGTGGCATTAAAGCTGGCGATTTCTGGAATTGGGTTGAATCCCTTTGGGCATGGAATAGTGCTACTTACCTCTACATAGGTATGGTTCACCTACCTTGCTGGGTATTATGTGTTCAAATTTTACTTCATCCTTGTTAACCCGTCTTAGTCAATTTTGTCTGTACATTAGTGATTGACTAGACCTGCAAATCAAAAGATCCAGAGCATTTTAACTCGATCTAATGTCTTTGCACCTCATTTTCTGTCTGATATATAGATCTGAGCTGCATACAGAGATAAAGGTCTTATCAGGATTTGATAAGTTTATCTATGGAGGCCATTATTTATCAATCATTAGATTTTAAAATAGGGGACTTTCAAGTGGCTAGAGCCAGTTGAAGCTCGGGGTTATGAATGATGAAACACTACAGGCTGGAAGACATAAATTTAGCATTCCTAATCATCTGATATATTTGCTTCAGCTGCACGATCTTAGTGTGACTGTGTAGCTTCAAGTGTCTCATATAATCAGATCAAGGGCCCAACAAAGTCATAGCTATACCAATGCTTCAAATAGAATTTGTCTTAGGCATATATACTCGTGTGCATGTCTGCTTGCATGACATGCTGTGGCAGGTCGAAGAAGACAAAATATTTAACTTTTCTCCTGTATAGAGTATCGGGAATATAGACAGGCTTTCTTCAGACAAAAGGGAATCAAACAAAGATGCCCCTTTGCTTTCTTGTGGGATGCTGTTATTAAAGGAATTTGCTTAGAAAAATGTCATTAAAAGATTATTGAAGTAGAAGAAAGAGATTGATGAGGACCAGGTGCCTTGCTGATGTAGATTATGCACTTAACTAACAATCTCATTGTATTTGTTGGCATCGTTTTACACTGATGTTAGTGTAACATGTGGCTGTGGTACTTTGATCTCGGCAACACTGCTGAGTGCGTGTTAAGCAAAAACACAGACGGAACTGGTCTCTCAATTGAGCGAGTTAGTAGTGTCATGCAACTCGCGCCCTTGTTTTCTTCAATAACATAGATAGACAAACGTAAGTGGCAGAGGCTAAATAAGTAAATAGAATGATGGATGAATGTGCGGCTGAAAACTTGTAGAAGATTTGATAAAACGACAATGGGTGTGAATCTTACTAGATTTTGTAGTACATGCATGCACCGTTCCTTTAGATTTGGATACTTGAAACAAACCGAGTGACCCACCATGTGTTGTGTATCGAATTCACATAATTCAGAAGTTTTGTGAAGCGTGGATCCCAAAAGCTTATCGGGGTTTCTTTGAGAAGAGTATGCATTGATATATTACTATATATTACTGTATGTATGTATGTATTTATAGTTTAGCCCAATAATTTATCAGCTGAGTTAAGAAATCTGCGTCTAATAGAGGTTCCAATTTGAATTGAACCCTATGGAACTCAAATAGCCACCCTCAATATGGTGAAGGCAGCGACTCACCACTATGCTTTGCAGCGAGAGTTGTTGAGGATAAGTATTGCTGAGCCACCACGTCTCCCCATCCATCCAATAATTGAAGGATCATTTTGCGAATGTGGGAACCTTAAAATACAGGGCGGCGTATCTTTTGCCTTTTGGACTGCTGAAATTTTTTCTCATATTTAGAATTTTATTTACCAGTTTATTTATTTGAGGTGTATAAAAATTTAGTAAGAGGTGACGTAGTGGCCGCTTATGGATTTTGGACACGAGCAAACAAAGCATGGTTCTCAAACTCGCGTAAACAGTTTTTGAAATCACACGCCTAAATACATCACCATTAGTCGTAACACTTGTTTATTTATTGGAAAACAAGAAATGCACCTGCCAACTGTTTGAGTAAATTACCCAAAAAGAGTAGCGACAAATTTAAATTGTGCATAGAGAAGATGGGATTCGGTGGAAATGGCTTCGTTTGTTTTGATCCACAAGTTGCTTAAGAATATGGCTTTTGCATCTATTAGAGGGAAAGCTTAAAGCTTTTGGCCCCATCACATTAACATTCCTTGTACTCTTTTACTGTAATAAGAAAGTGACATACACGCTCCTGAAACAGCGTTTAAAGGAGCAACTTAAATATAATGCCACCTCCACTTTCTATTCTTCTCAATATCTCTACCTAATCACATTCATTTTCTCTGTCCTAACAAGAACCAGTAGTTATTAGGAACCCAAACTCAAACACTCCCTAAAGCTAAGTATTTGAAGCGCAGAATTGAGAGACGTGTTAGAAATTGAAGAAGATAGAGTTGGAGAAAAAAAAATGGAGAACATGTTGTGTGATGAGCTGCTTCAAGAAATATTCACAAAATTACCCACAACGCCATCATCATCATCTTTATCAGTTTGTTTGGTTTCTAAGCGTTGGCTCAATCTTTACAGAGCTTCAAAAACCTCTCTTTCTCTCAGAATCATCCCTGACAATTCAATGGTATTTTCCATGTCATCTCTTTTATCTAACTACCCTTTTGTTTCCTCTCTTTCTGTTGCCTTATCATCTTCTGAGTCAACAGCAACAACATCCTGTAGAAGCAACCCCAGTTTCTTTGACCGTCTACTCTTTGTAGTATCATCTTCTTGCCCCAATCTCAAACACCTCCGTTTCTCCGCTGGTCCTGTCTCTGTATCTTCTTTGTTATCCCTTTCTGAAGCCTGTAATCATCTCACTTCTCTTACAGTTTCTCTCTCTAG
Organism: Citrus australasica; assembly: GCA_029618585.1. Taxonomy (NCBI): domain Eukaryota; kingdom Viridiplantae; phylum Streptophyta; class Magnoliopsida; order Sapindales; family Rutaceae; genus Citrus; species Citrus australasica. The sequence continues at coordinate 5,751,851 of JARCIV010000002.1, read as the reverse complement.
GCCTCTTTGTTTCAACTGGGTTGCTTCTTTTTCTTGTTTAAAGGAATTGTCTGTTTATGCTTGTGATGCTGATGAGGTTGAAAATGAAGTTTTTCGACGTTATAGAGAAACTGGGTTGTGTTCGAATGAAGAAATTGATACAGTATTGGGTTTGGAGAGTCTTTGTTTATCCGGGATTCGATCAGAGGATACGGGTGTTGGTTGGCTGTGGAGGAGCTGTAAAAGGCTTAAAAAGTTGCAGCTAAAAAGCTGTTCAGGTATTGGAGATGGAGGATCATTTGCAAATTTTGCCAAGTGCTCGCAAGGCCTTGAGGAAGTTAAGCTAAGGACTTGCAGGAGTATAGTTGATGTGGTGTTATTGAATTTGGCTGAGAATTGTGATTCTTTGAATTCTCTATTGGTATATGATGGTTGTAGTAGAGAGGGTTTGCTTCAATTTATAAGCCACTGCAGGTGTAATTTGCAAAAACTCGATCTTCGGTTGCCCTTAGACCTCAACAACGTTCATCTTTCAGCTGTTGCAGTGAAATTCAGGGGTTTATCAGTTCTTAGGCTTCAAAGTTGTTGTCTTGTTTCCGGCGATGGCCTAAAGGCTCTTGGAGTTGCTATGAGTTCAGGGCTTGAGGAATTGGCACTCATAAATTGTGACGTTGTTGATAGGGAACCGGGTTTGCTGGCTTCACTTGGACAAAATTTGAAGCAGTTGAGGAAATTGGACTTGTCTTATAACGAAATGTTGCTTGATAAAGAGTTCATGGCGATGTTAGTTTCTTGCAATTACCTGACTGAATTGAAGTTGAGAGGGTGCAAAGGGCTCACAAGTATGGCAGTGGTTTCAATGTCAAAGAGTTGCAAGAGGTTGCAGACTGTTGATATCATGCATTGTTGTCGGGTTGGGGCTGAGGCTGTTGAGTTGTTTGTTCTAAATTCTCCACAGTTGAGACGTGTAGAGGTAGATGAAAACAAGCTTTCTGATGTTGTGAGGACATGGGCGTTGCAAAAATTTATTGAGGTTGTCGTTTGATTGCTGGAAGAGTGAAAATATGATTTCTGAGTAAATTATATTAAAAGTCCCCCCCACCCGAAAAAAAAGGGTATATGCTCACAGATCTTTTTCTAGGTTTGTCGTAATTATTTCAGCTGTTCATGTTGTGTGTTAGAAGTGCTGGTTTTGTTCACTGGATAATTAAGTTTAAACAAATGTTTGATATTTATAATAAAGATTTTTTTCTCCATGGCTCAATGCCACAATATCATATATCAACTGTAATTATTATTATTATTTTTTTTGCTTCCTATGCCACTGACACTACAACAACCGACTCATACGTCCAACAGTGCACTGATTATGAATGCTGCTCTTGATTTTATTTCACTTTCCCTAAGAGTCATTGTCTCAACATTTATCTAGTACTTGAGGAGTAAGAAATACTTTGAATTACTATTTGTCTTAATCAGAGTGTAGGAATAGCCCTACTATTGTGAAGAATGAAGATGTGTGCATCACACTTTATTAGGAAAAATTGAATAGCAATTTTCCTGTGGTGTTCACTGTTATTGCTTGGAAATGCTTCTGTACTGCTTAGGAATACTTTCTTTTTACTCTCCAAATCACAAGCTTAAAAGTTTGCTAGAGTTTTAAGAAACTGCTGTACAACTTTCAGTATATATCATTTGAATTTGTCAAGAGATGAATTGCTGACTTTAGTTAGTTTATCAAGAATATTATGGTTTCTTTATAGTATATATTTTCATTGATCCATTAGGACATTGGCTTGTCAGTATTTGTTTGATAAATTTAAAATTTGGAGATCCTTGCAAAGTTGCCTAAGGTTTCAAGAGAGTGTAAGGAGGCGTTAGTTTGATAAAATTGATCCGATAATATCTTCATGTACTTGACTCTTTATAGGATTCAAGATTTTCTTTCACGTGCCTTAAGAAGTAAAAGCTGTCTAGAATATCATCTCCGCACAAAATTGGTATAACTATTTACATTTGATGCTGTTTCTGATATAGCTTCCATATCATTTTCCCATTTCTTCGTCTTCAATCATTCTAGAGTTTTGTTTCCAGAACTTCTATGCTTTTGTCTGTCTGATTAGATGCCTGCCTTCATTCTGTGAGGCATTTATTCAACTCCTTGCCAAAACTATGAACAGGGATCAATTAGAGTATGCTTTCCTATGTTGATCTTGTGACTGATGTTGATCAAATTGTTCAATCCTTTCATAATTGTGGCATAGATATATGATATTAAGGAGAAGTATAATGCTTAGACAGTTTACCAAGATGAATCAACCTGGAATTCTTTCTTGCCCAATGCATTATTCTCTGACTGTTATGGCTATCCAAGCTTTTTCATTTGCCCATATATATATATATATATATATAGAGACTTCATTCACATCTGTTAGGTAACTTGCCTTTTTTTTTTTTTTTCACCTCTTTTTTCGAATGCGTATGAAATAGTCTAGCCAATGCGTGTGCACTAACATCTCCAGCCTGCATAATGATGAAGCATGAACTTAGATATCTTTGACAATGTAAACGCTAGCCCGTATATCTTAGACAATTTGTTATGTGGTTTTTCCCTATATTATTATATGCTTTGCATGTTTTCTTTTTGGTGAAAGTTAGGTAAGCTATTACATCCTCCTCTCAACCTCATTTGGGTTTAATTTTTGGCCTTTCTGTTGCATGCATTAATATAATTCAATGAATTTTTTTTATTTATTTTTTGTTCTTGCTTATGTATGACAAGAGTTAATGTTGCAGATATTGGTCTTCAATCTTTATCATTCCTGAATGTAAGGTTCGGTTTAATAATTTGATAATGATTATTCCTTGGGAACCCAAAAATTTGGGATATCATCCATCATTACTCTATTCAATAATAATTTGTTTAACATAAATTAGTTTAACCATTTATTTCGCTTCATTTGATGGCCACTGATTATTTGATTTAAAAGTGCAAAGGTGATATTCGTGGATGTCAATTCAACATTGACGTGCATTATTTAACTAAACTAGTGATAAATAATTGAAGATAAAACTTATTAGACACTCATTAATTTACAAGATTTAATTCATGAGTGGTTGTACATTTTCGTTTTGTATAATAATCATATTTCAAGATTTAATTGCTGCAATCATCGCTGCATTGTGATTGATAAATCATGGATGGTTTCACTTTTCAATTATATTTTAATTTCCATTAAAAATTTATATTTTAACTAGGGTATATTGGGCAAACCGGTGGATTTATAAAGTAAAAAATAAAATTTTAAAGTTTGTTTACGGGTTTACTAAGTATTTCAATGGATTCAAGTAACCTCATCCTTATACCAATGATAGTAAATTATATAAAAACAATATGTATGAAGAACTTATAGTTCTAACTATATACAATATTCTGACTCAAATCAAATTTATAATTATGCATTTAGTTATCAAATAACATGAATGTCGTTCAATGAAACAGTATAAGCACAGCCTTGGGTTTGAGCTGTTGTCACGTTATTGGGCTTAGCTTGACTTAATTTCGGGCTGCTCCACCTTGAACCCAAGTTTGTAAAAAAAGGCCTTTTAAGTACAGTCCATCCTTCTACAAGTAGATCAGGCTAGAGATTGATGTAGCCCAAGCCAGAACCACCATGGTCTCGAGTTAAGTTTGATATAGATTGAAGCTAATCACACCCACTATAAATTCCTATAAAACTCCCCTTTCAGGAGGAGAAAAATCTCTCTTGCACGTCAAAGATATCACGATGACCAAATAAGTCAACAGCACTTTGTTATGTGCGCATTCATTGGAAATAAAAAATAAAAAAAAAATACAGGTAAATTGATGGTTACATTGAATAGCAATACACATCATGTATTTATATTTCTAACTTCTAAAGTGCAGACTGGAAGAATTTTGTTTGTTCTTTTTATTGGTTTTATATATATTTATAATTGTTTTGATCTCAACAAAAGAGAAGACGGGGTCAATTTTAGGCGTTGACGCCATAATTAAGGTCATGATCCGATAAGGATTTGTCAGTTGTTACTTTTTCATTGGATATTAGCATTGCTCTTGATGCTGCGGCAGTGTTGCATCGATAATGCCATGCTATCACTCAGACTTGTTTTTAATAAAAGCCCATTCAAATTAGAGTTCGGCATTGAGCCGGCTGGACTTCTTTGAACCCGATCATTTAAAAAGAATCCTATTTTTAGGGTGCAGCTATTTCAACATACTAATTTACTCAATTAATTTATTTATTAAATAAATTCATCTTTAAATTTTAAAATTTTAAATTTTACTCAGTAAATCCACTAAAATATCTAATATATCATTACTAAACTCAGATTTTATCATAATTGTGATTTTACTCATTAAACTCATTAGATTGGAAATTTAATATGAGGAATCTGAGAAAAAATAATTATTTTAGAATTTGGGAAAAAACAATAATTGATTATTAATTGAAAATTTAATCATCAATTTAAATTAAATAATTTTTAGTGAGGGGTCATTCCCAAACGAATCATATCCATCATCCATATCCATGAACATTAAAACAAAATAAATAAATAAACAAACATATGAATAGTATTATAGAATCACACCTCTTAATTGATTAGGGTTCTATAAAACTATGTTGAATATAAAGATGGGTTAAAAGAGTAAAAATTTTGGTTTTTTTTCTTTTTTATTATACTCTAGTGTCCACAATTGTAATTTAATTTAGGGGTATTTTATTGATAAAAATTATTTTTAAAAGTGAGTTTATTGAGTAAATTGTCGGGTTCAACAGCCCCACCCTTATTTTTATTATTAAAAATTTTCTATTGGGGAATTATCTTTAAATAACTTTTGAAGTACTTAAAAGGCAAAAGTTAAATATAGCAATATTTCAAGTGTAATAATTGTTTTCTATATAATTGTGATTCGTAGGTCTGAGTAAGTCTTGGCTAATTTACCGTTAGACTGCTTCTTTTTTTTCCTTTTTGGAGAAACAATAGATTGCTAAGATTCTATTTTAATTGTGAATCTAGTGTAATTATGAACAATTTCCTGTTTCATTAATGAAGTTCATCATTTCTTTATTTTATAATTGATTCGATAGTTTTAACAATGAAAATATACATATCATATTTACAGTAGATGTCTATCCAATAACCATTCATATATCTTTATGAATGCATTAAAGATTATAAAAAAATGAGTAGATATTCACTAAAGTATCAATATAATAAAGTTATAAATATGACAATAATTATAGAATCACAAATTTTTTGTGCAAAATATTTTATACGAGCTGATATGGCATAATAGTATTAGTTGAATGAAAATTCTACATAAGATACATGATTTATTCTCAATACTAGTATTATTGTAAATATGATGTGTTATAAGATATTTAATCATGTTCATCATTATTGCATGGCTAGCCTTCCACTTAAATGCGTCATATCTTAAAACTAATTAAATTGATAAAAGAGTAGTTTTATATATCTTAAATTTATTATCTCAAATTTTGTTGTACTTATTAATTGGTTAATAAAATAATATAATTAATTTACTTAAATCTCGTAAAGAATTATAAATCACTTAATAAATAAATGACAATTTTTTTTAAAGATAAAATTTAGAATAAAAAAATTAAAATGTTTATAAAATGAAGAGGACGATAAAAGACTGGATCAACATACTATAATCAAGTATGCGTGAGTAATGAGATGGGTTAATCACGAGCACACGTGTTTCAACGGTCTAGATTGGGAACAAGTGGGCCCCGACCTGTGACAAAAACAGAGCCGTCCAATTTGATCACTGTAAACACGTGCGAAGAAAGCCCGAATCCTAAACACAGAAATTGTGGGGCCAGAATAATCTAAAAACTGAAACCAAACAGAGATTGCCGTCCCCGCTTTTCCCGGACTGGTTTCCAGTTTTTGGCGCCAAAATTTAACAACCAAAATTTCTAGTTCCCGCCAAAATAAACGGGCAGGCCGGGCAGGTCAAAAATTGGGTTTTGGGCTAAAACCGCGTAGAACCAACGTACCGCAAAAGTCAGCTTGGGGGCCAAGCCTATGGAACAAAAATCGATGGGTGGTGTGCCAGGTGAAAAAGAATTTGAAAAAAAAATAATAATAATAAAATAAAAACAGCTGTTCCGTTTGTTCCAAGTTTCTTCGGATAATTTCGTTACAACCCTTAACATTTTCATTATTTTTACTGAATGAAACAGAAGTAACAAATTATTATTTGGATCATTTTCTTTCAGTTACCTACCTCCAACATCCTCCCCACCTCATTTCAACCAAAATTAAACCACTGTCCCTTTAAGATCAGCGTGCACGGGCAAGATATAGATTCTTAACCTCTTCCTAAATGAATTATCTTATGTCAACAATTTTTTAGTTAGTTTGGCGGTTGACATCTCATTGGCTCATTCTCGAGATTAAAAATTTAAGTCTCATCAAATAATGGTGAGGTAGATTTTATATGTATATATGTTTGTTATTTCAATAATTAATATAAAATATTATTAATGTACATTAAATTTGATGTTAGATTTTCAAGCGGAATTCAACCTCAAATATATTTATTTATAGTACTAGATTGTTTGAATCTTTTGGAAGCTTCGAAAAGACATATAACCCCCTTAACAAATTAATAAAAAAAAAAAAGATAAATAATGGATAAAATTTAAGATATCATTAGTAAAATAGGTATTTAGTTGTTCAATGTTGACTATTTGATGTCTATCCTTTTTTTGGTCAATTTCTTTCTCTTTTCATTTATATATAAAAAATATTTTTACTTGAAAAATATATCAATGAAAATAATAATAACAATAATTAACATTTTTTTTATTAATCATAATCAATATTACGTGTTCATCGATGATTTCTAATTTGTCATTGTCATTATATATAAGACAATAGGTATTGATGTATTGTTCATTATCATATTCATAACCATCTCAATGAAAAAAAAATACATCTTGCATCTCCACCACCAGTGAAGTTTTTAATAAATATAAAATGTTAGAGATAAATTTCATTAGAAAATGACTATTAAAAAGCATAGCAAAATATAGGGTATTCATTCCCTCATTAGGTTATATCACATGGTGGAAGGTCTACCCACTCATGACTTACATTTGCCCTTTTTTGGAAGATAAATAATTAGTTTACTCCAAGATCTCAATTTTTTAAAGAAAAATTAAATGAATATACATTTCATGCCTTGAAGATCAGGAACTTTAGAAGACAAACTTAATGCAGCAATTGCTGATTGTATTACAAAATTGAAGTTCAAAATCATGCTAATGCGATGTTTAGAAGTAGTTGCAAAAGATGCGTGGAACATACAAAACATGGTTACAGGAGCTTGTCAATTAATTGTCACATAAATATCATGAATCTTCATTAGATTGTTATGGAAATACTAAAAGAAAAAGCTCACGAAGTTAAAAGATTTTAAGCAATAGAAGCAAATTGGTCGGAATTTCCATCATCACCTTTAATTTTTTCTTGCTTAAATCTTGTTGGAAAACAAAAGTAATAAAAAAAATCAATAACCATAAATAAGCTATTTTTAGAATAGGAATGATACTTGAATAAAAGAGTGACAAATCACCACCAGAATAATTTTGTTTTGTTTTGTTTTTCATTTATTTAAAGGTTGTTTCTTAAATGTTTTAAATCTGAAATTTTATTAATTTCACATCTTTTCTAAAATTAGTTTGTTTGTTTTTTGGAACTTATATATAATTTTCAGATATTTACATCTGAACAAAAAAAGTAAACTTTTGTGACTTAGATCTGAATGAGAAAATGTATGAATGGCAAGTAAATATTATATTCCAAAAATATTTGTGTAAAATAACTTATTTCCTAAACTATAAAATCTAATTCTCTTTTTTTGTTTTAATTTATAAGAACATAAATGTCAAATAACCAAGTTTAAGATATTTTTTATTGTAAAAACAAACAAGATGCCACATATATTCAGATATTAAAAAAAGAAAAATAAATATGTCATTTAAATTTTCGTATTCAGACCCATTCAGACTTTAGAAAAATTCAGACCCATTTAAATTTCAGACAAAAAAACAAACACTACCTTATTAACAATCAACATTATGTCATTTTAATGGTTATTTTTTCATCATTTTGTCACCCATTTGTCCAAGTATCATATTTTATATAGAAACTTCATTAATCATTAAAAAAATATAAAAACATCCAAATACTATAACATATATGAAATACCTTTGGATCTTCTATACTCCATTCAAGTCTCTTGATACAATTGGAATCACAATATTTATACTCTAATTTAAGTCACAATTGATGTAGTATTCAATTATGAATGAAAGAATATAATAATAAATAATTTTAACAAGTTATAAAATTCACCTTTCAATAAACAAGTGAAGCATAGCAATTAGCGCTCAAATATTGTTACTCTTTATTTATTTTTTAAATAAAATGGTTTTTGAATAAAATTTTAAAAAACTTTAATACATTCTTCGAATTATAAAATATATGGGAATGTAGCTTTCAGAGGCTTCTGATTGTAATATGAGTACAATTATATTGTAATAATAAAAAGGAGAATGAATTATCTTATCCTTAAAAAAAATTATTCTTGAGATTTCATAATAATTAACATTAGTTGAAATAAACATATTACATTCTTCTGGTTATTTTTTTTTTCCCAAAATCACGGATGGTGATGGTTTTAAAATTCATAATTTCTACTTATTCCTTGTATGTTTTATGTTTGTTTGGGGACTATATTGATAATTTGTCATCTTTATGACAAATTAGATATTTAATAATAGATGAAGGGGTCTCGAACACATATTGTCCTTAACGTTATAGGAACCTTCGTCCGCTTAGGATTCCTCGGGCAGCCACATCCCGTGTGTGTACTGTACATTGTCTAGTTTCCTCTGCTTAATACATTGGATTCTCTTTTTTGTATAAAAATAATTTTATTTTAATCAATTTAAAAATAGCACAAATTAACCCACCAATTATATGTGCTGACCGAGTGACTGGTGTTCTGATTGTACCATACCAATCTTGAAAAATGTGTAATCTTATGTTTAAACAAACAAGTCAATAATGTTGAGCCAAGATGTTTTATAACGGCACTTTATTTTCTTTACTTAATAAATGTTGTTAAAAGATTTCAAGGTGAATCCATTATCGTGCTCTCTTTAACCAACAACCATTAATAATAAGATTTTCAGCTTTTTTCACAGACTATTTCAAGTGCTTTTAACTCCAAATTAAATAATCCAGCCCAAAATATTACACGATGAGAAGCTAAAAATGATGTGAATTATTTTTTTAAATTGCTTCAATTATATTTTTTCAAATATCCATGTGTTAATAAGGGCGGTGACTCTGACAGCGACGGAGTATAAAAATGATTTAGCGGAGTAGATATTTTTGTTTTATTTTCATCAAGCATTACAAATTTTCCTTTTTTGGTGATATAACAATTATTCTAGCTAATACTTAATAGAATGACATTTTTTTTTTCCCAAACATTCCCTATCTCACTTTAAGATAGAGAGACAAATATTGCCATATTTAATAATTTTTACTTTTGTTTGTTTGAAATGTCACTGTTTATTGATATCACAATATGAGGTTTAGTGAAAATTTGAATTGATATACTTATCGTACAATCTAGATTTATTTATAATATAACTCATAAATCAACAGTAACTCATCCTAAGACATTTATTCTCGTATTTTGAGAAATATCTATCCCTGCCTATAACTATAAAATAGAAATAAGATATTTGAGCAATTGCCAACGTAAATTTCTTAGCTCCCATGTTTGGATCCAGATATTTATTGAATATCTATAACTATAAATATAAAATAAGACATTTTCCTACTTGTCAGAAGGCATGGTTAAGGGAGCAATTCTGTAGATTTCTACTGAAGAAATTTGAAGTCAAACTCTCATCATTACCATATGTTTCGGGATTGAATTGTAGTTTTGACAAAGCATAATCAGGTAAATTTTTAATGTCGTTGTTAAGGAACATTCTACTCTTTTAAAATGGACACACGTTTTTATAAATGAAAGTCAAACTCTTCTTCAATTGCGATGTGTCTAGAAACTGAACACTATTTTTGTATTTCTATGAGTTCAATAAATCTTATTGACTTAAACCATCTGTGATGTAGGATAAATTAGGATTTTAATCACTTTATAATGTTTTTTATTATTTTTTTAATTTAGGTTAAATGCTTATTTAGTACATGTAGAGATTGATCTGTTCTTGAGCTTAACAAAATCAATACTCTGCCTAAGATCTTTGCCAAGATCAACACAATTTGCACCAAATGCTTGAAGATGAAACTAATAATTCAATACTCACTAAACTAGCTCAATCACTCAATCAAAATGAAATCAAATCATAAGCTAAATCACAAAGAGCATACGAGATTACGTGCTTCAGTCTTTTGCAAAGTTTACATCCACGAATGAAAACCAGAAGAACTAGTTTATTGATTGATTAAATGAAGAATTTACAAGAACTCGAAACTGAGACTACAAAGTACAAGAATAAGCTTTCTCTCTCACAAATCTCTCACTATAATTCTCTAGAACCATCATTGAATGAGCTAGAAAGCTCGGCTTTATACAAAAAGCTAACGTTTCATTCTTGTATGCGTTTGAATTCACAATCTCGATAGTACCTATATATATATATATATAATTACCACTTTCATCAATGAAAAAAATATCTTGTAAAGATATTCAATCTTTTATGTTACAACATACTTGGATAATGTTAAAGATAAATTTCCTATATATGAAAGTCTAACAGTACAATCGAGATTGTGTAGAAAACTCTAATGATAAATGAGAAAACAACTGAAAATGTCTCCAAGGACGTTACTAAAAATTTGCATGAGATTTTACATGATCTTAAGGAGGTGATTAAAAACGAGTTCAAAGTTTCAAGGGAAGAGGCATCGTCTAATCTTTATTTGAGTATATATATATATATATATATATATATATATATATCAACTTTTACCAATAAATTTAAATTGCTTACTTGTACTTATAATATAACTCGGCATCTATATATCAATTAAATTTGGTCCCCACAGGGAAAGATGTAATGACCAAGAAATAAGTCTCTCTCTCTCACACACACATATAGACAGATCATATGGACATAAAAATGGGCAGGCAAAGCAGCACCGAGCGTGCAGTACCAAATTCACCTGGATGCATTTATCATATATCCTTCAAAAAAATCAAATGAAAGGTTCCACCCACCGGTCTATTATTTTTGAGATTCTGCTGTCGTCTCTTTTCTTTCTCTTGAACCATATGAACTATTGCCCTCAAAGTTAAGTATGACTATGAGGGCACTGGTTCGAGTTCTCATGGACTCAATCTCTCTTAATTAAATATAATTGTGTGAAAGCTTCTTATAACGTCTTTCTTCCTTGTGAAATGCGAGTGGAGTAGAGACATCCTTTCTCTGTGAGGGGTATTTGACTGGACATGTATTTCATATAATAAAAATATAATAATATAAGTCTCATGTATATATCTAATTATAAATATCAGTGTAATAATCTATTGTCATAGTAGTTGTATATATCTCGGTGTAATACAGTAATTTGATGCTTAATCAGTTAAAAAAAAAACGCTATACATGTTAAAGCAACAGCCTTTGTCTTGTGCATTTGAAAATGACTGCCTTAATTTGCTTTGTTGCTTTTCCTGCAACCATCACGCTTGATTGATTTCTTTGTTTGATTGCCATGCCATGAATATCCCGAACCAAGTAAGGCATATACTATTTGCCAATTATACAACAATTTACTAATTGCTCGGAAATTAATCAAGTATAATTCGAAAATTAATTCCTAATAAAGATGATGTTTATTTTATATCGACAAATACTTGTAAGGGAAGAAAGAGTCCTGGCACTTTTACCCTCCAAGAATGGAAGGAAGTGCGTGCACCCATTGACCACCGCCCTAGGTGCCCAATGCACAATTTCTAATTAAAATTGAATTAACTTTTCACAGGATTTCAAAAGTATTTTTGTAGTTTTTTTTATATATTTTTTTCCCTCTAAAAGCACATAGAAAAGTATTTGTGAGTCTCTTTTAAGCTTTTCAAACCCTTCAAGAATTTTCTTATTCCTTGCAATGACACAAATTTTGATTAAATTAAAATTATTATTTTTTTAATTAACAAAATTGTTACTGAAATCAAATGCACTCATTTTATAAGAGTGTAAACTAAAAACCCCATGTATTGTGGTACTTTATGAATTTGAAGAGATTATACTAAAATCCAATTGTATATTCACATTTGTTACTGAAGAGAAGACTTTTTTAGAATCCATTACCAATAAACTGATCTTGCAGATAATTTTTTTTCTTTTCTTCACATGACCTTGATTCGTGGATAAGGCACTAAGATCAATGATATGGATAATGACTCTAATAATTGTAGCCAATATTTTGTAAATACATTTAGGCACCTATTACATCTGGTATAATAAGATAATCACACCGAATTTTATCTTTGTAGAAATGTTAATTTATTTGGGGGATTTTTTTAACCTTTTTTGAAGAAAAATTACCCGAAAATTGCTCCACAAGATGAAAATTTTATTGGCAGTATCAGGTGTCCCCCCAATCGGCAACAATGATATAAGCCAAAATTTGTTTTCCCACTTGCATTTAGCATCAAATTGCGCCATTTAACAGAGGATTATTGTAGTTTTATCCAGCTAATCCAATTAAAGGTGACCACATTCCGACAAGTTAGACATTAATTTTTGCACAACTTTACTACATGCTTTGTTAAAGTGTCCTAATCCCTAGAAGGCTAGAAATCATTGCATAATATGCAAAGTTACTTAATAGAAACTCCAAATTAACTAGAACAAAACAACCCATTTTCACTTTTTTTTTTCAATTTTAATTTTTTTTTTAAAAAAAATCCTTTTTAGCATGCATGTATGGACACATCCTGTCTACTCAACTCTAAACAATTCTGACTGTTTGGTACATGATAAACATGCCTAAATTCTTATCCACACAAAAAAAAAACAAAATTCACAAGTTGTCTCTGTCATCAAGTGCTTGAAAACAAGTAAATTTTTTTAATGATGAAACTAAACTCCGCTTTAACTCCTCATAGGATTCTTCTAATTCACCGCCCGCTCTTTTCATTTACTAGGAGGTCGGCTTGGTGGGTCAACTCTCAAGTCAAGCGAGTTGTGTGAGTGGGGACATGAAAGACGATTAAAGATGGAGATGGCAGGGCATAAAAGGGGTACTTTGATATGGATGAATGGTTCTTATGAGGGGTTGAAGTCACACTCAAATCAATTGTTAGTTTTGAATCACCAAACATCCGTGCAGCAAGCATCTTCTCGGCCACAAAAAGATTTTGCTTTCACTTGTTTCTTTGACAAACTTTTCGTCTATACTTATTTCTTATTCTCTCACGTACGCAATAAAGCCTGTGTATATACTCTGCACGTGCGTACCTTTTGTGTAGAGAAACAAAGCACCAGCATTAGGTTTCTTATATGATACAATTGTTGCCCAAGAATGAAATGACTGTGATGTATAGCTAGCTATTCCCATTAAAAGTTTAAAAAGCAAGTTCTGCTTACGACGATTTTGTTGTAGACTAGACAAGCCCTTATTGCCCCATATACAAAATAGCACTAAAACAGAACTTTTGTATTTTTTTTTTAAATGTTATTATTATGAACAGAGTTTGCTGGGGTTGAGTGTTAATGATTTGGAGCAAAGGAATTGAAGAGCAAAGAGCAAATGATTGAGAGGTGAGCAGCAAATTATAATTGCAAAAAAGTGCTTTTGTAGTTAACTTACTAACAACTTATATGTCAAAACAACTTCCAAGAAGTTCATTCCTTCCTAATACAAGGTTTACAAGCCCCTACTAAGACAAAGCAGATTTAAGGAGAAAAAAAAAAAGCACTTCTCATGACCCAAAAAACATTAAACTAAAACTACACTATTACTCTAACACCTACCATTTCATCTTTGTACATGTTCTTCTTCACCAAATCTAATATAAAAAGCTCACTACAACAAAACAAAAACTCAAAAGAAAGAAAGGATTAAAAAAAAAGCACTACTTTTTAAATTTGAAAAGATTGTTAATTAGCTTTCTCAACATGGAGTTTAAACACAGTTTCCAAATCAGGGGGAGTAAAGAACTCCCTTGTAGCTCCGTTATTGAAGTTGCATCTCGAAGGTCTCCGCTTTCTCGGCGCCGGCGGGCACGGCAGCCTCTCCGGTATTCTTGCCTCTTTCGCCGTCGGAGTTGTTGATAAACCTGCTTCTTCTTCGTCTTCATAATCACCTTCACTCTCTCTGCCTCCTTTCGCTTTGGTGGTCTTGACAGGCTTCAACGATGCCCGTATCGCGATTCCGGCGATCACCCATTTCTTGTTTTCCGTTTCTAACCCGCCGTCCGTTTGTGATTTTTTCGAAAACCCCATTTTGCCAGAGCAAAAAAGACAAAGGTATTTGATCAAGAATCAAGAATCAGAACAAATACGAAGGGAATAAGAGAAAAGGGTGTTCGCTTGGTTGTTTGGCTAGAGAGGGAAAATTGGAGTTTCTCGGAAAATAACAAAGAATTTTTTTTTTTTTTGTAAGAGTGCGAAAAGGGGTATTTATATTGTAGCCGTGACTAAGCAAAAGGTGGAGAGGCAGAGCAAGACAATTTGGTGACAATAGAGAGCTGCCCGGATATTTACGGGCAGCCGAAAACGAGTGAAAAAGGAAATTTTGGCGCCAATTTTTTGTGGTTTACACAACAACGGCTCTCTTTCCCGCGTCTTTATTGTGTTTTATTTTTGTTTTTTCGTTTTCCAGTTTTGCCCTTGTTCTGACATTATTTTAATTTTTCTGTCTGGGAAGTGACGCTAGCCGCTGTCAGAGAAACAGTCGAGGGCACAATCATCAGCAAAATATCGGCTGCAGGACTTAAACGTCGTCGTTGCTATAAATCAAAATGTTCGCCGTTTCTGAAAAATAATTTAAAATTGAAACGAGTTAGATAAGAACAAGTGAACAACGATTGTTTTATTTAAAATTATACTTTCTGTCAAGCAAAATTAAAAATAAAAAACGGTGTGAAAGCTGCTTTTTTCCCTTCAGAAATTCTTTGCACACGTTATGCGTAATTCCGTGATTGTATTTTGTCTTTGTCATTGACCTAATATCAAAGTATGCATGAGAAAAAAATATATTTAAGGGTCCATCTAAGTTACATTTAATGTAACTTACGGCTTGACCCTAAAATTGTGTTCAGTCCCTTATACTTTATGTTATTTATAATTTATTTATAGATATTACGAAATTTTTTAGATTGTAAAATTTCGTTTAACTCTGTATACTCAATTTTATTTTATTAAAACTCTAAAGTATGAATTCGCCCCCTATAATTTTAAATTTCTAAAATAACCTCCATTTAATTAAAAAATATAATAATTATTAAATGAATTATAATAATAATTATTATTTTATTATAATCATAAATATAATTATATTTTTTAAATAGATGATTATATTTAAAAATATATATATAATTATCTATTTAAAAATTAATTATTTGACATATTCACATTATGCGATTAATTTGTTTAAAGTTCTCCAATAGTGCACCACTTTCTCCAATGACTTCCATTAATTGCAATTAATTTTCTCTTGATCACAAAAATTTTCGTACTTTTTTTGCTTGGATGTTCTATTAATGGTGCCATGCCAAAAATGTTTAGACAACACCAAAAGTGGCAATGGAAATTAGTGTGAACTTCATTTATAAAAATGTTGGTACTGTTGCATATCAATTAAAAAGCAAGTCATTGGGGTAGTTATTATAAATATATCCACTGAAACTCTTAGCATTATGGGGCTTTTTTTGCAACCGTTAATTGGCTCCATAAATTCTATTACATAAAAGAAATAGTAGGGACTTGTGACTCTAATTGCTCCTTTAAAGTCGTTTTCTTATGATTTATAATTCACAAAAAGAATGTAATAAATAAATAAATGTTTAGCTCGCATATACATATAAATAATGTGAATACTTCAAATTGTTTAAAGTTCTCCATCAATCTTCTCTTCATATTGTTAAAAAATATAATAATCTATTTAAAAAATATAATTATATTTATGACTATAATAAAATAATTATTATTATTATAATTCATTTAATAATTATTATAATTTTTTAATTAAATGAAGGTTATTTTGAGAATTTAAAATTATAGGGAGAAATTCGTACTCTAAAATTTTAATAAAATAAAATTGAGTATAAGAGGTTAGATGAAAGTTTACAATCCAAAAACTTTTACAATATTTATGAATAAATTAAAAATAACATAAAATATAGGGGACTAAATAAAATTTTACAGTCAAGTGTAAGTTCATTAAACGTAACTTAGGAGGACCCATATATATATATATAATGAAACGAATTATTATTTAATTGGAATCAAATTCAAACTCGAGAGACTATCTAAAATTGTGATGCGGAGTTCTCAAGTAACAGTACCGGTTGAGCTCCTGAATCGATGCGCATGTCAATTCGGCCCATTTAAATAGTGAGCCAGGCCCAAAAAGGGAACCGATTTTGCCGAGACCCAAAAGTGTCGAAAGAAAAGTTTGCGTGAATTCAAAAAAAAAAAAAGATAATTAATAATAAAAGTCGAATTTACGAGGAAGAACCGAAGCAGACAAAAGGAAGCTTCAAAATTGTGGGCGCAGGATAAGGAGAGCCGTCAGATACATGGACCTCAAGAGGGGTCCACATATTTCGGCGGTTTTGTAACGTCGGCCCCACCCTACAGCCAGTGAAAAGCCACTTGTCAACTAAATTTGACGTGGAGCCACGTGGGCCTACGAGGCTGGCTTCAAATTCCTTCGTGCTGCTTAATATTCCTGCAACGGGTAGAAGATCATCTCATCACATGGCATTATTCTCATGTGGGTCCCGTTACAATTGGAGCGACCTAATTTGCGGACCACCGTGATTGCTGAACGTTTGATATGATCCACATCCAGTGTGCTGATCTCATATTCTGGGATAAAACTGTGGTGCAACTGTGGTACCGTGCTACAATTATACTCAATCATTGGATTCTCACCCATTTAAGTAGATCTCACTTATTTAAGTAGATTCAATGATTGGTGCAATTATGTTATGGTACTACAGTTGTACTGTAACCTGATCTCATATTCTGTTGGACAACTGTCAATATACATGTATATTTATATATTAAACCATCTGATATTAAAAAATTATATTGAATCTCGACTAATATAAATTTTAACCGAGTTGGATTATTAAAGTAGTACAACTCTTTCAATAAGTATTTAACGCGGCTATCATTCAATTTTTGTTTATTTTCAAAAAAATTTTAGTTATTTATTTCTTTAGATTCGAATTCTGGTTGCTGAAATAAAATTTGAAAAAAAAACTCAAAAATCACCCAATCAAGGCATTGAAAGCAGCTTAATCAAATTTTTACATATCTATATTTACAAGTAGAATCTATCGAATATAG
This sequence comes from Citrus australasica, assembly GCA_029618585.1. Classification (NCBI taxonomy): domain Eukaryota; kingdom Viridiplantae; phylum Streptophyta; class Magnoliopsida; order Sapindales; family Rutaceae; genus Citrus; species Citrus australasica. The sequence continues at coordinate 5,734,224 of JARCIV010000002.1, read as the reverse complement.
TTTTAAATATTTAAAAGATAACTAGCACTCATTCTCTTCATAGTAAACTAATGGGGGGAGATGCAGTGGATATGAAGAATTCAAAAAATTAACCTTAAGAATTAGGTGAACATGTGTCCATTACTTAACTAAAAAGTAGTTTACATATTTCGATCAATTTTAGATTTGAAAATATTTACTTCTATGACCTCTCATAGGCCAGCTAAATAGCGCTACATAGAAATTAGTCAAGCAAGCCTTTTAGGAAAAATGTTCCATCTCGTAGAATATATTAGTATATGCTGCATGTTTTTATTAATGAGAATTCCTTATATATATATATAAATATATCCCTTTCATGCATCTTTATCAATAATGTAGTCGTAGTAGGATATGATGCGAACAAGCACAAGAGTTTTAGTTTACACGGAGTACGTAGCCCCCACGAAGCCGACCATTACCAAAATCTTACTTTACGAAGTGCCGTTGCGACCCAAATTGATGGGGACAGTGTCCTCTATTTTTACTCAAACCGTTCGTGCAACTTCATGAGATTATATAATAGATTGAATCCAGTAGACTTTACAAGAAGTCTATTGCGACACCAAGTCTCAATTAACACAAGGATTATAAATCTAACTCGAAAATTAAAGGAATATGCTCGACAAGAATTTAAAGTCCTTCCCCCCCCCCCCCCCCTTTTATTTTTTTCTTTTGAGAATCTACGGATATATTACAATTTAAAAATATATCAAGAGTTTATATATAGACATTTACAATATAATCAATAAATATGTCGAGCTCGAATATATATTTTTTTAAACGGATTATGACAATCGGATTATAACTCATATTACATGAGACTATTGTTAATATTTACAATCAGACTATCACTCATATTTACATGAGTCTATTACTGAGACTAATTTTAGATACATTCTCATGAAGTATTGTCCAAATTTTTACTCTCTCTAATATATTCGAAGTACGTTTACTCCACTCATATTGAATTGCTGCCAGCTACTCGGCTAAAGGGCAAGTGACATCGAGCTCGAATATTAAACTTACAAATCTATTCTCAAACCCGAGGGTGTGACCATCAATGAGCTGCAAGAAGGTGCATGTAACATCCATTTAGCAAAAAACAAAGTAGAGTGAAAACGAAGTATTAAAATCAATCGCACAAGTGTCAATTGCACTGGGTATTAACAATTCTATTTATTATCTTATGCGTACAAGGCTAAAAATTTCTACAAAAAGAATTGAAAATGACTCGTTGGTACAAATATTTCCAATGACGATCATTTCAAAAGAGTCACTTTCTTTGAAACGAAGTTCTTATCTATCTAATAAGAGAGAGAGATGTTTAGTTGCCATGTTATGTTATGAGCTGAGCCTACGACATTTTGATCAAACCAAAAAGGGATGTCACAATTTTTCTTTCGACATTTGATGGCTTGAATAAAAAAGGGGGGAACGCCAAGTTGGAATTTGGAGCCGCCTCAACTTATCATCCACGTGTGGGGGGCGGCGAAGAAGGACGATGAAGCTTTATTTGGATTTTGGACGGTTTGTTTGAGATTTGGGTAAACAGTTTTGTTTTTGCTTTGTGCATAATTGCACTTTAGCGAGTAGTGACGTGCTTATAACATAGAGTATCCAAAATCCTATTTACCTTTCTGTATTATTCAACAAAATTAGGTGTTTCGATTTGGAATTTTGTGGCTTATTTATACAATTCCCTCAATTTTTCAAGATCTTTGTCATATGGAGACTATATATATCATACAAAAAACAAAAAGGAGTAATTTGAGTATGCATGAAATAGGCATCTAGATGTAATTTTGGGATGTAGCCATGCAGATGAAATTAATAAATTAGAAATTTTGTTACCTATCAATCATATACATATATATATATATTAAATAGTAACCATAACATATATACTATAAACCATTCATTGGTCTTGTGATGGGTATCTTTTTATCTCATTTTTAAGATAAAGGATTTAGTTTCTCTCATGTTTATTGTAGAAGTTGATTTCATCTACATATTTAGAAGTAAATTTGACATTTTCTGAGCTCAAATATCTGGACTGTGCAATCATGGAGTTAATTTAAAATTTTCAACATATTTCTGATCGTAGGTTATTAATATATTATAATGTAATTAAAAAGAACACTAATGTTGCATAAGTAAAATTCCTATTGCAAATAACCAAAGAATTAAAGTTGTGAGGTCCTTTATGATGATGATCAACTTTCGGCATATAATTCAATTGTATTATGCTCTGTTTAGATGAGTTTTTAGCATTAAAAATTTAAAAAGTCCCCATATGTTATCATTATCAATATTGTACCTATCTTTATCTTCTGGATACCACAATATTCAAACAAATCAACAAGCCAACCAATTCTAACAAACCTTATTTTCCAAATTTTCTTCTTCTTAATTCATTGTTTGCGGAAAGTTAAAATCTAATCTTTAATTGATTACATTCCACTAACAGTTAACATTTGTAAACAGTTGGCTGCCCCTTCAGTTACATTAAAAGCAATTGAGCAAAATGCCAAATCCAAAATTTGAACTCCAATAGAAACTCCCAAGTTATCATTTTGCTTCAAAGCAGAAAGTTCAATGTTTGGAAATTAAGTCAAAAAAATCTTGTATGAATAAAATAATTCAACATGTTTCACTTAGGTTTTAATGATCAAACACAACAGTTAAGTAGGTATTGTTCATATTGAACAGATTATATATTGATGCAGAAAGCAGTTATTGAATGAGGAGAGAACCTAATCTTATAAACTAGTCAAGATCCTCTCTCTCACTAGTGATGTAAAGATATTACAAGTTTTTAAATGCAATGATCGTTTCCCGTGAACGTAAGAATCTCTCTCATTGAACTACATAAACCCTTCAGCAGGAAAAATCATCTTTAACTAGTACAATCAGAAGAAGGAATTAACATCCCACAAGAAAACTTTTTGACAAAAAGAAAGATGTTCAAAATGTGGATCTTAGAACCTCATTCTGTAAATGGAAACATCATCAAGTACTGCACAACAAAAAGTCTTAGGCATAATTGATCTAAAGGAATGTGCAGTTCCAATAGAACTGTAACATTGCCAAGGCATTTTAAATGAGCAATCAGTAGGACCACTCCACACATTTAGCCAACTCAGCAACATATTAGCATATACCAAGTGGGTTTTGTCATTTTGTAGCCAACTTTAGCAACACTACCTCTCGAGAGAGTAGTATACATATTGAGTGATCTACTGATCCACACATTCAAAAAGTTATAAGAATATTCATATGAATTAAACACATCAAGCTTGCTCTTTGAGTTTGATCAAGAAACAAAGTATATGCAAATGCCCCCGCATGAAAAATGGCAACCGAAGCAGATATGCCAGATTCTATAACCATAAGGGTATGTGAGATCACTTCTCTCCTCTATGACAGGGCTTACTTTTCTGTTTGCTGCAGATAATGAATTTGAGAATGACATGATTGTGAATTCTTGTATCAGATGAATGAAACCAATACTTGATTCTCTTTGATCTTCATGTTATATACAGGCATAATTCTTTAGGTCACTAGATGTTCTTCACACAGTGGCATTAATATTAAGCTCTCTGGTTCATTTTCATTCCAGCAACAATCAAATTTATATAATTGTTCTTTGTTTCGATCGTGTCCTTTTTCAATCTTTATGCGTATCAACGATCATCTATTGTTACCCGGAGGAGATTTTCTCCCATATCTTGTACCTAGTTCGGATTTTCAAAACCATAGAGGCATTTAGATGTTTATTAAATCTTCTGCCAACTTGTCAACACAAATAAATAAACAAAACTTATCATCCTGATCAGAAACAGCTCTGGCTCTACTACCATAGCTTATTAAACCAGCATAAGTTCAAAAAAAAAAAAAAAAAGAATCTGCAGGAAATATTTGATCACCAATAAAAGAAGAAACACAAGTTATTTTCGGCTTACACCACAATTAAAAGCCCATGAAACCATTAAATTGTCTACTTTATCCACCATATTTATTTGAAAACTTAACCTCTTTGCAGATAATGAATTTGAATTGTTCAAAATTCTACATCCATCCCTTGTAGACAAAATACCATAATTGGAATCCATATGCTGCGTTCAAGATGAGTACCAAAAGAAAGCAGGCTAATGTTTGATCTAGAGCACTTCATCTCTTAAATCATATCTTCTCATATCACCTGTGCCTTATTGACGTTTCCTGGAATTCATTTAAAATTTTAATCTGTATAATGCTTTAGAAAAGTTTTCAGTAACCATTATTGCTTAGCTAGCTTGAGAATTGAGAAGTTCGATAGGCTTACTTAGCAACTTTTGTGCTAAAAGTTGTCTAAGTGCCGCACAGGTTGCTGTGCAAAGTATTCATTCCGTGACAAATCTTTAGCGGTTTAAGCCATTCCTTCGCATGCAAAGTACATGGATCACGCATAACAACAACTCAAACGTGACAGTAAACACTGAAACACTTGCATAAATTAATTAAAACAATGGAAGAATTTGGAAACAGGGCCAATTGATTGACCTGGTTCTAGTATCATGTTACTGACCACTCTGCTCGTAAGCAGACTTTAATATTTGGATTGTCAAAGAGAGCATAAACAATGATTCATTACATGTTTCTTCTACTAGCCTATGTACAACATTTTTATGAATATCAATTGAATTTTTTCTTTGTGCAGAAAGGAGAAGGGGAGATAACATACCCAGGAAGTGGCCATTTTGACAGTACAGCTGATGAGACTTTCTCAGGAGAATTCAAGAAATTCCAGGGGGCTCTTAATGTTCCTCCTGATACCGTCGAATACTTGGGAGAAACAAAAGACATGCAAGCAGCCAATGATTTTGGTGCTGAAGCCATGAACACTGCAATAAAATTCAATGTTGAAACCGCTGAGGGTGAAAGGTTCTTGGGATCACCCTCAGCTGTCCAAGTTTCCATTGAAGATACCCGTAGAGTATCAAAAAATTCTGAACCTGAGGAAGTAACTCTTCAAGCTGGCAATGAGGCACCAGAGAATGGGAAGCAGACCCAGAACACTTCAAATATTGAGGTAGCTGGAGAGACAGGAACCGAGGAAAACAAAGTAGCAGAAGATTCACAAGAGAAACCAGTCGAAGATAAGAGCAATGAGAAAGAAACTAGTGCCATTCACAATGAGAAAGATGGAACAATGACAGATGTAAATACTGATTTGGGATCCAACGAACAAGTTGTCAACATACTAGAGGCTGTATCAGATCGAAACAAAGAAGATTTAATTCATATACCAGATCCAACGGTTATCAGCTTGAACAAGAGCGTTGAAACTGTTGTGGAGCCATGTGTGAAAGCTGAAAGCACAACTGAAGTCGAATTCACTGGAGAAGAAATGAGAGAAACAAGCTTTACAGAAGCAGAGAAGTCCAGTAATCTAACAGATGAGGTGCCTGAGGCAACCAAACCAAGTGAGGGAGTAGCAGATGAAAATGAGAAAGAAAAATCCATGCATGAAGGGGCTGAAGGCGTGTTCCCCTCAACAACAGACATCCAGAGAAATGAAGAAGCAATCTTAAAAATCAGAGAGGGGGATAACGAAATGTTAGACACACAATCAGTGACACCAGCAACAGATGTATCAGGTGTATATGAAACTGAACCTGAGGAAAGCGCGAAGCTTAAAGAGGCCTCCAGTATTTTATGTGAGGAGAAATCTCAAGATGAAACTGAACTGAGTAAAGATTTAATGAACAACAACAACAGCATAGATACTCCTGCCATGCAAACAGAAGGTAAGGATATTGTCAAGGGAAGTCCAGAAGAAGTTAATGAACAGATTGAAATGACCGAGAAATCTGCAGGTAAGGATTATGAAAGCCGTGACCAGAAAGGAGATGGTTCAATCATGAAAGATGAAGATACATCAAGCATAAATGAGGTACTGCCTGCGAAAGAAGCATTATCTGGTGGGAACAGCTATGAGGAAGAAAGTACTGTCACTGCAACCAAAGACGACGTAACAGACAGGGAAATTACTGATGCCTTTGAGCAAACCCAAAATGGCACGACAAACCATGAGGACAGACCTGAGAACTTGCAGCAGGAGAAACCAAAAAAGGAGAAGCTTGAAGGATCCTTGAACTTATTGGCTGAGGAGTTCAATAAAGCTGCTGAAACTGAACAAGCTGAAGCAATTACAACAGTCAACAAGGAGACACCCATCAAAAGTGAGGAAGAAAGCCTTGAGAAAGAAATGAAGGTAGACTTAACACCTGTGAGTGATAATGCAGTTCTTAAAAAAAGGTTTAAAATGATAAAAAATTTACATCATGATCAGCTCGAAGTTTCCCTTTTTTTTTTTTAGTTTCCTTTATTACCGAAAGTATAAAAAAATGTTAGTTATCAAATATTTTCAGAGGTTTCAAAGATGTTCCATTTTTATTTCAGAATGTGAGTGAAGTGAATGAGAAGCCAGAATGTGCAGAAGTTGAGGCCCAAAATAAAAAAGCCAGTGATTTACATGACATTCCAGTGTTGGACGAGGAGGCAGGAGAAACTGAAGGCAAAGATTTGGAAAAAGTCGTCAAAACTGAACCTAAAGGAACAATTCAGGAAGCAAACGAAGCATACGCAAAAGAAGAGGAGAAGGACATTGAAGATGCACCTGAAGCCTGCCAGAGTTCAAATTCCACAATCATTGAGCAGACACCTCTTGAAGAGGCAGAATCAGCTGAACTAATCCTAAAAGCAAGTGAAACAGATGAAAAGAAACTCCAAGAGGCTTCTGGATTAGACTTTGACAAAACATCTGTGATCATGGACAAGGGGGAGAACACAAATCAGGAGACGCAGAAGATTGGAGAGGCTTGTGATGCCACGACAGAAGAAATATTAGCAAACAGTAAGTGTTTTGGAAATTTAGCATTGAAAAGTTAGACATAGGAAAAAAAGTAATTATTATATAAATTTTGTTAGCACCTTCTATGTGAAAGGAACAAGAAGAAATATATCAGTAAATAATTGAAGATTCAAAGCCTCATCAACGTCTAGGCATGATGACAAGATACTCTAAGTTTTATATGTGTCAAAGAGTGTACAAACTGCAATCGAGAATGTATCAACAAATTACCAGTTTATGAAATTATTGTGAATTGATGTGTGAATGACTATCCATGTGTGGTTGTGTGAGAGAGAGATGGAACAATTTGATACTGATGGCCTCGAATAACTGCTGCAGTTGCTGATGCTGAAACATCAGTTGAAGTCAACAACGCCGTATTTGTGAGAGATGAGAAGGCTGGGCAAAATATTCAAGCCGAAAGAAGTCCTCTGGAGGTTGCACCAGAATTAACGGGTCAAGATGAGAGCAGCATAGCAGGAGATAATGAGAAGAGGAATAACATCACCCATGAAGAGGTTTGATCATAATATTCGTGAAAGAACAAATACAAAATCACATGCTAATTTTCATTTTCATTGATTTTCAATCTTACGATGGTTGGTGAAGCCTCTTCTGCCAATGCAGGTGCATGATGAAACTAAGATCACGGACAGTGTAGTGGCCATTGATGGACAGGTCATTGAAGGCAATGTTGCACACATTTCAGCAGAATCGATTGAAAAACCAAATGTTGAGAGCTCTGAAGGAAACGTGGCAGAAAGATCAGAAGGAGAGAATGACATAGAACAGGTCACAGAAGACAGCAGCACTAGGTGCCTTGCACCTGAATTGGTTGAAGAAGGTGCAGTCAAGAACTTAGAGCAGGAGTCCACAGGAGAGGTTTGCAGGATACTTGTTTCTTTTTCAAGTTTTAGCTCATAGTGTAGTTTTTTTATTTGAAATTTAAATTCATATGCAGATTCCTGAGAAATCAGATACAGCAGAAGCCACTGACAGCATTGGACAGGAACAGGAGACAAGTAAAAACAAAGAAAGCCCCAAAGAAATTGTTGATGATTCAAAAGTGAAAGGAGACTCTTCACTGGAGGAGAAAAGAAATGAGGACATAAACCCTGCCATGGTCGCAGAAGAAAGTGGCGATTATTCTGAGCCTGCTGATGTTAAAGATGACAATGAAAAGAAAACATCAAAAACTGTAGAAGATTTGACCCCGATTTTACAGAAAAATGAACCAGGAGATGAGCTTCCACAATTATTGTCTAAGATATCTGACAAAAATGAGGCATTCAATTCAGATGCTGATAAATCCCCTGGTGATGAGGAGGAAGGACCTACTCAGAAACTTGAAGAAACTCTGCAGGTAGAAGGAAATGAAAAAGTGGAAATGAAAAATGACACTGAGTACAGCAAAACAGCCACGGAGGAGGTGAGAAAATAAATTAACTTTTGAATTATCTCTTATGTAACATAGCTAAAGTTATTACTTGTCTATTTCAAAAAACTCATTTTTGGAACCTTCTTTCAATACCTGTTTTAATCATATTAAAAAGGTAAAATCTTGATTTCTTGTATAGTCAAGTGTGGAACTCGAGACAACAAATGCAAGTGAGGTTGCTGACAAAAAAACTGTAGAGATGGAAAAGAATGTTGATCAGTCTAGAGAAGTTGAAGAAAATAAAATTGAAGAGAGCATGCAAGAAGATGAAAATGTTGCAGAGATTTCCGAACAAGGCAATGATACATCCATCTCACAACTGTCTGGTGAATTTGAAGAAGGGAAAAGTGAAAAAAGCTCTCAAGAAGATGATAAGGTTCCAGAGGTTTCCAAACAAGGCAATGACACATGCACCTCACCAATGTCAATTGAACAAGAAACACTTGTCACTGAAGGGAATATACACAAGGAAGAAAAGTCAGAAGGAGAGAATAATGGACACCGCGACATGGAAGAAAATAATAGCAGAGGCCTCATACCTGAATCAGAATTGGTTGAACAAAGTCCAGTCAAGAACTTGGAAAATGATAATACGGAGGAAGACAAGTCCGTCGGAGAGGTTGCTAGACCTTCAACTTTTCACCAACTTGTTTCTTTTCTAAACTTTAATTCATTGTCCTTCTTGTTCATTTCAAACTCAAAATTCATGTGCAGATTTTTGACAATTCTGAGGCATTAGGAACTGGTGAGAGTACTGTGCACAAAACAAGTACAACCATTGAGAGCACTACGGAAATTCTTGATCCTTCCCACATGAAACAAGGAGACAGTTCGCAAAATGAAGAGAACCAGCTAACTGCAGTAGAGCCTTCCAGTGAGGACAAAGGAAATGAGGACAGAGGCCCCACCGTGATGGCTGAAGAGAAAAGTAATGAAAATGAGCTACTTGCTGTGAAAGATAACAGTGAAAATAAGCCATCGATAGGTCAAGAAGATTCAAAATATATCCTGCAGGAAAATGAACTACAGAAGAAGAATGCAGAGTCATTGTCTGTGAGGTCCGATGAAAATGAGGAATCTGTAGTGGATGCTGATAAAAGTCCTTGCCTCATGGAGATAGGAACTCAGGATCTCAATGAAGCTCCGTGGAAAAAGGACAATGACAAAGATACAGAGGAGAAGAATGACACCAAGGACAACCAAATAGCAATGGAGGAGGTGAACGAATATGTCTTTAGATTTTCAATCCTCTTCTAATCCTTCAATGTGTTGATCACCTGTCTGCATAAGTAAGCTAAAGAGTTCATGCGCATATTGATGCAGAATCTTGAAATAAATGCTGATCCATCTGATGCAAGCAAGACCTCAGAGAATGCAGTCTCGGAACTGAAGTCAGAAGAGGATCAAATGCTGGTTCAAGATGAGATACAGAAGGAAGAATCTGAAGAGGTCTGATTCCTGGGCATGATCCTCAACTCCTATATTTTGAATAATTATATAGTATTCATTCTTTTCCAATGCTCCATGAAGTTAAACCTCGTCTTTGCTGCAGTTATACAAAGATTCTAAGAACACCAGCTTAAGGGATCTATAAGGAAAAAAGCATTATCTCCTATTTTCTAAATATCTTTTTTTTATATAAATTTTTTGCGAATTTTTATGAAATTAAACCCTCTTCTGTTGTGCAGTTATATGGAGATTCTAATGATGGAGTCAAGAATGAAAAAGAATGCAGCACTACAGATAAATTACCTGAGCCTATTGGAGAAGAATCCCTTCAGAGCTCCAAAGAATATGAAAAAGAAGAAGAAACACCTGACAATCAGGTTCCAAAAACTCATTTTTTGAACCTTCTTTCAACATCTCTTTAAATCATATTAAGAGTACAACCTTGATCTCTTGTATAGGCAAGTGTAGAACTCAAGACAACAAGTGGAAGTGAGGATAGTGAAAAACAAACTCTAAAGGTGGAAAGGAATGCTGACCCGTCTAGAGGAGCTGAAGAAGAGGAGATTGAACAGAGCTCTCAAGAGGATGATATGGCTGCAGAGATGTCCAAACAAGGCAATGATACATACATCTCGCCAGTGTCAATTGAAAAAGAAACTTCTGAGAATTCTGACGGCACTAAATTCAAGGAAGAAAAGACAGAAGTAGAGAACGGCACAGAACAGAATGTCGAAGAGAGCAATAGTGGAGTCCTCATACCAGAATCAGTTGACCAAAGTCCTGTCATGAACTTAGAAGATAATAGAAAGAGGGAAGACAAGTCCACAAGAGAGGTTTCTGGACCATGAACTTATCGCTGACTTGTTTCCTTTCTAAAATTAAGTTCACAGTCCTGTTTATTGATTCAAAACTTAAATTCATGTGCAGATTTTTGTGAATTCTAAGACATCAGGAACAGCTGAGATTGCGGCTCATGAGACAAGTGCAACCATTGATAGCACCGCTGAAATTCTTGATAGTTCCCTGGTGAAACAAGTGGAGAGCGTGCAGAATGAAGAGAATAACCTAACTGCAACAGAATCTTCAGCAGAACAGAAAATAAATGAGGGCGGCGGCCTTGTCATACTGGCTGAAGGGAACAGCAATGATAATGAGCCGATTGGTGCTAAAGATAACATTGAAAAGAAATCGTCAATAGGCAAAGAAGATTTACAACATATCCAGCAGGAAAATGAACCAGAAGGGAAGCATGAACGTTTGTCACTTGTGATGTCTGACGAAAATGAGGCTTTCAGTACCAATGCTGATCAAAGTCCTAGTCTTGTGGAGGTAGAAGCTTCTGGGGATCTTAATGAAGCTCCACGGAAAGAAGACAATGACAAAGAAACAGAAGAGAAGGTTGACACCGAGGAAAATAAAATTGTAGATGAGGCGGTAAATGATTAAAATTTTAAAATGTTCAATCATCTATTTTAATCCTTTACTCTGTTTATTGCCTACTTAAGGGGGTTGATAATGTCATGCTCTTACTGATGCAGAATCATGAAATAGCTGCTGAGTCATCTGATGCAAGCAAAAACACAGATGTCTTGGACCTGAAGTCAGAAGAGGAAAAAATGTTGGTTCATGATGAGATAAAGGAGGAATTATCTAAAGAGGTTGATCTCCCATTACAATCTTTTGAATACTTATCTTCTATTTCATTCTTGGGATCCTTCATGAAGTTATAGCCTCATCTTTGCTGCAGTTATATGAAGATACAAAGAACGCTGAAATATGCGACACTGAGGACATAGTGCAACATTCTAAACAAGATGCCTCTTCTTCACTGGTTGAAGGACTCATGCAGAAAAACTCAAAAGAAGATGAAAGCAAAGGCATGCAGTCAAAAGACCAGGTCAGGGTTAAGAAAAGCTTAAATTCTTTTCAAATTGTCTTTTTTTAATCCTAACCAATGTCTAACAGACAGATTCATCCATTGATCAGGTTGATGAATCAATTTCATTTATAGAAGAGACCGAGGCAGCAAGTTCAGCCGGGGAAACAGTCTGTACGACCTTAAAGGTCAGGGCAGCAGAATCAAATGTGGACTCCTATAATTTGGACATTACAAAAGACTCAGAAGCAGAGACACAACTCAACGAAACAAGTGGAAGCCTAATTGAAGAGCCTGTCAGAGTGTCACAAATATCAAACAAAGAAACTGAAGAAGAAATAAAAGAAAAAGAAGATTCTACTATTGGTTTGGATTCTGCATCCATTGCAGTGGTAGCAGAAGCGGAACCTGAAGAGGAAAAGCAGGTAGAAAGTTTTGGTCCTGCTTTTGAGGAGAAGGCCATCGTAGAAACTGAAACAAAAGTGATGGTGCTCGAAAGTGCAGACATCAATGAGAAACCACAGAAAGCATCCAACTTGGGTGAGAAGTGCAATAATGAGATTCCACCAGTAGCAGACAATGCTGGAGAAACAAATGGAGGCCTAATCCAAGAGTCTGCCATGGTGTCACATATATCAAACAAGGAAACTGAAGAAGAAATCAAAGAAACAGAAGATACTAGTATTGATTCTGCGTCTGTTACAGTGATAACAGAAGCACAAGGTTTACAGGAAGCTGAACCAGAAGAACAAAAACAGGTAGAAAGTTTCCGTCCTGCTTTCAGAGACAATGACATAGCAGAAACTGAATCAAAGGAGACAAAGCTGGAAAGTGTAGACATGAATGTGAAACCAGAGCACACATCTCACTTGGGTGAGAAGAGGGACAGGGAAATCCCAAAAGTGGCAGATGAAGATAGAGAAATCATAGATTGCAAAATACAGAATGATGCGCCTCATGCTGGAGATGAAGCTCAAACAGAGGAGACAACCAATGATAAGCCATTAGAAGAAATATCAAAAGATGAGCTGAAGGAGTATTCAACAATGAAATCAAAAGAAAATGAGCTCTCAACCGAAGTGATTGAGTCAGTTGATAAACCTCCAGCACAAGACGATGTCCTAAATGTAAACACAGAAACTGCTTGTGTTGCCCAAGCAATAGATGAGACGTTCGTGAATAAACAGGACAATACCACAAACCCAGTAAATGTCTCTGAATTGGAGTCTGTGGATATCAAAAAGGAAGCTGCAAATGAAGAAATTCAGAAACATGAAATAGAGGATCTGTATGTGCACCCTGAGCTGGAAAATGCAAAGAGTCCTTCCATGTCTGAAATTGTCGAAATCACAAAGGGAGAAATAACCGGGAAACTTGCTGATCAGGGTGATATTTGCAAATTAACAACTTTGAAAGATTTGGAATCGTCGAATCTGGAACTACAAATGGAAAAAACAGAAGATGGAAAACCTTTTGACGAAGTATTGAAGACTTCTGAAAACTCTGTTATACGTGCACAAACTGAAAAGGGTATCTTGGAGCAAGAGATCTTCAAACGTAACTTGAAGGAAGTCATTGAAGTGGAAGACACAGGAATTGAACAGAAAGGAGAAGCCCTGAAAGACGAGGTAAGAGAAACAATTGTCATACCGAACATTCTATCAACTGGCACTAATATCTTCCTTTCTTTTCTCTTTGTCAATCTGTATGGTACAGCTTAGCACTGTGGAAAGATCCACTATGTTTGCATTTAAATGTGCCTCAAAATTTAACTTCTCACATCTTGCTCACATAGAAATTGAAAAGTCGATCCCCATGTAATCTATGTAAATTCATAAGAAGATATAAAAACACAAGTAATTATAATTTTGTTCACACTGGGATCATGCTGGAGACTCAGTTTTTTCATGTCATGTAGAAAACATACTCTATCATTGTTTATGTTTTCATTATTATGGATGAAGTTGAGTCTTTTCACTAATAAGCCAGTTTTTGAAACTGAAGCTTGAAGCAGCTGAAAATCAAACTACTAAAAAATTCGCTGAATCTGAAAAGAATCAGGTTGAAGAAAACAGCAGCTGCAAATCAAATCACGAAGATGATAAGGAAATAATGGAGAAAGAGGAACCGCAGTTGGAAGCTGAAGATCACAAAGAACAAAATGCAAATGAGACTACAAAGGCTGTCATCTTAACTGAAAAGGTTGGAAAGACGGGCACAATATCGCTTTATAGTTACATGACTATTTCATTTAAATATGTTTGTTATATCTCGATTTGAACAGGATGGAGTTGAGCAATCTGATGATAGTGAAGATATCAAAGAAATGATTATGGAGGAAGAATGTGCAAATGCATTTAATGAAGCGTTATCAACTGTTGGTGAAAAAACTGATGAGGTCAGATTAACAATAATTCAGTGGATATTTGATCTTGTATTTTACTCATAATGTTATCTTTTCTTCCACTTATGAACACAAGTATAATTCTCAAACAGATGGAAGACTCCACCCCAGTGTGTAGAGAAAATAAAAAAGCAGCAGATTTGAAAGAAAAGACAAAAACAGAAAACCCAGATATTGGAGAAGATTCAGCCAGGGAAGGAGAACCATCATTTGGAGAAGAATCAGAAGAACAGAAAGCACTGGACATAAGTATTGAGCCGTCAGCTAAAGATTTAAAAGAGAACACTGGGGAGATTATTGAGGAACCACAAGATTGTTACCGCAAGATTGATAATGCTTCTCTGACTGTAGAAACAGACAAATGTTCAGGGAAAGCTGAGATAGAGGAGAAGCTTGTAAAGGTATTCCATATTGATTCAGATGAGCCAAGTCTAGAGGTAACAGAAACTGAGAAGTGTCAAGAGGGTAAAGAAGCTGGCAGTATAATACTTGAAGAAACATCTGAACCCCTAATGAATGATAGTGGCCAGGGAGAGAGAGTGTGTGCCATAGGAAACGGAGATGCAGATGAACCTGAGGAAAGCAAGATAGCTTCTGAAGAATCCAAAAGCCGGAATGCAGAAGCTGAATTTGGGAAGAGCCAAACAGTGGAAACTCCAGATCAAATCCCAACAGATAACGATGATCATGCAGCTTCGGAAAATCCTGGTCTGGATGAAATTAAGGAAACTAAAATGTTAGCAAATGAAGTTAATGAAGTCAAAGAAGTCTCTGATTCAGTTTATGAGTCCAGGGAGCAGGTCACAGAAGAAGCTGAAGTTGAAGAAAGCCAAACAGTAGAAAAGCCAAATCAAGTCCCACCTAATCATGGTGATAATGACGATGCAGAGAGACAGCGTGCAACTTTGGAAAATACAGGTTCAGATGAAGCTGAGGAAACTAAAATAGTCTCCAATGCTGTTGATGAAACCAAGGATCAGGTTTCTAAAGAGACTGCTGAAAATCGGGCAAGCTCAACTGTGGAAAAGATGGACGACCCCCAATCTAGTAATTTTGAGCATGCACAGAAAGAAAGTGTAGCAGTGGAAAATCGAAATGCAGATGAAGTTAATGAAATCAAAGAAGCCTCTGATGCAACTTATGAGTCCAATGAAAGGGACATTGGAGAATCTGCTGGGGAAATCCCAACTGTCGAAAAGCTGGACCAAGCTCCACCTGCAAACTCTGTGCCTGTGCAATATTCAAATGCAGAAGAAGTTGGGGAATCCAAAATAGAGTCTATTCTAGCAAGCAAGTCCAAGGATCAGAGCACTAAAGACATAAATGTGACTGGGAAAAACACAACTGAGGAGAAGCCAGATGCTGAAAACACTGAAGCAGATTGCAAAGCAGCATCTGACTATAGAGCTCAAGCTATTGAACCTGTTACAGAAAATGAATTTACTACTGATCAGACTCCCTCAGAAGAGAAAACAAATGCACAAATGGCCCCCAAGCATGAAACTACCGTCACAGTTGAGAAGATAGAAGAAGAGAAACAGCAAAAAGTGGAAAAGTTGGAAGATGAGGGCCCATGCTTGCAAACAGAAGAACCCAGGGAGCTTGAAGTTTCCTCTATGGGATTTAAAATCAATAACGATTTACAGGAAAATCCAACTGAAGCTTATGAGGAAGAAGCCCACACTCCTGATGGAGCTTTAGAGCCTTGGGGAATTGAGAATAAGCTAAAAAGTACCGATGCTTCATCAGAAAGTAAGGCTCTTCAATCTGAGGCAGTACTACATTCTCAGGAAGAAGTTGCTGGATCAGAGGACACTGAACTTAAGGAAAAACATCTAATAGAGGCTATTAGTGAAGTGAGGACTGAAGAAAATCAGTGCAAGAAAACAATAGAAGGAAATGAAATTACAGAGACTGAAGTTTCAACAGAAGAGGTCAGAGGAAATACTTTATGCGTTTTCATTTCTGCTAATTGATTTTCCTTTTGTTTCAATGTGATTGCATACATATTTGGTGATGTG
The DNA here is from genome assembly GCA_029618585.1 of Citrus australasica. Classification (NCBI taxonomy): domain Eukaryota; kingdom Viridiplantae; phylum Streptophyta; class Magnoliopsida; order Sapindales; family Rutaceae; genus Citrus; species Citrus australasica. The sequence continues at coordinate 5,718,120 of JARCIV010000002.1, read as the reverse complement.
ACTGAAATGTGAAATATAACAGACTACAGAGGAAAAGGAAGTTGAGGAAACATGTCAACCAGTTTCCATTTGTGAAGGAATGAACAAGAGTCTTGAAGATGACGGGCAGAATGCCGAAGAATGTAGAGGAGACGATACAAATAATGCATTTAAAACCACAGTGAACAAAATTCAGTATGAAAAGGTTAGAAAAGAGGAATGCACTTGATTTATATTCTTGTGATTTTTTGTAATTTCATTTTTATAAAAGCTGAAGCTTTATCTACAAAACAGCTACTTGAGGAAACTGAAAAAGCCTCTGCAAGCCTGAACATTGGAAGGCAAGATGTTGCCGAAGATATAATTGTTGAGGATTCACACCAAGTTTCAGAAGAGAGCATGATTGCAAAAGAGGGCCGTCCAAATGAATTTGAGGGAAAGGAGGCAGGAGATTCAGCAATCAAATTGGATGCTAGCACTCGGGGAGAAGAAAGCAACTATGGAAGTGGCAAGGCAGAAGCCACAACTCCGGAAAATGAGGTCAGATTATACTTCAACTCTCCTTTCAACCTTGCCAATAAAAAGGATTTTCTGTAAAAATTAAATAGCAAATATCAACCATGATAAATGCTCCAGTTATTCTTGTAGCAGCATTTTCAGGAAAAAAAAATTAGAACAAGAGTTTGCAGTTCATCAACTTGTTCAATGATTTACGACAGCTTTACAAACATCATGCAGAGAAATTTTCTACAAAATGGAGTTCTTCAAAAAGAGAATTGAGGACGTATGAGCTCCAGTTTTATTTGTTTTCAAGTGACCATTCTCTCAAACTTTCCAAGACCAAATGAACCTAAATAGTAATAGTTTTGAAAATACTAATTATATCACTGATGATGATTCTTTCCCAAATAAATAAAAAATCAAGTTGAGCAGCTTTACTTTTAATCTTTATCAGGAATCGAGTATGGCGATGTCAGAAAAGGAAAGCGTCAGGGGGTTTGCAACAGAGAGCAAAATCATTCAAGAAACTAGTGAGTTAGAGAAAAGCTCTTGTGCAACAACTGAAGAGCAAATTCCAACTGAAGCACATCTCATTGAGCGCCCATACACACCAGTTCAAACTGGCGATGAGTTTGCGCCAAAATTTTTTGAGCAGCAAGGAACCACAGAAACTCCACAGAAAGCAAAGATTAACCTCGAAGGAGAGCAACAACCACAAGAATCAGGGGAAAGAAAAACTGAGGAATCAGCATTGATGGACTCAGCTACAGCTTCATTGACTGACCCCCTTCAGAGCTCCAGAATTGAAACTACGAAAGTGGCTGAGCAAGTCGGCGAAGGGGGAGGACCAAAAGGCAGGACAGAAGAAATTCAAACCAAAGAACCAGAAGCCATTCATGTAGAAGATGCAAAAATGGATGAAGAACAAGAGGGAGATGAACATAAAAGGATAGACTCAAGCTCTGATGCTCCAGTCATGATTGAAGCCAAAAGAGATGCTGTGGATGTTAAGGTTGCACATAAGAAATCTCATAATATACTATCAGGTGTAGGGTCAAAGGTCAAACATTCAATTTCAAAGGTGAAGAAAGCCATTACTGGTAAGTCTTCTCATCCAAAGCAAGTGTCACCAAAATGAAGTTTACAAGTGATTGCCTGCTACCAGGGTTTGAGTGTAGTTTAAGTATTTCCACGGTTTGAGTATAGTGCAAGTATTACGGAGGTTTGAATATAGAGTGAGTAGATAGATGCAGATTGAATGAGTGGTTCATTGTGTGTACAAAAAAAAAAAATAAATCAAATTGTTGTGTGATTGTATTTGAATGCAGGTTTTTGAAATGCAAAGAATCATCCACCCCGACATATACTACTATTGTTATTGATCTCAATCCGAGCATAATATCAACATAATAAAGAAAGAAGCAAGAACTTCAGACACATATAATTAAAATTAATAATCCATCACCAAAAGCCGAAAAAAAAAGAAAAAGGGTCAGCAAGCCAGTTTACAACTGAATAAATCTGAAGTTCGGAGTTTGTCTTTATAACAAAAGAACGTACCATGCTTTTTAAGTTAACAGAGATGTCAATTGCGCACAAATAACATGCAAAGGATACCGAAGCCGTTAGTAATGACAATTTGTCATTCTAAAGGATACGCGGACATACATACAACTGCACTTATCGTATTTCTAAGGTTAATGTAAGGGTTCATTTCGGATTAAGATTAAGCGGCTGTAACTTAAAAGCTATAGTATTAAAGTGTTTGATAAATATTAACTGCTATACTTTGAAAGTTTTGTTGATATAATTTTTCACTAGTACGATAAAAAATTTATTATATCTTTAATAATTTAATCAAAATAATTATTTAAAATTTATATTTATTACGTATTATTAATTTTTATTTCGTAATTATAGTTTTTTTTCCATAGCAGCTGTAAGTTAAAAGTTACAGTACTTCAATTTCAAATAAGACATAACTCTCGAAACGTCACCATGCTACCATTACAAAACCTGAGAGCAATATGATCTCATAATCTCCGAAGTGGAAATTCATTCTTGCATTGTCTGAGATTAATCTGATTCAATTGTCATTAAGATACATAGAATCAAGAGCAAACTCAGCCATCCCCCTAGAATAAATAGTTCCAGGGCTTTGAGTAACGCTTACTCTGGGTGTGAAGGGTCAAGAAAATCAAAATTTACCAGGTCTTTTGAGAATTAAAGGCAACATTTGAGCATCTTATTATCCTTTAAAGAAATTGATTTCAATTTTCCCTCTTCGAAACTAATTTTAATATTCCCTATTGTTACATTTTAATTTAACGGCTTGGTTCATGATGTATGAGTCTGCCACATCAAAGGCTCTCGGTCATGTTGCTGTCCACTGGTTCATTTTTTCTTGCATCTTCGGAAGAAACAAATAATGCCGACATCTTCGGAATACTTTATTGGGTGGAAAGTCATCTTTCAGGCCATTTTTGCTGGGAAAATTGAAGATAGAAAGAAGAATCCCACTTCAGTCTTCACTATGATTTAATAGTAAGGTAATGCAAAATACTTACGTCACCGTACTAAATATTTATAAGCGGGGTTGCATAATGAAAAATTTTCAACCACGGTAATTTTATTTTATTCTGCTTTTCATGAGCAATTCTTTTAGTAGAATAGCAAGAGTCCTGTAGTTTCAAGAAGTTTTTTTAAAAAAAAAAGCCTTAAAGAGAGGCTTTCCAAGTTTCGACCATTTAATTGCCATATCTAATAAATTTCGATGGGTTTGAAACACCATAGAAAACATTTTGAATTAACCTCCCCCAACCAACACACACCACCCAAAAGAACATCGACTTTCAAACTACTGTAGTGTATTGCACAGGAACTTCTACAGTTTCCACCGCTTAAGATTTCTCAGGGTTTATGAGATTTCCCATTAGCAAAGAAGGGGCAATTCTAGAACTAATGAGTATGTAATATTGCCGTCCAAGTACTAGGACAATCTTATGGGAAACAGTTTTTCCATTGAAGGTCGCATTTGATCTACTATTTCTGCAAGAGAAACAACGAGCCTAAACTTTAACCTAATACTGGAACACTAAACCTTACCTGTAGGCTGTACGAGGGTGTAATGTACAATGAAGAATGATCAGAGAAATGTCTGAAACCAAGATAAGGTGGAGTAAGAATAAATAAACTTCCTATATTTAGTCAATTTTAACCAATTACAGCCCTGCTTTTAATTGCCCAACTAAATATATTAACTAGCCTTATAAGTGAAGACTACAACAAAGGGTTCAAATGATAACAATAACTTCAAGCCTTTCACAGTTCCAGGCCTCAATTCTTTTTAAATTTCTCAGCTGCTTCAATGTTTTTCTTCCGCTGCTTGAGGAGGTCAACATGAGCTTTCTTTCGTTCTTGGCCTTTCTGAAAAACAGTAGAAAATTTGAAAACATTAATACATCACAAACTGACATTTGTAAACTTTGTAAAGTAGTGGGAAACAAAATTTGGGAGGAAAATACTCAAATAGTACTGACAAACACAAAGCACACTAGTCATTCCCACAGAAGTACGGCTGATGCAAGATACTACTAAAATTCTTAAGGCACCGTGAGAATAGAAAAAGTGACAATACTCCTCACATAAAATGCGATGTTTTGGTTCAACTACAAAAACTCTGCAGCTGGGCAAAAGCAGCAGAATTCTGAAAGTAGAATACTTCAGAAAATATTAAGTGACAAAGGGAAAGAAACGCTATTTACTTTATAAGTAACCCAAGGACACCTAAACAGAGGTCTAGGAAGTAATAATAAAAACACCAGTTCAAACCATTGAAACACATAAAACTTTAGGTGATTGCTAATCTATATTCTACTTGTAAGTAGGAAAACAAGATAGAGAAGGAAAGCAACCGGAAGAAATCAGCAAAATTACCTTCATAGCTTCATAAAGCCCCCTCTTTTTGCGTGACATCAGAAGTTTTGACATATCTGCTGCAGAAATTTGTTGCACATCTGGGAGAAGCTCCTCCCCAGTTTCCATATCCTCATCAGATTTTTGCTTAGTAGCATCAGACACAGATGAAGAATACTTGAAGCCGTCAAGTTCCATCTTCAGTTCATCATGATACTGCTTCTCAAGAGTCATCATCTGTGTCAATTTAGAATTTGATAAAATCAGCAATGCAGTTATCTCAATCCAAAAGTAGAGAAAACCAATTGACAGCAATGTCTTGTGGAGAAAAGAATATTCTACACTAAAATGATACTCAGTACACGCACTTTCTGCTTTGTCTCAGCAGCTTCAATAGCTTCTGCTCGACTGATATAACCTTCAGCCAACAAATTTTGTGGATCATCCAGATCTTCTTTTCCCATACCAGGCATTGGAAGGATTTCATTTTTGGCAGCAGACTTCAACCTTTTAATGGTTTCTGCATAGTCAGGTACATAACCTTCTTCCTCATTATCAACAAAAGGTGATAGGTGTGGGGGAGGAACCCTGTCAACAGTGAAACAAAGATCAAACATTAATGAAAAAGAACAAAGAACATCAACTAGGAATTGAAACAATCGTGGTGGCAATAGGTAAAGAAACTATGAGTCTAGTGACCTCCAAGAAAATAACATATATCTACAATATGAATGGATATACAAATCATAGTTGAGTGGTGAATTTTATGAGAGGAATAGATCTCAAAATCAATCTTAAAGATTACCTTCCCACCATATATGCCTCTGTTGGCAATACAATCCTTGTATTTACACAATCATAAACCCATTGGGGTTGGACATATTCTCTTGACAGGTATACATGACCCTGAGTCGGCCTGTCAACAATCTGCAGCAAATAAAAGAAGTCAATGAGTGTGTTATCCCCCAAAAAGTTTCAAAAATATACAATTTGAATTTGATGGCCAACCTGATGAGTAATACTCTGATCAGTTTCACTAAAAGGAGCTCCTTCTCCCTCCCAAGAAACAGTACCACCAAAAGCAGGAATAACAAAAAGCATTGACTCTCTTGGAACCTGAACATAGGGGAAGGTTAGTTATCCCATATCACAGTAAAGCCTAAACTTTTACATTACTTAAAAAGATGATGTTGTACTAATGGTGAAGAGGTGACAAGAATAAACTCTTCAATGTCAACTAGTTCCAAAATACGAATCCGTAAGATTAATGTGGTCTAATATTTAATGGCTGCCAAACATGACTGCAAGTGTCTAAAGTTGATAGTTTAAAACTTTTGTCTCACTCCATTTCCTTTTCTTTTTCTTTTCTGTTTTCCATGACTCTGAACTTTTACAGAAAACTCTTATAGATGGTAATATAAAAATGTAAAAAATGGCGAACAAGCTGTCCACAGAAAGGTTAAACGAGCAGATCTACACAGCTCCAAATTATTAAAAAAACTCAAAAAAAAGAGCAATGAAGTACTGAGTCAGCAAATTCAATAACTGTGTAATACCATAAGTAAGACGTTACTAATTGCGTTTCACAATAATGGCACATACCAACTAGTCAATTAAGAACATAAACCCGCAACCAATTTTATTTTCCCCTATTACATCATGCAATAACAAACATTCCACATTCTTAATAACAAATGGAGAAGAGGGAACCAGAAATAAAATAAAAAATAAAAGAGCAGGAACTTTATCACAAGGTTCATGATCACCCGATTATGGTACCTATCAAAGATAATCCAGAAAAGAGAGCTTTTTTCTCAGTCATTAGACAACAACATTTTGCCATGCTACACTTGCCACAAACATTTTTTTTTTTAACTATGTCATGCACTAACAAAGATTCCACATTCTTAATAACAAATGTGAAGAGGGAACCAGAAATACAAACAAAAAAAAGCAGGAACTTTATTGCAAGGTTGATGATCACCCCATTACGGTACCTAGCAAAGATATTCCAGAAAAGAGAGCTTTTTCTCTCAGTCATTAGACAACAACATTTTGCAATGCCTTCACTTACCACAAACATTTTGTTTTTTTAACTATGTCATGCAATAACAAATAGTTGATAGCCGGAGCGTAGAAAAGTTGAAGAAGGAACCAGTGGCAAATAAACAGAAACATTAACACAAGTTAACGACTACCTACTACAGTCATTCATAGGTAAGTCGGTTCAAATTAGATTTTTGTTCTGCATGTTTTTTTAATCAATAAACAACTAACAGTAGTTGCATTTTACTTAATCACAGTAACTTCAATGGAAGTGTCAGAAAATGCAAGACTCTATAATTAAAAAACCCCTCAAGATATGACCAGTAGACCAGCAACCATCTCCCACGTATTATATCCTTTTCAAATAACAAGTACACAATGACTCAGAGGCTGACACATCTTTATCAATAGTTCATCCAGTTAACCAGCCTTAGTTCTTTTTATGCTGTGTTTTGATATCCTCTTCAAAGGACTGTATGCTCTCTCTTTCACCGTTTTATTCTCTTTTCCTTATGCAATATTTATTAACCACCCCGTCAAAAGACAATCCAACTAAAAAAAAAAAATGATAACTGCTGCATTATGAAGCAAGACACACCACGATGCAATGGTCCATGAACTATTAATCTCACCTCACGACTCAAGAAGAATCTCATATTCTTGAAGAGATTCTTGCACTCTTTTGTATCTTCATCCTCTTCATTTTCATCAGCAGCATCTTTAACAAGTTGCATCAGTGCACCAGGTTCATTGGAAGGAAGTTGATGCTGAAGTTGGGCTAGTCTGAGTTCAGATTCTTCTTCCTGTGTTGCCTCAACTTTCTCAGAGGGTCTAGAGTTAGCATCAAAGTATCTTGCAAGTGCATAAAGTTCTGCAGAATTCAGGAAACCCTTAATTATATTAGCATTCACTGAAAGGCAAAAAATGTGGAGCACAAAGATTGTGGAAAAAATAAACAAACAAATTGCATGAACCATTTAAAAGTTCGGTACAAGTGTAGGTAACCCCCCTCCCCCACCCAAGAAGAGAAAGAGAGGAGAAGAAGGAGGAGGAGGAGGAGAAGCATACCTGCTGCTGAAGCTTCCAATTGAGGATCAAGAATGGGGGGATACTTCACATTGATTGAATGATACAGTTTAAAATTCACAAAGGCAAGGAGAGTCTGTACCCAAACCACAATCATTAAGAAGTTAAAGTTGAAGTAAATAAATAAAATATGGAGTTAAAGACCAAATTCAGTGAATGATAATGTTTCGATGATCTTTGACAAATAAAAAACAACAATATCAAGGGGGAAAATCCAAAATGAACTATTTAAGAAATTTTAGCTCAAGAAAGTAAGTGCCGATATCACCATTCAAATAATAATAGATATTCATTCAGTACTTCCTCATTTTTACCCTTCAATACTTGTCTAGAGCAAAACTCTTACAACTTTACTAAATGATCAACCTTCTATTCATCTAAGTTCAGAGTGCCCACCAAATTCAGAAGCAAGCCATGAAGAGCATATAACTAAACTTGAAAAGTCTTTATTCATTTAAAGCCTTTTTTTTAAAAAAAATATAGATGTACTCATTTGCACCCTTGTGATGGAAAAAAATGACAATAAGAAAGAGTGACACTCAAAATCTAGCAGGAATGACCTCATAGAATTCCAAAAATGATAGTAAGACATCGTAGACTACGTCATCATCAGGCAAAACTTGCTGCATCCCGTGAGGTGTTAGCCATGTAATCTTTTGACCCTCAACCTCAGCCTGTATACATGCACGAACAGAAACATGTTTGTGTAAACAACAAAGGTAGGTACCTCAATGCTACAAAGCAAGGCTATTGTAAACATGATGTGGTAATACCTGGTAATATACCCCTTTTACAGATATGAAAACCTTTCGCAACTTATGAGTTTGAGAAATGTAGGCTTGCCATTCATGACTCAATCTAGTCAAACAACAGATATTAGCGTCAATATATAAGGCGATGAGATATTAAACATAAACAAAGAATCATTAATCAAACATATCAGGTTTTCTGAACACCATACAAGCTCCACAGGTTCCTACACCCCAATTTCCTCTTAAATATGACAAATATGAGATACTAACTTTCTACAATTATGGACACGCTTCACTTCAATTTTCAGCCTGTCACTGGCAGGTAATGCAGCAAAAAGGTGCACCAATGTGAGAGGATCATCCAAATCTCTGAGTGCATCAATAAAGTGTGGATATCTACATTCACAATCACAAAAAATAAAACAAATAAAATAAAATAAAAGGGACTTGTAATGGCAGTGATCTAAGAGTTGTGACTTTACAAGGACAACAACCCCAAGTAAAATAGCCAACCTTTCCCGAACAAGTCTGTCTAGTTTAATTTCAGGTTGGCGGTTTTTCAGAATATCAGCGAGTTCCTTGTTCCTCTTTGCCTTGGCTTTAATTATCTTCTTTCTGTAGGCACTCTTTGCTCTCAGATCCTCAAGTATTGGGTCATGTCGTATGAATGAAACATCCTTCAAGTGATAATATGTCTGGTGATTTCCTCTAAACTTCTTCTTGGGCTCCCGGGGAAATACACCTTTGTAAATGCATAATTTCCTAAAATTTCAAGCCAATAAAACAATAAGCATAGCATATGGCAACAACAAATTCGTTCATAAAATTGGAGCTATCTTATTCAGCAAGGTCAGAATTGACATTGCCTATTCCATTAACTCGAATACCAAAGCTCTAATTTCATGCTTTCAGCACACAGCTAAAAATAAATAAATAAGAGAAAATAAAACTGGTTGATGCCTTTTGGAAGTTCCTGCTCATATGATTTACCTAAGAAATGCTCACACTATGTGTGTGAACAAATTAAAATTAAATACACTAATACAGCAACCGCTCTGTTTCCATCAATATTTAGCTAAAATCCTCAAAGTCTACATAAGTAAACAAACATTAATTATATTTCTTCAGTAAGTTGATTTCCTGATTTCCAATAATAATAAAAGATACAGCAAGCTCACATATAAACATACTAATGGTGAAGTGAGAGATGCGGACCTGAAAAGCTTTGTATTAACTTGAAGTTGCTTTAAGGCTTGTGACCTGGTGATATATTTAGCAGCGTTTCCTTCTTTCTTCTTTCCCTATAAACATTAAAAAAAATTCGAAAGAAAATCAACGGAAGCGCAATAGAAAATTCCAGAGACTGAGCATTTAAAAATTATTGTTTTAAACAATACTCCGTCGTTTTAGACAACTTACGGCGGGTCTATAGTGCTTCGGCATGGTTGCGGAGAAGCTTAGTATGGGTCACGTTAGGACTGAAAATGGAGGCCAAGCAGAGAACGCGCTAGGGTTTTAGCTAAAACCCGTCTGGGGTTTATATGGATCCAGTTAATATCAGATCCGGGTTAAATAAAAGGAGTCACACGTGGCTACTTTTGTTTTGCCAACTATTTGTTTTTCTTTTTTATTTTTATTTGTATTTGCCTAATGTGGTTTGTTTGGTAATTTCGGCCAATTTGGTGTGATTACTGTATCTCATTTCTTTTGACGAGGCTTGCAAAATTAGGCAAGCTTATGTTACATTAGCTGTATCTTACGGCTATAAATTTTTAAACCCTTAGAAAAAATAATTATTATTAAAAAAGTTAATAAGTTTTAAAATTTTACTTTACATCTCAGGCTGTTTACACCCCAAGCTGTAAGATTTTAATTTTTTTGAAGTTCTTTATTTTATATTTATAGCAAAGTTAGTACTAAACAACTCAATAATTTTTTCTATTTTATTCAATTGGATCGCTAATTTGTTTAATTTTATATCTATTGAGTTTTTATTCATTATATTAATAATCTCTTGGTTTAATACATTATAATCTTTAATGTCGAAGTCTTTTATGAATTGTTTAACTTTATTAAATTCTTTACTTAGTTGATCTCTTAAATTTTTAATTTTTTTACATTTCTTTCATTGAAATTATTAATTTCTAATATTTTGTTTACCCTTTCAATATCATTTATAGATAAATTTGGGTTTCTAATTTATTTAATAAATATAGTGGCATTCAATTTAATTGATTATTTCTCCACATGTTTGAATTATTGATAAGATCAAAGACTTGAAATCTTTTCATTAGAGGCTTTGGTGATTTATTCATTGTACCATCTTTTTAATAATTCAATAGGATTATAAGATATTTATCACATAGAATATCTATTATAATTCATGATACTAAATTTAGATTACAAAATCTATGTGACAACATTGATGATATATATTTAGGATGGAAAATAGATTGAATGTGTGTGTTAGAAGAAAAATCTAGTTTATGTCTCAAGAGAGAGAAGAAATTATAAATGCAAGTACAAAAATATATTCAAAATTTGTGGATTTTTATGAATATAATAATCATTTAAATCTTTATAAAAATATTATAAATTCTTTATAAAATTTTAAAAATAAATGTAGAAAAGATGGATGACAAAACCATTTAATTATAAAAAATCAATGAGGACTTATTTGAAAAAATAGGTAAATATATGATTAGAAATAAAATATTTTGTAAATATCTATCACACCTCTACTTTATTTTATGTTAATATTATTTTTATCCATTAAATTTAAGGAATATCAAAATCAATGGCCTATATTGATTGATTGTTTGTTACATTATTTGTAACATAAGCTTTGCCTTAATAATAATAATAATAATAATAATAATAAGAAGAAGAAGAAGAAGAAGAAGAAGAAGAAGAAGAAGAAGAAGAAGATGATATATATATATATATAAAGTAATATAATAGGCGCACTAGGACCCTACAGTGGCACCAGCAATCTCATAATATTACATGATATCATCTTACAACAATTTCCAGGTTATTCTCACGATCATCAGTAGAACTTGGCTGCTGGTCTTGGATGTGGTTCACGCGAATCAAGAAATTGCAGAACAAGCGGATGAAGAGATTTTGAAACCAGTAGAAGCAGCGCTTAAGCAGAGAAGCCAACGTTGCATAACAGAGTGATGAGAGTATGAGGCACAAATAGGCTACCAAGAACAGAGACGGAGCCACAAAGAGAGACGCAACCACCGACATAGCCAAGAGAACAGAGGGCTCTCCACAGCTCACGGAAATGGCACGGCTCACATTGAGAGTGAGTCGGATGGGTGTGAGGAGGAAGAGCAGTAATGGCATGATGACGGCAGGAATCAGGAGCCAGAATTCTAGCTTTAAAATTGGATACAAGAGTATCTTACTACCATCTCCGACGTCCCAAGAGATATCATCCAGAGACCTGAGGAACAGAAAAAAAATGATAAGATTTACTAATGGCGGAAACAAAAACCTCAAATCAATTGACAGATCCATGCTTGTGAGTGAAAGATTTGGCAGAGATGACTGAGTTTAATTATTATAGAAAGAGAAAGAAAGAAGAAGAGGGAGAGGGAGAATACATGAATCAGGATGATGTTCAAATGTTGGGATTCTGGGCTTTATATAGATCATTGTAAAAGTGGCACTGCACAATTGAGGTATTTGTACAGTGCAACCTCGATTATAATCGAAAGTCTCTGTCCTATGGCGCTATAATTTCTCTCTCTCTTCCCTCCGAAGAGTAAAATTAATGATTTTTTGCATAGGATTATTATTATTATTATTATTTTTTGGCTTCAAAGTCAAACGCCACCTCCCTTGTGAGCCTGGAAAATCCCACGCCACCTCTCTCTATTAATATTAATCAAATTGCGTATTTATTTATTTATTTAAATATTTGTGTGTCTTTTTGTTTCGATAAACATGGGGGTTTATGCATTATTGGATTTATGATGTCGGATTAATTTCACTCTACTACCATTATTGTTGGAAATCATCAAAATACCCCAATATTAATGTAAAGTCATCAACACAGCACCCCTGATCATAATAGACACACATGTATAAAGATTTTTTTATCTTAAAGGGATCGATTTCTCCTTACACATTCATTATAGAAGAAAATAATTTACTTTGTATTTGTGCATGATACTGAGGTATGTTAAGGTGCCTAAATGGCTAAATTGATAAAAAAAAGAAAAATTGTCTACGACAAAGGTGTCCGGTAACTGCTGCCTGCTGGGGGCACATTGATGAGTAACAGTAAAATTGGGGCAATGTTGAGCTGTTTCAATAATAATGGAGGTGGAGTGGAATTAACCATAATGTTATTTGCCCAAGTGAATAAATCGCAGAGTTATTGGCGACTGGGGATGGTGTAGTGGTGGGGACCACATGAAGTGGGACCCCCAAAGTATAGTTGCATCCACGCGGGAAGGGCCCACTCAGCTAATAGAAGCGAGCTGGCTCGTATGTCATATCCTATGATATGAATCCGTTGCATAAGAAAATTTTATTTTTATTTTTTTAAAAAAAAGAAAAGAGAGAGAACTGGAATTTTCTGAGAGCAATTGCTTTGCTTTGCTTGCTTTCCCTGCGTGCAAGATAATATCACATCGATCATCTCGTACGAAAACTCATCATTACAAAACTCTCCCTTCTCCTTTTTATCTCTCTGTCTAAAAATTTTAAAAAACAAATAAATAAGTTTAAATCCCACCATTTTGCTTTATATATTAAGAGCCCTAGTCCTTATTTGCTGCACTTTGCATGACTCTCAAAACCATCTCTCTCTCTCTCTTCCTCTTGAGTCTTTCTCTTCAGCTAAGCTAAGCTTGTCACTCTCTTAGGAAAAAAATTATAAAAATTCAACTTTGTTTCAATTATTCTGACGAGTGTTTGATTATTGTTGCATGGATGGATGCTTCAAGTGGACAACATCAGGTAGGATTTGACAAGATTTTATTATTTATTTGAATTCTTCATTGTATTTTGTTAACTTTGATTACCTTTTGTTCATTCCCTTCTTTTCCTTTTCATGGGTTCGTTTTAACTGCACTAGTGATTCTGGATTTGGCATTTCTCATATAGAAAAAAAATACAATAAAACAAGGGAACAACCCAAATTAATGAAATGGCATTCGAGCATCCCCATAAGAGTTATATCTAAAGGGTGCGATGATCAGAAACCTAAAAACCTGAAGGGATTTGGGTATTACCACAACAATATTCAACAATTCACTTCCCCTGAAAGCATCGATAACTCTATCATGATCATAGAATTGCAGGCGATGTTTTCCTCCAGAATCAAATATATCCAATTACAACTCCAAAATCCAGATGAGCAAATCGCTATCCTTGTTGAGCTTGGCGTCATACTAATCAATATGTACAGAGAGTTTTATCTAATTGGTAGAACTTACAAATCTAGAACGTATTCTGTACGTTAAACCTCCTCCTAGCTTCTCGTCTATAGTTGGGAGTTTCATCAATAGTTCTTCTCACATAATCTACAAAAAGCTGTGGCGTTCGGGGAGACTGTTCATTTGAAACTGTCGGAATACCAGGCGTACCAGGTGCTGTTGCATATGGAGTGGCAGGAGAAACAGATGGCTGAGATCTGGTGGATCTCTTTCGTCCATCCAAGATAGCGATACTGAATACCACTATCAATGAAAATACAGCAAAGAAACCAATAAAGCTTGCAAATATTCTGTTTGATTCTTCTCTTTGCCCAGGTTCAGAGTTAACATCTACTTCCACTCTCTGACCTGTAAAACAGTTCACAGATGACAAAATCACTTTTAAGTAGAAAGTTGTGAGTACTGGGATTCAAAATGATGTAGACTCACCGTTGGCTGGAAGTGTGAAAATGATTTTATCTTTGAATTTCTTGGTTCTTAGCACTGAAACCTGAAGGCACGGAAAATAGATTTTTCTTTCAAATTAATAAAGATACAAGAGTACTGAAGCATATTCATTTTGTTCTACTTCACATAGCTTGTGCAAGCGCAACTTTCTAATTAATGTTCTTCATAAATGAGATTCGAAATGATAGGAATGAATCTACTGAATTAACTGAAGCGTCATTTTCTATGCTCGTTGAATGCAATTAAATAACAAAGCACGGAACTCACCTCATATTGAGCATGCCCACCAATTCCAATATCTTCTTTATGGACGGGACTAATCTTCAACAGATCTTGATTTTGCCAGTGGATTTCAACACCTGCAATGCGAAGTCACAGGTGAACATACATCAATGTCTATCACAAAGAATGAGTTGGGACCGCTAGTCTGATGCTATACACGTGTTGACTTACCTGTATTTCCCAGGATAGTTATGGTAGTCTTGTTTGAGTCTGATGTCAGATTTAATTGCAACGAACTCTGCAACACAAACTACCAATGTTAGTATTGTTTATACTGAGAACACAAATGCAGCCTGCTAGTGATGCCAATGTCTATTAGCATCAAGTCTTTTTTGATTACCTTGTCCATCTCCAATATTGAAAATCCTCCAACAAAAAGCGCAGATGCTGATGCAGATCCAGAAATACGGTGTGCTTCTCTCAGTGAAGCATTGACAGAGACAGATATAAATGGGCTCGTGTCCTTCGACTTTGGAACGGAACGGAGCAAATGCTCTGGAGAGTAAGGGAAGAAGAGACAGTACAAGTTACCAGTGTCCAGATCCATCCACGGTTTTGCATACCTTCAATAAAAGAAGGAAAACAACAGCAAACTGCATAATCTTTACTTTGGCAATATATTCAATAAAACATGAAAAAAGAAACGTACCCGACGAAAGGAGGATCTGCCTCACAATCATATGAGATTGCTTTGTTTTCAAGAGCTTTCAACTTGTGAGTATCACTGTGGCGTTCCAACAAATTCAATTAAGATATTTATAAGACTATAGCTTCAAACCATCAATTAAATTTGTTAAGGCAGGTGAATGCTATTATCCTGTTGGTAAGACAAATAGATAATGCAACCGCAATCATCCACGAAAATCTTTATCTATTTATCTATTTTTATTTCTTTAAAAAATTTATCATGTTAACCTGTCTTATGCAGCAGATTGCCTCTCCACTAAAGGACGGGTCCAAACCATTGACCTACCCCTTCTATCCAATGGTTTACCAAAGTTGCAAGTTATGAAACAAGTAGCTGGCAAATTAAACTTGGAATTGGCACCATTCGCAGAATTAGACATGGAAATTTACAAATTATGCAATGGTGTCAGTATGCTACTAAGACACATGTGTTTACAGGTTTCATGTTATTATCCAAAAACTATTAGTACTTGCATAAAAAGACCTTTTATGAAAATAAATTTTGTATTCTGTAGACACTATTTGGTTTAATTGATTACCCCTTTTGTGTAGTAAAAGGGTTTTAGGGTTCTAATTTTGCTCACATTAGTTTGCAGATGGATTTGTATTACAAATATGTACCATTTATAATTAAAAGAAAACGCAAAATTAAAAATATACTTGTTACAACCATTCAAAGCATAGCTTTATAATTTTTATAAATAGAAATCTTCTTTTGATTTTTTTGGGGGGGGGGGGGGGGGGTGTGTGGGGTCTTCTTCACTTTTGTTTCATATTTCGCATAACATAAACGACAAAAGTGCCCACAAAGAGGTGCTCACAAATTTGAAAGACGGAAAAACATTTATCTGTAACCAAACAAGTACGGCAATTTTTATAAAGAGATTTTTTTTTTAAATTAAGAAAACTCTTTTAGCCATTTCAAATGATATACTAAATAGATAACACTAAAAGATGTTATTTATTCAGTTAGTTTAATTGTAAATATATTTACATTTTTTGTAAATATAGAGTCAATATATTTATTCAGTTAGTTTATATGAAGTAAAATAAACCACACTCTCAAACACTAAATTCTTATCACAGCATAACATAGAAATAACTATTACTCCACCCATGTATGAAGTCACTATAAAAGTCACAATAAGTAGGTCCGAAGGGAGGTCTGAGCTTTTTGTCAATGGCAGAAGGTAAATCATTACTTCAATGCATTAACAAGAAATGCAGGGCAGCAACCAGACAATATCAGCTATTGAACTAAAGAGCAGCTAAAAGGTATCGGTCAGTAAAAGGATCCACTTATCTACATACCCGAATCTCACAGCGAAGGTATATCCTTTGGTTGGACCTATTCCAACTGCTTCAGCTTTGCCAGATGGCATGTGCGCATGTACAACACTTTCATTATCGCTAAACCAGTGGCCAGAAACTTGATCACTAAAACCTACAAGTAAAGAAGAGCACGGATCATGTTATTGAGGATAAAATGTAAAGACATACAAACCAGCCTTTCACACTTTGTACTCAAAATGTAAGACAGTTGAAAATCAAAAGCTAAGACAAAAATATAATAAAATTCCAATTGCAGAGCAGATTTTTTCCCCCCCTTAAGATATGGTGAGAAACATTTGTAAGGAAATACAGATTGCAACTCATGTTTGGTTCATGCAATAACCTGCCACTAATTTCAATCAGCCAGAAGCCGGAAATTTGTATTAAAAGAGATCTAAAGCCGATTAAAAATATTTGGAACATGAGCAATATACATGGCGTTACATTCTCAATCAATAGCAATAAACAACACCATAAAACATTAAGGGAAATTTACAATATTAGCCAAAAAATTTAGGCCTTTTTCTCAATTAACCATAGCAACTTTTTTCTATCAACATTAGCCAAATCCAAGTCTTTCTTCCCCAATTACCCTTTCTCACGGAACAAAACCAACTTTTCTCCGCATCGTGAAACAAACAAAACGCAGCAGCTTAGCTTTGTACTCGTGAATCATCAACGACGGCAACAAATAATAGTAAAAGTCAGTCATAATTTATCCAGATCCAACATTATTCGACATCAATTACTGGTATGAGTTATTTTCTCAAGCTTTCTGGGTGAATCTAAATTCTGGGATGGGCTGCCTGTACCAAGAAGAGTTGGTGCGACGGGCAGCCCGTCGCACTGCCGTCGCACGATATTTATTAAATCTGTATTAATTTTATCCGGATCTAAATAATTTTTTTTATAATTTCAGGTATAATGGATTCAGTTGTACTTGAATTGTGTTACGATGGTTGGTGGGAGATATTAGATGATGGCCGTATGGAGTATGTGAATGGTAAAAATCGAGCTTTTTTGGTTGGGAAAAATTGTCTGTTTGATTAGTTATTGGCAAGAGTATACGAGGTGTTACAAATAAATCCTAATGAATATAGTATTACAATGAAGACAACTTTGAGGTCTAGTAACACATTATATCGTATATGTGCACTGCCTATGGATATATTTGATGATGAAATGGTGAGGGTTGTGTTGCATATGGCATCCGACGTAGCCAATTTTGGATGCATTCCTATATTCGTGACCATATCACCTCGAGTTCCGAGTGAAGGTATTGAGCCGCATGTCGATACAGAAACTTCGTTTAGAGCAAATATGTCTGGCCCCGATAATGATGAAGAGGTGTTGCCAATGACAGTATCGCTGCAGCAATATTACTCTCCAATCCACGACAATTATGACAACATTGAGGATAACGGCGTTACGTTACAGGATGTTGGTGCAACGGTATTCCCAATAACGACGTCGTTGGAGCAACGGTATTCTCTGTATCACAACAATGATTTTCGGGACAATGATGATTTTCATGATGAGGCAGCGGGGGATAATGTTTGTGCAGAACCTTCTAATAATACGAGGGACACTCATTTCAATAATGATGGTGATGATGGAGGAGCCGGTCCTTCGAATGTTCCGTCGGATCAGCATGAGGATGAGTATGAAGATAATGCTCCTGTGAATAACAGAGACAATAGACCTATTCCTTCTACGGTTCGGTCGAGAAGGAGAATTGATCCTCTTACAAGTCTTGCTCCAACTTTGCCTTCGGACACGGTTGCTCTAAGTTTTGTTAGCAGTTGTGACTCAGATGATATCAGTGTGGGTATGCTATTTGCTGAGAAAAGTGAGTTTATATTACAACTACGCAAGGTGGCCTTTAGAGATAAGTATGATTTCAAGATTGCACGGTCTACTACGACACGTTTTGAGGCTCACTGTTCTTCAGAATTATGTAAATGGCGTATTCGAGCAACTAGATGTTCGAACGAGCAAAATGTTCCTTGGGTGGTGAAGAGAATTGACAATGTACACACTTGTCATAATGAGGTATTGGTTGATGAATGCCATCAAGTAAGGAGCCGAGTTGTCGGGCATATTATCGCAGATAAATATATTCAAGACAAGAGGATTTATACTCCGAATGACATAAGAGCATATATGCAACAGCAATACGGTGTTCAGTTAACATATCAGCAGGCATATCGGGCGAGAGAAGTTGGTCTTGAAATAGTTCGAGGCAACCCTGCAGAGTCATATAACTTGCTCCCGAAATACTCTCACGTACTAACTACAGCGAATGACGGTACAGTAACTCACCTCAAGCATGATGGAGATGGTAATTTCTTGTACTATTTTGTGGCACTCGGATCTTCCATCAACGGTTTTATGCAGTTCATTCGGCCTGTCATTGCTGTAAATGGTACTCATCTAAAGGGACTATATCGTGGAAGCATGTTCGTGGCAACATGTCTTGATGGTAACAATCAATTGTATCCGTTAGCCATTGGGTGTTAACATATATGTTTCCATAATATTGATTTTGATGATAACAAACAAGATTAAGAATGATTAATCTTTTAAAGCTCAAATTATGTTTTATACATTTTAAATAAATCATTATTTTCACATTATAAATGTTTTATATTTAATGGAAAATGATGTTATAAAATATGCATGTATCCAGGGGGAGTATGCATGTATGCAAGGGGAGTCTGTTTTAAATAAATTTTTTAACCTTGCATTGATTTAAGGTGAGCTTTTTATAAATATATTAAATCTTTGTAATGTATTTTGTCATCATCAAAAAGGGGGAGATTGTTAGCTTTTATAGCTATAGATATTGATTTTGATGATAACAAAACACATGTATTGATTAAACAAAGATTTATAAATTGTGTTTTTATAATAAGAAAATGAAGTTATAAAATCAAAGTGTTTTGGATTAAAATGAATGTGTTTTTAAAGACTTTGATTTTGAATTTCGAATTTGGATTTAAATGACAAGTTTTGAAATCTTTGATTTTAATAAGTATTATTATAAAATTTCGGAACTGGACCTATTTGAAGTTATTTAAATGTTTTGGGTCATATTATGATTTATGAATATTTTAGACTAAAGTGAAAGGTTTTGAGAACTTTGAAAATATGGGTATTATGTTGAAAAGGACCTTTGTGCAAATCAGTAAACTCTTTGGGGTCATATCATAATTTCAGAAAGTTTTGGGAATAACGAAGTAATACTTAGAAATTCTGAAATTGGACCTATTTGCAAAGTTTCATAACGTTTTGGGTCATACTACAGTTTTATAAAGTTTTGGGGTCAAACTGTATATTTGGAAACTAATTTCACTGTAGTTTTCACTGTAGCAGTCACTGTAGCAAACGTCCAGAAAGCTTGTTTTGTCTAGTTTTGTTAAAATGATGATTCTGGAACAAAACGGTGAACCGTTTACTGAAAACGGTTAACCGTTTATTTTAACCTTTAACCGTTTATTGAGAAAGGTTAAGCGAAATTTATTTTGCAGGTTACTGGACACTAACGGTGAACCGTTTACTGAAAACGGTTAACCGTTTATTTGAAATTTAGCCCAATGTTCATCTTGCAAGTCTCTGGAGGTTAACGGTGAAAGGGTAAGCTTAAACGGCGAAAGGGTAAGCGTAAACGGTGAAAGGGTAAGCCTAAACGGTGAAAGGGTAACTTGAAATTTGGCCCAACGGTAACTTTTGACCAGCGAAACGGTTAACCGTTTACAGTTAACCTCTAACCGTTTTCGGGCAGACAAATGCATAACGGCTAGTTTTTGAGCTCAAACTATATAAACTCAAAGCCAATTCATTTTTGGCAATCCAAGCAAGGAAAAACAAGATCACACAACATATATTGAGCTTCCATTTTGTAAATCATATTTTGTTGAATCATCATTGATCATAAATTTGTATATCCACTCTTAAAGAGAGATTGAGTGTTGTATTTTTCATTTCTCAAATTGTGAGATTATAAGTGTGGGAAACACTTGGGGTAAAGAGATTGGGGATATAATCTCTTGTTGTAAAGGTTCATTGACACCTTGAAGTCAATTGTAAAAGCTTGAAGCCTTGGAAAGGCTTGGATAGTGAAATCCTCAAGCGGGTGAGCTTGGAGGCGTGGACGTAGGCGGGGATAGCCGAACCACGTAAAAATCCTTGTGTTCGTTTTTCTCTTCCCTTACTCTTTTAATATTGTGCATGATTGAATTTATTGTTTTTGATTTGATTAAGGCATTAGATTAAATTGTTGTGTGGATTTGCTAGGATAAGTTTTAAAATTCCAATTCACCCCCCCTCTTGGGTTGCACACTTGTATTTCATTTGGTATCAGAGCAAGGTGCTCTTGTGTAGACTTAACCGTCTAGAGTTAAAGATTAATAGCAACCCAAATTAGTTCAACTTTCATGGAAGGCCAATCCACCACTAGACCTCCATTCTTTGATGGTAATGACTATCCTTATTGGAAAACTAGGATGAGAGTGTTTTTACAAGCCTTAGATTATGAAATATGGGAAATAGTTTATAATGATTTACTCATTCCTAGGAAGAATGTTTTAAGTGAGTTGGATAAGAAAAAATTGTCTTTAAATTCCAAGGCTATGAATGCTTTATTTTGTGCCTTAGATAAAAAGGAATTTCATAGAGTTTCAAATTGTTCTAATGCTTATGAAATTTGGAGAAAACTTGAAATTGTGTATGAGGAGACTACAAACGTGGAAGAATTTCATGAAGTGTCGAATTTGGCTCTTATGGCAATTGGAGATGAATCGGATGATGATCTCAATGAGGTAAGTGATCCAACCTATGATGAATTGTATGATGCTTTTAAAGAAATGCATGATGAGTTGATGAAAATTGGTAAAAAGAATATATGTCTTAAAAAGAAGATGATAGAGCTTAAAAATGAAAATGAATCATTTAGTGCAAAGATTACATGCCTAGAATTAGAAAATAAAACATTGCATGATAGCATGGCTTTATTTGAGAATTCTAGCACTTCACATGAGCACTTAGAATCACATATAGATAACTTGAAAAATGAAAAAGATGCCTTGCAAAAATCCAATGTTTCATTAAACGAAAAGATCAAAAAATTGGAATTAGATAATGATATGTTACATGATAGAATTGCATCATTCACATGTAAACAAAGTACTTCATATGAGCATGAGAAATCACATGTTGATGAGTTGATGAAAGAAAATGAAGTGCTTAGAAAGAAGAGTAATGATCTAAATGAGATTGTCTTAAAATTCACAAATGGTCAAAAGAACTTTGAAAAATTGCTCAACTCTCAAAAATGTGTATTTGATAAAGGAGTACTTGGATATAAGCCTAACTTGAAACAAAAATATTATAAAAATTATTTTGTTAAGGCTACCTCCACATGTGGTCATAAAACTGCTTGTCATTATTGCAATCAAAATGGTCATATGAAGCTTGATTGTCCTATTAAAAGAAAAGTATATTATGGAGTCAAATGTATTTGGGTTCCAAAAGGAACCATTACTAACACTCAAGGACCCAAGACTATTTGGGTACCAAAGGGCACAAAGTGAATGTTTTCTTTGTAGGTACCACAATCAAGGAATGGTGGAGAGTTCCTTGATGAAGCTTATGAGGATAATCGTTTGATCATGGTCTAAGCAAAAATGATGAGTAAGATTGATTTAATTGTTTTGGTAACAATTCTTGCCATATTAATTTTGTTGAATGGATCATGATAAATGAATAGTAGCTTGAATTTGTGAAAGCTTGCTTGTATGATTACATGATTATCACTGTGATTGAACATTGAGTGGTTTATCATGATGCATAGATAAATATATATGATGGTAGCATGTCAACTCATCATGATGAATTTGTTTGATTTTGATGATTATGTAATACTTAAGCATGATAAATAAGTGATATGCTTTAATTCTCAATCTTTGAATACTTACATATTTCATGATTGCGTGATGTATATGCATGATAGACGCGGTATATGTTATTTATTGTATTAGAAGTAATCATGGTGGAGAATTTGAAAATCATGCATTTGAGATTTTTTTTTGTAATGATTTTTCCATTGAGTATCAATTTTTCATCACCTAGGACTCCACAACAAAATAGAGTGGTAGAGAGAAAGAATGGGTCTTAACAAGGCCCGCACGGATTTGTTCTTGGGGCGCCCATACACCCCAAAACGCGTCTTGCCAATTAAGGTGGATCACCCCTTATAAACCCAGCATCTCTCCCGTGCTTTGCCGATGTGGGATTCGCCTAGGGTGTTACATACACCCCCCCTTAGGGACTCAGCGTCCTCGCTGAGGTTTGCCCCACCATCGCTCAAGAGGACACGCGGAGCCGCTCTGATACGATAATGTCATGACCCAACCCAGACCTGGCAAGATATTGTCCGCTTTGGGCCTTAACAAGGCCCGCACGGATTTGTTCTTGGGGCGCCCATACACCCCAAAACGCGTCTTGCCAATTAAGGTGGATCACCCCTTATAAACCCAGCATCTCTCCCGTGCTTTGCCGATGTGGGATTCGCTTAGGGTGTTACATACACCCCCCCTTAGGGACTCAGCGTCCTCGCTGAGGTTTGCCCCACCATCGCTCAAGAGGACACGCGGAGCCGCTCTGATACCACAATTGTAACACCCCAAATCTAACACTTGCGGAGCACGTGAAGAAGGAGGTTACTCATAAATCATAATCTATACTCATACGTTTTAAACTGAAATGCCTCCAATTCTCATTCAAATAAAACCGCATATCCAATCGTCTACTACTAAACAATCTCTCCCAAGAACATAAGAAAAAAATAACAAAAGTCTCAAACTCCATGTTACACGTTCATAATAGAAGTAACTAAATAGCAACATGAGTTTATTCCTTCTCTTATTCAAATCGCAAACAGAAACGGAAAATTACTAACTCCAAAGCTAAGCGCACCTCTCAAAAGAAACTTAATCTGCAAAAAGTAATGACGAGGGGTGAGCCGTCAACTCGGTAAGTAAAACCATTCCTAACATACTATGCTTATCGATACTAAAACATTGCAAGCCTTATTTTGTTTAAAACATATATCATAATCCATAAATTTCATAAAACGATATATCACGATAACATAACATAAATTCTTAATAATTCAGAATATCCAAAAGCATATTTACTTACGAAGTAAATCATATAATGCGTATACAGAAAACAAAAAAGGTTAGCTCATGTCACATAGTGTCACCTATAGTCCCGGTGACCCGGCCAGAAACACAATCAGAATATCGTGTGCACACTCAAACAGAAACCCAGTACTGGTCCATAACAGACATATATCGTATTATTACGATCAGAATCAGAATCAGAATAACTACGGACGATGAGCCAAAACATGATGACTTATACGTGGCACTTTGCACTATATGTGGCACTTTGCGACGCTTTGGCCTTCAAGAGGTGGCCCCCATATAGTCCCAAGAGGTGGCCCCCGTACAATCATATATAATTGAAATCATACATGAGCACAAAACATTTGTATCGGATTCATAAAAGTTCATAATAATAATTTAGGCTTGCATAACATTTTAGAGATAAAATCATAAAAGGTTGTCGTGTCATAAAATCATTTACATATTAAAAGCATTTATAAAATACTTTGCTAAAAAGAATTTAAGTTTGAAAACATTTACATAAAACTAATTTTGTTATCAAAATCAATTAATCCTTTAAGTAGTATAAAAACATTTATACTTATTATAATAACGTCAAAATACTTATAAATATCCAGTAGACTAGGAATGAAGTTACTTACCTCGACAAATGAATCTGAATCAACACACCTCTAAGCTTCTAAGAGCCTCAATTACCTTCAATACCTTAAACAAATACAAGGTATGACAATTAATAACTTATGCTAAGATTCTGATTTTCTAATCCATACCCGAACAGGTCTGATTTTCCGAATTTTAACTCTTAATCTAGAACTTAGAATGATATAATATTCTATGGAACTATTCTGGACATCCATGAGTACGCCATATAAAATTTACAAGAGGATCCGATATCAAAAGCATTTTAAAAAAACTATTTATTTCTCAGAAAATTCGAAGCTGTTTTCACATGACCTAACCCAAACAGAACGGGTTCCATGATTTTTATAAAATAAAATACTAATCAGAAAATTATGAAATTAAAACTGGGAATCCTAGACACATATATTAACATGCATGTAAACTTTCAGAAGTTTCCGAGTTCATTTGATGGTACAAATAGACTTGTGAATCCGATCGCAATGCTGGAATCGTAGTTTTCCAGTGCAGTGGTTTCTATTTCAAAAATACATATAAAATTGAAAACGAAGTCGAATTTAATGAAATAAAATTTAATCCAGAAGCCCTACATGTCTAGTTTCCAGAAATATAAATTTATAAGAAAATTCGTTTAGAAAATACAGGTTTAAAATCGAGATACTCATGCTGTCCAGAATTATCCTGTGCTTAATGCATCAATGATTGATTAACTAAACTCATAAGAAATCAAAATCCTAAACAACGCCTAAATATATTCTAAATCATGCATTAAGATCTATAACCATCTAGAATCGTGCTAATATAAACCCTAGACAAAGAGATAAAAAAAATCCGTTAAGAATAGGGAGAATAACTTACCCGTCGCGTTGATTCTCTCCTAAACCAAAGTTTGAATCCTAAGATTTGGGTAGGAGCGTAAGGAGCGGTAGAGAAAAAGAATAAACGTTGTGAACTTAGGGTTATGGAAGGAGAAAAATATGCATTTATAGGGAATCTTAGGAAACCCTATTTACTAAGGAAAAAAAATAACCCCTTTTTAAAACTATTTCATAAATAACCTCTATTCCTTTCTTAATAAGGGTTATAGCCACCTATAAATATCAATGAAAGCCTAATTTCCTTAATGGAAATTTGTGGTGTTACAATTTCTCCCCTCCTAACAAAAATTTCGTCCTCGAAATTAAAATGTTACCTTATGCAAGGAATAGTTGAGGATACTTCTCCAACATTTCTGCTTCTCGCTCCCATGTGGCTTCCTCAATCGAATGATTCATCCATCGAACCTTCACTAGGGGAATAACTCTGTTCCTTAATACTTGTTCGTTTCGATCGACAATCTCAATAGGTTGTTCCTCATATGACATGTCTTCAGTTATCTGAATCGGTTGATAGTCAAGCACATGTGAAGGGTCTGCGATGTACTTTCTTAACACATACACATGAAATACATTGTGAAGCCTAGACAGACTTGGTGGTAGGGCTATGCGATAGGCCACCGGACCAATTCTCTCTAAAATCTCAAATGGTCCAATAAATCTAGGGCTAAGCTTCCCTTTCTTCCCGAACCGAAACACCCCTTTCCATGGCGATACTTTCAAGAAAACAAAATCTCCTTTTTCAAATTCCAACTCACGTCTACGACGATCTGCATAACTCTTCTGTCTGCTCTGAGCTGTTTGAAGACGTCCTCTAATCAACTTGATTTTATCAACAGTAATCTGTACTAGTTCTGGACCCAAAAGTTTTCTTTCACCAACCTCATCCCAGCAAATTGGGGACCTACACTTTCTTCCATATAATGCCTCAAATGGCGCCATACCAATACTCGAATGGAAGCTATTGTTATAAGCAAATTCGATCAACATTAGGTGCTCTTCCCAACCACCACTCAAGTCTAGTACACAAGCACGAAGCATATCCTCAAGGGTTTGAATAGTCCTTTCGGATTGTCCATCTGTCTGTGGATGGAAAGCAGTGCTAAATCTCAATTTCGTCCCCAACTCTTTATGTAAGCTAGCCCAAAATCTTGAAGTGAACTGTGGATCTCTATAAGACACTATTGACACTGGGACTCCATGAAGCCTTACTATCTCTTATTCTTAACACTTTTCATACCCAAAATGTCCTTCTTCATGTCTACAAAACAAATGCAATCAATTCCATTAGACAACCTAATTAATCCTTAAAAAAAAGTCTACAGAATCCTAACCTAGGGCTCTGATACGATAATGTCATGACCCAACCCAGACCTGGCAAGATATTGTCCGCTTTGGGCCTTAACAAGGCCCGCACGGATTTGTTCTTGGGGCGCCCATACACCCCAAAACGCGTCTTGCCAATTAAGGTGGATCACCCCTTATAAACCCAGCATCTCTCCCGTGCTTTGCCGATGTGGGATTCGCCTAGGGTGTTACAGTCAGATTAGGGATGGCAAAATCCGGGTCCGGGTCCGGGTTTAGCCTTCCCGATTTCGGACCCGGACGTTATTTTCTTGTTCCCGGACCCGGGTTAAAACCCGGTTTTTTTCATCCAGGTCTGGGTCCGGGTTCAACCCGGAAAAATCCGAATTCCGGATTCCGGATTTTGAACCCGACATGCATTAAAAAATGTAATTAAAAAACACACATATAATAAATAGCACAGGTGCCTTTCCTCATTACCCTTTTGAAAGAACAAGACAAAATAATGCAATTGCTTCAGTTCAACTTTATTTAGTTCCACTACTCTATAAATACCGACCGATTTCAGCTTGCCATTCAATCCATCTACTTGAGTACACACTCGAAAATTAATCAAATAAAATCAAAAGCAGAACCATTTAACCTACTGTTATGATTACTTGGACTCCTTTAAACATTTAAGAAAATTACTTGGATTCCTTGTCACAATAATACAAAAACAGAACCATTTCAACTATCTCAAATTCTACTTTCTTCACATCTGCAGATTGAAATTTTAGCTTATCAAAAAGTTGTTTGATCCTACAATAAAGTTAGCTTATCAAAACTCAAACAGTTGAAATTTGATGAAGACAAAGAAACCTAACCTTCTCCAGCTTAGCATTGGAACTCCTATTTGCTATTATCAACGGCAACAGCTTCCTTGTTCTCTCTTTTCCACTGGAAATAAATTTCAGGCTTCTTTGCCCGAGTTCATCATCTTCAAAATAAGAAGTCTTCCGTTTCGAGCTTTCAAATTATAATAATAACAAGATTGGTGAAATGAAACAGAGCTGTAGTTTCGGTGGTTTGTACGGAAGGTGCAGAGAAAGCTCAAGCAAGAAGAGGAAACCAAGAACGAAGTGCCCGCGCAGAAAGACTACGAGACCGCTGTTCTCAAATACACGTCGTGACCAAGTAACAGAAGGCAGCAGCAGCAGCGGCGGAAGGCAGCAGCAGCAGCAGCGGCGGAAGGCAGCAGCAGCGGCGGCGGCACAGCTAGGGTTTGCTTGTTTGGGTAAATCGCGATTTGAGAGTTGAGACTGAGAGTTGTGAATTAGAATTAGAATTAGTTTTTTTTTTATGTTTGTATTTATATTTACTAATAAATATAATTAAAAATAATATAAAAAATAAATCTGGATCCGGGTCCGGATTCCGGATACACGGGTTATTCTAAACCCGGATCCGGACCCGGATTCGTCTGGATTAATAAAATTCATTCCGGATCCGGATTTTTTTCTCTTACGGGTTCAACCCGGCCCGAATTATCCGGATTTGTCCGGGTCCAAGCCGGATCCGGGTTTTTTTAACATCCCTACGTCAGATGATCAATCAAATTTTATTGACTTTCGATTTATGTTGTGGGACTTGACTAGCTTACAGAATCTGTATTCCAAATCTCCTGTTTTGCCGTCATTTCACCTCTCTCTTAGCATTTGAACAGTTTGGTACTAAAAAAATCCACATTCTATTTATTTGGTCAGCGTTCAGGGTTGCGAGAGTTTCTTTCGTTATTACTTACCAACTAACCTTTAAAAAAATTAAATGAATAAAACATAAGGTTAAAGTTCAATATTAGTATATTACAAAAATGCCTAAAAGCGAACAGTTTGGTACTAAAGAAATACATTCTCTAGAGGAAATTATGGGTATAATTTTCTCTTGGAAACTATGTGGCCGACCAATTAGATCACTCTATTATGAAGTCAAAAGTGGGAAGCTAATATTGACAACTGTGTCGGTTGTATTACGCAATTATGCAATGGAAGCCGGTAAGTGCCTAAGTGGTAACTAGCGATTCAAGAACTAAGATTCTCTTGAACTATGATTAATTGATTAATTCTTATATGCTCAATGCTCAATTCTTTTATAAGACCAATTTTATAAGTTCAAGAGGAACTTTTATAAGAACTTTTATAAGAACTTTTATAAAAGTTCCTCTTGAACTAATAGCACCCGTCAATTTCCTCTTGAACTAATAGTTCTAACTCTCAAAACAAAATACTCAAGCTCATCATCTGCCAAAGTATAGGATCCTAGTGCGCCTATTATATTACAGTAACGAAGCGTAGAATTGCGATTGTTATATATATATATATATGTCATCTTTCCATTTTGTAATTAGTTACTACAATGATCTATATATATATAAATATGTCATCTTTTCATTTTGTAATTATGTAAAGTTGTTATTCTCATGTTAAACAAATGTTACAGTCAATTTAAATTCTTAAATAAATATTATTTTTTCAAAAAAATTGAAAGAAATCATAAAATAATAATTAAGCATAAAAAATAAAGACTATTGTCAGGGCAAAAGACTTTTTTCATTAAAATTGTATGGGTAAAAATAAAATTATAATTGTTACAAGGATTGTAATTGATAATCCGTGCTACAAGTAAAAAAATAAAACAATAACAAAAGCATTTAATAAAGCACAAAAAAGACAAGGGACACTTGTCCCCCTTAGAAGCAGCGACTGGCACTCCTCATATTATGGTCCGCATACATTTAATGTTACTTACGGTTGACCTAAAAAATATCGTTCCGCCCCGTATACTCTATATTATTTATAATTTATTAATAAATATAATAAAACGTTTTGTATTATAAAATTTCGTTGAGCCCCTTGTACTATATTTTATTTTAATGAAATCCTTAAAGTACAAATTCGTCCCATATATTTTAAATTTCTAAAATACCCTCCATTTAATTAAAAAATATAATAATAATAATTAAATAGATTATAATTATAATAATTATTTTATTGTAATTATAAATAAAATTATAATTTTGAAATGGATTATTATTATTATTAGCAAGAATAAAAAGTATTATAATTAATTAATCTATTAATTTTTAATTAAAATGTTAATAATAATACTTAAAAATAATTACTATTAATAATTAATTTTTGAATAATAACAACAGTAATTAAAATATAAAATAATAATTATGATAAAAACTAAAGAAGGATGCTATACTAATTTGTTACAATTTAATATGCTGGCAAGATGGTGCATGTATATTTGCGATGATATAACCAAAGAAATTACCCATGTGAAACAGTGTAACAGTGCATATTTGCAACAAAAGTACCCATGTAACGTGCTTTCTCGTGTAACTAATTGCTTTCTAAGAAATTATTGTTCATAGATTAATTAATTATAATATTTTTTTATTCTTGTTGTTAATAATAATGATAATAATCTATTTCAAAATTATAATTATATTTATAATTATAATAAAATAATTATTATAATTTATTTAATTATTATTACATTTTTTAATTAAATGGAGGGTATTTTAAAAATTTAAAATTATATTGGGCGAATTAGTACTTTAAGAGAGTACAAGGGGTTTACCGAAATTTTATAATATAAAAGTGTTATTATATTTATTAATAAATTATAAATAATATAAAGTATAGGGGGCTGAATGATTTTTTTGGGTCAGCCGTAAGTTACATTAAATGTAACTTAGGCGGACCCGTAAAATTATAGTATTATACTTCATTGATATTTACCACGTGCCTCGATAACATGAAAACTATATACGTATGCTTTATGAGAACATAAATTTGTAAATTTTAACTATCTTGAAAAAAATAAATTAAATAAGAAACATAAAATTCACTTAATATATTTTTACGAGGGGTGTAATTATTTGAATACATCAAACAACTCAATAAATTAATTATTAAAAATATTTTTATTATTAAAATATTCCTCAAGTAAATTATAATTTTAAATAATAAAATACGATTCAGGTATTTTTCTTAAACCCTAAATTGAATTATTTATTTCAATTAATTTGATTGTATTACACATAAAAGTGATACTTCTTGGTTTTATGAAGGAGCAAATTAATGTTGGGTAGAATTTTAATGACAAAGTATGTGTTTTCCTTTAAAAAAATTTTATTACTATTTTTTCTTAAGGTGTTGTTCGAACTTGTTTCAGCGTTAGGATATAAATTAAATGACGAACAAAATGAGAAAGTAGAGAATATCAAAGCTGAACATTTCGATTATTATTATTTTATATTTTAGGCATTTAAATTCTTTTCCAGTGCCAACTCTGCGGCTTTCTTAACTTGCCGGTGCATGGAACGCAATGGAACCATAAACCACTCATCAGGGTGTCATCCCAGCATTCGACACTGGCTCTGTATCATCACCAAATTCCAATTTCCAGTAATTCAAATTCCAGTTGAGGGTGTTGAGACGGCCGATGAAGTAGCACTAGCTAAACTTGTTTTCTTTTGACCATAAGCTTTATCATTCGCACCGCCTGCAGTGTCATTCTGGTTGAAGGCCTCGAGATGGCCGATGAAGTAGCACTGCCGGCTACTACCTTCAATACAGACCTACCACCCTGCAATGTCATTCTGGTTTAAGGCAAAGGATCACTGGCTTCATCATCATCATCCACCACAGAAATAGCACTCGTAGCCACGTTAGTTTTCCTTATATCAGAAGCAACATTTTCTAACGTATACTTGAGAAGATATTAGTGTGTCCATCTTTTCACTTTTCGTCTATAGTAATCAGACAATTTGCCTCATCTCTCTGCCCTGATCCTACCACAGAGATCTTGAATAGCCTTATCAAGTTTCAATGAGCTGAGAATTTCAATCACATCTTCATAGATTCCTTTCACCACCCCATAGCTTCTACTGAAGAATTCATATCCATTGACGAAACCATGAACCCTCATGTGCAACCCCATAGAGCAAGCGAAGATCCATTGGCATCTTCTTAGATAAATCCATTACACTGCCTTTCCTGCAAGCAAGCAAACAAACAGACCAGCAATCAGAGAAGGGAATTCTTTTAAATTACCTGGCTTGAAGATTTTTACAAATAGGGTCCCAAAGATTCATGAGTCCTCTACCATGGATGTAGTTGGTAGAAACTTGTCTATAATTCTTGTCTTGTATTATCTAATGCACTAATAGCAGTGGGTAGAAACTTGTCTATAATTCTTGTCTTGTATTATCTAATACACTGATAGCGTTTGCAATTTCAAACTTACCTGGCTCCATAAATCTGTCAAACCGGATGTTTCTGATAACTGCATTTCCTTCTCCATAGGCTCTTGTAAACAAACAAGCACTTCTGCTGGCTCATATTAGATAATACATGACAAGAAGAACCAAGAAGAAAGCCAACACCACTGCTTATAAACATATAAACCCTAAATCTAATTTAATAACACAAATAAGATCCTTATACGTACAGGACTTCTCCTATGCGGGCATGCAGATAAAGTGAAATAGGACTTCTCCTATCCGGGCATGCAAATAAAGTTAAATAACATGCATGCATACAGAAGTCGATGTTTGTGTAAATGTTTTCTTATACAAGTTTACAACATTTGCACTGGGACCATTAAACTCCAAAATGTTCACAGGTGCCAACAATATACAAAACTGCTCACAAGAAAGAACTACAAGTTAGAAACTAGCCTTGAAAAGGTAAAAAAAATCATTGCAATATTGTTAATCATTCATTCTATTGGGTAATATAAAGTTCTTGTTTAGCAATAAAGTAACGCCCAATGAGATTTCCTCGTTCCATGATAAA
This sequence comes from Citrus australasica, assembly GCA_029618585.1. Classification (NCBI taxonomy): domain Eukaryota; kingdom Viridiplantae; phylum Streptophyta; class Magnoliopsida; order Sapindales; family Rutaceae; genus Citrus; species Citrus australasica. The sequence goes on along the minus strand of JARCIV010000002.1, from coordinate 5,685,779 downwards.
TTGCTCTTGAAATGTTCCCATTCTTTTACTAGAAACATCAATCGAAAGATCTTTAAAATTTGGCAAGCCTTCAACTTGTACACCATCTCCACATATAAGGAATTGATTTCCGATCATAAAAGATCCCGAAGCACGAATTGCAATTCCATCTTCACCATGGGCACGGCAATGAAGTTTTTCCACAACATGTATTAATTTTTCAGGAGGCCAATCTCCAGATAATGTCCTTCGAATATTTGTCAAAGTCGCAAAAATATCATTTGGACCAACAAAATGCTTCCCGGAGAATCTGGAAAAGGAAAAAAAAAATAATCTCAGCAAAAATAAAGATCTATTCAAACCAAGGCATCAAAAAATCACCATACTTATTCAATTTAGTAGTTACCGGTGATAAAAGTCATGATGTTTTGTCCTTGAGTTTATTATGATGTTTTGTCAGTGACTTTAGGAAAAGAATCACATTTAATGAAATTATTGAACAAATATGGTATACATTACCTCAAAGTTGAACCTTCATTATATAAAATTTTTAAATGTTGCCAAAGTTCATCTGGTCCGTCAAATAGCAAGTAATAGTGTATTGCAAGCATCTGATCACTCAAAAACAGAAATGTTAGTAATTGAATAAATAAATGACTAGCATCAACTACTAATGTTGGTTCAGGCTCTTAGAAATTTAAGTGTTTCACTGAATTATTCAACTTAAAATAGCAGTACAGGAGAAGCTTAAATTCAATGCGATCATACATCTTTTTTATGCTAGAAATGAAATTCAATAAGATCATACATCTTTATGCTCGACTAAGCAGTTTTCAAATATGCTCAAGAAATTGTAATATAGTATTTTCTACAAATGGCTCACAATTGGGCCCAAGTACTTAGATCACAACCAGGTGATTTTATATTTACCCTAGTTTAAGCAAAAGGGGTGATTGCAGCTTATGTAACATGACGAGAGATTTTACATACCAGCTTATGTAACAGGACATGACAGTTATTGACATATAGGTGCCACATTAGTTATACAGATAGATTGAACTGCCTACCAAGTTCGCAAGTAAAGATTTATTGACACAGAATTCGATAGCTCTAACAATATTTGACACCAATTAACTGAACTCAATATAGTAATGATGCGACAAACTCTTTTACAAACTGATGTGGCATAATTCAATTAGTTGGATTAAATATCTTAGGGCCTACATGATTTGTCAACATTTTCATCTAACCAATGAATTTTTGCCACATGAGATTGAACAAGATTTTGTAGCTCTATCATCATTCAACTATAAGTATACTGTCCTCGTAATCACCTTGTGCCATTCTTGTAATATATGCACACATATATGCATGATGCTAGGTACTCACATCTGCCAAATCCTTCATCCTTTGCATTGGATCAAATACACTTCGGACAAAAGCTGCTAAGTCCACTTTTGCATGCTCATACTTTGTAATAAATGGGTGTGAAAGAAGCTGCAGTGAAACAGTACCACTTGAAGGACATAAAGTACGAAGTGTAAAAGTTTCAAGATCTTTCAATCAACAACAAAAATACATACAGAGATTAACAACTATATTGTTTCTGTCATCAGAATTTGACAAATTCAGTGCATACTTCCATATTTATACAGAAATCTACATAGAATTATGAAAGGATGAAAATGAACTATAAAATAAAAGAAATTTTTAAGCAAGAATTAAAAGATCAAAGATATTTGCTTTAACTTACCTAAAATATTTACCACACTTCAGGTGATCAATGTTTAATTAACACTCAAGCAGCCGAGCCCAAATTGATCAAAGACCAAGACAATTTCAGATTTTACACTAGAACCAAATGTCCATAAAAATAAGTACATTTATTTATAATTTTTTTTTTAATAAAGATTCATATTTTTTCCCCTAAAATTGATTCATAATGATATTCACATAGTTTACAAAATGAATTAAATTAAAATGTCAAACCCTACTAAAATTCCTCGTCATTTTCTCCAGCATTAAATCTCATGTAGATAGATGATATTATGTTACATATGTTCGCACTTGGCCAACCTACTGGAACACATACATCAATACTACTGCACATGAGATATGACCGTACAAGTTGGTTAAATCCCAAATCCACTTAGTGGTTAAATCCCAAATCCACTTAGTCTAAAACTGTTATGAATAGATGGACAATGAAGAAACTTTTTGGCTGTCCACTACAACATCCATGGAAGGTTCGAAATGGCACAAAAAGGTTTTAAGTTGTATTTGTGCTGTTGATAACTCGTCACTCTTTTACCTGTTCTGCTGTGGGCCTAGCCTCTGCATCCTTCTTGAGGCAATCATCAACAAATGAACAAAATTCTGGTGAAAAGTTCTGTCTTGATGGTGATGGTGATGGATCCTCCAAGATCTTCGGTAAAAACCATTTGGCAATACAAATTAAAAAAATGGTAAATCAGTTAAATATATTTTTTTTTATAATTAAAACAACATAGAAATTGAAAACAATCACCTGCAACATCAAATTGACTGGTCCTTCATTAGCTACATAAGGAAATTCTCCTGTGCCACACTCAAAAAGAGCAAGACCAATGCTCCAAATATCAGCAGGATAAGAGTAGCTCTCATTTCGAATTCTTTCAGGTGACATGTATGTAACAGTTCCGACAAAAGTAGCACACTAGTATATGACGTTTGAGACAAGTTAGCAACAATTCAAACATATTTAAGGCGATATTATGTCATAGATTATAACTCGAAAGTAGATACCAATAATTCCAGTTATCATGCATTACAAATAGAGACATTCCATAAAAAATCAAAGAACAAATAATTTCTATAACTAACCATTGCTATTGAATTCTCCAGGCCAGCACTTATACCAAAATCTGTAATTTTCGGCTGCCCTTTGAGATTTACAAGAAGATTTGCTGGCTTAATGTCTCTATGAACTAAATATCTGACTCCATGTAAGTAACTTAATCCCTTGAAGAATCACATAAACCAACAACGTGAATTTAGTAGGAAGATATGCAACATAATAAGATAAAACTTGTAAGCTTCTATCATATATAAAACAAAATAGAGAGACAAGAATGTCCTTACCTGTAGAAGCTTTTTAAACATTGATGAAAGAATTGGTTCTGGTATACTTTTTTGCATTCGTAAGATATCCGCCAAAGATCCACCATCCATGTACTCCAAAGCTATGCTTATTTGCCCTGAGTCTGGCATATAAAATGCGCCATGGAACTCCACAAGACCCTCGTTACAAGGAGCCTCACACAATGTCCTTATCTCAGTAAGAAGCTGATTTCTTTTCTCCTATAAAAAATTGGAATATTTGTGGAAGTTTATTCACCAACTAGATGAAACATTTTATTATGCATTATGTCTACAAAGCAACTCATTTTTCAAATCAATAAAATCAAGTTGGCCCTGGGTGGTGTTTGCACCCATCAACAAAATCAACTTATCATCCCAGGTATATATAGGTCATGAGTACACAATTCAAGGTTCTTAACTTTCCGAAGAAGACAAACTTCATGAATTATCAGAAGCAGACCGGCAATCATCATGTTAACAAACAAAGTCAACAAATACTTTCTCTATAACCAAAAATCATGGCCTGAGCACCCAAAGATATGATTCAATGGACTAAATGATGATTCGAACTATCTACTTCTTTTTTTCAAAAATTAAAAAAAAAAGGAAAATCCCTAACTAATGGTAATTTATATTCTATACTATACAAACTTTTCCTGAATAACATGATATATATAAGCCAATGATTTAGCTTCCATGTGAAAAGTAATAGAATATACAACGTAAAAAGCCAAATCCTCCCATCAAAACACAAAAAGGAATATAATAAGTTAGAAAACATGCACACCTTTTCAAAAATATTAATCTTCTTCAAGGCAATAATTCTATGAGTGGGAATGTGGACAGCTCTCTGAACAACGCTGCTTGCTCCACTACCTATGGCTCCAAAAATCCTCATCTCATGAGAAGCACATCGATAAGTTTTTTCGCTGTGATCCGATTCATCAGCAAGCCAAGATGTGCATTTTTGCAATCCGAGCTCATTAAAGTTGTACACTCCATACGATCTACTTAATAAATTAACAGTTCCACCATCTGACAGCTACATATAACCAATAGCATATCATGTGAAAAACTCAACTTGTATACCCATCTCCTTCATTCAAAAGGGAAACTCACCATATACGAATCCGAAGGGTCAAGAGTTGATCCAGCAGAAAAACCTTTTTCAGCATCAAACAATGGTGCAAGCTTCTTTTTTAATTCCTCCAGCCCGGCCATGATAATTTAATACAATATGAATTATAAATATTATTGACCTCTCTCTCTGAATTCACTGGAAAAAAATTCAATATCCCTTAGAATTTGAGAACAAAATAGTGCTTTCACAAACAAAGAGATCCAAATTTCCATTTCACTGCTTTCACTAGTATTATCTTTTACATCCTACGAGATTAAATGGTTACCGGTAACCATTCGCATAACAAATGTTGCAAAATGAGCCTATGCTGAACAATATTAAGCTGCATCTATGATTATTCTTACTATTATTACTGTCTATGAATTTGAATAGTAAGTTTTTATAAGGATTTAAATCAAGAACATCTCTAATCTTCAACAAACCATCTTTGATTTCCTCAAGAAAATTTTGATTGTAAGGTACGATCAATCTAAATCTAATTTGAATAATATTCATTACAGAAATGATAAACTAGGGGGAACCAAAACCCAGATGCAGATCAAGGCAGCAAAACCAAACAAAACCAAAAGCAAAAAGCATGAATTACAAACTGTAAAATAATTAGAATCTAAGAATTGATTACAAACGAAGAATTTGATGAATTCAAATGAGTACTTACAGGTGAACTTTTTCGCTGTTGATTTTTTGAACGAACAGTTAGGAAAACAGTTTCTGCAGTTCGTTAACTTATCATTTACATACAAACCGGTCAAATCCGGTTCACCAAGCGGTTCTTTTACTGGACCTATCTAGCTGGCCCATCAGTCCCTTATTTAGCGGTAAGCATGAATTGGGCCGATATGGTACATGATCCAAGAGGTGAACATTTTTAATTCCAAATTTTCCAAAAGACAAATATACCCTTCATGCGAATTAGTTACCGCCAAAAAGAAATTTGAGTTGCCCTCCCGCTCAAAGCCAATGTCCGGGCGCCAAAATTGGAAGCAACAAAAACATTTTATTACTGCGAAAAACAAAATTTTCCAATTTTTCTCCCTAAACCCTGAATCTTCAATGGCGACCCCAAAATCAGAATCTTTCTTCCTAAATGTCAGATCAAGAGAGCTCAACGGTTTCAAAGGTTTCCCCATCTCTGGATTGAATAAATTAATTTAATGTGTGATTGATTACACCTTTCGTTGAATTTATTATTTAATATTTTTTTCAGCTCGGAAAAGACCGTATTTTGGTGACGTGGTAACGGATTTCACGGAAATCGGAGCCGTGGCCGTCGAGCACCATGGCGAGGAGACGCCGCCATTGGCCGTTTCATTTTGCAAGGTTTTTGTTTATTGTCATTGTTGTTGTTATCATAATTTGTATTTTATTTTTTATGTTTTTTTTACTTAAGATTAAGAATCGATGCCTGCAAATAAAATGCACTGATTTAATGAGAGGGGAAAAAACCCTAATTTTGCAGACAAGTAAAAACTCCCATATATTTGCCGTGTCGGACGAGGATGGTTATGTGAGCTTGTTTGATTCACGTAGAAAGCTTCCTTCTTTTGCATGTCACCGGGAGAATGCAGGTCTTAGTTCTTGTTTATGAAATGCCTGCTTCGGAGTTTTTCTTTGTGGATGGATATTCTTTTTAGTTTCAATTATGCTGAAATTTAGAGAATTTTTCGCAGAGAAAGCCAGAATAAGTGACTGGGTTGCACATCAAAATGCTATTTTTGATTTGTGCTGGATCAAGGTAACTACGTTGGTTCTATGAAATTATATTGAATTTTTTGTTATTGCCTAGCATCAATCTAACATGTGCAAGGTTTTGACTGAGACGTGAAATTTGCCAAACTTTTTGCAGGAGGATACCAACATTTTAACAGCTTCAGGGGATCAAACTGTAAGTAAGGGGATGAACTTTGCTAAACAAACTAGCTTAAATTCAGTTACAGGTCTGGTTCCATTGATCTAAGTTTGGTCTATAAAACTTAATAAGTTGCTAGAATTAATACCAATTGATTAAATTGTAAGATGCAACTGCTTTCTCAATTGGCAACTGAAACAATGAGTATGAACAAGACTTAATCCTTTAGTTCAACATGATGAAGGTTGACTTTACATTCCTTACACTTTCCTTTGTCCATTTGTTCATTTTGCAGATAAAGATATGGGATGCAGAGAAAAAGAAATGTACTGGAGCACTGATGGGGCACACAGGGAGTATAAAATCATTGTGTTCTCACCCAACAAATTCTGGTAGATATTTTCATTCTTTTTACCATCTGGTATCTAACTAAAGTTCTTTCCATTTCTTTAATTATAAATGTAATTGTTCAACAGATATTCTTGTTTCTGGTTCAAGAGATGGGTCCTTTGCTATATGGGACTTGAGATGCAAGTCCAGTCCCAAAAATAATTGTGCAGAATCTTTTGTATTGTAAGTTGTTGCATCTCTGCTTTCCTAAACAAGCATATGATGTTTATGATCTAAACAAACCATTTTATACATGAATTAAATGGTTGGTAATAACTTGCACTCAGTTGAACAATCTTATTGTTTCCTTGTCCAGCTCATCTGCTGTAGTCAAAGGAGCTCATCTTTTGTCTCAATCAAAAAGAGTTAGTCGCAGGAAGGTTTGTTTTCTGCTCAAATAATTCTTAATCTAATTTATTCTACTCTTTGCTAATAAATCAGTTCTTTCAGGCTGCTTCCATGAGCATTACATCAGTTCTTTATCTGAAAGATGAAGTGTCCATTGCCACCGCTAGTGCAGTGAACAGGTATCTATAAGATGTTGCAACTCTCCCCAAAATCGGTTTTGAATTCCTGAAGAGTTAATGTTAAAATTGCTTTTCTCTTGACATTGTTTTCATTTCAGCATTGTAAAATTCTGGGATACCAGGAATCTTAAGGCTCAAATTACTCAGGCTTGCCCTCATGCAGAGTCATCATCCGCAAAGGTTAGTCGGCCCTTGCATAATAGAATGCTGAAACATTACTTGATATTGTTTGGAATAAAGTTGCATATTCTCAAATTAGATGACTAAAACTTAATCTTTATGGAGCAATTGAGCATTGCTGTCCAATCCAGCATGTTTACCCCAACTTTAATCGAGTGTTTGATCCTTCTAATTAGTTATGGGAACACTAAAATAGCAGATGTGGATGTAAATAGAAGGCTTATTCTGGTACTAGAAGATCATGAATTTAAAGATTTAATTACATTTATTAGTAAAGCAATTCTAGCTATCATTCGACTTTTTCTGATTTCAGGAAACAAGATTACATGGTATTTCTAGCCTGTCTCAGGATTCTAATGGGGTGTTTCTTACAGCTTCATGCATGGACCATAGGTATGTTGCTGTTGTGATGAGTATTTTTTTCCCTTAAAGCTTTATTAATTTTTATATTTAGTAAAACATACTGAATATTGTAATTTAGTTTTAATGCACAACCCACTGAAATGCTACCTTGTAGTGCATGGTATGTGGTGCCTGTTTCACAATCCTGCCTTGTATAAACAATTTGCATTCACTGAAATTTCAGTAGAAGAAAAAAGTACTGAAATGTTGAAAATTTTAACTCATATGTTGTTTTCATGCTTTCAGAATATACTTGTACAATGTACTTCAGCTTGATAAAGGCCCAATACAACATTTTTCTGGATGTCGAATAGAATCATTCTACGTAAAGGTATGTCTCGTCTAGGACTAATCCTGATTGCTCTATTGTATAAGATTCGTTTTTTACCATTATCTGACTATACTTTTGCCATTGAAGTCGGAAATTTGTCCTAATGGAAGTCATATACTCAGTGGCTCTAGTGATGGAAATGCTTATGTATGGCAGGTAGAGTTTCTACTGAAAATATGAGTTCTTTTTTTTTTTCCATCTTTCAAGTTTTGCGTTCTTCAATTTGTAATTTGAATATGCAATGTCAAACCAGGTGAATAAACCTCAAGCAGATCCTATCAAGTTGAAAAGCCATGATGGGGAAGTTACAGCAGTAGATTGGTATTTTATTTCATCTGTTTATTGAGTGACATTATTCACTATCCATGTTCTTTTTTACAGATATGTTGATCATCTTTCTTTTCGTTCTGTAGGTGTCCAAATGAGGCCGGGAAGATTGTAACTTCTTCAGATGATTACACAGTAAGATCAACAGCTTACAAATCCAATAAATGCAGCCCAAATACATTTTTAACTCGTGTGTATTTATAATACATCTCAATTTCTGCAAATTTTTATTTATTAGGTTCGATTATGGAGCCTTCAAAACAGTCGTTGCTCGAGCATGAGATCTCCGTCTTCCGTCCGAAGGAGAGTAATGGCAATTCCAAGTACAGAATGCAGAAAACTTTTTATGAACGGAGAACCAGGATGGTTAGCAAAGGGTTCTGATAGTTCATATAATTCAGATGATGTGCTAAACCAAATTAACTCTTCCGATCCTAAAAATATGCCTATCATTAGAACTCCCGAGGCCCAGAAGAAAAAAATTCCATCTTTTGATACAAAAGAAGCATTTGAAAAAACCCCTGAAGCTTCCCTGAATAGTCCCTCTTCTGTGTTGAACCCTCCTTCCTCAGTGAAACGAAGAACCATCCGTGATTACTTTCTAGTTACTCCGTAAAATATGACCCCCTGGAGAATGGTTTGATTACACTATATGAAGAATATTGTTGTACAAATATCATTTGTTAGGCCTTGTGCTCTGGAAGGTCTCTCAGTCCCCTTCCGACTATTCAGAGTAAGCTTTTTACCCTTTGCCTCCTTTACGAAATTACAGTTAGATAATAAACTCGACAGTACCGCAACATACTATTGCTTTTGATTCTGCAGATAGAAATGTAAAGCAGGATACAACCCAACACCAAATGTTATCAATTTTTTGTAGACCAAGTGATGTGGGTGCACATAATTTTTTGATGTGATGCTATTATAATATCTTCAAAAGTGTTGAGAGGTGATGCAAAGTTTTGGTCGGCAGGAGTGATGCCCATAAAGATTGGCGGATTTACGGTGGATTAAACCCTAAATGGGGTTAAATCATTTCTGCATTTCCTAATTAAGAGGATGAAAAGGAAATAAAAGAAAGATTAATGGTTACTGATTTACTAGCTAATCAAATGCTTTGAAGAGTACTCTATGCACAGCACAATGCATGGTCATAACATAAAGTCTCAAAGCAGCCTTATTTATGTTTTATTACGAAATAACTCTCATTTCATCAGTAAGGATAACATCACAAATAAGTCCATTATATACATGTAAATCAAATATACATTCAATCCATTATAGCAAACGACAAGCCAAGGTATGGCAAGCAAGCATGTTGATGAATGATGACGAGCATGGAAGGAAAATAGCACATTGGGATATTTGCAACCGATATCACCATATGTTACATGAGAGTTCCATCAACAATAATCCTTTTCAATTTTTAATAATACCCTTCACGACAATACATTTATCTTTTGTATATTTTATTGTTTCTTCCACTGAGGCATAAAGGGGAGACCTCTCTGTTTTCTACACCACTTTCCAACCGTTGGATTTATGGCTTCCTAATGATATTTCATTCTCGACACAGTTTATATTTGACTGCTGATATAGTGAGCCACCAAAGGAATTATGTATAAGGGTAATTTTTTTTTTTTTAAATTTGTTATTTCAAAAACAACTGTTGTTTTGATCGTGGTGATTTTTTAGGATTTCTAGGATTTGGGAGTTTCGTAATTTTGATTGTGATTAGCTTAAATGTTTCAAGTGATATATATACAACGAGGTTTTATTATAGTAAAATGATATTCACCTCACCGTTTGACCCTTCTTAATTACCCTGCATAGGGAATTTTTTCCTTTTTTTTTACGATGTGAACTGGTCTAACTATGCTATAAACTAAATAATTGAAGTTGATTTTTGTTAGTATTTTATGTTCACTAACTTGATTAATCAAAGCTTGTGAACAAGTCTATGCTAAAGAGTGATCAAATGAAGTGCCTCGATCAAACTGTGCTCACAACAATACACATATCCTTTGTATATATTAATTTATTGTTTTCTCCGTTAGGGCATAAAGGCTACTGAATATACACACGAAATGGAAGGGTGGTATTTTGATTAAAAATAAGCATAATTCCATTCAATTGATCACCAAATAAATATATGATCTTCATCTTTAACAAACCATTGAATTATAGGGGATCTCCAATCATTAGAGCCATGCTTCATTGACTTCAACTTATTCCTCTTATCTCTTCAACTTTTCTCCATGACCCCATCTCGATCTGACCCCTTCGGATGCACAATATATTTTAACATTGTTTAATTCTAAGTCTGCCTACATGTATTTTATATACAATACGCACTTTTCTATAGATTATAATCAAAATATAATCATGCCATCATTGATATATTTGTTAAATAAGATAGACATTTCCATATATATAGATTCGATCAAAGTATTATCAATCCCATCATACATTTAATTTAGGTAGATTTTGATCAAATTATGATTGATATAGTTTGTGGGGTATAAGAAATCCTCATTCCTCTCCCAATTTCTTTCTTGATGATGATATTGGGATACCATGGCATGGTATCAAATGATTAGAAGTAATAAAAAAATATTTGTCTATACCTAGCTAGTTATTTTATAACTTGAAATTAAGATAATGAAAGTCATGGCATGTTTATAGGCACGCACGGGTCCATACAATTTTTGTATATCATACTACGAAAAAGTAGATTCATGTACCATACAGATTATGAAGATCATCTAAAGCAACTTAACATCACTTCAACTATTCAATATTATCGCGTACGCCGACACATGACTTCAATTACGTCAACTAAAATGTCTATAAATTATAATTTTGATATTTGCTATGTATCTTTTTGGTGGTGGTTGCGAGTGATAAGAGTTGAAGGTGGAGCAAGCTCTAGAAATAAGCTATTTAGTTAACTAGTTCTAGTCACCTAATCTAGCAAATAATTTATAACCAGTAACCCAAATGTAGTTTAAGAGTCAACACTCAACATCAAAAGTATATTCCTATTCGTTATGTATGTATGTATGTATGTATAATAGGTGTAATTCATTGAATCATTTATAGAAGGCCATAGAAGGTTACAGAAGTTAGGTTAACTCATACATAAAAAAGTTAGGTTAACTTTTTCATGGATGTTATCAAGCGGTAAGGTAGCACAGGGCACTTATACATGAATATGGTCATGATACTTAGAAATGCATGGAACTAACTCATAGTTAAAAGTCAATTAATTAGTTCATAAATTGAAGATTTATTCAATCTTATATACATAACTCAGTAAATATTCTCAGCCAACGTGATTTATTTTCCTTGTCAAGATTTTTTTTTATTTAATGCCAAATTAATTATAATTTTTAAAAGAAAGAAAATCTCAATTATTGTTATTGGAATATCCCTCCGAAAAGGATTATTTGTACATATTTCTATTGCTAGCAGCAAAATCTAGTAATCATGAATCTCAAACCCTATTTGGCATTGAAGTGTTATAAAATATATATATATATATAATTATAAAATAAAAATTGATAGTATGTGATAAAAATGACTTTCAAATAATAATTTTTACAAAAATGGTGAAGATATATATTATATGTTTTTCATCGCACAAGTGTGATATAAAATCGATTTATGTTTATAAAAATATAAACTAATGCTTACCAAACATTACAATATTATAATTTTTTAAGTTACAGCGATCCAACTATAATACCAAATTATACTTTTTGAAGCTACAACCATCCAACTATAATAGCAAATAAGCCTTAATCAATACACATTTTGTAAAAATTCTATATCTTCTCATAAGTCACGTAAGCATATACATATTTTGGTCCCAAATATAACGTACGTGGTTTCACATTGCAGTAAACGAATTTTGCTCTTATCGTAAATATATATTCAAATATCCTCAGGTACACATGAGCTTACACAGAAGCCAGTTTCCTGACACACTTGAAACGTAAAAATGAACAGACTTAATTTGTTGGCATCTCATGGTTGAAAATTCTTACCATCATCAAAGTTTCTGCTACCATGAGATTGTTATCACATCAGCATCTTGGAATCAAATTTCACTTTCAGATCTTCAAAGTAATCTGTCAATTATTGAGTGCATGAAATGAAAGTTGTCACTAAATTTGTCAGCTTGGGACAAGCAGTACAAGATAAGAAACAGCTTACCCATAAGTGAAAAAAAAGAGAAACCCAGCCACACGTTATATATGCCTGTCCCTTCATTTCATATATACGTTTTAGCTTACTTTGTCCGCAACTACAATTGAAATTATTAACCCATTTCGGCTACTGTGCATATTTCGTCATAAATGCTTCAATAATGGATGATAATAGTAATGGTTTCAGATACATTCGTGTTGATATATAGTTGAAATCAATAATATACCTTAATCACAGAGAGAGAAACAGGAACATGCATGCCCATACGCTCACTGTGTGTGTGTCCTTTACACGTATCAGCCCAAGGGTTCGTATACACCACGAGAAAGTCTTTTACCATTTTTCAGAAGAGAGTGATCATACAGTGCAACTCCAACAGCCCCGGCCCCAAGAACCAAATGTACATTGTCTGCACGCTTCCGGCTTCATGAACGCGTCTTTCATCCTCACGATTTTTGTTTCGTGATTTCTTCGTCCAAAATGAGTACTGTGCTTAGCTAGGAAAACTCAAAGCTCGTGACGTCTCCAGGCTTTCACCTTCGCCAGTGCTGTGAAAATAATCATTTTATCGAGAAAACAACTGCTTGCGGCCAAATTATAATTAATAAAAGATACTTTTAAGGTTATTTTCTTAAAAATAAAAGGTCATTCTGTAATAAATAATAAGTAATAAGACAGTTAATTTATTAAATAAATCATAAAGTTTCTTTCTTTTTCTTTTTTATTTATTAACTAATAATGCACATTTATGCCACTAGTGATAGATCCAAGCCCAACATTCTCTATTGAAAACTCAAAAGTCCTCGGTTACCCTCCCTTATTATTTTTTTACCCTAAATTTATGATAAATTATGAACTTGCACGGAAGTTCCAGGTTATGCAAGTGTAACAAAAAAACTTAGTAGTTTAATTAAGAATTTAGAAGAAAAAAAATGGGATTTGAAAGAAATACAATTGTATTATGGACCTTAATTTTCGTCAATATAATTATTGTTACGCATATATGCATGTGTAATATCTAGAAACATTGTATTAATTTCACTGCATCATTTATTCAAACATTACAATTGCTTTTTCTTTCTTTTGGGCGAACCTAAATTTATTCTTGAAACTCTTACCTTCCCAAGACCCAAATTTGGGTAGCTAAAAAAATAAAAAGGACAAAAAAGAGACTACTTAAAACCACTTGATCAAGTTCTTGAAAATACCTTACAATTTTATTTATACACAATGGCATGGAAAAGAAACATGTAGATCAAGCAAGACCTTTTTGTCTTGAGAGATCATGCCTGCACCTAGTTTGTTTTAACACAAAAGGAAAATATAAAAATAAAAATAACTTGAATTTTCGTCAGTTTTTGATATAGTATGGCTTTACAAAAGAACGTTGTGTAATGAAACTGATGAGTGGAAGGATAAAAGATATAGGGTGATGGATAGATACAAATATTTTTCACTACTTCGTTGATTCTTGAGTATACTAGAATAAAAGAAATAAACTAAATCGATATTGATTCTAAGAATACTTGCGAATCTAGGGTGTTAAAATTTGTTAATTCCGCATAATACGAAGGAATAATAAGAATAGAACTCAAACCAAAAGTTTATTCTAAAAAATAATCAATAATAAATAACTAAGACCTATTCGTAAATGTTACAAAAGACACTTATTTATATTAACTATAACTTATTTTAATTTTGATAGAAAACTCACTTTATTACGACTCATATTTAAATTAAGAATACTACTTAAATAAGCAACATGTAAACAATAAAACTATAAATAAATAACCAAATTAAATATTATAAATTTCAATTTAAATAGGATTCTTTCAATTTCTCACTCTTCATCAGTTATGTGCAAGAAAATTCTTTCATTTTGATCAATCTCTTTTTTAAAAAGAAAATAATAATATATCTCTTAGCTTCTTAGGTTTAGATGACTATAAGCGGATTTGATGCAGATTCATTATTACCTCATATGATATCATTTTTTTATTTAATAAAAATGTAATAACAAATCTGTACGAAATTTACATTTAAACATCTGAGAAGACACACACATTTAAACATGTGTCTGTGTGTATATGGTGCAGCCTAATATCTCCTTCGGATTTCGCTACTCGATACTGTCGTATCAAAAGCCAAGAGTTTTTTTTTTTTTTTTTTCTTCCTGTTTTCTTTTTAAGCTCAAAGACAAAAGGGTTGACGTAAAGGAAAAAAAAAATATGGTTATGCAAAGCACGTATTTGTACACTTAGCCTCATCAATAGACTTTGAGTAGTTTTCAACTTTAAACTTAGTCTCAAGAGATTCGATTTCATGAAGTAATTTTTAAGTAGCTTTTTTTTATAAATATTTCCCGAATTTGAATTTTAAAAAGTTAAAAATGAATTTAAACTATATGTACTGTGTAACCTTTTAAGAAAATATGTAATTTTATACTCAATGTAATTTGGACGAAGAGGATGAATTCGAGTTAACTAAAATTTTTAACATCATTATCATTATTATAAGTAGGGCGTCACAGTCATGAGTCGCCATCTTACTTTCTTGTAGCCCCATTAATTACACTTGTCTTTTGCTTTTCATTTCTTCTCATTAAATGCTCTTTGCTCCCTTTTTTTCCTTCACTCATCTCCACTAATATTTTGTCACTGTATTTTGCAGGTGCCCTGCTGCATCTAGCTAGGGTTTTACCCCAATTGGACTCTCACATATATCCTTATATATAATAAACAAAAATCCTAATATTTCATCATTTAAATAAGGCTGCTGCTGCGTAATACTCTTTTTTCCTTGGAACAATCAAGGATTAACAGATCTATCAGCTCGATATAGAGCCCTATACGAAAGGGGATAGAAGGTATATTCTCCTTTTCCTTTTTGGTTCAGAGAAAAATCTAGATATAGCTAGTTGTCAAAAAGGTAAGTCACAGTACCAACTGCCTCAAAGCCTTTTCTTTTCATTTTTTCAAGTTTTTTTCTATAAGATTGTGCCTGATATAAGTCTTAGAAGTCCAAATGTTCAAACTTCAAAAACGAAAGATCTGTAAATGTTAATCCTGTAGCGACACGTTTGATGGCAACTTGAGCTTTAAATTCAAGAGAATCCAAGCACAGGAAATCGATGCACATACATAAATATAGGAGTACCGTTAGAGAATTATTTATAATTTCCCTTAAATTTTTATTATATATTTTACACCGTTTGTTTTGACTATATGTAGGGTTTTGCCTGAAAATCCAAGATCAAGTACGGTTTGAAAATTCAACAAATACAGCTTTAGTTTGCAGGCCAAAAAAGTAAAAGTAGGTTGAAAAGAAAAAAAAATATATGGCAGCTAGTGTTTTTAAGAAATTTTCAATTTCATTGTATTTGAAAATATTAACCAAAAAATAAAATAATTAATTATATATATAAAAGGAGTAATTATTATAAATTAAGCTATAGAAACATTGTTTTCTTTATTACTTGCTGCAGAGAACTAAAGGTTGATGGCTTCTTCAAGCTACTCAAATGCTCCATGTGCCGCCTGCAAGTGCTTAAGGAGAAAATGCATGCCTGATTGTGTTTTTGCTCCATATTTTCCACCTGAAGAGCCTCAAAAGTTTGTGAATGTTCACAAAATATTTGGTGCAAGCAATGTAAGCAAACTCTTAAACGAAGTTCTGCCTCATCAGAGGGAAGATGCAGTGAACTCTCTAGCTTATGAAGCCGAGGCACGGCTTAAAGATCCAGTGTATGGCTGTGTTGGAGCCATTTCTGTCCTTCAAAGACAAGTCATGAGGCTGCAAAGAGAGTTAGATGCCACAAATGCTGATTTGATCCGTTATGCTTGCAATGAAATGCCACCTCAGTTTGGAGCAAGAAGTGACACTAATGAACAAAATTCAGGGTTTTATTTCCCATCTCAATGGAATAATAATAATGATGGTGGCCATGAGGGAGGAGAAAGCAGCAGCATGTAAGACCTTAATTGATTTGTCATTGTATTTTATAAAATATGACAAAAAAACCCTTTTAGGGTTTCTCTTCGAGATTCATAATGGACTGTGTTTTACTTGTCATTGTATTATATTATGTCCATATTCTAATTTTATGAAAGAATGTCTTCTTAATTATGAGAGTACATTTCTTGAAACTTAATTGAGACCTAATTTTGTTTCCTTGACTTAATTTGCTGAGAGTACTGGCTTGCTAGTTTGTCAGAAAATGCTGTTGAGTCCACTTCAGACAACCATGTAAAAGTCTGCAGTTGAGCTAAAAGGATCATTAATTTTTGCAGCCTCTTGCACATTTAATGAGAATTCTGTCTAAGAACTATGAGATAATCTACATGTACGTATATATCTCTGTTTCTGAACCCATCTTCTCATTACTTACAGAAGTTTGGTACTTTACATATTCTCCAGTTCCCTTGACGTATGCCTCCTTTTTTGAACACTTACCATGTGCCTCTATTAGGTGTCACTATATGTTGGGACTAGATTGTATAACCTCTTAGGCTGAAATACAAGACCTCAGCTCACATGAGGGGGGAGAATATTTATTCATTATTAATTGTGTTATATATTTAACGAAAGAAAAAAAGTACATACATGGTATTAGTATATATCCTAACCTGAATACTTAATTAAGATACAAATTAATATAATCGATTTTAATTAATTGGTTTAGAATCTATCGAGATACCTAATTATTAGTTAGGTTTATTTTATATGCAACTCCGTCACCAACCTAAAATAGTTTATGCTCCATATTATATTATATGGTTCAACAAATATAAGCCACCAACTACATATAAAATCTAAAAATTCTAAAATGTAGATAAATGGACTTGTAACAGCAGCAATCATTGATACCCAGTGATCATTGCGTCGTTATTAATTTTTGGCACTAGCATTGGGAGCTCACTTCTAATTATAAGTACCATTTCTCATGTGAGGCTGAGAGTAAATCGTATGCTTGATGGTTCTGTGTGATACTTGAAAAAGTGAAGGGGTTTCAAGTAACCTTTTAAAAATCAGGTTTCAAAAAGCTAGCATGTAACTTGAAGTTCCAAAAATACAATTTGAATTTATACATAAAGCAGGTCAAGTTCCAAAGCTAAAGATTGTTAATTCCGTATGTTTGAAGTAAAGAATCGTCTAAAGATATATATATTGTAAGCTAAAAATGTCCAAAATAACTAAAATTCTCTTATAAGGTTTCATCACTGCATTCGAAGGATATTTAAAGGGAATACTTGATTTGAGAGACTATCTATTACCTATTTATTCATACCAAAAGAGCATACAAGCGCCACACTATTCATTGAATATATTTTCGTAGATTTATGGTGGTATATAGGAGAGACACCTTAATATTTTCTAAGTACAATTGATACAATCATGTAGCGTCTAATTTTTGGATCGAGTTAATAAAATGCTAAATTAACAGTGTGACAATATCATTTACTAAAAGGGTGACTCAGTTCACGAGTGCACCGAAATAAAACTAACTATGGGAGTGTGTTTTTATGTTTATCGACATTTCACTATCATAAAAAGGAGGGGAAACACACGCACACATCACCCATCTGTTCTAATATGCCCACATCACCATCATATTCATAACAAAGGGGAAAAGATCACTCACACATATCTCATCCAACAGATAAATTCCCCTTTCCATATATAAATTAAAAATGGGACCTAGCCAGCTAAGTGTGAACAAAGGAAAAATGGAGAAAAAATTAGACCTTAAATCAATTTCCTTTCTGTCCATCCATCAATTTTCGTTTTTCAAGCTTCAAAATCAACTTTCTTCAATCCAACACTATATCTCTTTTCTACAACAGAGATAAGAGTAACAGTAGTACAAGAAAATTTGTTGACTTCCCCAACCATTGAGTTGAAGTCTTTGCTAACCACTACAAAATAATAATATTTCTTGTGAATTTTTGACCTTTTCATTATAGCATTGACATTAATATTGTCTGTAAACAGTAAGTAGCAGTAGAGATGTCAATACTCTCATAGGATCACAAAGAATTGTTTTCCCATGTGAGGGAGTAGAGAAAAAAAATAGCATGCGAATCTTAGTTGGATTTTCACCTTTGTCTCCTTTTCATTACATATATTCTTCACTGTTTATCATCCCTCGCACCCAGACATTGCAGTAATTAAGAACCCCACCACTGCATCACATACAGTGAAGTAGATACAATGATACTCTTTTAGCGTACAAAAAATAAAATGAAATGAGTCATATATATGAAATGAGCTAAATTACGGTTAAATGTTTAGGTAGCTTTAGCTCATGTTCTAACTCCATGATCATCTTCATGGTTTGAATTAGGAAGTAATCACTGCAGGCTAGTCCACTTTCCTTTTTTTTTCTCACTTGAACTTCAGGTACTTTTGACAAAAGAATTTGGCAATATAAAATGTATAATATGATTGGTTATGTCCCATGGAATCTTCCTCTTTCTAATATAGTTTATAAAGAAATCAAAGCCTTAGCTGGCCGAACTTGCTCAATTAATGTAGAATAAAAATTAGCAATATTTCACAAATAGATACCTGGGTTTTCTTTTTCTTTTTTCTTTAAAATTAAATGAACGCACACTGTGACCTGATGTAACTAATTATATGCCTTACTTTGTACCGACTATTATACTCGAATAAAGATCCTTCTATGATCTAAGCACATTTGGATTATTTTAAGAATTTATTTATATGTAATCAATATTTATTATATTCTCATGGACCAATTATATAGTATTTACTCAGATGAATCATGTTATAAGAGAATTATAATCCATTATACTGACCACACATGTAGAAACCATATCTATTAACAACATCATAAAATGTTAATAAAGATTGTCCTTAATGGGCATAAAATTTACAAAGGTGCAAATATCAATGGATTTGGTGTTTCAAAATACCAATCTTATATAGCGGGTATGATATGTATATATACAATCCTTCTCTAGTGTGGGCACTCTTTTTTTTCCCCTCCCATGCGGACACGCTTTTAAGTTGTATGGTTTAATAAATACAGTTTTTAGTGCTATAAAATTGCACGGTTTTATATTGCATTAACAAATAATTCTATTAAGCCAAACTGTTTAATTCCGCATTAAAAAAAATGAAGGCACTTGCACGTAAGGATGATTCTCTCTATCTCTCTCTCTCTCTCTCTCTCTCTCTCTAATGTAGGATTAAAATTTGGGACGAATTGACAATGGTGTGAACATATTTTTACAATGTTGTCTGTTATAAAAATATGTTATACTACTGTCAATTCATCTCAAATTTTAAAAAAGCCTAAGATCTTGAACCCGACCCCCCCCCCCCCACACCCACACCCACACCCACACCCACACCCACATACAAGAAGATTGCTAATTTCTCCCTTACTGTATTTAATAAATACCATGTACTCCCTTGTTATTTTTATAATAGTCAATAATTCCCCTGATAGTATTAGTTTATAATATTACCTCTATTTTCAAATACACTTTTATTTATATTTATTATGAATTAAATAAATCATGTGAATAGAAACTGAATAAAAAAATAAGTATTAAAAATAAGAAATATATGCTTTGATGTGAACAAAAAATAATAATAATGATTTTTTTTGCACTTTTATTTTTTAAACATTTTCTTCTAATAAATATTTTATAATATTTTAAAATTAAATATAAAAAGTACAAGAAAAATATTTTTTATTTATTTTATAATAATTTTTTTTATTATTCAAGTTTTCTTATAATATTTTTTTTATCATTTTATAATAATTTTCTTATATATTTATTATAATAAAATATTTATAAAATAAAAAGTTCAAGAAAAATATCCGATTATTAACTTTTTTACGTCAAAAAATATATTTATTATTTTTAATACTTAATTTTTTTATTTTAATTTCTATTCATGTAATTTATTTAATTTATAATAAATATAAATAAAAGTATATTTAAAAATAAGGATAATATTATAAACTTATATTATTAGGGGAGTTATTAACTATTATAAAAATAGTATGAGCAAATTATATATATTGATTATAGTATAGCTCGATCTATATACATTGCTTTATTCATTCATCGATATCATGAGAGATAAGTGAGAAATATATGATTTGATTTGAAGGTTTTCGATGAAATGCATCAAAGAAATACAAAATGTCTCTTTCCTAACATGCAAAGCAAAATAGAAAACCAAGCATGCTCACAAAACAGCAAAAAGGGTCATAATCTGGGACCCGAATCAACGATTCAAGAATCGGTCACAATCTCATTTTCCAAGTTAATGGGCCATCCCCAACCGCCCAAATGAAGAATTATCAAAGTGACTCAAGAGGTCCAAAACCAAAGACAGCTCTATTCCAAAAAGTTGCCATGCCCATGCAATCTAATATTTTGACTGATTGATTGATTGATTGATTGGGACATTTCTCCAAGACCCTTCAAGTGGGCCCTAACCACATGTTTTTTGAATAGAGTTTTTCAATAATCTTCTCAGGAGCATCAACATTGTGGTGAGAATAAACCTACAAGCATCGCATCTCATGGCTTGTCCCTATAAGCTGTAGGCTAGAGCTCCGCAGATGATGAGTATCTCTTTTCTTAATTTTTCAATATAATGGTTAAATTAAAGAGCGGTGAGCTGCACATTTTATGGTGCGTGATTGATTGGAATGTGTTAAATTATTATTAGCGAAAATTATGATGTAATTGTGGTATTGTGTATAATTGCACACAATTGTTAGATTTTAATGGATCACGTTCATCTAAATAGATTTAACGATTGGATATAACTGTGGTACGGTATCATAATAATACCGTAGTCAGATCCTTATTATTAATAGGATTATGTACTTTATAGTATAATTTCACCTGTAATAATTTAACTTGAGCGTATTTTATAATATGAGACTGCACACACTGAATCATTGTTCAATAATTAAGAGGAGGTTAACATTCAACCAAAAGACGTCGGCATGAATAATATATATGGCATGATTCAGCTTCAGCCTTGGATTTTAAATTAAAGAAAATAGGGCGGCGTCAAAATGGCACCCTCACCCTCGTGGTGCCGTATTTGTGGCTCCTCAGTCAACTGTTAGGACTAGTATCATTTTTCAATGGTTAAATTCAATTACACCATGTTCGGTTTGACAAGAAGATCACCTCCCCTCTCATCTCTTCTCCTCCTCGAATTAAACATCAATTAGTTACTCTAGTATGCAACTTATTCACAGCCTCTTTTCATTTGAGTAACACTATCTTTATATACTGATAATAGAGATATATAAATTACTTGTGCATATCACGTTAGGATTCTAAATTTTCAACGCATTTTCTCTTGCGAGAATAATGCTTCTTTGGAATATGGAAAGCAAAGTATTTGTACGTAAAACTCATGAACAATTAATCATTATTTAATAGTTCGTTTTCTTTTTGTCCTCTTTAATAGAGGAGTGCTGAGAAGGCACGACCCCATTTGGGCTTGAGCCACCACATACATGCCAATGCGCAAATCATTCAACCCGGGACGCTCCTAGGACGTAAAATTAACAAGTTACGTACAAGAAGTTGCGTTATGTGTGTCCAAAGAAAGCATGTGCATGGACATCACTTAATCAGTCTGAAAAGAAAAAGGAAAAAACGATAAGATTCGATGTTGGCATTTGGAATAATCTTGTCTCCTGCTTTACATTTCCCATAGAACACAGTAAAATCAAAAGCAATAGTGTCAAGTTTATCACCTAACTGTGTAATGTGCATCAGAGAAGGTTTTAGGGGGTAAAAAATCACACCTGCTTCTCCAGCACAAGACCCAACAAATTGGCATTTTATACAATAATATTCTTAACAGGGTTATTAAATCCATTCCGGAGGCGTAATAATCAGACTGACATTCCAGATATTTCACTGAGGCATAAGGATTCAAACACAGAAAAAGGACTTTGTAATGCAGCTTCGGGCGGTTTCTCAAAGGTTTCTTTCATATCAGAAGATGGAAATTTTTTTATTTTGGGTCTTCATGTACATTGTATTTTTATAGCATTGGAAGAGTCAATCCTGTTTGGAGTTGAGGTGCTGTTAAAAAATAAAATAAAATAAAATTGTGAAATAAAATTAGTTAATGGGAAAAAAAAATTAAAGATTTAATAAAAAATAAGTAGATTTTATAAAATTTTCATTATACAAATATGAGATAAAATCAACTTAGCTTACAAATCAAAAGAGTAGGAATTTACTTAACACTTCAGTGTTGTAGCTTATACTAAACGGGGCCTGATTCATTAAACACTTGAGGTTTATCAACCAGGTTTGACATTGCATTTTTAAGTTACAAATTGAACGAGGCAAAACTAAAAGGAAGAAGCCTTGTTCGAGAGGAAGGCTTACCTGCCATAGATATTTCCATCAAGTATATGGTCGCTTCGGGGCTAATTGGTGACTGCTAGGGAAAAAATAAAATCAGATAGCGGAAAAGCATGAATCTTAACAATACAAAAATTGGTAATTATTCCTGGAGGGTGGAGAGCTAGGGATAGAGCAGAGGCTTATGCTCAATAGGAAAGGCGTACCTTTACATGGAATGATTCTATTCTACATCCAGAGGAACAATGTATAGGACCTTTAACAAACCGAAGTAGCTTATTCAAGTATAATCTGAAGCATGAAAGCATCCAAAATAGAGTGTTTAGCATTTTAGCTATTTTTTCTTTTTTGTTCTCTAACCTCATATATGGCCGGGTACCGTAAGCAGGTAAATCATCTTCCACCAGTGCATCAAAAAGAGACATTTCACTACGTTGTGTACCAAAATTACAATTTTGAGTAGGCAATACAGCAGAAAATTAATACGACTTAAGGTAGAGATGCTCATCACAACAGTACGTACCTATTGACCAAGCATGGAGCTGTAACCAACACCCATTTAAATCCTAGATGTACCAAGTAATCTTGTTTCTTGAAATCATATAAAATTATAAGTAGTATAGCTACACTGATAGTTCTAATTAAATCTTTAGCTTCGTGAACCTGCAGAAATTTTTGGGGGATTGATCTAATGTTGGTTCACTTCCAATTCCAGACTGTGCCTACCATTTTCATATCTACATTTTCATCTATGTTAGGGTTTCCATACCATTACAAAGGTCAGATGCTCATAACCAAACTTTGTTAAAATGTCACTGGACTGGACAGTATGTTTAATTCCTCTATAAAGTATAAAGATTAATTTTTAGCTATCTCATTTGAGAATATGCATAGGTAACCATTCAACATTCCATTGAGCAAGAAGAAACTAACCTTCCCTATTTGGCCAATGACTCAGTATAAGGACATGCCTAAGTAACTTGAGCCTTAATATTTTTCATATCCCAGATTTTTAGAACACTGAAATGACCAGGTTGTCTATGAGAAAAGCAAGGTAATTATAAACTCTATAGGAATTCAAAACTAATTTTGGGAAATTGGCAACTCGTTATATGATACCTGTTCACTGGTTATCAGAAGTAATGCTTATGTGGGTAGCCTGAAGGAACTGACATGTTATCCAAGAGTAGGATAAAAAAGATTAACAAGAAGTTGAGGCAACAAACAAACCCTTTTTGATTGAGATGAAAATGAGCTGGATAAGGAACAACAATAAGGTTCAACTGAGTGGAAGCTATATCCAACCATTTATTATATTTAAAGGAAATTTTTTTTATAAACATCATAAACCTGTAAATGAAAGCCGGAATGCAATAATAACTTATAGAATGGAGAATTCTGTGGAATTACTTTTGGAAATAGTCTTGCATCTCAAGTCCCATATAACAAAGAAACCATTTCTTGATCTAGAAACAAGAAGATCAGTTGAACAATAACACTTAAAAGTAAGAGATTGAAAAAAGGCAAAAAAAAATTTCAGATATCAGAAGATGAAAAAAATAATATTTAAGAGACCTACCAGAATTTTTGGGATCAGGGTGCAATGATTTTACGCTTACCATGTGCACCATCAACACTCCAATACATTTCCTTCCGCTACATTCCTTACCTTTGTCTGCAACATTGCCAAAGAAAGGTATACTTAATTTAAAATTAATCTTCTTCATGTTGAATCCTGAGAGTTAAGTCCTTGTTCGTACTCATCATCCATCCGTCAACTGCAAGTTGCAGCTATGTCTAGTGGAGCATATAATCTAATTGTTTGGAATAGAAACTTATCTAGTGGAGTATATAAACAAGATACTACTAAAAATATAGAGCAAACTTTGATCAATGCAACCAAAATTTTAAATTAACTTAAGCAAATTTGTTCCACATCTGATTGCTGTTTACATATAAACCAAGTAGCCGAGTAGAGATTGAAAAATAAGCCAATTAGGGGGAAAAAAAAATTAAACCCATCTCATGATGCAAATGCTAAAATAAACTGCCTATTTTTCTTTATCTGGAATGTAACTTACAGTTGGATCCCCCAAAGGCTGAAGCTATTAGAATGTTGTTATTCTCCTGCAAAAGGTTTCCACAAATAATTAATATTAAGATAGATAAAATTCATGTCTCAGTCAAAACTTTTCACATGCTAATCACTTGCATCTATAGCACGACCTACCAAAACCAAAACCATCATAAACGCAAAATAAAATTTGTTAAAGATAATAACTTGATTGGGCAAAAGTTTTACTTTCCTCTCTCAATTACTTCAACAAACACGAACACACAACAACAACAACAACAACAACAAAAAGGGCAAATTTGGCAAACGAATTGAAACTATTCATGCCCAATATTGGTGCAACACACAGAATCTACGATGGCATGCAATTATGTCTCACTTTTAGAAAAGACCCAATTCCACTAATCTTAATTATAGCCTTGCAAGCCATTCAGCCGTGTTGACTAGTGGTAACTCACGTCCCTAACTATGTTGAGGGCGTGCGTTTAAGCCCCCATGGGGCCTTAATTTTCCAAAAAAATTACAATAATAGGTATCTTTCCTTATATTCGTGGGAGCAGATTTTTGAGGTAATCCTCGACACCCCTAGTAGATTTCAGATTATACGTATTTACAGATCGTCACAAATTAAACCTTTTGGCATCCTCACAGCCACATAAACTTCTTTCATACAATTGGAATTCAAAAGATTTTGGAATTAGTAAATAAATAAGCCTTAATTTTAAAAAATACAAAAAAAAATGATAAATAAACCTTGCGAGATGAAATTACAAACGGCGGCGACTCCTTGCCATTGAAGTTAACGGTCAGGGCTCCAATTTCCATAAAATTTGAACCCATGTCGCCATATTTAGCTTTGAGAGGGCAGGGCCAGGGAACTCAATTTTCTTTTTGGCGGCAATCATTTATATTTTTCATTTTTTTCCCATTTAAAGTCCCCAGTGTAAATATGTAATGCATTAAATCGTTTGACCATTTGACTTTGGTGTCTCTATTAATTTCTCGAAGTATAACTATTAAAAATTAAATTTCAATAAATTATTCTATATTTCTTTATGAATATACCCACTTGCATGTGATTATATATATATATATATATATATATATATATAGTTCTTCTTTAGTGCTGACACTCTTATTTATTTTCATAAAACAAGCTTTAAAATCATAGCGTTTAAGAGAATTAGTTTTTAACCTAGGATTCTATTTTATCATCAATTCAATCACCGTTCTCCTTCTTTCTTTTTCTTATCAATGAATATATCTCTTTACTTGTATAACTTAAATGTCTTGTATTTCTCAAAAAAGTGATTCGGTTGATGGGATTTGGTATGATACTTATGAGATCAGTGATATCGACGAGATTGATATTCAAATTTTTTTGTCTTAGAACGTATCGATTTAACCCCATCCACGGGACCACCACCCCATAGCATGTTGCTGCCAAAAGCAGAACCCTATATTTCTTCTAGAGAATCTCCTAATTGTTCCATAGCAGTTAGAAATAGATAATTTAAAAATGTGTTTGCATTAAAAAAAATGCGGGCATCCGCACCTCTATATATATGTGTGTGTGTGTCCAATCTAAGATTCTAAATTTATTAATAGTTTAGAAAAACTATTAAATCATGTAGTCCAATCTAAGATTCTAAATTTATTAATAGTTTAGAAAAACTATTAAATCATGTAGTTTAATAATATAATTGTGAAAACTATTAAATCATATAGTTTAATAGTATAATATCATTATACTATTAAACCGTATAGTTTAATAGCTGTATGTATATGTGCGTATATACAATTCTTTTTCTAATGAGGGCTCCTCATTTTATCAAATTGAAGATGTCATTAAAATATATAAAAAAACATATTTCAATATATAAGAAATTATATTTTTCCTGTTAGTATATTAAAATCTTTTTTTTGTTTATTAGTAATATTTCTATGTTAACAAAGTGAGGATGTCCTCTTACACTATATATATATATATATATGAATGATATAATAAAGTTTTAATGATATTTATGGCTTTATTAGAGTCGTAAGTAGTAAAAATGAGAAATATTAAAGAGTAGTATGAATATTGGTTTAACAAATGAGCAAATAAGGTATCAAGGGAGAATTTTTATCGCAATAAATATAGTTTCTTTTATTTAAAATTTGATTATTAGTTTTTTAAGAGATGGTTTGAATTTTTAATCCACCAAACATGATTTCCTATGCTTTTAAATTTATTTAGATTTTAAAAATTTGATGGTGTGTTTATTTAAAAAATAAGTTTAATGAAAAATTTAATAGATTTAAATAATCTCACTCAAAAAAATTAAATCCTAGCTTCTAAAATGGAGAATTGTACTCCTATTATTGTTAAGTGAACATTCATGCTTTCTTCCGTTGAGAATTTATTCTATTTGGTCAAAGTTAAAGATGTTATATTATATCTAAATATTCATTTTTAAATATCAGATCAAATAGAATTTTGAAAAAAAGAAGGAAAAAGTGAGCATCTTCCTCCACAATAACAAGCGATTATTATCAGAATAATTCACAATAATTAACCATTTTTAAGTTCAGAACCAAGTGGGATCGTTGATCCTTCAACTCTTCAAGAGATGAGTCCAGAAAATGACCACACGTTTTGAGGCGGAAAGCACAACACAACAATTTTGCAGATCAACAGTAGCAATGTGGCAGTACAGTTGTACACTCAAAAGCCACCTCAATTTTCTTTTTCCCCTTTAAAATTTTATGATTTCAGTTTCTTTTGTTTATATACATATATATCCCCAATAATCTCATCGCAACTTGTTTCTCATGCAAAGCCTCTAGTCATCATGCAACCCTTACGTGTCCGCATTCTGCCTCTCCCACCTTTTCCTATAAAACAAAACCACTGCTTCCGGTTCCTCAACTCATCTCTCCCCTCATTCACATTTACTGCTCGATATTTCTCTCTTTACTCTTGAATTAAGCATCTCAATGGCTGAACGCGATCGCCCGCAGCCACACCAGCTTCAAGTGCACCCACAACAGCACGGTAAGTCTCTTATTGGCCAAAGAGGAGCAGCAGGAGGAGGCCCTTCAGCAAGCAAAGTTCTTGCAGTTTTGGCCATGCTGCCCCTCGGTGGAACCTTTCTTGCTCTTGCCGGTGTCACGCTGACTGGAACCATCATCGGGCTTTGCGTCACCACTCCTCTATTCATAATCTTCAGCCCCGTTATTGTCCCGGCAGCCATTGTTCTTGCTCTTGCAGTGACTGGGTTTTTAACGTCGGGGGCTTTCGGGCTGACGGCCTTGTCTTCGCTCTCGTGGGTCCTGAGCATATTGCGGCAGAAGACTGGGTCGGTGCCGGAGATGGCGGACCAGGCGAAGAAGCGGGTGGCGGGAATGGCGGATTATGTGGGCCAGAAGACTAAGGAAGTTGGGCAGGATATTCAGAGTAAGGTTCATGAAGCAGGAGGGAAGACGGGGAGGACATAAAATGTTGATCTGATATGATTGGTTGATGGGGAAGACAATGTGTGGTTTCTTTTTTGGGCTTTAGTGTTGGTTTTGTAGGCTGTAATAAGTTTTGTGTATTTAGTTGTAGGAGAGTCCGCCCTCTGTTGTGGCTTGTGAGGTGCAAGGGTTTGGCTCTTGGGCTTACTTGGAATGCAAGGCATTTGGTGCTTTTGTTTTTGGGTTTAATTATCTAGAATTTGAATATGCTATGTATTGTCTCAGTTGTTGTCTTGTATCTTCCATTTGCTAATTTAGTTCAAATTTGCAATCGTTTCTGAAGGTCTCTTTCAATTTTGTTCAAATTCACAATCGATCGGGACAATGTGTTGAGATTAGCTCTCAGCTAAGAGTTCTGCCCTACATTTTGGCTTTCTAAGCTGCAATACAACAAATTCAGATATTTTAGCTATTTTGTTGTGGCATTTATAAGTAAACATTACAGTGGAATCAATCATCAACTTAACTGTAAAATGGAACCAATCGGCAACTTTGCTTGTGTTGCCTAGATACCAGAGGAAATTTTTCATCGAACAAAACTTTTACCGTTCAAAAGGAGAATACTGAGCGGAGTTCATGACACATAGGAAATTGCTCTATTAATTTTGTTTAACAATTCATCAGAATTTTGGTATGCGCTGACATTACAATTTCGCTGTAATCGATTACAATTGCTAAACTTGATCGGATTTTACAGTTGCCTGAGGATCCGTAGACTCATCAATTGAATTTGAAGAAGGATTGGGTATCCAAAATGAGAGAACTGAAGAAGCAGCAACGAACATTGCCCGACGGGGAGCCCACTTCAAGCATGCCACTACTCCTATATTACCATTCCAGCAGGCCACCTGCCCAATAGAACCAATTTAACCACAGAGCTAAGTCTCGTCGTTTCCTATTATTTATAAAGGCATTGCATATAATGAATGGATCAAACGAATCTATAAAAATATTAAAACACTCTCTAATAGAAATAAGATTGTAACCTCATTCCGTGTGTTGCATATAATGAATGGATCAAATGAATCTATAAAAATATTAAAACACTCTAATAGAAATAAGATTGTAACCTCATTCCGTGTGTTGATATTCCAGGCGTGCAAAGTTCCATCTCCTGATCCTTTGACAAATTGAAAGAGTAAAGTTAGTTTCTGGCAAGTTTGATCAGAAGACAAGAAATTCTGAAGCAACACTGAATAATAATCATCAGTTAAGTACAAACTTTATCACTATAACAAGAAATAATCATCAGTTAAGTACAAAAACCACATTAGAGCAATGTTATGAGAGACTCCAGGATTTTAAGATGAGGGGATGACCTAAAAAAACATATTTTTGGTTTATTTGAGTAATTTAATAAAAAAGTTTTATCATTTCAAATTGGATTGTGGCTCTCATCCGTTGGGCTGATTGAACGGTCTTGTTAACTATATATTTGGACACTATGCCATCTTAATCTGAATGTTAAAAATCCACTAATGCCTGCAATATGTTTCCAGAGGGAAGCGTTGGAAGAAGTTTGTGTTATCATTCAAATGCTGATCACCAGAAAAACAAAATTACTAGAGCTGATCTAAAGATGAAAAACCAGCAGAAGAAAAGAATCAGTCAACTGACTAGGCATCACGGTAAAATACAACGCATAAAAGGCAATGCATGACAAAAACTGGTTAAAACGTATAATCAGTTCAATGAATGGCATTAACACCTGGAGCTTAAAGCTTAAAACTAATTACAGAATTTTAATGAACAGTTGCAATCAACTTAGTCCGGGAGACAAAACAGAACCTGGAAATGGACAGGATGCTAGATCTTTTTTTTTTTCAAATTGCAAAATAATAAACACGAACAATACCTGAGACTACATACTGGCCATCTGGTGTAAAAGTTGCTTCTGTATTTGTGTTTGGGGATGGCTCCAAGCTGAAACCACAGCGCTGCAAACAGAAAAGTTTTACAACTACTTATTTAGACTATATCTTATAATAACCATGGAAAAGGAGAAAAAGAATCCATATATTTACTAAGGTTCAGACTACAGAACAACTAACAGGAATTAGTAGAAGATACAACCTGACAACTATACATCACATGAACCATAAGACAGAATCTTTCAATCAGGTGTACTAACCTTCTCTCCTCCATATGCGTCAAGAACATAAATGTTGTTATTTGTGGTTGTCAAGAGCATTGATTTACCATCATTGCTAAATTTAATATCACAAACCTCTGCTGTATCCCCACCTACTAGAAATGTGTCAAAGGGACCCTGCAATTCTAGAAATGAGTGAAATTCACTTTGACAAAAGCCAAAACAAAAGCTAGCACTTTCTAGGCAAGCACCTTGTCGTAGGAACGTGAGTCAAACAATTTGATAGCACCCGCTTCCATTGCCACAGCAAAGACAAGGCCTTGTTGATCAAATGCAACTGTAGGTCTACCACGCAGACGTAAAATTCCCTGAAAACTATGTAAGTAAGCATACAATCAACTATTTTGTATACATTTTTTAAAGTGAATATACATATAGCTATGCTTTGACAATGAAGCAATCTATAATGATCGTAAAATGACATGGGTTATGGCTGAACTGCCTCACGATGATGCTTCAAGAAAGAAACTTAAATTGTATGCGATTTCCAGAGAATATTAGAGATAGACTTCAAGATATATGTTTGAGGCCACTGATCCTAATTACAATTCTTATATAGTATTGAGAAGAGAGGGCATTAAATTGCCACTTTTGCAAGACTGATAACATAACTTCTTTTTTTCATTTTCTTTTTTTAAATCTTTTTACACATGAACTTTATAGATTGCACAGAATTCATGTGAAACAAGAAACCAACCTGGCAAGCATTAACACGAAGATCCCATATTCTAACGCTGTGGTCAAGAGAACCAGACATAAAGCTGTCATTCACTGGAGACATGCAGAGAGAAATAACCCTGCAGCATTAAAAAAGAGTGTAATAATCAGAAAAACAACCATGCAGAATAGGTACAAATGTCAATTTATCAACAGTAATAATAGTATTGTACTTTGTTATACATATCCCATATGAAGGTTGAGTATGAGGAGAAAAAAGTGAGAAAAATGTCATATAGAGGCACCCAAATGCTTCTTATTGCTACTCAAGATAACCTATCCATATGCCAACAAGCACATAGAACATACAAACAAAGAGCTGAAAGAATTTAAGTTAGGTAGCTTCACATTGGTTGCCCAAGAAGTGACCATGTGTGCATATCCATTTCACTGGTTCATTCAACTTTTACATCACATCAACCTTCTTCAAAACTATATATAATAATTTGGAATAATTTGTTCTTATTAAACTTTTAGTATTACTAGAGCAACAACAAGTGATGTGATTCAAACCTCTCCTTATGCCCTTTGAAGTAGCGCAGAATTCGATTATCATACATTGATAGATACCGTAGAGACTCTAGCAAGAAAAATGAAATATGAGAACAACCATCTGTATCACTTAAAATCACTGAAATCAGGCCTCGGCAATTCACATTACAAAGAGAATAGAAAGCTTTTGAACTGAGAAACCTCCAGTAGAATCAAGATTATATTTTGTCGAGCAAATAACAGAGCTTGGGTGATGTGTAAAGCAAACACGATCAGCACCATGTTTCTTGTGGTACGTGGTCTTGATCAACCTAATATTCACACCAAAAAAAAAATAATAATAATAGAAACAATTAAACTCTAACAAATTAAATCAATACCCTTGCTGCTTTCCTGCAACTTTAACTCTAATCAAATCCACAACTAGCTCTATACTCCCTGGAACCATCCTCACAAACAATAACATCGTTCAATTGTACTCTCAAAGAGCGTACAAATCTTGATACCAACTATTGTAGCTAAGAATTAAATTTTAATGCCGATTTAACAAAAACAAAAGAACTGTAAATTTAAGTATCACATGCAAACTAACTAATTAAGGCCTTATTATTGTGTCTACAACGATTGAGCTACTCACTTGGCACTGACAATATCATAAAGTCGCACGGAGTCATCGTCACTAGCCGTCACCAATAAATCGTCTTTTCGATGAAAGTCAAGTGAATTTATCTTCCCACCCTGAAAATAAAACAAGTTCAATAATTTATTTTAACCTTATAAAAGTAATTTTTTTTTCCGTCAGGTAAAGAAAGTTGTTGAGCATAAAAGGGAAGAGAAGAGAGGATGTACAAAGTCTGAGAAAATTGCAGCCATTGCCATGCTGCGCACCATTTCATCATCGAGTTCTGCGAGCGACGTCGTCGCCATTGATGTTTCACTTGTAATGGAAGTGAGGCTTCAGAATTTGACACAACCAGAGAACGTTAGAACCTGAGTTGAAAGGGAAGGGAAAAATTTACTGTGGGATCCAAACGACAACGTATTGCGGAAAATTTTGTTTGGATATTATCATATATATCCTTTTTTTATTTTGTTTTCGAAATAATCCTGTAATTTTATCCATTTGTATTAATAGGTCCATTCTATTTCGCGGCCTACTAGCTTACATGTGTAGCAGACTAGCTGTAACATGCTTGCTTCTCTTCCTTCTCTCGCACAGACGCACTGAGAGATCACTCTCATTGACGCACCAACAATGGACTCTTACTCTCCTCTACTCGAGAAAGCACGAGTACCGCAACCTTCGCTTCAAAAATTCGCGGTAGTTTCAATCTTCTCGAAGCTCCGGACATCACCGGCCCATTTGGGACCCGATTCAGAACCCGGAAGAGACGCAATCACTCAGTGCCTTAACTTCTCTTCTCCCGCTGTCGTCGACCAAACGGTGCGCGAGTTTTGCCGTCTCGTCGCAGACTCGAAATTCGACCTCTCTCTCGGATTGTTAGAGCTCCAGTCAGCTCTTGAAGGGTCCGATCCAAAATTTGTTACATTGTTTGTTAAAGCACTGGGGTACCTTGTTCGGCTGGGGTTTGAGAGGTTCAATGGGTCGTGGAAGTTTGGGGCCACAGAGAATCATCCGTTTATTAAGGTGAGATGGAGGGAATTTTAAACATAATTTAAATTTAAATTATGAATACTGTCTTTTTGATTTTGGGAAATGCAGTTGCCTTTGCTTTTAAGTATTATGTGGAAAGAATTTGACGAATTTAAAATCTTTTCTAGTTTTTAAATTTGTCTCCTTCCAGTTCCTTTGATTTTGAAGTATTTGACTACGTTGGAGGATTGTCGGTTATATAATCACATTATGGACATTGTTTTTGTGATTTTTGGTTCTAGAATTTAACATACATTACAGAGCAAGCATTTGTAAGTGATTAAAACAATTAAAGTTAAGTTGGAGTAAATTTATTTCCATTGATTACTGGGAGAGTTGAAGAATTTGAAAATTGAAGTTTACTGTTTTCAATTTTTATGCTATATTTTCATTCATGAATTGCAGATTCTATCAAGCCGAAATGAGGTTCATACTGAGCTTGTCCAACAAGTTTTGTTATTTATGACACAAAATAAGCATTTGGGAATGGTGGAAGTTTGTGAATTCTTGAGGCCCTTTTTCAATTTCTCGATTTTACGAATGCCATTTTCGGATTCTTTGTCATCTTTGTTTGTGAGGCAGTTGGTATCATCAGTAGCATCACTCTGCTGTTCATTTCCTAGTGATGCACTGCCAGCTTTCGAGGTCTTAAGATGCTGCCTTGAATATTTCCCCCTCAAGAATTCAAAAGTAAGTTTACTTGAAGGAAAAGTTCCATTTTCTTTATCGGCAGTGATGGCTATTATTTTTCAGTGAAATGGCTACTTGAAGTTTACATTAATGGCTTCTCTGCAACCACATGGTTATAAGGTGCTCAAATTTTCAGGAACAAAGGAATCTTGAATATGTCGTGGAATGCATGGTTGACTCATATGTAGTGGTGTTGAGACACTTGGTATCAAATGGATTGGTATGTTCTTATTCTTATAACTTATTGTGCCACTGACAGTTTATAGTGACTCTACCATGGTCAACTTTTATTGTCGCTTTAGTGCTGTTATGGGATTAGATAAATGAGTTTAATTAAAGCGCTATTTATTAGTTAAATTTTGTTTTTACTGTCGTTTAAAGCTATTTTGTTTACCATTCATGTTAACAGCTAGTGACTGAGGCCCAAATGAGCGGCATGGAACTGCTAGGAACTGTGCTTTCACTCTATACATCTCCTTTCAAACAGTCTGGTGGCATTGAGCACATAGTTGAAGTACTGAAGCATGTATTGGTTGCCCAATTTGAGCTAAGGTTGCAATATAAACCTGAATTGTCCTCAGTGATACTTTATTTATTTTCTATCCTCATTGATTCAGAGCTTGAACACGAACAGCTGTGTATATTGAAATTTCTTCTATTCCTCATAAACTGGAAGAGTGAAAATGGTATGTTTCCAAATCTCTTTGATGGTTCCGTTGTCATAGCTACTATGGTTCACAGCATTCCTAGCACAGAATTCTGCTATTACATATGACTTAGTATGGTTTATTGTAATATTTGGGTTCTAAGTTGCTAGGTTACTTTTTAATGCGCAAATAATCATTAACTTCAGCTAATGAACATATTTTACTATTTTAGCCCATTTTTGGTGAGTTAAAACATTAGAGAAGATTTGTCTTTTAGATGATTAGGGGACGATTGAAAAGCTTCCTCTTAGGGCTTCTATGGAGTGGGTAGTTTTTTCAATAATCTACAAAAGAGAATACCATCAGAAGTTGACATTGAGATGACCAACGACGGTACTTTGATAATCAAATTAGGCTAGTGCAAAAACAGACGAAAGCCCTGAAGTTACTAAAGAGAAATAGTGTTTAGAGGATGAAAAATGAATGAGATACCTATCTTACTTATAATTTGAACTTTTTAGGGGCACCTTGAGTCATTTGGACACGTGAGAGAGATCTATTGGTCTAATCCTTAATAAAGTAGGGATATAATAATACTTGTGCCTAATATTCAAATATTGGGGAGTCGTTGGGATATTTCTCGTTGTTAGAAACCTGTAGTCTCCCAATTAGTGACTTCTGTGAGTTTAGTGGGGACCAAGATTACTTTATGAGGTGGTATTCTTTGTTGGATCCCTAGGTACCTCAGACAAATCGAATGCTCTTTGATTCTTAGGGGCTGGTCACGTCCAATGGTCTCCTTGGAATCATTAGTTAAGATATTATCTATTTTACTCGGAGGTAACTGTTTGGGCTTTGCTTGAAGAGGAGGGTGATTAGTTGGAGCAAGCCCATTGGTCCATGAAGTGAGTTGTCTAAAATGTGATTGAATTCTTGTCACATTATGACTAGGAGATAATTTAGAGTTAGTTTTGGAGAGGGAAAAACAAACTTTAAAACTTAGTATGGCCTAGATTAACTTTGTGGTCACCTTTTGTTTCTTTATTTACTCAGTGTTATTTTAGATATTTTTTATGTCCCTAAAAAGTTATAAGGCCTTAACGAATGAACGAAATGTGTCCTTCTTATAATGGAGGCTTCTTGACCTTCTTCTTTTCCAAGATATGTGGCATCCTTATATAGATCTTTGAAATTAACTTTCAACAATATCCTCCTAGTATTCTTTATCTAGGAATGAACTGAAAGAGACTATTTACTTTTGATGGCATATGTCGTTGTCTCTTTTTCCTCCTCTTAACAATGGAGGAGTGTCTATTTGAGAGATAGTAGGC
Organism: Citrus australasica; assembly: GCA_029618585.1. Taxonomy (NCBI): domain Eukaryota; kingdom Viridiplantae; phylum Streptophyta; class Magnoliopsida; order Sapindales; family Rutaceae; genus Citrus; species Citrus australasica. Next base: position 5,649,678 of record JARCIV010000002.1, on the reverse strand, counting down.
AAGGTATGTTCTCAGGGGAGGCATGCGTAGCTCAATTGGGAGTGCTGACATGGTATATTTATATCCGTGAATTTTTGGGCAGAATATGAAGAGTTTCGCCTCGTTTTTCAAAAGATACTCCCTACAGTAGACAAACCTTATTTTGAAAATAGATGGTTGAGATTTGAGGGGTAGAAACAACCTATTAACCACTGTGTAAGCAGTGGTTCCCATTCTCTTAGAAACCTCATCGCTCTCCTTCAATTTCTTTTTCTTGAGAAATAAAAACTTGAGGTTTCTAGGGAGTCTCTAGGTAACAATAGGTCAGAGGGCAAGACTTCTCTTTATGCTGAGGAAGTTGAGGACTTTTTCTCAAGATTGGGAATCAATCCAAAGATGAGGATGACGACGTTGAGATCCTAGACCTTATTTTTCAGTTGAGTGCCTACACTTCCCTCTAAAAAGAAAAGAGCCCTCAAAACCAGCCTATTAAGTCCTACCCTAGTGCAGGAATGTACTTTACAAGAAGCTCCTCTAAAGCTTCTATTGATGCTTGATAACGGGTCAACCCCCAAAAACTAAGAAGCCAGTTGTTAAGAACCCCAAGTAGATGACTTCGGCTGAATTAGATTGTCTTAGGCACCAGTATAAGATTCCTTCCTGCGTTGAACTTAGGCTTCCTAAGCCTGACGAAGCCATGGAGAACCCGCGTAGGTGGTGTAAAATGTTTTATCACATTTTTGTGATCTAAAATCGTTGGAGAAAAAATGTCCCTTGGGTGATTGTGGCACCCCAAAAAGTTCCATTTGGCTTTTAAACTTGAGGCTAATTCTTTCTCATCTTTTTTTTCAAGAATGAAGGCCTTCTACCTTTCTTACTTCTAGAAAACTCTTCATATCCCACCTAAAAGTTTGCAGACATAAATGTGCCACATCAGCACTTCTAATTTGAGCCACGTATGCCTCCCTTAAAAACCTGCCTTGCCTACTTTTTCTCGTATAAACATTCTTCCTTTGTTAAAAGAATGAAAAAGTGAGAATGACACATACTATCAACATATATAGTCTCCTTCACCTCATTTCTAAAGAAAACGAAAGAATATTATTGAAGGTCAATTTCATAAGCCTAAACGAGGATGTCACGTGTTTAAAAAAAAAAAAGGTCAAGAAGCCTCCATTATAGGAAAGACACATTTCATTCGTTCTTCAAGGCCTTAGAACTCCTTAAAAATTTAGAAAATATCTAAAGTGACATTGAGTAGATAAAGAAAGCGAACAGAGACCACAAAGTTGAATTAAACCATACTAGGTTTGAGAGTTTGTCTTTCTCTCTCCAAATCCAACTCTAAATTTTCTCCTATCTATGATGTGACAAGATTTCCATTGCATTTTAGACAACTCACTTTATAAATCAATGGGCTTGTTCCAGCAAATCACCTTCTCTCCAAGTAAACCAAATCGTTATCTGTTGATGTAAGGGATAACACCTTAGGTAGTGATCCTAAGGAGATTATTAGGCATGACTAGCCCTAAAGGATCAGAGAGCACCTAACTTTTTGATTTACCTGAGAATCCAACAAGAGCACGCTGCTTATAAAGTAATTTTGATTCTCAACAAACTCACAGAAGCTAGAAATTGGAGACTATACTTGTCCAACAAGGAGAAATATCCCAATGACCCTAATATTTGAATATAAAGCACAAGTAACATCGTACCCTACCTAAGAAGGGGGTAGACTAATAAGTCTCTCCCACATATCCAAATGGACTCAATGACGCCCTTAGGGGCACCCCGTATGGAAAGGTCATGTTTATAGGAAACACAAGCATCTTCATTCTTCATCTTCTAAACACCATTGCTTTTCGTAAAGCTATGCTTTCTTCTTTTTTGCAGTAGCCTAATTTGATCGTTGGAGTGCCGTTGCCGGTCATTCCGTCGTCGACTTTTAATGTTATTCTCTTTTCCAGGTCTTTGAAACACCTATCCACTCCATAAATACCTTGAGAGGAAGATTTTAAGTTGTCCCCAGAACATCTAAAGAGCAAATCTTCTCTAATGTTTTAGCTCACCAAAAATGGGCTAAAACATGTACCATTCAATTAGGGTATTACATTTGCTTGATATTATAGAAGCTTTGCAAGTATTTAAGTAAGGTTACCACTTTATCTGGTTTTATTGTTTTTTTATAAAGGTTTCTAGTTTTATTGTTGCTGCTATTGTTTTGATATTTACCAACAAAAAAACTGAACCTTCTAGTCTTGTGCTCTGCTTCTTAAATGAGATACAAGATGACTATCAGTTCACTTCTTTTTTCTTCCCCTGTGGATTTTGACACAGAATCTTGCATCATTTTCTCTTTGGTTTGCTAATCTATTTGAATGCTTTACTGCATTTTCACTATGTCACTCTCTTTTGCAGAATATGGGTTTGGTGGAGCTAATTGTGATCTTAGTGAGGAGCTATTGTTGATATTTCCCATCCTAAACCTTATGTCGTCACCTTCTAAGTCAGTTAAAGGAGTGGCAACTGATTTGCTTGTTTTGTTGGAGAAGCTTTTGGTGAAATTGTTGGCAGCACCAAAGATGGAAGTGGCCATGAATGCAGGGAATCCATCCATAATTGGATTTGGATCTATTATTTTTAGGCTTTTGAAAAATCTATGGTTTCAGGTTTATTCTATAAACTTAGATCTGAGCTTGTTTCTTTGTTTACTTTAATAAACCATTAATATTGAAAGTCTGTTCTCCTTGCTAGAGTTGCAATTGAGGTTTTCTTGGATCTTTTCATTTTATACATTGCAGGATCAAAATTCGACGTCAGATTCTTTCTTTCTCAGTTTGATTTCAATAGGAAATTATCGCATCCAAGAAATGGATGAAGGGCCAGGACCTTGGACTTCTCAACTAAGAGAACTTTTGCTATGCATTATTGATAGCAAAAAATCCTCCTTACCTGTCTCTGCATCTCAAGAGACTTTATCTACTGGTATAGTATTGATAATTCTGTCATTTTTATCATGTAATAGCTAAGAATGAGATTTTTGTATCTGTTTATGACACTAAATTACATTAAAGTTATGCATTATTTGCTGTATTTGTCGATGTAGAAATGTCCATGTTACTTGGTGCCATTGCCAGTGTTTTGGTGATACATCCATCATTGGGAAGTTCTGCTGTAGATGCTTTCGCTACTGTTGGCAAGATGGAACCTAAACTGGGAGTTCCATTGTTGCTGGCCATTTTGTTTTACAGTAATATGTTCACCAGAAAAGATGTTGTGTGCCAGAATAAGTTGGTGAGGTTTCCTTTTATGCATTCAAATCATGTGTCATGAATTTAAAACAATGCATAATTAGCTTTTCTTTTTTGCTTCTGTTATTTTGTCACAGTTAGTGAAATAAGAAAAGTTAGTGAATTTAAAAAAATGCATAATTAGCTTTTCTTTTTTGCTCCTGTTATTTTGTCACAGTTAGTGAAATAAGAAAAGTTTGTCAACTATTCTTGCAGCCAAAGCTTTTGGGAATGCTTCCATCAATTGCTTCACAGTCCGTCATGATTCCTCTTGTAGTTCAAACCATCTTGCCAATGCTGCATAAAAATGCAAAGCCGTATGCACTCTTAATGGATGAACTGTTATAGTCATTGAATCCTGCTACCATTCTTGTTTCATTAACTATATTATTTTCATGAATCTTTAAATTTTTGTTTTGATCAATAAGTGTTTTCATCCAGTAACAGCAGTCCTTTATATACTATCCAGAGTTTTATATGCTACAGCCACTCGCTTGCTCTGTCAGACCTGGGAGATCAATGATCGCGCCTTTGGGAGTTTGCAAGTAAGTTTTGAGATTCCTGTTCCCTCAACATAGTCAATCATATTGAAGCTTGTTTGAGTGTCATCCTCAGATACCTAAAATTACTTGAAAATTTTCACATTGTGGCTTGATTGGCTAATTGAGTTTGAATTACTGCTTTTAAAGGTAAGCTTATCTAGGGGAGTAGAATGTTCTTGAGACATTTTCCTCAGCTTGGCTTACTGACTTTATTCCTAAAGTCTTAGTAAAAACCATTTTATTTAACTACTCAGAGCTTGTAAGGGCATTGAAAACCTTCTATGCACTACAGTTTTTGTTCCTTTGATTCCTTTCGCTTTTCCTTTTTGGTCTTTTGGTTATGCTTTTTTCTTAACATATAGGGAGTATTACAGCCAAAATTGCTCATTGACTTCAAGTCTGAGAGAAACATTTGTATAAGCATAGCTGCTTCTATTCGTGATGTTTGCAGAAAAGACCCTGATAGGGGAGTGGATCTTATCTTGTCTGTTGCGGTAGGTGTTTCCCTACAATTGTTTTGTCTTTACTTTCTCTTATGTATGCCATTCTGAGGTGTCTCCTCTCCCTTCCCTGCTTCCTCCTCGACAGGCTTGCATTGAGTGCCGAGATCCAATAATTCAAGCTCTTGGTTTACAGAGCCTTGCCTATCTTTGTGAAGCTGATGTTATTGGTAATCTTTACTGTGCTATGACTTCCAACAGTTGGGTGCATTTTGTGTGCCAACACTCTATAATAGTACTATTTCATGTGATTGTATGAAAATTTTATTACTCCCTTATTTGGCTTTAAAAAGAGAGGGATTGCTTGTTATTATTTTGAAAAGTAGTGCATTGTTACAGTACTAGTTAGACCCATAGGGGCTTGGGCTTTTCTGTATTGTAATATTTTTGCAAATTGTACCAATAAAATATCATTATTTTCTGTGTTTTTCTTTTGTAATTAACTAATAATAAAACAAAAGTAGCATTGTTTGGTAGCTAGCCACTAGCATTGGCCATTATTTCTTAAGTCTCTGTGGGTGCCATGGTAAACTTGGATTGACAATCTACTAATTCATGCAATTATTATTGGTGTTCAAGTTGTTGTTGACCGAAAAATGAAGACCAAGAGTTCGCAAATCATGTAACTTCACCATCAAACCGTGTTGGGGTGCCCTAGGACTACCATTGTGTAGATCCGCTGATGCTGACACTGACGATGGTGGCGGTGCACCTCAATTTGTTTTCAGTTGATGGTTGCATTTTAAGGTTGCCGAACTTTCATTCCTCATTGTTTGGTCAACAGCAACTTGATTATCGATGATGATTGCAAAGATGAAAAGATCATCAAACAAGAATTCTGATGGTGCTGATTGTGGCTTCTAAAAATGATTTCACCAGATTTGGCGGCTGTTCACTGAATGGTGATGCTTTTGGTTTTTATTAATTAGTTACAGAATATGCTCAACAATATAAATAAAATAAAATAAAATAACATAATACATCTTAATTATTTAAGTCCCATTTTATACTAGATATAGTACAATACTAAGTTTAATTCTATCTTGTCCTATACTATCAAATATTGTCAATTTGCAGCACCAAACATAGCCTTCATTTCACAAGAAACATGTTAATTGTTCTTTTCCATGAATTTTACTGCAATTTTTTCTCTCTTGGGTGGTAGCCTCTGTTATTTTTTCACAGATGCAACTTAAAGCTGCAAATGTGGCTGCCTTTTTAATTGTGGATCTAAAAGGTTTTCATATTTTCAACCTCCATTGAGAATAATAAACTTGTGAATTGTAAAATCATTTTTCTATATATCGTGAGCAGTCTAGCTTTGTTTTCATCATTCATCTACCCTTTGTGTTTCATGTTGATTCTAATTTTAAACATCTCCTTTAAGTAATTGATTTTGCCTGGTTTTCTATGCATTAAGCCATCTGCTCGCCTGAATGAAAGGTGGAGGCCAATAAAAAAATTGACCTATTGGTGATTGAAGTGGAAATATTGTTTTTCTCAAATCACCTCAATCATACAGGGCTAGAAGAAATTAGTTACATTGATTATATCCAAAATGCTAAAGATAAAACTTCATACATTGAAGTTGTGTTGTTTTGTCTATTAGTTCCATTCACATTTCAGGAAGATTTAATTTGAAGCTTTCCTGTTTATAGTAGTAAATTTGCAGTTATTACCTGATTATATGGACAATGTCATCAGTTTTTATGAATCCTTTTATATGGACGATTACATTCATTTTGTAGAAAATTGGCTTCCTTAAATATCTCTGTTGTGTGTCTGCTGATTGAATGTCTTTTCTCTAACCTAGATAGGCATGTTTCTCTCCAAAATAAACATAACATCTTTTCTTTTTCTTATCAAAAGGGCATAAAAAAGAAAGAACATACAGAAACTTCTTTGTATATTGATTTGTTGGAATGGGCAGGAAACCATAAAGAATATTGTATCTTTATTTTGCGCTCTTGGTGATTCTGAAATTGTGTATTTCTAGATTTTAAATATTGTACACATATGGAGAAGTTCTGATTGTCTATCATATTAATATTATTGCTCCAGATTTTTATACTGCCTGGGATGTCATTGCAAAGCATGTGCTAGACTACTCCTTGGATCCAATGCTTGCCCACAGGTAAGCATTTCCTGAAATCAACTAGTAATTTATGGACCGAATTTGTCCGACTGATTATTAAGTCAATAGGGCAGCAATTTCGTAAACATAACTTAGCCTGGGCATGGTGAGTTTATTGAGGGAGTGCTAGGTCGCTAGCCTTATGCATTGACATGATTAGCATACTGTTAGACCCATGAAAATTTATGTTAGGCGCAAATATAAAGGGGCAGGGGCAATTTAGCAACTTTATTATTAATTAGGGTTTAGCTATAAATAAGAGATTATGGAGTTATTTAGGGTTTATGTTGAGTTTTGTCTGGTATCAGGAACCATTAGGAGTTTTGGGAGAGATTGACCTACCTTTCGAATTGTAGGTCAGGATTGATTATTTGTTTTCTTTTGATTTAATCAATAAAAGTCAGCCCTAATTTAGCCCTAAGTCCTATCACATACATCCCGACATCTTTCTTTTTTCTCCAAAATGGGCCTTCTTCCTTGATATATGAAAAATGATTTCTTTCTAGTTTCTTTTTGCTGTAACATTTGGTTTCTAGTGTTGTTTTATTCAAGTATTACTCCTTTGTACTGCGTAATTTTCTTATTCCCCTTTGTTTGTTTCTGTGCAATTCAAGGTAAGTCTGCCTCCTTTGTTTATTCCATTTTAATCAGTGTATCATCTAAAATATTTTCATCATCTCTTTTGGTAAAAGTTAAAAAAAAAAAGTTTCATTACCTGCTAATCTCTTGTTATTGGCAGCTTATGCATTCTTCTAAGATGGGGAGCAATGGATGCAGAAGCTTATCCAGAAGCTTCAAGGACTGTTCTGAAGATTTTGTGGGATACTGGTACCACTACCCATCTAGGCCATGAGTTACAATGGGCAAAGGCTAGAGCCTCTGCCCATCTAGGCCATGAGTTACAATGGGCAAAGGCTAGAGCCTCTGCCTTTGAGGCCTTGACTCAATATGAGGTGAGCTTTTGAATGTCTGGACAATCTTATTTCAGCAACTTTTCCTATTGTGATCACTTCTTGCCATTTACAAGTGAATCAAATATATTTTGCAGCTTGTTCAATTTTGCTGTCAACTTTATTTCTGTTTGTTTTTGGCTTTTTTGTTTGAGGCCCTCTCTCAATTAATTGACATTTTCTCAGGTCTCACATATTTATAAAAATATTTTGGATTTCAAGCAAAGGAGCTTTGAGATTCTTATTTCAGAGACAAACCCAGTTGTACTCAGGGCTATGGAAGGATTTCAAGTCAAGATTATAACACATGAGCATATGTAAAAAATAGTATTCTACAATCTGTTTTCCTCCATTTCATGCCAAAGAAAATATTCCATTACCACGTACTGAAAACCTTCTGTTGACTTGGACCAGCAATCGGCGAAGATTCGTGAAGGAGAAAAAAGTACCTGGAAGTAAGATTGAGAAATTGCTGGATATTTTTCCTCGGGTTATCTTCTCTTCAGGTATAGTATAAAGGCAATTATTTGTTAAATTTAATTCAATCCAAATAACAATAATATCAAATAAACATAAAACCTTATATGTAAAGGATAAATATACATTAGTAAAAATAATAATGAAATTATATATAATAATAAATAATTACGGTAAATTATGATTGTGTGCACCTATAATTAGTAGGCTTTTCAGTAGCTGTCATTTATGTTTTTCTGAATATATTACTATTCCTGCTTCATATATATATATTACTATTCATTGACTCAAGGGTCCACCTCTTGATTATATTGGCGCTTAATACCATTGTTTTGGGTTAACTGTAACTCTTGTTCTTGTAGTTGCAGCTTTGAATTTCATTGAGATGATTTTCTAGCAAAGATCTAGTGTTTAGATCCCCTGCATCATGTAGATATCTGTCTGATTTGTTTTCACATGCACCTTTATGTTTGTGTTTGGGTTTTCCTCCACATTGCCTATAGGGGTGCTAGTAAGGGTTTAACCACAATTATTGAACCCTACCTTATTAGCTAAAGCTTTTAAATTAAGTAATAACTGAAAAATAATGAGATTGGTGATCCTTAAATTTTCCAATAAGTTCTTATTCCATCTTTTTTGACGTTGTGACAATTCAAGTTGATTACTTAATTATGCTGAAGTAGAATGTGTTTAAAATGATCAAAATTTTCAACCATTAGTATAAATTCATTGAAATCATGCAACAACGGAAAGATCAAGAAAATGTGTGTTCCTTGGATTGCTTGTGTATACGCTTTTACACAAAGAAACTGGTTAGATATAACTTGTTTTGTTCGATAACTTAAAGCATCTAGTGAGGAAAGGCGAATTTTCATTTTGATAGCTAATTGTGAAAAAATTTTATTCTACTAATTCCCCTTATATAAAACCTGTATAGCATTTCATTTGCAGACAAGAAATGTTATGCCAGAGAGTTACCTGGTGCAGCCCTCTTATGCCTTTCCTTCATGCGCAAAGATTTGAGGAACCAAGGGGAAGCAAGAGTAAGTCTTTGTGCTTATCAAAATTTCTATTGTCAATGATCCACTAAGCTGTCATATTTGCCTACTTTGTTTTCAGGGACTACAAAATGTACTTTCTGGATATGAGAATGCGTTGATCGATATAGCGGCTTCGTTTCAGCTCTCAAGAAATATTTTTGTCGCGCTTCTTTCATTGCAATCATGGAAATTTTTCATGCAACGCTGGGTCAGAGCTATTATTATGTCCATTGATGCTAAAGCAGAATCCATTGTGCCAGATAGAACTTTTAAAGCTGCCAATGATATTTTGAAGGTTAACCATTGTCTTGTGCTTTTACAGTGCTGAGTTTGTACAACATAGTAGTTTAAAAATGATTTTTTGTCCAATGTATTCAATTTATTTCTCCACTCATTATGCAGATTTTGATGCGAGTGGCAGAAGAATCTATGCCTAGATCTGCTGAAAATATTGCACTGGCTATTGGTGCTTTGTGTTCGGTAAGAGATCAATGAAAGAATTCTTTTTCTTATCATTTCAGAATCCAACTTTGGTCCACACTTTTTTATTAACAGTTGGATAAACTGCACAATCAGAATGTAACTATTGTAATGAATTTAGTATTCTCATATCCTGAAAATGGAATGCCTATATTTTGGGAATGAATCCCACCTGAGGCGAAATACCATACTCTGCAGAAGACGGGGGTGTCACTTCATCATTACAGTTTTTTATGCTAATAGAATTTCACAATGGGTTAGAAGTGCTCAGTTTTGGGAACAATCCTGCCACTGAATAAATCTAAAAGCAGTCAATAATATTTGTCTGGTACTGTGACATGGACTTTAGTATGGTTACCAGTGGCAGTGTAACTGTATCATATAACCGATTCATGATTGATGTTCTTTGCTCAATGCCACTATTAGATTCTATGGATTTGCTTCCTATTTTCAGGTATTGCCTCAGTCAGCTCATACTATTAAATCAACAGCTTCAAAGTTTCTATTAAGTTGGTTGTTTCAGCATGAACATGAACACCGCCAGTGGTCTGCTGCAATTTCCATTGGATTGATCTCAAGCTCTCTACATGTAACTGACCATAAGCAAAAATTTCAGAACATCACTGGACTTTTGGAGGTAAAGAGAAATATGATTTTATGTTGTTTTGGACCCTTTTGTGGAGTAAAAAGGTATCACTCTATGTTGAAAATGTGCTGCAAAATAAAGTGACAGTTGTTTTTTTGTTCAGCTGGATCAGTTAAGTACTTGGAAAGTACCAAACCAAGTAGGTTCCATGTAAAAACATATTGGACAGTGTAAATCTCTTTCAAAATAAATTAACTAACTTCAAAAATGAGCTTTTTGCTACAAATATTAGCCAGAAATAATAATTGGTGTTTGCAATATGCTTTATTCCCTATGGTTTGATCTTATATGAAATTTCTGATATTTTTCATTTTTTTCTGATTTTTTTAATCTGCGTCAAGTACTTTGTTGTTACCCGATCTTGCAATTTTTTTTTTTTTGGTTGTTGAATTCTTCGATTTTCTAACATGATTGAGGATCATGCTTTAGATTTTTAGTTTCTTTGATGACTCCAATATCACCCATCTTATGGGTTCAGCATATGCTTGACTTAGATACAAAATTTTTTATATATATATTTTTTTCTGATATCTTTTTCTTTGTTGTTACCACAATCTTGCAATTCTTTTTTGTTGAATTCTTCAATTTTCCAACATGATTGACGGTTATGTTTTAGATTTTAGTTTCTTTGACTACTCCAATATCACCCATCTTAAGTAGCAGTCTTTGACCCAAAGTTTCAGCCTTTGATTCATCTTGAAGATGAAAAATGTTGAAGGAAGAATTGGAACTTTTGTATTGAACCTAAAGCAAATTGTTTTTCTTCAAGATGTGATCATTTACCATTTTGGAGGATTGAGAGGGATAGAATTAAAGGATTTTTCTTGTTGATAGTGCTTGTGTGTATGGTGTTTGGGTATTCCAACCTGTTCCTCTCTTGTTTTTATTTTCGAACAAAATAATAATAATAATAATAATTCTCTGCCCTTTGGATTTTTGTCTTCCTTGTGATATCTCTCTTGGATACTTTATGATGAGTTTCTTTCTACTAATTTGCCTCTTCGGATACTAAATGAACTTCTCTTGCATTTGAACAGAAAAACTGCATTGGTGAAAAAGAAAACTAAATGTGTGATTCTGAATGCCATAGTCTGTTGTCTTTCCAAATATTGGTCGTCACTGAGAAGACAAAACATTATGTCATGGACAGTTTATTTTGTCTACAAAAATAAAAAAAAATAAAGAATAGAACAGGAATAAAGAATCCACCAATAGCCAAATGGAAAAGTACCTAAGTAAAGAATAATCAGTAGAGGAGATGACCTGCTTCTCGTTCTGGTAGTGAAGATAACTTAATATGCATTATGAATTGTTGATGCTCTACAGCACTTAAATTGCATGCTTTCAGGTTTTGTGTAGTAGCAGAAGCATCCTTGTTAGAGGAGCCTGTGGGATTGGCTTGGGATTTTCATGCCAAGAGCTTCTAACCTGGGCTGCAGCTGCTGATGGCACTAACTTGGACAAGGAAACCTACAAGATAGAAGAAATGGAATTACTGGGAAGGACAGTGAAAGCATTATCTATGATGATATTCCAGCTAGCTCCCTCTTCATCTAAAATTCTAGAAGGTCTCTCTGCTCATTTTCCTGTGAGGACTTGTGATGTAAAGATGAATGTAACTTCTGAATTTTCGGATGATGGCTTGGAGGATGACATATGGGGTGTTGCTGGACTTGTCATTGGTTTAGCAAGCTCCATTAGTGTAATATACAGAGCTGGGAAACATGATGTTGTGCTGAAGATAAAAGACTTAATTGTTTCCTGGATTCCTCGTGTAAATTCTCTGGTTGAAAATAATGGTTGTGGAGGTGAAAGATCTGAGATAATTTTATCTGTGGGATCCTCTTTGGCAATTCCCATTATAGTGGCTTTCTGTCGAGGAGTAGAATTGATGGATGATAAAGAACTGGACCATCTTGTGCATAGCTATAGGGAACTTATCTCTGAGTTAGTATCTGTTAATAAATCTGGCAACTTCCATAAAAGCCTTCTGATGGCATCATGTGTTGGAGCTGGAAGCCTTCTTGCCTGCATTTTCAATGAAGGGGCGCATTCTTTAAATGTTGATCATGTAAATGCTTTTCTAGAATTGTTTAGAAAATGTTACTCTAATCCTTACCCTCCTATCATCCATCTGGGTGGGATGCTTGGAGTTGTTAATGCTTTGGGAGCAGGCGCTGGATATCCTATACATGTTAATCCTTTGAACTCATCTATGCGTGCTGGATATGCACAAAAGGTAGTCATGCCTTATAGTTGTAACCAGTATTTGCACATGCCAATGCCCATGTGCTTGTTCCTTCTCATCTTGTACGCCTCCCAACTTGGCACTGCTTGCTCAGTTATGGAACTAAATTTCATATTTTTGCTTGACAGGAACATCCTTATACCCTGGGTGCGCTCTTTTCAGATCCTGTTTGTGAACAACATGTGACATCATTGATGCAAGAGATGTTTCTTGTGGCCCAAACTTCTGACGACCATCAACTGCAGCAGTATGCAGCATGGGCAATGTCATTTCTTCGATGTCATCTTTGGTCAAAAGAACTATTAAATACTGACAACAAAATCAAGGCTGATTTATTAGGTTCAAAATCTGTTTCTCAACATTTCTCCGACGACAATGTGGTCATGAAGCTTGGTCTGTCGTTAAGCCATCTTAATTATTCTGGGGTAGGTCACTCACTTAAATTCTAAGAATCATGCTAAACTGATGCATCTTTATTCTCTCAGGCAGATTTCTTCTTTTGATTCTTTCAGACAATTATTTCACTCTCTTTTCTTTCTTTCCTTTTCTTGGTAATAGTTACATTGATTTCATTGATCTTGAAATTTTCAATCTAGTATTTGACTTCTTGGTAGTAAACAGATGTTCTTTTTTTTTTTTTTTTCCTTTTTCTATGTATCCTTTGTATTTTATATCCTAGAGTGCTCCCTTTAGGAAGTTATCACTTTAAGTAAGCAGAGTCTAGTGCATTCACATTTATTAATCATTTTCGAGAAAATGAAACAGTACAAAATTGAATTTTCAAAACAGATAAATTCTGTGACAAGCTGACATAGGAAAGAACAGCTACTACAGGGCTAGGGGAAACATCATTTCATTAGTGGAAGGAGTAAGCTCTAGCTAGTTTGTTGTGATGCCATGTATTGAATTAAAACATCAATCCTGTTGAATTAGATGACTTATGTGCAAGAAAACTTTGATTGAAAAAGAAGGGGGAAAAGAAAAAAGGGAATGCATTTGCAAGTAGTTTGAGGGACCTCCATTATTTGGCTGCATGAAATAGGTATTTTTTCTCTTCTCTTTTTGTTGCAAGCTGTTATTTCTGTTCTGTCAGTGCCTCAAAAAAACGGTCCTTATTTGTCTTGAGCCAGCTATTGGTTTCTGGATACTGCTAGTATTCCACCATCAACTGTCAAAGTGTCGTAGGCCTTAAAAATCTCCACTTATGCCTTTTAGGTGGTTGGGCTTATTTTCCATTATTTGTATCCTTTTTTCTTTTTTATTTTATTTTATTCTTTGGATAAGATTATTTGTATCCTTTCAAGACCACAGATTGGGTGTCAGATCAGAAGCTCTGAAGTTGTTTGTTGAGATGGCTCTATTTTGTTCCCAGTATATAATGTCTTAGTGCATGTTTGGGATTGCGGTGGATTGTCAAATATTACTTACTTGACAATCTACTCCCAAATTATGCTTGATAATTTGATGATTGCTAGTGTATTGGGTCCAAAAGAACCCAAATCAGCTGTTTTTGTAAAAATAATTTAACAACCTAAACATAATTTGGGTGTAGATGGTCAAATAACTGATTATTTGGCAATTCACCACAATTCCAAACATGCATGGTGTATGTGTGCAAATGGTTATCATTTTCAGCATATTTTCTTGTGGTGCTTTATTACTTAGTATGAAGGGATTTTCTTCTGCCTTTATTTTTGAGCATTTCATTACTTTATCAGGTTCATCACCAGTATTTTTTGCTCTTGCTTCTTTCATTCTTGATATGAACTTCTCTGTCTCTCACACTCAGACACACATTATGCACACGTGTGTTCGCACACATGTAGAAAAATAAAAAAACCCATCCCCCTGGGGACATAAAAAAACCCATCTGCCTGGGGACATAATTTTGTCCCTTTAAATGTATAATTACTTCTGCTGATCTCATATATTATCTTCTCTTTGAACTCCAGACAGATGCCACTTTGCGTGTTGTAACAGTATCAACTATTTTACGGTGTCTTACACGAGCACCCAGACTGCCAACCTTGGATTGGGGAGCAATTATCAGATGCTGCATGAGATATGAGGCCCAGATTGCTAGGGGATTGCCACCAGACTCTGCTTATAAGAGAGGAATCCTTAGAGAGGAATGTATACAGTTTTCACTAACTCATGCCAACCAATTTCATCCGCTTCTATCTTTCCTTGATGAACTGTCTGATCTACCTAGGTTCAAAACACTTGAGCTGAACTTACAGGCAACTTTGCTCTTCCATTTGGCAGACCTGATAAAATTGTTCTCAGGTTCAAGGCTTGAGAAACTATTTGATGATATGGCAGACTATTTATTTTCAGTTACTTCGTACCAAGCGTATAATCCTGATCAGAAAAGCTTCCTACGAGTTTCATTTTGGAATGGTCTCCATCGTTGTTTGGAAGAAGCTTCTCTTGACTCTCTAGAGCACATTCCTAACATGGAAAGGTGCATGGAGGTTCTTTTTGCCTTGTTGCCTGCATCACAATATGCTGCCATCATAGGAGTGAATCAAAAGAATCTGGTGGCGGAGTGGTCTGCGGCAGTTAGATGCCTAGGGAAGGCTCGACGAGAATGGGTATTGGACTTTCTGCAGGTATGATTATTTCTCTCTCCCCAGTTTTAATTACTGAAGCGATTCTTTTCATTTCAAGTTTCCTGCTTCACTGCCTTCATTGATATTGAGATCATGTGAGCGGCAACTTGATCCTGCAATATTGACCAAAATGTTTAGAAGACTGCCTTGATTTTTTGTTGTTATATTAAAATTTAAAGTTGTTGAGCTTGTGCTAAAAGAATTCATTTTGATCATCTGTCATTAAATGGTCATTAGTAACAGCTATGATCACCGTGCAGGTTTTACATGTGAATCCATTGCAAGGAGATGTCCAGTTGAGTGAGGTGGTGAAAAAGATGCAAGCAAAAGCCAAGCTAGTTAGAATTGGTTCCTTCCCGTTGACTGAGCTTGGAAAGCTAAAAGCTTACATGTTGAACTTCAAATCACTTGGTGAGATTCTCTGTAGAACATATGAAATAAAGGATATATGAACAAGTCATTTACTTCAAAACTGGAAACATTCATCACAATATAAAAGGCAGTTTAAACCCTTAGGGTCTTGAGTCTAGCCAAAAGGTCTGGGCTTGGAAACCCGTTGGGACCACCCAAGGGACATTTTTATCCTTTGAACTTGCCAGTTTAAGGCTCTGTGAACACTGAAAGGTTGAGGATTTCAAGGTATCAAAAATAAAAAATGTAAAAAACAAAAATAGAAGAGAATTTCTATGCGATCCTTGTTCAAATATGCTGTAACACGCTGTCAACTATAATTGACTTTGTATTTCAGGTGTCTGGGACGTACTTATTGAAGTTGTTGCTGCTCTGCAACATGCAGAAGAAGGTGTGAGAAGACAGTGGCTTGTTGACACCATCGAAATTAGCTGCGTTTCATGTTATCCTTCGACGGTAGATACTGAACCAGTTACTCATGAACTTCTCGAATAAATTCAATGTGTTTGCCATGTAGAAATTTACTTTAGTGCCACTTGGATTAGTGAAGAATATGTATGTTTTAATATAATTATGGCATGTTTGCAGTTGGGCTAATATCACTTTGTTCATATTGACCTGATCTATATACATTTGTGTTTCCTTAGGTTGAGTGTGTTGAAAATTGTTTTCTGACTACCTTAATGATCCCTGCCTTTTTGCTTTCTATGTAATAGTCATGCCTCTGTTTCAGTTGGGTGGCTTGCTCTTTCTGATTGAATAATGATGATGAATGGGGAGATAAACCCATCTTTTTGTGAGTTAGCAAATTGAATCTCTTTGTTTTGATGCTTTTTTCATTAAAAGGAATATTTCATCGTCCTGCAGGCACTGCAGTTTGTTGGTCTTCTCTCCGGTAGCTGCTGCAGATATATGCCTTTTCTGATTCTGGACTCTTCTACTGTGTTGAATGATCTACCAGTGACCCTCCCTTCTCTTCTATCAAAACCCGGTTGGGAAACTGTTGCAGAACCATTCGTGTCTTATCTTTGGGCATCAACTGAACGCATTTATAATTGGGTGATAACTGATGTAACCTCCAGTCAGTCATCACCTAGCACACAACCAATTGATGAAAGTGAGAATGACATGGCTGCTCTTTTATTACATGTGATGCACCGTGCATGCATATCTTTGAAAGATTACTTGCCTCTTGAAAAGCAGCTTAGGCTCAGCAATATGTTGGTCAGGTGAAATACGACCATGTTCTGTAAAAGATTTGTCATTACATCAAGGCTTTCTCATCATTAGCAACAGCCATTATGCAAGTAAATCTAATTTTTTCAAGCTGCTGTATATATGTATATTTTGTTGTGTGAAGATAAAGTTGTTTTCTGGTTCTTTAATGCAACATCATCAGGTCACAAGTTCTCATCGAAGTAGATTTGAGATTTGATGTTATGTCTTTCTTACGATAAAAGCCTTCTGGTCCTAGTTAAATTATCATCACGGCATCTAGTTAAGCACTATTCACACTGAAAAGTCACTTGTCTAAACATTAGTGAACTGGAGCTATTAAATTGCATTCTATAACTAATAACTGGGCATTCAAGGAGAGCAAAATTCCCAGTTTTGAACTCGCTAGCATATAGAGATCCCTATGGCATGGATTTTTTTGTAAATTTTTGTAAAATTTTTTTCATCTCTGCGAACATAATGAAGGACACGAAGTATTCATCTCAAGTGATACGTCATTCATATTTCAAACGGTAAAACTTTGATAACTAGTGAAATAATTTGTTGATTTGTTCATCCCTTCTATCATCCAAAATGTGGCGGCCTCACTCAACTCATAATTGCACTCGATTGCCGGTTGCGTTGGATTGAAGTTTCGGAGATATATTATTTGAAAAGCGCAAACATTACCAAATTATGGTTGCACTCCGTTATGCGACTATGAATAAAAAACTGTTATTCGGGTGGAACTTAGGGTTAGGGGCGTATTTGATACAAACGAAAGACAAATGCCCTTAAAAAATAATAAAATATTAGGGACCCAAATGTTAGATTGTGAAGATCAGAAATGGTTAGTTATACGAAGCCTGGTTCTGGTTCGAGGCTTCGATTCTCTCTTTCTTTCGGTAATTATTACCTGCGGATGAATTTATTAAGCTTCAATTCAAAAATCCATTGGTAAAAAATGCTCGTCATTTCACCTAAAAAGCAATCCTTTTGCATAAATTTTATATCGAAACTAGCCTTTTCTTCTTCTTCTTCTTCGGCTTCATCTTCATATTCTCTGCAAATCATACAACATTCTGAGCACAAATCACTGTCCAATCCACTTTACAATTTTCTTCCTGAAACTCAGAACCCCAACAAAATTGTCGATCTCATTTGTTCATCCCTCAAGAAAGGAGATTCCCATTTGACCCTTCTTCAAAATGACTTAAAACCCCTTCTTCCTCATCTGGGTGCTCATGAAATTTCAAGGGTTTTGTTGAGATGCCAGTCTGATTCGGTATCAGCTCTCACTTTCTTTAACTGGGTTAAAAATAATCTGGAAATTAAACCTACTGCCAGTAACTATTGCCTCATTGTTCATATATTAGCTTGGAACAATAAGTTCTCTTTCGCAATGAAAATGTTGTGTGAATTGGTTGAGTTGGTTAAAGATTGTTCACCTAGTGTAGATGTTTTCCAGGATTTGATTTCGTGTACAGAAGATTGTAATTGGGATCTTGTTGTTTTTGATATGCTTATTAAGGCTTATGTGAAAGTGGGTTTGATTAGAGAAAGTTTTAAGACTTTTAGAAAGACTGTGGATGTTGGTTTTCAGCCTAGCATTGTTTCTTGCAATTTTCTTTTAAATGGCCTGTTGAAGTTAAATTGTATTGATCAGTGTTGGCAAGTTTATGAGGAGATGGGGAGAATTGGGATACGCCCAAATACGCATACTTTCAATATATTGACTCATGTGTTTTGCAAGAATGGAGATGTGGATAAGGTGAATGGATTTTTGGAAAAGATCGAAGAAGAAGGGTTCGATCCGGACTTGGTGACATATAATACACTGATAAGTAGCTACTGTAAGAAAGGAAGGTTAAATGATGCATTTTATTTGTATCGGATCATGTACAGGAGAAATGTGTTGCCAGATTTGGTTACATATACTACACTGATGAATGGTCTTTGTAAAGAGGGGAAGGTGAGAGAAGCTCATCAGCTATTCCATCGGATGGTTCACAGAGGGTTGAGTCCTGACATTGTTTCATATAACACTCTTATTTTTGCCTATTGCAAGGAGGGAAAGATGCAAGAGTCAAAGTCATTGCTCTATGAGATGATGGGGAATGGAATTTGTCCAGGTACTTTTACTTGTCAGATTATTGTTCAGGGATATGGAAAAGAGGGCAGGCTGCTTTCAGCTCTGAATTTGGTTGTTGAGCTTCAGAGATTTGGAGTCTCAATCTCTCGGGATATTTATGACTATCTAATAGTTGCCTTGTGCCAAGATAATCGGCCATTTGCAGCCACGAGTCTTCTGGAAAGGATTGGTCAAGATGGCTATGTGCCTAGTTTGGAAATCTACAATGAATTGATGGAGTCCCTTTGCAAATGTGATTCAGTGGCAGATGCCTTGCTTCTAAAAGATGAGATGGTGGATAGGAATATAAAACCAAGTCTTTTTACGTATAGAGCTCTTATATGCTGCTTGTGTAGAATAGGCAGAAGTGGAGAGGCTGTATCATTGATGGATGAAATGCTTGAGTCTGGCATGCTACCTGACTCACAAATATGCCGTGTATTAATACATGGGTACTGCATGGAAAAGGATGTTAATAAAGCTGAAGCATTATTGGGCTTCTTCGCAAAGAAATTTCAAATTTATGATACTGAAAGTTACAATTCAGTTTTCAACATGTTTGCTGAAGATGGTGATTTATCAAAATTGATGGAGCTGCAGAAAAGATTTCTGAGACTAGGGTTTGCACCAAATAATCTTACGTGCAAGTATATGATCCATAGTTTATGGAAAGGAATGGAACGCAAATTTCAGGTGGAATAAAATTGCAATAGATGCTATGTTTCGCTGGAAGTATTATCAGAGGAGTGTATCGTGTAACCCAATCAGAAGTTCCATATGTCTTTAGTCATCCAGGTTGCTCAGACCCGTGCACAGCCTCACCTGAGTTGAACCGCTTAGGTGTAAGTGGCTATATGAAAGTAAGTAGTAAACTACCATAATCCCTTGTAAATTGGCATTCCAAGGCAAAGCGGAAGAGAAAGGCTGTCGACCGATTGCCGAAGCCCCATTCGTGTCCTCAAGCTTCATGTTCAAAAGCCCAGGTTGTTTCTCCTTTGCCCTAGAACTTGTAACTCTATTTTCATTGATTGCTCCTAGCACGATTAGTGGCTGGAAACACACCCATACAAAAGACCATAGGCGGGCCAATAGAGAGACAAAAAACGAATATGCATTTGGTAATGTGTTATCAGAAGAGTGTATCATGTACCTCAATCGTAAGTTCAATGTGTCTTTAGTCATCGTACGTGATGCAGATGGTGAAAGAGCGGAACCTATGAGAAAGGTTGTTATTATTGTGCAAACAGCAGCATTAGCACAAGGTATGTGATGTCCTGTGTCCAAACAGGACAAATTCATGTCATAAACAAAAATGAGACTGATACTCACCAAAGTGTAGTGTACTTTGGAAATTTTTTATCACAAGAACCATTTCCTTTAAATTAATTGTTCATTGAAATTTCAATGGAATCTCAATGTAGTACATAATATTTTTAAAAAAAAAAAAAATAGTGCCATCATATAATAGGTCAAAAGCTATGGCCACTACTAGGCAAATTTAGGCAGAAATACTCTTGTTAACCACTTTATTAGTGCCACTTGGCCTTTGGTTGAGTGGTGAGCTGTGAGGGTAGCAGTTAAAGTCTCTATAGTTCAAGCCTTCATATTGAAATATGAGGATTTAATTCCTCCCTTATTTAAGGAATAATTGAGTGAAATCAGTCTTCTTTCTTACGAAATGTGAGTGGCGTAGACACCTTTCGAATATAACTAGTCACCCCTCAAACATAACTAGTTCCATAAATACTTTCATTATAAGTTTACAATCAGTAGTAATATCAGTAGTTGACTGACTGTAATATTAGTATTAAAAAAAAAAAGAACACTTCTGTATCAGTACCTGATTGTGTTCTTTGAACATGCATCACCTCGTAATATTTGCAGGGAGTAAATGCACTAATGTTGATGCGTCTACTGGACTTGCTTATGTGCACCTAGTAGAGGATAAAAATCTAGCCTGTATACCGATATACTAGATGAATGATAATAAATATATGTAGTTGTGCCTACTACATAAAATATCTCTTGTATTGTTTGCTTTAATAAGGTTGAACTAAGACCCAACAGAAGCATTGTTAGGTTGGCATTTTACAGAACTTGTTTCAGATTCTTTATTGTTTTGTAGAAATTGTTTTCTATTATATGGAGAACCTCGTCTCTTTTTGCTTCATATTGAAGAGAGAAAATAATATTACTTCTGAATTTGAATGTAGGTGAGATACTGAAGGTATTCTGCAAGACAAATAGGTGGTTATCCGTATAAATAGTCATATAGCATGGATGACTTCAGCTTGACAAGACAAGATGCGAAGGAGCTTAAGAAAGAACATGGAGTCAAAGATGGGGGCTAGAATTTAAAATTCCAAACTAAGAGATATGGGTAAAATTTGTACGACACGATCTGACTCTTCTTCAGTCCGTTCAGTTACAGCATCATGTTTTGAATGAAGCTGTAGTGAGATTGTTCCAAGAAAGGCTGAATGCCCTATTATTTCAAAAGAGTGAATTTCTTATGGGTCTGAAAATGAAATATTATCCCTTAGTAGCAAGCTAGATGACACCGGAAGCTTTGTAGGAGAAGTACAAAGAACCTGCGTAGCAAAAAGCGTTTGTCAAATTGGGTGGCAATCTGAACACAATTATCTCCAAAGCAGATGATTGGATAAGATCAGTTCGAGTAATTCTTCAAACCTCAAACTGAGGCCCCTTCTAAGTTAAAATAGTAAATTAAACAGGGCATCAAATTATAGAATGAGTGGTTTGGAAGGCAAAATTTATGGAAGATCAGATGTAGAGCACGATTGACAGCTCTCCCTCTGAAGAGGAGAATTGGTGCAACGAATGTTACAGGCTTGAAGCATTGAGGACAAACAGAATTTTCCGAGAGTATAAGCAACCTTTGAAACCTGGAAGGGAAGCTTGTATTATTATTAGATGGTCTGGGGGGAAACTGCACTGATCGGAAGGAATTCTAAATCTTCCAAACTCGGCCACTATTTTAATGGTGTGGCCGATAAATGAAGGAGAGTTACAGTCCCAGAACGTTTGAAGACTTAAAAGTTCATCCTCTAGTGAGCTATGTGATAGCTTGATCTTGTGTCTGTCAAGATAACTGGCCTTGTGTCCTTGTATCTCAAAAGTTATGAAGTGATGCTCCCTTCAACGAGATCTTAGTTCGTACGAATCATTTTTTTCTTTAAGGTGGCATTATTAATTATATTTTTGTAAACGAATTTATATTCAATTTAATCCGTTATCTATTTGTTATACGATGAATAAATTTAGATTTAATTTGATTCGTTTATTAATTTTACTAAATAAGTTGAACCGAGTATTCATTCAATAGATCAATGGACTCTGAATCCTGAGATTTCAATTCGTTTAATAAACGAATCAAATCTGAAATAGCAAAATTTAAGCCGAATTCGTTTATGATTCAAGATTTCAATTCGTTTAATAAACGAATCAAATCCGAAATAGCAAAATTTAAGCCGAATTCGTTTATGATTCAATTTGAATTCGGTTCGTTTATGCATTTTGCCGCCCCTACTTGCCTGCGTGGGTTGCAATGGATTTCAAAAATGTAAAAAGTGGGTAACAATTGATTCTTATCTTTGTACATAAATTTGGTAATATTTTAACTACAAAATTTATGTAACATTATTAATTATGTTATCCACTTCCACAAACAGAAAATTTATGGGTGCCAAGATGAAGTGCCTGTTTGGTATGGCTTATTTAAGAGTCATAAATACTTATTTAATCTCATAAATACTTTTTAAAAATTTTTATGGTGTTTGATTATTTTTTTAGTAGAGTTGTTTTAGCTTAAATAAGCTAATTTACATCTACAAGCAAAAGCTCAAAATTTAAGCTTTTGGAAGTAGAGGTTAGAGAGTTTTTTGGGTAAAAGCCCAGTTAGTCCCTATATTTTAAGATTAGTGCCCGTTTAGTCCCTGTATTTTTAAAAATGCCTCGAAACATCCCTGCCGTTAAAGTATTGATACCCCTACCGTTACTTTTTTATTTTTTTGACTTACTTTTACAATATTACCCTTTTATAATAATTTTTTTGGACATTAATAAAAAAAATAATTAAATTACCAATTTCACCCTAGAAAATAAAAAATCATATTAATTTTTTTTGCAAGCACCATTGCACACTTGGCAGTTTGCATAAAATTTTTGACAATTTAATTTTTGACAAATAAAAATTAATATATATATTTTTTATTTTTTAGGGTTAAATTGGTAATTTAATTATTTTTTATTAATGTCCAAACAAAATAAAAGGGTAATATTGTAAAAGTAAGTCAAAAGAAATAAAAAGTAACAATATAATTTTTGACAATTAAAAATTAATATAATATAATTATTTTCTTTTTATTAATGTCCAAAAAAATTATTATAAAAGGGTAATATTGTAAAAGTAAGCCAAAAAATAAAAAAGTAACGGTAGGGGTATCAATACTTTAACGGCAGGGATGTTTCGAGGCATTTTTAAAAATACAGGGACTAAACGGGCACTAATCTTAAAATATAGGGACTAACTAGGCTTTTACCCGAGTTTTTTTTAAAAAATATATAATATCAAAAATATCCTTGACATATTTCATTAATTACATAATATTCTTTGTATAAAATCTACCCAACAAAAATTGTTGCCGCCATATAAACATATTAATGTTGCCACTTCACTTTATCTCTCTCTTTTTTAAAAAAAAATAATAATCAGCACTTTAATTTTACAATCCCTACACATACCCAACACTTGAGAAAACAATTATAGTCATAGCTATGAGGAGCATGTCAGGTAATATTTCATGCTACTTTTTCTTCTTTATCTTTATCATATTATTCAAACCTTTTTCTTCTTTGTCTTTATCATGCACTTGATATGTATTTAAAACCCATGACCAATTTATTATAATATTCAATAGATTTATTGCCACTGTTTCATCTTTTTTATTATATTATTCAATAGGTTTATTTGCACTTTCCTCATCCATCTACATGTTAGTTATAATATATTATTTATGATACATTTCTATATAAGTTTGTTTAATTCTTTTTCAATTATAGAGTTTTTATTTTGCAAGTAAGTATTACCTAGTAGATGTTGGATATCTTTACATGACAAGTTATTTAGATCCATATAAAGGTGAACGATATCATCTTCCAGATTTTCGACGTGAAAGTCAACCAAGAGGAAAAAAAATATTTAATCATGCCCACTCTTCTTTGAGATGCACAATTAAGAGGACTTTTGGTGTTTGGAAAAATAGATGGAAAATTTTGCGACAAATGCCTAGTTTCCCTTTTAGTAAGCAAGTGAAAATTGTGATTGCTTCAATGGTTTTTCACAATTTTATTAGAAAATATGCAGATAATGACCCAGAATTTCAACCTTTTGATAATGATGACGAATTGCTTCCAACAAGTGAAAGTGAGAATCAAAGGAAAGAGAACAATGAAGAACAAAGTACAAATTCATTCAACGTATGTGAAATAGACCAAGAACGTGATCAAATTGCGACAATTCTCATGTTCCGTTAACATTTCAGTTATATTATTGATTATCATTTTAATTTGGATAGTATTCTCCCAATTTTTAATTTTGAAAATAAAATAAATAAGTGAACTAATTTTTTCTTATTAATTGATAGTTTGGATGAATTTTGTTATATGTTATATAATTATGAATAAATATCATTTTTAGTAATTTAATTACATAAAA
The DNA here is from genome assembly GCA_029618585.1 of Citrus australasica. NCBI lineage: Eukaryota > Viridiplantae > Streptophyta > Magnoliopsida > Sapindales > Rutaceae > Citrus > Citrus australasica. Next base: position 5,625,286 of record JARCIV010000002.1, on the reverse strand, counting down.
ACACTTTTACTTTTACACAACCAATCAATTTAATGGTTCAAAAATATTTTTTTTTATTGACAACCAAACACTTAATAACTTTTTATTTAAAAACTATATTAGTATAAACTCTACTACTATAAGGTATAAGCTATATCTAACAAGCTGTACCAAATGAAGCCGAAGACAAGTAATCAGCTTCCATAGATTATTTAAGCGAAAGAATGATGAATTAAGAATCGAATGTTAGAATTCCTAATTGTTAGCTAAATAAGTTCGAAAATTTTGTTTCCAAATGATTCCTACGGCCGTTCACTTAAGTACTCTCCAGGCCAAAAATAAATTAATAAATGACGTTTTCATTTTGAAAATGTTTGTGGGAATTTGGCGCAATTATAATTTTATTAGCTCCAAAGAAATTTGTTTAGTTTTGTAAAAAAAGGGGCATCAATTCTAGAATTTCTTGGATAATCTCAATGGGGAATAACTCAAAAGCAGAATGGGAACAGTTCCCAATATCCTTAACCCTTTAATTAATTTCAACAGAATTTCTTAACTTACCTTTTGTTCCTAGAAAGACAACACAATCATCACTCAGCTAAATCCTTTTAACCCCCTGTGACTGGTCAAAAACCGAAAATTTTTCATTTTTACATATCCCATTATGATGAAAAAGAAAACGCTGTACCCGAAAATCAAGTTCCAGAATTTTACTAAGCCAAGGCTCCTGAAAATTAGTTTTCAATGTGATTTAACATTTTACCTCACTGTACAATTCTGACTATCGGCCCCGCCCTCAACAAACATTGTCTTTAGGTGACTCTTCCTCAGCAGACATCGGAGTCGGACTAGAATGGGAAACTTCCTGCAACTCCGCATGCTCAACACTACTTTTTCTCTCTGAATTTTCAGACTCAGCATTACCTGATGCTGCGGCTTCCTGGGAGACAACAGATGACAGTTTCTCTTCTTTCTGAACATCAGTATCTGAAGACCCCTTAAGAAAAGTCCATGTCTTCTCTTTGTTACCCAGGTCATTACCAGAACTGCTTGGCATCAGCCATGTAAACTGCAAATCGTGGCCTTGCCAGCTTTTACCACTAAGAAATGCCCTCTCAGCTGAACGGCGTGTTGTAAAACTTACACGAACTTGGCAATTTTTTGATGCATCTGACCCATTATCACCTTCATGGACTTCACCATCTTCCAACTCAACAGAAGCAAGATCACCATATGATGAGAAGTGCTCTTTCAAGACAGCAACCTAAAGGGCATACAGACTTTAGTTTACCTTTCATAGGGGGACGCACAAAGACATACATACAGCATAAAGCAACTGATCCTAGGAGAGTGACCATATGAATGCATTTATAAAAATCGGGATCATTAGATTTCATTTATCAAGAGGAATGATCACATCACTGCACAGAGAACGTTCTCTTGTTAATTATTGTTAATATACTCTTAAGAGGATGCTTGTTTTAAAAGACTGCTGATTAGAAGGCAGTTGAGTATAGGATCCTATCCTAAAATCTCAAATTAAGTATAAGACGAACATCATGACAATTTAGCCACTGGATCGGCACTCAACTAAAAGTTCTCAAGGTTTACTAATCCCTAAGAGCATCCACCCAGTTCCTAAATCTATGATACAGAAATGTATTCAATGGACGCCATAAACATTAAAGCAAGAAGGGGGGGGTGGGGGTGGTGACGAGAGAGAGGAAGAGGAACTTACATCTGCAAAACCCACAGGTAAAGGTGGAATAATTCTAAATGCTGTAGGTCGGTTATCCAATTTGTATCTATTCATCAAAAATGGAGGCCCTGCAGGTGCTAATGGACGAATCTGCTGCTTGAAGCTTGTAGATTCCTGCAGCACCATGGCTGTGTTTACTTTCTGACTGGGAGACAAAACAATATCCACTAGTTTGTTCTTGTCTGCCATCATCTCAGCACGTGGTGATGCCACAGCTGCAGTAGAATCAGAGGACCTTGCTGTTGCTTTTGCTACATCAGCTGCTATTCCCACTTTAAGTCTTTTAGCAGCTTTCTCAGACACCACATCACTCTTGCCTCCAGCCTGCAAAAAGTTAAAATTTAAGAATAGCCATTTACAGAAATGATATGTGTCTTAGACATAATAAATAATTCATATACCATATTTAGCTTTTGATAGAAAGCTAAAATGGTGTACATTATTGAAAATGGAAAAGCAGTTGCACTAGGGAAATAGATTATATCTCCCTGACCGCTCCGAAGGGAAAACTAAACAGAAAGAACTGACATTAAGTATCTGTATGATCTGTGATGAGAAAAGCCCATGGCCCCTTCAACAAGACGGGCATCATATTATTGTATAATTGGGAACAATGCAATTATTTTCTTCCCATGTAATCTCGATTATTGTATAATTGGGAACAAAGCAAATTATTTTCTTCCCACGTAATCTCTCATATGCGCCTTCCCTCCACTCTCTCTAGAACTGTTACATAAATGATAAAAAGACAAGTTCAAGGTCACACCAGTACCAGCTATTTCTGCTTTTAGGGATGTAGGTACTACTTCAGGCAAATAATTTGGCATTTTTTTGGCATTTTGACTGTGTTAGAGCAGCACAGAGAATGCAGTTCACTGAATGGAAGCCAACACACTATAACCAAACTTGAAAAATCATTATAATACATTATAAGTAGTTTTAAAGGCAGGGATAATTGGTGTTACCTGTTTCTCTAATTTGTCCAGTTGACGGCGGAAGTCATTCCGCTTCTGGTCCAACAATTCCTGCTTTTTACGGAGTTCCTCCTTCAACTGCTCAAGATTGTCCAGCTTCTTTTGCAATGGGGGTGGAGGTTTGGGACTGTTTGTAATAACAGTAGGGTGATCAAGAGCGGGCAGAGAAACATCAGCAGCAGGAACAATATTTCCTCCCTTCAGAGTGGTGGATTGAAGATTATTGTCTTTCACTTTGTTAGCAACAGAGGTATGCGCTGGAACTGAAGCAGCTGTCATACCATGAGAAGTCACGGATACATTAACACCACTGCTTATTCCAGCATCTGGTATGCTGTCACGATTAGCCCACCAAAGCTTGATAAATCGATTACCCATAACAGCATCAGGAGACTTTAGAGCAGCTTCTGCCTCTTCTCGTTTGGAGAACTGAACAAAAGCTCGTTCACTATTTAATGGAATATAAATGTCTACAACCTCTCCAAACTTTTGAAAATGAGAAAGAAGAGCCTCTCTCCTGTTACTTTTCAGGGGAACGTTATTGACAAATAGGGTACGCAATGCCTTTTGAGATGGTTTCCGGATATTACGCATATGATCACTCTGTGCCTTGGTAGATGGATCCATATTCTTTTGGATAGCATCCCCTTCAATAATCTGTTTTCCCCTACGGTAACTACCCTGAAGGCTGGGTAATGCCTCCCTATCTTCCTTTGTTTCATTCTCAAGATAATCCGATGAATTTCGCGTTGCATCAATTTTCTCTTTCACATTTGATCTATTTTTTGAACTGCCTATTCTACCCCAAACAGACATACTTGTATTCTGTGAAACAGCAGCAGTCCCCGCATTTCTCACAGGCAAATCATTATCAGCACTATCAGATGCCCTCAGATGATGATTATTTGATGAATCCTCATTCAACAAGGATTCAGTTTCATCATTAGATGAATGTAGTGCTGCAAGGCCAGGTGATGTATCTGGACCATTGTTATTCCACAGGGGTTGATCTGGATCATACAAATCAGCTCCGCCTGCAGCTGCAGAATCAGAATACGCACCATTCAAGCCCATGCCATCATCCATCAATCCAGTCTTGCTACCTTTGCTATGCACTCCTTTACTATTCATCAATGTCGTTGAAGCAGCACCAACCGAAGACAGCAGACCTGGTCCAGCAGGTGTTGCTAATAGCGGTGCGCTTGGAAGTGGAACAGTGAGGTTAAATTGTGAAAGGCTCTGTAAATCAAAAGGCAATAGATTTTATTTACATGCAACATCCCTTAATCAAGCAAAAAAGAATGCTATTTTCCAATGGAAATAGGTGGATCAAAACCAGAAGGAAGCCAAGCTCACAATTTACCACACAAACCAGTAAGTGCATTGTATATTCATTTAATTATTATAGAGAACTCAAACCCATCCTGATACTAGTTAGAAAAAATCCGAAAAAAAAAAAAAGGCAAATGGCTAGGAATTTAGAATTGCAGGGTCTCCATAATGGCTCCTCAAGCAACAAACTCGATCCATAGGCACAAAGAAAATGATTATCTATTGAAGCAGCCCCATCATCCAGGGACTTCTCCTCAAGTTAAACATTCAAAGACTATCCGTCATGGAAGAAATAGAAGAAACTAAACAACTTGAAATGAAACCAACAAAAGCCAATGACCTATTCATCCTATGACTTGGCATAAGGTCTGCAAGTATATTGCATATCAAAAAAATATTACGCGTGGAGATAACAATGAGATTACTAATAACAAAAAATAGGCAGGTAAACAAATTCAGTTCAACATATGAAGCCTCCGATTCATGTGTAGCCTTTTAAATTTTAAGATTGGCTATAACCAACCATCCAGCAGGTGTTCGACAAGAAACAGGAAAGAACAAAAACATCACTACCAACTTTTTAGAACGGACAAATAGAGTATTTCAATTGCAATAGACATTCATTCCCCGAATCAAGTGATTGGTTGTTCCAGTCAGATGTACTAGACATATTTTACCATTAGCCAAACTTGGACTTTTGATAGAAAAACTTGAAAAACAAAAACAACCACCATGCATCATGCATATTCAAACAGGCCATCGAAGTCCCAGATATAGGAAACAACTTTCTAAAGGCTCATACCTGAACGTCTTCAACAACAATACGATTGACTCCATGCTCCATTGGACACATGTCCCCCCTAAGACAAAATCCTCGCTCCTCAAAATCCCTACATCGTTGGCGTGAAATGCCCATATTTAACGAGTTCAGCGGTGGTCTGAGTGTCCCCTGCAAACCAATGGAGGGGAGTGTATCTAAGCCACCATTTGGTACTCCTGGAATTAATCCAAATGCAAATGATGCATTCTGCGAATTTGAAATATTAGGAAGCCCCCTTCCAGCAAAGCGACTTGGTGGCATGGATGCTGGCTGAAGTATTTGAGAAGCAATATCAACAGAGCTGAACCTAGTATCACGTTGATTCCAGGAAGCAGAATCCCTTCCTCTTCCTCTTCCAGGCCCGAGGTCCCCATAAAATGTATTGTTTCCCCTGATTCTTTGACTCAAATCCAAAGGTGCTCGGGATAGTGATGCAAAACCAGGGCGTCTTCTCTCGAACTTTGCTGTGAAGTCCTTCTCTAGGGGAGGAATGTTATAGTTTTTCCAGGATTCACTTGCTTGAGATTCATTCTCCCTGAAAGAGTGCCCATTTTCAAAAGGTTTGTTGCGCTTTCTATATGATCTCATATATACTTGATCCAAAGAATCTCTCTCCAAAGATTGTGACCGTGTCTCCCGCCTACGATGCTTATGGTTGCGGTCGTCATCATCCTCATCACTGAGTTCCTTCTCTTCAGGATCACTGGTGCAATCTGGAGGAGAAAGACTTGCTGGCTTAGGTGATGAAACTTTAAGCTCCATGATTCTAATGAAATGAATTTTGTTTATTGCATTAAAATCCAAACTCTGAATGGTCAAAGTAATCCAACCACTTTGGTTAACTAGAATAATCAGCAATTAGAGGGAACCTAGAAAAAGGAAAAAGAATAAGTTAAGCAATCACAATTATAAATAGCATTCGCCCGTCAAACTTATAAAATAAAAACAAAACAACAGTTTACATGCACTTTATTCACATCAATCTATGTCCATGACAATAAAAGCAGACAAGACAAGTAAATGATTAAGGTAAGCAAATTCAAATTATCAAATATAATGAAATACAAAGTATAATGCAATGACAACAAATGTAGCAGGATATACCAAGGTAGTAAAAAATGAAGTCATGCCAAATTGCAAAAATGCCAGATGTTAAAGAGAAGTCAATTCAAGTAAACCAGCATACATATAATCCCCAACCTTCCTGCAGCCAAGTTGTCACCTTAAAATTTTTTCTTTTTTTCTTTTGATAAGAAACTCAAAAATGTATTAATGGTGAAAAATATTAATACAGAAAGTGGACCAGCTGTCACTAAGCAAACACAAAACTAAGCCTATTTGTGCCTTACAAACGTATCCCCAATCACCCCTATACATGCTAGAATCAATTATAACTCCCTATCTCAAAACCCCATCCCAGTTTAGATGAATGAAGAAAAAAGATGAATCTTAAAACTCCATAGAAACTGAAGCCCAAAATCAAGCAAGAAGACGAACTCTATCCCACGGTTCTTCAGCATTATCAGCACTTTTCCCCTAAAAAATATGAACATTTCTTTCCTCCCATATTATCCAAAACAGAGCTGATACTGCACATTTCCAATGAGTTTTAGCCTCTGTTCTATCAAAAGCAAAGGAATACTCTACAAGAAGAGAATCACAAGAACCCGGAATGACCCACAAAATATTAGCTTCTTTGCACAATGTTGAAGCTACAAACGACGAAGAAAAAGATGATTTGAATTTTCTGCACTTTGCTTGCACATCACACACCGAGAGAGGGGGGGGGGGGGGGAATAAGGAAACTTTCTTTGAATCACTTCTCTGATATGATCTAGTTACCAAGTAGCCACCTTGGTAACTAAGAACATGAAGTCAATAAAGAGGGCATGCTGTTATTATCCTATCTACATAAGATGGAACACTAGGGTTGATGAGCAGTATGAGAAGTCTCAGTCGTTGTTCGTTCCCTCTCCCCTATTTTTCTCTACTATAGATGTCTAAACCAAATTGACAACCATTTTTCTCCCCGTTGTTTAACATCTGCAAAGCAACAGAGGGAGATTGTTGCAGTTATGATCGTCTAAAAGTAATTAGAAGCAAGTAAAGTTTCTCGAAGTGAAACAAAATCATTTAATCTACAAGTAAAACTAAGTGCCAATATTCAAAATGCTAAATTTATCTGATCCCACAAAAGGATAACCATCATCATTCTAATTTTAAAGATCCCACTTACCATCATATGTATATTAGGAGAAGCCAGACATAAGAGAGTTGAGTACTATTGCACTCTTGATATTTTCCAGGGTTGACCCAAAAGTTTCTATCAACTCATCAATCATTACCCTTTATATTCAGAAAGATGTGCAATGGAACATTTTTTCTTTTTTTTTTGAAAGAAAAAAAAAAGTTTAAGTAGATTGTCTACAAAAAAAAAAAAATATATTTACAAAAGTTGAACAAGGTGTCCACTAGCCACAAAAACACCCAAAGAACTTACAATTGAGAGAGCATATTTGGGGGGGGGGGGGGGGGGGAGTTTCTATCTTGAGATGGCTAAACAGTGTAAACATATGAAACAAAGACAAAATCAACCTTACCTAAAGCTCCTTCCCAATTTAAATGTATGAAAAATAAACAAGTATCTTAAAATTCCTTTGAAACTGAGGCTCAAAAAGATGCTAGAAACAAGGCTCTAACCCTCAAAGAATTGACATCTTCCTCTCAAGAATCCCCAAAAATATTGTAGTTCATTTCTAGCCAAATAAGCCAAAACACTACATCTCCATTGTACCATAGCTTTTATATGAAAGATTACATTTTGAAACATATCAGAAACTGATGCCTATTACATCTAAATAGGGAGCAGCAGTTGAGATATTAATATTAACGGTGATCTTGATCTGAGATGGAAACAAAATGCTAGGATGTTATAGAGAAATTTATTAGTAAACACTAGATCAAGGTTTTTACATAATTGTGGCATTCAGATAGTACCTGGCTATTACGAATATAGATTGAAAATCAATATGAGATAAACATACAACCAATTCTTCAAAATAAATCAAAAGCCCAATTAAGCTCTTTAAAGATCAACAAGAATAGAGCTTCAATCAATGGTTTTGAGTTTAATTTAATTTTTTTCTAAGTTAGTACAACTAATCATTTGAAATCCCTAGGGTTGTATTGAATCATTTTACTTTATATTTTCCTTTTCTGGGACATCAATATGAAGGCACTGGATTGCATATTAACAACATGCATATTGAAGCGAAGAAGATCGCACAATACAAAGTTGGGAACTCAGACAAACACATTTCCAAGCAGATTAAGATTTTGTGAAACTTATTACTCACAATTCCAAACCGAGCAGGGAAGCAATTCCAACAGAGAGGATCAAGCTTTTGCAAAATTAATTAACAGGAAGCCAGGAGGCATAGAAGATCCGTAATATTGTCATGAAAACATTCCATGAAACACTTGGAAAGTTTTAGATCACACTGACAGCATAACCTAAATTGAAAGAAATCAACATTTCAATATTTTGTAAGAATGTCTTACTGAGTTAAGAATAGAACATATGTGCCACAGGGAAGAATGTGTAGGAAAACTTGAAAGTCAACAGAATGCAGGCCAATCTTTTCCATCAGCAATTGGTGTGCAAACGTCTACAACACACAATATTAGAAAGTGTCCATCATTAATTACTAGCATTAAACAAACAAATAGCTCCTAAAAAATTATTTATAGCTTAATGCTTGTGACATTTCTGTTCTGTGCGGTTCTTTCACACACAAAATTTTTTAACAATACAAGTATATTTAGTAATTAGTACAATTAAAACAAAATTCCAGATCTCACCAATAGATTGAATATTATTAGTGAAACCAATAATTGTGTCCATGTACTTATATCAAAGATTTGGATCCTTTATTTGCAGGGAACCTATCAAATTCTTTGAGGAGTCAATAAGCACTATGTTTTATCTTTGCTAGTTGCAAAAGATTTCTAGAATAGTGTTTTCCTTTAAAGTTATGCCCATCCTACTAAAAGAACTAAGAGAGCCACAAACATGCAATTCAACAAATTTAAACGGTGAACAAGGCTAAAGTTTTCCCCTGCATAGTTGATATCCAAGGTTGTAATTTCCCACCCTAGCTCTATTATCTACCAAATTCTAAGAGTCACAGTCTAATATCATTGCACCTCAGCACTCTCTTCTATTCTCAACCTCTTAAAAGTATCTCCTCAATTGGTAAAGCAGACTCAATTCGTTTACGAAATTGCAGGCAAGTTTCTGATAACAACCTGAATAAGTTTACAGTCACGTGTCAGATATACTCCTAAATCTATTTTTCTGAACAAAACCTCCCATCCCCAGCAGATGTGTTTCATTCTTCTGCTTTTCATTTCACTCTATACTTCCACTTCAAAAATTTATCAACTAGGTCACAGTCAATATTTCCATATGGTTGAGAATGTTCTCTCTCATCATTTGCAGCTAATCTTCTACTAAAAACATAAACACACTCAAGGGCTTATAAACAAATGAATTCAAATATTCAACATTTCAGCTCATGCTTTTGCCAATTCATATCATGGTCATGATGAGCTCAATAGCTGTATTGACAAATAAAAAGTCAGAATATCATTTACCAGTACCAACTAATAAGTAAAGCTTGATTGAGAACCCAATTTAAGATTTAAGCGAAAGCCCAAATAATGAGTCTTAGTTCGCCAAATGAAGCACTACCCAACTCAGCTTCATTTCGGTATCATTTTCTCAACATAGCCACCCACTTGTCTACAAGTGGAACATCCTATTTATCACAGTGGCAAGGACAAGTTAGGATGCAACCGGAGACCTACATTCACACCCGAAACAACTGGAAAGGAAACGAACTTATGGGGGAACAAATCATCCTCAAATGCGACAAGGTACTTGAATACTGCCAAAGCCAACCTACGAAAGATGTAAATTTTCTATCCCACAGATAGACATTTGACACTAAATACCAGCATATCCACACCACTGACTCCTTTTAAACATGTGTCAAAATTTCCAAAATGATTACCTCGAGTAAATGACCATAGAAGCCCATCTACTGAACACAGTACGTCACATAAATAAAGCTCCCCAATCGTCACACTAGATCCACTACAAATTAAATATACCAACATGATCACGATCACGATTGCCATAAATATCTACAATAAAAACATTAATAAACCACTAATAAACAAATAAAGTTTTCCAAGCAGAGGGCACGAATTTAACTAAAGTTAAAGCTAAAGTCCTAACAACTTGAAATGACAGGCACATTAGAACTCAAATTACACAGTTCAACAACAATCTCTAGACTACTTAATTCTCCAAACTATTCAAAAACACACAATAAACTGAAGAATTCAAGCCTAAACTAAAAGCAATAACTCGCGACATGGATTAACACACGCCAATAGACACATAAATGTGAACTAAAACTTTTTAAGTAATCACTAATAACCGATTGGCTTTTCTAATTTAGATAAGAAAAATTTCCTGAACCATTCAATAAGGACAAAAATCTAGGTTTTTGAATCATAAAATCATTTAAATAAAATAAATAAAAGGAAATAACAAATAACATGTAAAATATCTTACAGAATCTTCTAGAAGGATTTGAGTGAACAACGCCGTCGTCGACACTCTCATTGAATAATCATTCCGATTGAGATAAAATGTAATTATAGGCCCCGCGAAGGGACATTTGTGGAAGATAGATAAAATAAAATAGTTGCAGAGAGAGGTAGGGAGAGAGAGGACAGGGGCAGGATCGTAAATAAGGATGTAACCGATGGGATGTAACAGAGAGTGTGTTTGCGACTTTGCGTTTTCGATTTTAATTTTATTTCTGTTGTGGTTTTTTGGTCTTTGTTTCTGTTTCAAAGCTGTCAAAGCGAATGGGATTTTTATTTGAGAAGGAAGAAAATATAAGAGAAGAAAGACGATGGACAGGCTCTGCTGCCAAATATTTAATTATCAAAAAATCAGAATGAGGACGATAACGAGAATTCAATAATTGCATTTTTCTCCCATGAAATTCTTAAAATTATGAATATTTCTATTACTTCTCTTTTTATATTTTCTTTAAGAATTACTTGAAGTTTATGTTGGTAACAAGACTGATGATATAGTCACAAACTCGTATATAAATATATCTTGTATAAATTGATGTGGCATTAATTTATTGGTTAAATGAAAATATAAAATAATATAAATAAATCATGTGGGTTAAAAGATATTTAATTCAACTAATTAATTAATGCCACATATGTTTGTACAAAATAAATTTGTACAATAATATATGCTTATATCATTACTCTAGTAATAAATAGGAAACCAAAAAAAGAAGTAGAATTGATAGGTATATGATGTTTGATTAATTACTTTCGTACGAGCTATTAATTAATCAAACAATATCATTATTAGTATAAAGGAATTTTAATGATTAAACGATATGAAAAAATAAGTAATAACTTTTTAAATATCACAATATTGAGATAGATGATTTCATCGAATCATATAAGTATACATTTTAGAAAAAGAATTAAGTTGTGAATGAAAGAGATGTAGAAAGAATGACAATGAAAGAACTTTAGCTTCTCTTATGTAGTTGAAGAACTTGACCCGTTGGCACTTCGATTCAGAAGATAGGCAATGCACTTTTCAGTTTTTGTTTGTTAAGAGAACCAACAACATTGCTGAAATACATATAAGAGAATTTGGTCGATTATGACACCCAATGATTTGCAAAAGCATTTGAAGGAGTTGGTTTAAAATGGAATTTTCACATCCATAGCCACTAAAATGTTTTTAAAAGGTTTGGGATCAATGTTTTTGTTAAAAATAAGGGATATATATGTAAACTACTACTGAAAAAGGAAGGCCAAGAAGGAAACAAAAGAGGTATTTGATAACTCATTTCGTGTAGGCTTTCTTACCAAATGTTACTAAACATTGGATCATTTCGGACACATCTCCTGAGAAACTTAAGAAAAATGACATGATATTTATGGATTATTTGTATGTCATTCGAAGAATGAGTTTATCATTAACAATAAAAGTTAAATATGCCAATTAAATGCTATGAACAAAAAATTATGTATGCTATGAAGAATGAGTTTCTTCTAATAATAATAAGAATTTTTTTTCAAAAGACAGAAAAAGGATTGGTGGTGATAAATTAATTTTTGAAGTATTGACATGCTTACAAAGTAATGTTATAAAGTTTGTATCCAAAAAACATGTGAAACATAACCTATCATTCATTTATTGATGCTATGAAATTATCTTATTTAATAATAGTATAAAATATCAACTATTATTAAACGCATAACAATTTTATTCCTTGTTTGTACAATAATATTGTATCCATTTTTTTTTCCCTAAAGACACATTTTAGTTCGTTAACACGAGTAACTCTTGGGTACTAGCTTCTCTGCGTTTCCACTGTTTCTAGTTACTTGATCAACATTCAAGGTTCCTTTGCTTTGCATACAAAATGGAACTATAGCTGACTTCTTAAAAAAGAAACACTTGTTATCAGGCTCAGCTAAATGCTTTATATTTTACCAAGCCTTTCTTGGTCCATAGAGAACAAGACTGCCTATTTTGGCATTTGCATAAAAGATACTGCTAGTTGAAAACATAGCATGAATTCCAAGTTCAAGATATTGAAGATATTGACAGCATTGCAAATTTGCAACAAGTCGAGGGATTTTAATGTAAAAAGCATAATTGCAAATCATGGCCGCTACTTCAAAGTCACCCTCCAGGCATATGTAGAATCAGTGACGAGTAAACAAGAAATGAAAAATACGCCTTCATCATTTGCCGACAATTTTAATATCTTCAAGGAACAGCGACCGCAAATTGGTTGTCCTAAATAGAGCACAATAGAATAATTTCATTTGCAGTAACCTAATAATCTAATATCCATTACCCATTTGGCTAACTTGATTCCTTATCTAAACAGCAAATTTCCGAATCAAAACCCACGAAGTCTCGTCTTCTTCCACCGGATAACAGTTACAATTAAATGAGAAACACTTCAGAATCCACTTCAAATTATTCTTAGTATGGACAAATTGATCAGATGCGATCATTCGAATTCACAAACCAGAGTCTTAAGACATACAAGAAAACCAGATTCAAAGCAACCCAAGCAACCCAGCAATCAAAGAATAAAAGAAAACAATGTATCCAAAGAGGAGACGCTAACCCCTAATTTCAAAGCAAATAGTTACCCCTCAGCGAAGTTGATCTAGAAAGAAGTGACAAATTCTATACATTAGAATGAATCAAAAGATCCATGTTATCGACCAAACCAACCTCTCGGGGGCTGGACTTCGCCATCACTCATCAGCTTATCCAACACCTTATTCAGGTCAACTGACTGGCCATTCTCTGTCATCTTTTGAACTGTTGCTCTAATATGGTCTCTGGGGAATCCCATACTAGCCAATTTGTCAACCACATCATCAATGGGAACCCTATTTCCAGTTCCAGGAGAACCTGGTCCACCACTAACCCCTGAAGCAGAAGGAATTGATTGGGGTAATACCCGAGCACTTGGGAGTTGAAGGTAACCACTTCCACCACTGTGCATCATAGCAGAAGAGTGTTGCTGTGGTTTTATTGTGGAGCCACTAACATACTGAGAAGGTGGTCCACCGTAAGGATGTGGTTCGTTTGGCCCAGAATGTGTCCCATACCCTGTAGGAAACCCAGAATTTGGTCTGCTGGGTGGTGACTCATATAAGTGAGAAGGTGGAGCTCCGTAATATGTTTGTGAGGGAGGGGACACACTTGGTGTCTGAGAAGCAGGCTGGCGAAGGTTTGGTGGGTAGTTTTGAGAAGGCATGTAAGCTGTCTCTTCAGGAAGGTGGCCTAATGAAGACTGAGATAGAGGCAGCTGAGGTGGCTGAGAGTATTGCGGCTGTGGTGGCTGAGAGTAAGGTGATGGTGGGGTAGGTTGATATGGTTGGTGTGGAGGAGCTGGAGGAGAGGCCTGTGACTGCTCAGTTGGAGGAACTGGGTATTGTTGACTTGGGACATCTTGAGTTTGACCAGGTATTGGATGATAAGGATCTCGCTGAGTTACAGTAGGGTTCTGGCTCTGGGGGAACTGATTTGGAAGCTGAACAGCAGGTGGTAGGTTTTGTTGCGGAGCAGCTGGTAGATTCTGTTGTGTAGCAGGTGATAGATTCTGCTGCAGAGCTGGAGGAGCAATTGTGGAAGGAAGAGGAGGAACTGACTGCGGAAAAGTAACAGGAGGAGAAGGATGCTGAATGTGAGATTGCAGGGAAGCAGATGCTGATTGGTGCACCGCCTCTGTGTGCACGGTGCTCCGGCTTTCTGATGGCTGATCTGCCTTGGACCCTTGCAGTTTTCCATGCTGCATCTGAGCCTCCAACATCTCTTGCTTATCCTTTAAAACAAGTATCCCTGATTGCACCTGCGTTTGATCGACAACAATTACCATTATGAGCAACAAGAGAAAATATACAAATAAAACCGTATCACCCGACAAAACTTCAGCATTTCATCATAATACATCAATGGAGGAGGAAAAAGGAAACAAAGGAAAAGAGGAAGCAGAGAGAAGCCTTCTATAATGAGGTCCAAACCATCCAACACAAGAAGTACACTTAAAGAAAGAATGAAAGACTGAAAATGTGTTTTGTCTATCTGAATTATTACCACCTAAGTCGACCTCTTAGGTTTTAATATCTCCAAACCTGATGCAGCTTTGACCAGATCCTAGAACAATTTCTTTTAATACGAAATAAAAAAAAAATGACATCCCATCATTCTGAATTATCAGATTCCTACCTCCTTCAACATGATAGTCCTAAATAATCCAATATAATTCTACCTGATGAGCTGCCAAAACCATATATTCAGCATTGAAAATCCTAGGCCCACTTCTGATATTGAAATTTAACTTCACATTGGGGTTAAAATGATGACAAATTTAGGCACATAGTTATTGCTAACTAATGCCAAATATGTTAACATTAAGAGCAAGACAAGATGGAAAGATGAGCATCTTTAGATGAAAATTGTAAAGATAATCTCTTTCAGAAGAAAGCTAGGCTTGATGACTTCAATGTGGAGAAAAATATTTTATGGTCTACCGAACATGTGACATTTCCAAAGAATCTACTATCTTCAAGGCACATTAAACCAAGTTCCCTCAAGTTCTAAAATCTAAAGGTCGATTCCTCTAGAATTGACATATTTGATTATGTCAAAGACAAGCAGCTTATCATGAATCTGGAGGAAGCACTTTGCAATAACTAATGGGAGTAGTTGAATGTAGAAAAGATTTGCATAGCATCTCCCATCAGATGCAGTGCTTACGCCATCTAGCACAGAGGCGGTCAAGATTGGAGCAAGCAATAAGAGAAAGGATCAATGAAAGATACCTCTCTCAAAATATTTTCCACCTGCCTCATTTTTCCATCAGTGCTTGCGTGATTGCTTCCAACAGATACCTTCAAATCATCAACAGAACTCTCAAGGTTGCGGGTTCTAGCATCCAATTGTGTTAGCCGTGCACTGACACCTTCAAGCACATGCAGTAAATTGTCAGCATATTTCTTCATTGTTTGATCAATATCTGAAACTATGGTACGATTTCCCAGGTTGAATTTTGGGCAGTCAAAATTGTCCAGAGAACCAAAATTCTGTACACAACAAGGAAACATATCAATTTAGAGTAAACAAAACAAGTTGAATACAAATGCTATCATCATTGACCTCCTAGCAACACAGTAGCAAAATTTACACGAAACTGTCCATAACCCAAGCAAAGAAACAGAAATCCAATACAATATTATTTTTTAAAGAAATAATAAAAAAAGAATGATTGAACTAAATGCATAGAGAAAGCACCAATCAAGAAGACAAATAAAGGAACTGAAAAAAGATAGATCTTCCAATGTCCAAACACCAACTTGTTTGCACACAGACACCAAGAGAAGAGAGATAGCTTAACCAAGGAAACATAAAGAATCTAAAATGTATGAGCACAAAGCCGCAGCAGGGCTGCCCCTTTAGTAACAGTGTTTAAAACCTGAGTAAACAACAATAGTGAGACCAAAAGACTCAGCTCCAAGCGTGACTAAATCCAAGACTATACTCAAACAGGGGAGAAAAAATATACACACATTTCTGCATAATGCTCCTCACTAGATTCCATTGGCAGATTCTGAGTGTATTTTGAGCTATGCTGCTGACTCCTAATATATATAACCGTTGTTTCAAAAGATAAAGACAATGCACTAGATTTGGCTAAAGTGGACCCAAAATTAATCCCAAGTGTTAACAGTTAAACAAAGCACAAAACAAATCTTTCACTAATCGCATTGCGTTCACCTAATGAATATCAAATCATCACCAATGAAACAATAAATTTAATCCATAAAATATCTCACACACAGACAAAAACACCCAACAATAATCAAAACCCATCTGGATTACAAACAAATAAAAGAGAGTGCGAAATACTCACTCTCACCGGAGGCAAAGAAGAGTTTGGTTTATTCTCAGAAGAATTCCAAACCCTAGCACCAACAGCAGCATCGGTGTTAACAGAAGAGTCCAAATTAAGAGACTGAGACAAGCCACCACGAATCGGCAGAAAATCGTAACTGGGCACGATCTCTTCTTTCTCAATCCCAATCCCATTATTATTCACATCGCGATTGTCCTCTTCGTGCTGCGGCGGACGATGATGATTCGTCAGATCCATCAAGTCTTTGTCCATGCTCGGCGACGACGTCAAATCCATTATCTGCTTGTCCATGAACTGCGATGTATTCATCGCAGAGTGGATGATGAATTGACGATGATGATTGAGAGACAGATAGACAGATTATTAACGAGGAAGGGTTTGTTGGTTTCTTATAGACGACGAAAAGGAGTATCTGTTTTGGTTAAATTTTGATTATAATTTTTGAGTTCGGGTCGGTGACTCGGTGTCAGCATCGTCGCTGCTGTTGTGCTGTGCTGGTTGTGTTACGGTGCGTGGTTACTATATTACGGCGTTATCGATAATTCTCTGTTTAATCGTATCATTGGGAAAGCAACAGTTTAGGAATTGGGCCGCCATCAGGCCCAAATCCTAACCTTCTCATTGTCTCAGGGTATTATAACACACCTCCCCTGATTTTTTCCAATATTTCAATTCGAAGCGGATAATGTAAAATTAGGCCGATATCTCCCCTTCTAGGCTTCTAGCAGGGATGACAAGTTAACAACGAGGAGATGTAGAGGCACCAATATGATGACAACAGTTTGGGTTTAAGACCATTACACGATTAGTGACACGACTAATTCTCCAACAACAAAAAAAAAGTACACAACTAATTATTTTGAGTTGTTTAGATTTTAGTCATAAATTATAAATCTATCATATTTCAACTTAAAAAATGAAAATGAAAATAATATTATGCGGCAATGATTACAAACAATATCCAAACTTAACAAAATCCTAGAGATGCAAATTTAATTGTACAAACAAATACCAACAATTATAAAATGAAACCATTACAACCCAATAATTAATAATTAAACTAAGCAGGACACATGATTTCCTTGACTTTGCTCTACTATAAATGGGTGGAGGCTATGAATCCATGGTATTGTATTTTAAGGTTAAAAAAAATTATTATGAATTATTCACTGCTTCTATGCTTTTTGCCTTATAGACAAATCTGTTATGTACAAAACGTCGTTCAAATTATAGAATTTCGGTAACCATGTTCGATCACAATATCATTGACTCTAAAAACGTTTTCAAGTATGTTGGGTGCTGTGAGGTGGTGAATCAAGTTAGCTTTCCAAAAACGATTTCGTTTTGTTACTGTAAAAGCTTCGTTAGCTCACGTGCTGCTCAGCTGCTTCATAACAGAAAACGAGTTAGACAAAACGACAGGGATCCAGCGCGTTTTGGATAACAGTTTAAGTACCCATGTGAGGAAGCATGTGGTGGAGGTTGTTCCGAGTTCGTTAAAGGTTGTTAACCACGTGTCAACAATCCGTACAATCTAGAAATTAAGCTAGCTATCTAAACAGGGTATAAAGGTTGGTTTTGGGGGTAGGTTCAGGGACGATTCTAGAGTCTTGCAGTGAGGGTTTTGTGTGAGAGGAAGTGTTATCTCGTTCTCTGTAAAGTCTGGTGTAAGGCTCTGTAACAATCTCCATTGTTGATTCAATAAAGCTCATCTTGAGGCTTCTCTCGTGGATGTAAGCTGAGCATGGAATGCTCAGCTTAACCACATGAAATCTTGGTTTATATGGGTTCTTGTTTCTAGTTTTGTTCATGATCAAATTCTTGTTCTTTTGTTACTGAGTGAGTTTATCTGATTAGATCTTGGGTTTGTGCAACTTGTATTGACTAGATCACTAGCATCTTGGGCAGTGATCAGTCTAGTTTGAGTTTAAAAGATTTGCTGGTCACTACAAGTGTATTTGTACCGCTAATTTCATCAAGCACACTATAAAAACAGTTAACTTTCTTAGTCACTATGAAATTAGTTTCAAATTATCATTGCCGGCAATGGCAGCATGCCATCTAACCCAAATAAGTATTCATTGTTACAAGGTGAAAAATAAATTTCAAGTTAAAATACATTCATAAACTATTAATGCTCGAACTATGAATGAGCTAACCGTCTCTTTGGGTTAGTTTTCTTATAGCCTTAGACAGTAGTGGCTCGACCTCTAGGCAACTTAGGTGGTTGCCTAGAGCCCCGTTTTACATGAAGGCCCCATGAGATAATTACTTTATATACAAAAGAAGAAAGTGAATTTAAAATTCATTATTATTCATTTTATTTCTTATTATTTGGTAATTATGTTTTCCTAAATAAACTATCAAATTCTTATAAAGTTTATTTAATGTAGTAATAAGTAGTTTTAATTCATACAAAACTGATCAATTAATAGTTTCAATCCTGCAAATTCTCTATTTCATTGTTAGAATTAATATGTTATAATTATAAAGTTTTATATTCATTTTAAACCTCTATAAAAACCCCACATTTATTACTTTATCCATTAAATTTTTCCTCCAACAATCAAGACATGATATGTTCTTAGTGTTTGAGAGAAAGAAATAGAGAAGGAAAAAAAGTCCCACTTCCTCTACTTTCTACTCAAGAAGAAAAAGAAAAAATCTAATAATTTTCTCTATTCTCTATGATTATTGGTCATTACTCAAATCCTCAAACAATTAATATAAAGGTAAAGTTAATTTATGATTTCATCTCAAATTTCAAATTTTATCTTTTTATTATTCTCATAGTTAGTTGTGTTATCTATTTGTTCTTATTTCTTTTTAATATATTCTTTTATTCATCTACTTTTTTGTGTGTGCTTGTTTTATTATTTTGAAGTAAAACTATATCGAAAAACTTTAGAAAAATTAATGTAATCTAGAAAATGAGTAATAAAAAGGATGTAAATTGAGTTAGAAAAATAATGAGTGAATTTTATAATTGAATTAAAATTTCATGGATTAGCAATAGTATAATAAAATTTTATTTAATGTTTTACATTTTAGAGTGTTTAAAGAATAGATTTTCAATAAATAATATATAACTAATATATATAGTTCTAAATTTTAGGAAGAACTAATTAAAATCATTTGCCTAAGGCCCTAAACATGGTCGAGCCGGCCTTGGCCTTAGAGCAATTGACCCAACATCTCCACAATATATATTGATCCCATCAAAATCAATCGTTAAAAAAGTGGTGAGTGAACAACATTTTATGATAGGGTAATTATCCACTGACCACTTGATTTTTCTATTTTTTTTAAAATACACAATTTTTTTTTTACAGCACTCCATCTGACGTTAATATTTTTTTCATTGGTCTACTCTGGTTATAACACTATTAGAACTTTATTGACATCATAATGGTAAAATTATCATTTCACAACGACATTGTTTAAAGACACAAGTAGATAAGTGCAAAACAATATAATTTCAAGTAGAGTTCAGCAAAAAAAATAAAATAAGAATTGTGTATTTTTCAAAAAATGCAAAAAAAAAAAGGGTTGGTAGTGGATAATTGTCCTTTTACATTTGTGGGGAAAAAATTATTTATATAATATTCCGTTAGTTTTCTTAACAGATTGAAGACATAAGTGGACACGTGCAAAATAATATAATTTCAAGTGGAGTTTAGCAAAAGAAAAATTAAGAATTGTGTATTTTTGAAAAAGTGCGAAAAAATAAATGATCGGTGGATAATTACTCTTTATGGTATTTGTTTACAGTAATCCATGTAAACTTCACTAAGTTTTTAGAGACATCTATTCCATTATAACTAGGACTACTCTAATGTTCAAAAAGTACCTACTACACTCACATACTGGGACTATTGAGGAATAGCTACTGTTCATATTTCGCAATTTTAACCTGATGCCTACTCGACTGGGACTATTTTTAATTAATCACGTGAAGCAGCCCAAATTTTAACCTTTGATAATAATTAGGACTATACTAATATTCGAGATATGTATACTCTACTTATATACTGAGACTATTTGTCTACTCTATTGACATATTGAGACTACTTTACATTATTAATCTTGTGAAGCAGCCTAGATTTTAACATTCACTAATATTATTGAGGGATGCCTACACCACTCATTATGTGACTACTTGCTTACACTACTCACATTCTAAGATTACTTTACATTAATCTTGGGAAGTAGCCTAGATTTTAATTTTCACTAATATTATCAAGGGATGCTTAGTCCACTCACACTTCGCGATTTTAACCTAGTGCCTACTTTACTCACATACTGGGACTACTTTATATTAATGTTGTGAAGTAGTCCAAATTTTAACCTTCATTAATATTATCTCCACTCAATTATATCATAATTAATAATTGAATTAGACCCCATAATTCTTTTTTTTTTTTCAGGTTTCAAACACTTGCTCTCACATGTGTTCTCCCAATTGGCCAAAGGCTTGTTGGTTGTTGACTTTGAATATCTAACATTTGATAAGATGAATTATTTGAATTTGTGTAAAAAGTTTTAAGTTAAAATCCAAAAATTCTTACTTTCGTTTTACTTTTTAATAAACTCTTGAGATTGTAACTATATTATCTCAAAGATAATTAGAGTTGGCAAAAAAGTTCAGGTCAGCACAAGCCAAGCCCGCGGGATAAAATTATGGATAAGGGCTTGAAAAATACAAGGGCCACATTGATTGAGTTTGGATAACACCCTTTATATTTGTATATAAAAAACAATTCAAATTGAAAAAAATGAAAAACTCAAAACCCATTAACCTGAATGAGTAATGCCCACACGAGTCACACACACCCACCCAAAGTGCAGCAACAGCCAATAGTGAACAGCCGCACCTTCAATTGCCTTTGCCTCACACCAAAATGGAGATATGATTGAGCATAAAAGTGTGACAAACAAAGACTCCGATGAGAAAAATGAAAAAAAGCCACGTTTATCTTTTGTTCGTGGAGTTATCACGCAGCTCGGTGCTGGGCTGAACACTAGATGCCTTTCTTTATTTATTCTGGGTTTGATTGCTATGCTTTCAGCTTGCTGAGTCAGGTCATTCTTTCTCTCTTAATTTTTCTTATCATTATTTTAAGCTTAATTGGTTCTAGGTTTTATTCATGCACTGTTAATTGGTTGTTGCATCTGATGATTTTACTATTTTTTGTCAATCTTGAAACTTAATTGGTTTGAATTCTTGTGGCAATATCTGATGACTGATTTGAATGGTTCTTGGCTTAGTAGTGCTTTGTTGCTTCAATTTAATGGCATCACAGCATAGATACTAAGTGAATACGGAAGCAAATTTTATATTGCATCTTAAAGAAAATTAAATGTGGATGAATCTCTACATAATTTCACTTTCTCTATTTTTTATTTTTTAATTCTTTTCTATTAATCTGTATAAAAATATATTATTTTTAAAATCAATTAGTAATTTTTTTTATTTATTATTTATGTTCACATTTTTTTTTTGTTGAGTGAAGCTCCTGACGAAAAACTTTTTACTGAAGAAAAATTGAAGAATGAGGAAGAAGTCTGCAAATATTAGATTAGTTTGTTTTTAATATTAGTATTTGTGATTTATTATATTGTATTACTAATATTTTATATATTAGTTTATTTTGTATTGAATGATCATCTTTAATTTATTAAAAAATAATTTAAATATTCATAGAAACTCAAGCCCTTGGATGGGCTTTTGGAGAGCCTAGGCCTAATGACAAAAACATGGGCCTGGGCCTGGGTCGTATATCATATCCTAAGATTTGGGCACTGTAAAAACATCATATTTTGTTAACTTTTTGTCCATGAGACAATGCCTAAACAGTAGGGTAAAGGTATTAGAGGTGTTCAGTGGTTTAATTTTATGTATTGAGTTTCGTCATATTTATTATCTAAGACCAATCCATCATATAGTGAATTTTATATTTTGGATATAATTTGATTCAATTATTATTTGAATCCAATAAAATCCAAAATAATGAAAAGCCAAATCCAATTCAATCTAATTAGAATAAAATAAATTACAAATAAAAATCATCAATTACTTTCTAGAATTCTAATTACTAACAATTGTAAAAAAAAAATCAACTCTTTTAATATTTCATGATTCATGTATTCATTATCATTTGGTTGAAAAAAAATATTTAAATATTGAAAGCAAATACTAGTTCCGATTTGCAGTTTTACTTTGTATTATTATTTTATACTTATACGGATAAAGCCATTTGAACCCACTAGAATAATTAATAGACCTTTTTTTCTCACTAAACCCATCATCAAAATTTAAAAATTTATCTTTTACTCAACAACAAACCTAACTATATGCCAAATATACTCTTTATATATGCTTGAAAAGTGAAAACCCATCATTGTTAAGCGATCGTAAATTCTTCAATGGTTCATTAAAAAAAATAAAAAAGCACAGAAATCTCTTTTACTGCAAATTTAATGAAATGAATGTTTCCGTCAATTCTCATACTTGCAACAACGAGCAACTAAAACAATTTGAAATAATTAGTGATTTATGTATAGTAGAGCACAATTAAAGTCTACAAGAAATGAAAATTCACAATTGTTCAAGAAAATTTTTTAGTTCAAAAGATAGTTTTACAAACTTGTAAAACTAAAAAGGTGAATGTAGAGATAATCTTTATTTTATTTTTTGAATTTTTCTTAACTTAGGCTTTGCTTCTTAGGTACTATCCTAATATAATACTTAAGTCGTATATAGTCCTATAATTGCACCTATATGGCGATGTATTTCTTGATCCATTTAATACTTCTTGATCAATTTGATACGTGTTATTACCTAAGAAAAAAAGTAATTCTACATAGTTTTTAAGTAATAAAATTTTCAGTTTAAATATGAGTTTATAAAGTAGTTTTGTAGGTTCAAACAGCCTTGTTCTATACAAAATTAGTTTTTTTTTATAGAAAAAATAGATTTTTAAAAATAAATAAGGAAAATGAAATTAATTGGTTACACTAACTTTATGTTGGATTTTAACACATGGATCCATAAACTAATAGAATAATATTGGATTTTTCATTTTATAATCCAATTTAATCAAAAGGTCACAAAAATTAGATTGATTTGGATTGAATTGATTGGCTTGATAGTCCTAATTTATACACCTTTTATCAAGACACCTGTTAAGAGCAATTCATAGCACTAAATTAAAATTTATAAAAATATGCATCACTTTACATTTCAATGAGTTTGAAAAGATTAACATTACAAATTTAGAACTGGAAAAATTTGCCTAGTCCATCATGTACATCATACTAGTAACAATATTATGGCAAAAGAAATTCAAGACTTAGGATGAAGCTATTCAAATTAAAGAAGAAGAGTAATGGACAAGAACTGAAGAAAGATGTTAGTAATAAATCTTACTTATTGTGCTTGAATACACTTAGTTAAACTTGCTCATAATTTGGCATCAAAATGCGCAATATATATAGATAACAAACTCTTCTTGATATAGCCTGATCTAGCTCTAAAATAAGTACTCAATTGCAGATAAGCCAGAAGGGCTAGACCACGGCACTTGAATAGCAACCATGTGGCCTTCATACTCAAATGCAACTTCGTTTCCATCAATCTTGCAAGCTCTTGGTTTCTCAGAAGCAAAGACTCTCATTTCACCACTTCCCTTCACTCCAATTTCCACTGAATTCTCATCATCATCGTAGGACAAAGACTGGATTGCGCCGCCGGTGTTGAGCATGTTCACCAGGCCAATGGGAGCAAACTGCACGGATGGCGATGTTCCTCCAGGCAGCAGAGTCACAGGAGACACAGTGATGAGCTCAAAACTGAATGGCTCCAATGATATCTCAATGTTTTCATATGGCTTGCTGAGAACGAGCTTCTTGGCTTCTTGCAAGTACATGGCAAAGACTTGAGCCCCTTCAATGGAAATTGGGTTCTTGCCACTGTTCCATTCAATGTCTTTTGGGTTGGTCTTGGCTGTCACCTTTTGTGAAAATTGTGAGGCACATGTGTTGCGTCGGGCTTCCCTGCACCAGCCTCCTCCTTGGCAGTTAAATGCCCCAATAACTCCAGTGTACTGTTGCAAAAATCAAATAAAAAAAAATTAGCCACTAGGTTATGTCTATCAGGCCCATCACATAAGGCCCAAGTTTGTATCAAATAGTACCAAAGCCAGTAACAAACCTTGTTCAGGTTCCAGATTTTGAGCATGGTCTTGCCATCATGGAGAGGGTCAGCAAAGAGGCAGTCTCTAGTCGGAAGTGCGTAGTATTCGCACCGGAGAATAGACCCATCGGGCATCGACAAGCGCTTGAGCAGCGGGAAGTTGTGCTTTCCGACACAGTCGGACACGTAAATAGGACCGCCGGAAATTGCCCTAGAAGCAGCATGGAACTCGGCACAAGGGTGAGTAGATTGGAACATGTCCCAATCTGGGTGAATGAAGTTGCCCATCCATAAGCTGTTGTATGCACAATGCACCATGTGACAACCTTGGAGCCAAAATGTACCATTTGGATCACCAGATGGGTCAGTGCACCAAAAATCATCACCTGTGTATCACACACAATTTGAAACAAACATATTTTTATTAGTTCGGTTTGGGCCCAACTGAGATACCAAAGCTTCCTACATTTGGGCTCTTCCTTCAAAATTTGCTGCCGAAAAGCACGGCGTGTTTCTCGCTAGGAAAAATTAATAAAAATATATTTGTCGGTCCACCTAAATGATATTAATTAACTTAAATATGTGATCTTGTACACGTGGTGATCTTAGGGGTATCTGATTAATTAAAACATTTATAGTCAAATCAACTCGCTTTGATCTAATTAAAATCTTTATTGCCCAAAACACAGGGAATAAAATAAAGATAGGACCAGCCGACACTACCTAACAAAAGTTATAAACACAAGGAAAGAATTGATTGCATTAAAAGCTTGTTAATTAAAACTAATCCATTTTTGTAAAATTTGAATGTAATAATTCGATGTCATACCAACGCGACCAAGAGCTATGGCCTCTGTCCCAAGTAACATAAAATCGTTGCAGTGCTCCATGCTGGCAATTACACCATTGCCCTTGAAGTGCTTTCTTACAGAAGCTGTTAATGCCTTGTAATATGCTTTTGCCAAGTCCACCCTTCCTCCATAATTCTCACACAACATCTCCAGCAACTGTAAAAAATAAAAATGACTAATGACGAATTTTCAAAATAATTTCGCATAAAAGAAGAAAAAAAAATTAGCAGAAACGTGCCGACCAAACGAGTCAAAAATTAATAACATAACAATAACCAACGCTAACCGAAAAAACGACACGTAAAAGCAGTTTTAAATAAAAGCACTCACATGGATAACGTCGACTTTGACCCCATCAATACCAACTTTCTCCAGGTGTGAGTGAAGCCCTTCGTACATTTGATCAACAAGCTCCGGTGGGACGAATCCGACGCCGTTGTTGACAATTTTGTCGACGGCGAGATCCTCCATCGTAAGCTCCAATCCCAGCGACAGTTTGGGCTTGACCACCGTAGTCTTCTCCGGCAGCCCGGGAACGTTAGGCCGCAACCCACCCCAGTACCCACACAGTGCATGCCAGACGTAGACTTGGTCAACGGTCTTGAACTCATCTTTCAAGTCTCTAATGAACGCACCCATGCCTTTGTTGTCGCTGCTGTCACCGCCGTTAGGGCTGACATAATCTCTGAACTTGAAATTCTCTTGATACCTCAGGAGCCTGCATGGCATTTGCTCGCCAGCAGCCGTACGGTTTATGCCTTCACTGTCGATCGGGTCCTCATCGTGGCTGATGGACTGCCACCCGTCGTCGATGAGAACGAGGCCGGGAGGGCAGCCTCCGTCGACGAGACACTTAACGCCTTCCATGACGCCGTGAGGTTGTACCTTTAGGTAAAATGCATCCCACGTACACCAGCCGAACTTGTCAACAATAGGGGGCGGAGTCTTTTCGTCCAAGAGCTTGAACGTTCCGAGATGGGATCTAACGACTCTCATGGCATCCTTGACAAGCTTGAACGGATCCTCACCCACGTGGACGTAGACAACACTCCGGAAGGAGTCGCCGGTGACTTTCGTGGACCCGCTCTCTACGCAGACGTCGACGTAGTCGTCACCGCCGGGCTGGAGAGAAGCCCTAAAGGGGCCTTCGACGATGGGGAGAAGGAGAACGTAAGGCCTTCCTGTGTCGGCTGAATTATCAAGAATCACAAGTTGGGTTTCGTTCTCGAGGTCTCGGCCGTTTGAGCCGACCCAGTGGGTGGTCCACCAGACCTTGAACCGGAATATGCTCATGAACCGGATGTTCTTCAGCTTCCCTATGGGAACCACGTGGCGGCTTTTGGGTTCGAAAGAGTCGAACCCGATGAAAGATCCGACGTTGGAGAATACTGATTTGTCGGTGGCGGTAGAGGGAGTGAGAGTGACATTATCAGGGACATCAGAGAGGAACACGTGTCCATTTGCATGGAGTTTTGAATCCTCTAGGGTGATATCGATATTCGTTGACTGGTTATCGCTACCATCAACGAGTGTTCTGACACCAGAAGCAACTTTGGTAATGCTTGGAGCCATTTTTGAGAACAAGAAAAAAAGCAAATCAAAGAATAAGTTTGAGATCTGTGTTTTCGTAAAAAAGATTTTGTGTGGTGATGAATGTGAGTGAATAAGAGAACTAGAGAAGGTTGGTTTATATAGAGAATGTTCGAAGGTGGCTGAAAAGGAAAATGGTATCAAAATAATATCAGTGTGATGGTGCTTTTGAAAACTACTAGATTGTAGGCTTTGATTTTGTGTCAATGAAATCTTAAACTTGCTGTTTTTGCTGCCTCATGTAAATGGGAAGTGTTGTATTTATAGGCTAGCCATGAGGTAGAAATTTTTAGAGGAAGGTGGGGTGGGTGCTTCTTAAAAATTGTCGTTTTAAAAGATGTGGCGGTTGGTTTGAACAATAAGATCTTTTCAAACGGTTCAGTCTGGCTAGAGAGTGGAAAAAGTGAAATTTTAATTATTTAACATTATCCATTGCTAATATTATTCATTATCATATATTATATAATAATATATTAGTTTTTATTTGTGCCACACAAACATGAAATTTAAGTCCTTTGAGGTTTGTGGGGTTTCAAGACTCCACAAAATTAGGTTTGACCAATTAGTTATGGCCACATGTTCTTTTAGGAAATTAAACGTGGGTCTACATGAAGTGATATACAAATTAAAATATTGTGCCCACTGAATGACCCTACAGTGTTAAATTAATTTGCCTTGTTGTCTCCAATCCAATACTTGAAAATGAATTATGTTAAACCAAGAAAAAAATTGAAATAGATACATTCGATGGTGATAGTATAAATCAATTCTAATTTCTCATGAATACCTAATTTTATAAACTTCTTCTTCCTCTTCTTCTTCTTCCTATTATTATTTTCTGTCAATACACTATTGGTTGAATTATTTTTACACAAACCTATTTTATGAATTATTAAAATAAATTTTGTATTTTTATCTTATCAATAACGTACTGATATATTACACATGTACAAGTCTATATATCTATTATTACTTATATAGTTATATTATTGAAAATTTTGAAGTTTGAGTATGGGGGATATATCAATTTACTAATAGAAATTCGTTCTGGATTAAAATACTCTTAGTTGGTTTTCCTGATCTTGTCTTTTTCTGATATTTGATTGAATGAATCTATCGATGTTCCCATGGTCATTTTCAATCTACACGTTTCATATCAAGTCTTTCAAGTTCTTGGAATCAATAAATTCTCAGAAAAATGCATGGGATAGGGTATCCATGATTAATTAGGTTACTTTCTACATGTTGTGAGGAATCAATGGTGGGTGAGATTAAGACGTGTGCGGTGCGCCCTTGATAATAAGGGCGGTCAAAATTTTGAGGCTTTCTAGGGTCTTCATTAGCAAAATTCAATGGGCATGAATTATGACTCCCATAATTTTTTAACGGAAAGTATTTTTTTTTTTCAAAATTTCCTTTCCTTAATAATTCCTGTTAAGTCGGCTTCAATCTTCAAGTTTTATAAATTATGAAGGAAAAAAAAATTAAGTCTCTTAATTACCTGAAATACTATTATTAACTGGGGTCCAATCATATATATATAAAATGGACTACGTGGTGAATTTTAATTGGCCAAATGAAAGTTTTGCATTGAAAAATATCTACATGCCTATCTAACGGAAACAGTAGTTACTGAGTGTGACTAATGCTAATTACTTGAATAATTTATTGATTAAGATTGAACTTAGGATATTCCCTTCTCTTATTATTATTTTTTTTTGTAGTTAATAACGTTTCTTGACTTTAAAAAAAAAAGAAATAATTAATAAATAGTTATGATGATGATTCCATTTGCTGATTTCCAAGGATCAACAAATAGATTTCTTAGTTTAATTTCTTTAAATAATTGGATACTTAAATTCAGAAAGTGCTGATCTATGATTCTTTACGTGAAGATTTGGATTTTGGACCCTTTATCTCATTTAAATTTCCTTGCTTAATTCCTTTTCACGTTTTTGGTTTTATTTTTAACCACCACTACTTTTTTTTTTCCTCTCCTTTTCGGCCAATTGGGAGCATACATTATATGAGAAAATTTCCATTCAAGAATCAACAAGAACATGCCACATCGCATGAGGGAAGCAAATAAAGCCCCCCCACCCAAAAAAAGAATTTGTTTTCATGCTATAAAATCTACAATAATAATGAGCGAATCCAATCCAACAACATATACTACTAGCTACTACTTCGTGTTTTCTATACCAAAATCAAGGAAAATATATAAAGAATAGGAATAAAAGAATAAATTGCTTTTTTTTCCTTTTTATAAAATTCTAACTTTTAGATGGTACCGTGACAATAATAACAACAACTATGTCTATTCTAACGGCCAAAAAAAAAAAGTATAATAAATCTGTTGTAATATTGTACATATATTTCATTTATCGTAATCCCTAGCATAATTAGTAGTACATATTTAAGTTATTATACAATTGGTATGGTAACATAAAAAAATTTCAGAATTCGGTAGTAAAAGTTAGCCAAGGAAAATTCACAAAAGGGCAACTTAGGTCATTTGCGCGAGTTCAATTACCAAAATGTCCATCAAATGAAAGGCTGTCGTCAAAGTGAGATATGGTTAGATTTAGATGGTGATCACGCACACGAGATTTACTAAACACACCGAAATTTGAGTAATGAGTATGGATGGTCCCTACCGTCAAAGCAAAAGCACATTAAAATAAGTAAAATAAAGAAAAAGGATTAAAAAGTAATATTCTTTTATTCAAAGCGTGTGGGCCTCTATCGCGCATCCAATTATACTCGTGGGCCAAGTACGAGCTCCGGCCTCTAGTTATTTGCCAAGTATCGTACCTCGCTGTATAATTTTAAAAGGGCAAAACGTACAAATAAAATCTTTTGGTAAAATAAAGAGCGTCAAGTTGGGGGTGGATAGCCGACTACTGCCACGTGTTGGCTTCTGATGCAACAATCCACCGACCAATTTCCAAGTAAAAGTAAAAACGAAAAGTGAAATGTGGACGGGTAGTCATTTGCCACGTGTAAGACTTGACGAGCAAGAAAAACGTTCTCGAGGACTGGAAATTTTTTTAATGAAATGACGCGGGGATTAAATAAAGTTTGACTGTTTGAGTGTCTAGAAACCGTTGGGCTCCAACTACCAAATGGAACAACTACCCAGAACGACTAATGAGAATTCGCCACGTAGAGAAAAGTCAGGAGACGCGTGAGTTTCCGCTAGTCCACGTGTGGTGAAACTATTGCGTTCACTTGGGGGTCGCAACTAATTAACTGCCAAGTAACCGTTGATGTGCCCGGGGATTGCTGCAAAACTGTTTTGTCTATCGGTGGTTAGGTTTGTTGGAGAAGAATCATACTTTAATTGTGTGATTGACCTGCGTTTAACAATTACTTGAACCGAGTTTATGGGCGTGAAATTTATATTTTAGGAAAAAAATTAAAAATTTCAAATAAATTAACGATTGAGTAATGTTTTAATTTTATGATTATTGGGCATGGTTAATTTAGCTTGAAAAAAATGGGGAAAATAGGTATGCGATAGAACTATTATTCATTGCTGGGCATTGAGAATTTTTTTTTTTGGGGTCACATTGTTTAAGGTATGGTGCATTAATGGAGAGTCATCATTTTTTCTTGCCACTACATGCTACTTTCAATTAGTGAAGTTAACAACTATTGATCTTGATGGTGTGTAGGCAAGCAATATCCCTTTATCAACTGAACAAGTTTAATTTTGTAACTGATGGAAGATTTTTTTTTTTATATATCATCAAATGTATTAATAACTTGGTGATAGCACCGAGAAGGGTTTGATTGATTGTGGAATTGTTACGACGTTTGTTAGTTTACATTTAATTAATTTACATATTTTAATTTTCATGTTATGTTTATTTACTGTCTGGAGTGGAATTTAGGATTATAAATTCGTCCCATCAATGAGTGTGCCACATTAGAGCCCACCTTAACTTTTTAAAAATTATACATTTAATTAGGTAGTTGTCCCACTTTTAATTTAATTTATCACAAAAGTCCTGCTAAAGTTTAAAAATAATCAAAATATTAAGTACTTATTTTTACATTTTCAACCCAAAAAGAAATATTATTATTGTTAAGCTCCTCGGGCCTAAAACTATTTCACCTTATTGAGTTTATTCAAATAATTTTTCTTCAATGAATCTTATGGCACTTAAAATTCAACTTGATATTTACATTATAGAAGTGGGTTCTGATAACAAATTTTCAAAATTGAAAGGGAGTGGTAAGCTAGCATGAAAAATAGTTGATACTAAAAAAGATAAATTAGATTCATTAATTTATTTATTGGATTTATTAGTTGCATAACTATAGTAAAAACTGCATTTTCAACTATGAATTTTGTGAAATCACATGAGAGATCAATACTTGAGTGATATTATTGTTGTATATATAGAAAAAGATTTATTTTGTATTCTTGATTATAAAATTATTCTTTAATCTTTTTAACATATGGAACCAAGTAGAAGTCAATTATAAATGTATTGAATTGAATATATTAAAGAATTTTTATTTTAGCATTTGTTACTTGTTGACTATTTTTTAAATTACGTTATTATTTAAACTTAGCCCTTGCTACATTAAATTTCTGGCACCGCCATTGCCTCCCACCTTAATGTTTACTTACATATTTTAAGAGAGGAATGAGAATCCCACTCCATAGGTTCTATCCATTTTTGGTGTAGGGAGTAAAATTCCCACTCCCATGAAGGGAGGTGGGAGTCTTACCTCTTTTTTTTTTTACCCCTTATTTTATTAAATTTAATATAATTATATCTAATAAAATAAAATAAATAATATCATTTTTATTTAAAGAATATTACTATATTATTTTATAAATTACATTTATTAAAAAATAATAATTTTAAACTTATTTAAATATAATATTATTATATTTAGTTAAAAATAATAATTTATATTGATTCTAAGTTAAACTTACTTTAAATAATACTATTATTTTCATAAAGAATTAATAATATTACTATTTACTATTTTTATTTGGAAATAATAGTATTATATTTATTTAATAATAATAATGATAATGATGATGATGATGATGATGATAATAATAATAATAAATAGTTTATTTTAATAAAATATTAAATTTGTACTATATTATTAATAATAATGTTTTATTTGTGTTGCTCTTATCAATAATTTTTAGTTTACATAACTAAAATTAAAATTAATAAAAATTGTGATTTACATAATTAAGAATATTAATAATTATTAGAATTTGTAAATATAATAAAATAAATATTTTATTTTTCAAATATACTTTTATTAATTTTGTAATTAAAAACTACAATTCTTTAAATAAGAGTAAAACTATAATTTAAAATCATTTACTTCCAATCCAAGATAAAGTAAACATATAAACTGAATTCTGATTTCGATTCCATACTTCCATTCTAAAGTAAGTAAACAATATGATTCCACTTCCACTATACACTTCCAATCCCAAAATTCTCACTCTAATCTAAAATGTAAACGTTACCTTAGAGTAGTGCTACATATCCCAAAAAACTATCTCAAATGACAAATCATTCATTAATTGATTGGTGAGAATAATATAATTAATTCATTTAGATTTTATAAAAAATTACCAACCAATCAATGAATAATATATCATTTGGGATGGAACTTGGGATAAAAAAATTTAAGATGTCTATCGTTACTCTTATTTTTATTTTCAAAATGAATAACTACTTTTCTAATAATAAAATTCGATTCATATGCTATTTAAAATAAAAATCATAGTATTTTATAAATGTGATGGAATAATATGTTTATGAAAAATTAAATTTTGATCTCTAATTCCAAGAGTTATAAATATTATGAGAATTAAATTTCAATGTTTAATTCCAAGAGTCATTATTATTATTATGTATTTTAATTGTGCTCTTTATATTTGAATCAATTTATAAAAAATTACCAAAGATTTTATTTGTTGTAAAATTCTATTTTCTATTTCTCAAACTAATGAGGGCCGTGTTTAAGATTGCTTATAAGAAATTTAAAAATATTTTTGAAAAGTTGAAAGTTAATTTAAATGTTAAATATTTTTTAAATAACTTTTTGCTAAGTCACCCCATTGTATAAGAGATTTCATAAAGCAATGACGAGTATATTTTCAAAATTTGATTTTAAGAATCAGTTTTATATTTATTATATATATATATATATATATATATATTATAGAAATTGAAAATTATTCTTATTAAACTATAAAATAGAGTTATTAAATTTAAAGAGATCATTACTATTTTAATTATATTGAGATAAAAAAATAAGATTATACAATTAATACAATAAAATAATTTATTTTAGTTATTAATTATTAGATATACACATATAAAAAATTATACATATATAGTAAATAATTTTTATCAAATATTTAGTTGGTTCTCTTCAAATCTAATTATTTGTGCAGCACAATTAATAATAATTATTTAAAAGTTATAACATTACCAAATAGGCTCTAAATAGTCGGTTAGAATTAAAAAAAATTAATGCACAAAGTTTAAATTCTAATTTAAATCACAAAATATAAAGGTGCAATTATTTTTTTACATTTAAGTTAATATTTTCGCTAACTTTTTTAAGGAAGAAATTAAATTGAGGACTTCAATGATATAAATTTGAATTTAAAGGAACTTATTAGTTCATTCATTTTACAAACTTATGGCCTTTGATATATATATATATATATTTAATGCTATAAACGATAAAGACTCAACTAAAGATTATCCCATTGAAAATAATCTAATGTCGATATGAAAGACGAGTCCGTGCATTAATTTGTGATAAAGCTTCAATAGTTCAGCCCTTGATATTTTTTCTTTTCTTGACCATAAACCTGTGTTCAAGGTCCATTTTCGAGTAATTATGAAGCATTTATGAAGAAGGACACGTATTGATGGTAAGTCAAAATTCATGTGCTCTTGTTTAATGGATCGGGAATTCAGGGGAGAGATAAGACCAAGCGAATATGGAATGTCGTGGAAACATGAAGCATTTTTATTGCGGAAGAAGCCCAATTTATTGTTGGTGCCGGTGAATGGAAGGAATCGAAGGGTCATTGTGATTTTATAATTCTAATTGCGTGTCCAAAGTCATGTCTTTTACGTGTCAAAGAAATTGATTAAGCCCTTAAGATTGGTGGGGTCTCATTATCATGGGCCTTTGGATTTACATCCAAAGGCCAACATTGGCTCTACTTAGTGGGCTTCACCACGTGCAGCCAATTAAAAAAAAATATTTTTGAGAACAGTTGGATTTCAATCCAACGGCACCCAAATGATTCTGGACACTATTCTAATCCGAGAATCCCGAATTAGAACAGTGCTCATATATATATATATATATATTGTCGTTAAAATTTATAATTAAATTACAAAAATTGAACATATGATGGGTGAGAAATTATTTTATATTTTATATTCGGTCACTTGTCTATAAAATATAAACAATACCTATTTTACATTTAATGTAAAATATACCCTCACACATGAACAATATATGTGTGGGGCTATTATTTTTATATTTTATATTCGATCACTTGTTTATAAAATGTAGGCAACACCTATCTTATATTTAATATAAGATACACCCTCACATATGAACAATATATATGGGGTCCACACATTATTCATGTGTGAAGATGTATCTTACATTAAATGTGAGATAAAGAATTCTAAAATGTAATGAACTTTGAATTATTTTCACTTTATAATCTTTTGAAAAAAAAGTAATGAAATATAACTGTCTTTTTGAGATCCACTATTTGGTCGTTAACAAAAATAAAAAAATAAATGAATACGTTTAAATCACGCAGTATACAAGGCTAATGACGTCCCCTTGTCAATACAATCCTTAAAAAATAAGCAACTACAAAATGGGTAGAGAATTCATTTCCATAGGTGCATGCGGATTGCAAGCTGGACAGACTGACATAATTTATATCACATGCCAAATCATTTATGTGATTTTCTTGCTCGCAATACATGTGAGTTAATCATTTGACTAAGAATAGGTAACGGTTTAGCTAAAAATTTTATTTAAATTTCCACATCTTTCTTGAGATGAAGATTCTAACAACAACACAGTCCATCTGATCAATTTTTAAAATTCAAAGTAATTAATTTTGCACTTTAAGAAAAAATATAAATATAAATAATGTAAGTTTGAACCTCGCTAACATAGATGTAGAGGGGTTTGGATGCTACTAGGCTAAATGAATAACAATAAAGTAACGTGAAAATTTCGCGTTCGATAATGCAAATATCTTTAATTATTTTAGCCATTTTAGCGTGTCTAATAAACAATTATATGCAAAGTTTGACGTTTGATTCGGAAGAAATAAAAATAAAAAAGTAACTTCCATCAAGACTGAAATAGATCAAGGCAGTAAATCTAGGGCTAAGCCCGTTCCAATTGTTAAGATCACATGCAGGACATGAGCCGTGTGACTGAAGGCATTGCATTGAACTTTCGAGTGTATCTTCCAAAGGACCACTCTTTGGTCTCTTTGGATAAAAGATTATTAATTCATAAGATACTGTTAAATAATTTTCCTTGTTCCATTTGTTGACTCCATGTTCATCATCGAAAAGGTGACTTTGATAGATTCATTTAGAAGAGAAATTGAACCTAACCACAAGATTCTTTTTGTTCTCACCATTCATCCAGATTCACCTCACAAGAAGTCGTATTCATAAAAGCCTTAAAAAATAAACTACGGCGAAAAGGAAGAGGACGATGAAGTGAATCTTTTAAAACACTTTCGGTGTTTTTTGGGGGGGGGGGGGGGTGGGTGGGGAATTGCATGACAAAATCTGGAAAGAAAAAAGAAAAAAGAGCAGTAGCAAATTACTCACGACCATTTTATACCTCATGAAACCATAAAGGGCAGAGACATCAAACTTCACAATCTTACAGATATGGAAGAATGCAATTAATGAAAAACAATCATATTTTATTATTTATATGCATTTTTTAAAAGAGCGAGAAAATATACACCACAATACATGCTTTGAGATATTCCTTTTATCACTAATTTACAAAGCTCTCAACTATCAGATATGCTTTTTGGCAAAATGCAAAGACTTTTCGTATAGGTTAAGATGAATAAATCCTAACTAATGTTAAACTTACAACATTTTTGTTTACTTTGCGTGTTTGGATTCCCGTATTGCTTCATTGCTGTTAGCTCCCAGCACAGACTGTCCACCAGAAACATAAACCAGATGAATAGATGAGATTTCATGCCGTTGTAGGACATAAAACATAAGCCATGCAGCAACGAAAGGAACGAAATACGGTTGCTCCATCAAATCCTTACTGTTTCTCAAAATTTCATCACACATTCTATTCATATAAAGAGTTTGTACATGAGGAAGATTTACCATGGTCAGAAGGCGAAGGGCAGCAGGCCTGGTAAATTTTCTGGCAAAAAGGAAGCATGATGATGGTTTCCCTTTGTCACTGCACCATTCTCTTCGATGCTCAGTCTCATAATAGATATTATCAATTTCCTGTCAGAATCATCAAAATTCTTTACAATGTATCCCCTCAATTGATAAGTACGAATAATTTTCACTGACGTTCTGAATTGAATTTTCTGCTTGTATCTAATGCTTTTGAATTTATCTCCTAGTCTATATTGAAAGTATCAATTTATAATAACTGGGGAACAACCAATAAAATTTTCACCAAGGTGATTTGGACTAAGGTAGAATACCATGGGAGTGCCAAGGGAAAATTTTCCTGTGGATTTACCAGATTATCATCCTGAATCTTGAATGCGAGATGTGAACTTTAAAACCAACATAATTATTATGGGAAAAATCTAAGTAAAATCCCTAAAATTATAACTTTCCTCTTAATCCGACCATAATGAAGGTGCTTAATCCGACCATAATGAAGGTGCTAACTTGCTTTGTAAAACATATTCGAAGTTTCTGTAACAAATAAGTTTTTATGTATAAACTATTTTAATTTTGTAAGGGTGCTTTGGAAACTGTTACACTGTATTGTATTGCATTAAAACACTGTTCTTAATTTCTTATACTAACCCATTTTTTGGTGCAATTTCTAGTTGTATTGCACTGCACTTAAAAGTGGCTAATACAATAAAAGGTGTATAAAATAAACCCATGGGGGTAAGATTTAGACTGTATTGTGTTAAAACATTGTTTATATTTTAAATATAAAACATTGTTTATATTTAAAATATAATCATTTAACTTTTATTATTTAATAAATTACAATAAATTACAATAAATTTAAATTTATTAAATAAAATTTAATTTAAATAAGAATATAAGATAGTAATAAACCTAAATATTTAATAAATAAACGATAATACATTATTTTACTTTCATAAAATCATTTTAATTATTTATTTTACTTTGAATACGCAAAAAGTATTTTAATTTAATAATTTATTATTTATTAAATATTTAAACTAAAAATAAATTTAAAAGTAAACAATTACATTCCAAATTAATGAATAAAAATAAATTAAAAATTCACTATTATATTAATTTATAAAATAATATAAACTTTATTATATCATATAATTATATAGCATTATATTTTTACAATTTGATATTAAATTATACTACATTATATCAACTAATTTATATAACTAATTAAATTATAACATAATTTTATTAATAATATAACATAATATTGTAATATTTTTTTATTTGATAATAGTATATTATTAAATAATTTTTATAATATAACAATTAATATAAAAAATAATTATTTAATAGTTAATTTCCAAAATTAATAATCCCTAAAATAATATTGCATTACAACTTAATGCAATGCACCCTAACGCAATATACTATAATGCAATATGGTTAATAAAATGTAACACAATATAGTGTGCCACCTGCACCCTAATTGTATTAATTTGAACCAACTATACAAGATGAAGGTCCTATATGATAGTGATTCCAGCAGAGGTAGTGATATTGGCAACAAAACTGATTAACAGTGGGCTGATTAAAAAAGCAGCACAGTAGAAGCAGGCACCACAGGCAATATGTTGTACTACTCAAAGCAGTGATGGCACAGTTGCGATTGCTGCCGCTTCAATGATCAATTTCTTCATTATTAGACTTTGGAACATTTTTGGTGTGTGAACACTTGAAAATGCACTTTGACATTGAAATCTATTTCTGAATTCCTGACTTATGTTGACTTGCTTTGTAAGTTCTAGTTTACTTGAGAGAAGAAGATGAAACTAATCAGATCTAAATGGTGACATTAAAAATGAAAACAATGATAGAGGAAAAAGTTGCTCATTCAGATGGACAACATTTGTTTCGGAGAGGGAGGAGGGAAGATAGATGACCGGAAGAAGAGCGATAATATTTGGCTTCTAATGTCAATACACTCTTATTAAAGTATTTACTGAATGCACATGAAATTATGAAAAATGTATTATCCCAGATAAGATGAAAGAAACAAGCGGCCAGTATCAGTGGCACGAGGAAATAATAACATTAATATTTCCAACTCGCAAAGTTATGTACAAAAACCATAGCAAAGGATCGCTACACAATAATGTGAGAGAAAGTTATCCTTAATGTCTGTGTGAGAGAGAGAGAGAGAGATGCATACCTTTATGGATTGTATAAGCAGGGGTGTAGCATCAGCATACTTGTACGTTGCAGGATGCCATCCGCGGCGCTCATGGTCTTTGGAAGATGAAAGATCCCATGAAGAATATGTCAATGATCTCCTTGTAAGTTCTCCTTCAAGGCCTTCTTGCTGAATTTTGAAAAGAACGCTTTAAGACATCGAAATGGCCTTACTCTTATGAAAAGAATAATGTTACTAATAGGATTTGGAGAACAAAAAGCTTACAAAGGGAAGCCAATGGTACTATGAGATTCATATATCTGGTAGCAGAGAAGTTACTACTTACTAGTCCAACCTAGCCTAAATTCATTTACCATTTTATGATGAAAAAAGGTCTGCATAAAAACGAAACAACAAATTAACTTACAGCCAGTAAAGTCTGAACATAGTGTTCATCTGGTATACAATTATGCTCCTTAGATGGATCAGCTGGCTGCAAATGGATAAAGAAAAAATTAACTTAAAGAACTTTCTAATCAGAAACTAAGTACTATTTAAAGAAACTTACAAATGAGTGTTCCCGCCAAAACTCAGGCAATGATTTCCTCTGCATAATCATGATAGATTGATAAGATAAAATTACAGAAAATATCAGGTCAAAAACAAACAAGAAAACTTTGAAATTGTTAACTGAACAATAGCGGCAAAAGAAGTTAAATATTTTGAAATATTTATTCTTCAGTAATTATATGAACACCTTAGGACCTGTACAGCATATAAGCCTTAGATAAGTAGAACTAACCTTGCAATGTTGTTGAAACATTGGAAACACGGTGGTGTCGTTCACAACAATCTCTGCATGCTTTCTGGTCAGAACAGCCCACTGCAAGAAGACAAAACATAAAATTTCATTGTTACTCCAGCGCTAGTTTGACATTGAACTTCAGAAAAAAATAATCCAGAATATTATTGAACTGTTACCTGAGATCCCTTCCTCCAGTTATGGACGGGAATAACAGGAGCCATTTTCGGATTATAACGGCCCTCCTTTGTATCAGCAAAGCTGCTTTCAGCAATGCATTGACAATAAACTATTATAATTGATTCAAAATACAACATTTTGACATAAATTATTAACTAAATTTTATGTTTTCTATGGACATAATGTCAAATCACCTAACATAAAATAATTGAGCAAACAGAAGTACAGGCAATAACAAACTTCTTTAGTAACATTATGAAAAACAGAACAAGAACTAGAGTTGTGATTTCAGATTCTGATGACGGAAATAATTTGATAATTCAGAATGGTAGATATACTAGCAATTCTACACCTAGAAGTTTAAAGAAATCAAAAGCATGATCGATGCTTACAAAACTAAACGATGGGTAAATTGTAAATCTATTACAACAAACTAGACACTTCAGAAGTATGTTTCAGGCTAATTAGTAAAGACCAAACTAAGAAATAATTATTGGCCAAATTGCTATGGCAGGCATGCCAGAGTACAGGAGATGCCTACACTATAGAAATGGACTAAAATATGGCTATGGATGCTGGATGGTCTTGTTTATAGCATAGAAGGGAAAGGGATAAAAAGTGACTAATAAATTCCCAAATAATGCATGCTTATAAGTTTCACGGATGACTGCAACTTAACAATGTACTGATAGATAACCATTTGAACCTTAGAAGAGCTTCTATCTCGACCAAATAGAGACACATAAAATCTACATAAATTAATCTAACTGGAAAAGCTAAAGTGAACGTGAGCCGCGGTTTAACAGAGTATAAGACAACTTAATATGCAGACTAGGATACAACTGTCTGCTTCACAAAGAATGAGGTATTAGACAACAAATAGGTGAAAAAACTTAATTTAAAGAAATATGTACAATAAACGTCTCAGTTACGCTCCATTGGCTCTTTAGGATACGTAGGGACTTCTAAAAATAGGCGATCCAGTCTCCCTTACAGACCGACTCTTCATCTCTCTTCTCTCTCAATTATATTTAAAATATAGATTAGATCTATATGCCAATTCGTTAGCCTCACATTTCTATTTCCATTTTCTCTGCCTTTTGAAATTACACTTCTTTGTGCAGAAGCATCAAGTCTACCTCATTCTAATAAAATTCAGAACGATGTTAACTACTATTGTGGATATAGAAAGCATTATAAACAAAATAAACTGTACTCAATCTCTCTAACACGACACTCAACAAAATATCATTTAAGACATTTCATACACATAATTATACAAAAACGGATTGCAGCCAATGAATAACTGAAGACATACAAAAGAATGTACACATATACAAACGATATGGTTGGCAAACTAACCTGTCAACAAAACTAGTTGATGTCGACATGATATAGTTATATGTATAGCTGAAGTTATAAAGAGGTATGCAGCTGATAAGAAAACAAAATAGCCAATGGAGTGTCAGATAACAGAAATACTCCAAAAATGGCCTTCCATTGCAGCTACTAAAGGAAAATTCAATAAACCAACTTAGATCGGCAATTCTCACCTGTCTGATAGAAAAACAAACCGATCGTTAAAAGGATCAGCAAGTGCATGTCTAAGCAGTATGCGCTCTGCCTCAATCATGCTCGCTCCTCCCCAATCTACCTGAAATGCAACAGAAGAACTAAACATGTATCAAAATTCAAATTTTACCACAACTTTAACTAATAAGCACAAATTTTTGAACAAATTTTGCATGTAACAATTACCTGTATGCTATCATTAACTTGACGATCCAAAAAGTAAATTGACCTAGTCGTTCCCTTACTGAACAAAAATCCAGGCCTTGAATGAACGTATATTGAGAATCTACTCTCCTCTCCCTGCAGCATTACACACTTAACTAATTAATCTGTAATTGAAGTGTGATTATTATTAATAATACGATAAAATAAGTAAAAGTATTGAATGACACGTGCCTTGAAGAACTTATCCCAAACCATTTCGAGAGGAAGCCGATTTCTCGCGATAAATAAGAAGGCGATTTTCGGCTTCTGAACGAAACGAGGTCGTAGAGACATGATTCGCGTGTACTGACACTGCATCAACACCAAACTGCCGAAACAGAATCCTAACAAAATCGCCGCGAATACTTTCCGCTTCCATTTGTAGTTAAACTTCTGCTGCTGCTGGTACACCACTTTGCGCTTCATTTATCTCGCGAGCAGAACCGACGCCGTTTCAGTGGAACTCCATGAAACTCAGTTCTCAGATTTTAGCTGAAGATCAAACGCGATCCACTGAAAATGTTTAACGGCTTCGAGGCTGAGGAGTGACGGGGAAGTTATTTATTTATTTAATTATTTATTTTTTGTTGAAATTGAAATTGAATTGAATTGAACAGGGAGTGGACTTGAGAGTTGAGTTAGCTTGACAAGTGAGCTTCAGCTCCTTGCCTTTTTTAGTTACGGCGTTGTGATTGCTTTTATTGCGTGTGGCGGAGGGATTAGATCCCCGTCTTTTATTTAGGGAACCGTCAAAGTGTTCAGATTTTTGTACTAACGGAAATTTTTTCTGTTAATTGTCGTCAATTTTTGAATAAATGACACTAGGATCCACTAATTTATTAATTTCTATCAAATAGGTCCCTAAATCTTTGGTAATGGAATCAATGATCGAATTTTTATTCTAACAAAATCAAATTATTGTTTACAAATATAAAAAGAAATTGCACGAAGCTAATAGAGTAAATAAATTTTCTTGTATATATCAATGTCTTATAAATTTAATTTAGTATGCGATATCGTGCGTTGTAAGTCATGATTGAGGGATTTTATATTATGGATTCTATAGTTCCACATTTATAATTTAACCCAAGCAATGCAGCACATCATTACATGTGCTACATAATCTATTAGATCAACTCTCTTACTCTAAATGCTTGTTTTTATTTACAATACTAATTATTGAGAGATGCTATTTCTATCCACCAATAACCAATTATGATTTACCAAACTCAATAAAAAGTTACAAAAGACAATTGTATGAATAAGTGCCATTGTGGCATCCAGAAGATCCATAACTCTACAATAGCTACATAAAATCATTGGCGATGGTTAAAATTCAATATTATAACTTGATAAGGGTGGTAAAATTTTAGCAGAATTATGAACCTATTAGATACACAAATAGAGGGGCTATGTTCTTATTTGAAAAGAGTTTTTCGCCTTGTAAAATTTGATTTCTCGACGTACTCCACTGCTACCTCACACGATGTCAAAACATTTTTGGTATGTAAAATGTTATTTAAAAGATAAAGTTTATTCACAAATAGCAACACAATACCAAAAGTAGTTTCATATTCCAAACCTAGCAATATGGAGCATCACAGTCTGTTATAAAATAAACAAACACTAAACTAATCTCATTATTAAAAAAAAAGGGTAATACAACCCCTATTCATTCATAAAAATCAAACATGATTTAAAATATTATCCTTCGTGCGTCTACAAATTAAATACCCATTTCTCAACTAGTGACAAACTAATATTAGGATACATTTAAAATTAAACTGTCATTTGTTGTCTCTTTGTATCATTGTTGTCTCTTCATATCATACTAATACTATAATAAAAATAATGTAGTTGGAGTAATACAAATTGGCAATCAATGTATATAGAACACTAAAGTAGGTGTTGACTAACTTAAAAAAGGGGCAAGTGCTGAAGTATTAAGATGTTGAAAGAAACTTAACAACAACCAACGCTAGTTGTTAAAGACATAAAAGGGGTTTTATTTGTTCAAAGCGTCTGGTATATGCATATCATAGGACGGCAGCTGTGATTTTTTATTTCAAAAGCAATGCAACTACTAAGTAGGGTAATAAATAAGGATGTCTTGATTTATAATCATTATTTGAATTTGGTTTAGATAATGATGATATGCCAAAAGGAAAAAAAAAATGGAGACACGTAG
This sequence comes from Citrus australasica, assembly GCA_029618585.1. NCBI lineage: Eukaryota > Viridiplantae > Streptophyta > Magnoliopsida > Sapindales > Rutaceae > Citrus > Citrus australasica. The sequence goes on along the minus strand of JARCIV010000002.1, from coordinate 5,581,664 downwards.
GGCTCTGGTTCATGAAAATGGTGCCTACTTACGAAGTCTGAAATTCACACCAAATTGCTTCTGTTTTGGAGAAGAGTTGTGCTTTGCTTTCAAAATTAAATTAGTGAGAATAGAAATATCGGTCCATAAATTCAGTGGGATATAGATATCCATGATAACTTAACCACAACTCTAACATCTAATAAAATCAATTTCCTCTTATCATAATTCGAACTTGACTGGCAGTGATGTACTCAAAGGATGAAATTATATAATAGGTTTAATTTCTTCCAAAAAAAAATTGATTGGATTATGACTAGGGATGACAAAAATCCCCACGGGACGGGTACCCTTGGGGATTTTCCTCATTCGGGGAGGGTACGGGGATAATTTTATACCCAATTTTTTATTCGGGGAGGGGACGGGGATGAGGTGGAATCCCCATCCCCTACCCATTTCCTCATTTTAATTTTAATTTTTAAAATTACTAATAAATAAAAAAATTATAAATATTATTAAAAATAATAAATATCAAAATAGTTGTATGTTGGGAAAGTGGTCACCCTTTGCCGGGAATTAGTGGAAGAGTATTAGTTGAAGTTTTCACCAACTGTTTATTGCTTTGATTATATTGGTAGTAGTTCTTCTACTAGATCTACAGGGGATTCTTATAAGAAAGCAACCAAATAGATGACAGGTTTTGATGATTATGTAAACAATGGAGATGGTGTAGTTGTTGCAGATGAATTAGATTCATATTTGGATGAGAAAGTTATACCCCGGATGGAAGATTTTAATATTTTGAGTTGGTGGAAGATAAATGCTAATAGGTATCCTACATTAGCTCGAATTGCTAGAGATATTTTGGCAATTTCAATTACAACAGTTGCTTCTGAATCAAATTTTAGCACCAGTGGTAGAGTTGTGAGCCCATACCGTAACAAACTTCATCCAAACACATTGGAGACCTTAATGTGCTGTCAAAGTTGGTTACGAGCTTACAATAGCAGTATGAGTTGATTTTACATTGTAATTATATTATACAGTTATTAATATTTGCACTTATAAGTTACGTTACTTATATCATTTTCATTGTTTTAGGTTTGAAATATGAGGCTATCTCTTAATTTGCCACATTTCTCGATGAAGAACAGGAGGAGCAGGACGAGCATGAGGTAAATAGTTTTATTAAAAATATTAATTAAGTATCTACATTTATTTTATTACCGATATAAAAATAATTTTTTTCTTTTTATTGTAGGATTATAAAGATTGAGTCATTGACAAAGATAATTATTTTAATAATTTATATTTTGAATGTGACTTTGTAATGGATCAATATTAATGTAAGATACATTTTGAACTTTATTTTTATCTGAATTTTTTATTTTAATATGATTAATTTAAAATCGAAAATAAAAAAATGTATTAGACTATTAGTTATTCAGGGACCGGGGACCCTCGGGGATCCCCTGTTATTATTCGGGGAGGAGATGAAGATTCTCTCAAGTAATTCCGACGGGGACGGAGACATATGCAAAATATCGAGAATGGGTATAGAAAAATTGGTCCTCTCCCCTCCCCTCCCCATTGCCATCCCTAATTATGACATATTTAAAGAGTGATGGTATTTGAACCCTCAATTTCTCATATAGTGGCATGGCTTGCCCATTTGTTAGATTGATGGGTTTAGAAAAAGAGCGGGTGTATTGAGAAATTTAACGGGTGTGTTTATTTCATAGTCAGTTCTATTTGCCACATTTCTCGATGTGGCAACAGGAGGAGCAGGACGAGCATGAGGTAAATAGTTTTATTAAAAATATTAATTAAGTATCTACATTTATTTTATTACCGATATAAAAATAATTTTTTTCTTTTTATTGTAGGATTATAAAGATTGAGTCATTGACAAAGATAATTATTTTAATAATTTATATTTTGAATGTGACTTTGTAATGGATCAATATTAATGTAAGATACATTTTGAACTTTATTTTTATCTGAATTTTTTATTTTAATATGATTAATTTAAAATCGAAAATAAAAAAATGTATTAGACTATTAGTTATTCGGGGACCGGGGACCCTCGGGGATCCCCTGTTATTATTCGGGGAGGAGATGAAGATTCTCTCAAGTAATTCCGACGGGGACGGAGACATATGCAAAATATCGAGAATGAGTATAGAAAAATTGGTCCCCTCCCCTCCCCTCCCCATTGCCATCCCTAATTATGACATATTTAAAGAGTGATGGTATTTGAACCCTCAATTTCTCATATAGTGGCATGGCTTGCCCATTTGTTAGATTGATGGGTTTAGAAAAAGAGCGGGTGTATTGAGAAATTTAACGGGTGTGTTTATTTCATAGTCAGTTCTATTTGCCACATTTCTCGATGTGGCAACAGGAGGAGCAGGACGAGCATGAGGTAAATAGTTTTATTAAAAATATTAATTAAGTATCTACATTTATTTTATTACCGATATAAAAATAATTTTTTTCTTTTTATTGTAGGATTATAAAGATTGAGTCATTGACAAAGATAATTATTTTAATAATTTATATTTTGAATGTGACTTTGTAATGGATCAATATTAATGTAAGATATATTTTGAACTTTATTTTTATCTGAATTTTTTATTTTAATATGATTAATTTAAAATCGAAAATAAAAAAATGTATTAGACTATTAGTTATTCGGGGACCGGGGACCCTCGGGGATCCCCTGTTATTATTCGGGGAGGAGATGAAGATTCTCTCAAGTAATTCCGACGGGGACGGAGACATATGCAAAATATTGAGAATGGGTATAGAAAAATTGGTCCCCTCCTCTCCCCTCCCTAATTATGACATATTTAAAGAGTGATGGTATTTGAACCCTCAATTTCTCATATAATGGCATGGCTTGCCCATTTGTTAGATTGATGGGTTTAGAAAAAGAGCGGGTGTATTGAGAAATTTAACGGGTGTGTTTATTTCATAGTCAGTTCTATTGCTTGATGGGCCCAAGGAATCCAGTTTTTATCCCAGTTGAGTTGATCTTCAAACACTTCAAAAATTCTTAATAAATCCCTTTTTCAATTAAAAATACGATATATTAATTAATTTTTTTAATTTTGAATGGGAATTCAATCAAATACGCAAATAAATTTTATTTTAAAAAGTTCTTTATATACTTACTTTATATTTATATTTTAAATTTTAATTAAAAATTATCATTTTTTGTTTAAATGATAAGAGTTTAGTATAAGCAGAAAATAATTTAAGATTTTGAGGCCTGTATGTATTTTATAAATAAAAACTTAGAGAAATATGTTTTAAGGATAAGTTTCTTGAGAATTTAGCTAGTTTTAATATATGAATTTGTATTTTATCAATTAACACGGGAGTAATTTAGTAAATAAAATTTGAAAAAGGTGTTATAAAGATTTTGAAGGGGCTACTCAACAGTCAACAGCCCGAATCCGATGCCTATTCATTAAGTTGGGCTCAGTTTCCATGCCACCCTGGGCCAGTAAACGACATCGTATCTCTATCATCTTCGATTGCGCTCATTCTTTGCAAAATTACAAGCAGTCTTCACAAGCTCTCCGAGACTCCGAACTCCTGGAAAGCGGATCAAAACATGTTTATGGAATCGCTGGCACTCTCTCCTCAGTTCACCGTAAAAAGGTTATTATCTCTTCGTCTTTGTCTCATGAATAGATTAATTGTTTTATGTTCTAATCTATTTAAAATAAAATAAAATAAATTGTTACAAGTTTGTTGCTTTTATCTTTAATGCTGCTGTAGATGTTCAATAGGCGAATTTAGAACAAAGAACCCCATATGGGTGCATCCCAATTCTTTGAATTTGCAGAGAGGTCCCTCAAGAGCAAAACATTTGTCAATAGAGTCATCTTCGAGAGATGGGGTTGGTGATAAAGATGGTGTGATTATTGTTGACCACGGGTCGCGTCGTAGTGAATCCAATCTCATGCTAAGTAAGCTGCAAAGCTTTATCAATGATTTTGGTCTTTAATCTTTTTTTTTTTGGCTGAAATTTGATGTTTTGGTTGTTTAAATATTAACTTGGTTTATTGCTAAAGTACTTAACGCCTGAATTTTCTTAAATTTCAGAGCAGTTTGTGGCCATGTTTAGAGAGAAAACTGGATACCTAATTGTAGAGCCTGCTCATATGGTAATTTCATTTTCATTTTTACTCTTTTACTTTTTATTGTGTTGTGGAGAATTCTCGTGAAATGAAATGCCATTTGCTGGATCAAAATTGATCTAATTTGGTGTTTAGGTTGAGCAAAATTGAATGGTGGTCTAATGGTTACGTTCTTATACAATAGATTGAAAATTATGTATTTCTTTTTCTGATCATCAAGATGTTTGGATGCTTTGCAACTTTTCTGTCAAGATTTTATGTTCACTTAGGTCAGAAGTGTTCGTGTGCTACACGTGTCACCAGAATTCAGAATGGATAGTTGGTTTTTGGGTCTACTATTGCTTTATCTTTTGTATCCTATTGGAAATTGACCAAATTCTTGTTTAATTTTCCATCTTTTATTTTGACTAGGAGTTGGCTGTACCATCAATAAAAGATGCATTTGGCTCATGTGTTCAGCAAGGGGCAAATCGTGTGATTGTAAGCCCATTTTTTCTCTTCCCAGGACGACATTGGTACCAGGTAGTTCTTTCTAATTTCCTTGATAACATTAGTCTGAATTTTTATCGACACAATTGATTTCTGTAGATCTATTTAAAAAAGCATTTGTTGAAATATCAAAGATACCTTGTAAAATGCATAGATGTGTTTTATTCTACAGGATATACCTTCCTTGACTGCTGAAGCAGCAAAGGAGCACCCAGGTGTTCCATATATTGTAACTGCACCGTTGGGTTTGCATGAGCAACTAGTGGTAAATAATTTTGTCCTTTCTTTTGCTCGACCACTGTGAATTTTTTAGGCCAGTCTATAGAGCTTTGCATATTTCACAACTGAATTTTTAAGTGGGTCTCTGAAACTGTAAACTAGTTTCTAACTCATGAGCATGTTGTGGGTCATTCACAGTTATGGAAATAGTTGGAAAAATATTCTTGTTTATTGCCAATATATCTGACCTAGTATTTTACATTGTGCATTTTCTTCCTGTGATTTCTTATTTTAACAAGTATTTTTCGTATGATCCTGTTATCTGTGTTTCTTTTTCTCTGACTTGAAGAGTTATCACCAAGTATGCCTTACCCAATAAGTGATAGTTACCAAAAAAAGATACTCTTGAAATTCAGAACTTTAGTGGTTTCTGATTGCAGGATGTTGTAAATGACAGAATCAAACATTGTTTAAGCCATGCAGTTGGAGACGCAGATGAGTGTGTAGTTTGTGCTGGGACAAATAGATGCAGGCTCTATGGGTAAGTGAAGGTGCAAGAGACAATTTAGTCACTTTAATAGTTTAGTTAATGTCCCTTTGGAAGGTTAGCTAATGGCGATTTGCCATAAACTGAAGAAGTAACTTTATACTGTGATTTTTGTCCTATAAAAGGGGGGGGGGGGGGGTTGGTTAAAAAAGGCCTCTGTACTCTCGTTTTGGATGCTGTGCTTGGTTTAAAATCTATAATTTTTAGTTATAAAAGTACATTGTTTGAGTTAAATTTTGATCAGGCTTCTTCTTTGCAGAGCTGGCTTAGCCAACAAGACTGAATGACAAATATGTTGGCCCTTGTTCCTGAGGGTAAACTGGTAACACCAGATTTAACTGTGTGAAGCTATCCAGGTATCTCATGTCATCTTGATTATCATCCTCGTTATTGTTGATGGCATCATCATCGTCCCCAAAATTGTCAGCATAAACTGTTGGAGGATCAATTGACGAATGCCTCTCAACTCCAACAAATCAAGTTGCAGATGTGGTCTCTGCGGAAAAACTAGCATTCTTGAGCTCAATGCGGCAATCCAAATTTTGGCCAACCAAGTAACAACATTATTACAAGCTTATAGATGTAATGGCATCTGTCGCCAAAGTAACTGCTGACAAAATATTTGGCAGAACTGTTCATTCATGGAGGCTGTGCAGCTGAACCGTCAGGGAGTCATTTTCCTTTTGGGTATTATGTATATAACCTTCGATTATTTTTTACCCAATGTAACTTGTTTCTCTGCCTTGTACGGAAGGGTTTAGACAACTGTTATTGTCTGACGGGAACCAAGAAGAGTTTGTATTTTCCTACTACTTTGATGGTTATTGGTTCATTATACTTTTAATATTTAATAGTCTTTTCATTATAAAGACCTTTTGGTATTCATAAGGGAATAAATTATTGCTAATAATTTCCGACTTCCGGCTGCCAAACAAATGCCTGGATGCGTCTAATAGGTTACTGCACACATATGTTGCCTTCGGTAAGAAAACCAACACGACTAAAGTCAGAGTAGTTGTGAAGATACATCGATTGTAAGCTATGCAGATTGTTTGCGTATTTCCTTTTTCCTTGTCTGCAAATATTTTGAAATTACAGTAAGTTAAACTTTTAAGAACTCAGTCCACTATTTACAACTATGGGACGAGGTCTCCTGCAATTGATATCTTCTTGCATCTGAGGGAGATCTTTAACATTTGCTATTGCACATGTTTTTCCCCGAATACTTGTTTGAAGAAATTCCAGATTATAGAGAATCTCTCCATCTTAATTTTCATGCTAGCACTAGCTCGAGCCTCAGCTTGAGCAGGGGTTTCTTTGTCAGCAGTTGATTGAGCTGCAATTAAAACCACATTTATTCTAAGTAGGATTTAAATCGTTGTAGAAGAGAGTACTTGCATCCAAAAATAGCATTACTTTAAGCTCACATTCAATCATTGATGTAACACAAGTGAAATGTATTACCAGTTCTTGGATTGGATCCACCTGCAGCCTGCTGTTGTAGCTGTTTGTTGAATGCCTTAGCAGCCATGAAAACGTTCGCTGGTCTTTCCCAACCTCCTCCAAATACACCATACCCTTTTTTCGGCTGAGGTTGAATCAGGAACTCAAGCACTGGCAACTCTTCCCTATCCACCCAATGAATGCAGTTCACTGGGCATGAATCAACAGAAACCTGAAAGTTTATGAACCATCCCTCTGATAAACCAGATAAAGAGATAAATGTTCTGTTCTATATATTTTCTGTTTGTAGATATTCTGTTCAAAGGGATCTTACCTCAATATTTTGGTCACTGTCCCCATATTGAACCTTAACTCGTGCACATCCAGTAGCTTCATCCATAACAAATGTGTTACTGGCATGGTGTACACATTCTCTGCACCCTGCGACATTATATGATAATTGAAGTAAAATTTTGAGAAGGTTATAATCGAATACTAGTGAAATTGACAGGGCTCTGGAGAATGTGCGAATTTGTAATACAAACAGGGTGAGAGAGAACAGAGAATGACCTATGCATGTATTTTCATCAACGAATAGAGCTTCTGGTCTCGGTGGTCCTTTCCATGAGCTACGACTAAAACCAGCTGAGGCATTTGTACCAAAATGAAATCTCATTTGACCGATGGAAGCATCATAATCTTTTCTAAGATCCCCTCTCATTAGCACTTTATAGGCTTCATTCAGCAATAGCGTATGTTCGTGGCCCTAAATGAAGAAAAGAATTTATCTTTTAAATTTGATTCAAAATTCCCAGTAACATAGCCTTACATCAACATGGGCACTTGGGCAGATTAGGGGTTGAGAACCTAAAACAAAATTCTTGTAGAGATTTTGCGCTTTGGTCTAAGAAGTCACTGATAGATAAGCCTAAATGACATGTCACAACTTATCGATAATGTCCAGCATTCCAACTTGCTCTCATCACATCCCCATACGATCATCCAGTCACATAGTATCACGTGCAGTCACATACGCATCATATTTTAAAGATGACTTTCCATTAATACATACTTCATAAGATATGGCATTATGTGATTAAATGGTCGTATGATGACGAGTTTAGAAGTCCTTAATAAATCAACCAACCAATAGAATCTTGCTATATATAAAAACAATACACTTGCTTTTCTATCCATTCAGGCTATTCAGCTAGAATATTTTTAAACGAGCAAAGCAAGTAAAAGGAAATGAAATGACCTTTTGGCCAGCAATATCAGGGTGATATTTCTTCTGCAACTTCCTGTAAGCCTCTTTGATTTCTTGCCCATTTGCTTCAACTGAGACCCCCAGCAACTCATAATAATTCTTCTTTTTGCTCGCCCTTTCTCCTGCCCTTCCATTGCAACATCTTATTACACTGCATCTTTGGCCCCATCTTGCTCTATTATGCACGCATCAACTCGCCGAGTTCAAGCTCAACTTATTAGATAAATAATTTATGCAAAACTAAATTTCGAGCTTTAATTTGCAGGAAATAAAATTACCTTAAACTGGACTTATTTGGATTAACATAACCAGAGACATGATGATAACTTAGAACCATAGCGACTGCCATATTCCCAGCTCTCTTCCTTTTTTTTTTAATTATTTTTTCCATTTTGGCTTATGTTTAAATTGTTGATATTTTAATCAGATAATTTTTTTTTTTTCGGTCTAACCACCCGGTATTCGGTGACCACATTGGGCCCCGACTACTCCGAATTCGGGCCGAGAATCCTATTAAACCCTCCCAACGAGGGCGACTCTACAGGGACTCGAACTGGGGAGCAAACCCAGTCGAGCGCCCTATGGGGTTCGGTGGAACCAGCCGAACCAACACCTCGTTGGTATAATCAGATAATTTTTTGGTCCCGCAGAGTTGGATGAAAACTTTCCACGTCAGCTATTGCTGGGACCTTTTTCAAAAAAGTGTTTGACCACACGACAAATACGAAAGCGTGCAGCAGCGGCCAAAAAACAACGTGGTATAACGAGTCTTTTTGGTTGCAATTCGTAGTCTATTTTTATTGTTGATTAATTTCTCTGCAACAGAATATTCATTGATTCTATTTCTTTCTTAGTTGTGCTAAACATGGAGAAGGAGCAATGTCGAGAGAAACGGCAGCTTTGTGCTGCCTTCTCACTCTATCACCATTCTAATAATTTTTTATTATTAAAAATATAAAAAAAAGGGGGAAAATGATAGAAGACAACTCACATCTACCAAATCCCCATCACTCTCTCCCTCTCTTGACTTTCATCATCTCTCTGTCTCTGGCTTCTTCACTCTCTTTGGCTTCACTCTTTGCGGCTCCCCATCAAGCTTCCTCACTCTCTCCAGATTCTGTCATTTTCTCCTTTTTTTAAATATTTTTAACAATAAAAAATTAGCATTCTGCTGAGAAAGAGGCACGACTCTTGAACAATTTTTCCGGTCATGATCATCTATCAAACCACCTGAAAATGAGCGAAGGGGGTTCTCAGCCCTAGCAATTCCCATACTTTCAAGATTTAGAGTATGGTTCCAGTCCAAGCTATTTAATTAGTATTGGGATTCGATTCATTTGCTCTTCAAATTTAATAGGGTAAAGAATTTAATTGGAGAAAGACCATTAATATCAAAGGAGCATATATATTGTTTTGATGTAAATATTGGTAATTTTTTTTACTATTGAAAAAATTACCACTAGAAAATGGGAAGCCAAAATCGTAGCCTTGTGTTTGTACTTCTACTTTTCTCTTAAACATTATAAAGATGTAAAGGAACATGTTCAGAATAGCGAGAGAGTGTGATGCATGTGATGGGCTGTCTTCTGTAATTTTTTTATTTTTTAATATATTTTTAAGAATAAAAAATTATTAAAATGGTGGGAGAGAGAAGCTAAAATAGCAACACAAGCTGTCGTTTCTCTCAGCATTCTCTCATCATTCTTGATGTTAAGCATTTTACTTTTTTAAATTTAGGTCTTAATTGAGATTGAAGTGTTGTAACTTAAAATTACATTTACTGTGAAAAAAAACTATAATTATGAAACAAAAATTAATAATATATAGTAAATATAATTTTTAAAAATTAATTTTGATAAAATTATTAAAGATATAATATATTTATTATTATAAAAGTAAAAAAATCATATTAATATAACTTCCAAACTAATGTTTACCAAACACTTTAATACTGTAATTTTTAAGTTACAACTATTCAATTTCAATCACAAACGCAGTCTTAGAAACTGCTTAATTTCTTCTGTTATCAGAACATATATTATTAGAGCAGGCGGTAATGTTCATCAGCAGGTTCACTGGGATCAAAGGAAGGGCCACAGAACATGCCACCCCATTGAGGAAAGTAAATGAGGGAGACCGGGAGAGTGCAAACAATCATAATAAGTCCCATTAGAGAAATGCTTGTTTGTTTGGAAAATTTAGAGCCTGAGAACAGCAGCATCTGCGTCACGACGGCTCCCACTGTCCCTCCACTCCCTGTCATCCCTGATATCACTCCCAATGACCTGCACATAATAACAAATTAAATATGTGCATCAAAATTTAAGGTTTTTACTGGTAAAAATAAAATAACTTATTTAATCTTTAAAATTTTTATTTAAAAAAGATCCAGAAAACTTATTTACTCTTTTAATATTAATCTCTAAGTTTTAAGTTTAGCTACTTGTAATTTTTAATTGTTCCAACTGATCTTTTATATAGTTTCAAAATCCTTAATTTTATCATGTATTTAGGTTTGCTATCTGTGTTGCATTATATGAATATTTTTGCTTTCATACATTATCTTTAACACCTAAAATCTCAGATGAGGAGGATATGTAATAAGTATTAAATCTGCAATGTTTTTATACTGCTATCTAAATTTTTTAAGTTGTATTAAATTTTAAATGTGGTACTAATCAGGAGTGCGCAATCACGCTTCACAAGGAACCCAATCGTGTACGTGGCAAACTGCTATTTGGAAGTTGTGGTGCCCACGATACAGCTTTCCGAATAGAAACTTGCCATGTGGCCTAGCTCGATGAAATCCTGGTTTGGTACCCAATTTACTCGTAGTTAGAGTACAGAGACAAAGATGTTCTCTGTATGGTTTCCACGTGGCAGGCATGGACAGATATTTGTCCTTTTAATGCCCACTTCGTAACGAATATCTTTTCGGAGAAATCAAAGAAATAACTTAACTCACCTTTTGGAAACGAAAGGAACGACACCAAACGTGAGGCCACCGGCAGCTTGAACGAACACAGAAAACACACACATGACAAGTACAGAACCCCAAAGCGAGTTAACTCGTCCAAGCAACACACACAGCAACCCGGCCGCCGTCTGCACGGCCCACAAACCCCACAGCCTCCCTCTAATCCCAAACCGCCGCCCCATCTGATCGGAAATCACCCCGCCCATCGGCCTCGAGAACAAATTAGCCATCCCAAAACTGGCCGCTATCGTCCCCGCCACCTGAAGATTCACACCAAACCTATCGTAAAAATACTGCGCTATTATGTTATCAGTCGTCAACTCCACCCCAAAACAGAACCCGTACGTTAAACCCAGAATCCATCCTCTGTAATTCTTCAAGCCATTGAAAAGAACGTGTACAAACTTCTCCTCTCTGGATTCAGTTTTTGTTTTCTTGAACTCCTTGTCGTTCCCGGAAGGCAAATCTTGGCCGTAGATCAAAACCATAATGGCTGTTAAAGTTTGGAATGTTGACGGAACTATAAAAGCTAAGCGCCATGCAGTGTGTGTTCCCACGTTGAGGCTGGTGATAGCCGTGAAGATTAACGGCATTAGTAGCTGGGACACGCCGGCGCCCATGTTGGCCCAGCCGGCTGAGACGCCGTTGGCGAGGCCGACGACGCAGCCGGAGAACATGGAGCTCATCCAGAACTGATTGGCCACGAAGTTGGCCAAGCAAAACCCTACGAGGAAGCGTACGACGATGAAGGACTGCGGGGAGGAGACTAGGGAGGCGGATAAGACGATGGGGGCTGTGATGAGGGAGAGGGTGGCGGAGGCCACTCGTGGGCCCAGGCGGTCGCATACGGGGCCCATGGCGAGGCGGGAGAGGATGGAGCCCAGGAAGGAGGCCATGCCGGCGGTGCCGACGTCGGTGTTGGTGAGGTTGAGGTCGTGGCGGATGATGGGGATGAGAGGAGGGATGGAGAATGTGGAGAAGTAGCAGGAAAAGAGGGAGAGCCATGCAAGGTGGAAGGCTCGCATGTGAGGCGATGAGAGGGATGATGGTGAGAATGGACGGAACTCTGTGGCTTTCTTGTCGGAATCGACGGGGAGAGTGAAGGGGGGTGGTGGTGATGTTGATCTTTTTTGGGGAGACGGAAGATCTTCTTCCATGTTGCTTTCTCGGTTATTTTGGGTTAATTTTTTGAGAGGGAAATGATGTCGGGAGGTGCCTTTGAAATTGAATATGTGGTTGTTAAGTGCTTTGGTGGGTCATATATATATATGTGTGTTGTGTGTATTTGAAGGATTCATTGGAATGTTGTGTGATATATACGCAGAATTAGGATTCAGTCCCCAGCAGCCGATTTCGAGTAATAATTAAGATTTATTTTTTTATTTCTTAATAATTATCGATTCAATTAAGGTAATCTTTGTACTTGTTATGCCCGACTTAGTCATTTTCTAGTGCCGGCACTCGTATTTTTTAAAATTTATATTTGAGAATTTATAATAATGTTAAATTCTTTAAAATATATATATAATTTTTCAGTAATTTACAATAATATAAAAATATTTGACACTGTTGTGAAACTCTTAATTTCATATTTTTAAAAATTACAGATACTTATTCATAAGAATGATTATAGATGATATCATGATAGGATGTAAATTCTTGCTTTTACTATTATTTTTTACAACGGAAACTCTCTCTTTAGTATACATTGCGTCTCTTTTTTTGCATGATTATTTTTGGTTAATAAAGGTTAGTGTACCCAGAGTTTAACGTCTGCTAAGGACAACCTGTGGGAGAACTACTTGCAGGTGAATTTGGCATTGAATTAAGATTGACTTCTAGGAAAGAAAACGGTGCGTCCATTGCCGCTTGGAATGAATGATTGTTCTTTTTGCAGGGGCTGTCAAGGTAGCGTCCCCGAGATGATAAAGGTGAGAATGCCACTTAATGAATTTGACTTGGAGGTCATAATTAAGGCAAAGCTTATGTTACGTTGGCTGTCACAAACAGCCGATGCATATGGGTGGGTGGTTAGATTTTGATATTTCTTAATCTAATGGATGAAAATAATTTTAACCTAAAACGAGGTATGGATGTAATAGTTTTTTACAAAAATTTTTATTTTGAATCACATTTCTACTTATTTTTTCAAATAAGTCCTCATTAATTTTGTATAACTAAATGATTTTGTTAACCATCTCTTCTACATTTATTTCTAAATTTTTTAAAAGTTTTTACTATATTTTTATAAAAATCTAAATAATTATCATATTCATAAAGATTTATAAATTCTGAATATATATTTGCGTATGCATTTATAATTTCTTGTCTCTCCTGAGAATAAACTAGATTTTTTTTCTTATATATATATATATATATAATCTAAATTTAGCATCCTGAATTATAAGAGATATTAAATGTCATAAATATATTATGAATCTAATAAATTACTAGAAAGATGTTACAATGAATAAATCATTAGAACCTCTAATAAATTTACAAAATATATAAACTAATAAGTTACCACATTCTAACTATATACAAGAGGATTTTCTTATGAAAAAAATTAATCATTTGATCCGATCAATAATTCAGACATGCGGGAAAATAATCAATTAAATTGAATTTCACTATATTTATAAATAAATTAGGAAACCCAAATTTATTTATAAATGAAATAGAAAAAGCAAACGATACCACATTCTAGGTATATACAAAGAGAATTTTCTTATGAAAGATTTTAATCCTTTGATCCGATCAATGATTCAGACATGCGGGAAAATAATCAATTAAATTGAATTTCGCTATATTTATTAAATAAATTAGGAAACCCAAATTTATTTATAAATGATATAGAAAAAGCAAACGAAATGTTAGAAATTAATAATTTTAATAAAGAAAATATAAAACAAATAAAAAGTTGAGATCAAATGAGTAAAAAATTTAATAAAGTTCAACAATTAATAAAAGACTTCAACATTGAAGATCATGCTATATTAAAGTAAGAAATCATTAATATAATGAATAAAAACTCAATAAATATAAGATTAAACAAGTTAGAGATTCAATTATATAGAATAAAAACTTGGCACTGAATTTGCTATAAATATAAATGAAAAACTTAAAAAGAAAATTAAAGTACAATTGCAGTGCAGCTTGGTTGTAGCTTGGGGTTTAAAATAAAACTTTAAAACTTATTAACATTTCTGAGGATTCAAAAATTTATAGCTGTAACATACAGCTGGTGTAAGATAAACTCTGCCCATAATTAATAATGACAATGGACAACGGTGCCCAGTGACAAGTACAACATCACTCATAGCTTTTCGGAAGTCCAAATTTTGTTCTAATCTTAGCTGGGTTCCTAAATCTTTCTGGTGATGGTTATATATGGGCAGGTTGGATCCCTAGTTACAACATTTGTGTGGCTACCGATGAATTATATTGTCGGCCTTATTACAGAAATATTAGATGGAAAACATGAATAATTTTGATGTAGGAAATTTTAGAATTTTTATTATTCTAGTGTTTTCTATTTTAATTGGAGTCTATTATGGTATGTAATTTAATATTTTATTTTTATTATAATTGTGATTTAGTTTTTTTTTTAAAATTAACTTAGCAAAATAAGTTTACCTGAGTTTTCTCTATTACAAATAGGAATGTCTCATTATTGTAATTTTAGATTCAGTTATTCAATAAAATCTCTCTTTTATAATTTTCTCTGGATATTATTTATTCAAATATCTTTTGTAGAGTCATTTAGATTAGAGCGTCATCTAATATTATTTTATACATTATTAAAAATTTCGTTGAATTATTTAGGTTAGAACAAAATCTAATCGCCCTTTATTTAGAGTATAAGCTAATCGTGTTGGATTGGTCCAATTTCCTACCCTATCATTTCCGCTTCCGCTACGGCAGTTCCATCAAATTTGGCATTTACCCATATGTAGGGCTTCCCTGTCTTTGCACTTCTCTTTAACTTGCCAATGTGAAATTGAAAATGAGTGGGCTGTGATGCGAAAGTGTAGGTGTGATCGATTATGGTCCCAAGGATACGTACCCAACAATCTACATATTTTGAAAAAAAAATATCAACAAAAGTTTGTCATATGATATATGATGGTATTCAGGTTGTTAAGTATGATACGCTAAAGATACAGTCACAATTAAGAAAAAAAATACTTAAAGAATAAGAAACTAAACATATTTTTTAAGATATTTTCAAGTTCATTTTTTCTTCATATTAGTAATCTCATGTGAAGTTTTACCATATATACATTCTCTTCAAAATTACAATAAGTCAGAGGAAAAAAAAAAACTAAACTTCGTTCATAATTCTATTAAATGGTTCACAATGACTTTCTCACATAATAGTTTCTCCTCTTGAATAAAAATGAGAGAATCTATATATCTATATATCTATATCTATATATATATATAAAGTTGAGACTTGAGGAGTTGATGTGGCATCACCATTTCTCATCTTTGTATATTCTCTATTATCTAATAAATAGAGAAATTTTCTTTTAGATTTGCATTTCATCTTCTCATAATTAATTTGATTGTTATTACACAATAACAATTATGTAAAGATTTTAATAAGGCATATTCTTTGTAATGAACATCCAAGGGAGAGTGTTATGAATTTATTAAAATAAATGTAGATGTTCATAACATATATCTTCCCACTATCTCCCATTAACAACCTTTACCTTCCCTATAACTCCCACTTTCTCACAAGGAATTATAATCCATAATTTTTCATTAATTTCATGGAGTAATTATGTAACTATAAAAGGAGAGCTCATCTTTTTGTTTTGTACACACACAATTGGAATGAATAAAATCACTCTATAATAGATTCTCTCATTTTATTCTTTATCTTGTGTTGCTTCTTTATTTGTATTGCTGACTAATAGCTTTTTTTGTTTTTTATAAGGCTGCCTCATCTTAAAAAAAAATCAATTCATATTTTTTATCAGTTTCATCAAGTGTAAAGTAAGAAAAAAATATATTACTAATTTTTTTTTCAAAGCCGCGTGAAGCGCGGTTCTATTTCTAGTATATATATAAAGTTGGAACTACAAGAGGTGATGTGACATCACCATTTCCCATCATTTCATATTCTCTATTATCTAATAAATTGGTTGAAATTAAAAAATAATTACATTATAAAATATTAAAATAGAAAATAATTATTAGATTATAAATGATTACATGTCTTTTCCTCTTTCTATTTAAATTTAATAATATGTAACCATTAATAATAATTAATTATAAGTCTTGAAACATTAATTTATTTTATTATGCCAACAATTAAATTTTAGTGGCTTAAAATACATCAATTAATTAATACAGGAAGAAATGTTCATTCATCTTCCACCAACAATGTCATTAGAGCCTAATTTTAATGTCATAATCACATATTTAATTATTCAATCTTTTGTTTAGTGCCTTTTGGCTTCTTCAAACTCCATAAACATTAAATATTTAAGATTTGTGGTATCATTATTTCTCATCTTTTTTTTAATTCTCTATTATCTAATATATTGGTTGAGATTAAAAAATAATTACATTACAAAATATTAAAAATCTATATCTATCTATCTATCTATATCTATATATATATATATAAAGTTGGGACTAGAGGATATATATATAAAGGAGGTGATGTAGCATCACTATTTCTCATCTTCTTGTATTCTCCATTATCTAATAAATTGGTTGATATTAAAAAAATAATTACATTACAAAATATTAAAAATAAAAAATTATTATTAGATTATAAAAGATTACATGTCTCTTCATCTTTCTATTTAAATTTAATAATATGTAACCATTAATAATAATTAATTATAAATCTTGAAACATTTATTTATTTTATTATGCCAACAATTAAACTTTAGTGGCTTAAATATATCAATTAATTAATATAGGAATGAATGTTCCTTCATCTTCCCTCAACAATGTCATTAGGGTATAATTTTAATGCTATAATCTCATATTTAATTATGCAACCTTTTGTTTAATGTCTTTTGCCTTCTTCAAACTCTATAATTATTAAGATTTGTGGCATTATTATTTCTCATCTTTTTATATTATCTATTATCTAATATATTGGTTGAGATTAAAAAATAAGGGTAAAAGCTTGTTTAGTTCCTATATTATGAGCTTAGTGCCCATTTAATCCCTATATTTTTAAGAATACATCAAAACGTCCTTTCTATTAAATATTGACACTTATGCCATTATTTTTTATTTTCTTAGCATGCTTTTACAATTTTACACTCTTACAGTAATGTTTTTTTTAGTTATTAATAAAAAAATTGGATTATCAAATTAAACCCAAAAATAAAATAAAAAACAAAAAAGATATATATTAATTTTTGTGGAAGCTCACGTGTGTCCAAAAAAAATTAATTTAGTAAAAAATTAAATTATCAATTTAAAAAAATTAATATTTTAACTTCTCAGCAGAGTGTTCCACAAAAATTAATATATATATTGTTTTTATTTTATCTTTTGGTGTTAAACTGGTAATTTAATTTTTCTTTTTAATAATGTTTTAAAAAAGGAATATTATTGTAATAGGATAATATTGTAAAAATAAGTCAAAATGAACAAAAGGTAATGGCAAGGATGTCAATAATTTAATGATAGGGATGTTTTGAGGTATTTTTAAAAATATAGGGACTAAACAGACACTAACCTCAAAATATAGAGACTAAACGAGCTTTTATCCAAAAAATAATTACATTACAAAATATTAAAAATAGAAAATAATTAATGGATTATAAAAGATTACATGTCTCTTCCTCTTTCTATTTAAATTCAACAATATGTAACCATTAATAATAAATTAATTATAAGTTTTGAAACATTCATTTATTTTATTAAGCCAACAACTAAACTTTAGTGGTTTAAAATACATCAACTAATTAATATAGGAAGGAAGGCTCCTTCATCTTCCCTCACCAATGCCACTAGGACCTGATTTTAATGTTATAATCTCATATTTAATTATGCAACCTTTTATTTAGTGTCTTTTGGTTTCTTCAAACTCTATAAATATTAAGCATTTAAGATTTGTTATGTTTGGATTTTTTTTATTATTTAACCAACATCCTCTTTAGAAATGTTCTTGTGTTTTTATTTTTTGACTTATTTAAATTTTTAGTATTGTGTGCTTCATGAAGTACTTTTTTCTTCATGAGTTAAACAATGATAAAGATAGTTGGATGATAAGGGTTAGGCTTTGTAAGATGTGAGAATATGTTAATACTAAGAAAAATGGAGAGTTGATTAGTGTGAACATAATTTTTATTGATGAAAAAGTTGTGTACACTTAACTATACACATTAATATATATTTTTAATGCTAACAAAAAAATAATTAACTTTCATAAATAACATTAGTTTTATAAGGCTGCGTCATCTTTAAAAAAAATAATTCATATTTTTTTATCAATTTCATCAAGTGCAAAGTAATAAAAAAAGATAATACTAAATTTTTTTTTTAAAGCCGCACGAAGTGCGGTTCTATTTCCTAGTATATATATAAAGTTGGGACTTGAGGAGATGATGTGGCATCACCATTTCTCATCTTTGTATATTCTCTATTATCTAATAAATAGAGAAATTTTCTTTTAGATTTGGCTTTTCATATTCTCATAATTAATTTGATTGTTATTACACAATAACAATTATGTAAAGATTTTAATGAGGCAATATTCTTTGTAATAAACATTCAAGGGGGAGTGTTATGAATTTATTAAAATAAATGTAGATGTTCATAATATATATTTCTTAGTCTCCCCACTATCTCCCATTAGCAACCTTTAGCTTCCCTAGAACTCCCACTATCTCACAAGGAATTATGATCCATAATTTTTTATTAATTTCATGGAGTGATTATGTAACTATAAAAGGAGAGCCCATCTTTTTATTTTGTACACACAATTGTAATGAATAAAATCATTCTATAATATATTCTCTTATTTTATTCTTTATCTTGCGTTGCTTCTTTATTTGTATTACTGGTTAATAACTTTTTTTTTGTTTTTTATAAGGATGCTTCATCTTAAAAAAAAAATCAATTTATATTTTTTATCAGTTTCATCAAGTGTAAAGTAAGAAAAAAGGATAATACTAAATTCTTATTATCCTTTTTTCAAAGCCGCGTGAAACGCGGTTTTATTTTCTAGTTGTTAATTAATAGTAGATTTTTTTTCATTCGAAAGCTTATGACTATCATATCAGTGCTATAACAGATGAAGTAATTAATTAAATGATTCGAGAACTTAGTAAGTTGATAAGTTGGGTAAGCCCATAACGGCTCTACATATCTCTAGACTCTAGTATTTTTTTTTAAATTTTTCCTTCCAAATTTAATACTCTAGACTCTAGTAGTTTTAAATTTTTCCTTCCAAATTTAATATAACATGTAAAAAACTTTAGAAAATTCAAATAAAAATCTGAAAAATGTAACATTAAATTTAGAGAATATTGTAATGTAAGAGAAAAACTGGATGGCTTATAATACAACTGCTTTTAGGCCACCTGATGATGGTGGCGACCTCATCATTAATATATGGACAGTTTTAGGTAATCGTTCTTCTACAGATATTAACAACTGGCTGGGATTACTTTACTGGTGACGAAAATATTGATTTGCCAATATTAAATACGTTGAAATTTGGCATGTTGATTGATTAATTAACCAATAATCCAACAATAACAAAAAATCCAAAATTAACCAAAACAATTAATTTTGCTCGAGTAGGTTAGGCTTGACAATCTTTAGAGTTTTCAAATTAATCAGCAGCGTCTCTAATATCTGTTTGCCATTTTGTTGGAATGTGGTGTAGTTGCTAAACTACCCAAAATGCTCATCTACGGTGCCTCTGCATATGGGCATGCTCAAATCAATTGACCTTTCACTGATACATTGCCGCCTGCCAAGGATAAGGATTAGCTAAGAAAGCAATTTTCGGACATATACGGTCCTCATGCGCGGTGAATTGCAATTTATGTGATTAACTAGGAAATGGAACCGCACTTCGTGCGGCTTTAAAAAAAATTAGTTTTATCTTTTTTTATTACTTTGCACTTGATGAAACTAATAAAAAATATAGATTATTTTTTTTAAAGATGACGTAACCTTATAAAACTAATGTTATTTATGAAAGTTAATTATTATTTTGTTAACATTAAAAATATATGTTAATGTGTATAGTTAAGTGTACACAACCTTTTCATCAATAAAAATTATGTTCACACTAATCAACTCTCTATTTTTCTTGGTATTAACAGACTCCCACATCTTACAAAGTCTAACCATTATCATCCAACTATCTTTATCATTGTTTAACTCATGAAGAAAAGAGTACTCCATGAAGCACACAATACTAAAAATTTAAATAAGTCAAAAAATAAAAACACAAGAACATTTCTAAAGAGGATG
The DNA here is from genome assembly GCA_029618585.1 of Citrus australasica. Classification (NCBI taxonomy): domain Eukaryota; kingdom Viridiplantae; phylum Streptophyta; class Magnoliopsida; order Sapindales; family Rutaceae; genus Citrus; species Citrus australasica. The sequence goes on along the minus strand of JARCIV010000002.1, from coordinate 5,561,124 downwards.
TTGGTTAAATAATAAAAAAAAACTCAAATATAACAAATCTTAAATGCTTAATATTTATAGAGTTTGAAGAAACCAAAAGACACTAAATAAAAGGTTGCATAATTAAATATGAGATTATGACATTAAAATTAGGTCCTAGTGTCATTGGTGAGGAAAGATGAATGAACCTTCCTTCCTATATTAATTAGTTGATGTATTTTAAACTACTAAAGTTTAGTTGTTGGCGTAATAAAATAAATGAATGTTTCAAAGCTTATAATTAATTTATTATTAATGGTTACATATTGTTGAATTTAAATAGAAAGAAGAAGAGACATGTAATTTTTTGTAATCAATTAATTATTTTCTTTAATATTTTATAATGTAATTATTTTTTAATCTCAACCAATAGATTAGATAATAGAAAATATAAAAAGATGAGAAATAATAATGCCACAAATCTTAACTACTTAATATTTATAGAGTTTGAAGAAGCCAAAAGGCACTAAACAAAATGTTGCATAATTAAATATGAGATTATAGTATTAAAATTAGAGTTTGGAGCCACTGAACCAGTGATTCCAAAACATCTTGAGCCAAATACAGAGTTACAAAATGTGACTTAGAGTTACAAAATTTGTGTCATCATATATACAAATATATATATATATATATATATATATATATATATATATATTTATATAATATTTTGTAATGTAATTATTTTTTAATCTCAACCAAAATATTAGATAATAGAGAATAAAAAAAAGATGAGAAATAATGATGACACAAATTTTATATATTTAATGTTTATGGAGTTTGAAGAAGCCAAAAGGTACTAAACAAAAGATTGAATAATTAAATATAGGATTATGACATTAAAATTAGGTTCTAATGGTATTGTTGAGAGAAGATGAAGGAACCTTCCTTCCTATATTAATTAATTGATGTATTTTAAGTCACTAAAATTTAATTGTTGGCATAATAAACTAAATGAATGTTTCAAGACTTATAATTAATTATTATTAATGGTTACATATTGTTGAATTTAAATAGAAAGAGGAAAAGATATGTAATCATTTATAATCTAATAATTATTTTCTATTTTAATATTTTGTAATGTAATTATTTTTTAATTTAAACCAATTTATTAGATAATAGAGAATATGAAATGATGAGAAATGATGATGCTACATCACCTCTTGTAGTCCCAACTTTATATATATATATATAGATATAGATATATAGATTAATTCATGTATTTTATGCCACTAAAGTTTAATTGCTAGCATAATAAAATAAATAAATGTTTCAAAAGACTTATAATTAATATTATTAATGATTACATATTGTTGAATTTAAATAGAAAGAGAAAAAAAATTACAAAGAATATCCACCAATATTTTAGATAATAGAAAATATAAAAAGATGAGGAATGATATATATTAATAAAGTTACTATTTATTAAATGAGTTAAATACAATCAAATTAATTATGAGAAGATGAAAAGTCAAATCTAAAAAAAAATCTCTATTTATTAGATAATAGAGAATATACAAAGAAGCAAAATGGTGATGCAACATCACCTCCTCAAGTCCTAGCTTTATATATATATATAGATTGATTTAACGGCTATATGGTTAAGTAGTTTTATAAAGAGTGGGACTATTGGCACCCCTTTAAATATCTTTTAACTCTTTTTTTTAATTAACTCCATTAAAATATTTTATAAAAGGATGAGGCTATTTGAACCCACTAATTTACTCAATAAACCCACTTTAAAAATAATTTTTTATCATTAAAATACCCCTAAATTAAATTACAGTTATGGACACTAGAATATAATTAAAAAAAAAGAATTTTTACTCTTTAAACCCATCTTTATATTCAACATAGTTTTATAGAACCCTAATCAAATTTTCATTAAACCCTAATCAATCAAGATGTGAGATTCTTCTCTCAAGCCATATATATTGTTAAATAGGCACATGTGAGTTGATTCAGAGTAACAAAATTAATTGTTATTGATTTGATGGATATTGATTTTATGGAAGATTAATTGTTTAATTGTTATGATTCGTTTGGGAATGACCCCTCACTCAAAACTGTTTAATTAATATTGATGATTAAATTTTCAATTAATAATCAATTATTGCTTTTTCCCAAATTCTGAAAAAAATATTTTTTTCTCAAATTCCTCATATTAGATTTTCATACCATCATACAAGATTTTTCTCACCAATATAATATAACTCAAAAAAATAATTTCATGATGACAACTATTTTCTCCATTTAGAATGTTTTGATTCATTTGTCCTTAAACGAGGGCCATTCACTCAAAATTGATTATTAAATTTCTAATTAATAATCAATTTCTAATCTAATGGGTTTATAAATGAATATTATGGGTTTAATGAGTAAAATCACTATTATTATAAAAACTGGGTTTAGAAATGACATATTAGGTATTTTAGTGGGTTTACTGAGTAAAATTTAAAATTTTAAAATTTAAAGATGAGTTTATTTAGTAAATAGGTTTATTGAGTAAATTGGTGGGTTCAAATAGCCCCACTCTTTATAAAATTATAAAATTCTTTTAACACTTCGGTCAATTACAAAAATACCCTTAAGTAGCACTTATTATGTAAACGTCATTCTCTAATTATTATTATTAAACTTCATTTCAACAACCGGTTCTCTTCCATTTAAAGAAAAAAATAATGAGTTTTCATTTTCTCCACTATAACCATTGGTGATAAATTTCTCACCCGAAAATTAGAGCAAAAAGACCTTTTTAATTTTTAAAATAGAAAAAATTATTTGACTATTGAATGGGGGTTTAATTAAAAGTTTTCCTAATATGTAATTTTAATAAAATTTAAAATTATAAAATAATTAAATGGGTTTTAAGATGTATTTAAAGGGGTGTCAATAGTCCCCACTCTTTTATAAATTATGAAATTCATAATTTAATAGATAAGGGATACAAAGATATTAGGGAAATTTACCCATTTGACCACTTTCTAACTTTTAATATAAAAAAGACCACACTTCGGTTTTTCTTACAATAACAACCATTATAAAGCTCTTGAACCAAACTACACATAAATTCTCCAAACAAAACAAACAAACATTTCGCCCAATATTATCTAACTCTCAAGTAATAACTGAACACCTGCACACACCACCAAAACACTCCTTACTTCACCTCTCCCACATTATCCAACTATCACTCAACCTCCCTTTTATCTATCTCACATTCATCAAACTAATATATTTATCCAAGTATTGAGGACAAAATCAAGCAACAAACTAAAGAATAATAAGAAGTTAGGTTAGCATTTCTTCAATCTTTATCTTTTATTTTTTTATTGGGTTTCATACAAAAGATCAGTCGCTCATTTTATTACAATATGGGTACATGAAATGGTTAATACGAGGTCATAGATTTATAAATTAGTAAAATTTTGGCAAATTTTGACGAAAATGAATTTTGAAAGATGTTGAAGATGAAACCCAGAATCCAGGCGACAAGTACCTATCGCCCTGGCGACAAGCATGTGTCGCCTGGATTTTGGTATTCGTTATCCGGCGACAAAATACGTCGCCTAATATACAATATTGTCGCCTAAGCGAAAGTGTTGTCACCCGAATCACCCGAATTTGTTGATAATTAATTGTTTATTTAATATAGTAATGTTATTGTTTGCATTGTTTTTAATAAAATAGTTTTATTATTTTTCATCAGGTTAATAGAGTCGATAGTTCTTAAGATATATTTTGATGGAGCATGAGAGACTTTGGAGGATGGTCGTATGGAGTATGAAAATGAAAAAGTTACTGCATTTTATTTAAAAAAAGATGCAACATTTGAACAATTTATTGCAAAGTTATATGGAATTCTGAAAAAAAGTTCAGATGAATATTCCCACACAGTAAAGACAAATGTGATATCAACTCATTCAACACAACCCATTGATTCACTGCCTCGGTCTACTATAACTTGTGGTTGGTGCGAGGAGCATGACCATAACCGGAAGACGTGTGAGAATCCCCTTCCAGTAAATTTGCATTAATGGTGTTTTAGTGTGTTCGATGATATATTTAATTTTGCAAATTGTGTTACGTAATTTGGAATGACTTTATCATATAAGACTTATGGGAGGATCTTATTTTGATCAATCTTGTATTATCTAAATTTGGAATGACTTTATTACGTTAATTAATTATGGTGTTATGTTATTGATTACAATCAAGCAATTGACAACACTCGAAAAAATAGGGCGATAGGCTATCGCCCCATATCGCACGCGTCAAATAGCTAATAGACATTGTGGTGATAGGCTCGTTGCCCGAGTTACATTGCTTGTCGCCCGATTTTCTAAAAAGTTATTTTTTTCTCAATTTTGTCAAGCATTATGCAACTCTTTGGAAAATCGGGCAACAAGCAACGTCACTTGGGCGACAGCTTATATTGCCCACGTAAAGTTGTCAACGGATAGTGTGGTGACATGCGCGTCTTCCGGACGACATAGTCTGTCACCTGATTTTCCAGAGAGATGTCCATTATTTGGTTTAGTCAAGTATTATGCAGGTCTTGGAAAAATCGGGCGACACAGCATGTCGCCCAAGCGACAGGCCAAATTTTAGGCAACACGGGCAACCATCCACGTTTTTGATTGGCCGGCACACCAACCTTCTCTGTAACCTCAAAATAATTCTAAGTTTAGATCAATAATTTCTTAGAGGCATTTAAATAGACACTTGGTGTGCCATTTATTAGATATCTTAATCTTAAAAAAAACTCTCATATTTTCATACCCAATACACATCATAATGATTAACTATGATCAATGATGAACCAATAAGGCAATTTAAACACAATTTTATTCTAAATTAATGAAAAAAATCAAGAAAGTGTGTAAACCGTAAGTGAAGGAATTTGCTAGAACCAAAATAACTCACATGCGCCACTAGAAGTGAAGGAAATCGCCGCTGGAAGTGAAGGAACTTGACGGAACTCAAGAAACACTGGAAGTGAAGGAACTTTGTATGAGTGTAGTTCGGGTGGTAGGAGATGTTTTTAGGTGAATATTAGACGAAATGTTTGTTTTGTTTTAAAATTTTAGGGGTAGTTTGGTCTAGGAGCTTTGTGAGTGGTTACTATTGTAAGAAAAATTAAAGTGAGATCTTTTTTTATATTAAAATTGAAAAGTGGTCAAATGGATAAATTTCTCAAGATATTAAGACTCGAGTTAGGATTAAAATGTTGGAATTCTTAATATTATTAATTTCCAATATTTGTAATTCTTTTAATTTTGAAGGAGCAATGATTAAAATATTTTAATAGACACTTTTATTTAATAAAAAAAATTAATATTTTATCGTTCGTGCATCCACGTAGTTAGCAAAAGCACTTAATCTAAAGAATAATGATATTTAAACAAAAATAATTTTAACATAATGATAATGTAAAATGGCACACAAAACTGGGTTTAACTTATTATTGAAAAAATAATTAAGGTCCGAAAATAAGTAGTTATTTGGTTCAGCACTTACCAGCAAGTTTTCCGAAACTGATAACATATTTTGGAGTTGTGGCCGTAAAATCGGAACAAAATTTCTCGCCAGTTCGTCCTTAATTTCTAGTCAACTAACTTAACTACCCGTTAGTTCTTACAACATGAAAGCTTCTTTGAGAAGCCTCTTCTCTATCAACCCCGAAACAAGTTTCAATTCTTACATTGAGACGTGTCTCTGTCTCTTAAAAGACATCACAAGTCAAAACTTGGTCATTCAAGGACGTGCCCTCCATGGCCATCTAATTAAAACAGGGATTCATAAGGAGAGATATTTAACCACTAGGCTTCTGATATTGTATCTAGGCAGCAAAAAATCTCTTGAAGCTAATGAGATTGTTAAGGATCTCAATGGGTTTGATCTTGTTGTGCATAATTGCATGATTAATTCTAATATTCAGTGGGGAAATCTTGAAGAAGCTCAGAGACTGTTTGATGGAATGCCCGAAAGAAATGAGGTCTCTTGGACAGCTTTGATTTCGGGTTTTATGAAACATGGACGAGTTGAAGAATCAATGTGGTATTTTGAAAGAAATCCTTTTCAGAATGTGATTTCTTGGACTGCTGCGATTTGTGGTTTTGTTCAAAATGGGTTTAGTTTTGAAGCCTTGAAGCTTTTCTTGAAGCTGCTTGAGTCTGGAGTTAAACCAAATGAAGTTACCTTCAGTTCTATTTGTAAAGCTTGTGCAGAGATAAATGATTTTCGGTTGGGATTGAGTGTTTTTGGGTTAATTTTTAAGGCTGGATTTGAAAAGCATGTATCAGTGTGTAATTCTTTGATTACATTAAGCTTGAAGATGGGTGAAGTCGATTTGGCTAGGAGTGTGTTTGATCGGATGGCAAAGAGAGATGTTGTTTCTTGGACTGTAATACTAGATGTATTTATCGAGATGGGAGACCTAGGAGAAGCACGTAGAATCTTTGATGAAATGCCAGAAAGGAATGAAGTTTCTTGGAGCTTGATGATTGCAAGATATAATCAGAGTGGTTATCCTGAAGAGGCTTTCCGACTCTTCCGCCAAATGACTCGATATTCTTTTAAGCCAAATACCTCGTGTTTCTCAATTGTTCTCAGTGCACTGGCCAGTTTGAAGGCTTTGAGATCAGGGATGCACGTTCATGCCCATGTTTTGAAAATTGGGATTGAGAAGGATTTCTTTATTAGCAACGCTCTTATTGATTTGTACAGTAAATGCGGAGAAACTAAAGATGGACGCTTAGTATTTGACTCTATTGTTGAAAAGGATGTGGCCCATGTGGTTTCGTGGAATTCTATGATTGGTGGTTACGGTCTGAATGGCCAAATGGAAGAAGCCAAGGAGCTGTTTGATAACATGCCAAAACGGAATGATGTCTCTTGGAGTGCTATAATTTCTGGTTATTTAGAACATAAACAATTTGATTTGGTGTTTGCTGTATTCAATGAGATGCTTTTGTCGGGAGAAATTCCAAATAAGTCCACATTCTCTAGTGTGCTTTGTGCTTCCGCAAGCGTGGCCTCATTAGAGAAAGGCAAGGACCTTCATGGAAAAATAATTAAACTTGGGTTTCCATATGATGTTTTTTTGGGAACTGCACTCACTGATACGTATGCAAAATCTGGGGACATTGAGAGCTCTAGACGGGTTTTTGATAGAATGCCTGACAAGAATGAAATAAGTTGGACTGTTATGATTCGAGGGCTTGCAGAAAGTGGTTATGCAAAGGAATCTATAAATTTGTTTGAGGAAATGGAAAAAACATCTATCACCCCTAATGAGCTCACAATCCTATCAGTTCTGTTTGCTTGTTCTCATTCTGGTTTGGTTGACAAAGGACTTAAGTACTTTAACTCCATGGAGCCGATTTATAATATAAAACCAAACGGACGACACTATACCTGTGTGGTGGATATGCTATCTCGATCAGGTCGTCTATCTGAAGCTGAAGATTTCATTAACTCTATGCCATTTGAACCTGACTCAAATGCATGGGCATCTCTACTAAGTGGTTGTAAGACTTATAAAAATGAGAAGATAGCAGAGAGGGCAGTGAAGAATCTATGGAAACTGGCAGAGGAGCACCCGGCAGGATATGTGTTGTTGTCAAATATTTATGCTTCGGCTGGGAGATGGATTGATGCTATGAATGTAAGGAAATTAATGACAGAGAAAGGATTTAGGAAGACTGGTGGCTGTAGTTGGGTTGAAGTGAGAAATCAAGTCCATTTTTTTTATTCAGAAGACGGATCACAATCCCAAGTAACTGAACTTCATGGAGTTTTAGAACTTTTAATGTCTGAAATGTTGGTTTGTCAGGAGTCCTACTAACTGAAAGCTTAACATTTTACGGTAGAATCAAAGAGGTGGATTCTAGAGGATACATTTATATTCTGTCACGATCGTCCGCATCCAAAAGTAAGCTTTGGAGTTTGGAGAGGTGGTAACACAGGTTGCTTACTAGTTAGAATGCAAACTCACATCCAAATTCATACTTCTGACATTCCAGTTAAATTAATATGTATGTTTGTATATTGTTATATTGTTAGACAGTATTTTCAGCAATAGAATGGTTCCAGCGAGGAGGTTGTTCTCGAGATCAAAACACTAGAGTTTTAATAGAACTGTCTGCAACTGCCCAGGTTCATGCCGAATTGTGTGAAATGCTAGATCCTTTTGCCGGAGGATCATAGAATCTGGTCGTTGAAGTGTAGAATACTACTTCAGTGAGTGTCTGGATAAGCCAATTTAAGGTATGTTTTGTGAAAATTACATTCATCATTCCACCTCTATCACCTTCAACCGTGTCATTGATTTAGTACAAAAGTGAGTTCATTGCCAAGCTGACATCAAGCATGTTGTGGAATATTTGAATCGGCATCCTAAGACCGAGTTGTTATTTCTAGATTTCAGAGCTCTAAAATTTATGCTGCTGCTTCTTCAAATGCCATTCTCATAGGATTCCACCTTTCATATTTTAGATTTAAAATCTGGTATATATACATTGTTGTTATATTAAATTTTATGTTAACTCATGGCCCCAATTTTTATCCCATCAAGCTGAGTTATTGTTTCCTTCTGCCTTTTCTGTTTACTACATATGTTATATAGAGACTCAGAAATTGAAGTGAATCTGAGGCCTCGGACTTTAAAGTAAAATTAAAAAAAAAACCGATATACTAAATTAGTATATAATAAAGTTAATGCACTTAGTTTTCCTAGTGTAGTTCTTGATCTTAGATAAATTTATTAATCTTAATTTTATAAAAACTTCCTTCAGGAAAATTTGTCAATTGCTAGAGACTTTTTACTCAAATATATCATTTTAGTGTTCATGACAAATTGATTAAGAGCTAAAAAGATGGCGGTGCACCTCAAATTTCTGTCGTTACCTGGAGGCATAATGGGAGCTTCGGACATTTAGGTGGCGCGTGCACCGCCGCCGCGTGACCTCGGTAGCCAATTTTGTTAGTAGCTTTGAAGAGACTGGAAAGATCTGAATAAGATCGTGTGGCTTCTAGTTTACTCTTTCCGTTGCTGGCGACGTCGCCGTCTCTTTCTCCAGCGACCGGAAGCCTCTTACCTAAGAGCGGATTCTAAATCATGATTGCTATTAAATAGTTCGAGCACGTTTCCCATCAGTCATGACCACGCACACCAATTATTCAGTATTTTATAAAATTTGGTAAATATCAATAGAATTGCACGCGAACATGCAAATCAAAACTCATGCCGCAAAGCATAAGCTGTTAAAAAAAATAATAATAACAGTAGTATACGAAGATTTGAAACACGTATCGAATACGTATTTTTTAAAGCATTAATTGTTTTCTCTAGGTAAAAATTATTTATGAGTATACTGGTAAATTGCTTTTAGGATATTACAAGCATTTAATGTGAATTTGCACTAAGTAAAAGTGAAGAATTCACTAAAAAAATTATGAACACTTTATATTGGCAAAATTTTCTCATATTATAGGAAATTGACGAGGGTAAGAACTATAAAAAATTAAATTATAATTAAAAGCCATCTACCTTGTCTTTATATTGACTTTTTAACACCAACACGTCACCACCAAACATTGTGATTTTTCAATACCCCACAATCAAGCATTGTGACTTTTCATAATTAGATTTGACTAAAAGACCACACCAAGCATTATGACTTTTTATAATTAAATTTTTATTCTTATTTGACCAAAACACAACAATTCCCCACTTGGTCAAATATGAATAAAAGAGACACCAGCAAAAAATATTACAGAGGTTATGCATCAAGAAGGTATCGTTCGATTTGAACTTTACCTTAGTATAAGTATTACAAAGTTTAGTCGAAATTTAAGGTAGCTTAAAGCTTTGAACCAATTATTTGTATATGAACAAACCGGTAACACCATACACACTACTACTTTTGTGTTCATATTTTCACATTATTCTTGCTTAGCACTTTTAATGGCCATGTGCTTTTCTTGTTTCATGAACTTTCTTAAGAGCAACCCTAACGGTAATGTGAAGCGGCACCACTTCAAAGTTCACATAGGGGAAGTTCTTCCAGTATCTTTGTTATATTTAAGATACTTGTGATATATAGACTGAACTTCATTAAGAGTTTAAAAACTCAACCGTCAATATATAACAATTGGCACTATGCATCATAAATAGGGTTTTTAATTATTTAGTGCCAAATTACCTATCCACTTATCAATGACTTATTTGTACCCATTGAATCTAGAACTATTCATTTCCTAGTGTTAGGTTGGGCTGCCATCATTGGTGGACCTTTTAGTTAAAGAGTTGCAGCCCCATCCCTCTAGATGTTGATTTTACCAATTCTATTCTAAGAGGTTTGATAAATGAATCAGCCAAGTTTTCACTTGATTTCACATTTATGATGGCAATAATTTCACTTTGAATTAATTGTCTCACATATGCATGTCTAAGACTAATGTGTCTTGACTTTCCATTATATACTCCACTATATGCTTAAGCTATAATGGCTTGACAATCACAATGTATAGATATAGCAGATAAATTCTTTGAACTAAATGGGATTTCAAAAAGAAGATCCTTTATCCACTCAGCTTCTTTCACTGTTGCCGCCAAAGCAATAAACTCAAATTTCATGGTTGAGTGTGTGAGGCAAGTTGTTTCTTGGATCCCTAAGAAATTGCACCACCTCCAATAGTAAATACCCAACTTATAGTAGATATGCTATCTCATACACTTGATATCTAGCTAGCATTTGTATATACTTATAACATAGTAGAGAATTTTGAATATTGAAGACCAAGTTCTTTGGTTTTCTTTAAATAACCCATAACTTTGCTAATGGCCTTCAAATGTTCAACTTGCAAGTAAATCTATTAAGTTTACTAACCGTAAATGTGATATCAGGTCTAGTATACTACACAACATATATAAGACTTCCAATAACACTTGCATACTCAATTTGAGCCACCGCTCTTCTATAATTTGAAATAAACTTGATGCTTGGATCAAAAGAAGTGTTAGCATCTTTGACATTTAAATGGCTAAACTTCTTCAACACCTTTTCAATGTAAGGAGATTGACATAAAGCAAATACCTTTTTGTTTTGCTTTACCTTTATACCCAAAATGGTATCAACTTGTCCAAGATTCTTCATTTTAAATGTGAGAGACATAAACCTCTTCTTTTCTAACACACATTTCATAATGTTGCTCAAAATTAACATGTCATCAATATAAAGACAAATTATAACAATAAAATCATTACAAATCTTAACATATAAACACTTATTAGCATTGTTGTTAACAAAACCATTAGAAAGAATAGTAAAATCAAACTTTTGATGGCATTGTTTAGATGTTTGTTTCAATCCATACAGTGATTTGACAAGTTTGCTCACTTTATGTTCATTTCCAGGTAGAACAAACCCTTTGGGTTGCTCTATGTAAATCTCCTCATCGAGATTACTTTTTAAGAATGCAATTTTAACGTTCATTTGATGAATATAAAGGTTATAGATTGAAGCTAAAGCAAATAGTATTTTGATATAAGTTATTCTAGTCATAGGTGCATCCGTGTCAAAATAATCAATTCCTTCATTTTGTCTAAAACCCTTGGCTACTAATCTAGCCTTAAAAGTTTGAATGGTATCATCAGTATGATATTTCCTTCTGAATATCCACTTACAACCTACTGGTTTAGAACCAGGTGGTAAGTCAATAATTTCCCAAGTGTGGTTTGACATAATTGAATCCATCTCATCATTTATTTCCTCTTTCCAAAAAGCAGAATCTTTAGAAAGCCATTGCTTCTTTGTAACTTTTGGGATCATCTTCAATTGGAGAACAATAAGTATTTTTCTAGTCAAACCCCCTATATTTCCTTCTACTAAGTAAAAGGAAATTAATTGAGAATCAATTTCATCAGATCCAATTTTTTTAATTTCTTTACTCTTTGGCTTTTATGAGGTTCATTTCGTTGTTGCACAACCTTATGAATTATCTCCTCTTGAAATTTTTCATTATTTAGAGTTTGAGATTGTTTGTCACAAGTTAATAAATTCTCAAAGAACTCCACACTTCTAGATTCAATTGTGACATTAGACTCCAAATTTAAGAGTCTGTATGCCTCGCTATTAATGGTGTATCCAACAAATGCACATTTAATAGCTCTTGGACCCAATTTTGTTCTCTTTGGATATGTGTTCTTACAATATGCAAGACACCCCTACACTTTAAAGTATCCACTATTAGGTTTTCTTCCTTTACATACCTCATATGGAGAAATCATAGATTTCTTTAAAGGAATTCTATTAAGGATATAACATGCAGCAAGAATTGCTTCTCCCCATAAACTAATGACAATTTACCATTTAATAACATAGAGTTAATCATCTCTTGAAAAGTTATATTTTTTCTTTTTGCTAATCCATTTTGTTGAGGTGTGTGAGGTGAAAAACATTGATGTATTATACCAATTTCTTCATAAAATGCATTAAATTCGTTTGGAAAATATTCTCCAGCTTTATCACTTCTTAGGATTTTAATTTTTCTTCCTAATTGGTTTTCAGTTTCTACCTTATAAGTCTTAAAAACATTAAAACATTCATCTTTATGCCTCAACAAATAAACATAGGTATATCTAGAGTAGTCATCAATGAATATCATAAAAGATCTTTTACCACCTCTAGTTAATATACTATTTAATTTGCAAATATTAGAATGTATTAGGTCTAAAAGTTTAGATGATCTTTTAACACTATGAAATGGTTTCTTGGTCATTTTGGCTTTTATGCTTGTTTTACACTTCTCAAAATTATTTATATTATATGATATCATACCATATTTGACCATTCTTTTAATAGTACTAATTCCTGTATGTGCTAATCTATCACGCTATAAAGAAACAGAATAAACCATATAAGCTAAAGAATTATTTTTATTACCATTATTGCCAATGGTACATAATTTCACTATTCCATCACTGAGCACCATTTCCTAATAAATACACCATTTTTAGACAAAATTAATTTTCCTGACTCATACACATATTTAGTTCCACGTTTGCTCAAAAGATCCCCACTGACAAGGTTTCTATTCATATCGGGAACATGAAGAACATTGACCAAAATAATCTTATTTCCAGAAGTGAACATAAGTTCCACATTCCCTTGGCCAAGCACTTTGGATCGGCTTTCATTTCCCATCCGAATCTCATGTCCATCATTGACATTTTCATAATTCTTAAAAATAGACTTATCATCGGAAACATGAATTGTGGTCCAAGTATCATACACTGGCCTTGAACCTTGCCATGGATAACATTGATCTCGCTTACAATAACGACAATCTCTTCCTCTATAGCATTTGTTTTTTCCATTTTATTTGGCTTCTTTCGAAAATTACAATCACGAGTAAAATGTCCTGATTTGCCACAGACAAAGCATGCTCGTTTGGGCCTTTGAATTTCTTGTTATCCTTTTTAGGACCTAGAGAATTCCTTTTTTTTCTGGTTACTCTTGTTGGAACTTTTGGGTTTGCTCAAAATATTGGCCTTGGATGTGCCTTCATAAGACTCTTCGGTCTTATCCCTTGATCTCAACTCTTCCTCAATACGTAGATGTTTTTGAATTTGTTCAAGAGAAAAATCTCCGCTATTGTGAATAATCCTCTTCCTATAACCCTTCTAAGATGGAGGCAATTTAGTAATAATTGCTCCAACTTGAATTGGTTCTGCAAGATCAATTTTGACAACCCTCAATTTGTTGACAACAACTTGCAATTCATGTACTTAAGGCAACACATGTTTGTTATCAATAAACTTAAAATCAAAATACTTAGAAATTTAGAATTTCTTTATACCTTTCTCTTCTGCTTTGTATTTGTGTTCTAAGGCATTAATATTTCCTTTGTAGAAGAAGTGTTGGTGTAGAGATCATACAGTCTGTCTAATAAGGCATTCAAAATATGTCCTCGACATATATAAGTTCATCTTCTTGTGGTTTCTTGTGCTTTGTCTTCAATTCTTCACTATTTGTTTCTGTAGATTATGGAATGGCCCATTCTCGGTAGAGATTACTTATGGGTTTACTGGCAAGTCACTTTCAAGATATGACAAACCTTTAATGTGAATCTGTACCAAGCAAAAGTGAAGAATTCATTAGGAAAATATGAACACTTTATATTTGACAAAATTTTCTGGTGTTGTAGAAAATTGAAAAGGACAAGAATTATAAAGAATTAGATTATAATTGAAAGCTATCTCCTTTGTTTTTATATAGATTTTTTAACACTAACGCCCTACTACCAAACATTGTGATTTTTCAATACCCCACCATCAAGTATTGCTACTTTTCATAATTAGATTTAACCAAAAGACTCCACCCAGCATTATGACTTTTCATAATTACATTTTTATTCTTATTTGACCAAAACACAACCTAAGCCATAGCATTTCATGCGTAAAAATAGAAAAAAAAAATTGAGTGGAGTACTTGCTATACAATGAGAAACCGCTTTTATCAAATATAAGAAGAACTATTACTCTTACGCTATATACCAATCAAAATACCAGAACTACCATTACATGTCTCTCTTTTTTTTTCCCCCCTCCTATCTCACCTCATGTTTCTTTCTCCACACTCATTAGGATATCATAAATTAGGGATGACAATAGGGAGGGGAGGGGAGGGGAGGGGAGGGGGCCAATCTGCCCATACTCATCCCCGATATTTTGCGTATGTTCTCATCCCCACCCCGTCCCCATCAGAATTGCTTGAAAGAATCCTCATCCTCTCTCCGGATAATAATAGGGGATCTTCGAGGGTCCCCGATCCTTGAATAACCTGTGTGTGTATATATATATGTTTTTTATTTTGATTTACTTATATTAAAATAAAAAATTCAAATAAAAGTAAAGTTCGAAATATATCTTAGATTAACATTGATCCATTACAAATGTCATATGCAAAATACAAATTATCAAAATAATTACCTTTATCAATATTCATAATCCTACACTAAAAAGAAAAAGAATTTACTTTTATAACGACAATAAAATAAATGAAATAAATATAGGTACTTAGTTAATAATTTTTTTACAAAATTAAAATTAAAACAAAATTTTTGGGTTAATAGAATTTACCTGGCCTTTTTAATGTTCTAAATAAAAATTTAAGACTTTAATTAGTTAATTAGGTCTAAACGTTTAATAATATAAATATTTTGATATTTGTTATTTTTACCAATATTTATAATTTTATAATATAATTCAAATTTTATTATTTATTTACTAGTAATTTTAAAAATTAAAATGGGGGAAATAGGGAGGGGATGGGGACTCCGCCTCATCCCGTCCTTTCCCCGAATAGGAAATTGGGTAAAAAAATTTTTTCCGTCTCTTATTTGAATAAGAAATCGAGTATAAAATTATTTTCGTATCCTCCCTGAATGAGGAAAATCCTCGAGGGTACCCGTCCCCGTGGAGATTTTTACTATCCCTAATTATAAACTCCTTCTCAAGATCAAATTCTCTGAAAGTTCATCTGAATCCATAATTATTACATAATGATTGAAAATCGAATGCAAAGAATAATGAATGAAATGAGATTATGAAATAAATAAACGATAATAAAGAATATTTTGGATAATTCAATTCTTTAAAAAAAAATTCTGCAATCTCTACTCCTAAAAATTTAAAATTTGAGATTTTACTAATAGAGATAAAATGAGTTATTTAATACCCAAAAATTATATTCAAAATACAACCAAATAATAATAAAAATTAAAAAAATTATAAAATTAAATAAATAATATCAGCTAGTAAATAAGCTATTAGAAAACATGCACCAATTAAATATACAATTATCTTATTTGTAACATCCATATGTTCGATGTATGTAAGTGTCATGATGTGACTGCAAGTTCCTTAATTTGTACAATCATTAAGGATCCGAATGATAAAATCCTAATCATTCGTTAAATCCTACCAGTTTTCGCGGTAGGATTTTATATTAATGATTTATTTTTATTTTATTTTATTATAGTATGAAGCAGCTTCTCTATCAGAAGACGTGCAAATGTTTTATCATCTAACAGACATGCAAATGCGAGTTACCTAATCCAATCATCCAAGACATCCTCTCGTTTATAACGGAAACGGTGGCGTCTCGTTTGGAAGGCAGTTCTTTGCCCCAACTTCGGCTGCTGCGATATCAAGCGCCTTGCTGAATTTGCCTCTATCATGTACAAAATCCAAGCACAATACACTGGTTCTAAAATTGAAAAATTAATCGTTACAACTTTCGTTGCTTTTCTGCCAACTCAAGGTTTTGTTTATTGGCTTCGCCTTATTAACTGATGACATCATCGCTCATATTTTACTCAGGTAGTCCCTGAAATTGCAGTACTGCTGTGAGCTTAACAAGATCATTGTTAAAGCGTCCGCATCTGAAAGAGCCAGTGATAAATGGTGGAAGTGTTGGGTCCAATTGTTTGGAATAAAGGAGGAAGACACAAGTTAATTTATTGATGTGTTATCTCTAGTGGAAGCTAATTAATCTTAGTTTTACGGTCCGTTATTATCATTGCGGTAATGGGAATTGAAAAGCATCGCGACTAATTGTTAAAAGACGGCATTTGAACAACTAGGTCATGCTCAGAAGCTTACTTTAGGTTTCCTAATTACTATACTTGTGTACTTAAATTTTGAAATGGCATAGATAATATGTTTGATAAATACCGATATTTTAATTGTGAACAATGTTTGCATATATATGGTATATATTCGGACAAGGATTCAGTACTCAATTGATTTTTGTACTGTAGTGCGCAATATGAATCAATAGCAAGAATTTGAGTGCTGAGAACGCTCACATTCTGACTATAAATTCAACGCCTAGCATAGCATGAACTCAGCTGAGCACTTAATCTTTATTCTCCATATTTTAGGATTATTTTTAAGAGACAGTTCTTTGCTATTCAATGAACAATTAGCTGATACTCTTATTTCCCAGTTTTGAATTTGTATGATTTATTTACATATTGTGATTATGTTTTGATATGTTGTTTAGCTTCTTTTCTCCTGATGTGCATCTTTAGAATTACAAAGATTTGCCTTCTCCATTTTCCAAGCTTAGGAGCCCAAAACTTGTCTCAAATTTTCTTGAGGGGTGTATGACCAATCTGCGATGGCAAGCCTGCTGGAGGCAAAGTCACCTGAGTTGGAGAAACTGGTTATAAACATTTTGGTCAAACCAAAAAATAATCCAAAGTATTTTTTATTTTGTGTTTCATCGAACTATTTCTTTAATTTATACACACATACATACATACATACATATATATATATATATGTGTGTGTGTGTATTTTAAAATATGTGTGTGTGTATTTTAAAATTTCTTTTAGCATGTAAGAAATTAATTCTAGAGAATGGAAAGAATTGGCGACTTGTATACAAATTAATTATCCGATTGATCCAGCAATTTTTTTTTTTCAGGATTTGTCACATGTAGTAATAATTTTCTTGTATGCTATGATTAACATTCATATGACACGACGAATTTGCATGTAGCGATTTAAATTCTCAAAATTTGTACAGCTCTGAAATTTGAACGAATTTAATTATTTATCAGAGTAATATTTTTAATTTGGTAAAGTTATATTACTGAAATTAATGAAAATTTTATTGATATTAGTTCTATCAGATTTAAGTAATATTTCAAAGTTTGTTATGTTATATAAAGGAAAATAATTCTTCAATGAGAAGGAAACTGATAGGATTTATATGGGAAGAGGAGTAAGGTTATTCAATTTTCTGATTATAAGTGAAGAAACAAGAAAGTAAAATAGATTTTTCAAATTAACAAAAGTTTAAAAAATATAATTTTTTATGCTGATGAAATATTTGGATGTCTTTCGCACTATTAAAAAAAGAAATTAATTTTAAGTTTTAAAAAATATTTTATAAATGTTTATGAAACAATTCTAAGCATAACCATAATTTGCTTGGGGAAGAGCTCAATTAAGCATGTCATAGCTTGTGTTTTCGTGATGATACAGTACAGCCGTGGTCATGTAAGTCGAAATTTAAAATATAACACTGTCTACATACTGCAGCATGTAAATGTAATTGGAGTGCATCATGGTGACAATAATTTATGCAACAATTTAACGATTGGATACATACAACATTATAGATATGACAATAATAATAATAATTTTTTTTTTTTTGAGCAGATACAATAATCATATTGTCTGATCTAATAATCATTGTTTGTATGATTAAATATATTTGCTTTGTTTTATACAAGTAGCGAAGAAAGAGGTAATAAATAAAATTATTTTTGATATTATACTTGAATAAATTAAAAAAATAAAGAGTTGTGCTAATTCACCACCTTTTCTTTTTTAAATTTATATTCCCTTTGAGATCAAAATATTTTGAAAAGCTTTTTGTGTTATCAAAATAAACAAAAAAAACTTGAATTAAGGATTGAACCGAAGCGGTTCGAATTATCTAAAGGAAAAAGCTATTTACCCCGAATTTGCTCCTCGAATCTGCGCCCCGAAATCAAAACGCACCGTTTGGTTTTCCCTCTCCACACGTGTTGCTTCATTTTGCTTTCACTTTCCACTTCCTTGCTTTCACTTTCCCTTTTCCAGTTAGCCTCGTAAAGCAAGGTAAACACGAACAGCACCACGACTCTGATTTTCTTCAGACCTTCCCTTTTCCACTTAGCCCCGAAAAGCTAAACACGAACGGGACCACGGCTTCGATTTTCTTCAGGCAAATTCTTTCCTTGGTTTTTAACACCGTTGGTAAGGTGCTGCGTGTTCTTCTATCTTTGTAAAGCAGGTCATTTCTCTTTCTCTTCTCTGTTAAATTCACTATCTCTCTTTCTCTTTTTTCTTCAGGTAGATTCGTTTGTTAAAACATTCAGATATGGACTTAAATGATTTCATTCCATTTTTGGTTTCAAATCCACTCAACCACGCCACTTGCGTCTTAATTCAATCTCTTTTTTCCCCCCTTCCCTCAACTCTTGTTCGATGGTTCGTTCTCTTGCTCTCGTTCAATTTTCGTTATTGTGTTTGATGCGTGTATCATCATTTGATGGGTGGTTTTTATGTTGGCTTCTTGTGGTAGCTGTTGAGTGTTAGAAAGTGCATATTTATAAAGGAGAAAATCGTTATTTTATATATCAAGTATTACTAACAACCCTTACTTTTATGTGTTTAAGTTTATTGTACTTTAATTATGTGTATTTTATTCTAATTGAGTATTTTATGTATTTTAGGGGCATCATAGTCATTTCATAATAAACGAGAGATCAAATGGCAAAACGGACATCATTTTTGAACTCAGGACGGTCGAAAACCTTAGGAGGAGTATAAAAGGAAAAATGACACTGTTCACATGTACGACACTATTCACATGTACGGGTACTGTTGGCGTTACTGTGCAAATAGTGGATGTTGACTGTACTGTGCAAATAGTGGATGTTGACTGTACTGTGCAAATAGTGGCTGTTGACTATACTGTACAAATAGTGGCTGTTGACTATACTGTACAAATAGTGGATGTTGACTGTACTGTGCAAATAGTGGCTGTTGACTATACTGTGCAAATAGTGGCTGATGACGTGGCGAAATCCTGAGCGTCCAAACTGTTTTTAATCCGATGGCCATGATTTACTCGATGTAACTATAAAAAGGGGGCCTCCCCCCCCTAATTAGGCACCTCTGAATCCATTTTTGGGATTCATTTTCTGTAATTCTCTCTCTATCTTGTATTTTCTATGTATTTTAATAAATTCCCATTTTGCCCCTAGTTCAACTATGAGTGGCTAATTTTCTTTCAAGCTTGGGTTGAAGGTGAAGTCTCAACATGTGTCATGGGCTTGATTTGGTAAATTTATTTTCTCTTCCCCTCTAGTTTTTGTGGATGTTTTGACTTCTCGTCGACAAATAATACTAATCTTGTCTAGTACTGCCCTGGTTTCACCGGCTCCCTAGTATAAGATTATTATTATTTGGCACGATAAGCCCTTAGCACCATATTTATTAGAGCGTGGTTCATGAGGTGTGGATTCCCCTCTCATGATTTAATTGGTATTAATATGGAATATTTAGCCCATGATGCATGTTGATACGGATCCAGATACCCAGGTACGTCATTTAATAGATTTACACTTCAATTTATTCTTGCTATTTCAATTCCAATTTCAGAATTTATTCTCGCCATTTTAATTTAAGTTTTAGCATAATCCAAATCATTTTCATCAATTCAACCACCCATTTACAAAATTAATTCTATATATAATTAAAATCAACTTCCTCGTGGGATCGACACTCGTCACCATAGATCTATACTACAATAGATTCGTGCGCTTGCGAGTTCATTAAAATTTGCACAACAAGTTTTTGGCGCCGTTGCCGGGGAGGTAAGTAATTTTAATTCTTAGAATTAATTTTTGTGAATATTTTCATTTAATTGTTTTCTTGCATTTTTTTTATTATAAAAAAAAAAAGAAAAAAAAAGTGAATCTACATCTAAAGGTTAGTATTTCTTTTCTTTTTCTCTTCTTTAAATTTTGTAATTTAATTTTCAAGTTAATTGTTTTATTTCTTCTTTGTAATTTTTATTTATCTTATTAATTTATTTTTAGTTAATTTATTTCACGTATTTTTTGTTGTGTATTTTTATAGTAAGGTTGTAATAGCGCCATAAGGTTAGTATCGTAATTTCTCCTTCTTCTTTATTTTATTTGTTTTGTTCCCATCTTTATTTTTATTTTATTTTATTTTGCATGCATGGTCGTAGGTCATTATTACCTAATCTTGAACTTATAGACCTTGAATTAGAGAAAACACTTCGCATACACAAGCACATTAAAAACAAAATGGATTTACAAGAACCACAGGAGAGGCCATTTCAAGATTATTTTAGTCCTTTAGCCAATTTGAGCACATCATGTATAAGGTACCCAAATGTAGCTGCTAGGAGTTTTGAATTAAAACCTAGTGTGCTAAATTGTCTCCCCACGTTCTATGGCTTAGAAAATGAGGACCCATATAATCATTTGAATGATTTTCATGCTATTTGTCAAACATTTAAATATGAGAATTTTTCAGATGATGATGTAAAACTTAGATTATTCCCATTTTCTTTGAAGGATAGAGCTCGTTCATGGCTTAATACATTGCCTGCTAATAGTATTGCATCATGGGAACAAATGGTTACAAAATTTTTAAATAAATATTTCCCAGTGCATAAAACCAATGCTATTCGCAGGGAAATCTCGGAGTTTACCCAGAGAGATGACGAGCAATTTTTCGAAACATGGGAGCGATTCAATGGGCTACTCTTGAAGTGTCCACATCATGGGTACGAGAAATGGCATCAATGCCAATACTTTTTGGAGGGATTATTACCGAATGTGCAAGAATGGCTAATGGCAACAAGTGGAGGAGAGCTAATGTCCAAAAGTGCATCAGAGATTTGGGAATTCTTCCAGCGACAAGCAGATAATTCCCAACAACGGAGTCGATCACTCAGAAATACTAGAAGGGTAAAGGGAGTAAATGAGGTTCACATTGGCGAATCAAATTCAGAAATCAAAGAAGTCAAAGCGATAATTGAAGGTCTCTCTCGACAAATAGCATCGTTATCGACTGCTAAATCAACAGAGCCACATGACCTTGACTCATATCCAGATCAAGCCAATGCCATAGGTGTAATGAGAAAACCATCGAATTACAACCCATACTCCAACACATATAACCCTGGATGGAGAGACCACCCCAATTTTTCATGGTCTCAAGGATTCCAACATAATGGACCAGCAGCTCCAGCTCCACCAATGCAACCAATTCCTCAAAATCCTCAAGCCTCTCAGCCACCATTCAGACCATACAATCAGAACCAGAACCAGAACTACTCTCAACCCAGACCATGGGAGGATTCATTCCAGAATCTCAGGAATGTTACTCACTCCACGATTGAGCAACAGAACCGCACCATTGATGGACTACGAAATGAGTTGAGAGCGGGCTTCAACTCACAAGCCCAATCAGTTTCAAGCCTAGAGAAGATGGTAGGACAGCTTGCTTCTTCAGTTCAGACCTTGGCAATGACTGTTGAAAAAGGTAAATTTCCAAGTCAACCAGTGCCTAACCCTAAAGGAGTACATGAAGCAAGTACCAGTTCACCACAGCAGCATGGAGAGGTCAAAGCCGTCATGACCTTGCGAAAAGGAAAAGAAGTCGACAACAAAGTGGAGATGCCGGTGACGAAAGAAAATCAAATTGTACCTGTAAATGTTGAGGAATCATCACCGGAGGAGAAAGAAAAAACTAACCCACGAGAATATGTTCCAAAAGCTCCATTTCCTCAGAGGTTAGCTAAAGGGAAAAAGGGAAAATCCACAGGTGAGATTCTCGAAATCTTCAAACAGGTAAGTGTCAACATCCCTTTACTTGATGCTATTAAGCAAGTTCCATCTTATGCCAAGTTTCTTAAAGACCTGTGTACTAAAAAGAGAAATATGCATGTTCAAAAGAAGGCATTTTTAACAGAAAACGTTAGTTCTATACTCCAACATAAAATTCCTTTAAAATGCAAAGATCCAGGTTCCCCTACTATCTCATGTAGCATAGGGAACCACACAATTGAGAATGCTTTGTTGGATTTAGGAGCTAGTGTAAATTTATTGCCTTACTCAGTTTTCGTGAAACTTGGACTGGGAGAATTACACCCAACTCCAGTGGTGTTACAACTTGCAGATCGGTCCACAAAAATACCTCGTGGTATTGTGGAGGACGTGCTTATCCAGGTAGATAAATTCTATTTTCCTGTTGATTTCATTGTAATTGACACTCAACCAATACAGGATTCAAGGAAGCACATCCCCATTATTCTAGGCCGACCTTTCTTGGCAACTGCGGATGCTCATATTCAATGCAGGACGGGAAATATGCAGTTGTCCTTCGGCAACATGACTATGGAGTTGAACATCTTCAACATTGCCAAACAACCTCACAATGCAGATGATGGAATTGTTGATGTGGATTTAATTGAAGCATTAGTTGATGACTCTTTTGTTTCAAACCTTAGTGATGATCCTTTGCAAACATGTTTAACTCACTTTGGTTTGGATTTTGATATTGACAGATCAGTCGATGAGGTCAACGCCCTACTTGACTCAGCACCATCTATGGACATTAATAAATGGAAGCCAAGAGTTGAACAACTAGCACCATCAGAGAAGAAACTCATCCCACCATCAGAATCACCACCAAAACTTGAGCTCAAACCATTGCCCAACACTTTGGAATATGCATTTTTGGGGGAAGAAAGTACTTTACCGGTAATCATCTCATCATCCCTCAATGACGAACAAAAAGGTAAGTTGTTGGATGTTTTAAAAGAGCATAAAGGAGCATTAGGATGGACCATAGCAGACATAAAAGGTATAAATCCAGTAGACTGCATGCATTACATTCACCTTGATGAAAATGCTAAATCTACTAGGGAAATGCAACGTCGGTTGAATCCTAATATGAAAGAAGTGGTTAGAACTGAAGTCCTTAAGCTATTAGATGCAGGTATCATTTACCCAATTTCTGATAGTTCATGGGTCAGTCCTGTACAAGTTGTCCCCAAAAAGTCAGGAGTCACTGTAGTTACCAATGCCGATAATGAATTGATACCAACTAGAGTAACTACAGGATGGCGTGTATGCATTGATTATAGGAAGTTAAATTCTGTCACACGTAAAGACCATTTTCCTTTACCATTCATCGATCAAATGCTTGATAGATTAGCAGGCCATGAATTTTATTGCTTTCTAGATGGCTACTCAGGATATAATCAGATTCCCATAGCACCAAAAGATCAAGAGAAAACCACTTTCACTTGCCCTTTTGGCACTTTTGCATATAGGAGGATGCCATTTGGATTATGTAATGCACCTGCTACATTTCAACGATGCATGTTAAGCATTTTTTCTGACATGGTTGAACGATTTCTCGAAGTCTTTATGGACGATTTTTCTGTCTTTGGAGATTCATTTGATCAATGTTTACACCATTTAACACTAGTTCTGCAGAGATGTATCGAAAAGAACTTGGTCTTAAATTGGGAGAAGTGCCATTTTATGGTAACACAAGGTATTGTTCTCGGTCACATCATTTCGAGCAAAGGTATTGAGGTTGACAAAGCCAAGGTGGATCTCATTTCTAATCTTCCTCCACCCAAAACAGTTAGAGAAGTAAGATCTTTCCTTGGGCATGCGGGTTTTTATAGACGTTTCATTAAAGATTTTAGTAAAGTTTCTAGACCCTTATGCAATTTACTTGCTAAGGATGCATCTTTTATCTTTAATGATTCATGTCTGGTCGCTTTTGAAAAATTAAAGAAATTGTTAACATCATCACCCATCATTCAGCCCCCAAATTGGAGCTTACCATTCGAGCTCATGTGTGATGCATCTGATTATGCAGTAGGAGCAGTATTAGGACAAAGAGTTGATCGGATTCCCCATGTTATTTACTATGCTAGTATGACATTGAATGATGCACAGTTGAACTATTCAACTACTGAAAAAGAAATGCTAGCAGTAGTGTTTGCATTGGAAAAATTTCGATCTTATCTTATTGGTTGTAAAATAATTGTGTTCACTGATCATGCTGCTCTTAAATACCTTTTTACAAAGAAAGATGCAAAAGCTAGACTAATTCGTTGGGTGTTACTTTTGCAGGAATTTGACTTGGAATTCAAAGATAAGAAAGGCACAGAAAATGTTGTGGCAGACCATCTCTCTCGTCTTCATTTTGACACAACTACAGAGCCTTTAACATTAAATGAGTCATTTCCAGATGAACAATTAATGAGTATGGAAGTATTACCTTGGTATGCTGATATAGTTAATTATCTTGTTACAGGTCAACTTCCAGAGCATTGGACCAAGCAAGACAAGGCCAAATTCTTTGCAGAAATAAAGAATTTCTTTTGGGATGACCCGTATTTGTTCAAGTATTGTGCAGACCAAATTATTAGACGATGTGTCCTAGAAAGTGAAATTCAGAATATCCTTTCATTCTGCCATGCACAAGCTTGTGGAGGCCATTTCAGTGCTAAGAAAACAGCGACTAAAGTTTTACAATGTGGTTTCTATTGGCCAACGATATTTCGAGATGCTTACACTTTCTGTTCTTCATGTGATAGGTGTCAACGAATGGGGAGCATTACACGAAGGAACATGATGCCACTAAATCCAATTTTAGTGGTTGAGATTTTTGACGTATGGGGTATCGACTTCATGGGACCCTTTCCCACTTCTTTTGGCCATCAATTCATACTGGTTGCTGTTGACTACGTATCGAAATGGGTAGAAGCAATTCCATGCAGAACCAATGATCACAAGGTGGTGATAGGGTTTTTGAAAAGCAACATTGTTTCGCGCTTTGGATTCCCTCGAGCAATAATCAGTGATGGTGGTGCCCACTTTTGTAATAAAGCATTCAAAGCTCTTTTGACGAAATATTCAATCACTCATAAAGTGGCGACCCCATATCATCCGCAAACCAGTGGCCAAGTGGAGATCTCCAATCGAGAAATCAAGCACATATTAGAAAAGACGGTGAGGCCGGACAGAAAAGATTGGTCATTAAGACTTGATGATGCATTATGGGCATATAGAACGGCTTTCAAGACGCCGATTGGGATGTCACCCTACAGGCTAGTGTATGGAAAAGCTTGCCACCTACCTGTGGAACTCGAGCATCGTGCATATTGGGCCATCAAGAAATTCAATTTTGACATGCAGCAAGCCAGCTCAGAAAGAAGATTACAACTGGCAGAGCTTGAAGAAATTCGTAATGATGCATACGAAAATGCCAAGATTTACAAGCAACGAATGAAAGTCTTCCATGACAAGCATATTATGAGAAAATCTTTCACTCCAGGACAGAAAGTACTTTTATTCAACTCTCGCTTGCACCTATTCCCAGATTCAATTTTGTAAAACAAATCGCATTTGGGCTTTACAACCACCAGAGTTAGTAGCCTATGTTGAAGGTTTAGAACGCCAACTCAGAGATATTGAGAAAAGTGTTTTCGACATCCAGTTGGAGCTTGAGGTAAATTCAATAAGAGGACGATTTTGATTTTCTTTGTGTGTTTTAATTTGTTTTTCTGTTTGTGTGCTTTAGTTTGTTACCCCGGTGAAGTGGCGGATAACGGTACTCCGTGACAATTAAGTCGGTTACTTCAGTTTCCCATAATAACTGATATTCTGAGGCGAAGGTATGGACAGAACCGAGATTCTAGCAAAGCTTCACAAGCGATTCCCTTCACTCCCTCAGAATGCTCTTCTTACGATCTATAAAGCTCGGTCCGAACGCATGCGATTACTCATGAGGAATAACATACCTGCTGACATCCGTTGGTTAATCGAGGCGAAAGTACGATTGGCGGGTGAGTTACCTCAAAAATTTATTGCATACATGCCTGGTTGTGGTAAAGGAAATTACGCAAGAAAACGACGAGCTCGAAGAATTTCTGTTGCTTGTCATAAGTGTGCCAGAATGAGTTGCAATAAAAACCGATGTTCTTTAGGAATGGTGTCTGATAACAGGGAAGATAAG
The DNA here is from genome assembly GCA_029618585.1 of Citrus australasica. Classification (NCBI taxonomy): domain Eukaryota; kingdom Viridiplantae; phylum Streptophyta; class Magnoliopsida; order Sapindales; family Rutaceae; genus Citrus; species Citrus australasica. The sequence continues at coordinate 5,534,453 of JARCIV010000002.1, read as the reverse complement.
ATTCAATTCATTAGGGATGGCTTGAATAAGGAGTCATTGGATGATATCCTTCTGTCTCTTGAAACGCATCCCAGTGGATATGTGCAAGGAGCGATTCTCCAGTTATGGCCATTATTCCAGAAAGAGCATGCACGATATAGTCTCGGGAATCTGACTATAAAAGACCCTGTTTGCCAGTTTATAAGAAAACTGGATGGGAAGCCTATCCTCGACCCATAGAGGGCGTTCAAGCCGTTTCTGGACGTAAAACCAGAGGAAGATGTGAGCCACAGTCGCAACTACCTGTAAATATCCTTTTACTTTACTGTTATTTTATTTCATTTCACTGTTGTTTTATCATTTGCATTATTGTCTTTAATAATTTTATTACTGTTTGTTTTTTTTTTCCTTTTTACTGTTTACTTTTTGACTATCGAGCCATGTGCTTTACGCATTATTTGACATTGACCTGCCACCTCATACACAGTTGTAATCCATTGTCACCAAGATTCTTAAATAAGACTTTTTGTTAAGCACTCACAAATTGTTTTTGAGAAATATTCCAATGGCAGCTACTCCTAATAGACAACTCAAGAACATTTGTGTACTTTCTGGATTTACCTATGGCAAACATAAAGAGTTCGTTGATGCAGCCATAGATCTTGGTCGAAGCATAGCAGAGAGAAAATTACACTTGGTGTATGGAGGAGGTAACCGAGGGTTATCAAAATTGGTCTCAGAAGCTGCTTTTATCAGAGGAAGCCAAGTGTTAGGCATCATCCCTAGAGTCTTAAAACTTTTGGGCAGTGTGTCTGACTCAACGACTGGAGAAGAGTTAGTCGTCTCAGGTATGCAAGAACGAATAACTGAAATGCTTAATCATGCTGATGCTTTTATTTTCCTTCCAGGAGATCTTGCAACACTAGAGGCACTTATCACACTAGCATCTTGGGCCCATCTGCACCTTCACCAGAAACCCATCGGTTTGTTAAATGTCAATAATTTTTATGATGGCTTTATCGCATTTCTTAACCATGCAATAAAAAGCTACTTTATTCCTTCCAGTGCGAAAAAACTTTTTATTTGTGCTCACACTGCTAATGAGCTACTTGATATGTTACAAGCTTATAAACCGGAGCCAGACCCCTGGAGCTTTCTGTTGGAGCGTTCAAATGATGACGGTAACAGTAGCCGCAGTAAGAAGTATAAATTAGATTTAACTCTCCGTCTGTAAATATTTTCTTCTGTGTTGCACCACCCAGGTGATGTCTTCTAAACTCTACTTCTTTCCTTTAAAACATTGAGGACAATGTTTCGTTCTGGTTGGGGGGAGGGAATAGTCGACAATTGTGGAATATTGGTTAAGTTTTTACTAATTTTTTGTTGTAGAAACTAACTGTTGCTAACTTTTTGTGTTGAAGATGGCTGAATATGGAGTGTAGTGACTCTAGAAACGCATCTTCATTGTTAAAAAAAAAAACAAAAAATAAAAATAAAAAATAAAAAAAAAAATTCTTTTTCTTTATTATGTTTTGATGTTTATTTTTCTTCTTCCTTTTTAATTTCTCCTTTATAAATATACATTTTCAAACAAAAATTTTTGAGTCAAAGATGGCTGAATATAGAGTGTAGTGTCTCTAGAAACGCATCTTCTTAAGTTAAAAAAAAAAAAAAATCGTTTTCTATCATTTTCTAATTAGTTTTTCTGCATCATTTTTACATTTCTGCATGCATATTTTCCTTTCACGTTAGAATAGGTTGGGGGGTAGACTGTTGTTTAAAAAAAAAAAAAAAATTTGTGATTTGTTTTAAGATTGGATGACATGATGATTTCAAATTTTAGTATTTGTATTATCTTTAGTATGAAGTGATGTTACACTATGTTTGCTACTCTACATGTTGATGTCGGAGACAAATATGAGTTGCTTGAAGGAATGAACATGTCATAATAAATACCAAGTGAGTTTTTGAGCCTATCATTTTTCTTGGAGAGTACCCCTTTTGCCCATTCTTTATACAGCTTAGCAGTTTATTATTTTACACGATCTCTAGATTTCTTTTGAGTTAACCCTAAAAAAAAAAAAAAAAAAAAGTGTGTTGCTACATTTGGAAGCCCATTTAATTAGTAGATATGGAAGATTATTTAGAGTCCTAAAAGATGATGGAAAGGCCGTCTTTGATCCGTTTGAGCCTTTCTAGCCATCCCTTTCATGAATATCCATAGTTAACCCTTTTGAGCCTTTAAAAAAAAAAAAAAAAAAAAAACTTTTCTTTGTCAACTTATCATCTTAACCCACTCCATTTTGGAGTATTAACCAATATTTTACAAGATCCATCACCAATTTATGTTTGAGAAAAATGTAAATAAATATTTTGTATAGTGAAATTATGCCTAGTTCAAAAAAAAAGAAAAAAAAAAAGAAAGAAATTGTTGCATAAACAAAATGTTGTTAAAAAAATAAAAACAACAATAATAGGTGAAATCCACCTTGCAAATTCCAAAAAAAAAAAAAAAAATTTCCTCTACATTTTTCTCAAACATACACTTTGTTTTTCCTGTTTCCCTTCTTTATTAACCATGTCCCTAGCCTACGTTACGTCCTAATAAAAGTCCTTCTTGATTTTAGGGAACTATAATCTGAAGTAGAAGCTAGTTATATGGGCCAAAAAAATGTAATGATGCATAAAAAATTAATAATAATAAAATAAATAAATAAATTGGATTGACTAGCATTTTTATTTGACTGGAGATCGTATTATTTCTAAGCTAAGGGCATATTTCTTTTTGGTGAGAGCATGTGAGATCACTTCTTTATTATTTTCTCTCAATTACCATTCATTGGAGTGACTATTTTTTTGGGTTTAATTTCTTTGATGAGAGTGTCACTACTTCCAGTGAGATTTTGGGGTTTGACATGTCATTCTTGAAGGTAGCTACGATAAAGTCTACTAGGCTGATTCATGTGGATGGTTGATGTGGGTGTAATGTTTCTTTAGACTTGAGATAATGCTTATACTTTTATTTGATTGTTATCATTAATCTGATTGAATAAACAAGAGTGTTTAAAAAATAAAAAAATAAAAATCATTTTTGAATTTTGTTTTCGCTTTATTTGCTAGGAACTAGCAATAAGCTGGTTGGGGGGTGTGTTGAGTGTTAGAAAGTGCATATTTATAAAGGAGAAAATCGTTATTTTATATATCAAGTATTACTAACAACCCTTACTTTTATGTGTTTAAGTTTATTGTACTTTAATTATGTGTATTTTATTCTAATTGAGTATTTTATGTATTTTAGGGGCATCATAGTCATTTCATAATAAACGAGAGATCAAATGGCAAAACGGACATCATTTTTGAACTCAGGACGGTCGAAAACCTTAGGAGGAGTATAAAAGGAAAAATGACACTGTTCACATGTACGATACTATTCACATGTACGGGTACTGTTGGCGTTACTGTGCAAATAGTGGATGTTGACTGTACTGTGCAAATAGTGGATGTTGACTGTACTGTGCAAATAGTGGCTGTTGACTATACTGTACAAATAGTGGCTGTTGACTATACTGTACAAATAGTGGATGTTGACTGTACTGTGCAAATAGTGGCTGTTGACTATACTGTGCAAATAGTGGCTGATGACGTGGCGAAATCCTGAGCGTCCAAACTGTTTTTAATCCGATGGCCATGATTTACTCGATGTAACTATAAAAAGGGGGCCTCCCCCCCCTAATTAGGCACCTCTGAATCCATTTTTGGGATTCATTTTCTGTAATTCTCTCTCTATCTTGTATTTTCTATGTATTTTAATAAATTCCCATTTTGCCCCTAGTTCAACTATGAGTGGCTAATTTTCTTTCAAGCTTGGGTTGAAGGTGAAGTCTCAACATGTGTCATGGGCTTGATTTGGTAAATTTATTTTCTCTTCCCCTCTAGTTTTTGTGGATGTTTTGACTTCTCGTCGACAAATAATACTAATCTTGTCTAGTACTGCCCTGGTTTCACCGGCTCCCTAGTATAAGATTATTATTATTTGGCACGATAAGCCCTTAGCACCATATTTATTAGAGCGTGGTTCATGAGGTGTGGATTCCCCTCTCATGATTTAATTGGTATTAATATGGAATATTTAGCCCATGATGCATGTTGATACGGATCCAGATACCCAGGTACGTCATTTAATAGATTTACACTTCAATTTATTCTTGCTATTTCAATTCCAATTTCAGAATTTATTCTCGCCATTTTAATTTAAGTTTTAGCATAATCCAAATCATTTTCATCAATTCAACCACCCATTTACAAAATTAATTCTATATATAATTAAAATCAACCTCCTCGTGGGATCGACACTCGTCACCATAGATCTATACTACAATAGATTCGTGCGCTTGCGAGTTCATTAAAATTTGCACAACAGTAGCGGTAGCTTTATTTATTTAATTATTTTTGGTTAATTGAATTAGTTATCGAGTCGGATACTGTGGGTGTGATTGCTATAAGATTTTCTAAATTACAAAAATTAAATTGGACAGATTTTTTGTTTGACTTACTCTTGCTTCTTCTATTTTTTAATAATTTTTTACGAGTTAAAAATGTTTAGATTGATATGTTTTTGAACTAGCATCGAAATCTTTTTTCCTTGAAGGAATTTAGCTGCAGGATCTTTAGTTTTTCTGTTGTAGGTTCCGTCAAAGAATTGACTTTGTTCATGCAAATGTTAAAAGGCTGCTTGTTTGAGTATTGTAGCGTGTTTTTATTTTCTTGCTTGAGTATTGAGTTTTGAGTTTATTTTGCAGGATGTGGTTCTGAATGCTCTGCTGCAGTTACCTACTTATTTCTTCAGTTATTGTTGAACATTGGCTCTCTATTCATTTGGTAAATTGTTAAACTTTTAGGAGATATTAATTAGCTTGATTGATTAGCTTTGAATCTCGATTAAATCTGATTAAAATAAGGGAGATACATATAGCTTGATGTATATTAGCATTTGTCATAACTTGAAGTTAGCTTTGATTTGGAAGACTGAAGGAGGACATGCACAAAGTGACTACAAGTTTATATTACATTTGATAGAATATTTGGATGTATTCTTGAATTGATTGGCTTTTTTGAGTTTGATTAAAATGCTAAATAAATGGTGGAAGCAAGGAATTGAAAATTTGATGATAGTTTATTATTATTGTAGGAACTTGATGTAGTTATATTTGAATGGACAAATATTGCTTTAGTACATCAATCATTATGGGCAACAAATACCATGCTTGTTTAGCAAAATGAGCAACCAATCTCGAGAGAGCTTTTCTCATGTTTCTGTTTTATTTTCCTCCAACCCTGGGAATTGGACACTTTGACACCCTGGGAATTTAGTTTCTGTTTTGTTTGTGTGTGACTGGTACTGGAATTGTTGTATGTTTGATTTATTTTCGATTTTTTTCTGTTTCATAGTTTTGGAAATCAATTAACCACAATGTCAACTAGCACAAGTGAAATTCGAAACTCACAGCAGCTATGTAACGGATGCGGTAATTACATGAAGTTATTAACGTCACGTACAACAAAGAATCCAAATCGTAAATTTTGGTTTTGTAAAAGATGTAATAATTTTCAATGGGTTGAAGATCGTAAACCAAGCGAAGAGAAAATTGATTTGTTAGTGGAGGAGGTTAGAAAGTTAGCATTAGAGATTGAGTGTTTGTCTGTTAAATTCAAATTATTGTATGATGACGAAGTTCGAAGGAGACAAACACCAAAATATGATTACATTAAAATACTTGTAATTGTTGTGATATGTTATCTATTCAAGTGTTATTTTTAAGTTGTATTATTTTGTACTATGTATTAATTTGCAATTGATTAATTGATTAGTTGATGTCAATTGTTTCTTTATCCCATGACGATTTCTAGTTTTGTGAATTTCCAAGAAATTTCCTTCGTGTTTTCACTTGTTTATTTTGGAACTAGCTAAAAAATTTATTGACACAATGTACACGCGGAATTTGAACATAACGTTCTTGCATGGCAAAATCTTCATACTTGAAATCGTGATATTCAAGAAAGCAAAAAAAAAAAAAACCACATTTTGGCTTCATTTATTCATGCTTTCATGGTCTTTTCAACTGATACTGAAATAGAGCAAAAGAAGAAAAATGGTCAATTTAAAATGCTAGAATAAATGAGTCTTTGTCCAGTACAACTGTAAGTAAAAATATAAACAAAATGGGATCAAAATCATACAGTCGTCCTTAGTTTTGGCACCAATTAAAATTTCAGCCTTCTGTGGGGCAAAATAATACATCAAAACACAAGCTAGTTTTAATCATGTGTTGGGATCATTTGCTGAAAATTTCGTCCGATTGGCATCCTCGAAATCTTATTGTAGAAATTGTTGGAAGTTTACATGAGGAACACCTCCATAATTTATCCAAGGCTGATAGTAAGGGGGAAAAAAGCATGTTGTGGGAGTGGCTGTTAAAAAAAATGTCCATTAAATTAATAAACAAATGACAATAAAACAACACTAACAGCATGTATATATATAAAAAAAATTTTACCATAGCCATATTGCCTGATTGTGCTGGGATTGTAGTAGCCGCCTGAGAAGATGAATCGTGTGCCTCTAAGTGCTACGAAAGTAAGCAAGAAACATTTAAATTTTATTCAATTTATATGAAATTAATTTGTATTGAATTAATTAAAAATAAATGCAATAGAATTACCGCTGCAGTTGTACTTGATGAAGTATTATTCGACTTATGTTTTGGCTTTTAAAATTACTTTTGCTTTCTTTGAGGAGGTGGCCAACCTTTACGACGAGATACTACTGGATCCTGTATGATTTCCGTACAGCTTCCCGACCCACTTGTTAGCCTAAAGGGCTACTCATAATGTAATTTTGATGATAACAAACATATGTATTAAGTGATTTAATAGATATTGTATTTCACATTATCACTAGTTTTTTAAAGGTAATATTTATGCAAGTGAATCAAGTGAAATCAAGCTCAAGACACTCAACGGACAAACGGCGAAATCAAGAATAAAGTTTAGAGCTCAACGAATAAATTAGTGCGATAAATTCTTGTAAAGCCGGTATGATTTAATTGATGCATAATTTAGCATTTGAGAAGTTCAAAAGATTAATTTAATTAATTACTTTTTATAAACTAAAAGGTTTTATTTTTATAAGATAAAGTACCTTGTGGTTTTGAGTAATTTGCACTTAAATGTAAAGTTTTGAAATCTTTGATTTTAATAAGTATTATTATTAAATTTCGGAGTTGGACGTTTTACAAACATTTGAAATGTTTTGGGTCATACTATAATTTATGACTATTTTGGACTAAAGTGAAAGATTTTGAGAACTTTAAAAAATATGGGTATTATGTTGAAAAAGACCTTTTTGCGAAATAATAATATCTTTGGGGTCATATCATAATTTCAAAAAGTTTTGGAAAGTCAACTATTCTTAGTAAATTCTTAAATTGGACATATTTAGAAAGTTTTATGACGTTTTGAGTCATAGTATAATTATAGAAAGTTTTGAGCTAAAATGTAATTTTAGTGAACAATGTGACTGTAGGAAAATTCAAAAATAACGGTAATATCACTGTTCCTGAGCGGCTAGCCAGATAAATCAAGCGGCTAACCGTTTTGGCGCTGAAATTTACCTATAACGGCTAGTTTTCGGGCTTTAATTATAAAAACTCAACTCAAACTTCATTCTATGAACTATTGCAAGCAAATATAAGATCATACAATATATATTGAGCTTCCAAAACGCAAATCATCATTGATTGAATCATTATTGAGCTATTATTTGCATATCCACTCTTAAAGAGAGTTTTTGTTGTAATTTTCATTACTTATCAAATTGTGAGTGTATAAGTGTGAGAAACACTTGGGGTAAAGAGATTGGGGAGATAATCTCTTGATTAAAAAGGTTCATTGACACCATGGAAGTCAATTGTAAGAACTTGAAGCCTTGGGAGGCTTGGATAGTGAAATCCTCGAGCTTGGTTGGCTTGGAGGCGTGGACATAGGCGGGGATTGCCGAACCATGTAAAAATCCGTGTGTTTGTTTTTCTCTTCCCTTACTCTTTTATTTTTATGCTTGTTTGAATTTATTGTTTTCTATTCCATTAAGGCGTTGGATTAATTTGTTGTGCGAATTGTATTGCATATTTTTTAAAAACCCAATTCACCCCCCTCTTGGGTTGCGTAGCTTGCATTTCACCACCAGCAGCAGTTACATCTTCGCTTTGACAGTGAACAGTCAACGATACATCCTTCATTACTTTTTCTATCCAAGTCAAAACACTTTTATGACTTTCTTCATGTTTTCAAGCAACATCAGCAACATCATAAAAAGCAGCACACTCTTCTTTATATCGCTAGTGTTCAATGCTCGAGCTTCTCACATCATAATTGACTTTCACTCGACTGTAGCATCTCCGCACATCTTTCCTCTATCTCCGTATAATATACTTCTCAGGAAGAAATGTTATACGGGTACGTATCATCACTGCAATGGCGTGTCTGCAAACATCCCTCTACATTCAAACATTGCAAATGCACAACAAATTTCACCGTCGTCCCTTTAAAAAATAACTTGAAAAGTCTTCTCTGTACTCTTTCCATCATTTTCGACGACTTCATATTCTGATCCCCCACAACTGAAAACCTCACAGTACATCTTATCCATCAGCTGCTGTTGAAATTCTTGAAACTTGGAAATAGTGTATACTTCCTTAATTTGTTTTTCCATTGCGAAATTGGTACGACATGGCATCCGTTGGCTGAAGCACCTAGCATCTGCTTGCCATTCTTTTTCAATTTTACTTTCCATTGCTTTCTCGTATTTCTCCACAAAATGCTTCAAAGTTGTTTTTGAGTTAACATATCCATAAAAAAAAGCATTTATACTCTCACTACGTTGAGTGGTTGACATGCCAGCCCAAAAAGTTGTTTTCACAAAACATGGAACCTAACAATATCTTTTCTCATTAAACCATTTAACCACTGATTATCAGCAATATCATATTTATCTAACATGTCATGCCAAGCTTCCTCAAATTCAATAGGAGTCTGTGAATCATAAACAACAGCATGGAATGAAAATCTAATGGCATGATATTCTGCATACATTCCCAACTTCTCGGGCACCTTTTTCAAAATATGTCACAAACACCATCGATGCCTAATATTTGGAAAAACAATCTCAATTGCATTTTGCATCGCTCTATCTTGGTTTGTGATGATTCCAATGGGAGGAGAGCCGGACATACATGATAGCCATGTGTGAAATAACCACGTAAACGTCCCCGTGTCCTCATACGAAATCAACCCATATCCTAACAAAATAGACTGACCGTGATGATTAACCCCAACAAAAGGAGCAAATGGCATGTCATATTTATTCGTAAGGTACGTGGTGTCAAATGTAACAACATTTCCAAAGTCTTTACAGGCTGCCTTACTTCTTGGATCTGCCCAAAATACATTGTTTAACCGACCCTCCTCATCCAAGTCAAGACTGAAGAAAAATCCATCATTTTCTACTTGCATTTTCTGAAAATATTTCTGAATTGCAGCTGCATCCCCTTCTCTAAGCCTTAATGGCCTTGCTTTATCAACATAATTTCTAGCATCTTTTTCTAAGAATGCGACATTTTCATAGCCACCAGCCTCAATGACAATAGACTTGAAACTTTGAGCCATTCTAATTCCTGTTTCTTCATTTATTTCTAGTTATTTTTTTACATAAGGACTAATAGTACGGTTGCATCGATAATACCTAATCTTGCTCGGACTTATATCATGGTTGTGTTCAAGGAAAAAATTTCCAATTATCCATTTTCCACTAACAAAATGTCCTCCAATTTTAGCGTTGCATCCAATTTTCTAATTAGGTTGAAGCCGCAAAACCTGATTGGATTTGCCTTTGGACTTGCCGTTTCGCCCACAACTAAATGTCACATATCTCATATTCCCGTCATCCCCTTTTTTACAAGATCTCTGCATCACTGGAAATCCCTCTTGTTGGCCATAAACTTTGTAATATTCAAACATTTCATCCGAACTATTAAAACACATCCCAACCGTAGGCTCTTCCACCAAATTTTCATTATTTCCTTCAAAATTAGCCTCTCGTAAATCTTGAAATTCCTCTACTTCATCAACCTCCACTCCATCAACCTTCAATTCATCAACCTCGTCCATTATTGCTGCAAATTTAATAAATTATACCAAATTCATTAAGTTTAGAAACAAATAAAAATAAAAATCGATTATTATTAATTACTTACCCCTAATTCATTATGTTTAGAATTAGAAGGGAAAAAATTGATTATTATTAATCACTTATCCCTAATTCATTAAGTTTAGAAACAAATAAAAATATAAATTAATTATTATTAATTACTTATCCCTAATTCATTAAGTTTACAGACAAATAAAAATATAAATAGATATTATTAATTAACGATTCAGTAAATTAATTATTATTAATTACTTATCCCTAATTCATTAAGTTTACAAACAAATAAAAATAAAAATAGATATTATTAATTAACGATTCAACAAATTAATTTTTATTAATTACTTATCCCTAATTCATTAAGTTTACAAACAAATAAAAATATAAATAGATATTATTAATTAATGATTCAGCAAATTAATTATTATTAATTAGTTATCACGGCTCAACAAAGTGAAACAAATAAAATACAATAATTTACATACAAATGCTCATGGTTAAGAGTATTTAAATATAAATACTCATGGTTGAACTCACAAATTAAAATAAAACATCTCAAGATTCATAAATTAAAATGAAATAACTCAACATTCATAAATTAAAATGAAACAACTTAATAAATTAATGTAGGAACAATAAATACATATGAGTTTTGTAATGTAGAGTTTTTCACTTTCTAAAGCAAAGAACTCCTCTTTCTCTTTCAGATCTTCTCGAAAGCAAAGGAAATAGCAAAGAAGGAAGGAAATAGCAAAGCAAAGCAAATAAGTGGACCACGGCTGGACACAACAAATGAAATGAAATAAGCGGACCACAACACGTTGAAAAAAGAAACACGTGAAGGAACAACTTTTTCCTTTACATAAGGCAACTGAAGAAACACGTGATTCATTACCAAACGGTGCGTTTTGATTTCGGGGAGCAAATTCAGGGTAAATAGCAGCACTCAAATAATACCATAGAGCCTAGGTTGTCCCGGCCCGATCGGGTTCGGTTGAATCCGGTTCGCTCTCCCGCCAAAAAGCACTTCTTCGACTATAAATTGAGCCCAATTTTCATTTCACAGCTTCAATCTCAGATCGCGAATTTCGAAGTTCAATCTTCCACTCGTTGCTCTCAGGTCTCGCTCGTTGCATCATCTATTTACTAATTGCAATCAGTAACTTGATTAAATTCAGCTTTGTTATTTAGATTTTTATTTAGCATATCAATAGTGTTTCCAGAAGGATCTCAATTGCATTTGAAAAAAAAAATTGATGCTATTGTGAAGAAATCAAGTGATTCATAGAATCTAAGGATTCAAATTATGATTATGGAGTCGACCTATAATTCTTACCATTTCTTATTTTATTTATTTATTTTTCAAATTGCTGCCTATATAAACTGATTTTGTTTGATTCCGAATGAACTCGAAGAGCTCTGGATTTCTTTCTCAAAAAATATTTATCGATTCTTGCGAATCCATAAGATTTTTGAAGGAATTTTTTTTCAATCTATTTCTGTTTTGATGCTATGAAATTTTGAGGAATAATATGAATGGAACTAGATATTTATGAAATTTTCATAGTTTAGTAGCGTGGAGTAAAAGAGTTATTTGTAGATTCTTTTTCAGTTAAATTACAGAGTTGAAGTTTGTCGGATCTAAAAAATTTTTCATCTGATGATCTAACAGTGATTGAAGTTTAGAAGATTTCTCACTGATTACAGCCACTGCACGCTTTCGGCATTTTATACTGGGTCTATTTGTCTCTTTAAATGTGTAAATAGTTTTGTTGCTCAATTTGATAGTAATTTTATGCATTTTCTTTTTCTTCCTTCAGTTTGAGAAAAAAAAGTTCATTATGATGGATTCATACGCACTGAAATCTGTACTAGATTTACCTGCACCTTTTCGTTCAGCTTTTGGTTTCAGGTATTGTTACTGTTAATTAGATTTCATAATGTTGTTTATCTAAATTTTTTCATCTGCTGATTGTCCTGGTAGTGAATCAATTTAACTTCTATTTAACTGTTATTGGTCTCATATTTGTTTGACTCCTGAGATTTACTTGTTACTATATTTTGTTTTCCTTATTTGTGATGTCAGAAATTTCAAAGAGCAATTAACTGGCAGTCGTACTTTCAAGTCTCAATTCACTATGTTTTCAATTCTGATACTTGCAGATACTTTAATTCACTGCAGAGTGAATGTTTTCCTGTTTGTTTTGGATCTGATGCCAACATGGTCATATCAGCCCCAACTGGAAGTGGCAAAACCGTGCTCTTTGAGCTGTGCATTTTGAGGCTTCTCTCGAGGTTCATATCTGAGGGGAGGTTTGTCCATATAAAGGGAACACTTAAAACAGTAAGTAAAGTTAAATGTTATGTTATTGCAAAATAGTAGAATCAGAAGCAAATTTTTTTTTCCCCTCTCCAATTCTAATTATAAACAGTCACAGAGACCTGTACTGGTGCTCCTTCCTTATTTTAGATTGAAATGCTGAAGCACATATTTACTTTGATATTTTGTTATCTTCTTTTCTCTTGCTGCTTTTTAAAGCATAGTTAGTTACACACTACTTTGGGCACTCATGCCTAATTCATATCTTACAGCTGCCATTTTAAATTAAATTGTTCACGCAATTGCATTTATTGTACTAGGGTGTGAAGAATAGTTATTTATTGCTTCTGCTTGTTTTGGTTTTCTATGAAGGTCTACATAGCTCCATCCAAGGCTTTAATACAGGAGAAGCTCCGTGACTGGAACCAGAAGTTTGGATCATGGGGTATAAATTGCCTGGAGTTGACTGGTGACAATGAATACTATAGCACAAGGAATATACAAGAGGCAGACATTATCCTAACTACTCCTGAGGTGAGTATTAACTGTATTGAATAGAGGAAAACAAAACATAAATGCTCTCAGACAAATACTTGCATACACAAAAATATACTCACCTCAACTAGAGAAAGTCACTTTCGTTTCAATCCTGTCTCAGATTATGTTTTGTCAAGTCCTTTAAAATCATCTTACACTACCTTGGCACACATTTCTCTTATCCTTGTTGCACTTTTAATTCGAATCTGATTCTTTTATTAGTAATTTTTGTTCTAATGGCTGTGGACATGTGCGGTATGCATCTTTACGTGAGTGTCCTTGCATCAAATTCGTTGATATACTGATTGCATTCTTCAACTGTTTCTTTATATAGCTTATATTTTAATTATGCTGTTAGAGTCTGCCAAATGGATATCTTTTCTTTTGCAGAAATTTGATGCAGTGACTCGATATCGCATTAAGGATGGTGGTCTGAGCTTTTTCAGTGACATTGCTCTTCTTCTTATTGATGAAGTTCACTTATTGAATGATCCACGTGGAGCAGCTCTGGAGGCAATAATTAGTAGAATAAAAATGCTTGCTTGCAACCCTGAGATGAAATCAAGTTCTCTAGCTTCTGTCCGCTTTCTGGCTGTGTCAGCGACAATTCCAAACGTTGAGGACATTGGTAAAGTTTACATTTGATGCTTTTGCTGATTTTAGTTGGTTAATTTGGTTATAGTGACAATACAGTTAAAACTTTTTATACTCAATTTCATGCCAACAAGTGCAGCGGAATGGCTTAATGTCCCTGTCCAAGGAATTAAAAGGTGCATCTATATATATATACACACGCGCACACACCAGAAAATGATGGTATTACTTTCTCTGCTTCAATGAGAGAGTCCATTTATTTCATTCATCCGTTTTAATGTTTCCCCAGGTTTGGAGAGGAAATGAGGCCTGTAAAGTTGACTACTAAAGTGTTTGGTAAGCATGTATTACTTCACATTCCATTCTCAAAATTAGTTGTTACCTTCTTAACATTTTGATCAATGTTTTCTTATTGCCTCTGCCAGTCCGTTTCCTATGAATAGTACAGTGTAGATTTTAAGTTTTTGATTCCGCAAATTAAATGATTCTTTTTTATTTCATAATTATAACAAGAAGATGCATACTTTAGGAAGGCTTGATTCCTAATAATGAACGGACAGGACACATTCTCTCAAGTTTATGCACCTTTCATTCTCTTTATTACTGTTATCAACAAAAATACTATTCTTGCAGGCTATGCCCCAGCAAAAAATGATTTTCTATTTGAAAAGGCAAGCTCTTGATTCTTAATAATTAATTAATTTTTCTTTTGTAGTGAGAATTTTTCTAGGTTGTAAGAAGCAAAGCTCTCATTGTTAATAGATTGAGTAGTTTCGCATTTTTCTGATATTATATATCTGTTTCATTGTCCAGCGTCTTCAAAACTACATCTTTGGTAAGCAGGGCTATTGGTGTAATTCTTATTAAATCTTTGTTGTTTGTTTATGAATGTCTGCTGATTAAGGCTTCTCTAGTAAACTCTCTTTAAATACTGTGGATTAATGGATCTTATTTGCAGATATTTTAATGCTATATTCAAGAGGGAAATCTGCTCTGGTTTTTTGTTCAACTAGAAAAGGAGCACAAGAAGCTGCACAGCAACTCTCTCAGACAGCAATGACCTATGGTTATTCAAATCCATTTATAAAAGATCGTGAACAACAAGAAAGACTAAGGGAAGCTTCTTTATCATGCAGTGACAAACAAATGCAATCTTATATCCTTTATGGTGGTACACAGTGATCTTGTTTAACTATATATTTTTCACTAAATTGAAATTCTGGTTTTTTTGCCCCCCTTCCTTGAATTGATGTAAAGTGGTGTGATTTAGCATCTTTATGTTTGCAGTTGGTTATCACAATGGAGGGCTTTGCCTGAAGGATCGTAACCTCATTGAAGGACTTTTTCTTACGGGTGATGTTCAAGTTCTGTGCACCACAAATACTCTAGCCCATGGAATCAATCTACCAGCTCATACAGTAGTAATAAAATCAACGCAGTACTTGTATGTAAAACTTTTTACTTCTTCCAACTCTTGTAAAACTAGAACATAAGACCATAAAAGAAAATCTTTATTTCATTTACCAACATTTGGATTTTCTTCAGCAACAAGGAAAAAGGTCTTTACATGGAACATGACAGATCCACAATTCTGCAGGTGATGACAACTTTTGTTAATATACTTGTTTTTAGAAGGTCTCAAATAGAATTGATGTTAAATAATTACTGATACTGTGCTGACGAGAAATGACATTTCTGAAAAGAAAGATTAGTCTAACATGTGCAAAGGGTTGAAATGGAAAGTAATAGCCATTACACCAAAACGAAAAGAGATCAAAGAAAGATTAAACTGATTCTCATTTGAACTGCAATCATGCATGCCTGCACCTTATGCTATGCGAACTTACAGTACACTATATCTAAAGTTTGCAAGCTTTAGCGCAGATGTGTGGAAGGGCAGGTCGGCCACCATTCAATGATACAGGGACGGTCATAATAATGACAAGAAGAGAAACTGTAATTATTGACTCTCTTTCTCTTTCTCACCCTTTCTACAATGCTTTTGTATATTGCTTTTCTGTCATTCAGTGGGTCCTTTTTTTATTCCTGAGTTCACCCTTTTGTGCATGCCCAGGTTCATCTGTATGAGAATCTCTTGAATGGATGTGAAATGGTGGAATCACAGTATGCATTTGATCTCTCAATTCAATCATTGATTTTGGTGCTCTGGATTTCTGTGCATATTTTGTGGAAGATTATGCATGTCTTCTAATTAGGCTTTCAACATTTTCTTGTTACTTTAGGTTGCTTTCGTGTGTGACAGAGCACTTGACTGCAGAAATAGTTCAAATGACCATTTCTGATATTACACAGGCAATTGAATGGATGAAGTGCTCTTACTTGTACGTGAGAATGAAAAAGGCATGTATTTTATGGGCACCTATTGGGTTTGAAAAAGGCTCACCTTATACTGTTTCTGTCTAGTTAATTTCTGGTTCTTTTGGTTGCATGATCAGAACCCTCAGAATTATTCAGTTAGAAAAGTGATTTCTAGAGACCGTATAGAAAAGCATATGCAAGGTACTTTAATCATACACTAGTAGAATATTAATTTTAATTTTCTTTCCTCACTGCTCATTGATGCTATGGCATATCAGAAGTTTGTGTTCAGAAAGTTGACGAGTTATCATGCCATCAAATGATCTGGACAGATGAAGATGGCTTTCTCTTGAAACCACAAGGTAGTAATAACACATGAAGCACACACTCTTGCTTTTTTTTTTTATGGCAGAAAAGAGGTATCATTAACTTCCAATTTATCTTTTTTTGTGTCTTTAGAGCCTGGAAGGCTGATGACCAAGTACTACTTGAAATTCAATACAATGAAATACATTATGCAGACCCCAGTAAACTGTGGTTTAGAAGATGCACTTCACACTGTATGCCATGCGGAGGAAATTGCTTGTATGTTCATATATGAAATAGGGTTGTTTTGTACTGCTATGTCAAAGGTCAACTAAAGGAATGATGCATTGTTAATTTACTGATGATGAAGGGATACAACTTAGGCGCAACGAGAAGAAGCTTTTAAATGTCATAAATATTGACAAAGATGGCCGGCTCCGCTTCCACATTAATGGTGATAAAGGGAGGCGGAAAAAGCGAATTCAGACCAGAGAAGAGAAGATATTTGTTTTGTCAAATGATTGCTTGACAGGGGATCCCTCTGTTCATGATTTATCTCTGACCCAGGTTTCATAATGATATTAGTTTCAATACATCCTCTTCCTTTTAATTATTTTTAAAAGTTTGACCTATGAGATCATGAACTGCATATGCTTGCCAAAGGATATGAATTCGATATCCACCAACGGTAGCAGAATTGCTAAGTGCATGAGGGATTATTTCATATTCAGAAAGAACTACAAAGGAGCTGTGAACTCAGCCCTTCTTGCCAAATCACTATATCAAAGACTATGGGATGACAGTCCATACTTGCTGAAACAACTGCCTGGCATTGGGATGGTGACTGCAAAGGTTTTCTTTGCTTATTGCTAACAGAAGCCTTAAGATTGTTTGTCTTGGGTTAATCATATGCCCTGTCTTTGCATTCCTTCCCTCTTTAAATGCTCTTTTCAGGCTCTACATTCAATGGGAATCAAATCTTTTGAAACGCTAGCTGAAGCTGATCCAAGGAGAATAGAGATAGTCACTGGTAGAAAGTATCCATTTGGAAACCATATCAAGGAGTCTCTATTGTCTCTACCTCCAAAAGTTGACATGAAGATTGAAGAAATAAAATGCCAGGGACAAGGAAAGTCCAAGCTGCTAATAACACTGACTAGGTTATCACAGTCAGTACAATCAACCAAACGACATTATGCTGATATGGTATGTTTTCTGGAATTTGTCTACAAACATTTTTATTCAAGCCTTGTTGAAGCAAAATCAACTATAAATTATAATACTATGGAAACACATTATTGAAGTTAATTAATTATAGTGATTACTATTTGCAGATTGTTGGTGCTGAAGAAAATAACATGGTTCTCTTTCATGAGAAAATAAGGTGACTGGCACTAGTTTGTTTATATTTGTTAACTGGATAGACAACATTGTTAAGGCATATTACCAAGGAGTTCCTGCAAAATAGATGTGTTATGTGCCACATTGCCGATTTTGGTGCTGGAAAAGTTCCTGATACACCTTGAATGGATTTTATTAACATAACAGAGACCCCTTTGTGTTTTTCTTATTTCTAAGTGCTATCTGTACTTCATCTATCATTTAGATATTGGCTGACTGTATCTCTACTTATTGCTGCAGAGTTGACGAGTTCTCCAGGTAATAAAACCTTATACCTTACGTTTCTTCATGAATTGATAATTATTGAAGCATTCCCTTACTGCATGAGGCCATACATGAAACAATGAAATTCATTAACTCTTCTTGCTTGGATCCAGAACTTTTTGATGCAATATTTTCTAGGGAAAGCAACCTAATCTGAAGGCATATTCTTTCTTGTTCAGTAGACAATTACTATCAAAAGACAAAGCTGCATTGTTTTATACTGTCTATTTGGTCATTGTCATTGCAACTTCTACAACAACTTTTTCTAAATAATTTTTTAGAGAAGTTACTAGAACAAGGTAGACATACAATATTCCCAAAGTATAGCCCAGTTGGTTGGCCTCTTTTTGTGAAAACAAGCGGCCAAGGGCTCGAATCCAATGAGATATGATTAATTTGGTTGGGATGGGGCGGATGTATTCTCCATGGTAAAATGCTTGAAGAAGAATCAGCTCAGGTTTGCTGGTTCTGTGGCACAGTTCTTTAGTTGTCTTCTGTTCAGAAGAGAATGTTCACCAATATCTCTATTCTGCTGTCTACCATCAGCTCTGATGTTTTTGGTTTCCTTTTCAGCCCCTATAGTGTGACAGTTCTCTCATCAAACCCCCAGCAGGGTAAGCTGACTGTTAAAGCTGACCTCATTTTTGAAGAATACAGTTAAGCTTCTGATAGTTTCTTATTTTTGCAATCCCATACATTCTATATTTATTCACGGAGTTGTTGATTTCATCTTGAGTTGCCATTCATGTAGTTGGCGTTGACATCCACCAAAAACTAGTACTGGTGAAGGAGAGCAATTCAAACGTGAATCGAAAATGTGGACATAAGCAGTCTTCCCTTTTTCATACACCTGAAGAAGTATGTGTTATAGAAGATCAAAATGAAACTGCTGCTCAAACTCCAGCTCAAGAGATTGACAATTTGCTTAGTTCTACGATGGAAGACAGTTCAATGTGAGTGCTTGTTCTTGTGGTTAATCAAATTTTTATGTTTCTACATAGTAAAATTCAGTCCCTAAGATGCTGTTAGATCTGAAAATTCATATTCTGCATATTTTTGTTGTTACTAATAAACCATTTAATTTTCCATCCCAGGCCCAGTTTCAGCCTTCTTGATGAAGATCTGGGAGAAGGTATAGCATTTTCACTTACGCTTATGCAGAATTTCTTTCTTGTTATTTTCTTTATCTTTCTCCTCGCAACATACCACCACTATCTTTGTGTTACTGCAGGAAAGACTGCTGCAGGAGTTGAAGATGATGATTGCAGAGTCATAACTGAAAAAAAAGTATTTCAGCACATACGTGAAAAAGCCAGAAACTTCCCCATCTCCACTGCATCAAATAATGCCCATTCTGCATCATCAGAGCCCTTGATTCTCACACGAAAGCATTTTTATGAGCAGCGCCTTCAACTCCATGATGAGTTAGATGTTCCAGAAGAAACAGAAGGAAGCATTTTTCCACAAGCAACTCTGCTAAATCCATCTTCAGGATCCACAGAGGCAGAGCTGAAAGAACATGGTTTCAACAGCTCTCTGACAGCTGCTGGAAATCTGGGAACCATTAATCTATTGGATGACACAGGTGCATTTTCTTTACCGAAAGTAAGCAATTAGCATTTGGTTCTTGTATAGAATCTATATAATTACTAGTTTTTCATGTTTGAAGATACGGTTCCTTCTCAATACGAAGAATGCACTTCAAAAACTCTAACCGAATCAACAATATTTGAGCACATACGGAAAAAATCTAAGAATTTTCCAGTGTTCAACTCCAATATATCGAAGACTATGGAGTCTGATTCGGCAATCCAGACAAATGAACACTTCCTGGCAAATCAGTCTGAGTTTTGCATTGCTACTTCTGACGTAAAAAAAGATGCAAATTCTGATGCAGTCCTGATAGATGGTTCAACAATTTCAGATATAGAATTTGGAGCACTGGACAAAAATGCAAATGATAACAAGGTATGCACGAAGCAGAATCATAATATAGTTTCAGGAAGTTGCTGCAGAACATTTAGAAAATTGAATCTCTCTCCAATTGCTTCGGTTGCCGGTACCGCCGAGCCATCATCATCTATCAAAATGCTATCCTTTGACATTTCTATGATGAAGAAGCAGAAGTGTAGTCCAAACACATCAACTAGGCAGTGTTGCCCATTGCCATTGGCGTCGACAGGTAAAACCAAAGAAGTTGATTCATTTCTTGGGTTTGAGAGTGTTTTTTCGTTTCTCTAACTTAGAAAAATTTTCAGGTAAACTTTTGTTCTATTTGCTCTTAAAACTATGTGTATAGTCCATCGCTTAGTTTCAAAACAAAGTTAGCACTGCGCAAGTTATATGGTTGTTATACATGCTAGCAAATGTACAGTTAATTCTGATACAAAAAGCGTATAAGAAATGCACGATTCATTCATTGTTTCTGTAATGGTTCTTGACTCATACGGTATATTGCTGCTTGATATCGGCCCGCACAGTATTATTCTTGTTTTAAAAAAAAAAAAAATCTTTGTCTCTTGTTCTTTAACGTTTTTGAAAATGGATTTTAAAAAATTTCATTTTTTAAATTAATTATTTTGATAACTATGGGAAGCAACAGCCAATGCATTCCAATATATATAAATTATAATTTTTTATAAAGTGTTCTCGAGGATATAGAAGTAATTATATTTTTTTATCCATATGAGAAGAAATTTTAAAATAATTTTGATATATTACAATCAATTGATGTATGTATAATATATGTAGTTGAATTTAATATAATTACTATATGTATGATGATTTTTAAAAATAAATATACATATGTGATATTATCATTTATTTATTGTATGACTGTTATAGTATCTCTAATACTTTTTATTTTATACAAATTGATGTAACATCAATTCATTAGTTGAAAGAAAATACAAAATAATAAAAAATATATCATGTACGTCAAGAGATATTTAATTTAACCAATAAATTAATACGACATCAATTTATATAAAATAAATTTATATAAAAATTTATAACTATATCATCACCTTATAAAAAAAATCCCTAATTTTTTCGATTTCATTAGCCTAGAAAATATTAAAGTTCTTTACTTTTTTCCACCGTTTCAAAATTCAACTTAAAAGCAAATAACCCAAAAATGCGAGAAGGTTCGTTCAGACGCATGGTAGACACGTGTTCGCCATGCGCTTTATTCCCGCTCGAAACCTCTACACTTAATATCTTCCCATTATATGCTTTCGAGTTACTTGCTATAATACTGTTGCTGGTAAATACTTTTCTGAGGTTGTCCAACGTGGCATTTTATGAAGCACAGATCTACGGAATTTCATTTCCATGAACGGTCTTGATCTGGGTTGCGTTGCCCAGTTAGCGTCCCTCGTCGCACCATATATTATCGAATCTATTTACGCTTGGGAACCTCTCTCTAGAATAAATATTTCGCTTTTAAGAGTGACGCTTCCTGAAACATCTTCCTCCGTTTTTGGCGGGCGTTGTTTTTTTCTCTAATTCTCTTCAAGCTATTAACTTGGTTCCCTCTGACAGTGATAGGTATGTATTCGCTTTAATTTATTCTTCTTGCTAATTGTTTCTTAACAAATTTAAGAAATAATTAATTTGTTTTTTCTTTTGAAAAATGATTGCATGTAATTAATGTAAGTAGTCAGTGGAACAAAATGAATTTTTTAAAAGGGAACATCTAGCTTGTAATTATATGATTTATTTCGTGTTTTTGAAGTAATTTTGATTGGTGAACTGGTGTTATTTGATGAAAAAAGTATATGTTCTGTTAACGGTTAAAGGTGGTGTGATGTGAATTATAGTCAGTCCTTTAGTTTTGAAAATTACCAGACGTACTTTGTTTTTGTGTGTGTGTGTGTTTGGGTAAAGAAATCTACTTAATTATGCTCTACATTTTACCTATTGCATGTCATGTGTCAGATTTGTTTGCATTTTAGTTTATATAAGACATAAAGACAAATAGCACACCCTTGAATGGTTGGCATGGTTAGAAGATTGGGAGACTAACTGGGTAATGGGTCCAAGCCCTGGACAGTAGGAGTTAAGGTTAGTTTATTTAAACAAATGTGCTTTGGAACCAGTCTTTCTTTCGGGTACTCTGGTTAGATATGGTTATATGGATTAAAATCACTCTCATTATGGAGGTTGTAGTTATGAGGTGGCATTTAATTATCTATTTTTCTTAGTACTGGCTTGATGGTCAAGTTGCAGGACAACTCATAAGCTAGGATATGCTTTGAGGCTATGGGTTAAAACTGATGATTTTCCTCTAGCAATCTAAGTTTTATTGATCTCATTTGAGTGTATGTGTGCGCATATTTTTTTAGCTGAACTTGCAATCTGGGATGAAGTAATGGAACTTAAGATAAAGTTTCACCTACTGGCCTAAGTAGAAGGAAAGATAAATTTTGGGCAAATATACCTCTTTTGCTCCCAAAGTAGAAGCAAAATAATGCTCAAGTAGAAGAGCATCGAGAAACTTTGAAAAAAAGGTATGAAGGCTTGTTTTTTAGTTGAATTTTTTGTTGAATTACCAATTGAATGATCTTTTTCAAAATGTTGTAATTTTGTCTAACCTAAAAATTTATATAATAAAACTTTTGTCTAGTACATTTAAGAAGTTCTCAAGTTAGATCCTGTTCCATATTCTTGAAGGATAATTCATTAAGGTCAAAATAAATTACATATGTACCACTATTCCACTAATCTAATTGCAATGCGCAGACAACACATGCATATAATGTAATATAGTTCTGGTACATAGCATATTGTAAGAGAGCCAACTAGACGTTTCTCTTCTACTAAATTAAGGCATATTAATATAGTTCTAGTACATAGCATATTGGCAAGAGCAAGCCAACCATAAAAGAAGTTTCTCTTCTACTAATATAAGGCAGCTACTATGTGCATATATTAACATAAAGTAGCACTCTAATTGTTGTTGCTTGAAATTAGACATCTGCAAATAAGAACTAAGAAAAAACGTAAGAGTACAGGGTTAACTATGACAATGATCATCATGAGCCACCCACCTCTGCATGTAGCTTCTGGTTTTTAAGATTTTGCAGTTCGCTTTTTTTTTAAAAAAAAAAATGCATTTTTGGTAGGGGTTGATGCCTGCAGGGCTTTTGAATGCTTTTATTCTTTGCATTTCATCACAATCAGGTGTCCAAAACCCATGGCATATGAATGAGTTAATATTTGGATAAGTACTGAATAAGTTAATTTCCACAAAGCAAAGTGATCAGCTAAGCTTACTACATAAGTGCCCTTGAATGTGAGGGGTGTGTTAATGTTTAAATCCTAGCCAGGTTAAGTGGGGTAAGTTAACATATTGACGCTAGAGGACCTCGGATGAGAGACTAGATGCTAAGATGCTTGAAAATTTTATTGTTAAAAAAACTAATTTTACTATTAGATAATAATTATTGTAAAACAGATTTTATTAAGTGTATTTAACCATTTTACTTGTACGGAAAGCACTATTTAATCACACAACAAAGCCTTTGATGGAAAATTAAGTGTGTTTAAGCACTCTCTACCCGAAGCACTTAGGGCGAAATGGTTTCTAAAAGGAATCCAAAACTCACCCTTATTTAATAATAGAGTTCTCTCTTGTACATAGATGTAGGTGAAGGTTAAGTGTTTTGATAAATTATGTATTTGATCTTTGGGAAAAGTTATAGGAAGGATGGTCTCAACACACCAATAGAAATATGCCATGGATTTCGGATTTTCTTAGTTATCCTAACCAGTATCGTAATTTGTTGATTTTAAGGCGAATTTGAGGGTGGAGGAACTTACTAATTGGTTTTGAAGATTAGTCTTTAATGTGACGGTGGCAAGAGCTTACTGTTTGGTTTCGAAGATTAGTCTTGCTCACGTAACATCTTTTGCAATTGTGGTGGGTCCTGAGGACCAGGTGTTTTAGACAGATTTTGGGGGTAGAAAAAGGTAAACCTATCGAGAACAATGAATTTGTACTTTTAGGGGAAACGGGGTACCTCACTAGTTGTTATGTACGGTGTATCTGAAATTCGGGAAGGTGTGAAGGGAAGAGGAAGTGGTAACAATGGTGAAATGTTTAAATCAAGAGAGATATCCTTCAAAACGAGCTTCACACCTGCAAAACAGTTAAATATAGGTTAGAGGTGAAGTTAGGGTACTCCGACGCTCAAGTTAGCAAACTTAAGCTTTTTATTGCAAAGAGAGCTTGCCAGTCTTCTGTAAATCAATGTTTGAAGTTTAAGAAAATTTATTTTTGTGGAATGTGAGTGTTGGTGAGTGAAATGATGGTTAATGTGTGGTGGGTGATGTATGGTGTAGATATGTTGTTTGGAAAGTTGTGACCTAATGGTGTGTGGCAGGAAGTAGATGAGCAAGAAGAAGTTGGCAGCGAGGAGACGTCGTGCGGTTAAGACTAGTAGTATTGATAGCCTTCCCGCAGGATCTCCCTCCCATATTTTCATTAGTGAGGGTGATAGGTCTCACCATAGTGCCTCTAGGAGCGGTAACTCATATTCCGAGCTTCCTCCCTCTGGGAGTGCTTTTTGTATCAATCCGTGTTTTTTCGGTAAACGACCAATCCAACATTTTCGAAAAAGAGGTGAGTCATCCAAACCCACAGTTTAGGCTCATTCCTTGGATAGGTCTTCTAAGTCTCCCTCTGTCCCGATTTTAAAATCCGGTAACCTTTATTCGCTAGGCGCTAGGAAGGCTACTTTGGGGGATTTAGAGCAGATTAGGACCCGATACAATATTTCTCTCTCCGTCCCACTTAGGGTATCTCGTGTGGATGAGTGACCTAAATGTCTTTTATCTGACGGGATTGCTCTTCACATTGATGTCTTATTGATGTCTTTGATCTTGGACTCCGTTTGTCCTTCCAACCTTTTTATGTGAGGATGTTTAGTTACTTGGGGGTGGCCCCTGGGCAGCTGTCTCCTCCAGAGTGGAGGATATTTACAGGCTTGTAGGTGTTGTGGTTAGAAGTATTAGGGGGTGATATTTCTATTTAGGAACTGATGGGCCTTTATCAATTCAAAAAGTCCAAAGGTCCTTTAATTGTCTATTTTTCTGCTTGGGGTGACTATGCCAATCTCGTAAGGGGGGATCCTGCCTTGAAGAAGGGTTGTAAAAATGGGTGGTTTGTTGTTTAAGACAACTGGTGGATAGAGACTTTAGGTGACAATGGCAATTCTGTGGAGGTTCTAAATTCCTTCAGTGAAAACTGTGAGTATCTCCCTTATATCTATTCTTTAATTTTTAATGTAATTATTCGCGTAAATGTCTTGCTTAATTTTGGATTCTCAATAGTTGTACAGGCGTGACATGGGCTAAAAGGTCATGCCCAATTCAGGAGGTGGGGGAAGAGGTGAAGAAATTTGTGGAGAGGCTTCGAGGTGTACAAGGGGGTAGTGATGTATTGGAGAAGAGCAGGTTGGGGAGAGCGGGGCTGATCGACAGAGGTTTTCCACCTGCTTCCGGTGGTGACTCATGTATGATTTGAGTGTTGGGGGGTACCCTATTATTATCTACGGGACTGGGGTACCCCGTTACCACTGCGTTTTTTATTTGACTTTTCTGCTTTTTGCTTTCCGCTTTTGTGTATATAGTATTTAGCGTTTGTTTGGCTAACATTTCAGGAGGTGGGGGAAGAGGTGAAGAAGTTTGTAGAGAGGCTTCGAGGTGCATAGAGGGATAGTAATGTGTTGGAGGAGAGCCGGTTAGGGAGAGCAGGGCTGATCGACCGAGGTTTTCCACCTACTTTCGGTGGTGACTCATGTATGATTTGAGTGTTGGGGGGTACCCTATTATTATCTACGGGACTGGGGTACCCCGTTATCACTGCGTTCTTTATTTGGCTTTTCTGCTTTTTGCTTCCCGCTTTTGTGTTTATAATATTTAGTGCTTGTCTAGCTAACATTACACCAAACATGACCCTTTAGCTTATGTCACGCTTGTGAAACCATTGAGAATCCAAGATTAAGCAAGATATTTAGGCAAAGAATTACATTAAAAAATGAAAAATAGATATAAGAGAGATACTCAGAGTCTTCACTGAAGGAATTTAGAACCTCCGCAGGGTTACCATCGTTACCTAAAGTCTTTATCCACCACTTGCCTTCAGCAACAAACCATTTCTTTTTGTAACCTTTCTTCAAGGCGAGATCGCCCTTTACGAGATTGTCATGGTCACTCCAAGCAGAAAAGTAAGCAATTGAAGGACCTTTGAGCTTTTTGAGTTGATAAAAGTCCATCAGTTCCTGAATAGAAATCACACCCCAATACTTCCAACCATAACAACTGCAAGCCTGTAAGTGTCCTCCACCTTAAAAGAGACAGTTGCCCAGGGGCCACCCCCTAGTAACTAAACATCCTCACATAGAAAGGTTGGAGGGGCAAGCGGAGTCCAAGATCAAATACGTCAATGTGAAAAGCAATCTCGTCAGATAAAAGGCAATCAGGTTGCTCATCCACACGGGGTACCCTAAGTCAGACGGAGAGAGGAATATTGTATCGGGTCCTAATCTGTTCTAAATCCCCCAAAGTAGCCTTCTTAGCGCCTAGTGAAAAAAAGTCACCAAATTTTAAAATCGGGGCAGAGGGAGACTTAGAAGGCCGATCCAAGGAATGAGCCGGAACTGTGGGTTTGGAGGACTCACCTCTTTTTCAAAAATGTTGGGTTGGTTGTTTACCGAAAAAACTCAGGCTGATACGAGAAGCATTTTTAGAAGGAGGAAGTTCGGAATATGAGTTACCGCTTCTAGAGGCATTAAGGGGAGATATATCATCCTCGCTAATGGAAATGTGGGAGAGATCCTGCGGGAGGGCTATCAAAACTACTAGTTCGTTTTGAAGGACATCTCTCTTTGTTTAAACCTTTCACCATTGTTACCACTCTCTCTCCTCTTCTCACCTCCTCGAATTTCAGATACACTGCACACAACAAACCAGTGAGGTACCTTGTTTTACTTGCAAATACAAATTCATTGTTCTAAATAAGTTTACTTTTTTCCACCCTAAAATCTGTCTAAAACACCAGTTATACCTGAAGCTAAGAGATTACATGCTTCCACTCCGAAGTAGACAAGAAAGCTCCCAGTAGAAAGTGAATTGTTCCCTGAATCACATTCATCGTATTATTTGACTAGGGATGACAATGGGGAGGGGAGGGGAGGGGAGGGGACCAATCTCCCCATACCCATCTCCGCTATTTTGCATATGTCCCCGTCCCCTCTCCGTCCCCGTCAGAATTGCTTGAGAGAATCCCCGTCCCCTCCCCGAATAATAACAGGGGATCTCCGAGGGTCCCCGGTCCCCGAATAACTAATAGTCTAATATATTTTTTTATTTTCGATTTTAAATTAATCATATTAAAATAAAAAATTCAGATAAAAATAAAGTTCAAAATATATCTTACATTAATATTGATCCATTACAAAGTCACATTCAAAATATAAATTATTAAAATAATTATCTTTGTCAATGACTCAATCTTCATAATCCTACAATAAAAAAAAATTATTTTTATATCGGCAATAAAATAAATGAAATAAATGTATATATTTAATTAATATTTTTAATAAAACTATTTACCTTCTGCTCGTCTTGCTCCTCCTGTTCTTCCTCGAGAAATGTGGCAAATTGAGAGATAGCCTCATATTTCAAACTTAAAACAATGAAAATAATATAAGTAACGTAACTTATAAGTGCAAATATTAATAATTGTATAATATAATTACAATATAAAATAAACTCATACTGCTATTGTAAGCTCGTAACCAACTTTGACAGCACATTAAGGCCTCTAATATGCTTGGATGAAATTTGTTACGGTATGAGCTCACAACTCTACCACTGGTGCTAAAAGCTGATTTAAAAGCAACTGTTGTAATTGGAATTGCCAAAATATCTCTAGTAATTCGAGCTAATGTAGGATACCTATTAGCATTTGTCTTCCACCAACTCAAAATATTAAAATCTTCCATCTGGGGTATAACTTTCTCATCCAAATATGAATCTAATTCATTTGCAACAATTGCACAATCTCCATTGTTTACATAATCATCAAAACCTGTCATCCATTTGGTTGATTTCTTATAAGAATCATCTGTAGATCTAATACAAGAACTACTACCAGTATAATCAAAGTAATAAACAGTTGGTGAAAACTTCAATTAATACTCTTCCACTAATTCCCGGCAAAGGGTGACCACTTTCCCAACATACAACTATTTTGATATTTATTATTTTTAACAATATTTATAATTTTGTTATTTATTAGTAATTTTAAAAATAAAAATTAAAATGGGGAAATGGGTAGGGGATGGGGATTCCACCTCATCCCCGTCCCCTCCCCGAATAAAAAATTGGGTAAAAAATTTTCCCCGTCCCCTCCCCGAATAAAAAATTGGGTATAAAATTATCCCCGTACCCTCCCCGAATGGGGAAAATCCCCGAGGGTACCCGTCCCCGTGGGGATTTTTGCCATCCCTATATTTGACTTACAGTGAAGTGGTTTTACAGATGATGTGATATGTGCATCGTTGTACAAAAATGATTTAAGCAAATGATCTAAGATAGAGGTCATGACGGGTTGGTTTTGGTTCAGAATTTGTTCTTTTTATGACTTAGTTGGTTGGTTAATATGGCTTTAATTAATTAATGTACCAAATACGTATCGCCTCTGCCTTATTCTGGCTCTTTACCTTGGAACCCTTTGATGGCTTGCACACGGGGTTTCAAAACCCCCAAATATATAGCACTCTCTTGGTAAAAAATGGAGTGGAAGTAATTAGCATTAAGGCTATATCTTGATTTTTAATTTCTATGGACTCTGGTTAATATGTGTGAAAGCACACGGCTTTGGCTGCACCATCTAGAAGAGTTGGTGGCTTTTGAATTGTCAAAGTTTGAAAGTTTGAAAGAAGAAAAAATGGACATGGTTTTGACAAGAAAAAAACATTTAAATGGCCAAAACTTTGGCTATAAAAGGGAGAGCTCCCTAAGTGATTTTGCATTCCATTGAGAGGAATCCAATTCCATTCTCGTTGAGAGAATTTGAGAGTTGAGAGAGTTTTTGAGAGCTTGAATTTATAAGCTCTTGTTATTAGTGTTTTAAGAGTTTGGGTGTATTGGGGTTTTGGGAAGTGAGCTAAAATACCACAATACATGTAACTCCTTTTCACTAGTAAAATATTTCCTTCTGTCTTCGCCCGTGGACGTAGGCTAAAAGCCGAACCACGTAATTTCTGGTGTCCTCTTTTACACTTGTTCTTTATTTTATTACAATTTTACTTTAGCTGCGTGTCTGCTTTCACCACCAATTTCCTAACAGTGGTATCAGAGCTATTGGTTGTATTTTTGGAGTCGGGTACTGTTCACGTATGGGGTACTGACGAATACAGTACTGTTCACGTATACGGCACTATTCACATATACGGTACTATTCACGTGAAACGGTGGGAGCGGTACTATTCACAAATACGTTACTGTTCACGTATACGGCACTGTTCACGTATACGGTACTATTCACAAGAAACGGTGGGAGCGACCCAAGAATTTGACGGTGCAAAGCAGGGGATAGTGATGTGAGTAAAGCAATTGTGATTGTTGTACATGTCTAGGAAAGTTCTGTCACAAAGGCGATAAAGAGCTTAAGGAGTCTGGGTTTTAAGTGGGACCATTGTGACCCCTCCAGTCTTTCCTGGGAACTTTCCTGGTGTACATTCTCACACATACTCACAACTATTCAAGGTGGTATACTAGCTTGTGTGCAGTATTTATCAACAAAATGGCGGCAAAGTATGAAATTGAGAAGTTTAACGGAAATAATTTTTCGTTGTGGAAAATGAAGATGAAAGCAGTATTGAGGAAAAATAATTGCTTGGCAGCAATTGGAGAAAGGCCCATGGAGATAACTGATGACAAGTGGAACGAGGTAGATGGCAACGCCATTTCTGATCTACACTTGACACTTGCAGATGGAGTATTATCTAGTGTGGCAGAGAAAAACACAGCGAAGGAAATATGGGATACTCTTACAAAATTATATGAGGCCAAGTCACTACACAATAAAATTTTCTTGAAGAGAAAACTCTATACTCTTCGAATGGCGGAATCTACAATGGTGACCGACCACATCAACACCTTGAAGACTCTATTTTCACAACTTACAACGTTGGGTCATAATATAGAGGAGAATGAACGTGCAGAGCTTCTACTTCAAAGTCTACCAGATTCGTATGATCAACTCATCATCAACCTGACGAACAACAATTCAGTGGACAGTCTAGTTTTCGACGATGTTGCAGCCTCCGTATTAAATGAGGAGAGCAGGCGGAAAAATAAGGAAAATAGACAAGCAAGTTCGCAGCAGGCAGAGGCGCTATCGGTGACGAGAGGGAGATCAACGGAACGTGGCCCCAGTGGGAGTCAAAATCATGGTAGATCAAAATCCAGAAGTAAGAAGAATGTGAAATGCTACAACTGTGGCAAGAAAGGGCACGTCAAGAAAGAGTGTTGGAGTAAGAGAAAAGAGGGCAAAGAATCTGAGTCATCAAATGCTCAGGGTTGTGTAGCAAGTACCTCAGATGATGGTGAAATTCTCTAAAACGTAAACAACATGTTTTTGGCGAAGCAGAAAGGATGGTGTGGAGATTGATTGATCCTCAATTAAATCTCCAAGTGGGAGAAATGTGAAAGCACACGGCTTTGGCTGCACCATCTAGAAGAGTTGGTGGCTTTTGAATTGTCAAAGTTTGAAAGTTTGAAAGAAGAAAAAATGGACATGGTTTTGACAAGAAAAAAACATTTAAATGGCCAAAACTTTGGCTATAAAAGGGAGAGCTCCCTAAGTGATTTTGCATTCCATTGAGAGGAATCCAATTCCATTCTCGTTGAGAGAATTTGAGAGTTGAGAGAGTTTTTGAGAGCTTGAATTTATAAGCTCTTGTTATTAGTGTTTTAAGAGTTTGGGTGTATTGGGGTTTTGGGAAGTGAGCTAAAATACCACAATACATGTAACTCCTTTTCACTAGTAAAATATTTCCTTCTGTCTTCGCCCGTGGACGTAGGCTAAAAGCCGAACCACGTAATTTCTGGTGTCCTCTTTTACACTTGTTCTTTATTTTATTACAATTTTACTTTAGCTGCGTGTCTGCTTTCACCACCAATTTCCTAACAATATGCTAGTTACTTTCTACAGAGCTAGACAGAATCGTTAATGTTTATAATGTTGCTGTTGCGGTAGACATAAAGATTCTTTTGCATTTCTTCATCATGTTAAGTTCTTTTGAGTCAAGTGAATTTGTTAGAATGTTGTTACTGGAAATTAATTACTTACTGTCTTATATCTATCTTGGTTATTGAGAAATGAATTTGAAACATGGTGTGGAAATTGCAGAAGGAAATGGCTGCGCATAAGATTGCACATGCTACTTATCAGGGTCCCAGTGTGGTGAAAGAGATTGTCTATGGGATATCTATCGGCCTCTTTGCTGGAGGATTGTGGAAAATGCACCAATGGAATAACCAACGCCGAACGCGGGAATTTTACGATCTGCTCGAGAAAGGTGAAATTAGTGTTGTGGTAGAAGATGAGTAGGATGGTGTATCTTTAGTGATTCAGCAAGAGCTACTTTAAGAACATATGTTGTTTACCTGATGTGCCTGCAGAATATGCTGGCATGTCGAAGTTTCTATCAATTTGAAGAGTAGTATGATGGTTTGTTGTTGACTGTTTAGACAATTTAAGTTTCATAAATATTATCAAGAGTATTAAAGAAAATTGGCCGCGTTGTTCATTTTTCTCCCTTGATTTTGTATTTGTTTTTATGGGCTAGCCTGGATTTTGTTTAAAAGTAAGTTGACTATAGATAATTGATCTAAGGTAATCCAGATTGTAACTTTCATTGTTGTCGTGCTGTCTTTTTGTTTTTGGAATAATAATAATAGTTCATATGGAGCCCCCAATCAATCGATTACAGAAGAGTGGATTAGGTCGGGCCTAATTCTTTGATCGCGGGACCAAAACTAAATTAGATCGATCCGAATTTATTGCGGCCACATGCAAATCCCATCTGGCATTCTAGAAATTGTTGGGTGAACAGTGTCAAGGGTGTGTCATTGCCACGTGACCCGCCATATAGGGATAGTATGAGTCGACGAGTACACATCAACTATTTATTTATTAACTACTACCTGTAAACAGCCCAATTTATTTCTGAAAGCTAACTGCTGCTCGTACAATTGTCAATTGGATCAACTACAAAATCCTCATAAGATCAGAATAATAATGTCTTTTTGATTAGTTGGGTGGGATGATATCGTATTTATGACGCATACATAAAAATTGCATTGTGCAAGTGTTACTGAGAAGAGTCCGGCTACAATGGAAGCATATTCCGTTAAACGTGTAATCTTCTAATTATGAAATAAAGAATGCAAGAAAAGATATATTTATGTTCTTCAGACCACGGCTAAATGTGAAAAATCATACTTACATTTTTAGGCCACTGCTGAGTGTTAAAAAAATTCACTTTTATTCAGACTGATTTATCAATTAGTTGGATCGCTTCCCTGTGCAAGAACACCATGAAGATAGCTGCAAATAAAATCTTTTGATTTTGATATCTCTTGATGTTATAAAATTTCCAGTCTAAAAATCTACTTCTGGGTTAATTCTCTACTCCTTGAATGTGCGTCTGAGCTATGAGTACTTGATGACTCAGAAGAACTGTAAGACACCTCAATTCTTTTTGCTACATTTGATGTGAAACTGTTTGCGCTACAAGACCTTGATGAATTTCCTGGCTCCATCACACTTGAATTCAGAAAGGGAGGCTGACTTGGGGTTGGAATCTCGCACACTTTGTTGGTCAGCAACATTATTACTTGTGCCATTGATGGTCTTAAGGCAGCTGCGGCTTGTGTGCACAAAAGACCAATTTGAAGCACATTACATACTTGCTCTGCGGGAAAATCATCTTTCAGGTTAGGATCAACAGCTTCAACCAATTTATTTGATCTGTAAAGTGTCCACACCTGGGGCGAAAATGGAACAAATCTTGCATTAACAACATTAAAATAGTCAGAGTAAAGTTTTTTCTGTATTGTGCGACGTGGGGTTCCGATGACTTTAAAGTGATAGGTGAAAATTTAGCCTTACTCTTTGTAGAGGGGAAGCAGAGTCCTGTGAGAATGCATTGCTTCTTCTACCACATACAATCTCTATAATCAGTATTCCAAAGCTATAAACATCTGCTTTCTCTGTAAGCTGTCCTCGAACAAGGTACTCAGGAGCCATGTAGCCACTGCATCACCAAATGAGGCAATGTTAAAAATATAAAATCGAAAAAAGAATTAATTTGCTATTTGACTTGTAGAAATATCCTTCCCAAGCAGGACAACATCAATCCATGAATATATGAAGATCATATTGTGTTCTGCGTTGCAGTGAGAATACTTCTACAACAAGATATCATAAAATGTTATGTATACATTAGCTTTTGATGTAATGTCTAAAGAGAGATCCGACTAATGTAAAAATCAACAAGGAAAAATGCAATTACTGCTGATATAAGAGGTTCTCTTACAGTGTGCCAGCAACTGCCGTACTAACATGAGTCCTGTCAGCAGCAAAACACCGAGCAAGCCCAAAGTCTGCAATCTTTGGAGTAAAATCCTTATCGAGAAGAATGTTGCTGGTTTTAATGTCCCTGTGGATTATTCTGGTCTCCGAACCGCCATGAAGATATGCAAGCCCTTCGGCGGTTCCAAGAATGATGTTAAACCGCTTATTCCAGTTTAGAAGTTTCGTTTTGTTCTTATCTGCAAAGAACAGAAGAATTATCATGCCGCACATTCATTGATATCTCAGAAATCTTGGATTAGATGATATTTTTAACCCATACAGAAACATTTGTTAGTCATCACAAAGGATTGAAGATACTAATATCAGATAATAACTGCATAGGTTCTTCAGCCACTCATAGTTTAACATTATAACTAAACTCGGTAACTTAGTAGCACTCAACATTGCAAATTATAGATAAGCATATGAATTGAAATTAAAGAATGCTGTGAGTTGGTGGATGGGTATATGATACATGTTACTTTAGAAAAAAATCCAAGTGTTTGATGAAGATAAATTCAGAAAGTGAATTGCATTTAAAATACTGCAAGGAATAAACAATTACCGAAAATGAATTGATCGAGGCTCCTGTTTGGAACATACTCATAAACCAAGAGGCTCTCGGGGCCTTCAATGCTGCAACCAAGAAGCTTGACAAGGTTCTTGTGTTCAATACTGCTGATCAAATTTACCTCATTAAAGAACTCATCTACCCATTGCCTCGTATTGAAAATCAATCTCTTGACAGCAACAGTTGTCCCATTTGGAAGACTCCCCATATACACAGAACCAGCTCCTCCTTGTCCTAGTTTCTTTGAAGGATTGAAATAATTGGTTGCCTTCTCCAAGGTTTCATATTTGAAACTCAGGCAAGATTTTTTCATAGAAGTTGCATATAGTCCAAGATTATTGCGGTCTAGATGACGCAAGAGAATATTCATACGTGAGAACGCGAACGCAAAAAGTCAATAATTGCTAACACTTATTGCAATGGTTTTCAAAACTGTACCTTTCTTCATCTTCGACGATCTCGCATAGGCAGCATAAGCAGCAAAGAGAGAGAGCATGAGGAATGCAGTTGTTGACAAAACAATAGCTATCATGACTCCTAGTCGAGAAGACCCTGATAAAACATAATTAAATAATCGAATCATCAACAAGAAGATGATACAGACAAACAGAACCAATCGCGCCCAACAACCAAAATACACATAGTAAACTTTGCAGAGACACTAAGTAAATGAACAATTGACTAGAACATCCAGAAATGATTCATTTAAGTGACCCTAACTTCATTCCCCTGCATACAAGAAACTCCAATACATACAAGAAACACCAATAAAGATAAAAACTTTGATTAAAATTGATAAAACATAAAAAAAATAAAAATAAATAAATACCACAATCATCTCCAGTTTCATCATCATGATTGAAAAATTTGTCGGTTGAGTATCTCAAATAGCAGCCAGCATTGAAGCCCCTGCCTTCTTTCCTCATCCTGCAACTTCTTCTAACTCTCATTCCAGCCTTATCCAAACACTCTCGACATCCATCTCTTCCAAGGCTCTCCCAACACTGCGCCAATGCATAAACACCCATCACTTTGACAGCGCCAAACCCTCCTCCTTTCTCAACAGCAATTCTCGACACGTTCCCGACAGCATACCCGACACTCTCAACAAACCCATCAACAGCATCATTTTCGTTTTCATTTTCAACAGTTGCGTTCTCGGCACTACACTTGACGTCGTCAAGAGAAGGCGAAACGGACTCCTGGTAGAAGCTGTAGATGTCGTAACGGAGGAAGCAGCCGTCGAAAAAGATGGCGGCGGAGAGGGAAGGGAGGCAGCGGGGGAGCTTGGTGCGGGAGGCAGCGAAGCAGAGGAGGCAGTCAGTATGAGAGAGATCAAGGTGGCACTGAGCCAATGCGTAGATAGGAACGTGTGGCGTTTTGTTTAGATTGAAGGTGGCGAAATGGGTGTTGGCGGTGATGAGCTTTGAGAGAATTTCCATTTCTTTGACGAAAGCTGGGACGAAGTTTGAAGTTTTTGATTTGTTGGCGCTGCAAAAGATGGTCGGTTCTGAGATTCGTGGATCAGATAAACAGAGACGAAACATGATGATGATGATGATGAACAGGAAGAGCCATTGATGTGGGAAATGCATGTGGGTCAGTGGGTAGCTGCTGCTTTATCTCTGCTTGCTTGTGTTTGGATGTGATGGTGATGATGACGAAGTGAAGCTGTAGGGAAAGTAAAGAGAGAAAGAAGAAGAAGAAGAAGACGAGAGTGTGATTGTGTGAACTAATAAAGTGGAACTAAAAGTTTCTTCTTGTACTTTGCTGGCTTGTTGTCTGAGGCTATAAGATCTATGTTCCTTGTTTTGGTTAATAACATTTGATCCCCTTAATATTTATATTTTTTAAATAATTGTATAGTATATATATTTATAACAAATTAGTCCAATATGAATCCGTATCAACATCCTTTGTGGAGACATCAAATTTATCCGCCATGGGTATTTACTTTAATGATATTGCTCATGCAAGTTTCAATCCATGGATTTAGACGGCAAATTTTTGGATTTCAACATGAAAAAGATATTTACAGTGGTGGATGCAACATGTGACCATTGGGGTGCTATAATCCTCACTGACTAATTTTTTTTTAAGATTTTAGGTTTCCAATTAGCTCTTGTTAAATTTATTAAAATATTTTTGATAGATTTATAAATTTATAAAATTTAAAATTTAAGAATTATATAAACATATGCTTCAATTAAAAATAATGATAACTTATCATACAAAACATTTTTCTATTCTCAAAAATAAGATTAATTCTTTCAATTTTTATAGTAATAGTAGATATAACAAAATTTGCGAAGAATCATCTTTGGAACTGGATATATGAATAATAGCTTAGTTGTTTATGTAAAAAATGATACATTTAATAATATTGATAATAAATTTATTGGATCATATTTTCAAAATATGAGAATGCATTGAGAACAATTATAAATGCATTAGCAAATATTTTATATATATTCAAAGTCTTAATTTTAAAATTTTACTATTATATAATGTATAAATTATTTTTTTATATCTGCCACTAGATATTTGTTCCTTAAAAAAAAGGATATAGAGTTTTTACAATAAATGATTGTAATATATACTACTTTATTGAATATATAATAAGATCTTATCTTTTGTTTAATCCACAGTCTCTTTTGCATTAAGATATTTCTTTTAATAAAATATATACAAATATTTGGCTTTATCATGTTAATTGCAATTTTAACCTAAGAACTCATGTTTATGTTTATAAAATAATCATACTAATTTAATTATTCGGAATTTACTACTTTTACTATGAGACAAATAAATATTTCATTTTATGAGAATTCAAAAAAAAAAAAAATTAGTACAACATTATACTTAAGATTAAATTACAATACAATAACCTTAGAATATGTTATTTATGGTGTCTTTTTGGTCAACTCGGTGATATATTTTCCTATGCAACAATATCTACGTAACTCATTTCTTTGCTATGGTATTTAGGTTAGCTGATATTATTAAATATTTAATCGGTATTTGACGACTATACTTATCGAAAGGCTTATCAAAATAAGGATGAAAACACAACTACATGTTTGAACCGTCTCTTTAAACTCCTAGGAGTTGCTAATTTTAAACAAATAATTATTTAGTGCAAACAGAGAAGTTATGTCCTTGAATGCGAAATTATAAGAAGTTACGGACCCATATGTTATTATCTTTGTCTTTTTATTTGTTCATGTTTTTCGTGTTATTTCCCAATTTTCTGGGAGACTTTTGGGAGGGAGGTGGGTGAATTGTATTGGTATTTTAATATTTTTAATAAGCTTGTGCTATTTCCACGTTCCTCTTTTTTTTAATTTTATCCCACATTCAAATTCTTTTTCAACTTTACTTTCGGCGAGTAAGCAATTTTTTCAAATAGAAATTCGTCGGCTGTTTGTACATCGCAATTTTTATGGTATGGGAACTGTGTAATTAGCTTCCATTCCGAGTAATAATATTTCATCATTTATGTGAATAATAAATTTAGCATTTTTGTTACCTTGTGTAAGATCTGAGGGTCATGGTATTCGTGAGGTGATGAAATAAAATTTCCAAAGTACACTAAAAACATTTTAGTTGATTTATTTATTCAACTGAAATTGGGGCCTAGTCATACTAAAGCTTGCTCAATACCTCAAATTGAATAATTAATAATGAATTTTGCAAAATTAATTGTTATCATTTGGCACCCGCAGTGACACTATTTATTCTTTTATTTCACACAATCAAACCTCCACTAATTGGATGTCGGAATTATAACAACAATAAAAAATCTATCACACCTATTTGATAATTATAACAACAATAAGAAAAAAAATTGTCTTAATTCCTAATCTTAACTTTGTCATAATGTAATGGAATTTATTTATCAAAATTAAGAAGAAACTCCCCTATCAATACACACGTTAGATTTAAACTTATTTACCCAAGTGTTAAATTCGGAAGAAGGTGAATTACCATATAATTATTTTGTTGGTATTTTTCGTTTATATATATAGGGATAAATGAGAAAAGGTCTTTCCTTTTTTTTTTTTCTTCTCTTAATTACTTGGTAGAGGATAGTGACATGTCAAAAAGAAATCATGGTTGCTTAAAAACATATGCTTCTTGGTTGGTGGCTGCACAAACTTGATCATATTTTTCATGTAAAATGGCTGAAAAAGGTCCGCCGCTGTGTAGAAACTTTTTAATATATCTCCATTACAAAGTCAGTGCAATAATAATTGTTCTCTTGTTACAATCATTATATATTTATTTCACACACCACACGGCGCACACGTTCCTTGATTGCTACTTGCCAGCATATTTCTCTCTTATTTTTTCTTGATTTCATATCTATTTTAACTTGCAAAGCTAGTAAAAGGTCTATGCCCACACTGAATGCTGATGCAATAGTAGTTGCACATAACTGTGCACCAATGTCATCATCATGTGGGCGAGATTGGATTTCAACATTTTTATTTCTTGTTCTAAGAAACTTGATGGATCAAATGGATTAAACAACAATTTTTTTTTCATTATTGTAATGAGATTGTGCTGATCTAGTTCAAGAATGTTAAGATTTTATTGAAGTCTGAAAAAATTATTAAATCGTTTGTTTTAATAGTATAATACAATTAATATGTTATTAAATTATGTGGTTTAATAGGTTTCGTGGTCATTACCATATTAAACCGCACGGTTTAATAACTTTTTCAGATTTTAACAAATTCAAGATCTTAAATTGAAACACTTCTTGGTGATGAGATTTGTAAAAAGGAAAATTTTTGGTTTCAGACAGTCACAAGGGGGTAAAAAAGGGTTTAGTTGAGTGGCAATTGTGTTCAGAAATTTTGCATTCATAGTCTGGTCTGGGACCAAGAGGTAAGTTCAGAAATTACCTGTTGAAATCCAATTATTGAAAGGGTTAAAATGATATTGGGTATCTGTTCCGATTCAGTCGAGTTATTTCCAGATGGAGATTTATTTTACAGACCTTTTACAAAATTTCTTATGCATTGCTGTCCCTTTTTATAGACCTTACCAAATTTCTTAGGAGCTAATAAATTTTGATTGCCCCTAGTGAAATCATAACTTTTGAATTTCACAACTTCATTATTATTGGCCTCCAGAGAACTTAATTGGACAACAACAGTTAATCATTAGGAAACAAAATTTTCCAACTTGTTTTTGATAAATTTCTTTCTTCCTTGAAACACCTTTACTTAGGAGGTTGACATGTAATTTTTTTTTTTAAATAATCAACATTCTCTTGTTGATAGAGAGAAAAGAGAGAGGATTCATTCTATCAAACAAAACTTTCTGCAAACGTATCCTTAAGTAATGCAATAAAGAGAGAGAGAGACACTAAAGATTCAGAAATTGATCACTTAGAAACAACCTAACTTTGGTAATAATAATAATAAGCCCCTAACAAAAACAAATCAGCTGTTGAACATTGCTCTTAGTCCCTACTTTATACTCATCAACTTCTGCCTTCAATATCATGCCCTCATCTTAATTGATTCCTGTCTCTGATATCTTCAACAACCTTATCAAGTGACACTTGGCTGAGAACTTCAATCATACATCCATAGTCGCCCTCCTCGCACAGTATAGCTTCCTTGAAAGAATTCGTGTCCCCGTTTAACAAACCATGGCTTCCCGTATTCAGTCCCATGCAACAAGCGAAGATAAATTGACATCTTTTTGATAAATCCTTAATTAATCAATCGAATAGATATTATTGTATATATGCATTTAAAAAAAATATTTTATATAAATATTTGTTTATAAATGTGTAAATAAATTTTATTCAACATTATGTTTAATTCAGTCGTTTATATTCTTATAGTAGTTTAATAATAAGATTTCCTAAACACGTACGATTGTTTTTAAAACTTATAATGTTTTTAAAAATAAATTTGACCAAATTTTTAATTGATTATCTTCATACCTGATTATTTATATAACACAACTAATAGCAAATATTTTAAAAGTTACAGTATCAGTAAACTAGTCCTTAATAGATTAGATGAATTGGATTGATATTTTTTTAACAAGCTTTGCGATTTCTAAGATCCCATTATTTCACATTCAAATTTTTTGAAATTCTATTTTCAACAAGCAAGCAATTTTTCATATAGAAATTTGTCCGTTGTACATCACAATTTTAATGGGAATTGTGTAATTACCTTCCATTCCAAGTAATATTTCATCACTTATATAAAGGTAAATGCTCATTTATTCCTTATATTTTGAGTTAAGTGCTCATTTAGTCGTTTCATTTTAAAAAAATGCTTCAAGATACCCCAACTGTATGGTCACACATGTCATTCTTACTCTTATTTATTTATTTATTTTGCTTTTACAATAACACACTTCCAAAAATATTCTTAGTGACATTAATGAAAAAAACAAACTATTAATTTATCAAATTGACATTGAAAAAAAAATTAAGGTAAATTTTTTTTTATTATTTAACACTAAAACTAAAATAAAAATTAAAGTAATTTTTATTATTATTTTACCTTTAGGGTTAATTTGGTGACTTAAAATTTTCATAGATAATTATTAGCAAGACAACTAGGTATTAAACATACCTTAATTTGGTTGGTATTAATTTACTTATAAATAGTTATTAGAAAGATTGTTGCAAGCATATGAAAGATATTAGTTCTTTTGGATTGATAATTATTGGTCAATTTGCTAATTAATTTTTTTATGGGTAAATTAATTAATGCTCTCAAGATTGTAGTATGTAATCGCAAAGAAAAATAATGGTGAAAGTGCCATATATTTAACAATATAAGTGTCTTGAGATTTTTTTTTCAAGATATAGGGATTAAACATGCACTTAACTTAAAATATAAAGAATAAACAAGTATTTACCTCTTCTATATCGAATGGATAAACTATTAGTGAAGAGGTCAAATAAAATTTTAAAAATAAAACAAAAACATTGAGTTGATTTATTTATTCAACTAAAATTGGGGGCCGAGTCATTTTAAGGCTCGCTCGATACCTCACTTGAATAACAATGAACTTTGCAAAATTAATTGTTGTCATCTAGTACCGGCAGCGACAATATTTATTCTTCATTTCACAAAAATCAAACCTCCATTATTATATGTTGCTATTGTTCTGCGTTGTCAGTTTTTCTTTTTTTATTTTTCTCGAATGAACTTTGCAAAATTAATTGTTGTCATTTAGCCCCCCGGCAGTGACAATATTTATTCTTCATTTCACAAAAATCAAACCTCCATTAATTATATGTCGCTATTGTTCTCGGTTGCCAATTTTTCTTTTTTTCTTTTTTTTTCTCGGCTTCTTAGATCAACGTTCTGTCGAGTTCTAAAAATGGAATTAGCTAACAAAAAATTCAATAAGAATCATATGCGCTTGAATATCAATTTTGAAATTGTTACCAAAAGCAACCTAAGATTACAAATCAAAAGATTCAAAGTCCCAGTTGTCTTTTGACTCTCTTCTTCCTTTTTTTTTTTTTTTCAAATACCATATCATATATTCATCTCTTATGTTTTTGGCTCGACAGATATCAAGAAAACAATCAAAAAAGAAAAAAAAACTTTCGACACAAATTTAGGTTAATTTATTACTATAAAAAATCTGCCATGATCTATTAATCTTAATTCTGTTATAATGCAGTCCCAATACCTGGAGTGTTAAACATGTTTATTTTTCAATATTAAGAAGAAAATTCCCCTATAAGTACACACACTTTAGATTTTGACTTATTTACACAAGTGTTGAATCCGATAGAAGATGAATTATGTTACCACATAATTATTAAGTTGGTTGGTATTTTCCTAACCCATTTAATTAAAAATGAAGGAA
Organism: Citrus australasica; assembly: GCA_029618585.1. Lineage (NCBI taxonomy): Eukaryota > Viridiplantae > Streptophyta > Magnoliopsida > Sapindales > Rutaceae > Citrus > Citrus australasica. The sequence goes on along the minus strand of JARCIV010000002.1, from coordinate 5,492,383 downwards.
AATTGCTTATAAAAAGAATCATACATCTCTTCAAAGTTGGCATATATATATCTTGTGGTAAAAGATAAAAATATTTTTTTTTTAAACTTAGTTATTTGGTAAAAGATAGTGACACTTCAGTGATAAATCATGGTTGCTTAAATATATGCTTCATTGCTACACAAACTTCATCACATTTTTCACGTTAAATGGCTGAAAAAGGTCCACTGATCTGTAGAAAATTTTCATTATATCTGGATTAAAAGTCAGGGATATGATTATTCTCTTGTTGCATTGATTATAATAATACACCACACGGCGCACAAAATCATTTTATTTACTCTTGAGCTTTGACATTTGGGCTCTAAAAAGTTGAGAATTCAGCCATTGCTAGCATATCATCTAAAGAAGACAATAGTACTAGTTGGTTATAAGTGTGCACCGATATCCTTAATTATGATGCCAGTGAGATTGGATTTCAAGATTTTTGTCTTTTGTTTTAAGAAACTTGATGGATCAAATGGATTAAACAACATTTTCCTTTTCATCATCCTAATGGGACATGTAAAAAATGAAAAGGTTTTGGTTTTTGACAGCCACAGGGAGATAAAAAGGGTTTAATTGAGTGGCAATTGTGTTCAGAAATTCTGCATCATAGTCTAGGACCAATAGGTAAGTTCAGAAATTATGTTTAAAAATTATTGCCTTCTCTTTACTCAAATGAGCAGAATTCAGTGTTCTTGACTCCTTTCTCTGCCACGGAAGTTAAGGAAGCACTTTTTGATATGCATCCCGACAAGTCTCCTGGCCCGGACGGCATGAATCCAGCCTTTTACCAAATATTCCGGCACATTGTCGGTAAGGATGTGATTTCGGCTTGTTTACAATTTGTGAATGACTGTTCTTTTCCAGCAGGCTTAAACGACACTTCAATTGTGTTGATTCCAAAGAAACAAAAGCCTGAAATTTTATCAGACATGAGACCAATTGCTCTGTGTAATGTACTTTATAAAATTTTATCCAAAATGTTGGCTAACCGTATAACTAGTTCTTGATTTGGTTATCTCATATTCTCAAAGCGCCTTTGTCCCGGGTAGAGCCATCACAGACAACATAATAATATCGGCTGAAATCATGCATTTCTTAAAGCGGAAGAGGCAAGGAAAGCATGGAGTTGTTGCTCTGAAAATAGATATGTCAAAGGCATATCACAGGATAGAATGAAGCTTCCTTCAAGCGATGATGCTTAAGCCGGGGTTTGATACCAAATGGGTGGATTTGGTTATGCTTTGCGTGTCCACAGTCCGCTATAGTGTGCTCCGAGAGGGTAAAGAGGTTGGGCCAATAGTCCCTTGTAGAGGTCTTCGCCAGGAAAGGAGGGTTTAAGTTCTTTGTTCAGAAGACAGGAAAGGAGTGGATTACTGCATGGGGTTAGAGTTGCGAGAGGTGCTCCCATGATATCTCATTTATTTTTTGCCGACGATAGTTTCTTTTTCTTTAAGGCAACACATAATGAAGCTTCGTTGGTTAAGCATTTGTTGACAGTGTATGGTAAAGCCTCTGGCCAGGTGGTTAATTTCAGCAAGTCATCAATTTCGTTCAGTGCTAATGTAAGTGAGCCCAACGTTCGGCAGCTGTGTGAGCTTCTGGAGGTTAATGCAACCACTAATCATGGAGCTTATCTTGGTCTTCCGTCTTACATTAGTAGGAAGAAAAAAGAGGTGTTCCATTATATTCGGGATAGGGTATGGAAGAGACTTCAAGGGTGGAGCTCGAATATGCTCTCTCGGGCTGGAAATGAAATTTTACTAAAGACGGTAGCTCTTGCAATTCCTAATTATGCTATGAGTGTTTATCTACTGCCAAAAGATCTGTGTAGAGAGTTGGAAGGGATGATGAACTCGTATTAGTGGCGTAACAATCACAGGGGTGGCAAAGGCATTAATTGGTTGAAATAGGAATATTTGTGCAATCCAAATGGGCATGGTGGTCTCGGATTTAAACAACTGCACTCTTTCAATATTGCGCTACTAGGGAAACAATTATGGAACATTTTAACCCACCCTGATTCTCTTATGGCTAAAGTGCTTAAAGCTCGCTACTTTCCTCGAACTTTTGTCCTTCAAGCTTCTTTGGGGCACAACCCGAGCTTCGTGTGGAGGTCTATTTTGGCAGCCAAGGATGTGGTAGTGCAAGGAAGTAGAATGGGCAAGGAAGTAGAATGCAGGTTGGCAGTAGGCACAATATTTCCATCGGAAATGACCCATGGCTTCCAGAAATTACTGATGGTTTTGTTTCAACGAAGCTTAATGAGGAGCTTGCTGCAGCACCTGTTAGCTGCTTGATGGTGCCTAATCAACGGATCTGGGATTATGATGCTATGTCAGACCTGTTTAATGCAAGGGATAAGGAGTTAATTTTACAAATCCCTCTCAGTTCTCGAAGAGATAATGATGCATGGTACTGGCAGGCCAATCCTCGTGGATGTTATACGGTACATAGCTGTTATAAGTTATTAAATTCCATTTCATCTGATTCGTTTGCTGGTGTGTGGAGGAAACTGTGGAGATTGAATGTTCCTAGTAAAGTTAAGAATTTTATTCGGAGGGCCTCAAAAAACGGTTGCCTACTGCAGCTAACTTACTCTCTAGAAGGGTGGATATTATCTCTACATGTGCTGTGTGTAACGCCAATGAGGAAACTGTCATGCATGCTTTAATAGAGTGCAGCTTTGCCAGGTCTTGTTGGTTCTCTTCTCCTGTTGGTTTTGTTGGTACCTGCACTTCTTTCTTAGTTTGGCTGGAGCACATTTTTACACGCTGTAGTGAAGATGATTTTAATATAGCTATGATGATTTGCTGGCGAATTTGGATCCATCGAAATGATAAAATCTGGAACCAGAAAAATGGCTATGTTCAACAAGTTCTTAATTCAGCTGGGTAGTTTCTTTATCAGTGGCAGGCAGCTAAGAAGCAACTGTACTATGTTGATGCTGAGGTTCATAAGTTGGCTCATGGGGTTGTGAGCTGGGAACAGCCTGAGTTTGGCTGGGTTAAGTGCAATGTAGACGCTGCTGTCTTTGCATCTCAGGGAAGGATTGGACTTGGCTTTGTCATTCGCAATTCAGATGGTGGGTTTTTGGCTGCAAGATGTGTTGGCAGGCTTGGAACTTTTAGTGCAAGGGAGGCTGAAGCTCTTGGTAGCCGGGAGGCTCTTAAGCTGGCTAAAGGAGTACAAGCTTCCATGTGTTATTGTTGAGATGGACTGCCTTCAAGTTTTTCAAGCTTTGACAGAGGGTTTCTGTGGCCCTAATGGCTTTGGTCTCATCACTGAGGATTGCCAGGAGTTAGCTCTAGCTATAGAAGAAGTGAAATTCTCGTTTGTTCGTAGATTTGCGAATTTTGCTGCTCACTATGTTGTGAGGGCAGGAAATTCTATGACAGATTCTCGAGTGTGTAGTTTTGTTCCACCTCCATGGTTACTAAATAGTTTGTAATTCGTTTTGCTTAATGAAATTCCTTTAAAAAAAAAAACAAAATGGCCAGCAACAATGGAAAACCCCAATTTAGAATTCATCTTGCCAACAGTAGCAGAACTCCCATAACGCGTGCATCACCAAAACACAAGCAATGGCACCAAGTAACATGGATATTTCCTTTTACAAGTACACATACCACAAAGAATGCATAACTTTAAGGTAATTTAATGTCATAAACAGATGCAACATAAACGTTCTTAGCTGTACATGATAAAAATGACAGAATTTATCAACACTATTGTTGATAAGGTCTCTTTGAGATGCAGAGACAGGTAGGGAGGATTTTTTTGCTATCAATAATGAATAGCAAAAGTTCTCTTAGTTGAGAAGTCCAATGTCCTGGCCCTTCATCCATTTCCTTGATGCTACAATTAACCCCAATTGAACGGTAAAAATGTACATTAGCTAAAGCTAGTGATTATTTATGCATTAAAAAATAACCTAGTAACTAAGAACTCAAATATTATGGTCAACTATGATTAGTCATATCTGGTAGCTGAATTCTGAGCCAGGAATGCTAGGAACAACGAAACCAGGCATGACAATGGCATCATCAAAGAGATTTGAAACATAAAATTTTCACTCTTCCAGTTTACGAGGAATATTATAAATTTCAGTATGCACAGCAGCTTTTCAGGTTCGAGCTCTGGATAAATGATGATATAAAATAAAGCTTAGACCCTATAAATTTCGGTATGCACAGCTGCTGCTGTAACTTACACCCTAAGCAAAAATCAGTTTATGCAATATAACTCAGTTTATATTGCAGTCTAGCTCAAACTGGGCAACTAATACATGCTTCAATAGTTCAATTATGTGCTCAAAGCGACCAGACTGCTTGTGAGAGTAGACACACCCAATAAAGATATACATAAAAGAAAAATTATTATTGCACCACTTTTATTTTGTCTTATATTCATCTAACAATCCAAAATTTTAATATGTTCTCCACACAACTTTTTTTTTTTTAATTTGTATCAACTAACCACTTTTGAACTAACCCCGTTAAACAATTTAAATGAAATGATAATTTTACCCCTAAATAAATTAAAAGACCATTTTATTTTATAAAAACTTTGAAAAATAAGAAAATTATAATTATAAAAATACCCCTAAATTTAATAAAAATAAATTCCAAATAGACGTGCTCAGCTGATTTTTATTAACTTTAGATTTTTTAAAATTTTAATAATTACCTTATTTTTATTAAAAATTTATAATTTTTCAAAATTTTATTAAAATTACTGAATTTATTTATTAAAAAATAAATCCCAATTTTTTAATAATTTAGGGGACTTTTATTAAATCCCAAAATTTTACAAATAATTATAATTTTTATTTAGATTTTTATTAAAAATAAAATTCTAATTTTGGGATTTATTTTTTTCTTAAAATTAGGGTTATTTTTTAATTATAATTTTTATTTTATTTTTCGAAGCTTTTATAAGATAAAATGTTCTTTTAATTTATTTAGAGGTAAAATTATCATTTCGTTTTAATTATTTAATAGTGTTAGTGCAAAAGTGGTTAGTTGATACAAATTTAAAAAAAAAGGTGGTGTAGAGAACGTGTTGTAATTTTGTAGTGGTTGAATAAACATAAGATAAAATAAAGGTGGTGCAATAATAATTTTTCTACATAAAATTCAGAATTCATAGACTTAAGAAACTAATTCAAAGGTATTATTTTTTTGGGAATAACAACCCTGTCCAAAACTTTCAGATCTGCTATTATCCAATTAAAAAATTTGTATCATTGGTTACATATATCCAAAAATAGATATTCCAGTTTCCACAATCAGGGGAAACAATAAGGAATTTGTATTGAAATTCAGGGTCCAGCTACTATACCCATGGGATTTTACGTGAGAGCTGTATAATGGTTAGATGTGATTAATGAGCCATTAACATTAAAAGCCCTTGTTGTTCATGTAAAATAAGAAAAATCAAGAGTTTTATAATTATGACATATAAGTCCACAATATTTTAATTTTTTTTTACTCTATTGAACTAGGTTTTCAATTAAATGACTTATTCTTACATTTATTAATATATATTTAAATTAATAAATTTACTTATTAATTAATAAATTAACTAATTTATTACATGGTTAAACTATGTAAATTATTTACTAACCATAATTGATGATAAATATAAATATGATTTTTTTTTAATTTAACACAGCAACCAATTTCTTTTCACCCATGTGAGCAGGGTTCAAACACCTTTTTTTTTTTTGAAACAAGAGATTTTATATGTCAAGTAGATGGAATACACAAAATACGAAAATAAATTTAATTTGATATTTTATGTAGGTAATGTTTTATTATTTTTTATAAGATAATAATTAATTAACATACTAAATTATTTAATTATGTAGTAAAAATATTTTAATTTACTAATAATATTAAAGTGTTAGTTTATGAATTTGTAAAATTATTTTTGTTTGTTTGAGCAATGAGTTTTGTATTTTTGATTGAGTTTTTGTTCTAAAATAAAAGGAGTAAATTTAATTGCATTTAAATAAATTTAATTGAGTTTTTGTCCTGAAAATTGTGGCTTCCAGAAATATTAATGCAAATGAAAATTTGTAGGTGTGGGATTAATACGTGAAAATTTAAAAAAATTTTATTTTTTTTATTTTTTATAACAAATTACAGGACTTCATTATAGTTGATCTTAAAAAAAAAGACAAAAAAGGAGTATCAAACCCCTGTTGCAAAGTAGTTTTACCCTGAAATTCATAGGGCACTTGATGATCAAAAAGTATCTTCTAGAAAGAGTTCAGAACTACAGCAGCCCAAAATTAATATTGATTTTTTATTTTTTACAAGGCTAAAAGTTACGAAATAAAATATACAGAAAATAGACGTATTGTTATAAAATTTCATTAAAATAGCTGCTCTTTCCTATTTTAGTTTGTCACAAAATTTATCTGCTCTGAAAATTCAATTTTGCATTGTTTTTTTTTTGGGGGGTGGGGATGAGAAATAAATGTGAATACAGTAAACATTGCTTGCTTAATGTGTTGACTTTCAAAGAGGATAACTCTAGGACATAAAATGCAAAACCAACCCACATCGAATGAAGAATAGAAATCAAAAAATAATAAGTGCACATCTATTAACTACCAAGAAATCAGAAACTAGGTTGAAAAATTCAAGATAAAATGAAGTCAATGTAACTACTATCAAGAAAAGAAAATACGTACAAGGGAAAAAAAAAGGTGAAAATAATTGTTTGAGAACCCAAAGAACAATTGATAGAACAAAGAAGCATCAGTTAAGCATGACTGTACGTGACCTAACCCCCAATAATTAAAATGGCTTACCCAAAGACCAAGCATCATGACTGCACTGTGCTGGGAAAAACTTCCGAGAGACAGATTTTGAACCTGATACATCAGCCTTGATATTGCGGACAGGATTGAGTAGTTTGTTGGTCCACAGATGACATCGGGGAAATGACAGTGCCAATGCTGCATACTGCTGCAGTGGATGGTCATCAGAATTTTGTGCCGGAAGAAACATCTCTTGCATCAACGATGTCACATGTTGTTCACAAAATGGATCTGAAAAGAGAGGACTTGAGAGTATAAGAATGTTCCAGTCAAGCAAAAAAAAAAATGATATTTAGTTACATAAGATAAGAAGGAAAAAGCAAATGGGCATGTGCAGATGCTGGTTACAACTGTAAGACATGACCACCTTTTGTGCATATCCCATAAGTGTAGATGAGTTCAGAGAATTAACATGGATAAGACGTCCAGCACTTGCTCCCAAAGCATTAACAACTCCAAGCAACCCACCCAGATGGATGACTGGAGGGTGAGGATTAGAGTAACATTGTCTAAACAATTTACATAATCAACTTTTAGAGAATGAACCCCTTCGCTCAAAATGATAAGGCTACAAATATTTTTGTACAAAAAAATTAAAAAAAACTAATGCGGTATGAAAACGATAGTTTAATAAAAAAATTAAATTCGCAAACAGTCCACATGATTAATTCAATAGTCATATTACATGACAATGAAATTATTTGTGCAAGAGTTTTTTTTTTTTTTTTGGCTGTAATATATGAATATTACTGTAAAAAAATATAAAACAACTTCTATTGGGAATCCATTTTTAAATTGTTACCAGAAGCACCGAGTTTAATTTCTCTGGTTATCTTTTCGTTTTCTTATTTGGGCCTCCAAGAAATCAAAATAATGAAAAATAAAAAAAATAAAAAAGTGTTCTATTCTTCGCATTTGCAATTGCCAACATAATTCTGTACATTTTTTTTTCCTTTCTTGTATATATTTTAGTTTGCATAATGTGTGTGCCCAGATAACAATATGGATCACCTAAAAGAGATGATTCGATTTTAAAATTTCTTATGTGGTCTTAAAAATACCTCATATGGATTAAAAGAAATAGTAACTTAAGTTAAAGAGAAAATAAACAAGAACAGCAAATGCAAGGTTTTTGAGCAAAATTTAAGAAAAGGATGATGATCTATCATAAATCTAAAACACATACACATTATACACATTGCAGCAAATAAACTTGTTGATATGTGTATATATACCGAACATAAACTCCCTAAACTCTTAAAATTTTAGCGGAAGAACTTTGCCGGCGAGAAAAGCCAGAAGTATGTGATAATTCCATACATTCATCTGTAAAAGGAGGCTTTGATGGTGTTGGCAATGTAATGTCCTTTTGCTTAAGCATTTGTACAACATTTGTCATGGATGGTCGTAGAGTCGGCAATTCTTGTGTGCACAAAAGACCAACCCAAACAACCCTTTTAACCTCTTCAATGTCTTCAATCTCGATGCTTTTGTCTATGATCTCCAGCACTGTTTTTGCTTGAAAGTGCTTCCATGTCTATCAAAGTAGTTAAAAAGGAACATGACATTACTTGAAAGTGTAAGGGATGTCAATGATATCCTTGTAATGAGTACTACTTACATGTGTTACGAGAGTCTCAAAGCCATCATCAGATTGAAATTTGTTGTTTTGGACACCACTAACAATTTCCAGTACAAGTACCCCAAAGCTATAAATATCAACTTTCTCTGTTAATTGCCCATTTGCTATATATTCAGGAGCCATGTACCCTCTACATTAGAGGGAAATTAAAAAAAAAAAAAAAAAGAGAGGAAAATTCATCAGCAAGCCATGTAACATAAATAAAATGTTGATTCATTAAGGAAATTTGATTATGGAATTGAGTTACTCACAATGTACCGGCAATAGCAGTGTTTGGCATAAGAGACTTTTCACTCGAAGAAAACCTGGCGAGGCCAAAATCTGCAATTTTGGGTCTGTGTTTCAAGTCTAATAAGATGTTACTCGCTTTGATGTCTCTATGCACAATCTGCATTTGACCGTCTTTGTGAAGATACTCTAATCCTTCAGCTGTTCCGATGATGATTGCATGCCTTTTCTTCCAATCAAGTTCCTTCTTCTGTTTCCGGTCTTTCTTCCATGAGTACCAAAGAGGTTATTACATGAGTGCTTGAGACACAAGTAACTAATTCATTAGTTGAAATTGATGCTTACCAAACAAGATGCAGTCGAGGCTTTTGTTTTGCACAAATTCATAGACAACAAAGCTATCTTTCTTGGTGAAGCAGCAGCCGAGAAATTGAACCAAGTTCTTGTGGTGAGCTCTGCTCATGATATCCATTTCATTGCAAATCTCCTTAATTCGATTCTTTCGGCTAATAAACAAACGCTTGACTGCAATTTCTCTGCCATCTTGTAGGGTCCCCTGCTCAATAATTATAGAACAAAGTTTTATTAGTAAGGCATCAAAAAGAAAAGATAGATGAAAACGAAGAAATTAAAGGGGGCGCATGCATGTACATGCCTTGAATATTTCTCCATATCCTCCATGACCAAGCTTGTTAGACTCATCAAAGCAATCAGTTGCTTTTTCTATTGTTGAATACTTGAACTGCAAGAACTTCAAGCTTTTATGTAATAGCGATAAGTCCATCTCCATTCCTTTAGAGCATTAATTGCATTCCAAATTAATTCCATCAAAGGGCACAATGCATCTTAGATCATTTATAGAGATGGCAATGGTACCCGTAAATTTGTTCAAACCCGCCCACTACAGGTAATTTTGTAGTTTGCGAGCGGGTTTAGTATTAAAAATTGTAACTCACACTATATTGCTGGTGGGTTTGGTATTAGCTAAATATATGATGGATATAGGGGTGGGCATTTTACCTGACCCGACCCGATAAATTTCGGGTTCAGGTCAGATCGGGTCGGGATCGAAACTCGATCGGTTTGAAATTTACAAACCCGATCGGTTCAGGTCAAACCCGACCCGATCGGGTTCTAAAAAAAAAAAAACACCTAAGCTAAGCTAACACTGCACACACACAGCACATAGCCACTAAGCCACACACACACGCTGCTTGGTTGCTGCACAACACACACACACAACTTGTCACAAGCTGCAAAGCACACACCGCACCCACACACACATACGCTGCTGCACACACACAACACAAGTCACAAGCTGCACACTTGCACAACACACACACAGAAATGCAGAATGACATAACAGAACAGAACACACACGAGCTCCACAGCACACACACACGCTGACCCGAACTAACCCGAATTGACCCGAACTCAATCCAACCCGAACAACCCGAAACCCAATCGGGTTGACCTGAACCTGATTTTGCCCACCCCTACTCTGCCAAACCCACAACTATTTTTTCCCAAATATTTTTAATGCAATTTAATTGAAAAATAATTAACTATAAAAATATATAAATTAAATGAATGTAAAGTGCAAAAATGTCACGTGTGGTGTGTGCAAGTTGCAACTCATAACCTAGCCTAAAGAAAACCCAAACTATTTTCTTTTCACCTTTGAGCAACAGTCGTAAAACCTAGCCTTCAAAACTATTTTTCTTTCACCCATGAGCAGCAGCCGCACACCCATGAATTTTTCATGGCATTTGTGGTTTTTTTTATGAATTTATATATTTCATACTTAAATTTGAGAATTTGTGTTGGATTGATGTTGAAATTTTAATTTTCTATTTACATTGATTAAATTTAGAAAGTATGTTATGTGAAATTTTAACTTATTAATATAAATTTACATATTGAACATTTGTGATTTTAAATGTGAGAACCTGCAAAAAAAATCGTCGGGTACCATTGCGGGTTTAGTAATTATCAAAACTTGCAACGAGTAGGTTTTCTTAAAAAATTAAAACCCGCAGCGGGTGCGAATTTAATAATAATAAACTCGCTGCAGGCGGTGACAGTGCCATCCCTAAATTCATTTATTAACAGAACTGACCAAACATTAAACAATTAATTACCTTTCTGTAATCTGCCGTAAATCCTTCTTCTGTAAGTAGCTTTACCCAGAAAGAATCCAAGTACAATTGCCAATGCACATCCCAGAACCCCAGCAAAGGCATATATCAAAAATAAACACACATATCTTCTTTGTTCTGCACCCATATGATCAAAACTAATGAATTGAGTCGAGCATACACGTCTCACCAGTGAACCACTAATTAGCCAGCAGATCAGTAATTAAACAAACCTTGGTCATCTTTGTGAGGCCTGAAGTCATTGGCAAATTCGTAACGAGAGTATCGTAAAAAGCAGCCAGCAAATAACACGCGGCCTTCAATTGCAGGGATGCAAGTTAAGGCAGTTGAAGCGGCCTTAGTTAAGCATTGGGAGCACATTTGGTGGTTCAATGTTTTCAAGCAACTAGCCATGGCATATGCTGATACATCAGCTAGGGTATGCTTGTGTGTCGCGAATCCATTTTCATTGGGCGCATTCTTACTGACCTTGTTCACAACTTCTTCGACTACCCGTCTGAATAAATCCTGCTGCTCTTGTTCAGCATCAACGCCGCATTTCTACTTTAATTCAAAGAACATCATCAATTAATTCAATCAATCAAGCACATGAAAAAATAAAAACCCAAAAGAGAAAAGATCAACATAGCTGAGCACCATGTCATCAAAGGGAGCAAACGGCTCCCCATAGAAGCTATAATTTTCGAGCCTAAGAAAGCAGCCATCGAGAAAAACATGAGCGCTGATGGCGGGAAGGCAATCGGCCAAGAGATGATTCATCTGAGCGAAGCATGTATTACATTCTGTTAGAGTAAGATCTTCCATGCATTGTGATAACATGTATGTTCTTGAAGGCGGGATCCCGAATTCTTTAGATGCAAACTTCTTTTTATACATCTCTCCTCTCATGAGATGCAACAGTGCGTGATAGTTATGCAAGTAATTTGATGAATTTTCTGGGGGAAGTTTTTGGCAATGTCGTTCTATAATGTTTGTTCTTGCATCTGCATTAGCCTCAGGGAAGGGGAAGGTTATGATTGTTGACATGGCAATTATCAATGAGAGATGATAAATTGCCATGAGAATAAATCAACACACACTGCATCTGCATGCATCAGAAAATTAATCAATCAAGGAATTTTTTATTCCTACATTTGTTGTTGTTGTTGTTGTTTTTTAATTATTTCCTAATTTTCTCCTTTTTTTAATTTTTCTCCAAAGGGTTATTTTGTTAAAGAATAAGTTAATAATTTTATTGCTTTTGCATGGATTTAGGGTCGTTATACCTGCGGTGTTAAATTAACGGGGAGTGGTTATCCAAACTTTGGCAAAGCCAACCCATGCAACTGCTAACACACTGAAAAAGGCTATATTAAACAACTCAATCCCAATCTGCCAGCTTAGCTTGACTCTTTGGCCATGTCAAGCAAATAAATAATATGTGGCCACGACAAGTAAATAAATAATCTTTAATTTTAAAAACAATGTTAGCATCCCAACATGACATACAGCAACTCACTTTGAATTGAATGATTTCCTATCCTGTTTAAAAGCACAATTGGACTTTATGAGGGGTTATGGCAGAAAAAACTAAATAAAAATATTATTCTTTTATTTAGTTGGACTTAATTTGCCATGTTCTCAAATATTTCAAATGCTCCGAGCACTTAACAAAACTGTTTCCCTCTAGTGTGCTACTCAAACAAAATAATAATAATAATAATAAAAACAAAACTTCATCATCCTACAATAAAAACAAAACTTCATCGTCCTACCCGGCTAAGCAACCTAGCTCAATTCTTTCAGTAAGAAACTCTATCTTAGCTTTACAATAGATACATGGAAAGAGCCCTGTGTAACCAGAACATGTGGGTTAGAAGTGAATCGCGTTTTTTGCATTTTATAACAAATGGTCGACTGCAGTGTTCAAAATGCTTCTTGCAAGTACAAATATTTGAATTGGCTGCAGCTCCGCTCACGTACCGAAAGATTACCGAGATCACAAAAAGCTTGCTCAAACTAATGCTTCATAAACAAGCTATATTGCACAGTTTCTTCAGCAAATCTTCCAGTGTTTGCTTCAACACGATCCTGTCAAGTCAATCCGAGCCAGTCACTAAGTATATTAATCCTCCTAGGAATCCACCAAAGACACGACTGGAATCCCCTTGCCAGTAAAACTGGAACACTTGACCAGCAGCTCATCACCCACCACAAAGTCTTTCTTCTCATTATTCTGCATGACAGTCAAAAAGTAAAATGATAACTCCAGAGAGAGATGAGGAAAATCACCATCTAAATGATAAACATTGGAATTTTGGACATATGTTTCAAAACAACTAAACATTAACACAAAAAAAAAAAAATGGGGACAATCACATTCACTCTTAAGATGATGGGATAAGCAAACGATAAAACTATAATACTAGCCTAAATTAAGTAACATATATCCTACCAGTGGGATCAAGAAAATGATAAATATCCTTGCAAAACAGAGGAAACTATCAAACACGATTGTTATATGATTCAAATATTCACAAAAATTATAGCTGTTTATGTAAAGAAGATTTGGTCATTACAAACATGGACCTCATGAATAGATAACTTTTTTGTGTTTCTTTGGGGAAAAAAATGTGAATTAATTTGATACATAAATATGGCAGCAAGCGTTAAACACATTGCCCACAATTTTGCACATGGGCAAAAAAGGAACTTAGTACTGAATGTAAGATGTTGAGGACAATGTTTTAGCTTCAATAGGAATCAAAGAAAAAAAGAGTCAACATCATTGTTATCAGCATTGTCACCTTCATCAACTCAAAAATTATGTTAAAAAACAATAGAATACATACCTCAAACCGGTACATTCCACGGATTCCACCACCCAAATCAAGAACCAACCCACGTGCACGTACTTGATAAACCTTGGCAGCAACCTTTGTGCCAAGCTTCAGATTTTTAGCATTTACAATAGCTTCAGCTCTGGTTCCTTTATTATCCTCATCTTCGTCCTCTGTACCAAAGAGACATTCAACTAATTTCTCCCTTTCCCTTTGTGAGAAAGAAGTTGACTTTTGAATGTTTGTAGAAGAAAAGAAATCACTTTGAGAGGTGAATTTTTTTGGTTTACTATTAGATTTTGAAGCCAGAGTTGACTTGAGTGTACTTTTAGAACTCTGACTAAAACCAGAAGCTTTTTCCTCTTCATCACACTCTGCAGCACTTCGAATTAATACTGCTGGGGTAGAGGAAGTAGATGAGTTTACCCCAGGAGTTTCATTTTTTCTCATTGGCAGCTCGGGGTTTTGCCCATTAGACACATCCCCAACTGATGCCCATACGTCAGTAGCTTGTTTGTTAACTGGAACAGATCCTTCAACCACACCCTTCACATCAGCTTCTGGTCGGGGTGAAACTGCTTTTAGGGATAGCTTAATGTTACCACGAACATCCTGCCCTATGCACCTCAAAGAAAGCTGTTGGCCCACAGATACCACATCTGAAACTCGGGAGACCTGATGAAGTATCATTACAAAATTGAAAATTTTATCAAGATATGAACCAAATCAAGCAAAAAGCTCAACAGAACATATAATCAATAAATCATTGCTGCTGGAATAAGAGTTTCCATGATCAGTGTCTCTCAAAAAGTAATCATCAGTAGCGAAGTAAAATAACTGTGGCCAAAAAAAAACTAATGACTGAACACATATTAAAGCACGGTCACACATGCCCAAACTAACACAATCGTACTGTTTGAAAGAACATGTAGAGTTTAATATTGGACGCAAAATTACAACATATTTCTGGGCATTCCAAGAACCTCTTAAATGCATTGCATATACCAACCATGTCAAATAGCTAGATGACCTCGTTTACGACAAACCAATGGAATCCAACTGGCAGTTTCAGAAAGAGAGAATCATGCATACATGAGTTCTGTTTCCCTTATCAAGAGCTGCTTCCTCTTTTCAAATATATACATCCAGAAAGGAGTATCGTCTTTTCTTGAGTGGTGAATGAGGCTTCCATCAGGGCTCCAATTACGAATCCCTCCGTGATTCCAGATTGCCTTTCACCAATTGGTCTAAAGGGCACCACATCTTCCATTACATTCTACAAACTATCAGTTTCTCCCCTCAAAGATGCCACATTAGTTATTTTAATTCTACCAATTTCAAGTAGGGTTCTCTGCTTATGGTTAGGTATACACATATGGAAGAAATGAGATGGTATGTAAGCTGAAAGTTGTACCTGTATCCGTTTCTACCCTACCATGAAAAACTTTTAGCATCCATTCAAAGACATATCTCTGGACCACCTACATATGAATCAATGAGCAACCTACAATTTTTCTATAAATTAATGGCCATCGCATTTCACAGATGTTGATCAATGCAATTCTCTTCAAGCCCTTTAAAACAAAAATGAACTCCAAGATAGTATCTTCCAGAAGTCAAACACCTTATGAAACATGGACTGCCAATTGAATATTTTCAACAATCCCTCAAATATTATATCTGTTGCACTAGTAATGTGCCAATTTTGATGTTGCTGATAACCAGCACAAGACACATTAAACAATTCCATGAGGCAAAGATATCAGATGTAAGTGACAAGGAACCACTATTCTCATGTTGATTTCTACGCTTATTGATAAAAGAATACACCCCCTTCTCCTCCATCCCATTGTTCCTCAATCACAAGTTAAATCCAAGCCCCCTCCAACACTGGTGTGAGGAAGATTTTACTCCACTGCAAGAGATCTAACCAAGTGAGCCATTCCCTTGAGTATCATATTGATATATCCTTCAGATGTGATTTAACTCACTTTAAAATGAATATCTATTTTTTTTTTTTAAATTTCAAAGTGGTGCAACATTTAGCACATGCATGTACTTGTTAAGCGTTGAAAGTATAAGAACCAAAATGCAGAAATGAGGAAAACGAGAAGCAGGAATACAAAATAACCATAGAATAAAATTTTCTAATAGTATTTTCCAGCATATGTACTTGCTCTTTTTCAAACGAAATAGTGAGTTTTAAGGCCACCAACATACTCAAACTATCAGGTTCATTAGTCTTGTATTATCTATTTCCTAATTTTTCCAACAGTTTCTGCAACTGCGATGACCCATCAACCTTATATTTTAAGCCTTACTCATACTTGTACAATTTGCAAATGATGATGATTATACCTCTTGAGAACAAAATAGAATTTTTCAGAAGATGCTGCGTCAAAATCAGAACAAATTAGATTCTGTAACTCAGCAGACACGCTAGGTATGAGTTCAAGCTAGAATAAACTCGTCTTTTTAATCCAACTAAAGACATGAAGAAAAAGAAAACTTTGTTCTACCTAAGATATATGAAATAAACACATATATTTAGAATGAAATAATGGTAACCAAATAATTAGAACTGCTCTTAATTAACAATGCAAAACTTTGGTATATACCGGTTCATGTGACAACTCAGAAACGTGTAGCAGGCCTTGTTGGCCACCATTAAATTCCACAAAAGCACCATATTCTTTGACTGATGTTACAACACCTTTATAGATCCCCCCAACTTCAATCTCACGGCCAATTATGAAATCAACCTGAAGGTAAAGAATATTTTAAGACAATTAAACACAGAAAAACCAGTCAAAAGACCCATTTCAAGTTTTTTTTTTAAAGAATATTTCATATCTTGTTTTTGAAACTTAGAACACAATAGTTACCTTTTCTAGCACTTTCTCCATTACAGACTGATTCTTAGCAACTACAGTAAGTGTTCCATCACTTACAGATATACGTCCACCTGAATCACAAGCACAAGCATTACTATTTCAGTAACTTATGAAAAATTAAAAACAAGAGGAATCATTTGACAAATCAACAAGGCACAAAAAAATACTTTTGCTGAATTTGAATTAGACCTGTTTCTTCTTCAATTTTTCTTTTGAGAGCACCTAAGGGCCCAATCAAACGGCGAAGGGTGTCATTGTCATATTTCAAAGTAGCTGCATGACAGATCATAAATGTTCAGTTAAACATAAAGTATTCAAACAATGAAAACTAACAACTATCTAATTTGCAAGCAAAATGGAGTTTAAAAAATTAACCTAGTCGAGGAGAATTTCTATCATCTTGAGTTCGTGGGGCACTGATTTCTCGCTCCATGTGGTCAAGGATCTGAAGACGACCTTTATGAGCATGCTCTAAACATTCACATATGATATCTAAAGGAATTCCTGCAGGTTTTATATCCAACTGAATTGCAGTAACTCCTATTCGTGTGCCAGCAATTTTGAAGTCCATGTCCCCTAAATGGTCTTCTAAACCCTGCAAAAGCCCGTTGTCAAATAAACTCTCATAGGAAAGTCAGCAGTACTTGGAGACAAACACTGTCAAACAAATTACCATGGTGTAGCTGATATTGATCGCATTAGAGAAGTAGATGTAAATTAGCAAAAGATTGAGAACAGCATCTAACAGATGGAAAAGAAGTTTCACTATTTAAATTAAGGAATATCAGCATCACAATAGAACTATTTCAAACCACCACCATCCATCAAGAAAAAACTGAAAGAACCCAAGTAAAAATCTCACCAAAATATCAGTCAGTATACGATAGTCCTTAATTTCGCCAGTTGATGGGTCAACTTCACTAACGAGACCGACTGAAACACCTGCTACATGTTCTTGTAATGGAATGCCAGCATCCATCAAAGCCATACTGCCTGCAAGGAGAAAAATTCATGATAAATATTTTATTGCAGGCAAACAAAATCAAAATCATGAAAATTAGTTATGGCCAAAGAGAATTATGGACCATTATCAATCCGTAAACTTAACATGAAAGACTTGTCAAACACCTAACAAAAATAAAAGCACTGACATGCATACTTACCTGGTAAATGAATATGCCCAAAAAAAAAAAGTTCCAACTTTTCCAAGCAGACAATAAACATAAAAAGTACAAATTATTGGGTATTAAGAAGGAAACCTCCACAGACAGTAGCCATTGATGTTGACCCATCAGATGCCATGACCTCTGAATTCACACGCACAGTATAAGGAAAATCATTTTCAGGAGGCAGTACTGCAAGCAAGGCTTTCTCCGCAAGAGTCCCTATAAAAAAAAAAGAAACCAGCATCAAATTAATCTGTTTGCACAGAGAAAGAAAATGTATTGAATGAATTACGCACGTCAAAGCTAGATGCAACAGTCAAGGTATTTTGATAGGAGAAAAAGGGTAACCAAGTACTTTGTACTCCCAAATTTAAACACTGGAAAACTATATATAAAGGATAAAACAATATGAAAAACAAAAATTGGTTTACCATGTCCAACTTCACGCCTATTTAGGCCAACTCGTTTCCCAACTTCATTGATACTAAACGGTGGAAAACTATAGTGAAGCATGAAGCGCTTTGTTGGCGGACCAACCAAGGACTCCAAGCGTTGAGCTTCTGCAGGTGCTCCAAGTGTCACAGTGCAAAGAACCTGTTTTAAGTTCCAAATATAAATCCCAAAGACCAAACTTAAAATTTCTATAAATGCAACACAACTCGACATGCTTCTTTACATAAGTATTCAGTCATCAAATGGAGATAATGTTGACTGACCTGAGTATCTCCTCGAGAAAAAAGTGACGATCCATGCAATATAGGTAAATTACCAGACTCACAATAGATAGGTCTAACTTCGTCAAGTTGTCTCCCATCAACCCTGACTCCTTCTGCAATAATCCTTTTTCGAATGACCTGATTATTTTTACTAAACTTAAGACATTGTTGACCTTAAAAGATGGAAGAACCAGAAGAAGCATTTAAGTAAAAAAAAACTGAGATTAGAATTCCTGCAATCTATAATTGACAGCCGAGCTTTCTACTATGTATGCATTTCTTCCCCAAATAAAGATCTTCAAAATATCAAGCTGGATGACTCATATTCAAGCCAACAGAATTATATGGTTCGTAACTATTCTATAAGTAACAAGTTTTAGGATTTCAAAACTGCAATAATTGCCAGCCAGCCTTGAAATCATGTATATACTTTGCTGTAATTTTACAATTTAGAGAGAACACAAGAACTGTGTACTTCAACAGCAATTTTCATCAGGCAAATCTATAAAAATGAGAATTGTCAACAAAAGGGAAAATAAGAAAAAATGGAGAGCATAATCAAAACAAAAAATCAATATCAACAGGAACATATAGAGAGAAACCAACATATTAAATCTCCAAACCAGTTTCTTTCATTTGGGTCATTTTGATTTAAATCAGTTTAGACAGTTTCTTATCAAAAAATTAAAAACAAATGTTCATTTTCATCGGAAATAGTTTACCCTTTTCCTCACGGTGTCTACTGCCTTCGGTAGAACTTGCAAGCTTTCTTCATCACATTCTTCTTCAAGAGCTTTTTTCACATCTTGTCCAATCTTATCTAAAGCCTCTCCACGTTGAAACTGATTGTGAACAAATTACAACAGCAAAAAAATTCAAAAATACAATTTTGACAAAAATAATTACCGAGCACACCGGTGTATGCATACCTACACACACAAACACGATGGACAAGAAAAGGTTTATGTGAGATTGAATTTATTGGCAATTAGGCCACTGGAATGTACCTTGCCGTATGAAGGATCAGTAAAAACAGCTTCAATACGTGCTTCGGCCAAGTTACTGACTTTTTCCAATGTTTGTTCAGAGATCATAGACAATTTATATTCCTTCTTCTGTTTACCAGCTTTTTCAGCAAGTCTTATTTGAGGTTCAAGGTATTTAACTGCCTGAATGACCAAAGCCAATCAACATGAGCATTCCAAGAAGAAATAACCAATCAATATTAGCATTCAAAGATAAAGAAATATTCAGAAATACTGTTCAAAGTCATACCTCGGGATGAGCCAGTCTTAATCCAGCTTCTAGATCTTTCTCTGAGATCTCACGAGCTTGAACATCTATCATCAAAGTTTTCTCCCTTGTACAGGCATATACTAGGTTGAGATCGCTTAAGCTAAGCTGCATTGGCATTTGGAGACCATCAAGCAAAAAAAGTAAGCAGAGTCTGATTTTAACAGATCTATTAGATTAAAATTCCAAGAAGAATATTAATGAGACAAAAAATAATAATACCCCCCCCCCCCCCCCAAAAAAAAGAGAACCTAGGGCAACCTTCACATTGAAGCACAAGAACTCGTTTCATTTTTACTTTTCCATCACTTGCCCATATGCTTATTTTTTCACATTCTGCACCTCACAGCTATGTATAAGTTACCATCTGTTTACTGTTCTCCATATTATCATTCAATATAAAGATCTCAGAAGAAAGAAATAAAAATGATATGAAAACAAAACTATTTGAAGCGAGTAAAA
Organism: Citrus australasica; assembly: GCA_029618585.1. Lineage (NCBI taxonomy): Eukaryota > Viridiplantae > Streptophyta > Magnoliopsida > Sapindales > Rutaceae > Citrus > Citrus australasica. Next base: position 5,472,148 of record JARCIV010000002.1, on the reverse strand, counting down.
ATCTGCAAATGGTTTAACTTTAAGGTAAGCATCTACTGGGTCACCAGAAGTAGAAGGCGGCAGAGTAAATTTAAAAAGTATACCGACGAGCAGACTTCTGTGATATAACTTCACCTAATCCTAGAAGTGATGCTTGTTAAGAGTGTTTGAAGAGAAAAAGAAAGAATGAGTACTAAATAGTGTCAAGTATTACCTCATCCATGGTAGGGTTAACAATGAATTGCCCGCAAATTCTTCCAATTCGTATCATTCCAATAGGGCCACCCCAAGGAATATCTGATAACATAAGAGCAGCGGATGTTGCATTAGCTGCCATTACATCTGGATCTTGTTTCCCATCAGATGAAAGAACACTTGCCATTACCTTGAATCAAGCAATATCAATCAAGAAACATTTAAGAACAAACGGAAAATTTCCAGAAAATCAAGATGACAAAAGTAATCGAACCATACCTGAACCTCATGGTAAAATCCAGCAGGAAATAATGGTCGTATGGGGCGATCAATGATACGACCAACTAAAAGTTCGCGTTCTTTTGGAGCACCCTCTCTCCGCATATACGTATTTGGAATGACGCCTTGGGCAAATTGTTTCTCTTGATAATCAACCTTACATAAAGAAATACTGGTTAAGTCACAGCAGCATACACACACTTAAGCATAAAACAAATCTACAAATATAGAATAGATAACAGTTATTAGCATTGTTGAAAACTGAATATGTAAAGATTAGTCCTAAATGTTATGCTTTTTACAAAGGCCCCTTGGATTTCATTATTCCATTTACAATTTACCATTTTTCTGATTTTCTTTTGTCTCCATTATCCATCCTAATCTTGCTGTTCATGATTATATAATCACCGGTATCACCATTTTATGTCTCTGATATTGTCTCTTCTAAATGTCAACCTATTACAATTCATATTCTACCCAAAATGTTAAGCTGAAAACATTTTCATAAAATCAATAGGAATTAATCCCTATCGATGGATGAAATGAGGTGGGTCCTACTGATTCTTGCGACTTGTTAATGGACTAAATCTTTTTTTTTTTAACACACAAGTGTAGAAGTATAAGGAATGAAACTCTCTTGGTTTGAACAGAGAAAACTGGAGAAATCAATTTATTTCCAGTGTGTCACAGTTTTAATTTGAAGGAAAAATGAAAAGAAATGGAGGGAAATTGGAGTCCCGAACTTCCCTCCCGGTGCAGTTTCAATTTCTCTGTCAAGGCGAAGAAGGAAATTACAAGAGCAGAGGTAACTGAGCACAATTCGAAACCTCTTAGACCTCAAAATTAGTTGCTCCCACGTCTTATTCTGGTCTCTTCCCTCCATTTCAATTCTTAAGTGTCTCTCTATTTCCTTCATAACAACAGTGCCATAAATCCATATATTTTTTTATTTTCTAAATAAAATGAATCCTTCAAAAGTTGCGATCCTATGAACCAAAATTCTCTTAGCTTCCAGAAAAAAAATATATATCTACATTCGCAAGGTAAAATATATATATATATACTTCACAGTTTACACATGTACATGCTTCAGATTGAAATAAGAAAGTGTTTCTAAAACAAGAAGAAACATAGATAAATAAAATATAATAATTCGATAAATTCAATTACACATACAGTGAGAGGCAAAAAGTCGCGAACAGAGTCTCCTTTAGAGGAAGTAACAGTAGACAAGACCTTGGTCTCATCAATGCCCAAAACGACGGCGCCGTTAGCAAAGCGAGCGATTTTACCGGTCTCCAGGGTGATCAGGCGGGAACCGATCTCGAACTCCTCTTTGAAGGTTTCGAGAACTTTGGTGCCGGCAACGGACGGGGCGGGGGTGGGCGGGGCTGGTTCGCACGGGGCGAAGCCGAGGCGTCCGCTGCAGATCGTGCGGAACCCCAGGGCCCGCCATGTCAGAAATGGAGGGAGATTGTTCAGAAGCGGATGAGTTTTAGTGGCCAATGAGGACATTGAATTGATTTTTCACTGAATTTTGATAATTGTGAATTGTTACGATTGAAGAATGAAAGAAAGTAGACCTTTTGATTCACTGATTGTGTTTGTTTGTTGTAGGGTTTAAGGAGAAAGAGAGAGAGAGAGAGAGAGAGAGAGAGAGAGGAGGGTTTTAGGGTTTTGATTCGGCGCGGTGAGGTGTATTATAAGTTAGTTTTGTTTCCCAATAAAAAAAATAAATGGAAATAATTTAATAATTTAGTTGATTTCTTTTTAATATAGGGAGGGTAAAATGTCTACTCAATGGAATATAGTTTAGGGAAAAATTGCACTATACACCATTATATTTTACAATGGTTGCAAACTTTTCATCTTCCGTCCCAAGTTAACGCTTCTTTTTATTTTTATTTTTGGTGGGAAAGAGATGATTCCCCCAAGGAGTGATTTAAGCCTATTATCAACGGTCATTGCTATAATTTTATAGAGAATATTACAATGACTAAATGATCAAATATTCAGTGATCTTTTTAGGGCAATTACAAGAAGGAAAAGAAGCTGGACATTGCGTTGAAGAAAGAAGAAGCAAATAACAGAAACTCTACAACTGAGAATGAATACATCATTAGATAGGATTTCAAACAAAACAAGCTGGACATTGTGATGGTTTCATAAATTCATTCTCAAAATCTTACATAAGGATATTTAAATGGAGAATATATCCATGTTCATAACCTTGAAACATCAACCTCCCACTTAAGTTGAAGGAATTTCAGCACAACAGTGGAGGATGTTCTTGGAAATTTCATTATCTCTGAGGTGATGTCCTTGGGATCCTTAATGTCTGCTGCCCAACTAATACTCATTCTGTCCAATGCACGTCCATGCTTCAGCAGAAACCTCATGAACTCAAGTTCATTTTCCCCACCCCTCACCTCTAGTAGCTCAACCATCTTGAGATGATATGTCACTGATGGTCTCGGAATATCCTCTACACTAAATTCAACGGTTTCATACTGTAGAGCAAAGACAACGAAGAAAGAGGAGTTAAATTTTTGAAGATCATAAACATTTGGACTGAAGATGTGAAAAGCAATCAGCAAAGATAACCTCTTTATAATTGACTAGGTTTGCACTTTTATGCTTAAAGACACAAGTGATACATTTAGTGATAAAACTTTGTTGGCATAACCTTACAAATATCACCAAAAAGTAACCATCCACTTTGATGATATTGAATGAAAGCATCCGAATTAATTTCCCACTGATTGTATGTTCTTTCCCATGTGGCTTTGAGCTATGACTTTCTATGGTAAGTCCAAGAAGGCATCTAATCCATGCATGTTTGATCTTGTTCCATAAAATCCCTATGCTATCTAGGGGTACCATTTCTGAATTTTTATGGAACATTTCTTCATGTTTTGATACCTAATACTTCCAGAAGGATAGCAACAGCATAACAATCTGTAAAAGAGGCGAAATATGCTCTATTAACAGAAAGAGTGCAATAATCAATTATTGATTTACAATATGTCATCATAAAGGCGATTTATTCTACCCAAAATGTCTTAGCATGCAAAATTTTACGCAAGAATGTAGATACCATTTACAACAAACATGTATAAAAATTCCTTCTACTCATAAACCATACTATCCATGAATATTAACTTTTGCTTAGTAAGTGCCAAGCAAGATTAGTCATAAAATATCCCTGTCGATGATATTGAATGAATGAAGATAAAACATAACCGACTTTGATATGAAAGAATTTTACGGCAGCGATGCCAAATCTAATGCACAGCACAAAACAAATTATGTCTAATAAGAGCAATAATCTTAGGTGTTGAATTTACCCATGCAAAACATATTGTGAGAGCTTCCAGATTGGGAAAGCAGTTGAGCAAGCCAACCATTAGGTTCATGCTCTGATCATTTGGTATCAGGATCAGTTTTAAAGACTTCAAATTACAGAATGATTTCTTGAAGCACTCTGGATGAGCAAGTGTGAGATAAAGATATTCGAGGCATAACTACAAGGAAAGAGAGAACCCATTACATAAAGATGTGCAATATTTAATATTTATAAGTGTTTAATAATTTGATTATTCATGATATAGCTATAGTAATTGTTCATATTCAAGTCTGTAAAAAGAAAGCGACGATTACTGGCAAATTTCACCAGCAACTAATGCTTTTACTTCTTTAAGGACATAAATCTTAAACATGAAAATTAAAAATGAAAGAAAGAAAAAAAGAATGAGACGAGGAGGAGGAAGAGAAGAAAACTAGCATGTTCAGAACAGTGGTGAATCATATAACTCTAGCGATAATACCTATACATGAAGCAAATTCCAAATAGACAATAAAATGATCATATACCTCCTAAAATTTAATTCTGAAAACTCAATTACTCAATTGTCCTATAACAGATAACCAAAAAAAAAAAAAAAGGCATTTTCTAGAAGGTTCCCATTTTAACACATTCCTCGTCCTCAAAGCAAAAAGAAATTACCAAGCTCATATTTGGTGCATCACAGCAAATAATATTTCATTCAATTATCTTCAAAATATATAGGTAATCAACTTTAGAAATGAACATATACCATTTCTAAGGCAGCAGGTAGTTTCAAAACAGTAATATTGCTAATTCCTTTGAAGGCCTTATGCATAATGTGATGGCAATCAGTAACCACTCCATATTAAGTAAGAGAATCAATGCTTAAGAAAATGTCCTCCAAAGAGTTTAGATCCTGAAGGAGGAAATCTTTTGCTAAAGGACTATTGTAATAAAAGGAAACGAGACCAGGGCAAGTAACCTTTAGCTCACAGTTCCTTAAACCATCACCACCAGGATCAGGGTAACCGCTATCTATCACAAGACTCTTCAAACTAACTGAAGCAATGTCAAGTATCTTCATGTCGCTAAAAACACATGCTAAGAGGTTCAAATGCTCGAGAACTGGACAATTTGATATAAACGTTCGAAACGAAACACAATCCAATAACTTAACACTCATCAAAGAGAGCATATTGAGCCCGACAAAAACAGCAGAACTAGGCAGCTTTAGAACTTCATGAAGGCCAAAAAACAAACTTGAAATACACCAATGATTCACAAGAAACAAGGAAATGGGGCAACTCAACAGGTCCGTCAGAGAATACCATTAGACCAAGCTCCTGCAATTTTCTATCGGCTAAAACACTCATCCATCTATAAAGTGTATAATCATCACTTTCATGTATGTACCCGCAGAGACAAAAACTTTGAACAGTAATTGAACTGTTTTGAGACATTAATACCCAGTTGACAAAATCTTTGAATTCCTCGTTGACTTTGTGAAAAGACAGTTTTTCTTTTGTCTGACCAAATTTTGTGGAATGTGCTGAAGGTTAATGAAGGCATTGAAAGCCAAATGTACCTCCATTTTCTTGAAACGGCGCTTGCCGTGATGACATCCAAGGTATCTTCCACAAGTGAGAATATGTGATGAAGGATGGACTCTGGCAGGTTGCTGATTCTATCAATGCCTTCGCTGGTGTCATCATGACCACCTTCTGATAATCTCAGAATTTTAGACTGCCATTGATTTTCAAGATTTGGGATTTGGGAATTTCGCGGTTTATTCATGTCCCGGTGTCTCCAGGCACGTGCTTCCTTTGTGGCGGTCCGGCAGAAACCATATAACCCAACCCAACTCAAGCCCAGAATAATAAAAATTATAGACAAATTAACGTCTCACAATCAATTATTAAAGAGTGATGATGTTTACCGGAGTCAAGCCCCGAGGATTCCAACAATTACGCCATTTTGGTTAATTCTAATTTTTTAATTTAAACTTTGCTTTTTTTTATTTTCGTTTCCCTTTTAATTTCCAACTATAGATCCCCGTCACTCTTACGTTCATTCTAGGCTACATTATTTAGTTTAAATAAATAGAAAAAAAGTAGAAGTAGAAACTTGACTAAAGATCATATCCTCAAAATGCAGTGCTTACAAATATTTGTTCGTAAAAGATTTGGTTGATCCGTGAAAGATGAATTTGAGCATTAGAGAAAAATTTTAAAACGTGGGCTTTACCGTAAGGTAACGTAAATGTCTTTTCACTTCCTTTGGCAGCATATTATTTTTAAGGATCTGTCTACGTTACAGACTCTGTTAGTAACAGACCTGTGATCTCAATCGTCGGATGTGGAGAGAGAAAGATGGAGGGTTGGCAAGCGGTCAGAAAAATAAGGGGAAATAAATTCCATAGCATAGGGAAACCGACTTTAATCGTTAGTGTGCAACCGGATGTGAGAGGTAACAAAAGGACACGTGGTTGAAGAAATTAACACCAGCATTTAACCTTTCTCATACGAATCTGAGCAGCATCTAACTGGACCTCGATATTGGCGACGAAGCACTGGCGATCGGATGTGAGGATCGATGAGCCTACCTCCGATGCAGCCTCGATCGCTGAAACTGGACCACACACCGTGGATCCAAAGTCAGAAATTTGGCCTTTTGTAAGTATCTTTCCAATTGTAAAAATGGGTGTACTAAAACTTTTGGCCTTATGATTACCAAGTCATATCTTGTCAGCCGTTGGATCAAAGATACCAAGATGATATATGCCACTGATATATTCCAGTACCGTGTCTGCATAATACTAGATCAAGGCCGGCTCTTTCTTTCCAAACAAGTAAAATGCAAACACGAGCACAGAAAGCAGTCTCACGGCGTCTTAATTTAAAACGCCTCTTATCATTCCCAAATGCCCAGGCTCATCAATAGTAGTTGTGGCAGTTTACGATCAAGCGTCATGTCATCTGCTGCTGCCACCACCAAAATGATGTCATCTTCAACCGTCGCCGTTAAAAACCCCAGATGGTCACTCTCTTCTTCAAACAATTCCGGTTTATTCAGCGGATATGTGAACAATCGTGTGTCGTTTCGGAACCAGCTGGCTCCTGCGATGTCGTTTCGGTGTTTTGCTAGTGCCACGGGGATTGATAGAGTCAAGGTTCAGAATCCTATCGTTGAAATGGACGGTATAACTAAAACCTCTCTAAAACCCTAAGTAATTTTAACTTTTTAAAATATTTTAATTAGTTGGTGTGCTACTTCGTTCATTAGATTTTTTTTTTTAAATGCTTGCAGTTCATACAGTCTAGTTCATTAGATAATTTTTTTTAGATGCCTGCAGTTCATACAGTGCTGTTTGCTTAATTAGAAAATGGATGAAAATGAGAGCAAATTCGATTTCTTAGAATTCTTATTGCAAAATTATTGAATATTTTGAGAGTCCATTTCTTGAGGTGAATGATAGGATGATAAGTTCCCTTGCTGCTAAGTTCGATGGATGAGAAAAATGCGGAAATTGAAAAGCAAGTTGTACTCGGTGTTTTTTTGAATTCATAAGTTATTTTGTGACTTTATGAATGATTTTTTTTTTGTGTTAATTGATATTTTTATGTCCCATTTTTAGGCCAGTTTTTAGGTTAAACGGAGGAACAGCTGTTTCATTATGTTTTAGAAGATTAATTTTAATCCTAGTTTTGTCTTACTTTTGCAATCAGGCGATGAGATGACGAGGATTATTTGGCAGATGATAAAAGACAAAGTATGTTTTACTTATTTACCATAGCTTTCTTATTTTTCTTTTTCCAGAATAGCCCTTTTAAAGCAAATTGATAAAGTTTAATGGGAATTAATTGCTTACATTGTTGCAGCTCATTTTTCCTTACTTAGATTTGGATATAAAGTATTATGACTTGGGGATATTGAATCGTGATGCAACTGATGACAAGGTTACCGTAGAAAGCGCTGAAGCAACTCTAAAGTAAGTAATGTAATAAGAATTCATTTAAAATGATAAGACAATTAGCTTGTAGTCAATTAATAGACCATATTCATTTGGAAATTTTAAGTGAGAATTTGATTGAAGGATACATATTTAGTCGACATCAAATTATAGCTCTGTGTATTATACATATTACTGATTTAAAACATAGGTATTGTGGAGTGCATTTTCCTTTCTTTTATTCATTTATTTTTTCCTTTTTGTAGATACTAAATTTCAATTGTTGGAGTGAATGGACGGGTAATAGAACGAATCTTTTGGGGACTGAGAATTCCAAATTTGGTCAATACAAGATTATGTTTGGTATGCAATAAATGTGGGCATAATTTTGTTAGTGGGAAAAAATGAGGAGCTAGTTAAGGGGAACGCCACTGCCCCGTGTTAGATGGAGCACTGGTAATTGTGAGGTTGGTTGCTAGGAGGAGCTATGTGGAGATGAGGATGTTATGATGGGGCTTTCTTGTTCTTGTTTTATGATTTCTCATGATATCTATCTTTACAATAAAAGGCTGGTTAATGTAAAACCAAGGACTTATAAGATTTTTAAGTTAACTTTCCTCACACATTTATAGCCTAAATCCTAAACAATGCTCGATGCTGTCTTTTCATCTGTCCTGTCTTGACCTTTTATGTTGCTGCAGGTACAATGTTGCCATCAAATGTGCCACAATAACTCCTGGTAAGCCATTATCCTTTTGCAAGCTTTTTAAGCATTTTATTATTTTGGTACCAGAAATAAAAATTTCAGGCAAGCCGAGTTTTATATAGCGTATGAAATTTTATTGTGCTCTTTATATTACATTGCAAGTGGATGTTTTTGCTGTTTAGCTGTAGATATTTTGTTTTAGCTTGTATGGACATCAATTTTTGTCCTTCGGTGTAACAATTTTGTAGATGAGACCAGAATGAAGGAGTTTGGGCTGAAGTCAATGTGGAGAAGTCCCAATGGCACAATTAGAAACATTTTAAATGGTCAGTATATTATAATCCCTTTATTTCAGGGCATATGTTTTATGTGTTTTCTTAAAACATGTGTATTTATAGTTTCTTATCAAAAAATTAAAAAAAAATAATTTAAAAGTGTTTTTAATTGCATCTGTTTTTAGTGTATACTACATGATTTCTTAACCAGGAAGCTAACGGTTGGTGTGCTTGGTTGGATGGGATTCTATGATAGTTTCTGTAAACAGTATTGTCTTGAGGTGAATGTGAAAACAGTTTTCCTTGGATAAGCGTAGACATCAGCTTTATTGTTGTACGTGTGACTATTTGATGCTAGTAACTAGATTGCATGCAATTATACGTTGGCAGATACATTGCTCGAGGATTGATCTTAATGCTATTGTAGTACTTGTAATTGATGGAATCCGGGATATTGAAGTCATCAGCTGCTATATGGATTTCCAAAATATTGTAAAATTCGTATCTATTGGATGTATCATGTGTGGAATGGTTAACTTAACTAATTTTATTTTATTTGTCACTTTCTTGCTTCTAGTACCTTTGATACAAACAGTGTAACATTCAAGCTGTATTGTTTATCTGCCTCACTGTTTCTTTCTGAAACTTTATAAAGCGTTGCCTTCACAGGTACTGTTTTCCGTGAACCTATCCTATGCCAGAATATTCCTAGAATAGTTCCTGGTAATACTTTCTTCCTCCCGTTTTGTTGGATGTCATGAATTTGTTTGAAACACCCTTCAGATCTTATTTCTCAAATGTACAGGTTGGAAGAAACCTATATGTATTGGTAGGCATGCCTTTGGTGATCAGTATCGTGCTACTGATACAGTCATTAAAGGGCCTGGGAAGTTGAAAATGGTTTTTGGTAAGTTGATTTAGGTGGATATTTCTGCCACTACAACCTAGTTGTTTTGTTCCTCCAAATACAAAGTGGCGTTACAATTTTCTGTCTGTTTCTCTTCCAGACCCAGAAGATGGTACTGGCCCTGTGGAGCTTGATGTCTATAATTTTAAAGGCCCGGGCATTGCACTTGCCATGTATAATGTTGATGAGGTTGGTCATGTGTTCATCTTTTTTGTCAGGATCTGCACTGTAATAAATTTATAAACTATATTGATAAATTCTTCTAATTTGCCAGTCCATTCGAGCTTTTGCTGAATCATCAATGTCATTGGCATTTTCAAAAAAGTGGCCTCTTTACTTGAGCACCAAAAATACAATACTGAAAAATTATGATGGCAGGTAATTTTTTTCCTTTTTCGAACAGCTTCTTTTCCAAATGTACCTGGTACCAGTTTTTCTATTTTTGTTTTTTCGCTTCAATTAAAATCAGCTTTTGATATTTAGATTTGAGAAGAAATGTGCACAATGCTCATATTTCTAGGGCTATGACAGGTTTAAGGACATATTCCAACAGGTATATGAAGAGAGGTGGAGGCAGAAGTTTGAAGAACATTCAATATGGTTTGTTTTTCTTGTCCATGAGGAAGCTTTGTATTTCTGTGCCCATCATTTTTCGAGTAGTTAATGAAATATTCATATGTTGCTTAGGTATGAGCATCGTTTAATTGATGACATGGTGGCTTATGCTATAAAAAGTGAAGGTGGATATGTCTGGGCATGCAAAAATTATGATGGAGATGTCCAGAGTGATTTACTTGCTCAAGGTAGTGTTTCTGCTCATTCTAGCGCATTTGAAGTTTCCCTTGCACCTAACTTTTACCAGTAGTATCAATGGCCAAAACGTCTGCTAATTGTCAGTGATCTTTTCTTAACTGCAGAAAAGTATTCTACTTAACTGTTCATTTTCTCTTTTTCCGGTTGCCATATTATCAGGTGGTCTTATTTTTTGGTTTTGAAAGATTACCATAGATGATGTTCTAGAAATATTCTGTATTGAGAAGCATTAGTTCAATGATTAAGTGAGCAATTATTCTTTTAACAAATGAAAAAATAAATAGAAATGATTTTATACATATATTTATTGCACGTAGTTGGGGAGAAATTGAAAGGATAAATAGCTTTTAGTCTTTTACCAAGTCTTCTTGTATCAATGGGCTGAGACACTTCCTGTTCCACAGAAATAAACATCTTTTTATTATACATCTAAATGTAATTTCATTCTTTGCAGGATTTGGTTCCTTGGGACTCATGACCTCGGTGTTGGTTTGTATCAAAATTACTGTTTGTATTCATCATACATTTGGTCCTTGGTTTGCGCAAAATCCTAATAACCACAATAAAATTGCAGTTATCTTCTGATGGTAAGACATTAGAAGCTGAGGCGGCTCATGGGACTGTTACTCGACATTTCCGGCTACACCAGAAGGGTCAAGAAACCAGTACAAACAGTATTGCTTCCATATTTGCTTGGACACGAGGGCTAGAACACAGGTACATGCTGCTTTGTGCAAAACTCAGGCTTTTCCTTCTTTTGCATTCCTTCCTAACAATATCAATTCTGAACATATACCTCAGTATCACTTTACTTAATGATGCACTTCTATCATATTCTTGGCTGATTTTGCTCATTGACTGACAATTCTACTACCTTTTCCTTTTAATCTCGAACATATCTATGAACAAATATTTAGAGTTTCGTCAATTTCTTGGCAGCCTAAGATCCTCTTCTCTAACAGAGTTGAACCATGATTTTTGGACATAATACGACGTCATTTTCTTTTATATATTGGAATTTCATAAATGGATGTTTTGTCCTTTTGTTGCTAATATAGAAGCAAATAGACCATATGTTTACCTGTTTTTAGAAACAATAAAAGCCTGAACAAAGTCAAGCTATTCATTCCATTTGTTAGTTTTCTCTTCAATATGTTCAGATCACTTTGACGTGAACATATTGATATCTAGTGACATGTGAATGAACTTAAAATTTTATGTTTCACAACTATCTTTCCTGACTATAACCGTGTTTTATTTAGTTATTTAATTAGAAGTTGTGTAGTCAGCAATTTTGTTTATACTAAAATAATAATTTTGAGTTCCATTTAATGATGGTAATGTCAAAAAATGGATTTTCTTCAGGGCCAAGCTAGATAAAAATGAAAGGTTGCTGCATTTTGTTCAGAAGTTGGAGGCTGCATGCATTGAGGCAGTGGAAACAGGAAAAATGACCAAGGATCTTGCCATTTTGGTCCATGGGCCCAAGTATATATTACCTTCCCCTTATCTATTACATGCCATTACTTTCTCTTAGTTGCTTTCTTTCTATAATAACTAACTTATACATGTTTTTCATTTTTTCTGATTTTTATTTTCCAGTTCTTTTGTAGCCTGAAATAGAGGCACTAAATCTTTTGTTGCTACTCTGATTATGATGAATGGATCACCCCACTTCGCTTAATATTCTTAAAAGTCATTTATCAAACGAATAATGTGCTGCTGATATTTATACAGGGTATCAAGGGAGTTTTACTTGAACACTGAAGAATTTATTGATGCTGTTGCAACAAATCTTGGGGCAAAGCTTCGGGAACCTGCAATGGTGTAAGTAGATAGGTTATTTATCTTGTACTGGTCATCATCGAAGTCCCAGTTCGAGAATCAATTTTTTGGTTTAAATTAAAAAGAAAGCCTCAAGGCTTATTCTGTTAACTTTATGGATTACCACCATACCACAGAGAACAATAAAGCTTTCGATGAAGTGATCAAATATTTCTACGTTGATTTTGAAATTTTGAAGTGCATACATTCCTCATTTTGTGGGGCCTTTAATGCGTTTCCCTGCATGTTTTCAGAATCTTGGTGCTAGATACAGCTTGTCCAATTTTACACCACCACAAGTTTTCTATTACATTTCGCAATCTTACGCGGCCACAAGTTTTTTATTGCACTTCACAATTTTACGGCACATGCTTTGCGATGTAAAACATGTTAAGGAGCTGGTTTAGTACTCGCCCCTATCTCTAAAGGCCGATGAAATTTGTATAGAAGAAAAACTTGTATAGAGTTTTTTTTTTAAAAAAAAAAAAGTAAGTAAAAATTTGTTGGATCCGATGAAATTTAGATTGTTCCACAGATAAATATACCGAACAAAATCTTGTTCCAAAATTTTCAGTGTGTAAAATTAACGAATGCTCTCACAGCAATCTGTGGTTTGTTTTTTCCATTTTTATTTCTTGCCAAGTGACTTGAGCGTCAAAAAAAAAAATCATGGAAGCTTTGGACTTGGTTTCCTGATTTCGTTGATTGGCAAAGATCTGTACCCACTAATTTTTGTACGGGCATATGGATAGGAGTTAAGATCAATCAAATTAATTGAAGCATTAAAATATTGGAACATGTAACAATTTTTAATTAATTAAAAGAAATTTATTGAAAATCAGTTGGGAAAATAATTTTACCAAACATTTTCAACGTGTTCATGCAAATTAATTTATTGAACCAACCATAAGACGTTACTAAAACTGTTTCACATTTAAATTAAAAAAAACATCATTAAATGTGGGTGCATTCAGTTCAAATAGTAAAATCTTTTACGTTCAAATCAAGAAGTATGAACTTAAGCTTACATAGACAGGAAAAAAATAGGCTATTAATAAATTAAATAATTAAAAAAAAACACACACATCAGTAATTGGAAAGATAAAAAAATAACAGCTTAACTCGCAAGCCATCCCTTACGCGGACAAAAAACAAAATCAACTTGTACAGAGGCACTCACCAATGAGCGGCACTGGCCTACGGGGCCTATAGGTGCTAGCGTTAAGAGTTACAAGTGAAAACGAAACTTCCGAAGAGCGTGTGGACGTGGCTCTCCGTTACGTTTCATCAATTGAAAAATTGAACGGCCCAGATCATTTCTTTAGTTTTGAACAGCACCTCCTCCTCTCCACTCCTCTCTCTCTATCTATATAAATGAGAATGGACTGACCCGGGACAAACAAGGTCTCTCGTTTGTATAGGCAGAGAGGATTTGAAGCTTATTTAGGGTTTGTGAGATTTCGAATCGAAGACAAAGAAGACACAGAAATGGCTTTGCCCCAGGCCCAGGAAACCGTTTCCTCCAATCCCGTCGTCGTTTTCAGGTCTTCCTCTTTCCGATACTGGCGGCTGTGCTATTGTTACATAATTTTGGTTTGATTTTGATTCTTACATCGATATTTATATTAATTGCAGCAAAACGTATTGTCCGTTCTGCGTGAGTGTCAAAGAGCTGTTTCAGCAACTCGGAGTCACTTTCAAGGCCATTGAACTGGACAAAGAAAGTTAGTCCTCTTTTTTTTTTCGCTTTTGCATTTTTGGGATTCTATTTTGTCTCTGAATTTGTGTCAAAACATTTTCTAATTTATTCAATATATAATTTTTTGCATTGATTGGATTCGACTGAGATTGGGCTTCATTTTTTTTTTCTTTCCTTTGCCGATGTTTACTGCTCCTGACACTTGGTGCCGCGCTTCTGTTTATTCTTATTGAAGTTTGTGGGAGTTATGCAAGTAGTTAGCAGAGATATGGTTTTGTAATTAGGTGGAATTTTAACAGCTGATGTTGGAGCTCCGTATCCAGTCAATAAACCAAAGAGTCTAATGACTCTGATGTGGTGGCTTAGTGTTGTTTTTACGGGTCAGGATTTGGTGCTCGGCTGAGTTGGTGTTTGTGTCGAGCACTGAATCAATGATCAGGATTCCTTCGACATGGGTCTCATTTAGGTCTTTAATCTACTCTGACCTTTGATTCAGTCTCAGCTGAGCACCAAATCCTGGCCCTCTTCTTCTGTGGTTATTCGGAGAAAGAGAGAGAGTAAAAAAAAAAAAAAAAGGTTACTAGGTCTTTAAACCTCTGTGTGTTCTTGATCTTGAATAGAATTATTATTTTTATAGAATGAAAACTTCGGATTTTGTCTTATATCCTATTCACAATTGAAGTAAAAGTAAAGAAGACAGATCAGTAACTTGCATTTTTTTTTTTCTGGTAATTTGTAGGTGATGGAAGTGACACTCAATCAGCTCTAGCTGAGTGGACTGGACAGAAAACTGTTCCAAATGTCTTCATCGGAGGGAAACACATTGGTGGCTGCGATTCAACTACTGCACTGCACAGGGAAGGGAAGCTGGTTCCTCTGCTCACTGAAGCTGGAGCTGTTGCCAAGACAGCTGCCTAAGGGATGGCTATTCTCTGCCTGTTAATTCTAGTAATAAATAAACAATGTGTTGGTAGTGCTTAATCTGTCTGAATTAAATATGACATTATGCTTATTTGAGTAATTTCCAATGCACTTTTTTGTTCAGTTTCTGTTTTATGTTGAAATCTGTATGAATTTTATCAGATTTTCCATCTACTATATCCATGTAGAGTCATTTCTGCTGTAAATTATTTCAGTGCCGCTGCTATAGATCATTTTTTGTCTTTGGTGGATTTCAAGTTACCTACTTGACATAATCCCTGAACAAAGGAGCAGGATTTCTAACATCATATATATATTTTTTTTGAAGAGTCTAACATCATATATTATTTACACAATTACTTGCAACTTTTATATACTATGGGATAAATTCAGGCCCTTTCGGTATGATTTCTGAATTTTTATTTTTTAAAAACAAAATTGAGAATGAAAATAGCGTTTTAGGTTGTTACATTTCAAATTTAAGTATACGTCTTGTATCATTTTTTGTATTTTGTATTTTAAAATTCAAAATAATAATATGCATTTGGTAGATAATTAAAAATGATAAAAATAGAGAATATATGTTTGGTAGTACCATTTTCAAAACAGTTTTTAACTAAACATTAAGTCATATTTATGGTTAGAAAATAATTGTTTAACAAATGGAAAATTCTATACACAAACATATCATAAATAATCTAAACAAAATAATTATCAAAATTACATGAGGATAAAGTTGTAGTATTAGCATTAATTAAAAAGTCTTACATTGTCATTATTTTTACTATATAATTAAGATATATATTATAACATATATGATTTAAACAAAATAATCCAAAAAATTTACATAGTAGATATCATGCATTATGTGTATAATCATGCCATATAGAAGTTATAATTCTATGTTTTATAGTATTTATCTCTGCAACACTCAGATGGAGACAAAATGAATAAAACTATTGCATTATCTTGCCTAGCAAACATAACATACCAAACCTGCCAGCAAAGAAGACATTTGACCATGAACTGTATGCACTGTGACAAGTGCAATCTAAGTGTTAATTCAACAATTAGCCAAACAAAAGAAGCAGCCACTTGGTTCATAAACAAATGTTGGCTGAACAGTATAAATAGACCCATTGGATCTTTAATATCGCTATAAAAAACTAAATGAAAAACCTCTAATTCAATTAAAAGGAAATAATAAATAAAATAAAATAAATGTATATCAATTCCTATATATGTAGATCTATCCAGATCTATAAATATTAGTGCAGATCCACATAAATATGTTTATGTTTTCACATGATTTTTCTAAAAATTAGAGATAAAAGCATCTATTGTGTGCGAAGAACAAAAATAGATACAAAAAGATTTAAAAATGACAATAAAAAAGAAAAGAATAAAAAAAATTACTTGTAACTCTACAAGGTTGCAATTTCTGCAAATAAAGATAAGAAAAAAATTGTATGACAGATAAATCAAGATTAAAATTTTAAAAAATTACATAATGAGATGAGAGCGAACATTCGATTGGGAAAAAAAATCTTAAAATTATCTGATTTTGCAGTGGAAAGATGAAGAATCGGTGGTTGAAGAAAGTTTGAAGAGGAAGAAAATATCAAAGGTTGAAGGTGAGAGGATGAAATCGAGCAAAGAAGTTCACTGTAATGAATAGTAGGGTGAAGAGATTTTTATTTTTTAATACTGATTACACATCAGATTATTGTATTACACATATATTTACAATTATTATTATACTTTAATATTTATAATCAGATATATCCAGACATATGATCCTCACAGACGAGGGCCTCACAGACGAGGGATGTCTCTACTTCATTCGTATTTCGCAAGAAAAATATTTTCATAGATAAGAGATGTCTATGCTCCACTCACATTTTACAAGAAAAAAAAACTTACAAATTAATTTCACATAATTTTTTATTTAATTGAGAGAGATTGAATTTATAGACACTCGAATCATTATTCTTATATTCTTTCTTAACTTTAAAAGTAGTGGTTGACTATTGGATTAAAGCCAAGTGGTGAGTAAAAAAATTGTTGAGATAAGAAAAGTGGAGTTAAAATTTTGAAAAGCGTGAGAAAACTATTTTATAATTTATTTTGTAATTTATTTTATAAAATATTGGAAACGTGTCAAACGTGTTTTACAACTTATAACAGTGAACCAAAGTTCGTTTTCTGCATTTTATAATTTGTTTTTATAATATAAGCTACCGAAGAGGTATTGCGCTTGTACTTCAGGAAAAAAAAAAAAACGGAAACAACTGTTATAAACGGATACCGAACGGGCAATTGTTGCGCTGATTTGGAGTGAAATTATGCGCGTGGCAAGATCTGAAATAGGGAACTGTACTTCAGATCCTAGCACGTGTGTGGTCGCTCGCGCTCTTGATAATGCCTATTACTTTGGATGGCATAGGAGAAAAAAATCAGCGCTTTCGGGAGAGGGGGTAAAAAAAAAGTAAAAAAGATTAAAGAAAATGAGAAAAATGAAACAGAAACTAAAGGTTGAAGCTAAGAGTTACAGCTACTAAAACATTTCAAAACTTGAGGGCTTTCCTGTTGAATACAAGTCTATAAAGCTAATGTAATTATGTACCTTCGACAACAATTTTCATCTCATATCATGCTTCTCAGCAACGTTTATACAATGTTGTTAAGCAAAAACACCAAGCAACTTTGAGGCAGACCAAAATTCATCTGGCTTCAGAGAGGGAAAGAGAGAAGAAAGAAGAAAAAGGAAAACGCCAATCTGCATCATCTTAGACCTTGATAAGAATGAGCGAACCATCTTGACAGAAGGAAATGCTTCAGTTTCATAACTAATGCAAATATGCAGTAGCATGGAAAATGTGCTAGTCCAACCAGCAAGTACCTGTAGATCCATGGTGGAACAAGAAATGAATTATATGAGAAGTTAAATCTTCAAGCACTTTGCGGAAAATTTTTTCTGAGGTACAGAAGGGCTAGGGAAAGAAACTGTATCCTTAAAACTGGTTTGCAGTAAAAGCAAAAGTTGCAGTAGTCATAGAATCTTCAAACACTCGACTAGCTCAACAATGTCAGATTCCTTCAGAAACTCATGCAGATTAAGAAAAGTAATCAAGAAAGTAATTTGGAAAATTTAACCTGCTTGCTTAACCTATCCTTCTGAAAATGCAATATGCATTACAGTTTTATAAATCTTATTATAGATTTTTTTTTTTTTAAATAAAGATTGTTGAAAAGTAAGCAGAAGTGTTATATTATGCATAGACCTCATAAATCCTTGAAGGTCACAATGATGAGATGTTTAACTAACCATAATGGAGCAAATGGTGATGACACTTCAAGAAATGGGTATGGCCACCTGTAGCAGAGAATATAATCAGTATTATTGAATTTTGAGTTGAACTTTACACCCTTGCATATGAAAAGATAAAACGAAAGGCACTACCAAATCGAGACAGAAGCATGAAGAATCCACTGGAAAATGACAAAAATACTCGTCCATAGAATAAAGTAAGAAATCCGAAACCAGGGGAATTGCTGAAACGGAGAAAAATAGAGTTAAAGCTAACTGATTTGTGGAGGAGAGTAGCTAACAGGCAATAAAGACGAAACAACATTAGATTACCATGGAGTTCAGAGCTGTGTCACCAAGGAGGAAGAAAGCATTTATGGCATGCATGTTCACTGTCATCTTACATAATCAAGATATTGATCAATAAGGTAACAGACGATAATAAGGTCCCGGAAAAAAGCATTTGAGATAACAGAAGAGAGAAGATTATAAATGCTAAGCAAAACAGCAAAACAAGAAGTCATGAAAAAATTTCATGAAAAAAAAAGACATGCCATATATTCTCAACTAAGAGAAGCATACATGAATATATAGTGGATAGCTTGGATAATTCATAGAATGCTTCTAAGCAATGTGAGAGCAATTTTGAGTGCAAACATGAACTTAAACCTTTACCATTGTAAGAGCTTTACATTTTGTTTACAGTGTAAGAAGTGTAGGTATTGGTATATCTCAAGCTCAGAGGAGACTGCATTACATCTTTAAGAACAAAATAAACTGAACTTCGTTGTATCTAAGGGTAAAAGACCATATAGTACTATGTTGCAAGTGTGGAAAAAAGATTATAGTGCAAGAATGCTTCTTTTAATTCATATTCAAGAATTTCCACTTCAAAGGCAATATTTTTCACCGAAAAAATGCCACAATTGTGTCTCGTGTTTGTTCTGTAGCAAGAATGTGAAAATTTAGACACATAGCTGAAGGCAACAAACAATTGATATTTAAATTCTTCACTGCTTACTAAATTCAACTTGTACTCTTCAAGAGTGAGAAACGGGAAAATGACACCCCAATAAACAAGATCAGTAAGCACCACAGCCCCAGCAATCGTCTGTTTTTGACACAAGAAACACAAGGCAAAACATGAGCAACTTGTAAATAGACTGATGAAGGACGAGAAAAGGTCTAATATTTTTATAACAAGCTATGAGATCCTGTGCCAGGGGATGAAATCAACAAAAGATTATTCAAACTGAAATCAATTTTCGCTACATTGCTCTGTTTATTTGATAAACAATTGAAGATCCTGTACCAAATGGCTCAGAGTCATTAAAAGATTGATTTCCATCCTTGTGAACATACACCACAGGAAAAGATTTATGAGACACCTCTATCTGCTATTTAAAACTTGCAAGTTTGAACCTTAAAGAGAGATAAAAATAAAATTGGAAACATTGAAAAACAGAGGAAAAAAAAACTCAATTCAGACATGAAGATCAACGATTTCATTTAATTTAAAAGCAGCTAGCGATCCGAACATGGCAGACCTGGTCAGTCCCCTCTCGCTGTCTAATTGTAGAATTACTGGTCTCTTGGAAAGTAAATATACCTGGAACAAGACTTGAAAGAGATATCTAATAACTGCTGAAGCTTGGAATTTCTCTCGTGTATTTCCCCCATTTGTTAGAGGCATTGAGTTTCGTTGATCTTCAGCTACCCCATTGTGATGTACAATAATACTTCCTCTGCTTGTCTTGTGACACCGGTGACACCCATAAATTGAGAGAAGAGATCCAAACTACATAAGAAATCTGAGCCTTTAATGTACAGAGACGTTAAGTACAAGATCAAAAAGTGTCTAAGAGATCCAAATCCATAACAATGCCAAACACATGCTTCTGCCAAAATGAAAGCTTTCCATTTAGCATGCCCATGTATGCCTTTACAGTAACTAAGTAACAAAATGATATTGTTGATAGTGGATAATTTCAAAATCCATTTGAGGTGTTTCAACAAAAGGATCTAGAGTACTTACCCCAAAATAAAGGGTGAGCAAAGTAAAAGTCCACCTGCTTAACGACCAGAAAACACCAGAACATGAGCAGAAAAATATGTGAAAACTACGTTTATGAGCATGAAACTGGTGTTAAATGACATTAACAGCTTTGAGCAGTAAGTATATATCATCCTTGATCAAGAACAAAATCACTTTCGACTTTCCATTATCAGTTACTGAAAAAGATCCTATTATATTTATGGATAACACTAACTGCAGAAAGATTTTACTGTCCTAATCTGCTCAAGAAAAGTTTGCACATACTTCCGCAAAGTGAAAAGTGACCTCCATTTTAGCAACAACATCTATTTTTTGTGTATAAGAAACTCAAAAGTTGAACTCTTCATGATTAACGAAAGACCATGGTAGACCCAAACTGTCTGCATAATTTAAATCCATGGTCTACATGACTGATTGAGAAGAAGAAACATGGAACATAATTGAGTCCAATGATGAGATGGCTTACTGAGTATAATAAAAGAATATGGTGACTCCATTAATAAGAACTTTAACAATGAGAGTCGTCAAAAGGAAACAGAACGCAGTTACTCTAAATGCAAGCAGCCAAAATGGGTGGACTTGTTTGAGAATTGGCCTCCATTCATCATCATTACAAGTATCCTGCTGAGTTCCCCCTCCATTGGATTTGAAATTGTCGAAACACTCCTCTTTCCATATGAAGAATGATGACATACCAAAACAAAACAATATCCATATTGCACATAGGAAGAACCTCCAGTTGAACCAATAACTCAACGCAGTTGTATCGGCGGCAATCAGTCCCAGCATCCTGCCGAAGAAATAGTCGCAGTTTTACCTCAGACCTGTTTCTTCATTGTCACTCTATATTATCTAAACTTTTTCCTTCAAATTTTTTTAATCAAACAACACAGGATCTCGAGTACCCAGCAAAGGGATCCATGAAAAAATTTGACTAAGCAACAGAATCCCAGATTCATTTCAGACTCTTGGTTTGACCTAGTTCTTATAATAACACATTAAGTGGTTAAAAGAAACACGCAAAAAATAATGCCTTCATTACTAACAAATGGTTATATGCATTTGATCCAAACACAAAAACAAAAGCTACACGATCAAGTTTAAAACAAACCCATGTTCTAAATTTCAAAGCATCACAACACCATCATCTTGAAAATTTTCTCATTTCTCTCTCTCTCTCTCTCTCTTTTTCCAATTATCCAGGAACCAAATGGAAAAATCATCGAATTACAAAGTCGGTAACTTACAAACGATATTGTTGTTACAACGTACAAAGAATGCTCCCGCGGAACATGGATAGAGAGTTGGTGATATTTAGCAATATTTTGTTAAATAATAATAATAATAACAACAATAAGAGCCTGAATTTTAAGATGAATAAAATGCGAAGCAGCAGGGGATTATTGTTTCGGTTGATTGACTGACAATGCAGTGCTCTATACATGCAAATTTGCCGCGAAATAAATTCGGCTCCACTACTTTTGCTACGCGGTCGTTTATTGTTGCATCTCTCAATTGCTGTGTTGATGACGTCAAATCATGTCGGGGTAAGTAACATTATTATCTATATATTCCTAAAACTAAGAAGGAAAATTTTATCCATTTGCTAATTCCACATTTGCTACTTATCCTAACAACTGATCTAGAAGTTCTTTGTAGATGTGGTGTGATTTATCTTAATATTATGAAAAATTATCAATTATTTGATGAGTATACGCATGAATTGAGATCTCACATGCAATGGATTATTTTTTGGAAAATGCAGCATTATCTTTCTAAGTTTAGAGCCACTCATTAGTCGAAATAAATTACTTCCCTTTTCACCAGTGAGAAATGATTCAAATTCAGTTCACCTCAGGATTAGATTAATATTTGATTTATATTATCTATATTTTATTTTTTAAAAAATTAAAAAATAATATACAAAATTCATATCCAAGCCCAAGCCCAAATTGGGGCCCAAATCAGATTTGCAATCCGTGACCCAGAAATAACAGCTACAAAACCCTTTCAAAATAAACCCTACTCTCTGCTCTCTCTCTTTCTCCCTTCTCTCTCCCTCTCAGATTTTGCTGTCTGACTTCCTGAACCCGTCACAATATGTAAGTGGCCTTCATATTATTTTTAATATTCTTTTTTATTTTTCATAGTAAAATCTCGTAACTAGTTTACTTGTCAATAATTTGTAGAATGCTTTGTTGTAATTCCAAGTTTCTAATCTTGAACTTGAATGAACCTCTGTGTAACACACACCACATTGTGAATAATTTGTTCAGGTTCTGCACTTGTAATATTTCTTGTTATGGTTTCCTTTTTTTTTGGTCTATGTTGGTTTTCAATTTAGTGCATTCATTAGATGATTTTGTCTAATGTTTTGCGTTAAAGATTGAAATATCATATGTGAATCTATCATGTTAACAGTAGTTTCAGTTTCTATACCTTGTAGTTTTTATGAGTTTGTTAGCTAATTGTCTACTTAAATTGTAGTATTTGCAGATAATTGCTTGGTTTTAGTAACTCTTTGATAATTTAAAGGATGTTGCCACCTGATCCAACAAAAAAGATATCCTTTACTCGATGCATTAAAGAAGGGGACTTGGTTATTGTCTATGAGAGGCATGACTGCATGAAAGCTGTTAAAGTATGCCAGAACTCAGCTTTCCAGAACCGTTTTGGTGCGTTTAAACATTCAGACTGGATTGGGAAGCCCTTTGGGTCTATGGTGTTCAGTAACAAGGGCGGATTTGTTTACTTGTTAGCCCCAACTCCGGAGTTATGGACTCTGGTTTTGAGCCATAGAACTCAGATACTTTACATTGCAGATATTAGCTTTGTCATCATGTACTTAGAACTTGTTCCTGGTTGTTTGGTTCTGGAGTCAGGGACTGGAAGTGGATCTTTGACAACCTCTCTTGCAAGGGCTGTAGCTCCTACAGGACATGTCTATACTTTTGATTTTCATGAGCAAAGGGCTGCCTCAGCTAGGTAAGAAATGGAGTTTCTCAATTATAAATTACTTTATTATTATTATTATTATTATTATTATTATCATTATTTATTTTTATAGTTTTAAGTTTGAATCTTGAGTTTTGGACTACGTCAATAACACTTTAAAAGTTTAAATGAAGTTGTGTACAGTCAGCTTTTCTAGCATGTCAAGGATGTCATCTAAAGGGGTGAAAGAAAAAAGAAGCGGGTTTGGGATGGGGAAGATCTTTGGTTTTTAAGTTACCAAGCATTTGAAGGCATAGCTCATTCTCTTAAGACACAGTCCTAGTGCATAAGTTTTCAATAAGTTTTCCAAAGTTAAATTTAAGCCATGTCCAGTTTTCAGTTTCCCTCATTAGTCATTCCTAGAGGAAATTTTAGTTGCTCTTTTCCTCAGAAGAAAATTCAAGTTCAGTTATAGGTTCGCCTGATTCTATTTCCTTAAAATTAAAATTTCCTATTTCGTTTGAGGGTTGGTGTTCAGGGCAAGAAGATACATTCACGTCGTCCAATTTGTATGATATATGGAAATATTCTCATGATTTCATTTCTTTAACAGGGAAGACTTTGAGAGGACAGGAGTGAGCAGTTTTGTTACTGTGGGTGTTAGAGATATCCAGGGTCAGGGATTTCCTGATGAATTTAGTGGGTTAGCTGATTCTATATTTCTGGACCTACCTCAGCCCTGGTTGGCAATTCCATCAGCAAAGAAAATGTTGAAACAAGATGGGATTCTGTGTTCTTTCTCACCATGTATTGAGCAAGTGCAGCGCTCATGTGAATCTCTACGATTGAATTTTACAGGTAAGGAGTCATGCATTTAAACTTCTTAGCAGGTTCACTTTTGGCTATTTGTTGTTGGATCAGTTTAGCTAATGTATAAGGAGGAACTTCAAAAGAAACAAATGTTGCTGGTTCCTCTTTGAATATTAATTGATGGATATAAGTGTGTTTGTATCCTGTGCTGGTATACAGATATAAGAACATTTGAGATACTTCTTCGGACCTATGAGATTCGGCAATGGAGAGCTGATTGTGGCCAGGGCACTGGTGGTGGTTCAGCAGGGTCTATTCGGCACAAGAGGAAGCAGCATTTAATTGAAGGAAGTGATGCGCAGGAAAATCCACATAATTCTACTGTCATGGCTAGGCCCAATGGTGAGGCCAGAGGTCACACAGGATATTTGACATTTGCAAGGCTTAAATGTCTTTCATGAAGAGCATGGTACCTTTTCCATCTGGTTGTAAACATAACAGTTTCTTATCCTTGTATCAGCCTTGGTTTAACCTCCACTAATGAAGAGCTCTACTGGTCTTCAAAAGTTTAATTGGCAGTGCATGTTACCTGGTCAGCGACCATGTTACTGGTCTCTCTTCCAGTCGCATGAGGGGTTGCGGAGTTGCATTACCTTCTTGTTGCAGTAATATTGGAAAATTACAAAATCTTTGAGAATTATCTAATTGAGCTGTGTTGTTGACTATATTTTCACGAGAAGAAGAGTCTCAGTTTTGACCCTGTGAATACTGCCTCTGCTTTATCTTCTGAGTTCATAGAAAATTGTTGTAAAGATTCTTTGAGTTTCCACTTATAAGTAACATTGTGATTTAAGACTTATGAGTATTAGATAGATAGATAACTTGTTTATTATTCAAATTTTTACCATGATATTTTCAGCTTTATATGCCAGCTAAAGTACTTTGACTGCATTATCACCTGACAAAGAAGTTTGAGAATTGTTTTGTGGGACATTATCAAGTTCAAGACAGTGGTCCTTGATTCAATCTTGAAGGAGAATGCATGTGCTGTCGTTGTCTCGGCAGACTTTGCATGCATGACTGTTTGAGCTTTGCAGCTGGCAATGTCCGTAGAATCTTACACATGGCAAGTGTGGGAAATGACTACGATACCACAAACAAAACTGGTAATTACTATCTTTGTGACTTGTAATATGGAGTTTGATATTACTCAAGCTGTGAAGTGTTTTTGTGTAAATTCAGTGTTGCGATTCAATTGAAAAAAAAAGTCTGATTAGAAGTATTTAAAAGGAAGATAATGATTATGGAACCATATGATATTGCTAATTGATTTAAAAATATTTCTTCTTATCTTTTAATATTTTATTTTAGGGAGAATAATACTCTTAGAGACCATCTCCCACCAAAAGTAGTCACTGATACATTATATTTTTCAAGAAGATAACGTATGCTAATGATATATGGGACCCATTGTACAAAAGTCCTTCGATTAAGTATACTCAGCAAAGAAAGCTATCGCACATTTTACCTTTGATGAGCTGGGAAAGGTCTGTTTGCAAGGAAGAGCATAAAATTAGCAAATGAAATTGGAATGGATAATTGAAGAACAGAAAATGAGGAAATACTTTATTTGCTTCTCTGTAGCATATTTTAATCATTTTATTTTATTTTATTATCTTTTTTAACCATGAATGGCTTATCCTTGCATTTCATTTTAATGACTATGGTTACCTTAAAAGAAATTAATGTGCTAATAATAAATAAGAGTGAAATAAAAAGTGTAAATCCTTTTTGCTTGCGCTATATTTTTGTTATATTCCAGCATCAGCATTGGCGGGAAATTTACAAAAACAATCATAAATTTTTTGCTTTTTTCAACTTTAACCTCCCAAAGTTTTTTCTATTATAACTGGCTAAACACCATATTTTTAGATTAGATTACTCTCATCACTTTCATCGAATTTACAAAGACATGTCATTTTTTCAATTCTAGCACAACTAAATAAGGATCTTCCTTAACAACTTAACAAACTTTCATCACTCTCAATAAATCAACAAATTCTATCAAACAAATATTGCATAATTGAATATATAATGCATCTGTACCACTACTTGTTGCACAATAACCCACTGATTTTACGGAGTATATGATTTTGGATTTGATTTATCTCGTCGTAAGTTTCGAAACAATATATTATACATCTAAAACGGATACATGTAGCTCAAGTTATGGCTTTCGAAACATATTTGAAATTTAATGAGACATGAGAAATGAAGAAAAATTATTGAAAACACAGAAAAATCAGGCAAAAAACGAAGTCCAGAACAAGTGAGATAGGTGCATGTCTCACATAAACGCACTGCATGTCACGCTTGTTCTGAACTTTATTTTTTGCCCGATTTTTCTGTATTTTTAATGATTTATCTTCATGTCTCAACTCAAATTAAGTATTTTAACAAATCACATTGTTTTATGAATGAAAAATAATAACATTTGCAACAAAACCTACTTTAATTTCGAACTTAATTGATAAAATCAATAGATTAAAAATTTACATTGTGTAAGAGCATAAACTAATTTTAAAAAGCTCTCCAATTGATGATTATATCTTCAATTATACAATGTTTGTTTAATGGAATTTGTTGATTTATTGAGAGTGATGAAAGTTTGTTAAGTTGTTGAGGAAGATCCGTATTTAATTGTAGGGTTGGTAAAAACCCGAGTTCGATCTGGGTTTGGCCTTGTCCGGGACTGGACCGGATCAATACCCGGATTGTGCACGATTTTTTCACATCTTGTCCGGGTCAAGCCCGGCACCTCCCGGGCATGGGTTTTTGATTCGGGCTTTCTCTGCTCGAATAAATTATTGCTTTGCTGTGATTATTAAAGATTCCAATGAAATCAACCTTGCAAATCATTCCATTTACGGCAAATTAATTCCAAAACCAGCAAAGCCTAAAATGCAAAAGTTTGATATCCATGTAGCAATGTTTGCCGTTCTTTGCCAAAAGAATAGCCTGAAAAACGTGAGTCGATGATCTGCACTGCGTGGGTTCGAGTGGCTGGGTTCGCGTCGCGTGGGTTCGAGTGGCTGGTGCTGGGTTTACTGCTGGCTGCTGCTGAGGTGGCTTCATGCATCGTGGCGGTGTGCTGGCCGGGTTTGTTGGAGGCTGCTGCTGCGATGATTTCGCGTGGCTGCTGGGTTCGCAAATCGCTACTTCGCTGCTGCTGGTCGTGCTCGTGGCTGCTGGATCCGGCGATGATTGATCGTGGGTGCTATTGCCGTGCTGGTTTTGATCGGTTAGGTGATGACTGCTTGAGAGACGTGTAAGAAGTGCAAACTGCACATCATTTAATTTTAGAGATTTTTTTTTAAGAAGAAATGCAAATTATGAAGAAATTTGTGCTATTAGAATGAAAAAAATGGAATGATTTGCAGATTTTTTATTTGAAAAGGATTCATGCTGGAGAAAGCCAAAAGCAAGGAAAAAGAAAAAAGGGAAAAAAACGAAAAACAAAGAACCATAGTCATAGAACAGCACGTGAGGGCTATCAAATGGTGCTTAAAGCACTCAAGAGTTAAGATCTAAACCAAGTGGTGGTCAAAGCACTCAAGAGCCAAGACCTTGAGTGCTTTTGCTTTTACAATTAGATGATGATTTTGCAGGGTGTATAAGATGCTTTTGCAATCAGTGCTGGCTTGGAGTGTTTGCTGGGGGGTGTTTGCTTTTTGCAGCCAGCAGCTTGTGTTTCCTTGGAATGTTGAGTGGTGGCCGCTAGCTTGGAGTGTTGGAGAGCTGGAAGTGTGGCAGTCGGCAGCAGTGGTTGTGTTTGCATACGAATATGATAGAAAATTAGGGTAAGTTTCAATTTTGGGTGTATTATATTTATATTTTCTTTCTTTTTCTTTTTTTAACTTATCAAAACCCGGGCATAGATTTGGGTTTGGGGTTTTTGGTGCCATGACCGAAACCGGACCCGAAAGTATTCGGGTTTTAAATTTCAATAACTGGACCCGTATTATTTGTATATGCAGTTCGGGTTTTGCCCGGACCAGATTGGTCGAGTTAGGGTCGGATCTGGTCTGGGTGGGTTTTATTGCCATTGCTACTTAGTTGTGTTGGAATTGAAAAAGCGGCATGTTTTTGTAAATTCGATGAAAGTGATGAGGGTAATATAATTCAAAAATAGGGTGTTTGGTTAGTTACGATAAAAAAAACTTTAAAGGGTTAAAGTTGAAAAACGTAAAAGTTGTATGATTGTTTTTGTAAATTTCCCAGCATTGGCTCTATATACACTTCACTTTTCGTGGAAGGGCAGTGCTATTACGAATTTCTTAATTAATATTTTCTTTTTTGTGTAATATCTATTATATGGACTGTTTGCATAATGTGTATGTCTTACATCATACGACTGAAGGAATTTTGTTCACCACCCCCCCCCCCCAAAAAAAATAAAAAAACTAGATTTGTCACCCATGAATTTTCTTGTATGTTCAGCATCTAAGGTACATCCCTTACACCTTGACTGTAAAAAAGGATACAAACTTCTTTTATAAACTATCATGAATAAATTAATAGTTTAATACAAAATTGTTACAAATAAAATCGAATTTAGAATCAAAATTAACTTTTTCAATGGTGGTGTGGACACTTTATAAATGTGAACTATTCCCTTTACAACACAATAATTAAATCGGAGCAAATCAAGAGTAAATATTAGATTAGATTAGATATTAAAATTATGATTCGCTATGGGCAATTATAACATCTAAAAATAAATAAAAAAATAGATTTAAGTTTAAAATATTTAAAGAATATTAAAATAAAAAAAAAATATTAGCTAATAGAATCTATTTGGTCTTTTTAATGTCTTAAATAAAAATTTAGGACTTTAATTAGTTAATTAGGCCTAAAAATTTAATAATATAAATATTTTGATATTTTTTTATTTTTACTAATATTTATAATTTTATAATTTATTTACTAGTAATTTTGAAAAAAATTAAAATAAAATTAAAAATTAAAATGGAAAAATGGGTAGGGGATGGGGATTCCACCTCATCCTTGTCCCCTCCCCAAATAAGAAATTGAGTATGAAATTATCTATATACCCTTTCCGAATAGGAAAAATACCCGAGAGTACCCGTTCCCATGGGGATTTTTGTCATCCCCCTATGTGAAATTCACAACATGTCTATAATTTAGCAAAAAAATTGTGAAAAATATATTTATTTGCATTGACTTTTAGCAAAATTTTGGATAGGTGTATGTCAACCAACGAAATCATTTCTTTATTCAATTCGCTTCTGTTTCGTATGTTTCCATTAAAAATTTTACCGTTTTAATAAGAAAAGTTCAAATATTCGACAAGAAACTTACTTCTCTCGGTATCACTTTTTATTTCATTTTAGTCATCGTTTTTTAAAATAATCCCACATATCTTTTTTTAAGATGGGTTAGTTAGCTTGCAACCGTGATTTGGTATCCCATTTTTTGTCTTTTTGTGATCCAACCATTAGTTTCAACCCAAGAGTTGCAAAAGCTATTCGAACGGCAAAGATGCAATTACTTGATTATTAACACTGCAACCCCTCTTGTTTCATAAAAAGATAAGAAAATGTTAAATTTCAAAATTTTGACACATAAGTCAATCAAAATATTTTATGATTTTTATGTGGGTCCAGGTAATTTAATAAATGAATATATTTACTATTTAGATATACAAAAATATGGATGGATTATTTTAACTTGCTAAAAACTCCCCACATCCATTTATTTAAAATATCAATTACAAAAAAATCCCATTTTTTAGTGTAATTTTTTTAAAAATAAAATACCCATTTAATGTTTTACCATTTAAGATAGTGTTACTTATAAGGATAAATAATTATTTCAATTAAATAAACAAAACTTAACTTTTATTTCTATAAATTTGCTCAACATCATATAACCTTATAATTGTTAGCATAAGATATAAATTTAGTCTAAAAAATTTATTC
The DNA here is from genome assembly GCA_029618585.1 of Citrus australasica. NCBI lineage: Eukaryota > Viridiplantae > Streptophyta > Magnoliopsida > Sapindales > Rutaceae > Citrus > Citrus australasica. The sequence continues at coordinate 5,442,161 of JARCIV010000002.1, read as the reverse complement.
AAAGGGTCCCCTTAGGGCAAAAAATTAATTATCATATGATAATTTGATTGGCACAAACTCTATTATTCTTAATTTACTTATCCATGCCAAACACTATATTGTGATTAAATTTTAGTAAAATAAACATATGTCACCATCTTTAACCACATTCAACAGATCCTAATTGTTTAGATTTTGTTATAGAGAGCAAGATATAGTTTTTTTCTTATTATAGTAGTAAAAATAAATAAAAATAAACACAATAGATTTCTTTTAAGAGAATGCAAGCATTATTTTTATGAGATTGTGTGTTCAAGAAATTAATCTAATTATGTGATTAGAAGACTCTCTATTTTTTGATATTTTAGAAGAATTATATGTTGGATAAATGAATAAATTAAGATCAAAGTAGAACAAAATGATTGAGAAGAATATCGAGAGAGATTTTTTTTTTAGAATTTTTAAATTTTCATATTTTAATTGGGGTTTATTTTGTAAAATTATTTAAATTTATAGTTTTTAATATTACAAAAAACAGTAGAGATTGCTGAAGAAAATGCCAAATAATTTTTTTAGAATTCTAAAATTATTATATTTTAATTAGGGCTTATTGTGTAAAATTTTTAAAATTTATAGTTTTTATTATTTACCAAAAATAATGAGGACTGTTAAGGAAAATGTTAAAATTGGGTGTTTGGTATAACGGAGGCAAGATAGTTCCGTCTTTTTAAGATAAGCCAAACTCTTTTTTGGACAAATTTGAAAGTTTGTGTGATCAATTATAAACACGAAATTAGGTCTCTGTGTCCTCAAAAAAGAGTTTGTATAACCATTTATAAAAACATTGATCTCCCTGATCATATTGTGGAATCAGAGGGTCATTTTTCCTATAATCTAAAATTCATCTTGCTTAATGAAGGTGGTTGGCTTCCAATTCAATTGAAGGAACCGGTAAGCAGGACAATCCATACAGTGTTGCTGACTTGCTGTCATTGCTGCTAGTTATTTGATATTTGCAAGAGAAAGGATTAGAAACGGCAACGTTTTACAAATCACAACCGTCAACAGCAGCAACCACAGAGTATAATGAATCTCAGTTTTTGTCCATCGATGAACTAAAATGTGGCCAAATCATCACCCAATTGCTAATAATGTTATAATTTGAAAATATTAAATGTAAGAGTGATAATACAGCCACAAACTCTTATACAAGTTTATTTTGTACAAATTAATATGACATTAATTCATTGGTTGAATGAAAATATAAAATAATAGAAATAAATTATGTGGGTTAAGAGATTCAATTCAACTAATTTTATTATATTACATTAATTATTTAATTTATACAAGAGCTTGTGACTATATCATTACTCTAAATGTAACTGTAAATACACGTTATTTAATTTGCCATTCCAATTCTCAGCCTCATAAGCCTACTGCTAATATTTTGCTTGGATTTGTGGGACACTAACGGAGTTAGGTAGTGGTTCTTGGTTACTCTCTGTGAAATATTTATAGTCTTGGAGAAGATCTTTGCATGCCGACATCTTTATCTGAGGCAAATTTTGCACACATGGTACTTGAATTTATGCCATCCACTCATTTTCAGCTAATCGCCTATACGCTAGAATCTGGATCTGTAACTAACTGTCACATATGTGCGTCGTATTTGACTATGCTGTCCTTCAATGAATGAGATTTAGGTAATTGATGTTACTTCTACCATGTTTTGCACGGTCCCTTAAACAAAAACTACTTGGTCTGTAGTGCCTGCTCTCTAGAATCAACATTTTCCAGCGGAAACACACAGCAAGTGCTGGGCGCTAGTTATAGACTAAAAGGGAAGTTAAAAAGAGACTAAAAAGGAGGTTAAAATGCTGAAAACGAGTCATTTTACCATGCGAATCTTGTATTCTGACAAAGTTTACTCAAGACCAGCAACTCTGTCTTCCTCCTCCCTCCACGTTCAACCAAAATGCAGGGCTCTTCCGTGGCTCTTGCTCCTGCTTCAACTCCAATTCTCAAACGTATATTTTGTTTAATCCTGAATTAATCTTCTTTAGAACCAGCTGATCTTGCTTTTAGTCGCGGAGTTTCATGCCTGCAAACTTCGCGTTTTGGTTCCTTTACACCCTTGAGTGCTCGAATCTCTTCGTCCTTAAAATGTCTCAATCAAAGGTATCATAATTTAAAAACCCGGGCAGGGACAGCTTCAGTTCCTGATAGGGTGGATGAGACCCCGGAACCAAGTGCTGCAATACAAACTTTGCAGCTTGGAGGCATGTTTGGTCTTTGGTATCTTCTCAACATCTACTTCAACATTTTCAACAAACAGGTTCTTCATCTTTATGTATTGTGTATGAAGTGATTTGTATTCTCAATTCGAACTATATAAGTCTTATGAATTGAACCAGTTCATTAGTCTCTAGCAAATTGTACTGTTTAGTTTTTTGGTAAAGCATTAAGAGGCAGAATCTAAAATGTTCATGTCCGTAAATAGGTCCTTAAGGTCTTTCCATATCCAACAACTGTAACAGCGTTCCAATTTGGCTGTGGCTCAGTGATGATTATCTTAACGTGGACACAGTCTCTACACCCGTCCTAAGTTAACTCGATCCCAGGTTCTGTTTTTCGCTCCAGTGAGATCATTTCATAGTAGAGACTGCTTCCGATTTTACCATAAGTTTTACAGAACGTTGCTTGATATATTTGCGCTTTGATCAGTTTGCAGTAATCCTGCCGCTGGCTGTTGCACACACATTGGGAAATCTTTTGACAAATATTAGTCTTGGGACGGTTAATGTTTCGTTCACTCACACAATCAAAGCAATGGAACCCTTTTTCACAGTCTTATTCGCTGCCTTATTTCTTCGGGAGGTATATATAATTATGTGTTTCAGTTCTCTATCTCGTCCAATGAAGTTATCTAATAATGTTTTCGCCATTTTGGGCATACAGAAGCCAACCATCTGGTTAGTTCCTTCACTTGTACCAATTGTAGGAGGAGTTGCATTGGCATCACTCACTGAGGCCTCATTGGTAAAAATTCCATCGTTCTGTTGACACATTGTAAAGAATTAAAATTTACATGCTGCTAATGATTCTGTTTTGATACAAACAGGACAGGTTTCTGCAGTGCAATGGCTTCCAATGTGACTAACCAATCGCGTAATGTATTTAGCAAAAAGTTCATGGTCAGGAAAGAGGTAAAATGGATAATCTCGAGTTTTTTTAGCTCTAAAATTTAAGCTTGGATCAATTCAATGGCTGATAAAACAGCCAAAATTTTGGTTGCTATAACAGGATTCGTTGGACAACATCAATCTCTTCACTGCAATAACAATAATTTCTTTTATCCTGTCGGTTCCTGCTGCTATTGTCATGGAAGGAGCAAAGTTTACCCCTTACCTGCAATCTGCTGTGAGTAAAAGTTAATTTGATTTTAACTTCCATACTGTGATACTGAAATGGTAAGTGGTTGCATAAAACTGCTGTCTTTTTCCCCCCTTATCTTTGTTTCAGGCAAGTCAAGATTCGAACATAAGAGGGTTATGTGTAATGTCTCTTCTGGCTGGCTTCTGCTTCCATTCTTACCAGCAGGTACAATTCTCGGTATATTGTGAGTGTTTATTTCGTAGGACGATTTTATAGCTATTTCATTGGAACTAGGGCCCACCAGGACCATATACTACTATTAATACACATGCAATTTATGGAGGTTCAGAATTCAGTTCAATCTGCAAAAATCTAATACAATTATTAGATTGGGTTGAAAACTTTGAAATTGGATGTGTCAAATCTGCATCGTAGCCTGGACATGGTAAAATTTCACACGACTCGATTACTTGATTATTTGACATAAATACGACATAAATAAATATGTATAGTTATCAAATTTGACACAATTATTAAATGAGTTCAAACCAACATGATTTTTTCTCATGTTGAGTTAGGGTTAAAGTTCTTGATCTATTTACTCGATTAATGACATAATTATGTTTTTATTATAAATTAATTTATAGATTCTTATCATCAAAACTAAAATATTTGACATAATTTTCTCTTTTTATTTTTTATTTTTTTAAAGAATGAACATATACACATTGTTCATTTATAAAATTTTATTTAAATTTATAACTTCAATAGTATAAATGTAAAATGTGTAAAATATTAGTAAACATGTATGTGTGTGTGTGTGTAGCATAAATGTGTATGCAAATGTTTAATGTAAACTTTGTTAAATATATAAATGTTAAGTAGGTTATCGTATAGCACATTTATTTTTCGTTTCAGTTTAGAGTCTCAATATTTTGATACGATTATTAAATGTATAATGTTTGGGTCAACTCAAATTTAACACAACACGAAAGTGACATAATGTGAATATGACCGGATAGCCCGTTTTACCAACAATGTCCTAATTTACAAATACCAACCCAATTCGCAAAATGATGGTGGGTTGGATATTGATTTGTATCCAATCCGTAAAATTCAATTTGCTTATACCCTTCAAAATTAAAATATCGAGAAAATATGAGAAGCTCAATAATTACGAAAACAAGAGTGTCTCCAAAATCATTTTACTACACTATAAAATGTCGTTGTCGTTGTTTTCTTTTTGAAAAATATTTTGTTGTATGGCTGCAGGTATCATACATGATACTACAGATGGTGTCACCAGTAAGTCACTCAGTAGGAAACAGTGTGAAGCGTGTTGTGGTGATCGTGTCGTGTGTTATTTTCTTCCGAACGCCTGTTTCGCCACCAAAATCCTATTGGTAATCTATTTTTCTTTTGATTATCTTATCAATGGGTGATTAATTTTTATTGATGAGATTTATGAGTGCGATTAATAATTATTGGGGTGCGATTGGCTTTGATTACAGGAACTGCTGTGGCTTTGGCTGGAGTCTTCTTGTATTCAAGAGCAAAGCGAGTGAGGCCCGAGACCAAGACTTCATGAGTTTGATATATACTTGGAATTCATGTGATAAGGTATTAGAGAATCAGATTTACCAAGATTATGCATAAATTGAACATGTTCTTTGATCCTTCCTTCTCTTGATTAAATTCGGTCTCTAAATATTTTGATGTTCAAATTAGTATTTGGATGGGAATTACTTGAAAGCAAGAACGGGAATCACAAGAAATGTTCGAATAGACCCCTAAACTCCAATCAAGCGAGATAAACGAGATCTTTATTATTACTGGAAAGTTCAGATCTAATCTCAGCCGTCCTTTTTTCATTAAGCCATTTAATTTGAGATCGTTCAGTTTTGTTTGTTCGTATCACGTGAATCACGTGATATGCACGCGAGGTCCTTTTTAACTACAAAATAAATATAATCATCATCTTTATTTGGAACGTTATGATTATTAGCTCGGAATTTATTTTGTCTGCTGTCACGTGACATCCTGGTAAAATTCGTTGGCTTTCGGAGTCTTTATGCTCTAATTCTTTGATGATTAAATAGTACCTTTAATTTGGAATTTATCCGAAATTTTCTAATCTTAAAATTTGTTGACATATTGCACAACGTAAGTGGCTTAATTAATTTTATGGCAGTCAATTAACCTACATGGCGAGTCCTCAATTAATTTTATGGCAGTTAATTAACCTACATGGCGAGTCCTTAAGACTTTTTTTTTAATTAAAATGAAAATCTATGAGTTAAAAGGTAAAGACGATGACAAAGTTGATAGAGGATGATACTTATACCATAAACTACAAAGTAAACAATTGGCGTAATTTGATTCTCTGATTAAAAAGTAATGTAGAACGTTAATTTAGGATTTTAGAATTTTTATTTTTTAAGATTTTATATTTTAATTAGAGTCAATTATAGTATGTGTCTTAATCTTCTATTTCTATTATAATTGTGATTTAACTTTCCTTTTTAAGTTAACTTAGGGAAGTAGCATTACTCTACTATAAATAGAGAGATTTTGTAATTGTTTTCATAATTTTAGATTCAATTATTTAATAAAACTCCTCTTTTATAATTCTCTCTGGGATTATCTATCAATTTTTTTTAGTTGTTTGGATTAGAGTGTTATCTAATATTGCTTTAAGCATTATTAAAAATTTTATTGAGTCGTTTGGGAAACTAAATCACAATAAGGATAGAAATAGAAAATTGAAACACATACTATCATTGACTTTAATTAAAATAAAAAGATCTAAAAAATAAAAAATCTAAAATTCTAAATTACCGTCCTATATCAAAATGAATTAGGATTTTTTTTTAATTTCCAAATGAAAAGTCTAGTAGCTGGATTCTTGTAATGGAAGTAAAAGACGAAGGGTTAAAATCTAAAGAGATACTCTTAATTTAAGGGTGGAGGCGGGTGGGTTGCAAGGTGATTATATTAATAAAAGAAATTAAAATGTAAATTCATCTATGGAAGTCTCCATACGCCAAGAAGGCAAACAAATTGAAATGAAATAATAATGGAGTATTTAAAAAAAAGTCAGAAATTATGTTTGGTACAACTTTTTAAGTAGAGTTTATATAAGTAGAGTTTTTTGTTAGTAGAGTTTATATAAATAGTGATTTTATCAAAAAAAAAATTAATTGTTTGGTTGTCAATAAGTGCTTTTATTAAAAATTTATAAAATTATTTTAATAGGCAAATTTTTTAAAGTTATATTATGAAAAAAATAAAATAAAATAAGATTGTCAAATGAATAGAGAATATTTTAAATATTTTACTATGTAAAAAAACATTTCAACCCCTACTCACAAAAGCCAAAATTTGTACTTTTACTAATAGAGGTAAAATAACTTATTTAACCTTTAAAAACTCTATTAGAAAAACAATCAAACAATAATAAAAATTATAATAAAAGCTTATAAGATTAAATAAACACTTATAACCATTAAATAAGTTATATCAAACACACACCAAAATAAATCACCAGCTGCTTTTTTTTCTTGAGCAAACGGTGTATATGAAATTATGAATTATGAAATATGCTGTCCTCTAAAAGGCCATTGGGAATTGCAGCAAAAAGCGGGCCCTTAATTTCAATCCTCAAAGCCTAATCTCTAATGTGAACTAGTGAAATTCATTTTCTAAGCCTGGGTGTTATTAATTGGTAAGTTTCTAATATTCATTTAAATCATAGCAACAATATAGCACATGAAATGAATTTTTTTTCTGAATTTATAAAACTTAAATCTGTCACATTAACTAACTAAGTTGTTTGATCACTACAAATTATCATGCTTCATACATAAATACATACACACATATATACATATACATATTTAAAATAAAACTATAGGACTCAAAACCAAATGGAGAGGCTACGTCTAGGCTGGGGTGGGCTACAACACGTCGAAATCTTTAAGAAACTTACAAAAATGCCACATGCGAAGTTTACAAAATTGCCACTATTTTATTTATAATTATACCACTATTATATTTACAACTTTGTCGTTCATATAAATAAATAAAAAGAAGGAACTATCTTTCTTGCCTTCTTCAGTTCTTCGCTTTCTTCTTGGTAAGAATAGACAATAAATTTACTTTTCATTCAATCATTTACAACATATTTATAAACTGTAAGATAGTAAAGACTAAAGATCATATTCGTTAATTCTTGTTCCAATTTCATCATGTAAGATTAAATTATTATTAGGTCAAATGCACATAATTTAGCCATTAAATTCTAGCATCCAAAATTTTAAATTAGTTATTGAAAGGTTAGAGATAGATTGATTGTTGATAGAGATAGATCATAGATTCGATCCAATACATTATATATAATGTTAGTTTTTTAATGAAACTTATTGTTTGGTTTGTGAATAGTGTCAATGTGTCATAGTGACGGACTGACAGTTGTATGACTTTTGTTAGTGAATCTACAATTGTTTATTTTTACTATGTTTATCATCTATTTCAACTGCAGCAATCAAACAAGTATAGACACCACTTCAAAATAAGATGGAGAGGAGTTTTTATTAAATTGTATGGTTATCTATATGAAAAAAGAAGTTATTTACATCATCAATTCAAATTTGATAATAGATGAGTTTAATTTTTGAAAGCATGGTAAGACAAAAATTAAGTAGTGTTTAATTGTAATTGAATTTCTTTTTGGACATGAAGCATTTTCTTATGTATTAATGAAATTTTCTTTAAGATTTATTTTTTTAATTGAGATAATATTCGCACTAGGAAAAAATTTAGCCCAACCAAAAAATATTTTCTGGCTTCGCCCCAGTCCAAAACCCTAAAGAGATGACAATATAGCAGAAAATTGATAGCAAACAACCAACAAAGCGGAACTTTTGACAGAAAAAGTTGAGGATTCAAACATTACAAATCATGGACAACTCGAAAAGCATAACAAACAAACACAAAAGTCACAAACTAACCCTAACAGTCACGAGAAAAATAACATGAGACCCACTACTTACATCCTCATTTCCTCGACAAATTAATTAACCAATTCAGCATGCATGCAACGGCAAAAGCAAAGCAATACCCAAGTTAATTAATTAGTTTAATTTTAAAGACCTTTATAGGCCATCTCCATCAACTCCATCTCCCTCTTCACCTCCTCCGGCATGTAATTACTATCTATTTCCAACGCCATCTCAAACTCAAAGTTGCTTTCAACGGTGGAACCAGCAGAAGGCATTTCATCGAGCACCGATGATCCAAAGTTGTAGCCACCGCCATTTTCATAAGAGAGACGACCTATAGCTGCTTCAATGTGATGACCGTAGACCGGGACCTGCCGCCATTGATCAACTAATGACGAGGCGAAATTTGAGGTGATTCCCAATTGAGATTGCGAAGAAGTGGGCATCATCATCATATTATTATCAGCATTAACCACTGCATCATCAAAGTTAGCAGAATTATCTTGATCCGGCGCCGCGTTAATCCCCTCGTTGCTCTTGTTGTTCTTTCTTGCAGTTACATTCTTGATGTAGTTCTGCAAGAGAGTACTTCTTGCAGCTGTTTCCTTGTGTTTCCTTTTTGATTGTTGCCTTCTCTTTGTCGCATTCCAGTGGTTCTTTATTGTGTTCTCAGTTCTGCCTGTCAGCCGGCGGGCAATCTCTGCCCATCTGTTTCCAACTTCTTTGTGAGCCTGAATAAGTATCATGTCTTCTTCTTCGCTCCATGCTTCTTTCTGCAAAATACAGCAAGCAAAATGATATATGTGTAATTTCAACATGCTAGGGTTTTACCTCCGATATGATGCATGAAAACTTATTAGTTTATAATGATATATGTGTAACCTAATTCTCATGTTAATTATTTAATACATGGTGTGAACGGAGAAATTTCCTAACTAACATATCCATCTCGCTAGTTATAGCATTGACATTAATCGTTGAAAGGGAAAAAGGATAAGTATCAAAGTTGTTTTTTTTTTCCAAATGAATTTGTAGCCTGTATTACATGTACTGTTGGAGAGGCAATATAAAAGAAAACTAATCAGCATATATATCTTTCTTTTTTGATCTGATTAATTGGTTCCCAAATTCTGTCCCCAAGCAAAAGCGAAAAAAGAATACATTTTCTTTTTTTTAATCTGAATACATTCTACTTAAGAACAAGAAAGAAAGATCAACAATTAACTTTTAGATTTAGAACTTGGGGCCGGCCAGGGTTCCCTATATATTAAAACTATCATAACTTAAATATTGATCTGAATAAAATAAATTTTAAACTCCTTTCATTATCAGAGAATTTTCATCTACGTCTCTATCATCATTTACCACGTCGACCAATTATGTTTCAAGAAACCCTGCTTCAACTTGACATTTCTTGTCATGCATATCTTTATATAATATAATGAACTACTACAATTTCAAAATATCTATATATAATACAATCTTCTGTATGTAAAATTTTGTGTCTTCGCCCTTTTCATAACTGGGTCCAACTGAAAACTTGTCGCCATGCATGTCTAATGTGTTGTCAAGCAAATAATGACAAATGAATATCAATGCACAAACAGTATTCGTTCACTTATAAAACGCGTTAAAAAAAAATCACGTCAAAATATCAGACGTCATAATTTCTATATATTTGATAATTTGTGACGTAAAGGAAATTATTCCTCACAATTATTTTCAATAAATTAATAAATTAAACAAATACAACTAAACACACACACACACACGCACACATGGAAGTATGATGATGTAACGATGCTAAACATTCTTATTGAGTAAAAAATTTGTGCAAATATGGTGTATTTCTATATGCACATATATAAGCAGATGTATATTTTTTTGAAAACAAGTTTAAACTTTATGTATATATACTATGTGGATATGATACATACATCTACACGGTTCACCAATGAATAGTATGTATATGTATAAATGATTAACATGTATACATAAGCATATAATTAATTTTTAATATTGATGGAAATATAAAAATACCTTAATATCAGGCTTCAGATGATTGTACCATCGCTCCCTACATTGCTTTCCCACTCTGCCAGTCATTGCCTTAGCAATTACAGACCATTTCTTCGTCCCATGTTGCGCTACTAGCCGGATCAACATTCTGCAAAGAGAGATTTATGATATCAATTCTTAATAACTCCAATAAACGTACCAACAAAAAACCCTAAGCAGAAAAAAATGGAAGAAAGTATAAATAAAATTTTTGGATTAATTTGTGAAAAAAAGACCAAAATGAAATTTAATTTAGTTCTTCTCTTACCTATCCTCTTGAGGAGTCCACTGCCCTTTGATTATGTTGTTCTTCTTTGGAAGTTTCCTTTCTCTTTTCATAGGTATCCTTTTGTTCCTCTTTTGATCTTGATTATATGCATTTTCTCCAGTTACACATGAGACTTCATCGGGCAATTTTGCACTCGATGATCCATAATCTTGAAAATTCATAAGTATCGGCTGAAAATTTGGAGTTTCTGGCTTGGGGTGAGCTGAAAAATTCTGTGAATAATCCCAAAATCCTCTTCTTTCCGGGCCATGCAAAACCTCATTTGTACTATTCGGTTCCAACGGAGTGGCGGTATATGCACTCTCAGTACCTAAAAACCCATTTGAATAACCCTCAAGAGGATCGAAACTCGTTGTTGAGATCCCGAGAGGGGGGCTTTTTGAGGATCCTTCGATGGTAAATCGATTAAGATGGTGAGGATTTGAAAAAGTGGACTCACTAATAAGACCATAATCATGGTTATTACGATGGTTGTGAAAAAATATACTTTTAGAAGATGGATTTTCTAGAGAAGAGAACCCATTTCCTAGGTCTGATTTGAAGAGATTATCAGAAAATAGGCTTGATATGAAAGGATTATCATCTCGAAAACTTGAATCAAGCTCCATTGCAGTAGAGAGAGTAAAGAGAAAAAATAAAATAAAATAAAAATTAAGCTCTCAAGAAAGGAAGGGTGGTTAAATGTTAAATAGAGTGATGGGGCTAAATTTCTGTGGGCTCTTTAATAGTGAAATGAGCTAAAAATGAGTGTCTACTTGTTAGCAATTTAGCCCTTCGATGACTTGCCAAGCCAACGGTTAATATTTCCAGTTGATTGTGACTGTTAATCTCCCTATGTAAGCCATAGGGTTTGTATTTGCCAGGGGCAAAATTGTCACTTTAATATCAGGTCGTTAAAATGCATTGCGTTTCAGGAAGTTGTGAACTGAAATTAAAATCGCATGGAATACATGAAACCCTCTTTGTTACCTTATAAGCCGTAATTTAGTGATTATTTGGATTTTATGTGCAAATTATTATATAAATCAGGACCGTTTGGTGGGCACCGGATGCTTAGAAGAAGATCATACAGTCTAGATACGACTGAAGGGGCACTATTAGTGGGACAAAACAAAGAGAATTTAGGCTACAACAACGTTGTCTTAATTTTAATGATTTATTAGCGTTTGTTGTGTTATTACTTTATCACCCTTCTTTAATTGTTTGTATGCTTTGTGTGCGAACAAAATTTCAGGGTCTCGTGTTTTATTAATTATTGGTAAATGCTATTTTCTTAACCATAATTGAGAGTCAATGCAATAATGAAAATTGCCCAGCTTCAGGCTCAGTCACAAAAATTAGTAAGGAAAAATCAAACAAATTCTTCGAAAAAATCTAGTGAAATTTAATTATTTTTGGTAAATTTTTAAGTGTTCTTGAGAGCTTGAGCTCTTTCATCAAGCCAATTTAAGCTAAAAATTTATATTTCTACTAATAATTTTTTTTACTATAAATTAAAGGGTGATTAAGTAACTTCAGGACCAAGTTTCCACCCACATTTTTTTTGTCGTTTTTGATAGTGCGAGGAGGTTTGAAACTTGGGAAGCTGGTTTGAAGCCAAGACTGTGGACGAAGCATGTGTCCATAATTTTGAACCAAAGCGACTTTTTGTAACTGAATTATTAATGTTTTTTTCCTTATTTGTTTTAAATAAATGACACTCTTAAATTCTAATTAATTTTTTGCTAAAACCTTTTGTTAAATCTGGAAATTTTACAGTTACGTTCATGGTCGTAGTCATAAATTTGAATCAATCCAAATTATCACTACACTCTTGCAACTTGGACTCCCTGAAAGAGAAAATAGAGGATAAACAAATCTCATTAAATTTTTACTGAGGTTTAGAAAAACAATTAATATTAGGTTTTAATGTGTTTTTGCACATTCATGACATTAAAGACTTACTATATATTCGTTAAAAATTCAAAAATAACATTAATATTATTTATTTATCTTGACCAAGGACAAGGTTTGTAAATTCTAATTGAACTACAACTAAATCCAGCTTTATGTATGCTTAAAGATGAGGAAATCAAGTAGATTTTCTTTTGATAGATATATACAAACACAATGAAATTTGAGGCCATCTCTCTCTCTCTCTCTCTCTCTTTTCATTTCCGCAATTTATATATATTATTTATATTAGGTTATAACCCATTGAGATTTAATTACTTAAATACTCAACATAACAAAAATTTAAATTTAAATAGAAGTTATGGGTACTAACGGCTTAGTATGTGATGAAAATATTATAGCATTCTTTAGATTAATTGTAAATTCTTAAACAAAATTGAATTTATAATATAAATAAGACTGTAATGGCTGTAACTCCAGGTGAAAATGGCATGTGGAAATTTTTTATATTTAGGGGTAAAATCCTATCCATCTTTTGTCTTATATATATATTCGTAACATTATTGGAAAACAAGGTAATTTCTTAGATGGGTATTACATGCAAATGCAAAATGTGGGGCCCTTTTTTGATTTCTAACATAAAAGTTAATTAATTTAAAAATTTTGTTAATAGACAAAGATGATGATTTTGTGGGGGTGGTTGGTTAAGGTTGAGAATCTACAGCAACTAAAATGAGTGCATGAAATCCATTTGTCCCTCTAAAATTCTTTGATTACAGTTGTGTGTTTTCCGTGCATGAAGACCATTTGGACTTTGCTCAACTCCAATTGGAGCCACATAATAAGGTTAACATTTTTCTTATTGCACACCTAGCTGGATGGAAATGACTTTCATTTTCTTTCTATTTTATCAATAATTTTATACCGATTTTAGAAAACTAATGACTTCAAAGAAGATAACCATAACCAACTAAATGATAAAGATTGCAATAAGTCAATAAATGAAAAGTTTAGGAAAAAGATAGAAAGAAATAATTATGAACTTCAAAGTAGTATCTGAATTTTTGAAGGAAAGAAAGTTATTAGTATTAAAAATTTTAATGAATAAACATTCTCTTAAGAATATTGCATGGTTATAATTTAGAATGGGTTGTGGAAGGTAGTTGGTTTAATTGTAAATTTTTTTAAAATGGTATAACAGATATAATTTCAAATCTCAAATTTATATCAGAATTAAGAAATATTAATATTTGCTTTATATTCATGAAGTACCTTAAAAAATAGTCTCTATCTCTCTCTCTCTAACATAGCCCTTGTTCAAGCAAAAAATATATTTATATGGATACATATATACTTCAATGATACATAATAGTATGTATGTATATATTCGTATTTGTGTGCATAAGTATCCATATACACAGAGAATATATTTTTTATGTCAGTCATACCACTTTAGCGTGTTGAGTTAGCATCCCAATTTACATATTTTATCAAAAAAATAATAGTGAGTTCCATAGTGGGATTAGCGGTGTCACATAATAGTATGCATATACACGGTGAATATATTTATATGTATATATATATGCATCAACAATACATAATATATTTATTAGAAAACTAGGTAATTTCTTGGATGGGTATTGCATGCAAATGCAAAATGGTGGGGCCCTTTTTTGATTTCTAACTAAAAGTTAATTAAATTAAAGGGAAAATGACTAACACACCCCCAACCTTTAGATAAAATGACAAAAACCCCCTACCGTTTTGAAAAAGAGATTTACACTCCCATTTAATAACGGAAACAATTACTTTTAATGGAAATAGTAATTTTAATATATAATTACCCTTATACCCTTCTAGCACATAAAAAATTAATCGTTAATTGTCCAATTTGTCCATATATTGTTATTAAAATTATAAATATACCCTCATTACTCAATTCCTCTATTTAAATTTTTATCAAATTCTCTCTTTAAGCCAAATAAATTTAATCCATTACTCAAGAATAAAAATAAATAAAATTAGTTATTAATGCCATAAGAATAACAATTCTCTACATGTCAATCATTTAAACTTGTATAATCAACAAAATAAAAAAAGGCTAGTTACAACAATAATTTCAAAAATCTTATCTTAATTGTATTAAATAACATATCCAATAGACATAAAAATTGATAATGGATTAAATTTATTTGGCTTGAGGAGAGAATTAGATAAAAATTTAAATAGAGGAATTGGGCTATGAGGGTATATTTGTAATTTAATAGCAATATATAGACAAATTAGACAATTGACAATTATTTTTTTATGTGCTAGAAGGGTATAACGGTAATTATATATTAAAATTACTATTTCTATTAAAAGTAATTGTTTTCCTTTGTGAATGAGGGTGTAAATATTTTTTTCGAAACGTTAAGAGAGTTTTTGTCAATTTATCTAAAGGTTAGGGGTGTGTTAGTCATTTTCCCTAAATAAAAAATTGTGTTAATTGACAAAGTTGATGATTCTGTGGGGGTGGTTAGTTAAGGTTGAGAATCTACAGCAACTAAAATGAGTGCATGAAATCCATTTGTCCCTCTAAAATTCTTTGATTACAGTCGTGTGTTTTCAGTGCATGAAGATCATTTGGACTTTGCTCAATTCAACTGGAGCCACATAATAAGGTTAACATTTTTCTTATTGCACGCCTAGCTGGATGGAAATGGCTTTCATTTTCTTTCGATTTTATCAATAATTTTATACCGATTTTAGAAAACTAATGACTTCAAAGAAGATAACCATAACCAACTGAAATGATAAAAATTGCAATAAGCCAATAAATGAAAAGTTTAGGAAAAAGAAAGAAAGAAATAATTATGGACTTCAAAGTAGTATATGAAATTTTGAAGGAAAGAAAGTTATTAGTATTAAAAATTTTAATGAATAAACATTCTCTTAAGAATCATGCATGGTTATAATTTAGAATGGATTGTGTATGGTAGTTGGTTTAATTGTAAATTTGTTTAAAGTGGTACAAGAGATATAACTTCAAATCACAAATTTACATCAGAATTAAGAAATATTAATATTTGGTTTATTTTCGTGAAGCACCTTAAAAAATAGGTTTTTTTTTTCTCTCTTTCTCTAACATAACCCTTGTTCAAGACGAAAATCTATTTATATGGATATATATATATATATATATATATATATATATATATATATATATATCCATCCTTCAATGATACATAATAGTATGTATGTATATATACGTATTTGTGTGCATAGGTATACATATACACAGAGAATCTATTTTTTATGTCAGCATACCACTTTGGCGTGTTGAGTTGGCATGCCCAATTTACATATTCTATCAAAAAATATAGCAGTGAGTCCCATAGTGAGATTACTGGTGTCACATAATAGTATTCACATACACAGATAATATATTTATATGTATATATATCTACATCAACGATACATAATAGTAAGTGTCTGTATGTGTGTCTATACACACACACACAGAGAGAAATTTTTTTTTTTAGCCCATAAAACTACTTGAGTGTGTTCAGTTTGTATGCTTGAATGATAGAGCAATAGGTTTCACAGTGGGATCAACAGTGTCACATAATCTAATAGGAGAAATTCTAGAATTTCTTATCTAATAGATATAGGATTCACAAAATTTACCTTTCGTGGTTATAAAACTTTGGAATATGAATCAAATAAAATAATTTGTATGTGAATTTTTTGTGTGTAAGATTCATAGTCATAAATAATAAAATAAAATAAACATTGACAATGGCATAAACATATAGTAATATAAATCCTCTCATTTTTTTAAGTGAACCTCCGCAAAGAGAAGAAATATTTATTAACGGTACTTGTATAAACATTATCAAAACTGATGTAAAAAATATACTCTAATGTCACAAGCTTTTATTGATTGAGTTGCAAAATATACATCAATCTAATTCGAGTGGTATACGTAACTATAAATTTTCGCTTTGGTTCTAATAACTAAAATCTTTTATGGTTACCGTGAAATTTAACTTAATTTGAGCCATTTGTATACTACAAAATTTCTCTTGTGATCTTGTAGCGAAACTCATTTCCATCATTATAACATTCACTAAATTGAGAGTGATGCATATGGGTAGAGTAAATGCTCAGAAGAAAATGAAGTTGTTGCTCATCGTGAATATGTATGTTATTTTTTTTTTGGTGTATTAAACCATCTAGTATTCAAAGATTACATTGGACCACGACTAATGTAAATTCGAGTCAGGCAAGACCACTAGGGCGGGAAAGCTCTCCCAACAAGTATTTAACACAGCCGCATTCCCAAGTCTCGAACCAACGATCTTGATTAAGTTAGAGCAATCTCATACCAGCTGATCTACACGCTTGTTAGTTATTTTACTTCATTCATATTCTCAAAACAGTACTTAAGTTTCACGGTAAATATCTGCCAGGAGGAGTGTGAATGTATTTTAAAACATGAGATGGTTCCAATTAATTGCTCCAAATTAACAAATGGAGCCGGCTTTTTTCACAATTTTCTCCTAAAATACTTTTATTTAAAAAACCCTTTAAATTTATCAATAAGAATTTGATAAATAAATAATATAATTAATTTATTGCTTAAATTGTAATAAAGTAACTGCGGTGAAGATCAAAATTATATTTAAACAAGAGATTTAACATTAATTATAGAAGATACCAAGTATACTGGCATTAATTACATTACAAACATTAAGAAATATAGAAAATTAACCACACAATAGATAAATATCAGCTTTCAGTGGCTAGCTAATACATCCATGGGTTAATTTGAAGTTGATGAAGATATCATCAATACTCCAAAACTAATTAAGACTCCAACAAGATTAAATTATTTCCATATGAAGGATAGCACAACATCATTGATACTGCTATGAAGAGGAGGCTAATAAAATTATAGTAGTCATATTGCAACTGGATAGGAAGCCGCAGTGGCAATGCCACAGAGACCTGCATCTCTGATAATCCTTATGCAGCCGGACTCACCCCAAGTCTTCCCCCACGAATTCTTAATCAACCAGTATTTGGCTCCATCTTCTTCTTCAGCAGTTCCAAACCCAACAACAGGGACACCATGATTACAGTTATTCCCACATTCTGCATTAAGCACACCTCTTTCGTAAAAACGGAAGGCTCGTCCGCTCGCTTCAACACAAACTGATACTGGCTGCTTGCTTACGGCCTGGAGTAAGGCTTGCTCGTCACCTTTCGGTAAATCTTCATATTTACTGATTGCAGCAGCAACTGTTTTCTCTTTCTGATTGTCACAGGTTCCTTCTTCGTGCCGGTACGGATAGTCCGCTTCTGTGGCAAGGCCCTTATTTTCTATAATATGCTCAAAGGCTTTATCCATAAGACCCCCACTGCATCCATCGTTGTCTGTTGAGCAGTCTGCCAACTGCTGCTCCGAAAGTTCAATAATTTTTCCCCTAGTAATCTGAGTCATCCCGTCCACCGCCGCCACAGCTGAAAATGGCCAACAGGATCCTGTAAAATAATATTGCATGCATGGTTAATAAGTTACGTTAGACGACGAATAATAATTTGTTGTACATGACGTGACAGCTACAAACACTCTGCAGTGTGAGAATTTTGAGTAATTAATTTGTAACTATTTTATTTAAACTGACAATGTACAATGTTGCTGATATATATAGCTGGTCAGTTTTCTCATCCAGCTCAGCAACTCAGATTTACAATTTACGAAAACAAGTAAAGTGTGTAAGCTTTGTTTTAATCTCTGTGTAACTGTTCTGCCAACCGGAATATTCTTCCTCTCCGCGTGTGGATTGCATCACCTTGCTTGTGTGAGCATCTCCCTTGGTAATCAAGTAAACTCCAGCTGGCACTCCCACATGAGCTTATCCAAGTTCAGCTTCATCCTCAAACTTAACATCCCTTCTCAAATTTAAGTCTCTAGGAGAGACTTTAAATTTGTTTCTGAAGAAGCTGAACTTGGAATAAGTGAGTGGTTTAGTTAACACATCTACTGTTTTATCACTGCTGGACACAAAAGCAATTTCGACTTCTTTCTTCTCAACCTTGTCTCTAATAAAATGAATATCTATCTCTATGTGTTTGGTCTTAGAATGGAGAATTGGATTTGTAGCAATTGCAGCTGCACTTGTACTGTCACTTAACAGTAGAGGAGTACAGTTGAGTTTTAATCCCAATTCTTTCAGTAATGAACATATCCAAGTTACTTATGCACTAGCTAACGCCATGGCTCTGTATTCAGATTTAGCTGAGGACTTAGATACCACACTTTGCTTCTTTGAACTCCAGCTAATCAAATTGTCACCCAAGAAAACACAATAACCACTAGTGGATCTTCTATCATCAGGGTCACTTCCCCAGTCAGCATCTGAGTAGGCTATAAGATCGAAAGAATCAAATCTCTTGAATGTCAAACCATAGTCAATTGTTTCCTTTAGATATCTGAGTACCCGTTTACAAGCTGTCCAGTGTGGCTGTAGAGGATTGGACATAAATTGACTTAACTTGTTAACTGCATAAGTAATTTCAGGCCTGGTTAATACAGCATATTGCAGTCCTCCAATAGCTCTTCTGCATTGAGTTGGGTTAGCATATTTTTCTCCTATATGTTGCTCAACTTTGCAGTAGTTGCTAGTGGAGTATCTGAGCCATTACATTTCTTTAAATCAAACTTGGTAAGCAGTTCCTTTAAGTATTTAGACTGTGACAAAACCAGAGTATCTTCATTTCTTGTAACTTCAATACCAAGAAAGAAGTTTAGCTGACCCAAGTCTTTGAGAGCAAAAGCATTTCCCAGATTACAAATAAGCTGCTCTATATCAACATTATTACTCCCAGTGGCTATGATATCATCAATATAAACTAATAAGATGATTAGCTCATTTCCATTTTGTTTGAAGAATAGTGAAGTGTCTGATTTTGCTCGACATAAATCCCATGATTCAAGCACTGACCTTAATATATCAAACTAGGCTCTTGGTGCCTGTTTCAAACCATAGAGGGCCTTCTTCAGCTTACAAACATATCTTGGGTGATCTGTATCCACAAACCCTTCAGGCTGAGGCATATATACTGTTTCAGTTAACTCCCCATTTAGAAATGCATTATTGATGTCAACCTGTCTCAACTTTCAGTTATTTATCACAGCCATGCTTAGAACAATTCTTATTGTAGCTGCTTTCACTACAGGGCTGAAAGTCTCCTGATAATCCACTCATTCAGTTTGCAAGAAACCTTTTGCTACTAACCTAGCTTTGTATCTGTTTATTGTTCCATCTGAGTTTTGTTTTACTCTAAAAATCCATTTGTTTCCCACAACCTTCATATGTTGTTCTGGTGGAACTAAACACCAGGTTTGAATCTTAATCAAAGCATTGAACTCATCCTGCATGGCTAGTTTCCAGTTGTTATCACTTAAAGCTTCAGCAACACTTGATGGTGTTTCCAAGGACGAGGCCTTTTCAGTGTTGTAAGCTTTAAGCTTAAAGATTCCAGCTTTGGCTCTAGTTATCATGGGATATGAATGGTTGATTTTAGGAGTGGTTTGAGTTATTTCAGTGTTTTGGTTTTGAGCTTCATTGTGTTCAGGTGCACTAGAATACTCTGAGGTATCTTGGATTTCTGTGTGTAAGTTTGAAGCAATATTTTGCTTTGGATGAATTTGGTTGTGATAATTGTCAGGATCTTTATCATTAGGGAGAGTAAGATCATGAATTTCATTTTCAGATGAGTTTGACCTTATTGCTGGTGCCTCATGACTATGACTTTCAGAAGGAAAAGTCACTGTGATAAATTTGCTAAATGAATTGAAAGACTCAGATGATTGACTCTGGTTTGAATTTATGAATTTTGGATCTGTTTTGAGAGGAAAAGAACTTTCATTGAAGTTGACATGTGATGCTATGTATATTCTTCCATTTGGGTTTAGACACATGTAGCCTTTGTAATATTGACTGAATCCTAGATTTACACAAGTGGAAGTATGAAAATTGAATTTATATCTATTGTAAGGTCTCATGAAATGATAACACTCACAGCCAAATATTTTGATGAGAGGGTAATCTGGTTTCTTTGAGTAAAGAGATTCAAAAGGAGTCTTGTCATTTAAAGTAGGTGTGATGGTTCTGTTTATGAGAAATGTGGCATTAGAGAAGGCTTCCCACCAGAATTTTAAGGGTAATCCGGATTGAGCAAAAAGAGTCAATCTAGTTTCTACAAGATGTCTGTGTTTCCTTTTTGCTTTCCTATTTTGGTGATGGGTGTATGGACATGAGTATCTTAAAGAAATACCTTCATGTTTCAGGTATGGTTCAAAGATTTTATATTCCCCTCCCATGTCACATTGTAAGGTTTTAATTTTCAGTTCAAGGCTTTTCTCAACTTGATTTTCGAAAGACATGAATGTTGTGAGTGCTTGTGACTTGTGTGTTAATCCATAAATCTATGTGTATCTGGTTTTATCATCAATGAAGGTTATATAGTATCTGAAACTTTGATTGGATTCAGTGGGTGCAGGGCCCCAAAGATCACTGTGGATGATCTCAAGAGCTTTTGAGGTTTTTGTTTCACTATGTTTGAATGACAATCTATGTTGTTTTCCATACTGGCAGGCTTTACAGAAAGATAAACCATATGTTTTATTTCCAAATGAGATATTACAAGCAGATAAAGTTTTCACAAGAGCATTGACATTAGGATGGCCTAATCTCATATGGCAAAGATCAAGCACTTTGTTGCTTGTATAATTGTCATTACAACTGACAGACAATATAGATTCAGGACCAGGTGTTTTATTTACTGTAAGTAGACTAGGAGTAGTAATTGAAGACAATAGAATCGACTTGAATTGACTGGAATCATGAGGCAAACTCAGCAGCTTGTACAATCCATCTTTAGCTATTCATTTCAAAAGAACACTCCCCTTTCTCTTGTCCTTGACAACACAACAAGTTTTATGGAATTCAATAGAGACATCATTATCATGCAATAATTTTGAAATGCTAATCAAGTTTTTGATTCTTTTTGGAACATAAAGAATGTAGTTAAGTTTGATATGAGATAACGTGTGTGAGTCAAGTGTGCTGAGCAGTGAGTGACCAACAGAAACTATTTTGAGTTTAGCTCTATTACCTACTGCCAACTGATCACTTCCTTTGTATTCAGAACTGATGTTGAGATTGTTGAAGTCGTTTGAGATGTGGTTTGTTGCACCACTGTCAAGATACCAAGCTTCATCCCTGTGACCTCCATTCTCAGCTATATATGCACTCCTCCTGTTAGGTGCTTGATTAGGCACATAATTCTTCTTAAACCTGTACCAGCAGTGAGTAGCAGTGTGATTTTTCCTGAAACAGATCTGGCATGGTCCTTTAGGTTCTTCTTCATCAGTAGGATTTTTGCCTTTGAATTTGTCTGATGGATTCATAATCTGATTGAAATTGTTTCCACCAGGTTGTTTTCCATTTGAGCTTCCAGCTGGTCTTCCACCATAGTTGTTGTTTGGCTGCCAGTTCCTCCTTTGATTTCCTCTGTGATAAGCCAAATTAGCTTGATAATCCATGTGACTGACAGAGTGTTGATATTCAATTCTATGTTCATGACTCAACATCATTCCATACACATCAGAGGGAGATGTGCCTTCAAGTTGTGCATTGATTGTGGTAACAATTGAATCGTATTCAGATCCAAAGCCAGCAAGCAAGCACAGTACAAAATCTTCATTACTCATATTATTTCCAGCAGCTCTCAGTGCATCAAGAGTGGTTTTCATTTTCGTGTATTACTCATGAATAGTAGTTGATCATTTTCTGGTAGTCTGAATTTGAGTTCTCAGATGCAGAACTCTGGCTCTGGATCATGCTCCGAACTGAGTTGCAAGAATTTGCCACACATCCAGAGAAGATCTTGCTCCAACTACAGCACTAAGAACCTCTTCACTTAAAGTTGAGAGTAACCAGCTCATCAACTGTTGATCATTCCTCCTCTAGATCTGGAACTGTGGATTTGGAGTTGTGATCACAATTTGATCAGTGTCAATGTTGATCATAACTCAATTAGATGGACTCTTTGAGCTATTAATCAAATCTTCCAGATCGTTTGTATTGATTGTAGCTATCACTTGAGATCGCCATAGCAGGGAATTGTTATTAGTAAGCTTTATTGACGTGTTGAAGACAAGTGAGCTAAGAACAGAGGTGCTAACGTTTGAAATGTAATTAGTGTTTACGGTTGAGCTCGAAGCTCCATTACTGTTTGTTTGATTTTCATTACTCGCCATTGTTGCTTCTCAGAGCTCTGATACCATGTGAGAATTTTGAGTAATGAATTTGTAACTATTTTATTCAAACTGACAATGTACAATGTTGCTAATATATATCGCTGATCAGTTTTCTCATCCAGCTCAGCAACTCAAATTTACAATTAACGAAAACAAGTAAAGTGTGTAAGCTTTATTTTAATCACAACCACTCATCTATAACTAATTTGCTACACACATAACAGCTGTGGAATCTCTGTGTAACTGTTTTGCCAACTGGAATATTTTTCCTCTCCACGTGTGGATTGCATCACCTTGCTTGTGTGAGCATCTCCCTTGGCAATCAAGTAAACTCCAGCTGGCACTCCCACATGAGCTGATCCAAGTTCAGCTTCATCCTCAAACTTAACATCCCTTCTCAAACTTAAGTCTCTAGGAGAGACTTTAAGTTTGTTTCTAAAGAAGCTGAACTTGGAATAAGTGAGTGGTTTAGTTAACACATCTGCTGTTTGATCACTGCTGAACACAAAAGCAAATTCGATTTCTTTCTTCTTAACCTTGTCTCTGATAAAATGAATATCTATCTCTATGTGTTTGGTCTTAGAATGGAGAACTGGATTTGTAGCAATTGCAGCTGCACTTGTACTGTCACTTAACAACAGAGGAGTACAGTTGAGTTTTAACCCCAATTCTTTCAGTAATGAACATATCCAAGTTACTTCTACACTAGTTAACGCCATGGTTCTGTATTCAGATTCAGTTGAGGACTTAGATACCACACTTTGCTTCTTTGAACTACAACTAATCAAATTGTCACCCAAGAAAACACAATAACCACTGCTGGATCTTCTATCATCAGGGTCACTTCCCCAGTCAGCATCTGAGTAGGCTATAAGATCGAAAGAATCAAATCTCTTGAATGTCAAACCATAGTCAATTGTTTCCTTTAGATATCTGAGTACCCGTTTTCAAAGCCGCGTGAAGCGCGGTTCTATTTTTTAGTACATATATAAAGTTGGGACTTCAAGAGTTGATGTACCATCACTATTTCTCATCTTTGTATATTTTTTATTACCTAATAAATAGAGAAATTTTCTTTCAGATTTGGTTTTTCATCTTCTCATAATTAATTTGATTGTTATTATACAATAACAATTATGTAAATATTTTAATGAGATATATTCTTTGCAATGAACATCCAAGGGGGAGTGTTATACATTTATTAAAATAAATGTGGATGTTCATAACATATATCTCTTAGGCTCCACACTATCTCCCATTAGCAACCTTTAGCTACCCTGTAACTCCCACTATCTCACAAGAAATTATGATCCATAATTTTTCATTAATTTCATAGAGTGATTATGTAACTATAAAAGGAGAGCTCATCTTTTTGTTTTGTACACACACAATTGGAATGAATAAAATCACTTTATAATATATTATCTCATTTTATTCTTTATCTTGCGTTTCTTCTTTATTTGTGTTGCTGGCTAATAGCTTTTTTTTGTCTTTTTTTTTGTTTAAACCACCCTGTTTCCGACGACCGCATTGGATACTTCTACTGCATTCAATATTTCTAACTTTTATTGGTTGATATACGTGTGAATGATAACATACTTCTACTGCATTCAATATTTCTAACTTTTATTGGTTGATATACGTGTGAATGATAACACAATCCTCTGAGATATTTTTTAATTATTAATGTTTGTTAATCTTTAAGTGTATATTAGAAATTATTGATCCTTATGTTTTAACATGTTTATGTTATTTTTCCATAATATTACAAATGTTGTCGGAAGTTTATGTGGTATGGGTGATTTTGAGATCATTGGAGCTGGTTGGAAAAAAAGAGATATAAAAGTTCTAACAAATCCAGCTTTATGAATGCTTAAAGATGTGGAAATCAAGTAGATTTTCTTTTGATAGATATATACAAAAGCAATGAAATTTGAGGCCATCTCTCTCCCTCCCCCTCTCTCTTTTCATTTCCGCAATTTATCTATATTATTTATATTAGGTTATAACCCACCGAGATTTTATTATTTTATATACTCAACTACTATATAATAACAAAAAATTTAAATTTAAATAGAAGTTATGGGTACTGAAGGCTTAGTATGTGATGAAAATATTATAGCATTCTTTAGATTAATTGTAAATTTTTAAAAGAAATGAATTTATAATAGAAATAAGACCGTAAGGGTTGTAACTACAGGTGAAAATGGCATGTGGAAATTTTTTCTATCTAGGAGTAAAATCATGTCCATCTTTTGTCTTTTATATATATATATATGCGTATTGCATGCAAATGCAAAATGGAAGGGCCCTTTTTTGATTTCTAACATAAAAGTTAATTAAATTAAAAATTGTGTTAATAGACAAAGATGATGATTTTGTGGGGGTGGTTGGTTAAGGTTGAGAATCTACGCAACTAAAATGAGTGCATGAAATCCATTTGTCCCTCTAAAATTTTTTTATTACCGTTGTGTGTTTTCAGTGCATGAAGACCATTTGGACTTTGCTCAACTCCAATTGGAGCCACATAATAAGGTTAGCATTTTTCTTATTGCACGCCTAGCTGGATGGAAATGGCTTTCATTTTGTTTCTATTTATGAATAATTTTATACCGATTTTAGAAAACTAATGACTTCAAAGAAGATAACCATAACCAACTAAATGATAAAGATTGCAAGCCAATAAATGAAAAGTTTAGGAAAAAGACAGAAAGAAATAATTATGGACTTCAAAGTAGTATCTGAAATTTTGAAGGAAAGGAAGTTATTAGTATTAAAAATTTTAATCAATAAACATTCTATTAAGAATCATGCATGGTTATGGTTTAGATTGGATTATGGATGGTAGTTGGTTTAATTGTAAATTTGTTTAAAGTGGTACAAGAGATATAACTTCAAATCTCAAATTTACATTAGAATTAAGAAATATTAATATAGCAGTGAGTTCCATAGTGAGATTACCGGTGTCACAAAATAGTATGCACATACACAGAGAATATATTTATATGTATATATATCTATATCAACGATACATAATAGTATGTGTCTGTATGTGTGTCTATACACACACACAGAGAAATATTTTTTTTTTTAGCCCATAATACTACTTGAGTGTGTTCAATTTGTATGCTTGAATGATAGAGCAATAGGTTTCATAGTGGGATCAACGGTGTCACATAATCTAATAGGAGAAATTCTAGAATTTCTTATCTAATAGATATAGAATTCACAAAATTTACCTTTAGTGGTTATAAAACTTTGGAATATGAATAAAATAAAACAATTTGTATGTTAATTTTATGTGTGAGATTTATGGTCATAAATAATAAAATGAAATAAACGTTGGCAATGGCATAAACATATAGTAATATAAAACCTCTCATTTTTTTAAGTGAACCTCCGCAAAGAGAAGAAATATTTATTAACGGTACTTGTATAAACATTATCAAAACTGATGTAAAAAATCTACTCTAATGTCACAAGCTTTTATTGATTGAGTCGCAAAATATACATCAACCTAATTCGAGTGGTATGCATAACTATATATTTTCTCTTTGGTTCTAATAACTAAAATCTTTTGTGGTTACCATGAAATATAACTTAATTTGAGCCATTTGTATACTAAAAAATTTCTCTTTTGATCATGTAGCGAAACTCATTTCCGTCATTATACCATTCACTAAATTGAGAGTGATGAATATGAGAAGAATAAATGCTCAAAAGAAAATGAAGTTGTTGCTCATCGAGGATATGTATGTTATTTTTTTTTGGTGCATTAAACCATCTAGTATTCAAAGACTACATTGGACCCCGACTAATCTAAATTCGAGTCAGGCAAGACCACTAGGGCGGGAAAGCTCTCCCAACAAGTATTTAACACAGCTGCATTCCCAAGTCTCGAACTAACGATCTTGATTAAGTTAGAACAATCTCATACCAGCTGATCTACACACTTGTTGGTTATTTTACTTCATTCATATTCTCAAAATAGTACTTAAGCTTCACGGTTAATATCTGCTAGGAGGAGTGTGAATGTATTTTAAAACATGAGCTGGTTCCAATTAATTGCTCCAAATTAACAATTGGAGCCGGCTTTTTTTCACAATTTTCTCCTAAAATACTTTTATTTAAAAAAACCTTTAAATTTATCAATAAGAATTTGATAAATAAATAATATAATTAATTTATTGCTTAAATTGTAATAAAGTAACTGCGGCGAAGATCAAAATTATATTTAAACAAGAGATTTAACATTAATTATAGAAGATACCAAGTATACTGGCATTAATTCCATTACAAACATTAAGAAATATAGAAAATTAACCACACAATAGATAAATATCAGCTTTCAGTGGCTAGCTAATACATCCGTGGGTTAATTTGAAGTTGATGAAGATATCATCAATACTCCAAAACCAATTAAGACTCCAACAAGATTAAATTATTTCCATATGAAGGATAGCACAACATCATTGATACTGCTATGAAGAGGAGGCTAATAAAATTATAGTAGTCATATTGCAACTGGATAGGAAGCCGCAGTGGCAATGCCACAGAGACCTGCATCTCTGATAATCCTTATGCAGCCGGACTCACCCCAAGTCTTCCCCCACGAATTCTTAATCAACCAGTATTTGGCTCCATCTTCTTCTTCAGCAGTTCCAAACCCAACAACAGGGACACCATGATTACAGTTATTCCCACATTCTGCATTAAGCACACCTCTTTCGTAAAAACGGAAGGCTCGTCCGCTCGCTTCAACACAAACTGATACTGGCTGCTTGCTTACGGCCTGGAGTAAGGCTTGCTCGTCACCTTTCGGTAAATCTTCATATTTACTGATTGCAGCAGCAACTGTTTTCTCTTTCTGATTGTCACAGGTTCCTTCTTCGTGCCGGTACGGATAGTCCGCTTCTGTGGCAAGGCCCTTATTTTCTATAATATACTCAAAGGCCTTATCCATAAGACCCCCACTGCATCCATCGTTGTCTGTTGAGCAGTCTACCAACTGCTGCTCCGAAAGTTCAATAAGTTTTCCCCTAGTAATCTGAGTGATCCCTTCCAGCGCCGCCACAGCTGAAAATGCCCAACAGGATCCTGTAAAATAATATTGCATGCATGGTTAATAAGTTACGTTAGACGACGAATAATAATTTATTGTACATGACGTGACAGCTACAAACACTCTGCAGCATCACTTCATCAATCTATAATAATTACTTACGACATTGGCCTTGATCCTTTATATGAGTGACTGCTCCTTTCTCCCTCCAGTCGATGCTAGTCGGAACATCAGTCACGTTTTGGTACTTGAAGGTGGATGGCCGTGATGACTGGCGGCTTAGGCTTGGTACTGGCCTGTTGTATACTGTATATGAAGCACGAAACTCCTCGTTAGTTAAGTCTGAAAATTCATTGGTGCCCAACTTGTACGTCCGATTCCCCTCCTTGTTGGCTTTCTCAATGTATTCATGGTTTTGCTTGAATATATTAAGACGCATTGCCTTCTCTAGCTCGTCCTTGTAAGTGCGTCCATGCTGAGCCATCCATTGTTCGTGTTTCGCAACAATGGACGGTTCATGCATCGACCGGCCGGACACCACTTGTGATGGACAAGTGATCACCAAAATGATGATCACAAACATGGGAATGATAAAGCTTTTCTCAAATTTTAAAACCATGGTGGTTGTTTTTTTTCCCCTCCCTTTTTGGGTATATTACTAATTTGTTAGTAATTTGTGAATACTCGAGGCACACATTGTTGCTCTATATATAGTACTGGCTAGCATATATATGGATCATATTTAGTGTGGGTAATTTTTAGGAACCTCCCCTGAGGTTTGGTGTATTGACACTTAAATAGAAAGTATGACCTATATTTTAAAAACCTCCCTTGCCGTTTGTATTTACATCCAATAACTGTTAGTTGATCAACAAAATGACCAAACTACCCTAAGGCCAAAAAGACACGCTTGCAGCTCTGGCGACCAGTAGGTTGTTGTTCGTTAATAGTATGAAATATGTATTGCTCCCAGCACGCTCATGAAATGACAAAAATAACTCACTGCATATTCATTACCAAAAAAAAATATTGCTGAAAAAATTTAACAATTTCTAAACTTTAATTAACAAAATCATATTTGCTTCAAACAATTCAAAAATAAAAATGGTATTTCTATCACACAACTCTCGATTTTTAACATTTTTTTGCGATTAAACCCACCTAAATCTTAAATTGTAATCATAAATAAGATCCCAAAAATTAATTTCACTTAAAAAAATCTCAATTTTTCATTTTAATTTTATTATAAACATTTGGAATTGTATTTGCAATTACAAAGCTAAAACCCATTTTTGTTTAACATATAAATCACCAGAACACAACTAAATTATAATATGCAATAGTTTATTTAGCTAGTACGAATCAAAGTTGATACATGCAGTAGCTTCTTCAACAAATCAAACAAAACATTAAATCCATTTTCAAACACAACATCGAATCTGGGGCTTCTTCAGATCTGAGCTTCATTTGGCGAGGTCAAAGGCAAAAAGAGGAGAATCTGGTTTTTTTTTTTTTACCCGACAAAAAAGAAGATAAAAACATTGTGATTTAAATAAATCTCAACAGATCCCAGAATAAAACAAAATCCCTAGGCAAGGGCGAGTTACCAAAATAACCCTAAGCTGTGAGCACAACAGCGCCACCAGCCTCTTTGATCTTCTTCTCAGCCGTCTTAGAAACAAGCTTGGCCTTGACAACGACTGGCTGGTTCTCCGGCAAAACACCTTTGCCCAAAACCTTAAAGTAGCCGAACTGAGTGACATCAATCATCGAAACATTGTCCTTGCTGGCCTTTGCTTTCACATCTTGTGGGACCATGGACCAGAGCTTGTCGATGTTGACGATGGGGCAGTGGAATTTGTTGCGGAGTTTGTGGAAGTACCTCATACCGACTTTACCAAAATAACCCGGATGGTACTTGTCGAAAAGGATTCTGTGGTGGTGCATGCCTCCGGCGTTACCGCGACCTCCAGGATGTTTTCTGTGTTTCCCGATACGGCCATGACCGGCGCTGACGTGGCCTCTCTTCTTCCTGTTCTTCTTGAAGCGGGTCATCATTTCGGCAGATCTTAAGAGGCCGCAAGGTCAGTGTTGAGGTGGCGGAGATTGTTAATTGGCTTGGATTTGGTAGATTGAAGAGAAGATATGTCCAAGCCATTCTTACAACCAATGGATAATGAAGTGCTGCAGTGGTCACATCTTTATCACGTGCTTGTTTTTAATTTTTTTAATTTAAAATATCGTTTTACGAAATTACCCTCATATATTGACAAGATACTAAATGGAATACAAACGGTAAGGGAGGTCTTTGAAATTACGATCATACTTTCTATCTAAGTGTCAATACACCAAACCTCAGGGGAGGTTCCTAAAAATTACCCTATTTAGTGTCCCTAATGCATCCAAGACGTATGCATTGCGTTGGTCGATCGTTCGTGCCCCATACTTCACGACTTTCAATCAAATTAGCTAATTACGAAAACGTGAAAACTAATCTACATATGAACGATCATAAATATGCATCCAAGACGTATGCATTGCGTTGATCGACGTATGAAGGCATAATTGCAAGAAAATATAATAAAAATCATAAATATGTTATGGCTTATAAAAATGGAAAACTAATCTACATATTATTACATTTGTGTGTGTGTGTGTGTTCTTCCTTTATTTGTTTTTCAAGGTGATCATTATAGCCCACAACTTAGAGGAGTACAAATTGAGTTTTTTTTTTTTTAATTTCCGCTTCCCCGCGCACCTTGACAAAAGAAGAACGGGAAAGGATAAGAGGATCATGGGATTGACGTGAGAGATTTAGGGATGGTTATATTTCCATGAGTGAACTCGAGGCGAATATGAAGTAAATGGATACGAGTTAAACCATGAAACTAAAGATAATTCTGAATTAGCTTTGTCTACAAATAAGGAAAGCTGTAATTAATTTAACCATACGAATCTGATGGAGAGCTTGATCTTTGCTTGGAACGAATGCCGGTGGCATTCTAGCAACTAAGTTACACTGAGAACTCAAAAGGATTACAAAATAAAAGATATGTTTAATCGTTGGAGTGGGGGTGACAGTAGAACATATATATATATATATATATATATATATATATATATATATAATAAGGGATCTCTTAAGTTGTTGAAATAAGGGATAAACTAAAATACAAGCAAAACATATTCTACAGTGTAATGTGTTTTATTCTGTAGTATATTGAAGTTTGTATTTTTATTTTCTTTTAACTTATTTCTGACTTTAATAATTTAAGAAATCCTTCAGTATATGTGTGCGTATTTCAAAGATTTTTTTTGTCATCGTTTTTTCCAACTATACTTCTCCAAATCATGAGAAGGATGTTGAGCTCATACACTCGAGAGTGCGCATAAAAGAATATCATTAAATTAATTTATTTGTCTTTTATATAATTTCTTTTTTATTAACGTAACAACATAAATAGAAAATTGATAAATAACTATCTGATAAGTTAATAATCTTATTAAATAATTAAATTCTCATGTTCCAAATTGAGCCCGTGTAGGTTGTGTAGCAAATAAATATCCTCATTAAATGCGTAAGACAATAATAACTTTTTGAATCCTCTAGGACCCAATGAAAATATAAACTAATAATTAATCTCATACAATTTTTTTTTCTTTACAATTTCAATTATTTGAATTCAACTCTTTAAAAAATGTGTCTAAAGTTTTTTTTTTTTTGGCTTTTCTTTGTTCCTAATTGAGTGCAGCTCGTCATTAATTATTTTGTAGAGCATGCACTACATTTAGTATATCTTTTTTTTATCAATAAAGTTTTTTTTTCTTTTTACTTCTTTCAAATGAGAACCAATGAAGCAAAAAAAAATATGAAAATTATTATGATATGAGAGGAGTAGAAATTATAAAATAATCAAATAAAACTTGAGAATACTTTTGTATTCATATTTTTAAAAAGTAAATACTTACATAATAGTGGTATATGTATGATTACCCAAATTGAGGGAAGGCAAAAAAGAAATATTGTGTAATTACAAGTTGCTTAACAAAGCTACCCTATTATAAGTAGTAGCCATTTGAGAAGATATCGTTGACTTAAGAAAGCACATTTATGTTCTCTTACAAGTAAATATGTACATATATCGATTAAATTCTTAAAACAAAAAATCTCTTTCTAAATTAATAAATATTCATTTATTGATTCATTAACAACTTCACTAAAATAATATTTTTCCTTAATCCCAACATATTGTTTTACAAAAATTTTACTATAGATGATATAATGTATTTAAAATTTATCCAAGACTCAATCAAACAGTAAAATCTATGTAAAATAAGATGAAAAATATTATTCTTTTCTGTCGGGTATTCTATAATTTTCATGAGAACTAAGAACATTAAATTATGAAAAAATTAAAAGACAACTCATCATATCCCATCAGCTTGGAAGGTCTAATTGAAAAAAATGTTAATGACTAAAACAATAATGTAGCCGTTCAATCCATATGTCAAGATCGAATTAGCTCTCATTATAATTTTTTCTTCAATAAACCATGAGGCAATCGTTCTCAGTATAGATTTGCCACATAAACCATAAGCTAACCGTCTCTCGCAAAATCTTCAAAAAAATTACAACCACCATGTTGGAATACTACTTACCGTGTTTACTCTTAAATTTCATCTCATTTTTTCAGTCGTAGACTGACTCTCCGTGCAGGATCAATTTTTCCTCTTATCTAAAAATTGACGTTGCATTGGCAAGTACTTGAAAATTACAAAAACTATCAATTCCCTGCCTCCCCTCTCTCAAACCTTTTACATCATTTACAAGTTCACACCCGACATCAGAACGTTGTGTAGCCAATGTGACAATACTTTGTATAACAGAGAACGAACAAAAGCATTAAGCACTTTATCTGCAGTAGCATCAACACAATCACCTTTTTGCTGTTACCAACAAGAATAGGCACTCAGAATCTAGCACCAGCAGACAAATAACAACTGCAGAAACAAAGATCACTGTGAAATTATAGGAGTAGAAGGTTAAATAAATAAACAAACAAGATCAACCCCAGCTTCTTGATGTTCAACATATTAGATATAATGTAAGAAGATTAAAATAGATGATTTTCAGAATCTTAAACGCCATTTCGTCAACTCCACATAAAAATGTTCCATACAACAATGAATTAGACCATTCTACTATATTAGTGTGATAACTATAACCAAGCAAGTTGCCACATTACAGCGCGAAAATATCAGAAATACTCGTCACTCTATCTGGATTATATTACTACACATCCAAATTGTCTGTATTCTTCATCTACCAAGAACAGAAAATATAAAAACTATCAATAAATGTCGGGAACTTGAAGAACATCCCAACCAAGTTTCTAGCATGGGAAAAATCCTCCAAAAGTCATCTGCCATTTTTTTGCACTCATTCCTCCTGGAACGCCCCTCCTCCAGCTCCAAAAAATACCAAAACGCCAAAAATAAACAGAAAATATGTCACAACTTCAAGAAAAACCCCCTTATGGCGTAAATTAAGAACCATGGGGGTTCTCATCTACCGATTGACACTATTCCTTCATAATCATTCAGGACGAATCATGCCTTCCTCCTCTTCGTCCCCATATCCATCATCACGTCCACCACTTAATCTTCTAGATCCCAGTTGATCATCAAATGAATTCCCAAAATTTCTCCTCCCACCAAGAGGGGATCGCGACCTCTCGCGAAAAGGACTCTTGTGTTGGGGTGGCGGAGATGACCGACCCCTCTCCATCATTGCCTGGTGGAAGCTGCGCACAGGGGAGCGTCCACGTCCAGATGGTGCTCTGTCAGGGCTTCGACTGCTACTACGACCCCTATAACCATCATTATAACGGGCCCTGTCAATAGAAAACAAAAGGATGACTTGTAACATACAATGATGCAAGTTTAAAATGGAATAAAAATATAATACATTTTCACATACAAAGGCCATAACACAGCAAGGTACCACACTCCTAATATATGTCAACTCCAGACACTTTATTTATGCCTTTTCCCACGCGAACTTTTAAAAAACCATGGCGGCTATGATATTAACACGGAAGAGAAGTAGAC
The DNA here is from genome assembly GCA_029618585.1 of Citrus australasica. Taxonomy (NCBI): domain Eukaryota; kingdom Viridiplantae; phylum Streptophyta; class Magnoliopsida; order Sapindales; family Rutaceae; genus Citrus; species Citrus australasica. The sequence goes on along the minus strand of JARCIV010000002.1, from coordinate 5,408,079 downwards.
GATAAAATCAGAACGCATATTTAAGTATCCAAATAAAAATGGAAGGGTGAAGTAATTCTTCCTAAGCTTTAGCTCAAGTGAATCTTTTGTCATTCCAAGACATGTATTTGCTCTATATTCCCAAATTAAGATTATGAGAAGTACTCGAGAAATAAATTTAAATTTCACTGACGATTGCAAGCATAAAATAAAACAAAACATCTTCGAAATTAAAATCCCATACAGCTGTGTATGGGAATCTTATGCTTTTCTCAAGAAATCCAGGCGCCAGCAAGAAAATATACAAAACATACATCACTAGATATTGCCAACGTACCTGTCACGTGAATCATGGTCACCTCTATTAGATGAGCCAGAAAATCCCCGTCCACCCCTTCCACCATAACCCAAATCGTTACGTCCACCACGGCCCCCATCACGGCCACTAGAAGTAGGAGCCCAGCGTCTAGGCCTTCCCATCCCTCCACCACGTGAGGCCATATCACGAAGTTCACGGGGAACTTGCTGCTTTGCACCTTCCAAAAGTTTGATAAGATCTGAAGCATACCTGGAATCCTGATCACCAAAAAATGTATAAGCCACTCCTGTGGCTCCAGCCCGGCCAGTTCTCCCAATTCTGTGGACATAGTCCTCCACTCCAGTGGGGAAGTCATAGTTGACAACCACTCTGTCACACAAGTTAAAAGAGTAAATTGATAATCCGGAAGTAGCCAGATGAACAACATGGGCCATTTAAGAACTTGAGATTGCATAAACATCATATAGGGTTGCATACCAGACACTTAATGGTATCAAATATCGTATCTACCAGAATTATACTTCAGCAAAATGAAAATTCATTCTGTCTTCAGACACCTCAAACATGATATTTTTTCCTTCTACGATATGTTATCCAAAAGATTTTGAGGAAACAATTAGAAATTCCATCTTTTACTCAGAAACATGGACATATAATTAATTTGCTAAAAAGTATATCATTTACTCTCATCATGCAGATTGCATGTATATATATCATTTCATGAAATTAATTCACTTCTACAACAGTGGGGTTGGTAGCACTGATAAATATATAAAACAATAGTAAGTATAGCCCCCAACCTGATGTCTTTAATATCCAATCCTCGAGCAGCAACATCAGTAGCCACAAGCACTGGAGACCTCCCCGCGCGAAATTGATTCAGCACATAATCCCTTTCACTTTGAGATTTGTCTCCATGAATGGCGGCGGCCCCAAACTGACGAGTCAGATTGCGCGCAAGTTGATCACACATCTTTTTTGTTGAACAAAAAACAATTATTTTTGATCCCGGTTCCTGAGAACGCAATATCTGCTCCAATCTTCTGTGTTTATCCATGGGCGCCAATACTTCAATATGCTACAAAAAGCAAAGATACATAAATCAACAAACATTTATAACAACAATTGCCAATCCCAGAAATATCCTTCACACCACCCCCAAAAAAAAAAAAATGGAAAGCCCCAAAATTAACAAGGGAAGAAGGACATTTCAAGCATCTAAAGAGTTTTATAAATATAACTATGTCCACAGCCAGTTTGAACTTAGACACGAATAAAGTTAAAACCTGTGTGATGGCCTTGTTTGCTGCAAGTTCATCAACATTGCCAATGTTAACTTGAACAGGATTCACCAACAGATCTGCAGCAATTTTCCGAACCTCCCTAGGCCATGTTGCCGTGTACATGAGGGTCTGGCGACGAGCCGGCACCTCCTTCACAATCTTTCGTATTTGAGGTTCAAAACCCATGTCTAACATGCGATCAGCCTCATCCAGTACAAGGTAAGAAACTTGATTAAGGCTGATTCTCCTCATCTCAAGAATATCATTTAATCGGCCAGGGGTTGCAACCACAATATCCACTCCTCTGTCAATATCTTTCAACTGAGGACCCTTTGGTGCTCCTCCATATAAACACTTAACAAAAAAAGAATCACTAGCATCAGCAAAACGACCAAGCTCCATATAAAAATATCACTAATTTTATCAAAAAAGCCCCCATAACACAGAAATTAAAAAACTCTAACATAAGTCATGAGAACTAAAAGAACCTAAAATGCATGTAAAAAGCATTATTTCCAGAAGACAACACATTTTGAATAAAAATTTGACCGAGAAACTGTCCATCCCCAGAAAAACATTGATATTGCATATTTTAATTACAAATTAACTGAGGCAGAGCTTTTGAAAACCAAGATTACAAACGTTTAACATCTACAAAACTGCATATCCCTCTGTACCAGGTTTGGATATGCATCAGAAGAGATATAAAGAGAAACTACCAAGGTCAGAGCGGAAAATGCAAATAATAAAAGAAGATCCACTTCCTGGACACGCACACATTTACTAGCACGTCTACATATAGATATGCATTCATATTAAAAGCAACATACGGTGCAAGATATTCTTGACGACTTCCCAAATTTCACAGCTTCATCTTGTATCTGAGTTGCCAACTCCCTTGTCGGTGACAATACCAAGACCGTTGGACCCAATCGAGGGTCATTATGGCAGCGCTTAAGATGAATAAAGCCTGGAAGTAGATATCCCAATGTTTTCCCAGATCCAGTCTTTGCAATGGCCACAATATCTCTACTTTGCAAAGCAATCGGCCATGACTGTGCCTGAATTGGAGTTGGGGAAGAGAATCCAGCATTGTGTACCTGGAAAAAGCACAAATCCAATAACCAATTTGAGCAGAGGTACTGGCCTCAAGAGTTTTGATTGGTTTCTTTTAGGATTAATAGTGAAATGGTTAATGCCAGAAGAAGCATCATCCTCCATAAGCAGCCGACCAATGCTTGCTGATGCAAGCTGGAGCAGGAGGAGACCTCTTCTTCCGTTTGGACCGAGTGGCAGACTGAATCATCACCAACAGCAGTCCCAGCCATGAACTTGGGTGATTCGGAAAGCCCTTCCATTAATTGGTCCACCATTTAAGGGCGCTCCAAATTATATGCAAGGCCCCCCATAGAGGGCAGCACAGTGTACGACATTAGCTCCTCCGAGGAGCAAATATCGCACCTGCGACAAAAGTACAGATGGCAAAAGAATTAACATGAGTCTGAAGCTCAACTTTGGACCTCCAGCAATTACAAAATTTAGCATAAGAAACTCTCAGTTTTCATGTTTAGCTTACTTACAAAAATCCCAGGCCACTGGTATCCAGGATTGCGTAAAGATAAAAGAACAGAAGAATAGCAGAAGCTCATACCTCTCTAAGAAGTTCAGGAGGAAAGCCAGTTGCTTCAAAGGACATAAAAGGAGGGGGCACTTCATCACCCTGAAAAATAAGAAGCAAAAAAGTCATGATCGTGTATCAGGGAACAGAAAAGCCAAGCAATAGATTAAGCGATGCAAAAAACTGAAACCCATTGAAATGGGTAATGTGAACCAAAAGAACAAAGCCCAAGAACATCAGGAGGTAACTTATCAAACTCATCAAACCTTAGGATGGCAGAGAAAGCCCGCCTAACCTGAGGCCCGGTATTCCCGGCCAATTTATACATACTGGGGCTGGGCCTGGACTTCACCTAAATAGTACAAGCCCGGTCCAAAAGCCCGAGAAATGCTTAAGAATTAAAAAACTATAAATTATTTCCATTAAAATACACCTTTTCACATATATTTAACCCACCCACAACATATATTTATAGTTTTAAATCCCATAAACCGAACTTTAAAAGCCAGAACCAACAAAAAACAAAATTTTATAAATTATAAATTTGTAAGACATAATGAAAAAAAAAATTTAAAAATGTAGAATGCAAAATTAGGACTTTTTGGCAGGACCAAAGACATGCTAGAGCCGAGCCCAGCCGAACCCAACATTTTGCCAACCCTAATCAAACAAGATGCTAATGCCTCCATAGAAGATAATCATGTTAAATTATTTTGCAAAAGAGGTCCAATAAACAGAGAGGGAGAGACAGAAAGACAGACGAATTACAGATCAACACTGAGAAGATTGGAAGTAGAGAGAGCACCCAAGCCATTAACTTCCATGAAATTCATACCAAACAACATAATGCAATTAATAATATGTGTGGAGTTTATATATACTCACTGATACAGTTACTTCATGTCGCCGACGATAAGCCTCAGAAGATATACTGATTCCTCCCACTGACGATCCATGTCCTCTTGTGGACGATCCCCCTTGTCCCACTCCCACACTTGCCGTACCATTTGGTATGTTATGAGATTGAACTGGTCCACCTCTTGCACTCTTTGGAAAAAAAGGACATAGAGGCATTACTTTAAAGAAATTGGAAAAATTAAAGTTTTAAGTGAAAACCCCGCTACAGCTTTACGCACACGCACAGACACACAGATATTATTATTATTATTACTATTCTTGGGTTTCATTGACCGTGCTGCATCAATAGGCTACAACAATTGTCGCATTAACAAGTCTATCTACCCTTTCTTTTTCCATTTCAGCTGTCCATGTCCTTTTTAAATTTAAATTGGAATACACTAAAGTTTAATGCAAAGTGTCCAAAAAAGTTTACCTACATTTTGCAAGCCAGAATCAACAAGAAAAGACAACTGAAATCTCCTAGTTAGATAAGAGTGTAATGACTACCTACAATCAAATATTTAGTAACTATGACTTCCAATATCGTCAGAATTCATGTGCTAAACATACCGCAATTATCGTGTAAAATGGGAAGACTCTTGCATGTTAGAAACAATATACCACTGAATGTCGAAGTAACAATTCCAAAAACAAGTAAAGCATCTACCTGATTTCCCCTTGTGCCTGCCTCAAGTTTTGAACCAGCATTGGTGTCTCTGCCACCGTACCTATTATCTTCATTTTCAGGACTATATCCATGTCGTTGTCCTTGAGAAAATTGTTGAACCTGAACTGAAGAGCTTACGGGTACTGAAGAGGACTTGGGTGGAGCCATCATTGCAGGTCTCTCATACTGAGTGACATTTGTCTCGGGATTCCAAAAGTAAAGATAACCAGTTCTACCATCAACCAGGCCTTTCCATGGTTTGGGAAGAGTTGGATCCTCTGGAGCATATCTTACACTAGCAGAAGTAGCAGTCGCAGTGGCAGCCATCGCCATGTAGGAAGTTATATTATCCTACAACCACTCAAATCAAAAGATGTGAGTTCCAGGATAATGCAAAACGATAAGGAACAATTAATCATATGCGCTGGAAGTAAAGACCTGAAACCCATGAGAACTGGTTTCAACTAAACCAATAATCGAGCAAACTCAAGCTAGAATAGTAATTAGTTACAAATACAAATTCTACGCAGGTAGACATACACACAAAACTCCAAGTTTGTGTGTGTGCGCGTTCAGCTCAAAAAATCAAAATATGGCCTACGCTACCCTAAAAAGCAGCATCAAATTCTCAAAAAAGCGAATCGTTTCATTGAGGAATCAACATGCAACGTAAATCTACAAAATTTCCTCACCTTTTTTTTTCTGAGCAAACAAACAGTTGTAAACCATGTAAGTAAATCGCGCTCAGATATATAAACCCTAATTTCTATACTCCCTTCAATCACGAAAGGAAGTACGTAATCTAATTAATTTCAAAAGAAGAAAAAAAAAAGCATTCAGATCTGAAGAATTAAAAAAGACAAGTTTGGATTATAGATCGTACCTGACGATGCCGTTTCGTGAGAGAGACAGCGAGAAACACTCGGATTGTTACAAGGAGATTGCTTTGTTGCTGTTGCTAACTTTGATTCCTTTTTCTTCTCTCTCTCTCTCTCTCTTTTAATATATACTTGTAAGAAGCTCGTAGAGAGAGAAAGAGCTGGGAGAAGAGCCAGAGTCCGAATACGCGTGGATATTTATAGAGTGGCAAAAATTAAAATGAAGGAAGGCGACGGGCCGGTGCCTCTGACTCTGAGTGGTTAGACTTTCTTTTCACCTAACCACGGTTAGGTCCAGGGTCTGAGAGAAAATATCAGCCAGCCTCGCCTGCCTGGCTGCGTGCCTTTTTCCTTTTTAAGTAAAATAATCTCTCTATTACTTAATTTGTGTAATTTTATCAATTTCTCTTGTGTTCAATTTGGCAATATGTTTATGGTTCAATAGTCCATGATTTCAGTTTCAAAATATTTGGGATTATCAGCGTGGCTGAGCTGAATGGTCTTTAATAAAATATAAATATGTAAAAATTCAAATTTCTTTTCAAAGTTTATGTTATTTGTGAATTAATAAGTGAAATTGAATGTTACTTCCGTGTTAATATACACATATTTATAGAGAGAGAATATTTCTCCAACGCGGGCGCCCACCTATCCTTAGATTTTAATTTTTGATCATTAAATAAATTAAAAATAATTGTAAGTAAAACAAAATATTATTTTTCTTTCATTTAGAGTTCCATCATTCCTCAGATTTATGGTAAATCAAAAACACATCATAAAACTCGTCAAATCGTGTAAATACAATTTTATCGAGCTTTGATTTATATTATTCTCTTATTTCTAATTTATAAGGTGACTAATCATCTTTTCCACGTCGTCAACAAGCCAAACCATATATCATGAAATTTTACATAATTAGTAGTTCATCCAAGTCTTCTTTTTTTTTAACCGGCCACCAAGTCTAACTGCAATCGCTCTAAAAATCAAAATGAAAGAACTTATCATTTACTACTCAAACACGTGATTAATTTCACAATTCAATCCAATTACGGCATCAGACACCTGAATCCGAATATACAAGCGTCGAATATAGAAATCTTCCAAGTCCTGAGAATACCGGCGCCCCCCCCGGCTTCACCAAGAATCAAATGTCAATATCCCATCAAAAACAGACACGTAAGCAACCAAGCACCGCAGCAGACGCAAAAAAAAAAAATTGAAGATTACTGGCGCTCCAGCAGTCCATGATTTTGCGAGAGAAATCTCTGAATTGGCCAAAAGTAAATAACAATCCCGTAGCCGAAGTAGTTTTTAAGTACAGAATTTCAGTCATTTCTATTTTATTTTTTTTAAAAAAAATGTGAATTTGAGGGATCAAGAGCAGTTCGCTGGAGGTTGAGGCCGACATGGAATCTGATTATCGGGAGATCCGAGTGCAGGGAGGATTCAATAGTGAACCCGAATGAAATCGGGCGGGTGGGCCTGCCTATGTGTTTTTCCAATCCATATTAAAAGGAGTTTCTTTTACAAATACATATTGTACATATTAACATGGCATAAATTTATCATTTAAATAAAAATATAAAATAATAAAAATACATCATGTGAACTAAGAAGAATTAAATTCAACCAATCAAATTATGTTACATCTGTCTGTACAAATAAATTTATAAATCTATCATTACTCATTTAAAAAAAATAAGACTATGATAAGAAAAAATTTAAAAAAAAAACATACTTTGAAATAGATTGAGATATTTCAACTTAAAATTTTGACATAAACTTGGAGGCTTTGATTTCAAGAAATCCAATAATAGATAAATAATTACCATTAAATGTTACTTTTAACTCTCAAAAATCTGTCATTAAATCACTTGAAATCAATTGCTAAAAATTTGTATCAAAATTTTAAGTTTTTTAGCAATTGATTTCAAGTTAAAATATCCAAAGAATTGATTTTTTTTTTGGGGGGGGAACAAAGTGAAATTGAAAAACACTTGCAAAAGTAAAAACAAATGAAACTGGAATATAGTTTGCGCCTAGTTTTCTTATGAGCCCAATACTGGCCAATTCTATGTTCAACAGCAAACTCTTGTCATTGTTTTTGCTCCCAAAATTTTTTTAAGGTATTAGGCTTTCCTCATATTTCAAGCACAAACGCACAATTGACAATAAATATATTTTAGCACGAATTATTATGTTTAACATTTGATGAATACTAAAAGCTTGTTTTTGTTAAATCAATTTCATGAGAAAAGGGTTGACAGTGCTCCCGGCTTTTACTTCTTTAGCAGAGTCAGTCAAACTGACTATTAATTTTCGCTGCTCTAGCCTAACTTTCGGAAACGTTGAAATGATTTCAAGGCCTTGGCCCTTTTGATGCTTTTTGCACTTGGCTACAGCCATGATCAAAAATTAACATCACAAATACGATCATAGGAAATTGGAATCAACTTCTGATGCCTCTTCCAATAAAATGTTAAACAAAGGATAATTAAAGGATTGGTTTAATCAGCTAAGCTAATATCCGCAAATTATTCACAAATGCAAATAATAATAATAATAATAATAATAAATAAAATAAAAATAGTACTAGTTTCTCTGCATCATATTCTTCACCAAGTCCAGAATACGAAAGTAATCATAGAACAGTGAGGAGTCTTTGCCCTCGAGTCCATCACGGCTGTGCCTATTGCTACCAGCAAGATTGTTACAAGGACTCCCACCGATAACAAGATCAAATCCACCAAATGCATTGATCATCTGCTCTATTCGGTTGGCATCAAGCTGTTGAACATCAGCAAAGTCAATCAAAGTCCCCTTCTGGTTGGTTTGCTCCCACCAACCCCGGACAATGTTCCTGTTGACCTCAGAGATATCAACGGAAACAACATTCTTCATCCGGACGCCAAGCCGATGTAAGGCAACTTCTGCACCACCAATCCCAGAGAAAAGAGAAAGGACATTAATGCCATCAGGGTACATTTCTTTTAGGACTGACAGGTGGTAAGCCACTGTGTCAACCTGAAATGAGTTCCCAAGCGACTTATATCGATCTGTCCTACTGATTCCCCCTCCCCTCGTGTGGTTCTTCGGGAAACCCAAAAGCATTTCCACCTCATCTGGCTCAAGTGGTGCCAATTTATTCCTACCCACCCAAACCAGGTTCCACTTCCGGCATTCGTCCATTACAAATTTTTGGACATGGTGAGGTGGCTCTGGCTCACCATCACATTCTTCAAGTGCCTTACGGATCCTCTCTGTCAGTTTGGCACTAGCAATACAAGTTTGCAAGCAATTTAAATGGCTCCTTGTGTCCCACGAAGGCCACCATTTCCTTGACAAGGGCAGTGCTTCATATATGTTCTGTGGAGGAAGCGGAACGAGATGATGTCTGTTTTTGATTGGCAGATTGTGCACATACCCCCTCTTCCTTGCAGCAGCACAAAAATACTTCGAGTCCACAAATTCCGGCTCCACATCATACAAAAACCTTGAGATAGTGTCCCACACACCTTTGGGAGCAAGTGCCACATTCTCATAATAGAAATATGGAGGTCCAGCAGCAGCTTCTGGGAGAGATCGATGAACAATAACATCTGGATTACTGGGTACCCCAAACCCAATCATAGGATTTGGGAGGCGAATGGGCTCATCAATAGGCGGCTTCTCATAGTCCAACATTCTTCTCTTCTTATGTTTATGATAATCATAGGATGGCTTAGGCCTCGGCTGTAAAAAGGATGGGAAACCCCTCATTTTAGTGTACTGAATGCAATATAAAAAGAAATAGCAGGACATAATAATCATAAAATGGGGAAGACAATTACCTTATCTTCTATTTCCGCCAGAAGTGCATCAGCAGCCTTTGCCATTTGAGCGGCACATATAAAATCTGTCAACTCTGCAATAGAGGTGTTTGGCCCTGCAATGTTTGAAGAGGTAACAATAAAGATAAGAAACTAGAAACCACACAACCACACATTATAACAAATGAAGGATCAATGATGTTTTGCAGGAAAATGAGTACTATCAACACCTATGGTACAGTAATATCTGAGTTGCATAACTCAACAAAGAAAGAAACCAATTAAAAGATAACATACAAGCAAAAAATTGACTTCTAACACAGAAACTTAAAGAGCCTTCGGCGAATTGTTAGCAACATGAAAAGGAGGGGAGAGTCAAAGTGGCACTAAAATTTATATTGCAGAAATATTCGGTGCAATCTTCTCTGTTCTGATTGAAACACTGAAACCTCTTTCTGAGTGATATTGATTTCATCAACAATATTTACACAATGAGTCACAGTATTTGGAATGCACACCACATCTCTCCATGGCTATTGAAGCCTCTTGCACTGAATATCCCATGCTCGCCAAGGACACGAGTTTCTCCTCCTCGTCAGGATCAGGATTCGTGATTTCCTGAAAAATTAAAAAAAGAGTTACACATATGGTGACAAAAAATTGAACAAACTTCCACCAAGTCGAATTAAAGGAATAACTACCTCGCCTTCAAAACTATCAGCATCCGAGAAACCATCAAGAAAGCTACCATCCAATTCGGGAGAGTTTTTATCAGAATTGATGTGCTGCTCTGCTTGAGGAGATTGCCCAAGAGCCTGCAAGATAATAAAAGAGCACGGAAAACAAATAAATGGGATAAGAAGTTCAGGGGAGTATTTTTCAAAATTATGTCTTCATCTCAAAACACGAACATGTCACATTTATTGAACAACTGAAAACGTGACTTTTTAAATCACCCATCTAATTATCATGTTGTTTGTGTTTGGACTTTTGACGCATTTAATTATATGAATCATGTAGTTACACCCCTGCCTTGTCATGAACATGAATTGCCAACCCAACCAAAACGGCATTGACCGTACAATCTCGAACAGATTTTTAGGCAAAGTATAAAATTCACAACATTAATTTTAGAAGAGAAACTAAGAAAAAGGATTCTATTAAAAGTGGAAATTTATTAGGAATTATGACCAGCTGACTCTTACAAGAAGGGAGGGGGAAAAAAGATCCCCTTATTTTGTTAAGCACAAATATAATTGACCCCCTAATTTTTAGTTTAAATACACTCCATATGAGGTTAACGACATAATGATGTAAATTTGTAACAATTTACGTGTCTGATAAGAGGGCGTTTTCTAAAGGTGTTAAACTATTCCTATCATTCTAGGATGAGGGTTTTTTGTATGTTCTGTATAATACCTCCAATTTTCTGAAAACATATAGGGTTTTAATGAAATTCAAAACTTGTGGATATTTCAGTATTTAAGCCAAATATTAAGAGGATCCATAACTGCTTTTCCCTAGATCCCATAGTCCTTGAAAACAGTGAGATTCTCTGATATTAATCATGCTCAAACTATTGACATTACTGAACAACAAACAGGGCATTACGAAGGTAAAGCAATAAGAAAACAATAACTACCATCCAACTTTCAAAAAACACAACTAAGGTGACTAAATAGATAAAAATCAATCTAGACTGAAGGCATAAGGCAGGTATTGACTCACAGAGTATGTGAGGAGAGTTTCCACTATTGAATCTGTATTTTCCTCCCCTGACAATTAAGCAAAGCCGGGTTATATATGATGTTTTCAAAGATATAAATCGATGCACAAGGTAAGCCATAAATTGACTTTACCATTTTCCTGGATTGCTTTGGCTACCATATCCACAGAGAAACCCATCCCAACAAAATGATCAATCAACTTGGACTTCGAAGAACTTGCAGATGAGCTCGCCTAGGATCAATAAAGGGGAATTCAGAACCACAGAAAATTGTTATTTTTTTAAAGTATACCATCAAGTTATGAACATTTTATAACTGTGGAGTGGACGTCAACTCACCGAATGTTTGAGGAGAGCTTCAAGTATCAAGTCTGTATTTTGCTCCCCTGGATAATAATCAAATGAGGGTTTCAAATGAAGCGCTCAAAATAAATCTCAGACTTTAACAAGAAAGATGGCAGCCATACCATTTTCCTGAATAGCTTTGGCAACCACTTCTTCAGAAAATCCCATCCCTACAAAATGATCAATCATCTTTGAGCTAGAGGAACCTGCTGATGAGCTTGCCTTCAGATGATAAAAGGTAATTACAAAATCAGTGATAAAACGTACAGCTTTGTCTCTATCTTCTACGATTAATGCATATACACATCCATGCAGGAATAATATTATACACTATCTAGTCTAGTACATTGTAACATGTTTGAAAAGTAAACAGAAGAGTATTACACAGCAAATATGATAAACAAATTACCATTGGAAATTGGGTAGAAGCACAGGAATGGTACCCTACCAATGCTGATGGAGAATGATAAGAAAAATCAGCTGGGTATTGCTCAAAGGAAATTAGAACAGTCAAAAGGGCAAATTCACATTCTTCACTTTTCACCAGCAAAGATTTATGCTTCTATCAGTAAAAGTGACAAGGGGTAGTGATGCAGAATATGATATTATCCTTATTAATAATAAACCGATCAGATTAAAATCTAGAAACAGATCGGGTTAAAATTCAGTTCAAATTTAACCCTAACCGAATTAATTATCCAATCGGTTTGTAGGGAAAAAATAAATAAAATGAAATCCCTAATTTATAATTCAATCTCCTCAAATCTCAATCCTAATTTATCTCAAACTCCTCTCTCTCACTCAAACTCAGCCTGTGAATCCTCATTAACTCAAACCCATCCCTCTCTCACTCAAACTCAGCCCCTCATTCCCAAACTCAACCGCAACCGTCTTCTTCCATGCCATTGTTGAGCTTGTTGCCTATGCGAAGCAGCTGCATCTCCCTCTACCGTCCTTGAAGTCACGAAGCAGATGAACACTTGGGTCTGCCATCATCATCTCTCACTTCTTGTCTTTCACAGATCTTGGCCATCGTCGTCACTCCTTTCATAAGTGTTTTATAATTGATTGTGCTGTGTTTGTAAGAATAGAAATTGGAAGATTTTTTGCTGTAATAATTAGTTTAGTTAGCTATTGTTGAAGGCAATATATTGTCGAAGGCAACCAGATAATGCAAAGGGATTTTAACTTTTAGTTCTTTTTCATTTTACATTTTGTGATTTTTTTGGGGGAAAAAAGCAAAAATTGGATTGTATTTTTGGAATTACCGTAACCCAAATTTGTGATCCAAACCGAACCGAACCAAACTTGATTCAGTTACAAATTTGAAACCATTTGGGTTGAACATTCGGGTTGGAGCCCAAACCGAATCCCGAGAACCGAAACCTGATTTGCCCACCTCTAGTTATGTTAGTTTAAAGGAAGATCTTTACTTTCCTTACAATCATATCCTTTTATGGAAAAAAAGGTAAAAATCTCTCTAAATTAACAAAAACTCTAATCAAACATTAAAACCCTATAAGTTTTAAATAAGGATACTATCTTCTTTTGCTTCATTCTCCCCCACTTAGAAAACTTGACAGCTGGCGAGAAGGGGGAATAAAATTTCAAGTGGCTTTTTCCAACAAACTAGAAAATGCTGAATCTAGTCCTTAGAGGATGCAACAAATTGGTCTAGTCATATACAAAATTTCACATCAAATAGTTTAAACCAAGTAAGATCTCAAGGTGCAAGAACTTGTGAGGCATTTTTAGAAAGACCGAAAACAAAAAGAGGCCAAAGAATATGTCAGCAAGACCAATGATGCCAAATGAACCATTTAATTAGAAATTCAATGGAGTGAGCAATTAAGCAATTAGGTTTAGGGCATCATTTTAAGATAATGTTCACAACCTATAAAATAAACTCAAATCTGATGTTTAAGAACACTATTGTCAACTGGCAAAGGCTTCTTACTCTCTAAATATGCATCCTCACTATAATTTCAACAAGTTCATCTTCTGGTTTAATATCATCTTTCTTCTTCGACTCAACTCATTCTCACTTTAAATCAACATCATCCTAATGGCTTGATAAACTTGCTAATTCACAACTCCGAGATGGTTCTCTAAAACTAGAGGAAGTAGGTTTACTGAACCTGGGTTTTGCATTTTCACCCATGTTGGTAGAACATGCACAAGATATTATGGAGAAAGCTAAATTTGAGTGCTGCCATAGACAGTGAGATTTCTAGGATTGTCATGTTGGGTAACATTCAAAATGGAAGAATACAAATTCTACACATTTCATTCACTGCAGCTTTTAGTTTTTCTATTTGAACTTATGCTTGAATCATTATAGAATATGAGATCTATTTGAAGGTAGAGCATTGTATACTGATATGATTTTGGGTTGTCCTAAGCTCATTGGAGGGGGGAGGAATCCAACCCAGGTGTAAGACAATGAATTCTAATGCAAATTACTAGAACCACAAACTTAACAATAAAACAGCAATTAAAGGATAATTATACCTCACTTTTGGCACTCAGGCTTTGAAATAAATCCTCAAATATTTAGAATTCTGAAAACAGCCCCAAACTTTTCCGACTTACTAATTAGCCCCTTGGGTAATTACATTCAAGCCCTCCAAGAATCTCTCGCAAGTGCTGGCGCGTGAGGCATCACCGAGTGTCATCTTCAGTAGTCGTTGATGCCAAATGGTAGATTGGAGGTCAAGGAGTCTACTGATGGTGGAATAGTGATGAAAGGTTTGGCAAAAAAGGTTGAGAATGGTGGCAGCATGTGGGGTTGTCAATGAACGGATGGCTAATAGATTTATGGGGTTAGCTAATTAACTCAAAGAAGTCAAACAGTGATGGTGGTATCTAGTTAATTGCTGATGGAGAAATGGTGGCAGTGGACAGTCATTTTTCCAAGCTATAATGCCAATTCATATAGGATAGACATCACACAAGGATAAGTATAGATAGAAAAGGAAGTACTTTAGAAGAGACAGAAGAAACAATAGAAGAATTAAATAGAGAGACTAGAAATTAAAGGAGAAAGGAGACAAACTCAGAGAAATACGGGAGGAAATCAATAGGTAGAATCATAACTGTCTTTCAAACACCATCATAGTCTGTCTTAATCAGGAAAACAGCACCCATTAAATAGGGTTACAAGTCCTCAGAAAATGGTAAAGATCAAAGTGCTCAAGAAAGAAATCAAATCCTAGCATATAAGAAAAATTAAAGTCTCCCTACAGAATAGCAAATAAAAATCATAATAAAAGGAAAGTAAAAATCTACGTCTAAACTAAATTAAAAAAATCTGATTAAATGTTAAAACCTTAAAAATTTTAAATCAGGATTATATCCAATTTTGCATCAAGTAGTCCTTCAGCTCATTTGATGCAGCGTCAATCACAAGGGAAACAATTCTTGATGCAATTTTATTTTTTAATTAGTATCATGATGTTAACCAAATCCCCTCCCATTCATGTGAGTGGTGTTCGAACCTTAGTCTCTTGTACCACCACGAGATTTTACCAGTTGAACCAACTAGCACCCACTACTTAGCAAATGATGAGGGATAATAATTGATTAATTATGCGTCTATGACTGAAAAGTCACTTAAGCCACTTAAGCGGTGAAAACTATAATAAGGCTATTGTAAACTACAAAAGTTAGTCCATATCAAAAAGGGTAGCAGCATGACAAAAAAGAGCAAGCAACCAACTGCAATGTTTACTAAATGCATAAGGTAGTATATAGCAACTTCATCTCAAGAAGGTTAAGCACACAAGATCTTAGTAGGCAACTCATTAATCAGTTGGAAAGTAGCTCAATTAAAAAACTCATGAATCAAGTAACATTCAGATAGGCCATAAGACAGAATAACCAAAAACCTCTTTGATGATGACAAACATAATGTCTTCCCTACGCACCGCGGTTGTGCTAAAAAAAATTCCATCTTTATTTCCTTTGTTCTGATTTAACCGCTTGCTTTATGATTTAATGCAGAAACAAAAAATAAAATTTCCAAAATGTACCTCCGTTGAGCCGGCAATAGTTTCCCCATCATTAACTGTCAAACTAGAACAAGAAGGTAAACCATAACTTGCAATTTCCAGCTCATCGTCAGTATTCCAGTCAATATCATCACTATCTCCACCAGAAGCATTCTCATCCTATGTCAGTTTACATATAAAAAATTACATATGGACACAAACAGCAACGAGAAAAGGAATCAGAAACAAACAGATAAATGAAGATGTACCATTTCTTAGTAACCTCTAATTCACCACAAGTAAAGGTTAACCTGTTCACAAAATTTTTTAAAAAAAAATTGTGAGTCCAAAATCAAGATAAGTTGTTAAGCAACACTGAAAGCAGTGCATAACTATTAAAATTCTAATTAATGTGCAGCTGATGCCGAACTAGAATACATGCAGAGACATGAAGAAAGAGAAAGTAGAGCAGAATAAAGAAGAGAATGAAAGGACAAAAGGAAAGAGAAGAGAAGGAAATAGATGAAAGGGAAGGGAAAGCATAAAAGTGAAACTAGTATCAAATTTTATCCATTTTCCATCCCTATGTCCACATACAAGCCATTTAATTGGTTAGATAAAACTTGCAGAATATGAAAAAATACCTAAGGCATGAAATTTTACTAATATGGTAACAACTAAAATCTAGATCTCTACTTATATTATTAAAAGATAACTTAATACTCTAGATAAAATGGTCACTGCAGTATCAGTTTCCACACGACTTACAGCAACCAATGTCTGCTATCTTGTACTGATGTTAACAGGTACTGCATATGCAACAGCAAAAAGCCTTAGTAGTGTGTCTGTGTGTGTTAACACATGCATGCTAGTGCTGTAACATGCATTAGTGCCTGCACATGCATAAAATTTCTTGACCCACTTCTTTTCAGATTCAACACTCACAGTTACCCACGCTTGAAATGCCATCGGTAAAAGTTCAAAGAAACTGCTCACCCGATACCTTAGGAGTATTTACATATTAAAATGCCATAAAACAGATTTGTTTGACAATTATGCCCTCCTAATTTTGTTGAAATGAAAAAATTAAAGCATTAAGTATGATAGCCTATGACACTCATTTTCTTTTTTTTTTTCACCTTTTCAGCCTGAATATCACACAAGAACAAAAGAAATCAAGTTCAAATTTAGACCTCTTCTCTATTTCTTAGATATACATATTTTTAATAGGATTCTTTAATATACATATCCAAGAGAAAATCTCTCCAACATAACCATCCACCGGAAGCACTAAATGTTTCCCCAAAATGCTTTTACTTTACTTCTTGTGACCCCCGCGATTAATTAAAGAAGGTTTCACGAGAAGTGAGTGTATTTGCTCCATGCTTATGCCTTCGAGGAACATATTTGTTCTTCACAACTGCAATCTAATGCAAGCGATTTGCAACTTACTTTGCAATGAACTCAAAACTAAAGCTGTGTCTGGAATATTGGCTACGTATACCTGCAGGTTTGGGCTTGGGTGGCACCAAGGTTGGCTTCGTGTCTTTGAAGGTAAGGTTCAGTTAGAAGTTAGGATTGGATAGCTTTTGATCAACAATATGTGCGTTCAAAGGGATTGAAACTGGGTTAATCAAATTAATATCAAGCTACTTAATAGTATTAAGATGGAAAATTCAAGACTTCAAAATGAAAGATGGAAAATTCAAGATTTCAAAATGAAATTTAGGCAGAGGGATTTATTCAAATTAAAGACTACAAAAAAGAAGATTGAATGGTTCAATGACAATAAAACTAATGTGTACAGTGTTTCTTGCTTAAAGGAGTCGTCATATGTTAGCTTCGAAGGAAAGCAAAGCTTCTTAGAAACCGAAAGTCATGCACAATTTTAATGCACATCTTTTCAATTATTGTGTATATTGTAAAATTACTTGATAGCCTTTATCTGTCTAATTTAATAGATGATCCTCACAACAGGGGTGTTTATTTGTGAAACAGAGGTAATATGTTTAAGTCAGGTTGTGTCGTTTACTTGTGAAACAGAGATCACGTGTTTAAGTCAGGTTGTGTACCTGAGGTCAATGCACAACTCCGAGGGTTTGGAAACACGTCAAAATCTGCAAAGATATGCGTAAATGTATTTCTCTCAGAGAAGGAGAAAGGGAAACATTACATGCAACATGGTAGCAGCAATATTACACAAAAATTCCAGTTATGCCATCTCTTTCATAATCTAACACAGAGAAAAAGGTAAAGAAAAAATAAGAGAACCGTAATAAAAAAGCACACGTGGAAGTGTTTGCCAAACATAAAAGAGATGGAAGCGTGTGCTTAGCACCTTTAAGTTTCAAAAATTTTAAACACATGGCATCATGATCCTGCCATGTTCCCAATATTAATAAATACACAAGTGACAGTTATCATTGAATCTGTTACAAGTTTATTCTCTTCCAAAAAAACAGGAAAAAGAGAAGACACTAATAGCTAATCGATAAATGTATTGATTCTATATTGTTCCTGGGTAGAATTCATGTCAATTTGAAATTCAGACACATCAAACTTCAAATAAATTTAACATGCTTGATGAAAATAAGACTCACAAATAGTATGCACCTTTTCTTTTAGACACAAAGTTTCCAATTTCATTTACAAAGCACTACCAACACATTCAATTGAACAACGAAAGGCAAGGTCTCTTAGGTTAACAAACATTTTAACCAGGCACATTGATTTATTGACCTCAATTGGGGAAAAACAAAATGTAATAACAGTCCCACCAAAATTGATATCTAGATTAGACCAAATACACACAAATTAATCTTTGACCTCCAATAGACTTTCTGTGGCAAATGGAATGTAATCTCTGACCTCCAATACACACAAAAAATTAACATGCCAATCATACATTCATACATTCTTTCTGCAAATGGAACGTACTTTTACAGTCCCGCAATACCATCCCAAAAAAAAAGTAAATCATATAATTTTATCAGTTTTAACCCATATCAAATAAAATTCTTTCCCGCGCACACACCCATGAACCATTAAGCTAAAATTGATTGACGTGTTACTTAATTTTTTATCATCATCCAGCATTAAAAAAACAAATCTTTTCACAATTTCTTGCCAAGAATATAAACAACTACGACCCTATTGAACTTAAAAAGAAAAAAAAAATACACTAGCCCCGCTTGGTTCCATATCCAAGTCCAACAAAACACTCCAAAAGCTGCAATTACGAAAATTGTCCACAGAATTGTCAAATTGTGTGAATTTGATGTCATCTTATTCAGAAAAACTAAAGACCAACGCTCTAATTATACAGCATTACAATTAAAAAGCTTTGACAAGCACCTAAGAACACTAAATAAGAAAGAAGTCCAGTACAACCTACACATGATTCATTGATTTGTTGAGCCTAAAAACCTTTCATTATGTTGCTAAGACTCTAAGAAAACTGAAATGCAGAAACGAAAAAACAAATTAAATGCAAGCCTCGGTCAAATTAGATCCGTTTACTTCCCAAAAGAATATCAAAACAGAACAAATGAATTAAAAAGAATTAAAATCTCGTAACACTTCTTTCCTTCTTTATCTCCCTTTGCCGTTTTCCGGCTACCAAACAGAACAATATTATTATTTAAAGAAAAAAAACCATAAAACAAAAGCAAATTCTCCTTCTAAACACAAACACAACTTACAAAAATAACCAAATATAAATTAAATTGAAACTAAAAGATTACGCCGAAATTAAAGGCTACCTCCTTGAACAATGCCTGCTTTGGAAAAAAATGAAAAGATTCCACTGATCCAGAATCTTCCTTCAATACAACTAACAATAATGTACCTCGTCTCAGAAAAAAAAATTAAAAATTACAGAATTTTTAAAAATTGGTAAAGAATTTAATATTTTCTCTGAGTGCAAAATTAGTTGTAAAATAAAAATAAAAAGAGTCAAATTGTTAAAAGAATCTGCATGCAGAAAAATTGCAGAGCGAGCGAAAACGGTTATGCTTGTAGAGATGGAGAGAGAAAGAGAGACTGCCTGAGAGTCGTAAACTACTAACTCAGTTTGGTCGCGCAACAATAAGAGAAGAAACAGTGAAATTAGTCAAATTTAGTAAATATTTGTAGGTGAGGGTATTTTGGTAAATTAGGCACGTAAAATTAAATTAATAAATATTTGCGCCCCTCGCGCTATTTTTCCTTCACCTCAGTTACCGTATTTGCGTTTGTCTGTTTGCATTGCAGCTTTTTCTTTCACCTCAATTCTGGAATTCTGCAACGCTTTGAAATTTACGTCAGAAATTATATAATATTTTGGATTCTTTCATATTTTTAAAATTTTATAATTATTTTTAATTCAAATGTAAATTAAAAATTCTTTCAAAAATATTTATTTTCATATATTTGAGTGTTCATGTTGTAATTTGTAAAGGGCACTAGCGAACATGGCTTGCCGATTTTTCATTCCTCTGTTAAATTATGTAAATTTATTTATTTAAACACCATTTCCATGACAAAAGAATCTATATTTTCATATTTTAATTTGGAATATATTAGCAAATAAATAATTTTTAAGAATTGAAATTTATTAAATTTTATTTTGAAACCCATTTCAAGAAGAAAAATGCTTCTTATTATTTTTTTTTTGGACGTTAAATATCTATTACAAATTTGATATTTTACAAAAGTCTATTGTGATTAAAAATTTATATCCCTATTAATATTGGAGGAATAAAAATATAAATTAAACTGTTTTTGATTCCTCTTTCTGCATAGTGCTTTGCGTTTGTGTGGCCACTTTACTCAAAAAGAGAGCACAATGAATTTTGTACTCTATAGTTCCTTTCCTCTTATCTTGGGAAAAAAAAAAAAATTGAACGGTGTACTTGGCTAAGTTGAAATTATTTTAGGGACTGCTTGGTATGATTTTTAAAATTTTTATTTTCACTCTTAATAAATAAAAATATTAAGAAAATTACATGCGCAATTTATAAAGATAACTTGGAATGCATTATTGCAAAGCTTCATGATATAGGAGGTGCGCACTGAAACAAAAGGTTATGTAAATTAACATACATCCAATCTTTATTGTTTGAGTGTTTATTTATAATAAATATGCATCATGAAAATAAAATTGATCAATTATCTTTATATTTCACATAAAAATTTTAAGAACAAAAATTTTACTTTTAAGTAAGTATAAAAATTAAACTTTTCAAATAAATTTTAAAATCTCATTCACGTGATCATGTCACTGTTATTTTTTTTTTTTTGTTTACTTTTGCTTGTTGGGAATTGAAATAATATGTAATAGGGGTAAAATGATAAAATAGGGTTAAAATGAGCTGGCTTCCACTATCTAGATATCGGTGTATTATTAATAGATAAGGATCTTGCTAAGTTACAGTTCATACAAAAATCATGTAGGCCCCAAATACTTTTTACACAACATTATTCTTAAATTTGATGGATTCCGTTCACAACTTCACATAGAGTCATATGCCTACAACGAATGATAAATATGTGAAAAATAATTATGGCATTTGACGTGTCCAATTTTCCAACATGGCTTTAAAATCTCTACACAATTATGTGATTATGTCTCGTACTTTATTTATATGCCCATTATGATCTTTGTATTTGTATAATAGGCATAAAAAATAAAACAAAAAATGATTATATGACTAAGGGCTAATATTGTAATTTTTAAAATAATTATTATTAACTATGTTGTAGATATAATCACTTGTGAAGAGAATTAATTAAAACGTTTGATAAAAATTACTTTTAAAAGTGTTATGACTTTTAAAAATGATGATATATGTTTAGTAAATATTACTATTAAACTGCTCTAAGATTGTAAATAGTTGAATTGAATATAATGTTGAATTAAATTTATTTACACATTTATAAACATGTATGCAAAATATGTTTTTATTGTGTGCGTATATAATAATTGATAACTAAAATAAATAATTTTGGTTATTAATTTTATTCTTTATTTTTTATGGCAATAAAATGGGTAATAATAATAATAATAATCTCTTTAAAATTAATGATTTTATTTTTTTAATTAATAAGGATAATTTTAAATTTTTATAATAAATATGAGGATATATAATTATACATGAAATTGTATCAAGCATAAAATTAATTTTTAAAATTAGATCTTGAAATGATACTCCTTTCTTACTTTTCAAAATCTATTGTAAAATGGAGTGATTTTGCCAAAAGTCATTTCTTAAAAAAAATTATTAAACGCTAAAATTAACTTTTAAATTTTTAAAATAATTTGTTAGCATTTCAAAAGTAATATCAAATAAGCCCTAAATTGATTTCTAGTATCTAATACATCAACATATATGTATTACTTGATCTTTTTTTTTTTAAATGATAGAATATAACGCTACACATTCCAAATAATAAATCAATAAAAAATAAAAAAGCTAAAATGATATATACAAGAAATAGCTTAGTCGGCCTCCACTATGAAAAGGCCATTCCAAGAGTAAAGTAATATTATTATGGATCCAACTACAATATTATTATGGATCCAACTACGGTGCAACTGTGGTCCCGTGCCACAGTTGTATCCAGTCGTTGGATCTATTTAGATGGGCGGGATCCATTAGAATCCAACAGCTGAGTGTAACTGTGGCACAGTACTACAATTGCACCACAGTTTTTTCCTACTATTATATATGCCAAAAATAATAATCAATAAGGGTAAGATGGTAATATAATTATATAACTGATAGTTTTCATCATCAAGATATTGACCAAGATATCGATGTATCATTTATTTTTTGAACCTACTTTTTATTGTAGAGTAATGCTATACATTCTAAAAATAAAATAATTATGTAATTGAGTAGGCGTTAATAACATTTTCTACAGATTGTATAAAAAAAAATTATGAGTAATACATACATATACAATTATATAATTGACTGGGGGTCTAGAGGAGGAGATCCAGCAAATTGGCTTGCCTGCACTTAGAAATAGGAGTGGGGTCAATATTCCATACAGCAGGCACGGTTAATATTTTAGCCCCGGATGTGAGATGCTGATGTCTACGTTGCCGCAATTGATGACAAAGTCATTATGAAGATTGGACCGAAAGCCAGACGTTGGAAATCCTATTCCTTCTGACTTCATAAACCGAAATCAATGAAGATTTTATTTTCAGGTAATTAGAATAATAAGAAAAATTTACAACAAAACGGCACCATGGGATGTCGTTTCAACTATCACTAAATGAGTACGTAATTTAGATGTCGTGCTGCATTATGTTGTCTCGCACACTTCCTTTTATTTGTGTATTGCAATCGTTTGTGTTTTAAACAATAGTTCAATAAAGTGGTAAAATTATTACATAATTGAATTGAGCTAGCTTCTAAAAAAAATAAATTTTGAAAAAAAAATAAGTCTTTCTTATTTTTCAAAATCTACAATAAGATAAATTGAATTTTTCAAAAAAGATTTTTTAAAAAATTTATCAAATACTAAAGTTAACTTCTATCTTTTTAAAATCATTTTTAAACCTACCAAAAGTAATCTCAAACTGACCCTAAATTAATTTCTAGTATCTATTACATTAACATATATATATTACTTAATCATTCTTTTAATGGTAGAATATAATGCTGCACATTCCAAATAATAAATCAATAAAAATAAAAAAAGCTAGAATGATTGATACAAGGAATAACTTAGCTGGCCTCCATTATCATATTAGTAAAGGCGATTCAAAGAGCAAAGTAATATTGTTACATATCCCAAAACAATAACCAGCAAGGGTAAGATGGTAAAATAATTATATAATTGTTAGCTTCCACTATCCAGATATTGATTTATCATTTTTTATCTGAACCAACCTTTATGGTCGAGTAACGCTACACATTCTAAAAATATCATGGTAATATAATTATATAATTATATAATTGATTAGGCATAAATAATGTTTTCAACAAATTGTGTAAAAAAAATGATCGAGTAATAATACATATACAGTTATGTAATTGACTGGGGTCTGAAGGAGGAGACTATGCTGTCTGGGAAAGAAACTGAAATCAATGAAGATTTTATTTTCAAGTTATTAGAATAGTAATGTTCTGAAATGCTACCGCTAAACGTGTAAAAGGGCTCTTGCGAGAATAAAATGCAAATATTCTGTGTTCATGTTAACATACCTGTCGCTAAAATAGTTGCTATTTCAAAGAAGATAATTTTATGGGTGTTGGAAGAAATAATTGGGAAAAACGAGATTTAGAAACTCTGTCAAATTTGGGATAGCGATAAGCATTCTGCATTCATACCATTTCGGATTGGTTAACATTTCGAAATTGGGTCCTTTTTTTTTATCTGTGCTCTACAGAACTTTTGGAGAGAATCGCGACCCTAACATTTTTCCAATTGCGCACTTTGGTTGGGAGATCACATTCCTCTTGTCAATCCATTTGCAGGACTGAGTGGTTCCACCAAAATTAAATTTGATTGAAGGCTGACTTGAAGATTGGAATTTTGAGGCCAAGAGTCATCATTTATGCAGGACTACCACAATTAATTCTCTTTCAAGGCCTAAGGATGATGATGATGATGATGATGCCTATGATGATACAAAAGACATCAGAATCACCCATTCAACCACACGAGACTAACCAGGAGAATGAGTCCTCTCTGTTTCCTCTGTTTTCTTCTTCTCTCTGTCTTCCCGCCTTTCACGTCTCCGAGCCCGACCATATTATTTCAAGTAAGGCATTCCACGACTCTCCTAAATTTTAACTTTTTTCGTTCACAAACGAATGTATGTACTTGCAGTACGATTTGTTGAGGGAATTTGGTTTGATGAGGTGCTTTTAATAGGGTTTCAACTGGGAATCATGCAACAAGAAAGGAGGATGGTACAACTTTCTGAAGAAAAGAATTCCTGATACTGCCAGTGCTGGAATTACTCATGTCTGGCTTCCTCCACCTTCTCAGTCTGCTGCTCCCCAAGCTTATTTTTTCATTCTATTATTCATCGAGCATACTCCCATGCAATCCTTGCTGGTTCTTTCCCCCTTTGGTTGTCGTGTTTTTGAAAAAACCCCCTGAGGAGTTTGGTTATTGATTATGTAATGATACATATAGGACTTCCGTTTCCCGTTCTGTTCCGGCCTAATTTTTACTAAGCTCCAATATATTTTAAAAAAAAAAATGTATTGTTTGTCTGTTTTTTATATGTCTATTCATTTGGAGAAGCAATATAACTTGGAAACCTTTAAAATGTTTTTTTTTTTTTGGTCCTCAACATTTGCAGGATACATGCCAGGGAGGCTATATGACCTTAACGCATCAAGCTACGGATCTCAGAATGAATTAAAATCTTTAATTCAGGCTTTCAATAAGAAAGGAATTAAGTGTCTAGCTGATATAGTGATCAACCACAGAACCGCGGAGAAGAAAGACCGCAGAGGGATATGGTGCATTTTTTAGGGTGGAACGCCGGATAAGCGTCTAGACTGGGGCCCATCCTTCATATGCCGTGATGACACAACTTATTCTGATGGCCGAGGCCACCCTGATTCCGGAGAATCCTTTGGGCCTGCTCCTGACATTGACCATCTCAATCCAAGAGTACAGAAGGAGTTATCCGACTGGATGAACTGGTTGAAGACTGAAATTGGATTTGATGGATGGCGATTTGATTTTGTTAAGGGATACGCTCCCAGTATCACCAGATTGTACATGAAAAATACCATGCCACATTTTGCTGTTGCGGAGAAATGGGATTCCCTTTCGTACAGGCAAGATGGGAAAAATACCATCCAAGTGGATTCAATGGTTGGATGCAATGGTGGTACGGTACCACAGTTGCACCGTAGTCAAACCCAACTGTAAATAAGAGATTCAGATTTCAGCAGGCGTGCTTCTCTCTCACATGCCATCGAAAAATTACAAGTTAAAAACATTAGTAATAATGGGTCCAGCTATGGTGTCACAGTTGTATGGTACCACAGCTGGATCCAACCATTAGATCCGATTCTGGTGACAATTGTGGGCTAAATTTAATGATTGGATCCAGCTGTGATACCATAGCTTTGCCTAGTAATAATATAGAAAAAATAATAATAATTTGATCCCATGAGGATAAAAATTTTAGAGCAATTTAATTATGGCATAATAATATTATGCTAGAAATGCGAAGATCAAGGATAATAATATTGGTAATAATGGCATCACACTTAATAACATATTGAAGGCCAAACGAGGGATTTTTTTTTTTAATTACTTACAGATAAGTTCGTTATTTTTTGACTATTTAAACCTAAAATGATATTTTGTGGCCTTAGATGGAAAAGTGTGTATACATACATGCATACATGCATGCATATATATAATAAAGAATATCATCGAAGAAGATGAAGACGAGAAAAGAATTTTTATCATAAATTTTTGGAAGCAAACATTAATTATATGTGTGGCTTTAAAAGTAAAGTTGTTTTCCTAGTTCGTCCAAGTCCTTTTAACTTTTTTACAGTTACTCAAATGTTAATTTGAATTTAAATCTAGTGTTGATTTGAATAAATTACATTGAATTTTTCATATTTTTTTTGTTACATGAGTATATATTTGTGATACCAATTACCAAACCTCTTAAAAGCTTCTAAAACCTTAGATTACGGTTGAGAAATCTTGTTCATATAAATTTACACCTTACGTAACAGCGAACTTAATTAGAAGAATCATAATCTCATAGAACTTTAGCAAATTAATAAATAAAAAAGATGGAAGATTAATCAACAATAAATCATCTCCGACTAATCCATTTAGTTGTAAACGACAGACAACTGAGGAATTTAAGTATGCACTCAACAAAGTTGCTGATCATGAGCTATGGCATTCATTAACCCCCACAAAATTAAGCTGTGTATCTTAGGAAGGGTACAATTTCTCGACCTAGAATATTTTCTTGGAAAGAAAAAGAGGAAAAAAAAAGCGGCTCCATTACATTTTTATCCAATAAATTGATGAAATTTCAATGTCAATATAGTTTTCGGGGAAGTATGTTAATATAAATGGTCCCAATACTTTTAGCCAAAGTATAAAAATGACTTTTCTTATTTTGCAGAATTTATTTATTTTATATATACTTTTGTTTAAAAAAATATTTTAAATGCCAATCACACTTGACAATAAGATATGATTTCTGTCTAGGGTTGTAGAGTCTACATTAAAAAAAAAAAAACACAAAGTCATCGAGTTCTCACAGCATTCCAACTAATGAAAATATAAAATAAATTTACCCCAACTTGACCTTTTCCTTTGCCATCAAATGTTTATCACGTGAACTCAATAACAGAAATTGGCCCAAAATACCCTTCTTTTTAGAGATTGTTAAACAAGCAACTATTATCGAATTCAGCATGATCCTAACATACATCCATTCTGTGTCATGCATATTTGCTGGAATTAATGAAGTATTTACACAGCCTTAAGGAATGGAACGGGCAGTCAATGCTCCATACGGCTAGATTCTATTAAACTTATGATATATAAATATAGCTTGAATAGCTATATGCAATGCAAACACATCTGCATATAATGCCTCAAGTCTCTCCTTTCTTACTAACCTTGATTCTCTTAAATTTAATAGAGCCCTAAGCAATCAAGGCTGCTCACCGGGTTCTTGACTCGGGATACAATCAAAGAAATGATGATCAAAAGATGCGGAAACCCCACATTCCCCATCGTCATACCACTTCATTGACCAATGAGTTCAAGAGTGCAAGTACTGGTACTCACCTGCTCTACGCATTCCATTCAAGTGTCACAAACACAGTTGTTAACAGAGGCCTGTGTTCAAGTGAGCATTCCAAAGATGGGTGGATGTTTTGCGATTCACATTTTGAGGAGGCAATGCAACGAGAGAAAGCTTTGTACTCCAAACTACACTGTTAAAATGGCAGCAGTGTGTTGCAGATTTACTGTTATTTAAGGTAAACTATACCATAAATAAACGGGTTATGGTCACATAGAGCTGAAATTAAGCTGGATATTTGCTCTGCCACCTGGCCTAGTCATTTTCTTTTTTTCCATTTTTTTATAATGTTATGTAAGATCTAGCTAACATATAATAGATGAGGAAACTGTTAAACAAAATACATCACATAAATATTCACTTTGTTCGTCAGTGCATAATCTAACTGAACTGCCACTGTCATTTTTGCATGCTTACTTCAGTTGAAACAGTTCTTGGTGAGAATAAACAACTGATGTATCCCTAATCCATCAGATAACATAAAGACAAATTTAGTACAATAAACTTACTCTACTATCCAACAACACATGTTGAAATCTAGAAACCAAGGAAGGGACATTGCTTTCGTGCATGTTCTGGAATCAGTTTTGATAAGAGCTCCTTACTTGCCCCTTTCAGCTCTGCAAGTGCAGCGCATCAGCAATCGAATAGGCTTGCAATCAGTGACTAGTTCTTTGGAAACAGTTACCCAAAAAAGAGAAAAAAAAGAATGATTGAGAAAAGCAAACCTTGAGATTTAAAGTTGAAAAGGGGAGGAAAGGGACGCCCATTAGGGAGACGTGCGTTAGGATCACGAACTTCATCAAAAAATGGATGAATACAGGCCTCTAACTGCAAAAAGTAAGAATACAGCATGTGATATTTTGATTTGGAATTGAAAATAAAATAACAGTAAACTTGAATTACAGTATAATTGTCTAGAGCATGATTTAATTATTTGGGACTTCATTCATTGATCTAGATCATAATTTATGACTTCTAGTTCTTTTCCCGAAAGCAATATGGTTTACTTTTTCCATTTGGATATTAAAAGCCTCACTGAATATGAATTAAGAGTAAAAGAAGATTATGAGCTCATAATACATAGAACTTCTTTGCAACTATCTCGCATCTGTTTGAAGCTAAAAACCCAAGGACAGGGTGTTTTAAGTGAGGTCTGATGTAATATGATGTATGAAATTTAATCAGGACTATTAGATGAATAATCCACATTTGCTTTGATTTTGTTCTACATCTCAAAAGAAATATCAGTAGCTTGTTTTTTTCTCCATTGCTATTCAAAGGAATATATTCCATACCAGCATATGCCATGAGTCTTAAATGATGCTCACAAAGGTCAAATTTTAATATCTTTAAATGATTTTGTAATCACTTGACCGTATTTTCATGATGGCTCAGGATACAATGATTCTCTAGCCTTCAATGACCATAGGGAAACACGATGGAAAACGATGGATTTCAATATTTGAATGACACTAGGAACAAATGTAGGACAATTCTTGTCAAGTAAACACAAGATAAGCAAACAGCATAAAGACTCTTCGGCAATATTATTATTGCAAAAGTTAACGAGTAGAACATACAAGATAATGAATTCATGACAACATTACAGATATCAGGTAAGAAATACTTACAGCAGTGCATCTTAAATTTGGAGAATATTGGAGAAGTCTTGAGACAAGGTCTACTGCTTCAGGGGGCATACGCTTGTGGAATATCTGTGTTCAGAAGAAAATCGTTGCTGATGAGTTTGCAACAATCACAATAGGATGAACAATTAAAAGGTAAAAGTAGAAGAAATTAGTAGTATGCTCACTTTGTGCCAAGGATGAGCCTTGATTTGTGGGAATTTGAACTCTGTATAGTTTGGATTCATGCATTTGATTTCCTCACGAGTTGGTGTGCCAAGTACCTGAACACAAAAGGCAAATAAGTCAGTTCAGTTTCAGAAGGCAACAGTTAAAAATTTTCAAACTTATAGACTGGTATTCTATTTCAAACAGGTTCGAATAGATTTACCTTAATAATCTCAACTAGCTGATCAACTCCACTCTCACCCGGAAAGAGAGGCTACCAAATTTGATGATGCATCAAAAACATCATACTCAGTACACTCACTTTTACATATTGAGAAAAGAAGTAAAATTCTCTAACTTGCACCAAACCTGTCCAAGAAGTAATTCAGCGAGTACACAGCCAACAGACCATATGTCAATTGCAGTGGTGTACTCAGTCGCCCCAAATATGAGTTCCGGAGCTCGATAGTAACGAGAACAAATATATGATATGTTTGGCTCGCCTTTGACCTGTTACAACGTGACGAATGAACAATCAATATCAGCTTTGTTTTACCCTGTGTACTAATAATAAAGAGACACGAAAAGAAGCAAGGTTGACATTGTGCAGAGGAAAAGAAAGGTAATGCTGAATCAGAACAAAAGTTAATATTACTTCTATTCAGGGAAATATTTGTTAGATATTACTTTTTATTGGATTATCACTTATTTAGGTTGGTTTTCTGATATGTTCTTGTTTGACTAGGACTTTAGAATTCCTTGATCAGATTTGGGCTACTGGAACAAAAATTGATGACATATAGTAGTATTATGGAAAAACCCAGAAAAAATATGAATGAGAGCTTCATATGATTGACAATTTAACAAAATGTGAATGAACTATGAATGAATTTCAACAGTTTGAACTATATTAAGAATGAGGATGACTAGTTTTTGGCTTTGGAGAAAATGAGCAGAGAAGAAGAGATGATGTAATTTGGGATTAGTATAGAGATGCAAACTCTTGTACAATTGCTATGTAGAGCAAATTATTTATCCTCAGAATTAACTTTTGTTTTCACGAAAGTATTGGTTGGATGAAGACAAAAAGCCAATGCACTTAACAAAAATAAATAATGAGATCCATGCGACAATTGTACTATAGTTTTATATTAGTTAGTACAGAAAATTTGTATCCCAATACTGTAGATAAAGAAGTTAAGAAAAAATATCAAATGTATATTTAGGAGTACTAAACAGCAAAACCAATTCATATCCTAATACTGTACGTAAAGAAGTTAAGACAAAATATCAAACATATATTTAGGATTACTAAACAGAAATACCAAATTTTCATTGTGGTGTTGTTTTCTCATATTATACAAAACAATTCGGACTAATACACTGCTGCCGCTTAAGACTTTATTAGTTGAGCCAAATAGGTTTTTGTTTGGTCCTGGGCATACCTGAACCCAAACGTGACAACCTGTTTGATTACTGAACAGAAAAAATGAAATCCAGCCGTTTCTTATAATCAAACCAAACCAAACCGATTGGGCAAAGTTTCTGTTCATTCATTTTCCAAGAATTAAATTGTCTAACATATCTTTCTTTTATTTTCACAGTTTTATTTCATGCCTCTCATAATATACTTCAAAGAACTTGTCCATTAAAGTAGTTATACAATCTATACTATCAGTGCTCGTTGGTAACCAAAGAACCACTTTTGTTATTTTGGGTTAAAAACTCTATCTGTAGAAGTCTACTGGTAGAACATCTATTTGAAGGAGCTATACTTGAAAAGCTTTACCAAACGATCTAAACCAAAAGAGTGACAAAAGGCATCTGCATAAATATTTTGCTGCCCCTAGAGAATGCATGATCATTTATGGAACCATACATCAACTTTGCGAATGAATTTAGACATTTGACATTAACCAGTTAAGAGGCTGTCAAAAGAACCATACCAAAACTTTTGCACTTCCAAAGTCACAGAGCTTGACTTGATGGGTATGGGGATTAACCTGCAACAACAGATTTTATTGGCAAATAGCACCCAAGCAAAAAATAGGATGGAATCTAAGCTTCAGTTACAAACAAGAAGATTCTGCGGCTTGATGTCCCTGTGGCATACTCCTATGCCCCCATGAATATATGCCAATGCTCTGCAAATCTGCCAGTCAATAAGAGTTAATATAACATGGAAATCCATAGACAAAACTGATAATTACTCAGATAAAACAGTGTAATTGACCATGAAGGAGAACAAGGATACAGCGGGTTCATGATGACGTATATGAAACTGGATGCATAGCTGATGATTGTAAATGCAATCTCCATTAAAAGAATTTCTCAAACTCAAAACAAGTATTCCACTACCCTTTCTTTCTAAGTTTTCATATTTATATCTTATGCATGCAAGGTTTCTGTTATTTCATTTTTTTTCCCTTTGAAATTACCCTTTTAAGCGACAGCTCGAAATATGGGGGAAAAAATGAAAAGTCCCGGCAGCAAATTAAAGTGACAGCACAAATAACCTGATATGTGTAGAGCTTGACATATATCAAAGGCATTCGCTGATTTGCCCTGCTATAGTGCTTCGCTACACGATAAACAGTCTCAGGTACAAACTCAAGCACCAAATTGAGATAGAGCTCATCCTTGTCGGTAGTTGAAAAGAAACAATGTCTGAGTGATACCACATTAGGATGATCGAGAAGTCGCATTGTTTGTAGCTCACGGTTCTTATATCTCTTATCCTGCAAAACCTTCTTGATTGCAACAGTTTCCCCAGTTTCTAAACACTTAGCCTAAATTAAAAAAAGAAAAAAAGAAATAAGATTATAAATTCATACCATTGAGGATTGGAGAATTTTAATCTTAGAACAGAGACAGCAACATTTGCCCCCGACATTTACAGGTTCAGAAGTAGTAATAAAATTATCACCTGAAATACGATTCCAAATGAGCCCCGTCCGACTACGCGTTCTGCCATGTAACTTATGGTCTAAGGGAAACATTAGATAGATTAAATTAAAGAATTATGCCAAGATCAATGAGAAATTTAAAAGTTATAGAAAGTTATATAGCATCAACAGATTTACTTCATGACCTCTACAAAACTTAGCAGTGAATATATTATCGGCAATGTGAGGAAGCAACTTAGATAAAATATTGAGATATAGTGATTGGCTAGCTTAATCTCACTGATGGCTCACGACAGTTAACAACTTATCAGTAAATCATTATTTAATACCAAGGCATATGCATGATTTTACATCAGTTTTCTACTTATTCTTGGTATTCACTGAGAACTTGATCAAGCTTCAAACAAGAGATTTCTTCAACGACAAATTTAGCAAACAAATCACGCCTATGAAGGGGACATGGATGATTTCACAACACCTACCTGCTTGGGTTGGCCATTTCTACCACCAATAGTTGTTACAATAATATGGCCAGTCTCAGTTCCATTTCCATCAACCACGGTCGCTTCCATTTCCTACCAACAGAAAATCGGTATATATTGAAGAAACAGAAAAAAATAAAAAGTTGCACTAGAAAAAGGTCCATAAAATATCTTTAAATTTGTGTAAAGGCACTACCTTTTCAACTCTCTCATCCTTAATCTTCATTTCATTGATTTCCTCTGGGAGTTTATCGACAGGCATTGCATCATCGTCATCATCAGGTTTTGCTGGGAGTTTGTCAACAATCATTACATCTTCGTCTTCAGGTTTTGCAACAGCCGAAGCAGGTGCCATACCAATAGAGTACATATTTCTTTGGTGAAATAAAATCAGCGTGTCCGCAGGGCTGAAACAGGCGAATTTTCAAAGGTCATTACTTGAATGCTACAATAAGGTTTCTTTTCTCCGCAACCAAACAGAACTGCTAAAAGAAATTCGGAAAAAAAAAAAAGGCTCACCTATGAAGCTGCAAACGTGTCGCATTTTGCAAATATTTCGATCCAAACAAAGCTCAATGCAGTCGCTGTCACAGAGAGATGAAATAAAGAGAAGCTCAACTAACTCTCGTGCAAAAACAAAAGTAAAATAGAATTGAATTTTAAAATTTTTTAAAAAATAAAAATAAAGAATGAAATCTTTGTCGTAGTTTCAGTGAGGTTTCTTACAGAGTAGAAGAGACTGTCTGCTGACTCTTTGGATCCTCTGTGCCTGTGCAGTGTACTGTACTGTGCTGTGCTGCGGACCCCAACGTTGCTTTATCATATCTAGTTAAAAGTAGTTTTGACGTCCGCGCTCGGTAGTTAGTTTTCTGACGTGGCGGTGATTGGTTGGTTAGGATTTAGGCTTACGTCATGATATTTGACCAGCTTTTCAGATCGAGAATAGAAAAGCCACCATACTTCGAAGGCTTCTGGATTTGATCGGGCTGACGCCGTTGATTCTTTGAGTTATTTTTATCATGATTCTCCTAAAAACAACTGACGGTGATGGTGGTGACGCGGGGGACTGCTGCACAATGTTGTTGATCTAATAAATGTATCTCACGGTTTAATGTCGTCATTGAAACTTTTTACACGCCAAGTCAGCGTGAAAATGACAGTTGCTGCAGAGGAGAACGGTGTCGTTTTATTCTGGTTTGGTTTTGAGAAACTGAGGCCTCCTTTTCGATAGGCCTTACTACAAGTGCCGATGTCCACGAGTGTCCAATGGGCCTAGGTACGGTAAAGAATTGGGCTTACCGAAGTCCAATGTAATAATATGACGATACAAAAAAAAAATATTTATGTAATTATTTTTTAGTTATGTTATTAGCTGAAAACGATTTTCAGATAAGAATATTAGACTCTCTTAACTAAAGCATGTGAGTATGGAATCATGTTCCAAAATAAACTTGTCCCTCTTGAAGGGTTTAACTTTGAATGGAGATTTTCTCAAATCAAATTAGTCTTAATTAATAATTTTTATTAGATGAAAGGAGAAAAGAAAAAAAGAAAACTTGCTTGATGTTCGCTTTCAAACAAAACTCTTATGCTGAACTAGAGAGTTCTTTAGAAAAAAAAAATCATTTTCTTTATGATAAAAAATCTACTAATAAATATAATTAAAAACTTATTTGGACTAAAATCAGTTTTATTATGTGAAAATCTAAATTTTTATTTGAGTGGACATATATACATTACCTTCTACTTATGTTCACAAAAATGAAAATCTATTTCTATCCAATTTTCAACAAGGAATAAGATTTCGTTTGAAATAATTTTTTAAATAAAGATTATTTAAATAGGGCTTTTGTTGGTAAAGTTTTTACTAAAAAAAAATTAATTATTTAGTTGTTAATGAGAGTTTTTATTAAAAAATACAAAATTACTTTAATAGACTTATTTTTTAAAAGTTATGTTATAAACGGAATGAAATAAATTATCAAATAAGTAAAAGATATTTTTGATATTTTAACATTTTAAAAAAGTTTTCCAACGTCTACTCCCAAAAACTCAAAATTTGAATTTTTACTAATAGAGTCAAAATAGTTTATTTTAATATTCAAAAAATCTACTAAAAAATAATCAAACAATAAAAAATTTAAAAAGAACTTATGAGATTAAATAAATACATTTGATCATAAGATAATAAATACCAAACAAGTACTAAAAGTCCAACTACAAAAACTCCAAACCCGTACTCTTTTATTTATTTATTATTATTCTTATTCTTATTATTGAGTGAGTGGATTACTACTAGTCTATCTTCTAAGTGGTGGCAACCTCAAGTTGAGTAAGTTACTCTATATTGATTATAGTTGCTTCTAAGGATTGACGTCGGGGGATCAATACGATCAATTATCCTTAAAAAAAAAATCATTTGTAATGAAAACATATAATCATTATCAATAGTATTATCAGCCGGATCATACACGAAACACATTTATCAAATTTTTAATTCATTCCTATATTGAAAATGTTTAATTAATCACTACCATAAAAGATGTCCCATATCAACAATTTGATTAAATCAGGCCATTGGAGGAAGAAGAAAACATTCCAGCTTAACTTTGCTTTCATTTCAATTCAAAACACAAGTATGACTCCGTCAAAAAATCATAAGCTTAAGCCATAAGTTAAATAAAATTCAAGCTCACATGTCGAACAGAAGATTCAACTTGAGAAGCAATAGGGACATGGAACATTGAATCCGTTGCGACGGTACAAATTATAAATGTTAATTTCGAACATGGCATGATTCCCGCAATCAATGTAACTTAGAATGTCAGATCACTTCGTTTTCAAATTTCATGTATCGGAATACGGAAAATGATTCATGTTATTAAAAATCTAACATTTACACAATTCTTAGATTTGATTTTGTACGTAAGGATGTCACTAACAAATAAAAAAATATATAAATTTTAATATATTAATATATAAAAATATACAATCTATAATGTATTAGAATTTTTTTTGTATTTTAGTGTAAATTTTTTTTAATATATTAACAAATAAAAAATACAGTCTCTAATGTATTGTAATATATATTTTATTATATTTTACTGACATTCTCACATTTTTCTAGTGAAAATGTCAGTAAAAATATAAAAAAATCAATATGTTAAAGACTATATTTTGTGCCTGTAAATATATTATGATATATATTTTTTAATATTTTACTGACATCTCACTTTTATATATATATATATGAGTAGTTTTTCAATTAAGGATCTCTGACTTTAATAAAGTCATGGATTAGTTAAAAAACAAAAAAAATTAGATTTTAATACATTATATGACAAAATACAGTACATTGGAGCATGTGACCAGTGGGGGCTCAAGCCCCCAGTGGCAAAAAACAAATTATAAAAATAAAAGAGAAAAATATTTTTATTTTTTAATTAGTCCTCATTAAATTTATTAAAATAGTCACTATAAATTATAAACCCTATAAAATTTAAACTTTAACTTTTAAGAATTATAAAAACCTATATTTTAATTAAAAATAATGATATCACACCACCCAAAATATTTTATATTCTCAAAAAATAGGATTAATTCTTCAATTTTCTATAATAATAGTAAAGAGAATATTTTAAGTAATGAAACTCATGAAGAATCATCTTTAGAATTGGATGAGATGAATGATAGTTTGGTTGTTTATATAGGAAATAATAAATTTAAAAATATTGATGACGAGTCTATATTTTTAAAATATGAAATTCCATAGAAAATAATTATAAATGTATTAACAAATATTTGATATATTCAAAAAATTATTTTTATATTTACTATTATCTGATTTAGCCCCCGTTAAATTATTGTTCTAGATCCGCCACTTATTGGAGTTAGTATTTATTTTATTTTTTAGTTAATCACTAACTTTATTAAGTCAAAGATTCTTAATTGAAAAATTACTTTTATATATATATATATATATATATAGATTTTGTTTTTTTTAATTAGATTCGGCCCGAAAACAAGGCATGATATCTGGACAACTACTTGACGGTTTTGTTAACGTACAAATACAGAACAAAATTCTCATGGAACTGTCACTGTCGCTGTCACAAGAATTTAATTTGGAAATTAATAAAAATTTTAATTTAGCGTGTAATCAAAGATAGGGGTGCGGCTCGATTGGTCACGTTCTCGAGTAATTCTACCTGTCGTTTCTTATTTTTGGATTCATTTTTCAAAGATTTGGCCATGTACTTCGCCGCTGTTAATGGATTTGTCAAGTGAACTTTATTTGTGCTTTTCCCCGGCCATTAGTTTTGGAAATTTCCGCAAAGATCTCATGCATCCTTTCTTCTTCCTTTTTTTTAGTTGTTATTATTTAACTTAATGCTAATTTAATCTCCTCTTATTAATGAGAACGGCATTCAAACTCAAACTTTTATTTTCAACACAAAAAGAAAAAATAAAAATAAATCACACACACTCTTATTAATCTAGAATAATTTTGTCATACAATGTTATTTCTCAAAAGAGAAATGACGCTTTGTATTTCTAAAATCGTTTATTATTTTTAACACTTTATTTTATCTCTGCGGCTAAAATAATAATAATAATAGCAACGAAAATATATTGTTTAAAGGTAAATATGATATTTTCACATTGAGAACGACGTTTTTACATGACCTACATTTCGGTTTGAGTTGGACACAGAACACAAGACAAATAGTGACGGAATCTTCCATGCGTTGGATGTATATTTTGCCCCACTAATTTAACGTTTCTTCTAAGCTTTAAAATAGAGCCCACTCTTTTTGTTTTTAAGCGGCCGCGGCCAAATTTTATATAAAAATCACTTGATTCTTCCAATCGCGTTTAGGAAGATGAAACAAAAAATTAGTTTATTATTATTATTATTAGAGTGTCTGCTAATAAGTTAT
This sequence comes from Citrus australasica, assembly GCA_029618585.1. Lineage (NCBI taxonomy): Eukaryota > Viridiplantae > Streptophyta > Magnoliopsida > Sapindales > Rutaceae > Citrus > Citrus australasica. The sequence goes on along the minus strand of JARCIV010000002.1, from coordinate 5,370,633 downwards.
TACCAAGTCTGGCCATAATTTTAAGTTGCATGTTTGATTTTTACTAAATACTCAAATTTGAATTATGAGTTAAAATTGGTTTTCTCTACTCTTCTACTTTTTTTTTTCTTTTTCTTTTAAAAGGTTTGGCATCTCAGCTAGCGTTTTCAAACTTTTAAATTAATGGATAATTGTTGCAAGAACTGATAGTCTTATTTTCTTTTAAATTAAAGGTTTGGCATCGTAACGGGGGGTTTTATTTGAAAATTAGCATAAAGTTTTTTTTTTCATTTTTTTCTCCCATTGACCTATTATTATAATTCCACCATTGACCTTAGATATATTAATAATCCAGTTGTTCCATTGACTGGATTTGGATATTATAATTTTATTTTAGTAACGAGAAAAACATGTCCACATTATAAGCACATAAAAAATAAAAAACTTGTGTGATTGTATCCATCTACATTAGGTGCCAGAAATTTGATACAATAGGGGGTAGATTATATACCATCACAATTTTTTATCATCATCATCATCAAAATTCTAACTTTCATTCAACACGTGATATTGTTGAAATTTAATAATGGCTTACTTGCAACTTTTAGTGATTTACTAATTTATCTATATAATGATACTTAGGTAGCGTTTGTTTTTTTATCTGAAATCTGAATAGATCTGAATGTTTGAATCTGAATAATATGTTTATTTTTCGTCTAAATCTCAGAAAATATGTATTAAGTTATTTTTTTTTCAACTTAAAAAGCTAAAAGTATGTACGTTTACATGTTTAAAATTTGCATTTTAATCGTTATCTATATGTGTGGGCGATACTGATATTGCCAGTAAATATGCACACACACACATGTATAAAACACAGGCAACGAACGCTCTAAAATTGCCAGTTTTATTGAATCAGTCATTAAAATTGAATTAATCTTGAAAAATGTGAGGGGAGAAAAAAAAATCAATTATCACACATTAACATGGACGTGAGATAATCATAACCTGAGCCCACGATAAATAATTCATGAAAATTTTTTATCACTAATCAATTCCTCTTAATGACAATGTTCAACGGTAAATATGGTACGGACTAGATACCACTACGTTATTTAATAAGAATTCCTTTTACGATGGTGTACGTATACTGGTCCAATTTGCAATACAACATTGTTTTGTTAATACCACACAAATCTCCATTTTATAAAATAAAGACATTCTCATTTACCCAACCAAAATAAATAAATAATAATAATAATAATAATTCATGTAGATAATGAGTTTAACTTCTGAACATGATGGTGTTTAATTGGCGGGTCAAGCAAGTTTACCTTTTAACTTCTTTTTGGGGGGTCAATAAACTTAACTCGTATGCAATTAGCGCGGCTGATTTTCATGAAATTAACAAGACAAAGGATTGATTGATTAATAACTTTTGGGAAAAACAGAAGCACATGATCACTTTTGGGAAAAAAAGAAGCACATGATCGACAACGACAGGTTCGTCACGGTTTTTATTTAGTCGTTTCTTCAACTGCCTATTACAGTTTGTACGTATACACTGAGCTCAATAGGGACGCTCATTCGCCTATATATATCAACCCACTTATCGCCTTCATTTGCCACACCTCGAGTTAATCATAAGCATAGCAAACTCTCATTCATCTCTTTTACAAATGAAGATGGCGGCTGCTTGTAATAATCTTACGAGCCTTGCATTAACAATTCTCATGGCATTCCTTTTAGGGTCTTCAAGTTTTGAAAGATGCAGCGCTAGAGATCAAACCAAGCATTCGATACAAAGCAGCACAGCTCACGAGCCATCCCTCCAGGGACGCAAATTGTCAAAGTTCACGAGTTATGCTTATTCCGGAGCTCCGGAAGAAATGGCGAGGAGCTCTGCTATTTTCAATGTGCTGAGCTACGGAGCCAAAGGTGACGGTCGCACGGATGACACAAAGGTGACGTAAACCAACACTAATTAACCCTCTTATAAATAATTTTCTAGTTAATTGATTACACAGCGATATTCTAGTACAAATCCGGATTTTACAAAATCTGAACGTCCGGATCTTAACATGACTCTACTGATAGATGAATTCCGGCGACGTTTATTATAACGGCCGGCATATATAAGAAGAGAGAATAAGGCAATAGGGTGCTCTTATTGTTTAGAAGTGATCGTGTTACAATATTGGGGAGCCTTATGCATGTGAACGTGCGGAGCAGTCAAATGACAACGACACTTGCATAAGAATATATTTTGGCGGTCCCATCAAATCATACTAATACAGTAATATTAGTAAACTAATCAAGGTTAAATAACAAGCTAAGTGTCAATTATATTTAGATAACTAATTATAGCACGTTGTTGCAGCTTAATTATTTCATGAACCCGACTTAAACTTCCGGTCCATTAAGGTAATTTGACATAATTATGCAGGCATTTGAAGCAGCATGGGCAGCGGCTTGTAAGATAGAGGGAGCAACCATGGTGGTTCCATCTGGTTCCGTATTCCTTGTGGGACCCATTTCCTTCTCGGGCCCTACCTGTCAACCAAACATTTTATTTCAGGTAATTAATTTGCTCCATTAAGCTAACAAACTCATGCTAAAATTCTTTTCGTCCGCTAGAGCGAATTAATGAATGTCATAAAATTTCATTCAGTTGGATGGAAAGATCATAGCTCCTACAAATTCTGGAGCTTGGGGATCAGGTATTTTACAGTGGCTTGAGTTCTCGAAGCTTAAAGGGATTACAGTGACAGGTAAGGGCATAATCGATGGACAAGGCTCCGTCTGGTGGCATGACGCGCCCTCCTCTTACGGTACTGCAGATGATTCTGCAAGCAGTGAGCTAAAAGGAAATATGCCGGGGACCAAGCCAACGGTGATTATCTTGTCAATAACAGTTCATTTTCAGATTCTAGCAATGTTAGTCCAAACCAATCATTCCTGGTTAAATCTATTAATATGTTTGCAGGCGCTGAGGTTCTATGGTAGCAGTGGCGTTACAGTTACCGGCATAACAATTCAAAACAGCCAGCAAACTCACCTCAAATTTGACGATTGCACAGCTGTACAGGTTTCAGACTTCACTGCTTCATCTCCGGGTGACAGCCCTAACACCGATGGTATCCACCTACAGAACTCGCAAGACGTGACCATTTACAGCAGTACTCTTGCTTGTGGTAATTCTAAAATCTACATCCCTGACTCAGACTAACTTCATCTTTTAATGATCAATTTGAGACATATAAGCTCAAGAAATGAATGCAGATCACAGGTACGTAAGGAACATGAATTCAAATTTGCTTCTGTATTACACAGGTGATGATTGTGTATCAATACAAACTGGATGTTCAAACATAGACGTACACAATGTGAACTGTGGTCCTGGACATGGAATAAGCATTGGAAGTCTGGGAAAAGATCACACCAAGGCCTGTGTTTCGGACATCACCGTCCGAGATGTCACGATGCATGACACAATGACTGGAGTCAGAATAAAGACATGGCAGGTATAAATTATAACTCAACATCACTATCATAACATAATAAGTAACGTAGTACAAACTACCAGAATCATGCTAGAACTATATCCATGCAATTCTATTTAGAAATCTCCAACTTACATTCTCCTGCTGGACTAACTAGTAACAAATTAATCTAACTGTTTTGGACTACAGGGTGGCTCAGGCTTAGTGCAGCAAGTCACGTTCTCAAACATTCAAGTCAACAACGTCAAATCTCCTATTGTAATTGACCAATACTATTGTGAAAAGAGCTCATGCCATAATGAATCTTCAGCTGTCCAAGTATCAAATATAGCCTACGTAAATATAAGAGGAACCTACACAGAACAGCCTGCGCACTTTGCCTGCAGTGATATCTTGCCATGCACTGGTATATCTCTAAGTACAGTAGCACTAAAACCGGCGCAGTCTGCAAGGCAACCATTCTGTTGGGAGGCATATGGAGAGCTGAAAACTGCTACTGATCCTCCGATTAATTGTTTGCGGAGAGGCATGCCACCAAATGCTAAATCTCACCCTTACAGTGACTCCTGCCAAAACTAGCCTAGCTTCTTACTAGGGGTATGGTGGCTACACCAAAAGATAGATGATATCATGCTCTTGCCCTTATTAAAGCATAACCATGGAAATGCAAATGATGATGCCACTGGAAAATCATCATAGTGCATATGAATTTTTGTTATGGATCCAGCAATTTCTATTCAGCAATTAATATAGCACTCTTAATTTCCCAATATAAACTAGAATCCTATGTCCTTCTGGCAGATGTCAGACAAAAGAAGGTTAGCTGATATGCCATAAGACAAATCTCTAAAATACATTTAATTTCTCTACGGATTACATGAGCGTCATGTACAAAGTTGCAGAAATAGTTCAATAGCATAAACACATACAATCGTATCCAAGCTTCAAGAGTAGATCTTGCAGAGAACAATCAATATGAGCAAAAAAAATTGGTAAGGCGAAAGTAACTGAGGGGCACACAGGACAGTAACAAACTAATCTAGGACCAATGACATGTTCTGCATGACTCGTCTCTTGTTAATAACTTGAAAAAGTGACAAAATAAGTACCAAAGGAAGTGATAACCAGACAGACTCCAGCAATTCAGATTTTAACTTTTCCTTTTATAAACCGAGATTTTCTTTTTCAGGAAGTGGGAGATAATAAAAGAACAAGAAAAAAATATCTCCTAAGATAAATAAACACAACAAACCAAAAATCAAAAGCAAAACAGGATACATAGGGTTGCCCAATATATATCATCAGCAACGCAAAACTCAACCTAACCTACCACGAGATATAGGAAAAAATTACTTGAACAGAAGTTCTTATTCAATGTTCCCCTTTTGATAAAAACAAAAAAGTTTTTAACATTCTGAGACTCCTAATTGCCAATCAAGAAATGAAATTATCCCTTGAAAAAGTAAATAAAATTATATTAAATGAGTGATTTTGACTACCTGCTTGACAGACCTTTTGCCAGTTAAGATCAATCTTATGTTACTAGCAGGGGGCCTTTTTTTGGCTCTCTTCACTCAACTAGCCCTATTAACTCTTTTACAAATTCAGGCCCTAGGTGTGACGTAACAATAGATTTAGTTCGTGGTACCCATGTGCTTTTTTTTATGCATTTTTAATGCGTTCCTACTTTTGATCTGGGCAAATGCTAACATTAAATCAGTACATATATTTAATGTTCATAAAAAATGTAAAAGAAAAAAATATGTCATTGCCATGCTACAGATACATAAGATAAATACATTCTATTCTTTAAATAGTAAAATTGCTGATATAGTCATATAGAAGAAAGAAAATAACCAAGACGAGGGGAACAAGGAGAATGATGATCCACTTTGTCATCATTTGCCAATAAAATGATTGACTTTAATCTTTTCAGTACCAGCAGCGGCTAGTTCCTAAGACGTATGCATAATCACAAAGAGATCTGATGTTGATGACTTCTGTTACACCTACAATTCCTTGGCAAAAGGTTCTGTCCATGATCGCTCAGCAAGCACGTGTATGGAATATGTTCAATCACCTGCCAAATCACACCTATCCTGTACAACAAGAATCACCAAAAGATATCAAAATCGAAGGATAAATTTAGGTAGCAGTGAATACCAATAGTTAATTTACATTTTAAGTGAAGAATGAGGCATCTGAAGAAGTGCATTTTACATCTAGGATTTTCCAAAACCAACAGCAGCTTTCCTCCTTTTATGTGCTTCTATCTTTTCAGGGCTTTGAAGTCCAGTCTTATCCTCATATTTCTTTTCTAAGGCCTGCAGATATCAGATCTGTATTAAGCAAGTATATGTATTTCCCTTTATCTATACAAAGTCAGGACAGAATGCTATACATAGATGTTTCCATATTTCAATGTATCCAACAGATGAGAAACAGCAGAAACCTCAAGAAACAAATGACTTTGTATCAATTGTTAATAAGACATCTTAACTCTGTTCTGTTCTGCAGAACCAATCTCCACAAATTTACAGACATATCAGATCATGCTTCAGCGATAGGCTAAAATTTTTTCAGGTCAACATCTATGCCTCACTTCTTAGGCAAGGTAGCCCACTCATAACAAGGGTAAGCAACATTAGAGTAGTACAGTAGACTGCTCTTCTATAATGTGTTGAGGTTTTTGAAGATGAACAAAATAAATGCAGTGTGTTTCTGTTTGGCTTGCTTGGCACTGCAAGTTATTCAGATAAAATATGGGTAGTTTTCAAGCACATAGACTCTTTTGCAAACCTAAACCTCTAAACTCTTGTCATCCAAACATAACACAGCTTAATTGTGAGCAACTAGTGAATACACACAAAAGGGAGATGAATTTTTGCAAACATCCGGTGTTTCATTCCCCCCCGAAGTACAGAAAATATTAACTGATAAAAGAAATGGGAATTTTTCTCATTTGTTCAAAATAGAACAAAAACTGTAGACATGCAATAAAAAAAAATACGAAAAAAGTACACATAATTCTACTCACCTCTAACTGTTCCCGAATACTGTCAAGAACATCATCAGTCATTCTCTCAAAGAAAAGAATCCCCTGCAGAATTATGAGCCACTTCAGCAAAAAGTACTTCAGAAGATCCAGAAAACTGGAGCTTACAAAAAATAAAAAATAAAAAGCTCATAGACAACTAAATGACCATCAGCTGGAAGCTTCTTCAGTCCACGAGCGTTACTTTCATTGTTGGGCATAATCTTGCCATGTAGGAAAAGAGAATTTGAGGAGGTATCTCATAAATATGTTGGCCAAAGAATTAGGTGTATTTATTTATTTATTTTTTAATGGAGGCCAATGAACTCTTATGCTATGCTAGAAACTATTTTATATATATAGGGTACTAGCAATCAAATGGAACCCTTTCAAAGAAAAACACGAGTGGTGCATTGTGGGTATGCTTATACAGCTATGCAGACCAAAAGACCAATGCAAGATAGCAATTACAAAAAAAAATTGAGCGCTCTCAGATAATCCATGTCAAACATACTGATACAGAATAAAAACTCGTAAATCATAAACTTTATGTATATTCATACAGTATTCTGCAATTTGTAATGAATTCAATTTACTGTATCTATAATCAAAACCGTATGAATCAGGTAACTTAAAGAGCTACACAATTGTTCCAACAATGTATGAAGGCATACTTCATTCGTTCATGAAAGCAGTTAAACACCGAGCTTATATCAAAGAACAAAAACCTGCAAATGATCAAATTCATGCTGGAACACCCGTGCAGGAAGATCTGACAAGCTGACTGAGAACCTTGCACCATTAATGTCCCGTGCATCAATTTTTACAGATTCTGGCCTCTGCAAATAGAACAATGAGAAAAACTCTAAATTGGAATCATAATAGTAACAAACCAACAACAACGACCCTAGAATCCTAACTTGAGTTAAAAACAGTTTCTTTGAAAATTAAATCTTCCAATATAATAGTCTTCTCTACTTAACCTCAAAAGAATTCAATAAAGAACCTTTTGTATTTCCTCTCATAGAATTCCAACTAGCATACAAGTAAGACCAACAACCACGGAGAAAACAAAAAAGTAAAGATAAGCAGGAATGGATACAACAGACAATAAACTGCCCTGACTCCAAACTCGATGTTTGTTAACTGGTTCTTAAAAACCCCTTTTCAAAGGATCCAGCTTAACTTCAGCTTAAAATTTTTACAGTAGAAATGAGCAGGGAATTCAATGTAACCATATCTGCAGATGTATTCAAACGCAACTAGCATTTGAAATAGATAAGTAACAGGAGAAAAAAATGTGGCATTTGGTAATACCTCTACGTCAGCATGGATTCCAGGAAAGGATAGGCAACCTTCTTCATAAGGGATCATTTTGTTCGAATGCTTGTTAACCCTTGGATTTACAAGAACAATTTCCTCCCCTTCACCGCGCTCACCAACTGGATTAAACACCATAAGTTGAACGTTGATTCCCACTTGCGGCGCTGAGAGGCCAATACCATCAGTTCTGATAACAAGCAAGCCAACAAACAATTGTTCACAATCCTGTAAATTTCGAGGATTTTTAATAAGTAATATAAACAATTTTAAGCAAAAATAGCATGGCAACAATTTCGAGCTAAGTAAATTCGACAAAAATAAACACAATGTTCAAGTCATTTTAAAAAAAAAATACAAAAAAAATCTCACTTGTACATAACGTCGAACATCTCGTCAACTAACTTCTTCAAGTTGTCGTCGAATGTATCAATTCTCTTGTTTTTCGCTCTCAATACCGGGTCCGGATACTCCACAATTTTTAGTGGTCGTTCAAAACGAAGATCAGCAGCTTAAAATAATAATAATAATAGTCAGTACAAACTCAGATTACGAAAAAATAAATAAATGAAATAAGAAGAACAGAGAAAATAAAATTTGAGGGTGAGGATTAAGAGGTCTGCTTACGAGAAGCAACTGAGTCTTCTTTGGTTGAGAAGCCGTAGCGGCGTTTGGCCTGGGTGAGAAGCGGAAGGTTGGTCCGGTTCGGGGGGGAAAAGAGCCGAGCGGTCGAGTAGAGTCGGTTGAACCGGAGGAGTTTCGTGGAGACAGCTGTTTGGTTAACGAGAACAGGAAAGACTGCGTGTGACAAAGAAGATGAGCAAAGCCGAGTCGCACAAGCCATGGCCCTTTTTTCGGTTTTCGTCCATGCGAACGAAGCGCAAATATCAAACATGTGCTCGTAGTGTTTTTGGGAAATTTACATAAACCGCCCAATGTTTTTCCTTTTTACATAAATGCCACACTTCAAGTTCCCATAATTCCATGAACCAAATGTTTGATGTTTCCCATTTTTCACAAATATACCAACTTAAATTTTTTCTACTTTTATTCTGATTTTTAAGTCGAAAACAACATTAGGACTTAGGAGAACGCGTAGAGGTATGGATGATTGTTCATCAAACTATCCGGGGTAATAATGTGAATATTGTTAAAAGTTGGACTCTCAAAGTCATTTAGCCGAAACGAAAGAATAGTTAAAACGAGAGGAGAGCCCAGCTTCGTCCTTCTGCAAACCATTTTGAATTCGACACAGCTCTTTCTCTTGACTTGACCATCAACGGCAAAATCCAAATCCATCACAAGTTAATTAACAACAGGTAGATCCGTCGGTTCGAAAAATCAATTAGATTCATTTCATTAATTCTAATATTCCTTTTTTTGTCCACAAAATCGTTTTAATTGATGTGTAATTTCGATTTGTTAGCCAGAGATGGGATTGACGTTCACGAAGTTGTTTAGTCGGTTATTTGCGAAGAAGGAGATGCGAATTCTAATGGTGGGTCTCGACGCCGCCGGTAAGACCACTATTTTGTACAAGCTTAAGCTCGGTGAGATCGTCACCACCATCCCTACAATCGGTCAGTTTCTTACTCCTAGATCGCTCTTCTATTTATTGATTTTATCAATATGGCGTCGTTTTAGTTTGGCATTTCTGTTGTTAACTTAATGCATAAGGATTTTTTTTTCTTTTTCAGGTTTTAATGTGGAGACGGTTGAATACAAGAACATTAGCTTCACGGTTTGGGATGTCGGAGGTCAGGACAAGGTAAGCATGCATCTGGAATTTGAATTCATATTTTGCCCAAATAGAATTATTTAGTTGAGAGTGACAATTTGGATCTTGAATAATTGCCAAGATAGGTGAAAGGTGTTGTTTCTGTACTCTGTGTGACAACATACGAAGACCTGGGGAATGAATCATCTCTGATATGATGAATCGTACTTAACTATTGAAATTTTAAATTCTAATCTCTGTTTCTCTTTGTAAAATGAACAATAAGAAGGGTGTGAACCTCTTTGCAAGGCTTCTATATTGGTTTTGGTATTTATTTTCTAGGTTTACTACCCATTTGGGAATTGCATGTTGGTCCATAATTATATGACAAATAATTTTATGAGTAAATTTAGTGATAAAGAAGCAGAAGATTAGGTAGAAGATTAGACAACATTATTGTTGAATGGAGCATGTCTATTTAGTTTTTGTCTTTCATTTTCTTTTTCATGTAATAAATATGCGTTTGACCAGAGTCACCAGATGTTCATTTTTACACTCTATACTTTTAGAGACTTTTCCTTGACAAGAAATTCAAAACTTATTAAAATTTGCAATCATCTCTGTGAAATAGCTCATAGCTTCCTGGAATATAATACCGAAGAAGAAGTAATTATCCTAATATTGGTTTGATTCCAGGGAGAGCATTGCATTTCCAAATGTTCCTACATGGGTAAATAATTGTGGACTTATTGTAGATGCTTAACGTTTTTTGGGGATAGCCAAAATGAGTCATTTTTTTAGTAATACGTGCCTCATCATTTTGTGACAAATGTAGCTTTCTTTTGAATGTAGATCCGTCCATTGTGGAGGCACTATTTTCAGAACACTCAGGGCCTCATTTTTGTGGTGGATAGCAATGACAGGGATAGAGTAGTTGAGGCAAGGGATGAGTTGCACCGAATGTTGAATGAGGTATGCAGCCACTTTAAATGCCATTTCATGGAGGCTTTAAATTCTGCCGAGACAGTTTTCTTTATTATTCTGTGTATGTAAATATTTAGAAAATAAAAAATTGCTGTATGTTTCTGATGCTATTACTTCAGATCCATTGATATTTAACTGTGTTTCCTGTAGTCTTTGTTAAATTGACTGGCCTTAAAGTGTTTGAATTTTATGCTTACTTATGTAACCCTTAGTTTGCTGAGATAATTACTATAACCCTTGCTGTTGATTCTGTGTGGTATTCTTCCCCGTAGTTGCATTTTTTCCTCTTGGAAATCTGTGCACTGGACCAATGTATAACTGAAACAAAGTATTCCTTGTATTCCCATTAAAGCAGTTGGAACGCCGTTAGACTTTAGTCATTCCTTCCACCTTTATTATTGGTTTGTTTGTTTCTCAAAAGGTAAGACTAGTGGTTAACTTAGATGTATTTTGAGTAAAACTGTTTTCCTTGCAACTATGCAGCTGATACGCTAACTTTGGCTGTCTGTTTGATCTCTTTTGGTCTTTTGGTATTCTTGCCAGGATTAGTTGGCGCTGTAATAGTAACTGTGTGACAATCCTTTTGTTGACTTATGTATTTATGGTTTAGTTCGCCATCTCTCTTTCTCTGCTTGCCATGACTGGTTCTGCCAGCTTTTTGCGTTTTTAGTTTTGTCTAAATATGCAGCAATTGTGTTTGGTCGAGTATGAGAAAAGGGATTCAATATTAGAATATTTTTCATCTTGGTGTCAGGATGAATTGAGGGATGCTGTTCTGCTTGTATTTGCTAACAAACAAGATCTTCCGAATGCAATGAATGCTGCAGAAATAACTGACAAGCTCGGTCTTCATTCTCTTCGCCAGCGACACTGGTACAATTATCTTTCTGGTTTTAATATTTGACACTCTCTCAAGTTGCACACTTTTCGCAAGTGTTTGTTCACGAACACGTCTTATATATTGAGACTGCTTCATTCAGTCAGATAACTAGGACTGTGATAGCCAGGCCTAATAACCAAGTAGATTTTGTCTGCTTTAGGAATCATGAGCATGTTACAGATTTATTTTTGGACCTCACACAAGCATCCTTCCTCCAAGACATGTTGACCTAACCAAGTAGATTTTGTCTGCTTTAGGCATCATGAGCATGTTACAGATTTATTTTTGGACCTCACACAAGCATCCTTCCTCCAAGACATGTTGACCTAGTTAGCGAACACAAATCTCTTAATCTAGTCCATATTTTTACTTGGCTACCAATGGGGGATATGACAAGGACAACATGGCAAATTGCTGATAAAACTGAAAGTTATTAGTCTTCTGCGAAGACAAAATTTAAAATTGGTTGGCACTTCAAAGGTTAAGAAATGCAGAATATATATATCTATGTATATATAAATCAAACTTGAGACAACCAAAATTTGGGCACCTAAGAAATTCAAATCGATTTGTTATTAGAGTTGACATTCTGCTGATGTGATAATTGTTGTTTGTTGCAGGTATATCCAGAGCACATGTGCAACCTCTGGAGAGGGTCTTTACGAAGGGTTGGATTGGCTTTCCAACAACATCGCTAGCAAGGTCAGTTCATTGACAAGCTCTGAATCATAATCTGAAAGAAATTAGGAAATCTACTGAAGCTACCAGGCCATAGCATTAAGTTATACAATGATATATCATGCATAGTTGTTACTGCCTGAAGAACTGCTCTTACGAATTTTAACAGTTCACATAAAAAGAAGTTGGCTTCCAATTTATCACAAAAACTACTATGATGGAATGATTTTTCTGTTTGCTAACCTCGCTTTTTTTGCAGGCTTGAATGAAGCAGTGAAGATTCTGGCTCATCTTTTAGATTTCGTTATGGCTTATACCTATTCTAGCTATTCTGAAGAAGATAGTTTCCCTTTTGTTCAGTCACTTCTATAACAGCATAATGTTTGTTGAAAATCTACTGCTATGTGAAGTATGGATTTTGTATAATCCTACATAACTATTAAGATGATGATGCATCTGTTCGGAAATGGTTGTTTCGATACCATGGCTTCACATAAGTGTCGTTTTGATAGGCATATAATTTTGTAAGTTCTTAATAATTTTGCTGCCATTTGAATTCGACACTTTGAAATTTCTGACCCCTCTTCGGCTCGCCATAAGAGGTCTCGAACTTCAGAATGAATCACTCAATATTTCCCAGACTGTTAGGGTTAGAATTTCGGAAAACATGAGGTTCATTTGCTGTTCAATCGTTCCAGATTCTGACCTTCAAGATTAAATCGCTCAACCTAGGAAAATCTCAAAATGGGGCTCATTCATTGTACGGCACTCATTTAGTCATTTGATTAGGAGTTGCTTTTAATTAAATATACCCCCAAAACTTCAAAATTTTTAAAAATTTATTCTACCCTACCAAACAATGCTACGTAAATATCCGAAAATTAAGATTTACAAGAATGAAAAGTACCACCAAGTTTTGTAGACAAAAATTGGATAAAGTTTGTCCAGCCGAGAAAAGCCGAGTAAAGGGCTTTCATGGTCGAGTAAGTACAACTAAGATTGAATATGGTTGACCGAGAAAGTCAAGTCATAATAACTCGGACCACTTTTGTATTATCTCAATTTCATGCATTGTTAGAAACAAGTCATATAACGCCTGCCTTGAAGTTGTCGAGTAGTCCACTTTTATCATGTATATTTTCTATTAGGGCTTAGTAATGTTGGAGGTGCTTCAGCGTAGAGCAATTCTTAAATACGTTAGATGTACGTTATTATAATTGTTTTAGGCTTTAGAAGATGAATCTACGTTGAAACTGCTCCAACGTAGCAGCTGCCTTTCTATCCATCACCAACTTACCATCAAACAATTAGACTTTGAGGCAGATCAGAGGTGTTTTGGGGGGCAATGTTGGGAAAAATCTAATACTAAAAACATTGTGGGGTGAGTAAGTAATTAACAACAATAAATCTGTATTAAGAAAAATTATTATCCTAAGTCACAAGAAAGGCCGCGTCACTTAAAGAAAGGGTGGATTTTTTTTTCAATTGGTTACTTTTTCTAATTTGGACAAGCACCAAAGATTTGACCGCAATTGAAAACAAAACTTCTTCTGGTAATTATTTTGAGTCAATTTAATTAAAGATTTAAGTTAATATCGATTGTCATGTAATGATCCCATGCAATATGCATGAATGATCCATGCATGATGAAATTGATGATCATTCATGCTTTAGCCGTCAGACGTAATTAATTGATAAAAAAATTATCGATAAAACCTCTACTGTTTGTCCAAATTTATCCTTTTTTCCCTTTATATATTAAAACTATCACAATCTCTCATGTAGTTAAAAAACTGTAAACTTTTAACCTTTTTTTTTTGTCTTTGACTATTTTAACACTATAAATGTTAACTGATTCATAGTGGATCTCACTAAATTACATGTAAAATAGAAAAAAAAAAGGTTGAATGCCACCAACTTTTTAACAATGGAGTTTTTAATAGGTTTTGAAACATGAGGAACAGTGATTAATTTTTAAAGTTATAGGGGGTTTATGATATTTTCATTATTATTTTCATTAGTTGCTTCTATGATTTGACACAATATTGTTCAACTTCGATCAATTAGTGTGTGTGTGTGTGTATGACATATAATTAATTTATTTTAATCTCATAAAATCATTATATGAGTTGTCTTAACTAGGGATAGTTGGATACAGCTTAATCAATAGATGATTATATATTAGGCCACAAACTGTACATGTAGTTTGGAATTTGTCATTTCAGTAATCATAAAGATCGTAAAGAAAAGAACGGAGATCATTGGTCACCTTCACATGCCCTTGCCCTTATCCTCGCTCTTTCTGTCATTGATAGACATCATGAAGCATTTTTAGCCACTTAATTTTTATCATTAATGGTCATAACTACTTCCAACTTTTTATTCTATTTATAAACAAAGGAAAACAACTTACCTTAAAAACGTGATGTTTTGTACAATTTGGTTTAATGACACTATAAACTAATAAATGGTTCTAAACGAAAATGAAAGATATTTCTCAAATATAAAAAAATACAAATTTTATTTTGTTAGATATTTTATTTTGTTATATATATATATATATATATATATATATATATATCCGCAAGAAAATTTCATACAAATGGAGTTAAAAGACATAAAACACAAAACAATAAATAATGCATTTGAAATTCGTATTTTTCTCATCTTACAGTTTCGTGTCCATTTTAATTTTATGAAGATGTCCGCCTGTGAGTCACTACTATCATCACAGAAAAAACAACTGAATCTAAAGAGATTAAAATGCAAATAATCATTTTTATCTTTGCTTCATAGTTGTTTTCTCTCCAGTTTCATGTTTAAAGTTGTAGTTTTCAAGTAGTTTTCTTTAACTAGATTCTCAAGTTCAAATCCTAGAACTAGAAGAGATAAAGCTAAAAAAAATTAATTTAATTTTGCCCACCCTCCTATCATTTTAGAAGAAAAAAATCACAAAAATTACATCTTAAATTAGAGGCATAATAAACATAATTAGAAAATTTTTGGGATGAAATCATAAGAAAACATATATTTAAGACGTGGGCTTAGGCCCTAAAGCACCACTTGTACAAGATTGGGAGAAGATTTTGTGTAAGTAGACAGTAAACTAGATGGACTCTCATAAATCAAATTAATAATATTGTAGAAAAATAAGTTTAAACAACAATTGAATAATAATGTATAGGTGTTCAAAGATCTCTGATTTGATAGGCAAGTTTAAATTAAGAAATAATAATATTATTTTTATAAAATCAATGGTTATGTTATGGATTCTTTTTTTTTTTTTTCTTTGGAGAACTATGTTATGGATTCTTGGAAAAGAGAAACGAGATTAATTTCTAGAATTTCTCTAAGGTCGCATTTGTTTCTAGCCACCAAACGGTTTTGCTAACATTATTTGTAAAGAGTCCATAAAACTTTTAACATGAAGTGTCAAAATTGAATGTGATGGGATTGTAAAGTTAATGAAGAGATTTTTGTGTTCAAATGAGTGGTTAATAATACCAGTTTAAATTAGGCATAAGTCTTGGTGTTAATAAGATTGTTTTTGTCTTGGTATCCATAAGCATGGGTCCAAAGCATGTTATTTTGTCCCTTCATTGTACTCTCTTCTTTAGCCTTCCTACAGGAGTCCCGACTTTTTAAAACCTAACTTGAAAATTAAGTTCTTATTCTTATTCTTTTCATTATAAATTTATACTAAGATCACAGCTGCAAATATATAACTTATTCAACAGTTATTTGATAAAGAACATATACTTTTACTAATTTTTGCAAAAATACTATTTAAATTAACATCTAAAATACCAAATGGACTCTTAACGCTAGATAAGTTGTCCAACAATCAAAATATCCATCTGTTTTGTGAACCACATATATTTTCCCACCTTCAAAGAACTAAAAGAAGAAAAAATCGTTTCCAAGTTTCTGATGGTATCAGTCTGAACGAATGTCGGATGCTCAGTGATCTGCTATTTCTTTTAATGCAAATCTACACAAATAATGGCTGAAGTATATTTACACCAAATTTCAGTTAGGGTCGTATAGCCACGAAAGTAAGTGTTCTTGGTTAGGGATGTCTTCTTTCTTTGGGATATTTTCATGAAACTAAAATCTCTGAGGTATGCCATAATATAAATGTTAACCATTCATGTTTTTGTTTTTGTATCTTAATGATTATTTCCGAGGGCAGTTTACGTTATTTTCGACTGTAATTCTGTTTAAAATAGATTTTTTTTTCTTCAACATTGGAAATTATGTTTTTTTTTCCGACTTAATACGACGACGGTTGATGGTATGAATTTCTTAGAAATAACTTTTTTCAAGGGCATTTATGTATTTTCGAAGTTATTCGCCCTTGAAAATAATCGTTTTTCTTGTAGTGGTAATTCTGATATATTAGTACTATTTAGTAATTAGCTATTGGCTACTTATGTTGTTATTTTTTTAAACAAGCAGTTATGCTTTAGTTTAATATAAGCTTTTATTATAATTTCTGAAATGGACAAATATATAATTTGATTAAATAAAGGTCAGAACCAATAATAAAATACGAATTTTTAAATTAATTATTTTTTCAAAAATTAATAACCTATTTGAGGATTAAGTATCAATGGAAATTCTTCTTTATATTAAGAGATCCCCAAACTCAGCTAGCCCTCAAATGATTATGGAGGAGACAGGGTCATTATGGGGGTGTTAGCTTAAATTTGGTATGGGGAGGTCTATGCCAAATATTTATTAGGAGTTGATAACTGCCATAGCAAAACCCAAATCCTAGTTTCAATGGTTACTATGTAAATATTTAATTAATTTTTATTTTAACTTAAGAAATCTTATCAACTAAATTAGTTCGCACCCACACTCATATTATTTATTCATCACTACATAAAATTTCAAGAATTATGCAAAATTATGGGGCTATCAGATGATTAACTTAATAATTAATAGAGATGATACAAGATTTATTTCCGCTTAAGTGATCGAAGCATGAGATATGCTTCAAGTTCAAGTTGGATGAACTCTGCCAGTGTTCGCTGTACTTCGTAGGCCTCAAAACAGATCCTTTTTCTTTCTAATAATTTTAAAATAAACACTATATCATATGATGTTTGACAATAAATTTAAAAAATTATACTTACCTTTTTATGTAATTAAGCAACACCATTGTTTTATTACAATCATTTTATTAATATTCATTACTTATTATTTAAAAAAAAGGAAATTGTGAGGCTTCTAGTCAATAATGGTCACGTTGGCTTTTTCAGCTCCGTAGGAAATGTATTTATTACATACACACACACACACCCTGTAATTTTTTGATTAAAAAATTATTTGATTAATTATTTTAATCAAATTATGCAGATAAACATATTATTTGATTAATTAAATACTTACAAAAGTATACAAACATTAATAAAAATTATTGGAATTTTGTAATTAAAATTAGTTGATTAGGTAAATATAAATGAATAATATCTCTATATTGTTATTTACCAAAACATCCATCAAACAAAACATTTTAACTAATCAAAATTCTCTCATGATCAGATTTTGTACCTAGTGAAATTTTAAGCGGTGATTGGTGATTAATAAATAAAAATAGATAATGAAATTAACTTCTATCCACACACTGAAGAACAATGCTAGACATCATAATATCTAAGTCCCAACTACTTTGAATCTCAATCATGTGGCATTCATTCAAGAGATGAGTGATGCATAGTATTAGGACTTAACTTGGGACTCAAATGTTAGTATTCCTAGCATTATTGATCACTAAACGACACGTGTCGTGACATTTTTAAAGCTCAAGAGAGTTCAAATTATGAAAAAGTCTTAATTTCATTTTAACATTATACCCTTTAGCTTCTCCCTTGACAATTAGAAAACATTTTTATTCCACAACAGCAGCTATCACTTTTACTCCATTGCACCTCACTATCAAATCAAGCCTTAAGAGTGCTTATGAACCCTGTGATAGCATTATATATAGCCCCGTTCAATAAGCACTCCCAGGTGAGCTCTTGCGACGATCATGCATTAAATACTACATCGATCAATCCATAAGATGCAATTATTCATCGGTGAATCCATAAGATGCAAGCGTTCCATAATCTACATGAATTCTACGGTCTAATATTATTGTTAGGATTTAGGGCACACGCAATTAAGTAGCTGTTAACAGACCCTTGATTTGTTAACCCCTTGTTCGCGTTGATTGTGATTATTTTACGTACATTTTTATTGTATTTCTACAGACATATGGTTCAAGAATAAATTACAGTTGAATAACTTTGAATAAGAAAAAACTTCGAAGCTTATACGTAGATATGGTATATTGTTGTCGCCATGCATGCGATAATTAATATTACAGCACTGAGTTAAGTTTTTGAAAGCCTGATTAAATCTCGTAAAATTTCACAACGCACATTTTTTTATTGTGTTTTGTTTTGTTTAATTATGTTTTATTTCGTGTTTTATTTTAACTCATATTTTGAGAAATTTAGAATTATATTTATGACGCAATGGAGCTCAGCCGTATATATTTTTCCACCTTTTATTTTCATTTTTTTTAAAGAAGTACTTGAAATTATTTACGCATATGTCGAATTATATATTCCGTGACACGTAAAGGAAACGGCGTGTATAGGTGGAAAAAATATTAACCCTAAAGAAATTATAATTTGTCGTACGTCGTAACGCATGCAGTCATCATGTAGTTAGGGTTTATCATGCATGTATGTATAGTCATTAAGATATAATTAGGTTAGAATTTATGGTATAATTCTGTTGATTAGCGAGTCAATTAATATCAATAATTATCTTAGACTTACTCTATAAAACCCGCAGCTATCTCATTCTTTCATTTATGAATTTTTACACAACCTTTCTCTTCCTCTTCTTTCTTCTTCTTCTTCTTCTCCTCTTAATAATTAAGAGATGGATAAAACTCCATGCAGTTCTCAAGAAGCTGAAGTCCGAAAGGGGCCATGGACCATGGAAGAAGACTTGATCCTCATCAACTATATAGCAAATCACGGCGAAGGCGTCTGGAACTCACTTGCTAAAGCAGCTGGTATTTAGAAATTTTTGGAAACTTAGCGCGCAAGAAAAATAAAATATAGAATTTTTTTTTCTTTTCCCTTTTTGGGGGTTACGCCTGTGAATTAAATCCACCTTATTTTTGGTTATGTTTTTTGGTAGGCCTAAAACGTACCGGAAAGAGTTGCCGGCTCAGGTGGCTGAACTATCTCCGACCGGACGTTAAGAGGGGGAATATTACACCAGAGGAGCAGCTTTTGATCATGGAGCTTCATGCCAAGTGGGGAAACAGGTTAGTATATATATACAAGACAACAGGTATAAATTTTGGCTGCTTCTTTCTACCAACCCCTCAGTTTTTTTCTTTATTGTTGGACGGGTTTAATTTCAGATTTCAAATTTAGATTTTTATAGAGTTTTGATTGAGAAGTACACTTTTCAGAGACCCTTTTTTGTCCTCGATCAATTCCTCCATATGAGAGAGCCAAAGAGAAAATTTGTGTTATTAATTCATGGCCGCTAAAAACAAATTGCTGCACATGCCCAAGATAAAATCATTTCACATGACTTGTTTTTTAATTTTGATGGCTACCAAATTCTATTAATTTTCTCCATAAAAGATCTTTATAGATCTATAAAACATTGAATATATTTTTTTTCAAGAGTGGATGATAGAAATTTTGCTTTAAAACGGTGCAAACATGATTTTGCTGTCAGCCTCTCTCTTATTCTATCCATGGTGGTCCTGGGGCAAAACCATCAGATCCATTGAAAAAAAACAAAAAATCACAGCAATTGTAATTAAGGGTGCTGAAGCTTTATTACAATTTTTTTTTTCAAAATTAAAATCATAAACACGTATTTTTAAAAAAATAAAAATGACCTCTCTGTCTTTTCCTCTCATGTATCGACGGCTGTCATCATTGCAATCATGTACTATTTTGGAGTGAGATCCATGAAGGATGATGGCTCCCGACTCATATGATGCAAATTTTCTTATAAAAAAATTAAGTAAATAATAAATGATTATCTAAAACTTCTTATATCTATCTATCTAATATTATAGGTATCTTTTTAGTAATAAATTCCAAAATTTTGGAAAGACTGTGAATGCTCTGGATACCTAATATCACAGCTAGCTATTCGTTTTGGATTGTGAAGTCACCAAATAAAAAAAAAATTGGCAATGAAACTTTTCTCTTTAAGGCAGAACCCATTTTAATACATCACATGTTAAAGAGAAGCTCTTTTACTTTTGTTTTGGAGCGGACGCAGGCCATATTGCTTCGGCTCTTTGGGGCAAAGTCCATTTCTTTTATTAATTAGGGTGTCTATTACTCCCCATAAGATTAGGGTTCGCCACAAAAGTACTGCCTTTTTTTTTTTTCGTTTTAGACGATCAAAATATCTTCTCCACTTGGCTCAATATTTTTTTTTGCATCCCCAGTGTTATTCGTTAGTTTTAAATAAATTAAAATTGGGAATTTTTTTTCTACCATGGAAAAAAAATTTTCTCTTTGTAATCACATGAGCGGAAATGGGATTTAATTTTCATCGGGCAATACTTACAAGAATATTTTATACCGTGAACTGATTCAGCTTAATAAGGTAAATGAGGAGGATCCTAATCTTCTCCCCCCCCCCCCCCCCCAACCCACCAACACATGCGGACAATTTTTTTTGTTTTTACTTTTCATATTGGTTACTAGTCTAAGTGCATAACTGTTACACACATATCAGAATTCTCTCTTAATCTAACCTTTTATCTGAGAAAAATAAATCGGTGTATTTGGTTGTATGACAACTTATTACACACCCTCTTAATCAAAAGTTTAATAATTCAAATATATGTCATTTAGCAAAATAATAATTACGTTATTATTTGTCACAAATTACTCGACTTGATGTAGGTGGTCCAAAATTGCAAAGCATCTACCAGGAAGGACCGACAATGAAATTAAGAATTTTTGGAGAACCAGAATCCAGAAGCAAATTAAGCAAGCAGAAACATTTTCAGGGCAAAGTTCAGAGGCCAATGAGCAAGCAAGCTCAAGCCAAATGTCCACTGCTGCATACACGGTGGAAGATTATTCAGCACCACAATATCCATTAAACAATAATATGGATCCTCATCAAGCTTTTCCATTAGACAATATGGCACCTATTCCTTCTGAAGTTAATGAAAACTACTGGAGTATGGAGGATCTCTGGTTATATAACGGGGATTAAGCATCATGATTATTTATATGCATGGGTTCGAGTTATGATTTTGGATCCTTATAATATTAGCGGGGCTTAAACTTTTATCTTTAGTTATATCTATGGCTTGTAATATATAGGACCTTATATATATGTATTGATAGAGCAGATCTTATATATATATGTATTTCTATAGCATCCCACTTATATACAGTGATGAGAAAACTTAACATTGTGTGTTTTAAGAGGATAGAGAGCCTCATCGCTAAGGTTTCAAAAATATAATTAATAAAATAAATAATTTTAATCCCGATTAAACAGAGTATTTCTAGGTTGAATGACATTTTGATACTGTGTTAATTATTAGTCTTAATAAAAAAAAAGGTAATATCAGTAATAATCAATAAGTGTTACGCTGTAACATATATAATTGTGAAATAACAAATTGTCAAGGTACTTGGACATGCACATGTGACATGAAAATAGATGCATGCATAGCCATACAAGTACCAAAGGAAACCAATAACCGTTCGCCACCTAGACGGACAAGCTAACTATTCTTGGCACTTCACATTAAAGCTTTTAAATAATACCTATTTTTGTGCATGTCCATGCAAAACTGAACTCCGACGTGATCGGCTAATTAACACTTGCACTGGCCGTAAGCAATCTCTTCACGTGCTCGTTAAAAACTCACCCACTTATCTAACATGTTACCACATGGTTCTCTTTAGATTAATCACCCTCATTCTTAATGTTGCGATGATCATCATCATTTAAGCATTGTATTAACGAGTCATAATCGCGGCATTTATCATGCAATAATGTGTTAAAGAATTTTGGCATGTGATACAAATGGAAGAGTGGAGGGAATATTTATTGATGAGATGAAAATTGACAACGCACTAGATATTGCATTCACAGAGTACCGAACATTGACTTTATTGTAAGCAACCAACTTATTCAAATGAAGGAGTGAAAAGATAAATAGAAGCTTCATTTCATCGGATTGTGCACTGTCATATATGGGAAACGATAAAAGAGGGCGTCGGTTTGGGAGCTTTCAATGCTACTCACAAGTCATACTCTAAAGGAACAGTCTTCTTTCTCAGCCACACATTCATTCAGTCACATGTTTTATGTGCAAAAATTTTAAAAAAAAATTATCTCATGTGAAGGATTAGGAAAAATCACATGATGGGTCGGCCATTTAGATGATTCCACACAAATGACAGCGTGGGAAATGTGTGCGCGTAATAATAAGTGCTTTTAGTAATTTTCCATCGATCCGCAAAAGATGGAGATGAAAGCAAGCGCATGTTAATTAACATGCACGAACGCCTTATCTAAGCCCCTAGCTAGTCCAATTCAAGCTCATTCGAACCAGCCGATAATTACTTGTGCTGCTTCATAAGCAATAGCCTCGGTAAAACCATTTATGCATTTCTTAGAAGTGTTACCTAAGAACATCTCCAAAGGTTCTATAAATTTTACTCTTCAAATATTCATTTGTTTACCTATGTGTCAAATAGATGAGTGAAAAAATATATTGTTCTCCAAAAGACTCTTCAAATAGAAATGAGTTAATATTATTTTAATTAAATAACTATTTTTTTAAAGGAAAAGTCAATAGTAATTAAAGCACATTTCTCTTTTTCTTCAACAAAAAGTAATAAAATATAAATTGAAGAGGGAGAAAGTAACTCTTCAAATTTGAAGAGAGAGGATCATTTCTTATTTGAAGAATCTTAAATGTTGATGTAGCTCTTCAAATAAATAATAAAATCTTATTTGAAAAGTCTTTTGGTGATGCTCTAACATAACAAACACGAGGATGAGATTGGTCGGCCGGCAGCAAAGATATCAACATTGTATCAGAATATCAAGTCAACTCGCAATAAATACTGTAGAATTCGACCGACAAATTTAATGTGAAACTTTGAAAATTAAAATGTAACCTTTTTTTTTTAGAAAAAAGATAGGGCTTGATGAAGCTAAAAAAATTTAATCCCTATTCGAAATCGGCAATTAACTAAAGAAAACTGTTTGAAAATCATTCATTTAAGCCACTGAGAGCCCAATAAAATAAATAAATAAATGTTACTTGTTATAAGTACATGCTTGTAATGCATATACCTTAAGAAAACTCAAGGACCATGCTCTATAAAATCTCCAAAGGATGAGCGTTTCAAAAATTATTTTGGGAGTTTTTAATTGGAGGATGGATGATTGAGATGAGTCAACTATGCCAGAAAAGGAGCACTGTTAGGCAAAATGATTGATGACCACTACTCGTTAACATGTGAAGTGATGATGAATACGTTGTGAAATACGTGACATGAGATTAAGAGAAAATAAGAGTCGTTGTTCAGAAAGGAACGTCTTCCATTTTTCAAAGAGTAAAATTAAGTACGAGACATGTCAATAAGTTCTATTCACATATGTACGTATATGCATGTGCTTGGAATTAATTAATTGTTCTTTGCTGCGTCATAATCTTAAATTTCTACTCTCTTTTTTTTTTTTTTAATGTTATCTGTTGGGTAGTTCTCTTGTTGATTCCGTATCTAGAACTTATTTATGAAGAAAATATCATATAGTAACCTCAAAGCTAACAAGGCAATTGTCATTCAACTTCGATAAGTTTAAGGGTCAAGAGAAGACTCGAACAATTAAAGAATTAAAGAAAAAGAAAGTCAATTTAATAACGAGGAGTTGTCTATTTTGGTCTGCAAATGAAAAGGACTGCTCTCTCCCTTTGTTTTTGAGAGATGAATTGCGTGCAAAAATTGAAAAAGGACGAACGTAATATATTCACGTGATTTTAATCAATTTTCATTTATATAAAAAAAAAAAATTGCACCAAATAATAATAATTGTCAAGGATCAATGGGCTCTCGTGTGAATTATGACAACTCCTCGTGCGAGAGGCCGGATTTGGCAAATGATTTTGTGACTGTAGTTTCAAAGTCAAAAGTTTGCGTGAAGCTACAATCCCCACTCGAGGTCCAGGAACGTTCCTAAAGCTTTGTTCGTGAGAGTCCTTTTTTAAGAATTGTGTGGATGGGTTTTCTTCTCCTTTCTTTTTGTTGGTGCTATATATTCTTTTAAGGGTAAGTAGGCATGGTAATGGGTACCATTCACAGTGAGTTTATCATTATTAAATTTAAATCTGTATAAAATTTAAATTATTAAATTTACCCGCAACCTACAGTGAGTTTTAAATTTTTTTTTTGATAAGAGAGTTTTAAATTTTTTAAGAAAACTCATTCGCTGCGGGTTTTGATAATTATCAAACCCGTAATGGTATCTGACAGATTTTTTATAGGTTTGTACATTTAAAATCACAAATATTCAATATATAAATTTATAATAATAACCTCGAACTCCACATAACATACTCAATTTTAAATTAAACCAATGTAAATGAAAAATTAAAATTTCAACATCAATCCATAACAATTTCTCAAATTAAAGTATAAAATACACAAATCCTTTAAAAAAAATCACAAACTAATATATAAAAATAACAACTATATTTCATATTATCATTCAACACAAGCTCCAAGACAATATATTCATTTCATTCACCATTATTAGCACCCATCCAACATGATGCCTACAATAATGATTAAAATTAATATTTTCCAAAGAATAATACTTTTCAAATATTAATTCAAAAAAAAATTATAATAATGAAATAATTCATGCATTAAGTTAAAAAAAAAAGACCATACAAAAACACTTAGGTTATTTAGCACTTTGCATAATTGCATTATTTTCTTTATATATTTTTTAGATTTAAATATTTTTTAATTAAAATTATTTTAAAAAAAGATTGCGGGTCTAGTGGATATCCATGTGGGTATCCGCCGGATATTAGGGTAATACCAAACCCACCCGCATCCAAGTGTGGGTTTCAATTTGTAATACCAAACCCGCCCGCAACCCACAAAATTATCCACAGCGGGCGGGTTTGAGCAGGTTTGCGTGTTTGCTGGCGCAATTGTCATCCCTAAAGGTAAGGTTCACTATGTCCTCCCAAAATGTATTTCTACTCCTTTTACTTAATATTTCAATAAATCTCCTTGCTTGCCTTGGATTAATTAGAAAATTCTCTTATGCGGAAGAGAATATGCTTGCAAGAATGTTATTCTAACTACTCTTGGAGATACTATTCTAACTTAAATAGTTAATATTTGGTGAATTTTCGTTTAGTACTTTAGTTCTTATATTGTTAAAAAAAATCTCAATATACTTCATATTATTAAATATGTTGCATTTTGGCCCTCACTTTTTTCTCTATTTTTACAATAATACCTTAACAACAGTATTCTTGACAATATTTAAGTTATCTATAAAAAAATAATCAGAAATTAAGCAATAATTATTTATGAGCAAATTAACCAATAAATATAAGTAGGAAAGATCTAATATTTTTGTACATTTACAACAATCTTGCTAATAATTATTTATAAATAAATTAATGTCAAGTGTCAACCAACCTAAAGTAATGTTTAATATCTATGCAACAATTTTACAATAATTGTATATAAAAATTTAATTTACCAAATTAATCTTAAGAGTAAAATAATAACATAAAAATTTTGTATCAATTTTTATTTTATTTTTAAGGCTTTTTTATGAATTATTATTTTTTATTTATATTCCCAACAATATTGTTGTAAGGGTATTATTGTAAAAAAAAAGAAATAACAATTAAGGGTAGGAACATAATATATTTAACAATATGGGTGTCTTAAGGTGATTTTTAAAAAATAAAGACTAAACCGAATCTTAAGTCAAAATATAAGGATAAAACAAGCATTTGTTCTTAATAGTATTGACCGAAAGTATTACATATGTAACTGAATTTAATACAACTATCACTTACAGAATTATTTTTCAAAATAAATACACACATTGTAAATATCATTTACTCGTATTATAACTAATGTGGTATCTTAGGTGTATTTAAAAATGTATGTATAAGATGATTGAAATAAATAAATAATACCCTAGGACTAGGATTCAAAGTTTATACTTTTTACAATGTTGTGAACTTGCGTAATTGAAAGCTATTAGATAACTAGCCGTGTAAGATTGTTATTAATGCACACATAGGACCAAATCATTAATAGAATAATGCATCTCAAATCAGGCCAGATCCAAAATTTAATTTCACGAGGATGTGCAAATTTGTACATTGCTTTTAGCAATTTTAATGAGAAAATTAATGAGCAATACTGTTGCTTCAATAAATTGTTCATTTCTCACTTTATCATTCAAAATTCATCAAAAACCCGCTTGTCGTTAAAAATGTTTGGATAGCTTCCAACTCTTTTTTTTTATTTTTTATTTTTATCTATTGTCATATTCTTTGTGAAGATCCACCAAAAGATTCAATTTGGGTGCACGCAAAAAATAAAAAAGTTAAATTCGACATTTAACGTTTTATTATTTGATAAGATTTTTGGTTTGAATACAATTTGTTTGTTGGGACTGGGTGTGGGTGTACACAGATAGAATGAGCTTTCGCTTAATACATCCAGTTGGGTATGCCCACATGTACCGTCTCTTAGGCCCATGTTCATGTTCTAATTGAGACATGTCGAATTTTCTTGTACTTTTTAAAAAACATAAAGTGAATGGTAAGTTTTCTAATATTTTAGCTTTTAAAATTAAGCATGTGTGGGTTTAAATTAAAGTTAAAACAAAAAAGGTAAGAGTCCTAAGGCTCATTTGGAATTATTTTTAGAAGGGTGAAAAGTGATTTTGAAGAATTAAGTTGATTTAGTGTTTGGTTAATTTTTTAAAATTTATTTTTGGTAAAATCATCTCGTCCTCTGGTAGATTTCAAAAAGTAAAGAAAGAATAACTTTTTAAAATTTGATTTTGAATATTAATTTTATAATTGGGTAAAACTTTCCAAAAATCTAAAATTATCTTTACTAATTAGTATATAAAATCATTACATTTAAAGATGTTATTATTAACGTCAATTATATTGAGATAACAAGATAAGAAAAATAAAATTGATAATATAAAAATATTTATTTTAATTATCAATTATTATATACATACAATAAAAAAATATTTTATATACATGTTTAAAAATATGTAAATAAATTTTATTCAATAATATATTCATTTGTCATTTATATTCTTTTATTTTAAACCTGCAATACTTTTTTAAAAATAAATTTTACTAAACATTTAATTAATTATATTCACAACTGATTATTTATACAGTACAGTTACACAACTAAACAACAATTATTTTAAAAGTTACATCATTACCAAACTAGCCCTTACTTTTTAGTTGTGATGTAAAATTAACTAGTTGTCAAGTAAATATGTTAAACATTTAGTATATTTTTGTTATAAAAATATATGTGTTTAGTTGTAATAAAACAAATGACTAAAATAGATATAATATTGAATAAAATTTACAACAATGCGAGTGACTAAAATAAACATAATGTTGATTGAAATTCATCTACACATATTATTTATTGTGAATATACAATGATAATTGGTAACATAGAAAAAAAATGTACTTGATTAATTAATTTATGTTATTTTGTTACCTCAAAATAATTGATAATGATTTCTATCAAATACTAACATGAATTTTAAAAATATATTTACTACAATATTCAAACTAATAATGATATGTGTCAATTTATTGATTTTATTTCTTAATTAAATGAGGATAATTTTGAGTTTATGTAATTTTGTGGGGATATATGTGAAATTATATTAAAGATAAAACTAATTCTCATAATTAGATTTTGAAAAGTCTGCTTTTCTCTATGTCTTAAAATATATTGTAAAATGAGATGGTTTTATCAATTTTTTTTAAAGAAATTACTAAGCAGTAAATTAGTTTTTTACTTTTTACTTTTCAAACCTTTTAACATTAATCCTTAATGAGTCCTAACACTAAGGCAAAGGTAGCATTTGCTTTTTTCTTGAAATTTGAATGAGTCTAAATATTATAGAAGTCTGAATGGGTCTAAATAATATATTCATTTTTCATTCTCTTATGTATGAGTATGAGTGTTGAGTTATTTATTTTTATAAACTCAAAACATATTAAATCTAATACTTTTACATTTATGTCCTTGAAAGTGTTGCATAAACTTAGAATTTTAAATAGGTATATATATATATATATATATATATATATATATATATATTAAGCAAGTTCAAATTTTTAAATATCTTAAATTACACCAAACTAAGACTTCGGACATGAAAACGAAGGAGCCCTAAATTAATAGGTTTAAAAAGGAATGTTCTATTCTTTGGGCAAAATTTGCCTCAATGATATGAACCTCAAGAGATTTCGGCCCTTTTTTGGGCTTGGGCCCTTGGCCGTAGTAAAATAAATATGATCATTAGTTCCAAAAAAAAAAAAGAAGAAGAAGAAGAAGAAGAACCAAAGTAAAATTTAAAGTCAGACTCATTATTTTGTTTTAGCTTATTTTTCAGCCTAGGCTCGTACCTAATTACGCCCCATTATTATATTATAATCCCAAAATTTTACCTCAATCACATTGATGACTGGTTGGTTAACTTTTTTGTTTTACAAATTCAAGAGGATGATGAGCCCATAACATATTTTATGTTTTCTATTCAATCTTGGAACCATATGAAAATTTAAAAATACAGTTTAACAGAAACTTGATAAAGAGCTCTCACAACAGCATGCCGACAAGAATACTGATATAATGTTAAAGCCTACTTTAATTTACGTTTTTTTTTTCCCATTATGGCTCTCGTCGAATCAAAATTCTAATTCTGCTGATTATTATAACAGTCGTGGAACATTATAACAGAGTTAAAAAATAAAAAATTTGAAGAGCTTCCAATGCTACTACAATATAAAACATTTTATTTTGGAATTTTCTCTGAGTTGGACATATAGATATGACAATGAAACTACCAAAATTTGTGAAGGAGAAAGAGGATAAGTTTAATAATACATACGGCTCACACAACAAGCCTCATCCAAAATCTGTTTCTTGTCTTGACATTATCATTTTCTTCAATTCCTGTTTTTTCTGTTTTTTTTTTTCATCAAATTCTTTAATTGAATCACCAGTTCACCACAAACATGATATGGTAATCACCACGATCACACTTTCCAAGACCATTCTACACGTGGCAGCAGAATAGTGGATAAATAAGTCCATAACCGGTCCCACGGAGCTCAAAGCGTCAAACTTAATTGTAAACTTGTTGAAATATTTTTATCAAGATTTTATCCTGATTTAATTTTTATTTGAAAAAATATAATTAATATAATTAATAATAAATAAATAAAAATAATAATAATTAAATTTTAATCATTCATTAATATTAAAATATAAATAGTATAAGATCTGTAAAAAATAAAAAATAATCAGATCAAGAGATAATCTTAATTCCCTTCGAAATGAGATTTATTTACTTCTCATTTTAGGAGTAAAATATTTTTTTAATATTAAATAAGAATTATTATTCAAACGGTGTCATATTAAAATTATAAAAAAAATTAATTATTTTTTAATTATAAATATTAATAGAGTTCTAATTATAATATAATAGTATTTAAAAAAAAATGCTGATGAAAGACGGGGCCGTCATATTACCCAACCGCATATGATTCGGTTGATTAATTTAGATATAGCATTTTAAAATACACCCGGAAGCATAGTAGTAATGACTCATAAAGGACAAAACGGTAATAATACAATATTTTATTACCCCCCCTTGAGTGTGTTCAAAGAAAAGCAGAATGTGTGTGTGTGTGTGTGTATATATATGAATAAGAAAAACCTACGCGAAAATTCAAAATAAGATAGCGAGAGAATTTGTTAACAGAAAGAAGTTAAAGAGAAATTTGAAAATGGGAAGAGCATTTGTGTATGTGATTGTAGGAGGAGGAGTTGCAGCTGGATATGCAGCTCTTGAATTCACAAAGCGAGGAGTTTCTCCCGGAGAACTCTGCATCATTTCTGAGGAACCTGTGAGTTTTTTTTTTCCATTTTTTAATCGCTCTTTTTCAAATTCTACATGTATGTATGAATTCTATTGAGTTATTATTTTTTCTATATCTGTAAGTCAGTTCAATTGATTTTTTTTTAATCGCGCGACTTTTTTTTTTTTAATTTTTTGATGGTTTTGAAATTCTGGAGAATTTTCTGTTGTGGTGTTTTTTTTTTTTAAAGAAAAATCAAATTTCTATAAACTATTGTAGAATGAACTTCAAGTTCAAATAAGCCTCGAGGAAGCTATGTGACCAAGGGCATGAGATGGAAGTGGAAGCTTAGGAAATTGTTGATAGTAAGATACAGAGCAATATATATCAGTAAAATAACTCGGATTATTGTGTGCTATGTTTCTTTCAGGTTGCGTCTTATGAGAGGCCCGCATTGAGCAAGGGTTATTTACTTCCGGAAGGTATATATTGCCATCATTAAAGTCCTCGAACTGTTGTTTGAAATATAAAGTTCTGTCAGATTTGTGTTAAGGTATTGCCCCGGATCTGCTTCTTCGTATCATACCTTCTCCTTTGCAGAAAGGTCATCCAAAATCACTGGGTAGTTGGTAACTTTGACTGTGTTATTTGTTTGCCTACGAATTTGGAAAGCTTGTGATAACTTTTTCAGCTGCATTGAATCTCAAAAATAATTTCTTTTACACTTGGATATCCAAAATTGTTGTCACTGTTCTGAGCATCTAACGGTGGGTAATAGTCTCTAACCTGGTTGAACATTTACGCAGACTTGATAAAGTGCTCTTTTGACAGTGTTATTGAAAACAAAACTAAAATCAAATACCAAAAACTGGAGAATGTCCGTATGTGCATGCGTTGTAGTTTTTTGGCTAAGCAGATGTCCTGCTGTCCGTTTGGTCAGATTGTGGAGGAAGATTCAGTGCATATACAGCCATTGATATTGTGTCACTCTGAAGTGTTATAAGGTGGGTTGTCAGGGTCTGGTTGTGTGCATTACGAATGACATTGTACTTGTGAGGAGAAAACCTTCTTCTGTTGGTTCTTGTCCGTGGAAGTTTATTTTTGCACTCTTGTTTGAATGTTTTCTCAATGCTTATTGGTTTCATGTCTTACTTTTACCTGTAATCTTAGAAATATTTTCTGGTTAATTTGATAAGTCTTTAAAACAAGCAGTAGCTTGGTTGGTATCTACAAAGGGACGTGAAAATCTCAGGAACAAGTGGATTAATCTGTTTCCTCATGTGTGCATGTTATTCTCAACTGTATCAACAGTACTGACAATTTGTTCCTGGGTTTTTGGTCCTTTTCTTTCTCTTAGTTATCAGGATTACTCTTAGTTATCAGGATTACTACTTACTGGAACTTCTGGTATTTTGCAGCGCCTGCACGCCTTCCATCATTTCACACTTGTGTTGGTGCTAACGAGGAAAGATTAACTCCAAAATGGTATAATGAACATGGTAATAATTTTCTCGTTCATTGTTCTATGCTATCGACAAAGCAGCATTTTGTTTCTATATTATATCCGAATTGATTTCTTTATGCCGTTGCTCCCGTGGGCTTTGTACATAGGACATTGAGTCCAAAATACATACTTTATGATTGCTTCAATCACCTGTTTTATGTCGATATGTGCTATGGTGGAACATTAGCTAGCTTTTTGGCCATAGGTAATATATTTTGTGCAAAAAACTTAAATTTCCTTCATCTCTAAAAGCCTCTTGCATTACTAATTTGCCACCTGAATTGTCACCTCATATTGTGTATTCAGTATGGTTCATCTGTGAACACTTTATTTGACGTGTTAGAGAGAACAATTAATGTTGACAATGTATATATAGGAATATCTTGTGTCTTTCTGAAATGTGACCTTCAGTTGTCAACTTGATCAGAACAATTGAGAATGAATGGTACTGTCTTCAAATAAGAGACTATCAAATTTATATTCTCTAATAGAAAATTTAAAGACACTCAGATTGGTGAGATAATGCATGTGTCACCGTTGGGCATGATGTTCTATCTTACATTTGTTAATATTTGAACGTATTTGAAAGCTAAATTTACAGCAACAAATATACTGCATATTCAAAATTAACGATTTATCATCTATTCTAGTCAAGAGGATAAAGTTTGTTATGTGTCTTTGCTCAATGGTTTTTTTTTTTTTAATTTTCGGTATGGTCACTTTTCTAGGAATTGAGTTGGTTCTTGGAACTCGAGTTAAGTCCGCTGATGTGAGGCGTAAGACATTAGTAACAGCAACTGGAGAGACTATAAGTTATAAGATTCTCATCATTGCAACAGGTGCTCGGGTACTGAACGCAATCTTTATTTCATTGAAGACCTTTTGTTTCTTGCATTAGTTGGTTAACGTTATTTTTTGCAGTTGCATGGTTTTTAAAATATAAAAAAATTGAGGCAATTTATGCCTTTCAACCATGATTCATTTGGAATTTTCTTTTGTTTAATTGTCATTGGAGAATCTTTTCCTTCAAAGAAAATTCCAGCATATAAGATGTATTCTACACTTAAGCTCTCTCTGGTTTTACTTGTGTTTCCTTTAATATGCTTGAGCTATAACTTCAGTTTTAGTCTTTGTTAACAAATTATTTCGACATTAATTGTCATTTTGAGGTGTTGTATTTAGTTGGCATTGGAGGTTTAAAAATTGAAATTCGTTTAATGTTTGTGAGGTGAGAAGGACTCTGGATTTGACTGATTTGTATTAACTGAATATGTAGGCTCTGAAGCTCGAGGAATTTGGTCTGAGTGGGTCAGATGCTGAAAACGTGTGTTATTTACGAGATTTAGCTGATGCAAATAGGCTTGTAAATGTGATGAAATCTTGTTCTGGTGGGAATGCTGTTGTCATTGGCGGTGGGTACATAGGAATGGAATGTGCTGCATCTCTGGTGATCAATAAAATAAATGTAACTATGGTTTTTCCGGAGGCACATTGCAGTAAGTACTCCTGCTCTGATGGCTTCCATATTTACATGGGATGTCTGAACATGGTGTGGAAATCAAAATAAAATTATTCACCGACAGAAGAATATTTACAAGCTATTTTTTGTTGGTTTTTGTTGTCTCTCAGTGGCTCGTCTATTTACTCCTAAGATTGCAAGTTATTATGAAGAATACTATAAGTCAAAAGGAGTAAAGTTTGTCAAAGGAACTGTCTTGTCATCATTTGACATGGACTCTAATGGGAAGGTAAATCTCTCGCTGCTTTGAAATCTGGAGAGAAACTCTGTTTGATTGTTTGGTAGTATTGGTAGATTGACCAAGGAATGTTTGCTGAAAATTTCCTCGTGCTTGGAGCACCAGATGATTGAAATTGATATGTGTGTAAATATTTCCTGTGCCATAACTAGAATAGCAATTTGGCTTCCTTTTTATCTGTAATAAACTAATTTCAACTTCCTCAATTTTAAAGTGTATTTTGTTTTCAAAATAACAAGACTGACTCTGATCAGTTTGCAAATAATACATCTGCTGTAAATCATAATGCTTAGTAAATTTTATTGGTCAATTCACTCACAGGTTGTGGCTGTTAATCTTCGGGATGGAAATCGGCTACCTACAGACATGGTTGTAGTGGGAATTGGAATACGTCCAAACACAAGCCTTTTCGAAGGCCAACTAACTTTGGAGAAGGGTGGGATTAAAGTAACTGGAAGGCTACAGTCGAGCAACAGCTCAGTCTATGCAGTTGGAGATGTTGCAGCGTTTCCACTCAAACTACTGGGTGAAACCCGTAGGCTTGAGCATGTTGACTCAGCAAGAAAATCTGCTAAGCATGCGGTTGCTGCAATAATGGAACCTGACAAAACAGACGAATTTGATTATCTTCCATTCTTCTACTCCAGAGTTTTCACATTGTCATGGCAGTTTTATGGGGACAATGTAGGGGAAGTAGTCCATTATGGGAATTTCTCGGGGACTACATTTGGGGCTTACTGGGTAAACAAGGGTCGTCTAGTAGGGTCTTTTCTTGAAGGTGGAACGAAGGAAGAGTATGAAGCCATAGCAAAAGCAACGCGGCTTCAACCGGTTGTTGAAGACTTGGCTGAGCTGGAGACGCAGGGTTTGGGTTTTGCTTTGGCTGTAATTCAGAAACCACTGCCATCAACTCCTGTTGACGGAAAAACGGTCCCTGGTCTTGTTTTAGGGAAATCATTATACCCATTGCATGCAACAGCTGGTGTTATTCTTGCTGCATCAATCGCAGCATTCGCATATTGGTATGGCAGGAGGCGTCGAAGGTGGTAGGAAACTGCTTGGGGATGTTGGCGGGAACATGGATATGGATGTTGCCTAATTTATGTAATGTCCATGATGTAACATCAGTAGTACTTAGGAGATCTGGAAATACCCTACATCATTTCTTTTGAAGCAGAAAATATACTCTATATGTAACAATATTCCTACTTTTCAGAATTTTATAGATCTGAAAGTCATTATCTTGTCTTAATCTCATGAAATCAAACATCAAATTGTATATTTGTATACACATAAAAGCAGCAAAATCAGAACAATATCAAAGATGATCAGGTGCTTCGTAGGAAACTATTGAGTACGTGTGAAATATAATCTCAATCATCAGCAAGTAATAGTGCGTTACATGATGCATCATAATTTGCATAAAGAAAGACGAGACTACGGCAAAAGAGAGGAGAGACACCCCTCAAAATTTATCACAGAAACTCCTTCCTTGTTAAAATTACTTAATAATCAAAGATAACTTAATTTATTTCTTTTTTGTTTCGTATGAAAATTTAATTATACATTTAAATAAAATATTTTTTAACATGATTTTTACATTCACCTCATATCATAATTTATGTTTACATTTTAAACTTTAATAAAAGTAATTTTTTAAATAAAATTATAAGAGTTTTAACTATGGAGAGATAAATAAGATGACAAGAAGAAAATAGTTGAAGCTACTAGGATTTGTATGTATTTTATAATAAAAACTTAAAATATATATATATATATATATTTTAGGGTGAAATTTTCTGGGAAGATAGTAAATTTCTTTTTACATGAGTTAATATTTGATAAATAAAAACTGAGGTATTTTAAGAAATAAAATTTAAAGGGGTTGTTACAAGCTCCACGCAAGGGATAGACTGTTAGGACTTTGATGACAAAATAACTGACTCAAGCTGGGCAAATTGTTGAAGGCCCAGGCCCAGGATAGGGTCCGAATTTTGTGCACTGGGCTTCGATCCCAGATTCTTAGGTCCGAATTAATACTGAATTTATGTGTAATTATGATAATTAAAAAGAGTTTTGATAATTAGAAAGAGCGAAGCTCTTAACATCCTAACTGTTAAAACTCCCCTGAGAATAGAGTTTAATTAATAATTAAGTATAATTTTTTTAATTTTTATTACTTTTATTATTCAAAATTATCATTTAAAACGGGAAAGGCTCATGAATTGTAAGTGTAAAAAACTTTAATTTAGATAAACTCATATATATCCTTTGATGTAATTTTTTTTAAAATAGAACTATAATTACAAATATAAGATTTCTAAAAACTTTAAAGGGGTATGAAAAGCACTAGTCAATTAAAAAAGTTGTACGTATTCTTAAGCAGCAATTATTTTTACATTTGTAGATTTATGACAAAGAAATCATCTTACTGGTTGAAACTTCACATAAGTTTTATTTAAACCAAGGGTTCTTTATAGCCTGGACCTCACCTGAACTCATCTGCTACCACTGGGAGCTTAATTTCAATGTTGGCTAACGCAATGTGCAGTTTTTGTAAATACAACATAATTAATTTCCTTTTGTTTGAAATAATTAAAATTTGAATAACTACCGAATGACAGAAGAACCAAACCGGGCATTTGGTCTAGTGGTATGATTCTCGCTTTGGGTGCGAGAGGTCCCGAGTTCGATTCTCGGAATGCCCCCTTTATGTTTTAGTTTCATTTTTTCCTGGCTTTGCACTGGAAATTAAAAAGGACAAGGGTAATCCTGTCAATCAAATTACACCATCATCATATTCATACTACCTCTCTTTACTTGCCAGTTGCCACCCCGCACAGCCCCTTATCCTTTTGCTATCTTCGTTTCTCACTCTCTTCTGCTCCTCAAACCTCCAAAATCCAAAAAAATGGCAACAATCTCAGCAACGGCGGCGGCAACAACAACACTCACTCTCCGTTCACGCCCCACTCCCTCCTCCCATTACCCCAAACAATCCCTTAAATTCCCATCTTACCCCCTCCCCATCCAAACCAACCGTGCTTCTCACTTGCGCCCCCTTTGCGCTGTCGAAGCCCCCGAGAAAATCGAAAAGCTCGCTACCGAGATCTCTTCCCTCACTCTCCAAGAAGTCTGCAACCTCGTCGACTACCTCCAGGATAAGCTCGGCGTCTCCGCCGCCGCCTACGCCCCCTCCGCCGCAGTGGGTGTCGCCCCCGGTGCCCCCGGAGCCGAAGCGCCTGCTGCCGTGGAGGAGAAGACGGAGTTCGACGTCGTCATTGACGAGGTGCCCAGTAATGCGAGAATCGCGGTCATTAAGGCCGTGAGAACGCTGACGAACTTGGCCTTGAAAGAGGCTAAGGACCTTATTGAAGGGTTGCCTAAGAAGTTCAAAGAAGGCGTGTCGAAAGACGATGCTGAAGATGCTAAGAAACGGCTTGAAGAAGCTGGCGCTAAAGTTTCCGTTGTTTAGAGATGATTATGTTGATTTTTGTGTGCTCTCTTTTTTTTTTTTTTTTTTTGGTAATTTGTAGTTTAAAGAAAGTGTAATTTGGATTTGTAGTGAACATGAGCTTTTTCTGTTTTTGCACATGATACGTTTGTTAAATTGCCTGCATGAGTTGAAGTGTCTTGATGTTTCTTTTGTCAAAAGAGCCGAATTGTGGGAGTTGAATGAGATAAGGTAACTCCAGATAATTAATGTTTTTATTATCAATTATCATTGCTTTTGCTCACGCTCTGTTTGTTAAATTGCTTGAATGAGTTGAACTGGTTTGTGTTGTTTTTGGCTGAAGAGCTGTAAAAATTGTGGGAGTTAGAGGAGATGTGGTAACATTAGATAGCAACATTGTCATGCCAATGCCTGCCGTATCGAAATAGTTCATCTCATGTTCATGTGTGCTGCTACTGAATGCATTACCTTTGCCTTTTCAAGTATCCCACATTAACATGAACACTTGTCCAACCATTAGCCCTCTGGAAACTCAAATAGTATAGTCTCTCAATAGGCACGCACAAACAATCATCAACTATTTTTGGAGGTTTTAAATTGTTAAAAGTTGGCTTAAGCGTACTTGGCCCATTGTTTATTCTCCCATAATTTGCAGTGGCCAAAACAAGTCTGCGTCTCTAGCTCTTAACAATGTGGTGCTTGTTCGTATCAAATTGAATTTCAATAACACTTGCCTTCAAAACTATGTTCAATTTGGGATAGATTTCATTGTCTTTTTATCAAATTTGAAAGCCAAAACAATTGTGTTTTCTAAGTATGAACTGAGTCATATCGTAAGATGACTATAAATAATTACAAGCTCTTCAAGAGAGTTAAGGTGAAGAACAGCATTTAAGGGTTGTTTTGCAATTCTTTTGAGAGTTTGGACTTCCTCCTAATGTAATTAAGTAAAGTGTTAATGAATATGTCATATGCTTCAGGGTTGAGGCCTTCCTAATCCCGAGTACATAATTTTTTAGTGTTTTTATTGGGACTTCAGCCTCCAAGGATTCTATACTTACTTTTCTTTAATATATTTTGGGCACTTGTTGTCTTACGAAATAATCGTAAGGCACATAACCCACTCACGATCATTTGATAAAAATCTAATAGTTATAAAAATATAAGGTAGCGGACTCTTGTTTTTTTTTTCATAATTATTGATTTTCATCAAGTGGTTGTAAGACAGTTATATTCTTTACATTATTATGTAAGGTAATAAAAGTTTATATTTTTTTAATTGACATAAACGCATATTTTGTAAATTGTGAAATCCTTACAACCGAAAGAGATTAAAAAAAAAAACTCCACGTATAAAAATATTACGAGATTGAATAAAAATTTAATAAAAGTATATCTACTTTAGTTATGCTAGTGAAAACCACATGCTAATCGAAAAAATAAAATGCTTGTAGAATCCACAAATATAGCACAACATTTTTCAATGGATCTAAACTGAGAAACCCAATCTAAGACTCAATCACTTTATATATTTCGAAAATATTAATAAAACGAGAAATAAACCTCACAAAAGTCACAAAATGCCGCCCTTGTAGGAGATTAATTGGATAGCCTCCAATCCTCCACCACAGCCCATGAGCCCACCCTACAGGGCTACAAGTCACGGAACCGCGACACAAGGTCACTAGAGCCAACCAACAACTTCAACACAGGCGTACCATCTGAATCTGAATATTAAAGTGACACCATTTAAGATCATCAGAACAAATCTTGTGACAAATTGAAAAATAACAAATAACACAATGGACAAATAGAAAATAAAATAAAAAGTGCAAAAAAATTGAAAAGAATAAACAAAACCATAAAAAAAAAACTAAGAATAAAAGTGCAGGACAAACTTTAAAATAAATAAATAAATAAAAACAACTTGAAGGTTTACTACTCTTTCTAGTTTGAGTCTTTTAGAGTCTATTGTCTTGATGTTGATGATGAGGATAAAACTCGAGTTTTGTGCTAAAATTAGCCTTAAAAATGGCGCATCATTTAATGAGCCAATGCAGTCCACTCCATCAAAATGGGGATTTGATGACTAGATATTGTCCCGGCGACATGATTGAAAAAATCAGATTCTTTCTTCCCACAAAAATAGAATTATGTTATTGCATGAATGCATAACTTTATTTTCTTAATAATATTACACAATATGCACTCTTGTTCATTGTAGTGAGGATAAACTAATAAATAATTTTTAAGTTAAAAGTTAACTATATCTAATATATATAAAATGCACACTAACCAGTACTTGAAATAAAATTATTATGATACTACTTGTGAAATGTAGTAATATAATAATTCTTTTTTGAATGCGCATGAATACTTTAAATTTCTTAAAATTTGCCATACTGTAAATTCATATTTTTTTTATGCAAATAAATTTCTCTGTATTTTAATGTAATGTTATAATTTCCGACATTTGAGTCTCGGTTCATATATCAATTTATTTGTAACTATCACACCATGTTAGTTATCAACCACAAACATGGGTGGGATCCAAATTATTTTGTACTGCTCACATGGCTTGTATTATTTATTTTTGGAATTATTATCTTTTTGCTAATAAAGTAATTGAGAAATAACATCTAGATAGTATTTGTTTTTTTTGTCTGAAGTCTTAGTGAGTTAGAATTTTTCTAAAGTGTAAATGAGTCTGAATATGGATATCTGAATGACATTTTTTTTTAATATCAAATATAAGTGGCATATTATTTGTTTTTATAAATAGAAAACATCTTAATTATGCTTATCTGATATTTATGCCCTTACAAGTCAAAAAAAATATTAGATTTTATAGTTTAGGAAATAAATATATCTTATAGATATATTTTTTCGACATAAAATTTACTTCTCATTCAAACTTTTTCTATTCAGATAAAAATCACAAAAGTTTACTTTTTTAATTCAAATGTAAATATCTGAAAATCAAACATAAATTACAAAAAAAAACAATTTTTTTTTTAGAAAATATATAAAATTAATAAAATTTCATACTTTA
Source organism: Citrus australasica (assembly GCA_029618585.1). NCBI lineage: Eukaryota > Viridiplantae > Streptophyta > Magnoliopsida > Sapindales > Rutaceae > Citrus > Citrus australasica. The sequence continues at coordinate 5,330,560 of JARCIV010000002.1, read as the reverse complement.
AATGTCTAACAAACAACTCCTTAGTTGTAACACGTATTGTATGTTAACATTTTATTACCAAGGAATTACAAACTCTTAGATTTATTACTTTTTTTCAGTTGACTGTTATTGACCTTTAATAAACCAATTATGTCCTCATTTGAATTTTAAAAATAGATTTATTAAGAAAAAAAAGGATTTAATAAATAAATGTCTAGGTCTAAATAGCCCAACTCTTATACATATATTGACCTATAAATAGCAATAATGTCCTTGATCAAAAGATATTTTCTCATTATCCACTATAAACCTTCTTAATGGTTGGTAATTTAAGGGGACATTATTTGAACCAATTAAATCGCTTATTAAACTCACTCTTAAAATTCAAAAGTTTAAACTTTACTCTACTATCCAACCGCCCGATATTAGTCTTGCTAAACAAAATTATTATTAAACCAGTTTTTTCACTTAAGAAACTATAGTTAAAGTCACGTACATATAAAATCCATAATTGAACATATATCTATTCATTGTTTTATACAAGCAAAAAATTTAACATCATATAAACAAATCATTCCTATAGTTTCTTTTATGAACAATAAATAGTGATCCGATATCAAATTAACTCAATTCCATTAGGGAAAAATCTCTTCTCATCTCTAGGATTTCATGCAATAGCTTATTTCATCCCTATTTTTTAAACAATAACTCAAAGCATTATTCTATTAACTCACTGTTAGTTAAATGTCGTTTGTTAGTTATTCATTGAGGGTAAAAAAAGATTTTCTATTAAAGAAAAAATTAGAAAAAAATAAATAAAAGTTGACATATAACTTAAAATGATGTTTATCTAATCCTATTAAAAAGGAAATACCGACAAAGATGAAAACTTCTATTTCAAGCAATTATTTTGCATTTCTCTCTATTTTGGCGGTATGAAAGCCCTATAAACCCTAAATTTAAGTACAAAAAATAATCACAATTTTCACATTCATATAAGTATACTTTCTAATTGTATTGTGAGCCGACTTAGGGAAATGGTGGTAAGGACTTGGGGAGATAATAATGGTTAAAGAAGAGTGGTGGCAAAGTTCAAAATAAAAATTGGTTGAAGATTAAGAAGATTTTCAGCACATGTAAGCACATAAATTTTGGTTGTATTTTTGAGTTTTTCTTCCAATGATTTAAAGATATGGTGCTAATTACAATTTCTTACTTATGGCGATTATTCAATGATTATATCAAACTACTTTATCGTTGATTTCATTTATAAAAAAATTAATGATTTTTCATATTTTGTAGTGTTATATAATTATAAAAAAAATTATTTTAATATAATTTATACCACTTTAATAAAAAATTATATTTTGCCCTCAATGAATTACTAGTTAATGCATTAAACAAATGGTGAGTTAGCATAATGATATTTTGGACTATTATTTAAGAATGAAAAGGGCTTTTTTTCATTCCATTATTTTTAGGCTCTCTTTTGTTTTCTTCTTCTTCTCCATTTTTTTTTCTCCCATTTTCACTCAAATCTCATACTTTGTTTCAATCGTCAAGCATACATAGATTAAGGAGGCTTTTAAGCAATATGAAACCACGTATGGTAACAACAACATACAAGAAATTGCAAGGGAAAAAACAAACCAATAGCAACAAATTATTTGTTTGTTTTCTTTCTTTTATTTTCTTTTTTATATGAAACTTGACCATCAAGGAATCTGAAAAAGAGAGTTTCACTAATAGCAGAATTTTAAATAACATGTGATTATAAATTGGATGTGCTTAGAGATGGGTTTAACATTGAAGAAGGGGTCCAGAAAAAAAAACTCTTATTATTTAATTTCTTTCTGTATGACCATGATAGTAAATAGTAAATTTGTGTAATAGGTATTTTACTAATAAATAGATTAATTAAGAAGTAAGTTTTTTAAGTACTTTGATAGGTTCAAGTAGTCCGATCCTATAATTAATAGGGACATTAACTTTGTTATTTTATTTTCGAGTATTTTAAATTCGAGGGTAAAAATAGTCTTTTTATTTATCTAAGAGTTTAATTGGTATTTTACAAGCCAATATGTATAATGAGTCTTGTAATTTTTTTTAAAATTAATGACAAAATTAGTATTTATCTAGTTCAAACTATGGTCAATTAATTATCTTTAACCAAAAAAATAATAAATGTAAGAAATTGCAATTCTTTAAAAATAAATTGTTAAGGTACAATACTTGTTGTAACTAAATGTTATTTCACAATAACTTTAATAGTAAAAGGACAATAACCGTATTTTCATCTTTATTAATTACTTAGATTTTGTATTTTGTTATAATTTTTACTCGTTGCTAGTGGTAAACAATAATTTATATTAATAGTGTGTGTACTAGTGGCATTGTTTGAAAATTGTAACAAATAAAAAAAAAATTATCATTCGTATACTCTTAAGATACACCTTTATAAAACACATTACAATATTTTTGATATATATCAGTCATCCACCAAAGTTGATATAAAGTATTTGCTGTTGGGAAATTATGCTCTTTAAAAGCATATGTGTTTATTTAATTGTAATAAACATTTTTTCTGATTAATAAAATTAATGAGGTATTTTATTCAAATATCTTAATTGCATTTATATTTGTGTTAAAGTCCATTTAATCATATTATATGTATTTATGTGATCACCATGTGGATTCACAGAAGACATAAATACAAGTTATCTTATGATTAAATAGATTTAGTTCGCAGTTGATAAATAAAGTTGGGCACTTTATTTAGGTATAAACTGTAATAAATTCATTGAATGATTTGTCTTAATCATGTATGAATTTATTGATATAGTACGACTACATTGAACTGGATCGCATATGAGATTTAATTAACTTTGTAATAACTGTCAGACTTATTAAATCTCATAGGCGTTGATTTTACTGTAATCTTAATCTTGAGTTAATTATGATTTCATGATTGTGATTGTTATTCCATTTGAGTTACCAATGGGCACGACACATCTTTGTGGTCAAGATTACCCGGTATCTTGGTGGGAGCAATTATGAGTATTGGAGTTATAGATTAACAATATAGAATTTGTACAACACATCTCTTGATAGGTTTTCGGCACTTGATCATAGAATTCTCTGGCCAGAGTGTGTCAACATATTTAGTATGTTGAAAATGATCATTAGAGAAAACCAGTAAGGATCAATGAATAAGATGTTATTAAATTGATTGGACAGTTGAGATATCAATTTAATTAACGATGTGGTACAAAGGATTGTGCAGTAAAGAAATCAATGTGGCTTGGGACGAATTATTATTCGAGCATACAATTATGGAAGTCAGTTCCAATCTTTTAGTGGAGTAGATTTGGAATTAAATAATTGGGCTAGTTTAATTACATGCCTAATTATTGTAGCCACTATTGTATGTTCCCAAATGATCCCCGGGTTAGCTCATTTAATTGACTGCACCACTACTGGACTAATAAGCAAGATAACTAGCTATTTAGGTCAAAAGTCTAATTATATCTTTTAGTGGGAGGCTCTATTTAATTAGCTTATGTGTAAAGGGCCTTATGTTATTTTACATGGTGGGTCCCTTATTAAAAGAAAAAGAAACGTGAGTTTAATTTGGGGCATTATTTGGAGCCTAGGGTTTTCACTAAAGGGAGATATATAAGGCTTATTTTCTCTAAAGAAAAAAGAAGCTACTTTATACAGATCAGAGAATAAGATTTTTCTCTCCATTATTGAGAGAAAAATTTTCTCGTGCTAGTTGCTTTGGTAGTGATAAAGGCGTCCACACGTCAAGTGCAGATCGAACCTGAGTCATAACCTAGAAGATCATTGGTGGCAGTTCGTGATCTAACAATCGTGGTGGTGATGGATCGTGATCTAACAGGCGTGGTGGTGACGGATCGTGATCTAACAGGAGTGGTGGTGGCGGATCGTGATCTAGGAGCCTAAATCACTTCAGCGGAAAAAGCCAACTCAGATTTTCAAGGTACGATTTCTAGATTACGTATTCTTATATATTATATGAGAGCGGTCCTTAAAAATGTTTTATAAAAATTTAAAAACCTAATTTTTCCCCAACATTTGCCGACCACTAATTCATTAGTTGTTGTTTTTAACTACTAATGTCATAAGGGTAATTTGGTCTTTTATAGGAGAAGAAACTTTGTTTAAAAATGACATGTCGTGCCATTTACCCAATAAAAGACGACATGTCATTCCATGTACGGTACAATGTTGTCCAATGAAAAATTAAAGAAGTTTTGGTATAAAAATGACATGTCATCCAATTTACTTGATAAAAAATGACATATCCTCCCATTTACCAGAAGACGACGACATATATGTGAGACAGTGTCGTTTCACATGAACTTAAAAAAATAAAAATTTAAAGCTTACTATGTTGAAATTGAAACAAGAAACAAAAGCTCATTGTGTTCAAACAAGAAACAAGAACCACGCATATCATAAACATAGTGTCTCATCTTATTTTCTCACTGTCTCATTCTCTTCTTTTCTTCACACAAACAACACAGAAGCAAAGTGGCAGTCGGTAGCACACCACCATAGTGACAGCACTCACGATTGGAGACGGCACGACAAACATAGACGCACCTTGCAACTCGCAGTCATTGCTAACAAAATTTACTCCCCCAAGCTTTAACCCGAGCTTTTGAGGATATGCTCCTCTAAGCTCTCAACCCAAATTTTTTATGGTATAATATGTATAATTGTTAATAATTTATGGTTTTTTTATAAAAAAAGTATTGTTATTCATAAAATTAGAAAAAAAAAATTTACCTTAATTTTTTGGATAATTCTATTTTTTTTCATGAATTTAAGTTTCAAGGACAAAATTATCATCTTAGTATAATTCTATTAACTAACAAACGACAATTAATGGTTTTGTAAATGATAAATTTATCAATTCAGAGAAGATGACTGATACATATTAAATCGTACGTATGATAAAAATCTATATTAAGGGTATACTAATGATAATTTTTTTTTATAAAATAAAATATAAAGGAAAACAGAATATTTAATGGAAAATTACAGAACGGCACAGTATTCAATTCTTCATTTTATTAAACGCTGGAATCATCGTTTTACTTCGTTGGGCTTTTATTATCTCTCCATCGAGAAGATTATAAAGGACAGGTGTCAATCATCCGTAATGTAACTGCCACTTTAAAAGAAACGTACGACCGTCGTTTGAACTTTCTATAAACAACTCCCGCTATCGCGCCGTTAGAAACCTCAGTACTCGCCGCCAAACATACCCACGCCGTCAACCAGGACACAACGACAACCACGCAGGCGCAGTGAGGGTCAAATAACTCGCGAGTAGACTAAAAATGCTCACTCGAGCGCGTGAGAAATGATCCTTAAAAAATCAAAGCTGTCATAAACAAAACGTGGACGTGACCTTTCCATTAGTAGACAACAAAAATTAAACAAGAAAAAATAGAAGGAAAAAATTTGTAATTAACAACAAATGTAACCGCCTGAGACCTGAACCCTAATTCTGGCAGCAGTAGATTTTTCATTTTACCTTGGGCCCGATATTTTCGATGTCCCAATTTCAAATCATTTCTTGTCTTTATTTCTGTATTTTGGAGGAAAAAAGGAATCACTTTTGAGTAGCTCAAGTGTGAAAGCGCTTATCTTCTTCTTCTTCTTCTTCTTCAGGTAATTTTTTTTTTTCACTCTCAAGTTTAATTTGTATACGTTAATATTATTTAGTTTAATACATGTGAAGTTGGGTATTGTTTAGTTAAAGCTTTAGCGTTTAACCCTAGGGTTTGGTTAAAGTGTGCTGATTGTATTTAACGTTTGTTTTTTTGTTGGTTGTTATTGTTGTAATCGTTTTGTTTGAATAGTGGGCAAAAGTTTTACGTGTGGAAAGCTGATTTCCTCGAGGGGGTGTTATTATTATTTTGCCGGAAAAATGGAAAAGTCAACGAAAAAGGTATCGGAACAATCGAAGTCAAAAAACGCAGATGTCAAAAGTCTGAAAGAAGGTCTAAATAGTTCTTTGTTCGAGGTTTCAGTTGAAAATGGCAAAGAAAATGGGGTTAGGGTTTCTACAAATGGGAATGAGGATTTAGTTGGTGATGATTTAGAAGAAGATGTGGTTGTTGAGACTGAAATTGAGGTTAGAAGTGGAGATGATAGCGAGAACTTTAAAGAAAAAGACTCTTTTTATGATGCTGAAAATGAAAAAGTGGATGATTGTGTTGGCGTTAGTGATGGTATTTCGCTTCTTGTGGATGTTAGTAGGGAAATGGGAAGAGAAGATGGTGGCGATTTCAACAGGAGGGAGGATGTTGGCTCTCTGAATGAAAAGAGGGAAAACCCTGATGGGGAAATTAGGGAGATGAGTGACAGTGAAAAAGGGGAGGAAGACAATTCTAGTGATGGCAATTATGAGTTCTGTGTGGGTGATTTTGTTTGGGGTAAGATTAAGAGCTATCCATGGTGGCCTGGCCAGATTTATGATTCATCTAATGCTTCTGACTATGCATTGAAGGTAAAACCTAGGGATAGGCTACTTGTGGCATACTTTGATGGAACATTTGCTTGGTGCCATCCATCTCAGTTGAAGCCTTTCGAGAAGAATTTTGAGGATATGTCAAGCCAGAGTAGCTCAAAGAGCTTCGTTAATGCTGTGCAGAATGCGGTGCATGAGATTGGTAGACTTGTGGAATTGAAGATGACTTGTTCATGTGTACCAAAAGAGAGTTTAGATAGTCTGGCTAGACCATTGGCAGCGAATAGTGGGGTCAGGCCTGGAGTCCTTGTGCCTGAAGGTGGAATTGCAAAGCTTTGGAATTATCTGTTTGGACCATCAGAATGTCTTGCTGAATTGAAACATGTTGCACAAGTTATTTCCATCGATAATATGCTTGAATTCACTGAGTTAAAGTGCTGGCTGTCAGCTTTTTATCGTTTGAGAGGGGGCTATCAGTTGGCTTTGTACGATGAACCGCAGCCAATTCCGGGGCTAGAAGATGACAACCATGATCGGGTATTGGACTTTAGTCATGATGAAGAGGGCCCGATGAAAGGCCCTGTTGAGGAAGAAAGCCATCCGTCCATGCTGCAGAAGTGCCTCGTGAATTCAAAGAATGGGCAGTACCAGAGAAGAAAACAGAAAAGCATTGCTGAAATTATGGAAGGCTTTGTAGATACTCCAGCAAAGAATCTGGAAGAGGATGTGACAAAAGAGGGAACAGGCTCAGGAAATCCACCGCCGTCATCTTCCAGGAAGATGAGGAAAGGCAATGATGTAGCTAATGCTGGGAGTAGTTTGAGTTCTAAGCCAAAGAGGAGGAAAGTGACAAAGCTTTTAGAATCTACTCCTGAAACTCCAAGTGTTGAAAGTGATGACAGCAAGGCCAAGAGAAAAACGAGGAAGGTTTTTTCATCAAGGGAGGAGAAGAAGAAGAACAAAGTTTCACATACCAAAAATGATGATGGGAACAAAGAAGAAACTAATGCTAGCCCTGTGTCCGTAGAAAAGACGACAGTTCAAAGGGATGATGGTGAGGCCAAAGAACAAGTTGAGAAGAGCTTCTTGTCAAGAGGGAGGAAGAGGAGCAACAGAGAAGAAACTAATGCTAGCCCCATGTCTGTAGAAAGGAAGACAGTTCAAAGGGATGATGGTGAGGCCAAAGAACAAGTTGAGAAGAGCTTCTTGTCAAGAGAGAGGAAGAGGAGCAAGTACTTGTCCCCTCCTTATACAAGTATAAATAAGAGGCAAACCAAGAAAGACATAGAAGAATTCTTGAAAGTTTCCTGTGAGGCTCAGGTGGCAGAGCGAATGACAAAGGCCGCTGGCAATCTTATTGGGTCTAAGTCTCCTGCAAATCTGATGCGTAGTGATGAGGTGGTTCGGAAGAAAGATGCTAAGAATGTTGGTGCAGAGCATGAGAAATCCGATTCCTCAAATCCTGAAAAAATGAAACCAGATCAGAGAACTGTCGTCGATACAATGAAAGTTAAGGTGTCCGCTAAGGATGTCATTTCTGGAATCCGCTCCACGGCTGTCAATTTAGATTCTCTGAAGGAGGATTCTCTTGATGTGGTTGAGGGATTTGTTTCAGTGTTTAGGAGCTCAGTCTATAGCAATGGATCTAACTATAAAATATACAACAAAAGTCAGCCTGGTAGAAAAAGAAAGATTCTAGACTCTGAACCTGTGTCATCAACAGAAGACCAAAATGAGACTGAACAGAAGTCTCCTGAATGGAGATCTTGGCGGACAAAGATGAAAAAAAATGAAGCAAAACTGATGAAGAATGATAAAGGAAAATCAGATGAGCCTATTCTGAAGCAAATAGGAGATGCGAAGATAAAAGGCACAGAAACTAATGGAAAAGGAAAGTCAGATAACTCTGAACTTAAGCAAGTCACCAGCTCACTAGATAAGAAGAAAAGAGGTACAGAAACCGGTGGGAAAGCAGCTCCTGATATACATACAAATAAGAAATCTGATGGGAAGGCTCCACCCGCATCCCTCTATGTGACATTTGGCCCAACATCTTCTTTGCCATCAAAAAATGATCTTATCAAGTTTTATAGCAAGTTTGGATCTCTCAACAAAGAAGAGACTGAAATGTTCTATAATAATCACTGTGCGCGGGTTGTCTTTTTAAGGAGCTACGATGCAGAGGAAGCCTTAAAGAGTTCTCAATTGGCCAGTCCCTTTGAAGATTCTAATTGCAAATTTGAGCTTCGGAATTCCTCATCTACTTCCAAGGTGCAAAAGCGTAAGGAGATATCAAATGCAAGATCTTCTCCTGCTAAGGAGGGTGGCAAGGCCCTGAAAAAGAAATCTGGCTCTAAATCATCTATTGCTGAGGCTTCCTCATTTAATTATGTAAAGCAGAAACTCGAAATGGTTTCCTCAGTGTTGGCAGACTCAGATGGGAAGATGACCCCGGAGTTGAAATCCAAATTAGAGCATGAGGTAAAAGACTTGTTGGAAAAGGTAAACACAGTAGTTGGATCTTCTTCATCGTAGATTGGGATGAAGCAAAATATGCAGCTTTTGGTTCTAAACCCGTGTCATTTTGATTGCCGATCCATGTCTAGGTGTAGAGAGTATAATAATTGAGGTTGTTGTAAGGATGTAGGAGTAAGGTTACTGTCTTGCAATCATAGGAAGTTGATATGATACAGGTGGCTTGCTTTACTTGTAGTTGACATTAGTGCAATATTCGTTATATCCCTTTACAGGCATCTAGTGTGTTGCTGCCAATCAGTCATGTTATATCCCTTTAAAGGCATCTAGTGTGTTGCTGCCAATCGGTCATGTTCCATGTATACTGCAATCGATAGAAACATAATGTTATACAGCAAACTCAGCTGCTTTTGGGATATGCAAAACTCAGTTTCCAATAAACCAAGAGATTTATGACATGAATCCATGTAAAATTAGGCATTGGATTTCCTTAACGTTCTTTTTCATGTCGCTGAGGGTACTTTTACACATTGGGTAGGCACTGTTTCCTCCTTTTATGTTTTGAGTTATTACATTTTTGGTGATTGACCTTCAAAATGCATAAAGCAGTGACGCTGACAGATTAATTACAAACTGCTTATGAAAAGGTTTTGTAGCGTTTAGCTGCTTATCAGCTTTCTTTTTCCCCTCTCCTTGTGAGAGTTCTACATTTCCGGTTTGGGCATCAGAGCACTGAGAAAACAGAGAACGCACCTCTTGTGAATTAGTTATTGCACCCACCTTGAATGCCGAGGAGCAAAGTGCAAAGCAGATAAATTAGGTGCTCGAGTCAGTTGAATTCCTAATTCGTAAGAATTTATAAACCAAAATTGCTAGTACGTGTCTTGATCGAAACTGTTAATCGAATTTTTGCCCTGATAAGAGTTCAGCGGCCTAAATTTGATACTAATTTGGACAACTATCTCATTTTTATGTGGAATTGCGTGAAAGGTAACACAAATTTTGCGGCATTATGGCTTATCACCAAATGTCTTAGTACCCTGCATTGTTACCCTGAATCCCTGATGGATTACACAAATGAATCCGAGTTCAGCTGCAGTGAAATTGTATAGAGATAAGAAGAACAGTTCCACTGTGATTGAATGGGCATTCATTCGTATATCCAATTAAATTCAACAAGGCCAGGTAAGCTGTTATATGCAACCCAGTAGCAGTGAGCTTACAATTATGAAACCTACAGCATATTTAACAGATTACAAAGCATATTCGTCCAGGCAATATATTCTCAACAAATAGACAGGTATTTCCAAGCAGTACATTTAATATCTCCCCCAACTAACGTTTTCTGTCCAAAGTTTATCAACAGGATGAAAAACATTGAGATAGTGATCAGTTCAGTCATCAACAGGGTCCTCAGGAGTTTCATCTGCCCTACGTTTAATGGTTATGACAGGGCACTCAGCATGCTTCACACAAAATTCACTCACAGTCCCAACAAAGACCCTGAAAAACAGATCAATGAGTCAACTTCTAGATTCCAAAACTACAAGCACGCTCATGAAGCAGTGAAAGGAAAAGAATGGAAACTGAGTTAACTGATTCTTGTGTTTATATCTACTAAGCTCATGGCGTGCATTTCCTTGAACAAAAGGAATAAGCATACCTCTGAAAAGGACCAAGTCCCCGACTTCCCACAACCAGGAGATCTGGCTGGACACGTTGCACTTCGCGGCAGATTACTTCTTTGGGATCTCCTTTCTTGATCCATGCTTCACATGCTACCTAGAGCATTCCAATAAATAAACCACAAATATGCAACATAAGAGTGGAGACAAGTTTAGTAAGAATTCAACAACTTTTAATTGACCCCAAAGTAATGGCTGCACTTTAGACAGACAATGTGTTCATGTACTTTATGTATGCATGTGTTGTGCATGTGAGCAAGATAAATAGAGGGGTGCAAGCAATCAGAAAAGAAATATTACCCCAATCTCATGACATCTGTTGACAAAATACTCCAGAAGATGAAGTCCTCTCACTTTGTCCCTGTGCTGCATGTGTCTGAAATCTTCAGGAGATGCATATATGCTATCCATATCATCAAAACCTAGCCAAAACAAGTAGTAAACCAATTTCAAGTATTATTCTTCATATTTGATGCAGAGTGGCAACACATGCAATTCAGAAAGACAATTAGAATTTACATGCCATGCAGAAGAATTAAAAAGAACATAAGATTCTGAAAACAGTGACACTGTCTTCCTTATGAACAAATAGATTCAGGCATTGACTTCAGAAAACTTACCCTACTTGCACAATTAGATCAATGAAAGCATTGAAAAAATAAATAAAGACCTTGGATTTTCAAAATGTACAAACATAACTTGCTCTGGGAGGTCAATACAAGAATTAGGGTGCCACATCACATACCATGCCAACATATAATCTCCAGATTCTCCACCACTTGAAATTGTGTTACAGCAGGAACTCTAAAACCGCAAATTCAAGTCTAGATTGACTAAAACCTCATTATAAATATCATCCATACAAGTCAAGGAGCACTCTTAAGCCAATTCAATGAGACCTGAGCAAAATAATCTACGACCTTAATTCACGGAAGAAAGGCTGAAGTAACAGTCAAGTCAAAAACACAAGCACAATTATGTAGAAATAATATCTGAATGTGTAATTGAAACCCAAAAGCAACAGTTAGGGAAAAACGAGTAATCTTAGTAGGTCCACATGAGACACATAAGAGACAGGAGGTACCATCAATATGAAGAAATGAAACAACAAAACAGAGGCATGCACAAAGAAAAATACACACAACAGAGAAACATTGTAGTTGGTCCTCCCAAAGACAGAAACAACAAGCACATATTTTGAGTGAAGCGCCCAAACAAAACTCTCTCTTAATGCTGCAGAGAACTGAAAAAAACAAGAGATAAGTCTCTATCATGCTTACACTATCACTCTGCAGTCCAAGGGTAACCAAACCACAAATTACTGATCTGGTTTGGATCCGTGATTAAATATGAACTTTAATCCAGTTAGCATTTGAGCAAAACAGAGTGAAGCTATACATTAGAATCATACATGCTGCTACGAGATAGTTAGAAAGAAATATTAATGTCAACTGAAACATCAGCATCACCATAACTTACTCATGCTCAAGCATATTCATTCAAAACCAGAATTCCATTTTCTTTGCCAAAATCAAAGGAAGCAAATATTTCTTTATATATAGAAAAGTATAATACAATTATTCTGAAAATGATTTTTCAGAAAACAAAACACAGAAATCCTCAAAGCCGTAGTCACAAAAATGCTAACATCATAAAACCAAGGAGCACCCTAATAATAGTTATATTTTATTAACACCAATTTTTAATCACAGGAATGTAATTTAGCCTATTATATAGATTTTCTTCGAATATTTTAAAACTCCGTTCTTACTCCATTTTCTCAAGAAACAAACAGACAACAACCAATGATCATTCAAACTAAAAGTTCATTTTCGCACAATCAACTCAATTTCACAAAATTATAGAACACATAACATACACAAACACACACTTATACTATCGTCTACGAACCCTAACTACAACAAAACATACAGAAAAAATACATTCAAATACGTATAAATATACGGAAGCTACAAGAGAGAGAGAGAGAGAACCATCTTCATCGGGAACTTGGACGTGGAGAAAGAGAAGCTTGAAGCCAGAAGTGTTAGAGCGAATGATCTTCTGCACGCTCCACTCGAACGCTCCTCTGCTGCTAATCGACGCGTGCGGGTAACCTTTTATCGTCGACTCGTTCACCGCCACTATTATCCGAGTCGGCTCGCCTTCCATTTTCACTCGCTCAGTGTGACCAACTCAACTCAACTCAGACACTCTCTTTGCTCTTTCTCCGCTTGTGCAGCTGTGCTTGCTTTCTTGATTGTTCAGGAAGGACCTATAGGCGCGTATAACCGTATTGTATTTGGTATTGTGCTGTATTTTTAGCTCCAAGCTTACGGTAGTGACTACCTGTGTTGGAGACTAACGTGCGCGTAACGAGGGTACGAGTGAAGGAAATGGCTGGCCAAAAACTGGCGGGCGTACAGCTGCTTCTTTGTGTTTTAATCAACAATTCCTAAATTGCCCTTATTGGGCTTTGGTTTAGGACTCTAGTTGGGCCATAACGGGGTGTTGAAAACTTTGCCAGGTTTTTAGTTCTATAGGCACTAATTAACATGGGTTATTGTTATTTCTAGAAGCAAAGCATGTGTATTTAGGCACAAAATTTAGGGCAACACTTTTGTCTCTTGCTTTTTACCCTAAGATTAGGATAATCATATCATCCTACTGCCTAATATTAGGTGGCAAATTAAGGGATTGGGTCGGACTTTTTCGAGCCCAGACCCAGGCCCAAGTTATTGAGAATAGGATTAGGTCCTTCAAAAGTTCATCTAAACTTAGATAGGCTGAGCTTGCGTCGAGCATAGGTGTTCCATTAATTTTAAAATAAATTTTTAATAAAGTACAAAAATTTAAATTAAAAGGTAATTATCCAATATATAATAGAATAATAGTCCAATACATAAAATATTAGTAAGACAACATAATAAATCACAAATACATAATAAATCACAAATACTAATATAAAATATTAATCTAATATTTTGAATATTTTTTCTTTTTGTAATTTGATCTATATTTTTTTATAAATTAAAAAGCACATTTTTTTTCCTTGGCCCTTAACCAAGCCTAATATAAACGAGTTTTATATATTTTTTTTTATCTTATATCCAAACCCAATCTATGAGGGTTGGGCTTCGGGTCTGCTTGTCTCAGCCGATCCAAACTTTTTTGTTCACCCTACCTAATATTAAGCCAAATTACAAGTCAATATTCAGTGTATTAGAATGCTCAATACTATCTCGATAAATTGATAACTCTGAGTAAATATTTAGAGTCCTAATATGGGCTTGATGCACAAATTAACAATTTGATAAATATATAAGATAATATATTTCTATAAAAATTGTAGTTTTATATAGGATTCTTTTTGGCCTCGTGGGTCTGGCCGAATAATTTTTAAGGTACCTAATCTTAACATTTAGTCATCCATAATTGGTGACCCATCATTTCAAAAATAAATCTTATATCCTAATTTTGTAAGCATAACACACACACACATAATTTTTTTTAAATATAAAGACATAATTAAAGGTGTTCCACACATAGAAATATATAATTATTCATTTTTTTTTATATATGGAGTTTGCTACCTTACAACTGTTGTACAGGTGCAGCTCTCTCACGAACTTGGCTGTGGATCTCACTTGAGCATTGGACCTTACAAAAGCTGTAAGGTAGCGCTTACCTTTTTATATTTGTAAAAAATCAATTACAATAATAAGTTCTAATGCCATTGACAATGCAATATGACAATTTATTTGTAATGATGATTGGACTTTTAAGATTCATTTCATATCAATCAAAGCCTTCTAAATTGTTGTAACAACCTCATTAAAGAGAGAGAGAGAGCGAGATGTTCCATGTAACAAAGAAAAATAGAAAATAGTTAGTCAAAAACTGGCAAGATTAAGCAAATAGGGCCTCGATAGTTGATATGGTTGTGGATTTGTTACTCAATAAGTTGATTGAGATCGTAAATTCGAGTAGTACAACTATAATCGAAAAACTTTTCCAACTAATCTCGTCATGAAAACTACAAATAAATTTTTGAAATAGTCTCCACAAGAGAACTACAACTAGGATTACACCGGATAATCTTTTGGTCCAACTGCCAGGGATTTTATGATCATTGAAAGGCCTTTCGCAAAAATAATTGCTGCATCTCTCACACAGAAAATATAGCATTGCAATTTCCAACATAATAACAAAAGCTCTCTTCGATTCTCTCTTTGGTCTTTCCCAATACTCTCTTTCTCCACTCTCTAAACACACATCCATATGCACATACTTTGCTCAACGACCAATTCAAATCAGTGAATAAATAATTAAACGCCTGCACCACGCTTCATTTATCAACCTTAAAAAAGCTTTATCTAAATTACATTTCGTGGTCATGTTAAACAATTTTAGTTTCCTCCAATTTTAATAATTACGTCAATTAAATCAAACTAAAGTATTCATTAGTTCAATTAGTAAAATCTAACCGTAACAGTACAATGATCAGTGTATACGAATCATATTTTACAAAATGCAACCTCTCTTTCTGGGAAAACAAAACTATCTGATGCCATTTCTTTTTCCTGAAAATGAAGTGAACTCTTTCAACGATCTTTTCCCAGAAAAACCCTTAAAAAGGGTAAAAATTTTGGAATTGGGACTTGATCATCATCACAGTCCAAAAAAAATACAATACCATCTGTATCATCATCACATCGAATTTTTTTTTTGTTTTTCATTCCTCAATTAGCTAGCTAGCTGCCATTGCCAAGAGAAAAAGATTGATCAATCCCAGTAAATGAGACCCTCCCAAAATCCAAATGACCAATTTGATACAATTCTAGCCAAATTTTCTCAGCCGAAAATCCTTCGTCATCTTCAACAAACAGAACCCCATTATTAATATTTCTCTCCAGTACTACAAAATCATGATTATCACCACCGCCACCACCTTCAAGTTCAACAACTTTCTTGCATTTTCTCTTCATTTTCTCCTCCTTTTTCCCGACACCCAAAAGCCTCCTCCCCACCATATAAGGTATCTTAACAAATGCAAAAGCCAAGATGTTCAACACGGCACACGGGCAGCAACAAAGCGCCACGCAGTCGGCTATCAACCCGGCGGTGCATGATCCGCAATACTTGCCCGAACACTCTATCATTTCTCCTCCTCCTCCATCATCATCATCAACGGCATACCTGCTGTTGCTCCGCTTCTTCCTTTTCGTGGGTCCCGCCCTTGAAACTCGAGGTGGGCTCTCCTCCATCCGATCCCTTTGATGATGAATGTTGATGATAAAGATGATCACCTGCCAAAAATATATATAGTCATCAAATGAACTCCGCAACTCCACTGTATCTACTCATCTTGCAGTGGCATGATAACTGATTCCTTCTTTTCTTTTCCCTTTTTTTTAATAATATCTTCTCAAAATATATAAAATTTTCTTCTTAATTTATATACTTACAAGGGAGGCTCTTGATGTCATACGTATAGCAAACTGAGTTTTCCTTTCCATGCATTTGTACGGGCTTTACTGAATCGTGGCCACACAGCCCAATAGTATTGCGCGTGGTGGGTTCAGTGGCATTTGTAGGCACCTACACCTCCTGTTTTGGCAGGTGACAACTAAGGGAGGCGAATAAATGACTAAAATGCCCTTACTACAATTTCATTCTATTTTTGGGGGGCAAGATTTTGGGAAGGTAGCTAGAATTTTATAATTTTTCCCCGACAAAAATGTACCTTTGGCTCTAAAAAAAAAAAAAGAAAAAAAAAGGGGGGTTTTGTTAAGTTACAACTTGTATAACTTACAATCTATATAAAGGATGCAAAAGCTAGTAATATGACAGTGGGGTCTACTGTTATGTGTAATTTAGTAAGACCCAACATAATATTGTTCTGAATTTTCTAATTTAATGTGTTTGTGTTTGTGTGTTAGGCAGCCCGTTTACTGCATTTGATTGTTTGGATTACCTAAATTTGACATTTCATAAAATACCTTATCAACACATTATTACATACTGAGTGTTTAATAGAAAGTATCAAATATATTTGTACTTAATTTTGTTCTTCTTAATTTATCTTTGCTATAAGTAAGAGACCGAGAAGTGAAAATTTATTTGAAATATTTAGAACACACTCTTCAAAGGGTTTTTTTTTTCTTTTTACTGCAATTTGTGTTTTTAATAACAAAATTAATTGGATAAGAATTTGGCTAGATTTATGTTTGGCATCTAAATTTTGGCGAATTTCATAATTTTTTTTTTCAATTGAGGGGCTGAAGGGTAAAATTGAGTGGCGTTTTAGGTGTGAGTGTGAATTATGGAAACGACATAAGAACAAAAAAGGGGCGAGCTTGAAAAAGGAAAGTGAGTGAGACTCGACACACAAGTGAGTTAACAGAGCACACAAACATTTAACACTGAAATGTTTTATCGTGACATAAAATCATCACTTCATGTCTGTTGCTGAATTTAGCTTTAGAACAACTCTTTGGCTGACCCACCCATCAACAGAGACTGTTCCTCTTCAGCATTGAATTGTCATGGAATTATCAAGTTTATGTCATCTCAGCTATTACTCGCGTACTGAATACGATTTCTCTATATCACTTTATTGCCTTTCCCATACCAGCTTTCGGGGAGCTAATTGTCTTTACCAAGCAAAAGGAATCTTAATTCATTATGCTCTAGAAACAAATTTCACGTCAAGAGCTAGATTAAAATGTTAATTAGGCATATCTAACAAAAGGGTAAATTGTTTTTTCTTTTTCTTTTTTTGTCCCTAGGGCTAGGGCTAATTTCCAATCAGTTCTTGTATTTTAATGAATGAGTCATAACCTTCTTCTGTACCATCACTTTTATTATAATGTTCTTTTTAGTTGTAGGAGATAGTAATTTAATTTCCTTGGTCGTCTATATGAATGAGGTTCGAACCTAAAACCTTTATTTATAATCAAAAGATTTTTTTAACTGAATTAACTTGTACCCATAAAATTAATGAGGCTTCTATTAGTATTTACTATTCTTTTTCTAACCAAAAAATTATTTTTATTAATCTTATGAGTGACAACAAGTATATTTACCATTCTTCTCATCACAATGTTACCCTTTTTCCAGTCCTATAAATAAAGGGTATTTAATAATAACGCAGGTGACAATAGAGATATGTAATGCTAATTAAATCAAATGACAATAGGGATATTTCGAGTCATTTTAAGCTATTTGAGGATCAGTTAAAAATTAATGATTAACTCTAAGGGTTAGAGGTTATTTACCATATTCTGTATGGTTGTATTACTAAATTATTTGCAAAATGTTTCTAAATCCTGACAAATGTTCAAGTGGGAGATGATGTATTTCACATGGGTCAGTGTAAACTTACCAGCATAAGTTGTGGTCCATGATAATGACAATATCAATATTAGTAAAAAATAATAATAAAGAACCTTATACAATTGTTTCTTACCATAGAATAACATAAAAATTCAACTAGCGAGGAATCTGCATGGCTTAAAAGTTAAAATACTTCAATTTGGTATTAATTTAGAGGCAAGATCCCAACTTTGACTAGGATTTAAAGATGCTACTGCTATCCTATATGCTTAGTATGTCTAGGAGTTGTAGCAAAATTATTATTTTAAGTAGTTAATGCAGTTGGCTTTTAGTTTTACAACTGTGTAAAATGTATATTAATGAGAGATTTTGCCTATCTCCATAGGCACAAATGATGAGTTGTTTATTGCTAATTAATGTCCCCACTTTCTTCCTATCTCTAAATTAATTTAAAAATATAACAGTTAATCAACCAATTTTTTGCCTTTCACATTTTAGTTGCTTCAAGAATATATCTTCATATGATCAGTTTCTGAAAACAGAAAAAGATCATGCATTCGCGACTCCTAATTAATTCACTTTAAAGCAAAGCTAGCTACATGATTTTAACTCGGATGCCAATAAAAAAAACTACGTAAAAATCATTAGACCAAACTTCTAAAGATCGATAAGCTATAAGGAACATAGTCCTTGAGTATAAATATCATGATAATTTTAACCTCAGAGGATCTAAGCGTAAAAGAACAAAAAAGTAATGGTAAATTACAGTGGGATCCACAAAGACAGTGCATGCTTTGATCGATGCTAGCAAATGGTGATGGTGGGATCCAGGACATGAATGGCTATGGATTTAATCGACCCAAAAGCAAACTCATCTCACATGCCTAGCTGATAACATTCCTTCCCTTTCAAACCATGCATACCTAAATGCACCAGCCCAAAAGCAATACACAAAGTTGCCATGCCCATTGATTGTAATTTGTAAAGCAGGCACAAACCCATGCGCATTTTGCAAATTGTTTCATGTAGTTAGCTAGAAAAAGAATTGGAGCCATGCCTAACATAAAGAGTTGATGGATCATAGTTCATATCCAAAACAGAGAAAAGAAAAGTATAACAAAACTTACCTCAATGATTCTTCTCTTCACAGTGTGAGCGCATGCACCAATATGCAATACTTGAACTTGATCGATTACTATTAATTTTGATGATCTCGAGAATGAGAGAGCTGCTTAGTGCTCGCTTGCTCTCCTTAAATGGTAAAAAGAAATGATGAAGTGTGATCTGATCTGAGCTTGAGAGTGTAAAAATGAGACTGAGACTGCCGCTGAGAATGCCAATATGTTTAATAATATATTAATAACAATGTTCATGAGCAATTGTTTTTTTCTTTTGGGCAAAAGGGTATCACACCATCACTCTCTCTCTCTCTCTTTGTTTGTGGTGGTCTCTGCCTCTGTTATTTTTGAATTTTAATTGAATTACTGAACCTTTTCTTAAAAACAACAACTAAAGATCATTATAAAAACCTTTAAGGTATCAAAAAAAAAATGAAGGAGAGAGAAGAAGATCATATGAGGGGAGGCAAAGGCAAGGCGGTTTTGTTGAGTTCCAATGACAGGGAATATAGGAAATTGTCTCTCTTCGCCCTGGCTCTTTTTCTACTTTGATTGCTGCTTAGTTACTTACTCTGCATGAGTCGTGCACGTGAGACTAGGTAAAGCACGTGCAGTCTCAGTCAATGTTTTATGTTAAACTAATGGGAAGTGTTGAGCAGAAGTAATGTGGGTTGTTGTGGGCATTATCATGGGTTTTCACCGGCCCTGTCAGCGGTTCTTGAATCGGATCCACTTTTTTTTTTTTTTCAATTTGGGTTTTGATACTTTGGAATTTGTGAATGAACATATCCCACATCGGTTCAAGTGTAGATCTTTACAATTTACAATTATGAAGATATTGATATAATGTTCTATGGGTCCAACTATTTTGCGTCATGGGTTTGGCACCCCAGTCGCTTGTCTTTTAATGAATGCGCCTTTAGATAGTCAATAGAGAAATTTGAGGGCTGAGATTTAACCATTGAAAAATGGGTAACTGGTTGAAAGAATAGTTTCAATACAATGAAAAAGAAAAAGATAAGGGCCCGTTCGGTATCACAAATTAAATCATGAAAGAGATCACAAAACAAAACCCAAGCCTTGTCTCCTCATCCCGATCGAAGTTCACAACTCTCTTTCTCTCTCTCTCTCCGTCACAGTTTGTCAACCACATTTTGTCACAACTGTCTCTCTCCATCACGATCTTTAACCAAAATTGACTGTTGTTGTCCCTTTACTTCTCTCGACTGGTGGTGGTGGTGGTGTTGCTGCTGCTACGACGTCTCTGTTGAGGATCAATTGTTGCTGCTGCTATTGTTGTGTTTGTGATCCATCTCAACTGGTGGTGGTGGTGGTGGTGCTGCTGCTGCTGCTGCTGCGTCTCTGCTCTGTCTCGACTGGTGCTGCTGCTGCTCTCGCTCTCCCTCTCAGGTTGCTCCTATAACGAGATCTGAGCATATATGTTGAGGATCAATATTGGCTCACTGGTATTATTCTTCTATTTGGGTAAATTTTGAGTAATTATTATTTATCTTGTGCATATTATTTCATTATTCTTATATTTCCAAGCTTTACTTGTCCTTGCGTCTTAAGGAATAAGAAAAGAAAAGCAGTGTAAGAGAAATAATATGAGTGGAAATGGTAATGCTGTCAATGAAGAAGAAACCTTTAATTTTTGCTTTGGTTCTGTGTCTTATTATGGATATGGGATTTGGTGTTGGTGTCTTGTTGCAAAGTTATGAGAAAGCAAGTTACAGTCGTGGGTTCAGCAAATCTTTTGGCGAGATTTTTTGTACTTCTAATTATGGAATTCTTCAACTCACTAACGGCTTGGCTTCTACACCTCAAATGGGGTAAGGGCTTTCTTTTTTTTTTTAATTGTCATGCTCCAATTTTCAAGGATTTAACTTAATACCTACAAAAGGATAAACTTGCATATCATGTGACCTTGGTGGTATGAGAATTTTGGTTTTAGTGGGATTTTGGATTATTCTGGAGTTTGGTGTACCTTTTGAAAGGTAATTTGGTTGATGAATAAGTATCTTGTGTCACATGTCCAGGAGAAAATGTTAATATGTTTGATTTGGTTTTTGTTTTCCTGTTTGTGTCTCGTAGTTGGAATAGTTGAAATTTTTTTGCCTGCAATATCAGTGAAGCCATCATTAAAGACATTGGTATTTGTTTGTTAGCTCATATGATTTGTTTGTTTTATTATATCATCCTGAGAAGCAATTAACATATTGGCAATGACAATTTGGAAAGTCTTGTTATTGAGAATAAGAGATAAGCGCATTAATTCACTTGGGTTGCAAAGAATTTGGATGAATGAGGGATGATGATTATAAAAAATAGTGCAATGGCAGATAAATAGCTTAAAGTTGAAATAGAATTGGCTGAGGAGAGAAAGAATGACTTCTATCAAACATGCTTGATTAATTTAAGTGGCAAATACTCATTTGAATTAATCTTTTTTTTTTACAGCTAGGGATTTTGCATATCCTGAGTTTTTTTAAGAAAGTGATCGCAATGATGATGATAATATTGATTCTCATTATGTCTTCACGATCACAAGTTTATCTTTTCGAGGTACTTGCATAAGCTTTACAGGTTTATTGTATAAATAATACACGAGGAACATGTAGTTTGTTATTATCTGATGATTTGCATTTTTCATTTTAATTTCTGCTAAATGCATTGAAATTACAACAAAATGGTTGTGATTGGATATGAAATACACTGGGAACTTATGTCTACATATATACCATATGTTATTTTCAGCTCTGTGTTTTGCACAATTTTGTTTTGATGTTGGCTTCATGTTATGTTTGTAACTGCGGTGTTTTTGCATCTTGTTTGTTGAACAAGCACTTTTTACTTGATGGCTTATGTCTATCAACCATCCTCACTTCATGGGTAGTTATTGCATTCGACAAAGCACCTGAATCCCAAATGTAGTTTCAGTGGTTCTATGATCGATCATTGATCAATATATTCTCCCATTCCCTTGCTGACGATGATAATTATGTTTTAATTTCTAAACTATACCTTCCATTTCATGCCTTGAATCAGAAGGATGAATTTCGTGAAGTTGCAATGACATGTGAGACTGAAACAGGACCTTCCATCACAGTAGGCAATATTAAGGGCATGGTCCCAAACTCTAGACCTTGAGATTGCAAGATGTAGGGCATCATAACTGAAAGCATGTGCTCATGGCAATTTTTGTGGCAATACATTCAATCTCAGCCATTTATTTATTACACAAGAAACACTTCTTGTTAGATCATTTTTATGAATGATTCTTGTCATCACCTTTTCACTAAGATAAGTGTTTGTCCGATGTCCTTTTTTTTTTCTCTTGTGCCACTATGTTTTCATTGGGTTGATTCCATTGTATTAATTAATTTTGTAAATAACTGATTGTTGTTGTATTCCTCATTGACTAAAAGTGAATATTGTAAATTAAACTATTATTCTATTTTAATTCTTTTGTATGAATGATTTGATTTGAAATCTAAATTGTAGAGATGAATGGTATAAGAGATAAAATTGTAATTTCATGCAACATGATTACTTGGGTAATGCATGATACCCATCATGTAATTTTTATAATCATTTTGTTTAAATAATAGATATTGTAATATTTTAATTATAGTATAAAAATAAAGATAATATGAAACTGTTTTCAATTAATGTTAATAATTAAATTTTATTATCATTTAATTTTTTATAATTATTTTGTTTAAATTATTTATGATATGTTTGTGTATGTATTAGTTAAACAATTATTCTTTAATTATAAGTATGACTTAAATATTTAGTAAAAGCTGTTTTCGAAAATGGTACTACCAAACACATATTTAATGTTTTGAAAATATTACAATTTTCATATTGATGTCGACTTTCGTTCCTATCACATCTCGATGTCTGATGGGTACTGTTTATCACTTCCCGGGGGCAGTTGTCACTAGACGAGAGTGAGTGCTTCATTCTTGTCATTGGCCGAAAAATATCGTTAATCTTTGTTCTTTACTGGATGTTCTTGTTTATTTAATTTGCATATATTGGTCTACGTCCCCCTTCATATGATGCTTATCTTTTACTTACCTTTGATTATCGGTGGGGGGTCCTAGCCTATTCCTCCACCTATCTGGTGTTGGTGGTAGGGGTGTTCGCGGATCGGATTTTGCAGATTAGACATCAATCCATATCTCATCCACGATTTTGCGGATTATAAATTTTCTATCAAATCCAATCACGGATTAGTGAAACTCAATCCAAATCCAATCTAATCCATATGTCTATGGATCAGATGCAGATTTGACTCAATCCATATCCAATTCACCATTTGCTGGATTGATTTGCAAATTAAAATTTTTTTATGTTATCCAATCTACGAAGTTATTAAGTTTTAAAAAATATAATATAAAATTAATTTATTAAATTAAAAAATCCAATGTAAAAATGATTTTACTTTCAATTAATTTCAAAATTGAACAAGATTTAAATAAAAATAAAGCTACGATAATACATTCAAATTTTCAAATTACAACACACCGAAAAAAAAAATTCATTTGTTCAAATCAATACCTAAAATTATCAATTTAAATGTTGAAACTTGAGAGTTTTGATGTAACATGAAAAAATTAAGAAACTTCAAGAGATTGAAAAGAAAGCAAGCAATTAAACTTATTTACCTCAAGTGTGGAAGTCAAACACTCATGGCTTGTGCATGCGGTGGGGTAGAGATTTGGTGTTATATGGCAAAATGTTTTGTTTGCCTTAGATTTTGTTTTACTTTATACTTTTTAATGTTTACGAATCTATATTTGCTTATTTAATTATTTTTTATTTATATTGTTATCGAATAAGATATAATATTGTGTTAATTTAGCTATACTTTAATTAATTAATTTTTTTATTAGTAAGTAGCATTGCTATATTTATGAGTTTTCTTTTTTTAATTAAATAAATACTTTTTTCCCGATTTCACAGATTTTTGCGGATTTACAGAGACAAATCCATATCCAATCCATTGATTGTGAATTTTTAAATTTTCAATTCAATCCCATCCACCAATCCACGGATAGGATTTTTGCGGATTGGACGGATTGAGCGGATCAGATTTGATTCTGAACACCCCTAGCTGGTGGTTTTAAAGTGAGAAAAATGGTTAATTCAGGCTACAAGACCTTCCGTTTGTTACTATATTAGGAAAATTATATGTTTTATACTTAACAAATTATGATTTACAATAGAACAGACTCACCAAAAACGGATGCATATATACAACACAATTTTTTCCGTCTACTAAAACGATTATTTTTTATTTTGCACTTATTACTTTAAACTCTTTACCGAAACAAATAAGGACTACTGAATAACATGTCATATAATTTCATTAATTTTTTAATTATTACAGTTTAATTGGGGCTTATTTTGTAACGGACTAAACAACTCATAGTTTCTATTACTTACAATAATCAATAGGGACTGTCAAAGAAACTTGTTAAAATACAGTGTCGACGATATTTTTCTCATCCTTTTTTCCTCTTTTAGTTTATCCTTCATTTCAATGGAGCCTCCATTTCTTGATTGATGATTTACTCTTTTTAATTTTTTTTATTACACAATTTATCATCGCCACCATCATCATCATGATCGCCATAATTATAATATTAAGCATTATTAATATTATGATCATTATTATTATTATGGGAATGTCATGGCCTACTATTTAAACTACATGGATAGAATTAAAATTAATTATTACTTCAATTACTTTCCTACTTTCGCAATGCATTGCCTCGTCATAATTGAAGGTTACTTCAATTACTTTCCTCCATTTAGGGAATTTTTCCCTTTTTTTTCCCCACCAATTACTTTCCTACTTTCGCAATGCATTGCCTCGTCACTTCCAAAAATTTTCCGTCACTTTTTTCAAAAATTTCACTTCCATCTTAGCTCAACCCAGAGTTGCACGCTTCCACCAAATTGTTTTCAACCAATAGTTGCATCCACCTGTTTGTTGTTTGTTTCAATACACGTCTTCTTAACTCACCTTCGACCCATTATCAAATTCTTCTTTCCCCTCTACATTACCAGCCCATTACCTATTTTTCCGGTTATCTCCAATTGTCTTTGTGTCACTTCTGCAGCCGTGGGATTATATCCAAAGGCTTATTTACTATAAGACAAAGGACTGGGGTACTAAACCCCCGGCGCAAATTAGCTATCCCCATGTTCTATTGTACAAAAGTAACGCTGCCTATTAATTATCACATATTCGCATTGGCATATTCGCAATCGCATTGGCATTTTGTTATCAAGTTATACTTTGTGAAAAATACTATATTCACCTATGTATCATATTCTATATAAAAAAATTCACTACTTGTGTTGTCAAAAGCTGAACCCAAAATTATATTTCATGTGAAGAACAAAAGTTGAACTCAAAATTATTTTTCATGGGTGGAACAATGAGCACTCAAGATATAAATATAAGAACTTAATAGGCAACTGACTCGACATATTACCAATAATGAAGTCAATATATGCATATTTTTTCACATGAACAACAATAATTAATAAATAATGACAAGCCAGCCATGTCTCTTGTTTGTATCTCAGTTACTCGAGTGCTTTGGAAATTCCAGGCACAGTCACCTCTGCTTCCATCACGCAAAACGTCGTTCACTAGATATCCATCATCTAGTTTATTTAACCGACTCAATGAACGAATTCTGAGCAACCCCAGGACCACCGAACTAGCTTTTATCTGCAAGACCGAAAAAAAACCAGTCTTTTAGGTTGGATACTTAAAAAATTTAGGCCAAATATCATCTCCAATAAGTGGTATTAGTCTATCTGAAGTCTGAACTAGACTCTAGTAGTCAGAATGTGACAATAATTATATTTGGTTTAAAAAAACTATAAGAACCTTGAAGTATCCAGTATTTGTCCTTGCTTTGATCAAGTATAAACACACAGAAAACTGCATTGGCTTCCCAGACAAAGCTAAGTGAACTAGTGTTCGCCATTGTTAGGTAGAGTGAGATGCGGTCTTTCACATTCTTGCTCTCATTTTCTTTTGGGTAGAGAAAATGTTTCCAGCACAGGAATCATCATGAGTTCAATAGAATCGATTATTATACAAGTGAAAGGAAGGTAATTGGTTCAAATATATATATCTATACATATATACGGTAAGGTATCCGATATATACTTGTCAAATCATATACGAAACTAATTGGACAATTAATTACAAAATGATATTTTTACCCCTACAATTAATTACAAAATGATGTTCCTACAACTACAATTAATTACAAAATGACATTTCTACCCCTAAAATTAGTTACAAAATGATGTTTATGCCCCTACTCACTTATTTTTAATTTTTTAAATAGAAAAATATATAAAAAATTAAATCTAAGTCTAATTAATAGGGTTTTTTTTGGTTTAATTAAACAAATTTAAAAAAAATCTTGTTGAATCAAACTAATTTGTGGATATAAAGAAGCAGATCTCTCATGAATTGAAAAGCACTATATAAATCCAATATTTTTTTTTATCTTTTTGGCTTTATAAAAAAAATCTATTTTTTTTCATTTTTACCATTGCCCGGTTAAAAATTAACAGTAAAAATTAACAAAATATCACCCGCTCGAATATTTTTTAAAAAATATATGTCACCTTTTTAAAATTTATCAAAATATTTGTAACCCAAGAATAATTAACCCTTTAATAAATTAAAATGTGGTACTTTTAGGAAATAAAATTTAAAATGGGGTATTAAAAGCTCCACTCTATTGGGAAAAGTACTTATGAAATTATAGCTCGGGACCCAACAAATAAACAATATACATCTATGCATTGTTTAACAAGTTTAACTACACCCACGTCCCCAAAAGCCCATACTATATAAACCAAACTTCTTTCTCACACTCACTACTTGCCAAGTCCATAGCCCAAAATTAAAGTGGAAGTTAACAACTGGCTAATAGAAGTCAATAAATATATAAATTAATTGTGGCAGCACCCACACGCTGACGACGTTGCCACGATTGGCGTCTATAAAACAAAACCCTAGTCTGGGTAATGGGCAAAGCCGCCGCTTCTTCTTCTTCTTATATGCAGTTTCCTTAATGTTCATGAATTGATCGTATTTAATTTTGAGTTTCATATAATATAATAATTGGCAAAGATGAAGAGTGCTTTATTATTTCTGACACCTCTTGTATGAGAAGGGCTTAACGTATCTCTTCTCTGAGCACAGTTAGCAACTCTCTGAGCCTCTATTTTTCAGTTTTTATATATACATGTTCTGGAATTTTCTTTTTCAATATTAATAATGAACTGTTTTGATTTTGAGTTTTATGATATAATCAACGGTAATTGACAAAGATGAAGAGTGCTTTGTGTTTCTAACACCTCTCATATGAGAAGGGTTCTTTTTAAGCTCTTCCTTGAGCACAGATAGCAACTCACTGAGCCTCTCTCTTCTCTTCTCTTCTTTTTAATTAATTAATATTAACTAGTTGTCTTATTCTTGCTTCTCTTTTGTATTACTTTCTGTTTGGTTTTAATTTTCATATGGATGTTGTGGTGGTGTCTCATCAAAACTTTATTTTTATTTTGTTTTTTTTAGTTTCTTTTTCAGAGTTGAAGAACATTTTGCATTCTCTAACATAATTTGTTGAAACATGAGAGAGACAAATTTTCCAAGGGTTTTGTTCATTCTGCTTTCAGATATGAAACTGAGATTGAGCTTTGGATGATTTGAAAATCTGGTGCATATTTCTTTTAAAAGTTTGAAGGGTGGTTAAAAACAAATTAATTTTTGTTGAAGATTTTAGATTTATTAAATTAGGCCAAAGAAAATAGAATTTGATATTTTATTGAATAGTGGGAAGCCATTGTTCGTGTGATAAGTTCTTATTTGGGAAACCATATTGTGGGTCTCATAAATTCTAAATGAGAGTGTGCCACATTTATAATTGTGTTCTTTAAGAGTGCGTTATATGCATCTAATTGAAATATCTATTTAAAATATAATAATTTTTAAAAATTTAAATAGGAATATATAAGATTATAATTATAATATTTATTAATAATAAATTTACTTATTACAATAATTCTCTGAGAAAACTTCTCAATGAGATTTTATGAATTGAAAATAATACATTATTAATATAAGTAAAAATATATTTTTCAATATACAAGATTAGATTATTACTTAATTTGCTCTTAAAATCTTTTAATAATAACAAAAGTATTCATAGATTGCAACACATAACAAATATGAAATACATGATAAAATTATAAAATTTAAAACTAGACAAAAGATTAATTAACAAATTAAAAATTAAAATTAGATAAACTTACAATTTATGGTTCAGTATTTAAAGACTAAATAATTGATTTTACTTTAATAAAAGATAAAAAAATTAAAGATTGGTCCATTAACCATTATACTAACATTTTGTTATGATTATTTTTTAATATAAAATTTGTTCCCGTGTCTTTAATCAAATTTTATGAAATGTTAATAACTAATTAAATTATTTATAATTAGAAATTTAAACTAGGGACAGTATGAAATATTTTAAAATTATTGGAGTTAATTTTAAATTTTACAATTTAACTGGGGCATTTTTTATAAATAACAAATAAACTACAATTTTTTAGTATAATTATAAAAAAAATTAAAAGCCAGTTGGGGGACTGTGCCCCACCTCGTCCCATGCTGGCTCCGGCCCTGAAGGCATGGTGCAGATTTTCTCATTAGAAAGTGAAAAATTAAAAGCATATGCATATTACACAAAATAGTGGGAAGAAAATAGTACAGTCGTCACTCATTCAAACTCTCAATGTAACAACGTCCGAGGGTAGATGACATTAGAGATGTAAGCTTCCTGTTAGACAATTCGAAGGGGCACGGAATACGATCATGTGCATTCCCACAAATCTTGCTCGCCGGCATCCCCATTTCCTTTGCCAGATTTTCTGCCTCGTCTTCGCTTGCAATCACACGGTCAAAGCAAATGTACCTTCCAAATGCAGTCTTGTCCATGGCTTCATACACACATAAATGAGCCTCGGCCAATCTCGTCACATCCACTGTTGCTAGCAAACCATCCGCGTACATCTCTTGTGCTCCTGCAAAAAGTTGTCCCCATATTAATCAGCTTCTTCAGTGAATCCGTGGTCTGGCGAAATGGTCAAGTCTAAACAAAGCCAACAACAAAGGTGTCGTCGTCATTTTTTGCTATGAAAATAATACCTTTGAGATAAGCGATTGTTGCGGTAGAATTTCTTTGAATGAAGTCAGGACCTGTAACTAAACCCGGGCAGATTGTGGCCAATTTAAAGTCGTTTTCCTCTGCCAGTTTCCATGCATTCTTCTCTGACTTAAGCTTACCCAACGCATACCAAAGCTGCGCGTAAATTTAAGTCATCCACACACCTAGTACAAGGAAATTCAAAACTAAAAATTCATCATGGCATAAAATTATGTACCTTTTTGTCGATGCAAAGTGATTCGTCACTCCAGGATTCGTGGTTAATAACGGGGGAAGAAAGGTCTTGTAACGGGCCATCTCGCCAAATGCAGGCTGAAAGCGACGATGTAAGCACACAGTTTCTCACCGAGGATGCTCTTGCACATGCCTTCATCACGTTCTCAGTTGTTTTCACCTCTACCTCGGCCATTGATTTCTAAAAAAATCATCTTTTATCAGGGCATTAATAATTTAATAGTATATACTTTATTGTTAAATTTGGCTCCTTTGCTCATACAATACATTTCGCAAACATAAAGCACAATGCACATATGTAGTCTGAAATACTTAACATTACACAAATTCATTAGCCAGGTCATTACTATAAGGAGAGCGCCCAATGCTTTATATTTTAGTGGGTTAATTTCAGATTACTTTTTTTTTTTTGTGAATTGACAATCTTCAAATTGAAATTGCCCCTTTACTTAAGAAATTTTTAATTTACCCTCCTTTTTTTGTTAAAAACAACTAAAAATAATTCATCAACTCACCCCATTTTCTTTCCTTTTTCTTTTAATTAAATATAAAAACAGTCAATTCACGAGAGGAAAATTTAAAATTTACCCTATATTATATAAAGTGGTGTTCACGTTCAAAGGTCGAAATTTTTGTGCTGCAATATTTTAAAGCAACTGTACAACAATTTAATAATCGTAGCTCTAGTTGGAATCTTATAAAATTCAGCCGCCTGAACCTATATATATCTTGGGCATATATGAAGCCGGTACCACATAGAAAATAACATATGAAAAGTATGTTTGTCCACAGATATTCTTAGTTGGGACCATTACATGTGCGTGGAGTAGCCATCTGGGTCACCGTGCTACTTGCAATCTAGTAGAAACTTTGGGACTTTGGGTCATGGAATCTCCATTTTAATGGACACAGAATAAAATGGGAAGTGGGAATTAAATTATCCTTCTAAATCAAGAAGACTTTTCCTTAAACGAAATGATAGCTAGATGAATTTTTAAAAAGACTCAAATCACTTGCAATCGTTAATAGTAATGATAAGCATGTGAATTATTAAAGTCCATTGACTCATAATCATTCATAAAACAAGACTAATACCAAAAAATTAAAAAAAAAAAAAAAAAAGAGCGGTGAAAGAAATAGCCATACAGAATAGCCAGAAAGGCCGGCAGGGTCAGCTAAGGCAGAGGTGTGAAACACGCCGCGACAACCCTCAAATGCCGCCGTCAAGTCATCTACTTCCGTTAGCTTCGCCGTTACTACTGACACGCTATTGCTACACGTCCTCCTCATCAGCTCCCTCAATTCCTCTCTATCTTCTACAATTATTATTATTATTATTTATTTCATAAAGTAATGATCAAAAAACTAAATGTATTATTAAAAAAAAAAACTAACAAACTAAATGATCGAGCAACTGAATCAAGGGACAGGGCTTTCTTGAGAGCGTACCTCGATGATCAATAAGGATGCGAACAGCGTAGCCGCGAAGGAGGAGGCAGTTGACGAGGGCGAGGCCCAAGAAGGAGACGCCGCTGGTGACGCAAACGAGCTTCTCTTCACCGTCACCGCCGATTTCTTTCGGAACATTGTTAATATTATTACGAGCGCCTTTGAATTCTTCCTCGTCTTTTCTACGATGCACGGCGGCGCACGCTACCAGCATGCGCTTCAGCTCCTCGATCTCCATCTTCTTGCTCTCGTCACTCCGTACAAACCCCATTTTTGGTCAGACTGTGAGGATGGAGCGATTGAGGCTCTCTCTCTCTCTCTCTCTCTCTCTCTCTCTACCGTTTCGGTACGGTTACTTTATTTTGTTTAATTTAGAACTGTATATCAAGTTACGATATGAAGGTAGCAAGGCCAGCTTCGGGGGACACACTTATAATCAGCATAAATTACTGTTCATGGAAGCAATTAAAGAGTTTGTCCTTGGCTTGATGTTTCTTCGGCGGAACGAAATGGACTAAAGTCTAAGGAGAATATTAAAAAGATTGAACAACTAAACTATCAGCTCGGCTTACAAAAACTGCAAATAATTCATTAATTAATATTAATATGTTTTTATAAGAAACAATTAATTAGTGTTGTTTGGTTAGTTTTAAATTATTAATGACGCGGAAAGAAAGAAGATTTGTGCGACCACAATACATCTCAATAGGTGGATATGAAAGTCGTAGTCGGGAAGTTAATTTGAATGTTGTGAAAAAAAAATAATTGTATTATATGAATGAGTGTGATAGATAGATTATTTTGACCCGTTAATTAAAATATATTTTTAAATAATGTTTAAAATATGTATACATTAATATTTTTTTATTAATTGTGATTATAGTACTCATGACTCTTTTCCTACATATAATCTATTTAGCTTGAGCAATTTTCTCCGCACTTCTCCAAAGATTTTTATAATTATATTGCATTATCTGGTCTTTTCTTGAGTTAAAGTTAATATTGATGGTTTCTCTAAACGAAATCCGAGTCCAGCGTCTTGTGGCGTTATTTATAGAGGTATTCTTGAAATCTTTTTATGTTACTTTACTATGTCAATTGAGAACCAAACTCTCTTTTACGTAAAACTGTATGCTATTGTTTATTCCATTGAATTTGTTTACCATAAGAGTTGGCATTCATTGTGGTTAAAATATGATTCGATGATTGTTTATTCTTATCTAAAAAATGACATCACATCTCCTCCTTGATAACTATGCACTCCATGACTCAATTGTCCAACTATGATAAAGTCTTTGCGATTTTATTACATACATTTTTACCGAAAACTAATGGTGTTGCAAACACTTTAACCAATATTAGAATATCATATTGAGTTTCTCTAATTTGACATGATGTGATTTCACTCTATAAAAAATTAAAGTCTTTGCTCGATGACTCTTGAGAATGCTTAAATATTGATTTTCTTAATCATATAATAGTTTATTATTGTAAGGACAATGTATGAGATTCCATTCGGTGTTGTCTCTTTGAAATGAAGTTTGTTACCTTCTTTTTCATTAATATAATATGTCCCTCCTGAGGTTTACTTTAATGTATATATATAAAATCCTAATATTGGCTCGCTGCCACTGAGAATTAAAACACGGCTCGGCTACAAGCCGGAGTCGAGCCGAGGGGGTAAGTAAAGCAAATGAACATAAATCGGCCACCTCTCGTGTTGAATGGCCAGTAAACGCGGGTGGGTAACACACGGGACTCGGGGAGGTGGTTGACAAATTTATTAATCATTTCATTATTTTCTTTTGATTTATTTTTTTGGTACGCGTGGGGCCCGGTCTTTTTTGATGGCTTGAGAGTGAAGAACGTCTGCGCGTAACCATTTTATGATTTTCTTCATTCTTTTTAGAATACAATTTAATGACCTTGATTTTTGAAAAATTACACCCCCCCCCCCCCAAAAAAAATTGTTGCTACCAAACATTATTTATTTTCACTGTGAACGAAAAACACAACACTAATTGATACTCTCAAACATAATGAAAAATTAAGTGCCAAAAGCAAATGCCAAAATAATAATAATAATAATAATAAATTTTAATTGTGGGATTTGTTTTTGGTATCCAGACCATTGACTTTGACAATTTATCTCATATTAAATATTTAAAAAGTTGATAAACTAAACTCGGGGTTCTTTGACTTGTGAGAAAAGAAGGTATGATGGCAGGTCAATGATTTCTTGGTTAAGTGATGAACAAATTCTAATCCTGAAGCAGAGGGTTTAAGTATTCCGTGCGTTGTGCATTTTCTTGTGAATTTTTAAACTAAATTATAATTGCGTCTTGAAAAATATGATAATCCCAAATCATTTATCGAATATTTGTTTTTTTATCAAAATAATTTTACCTTTTTAACCTTTTTTTTTAAGATTTGACTTTTTCAATAGGTTGACTTTCCTCATGCATTTACCTCTAAATGAAAAAAAAAGTAGAATTATTTATTAAAAAAAAGAGTTTGAAATAAGAAACTATATATGAGATGATATATGAAAAGAGTTTGAACAAGAAATATTCCATTAAATAAGCTTTCTTAGTTTATATTATGAAAAACTAAGTCTTTTTTGTCTTCCTAATTGATGACGCAGCAGGTCACCATCATCGTTAACATTTTTCAAAATACCTTTCACAACCTTGTTTTAGTTTCTTCGTCTGCTTCTCTTGCTTTCAAATTTTTTGTTTGGAGGCTGAAGCTTTTGTCATTATATTCCCTCAACAGATTAAAAAACATTATATTCCTCAATCAATTTTCGATTTCTCATTGAAAAAATTGGTAGATTAAAAAATTATCTTGATTGTGGCCGGCGAGGGGGCGAAATTTTGATGGAAGATTTTTGTGTCTAGTGATTGGAATGCTGACGAGTCAATGGCGGATGATTTAATTAAACTCAGCGAAAGAAAAATCTGCAGAAGCTTAGCGGACACATGTATCGAACTGATTGTCACTGAAAACAATGTCCAAACTCCACTGAATAATAATAGCATGCGCAAATGCAGTTCATTTTAATCCATAAATTGGGTTTCAATTGTAAATTATAGTTTCGCAAGTCAAATAATCGACACAATTCTTATTTCATCAGTTTGGCAAGTCAAACAATCGACATCATTTTTTAATTCATCAATTTGACAATTGTCAAATAATCAATAATAAAAAATTTAATTCATGGAGTCATATATATATATATATATATTCAAAGAGTAAAAACTCATTTAATCTCTATATTTTAAGATTAGTGTCCGTTTAGTTTTTGTATTTTTAAAAATGTCTCAAAACATCCATGCCGTTAAAGTATTGATACCCCTACCGTTACTTTTTATTTCTTTTGACTTACTTTTATAATAATACCCTTTTATAATAATTTTTGTTTGGACATTAATAAAAAGAAAATAATTAAATTACCAATTTCACCTTAGAAAATAAAAAAATTATATTAATTTTTTTTTGTAAACACCATTTGCACACTTGATAGTTTGCATACAATTTTTGACAATTAAAAATTAATATAATTTTTTTTTTATTTTTAGGGTTAAATTGGTAATTTAATTATTTTCTTTTTATTAATGTCCAAATAAAAACTTTATTATAAAAGGGTAATATTGTAAAAGTAAGCCAAAAGAAATAAAAGTAATAATTTAATTTTTGACAATTAAAAATTAATATAAATTTTCTTTTTTTAGGGTTAAATTAGTAATTTATTTATTTTCTTTTTATTAATGTCCAAACAAAAAAAATATAAAAGGGTAATATTATAAAAGTAAGTCAAAAGAAATAAAAAATAACGGTAGATGTATCAATACTTTAACGATAAGGATGTTTCGAGGTATTTTTAAAAATATAGGAACTAATAAATACTAATCTTAAAATATAATGACTAAATGAACTTTTACCCTTTTTCAAAAGTATAGTGGGTGAGAATAAATTAAGTTTTTAATTGTGTCCTCTTCTTGAATTCAATTTCGAATGACCAGTTAGTATCCGCTTGATATAATTTATCTAATAGTTATGAGTACTTATTTAATCTTATAAGCTCTGATTAAAATTTTTTAGTATTGTTTGGTTGTTCTTTTAATCCAGTTTTTAAAGATTATATAAGATATTTTGTCTATACTAATAAAAACTCAAATTTTAGATTTTTGAGAGTAGATTTTTAAAATTTAGATTTAAAATTTTAGATATTTTTAATTTAAAATTTTAGATTTAAAATTTTAGATTTTTTAATTTTTTTGCTAAATATTAAAATATATAAATTATTTCTTTACTTGTTTGACAATCTTATTTTATTTTTTTCATAACATAACTTTATTTAAAATTTTCTATTAAAATACTTTTATCATTTTTAATTAAAGCTCTAATTGACAACCAAACAACTAAAATTTTTGGGTAAAAACTCAACTAACAAAAGCTCTATTCAAATAAACTCTAATTGAAAAAATATATCAAACGAAGCCTTAAAAAGATACTTTGAAAATTTTGAGATATTTAATTTATTTTAATTCATAAACCCATAGATTCTTGTTCATTTTAAAATTAATAGTTATCGGAGATACCATTCCTTTGTTAAAATTTAATTTTCTTGCTATATTTTATTCATTTTATTTATGCTTTTTTATTATTAGCTCATTAATGAAATCCATAATAAGTATATATAAATTTTAAACAAAAAAAAAACATTGATACTCCTACTTCACAGTTCTTTTTTCACTTTACCTCTAATTGAAAAAATATATCAAACGAAGCCTTAAGAAGATACTTTGAAATTTTTGAGATATTTAATTTATTTTAATTCATAAACCCATAGATTCTTGTTTATTTTAAAATTAATAGTCATCGGAGATACCATTCCTTTGTTAAAATTTGATTTTCTTGCTATATTGTATTCATTTTATTTATGCTTTTTTATTATTAGCTCATTAATGAAATCCATAATAAGTAAGTATAAATTTTAAACAAAAAAAAAACATTGATACTCCTACTTCACAGTTCTTTTTTCACTTTAGCACTAATTGAAAAAATGTATTAAACGAACCCTTAAGAAGATACTTTGAAAAATTAGAAATATTTAATTTATTTTAATTCATAAACCCATAGATTCTTATTTATTTTAAAATTAATTGTCATCGGAGATACCATTCCTTTGTTAAAATTTAATTTTCTTGCTATATTGTATTCATTTTATTTATGCTTTTTTCACTTTAGCACTAACACTTTCTCAAGATTTCATATATATTCTTCATCTTAAAAAAATCATTTATTTAAAATTTTCATTATAGCACAGTATCGACGTTTTTTGGTTGGGTTTACTAATCATCTCGAATAAAACATTTAAAGACTTTTTGGTGTCATT
The DNA here is from genome assembly GCA_029618585.1 of Citrus australasica. NCBI lineage: Eukaryota > Viridiplantae > Streptophyta > Magnoliopsida > Sapindales > Rutaceae > Citrus > Citrus australasica. The sequence goes on along the minus strand of JARCIV010000002.1, from coordinate 5,294,090 downwards.
TTTAAGTGACATTCGGTTCTGAATGTGATGTGCCAGATGATTGCATAATTACTTATGTGTCAGCCACTCATTCTACTCAACAGCTTTAGTCAAAATGGTATATTTGCCTTTTTCATAAGGCTTACAAAGCGTAGGCACATGATTTTTAGTTGGGCACACATTTTATCCAGTTCGCGTATCAGTTTATATGCCCCTAATGAGCTAATATCACATATTTACAACTGTTATTTCAATAAATAATTACTAATATTTACAATTTGATAAATGATCGAGACTACAATTTTACAATAATCCAAGCACTTGTTCAAACAAATAACTTTTACAGATATTCTAAGGCTGTCTGCTCCACTTGTATTTTATAAGAAAGAAATACTATAAATTAACTCCACTTAATCATATTTAATTGGGGGAGAATTTAATTTCATGAGGATTCAAACCGCGGCTCTCACAAGCGGTTCATCACTCGGCCAAAGGTCTAGTAACCGTTCCAAATGATTTATTCCACATAAAACAGAGAGTTCTTTTATTAGTGAGACTCTATATAAATATTGTCCATATACCTATGCATTTTTTTTTCCAATAGCTATATTAATCACCACTTTCCAAACATAAGCACAAAAGTCATATATATACCATCAGCATTATGGGTACAAATCCTCCCCTAATCTAAACTCTCATAAATTTTTAAAGAACTTATGTCATGTGTTATCAAATAATGGTGTATGAGTAAGATTTAACTTCTTCATTTTCTATATTTATTAACTGCTAATCACGCACAAATAATTTTACATAAAAGAGATCAAATCATAAAAAAATCTTTATCCCATCATTAAATCCAACCTAATCTTCCACATTTATGATTTTTTTTTTCTAAACCGACAAAGCGGGAGAACTTTATTTGAGCAAAAGAACATCAAACATAATTAAAGGGCCATGAAGATTATGAAGCATAACTAATTAAAGGGACATACTTGATATTACCAAAAAAAAAAGGTTCGTATAAGCAAAAACAGAATCAAGAAAAGCCATCAATTAGCATGAAACACATGGTAAAGAGTTGGAGAGAGTGTCAATAAAACCCAAAAGTACGTGGAACTTTATGGCTTTATCATGAATCTTGAGTTTCTTCCGTGTATTAGAAGTTAGCAATAATCTTGTCCATGTTCTGGCGCAACAAAATGGACCAAGAAAAAAGAGTTGGATTATTGGCACCCTTTTTATAAATCTCTTAAAACCTATTTTTCTTTATTTACCTCATCCAAATATTTATTAAATATATAATATGCATTTGTCTTATAACATTTGTTTTAATGACAAATTTTACCTTGACCAATATATTCCTCATAAAACCTCAAAATCAATTTCAGTTTTTCTTTCTTATTGTTCAAAAATTGAGGCGCCATATCCATGGTTTGTTTTTTTCTCTAAGCAGTTTTTCAACTTCTTAAAAAAAAAGTTGAAAAAATTCATGAAAAGCAATTATTTCATAGTTCACATATTTATTTCCGAATGGAAAAAAATAGACTTCTTTGACTTTTATATGAATGGAAGAAGCTTTTACTGAAAAATACTTCATAAAATATTGTTACTTCCTATCATATTCATAGAAGATGACCTAATCCTTTTATTTTCCTTGCAATTATTGTTCTGCTTTCTTATCCTAAACAATAGATTATTTATTTTGTTCTCCAAAAGCAAATAATTGTTGATGAATCACCATGATCATCTTTTTTAAATAAAAAAAAATTCATAATCACTTTTTACTGTTTTTTTTAATTATTTCCTATGTGCTTGTTTTGCTTCCTAATTTTATTTTGGATGATCAAGCTATTTGTTGCAGATTTCAAATCCAACAGTTCCTTTAAAAAAAAAGAACTAAATACAGTGATTAGTAAAAAACAAAATTGAAAGAATTCCTCTCCGAAATTTCAGTTTCTCACTGATTTGGTAGTTCAAAAAAAAAAAAAAAATTACGTCTCCCTACGAATTTACCAATTTCTTGTTGAAAGTGGTAAATTAAATAAGGTAACATCTATCTTACATGCACGTAAGATAAGGGGATCTATTAAATAATTATATTCATCTCTGAATTTGCAGTCTCTCTTTTAAAAATTGGTAGATTAAAAAATTATCTTATTGAGACGGACAGAGAAAGATGGTCTAGTAGTAAAAGACTCACTGTCAGCTGTGGAAATTTGAAGTGTTGAACGACTGTGCACCAAGAAAATTTGCATGGAAATTGAGAGAATTTTGTGAGAATATAGAACAAATCTTATCAAAGTGATAGTTACTGAAAACAATGTCCAAACTTCCACTGAATAATAACATGTGCAATTCATTTAAATTTACAAAATGAGTTTTAATTATTGCAAGTTAAAATTTGGTAAGTCAAATGCTGGGTACAATTTCTAATTAATCAATTTGGCAAGTTTGAAAAGTCAAAGAATCAACAAAATTTTTAATTCAAATATTGTATTCATTTTATTTGTATTTTTTATTATTTAACGGTTAGGTTATTACACTATAAAAATTATTTTGAATACTCTATTATTGTGTATACCCATCTATTAAATTTAAACAATGAAGCTTTACTTTTAGACTCTTAATTTTTTATTTAAAAAAAAACTTATTCAAATCATTTGAATTAATTTTTTTTTATTTACTTAAAACACCAATAAATTTACTCAACACATCCAAAAAATTTCTTAAAGATACTTAGTAATGGTCAAATCATGTTGCTTTTGATTAATATGTTCAATTTTAAGATAATTTGCTTTTGTTTAATTTAATAAATATGTTCAATATTGAAAGAACTTGCGATCAATATTTTTTTCCCCAAAAGAAAAAAAGTGAACGTGACCCCAAGAAGAAGAAGAAAGACGAAAAACATAAATGGGTTTAATATCTTTTATTTTTTATTTTTAATTCAAAAGGCCAAAAATATACTTTTAATTATTTAATTATTTTTAATCGTGAAGCAAAACAGACCATGTTTACGGTACTTTTATTAATTTAGTTTTTGAAAAATCAAAAGCATCAAATGATTATAGTTAAAATCTTTTAAATTTGTTTCAGATGTGAAAATAAAAGTTTAAAGTAAGAGAATTACATTTAAAAGAATTTTATATTATAGGCATTCAGAGTAATTATATTATGTAGGTATTCAGAGTAATTATATTATATTGGTCAATATATATATATATATATATTATAGTAATTCATATGATGAATAATTTTATATTTAATAATGTTTTGCATAAAAATTGAGGTAATATTGTGAGAATACAGAACAAATGCATCGAACGAAGGGATAGCTACTGAAAACGAAGTCCATTTAAATTAATTGTAAGTTAATTTACAATTAATTAACTTAAAGTTTACAAAACGAGTTTTGATTATTGTAAGTTAAAGTTTGGTAAGTGAAATGATGGATACAATTTTTAATTCATCAATTTGGACAGTCAAAGATTCAGTAAAATTTTTAATTCAAATATTGTATTCATTTTATTTGTACTGTTTGATTACCTAACGGTTGGGGTTATATATTAAAAGTATATTTCGAACACCTTATTACTCGGTATATTCATTTATTAAATTTTACTTTATACATTCTTAAAAAAATTTAAAAAATTATTTAAATTAATTATCTTTATTTACTCAAAACACCAACTGAACACACCCAAAGAAATACTTAAAATAATGGTCAAATCATGTTGTAAATAAATTTTTTAACACAATTTTAAGATTATCTGCTTTCGTTTAATTTAATAAAGATGTTCAATACTAAAACAACTTGCGATCAGTATTGATTTTTTTTTCAAAAAAAAAAAAGTTAACATGACATCAAGAAGAAGAAGAAGAAGAAAGACGAAAGAATTGAATGAGTTAAGGATCTCAAATGTTAAAAAAAAAATATATGTATTGTTTAGTCATTTGCATTCAGGTTTGCTTAGACTTTGGGGCTGTTTGTTTTTTTTTACTCAATAACTTAATTGACTTAATTTTAATTAATTAAGTTATTAAGTTTTTTTTTTTAACCTAATGAAGATTTTTTACAATTAAGTCATTAAATTATTAATCTAATTTTTTAAGCTTTTTACTTAATCTAAAAGGTTTGAATGCTATCATTAAAAAATATTTTTCAAAATATTCGTATCTAATTAATTAATTTTCATCCTTATTTAAATAAAATTTAATAATTAGCATTATTACTCATTTGTATATAATTTGTGATAATATATAGCGGTAGACTATTTTTATTTTTATTTTTTTGTTCAAATTAGTATTATTTATCTTCATAATTTTTTATGAATATTTTTCATATAAAAATCACAAACTATAATAAAATTTATTAACATATATGATATAAAATATTAAAGAGTTGTACTCAATTGAATATGATTTATGTTATGATAATTTATTATCTTATTTATATTTTTGGAAATATTTATTATTTATTTAACATTATAATTTGTAAGAACATAAATGTAAAAATATTAATTTTTAATTTTTTAAGTTAAAAAAATAAACAACTTAATATTTATTTTTAACTATTCAGATAAAAAATATATCATTCAGATTCATACATTCAATTTTATTTAAAATTTAAATTAATTCAGATCTATTTATATTTTAAGCCAAAAAAAATGCCACAGCGATTAAATTTAAATTTATTTAAATTTTAAAGAAAAAAAGGAAAAAAAATCCCCGGGACGTCGTATATTCCTTTTTTTTTGGTTTAATAATTATCTCGAACCCTAGAAGTTTTTGCCCTTTGGGTGTCATTTTCATTGACATTTAGTTCCACGTGTCACGCGGCAGATGATTACGAATTACGTACGTGTACCGGAGCCAGCAACTCATCCTACCAAACTCCTGATCCGACCAACTTTAGGAAAATGGCCAATGGCAACCGAGCGGTGCTCATTTATAATTCTAAAAAAGACAAAATTTGGCATTATATTCGAAGGCTATGAAAAACAACTTGAATTTTTAACTTAGAATTTTAATATAAATTTTGAGTGATTACTTTTAAACAATTCAATCACAGATGTTAAAAATTAAAATAGAATTTAATAATGATTATTTATCCACTATTAAAGTTTTTTTGAAATTAATAACTTAATAAAAAATTTAAGTTAGAATAATCTAACCCATATTTGAAACTATAAAATATACTAATTATAATAACTACATTACATATGTTGGATATCTCACACACACACACACACACACATATATATATAGAGTAATGATACAGCCACAAACTCTTGTACAAACTTATTTTGTACAAACTGATATGGCAAGATAAGATTGGTTGAATTAAATATCACTTGGCCCACATGATTTTTTTTGTTATTTTATATTTTCATTCAACCAATGAATTAATGTCAAGTCAGTTTGTACAAAATAAGTTTGTACAAGAGTTTGTGGCTGTATCATTACTCATATATATATATCCTTCTCTTCTATGGGTGTCCTCATTTTTTTCATGTAAACACACTATTGTGCCATTTAGTTCAATTAAGTTAATGCTCGATTCATTATTAAATTATGTGGTTTAATAATATCATTATTCAATTTGTTATAAAACTATATGACTTAGTAGTGTGTTTACATGAAAAAAAAATGAGAACATTTGCACTTAAGAATTTCTAGTTGAGGAAAGTAAAATTTCATTAATCTAATAATAGTGTGTTTACTTTTCGAATTAGAGAATCGAAATCCAAAATCAAAATCATTGACAATGTTTACTTCACAAAATAGAGTCAGAAATTAAAATCAAAATTGTAGAGCTTCACCACAATTTGGGAATGAGAAATACGAGACTATTTCCTAAGGGAGGGGTTGGAAAGAGTCTCTCATTCTCAAGATTGACCATTTTGCCCTCTCTCAAAATTAAAAAATGCTCACTTTATCCTCATTTATAATTAATTAATATATTATTATAATTAATTAATATATTAATATATTATTAACAATAATTAATTAATATATTAATATATTATTAACAATAATTATTAATAAGAATAGTTTTTGAATAAATAATTAATATATTATTATAATTGAATAATTAATATTAATATTATTTGCTAATATATTTTATAATAATTATATTAATAATTATTATAATTAATTAGTATATTATGATAATTAATTAATTAAAAAAATTACAATTAATTAATATATTAATATATTATTGACAATAAAATAATAATAATTATAATAATCACTATATATATTGATGTGGAAAAATAAGGAAAAATTCCACATAGGATTTTTAGTTTACTGATTACCCCCCTCCCCGCGAAACCTATATATGTTGGCCTCCATGTTCAATTGCAAAACACACCAAAATCCAAGTGATTTTCTTCTCTTCTCTCCGAAGCAAATTCTCTCTGCCCTTAGGTCTCAGCTTGATAGAATTCAAACATTTATTTGAAATTCGTGGGAATAGTGAATTTGTGCTGCCAATACTATTAAATTCATTGTATTTTGTGAGACAGGTGCCAATATAATTCAAGCACTATTGCGAAGGTAGCAAATCTGTTTTAAGGACAATGTAATTTTATAGGCCTCGAGTTAGTGAAAAACAAATTTTTAAAATTTTTTATTGACATATTGTTGATTTATTTATTATATCACCTCTATTTCAATTTATTTTATTACTATTATTATAAATTTGTGATAAGTGTATAAAAAACTTATTAGTAAGCTTAACTGCACTAGAAAGGTTATGGCACGAAAGCTATACATAACGCTTAAGGAATCTGGATTTTAAGTGGGATGATTTTGACCCCTCCAATCTTTGCTAGAAACTTAATTAGTATATTTTTACATACGAAGTGAGTGGTCTTATGTCATTTGAAAAGAATAATAATAATAATATCACTACAGAATACTCCAATTGTTGTGTTTACTGTCATAACAACTTGGGGAGTTAGGAAACTTCATCTATTAGGGCACTTGATAGTCACTTTTCACTGAATATTGGCCCTTTCGATCATAGTACCAAATAGCCTTGATCCGCTCTTGGTTGTGTAGGCAATGGGATGCTTGGGACTACATCTACATTTTTTTCAAAAGAAATTTCTGCTCAACCAAACCATTCTTCCTTTTTTTTTTCTTATTATGAATCAAAACTACAATTGCATCCAAAGGCATTGCTGGGCTAGAAAAAAGGCTTAAAAGTTGATGGTCTTGCAATTCAGTTGCCTCTGTAAATTGATACTCAGCCAACATTACCAATCTTCCATTTGAATTCTTTAAGAATCACTTGTTTGTCCTACAATATATTTCTCGAGATAATAGATGGATTTGAACCCATTGAATGGAAGCATTCAAAAAAATCAGTATCTCCAAAGTAATTTGCCTTTAAAACTCTAGAGCCTCCATATCTCATTGGATAACTTGCAATTGAGAAGGCAGCATTTCAGATCAGAAGATGCAAAGATGATCCTGAAATTCCCACTTCTAATCTTACAAGTTATTGCCTTCTCTCATCTTTCAGTGAGGATGCTTATACCCTCGCTTCACAGGATTTGTTAGAGTGGATCGAAATTGTTAGCTAAGAAAAGGAGTGAGGCTGAAACGTTACTAATAGTTGCACCATGTTGGGCATGCAAGGAATCTTCATCTTTATGAAAATAAAGAGTGAAATTCTCAAATATGAGTGGCTAAAGGCATAAAGTGAAAACAAGAGGTACATTCCATAGCACTTGAGTTGTTTTTAACAGCCATCAGAGCCAGCTTTGACCCACACCAAAAGTAGGGCTCACTATTCGAAACAAATTGAGAAATATTTTTGTGGATTAGACGTCCCTCAATGATGCGCCTAATCAATAATAGGGGACCAATTAACTTTTTGATTTTCTAACAACAAATTATGAAACATTAAAAGAAGGTGAGACTTATTGTGGAACCTAACATAATTGTAAAAATAAACATGTCTTTATTTTATTAGACAGCACATCATCTCAGCGGCACGTTAGGAACCATAAAAATTTTTCTCAAATAAAACTTTTGTATATTCATTCAAAAGATGGAGATCAGGCAACTGTCCTTACAAAATAACAATTAAAAAAGATAAAATGAGAAAATAAAAATGGAGTACTGCAAGATATTTTAAAATTTCACAATAAATTATTTGACATTCATAAAGTGGTTTGTAAGATAATGTAATTAATTCATTTAAAAATCTTAAAAATTTATTAACCATTTTATGAATGACATATCACATATTTGGGATGAAATTTTACTAAAAGAATACCAACACTACAATGGTGTTTCCGGAAGAAAAAGAAAAAATGGAAAATTGTAGAATTGGGCCGGGCCTCGTTTCAGGAGCTTAACCTCCTCGCCAGGCGAGTCCAACACAATCTTCACCATAATAACATAAAGATCCCTATTGTTTGACAAATAACCATTAAGAACATACTTTACAACTTAGAACCACAATAATCTTCTTGCGCAGAGCGTAAACCGTACTACTACAAACAGAAAAGAGACATCTGCGTTACTGATTCTCTCTATCAAGGAGAAAGCTATGAGCGTGCTAGAGCAAAATTTTCCTGTGGCTCAGAAGAAGCTCTCTGTTGATTTAAAGGTAGAAGCCTCATTTTGATTCTTTACTTTGTTTCTCCGCGAGCAAGAATTAACATACAGAAATTCTGCCCCTAATTTCGATTTTTCGACCATAAGCATAATCTGTTCGTTTTTATATATGTATATCGAGAAGCAGTAGTATCTGAGTTAAGGGTATATTGAAGCAGTAGTCACTTTGGTACAATTGGGTTGCTAAAATATTGCATAATGTAAATGTTATTTTGTTTGATTTCATATTCTCAATAAGTTTTAGAGACATGAATTTCTGGTTCAGTGTCATTTGGCTTATAGTTATAAGATAGGCTTGTGTGATCTTAGTTGGGGTGACTGCTTCGTGTCCGTAGTGGTTCAGATAAAATGATCACATAATATTAAGTATGAGGTGAGTGAGATGTTTGAGTTCAATTGTGAAAAATTGGAAGGTTGTTTCCGAGTTTTTGAAATGTGTGGCTGTCAATAGTCTTATGCATAATGGGCTACTTTTGTTACTTGAATTTTTTGAGTATTTTGATCTAGCTTCAAAGTTCTATGTGATGATAAGTGTTAAGTCTGACTATATTTTTTCTGTATATGGGGAAAAATCTACAGGGCTTCAACAGATGTGTGTTCTGCTTCATAGTTATCTTTGAATTATGTTTATGCATTTGATTGTACTTGAAAAGATAACTTATGCATGGCAAGCTCATTAGTTCTGCTGCGCATTGTCTGAGAGAGTCTTAAATGGCTCAATGTCTTCCAGTTTGCTCTTTCTGGTGTTTCTTGGTTAACGATAGGTTGAAAAACTTTGAAACACATCCATTGAAGTTTGAAGTATACGCTTGACATTTTTGAATTTGACATTTCTTCCTTAGTCTGTATTGGAACAACTAATGATCATGTCGGATCTGTTCTAAGATGCTGTGTCATTAATTTTCTCTTCTGATATCTTAAATTTTGCCTGGCAGGGGAACAAAACAGATATAATCATTTGCAGTTATGATGATCATTTTCTTGTAAGTACGAGGCCTTCACTTTGTTTTGGTGTATGATGTCTTCATGTCTTTGTGACAATATATCTAATGTGTGAAATACTTCTCAGGTCATTGCAACTCAAATAGGAACAATGGGGACGATCCTGCATGCCAGGTTTGCAATTTCTTTCCTCAAAAATTGTCATGTCCAACTTTTTGTATTATTCACTGTTGTTCTTTATGGTCTCAACCAATCTTGTCAAGGGGACACTATATGAGCTATTAGTGGAAAAAATAGAGATTTCTTGTTTGAGTTGTTAAGATTGCGCATTATACATAACATCATAAACCTTACAAAATATAATTTGTGGCCCAAGGTTGTTGACCACTGTTTTCAGTGGAGTATACCTTGTGGTATCTTGTATCAGCTGTAAAGATTCAAGTGTTTAGTTGAGCTCTGTCTCTGTAACAGGTGAGCAAGCATAATTGGTTTATTTCATTGTTGAAACATGAAATTGAGATTATCACGTGAACGGACTTGGCTTTTTATTTTCTGATTTATTTCTCTTCAATATGATTGGTAGTTCGTGCAAAAAATAAAATAAAATTCTGAAAATACTTTAAATTAAAAGAAAATTCTTTTATTTGGGGTTACAAATTTCTTAGTTAATTATATTCTTATTTTAATTAATATTATCTTTTCTTCTTGTCTTCTGTTGACCTTTGAATGAATGCATGTTTACGTTTATGCTTTTCTGTGTTTACCGGTTGCACTATCTAGATTGCACAATAATGTCTTTGAAGAATACACTCTCTCTTATCCATCTGTCTGACCCTGTATCACTGGAAATAACTCTAAATTAAATATTGGTTAAAGAAAATAAGAGAAAGAAAGAAAAGAGGAGCGGGAGTTAAATATTGAGATGGTCACTTCAATTGCAAAAGATGGAGAGAGTTCTGTTAACAATGGCAGAAAGAGGAGGGGAGCATTAGAAACTAAAAGGCAAAATAGTTATTTTATATAGCTTGATTCTTGTTATTGTAATAACTTCTTTAAATGATTTTGGAGTTTTGAGGTACAGATATGTTTCTTCATTGTCAGGAAAGATGCAGATATATCAGTCCATCCAACTTTCAGTGTGTCCATAATATTTGGAAAACGAGACGAGGTAATCACACCTGCATTGTAATATATTGACTAATCTCGTTTATAATTCTCTTGGTTTTGACTAACTTGCATACGTGTAGCCAATGCTAGTGGCATGTGCTCGTCAGCTGATTGAACACATAAGGTATGTTTAAGCTTCTATATGATATTTTCTGTGTCTTTATCAAAATTTACCTTAAGTATCATTGTGTCATTCTCTTATTAAGGTTTTCCTTTTTGTCAAGAGTAAAGCAGTCTGCTTGTTGATGTTCTTAAAAGGTCACATCAGTTTTCATGCATGTCTTGCAATAGAAATACAAGGATAGATAGTCAATCCATAAACATTAGAAGTTGATGTCAATAATGCTTTCAGATAGCTTATTTCTTAGTAATAGTTGCCTAATTACAAACAGTTTACTTGTTTGCAGTAGCTCTGGCACTTCCCAGCCTTTGGTGCTGTCCCTTGGTCTTAAAGACCATTCTGCGGTATTGTCTGAATACACACGCGCGCCCACATGCACACATACACAGTGTGTGTGTATATACACACACACATTTTTTTTTTATATATATACACACTCATTTTTTCGATAATGTAATGGTAAAATTCATAATTTGTCTTTTTGACAATAGAATTGTAAAATTCATAACTCCATGGGATCATGCAGGAGACACTGAAAGGCATTGTTTCTGCTGTCACCGAGAATCGCCTTTGGTAGCCAAATGTTGCTGTATTTTCAGTTGCAGATGCTTACTCGATCCTTGGACAACTTCACTCTAATCAGATACTGAAACTGCTATTTCAATTATGTTTGTACGAGAGACATGATGAAATATGAACTAACTTGAGGTGCTGCAGCAAATATTGCTAGCCGACAGTGACTGATGGGCCAAATCGGGGTATTAAGAATGAGAACGTTACTTGACGATTGTACATCCAAATTTTGAGTGTATTTTTTTCCCCCCATAAATGTTTTTCTTTTCAAGCTCCTCTGGTAATAAGCGCGGAATTGTCAATATTTTATTTAATTTTTTGTCTTGAATTTAAAATAACTACTGGAGCTAGAACATTCATGCTGACTCCTAATGAAATCGACTTAGCATAATTAATAAAAGATGGCTCCCCATAATCTCGAGGTCTGAATTTGAGAGAGAGAGAGTAATATAACTACAATATAATGTCAATAAAATTACAACAATGTTACACATAATGAGACTCAACGAATGCATCTCAAAATTTGGGTCTGCCTTAGCACACGTTCAAACATATATTGTACACTAAAATTACAAAGTAAAGCACCCCTCTATACCCAAGAATTACCTATCAGGTTTTCTATGATCTCTTGCCCTGTAGAAACAGTCGAGCGCCCAATATATCAACATCCCCATCAAGCTTCATTTTCTTTTCTCATCTTTCCATCTGTCAAGCACCCAATATATCAACATCACCATCAAGCTTCGTTTTCTTTTCTCATCTTTCCGTCTTCACCGACCACTGCATGCAATTGTTTTTCTAACTGCAAACAAAGCAAAAAATAACATACTTGTCTAATTACTGACAAAAGTTTAAAGAAAAACACATTGGCATCTAGGCCATGGTCCTACTTTAAGTGACTAACTTGAATATAATCAACTGCACAAATCGTGCAGGCTGTGGGATCATCAAATAAAAAGATAGTAAAAACCAAGGAAGTACAAAGTAAGTTTGCAAAGAATAAACAATACATTCAGACAGAGAAAAAAACAATGGAATTAATTAATTTCTACTTATCCATATTTAACATTTAATACAATGTTGGAACTTGTCCATATTTAACATTTACTACTATGTTGAAACTTGTCACAAGACGCATCGGGTTATACAATGGGATTGTTAGAATTATCTGACAAGTTTCCAGTTCACCTATTTTCATCTTTCTTCCATCTAAGATGAGCAACAGTTTCAAAACACAGCAAAATTTATGAGAGTTGGAAGCCAAATCCTTCCTCTTTATGTTTTCTTCTCTCCTCCACCCCAAAACCTGAACTCTCATGTTTGATCAAACTTCAATATGAGTATATCTACCCCAATACATATGTATTGCTAGTTAATGCTTATATAGCATTGGAGAAAATCAACTCATGCAAAATCTCTTCTTTTTGTAGTTTATTTTCTTCCCTTACACAAAATCCAAACATTCATGTTTGATCAAACTTCAATATCAACTCATTGTGCCAAATCATTTGCAAAATTCTGATGACCAACATCAATTTGAAGTGATAAAGTAAACTGTACAAGATAAGAGAGTTTGTATGCTATTCAGTGCCACTTCCAAGGTGCACAACACAAGAAAGAAATACAAGTCCTAGACTTGTCCATCAAGGTACAATAACAAGAAACCAGAAGTGAACAATAAAGCAAACTATATATAACCAGTTAAAACTAACACTCACCTGAGCATTTTTTATTTTTTGTCTCTGCAATTCTTCAGCAATGCTCGCAATTCTACCATCATAATTAAATCTTAGTCAAAGGTGAATACAGACTGAAAATTGAGCAATAATAATTTTTTCCTTATTCCTATTTTTATCTCATACCTCTGTTGCAAAGTAATCATCTGAGACTGCAGCTCCTTTTCCTTTGTAGAAGCAGGAGTTACCTGCAAGTTGTACAGAGTTAAGAGCACCCAGTGAAAAAGGCAAAATCACATTCCCATAGAAAAACAATAAAATAAAATGAAAAGATCTTTATGAACCACAATGACTCCCAAGAGTTGGCAACATGTTTTTCAGCATTATCCAACACTTAGAGACAACCCAATAAGTCTATTATTACTTCTCCACACAGTTCTGGTTGCCACAATGCTTGCACAAGACAATAAAGTGAAGGAGAAAGCAAGTTAGGGTATAAGACAGTCAGACTAAATTTACAATCCAGAGCTCAACTTGCTGGTTTTGCACAGGGCTGAAGTTGGTAAGAACAAGGATTTCACGTGTTACCACATAACTCATTTATCAATTGACAGTCTGGAAATGAATACAAGAAATGAAATGAAACAATATCTAAAGAAAAAGATGATAAATATTCATTCATGTAGAAAGTTTCCTGTGGATAGCTATACACTGGTATTGCATGCAAGGCCATAAGATTGACCAATATGCTAATTGAATCAAATAATCATTTGTCATGTTTTGGCTAGGATAGGCTGCCGCTCAATCCATACTTCAGTGGTAGAAGTCTGACGGTCGAGAGCCATTAACTTTAGTGATAGTCAAAATATTATAACATGGACCATGAATAAATAAAAGGATTTTGGAGATTTAGAATAAGACAGATTTTTTGGGGGGAAAGAGTAAGATTAATACCCTCAATTACTAAGGAATTTCAAAATTCTTCTTTCTTCTTCATTCATCTTAAATTGGGAAGAGGTCTTGGCTTAATTTTGTGAGATCACATGGTCATATAGAGCCTATAGATAATTTGTTCGACATTCAATTAAATAGATTTTTTTGTGATCTTTAGAGTTGCTTATTTGTGTGGACTTCTTGTCCACTTTTCTGTACCTGTCTCTTATTTTTTCTTTAAATATAATTTTTTGTGTCCTATCAAAAGAGGGGAAAAATAAAATAACAAAAATAAAAAAACGTTGAATAACACCATAATAGTAGTTCCATTATTATGTAACATTGGCTGCGACAAATTTTTCTTTCTACATATTATATAAATATAAAAGAAAATAAAAATTGAAGGAGAGACAATTTTATGTTGTATTCTTTAACCTCATCAACCTAAAACATTACAGTCACATCATCCCCATCACTAGCTTATTGCAGCCTTTTCCAGCATATGAAAGTGAATAAAATATCTTATTATTTTAAAGTAGAGCAAACAATGAGAGTAATGAGTTATAATGGTTTAGTTAATCAAGTCTTGGAAAGTTCTTGGACCTTTAAACCATTAACAAAATAACTCCTCAGATTTAGGAAGAAAAGAATATATATACCTGCAAGAGGTCATTAGTACCAGCATCAGCCGACTCTGCATGCTTACCTGTATAAAGCAGAGAAAATAGAAGCCAACAAGGTTATTGAATATAAGACTAAAGTTGTGGTGTATGAATGACAACAATGTGACAAGCATTACCAGAGGTTTCTTCCGCATACTTGATCAGTCTAATAATTTCTTCCTGTCCACATTAATTTACAGAAACAAATAGTAAAAAGTGTATCCTGGACATAAAATATATAATAAAGGGCATATGGCGGTTAAAGAGAAACATACTCTTTGCATGGTGTTTTGTTGCAAAATGAATTGCAGGGATGGGAGAAGTGAGGCAGCTGTAAAATTTGGGGTAGTTGGACTCATTGAGCCTCCACTAACTGGGCTAAAGATGCTGTTAATAGGTCCCTGAATGAGAGAAAATCAAGGCGATGGTTACAAAGCGATTGCCTAGAAGAAAAATTGCTAAGTTCCATAATGCTGTTCGTGAAGTCATCTGAAAAATATGCAAATTGAAACAAGAATGGATATTATATGTCACCCTGGCCCATCTCAAAAAGCTAAGTTAATTGGTTATTCAACGAATTACTTCCCCAAAAATAAAATGTTAGTTAAAATAAATGTGTATGCAGAGTGTTCATTACAAGAAATAAAAACATCCATAGACGCTGACCAAGAAGCTCATGAAGAGTATTCATTAGAAGACATAAAATATCCATGCCTACTAACCAATAAGCTCTAATGAGGAATATACTAGTAGAAGAATTGGTGAAAAACAAAAAAAACTTGGGAATTCCTAGCAATACTAAGAACAAGAAACAATCAACAGATGGACATGTCAGACACAAGTAAACCATAACATGCAATGTGAAAACAATATAAAATAAACACTCTACTACCTAAAGCCTCCGGTTAACTGGCAATTAAAATAACAATGGATATGCAGCAGCACCAATTGTAAACTAGCAAAATGACAAATAAATTTACAAATTCATGCATTATTCATGATTTCTCATGTTGACATGTTAGCCACGTGATATGATAGGTGAAGCCTAGCTTCCATTTTTCCTTTTATTTTGTTATCATCTTTGTATTGTTGGTTTCAATTTCAAAAGAAGAAAAAAATTTTAACACTCAACTCAAAAACATGATTCATAAATTTGTGGCAATTTAATTATAAGTTACTTCATAGATCAGGACTTATTAACAAGAGATTCCCATTTGATCTCAGAAAATTTTGCAGCCAAAACTAATGTGCTGACAAAAGAATCTTAGTAGACAATGACTGCTTCATGCAATTTAATATTGACTACTTACATAAATAGATAAGTCAACTAGATAGGTTAATGGCTACAATATAAATCAATCAGTGATAGTGTCCATAAAATAACGTGAACTAGCTACGGTAGAGTCAACATTTGCATATGGTAAGTCCTAATGTTCTTTAGGAAACCACATGATTCCAGTGGATCACCTTCAAGTCGACTGAAGGCTGAGTTGGGTCTGGCTTATACTATAGCATGATATTACAAATATACCTTGGGGCTCAGTTCTGCTGAAGTAACTTTAAAGCGTCCTTTACGTTGGACAACTGCTCCTTCTGATGTATCTTCTGCTGCATTAACAGAAACAACAAAAGAATAGTTATATTATAGGTATAAACAAGAAACAATGGCTCCAATTTAGATCGTTAAAAAAAAAAAAAAACCAAGAAAATCACAGCAGAAATACCAGATGGAAGGTTATTTGTATCTCTTCTCTGGCGATACAACAGTGGCCCACTATAGTTTCGCTCATATTGATTTTTTGGCTGCAGAGAATCCCTTCAAAATATTTTCAAGATATCAGAGTTATTGTAATTCTCAATCCGAACTTTTTATTTAAGTAAATGATAGAGAAAACTTGAAAGGCAATCAATAATCAACTTAATACAGTATAGTATAACAGCAGCAGGTTTTTGACAGAAAGGCAGTATTTTGAAAATGATGTATGTCTTACCATCAAAACCAGGCTCATGAAGGTAGAAGACGCGCCAAAAGATATGCCTTTTGACTCAATGAATCTAAGAGTTATATTTTTCCAAGAACAATTGGAATGCAATATGCATTTTAGGTGGTTTTACAACCAGACTGAGAATATACATCTTCAGATTTGGAGTATTATATCTAATTAAGTTTGAAAAAAGATTGCAGACTCATCAAATTTTAATTTCAGTTCAACAACATAAAATTGAGGAAGACAACAAACGTAGAAACATAATATATGTATTCTACAGGTGAACATAAAAAAAAAGAAAAAAAAAGCTAAGAATCCTTCATTCAGTTCTCTTCTGACAGCAAGTACAACTCTATAAGGACATAATATAAGTACAAGTACAATAAAGCTTACCTATCAGCTTCACCAACAGCCTTCTTAGAAGAAAATGTATTATCAGGTATTAGTGAACCGCTCAAAAATTTTTTATGCTCAAGAATTACATGACGTGGTAAAGAGCTACTTCGCCCTGAATTCTCACCCTCGTTTCTTCCAGATTCTTGGTCTATGGCTCCCAAAGACCCCTTTGAAAGAAACTGATCAGTATCTAAATGAGCGGTGCCTTTCCAACTAGGACTAGTTGCACCGTCATCGTCCTCACCAACATCGAAACAACCTCTGCAAAAATAAGAGGGGAATCAAAATACTGAGATGATTCCAAACCGTGACAACTTTCTCATGTCCAATTTTCTAGTGCCAATGCACAGGAACTGTAATCAAAATGATTGCAAGTGTTAAAGTTACTACTTGACCTAAAAGCTTAAGCTAGGGTCTGACAATACTCTCCTCACTTGCACTAGCACATGAACTAAAAACAATCATCACAAACTTAAACCCCCCCCCCCCCCACAAAAAAAGATAAAATTTATTATAATCTAAATAATTAACATTAAGGAGATTCAACATATACCACCAGGTCAAACTGATTATGATACCATATTAAGTTCTCACTTGACCTAAAAGATCAAGATTTTAGGTATCAAGCTCTAGGATAAGGGAAAAAAGAAAAAAGAAAGAAGTTTCTTAGTACATCATTTCTTTTATAATCGACTTTATTCACAAAGAGTCTCCAAATGAAAACTTTTGGCAAATGCCGCCCAATAGCCTTGAAGACACTATGGTCATTATTAACTTATTGGCAGTGAAAATGCCAGGAAAAAAATCATTACTTTAGTGCTTGAAGAGGTTTGATAGGAAATGTGGCAAGCGAACTCTCCAAATCATGAAGATTATTGAAGCCATCCTGATGCAAACAAAAGAAGAGAGAAATTTTATGACAATGTGAGACCAAAAAAAAATATTCCTGGAAAATACTTTATGCATATATAATGCTTACGTCCTGACTTGTTGTAGCATTTGAATGATTACCACTCTCTGTGGACAGCCTTTCTGCTGGAACCTCAACATCAGCATGGTTTTGCTTCCCACTACTATTGGGATCTTCTGCATTTGACATACAATCATAATCCTGGATCTGCAGGCAACACAAAGCTTCGGATAATAAGAAACAGAAGTACAAGTTTTAACACCCATGAAAAACATGGGAATAGCTTGTACAGACACCAAGATAAATGAGATCACGTACAAGGGCAGCCTGACTTTTTAAATCCTCAAGGTTGAAATTCCAGGCACTTATTCCTCTTATGTACTCTTGCTGCAAGGTTAACATTGTTCAGACATATAATGACATTAATTACAGATAGGCAGAAGCCAAGAAATAAAGAACTGTATCTAAGGAATTAGCCTTCTCTTTAGGACCATGCAAGAGAATACAAGCAACCATATTGGGGGTCATTATAGATGACAACAAGCAAGGCAACTGCAGTTTAAAGAATTATGAACTGATCCTTAAGAAAATAAGCTTAATGGTGGGTAAGACATTAAGATAGGAAAAATGTTAAAATGAAACCATATTTTGGTGTTAAACCATCAATATGATCAGCCGTGTATAGCAGATCTGTTTCAGCATATAAACTTTTCTAACCAAAAAATAAGTCTTCAACCAAACAATACTGTGTTCTGCAGGAAGGCAAAAGAATCCTGGCCATAAACTTGATTTCAAGTGTTCAACCTGATAAGACATCTCTTTCTGCTCCTGATCATTAAAAGTATGACAGATACAAAACAAGACAAGCCAATGAACAACTACCTAAATATCCCTCAAAGAACATGGCTAAAATCTTCCTGAAGTTAATGGTAAATTCACAAAGAGATTGAGGTCCAACTAAATCAAAAATCAACAGAAGGTTTTCAGATCCCTGGAACATCTGATAATTGCGAGACCGGGTCCTTTTGCATAAATATCCGGATGCAAACAATGCACAAAACAACGAAATTGTTAAGCATTCCACACAACTTAGGAAGAGTTAAAAAAGAAGGATCTTAGTAACAGAAATTTGTTATGGCTATCTTGCAGAGGTAAGTAATGAATAATATGGCACAACAACGACGTTTAAAGTTACTATTTTATTTCTTTTTGTTTTTTAATCTATTTTATAGGTAGCTTGTTCTTCATGGCATTTATTTATAAGGAAAATCCTCTTTGCATAACTACCAAACGCACACCACAAATTGTTGAAACCTGTCAACTTAACTCATAAAATATTAGTGCATCTATTTGATACTTGAATAATGGAAAGCTGTATTCCTCACCTGTGATAATTGCTCTTTATCCTCATAGAGAGCCTTATTTTGCACAAGTAGATCAGCCTCTTTTGCCTGAGCACGAAAGACATCAAAGGAAGTACAATGACATTAGGCTCATTTCAGAAGGAATTCTTGTTCTTGAAAAATATAACACATTGGACAAGCAAGAGACCTTCAGCATCCTGAAACGTTCACCTAATGGAGCAAGATTATCGACAATGGAACGAGCCAGAAAATCATTTGAACGTGCGTGTTTGAAAAAATGGTGTTTCATTAGCTTTTCTGCTGTTGGACGTTTTTTAGGATCCTTCACTAGGCAAGCTGTTACCAACTCTTTAAAAGACTGGAAAAATAAAGCATTTTCAGAGGGGTTATTTTGCACTTTCAGAAGAATATTAATAGAAGCTACCAAACAAAAAGTGCTCGCATACGGACCTTTGAGAACCTCTTGTCTCTTTCATAATCAAGACCTGGAGGTGCATTTTGTAAGGTCATCAACAAAACCTGCATGAAAAATAAGAGGATGAGATAAAGACATGTACTAACACAATATGAACGTATGACATATTTCAAATAAGAGGTTTACTTTCATTGGTGGATACTTCGAAAAGGGGGCATGCCCATGAGCGAGTTCCAATGCTGTTATTCCAAATGACCAGATATCTGCTCTGTTCATAGAAAGAGATCTTATGAAAACTCAAAGCCAACTCAAAATAACATCAAGACCCTTGAAACAGGAAAGAAAAACTGAAATAAGATGCAGAGAAGAAAGCAACCCACTCACTTAAAGTCATATCCATGCAATTGCTGCATAACTTCAGGAGCCATCCTGAGAAAGAAGAATATAAGTGTAAATTTGTATGTACAGAAATTTAAGCAATTACCCTGTGCAATTCAGCATACTGAAATGACTAGAAGGACAAGTGAGAATAATTACCAGCATGGAGTTCCAACAAAAGTATTTCTGGAACGTTGCCTATCTCCAGCATCAAACATGCATGCTGATACACCAAAGTCTGCTAACTTGACCGCACCATTAGAATCAATTAAAATATTTCCAGCCTGTAAAGGGATACTATAAGTATAAGCAATCGTAGTGCAGAACCATTCTCCAAATTGAACGAACCAAAAAGTGAAACAATTGAAGGATAACAAAACAGTATTCAACAAAATCAAGTGATCAGTACCTTACCTGTCAAAGGAACAACAAGACAGACATCACTGATGAGAAGATATAAAAGAGATGGAATAATGCATATCAGAAAGCATTTGTTTCATTTTTCAGAAATTAAAGACATTGATAATACTTTGATCAGGAAAGTTCTGTACAGTTCTTTGTCAAACCAATTGACTAACCAGGATTGGAAGTAATTCCACTTTATAATATGACATTATTGATACAAGAAATTTTAAGGGTTAAAAATAAAAAGATTCTAATCTAGTCCAAAACAACTTCCTAGAAAATTTTCATTTCACTCTTTATTTCTCTTTTCCCAATTAGTACAACATCTTTATAAAGGTGAGTCAGTTCTCACCACAATATTGATTTGAGAGTTTTATTTCAAGTAAACCACCAGATCAGTTTTATAAAGAAGGGAAAAAAAAAGAGAGAGAGTAAACCACCAGATCGAATTGTTATCATGTACTTACGTAATGTAAGTGAGATTACCAGGAAAAAGTAGGATATTTTCTTTACTACAATTTCTTCTCAAAGAGATTTTCTCATTTAAAATTGAGTAATGGTAGGGATCCTAAGTCCTAACTATTAATACCTTCCTCTTTTTACCCTACAAAAATGTGGCGATTTCTTTCTTGCCACATCACCCACAACAGAGCTAAGACTGCAAACTTATGCTTATACTTTTCTTAGAGACAATCACTCCTAACTTCAGTAATTAACCATAAACAGAGCAGAAATTGAAAAAGGTTTATTAGCCATAAACAGAGCAGTAATTGAAAAAGGTTTTAAGGGAAAGTAGGATACCTTCACATCTCTATGGATATGCCCATGGAAATGGAGATAAACTAGAGCTTTGAGGGTCTCACGCAACAACGTTGCAATAACAGGTTCTTCAAAACCTTCTGGATATGCTGATTTCATTATATGAAGACAGGATCCCCCTGCCATGTATGGCATCACAACCCAAAGGCAATGACCCGTAGTGAAAGAGCAATGGGCCCTTAATACATTAGGATGATTAGTCACTCTCATGGTTTGCACCTCTCGCCTAATACCATCCTGTATCATTTGCAAGGAAAAACTCTTTAATCTGATACAGAATGTATTTTCTAGTGAAACTTAAATGAATACAGTTGGAGTCCTCTTATTGATATGAAAATGGAATATGGGGGTTACTGACACTCAATGTCGAGACAAATTAAAACAATTAGTGTTAGGCAGAAGAATGAAAGAAAACCATTGAACCATGATCTGTCAAATTCATCTTTGATTCCTTTTCCCTGTATTCTGGTAAGCAATGGAACTTTCAAAATAGTGATACATTAAGTAAAAAGAGGAAAAGAACAAATGGCATTTTTTTTCTGTAGAAAGGAAAAAGAAATACAGACACAAATTCAAACCATTTTTCTTTTCTTTTCCCCATGTAAGGGCAAAAATAACAGACAAGAGGATGTTGCCCTAAATCTGATGCACACATATGCTAGTACATATATGTGAACAGTGCGCATAAGTAAACAGCGTCATATACAAAGAATATAATAGCAAATTAAATAGAATTAACAAATGTGTTTCCGTACACAATATAAATACCCATAAGTCTACTAAACTAATGAAAAGGTAGTGCACTTACTAAGTCATTATTGCACTTTTCCAGATCAAGAACCTTGATAGCTACTATTTCATTAAGTGGAATGCAGAGAGCCCTGGAGACAGTGGCGCTGACTCCTTCACCAACTTCTTCATATAACTTATAGTCGTTTGCATCAACAGGAAACCGTTTCTCCACAACAAGATCCATGGTTTCTTCTTATAGCGCACTTTTAACATCTCCTTTACCAACAGATGTTCCAGTGGAATTAAATAAAATATATATCGGGCACATGAGAGTCAATTTGATGCGGGGCTTCTTCCAATTGGGAAGCATTTTCCCTATCTTCAGCAGAAAAAAGTCTGTGAATCCAGTGAAGTCATCAAGATGATCATTTAATCAATATTCTTTGCCTGTGTGGTCATAAAAACTCCAGAGCCGTGATAATCAGAAAAGCCCTTGAACTATACTATCAATATATAAGTGTAGATCCAAGTATTCATCCGACAAAGCAAATACTTTGTATCCAATCTCAAGTATTCTTAACTGAACTACCTCATCAAGTAGTGAAAATTCAAACAAGACATAGGCCTGAAAGGAAACACGTTTGAGTTCTATCAGAAAAGAGTTTTACAAAGGCAACAAATTGAAATAGGGCTAGAAACCGTCATTTGTTTATCTCCTGTATCATTAAAAATTCTGCAGACGACAAAAATGCTCCAAATCTATCTAAGTCACCCTCATGAGATGATCCAATATGCACAAGAAAAATAAGTTGTCTGTCGTATTCCTACAAAACCAAAATGCCAGAAGTTTGGTTATTCTGTAACCAATAGCAAAAAGAATGCATCTATCACTTTTTCTTTTTTAAAGTAGTTTTCTACAGCATATTTTAAAGTAATAAATTAACAAAACTCCCAGATAAATTTAAATGAAAAAGAATTCGCAATAAAATTAATGCCCTATTCACATCCAAGTCTGATAAGCTTAGCAACCACCACTGGTTTGTCCTATGTTGAAACAAGACGACATAACAAAACTATAAACCCACAGCCGGCTATGGCTAGCACATCATGCCCCTTGATGAGCTGATTAATCTTATCTGTTTCTACTCTGTTCCTCGAAGAAGTAAGAAGCGTGTGTGTGCAAATGCATGCTGGGACATGTATGCATAAATTTGGCACGTACTCCAAGAAGCAATGGACACCAACGCTTTGCTCGAAAACAGACACATATCAGAGTCAGACTAATCTCCAAGTTTAAACAACTGAGATTTTCATGTCTGAAAACCATTACCAGAAGCGAAACCAATTAAGGAACATCAAAAACACATTTCCTTCTTTTTGTTTCAGGTTCTTACTGAGCCCACTTTTCAGAGAAGTGAAAATCACAGAACAAATTTTGCACAAAATACCCATTATCTCAACTTCCATAATACCACCAAACAAGCCACTAGTCACATGCATTATACCAATGCTAACACAACTTCTATGCTATCAATCAAAATCCAAAGCAACATCAACGTAAACAGATGAGTTCAAAATTTAAACAGTTCCTTAATCAAATAAAGTCATTTGTACAAACAATTTCAATCAACTTAGAGCTAGAAAAAATTTAATTACGATTAAAAATGGAAACTTAAGATTTAGGGCACCAGCACAAATCCTAGGGTTTCGATGGTCCTTTTGAAGTAGAAAAGAGCTTGTAAGAAGCGCAAAGAGAAAGTTGTAGAAATGAATCTGACCTGCTTTAGATTAAGTACAAAACGATGTCGGATTCAGCTTTATAGTACGGTCAATCAGTTTCAGTTTTCTGTTCGACAAACACGATGACGAATTAACGATGATGATGAGACACTCAGATTTCTCTCTTCTGTCTCCAACTGTCGAGCCTTTGAAGGTCCAGAGATCGAATCTTTCACCATTTACAGGAGAAACAATACTTAACAAGTGACTCCCTTCTTAATTTATCTCCTACACTTTTTATTTTATTTTTGTTTTCTATTTATTTAGCATTAATTTTTTTAAACTTTTTTTTCCTATTCGCAATTGTAATTTTTGTTTTACCCGTATAATTATTATAAAAATTAGATTTTTCTGTGATATTCTGTGATTTTTCACATGGGTTGTTCTAAATCTTTAAATTTAAATATTAACTCTATCCTTTTCAAAAAAAAAAATATTAACTCTATCATTAGTTAAGTAATAGTTCATATTTAAAATTAAATTAATCAATTTAAATTAAATAGAGTTGCTTATAAATTTAATGTGAAAAAAAAGTTGTGATTCATCATAACTTTTTTCTACTTTTATTTTATAAATAATTTTTTTGACCAGTTTGAGTTAGTATAATATTTTTAAAGAATTTATAACTTATATAAATATTTTTTATTGTTGATTAAAATCTAAACATGTATATTTAAAAAAAACAGATATAAAAGCCAAAATTAACTGGAAAAAAATAATTTTTTGAGAGAGCGGGGGGCAAGGCAAGGCTGCAAGGCAGCTGTTGAGGCAAATTCTACTGGGGCCCGCCAAGGAGATTTTAAGACTTAAGTTGCGGGGTTAGACTTTCAGTAGGTGAAAAACTCGCGATAAGGCGTTGTATTGATCGTGTCGGCATTTTATCGGGGAAAATCGTTAGATCGAGATGAGAGATCCCAACACCTGTATTTGGCTCGACTCTGAAGCATGATTGGCTGGAATATTACAAGTTCATTATTCTTTTTTTTTTCCAAAAAAATTATGATTATTTTGTTGGGTATATTCAAAATCAGGATATATATTTCATTCCAACTTGACATAAAATTATTATTTTCCAATTTGAGCTTTATTAAAACTTCCAAAATCCTCAATAATTTATCACATGTAAATTACAAATTAAAGTACATAAGTTCCCATGCATTTATAAATAAATTCTTAAGAGTTCCGTTAATTTAAGTTGGTAATATTGCTTATTTGAAATTGCTCAGTGGTGGCATAATTTTTTTTCAATTACTTTATAATTAAAAGACCAGGACCTCCTAAAATAAAAATAAACTCAAAATGTTGAAGAAAATGAGGAAATTGCACGGGATATGACTCAATACTTGCAAAATGTCAAGATAATGACCCAATTATTTACATGCCAAGACTATGACCCAATAACAAGTGAAAGTACACAAATACCCTTATAAGTAACTAAGTTAAAAAAATAAAAGAAAACTTGAGTTAGGAAGTTTAGGAAGGGCATTGAACTTGTATTCATTACTTTGATTAATCTATTTACCGTTATATAAGACAATAACACGTACTATATCTATTTACTTAAAAATAATGTGATGACAGAGTAAAAATATTAACAAAAATAAATGATTAAAAGTTCTTCTAAACTTTTATACTTCAGTTCTAAACTTCTAAATTTATAGACTTACCTACAGGTCCATAAGTTTGGAAGTAAAGAAGTCACGAAAGTGATAACCATGATAAACAAACTCAATTCGGCAGCAAATTTGATGTGTAAAACTTGTGTTGAAGAATTTTTTTGGAATATGTTTGAATTTGTTAAGGGAATGTGATGATTTTAGTAAGTGTTTGATAACAACTTTGAATGCTGGGCGCATTATAGTGCTGGGTGCATGCTTTTGTTGGAGATGACAAGGGCATTTTAGACTAGGGATCACCAAAATGTCATACAAATTTAATTGAGAAAAAGTTGTCATATTTATGTAAACCGTACATGATTTTGTCATATATAAATAAAAAAACCGGAAGAAAATCAACTTCCATGCACCCTGAGGACAGTTGAGAAAAATATCTCGTACCAGTCGAGAGTAGTCGGTGAACTAATAATGTGAAAACTAAATTTTGAGTCGAATAAAAATAAGAAATTATTTTAAACAATGATGGATAAAGATAATTTTTTTAAAAAAAATAAAAATAAAAAAAGAAAGAAAAAGAGAGGTAGATTTACACAGTAATCATGTGATTAGATGCCCTAAAAAGGGAAAAAGCTGAGGCTCACATGAGACATAGAGCACTACTAACTAAATTAGTCCTGTGATGCCTGCCCTATGAAATTGGAGTATGACAGCTATGAACACATTGAACCCCTTCCCCAGTTTGCTGCTGCTCCACCAATTTTGCTCCTATTATTCTGCCCAACTACAAAGGCTAAAGGTTAAAGGTTTTTCTATTACGGCATGAATGGTTTGCAATTTCAACATAGATTCTTCCTTACCTTTTCTCTTCAATTTAAGTGATTGAATAATCCCATATGTCATTCACTTTTTCTTTTTCTTTTTTTTTTTTTGTTTATGAAGAGTTCATTTTAGTTAGTTACTCGTATTTTTTTATCATGATTATTGATTACATGATCGAGATATCTTTTTTATTATTATTATTGTAAATATTTAATCCGCTTATCTGAGTAGAGTTCAAATTTCACTTTTTGTTTTCGACTTAAAAAATTTTATGATTGCTAAACTAGGTGATACCGGCTTTATTAGTACAGATCACCTAATTAGTTTTGGCAAAATTGTTACAATATAGTAGCTCTTGCAAGAAAATGGTGAGTGCATTAAATAAAAAAAATGTTATAAAATAAAAATATATTCAGCTTGAGGACTAACATATTCGGTAGTGATAACATGTTAAATCAATACCACGTTGTTCTAGTTGGGTAGTATTCTCCACAAATTAATTTATATTTAAAAGTAAATACTCAAAAATAATAAAAGAATAAACTAAACTTAATTTCCAACCTCAGCTATATCCTTTAAGCTTGTCTAAATCATAGATAATTTTGTTTTATTTTTGGTGTGCTCTGATTACACATAAAAATTATATCATAAGATATATGGAAATCAATGCATAAACATAAATTAAATTAAAAAAGAAAAAAAATTGGTGTGAGGATAGTCGGTCTACTTTCATGACAAGTAACAAACCTAGATATTCCATAACAAGTTATCAGTAGTATTCCTAACTTGTCTATAATGAAACAAGTCAAAAATAGTATCTCTAGCTTGATTGACTCTGATGAAAAAGAAAAAGCAGATCAAAATTGTCCTACCAATTTTAGTGGGCTATGACCAGACCCAAAATAGAAGGCAGCCCAGACTGAGCTTAGGGTCAAATGGTACTTGCCATTTGGGTTTGTCTCTTGTCAGAAGCCCACGAATATAAAAAAATTATGAGAACCAGATTTTATCTCACGATCAAACGAGCAACCCAATCATAAAATGACACATTCTTGCAATAGTTGCACGAGAGATTATCATTTTCCCTGTCAATAGGTACCATTTATCTTCAAACTAGCTTTATAATTCCCAAAAATTTCTATGGCACAAAAAAAATAAGAGAAAAGATGGGTTAAAAGATCATTTACTTAATATTTTATTTTGTAAATATAAAATAATGTTTATTATAAAAAATATTTAAAAAGAATAAATAAAAATCTTATTGTTAATATTTTATTCACATTGAAACTTACATTTTTTATTTTTAGTATTTAAATTTAATTTATATGATTTATTTAATTTATAATCAATAAGAAAAAAATATATTTAAAAATAAGACTAATATTGTAAAATTACAGTGTCATGAAAATTATTGAATATTATAAAAATAGTTAGAAATAAATAATGTTGATTTCAGTAGTGAGAAACGGACAATCTCCTAAAACAAATAAAAGACTAAAAGTGATGAAGTGCCTAAACTCAAAAGTGTTTATAACGATTATACTAATTACGAACATATAGGCAGATCATGGTGAAAGATTATATCGGAATAATCTACACTGGAGTTGATTATGGTGTTAACATGATTAAACGTACCCTAGTTTGTTGAAATGGAAAAAAAAAATGAAGATTTATCAATAAACTGGTTTTTATCTTACTTCGAGGATGAAAAAAAAAACAACAAAACACTAATTTTTGTAAAAAGTTAATCAACCTTTTTGCTTGAACACAACTATCAATTATATCCAAACAACATAAATTGTTTGGCTAGACGAAAGTGTAATGTATGAAAATAATATTGGTATTATTAATTTTATTTATAAATTTACTTTTTTAAGAAAAAGTCGTGGAATGGTCTAAGGGCTTATTTGGAATTACATTTGGGAGACTTAAAAATGATTTTGAGAATTTAAAAGTTAATTTTAGTAATTGGTTAAAAAATAAATTCAAAATCAGTTCCTCCTACATCAGATTTTGAAAAATAAGAAAAGAGCAACTTTTCAAAATCTGATTTTAAAAAGCAGTTTTATCTTTTAATACAATTCCATAAATATCTTTATAATTATCACCTAAACCCAAAACGATCCTTATTCAAATTGAAGATAAAATCATTATTTCAGTGAATTTTATTATGATTCACGCATTCTTTCATTTATTAAATGGGTGTTATGAGTAAAAGGTAGGAATTGTAATTGATTGGGATTGGTTGAGACTTGTTAATCCCAGTTAGGGGCGGGTACTGTTTGATTCCATTTCGATTTGAATAAAACCGGTTGGTTTTTTTTTCTCAAGTTATAATCTAAACCGTGGTTCAGTTTTCGTTTGGTTCAATTTTAAATCATAAATTCCTTAATATTTTTTTAATTTTTTTGGTTTTCAATTTTTTTCATATAAACCAACTAGTTTTTCTAATTTTTTGAAACTGAACCGACCTAACCAAACAAATTTTTCGAGGACAACATTTTTTGTGCCCACCTTAATCCCAGTTAGGTTTCATGAATATAATTAGGACAATGTAACATTCCATTGTTTTAGACTAAAAAATTGTCATGTTCTTATGATGTTAAGCATCTCGTTCTATACTATTTTTTTTCAAATAATCCCTCATTTAAATGAATTTTGACAATTTTTTTTGGGTCAATAATTTAGTCTAGTAAAAATATTGAATAATTACAATGTAGAATAATAATATGATAAAACGTGTAAGAGGAAATGCAGGCATCAATTTGATAACAAAATAGTCAATATTTATGAGATATCAAAAACTAGTAAAAAAAAATTATGGCTCATACTTTACCACATGTTGGCTGGCGGAGGCGTGGTGGGCTAGTGGTCGAATGCTGTTTGTAGGTGCCATAACCTAGAGGCACCAGACTGTACCAAGTGTTTAAATAAAAAAAAAATATTTAAAAAAATAAATAAATGAATTATATTCAATCTATTTCAGATAGAGTAACACTATAATGAAATCTCTATAAACTTCCTGATAATAATTAAGAGCAAAAACTCATTTTAATTATGGGATTTTGGGGTATGAGAAAACCACACCTAAGATCATAAGAATAAAGAATCATATGAGCACGGAATAAATAACGTAGGTCTAAAATAAATATATTGATTTCCCTACGAATAAATTCACTTCCACGTGTGTTGTAATAGTAGTTGGCATGTGTCTTCAAGGAGAGAGACCAAAACAAAATCCTAAATCCATGTCACCCATCAGCTATAAATAAGGATCATCTCTTCAAGAAATGGGAGATCCCTCCTGAGAAAAAAAAAAAGAGAATATTGTTCATCCCTCTACAAAAAACTCTAATCTTATTTATTATTCTTATTTTCATTAATCTTAAATCAAACACTGACTTGGACATCGTAGTGCCTTTTTTAGTTACCCACCTTGTTGGATTCGAGTTCAACAAGCGCCACAAGTTCTTCATAAATCAAAAGTAAGTGTGAAAGTAAATTACTGCTTCCTTCACTGTTGATGGTGGTTAATTCGGTGGCTACCATGGAAAGTTTAAATTAAATTGATTTGTATTTTCACTTCAGAAAAAATAAATTGTATTTTAGGCCAAAAAAAAAAGGAGAACAAGAAAAGGGTTATCGCGGGTATTATTAGTTTCAGGGCTTTTAGATATCAGTAAGCAAGGTGACGATTGATTAAAATAAAGAGTTTTTAGAGTCTGAAAATATATAGGTCAATTACTCAATTTAAAATTGCAAAATTATAAAATAGCTTCAATGTTTGAAAATATAAGCAGCTAAATTCTTGACAGGATGAGATTTTTCTTTCATGCTTCCGTTCTACAAAAAATTATTATTATTATTATTTTTATCGTTTTCTTATTGTACTTTCTTAATTTTATCTTTATTTTTATCTCCTATTAAAACTTAAATTTTTTTGGTATATAACTATATATACTCCAATAAACAAAAGTTCTCTTTATTATTCTATTTCTACGCATTTTCTAGGAATAGACTCACTATATTTGTCTTGACAATGTATTAACCTTTTCTTTTAATTAATTAAACTCTCCATTTCGTTCAGATTACAAAAAAAAAAAATTAAAGGAAAAAATAGTATTTTTATTTAATATAAATTTAAAAATTCTAACAATACATGCAACTTAAAAAAAAAAGAAGAAAGGAGAATGATGAGATATATTTTAACAAATATAGATATTGCAAAATAAGTCGTTTAAATAAAATACAAAGACTAAGTGAGTAATTAACTCAAATTACAATAATTATAAAGAAGAATTTACCTAAACTCATAAACTCTTTCGGCTCTCGCTAAACAAAATAATCAATCTGCAGATCCACATAATGTTAACCTTTAGCCTTGCTTCCGGCGTCAGGTTGGTTAACAACAGTATCCGGCCGGCCTGTTGGTGGTATATTGAGTTGAAGCATAAACTGTGGCGGCCAAGAAAAGAACAAGAAGAGGTTTATGGAAATGGCTAAAATGTAAAAACCCTAGATGTGATATGATTGAAGAAGTTTGTCACTGTAAATACAGCATTAGATATAAGCCTGTCATGTGTGATGCCTTGTGTAGTGAAGCATCCAAGGCAATAAAAGCAGCACCAGACGGCAACTACAATGATTTGATAAATGGGTTGATAAAATGGAATTAATCAAGCAAGCGAGAAGCGACCGGGTTGCTAATACCAGGCATAGCACGAAAGATCAACACATCTGAAGAAATTTTCCATGCAGAAGGATTGCAGAGCTCGTAGTCAAGGCTGTTAATGTAGTTGGGATAGTCTGTTTTATGAGGTTAATAGATGCCAATGGAATAAATATTTTGGATTTAGAGTTTGTAGAGGGAATGAAGAATGATAAAGTCTGGGACACTGCGTCCTCTTACCTCATCAATAAAATGAAGAAATTGGTTATGGAAGGTAATGGCGTTTTGAAAAATCCACTCAATTTCACCCTCTAGTGTTGGGCTTTCAATATTCATAATAAACTAATTTTTTTTTTTAAAAAAAACTAAGCTTTAATGTAATTTAATGTATCAATTTAATAACTATTAATTGATTATTGTAAATTATACTTAAATTTGTTGAAACCGGGTAAAAAGTATGATCGGTCGCATCATTCATTATTTCAGTAAACGATTGGACATCCATCAACCAAACTCACAGACGACATGGCGTCCTTATTAATTTTAGAACCAAATCAAGTGTAAATTTTATGCGTTGGCGCGATAAATAGATAGCGAGTCATTTATCTTTTATTTTAACACGCATGTAAGTCCACTATTTAATCACAAGATGATTTGTCGTCTACATCAATTCTAGAACCGTCCGTGCATTGGCGCATCTACCGGACGACGTGCTGTTTATTATGTTATTTGTCGTCCAAATCCATATCGACTTACCTTTAATTTTATTTTTATTTTAAAAATTTCATAATAATTATGTAGTTATAAATAATAATAAACTTTATTCATAATATATTAGTATTATTTATCGTATATTTAAAAATCTTAAAATTTGAAGATTAATTTTATAAATTTAAATAATAATAAGACAAAAGTAATTAAGTGTGAAGTAAAATTAGGGCAACTTACCCTAATTTTTTTTTTAAAAATTATTGGGTCAAGATGCTGATACAAATTTTTGTAATTGAATTCTTTATTTTATATTAACTAAACTTTTATTTAATTCTTATGCTCATAATCAAATTCATGTTTTTGAACACAAGCTTGGTTGGCCCATCTAGGGTTGGCAATTTAAGGGCCTGGGCTGGGCTTTGTCAAGCCCAGGATCAGGCCCATATCTTGTTTAAAAAGTTCAGGCCCTTTTAAATCCCATTCAAATTGGGCAGGCTTTGGGCGGGCCGGGCTTTGACGGGCCTGGGCCGGGCCTTTTACAAATTTTCAATAATTTTTTTTAATAAAATTATAAATTTTTAAAACATAATTATCTAATACATAATAATTATTATTATATTGATTTTGTCACGAGAATGAGGGATTTTGTTACGGGAATGAGTTTTTTTATTTCAATTTTATGATATATTATTATTATTATTATTATTATATTATACAATTTTTTAAAAATATATATAAATATTATTTATTATAAAGCCTGGACTTAAGTCCGGATTTTTCATTTAGGCCCTTGACTAAGCCCCGTATGTTATGGGCTTTGTTAATTATAAGCTTTTATCCATAATTTCAAGCCGCGGGCCGGATTTAAAGCGCGCGGGCCTGAGTCGGCCCGGGCTTTTCTGCCAACCCTAGGCCCATTTGCACCTTATTGCAATCCCTCAGGGAATTCCAAGTAAAAAATTGGCTGCCGACAACTGAAACTGGCGAAGAGGCTACGGTAAATGCCCGGCATTTATTGAAACTGTTAAGGGAAAAGTAAGGTAGTACGTTCTTAATTTAATGCCCCCACATTTTTGTCTTCCTTCTGCAAAGGATTATATGCATGGTTTGGAAAAACTTTGATTTATCTCTATTTAGAATGGTAAATTTTAATTTATCTCTAAAAATATGAAAACAACAATTTATTTTTATTTATTGTTAAGAAGATAAAAAAAAATTAATATGCTCCCATTTATCATTATTTTCTTGAATAAAAATTAAAGATTTTCATATTTTTAAAAAGTAAATTAAAGATTTCCAGAGTATCTAGGGTGAATTAAAGCTTATACCCATAAATTTTTTTGACAATCTGAATCCAATTCTATAAAGTTGCGTAAGGTTGCCCACTATATATAGAGATTAGATAAAAGAGTTTGTGTGTTTTCTGCTTTTCAAAAATAAAAAGAAAATGAAACTTTTTCAACAATCGTTTAGATTCTTTAAAAAAAAAAAAAACTATCATTGTCATTTTCTTTTTCCCCTCCGCAAAAGTAGAAAACCATACAAATGTGTTCTACACTTTTTGTTTCTAAAATTTAAAGCAGGTTTTCTAAATCGTGAAAACCGTGTGGCTCCGCCCCTGTTTACCAAACCCGACCCGCTGTAAGTCCTACAGCGGATAGAAGCTACCAAAAAGAAAGCAATGGTTTTCCAGTATGGGTCACCAACCGATAATTTAATTTAATGTGGACATTCTTTGACGTTGATGAGATGGTGACAACAACTAAAGTTTTTAGACGATGACAAAAATCAGCAAAGACTTTAATGGGAGACTGACTCGTGACTACTCACAGTCCGCCACTTGCCGCCTATAATTCTACGTAACTGCAATTGTGACCGATTGATGCGGATTTCACTAGAATTAAACTGAATTGGTGTCACTAAATGCGGAAAATTAGGAGCAAAAAGAGCATTTTCTAGTTTGTCATTATCTCAATATCAGCTGTACAAGAAGCAACTTCTTGACGAAGTCATCAATAGTATAGCGGGTTTGAAAGAGAAGACTTGGATATCATATATATGCTTTTAGATAAATGATACAGTCATAAATTTTTGTATAAATTTATTTTATATAAATTGACGTGATATTAATTTATTAATTGAATAAAAATATAAAATAATAAAAATAAATTATGTGGGTCAAGTGATATTTAATTCAACCAATCTTATCATGCCACATCAATTTATACAAAATAAATTTGTACAAGAATTTATGGCTATATCATTACTCTTTTTTTTTATAAGGGTCTAGTTATGTTGTAATCGCTCTAAAATAGAGCTAAAAATGTATTATTAAAAGGCAATGAAAAGCACCTCAAAATAACATTTGTATATAGCTTGATTTTTGGGCAAATATTTAACTGATTTCTAAGTTTTACGACAAATTGTATATGTCTATAGCTTTATCAGATTTCAAGGTTATGACTATTGATTATAGTATCTTACCTCACAATCGAAGCATTGTTCAGTTGTTAAAATTTATTGACTTTCTAATTATTCAATAGTTCATATATAATGAGGTACAATATTTCCGTATCCATGAGACCCATCTTTTAAATTGTAATATATAAATAGTAATAATTTACAAAAAGGAGAAAAAAGAGAAAAAAGACACTTACATCCTCAACATTTAGCAAAATAGTCATGTAAACCCTCTAAATTTTCAATAAAGAGACACCAAGTTTTCAATAAGGGCTCTATTAACTCAAATAAATTACTTCAATGTTTTATAATAAGTAGAAATATAATATTAAAATAAATATAACAATATATATATTAAAATAATTTCAATAATTAAAAATATTTTAATGCTTTAAAACCTCATAATTTTTTAAAATAAAATTTATAGTAAATAGAAACATAATATTAAAATAAATATTTAAAAAATTAATTATTTTAAATATTATACAAAATAATTTTATTATTATTAATACATGAGATATATTTTATTAATTGTAAAATTTATTTAACCTAAAATTTTATTTAAAATTTTTATAATAATTAAAAATATGTTATTGAGATAAATATATAAATTTTCAGTTAAAAGTTATTTATATATTAGAAATATTATACTTATTAGATAAATTATATTCATGTTTATTATAAAATTAACTCTTTTAATTACTATTTATAAAAGCTACTACATTTAAAAAGAAAATCTTATCAAAAGTCTACATTATTATTTTCTTAAATATTGAGACTCTAAATCTACTTTTTCCAAAAATATTATAAAGAAAAAAAAGAGCCATTAAAAGAAAGAAGCAGCAGCCAAGCGCCCACGCAAGCCTAGAAGAAATAAAGATTGTAGGTTAGAATTTCGATTATAATTGCTTGCGTGGCATCACTATCGCTCGGTGTTTTGCTCTTTCCAATTTTTTCTACAGTGTGGAGCCTACCAAAGCTCTACATCAAATCAAGCTTGATTGCACGTGGCACAATTGCGATGAATCGTAGTCCTTTATCATCTGATGGACCCACTCACCGTGCTTCACTCGCTTTACT
Source organism: Citrus australasica (assembly GCA_029618585.1). Classification (NCBI taxonomy): domain Eukaryota; kingdom Viridiplantae; phylum Streptophyta; class Magnoliopsida; order Sapindales; family Rutaceae; genus Citrus; species Citrus australasica. The sequence goes on along the minus strand of JARCIV010000002.1, from coordinate 5,258,862 downwards.
GTCGGTCCGGTGAACGACTTGGGTCTACAGCAGTCAATATAGTTTTCCAATTTACACACTTGCCAACTCATAGTTTGTTTCACCCACATGCCTCTTTTTAATGCTTTAGATAAGAACGAGAAATCCAGAAGTTAAGATTTGAATTTAATAATATCATCTAAATTACTAATTAAATTTTGTATACTTTTATATAGTTAATGTACATAATTTGTATTAATAAATTATTTTGAGTGGTATTAAAAGTTTGGAGTTCAAATCTATCTCGCATAATCATGTGGGTGAGAAATTAAAAAAAATGTTCTTTAAAATCCAACAACAATATGTTAATTTTTGTTACAATTGTTAATAAGTGACACATGACACGCGTTAGTACTATTTTATAAAATTAGACGGCTCATATTTTAGTAAAATAAATTTTTTATTTGACCATGGTATTTTTTTAAATAATCTATAGAATCTCAAGAGAGATATATTATGAACTTAAAATTATTCAAATTGATAAAATTAGAGTCTAGTGAAGGTTTAGGATTTCGAAAAGAATTTTATCATGGGTTTAAAAATAATTTAATTTAAAGATAATAGAGATAAGTAAAAGTTTCTTTATAAAAAATAAATTTGGTTTTCGTAATATTCATCAACTAAGAAATAATAAGTTACGACATAAGATTAAACAAATGACATTTCATTACTACTTGTTAATAAATAATAAGTGATACACTAGTACTGTTTTGTAAATCTTTTTTTAATAGAAAATTAGTTGATTTGTATTTATGTAAAATAAATTATTTATTTTTGTTATCTGATTATTATTTTTAAATAATTTATAGAATCTCGAGAGAGATATATTATGAATTCAAAATTATTCAAATTTATAAACTAAGAGTTAAACAAAAGTTACAATACTGGATCAAAACAAATGACATCTTATTGCCACACTTGTTAATAAATAACAGTGATACGTTAGTATTGATTTATATACTATTTTTTAAAAAAATTATTCGACTTGTATTTTGGAAAAAGAAATTTTCTTTTTAGACCAATGTTTTCTTTAATAATTTATAAAATCTCAAGAGAAATATATGTCATGAATTTATAAATTAAGAGTTTAATAAAAGTTTAGGATTTTAAAGAGAATTTTATCACGAGTTATAAAATAATTCAATTTAAAAATAATTGAGATAAATTAAAATTTTCTCATAAAAGAAGAAACTTGGTTTTTGTAAGTTGTAGCATTAGGGGACCGATAATTACCAAGCTACGACACAGGATCAAACAAAGAGTCATTACGATTGTGACTGTCGTTATCGGGAGTACAATAAGACACGTGTAAGGCAGTGATGTGACATAATACAGCAACAGCATCCCGAGAAGTTAGTACGGCAATAATCCCCTGCTTCGCTCCTATTATTGTTTTATGTGTTCTACTTTCCCCTCGTTGCTTTTAGAAGCGGCAAAGCTAACTAACCCTTTCACTAACTTTTTTAACACACACTCTCTCAAAAAAACTCAGCTGAAACTACAAGCAAGAGATCTATCTCCAGCTTCAAAACGAAAGCAAGGAATTATTCCTGAACGACACACAAAAATCTAGGGTTCTGAGAAACTTTTTTGGGGCCTAATTTACAAATTAGTTATAATTAATTGCGAAATTGAGGCATTTTTTTTTTGGGGAGATAAATTAGAATTATAAGTTTTCTATATTTGTGAGATTAAATGAAGCTTAATGTTGGCGTTTAGGCGCCCACACGCTTTCCATATGTGGTGTTAACAAAGCATATGCATTCAATTCAAAGATCATGTGCTTAATCGTTAGGGTTTTTAGACTTTAGTTTTTTGTTTTTTGTTTTTATTATTATTTGAGCCATATGGCCATATCAATTGCGTGCTTGTGGGTTGTGGCTTTGTGTTTTCTGAATTTAGAGACATTTTAAATATTAAGTTGAAGAAGTGGGTTCTGAGTTTGTTTGGTTGTTTGATGGTTGAGAATTTCCTGACATTTTCATTTCCTGAGAAAAGAAAGATACCTTTTGGGGGATACAGTGTGTGAGGATGCCGGGGGAGAGGAAGCGGAAGATTCTTTTTAGCAAAATTTATTCGTTTGCATGTTGGAAGCCTCCATTTAGTGATGATCATGCTCAAATTGGGCAAAGAGGTTTCGCAAGAGTAGTTTATTGTAATGATCCTGATAACCCAGAAGTAGTGCAGCTGAATTATAGGGGGAATTATGTATCCACCACCAAGTATACGGCGGCTAACTTTATTCCGAAGTCTTTGTTTGAGCAGTTTAGAAGAGTTGCAAATATATATTTTCTTGTAGTGGCTTTTGTTTCATTTAGTCCGTTAGCGCCCTATTCAGCACCCAGTGTCCTGGCACCTCTAATTGTGGTCATTGGAGCCACTATGGCCAAGGAAGGCGTAGAAGATTGGAGGCGAAGAAAGCAGGTAACATATGAATTTTTTAAGCTTGTTTTAGGATTTTTGCTGTGGGGATTATGCTAATAATGCTTCTGACTATAGAATATATGTTCGCTTCCATGTTCGAATAATGTCTGAAGAATTATGTTTAGTAAATGCTTTAAATCAGATATATCTTTGTTGCTTTTGTATAAATCTTATAAAATACAATGACATATTAGCTCAACCTGCCTCAGATGAAGTGACTCTCAAGTTTTATGTCCAGAGTCAGTTCAGTGTCATTGTGTATCTCCATTCTAACAATGACTGTAATTAATACTGTTGTCTAATGGTTATGGAACGGTTATGGTAAATGCAGTTTGTTTCTTGTGCACTTGTAGCAATGGGATCATGCCCATCCTTAAATTCAGAAATTAGTCCCGTATCCGAATACGTGAAACATGTTTTGAAAAAACTATGTTAATTGAATATAACTTTGCTTTCTATCTGTGGTGACTATAGAAATGGGGTTGATAGAATGCATGTTCAAAGGCACATTACAACGTAAAATCATCAGAATAATCTCTAGAATTATTCCTTTACCCTCATTTGGGTGATTTTAGTCGAATAATCAGCTTAAGTGAAGATTTTCAGTTATGAATCCCTAGGTTAAAACATTGATACTGTGGGATTGGTTTTATGACTGATACTTTTTTCTTTCATCTGGCCTGGTCATCATGGAGGATTTTGGAAGTGCACAGTTTACCAATGTGTTTGGGAAATGAGCCATTATTCAATCAACTAGATGAGTTACTGCAATATTATCCTTCGAGATACTAGGCTTATTATCCTTCGAGATACTAGGCTTAGTGCTTTGGTGATGTCATGTACATTACAGAATGCATATACCATGTTTCGCGTTATCATAGATATCTTGATTGTCCATTATTTAGCAATACAAATACTCATAGTTTCTTATCAAAAATAGATATCTTGATTGCTAACGTTGTATAGTTACTTGACCATTTTTCTTTAAGATGGGCAATTGAAATGAAACTTTGAATAATGCTTTAACTTAACCACTACCTAGACATTTGAACTAACGAACCCTTCCAATTTTGTGATATATCTGTACCACTGTAATATTACCTTGCCGCATCATTATCGAGCCTACATACAAAAGTAGGAGATTGAGCACTTGCTTTTAAGGATTTTGTTGCTAATTACGTCATCAGTTAGTGATGCAACCTTAGAAGCCTTATCTTTTTTGTGCTGGTTAGGTTGTAAATTCTTCAGGTTCCTGACATGCATATGATATATTAATAGTCATTGGTCTGTCAGTTGTCATTTTAGACGTCTCTGTCACTTCAGATGATTTTAAGCGATCTCTTCAACTTTTACCTTCATGTTTTGTTTCTTCCACAATCTTCACACATGGTTGGTGGTTGTGTCATAGAAGCTGTTTTCCTTATCTTTCACCTCTTCTGCTCACCTACCATTTCTTATTATTCATGTTTGATGTATTGAGGAACTTTGAAATGGTTTCAGGATATAGAAGCGAACAATCGAAAGGTCAAAGTATATGGTCAAGATCATACTTTTGTTGAGACCAAATGGAAGAATCTCCGAGTAGGAGACCTTGTTAAGGTGCATAAAGATGAATATTTTCCTGCTGATCTTCTTCTGCTTTCATCAATCTATGAGGATGGTATATGCTATGTTGAAACAATGAACCTTGACGGAGAGACCAATCTGAAACTGAAGCGCTCCTTGGAGGCGACATACCACTTACGTGACGAAGAATCCTTTCAGAAGTTCACAGCAGTTATCAAGTGTGAGGACCCAAATGAACGTCTTTATTCTTTTGTTGGGACACTACAGTATGAAGGCAAACAATATCCGCTTTCCCCACAGCAGATTCTTTTGAGGGATTCCAAGCTTAAAAATACTGATTATGTCTATGGTGTGGTTGTTTTTACTGGACATGACACAAAAGTGATGCAGAATGCAACAGATCCTCCTTCCAAGAGGAGTAAGATTGAGAGGAAAATGGATAAGATTGTGTATCTCCTTTTTAGCACTCTAATTTTGATATCGTCAACTGGATCTGTGTTTTTCGGAATTGAAACTAAAAGAGACATTGATGGTGGAAAGATTAGAAGATGGTATCTTCAACCAGATGATGCGACTGTGTTCTATGACCCCAGAAGAGCACCACTTGCTGCATTTCTTCATTTCCTGACAGGCCTTATGTTGTATGGATATTTAATACCAATATCATTATACATTTCCATTGAGATTGTCAAGGTTTTACAAAGCGTTTTCATCAACCATGATCGGGATATGTACTATGAGGATACAGACAAGCCAGCACGTGCTCGAACATCTAATTTGAATGAGGAACTTGGTCAGGTTGACACTGTACTATCTGACAAAACAGGTACTTTGACATGTAACTCCATGGAATTTGTCAAATGTTCAGTAGCAGGTGTTGCTTATGGCCGTGTCATGACAGAAGTAGAGAGGACATTGGCCAAGAGAAAAGGTGAAAGGACATTCGAAGTTGACGATTCTCAAACTGATGTGCCAGGCCTGTATGGTAATATTGTTGAGTCAGGAAAATCAGTTAAGGGTTTTAACTTCAGAGATGAACGTATAATGAATGGACAGTGGGTTAATGAACCCCACTCAGATGTTATACAGAAGTTCTTTCGGGTGTTAGCAATTTGCCATACTGCAATACCTGATGTAAATGAAGAAACAGGTGAAATTTCTTACGAAGCTGAGTCACCAGATGAGGCAGCCTTTGTCATTGCTGCAAGGGAGGTTGGCTTTCAGTTCTTTGGAAGCTCACAAACGAGCATCTCATTGCATGAATTAGATCCTGTGAGTGGTCAAAAGGTTAATAGGTGAGTTTTTGGAACCTTGTCATTTATTGTTTACTAAGCCCCTGCTTCATTTAAGAAAATAGTTGGCGATGCATATTTGCAATCCACTAGCTTAAATCTTACTGGGTTTTTCTGATAACTGTTTCTGCATTGCAGTTTCTGTGCAAGAGTATAGGTCTATTATGCGCATATCGATAGCTTAAACAGTTTGTTTGAACCTTTGTGTTGTTTTTGTTTTCCTATCGTATCTTTTTTTTTTCCTCTGTTTTTAAATTTTTTCTACTTCATGGGCATGTGATCTTGTTTTATATGTATGGCATTTTTTTTTTTTTTTTGTTGGCAAATTCTTATAGAAATACATAAATTGATAGAAAAGGATTTCAAGTTAAGATTGAGAGTAGTTAAGTTGTTTTTCTTGAAGATATATTTACTATAGAGTTAGCTAGCTGTTAGAGACCCTTTTTAAATTTTTGATGCTCATATATGCATATCAAATTTGTACTCTTTTTACTTTTTAATTGGTATGCATAGGACTTGCCGCTTACCCATTGCAGATTCTTAACTGGGATACAGCTCTCAGGGACAGTTGTTTACATTTCCTCGTGTTGTTACATCGTGATGATTGCTCAAATCTCTGTTTTATCATGACCTGAAAATTTTTTTAAAAAAATGGAGTTCAAAGAAACATTACCTTGGAGAATTGGGAATGGTAATTTGCATTATTGGGTTGCACATAATTTTGCTACATCAGAAGTTCCTTTTTTCTTTAATGTGAAGGATGCTTTTCTTTGGAAAAATTTCCCTTCCTATTTCTGATGTCCTGCTTTCACTACAAAACTTAAGGCTGCTGCAGGTAAAGTACTAGCATCAAAGCTGTGGGATGATATAGTAACTGTAATTAGGTGTCATGATATCTGCTTGAATATTTGCATTTTTGTTTTTATTTTTCATTTTTTGTCCGTCATTCACATTTCATATAACTAACAACCCCCCCCTCCCCCCAAGGGTATATGAGCTTCTTCATGTCTTGGAGTTCACAAGTTCTCGCAAAAGAATGTCTGTAATGGTGAGGAATCCGGAGAATCAGTTGCTACTTCTCTGCAAGGGCGCAGACAGGTTAGAATCGTGCACACAGGAACCATCTGAATTGGCTCAATAGATACCATCTGATTGATTTCTGTGTTTGTAGTGTGATGTTTGAAAGGCTATCAAAACATGGACGGCAGTTTGAGGCTGAGACCAGACGTCACATCAACAGATATGCTGAGGCTGGTTTAAGAACCTTGGTAATTGCATATCGGGAACTTGGTGAAGATGAGTACAGAATATGGGAAAAGGAGTTTCTGAAGGCCAAAACTTCTGTAACTTCAGACCGAGAAGCATTAGTGGCTTCAGCTGCGGAGAAGATTGAAAGGGATTTAATTCTTGTTGGTGCTACTGCCGTTGAAGACAAGCTACAAAAAGGGGTTGGTATTAAACTTGAAAATTCCTTCGAAATACATCAGGATGTGTAGCAACTATTATTGTCAGTATTTGGTAGCTATTACTAGAAACTTGAATGTAGCGTAGCACCACCTCTTCAACAACCTACTATTAATATAATTGTTTTCTTCATAATATTTAAAGAAACTATGAACTCCTTACCTTGTATTGAAAAACTTACTGTAAGGAGGGGGGAAAAATGGATACTAAAATTTAGAAGTCTTTTTAAAGTTATATTACAAATGTTCAATTTAGTTCCCTCTGTTCCTTTTTTCTATAGGTTCCGGAGTGCATTGACAAGCTCGCTCAGGCTGGAATTAAAGTATGGGTATTAACTGGTGACAAAATGGAAACTGCAATAAATATTGGGTATGAAACCAGGGTAAACTTTCTCTTTCTTTTTCTCCTTTTGAAATTTACATATACGAAATATGAGATATTATATTTTTTACAGGTATGCATGTAGTCTACTGAGACAAGAAATGAAACAAATCGTGATCACGCTAGATTCGCCAGATATGGAGGCTTTGGAGAAGCAAGGGGATAAGGAGAACATCACGAAGGTACAGATTTCTAGAATTGGTGTCATAATAATACTATTTGTAGGAGTCTAAAAATTTATATTGTTTTAGGTTTCACTTGAAAGTGTGACCAAGCAAATAAGAGAGGGGATATCTCAAGTTAATTCGGCTAAAGAAAGTAAAGTTACATTTGGTTTGGTTATTGATGGCAAGTCGTTGGACTTTGCTCTGGACAAGAAGCTTGAGAAGATGTTCTTGGATCTTGCAATTGATTGTGCTTCAGTTATATGCTGTCGTTCTTCACCCAAACAAAAAGCTCTTGTAAGTCTCATGGTTGGGGTTGATTGGATTGGTAAAACAGTCACTGAAATTGTCAGTATCTTTTGTTATTGGCATCAAAATAATCTGATAGAATTTTAGGAGATTTGCAGGTTACAAGACTGGTGAAAGGAACAGGTAAAACAACCCTAGCAATTGGGGATGGGGCAAATGATGTTGGCATGCTTCAAGAGGCTGATATTGGAGTTGGCATTAGTGGTGTTGAAGGGATGCAGGTGAATATGTGATTGTGTGTCTGTCTATTTTTTTTTTTTTTTTTCCTCTCCTTTTCTTTTTCCTTCCCTGCTAAGAGTGTGTGTCTGCAGCTCTGTGTATACTTTGAGGGGAAGAGGTGTGTTTTGTCATAGTCAATATAATATCTGTCATTGAGCCATGTCTACCAGCATCTTGGATCTTCATCCATACTTGGTCTTTGATGTGATTCCTTGTTGGTGGCACACGTTTTTAACGCATGAAAACTTCTGAAATGTGCATTTCTTTGTCTCATTTCATATTGACTCGAGAGTTTTGTGCAATTTTCTACTTGACAGATACGTATTTGCATCATATGTTCTTGGTGGAAAAGGGTTTTATTCCATTGGTTTAGAAATCTCTACTAGTTAATGTGAATAAGTGGTAGCTCATCCATTATAAATCAAATTAACTGTTTTAAGATTAAAACCATATTGCCCCTATGGAACATGCTGTAGCTGGATCAGCACTTGTGCAATGGCCTTGCCCATCTAACCCTTCTAATGATCTCACTAGCAGGACCAGCATCTGATTTAAGCGCACCTCTTCCATTCACTGCTGCTTCTTGCATCTTTGTTTGATGAGTTCTGCTCTATGCTATGTTCTGAATTAGTTTGCTTTATCAGAATGGTCGAATCACTTGATAATGAGTGATTTTCTTGGGTTTCCCTGTTTGATGTGAGGATTGAACTTAAGATTTTACTGCAATCTTTAAGACAGGAGATGGGAGTCATTTTGAGATTCCGCACAATCATCAATGTGCTAGGCAATTTATACATTCAATGCCCTTAAAAAGGGGTTTTGGGTGGTATAACTCTCCTTTTGTGGTTCTATCCCTGATATTGTACTTTCCTCTCCCCCTGCTTTTGCACTTTGTCGATAAGCCATTTAGCATATCATTTTTCTGTTGCTACTACTTTCATAAAATAATTGTGTCATATATTTGCTCTTAGGATGCATGGTGTTTTTTTAAAAGGGACTGTTTTGGGTATTGATGCACCCTATTTCCCATCCCTCTCTGATATTCGACTTCCCCCCCAATCCCGTTATGTTTATTCGCTTTCGGAATTCAAACTAAATGATTGTGAATATCTAGTTTCTAAGTTTTGGTTATATATCTCAACGCAGGCTGTCATGTCGAGTGATTACGCGATAGCTCAATTTCGTTTTCTAGAACGTCTGTTGCTGGTGCATGGACATTGGTGTTACAGGCGAATATCAATGATGGTAAAACTGCCTTAATGTATTCTATGGCTAGCATCTAAAAAAAAGTAGCATAAGCTCCATTAATGATATATGAGAAATAGGAATCGTTGTTTCCTGTGTAGTGGCTTTCACTATTTTATCTTGTAATATATGAAGAGAGAGATGGAGAGAGAAAAATGTCAGTGCATGTGTTGGAGTATGCGAACCTATAGCCCTTCAAGCGCTAAACATGTACGCGACTCCATTAAATTAGTATAGCCCTTCAAGCGCTAAACATGTATGCGACTCCATTAAATAATCTTCAAGACTTTACTCATACTTCAGTACATCGTTCAAGTCCTCTAATACGGCTAGTGGGCAAGTTTCTCTCAATAAGGTGGGTGGCATCGCCCACTAGACGTGTATGCATATGCATTTATATCTTATATTCTTTTACTTATTTTCACCCTTCTTTTCCTTGATATCAACGCAATGTAACATGAGGGCATTTATATGGCCTGTCATCTTAATTTCATTGCTTTTATTATTCATGTTCAGAGAATCAAATCCTTTTCAGAATAGACATTGCTCTCTCACATCTGTGCGATAATATTTCAGGCAACAATAAACTAAGTGCTTCATCTTATTGTAATTTCCCCCCCCCTTTTGGATGGATGCAGATATGCTATTTCTTTTACAAGAATTTAACGTTTGGGTTCACTTTATTTTGGTATGAGGCGTATGCTTCATTTTCCGGTCGTCCTGCTTACAACGATTGGTACATGTCATGCTATAATGTCTTCTTCACTTCGCTTCCTGTTATCGCTCTTGGTGTTTTTGATCAGGATGTTTCTGCACGACTTTGCCTGAAGGTACACTATTGTTCTTCGTATAATATTATTACTTGAAAGTATAAAAATTTGAAAGAGACTTTGATAACACTGTTTGAAAATAAAAAGATGGCTGTTATCTAAAGGAGAAATAATTGGAACAATTCTAACTCTAATGCATTTTCGGTGAGAAATACTGACATTACTTGGAATATATCTTAGCAACAGTCTTTTTCAAACTCCACTCACGTTACTCAGGACATGTGGCTAAGTTATAGCATTCTTACATCAGTTCGTGTGGATAGAAATTGCACAAGAGTTTGCATCCTGAGTATTATAGCATGAAGTATAGCTTTTTCCAAGCTGGTACTTTATGCCATTTATTGATCATACTATGTCTGTTTTGCAGTATCCTTTGTTGTATCAAGAGGGAGTACAAAACATCCTCTTCAGCTGGCCTCGCATTCTTGGATGGATGTCTAATGGAGTTCTTAGTGCCATAATTATCTTCTTCTTCACCACAAACTCCATTTTTAACCAAGCATTCCGAAAAGATGGTCATGCAGTTGATTATGAAGTCCTTGGAGTCGCAATGTACTCCAGCGTAGTGTGGGCTGTAAATTGCCAAATGGCTCTCTCCATCAACTACTTCACTTGGATCCAGCACTTCTTCATCTGGGGAAGCATTGCCTTGTGGTACATATTTCTGGTGGTTTACGGCTCTCTCCCGCCAACATTTTCTACGACAGCATACAAGGTTCTTGTAGAAGCCTGCGCTCCTAGTATACTCTATTGGCTCACTACCCTTCTGGTCGTGGTTTCAACACTTCTGCCATACTTTCTCTACAGGGCTTTTCAGACACGGTTTCGACCAATGTACCATGATCTAATACAAAGGCAACGATTGGAAGGTTCAGAGACTGAAATTTCTAGCCAGACTGAAGTTTCTAGCGAGTTGCCGGCCCGGGTTGAAATGAAAATGCAACATCTGAAGGCAAATCTGCGGCAGAGGAACCAATGAAACTGGTACGTGTCTGACCATTTTACACAAGCTTGTTGGTTTTTGTATATGTTAACAGGATCAGTTTAATTAAACATAGGATGGGGGGGATTAGCATTAAGGACAACTCGTATACCATTGTTTACATTACATATGTAAAGCTGATGTTTCGACATTTAAATGATTTTTTTTCCATATCAGAATATGTAATTATCTTATGGTAGCGTGTTTAAATTTTCAGTTCTAAATGAAGATGCTGCATTTTTCTGGACAGCCCAGTTGGTTTGCAGTTGATAGTACTTGTTGAGCTTTTGTGAACTAATAATATCTTTATATGGTGTTAATATCTCAATAAAATCGTTACATGAATCACACCTCAAGCTTGTTGATTAATGATAACATCCGGTCTCACTTGTAAGGAGAATAAAGGGTTCAATTATTTTAGTTTGTCATTTAATGTCAAGTTTTCTTCCTCGTGTTGTATGGGGGAACTGCTAACAGGAATTTGATGTTGAAAGCCAGAAAGATGTTTTTTTTTTTTTTGGCTTGGAGTGCATTGGATTGATAGCTTTTTGTATTTAATATTATAATTACCGATATTATATAAAATTTAACGGTTGATGATTATCAAAGACGAGACTAGAAAATGACATGCAGTGTCACATTAATTTGTTTTGTACAAAAAATTCAAAGATGAAGTTTTATAAGTGCAGCATTACCCACCTCACGGGTCAAATTTCAACTCAAATTGTTTTATCGTCGATTTTACGGGGTTACATTTAACTCCTCCAATTTTCTGCGTTGCATGAAATAAAAATTGACTTGTGCGGGTATCAATAAATTATTTATGGCAACCATTTGTTGAACTGAACTGTTGTCACCATCTACGTTTATCAAATAAACATCAATTGATGGCAGCTGCCAGACAAACGGACTTTTCATGATTTGTATTTTTTTTTTTTAATAGAAATTAGAAAGTGAGAATGGATTTTTGCTAATTGTATTCGATATTTAATCATTTGAAGTTTTGAACACCTACTAGCTTATAGTTGTAGGTCATCGTGGCGGTCCGTAAAGATTATTTTAGAAACGTCTTATAGAACATACAACTTTCGAAAAAAAGTTATATAATAATATGACAATTTTTTTCAGGGTGTTTTAGCTAAAAGCCACGCAATTTTTGTCTATTGTAATAATCTCATATCACCTTATTAATTATATCATCGAACTAACAATTCATGAGGGAATCCGTATACTATTTACGTTAATTTTCTTATTATTTTTTAATAGTTTATGACTTTTTTTTCTTTTTCTTTATAGTTTAAGATAATTACAAGTAGTATAAATAGTCTCCTCTTATAGTCTCCGATGGCAGGTCTAATTTAAATAATATCTTCCATTTTTAATGTTTTGTATGAGTTTTTAAGTTTAATTAACTGTCGACATTTTGTGAAATTAATGAGTCTTAATTCTTGTTAATACGTCGCATTAATTTCTATAAAACTAGAATAAGTCGAGTATCAAGCGTCAAAGTTAGCAAGTTCTAGACCAAATCAAATTAACACATATGTGATCCAAATATGAAATTTCTAGACGTGAAACATGAAATTTCTATTAGAAAATAGTATAAAGATAATATTTCTTTTAAGTTGCATTTTTTTTTTAACACAAATTTGTTTAAAAGGGTATCAAGTGGTGTGTAAAATCCAAATCAATTTTCTAATCTTGTATCCTTTTTAAGATTTGAACTCAAGTGATTATCAACTAAATAAACCTGCTTGAAAATGACTTGGCTAGTGCCGAAGGAGCAAGTTGCATGATATTTATATAACGTAATATATATTTCAAAATATCAATAGTCGTAGCAGTATATGTTTTTATATCCTATATATATACCAAGTGGTGTGCAAAATCCAAATCAATTTTCTAATCTTCTACCCTTCTTAAGATTTGAACTCAAGTGATTATCAACCAAATAAACCTGCTTGAAAATGACTTGGCTAGCGCCGAAGGAGCAAGTTGCATGATATTTATATAACGTAATATATATTTCAAAATATCAATAGTCGTAGCAGTATATGTTTTTATATCATATATATATACCAAGTGGTGTGCAAAATCCAAATCAATTTTCTAATCTTCTACCCTTCTTAAGATTTGAACTCAATTGATTATCAACCAAATAAACCTGCTTGAAAATGACTTGGCTAGCGCCGAAGGAGCAAGTTGCATGATATTTATATAACGTAATATATATTTCAAAATATCAATAGTCGTAGCAGTATATGTTTTTATATCCTATATATATACCAAGTGGTGTGCAAAATCCAAATCAATTTTCTAATCTTCTACCCTTCTTAAGATTTGAACTCAATTGATTATCAACCAAATAAACCTGCTTGAAAATGACTTGGCTAGCGCCGAAGGAGCAAGTTGCATGATATTTATATAACGTAATATATATTTCAAAATATCAATAGTCGTAGCAGTATATGTTTTTATATCCTATATATATACCAAGTGGTGTGCAAAATCCAAATCAATTTTCTAATCTTCTACCCTTCTTAAGATTTGAACTCAAGTGATTATCAACCAAATAAACCTGCTTGAAAATGATTTGGCTAGCGCCGAAGGAGCAAGTTGCATGATATTTATATAACGTAATATATATTTCAAAATATCAATATTCGTAGCAGTATATGTTTTTATATCCTATATATATACCAAGTGGTGTGCAAAATCCAGATCAATTTTCTAATCTTCTACCCTTCTTAAGATTTGAACTCAAGTGATTATCAACCAAATAAACCTGCTTGAAAATGACTTGGCTAGCGCCGAAGGAGCAAGTTGCATGATATTTATATAACGTAATATATATTTCAAAATATCAATATTCGTAGCAGTATATGTTTTTATATCCTATATATATACCAAGTGTGCAAAATCCAGATCAATTTTCTAATCTTCTACCCTTCTTAAGATTTGAATTCAAGTGATTATCAACCAAATAAGCCTGTTTGAAAATGACTTGGCTAGCGTCCAAGGAGCAAGTTGTAGGATATTTATATGAAGTAATATATATTTCAAAATATCAATAGTCGTAGCAGTATATGTTTTTGTATCCTCTATATATATATATATATATATATATATATATATATATATATATAATTCATAACAAATCTCTTTGTACTTGTTGAAGTATATATAACTGACTAATTAACTCTCCTGAAGAGAGAAAACCTACAAATACAATCATATTTTATAATGGCTGTTGAAGGAAAGAACCAAGACAACGAAACTGGTTAAGGGGGGGAAAAAGTCTGAAGTCAAAGAAACAATCAATCTCCAAAAATCCGAAATGAATCTAAATGATGCTTTACATTTACATTTTATCATCTTATATTCACCTTGTGAACTCATCTTTTTGGAGAAGGTGTCTCGCATAAGTTGGTCAAATCTTTTTGTCGCTGTCGAGAATTGCTCGACAATAAACTTCGCACCCGCAGCCATCTAGAAAAAAAAAACACTATTATTTTAATATTTTAGTAATTATTAAATTGCTCGTACACATGCAATTCAACTCACCTCGTGGCAACTTGGACCTGAATTTAAGCTCAAATTTCTTTGAACGTTTTAGTGTTAAAAATAATTTTTTAATGGGATCTTAAACTCTTCTTTAGAAGTCATTGGCATACTAGGTCAATGATACTACTACATACATGCATACATATGCAATGACAACTTCTTGAGGGATAATAATAATAATAATAATAATGTTCTTTACCGAGTTGGGCAAGAAACCATCTAGACACTAGACTTTGGATTGAATTTTTGCTTGAATTAAGGAGGTGATCTTTTAATTAATTAGGTATCTAAGAGTTTCACGAAATTTATTTATTCTAATAATATACGAAAGCTCGACTTGATAAGAAACTTTACACGCATAGAATTTTATAGCAATATTAAAAAAAACATATTAATTTGATCGTTAAAACATAAAAATTAGTCTCTTAATTCTTTAAATCCAATTCAAGTCCGGTCTCTATTAGGTCTAAGGAGCTTCCCCTCCCCCCCCACAACACACACAACAAACAAAAATCTCCCAAGACGCCAATAGGAAATTAAGAATAACTAGTTACATTTTCTTCCTCCTATTGAGGTTCTTTTGTGCTTTGACCCCTGGATGTTCTATTTATTTATATTAAAACTCCCTCTCCATTTTACATTTATTTTGTATGAAATTTACCCTATATAAGTTGTTTCTTCTCATTATGACCCCCTCGTTCTCAAGAGTTAAGTCTTGCCACATCCCTAGCACCGTGTGCGTATGATGTTGAAGGTGTGATTAATTAAATTGCTACACATGGAATTATTGCTCAAGATGAGCAATTTCGCCGAATCATATGCATTATGTTAATAGATTCATTGCTTTCCAAAATAAACAGCATGCTCCATTTAAGGTCAGTCTAGGCTCTTTTTTTTAAAAAAAAAAAGATAAAAGGGTAGAAAAATTAAGTCAAAATTGATTTATCAACTCATGCATTTTCGAAGATTTAAATTTGAGTGACCAACTAAATAAATTTACTTTAAAACTTCACGAAGAAAATCCGTAGGATCAAAGAACAGACTAGGTAATCTAGTCTCGTGTAAGAAGAAAAAGCGTTATTTTTCAAAGAACAAAAAAATTTAGACAAACACTACCTTACAATCAATGTATGGTACATCCCTCACTCATGAACAGTGTATGAGTGGGACCCACTCACTGTTCATGTGAGGGATGTACCATACATTGATTGTAAGGTAGTGGGATCCAAAAATTTATAATGACAATAAAAGTCAGATTGTGTATATATGTATTTATAATCTAGAAGGCTTATGTACGCGTGCATGTATAATCAGAATTGATTTATTAACTCATGCATTCTTGAAGATTTAAATTTGAGTGACCAACTAAATAAATTTATTTTAAAACTTCTCGAAGAAAATCCGTAGGATCAAAGAACAGACTAGATAATCTAGTCTCATGCAAGAAGAAAAAAGCATTATTTTTCAAAGAATAAAAAAATTTACAATGACAATAAAATTTGGATTGTGTATATATGTATACATATATGTATTTATAATCTAGAAGGCTTATGTACGCGTGCATGTGTACACATGGGCATATGGTAGTATTTGCAAAATCAGAGTAATAATTTAATGGGGTCGTTGGGGAAATTCGGTATTGAGCAAAAAATAAATAAACTTAGCACATTCTAGATTGTTGACATAATAGACCAAAAAATTCAAATCAAACGACCCATACTCCTATCCTATATGCTGTTGCTAAGCTTTGGCATTTGGTTTGTTGTCCCCCATAGGCCCATATATATATATATATATATATATATATATATATATATATAAATGTTTACATGTGACACTACTAGAAAAAGTCTCCACCTCCACGTATACCCTCAAAGATAAAACAAACATTTATGTTGCGGTTTGGTTGTGCATTAAATTGATAGTAACAACTGAAAAATCTTTAAAAATATTAAAGGAACCAATGAGATCCCTCTTTAGTTAAACAAATTGCTCCTGAAGCATACTTTAATTTTAGACCTATACGTGATGATATTTTAGTAACATGATTTGAGGCGGCCAGCGGCTGTATCTGTGGAAGATTTCAAAGAGAATCCCAAGATTCTTGAGCAAGTTGCTTTAATTTTTCCTCTCTGCTTGTTGCATTGCAATTTCTATGCTTCCGCCCCAAACCGATTGCGGTGCTGCCATTCTTTTTACCCTTCTAGAAAGTCTACTCTTACGCTCTGCAAAGGCTGGCATCATTTCTAGAAGCCCATACCGTATTACAAATATAACAACGAATCTTGATTTTTTTAATCTCTTTAGGGTTTGGCCTACTTAGACTTCTAACGAGGTCATGCATTGTGTATGCGTTGTTTGCATCGTATTAAAAATTTATTAATCATGTTCACGACATAAAATAAATGATAAAATTATACAAACAATGATCTAACGGGTGACATTATAGTGTTGTTCTCGTTGTGGTGCGCGGCGCTGTCATGTGGTGCTATCTCTTTAACTTACGTCTTTTAATTTTATTCTAAAAAATACACATAGTCGTGTTACGTGCGCAGTTCGTTATTAGAAGATAATTGTCGTTGTTCTACTAAATTATTTTTTTAAATATCTAATTTGTTGTGATTTCGCAACCGATGACGTAGCTTGGTTTATCCACGGATTATCATTTTCTTTATGTTGTACAAGAGAAAAAAAAACAAATATCTAAAACAATTTTTATTTTTTTTAGTAATTGGACCTATATGGTAAACCACTTCCCGTAAGTACATGTGTGAGATTTTTTTTTTTAATCTTCTAAATATTTGAAAGCACATATCTCTCGTAATCTTGAGTTCATGCATGTACTTAAGTGTTCGAATCCACACAAGTCTAAAACTTTCTAGACAAAGTCCTAACAAAATTTTAGTTGTGAATTAACTGTTAATTCCTTAAACCTATTATAATTTTTGAATTAAAGCATGTTTCATTTTAGAAACGAGATGTTAATTTATAATCCAAACTTGAAAATAAGAGTTTCAAAACGCTCTCGACACAAATTTAAAAGGAAATGTGATGTTAAATTAATGCCAAAGTGATCAACGTTCAGGCATATGCATTGAATAGAAAAATTTGTTCCGTTTGGAAAAGCTCGTTAGTTCGATTTAGGTGGACAAATCTCAAATTAATTTGGTTAGAAATCAATCAATTTGCAATTCTCATTTAATTAATGCTCGATCCCTCCAATTCGCCAATCTATATATATATATATATATAAAGTTGGGACTGGAGCAGGTGATGTGGCATCACCATTTCTCATCTTTGTATATTCTCTATTATCTAATAAATAGAGAAATTTTCTTTTAGATTTGGCTTTTCATCTTCTTACAATTAATTTGATTGTTATTACACAATACCAATTATGTAAAGATTTTAATGAGACATATTTTTTGTAATGAACATCTAAGGGGAGTGTTATGAATTTATTAAAATAAATGTAGATGTTCATAACATATATCTCTTAGTTTCTCCACTATCTCCCATTAGCAACCTTTAATTTCCTTATAACTTCCACTATCTCACAAGGAATTATGATCCATAATTTTTCATTAATTTCATGGAGTGATTATGTAATTACTAAAGGAGAGCTCATCTTTTTGTTTTGTACACATACAATTAGAATGAATAAAATCACTCTATAATATATTCTCTCATTTTATTATTTATTTTGCGTTGCTTCTTTATTTGTATTGATGGCTAATAGTTTTTTTTTGTTTTTTATAAGGCTGCCTCATCTTAAAAAAAATCAATTCATATTTTTTATTAGTTTCATCAAGTGTAAAGTAAAAAAAAATAATAATAAATTTTTTTTAAAAAACGCGTGAAGCGCGATTCCATTTTTTTGTTTCAATAAAAATCAAAATTAGTAGCAGCGTTTGGTGTTAGTATTTTAGTAACCAGCACCACCCACCAAAGGCACGGTGCAAAAATAGAAAGCGACGAATTATTGGGGGGGCTGGGACACGTGCGAAGAATTAATTAGATTGGGACACGCGTGAAGCGAGTGCGAGAGAAGCTTGTGGACTGTTAAGGTAAGAAAGAAAAGAAGTATCGAAGAAGCTCAAAATGTGACAACGCAATATTCTAATATCTCACTCTCTTTCAGTTTTCACCTTCCCACGCTTCTTTGTTTTCGCGTGTGTGTGTGGGTATATATATACGCACGCATGAACAAAAATCCATAACTCAAACTTCTCAAGGGAAAAGAAAAGAAAAAAAAAGTCATCAAGATGCAACAGCAACAAGACGGGAGCTTGAGTATGAGTTCCGCTGCGGTGTCGTTTTGCCCCAGTTTCAACAGCTACGCTTCCGAAAGAATAGTGAACATCGCCGCCAAAGTCAGCGAAGAGTTTCGGGATGAAGAATCGAAATCCGAATCAAAAGTTCTAGTAGAAGAAGAAGACGAGGAAGAAGAAGAAGAATATGTAGATGAAGACGATGAATTCGAGTTTGTTTCTACGATCGCAGATCTCGATTCCAGGTTGTTTCTCGACGGCGAGATCCGTCAGGTTTTTCCAGTGTTCAATCGCAGTCTTTTATTAAACGAAGTTTGCGACGATCATGATCGAGGAAACGAACGGGGACACGCGGCGGCGGCGTTGAAGAAGTTGTTTATTGATGATCACAATGATGATGATGATGATGCTGGCAGGCAAGCGTCGTCGTCGTCGTCTTCATCGGACGAAGACGAACCGGAACCGGAACCAGAACCGAATATGAACGTAACTTTCTGCATTTGGTCGCCTAAGAGAAATAACAATCCAACATCGTCGGCGTCGCCGTTGCAGTCGCCGAGTCGATGCAAGAAGAGCAACTCAACTGGATCGTCGTCGTCGTCCACGCCGTCGAAGAAATGGTTTAAACTCCGCGATTTGCTGAGGAGAAGCAACAGCGACGGCAAAGACTCGTTTGTGTTTTTGAATAAACCGAAGAATAATAATAACAACAATAAAAACAGCAGCAGCAGCAGCAGCCACGCTGATTCTTCGAAAGAGAAAAAAGTCAAATCCGGCAAATCAAAAGCAAAAGCCAAAACAAAGGCACAAGCAGCCGCTGTGTCGGCGCACGAAGCCTTTTATGTGAAGAACAGAGCGATTAAACAAGGTGACAAGAAGAAATCTTATTTACCTTATCGGCAAGATTTGCTTGGAGTTTTTGCTAATTACAATGGATTAGCCAAAACTTTGCCACCGTCCTTTTGATTGTATTTATGTCTTTAAAAAAGAAAAAAAATTACCAAAAATACATTACTTTTTCATTTTTTTATAATATATAATCTCGATTTTTGATTTTGTAATTTGTAAAACTTTTTGTAGATAGTTTATGTAATAATTTAATATATATAGTCTTGGTTGGCCAAAATGAATACAAATGCAATTAATGAATGAAGTTATTCATAAAGCATCATTTATTTATTTGTTCATTGCGGTTAAGTTGTATGCGATCCATCCATTTGGTTGATGGTTACTTGTTTTATTTAATGGGAGATCACTGGAATACGATTTGTTGTCGAATGGTTATTGGTTTCACATTTCTTTTTTTCATTTGATAGAGTTTTCTCTTTTGATACGTGAAAATGATTGAAGGTGCAAGACTTAATTGCTAAGGCGCTTTAGAATAATAAAACAAAAGATTACGGGGAATTGAGTGTGTTCATAATGGGATTTGAGGATCATTTTATGAACGGATAGATCTTAGATCGTAAATATCAGAATATTAATGTGATTGATTTTGTGTTAAGAGTGAATTTGATTCATAGTAAATAAAAACTCTCGCTTTTTTATTAAAATATTTGTGGAGTTGTATTAAAAAAAACATTTTATTCATATATTTTCGAGATTGATGATGAACTTTTTTTTATATAGAAACTCTTTTTTTTTATTTCTCATCGTTGATAGAATGCGCAAGTGTTTGGCTATATCTAGAGGTGGGTAAAAGTAGCTGATTAAAATTGAACCGAACCGAACCGAAAGGTTCGGTTCGGTTTTTTTACGATTTTTTTTAACACAAAAAACCGAAATAGTAATATAGTAATTATAGTATAATATTTCGGTTCGGTTTTCGGTTTTTTAAAAAAAAAACCGAAAAAAACCGAACCGAACCGTTAAATTCCTAATTTCTAACCTAAACGTAAATGATCTTTATTCTCTAAACCTAACTCCTAAACGTAAACCTGCTGGTCGCTGCTGCTGCCGCTGCTGGTTGCTGCTGCTGCCGCTGCTGTTCGTTGCTGTTCGTTGTTGGTGGTTGCTGCTGGTGGTTGCTGCTGGTTGCTGCTGGTTCGCCGCTGCTGGTTGCTGCTGGTTCGCCGCTGCTGGTTGCTGCAGCTGCCGCTGCTGGTCGTTGCTGCTGCCGCTGCATTTCACTGTTGGCCTGCTGGTCGTTACATGTAATTAAGTTCATGCCCTGTTTTTAAATGTTAAAATTGCACTGTTCTGGTCGTTGCTGTTTTTGCTTGCTGTTTTTGCTGTTTTTGATGTATTAAACTTTAGAGAAAATAGATAAATATGCTTGCTGTTTTTGCTGTTTTTGATGTATTAAACTTTAGAGAAAATAGATAAATATGCTTGCTGTTTTTGCTTGCTGTTTTTGCTGTTTTTGATGTATTAAACTTTAGATAAAATAGATAAATATGCTTGCTGTTTTTGCTGTTTTTGATGTATTAAACTTTAGAGAAAATAGATAAATATGCTTGCTGTTTTTGCTGTTTTTGATGTATTAAACTTTAGAGAAAATAGATAAATATGCTTGCTGTTTTTGCTGCCGGTGCTGCTGGTTGCTGCTGCTGCTGTTCGCTGTTGGTTGCTGCTGCCGCTGCTGCTGCTATTCGCTCCTGCTGCCCTGCTGTTCGCTGGTGGTGGTGGTGGTGCTGCTGCTGCCCTGCTGTGCTGCTACCGCTGCTGGTCTGGTCGCAAACAAAAGCTTAAGCTCTTCAACAGGTACCCTCTTCCTCTCTAGCTTGCTTCTTTGTATCGTGTTTTGCTCTCATTCGATAACGATAAGAATTTGGAAATCCAGCCACGTATACAAGCATCTTGACTAATCTGGTGGAATCAATTAATTGTAGAAACAATTTGAAGCAAGTGATTCGAGCTTTTGGTTCGATCTGCTTATATCTAGAAGCATGAAATTATTTCATAAAAAATTATAGTGCCAGCATAGTGGGCTCCTTTTGAATTTGGCAGCAAATTAGGAAAATCACCACAAACAGAGCATGTGATGAATTCTTGTTATTATTTATTTATTATTTTGCTTTTGTGGGTTGTATATTTATTTATTTTATTATTGTGGGTATAGTGTTAAAAGTTTTAAATGCTTTTTGTTTGTTTTAGATTGTTAATGTAGAATTTGGTAGGCCAATACTAGCTCAACAAGAACAAATAACTAGCAACCGAGGAGTAATTGAGATTATGATTTATTTTGATTTGAACTTGTAATTTGAACATATTATGTGTTATTTGAACATTATTCGAGACATATTTTTGAATTTTTATTTGTTTGTGGTAGATTTATTAATTTAAGGTTTTAAATTTAAAAAAGCCTAAAATAGGCCCATAATCGAAATAATCGAACCGAGCCGAATCGAATTATTTCAATTAATCGCGTATTTGATTATTTTGGTAATTTGATTAATCGCGATTATGATTTTAAAATAATCGTAATCGAACTATTATGAAAAATTTAGTAAAAAACCGAACCGAACCGAACCGCGCCCACCCCTAGCTATATCCATATCCAGGTAAACTTACGCATCAGGAGAGTTGCACCTAAGTGGTCCTGAGAATTAAATCAAGTGGAAGAAGTAGAATATCTTGTTTCCGAAATTGTGAGATTTTATCGCAAAAATAAATAAATATTAACAAGGACCATAGAATACGTACGTAGAAATATTACTCAATAATAAAAAAAAAGCCGTTTTTATTTTCTTTAAGCTTATAGAAATATTCAATCAAAAACTTATAAATTTCTATGAAGTATTTTTACTTGCTCAAATAAAAAAATTAAAAAAAAAGACTTCTAAAACCAACTTTCCTAATTTTTTTTTAAAAAATAAGAAAAATCTAACAAGTTTTCTATTGAGGTACTAAATAACAGAATATTTAGGACAAAAAAAGTATGACTTTCGAGAACTTCGACGAGATATATTAATACATTTTCTAGAATTCGAAATGATATATTCTCATTGTTTGTCTTATTTAACCCTTGTCAAAAGATGTCATACATCATAACATTAAATTGAACTTTAAAGGAAAATGATTATTTTTTTTATTTCTGAGATTCTCCAATGCCATTAACAGAAAAGTAGAAAACTAATAAATTTTGTAGACCTCAAGTGAATTAATGGACAGATTATTCAAATTTTTAGAACTTTTTTTTAAATTTTTTTTTTTGATGAAACTTTGTGTGAATCATCGATGGTAAAAAAGAAATAAACAATTGGAAAATATAAAAATATCAGTCTCTCGAAAATATATTGACAAGTAACTTTCAGGTCAATTTCTGTAACGTCATGAGATTGGGAACCAATTAAAATGTGAGAGATAGATAAAACCCAAAAAAAAAAAATCTTATAAGAGTTATTATGCATACCAAATACACAAATATGCATCATATGAAAATAATAATAATAATAATAATAATAATAATAATAAATTGCACCATCTAACTGCGTCATTAGTTCTGGTGATACTTTGCAATCCAAACCTCGAGTCATTCTAGCATTTCTAATTCTTCTATTACTTTGGACTAGATTTTGAATTCCGCTGCAGGTGCGTGATTCACATTACTTTGAATTCCGCTGCAGTCATTCTAGATTTTGAATTCCGCTGTAATTCAATAATAGCGGGATTCACATTACTTTGGACTCGTTTAATTTTTTTTTGCAATTTGAATCCATTTTCTTATGGTATGGCTTTTCTCTACATGTCGCAGCAAGAAACGTAGAAGGATGCGTTATCACTTGTAAAAATTTACAACAAAACCACCCAATTAATAATTAATTACTTACATTGTCATAAATGACCTCATTAGATGAAGGTTTTATTTGATATTGATGCGCTGTAACTTCAAAGTCATAGTTGTTATGAAAAAAAAATTATAATTATGAAATAAAGTTAATAATATGTAATAAATATGATTTTTAAATTAAAAATTTTGATAAAAATAATAAATATATTATAAATTTTCATCATACAATTAAGAGATCAAATTAATCATCTTAACTTTCAAGTCACAACAATAATTATTTACTAAATACTTTAATTGTCTGTCTAATCTCAATACCAAGTTACTAATTTAACTTTTCAACATATTCGATGTGATTGCTCTGAAATAATCAAATGTTTGTTAATGATAATAAAAGAGAGAGAGAGAGAGAGAGGTACAGTGTATTTGAATTGCTCTTCAAATACACTTATGGTTTTTAGGTGAAATGTGAAGAATAAAGAGAGTTGTAGAAAAAATGGGAAGAAAGTTAAAAGAGGTGTCTCAAAATTCATGCGTCTGTATCAGAACTCAATTATTTCACTGCCCATGAAATCAAAAGTCAAAAGCCTTTTGTATTAAATGTACTTGCTTTCCTAACCCGAGTTTATCTATGTTTTAGACGGAAGAAATTTTAAATACATTAGAAGAATTATGTCAGTTATATAATAAAAAATAATATTATACCGTATATTTATTTATTTTAAAAAATTAAAATATAAATAATAATTATAATAAATTCAATTACATACGCCAAACATATAATAATTTATTGTATCATCTCTGAAGTATCATCAATTTTCTCTTTAGACTGTCAGTAAATGTTGATTATAATAATAATTTAATCGAAAAAACCAAACACAACTTCATTGAGTTCTCCATTTATGATCATATAATTCATTGTTTACATCCATTTGTTTGATGTCACAAACCAAAAGTGACTAGCTACCAAGCTCCTACGCAACACATTTTATGACTTTTTGCTTTGAATAAAGTCGTTTTTTTCCTACGCAACAAAGGTTTAGAAAGCAGATGTATATTGAAATTTAATACCGAAAGTGCCCTTGCATGACAGCTTATTTTAATTCCCCCATCTGCTGTGTGTGAAGAGAAAGGGGAAATTAGTAGGAAGCTTGATGTCATTTATCACGTTCGAATTGTTGCTTCCAAACGCAGCTTTAGCAGTCTAGCATGCACATGTTTTATGTTTACACAAACCGGTTTAAATCCAGAAAGTCAGGATCATGATCATGATTGCTTTAAAGGAAGCTTGAGTTGCACGATTGCAATTTGGTTAAAATGCGCTTCTTTAAGTTGTTAGTTTTTGCATTACATTTACATGCACGATAGTCCTAATTAAGGATGTGATTATGTTGGAGCTGATTTATGGTGGAACACGAATTTTAATTACTCACACGAAGTGATAAATAGTTAAAATTTTATTATAAATTTAATCGTGTGGTTATGAATGGGTGCTCTAACTTAGAACGGTTCCAATATAGTCAGACTCCCTAATTAATTCCACTTTGAGTAACCAGATATCGAAAAAAACCGACTAATGCTAATTGGCATGGTCTATAATCTAGGGAGCTCTTTAATGTTTCATGCGTTCTTTTAATACTGGTATATTAACAATCAACTTATATGTACGAATCAAAAATTTGTTGAGACTAATTTAAATTAATTTTATCGTGACTTAGTTAAAATTTCTGTTCTATTACTATTTAGGGAACATTTCTATTATCTAACCATAATACTACGTCCCTTCGCAACTAAATAAATTTTTAATTTTTAAAATTAAATTTGCTGCTCATATATACAATCCGAAATTTATTTTTTATCACCACAAATATTGTTGGAGACATTTCTATCTTGTACTCACAATTACTACATCTCTTTGCAATCAAATTAATTTTAATATTTAACATTAAAGTTTGGTCGTCAAAATTTCTTAATTTAGGGGTTACCTTAAGTAACTAAATTTATATAGAAATATAGCGAATATTATTAATATTTAAAATATCCCTCACTCCAATCAGAGTCTGAATCGTTCCAGTGAAAGACTGAATGACTGATACTTATTTTAACTTTTCCGGAATCAACGGGCGCTGCGGGGTCACTTTTTGATTGGTTTACACTCCGTCAAGTAATCAGCTCAGAGCACATTAGCATACGTTCACTGTGAGATATTTATTTATTTATAAGATTATTCCACGTGGCAATTAGGCGCAAGAACGTGTAAAGCATCGGCATGCAAAGTCGGGCCCCACATTGAGCCACGTGGCCACGGGATTCTTACCTCTACTCTGCGGTCTTCTCTTCCTCAATCATCCACGAAACTCTCGTAAAAAACCCAGCTCTAAACTAATCTCTTACTATATATACGTATACACACTCACATATAATGGTCACTTCATTTGCTAATAATTCTCTTACTGAACAATGTCGAATCCGCAACTTTCTAGCCGCAGAACGACGTCGTTTCCGTCGTCGTCTTCGTTTTTGGAGAAAAATCTTTTCTCCATCAATGGAGTACCTAAGCAGCTCAGCTTTGGAAGGGACAGGGTCAAGGTTCGATTTAGCAAGAAAATCGTTAGGGTTCATGCAATGTCGAGTAATAGTAATTCATATCTTAAGATGAACTTGAACGAGTATATGGTCACTTTAGAGAAACCTCTCGGCATTCGCTTTGCGTTAACTGTTGATGGCAAAATCTTCGTTCACGCTCTCAGAAAAGGAGTAATTCACCGTTAATTATATATATATTCGAATCATATTTAACCTTGCAATTTTTATTTTGAAATAATATTGAACTTATTGTTTTGTTACTTTGTAGAGTAACGCTGAGAGGTCGAGAATCGTAATGGTAGGTGACACGTTGAAGAAGGCGAGTGATTCATCAGGCGGAAGGTTTACTGAGATAAAGAACTTCAGTGATGCACGGTAAGAACTTTTTTATGTTTATTAGCTGTCAATAGTCAATAATTTAACTGTAATTTTTTTAATGTTAGCGACTTAAGTCAATATAATGATTGATGTTTGTGATAGATAGACGCGGCTTGTTGAGATTTTCATTGATATTGTAGTGCTGCATGATTCAATTTTGTTCATTGTATTATTAGATCTTAGATCTAAGTGGTTGTGCAGTAATACAGATTATTCGAGTTTGTAGATTGAATTATTCTTTTATTCTGGAAGACAGGATGCTGCAAAATAATTGATTATCATTGATGTTTCCCATGTGGACTTTGAAGAATTTAGATAGCTTTTAGCTCTGTAGAGATGGTATTACATGCATATAAGTGACTGGATGCTGAAAAGAAGATTGAGTTCCTGCTCTATTTATTTAATCAATCAATTTAATGTCTTTGCAGTTGCAAGTTGCTATTTTGTATGTATTGTTGTCAAGGTTTTAGCTCTTGACAATAAGTTCTGTTCATCAATATCATTTTATTTTTTCCAGTTTTTGGTTTATTCAGGAAGATGCTGGCAGACAAGACAGGGGCTTTTAGCCTAGTCCTTGAGAGACCTTCTGCTCCTTTCCCTATCCAACCAATGCATCAGTTAAGCGACCTTGATGTTTTATTTAATAGAGGTCGTACGGCTGTTGCCACTTGGAATAAAACGATATTGGCATCAAATTTGGAACTGTCTTCTGAAGGTAGTTCAAACACTGGGTTTGCCATGTTCTCCACAAAGTATCTGACACCTCAAGGGCGGAAGCTTTTGGATTGTCAAAATGGACACACTCAATTACATTCTCGCAAGAATGTTCTTTCTCAACCCATGAACCACCTTGTTTGTGTTTTTTCTGAGGAAGAGTCTGGGGATGGAGAATGGGCTCATGGTAGCTTCCCATTGGAGGAATATCTTAAGGCTCTGGATCGGTCTAAAGGCGAGCTATACTATAATCACTCTCTTGGTATGCGTTACAGTAAGGTGTGACTCTCAAGTTCTTAATAATCCATATTCTATTGCCTTGGTAATTAAGATGCTGGGTAGAATACTTTCTCTCTCACTCACTTTCAGTAGTGCTCGTTTTGTTAGATTACAGAGCAAATATATGTGGGGTCATGTATACAAAAAGAAGCAGATGTTGAGACTTTGTCTAAAGCGGTGAGTGCCTTGTTCGTATAATTTGAGTAAGATTACATTTTCCTAAATGTTGTTAACTTTGAGATTATCTGACTGGGTGTCTGGTGCACTTTATATTTGTACAATTTCATAATGACAGTATAGGAAATAAACTATGATAATGTTCAGTATGCAAAACAACATTAGCATAATAATAAATGTGACAATTGACAGTGTGATCTGAAATTTCAATGGTTATTTGGCAACACCTCAAAGGAAATGGTTCAAAAGGACCATTTATATTTTCAGAGAAAAGATGTACCAAGCACAATTATTTTTCTCCAATTTCAGCCTTAAGATGGAGGAGTTGACCTTTAAATAGAAAACACCA
This sequence comes from Citrus australasica, assembly GCA_029618585.1. Taxonomy (NCBI): domain Eukaryota; kingdom Viridiplantae; phylum Streptophyta; class Magnoliopsida; order Sapindales; family Rutaceae; genus Citrus; species Citrus australasica. Next base: position 5,230,921 of record JARCIV010000002.1, on the reverse strand, counting down.
GAAGTCATGAGCAGTGTCAACAGCATAAAAAAGAATGTCCTGCACCATCATGTTGATATTCAAATCTAGCTCCCATATTGTTGCCATTTGTGAATTACTGCGATATCTTTCTTCCCTTTAGTGCCTTCCTTTTTTTTTAATTGGGTTAAGACAATTTCTGACTGGGTAATTTGAATGTTATTGATTTGTTTCTTTCTGGTTGTTTGACTTGCATTGAGTATGTCCTAGTCATTTCTCAGTCCATTATTTTCTTTTTAACTGCTAGAATATTACTGTATCAGGGAATCACTGCGGTACTGAATTTCCAGAGTGGAACTGAAGCAGAAAATTGGGGAATTGATTACAAGTCAATCAACGAGTCTTGTCAAAAATTCAATATACTTATGATCAACTATCCAATAAGGTAAGCAAAAGGCTTTATATCATGTCTTAATTGCCTGAGAAGAAAATCTAGCTATTGATGCCAGTTCTATTCTTTAGATTGTTCATTTCTCACAAAAGATTTGTTTGTTCGTGTGAATTCTATAATTAATTTTTTCACTGTCTTTTTGGTTTTTGTTTTCTATTTCTTTCAATATTCTGATACTTGCTTAGGAAATTTTGTTGGCATTATGCTTGAGTTGCTGAGAAATACAAATATCTGTCTCTTTGCCTTTTTTTCCAGATTGGATGTACTTTTACCCCAAAAATTGATCAACTCTCTTAAGAACATTGAATATTGAAAGAAATCGTGAATGGAACAGAGTGTACTGTTTCTTTTAGGTAGTTAAAACTGCTGCCTGGCTTTGGCACATTAATTTTCTTATATTTTCTGTTGCAGGGATTCAGATTCCTTTGACATGCGGAAGAAACTGCCTTTTTGTGTGGGACTGCTATTGCGCTTGTTAAAAAAGAATCATCGTGTTTTTGTCACTTGTACAACTGGTCTTAATCGGTCCCCTGCTAGTGTGATTGCATACCTTCATTGGATGACTGATACTTCCCTACATGCAGCTTATAATTTTGTTACTGGATTGCATTTATGCAGACCTGACAGGTTCTTTTTACTAACCCTGCTCATAGCTATGCATATTAGTGCTAACTATTTGCGGAGCTTATAATTATATAGATGTTCCAAGCTTTGTGGTGATAACCCTTGTATGATCACATAAAAGTTATTCCTTTATAGGACATGTTTGACTGGTTGCGTGGGCACTGGTTCTTCTTTATTTTTCATCAATTTCAAATATCTCATGAATATAAACCCAATTTAACTGGTTGCATGGGCACCGGTTCTTCTTTATCTTTGATCAATTTCAAATATCTCACGAATATAAACCCCATTTAACTGGTTGCACGGGCACTGGTTCTTCTTTATCTTTGATCAATTTCCTATATTTCATGAGTACAAACCCACTTACTTGATTGCTAAGAGATGACTGTAGCTTCAACAATTGTTTTCTTACCACCATTTTGCTCTTCTTGAATGCAGGCTGTTGGTTCACTTTCTTTGTAATTTAAAAAAAAAAAAAAAAAAAAAAAAAGAAAAGAGAACTTTAATAATGACTGGACGGCCCATGAATCCTCAGTTTTAATGTAAATGAAATGTTGGGAAACCTAATACTCCGACATCTCTTTCTCTCTCTGTTTATATAATTAAGCGTAAATCATATGCAGATCCTGTATGTTGGCCTTAAAATACATTTTAGGTCGCAATATTTTCCAAATTGATTACATAGGTCCCGTATATCTTTTTTCTGCTATGATCTGTTTGTTCCTAACAAACTTGTGTGATGAATTTAGAAGTGTTTGACACTTAGGTCTACTAGGGCAAGCAGGCGGAATCTGCCTAAAATTTTCTCTATTATGAATAATGTATAAACACCAACTAGAGATGTTTGTTATGGATCCTGAAATGCCATTGAACCAAGTTTTAGATAATAACTGCGAAATGTACCGTTCTGCTGAAAAGAAAAGAAGTGTGTGCTAAATCATTGGTGTCTTGAACATAAAGTAATTTATTTTATATGATTTTCTTTTTCTACACTATGACTTTGGCAAAGTACTTATCTAACTGCAGACCAGCAGTTGCTTGGGCAACAAGGGATCTTATAGCTATGGTGGAAAATGGCAAACATGATGGACCACCAACACATGCTGTGACCTTTGTATGGAATGGACAGGAGGTAATTCACATTTTTGAGGTTGTAAATCCACTTTATTTGTTTCCAATATGTGATCAGTTTTAGAACTTGAAGAAACAGTACTATGATTGTCCCACTTGAAGTGAGATTGGGCTTGGGCTACTTGTGGGAAGGAGTTTGAACCATTTAGACCTTTACCATTGTGTCCAGACTTACTTCATTAAAAGATTATTGGTTTTGATAGTTTGTCTTAAAAATGAACTTTTATTACAGGGCGAAGATGTATTGTTGGTTGGAGATTTTACTGGAAACTGGAAAGATCCAATTAAAGCGACTCACAAGGGTGGATCAAGATATGAGGTTGAAATTCGACTGACTCAAGGAAAGTAAGTGTTATGCATTCTCCAAATGGAGCTTCAAATTTTCTATAATACACTTTCCACTGAATCTGGAGCAATTCATCTTGGTTGCCTTTGGCATTTATATATTTATGTTTGAAAAGCATGTGATTTAATTTCAGCATATTTTAACAGAAATAAATATCTGAGGATGAAACCAATTTTATATGGTTGACTGAGTCTCAGTTTCAAAATTTCTTTCTCAAATATGATTACATATACTGCCTTCAGATATTACTATAAGTATATTGTCAATGGGCAATGGCGGCATTCAACAATTTCGCCGACAGAAAGGGATGACAAGGGCAATGTCAACAATATAATCATTGTTGGTGATACTGCCAGTGTGAGGCCTTCTATTCAACAGCCTATGAAGGTTGATTTCTGCTCCTCCTTTGAAGAATGATACAAAATAGATAGATAAAAAGACGCTGATAGTGCGAAACTATAAGTTGTTTGGAAAATTGTCAGATTGTTTCAAACATTATATTTCGTTTCTGGTAATCTTTTAATTCTCATGTTTCAGGATGCCAATGTTGTGAAGGTTATCGAGAGGCCGTTGACAGAAAATGAGCGCTTTATGCTAGCAAAAGCTGCTCGTTGTATCGCATTCTCTGTCTGTCCAATCAGATTATGTCCCAAGTAGTTTGGTAATGCCGTTACCCTGAAATGGCTGTTTAATTTCATGCTAGCTCAGCGGTGAATTTCGAGCACATGTTTTGTCACAGCTAAAATCATCACCATGTTTATGAGCATGAAGATAGTCTCAATGAGACCAGAAATTATCTTTTGCCAGTTTCAGAAAACAGGAAAGAATCTTCTTGTAACCTAATAGTGATTGTCTTTCCCTGGCCTGTATAATAGTTGATGACGAACTCTACACCATGCGCTTGGGCAATTACCTGTTATACGTCCAGATGGACTCCAGAGCCATTCATTGTGTTTCTGCTATCTTGCTGGGTAATGTTTGCTCAACAATTGGCAATTACCTGATACCTGTTATATTCCCTCAATAATTTAGGTTGCATTATAGCGATTGTCTTTCCCTGGCCTGTATAGTAGTTGAAGATGAAGTCGACACCATGCTTTTTGGTGTTTGGCAATTACCTGTTATACATCCGTATGGACTTCTGAGCCATTCATTGTGTTTCTGCTGTCTTGCTGGGTTATGTTCCCTCAACAATTGGCTCTTTGGAGGACCTATGGGTGGGCTTTTCTTTTTCTTCTTTAAATTTTGTACGACGATTTACACGTTTCATGGGATCCCACATTTGCTGCTTGGGTAATCTCATTTGGTTCCTTCTTTTGGATCTTTCTCATATTTATTAAGTCCAGTATGGTACATGTTCCAATGTGATTTTATGTCCACTTAAGAAATGAAAAATGATGTGCAATGTAACCAATGTTATGTTATGGGAAAAATATTTGAGATGTAAATCATATATATGTTGTGAAGATGTGTCATTATGCCAGTCGTTTTTAATCACCACCCAGGTTTGGCCATCTTTGCTTACAATTAACATGTTGACAGTTGCTGCTGGACGGTAAGTAATAGGATTAATGCTAAATATGTTAGTGGATGGCTCTATTCTGTCCAATGAAATATTGATCAGCTTCGCCTATGAACTTATGGTCCGCGAACCATAAGTGACACTAGAACGACAACACTATTCTTAAGATGACGGCGGTATAAATTTAACAGAAAGCATCAATCGAACCAGTAAAGGGATAAGCATGAACGACAACTCTATGAATGGAATGATGCTGATGCCAAAATTAGGTTCCTCAACAGATAAGTCGCTATTTCGGTACCTTTTGCGCGTCTTACTCTTTGACCCAAGCGACTATTCCTAACCCGACCCAATAACCGGTCACAAAGATTTGTTGACTGGTTTAACCGTCCGAGGCTCATATTAGGCTTCTAAGTTATAAATATTGTGAAAAAATTATAGCTGTAAAATAATAATTTATGGTTGTCATGAAAATAATTCTTAAATAATAATTTTGGTAAAGTTATAGACTTTTCATCATATAAATTTATGGTAAAATTAGTTTAGTTTCTAAATTACTGTTGTAAATACTTATTTTCATGCTATGGTCACAGTTGTCCAATAATAAAGGGTCTTACAAGTTATAATTCAAGGAAAGGGGATTATTATTATTATTATTATTATTATTATTAAAGTCGAATGGGGACACAATCCTAATACTACAAGGCATACGCCAACGATCATTATGCAATACCTTCAGAATCACACTAGGTGGCGCATACCACAAAGTTAACACCAAACACTCCAAGCTCAAATTGGCTAAGGACACCATGGACCATCAGTATTAACCTTCATCTGGTGCTGCTGTGTAAAATAATGTGCAACAATAGCCCTGGATAAATTTTAAATGTGAAAGTACACTTATTGTAGAATTGTGTGGTGGGTTCTACTAAATTAAAATTAAGATTTATATATCAATGATAAATACAGGTCTGAATTTTCATTTTAATCAAAAGGTAATTGATCGAGTTCACAATTTCAGCATGAGTTTTTCTCCGTTTTCGACCGACATTCAACTTAATTACGTAATAATCTGTGTCTAAATTAGAAATCGACCGATACTTGGCTGGTTGATCATTATTCCGCTTCCAAAATCCGGATACGGAATCGGGTAAACCAAACCCAGACCCATCACCCGTGTTGTTACCTATCATTAGTTTTGTGAATTATTTCATTTAACGTTAAATTTTGCCACTTGGTTCTGCCTTCACCAACTACATGTCGAAAAAAAATGACAAAACTATGTTGACATAATGTTCTCAGTGCTCTCAACTCGGTCATCTGAACAACAGGAAATAATGTGTGTGTGTGTGTGTATATATAGAACCTGAATTGCTTATCAATAGAGGATTCCGCCATCTTAATTCTCGAGGACAAATTGTTCCAACGAGTAATTAAAAGGATGACCAAGAAGCATATCTCCAATGGGAGATGGTTATTTGATTTCGGTGCTGATTTTGTTGACAAATTTCTGGTTTGTGTAGATACCACCTTTCTTCTCAATTTCCCCTCTCTTCCTTATACTCTTATTATTCGCATCCTTTTATTTCACCAATTCCAGTTTTCAAACTCAAGAAATGAACCTTTTTTTTTGGTCATATGATGCAGTTGTAGCGTACTGCATATGTTGTGATTTCTGTGTTATGGGTTTAAATTTTCACTTGAGGAGCCTGTTTTATTTTTTGGGAGTGTTGACTTAAGTTATGTTTTCTTTACGGGTCCGATTTGTTAACTAATAATTAAGCAATACAGTTTATTTAGGATCGAGTAGTCTACTAGTATAAATTGGATATCCATTATTCATATTTTATTAAAATTTCAACTATAAATTTATATTGAATTTAATTTAATTTAACATTCAACAACAACTCTCTCCGCATGAGAGTTGTCTATTTTTATTCAAAGATGATATAATGTTTCGAAATTCTTTTAAACTAAATTGATCGAATTTTTTTTTTAGTCTAGGCGATGGATAAGATCTTTTTATTTATTTATTTATTTATTCAAAGATAAGGGTATTTCAACTTAAAATTTTGATATAAATTTTAAGCCATTAATTTCAAGTAATTTAATAAAAGATTTTGAAAGTTAAAAGTAACTATTCATCCGCTCTTAGATTTTTTATTCAATGACTCAGGATTTGCATCAACATTTTTGTAAGTGAATTTTGGGTTCCCATCAATTGAACCAGCTATCAACTATTTGTATGTGCGTCTTTTTTTAACATACAAAGATGAACAGCAGGGCTGTTGCTATTTTGAAATTTGAGGTGTCAGTGTTAGTGCAGTGTATGTCCTGGTGATGGATATTTCTTTTGCAAGGATGAACAAATGGTTCACAAAATTGTTTCAATTGCAGAGGTCCCAACTGACCCAGTTTATTTTAATCGTTAGAAATTCTGACCAAATCTGTCAAAATCTACAGGTAAGTGACATAATAACAGATTGAGGGATCCAGAAGCTTTAGAACCGCAGCGCCACCATAGCCTTGTCTTTGAGATAGCACCTTATCTCTAATCTCTATTCTCCATCACACCCACCATTGATCACCATTTTTTTACCATTGATTCCAGTCGAGGATATCCCCCATCTCCATTCTTTCAACATCATCTTCTTGTTCTCTTACACGTGTCGCCGCTTCTAAACTCACAAAAAAAAATTAATTTAAAAATAAATCTTTTTTTTTAATCTTACAAAATGATGTGATCACATAAAAAATGTGTGGGTGATAAATTCAATTGATGATGGGACCAACATTTTCGTTGCGTCTCCAACGTTCAAACCTAATCTACAACAAGAGAAGCTCTCATTCACCAAGCTTTCGCTTTTATGTTATCTAATGTGAGTCATTTCGATGTTTGCTATATGCATGCATGTGCATGTAGTAGTATTATTATTATTGAAACGTTACTATAAAGCTGTCAAATTCTAAAGTCCCTCGGCACAATGTCGACAGCTTCGATCAATAACTGGTGCCTTACTTCTGTTTCTCAAGCTCAATCCTCTCTCATCAAAAGGTCCACATTACGTCCCTCCATCGTTGCAAGGCTCAACTCTCCTGCTTCTCCTCCTAGCCTCATCCGAAACGAGCCCGTTTTTGCTGCACCAGCTCCGATCATCAACCCTAACTGGGTAGATACTTATCTATTCAATCTTCATGATCTCTTTCACATTTTTCCTATGTCTTCATGCATCTCATGCATCTTTTTTCAGTCCGATGCATGGGTTGAGAAAATCTTGTCCATTTAACGCCAGCAAACTTTACTCTTTATTATAATTATTCGAAACTCAAGTAGTGATTACAGCCACTAAACACATTCATCACCAGTACTAGAGCTACGCATGCACTTGAAGCAAATTCAATTTCTTTTGGCCATTTGGCGATTTGCCATACATTATTGCATTGCATTTACTTGAAGCAAAGTTTGGCCATTCATTATTATCTCTCAATTTCACAACCACTACCCGTCTCGATAGTGAAAGGTTATATCGATGTGGCATTAAGTCAATGGCTAGTGCCAATTCAGTCATGTCTTTTGCTGATGCATGTGCCCTCGCCACCTGGGAATTAAAATTGATATATGTTTAATGCTTGGAGACTTCGAGTGACAATTGTGTGTCATTGATTATATTTAGTAAATTTAACCATCCACATAGTTTCGCCGTATCCTCATGATCCACAGTCCACACACCGCAACGTTAATTAATTAAAATCTTTTTTTTTTTTAAAGACCAAATATATTCATATCTAAACTACCAATTAATCGCATACAACAATATGATAATTTGAAACTTTACATCCTACCCTTTCAGGATTTGAATTCAAAAAAATAGGTGGTCAAAAAAATTTAAATTAATTTTTTAACCTCTTATTCTTTTAAAATTTCAATTATGGTGGTTAATTAAATAAAACTACTTAAAAATCATTATGGCATATAATTGGAGTGGCTATTTCAATAATATAATAATTGCATTATTGAAATATATGATTTTAATTGTAGATAGACAATACTAATACTCAAGACATTTTTGTCATTTCCTCTGCACAACAATAACAATATATATAACATTGAACCTCTTGGTTTCCTTACTCATCCTACTCCTTAACTGCACCTCAAATCTCTCTCGGTCCCGGACAATGCGTCGTTCATTTAATATTTTCTCTATTCTTCATCGACTAATTTGAAAGCCTAAGCCAAAGATTGAAAAAAAAAAAAGAAGGAAAAAAAATAATCTCCATTTCATTATTCTAATTAATGTACGTGCAGCCAATTAATTACATTTTCTAATTTAATTCTTGTCATTAACTTTGAATACGTTTTTCGTTTCTAATACTTTTTGTTTTGTCGGGTAATTTACAGAGGGAAGACATGGCAAATCAGTCGTACGAGGAAGCCATTGAAGCTCTCAAGAAACTTCTCAAGTAAATTAACTAAACCTTTGTCTTTCATGCATCTAACATCTATTCATATTTTGGTACTCACAAATTGCACACGTGGACTCCCTGGTCATGAGAGAATGGGACGAGCATTTATTGTTAATTTTCAACTTACTCAAACATGTTATGAGAAGTGCTTAAAACGTAGACTGATGATATTCAGGCAAGCAAGCAAAATTGATATAATGCTGATTCTGGCATGCTGTTGGTTGGGGTAATTGCAGGGAGAAGGAAGACTTGAAACCTGTTGCTGCTGCAAAAGTAGAGCAGATTACTGCGCAGCTACAGACTCCATCTGACACCAAAGCATTTGATTCCGTGGAGAGGATCAAAGAGGGCTTCATTCACTTCAAGAGAGAAAAATACGAGTAATTTATTTAATTAATTGATTTTTTTTCTAACTAATTATTTTTTTTAGTACTGTTAAATAGTGATTATTTTAAAAGATACAACATTATCGAACTGGGACCGACCTAATGCGTTAATTTATCTGATTGTTTCCACAGGAAAAATCCAGCTCTGTACTCTGAGCTCTCCAAAGGCCAAAGCCCGAAGGTATAAAATGTCGTAACGTTTTTACCACATGGCTTATAATTTTCTAATTACTTTTTTCTTATAATCTTTGCAGTATATGGTATTTGCCTGTTCAGACTCCAGGGTTTGCCCGTCCCATGTGTTGGATTTTCAACCTGGGGAAGCTTTCGTGGTTCGCAATGTTGCTAACATTGTTCCACCCTATGACCAGGTCACCATTTTTTAGCCCATTTCATTTATAATTTGCTTGAATTTATTTCATTTTGAAATAATTTTTTTTTCTTTTTTTTTGGGGGGGATTCTCTGCTTCCACAGACTAAATATGCTGGAGTTGGAGCTGCTGTCGAGTATGCAGTTTTGCATCTCAAGGTGATTAAATTGATAATATATATATATATATTTTAATCTCAGCATCTATTGGAGTCTATTAATTTATCTAAGTGTGGATTAATTTTGCTACAGGTTTCAAACATTGTGGTTATTGGGCACAGCGCCTGTGGTGGTATCAAAGGACTCATGTCTTTCCCATTTGATGGAAACAACTCCACGTATGGCCTCATCTGTAAACTAATCATTCATACATGTTTGAATCAAAATACAGGGATTAACTAATAATAATTTTTGCCAATCGGTTGAAACTTGAAACATGTAGCGATTTCATTGAAGACTGGGTGAAAATTGGCATCCCTGCCAAGTCTAAGGTGTTAACAGAGCATGGTGACAAGCCTTTTGGAGACCAATGCACATACTGTGAAAAGGTTATTAATTAACTTACTATTAGCAGCTACCTTATTTATTTCTCCATCTACACTGCTGCTCTGTTGAAATTTCGATTTTTTCTGAAGCAAATAAAAATGTGAACTGCAATATGCAGGAGGCGGTGAATGTGTCCATCAGTAATCTGCTAACGTATCCATTTGTGAGAGAAGGCTTGGTGAACAAAACTCTGGCACTCAAGGGTGGTTACTATGATTTTGTTAATGGATCATTCGAGCTCTGGGGTCTCGACTTTAGCCTTTCTCCTCCACTCTCCGTATGAACATCAACCGATATATGATATCAGTGACCTCATCTTTGTTCTCTTTATTACCATGTGATCTAATTTTATCTCCCTTTCTTCCCATGTGTACTCTTGTATGTTTTATTGAGCTGCAATTTACAATAAACTTACGACGAACATCGGCTTCTACTTATTTTAACAATAAATGGACAGTGAAATTTCCTTTTTCATTTTTCCGAGAAATTCGTAGACATAATACACTACAATTGGAATTATTCATGGCTGCATTTTTCTTCTTTGTTTGTTCTGTTAGGTTAAGGATGTGGCCACAATCCTACATTGGAAGCTCTATTGATATGCATAGAGGTCATCACTGCAAATGTCAACTGAGGTTCTCTGGATCAATCTGTTTTATGAAAAAATGAAGTGGGTTGTATAGACAGAGTCCTGTTGGGGAATCCTGCAACTGAATTATTCCTATTCAGTCTTAAAGTTACTTAACATGCTTCTAGCTTATAATTTCACTAGTCAGTTGATTCAATTATGGTATTAGAAGTAACCTAGAAGTAAATTAAAAGTAATATTAGAAGTGGAGAAACCTGGAAATTAACATCATTCGCATTATATGTATATCCTCACAGGTCTATTGATCAAAACATATACAAACAATGCCTTGTAAAGAAAAGAAGAGCAACATTATGCGATTAACTTTTAACAGCCATATGTTCATTAAAAGATACACAGTTATGTATCACCGTCTGTCGTCTGATATTGATATTTTGGCATCTGAGTCATAAAGTTTATAGATACCATATTCAGCATAGGCTTAGTTGATCTTCTTTGATCATGGGGCCTGATTTCTAAAGAAGGGCAATGTGGGCCTGTTTGATATTGCAATATTAATCCCAGTCTTCGCTCTGCGACTCTATGAGTCTGTTTAAAAGTTGATCATATTAATTTTGAGCATGGAAATGTTAAGACAGTGCCTTGAATTGATTTGATGCACTGGCTGCAGCTTGCCTTCGTTGTGGCCACTGCATTTAGTGTGTTTTGAGTACTAAATTTTAATGAATTGACTTTGCATGTAAGAGTGTGTGCACTACGACAGAAACCTGAAAGAGAAGGCAGCTGAACTTGAAATTAGCAAAGTGAATGCCTTTTACCGAAAGAATGTGAATGGCCAGAGCTGCATGAGTCCTTTATTAATCCTTTCCAGAGCTGCACGTGTAATGTTTCACTCACTCATGTTTATATAGCTTCTTCTAAGAAAAATACACGTGGCGCAAGATACAAGTAAATCATTCTCAACCATTCTCTATCTGAACTCATTTGTATAAAGATAACTCATTCTCAACCATACATATTATTAATAGCTATCACTGATTGACGCATGATACAAGGTCTTAAAATGCTCTGATGTGAGAATCCCAATTCATTATTCAAGCTTTGAAATCAGCAACAAAAACACAGAATAAATACTATTAACTTCAGAAATGATGTATGTATGATATATATATATATATATATATATATATATATATATATATATATATATATATATATATATAAATATTGATTATTTCTTCTGAATCATCAACTGGATAGGATATAGATCTGAAGTCTAGTAACTGGTCCTCAGAACAGCTAATTAATTTATAAACAATGTCAACAAGCAGACATCAAATCAATGAGTACCCATCCATGAACCCCTTCATCGTAAAAAAGGTACCTATATCCAAATCATCATCACAAGAATTCCATAAAGAGTTGATAAAACTTTCATCCGTGGTATTTGATTCTTGTGTGCCTGATCCTGAGACTTTAACAGCTTTCTGGGTTCCATTATCTATCGAATAACTTTTAGTATTTTCATCACAAGGATCTATAATTGCATTGGCATTTTGATCAGTACTCCGTTGTATTTTCTGAAATTGAGTTAGGCTAGGAGAATCACCAACTCCGCGAGTTTGGTCTTTGATCCCCAGCCTTTTGCTTAAATGAGAATTCCAGTAATTCTTCACTTGATTGTCAGTTCTTCCAGGCACTCGTTTTGCTATCAAGGCCCACCTAATACGAATGAAATGTTAAAAGGACATTAACTGATAAGTACATCAAGATAAAATTAGCAGTAACTTAAATCAACAAAAGAGTTGTTCTAAACAAGTTAAATTTAGTTGTCAAATATTTTTGAGTTGTTGGAGAAAACTCTTAGATTGATGCAAGTCACATTATTATATAACTTAGCCACACCCAGATAAGGTTTCTAGTGCACTATTTGATACTTAATAATGCACCTGCCATGATTCAGTATTTGCCACAGAGCTAGGATTCAAAATGATGAAGAAATAATAGAACCAAAGTTGAATGGACAAATGAGCAACATAATCCAGAAGGGAGCCAGGATTAACTAGTATGTAAGCATCTATTAATTACACTATTGTTACTTCATCCAAAAATGAATATCAGAAAAAAGCTAACACTGTGCCTTTACTGAGAAAAGGTATCAAACTCCCTCTTTATCTAGTAACTTAAACAGGTATCAAGTCTAGGAAGTTCATCCTGAAAAGCAAATATACTATTGCTGCAATATTGTTAAATGAAAGAAAAAAGAAAAAGTCAGAAAATTGACATTAAAGAACCTGTTTCCAAGGAGTTTATGGAGTCTAATGATGAGATCATCTTCTTCCTCGGTGAAGTTGCCTCGGTTCACATTTGGGCTCAGGTAGTTCATCCACCTTAACCTACAACTCTTCCCACATCTCTTCAAACCTACATCCAATTAATAAATATCACATATATAATAAATAAATAAATAAAACAAAGCTTATAATAATAATAATAATAATAATAGTAATGCCTGTTATCTTGGCAATACGATTCCATTGTCCTTTGCCATGAACCTTCACGTAATCAACCAGCAGCTTGTCTTCTTCCACTGTCCATAAGCCTTTCTTGTAATATTGATCATCATGTTTCTCTTCTTGTCCTTCTTTTGCTTTTGTTTTTGTCATTGTCACTGCTGGGAGAAAATTAATTGCCAGTATCTGTTGCGTTGCTTTTTTGCACTTGACACTTCTACGAAATGACGACCTTCTATTTATTTATATATACACTCTGCTTACTGACTAACCGATGATGATGGAATATTAGTAACATTATATTATATAATATTATTAAAAAAAAACAACTTTAAATAATTCTGATTTTTGAATGAGTTACTACTCCCCAGAGTTGGCATGGCAGGCACACATCTTGATACATTTGACGTTCGTGGATTCATCTATGATTCTTTAATTTATTACAATATTGATATCAGCAATGCTTTTTTTTTTAAATTTATTTTTCTTGCTCTTTTTCGATATTCATTTCTCTTTACATAAGGGTTTGCTTTTTTTTTTTTTCTTTTTTTTAAGGTAATACTAAATTATTTCTATTCAAACTAATGTAGCATCGCTATAAACAATATTATTTAGAAATTTTGTATTATGTCATTAATCGGAGAAAAACGTAGATGAGACAAAAATCACCACTATAATACTACTATGACATGCGCTACAGTAGTAGGTTCTAAAGTAAAAACACTAGTGGATTCATTATAGGACCATACGGTAGTAGTAAAGCTTGTCTAATGCTGTTTTGTCATGGGGTAGCATTGTAACTCTAAAAGTAGACCACTAATGAATTCTATATGGAGAAGTTAATAGAACTCATGTCTGCCAAAACATCATTGGACATACTTATATTAAAGTGGTGAGTCTATCTCATCCAAGTTTCTATGTGTCAATTTTCTTTCATTAAAAACTGTTCTAGTTTTGGCCACCCCGTTCTTGCCAGTTAAACGAAATCGGATAGGACCATTTGTTTCTGCACCATGGTTCGGTATAAGTTTTAATTGGGTAATTACTGCCGGCTGCATTTTAATGGTCAAGCAGAAATCTGTGCAAAATTGGCTATTTCCTTATTTGATATCACTTTTCATTTGCACTTGAATTATCAACAAAATCTTATCATTATTAGTAGGAGTTTGCTACCTTACACCTGCTGTAAGGTGCAGCTCTCTCACAAACTTGCCCATGAATCTCACTTGAGCTCACGACGGGTTCTGTTTGCGCGAGAGGACCTCATAATAGCTGTAAAGTAGTCCTCGTGTTATTATTATTATTAATTTTGAGTGAAAAGTAAAACCACCAAAATAGTTAATTTAAAATTAAAAAAAAAATCCCCTAGTAAAATACTCAAGAGTTAAGTTCTTTTGAAGCTATGAAAGATTTCTTAAAAGTTTCTAAGACTTTATAACGTGTATGTATTTAAAATAGCGTGTGATCAAAACTTACATTTTACTTCAGAAAAGACTTGCTCAAATCATGAGAGAACTCCAATCCCGGCCCGCTCACTCCTATTTAATAGCTTTAGGCATGTAAAATAAACCCTAAAATTACTTGGCTCGTAGAATTTGTCAAGCTTTGGATACCATTAGACAAATTAGGCCTAAGTGAGGAGAAAATAATTGAGCGAAATTGCAGCTTGGGCAGCGTGTTACCCTTCATCAATATCATTTACAGCCTTTCACTTGAACACCACCCACTTATATCGGGCGGTGAAGCCACGAGAATATAAAAAGTTATATGAAGAATGGAATGAATCATTTAATCATTCTATGCACCAAATAATCAATGGGCAGACTGACCATGTTGACTTGCCAAAGACAATCAAGATCCTCTACCAATTTTAAATAGTTGGTCTTTGTTAAGAAATGAGGAACTCTAATCGGAAAATTTCATGTAATCTGTATTTTGTCTTTTCTAAAAGTAGGATGAAAAATGAGATGACAATTTAGCTTATCAATTTAGTGGAATCTTGATATTACAATTGCTGAAATATGTACAAGAAAAGACCAGTTTTGGTAAAACAATTGATGCACAACTACAATGGCATTTTTATGGTATATGTGCTACACTTAAATATACAAACCCAACCTTTTGGCATATTAAGTCTCATCTGGTTTTGGTTCAAGTTTTACCGGAATCTTCTCCTTCTGATCTCCGCGCAATACCTCAACAATCACCTGATATCAAACAATTCATAGTGTTATACACGGACGAATAAACAAATTAGCAATAATATTACAGAATATTAAGACCCATCTTTCACTCTTGACACTAATGTATATATCATTCCTGAAGCAGCTTAGATATTAGACTATAACAGTACAGTTAAAAACTTTATTACAGTAGCTTCTGTCCACCATAACTTCAAGGGAAACAGTTCTCTGAGGCATAACCACAGAGCATCTGTCTAACAGGTCTTTCTTCCTACCACAATAGCCTAAGATTGCCACTCAGCACTGGTGGTTGCTTTATACCTTGTACCAATAACTACAAGAAAATTAAGTAAGGAGGCAAGAAGAATAGAATCAGAGGTTGAATTAATTTTTCTTTTACCCGTGTTAGTATGGTCCAGTGCCACTCTCACATCCCATAAAATATAGAATCATCCATCAAAACTATGATAAAAAAATAAAAAAGGAAAAAATAAAACAACTTGTAGACCTTCAAATTTAGGAGAGTTTTTTTTCCACTTTCTTAAATTTTATCACTTGACTAAGCACATTAGACTCACCAATCTCATTCTTATTGAAATAGAAAATCCCTTTATGAAAACTAGAAATTATCCCAGACTGCTCCCAAGTTCTCCACCAAGAAGAAAGGTAACATGAGTAAGTCAAAGAAATGTAAAACAAGATACCTCATCTCCAACTTTACATTGGTCAAGAATTCTGTACAAGTCGCTGCCATTGGAGACCTTTTTTCCATTCACAGATGTTATGATGTCACCCAAAATAAGTCTGCCATAGGCATCGCGTTTGGTTGATAGCAAGCCCTATAGATAAAGATTGATCAGTTGTACTTGTGTGAAACCTTTAACTAATCTGAAAATCAAGTGAAAAGAAATATCTAGCCTAGTATTTTATCTAATAGAATATTAGTTTATTTATACAGGAGGAAAAAAGGAAAAAAAATAGGCCAATAAAAAAAGAAAAAAGAAAGAAATTAGGCATACTGCTTTGCCAGCAGGACCGTTTGGAGGAGCATCTAAGACGAGCACTCCACTTACACCTAACTGCTCCACAGATTGATCAGGTGCAAACTTAATCCCTAAAATAGGTCGTGTGACCTTACCAAACTTAACTAGTTGATCGACAATGCCATTTACCTGGATAAATAAGAATATAGATCACTAAACTTCTCTCAGGCATTAAAAGAAATATAAGTTTGTTTCTCAAGTTTACAATTAGAATAGATACAAAGTTCTCTCCAACAAAACCAAAACCAAGTTCATGATGATAACTCACAGTGTCAACTGGAATCGAAAATCCAACACCAGAGGATGCACCAGATGGAGAGTATATAGCTGTATTTATTCCAATTAGGCTTCCTGAACTATCTAAAAGTGGCCCTCCACTATTACCAGGATTAATGGCCGCATCAGTTTGTATAACATCCTGAATTGGACGGCCAGTGGCTGCAGAACTGATTTCCCTACGAAGCCCACTACAGTGAAGATAAAGAATACATTAGCAAATGACATAGTTTAATGCATAGGCCAACACACATTCATATCTTGAATTTATTGTTACATTATAGATTGATGATAGATAAATGAGGTGACACAACCAATATATAGAAAAGAAAGTGGAGAACAAAATCCGGCTCTATCAAGCTAAAAAGATCCTACTAAATAAACCTAACTTGTCCCAGATCATAAGGTATTAATTTGACTTATATGCTTCCTAAAAAATTATTGGTACATATATGAAGAAGAGATGCTTCATTGCTAATTTGTATGGAACTTCTTCTCTACCTACATATATAAATTTCTAATCTTGTTAGTAACATATGCAGTTCTTTTTCGAAGCCTTCCAATCATATATATAGAGCCCAATTAGTAAGTCTGGCAGAGGATCCTAGTCCATCTCAGTTTTTTGTACTTTTTGATAGAAATATAAATTACATACTATTTTCCTTTATTTATTTTCTTTTTGGTTTGGGGGGGGGGGGGGGGGGAAGGGGGAGCTCCACAAATAATAAAGGGCAAAATTGGAAACAAAAGAAATCATTTCAGCAAATTGTAAAAGCATTAAAATATAATTCCAGCAGCAAAACATGGCTGATTGACCTAAACTTACAACGAAATTTCAAATGTAGTAATATTATAAAGACGTCAAATATACATGAGGTAAGAATATAAACTTTCATGTAGTTACCTGATCACGCCAGTTGTAAGGGTATGGTCGAGTCCAAACTGCAAACAAAAATATGGACACAGGAATGAGATTTTCAACTAAGAAGAACTTATGAAACTTATATGCCATGATCAGGATATTATGGCAAAGTATCGATCAAAAGCTTCTATGACAAGTAAAAAGTGGGAAGCAAATTTATATGGAAATCAAATCTTCAGACTGTGTAGAAAACAACAATGACAGTCAATGCCTTTAGAAAACTATCAGAATTCAGACATTACGAAATAATCCTGATAAATGAAAAAGCACTATACTGATCTTCTAAGCCATCTTCTTGAAAACAATTTTGGCCTTAAAGTGGAGAGAGAGAGAGAGCATTCAAATACTGCTTTATTTCAAAATAACTCCTCAAACATCTTAATTGAAACATCCGCATTTTCAAAGGTAACTAATTGTCTTCCCAGTAGATAAAAACTTGATGATATTTTTTATAATTCTGCATGCCACTTAGTTTGATCTGGGGATCACTACTGATCATCTCCAACGCTTATGTAAAAAGAAAGACGTTATCCAACTTTGCCATTGTATATAATATTCAGCAAGTAAATGGAAGACCATACTTACGGGGTTGCCAATAGCATATACTTTCTGACCAACTAGCAAGTCTGCAGAGACACCAATAGGAATAGGTCTTAATTTATCTTTCGGTGCATCAATACGCAACACAGCAACATCCTTGTCTTGGTCAAATCCAACAATTTTCGCATCATAAGCTGATTGATCAGCAAAAGTGACCCTGTAAATCACTAGCGCAATTAATCACGAAAACCAAAAGTAACGACATCCCAGAATCTACTGCAAAACATTACTTTAACTCAACATGTATTACCACAAAGAAACTCATGCATCAAGGAAGAAATATAGGGATGGCAAAATGTCAGGCTCGAGGCTTGGCAAAGCCGGAGTCCAGTCCAAGCATGTCCTTTATTGGGCCAAGCATAAAGCCCAAATCTTATATTTTGCAATTTTTTTTTTTAAAAATGCAATATTACATAATTATAGATTATAAAATTTTTTTTATTAGATTAAGCTTTAAAATTTGGGCTTAAAGTATTTTAAACTTTAAATACAAGTTGTGAATTGGTTAAATAAACATTAAAATATTATTTTAATTAAAATAAAATATTGTTTAATTTTAATGTATTTATCCGGCTTTTGGGCAGCCTGGCCCAACTATTAAGAAAACATGCCCTAGTCAGGCAAATCCTGATCTGAAACACCTGAGCCGAGCATTTTTGCCATCTCTAACTAATTACATTGAAATTCACTTTGCACAAAACACAAAGTCATGCTACGCCATAGAAAATAAAAAGAAACAGGTTATTATCAAGTATTATTCCCAACAGGATCTAAGAAGGATGTCCTCGCCCTTAAACATGTAGATTTTAGATCCAGACTTACACCATTACACCAAGGCAATGGCTTCTTAATCATCCTGCTACATGTAATCAATATTATTATAATGAGCTAATAACAAGTGAGAAAAGTTGTGTGATATCACAGCACTGCTTGCAGGGCCAGCATTTACAAAGCTGATTTAATTCATTTTTAAATAGAATCATCATTTGCCCTCTTGCCTCGTCGTGTGAAGGATTATGGAGGTACTACTTCAATGTCCATAACAGCATCCAATGTCAGGCCACCAAATTTATTTGTTTTAACAAGAAACTAAGATATATGTAAATTAAGGAAACTTTAATCCACATACTCTATGTTTCCAAACCAAGGGGAAAATGACAGTTGCACAGAAATAAAAAACAAAAAAAAAATGAAAGAAAGAAAACCAACCTGATATCAGAAGCACCACGAATCACATGATAATTGGTGACAACGTGACCTTTGGAATCCCAGACAAAACCCGACCCGGATCCTTGTGGGACCTCCAACACATCCAGTGTAAATGCATCCTGCCTACAACATTATTAATAATTTGATCAGCAAACCAAAATTTCAACTTAAAATTCTTGAAAGAACTACATTTTAAATTAAGTTAAATTTAATAATAATAATACCTGGCAGCAAGATTGGTGATATTAACAACAGAAGGAGTGTTCTCTTGAAAGAGACGAACGGTAGCGAGTTCGTCTGTTTGAAGCTTACGTTGCGGAGTGACGACGAAAGCCGACACGGAATCAACGTTGGAGAAGAGGAGAGTGAAAGATAGAACCACAGAACCGCAGAATACGAAGAGTGATTCAAAAGCCGAAGAGGCGGAGGATGACGGCTTAGTGAACAGTAACAGCTTTGAGACAATTGAGCGAGTGGCGGATGTTGTTGGAGAGTTGCTGCAGCAAATGATAGTAGCAGCAGTGGCACGTGCCCGTGATGGTCTGAGAGGGAAATTGTGTTTGTTGAGCGGAGCTAGCGTCGTGTTTGGGGAGCGAGAGAGTAAGAACGTACTGGAAGAAATGAGTGAATAAGCCATGTTCTGGCTTTCGACACAAGGGATTAACGATTATGGTTGATAATCCTTCTACCGTTGTCTCTCTGGGCCCCATACTGCCCCCTGTTGGGCAATCTTTGATGATCACGCTTTCATCTCATTGGATAGCCACATTTTTTTTGGCCAATGGAAAAAAATAAATAAAATAACAGACAGATTTAATATTATTAATTTTAAAATTATTTTTTTAAAAATGAATTAATCATATAATTTTTAAGAGCGGAAGAATGATCTACAGATCAAAAGACAATTTCCTCTAACGGTGTCGTGCTGCAAAATTTTATTTCTTAGAGAAGGGATAAAGAATAGAAATTTACAAAATTTTTCCCAATGGCCTTAATTCCTTGGGTAATCCTTCAAAATTTCCGGCATTTACATCTGATTGTAGCATGGGTCTCCTGCCTGTTTTCCATGCCATACCCTCTGCCAGGTGCTCTTTGCTCGGTGTCAGCATTACAAAATTTGGATCGGCTCTTTGATAACTGCAAGATACAGAGCTCCGTTACATGTCAAAATAAACAACATTGACCCGGAGATGCTGAAGATTATATATGTGATTGAGGGATGACAATAAACAAACAAATATACCTTGCTTCTCGAAGATTTTCAACACGTATGCCAAATCCATATGATGTCTTTCCAACAACACGGTCTTTAGTAGCTGCAACACAATAGGTGTTTATAGATATTCACTATCTTTCATCGTATTTGTCATTTTTATTATTCACAAACAAGTTTCTAAGTCACAACAGGTACACATGAAAATGACTACAAGTTTAAACAAGAAACAAATTTCCTATTGAGCTTAATTTGAGACCAGCAAGAAGAAAATGAAAATCTTTGAGAAGCTCCTTGATAAAAACCTAAGTCAGCAACAGAGTTTAGATAATTTTATTTCTCCAACCATCATGTACAAAGTATGCTCAAGTGACATACTCACAGACAGGATGAAAACTGTGGGAATGCCTGCACTGGGGGGTTTCCATGGAATATTTGAGAATTCACAGGAAAACCTAAAGGTTTTGTAAGAAAATACTACTGATGGAATGTTGAATACAGTAAAGATATAATCCCATAATTGCTTGCAGGTTACGTTCTTGAATCCCATTGACATGACCAATTAAAAGGAAACCTTGAAATGGAAGAAAGAAATTATACACCAACTAGAGATACCTGAAATGCTGAAAGTGAAAGAAGGTTTCCACCATGACTTAAATGCCATCGCTACTGATGAGCTGAGAGGTCCCACCTTTCCCTGCAAAGAAAAAATGTGTATATTTCATTGGAGCTGAGGTAGTGATGTGATCCATACTTCAAGCACAAGATTTTTAATACAACCTTCAGCAAGAAGTTTTTATTGGCCTGCCAGGATGCAGCCACCTGAAAGGAGGATTCCGGGATGCTGTTTGCTGTTTTGGCATCATCAATCCTTTAAAACATGATTGTATTAATATCGGGTGTCAAGAAATTGATTATAAATTATTTATTTACTTGAAATACCTTGTCTGCAACTCAAAGCCAAAGTCAATATAATTTGTAATTCCAACTATTTCATCTTCTTCAAGAGGATTCTTCACCTGTTTAGTTTTGAAGCAGTTCAAAGATTTGTCAGTACCGAATTGCAAAACTAGACCCCAAAAAACCACTATCAAGGATACTAATGAAAAAAGATAGCAAGAATCATAATTATACCGCAACAAAACAGAAATTATCTTCTACTGGCATGACATCACATGGACCAGCTTCCTAGAAGTAGGCCGAATAGTTTAAGAAAATCATTAAAATTGTGAGAATTTAGCTTCAAATTGCATAACCATACAATGAGTTCAAGTACATTACTCTAAATCCTTGATTCCCAGTATCTTAGAATAAGGTGAATGTGCATAAATCTCTCCTCAAATTATATAATATTTTAATGTAGCAAATTTCAAATTGAAAAGAGACTTGGTAGATGATTTGACATATTTCTATTCCTTCTTCTACATAAATCAAACATATTGCAAGTGAGCATTCCAAAATTATGTTAGCAGATAATTCAATTAAAAAGAGTATTTCAAATGAATTTAGGTTGATATCTACTCTTGCAATGTGGAAAAAAAAGGAATCATATGTTGCCCCAAAAAAAAAAAAATTACACACACATTACGTCAATGCAGATACATAAATCAGAATAAAGACTCGAAAGACAAAAGATGACATGAGGAATCATACCCGTCTTTGGACAACCACATGTTGATAGAATGAGGCAATGAACTGCAGTTGAAACTTAGTATAAATTTTCACTCAAAAGTAACAAATAAACATTTTGAAACATTTGATGAGTAGTAACAGCAAACTTTTAGGAATGATAAACAAACTCGCCGGGAGAAAATGCAGATCTAGAAATAAATTAAGAAGCACAGAGAAGACTAACCACTGAACTTTTAGCAAGTTCAAGGCCAAAATTGAACGAAGGGCTCAATGGACTGCCTGATCCAACTCCATATCCAATAGCATAACTCCAATTCATTAAGTTTTTATAATTTGCATCTTCTTTGCCTCCATCTAACAACGAAGTGAACAATCGAAGTGAGTCCTATTGAAAATTTTCACTAACAGCTAAAGAGATTCCTCCAGCTTATCATCTAAGCATACCGCATGAAACATTTTTTCATGAAGTACTTGTAGCGAGAACTCAATTAGAAATATGAATTGAGAAATTTCAAGCACGAACGCCAAACCTAATGATTATACTAGTAGCATTACTCTCAATGAGAAATTTCTAGTATGAACATATTTATTTTCAGAAATGAAAAGGGAAAGAAACAAAGGTAAACAAATTTTTACATATTTGTTCAGATATACAAAACACAGGAGTATAGCTGAATTTACTCAAGACTGAACAGACAATTGTTCAACTTGAAGAAATTAATCAAAAATTTAACTAACAAATGTAACAAACAGAGCAACTTATAACTTGCAAAATATGAACAGCAAGAACTCAAAACCTAATGATTAAATCTTAGCATTACATTCAATGAGAAATTTCACGCATGTATACTTCAGAACAGGACAGGGAAGGACACAAACACAGGACAACAAAATTTATTCAATACTAAAGAGACAATTCTTCAACTTCAAGAAATGAATCAGAAATTTAGCAAACAAATGTAATGGACTATGCTTGAAGTTCTCTACAAAAAGAAGCTAATCAGTGAGGAACTTACACTGTGGCTCATACTGCACCCCCACAGTAAGCCTTCCCATCTTGCTTACCAGCCATGCATTCTTAGGCAACTCATCTTTGACTGCAAAGGAAAGCAATGTTCATCTTGTCAGTAAAATTAAAAAAAAAAGCTCCTAAAATCTCACAACAAGAGCTGAAGCAAAATAGACAGGAACAAGGGTAAATGAATTTGCATTTGATTGGGAAAAGTGAAATGGGACAAGGGGCGAAGGACTGAAAGTAAATTAGTTTTATATCCATTTTTGTATTACATTTGAATTTTGTACAGCTGGACAGAAGTTTTGAAGGAAACCTTGCAAATAAAAGAGAACCATTTAAAAATTTCCCAGAGACCTGCCGACAACAAACTCCTACACAATGCATGCATAATAATACCAGGATATAGTTATGAGTAGTGCTATAATACAAATGAAGCTGAGCATTAATCAACAAAAATTTGATATAATTTAAATGGAACAGAAAAATGCATAACTTGTTGAAAATGAATTTGTTCTAAACAAAAGGGTAGAGGTTCATGCAAAGTCATATATACTACTCTAAAAATTCCTTAGAGCCCAACAACAGTAATGATTGCACAATAGCTATAACCAACGGAACCAAGACTTCAATAGCCAAATGTTCAAGAGACAGAGATTCAATTACATAAATTCAGGTCACATACTTGCAAAGGGCATAAGCATGGCCCCAAAAGACAAATTTCCAGTTCCATATCTCAATCCCATGACACCATAATCTTCAGAAGATATTCTGCAAAACACATTAAGCTTGTCAGCAAGCATTCATCTTGTAAGTCACAAGTATTTGTACAAACAAGCTGAGGAATCCAAATAAGATTGTTTGACTGATTAAAAATGCACCTTTTCTTCATCAGTAATGGAATAGTGCCAAATGCTCCAAAGCCCCATTTTGGATAGTAAGTACTAGACCTTATCCGTAAAACACTACAACAACAGCACAACAGCAACATTTAAACAATATCGTCTCTGGAAGCAAGCAACCAATAAAATAAATCGATTAAACACTTTTACTTCAAACTAAACAGTTCCTTACGGGTCAGAGTTTGATACGAAAAGGTCCATGAACGTATGAGGATCATCCAAGTCCCTGTTCATAGAATCAAAGCATTAAAATGTACAGCTTAATAGCATTTTCATAGCCTTCATTACACAACCTTGCAAAGCAAAGCCAAATTAAGAAAAATGGAACACCTTTGCCATCGAAACAGAGCATTTCCCACAATATTCTCCTCAGGTTTATGATCAAGTGGACCAGAAACCTGCCGCATAAAATATAAATAAATAATTTTTTAATTAATTAAAAGAATATTTCAATGGTGTTAAAAAAAAAAAAAAAAGGGAATTACAGTTGCAATCATATCGACATGAGGATCATCAATAGGCTTCAACATAATTCTGGTGCTAAAATGCCTTGCTTCTTCAAAATAATCGTCAAAGAGACACTTCAAAGCTAGCTTCGCAAACAACAAATTATATGACGACTCCAACATCCTGCCTCAACTCAATGCGTTAACTTTTTTTTTTTTTCAAATTTGTTTGTCACCTAAAATTTATTGGTCAAAAGAATTGAGCTGAAACCTTACCTGGTACGGGCTGCGAGAGGAGGGAAATCGAAGAGTGGCGGCACCAGTACCATCGGCGGTGGAGGCTCTTTGTTCATCCAATTACCCATATTCTTTTGTAATTTTGTTTAATTTTTTTTCTTTCTCTGAATTGAACAACGAGGTGGAGAAGGAAAGATTGTGATAGCTAAAGGTTATGGCCTAAGCGGTAACTGAAAGTTCGCTCACGCTTGGACGACGGTTTCAACTCTCCCGACAACAGCGACACTACTTCAGTGACGTGGCATTATCCGATGCTGAAACAATAGTGAGGCGGCAGTTTGTTAATACAATGGTTAAAATTATGAGTTACCATATCCATACGAAAACACATAAATTTTATAAATTACACGTAACATTAATAAAAATAAGATTAATAAATAGAAGATAAAGTAAATAAATTTATATAAGATTATTAATTATAAAAAAATTAATATGATTTATACATAATTTTAGTAAAGAAATATTTTATTCATTTACTTTAATTAGGCAAAGAAAAAAAATTATTCATTAATTGAAATAAATATTATTACGCAAGTTAATTAAGTGATATATTTATTTTAATGTGGATCAAATCTATATAGATATAGATATATTAGTATAAAATTAAATTTGATTTTGAGTATATTGTGTAGTTTAGAGATCATTTTGGGGTTATTGTTGAGATGTAAAATTATGTCATCTTATAATAGCTTTGAAAAATATTAAAATAATAGTTTTTTAAAATTTAATTTTAAGAATAAGTTTTATCCTTAATAAAAACATCACATATATTACAGAAAATGCAAAACTAAGATTATTCAATTTAAATACAAAATCAATAAATATATAAGATAATCAATCTTATAATGAGCTTTTATTTTACATTTGTAAATTTTTTTTCAATATCTCTTATATTAATTTACTTATTTTTACCTTATATTCATATGTTTGACGTGTAATCTGCAAATAGATTATGGTACATGTAAATCATTTTAAATTTACTAACTTGTCTCAATTTTTCGGTTCAATAGTGTGAATCGAAAATCAAACCAGTTTTTCAATCAATCTATCTATCTATCTATATATATATATATATATAAAGCTAGGACTTGAGGAGGTGATGTGGCATCACCATTTTGTTTCTTTGTATATTCTCTATTATCTAATAAATAGAGATTTTTTTTTTAGATTTAGTTTTTTATCTTCTCATAATTAATTTGATTGTATTTAACTCATTTAATAAATAGTAACTTTATTAATATATATCATTCCTCATCTTTTTATATTTTCTATTATCTAAAATATCTAAAATATTGGTGGATATTCTTTGTAATTTTTTTCTCTTTCTATTTAAATTCAACAATATGTAATCATTAATAATATTAATTATAAGTCTTTTGAAATATTTATTTATTTTATTATGCTAGCAATTAAACTTTAGTGGCATAAAATACATAAATTAATCTATATATATAAAGTTGGGACTACAAGAGATGATGTGGTATCACCATTTCTCATCATTTCATATTCTCTATTATCTAATAAATTGGTTTAAATTAAAAAATAATTACATTATAAAATATTAAAATAGAAAATAATTATTAGATTATAAATGATTACATATCTTTTCCTCTTTCTATTTAAATTCAACAATATGTAACCATTAATAATAATTAATTATAAGTCTTGAAACATTCATTTATTTTATTATGCCAACAATTAAATTTTAGTGACTTAAAATACATCAATTAATTAATATATGAAGGAAGGTTTCTTCATCTTCTCTCAACAATACCATTTGAGCCTAATTTTAATGTCATAATCCCATATTTAATTATTCAATCTTTTGTTTAGTGCCTTTTGGCTTCTTCAAACTCCATAAACATTAAATATTTAAGATTTGTGTCATCATTATTTCTCATCTTTTTTTATTCTCTATTATCTAATATTTTGGTTGAGATTAAAAAATAATTACATTACAAAATATTAAAAATCTATATCTATATCTATATATATATATAAAGTTGGGACTAGAGAAAGTGATGTGGCATCACTATTTCTCATCTTCTTGTATTCTCTATTATCTAATCAATTGGTTGATATTAAAAAAATAATTACATTATAAAATATTAAAAATAAAAAATAATTATTAGATTATAAAAGATTACATGTCTCTTCCTCTTTCTATTTAATTTCAATAATATGTAACCATTAATAATAATTAATTATAAATCTTGAAATATTTATTTATTTATTTTATTATGTCAATAATTAAACTTTAGTTGCTTAAATATATCAATTAATTAATATAGGAATGAATGTTCCTTCATCTTCCCCCAACAATGTCATTAGAGTCTAATTTTAATACTATAATCTCATATTTAATTATGCAACCTTTTGTTTAGTGCATTTTGACTTCTTCAAACTCTATAAATATTAAGTAGTTAAGATTTGTGGCATTATTATTTATCATCTTTTTATATTTTCTATTATCTAATCTATTGGTTGAGATTAAAAAATAATTACATTATAAATATTAAAAATAGAAAATAATTAATTGATTAGTAAAAATAACATGTCTCTTCCTCTTTCTATTTAAATTCAAAAATATGTAACCATTAATAATAAATTAATTATAAGTTTTGAAACATTCATTTATTTTATTAAGCTAACAACTAAACTTTAGTGGTTTAAAATACATCAACTAATTAATATAGGAAGGAAGGTTCCTTCATCTTTCCTCATCAATGCCACTAGGACCTAATTTTAATGTCATAATCCCATATTTAATTATGCAACCTTTTATTTAGTGCCTTTTAGTTTCTTCAAACTCTATAAATATTAAGCATTTAAGATTTGTTATGTTTGAGTTTTTTTTTATTATTTAACCAACATCCTCTTTAGAAATGTTCTTGTGTTTTTATTTTTTGACTTATTTAAATTTTTAGTATTGTGTGCTTCATGGAGTACTCTTTTCTTCATGAGTTAAATAATGATAAAGATAGTTGGATGATAAAGATTAGACTTTGTAAGATGTGGGAGTCTGTTAATACCAAGAAAAATAGAGAGTTGATTAGTGTGAACATAATTTTTATTGATGAAAATGTTGTGTACACTTAACTATACACATTAACATATATTTTTAATGTTAACAAAAAAATAATTAACTTTCATAAATAACATTAGTTTTATAAGGCTACGTCATCTTTAAAAAAAAATAATTCATATTTTTTATCAGTTTCATCTAGTGCAAAGTAATAAAAAAAGATAATACTAATTTTTTTTTAAAGCCGCACGAAGTGCGGTTCCATTTCCTAGTCTATATATAAAGTTGGGACTAGAGGAGGTGATGTGACATCACCATTTCTCATACTCTTGTATTCTCTATTATCTAATAAATTGGTTGAGATTAAAAAATAATTACATTACAAAATATTAAAAAAAAATATTATTAGATTACAAAAGATTACACGTCTATTCCTCTTTCTATTTAAATTAAATCATATGTAACCATTAATAATAATTAATTATAATTCTTGAAACATTCATTTATTTTATTAAGCCAACAACTAAATTTTAGTAGTTTAAAATACATCAACTAATTAATATAGAAAGGAAGGTTCCTTCATCTTCCCTCACCAATGCCAGTAGGGCCTAATTTTAATGCTATAATCTCATATTTAATTATGCAACCTTTTGTTTAATATATTTTGGCTTCTTCAAACTCTATAAACATTAAGTATTTAAGATTTGTTATGTTTGGGTTTTCTTATTATTTAACCAACATTCTCTTTAGAAATGTTGTGTTTTTATTTTTTGACTTATTTAAATTTTTAGTATTGTGTGCTTCATGGAGTACTCTTTCCTTCATGAATTAAACAATGATAAAGACAGTTGGGTGATAAGAGTTAGGATTTGTAGGATGTGAGAGTCTGTTAATATCAAGAAGAATGAAGAATTGATTAGTGTGAACATAATTTTTATTGATGAAAAGGTTGTGTACACTTAACTATACACATTAATATATATTTTTAAAGTTAACAAAAAAATTAACTTTCATAAATAACATTAGTTTAATAAGACTGCATCATCTTTAAAAAAAATCAATTCATATTTTTTATCAGTTTCATAAGTGCAAAGTAAAAAAAAAAACAGATAATAATAAATTCTTTTGTTAAAGTTACGCGAAACGCGGTTCTATTTCCTAGTTTTATAATAAACAAGGTCGTTACTCCTTCTTCTAATCAACCAGATCAATTTCTTATATGAATTAAAAAATCAATCTTTACATTTTTTTAGTAATCTTGACCATATGAGACATGCGTTTTATCCTGAATAATTAGTGCACAATTACGGAAGAAATAAACTTATATAAAAATTATAAATTAATATTTTAATATTTAAAATAAGATAAAATTTATAAATGATTCTGAATATTAGAAAATTTTGGTTATTCAACGAGATTAATCTAGAAATTTTCTCATTCACCTACTTCCCACGGTGATGCTGATGTTTGGAGGAAAAAAAGAGTAAGAAAATTTAGAAAAGTGAGTGCAGCAGCTTAATTGGTGGGGTGGAAGACTTGTACTTGTTTCCAATAATAATATGAGAAATTGCTTGAATCATACATAAAGCGATATATAGGGAGTCTTATCATATCTTTTTATTTATTTCTTTTTTTTTTTTACAAAAGATTAATATTCTACCTAATCTCATTAACAAGTCAAGTTTTTTTCTTAATTAAGAAGATTCAAATGAGCCAATTGACTGCGATTCGTCCGAGTTTCGTATGCTTTTACTATAATTTCATATTCCGAAAAAACACCTCAGAGTCTTTGAGTGGTGCATTTTGGGGACCAAGTCAAATGATTTCGGTAACATATAACAGTATGAAGCTGGTAATTTCGACAATGATAATTGAGAACGAAAATAAGGTTATTGAGATGAAATTTTCGAAAATGAAAAGGTATTTGGTAGCATTTTTTTTCAAATAAAATTTTTAGAAGTAAACAACAGAAAAATTTTGTCGGTAGTAGAAATTTAAATTATTAAAACATGTTTTCTGTTTGTATAAATTATTAAGACATGTTTTCTTTTCATATTTAAATTTGGTGCAATTTTTTATCATGATGTATGGACTTCAAAAACTCATCATTCTTTGGGAAAAAAAATACCAAAAGAAAAACAAGGTCCCTTTAGAATTATTTTGTGAGCTTAAAAGTGATTTTGAAAGTCAAAAAAGAATTACTTTGCAAAAGCTATTTTTCAGAATCAATTGTATACTTATTACAATTCTATATATATAAATCCAAAATTATCCTTATTTAATTTGGAAATAAAATCAAGAAATTTAAAAGAGATTAATATTAATACCTATAATATTAAAATAACAATTAAAAAATGAAAATAATAAGCTGAAAATATTTATTTTAATTATCAATTATTATACATACACAATAAAAAATATTTTATATATGTTTATAAATGTGTAACTAAAATTTATTCAACATTATATCTATTTTATTTATTTGTATTATTGTAGTAATTTAACAAAAAAAAATTACCAAACATTTATGACTGCTTTTAATGCTCTAAGAACTTTTAAGAATAAAATTTATCAAATATTTAACTGATTGTTATCGCAACTGATTATTACTATAGCACAACTAACATCAATTATTTTAAAAACTACAAATTACTAAACTAGTATTTTAAAAAATTAATTTTATGATTTTGGCTATTTTATAGTAAAATAACATAAATGAAGACGTTAATAATGCTACTTTCACGCAAAAAAAAAATTAAAAAGAAGCAAGGAAAAAAAAAAGATGCTTTCAACGTTGATGTTATAAAAGTGAGAAAACCATGCAAAATGTGTTTTCGAAAATAATAGCCAAACAAAATTTTCAGCCATTCAATCTTGTGGAAATGAAAATCAAAGTTAATTACGTTTTCTTTTACTTTCAATATGTTTTTAAAGCAAAAATAAGCATTTTTTGTTAGATTATTGTTAATTAATACGCACAAAGAACTAAACTGTTCCAGAAGCATAAAAGATATAAATACTGTAGGTAATAAGAGAATTTAATTAATTACTGTGTATGACTTCTAAAGAACGTAAATTAGTTTTCATTCTTTAGGTTAATAATAAAATATATAAACTGATAAATTAAACTAATCAAATACGATGTTGACAAATAAACGTAAAAAAATGAAACATAATAATAATCAATTTTGGCTAAATTTGTTGTTATCCTAAAAAATGATTGTGGGTGGTTTGTTTTCAAAAAAATAAAGACTTGTGGCTTGCATGCGCAACACGTAATTAAATAGTAAAAACCGCGTAGAGTGACTAACAAATGGCAAT
Source organism: Citrus australasica (assembly GCA_029618585.1). Classification (NCBI taxonomy): domain Eukaryota; kingdom Viridiplantae; phylum Streptophyta; class Magnoliopsida; order Sapindales; family Rutaceae; genus Citrus; species Citrus australasica. Next base: position 5,199,940 of record JARCIV010000002.1, on the reverse strand, counting down.
GTTTCTACAGATATTCCCAATTAAAAATCTAAAGGCATTTTATTTTTTTCCCCCCCAAAGAGAATAAGTTGAAAAGTCAGCCCTTTCATATCTTTATGTCTCTATTATCTTCACCAAATTATAAAGATACAGATTTTGGGTGGCTATTTGGGACCCCCAATTCTTGACAAAATTGCTACCAGCACAATAGAAGCTTGCCCAGTTTGAGTATATATAACTTGCGACAATTGCAAGTCTTTGTAGCTCAACTTTTCAAAGCCAAAAAGACGTGTTCTCACTCACTTTTTTGTTAAATGTGATTATTACGTTATATAATCTTTTTTTTTTTTTGGTCTAACCATCCGGTATCCGGTGATCACATTGGGCCCCGACTACTCCGGATTCGGTCCGGGTTCCAAGAAAGGCCTCCCAACGCAGGTTGCTCCCACGGAGACTCGAACTGGGGAGCACACCCAGTCGAGCCTCTTAGGGGGTTCAGTGGAGACAGCTGAACCAACACCACGTTGGTACGTTATATAATCTTGATTACTCAGTCAAGATTAGATTAGTATTCCTTTTAACTTATTGCAACGTTCAAATGCCATGCAGGCACAAGAGTCTACGTGTTCGGTGACCTGCCTTAAGCATTAATACCTTGAGCAAACTCTATATAAAGCTAACATTTCTGAGCTTCTATTTCAACACAGATCAGCTTAGCTATCAATTAATGGCTTCGTTTTTCAAGTTCTTTCTGACTTTGGCTCTCCTTGGGCTTGCCATGGGGAGCACAAACGCTCAACTCTCTACAAATTTCTACGCAAACACTTGCAAAAACCTCCTCCCCACTGTGAAATCTGTCGTGCAATCTGCTATTTCAAAAGAGGCTCGCATGGGCGCCTCTCTCCTTCGCTTGTTCTTCCACGATTGCTTCGTTAACGTAATCCATTATTAATTGATCCATATATTGTATATATATATATTACAGCTCCCGCTCCACGGTGGCTCGAACGGGTGCCCTCAAGCCTCAACATTTATTAATTTTGAATATAGAGTTTCATTTTATTTGTTTACTTATTTATTCATTTCGGCTGGCAAACAGTAACAAGTTGTGACCAAATTAGACATTTCCATGGTAACATTATATTGTTGTGTTCTGCCTGCGTATGACAGGGATGCGATGGATCAGTTCTACTGGACGACACATCATCTTTCACTGGAGAGAAAAATGCGAATGCCAATCGTAACTCCGCCCGCGGATTCGAGGTCATCGACAACATTAAGTCCGCAGTTGAGAAAGCTTGCCCCGGTGTGGTCTCTTGTGCTGATATATTAGCCATTACTGCTCGAGACTCAGTTGTTAGAGTAAGCTCTTAGTTAATTAATTAATTAATCTTAATTAAACCATATGATACATCATCAAATTGAGCATCAATTCTGAATAATTATTAACATTTTTTTTTCTTTTATTAAAAATTATCCGAAGCTTGGAGGCCCAAGCTGGCAAGTAAAACTCGGAAGGAGAGATGCTAGAACTGCCAGCCTATCTGCTGCTAATAGCGGCATTCCTGCTCCTACCTCAAACTTGAATCAACTCATCTCTAGGTTCAACGCTCTCGGACTTTCCAACAAGGACCTTGTTGCTTTAGTAGGTTTGTTCCTGTCTCCAGGAAATTTCCTGAGAGAATTCTGGTCTCCACATATTACAAAAGAGTCACACTTCTTACAAAAGTAGATAATTATTTAATTATTTTTGTAAAACATTTCAGGTGGACATACAATCGGACAGGCGAGGTGCACATCATTCAGGGCTCACATATACAACGAGACAAACATTGATGCTTCATTTGCTCGAACAAGGCAAGGGAACTGCCCAAGGGCCAATGGCACAGGCGACAACAACTTGGCACCGCTTGATCTGCAAACTCCTACTTGTTTTGACAACAATTACTTCAAGAACCTGGTCAACAGAAAGGGATTGCTTCACTCTGATCAAGAGCTGTTCAATGGTGGGTCCACTGATTCACAAGTGCGCAAGTACAGTAACAACCCGAGCACCTTCAGCTCTGATTTTGTTGCCGGCATGATCAAGATGGGAGATATCAGCCCACTCACTGGATCCCGCGGTGAAATTAGGAAGAATTGCAGGAGGGTCAATTAATTAATTGATTTTCCAGGGTCTTTTAATTAAATTTATAAAGAATAAATTTTATTGAAGTTTTGCTTTTTATCATGTGTACTGGAGGCTATGAATTTGAAATTCTGTAATTGGTCATCTTTTTAAGAAAGTATCATGATTGTTTTTGTGAAATTGCCTTATATAATATTTTCCAAGTAACATGCATATACATATATAATTAGAAAATAATATCTCGAATCTAGAAATTAGAGCAAGTGAGGAATCGGCTGTCGCCTGTCTTCGTGGTGGCTCGCCGGGGTGTGTCGTCGCTAGCTGTGATTGTTGGCGGCTTCGCGCAGTGACTCGGGCGGCAATGACCTGGTGGGCGAGGTCATTTAAAATTAAAAAATTTATGTTTGGAATCTATTTTAGGAAAAATATGATAGTTAACCCCCAATATTTGGGGAGCAGATATAAAGCAATTAATATCTTAAAAAAAAGACATACAATCTTCTCTCTGTTAATAAATTCGATTTGTTTTAACAATAAAAACAATAAATTATACGTATATTGCCACGTTAAAGAAATTATTATATATAGTATTTTTTTAAAAGAAAAATTCAACACGTCATAAGATGGTTTGATAAGATAATTTTCCACTCAAAGCCCATCTAATCAAATCTTTCATCTACAGTTATTGCTAATCAAAACAAACTTCATTATATCCTTTTCTCTTCTCAGCAAGAAGTTTTGGTTAGTATTCATGTTTATCACATTGCGACTCTTAATTTTTTTTTCTTTTTTTGTAATTTATAAATATAAAAGCGAGCATAAATGATTTCATTATCATGAAAATAATATATATTCAAAATATTGAGCAAGTATTATTCGGCTTGTTTTCGACTTTTTTTCGGCTTATTTATTGTCATGGTACTTTGTTCAGGTGCTGAAAATCAATGATTTTTAATAATTCGTTACGTTTTAAAATAAGTACCGGTGAATTGTTTAATTTTTAATGTGCAATTGATCAAGAAATTGAAAATTTTGTAAGATCAAAGCAACATCTCAAAAAAAAAAAAAAGAAAGAAAGAAAGAAATTTGTCAGTTCAAACTTCAAAGCAACATCTCTAGAAGACATGCTTCACGCATACAATTTATTATGACAGTGGTATGCCATCTTGAAGTCAATATCAGCATAAGTAACACATGTCTTCAAGTCTATATCAGCCCAACAGAAGTCAAAAGCAACCTTGTTCAAGCCCAATTTATTATGATCAATTTTTTTTAGAATAAAAATATATTAAAATAGTGAAGTCAGATAAATTTTATTTGATTGTAAATATATTAAATATAACTTAAGAAATCATAATATTAAACCTGTTTAATATACAATCAATCACATAGATTTAGTCTTGATTATTTGAGATATCAATACTATTATTCCTCTTGGCTGCAGCTGTTGGCAGAACCTCTCACTATTTTTTTTGTTACAAAAAGATCCACCATAGACATTTTAGGGAGTATGCCCATTCTAATTCATCACTCTAATTTACAATCAATCGCATAAATAGATTGAATTACAACAACTTTTACTGTTATGTTTGCTAGCACTAGTTTTTTTTCTTCTTATAATATGTGTTTTTGGTTAATTTAAAGAAATAGAATAAAAACCAAACTAATCCGTATGTTCGGTTTAGTGTTTTTCAAGGCAAATAGTTGTCATCTATTTACAGTCATGGCATTTTGGCACAAATCAAAATTCCCTTTTTGTGGGGGAGGCAATGTCAACTTTTCGGAAAATGAATGTTATGTCATTTTAGCTCTTGTTTTACTTTCTTTAATTATTAAAAAAAGAAAAAGAGTGATGCTATTAGCACCCCTCTAATATTCTAATGAAACCTCTTCTTTGAATTTACAATTTTATCTGTATATAGAATTACATGAAACTCCCACACAATTTCATCTTATCTTGTGCAAACATTTTACACCTGCATCTGCAGACTTTATAATACGAACTCTTAGCACCCACATGTAGAATATCTTTTTTTTTTTTTTTAATTTTTCAGTTCAATTCAAAATAGTGGAAGAAGTACAAAGAACTTATTATTGCATATGGGTCCTGAATTCTATTCTTATTTATTTTAATATTCATAATTTTGTTGTTATTTTTGTGAAGAACTATTACCCGTTATTGTCTTGCTCCTTCAAATACAATTCTCATGGTTCTCAAAATTCACTAGTTTATTGTTGATGCATCATTTGTGCCATTGTGATAAACGCAATAACGTGGTGTTTTTTTTTTTTTTCAAGCATTCGTCTTCTTTTTAAACTCATCAACTTTCTCTATTATTTCTCTTCGATCTGCAAGTGAAATTGTATTGCTTTGATGATAGCCTAGAGTTTTCTCTCCTTTCTCTATTATTAGCCTTCTTGCTTGTGAATCCAATCTCTCTTTTTTTTTTTAAAGCAAATTCAAGGAACTAATTACAAAACTCAGCTGCTTTTCTGCAATTAATCATCATCTTGTCAACTTCTAACCAAGGTTATTTACGGAATAAGGGAGGTGTCATTAGAAAAAAAATTATATTCATTTTAATATCTTGACGGGTATAAAAATAAAAGGGGTGTTGACAGTACTTTTACGGAGTGTCAATAGCTCCACTCAAAAAAAAAAAATCAAAGCCCAGATTCGGGCATGGCGCATAATAGGCTCGGCCCTTGTCTGGCCTGTCAAACTTGGACAGGCCTAACACAGCCCTTGGCCTGTCTTTCCTGGCACCCGTTCGTTTGCCACTCCCAATTATCAACCACTAAATTCTTGTTTCAAAAGTAATAAAAAAAAAGAACATTGTTGTTTTTCAAAAAAAAAAAAAAATTGTTTCAAAGAAAAGTGCTGGTAATACAATCAGCCTATGAATTGTTAAAATTTCCATAAAAGCCAGAGATGTTTGTTACAGAATCTGTAATATAGACAGGTCCAAAGCCAGGACTTGACTAGCTTACAGAATCTGTAAGCTACAGACTGCAGCATCAGCCGTTGGATGTGGAGTGAGAAACTAAACAATAGAAAATCGGACGGTGGGATGACGGGAGATGTTTGTTACAGAATCTGTACCATAGACAGGTCCTAAAAGCCAAATTAAGCAATAAAGTACGGCCGCATTTTTCTTTCCATCTCGTACAGTCTCGCGATCCCTGCCTGGCCCGCAGCAATACCTCGAGGAGGAAAAAAAAAAAAAAGGAAAGAAAAGGAAGTTCCCCATTTGGTGGGCCCATGATTAACCAAAAAAGGGCCCGCATGCATAATTCTACCAATGATTTGAAACCATAATTTTGATCCATCCAATTTGGAAATTGAACAATATTCTCATACCTCACAAAGGAGGACCACTAACATCTCCCACCATCCGATTTTCCATTGTTTAATTTCTCACTCCACATCCAACAGCTGATGCTGCAGTCTCTGTAAGCTAGCAAAGTCCCACAAAACATCAAATGAAGGTTTAATTATTAGTTTCATTGACTTTAAATCACTTGCATGAGTGGTTATGATCACTTTTTGAGAAAGGGCCTAGATGGTCAAGTCAAGTGGCCCATATGCATCACAGGTTTTGTGTGAAGTTCCTTCGCTTTGGTGTCTTCGTTATGGTTGTCAATTTGTGATCACTAGGAAGACTGCCTTTCCACTTTTTGAATTGAGTACATGGATCCAAAATTAAATCAAGCATACTTACTTGAATAAGGCCCCATAAATTGAGGTTAGATAATATATTTTAAAAGTTATAATACTAAAGTGTTTAATAAATATTAATTATTGTAAGTTGGAAGTTAAATTGATTTAATTTATATTTGTAAGATAAAAAATTTATTATACTTTACTATTTTTGTCAAAATTATTTATTTAAAAATTATGTTCACTATATACTATTAACTTTTTTTTTTCATAATTACAATTTTTTTTTACAGTTGCTATAGTATAAAAGGTATAACATTTCAACACCAAATAGGGTCTAAGTTATGTTATATGTTACAAAATTAATTCTAAAATTGTATAGCAAATAAAATAAACTGAAAAATTTTCGGATTTAACATTTGTGGCTGAACTAATGTATCATATTTTATTTAAATTGCTATATATTAAAAATTTAGTACTTAAAAAGCGCATTCCTACATTAGTAGCGTGATAAGCCAATTTCATTTTATATGGATTGTAACTGAATAAGGATTTCGTACTGAGTTGAATTTTTATTAAGCACTAAATCAATGATTATTAGGTAAGAGAAATAAAAAAAATTAAAATATAAAATAAATCTTGATCCTTGATTTTTTGCCTAGTAAAAAATAAGCTCAGCCTTGAATCATTCCTTAACTTGTAAGAAATATTTTTCTTTTAAATATTAAAAAAATGTACATTGTTTTTTTAAAATAGGAAATTGTAATAAAAAGGTAGCCACTATTGTAATAAATTGTAGGATACATTGGATTGAAAAAAAAAACAACATTTAGTTTCCCGTGCGACAACCTAAAATTCAAAATAATAATGCCTCGCAACATAAAAATAGCATTAAAAAACACCTAATAAAAAAAAGGCAGAAATAAATTATATTCTCTATAAATTTCTCTTAATCGAAATAAAAATAAGATTTAATAAAATACAAGAATAATATCATGAACGTAGTCTATCCATCTCCCATCTTATTAGCTGAAGACCAAAATTTAAACGATGAAAAAAAAATTGTTGCAGACTATGTTAAAACTCAGACACCAAAAAAAAAAAAAAGCCATATTCCAAACCGAACTTAATTATAATATATTTTGAATTTCTATTTTGCTATAGTGGAATTAATTATTTTTATAATGATCGATACTGGTTAGTTTAACCAGTAAAAATCTTTTGGGTGAAATTGAGGAGTTGGGGGTACAACTTATATTAATAAAATGGTTTTTATATGTTGTAATTTAATATGTGTTCTAACAATTAATATTATAAATAAAGAGAAAAATAAAATAAAATGTAAAAAGAAGGGACGTATGACTTACGAATTTTTGAATGAAACTGATGGATTCGATGTTCAAACTTATATTATAATTAAAATGGTTTTTACATATTGTAATTTAACATGTATCCCAACAATTAATATTATAAATAAAGAAAAAATAAAATAAAACGTAAAAAAAAGGAAACGTATGAATCTTTTGGATTAAATTGATGAATTCAAGTTTCAAAGTTATATTATAATTAAAATGGGAGCTTTTTAAGTTATATTATGATGTAAATTACCTTAATTATTAAGTTATAATTAGTGACCTAAAAGTGAACCAACTAAACTACTTTTTGAGCCACTAATTTATAACTTTGGGTTAACGTAAGTTACATTATAATGAAATCTTATTAAGTTATATTATGATGTTACTTACATAAATTATTAAGTTGTAACTAATGATCTAAAAATAAATTCAGCTAAACTACTTTTTAGGTCGCTAATCATAATTTTTTTGGTTAATGTAAGTTACACTATTATATAACTTAACAACACCCTTAAAATGGTTTTTTTTTTTATATATATTGTAATTGAATTTGTGTTCCAATAATCAATATTATAAATAAAGAAAAAACAAAATAAAACGTAAAAGGAAGGGACGGGCGGCGCACCAGCACCACAAAGTGACAAAGGATGGTTTAGAACCAAATCATGGGCTTTTCGATTTGGGTGTGGCGCCTCGGGAGTGTAGGCGGTAGGCTTCTCTCTTTACCGCCCTTTCATTTATTATATATGCTGCCATCTTCTTCCTTCTAAAACGCAAATCGCTTGTTCTTGTATTTCATTTCATTTGCAAGTGCATGTCTCTTACCTCTCTTTATCTGTTTTTGTTACAAACAACGAGATACAACCTCTATATGTGTATTTTTATTTTCTCTTTTTATTCTTGTTTTATTTTCTTCTCTGTTTTTGTCCTTTTTTTTTTCTTTATTTCTATTCTGCATAATTGTCAATTTGATTGTGACATAACATGATGTTTCTTTCTTTCAAGTAGAACATTCTGTAAAACTTTTAAATTTTTGTTTATGGGCAGTGTTCTTTTTTGCAATTAATGTAGTATATATGAGAACAGGGGAACGTGCATGAAGCTACCCATTTTGGTACTATGGTTTGTTGGTGACGTTTAGCTCAAACTTTGCCTGACATCCAAGTTCTTTTGCTTGGAAATATAAGATGATTTATAAAGTAGATTTTTTTTTCTTTAACTTTTAAAGTTTGTTGGAGTTGTTTTGATTTTGTGTTTATTGGTTATGGGCAGAAAGATTGCAATGGCAACTGGTGTAGCTGCCAGAACTAGCAATTTTCATTTCGGAGGGATCCGCTGCAAGGGACAAAGCTGCCAACAAGCTTCTTTGGTTTCCAGTCTGACATTTAATGGATGCATACAGAGAGAGCTCTCGTGGTATTTGATAAGAATCTTCTTCTCGCATTGAATTTTTGCAGTAAATTTGTTTTACTGTGTTGAGCATTGTTTACTCTTGCGCATAGTACATGATGATTTGTGGCTATTGGCAATTTCATTATCATAGTTGCGCCTACACACTCGCACACTCCACGCAACCACAAAATCAATTTCAGCCATGTCCTTGGATTTGTAGATGTCCCAAAATTGTACTTTAGCACAATTATGGATATTTTGTAACTGTTGTATATGTTCAGGTATGCTGCCCTGTGGTCTAGGCTGTGATATAGGTTGTTAGATGTGCTCCATATTTCTATACTTATTGTTCAGTGTAAGAATGCATCTCTTATCGCAATGGGCCAATTTTATTGTTTGACTGTAAATTTTTAAAGCAGTAGAAGTTTCCCATTCTTTAAGCTCAAAGTTATGCATTGCACCTATTCTTACTCTTCTAAAATCTGTTAGGTCATTTGGGGTATCCAGGTTCTTACGTTTCCAGAGGTTTAATTTCTCTCATTCTCCGGTGAGTGAGAATTGGAAGTCCCTCAGAACAGTCCCTGTATTGTCTTGCTTGAGAGATGGCTCTGTAAAGTATTTTGATTTTTCTGTCATTGGGAGTGGAGTTGCCGGCCTCTGCTATGCTCTTGAAGTTGCAAAACATGGAACTGTTGCTGTGATCACAAAGGCAGAGCCTCATGAGAGCAACACTAACTATGCCCAAGGTGGTGTTAGTGCTGTGCTTTGCCCTTCAGATTCTGTTGAGAGTCACATGCAGGACACAATTGTCGCAGGGGCTTATCTATGTGATGACGAAACTGTTAGAGTGAGTTCAAGAACTAATAATTATGCTATACAGGACCAATAGTTTATCAACCATTACTCCATATCACATATTTAACTGCAAATAACTAAAATTTTAAATTGAGTGATAAGCAGTTTTTCAATTTTCAATATGAACAACATTTTCTCGTGGTGTGGCTGATGGAAGACATAAAACTAGTTCATTATCCAGAAGTAGATAGGTATTATGTCCCGTGCCTCATAATCGTGACTGGTACTACAGTTTCACATAATCAAAATGAAGGCCTTCTGGAACTGACAAAAATATAGTAAAAAGATTTCAGTAAGTAAATGCTGAGTTGTGGAATTAGAACATGCACGGTTGTGCAAAAGTAGATGTTCTCAGATTGTTTCAGCGTATTAGTTGTTTGATAGTTAATTACATATGCTTTTTGCTTAATTACTGAGCCTCTTTATAAGTTTGGTTTATTATATTCAGGTTGTTTGTACAGAAGGACCTGACAGAATAAGAGAATTGATCGCCATAGGTGCATCGTTTGATCGTGGAGAGGATGGAAACTTGCACCTAGCTAGAGAAGGGGGACACTCCCATCACAGAATTGTCCATGCTGCAGATATGACTGGAAGGGAGATCGAGCGGGCTCTTTTGGAAGCAGTTGTCAGTGACCCTAATATCTCAGTGTTCGAGCATCACTTTGCGATAGATTTGCTAACTACTCTGGTTCACTTTCCATCCTGTTTTCTTTGTATAGCTTCACATTGTATCTCACATGCTCTTTTACTGTTAGGATTTTGGAAAATATAACATATCCTTCATAAAATGACATTTAATGAACAAATGAAAATATTGAAGTTCTTCATTTATTCTGTTTATGTTTTGATCTGACATTGCAGTTTGATGCCCCAGTAAAATTTGGATCCTAAAATAAATTTTGTGTTCGGGATTGTAGGATGGTCCTGATGCAGTTTGTCACGGTGTTGACACTTTAAATGTTGAAACACAAGAGGTGACAACACTGATTTTCTTACTGTATTTTCTTCAATTTAATTAGGCAACAGTTTGCCAAAGAAACTTTATAGTGGTTCGTGATGCTTTTCCTTTCATAATATTAGGTGGTACGATTCATTTCAAAGGTGACCTTACTTGCATCAGGTGGAGCTGGGCATATTTATCCATCGACAACAAATCCTCTGGTACTTTGTATATTCTAATTCTTACCTTGTTCTTGTTTCCCCAGAAAATTACGTGTGTTGATAATAAGTAAAATAATTACTCATTTGATTCATCACTATATTTTTGTTTTGTTCTTACAGGTGGCCACTGGAGATGGGATGGCTATGGCCCACCGAGCTCAAGCAGTGATTTCAAACATGGAGTAAGCTAATTGTCATTAATTACAGTCAGAAAATTGACTATTTTCGTCTCCCTTATGCCGCAGTTGTTAGATTGGAAAATTTATGTTGTACTTATGACTAATATCTACAACTGCACTTTAGACGGTTGTTTGAGATACCAGAAACTGAAATCACAATGTCATAGTACTTGAATAGCATGAAATCTTTTTTAGGATGTTGTTTTGTCAAATTAATGTGACTTCCTTCAAATGCTTCCAAAAGATCTGGCTGCGAGACAATAAAACCTAGTGTCTTGGTTTGGTTCATAAATCAGTTTACTCACAGAACAAACATTAGAAGCTATTCTTTTCCTTTCCTCATGTTACTACTATTTACAACTGCTTTTGTGGTATTTTTTTTTTCAGATTTGTGCAGTTCCACCCAACTGCCTTAGCTGATGAGGGCCTTCCCATCAAACCAAAGAAAACTCGAGAGAATTCATTTCTCATCACTGAAGCTGTCAGGGGTGATGGAGGCATCCTTTACAATTTAGGCATGGAACGGTTCATGCCCCTGTATGATGAGAGAGCTGAGCTTGCTCCTAGGGATGTGGTGGCAAGAAGTATAGATGACCAGCTTAAAAAGCGTAATGAGAAGTATGTGCTCCTTGATATAAGTCACAAGCCCACGGAAAAAATACTGTCCCACTTTCCCAACATAGCTGCTGAATGCCTTAAGTATGGACTGGACATAACCCGCCAGCCAATTCCTGTGGTTCCTGCTGCACATTACATGTGTGGGGGAGTCCGTGCTGGGCTCCAAGGGGAAACAAATGTGCGAGGCCTGTATGTAGCAGGTGAGGTTGCATGTACAGGTTTGCACGGAGCAAACCGATTAGCCAGTAATTCATTGCTTGAGGCATTAGTTTTTGCACGAAGAGCTGTCCAGCCCTCAATTGATCACAAGAAGAGCACTAGCATTGATCTCAGTGCTTCAAATTGGTGGACCCGAACGGTTGTACCAAAGTCACTTGGCCGTAATGTAATGCACAATATTTTGAGAAGGACAAAGGAAGTGCGGAAAGAACTGCAGTCAATCATGTGGAGGTATGTGGGAATTGTTCGGTCTACAACGAGTCTACAAACTGCAGAATGGAGAATTGATGAGTTGGAAGCTGAATGGGAGACATACTTGTTTGAGCATGGCTGGGAGCAGACATTTGTGGGCCTTGAAGCTTGTGAAATGAGGAACCTCTTTTGTTGTGCAAAGTTGGTGGTCAGCAGTGCTCTTGCTAGGCATGAAAGCCGTGGACTTCATTACATGGTTGATTTTCCGCATGTTGAGGAAAATAAAAGGCTGCCAACAATTATTCTCCCTTGACTTGTAAATTGCACATGGAGTTCGAGACAACTACATAAGTTGCCTGTATGTTAAGGTAAGTGCAAGGATCTGTTTCTGCCCCTGGGATTTGACTAAATGGTTTGGAAGTGGTTTTCTTTAGCTAGCCATTTTGCAAGTGGTTTTCTTTAGCTAGCCATTTGAGTTCAAATTAAAAAAAAAAGAAAGTGTAGGTTTTGTTTCTCAGTACTTCATGCGAAAACTCGTGAGGAAATCTCCCATCATTTTTACAAGAATTTGAATACATGCCTTTGGCAAGAACTGAAATCTTCCTTAAAGCATATCATAAACCTTTGGAGAAACTGTAGATTGCTTTTCTTTCTTTCTTTTTTCCTTTGATGATTTTCCGTAAAATTGCTTCTGATTCATTGTTTGAAGTAAAGATAGAAATTATGTTGAAATCAAGATCAAATAATCATATCATCCTTCAGTCTCAAGGTGTGATTTGCAAATCTGCATCTCAAGTTATGATTATTTATACTATGATAAATTTGAAGGGGTTCATGAGCTGGGTGATATTTGATATGGTCATCCTTAAATGCAAACACAGCTGTGCGGCTTCCTCATCCCCTGTTGTTTCGATTTTGCATTTGCTTCTTGCAGAGGACTTGCACTGATTCATAAGCTCTCAATTCCTGCGGATGGCTGTTACAGAAATGGAATCTCAGAAGATATATTCTTGATGATTCTGGGAATAAGAGATTTGTGTTGCACCATATCTTCGTTGATCAATTGAAACTTCTATGCGGTTACACCATAAAGAAAAGAGACGTGTAGCTAAAAATAATACAAACAGAATCTGTAAATAAATTAATACATACAGAATCTGTATGTAGAAATAGAAAGAAAGGAAATAAAACATATGAAGAGAATGCCAAATTTGTTAACGTTTAGACTTGTTCAGAACCTGTTTTGCTATGCATGCTTGACATTTTTTTATGTTAAAAAGCATTTGCTGATCAAGATACAAAAACAAGCAACACATAAAAGAAACAAACTAATAATGATCATATATAATCATAACTTATTTTGTTCTGTTTTCAGTGAAGAGAATGCCAAATTTGAAGTCTTTTTATGTTCTCTTTATCTGGGTGTTATGTATGGAGATTAAAAAAAAAAATAGAATAAGCAAAACTTTTTGAAGTATCAAACTTTTAGCATATTCATATAATATCATGGAGTTCAGAAGTGTCAGACACTTATTTACAATAAGCAAAATAAAGATTGTAACTAATTCCTATATTTCTATGCTAGTGACAAATTTGCTGCATCTTCTTCCTCTCCCACACACTTGTTCATCAACTCATGTTCATCTCCGTAATCTTGCTTCACTCCGAAGTCCGTGAGAGCGAGCCTAGCTGCCTCATCTTTGGCCAGTTCTTTAATCACTTCCTTCTTCTCTCTCAAACCCAAGTGCTTGTAACATGGGTGCCTTGTGGGCCACTCCTTGGCACCGCTGATCCAGTTGTTCGAAGGCCAATCACAGTCGGTAACTCGTCATAGGCGCTTGTTGACTGAAGAATGTTCAACAAGTTATAATACTCAGCCTCGATGTTAATGCCAACGACAGCAAGAGAATGGTTTTGGAAACGATTTTGTCAGGAGAATCCCGTCAATGGGATGCCTGTTCATCCAAATAAGCAAGGCCCTATGGATGTTCAGGCACTCCTCATTGAAGTCCATCCAATGCATGTTGCCAGAGTCTACAATGCGGACAACTCTCACTTCGTTCTTCCCAACCGCAGATCCCAACAAGTTCCTGGTAGCATGGGGATCCAAAAGCTTCATCTAGACAAACAAATACATAAGTTAAAATCAAAGAAAATCGACAAACATACAAAAACATGGTTGGTCTCCATAATTTTTTTTTAATTTTACATTTAAATGAAGAGTACAAAAACACGATGACGTTATAAGCAAAGAGATAAACATGGATGACATTGTGTAAGATAAACAACAAAATAACATAAGAAAACATGATAATAAATTTTTCATTTAGCTAAATGTAAATCCAGTAGGTGAACATAAATGTATACAAAAATAAAAAAAGAAGAGCGAGAAAGCATTTATTTTGTTACCTTTGAGTGGGGATGGCGGCTTTGACACAATGGGGAAAGAGGTCAGACGGTCAAGACACAGCCGCAAAAGGCAACTTTTGCGAATCGATAATCTTCCATGGGCAAATTTTATAAACTCGCTCTATTTTTAAAAAATTATTACAACATGTTCCCACTATTTTTTTAAATTTGAACTTGGAAGAAATTTAAAAATTTAATCAATTAAATTCATATTCTTTTATTTTTTAACACTTTTTTTTTATATTTTATCAATAATGTTGCTTTAACATAAATTAATATGACTATTTTATCCTCATAAGTTAAAAATATTAAGATATCTAAAAATTTACTCTAATGTTAATAATTTTTTAATATTGTAATTTTGTATAAGTAGTAATTTAGTTGATATTAATTTTTTTAGGTTATTTTTTTATTGTACTTGATTAATAGTGTTGCTTTAACATAAATTAATATGATTATTTTACCTTCATAAGGTAAAAGCAATAGCTTTTTAAAAATAGACAAGCACCTCTAATTAACATAAATTAATCATATACACAGTCATTATTTAATGCGGCTTACAACTTGTGGTTATATAAATTAATCATATATAACACTTAATCATACTATTTAGTCATGCGGTTTAATAGAGTTTGTTTTTAATATTAAATCGCATGACTTAACAATTTGTTTGCATTGAAAAAATGAGGGCACTTGAATCTAAGAATGAAAATTATATATATATATGAATTGCTAAAGTTTTTGAAAGTTTTTAAATTAGGATGTTAGATTCTTGCTTTAGCATGCAAAATGATATTTTCTATTTGATAATGTAAAAGATGATTGAAGATGGTGAAAAAGCTTGAAAAATAATAATAAACGGGAATTGTTTATTATATAAGGAAATTTGCAAGTGTAAATATTCTTACTTCACATATCGAATTAATTACCATATATATGCTTACTCATGTTAGAAGCCACCAGATAAGTTATAAATAAGAGTCCATCTATGTTGCAATAGTGGTACGGTACCACTGTTGCTTTCAGTCATTGAATTTAGTTAATACAACTGTACGACTATAGATCTAATAACTGATTACAACAGTGGTACGGTACCACTGTTGCAACATAATTTTATCCTATAAATAAAAAGGGGCTTAAATGAAGTTTAACAATAATTATTGCTATTATAAAATTGGTTTTCTTGAATGTGCTATTACAAAAGAACTATTACTGACAGCAGTGTGCCTATCAAAAAAGAAAAAAGAAATTAGCAATAATTGAGAGAGAATTTTTTAGTAGTCTTGCTTTCACAACTTGCACTGATTTATCCACTTCATAAAATAAAAGTTAACGAAGCTCTATTCTGTGAAATTGGGGAAAAACTAGTTGTCCGCAGTGTTTGGAAAAATGAGATGAAATTATTAAATCAAAGCACTGTAGAATATATCGATGCTTGGAATCTCTCTAATCAATTGAACAGTTTCTTTTATGGCTCGACGTACCAGTACCACAATTAACACGTAAATTTAAAGGGTCATGCTACCTTACAAATTTTTTAATATACAGTGCTTGTAAAATGGGGTCTCTGGTCCACTTAGATGTTAAATCCACCTCTAATCAATCCATTTGGCTTAGTTTAATTGTACATTACATAATCTGGAAGATAGCCAAGTTTCTTCTCAAAAAAAAAAAAAAAAAGCCAAGCTCAAATTTAAATAAATCAGGTGTTCAAGAAGAAGCATTAAAAAGATGTTAAACAAGTCCTTACACTGTGGAAGTGGTGTAAATCGTGTATATATATATATATATATATATATATATATATATATATATATATATATATATATATATATATATATATATATATATATATATATATATATCAGCTTAGCTCATCTTAGGAAATAGTAAAAATCTACCCAACATTTAACCTGTCGGTGGGCGGTTGATTTTAATCGTCCACTGGTTCAAAAAGTTGGTACTTTCTGTATCTTCATAAAGGATCAAGACAATGCAATGCCGTCATTTTCAATCTCCATCAAGTAACAGCATTTGTCTCTTTCGAATCAGCGGCTTAAGAAGATAACTCTACTCTTTATATATTTTCTGAGTGCTGTCAAGTGCTCCTTCCGCTTAGCCAACCAACCATGGAGCCTGTCGATATAAGGTTATTTTATGCATACCTGCTTCCCATCTTTGCGTTCATGGGAGGACCAATGGCAACAATGGGTGGCGCCAGTTTAAAGGGATGTGGGTTCCCCGCTGTGTACAATTTCGGTGACTCAAATTCAGACACCGGAGGAATCTCAGCTGCAATGACGCAAGTTCCTCCACCAAATGGTGAATCTTTCTTTGGACACCCATCAGGAAGATTTTGTGACGGCCGTCTCATCATTGATTTAATTGGTAAACCAGTCTCTCTATTAGTTGTTGCTTAACACTTTCCAGGCTGAAGAACTATGCTTACACACCAGTAGCTTTTGTTATGCTGGGGTTCGTTTTACTTGTTTGTGTAACTTAATTTGTATTGCAGCTGAGAAAGTGAAGTTGCCATATCTGAGTCCGTACCTGGATTCAGTGGGCACAAACTTCAGGAATGGTGCCAATTTTGCAACTGGAGGTTCATCTATTCGACCTGGTGGCTTTAGTCCATTTCATCTTGGCATTCAAATTTCCCAATTTATACAATTCAAGTCTCGCACCTCAGCTGTTTATAATCAACTCAGTCCAAACAGTCAGTCTCTCTTCCCTCTGTGTGTGTGTTTTGTTCACTTGACGAATCTTGTAGTATACTTGTAGCACCTCACCTTATTAAGTAACCAGTAAGTTTAAGCCAAATATAAACACAATGTGATTTTGCTCGTATTCATTAACCGGAGGTGCTTGGAGCTGCAATTTCTGGTCACTTAACGACAATCTGTTGGCGAATTTTTGGTACCAGGAACAACGCCGCCCTTCAAAAGCAACCTCCCAAGGCCTAGGGACTTCTCCAAGGCATTGTATACCTTTGATATCGGACAAAATGATCTTGCCTATGGTTTTCAGCACACGAATGAGGAGCAAGTTCGGGCATCCATTCCTGATATATTGAGCCAGTTCTCCAAAGCAGTGCACGTAAGCAACAATATTTGCTCATTAGTATCAAGCTGCCTAGGTTATAATAATATTACCCCTGCTTGTCCTGGCTATGTTTCAGCAACTATACAAGGAAGGGGCAAGATTCTTTTGGATACATAACACAGGGCCAATTGGGTGCTTGCCATATAGCGTCATATATGACAAATCAAAGCCTAATAATCTAGATCAAAGTGGTTGTGTAAAGCCTCAAAATGAGATGGCTCAGGAATTCAATAGGCAGCTTAAAGACAAAGTTTCCCAGATAAGGCTGCAACTTCCTTATGGAGCCTTCACTTATGTTGATGTATACTCGGTTAAATATGCTCTTATTAGCAATGCACAGAATCAAGGTAACTTGATTAATTACTTTTAGAATTTTCGTATGTAGGACAGGGCATATCTAATCATAATAGCAAAATGGCAACATGCAGGTTTTGTCGATCCAATGAATTTCTGCTGTGGTAGCTACTATGGATACCATATTGATTGCGGGAAGAAGGCTACAGTCAATGGAACAGTTTATGGTAATCCATGTCATCATCCATCAAAGCTCATTAGCTGGGATGGCATACACTACTCACAGGCAGCAAACTTGTGGGTTGCTAACCGCATTCTCAATGGCTCCTTCTCCAACCCACCAGTTTCAATCGAGCAGGTTTGTCTTCATTCTGGGAAGATGTAATTTTGATGCAACAGATCACGCACTTTTCAAATGCCTACAACTAGTCAAGCATAAAGAATATTTATGATATATAGACATTGTACTTCTAGATTTTTGGGACTTTGCACAAGCACAAGTTTCTTGTATCTCAATCAATTTGCGTATCAATCTAATATTTCAGCTGAGCCATCAATTCTATTAGTTTTGTGAAGTTTTGCCTTCCTTCGCCCCAGAGCAATGACTAGTTAACTGCTGTCATTTTCAATAACTCGTTCAGAGGGCAAGTTTAATGATTTACACGCTTCTAATGCAGATTGATATCATATCTAATTTCTGATGCCATTTAAAGATAAATACACAAAATAGCCACAATTAAATACCGACATATAATCTTATGAAAAAAAATTCCAGACAAACCAGATAATTCTAGGGGTATAGAGGACATTAAAGGTGAGCACCTTAATCAAATATGGAAGAAGCAAATAAAAATACTTCAGTAGGAGGTTATGGCATACCGACAATATGAAAATGAAATCCCACCATTTATTAATTTGAACTCAAGGCATACAAAGAAGAATGTGACAGAAATTTTAAAAATTTGGTAAACAATGAAGTAGAAGTGCAACTTTCTGTTGACCCTATAATGAACTTTTAAGCCAAACATCTCTTCTTTAAAGACACGTTATTTACTTACAAACTTCGCCGACAAGAATCAACAAACCAACAGCCTAATTTGTTCTAAAACATATTTTACATACTGTTTATATACAATAATCACTGAATTACGATACCTCAATGGCATCTTCTTTTAAATTTTGAGAGTTGCTGTCAAGGAACGTCACAAGTGACCTGGATTTTCTGTTCCGAACTCTTCCTGCTTCTTTCAACAACTCAGCCAACCTCCGTTTCTCGTCTTCAACATCAGGATTTGCTGTTCCAAGCTTCTCTTCTCTCATGCCAACAACATATTCCAAAATTTCAATCGCATCATCTATCCTGTGATATCAAAATTCACGCAAGAAAATATACGATTACAACAAAAGCTAAAGAATATGAAATGCTTGCATTGACAGAAATATGCATTGTGTATTACGAAATAATGTTGCTAGATTGTGAAGGGAAAGCAATGAATATGATACCTGCCCATCGCATCATAAGTTCCCGCAAGATTACTGTAGACTCCTAATGTGTCGTGGTGATAAGGTCCATATTCCTTCTCCAAAATAGTTCTTGCTTCTTCAAACAAATCAGCGGCCTCATTTATCGTGTAACGCTGCACACAGGCAAGACCCATTTGGTTCAACGCAATCCCAAACAGCGCAGATTTCTTCTCTCCACTTGCCCGAAACTTAGAAATGGCACTTTTGAGGGTGCTGTAGGAATCAGAGTAGTTCCCTGTCATATAATACATAACTCCCATCTGAGCCTCTATTCCTGCAATTGTACTCTGTTGACCTGGGGTCTTGCCATATTTCTTCAAAGCTTTATTGAGTAACTTTACTGCCTGCTCCAGTTCATTCATAGATTGATAAATTGCAGCAATGTCAATTAAACCACTGGCAATCTCTTCTGAGGGAATGCCGTGATTAGGCTTTCCATAAATTTTGAGTGCATTTTCACAATATGACTTGGAATCCCTTAACTTCCCTATCTTGTGGTACAAGTCAGCTAAACGAACAAAAACTGAAGCAACAGCAGGATGGTTCTCTCCTTTAGCTGATTTAAATGCAGTTAGAGCTTTCTGATATGAAAATATTGCCTCATCAAATCTAGCCAAGGATAAATATGCATCTCCAATGCTGCAATCAATTGAAGCAACATCTAGTTCATGGCCATTGGCTGCCATAGACATGCTTGCTAAGACGTAATGCTCAAGAGCAGCCTCATAATCTCCTTTTGAGTCGCAGATAAGTCCCATTAGTCTCCTATCTGCCGCTTCTTCAATGGAAGCTGGAGAAGCGTTCTCCCTATGGATGTCAAGAGCCATCTGACAAATCTTCTCAGCCTCATCAAATTGCAATGCTTGAACATGGGCCTCAGCTACATAACGACATGTCTCACCAACTCGGTGGTCAGTCTCTCCCAAGACTTGCCTTTGAATCTCCAGACCTGCTGTGTAGCACAGTATTGAATTCTCAATCTGACCCAGCATTGCATAAGTATCACCTAACTGCATGCACCCAGCAAATTTAGCAAGTGCATGATCTTGACCATCTTCTAGGACTGGAATTTCAACTGAACGCTCAAGGACAGGAATTGCCTCATTGTACTGGCCTAAGCTGCAGTGTATTGCCGCCAAAACATGCAAACACATTACTTGCTCTAAACTTGGTTTCCCGTTTGCACATATCTCGAATGATTTCATTGCCCGCTTCGCCAATTCAAGAGCTTTCTGGGGATTTGCACCCGAAGAAATCATCTCTCTTGTTTGTTTGAGTAAAAAGGGTCCAAGCGCAGGATTACCCAATCTTGCCTCAAGAGGATCCTCTGCACCATTCTGAAATTTCGCTATTAAAGAAGCAAATTTTCTTTGCTTCCTGGCGGAGAAAATATTATTTTGTTTTCGTCTACCCTTTTCATATCTCTTATCAGCAGGAGGTCTCTCATTAGAAGATTTTCCCTGAGAACTTGACTTTGTTGATGCTTCAGAAATATTCAACTGCGAGTATTTCTTCTTACCCTTCTTCACAGCCCTCCTATCCGGAGACTCACTCACAATCCTGGGAGTAAATTCACCTCCATTACTCCGACTCTCTTCATTCTTTTCCACCACCACATTTTTTGTTATCTCCACTTCCCCAATATCTCCAACAAGATGACGCAACTCCGAATCAATCCTTGACTCCTCACCATATGAAACATAGCTAGCCCTTGACGGCGATTGTTCAGAGCTCTCCATCTCACAGATATTGAGATACAGCTGTTCAATAGAGGTCTCAACAATGCCATCAATAGCCAGATCAAGGGAATCACTTCGAGGACTCTGTGGACTCAACGGACTTCTCGGGGACTTTTGCTGCAGGAAACTGTCCTTATACCCCATGTAGCCTCCATTAGCTTCATACACTCCACCACTGTCTCCATTTAAGGCATCCATTGCTAGTCCAGGCATTTGACTGAGAATTAACCAATGTAAACAAAATAATACATACAGAATCTGCATATAGAATTAACAAAGAACCAAATAAAACATATGAGGTGTGCATCATATGCTTTTTAACTTGAAAAAATGTCAAGCATA
This sequence comes from Citrus australasica, assembly GCA_029618585.1. Lineage (NCBI taxonomy): Eukaryota > Viridiplantae > Streptophyta > Magnoliopsida > Sapindales > Rutaceae > Citrus > Citrus australasica. The sequence goes on along the minus strand of JARCIV010000002.1, from coordinate 5,178,788 downwards.
CATAGCAAAACAAATTCTCAACAGGTGACAAACTTTAAGAAATTTCTTGCCAACTAAATTTTGATCACGCATGAGCTTCTCTCAATGCTTATAAAAGCTGAGTTTCCTAATCAATGATCAATATCCAAAACAAGCAAACACATAACAGAAATAGACTGACAATGCTTATAACTAATCATACCTTATTTTGTTCTGTTTCCAAAAGAAGAGAATGCCAAATTTGAAGTCTTTTGAAGTCCTCTTTACCTGGGTGTTAATGTACCGAGATATAGAGATAAAAATAGAAGGACGCTTGGTGCATTTATCTCTGTTTGCGCATATATAGGGTGGAAAATCAAAACAAATAAAAGAAAAAGGAAAAGAAAAGACACAAAAACTTTGGATTATGGAAACATGGTAAGGGCAAAAGTGGAAATTAATGGCCGCATGTAGAAGATTGTTGAAGCAATTAGGAAGGCGACTTCTCTCCCACCAAACCAGTACCATTCAACAGCCAGATCTAATTATTTTAGGATTAATTTGTTTAATTATGTTTACGTTATTCAATTATTATTTTTCCTGATCATTATTATTTAGCGCTTAATTACATTAATTTCATTTTAGACCGTTTGTAGAGCCGTGACGTTGAAAAATGGCGCGATTAACGGCTTTCCAGCGCGGAAAAGTTCTGGTGACAGCAGTGTGATGTTCAGGGCTGTGAAATGTGATTTGCCACGTGGCGGAATAACGATTGGCTTAGCTCCTTTGATTTGACAGTCTTTTTGATGTGATGATTCGTGTGCAATTTGTGGGCTCAACGTGGACCATATCCAGCTATCCAGCCGCATCCTGGCTGTTTCTAAATGTGAGAATTTTGTAATCCCAAGGTGGTTCCTAAAATAGCCCAATTATTGTGGGGCCCAAAAGGCGGCTGATGGCCCACGAGCTTCTAAACAAGAGAATATCGGATGCCTCGGAAAAGATTTTCATAAGTACTAATTCATTTATTATTTTTGTGTGCACAAAAATATTTTCTTTTTTTATGTTGGTAATTTTATTAGCCGTATTTTCAAAGTTCGAGCACTTGAATTCATGCTAATAATTCTTTAACTGTGTTGGTCAATATAAGGCTTGAGTTAATTAAATTTTAACTTTTATATGACATCACAAGTCTCAGTATATATTGAATTAAACTTCAATTTCGACCGTATTTATATTTTACTTACTTATATCTTATGTAATACTAGTGCGATTGATATTTTCAAAATAGAAGTAACTGTAATAAGTTTTTTATTTGGCCGTCTCATTTAAAAGAGTCTACTTGCCCAATACTATCTTGTAATGGATAAAAAAAATAATTATTGAATCTAATCCTTAATTGGCGGTCAATGATTCTATTTCACAAATTTTGGATTAAAAGTCCCATCTTACTCGAATTCGAATCCAACCCTAAATTGTCAACTACTAATAATTGTGTTTGCTACAACTTTTTAAACAAAGATTATTTAATTAGAATTTTTTATTAATAAAATTTCTATAAGTCGAGTTTTTATCAAAATATTTGAGTTGTTAGATTGTCAATTAAACCTTTTATTAAGAATTATATAATATTACTTTAATAAACAAGTTTTTAAAAAGTTATGCTATTAAAAGAAGGCTCAACCTAAGTTCAGTTTCTATAACGATCAGTCCAGGCAGTATTGGATTTTGGAAGAATTTAATCGAATGGATGACATAAAATGTGACGCAAATAAATAAATAAAAATATGCAACGGATTCAAATAATTTTCGACTTTAAGTGATCGCAACCAGCAAACAAAAAGTTGTTGTTATTTCTTACTTCAGCTGCTGTGCCCATTGCTAGTTGACTGATTCTTTTAGTGTCGATTTGGCATGAGGAAGGTACGGGAAGGGCATGAATCGACTGAATTTGTAGTGAATTTTCTCAATAATATTTTATTTTCCAGAGCTATCATCTTTCTTACAAAATTGCATTAAAAATTATATTGCAGAGTTGATTCCATCCATTGCTATGGATGCACATAAAAATAGTTGCAACTAAATTAATTTATTTTTATGGCATTGTAAAAATCAGTTAACAATTAAGATACAAGAGTTCAAACCCAATACTGATATATTCAAAAGCAATTAATTAAAATTTAAAAATTAGCGGTTATCCATTATTGATCATATATATAGAGAGAGTTGAGCTCAAATAACCAACTGTATAAAATAGAGAAGAGTGTAAGATTACTTCAAATTATCACTGTAAATTTTGGGAGTGCATACTGGGAGAATGAGAACAGCAGAACTTCATAAGCAAGTATATATACAGAGAGAAGAAGATTGCAGAGAGAGTAAGAAATAAGGGAAAATTATTGGCCATATTGTCATTTCATGGGTTGTATCTTACAGAAACCGTAAAGTAGCAAGACCCTTAAAAGAATGAAACAAAGTTATGAAATAAATTAAGGGCACTTTAGACAAGTTAACTCGTTGAAAAAACTCTACATCTTCTACTCCTAAAAGTTCAAAATCTGAGTTTTTATTAATTGTGACAAAATAATTTATTTTGATCCCCAAAATCTCTACTTAAAATATAACACAATAATAGAATAAATTTTGATAAAAATTTATGGGATTAAATAAGGATTTTTTTAATTAGATAAACCATATCAAACGTGCACTTAATAGTTGATATTTTCTTACGTAACTCTTGAGAACAATGATTGAATTTTTCTCACGTGGTTGTGATAATATATATCCTAATTTAAGAATATGAAACACCTTTCCATTCTTTTTTAGAGTAGACATTTTAGGTTGATGTTCACATGAATTACATAAAGGCATTTCTGTGACATACTTATCCATATAATATCAGTACATTTGTATTGGAATATTAGAAAAGAAATTCTAACCCTTATTCCCTTAATTTGCTTTTGTGCATGAAGAGAGATAAACGAGTTATGTTACAAGTACTTGAGAAAAAAATTACACTCATAAAGTGAATTGTGTCAAAACGAAGAAATCCCAAACTAAAATTTTTCACTCAATCATGGTCCTGTGGGCTATAGTGAAAAAGTGAGCGTAATAGAGAGAGAGAGAGAACAAGTGGGTGAAATGAATTTTCGATGAAAGTAATTCTGATGCCTGATGGTAAGGTCTCCGATAATTAAGCATCTGATTAAAATGATCATCACACGCACATGGAGGTTTCTATGTCTCTTTTCTTTTATTAGAAACTAATTAAAAGAAGAATCTAAGCAGGTGATAAAGCAAGTTATGGACACATTCAAATGATTAAGACTGTTACATATATATATATACACTATATTTATTATATATGGACATACATGTACTTAAAGAGACATCAAGACATGCCAAGCTTTGTTGATTGCTTTATTGAAAACAATATCATAACCACAAGATATTCTGCTGTTGCAAGTTTGCAACCTCTCTTGAGTATTTAGCCTGTCGTGCCTCAGTGTTCAAACCCGCCTACCCCCAATCGAATCTATTTATTCTTAATAAAATAAGTGATATTTTGCTTGTATAGTTATTTTATCAATATATTTTTTAAAAGGCAGATGGCTGGTCGAAATTCAAGTCAATTTTTTTTTGTATTCTTTATTTTTTTATAAGATTTGAGTTAAATTGATCAGTTAAATAAAAATACTTAAAAGCCACTTAGTTTAGTCCTTAAAAAAATTAATTCAATGTATAATTCATTTTAAGTTTTTTTGGTTGATAAATAAAAGATTTTTTTTTCATCAGTATGATACATTCAATTTAAATGTCGGGCAGTGGGGGTATTTCCTTCTTCAATTAAAAATTGAGTGAATGCAGTCCTCTTCCTTACCCATGTGTGAGGAGTGGACATTCCTCGAATATTTGTGAGGGTTTAAATCTGGGTAGAGCTCCATTAACACTGATGTCAGTTGGTCCCAGTACTAGTCTGATTTGTACATATCAGTTATAGTCTCATGTAAGATGAGTTGTAATCTGAGCAATAGTCTCATGTAATAAAAAAAAAAAAATGTCGGGCGATACAGTGTGTTTTTCGTAAATTTTATAAATGTACAAATTATTTATTTAATACATCTACAAATTAAAAATTATTAATTCATTTGTTAGATGGTTAAATTTACTTTTCAACAATATGTATTTTTCTGAAACTGTTTATACTGGAGATGAAATGATATGTTATAATTTTATAGAGAAACACAAATAGTAAAAATAAATTATTATTAAAAAAAATCAAAGAGTGATTCCCCTAAAAAAATCTGCAAATGAATGTACATGATAATTACGTATGTGCTGATGGAATGGAATGCCACCACATGCATGCAAAACGATAAGATAAATAGTTACATGGTAAGTGATAATCCCAAAGTTGGAAGTATAATGTTATTATTTTCTCTTTAAGAAAATGTCGTCAGTTTCTGTACACTTGGACCCAAATTTACGAAAAGTCATATTTCTAAAATGCATTTTTTAATTGAGGAAGGTTTAATATTGATGAATTAACATCGGTACACGAGCAAAACGAGAACTACGAGGTTGATTTGATTCCACCCAATAATTTAAAGTAGGTGCTCCACCAATTCCATTACTAGTAATTTAATAGTGATACAGCAACCGACGACGGTGATTATTTTATTTTGTAATTTAACGATCACATCGATTTAGGAAGAAGTGTCTCGTCTTCAACAGCAACAAAAACGACAGCATTCAATCAAATTTAAAATTAAAAAGAAAAATAATATGGAATAATTTCAATCATATTCATCAGATATCTGACGCTTTGATGCGAAAACTAATTCGTTTTTTAGAAAATGAAACGATACCTACCGACCCCTCAGGATTTTTGTGGCTCTAAAATTGTCATTATTTATTCAAATCTAATTTGCCTCAGCTTTGAGTAGTCATAGGGTTGAAAGTTGATACGGAAGTAATAGCAAGCAGCTTAATTTTACCTGAGTTCTCATACTAATTTTTTGCTTTTAGAATTTAGAATAATGAGATTTTTATTCAGCCTACTATTTATTTATTCTTTAAATTGTTAATGATAGTTTAATTAAGTTTCAACTTTTAACATTTTTACTCCAAAACGTACTTATGGATAAAATCTCTTATATTGAAAACAACAGATTTGGGATCAAACTCTACTCAAATGGGCGGACAAATAATTGAGTTGTCATTAGATTAAGAAAAGCTTCCAAAAATAACTTTAAGAAATAAATGTCAAATCGAAGATTAAAAAAAAAAAGGACGTAAAAATATTTCGAATCTAAAGTTTGAATTTTCAAATTTATATTTTGTATAACTAGAAAAAATATTATTGTTGGTGGGCCATTCGCTAGCCCATCTTGTGCTGTCCCAGGCACAGCCCATGTGGTGTTTGGGCAAGGCACGGGTCACGGGCCAAAATCTTGGCCCAACAAGAAAACATATTGGTCATACAAGACATGCCTAGACAGATGTGGGTCGTTGATAGATTTTCACCAGTTTAAAATGAATTATTGTACTAGCATATTCCCCACCTCACGAACACCACATCATTTGGATGAAAGGCTGAGGCACAATTTTGGAATGCGTCCATCTTAATAAAAGAATACGAATAGGTACATAATCAATCACCATATTTTGGGACATCTTATGTATTTGCCATGCTAACTATGGACAATGATCATGATTTTGACTCTAAATGATCTTGATTGAACAGGATGTTTATGATTATAATATGATCCTTATCATCTGAATAGTTTTCCTTTTTGAAACAAGTCAATGTAATGTCTTCTAGAAGGTTTAATACATATTAATTTTCTTTTGGGAGTAAATAAGGTAATCATATATCATTTAAATTTCCTTTTTTTATTTTTTAGCAGGTTTTGCTTATTTTCCTATGAATTAGGATTCTCTCCGAATGTTTTTCTCTCTTATTCTCTCACAATCTTCAAATCTAGTGAAAATAAAAAACTTGCGTAATAGTAAATAAAATGAAACAAGCCGTTTTATTGTCAATATTAAAATTTAAAATTATATCTTGACCACTTATTTCACTATGAGAGACTGAGAGAGAGAAAAAAAAATTAGGAGAGAATCCTTACCCTTTTCGTAAATGTCTATTTATTGATAATTCTTATTGGTTTGAAGAAAGATACATATTACATGATAGTAATGGCTAATATAGAAGCCATTCCTATTTAAGACTATTTTGCCATGCACTTATATCTGAGATCAATACCATGCATTATGTGATATACATATATGGTTAGGACATTCAGCACCATTATTCAACGTACATGCGAATATGAAAATCAAGACCATTAATTATAACATACACATATGGTAAGAATCATGTTGATGCAAAATTTTTGCTCAATGTACAACGATTGATTTGTGTTTCGGGCTTTCTTCTAAATCGAGTTCTGTGGCCTATTTTTTCCTTGAGACGAGTGTCTCAAATTACATGTCTTCTTGTCATTAATTGTTCTGCAAAAAGAAACAATTATCAAAGGGTGCCGAGGTTGCCGGCAATAACCCTCCGACGCTCAAGTCAGCCTTTTAAATTTGATTGTAAAGAGAGAATTTAGAGAGAGAAGGACAACATTTCCTTACCCTTTTTCTCTTACCTTCAAATGGAGAGTCTTGATCTTTATATAGGCAATTTGATCCATGAGGTGGAGGTGCCATCATGACATGTGGCATTATCTTAGTGACAAGTGTATGCAAAACTCATGCATAAAGACACATGTCATTATGTGTCAAGCTTGTTCATGACAAGTAATCTTTGGACATTTGTCATGTTTTTAGGCTGTTAACCTTTAATGGACTTTAACTTAAATTCGGCACTTATATTGGTTCCTTACAAAGAGGATTGATTTTGCAACATTTTGCCTGTAAGTGCATTCTGCCTATAGAAGCATTCCGTAAAATGCATATATTTGCCCATATGCGCATTTCGTAGAATGTATATTTGCTCGTGGGCGCATTCCGTAGAATGTGTATTTGCCTGTAAACATTTTCCGTATAATGTGTATTTGCCCGTACGCGCATTCCGTAAAATGTGTATTTGCCCGTAAGCCCATTTCGTATTTGCCCATAGGCCTATTTCAAGTAGCTCATGTGCTCTTATTTAAAAATATTTTCGAAGTATCTAGGTCATTTTTTGTGATGAATGGACCTAGGTCGTTCTTTAGGAGGAATAGACCTAGGTCGTTCTTTGTTAAATCATGCCTTTGACATTTTGCCAAAGCCTTGCCCTTTAGGCGTATTAAGAAATATTTTCCAAGTGCCTAGGTCGTTCTTTGCGAGGAATGGACCTAGGTCGTTCTTTGCGAGGAATGGACCTAGGTCGTTCTTTGCGAGGAATGGACCTAGGTCGTTCTTTGTTAAATCATGTCTTTGGCACTTTTTCGAAGACTCGCCCTTTGAGCGTTTTACTTAGAAATATTTTCTAAGTGCTTATGTCGTTTTTTTGTGAGGAATGGACCTAGATCGTTCGTTGCGAGGAATGGACCTAGGTCGTTCGTTGCGAGGAATGGACCTAGGTCGTTCGTTGCGAGGAATGGACCTAGGTCGTTCGTTGCGAGGAATGGACCTAGGTCGTTCTTTGTGAGGAATGGACTTAAGTTGTTCTTTATGAGGAATGGACCTAGGTCGTTCTTTGCGAGGAATGGACCTAAGTCATTCTTTGTTGAATCACACTTTTGGTTTTTTTATCGTGTTTTGCATTTAGACACTTTAGTTAGAATTGTTAGTATCTTAGCCGTTCTTATAAAGAACATGCCTGAGTTATTTTATATAAAATAATTTCATTGGGCCTATATTTTTCGTGGATTGGGGCTTTTCATATTTTGGTCTAACAAATCAAGAATGTTATTTAAGACTTATAAAATCCCAAATTATGGTATCTAATTATTAGTTATTTTAATTTGATCTCTTGTATGAACAAACCATAGAACCATTTGAAATAAATAAGACTACAGGACTGAAACTCCTTAATTTTCTCAATCTTTTGCTATGATCGAGATAGTTGAAAAGTAGCAACACACACACCAAAAGAAAGAGAGGACCGCAGCAAGGTTCATGGACCAGTTCAATTTGATCCTACTGTGCAATAATGAAGGTGGCTTCAAATCATCAGATATATCTATGACCCAAAGATTATTCTAGTTGACGATGGTATATGAAAATTTTGACTCCTTTTCAGGTACGGAAACTCAGTGATCCCATCAAGGCAAGCGCAAATTCTTTCTATTCTTTTGACCCGCTTGATGTTCAAAGAATCAAATACTTTTTTTTTCTTCTCCTTTTATCTTTTATGCAAAGTGTTTTTTTTATTGATCAGAGACAGCCGTATGGAGAACCAAGAACTTAACGTGGGACGATCCTTTGCATATTCAGTATATTTCAACACATTATTTTCCAGCCCGCCTTGTACATTCTGTTTCTGTCCATGAAGGAATTTTGGTTTTGTGATTTTAATGAAAAAGTGTATTCATGGAACAAATGCACATTTCTTCATTGTCTGATATTCCTGCAATCGTGGACCAGTGTGGCCTAAATTTGAAGAAGACTTGTAGAATGAATGTGGATACAGTACTGATCTTAGATGTGATATTCCAAAGATTTCGTGTCATATGCATGGGAAAGAATCACATGAATATGATGTATATATGGCAATGATAAAGACCATAATGTGATGGACACATGGCAAGGTTAGTAGCAGCGCCCAGTCTAGCCTAGTAATAGGGTTTTTATTGTTTTTTTTCATATATCTTCTTTATTTAACTACCCTTATATTTTCATCAATTTTAAATAATAATAGAGCTTTTATTTTGTTTTTAAATATTTCCTTAATTCAACTATATATTTTTTTAGTAAATTAAAATTATTAATCAGTCTGCCTTTCATTTGTTTAGAAAAAAATATTCTCATTGAAAAAAGTATGCCATAATATCATTACTAGTATCAAAAGTACTTTAAAAAAAAACATGTAGTAGCAAACTAATAATTAACAACATTTACATAATTTCATGGTTTTTTCCTTCACAACCATACTTGCTTATTTTCTTTCCACGATAACTTGCTCATTTTCTTTCTATTATATCAAATTATTCAAAAATTCACATTTTTTATCAGTAAAATTAGAAAGGATTTTAAAAATAATTTTTATGGTACAATTTAAATAATTTATAGGGTTATGTAAACTTGTTAAAATACTTAATAAACCAACTTACTCAATAAACTCATCTCTAAAATTTAAAAATGCAATTCTCACTCCATACAACCCACATTAATGTCTTATATACCCCTATTTAAAATAAAGTTTGCTTATTAAGATTATTAAAAGCTTAAGCAAGAGAGATTTTTGGCTGAATATAAAAAAGCTTAACAGTATAACTATTTTAGGGTCTTGGATGATCCCAATTTGAATTTCGTCTCCAATTCTTTTACTTTAATTGACATCCGTATTTGTTAAACATAAGGCAGTAATTTTTTTTTAAATCCAAACACTTACTACATAAATTTGTTCATTATCTTATGGTTTTATCAATAATGCGAATCTTTTGAAAAAAGAAGGAAAAGTAATATTTTATATATATATATAAAAGACATAATCTAAGAGGAGCTTGAAATATATAATATCACGTATCGAAAGCATAAAATACTAGAACAAACTATTGTAGAGGGGATCCCTCTAAGTTACAATTAATGTAAGATACACCCCTCACATGAACGGTACGTGGACCCTACACATGCACTGTTTATATGAGAGGTGTATCTTACATTAATTGTAACTTAGAAATTGCCTTGTAAAGGAAGGAACAATCTATGAAATATATAATATCATGTATCGAAAGCACAAAACACTAGAACAAACTATTGTAAAGGAATGAACAGTCCAATAGAGGGGAAGAAAAAAATGTGAAGAAAAAACCCAAAGTATTAGAGAGGGAACGAGCTCTTGACTCTTGTCTATTTCTCTCTCTTAACCCAAAAAAAAAGAAGAAATACCTGGAATAATTAATTATTTATAGAACCAGTAAAATGTTTCATTTTTTATGTTATATTGTCCATGACAATAATTTTAGTTATGCATATTTTAGGAATAAAAATTATTTAAAAATAGGTGCCATGAGTATTTTGTTGGGTTCAAATATCCTTATCCTAATTTAAACTATAAGTTTATTTGTTGCATTGTGTTTTTGGTGAAATAGGTATAGAGAGACGCTTTATTTTCAGTGTTGGTTATATAAATTCCTTTTAGGACACATATAGTTTGTGACCATATTTGAACAAAAAGAGGGAGTTACAAATTCATTACAGGGGTGACTTATAAGTGAGCTCAATATAAAGAATCATAATTCCAATTTATGAGATATTTGAATTAAGTTCATACACATACGGGTTTAGATTCTTCAACCCATAAAAGCATTCCTATTAGTTCACACAGGCAGCAAATCAATTATGAATGTAATTGAAGGGCTTTGTGTCATGGCAACCGCCCTCTACTTGTCCAATACTAGTTTTGTCCTTATCAGTGTGTCCTAATAGCAGTCTCTGCGACTAATATTTATGAAACAGAACCTCTCCAACCATTTTGTTAAATCATAAGGTGTGGCTGTCTAGGTTTGACGTTTGAGAAATCATTGTCGCATCAAAATCAAATATGCCGATAGCTGTCTAGGGTTTGACTTATGAAATAGAAACGTTTATGAGAGAGACGAACATATTTATGGAATTGCATGGCAGTGGACCAGAATCGATGGGAGAAAAAAAAAGAGAGGAAAGAAAGAAAGAAAAAGGAAAGCTTTTTCCTTTTGGGTATCTTCAAAGCAGGAATGGGGAATCTTCTAGGGCACTTTAGAGTCAAAAAGAAGAGTCTACTGTGTGTTGACATCGATCTTCCATGATTCAGAAGTCAAAACATCTACACGAGTTGCTAAAAACACCATAACTCTACCATAGGAGTCAAAGGGATAGCCCTTGACAAGATTGAACAAAAAGCCACTTTTATATAAATGCCTTTGCCGAAAGTAATAAGGAGATCACTCTCATTTTCAATCATCCTTAGTGAACTTCTACTGCTTTATATATTCAGAAGTTGTAGTCCATTCCGCACATGCAGTGCATTAACAGTTGGAATAATGATGCATATACCGAAAAGAAAGCAAAAATCAGCACAAAAATTATCTTTTAGTAGGTTTTTTTTTTCAGCTTTGTAGTGATTTTTTTCTTCTGCTAATGGTGATGTACTATTTTTATATTAATTTTTGAACAATTATCACTACAGTAAAAGTTGACTGTATTCAGGACGTAGCCATGATTTTGATTGAGCCGGGGCATATTTAAAATCAAATATGACTCGAATGCGCGATTGCTCGTGTGATAAGTCGTCATCTGAGAAACTGTATTGTGGGCCTCATAAACTCTAAATTGGAGCTTGCTATATGCACAATTGTACTTCTTATAGAGTGCGTCTGTATGCATCTAATTGAAACCCTATTTAAAGTATAATACATTTTTAAAAATTTAGATAGCAATATTTAGGCATTACAACTATAATATTCATTGATAATAAATTTATTTATTACAATGGTTCTCCGTGAAATCTCCTTAATGAGATTTTATGAGTTGAAAATAATGAATTATCAATATAAGCAAAAATATATTTTTCAATATACAAGACTAGGTTATTATTTAATTTGCTCTTAAAATCTTTTAACAATAACAAAAATATTCATATATATTGCAACACACAGAACAAATATGAAATACATGATAAAATTATAAATTTTAAAACTAGACAAAAGATTAATTAGAAAATTAAAAATTAGAATTAAGTAGACTTACAACTTATGGCTCAGTGTTGAAAGATTAAATGATTAATTTTACTTGCATAAAAAATAAAAAGATTAAAAATTGGTCCATTAACCATTATACTAACATTTTGTTATGATTGTTTTTTATTTTAATATTTGTTTTCGTGTCTTTAATCAAGTTTCATGAAATGTTAATAACTAATTAAATTATTTATAATTAAAAATTTAAATTAGGGACAATATGAAATATTTAAAATTATTGGAGTCAATTTTAAATTTTACAATTCAACTGGGGCATTTTTCATAAAATAACAAATAAAATACAAATTTTTAGTATAATTATAAAAAAAAAAATTAAAAGCCAGCTGGTGCCTGTGCCCCACCTCGTCCCACGCTGGCTCCGTCCCTGACTGTATTCTTCATCTCAAGTACTTCAAAAAGTTTTAGCCAAGGAAATCTTCGTGTGATCTTACGAGATAGACATAGAATATGAGAGAAGAATAAATTTTTTGACTTTGACTTCAAATACAATGAGATAAAAAGTAGTAGATAAAAGATTGCAGATTTATCATGTCTAGAAAATACCTTCGCTAGTCGAGGTTCATTCAAAATAATAATAATAATAATAATAACGTAAATGCAGATATTGGTGGATTTTAAATAATTTCAATCGATCAATATCTTAATTTATAGAACCAAATAAATAAAGAAAGATACAACCGAACCAAATGAGCCTTAAGCACTTCCGATTATCTATCAATAAACGGAAAAAGAAAGAGATTAAACTCTCAACAAAAGCATAAGACAAACGATTGATTCAACTAAACCGATATATAGAAATCCCACTAATATTTTGACACAAACATTTATTGTTCTTTTTATTATTGTTATTTTAATCTTTTCGTCGCTCATGAATAAAATTTTAGCTACGGTTTAGCCGTGAATACAATGTGTTATGCCAATAATTAATATTCTAAATCCAAACTAGAGGCACATCAAAACGTCTTGGGGTGCTTTTACTGCATAAAAACCATTTAATGCTAGCGATATAATGATAATTTTATAAAGTCGAAGTTAATTTTTTTCACTTCATACTTTTTTTAGAATTTGAATTTGGTCGCTAGTTAAAGAAAATTACTTGAAAACTATTTGACTTCAGGCAATACAAATTAACACCAACAATAAATTATTGATAGACTGAGAGACATTCACCAATAATAACTCCAATGTACGACAATTGATTATAATAACTTTTTCAATACTATCATATATCCAGGTCTTTCACTCTTGCTGGTGAATTTAGCATCAATTCACAGTCCTGCAATTTGGTGTCCTAGAATCTCCATGCACAGTATGGAAAATGACACATTCTCAAATGGCCTTTTCAGATCTTTTTTTCATTATGTAACCAATCGCTGACAGTAAAGTTTATGGCCATATTTTTTCTATACATACACAGAGAGAGAAGCACCTGTACCATTTAATTAACTAGCGATACGAGAAATATTCTGGGTTAAGAGTGGGACCCAACCCAAGCATCTGGATTACTACGAATGTGCTATGATGGGATGATGAAGCCAGCAGGTTCAGTATATGTACAAGAATACAAATACAAACTAGAAATAAATGTTCTCAAGGAATCATCATCCCAGGCTCAACTTGTCATCCAATTTTCTGCTTCTCGTCCTATATAAATACCTTTTATTTCTCTTCTACTTGCACAAGATTTTCTGCTCCTAGCTTCTTCTTTAGTGATAATTGATAAGAGTACTTACAACTCAAATCAACAATAGTGTCATCATGGACTACAGAACGGAGTCTTCAGAAACCCTAAGGTATAGACTACCCTCGTACATGCCTTTTTACTCCTCAACACCCACAATCAGCATATGATCTTTCTACATGAAATCGATTGAATAAAATTGTTCCGTAATAATTTGTAACTTGATTGATCTTAATTTATTACCACAATCAGGAACAAGTGTGCAGCATGCTTCAGACAGTTCAAAAGATTGGAGCACCTGGTTGAGCACATGAGAACTTCATATCATTCGGTTCATGAACCCGTGTGTGGAATTTGTAAGAAACATTGCAGATCTTTTGAATCTCTGAGGGAACATCTTATAGGTAAATTTACTTTCAATTTGTCCATGGATTATTTTGTAACTTCCTATATAAGTTTAGTTTATCAATCAGCAATCCTGATATTCGCAATACAATTAATTACAGGGCCACTGCCAAAGCAAGAGTGCAAAAACGTATTCAACAACAGAGGATGCAGATTCTGTTTAGCCATCCTCGATGGCCCTAACGCTCGTAGGCTTCACCAAGAAAGATGCCAGATGGTCTCAAGTGCAACCACTGTATTACTCTTTTAATTTACCTTGCAATACTTATTGTTAAATATTTATACTTAATTAATCAGATCAAATTGATCTTATTGTCAACTTCACGTGTTCTAGGGACTGAATGCTCGCTTAGCCAACTTAGGCGTTCGAGAAAGCCTAACCATTGACAATACTCATACAAGAGATCCGCAAGTCGTGGCAATAGCTTGCAAAATGGTTGGTGGAGGCAGTGATGGCTCTCTTGACCTTTGTGGAAGGGTCTGCATCATTGATGAATATGAAAACATTATCTTCCATGCTTATGTTAAGCCGCCGATTCCGGTCACAAGCTATAGGTACCAATATGCATATACTTATGTATATATATACACATTTTGATGATTTCAGGAGCACAAATTAACTGTACTTTTAGTAAATCTTACATTCTTGAAACTTGTGTCCTAGGTATGAAACAACAGGCATTAGGCCAGAACATCTCCGCGATGCAATTCCACTGACGCAAGTTCAAAGGAAGATTCAAGATTTCCTTTGCAATGGGGAACCAATGTGGAAAATTAGACCTAGAGGTAGCAGAGCTAGGATTCTAGTGGGTCATGGCTTGGATCACGATCTTGATCGTTTGCAAGTAGAATATCCAGCAATAATGACAAGGTAAATTTAAGTTGAAATTAAACATGCCAGCTACAAAACTTTATTACCATGAAACTCTTATGATAATTAATATGCTAAGAAAATGTATACATAATGCTCTTATCATTATCAGGGATACTGCAAAATATCCTCCACTGATGAAGACAAGCAAGCTTAGCAATTCTCTCAAATATTTAACACAAGCATACCTAGGGTAAGTGCCATATACGTTTGTACATTTTTTTCCCCAAACTTTCTAGATAAATGATTTTTATATATTACTCTCCATAATTCTCTATGCAGATATGACATTCAAATTGGTATACAAGACCCGTACGATGATTGTGTTGCAACAATGAGGTTGTACATGAGAATGAAATCTCAAGCTCATGAGAGAGAGGACTATCCACTTGCTTCTGACCCGCAAAACAGAAATAACTATGCATCATGGAGGCAAACTGAGCTTGAGAGGATGAGTCCTGAAGAAATGCTAGCAATCTCAAGGTCTGATTACTACTGTTGGTGCTTGGACCGATGATCTGCAAATGGTAGGGCGTGGTAGCCAGAGGAACAAAATTGATGCGGGATATTGAAGAGGCTTCTGGTTAAACGTCTCATATATGTGTGTGTGTGGCTAGATATATCAATAAGTTCGGAACATGAATGCATTTGGTTACTTGATTACTATATATATATATATATATAATCTTAATTATTATATATGAATGTCTGGATTATGTATTAATAAGAAGTTCTAAGTTTGATTTGACTATTTGAATCGTTTTTAGTCGGTTTTTGGAATATTTTATAAGCTATACGACATTTGACCTACTTACTAACTTTTCTGTTTGTTGAAGTTGATTTGGAGGTAATTAAATTCTTGATCTTCTGCCTTATTCACATTTATACTCGATAAAAGGACAGAATACAGAAAAAAATTATACATGCTCAAAATGATTATTTAGTGTTTTTATTGTTGTATAAACTTCTTTATACATGTATTGGTAACTCTATCATTAAATAATGTATTGGTAACTCTATCAATTAACTTAATGGAAAAAAGCCTAAAAAGCATTAAATAATTTTTTAAGCGCATTTAATATTATTGGTTGAAAAGTCATTAACACTAATACTATCGCAACAACCATATACGTATAAAAATAAAATCCAAAACTCACAAGAAAGCAGGCTTATAACCTCCTAAATGTATAGGGTTGTATGTTGAATGTCTGAAATATAAAATTTTATTAATTTCAGGTTTTCCTTTTGAATTTTTTTTTGGTTATTTTTTATTTTCAAACATTTACATCTAAATAGAAAAGGTAATCATCTGTCACTTTTATCTAAATAGGAAAAGATTTAAATGAGAAGTAAATATTATATTTCAAAAATATCTCTATAAAATATATTTATTTCTTAAATTATAAATCTAATCCATTTTTAATTTTGATTTACATAAATGTCAAATAACCATATGTAAGATTTTTTATTTATTTATTAAACAAACAAGATGCCACTTATATTCAAATTAAAAAAAAGAAAAAAAATATCATTCAGATATTTGTAGTCAAACATATTCAAACTTCAAAAAAATTATATTAAGATTTAAAAAAAATGATGTTATCTAAGTCTTCCCCCTCAAAATATTTGTTGGTAAAACAAGTTGTGCACTTAAGGGAAGATCGAGAGACCTTTTTCACTATGATCTTCCCATCAGTTTTTATGTGAAAAATATTTTTTCTTTATTTATAAAGAGGAAGCAACAATTAGTCTTGCAATTTTTTCTATTTTCCTCCACTTTAGGATCTAGAGATCTTAGAATCTAGAAGTTTTATCGCAGGAATTTTATCAATCGCTTCATGAAAGACCATATTTATTTGGGGTTTAGTTGAGCTATCCTATTTTTGTTCTAACAGTTTCCCCAAGTTTCAAACTTCTCAAATTTTTAAAAATTTAGACCTTTTTTTTGTTGGTTTTTAGAGATTTTTGCCAATTTTATACTAGGATTTTTAAACCCAGAGGTTTATCTGAGGATGATTCTACCTCTAGAATTTTCTTTAAGAAATTTCATCCTTGGATTTTATCCTAAGAGGATTTTCTCCAAAGATATTTGTGAATTTTATCGTAGGAGGATTTTCTACAAAGATTTTTATCTTTGAATTTTATCCTAAGAGGATTTTTCTCTAAGGACTTTTATCGTTAAACTTTATCCTAAGATCTCTAAAGATATTTTTCTTTGAATTTTATCCTAGGAAGATTTTTCTCCAAGAATTTTATTTTAGGACGATTTGTTTCCATCCTTAGATAATGATATTTGGAATATTTAAAGTTATCTTAAAAGAATTTTCCTCCAAAGATTTTCACCCTAGGACAAATTATTTTAGGAGGATTTTTCTCCAAAATTTTCATCATAGGACAATTTGTTTCCATCACTAGATGATTGATTTGGAATTTTAAATTTTAAAAGTCTATAATAAAACTTTCAATCTATATTTATTCCATCATTATTTGCTTTGAAAATCAATATTTATATTCTTTGATTGTCTTAGATTACTGGTCTTTATTAATTGAGATTTCCCATCAATAATTGCCTTAATTACAAATTCTTTTTAATTAGCTAAGATCCTTTTCGTCCCCTTTATAATGCCTTATTTTCCATCTTTCTTTCTCACTTAAGATTTTCTAAGAGTGAGAGCATATATTTTAAAGAGAAAAGCTCTCAAGTTTCCAAGGAGAGAGGTCGGTGATTCATGATGATTGATTGCAACATGCACGACAGTCAATGATGATTTTCAGGTGACTTTATGGCATCTCTCTAGTGATTTTTAGTGAATTTTTAGTTATTTTTAATGAGTTTTTAATTAATTAATTAATTATTTATTTAAATTTAATTTTACACATTTAGGAGAATAACAATAGGTTATTGTGACTCTGTAGGTTCATCTTATTTCAAAAAGACCTAGCATTGAAATGGCCAAGGATAAAAATGTAGTGATGGATATTGCTCCTTTGACAAGTATTGATGCTATTACAAGTGATGTTGGTAGTTGGGAGTTAAAAGAAGAGATATATGAGGATAGTAGCACATATGCAGATCAAGTAATAGGAATAAGTGGGGTTATTAACTTAGGAAATTCTAAGGATAAGGATGAGCTTGTTGTTAAAGATATCTATCCATTACAGTTGAAGACAATTAAGTTGAAATATTCCTTGAGTTTCTAATGATCAAGTAAGCATTCCTAGGTCAATCACACTTCGTCATGTTTCACTTAAAAACAACATTATCAATCCTCATAATTGCGTATTTAGGATTACTAGGTGTATGTTAAATTCTAGGGTACAACTTCCATTTCACACTTATATTCGGAGAATATTTCATGCCTTAGGACTAACTCTAGTCATCAAGCTCCTAAAGCTTGATGTTGTATCATTAGAATGTGGATTTTTGGCGTTGCTTAGAATTATCTAATCCTATTATAGTTGAATTTAAGAGTCCTTTTTATCCACATAGATGTCTTAACGGTGTAGGTTTTTGGTGTTTTTTTTCTTATCCTAATTCAGACAATGTTTTTCTTTATGGTGAACCTAACTATCTAGACAGGACTTGGAAACCTTATCATTTTCTAATTAGAGGCAATTGGAAATTGAAAAACTGAACAAGAATGAGTGTCCCAAACTTTAGAATGTTCTTTAAGTCAAAATTTATATCTCCTCAGAAATTGATCAGGTCTACTAGTCATTCCTTCTCACCGATCATTTTTTTTTCTTTTCTTTACTTGGCTATACTCTCTCTTGATTTTTAATCTACATTCTTTATTTAGCGAGCATACTTCTCAGCTCTTAAAAGCATCTTAGAGTAAGAAGTATGTGGTTTTTTTAAAAAACAATAACCATAGTTTTCTCATCTTAAGTCCCCTTATAATGCTAGAAACTACTACAACTTGGTGTTGTATTATTAGAATGTGGTCTCTTTGGCATCATTTAAAACTATCTGATCATACCATGACTAAATTTAAGAGTCAATTTTATCCATAATAAATGTCCTAAATGTGCAGGTTTTTGATTTTTTTTAAAACTATTTGATTATATCATGACTAAATTTAAAAGTCAATTTTATCCATAATAGATGTCCTAAATGTGTAGGTTTTTGATATTTTTCTTCTTATCCCAACTCAGATAACATTCTTCTTTATGGTGAATATAGCCATCAAAACAATACTTGGAAACTTAATCATTTTCTAATTAAAAGCAAAATGAAAATGAAGAAGCTAAATAAGGACAAGTGTACCAAACTCTAGAGCACTGTTTAGGTCAAAATTTATCTCTTCTTAGAAATTAAATAGGTCGACCAACCCTTTCTTCTTATTGTACCTTCTAATGTAATCTCCCGATGACTCATTTTCTTATTGTTTGACGATCAAGAAATAGGTCATCAATTTTCATCTTTGTCGAGCATTTTAGAAAGAAGAGATAAATTCTCTATTCAAATCCCTAAAGGATAAGATAGAGCGTGGCCTCATCCTTTGAAATTGTCTTCATGTTGTTCCTACCAAGGTAAGAGGAAAAGATTGACTAAGAATTACTTATGATGCTCCTTGTACTTTTATAAATGTGTGAGATGATTCTAGGTAATCAATATGATCCCTCAATCTGTTAGAGGACTTTATCTAGGGTAAACGAAACTTAGATGGACATTTTGTTATTATTATATCAAGAGTAAATGGTGGCTCAGGTTCTGCTATTGTATCATCAAGTGGTTTTATTTATTGGATCATTTACTCAAGTCTCTGTATCATCTCTTGTAATTATCTATCGAATTCTTCTCCTTGGTTTATATCTTCTCTAGCCATTCTTCTTAGATCTTTATTGGTCTTGCGAATGCCTGAGAAGCCTTACTTTAATTCTTCTCTAAACCTCGTTCTTAAGGAGTTAGAATCAACCACATTGTCACCACTTGAGTTAATCCCTTTTTCAGTTTAGGCTTGGAATTGGATGAACATTTTAGTAAAGTTATGAGCGACCTAATCAACTTGTTGCCTAAATCAAACAACAAGAGGTTGTCCTCGGTGTTTATCATAGCGACATGAATTTGATTGAGGATTTAAAAAAAGTGAGAAGGCATCGTATAATCATCCTCCAATCTCATTATCATCTATTCACCGAAAAATAACTTCCTTATTAACTCTAGAACTTTTATCATCAACGACAAGGTCATAATCTCATGATTTGCATCTATGCTCATGGTAGCAGTTCCAAGACTTTTAGTTAAAAGTCCTTACAAACGACGCCAGTCTATTGGTTTAAATTTTATCCCAGCTTACTAGGTGGTAGTTTCAACAAAAGATGACTCTTTTAGGATTGCGTTTTCTCTTTGTTGGAATAAATAATGATAAATTACTTCTTTAGGTTAGTCTTAACCCGCCTCTGAATTTCTTCTAGGAGTCCATTTTCTTAGGTTATAAGAAGGACTTTGTTAGATGATATTCTACAAACACAAGAAAAAGATCAGATGGCCAACTTTGCCGGTGTAAACTCTCCCATGGTCAAGTTAATCACTCGAAATTTCAAAATATGAATTTAGTTTGAGGTACTTAATAAGAGAAAGTAAGCATTTTCTCTCTTCTTAAGTTTTTACCTATCTTTAAGCGAGAATAGAGGGCTTATCTATAGGCAAAATCAATTTGACTTGAGTCTTAATTACTTTGATGACAAGTGTTGTTGTTCTTATGACACCTAGCAACACTTGTCTTCTGATACCCATGCCGAGTTATACTCGGATATGCAACCTTATCTTTGGATCAGAGGATGATGTGTTTTTATCTTAGGTTATTTTTCCTAGAATCTTAAGATCATAGGAACCTTAAAACCTAAGAGATTTAACCTAGATAATTTGTTCTTGGAACCTAAGAGGTTTATTCTAGGTAGTTTGTCCTATGATCTTAGGATCTTAAGAACCTTGGGACTTTAAAGAGGTTTGTCAAAAGATTTTGGAATCTAGAAAGTTTATCCTAGGTCATTTGTCTTATGAACTTTGAAACCTTAGGAGTTTATTCTAAAAATTTTAAAACCTTGGACTTAGGATGTTTATCGTAGATGGTTTATCTAAGGAAACTCTAAGAACTTTAGAGGCTCGAAATTTCATAATCTAAAAGTTTATCTTACATTGACTTGTCCTGGGAATTTTGGAGGCTAATAACCTCACAATCTAAAAACCTTGGAACCTAAGAAATTTGTTCTAGGAATTTTTATCAGTCTCTTCATAAGCTTCGTAAGAACTATATTTATTTGGGCTCTAGTTGAACCCTTTCTGTTTTTCATACAACTAGCCTGACATAATTAAAGATGAAGGATAAAATATTATAGTTTAATGGCCTCCAAAATGCTACCTAAAATACACAACTAAAACCATTAAAAAAATCATTTAGTTGAAAGAAAATAATTAGACAATATATAATTCATAAAATCATTCACAATAGTTTTCCTAAACATAAATGCCTAATCCTTAATGTTTTTCTTTTAAGTTCAACTTAAAAGCACAACCCCCATTCTTATTTTCTTTTCTTTAAAATCGGCTCGACTTTCCGTTTTAACAACAAAAATTCCTTCTCTAGTGAGGACATCCTCACTTTGTCACTAAAATACAAATATATATATATATATATATGGATTGCAAAACTATATTTTTTATCTATTGATATTTTGAAACCTTTGTGTTTTTATCTATTAGTGGTATCATCATTTTAACAAAGTGAGTATATCCCACACATATGTGTATGTGTGTGCGTGCATGTAGGCGCTCTCATTTTTTTTAAATATAAACATGTTATTAAACTATATGATTTAATAGAGTTAGTGTAAACACATTATTAAACCGCATGGTCTTATAGTACATTAAAAACTAATTATATTAAATTGCACAGTTTAACAACATGTTCATACTAAACTTTTAGAAGAGCAATTAGTGGCTATAAATATGCAAATTGAAGCGTTCTTGACTATCTAAAGCAAGAATGTTGCACAATTTTAGGCGTTTATACTCAACAAGGAATAAGCAAATTTGGAGATAAAGAAATAAGTTAACAACAAATGTGGTGTTGTACGATCTTAGGCATTCGTACATAATAAGGAATAAGCAAATTTGGCGATAAGGGAATAAGTTAAGAGCGACTAGCATGACACGTGGTGATTAACCAATGGTTCATGTTGTTCAAATAACGCAAATTTGATAATCCACACGCATATGGGTGGTGATTGAGTTCGATGAGAGAAATTTTAAAATATCCATCTATACATTTATTTTAAAGAATCAGTATATAGTCACTCATTGATTGTATTATCTGTAATGTACTCTAAATTTTTTGTTCGGTGGACATAAGTAAGTATGGATATTCAACCGGGTCCGTTGACCCAGGGAAATCATGGGTCCAGATCTTTTGCGGGTGCATCTTTGGTAAGTTAATGATTGTTAATGTCTCGATAATTGGAAAAGTCAACATTCATATATCCTTTGTGTTGAGTTCCATAGTAGGCGAGTGAATCAGCCAATCAGCGTGTGTTCAACACCAACAGTCAACACTAATGCACTCTAACACCTAAATTAACCCTGATCTAACTCATTTCAGTCTTATCTCTAATTTAACCGTGATTTTGACACTCCTTGCAATTTTCGCACCCCCAAAGACTAAAATCATGTTCATATAGAATCTAAACATCCGAAGAAAAAAAAAATCTTATTGAATAATTTTTAGGGTGAAAATATTTTTAAAAACCTTGAAATGTATAAATTAAATAGAGTCAAAAGACGACTCCGAAAAAGAAAGTGCGATAATGCCACTCGCGAGAATGAACAACTTCATTTAAGTGAGACGCATAATAGGCAATCTAGCAGAGCCATATTGTTCCGTGAGAATAGGCAGATGAGATTAGATCTAGAAAGGTTTTAATTAATCTCCTGCCAAACCAGTAAATAATCAAATTCGAATCAGGAACCTCTGTTCGAGAGCAATTAATATAGTTATTGTCTAACATGTGAAGTTAAGAACATCTTCGTTTTCCTAATAACATCGTATTTGCAAGAAAAACAAAAATCCCAAGAGCAGTAATAATTGACACTATCTTAAGCATTGTATTAGTCCTATAATTTACAAAAACGATTAGGGAGCTGCATCCTGACAAAATCCTAAAAGAACACACTTGAAAATGAAGTCATTTTTGGTTAAATTCAAAAAGATAAAAAATAAAAATAAATTCACTCAAAATGAAGTTGCTTTGAATTTATTTTGTCAAGGCTTAGTTCCTACATCAATTCTCTACAATTTATTGACCACACTCTTATTTATTGCCAAGCATTGATAATCTACTCTAAAGCATAACCTAGGAAGTCTAGAGATGGCCAATGGGCCGTTCCGGCACCAAAGCAAGGCCCATGCGTGCTCTTGTTTGTGCCCATGTCGTGTCATGCCCACTATTTGTTTCATGCCATGCCATGTCGTGCCTAAATTTTTTTTGCTTAGGCTTGGCCTGGCACATGTGTTGTGCTCACACATGCCATGCCGTGCACTGTGCCATACCGTGCCTAAGAAAAAAAAGCCCATTAAATTTTTTATTTTTATTTTTTAAGAGCGCATGCTAAGTTGCTGACGTACTTTTTTCAAGTTTATATACTTTTCTTAGGTCTATATCTTTATTTAAATTTAATAGAATCGAAAATTCAAAACTCAAGTTCATATTTAATAATAAGGGTTACGGGAATGTTTAATATATATAAATTGAGAAGCCATGGATCTTATTAAAATACATTTAAATAAATTAATCAGGAACATACTTCATTGAAAAAAACAAAAACAAAAACAAAATCAATTAGACACTTTTCAGGGAATTCGTCACCTTTCTGCTAAGCAATGGATATACATACCTTACGAACTGCATCAAACGCTAAATCAAATTTCTCAGGTAGCTCTTCAATGTTTTCCTTGGTATAATCAATGCCCAAAACAACACCCAAGCTCTTTAATAAGTCCTGTTTTGCAGTCCTCGAAGTAGCTGAGGAGATGCTTAGCTAACTCCACCAAGGCAGAAAGAAATTAACAAGTGCCTGTAAATGTTTGATACTGAAGCAATTTAACAGTAGATTGATGCTTATGGTTTCATGTTTGTAGTTTGGAGGTGAGAGGATATACCTGTTTAGTTTATTCATTCATTCGAGGGTTAATACTACAAATTCTATCTCAAGAGACAAGAGATGTCAACATGGACAATTTTGCTATTTGTTTATGTTTCATTAATTCACTTGGTTATCGAAACCCCAAAAATTGATCATAATACAAATTAAAAAAATTGATATAAGTGACAATCTGAATGCACGCATTACCTTATTAGCTTTGATATCAAGTTCGATTACCATTTTACTATAGATAATACCTCAGAAAGAAAGATCCAAAGAACGAAACATTCATGAAATTGGGTGCAAGTGAAAGTGCATCAATATTATGAAGTGCCACAACGAATGCCCAAGGCATCAACCAAAAAACACAAGTAATTCATGTAAAATGTTAATGAAGCCGATCAAAACTTAAAGACTATTATTACTGTACCTGGCTCACCAGGGTGCCAACTCCACTAGCTCCACCTAAAACAAGAATGGATTCACCGGCGGAAAAGGCAGAACGGTGAAGACCTTCATAGGCAGTCTCAATGGCAACTGGAAGGCTTGCTGCCTTAACTAAACTTAGATTTTTGGGTTTGAGCGCCAGTAGATTCTCTTCAACGGCAGTGTACTCAACCAAAGAGCCATTTTGCTTAGGGTGATCCAATGATTTCTCATTTAAATCTCCATAAACTTTATCTCCTACGCCTAACTTCTTTACTTGGCTTCCCACATTCGCCACCACACCCGCAACATCATACCCAGGAATCGTCTAAATATTTACAATTGTAATCAAAATGGAGCATAAATATTAAACAATGCTGTGAATGTTCAAGATACTAATTAGGTCAACAAGATCGCTTTCCACTATTAATTTTTGACATGTATGTTAACAAAAAAAAAACATCTAATTTGTGGTGCTAGCTAGTTCATTAAATCGGTAAAACCTCAAAGTAGGGTTTCAAAAAGTTTATAGTACACTATATATATAAGTCTCTTCAGGTATGAATTTTTGAATTTAATA
Organism: Citrus australasica; assembly: GCA_029618585.1. Lineage (NCBI taxonomy): Eukaryota > Viridiplantae > Streptophyta > Magnoliopsida > Sapindales > Rutaceae > Citrus > Citrus australasica. Next base: position 5,153,831 of record JARCIV010000002.1, on the reverse strand, counting down.
CATCCCTCGAAACTATAAAACTGGGTCCTACGTATATATACCCTATATTTCTATGTTTAATAATTTTTGTACTGTCTAGACATCATAATGAACCCAAAAAAAAAAAATTCTTGTTGAAAAATTGCATCAAATAGTAACATTTTAGTAGCGGTATTCAAACATTATGCGACTTTACAAAATTTTACACATAAATTTATCACTATGTGAGCATTTAATTGTTGTGTCATGTCTAAGAAAGAAAAAGAAAATGACAATAACGTTAAATTCCTAAGTTAATGCATATATTTATGTTGAATCTATTATTTTATATGAATGAAATATTTATTTGTCTTTCTTCAATACCTTAATATAAGATGCATCTTTTATTTTTAAAATAAAAAATATTTTAAATATAGTTATTTGACATTTTATGCCTTGTAAAATAAAAATAAAATATGATTAGATTTTATAGTTTAGGAAATAAGCATATTTTTATAGAAATATTTTTAGAATGCAATATTCACTTCTTGGGTCCCTTTATGATACTGTAATTTTTTTACATCACCAATAGTTTAAGCAATATGAACCATTAGATTTAATCACCAATGCACATTATATTTATTAATAAATTTTTTAATTATTTTTAAAATAACATAACCGGTTAACAAAGTGGTGGAAATTCTTAAAAAAAACTGTTTGGAGCGTGGAGTTGGCATAAGTATGAGAAATTTTAATGACCGCCCCTATAATTTTAAATATTTTTACATTTTCACTTGAATAATATATTTCATTTAATAACACCAAATTTAATCAAACATATGATTTCAATGAAATATATTAACATGTATACAAAACCCACATTCATAAGAATGTTTCATTAGACTTTTAAAGTTTATCTTACCTATGTATCTTAAATCATTCATTATCAAATTTTCGTAATTTTATTAAATATTAATTTCAAGCCAAACAAGAAAGAGTGAAAATATGTAATTAATTTAAAGATTTAATTTAAAACTCAAAATTGTTAAAATAGTACTTAAATTATATCATTAATGTTATAAGATAATTTGATTATCATGTAATCAAACTAATTTCAAAAATTTATTTTGAAAGCATGCAAACGGATGTAGTCTCTGTTATGTGATTTTTTAATTCTAAATTTATGGCCATGGAAGAGTATTGGAAATTTGGAAGATCCATATTTGTCCAATAGTGAAATATAAATAATAGCCCTTCAATTTCTCATGTGGTATTTCATTAGTTTATTAGCTTACAAAATTATATGCAAGTGTTAAAAATTGGACTACTACATGAAATGTCATGTGATATATTTCATTTGACCTTAGATTAATTCAATGCCTATATATGGTTTACTTCATTAATGTAAAAGTTAATTTTCACTTATATTTATCTATGACATATCAATTCATAATTTATCGGGGTAATTACGACTTTAATTTCCCTTCTATTAATAAATAGGGGTAGATAGAAGTACTCAATGTGTGTGTGTGTGAATTCATATGTCTTAATGACTACAAGAAAAATCACATCTATTAACTTTTTTCCACACCATTTTTATTACATGTTACCAATTGTCTTTCTATAGTAGTATTTTGTAAAAGAAAACTACAATTGACTACTAAAAAATTTCTTTATGTTTTTTTATTACATTTTACATTAAAGTTGTAGAACATTATAAATGCAAAGCTTAATGTTTAATAACATAACACTTCAACAAATTCAACATCTTAAGTACGATGTATGATATAAAATATTGAAATAATTATACTTAACACTCACAACAATTTATAAAAATTTATAGTGTTTTATGTACAATATCTTTTCTAATTATATATGTATTAATATCTATCTTAAAGTCAATTTTTGGATTAGTAGATTTTAATAAATCCATCGGGATATATTAATAGTAACTTAATATTATATTTTTTTAATTATACATGCTATTTTATTAATTATGTTTTAATATTTTATTTGTATCATATGATATTTATTATTATTTTTACCCTATTATTATATTTAAATTTATTTAGGTTGTTTAAATCAAAAGGTATAATAGTCATTTATGAAAATTAAGGGGTCTGTGTTACCATTTATGAAACTAAGTGGATCTGTATAACTATTTGAGCAAACCTTAGGGTGTGTGTGGCTTTTTCTCAAATTAATATTAATTTAAAATTAAAAAAATAAATTTACCAGCAATTTGTAAATTACCTGCTACCTTTTCATTAATTATTTAATTATCTATTATATTAAATGAACGATTGAGATTAAGACAATTAAAACTAATGGTCCACATTAATCCCACTATTAATACTATAAAAATATATACAGCATCATAAAGAAATCCTTACTTCTTAGGAAAATTCGATATTGTCGTAATAAAAATTACGGCATCAATATCATGATATACATAAATATTATAAATTACACATAAAACTAGTAAATGTAAAGTAAAACCATTAAATTCATATAAGATTATTAATTATTTAAAAAATTAACACTGTTTCTATAGAATTTTAGTGAAAAATATTTTATTCATTAATTAAACAAAGAAAAAATTACTCATTAATTAAACAAAAAAATTATACTAAAAAAAGTGGAATAATTTTTATTAAATTGATTTAACCATAAATTCTATACCTATTTATTACACAAGTTAATTAAGCACACTTATTTATCTTCATATAGATCAAGAAAAAATAAAATAAAAATTTTTATATTATTAGACACATATATGATATATCAATAAAATTATATCTAATTTTGAGTCTTATACATATTTCGTATAGTTTCAAACTTTTTACTTATACTTAGAGACTATTTAGGATTGTTGAAATAACCCCATCTTATAACAACTATGAAAGATATTAAAATAATATTTTTTTAAAAAATCCAACTTTGACAATAAATTTCATCCTTAGTAAAACATTACATGCATTACATAAATGCAAAACTAGCGTTATTCAATTTAAATAAAAAGAATCAATAAATATATAAGGTAATAAACATTATAATGAGTTTTTATTTTACAATTGTGAACTTTTTTTTTGTTCTGCAATAACTCTCATACTAATTTATTTATTTTACCTTTTATTTAAGAGTTTTAGGCATAATCTACTAAATTTATGTTTTGTTTTGCACTTAACGTTGATTTACTTATTTTATATTATATTTGTAAGTTTTCGTTTGTTTACCATTAATATATCAAGTTATCAGCTTTATAGTAATTTACTTGTTTAATATTCCTTTTACAAGTCTTATGTTCTATTTCTAAAATTTATATTTTATTTTACAATTAGTATTGATTTACTAATTTTATGTTATATTTGCAAGTTTTGATTTTGGTTACCGTTAATACATCAAGTTGCCAGCTTTATATTAATTTACTTGTTTTATCTTCCATTTACAAGTCTTATGCTCGATTTCCAAAATTTATATTTTATTTTGCATTTAATGTTGATTTACTAGTTTTATATGATATTTTTAAGTTTTTGTTTCGTTTACTAACAATACATCAATTTACCAGTTTTATAGTAATTTACTTGTTTTACCTTTTCTTTACAAGTCTTTTGTTTCATTTCTAAAATTTATGTTTTATTTTATCGTTAATGTTGATTTATTAGTTTTAAGTTATATTTGCAAGTTTTTGTTTTGTTTACTAATAGTACATCAACTTACTACTTTTATATTAATTTACTTGTTTTATCTTTCATTTACAAATCTTATGTTTTATTTTACACTTAATGTTGATTTATGAGTTTTATGTCGTATTTGTAAGTTTTTGTTTTATTTACTAATAATATATTAATTTATTAGTTTTATATTAATTTACTCATTTTACCTTCCATTTACAAATCTTCTGTTTAATTTCTAAAATTTATGTTTTATTTTATAGTTAATGTTGATTTAAAAAATTTATGCTAAATTTACAAATTTTAAGTTTTGTTTACATAATTTATATTTAATTATGGTATTGATGCCGTATCTTTAATCACGGCATCATAGAATGACTCATATTTAGTTTACTTTTTTCTATCAAGATGTAAATATTTGAAAATCGTATATAAGTTGCACAAAACAAATAAGTAAATTTTAAAAAAGGTCAGAAATTAATAAAATTTTAGATTTCAAATATTTTCTAAATACATTCTACTCTTAGTTTTTTTTTTCTTTAGTTGTCTTATTTCTTTTTGAAAACATTATTGTGTTCACCATGTGCCATATTTAATTTCTAGAATAATTGTACACGTGCTTGTTAATATGTTGTTGTTTTTAATACTGGTAACAATTTTCTAGGAAAAAAATCAATTATTCTTTATTTTTCTACTTTTCATGGTCATTGGTCGGTGCTTATAACCTAAAACCATCGAAGTTAATTTGTGATTCATCTTCAACTTGCAGGTTTTATTTTATACCCTCCGCTTAATTGGTTTTGTTATTTAGTTATCTTAATTTTTAAAAAAATAATATTATGTTCATTGGGTGTTATTTTTATTTTTCTAAACTAATTGTGTACTTTATTCATATAAGGTTGCTTTTAAAATTGGAAATAATGCTTTTGCAAAAAGGAGTTTTTCAAAGTTAAATTGATTAAAAAAATTAACAGTGTAAATGAATTAGGCAACTAGCTATATTACCATTTACGAAAGATATGTTAACAAAATTATAAGAAAAATATTAATTAATGATTTTATATCTTAAAAATGTAGAAAAATTAATATACAACCTTCAAAATAAAATTAATACATATATTTTATTTTAAATTTTTAAGAAAGCCTAATCAAAACAAATTACTTAAGGTCTTATCGAAAGTTGAGCTGTCCCTGAGGACTCCGGGTGCAATGAATCAATCATGAAAAAGACAATTGGCCAAATACACACATAACAACTGAAAGAATGCACTGCTACTCGATCGATTGGAAGTGTAGGGTGATCACCACAAAGTCTATTATAAGGTTGTTGTTAAGTTACGTCATCATGTAACTTACATCAACCTAATATTTATTATCATTAACACACATTTAATTTTTATTATTTATGTTTTTTTTTATTAATTGTACTAAGTATTAGGTTGATATAACTTATATTATTATATAATTTAACAAGCACCCTATAATAATTATACACTCTTTACTTATCTTTTTCTTTTTTTCTTTTTCTTTTTTGGTTTCCCTCTCCAAACATATGTTTTGTCCATGTCTAATGAACATTTCAGAATCAATCATGAAAAAGGCAATGGCCCATGCACACATAGCAAGTGAAAGAGCACTTCTACTCGATTAGAATGGTGGGTGATCAACCGGGGAGGGGGCCGGGGGGTAAATCTAGTTTTAGTGAATTGTTTTATTTCAAACACTTTCTTGATTGATAAAGACCTTTTTATTTTTCTTTTTTTCTTTTCAATCCCTAACTTCCTTCTCTAATTTTTTTTTTTCAAAAGGCCTTCTCAACTTTTAATAAAGAGAAAGTACAGAACTACAGACATGAAATATGAAGAGAGATTTAAAGATAATAATTATAAACTTTCGAGATTTTATAGGATCTTATTTTAAATAGAGTAAATTTAGTAAATTTTAAAAGAACGAGAAAAAAATAATTCATAAATTTTTAATGAGACAAAATTTAATTTTGAACTCCCCACCTCCCTCGACCCTCATATATACCAAGATTACATACCCTTTTGCAAAGTATTTTAGTTTGTCCCCCAAAACTTATTCGAGGAAATTAGCCATCACCCTAGCAACCTAGCTTTCGAGATTGCCTGCTATTCATTCACAGCAGCAACCCTGCAACCATCACAAAGCTTTGATCAAAGGGAAACCTCTTCTTTGATCAAATCTAAAAATAAAACCCAACAGTAATTAACCTACAAGAAAGCCTAAACAGCATCCATTAACATTCCATCGCCACAACAGCATCCTCCTTTATTGAGAACTAGTCAACTGCTTTTATCGGATTGCCTTTGTAAGTACCTCAAGTAGGTCAAATTCAAATCAGGCTCAGTTCATGGAGTCTTATTGGCGAAAAACCACTCTTCCAAAGAAATGAAATTCAGAAAATTATCCAGCATTTTTTTATACAATTTACTAATTCATCTTTATTTAATATTTTATAACTATTATCTAAAATATTTCCATTCAATTTTTTATAATCAATTACTATTCTTCTTTTTCCTTATTTTGTTCACTATGATTGTTTACTATAAATGCTGGATTTAATTCTAATAATTCATGTAAATTTTAAATTCATTTCTATCTTCGAAATTATATGCTAAATCTTAAGCGTTTTATTAGTCATTTTCTTCTTCTTATTAGTCATTTTCTAACACTAAGTCAAGAACAATTTAGTCTCTTGATAACATCGTACTTGCAAGAAACCAAAATTTTCAAATGCACACAAGTGCGAAAACAGAATATTAAAACTCCCTTAAGCATCTTTTTAGTCTTACAATTAATTGACCACACTCTTATTTATTGCCAAGCATATAGTCTAATCGATTACATAATTTAGGCACTCACACACATTATATCCAGCATTCATTTGTTTTCCGCTCATGGGATTGGATGTATGACAACTTTTCCAGTAGCTCTGCTGGATTCAAGGTGGGAAAATGCTTCTAAGGTCTGAGAGAATAGAAACGGACCTTTTGGGTCAATAATTGGTTTCACTTTCCCACTCTCCAAATAAGGATTTAATTTCTCCAACGTAGATCCATCCGAAGTCAACACAAACAAGAAAGCTGGTGGAGTTACTGAACCAATTATTGTAACGACTCTCCCGCCTTCTTTCACTGCCTTCAATGCCTTGTCACATTGCCCTGTATTTTTTTAGTTTCATCATGAAACTGTTAGCACTGCATTTGTTTTATAATTAGGTACATATTATGTATGTCCCTAGATTTTGATAATATTTAAATAAACTATATCTTAGTGAATGATCACATCGCCCTCCCTATTGCAACATAGTAGTAAAAGTGTAAAACTACAAATCGCAAGGGGAATGTGGTCATATGAATGGGGTTAGGGACATGTTTGATTAAAAATTGATCAAAATTTAGGGACCTCCTGCCTAAAAAGACCAAAATTAATTAGTCACTTCTCTTGGAATTTATCACATTTATGCTAAACAATGGAAATGCACATCTTACCAACTGCATCAAACACTACATCAAATTTCTCAGGCAGGTCTTCAATGTTTTCCTTGGTGTAATCAATAGCCAAATCAGCACCCAAGCTCTTTAATAAGTCCAGCTTTGCAGTGCTAGAGGTAGCTGCTACTTTAGATGCACCAAAGACATGCTTAGCCAGCTGCACCAATACAAAACGTAATTAACAAGTTAATGGTTCACGTTATAATTTGGAGGTAAAAAGGATATATGCCGGTTTAATTTATTCAATCACTTGAGTATTATTGAATTAATACTACAAAGTAATTCTATTCCAAGAGTCAGCAAGACAGCTGCTTTGCTATTCTATGCATGTTTCATCAATTCACTTGGGTATTGAAACCCCAAAAATCGTCGAACATACAAATTAATTAATTGATATAAGCTATATTTTTTAATGCAATACAGTGGACCGTCAAGTTAAATAATCATTTTAAAAAACTTGAGTTACAAGATCATGCCCCATGATAAAGAAAATCCAAGAATAAAACATGCATAAAAATTAAATGCAAGTGAATCAAGATTATGAAAACCATTAACCCACCAAGTGAGCGCCACCAACAAAATGAAAAACACAAGTAATTCATGTAAAATATTAATGAATGAAGCCAAGCAAAGAAAACACAAGAAATAAGAGTATTATTTTACCTGAATCACCATGGTGCCAACTCCACCAGCTCCACCTAAAACAAGAATAGATTTACCGGCGGAAAAGGCACAACGTTCAAGACCTTCATAGGCAGTCTCAGTGGCAAGGGGAAGGCTTGCAGCCTCAACAAAACTCAGGTTTTTGGGCTTGAGAGCCAATAGATGCTCTTCAACAGCAGTGTACTCAGCTAAGGAGCCATTTCGTTTAGGATGATCCAATGCTTTCTCATTTATATCTCCATAAACTTCATCTCCTACCTTAAACTTCTTTATTTGGCTTCCCACTTTCTCCACGACACCCGCAACATCATACCCAGGAATCGTCTAAACATTTCAAAATGGAACAAAATTTTAACATGGAGAACTATATAAGATCAAATTCAAAATTGAGCATGCAAATTAAACAAGATAGCGATCCGTTAAATTTACTTATTAGGTCCCCCAGTTAGCCATCAATTTCCATTAGTAAAATTTAACATGTAGGTTAACAGTTATTATACATCTAATTTGTGGTATTAGTTCATTGAATTGGTAAGACCTCAAATAAGGCAGTGATTTATTAATTTTACGCAGTGATTTATTAAATTTACTTACATTAAAAAGTTTCTTAAGTACGAATTTTTGAATCAAATACACCCCTCAATCTCAGAGCTCAACAATCAGGTCCATACCATTACCATGTACCATCCATTTCCAAGTGTACTTTTTATTAGCAACAAAGGCTATCTATTAAATGAAACATGCCATAAAAGTGGTAATTAATTAATAAAGAAAACCTCGCCTTGGTTATGTGACAATTCCTGTTTAGCAAATCACACAAGACTTATTGAAAATGACTCGGATAACTACATTCGTCCCTTACATCTTTAATAATATTTCTGCTTTTGAGATTTCACAATAAACTGAAACCCTTGTAATTGAAAAATGGTATCAAGTAGTGACATTTAAATTTTGCAAACTTTACAAAATTTAATCATAAGCTTATCACTAAGTGAGAAATTAATTGTTCTGTCACGTCTAAGAAAGAAAAAGAAAGTGTTTATAATACTTACAGGCAAAGGAGAGTCAGTTGCGCTGATTGCCCCAAGCATCCTCTTGAAATCAACTGGATTAAGAGCCGCGGCTACAACCTTGATCAGCACTTGATCTTCCCTCAAACTTGGAACTTCAACATTTGTTTCAAACTTCAAAACACTTTGAGAGTTTCCATATTCTTTGTAAACCCAAGCCTTCATTTTTCAGATGATTATTTATCTTAATAAACTAACTGGGTTTTATTTGCTGGCTGTGACTTCTATACATACAATGTTATTTATAAAGAGGAAAGTGAAGGAGTAAAGCCTACAGATGTTTGGTAAGTGATAGTAATGCTATGATAATAATTAAGAGTAATGATACAGTCATAAATTTTTGTATAAATTTATTTTGTACAAACTGATGTGGCATGATAAGATTGATTGAATTAAATATTATTTGGCCCACATGATTTATTTTTATTATTTTATATTTTCACTCAACCAATAAATTAATGACACGTCAGTTTATATAAAATAAATGTGTATAAGAGTTTGTGGTTGTATCATTACTCAATAATTAATGTTTGATTTTTATCTCTGCAGCCGAACATCATCCCGAAGGGATTGATTATGAAAACAATGACTTTTGTCAAATAACTCAAATTCAGGCATAAATTTTTTTCCTTTTTTAGAAAAATATGTTTTGTCCAGATACAATGAACCATGCTTAAGCAATCGTGAAAAAGACAATGGCCCAGAGCGCACAGGCAGCACAGCCACTCAATTGATTAGAATGGGTGGGTGTTACGATCAGTTTCCCCCATCAATCACCAAATGATATTATCGTCTTGTATTGTATTTTTTTATACATAAAATTAATACTATATATTTTTGCCAGCTAACATTTTATATTTTTCATGTTAAGTTCCATGACATTAATCTATTGAGCTAAAGAGATTAATATCTCTTTCGTAAAAAAAAAAAAATTAGTTTTAAAATACTCACGAGTGGATGAATCTAGTAGAGTATATGGATTTGTGACGATGAGAACAAAACCACTAGAATCACTTACTTTATAAAAAAGTAGAAAAATTAAATTAACCGATATTAATTAACCCTTGCCTAAAGTAACAATTTATTAAAATTAAATTTTCTTCCCTTAAAATGATATTAAGACTAAGAATTTTGTGAATCCATTTGAAAACTATAAAATCGAAGGAAAAACTCCTCTAATGTGTCCCGAGTATTTTTTCAATATAAAATAATTGTCGGCTATAAATGAAATCAATCAAAAACATGTTCGCTCTTACAATTCACGACAATATCTGATCACTTGGAACAGACTTAATTATTGACATTTCCGATTTGGAGCTTCACATTTATATCCGGTTTCAAAGCATTCGAGTGAGAGATTCCATAAACCCAGACCTGGGCTTGAGCCTCGCCCCATTACGTAAGGGCCTAAGGTTGGGCCTTGATTACACAAGCCCGGGCCTGGCTTGAGGCCCTCCAATTGGATTTTTAAGACTTTGGTTTTGCTTTGATCTCAATTTACGTTAACATTTTAGCAACAGTATTTTTTCTTTTTCTTTTTCTTTTTTGGTTTTAAATAAAAATCACATTTAAACGGACACTGAAATCAATAAAGGTCCTTTCTTTCATTTTTTTAATAAATCGACAACACTTTGCTCGTCTCAACTCTTGACCAACATTGCTGTGCGCAGAAAAACCTGAAACTTGGGCCATTCCAAATCCAATTGAAGGCCGAATAAATCGGTAACACACTCCATCAAACAACAAAAAAGTCGTCTACATAATTGAATTGCAAACTGAAAATTTCCTTCCAATGGCATTTTACATCCAACCTATGTGCTAACATAAAACCCTAGAAATCTTTTAAGCGAAAATGGAGTTTGCAGTACATTGTCTCCATGATTGAGATGATGTGTGTATACAATCCGTATCATTCAACTAAATATATTGAAGACATTTTCTGTATATATTTTGAAATAAAGCTTTTGCATTAATATTTCCCTCGACAATCAAGAACGTGTCACGTGTAATCCGTATGTGCGTAATGTATGTGATCCAGGCAACAGTATGACTACCTTGATTTCTGATTATAAAGGGCATAACCAGATATGAGTGAGCTGAAGCCTAAGGCAACAAATGCAAGGAAAGACAATGCCACGGATGCCTTTGCCATATCTGGGAACTCGTCTTCGCCCCAGTTGGATTGCCAATCATCTACCCGGACAGCAGCCGAAGACGATGCAGATAGAAGAAGATAAGTCAATATCTGCCACGTCAAACAACAATTTTAGTTTTTCACCCAAGTAAAGCAGCAAAAGGAGTTGTAAAATCATATCGTGTTACTCATTACAGCCCAGTTGCTCTCTGCACTCCCACTTGGGGGAAACGTCAGGGGAAGCCGACAGTAAGGCGGGCAGGATTAAAATCAAAGGATCAGGTAAGGCTTGGCAAATCATGGAAGACAGAATAAAGTGAAGGCATAAATCAAAGTTAAAAACATCCCCAGCCCAACCTGAGAAAGTAAATTATCCATCACGCATAGGATCTTATCTTGATCAGCCAAACCGACTAAAGAAATTTATTCCAAGTAAGTTTCTTTTTGCCTCAGAGGCTTTCAAGGTCTTAAATTAACATAAGGTGTGCTGACCAAGCTTAGATATATCCAAATGAGATTGTAGAGCAGCATCTGATGCCATGTGACATTACACTTATACACTTTCAGCAATATGTACCACCAGAAATATGACTGAATTCTTTGATTCTCACTTCATACTTTTGTAAATATTGCTTGAACTCTAAGCATTTCAACACTCTAAAAGGCGGTACATAGAATCTCAGATTCCTCACCTTTTAGACATGGGATAATGATCAACTTTCTACGGAGGCACGAACTATATAAGAAACAAACAATTCGAGAAAGTAAAAAGCAGATTATAACACAGAAAGGAAGCCAAAAAGAAAAAGAAAAAGGTGTTGAAAAGTCATCTCACAACTAGATGGTCCAAAATAATCCGATATAACAAGCACTTGCATGTGTGACACAATGCTCGACATAGACCCATTAGAATTATACAAATATTCACAATCAAAAAAGTCTTTGGCTAACATTGCTATCAATCAACACTCACAGAATTGGACTTATGCACCACCAACAAAGCAAGTGGGTACCTATAATTATCAGAATAATGCCAACCCAAACACGGTTTCAACTTAAAACATGGCCCCTAGTTAGCTATGAAAAATTAATATTAAGAACAAAAACATCATAATCCAAAAGACTCACCTGGTCCAATGAAAAATCCAAGTAATACCGGAGAATCTGCCGTGGTTTGCGATGCCCAGCAGTCAATCGATAGGCTAAATCAAATGATTGAAACCCAGAATACACAAAAACGATCACATTCACTGCCAAACAGTAGCTGCAAATTAATCCACTAACTAATATTAGACTTTAATAACACATAAACAGGAAAATAATCAACCAATGAATCATTTTTTATTTATTTATATTTTTTTAAACGAACCTGAACTCTTTGTAACGATTGAAAGAATCGAGAGCCCATCCCCTATCTTTATCAGCGGCCAAGACTGAGAAAGCAACCAAGCTAAACACAAACCCACAAACCCTAAACCCGAGCAGTGACTTTTTGATCGTGTTGTCCCTCTTGGCTCTCTTCAGGATGGTCAAGTTGGTCCTCAAAATTTTCCTTGCCCTCCCGATATTACTAGGAGCACTTTCGGTATCCGGCGCAGCAGCCGAAGATATCTGAGGCTTAACTGGAGGTGGTTGTTTGTGTTTCTCTTCTTCTTCTTCTTCTTCTTCGTGATGTGAGAAATCGAACGCCGGTGATTCGGGCGTGGAGTTGTCGTGGTGGAGCTGTTCTTGTCCCAGCGGTGGGTTGTAGGTTTTGTGCTGTTCCAACTCTGGTTCGGATAGTGGAGAGAGTGTTTCCGGTGATGGGCTCGCGCTCAATCTAATGGGTTGGAGCTCCGGTTGGCGGCGTAGGGGAAGCGTTGCCGGTGGTGGGTTTTGGGATAGTGTTATGGGTTCGAGGTCTGGTTCCCATGGAGGAGATTGCATCTTGGATGGTGGGTTCGGGTCCGGGTCCCGGTCCGTGTTGTGGTCCTCTTCTTGTTCTTGTTCTTGTTCGTGTTTTTCCATCGTCGTTGTTTGGTAGTTTGGACTTTGGAGATGGGAGTGACCAATGAATGAGACTATTGGTTAACTGGTTTGGTGCTGACGTTGGAACTTGATATTTTGGAAATTGGAAATGAAAGGGACTGAGACAGTGGGCGTTACAGTTACTAACTGTTCTGGAAGAAAATGGAAGTGCTTCGAATTTTGAGCGTGGCGTTTATATATCACATTGGCTGGATTCAAAAACTTTCAGAAAATATAAATAATTAAATAAATATAAATAAAAAAATCCAATTTTGTTATAAAATCTTTTATATCCAATTATTAATATACAATTGTCCAAGAGCCGGGATTTTCAAACAAACAAAAGAAAATTAGGGGCGCGGCTACAGTACATGCATGTATGTGATACATGCAAGCAATACAAAAAAGGCAAAAAGCAGAGCAATGGTTTGGCTGCCAAGTGGCAGCCAAACACCAAAAGAAAAAAACAAAACTGGGAGCAACCGGTTTTTGCAACCGGTTGCCCCTTGAATAAATTAAATAATAATAAAAATAATAATATTTAATTATAAAATAAAATAATAATAAAATATTCATTATTTTAATATTAAAGGACAAGACAAAAAAATAATTTTTATAATAATAAAAAAGAATTTCAAGTTTAATGGTATAAAAATCAAGTTAACGGTCATGGTTTCATGTTTATTGGTCCATTAATTTCATTATTTTCATGGTTGCAAGTTAATGATCTCACGTTTCATGTTTATTGCTCTAAGTTTCAGTTTCCTTCAGTTTCACGTTTAATGGTCAAGGCATCAACTTAATGGTCACAGTTTCATGTTCATTGGTCCATTAATTTAACGATTTTCATGATTGCAAGTTAATGATAACATATTGCATGTTTATTGCCCTCTGTTTCATGTTCCTTTGGTTATATGTTTAATGGTTCGGGTATCAAGTTAATGGTTATGGTTTCATGTTTATTGATCCATTAATTAAATAATTTTAATGGTTGCAAGTTAATGATCTCATATTTCAGGTTTATTGTCCTAAGTTTCAAGTTCACTGGTTTCAAGTTTATTGGTTTTGGTATCACGTTAATGGTCATGATTTCATGTTTATTGGTCCATTAATTATATAATTTTTTAGGTTACAAGTTAATGATCACATGTTTCATGTTTATTGCCCTAAGTTTCATGTTTATTAATTTAATCAATTTTATGGTTGCAAGTTAATGATCTCATATTTCAGGTTTATTGCCTTAGGTTTCAAGTTCACTGGTTTCAAGTTTATTGGTTTAGATATCACGTTAATGGTCATGATTTCATGTTAATTGGTCCATTAATTATATAATTTTTGAGGTTGCAAGTTAATGATCACATGTTTCATGTTTATTGCCCTAAGTTTCAAGTTTATTAATTTAATCATTTTTATGGTTGCAAGTTAATGATTTCATATTTCAGGTTTATTGCCTTAAGTTTCAAGTTCACTAGTTTCAAGATTATTTGTTTAGATATCACGTTAATGGTCATGATTTCATGTTTATTGGTCCATTAATTATATAATTTTTTAGGTTGCAAGTTAATGATCACATGTTTCATGTTCATTGGCCTAAGTTTCAAGTTCATTAATTTAATCATTTTTATGGTTGCAAGTTAATGATCTCATATTTCAGGTTTATTGCCTTAAGTTTCAAGTTCACTGGTTTCAAGTTTATTAGTTTAGATATCACGTTAATGGTCATGATTTCATGTTTATTGGTCCATTAATTATATAATTTTTTAGGTTGCAAGTTAATGATCACATGTTTCATGTTCATTGGCATAAGTTTCAAGTTCATTAATTTAATCATTTTTATGGTTGCAAGTTAATGATCTCATATTTCAGGTTTATTGCCTTAAGTTTCAAGTTAACTGGTTTCAAGTTTATTAGTTTAGATATCACGTTAATGGTCATGATTTCATGTTTATTGGTCCATTAATTATATAATTTTTTAGGTTGCAAGTTAATGATTACATGTTTCATGTTTATTGCCCTAAGTTTCAATTTTATTAATTTAATCATTTTTATGGTTGCAAGTTAATGATCTCATATTTCAGGTTTATTGACTTAAGTTTCAAGTTCACTAGTTTCAAGTTTATTGGTTTAAATATCACGTTAATGGTCATGATTTCATATTTATTGGCCATTAATTATATAATTTTTTAAGTTGCAAGTTAATGATTCAATATTTCATGTTCATTGCCCTAAGTTTCAAGTTCATTAATTTAATCATTTTTATGGTTGCAAGTTAATGATCTCATATTTCAGGTTTATTGCCTTAAGTTTCAAGTTCACTGGTTTCAAGTTTATTGGTTTAGATATCACGTTAATGGTCATGATTTCATGTTTATTGGTCCATTAATTATATAATTTTTTAGGTTGTAAGTTAATGATCACATGTTTCATGTTCATTGGCCTAAGTTTCAAGTTCATTAATTTAATCATTTTTATGGTTGCAAGTTAATGATCTCATATTTCAGGTTTATTGCCTTAAGTTTCAAGTTCACTGATGTCAAGTTTATTGGTTTAGATATCACGTTAATGGTCATAATTTCATATTTATTGGTCCATTAATTATATAATTTTTTAAGTTGCAAGTTAATAATCACATGTTTCATGTTCATTGCCCTAAGTTTCAGGTTCCTTCTGTTTCAAGTTTAATGGTCCCAATATCAAGTTAATGGTGCTGATCTCATGTTTATTGGTCCAATAACTGTATGATTTCCATAGTGCAAGTTAATGATCGCATGTTTGAAGTTAATGATTTAATGTTTATTTAGTTTCCTTTGCTTCCGCTTAATAACAAATATTGTGTTTTAGGTCAAGATGAACCGATTAAATAGCATGCAAAATGGTTTGAAATCAATGTGCGTGATTAATTATGCCAACACTTGCAGCTACTAATGGCCTTGCTGGTAATGCTTATTTTGGGGATTTTAGTTGTTGTTGCTGTTGGCATAAGCAGCCAACAACTGCAGCTGCAGCTGGACCAGCAACAGGAGCAGCCACCAGCTGGTGCTTATGCAGGCAGCAGCTGCTACAAAAGCAGCCAGCAGTTGTTGCTGCATAAGCAGCAGCCAGCAACTGTTGCTGCTTATGCAGCTAGCAACTGTTGCTGCTTATGCAGCAGCAATAACAACACCAGCAGCAGATGCTGCTGCTTGTAGCTGCCAGCAGCTGCTGCTTATGCAGCAAAAGGTGCCTGCAGAACCAGCAATAACAGCAGCTACCAACTGCTGCTTTTGCAGGCACCAGCTGCTGCCGGAATGCCAGCAGCTGCAGTAACAACACCAGCAGCATATGCTGCTTATGTAGCAACAGGCAACTGCGGAACCAGCAACAGCATCAGCTGTTAGCTGCTGCTTTTGCAGGCACCAGCTGCTGCTGGAATGCCAGCAGCTGTTGCTGCATATGCAGCTGCTGCAGTAACAACACCAGCAGCAGCTGCTGCTTATGCAACAACAGGCAGCTGCAGAACCAGCAACCAGCTGCTGCTTTTGCAGGCACCAGCTGCTGTTGCTGCATAAGCAACAGCTGATGCTGCATCCAGCTGCCAGCAGCTGCTGCTAAATCAAGCTGCCAGCAGCTGCTGTATAAGCAGCAACAACAACAGCTACCAACTGCTGCTTTTGCAGGCACCAGCTGCTGCTGGAATGCCAGCAGCTGCAGAAACAACAGCAGCAGCAGCAGCTGCATCCAGTTGCCAGCAGCTGCTGCTTATTCAGCAATAGGCAGCTGCATAACCAGCAACAGCTGCAGCTGGTAGCTATTGTTATAATAAGCAGCAGCCATGATGGCATATAAAACAAATTTCCGAACATGTAAAACATACTTCCGAACACGTAAAACAACCATCCAAACATATAAAACAAATTTCCGAACATATAAAAGAAACTTCCGAACTTGTCTAATAAAATTTCCGAACATATAAAACAACCATCCGAACATATAAATATAATCATCCGAACATATAAAACAAATTTCCAAACATATAAAAGAAACCTCCGAACTTGTCAAATAAAATTTCCGAACATATAAAACAACCATCCGAACATATAAAACAATCATCCGAACACAAAACTAACATCCAAACATACATAATGGCAGAAAGAAATGAAAACTACTGAGGCGGCGGGGATGGTGGTGCTGGAGGTGGAAACGGATAAGGAATGTCAAAGTGCTCGAACAGGAGGCGTTGTCCGTGAAGCAGCTGCTGATGCTGCTCTGACAAACGCCGGTGCTGCTCCAGAACGTGATGCTGAAAGCTAGTCTGTTGTACAGAAAGTGTCCTCACCTCGTCCATAAGTTGTTGAAGAGTAACTTCGCCGGAGTCATGTGGATCTGTAGGTGGTACGGCAGATGCAGAAGCATCATGATCAGGTTCACAGGTAGGAGAGTCCTCACGTCTACGCTGACCCCGGAAAGGAAGTGAAAAATCAGGCAGCTGATCAGCAGGAACCACAAAATTCAAAGGACGATCATCACTCGGAGCAAGCATTGTGTACTTAGCTTCAGTATACTTCACCCATGCTCCATTACGCCACTCAAATCCTAAGGCATACACGGCCTCATCTCGTATACTCTTACAAGGTTTACAAGACGATTCATTTATGGGCACCCTAAAGTATTTAAGGATTTGCGTGATGAAATTTCCATATGGAAGAGCACGACTGATTAAGTTAGGTATGGAAAGCATGGTGCGTATAATAGTGTATCCGAGGCTAACCGGACGATGCCTGAGGATAAAATCAATCAAAGCAACATCCATGTGGGTAACATCATCTAAGTGGCCCAATCGAAGAAGGACAATATTCTGAATTATACAATGTAAAATACACGATTGAAGGCATAGACATTGAGCATCAGCCGAAAATTAGATATAACTAGCGTCAGCGGTTTATACACCTATGGTCTGTTTAACATTTCTCATTATTTAATAATATATGACATAACTCACATAAATTATCAATACAAATTTATATTTTAAATAAGAGAGTCAATCTGGTGAGCACGATCTAATTACGGACACACCTGTCAAACTCTTACCCGCTGGATCAAAACCCTCTTGAATAATATATTTCCCAATAATATGACATGTCTTCGACAAACAAACAATGACATGTAAAATTTATACATGAAATAATAATATAGGTAACCATATGACACAAGTTTTATGAGTAAACAAAATAATGTGACGCACTCTTCGTGACTCAAATGTTATTTTATTGAAAGTTAATTGCTCTCTACTTCAACAATGACCAATTGACTTGTTCTTTTAATGTGTGGGTGTGTGTGGTGGGTGATTTTCATATAATTAGATTTTGATTGATCGATCATTCGGATCTAAATTTAAGATAGTTTAAAAAAATTAATCTTTGCCCAGATTATTGAAAAATAATAATAATAATAATAACAATGTAATTTTTGCCCTTGATTTCTTTCATCTCTTTTGTGCCACAGAGGTTTTATTGGCATTTTGCTTAGGCTGAGAATTGATTTGAAGGCATTCTCTTCTTTCCTTGTCCATTAGAGAACCATATGTCATTTATATTTCAAGAACTTAGGGAGTTGCGACAATAAACTGTCCTTGAAATGTTCAAAAACATTAGGATAACCAACCTTTTATTTTCCTCCTCCTACAGTAAAATTAGTATAGATTTTCTAGTCCTTTATAAAATTTTGTTAATTCAGTCCCAATGCTACTCGGCCTCTGCATGGCCACAACCCACAACATATCAATTATCAAATATCAATACACAAATATTTCTTTCACTGTCTGTAAGATCCAATTACAGCTTAGAATATTAAAAATGTATGCTATTTTGAGTTCGCATCACATCCTGCAAAATACATAATCCCATGAAGAAGATTTTTACTTAGGACCTTGAGAAAAATTCATGTGCTTCATGATACCGATCCAAGACAATATTGAAGACGGGATGAACCGGTTCTAAGACATTGGAATACTGACCCAAGACAGCACGGGGCAATGGTGAAGAATCTTCATCCTTCAACCAGCTATGCTGACAAATGGAGAGGCCACTCAAACAATAACATGTGTGGTAATAGTCTCTAGGCTTCCGGAGTTTGTCTCTGAGTCCACCTCCGGGGTCCTGCATTAACGACATATGTCAAAATCCAGACCCTAGAAATACATCGAACCAACAAATCATGTTCAAAGATATACACACAAACCATCAAATGCCAAAGCAAAATTATCTTGAGATAAGTAATGCTTAAATATAAGGATGGTGATGTACACCATCAGAATTACCACCGAATTTTAAACCAAAAAATGCACTGCAATGAAATAAACCAAAATGCAAGGACAACAATGCACCAACTTAAAACTGTAACTGACACTGACTGTGCTATGGCATTCAACCAAAATAGTAGCTCAAAAACCAGGACTTGCTAAATGTTTTATTCAATGCCGATTGTGATTTTCCATGTTCCCCCTTCAGAACTACCAATAGTAAACATAGTCCAAATAGCAAAACCCCTGTCTGAAAAAAAAAAGAGTTTCGATAGTGGGGCACTAGGGGACAAACTACAAAATTTTTTTATCCTTCTAAAGGTTTCATTCAATGCCAAAAATACATGAGCTTGCTCCAGACAACTGACGATTTCAATGGTATGGTCTCTTGAACAGTCTAATCTATTGAATTTTTATTTGTTGTCTCTTATCTTTCCATTTTTGCCTGAACGGCAACCTTGTATGGAAAACATGAAGGCAAAAGCAACATATTAAATTGTTAAGGGATGGGAGAAACAAATTTGAAGATGCGATTTTTTTCAACCCAGGAAACCCGCGCCGGGCGGTGGGGGGGCGGAGGGGGGCTTATCCCAGAGAAAAGATAAAGCAATAATCAAGCAGACAATATATAGAATTATCTATAAAATCTGAACCTGTGAGCATAAAAGTAGGTATCTCTGCAAAGCAATGCTGTCAAAAAGAGGTTCCCTTTCTGCAAGACGAGAGGAACCATTCAGTGAGCCTGTATTTGCATAACACAGAAATAATTAAGAAAATATGCTTCCAACCAAGCCTACCTCTATGTTGAAAATGGCAGTGTTCATCACCCTGCGATGATATCTCATCCGAACTTCCGTCTCCTTCTGATACATCTGATGCTGTAGTGGTTTGTGTATTATCTATACTGCATTCTGCTCCTCGTTGATCCACTGGTGTCGGACTCTCTCCAATGATTGAATGAAACCTCCGTAATAATGCAAATACGCCTCCCTGGTCACTTTACTTTGTTTTAGTCCACTAAAAATATAAATAACAAGGAATACAATTAATGGGTATTAGATCAGTTACCTGCCAGAATGAATAACAACCATCAACCAGTTTATTGGTTCTCCCCTGAAATCCACCTTCCACCCCTTGTCGAAACACCACCCACCCCTATACAATAAAATTGAGATAAAAAGAGCATTTGCACAATATTTCATGAGGTCATAAAAAAGGAATCACTAATAAAGTTCACAAATTCTAGCGAATACGAAACCAGACAAAGCAATGAACATCATAAATCACCATGAAGAAAAGATTAATATCATCTTACAATTAAGGCAGCCAAATCCAAACGATCAGCCTCATTGATCAGAATCATTGCGGCCAACCCACAAAAGGTGTACCTGATCACCAAATTATAGAATCCGATAAAGGGTTTGTCAAAGAAGAAAGGACACACAAAAAGACATTTGCATGTACACATGAGATAATGGAAAAGAGGCAAACAAATTGCATTAAAATGACTATTTGTGAAAACAACTAAGAAAAGCAGAAAAGTGATAAAATGCAGAGTGAAACATACCCACCATGAGCTTCAGAACCAGGTTCTCCAGCAATACCACCTTCATAGGTCTGACAGCTGCAGAGATGCCACAGGGTACAGTTTCAGTGCCAAATCTATGGCTTTAGTGTCAAATTTAGCTTAAAAGCACTTGAACCCAACCTTAATATGTAATTTCCAACATTTTGCAATAGTTCATCATCCAAAATGTTCAAGATACTTGCTACCTATATATAACAAAAGAATACCATTGCAAAAATTGAGTAAACCTTAAAAATTAACAAACTAGACATATAGAACATATAAGCACGTATATGCAGTCCATAAAAAGAGACAGAAATTTGGTTCTAACAACCAAGATGAATACTAATAAATTAACCTTGGATTCAGATGTCAGCAACAGTGGGAAGGTTCAAATAATTTTGTAAAAAGAAAATGAAATTATAATTTTTGAAGTCCTTTCTGAACCTCAATGCAGAGTTCTGTTGTGGGCGGAAAGGTGAAATTAAGGATACCATAAAGACAGAGCAAAAGGTTGTTTAAAGACAATCATCAGTGTATTGACAAGAATTTGGAAGAAAGAAAAACGCAATAGAAAATCAGTTTTGGTGTCAGTCATTACTTTTTAAGAAATCCCCTCCAACAACAGTCCTGCAATGGATGAACAAATATATACATAAAAGCTGGCTGGAATACTTACTGAAATGGCAGTGTAGCAAGCTCGAACATCGATCTCTCCAGCGTCATGCATCCTGAGGGAAAGAAATCGGTTTCATACTAAGAACAGACAGCTAGAAAATAAGATATGTAGCAGTCATGGTATAATGTAAAGTACTTTCTCAATTTGAATTATAAAAAATGATGTCCAACCTGAATGCCCCACTTGGGTCTTTCATGCATTTCAAGAACGTGCACACTTTACTCCTGAATATTGTTTCCCAAGATCCTGTTAAATAACTTCCCAAAGGCTCTAGAACATATTGTTGAGAAACACTAACCACACAGAAGAGCTTAAGGTCACCTATTAATAGAGGACAAAGATTTTTCACCACCCAAAGAAATCAATGCATTGACGGCAGCATAAGTTGTTGCAAGATGTGGCATCTGAGAGAATATATCAAGTTAGGAATGGAAACAGATAAGCAAAAAATTTGCATCAAAATAACATTCACAGGAAAAAGTGAAAATTAAAGGACAATCATATGAGCCTAATCTTCCATGACATTCATTCAGAAAGAAATTAGACTAAAAGAACCACGCTGGTTGGTCTAAGGGAGCTGGTATAATCTTAAACCAAAAGAATGCAGTACTTACAAGACCAATGGCAAAATAAAAATTAACCAAGCCCAAGATGATTAAACTGACTTCAAAAATCTACAGAAACTCCCAAACTATAACTCTAGGACAATTCAAAACCATCCCAAGTCATTTCAACTCTGTTCAAAGGATCGAATGAGGGTTCCCCCATAGTACTATGGCTATGAAATAATACATTGAACAACATTTCTTAAGTTTTCCTTCAAAATTCCCAATTACGCGTTCTGTTCAATTTTTCAATTAATTTGAAAATGTAACCCACAACTAGGGAAGCTTAACTAAGAACTTGAGAAAGTTAATGGAAACTTGGTGGTTGCATCTTTATAGCAGCTGTATTTAGCATTACTTAGATGAAAACTGATGGAAAGGAGGATGAACGAGGAAGTTGCATATTTGAAATTTGAAAAAGAATCAGTTGAGTTATTGAAGATATTGTTGGTGATATATATAGACCTAATAATAATGCAAAATCGGTGGATCATAAACTTGCCTGCCCAGGTCCACCACCATATCCACCATTTGGGTCCTGCCAGCGGAAGCACACACAGAAGATGGATATTTATAAGCAGAAGACATAATATTAGCAGCAAACACTAGATAAACATCATATCCTCCAAATGCTGGTAATATCAAATAAGTCATTTCATACACAAAATAGGTAAACATAAAGCATATACAGCAATAATGGCAACATCAAATATGTCAATAGATGCTTGTGCTTTTGGCTGCCTCAAAGGGCTGAACACTAATTGTCTCAAGGCATGTCAATGTCCACAATCATTTTATTTGGGTATAAATACCACAGAGAGCATCTCTGAACTAGTCCACTTGAATGTGTAAGATCTAGCTCACTAATGTCAAACAAAACAATAAGTACTTAAAAAAAAAAGGGCAACAAGTCTAATATGTCCAGTCTATTATTTAGTATATTTATAAGCACACACATTCTAAGCACGTATTTATCAACAGATAAGGGTCTGCATTTATGTTAGTGTTTACGTAAGTACAAGTGTCCTTGATATATGTTTAGGACTGCATATATACATTCCACCTGGTTTGATATAGCTGTTAAACTCAAACTAAGAGCATTTGCACATATCATAGACTGAGTACTTTTAAAGCAACAGCAACATCTAAAGTTCATAGAGAATAAACACACAGTTTTCTAGGGAAGCAGAGGTACATGCTTGAAATCTCCAAACAAGTTTTTCAGCTTCCAAGACAATGGGAGCAGAACTTCTGATGTAGAAATGTGATGGTAACAAACTAGATTTTCAATCTCTAAATAGACAAAGAGGTTTGGAACTACTTCTATCTATTGGTAGTTGATATCCAAAAACGAGAAAGAGAGAGAGTATTATCAACCATAACAAAATGGGGATTGCACTAACCCAAAAAAAAAAAAGAACAAAGAAATACAGTGAAAATTAAATTGGACCTAATACCTGACAACGACTAAGAAATTCAATAGTTCTATCTTCCAAGTCAGCATCAATAAACTCCCCAAGTAAAGCCATTGAGTGGAGGATCCAGTAGCAGATCCAAGGTCGACTAGATAAAAACATTACACAGAGAAATGCAAGGTAAGGACGTGTTGAATGCATAGCTTGTAATCCTAACTGAGTCATAACTTCAATTTAATTACAATAATGTAATATGCAAGCTGCAATTAAATACAAAGTCGTATGATTCTCATAAGGAAAATGAAATTCCTAAACATACTTGGCGTCCAAGCTGCAAAAGGAAGGACCGAGTTGCTGAAGACCTCTCAATAAGTACTCAACGTGATTCTTACGTTGAAGCTCCATCCTACACAGATCAAATATCAAATTATTAAAAAAAATTGAAATATGGAAAAAGTAAAACTAAACCCTACGTTTTTGAAATCTGATTACATTAATTTTTGAGCTAAGGGAGGAACACTCGCGTAGATGTGATATAGCATGTTGACATCGTTGAGAACCATCGACTGCTCTCGCTGAGTCACGGTTCCTCTCGGCTCTGTGTCCGGCTCCATTGATCGGTTAGTTAGTTAGGATTTACAGCGTTGATGCGAGCGCGTGATTTTGCAGTATGCCGGTGCTCTAGTGAATCGGCCGGCCCTCAGTGCTTTGCTTGGCCGTACGAGAAAGGAGAAAGGAGAAAGGGGCGCCAATCTTCACGATGAGGGCCGCAGTGGTTCATGTAAAAGGGGTTTGGGTCAAAGGGGCCGCTTTGGAGCTGCTACTGGAAACACCCAATTGCATTCTGCTTACACCCTTTCTGTTAGTAAGTTGCTATAACTTTTTTTTTTTTGAAATGGATGAATG
The DNA here is from genome assembly GCA_029618585.1 of Citrus australasica. Classification (NCBI taxonomy): domain Eukaryota; kingdom Viridiplantae; phylum Streptophyta; class Magnoliopsida; order Sapindales; family Rutaceae; genus Citrus; species Citrus australasica. The sequence continues at coordinate 5,129,358 of JARCIV010000002.1, read as the reverse complement.
GAAATCGATTAAAGACTTTAAAGTTCTTTCTTTCTTTTTTTTTTTTTTTTGAAGATTTATACAATTGAATCATCATCTAATACAATGGAAACTCACTTAAATGCATAATGAATCCAACAAGTTATAAAATGTTTGGATAAAGCTTTTCGATTCAACTAACACAAGTTGTACCTACTCGATACGCTTTTTTGAATTCAAAAAATAATTTTGCCAGTATATATTGTTGGGAAAATATGCTCTTTAAAAGCATATTTAATTGTAATAAATAATTTTTCTGATTAATAAAATAAATGAGATATTTTATTCAAATATCTTAATTGCATAATATTTTGAGTAAAGTTCATTTAATTATATTATATGTATTTATGCGATCACCATGTAGATTCACAGAAGACATAAATACAAGTTATCTTATGATTAAATAAATTAAATTTGAAGTTTATAAATAAAGTTTGACACTTTATTTAGGTATAGACTGTAAAAAATTCATTGAATAATTTATCTTAATCATGTATGAATTTATTGATGTAGTACGACTACATTGAACAGGATCACATATGAGATTTAATTAACTTTATAATAATTGTCAAGCTTATTAAATCTCATAGGTATTGATTTTACTGTAATCTTAATCTTGAGTTAATTATGATTTCATAATTGTAATTATTATTTCATTTCAGTTACCAATAGGCGCGACACACACTTGTAGTCAATATTACCCAGTATCTTGGTGGGAGCAATTATGAGTATTGGAGTTATAGATTAACAATATAGAATTCGTACAATATATCTTGATGGGTTTTCGGCACTTGATCATAGAATTATCTAACTAGCGTGTGTTAACATATTTAGTATGTTAAAAATGATCATTAGAGAAAACTAGTAAGTATCAAGAAATAAGATGTACTTAAATTGATTTGACAGTTAAGATATCGATTTAATCAATGATGTAGTACAAAAGATTATACATTAAAGAAATCAATGTCACTACAAGAAAACTGGCAATAGATGACAGACAACTTATGACATATTATTTGTATATCATAAAAGCATGACGGACTCATGATAGAATATGGTTCTATCATGTATTAGTGATGCTTTTGTGATAGAATTATTGTTTATCAAGAATTAATGATATAATTATGATAGAAATTTGCTCCATCAAAAAATTGTTATAGAATTATGATTTTGACTATGTTTGACCAAATTTTAATATATTATTTTATTTTAAAAATCAAACAGTACCATTTTAAAAATTGAAAAATATAAAAACAAAAAGATAAAACGCTATGATTTACCATGAGATTGCTTAAAATGCACAATTTTGTCAAAGTCTTAGACATTCTCCCAATCACTACCTTCATTGTCTAAAGAAATTCTTCGGTACATACCTCATCATTCTTGTAACAAGTCAACTACACTCGTCAATGAATTATGAATGTATTTAAATTGAAAAATCAACATATGTTATGAAATTCATATGTCACGTTCTCAGTAAATCATAACTTCATCATTTTATGAATTTATTAACTTAGCTTCTTGTTTTACTAGCCAGCCAACCATGTAAAGGTTAGTTTGGAATTGCAGTGTCTAATGAAATAAGTTTTTTTTTTAATGCGAATGAAATAAGTTACTGACTAAAAAGTAGTTAGTGTTTGGTAAACTATACTGCTGCAATTGAAATGAATTTGAAAAACATAGCACATGCATTTAATATATTTTATTATAAAATGTCTAAAATAAACTTAAATTTTATTTTTATTTTTTAGAGTACGCTTAGTGAAATTATTTAGAAATGCTTTCTTTATTTTTAAAACACGTAAAATTATGTAAAGTGAAAAAATTTAATTAAGTGAAATATAACAAACTTAATCAGTTGTTAAATAAAATACTATAACAATTCATACTAATACATATGCTCAAATAAAACAAAATAATATATTTGATTCACATAAAACTTGTTGCAATAATAGTCCTTAAATTTTTAATTGTTTGATATCCAGAACTATTAGTGTTGTGATAATTTTATCAAGTGTCTGTTTCTTTTTATTTCTTCATCAAAACTTTGAACTATGATCATTTTTAATGTTATCAGAATGAAGATCACCTCGTGCATGCCTCTTTATATATTATGCAATGTCATAGTCTTAACAAAAATTTATGTAATTATATACAAGTCTTATCGATGCTCATGATAGAAAATAAACAAAAGTTGTTATGAAAAAATTTTAATATTAGGAAGAATGTATAGTGTAGGTATGGGGTAATATGATTGTGGCAGCAATATCATAGATAATGATTTATTTATTATGATATGAAAAAAAATAAAACACCAATGCTTTTTTGTTAAAATAATAAAGATTATAATAAGAACTTCAAAGATATAATGGTTTATTTAATAAATTACTTATAGAAAATAACTTCGATATGCTTTTAAAAGTTGTCAAAATAGATTAAATTATGAAATGAATAGTTTTTTTTTTTAAATTATCAGACATCATTTTAACAAAACATTATAAAATAAACAGTTAATAGGGTTATGAAACGAACGGTTTATAAAGTTTGAATTTAGACGGGCCCTAACTTTGACAATTGTACTCCAAAAATCAGAGTGCTCAATTGTAACACGTGTGTGCCACGTGAGAGGAAGAGGATTGACGTGAAAGCACAGCTAAACCAATAAACCATTAGGATTAAGATTAGGACAGTCCACCTAAAAAGTCATTATTGTGCACCAAGGTAGGGTAGGCTGCAGGCGTGAGCCATGCCTCTTTATAGGCTTATCCAAACCCGAAAATATAAAAAATATAGTCACCGTGATGAACTATTGTAGTATCAATAATTCACAAATAAGAATTTCCAGAACCAATATTCATTGGTATATTTAAATTTAGCATTGAGCTAATCTATACTCATATTTTTTAAATTTTCTGTCACGCACATAATTATAATAATAAATAATTTAAATTTAACTGATTATATATTTTTATTTAATAACTATTTTTTTGAAATCAGCGTAAAAGTTAGTTCCACAGTAAATCTAAATCATTGAATTATCAAACCCCATGCTATATCATTTTGAACTTTTCAATATATTTTCTTAGTTATGCCGCAAGCGTTAGCTATCTAATCTTGGAGTCAGAGACTCAGAGTTGTATTATATTTACAAAGTAGATATTAAAGGACAATAAATATTTATAGTATAAAATGAATTTATTGTTCATAAAGAATAAGGCAGTGTCTATTATAATATCTAAAGATTGCAAAATGATATATTATCCTTAAATTATTTGCCATCTGAGAGTTCCTTGTTTATATTTTTTAAAGAAAAATATTAAGTGTAAAGAGAAATAAAAAAGAAAAAGAAAAAGAGAAAGTGTGTGGATAGAAAAGAAAATAAAAAGGCTAATTCCTCGTTTCTTTCTCCCATTATTTCCCTACTCCAAAGTCCAAACACCACCCTTTTTCAAATTATGGATTCGGATTTTACCGAGAATAATACTAAGCATACGGATTATAGAATAGAAAATTTGTATCTCATCTGACGTGGCACTCGTTGATATTGCCACATCATCTCAATTTTGTAAACCTATTGATGTGGTTGCACAAGAGCAGGAGAAATGCATGCACTTGGAAGAAAAACGTGTGATAATAGTGCAGTTACACAGAGAACAAATTGAATTTCGCCACGTAAAATAGGTTGCAGCATGTCACGGGCTGCCCAAAATGATTAATGATACAGTTATAAATTTTTGTACAAATTAATGTGGCATGATAAGATTGATTAAATTAAATATCATTTAACTCACATAATTTATTTTTATTAATTTATATTTTTATTTAATTAATAAATTAATATTATATTTATACAAAATAAATTTATATAAAAATTTATAATTATATCATTACTCGTCAAAAATACTCGTCCCGTGCCAACCAGCAGCCTAGTCCCACCCTCAGCAATGGCGTGGACGGTGGACCCACCATCTTAACATGCACTCACTCACTCATTGTTATCTCTCTATCTATTTCCCATTGTAATCAAAAGCAGAAGTCAAAGGCTGCCGTTAAAACTTGAAAAGGTTTCGCCTATAAAAACGCTGTGCTTTAGTGAGGACTCGGCAGTGTGAGTGACAAATTATATAATTGGGAGATGGCCATGAAGAGAGTAGCTAACTCTGCAATTAACGCTTTTGCTTCGTCGGGATATCTTCGTTCATCGTCGAGGTTTTCTCGACACTATGTAAGCTGTTTACGGTCTTCGAACTTTATACCGTTTGTTCGTTTTCATTTTTGATTGTCACTGAAATTTATAAATCAGTTTCATCATCTGCAGGCTCAGATCACCAATTTTTCGCCAATTTTTTTTTAAACGATGATGGTTATCAAATTTTTATTTGGATAAGATGATTTATATGTAATGATAAAGTGAGATTTGTGATTATCTGATGACTGATCTATCAATTTAGAGAAGAAATTAAAAAAATTAAAAAAGAAAAAAAAAGTTGTACAAGCATCAAAGTGGTTGATGATGATAATGGTGATCATTATGTGTCAAGCAATGGGTAGATTTGGAATTTGGGGCAAACAAACGCATGACGAAAGTGTGGTTCCACGTGATATTGCACGTGACACATTCATTAAGTCATGATCTGGGCCCGCTGGGCCAAAAAATCACGTGAAATTTGATAAAAGTTATTTCTATTCGTTTTGTTTAGTTAGAGAATAATAATGTTCATGTATCTTATATTATCTATCAATTATCTGCTAAATTATCTTGATCTTCAGTTTTCACATCTGCAGCATATAATTAATTTACTCTAGAAACCCAAGTGAATTATTTAAAATTAAGGCGGGGTACTGAATGATTATACCGGTTTAATGGATGTGATGATGAAGTTGGACTATGATTTATCAGAGATAAGAAATTGTTGTAATATATTTGAATACGGGGAACATTTTACGAACTTAAAATACATGAGACAAAGCTGGAAACTGTTTAAATAATAAATTTGTTCTCTTTGAATTTGTTTCTGTCTTACTATCTCCCCGCCCAATTTGTTTACTATGGTTTATGTTATCTAATTTCTTAGTATGACTACAAGCAGGCTTCTTCTGGAAGTAAGAAGATTGTTGGGGTGTTCTACAAGGGCAATGAATACGCTTCAATGAATCCCAACTTTCTAGGTTGTGTGGAGGGAGGCTGTGGCTTGCGTGAATGGCTGGAATCGAAAGGTCACCAATATATTGTCACTGATGACAAAGAGGGACCAGACTGTGGTTAGTATATCAATTTACCTCTATGCATTATGGATGTAAATACAAAATTATCAATAATCCCAATCACAGCTGGTCACATGCCAGCTTATAGTGTAGTACGGTGTAAATTGATTATGCACTCAAAATGCTGGTTTTTGAATTGAATTACTGATTGAATATATCAGGACCAGGTGGCAAGGCTGGTTGTTGATATCAACAGATGTTAGAAGAAGCTGTTATCTTTGCATTCTGCTCATGGAACTTTAAAAAATTTTATCAACTAGCATGACTACGATTTTAGTTGTTCTTATTCTTCCAGTTACAAATATAAATTATACATTGGTTTTGTTGCCGACATCTATTTTTGTGTTTGTGATCTTTTGGAAATATTTGTACTTTAGTTTTGAAAGTAGAATAGCTAAAATGTTTACTGAAGTGACTCTGACCATCATTTGGCACCTCAATCCCACTCTTCTTGACAACTGGTTATTCTATTCCATAGCAGCTATGGATTAAAATTCACAGTACTTCAACTGCGTATGGGCACTCAGCATACTTGCAATGTTGGTTACGAGGTCTTATAGCTCTTTCTTATCTGAATGGTAGCTCTAAAAATACTGTGATTTTAAGCGCTTCTTTAAGATCTGCAATGCCTGGGCTAAGTGGAATTTCCTGGATGATTGACACTTTTTCGTTTGGTCAAGTTATTTACGTAGCCTGGTAGTTGATTCTTTGAGGTAATAAGCACAAGATAGCTTTTTTGATGTTTCATGTGTGAGATTTAACTGCAGAACTAGAGAAACATATTCCTGATCTCCATGTCCTCATATCTACCCCCTTCCACCCTGCCTATGTTACGGCGGAAAGGATTAAGAAGGCCAAAAATTTGCAACTGCTTCTCACTGCTGGAGTTGGCTCTGATCATATTGATCTAAAAGCTGCTGCTGCTGCTGGTTTAACTGTTGCTGAAGTTACTGGAAGCAATGTGGTTTCAGTTGCTGAGGACGAGCTTATGAGAATCCTTATTCTTGTCCGTAATTTCTTACCTGGACACCATCAAGTTATCAGTGGGGAATGGAATGTTGCCGGTGTTGCTTATAGAGCTTATGATCTTGAAGGAAAGACAGTGGGAACTGTTGGTTGTGGACGCATTGGCAAGCTGTTGCTCCAACGACTTAAACCTTTCAATTGTAATCTCCTTTATCATGACCGGGTGAAGATGGATCCTCAATTGGAGAAAGAGACTGGAGCAAAATTTGAGGAGGATCTAGATACTATGCTTCCCAAATGTGACATAGTTGTTGTCAACACCCCTCTAACAGAAAAGACGAGGTAAAACCAATGTCTCATCCCTGATCTTGCATGAACTAAAGTTTCCAGGTTTCAAACTAATAGTAATTGTTCTGTTGAATTTTAGCTTATCTTTAAGTGCTGGATTGGCATGCATTGTTAAAGTCACCGTCTTACCATCGGTACTCTTATTTGGATTATGGAGCTTGGTTGCTTGATAGAAAATGCCAAATTATATATTTTTCTAACTAATTTTTACTGTATTCAAGCTTCTTGTAGCCAATCAAATTTATGATATCAGTCTAACTTATCAGAATATTGGATTGCTTTGCAGAGGGATGTTTGACAAAGATAGGATTGCAAAGATGAAGAAGGGCGTCTTGATTGTCAACAATGCTCGAGGAGCAATCATGGACACACAAGCTGTTGTTGACGCTTGCTCTAGTGGACACATTGCAGGTAGTTAAGTGCCAACTGAAAGTTGGTTCCATCAATGCTGAACCCTCTATGCTGTATAAAACATATTGTTTATTTATTTATCCTTTTTTTTTAATATATATATTAGAATGCATTCCTCCTAGATGGGTTGGAATCAGAAAAACTGAAAGGAAATTCCTAATTTGTTGTGTGGACTGCCAGCAGTATCAAGAAGAGTGCCAGGACATCTACACTGTTATATCCTCTGTTTATCTAATGTCTTTTTCTTTTTTAACTTGATTCTCAGGTTATAGTGGTGATGTTTGGAATCCACAACCAGCTCCAAAGGACCATCCCTGGCGTTACATGCCAAATCAGGCAATGACCCCTCATGTTTCTGGGACCACTATTGATGCACAGGTATGTTAGTTCATAGCATTTTTTTCCCATATTCATGCGCCTCTTTATTTCATTTCTTTCTCACAAATCGAATTCTGAACTGAAATACTGCAGCTACGCTATGCTGCGGGAGTCAAGGATATGCTTGACAGATACTTCAAGGGAGAAGATTTTCCTGTTCAAAATTACATAGTGAAGGCGGGGGAGCTGGCACCTCAATATCGATAATTTCACGTGTGAAGAGACTGATCGTTTGAGTTTATTCTCTGTTGAACAGGACTTTCTGGAATAATGTTCCTATGTTTGTACCTTCTGGAATAATGTTCCTATGTTTGTAAACTCTACATTTAACAATGGAATAATAAACAGCTGGAATGAGCAACTTCATTTTATGTTTTTTTTTTTTGGTAGGCTTCATTTTATAGGTATTGTCTTAATTTCTTTATGTTGCATTTGCTCCATTATCTTATCGGCAGGGGTTTGGTTGAGTGGCTTTCATTTAACTTTGTTTAATTAACCGCACCTGAGTTCGAACCCCGCACAAGGAGGAACTTAAAATACTGATTTGGTCATTGTCTATCCCTACCTTAAACACTATATTAAATCAAAATAAAAATAAAATCAACAATGAACTGAGTTCGAATCCTACAGTAGCAGCCTAAAATACTAATTTGGTCCACCCCTACCTTAAACGCTTACCCAATATTAAATCAAAATCAGATCAACAATGAATGGAGCAGCATTTAAAACGAAATATCATAAATTGATCTTTTTGGCATCTGATCATCCGGTTGGATTGCAAAAGAGAAGTCAATAAAAAGACAAAGAAGTACTCTCCAGTCTACACTACTTTTTACTGGCATCAAATCTCTTTAAGTGAGATCTGCATTTTCAGAAAATACCTATCCTCTATGTTACGTGACTGAGAATTTTTGGAATTACATGCTACATTCATTAGAAACAAACTCCATCGAGCTTCATCTGCCATTTTTAATCATGTACTAGTACTTAACAAGCCAACACTTTTAAGTTTCACTATTTTGTTTCAAGAATTCAAGGTCTTTCATTTGCTGTTTGACAGCTTCTTTTGGTAGGGGCTTTGATTCTGGAACATTGGTGTCATCACTGCCTTCTGCTACTTTCCTTGCCTTGTCTTTGACAATCCTTTCCATCTCCGGCTGCTCAACTGTTGGGAAAACAGCCCTAAGTATGGTCACTAGTAGTCTCTCGTCTTCCTCTTCAACAAGTTCCTTGCCGAAGCAACAAACATAAATAGCTTCAAGAGCCTTCTCAGCACGAATTGCCATAGGGATAGTTGGGGTGGCAGCATTTAGTTTAGCTCGTCTCTGCATCATATACATAATTTTTATTAAGAATGTATAAGAATGCCTTAAAATGCAATTTAAAATTTAGATAACACTAAATCAAGGAGCCAACATACAAATGGATATCTTCATCACAATGTTTATGAAAGATGTCCATAGACATATCTTGATATCTCAATAAAAGTCCAACTTTTGACCTGATTGACCAATAATGCTCAGATTCTGATTCCTCCTTAAACTGATGGGAAACAGTAAAACGACCGGAAGCCTTGAATATATATATATATATATATATATATATCTAGCAAGTCTAAGGTGTCAAATTGCCTGGAGCCACTGAATGAAAACCAAGCAAGTTTACAATACTCATTCTTTTTTGAAAAATGCTTCCTTCTAGTATGAGTTTGTGTTTTAGGGCTCGGAGGCTTTCAGTTATGTGACTTATGTCAGGAGAATTCGATCTTTATCTTTACAGGCCAAAATTGAAGACTGATTACCAAGTAGCTTGTGTCAGTCATAAATATAATGACAAAGAGAAGAACCAAGATCTATTAATACTATTGTATTTAGCTTTATTCTTTTTGTTCTCTTTTAATTACATTATTACTTGGCATATCACTGATGTTGAGAAGGAAAATTTAATCATCACAAAAAACCAACAAAGTACAGTTTGAACTGTTGTTGACTCATTTACTAAACATCCATTTCTAGAATTCATTTCCTAGCAAATTACGGCTGTATTTTATCTCCAATCCAACATCCCACCCTCATAATCTTATTTCTTGGATCTACTTATTCTTAATTAACTTAAAAGATTTGCACAACCTTTCGCTCCCGGCGTACATGCTATTATGCAATTTATGGTACAAGCCTAAAGTTTCAAGATGATGAGGAAAATCATATTGCACAAGCCATGAAATGACTTTAAAGAAACTTAAATGTCCTCCTTAACCTCTGGAAAAACCACCTAATAGAAAGAAAAGAACCATTTCCATGGTTTAGATTGAGATATAATTTTCCAGTAATCTTCTTAAAAATTGAGCACAACAATAATTGGATCCTTCAGAAGATTACAGCTCCAGTACTCCTAACATCCTATAGAGCCTGAAAGCATTTTATCTCTCTCAAAGGGCATGAGTATGACAAAGGGTTATTATGATGAATAGTTGGTGCTAAATGTAAATGAGCACTAAACAAGCAACTAAAACAAATAGTGATGCACGATGCCTAGTTTTAGCTAAATTTGAGTTAGCAACTTAAATTCCGTGGCTTTTAAACTATAATTTTATTTTATTTTCACATAACTGGGCATCTCATCCAACAAATTTCTTGCCAATGAACTCAATACAAGAGCTAAACTCTTTGCTTATTGGAGTCAGAAAACAACGAACAAGGAGATTAACCAACCTCTTTGGCCTCATTCATCGCAGCAAGGAAGGTCTCCTCTTCAAATTCAACATCATTTGAGACGCGAAGCCTCGCTGCACCCTCCAGAATCTCCTCAGATTTGAGCAGACCAGCACCCACAGCTGCTAGCCAACAGCATATCAAAACATACAAAGGATCCCCTGCCTACCCAAAATGCAAAACCAACTCAAGAACTCAACTTTAAAATTCAATACCTAAGATATCACTGAAGAAATGCAATTAAATTGAATATCATCAAATTGAATATGCGGAAATTTAAAAAAAAAAAATTACCCGGCCTCTGCGTTCTTGAAAGTCATAGAAGGCCTTAGAATCATTGATGCTACATTTGTTGCCTACCCTTCTTCGAAATTCAGCAAAGTCAATAATATCACCACCGACGCCACCTTCATCGCTGAGGATTCTAGCGAAAAGACCGATAACAGGCAATGAACCGATGACTTTGTTAGCAAAGTTAGAGATGGAGTTTTGGTTCTCAATGTAAGCTTTCACAGACACGACTCCTCCATTAGAAGAAGAGCTTGGAAGCTTTCTAAGCCTTGTGGGGTTGCTGCTTTGAATTTGATGGAAAAGAATAAGTGAAGGCGAAATCTGCTTGCAACACGTTGAGATTTGGGCTTGAAGATTTGTCTGCAAAGAAGATAGAGTGAGCATTGTAGTTGAGTTATGAAAATATGGATGGCAAGCATCACTCTTTAATAAATTGTAAAATATTATTAAAATATTTTTTATACATTCATAAACGCACGACTATGTACATTGTAAAAATTAATTAATTAATTTTAAAGACTATATTATTTTATACATTCATATATTAAATTATTGATTTAAAAAAAATTATTTTATTTTACACACTCTTTTAAATTCTAAAAATATTTTTACTTTAAAATATTTAAATTAATTAATTTTATTTACTTAAAACACTAATAAAATTATTTAACACACTCAATTTTAAGAGATCTAATACATATTTACAGTATCATAAGTAAGTCAAGTTAAATAAATTCTTTAACATAATTTTAGTTATTAATATTTTGTTATTTATGTTCAATACTATATTTTGCATCCAAAATAACTTGTAATGAGAACATTGTAATAAAAAGTATTTTATAAATATTACAAAAAAAATGAGGGAGTAGAAAGCCATGGAAAAGAAGAGAGAGAAGGGTCGAAAGCCAATATTTAAAAAAAAAGACTATTTAATGTGATTTTATTTTATTTTATTTTTAAGAAGAAAGTGTCACACATATTTTGTAGTTAAATTTTTTTACAATATTAATTTCCACATTACTCATTTGAATATTAATTAAGATATTAGACATAAAAGTTTTAGGGTTAAAAAAAAAGAGTTATACATTAACTAATGAGTGCTATGCATGGATATTAAAAGTAATTATATAATTTTAATTTTCAATAAATCATTTTTAGTAATAATTTACATGATTGGCATATTATTAATAATTTTTTATTAACATCAAAGTGTTCTAAAAAATTTGAAATATTTAAAAAAATTTAAATTTCATCCTAAATGATATATTATTTATTAATCAATTAGTAATTTTTTACAAAAATTTAAGTAAATTAATTATATTATCTTTATCAATCAATTGATAAATATCATATTATTTTAGATAACTTTTTAAAATAAAGATTTTAAAATATATAACACTATTTAAATAAATTTTAAAAAACAAATAGCACCATGCTAGTCCTAATCATGTCCTTATTAAATTAAATCATTGATTTCTTTTGATAGGGTGGCTTTAAACGAACATACAATAATAATTAAAAAAAAAAGGAGGTATCGATTATCCTAACGCTAATTAATCTTTCTCTCTCGATAATTTTATTTTTTAATTCCCAGCGAATGATCGAATCGACAACGTGACAACTAAAATAACCCGCAAAAACAAAACCTAAGAACAGAGCTGTAGCAGCAGAAGCCGATACTGAGAGCTGGTTGGTCCGCTGACGCTGACGTTGGCGCTGATGCAATGGGCGCTTTCTTTAACGAAGAGCTCTCGTTCCCTCCGGTGCACGCCAACTTTGCTTCGTCGCAAGAACAACTGATCAGATTCTCTAAAAACGTTCACGACAATGTTCACGGCAACATTTATCTCGACCCCGTCCGTAATTTCAATTATATTTTTTTTTCTTATATTAAGCAATTTTGGCCACAAACATTCTGTGAATGTGAGTGAAGAAATTATGATTCTTTGTTATTGTATCGTCTTGTATTGTTCCAGCTCGCTTTGAAGTTTATTGACACCGAGCAGTTTCAGAGGCAAGTTGACTCTTTCATTTTACTTTTATATTTTGTTTTAAAAAAATATTTTTTTTGAATTATTCAGTTATTTGCAGTGGCTTTTACAATTATTTTATGTAGTTAATGATTAAATTTGCTTTTCATATTACAGGCTACGTGACCTTAAACAACTTGGTAAGTTTCCTAGGGAAGAAAAAAAGGGAAGCCATAGGTGTGAATGGTGGTATATAGTAGATTCCATATAAATATGAAACGTGCAATTTTATTTTTTAATAATAGCAAGACAATTTTTTTTTTGAATGTTTCAGGTGTGACACATTTGGTTTATCCGGGGGCAGTGCATTCTAGATTTGAACACTCTCTTGGGGTGTACTGGCTTGCCGGTGCAGCTATTCAAAAGCTCAAACAGAACCAAGTACAGAAACATTCTCTGTGTTTTTTGATTACTTGAAGTCTTATTTTGTTCAATATTTCGAGATGTTTCATGTAAATGCTCCAATCATTGTAGGGTTTGGAACTTGGTATTGATAACTTTGACATCCAAACTGTGAAACTTGCAGGTAATTGAGTGTGTTCCCCATGATTTTCTATTGCATGTCGACTGATTCCTTAACTGCTTTCCTTTATCACATCTGTAGGACTGCTACATGATGTCGGCCATGGGCCTTTCAGTCACTTGTTTGAACGCGAGTTTCTCCCCCGTGTCGTCAGTGGCTGCAAATGGTACACAATGCATTATGCTAGCAGGATGCATTTATCCTTCCTTTATTTATTTATTTTTATTTTTATTTTTACTTGTGATGAGGACATTGGAGTTCAATTGGATGATGTATGTTTTTGCTTGGAAATCCTATGTTTTATTTTTATTTTTTTATTTCTAGCAAGCTCCCAAGTAATTGACCTATATATATTTTTTTTTTTTTTATTTCAATCAAGCTCCCAAGTAATTGATCGAAGTAGTGATCTGATATATGTTTTTTCTGTCAGTGAGCATTGTATGTTATCCTTGAATTCCCTCTCTTTTTCTCTTCCTCTTTTAATTTTTCAAATTTTCTGCCAGAGTGTGCATTGGCAGATGAGTTTCCAGTCCTTCCACAGCTTCAATTTCGAGGGTACAGAAAAGTAGTATGAACTTAAAATTTTAAGTGCCACTAAAATGGGAGTTAAAGGCAAGTTTGAATCGCAGTTTCTCTGATCTGATAACAACCCTATATCTCTCTAGTAATGATTGGGATCCCAACAATTAAGTCTCAACTTGAATCCCAAGTGTTACGTGGCATTCATCTATTGGAGAGTGAATTTCATAATTGATAAAATTAATATTTTACAATCCACTAAATGAATGGCATATCAGTTGAGACTTGAATTGGTCTCAATTGTTCGGATCCCTAGCATTATTCATATCTCTCTTCTTCAGCCACCCAGTTTTTTGTTACTTTTGAGTCGCACAATTACATACTACACACACAATATATTTAGATAGGCTGTATTTTCTTTTACCAAAGTGCTTTAAGAACTACTGGTAGTATTCCTTCGGTTTTGTTTGTGTGTGTTTGCATACTTATTTAAAGAATTAAGTTCAGCTTCCTCTTAAATGTTAGTAAGCTAGAAAATATGCACAGTTAAGCCTGTTAATCTGATTTGGAGTGAAGTTGCAATTTGAATGTCTAGTTTTAAATAGAGGTTTGATTGAACTTTGTTGTGGGAAGTTGAATTATGAGTTTTTGCTTTTTCATTTTCTCAAATATCTAAAGATAATTCTGTTAAGAACGGTTGTCTGCATCGGGAAGCTTGCATAGGCTATCCCTATGTGTAATGCATATGATTGGATAGTGGTATACTAAGGATGCTTTAGGATTGCATCTCCCCTTACTGTGATGCTTGTTCTTCAATGGGAATATTGCTTCTCCTCTTCATTACGCTTATCACGATTGCATTTCCTTCTTGATGAGATATAGTGAAGTTCAAGTTCATGCTTTCAAGAGTTTTTATTTTCTCCTTCTCCCCTCACCCGACTGCTTTTAACAGAATTCTATTGTGCTTTATGTGATAATTTTTCCTCTTAGGTCTCATGAGCAGATGTCATTGAAGATGGTTGATCATATTGTGGATGAGCACCATATTGATGTTGACTTCGAAATGATTAAGAAAGTAAAGGTAAGTTGAACTTACTAGAAATCCTCTGTTTTCCAAAGTCTGTTAGAACCGTGACTGGATTTTTGTTATTTAAGGCATTGAGTGAGTGAGTAATGTCCGTAACAGTTTTATGTGATTGGAAATTCTCTCTTGCAGTTGACCGTACGGTTGAAATTTGAAACAGAAGTTTTAACAGGGATAGATAAATAGAAGTTTTATATTAAACTTTACACTATGTGTGTGTGTGTGCGTGTGCGTGTGTGTGTGTCCTCCATTGAATGTCAATCTCACATTGTTTCAGTATTACTAGCACTGGCTCTTGTTGTTGCATAAATGAATTTTTCTCAGATTTATATTCATTCAAACATTTATTGCTTGTAACAGGAGATGATAGTTGCTAGTTCTGAGCTCACACTCCCAAAAGTATGATCCTTTCAGAAATTCCATTGTATTAGCCTATTTTTATTGATATCTGGTTCTCATTATTGTTTTTCTCTTGGAAAATTTGTCGTGCTTGTACATCTAGTTTCATGCTCTTCTTAAGTTATTAGTTTATGGTTATTTGTTATATTTGTCAATCTTTATAGTAGCCTTCATTGGTAGGGCACACAGGAGAAGCATTTCTTGTATGACATTGTTGCAAATGGTCGAAATGGCATTGATGTGGATAAGTGAGTCTTATTGATTCAACTGATTACTGATTATATATACCCTTTCTTTTTAATTGTAAGTTTCAAATTTGTCCCATTGTATACCATTTTGTTGTGAGAATAATGCCTTGGGGATATATTTATGTAGGTTTGATTATATTGTTCGGGACTCCCGAGCTTGTGGCCTAGGATGCAACTTTGAGTTTCAGAGGTCAGAGTTAAAATTTCTAGATGCTTTGGTTTGTTATTGGTGCCTGATACTAGTTTTGTAGTGATATAATAGTAATAATACTAATAAAAGAAAGAAAACATGTTTAGCATCAATTTTCATTTCTTGCCAGGTTGATGGAGACTATGCGGGTTTTGGATGATGAGATTTGCTATCGTGCCAAAGAGTGTTAGTATATTCAATTTAAGTCCATTATTGCAGCTGTATTTGCTTTTATTATTCCTGCTAAATTATGGGTTTTTGCCAGATCTAACTGTCCACAAGTTATTTTACACCCGCGCGGATCTGTATAGAACAATATATACACATCCAAAAGTAAAGGTGCGAAATGGAATTATTTATTCTATATCATAGATGATCTCTGTCAGCATGATCAGTTGTTCATTCCTCCTTCTATATATTATTTGTTCTTTCTCATATTACTTTTCAATGATCTCTCTGCTTTTACGGTAGCGTGTGAAGTCTGCAGTTCCCTAATCTGACTGTTTTTCTATTGCAGGCAATAGAGCTTATGGTTGTGGATGCCTTGTTGAAAGCAAATGATTTTCTAGAAATTTCATCTTCCATTGAAGATCCTTCGGATTACTGGAAGGTTCAAAAGCTGTTTAGTATGTTTGATATTTACAGATTTTTTGCCCTGATGTATAAAATTCTATGCTAATTATGGTTCTTGGAAATTCAGTTGGATGACTCAATAATCAAAACTATTGAGATAGCTCCAAACCAAGAACTCAAGGAATCTAGGGATTTGATTTTGCGGATCCGAAGGAGGAATTTGTATCAGGTAGCGAAGCTTTGCTGATTGACTTCTCCTGTTTTGCTCTGATGCGAATAATCAGATGGGGGCATAGCACCTTTATGCATCTCTTTTCTATTCTGATAACGTGCTTTATGTTAAATAACTTGTTATTTTGAAGTTATATCTTACTAAGATTAAGGTGAAATTGTGGCAGTTTTGTAATGAGTACACTGTTCCAAAAGAGAATCTAGAACATTTCAAAGATGTTACCCCACAAGATATTGTTTGTTCCCAGGTATACATTTATGCACAGATATTTATTCATATGTTCTTTGCAAATGAAGTAAATCAAAGTTTCTAATCATTAATTATTTATTTCACAGAAAAATGGTGGAGCAATACTAAAAGAAGAGGACGTTGCTGTTAGCAATGTGAGGATTGATTTGGCTCATGGAAGGCATAATCCTCTGGAAAGGTATTTGAAGAAAAACAGAGGCATTTCTACTTGGTTCAAATGGGTCATTTCTTTTTCTATCTACAATTTTCACTTTTCACTGCAACCACTAATATTTGTTTTTATTATCTTTTTCTTTTCTTTCCGGGATCATGTTTGCTTCCAGCATTAACTTTTTCAAGGTAATAAAATCTATTTTGACAGGCTAAATCCTTGCAACTAATTCCTAATTTTTATTTATTTATTATTATTTTTCGGTATCAGTTCTTCTAGACTTCCTGTAGGTTCCACATTTCAG
This sequence comes from Citrus australasica, assembly GCA_029618585.1. Taxonomy (NCBI): domain Eukaryota; kingdom Viridiplantae; phylum Streptophyta; class Magnoliopsida; order Sapindales; family Rutaceae; genus Citrus; species Citrus australasica. The sequence goes on along the minus strand of JARCIV010000002.1, from coordinate 5,112,468 downwards.
TGTACAACTTTCTACATCTTCATTTCTTTTCAGGATTGTGAAAGCAAGGAAAAATTCCCCATACCTGATAATCGCATTAGTCACTTGTTGCCTACATGTTATCAGGACATGATAGTGAGGGTGTACTCCAAAAAACCTGAGCTGGTGTGTAATTTCAATGTTTTGGTGGTTTGATCTCATTGTTTTTTCTACGCCTTTCTGTTCTCAGTGATTGCAAATATTTCTGTGAAACAGGTTGGAGCAATCTCCGAGGCTTTTGAAAACTTTCAGTTAAAAACGTATGGGATCAAAGCACAAGTACATGAAACTCCAGAGAAGAAGAAAAGGCGCTTATGAGGTGACCATCTTGTAGATTGTCTTTCTTGGTTGACATCCAGCCAAATAATGTATTTAATTATATATAGTTGCCAGTCAGCAAATCAATACAGTTCGGACATCACACACCACAAAGAAGCATGATTTGTAAATGCGTTTTCACACGCTGTTTCTACTTACCCTTAATTCCACCACGTAAAATCAGTTTCTATTGTTGATGGGCATTTGGTGTCTGTCAATTTGTTGAGTATTTGAACCCAGTATTGCTTTCCGTATTCTGTTGGTTTCGGTTTCAATTATGCCAGTGCTCTCCCTCGAAAAGATTGAAGCCTGCTTTTCATCAGGTGAATTCCTGGATGAAGCTGTGGTAAGTATTTGATTTCCTGTTGAGTTTCTTGCAGCTGGTGACGAAACATTATTTGAGATTTTATTCTGATGACGAACATTATGTTGTTTATGGATCAATACATGTGACTGGGCCTTGCATATACATGGAAAGAATTGCCACGAACATTATTAACAGAATAGCACAACCAATCTCTAAGCTTGAATGGTATCAATAAAGCTAATGAGTCATGTTTTGATCAATCTATCTCTTTACAATTTCTCCCCGTACGAATTAGCTTGACTTTTCTCGGCCGGATTGGTTCAACATCACTTTCAAGGCAAAATATAATAAATAAATAAACGAACATCCATTCATCCAATTTCTCCTATAATAGTTCGTTTCCCTACGCTTCATCTTCTGAAGCGAGATTTGTCCAAGTCAAGAGTCTAGTTAGCCGATGATGTAGCTTAGTCATGAGTCTCATGACAAGAGAAGTCTTATATCTAAGCACTTGCGAGATCACAAGTCTGGACTCTGGAACAGAGAAAATGCTGGGGAGGCTTTGGGGCAAAAAAATTGTTCAATCGTTATGCAAAACCTAGTGTGCCAACAAACTCACAAATAACGCCGTTCTGCCATTGCTCGTTCGGGCACCAATTAGGGTATAATATATATTAGGAGCACAGCATGCATACCCATAAGCCCATAGGGGCTGTTTTTATGAGGGGCCAAAAAAAAAAAACAAAAATTGTGTACAATAATCAAATTTCCCATATCATTTTCTTTAAGCCATGGAATCAATTGGACAAAGGTGTTGAAGGAAAGTCATATTGTGAAAGGATATAATCACGGGGCAAAAATGGGTCGGCAGAATAACAATGAATTTTATTATGAATGAAAAGAGTAGAAGTGAGTTGTGTTGGGGGTTGCTCCGTGAATTCAAGTCTCGATACAAAATGATGACCTCTTCTTTTGATATGTAATGAAGTCAAAAAGTTGATGCTTCACGTGCATGCATGGTGTTTGTAGAGTAGTCTATGGAGAGTAGAGTAGCAAACCAAAAGCAGGACAAAGACAAACGCATCACTTCGATAACAAGATAAGATAAGGTCCCCTTTTGCCCCTTTTTTCAGTTAAATTGCACAGCATGCTGCTTCGTACTTCTCTTAAAGTCCATTACTTAATTTTCAGATGGCAATTCGAAGTCTTTAAAGATATTTTACCAACTCAATTGTTTCACACCCATAAAAAAAAATAAAGAATTAAAAAAAAGGTTTTAAAATACTGCCAAATGCCAGGTCAATTTGTAACATTAATATATATATATATATATATATAGGTAGATGTAACGATAATATAATCCATTTTTAAACAAAGTAAACTACTGGTAGTTATTAATCTTTTTAATTTTAGAAAAGTAGTTATTAGAAACCTTAATTAAATATTTATGATGATATCATAAATGCACTCGTAGTATAAAATTTTTTAAGCTGAGGAGACGATCTCAGCTCATTCCTAATGGTAGTATAATTAATTAACAAAGTCAATTTAACGACAGCTCGCGGAAGAGATAGTATAGAGGCTCCTGTACATGCTTGAATTTAAATGATCTGTCGGTATGACATTTTATATAAGTAGCTTACATAGTAATATAAATTTTATAACAACATGAGTTATGGTTACAAGTTGTGATCTCGACTACTTAATGAGGCATACAAGCGAGGGAATTATTGCGAATTTTCATGTGTTAAAGTCATCATTTTATCGTATTGTTGATTTATTTCACTATCACTAATTTATGTGGAGGCCATCTATATCCACCATTACTCAATTCTTTGCGAATAATAATTTCCATTACTTTGGTTTTTAGCAGTTGCATATCGGGGATCACCCACAATATCTTTTGACGTTATCTCAGACCCAATGATTGAAATGAAACCCTACCGTCTTTGCAACTTGAATATAATACCAAATTTGGTTCATTCTGCCTCTACAAACTCAACATCCGGATCCCCTCTTATGTTTACGATTTCCTTGTCAATGTTATTATAAGGAACTCCACTCCTCTCCTTGTTAGCATTAAATTAAAGTAATATCACTATTTGTATTCCGGTTACTTAATGTGATATTTATTGTATTAGTTGTTGAGAGATAACTAAGATTAGTACTTGACAGATACAAGTGCCACAATATCGGTTGAGATACATATTTTTCTCAAAAGAATCTAAAAATCCTTTTCATCGTGCAATTTACAATCAAACCATACCATAATATTTCTAAGGAATTTATAGGCAATTTTCTTCTTCGTTCGAAAAAGAAAAAAACCCATGCATAGAGACAGGCTGTATGTGTATTGGTGGCCACCGGGCGGTTGGCAGTATTTGATGAAACAATAATTTAGTTGTACGCTCGAGTGCTAGTTTGGTAAGAGGCAGAGGATCCATTTCTTTTTCTATTAATCTATTATTGTTAGTGGTCTCTACGTATTAAGTCTATCAAATGATCCCCTAACTTTTCTTTCGTAAAAGTTTTCCTATTTGTTCCCTCAAAAGTTATATATTTGAATCAAGAATAACTTTTTGATTGAGTAGTGACTGCATTCTTGTTAAAATCGAAAGTTTGATGAGTCTCTTTGGGTATTATTGGAGTATATTTTGATTATGAATTTCTTGGTTGAACTTTAATAAATTTCAGATTTACCTACTGATGGCTACTAAAGTCTTTTCATGTATTATCAAATGATATAGCATTTGAAAATAGGCACAACTAGACATTTGAACGGTAGAATTATTTATTTTTTCATTCTCAATTTATTTTGAAATTATTAATTAAAATACTATTTAATCCCTTGTTGTTTATTATTCATATTAGAACATAGGCATGGATGCCCCTTAATCATAAATTCCCCCACTTTATTTTTAGTAAAAAAGATGTTGATGATTTACGTAAAAATTAACACGCCCTTTCCGATATTTCCACAACAATGGCATCAACAGTCAAGGCCAAAAAAATTGCTTCCGTGTTGCTTTTGTTATTTATTGGGTTCTATTTTAGGAAAGAGTAGAAGAATGAAGGAAAGACTTTTAATTTTGTTTTTACTTTTATTTGTTTTAATTTAAAAAAACAACTAATTTCTTTTAAGTAAGAGCAAAGAAAAGTACCTTTAAAAATACAGACACCTAATGTCATCACACATATCACTTTTTTTTTATATATATATTGATATATTACAATTAGAACTCTACTGATATTTTTACAATCAGACATTAATCGGGACCCTCACTTTAATATGAAAAGAAAATCTATTATATCTCTAAAATGAGAGTCAAATATATCACTATTAAAAAAGAGCCAAGTCCCAATAATTACTAAGAGTTGAAGTCATGCGCCTAAAATTATTGGACGCATGATTTAACAATGAGCTACAATCCCATTGGCATCAGACATATCACTTTATTATCAAATTTTTTTTACAATTATTTTTTTCACTTAATGTTTTAGTTTTTATTATTCTACTACCATATAGATAGGGATGGCAAAAATCCCCACGGGGACGGGTACCCTCGGGGATTTTCCCCATTCGGGGAGGGTACGGGGATAATTTTATACCCAATTTTTTATTCAGGGAGGGGACGGGAAAAATTTTTTACCCAATTTTTTATTCGGGGAGGGGACGGGGATGAGGTGGAATCCCCATCCCCTACCCATTTCCCCATTTTAATTTTTATTTTTAAAATTACTAATAAATAATAAAATTATAAATATTGTTAAAAATAATAAATATCAAAATAGTTGTATGTTGGGAAAGTGGTCACCATTTGCCGAGAATAAGTGGAAGAGTATTAATTGAAGTTTTCACCAACTGTCTATTGCTTTGATTATAATGGTAGTAGTTCTTCTACTAGATCTACAGGGGATTCTTATAAGAAAGCAACCAAATGGATGACAGATTTTGATGATTATGTAAACAATGGAGATTATGCAGTTGTTGCAGATGAATTAAATTCATATTTGGATGAGAAAGTTATACCCTGGATGGAAGATTTTAATATTTTGAGTTGGTGGAAGACAAATACAAATAGGTATCCTACATTAGCTCGAATTGCTATAGATATTTTGGCAATTCCAATTACAACAGTTGCTTCTGAATAATTTTTTAGCACCAGTGGTAGAGTTGTGAGCCCATACCGTAACAAACTTCATCCAAGCACATAGGAGGCCTTAATGTGCTGTCAAAGTTGGTTACGAGCTTACAATAGCAGTATGAGTTTATTTCACATTGTAATTATATGAAACAGTCATTAATATTTGCACTTATAAGTTATGTTACTTATATCATTTTCATTGTTTTAGGTTTGAAATATGAGACTATCTCTCAATTTGTCACATTTCTCGAGGAAGAACAGGAGGAGCAGGACGAGCAGGAGGTAAATAGTTTTATTAAAAATATTAATTAAGTATTTACATTTATTTCATTTATTTTATTACCGATATAAAAATATTTTTTTTTCTTTTTATTGTAGGATTATGAAGATTGAGTCATTGATAAAGATAATTATTTTAATAATTTATATTTTGAATGTGACTTTGTAATGGATCAATATTAATGTAAGATATATTTTGAACTTTATTTTTATCTGAATTTTTTTTATTTTAATATGATTAATTTAAAATCAAAAATAAAAAAATGTATTAGACTATTAGTTATTCGGGGACCCTCGGAGATTCCCTGTTATTATTCAGGGAGGGGATGAGAATTCCCTAAAGTAATTCTGACGGAGACGGGAAGGAGACGGGGACATATGTAAAATATCGGGGATAGATATGGGGAGATTGGTCCCCTCCCCTCCCCTCCCCATTGCCATCCCTACATATAGATAAAGTTAACAAAAGTTTAAAGGTAAAAATAATAAAATCGAAACATCCAGTGGTAAAAAGTAATTATAAAAAAATTAAATAATAAAATAATATATATTAAATAATAAAATAATACTATCCAAAGTACAGTCTTTCCTCACATCAGCCGTATGCTTTCTTAATTGCAGGTGGATTTGCTTTTTTGCTACCTGCTTCTGCTTTTATGCCTGTTCATTGATTAGATTAAATTACGCAGTCATGTAATTGAATTGAACTTCCCATAAATGGCAAAAACATTTGTGAACTCATAAGTCCCAACAGTGCTCTCCTCCCTCCCATCACTCACCACTCAATTATTTAGAATCCCGTAAAATCCTGTCACCTTATTTATAGATATGACAAATTATTTTTTAAAATATTAAATTATTTAATATTTAAATATTAGATTGAATTCTGACTAATTCATATTCGAGTTGAATAGAACTACTAAAACGATAAAACTCATATAACAAATTATTTATTTTAATTAGAAAGGAAATTTTATGGGCTAATTCCAAAATCATTTTTTTAAGGTTAACTTTTACCTGCACTCATAAATTTTTATCAAAATCTCATTAACATCCATCGTAGAACCTTACGGGCGTTTGTAAAAACTGAGTTTCTAACCGCAATGAAATAAACATGAATTTATAGATAAATAAACTGAGTTTATGTATGGAAACATATCTTTGAATGCTTAGCAATTTGAATGCCGGTTGAAACTATAAAGACTTGATTTTTTTTTAATTTAAATTACTTGTGAGTAAACTAGATCACTATTAGTTTAAAATAATATATAACTAAAGAAAAAATAAAAAGTATCATTTGCAACTTCCATGTAACTGTCTCCGGTTTCCACGGTATCGATGGACTACAGAAGCATTGAAAGAGAAAGGTTACACAGAAAAAAGAAAAAAAAATTAATAATAATAATAAAAAGGTACATTGACCGTGAATCCCATAAAATAACAAACAACAACCCACGAGACAGAAAGAGAAAGACACCATGAATGAATTTATTAAAGAAAAGAAAAGAAGAGGTTGTGATGAGAAGAACAGACCAAGGTGGGTCAGAAAACAGACGTCGTGTTCAGGAAAAATCCATGTGCCCACATGGCTTCTAGTTATTGCATTAAGAATTTATATATGTGTATATTTATAAATTTTATTATGTAGTCTGTATGCTGCCCACAAGTTACATAAAGAATTTATATATGTGTATGCATACCATTATTATTATTATTATTATTATTATATGTATATAAGCAGTTACACTGTTGGTGTGTTTTGTTCTTGGCTTAACAAACTTGTTTGATCAGAAGAAGAGAGTGAGTGTGAGAGTGTGTTTTTGTTTTGTTAGCTTAGAGAACACTTGAAATGAAGGAGAAGAGTGAAACTGGAGATGGGTATGTGAGAGCAGATCAGATAGATCTGAAGAGCTTGGATGAGCAACTACAGAGGCATCTAAGTAGAGCATGGACTATGGAGAAGAACAAGAACAAGAAAGAACATGAAGATAATTTAGCTGAAGATCATCATCACCATCTTCATGGGTCCCAAGGCGGCCACCACCCCCACCACCAACATCTACCGAGACCCATTTACACCCGCAGCCGCAGTAGCAGTACTACTAGTTCATCTGTCAGGAGACAAGAATGGGAGATTGATCCTGCTAAGCTCATCATCAAAGGTGCCATTGCTCGTGGCACTTTTGGCACTGTTCACCGTGGCATTTATGATGGCCAAGACGTTGCTGGTATGTATTCGTTCATTTACCCATTTTTGAGAATTTTGTTCATATATATAATATTCCACTCATGCATGTGGTATCATTGGTAACAGTTTAAGTTATAACTTTTGAGTTCTTTTTGGGCTCATAACTTTCCACTTATGCTTGCTTGATTGTACCAGACTTGAGTTTCTATGAATTAAGATGTTTCTTGTTTGGTTTTTTATTGTAAATTAGTGCTGGCATAGTTTTATTCTGATGGCTTTGTTTGTGTTGCATACCATATTAAGGGATTTTGCTTGCTTCAATTGCTGTTTCAATATTGCTCCATTGGACCATTTCCTCGCCAAAGATTGAGGGGAAACAAATCTTGGATTTTCAGTTGCATGTGGACTGGGACAATGAGATTAATTTTCCACTGCTATGCCCAATATCTAAGTGGGATTTCCATTTTTTTTATTAACAAAAAAAAAAGGATTTTTCCATGGCCAAATGGATGGAAACTCTTTAGTTTCTTTTAGCAAATAACTTCTTGTGATAGACCTTTATAGATCTAAAACTTTCAAAATCCATCCGTGAATCACGAGACAGGTTGAGTTGGCAGTTAGCTGTATGGTAACCTCAATATTGTTGTTATGTTCTTTTTCTTGAACTTTCATGTGTCTTAAGTTATTGTTGATTCACATTAATTTTTTGCCAACACCTTTTCAGAATAAAAAGCTAAATAATTAAAGCACCAAAAAGATTTTATACACTTGCATGTTCTATTGCCAAATGGTGCTCATGTCATCTATTATTTTCTGGCAGCTAAATGAATCTAGTGATGGCAATAATCTCTAGTTATAAGCTGTAACTATTTTTTTTTCTACTGACTATTTTCATATTTGATTATACTTTAGATTTTGATTCACTAAAATTCTTTTATGATGTGCAGTTGCTTTACTTATCAATTTATGAGGCCCTTTTCTCCCTAACGCAACTAAATGGTTTATAAATTCAAAGTGAATCACACATCTTCTTTTCATCCTTCGAAAACTTTTAACTTTACTTCCTTTCTTAAGCTCAGTTAAACTTCTTGACTGGGGGGAAGAGAGCCACAGGTCTGAGGCCGAAATAGCTTCACTTCGAGCAGCTTTTACCCAAGAGGTTGCTGTTTGGCACAAGCTAGAGCATCCTAATGTAACCAAGGTAACATTTGTCATCCCAATGAAACAGTAGCAGAGGTAATGTGATATCTTCGAACAATGTCAATTGTGTCAGAATCCCACTTAGATACATATTGCACCGCATTGAAAGACAATGACCCGTAAAAGGGTCAATGCTCCAATTAGTGTGTCACACCCAAACGTTTTTAAATTGGGAGTCTCTATACAGATTTCCAGATGTTTAATGAAACTTATCTTCAATCATACATGTTAAACCTTTTGTGCAGTTTATAGGGGCGACCATGGGTATGTCAGAGCTAAACATACAAACGGAAAATGGTCACATAGGCATGCCAAGCAATGTTTGCTGTGTTGTTGTTGAATACTGCCATGGGGGTGCACTGAAGTCTTACCTCATTAAGAACCGGAGAAGGAAGCTAGCTTTCAAAGTAGTTATTCAGCTGGCACTGGATCTTGCACGAGGGTAAACTTCTCATGCCTTATCTGTATAACGAATGCTTATCTGTTCTTCAAATCTGTCACGTTTGAAACTGCAACGGGTTTACATTTTGCATATGAAAGTAATCTGTAATTTAGATTATTTAAGCTTGCTTCTCCATTTCATAGGTTAAGCTATCTTCACTCCAAGAAAATCGTCCACAGAGATGTTAAAACAGAAAACATGCTACTGGACAAGACCCGTACAGTGAAGATAGCAGATTTTGGGGTTGCTCGCCTCGAAGCTTCAAATCCTCATGATATGACTGGGGAGACTGGAACACTTGGTTACATGGCCCCAGAGGTATTCAGCTGAGTATCTTGAATTTGAACTCTGCAATAGTCTTACTCTCTCTCTTGCACGCCTATGATCATTGTGAGGGTAAATAGGTAAATCAATGAATTCAAGGGGCTCTGTTATTAGTGCATTTGAAGAGTGTGGATGCTATGCACCTTGTTAGGTGTTAGATAAAACTTGCATTCTTAGCATTGATCAACCCTGCAACACATGACTTGTGCTTTCCCAGTGGTATTTGATATCCTTGGAAAAGATATGTCACTCTTATGTTACTTAAAGGCCGTTCCAATCACATTATAAAAGATGATGTTCTCTTTAAAATTTAAGCACTTATGGATACATTTTTTTGCAATGGTTTGCCTTTGCATCAGTGATTGGCTTCACCGTGCATGGTTCTTTAAAATCCTAAACAATCTATGTCTAACTTATTAACGACGACTTTTGAAATGGGACAGGTTCTCAATGGCAGTGCATACAATAGAAAGTGCGATGTATACAGTTTCGGTATCTGCTTGTGGGAGATATACTGCTGTGACATGCCCTATCCTGACCTCAGTTTTTCGGAAGTGACATCAGCTGTTGTCCGCCAGGTAGATAAAATGAAACCTTTAACTACAGATGGGAGTACTTCTTGATAATATTGCTATAGTTTATTTACAATATGCTCTTGATAATCATATCACAGCCATTTCTAAGATTTTGCTGAAGGGCAATTCTAACATACATATGTAAAACTGCAGAATTTGAGGCCAGAGATACCCCGATGCTGCCCAAGCTCTCTTGCAAATGTGATGAAGCGATGCTGGGATGCCAACCCTGACAAACGTCCTGGGATGGATGAGGTTGTAGCCATGTTAGAGGCCATTGACACATCCAAGGGTGGAGGCATGATCCCGGTTGATCAGCCCCAGGGTTGTTCATGTTTCCGCAAATATCGAGGACCCTGAAAGGAGTTGCCCCTAGAGTTAAAGCAAGGATGTGTTTGCGATACAAACCAAGTTCTGATACCCAAGTTGTATTTAATTCAATTGAAAGAAAGGGATCTAAGAGCTGATGGCACAAAAAAAATATGCGGAGGCTGTAGGCTAGGAGGAGGAAATCTGATGGTATTTGCTCCTGTTAGGTGATGTATTCTGTAAAGGTTTTCGTTCCTTTTTCTTGTCCTTCTAAGAAAACAGTTACGGCATGGATTAGCTTGACAATTTCTATAATGAGCTTACATTCAGTTAGCTTGACAGTTAACTGAATGTACACCTCTGCTCAATGACGAGATTGGTAGAGTAACAAAATTTGTTAGCAAGAAAATCGGATGATCCTTGGAGAAAAGGCTAATAATTTTTACAAGTGATGACTGGTTCACTCTTTTATAGAGTTTGGAAGAAGCAAAATTTTGAAAAATCCATGGTTTAATTTGACATTTCTTACCTATAGGCTATAGTAGTGGTCCAACAATCGTACCCTCTAACTGATGGTGAGTCCAATAATGGTACCTAAGGATACCATTATTCCGCAACTTTAAGCATTGTCAGATATTCGAATTTCAATAAATTTTGTTGTTTTTCTGATCATATGACAGTGTCTACGGAGAATTATTAGTCAAACCCACTGTTATATGTAAGAAATGTCAAATTAAGCTACAGATTTTTCAAGTGCTTCTTCAAAATTCCTTGCAGAGTGAACCAATCATCATTTAGTTAAATTTATTAGCCTTTTCTCCAGGGATCATCCTAGAATTCTGGTATTGCTGAAGAATACGATAATTCTGTCATTTGTGGAATCTGTGATAACTCAGCTGCTGAATAGCATGCTTACGATATCATTTTCCAGGACAAGTTTATTCAAGACTACATACTTTTCTAAAGCAAGCAAGCAAGCAACCATGAATTATGGATCTCTCCGTATCATTCACTCTACAATCTTCTGTGTCAAAAGCATGTCCAATGTTATCAAAGGGAATTTTCATTTAATGCAAATCTTTTTAAGTCAAAGCGATAAAACTAGTTTGGTAACAAATTCAGGGGTCACACTAGTAACGTTCAAAAGAATGCACCGTCGTTTTGATTACTACAATTCTCTCGAAAGGAAAAAAAAAATGGAGAGGTATTGAACAAATAACAAATTCATAGTTTGAAACCAAATATAGAGTAATCGGCTTTAGATCGATTAATTTGTCATTAGTGTCACCCATAATCAAGAACCGATGATTGAAAGGTCTAAGCAGCAATCTTGTAGCTTGGGTTGACTAGATTTTCCAGGCCGGACACTACTTGAATTGATTGAATCACGTCACCAACCTTGACATCCGCCAAAAGACCTTCATTTTCCGTCACATAACCAAACACTGCATATCGGCCATCCAAAATATTGGCATTACTAGGAGTTAATTCACTTTCTTTTAGAAGCCAGAATACCTGGCTTGAAGCAGAGTTATCCTCGAACTCCTGACAAGCATAAAATTCAGGAAACTTCTAATCAGCTTTAATTTTAAGAATCATGTATGTGCAGAAAAGTAGTGTTAAATTCCCATACTCACATCTCTAGCCATCGCCATTGTTCCAAAAGCATTAAAAGGAAGCTTTGTTTGAGCCTTGTAGAGACCAAGCTCCTGTCCAAAAACATTGTATCAAATTTCAAAATGACAAAGCAAACACAAGTGCTAAATGTGTAAAGAGAAGTTTCTAATTGGAAAATTATGAAAAAGACGTCAGAAGACTGGTCAAAAGACGAATTTTTGGCAAAGCACATTGATGAAGAGAAACTTTTAGAAACTTACCTCCAAAGTAGCACCATAAAAAGGTGACTTCTCCCCTTCCGCCATGATTTCCAATGGTATTGTCCGGATTTTTTCTGTACTAGGATCAATAAAACCCTCAGCAGGACCTTCAGGATCGCCTGTTTGAACGACAAAGCCATCCGCTGCAGCAAAAATCAAGGGTGCCCAAGTATTATGATCATGTACACAAGAAAGAACACTTGCAACTTTGGGCAGAATCTTTTGTCTTAAAGCAACTGGTAAACCACTTAAACCTACAGTAGCCATAATGACTAAAACAGAGGGAAAAACAAAGAAATATTCCAACAGCAGAAATGACACAAACTTCAATTGAGCTATTGTACCTCTTTGGATTTCCATGCCATCATAAAAGTGCCTCTCCACCAAATCAACAAAATTTCCTGCAGTTACCGGAGCATTGTATCCATCAAGAACTATTCGGAACACACACTCATCTACATTAGGATTGTCCTTGACTTTGACCTTCATATCAACAGTTGCTCTCCCCTTCAACAGAGGCATACTTTGGTATTCTTCTGGCACTTCATATGGGAAGCCATCCACCATATCCTCTTCAACACTGCAGAAACCCAATGCCCCAGGAAGATCTCAGCTGCAGTCAATGACAACGTCTATATGAGAATAGTTAATTTTAGTAGGATGAACTTCTATAAGTCCTTCCCAATTTCATGTTGAAGGTAGGATACAGTTCTTGTGGAAGGGAGATTTGTCATTACTAATCCATTTCTTTGTAAAGACCTCTATGACATGACATTGTTAGTTTAGCATTTCCTTAACTGTAATGAACATTAGTTGGTACAAAGGGCCACACCATAGTTCAATTGTCCGGAACTCCCTGGCTGCAAACTAATGCCCTTTCAAGTAAGGAACAAAGCCAAAGAACCAACTCCGGTCTCATACACTAACCGAAAATAACTAATTGAACCACTTTATAAAGGTAAGCTGAACTTGAGCACTCGGAGAAGAGTATGGATATTCAATTATTGAAATGAACTTATGGAATTGGGGTGAGTACATCAATCCTTTTGAAGAGATGGGGATGATCAATCCATGGGTGGGAGAACAACAGGCAATTCTGAATTTAAATAGAAATCCAAAGAGCATTCGGGAATCTATAATGACAAGAATGCGGCAGTTATACCGCAACAAGAGCATTGTGGAAAGCATTATGTCATTGACAATCTTTAAATCAAGACAATGAATTCTTATTGAGGGCACTCTTGGTCTTAATAAGTGAATGGCAGCCAAGACTTAATGCTTGGCCTCCTACTCAATTTTGATTACCCATATAATTTAGGAATTACAGTTTCTAGGGCTCAAAATCTCAAAACATTATAGATCAGGAACAAATGATACTCCAAAAAAATAGGATCTTAGATGCACAAACATTCAAGTTGTTCTGTATTTGAACCTCTGCTTTATATTGAAATGTCGCCCTACTGTTTCCCTTCTTAAGCTGATTACAATAGTCTTCCTCTACAAAGAAGGGAAAAGAAAAGGCAGCAAGAACCCATTGATTTATAAAGATATCGCTTTTCTAGCTGCTAGTTGAGATGAGATATTAGAACATAAATTAATGAACTATGACCTGGAATATGACTCACATAAACTTATAACTGATTTATCTTTAGAGTTTCTTGCAGGTTAAGTGTCCAAAGTTATCTTTAGAACATTACAATGGGATAATGCATCTTAGGGTTTGTAAAATTTTAGGAAATATTTGTTTCCAAAGTCAAACTCTAAATAATAAATAATTAAAGCATAAAGACACTCGCACCCTAAATCCTACCATTTAAACAGCATCCTAACTCTCATTTTGAGATTGTTTATGCTTCCGGCCAATAAAAGAGAATTGAAGAAACCCAGCTACAGCGTGGAATATTAATGACTCGCAACGAAAGAGTAATTCTCACCCGCCAACATAGTTGAGCAGCTCCTTTTGTTTAGGTGCAACAGCATCTCTATCCCTATCCTCCACAATCTGTTGCAACTCATCCATTCCAGCTTCCAGCTTCTGAAGCAACTCCATCCCATGCTCCTTCTTCGATTCAGCTAGTCCCTCGACAATCAGACTCTTCCCTTGCTTAAGTGTCCGCGAAGCCTGCCTCACATTCTACACACCACAACATGCAAAAACAAAAAAAAGGCTTTCAAGTTTCAACTCACAGTTCAATCAAACCCTTTTCATATTTGAGCCAAAATTCAAGAGAAATCAATTAAAACAAAAGCTTACCCTCTCAACGGGATCAAGTGCTTTGACACCAGCAATCTTAAGACTGTCAGTAATATCTTCAAGCGGCTTCTGTACTTCCCTCACAGCTTTATTGTCAATGGGCAATGCATACCTCAGCAATGCACCGGGGTCCTTAATTGGTGGTCCCGATATCAACACAGATACATCAGGCATTGCCATATTAATATTAGCATTTATATTTGCATCAGCAATTGCAGGCACTCCAGTTATCAACCCAGCTGCCAAGGCTATTGAAATTGCACATTCCTTCAATTTCTGCTCCTCAAAATTAAAAACAACTTCAATTTAGACTTTTAAACTTTCAAAAGTATTATCAAAAGCAAACAACAAAGAATAAAAATACAAAATCTGTCACCTGAAATGGGTTGTGATTATGATTTTTAACACAACATTTGGGCAACAAGCGCCTGCTCAATACACGGCCATTGTTGTTGTTACACTTATAGTGAGTTGTTTGAATATGGTTGGTGGGTAATCTTGGAGTAACGAAGTTGCAAGAAATAATGGCCGCCATAGTGTAATTTTACCAAGTTTTGAGAGGTATCAAACACATATAGTGCCAAGATTTTCAACAAATGAACGAAGAATATGAAACTTTTTTTTTTGGGTCTTTTGAGGGAGTTGAGTGAGAGTGAGAAAGGTTTGTAGATAAGGTTTTACTTGGTCCCTAGGAAGAAATAAGAGGATGTGCTGACTGCTAAGCTTATGCCGCTGCAAATCTAGAAGGTTATATCTTGTATGTTCAGAGTCCCCACGCTTCGGATAAGATAACGAGAATTGTGATTTTGTGGACATGGCCTCTGGGCTTCACGGTTTGCTTAGAGAGGTCCAATGAAGTTGGGAGATATTGCCTTTTTTGGGTAATTTCCACTTTTTGTTATTGGTTATTCGTTCTTCTTAGTAATTAATTCCATTGAAGAATGACGTGGCCGTGTCATATGGCATTTCATCATTTTAAAGTCATAGAATTTCCAATTTTTGAAAAAATAAAATGATAAAGAATTCTGATGGATACACAACTATGATAAAAATAACTGTCAAATCGTGCAGTGTTATAATGTTAATTTAAGAATCAAATTAATTTTTTACTTAACATTACATAGCAAAATCTTTGTATAGTCATAATGTCGAGACCAATTAATTTTATTATTATGAAGAGATTATAGTTCAATTGAAGCATAGTTACAAAATTACTGATTTAAAATTATCTTTAGTGTAAATAATATAAAAGTAAAGTATGTACTACATTAATAATTAATGTTAAATCCAATATGTAGATGTCGATAAAAGAGATAGACACAATTGCAAAAAATTAGTACATATAGTTATGTACCATTCGAAATGTACAAGTTATCTTAATTGTATAAATCTATATATTTTCTTTAATATTTTTCTTTCAATATAAATTCTATAAATACTATACAATAATTTTGCAACAACTCTAAAATAAATCATTATCCCAAACAACTTTAGAAAAATATTTTAGTCTATCCTAAAATTTAATGTAATAATACATATGTATTTCTTAATATATATTATGTGGAGATAAATTTCTTACTATTAAATCTAAAAGTTATAACTTATTACAATCCGAAATTGATTCTTATTTATAACTAGCCAAAATTTAGATAAGATATTTTATAACTATATGGAGGTTATTCATATCTAAAATATTAGTATGGAGAGGCTTTCTTGTAATAATACTATATGATTTTTCAACTTTTTTTTATCTCTATTGCATCATATTCTTTGGTTCACGTATTGGTATTCTTTATTAATTAAAAAAAATATTATTCTTGATGTCTATAGAACAAACTTAAGGAAGTACACGAATCTTTTTGCTCATTTTATACCAAAACCCTTAATAAAACAAACTTAAGGAAGTACACAAATCCAAATTATTTTGTCACGTTAAAACATAAAAAAAGACACTCAACATCAAACATCTTTCGCGGAAAGGAAACATCTTTTTCAGGCCTTCAACAATAAAATTCAGCCAATATCTCTACCAGCCCCATGGTTAGGGGCGTAGGACAGCTTTTAGGAGATGGGTCTTGCAAGCCCATGTGTAATGTTTGTAACAATACATATGAGAAACCTAATTGTTGGCAGTTATTTTCACTATATATATATATATACATCTCATCATTTCTAGCTACCTAAATTTTTCAAAACAACATTCATCTTTTTGATGCTATAGATATAGTAGTAGCAAAATTTAAACGGTTATCTTGCTAAAGAAGTGTCATGCATTTACCATCATCAAATTCAACGCAAAATTTGATTAAAAGTTCTGGTTTTAACTCAAACCAATAAACCAATAAGAGAATCCAGTTACCTAAATGTGCTTCTACGCAAATAATAGTGAACAGTAACCAATTTTACCAATTCTACACATAGCGAAGTTCCTGAGTCGTGTAAATTGAAAATGTTGTCTAGCAGCAACCAAAACCAGCGTTACAAATGCACATGCATGAAGTGCAAAATAGATTACTAATTTGACCAAGCCCGAGTTAGTGGCCCAGTTATATAGAAACCGGCCCAGATATATAGAAACCAATAAAATTAAAATTAGCACAAACACACAAATTAAGCTTAGGAGAAATGATTAAATCTTTTTTGCCCGATAAAAAGAAAAATTGGCCTATACAAAAAAATCCAAACAACTAATCGACTCAACCTTATGGGTCGTAATTAAGTAGTACTACCTCCTTACAAATGCCGCTGAATTTGAATTGTTCTCGAAATTAAAAACCCAAAAATACGAATCTACATGCACTTGAAAACTGCTAGCTTACTGCAGAATTTTTTTTTTTTTTGAATCATCAGGCAATGGTTGCGCCAGAGAGCTGAACTTCATTTGGCTTAATAGCATCACCACTCCCCTTCTTCGGTGTTGATTTGTAATAGCACCCGTATATTATCAGCTGTATTGCTCCCAGTACAGTCCCAAGCCCATTGCTCACCTTAATTAATAAACCAAATTAAATTAAACTAAATTATTAAAATAGAAAAACAAAAACAAAAAACCACCACCCTGGCCTGCTTATTAATAAAATTAAAACAGTAAAAAATAATATAATTACCACAATGAATTTGTCAAATTTGATGAGACCATAAGCAGTCCAGACAGCACCGTTAGCAAAGTTAGCCAATGAGAGAAAGAACGGCATGTACTCCACACTCTTCGTCTTAATAACCTTGTGCTGTTGTTGTTAACCATCATCATACGACATATGCTCATGGATTAATAATTAAATTAAAAAAGGAAGAAAAAGAAAAAGAAAAAAACTAATTGAGATACTTACCCAAATGCTGAGAGGCGAAGCGTACATAATAATGTTGAAGATATCGCAGATGATCCCGACAAAGAGAGTCCTGGTGGTAGTGTTGTGGAACACCACGAAGGTGATGACGGCAATAACGCCTAGGAAAGCGACTTCCCCCAAGAGCCCGATGGCCACGATTTTCCTGCCTTTCTTCTCGCGATTGTAGACGCAGAAGATGGACAAGTAGATCAGCTCCAGCGCCAGCCCGATGCCGTTGATCGTCACCACCAGCGTGCTGTCCGGATGCACCACGGGGAGTCCGTACAGGATCCAGAACATGCAGTTCATGCACGCGCATATGTACGCGTACGGATGAAACTCCTCCGTGTCTTTCCTCTTTATGATCCGCCAAAACGTCGGCCTGCATGCATTATATAATTTCTAATTACGCCAAATAATCACAATAACTTTGTTAATTAATTTATTAAAATGAATTAATAGTTATTAGTCCGTGTAAGAGTGTACGCACGTAACGTAAGCAGTCACAAGTTAATTCAGTAACTAATCACATATTTAACACGCAGGTTAATCACTAACTAAAATCAATTAACAATTAACGGTGCGTTTGTGTTTGTGACACGAGAGAGTAAGAGAGCGAGAGCGAGAGCGAGAGAGAGGGATTTGTTACGTAGGCGAGAGGAAAAGGCCAAAGGAGATCACATTCCCTGCACCAATTAAGCATAATAACAATCACAAAATTGTTTTTGGAAATGCAGAAAACAAAATTGATTAATTAGTTAATAATGTTTTTGGAAACGAAGAAAGCAAAAACAGAAAACAAAACAAAACAAAAAAAGAAAAAAAAATATTTACCGATGATGCCGACGATGTTACGAGCAGCCTCAGCCGAAACCATTTTTGGAGGATCAAAGAAGATCGATCGATCGATCGATAGAGAGAGAGAGAGAGAGAATGAAGAGAGGAGAGTTTGTGTGAGTGTGTGCTATATATATATGTGTGTAAAGAGAGTTGAGTAATGAGAGTTTTAGTAGGAGAGGAAGTCTTAATTAAATGTAATTAGTTATCTGATTTAATTAAATTAAAATCAAAGCGATTAATTTCGATTAATCTGAAGAATCTTCTCTGGTTGATGATTAATTTCAAAGAGGACAAGTGAAGTGAGTAGGAGCAGTAGTACTACTAGACTACGACTGGTGTACGTGCGTGGGCAGTTAAAATAGCGTAGGCGTTGCGTTTTGCATGGAAGGAATAATCCTAGTGGGGCCAGTGATACACGCCGTTGGATCCGTTGAGGTTGTTACTTGTTGGTTAATTAATTATTAGATTTTTTTTTTTAAAAAAAAAAAAAAATTAGTTAACAAATTACAGCGGATATAACTAACGTACGTATAGAGGGCGCACGCCAAAACGCATTGCTATTTTGGTTTGCCGCATCGCAACTGATTACCCGGATTCTGTGGATGCATGGGGCGGCGCGTCTTCCATTTTTCTCCTCGTATTCGTGCTCAGAATTTCCTACCATGCCATTGCCAATTTAAATTAAAGAAAAAATTGGGATTGAATTAATTTTCGAACTAACAGCTACACAAATCATTAGGCTGGATTATATGGAATTTCAAGCCATCTCAGTTTGAATGTATAATTAAGTTATATCAAGATGGCGTCTATTGGCACTACTTTATTTATTTATTTATTTGTTACAAAAATAAAAAAGTAAACTAGGGCCATCTGCTTATTTAATTATTTAAAAATAAAATTTGGATGAGAACCAAGGAACCTGATTAGTGAAACATACTTAATGGCAAGACTTCTTGATATCTTATCACCTAATAGGTAGAGAATTGGATAAGATTTGAGAATCTCACAGTTCTAAAATTGGCATACGATTCTGCCCTAATAATTCAAATCTTGCGTAGGTATTTTCTTGCTAGACAAGAAAATGTGGATTTAACATAGAGTTTTTATAAGTTAAGGGAAAATAATGTGTGAAAATTTGTCTTACTTATGTGTTGGTATTTAGTTTGAGAAATGATAATATTCCAAATCAATTTTTTCTTTATAAGTTAAATCTTAATATGCAATTAAAAAATTGAGTCGGATGATAAGTACATACTTTTATGTGATGAAATTGAGAAATTTTCCATATTACAAAACTGAGGATTTTGTTAGGTTACAACTGCTGTATTTTACGGTTCATTTAAAAATTATACGGGTCTCACCACGTGTTACAACTTTTTACATTATTTTGAAGGGGTTATAAGTTACAGCAGCTGTAACTTAGCAGAACCCCAAAACCAAAACTAACAACTCTGAACAGAAATTGAAGGACAATAACAGAAAAATCAAAGACATCAATTAGTTAATTAAGCTAAGGGCCTGGCTCGGCCATTGCAGCCAGAGAGCTGGACTTCAGTTGGCTTCTCATTTTCTTCATCTTTTGGAGTGGTGCTGTAGTAGCATGCGTACAAAATTAATTGTATTGCACCAGATATTGCTCCAAGTCCGTTTCCAATCTACAGAAAAATATTATCAACCAATTACTCTACTTGTTATTATTATTATTCATTATTCATTCTGATTTCAATAATTAAGCAAAATTGAAGTAAGTACATTTGTTGAGAATTTACCAAAATGTAGAGGTCGAAACGAATGAGAGCGTAAGTCAACCAAACAA
This sequence comes from Citrus australasica, assembly GCA_029618585.1. Taxonomy (NCBI): domain Eukaryota; kingdom Viridiplantae; phylum Streptophyta; class Magnoliopsida; order Sapindales; family Rutaceae; genus Citrus; species Citrus australasica. The sequence continues at coordinate 5,092,247 of JARCIV010000002.1, read as the reverse complement.
CTCCATTGAGAAAGTTGGCTAGCGAGAGATAGAATGGCATGTACTTGACACTTTTCGTTTTGATAACTTTTTGCTGTGTCAAATTGAAAATAAGAAGATGAATAATAATAATAGTAATAGTAATTATAAGATGAATGGGCATTTAAATTTGAAACAAGAATCAAAGTTTGTTTAGGACTACCGTAAGATAACTCTATAGTATTATTATAACTCTGATTTTAATTAATAAAACCCGATCGAGCATTCAAGCCTAATTAGCATAACACATACCATGATGGTCAGTGGCGAAGCGTACATGAGGGCTCCGAAAATGACACAGAGGATTCCAACAATTCGAGATCTCTTCGTATGGGTGTGAAAAAATAGCATTGTGCATGCGGCAACAATCCCCAAAAATATTAGCTCTATGATGATCCAAAGAATGACCTTTAGCTGAAAAAAAAAAAAAATTAGCTCTATGATTTCAGTACATGTGATTTCTGGTTCAGTTGTCTATTAAATGAAAGCACATTGGTATTACATATGTGAACTGCATGTTTACATGTCTTCTAAGTAGTAGATAAGTAAATTAAGCTGGGCCAGTATGACACGATATGTTATTTATTTATTATTATTATTATTATTTAACCTATGGTAACTTAATTTTCTCCATAGTCTTATGATCACGATTAGTTTAAATTCCAGACCTCTTATTTTTAGATTGACCAATTTGATAAGTTAATTTTTTTTTAAAAAAAGATATTGTTATGAAATTAATATAAAAAATTTATATTTGAAATGATGTGGTACATCACGCGTCATCTATTTATTATTGATGTAAAATTACATGAATAATAATATTAAAAAAATTAACTGTTACTAAACACATGAGAGTCACTAATTAGTGACACATCATATTATTATTCTAAAACTAATAGCTAGTGCCGGACTCATGTTCTAGATCAGACAAAAGATGCAAGCGGACAATACTAAAGTATGAACAGTTAATTGTTTTTTTTTAAAGTACAGAAAGAAACTCAACAACACTCTTAATAATGGCTTTAGAACAAACAAATCAATGGAATTTTTTATTTAGCAATTTTAATAAATGAAAAAAAATTAGACAACTGAACCAGAAAATTTTGGAGCCCATCAAAATATACCATGCACGACACCATACAAATTGTAATTGGTCTAATTGCTGTGTTGGGCCGACCTCTTATGAATTGGGCAGAAATAAAGCCCAATTAGCACGATAACATCGTTGACCCCCCAATTTTATATAAATAATTAATAAATTTTATTGTATCAACATTTACATTAAGTTAAAACATAAATCATCTATGATGAGATTACGTTTAAGCCCTATTACAACATGGGCTAATACAACCTATAACATTAGATATCATCATATTATAAAGATGTAGGTTCTTATTCAAATTGAGATGTTTTCTAAGATGAAAATTACTTAATTTAAGATACTTTTTAAAGAAGTATTTCCTATAGAAGCCTATAAGAATAACATATACTAATTTAAGGTTGAAGGCTGTCTAAACCTTATATATTTAATCAAAAATTCTTTATCAGCCTGGGAAAATTTCCCTAATAATACAATTTCAAGAACTTTTTAAAAGATCTTCAGGAAAAGAAAGCTTTTAGCTAAAAACAAATAAAAATCTCAGAAGCAATCTCTATAAAAGCAACCACAAATGCAATTGCACGTGAAGAATATATGTTAATTACATGATCATTTACTAATGGTAAAGGTTTTAGAGGAACTTACTCGGCATTTCTTCTGAGCGAAGACAAAGAAGACGGTGATATAAGCAATCTCCATGGCGAGTCCAGTGCTGTTTATTGTGACGACCAGAATGCTATCTGGGGTCACAAATGGTAATCCATAAAACAGCCACATCGAACAATTCATTATTGTTGCCAAATATGGGTCTGGCTTGAACTCTTCCACTGATCTTTTCTTATAGATCTTCACAAATGTTGGTCTGCAGTCGAATCAATTGAAAATGTGAATGATATTAATTTACACCAATTAAAGGAACCAATTCTATCTAATAATCACTATAGTATATCATCATCTGTAAGAACGGTAGTATTGTTTGAAGTTGAAATTCATGTTAAATGATTAGATATTATTAAGATTTGGATCACTTTCTATGAATCCATTAGAGGCGTTGGATTGAAGTTGGATCAAGTTCCCTTAATATATACATATATTAAACAGTCAAAACTTTAATAGCTAACTAATTAAAGATAGCAAACCGAGCAAAAGATACTAAAAATCACTCAACCGCACCCCAAGAATAAAAAGGACATTAATTTCAAGATACTCAAAACCACTCAACTACAACCAAGAATAAAAGGGACATTATTTTAATATAGGTCATGTATGGAATTGAGCTGCTATAGATATTGTGAAAAAAAAATTATAATTATAAAATAAAAATTAATAATATGTAGTAAATATAAATTTTAAATAATAATTTTGATAAAATTATTAAACATATAATAAATTTTCTATTATATAAATAAAAAATCATATTAATATAACTTTCAAATTACAGCAGATAATGTTTACTAAATACTTTAATGTTATAACTTAAAAAATACAATTGTCCAACCTCAATTATACACGCACCCAAAATCCTAAGTAATGAACGTGGGTTTGTAGATTTTTGAAGAGTTACTGTTTCATGTTACATGCATCCGGGAGATTTTAGTGGGACAATTGAAAATAAGTTAATGGATTAGATCATTACCCATATAGAAGCGAAAAGAAAAAAAAAATGAGGATTGGATAATCGATCAAATCAGATGTCCCCCATTATCTACATGCTTAGACTTTTGACAAAATACATTGACATGATTGGCTAGGTCCACCTTTAAGAAGTCTCTCATGCTTTCATGAATTTTCCACACACTAATGAAAAAAATGTGAAAAGATACAAAGAAAAGAAAGAAAGCTGACCAAGGTTCAAAGTTTAATATAATTTTCAAGGAAAAAGATAAGAAGTTTTCCATTATAATCATATCAAATGCTTACCATGAGAATTTTGAAAAAAAAATGGAAAAAAAAAGCACATACACAATATGAAGAAATTAAAAGTTAATTATGGGTATTTCTTTCAACCTTTATTTTCAGTAACTGATACTTTAACCAGAGGTTGGAGAGGGTGTCGAAGGGATAATGACTTGTCGTGTCCGGCACAAATAGTACCATGATAGCGATGCAAACTCACTGTACCACCAGCACGATGCGATGGGTATGAGTTCACACCAAATCACGAAATTTATACAAGTTAATAACTTTTTTTGAAAAATTACCAAAAAAAAAATGGGTCAGGCATATGAATCACGTGGGACTGGAGAAGGTCTTTAATAAAGCTCTAGGAGCACACCCAAGGCTTTTCCGTCGGACTGACCTCTTTGTAATCAAACACGACATATCACAGTTGAGGACTCTCACTCTTAGTCGAAAATATCAAATAAATTGACCAGAGAATATTTTCACATTTGTTTGATCATATTGGATACACACCCAAAAAAGGAAAAGAAGAGAGAGATTTACATGGGAGACGCAAATAAGAAGAAGGAGATGACATTTCCTGCGAGAAAGAAAAAGTAACATAAGATATTCAGAAAATTCAAGAAGCATATACACAACTAGCCTAAAATGGCTTAGATATACCCATAAAAACAAAGAAAAATTCTTTGAATCATTCCTTATATGTCCCCCCGGGGGGGGGGGGGGGGGGGCTATTAAAGATCATTCTGGCCAATCATGAAAATGAATCAAATTAATTAAATATAAATTAAACATACCTATGATGCCTACAATGTTCCGGGCAGTTGAGGTAGTCACCATGTTAGTCCCAACAAAGAGCAAAATAATATATTGAAGAGAAAGAGACAAAGATTTGAGAAGAATTTATATAGTCAGTGCTATATAACGATAGCTTGACAATTCTTTATGGTATGCTGAATTTGTTTGGTAAGAACAGAAGGTAGCGTAAAATATGTGATTGAGAAGAAGATGAGTCAGAGATAAATTTTGTAAATTAAGAAATTTGCATATCTAGGTCTGCAAATGCTTTGGTGGGGATTTTATTAGTTTCTTTCTTGCGTGTTTATACTTTTAATAAATTAATGCAATGAGAGACGTATATGACAATTCCTAATGCATGCATGCCGACGGGAAGCGGATCCTTTACAGTTGGTATCATTGTTATCAGCATTAATGTCGTTTATCTGTCTTGTGACATTTGTATCATATGGATAATAACCTTTATGAATAGGAAATTGATAAACCGACTAGATGGAGTAGAATAGTCAATTATCCCTTACGAGATTACAACTTTGTAAACAAAGTGTTTAAATTCGCAACTAATAATTAAAAGTCAAAGGCATATGGAAGAATAAAACCATGGGTCTATTTGCTGTGCAGCCTCGTGCATTCGCCACAATTTTTCTGTTATATATATATATATATATAGCAGCAACGTGTAGCTTTAGCGTTACATGTAACAAATTTGCATAATATACATGGTAAAAAACAATTGTATAAATATGAACAAATTGTTGCAATAAGGTGTGTTTGACACGGTATATTATAAACGATTGTATTAATTAACGTAATGCAATCCCATATTGGGTAAATGTTCCTATTCACATTATGATATATTGTAATATACTATGATGCGAACAATGCCACATTAAATAAACTCGAGGAGATCAAGTTTGTGTAATACAAAACTATTCAAATTATTTTTTTAATTTCTTTAATGAACATAATAAAAATTAAATAAAAACATATAAGATTAAATAAAATTAAAAACTCAAATATGTTGCCATTGACGACAATTTTCACTGTTGCCGACCGTTGGTGGCCGCCACATAAAATTGTGTTTTGTATTAAAATTCAGTACCATTAGAATTTTTTTTGTCGGGGCTATACAATGATGTAATTATTACTGGTTAAAAAGCTTTCATTTGCCCTAAGTTTAGGTCAAAATTTTGAAATGGAGACTTTGATTGCAGAATTATAGCAAATGAAAACTCCTTTGTCAATAATAATTGCAACATTGGATAACCTCAATAAGAAAGATTCTAATGGTACCAAAATATAATCCAAATGACATTAAAGTATGGCATCCAACAACAACTTGTAGTGGTTGATGGTGAAAATTATTTGTTTTAATTCCAAAATTTAAGTTATTATTTGAATATAAATAATAATAAATCTTAAATCATTAATTTAATATAAATTAAAATTAATAATAATATTATATATAATACAATCTATATTACGGTTTAATACAAAATAATAAAATACAACCTAATATAATATAATACAGTGTGACAAATGCACTTAAAAAGGTGTAATCTTTGCACCACCTTAATCATACACCTGGGGTCATACGCCAGGACCATTTTTTAAAATATAATTTCATTGAAAAAGAAAACAAAATGAGTTGCAGGTTCAATGGATGGATAAATTTTGGTAAGACATATACTCAGAATCTAGATATATAGTTGATTCATCATTAATTAATTAATTAATTAGATATCGAATTTTAGTTAAATTATATGGTATATATGCATATCGCGTACATGAAAGCAAGATCGCGATGATCTTATAAGGAAGGAAATTTGGATGTTCAAGGACCTTCACTTTACCTGCCTGAGCTTCTTATATTTTTTGTTGAAATTTTCTTGTGCTTATCACGTGATTACTTTGTTCATAACTCATGCGATTTCTATGACTACATCTTCTTCAGAAGTAGTTACCAAATTGATCTTTCCTTCACTAAATTTGTTGAACATTATTTCTTAGACTATGATTCGGTGTTGATCTTATTTGCGTGTCAGATCTTTTATACTCGTTGTGAATGATAGTTATTTGACATGAACGAAATTATAACTCATATCAGCATCGACTCCTAATTTTTCTTTTTCTTTTTGTGGAATATATATATATATATAGAGAGAGAGAGAGAGAGAGAGAGAGAGAGAGAGAGAGAGAGAGAGAGAGAGAGAGAGAGTGAGTGAGTGAGAGAGAGAGAGAGAGACTGAATCTAAATTCTTTATTTTTGTGAAAAAAATTATATGGACTTTAGACACACAAGAAGAAACTGTAAAAATTAAATTTATTAATGTGTAAAGGTTTCTTTATTATTAATATATCAAACATTATATATTTATATTTTAAGGCGCATCCTTTTTCTTTTTCTTCCTTTTTTTTCTTGTTGGGGTACAAGGATCTTTAGAGATCAAAATATCTCCCTAAGCACACTAAGAAACAAAAATCTCAACTGTGAGACTTTATTAAATGTGCGCGTAATTAAAGGTTCTTAATCTTAAAAATTTTAAAAGGATCAGATGATGAGGATTCTTAATTATTCTTTTTACTATTATACAACTCAAATAATATATATCCATTTCCTTTTTCGGGTCTGGAAAAACTTTTAAAATGCCAAACTTACGAAATAATGCAATGCGGTACAAGAAATTAAAAATTTGTGAACTACATAATGAAAAATGAAAAAGAAAAGATATTTATTTACATTCTTAGAAATTCTAGTCCTACAAGAAAAAAACAAACTATATTCTTTCTTCATTTTATGGACTCTATTTTTTATCTCTCCAAGATGAAAATAGTAATGATTTTAAATAAAATAATGAATATTATTAGCTGCAAATGTCCATAAATTTGAAAATACAAATGGATGTTAGACATAACTTATTTGTCACTAATTTATTAACGTTTTTCTTTTATCTAAAATTTGAATAAGTTTGAGTTTGACTATAATCTGAATGAATTTTAATATAAATATATGAATGAAATATTTATTTATTTTTTTAATATCTGATATAATTTCTTCAAGACCTTGTTTAAGAAGTAATTAATTTTCTTTATAGTATAAGTGATGCCTTTTAAAGTTCCAACAAGATTGCCTCATTATGAACTTTTATTTCTGTCATAACGTGGATTCATACTCTTAAAAACTGTAAAACTAAAATATTTTCTAATTCCAGTTTGGCAAAAAATAGAAAACAAAATTATGATGCTCTCTGCCCCTCTGCTACACTCAATAGAACTAAATCACTAAAGAGCTCCCTAACTCACTAATAGAATGTCTGTTAGCTTTTTTACATGCAAGATAATTTAGCAATAATCACATGGTCATGATGTTTTGGAGCAGTAATATCAATACATACGGTATAAATTAATTGCACGTGTGGGCGGAAGATAGGTAAAAATTTTAATTTTTACCTATCTATAAGTGGCATCCTATTTATTTTTATTTTTTTAATATAAATATTTAAATATAAGGCAGAAATTATAAAAAAATAAACAAACAATTTTTTTTTCAAACTTGAAACTAATAAATTCTAAATTACTTTAGACATTTAACAAATAGTTTCTTAATTTTAAAACATCCGAAGATTATAATTTGGACAATAAATGAGGAGAATTGTCTTTTTATTTTAATCATATCAAAGTCATTGGATGCCAATTGGCATATCTCAATCAAGCATCATAGTTCAAATGAAAGATGTCCCAAGATAAGGAGGCCGCAGCAATCAACGTATCAAAACGAAAAAGAAAAAGAAAAAGGGAAAGGGAACGAATTTTGAGTGCATAAAACTAACATCAACATAAATAGAGTTCTCTAGATTTCAGAAAAGATGGAGTTTGCCATGGGGCATGAATTTATTTATTGTATTCCCATCATGGTAGTTAAAGTTTTCATAAGTGGGAGTAAGGTGACATACTTTTTCCCACCAGAACCGAAAGAAACACTAAGTAGGGCAAACACAACACAGTTTCTTCAATATTGGAAATTGGAAACACACAAATCTGTTTTGTGTTCAATGTTGATTGTTGCTGTCTCATTATTGACTGAATCATTTCCTCGCTTTCCACGTGTACGATAGCTAGCAGTTTTGAAGAATGAACTGTGTTGAATCTTAACGAGGGGACCCCAAAATAATTTTTATGAAAACCCATTTAACTGCTCTTTTAATTTTAAGGATAAAGTTTTAATTAGCAGATTTGACTTAAAAACCTGGCTAGATACTCTTTTAAATATAAAAAAAAGGGTCACAAATTTGAAAATTCTGATTTCTAACATGGATTTACAAATCAACTCGCTGTGGCAAGGCATGGAATATAAAAATATTTACAAGTGCTGGCTGGTTTGATTAATGCTTTGCCACCTCATTAGTCATTACTTTGCCATAACTTTGAATTTGACTGAAACAGCTGAAAGTAGCCCCAAGGGGCAAGAGCCAAGAGGGATGTACTTTTACAGGAGAACGATAATTTGTAGACAGCAGCCACAAAAAGTTAATTACTTTAACAGGTGGCGCTTTTCCATTAGTCGATCGAGAAATTGACATCAAGTCTATTTCTTCTACCACCTGTTTATTTGAACTGAAAAATGAAATTTGAGCACTAACAAAGCACCATCATGACCGAAATAATAATATTGAACTGATTCAACCAATCTTCCTTTATCAGTTATCACCCTCTGGTCAGGGTTTGGGACACTTTTAACATTTTCCATATTGCTCAATGCTCATGTAATCCAAACAGGTCGTGCACTAGATTTGGTTCCCTTCGTGCAGCCACCACTTTCACAACATTTATTCAGGGTCACAACCCTTTCAAAATAAAACTGATTTTTAAAATTAAATTTTAAAAAAAAAATCTATTTTTTCTCCACTTTTCCGAATCACGTACGTTCCACCAATTTAATTATACTAACACATACACAATTATGGTCATTGTAAACTTAGTGATCTCAAATTTTTTAAAATAAAAAGAGAAAAAAATTAATATTTAATTCAAACAATAAGGTGCTATCACTTTAACAACATAGTTTCTTTAATTGAAAATGTTGATGCTGAAAAATGATGTAAACAACTGAATATGTTTACAGCACGAACTCAAAATCAAATGTTGATCTGACTGCAACTTTTCATACCTACAAACCACAAAACACGGTTAAGAGATGGTGAATGGGGTTTCGGTGTAGATCCTCCAATGCCTAAATCAATTATTTGGTATATAGGAAGGGAAAATAGACTAAGAAAACTAGAAAAAAAAATGTTAGAATTCAATGGATTTTTGGTGTTGTAATTGAAGATCATAGAGAAGGTAAAAATAGTTGAATGGTTGAACACTTACAAGTTCTTAATTGAATTTTGCTAACCTCTGCTCCATCTGATGCTCTCTTCAACTTAAACATGCCCTTGGTCATGGGGCGGTTACCTCTTCAATTTGAGTACATTTTTCGGCAATAACGGGCAAATATCTATCACTTGAGGATGGTTGAAAAGGTAGTGGCATATAACTTCTCTAAAAAACAGGCCATGTTTATCAAACGGGTTTTCAAATCGAACTACTTTAGGTTGTACTTATAATCCAAGTCGCTAACATAGGCTTAAGGTCGTATTTATAGACCAGGTCGGCAATATAGGTTTTAGGTTGTATTTAAAGACTAAGTCGCCACAATAGGCTTTAAGTTATAATTATAGTCTACCATATGACGGTAGGTTCCTATAGCGCTTGGGCTGGCAATATTCCCTTATTGCCATAAAAAAAAAAATCCAACCTAAACAACACTCCTAATTTTCAATATCAGGAAGTTATTATCAGTGTTTGAAACTAATTGCCAAGAAATAGAAAATTTTTCCTAAGACCAATACCAATTTCCTAGTTTTCAATGTCGACAAGTTATTACCAGTGTTGGAAACTAATTGTCAAAAAAATAGAAAATTTTTCTTAAACCCAACAGGAAATATATAGAAATATGTGTGTGTGTGTGAGAGAGAGAGAGAGAGAGAGGATCATACCTTGATTTAAGATGAAAAAAATGGACTATTATATATCCAACTGAAAAAATTAGATTTGTTCCAAATAATTGAGATGTTGTTACTTTGTTTGATCAATCAAGACTGATTTTAATTAACACTATCTAAGCTGCAGCAGCCGATTGGTTGAGGTAATTAAGATATCTTGTCGCTTTTCTTTTTTCTTTCTTCCACAGTGCTTTTTCTCTGAAAACGCATAGGAATGAAAGCTTCTTCTAGCCCTCGTGGCTTCCCCATCACTCACTAGTTGAGTGCTATTTCCTGTCTCCCTTTGCATCTTCATCAGATGCGGGGACTAATAGGTAGGTGAGGAGTATATTTCTAGCACCAAAGCCTTAATGGATACTGAGGCATTATTACGCAAGTGTCAGGCGAATGTCTCTAAAGCAGAGGAAGCCGATATAGTTAAGTTTATGGGGCGGATGAAGATAAAGGGAGAGGAAGTAGCTGCACACTGCTTAGTGGGCAAAGTACTCACCTCCAGAAGTCTGAATAAGGACGGATTGAAAGCTGCTATGCAGTTGGCTTGGCGCACTGTCAAAGAGGTCAAAGTAGAAATCATGGGGGATAACATTTTCCTATTCAAGTTCGCCGCTGCAGAAACAAAGAAATGGGTGCTCATGGGCGGGCCGTGGCACTTCGACAGAGCCTTAATAGTTTTAACCGAACCAACCGGGATTGGTGACATCAAAACTCAATCATTTACACACACCACCTTTTGGGTTCAGATACATAATATACCAATTATGTGTATGAACAAGGAGGCCATTCACCAGCTGGGAGAAAAAATTGGCACAGTCATTGAAGTGGAGACTGATGAAGCTGGGGAATGTATTGGGCAGTATGCGCGAGTGAGGATCTCCATTGATATTTCACAGCCTCTAAAAAAGCTCGTGTTTTTACAGCAAGAGGAGGACACAATTCCAATGCCAATCTTGTATGAAAAACTTCCGAATTTTTGTTTTTGTTGTGCGCATATTGGCCACCAATACAGAGACTGCCTGAGCTACAAAGGGCAGCCAAAGGAGAACTTGCCTTATGGGGGGTGGATGAGAGCTGTTACCCAAGCTGAAAGACTAAAGCACACCAGAAGTCGAGAGACCAGCCATCGAGACCACTTCAATACCCAAGATAATGTGCAATCAACAACCAGAACAAAAGCTCACAACCTGGTTACTCGAGACGGGTCAGCATTGCACCAAACGGGTCGGGCAATCACTGGAGCAGGCCTCGAGGATGCAAGGAACACACTGCTTACTGACAATGCCCATTTAATGTTAAGCCCTCCGGAGACGCAAAACAAGCAAGTGGGGAACCAGAGCATGGGCTGTGCAGATGACGAGGTGCAGCCTAGGGGGGTAAGTACTGATAGACGACCTAGCTGTGACAGCACTCAAGGGGGAAAAAATATTTTGAAGGCATACGAAAACCCTGCGGTTAAAGCACGCGTGCCTCTGTCCAACGATAACAGGGAGCAGGTAGCCGAAAAGGCCAGGCCAGATGGGGCAGCAGTGGTTAGTGGGCCAACGAAGTCCCCCGCGAGGCCCAAACTTCGGAAGTGGAAGCTCAAGGCAAGCATCCCCATTGCAAAAGGAGAGCAGGCACAGGGGCTGTCAGGGGCAAAACGACATGGCTGTGCAAAGCTCAAGCCACCCAACAAAAAACGACGGGTGCACAGCTCACTGCACCTCTCAGACTTCGCCATTGATTTAGAAGGCTTCACTCACACTTCCTTAGTCAGCTCAGCAAATCAATTTCAGCGAACAGAGGAACCTTCAGCTACAGAGGAAAATGTGGCAGCCATGGATGCAGAGGTATCGGCGGGTGCTGAATTTCAGGCCCGCCGACAACAATGAAAATCCTAAGTTGGAACGTTCGAGGTCTGGGGAAGCCTCGAACGCGCCTAGCACTCAAAAAACTTCTCCACCTGCACCGGCCCCAAATTCTATTTTGCTATGAAACCAAGATGAAGGCCGGTCAGGTTGAATCTAGTCGAATAGAACTTAAGTTTGAAAATTGTTTTGTGGTTGATAGAAAGGGTATGGGGGGCGGCCTAGCATTGTTTTGGAACTCAGAAGTTAATGTCAGTATTTCATCATACAGTCCGCACCATATCGACGCAATTGTTAGCAATGCCAGTGGGTTGAAATAGAGATGCACAGGAATATACGGACACCCCGAATTCAGTCAGAAGCATCACACTTGGACGCTCATGAAAAGGTTAGCCAGCCTCTTCTCCTATCCTTGGTGTTGTTTTGGGGATTTTAACGAAATTATGCATCTCCACGAAAAAAATGGGGGGAATGACCGAAAGGTGAATATGGTTGCCGAATTTCGGGAGGCTGTGCAAAGCTGCAATTTGCAGGACATGGGTAGCCACGGATATCCATTTACGTGGTCCAACAAACGTTACGGCCCTCAATTCATTGAGGAGAGGTTGGACCGCATTTTGTGTAGCAAGGATTGGGGGATTCAATTCCATGCATCTGCAGCCACGAACCTAGCGAACTGGACTTCGGATCACAACCCAATCATCTTCGAATTCCATGAGCGAAGTCAGCGTTCGAGAGTTGCGAGCAAGTCCTTCCCCCGTGATCATTATGAAGATATGTGGAGCTCCTATGATGGGTGCAAGAAAATTGTAAAGGAAGCGTGGGATCAGTTTGGAAGCCGAGATTGGGAGTCCCCTGTCCAGCAGTTTCAGAGAGTAGCCAAAGCTTCATTGACGCATCTAAAAACCTGGAGCAAAGCCGAATTTAAGGGAAGGCAAAATCAGCATGACCAGCTACTGCAGCGCCTTCAGGCTGTAAAGAGCGGGCCTTCAAAGATGCAAGATGGCAGGGAAATTCGACAAATCGAGAGTCAGCTTAACTCTATGCTAATTGACGAAGAGATTTACTGGAAGCAACGCTCGAGGGCTGACTGGCTGCGTGAAGGTGATCAGAATACGAAATTTTTTCACGCCAAAGCTTCTGCTCGCAAAAGAAAGAACAAGGTGTGGGGGATTGAAAATATTCATGGTAATTGGCTGACGGAAAGGGAAGAAATCGCGGAGGAATTTTGCAGCCACTTCCAAGCTATTTTCTCTACCACCAGCCCGACTCCAATTCAAATTCAAGCAGCCCTTCAAGGAATGACTCCTCAAGTAACTCCGGAGATGAATACTCAGCTGGAGGAGCCGTTTACTGCTGCAGATGTTGAGGCTGCCTTGTCCAGTATGTGTCCCTCAAAAGCTCCTGGCCCGGATGGCCTCCCTGCGGCATTCTTCCAAAAGCATTGGCCATCAGTCCGGCAAGGAGTGATCTCCACCTGTCTCAATATTCTTAACGAGCAAGGTAACCCTTCTACCCTCAACCATACTTATATAGCTTTGATTCCAAAGATTGCACAGCCTAGGAAAGTGAGTGAGTATCGCCCTATAAGCCTTTGTAATGTTATCTTTAGAGTCGTAGCTAAGGCCATTGCCAATCGAATGAAACCAATACTTGCCCAAATTATATCTCCAATGCAAAGCGCATTCATCCCCAATAGGCTCATTACCGACAATGTCATTATTGGGTATGAATGCCTTCATAAAATAAGGCATAGCAAAGGGAAAAAGAATGGTTTGGTGGCTCTCAAATTGGACATTAGCAAGGCCTACGACCGAGTTGAATGGTCTTTTTTGGAACAAACTATGTTAAAGTTGGGATTTTCTAGACCTTGGGTAGAATTGATTCTGCGGTGTGTTTCTTCTGCTACTTTCTCGGTGCTTATCAATGGGGTGCCTAGAGGAATGATTATTCCGGAAAGGGGGCTTCGGCAGGGCTGTCCGCTATCTCCGTTCCTTTTCATCATTTGTGCAGAGGCTTTCTCCAATCTGCTGGCAGTAGCTGAACAGAACCAGCTCATCCGCGGGCTCAAATTTGCGCCTGACGTGTCTATTACCCACTTGTTATTTGCGGATGACAGCTTGGTATTTACTCGTGCAGCAGTGGCAGATTGCAGTCATCTAAAGGCAATTTTTGATACATATGCTGCAGCATCCGGACAGATCTTCAACTTCCAGAAATCATCCTTGTTCTTCAGTGGCAAAAGTTCCGAGTCTCAAAGGGCTGTCATCAGGGGTCTCTTTAACCTAAGCGTGGTCTCAAAGCACGAGAAATACCTCGGCCTCCCTTCAATGGTTGGGCGAAAGAAGGGGAGCTTTTTCCAGGATATTAAGTTGAAAGTTCTGGCTAAGATTGCAGGCTGGCAGCAGAGGACGTTGTCCAGCGGGGGGAAGGAAATTCTTATTAAAGCCGTGGCACAAGCCATTCCAGCGTATGCCATGAGTGTCTTCAAGCTCCCGCGAGGCCTTTGTGACGACATCCAGCGAGCTATAGCGAAGTTCTGGTGGGGCTCGACAGGGGACAAGCGTGGAATCCATTGGCGTCAATGGGAGAAGCTTAGCCAAGCAAAAATTAGAGGGGGGTTGGGATTTCGTGAGTTTTCTTGTTTTAACCAATCAATGCTAGCTAAGCAAGCATGGAGGATTCTGCAGTACCCCAACTCACTGGTCTCTAAAGTCCTTCAAGCGAGATACTTCCGACACTCCAGTTTCTTAACTGCAGCAGCCAGTGGCAATGCCTCCTACATCTGGAGAAGCATCATATGGGGTCGGCAAGTCATTAAACAGGGTTACAGATGGAGGGTAGGTGATGGTCAGCAAATCTCCATTTTTTCGGATAACTGGCTGCCAAGACCGGAGTCATTTAGACCTATTTTCCCTCCATCGCTGCCTGCACACTCCACTGTTGCAGAGTTGATCACGGCTGATCACCAATGGGATGACACCAAGCTCAGGCAGCACTTTAAGGATGTTGACGCAGCAGAGATCATCAAGCTTCCTCTCCCCACGGAGCCAGCGGATGATGCAGTGCTCTGGCACTATGACAAACGCGGGCACTACTCGGTGAAGAGTGGATATCAGTTGGCAATGCGAACAAAATTCCCAGCCTCCACCAGCAGCTCTGAGGCCTTGCACCAGTACTGGAACGCTCTGTGGTCGCTGGAGCTACCTGAGAAGCTCAAAATCTTCATGTGGAGGGCTTCAAATAATCTGCTCCCCACAGCGGAAAATCTGTGGAAAAGGAAGGTTTTGAAGCAACCCCTCTGTCAGCGATGCAAGCTCAGTGCTGAAACCATCAGCCATGCTCTCGTGGAGTGCAAGGCTACGAGTAAAATTTGGGTCCAGTCCCCGTACTCTGTTCCTAGTCCAGAAGCCTCTGCTCAGGACGTTTTCAGCACTCTTCGAGGGATGGCCAAGCAGCTGCGGAAATCAGACCTGGAAATCATGGTTGCTCTTTGTTGGTCTGTGTGGTTTGCTAGAAACAAATACATTTTTGATGGTAAGGAGATTAATCCTATCATATCAGCTGCCAAAGCTGAGTCTGTAGTGGCCGAGTTTCAGCGAGTTCGCAAGCCCGAGCAGGCCCACATTTCCCCCCACAGATCAGAGAGACAGCAAGAATGGCTCCCCCCCCTGAATTGGTGTTTAAAATTAATGTGGATGCGGCTGTCAACTTCGGAAACCAAACTGGAGGAGTGGGAGCTGTCATCAGAGATTTCACTGGTAAGGTTGTGGCGGCTGGGATTAACCAAAGCTCCCCAAAGGGCTCAACTAGTATGTATGAAGCTGAGGCTATGCTATGGGGATTTCAGCTAGCAAGCAGTGCAGCAGTGACCTCTGTGATCATGGAGTCCGATTGCCTGGAGGTGGTCCAGCTGGTGAACAACACCAAGGGCAGCAGATCTGAAATTTTCTGGACAATTCGGGCCATCCAAAACCAAATGCAGAGTTTCCAGCAAGTGGTGGTTCAATATATTCCAAGACATTGTAATACTTATGCCCATGGCCTAGCTAAGATAGCTTTAGAGAATAACCTTCCTTGTATGTGGCTAGGACATATTCCAGATGAGTTAATTGATGTATTCAAGGCATTGTGATTAATGAAAGGCTTACTTTCTTTTCAAAAAAAAAAAAAAAATTAACACTATCTGATATATTATGCTAAATTATTTTAGATATAAACCCATGAGTTTACGCTTTCATTCAAACACATGTTGAAGAAAGAGACAAGATCATACCTTGATTTGTGATTAAAGCAAACGAAAAAGACAGAGATTAGAGTGACTACGCTTTTGGCCAAAGCACAAATGACTGCACCTGTACGATAAGTGATGGTTACTTGAATACTTTGGTTAAGTGTAGGGGCCTCTCATATGTCAATCACAAAATTATCTAATTAATTATGAGTTAAAATAATATAATTTAAGATTATACTTGTTAATACAATTTAAAATTATACTTGTCTATAATATACTGTTATATAGGGTGTAACAAATTAGACTTAATTAGTAATATATTATTTGATCACATAATAAATAAGTTTATCAAAATTATTTTTTAATATTTGACATTATTTATCAAAATTATTTTTTAATATTTGACATTAATCACATATTAATCTAACAAAAAATAAAATAATTAGAATAATTTATGTTAGTACAAAATATACGAGAAATAAATACAACAAATTCTACAATAATTTTCTCTTTTTCAAAGAGTATCAATAAACTGTTAGAACTTTTAAAAATGTACTTACTATTTCTTCGTTAACACTGCTATATTTATAGTATAAATAAACGTATAATAAATCAATGTACCACTTAACTAGTATAAAACTGTTTTGAGCAATCACGTCAATGAAGACTTGATGTTAATTTGTTCTTCTGGTGGTCTTGTTCATTGAAAAGATAGGCCGAGGGTGATAATACTGCACGTTGGGGATGACTACTTTTGTCTTCAGGATAATGTCATAGACACGCCTCCTTAAGCTCAAGATATGATTTTCTTTCTATAACTTATACATTTAAATTATTATTTGTGGTACGTATGCATGTACTTTGTATATATATTTTTTCTCATGAAAGGAAAGAATCAAGTCAATGAAACTGTTACTAAAACAATTTGATCAAGTGAAAGAATCAATCCATCTCCACAAATCCCCAAGATTATGATTCTGGAATCCCCTAGATTTGTGACATAATTTTATTTATCTAGCGTCTAGTTTAGCTTCCTGTGATGCCTATGTAACTTCTGCTCTCTTCATTATTTTCATACGTGTTTATTTTATCCATATTAATTATATATAGGTTCGAACAGAATACCGTCAACACAATGATGAACAATAATTTTTCTTTAAATACTTATAATTTCCTAAGAAGAAGAACAAACGTGAGGGGCTTAATTTCTTCTTTAGCCATTTCTTCATCCACAAGTCGACCATAGATCTCAAATAAATTGTCTAAAACTCCTTCTCCAATACCAAAATGATGAATAGTTGTTGATTC